>CM059571.1:0-5000000 GCA_030386875.1 Morinoia aosen
CTCCCCATCTCGAATCTAAGGGCCCTGGCCCTCCCCATCTCGAACCTAAGGGCCCTGGCCCTCTTCAACTCGAACCTAAGGGCCCTGGCCCTCCCCATCTCGAACCTAAGGGCCCTGGCCCTCCCCATCTCGAACCTAAGGGCCCTTGCCCTCTTCATCTCGAACCTAAGGGCCCTTGCCCTCTTCATCTCGAACCTAAGGGCCCTTGCCCTCTTTATCTCGAACCTAAGGACCCTTGCCCTCTTCATCCCGAACCTAAGGGCCCTTGCCCTCTTCATCTCGAACCTAAGGGCCCTTGCCCTCTTCATCTCGAACCTAAGGGCCCTGGCCCTCCCCATCTCGAACCTGAGGGCCCTGGCCCTCCCCATCTCGAACCTAAGGGCCCTGGCCCTCCCGATCTCGAACCTAAGGGCCCTGGCCCTCCCCATCTCGAACCTAAGGGCCCTGACCCTCCCCATCTCGAACCTAAGGGCCCTGGCCCTCCCCATCTCGAACCTAAGGGCCCTGGCCCTCCCCATCTCAAACCTAAGGGCCCTGGCCCTCCCCATCTCGAACCTAAGGGCCCTGGCCCTCCCCATCTCGAACCTAAGGGCCCTGGCCCTCCCCATCTCGAACCTAAGGGCCCTGGCCCTCCCCATCTCAAACCTAAGGGCCCTGGCCCTCACCATCTCGAACCTAAGGGCCCTGGCCCTCCCCATCTCGAACCTAAGGGCCCTGGCCCTCCTCATCTCGAACCTAAGGGCTCTGGCCCTCTTCATCTCGAACCTAAGGGCCCTGGCCCTCTTCATCTCGAACCTAAGGGCCCTGGCCCTCTTCATCTCGAGCCCAAGGGCCCTTGCCCTCTTCATCTCGAACCTAAGGGCCCTTGCCCTCTTCATCTCGAACCTAAGGGCCCTTGCCCTCTTCATCTCGAACCTAAGGGCCCTTGCCCTCTTCATCTCGAACCTAAGGGCCCTTGCCCTCTTCATCTCGAACCTAAGGGCCCTTGCCCTCTTCATCTCGAACCTAAGGGCCCTTGCCCTCTTTATCTCGAACCTAAGGGCCCTTGCCCTCTTCATCCCGAACCTAAGGGCCCTTGCCCTCTTCATCTCGAACCTAAGGGCCCTTGCCCTCTTCATCTCGAACCTAAGGGCCCTTGCCCTCTTCATCTCGAACCTAAGGGCCCTTGCCCTCTTCATCTCGAACCTAAGGGCCCTTGCCCTCTTCATCTCGAACCTAAGGGCCCTTGCCCTCTTCATCTCGAACCTAAGGGCCCTGGCCCTCCCCATCTCGAACCTAAGGGCCCTTGCCCTCTTCATCTCGAACCTAAGGGCCCTTGTCCTCTTCATCTCGAACCTAAGGGCCCTTGCCCTCTTCATCTCGAACCTAAGGACCCTTGCCCTCTTCATCTCGAACCTAAGGGCCCTTGCCCTCTTCATCTCGAACATAAGGGCCCTTGCCCTCTTCATCTCGAACCTAAGGGCCCTAAATGGGGCCATACAAAATGGTGCTTCCATCGTTCCCCTCTTTGGAACACCTCTGTTTTGGTTTGAGAGGCCAACTTATGATACTTATTTGATTCTCTCCACCGTGCTCCACCGTTCGCTCACTGAAAGTTTAAGTAAGAAGCACGTAGAGAGCTGCAGTGCTGGGAAATCCAGGTTCAAACCTTGAATTTTAATGCAAACATTTTCTTGTAAAATCAGCCAAAGAAATTCAAATAAACCTTTCATCTAACCTAACCTAACCTAACCTAACATTACCTAACCTAACCTAACCTAACCTAACCTAACCTAACATAACCCAACCTAACCTAAAGGCCCTGGCCCTCCCCATCTCGAACCTAAGGGCCCTGGCTCTCCTTATCCCGAACCTAAGGGTCCTGGCCCTGCCCATCTTGAACCTAAAGGCCCTGACCCTCCCCTTCTCGAACCTAAGGGCCTTGGCCCTCCCCATCTCGAACCTAAGGGCCCGGGCCCTCCCCCATCTCGAACCTAAGGACCCTGGCTCACCCTATCTCGAACCTAAAGGCCCTGGCCCTTCGTATCTCGAACCTGAGGGCCCTGGTTCTCCCCTCTCGAACCTAAGGGCCTTGGCCCCCTTCTTCTTGAACCTAAGGGCCCTCGCCCTTCCCATCTCGTACTTAAGGGCCCCGGCCCTCTTCATCTCGAATTTAAAGGCCCTGGCCCTCATCATCTCGAACCTAAGGGCCCTTGCCCTCTTCATCTCGAATTTAAAGGCCCTGGCCCTCTTCATCTCGAACCTAAGGGCCCTTGCCCTCCCCATCTCGAACCTAAGGGCCCTGGCTCTCCTTATCCCGAACCAAAGGGTCCTGGCCCTGCCCATCTTGAACCTAAAGGCCCTGGCCCTCCCCTTCTCGAACCTAAGGGCTTTGGCCCTCCCCATCTCGAACCTAAGGGCCCGGGCCCTCCCCATCTCGAACCTAAGGACCCTGGCTCACCCTATCTCGAACCTAAAGGCCCTGGCCCTTCGTATCTCGAACCTGAGGGCCCTGGTCCTCCCCTCTCGAACCTAAGGGCCTTGGCCCCCTTCTTCTTGAACCTAAGGGCCCTTGCCCTTCCCATCTCGAACTTAAGGGCCCCGGCCCTCTTCATCTCGAATTTAAAGGCCCTGGCCCTCTTCATCTCGAACCTAAGGGCCCTTGCCCTCTTCATCTCGAATTTAAAGGCCCTGGCCCTCTTCATCTCGAACCTAAGGGCCCTTGCCCTCCTCATCTCGAACCTAAGGGCCCTAAATTGGGCCATACAAAATGGTGCTTCCATCGTTCCCCTCTTTGGAACACCTTTGTTTTGGTTTGAGAGGCCAACTTATGATACTAATTTGATTCTCTCCACCGTGCTCCACCGTTCACTCACTGAAAGTTTAGGTAAGAAGCACGTAGAGATCTGCAGTGCTGGGAAATCCAGGTTCAAACCTTGAACTTTAATGCAAACATTTTCTTGTAAAATCAGCCAAAGAAATATAAATAGACCTTTCATCACTCACACCAACACAAAGAGAATGAGCTGTATTTTTGCAGCTGCTGGTGGGTGTTATATATTTTTCTGTGTTGGTGGCACTGCTACTCAATACACGCCTTTAGAATGTCATATGAGCTTCTCTAGAGAACACTTGTGTTGTGACCTCTGTGATGAGGAACAGGTACGCTGGCGGGGCCCTTGAGGCGTTTCCATCAAAGCCAGAGCTGCAAACGTTGGACAAGTAGATCCCGCGTTCGCATCCCTGCTCATGCACGGTACATTGTACCAAATCGTACAATTTAAGGAAAATAAGTAATTCCCCCATTTTCACAGGCAACATAGTAGAAGCATTACTCTGAGCTAGTCATCACAAAGGTCAAGCGTAGAGATGAGAGATAGCGGCCTCAACTGAATTCAGTGACTCCCTATGGCATCCTACGGGGATCCTATTTGAAGTTTCATGAATTCTGATTTTTTATTTGGCTCACCTATGTATCAGTATCAAAGTCTTCACCAGGATGAAAATATTATGTACTAGCATCACCTGAGTAATAGCATATAGAAGAGTACTAGTATTTAGAAAGTGTACTAGCATCAACAAAGAGGACTAATTGGAAGAACAAAGTACATCTAGCAATATCGTCGGTAAATGTCAATAGCAAGAAGTTCCGAGTGCCAGACACCAGTGGCAGTTACGGAGTGCTTACTCCGAAATAAGCAAGCATTTCGAATACCTCTCAAACAGTTGACTATGTCCCTCCATGAATACATTCCCTGCCGCGTCAATGTTGCACCAAAAAAGAGGTGAAAGAAAGTTCTATGTTTAAAAAATCTTGTATTAGTGATAAATCAAAACATCATGACGGATAGAAGGACAAAGTAGAAAACTTTCTCTTTAAAATAGAGTGGTTTTCCAAACGCTTCTGTGAGCCCAGTTCCCGCAGAGAAAAAGACGCCGGTGTTCGACGTACGAGGGTCCGCCATTTTGGTGTCCGCCGTCCTCCACATTTGTTGAGAGCTGCTTATGTGTTTTGTAGGTATGTCGTGATGTTTTATGTAGGTATATGATGTGTAGGCGAGTTATGTAGGTATGTGGTGGTGTGTTATATAGGTATGTGATGTGTAGGCGTGTTATGTAGGTATATGGTGGTGTTTTATGTAGGTATGTGGTGGTGTGTTATGCAGGTATGTGGTGGTGTGTTATGTAGGGATGTGGGGGTGTGTTATGTAGGTATGTGGTGGTGTGTTATGTAGGTATGTGGTGGTGTGCTATGTAGGTATGTGGTGGTGTGTTATGTAGGTGTGTGGTGGTGTGTTATGCAGGTGTGTGATGGTGTGTTATGCAGGTGTGTGGTGGTGTGTTATGCAGGTGTGTAGTAGTGTGTGTATTTGATTCAGCATGAAATATTTTATGCTTTTTTGGAATGGCTTTGGTGCACTTACGAAAATTTTTGGTGTTGTTTTGGAGAATTGTAGAGTATTTAGTGTAGTTAGGAGTGTTTGATTCAGTATGGAGTGTTTGATTCAGTATAAAGTGTTTGATTCAGTGTGGAGCGTTTGATTCAGTATGGAGTGTTTGATTCAGTGTGGAGTGTTTGATTCAGTATGAAGTGTTTGATTCAGTATGGAGTGTTTGATTCAGTATGGAGTTTTTAGCCCAGTTAACAGTATGGTATTTCTGAAGGAAAGAACAGTAATCGATTTCCCAATTTTCGGTGCCTAAACATAATTACTTCAAACAAAATGAACAAGTTTTCTTCTATGCACTTTCTACGATCATATTACAAGTAATAGCGGTAGATTTAGTTTTGTCTTTGATGACGAATGCGGTCGAATAAACAGCTACTCATCGATTTTCGAATTTTGTTGCTTGAATAATATCAAAATAAGCAACTTTTCTTCTATACACTTTTTTCGTCAAATGAGTATTTAACGAGGTATAGCGGTAGGTTTGGCTTCGTTTTTGATGACGAGCGCGCTGGAAGCGAGACTCCACTGCAGTGTTGCCATAGCACGCGATCGATGAATTTTATTCCGCTTCAAACACTGGAGTTGCGGTAAGTCATGTACTACTATAAATAATAAAATACTCATTTCAGACGGAAAATGCATAGATGATAACTTGTTTATTTCGATCTAATTAACTATGTTTAGGCATCGAAATTTTACAAAATCGATTACTGTTCTTTAATTCAGATTTACCAACAGTATCTAGGTAAATATTGAATTTACTGTTGTCAACGATTTTGAAAATTGCGTTGCCCCATTTTGGTAATTGGAAACATTTTATGATGTTGTACATGAACGACATTGTGCTCGCAAATGCTTAATTTTTGAGATATAGTTCAAATAAGGTTCACGTAAGAATAGCATAACCTCACCTATCGTTATGTCAATACCGTATTTCAGCTTATTTAGGTGTCCGTTTATTCAATTTCATATACAAAATTCTTATAACTTCAAAGTTAAATATGTCGAAAACCAAGCATTTGCGAGAACAATGTTATTCATGTAAAACGTCTTAAAATATCTTCAATTACCTAAACGGGGCAACGAAGTTTCGAAAATCGTTGAGAACAGTAAATTCAATAATGACCCTATTCCCAGGCTAACTTTTTTGCCGGAGAATGCGTTTTTCGAAGCCTAAGCAATTTAATTACTTGGGTGGCGAAAAACATGCATTCAGGTGGCGAAAACGTAAGACTGGGTTTAGTCCAGTTGGGAGTATTTAGTCCAGCTTAGAGTATGTGGAGCAGTTTGGAGTATGTGGAGCAGTTTGGAGTATGTGGAGCAGTTTGGAGTATGTGGAGCAGTTTGGAGTATGTGGAGCAGTTTGGAGTATGTGGAGCAGTTTGGAGTATTTGGAGCAGTTTGGAGTATTTGGAGCAGTTTGGAGTATTTGGAGCAGTTTAGAGTATTTGGAGCAGTTTGGAGTATTTGGCGCAGTTTGGAGTATGTGGAGCAGTTTGGAGTATGTGGAGCAGTTTGGAGTATGTGGAGCAGTTTGGAGTATGTGGAGCAGTTTGGAGATTTTAGGTATTTGGAGTATTTGGAGTATTTGGAGTATTTGGAGTATTTGGAGTATTTGGAGTATTTGGAGTATTTGGAGTATTTGGAGTATTTGGAGTATTTGGAGTATTTGGAGTATTTGGAGTATTTGGAGTATTTGGAGTATTTGGAGTATTTGGAGTATTTGGAGTATTTGGAGTATTTGGAGTATTTGGAGTATTTGGAGTATTTGGAGTATTTGGAGTATTTGGAGTATTTGGAGTATTTGGAGTATTTGGAGTATTTGGAGTATTTGGAGTATTTGGAGTATTTGGAGTATTTGGAGTATTTGGAGTATTTGGAGTATTTGGAGTATTTGGAGTATTTGGAGTATTTGGAGTATTTGGAGTATTTGGAGTATTTGGAGTATTTGGAGTATTTGGAGTATTTGGAGTATTTGGAGTATTTGGAGTATTTGGAGTATTTGGAGTATTTGGAGTATTTGGAGTATTTGGAGTATTTGGAGTATTTGGAGTATTTGGAGTATTTGGAGTATTTGGAGTATTTGGAGTATTTGGAGTATTTGGAGTATTTGGAGTATTTGGAGTATTTGGAGTATTTGGAGTATTTGGAGTATTTGGAGTATTTGGAGTATTTGGAGCGTATGGAGTATTTGGAGTATTTGGAGCGTTTGGAGCGTATGGAGCGTATGGAGCGTATGGAGCGTATGGAGCGTATGGAGCGTATGGAGCGTATGGAGCGTATGGAGCGTATGGAGCGTATGGAGCGTATGGAGCGTATGGAGCGTATGGAGCGTATGGAGCGTATGGAGCGTATGGAGCGTATGGAGCGTATGGAGCGTATGGAGCGTATGGAGCGTATGGAGCGTATGGAGCGTATGGAGCGTATGGAGCGTATGGAGCGTATGGAGCGTATGGAGCGTATGGAGCGTATGGAGCGTATGGAGCGTATGGAGCGTATGGAGCGTATGGAGCGTATGGAGCGTATGGAGCGTATGGAGCGTATGGAGCGTATGGAGCGTATGGAGCGTATGGAGCGTATGGAGCGTATGGAGCGTATGGAGCGTATGGAGCGTATGGAGCGTATGGAGCGTATGGAGCGTATGGAGCGTATGGAGCGTATGGAGCGTATGGAGCGTATGGAGCGTATGGAGCGTATGGAGCGTATGGAGCGTATGGAGCGTATGGAGCGTATGGAGCGTATGGAGCGTCTGGAGCGTCTGGAGCGTCTGGAGCGTCTGGAGCGTCTGGAGCGTCTGGAGCGTCTGGAGCGTCTGGAGCGTCTGGAGCGTCTGGAGCGTCTGGAGCGTCTGGAGCGTCTGGAGCGTCTGGAGCGTCTGGAGCGTCTGGTGTATTTGGAGCAGTATGGAGTATTTGGAGCAGTTTGTGTGGCCATAAAAATACCTGAAATAGTGCTTTGTTCACTTGGTATGTGTGGTGTTCGAACTATTCCGTAGAGGAGCAAGTGAGTGTTGCAGGTGTGTTGTGGTGTAATTAGAGAAGTGTTGGGAACAAGTTCTGAGACATAGTTATTTTCAGAGTCCAGAGAACCCGAGCGCCGTGTGTATTCATCAGAGAATGAACACACTCGGCATCACACAAACACAATCGGCATCACACGAACACACACGGCATCACAAGAACACCTGACGCGAGGCGCACAATGTAAGGCGGTGGACGTGGCAGCGTCAAGTCTGCATTTAGTGTATTGTGAAGGTTGACTGACTTCTCTAGTTGATGGTGCCTCGGGAGAACATCACAAGTAAGATTTATGAGTACTATTGGTGACTTGTGCCTCATGAGGATACAACCATTGTATCTGAGGGAGTTACCTCCCACGGGGGAATATACGAGGTCCCGAGCTGAAGGTTCGGTAAGCTTTTTTCTGTGGAAATAAAAATTTTTTTGTTGCGTTATGTTCCTTCTTTTTCGGTTGACTGCTGTCCAGTTTTTCCGCACCCACTCTTTTCTTCTCCAAGTCTTAGCTTGTTTCATGAACATTATCAATCTTGCTGCATCATTGCACAGGATTTGAAGATACACTTTGTGCATAGATTCCCCGTTCTCTAACCTGTTTTCCGAATGGTGCCGCCATCTCTTTCTCTGTTCGCAACACTTTAGTTGTGGTCAGGACGGTTTAAACAAACAAATTCAATTCTTCTGTTCAGTTTTCAATATTATAGTTATTAATAGATCATTAATTAATTTAAATTTACAAAAGGCAATCCCGGCCAGTGAAGCCAACGGATGCCCAACATTACAATGTGCAGCACAACACATTACGCCCCACAACATCTGTGCAGGAGAGCGCAAGTGGCCAGGTTGACTAACAGATTCCCGAGATGCCCCGCCCCAGCACTGCAGCTCTCCGCAGCAGACACACGTAAGGATATCTTCTATGGGAGTCAAAAACATAGGTTTTAGACTTCATGAAATACGTTTTTACGTTTCTTTTCAAGTAGGTGTTTTGGTTTTAAAAAAATTGGTCTTTAGCTTGTAAAGGGATCGATACACATTTTTGGGTTTTTGGAATCAAAAATTTTAGATTTTATGATTGCGAATTTATGGGTTTTATAAAGTTAGATTTTCAAGTGTCGTACGAATAGATTTTTAGGTTTTAAGAGTATAGTATGCAGCAGTACAGGGGTCCGTTTTTTAGGTTTTAAAAGTATAGGTTTTGGTGGTTTTAGACGCCTGGGTTTTGTAGGCTCCATGAAGATAAGTTTTTAGTTTTATAAAGATATAATTTTAGAATTATAAAATGGTTGGTTTCAGCTTTTTCAAAGGTTTAGCTCATGAATGTTTGAATTCTTTTTTGTTATTATGAGGATAGGTTGTTATTTTTTTTAAATGAAAAGTTTCCAATTATTTCTAGGGCTGAATTATGGTTAGATATGGTTGAGGGAAATTTGTAATATTCTTGTTGGTATAAATTGCTAGTGTTTTGTTGGAATAAATTTGGGTATATTTTGTCGTAATTGTAGTCGTAAATACGTTGAAGTCATTGATGATTTTCATCTGCAATTCACGTTAGGCAGAGTTAGATTTTGTGACCGAAATAGGCTCTCGCAGTGCGCATTTTGAAATTTCGGGCTTTGGAGTAATATGTCTTGAAAATTTCCCGTTCTATTTAGCACAAGTGGTAGCAATTATTACTGCGAACTACATACCACAAAGTACAGGCTGAGATATGACCACTTGTGTGCCCGACTAAGTTAAGTAACTCCTAGGGCATCCTAAGGGAACTTCATTCCACTCGTACAACTCAATTCAATCCAGAACGCTTTATTTGAACTTTTACTTGACTAATGCAATAGTTACTGAGCGTGTGGGAGCAAATGAGATTTGTGTAACAAAAACATGTGCAAACTAGGAACGTGTGTTCTAAAATTTATTCAAGATGCTTTATGGTGTTCTAAATTTTCTGTATATTGTCTTTCATTGTTTATTTATCAAGTTGTAAAAAGCGTCACCCTTGGGTCTGACAAAAAAGTAGCGTCCGGGTCTATCTAGCTAGCCGACTTAAAAGACAAATCATGCCATCAGAGATGACCTCCTTACTCAAAATTTTACCTCAGCAGAGACTGCACCTTCGGCAATTAACCCGCCTACTAATCATCCTCATCCACCTATAGATATTGATGCTACAGCAGAACAGACCTGACCTATAGAGTAGCAGGATAAGCCAGTTTCTTGGCGGATGTTCTCCACCCCTTTTCGAAACCCGGAGAAGTCATCTCCTACTGCGACTGGAGTGGCCTTTGGCGCTTCTACTTTTGGCATCTCTCTCCGAACTTATCTTCACCTGTCCGGAGAAGATTTGGGGACCTGCGGGAGATCGTCGGGGCAAAAATCGCTCAGGAATGTCCCAGGGCCAGTGTCTGAGTTGCACCCAGACGCTATTCACGAGAACATGATCCTGTAGATCTTCCACGTGGGATGGACTTGGAGCTGGGGACGCGGAGGAAGGCGAGAGCAATGTCGGCGTTACTCCTGACGACCTGTATAGGTGGGTGCATAGGTAGCCTGGACCTACTTTATGTACCTCAGTCATTAAGAGGAATTTTCGCTCTAGCCGTATGGGAGACGACTCCATTCATTCAATCCTCTACCTAAATTATTTTCTAAATTGCCTTTAACGGTTTGCCCTTTAAACTTTAATTGACCTAAATAGTTGAGACCAAAGGTTGACGCTTTCTCTAGGGTAAATTTTCTAATTTTTTAGGGTAATTTAATATTGACGAGCGGATCAGTGCTGAGCCAATAGTAATTCAGCCGTTACTTATCGATTGAAATCCGTGATACGTCGCAACTAATGCTTGTTTTCTTGTCCTTTCTTTTCGCAGGAAGGGAGTGGAAGTCCGGAGGCGTGGGGGTTGAGAGCGGGAATTTCGTTCTTGCCATAAATTCATTTACTCTGAACTTGTAAATTAAAGGAAAAAAAACCCTTTGCCTTTTCACTCCTGCCCAAGGTACTAGCCTTACTAAATCTTGCGAATGGCGCCCAACGTGGGGCCTTCTCCCTGCTCTCGCCCCTTCGTGTCTCCGGCTCCTGGTCCCGTCCTGCGGTATGTGCTTTCTGTTTTTGTCATTTTACCATTTCATGTTGCTCAAATTTCTGTGTTAATTTATCGAAGGTGAATTGGAATTGTGAAATTATTTCAATCTTGATTGTATTTCTCTGATTAACTCGTGCTGGTACTAGTGTTACAGTGTAAACTTGTAGACCTGTGATTGTCGCTAATTAAGCAGTTGATTTTGCTCAAAATGTCTGAGAGTGAGGTAAATTTCCCGTCAGATCTTGACGCTCATATCAAGAAGCTAGTCACGGTGAGACGTGGAAAGCGTCAGTCTCTCTCTAAAACTTTGACAGCTATAGAAAGAGCAGATCTTGCAGTTAACGAATACCAGTATTACATTAGTAAGCTTGAAGGCCTCAAAGCTGACCTCGAGAATTTAAATGAAAAAATTTCTGATTATATGCTAAGTAAAGGCAAGTGGGACTCTGATACGTATTTAGAGCAGTTGGATGTAGAAGAGAAATATTTAGACCTATTGGGCAAAGCCCTAGCTTCTCTTCAAAATGAATTGAAGTCTCTGACTGCTCCGGAAATTACCACTGAAAATACTTCCGAAAGTGCTGAAGTTAGGCGGCACAAGGTGTCACTTCCTAATATTGAATTGCCCTCATTTGATGGTAGCCCAGAGCTATATCATCGTTTCATTACTTCATTCCAGAGTCTTATTTCGAAGTATAATTTATCATCATTTGAGAAATTTTCCTACTTGCGAAAACAATTGTCTGGGTCGGCCAAGAAACTGCTCGATTCTATTGCTGTCGATGACCTAAACTATGAAACGGCGGTTCAATTGCTGAATGAAGCCTATAGTGACGAGCTTGAGCAGAGGTATTCAGTCATTCGTAAGTTATGTTCTTTGAGATTGAGAGAATCTGAATCTGATGCTTATCGCTGGATTAGCGAAGCTCGTGTTCTATGCGAACAAGTGAAGGCTCTTAAAATTACTGGAGACATTTTCACTCAATTTTTCTTGTGGAATGGCTTGGCCGAGACTTTCCGTAAACAACTCATTGCCATAACTAATAAGAATAAACCTAGTCTCGATGATATTGTGAGCAATGTGTTCAAGGCCAACTTGAGGTTCATTGATGCTCAAAAAATTAAACAATTCGAAACCGAAACTTGCTTGTCGACGGCCATAGAAGTTCGCCCACTGCGTGTTGATTCTCAATCTCAAAAGAAATTCGGTTGTACTTTGTGCACTCATTTGCAGGCCGAGAACGCCACTGACCATAAACTTAGCTCTTGTTCACTCTTTCCTGATTCTAGCAGTAAAGTTGCTAAGCTGAAAGAAGTAGGGGGATGTATCCGGTGTGGCAGTGTTGCTCATAGTATCAAAGCCTGTACTTTCAAATTTTCAAAGCCTTGCTTCAAATGCAAGCGAATGCACTTGACGTACTTGTGTGTTAGCGGTCAGAGGAGCCGTAATGACAACCGTAACGAGGGCGGGTCTCAGGCGGAACAAAGTTCTGGTGGTAGTAATGCAAAAGTCAAGGTAGCTGATAAAAGAAAACTTGAGTTTTCTCGAAAGACAATCTCTAACCACATGGCTATTTTCTCAAATGGGGTCACAGGGTATAATGATGTAATACTGCCGACTGGCACTGTGTATGTTGATCAACACGGAACCAAAACTCCCTGGAGACTGTTCAAAGATTTGGGGTCACAAGCCACTTTTGTCGAAGGCGGGCCAGACAGCATTCCTAATTGTAAAGTTGTTGAATCTTTGAACGTAAATATTAAAGGAATAAATTCTGAAAAAATGCAAAAGTCCGTTCTCGTTGAGTTTCCGGTCGAAGTACCTGGCCAGGGTACGAAATTGATCACGGCCATTTGTATAGACAAAATTGAGACTAACGTAACTTTGCCGGGGTTGAGCAATCTCGTGGCTTCTTTCACTCAGAAGGGATACAGTTTAGCGGACTCTCAACTAAGCTCTGATCACATAAGAGATATTAAAATCATTCTTGGAAGCGATCAGAGTCACTTGTTTCCGCTCAAACAGGCCAATTTTGGGACGGAGGAGACTTGCTCTTGCGTCTATCACACACCATCGGGTCTTATGCTTGCTGGTAGTGTGGCCAATTATGTAAAAAACCTTCCTTTCTTACCACCAGTCGTAGAGAATTTATGACTATCGGCCGGGTGCACAGCGAGATTGGAGCCTGATGATGCAAGTCCTGAGTATATTTCGGACCCTTCGAGGTCATTGGAGAGTTGTCTGGACTACGCTTATGATGATTGTGGTGAGTCAAATTTGTCGTCTCAAAGTACTGAACTTCTTAATTATGTATTGACTAATATTTCAAGAGAAATGCCTTCGGGTAGACTGATTGTTCCTGCACTGTGGAGACGAGATTTAGAGAATTTGCTGTCGTCTAATTATGGTCTTGCGTTGTCTATATTGAAATCTCAATCAAAACGTTTGAGTGCGGCTAAATTGTTAGAATACGATAATGTAGTTAAAGACCAGTTGAAAGAGGGAATAATTTCTCGGATACCTAATGTTGAAAGACATGTCAGAGAGAACAGTGATGCCGCATTTCTTGCCCATAATGCTGTGTTCCGTGAGGAGAGGGACACTAAGTGTAGGATTGTGTTCCTGTCAAATTTGAAAGGAAATGGGGACAATATTTCTCATAATCAATTTTCTTTCATGGGCGGGAATTTGAATCATAAAATGTTGATCACTATTTTATTGCACCGGTTTGATTCTTACTTGGTGTTATATGACCTCAAGAAAGCCTTTCTCCAGCTTCTCCTCAGACCTGAGGATACAAACAAACTGCTATTCTTGTGGTTTAAGGATGTCGCCAAAAAAGATTTCCGAATAGTAGGCTACCGATTCTGTCGAGTTCCATTTGGAATGAGATTTTCCCCTTTCTTGCTTATGGTAGCGTTGTATTTCATCTTAATCCATAATACCGATTCGAAATCTGCAGAGGAAAGGAAAATAATGAGAGCCATGTACAATCTTGCGTACATGGACAACTTGGCATTCTCATCTAATGATGGCAGTAAGCTGGAGGAAGCTCTAAAATTAGCGGTTAGGACCTTCGCTGGCTATGGTTTCGGTCTGCAACAGTTCGCCACAAATTCAGAGCAATTAAAGAATTCTCTCCTTGCTGATGG
Source organism: Morinoia aosen (assembly GCA_030386875.1). Taxonomy (NCBI): domain Eukaryota; kingdom Metazoa; phylum Arthropoda; class Malacostraca; order Amphipoda; family Talitridae; genus Morinoia; species Morinoia aosen. Next base: position 13,681 of record CM059571.1, read on the forward strand.
TTCCGATTGTGCCGAGACAGAAACCAAATTGTATTGTTCGGTCTTGTGTGGGATACAGTGAAAGATCTTGTAAAGACCAAGAAACCTAAACTGTCTCCTAATGCAGACACGAAAAGAAAAATACTGAGTTCTTTACAGTCAAACTATGACCCAATGGGGTTAAATATCCCCATAATGAATAGAGCAAAGCTCTTCATGCATAAGTTACAGTGCGAGCCTTCCCTAAATTGGGATACTCCCCTCTGCCCCCAGAGTAAGAAAGAGTGGCGTAACATTGCACGACAGGTGAACATGGCTAGCGAAGGTGAAGTCCCTCGTAGTCTTGGCCCTAGAGACGCCGAATATGAGCTACTGGTGTGTTCGGACGCTAGCAAAAATTTTATTGGCTGCGTGACTTATTTGCGCTTATCGGGTTCCAACGAGTCCTTGTTTGTTTCAGCTAGGAATTCTGTGATTTCTAAAAGCCTGAGATCCAAGTCGATTCCAGCGTTGGAGCTCGCGGCACTTCTCATGGGTGTAGAGAGTGCGATGGAGTTGTACGAACAATTGACCACTGCTGTAATACCCGTTAAAATCACCAAAATACTGGCTTATTCAGATTCTATGATAGTGATGGGGTGGCTGCAAATGAAAACGCAAGACTATGGAAAAATTGAACGAAAAAGCGTGTTTGTTAATAACAAGCTGCAGAAAATCGCTGAACTCTGCGAGAAGTGTCCCGTAATTTTCAATCACATAGCGGGGGGAATCAATCCTAGTGACGCTGTGACTAGGTGCGTTTCCAGCCAACAACTCAAAAACGTAGAGTATCTGAAAATTTCAGAGCCTTTTAAGTGTTCTCCCGAGTTCAGAATTGTAGTACCGCGGTCTGTGGGAGACGTAGTGAGATGTCATGCGAGAATTGTAAGTGTCCCTCCTGTTGAGTCTAGCATTTTTCCATTGAGGAAATTTTCCTCATTTCGTAAAGCTGTAAATGTGATGAAATATGTATTTCAATATGTGAGAAAATTGAGAGACCGAGTGCGTGCTCGGCTTGAGCAACCGAATGATGGAGTTAGTGAGAATTTTGTACAAACTAGTTCAAACTATTTGCTTAGATGTGCCCAAAAAGAGAGTTTTCCCGAAGTTTGTGAATCTTTGCAGAACGGAGATTTTTCTCATCCGCTTGCAGAACAACTGAATCTATTCATGAGCGGAGACGGGTTAGTGAGGATCCAGGGTAAGCTCCGCAAGTTGCGGGGACAGTATAATGAACGCTGTCCCATCTTGCTCTCAAAGACGTGTCCTGTTGCACAGTCCATCATTTGGGATGCTCATGTTTCTCTCAAACACGCAGGAATCTATCGAGTACTTGCTTACCTGAGGAAAACTTTCTGGATTACTAACGCATTAGTCGCAGTTAAAAAAGTTATCAATAAGTGCTTGATCTGTGGCAAAGTGAACAGGCGCACCATAAAATTAAACCAGAATGCCTATCGTGATTTTCGAGTTAATCCAGAGAGTGTTCCGTTCAGGAATGTCGCAATCGATCATTGTGGTCCATTTACTGTTCGTGTGCCAGGCGGTAACCAAAAAAGTGTATATACTTGTTTTTACGTGCTTTTGGTCGCGAGCAGTTAATTTAATTTTGTGTAAACGTATTGATGGAGATTGTTTTCTCCGAGCCTTACAGCTCCATATTTTCGAGTACGGGCTGCCTTCGCTAGTAATTAGCGATAATGGCACCCCAATTGTCTCGGGTGTAGAACAAACTGTCTCCTATCTAAATGACGACATTTCATTGAATTTCATGAAAGAACACGGAATCGAAAAGGTCGCTTTCCACCCTTATCCTGCGGGCGCATCAAAGTTAGGAGGCATTGTAGAGACCTTGGTCAAACAAGTGAAGCGGCTCATGACTGCTTCGGTTGGTGCTAGAATTTTGGACGTTGATGAATTTGATTTTTTAGTAAGTGAAGCTAAGATGATAATAAATAAGCGTCCTATTGCCTTCAAATCAGCATTAGATAAATTAGATTTTGACTCTGAAGTGCCTAGTCCGTTAACTCCTGAATTGATTTTGAAGGGGTACGATCTTCCTTCCATGAATATCATCCCCCAGTTGCAATCAGAGGGTTCTATTGACTTAGACTTCGAGCATGAGTCAGATGAGCTTTACAGGAGGTTTGGAAAGCTGCGTTCTGTTCGTGAAAATTTGTACAAGTTGTACAGGTCTGAGTTCGTGGCTAACCTTTTCCATCAGTCTATCGATAGGAAAGAACGTTATAAAGCGGCTAACCATTTCCGACTCGAGGTAGGCGATTTAGTCAGTATCAAAAGTCCTCTAACCAAACCTTTTAAATATCCACTGGCTGTTGTGATGGAGACAGAGGAAAATGACTTGGGTGAAGTCGTCGTAGCTAAAGTGCGTAAGTCGAACGGTGAAATTATTCGTAGGCATATTGAAGATATAATATTTCTTCATAGAGACGACTGCCGAGACGACTGGCCCACTGACGTTAAAAATCATCCTGATATTCACGTCGCAGACGTGTCGGAGCCTCGGCGTCCTTCTAGTAGTCGCGCCGAGGCCTTGAAATGCAAGGAACGGAATAAATTCCTTGCCACTATGAATTTTGTCTAGTCAGGCGGGAATATGCGTGTCGCATAACGAACCCCTTAATGGCCGGATCATTTGACACTACGTATCCATCGCAATTTGATGGTTTGTAAATATAGATTTCGTGGCTATGCCCTTGTACGGCTGAACCATCTATTTAGTCTATTAAATGAAGGTATACTTCATACTAGGATTGTAAATATTAACTGTTGTACGTGTATTCCTTTAACCTAAAAGAAAATATCAGAAATTTTTCCATACCAAGTTTCTCAATTTTCATGTACAAAATTGTTCACGGCGCCCCCCCACTGTTCTAAATTTTCTGTATATTGTCTTTCATTGTTTATTTATCAAGTTGTAAAAAGCGTCACCCTTGGGTCTGACAAAAAAGTAGCGTCCGGGTCTATCTAGCTAGCCGACTTAAAAGACAAATCATGCCATCAGAGATGACCTCCTTACTCAAAATTTTACCTCAGCAGAGACTGCACCTTCGGCAATTAACCCGCCTACTAATCATCCTCATCCACCTATAGATATTGATGCTACAGCAGAACAGACCTGACCTATAGAGTAGCAGGATAAGCCAGTTTCTTGGCGGATGTTCTCCACCCCTTTTCGAAACCCGGAGAAGTCATCTCCTACTGCGACTGGAGTGGCCTTTGGCGCTTCTACTTTTGGCATCTCTCTCCGAACTTATCTTCACCTGTCCGGAGAAGATTTGGGGACCTGCGGGAGATCGTCGGGGCAAAAATCGCTCAGGAATGTCCCAGGGCCAGTGTCTGAGTTGCACCCAGACGCTATTCACGAGAACATGATCCTGTAGATCTTCCACGTGGGATGGACTTGGAGCTGGGGACGCGGAGGAAGGCGAGAGCAATGTCGGCGTTACTCCTGACGACCTGTATAGGTGGGTGCATAGGTAGCCTGGACCTACTTTATGTACCTCAGTCATTAAGAGGAATTTTCGCTCTAGCCGTATGGGAGACGACTCCATTCATTCAATCCTCTACCTAAATTATTTTCTAAATTGCCTTTAACGGTTTGCCCTTTAAACTTTAATTGACCTAAATAGTTGAGACCAAAGGTTGACGCTTTCTCTAGGGTAAATTTTCTAATTTTTTAGGGTAATTTAATATTGACGAGCGGATCAGTGCTGAGCCAATAGTAATTCAGCCGTTACTTATCGATTGAAATCCGTGATACGTCGCAACTAATGCTTGTTTTCTTGTCCTTTCTTTTCGCAGGAAGGGAGTGGAAGTCCGGAGGCGTGGGGGTTGAGAGCGGGAATTTCGTTCTTGCCATAAATTCATTTACTCTGAACTTGTAAATTAAAGGAAAAAAAACCCTTTACCTTTTCACTCCTGCCCAAGGTACTAGCCTTACTAAATCTTGCGAATATGGCGATACACCATTTTGACCATTTAAAGGTGACTCTTTAGTGGGACGGTACTAGTATTGTTTGCATCAGAATTTACCATCACATGGGAAATCGTGAGGTCCCGAGCTGATGGCCGTGTTGAAGTCGAATAGATTTTTTGCCATTATGATGGATCATTTTTTTTTCATTCGACTACTGCCTTTTTCAGCGCTTGCTACTTTCTTCTTGCACTTTTACCCATCAAGGAGATGCAATTTTTGTGTAAAAACGAATTGGAGCTAACATAGGGAAGATGCGAGGTTCCGAGCTGAAATTTAAGTAGGTTGTCCTTCTGTTGAAATTGATTAATTTTTGTTTATGTTGCGGACTATTTTTTTCGGTAGACTACTGTCATGCTTTCAGCACCTATTATTCTCTACATCCACTGCTGTCGTGTTTCAGTAACTTGCCTCCTAACTTGTTGTTTGTGTGCGCAAGTGACCTTGTTCCATACTGCGTCCAAACTAAGAGGTGCCTTCCTCTCTTTGTAACCTTCTGAGTAGGAGAACGCCTCCCACATGAGTTGAAGCTTCAGGATTTATATGAAGCACCATTGCTAATATTTATAACCCCTGGGGGGGATACAACTGTTTTATCTATGGGAGTTAGCACTCCCACGAGAAAATGTGTGAGGGCACGAGCTGAGAGTTAGGTAGGCCTTCTTTTGTCGAAAGAAAATGATTTTTGTTGTGTTGAGGACCACCTGTTTTTTGGTTCACTGCTGTCCTGTTTTATCGCACGAACTACTTTATTCTTCATCTTTTATCTTGCTTCATGAATTTCTTTCTCAACTTACCTTTTCTATGCAAATTGTGCATAGATTTCGCGTTCCCTCAACTCAACCGCACTTTCCCTCTTTCTCTCTTTAGAACGTCTTTTTTGCGGTTAGGGAGGCTTAAACTAATATCTAATCTTCTGTCCTAATTTTCAGCTCCTACTTCTTTATTCTTCATTTTTTATCTTGTTTCATAAACTTCTTCCTCAACTTTCTCTTTCTATGCACCTTGTGTATAGGAAGTAACTCCATTCTGAATGGGGCCTTCCTCCTTCCTTTTTTGGGACGTATTTGTTGCGGTTAGGGAGGCTTAAACTAATATCTAGTCTAATCATGAGATCTAGTATTAAATTGGAGACTGTAGTCGCTTTTTTGACCGTGTATTTGCATAAATTTGACTGTGTTTTACTGTGTACGAAAGGAACTTAACTCCGAGTTGATTTAAGATAACTCTCCGTTAGCTCGATATATCCGTAACCAAACCTAATAGATGCTATTGCACTTTGTGCATCAAGAAATTCAAAGATACTTTTTCTCTTAGTCATTCAGCCAAGCTTGAAATTTTGTCTAGTATTCTGTCTCATTCTTTACGTTGACCTTTCCCGTAGAGAAGGCCGCAGTACAGTCCACTTCCTGTATACGGGTGTTATCGTTTTCATTTTATTTCTCGGTCTCATCGAGATGTTCACACACTTTCTTTTGCCAACGTAGAGAGCTGGGCCAATCAAGACGCTAATTTTACACCGTTGTCCTACTACTTGATTTTAAATTTTGAAATTTACATTTGACTTTCTCGGTTGACTGTTCATTAACCAGGAGGAAACCGCTACAATCTTGAATAATTTAAATAACCTCCAATTCAGATATTCAAAGTCTCGCCAGATGGTTTTTATAAAATTTATTTCTTCGTGCCCGGTGGTTAATTTGGTTGAGATGGTTTGTTCTCGCCTGATAGTTTGCTCTGGCCAGATGGCACAACCACTGTCCGGTGACCAATTGCACGCCTCACAAAACGCTAGCCAACTCGACGCAAGATCTGCACGCTCAAGCATCACTTGCCGTTCCTAACTTGGGATTGCATTTCAGAGAGAAGCTCTGCTCTGCCTGAGGCCGGGAGAGCTCAACGCGACATGTGGACTTGGTAAGAGGCGCTGGAAGACGGTCTCCGCTGTGGGGATTTTGCGCTCACCGTCCTCGACCAGGTAGGACTTGTGTGTGTGTGTGTGTGTGTGTGTGTGTGTGTGTGTGTATATGTGTGTGTGTGTGTGAGTGACGTGAAGTTTGAGGATATTTCCCCACTTCACTTGGTTGCTGCGCGTCCCCCACTGGTTGGTTGCTGCGCGTCCCCCACTGGTTGGTTGCTGCGCGTCCCCCACTGGTTGGTTGCTGCGCGTCCCCCACTGGTTGGTTGCTGCGCGTCCCCCACTGGTTGGTTGCTGCGCGTCCCCCACTGGTTGGTTGCTGCGCGTCCCCCACTGGTTGGTTGCTGCGCGTCCCCCACTGGTTGGTTGCTGCGCGTCCCCCACTGGTTGGTTGCTGCGCGTCCCCCACTGGTTGGTTGCTGCGCGTCCCCCACTGGTTGGTTGCTGCGCGTCCCCCACTGGTTGGTTGCTGCGCGTCCCCCACTGGTTGGTTGCTGCACGTCCCACACTGGTTGGTTGCTGCACGTCCCACACTGGTTGGTTGCTGCACGTCCCCCGCTGGGCAGTTGGCTGCACGTCCCCCGCTGGACAGTTGGCTGCACGTCCCCCGCTGGACAGTTGGCTGCACGTCCCTCGCTGGACAGTTGGCTGCACGTCCCCCGCTGGACAGTTGGCTGCACGTCCCTCGCTGGACAGTTGGCTGCACGTCCCCCGCTGGACAGTTGGCTGCACGTCCCCCGCTGGACAGTTGGCTGCACGTCCCCCGCTGGACAGTTGGCTGCACGTCCCCCGCTGGACAGTTGGCTGCACGTCCCCCGCTGGACAGTTGGCTGCACGTCCCCCGCTGGACAGTTGGCTGCACGTCCCCCGCTGGACAGTTGGCTGCACGTCCCCCGCGGGTCAGTTGGCTGCACTTCTCCCGCTACTCTCGTAATTGAAGTAAACATGAGCAGGAAATGGTCAATAGGTTGGTGAGCAATTCAAGTTTAAAATTCCGTTAACGGGATCGTAAATGTCTGGAGAGGCAGATTTTCCGAAATTGGGGATCTGAAGCAATTGTTCGAATGACAATTGTTCATAATCATTTGTGGGACAGTTGTTCATAGTCATTTGTGGGACAGTTGTTCATAGTCATTTTTGGGACAGTTGTTCATAGTTATTTGTGGGACAGTTGTTCATAGTCATTTGTTGGACAGTTGTTCATAATCATTTGTGGGACAGTTGTTCATAGTCATTTGTGGGACAGTTGTTCATAGTCATTTGTGGGACAGTTGTTCATAGTCATTTTTGGGACAGTTGTTCATAGTTATTTGTGGGACAGTGGTTCATAGTCGTTTGTGGGACAGTTGTTCATAGTCATTTGTGGGACAGTGGTTCATAATCAGTTGTAGGACAGTTGTTCATCGTCATTTGTGAGACAGTGGTTCATAGTCATTTTTGGGAAACTGGTTCATATTCATTTGTGGGACACTGGTTCATAGTATTTGTGGGACAGTTGTTCATAGTCATTTATAGGACAGTGGTTCATAGTCATTTGTGAGAAAGTGGTTCATAGTCATTTGTGGGACAGTTGTTCATAGTCAATTGTGGGACAGTTGTTCATAGTCAATTGTGGGACAGTTGTTCATAGTCAATTGTGGGACAGTTGTTCATAGTCAATTGTGGGACAGTTGTTCATAGTCATTTATGAAACAGTGGTTCATAGTCATCTGTGGGACAGTGGTTCATAGTCATCTGTGGGACAGTGGTTCATAGTCATCTGTGGGACAGTGGTTCATAGTCATCTGTGGGACAGTGGTTCATAGTCATCTGTGGGACAGTGGTTCATAGTCATCTGTGGGACAGTGGTTCATAGTCATTTGTGGGACAGTTGTTCATAGTCATTTGTGGGACAGTGGTTCATAATCAGTTGTAGGACAGTGGTTCATCGTCATTTGTGAGACAGTGGTTCATATTCATTTGTGGGACACTGGTTTATAGTATTTGTGGGACACTGGTTTATAGTATTTGTGGGACAGTTGCTCATAGTCATTTGTGGGACAGTGGTTCATAATCAGTTGTAGGACAGTTGTTCATCGTCATTTGTGGGACAGTTGTTCATAGTCATTTTTGGGACAGTTGTTCATAGTCATTTTTGGGACAGTTGTTCATAGTCGTCTGTGGGACAGTTGTTCATAGTCGTTTGTGGGACAGTTGTTCATAGTCATTTGTAGGACAGTGGTTCATAGTCATTTGTAGGACAGTGGTTCATAGTCATTTGTGGGACAGTTGTTCATAGTCATTTGTGGGACAGTTGTTCATAGTCATTTGTGGGACAGTTGTTCATAGTCATTTGTGGGACAGTGGTTCATAGTCATTTGTGGGACAGTTGTTCATAGTCATTTGTGGTACAGTGGTTCATAGTCATTTGTGGGACAGTTGTTCATAGTCATTTGTGGGACAGTGGTTCATATTCATTTGTGGGACAGTGGTTCATAGTCATTTGTGGGACAGTGGTTCATAGTCATTTGTGGGACAGTTGTTCATAGTCATTTGTGGGACAGTTGTTCATAGCCATTTGTGGGACAGTTGTTCATAGTCGTTTGTGGGACAGTTGTTCATAGTCATTTGTGGGACAGTTGTTCATAGTCATTTGTGGGACAGTTGTTCATAGTCATTTGTGAGACAGTTGTTCATAGTCATTTGTGGGACAGTGGTTCATAGTCATTTGTGGGACAGTTGTTCATAGTCATTTGTGAGACAGTTGTTCATAGTCATTTGTGGGACAGTGGTTCATAGTCGTTTGTTGGACAGTTGTTCATAGTCATTTGTGAGACAGTTGTTCATGGTCCCACGAGCAATGCAGGGCTTAGTGCGTTACCTAGAGCTGCATATCACAAAGGACAGGCTGACGAATAACTACATGTTGGCTGAACTGAATTCAGTGACTGCTCGGGCATTTTATAGAGTCCTTATTTTACGTTCACTATTACATTTGATCGTGTACTATTAACTTACTCGTACCCATGACTGACCGAGTGGTTTTTCAGCTGAAAGTGGGATGAACTAATAATTATCTAACATATTACTTACTGATATTCACAAGAACTTCATATTCGAGAACTGATTTTAGGATGAGTGACGTTTCTGAGCGTAGGCTTATAATTTCCAACCATTTAATAGAGATAGCCCCTCAGTGGATATATACATTATATAATACAAGGGCTGTTTTTTTAGTTCCGATAGGCTATAATTAAAAGACAAATTGTAATAACAGGATGATTTTATTACTAAAAGATTCACAACGTCTTGGTTATTTTTCTATGAAGTCACCATGAAGGTTGAGGCAATTGTCATAACGTGAGACAAGTTTTCCTATACCCTCTTCAAAGAAGTCAGCCGCCAGTGGTGCCGGGTGGCACAGACTCCAATCTCGCAGGATTTCTACCCCGCCCAGCCCTCTCCCTCCACCTCCAAGCAGCTACAGCACCACCTCCAAGCAGCTGCAGAAATGTTAGGTTGAATTAATTTAGGTTAGGTTAAGTTCAGTTAAGTTAGGTTAAGAGGTTAGGTTAAGTTAGGTAAGGTTGGGTTAGGTTAGGCCAAGTTCAGTTAGTTTAAGGTTAATTATAAAAAGTTTAAAAATGCCTGTTTTTGCGTGCCGAGATGGAGGGTCGAATAGCCAAACACCAGCGGTCGTTGTAAAACCTTATTATAATGATTTAATTCAGGTTAACTTCGGTATTCCGCTGTAGTATCTACTTACTAAGGACTTGTAGTCTTTATAATACAGTGATTAATAATAACTGTATAACGAACAGATAGGTTAATAAACCTCAGAATAATTACATAGGTAAATAATTGGCGCGAATGGCAACTTCATCTAGCAACACGGAGGTGGAGGGAGAGGGCTAGGCGGGGTAGAAATCCTGCGAGATTGGAGTCTGTGCGCTGCCGGGTGCACAGGGTCCAGTCTCGCAAATTTCTACACCGCCCAACCCTCTCCCTCCACCTCCGTAGCTGCAACAGGAAGGTTGTCATTCGCGCCAATTTCTTAATGATGTTGTGCTACTCAGGTTTACTAAACTATCTGTTCGTAATGAAATAACTATTAATCACTGAATTATGAAGGATACAGGTACTTAGATAGTGGATACTGCAACAGAATATAAAAGTTAACCTGCTTAAATCGTTATAATAAGTTATTACAACGAACGCTGGTGTTTGGAAAATTCGACAAGCCATCTCGGTACTCTAGGAAATTATAATAAGTCTATATATTTAATGTTTGACTTGCTATATAACATTCATTACCTTTCACACTATTTGAGATACATATATTTATACAAAATTTTCATGAAATATTTCACTAATTGTGATTTAAAAGTAACACCATAACTATGATGAAACACGTCCCAAACCTGTAACGATTTTGTTGTGCGTGGGTGCCAATTTAGCTCTCAGCTTAGTTTCCACGACGCTGTCTTTGGTGCGTGCATCATGGCTCTCAGTAATGAGCAAAATATAACATGGCTAGGTGAATTTAAATGTGTTCAATCCGTTTACGGTGATGAGCAGATTCTCGAATGTGAGATTAAAACCAGACAAGAGTTCAAATCGTGGTTAAAAGTATTTTCAGATATTAATCCTGTAAGATGGACTTCCGCGAGAGGTTCTTATACGTATAAGAATGGCAGTGAAGTTTTAAATTATAAGTGCCACCGTGCCAATCTCGGACAGACAGGAGCGAGAATAACTAATACCAAGTAAGTGAACAGGCATACGCGTTATGGTTTCCGTGTATTAACATTAGTGAATGAAATTGTGATATTGTTATGTATAGAATAATTTGACCATAAATATCTTGCGTTCTATTTGCACTTGTGATATATGTATACCGTTACTCCTCAGCTGCCCTGTAACTCTAACCGCTGTGATCGCTGGCGCTGCTGACTCGGAGCGTGAATTTCCCTGTCGCATCACTGTCAAAGGCTACCATAACCACTCGACGTCGTCTGCGGCATCGCTGGGTGAACTGAAGCGTAGCACAGCAACAACAGAAGAGTTCTATTCGTATTTTGAGCAAGGTAATTATGGTAAAAGTTTAATTTAAAAGTCATGATTTCAATTTCTAGTATTCAAAAGACACTTTCAAAACAAATTTTTGAATACTACTACAGCTTAGTTCCGTGAATTTTCCATAATTACATACTCCCATATAGTGGCGCTGATAGAAAAAGCAGTACTTCATAGATAGTATAGTTCACCTACTGACCGTATTGTTACCGTTCCTAATCTTGCCTTTTGCATGGGTGTCAAAATATTCGTACAATTTATGTCTAACTATGTAACAATGAACGACACTGTACCTATTGTTTATATACTGATTGTTGTAATATTGACAATATAACTTTCACGAAGTTATTTTAGAAAACGCTGCTATACATATATTGCTGTGCAATTATTCTTTATGTACATCAGAAAGAGCGTTGATTTTAATCCCAATTTTTTCAGTCGTCCTAAACATGACTATTTTATGCAAAGGTCTTACTAACAATGTTATGTATATATATATATATATATAAAATATATACTAAGGTATCACAAGCGTATGTAGGTAGAAATTAATTCAAAGTAATGAAATCTAATCCAGCACTTCCTGCACTGGTTCCTTGTCAAATGAAAATATTTCCACCAAATTTTCATGAACAATGGGCAATATTCAATGATCGCCCCAAACGAACGTTTTTCAAAGTTCCTGTGGTATTCGATTCGACCTGAATTTCCGCCAAATAATAAAATTCTGATTTTTTCTTTCGTCGCATGAAGACCGACAACTAATGGCTGCAGAAGTTGTATATTTATTGAAACTATTATGAAATACCATTGAAAGGAAATAAATATAAACTCCATCAAATTTCCCTTCTCAATATGTTGATAATTTAATCATCATAAGGCAAGATATTTTGCGTTTCAGGACAACTAAATTTTTATCAGTAATGTAACTGATGCATCGACTTCTAATTTCCTGCAAAAAAAAAGTGTAGGTGCTGTAGTTTTTTCTGTAGAGGGGTCAGAGGTATTTGGGGTGAATGGTGCCTTGGTGTAGTGGGGTGAATGGTGCCTTGGTGTAGTGGGGTGAGTGGTGCCTTGCTGTAGAGGGGTAAGTGGGGCCTTGCTGTGGAAGGGTGAATTGTGCCTTGCTGTAGAGGGGTAAGTGGTGCCTTGCTGTGGAAGGGTGAGTGGTGCCTTGCGGGGTGAATGGAACCATAAGGCACCACTCACACCTCTACTCACCCCATAAGGCACCCTCCATAAGATAAGTGAACGCTAAATTTCCGCAATAAGTCTGGTGAAAAATCAAAGAGCAAACAAACTAACGAAAACTTGAAAATCGTGACAGAAGTCTGATTCGCAAGTATATACGATATGCGAGCTCAGTTTATCCTAGGGAAGCATTATTATTATTATTTATATTATTATGATTTTTATTATTATATAAGAAAATTTTAGCCTCCCTTTACCTTTACCACGACAAAGATGTTCAAAGGGACGAAGGATGAAGGCACCATTTAGTATGGACTTGAGGGACCACGGAATCTATGCACATTGCACAAGGTGCATAGAAACATTAAGCTAAGAAATAAGTTCATGAAACAATATAAATATTTGTTATTGTAAAATAGAGCTCACCTAATGTCCTTAAAACAACATTGACCGCTGCACGCTATATCAGTGACCGCTGCACAACCTGGCGCCCAGCAGAAAACTGAATGAAATGTGTGACCAGTAAAAGACGAGATAGGAAGCTGAAAATTTTCTTGTTTAAACTGGTCTCGAGAGGAAACAAGGGCAACAAGGGCTGGAGTGTGTTCGATTCATTTCGGTTTCTTGGGGCACCCTAATATATACATAATAAATAGGTGAGTGGGTGTGTGTGTTTATAAAAATTTAAAATGCGCTAAATGTCTCAACAGGTATGTAAGCAGCTTCTGCTCTGCGACACTACCAGCTGAAGCACGAGCTACAAGACGACATCACGCTCATAGCTGACAAACGCGTCAACCCAACCCTCAGTACTGTGAAGAACCTCCGTGCTCGTTGGATGGAAGCACATCACGGCGGTTATGATGACATTTCTGTTGTGGAGGCCATTCGAAACGTTCAGAAACCTATGCCACAGCATGAAATTGCTTGCGAACAAAACGAGAAGGGGATTGTTGTTGTACTTGTTACCGAATTTATGTTACGAGTTCACAGAGAAATGAAATCATCGAGTGAAGTTATGTTTGTCGACACTACGAGTCATGTCGATCAAACAAAGTGCTCGTTGACAATCCTTGTTTGCGCAAGTCCTGCTGGAGGTTTACCTTTAGGAGTCATTATTACTTCCACACAAACTAAAGAGGATTATATTAAAGGTAATAAACTCGTTGTTGTTGATGTTGTTGACAAACAAAGAGACTATAACGAAATAGAAACCATTAATTCTATACTTCCATGTTTCCCCTCAGGGGGATACAACTATTGTATCTATGGGAATTAGTGCTCCCAGGGGAACCATGTGTGGGCCCGAGCTAAAGGTTAGGTAGGCTTCCTTTTTGTTGTAATAAAATAGGTTTTTGTTTTGTTACGGACCATCTTTTTTCGGTTCACTGCTGTCCTGTTTTTCAGCACCTACTACTTTCTTCTTCAACTTTTTTCTTGTTTCATGAACTTCTTTCCTAGCTTACTGTTTCTGTGCACCTTGTGCATAGATTCCACGCTCCCTCAACTCCATACTAAATGGTGCCTTCCTCTTTCCTCTCTTGGAACATCTTTGTCGTGGTTAAGGGAGGCTAAAACTTTCTTATATAATAATAATAACAATACTTACATGTTTATAACTATCGACGTTGGCATATTTCGATGATCGTTGTCTGAACCATGTTAATTCAGATAGAAAAATACGCATGAAATAGAAATTACAATACTTTTAATTTAAATAGTATTGCTAACAAATATGATTTATTACCTTTTAGACATCTTTTATATATAATGTCATATCTCCAAAAGGCTTTACAAGAAATGTAAAGCTTTTTATAACTGTTTCTTGTCAACGACATGTATTATTACACATGTGCTGATAAACAATAACTATTTTGATTACAGGTTTTCGACTGCTGCAAGAAGAACTAGGAGCGTCAGGATTTTTTTGGAAGCCGCCAACCTGAGTGCATTGTTACGGATGACAGTGAAGCAGAGAGAGGAGCATTAAACCTACGTACAATAGTGTCGAAGAAACGTTCTCTGTTCAAGTTAGGGTTTGCATCCTAAAAAATTCGTGTTACGACGCAGGATTAGAAGTTAGAGTTCACTTTGAGGAACTAGCAGTTTATTCAATCATGAACCAAGAGGCGGCTAAGCAAATCTGCTCCAATGTTATTCGTACCTGGAATATGAACTATTCGAAACCTGTACGATCGCAGGCTGAGCGCTCATCTCTTGAGACGAGCATTGTCGCCCCTCAACTTTTGTAATGTCAAGAGAGGTTCAAGGTCAACCTCGTGCAAAATTACACAGCCCAACAAGTAGAACTTACTTTTATTCACGCGCCACACATTTGCGAGACATTCTATGTCGTAGAATACCGAGTCTCACGGTCTACCAACTTACGGCCGACGTAAGTTACAGGGGGTTTCCAAAAATTCCGTGACCAGAATGACCTGGAAGAGGAGACTCGTGCGCCATGGGTAATATACCCTGTCGGCAAGCTACTAGTACAAGGGACACTTTCACCAACAAGCCTAGCAGACTTCGAAGATACACATCGGCGGTAAATTAGGTCACGGTGCTGCTCAAATTTAAACACGGTATGATTTACGTTGATGGGATCAACATCGGGAAGAATTAGGGGGTGAGAATTAATTTTCACAATTTTAGAGCTGGAGCGGTTGTTGGCGGCACCTACGGACTCTGCATTTAATTGTTCTCTTGGGAGCTTAGAAGCGCCTTCCACATTTCCTATTATTACGGAACAAAACTTCATGGGAGCTCTGATGGCATTCACCCAACTACAATAATAGGGACAACGAATATAGCACTTTACCAAGGGAAAAGTGTCTTTCCTACCTATGTTGTCCGAGACTTCAACAGTATTACACTTCGACACATCTGTGTCTGGAAGTAATTCAGACGAAACGATGATAGAGCTACAACCTGTATCTCTCACAATTGAGGAGACAAAAGTTCCATTCACGGTACCGCTTTTATAATAGGGACGTCTAGTGCAAGCATCGAGACAAAATTGAACGTTTTCTGATTTACGGGTGCTACTACTAGCATACAAGAAAGGATTTTTGGGGCAGTTGCGCTTCACATGCCCTGGATCACCACACACGAAACATTTGACAGGCTGGTTCCTCATAGTATTCGCTTGTGAGGAGGCTGGAGGCGAGGCTCTACTTACGTTCGGCGGAGGATCGAAACGAGGACTTCTGATAGATCGGTCGTTCTCCCTTGGGTAAGCTTTATGAGCTACGCACCAGTTATCAGCAATGCGAACAACATCGTCAAGATTATGAGCATCTTGCTCCTTAACGAAAACTCTTAATTGGGGAGGGACACAACTGAGCAACTGATCTACAAGAAAAAAGTTCTTTAAACTTTCGAAATCCTTGGATACTGCACGTGACGCTATCCAGAAATCGAGAACCCTGTCTAATTGAGTGGCAAATTGTTGGTAGGTCTCATCAGGACCGATTCGCATAGTACGAAATTCCTCACGGTAGGTCTCGGGCGTCTTGTTAAATCCCTCGAGAAGGGCTTTTTTTAGCCTCTGGTAATCACCAGTAACGTCAGGGGACAAAGCCGCGTAGATTTTCAAGGCCTTGCCTTCTAACAGAGAACCTAATCTGACGGCATATGTCCTTTCTTGAACACCTAGCAAAGAAGCCACGCGTTCAAACCTAACTAGGTATGCGGTGATATCTTCACCATCTTTGAGTACCGGCAACTTTGGCCGTAGAGCAACATCTGAGTAATCTACGTCAGGAGCTGGTCGATTTTGTAACTCTAATAACCTAATTTCATGAGCTCTCTCTCTATCCTTTTCCTCAGCGATAGCAACTTGAGCAGCTCGTTCAGAAGCTCTCTCATCCCTATAAAAAGCCTGTTGCTTGTACACAAAGTCTACTACTGCGTCACCTCTCAATCCTAACTCAGCCGCTTCAGCGCGGAGCTCGGCGATAGTGGGAACCAGCAACATCGAAGACAAATAAGAAAATGAGAATAAAGATACAAAAATCGGAAGAGCTTGATCAAGCTTCACACACACGTGACTGAACAGTCAAAACAGGGTTGGTCGAACGACACCCAGATTTGTTACGTAATCTTACGAAAGAACGTACAATTGGAATTTTCCAGAATGTTCACAAGTAATAAAGTATTGCAGTGCCTGCTGCCAATACTTGAACATTCAACTTTACCAGTCACTCGTGCTCACACCAGCCATTAAGAATTTCCATTCACCTCTCACTGCTGTCTCGACAACAATGAACATTGGGGTACCAAGTGAATCAAAACCCGAGGTTAGGTCGGACAGTATGGAAAAATCAAGGTGCGCATCCCCCTGGCAAGGTCGCCAAAATGTCGGGGCCAAGTTTACGGAAGATCCCTCAAGAATTCTAATGGCGGGGACGCGCAACCCAGACCCCCAACTGAACGGAATCCTCGGATAATGATACACAACAGAACATTTAATTTATTGATAACAAGAAGAAAAATAAACTTATCTAGAAGTAATTAGGACGGTAACTAAGTGGCCGCTGCACAGGCCGGGAAGACAAATGCAGGAGTACGGCAATCGCAGGACGGCCGAGATAGCCGGAAGCTCGGCAAGCGCCCAGGCCGTGACAGTAGCAGGAACGACGGGTGAGTAACAGCGGCGAGCTATAGCAACGTGCTATAAAAGGGAGCAACAACAGGCTCAAGCGTAGCTCCACCGTGGCCAGGAGGACGTCCAGCCTACGGATACACCGTCAATGTAACATTGTTAACGAGACCCTATCGAAAACGTAGATGAGAAGAGAGAGCGAGAGGAAATTCGAACGGGTATGATTCGTTATTGGTGCTATCGGAAAGTACAGACTATCAGAGAACACAGACTATCAGAGAACACAGACTATCAGGGAACACAGACTATCAGGGAACACAGACTATCAGGGAACACAGACTATCAGGGAACACAGACTATCAGGGAACACAGACTATCAGGGAACACAGACTATCAGGGAACACAGACTATCAGGGAGCACAGGATTACTTACTTGCTCGAAATAGAGACCCTATCAAATGTACAGTATAATTATCTAGTTCTCTAGGGTTCTAGGGTGCGGCACTGTAAAGAAGAAAATACAATTAAACTTTCTGAACAAACTAAGCTACGATTATCGAAACTAACCATTAGAGCAAGGAGGGAGCCTGGAAAGGGCTCCATCCCCGCTCGCAGCAAGTAAAATAGACGGTTCGAAAACCGTCTCGTCTTTACGTAACATACAAGTCAAGTTGAAGAATACCGGACACGGGAGAAATTTTGTTGCCCCTACACATAGGTCAAGATTAATAAGAGAAATACTTTGCTTTTAAAACCCTTACCCTCTTGGAAAGATTAAGAACACGCGTCACACTCAGATATTTGCACGTATCTTACCAGGATTGAGATTTAAGACCTAAGAGGTCACTTAGGCACACCCAATGAGGCATCAATATGTTAAAAACTCTCTCAATACCAGCATACAATATAGGTCACAAACTGGGAACGATACCGAATAGAAAATGAGATAAATCATCTAAAACTTTACTCTCGAGCAAAACTATAAATTTGATCTAATGCAGGGTGCTTAACCTGTCCCTGAGGTAATTTGATCTAATGCAGGGTGCTTAACCTGTCCCTGAGGTAATTTGATCTAATGCAGGGTGCTTAACCTGTCCCTGAGGTAATTTGATCTAATGCAGGGTGCTTAACCTGTCCCTGAGGTAAACTTCCAAAACTTCCCACGAATTTTCCATTACATTCTTCGACCACCAAGCTTTCGCACTTTGGAGTCGAGAGCGTTTTTGTGATACTAAGTAATTTTGATAATGGAAAAATATAGGTTTTATCAGCCAATGAAAACAGCGTAGTCTACAAATGAACAGATAGTCTGTCTACAAATGAACAGATTTCTTTCTGAACATTTTAATGCTTTATTCGTCGTAAACGCACGGTGACTCTGTATGCTGCTAGTGCTCAAATGCTTTATTCGTCGTAAACGCACGGTGACTCTGTATGCTGCTAGTGCTCAAATGCTTTATTCGTCGCAAACGCACTGTGACTCTGTATGCTGCTAGTGCTCAAATGCTTTATTCGTCGTAAACGCACGGTGACTCTGTATGCTGCTAGTGCTCAAATGCTTTATTCGTTGTAAACGCACGGTGACTCTGTATGCTGCTAGTGCTCAAATGCTTTATTCGTCGTAAACGCACGGTGACTCTGTATGCTGCTAGTGCTCAAATGCTTTATTCGTCGTAAACGCACGGTGACTCTGTATGCTGCTAGTGCTCAAATGCTTTATTCGTCGTAAACGCACGGTGACTCTGAATGCTGCTAGTGCTCAAATGCTTTATTCGTCGTAAACGCACGGTGACTCTGTATGCTGCTAGAGCTCAAATGCTTTATTCGTCGTAAACGCACGGTGACTCTGTATGCTGCTAGTGCTCAAATGCTTTATTCGTCGTAAACGCACGGTGACTGTATGCTGCTAGTGCTCAAATGCTTTATTCGTCGTAAACGCAAGGTGACTCTGTATGCTGCTAGTGCTCAAATGCTTTATTCGTCGTAAACGCACGGTGACTCTGTATGCTGCTGGTGCTCAAATGCTTTATTCGTCGTAAACGCACGGTGACTGTATGCTGCTAGTGCTCAAATGCTTTATTCGTCGTAAACGCACGGTGACTCTGTATGCTGCTAGTGCTCAAATGCTTTATTCGTCGTAAACGCACGGTGACTGTATGCTGCTAGTGCTCAAATGCTTTATTCGTCGTAAACGCACGGTGACTCTGTATGCTGCTAGTGCTCAAATGCTTTATTCGTCGTAAACGCACGGTGACTCTGTATGCTGCTAGTGCTCAAATGCTTTATTCGTCGTAAACGCACGGTGACTCTGTATGCTGCTAGTGCTCAAATGCTTTACTCGTCGTAAACGCACGGTGACTCTGTATGCTGCTAGTGCTCAAATGCTTTACTCGTCGTAAACGCACGGTGACTCTGTATGCTGCTAGTGCTCAAATGCTTTACTCGTCGTAAACGCACGGTGACTCTGTATGCTGCTAGTGCTCAAATGCTTTATTCGTCGTAAACACACGGTGACTCTGTATGCTGCTAGTGCTCAAAATTAAAATAAAAATCAGGTGAGGTTGTAAAATGAGCCCAAGAGAACAACTACTATATGTCGAAAATCATAAACAATCCAAAAATTACTTCTACTCAAACATTTGGGAACTTTCGAAAATGAATTTTAAATTATCAGTAATACACAAAGAAATACCATTGAAGCATGCAAGCTACCCTGATGTTGAATTTTACTGGCCTCATATTATGAAGACATCATGAAGAACAATACTTGATACCTGTATATTAAGCAAGTGCTGCTGCAGGAGTGAAAACGTGTAGGGGTAGCAGTGGGCGAGGTAGACGTTGTCGTGATCGTGAGGGAAGGAGACGTTCAAGGTGAGGGTGTAAGAGGCGGCGTCTACTTTGCCATCGTCGTCACTGTCCGAGCAGCTTGGATCACTGGAAAGCAGTAGCGCAAGTCGAAAGGTGTAAACTGAAGCATCGGCGTACGAAGCTTCTACTAAATGAACACTTCTTTCAAATGGAATGCAGAACTTTTCAAATGGAATAGATATACTTTCAAATAAAAATATTGACTTAGAAATATTTGGAATAACAACCAATTCTAGCATCAGGTTCAGAAGTGACACCTAGGCAACACAAAACAACTATAATCTTGAGAGCAAACACCGTAGATTTACTACATTTTTCTGTTTTGCAGGTGACCCAAGTGTCCCACACCTCGTCAAGAAGCGAAAGAACCTTCCACAGAGAAAGAAATACCGAAAACTAGAATGGAAAAATGACATTTAGAAAATCATTACCATTTTTTGGGTGCATATAGAAAAAGAAATACCGAAAACCAGAATGGATAAATGACATATAGAAATAGAAATACCGAAAACTAGAATCGAAATATAGAAAATAAATACCGAAAACTAGAATCGAAATACAGAAAAAGAAATACAGAAAACTAGAATCGAAATTTAGAAAAAGAAATACCGAAAACAAGAATCGAAATACATAGAAAAAGAAATACCGAAAACTAGAATCGAAATACAGAAAAAGAAATACCGAAAACTAGAATCGAAATACAGAAAAAGAAATACCGAAAACTAGAATCGAAATACAAAAAAAAGAAATACAGAAAACTAGAATCTAAATATAGAAAAATAAATACAGAAAACATGAATC
Source organism: Morinoia aosen (assembly GCA_030386875.1). Classification (NCBI taxonomy): domain Eukaryota; kingdom Metazoa; phylum Arthropoda; class Malacostraca; order Amphipoda; family Talitridae; genus Morinoia; species Morinoia aosen. The sequence continues at coordinate 34,138 of CM059571.1, forward strand.
GAAATATAGAAAAAGAAATACAGAAAACTAGAATCGAAATACAGAAAAAGAAATACCGAAAACTAGAATCGAAATACAGAAAAAGAAATACCGAAAACTAGAATCGAAATACAGAAAAAGAAATACAGAAAACTAGAATCGAAATACAGAAAAAGAAATACCGAAAACTAGAATCGAAATACAAAAAAAAAAAGAAATACAGAAAACTAGAATCGAAATATAGAAAAATAAATACAGAAAACATGAATCGAAATATACAGAAAAAGAAATACCGAAAACTAGAATCGAAATACAAAAAAAAGAAATACAGAAAACTAGAATCGAAATACAGAAAAAGAAATACAGAAAACTAGAATCGAAATACAAAAAAAAAGAAATACAGAAAACTAGAATCGAAATATAGAAAAATAAATACAGAAAACATGAATCGAAATACAGAAAAAGAAATACCGAAAACTAGAATCGAAATACAAAAAAAAAGAAATACAGAAAACTAGAATCGAAATACAGAAAAAGAAATACCGAAAACAAGAATCGAAATATATAGAAAAATAAATACAGAAAACTGGAGTCGAAATATACAAGAATAAATACAGAAAACAAGAATCGAAATATAGAAAACTAGAATCGAAATATAGAAAAAGAAATACAGAAAATTAGAATCGAAATATAGAAAAAGAAATACAGAAAACTCGAGTCGAAATATACAAAAAGAAATACAGAAAACAAGAATGGAAAAATGGACAATATATGTAGAAAATGAAAGCAGAAAACTAAAATGGAAAAATCTACAATATATATGTAGAAAAATGTATAGAAATAAAAGCAGAAAACTAGAATGGAAAAATCGACAATATATATATGATCAGTGAGTGGCACAACATCGATGGCGAGACAACCCAAATTCAGATTAAAAAAAAAAACAGAATTACCCTAGAATGCACAAAGAAAAAGAGGCAAAAAAGCATAAAATGGGGATCGACAGGATCCATATACGAACGATCGGCAAGAACATGTAATTTAACGCTATAGAAGTGCAGATTATAAATAGAATGTTGCTTTCTTCCGCTTGAGGTATATTTGCTGGAGTTCTAATTCAACCAGTCGCACAAAGCTTATGCCATTTTCTTTCCTTCTTCCCTGCACGCCGTCGTTGAGTGGTGCCCGCCTGGCTCTGGTGGTCTTCCCGCGCTCCACGTCCCTGAAGTGCAGGAGTTGGTGACCGCAAGCTTCACGGCACGTGCGACAATTTGGTGAGCTGGTGGTTGATGGCCCCTCAATTTGCCGGTAAGCTATCAAATGCGGCAGCAAGATACCGCCTCATCAAATGGAATTCGGTTTCCATGCTTAACTAAAAGCATCAACACAAATGTAAGATATGGCTCCAGCAGATTGTTTTTTTCACCTATTTAAACCTGGCGCGTACTCTTCCAGCTACGCCTCAAAAATGTCTTCCCTGCTGCATCACCTCCAAGTGGCAGTTGCTTTTTGGCGATGAGCAACACTGCACAGCAAAGGTCGGCAGAGATCGACCAGCATTTGTTCCTCCTCTCTCTCACGAAGTAGAATTATTCCCTTCCAATGAATCGCGGACCAGCACTCCAAGTGTGCACTGTTCCCGCAACTACAGTATGGATTTAGGCCAATACCTACACACAGGTAATTACGTTTACATCAATACTCCTAGGTAGACTTGCTTCACGGTCTCGTAGATGAAGTGCAACTTAATTACACATCGCCGACTATGGAAATTCTTCACAAAAGAAGACAGTTTTTGCCAATGATTTTTGGAAAAATAAGTCGCACTATTTTCCCCTTAAACTTGGGTGCATGAGAATTTAACATCTGCTCTTGCATTACACACCCCTCATAAGGAGGTAAGAGAACGGGGATTTGATTATTAGTTAGCTTAAGCCTCCCTATCCGCAACAAAGGCGATCCAAAGAGAGGAAGGAAGAGGCACCATTTAGTATGGAGTTAGGGGAAAGGGGAATCTATGCAGAAAGGGCATAGAAACAGTAAGATGAGAAAGAAGTTCATGAAACAAGATTAAATTTAAGGAAGAAAATAATAGGTGCTGAAAAAACAGAACAGCAGTGAACCGAAAAAAATGGTTCTTAATGTCACAGAAGCCTTTTATTTCAACCAAAAGAAGGCCTACCTAACTCTCAGCTCGGGCCTTCGCATTGTCCCCCTGAGAGTGCTGACTCCCATCGATACAATAGTTGTATCCCCCTGAGGGGTAATTTACCAGTATTGTGTTTCATAAATTTTAAATTATTTAACAACCTATTAATAAATATAATATGGTAAGCTGAACATAAAAATTTGAATTTGTTTGTTAAAACCGTTCTGATCATAACTAAAGTGTTGCCAAGAGAAAGAGAGATGACGGCACCATTCGGTAAACAGGTAAGAAAAGGGGGAATCTATCTATGCACAAAGTATATCTTCAAATCCCGTGCAATGATGCAGCAAGATTGATAATGTTTATGAAACAAGCTAAGACTTGGAGAAGAAAAGAGTGGATGCGGAAAAACTGGACAGCAGTCAACCAAAAAAGAAGAAACACAACAAAAACTGTTCTGCATCTACAAAAAAAAGGTTTACCGAACCTTCAGCTCGGGACCTCACATACAGTGGCCGCAAAAATAAAGTTTACCCCTGTGGCACGATAAGCATAATTGGCCGGTAACTTTGTTCTTTCATTCCTCCCCATATGGAAGGAGAGAGGAGGGTGGTATGACGTGTGTCGCTCCACCGCTGCCCCACACACAAATCCCCGCTGCACAGTCAATGATGGATCCCTCAGAGCTCGAGCAGAGTACACGTATTTTGCGCTGCTCCATAGGCCTCTACTTAACTAACTGTTCACTTATTTTGGCGCCATACCACAAACCACCAGAGCATCACAATGGGTCGGAAGAAGCTTACTATTGAAGAAAAGACCCCGGCCCTCACCCTAATTGACCAGCGAGTGCCGGACTGTCGAACTGAATGTCAGCCCAGTGTCCCTCTTTCAGCTTAAAAAATCAGCTGCCGCACTTCCTGCTAGCACCACACCGCCGCGCAAACTTGGAGGTGAGCGCAAGAAAAAGACGACAGCAAGCACTGACAAGGTGTTGTTTAGAGAATAAAAGCAATATCCTTCCAATTCAGTCGCAGAAATGAAGGAAAAACACGCAGAGCTGCGCTCACCTCCAAGTTTGCGCGGCGGTGTGGTGCTAGCAGGAAGTGCGGGAGCTGATTTTGTAAGCTGAAAGAGGGACACTGGGCTGACATTCAGTTCGACAGTCCGGCACTCGCTGGTCAATTAGGGCGAGGGCCGGGGTCTTTTCTTCAATAGTGAGCTTCTTCTGACCCATTGTGATGCTCTGGTGGTTTGTGGTATGGCGCCAAAATGAGTGAACAGTTAGTTAAGTAGAGGCCTATGGAGCAGCGCAACATACGTGTACTCTGCTCGAGCTCTGAGGGATCCATGATTGACTGGGCAGCGGGGATTTGTGTAATTGACTGTGATCCGCTGTCACACTGATTGACTAAGTGATTGACATGATTGACTGTGCAGCGGATGAGCGACACACGTCACACCACCCTCCTCTCTCCTCCCATATGGTGAGGAATGCAAGAACAAAGTTACCGGCCAATTATGCTTATCGCGCTACAGGGGTAAACTTTATTTTTACGGTCACTGTACTTCCTGTGGGAGGTAACTCCCTCAGATACAATGGTTGTATCCCCTGAGGCACTAGTCACCACACCTCGGGACCTCACATTCATCCTGTGGGAGGTAACTCCCTTAGATACCATGGTTGTATCCCCTGAGACACTAGTCACCACAGCTCGGGACCTCACATACTACCTGTGGGAGGTAACTCCCACAGATACCATGGTTGTATCCCCTGAGGCACTAGTCGCCAATAGTACTCATAAGTCCTACGTGTGATGTTCTCCACAGTTACTATCTACTTGAAAATCAACTCCCTGAAAATGGCGCTCAACTCCCTGAAAAGGGTGCTCAACTCCCTGAAAAGGGTGCTCAACTCCCTGAAAAGGGTGCTCAACTCCCTGAAAAGGGTGCTCAACTCCCTGAAAAGGGTGCTCAACTCCCTGAAAAGGGTGCTCAACTCCCTGAAAAGGGTGCTCAACTCCCTGAAAAGGGTGCTCAACTCCCTGAAAAGGGTGCTCAACTCCCTGAAAAGGGTGCTCAACTCCCTGAAAAGGGTGCTCAACTCCCTGAAAAGGGTGCTCAACTCCCTGAAAAGGGTGCTCAACTCCCTGAAAAGGGTGCTCAACTCCCTGAAAAGGGTGCTCAACTCCCTGAAAAGGGTGCTCAACTCCCTGAAAAGGGTGCTCAACTCCCTGAAAAGGGTGCTCAACTCCCTGAAAAGGGTGCTCAACTCCCTGAAAAGGGTGCTCAACTCCCTGAAAAGGGTGCTCAACTCCCTGAAAAGGGTGCTCAACTCCCTGAAAAGGGTGCTCAACTCCCTGAAAAGGGTGCTCAACTCCCTGAAAAGGGTGCTCAACTCCCTGAAAAGGGTGCTCAACTCCCTGAAAAGGGTGCTCAACTCCCTGAAAAGGGTGCTCAACTCCCTGAAAAGGGTGCTCAACTCCCTGAAAAGGGTGCTCAACTCCCTGAAAAGGGTGCTCAACTCCCTGAAAAGGGTGCTCAACTCCCTGAAAAGGGTGCTCAACTCCCTGAAAAGGGTGCTCAACTCCCTGAAAAGGGTGCTCAACTCCCTGAAAAGGGTGCTCAACTCCCTGAAAAGGGTGCTCAACTCCCTGAAAAGGGTGCTCAACTCCCTGAAAAGGGTGCTCAACTCCCTGAAAAGGGTGCTCAACTCCCTGAAAAGGGTGCTCAACTCCCTGAAAAGGGTGCTCAACTCCCTGAAAAGGGTGCTCAACTCCCTGAAAAGGGTGCTCAACTCCCTGAAAAGGGTGCTCAACTCCCTGAAAAGGGTGCTCAATTCCCTGAAAAGGGTGCTCAACTCCCTAAAAAGGGTGCTCAACTCCCTGAAAAGGGTGCTCAACTCCCTGAAAAGGGTGCTCAACTCCCTGAAAAGGGTGCTCAACTCCCTGAACAGGACGCTCAACTCCCTGAACAGGACGCCCAACTCACTGAAAAGGGTGCTCAACTCACTGAAAAGGGTGCTCAACTCACTGAAAAGGGTGCTCAACTCACTGAAAAGGGTGCTCAACTCACTGAAAAGGGTGCTCAACTCCCTGAAAAGGGTTCTCAACTCCCTGAAAAGGGTTCTCAACTCCCTGAAAAGGGTTCTCAACTCCCTGAAAAGGGTTCTCAACTCCCTGAAAAGGGTTCTCAACTCCCTGAAAAGGGTTCTCAACTCCCTGAAAAGGGTTCTCAACTCCCTGAAAAGGGTTCTTAACTCCCTGTAAAGGGTTCTCAACTCCCTGTAAAGGGTTCTCAACTCCCTGAAAAGGGTTCTCAACTCCCTGAAAAGATTTCTCAACTCCCTGAAAAGATTTCTCAACTCAATGAAAAGGATTCTCAACTCAATGAAAAGGATTCTCAACTCAATGAAAAGGGTTCTCAACTCAATGAAAAGGGTTCTCAACTCAATGAAAAGGGTTCTCAACTGAACGAAAAGTGTTCTCAACTCAATGAAAAGGGTTCTCAACTCAATGAAAAGGGTTCTCAACTCAATGAAAAGGGTTCTCAACTCAATGAAAAGGGTTCTCAACTCCCTGAAAAGGGTTCTCAACTCCCTAAAAAGGGTTCTCAACTCCCTAAAAAGGGTTCTCAACTCCCTAAAAAGGGTTCTCAACTCCCTGAAAAGGGTTCTCAACTCAATGAAAAGGGTGCTCAACTCCCTGAAAATAGTTCCCAAAACTGAAATTCGATACCCTGGAAAGAGTTCTCAACACTGGAAATGACACTGCCCTTGATTAAGCATACGTCGCGGATGGCATGTACATATAGTGGTTTGGCTGCCCTTAATTAAGCATACGTCGCGGATGGCATGTACGTATAGTGGTTTGGCTGCCCTGAATTAAGCATACGTCGCGAATGGCATGTACGTATAGTGGTTTGGCCTGCCTTAATTAAGCATACGTCGTGTATGGCATGTACGTATAGTGGTTTCCTGACCATTTCATTCCAGCATCACAATCGGAATAATTTTCGTTTTCTTAGATAAAATATTGGAAACTAATTTCCTTTTTCTCATTCCTTCTTCGTTGACTCGATTACAAGAAGACATTTTTACGAGACATTGGGTCAACAATGAAAAAAATATCAGTAATTCCATAGCAAGATTTTTATATCAACAATAGAACGTGAAGGTCTCGAAAAATATCAATATTATAGAACCAAGAAATTCTCAGAAGTAGATCTCTTGTAATAGGACAAGTTTGCCACCAGTGATTCAGATACTTCGAAGAACCTGGCACAGATTCCAAGCGATAGCACCTAAGTGCTTACCATCATTATACGCAACACATGAATTGACTCAAGGAATTTATTATTGAGCCCACCTCACAGGATGCAAGTTACGCTAGAGGAGTTCTCGAGAGAAGCAGCAATGCGACAAGACACGGAGCTTATGACAATCAGAGGTGGTAGGCTCAAGATCCCAGCGTTTACTTAAGACTTAGCTCGTGAATTTCAGTCAGCTTTGATCAAAACACCATTTTAGGATTACCTTTATGAGAAGATTAGATTATATATTAGTTAAACACTTTGACTGCAACTACTAAACATTAAGTTCAACGCCAAACTCAAATTTAAAGTTAATTGTAGTAAACTATTTTGAAAATATAAAACATGAACTGGATCGTACCTTCATTTAGTTTTGATTAAGGATTTATGAAAATTGAGTTTGCGACTACTGGTCGGTCAATAGCGTTATGAAAGTTACCTCCTTGTACCACCGATGGCGCACGTCGCAGTCAAAGTGTTAAGCTTCCCTATCCGCTAAAAAGAAGAGCGCTTCGAAGAGAGGAAGGCACCATTCATTGTTGAGATAAAAGAATGCAGAATCTACGCAGAAGGGCATAGAAACAGTAAGCCTCAAGAGAATGTGGTAAGTTCAGACGTTACGGTCACCGGTGCAACTAGCGGTTCCGTCTCGGTGCATCAGTGCGGGTGCGTGCCGTGATGACTGACGAGGTGCAGGGGACCGCCAGCGAGACGTGCACGCTGCGGCCTCAACAGCCCGCCAGGCCAGCCTGCCGCCCAGTTTCCTGGTTAGTTTGGACAGGACAATAATAATAATAATAATAATAATAATAATAATAATAATAATATTAATCCCCGAGCGGCTGGCATCCGCTCAGGGGGCGTCCCCCCGCTGGCGGATGTGGGGGACGGCCTATGCAAATAGGTTATCTGCGAATACTGAATAAGCAGACGCCGACCAAACTGTCCCCGCTGGCTGAGGGTAATCACTAACCGCATGGAAGCGCGCACAAAGAAACAACCCCCCAACGACGTGAACGGGACCCGACAGTCTCCAACTGCGGGTGCCGCGTCCGGCAGGGTAAGCTCCCCGGGAACTAGTAGTGAACCACACGCTACTAGTGGACCGGATGGTTCGGGCGAACCCGGTCGTCAACTCACTACGAACCCAACTGCAGTACAGGAGCAGGCTCCAGTTGCTTGTGAAGCCGTGCGGGACACGGCTCACTCGACGGCGACTACTCCCAACAACCCAGGGAGAGCGGCAGACCGGTCACTGGAGACAGTGACCCCTCCTACCTCGCCGCCTCCCACTAACAGACGTCAACCCCGGAAAAAGTGGACGAAGGAAGCCTGGAAAACCCTTTGGATGTGCTACCTACGAAGCGACCCCCAAACCCGAGGCTTTCGCAAACGTATGAGGCAAATCTGGGTAGACCTAGGTCTTCCCAACCACTCAGAGCAAATGCTGGCGAGCCAAATAAAAGAGATCAACCTCAAAAACCTCCTTACCAACGAGGAAAAAGAGCTCATAGCCAGTGAACTAAACACGGAAGAAGGGGTTGACGAAACTAATCACCAGGCCGAAGCAAGAGCGCCTCCGATACCACCTGAAACTGAGACACCAATCGTGACCACCGGAAATGACACCGACCAAAGACCAGAAGACGACTCTTGCTCGAGCAATTACACCACCGACGATGAAGCAGAAACGTCGGGAGCTGGAGCTGAGGTACCAAACCAGCTGAGGTACCACCAGATCAGCGACTCAGAACCTGATGATGCTTCAGACGTCGATTTAATAGCAGCACCTCCGCAACAAGCTGAAGTGCCAAACCGGTACCACCAAGCCGGCGACACCGAACCGGAAACGGACGAGGCGGAACCCATCGTAGGGGAAGAACCTGTGGTGGACCGCCGAGACCTTCCGGGAGATGAAGAGACTCTGCTCAACGAGCTCCACAATACCTACTTAACGCTCCTTCACGAAACTCCAAAAGAACAACTACCGAACCTCAGACACGTTCCATCGGGGAAGATCCTAGCAGCTACTGCCAAGATTAATCATCTCATCGGCAGAATAAAGACCAGGAACATCACAGAAACTAACACCCTAATTCTGGCCGGAGCGTTCCTAGTCTCCAAAGAACTTGCTCCTCCGCCGGCAACCAACCGGCCGAGAGGAAAGAAAGACCCCCCGTGGAAACACCGAATCCAAAAAAGCATAGATGAGCTCCGGAAACATCTAAGCTGGATCTCGGAATGGAGACGTGGCAGACTGACCTGCAGAAACAAAATGACGGAACTCGAGGGTATCTACCACTGCAGGGAGGCAGGACTACAACTGGTAGAAGAAACCCTCAAACAAAGACTATCGGCAAAACGAAGCAAAATCCTTAGATATGAGAACAGAATCGCTGGCTTTCAACAGAACAAAATGTTCGCGACCAACCAGTCACGATTCTACAAACAACTGCGCCACAGAAATGACGAAATGGACGTCCCGGAAGCCGAAGGTACGCGGCGCTTCTGGAGCGGCATTTGGAGCCAAGAGGTCCAGCATAACGCCGAGGCTGAATGGCTCCAAGGCATCGCCAAAGACGTCAATCCGGACGAAGACCTCCGGATAACGGCGGCGCGATTACAAAAGCAAATAAGAAAAACGCAGAGCTGGAAGGCCCCCGGTCCAGACAAAGTCCAAGGCTACTGGATCAAGACCTTCACATCCCTCCATCCCAGGCTGGTAGAAAACCTGGACAGATGCTTAACATCAGGCACTGTGCCAGATTGGATGACAACTGGAAGGACGGTGCTGATACAGAAGGATAAGGAAAAAGGATCAGCGGTGAGCAATTACAGACCCATCACATGCCTCCCGGTCATGTGGAAGATCCTCACCGGCATGATCTACGAGAGCATGTATCAACACCTAGTGAGCCGCGACTACTTCCCTAACGAGCAGAAGGGATGTAGACGGGGAACGAGAGGGACGAAAGACCATCTTCTGCTCGATAAGCTGATCATGACCCACGCCAAAGCTAAACACAAGAACCTTAGCATGGCGTGGATTGATTACAAAAAGGCCTTCGACATGGTCCCGCACTCATGGATCCTCGAATGTCTGGAGACATACGGAGTCGCAGGAAACGTCCGGCGGCTGATCGCAACTACCATGCCTAACTGGAAGGTCCAGCTCACGTGTGCAAACGCTGAGCTGGGAGAGGTGAACATCCGTCGAGGAATCTTTCAAGGTGACTCCCTATCCCCACTCTTATTCGTACTGGCACTGGTCCCAATGACTCAGGTCCTCAACAACACGGGCCTGGGATTCAAGTACGACCGCAATAACAGCCTCAACCACCTACTTTACATGGACGATCTCAAGCTGTTCGCAAGATCCGCTAGTGAGATCGAAAGACTTGTGAAAGTTGTGCACGAATTCTCCCACGACATCGGAATGGAATTCGGAATAAGCAAGTGCGGCCTCATCAACATCGAGAAAGGCAAAGTCTCAGCAACTGAAGGTATCCATTTAGAGAACGAAACAATCGAACAGATCGAAGAAGAAGGGTACAAATACCTAGGATTGCTTGAACACGACAACGTTCTGCACACCGAGATGAAGAAAAAGATCAGGAAAGAATACCTCAGCAGAGTAAGGTTAATTTTGAAATCTAATCTCAACGGCGGCAACATCATCAAAGCCATTAACACATGGGCCGTGCCGGTCATCAGGTACACCGCCGGAATAGTTAAATGGACGAAGCTCGAACAAAAGCAGCTAGATACGAAGACCAGAAAGCTGATGACCATTTTCAGGGCACTCCACCCCCGATCATGCACTGACAGGCTATACATCAAGAGAAAGGAAGGAGGAAGAGGTCTGCTTGAAGTGGAAGAGTGCATCCAAAGTGAGATCAGAGCACTCTGCCAGTACACGAGAGAGCACCAGGATCCTTGGATGAGACTGGTGTGGACATCGAAGACCCTGAAAGAGGAAGAGACCTCAGACAGTTTCAAGGAGAGGAGAAGGGGGAGAGCGACTCCAAAAGTGGGAGGGAATGGCACTCGCCGGCCAATACCCCCGACAAACTCGAGAAGCAAAACCCGAACTCACTTGGAACTGGCTGAATCGAGGTGAACTCAAGAAAGAAACTGAGGGCATGATCCTTGCCGCGCAAGAACAAGCCCTCAACACCAAAAACAGAGCAGCTAGAATCACGCACACAAGCAACGACCCAAAATGCCGGATGTGCAAAACCAAAGACGAAACCGTCAACCACCTGATCAGCGAGTGCTCGGCGCTGGCGCAGAGGGAATACAAGAGGAGGCACGACAAGGTAGCAAAAACTCTACATTGGAACCTGTGCAAGACTCACAACTTCCCCTGCGCTGACCGCTGGTACCAGCACGAGCCCAAGACTGTGATGGAAAACGACGACATCAAACTTCTCTACGACGTCCTCCACCTAACTGACAGGGCCATCACAGCCAGACGACCGGACATCGTCGTCATTAACAAGACCCAGAAACAGATCAAGATCATCGACGAGGCAGTTCCGTACGACTCAAGAATCGTCGAAAAGGAGGCTGAGAAAATCCTCAAGTATCAAGACCTCCGGGTCGAGCTCGCCTCGACCCACGGTTGCCGCGCCGAGGTGGTTCCCATCGTGATTGGGACACTTGGGGCTTCAACCACCAATCTTGAAAGGCATCTGGGTAGCATCGGCTGTGATAAAATCCACCCTGGACTGCTGCAAAAGTCAGTTCTCCTGGGATCTGCCCACATTCTTCGCAAGGTGCTCGGATAACACCGGACACTGAGCTGAAGCCGAACCCACTCAGACGAACTGGATTTGAATATGGAGAAGAGAAGAAGGCGGTGATCCTCAGGGTGCGGGACGCACCCCGGAACGCTACGCCTAAAGGGACCGAAGGCTGCGAAGGAAGGAAGAAAGGAAGAGGAGCGTAAAACACTCGTTACACCACTTCTGACTGAAACAACCTGAAGACAACCCTACACCAGCCTTAACAACTTGGCTGTGGATCTGTTACAATAATATTAATAATAAGAATGATGATAATAATGATAATAATGCTGAGGGGTGTTCATACAATCAACATTAAAGCACAGATCCGAGTCCTTTACTGCTCTCCTCTTCGCAAGCCATCTGCAACCGAAACAATAATTTAACCTTTCACTTTTAAGGATATGTCAACGGAATATACACAACTACCGAAACATTTAAATTTGGTCGTAAGCTTCTTTCATACGAAGATAGTTCATGAACTCCTTAACGGCTAACTGTCGTTCCAATACCGTTCCGACGATAGGCTGTTGAGGTGAGGACGTTTGGACGGTAGGCTGATGAGGTGAGGACATTTGGACGGCAGGCCGTTGAGGTGAGGACGTTTGGACGGTAGGCCGTTGAGGTGAGGACGTTTGGACGACAGGCCGTTGAGGTGAGGACGTTTGGACGACAGGCCGTTGAGGTGAGGACGTTTGGACGACAGGCTGTTGAGGTGAGGACGTTTGGACGGTAGGCCGTTGAGGTGAGGACGATTGGACGGTAGGCTGTTGAGGTGAGGACGTTTGGACGGCAGGCCGTTGAGGTGAGGCCGAGCAGAAATTCTGAGGCTCAGAGAAACTGTCTTACTTGAAGTTCACTCTTTGGGCTTTTGAACTGCTTCCGGCCTCCATTGAACAAGTTATTTACGCATCAAAAAAATAATACAAGAAAAATCATATTTTATTGAGTAGTGTATTCAACAAGGAATATAATTTAGGTCATGCAGAACAGCGATCGTCTTGACTTCGGTAGCGAGCTTGGCGACAAATGGGAGAGGGTTTGAGGGCGCTCGAATATGTTCCTTTATTGATTATGAACTTTCCCTCCCAATGGAACGCAATTCGAAATATTTAATGCAATATTTTAACGTCTTCACTACCGTTGGGTGCCCCATGTGATGTGCGTCTGAAGAAACTGACATTCTACGCCTGACGATCGCATAAACGCTTCGAATTTTTCATAAAATCATCGCATAGTTTTGGGAAAAATTTTCAATAATGCTCTGATATAAAAGGACAGCCAAGTTTGTTTTTTTCATGGATAAATAAAAAACATGTAAAAAATACATAAGGCATATTTTCTAATACAAATTGAGACTAATGTGAAGTTTTTGCAAGAAATAGTTTGAAAAACAGAACTGTGTCTGAAGAAATGATTTCTGAAAAAACGATCGTATGCTGACAATGCTCCCTGGCCCCCTCATGATGAAAAAAGTAGTAGTAAGCTATGTGTGAAGTTAGATGAAGGGACGGCTTCAAATTAAATTGTAATCCAATTGAAATTATCTGACGCCATAGCTCAGATATGAGAAGAGTGCCAGAGTAACCGTTCTACCGAACATCGCCACACCAGCTCGGGGACGAGAGAAGGGCGAGTGCTGATGTCGCTCTGAAATTGAAGCTTCCTGTCTTCGCAACGTTTTTTTAGCGGTTAGGGAGGCTTAAATTTACATAATCTAATCTCTGAAGTTGAGGTGGACTTACGAGGGTTCCGACCCTATTTTTCGCTAATTTTTGCTAAAGAGACACTTCTATTAAACGCATTGATTGAGAGAGCCGCGGCTACTGCAAGTTAGAGTATCTAATATAAATTATATACTAACAAATTAATTTACATATGTATCGAGAGCCGCGCAATGAGCAGCACTGGTTCAGAGCGTGAGCGGAGTAAGTTTTTACCGAGCAGTGATGCTGAAATAATGCTCCCAAAAATCCGTACAACTGCTTACAAAAACCAATAACTGAGCAGAGGGAACCTCACATGCGAGTTTAGGTGACTAAGGAACCTTGGCGATGCAGACTGGCTGAGTTTGACTGGAGCACAACAGCTCGGAGCACAAACAAACGAACTAACTAAACCATGTCATCGTTAACACTTTAAGCGTCACGTGCGCCACCGGTGGTCACTGAGGGAATTTTCATAATGCTGCTGACCGGCCAGCGGTCACTAACTCAATTTCGATAAATGCTCAACGAAAACTAAATATTGGCGCGATCTACTTAATGTTAGTAAATTCTGAAATTGATCTGTAAAATTAACTCTAATCTGAGTTGAATATTGAACTTCAGTTCTACCCGCCGCACTTCACGCGCTATTATCATGCCAGGTTTCGCTAGCCTAACTCAGTGATTCAAAAAGTGGGTGCTACCACACCATGGGGGGCAGTGAAGCCCATCTTGGAAAAATTGTTATGTATAGAAAATTAATCTTTTCAATAATTTTCTATAAAATTTTAATACAACTAACCACTAGGGGGCGGCAAGATCTGAAGATAAAAATTAGATAAAAATTTGGGAGCCACTACTCGAACCCAACGACCTCACCAGCCGTCACACAGCTCGATAAAGCTTTTTGATAACAGTTCTGTTGTAACATATGGTCTCCCTTTACCACAAAAAAAATGTTCAAAGAGAGGAAGGATGAAGGCACCATTTAGTATGGAGTTAACTGGAAACGTGTAAACTGTGCACAAAGGGTGTTCCCGCAAGGGATCCCGTGCGCATGGAAACAGATAAGAAAGAAGTAAATAAATGAAATAGATTGATTTTTAGGAAATCTCACTTTCAGGATAAAAAGGAAAACCAACGTGTCTAAGAATATTATGAAAAAAAACGTTTCGAATTATAAATAATCCATCTTCAGTGTTCTGAAATACAATAAATCAAAGTATTAAAACAATATAACTATAAATCTTCTGAATAAATCGGATTTAAGATAATGAAATTTAAAAGACATAAAACAAAAAATTATACAAAATTTCAACAAACAATGGAAAATTTCACCGCCGTATTACATTCATTTATTGACGGACGGTTTTTAAAATGTATATCGTCTCTAAAATGCGGAGATCGGACAAATTTGATGTTGAATCAAAAACTTTAAAATCTGTGTTTTTAAAAATATGGTCTTTCTTCAAACTGTGTTCTCTTATAGATGAGTTGGATAGTCGTAAGAACATAAGATTAAAGGTTATGAAACAAGACAAAAGTTGAAGAAGAGAGTAGTAGGTGCTGAATAACAGGACAGCAGTGAACTGAAAAAAAGATGATCCTCAACAAAACGAAAATAATTTTATTCCAACAAAAAGAACCTACCTAACTCTTAGCTCAGGACCTCACAGTTTCCCCCCTGGAAGTGCAACAGCCCTACTTGAACCCAACACAAAAAATCTTTCACTCAAGTTAACCTTTCAAATCCAAAGTTTCACTGCACACAAACAAGCGTATGAGGCCCTACAGTTGAGTAACATATCTTACCATCTCGCAAAACGCTTCATAGTTCGAGTTACGTCCCACAATTCCCCTGCAATTTATTCTCCTACGTAATCAAATACTCCTTCTTTCACTTATCTATGACTTCATTTCAAAAATTCATAGAAAATACACTCAAAAATACGGTCAAAGTTTAATTTAATGTTGTCACCGACTTTTATGATGTCATTACGAAATTTAGGTAATTGGAGACACTTAGAAGACGTTTTACATGAATGACATGTTCGCAAATGCTTAGTTTTCGAGATATTGCATGAATAAAGTTCAGGTAAGAATAGCATAAACTCAGCTATCGTCATTTCAATACCGTATTTCAGCTTGTTTACGTGTCCGTTTGTTCAATTTTATTTAAGACGTTCCTATAACTTCAAAGTTAAATATCTTGAAAGCTAAACATTTGCGAGCACAATGTCATTCATGCAACACGTCTTCAGATCTACGATATTACCTACATGCGGCAACGAAATCATTGAAATCGTTAACATTAGTTTCAATATTGACCAAAAATACTAAATTAAATAACTAAGTGCCTAATTTTGATCATTAAATTTTTTGGTCAATGTGAAGTTTAATGCAACCACGGAAAATAATAATTCGGATCCGAAGAATCACTGAAGGAACACATTTAAAAATGTTTTACAGGAATGACATTGTGCTCGCTGATGCTTGCTTTTCGAATTATTGAACTTTGAAGTTGGCCTTCCCGCGCCAAAGGAAGCGAGCGTAATTTAATTAAAAACGGAAGCTAACCCCCTTTTACAAACGTAAAGAGGTTGGGTCGTGAGGGGGAGGCACAGTTCTTCTAGTGAAAATTATAAATAAAGCTTCTAACCCACCCATTAGGGTGACGACCGCAATCTTGTTTACATCGGGTCTAACATGGCGACCACCATGGGCGCCGCCATCTTGGAACCGATGTCAACAAGATTGCAGTCGTCACCCTAATGGGTGGGTTAGAAGCTTTATTTATAATTTTCACTAGAAGAACTGTGCCTCTCCCTCACGACCCCACCTCTTTACGTTTGTAATAGCTTCCGTTATTAATTAAATTCCGTTTCACGGGCTCGCTTACTTTGGCGCCAAGGTCAACTTCAAAGTTTAATTATTCGAAAATAACGCATCAGCGAGCAGAATGTCATTCATGTAAAACGTTCTTAAATGGGTTCCTATAGTGATTCCTAAGATCGGAATTCTTATTTTCCGTGGTTGCATTAAACTTCACACTGACCAATTTTTTTAACATTTAAATCGATTATTCACTCATCATGCTCTCAAAATTAGAATAAAAATATGAAAATTTACTATATTCAAGATCCAAAATCACAAGTCAACCCACCCTGAAAGGGTCAATCCTACAGAAAATCGTCATGAATCCTCCAATAAAAAGCAAGTCAAATCCTCCAATAAAAAGCAAGTCAAATCCTCCAATAAAAATAAGTCAAATCCTCAACTGAAAAAAAAACAAGTCAAATTCTCCAATAAAAAAGGCAAATTATTCTCCAGTAAAAAAAAGCCAAATTCTCTAATAAACAGAAACAAGTCAAATTCTCCAATAAAAAAAAAGTCAAATTCTTTCATGAATAATTGTCAATTTCTCTTCGAACAAAAATAAGTAAAATTCTCCTCTAAAAAAGTTCAAACTTATAAAAAAGTCTAATCAGGAATCGAGTCCTGAAATCCCTTGACACTGAAAGAACCCAATTCGTACCGACCTAATTCCTACAATTGATGATCTAAAATCGAACGTGAACTTCCTCTCAAATGAGGCAATCGTCACAGACAAAGTCAGTGAAGCTTTCAACATTCTGTCCAGGGGATGTCAGAATGTGGAATTGCAAGACAGAGATACTTGGCTAATAATAATACATCAATAAAAGCATGACTTCAGTTCAGTCTCAAGGTACACCGAACTCTCACTGGAGACTAAGACAAGCAAGAATTAAAGATAAAGCCTAACTCAAAACAGAGTCTTGCAACAAAGCTTGTTCTCACAACCGGTAAATGAATAGATTCATGGTTTTCAATACTGTCAAGAATGTGCAATACACCAATGACGTAATAGTTCAATAAACACAATTTCAAACACAAGCTAACAAAATTTGTCACAAAACTTACGGTCAACGCATACTTACTCGACTCGGCACGGAACTTGCGCAATACGGAAGTCCAACTGCAAAGTCCTCTCGTCATGGGAACAACACCACGGGTGTATATATATATACTGTATATAAATATCAGGATGTTCCTTACACAACTTTCCTGCATGTGACACGAGCGTCAAAGAAACATCGGTGTCTGAAGTGAAATTATCCATAACATTCCCTAACTCAGGGCACCACGCGCAACGGAGCTGAGGTGCCCTGGCAGTCACTGAACTTGTTCGGGCCCACGGGTAGCTGTACTCAAATGTGTCCGTTGTACTTGATTTGAGAAACAATCCACTTCTGTATCGCCTGTGGTAAAAAAAATTGTTAACATGGATGAAATTGTTTCAAGAGGCACAGAGGGCCGAGCACAGCAACGGCGGCCACTAACTCTGTCAGCTGCGGGCGTCTTTTTCTCTGCATGAACTGTGCTGGCAGAAGCGTAGGACGCGCCCACAGGGGCTTTGGGGCCGTGTGGAGGGCTCATGAGCCCGTGTGAAGGGCTCATGAGGCCATGTGGAGGGCTCATGAGGCCGTGTGAAGGGCTCATGAGGCCGTGTGGAGGGCTCATGAGGCCGTGTGAAGGGCTCATGAGGCCGTGTGGAGGGCTCATGAGGCCGTGTGAAGGGCTCATGAGGCCGTGTGAAGGGCTCATGAGGCCGTGTGAAGGGCTCATGAGTCCGTGTGAAGGGCTCATGAGGCCGTGTGAAGGGCTCATGAGGCCATGTAAATGGCTCATCTATCTCGATAAATAAACAAACAAAAATGTACGCAATTTAGGGCTCGAGATCTACGCGCTACATTTGTTCCTGATCATTCTCATTTATTGCATGGTGCGCAGGCAAAAAAACTTTATTCCAGCGCAAATTTTGTTAATTTGTTTTAGTTTGGCGTCATGTAGAATACTTTTTGGTAATTATATTGACCAACCTCTTTTCATTACTTGCGGTACGTACATTTCAGTAATGTTAGGGTGTGATATTCTTGAATTAGTTATGCAGTAGGCATGTTCACTGTTATGAGTGCACGCCATAATCCTAGCAAGTAATTACTGAACAGTAAACCCTTCTGTTTCATGTACACCGTTATTTACTTTCATTTATGATACTCTCAACATCATCGGTCCCTGTTGTGCAATGGTGCAGCTCAAGTGTTAATGAGAAGGTTATATCGCTCCCGGCATTTGTGTCCATGGCTCTGAGGTTTCTTTTTCGTCCGTCAGTAAAGTGTTCTCGTTTTTGTGAGTTCTTTCAAGCTTATAACAAACTGAGAGAATCCAATTCTGCCGTTTTGCTCTCGGTTGGTTCCAGCACAGACTTAGAAGCTGGCGCGGTGCAGGTCCACGAGTTAGGAGAACAAAACGAGGCGGAGCTCAAGTTTTCACTCCAGCACAACATGCGAACATTGGGTGAAGGGCAACATACGCCCCTCCTCCCAACATCAGACTGGGAAACATTGCGTGAGGGCAACATTTCCTTTCAGCATTAGACTTAGAACAACCCTACAATTCACACACACACACACACACACGCATACACACACACACACACACACGCACACACACACACGCACACGCACACGCACACACGAGACACAGGGCAGCTCAGCGCGGCGCTTCTCCACGCGTCCCATATGCAGGTGGGCAAATGGCAGTAATGAGCTGGCAAACGAGAGGGAAGTCACCATGGCAAGATAACAAAGAAAGGAACAAGTAACCATAACAAACGAGAGGAAAGTCACCATGGCAAGATAACAAATAAAGGGACAAGTAACCATAACAAACGAGAGGAAAGTCACCATGGCAAGATAACAAATAAAGGGACAAGTAACCATAACAAACGAGAGGGAAGTCACCATGGCAAGATAACAAATAAAGGGACAAGTAACCATAATAAATGAGAGGGAAGTCACCATGGCAAGATAACAAATAAAGGGACAAGTAACCATAATAAATGAGAGGGAAGTCACCATGGCAAGATAACAAATAAAGGGACAAGTAACCATAATAAATGAGAGGGAAGTCACCATGGCAAGATAACAAATAAAGGGACAAGTAACCATAATAAATGAGAGGGAAGTCACCATGGCAAGATAACAAATAAAGGGACAAGTAACCATAATAAATGAGAGGGAAGTCACCATGGCAAGATAACAAATAAAGGGACAAGTAACCATAACAAACGAGAGGAAAGTCACCATGGCAAGATAACAAATAAAGGTACAAGTAACCATAATAAATGAGAGGGAAGTCACCATGGCAAGATAACAAATAAAGGGACAAGTAACCATAACAAACGAGAGGGAAGTCACCATGGCAAGATAACAAATAAAGGGACAAGTAACCATAATAAATGAGAGGGAAGTCACCATGGCAAGATAACAAATAAAGGGACAAGTAACCATAATAAATGAGAGGGAAAGTAACCTTAACAAATAAAATGAAATACAAAAGAAACAAAATATTTTTGTTTTTTTTACATTGAAACTCGAGTCAAATTTTTAGCTGTAAAATTTTAACAAAACTTATACGCCCTCAGCTGCGAGTTTTGTCTCGCAGCTGGCAGCGTGTTGGCAGTGCAGGCAGCGCGCTGGCAGTGCAGACAGCGTGCTGGCAGTGCATACAGCGTGCTGGCAGTGCAAACAGCGTGCTGGCAGCGTGCTGGCAGTGCAGGCAGCGCGCTGGCAGTGCAGGCAGCGTGCTGGCAGTGCAGACAGCGTGCTGGCAGTGCAGGCAGCGTGCTGGCAGTGCATACAGCGTGCTGGCAGTGCAAACAGCGTGCTGGCAGTGCTGGCAGCGTGCTGGCAGTGCAGGCAGCGTGCTGGCAGTGCTGGCAGCATGCTGGCAGTGCAGACAGCGTGCTGGCAGTGCTGGCAGCGTGCTGGCAGTGCAGGCAGCGTGCTGGCAGTGCTGGCAGCGTGCAGGCAGTGCAGACAGCGTGATGGCAGTGCAGACAGCGTGATGGCAGTGCTGGCAGCGTGCTGGCAGTGCTGGCAGCGTGCTGGCAGTGCTGGCAGCGTGCTGGCAGTGCTGGCAGCGTGCTGGCAGTGCAGGCAGCGTGCTGGCAGTGCTGGCAGCGTGCTTGTAGTGCTGACAGCGTGCTTGCAGTGCAGGCAGCGTGCTGGCAGTGCTGGCAGCGTGCTGGCAGTGCAGGCAGCGTTCTGGCAGTGCTGACAGCGTGCTGGCAGTGCAGGCAGTGCAGGCAGCGTGCTGGCAGTGCAGGCAGCGTGCAGGCAGCGTGCTGGCAGTGCAGGCAGCGTGCTGGCAGTGCTGACAGTGCAGGCAGTGTGCTGGCAGTGCAGGAAGCGTGCTGACAGTGCAGGCAGTGTGCTGGCAGTGCAGGAAGCGTGCTGGCAGCGTGCTGGCAGTGCAGGCAGCGTGCTGGCAGTGCTGGCAGCGTGCTGGCAGTGCTGGCAGCGTGCTGGCAGTGCAGGCAGCGTGCTGGCAGTGCAGGCAGCGTGCTGGCAGTGCAGGCAGCGTGCTGGCAGTGCAGGCAGCGTGCTGGCAGTGCAGGCAGCGTGCAGGCAGCGTGCAGGCAGCGTGCTGGCAGTGCGGGGCAGCGTGCTGGCAGGGCTGGCAGCGTGCTTGTAGTGCTGACAGCGTGCTTGCAGTGCAAGCAGCGTGCTGGCAGTGCTGGCAGCGTGCTGGCAGTGCAGGCAGCGTTCTGGCAGTGCTGGCAGCGTGCTGGCAGTGCAGGCAGCGTGCTGGCAGTGCAGGCAGCGTTCTGGCAGTGCTGAGAGTGCAGGCAGTGTGCTGGCAGTGCAGGAAGCGTGCTGGCAGCGTGCTGGCAGTGCAGGCAGCGTGCTGGCAGTGCTGGCAGCGTGCTGGCAGTGCTGGCAGCGTGCTTGCAGTGCAGGCAGCGTGCTGGCAGTGCAGGCAGCGTGCTGGCAGTGCTGGCAGCGTGCTGGCAGTGCAGGCAGCGTGCTGGCAGTGCAGGCAGCGTGCTGGCAGTGCAGGCAGCGTGCTGGCAGTGCAGGCAGCGTGCTGGCAGTGCTGAGAGTGCAGGCAGTGTGCTGGCAGTGCAGGAAGCGTGCTGGCAGTGCAGGCAGCGTGCTGGCAGTGCTGGCAGCGTGCTGGCAGTGCTGGCAGCGTGCTGGCAGTGCTGGCAGCGTGCTTGCAGTGCAGGCAGCGTGCTGGCAGTGCAGGCAGCGTGCTGGCAGTGCAGGCAGCGTGCTGGCAGTGCAGGCAGCGTGCTGGCAGTGCAGGCAGCGTGCTGGCAGTGCAGGCAGCGTGCTGGCAGTGCAGGCAGCGTGCTGGCAGTGCAGGCAGACCACACCTACAGAGCTGGAACATCAGTAGGTGCACAACTTCACTATTGATGTAACATAAAATTTCCGAGCTGTGGCAGGCAGTGCAGGTGGTGCAGAGATCGTATGGTGGTGCAGAGATCTTATGGTGGTGCAGAGATCGTATGGTGGTGCAGAGATCGTATGGTGGTGCAGAGATCGTATGGTGGTGCAGAGATCGTATGGTGGTGCAGAGATCGTATGGTGGTGCAGAGATCGTATGGTCACCAGAATATTTGCATAAACTGAAGTGAACAAAACAGTTCGGCAGCCAGAAAATGTGTGCGACAATATTGTTCGGGCAAATTGATGTACATTGTGACTGTTGTTTCATATTGCACAGTTGAAGCACCTTGGTTAGTACCTTGACTGCGATGGGTTAAACTGAAGGTCAGTTTTAACTCATATTTGAAGTCAAAAGTCATTGGTAAATATATGAATACCAAACATCAACTGGGTCCATAAAATACCATTCATTTCAAAAAGATTGCTAGAATTCTTCAAACGACTCATCGACAGGTTGTTTCGCAGCAAGACAAACCTAAGCACGACTATTTCATGAAGTTAGTCTGCTATAAAAAATCGTAAGGGTTACCCCCTTATGGTATTTTTCAAGGATATCTTGCTGCAAATATATTAGTTTTATCAAGAAGAACCGTTCAACGTTTGTCAAAGACCATCTTGACGAAGGAATGAGTTTTGGCCAAGACACCGCGTCAAAAGTGGCTTTACAATTACAATGATTTAAAAAATCGTCTCCTACGGCATATGAAGGTCGTTTCACTCCACTCTAAAAGCTCGCGTTTGGTAACGGCCGAATATTTTTGATCCGTGCATTTCTTGGTCTAGCTAGCGTCATGCTGGTCAGTTATTGCGTTGGTCTCCGTGTAAATTGCGCGATAAATATACGTTTTCTGAAGTACGAGCGCTCTTTCCGCCATATTAAATCTCAAAACTATCAAATGACAACAAAAAAATTGTTGAGCAAAATTACGCACACTCCAAACTGCACAGCGGGCCCACCACAGCTTCTATCACAGCAGACCCACCATAGCTACTATCAACACAAAGGAAACTCAACAAAAAAAGAAAAATATCACGAACAAACATTAGAGGTTCTTATAACGGGTATATGGCTAACGATATTCTCTAACAACTTCCACTCATAAAAAATTCCCTAAATGATATTAAATAAATCGCCAGAATACATACACAGGAGCATCTTGTTGAGGTTTGGTTCGAGAAAAATAATCTGTGAAGGACAACCACAGCAATAACAAGAGATCTAGCCTACTTTGTTCTACGCAATGCAAGGTAACGGTATCAAAGACATCGCCGGGGAGCTCAAACACTCCTACACTGTATTACTGACTGGAGTATGTATAAAGAACACTGACGCACATCAACGAGTCCGTCCACTCAAGTCGAAGCTTAACACTGCACTATATATGTAATGTTCAGCAGCACCGCGGTCCCGGTGGGTAACTTGTACTTATCTGCTCTCTTACAAATTGTTTCATCTCACGTCCAGTTAATGGTAGGCTGCGGGAGACTGGGCCTTGTTGTGAGCTCGGCACACTGCTCCATGTTTCCAGGTCTGCTCAGGCCTGTCTGCCACACTGCTCCATAACTCCAGGTCTGCTCCATTCAACACCCACACTGCTGTACGTCCAGTCAACAAAGACACAAATGATGACATCAACGTAATTTCGATTAAGTTCTCCCGCGTTCTCCCAGCGACGTCCGTGCCACTGGGCGACTTCGGAGGAATACTTGGACACAATATCGCAATGATCCACTGGTTCAGCCTCTGGCTTTATTGCGTGCCAAATGATGACGGTCACACTTGGCATGGATAGGTCATGAGGGGAGACTCGTCCCCCATCCTCCAGCGAGGCATAATCAGCAGTTGAGCTGCACCGAGTCTGCTCTCAGCCACACATCGCTGCATTGCAGCTCACCTTCACAAAAAAAAATACATCCCTCCAATTTGAAACCCGCTCACGCTACAACAAATTGGATGAATGAGTTTGTGATCATGAGCAACAGAAAGTTTTCTGTTGAGCGAGAGGCGCGACAAGGAAGGGCCGCGTCTCAACACAACGTCGGCGCGCCACGCCTCAGCCCTCAGGGGGCGCCACGGTGGAGGCAACGAGGTAGGGTCATTTCTGTGCAGGACAATACACCTCTATTGTTCGGCTGGCTAATGGAACAGCTTCATTTCAGACAAACTTTATGACATCAACATTGCGACATGTCGTTAGGCCAATACTGGTGTCAAATTTGGGGCTAGCAGCGTTGCCAAATGCAACATGAGCGATGAGCGTTGCTATTGGTTCGTTTCCATGACGTCACCGTTGCGACATGTCGTTAGGCCAATAGTGGTGCCAACTTTGGGGCTAGCAGTGTTGTCAGATTCAATATGAGCGCTGCTATTGGTCCGTTGCCATGACATCATCACCATGGCGACACGGTGGACGTCAAAAAGACTGGGATTTCTTTTCTACCTTGTTTTCTTTTCCGCTGTGTGACGTCACCAATGCATTGAATGGCATTGGTGAGACAAGCGAGCTGTGGCAGCTACTGCTCTACTATCGTGTAGTTTTTCAGTTTTCCATGGCTACTTTTTACAAGAACTTCTAGATTTATACCGTGAGGACTAGTAATTAGCTAGCTATGTTTTAGCCATTCCAAAATATTGCAGCGTTAGTTTGTTTGTGTGCGTGCGCTCGGCTCCAACTTTTGTCCTAAAATTGTTATCGTCGTATCCGTGCTACGCTACGTCTTATTTATCTTGCAGCGCTTGTTTTTTCAGTTAACTCAAAATTTCGTGGGATGAGCGTTAAATTTCAATTCTGTGACGGCCAAGGCGTCAACCTTAAGTTTAGCCTCGTATCCGTGCTACGCTACGCCTTTTTTATACAAGCCTTTTTTATTTAATTTAGAAATTCCGCGGGGGGTGAACGATAAATTTTAGTTCCGAGGCGCCCGAACCTGGGTCCCAAGCTTTAGCTTAGCGTCCACTTAAGTTTAATGTTGGTAACAAAGGATGTGATTGAGTGAAGTAACGTTAAGGCGTCGTGCACATACTTGCTTGCCTCGCCTTTTTTGCGTTGCGGCCATACAATTAGCGCTGCCGCTCAGCTGCATGAGAGATAAGGGGGGAGTATCATCACCAACGCTATTTTCAGGGTGTTGTGGACCTCTTTTTTCAATAATCCTACGCTATAGATGGATTAGATTACATTATATGTTAGTTTAAGCCTCCCTAACTGCTACAAAAAAGATCGTATCGAAGAGAGGAAGGAACCTATTAGGGAATGGATATTAGGGAATGCGGAATCTAAGCAGGAGGGGCATAGAAACAGTAATTTGGGAAAGAATTTCATGAAACCAGATAAAAGTTGAAGAAGAAAGTACTAGGTGCTGAAAAACAAGACAGCAGTGAACCGAAAAAAGTGGTCCTTAACAACATAGCAAAAAATATTTTACATACATACATATACCGGGCTTATCCTCCCTATGGGAGGGTAGCCGACAGCAGGCCACAATCACCACACTTAGTCACTAGGAGGCGAGAGAGGCAGAACTGGCCGCACCAGAACTGCCAGGATTAGCAGCAGCCCAGCACAACAACCTTCCACAGTCAGGCGCGACAGCCATAGCTGATTTACCCTGACCGCTTCATTGAGTGCAGCCCCTCCCTTCGCACACGACAGGTCAACCCCATCACACGCGGACAACTTCCAGTACCGCGTCAAAAATAAAATTACCTTCTTATGCACTGCCCCCACTCACTTCTGTCCGCAGCCATCCCTCTCGCCACGTCCACAGTCAGACCCCTCTCATACAAAGCACGTCTCACCCCATCCATCCAACTCATACGGGGTCTACCTCGCGCTCGAAGACCACTCACTTCCGACATATATATCTTTTTCACCAGCCGCTCAACATTCATTCTTTCAACATGCCCAAACCATCCAAGCACTCTTTCATCCACTCGCCTGCTCAACTTTTTGATAATACCCGTCTGCCCCCTAACCAACTCATTCCTGATCCTATCTCTTCTTGTTACTCCATACATGCTCCTCGAACACTTCATCTCAAACACATCCAACTGCCTCCTCTCAGCTGCTCTCAACCCCCAGGACTCTGCTCCATACAACAAAACTGGCACAATCAAGCTTTCATACAGTCCCCTCTTAGCATTCATACTCAAACTCCTGCACTCAAAAACTTTCCTCATTGCACCCAATGTCTTACAGCCTTCACTCACTCGATGCCTCACTTCTACTTCCATACTATCCTTAACAGTCACATCCGACCCGAGGTACCTAAAATGCTCTACCTCCTCTAAAACTTCACCATTCAACCTCACATCCAAAGTTCCAAACACTCCACCTCTTGAACATCTCATCACCTTACTTTAATTCACATTTACCCTCAATTTCCGCCTTTCGCACACTCTACCAAACTCTGCAACCAGTCTCCTAAGTTTTTCCTCTGAA
This sequence comes from Morinoia aosen, assembly GCA_030386875.1. Taxonomy (NCBI): domain Eukaryota; kingdom Metazoa; phylum Arthropoda; class Malacostraca; order Amphipoda; family Talitridae; genus Morinoia; species Morinoia aosen. The sequence goes on from CM059571.1 coordinate 59,833, forward strand.
TCAGCCACAAGCACTGTATCATCTGTATACAACAGCTGACACACTTCCCAATGCATACCCTTTTGTCCCACCAACTGTGCACCTTTTCCCAACACTCTGGCATTCACTTCTCTCACCACACCATCCATAAACAAATTAAACAACCACGGCGACATCACACATCCCTGTCTCACGCCTGTCACAACTGGGAGCCATTCACTCACCTCATTCCCTACTTTCACACATGCTCTGCTATCAATGTAGAAACTCTTGATCGCATTCAACAGTCTCCCACCCACTCCATACAAGCTTACCACTTGCCATAGAGCCTCACGATCCACTCTGTCATACGCCTTCTCTAGATCCATAAATGCCCAATATACATCTTTTCCTTTTAATAAGTATTTTTCATTCACCTGCCTCACAGCAAACATTTGATCCACACAACCTCTACCACACCTAAAACCACATTGTTCTTCACACTGTTCTAAAACTGTTGAAGTAAAAAATATTTTACTTCAACTAAAAGAAGTCCTACCTACCTAACTTTCTCCACGGGCTCTCACATCTTCCCCCTGAGAGAGCTAATTCCCATAGATACAAAAGTTAGGGCCCCCTGAGGGGCCTATGGATGGAAAATCAACTTCGTTGTACTATTGTGAGTTATCAAATTGAAGTTTAGCCCCTTCGATATATACTGACGGCTACTCCAGTGCCAAGTTGGCTAGTGCTGCCAGTTTAGTGCATGTAACCTAATTTTGAAGTAGTTTAACTAGTGAGGGAATATTTTGGAGTAGATAACAAAATTAGGGAAATTACAAGCATTCTTTAAACTAGTTTTTAAACATTTCCAAAAGCCTGCACGCGTAAATTTCCACAGGTTACCTCTAAGTTCATGGCTACAGGGTCCGTGCAACACATTCAATAACCTTTCCATTTAACTTGAGCAAGTTTTTTTCTGAACTTCGTTTATTTTTTATAAATTCGGGCAAAAACTCTTGAATGATTTCTCCGTATATACAAAAACTTTATTACCAACGTCGAAAACTTCTGTAGCCCAGCATAGAGCTTCAAAGATTCAAACAAATTTTAAATCAAAATAAAGAAGTAGGCACATGCTTAATTAAGCGAAAAGCACCCACACTAGGACAATTTCACTGACAATTCAGGGTAATGACAACTTTTTCCCTGGAAGTCTTTACCCATACCATTTGAATTACCGTGCCGAAAGGGTTAAGGGCGTAGGAAACATTCTCCTCCTGTCGTCCCCTGCAGCGCTGCTGCGGACTCTGGTCTCTCCTTTGTCTAGTGTATTTTGTTTAGTTTATTTCTCCGTTGCGTGATGTCCCAAGACAGGACCTTGGAAAATCCTGTCCAGGTTGAATAATTTGACTGTAACCCAGCGTCTGTGCGCCCTTCCTGCCTCCTGTCTTCTTTCGCTTTATTTCTTTTGCCGTAGCAGAGTGGTTAAGGATGTGCCCTTCCAAGGTGTCGAGGGTTCGAGTCCCGGCGCTGCGGGGTGACTTTCCCCTGTTGTGAAAAGGGAGAACTAAGCCACTATTGCCCACTCTACCCAGGTGTCGGAAATGGGTTCCGGCTTTACGGGGGTAACCGTCATGGCGTCCTGGAGTTAGTTTTGAGGCATTTGAAAGACGAATGTACAAGATGATGTGTATAAGGCTTGATTGTAATAAAACATTCTTTTAATAAATTCGCTTGTTGGTCGGTCGCGACAAGGCTCCCATTCTTCACTCGAGTGTTAGGAACATTTGCTTGGAATGTTCACAACTCTTCAGTTGTTATAAGGGTGGGAAAAAATATAAATTTAATGACCAGGAACTTCGTTGCCTTTTAAAAAATTTCAACTTATTGAGTAGGCGTAACTTAAATGCTTTGGAAATGCCGCACTCGCGGCGTCCATTTACTTGATAACGAGTTCGCTCGCTCTTTATGCCTCGCAAATTTGGATCCTCTGCCTCACATACTAGTGGTGCGCTCACTGAGCACCAGCTGGCGACGCTTTATTTATTTTCTTCCTTTTAGACAAGAGAGAAAAGAAAAACGTTTATTTCCAAGTTGCCACATGAGGTACATGCAAACATATTGGCTTTTAAAAAATTTCTTAACCCCTTCCCCAACAATTTTTTTGTTAAAAACGTATCTTTTTCACACTAATTTTTTCATTTTGGTTCTATTTAGTATTTTTGATGCTGATAATGAAAACAGTTTGTAATTCTTTTTTCTTCCCATTTTTGTGGTTAACTTTTTATTTTCAAAATACCTTTGTCGGCAAAAACGAGTCTAATAGTAATTGTCGGATGTTGAGAAATAGTCATTGTCTGATGAACTGGCAGAGTTATCAGAAGTATTCAAGCTTCTGAGGGAAGGTTCATATTCACTATCTTCCGTTGAACTAGACATTTGGGTTGTAACACTTGAAAATGGTACCAAAAAAATGAATAGGAATGTGGATGCAAACAACACCCATCCAACGTCAATGGCTGTCGGAGCAAGTCTAGTAACATTGTCCTTGAAATCCCACAGCTCTACCCTATCGCCTCTGCCAGGCGTACAATTTGACGAGAATACTCGTTTCACGCGTAGAATGGCTTACAAAGGCTTAAAATCGAAGAGTAAATACGTATGGAGCTGGTTTTTGAGGGTAAAGTTTTAGACGAGTATACTCGTTGACGACTGAAAAACGAACATTTTGTGGAAACGAGTATACTCGTTTCTGCCGAGGAAGGGGTTAATATAAGACGTCCTAAAACAAAAGTTCCGTACGAGGAGTACTAATTGACAAACCATCCGGGGTGTACAAATAGGTAAGCCATACGAGGCATAATAATAGACAAACCATACGTGGGGTGCTAATAGTCTAACTCTGTCATAGGGTAGTTGAATAAGAAATGAAAAATATCTTTTGGATATTTTATATTCCAAGAGAAGGCTAACAACTTATAAATAATTCGGATACTTCTAAAGAATTATTCTTCGGAACTCCCAAGTTATTAGTTGAAATTATCGAAGGAAGAAAAAGACAAAAAACGCTATACCGGATGAGATTGAAACACCATCGTAAATGACCATCAAGTATTGAGAAAAGGTTAGTCCCGAAGTAATGTATAAAGAACATCGCGCAACACAGCACGCACATATAGAAATGCGTAAACAAACTTACACTCAAAAATGAAATGCATGGCTTGTTCAGCACACAAACATAGAGATCATGTTTGCACGAGCGCTTCATTTCATTTGTCTGTTTATTCTTTTAATTTCTTCTATTCACAGAAATGCCCTTCGGGGCAGTGATAGATCAATTTATTAATCATTAAGCAAGCGCAATCAATTTGTTTATTTTTGGAATTTGGTTCAGTGTTAACTGATCGCAGAGCTTTAGGTAATAACGACCGCATATAACCAGTGCTGTCCAATAATCACCCGCACAATTACGCCGAAAAATAGACAAAAGCCCTGGATTACTGAAGATATCGTGATCAATATAAAGAAACGTCAAGCGTACCTAGCCTTACTATACGAAGGGCGAATATCTAAAGTAACGTATAACAGATTCAGGTAGAATACGAACCTCAAAACGAGACTACTTCACGCGCAAATTTACTGAATACAAAACTGATATTAAAAAAACTTGGCGCCTGCTTAATTCATGCTATAAACCGAATAATAATACAACGAAAACAATTGAGTCCGTCGTTCACGAAAATGTAAAATACCACGAGAAAAAAAAATTGCAACTGTGTTTAACAACTTTTTTGTAAACATAGGAAAAAATATAGCCGATAGTGTCTTCAGTGAACCCAGAGACCACCTGCAATACATGGACTATATATGTCCGTGAACCTAACTCTTTCTTTTTCACGCCAACTAATCCATCCGATGTAATTACGTGCATAAACAACTTGAAAAATAAATCAAGTGGATTGAAAAATTTTTCGGCTACAGTTCTTAAGGCTATAGCTGATATAATAGCACCGTGCATATCTTATATTATCAACCAATCCCTTTCTCAAGGTATCTTCCCCAACTCTTTCAAAATTGCGAGAGTCACCCCTATTTTTAAAAATGGTGATAAAAACTGCATTAACAATTATAGACCTATCTCTGTACTACCAATTATTAGCAAAATATTCGAGAAAATTGTGTATAAAAAAGTGTATTCGTTTTTTGAACAAAAATCTTTCCTCTACGACAAACAATACGGTTTTCGTTCTAAGAAATCTACGACACAAGGTATATTAAATCATTTGCAATACCTTTATTCTAATATAGATGAAGGAAAGCTTGTTTTCTCCGTATTTCTTGACTTTCGAAAAGCATTCGATTGTGTGGACCATAACGTATTACTCTCGAAACTGCATTGTTATGGCATTCGAGGGGCTGCCCATGATTGGTTTAGATCATACTTAGCAAATCGGAAACAATACGTTGTCATTGACGACGCAAAATCAGACCCACAGACAATTAGCCATGGGGTTCCACAAGGATCTGTCCTTGGGCCTCTCCTATTTCTAATTTTTATCAATGATATCATTATATCTACATCATTCTTCAAATTCATACTTTTTGCCGATGACAGTACCCTTTCTGCGGTCCTTCCAGACCAAAATCCCGCTAGGATGGCGGAGCGTATAAATAATGAACTTCATAAGGTTTCATTGTGGCTTAAAGCTAATAAAATAAGCCTTAATATCGATAAAACAAAATATATTACATTCTCATACGAGAAAAATATATCTCTCCCACGCATTCAAATTGGCGAAGGTGAAATCGAAGAAACCAACTCAAGTAAATTCCTCGGCATCATAATAGACAAACATCTAACCTTTAAAGAGCACATCGCTCATATTAGTTCTAAATTATCAAAATCTATCGGAATCCTAAATAAAGTTAAGAATTTCCTGCCTGAAACAGCCTTACAAATGCTCTACCGAACGCTCATTTCAACATACTTGCAATACGGAATAGAAGCATGGCACGGAACTGATAAAAATAAAACCAAAAAAAATTTTACCCTGCAAAAAAGAGCCATAAGAGCGGTAAAGAATCTAGAATATAATGCTCACACAAATGACTCATTCAAAAATTTACGAATACTTAAGCTCTCGGATCTCTACAAAATCTCCATTTGCAATTTCATTTACAAAACATTAACAAATGATGGCGACAATAGCCTAAAACAACTATTAACTACGCAAACTGGTCATCACGACCATTTAACCCGAAATAGAAGTAAATTCATGCTTCCTTATTACTCAAAGGCTCGGTCACAACACAGTATCCTCTTCGTTGGAACTAAAACTTGGAACTCAATACCTGCGGAGATCCGTGAAAGTAATTCTTATAAGGTATTCAAAAAAAGTCTTGAGTCTCACTTCCTATCAGATTACTAGTCGTGTAAGATCACAGAGTCAAACCTTGTCCCCTACATAACTGGTCCTAATAATGTAATTCGCCTTGATTAATTTCGCCGATCTTCAGTCTGTTCTTGAATCGTTTGTCGAATATACTGTTAAATCTAGTCCATATGAACTATATTGTGAAATGAAGTATCTAATTTCGAGTTACTTAACTCATTGATCAGTCTAATGCGTCTCTAGTTTAAGTGAATTAGGTTAAACATTATGTACTCCTAAGAACAACCTTGATGGTAGGATGCCCTAGAAGTCACTGAACTTATTCGGGCCCACAGGTAGCTATACTCAAATTTGACCATTGTACTAGACTTAAACATTTTATCTATGTATCACCTGTGGTAAATAAATTGTTTAAATTGTTTAAATTGTTTAAAATAGTCATTTAATGAATATTGTCACCCATATCAAGATATATTGAATGTATACACGAACATATATTGAATTGTGTACACAAACATATAAAATACGCATTGAGTCAGAAACATTGTAACTTGTATTATTATCGTGTATTTTCAGAGGATCCTACATTTCTTCACATTTGTGTAATACTCATATAAACTGTAATCAAACGGAATCGTACATTAGTACTCTGTGAATCTCATTTGTATATTACTTTTAAAGATTAAATCTACGTATTGTCCGGTGGTAATCTTTCGTATTTGCATGTATATGATTCCATATACATATGTGTTCAAGTGAAATTCCACGTATATAAATATTTATGAGTGTAAATAAATCCTCAAAACTACTACGTGTAAGTTTAACATGAAATTACCTTTTGAACATAAATATTTGAATGTTTGAACACTGCCATCAATGTCGAATTTTAAAGCAACATTAATGAGTAGTATAATGCTAAGTTTTTATAATTGACTTGCATCTTTAACGCTGGTCAAAGATTTGAATCACACTCAGCCTCCTGATGCTGGATACTTGGCGGATTTAGCACATTTTAAGACAGCTTGTTTTTATAGAGATTGCAACACTGGCGGAAATTTTATGTACTCCTTTTTTAAAGGAAAAACGGTTGTCTCGCTCACCACGTCCAATAGATACATACTTAACACAAAACCGCTCAAATTAACGTGTGATTATGTCAATTTTCAACTGAACTTAGGGTTAGATCAATTTGAATTTGACTTGGATTAATTTGAATTTGACTTGGATTTATTTGAACTTGACTTGGATTAATTTGAACTTGACTTGGATTAATTTGAACTTGACTTGGATTAATTTGAACATGACTTGGATTAATTTGAACTTGACTTGGATTAATTTGAACTTGACTTGGATTAATTTGATGTAAAAAAGGTGTAGTAAAATACTAAAAACCCCGGCCAAAACCCCGGTTCAGGGCACTATTCTGCCGGGGCCGGGGCCGGGGCCGGGTGGGCAAAAATTTTCGGGGCTTGCCGGGGCCGGGGCCGGGGTCAGCAAAAATGGCCGGGGTTGGCCGGGGCCGGGGCCGGGGCCGGGGCCCAGGTCGGTCCATACTGTTCACTCTCCAAGTTAATGTAACTAAATGTAAAAAGATCCAACTTACTTTATGGGGAGAGTGCTCCATAAATCTATATATTAAAATGTTCGGTGATTCAGTCACATCGTTCATATATTCTTAATGTTTCGTTGAAAGTACAAATTTACTGGGTTTCATGCATTATGATTTAAAAGAAATTATAAAATATATTAACTGGTTTCCTGCAACGGGACTCACTGGTGGTCACTGAGGGGATTCTCATATTGCTGCAGACCGACCTGCAGTCACAAACTTAATTTATATAAGTACAAATATTTGATGAAAGCTAAATGAAGGCACAATCCAGTTCATGTTTGTTATTTTCAGAACTGCTCACCACACCGGACTTCAAATTTGAAATTGAGTATTGAACTTCAGTTTAACCCATCGCAGGAACGGTGCTAAAATTCTTCCCTTCCTCCGCTACATTTTTGCTTCGGAATCCCAATTAAAATTAATAAATTTATGAAATGACGCAAATATTCGCCTCGCGACACTCTCCGAGAGAGACAAAATTTGTATTCAATCAGAAATAAATAAGTTAGTTTATGTCTCTCAACCCACAACCACGGTGTTCCAAAGAGAGGAAGGAAGAACACCCCATTTGGTGCGGCGGAGTTAAGGGAACGGAGAATATATGCACAAGGTGTGTCCCCTCGAGCACAAAAAAGCAAGTTAGGAAGGACGTTCATGAAACAAGATGCGAGTTGCGGTGGGTTTAGTTTCGGTGGGTTTAGTTTCGTTTTTGATGACGAATGCGCTCGGATAAAGAGCTATTCATTGATTTTTTAATTTTTGTTGCTTGAATCATGGTAACAACCTCGAAATAAACTACTTTTCTTCTCTACACTTTTTTCGTCAAATGAATATTTTACGAGTTAGCGCGGTAGGTATAGTTTCGTCTTTGATTACGTTCGGGGCGGAAGCGAGACTTCATTGCAGCGTTGCCATTCGCCGAGCTCGCTGAATTACTTCGGTTAATGTTGAGGATTATTCGGGAATCGAAATTTGATTTTTAGGTGCCTTAACATAGTTAATTAGATCGAAATAAGCAAGTTTTCTTCTATGCACTTTCCGTCGTAAATAAGTATTTTACGAGTCATAGCGGTGAATTAGTTACCGCAACTCAAGTGTTCGAAGCGGGAAGTAATTCATTTGGCGCGGCGAATGGCAACGCTGCAATGAAGTCTCGCTTCCGGTTTTCTCGTTATCAAAGACGAAACTAAACCTACCGCGCTAACTCGTAAAATATTCATTTGACGAAAAAAGTGTATGAAAGAAAAGTAGTTTATTTCGATGTTATTACCATGATTCAAGCAACAAAAATTCGAAAATCAATGAGTAGCTGTTTATTTGAGCGCATTCGTCATCATAGACGAAACTAAATCTACCGCTATAATTCGTAAAATAATCATTTACGACGGAAAGTGCATCGAAGAAAACTTGTTTATTTCGATCTCATTTACTATGTTTAGCATTCGAAAAGTGGATAATCGATTCCCGAATAATCCTCAACATTGACCATTACTTCGCGCTTCAAACACTTGAGTTGCGGTAACTAATTCACCGCTATAACTCGTAAAATACTTATTTACGACGGAAGGTGCATAGATGAAAACTTGTTTATTTCGATCTAATTAACTATGTTTAGGCACCGAAAAATCAAATTTCGATTCCCGGTTAATCCTCAACATTTACCCAGTAATTTACCGCTATAGCTCGTTAGATACTCATTTGCCCCCGAAATTGCATGAATGAAAAATTGTTCATTTCGATCTAATTAAGTATGTTTAGGCCGCGAAAATTGGAAAATCGATGATTGTCCTCTTCTTTACAGATACCCATTCCAGAACAAAATGTTTCCTCCACTCCCCTTCATACTACCGACCTAACCTATTATTATTCTCATTCTCCCTCCATGTGCGTCTATACACAATGCCTTACGCCTCACAGCAAACAAGAGTTGGCTTCCAAAACTGCCATCATAGAACATCTCACACTTAGGCACATTCTTTCGCATATACCAGGTTAGTGTAGGCTTTAAGCGGCCCATAGACGATCAATTTTATTGTCAATATAATTGGCAATCATGAATATTGACGGTAAATCTGAAGGATATGTCAGTTGTCGATTTGGTCAATGTGAAGTTTAATGCAATCACGGAAAATAATAATGCCGATCCCAGGAATCACTAAAGGAACACATTTCAGAACGTTTTACATGAATGACATTCTGCTCGCTGATGCGTTATTTTCGAATAATTGAACTTTGAAGTTGGCCTTGGCGCCAAAGGAAGCGAGCGCGTGAAACGGTATTTAATTAATAACGGAAACTATTACAAACGTAAAGAGGTTGGGTCGTGAGGGGGAGGCACAGTTCTTCTAGTGAAAATTATAAATAAAGCTTCTAACCCACCCATTAGGGTGACGACCGCAATCTTGTTGACATCGGGTCCAAAATGGCGGCGCCCATGGTGGTCGCCATGTTAGACTCGATGTAAACAAGATTGCGGTCGTCACCCTAATGGGTGGTTAAGAAGCTTTATTTATACTTTTCACTAAAAGAACTGTGGCTACCCCTCACGACCCAACCTCTTTACGTTTGTAATAGGGGGTTAGCTTCCGTTTTTAATTAAATTACGCTCGCTTCCTTGGGCGCGCGACGGCCAACTTCAACGTTCAATAATTCGAAAATAACGCATCAGCGAGCAGAATGTCGTTCCTGAAAAACGTTCTTAAATGGGTTCCTTTAGTGATTGTTTGGGATATAATTATCAATTTCCGTGATTGCATTAAACTTCACATTGACCGTCGATTTTCCACTTTTTGGTGCCTGAACCTAATTAATTGAATCAAAACAAGGCTTAAGTCTCACTGAGCGGCGAAGCCGCTCAGCGAGAATGAAAATATCGAATATAACTGGAATTTGACGCGGATTCCGAATATGCAATTTGTTTTGACCGCTCTCGATTTTTTCGCTTTTTTTGGGGTAAATCTGAAGGAGATGACAGTTGTCGATTTTGTAAATTTCGATGCTTTAGCATAGTTAATTAGATCGAAATAAACAAGTTTTCTTCTATGCACTTTTTGTCTCAAATGAGTATTTTATTAGTTATAGCGGTAAATGACTTACCGCAACTCCAGTCTTTGAAGCGGAAAGAAATTCTTGGATCGAGCTGTATGGCAATACTGCAATGGCGTCTCGCTTCCAGCGCTCTGTCTTGAAAGACGAAACCAAACCTACCGCTATACCTCGTTAAATACTCATTTGACGAAAAAAGTGTATAGAATAAAAGTTGTTTATTTCGATGTTATTACCATGTTTCAAGGAACAAAATTTCGAAAATCGATGAGTAGCTGTTTATTCGAGCGCATTCGTCATCAATGACGAAACTAAACTTTCCGCTATAAATCGTAAAATACTCATTTGAGACGAAAAAAGAATAGCAGAAAACTTGTTTATTTTGATTCAACTAATTAGGATCAGGCACCAAAAAGTGGAAAATCGACAACTGTCATCTCCTTCAGATTTACCACCAAACCTACCGCTATACCTCGTTAAATACTCATTTGACGAAAAAAGTGTATAGAAGAAAAGTTGTTTATTTCGATGTTATTCGACGGTCGTCAATCAAGTTTCGACGGTCGTCAATCAAGCCCACAGACGATCAATATAATTGTCAATATTCATCATTGTCAATTATATTGACAATAAAATTGATCGTTTTTGAGCCGCTTTAGCGTCATGCTAGGCATCCACTTGTTCAATTCAAACTTTTGTTTGCCTCTCAATCGTTTTTTGCAACTCTTGCAGTCCCACTCTGGTCCTTCACCTCCAACATTTCCACCTCTTGCAGTCCCACTCTGGTCCTTCACCTCCAACATTTCCAACTCTTGCAGTCCCACTCTGGTCCTTCACCTCCAACATTTCCACCTCTTGCAGTCCCACTCTGGTCCTTCACCTCCAACATTTCCACCTCTTGCAGTCCCACTCTGGTCCTTCACCTCCAACATTTCCAACTCTTGCAGTCCCACTCTGGTCCTTCACCTCCAACATTTCCAACTCTTGCAGTCCCACTCTGGTCCTTCACCTCCAACATTTCCAACTCTTGCAGTCCCACTCTGGTCCTTCACCTCCAACATTTCCAACTCTTGCAGTCCCACTCTGGTCCTTCACCTCCAACATTTCCAACTCTTGCAGTCCCACTCTGGTCCTTCACCTCCAACATTTCCAACTCTTGCAGTCCCACTCTGGTCCTTCACCTCCAACATTTCCAACTCTTGCAGTCCCACTCTGGTCCTTCACCTCCAACATTCATCAAGTCATCCACAGGTCTCCCAATTCCAACACGGGCAATCTTTTGCATACTTAGTTTCTTTGCATGCCCTTAACATATTTTATCCCATTGGCAAACACTCAGATTCCATTCAAAAACCTATGCGCTCTGCACTCTGCAACTTCATTCTATGAGCCTCTGGACGGCAATGAAAGCTGCCGACGGTCCGCACTCTTCGCCCCGCCAGACGCTACAGGTCTAAGCGAACGTAATCCACTAGTCCGGCCACAAAGGAAAAACGTTTATTTAAAAATATAACTTGCGACATAAACTGCGCCACAAATCACTGGATTTTAAATTGATGAATGAATAAATGAATGAAAGAATTGAAGAACGAAAACTAAATGAAAGAATGAATAACAAATTCTTGAAAGAAAAAAATGAATAAAAGATGAACTAACTGGATCTTCACATAAAAAGTACAACCTTGATAAACAACCATAAAGGAGGACAATAGCAGCGTCAAGGGTTGATAATAATATTTAGAGAAAATAAAAATATAATGTACTGGGTGGTTTATCGAAGGCAAGATGACTGAAAGCTTAGAAATACTTTAAATACTGCTGGAGAATGCCTTAGAGGATGCTCGCTTTCAGTTTCGAAAAGATAAAAGACATGGAAAACTCGATTGAATAGATGAAAATACCATCCTAAATGATTTTCAAGTTATGAGAAAAAGTTGGGCGAAAGTAATTAATGAGGAACATAGTACAAGACGCACGTCTAAAACAGATACACAAACACAAAGCAAATGAATTCAATTCTTGTTCATCATACACGTGAGAAATGAGTGAGGATTGGCTTATGGCACCTAAGCTGTGATTACGCTTATTTTTATTTTTTTTTATATTTGGGTCGCTCCCTGAGTAGTGATAAATCTTTTTTGAAGCAGTGAGCCGGTGCACAAATTTTATTTACTCAAATGTCTAGTTAATTCTGATAAACAAGTATAATACTAACCTGCCGCAGAGCGTTTAGCGTATGAAATCGTCATGACTTTTTGAAGTTTTTTCCCAAAACAATGATATCCTTCATCCTGCTATATCGAATTGACGACGCTTTAAGAAGTAAAAGCTCACATTTTATAAACCTCATACGAGTCACTCGTCGATACGACAGCTCTGTGGCATAAATAATAGCACAACTTACCCATCATTTGTGTCAGCGTGAGCGTGTCTAAAATTTTGTTAACAAAGTAAGACTCATGTGAGATAATAGTGGCAGCTAGTCATACAAAATAAAAACGACAATATTTTACGATTTCATTTAGTGGTACAAAAAAAATAAAAAACAAACCAGTACTTGGAATGTATTTCTATTTAATAAAAACAATAAAATTAAATTATTCAAATTGTTGTACATTTCGTCTAAACAGGAATTTTTCAAAACAATTCAACTATATTTGCCCATTTTAATTACACGAGTAACGAAAGAAAAAAGTTTTTCACTGATTGAGATAAAAATGGAAATAATTGTGACATAAGTGCCAACATGTTGCCCCCTGGTGGGAGTCCCAGAGGTATTTCCCGCACCTTCAGCAAGCAAAAATGTTCTGTGTCCGCAGCGGTGTGGGTAGAGTGCAGCGTCGCGCTGCCGTGCCGCCTGCCGATCCCCCCTCTGCCTGCCGGCCCCCTGCCTGCCGATCCCCCTGCCTGCCGGTCCCCCCCTGCCGGCCGGTCCCCCCCTGCATGCCGGTCCCCCCATGCCTGCCGGTCCCCCCCTGCCTGCCGGTCCCCTCCTGCCTGCCGGTTTCCCCCTGCCTGCCGGTCCCCCTGCCTGCCGATCCCCCTGCCTGCCGGTCCCCCCCTGCCGGCCGGTCCCCCCCTGCATGCCGGTCCCCCCATGCCTGCCGGTCCCCCCCTGCCTGCCGGTCCCCCCCCTGCCTGCCGGTTTCCCCCTGCCTGCCGGTCCCCCTGCCTGCCGGCCCCCCCTCTGCCTGCCGGCCCCCCTCTGCCTGCCAGCCCCCCCTCTGCCTGCCGGCCCCCTGCCTGCCGGCCCCCTGCCTGCCGGCCCCCCTCTGCCTGCCGGTCCCCCTGCCTGCCGCCCCCCTCTGCCTGCCGGCCCCCTGCCTGCCGGTCCCCTGCCTGCCGGTCCCCTGCCTGCCGGTCCCCTGCCTGCCGGTCCCCCTGCCTGCCGGTCCCCCCCTCTGCCTGCCGGTCCCTCCCTGCCTGCCCGCCCCCTGCCTGCCGGTCCCCCCATTGATTGCTGGTCCCCCCCTGCCTGCCGGTCCCTCCCGCCTGCTGGTCCCCCTCTGCCTGCCGGTCCCCCCCTGCCTGCCGGTCCTCCCTGCCTACCGATCCCCCTGCCTGCCGGTTCCTCCTCTACCTGCCGGTCCCCCCCTGCCTGCCGGCCCCCTGCCTGCCGGTCTCCCCCCATTGCCTGCTGGTCCCCCCCTCTGCCTGCTGGTCCCCCTGCCTGCCGGTCCCCCCCTGCCTGCAGGTCCCCCCTTGCCTGCCGGTGCCCCTGTCTGCCGGTCCCTTCTCTGCACGCCGGTCCCCCATGCCTGCCGGTCTCCCCCATTGCCTGCTGGTCCCCCCTCTGCCTGCTGGTTCCCCTTTGCCTGCCGGTCCCTCCTCTGCCTGCTGGTCCCCCTTCTGCCTGCTGGTCCCCCCTGCCTGCCGGTCCCCCCTCTGCCTGCCGGCCCCCTGCCTGCCGGTCTCCCCCCATTGCCTGCTGGTCCCCCCTCTGCCTGCTGGTCCCCCCTGTCTGCCGGTCCCCCCCTGTCTGCCGGTCTCCCCTCATTGCCTGCTGGTCCCCCCTCTGCCTGCCGGCCCCCTGCCTGCCGGCCCCCCTCTGCCTGCCGGTCCCCCTGCCTGCCAGCCCCCCCTCTGCCTGCCGGCCCCCTGGCTGCCGGTCCCTTGCCTGCCGGTCCCCCCCTGCCAACCGGTCTCCCTGCCTAGCTGCCTGTGCAGGCACAGGCAGCTAGGCAGGCACAGGCAGCTAGGCAGGCACAGGCAGCTAGGCAGGCACAGGCAGCTAGGCAGGCACAGGCAGCTAGGCAGGCACAGGCAGCTAGGCAGGCACAGGCAGCTAGGCAGGCACAGGCAGCTAGGCAGGCACAGGCAGCTAGGCAGGCACAGACAGCTAGGCAGTCACAGGCAGCTAGGCAGGCACAGGCAGCTAGGCAGGCACAGGCAGCTAGGCAGGCACAGGCAGCTAGGCAGGCACAGGCAGCTAGGCAGGCACAGGCAGCTAGGCAGGCACAGGCAGCTAGGCAGGCACAGACAGCTAGGCAGTCACAGGCAGCTAGGCAGGCACAGGCAGCTAGGTAGGCACAGGCAGCCAGGCAGGCACAGGCAGCTAGGCAGGCACAGGCAGCCAGGCAGGCACAGAGGTGGGGGGACGGTCCCCACACACAGCACCAGCCTCCCCCCCCCCCCCGAGGGCAGTAGCGGGCCCGAGGGACGCGAGGTAGCAGGCCGGGGAGGGAGGACAGAAGTTACAGCAACTGAGCACAAGCGGCTCGGGAACTGTACTCCTCAGCTCCTCAGCGCTCACTGTAGGGTTACACTTTGTTGTAAGCTTACTTCAATAATTATTATTGTTATTACAGAAATATTTCAGACTGCAACATCTCGAGGTTCAAATTCATCCTGACACACACACCTCAAAGACTTAGAACAATAGCCCGGTCACAAATTTGACATTCTCAATCAAAACAGTACAATTTAGCCTATAGTTTTACAGCCCAAATCTTTGCTTCATTTAGCTGGCTATTAGCTTGATTAGATGTTAACTAAGCAATAACATACAGAGCACACTGCATATCAATTTCCCTAGCAAGATTACTGTCAATGACAACCGTTTTAAAGGTAGAAGTTCCAATCTCCTGCTGTCACGTTGGAGATTCCAATATCTTAATCCCAAGGTTCCAGTATCTTAACTTCAGACTCAATGGCCGATCAATACCTCGAACCGTAGGTAAATATCGTTGACGAGTGCGATTGTCTTTGATTCGCGTAGTTGTATCTTTGATACGGAGAATGGTCTTAGATGCAATAGGGTCATTTTGATGAACTACTTTTCTTCAATAAATCTTCAATGTGGCTCAAGCTTTCTTAATTTCCCGTAAGGAAGTTGTCGATTACACTGAAGTTGATGATTCGAACGCCGACTCGCCTTGCTATAGTGATCCCCTTACCTCGCGATGCAACGCTACCTCATGCCTTGAAACTTCCAAGTCTTGAACATATGCATCATGTACGATAGTCAGATACTAATTACGGATGAATAATTCATCTAGTGAATGACTAATGAAATATATTGGAACGACAAGAAAATATGACGGTGGAATAAATATAAGAAGACATAACTCGAAATAAAGCGCCCTAACAGAAAATTTGAAAACGTATCTCTATTAGCTGCATCTAATTATGACGACATCCCAACAACGAAATTGTGCACCTTTCTTGAATACATGAAGATTTTGGGAAGCAAGACTAAAATATTTACTTTCTTAAAAATAAGACAGTATAGAATAATGATGATCTATAAAGTATTATAATTTCAAATAAATAATCCCTCATAAACTGAACCTCCGCTGTTAAATTGATATAATTTTGTGCAGGGTCATGCTGCAGCACCAGCATTTGTGTACAGGCTGAGTGATCCAGAATGAATGTCCAACCTAATAATGTCCGTTGTGTGTTTATTTATATATTTATTTATGTATTTGTTTGGTGTCCGCATCTAAAGAAACATAGGATGGTTTGAGTTTGCGGTATCATGGATACCGAATTCCTCAGTATAACATTTATAGATGGCCTTTACATATGTTTGAATTGTATCAGGGTGCGTTCGTTTAGGGTAGGTTTGGTTAGATTAGGATAAAATAGGATAGGTTAGCATAGGTTAGGTAATATTGACAGAATTTTTACACGGTTCCACCTAGGAATTTACATGGGTCCGAGAAATTTCCACGGGTCTTGCTACTACCTAAGAATACCCATGGTTTATTTCTTTTAAGTCCGCTTCTTCCATTTCTTTGTCATGCCCATAATGATAGCCATAGTGGCCGTATCTGTGATACGAGTTTCATCAGTGGCGCAAGTACAATAATTTTTTTTATCACGGGTACTGTTAGGATAGATATTTTTGTAAGTCATCAACGTCTGAAAAGTTTGTTCAGGAAAGGTATTGAATCCCGTCATTTTTGGTGGGCCGTGCACACTAGTTCCTCAATAAAAGAGCATAAAAGGGTTCTTTAATGTAGTATGTTCCTGCTACATACTGCACTCAGTCTAATTTTCATCTATGATAATCTAGAAAGAAGAAAAAAAAAGATAGCAAATAAATGTTTTTTTCCAAAAAAGTTAATACATGAGATGCATAACACATTGGTCTTGAAAATTTCTTAATATTAAGGTCCTTAATCTATAGACAACCATACGAGGCGTACTATAGCTGTGTCGGATGCCAGTTATGTTTTTGAGAGTAACAGTCGAAATATCTTTGGATATTTTATATACCAAGAGATGGCTGACAACTTATCAATAACTTAAACTATGTTGTACACCCCCCTATATAACAGTATTTTATTTGAAATAAGAAAGAAGGCAAAATGAAAGAAAGGCCGTAAGAAATAAAAAAAACGCTATCTCTCGAGAGTTGATGAGGCCGCGCGAACACGGCCCGTCAAAATATATAGGGCTGGAGCTTGTATCACAGATACGTCATCACACACTGCAGGCTGGCTACGGACAGCCGGACGCGGCTCTTCCAGTATAGATTCTACTAGAGAATTCTTGGGAATTCCTTAATTATTAATTGAATCGAAATAAGAAAAGGTAAAAAATACGCTTTACCGAAGTAAATTGAAACATCCTTGTAAATGATTATAAAATAGGGAGAAAAGGTTAGTTAAAAAGTAATTTATGAACAGTATCGCGCAACACGCACATCCAGAAAGAAGAAATAAAAATGAAAAGAATTACCGTTCATTTGCGAAAAAAAGTTGACACATGAGATACATTACAACACAATGGGTTTTAAAAATGTATTAATATAAAACGTCCTCATTTGATAAACAAACCATACGAGGTGTACTATAATAAACAAACCATACGAGGCGCGCCATTTATCTAAGCATGCCAGGGGCCAACTGGCGTGTCGGGGCGGCTAGTTATGTTATTGAGAGAAACAATCAAAATTTCACCTCTTGCATATTTTATGCACCAAGAGATAGCTGACAACTTATAAATAATTTAAATACTACTAGAGAATTCTTCGTAATTCCTTAATTCTTCCTTAATTCCTTAATTCCTTTGTTATCAGTTGAAACAAAATAACAATAGAAGAAAAATGCTTCACCGAAGCAGATTGAAACACCGTCGTAAATGATTAGCAAGTAGTGAAAAATGCTTAGTCAAAAAGTAATTTTGTAAAAACATCGCGCGACACAACACGCACATCTTAAAACACAAACAAACATACACGCAAAATGAAATTCATAACTTGTTAATTTAACATACGAAAAGAAAGATAATATAATTTATCTTGATTCATATGCTCAAATAGCACTTTATTTCATTTGTCTGTTGATATGTTTCATTTTTAATTATTCACAGAAACGTTCTCTGGGGTAGAGATAAATCTATTCTTCAATCATTTACGTAAGCGCAATATATTTATTTACAGGACTATAGAGTTATTTCTGAAATGTAGTTCAGTGTTAACTGGTCGCAAAACATTTGGTGAAATGTTATTGACTTTGAGGTTTTGTTTTTGCGTAAAAATAGGAATAGAAACATATATATTTATGTGTTTATAAACCTACATATCACACATACACACACACACACACACACACACACATACTCATGTACATATATTCTCATATTTACGTATTGAAAATGAATATAAGAAAAAATATTAACCATGAAAAACAATCTTCCGCCTCCTACATCGGAAATGACAGTCGAGCTCAGTGTAATCGTAAGAAATTACTCGAAAGAAATAAGTCAAATAAAAAAAAAATCGTCCCACGTAGAAATAGACAAGTTTCTAATTTTCTAACAGAATTTTAAGGGAAATCAAGTTACAGCCTAGAAACAACAAAAAACATCTCTGGTTTCACATACTCTCGGTATTCTCTTGAACATCATACATTGGATCATGGATCATGGGTACATTGGATAAAATGGATAGCCGGATATCACCTATGAGTAGCAAATATCTACAAAATATTGGCATGTAGACGTAGATGGAACAGTGGACCTGTGGGCTAATTTCGTTTGCTGGAATTTAGCGTTATTTCTGATTTGCAGTTCAGTGCAAACTGCTAAGAGAAGGAAATAATAAGAAAAAGCGCATATTCTCCCCATACGAGGAGTGCAGGAGTACAAACAATAGCCTGTCAGGGGTTAATTCTGTCGGTGAGAGAAACATGCAAAATACATTCTCTGGGATATTACATGAATGGTAAGGTGATTGAAAACTCTTCTACCAGAGAATGCCTTAGAAGTCCTCCACTATAAGTGAAAAATAAAAGAAATAAAAAAAGGAAAGAAGAAAAGACACGAATACTCTCTACCGAAATCGACGGTAACACCGTCGTAAATGATTTCAAAGCAGTGTGACAACGTTTGCCATAAATAATTAATAAAAAACATAGCACACCACTCACATATAGAAACACGTAAACTGATTCGCTCGAAAAAATGAATTTCAGTTTGTTCATCGTACGAATGGTAAATATAAATGCAGACAATATAAAATAATAGTATAATAAAAACGACCTTCGTCCTGCCGCATTTTGAGATGATGGCTGTGTTGCTCATTGTAGTCCACAGAAATAATTAAGATAAATATTAGAAGGACTTTACGAACATAAAAAAAGAAAATAGTATATTTTCACAATATAAAACCGTTAAATTACAGATAAAGATTAATACTGAAGAAAGAATGTTAAGGAGGTAAAAAGCACCCATTATGAATCAAGATTAATTATACATAAAATTCGACGACTCCAAAATGAAATGGAAATTGCACTAAAAGGATTAGTGGTAATATGTGGTAACAACTGTAATTAATCGAGTGGTAACAACTGTTAATTATCTCTTTAGAAATAGCCCGTAATTGACTTATCCTCAATTATTGACAACTTGAAGAGCTCACAAAGCGAACATGATTAAAAATCTCTGAGCCCCAAATCGTTGTAATTATACGAGTATGCAGGCCTTTGAGGCGTCATTACTCAACCTTCCAGGGCTTCTGAATAATAATAATAATGTGATATTGTTTACAATACAACGACTACACATCCCATATCACATCTAACTAGAATGCTATTCTGTGAAAGATTTAGGAACTCTGTAGAAAGTAATGATAGTGACAAAAATAAATATTTTATCATGAACAATTTGATGGCTTCCTCTGTCAGTGCACGAAAATTATCTGTGCACGTCCTTCTTTCATGAGGCCTTCGGGTAGCGAAAAGTAATCTAGAGTGTAAATCTAAAGACGCATGAGTAAGTTGTTCAATACAACTGAGTTAGATCTCGATTTTGGCCATTGATGAGCTTCAACACTTATCTGACCTTGCGTTTTGCTGGCCTTGTAGCACTGTTGTGCTATCAATGCGGTGAACAGTTGAACCATGGTAAAGATTTTAATGATGGTAAACGATAATGTTACAAAACAAAATTGGCTAATTTAAATATCATTCCAGTTCAGGCAAAGTATTTGTGAAAAAGTGCATAAAGTTCTGCTTGAGTTGCCATGAGTCGCCTGAACGATGCGTGTCGTCCGAAAGTCCGACCAACATGAAAGCCCTACCACGGCAGTGGTGCTTGAGACACGGAAGTGGGAGGGGTATATCGAAGCGGCTTCGCGCAATCAATTCTTCAGTTTCGTTGAGATGTTTGTAAGGTTTTTCAAATGTTTTTGTAAAGAGTGTTCTTGATTTACGCGATGATGAAGGCAGAGCCAATACGTCAAATCTCACTTGAAGCCAAACATCCATAGAAGTTACGATGAAGTGGCTGTGTGGCTCTAGTGTTGCAGGAACTGCTTCTCTTTACCCGAACTGGCTGAGCCACAGCAGCTCGCCTCTGTGCTTCTTTCTCAACTAGTGCAACGCCAGTTCTCGGTTATCTTTTTTTGTGCCTGTGTTATTCTTTGTTGTATTTTGTAGCGTTGTGCAGCTTTTTAATCTTGCATTTCAGTGTTTACTCTGTGAGTGTCGGATTTCATTGGTGCGATTGGAAACGCGCCACCTGTTCTCAATGGACCTGTTCTTGTGAGCCTCTGATCGTACGAGTGAGGATTGGTGCGCATATTGAAAGGTGTAGTCTTGTGTTCTCATTCCTTCATCGTGTACTTGAAGGCTGTCAATGGGAATGTTGCATTTCACATAACTAAACAAAATTTTAGCTTTATTAGTTTCGACATCATTTCTCGGTTGAATAAAAACATTACAATAAATCAATGAATTTTGGTTTTGCGAGAGTGGCAACGACTTGAGTTCGTTATTCCAAACTCTGG
The DNA here is from genome assembly GCA_030386875.1 of Morinoia aosen. Taxonomy (NCBI): domain Eukaryota; kingdom Metazoa; phylum Arthropoda; class Malacostraca; order Amphipoda; family Talitridae; genus Morinoia; species Morinoia aosen. Next base: position 80,582 of record CM059571.1, read on the forward strand.
GATTATCAAGTTGACAAAGTATAGATTATTTGTTGTGTGGCCCCGCTTCGCCAGTGCGCAGCAGAAAGATGTGAGGTGCTATGCCTCCTCGTCTTGTCCTCATACACTAACTGTAGATCTCGTATCTTTATTTTTAAGTATTTATAAGAAATGAGTTCTGGAAAAGTAATAAACAGAACCAATTCATTATTTTATCGTTCATTGCTGATGCACCGTACTTTAACTTGTTGGAACGTCATCATGCCTGTTTGCTAAGAAGGAACTGTGCTAAAACTGTTGCTCGAGCAAGTGGTCAGTAGCGAGGCATCGCTTGTAGTCACGTAGCGTTGCAGACGACACAACTCTGTGGTGACCAGCTGCGTCATGTTAACGTGGGGCGCGAGCTGGGCGCACCACCTTCATGCAAAGCCAATGTCCTGTGCTGGCAAGATTTATGTCATTGTTCAACATTTACTTGAAATCGTAAGAGTGATGCGCTAATGCAGGGTAATTTGATAATAGTTTATTTTCCATGTATTACACGCGTAGATGTGCGTTGTCATTTTAGAAAGGAAGCGATCGTAACTTATGGTGTTCGTAATAAACACCAATAATTGCAATAGCTTTGGCCGTGCTCTTGTCTACATGACGCCCTTTTTATATAGATGTAAGCCGTGCTTCATCATGCATTAGTCAAATGTGGAGTATCTCTCGCATTAGTAACTTCACGCGAAAACATCTTGGCGTACGGAAGCAATGGATGTCACTGTGACGCATTGTATCAAAGGCATATAAAATGAGTGAGAGCGGGTGAAGGCAGTGTTGTGACTCGCGTTGACCGCCAAGTTCAGCGGTCTGCGTGTGTAGATTCGTTTAAAGCAAGGGTTTCCTGCCTTTTTTTCGCCCCGCATCCATATAGAAATTTAATTCGAACTCGTACCCCCTGAAATGAAAATGTGGAGATGAAGCCGATATCTCATTATTTACCTGGACTTTTCTCGCTCCCCGACTCCCGAGAAAGAAAGTGTTAAAGTAACTCAAAGAAGCCCGGGGAATGCGTTCAAAAATCGTCTTGACCATTGACCGGTGAACAATTCTTTAATATTCCAAAGTACGAGGGTTAACTAGAATTCCAGGTGATTTAAAAAGAAAATTTTCTAGCGTAATTCGGTAGGAATGCGCAGTAACTGCGTTACTTTAAGCGATGTATTTACGATTACATTGGTGATGCTCCATCGGGGCGAAACGGGAGCATGGCGCGAAGTGTTAGATGGCATCGGTTCTAATGTTGCAAACATACGGCTCTGAGGATGAAAGTTTTGCATGTAAATTCATGCCCATCTGCGTGGATGCGCATTTTATGAGCGTGAGAGAAAATCAAAGAATATGTAGTTTCTTGACAGTTCATTTAGAATTGTTCTGTTCAAAAACTTATCGCATGAGTTATAAGTATTAGGATTATCTAGAAATATTGGATCTGTTTGAAACTTAAACAAAATAACCATTTGTATTTCGGTTTTGTGTTCTTGAAAAGTGCATTGTACGTATTTCATTTTGGTTGCCTTAGAAAAGCATAACAAAATTATCTTGATTAAATTGATAGGCAGTCAATTCGTTTGGTAATGAATGTGGCGTTGTCCCTGCGGAGACAGTCGACTTGAGGAACTCGCAGAAGATGCCCTGCTGCTGACGTCTCGCCCTGTCGTGCCATCGTCTGCATGTCGTCCCTGCGTAGCGAGGTAAGCCGCGTGTGGTGCCGCGTGGTGGCGGCGCGTGGTGGCCGCATTGCAACGGCGTGTGGTGGCCGCATGGCAACCGCGTGGTGGCCGGCCGCATGGCAACACGTTGCTGTGTGTGTTGCCGCATGGCAGGTGTGCGGGGCTGTGGACCTGTTGTTTGGGGGAACTTCCATGTGTTGGCTTGTGGAGACAGGCATTGTGTAGGGCAGTCGTGTGAGGATACGGTGTGACTGTGAGAGTAGTCTCATTGTGTTTTCCATCAGTTTATTTGTGGAGAGATGTGTACTAGATGTGTGTGTGCGTCTGGTTTGTTTGAAGTATTTATTCGGTGCAAAGTACGACAATCTAAAATTGTTGCGCTTTCTTCATGTCGTTTATTTCTCTACTGTTAAAGTCCTGTCTCTTTCACTCGAGTAGTGAAAATGGACTCCCATTTTGGTTGAGCTTGTGACACTACTTTAAATAGTTTAGTTTAGTTGTTTTCTGTATGAGTAGGCGAATTTACCGGCATTCTGAACAGTTTTACCGCGCTCTAAACGAATGAACTAATGCCTCTTTTGCGTTGTTCTTTGTTGCTTTTCGTTTATGGGTGTTGTGTAAACCTTCTGATTTGTTAATGTCTCACGTATGAAACTAGTTCATGTCACTCGTTACTTTCTTAGTTTTCAAGACAAGCGCTTTTATATAAACAGGAGTAGTTCATTTCTCCTCACAGTTATTTTTCTGGATGATAGTTCAGCAATTTCTGCTAGTTCACACTTTATACTTAGACGGAAGTGCTAAAAAAATATTTAGATATTGAAGACGCTAGAGCTCTGGAGCAAATTTGTGTGCCGGAGAAAGTGAAATATACCCATTTCGTAGTCACGGTTTCAGTCTGTTCAGGGAAATCGCAATTTTGGCTCCAATTTGTTCGGAACAGATTGAGCGCAGGTATGATTCCATTTAATTATTACTAAGTGCGTGGTCGCAAACCCATCAATTGTTTTGTGAATTTAGCTGTTTTTGGTCGTGAGCTGCCGTGGGACACATGCTGTGGCTGAGCTACGATATAATAACGCATTAGAGGATCACTAAATGGTTCATCAAAGCATTATTTTATATTGTCGACGGCTACATATTTCCGAGGCCACACCTTTCAGACGGATAAGTTTCATGCGCAGTTGAGGAAAAAGCACGTCGCATGTGAGGACTGAATGTTTACTGCACCGTACAAAAAGCACGTCGCATGTGAGGACTGAATGTTTACTGCACCGTACAAAAAGCACGACGCATGTGAGGACTGAATGTTTACTGCACCGTACAAAAAGCACGTCGCATGTGAGGACTGAATGTTTACTGCACCGTACAAAAAGCACGTCGCATGTGAGGACTGAATGTTTACTGCACCGTACAAAAAGCACGTCGCATGTGAAGACTGAATGTTTACTGTACCGGTGCTCAGTTTCACTGATGTTGCGGGGATTTGAACGATGAGTAGGAAATCAATGCTTGCATCTTATTATGTGTGTGCAAGACTTTCCGGCATTCTTCATAATAACTCAACTATCGCTGTTTTTCGAATACCTAAGGTTATTTTGCCTTAGCAGTTTACATGCTTTCCACTTAGTTGTATCAGGCTTGTACGACTATGATTTATTTGAACTTATCTTTACATCTCAAGGGAAATTCATGCGAGATCTACATTATGTTGTGTTAGAGTCGTGTCAGATTTACATGAACTTGTCTGTACATTTCCGTGAAAATTGATCGGAGATTCTCTGTGTTGCATTTTAGGCCTCTGTTAATTAGTTTGAACTTTTTTTAAATACCTCAGCGGAAATTGCCTCGTGTTTTTATAAATTGTATCAAAGTTTTGTATGACGCGTGTGCCATTGTCTGTACATCTCTGTGGAAATTCACTTGTGCTGGGAAGAGTATCAGATTTTTGTGTGATAGTATGAACTTGTTGATGAACCTCAGCAGTACAACAGTGTGTTGTTTAGCATAAGTAATAAATGAATGTATTGGTCGCGAAAGTCGGTCATTAGTTCGATTGTGGACGAGACGCAGCGATCGTCATCTGGTGTGTTCTCTTCATTTGGCGTGTTCCCAGTCGGGGGATTGATAATTCTCGTGTTGAGCAATTTGCTGTTCATGCATGTTACCTTCACAGTTTGTTGTCATTTTTGCATCAAAATATCGGATCTTTTCAGTAATCTAGAGTCAATTGGTTGGGGAAGTTGAAATTGTGATGGTATTTCGTTGTCCCATGAGTCCACTACGTGGACTGAAGCTGTGCAGGCGCAGTGCGGGGAAGGGAAGGCATCACAGACACCACGCAATGCCCGTACAGCTTCGCAAGTGTTCTCACGAGCTAGCGTAATGCCAACAAGCATGACATATCTACGGACTGATGTTCAAAACCTAGTGAACATTGGGTTGGGGCTGCAGATTACTTTTCCATGCTATGGCAATGAATGCATGTAAAGGAAACATCGATATGGTGATACACTTTCACATCCCTTCTTTGAGCGCGTGACGCTTTCAAGAATTATTTGGAAGAAAAATTTGGCCTTCAATTATTCCATTGCCGAAAACTAGTGTAACGCAGTAAAAATAATGACTTGTATAGGTAGTTGCGATGCGTTACGTACAGTATTTTGTCCGGTCGCTGTACAAATTGGAGAATGAGCAACTGCCTAGCTCGGTACTGAGGAAACTGTCGTTAAATCAGTTGGAAATTGACGGTTAGGTTAGGATGCTATAGCTTACTGTGCTTGGATGTGATATGTTGAGTTAGGATAAGTTATGATGGATAATCTTAAGTTACGTTATCTCAATTATAAAAATCCTCCGTGTATATCATGACGGGTGTAGGTCATTACAATTCTCAAGATACTCTTGAGTGCTTTGAACGATGAAGCTAAAATAAACCTAAAATACTGAGAAAAGTTGTAACCAGACTTCAGCCTACGTTTTGACATTATTTGCTCCTGTGGGAACGTACAATAGTGCTAATTTCTTTAAATTGTCAAAATTATAAAATAGATACAACTTGGCGGTATATTTTGTGCGATTCTAAAAATGTACTGCTGGGTGTTCTAAAGAATGTTTTTATGAATTTATTTTTCCTGCCTCCAATCACGTAGAGGTATTTGAAACATGTTTCACGGATAAACTTCTAATGTCAAAGTCAGCGGGAATAATTGAGTTAAGAGTAGCCAGCATGAACTTCAGTGCACACTACCAGTAAACTCGCCGTGCAGTGGCCGCTTATTTGTTTCACTTATTTGACGCGAAAGTTGTAATACTCAAAACAGAATTGTCCCCTTAGCGGGATACCACTATTGTATTTATGCCAATTAGTACGTGAAAGGAGAAGGTGTGAGATCTGCGAGCTGAAGGTTGGCAAGTTCATCCCCTGAAATAGAATATATTTTTTTTCTGTTTTGTCACGAGCAATCTATTTCCAGGGTCACTGCTGTCCTTTTTTTTGCTGCCATTACTTTCTTCTTCAACTTTTGTCTTGTTTCATAGATTTTCTTCAATCTTACTGTTTATTTGCGGATGAAATAAAGTGTGAGAACACGCTTGTTCATAGATTCCCAATTCCCTTGATTCATATTTGAATGTCTTTTCTTCTTTCTTCTCACGGGAACTCATTTCGTGTGATTAGGGAGGGTTGAATTGACAATTAGTATGACCCCTCAGGGGGATACAACTGTTGTATCTGCGGGAATTAGCGCTCTCAGGGAGATAATGTGAGGGCCCGAGCTGAGAGTTAAAAATATTTTTTTGTTATTTTGAGGACCACCTTTTTTCGGTTCACTGCTGTCTTGTTTTTCAGTACCAAATACTTTCTTCTTTTTTTCAACTTTGATCTTGTTTCATAATCTTCTTTCTCAACTTACTGTTTATTTGCCTTTTCTGCATAGATTCCGCGTTCCCTCAACTCCATACTAAATGGTGCCTTCCTCCTCCCTCTCTTCATATCGCCTCAGTGGCGGATAGGGAGGCTTAAATTAACTAATAATCTACTCCAATCTAACATTTAATCTGATCTAATATTGTTGGAAAATGCGTCCGAGCTACGCAGTAACAGAAAGAACAGGAAAGACACGTTGAGCATGCAAGATAGACGAGCAGTTGGACGAATTAGTGTGATGAATGGATTTATAGAAGTTTTTGTTCACTGCGCAGTGTGAACTTGAATTCACTGTCCAATGGCTTCCTGGATGCGAGCGTTGTATGCCGTGCAAGTTTGTCTTGTGGCTCGCGCTGGTGAAGCGAGTCTTGCGAACTCCTCGTCACGAGAAGCTCGCTGGGCCCGAGTTGAGGTGTTGGTGTTTGTGAAGGTGTTGTTTGGCGCGTTTGTGCAGTGAAGGACGGGGTAGCAATGGGCGGAGAGGCAGTGAATCGAATGCAGCGCTGAACAGGCGCGTGTGTTCAACGTGAAGATTAACTTCTTCACGGACACACACAAGAATAGGTAATGTCTGAAATTTTTCACCAAAACGAAATCATTCAACAAATAGGGAAAATAATTTCTACTTTTTTTACTTCCTACGAGCAAGTCCTTTCCCGTAAGCACTCCTGAATAAGCGCGCTGTCCAAAGAATTCAAACGTGCTGCATTTTCTTCTGCTGGCCTTTTCTTATTTTTTGTTTTTATATATTTGTGTTGTATAAAAAATAAATATATACATACAACATAGAAAATTGAATATCTCAATTTTGGCCGGAGATTAGCAAACTGTAATACAGGGACATTTTGTAAGTGAAGTTCAACTACGAATTTTTAGAACTTCGTAAGTGAACTACTGAAACAAATGTCCTGCTCGAAATACGTTACGTATCTCGCGTGTTGGTGTCGCTGTCAGTCCCTAGCGGGTTTCAAGTCGCTCAATTTCTGCTTTAGGTGTTCACAACAAAGGCTCAAGTATCCGCCACTTGCTCGTGTCAAGAGCTTTTGCGTTTTTGGATAATATTCCTATTGGAGGATGAGTGATGTCATCATGAGTCACTGGTGAAATGCACTCGCATGCAATTCACACCGGACAGCTTCGTTTGCCATTCAAATGACGAAGTTTCCACAAGAAGAGTAGTTACCAAAGATGCCTCATGCATCGTAACGATCTATATTTCCATCGGCTGTCGTTCCCCTCATGGAGGCACAACTGTTGTATCTACAGAGATTGGTGCTCCCAGGGTTATATGTGAGGTCCCGAGCTAAAGGCTAGGTAGGCCTTCCTTCTACTAAAATAAGACAGATTTTTGTTTTGTTTCGGTCCATCATTTTTCGGTTCACTGCTGTCCTGTTTTTCAGTACTTACTACTTTGTTCTTCACTTTTTATCATGTTTCATCAACTTATTTCTCAACTTACTATCTCAATGCACCTTGTGCATCGACTCTGCGTTCCCTCAAGTCCATGCCAAATGGTGCTTCCCTCCTTCTTGTCTTTGGAACGCCTTTGTTGCGGTAAGGGAGGCTTAAACTAACATTTACTCCAATCAGCGGCCGTCAATTTAGTAATCATTCCGGAATTGCATTCGGCAGAGTTTCATTAAGAAGTAAATGGATGACTTGAGAGAAGAAAGGACACTCATGACCGCCTTAACCCTGGCTGTACAGCAAAGTACGCAGTATATGGAGGGACGTTTCTGATTTCCTCAAGCATACTCACAGTAGTATTTTTGTGTTCGCTTATACCTTGACTTCCATAATTTCTATTTATGTCGCCGCTAGTTGATCATTTAATCTAATTTTTACATTCAATTTTGTTTTAAAGTTGAATTTTTTTATGCGATTCATCATTTGGAAGTACTTCTACAGGAATGATGTTAGGCCAGCGCTAGTGATTCGAGTCGATCTGTTCGTTTTTTGTTCTCGTGCTATATTTTTAATTAACAGTATGTTAAACTTTCTATCAAAATAGCTACGTCCGAAGTTTAGGAAAATAATGTTGGTCCTCACCAGAATAATATTTTTTACTTTATTGCACCATTAGTGAAATACTGCGATACCCGTGGGCTTTGCTGTTAGAGCTGCCACAGCTGATGAGGCCTGCCCGGTGTGCCGCACCGGAGGCTGGGGTGGCAGGCGTGTGGACAGCAGCACGGGGGGTGTCGGGCCGTGTGACCGTGTGGCCGACTGGTGTGGTGTGTTCAGCGGGCCAAATCGGTGTGGTGAGGCGGCGCGCGCGCGTGTGTGTGTGTGGTGTACAGGTGTGACGGCATGTGTGTGGTGCACTACTGGAGGACAGCACAAATGTGTCCACTTCGCCGCACAATTCCGTGAACGGCCCCGCTATTTCCAAGGAAACCATTGATCGTGTTCTCTTGACTCCGTTTACAGGATCGTTGTAACCACTCACTTCAAATCCTATTCCTATTTGTGCTATTTTAGAATTTATTCAAGTGCGTCCGAGTGCGTTTTGTTATAGCGCAGCTAATTTTAGACTAGTTTGTTCTCAAGTTAAAGTTGAATGTACATGGAGGCTTGTGGAAACTGACGTCTGCGCGCTGTGACGCAGTGAGCGATCGTTGCCAACTACCGCTTGATCAAGTATTTCTGGATTTCTTATGCCGCTACAATCCATCTTACATTTACGCAATGAGCATTTTCCCCCATTCACAGGCCCTGGGCACGTGTTCAGCCATAGCAACGAGTCACGTTTTTGTAGACTAACACTCCTTTGAAATTAAAGGAAATGAGCGTCGAAAGCTAAGGAGTTAGAAAAACTTGCCTTGCAATTATTTTTAGGGTCTGACGAGGTTGTTTCTTGATTTATGGTATCAATTGAGACACTCAAGATTTACGTATCAAAGGACGTACGTTAACATTTGAGTAAGATGTGCTTGCATCACATTACATCTTTATTGGTTTGGGTGCCTGTTCGTAATCCTGTTTGTAACATGTGTGTTTGCTCCCGGAGCCTCAGCTCGTCAGCGTTTGTAACGGGTGAAGAGAAGAGATATTGTAACTCTTAACCCTTTCCTTCCCGACGGGAACTCCAGTTCCCGTCGTGAACTCGTCTTCCAGTTTAGGGAAATTGACAAAATTTCAGGGTAATTACACTAGTAGGGAAATAATTTGAAGTAAATGACAAAATTAGGGCAATTAATAATATTCCTACATCTATGTTTTAGACACTCGAAAAGTTTGGCACGTGTAATTTGCTATTGATATCCACTCAATGTAAACTTCATGGTCTATGCAATACATTTAATGTTTTTTTATTTAACTTGAGCAAATTTTCATAGGAACACTTATTTACATATAAAATAAAGCAAAATCTAAATTAATATCTTTTCTCAAAATTTTCGGCTATTTTTTGGCGTGGATGCATACATTTTTAAAGTATAATTTTTTTTCAATGTAATACTTTGATCACGGAGTGGGACAAATGTGTACCACTAGGTAAATTGTTCATACACGCACCAATGTAAATGTATAAAATTTCAAACCATTTTGCGACCTTTTTTGAAGGAACTTTATCATACCATGAAAATATTATTGAGCTTCTTACATTTTGTACATTTCTTACAAAGGACGGAAACTTATTCCAGCAAATACATCGATATTGCCAGTCTGCTTTTCACAACCTTACCAAATCAACTTTACAACCCGTACAATCGTGGTCAACGTGTTACAAAGGAAGTAAGCACCTGCTTATGCAGAAAAATAACCTGCTAGGGCAATTTTGCGACATTTCAGGGTAATGACTGAAATTACCTTAGAAAAAATTTTCCCTAACAAATAAAGTGTTGGGAAGGAAAGGGTTAATTAGGACCAGTAATTAAATGTATAAAATAGGAATAAACACTTGATAGCTCTCTGCACTTTGTGATGTATTTTCCTAAGGTTGTATAGTTGTACATAGTTGATTGTCCGTAGTTTGGTGGGGTTAAATATTTGCTTGACTCCGACGTTTTTTAGACTATTAACCAAATGTAAAATCGTAGAACCTTGCAGCGTACTGATATCAATGGAAGATTAGTTGAGAGTCAAAACTAACTTCCTATTAGCACGTCTACCAAACCTAACCAACTATGAATAATCAATTATGTAGATCAGATTATAATTTCAAGCATTCTTGAGCACAACGGTGTTTTCTCGAGAGGAAGAAGGAAAGCAACATTTAGTTTGTAGTTGAGGCAACGTTGAATGTGTGCACAAGGTGTTTCCCACGCCCTGTGCATCTTTACTGGAAGATTAAAAGAAGTTTACGCAACAATATGGAAGTTGACGGCGAAAATAATAGGTACTGGAAAGAGGATGGCAGGGAATCGAAAAAAATTGTCTACGACGCAGCAAAAACACTCAATTTCAAATAAATTATTACATTGTTGTGATCCTAGGTTGTACTTCTGATGTTGTATTTATTTTACGGCATTGGTGCAGCATCACTCGTTTTTTTTCAGAAGTCGGACGGAACTTTTCCTTTATGTTCTAGTCGTATCAATCATGAGGTTTTTTCTTTCATTTGTAAGGCTTCATTCGTTTCATTGCAATATTTAATTTGCTACCGACAGCATAGATTAATATATTTGTGTGCACACTATTCCTCTCTGTGATGAATTTTTTTAGCAAGGGTGTATGTCGATAATTTATTGAGGTTACGGGGTATATATTTCGTGCCTACCAACAATCGTAAAGATTCAGAATAATCGTTTCACATTTTTCAAAGCAAACATGAAATCATACACTTGAAGTAAAGTCTAAAATTTACTACAAGCAAGTCAATTTGTACAATACATGACATTTTGAGGTGATGCGACGCGGTTTTCTTGAAGGTGCGACCTGACAGGAATACAGCTGAGCGTAATGGCACTTGTTACTTCCTTATGTTTTGTGTAATTTACGTCCTTCAGTGTTGGGGCTTCATGCGCAGGTGTGAAGGCGCGTCCAGACCTACACTCATGTTGTCGAGTTGACACACACGTCCATGGACTCTGATGACACTCAAATTGTCGGCTTGTCCACACCTATGATGTCATTGATGTGTTGTTAATCTCAGTGCGCTGCAGTCTCTGGTCGCGATAAGGTGCGCTCTTCATTAACTGGCGGCAATGAAGTGCAAAAAGCTTATGAAAGCAGCCCTTGTGTGCTGTATTGCTGCAGCATCCTTGAAAATATTACGGAGGTATAAAAAGAAGAAGATTTGGACGAAGAAATGGCTACAAAGAAGACCAATTAAAAGTAGTTATGTTAAGCTATTAAATCAATAAAAACACCGGTGGCAGTTCTACTCCAGAATTCCGGAACCTCGGGAGCACGTGTCGCAGCCATCCTAAAGGGGTGTTTACACTAGGGGACATTTCGGCTGTGAGGCGCGACTCGTGTAGACGAAGCTCACCACTGAGGCTCATATTTGTGTGTGTGAGCCCGAAGTTCCCGATTCACTTTGATTGAATCCGTGGAGCGGCTGCACGTGTGAGCGGCGCTGGCCGCGCTGCTCTAGACCGGTCAGTGTGCAAGTAGTAGTCATCAAGTGAGGTAGCGCCTCTCGCTCACCCGTAATGGCTGACTCAACACTGCCGTGAGAAACTACACTGCTTCTAATTGAAATGTACTAAGCCCATCAATGCCTTTGGCAGACTAAAAGCTGTGAATATAAGGAGGCTGCTTTCCATTATATTTTAATGAAAATGAACGAATATAGTAACATTACACTCATGCAAATAAAAATGAGATTACGTAGCTACGATGCAGCAACAATATTCACACAAGCTCGTCTACAGCAATCCATATTTCTAAGCAGCAGGCCACACTGACTGGTTTTGTGCTGCATGGCTGCCACTTGTGTTTGACCAAAAAATCTAGTGTGACCTCAAAAAATATCGAGAAACATCTAGATTTAAAAATAAAACATCCAAAAATTTACCTAGAAATGAATTAATTATCTGCTATAATAAATTAGTTGAACAATAGCATATAAGGATATTTATATCATAAATTGCTTTATATTAGGCAATTTATCTTTATATAAATTATCTAGTATCCTGATATTTGCCCTAATAAAGCTTGGTATCCAAATATTCTTCAATTCCACACGTGTTGCGAGTAGAAAGGTCAGTCTCTATTGCATTGCATATTATCAATGCTCAGATTCCTACTTATCAACAATTGTTTTAAGGCCTTCACACCGCTACCTTCATCATTTTTAATAATTTTGCAATTACTAAGTAGGTTGATTCTACTTTATTAGATGCATTACTTTAGTATATAACTGATACACCATGTAGTTTCATGATAGAAATATCATTGCTTCCATCCAACAATAAACTGAACTCATTGTTACCAATATCATTGGTCATTCTTTCGTCAAAATGAGGTCACAATACATTCTTGATAATGTATGTGCATTTTATTCCATGATTTTTTTTATATCATCACTATTTTTGCAATTGGAGATAGTGTGCTTTAGCTTATGAACCGTGAAATAGCCGTCTTGGTGTCATTCATAATCTGAACATAACATGATCAGAATATGGTTGCTTCACTATTCAGACAATTTGCTTAAGTAAATTAACAAATATAATAAGAATGAAGTAGTAACCAACCATTAGGGTGAATTCTTAATTCGAATTTACAGTAATCTATCATGTACATAGCTTAATTGTAATTCTAGCTAGAAAATTTCTAGCATACAGAAAAAATATATAGATTTTATAGCTAATATCTAGGTTCAAAATTTTACATCTAGGCTTCAGCAAAAACCTCTAGATCTAGCTATATAATATCTAGAGTGGCAGCCCTGTTGAGCAGCGCGCGCTCCATGGCTCGCTCCAATGGTGTCTAGTCTAAACGCACATGGCTCTTGTGAAGCTCCACACGAGGCGTCTACACGTGAGCCTGCAGCAAAATGTAGACCAGTGTAAACGGCCCTTTAGTCTATGGGATCAGATCCGCGACTGGGAAGTGTGACAACTCAGCGCCATGGTTTCCAACATTGCCGGAAAACGGCTTGGTGAGTGTCGACTCAACTTTTGGAGTGATTTTGAGTCCATGGATGTGTGTGTGGCGCTGGTTTGACACACATGAGTGTAGGTCTGGACGCGCCTTGAGCCACATCTCCTGCATAGCTTGTCTCAGTCTCACACTAAACGGTGTCTTCTTCCTTCATCACTGGGGATTACCGTCTCAGTTGGGAGGAATGAACTAACTTCCAATCTAATATAACATGTAAATGCTCGTTAGGCTCTAGCGCTTAGAGTAGCGGTGCGACCAATAACGTATGATTATTTTGCTATAGTAGCGAAAATAACTCTAGGAAAAGTGTAGCTGTGTGTTCCTGAACACGTTAATATGTTGGGGCTCATTTGCAGGTTGCGGGAGCTGGCATGTGAGGCAGCGGTGGCTGGTGGCGCCATGGATGTGAGCGGCTCGCGGCCCGCGGTGTTGCCAGACGTGCGGCCCGCGGTGTTGCCAGACGTGCGGCGCGGCTCTGCGCTGTCAGAAGGACGAAGTTCAGCAGCCCAGGAGTCCAGCTCACTTGATTTATGCTACTGGAGAAGATGGCACCGATCATGCGCACTGGGGCTAACAATATTGAAAATCATTTGCATTTTACTATTTTTACATTCATCTCTCGCTTACAAGTGCAGAAATTACAACAACAACAACGAAAGCTTGGGAGGTAAGTTCAGTTTCTGTTAATGCATAACCGGTGCGTGCACTTAATAAATTGTTATAAAATTTATTAATTCAAATTACTCGTCATACCCACTTGATGCGTCCTCGCATTTGCATCGAATTGATTCATCTGTGTTGCCTAATTTAGTTCGCATTTGTCACCCTGTGTGCCTTCAATTGCCTTGAAGAATACCTTCAAATGAAGTGACCGTATTTCAATGGCTAAAGTTAAGTTTCCCGTGCAATTCAAGTATTGCGTGCTGTATTAATTCGTGCATTTTTTGAGCTCGCCCCTACACGCAGGTACAATTATCAGTTTCGCTTGAGATATCATCACTTCACTATACGAGTAGATGCAGTAGTAGCCGTTGGGGGTGTGGGCTGGCGCGGTGGTTCAGGTTACAATAGCGGTGTGAGAGGTTACAGCTTCTGTTCCGCCTGGCGTCGCACTATTCATGTCTATTGACAGTAGCGGAGGGGAAGTCGTTGAGTGAATTCTAGTACGTGGTGTAAAGAAAGCTTGGCTCTCGGTGACTTTTTAATGCTCATGGCGAGTACGATTATACTTGTATTTTCAACTCAAAATGTGAAATTTCATTTCAACTGTGAACATGTGCGAAATATGGGGGAACTGTACATAACTTTCCTCCATAACCTTCTTGTCCATAACCCTAGCCAGCACCTCCTTCCTTCTTGACCAACTCTTTTTATCCGCACGGATTCTTTGCAGGACACCTCATGTGCGTTCTACGTTCCTTAACTCGATACTAAATTGTACCTTCATCCTTCCTCTCTTTGAACAGCTTTGTTGTGGTAAAGGAGGTTAACACTAAATTATAATCAATGAATTAGAATAGGGTTTTTGTTTTGTTACGGCCCATGTCTTATGGTTCACTGCTGTCTTGTTTTTCAGCCCATACTACTTTCTTCTTCAATTTTTATCTTGTTTCATGAAATTCTTTCTCAACTTACTGTTTCTATGTACCTTGTTCATAGATTCCTCGTTCGCGTAATTTTACTAAATGGTGCCTTCCACATTCCTCTCTTCGGAATGTCATTGTTGCGATTAGGAAGGCTTAAACTAACATATAATCTAATCTAGTCATGATAAAAAACAAGGATTACGAAAGCAGTTGAAAAAAATACTTAAGAATTAAAGAGCAGATGAGAATTGCGCAAAGGTATCAGAATAGCTTAAAATTCCGTGACAACCATCGCTTCGGTTGGTTTAGTATTAGCCGAAGAACTGTAGAGAGCGTAAAAGATGTGGTGCACTACTCAACATATATTCACTGTATATGAAAATGAATGCACCAAAAAGTTCAAAATAATCCGATGATCACGTTCCAAGCGGTGCAGCAAGATTTGTCTACGTTAGGCAGAAGTGTTTCTCTACGCATAATAAGCAATGACCTCAATGGATATCGACAGAAATTTCGCTATAGAAAGAAAACTTCCTCGTTGTTCAAACGACAATGATAAGCTTGGTTGAAATTTACACGTAAACGTGAGTCTAAACTTTTAACACTGTGGCAAAGTGTTCAATAGATAAATAAGAGAAAATGAGTTATATACTTGCAATTGACGAAACCATATTGAGAAAAATACTGCGTTTGAGGCCATAACCAAGATCCCTTCTCTAGAGTTTGACAGAGGGGGCATCATTGTCTTCGTTTCATTTGGCCACAAATTTGTCTTACACAGTGTATAATTTTTTGGAGGACGAATACACGTTTCTTCTCATAGTACGTGTAAAATTCAAGCGATTGACCAGTTCATTCAGTTGACACTGAAGTGTGTGCGCAAATTTCATTAGATTAATTCATTGATCCATTTCCTGTGAGGAGGTGAATGAAACTCTTGCGATGTAGCTATCCCCTTCCTCTCATGAGAGACTTCCTGCAGTTAGAGAAGCAGATGTGCTGTTGGGTGATGAACCATCTCTGACACACACGGTATAGTCGGGCACGAGATGGCTTTCCGTTGGTTGGAGCTGGTTGAACTCAGCTAGCCTGCTGGGGCTCAGAACTCTTGGACGGAGACGATCAACGTTCTGGTCTTGGTGTAACGCTCTCTGGAGACTGTTCATGTATTACTTTATATGTTGCTTTGGCAGCGAGAAATGACAAGCAAGTGAGAGCAAGGTTACTTATGCACTGCGTTAATAACTAAGAAGGGTACTTCGTGTGAAGATTGCAACCAATCGCGCTGGATATTGAGTGGGAAATCTTGTCAAATGACTTTTATGGAAGCACTTGAGCTTTTTAAACGCCGTATTTGATAGATGAAAATAAATATTACCTCTCCTTCGGGGTCAATAAGTATTGAAGCCTGTTGAATAAGATTTTCTATTGCTTCAGTTGGCTGAGGACTCAGGAAGAATCATTACAGCTTGGATTAACTCAAAATCTAGCGCAGGGCGCATTACATTAGTTATTAGCCTATCTCATTAGACTTGACGCGTTATCAATGTATTTCAACCTCGGATACTCTAAAAAATCCTCTTGCAAACTCATTTTTTCACACAGAACGTTATTTATTTGCAGTGCCGTTCAGCTCCCCTCATCCATCGTAAGGCCGGTGACATGTGGCGTTTTGTTTCCGATCGGATCTTCTACCATCGCCGCCGTACCACTAGTGATACATGATAGTGTTGCGACGGACACATCAGCGGAAAAATACACGAGCGAATTATTTAATGCTGGCGGCAGCAATGCAGCCGCTCACTGCCACTATACAGTGGACGGTTTTTTACCGCATTCCCTCGGTTAAATGAAATGAACCCAAATAAGTCTTTTTTTTTCCTTTAATGGACGATGATATAACAGTAATGCTAGAAGTTGTTCTCGATTCATGTTACGGTCAGTGATCAAATGAGTGGCGTCGGTGCGCGACGGACATTTTACCACCCAATATGTAAACGCTACATTATGATAGAGCGGCTACCGCAAAAATTCCGATCGGGAGCCAAACGTCAAGTGTGTTACCGGCCTAAGACGTTAACAATACGAGAGCTATGCTGTCATGCTAAGCTGTTTCAAAGAATTCGCAACGAAATTACCCAGGCCTGTAAGAGAATATACTGTAAGGTTCTGCTTTAATCTCAGAACCGTTTCACGACGGAAAACATGTTTGTTCATAGTATTTTTTTTGTGAAATTGTTTTTGAACAATTTTGCTCCTGTATATATTACATTGATGCTATCGACTTTTTCTCTGACGAATTCTGAATGTTTTTTTTTTTTGTAACTATGACGCTTCATGATTCTTCTATACATAATGATTTTTAGATGAAGGGAAATTGGAACTTATCATCCGAGGAATAAAAATATGAAACATCAGTTCAGACCAACTTGCATTCATTTGGCATTCGCTGTATTCATTTTGCCGACGGGGTTGTTCTTAAAACGTCGGTCGCGATGTGAGCCGCCAGTGTATACATGAAGGAAGTTATCATGCTGCTCACCGACCAGTAGTCACAAACTCCATTATCATAAATTCTTGATGAAAGCTGAATGAAGGCAGGATCGAGGTAATATTTGCCGTATTCAAAATTAATAACCACAATTGGTTTTAAATTTGAGTTGAAAATTGAACTTGGATTGAGGCCATCGCTGTCAACGTATTAAGCTCGCCAAACGTCTTCTTTGCCTCCTCTGGGGGATATGACTATTGTATGTATGGAAATTAGCGCTCCCAGTAGGAATATGTGAGGTCTTAAACTGATGGTTTAGTGGCCCTTACTTTGATATAGAACAATTTTTTTTCGTGTTACGGACTATCTGTGCTCATTTTACTCCTGTCCTGTTTTTAAGCCCGAACTACTTTCTTTTTCAACTTGGAGTATCTTGTTTCAGACATTTCCCTCACAAGTTACTGTTTTTATGCACAGGGAACCTTGTGTAGGAATACACCTTCTGCGTAGGCAATTCATCACGGAGGGAAAAATCTGCCGGCTTGAATTTTTGAAATGAACGCCTTGCCGTGTGTTCTTTCACAGCACCATCCCCAAGCGCTTGGCATAGTGGCGTCGTGATGAATTGTCCCAGGGTTAAATTCCCACGTAGGAGAATTGCCCCTGACTTCTGCTTCTCAACTTGTGAGAAAGATTTCTACAGTTCATGTTTCGTTAGCCCCAGTTAGTTTGGGTTTGGCTGCTGAATTTGGTTTGGGGAAAATAAACACTACTAATCTTCAAACAATTTACTCAACCTCAAATTGAATAGCGATTGAGAGAGAAAATCAATGGTCATTGCTGTTAACTGTTTTTTTTCATGTCAACTAAATCTGATGAGAGGAGGCGATCTGGGCCGGCATTGGGGTCCCCGAAATGTTCGCCGCAAATGTTGAGGCGAGCGCAACGTGTTGTGCCGCAGTGACGGAACTCAGCGTCTTGACGAATTGCTTTTTAACTTTTAATCCAAGTGCACCAATTCTGCAGTATTCTATTAGAAATATTTATTGGTCACCGTATATCAGCTCTCAAGATCGTGTATCCATGATTTGACAAATTGTTCTCAGAAGCTCGATCGTAAATTTGTGGAAGAATTGATCTGAACGGCTGTTTTACCATCTTACTGTTAACCATAAATAAAGTGTGTGGCATTATTTCATTAGTGTACATACTGTTTGTGTGTTGCATGCTTGCATTCACCCTTTTGGTTGTGTAATGTCACCTCCTCAGCCGCTTGTTCTCTAACCTGCTCCTCCCTCACCTTATTGCCTCACTGTGTGCTCTACTGAAGCCACTTGCTCACCTTATTGCCTCACTGTGTGCTCTACTGAAGCCACTTGCTCACCTTGTTGTCTCACTGTGTGCTCTACTGAAGCCACTCTCTCACCTAACTTGTGTGGCCTGCCTTTATCCTCTGCTGCCTCCTTCCCTCGCCCTGTCCCTCACGGCACGCGCCGCAGCTCCCACACACCCCACCCGCCACGGCCGCTCGCACTCACACCACCGCCACAGGCGCCACGCCTCTCTTGCAGGTAACCAAATCTGCTCGTGTTCTTCTCCTTGCCATCTCTGCACGCTTAGCACGACGCCAGTTTCTGGTCGTGTTATATTCTGCTCCGAACTCGCAGGTAACGAACTCTGCTTGTGCTCTGCTTTCCATGCACACAGTGCTGTACTCTTAAGCCGTGCGTCATTTCTGGACGTGTGATAGTTTGCTTCAGCCTCGCAGGTAACGAACTTACTGATATTCTTCTCCTTTCCTTCGTGCACTGCTGCACACCTCAGCGCTGCGCCAATTTCTGGTCGTGTTCTATGTTCACTGTTTCCATGCACCTTGTGCGCAAATTCTGCGCTCTCTTAAGTCCATACTAAATGGTGCCTTCCTCCTTCCTCTCTTTGGGAACGCCTTTGTTGCTAATAGGGAGGGTTGAACTAACATTTGCTTCAATCTCTCTTTTGTTTTGTTTAGGATCATTTATTTCGGTTCTCTGCTGTCCTATTTTTCAGCACTTCTACCTTCTCCTTCTTCTTCTTCTTCTTCTTCTTCTTCTTCTTCTTCTTCTTCAACTTTTATCTCACTTCATAGTCTTCCTTAATGGGGGAACACATCTTGTGCATAGGATTCCGCGTTCCCTATAGTCCGTACTAATTGGGGCCTTCATCTCAACTCTTTTTGGACCGCTTTTGTTACTGTTACGGAAGCTCAAACTAACTTCTCAAAAATAAATTTTCAATTTGTGCTGTGTGATGAATAAGTTTTAGTGCGACGGGAACAGTAATGTCATTAGCATGCATAAATTCAATAGTAGAATTGCTATTCATTCACTTTAAATTGATAAATTTATGATTGTTTCCTATGACTGCGGTCTTGTGGATGCTGTTTGGTAAATTTGTATTCCCGAAGCGGTTATAATCAGGATTGGATTTAAATCACTAATGTCTTAGTTCAGTAAAGTTCTTGTAATAATCTAACCATTTCATTTTATTTCATTGTAATATTGTTTTAAGTTCATGCGTTGTAACATCCACCACACGCGGGCTGCTATTTCACTGTCGCGCAGTCTTCTATACGAGGGCCAAACTATGGAGCATTCATATGAAGGAACATTTCCTCCTTCCCGTGCTTTTGGAGACTTGAGAACTATGATCTGCACAGATTGTGTGAGACATTCGCCACGTGACAGGTGTCTGTTTAGTGAGCCATAGAAGCGAGCTGGTCTACATTTGCGTCTGTGGGCCCTGAGGACAGCGGTAATGCGCCGCTGCAGGTAGCTGCTGCTGCTGCATGGTGAGCCAGCTCCAGTGCCAGCGGCAGCGAGCAGGCTATCGCCTTTATTTATGTTCAAGTGAAGTTTTTCGTGATCGCTTCCTTTATTTCATAATTGGATTTCTTGAGGTTAGGTTTCTTGTACGGCATATCTTGAATATCTCAAAGATTCTTTGGGTTCCACCACATATTTGTTGTGTTAATTAGATGTTGATTCTCTTGTATTTTCTCCCTGTCTTGTTTGCTTGTGCTCGTTCGTCATTCGCTGTAATATTTTCTATTATAACTTCCTGAGAATCTTCAGTGCAACATCTTTATTGGCAAAATTAAAGCTGGTTGTGACTTCTATGATTAATAAATGGACGATTTTCATAAATGAGATGATCACACAGTAGGTTGATATGATGTTGTTGCTTGGGGATAATTTTAGCTGTGTGCGTTTATGGTAATCGATGTGTTCGCCTGATGTTGCGTGTTGCCAGCAGCAGCCCAGCACTTCGGGGCTGCCGTAGTGCGTGTAGCCAGCAGCAGCCCAGCACTTCGGGGCTGCCGAAGTGCGTGTTGCATGCAGCAGCCCAGCACTTCGGGGCTGCCGTAGTGCGTGTTGCATGCAGCAGCCCAGCACTTCAGGGCTGCCGTAGTGCGTGTTGCATGCAGCAGCCCAGCACTTCGGGGCTGCCGTAGTGCGTGTTGCATGCAGCAGCCCAGCACTTCGGGGCTGCCGTAGTGCGTGTTGCATGCAGCAGCCCAGCACTTCAGGGCTGCCGTAGTGCGTGTTGCATGCAGCAGCCCAGCACTTCGGGGCTGCCGTAGTGCGTGTTGCATGCAGCAGCCCAGCACTTCAGGGCTGCCGTAGTGCGTGTTGCATGCAGCAGCCCAGCACTTCGGGGCTGCTGTAGTGCGTGTTGCCTGCAGCAGCCCAGCACTTCGGGGCTACCAAAGCCTGGAAGTGGAGATGTTCGGAATAACCTTTCATGTCATGTAGCCCTTTGTTTTCCCACGACAACTTCTGACTAACCATTTGCATACAATGTAAATGTAACCCTTTCTCTCTCGTCTAGGGTGCATAATTTCTTAGTTTTTCTGGGAAACGGCTGATATAAAGCATTAGTAGCTCAAAGACTACGATTTTCTAGGTATATGTTGATGATAAGCGTTTTCCATGCATTTGGTCATAGCAAATTTCTGATTCTTCCAGATTATTCAGGGTTGTTGATGCACGTAGTCCGTTACATTCAAGTTTCTAATAGATATTTACCTCTGTCAGCAGTCTGTCTCCTATACAGTTTCTAGTGCTTGTTTTTTTTTTAAATTCGTTTTCATTGAATCCGATGGAAAAATTTCAATTTTCAATCAGTTTTGTCGTGGACGGTAATTGTGCTAATGAAATTATTTAGAATGTGAAAAAGATCAAACCTGGTTCTCAAGGGAAGATGAACGGGGTGCAAATACCCGAATGGAGCCCCTCAGGGGGCACAGCGCAGGCGGAGGTTCAACACACTGCGGTACGACCCGCCGGTGGGTCATGCTTACGTTTTCCCAGCTGCAAAACGACCCATCGATGGGTCGTTCGAAAATTTTTCATCAATTTTTTTAAATTAATGTTTATTTTTTCAGTTAATGTTTACCATTTATAAAAATAAAACAACTTTAGACTTTGGGTTTGAGTTGAATATTCAACTTCAGTTTGAGTCGTGTTATATTTGTGTAGGTTATGCCATGTGGGGCTCTAAGGGAGGACACTGTTTGGTTACCTCAGCTATACATTGGCCTAAAAACTTATGTCTTTCGTGTCCACTTCTCCTTTTCTAATTTCCTTGCCTTGTGTGCTATCTCTTGGTTTTTCTGTTCCTTCCTAACTTGCCATTTAGCTCAGAGTGTCCTGCGTGGGAACACACACCTTGGGCATAAATTCCCCTACGGTCCATACCTAATTGCCTCTTCTTTCTTTGGCCCCTTAATATCGCCTTTATTGGGACGCAGAAGTCTAAAACAAACTAACGTATTAATGACAATAATATGGTGTTGGAAGAAGCCCTAACTTAATATCTAATGAATAAACAGTTGCGCCACGTTCGGCCATTGCGCCAGTACTGACGTCCGCAGTTCGTTCTGCCACTGGACGTTGACGACGTTCAAAAGCTGCTCCTGGTGGCACCGAGCGCCTCTTGTAAGTCTCTCACTGCTAACAGGTGAATGCGGCACAAGACATGAACTGTTACTCCTCGGTACGATACGACTGACGTAGCGGTGGATATCCCCTCAGGGCTACACAACTTGTATCTATGGGCATTAGCACTTCCAACGGGAAATGTAAGGTCCCGAACTGAAGGTCAGAAGGCTTTCCTTTTTTTGAAATGAAAAATGTTGTTTGTTTTGTTACTGATTATTTTTTCTCAGTTCTCTGCTACACTTCTTTCAGCGCCCATTACATTCTTCAACTATCATTTTGTTTGATAAACTTCTTCCGAAGTTACTGTTTCTGTGAGCAAGATCTAGGGACACCTTCTCTGTTCCCTTGACTCCATACTAAGTGGGGCCTTCCCCTTTCCTGGCTTTAGAACGCCTATTTTACGGGGAGGGGTTTTCAATCTAACTTATAAGCTAATCTGTTGTCTGGTATAGTTGATCAAACTCTGAGTTCAATTTTTTGTACGCCTTTTTGTTCTACTCCGGGAAATATTTGTTAATTTTCCACCATTCACAAACAGAACCCTCTTTTCCCCCTTTTAGCATTCTTAAGGGAGACAAAAAAGTCGATCAGTGAATTTAAGGCTTTGAGTTTTTTCGACTGAAGATTCAGCAACTTGTGAGGGTAGAGTCTTTTATTTCGAAGAATCTAAGAACTTTGTTGCGTTATAGATTTCATGGCATCTAACGAGCGTAGGAGACTTCGGTTGCGAGAGCATGAACGGTCCCGACAGTCCGACAAGTCAGCAGCAAACGCGCTGTTCCAGCATAAAGGAATACATCAAGCTCCTGACTGAAGGGTTCGTTCTTGGTAGCCTGAATTATTCAGCATTTTGTTTTAGGCACTGGAGTGAGAAAGTGTTTTGAAAGCTAGGTGTTGGTTAGATAAGTCATCGTTCGGTTGTATTCATGCCGAAATCATTAGCTGAATCGCAGCCATGACGATTCACTCCTTATCGTAGTTCGATAAGCTGGTGCTTGAAATGAATCAATTTGAGAGTAAAAATGAACGGAACAATCAGGGGGATGCATTGAGACCCTAGGGCGTCATTTCTCAATGACACGTCAAAAACTGAGTTGAGAGCGGTTGACGAAACTGTGTGAAAGTATCATAAAATTGATTAAAGTATCTCGAAATTTTTTCTAGTGTGCACCAAATGACGTTAACATTGCTGCCTCCTTTATCACCTCCTTTATCTGAGGGAAAATTATCGAGTAGAGGAGAGAATGGCGTGCCAACGGCCTAATTCTCGCTAGGCATCACTATTGATATTTTCTATCACTGTCATTATCTAGTGAGGCTTCAACTCGCGTCATAGAAATAAACACAGAATCTGCAGTGTCTTTTTTGAGCTTTCTTTTCTTATATGTCGCTAGAAAATACGTACATATATTGTTTTCTATTTCTAGGGTTTTGAAAGTTGGAGAATTTGAATTAGTTGGTTCAGAAATGATCGAAATATCTTTCGAGTTTTTCACAAACAGGAGTACTCTGTTTACTTTTCCAAAAGAAAAGTTTCTTCCTCGCTGTCTTCTCCGTAGTGTAGAGGTTAAACTGCAAGCCTTGGACGTGAAAGTTCCTGGTCCGATCCCAGTTCGGTACGTGCTATGTTTTAACCAGACCGTAGCTCTCTGCGCTCGTAAAAAACGGAGGTATGAAAAGAGGTCAGAAAGAACTTGTTTATATTACTCGCCGACCGTGCTTTTCACTCACTCATTCACTCTACTTAGGTTGAGAACCTAAAAATCCACTTGTATGTCTATTTTAAGCGACTAACTAATCTAAAACTCATAATGGAGTGATAAGTGATACTGTTTTCTCTTAAGATGTACTAAGTTTCAGGGAGCGAGTTTCAAATGTGAAGTAAACAGAACATCACGCGAAATATCAAACTAGTCAACATTACACTGCGCGCACGGCATGGCTGGCAGGAAGTAGATACCCGAACACGATAGTCTTGAGATGCACGCGCCACCTCCCACGTTGTGACATGTCCCCCCCAAAGAGCTGCCCACGGTGCTGCCGAGACAATGGCTTCGGGTGACGTGTGCGAGGCAGCAGCAGCAGCCTGAGCGTCTCACGTCTAGGCTGCGTTCTGTTCCCGCACATCGGGCGTTACAGCATTTCTATTGAGTCTTGTATGAGTAGGAATAATCTACTTAATTTCGTCGCGACTTAAATCGCAATGAAAGTTGAATTTGTTGCTTCCTCTCAGAATGTCACTCTGTATGTGGAACATCAACAGCCTCTTTTTATTGCTTCTAACAATGGTACTATGTATGTAGAACATCACCGACCTCTTATTGCTTCTTCTCACAATGTCACTATGTAGAACATTAACGGCTCTCGAATGACTTCGTGCACGAACAAAAAAACACGTATAGAATCTTTATTCGTGCACGAACAAAAAAAACTCGTATAGAATCTTTATTAATGTTTACGAACCCGAACGCTGTATGTGAAGCCTTTACTCTTTCATTACATGTTGGAATCTAGTGCCTGCACTAGACGCTATTAGGCTGAATTGTCGCAGTCCCTCACACGATCGCTGAATTCAATGGCAGGCCGAAGAAGCCTCTTTAGTTGTGTCAAAGCGTCTGCATTTGGCCTCTACCAACCCTGTGCATAACTCTGGTCCTCTTACAGTAGCCTTCATTCAGTGAAAGCACGTATTCTACGTTAAATTCACGTTACTACACGTAGAGCACGGCTCATGAACGCCATATTTAGCTTCTATATTTTTCATAATTGCTTCTCTTATATCCCCTGTGTTAACAGCTTGTCTCTGAATGAAGTTTTATTACTTGGTTTGCCCATTGTTGGTAGGATTTTGTTTCGCCGCTTGACCGTTCCCTAGTGCATAGTGCTCATGAATCTCTCGCACGACAGACCGTGGCCATGCTTGCCCTGTCAGGGTTGAGGCCCTGACAGGGCAATCAGTCAGTATTGCTTTTACCTTTGTTTTCAAAAATAACAATTTCACTTGCAGGATGAGCTCAAAGTTACAACGAAATAGGATTAAAAATTATCGCGCTCATTTTACGTCCCATTGCGAGAGGCGGGATTGGTAAAAAATTTTGTCATAGTCGACGATCTCGATTCTTGTGAATTAATTTTTTTCTTCTCCGCGATGCTTCTCACCAACAGCGGTGAACACGAAGTCGCGAGTTAAATGCGAGACACAAATAACTTGTGTCTTTGATTGTTTGGGCCAAGTTTTCCCTCGGGGGATATAATATTGTATGTACGGCAATTGGCGTTCCCAGGGGAAAGATGTGAGGTCCCGAGCTGAAGGTTAGGCAGGTCTTCCCGTTGTTGAAATAGAATCAACTTTTGTATTGTTACGGACCATCTATTTTTTATTCTGACTTTCTCCTTCAACTTATTTCTTGTTTCGTAAACTTTTTTCTTAATCCTTTGTGTACCAAAACTCAAATAGTTCTGGGAAAATTGTTGTCGATTCCATAAAATATCAGGGAAACTGCAGTAGCGTAAGTCTTTTCGTTTAAGCAAGCACCTGCTCCTTTTTTATGATGAAATGAAACATTATTAAAAAGTATGTTTCGGGATATTTTCACACTAGAAAGAAATAAAATCTGTATAAAAATCATCAAATAAATTTTAGCCTGGACTTAGCTACAAACGAATTACTGAAACGATCATTCGGGTTAAATAAAAAGTTATCAAAGTGTTACGCCGACTATGCGAGTTAAACGCGTGGAAATCAATGGCAAATTGCATGTGCAAATCTTCAGGAATGTCTAGATAAAATATTCATGAATGCTTTAAATTATCCTAATTTATTTATTTATTTCCAAATATTCTCCTTCTAGTTACAGTACTTTCAAATTCAGTTAGTTGTACTAAAGTGTAGGCACGAGCATCTGGACGCTGGAGTTAACGTCAGAAGACAAAGGGTTGCCCACTTCAACTTGCCCTACTGTTTCTCTGCGCAGGGGTCTAGTGTGGGAATGCTTTGTGCTTAGTTTCACCGTTCATTTTATTACGTGCTACTCGTAAATTGTGGTATGCTTCATTTTTTCGAACACAATAACATTGTTCGAAAATGCTTGAATCAATGTAGTTTGGTAATCTTGTATTGTATTTAAAGTAATATTTTCATGCTTGTTCCACGATGTTATTCTTCGCGTTCTCGAATTTATCAAAGTAATTTCCCAAACAGTGGCCACTTAGAAATAAGTTATGGGAACTTGTTTCTGGTAAAATAAAAAATATAAAGAAGAGATGACGTGTCGATTCATATTTTGGCTGTCAAGGAACAATGAAGTTGCTCTTTGATTCGTTTTTGGAAATCAGTTTTTTGTACCAACATTCACCGTGAGTAGAGTGGTTAAGTCAATTTTAGAAGTCTCAGTCTACTCTTTCGAGTGTACCAAGCGACGCACGTGCAGTGTAGGTTCGGGCGTTGGTTACACAAGGTACGTAGACGATCGCTAC
Organism: Morinoia aosen; assembly: GCA_030386875.1. Classification (NCBI taxonomy): domain Eukaryota; kingdom Metazoa; phylum Arthropoda; class Malacostraca; order Amphipoda; family Talitridae; genus Morinoia; species Morinoia aosen. The sequence continues at coordinate 106,789 of CM059571.1, forward strand.
GACCTAGAGACGGAGGTCTCCCTGGCCAGCAGACCGGGCGGAACCATGCGAGGCGAGTGTGCCTGCCAGTTGAGGTCCCCTGGAAGCGATCGAGCCGCTGGAGAGGGATTCTAAAATATTCTTGAATGTCAGGTGGTGTGATTATCGCTCACCTCGCATCAACCGCCCCTAGTCTAGCTTCGTGTCCTCGGGAGCATGAGAAGGGGTGGCCAGAGTCCGACGGTCGTAGAGTTGATGGCTGCCGCGCTGTCGTATTCCTGGTGAAGCGAGGGCCAGGGGTGTCTTCTCTTGAAATAGTGTGGTGTCTGCTGCTTGTTCAGGCGCATGCAGCTGTTCTATGTGGGGCAAATACCACAACCCGAGGGAAAATTTAAGGCTAGGAGCTAAAGTCAAGTAGGCCTTCCTAGTGTTGAAGTTGGTTAACTTTCTTGGTTTGTTACGGAACAAAGAAAATTTTCTGAAATAAATGTAAAGTCCCGAGCGCAGCGTTGCGTAAGCCTCTTTTTTTGTTAAAATTCATTACTAATTTTTGTTTCATGACTATCTCCTTTTGATACACTGCTATCCTGTTTTCTAGTGTCAATTACTTTCTATTGAAACTTCTATCATGTTTCATAAACTTCCTGTTTCTATGCGCATGGGATCTCGTGTGGGAACAATCCTTGCGCATACATTACGCGTTTCCTCAACTCCATACTAAATGGTGCCTTCATCCTTCCTCTCTTTGAAGCACCTTTGTCGTGGTTTTGGAGTTTTAAAATAACCTATAATCTATTATCATTGTTACGGAATAGAGTTATATGTCTGTTGCAAGGCCTACTTCTGATGATGAAATAAACGTACTGGTAACTGTAATAGACGACGACTGTGATTGTTAATGTCTCCTCCGTACTTATCTTTTTGTTGAAATTTATTCCCTCCCGTAATTCTTTTGCATCGAATTCTATTGATAGTACTGGAGGTCGTCACACTTGGTGGTAATACTTGCAGATCCTTGCTAATCTAAGCGAGTTTGCTTCAGTCAAAGTCTGATGCCAGCGCATGATTCGTCTGACTGCGTGGGATGCTAATAGCTGCCCCAGAATGGACAATTAAGCTTCTTTCTGTTTTGACATTCAGCTCTCTGCTTTGGGTCACGCATGGGCAACATTTTCTCTTTCGGATTTGTTTACTCAAAGAAGGAAATTAATCTAATAACAATTTTTGATCCTCAGAAATCGTACCAAGACACGACATCAAGCTTCAAGTTGGAGAAGAACTCGCGGTTTTCTGCAACTACAACAGCACCGCTTTACATGACACTGAAGTCATATTCAAGAAGGTCGGGAAACCAAATGGACTTGAAGTTCTTCCATCAGAGGTGAGTCATTAACCGTGTCTTGAGACATGTGATCGTCAGCAGAATCGTGTGGCTTTGCAAAATATTTCAAAGCTACACAGCGGGTGAGGGGAGTATTGATTTCTTGCTTCTTTGATGTTAAAAATCTAAACAAGCATAATTCTGACGCATTTGTGTGCATTTATCACTACAGATATTATTCCATGTTGCAATCATTTTATTCAGTGCCTATCTCTCTTTCTTTTTTAACTTTTATCTCGCTTCTTAAACTTCTTTCAATCTTGCTGTTCGTGTGCGCAGGGTGTGGGGATACATCTCATGTATAGATTTCTCGTTGCTTCATCCCGCATTAAATGATGGTTTATTTCTCTTGGGAGCGCCTTGGTCGTGGTGAGGAAAGCTCTTCGTTCCTCACGATGTTATCATATCTATTCTTACAATGGAACTCAATTCTGCGAGTTTACGAGAAGGCCTCACATCACTGCGCCAGTGAGAGTAAGCTGAGTTCAAGTTTATTGGAGTGCTCGAGTCATGTTCTATGGTCATCAATCTGATCAGGGATCGCCAAATACATGAAGGAAGAACTTGCGAGTGTATACTTAAAAAAAGAAACACTTCGACATTGCTTCTCTGTAAAATCTGCAAAAAGAGTGAATTCATTTCTCATACGATAATAAATTGAGTTCACATTGAATAAATGAAAGAATTATTCTGTACCACATGAACGTGCACTCAATTTTAACTTGATGAAAACCTTGCATTGGATAGCAAGTATCCGAAAGAGTTACAATCCTGCTGTGCTTAACAATATTATTGGGTTTAGAATCCATGAGGAGTGTCAGGTAATTTGGATTACTGTGTTAAAGAGATGAAAAATTGGCAGCCTTATTCGCTGATTGTGAGCAACAAAGTTGGGGTCCAGATTTCTGGTCGGGTAACGCAAGTTGACTGAGGCTGACACACCGTGCTCGCGACTTTCTGCATCAGTATTTCAATCTTTCATTGTTGATTAGTCTACTTTTTATAATTTTTTTGTGGAGGCTTGTATATTCTTTTGCTTGTCAGTGCCATTCTAGGCATCCAAATTTTACGCTTTCTCAAAGCCACTTGACCTGGCCTCTGCTCGCTAACCTTACCGCAATTGAGACGTTAGTGCTGCACATTGCACTGTTGCCTCACTACACCCTGGCGCTATTGTGCGGATCTGGAGGGTGTGCGCATGGGAACGGGTGTATCAATCATGCGTCTGATGAGTCCCTGAATGTTCCACAACTATAGGTACGTTTATGCTTCTAGAATCGTCTATGTTACATTTTTTACGTCCGCAGTACTTGCCGGCCTGACTGCTCTCTTATTTTAGCTTTGAAGATTGACTTTAAAGTTCCGAAAAATTTGCGATTAAAATGTTTGTGTGTACGTTGGTTCTTTATATCATGTGGTTCTTTATAGCTTCCTGAGAAATCTATCAATTGTTAAAAATACTACTCTCAGATATAATTTTGAAATCAAATGGTCATGGAAACAATTAGGAGTATTTAATTTACAATAAATATCTTTCATCAAAAATATGTATCTGAGAATGTGATCAATTTTTCCCTTTACTTGATTCATGCTAAAGTAGGGCGATTGCCTCCGAATAGTTCAACACTTTCATTAATTATCAAGTGTCCTGAAAATCATTGCACACAAGCTCATATTTTGGGGGAAGATGAAGGTATGTCTGGAAATGGTCACAACTGACATTTCCTTTTCTCCTTTTTTCTAATATTGTAAATAAATCGTGATTCTCGGGCTTGAAGTGTAACGTGTGTTGAGATGTTTGATGTATTTCAGCGCGTTAACTCGTCGAGCATCCGAGTGGTGCTCAGCCGGAGTGAACCTGACGACTTTCTGCTGTTTTGCTTCACGGCCGGCAACTCTTCGCAGAATTTGTGCTGGAAGAAAGTCTCAGTTGGATGTGAGTATAACTGTTATCTGTCATTCTGACTGCCAGTGACACTTGGCGACATTTGTGCTGGAAGAAAGTCTCGGTTGGATGTAAGTAGAGCTAGGTCTGTCAGGGAAGGATTCATGTCGTCTATGCCATGTCTGCTTTCTTCAGCGCTAGCTCGATTTACAAAATATGAGATAATTCACTACACTTTTGCATTGCTCTGACGTGTTGAGTTTAGTCACCGTTTAGTATATGATCAGAAGGATTTGAATAAAAAATGAACAGACCTTTCATGGTCTCTGCATATAGTAGAGTTTTAATATTTTGATGATGAATTGGGTTATAGATTGACTTTTTTCTCAACTTACTATTTCTTCGGGTAAGGGGTCATGTGGGGGAACATACCTTGTGCATAGATTCCTTGTTCCCTTGGGTCTCCCTCATTTCTCTCCTTGGAACACCTTTGTTGTGTTGTGGTTAAGGAGGATTAAATTAACTTATCTCAGCCCGTATGTTATTTCTATGAAAATGAATTGCTTTACATTGTAATGCTCATTTTTGAAGTTGTAACTAAGCTAAGTAGGGTTCCTGTCAAAAATAGCGTTATATTTCACTCGGCTCCGCTGTAGGTGAGAGTTTTCTTTCGTGACCACCGAGCGCAAGAGAGCGCGGGTGTCACGCGGAGCTGTGCGAGCGAGTCCACAGCCGATCAGAGCAAACGCAAGCCGCATTATAGCATCTCTATTTTGACCTTTAAAACCAATGCTAATTTTTGCGAGATTCTTATTTCTAATTGAGAGAGACGTCGCTTCTGCTTCTCTATGTTGACTGCAGTTACTGTGTACTCTACTATATACCACTCGTTTCTTGTCGGAATTTTTCCAGTCTAGTCTAGTTTTTGTTAGCAATATCGCCTGTGATCGCAGTTCTATCTCTCAACTTCATAATGAAAGTCGTTTGACCGCTGCGGTTATTTTTGTGTATCTAGTGAGAAAAGACATCTAGTGAGAGAAACTTGAAGTAGTTACCTGGGTTGTTTCCTCTGTCCGCAGATGTTCCCCTGGCCCTTGAGAATTTCACTTGCGTGTCCCCGAACTGGAAGTTCCTGAACTGCACGTGGACCGCACCTTTCAACCCTGTCAAGACAACGTACACCTTCGCTTACTTCGTACCAGACTTCCTCGCGGCCGGGTGAGAGCTCTGCTGCTTATTGCATTTCCATTCTGCCGACGATTCCTAGACAGATCCTTTATTCTTCCGTGACGAAGTTCATGAAGTAATTTGATGGAATTAAAATGAAACTTACTTTGCTTCTGTTCTCTATTATTCCTTAGTTCTGCTGTATGTGTAAGTATTAAAGAAAATATGCGTAAGTTTAGGCAATTTGTCTCAAGTCAACACATTGACTGTGATGCATTAAACGGATGTTCAATATCCAACTCAAATTTGAAGTAAAAAATTGTTAAATAGTCTATTATTAGCAAACACTAACTGGGTATAATAAATACAATTATTTTTAAAAGAATGTGACAAAATTTTCAAGCGACAAATTGCTGGATCATTTCGCAGTTTGAAAAACTTACGCACGACCCACCGGTGGGACGTATCTAGTGATGCAAAAAAAAAACGGTTGTATATGATGGCGTTTTTTTTGCAAAAAAACGTGTTTTTTATGTGTTTTTTTTTTTTCACACACCTAAACTTTGTTAGGTATATGTCTTTTTTTTTGGACACCTAAAATATATTTATATCCATGTTTTTAGTCATTTTTTTGTTATAAAAACATCAAAAAGAAACCATACAGTAAAAGTGGTGGCAGATAACCCACAATTACCTAGAGGCATCTAAGAGGAACAGCAAGAGCCACAGAACTTATATTGATGGAGTCAAAATTCAGAGCTTACTATCGCTACCATGTCTGATTTTATTTTTATGTGACAAAAAAATCAGACAGAGATAATAAGCTCTGAATTTTGTTGACTCCATCAATATAAGTTCCGTGGCTTCTGCGGTTCCTCTTAGACTCCTCTAGGTAATTGTGGGTTATCTGCCACCATTTTTACTGTATGGTTTCTTTTTGACGTTTTCATTACAAAAAAATGACTAAAAAACATGGATATTAATATATTTTAGGTGTCCAAAAAAACATGCTGTTTTTTAATACATGTTTTTTTACTAAAAAATTCTGACTAATAAAAATGAATATAAATATATTTTCTGGTACCAAATATCCATGCTGTTTTTTTTACAAAAACAAATCATGACTAAAAAACATAATATATTTTATGTGACCTAAAAAACCCCATGCATCTTTTTGAAAAAATATATTTTTTACTAAAGAATCATGACTGAAAAAACATGAATAATATATTTATGAGACCAAAAAAATGTTTTACTAAAAAATCATCACTAAAAAAACATGAATATATTTATGAGACCTAAAAAACCCCAAGCTGTTTTTTTTAAAAAACATGTTTTTTTGCAAACAATCATGTGAAGGAAAACCTGGATATGAATATATTTTATGTGACAAAAAAACCATGCTGTTTTATTTTATGCGTTTTTCATAAAAAATCGTGTCGTAAAATCATGGATATTAACATATTTTATGTCACCAAAAAAATCATGGTATTTTTAAAAACATGTTTTATTTACTAAAAAGTCATTATTATTCATTTTTTGGTCATGACTTCTTTGTTAAAAACATGGGTATTAATTTATTTCATGTGACCAAAAAATCATGCTTTTTGAAAAAAAGTTTTTTTACAAAAAATCATGGCTAAAAAAACATGAGTGTTGTTATATTTCATCTGACCAAGAAAAACATACATTTTTAAAAACCACGTTTTTTTCACAAAAAGTCATTAATATCCATGTTTTTTAGTCCTAATTTTTGTATAAATAACAGGTTTTAAAAAAAAAACAGCATGGTTTTTTTTGGTCACATCTCTATCAATGACCATAAGTAAAGATATGTTATTATTACACATCATTTCGGGAGTTGAAGGTCATTCACATGTATTGTAAAATAAATGAAATATCAAAACATGAAGCTGCAGAAAATGAAAAATTTCATAAAACCATAGAAAACCATCAATTAAGAAGTATGCTGTTTTATTTTGTAATCTGACATGAAAACAAATAATGTAATGTGTTTTTTTTCCTGCTGAGTTATTTTCAGACAAAATATTGAAAAAAAATATCCACATATTTTTTTTCTATGGTTTTTTTTGTAAAAAAAGGCGTTTTTTTAAAAAAAAAGGCATGGTTTTTTTGAGTCACATCTATAGTCATATCGCGAGCAATGTGTTAGGAAGATGCTGCGTTATTGCTTGCTCTTTTAGCTGCTCAGGATTTCTATGTTGTAGCTTCAATTATTTAAATCATTTTCGAGGGAAAGTTGTCTTTTTTTCTCCTGATGTCCCATTTTTCAGCTCCAACTACTTTGTTCTTCAAATTTTATCTTGTTTCATCACCTTCTTTCTCAACTTAAGGTTTCTATGCATCTCGTACGTAGATTCTGCGTTCCCTCATCTCCGTACTAAATGGTGCCTCTCTGACTCCTCTCTTTGAAACGCCTTCGTTGCGTTTAGGAAGGCTTAAACTATCATCTAATCTAATCTAATCTGTGTGTCCTTAGAATTCATTTGTGGCTTCATATTTTTACGCGAGAAAACTTTGCCGTTTCCACTCCATGTACTGAACGCGTCAACTCGTGACACTTGTTGGCCATTGCTAAGAACAGTTTTGTGGTACTTAAGAGTTTCTTCTGTAACTCAAAAACCGGTATTTTCACGAGGATTGCTGAATCAATGTATTCTAAACACTATTCTCACAGGGTCAATGTACTTGAAATAAAATCGTTCTCATTGTCAGTTTACTGATGCGCAACCTTTTCGCTTGTGGCAGCCCTATCAAGATAGAGCAAAATACGGAGTGGTTCGTGCTGGAACAGTCGGCCTTTAGCGCGCGGGACAGCGTCACGATCCTCGTGTCGGGCAATAACAGCCTGGGCGTCAGAAACTTTACGTACTCGGTCGACGTCTACAGTGTAGGTGAGTTTACAGCATTAGTGCACACACGTTGCTTTGAATCCTGCTACCGTGCGAGAACTCTTTGAAGAGCTGCTTGTGTAATGTGTTTATTTTATTGTGTATTGTCAAACTTACAAACCGTTAAGCGAGGTGGACGCCTTCAATAATGTTTCTCAGTGATTCAATTATGTTTTTACTAAACGTTGGCGTCTTCTATTCCTTATTTGAGGAGCAGCGAGTGACGGAGCTGGGCGTGCAGTTGTAGAGCCGTGATGTCGTGATGATGTAGAGTCACTGAACTGTACAATGAGGGAAAGATTAAGCAGCCATTCCCTTTGCTAACGAGAATGCGTTATCAAGTCTTGGCACGTGATAGTCGGTTATACTACGTTCTCTCAACTCAATTTTAGAATAAATGGTTAACAAATCCATGCATGAAAAATGGCCTTACATTTCCTAATAAACTTTTGGCCATTTTTTCCAATAGCTAGTATCTGCAATAGCTAATAGTATTTAGAAGTGGAAAAGCATTAATACACTCTAAAAGTATTTTATCTTTTTTGCATGTGTTTCTAGTGTTGCACAGGAACCCAGAATTTTTCGACTCTTGAGCAAAATAAAACAATCTGATAAAACTGCCTTGCACCCTGTCCTTTTAATTTGTGAACAAAAGCTTAAAATTTGACGAGAAATTCTCGACTCAAGTCGCAGGTTGATGAAAGTTCAATGTTTGCAGTTGTGCCGTCGTCACCGCGGGTGCTGAACGTGACGGCGGTGGGCCCCGACTACGCCGAGGTGGAGTGGGAACTGGACCATCTCATGGACGCCTTCCCTGTGAAGCTCAGGACGGAGCTCGCCTGGCGCATCCCTCCCAGTGACAACTGGACCAAGGTAAACTAATCGATATTTTCCTCAATTTTAACTTATCCTCTCAAACTCACTGAGACTAATTTGTTCAGAACTACGGATTCTGTGAGGACTGGGATGATTTCCATAGCGCAATAAGGTATTAATCAAATTTGTTGATGCGGTCTAAAAGGGCCCAATTAGTTTTTCCCCATCTAAATTACAGAGCGTGTTAATGATGATTCTATGGCATATACTAAGCTTTTTCCTCTTTTTAGTAGAGAGTGGCTGAGTATCATTAACATGATACTTTACAGGGAAAGTACATGATAGGGGTTCCCCAGGCCCCTAGTCACGCCCGAGCTTTAAGGCCTTATTTTCCTCTCGTTTAGTGCTCAGGTAAAATTCCTTGAGGACAGTGACCACACTGCAGGCAATGACCCTGATTTGCCGCGTCAACGTTTTTCACGCCTACTGCCGCGTACAGGGCTCGAACCCGTGCATGAAGCACAGAACGCAAGCGCTCTGTACACTCGGCCACTGCAAGGCCTCAGAGCATGTAAATGATTCTAAAGGTGCATAAAGGTTCGATAATTCCTCTTTTAGAACCATTGTTGATGACAGCGTGCGTGCGACTGGAGATAATAGGAAGAGAGTCAGCTGGAGACAGTGCAGGTCAACGTCATGATGTGTACGTATATAGTACATAGTACGTGCTCGGAGACCGGGAGAAATACCGAGCTCTGAACGATTAGCTGAATGCGCGTATATCTGCGCTGAACTGGAGGCGGTGTTACCCAGGCGCGCGCGACAGTTGTAGACTGGCACACTCCGGCGCTCTGAATGTCATCAACGGAACATAACAAAATAGGGATTTTTAACCGAAATTCGCCATTGCTGACACAATTTTTATGTTCTTATGCTGGTATTAAATTGTTTACTTGCTCTCAGTCACGCAGAATCCTACTTAGTCATGCCCTGGCCTGGACCTACCTAACATTAAGCCATAACAAAATATCTTGGACATAATCGTTAAGCTAACTTTCTTTTCATTTAAATAAATCTAAACCGGTATAAGAAAATGTCTTGATATAAGATAATGTTACGTAGAATTTTTGCGCTGTTTCACGTTATAAAAATGATCGGAGAAAGTCCAAATTACTTCTGATGGATGAATTTTGGCATCACCCTTCGCTGATTCTTGACGCGAGGCCTGTAATGTTCAACTGGAAAATTTTGGTGGTAATACATTTAACTCTATTTGTAATGCAGTCGCCTTCTTTTTGTGGACTTTCTCCTTTCTGGTGGAAAAGTTGGCGGCATTTATGTGGCAGATAGAGGTGCTGCAAGCTTAACGGGCTATGTTATATTCGGAGAAAGCTTGTTCACTCGTGTACACCAACCGGTCATTCATAAAAATCTCACCACTTCTGGGTGGAAATCACATTTGACCACATGTTCGAGCGATTAAAAAAGTTACATAGTCACGTTTCAAATAGCGATAACATTTTTTTTACGAATCGGTTATCTTCGAAATTTGTGAGTGGAGTAAAATTCTCTCCTGAGTCCTTAAGATAATCGCGATTTGTGCCTCGAATTCTCAGATATGGTCAGTTCACCCAGGCAATCAGTAGTTATGTGAAATAATAATGCTGACTCACGCTAAGGGTGTCATTGTTTGCCCACTGATTTGCTTCGTACTGCTAATAACCCGGTGAGGTATCATAATACTGTGATGCATGTGTAGCGTTGACACTCATTTGTGTAGCGATTTTGTGACGGTATTTTTTTCTCGGTGCGCGGTCATTTCCTGTATGAATTGCACAGATATTTGTACAACACATTCAAGATGGCCATCACTTGGAAAGGGCCATAATTATATCAGAAATAGTATTGATTAGTGAAATGGAAATAAAAATCATAAGCGTAAGTAAATAAAGTAGGAGAACTATTTGGGCAATCCGGGAACGTACTGTGCTAGAGTTCAACACGCACGCCGCGGGTTCGATGGTGGTCTGGTTGTCCGGTGGCCGGTTGTGAGGCAGCGCGTAACCAGAACATACATGCGAGTGTAACGTGTGACCTGCAGAGCGTGTCCGTGGCGGAGTACGACAACGTGATGACGCGGGAAGGCCAGGTCCAGAAGCGCAAGTACCGGGGCCGCCTGTCGCTGCCCTACCCCCACCAGCAGTACGAGGTGCGGGTGCGGATGCACACCAGCAAGGGCGCCATACGGGACCAGTTCTGGTCGCAGCCCGCCTATACGAAGCTCACCACGAACTCCACACGTCAGTCGTATTCCTAGTTCATGCCCCTCAGGGGGATACAACTATTGTATCTATGGGAATTAGCGCTCCCAAGGGGAAAATGTGAGGTCCTGAGCTGAGAGTTAGGTAGGCATTCGTGTTGTTGAGATAAATTTTATTTTGTTTTGATAAGGACGATCTTTTTCGGTTCACTGCTGTCCTGTTTTTCAGCACCTCTGACTTTCTTCTTCACTTTTATCTTGTTTCATAACATTCCTTCTTATCTTGCTGTTTCTATGCGCACGGGATCCCTTGCGGGAACAACCTTTGTGCATAGATTCCACGATTCCTTAACTTCAATAATTTTGATTTAAATTTGTGCCTTCATCTTCTCTCTCTTCGAACATCTTTGTTGTGGTAAAGGAAGGCTAAAACTAATTTATTATCAATCAAACATTCTTAGTTCACGCACGGTGGGGTCAAAATGACCCCAACTGAATTTTAAACTTAAAAACTCGCAGTTTTATTCATACATTTCAAAATAGCTTTGTGACTTTCCCCAAATGACTGAAACTGGTTACCCTTTATGTGCTTTGTTACTTCAATAAAAAGGTTGGAGTCAAATTGACCCCACGATGTAAGTTTGTTTGAAATAATATACTGCATCCATGGGTTAACTAGCGTTGGTGTGTGCACACGTACTCCCTGACGGGGATGAGCTTGTCAATACTTACTTTCGGCATTATTACTCAACTATTTCCATTGTTTATATTCATTACTCAAATTTGGAATGTATCTTCTCGAAATATTTTTCCATTTGTTCTGTTTAGAAATATTAAGTCTCACGTTTAGAGTTAGTTATCAATAACTGATGTACTAAAATCTTGTTTGTTGTTGCAATGACAAGATGCTTATCCCCGCTGTTTGGATGTTGCAGCTCCGGACGATAAGGTTGCTGTGGACCCGAGCTGCTACGAGACCAAGAACTCGATGTTGTCCCGAGACATATTCGTCTACTGGCGAGACATTGATCCCTATCTTCACAATGGACCCAATTTTCACTATCAAATATCTGCGAGAGATACGGTCACTTCGCAGTAAGTACCATTTGTAGCCAACTCACGTAGAAATATGAATCTGAAGACAATCTCCTCTTAGCATTGTATAAGGAAACTAACTAATTGGTAATTTGCGTAGTAAATTTACGAGGTAATTTACGTAGTAAATTAGCTAATAACATTAGCTCAGCAAGTTAGCTAATAACATTTTCAATAAAATTCAGAAGCAAACAGAGGAAAAATTTAATTTTCTTATTTTGTATTTTGGGCTTCGTTAAATTAAGGATTGTGAGGAGAACGAACTCTTGCTTTGAAATACTCAAGAGTGAAAATCTTAAAACGTTTTGTTCTGCTCGGCACTGCTCGGAGGTTATAGACTTGAATCCCTGGCAAGTGTAGCATGCATGTAGATCTATTCTCGAGAGGCCTACGTGTAGGATGGAACATAATACGCCGCCTGAACCACCAAAGGAGCTTCAGCAGCACTAATTGAGAAAAAAGTCTTAAACACGTTGACTTCGAATTGGGACATTGGGTGGTCCAACAGTGGGTGAAAAAAACGTGGAATAGATTCATGTAATAATTGTGTTGATAAATATAATTGTATGTATACGTAGTTTCAAAATGAATGTTATCTTCTACTGTGTACCTACTTTTTTACCACCCTGTATGTGTAGGCTACCACTAGGTAAATTGCTCCTGTACGCGATATAAACGAAAACCATTACATCTGTTTCGCTACCGTTTGACAAGGTAAATGTTATCATACTAGGTAAAAGGTCATTGTGAAATATGAATCATGTTTTTTCAGAGAGAATAGAAATGCATTGGAGCAGTGAAGTCTATTTCCCAATTTTGCTGCTTACAATCTAAGCAACCCCACCGTAACCACCGCGATGACGCAATCAACGTGTTCAAGGTTCTACACGTTTTGAGGCAGGCTAAACTGAAGTTCATTACTCTATTCTGGACTTCGATAATGCCTTCTTCTTTCAAATTTAGGCCAGAGTGGCGATAAATTTATTAGAAAAGTTTTCTGTTCAATGGTATTCTCAATTGTCCCCTCGTGCCTCGTTTTTTTATGTATACTGGCGTCTGTAGTTTTCTAATAATATTAATGATAAGACCTTAATTGAATTAATTTTTTGTCAGGTTGGTGTCACCTTCACCTCTAACTTCGAGACAAACTTACGTGAAATTTCCAGAAATGGCTCAAAACGTGTCGTACAGGTCGGTAACTTGCAGAAATGGCACAAAGCGTGTCGTACAGGACGGTAACTTCCAGAAATAGCTCAAAACGTGTCGTACAGGTCGGTAACTTCCAGAAATGGCACAAAGCGTGTCGTACAGGTCGGTAACTTCCAGAAATAGCTCAAAACGTGTCGTACAGGTCGGTAACTTCCAGAAATGGCTCAAAACGTGTCAGACAGGTCGGTAACTTCCAGAAATAGCTCAAAACGTGTCATGCAGGTCGGTAACTTCCAGAAATAGCACAAAGCGTGTCGTACAGGTCGGTAACTTCCAGAAATGGCTCAAAACGTGTCATACAGGTCGGTAACTTCCAGAAATGTCACAAAGCGTGTCGTACAGGTCTGTAACTTCCAGAAATGGCTCAAAACGTGTCGTACAGGTCGGTAACTTCCAGAAATGGCACAAAGCGTGTCGTACAGGTCGGTAACTTCCAGAAATGGCTCAAAACGTGTCATACAGGTCGGTAACTTCCAGAAATGGCACAAAGCGTGTCGTACAGGTCGGTAACTTCCAGAAATGGCTCAAAACGTGTCATACATGTCGGTAACTTCCAGAAATGTCACAAAGCGTGTCGTACAGGTCTGTAACTTCCAGAAATGGCTCAAAACGTGTCGTACAGGTCGGTAACTTCCAGAAATGGCGCAAAGCGTGTCGTACAGGTCGTTAACTTCCAGAAATAGCTCAAAACGTGTCATACAGGTCGGTAACTACCAGAAATGGCACAAAGCGTGTCGTACAGGTCGGTAACTTCCAGAAATGGCGCAAAGCGTGTTGTACAGGTCGGTAACTTCCAGAAATGGCACAAAGCGTGTCGTACAGGTCGGTAACTTCCAGAAATGGCTCAAAACGTGTCATACAGGTCGGTAACTTCCAGAAATGGCTCAAAGCGTGTCGTACAGGTCGGTAACTTCCAGAAATGGCACAAAGCGTGTCGTACAGGTCGGTAACTTCCAGAAATGGCGTAAAGCGTGTCGTACAGGTCGGTAACTTCCAGAAATGGCGCAAAGCGTGTCGTACAGGTCGGTAACTTCCAGAAATGGCGCAAAGCGTGTCGTACAGGTCGGTAACTTCCAGAAATGGCACAAAGCGTGTCGTACAGGTTGGTAACTTCCAGAAATGGCTCAAAACATGTCATACAGGTCGGTAACTTCCAGAAATGGCACAAAGCTTGTCGTACAGGTCGGTAACTTCCAGAAATAGCTCAAAACGTGTCGTACAGGTCGGTAACTTCCAGAAATGGCACAAAGCGTGTCGTACAGGTCGGTAACTTCCAGAAATGGCTCAAAACGTGTCATACAGGTCGGTAACTTCCAGAAATAGCACAAAGCGTGTCATACAGGTCGGTAACTACCAGAAATGGCACAAAGCGTGTCGTACAGGTCGGTAACTTCCAGAAATGGCACAAAGCGTGTCGTACAGGTCGGTAACTACCAGAAATGGCACAAAGCGTGTCGTACAGGTCGGTAACTTCCAGAAATGGCACAAAGCGTGTCGTACAGGTCGGTAACTTCCAGAAATGGCTCAAAACGTGTCATACAGGTCGGTAACTTCCAGAAATGGCACAAAGCGTGTCGTACAGGTCGGTAACTTCCAGAAATGGCGCAAAGCGTGTTGTACAGGTCGGTAACTTCCAGAAATGGCACAAAGCGTGTCGTACAGGTCGGTAACTTCCAGAAATGGCGCAAAGCGTGTCGTACAGGTCGGTAACTTCCAGAAATGGCGCAAAGCGTGTCGTACAGGTCGGTAACTTCCAGAAATGGCGCAAAGCGTGTCGTACAGGTCGGTAACTTCCAGAAATGGCTCAAAACGTGTCATACAGGTCGGTAACTTCCAGAAATAGCTCAAAACGTGTCATACAGGTCGGTAACTACCAGAAATGGCACAAAGCGTGTCGTACAGGTCGGTAACTTCCAGAAATGGCGCAAAGCGTGTTGTACAGGTCGGTAACTTCCAGAAATGGCACAAAGCGTGTCGTACAGGTCGGTAACTTCCAGAAATGGCGCAAAGCGTGTCGTACAGGTCGGTAACTTCCAGAAATGGCGCAAAGCGTGTCGTACAGGTCGGTAACTTCCAGAAATGGCTCAAAGCGTGTCGTACAGGTCGGTAACTTCCAGAAATAGCTCAAAACGTGTCGTACAGGTCGGTAACTTCCAGAAATGGCACAAAGCGTGTCGTACAGGTCGGTAACTTCCAGAAATGGCACAAAGCGTGTCGTACAGGTCGGTAACTTCCAGAAATGGCACGAAGCGTGTCGTACAGGTTGGTAACTTCCAGAAATGGCTCAAAACATGTCATACAGGTCGGTAACTTCCAGAAATGGCACAAAGCGTGTCGTACAGGTCGGTAACTTCCAGAAATAGCTCAAAACGTGTCATACAGGTCGGTAACCTCCAGAAATGGCACAAAGCGTGTCGTACAGGTCGGTAACTTCCAGAAATGGCTCAAAACGCGTCATACAGGTCGGTAACTTCCAGAAATGGCACAAAGCGTGTCGTACAGGTCAGTAACTTCCAGAAATGGCTCAAAGCGTGTCATACAGGTCGGTAACTTCCAAAAATGACACAAAGCGTTTCGTACAGGTCGGTAACTTCCAGAAATGGCTCAAAGCGTGTCATACAGGTCGGTAACTTCCAAAAATGGCACAAAGCGTTTCGTACAGGTTGGTAACTTCCAGAAATAGCTCAAAACGTGTCGTACAGGTCGGTAACTTCCAGAAATGGCACAAAACGTGTCGTACAGGTCGGTAACTTCCAGAAATTAAAGGTTTTGTTCACGAGCTTCCATTTTTGAAATTTATTTATCATTGTTCTGTTACCATTACTCATTATTTACTCGAATTTAGTACGTTGTTTCTTGTACATTATTATTTACTCGAATTTTGTACGTTGTTTCTTTTACATTGACACGTAAGATTGATTTGTCTTTTAAATGATCAATTTCTTATTTAATATCGTTTATTAGCACAACACTGAAAATAGACTTGCTAATTGCCTAAAGGTAATTATTTAACATGAATTGATTTAGGCCACTTAATTGTTTAAACAATTTTGAGAAGCTGAGAGGACTGTTAACGTAGGTCATATTCAAGTGAGAGCCCACTTTGTGCCTAAATTTCCCGTTTTCTGCAGTCTATACTGATTGTTCCCTTCTTCGCTTTTGTGAGATCCCCTTTGTTGGGGCAAGGGGATTTTATAGTAAGAAATATAATTTTCTTTCACTTTAGTGGTAGTTTTATTATCTTGTTTTCATTTAGGGCGTTGTTTCATTTTCACGTATTCCAAGTACAATTCATTTATTATATACTTTTCTAAGTTTTGTGCATGGGTGCAACACATTCTGCCATTGTCCTCATTGCTTTCTACGTATGATTATGTTTTCCAGCTTTGAAATCAGGGCTGTGAACGATGAAGGGTCGTCAGAGGCCCAGTCGAGCGTGGTGGTGCCTGCGAGAGCGCGCATGCCGGCCGTGCCCCACATGTTCACGGTGATCAAGTACAAGGACGCGGCGGGCCTGCCGCTCTACCGCCTCATGTGGACGCCTCCTGCGCCTCGGCGGGGGGCGGACTGGGGCCGCGTGGAGCGCTACACCCTCTTCTGGTGCCCCCGCGCTGCTTTTGACCTCAAGTGCGAGGTGACCATTCCGTCTTACGTGTGTTGGGCTTCTGGACATGTCTCACATAATTACCTCGAAAGTCTATTTTCCGCTTGATTTACTCTAGTTTGGACAGTGGCCTGACTGATATTTTCCCCTGTGGCGCTGATGTTTTTTTTTCAAACTAACTTTAAACTAGTTCAGAATTTTGTTTTCTCAATGTTGGATATTGCTAAGTACTGAATTGTAGCTCTTGAGATATGGGGGACCTCCACAGGTTTCAATGGCTCCCTTGGCATCACACACACATAATTATGAGAGCATTCTCTGTACATTTTGACTAGCCCTGAAATGATTGCAGTGGATTCAAATTTCAATGTGTGCTTGCGTAAGTAAGTACTTTTTGTGATAAAATTAGGGTTCGTGCCCTCAGAATGGCCTAAACGTGTTGGTTTAGTGTTATCGAACCGAACTTAGCTTCAGAAAATCGATTCCAGTAGATGGTTCCCGGTATTCTGGTGTTCTATTGCAAGTATAACATTGGAGTAACTTGAGGTGATCTCGGCACTGCAGGAGAAATTGGAGTGGACCTCGACAGGCCCCGACCTGGAGTCGCTGGAGCTGCGGGACCCCCGCGTCAGAACGGGCGTCTCGAGCGTGCTTTACGAGCGCAACATGACGGGGCTGGCGCAGGACCGCCAGTTCGGCATCGCTGCCGTCACGGCGGCCGGCGTCTCCAGCGGCATCAAATGGGCCACCTGCTCCGTGCCCTACGACGACAGCCCGCCCGCCCCCCAGCCCCCCGAGGCCGTCCCTCTGTGAGTATTTCCACCCCCGCGTCACTTTCTCTTGCGCTTCTTAAGAAGTGAGCATTTAGTCCAAATCACGTTTTGAGTAGTTTGTACGTATAACGTCCGAGGACAGTCACTTTCGTTCTTGAGAGAAGCGTTGGTGAGGGCGTTGTACTCTGAGCTGGAGGAAGCTCTAACGGCCTGTTCGTGGTGTGAACACTCCGTCACGGGGATTTTGCGCTGTGACACGCCAGGCTTCAGTTTCATGTGAACACTTTGATGAAGACGCGAGTCCCCGGTGGTACACGGAGGGAATTTTTATAATGCTGCTGATCGACCAGTGTAGTCAAAAACTCAATTTCCATACATATATAATGATGAAAAGGAGGACGCAACTATTTCATCTAAGGGAATTGGCTCTCCTAGGAGGGAAATGTGAGGTCCCGAGCTGATAGGTCAAATTCATTTTCGTTTCAATAACTAACAAAAACATAACATTAATACCCGACAAATAGTTCATTATTCCAAGAGTTGATTTGCAGAGAGACTAGGAGTAAGTAAGCTCGTCCACTCCGTGAGGTGTAATGCGATTTATTATTTCTTTAAGAAGCATATGTTTCCGATTCATTGCAGTCCCGTTTTCCAGCACCTCTAACTTTCTTCTTCCATTTTTATCTAGCTTCATACCTTTCCTTCTTAACTTGATGTTTCTATGCGAGTGGGAACACATCTTGAGCATCAATTCCGCGTTCTCTAAACTCTTTACCAAATGACGTCTGTATCCTTCCTTTCAAATAAAGTTCATTAAAACGCCTTAGTTGTGCTTAAAAAGGCTCAAACTGATTGATCTCATAAAATTTGTTGCCGATATCTCGTACGCGAAGCTTCATGCTCCCTGGAGGAAGCGCTGGGTTTTCTCAATCGCGGCCGATGCCCAGCTCATAGTAGTGTTTCAGAAGCCAAAAAGTTGTGATGTGGCATAAAAAGCTACTGAAATAACGGAACCTGACTCAACGGAACCTAATCTAACCAAGTAGAACCTCACAAGAACTTTTCCCTGACGTATCCTAGTGCCTCCGCTTTTTTATGGAAAATGAATCGAGCAAGAATTGCTGGGGAGCCTGTAGTCAGTGTTGTGTTCATTAGAATAGCGAATTTCGTTCAAATGAATACCAAAATTTTCATCGCCAACTTATTTACGCGTATAAATTCACTACAATGAACAAGTTTCAAGTGCAATCGCGAAGGGGTTTCAGTACTGCGATACACCTTGACTTCTGTGAGAGTAACGTGAATCCTCTCCAGATAGTGAGGGCAGAAATTTCTCCTTCATTCCCGTGATATATTTTTTCCCATGCTACGGTTGTTGTACGTGACATGGACACTCGTCAAAACTTCCAATCTCCCAAAAATTTTACAAATTATTCCTGGATTGATTTACTGCACAGCCAGAGTAATGATTGATAAAAATATATCGTATCATATATACTACTTTGGAGGACTTCATCAGGTCACTTATGTGATGTTCAGGTCACCTCGCTCGGTGCGGCTCCAGCTGAGCTTTGAATGCCGCGACAGGTCCGCCGGGATGCTCTCTGTCAAGATCTCCTACTGCGAGGTCGACAAAAACACCACAAGCCTCGGTCTCTCTAACTGTGTGTCGAACGGTGAGCACGCGTCGTGTTTCTTAATCATGTCTTATGTTTACCTCTTTCATATCCGTGAAACTAATAGGCCTAGCCTCTTTTACTATTAATTTTAACATCGGAGGTAGGGAACAGTGTTGCAGATCTCGATGGTTAGGGACATCATAAGTGAGGCTGAGTGCGAGTGAAGTGAGTCAATGTTAATGAACAGAAGTGGGTAATTTGCGACAGTTGGTAATCAGATGGCGCAAGGTCAGGTGAATAAGGTGGATAACACGAGCAACATCCAATATGTTTACTGTTTTGGTGGTGAAGAATAGTGAGGGATGTGACGTGTTTTACAGTGACGGTGGAGGAGCGCCCCCTGTCTGAGTCTGAAGTGATCACGGGGCTGCGGCCGTCCTCTCAGGTGATCTTCTGGCTGTCCATCGTGTCGGTGGTGGGCACAAGCCGCAACTCGGACCCTGTGAACCTCACGCTGCCTGAGGACGGTAAGCCAAGCCTCACTCAGGGACGCTGTCGTGCAATGGACGCACAGACAAGCACAACCGCGCGTTTCGCTTCTTATAAGGAATTGCGTGTATTTTGAGCTACCTAGTTGAAAGGGGACAGACAGTCCCAATTCCACAGCTACCTATACTTGGACAGGAAATAATATCAACGCGTTTTTCAAAATGTTCAGCAAGATCTTTCTTTCAAAACTAGAATGCATCAAGTTCGAAGCCTAGCTTTCAAGGATATGGATATTATTTAGATGTTTGGATATAGAAAGGAATAAAAAATTTCTTCGGTTACCTATCAAATGATCGTCATAGCCAGTTTTTGTAGACATTAAGATCTTTATCGCTATTATTTTAGAAATTTGAATATTTTTGGATCTTCAAAGATAAAGATCCAAAAGCCTAACTAATTCCTAGTTCTAAATAAATCGTTTGTATCGGGATTATTTTTCGAGTTTTTAATGCTCTAATAACTTTATTTTGTTGTGTAAAGAGTATCTTTGTCTAAGGCTCGTGAGTGTCGTGTCATGCATCTTATCCTGCTTTATAGATCTGTAGGGTTAATCTTCTCCAAGAATGTTACCAGGCTTCATATAAATGTTCTGGGAAAGTCTGAATTTTGTAGATGAAAATTTAAGAAAATTTTATCGTTTGGAGATGGTGGTACGCGTATTAGCTCAATGAAACCTTCACTGGGAAATCTTTTCATTTGATTCAAGCCCGGTTTCATTCAGTGCAAAAGATTGAGCGACAAGATAGAACTTCGATCAGCAAGAGAGTTCGACAATTAACAAGATGATCCAAAATTTCAGAAGCTTATTGAAGGCTTTTAAGAGTCAAAATGTTGGCCCTGCTTTCGGAATTGGGCCTTTACCCTGGTTCGGCTTCAGCCATAAGGAACTGAGCTAATCTAAACTAACTAGACCTCTCCTAACCAAACTTGAATTGATCGATTGAAATGTTATAGTGTAGCGCATTTTTGACACGGTGACATAAACGTTCCATCGGCTGGCAGTTTTATTCAACGTTTTCTCATTCCTTTCAATTGAAGCATTAGATAGACAGTGAGTTGGTTAGTCAAGATAGTTCATTTCATGCTATTAGTACTGGTGCCTCTAGATGCGTCATTGTTTATTTACCTCTGCCGTAGATAGGCCTTTGGTGTATCTACGTTTCTTTCTCCAGTTCCTCAACTCTTTAACTTACTTCTTCTTCTATGCGCAGGGTAATCTGAGTGGGAACACATCTTGTGTGTAGATCCCCATGTTCCTAATCCATTCAAAATTTGTCTTGTATTCGTTCTCTTTAGATGGCCTTTGTTGTAGCTAGGGAGTCCGAAACTAATATAATAACAATAGTAATAGTATTAATGATGAAATAATTCAATCAATTATAATTTATATGCCGTAGGTCTAAGGATTTTTTAAATTGAAATAATATTGAAATCACTGTTCTAACAAATCATACTGGAAATTTAAGCAAACCGGTCGAACACTTCATTGCATTATTCAGTCAAGGAAAGTGACGAGGCTAATGAAGGCCTCACAGACAACCCCTGATATAGAGCTCGCCTGTGGTGTTGCCCGCCAACAGTACCGAGCGGACCGCCAGAGGCGCTGTCGCTGGAGGGTGCGGGCAACACGAGCCTGTCGCTGCGGTGGCAGCCGCCCCTGCCGGCTGTCGCCAACGGCGATGTGACGCACTACGTTGTCACCACTTTCCCGCTGTCCAAGGGGGCCACCGTCCCAGCTCCCCTCACCCAGGTATTGCCAGCTCGCCAGCGTGCGAGTCCATCTATTGTCCATTCAGTCCGATCGTAAATATGTCAATTATGGGTTGACGTTGGTATTTTTAAATGTAAAACTGTACGATTTACGTTACAAGGAACATGTTTTTCTGCTTGCTGTTTCAAAAATGTAAATGTCAGTTTCATTCAAATTCATTTTCGTTTCAATAACTAAAAAAAACATAACATTAAGACCTGACAAATAGTTCATTATTCTAAGAGTTGATTTGCAGAGAGACTAGGAATAAGTAAGCTCGTCCACTTCGTGATGTAATGCGAAGGTCCTGCGCAGGTGACCCTGTCAGACCTCTCGCCCTTCACGGCCTACAACGTGTCCGTCGCCGCCTGCACTCGCCGTGGCTGTAGTCGGGATCATCCTGCCCTCATTTTTGCCCGCACTCTCCCTGGACGTGAGTTGCTGCGAGCCCTGCTCGGTTAGCTGCCTGTGTTCTCAGGGGTCATTCTGGTGCGCTTACTGTGTTATGCGCCCAAAGTCTAGTGTGCTGAGCTGGGCGCGAAGGATTCTTTCTGTTCTTCGCTATCTGCCTCAATTTTCTTTCTTCTTCACCATCTGCCTAAATTCTTTGTGGTATACGCCATGTGCCGAAATGCACGGATCTTGGCGGTAAGAAGTCTTTGACGTTTGTTCGTCTTCACGACAGAGGTGAAGGTACTCCTTTGGCAGGAAGACTTATTTTTATTAACATTTGCCTGTTGGAAAAAGCGTACTATCTTTTCGACTCTTAAGGACAATCCCCCAACGGGGGATTATCAATTCTCCAGGATTCGTAAGTAGGAGGGTTAACCGGAATTCCTGATTGATTAGAAGAGGAAAAACCATATGTGTGTTTCAGAAAGTATTGTCGGAAGCCGCATTTCTTGGTGCGATATAATAGCGATTGATTGGTAATTTCATCAGATAGTTGTGTGCGACAAAGAGGTGATCTTTACTCTAATATTTCTAATGATGCCACGAAAATGATCGAATCGATTGATCATCACACTTTGCGTATAGGCTCGTTGAGAGATATTTTGTTAACATGAATGTTTCGTTGCTTGTGCGAAAAAATTAATGATCGTTAATGTGTTTCGTTGATATCTTTCGGCTCGGGACTTATGGGGAAAACTACATGGGCCGCTTGAGCCGTCATTGTTGCCATTTTCTATTTTATTGTGTCAGAGATGAGAGCAACCAGGGTGGTGTATCAGAGGTCACAACCAGGGTGGTATATCAGAGGTCACAACCAGGGTGTTATATCAGAGGTCACAACCAGGGTGGTATATCAGAGGTCACAACCAGGGTGGTATATCAGAGGTCACAACCAGGGTGTTATATCAGAGGTCACAACCAGGGTGGTATATCAGAGGTCACAACCAGGGTGGTATATCAGAGATCACAACCAGGGTGGTATATCAGAGGTCACAACCAGGGTGGTATATCAGAGATCACAACCAGGGTGGTATATCAGAGGTCACAACCAGGTTGGTATATCAGAGGTCACAACCAGGGTGGTATATCAGAGGTCACAACCAGGGTGGTATATCAGAGATCACAACCAGGGTGGTATATCAGAGATCACAACCAGGGTGGTATATCAGAGATCACAACCAGGGTGGTATATCAGAGGTCACAACCAGGGTGGTATCAGAGATCAGAACAACCAGGGTGGTATATCAGAGATCACAACTACCAGGGTGGTATATCAGAGATCCTATGCTCGCGGGCCCGTTGCCAGCTCCAGGCCTTCACAGTGTGAAGCAGTATCCAAAGAAGAGCATGTAGTGTAGATGTGTTTGTCTGCTACCAGTGCCGTCGCCTGTGGACCTGTTCCTGAACAGCATAGACGGAGTGATGTCGTGGGAATTTCCTGAAGAGAACTGCCACAGCGCCGCGTGCTCCTTCGACGTGCGCATTGTGAGCAGCGAGTCCGTCATTCTCTTCAATAGACTCGGTGAGTTGAACGTTTCTGATCAGTAATGGGCGGGTCTGCCAACTGCTTCATATTTGAATCAGTGGTTGAAAGTCAAGCTTCTTGTATCTGGGCTAACAAAGGTAACCTCTCCATGATAAGGCTAAATTAGTTTATGTCTCTATACTCTAAGGTGTTACACTTCATGCAAGTGTTTTCCGTGAGGTTTATGTGAATATGTGTTACACTACCGGCTCTAAGTCAGCTACACTCTGTTTGGTCTAAAAGAGTGAGTCCCAGTTACACGTCGCCAAACTGGGAGGGACACTCGTATCAAATGTGACGGTGGGCTTGATACCCGCCTCGGTGTAAGGCTGCTCAGCATCTCGAGAAAAGAAAAACAATTTAAGTTGTTGGAATACCATCAATATTGAACCCAAATAAAGTTATCTTACTGCCAAAATGTTTTCCGGTGGAGTTTAAAGTTTGTGTATTCAATTCAAGCTGTCTTTTTAAATCATAATTTAAATTTCTTTTCTACTGTATTATAAAATAAAATAATGTCCCTTTGTATGAACCTGAAAATTTATCAAATGAATTATTTTCTCAGAAAAATTTGAGATCCCGAGCGAAGTTTATGCAGGCGTATTCTTTTTCAACTTTTATCTTGTTTCATGAGCTTCTTTCTCAGCTCACTGTTTCTATGCACCTTGTGATTAGATTCCGCATTTCCTCAAGTCCAAACTGAGTGATATCTTCATCCTTCCTCTCTTTGGAACGCCTTTGTTACTGTT
Organism: Morinoia aosen; assembly: GCA_030386875.1. Classification (NCBI taxonomy): domain Eukaryota; kingdom Metazoa; phylum Arthropoda; class Malacostraca; order Amphipoda; family Talitridae; genus Morinoia; species Morinoia aosen. Next base: position 130,515 of record CM059571.1, read on the forward strand.
AGAGAGGCTTAAACTAATATTCTGATATGTCGAGGATTTTTTTAAAATTACCATGATTTTCTTTATTTATCTCAACTTCGACCATATATTTACTGGTCGGACGAACTTAAATACCCGACTTTCATGAGATCTTTGACATGTGGCGTATTCGATCTAACGAAACAAAACGTGATGAATGCACTCCCGTGCAGAGGAGTATTCGCTGAGCCTGCGCGACGTGAACATGACGTGCGAGGACGGCTCCTCGCTCAACGTCTCCATCCGCGCCGTGGGGGTGGACGCTGGCGGCACGCCGCTGCCCGGGCCCTGGAGGTCGAAGGAAGGACCCTGCACTCTCCCACGTACTCAGTTCCTTTACTTCACTCGTATATAGTTCGCTTCATTCATGTTCCTAGGGGAGGGAGAGAAACGTTTGAACGAACTTTTCGTGTATAAGGCTTTTTATGAGCGCACACAATTATCTTTTTCATGAAGACATAATACTTCCCAGAATTTTAAATTCACAAGAAGCTCAAACGTGCCACTGAATAGCAGTAATTTACATTTTCGAACACAATTTTTTTGAACAATGGCTATCCGCTTCATTTACTTAATAAATGTATTCGGCAACTGATAGAAACCAAATGTAATTCTGCAACGATGCCGCCGACAGTAGAGAAAAAGAAACTGTACGTGTCGATGCCGTTCTTTGGTTTTCAGTCCGATAAGCTGCAGAAGGAATTACGCTCTCTCACAATGAAATATTTTACGTGTGTTGACCTCCAGATTATATTAGTTAACAATTTTAGAATTGGTACTCTGTTTTCATTCAAGGATAAACTACCTATGTCTATGCTCTCCTCTATCGTGTATAAATATTGTTGCCCACTGTGTGGGTCTGTGTATGTTGGTTCTACCACACGCGCACTGAGATGTAGAGTATTTGAGCATATTGGTAGGAGTTTCAGAACCGGTAACCCACTAAGCAAGCCACCTCACTCAGCTATACGAATTCATTCAGATCAGTGTAAATATCCCGTTCTACAGCAAGACTTCTCCATCTTAGGTTCTGCTAACTCAGTCACTGATTTACGTATTATCGAATCCCTCTTCATTAGCCGCTTAAAACCCGATCTAAACGATATGCAGTCGTCCCACCCTTTGAAAATAGCTTCTGTTTAAAATTTTTTACCGTTATTATTTTTTTGTGTAATTTTTTCTTCAATTTATGAATGTATATTTCCTGTGTATTTTTCAGACATTCGCTGATGATGACCTTAGTGGTCGAAACGTTCGTTCTTTACAAAAATGTCTTTTAAATCGATAGTCTTTGCTATTACCTTCATTTTAAAGCTACGAGTATGTCGTATCGTACAACCTAATTTGATACGTAATTTACATGGATATGGGTTAAATTAAAGTGTAAAAATAATATTATAACTTTGAATGAAAGGGAAATTCTTTGTGTAAATCAAAACGGTTTGTGATCTTGATACAAAAATAAATTCGATAAAATTGTATTCTCGGACTTGGTGAACTTTCGGAGCCCCCTTGTGTTATATTTTACTTTTGTAATTCACTAGAAGAGAGTATTTGAACACGATGTTTCAACGAGACTAATTTTGAAATTGGTGAAGTTGTAACAGATTTGATTCTGTGCACATATCAGTGTTCTTGACCAGTTGTTCCATTCGAAAAACGACGATAGATTTGTCTATTTCTTGAAACGTAGAGTGGCGCAGGCAACACATAAGTTGAGTTGAATTTATTTTACAGCTGTGACCCTTGTGCCGTGGTGGATTTGGGTGTTGGTGGTGGCCGGCATCCTCGTGCCTTTCATCTGCTTCGCCTGCGCCAAGTGTGGCCTCAGGTAATGATTAAATTCGACTGCGCAATGCGAGCTACCATGTCCGTCTCTCTCACGAGCAGTAATGAAACAATAAAAGTACAACGGAGCCTTTTATATACTGCAATATTTCTGCTTAGTTTAATTTGTAGAACCAAACCGCTCATCCTTTAATGTTTGATTGTGTGCTGACTGGGTGTTTCGATTTCAGCGTGTTCCTGGAAATGACTGGGCCTGTCAAAGTACCCGACCTCAAATCCGGTGAACTGGTGAGTGCCCCGCATTTTACCCTTATTTTATCTCAATAACAATAAGGAGCGTGAGAAATTATCCTTTACTTGGAAACTTAAAGCACCTGTTCACTTATCATTGTAATCTCCGTCAAAGAGAGAAATTTTTTTGCGCTTCATGCATATAATTTGATTAAATAGGAGTAAGAAAATATCGCTGCTACCATTCTAGAAATTTGTGTGCTTGTTTCACAATTTTATCATGAAAAACCAGGACTTCTTACGTCAGGAAAGTTTCACCTTTCCTTTTTCATTGATTACTTGAAGCTCCATCCATTAAGGTATAGGCAGTGATATTTAGGTTGATCAGATAATCTTCATCCATAAACCATCACAGGTTCTGTTTTTTACCTTTCAGAAAAATTCAAGCCAAAAGAAGCTGAAACCTGATACGATGAGCGTAAGCCCTACCTCGGGGCAGGTAAGCTATTCATGCACCTCAACTTTGTATTCCCAATGGCTAGTAACTAGATAGTTTTTTCACCCCACTGTCAGAAACTAAAATGCAATAGTCGTCGATTGCATCAAATACTTTTCCGTTTCAGGCCCTAAGGGTTATTTACAGCAGTGCAGGGTTTTAAACCATGGAACGACTTAATTAAAATGCGTCATGCTGCTTGCAAAAAAAAATTTCTTACGTATGTGAGAAATTCTCGGTGAACTGTGTTCTCGGTGAACACTGCAGTTTTTTTAATTTTGAGGAGTTGAATGGTGGGTCCCTCTAAATAGCTGCAATGAATTGAATTGTCTTGTAGTCCATATCGGAAGATGACGCACAGCTCAGAATCTACTTAGATTATCTTAGTTTCACTTACAGTGGGCGAATGATTTTATTGCTCATTATATTTTATTTAAGCTTTAGAGTTGACTTCCTCCGAGATTTTTTAAACTCCTTCTGTAGAAGCAGTAACATTTAATGCTGGTAAGATTATTTCCTTTTAGTGAAAGCTTTCTTAGTCTCTCGCTGGAAGATTATTCTTGTTAGCAGTGTTAACTTGCTTTAGTCTTTTAAATCATTCTGAAGTTCCGTTTTTATAAATTTTTTGTTACTTCACTGTAAGTTAATATCACCTTCAAACCTTAATTTATATTTGACAGCATTGTAGCCATACTGCTTTCCAGTTTTGGCGGTTTCATCCAACGCTTGAAGATAATAGTAATCTCTTCGAGCAAGCGAAATTATGACATGAAGTGTTGTGCACTTGAAAACTGGTCACGTTCAATGTTCAACTTGCAACTTTTGAGTACTAAAATATCTGCTTGTGTTCTTTAGTTTTCCACTCAACGTATTCGTGTTACAAATTTATTTTTATTTTTTTCAGGTGCTGTTCAATTCCCCTTATGCCTCCCTTTCCAACACGGATTCTACGCGTACCAATCGTCCTTTCGACGTTAGCAAGCGTATGCCCCTGCTGTCGCAGTCCTCGGTCAATTCTGATGGTGACCACACTGAGGTAGGAACTGGGCTGATGGTCTGCCTATTGTCGGCATCCTTTTCTGGGGCCTAGGGTTCTGACTTTGGTTGCCGCTGAAAGCTATTATATTATCATGATAGCGCCAACGTAATGCTAATATTCGTTAACTGTTACCATTTCTAACTATACTTGGTGCGGTAGCTCATTTGCTTATTTGTATTTGACGCCGAGCGTCACGGAGTGGTTGTAGGAGGGCGGAGTTGGTCTCATTCGGCAGGGGAGGCCCTGAAGTTCCATTTGCGACCTTGTCCGTAACCGCCATGCAGTGGAACGGTGAGCAGCGCTCATTTACCATCGAAGCCTTTTTTCCACCGCTCTGTTATCGCCACTCGACGTGGTGCTTATATTTGACCTGGATGTAGGTCAGGTTCCCGCTTGACAATCGATTCTTTCAGGGTTGACAGATTCAAGGTAAGTTTCAGTGGGCTACCAAGCCCACGAGTACGTCAGCGGATTGCCAGAACACCCGAAAATATTGATGCAGTAAGACAGTAATTTTTTCGTCCTACCAGGCATTCGGAGCGCAAACATGGTACTGCTTAGATTTCCGATCGCTTTATGAGACCCTAAATTTCATCTTTGCAAATTGTGGCGTAAGAGTTTTTTCCCCGCCGCGATTTTATTGCTCGTCCGGAAATATATGAAACGTTAATTGAAAGCGTGTCTCAGGACGCGTTCTGTTCTTCAGTGACGAGGCTCATTTCCAGATTTCTGGTTGCGTTCACAATCAAAAATGCGTAATTTTTTAGCTTAAATCATGTTTCATAAACTTCTATTCTTGTTTCTATGTACGAGGTGTAGGGATCTCGCCTTGTGTATTGATTCTTCATTCGTTAACTTCCATAATTTGACCTTCCTCTTTTGGAATCACATTTTTTGAGGCTAATGAGGCTCAAACTAATTCATAATCAAATTTTCATTAGAGTAATGGGCGTATGGGCGTTTTAATAACACTAAAAAATTAAACCTCGGTTCCTTAATATGCAAAAATTAGCGTTGGAAAGTACAATCCTTTAATTTCCACGCGCTTTTTGAGTGAAGTGAATAAAACCTATGAGTTATATTTTACACATGAATGAATATTTACAGGTATTTGTTTACGAGGAACTGGATTTGTGCGCAGGAGAGCGGGGGCCGGCACTTGTCAGGCAGCTCGTCGAGCGGCGGGTCGAGCGAGGCGGACTCGGCGCTCGCGTCCATAGCGGACGGGCAGGATTCTGCCTCCGCGTCTTCCCACGGCTCAGCAAATAGTAGTCTGCGACAGGTTGGTGGGCCTTTTGTTGAGTCATAAAATTGTAAACGTTACTATTTTGGGGAATATTTTTAGTTCCACCGCTATGCCGCCAAACGTTATGTATGGACCTATCTCGGTCGGCTTTGGTCTATTTTCAGTTGCGGCATCGTATGTTGGAGTTCATATTTTTCACGACCTTGTTATTTTTTAAGCGGCTGGTGAAAAAGATATATATGTCGGAAGTGAGCGGTCTTCGAGCGCGAGGTAGACCACGGATGAGTTGGATGGATGGGGTGCGACGTGCTTTGTATGAGAGGGGTCTGACTGTGGACGTGGCGAGAGGGATGGCTGCGGACAGAAGTGAGTGGGGGCAGTGTATAAGGAGGTAATTTTATTTTTGACGCGTTACTGGAAGCTGCCCGCGTGTGATGGGGTTGACCTGTCATGTGCGGGGGAGGGGCTGCACTCAATGAAGCGGTCGGGGTAAACCAGCTGTTGCTGTCGGGCCTGACTGTGAAAGGTGGTAGTGCTGAGCTGCTGCTGATCCTGGCAGTTCTGGTGCGGCCAGTTCTGCCTCTCTCGCCTCCTAGTGACTAAGTGTGGTGATTGTGGCATGCTGTCGGCTACCCTCCCATGGGGAGGATAAGCCCGGTATATGTATGTATGTATGTTATTTTTTAAAGCATTTTAATAGGATATTCGGTATCTTCTGCCAGTACTTTCTCATGAGACAAACTAGGTTGACATGATTATATATTTAATTTATTAAAAATGATTTGATTTCACTTCGCTCATGGTAATCAAAAAATTACTTTTAGTATGCCGAGAGCATCAGTAAAACGGCATTTTCGAGGTAATCCGTTGTCCGCGCATGTTTCTTTATCATCATTGCCATCTACGGATTTCGTCTCATCTTTACCCTCTGATGTTCCTCGTTCGCTAAAGCCACGCGTCGTACGCTTGGGAATGAACGCGTTGAGAGTTACCGACAGTGAATATGTGTAAAAGCCTACAATCTTAATAAATCTTTGAGAAAGTAAATCCTACATTTAATCTCATTAAAATGATTAAAATTCCGCGTAACTCAAATTACCGAGACATGTAATTATTATCTTCGAAGTGAAATGAAAACCATCGATGAGGGCGTGGGGTAAAGGGTAAGCAATCAACTGGCACTTGCTTGCTGTGTGATTGGTGTGAGCTAGGCTGAGTTATTCATGTCTTCATTCTTATTAGGAAGTGTGAAGGATCGTAGAACTGAACAAATGCTGGGTTGTCTGGACGAGAACGTATCTCGCACGCGATGGCAATTTTTGGTTCTTTTCGAGGCATGGGAAGGCAATGTCGTAGGCTGGCCGGCCTCAATCTTCCCTCGCATGTAGCGTAGCAGTTTTCGTATGCGATATTGGCAGTTGTGTGAAGCACAACAAATTATTTAAACAAAACGAGCTTTAACTCTTCAGCATGGGGTGAGTAAATTTCATCAATGAAGTGTAAAGTGGATACTGTGAAGCACATACTAGATAAATGGCGAAAAGCAATGGTTCAAGAAGTTTAAGATATTGTATGTGTAGTCACGACAGGAGTTGACTCAATAGTAATAAATTTTGATGAATAAGATAAGGACTGAAAATTTTTCATCTAAAATGCGTTTTCAAGTGATACATACCAATCCTCCGCTAATTGAAAAGTTGATAAAGTTTATATCTCGCGCTTTAACACTTTCCTTGCGTATTGGGTCACATGTGTACCAAGAGGTAAATTGCCCATTTACGTGTCGTTATAAGTGCACGACATTTTATCTGTTTCGCGACGTTTTGGCAAAATAATTATCATACGAGGGGAAATGGTATCGTGCAGTTGTACTCATCTTCATTAGGAAGAATTGAAATTTATTCAAGCTGGAAAATCGATTTCCCTATTCTGATACTTACAACCTAACCAAACTATCTGTTAACAGCCGCGGAAACTCGGTGAACGTGTTAACACTGAATCTCTGTTCCTATTCGATTTGAAAACATGCTTCATGAATAATTTGTTTAGACGTGAAAACATGTAACTTCATCGCCAGTGGCTGTGTACGTAAATTCATTTAGTTCGATTTCTGTGTTCTTTCATGCCTGTTCGAACTGCGGAATCGATTGTAAACATGAATGCTGCTAGTGCAAACTATGAAGAAAACAGTTCACTGACATGCCCACCTTCCTAATGATGTGATCGTGTCGCAGCAGAGCGGCGAGGGCTGGCCGCCTCTGCGAGTCCCTGAGGCGTCACCGGCGCCATACGTCCTCCACGGCCAGCGGCCTGCCAAAGTGGTGCGTGGGTGTGTAGTGTGCATGCCTTAAAAAGGTGCAGCGTCGGTGGCGCATGAAAGTCAAGCCCACCGGACACGCGAATGGTGTGCTGATGAGATATTTACTATTGACTACGGTACTTAGCTTTTCTTATGTCATATTGAAAATCACTATCAAAAATTAATGTCGAAGACTTGGAAAACAAACGTCGAAATATTTGCGTTTTGCTCGTCCGGTATTTTATGCACGTTGGAAAGTATTTTTTTTTTTTCTTTCATACACAGAAAATAACTTGGACTCCAGCTCTTGTTACTCAGTAAATCCTGTGTTATATTTAACCTCTTCAACTCCAAATGTTGAGCAGTGCTCAACGTTGTGATTCTTCCTTGCATATTCAGATACTTTCAGTTGTTAGTAAATTATTTTATTCTAACTACATATTTCTTCCTTTTATGCACTGAAGACGAGCGATAAAACTCGCAATTGTAACTTTTTGTGGGACTTGAATGAATAAATTGTAACAACTTAAAGAGAATTGTTCAAGTATCTATTTGGGTTATTTCTATGCACGTTTTATGCATAGCATTTTGTGAAGAACGTGATTTTGATCTGATCTCTTTTAATATGAACAACACCTTATGCGCGCAGAATGTGTGTGAAGGATATGTTGCTGTCCGCTCGGACCTCAGCCTCCACAGTCCTCACCTTCCTGATATAGACGGAGCGGCCCCTCTTCATTTCCTCCCCATCAAGCCTCCTATCTCAATTGGATTCTCCAATTCTGCGGAACCTGATCAACTGCGCGTTCACCCTAACTGTTCGCGACGTTCTAGCTCAAGCCTTCAATTCGGCAACAAAAACAGGAATTTTACTAGTCCCCCTGATTCTAACGCCTCCTCGCCTTTACCAGCTTACTCTCGCCATAGTTTCACGCCTCCTGGCCAACCCAAATACCCCTTGCCTCCTTCCGATACCCCGACAGACTTGGACGAATTGCGGTGTGCTGCCACCGCATTCAACGATGACTTGAGTCGACTCAGCACCCCTGAAAGCGTAAACGGCCAACAGATGGCGAAACAACGGCCAGCTTCTATACCTTCCATTTTGAGTCTCGAAAAGGCCGTCATAAAGAATGACTTACCAGATGTTGCCTGCGGTGCCACTGGTGCTTATAGCGTTGTTGGGAAAAGAAAGAATGTTGTACAACCTGTATCATCTAGTCAAGGATACGTTACTCTTAGTAGTCAAGTACCACGTCCTAAATTTCCATCATTCCTGGGTTATAGCCAAGCTTCTACGACTACGAAAGATGAGATGTCAGAGAATTCTCAAAATTGTGACATCTCTTCAGGCTTTTTGAACTCGTCTCAAACTCCACCAAGTAACTTTGATATATCGCATAACTACTGTACTTTAGAAGATCTAGAGTCTCTTCCGGGTATATACCAACAAGATCTAACCAACACGCGGACTCCAGATGCTGATAATAAAGCCATGAACAAAAATAGCGCCAAGCTGGACTCCAGACTAGGCAGTGTTGCGTCTGACGATGAGGAACAAAACGGAATATGTGCGAGTGACCGGTGGGCGTTTAGTAACCCAAGGCCTCGTCAGCTGGATTTTGCTGATGAAGTCAGATTTGTGGCTTCGGCTCCTATTGAAAATCATCGAGGCCGCAAGTACTCTCAGAAAGACAATGATGAATTACATTTGCCAAATGTTAGGCCCAACACTTCCGACGGAGTTGCTGGAAGGACTCACAATCTGTCACATTCTCCTCCGTCAATGTGGATTACTGGAGCACCATCTTTGTCAAAACAAAGTTCAGGTTATGTTAGTCAAGAGGCCCTTTCTACTGAACCACTTGTTATTTCACCCAAGCGTTTATTTGCTCACTCACAGGAAATAAAATCTTCCAAATCCATTCCTCAAGAAGTATCTTTTGTGTAAATTGTCTCAGTGACGTTTTCGTTCAAATTTATCGATCCTTTTGTCAGGGTTCACTGCTGTTGTAAATTGTTTGACGTATGGATGACTGAGAAGTAATATTTTTCTGTGAATACAGTAGATGGTGCTCTGTCGATTTGAGTTGTATGTACAAATGTAAATCAGGTTTACAATGCTCATGAGCTGTAGGAGTTGCATGTGTATTCACAGGGCGTATAAATCGCTCTTACTTCGTGGAAGCCCATGCCATATGTAACAGTTTATATCTTGCGTCTTCTATCTATTGTACATACTCGTATAGTTTATGCAGAGATTACTTTATTGTATAGTCTTAATTGTCGTGCTTCTTGACATTTATCTACTGTTGAATCTCGTTACCTCGTAAAGAGTGGACATACTCCAAGAGAATCTCTTTCACTCATGAATCTCATGACATTTTCAAGTTTAACCTATTTTTCATGCTTTTTCTGGGTGCTAACTAACGGGTGAAAATTGAAGCGCTAATTCTTCCGCGATTAGGTATTGCAACTATAAACGTTTTTGAACAAATTTTCACAAAAATGACAACCACTTTTTCACCGTTATTACAAGTGAGCGGAATATGTTTTTTTATGGTAGGCTTTTAGTATAGTTTAAGTTTGCTATAATTTCAAAAGAATTGTCAATTGAAAGTGTAGCCAATGATTACTTTTCAGTTCAGCAACTTGAAAGGAAAAGAAATTTTTGCCCTTCATATTGAAGTGTCAGTTAATATTTTTACTTTTTTGCGTTGGTCCTACCATTCCCACCAGTACGAGGAAACATACTCGGACATTTTTTTGAGCGTAGGAGCTGATTTCGGAGTTGTACAACACGTAATAGCAGATATCCCGTTTGTATATTGCCCATGGAGCTTAGTTGCAATATGATAAGTGGGCTTTGCTCGACTTCGCTTCAGGTAAAGTCTCTATGTTGCCATCTTATCTTATTTTAGAGCTTTAAGGCCCTATTACACGGGGCAACACTTTGCCTCGGTTACGGCAACTGAAATGACGCAACTTGTGGGTGCGCTATCACACAAGGCAACCAGTGTGGCGTTGCCAATTGCAGAGGGAGGTTGTAGCTCGCAGTGACTGCGGCATTTGACATCTTCATTTCATCATTAAATGAAATGCATTAAGAACGTATACAAAACTTAGATCCTGTTTTGCGCTTTTAAATGTCCTTGCATAATTTATTGTCTTTATTTTCTAACAATGGATGAGATTGAAGGGTCGTACGACTGTTGATTTAATATAATTCTTTTGATGTATTATTGACTTCTAGGAAAATATCTAATTTATGAGAATCAAATCTAAAATGCAGCAATATAAACATCGCAATATTGTAATAAATTTTTAACATCTTTTTTACAGCTCATATTCGCATATAAATATAATAATTTGTGTTTTTATATCACACAGAAATAGACAAAAGGAAGAGTAATTTAATTAATTAACACTTTGACTGCGGCAACTAAATATAAAGTTCAACACCAAACTCAAATTTTAAGTCAATTGTAGTAAACTATTTTGAAAATCCCAAACATGAACTGGATCGTGCCTTCATTTAGCTTTGATTAAATATTTATGGAAATTGAGTTTGCGCCGGTGAGCAGCATTATGAAAATTACCTCCGTATACCACCGGTGGCGCACGTCGCAGTCAAAGTGTTAATCCCATTCATTTGGTATATTGATATAGTTAGGTTCAAGCCTAAAAAACATATTAAAATGGTTTGATCATTAGAAGCTGAATAAATTATTGCCTATTTTTCTACCCGCTACTTATGATAGAAAATTAAAAATGAATGCACATTCAGTTACCTGACTTCATAGAGTCAATCTTCTTAATGTTTTTTCTATTTTTTGTGGCTTCGATAGTTGCATCATATCCAGCTAAACTGTTTAAACTTATAAACCTATGGATTATTCTTTTTCAAATTTCTGACCACTTTATTTATCATAAAATTCTACCTGATACACATTCCGATATATGGAAAAGTTACAGCATTTGAAAATGAAACGTCACGAATGAAACGTCACTTTAAATGGTAATATTCCGCTGAATTTTTTACAGAAATTACGGCTAATTATATGAATAAAATGACACTTAATTGCTTATATAAGACTTATAGCTTCCATATTATAGAACACTGCGCGATTTATTAACACTTTGACTGCGACGTGCGCCACCGGTGGTACACAGAGGAAATTTTCATAATGCTGCTGAACGACCAATAGTCGCAAACTCAATTTTCATAAATATTTAATCACAACTAAATACATGCACGATCCAGTTTATGTTTGATATTTCCAAAATAGTTTTCTATAATTGACTTGAAAATTTGAGTTTGGTGGTGAACTTCATTAATACCTAGTTGCCGCAGTCAAAGTGTTAAATCCTTCGACTTTCTATTGAATGGTGGACCAAGTTTATGTTGGCTCAGTGGGAGGCGGTGTTTCATAGCATAGGACATTGATGAAAGGCTTCTTTTATCAATTGCATGGCGGATCGAGACCATAGTGAACCAGACGGAGACGGTGTTGCAGACATCCTCACACTACGACGCTCAGTCGAGCACTGCTCCGTCGCTCTGAGGTGCACGACTCAGCACGAGATTTTTGAACAAACGCGATAGCCAAAACTCGCCCAGCAACTGCAGTCCGTTGCTCTCAGAAGCATCCGTCGCTACTTTTTGGAGCAATTGTTGCCCCGTGTAATAGGGCCTTTACGTTTCATTTGTAAGAATAAAGTTTACTCGCTCAAATGTATGTGTCTTTCAACAAGTTCTTCACAAGTGCGCGGCCAACTCTTGAAGCTTGAGAACTGTTAACAGACGACGATGAGCGAAGTTTTATTTTCCTCTTTCTAGAGGAACGGCAACCAGACTAGTGTTTGGAAAGATTCCCTACACTTGAATTCTCAATAGCACCAAGACTTCGATTCGCATGGACTATGATCAGAATCGCCGCAAGAATGTCACAGGCTCAAGCCACCAATATAATGCAGGTAAATTCTTTGAATAAAAATGTACACATTTTAATAGGTAGGCGAGATTTAACCTTTCACCTTTACCAACTTTGGTGTAGTGTCGAAATAAATTATTCCTATCGATGGAGAAGCAGAGATGGATTTGTTCCAATTTACGAGAAAGCGAGAAACAAGTGAGGACATCTCCGTGCTTCCAGCGTTTTTTTAGAAAAAATTCCTTCTGAGAATATTACTCCTGGACAATATTTTACCCCAATTTTAGATTACCATCAATTAATGCGAGAGAAAATCAAATATTCTTCAAGAAGACTATATTACTGCATCAATTACTCAAGATTATTTTACCATTCACTTGACGCTTGTGAACATATGACGGTAAATCAAATCTATTCATAACTCGATAACTACATTTCATTAGCAAATAATTAAAGAAACGCCAAGTTGTAGAAACACATTCATTTCAATTTTCACTGCCGTACACGGCCAGGCTTGTGTCACGCTATTTTAGTCAAATGGAAAAGTTTAGAAAGCAGCCTGTCAAAAATTACGGCTTTAAAGAAAGATCGATGAAGAACGCATGTCTGTTATATTCGAAAGATAGTGTAAAACAGCATCTATGTACATCCGTGTTGGTAAGCGTGTACCGACGTTTACTGCACCTGTAAAAATCCCTCCGTATCGACATTTTTTAAACACCAGTTTCTTAAATCATTAGCTTTATCATAAAAGTTTTGAGTCGAGAATAACTTGAAAGAGATTATTAGAGATTATAAGTTAGTTTAAGCCTCCCTAACCGCAACAAAAAAGAGCGAATCGAAGAGAGGAAGGAGGAAGGCACCATTTAGTATGGAGATAAGAGAATGGGGAATCTATACAGAAGGGTCATAGAAACAGTAAGATGAGAAAGAAGTTCATGAAACAAGATCAAAGTTGAAGAAAGTAGTAGGTCCTGAAAAAAGAGGACAGCAGTGAACCGAAAAAAGATGGTCCGTAACAAGACAAAAACCTATTCTATTTGAACAAAAAAGAAAGCCTACCTAACCTTCAGCTCAGGCCCTCACATTGTCCCCCTGGGAGCGCTAATTCCCATAGATACAATAATTGTATCCCCCTGAGGGGGAATAACTTGAAAAAAATTTAATTTAATTTTATTTGATTTACTCTATGGTTTTGTCTATATTTATTGTTTATTCGTCCAGTAATTTGAGAGCTGGTGAAATTCAAGTTACCATTAAATCATTCTCATTAATCTCACCTCATAAATGCAGCATAATATGCCCTATGTCCTTTCAAAGGATCTTTTGTTAAAGTTCCAGCGGGTTCACCTTCAATTTATTCAAGAAAAAACACCAGTATACAAACCTGAACTAAATAACTTTATCTTTGACATGCCTCTACTGCAAGTTAAATTTCGAGAAAATTTTTCTCTTCAAATCTTTCGGCTCCTATTTCTGACCATTTCAAAAGTTTGGATCAACAATTTTAGTTTCATTTTCAACTTGATGATTATTTTAATATTTACCATAACCACAAAATTGGAGACACTGATCCTCATTACAACCAGGAACTCCTCGAATTACGCACTCCATTCGCAGCAAAAATACGAACTCAAACAAAAAGGCGCAGTCTAACAAGCTTCAAGAGTTTTCATCCACACATCGTTAAAATCAGAGAAAGGTTCAGTTTTTAAATTTTTATTGCAATTCTAAGAAATTTTAGGGTTAAATGAAAATCTTAGTTATTCATGAATGCCACCAATAACCTGGCACTACGATGGCGCCCCTTCCATTTAACGTAGAAATAAAGAAATAAGACGCAGCACCGGCCGCACGGAGGCATCAGTAGTCTCAACACACAATCATTTCCTACCTCAACTGATCCACTCCACAGCTCGCAAAGATGGCGGCCTTATCCCCTGCGTGGCACAGTCCCTTAGCCACAATGATAAATGAAACCCTGCCATAAAACATAATATATTTTCGTCTTTTAATAACAGAACATTAAATAAATTTGATCAAATCCGGAATTCCTTACTGGCAAATGATTTTTGGACACCAAAGAACTACGCCACTAACCTTGCCTTGAAAGCTTATTGGGCAGCGTGGTCTTCACGTCGGAAGTAGAACGGCCCTCGTCAGTGAAGGTATACAACGATAGGAGAGCTCTTGAAACTTCATTACTCCTCAGAGATCCCAAAACTGCACAACAGAGATTATCAGGGGAACAGTCTTAAGGGGATCATCCGGGGCCCTTGCCAGATCCTGTCAATGTCATGGTCATTTTGCAAGTTTTTGTTGTAGAAGGACCCTTAGTTGGTGGACTATTCGTTCCTAAAATTTTATGGCGCTACGACAATACTTCCTCCCCTCCCAGGGAGGTGAAGGGACCAAAATATTTCAATTTTCCCGATTTTGACCCCATATAAAAAGAGAACAAATGGGAAATGGAAAAAAAGCCGAACGTGAGTGTGTTAGAAATGTTCCAAGGATTCTAAAACTGCATTTGTTTTTGTTCTAGCATCAAAACTGAAGGAGTCCCATTCTGAAATATCGATATCAATGAAAAGCACCTAAAATTTTTCTTAACTTTTTCCTGATTTTGACCCCAAATATAAAGAGAACAAATGGGAAATGGAAAAAAAGCCAAACGTGAGTGTGTTAAAAATGTTCCAAGGATTCTAAAACTGCATTTGTTTTTGTTCTAGCATCAAAACTGAAGGAGTCCCATTTTGAAATACCGATATCAATGAAAAGCACCCAAAATTTTTTTAACTTTTTCCTGATTTTGACCCCATATATAAAGAGAACAAACGGGAAATGGAAAAAAAGCCAAACGTGAGTGTGTTAAAAATGTTCCAAGGATTCTCAAACTGCATTTGTTTTTGTTCTTGCATCAAAACTGAAGGAGGAGTCCCATTTTGAAATATCAATATTAGTGAAATATCAATACCTAAAAACCAATATGTCAAATTTTTGCAAAATCTAAGGCCTGAATCAAAAAAATGAATGGAATCAATTGTGTTTCTTTTCAAAGGTTACATATCATGGTCAAATTTCATAAGAATAAGACTGAAAAAAGAATAAAATTATTTTTTTGATAAAAAAGGAATTTTTAAAATTTTTTTTTTTGAAATCACAATTTACAGTTTGAATATGAAGTTATGTATGGAAAGTATCGAAATAAAAATTAAAACTGCATTCAATTACATCAATTGTTCATTATATTACACTTCAACACAAAATTTTATTTTTTGCTTATACCCAACACTTTGAATTTTCAACATTCATCCTGGGACTAGTTCTTGAGTTTTGATGCTAGAACAAATCCAAAGACAGTTTTAGAATCGTTGGAACATTTCTAACAAAAGTCCGTTCTGCTTTTTTTCAAATTAGAATTCTTTGAAGAAATATATAGCTCTAAACCCAAAAAATTGTTGCTGATTTTTGAAATTTCCAAAAATTTTGAAAAAATAGAAAAAAATTGAATTTGAAAAAAACTGAATGAGCGTTTGTTAGAAATGTTCCAAGGGTTCTAAAACTGTCTTTGTTTTTGTTCTAGCATCAAAACTGAAGGAGGAGTTCCAATCTGAAATATCAATAAAAATATACAAAAAAACACATTTTTGTCAAAAAAAAACTAAGGCCTAAATCGAAAAAATGACAGGAGTAAAAAAGGTTTACTTTCACAAGACATATAATGGCCAATTTTCAAACGAACCGGACGAAAAAAGGTCTCAAACCCGGATGATCCCCTTAACTACACATGGCATAGGGAATATTAGACTACTTGGCTACTGACATTCAGTTTCTTCATCCTGAATTAGATGTATTCACTGTAACAGAAACAAACTATCAGATCTATCACAAAACTCAGTTGAGCCTGACATGCAATGTGCATGTCTGTACGAACAGGTAAATAAATTGCAAGGATTACACACAGCAACAGAGATAGTAAATTATGTCCCCTGACGGGCAGGGTTTGTTGCAGGACTTGGCCTGCTCTGATACCACACAGTCTGACGCGCGCATGTGCGAGACATTTCTAAACAAAATATCCAGACTTGAAATGGGGACATATGACTACAAAAGGAAACCTTAGAAGTGATTCTCACTAACACATGCGCTAACATATCGAATTGTTGGCATGAGTCAAACATTGGATTGGCTACCACAACACCCAGCTGCTATGAGCTGAGCAATCCAAGTACACACAAGGCTCATGTTTAGATCAGACAGATCCTTCGTGAAAAATAATTGTAGAAGTGGTTGAATGTACCAACACGAAGGCATAACTTTACAGACCACAGAGGTAGCTGAAACATTCACTGCTACAGTTCAGGCACAGATGCAAAGGATTAGCTATCACATCATCATCATTCTCATGCAATGAAGCCTAAATTGAATCCTGCCATAACTTAAAAGTTCATTGTGGTGGCGCCACTGCCAAAATTTACAGCTCCGCTCGTTATATTAAGCTCACTGTTTGAGTTATGGGAAACACATTGGACTGAGCTAGAGAATATGGTGAGCACCTAACCTCAATTTACTGGCAGCATCAGGTGACTGGCAGGCTAGAGTGAGCTGATAAGTTTTTGAACATAAAGAAAATTTCAATTTTTTGGTAATTCGGTAAAATAGTAACATATGAAAATATTATAGCAGTAACACATACAAACATAGTCCATTATCTAAAACATGATACACAATGAATGCATCCAATTTATACAGCATTTTAACAAATAGGTGATGAAATAAGTACTTGGACACTTTTCTTTTTCTTGGTAAATTCCCCAAATTTTGTACTTCTATAAAAATCACTGCCTACAAATGTTTCCAGGATGAACTAAAAAACACACTGAGAAGGTTACGGGAGGTTATCAGTGTGGCTGCCTGACAAGTTTGCATGAGAACTCAATATAATAACATTGCATGAAAGAGCAAATAATTTTGGAATTAAAAAAGCACATAAGCAATAAAATATCGAAAACCATTAATCCTGCTTGCAGTAGGTTCCATTGCAAAGAAGTGGAAAGAGCCATGGGCAAGACAAAGATGCCATGATCAAGAGCTCTGCTATGCTATTAACTTCCCTAATTTTGTAATTTATTTCAAATATTCTCCCACTGGTATTTTAAATACTTGAAAATTTTGTTAAATGCCCTAAACTAGAAGCACTAGCCATCTTAGCACTAGAGTAAACATCAGTACCCAAAAAGTTAATGAAGAGGACTGTTTCTTTGAATGCATCTTTTGTTGAAACAAGTGCAAAATTGAGCTTTTGACAGCAATGATACAACACATGTCTGGCGAGAAATGGCACTGTGTACAACAGGAACAATACTATCCCTGCAGTGAAACATGGTGAAGGAAATATGAACTGAAGGTGCTTTTTTCAACAGTGTAGGAACACTCAAAATAATTGATGGACATATAGATAGTGTCAAGTATAGACTATAGACATAATTTGGATGGTAATTTGCAACAGTCTGTAGGAAAGATGGGATTTCTGAATGATTGGTAGTTTCAAAAAGACAATGATCCAAAACACACGGCTAAAGCAATACAAAAATGCTTTGTAGACAAGGATATAAACATTGCAAAATGGTCTTAAACCCAAGAGGAAATAGCAGATCCTGAATGAGCAATTTATACAAGACAGCCTTCAAACCTTGAAGAATTGAAGATTTTCACAAATGAAAAGTAGGAAAAAATTCCTTTGAAGTGTTATCAAGGCTTGATAAAATGCTACAAAAAATGTTTTCAAGCAGTAATTGCAGTTAAAGGTTTAACTACATATTCAGTGATATTTTTGCAACTGTCCAAATACTTTTTTCATTATCTATTTGCTAAAATGATGTATCCATTGTTTGTATTCAATATCTATCATATTTCAGTTAATAGAGTGTTATTGCTATCATATTTTTAATGTCATAGGTTACTTTTCATCTAAATGGCAAAAAATAAACACTTTCTCTATATCCAAGTAATTATTTTACCTTACTGCATATGACAGTCTCTAGGTCTTTATTGACCTTAACACAAGTAGGGTAATTCATCAAATATCAAACAGAAACCATGTGTGTCTAGAAACAACCTTCATAAATCGGTAACTTTTGCTCTGAATAACTGTTGCGGGCCTCAAGATTATTCTTGAACAGTTGCTTTCTTGTTCTGTGATGTCGCTTTAAAGACAAAGTAGATTGTTCAAATTTATTTATTGTTCTAAAAATGGAACACTTTATTAACATAATTTCATCAATATCACACATGAATCGAACAAGAATTTTGATCCAAACAGGTTTTTTGTTTGAATTTTGAATCCAAACACAACTTACTAAAAACTATATATGGCAATACATACGGACGTGTTTAACATTACAAAGTGAATTATACGGGTCAAAGGTCAATTTAATTACTGAAGAATATATTTGTTACACAAATAAGTAAAATAAAATAATATCTCCGTCTTAACTGTATACAAGCTTGACCTACCTTCCCAGACAATATACGTTTCAGAACTTAGCCATAATCGTAAATCTAAGTAAGATCTAGAAAATGTATTGTAGTATAAAGAAGAAGGCGCTCCTTAAATATATTGATATATCTCACACCCTTAATTTTGATATATATATATATATATATATATATATCAATATAAATATTTACATTGATATTATATTATTATATTTATTATTACTTATAATTTTATTAAAAGAAATAATATATACAATTATTACTTATAATAATATTATAAGTAATTATATTATTTGTATTATATTATTATTATATTTATATTGATATATCTCACAGCGAACACCTTTGTTCACTATTTAATACTGACATGAAATAGGAACTGAATTTCAAACATGGAATAATTATCAAGGTTTTAGCAGCGGGAAAGAAAAAAATACAGCAACAGAACATCATATGGCAACACTACTCTCTAGTTATGACAAGAGGTTGACGGTGGCACAACACAGTTAAACCGTCGCAATTTTACCGAGGTGCGTAAGATTTTTCAAGTGAAAAAATATGATCAATTTGTATGGGTTGAACAGAAAATGTGTTCGCAACAGCTGGTAGCAGTTTGCAGCTCACAGAAATGAGTTTTCATCACTAAAATAGGAGTTTTAGACCTAAAATCACCGGCACTGAGCAAGTTTGGATGCTTATTAAGTTTATTACGCGCATATTTTCAAAGTTGTTCGATAATCAGTTCAGTTTGATATTTGATGAATTACCCTACTTGAAATACACTAAAATAAATTGACCTGAGTTGAGTATCATCAATGACAAAATTATCATTACTGAAGGTTTTTAAGATCCAAATGCAACCAGTAAATTCAGAAGTGCACTGAGGGCAATCTGAGAACTAAAGTGACTAAAGGTAAAGAGTCACTCACTTGGCTGACAAAAAGAAACATTTCTCAGAGACAGAATCAAAACAGAGCTATCTTTCAAGGCTATCCAAACATTTTTCCATCAAAAAAGCAGTGAACATAAACAAAATATTACTGGAAATCATTTTAGAAAATTTTTACATAGGTATTAGAATTTAAAAAATACAGACACAAAGTTCTTCCTTAAATAATATCAGCAGTAAATTTGGTCAATATTGAATTTAATGCATCAATGATTTTGAAAATTTTGTTTCCAAATTTATGTAATTGGAGACAATTTAAGGTTTTACATGAATAACATTCTACTTGCAAATGCTTACTTTTCTAGATATTCAACTATGAAGTTATAGGAACGTTGTAATTGTTTAAAAATTGTTTGTATATAAAATTGAACAAACAGACTCATAAATAAGCTGAAATATGGTATTGACATAACAATAGGTGAGGTTAGGTTAGGTAAAAAATAGATTAGTTAGATAAACTAACCTAAATCAACCTCAGAAAACTTAAAATAACTTCCCTTAACTTAGCCCTCCCGAGACTGAAGGTTTCAGCAACAATGCAGGAACGACGCGAAGAGCCAAGAACCGTTCTGAAACTGCCGTTAATGCTATTCTTACCTGAACGTTATTTATGCTATAATTCGAAAAGTAAGCATTTGCGAGCACAATGTCATTGTAAAACGTCTTAAATTAAACAATTTAAACAATTTAAAACAATTTATTTACCACAGGAGATACAGAGATAAAATGTTTCTTAAGTCTAGTACAATGGTCAAATTTGAGTATAGCTACCTGTGGGCCCGAATAAGTTCAGTGACTTCTAGGGCATCCTACCATCAAGGTTAGTCTTAGGAGTACAATAATGTTTAACCTAATTCACTTAAACTAGAGACGCATTAGACTGATCAATGAGATAAGTAACTCGAAATTAGATACTTCATTTCACAATATAGTTCATATGGACTAGATTTAACAGTATATTCGACAAACGATTCAAGAACAGACTGAAGATCGGCGAAATTAATCAAGGCGAATTAAATTATTAGGACCAGTTATGTAGGGGACAAGGTTTGACTCTGTGATCTTACACGACTAGTAATCTGACAGGAAGTGAGACTCAAGACTTTTTTTGAATACCTTATAAGAATTACTTTCACGGATTTCCGCAGGTATTGAGTTCCAAGTTTTAGTTCCAACGAAGAGGATACTGTGTTGTGACCGAGCCTTTGAGTAATAAGGAAGCATGAATTTACTTCTATTTCGGGTTAAATGGTCGTGATGACCAGTTTGCGTAGTTAATAGTTGTTTTAGGCTATTGTCGCCATCATTTGTTAATGTTTTGTAAATGAAATTGCAAATGGAGATTTTGTAGAGATCCGAGAGCTTAAGTATTCGTAAATTTTTGAATGAGTCATTTGTGTGAGCATTATATTCCAGATTCTTTATCGCTCTTATGGCTCTTTTTTGCAGGGTAAAAATTTTGTTGGTTTTATTTTTATCAGTTCCGTGCCATGCTTCTATTCCGTATTGCAAGTATGGTGAAATGAGCGTTCGGTAGAGCATTTGTAAGGCTGTTTCAGGCAGGAAATTCTTAACTTTATTTAGGATTCCGATAGATTTTGATAATTTAGAACTAATATGAGCGATGTGCTCTTTAAAGGTTAGATGTTTGTCTATTATGATGCCGAGGAATTTACTTGAGTTGGTTTCTTCGATTTCACCTTCGCCAATTTGAATGCGTGGGAGAGATATATTTTTCTTGTATGAGAATGTAATATATTTTGTTTTATCGATATTGAGGCTTATTTTATTAGCTTTAAGCCACAATGAAACCTTATGAAGTTCATTATTTATACGCTCCGCCATCCTAGCGGGATTTTGGTCTGGAAGGACCGCAGAAAGGGTACTGTCATCGGCAAAAAGTATGAATTTGAAGAATGATGTAGATTTAATGATATCATTGATAAAAATTAGAAATAGGAGAGGCCCAAGGACAGATCCTTGTGGAACCCCATGGCTAATTGTCTGTGGGTCTGATTTTGCATCGTCAATGACAACGTATTGTTTCCGATTTGCTAAGTATGATCTAAACCAATCATGGGCAGCCCCTCGAATGCCATAACAATGTAGTTTCGAGAGTAATACGTTATGGTCCACACAATCGAATGCTTTTCGAAAGTCAAGAAATACGGAGAAAACAAGCTTTCCTTCATCTATATTAGAATAAAGGTATTGCAAATGATTTAATACAGCTTGTGTCGTAGATTTCTTAGAACGAAAACCGTATTGTTTGTCGTAGAGGAAAGATTTTTGTTCAAAATACGAATACACTTTTTTATACACAATTTTCTCGAATATTTTGATAATAATTGGTAGTACAGAGATAGGTCTATAATTGTTAACGCAGTTTTTATCACCATTTTTAAAAATAGGGGTGACTCTCGCCATTTTGAAAGAGTTGGGGAAGATACCTTGAGAAAGGGATTGGTTGATAATATAAGATATGCACGGTGCTATTATATCAGCTATAGCCTTAAGAACTTTAGCCGAAAAATTTTTCAATCCACTTGATTTATTTTTCAAGTTGTTTATGCACGTAATTACATCGGAGGGATTAGTTGGCGTGAAAAAGAAAGAGTTAGGTTCACGGACATGGTCCATGTATTGCAAGTGGTCTCTGGGTTCACTGAAGACACTATCGGCTATATTTTTTCCTACGTTTACAAAAAAGTTGTTAAACACAGTTGCAATATCTTTTTTCTCGTGGTATTTTACATTTTCGTGAACGACGGACTCAATTGTTTTCGTTGTATTATTATTCGGTTTATAGCATGAATTAAGCAGGCGCCAAGTTTTTTTAATATCAGTTTTGTATTCAGTAAATTTGCGCGTGAAGTAGTCTCGTTTTGAGGTTCGTATTTGATTTGTCACATGATTCCTGAATCTGTTATACGTTACTTTAGATATTCGCCCTTCGTATAGTAAGGCTAGGTACGCTTGACGTTTCTTTATATTGATCACGATATCTTCAGTAATCCAGGGCTTTTGTCTATTTTTCGGCGTAATTGTGCGGGTGATTATTGGACAGCACTGGTTATATGCGGTCGTTATAATTTCAGTTAAATTTAGTATTGCTTCATCAATGTTAATCGCATTATTATCCCGTTCATAGACGTCTAATAATGGCATTAATTCTTCTAGAACAGTTCGCATTGTTCCCAAGTTGTATTCGTTTACACAACGAAATGAATAGGTATCAGCCTGTGGGCTGGAACAAGGATTATAGACATTTTTCTTGATGAGAAACACCGGGAAATGGTCAGATAAGTCAGAAATTATTATTCCGGTAAGAAAATCAGTCGGATCTAACATAAAAATATTATCGAGTAACGTAGCCGATTCAGAAGCAACACGTGTAGGTTTCGTGATGATTGGAAGGAAGGAGCTAGACTGAAAAACATTTATGAAGTTTGAGATTTGCTCACAGCTATCATATTGTAGAAGATCGTAGTTGAAATCCCCGCAGATTATTATGTCATTATATAGAGACTTGTTGAACTGAGATAAAATGCTTTGAAGCTCGTTCAGGAAAGAGACGTTACAAGCTGTTGGGGGTCTATATACTGTCCCAAGCATAATCCGTTTACCATTTTTTGTTAGTTCTATAAATAAGGTCTCAATATGTTCACGATTCATAGTTGCACTTAAAATGACTTTCGAAGATATATGTTTAGATATGTATGTACTGATGCCACCACCACGTTTGTTACTACGGAGTGAATGATGGCGTTAATAGTTTTGAATTTGAATCAGGTCTTTAGATGAGTCGTCTAGCCAACTTTCGGTGAAACTGAGAACATCAAAATTGCTGTTCAGCTCAGTGATAGTACAAGATATTTCATCTATTTTCGGATAAATGGATCTACAGTTCCAACATAATAGAGAAAAATCGTTACAGGTCTTCCTCATCGATTCATTGAATTTTTTAATATTTA
Organism: Morinoia aosen; assembly: GCA_030386875.1. Taxonomy (NCBI): domain Eukaryota; kingdom Metazoa; phylum Arthropoda; class Malacostraca; order Amphipoda; family Talitridae; genus Morinoia; species Morinoia aosen. The sequence continues at coordinate 153,987 of CM059571.1, forward strand.
GGTATTTACAGTTTCCAGTTTCATTTAGGTTTGGGTGCAGTCTATTCAAATGATTGAGATCTGGATCAATATTGTCGAATATGTCAACATGGTCAGTCATTAGCATTAAGAGACAGTAAGTAAAATGTAACGGAAAAATAAAAATGATAAAAACTACAGGATCAAGGTAAAAATAAGGACATTCCTACTTAGAATTAAACTAAAAAAAAAGAGAAACTAAAAACACACAGATTATTAGTCTAAATTGTTTAAAACCTAGTATGATTTCATAAGGAGAGCGCAAATTCAGTCCATGAGCAGGAACATTAGGGATCATAAATGGCAAATAATGTAGTTACAAGGCTGTCGTACCAGTGGTTTCCGCATATAACACTTATAAGATGTAGCAAGGACGAAATGGATTTAAAAACGAAGTGACAGTGAAGTTATCTATGGAATTTAAAAAATCTTGACTATCTAAATTGTTTCCAGATTCAGAAACACATACACGAGTTAAGTCTGAACAGCAAGTTCGGTATGAGCATTCGATAAAAAAGAGAAAGAAAGAAATTGAAAAACAATTTAGTAAGCAGCAAAACAAGGCTGTAAGGTCGACGTGGATGCCTTGAAGAGGTGAAGGTAATTCAATCAAAAATCAAGAAGAAAACATGTGGACAGATATCAAAATAATATTAAACTCAATACGTCAGTCTAAAAAAATACTAATCACGAATAATTTCCTCTGAGGACTTGCCGACATGTTGCAGCAAGTACTTGTCTAGTTCTTCAGGTGTATTGATGGTTAGAGATCTCTGAGTTACTTGGCCGGGTATCTTTGGAGAGAAGACGTTGATATTGCCATCAAAACTTCTTGCGGGTCCTATTTGTTCCGGAAATTTTCGTTTGGCCAATCTCAGAGTGTACATTATGCTTGCTCGCGAAGGTACTAAGTATTCATTCACGTAGAGTTGTTCCGGTTTTGTAACACGGCAGGCTGTCAGAATTTCTTGCTTCTTTTCGTATTTTCGTAGCTCAAAAGAAATGTTTCTCCTATCGACGTTTCCGGGTGGAGGTTTTTTTCCCAATCTACTCGCTGTGGTGATGTCAGAGTTACTCAGGTTGATTTTGAGTTGGTCCTTCAGGATCTGGCACACAGTTTCTATGCAATTTTCTTCAGGACGTGATTGCGGCAGTTTCCCTGATATAACGAAAGTGCGTTTTTTGTTCTCCAATTCTTCACGTTCTTCTTTCCGTTCGAGTCGCTCTAGACGAGAGACTATGGTATTTATTTTCTTATCTTGTTCTTCAATCCTTGCATTTTGATTTGATTCTTTCTTCGTTAGTGTTTCAATCATCGTTTTCAAGTCACTAATTTCGCTTTGAAATTTCTTCATTACTGATTTGAAGAGATCAATTAGGATGGAAACTACTTGCTTAGTCGGTTTTGGCAGGCCTTGTACGTCTGGATAGTCAAGCTCCAGCATACCCTCGCTGTTGTTGTCCTTGGTTGGGCTTGTCGCCATCTTGTGAGAAGGGAGACACTCTCAAAAAGAAGCAAGGGTTGAGTGCTTGTTCTGATGGAATATCACACTTTTTGTTCGATTTTTTTAATTTGGTTAGATAAAATTTATTCTTGGATTCTCATGGTCTGAGTGGGCACTCTTTTTTGGTTAGAAATGCATGATCATTAACCAGTTGGGCACTTTGTTTCGGAGCAAAGACACAGACGTCCTCACTGCCTCACTGCACTAAATGTCTCCAATTACTCAAGCATTAACCCTTTCGGTACGATAATTCAAGTGGCTTGGGTAAAAACTTCCAGGAGAAAAAATTATCATTACCCTGAATTGTCAGTGGAATTGTCCTAGTGTGGGTTCTTTTGGCTTAAACAAGTGCCTACTTTTTTATTTTAATTTAAAAATTTTTATCAACCTTTAAGCTCTATGCTTGGTGACAGGTATCTTTTCGACGTTCATAAAAATTGTCGACGTTGTTAAAAAAGTTTTTGTACTTACGAAGAAATTATTCATACGTTTTTGCCCGAATTTATCAAACACAAACGAAGTTCAGAAAAAATTGGTCAAGTTAAATAGAGAGGTTATTGAATGTGTTGCACGGACCCTGCGGCATGAACTTAGAAATAACCTATGGTAATTTACGCGTGCAGGCTTCTGGAAATGCTTAAAAACTAGTTAATGAATGCTTGTAATATCCCTAATTATATTATTTACTCCAAAATATTCCCTCACTAGTTAAATTACTTTAAAACTAGGTCTGATGCCCTAAACTGGAAGCACTAGCCAACTTGGCACTGGAGTAGCCGTCAGTACCGAAAGGGTTAAAAAAATTAAAATCGTTGACGCGCTAAATTTAATACGGACCGTAAATTTTTCGACACTTCAAACATCAATCAATGACGTCAAGTAACTACACGGAGAACCGTTTATTGACATGGCTTAATGTTTTCACTACAGCAGCCATGAACATAACATTGTACCTGGAGCTAAAAGTGCATACAGAATGACATACCTTGTATTCAAAGTTGCTAGAATCACATTGGTAACAAAACATCCAGCTAATCTATCACAAAATCTTGAAATAAGCGAGGAAATCAACCACACTCATCGCACTCAATTCAAATCGGGTGCTCTGGGCTTTTTGTTGATGACGGAAGCGGTTGTTCCGGAATTGTAGCCTTAAGGAGACCGTCTGGGTAAAAAAAAGTCCGTTATTTATGAATGGATTTCTCTGACATTTTCAAAGTAGGTGTGAAATGATGCAAAGATCAATTGCTATTTCGACGAAATTTTTGTATCTGCACTTTGTTTTTAATTTTTTTTCGAAAAATATGAAAAAATAGTTTTTTTTTAAAAATCTATCTTCTTCTACAATTTTGAAGTTACAGAACCAGTACTTCGTTTTTAGATTGCTTATATGTCTATATAACCATTAGCAATAGGAAAATTCGATAACTCCTTTTTGTGGATTTTGAGAATTAAAAATAAAAAAGTTGACTTTTTCTTCATTTTTTCTTTATGTCGTGTAATTTTCAAAATAATAAATTTATCCAAAAATGCCATTGCTTAACGATACTCCTTGCTAAGCCCTATCGAATGGTATATAAACCATTCTTGTAGCTCTAAAACTGTGGAAGAAGATACATTTGAGAAACCAATTATCATGTTTCCAGTAAAACGTGTTTTTCACAAAAAAAATGTTTTTCTTTTTATCTCTTGAACTACAAGATTTTCTACAATGAACTCTTGAGCGTGTGTAGCTCTTTTTAAGCCCTTTCGATTGATATAATTTACATTGCTGTAGCTCTTTAACTCTGGGAAAAAATATACAACAAAAGACAATACGTGTAATTCTTCAAAACAACCACTTTTTTTATTTTTTCAGTTTTTTTCAATCAAAATACTTTTTTTTATGGCAACTTCTCTGTTTTGTAGCTATTTTTAAGCCCTTTGAATTGGTGTGCTCGCCATAGCCGTAGCTATGATACTGCAGCTGTCATCGAGCTATGAATGAAAGCTGTGGTATCATAGATACGGCAGAACAACTAAATTCTGAAATTGTCAAAAATTATAAAAAAAATATCAAAATGTTTCGTTTGTATAATGGAAGCACTTTGAGTAGCCCATGAACGAACTATATTGTCATTCCCGCAGAGAAACACGCTCAATTGACCCCAATAATGAAGGGGGGAGGGTTCAAGGTCACGCCACCCCCATCGCTTTCCCCCCCTCTGGTGCGCGCCCTATTCGGAGTAGACGTAAACGGAAAGTACCAATGGAAGCGCAAGAAAATTCTCTATAAGATGCATATTAAAACAGAAAATCAGCACATATCCCGATTTCTATCTAGACGGTACCCAGACGGCCTCCTTAATGCGAAACTCAAATTCCCTGAGTACGACGCGATAAACCTTTAGCCCTGACTCTCAGCTTCAATAGCGAGGGCTCAGATTATAAACTTTGAGAGGGTTGCGTTACAATTTACAAGATAACGGCTCACAATCTTACTCAACAGTCGTACTACGGCGACTGAATCTATTAGCGAGCAGGGCGCCACGTTAAAATATTCAGATAAGCCCAGGTTGAAAATAAAAAAACGTTTCTCAGCAAAAAATGCCGGAATGTTATTTGATGAAAAAAAAAATAGAATTTTGCTTTTTTGGTAAAAAAAATGATCTCAATTTTGATTTTATTGTTCTCTTTTGTAGAGAAATATAATAAATCCGATTTTTTTATCGTTATTGTTGTGGTTCACTACGCTGATTGCAACAAGATCTCTCACAAATTCGGGTTTAGTTCTCTAACATGTACCTAAATTTGGCAAACTCCTCGACAATTTTTGTTAGGCTATGCCAACAACCTATTTCTCATGTTGTTTATTCTTAACGAATCTTTTACATGTGATCTACAAGAACAAATATTCTATCACTTATGGTGAAAAATGCAGCAAAACTGTAGGGCTGGTCATACAACGAGAAAGTATTCCTAATTAAGAGTTATCTAAGTCGTGTTTGATGTTAAGCTTAGAATATGAGAAATAACGAATAGATACATTCGACACTATCACATTTTAGAACTGCCAAAATAGTCTAGCCTTCTTTCACTGTCCAAATTATCAAGTTGATGCTCAAGTAGATGCCCTAGAAGTTGCTGAACTTATTCGGGCCCACAGGTAGCTATACTCAAATTTGACCATTGTACTTTGAGAAACAATCTATTTCTGTATTACTTGTGGTAAATAAATTGTTTAAAATAAATCGATTGCTTAAATAAATGAATTGTTTAAAATAGCCTAGGTATACATTATTTAAATGAATATATTGTTTAAAATAAAGAGTTTGTTTTAAATAAATAATTTTTTTACAACATATAAATTGTTTAAAATAAATAAATTGTTTAAAGTAGAACCACTGCATTCCTTCGTGGACCCTAGAAGATTAAATGAGATCTTGCGCTACAGCGGGATCTAAAATATCAAACTGGCAAGTTGTTTTTTTCGACAAGCGAAAAGAAAAAACACTCAACCCTGAGACAGCAACAATCCAAAAAAAAGACAAAAGAAAAGAAAATAGTTTAATTCGATAAAAAAGTAATGCATGACATGTAGTACCATTAAATTGGATCTTAAAATTAAAAGGCAAAAAGAAGTGAGCAATAGCTGTGCCAGGGTTTTAATAAATAATTTAATGCAACCAAATTAAAATCTATTCGCTTGGATATTATACTCTAAACATGAGGACTGAGAGCTTATAAATACTGTGGAAAATACTGATAAATGCGTTGGGGAATAGGCGATAGTTATAATGCTGCAGCGGCGGTTGTTGATAACATTCAAAGTAAAGACGGTGGAAGTAATTAATTATGCATGCAAAATTAAGAGAGCGACATTTTGGAAATATGAAACTAATTTTGATTTAAACATATCATCAGTTGCTTACCTCGTAACCTGCTTATGGAATTTGTTTTACCGATATCAATTATATTCTGATTTTATACTAAAATTAGATTGGCGGGAAAGATTCCTCACAGTCAGAATCAAAACTGAGCTATCGTTTGAGGCTAGCCAAACATTTTACCATCAAAAAGAACGGTGAACAAAACGAAACATTTTCGGAAAACATATTAGAAAATTTTTACATAATAGAATTTAAGAACTTCTTGATATAGAGTTGCTTATGTCTAATTCATGGAAGTGAAATAAAACTTATAGGTATTTTAATGCCTATAGCAGCGTTTGAAATTAATTGCGAACAATGTTTGGAAAACGTTTTTCTTTCTGTTAGAAAAAAAGAAAAGACTAAAAATAAAACATTGAACTGACTATGATATTTTCCTAAATGATTTTAAGCAAAGAGAAAGGTTTTGCAAAACATTATTTATAGATAATATTAAAAAAACGAACGACTAAAACAAAATAAAAAACGTGTACTCCCAAAAACATATACTTCTTATCAAACCTTAGCCTAGATTGCGCTAATTTTTTACTTATATTTTGAAATACAGAAATATATGACGCTTATTTATACATGTAATGTATATATATATGTATAATTTGCCCTTAATTGAAATTTGTTAGGAATATTAGATCCTGATAAACATCTACATAGATGACAAAATTTTTTCACTGCAGACAAGATGTTTGTTTAATCACTGCATTTTTGCCGAACGAATAAACTTGGTATCAAATGTTGGTCTAGAGTTAACTGCTAGTTCACATATGGAATGAAAGTAGTTCGGTACTTGAAGAAAGATGCACATTCTTCTCTCCATCATAAATTGCTGGAGCCTGCCTACCTCATAACGTCTAGTAATCAAGAAATCTTAAAATAAGCCCTCTCAAATAGAGAAAGGCTTCAAAAAATTGATGATTGTTTCTACATACTTCTGTATGAAATGTATTTCATTATTGAATATGGAGGAAAATTGTTGACCGATATATTAATACCACAGAGCAGTTTCACTCCCATTTCAATTAGCTTAGCCTGTAAAGTTTTCTTTTTATGAAAAGCAAAAAGTTTTTATGACAAACTAACATATTATTTATTTCAAGATATCGTGAGGAAAACGCTGACATTGCTTGAATTTAAACCATTACACTGTAATACAGTTTTATATTATTTATGTAATTTTCTGAACCTGTCAAAACATTTATTAGAACAGTAGAGTACTTGAATTTCAATTTGAGATGCATAAACAACTTAAAAATGGTGACAGAGTCAAGAATTATGGTTCAACAAAAACGCAATGCATGCTTTAAAAGAAGTTTTCGTGCGAAATGGCTTATGCACCTTATTTTTTTTTATTTATAATATTTTTCCTTTGTATTTGAACCAAGATGCTCCTAAATCGTAATTCACATTTAAATTACGGGCTTAGTTTTAAAGAATTTCTAAAAACATATGTTTTAAAAAAATTCATAACATCGAAATTAAGATTGAATGTTATATTGACTAGAACATATATTTGAAATAAGTATTAAGCAGGCTCATCGTTACTGCAGTATCAGAACAGACAAGTTATGGAATGTAAGCTCATAAGTTGTTAAGGAATAACAAGGCATGGAGAGGTCATCTAGGCCATACGGAGCCTGTACCTAATATCACATCTCTTAAGTTACATCGTTATATTACCGATACGAGTTTATCCTAGGGCACAGCTCCCAGTTTCGTCACTCCGACTCATGCTACAGTTTCGTCCCAGGGCACAGCTCCCAGTTCAGTTATTCCTCCTCATGTTACAGTTTCTTCCCAGGGCACAGCTCCCAGTTCAGTTACTCCGCCTCATGGTACAGTTTCGTCCCAGGGCACAGCTCCCAGTTCAGTTATTCCGCCTCATGTTACAGTTTCATCCCAGAACACAGCTCCCAGTTCAGTTACTCCGCCTCATGCTATAGGTTTAATGGATTGTTTTAAAGGTCGCCGTGGCCTAGTGGTTAAGAACGCGCCCTTCCGTAAAGGTGCCCGCAGTTCGAATCTCGGCCTGCACTGTGAATTCTCCCCGTTGAGTAAAGGGAGAACTCAGACACAATTCCCCACTCTACCCAAGTGTCGGAAATGGGTACCGGCTTCACCGGGGGTAACTGTCATTGCGTCTTGGTGTTAGTTATAAGGCATTTGAAAAATCAATGTACAAGATGATGCGTATCAGGCTGCATTGATCGGAATAAAACATCCTTTATCCCAGCCTATCGCTCCCAGTTCAATTACATTGCCGTACTTAGAGTGTCCAAAAATATAGCCCTATTGAAAATGATGGGGTTTGTAAATGAATAAATCTTGAAAGTGGACATTAGTTTATCTGAAATACAGCTGCTAAAAATTTTACTTGTAACACAAAAACTTTCATAAGACATACTGATAGGAAGCACAGCCTTCTTTTCTGCCATGGTTTATAAGGCCCTGAAAATTACTCTATTAATATTGGAACAAAGAAAACTTATCGTGAAAGAAAACAAATGACTGAATATCGATTACACCCTTTAAAAAACACGTTTAAACGAAATATGGAGTTCTGCTTTTTCCATGAACTTATTCCGCTTTTCTAGCTTTAATAGTTTACAAAGTGCAATGTTTTCAAAAGGGCTACAAGTTTGGGCCAGTTTGCATTACGAATTTATTATGGCGCAGGCCAAATCTTCCAATTAGGCGCAGCATCGCAGGGCACGCCGCTGTAACGAGGGGCGCTGAGTGGCAGCCCCGCCGTCCTTTTTGTGGGCGTGCACGAGGGGCGCGAGGGCAGAGGGTGCGTTCCCCTCACTCTACTGCCTGCTGCTACCTCAACTGGTGCTCTCTGGTGCTCCCTCAACTGGTGCTCTCTGGTGCTCCCTCAACTGGTGCTCTCTGGTGCTCCCTCAACTGGTGCTCTCTGGTGCTCCCTCAACTGGTGCTCCCTTACCTGGTGCCCTACACGCAGCGGTTGCCTCAGAGCAACATTACGGTGTGCAGAAGCAACACCTGCAGCAGCATTGGTGTGAGGCGTACATGCTGCACTGGATGGTGCTGCGAAATGCCATTTTTGCTTGTGCTTCAGAAAAAGTAACTTGAGTTTGACCAGAGGGCTTATTAGTGAGCAACATTGTCCTGTTAAATGGAAAAATTAATTTAATGTATGTGTATGTCGTAGAAAAGTCTCCTTTGTTGAATGAAATTGACTAGAAAAATGCAAAAATGCAGATTAATGCTGGAACCTAAAAAAGAAGCACGAGGAAAAGTATAAGATTTAATTTTCCATGAGAATACTGTAGTGTATTGTTTGAATATTCTTTCCCTTTGCTGGGATTGATTTTTAAGTGAAAAGGACACTACAAGTTTGATGGCAGTTGCCAATTTTTCATAGTTACAGTTTTCGAGTGTGCACAGCTTAAGCAGTTTACAAGCCTCATCATTTTCAACAGGGTTTCACTTTTCCGACCCCCTGCGTAAAGCAAAGTAAAGTTTGCAGATCAGGGGCTAGCAAAGTCACCAGAAATAGGGGCGCTGATTTCAAGATTGGCAAAGCACGCAAACTCTCGATTGTTGCAGGTCAGCAACGCTCATTTCGGTACAAGCGTTTGGGTGCTTAGGTTCTGTCAAAACCTTGGTGAAATGCTGACACCGCACAGCTGTCGCTCGTGCGCTGTGGTACCGAGCACAAAGGCGGGAAACTGGCATCTCCTCTCCCTCGAAAGTGATATCTTTTTCTTACTTTTTGCAACCGAACTGCTACAACAAATGATTTCATTATCAAAAAATTTCGCACCTCATAGTGTTATATCTGTTGATTGTTTTATTGTTTTTTCCCAGGGGCATCCAAGACGAGCATGAACACCGTGGCGCCCGCGGAAGGGTCGCCTGGCGCCCAAATGTGGAACGGCGGCCGTTGGGTGGCGGACTGCGGCAAGGCTCCTGAGCTGGTGGGTGTGTGGGGCTGTGGGGCATCCCTGGGGCCCTGGGGAGATGGTGGGTGTGTGGGGCTGTGGGGCATCCCTGGGGCTCTGGGGAGATGGTGGGTGTGTGGGGCTGTGGGGCATCCCTGGGGCCCTGGGGAGATGGTGGGTGTGTGGGGCTGTGGGGTATGCCCGGGGCCCTAGGGAGCTGGTGGGTGTGTGGGGCTGTGGGGCATCCCCGGGGGTCCTGGGGAAAAGTTGGGTGTGTCAGGGGAAGCAAGGGATCCCCAGTTGAGGGTCCGCAGCAAGGAGCTCCTCGGAGGGATTCGTGTTGAGAAACTCTAAGTTTCAGAAAACGAAGCACTTGTAAGGATTCAGTATACATTCGGTGCATATTTGAAGCAGTAATGAAATATTATTTACTCCTTGCATAGATTTGTTTAACACTTGGAATACGTAATTGGACATATGTGTGAGAATCGCGAGGCAAATTCCTCATTAACGAATCGGTGCAAATAAACAGCATTTCAGTTACACTAGTACCTAATTTTATTTTTTATCGTGCTAGGAAAAACATCATCGTGTTATCATATTTTTGACACTTTTTAGGAAAAATTTCCGTATTTTTCGAGCAGCAAAGTCTGTTTATAAGTTCTGCTACTTATGTACACCCTAACTCAAACGAGCAGCAAAGTCTGTTTATAAGTTCTGCTACTTATGTACACCCTAACTCAAACGAGCAGCAAAGTCTGTTTATAAGTTCTGCTACTTATGTACACCCTAACTCAAACGAGCAGCAAAGTCTGTTTATAAGTTCTGCTACTTATGTACACCCTAACTCAAACAATTGTAGCAACTGCGCCAACGCAGTGAACGCGTTAATACAACAAATAAGAATCTATTTTGTTTTTCGAGAAATCTGCCTACAGAAAGTCAGTTTTTGCTAAAAAAATCAGCATTAAGAAAAAAACAAAGTTAAAAACAGTAACAAAATAACGTTCAAGCTTTACAAAGCTTTGTTAACTATTAAACAACACAGATCTTTTGAGACTGTGGGCAAAGCTATAAATGAAAAATCATTCCATACTATCAAAACTAAATGATCCAGTAACAGTACAGATTTAACTGAATGCTTTTCATCCAATTCTGTGCTTCAATACCGACGTGGATGTTTTCTGCTACGGCAGACTATGAATTGATTGCATCTGTTATGCACCTAGAATTTATATTCAAATCGAGTTCAGTTTTTAGACGTAAGCCCTCGACTTGATATTCTAATATTATTTGTGTGGATTGCTGCTGGAAAGGAAATTCCAAGGAAGGGTTCTAGAGCGAACCAGGAAAAATGCATTTTCTTCAGTTATGAACTCCTGAATCGATCAGCCGCAGCCTGTTTTTATCCCTATTATCTCGAGCTTGCGCAGCAAAAGACTTTTAGCTTCCAATGTCGGCGTATAAATCTCTCCGTGATGACGCACGTTAATTTCGTTTCCGCAAAAGCTCGCGACAAAGTTCTGAGAGATGAACTGAGTATTTGCAGCGCCATCTTACTTCTTTTCGTTTGGCTTGCTTTACCATACGACATTCAAGGCACAGTTTTACAGTAGTTTTGTTCAACGCATGCCACAAAGTTAGGATTTCTATCTGGGAATGTATGTTTCCCGATTAAATAAATAATTTGAGACAAATACCAAGTATCTGTACGTTCTAACTCAAATAAAAACATAATTATTTCCACGAATGAAAACGATGGTGAAGGCATCAGGTCTTGAAAACATTGTTTGACAAATCTCAGCGTTTCGGCTTAAGCAAAGGCCATTATCAACAGATGTAAAAGTTTGCGAAGGCAAAGAGGAAAATAATAACTTCTGTTGGTGGATTTGTAAAAAATAGTTAAATCTCTGATTATAAGCTGTAAACCTGAACAAATGAAAAGAGGGTAAATTTGGGGCACAGCAGCACAAGCCCTGCAGCGCACACATTTGCTCCTCGGTGCTTCTCACTCGTGCCGCTCTACCGTGCGTCGATGAGTACGCACAGGCACCACTGCCACAAATTTTACTTGTTGATACCAAAGAAAAAAAGAGAGGAGTGTCCCAACCCCCTCTTCCTCTGGGCAAATTTGCTTTATACAAGCCCAAAAATTCTTTCCCACTGCCCTCGACTGCCAGGAACAGCTGACGTGGCTCAGATTGCTTGTGGCCATCAATCGCTTTAGCCACACGAACTACTCTTTGGTCCGTTTGAGTCCACACAACACTCGAATACTATACACGTGGGCTGTAACCTCAGTTAAAAGACTACATAGTTTCGTAGTTATAATGGAAATAATTGGAGGCCCCGGAGTACAGCTTTGAGAAGTAGTAGCAAATGTATTAATATCATAGCCAACGACTTACTTTTCTCCTCTCGCATAGGAAAACACTGATCTAAATCCAGATTCATCCATGATTCAACCATGTCTGAGAAAACCAGCTGTTAATGAAATAGCAGCATGCCACACACAGTGTGTCCCTCGAAAAGCCGGACTGAGTATCCATTTTCCCGTGTCAGTAATACCATCATAAGAATACCATAAGCATTTAATTTCTAGCAAAATTATCCTCCAAAATTAACCTATAGAAAAGGTATTACTGATTGTGGTGGTATTACTGATACGGGAAAATAAATACTCGGCTCGGGTTTTTGTGGGACATACTGTACTGAGTGTGGTAGGGACGTTACTAACTCCAGCGATTCATCCCACTTGGGAAATATATCACAGCCTAACTTTCATCGTATCAGCTCAATAATCAGCAAGAGGATGGTATATAGAAGTTCCAGTTAACCTTTGCATTGACGTAGGCGTCTATGAAAACGCAAAATAGATAATCAATACTCAATAGGAAAAAAAAGACTTCAACCACACGTCATCGGTAAGAAGAAGTATACTTTTGGCTGCGCAAGGCAAATTTTTAGACAGCAGCTCGTAAGGATTCTGTCCCAAAATACGGATCCTAAGCAATGATGTGCGGTATTCGTACCTAGAACGCTTTTGTCACGCGATTGTTAATTTTTCTGGTGCATCGTCTCTGAGTCAGAAAACGCTGTCCGTTTTTGCTCAAAAGTACCCACGGCTTCTATTGACGATAAAAGTACCACTATGAGCAAACTGTGTTGGAGTTATCGATTTAATAGAAAGGGTCTCAGAGTAGGGCGCTCGCTAAGGAACGGCCTGTGTTACCTCTCCCTGTTCCAAGTCTCGTGTTTGAAAGATGACACCCTAACTGGCTTCGATCGAAGTTCTTTACGCTTGAGCTTGATGTCGCAATTTTAGGCCATTTATTACATTAAAATTCTGGTTTTCTCATGAAGAAGTGAATGAATTAAATAAGTTTTTTGGCCTTAATTCATGGGCTAATTAAATGATATTAAATGATTTTTTTAAACTTTCTTGCTGACACGAGGAACACATAACTTATCATTACACCTCACCGTGAATTCTTTTAAAACGTGATACTGTAATTGTAATGTATCTTACGTTTTAGGTCTGTTAACATGATCGCCTATATGACGTCGTGATTTGATTGGTATTTTGCAGCCAAGAGAGAGTCTCACGTGACGTTGAGCATCAAATTTAACATATCTATTACTCACTCGAAGTTTTTCGGAAAACAATTAGTGAAGAAAATGGATCTAAAATCATTATCTGTTTTGAAAGTAACTTTAGGCCGCTAATTGACTTGAGCTGGCGCACAAATAGAGCCCCTGAGTGAAGCCTAAAGGCCTGGTGCCTCTCCCCACCAGGCCTAATTGTATACGACTCTGTCACGGGTTTCATTGTAGGTATTCAGGCTGATGAGAAGCCGAAATGATGTACGATGGGCGTAACATTTTGTTAATGGTTGGACATCAACGACGATGTCCGTTGTTTGAGTGGTTGTTTACACACGCCTGGCTGCTCGAACTTCATGTGCCACTTCCAAATAGAAAATGCTATCGATTTCGACCAGCCTAGACGTTTAGAAATATTCGTCCCCCGCTGCTGTTACTCTTTTTCATTAGGGCATCATAGTTAACTGATAATTTTCTCGGGTTGATTTACAGACGAGTGATTGTCTCCTGTTCCTGAGGCCTTTGGTGAAGTGTGTACGAATGTTTGGAGTTCTGCCTTTGACTGTCAGGCGTGGCAAGTTAAGGTAAGTGTTAAGTGAAGTGTGTACGAATGTTTGGAGTTCTGCCTTTGACTGTCAGGCGTGGCAAGTTAAGGTAAGTCGAAAACAAGTCATTAAAATTTGGGTTAAACATTTACTACTTCGTCAAAATAGTTTTCCGTGCACATGAAGCAGCAATAGCAGCAGTGGTGATGGCAGTTGACTCTACATAGCAGCGGTAGTAGTAGCAGTAGTGCTGGTAGTTGTAGCCGTAAGTTGTAAGGCTTGATAGCACTTTAGAGGTCTCCGTGTCACGCAGAAGGCGGGCTTCCTTACGCAGCTCGAGGGAGGTAATGAAATGAAAGAGAGGCCGAAGATAGAATTTAAATTCACACATTTAGTGATCCATGACATTGCCCAATGTATCTGACTTCGCCTCGTACTCTTTGGAAAATATGCCTGCTGTAAATTCAACAGGAGTGTTTTTGACGTTCGTAATTTATAATTTTGCGTCGATAGGTGAAGGTTTCCCGTGCGCTTTTGCGGCCCCTGTATCATCTGGTTGAGTGTGTGGCAGCGGCGCAGTGGGGAGACAGGAGCATGACGTCTACAGGGCATTGATCTCCAGCCAGCCCTACGCATTATGCTTCCAAATTTAACCTGAATGACGGAGCCCTTATTTACGAGGCCATGTAGGAATATTTGAATCTTTTACATCGGTGTTCTGGTAATTTGCATTTTTATTAAATTGAAGGCAATGTATAGTGTGTGTATGTATGAATATTTGATGTAAATGACTAGCGTTGAACATGAGGTTGTCAGCGTCTTGAAGTCTTTCAAGAGATTTGTCGAAATCAAATTCTGCCCTTCTGACTGCCCACATTCTCCTGCCAAGACACGACGCACACTGCGCACATGCTTCTTACAATTCTGCAAAGTACAAATACACCGAACGCTTGTCTCAAGCGAGATGGGCTGCAAAAGTCCAGTTTTTGTTAGGTAATTTGATGTATTTCCTATAGTGAGGTAAGAAGTTACAAAGTTTAAGCGCGACTTTATCAATTACTTTTTCCAAGACAGATTTGAAAATATATAAGCCTTTAATTAAACAGTTTCTTTGGCTGTCAGATATCGAGATATCGTAAAATTTTTTAATACCAAAAGTTATCAAAAATATCTGCTGTTAATAAACACACACAAAATGTTTCCAATTTGTTGACAAAATTTAAAACGTAAGGATAATTTCTGATAATCTTAACGTTAGGATACTTTCTGATAATCGTAAAGTAAGGATACTTTCTGATAATCTTAATGTAAGGATACTTTCTGATAATCGTAAAGTAAGGATACTTTCTGATAATCGTAAAGTAAGGATAATTTCTGATAATCGTAACGTAAGGATACTTTCTGATAATCGTAACGTGAGGATACTTTCTGATAATCGTAACGTAAGGATACTTTCTGATAATCGTAACGTAAGGATACTTTCTGATAATCGTAACGTAAGGATACTTTCTGATAATCGTAACGTAAGGATACTTTCTGATAATCGTAACTTAAGGATAGTTTCTGATAATCGTAACGTAAGGATAGTTTCTGATAATCGTAACGTAAGGATACTTTCTAAGCCATAATTCCCTTTATTCCACACACCTCCACAGTCACGGGTGCACCTCTTCGATGGCCTACATTCGTGCATTTGGGATGAGCGGCTGCGCTCAATATGCGCTTCTATTGAAACTTATTGAAAACTTTGTTCCCTGAATAGGGGTGAGCTGGAGTTGCAGAATTTGAATACTTGTGAATTTTGTATCAAGGAATCCCGTGTAATAATATAGGTATTATTTATGATTTTATTAATGTAATAGCCGTTAATGAGAGCGAGATTTACTAAAAAAGAGATATTCACATTCTCTCCCTCGCAAAGTTTTATGCTGGTATTTAGATGGAGGCATACGCCTTTGTCCTCTCGAGACCCGGCCACGGTCGCCATGGAAAACTTGGCAACCGAGCAAGTCTTTAGTGATCTAGTCGTCTAGGTCTGAGAACAAGTGTCATAATTGATACATTTAGAATGTATGTGAGCTCTAAAGAACTATCCAGTGTCGCGTGTTTAGAAGTTTCCTCACGACGGCAGAGGATCTCTAAATCTGGGTTCTACTCATATTATTCTAACAAGTCCTTACTTGCAGTTTTAGGTGAATGATACTCTGTATGGTCCTTGACACATTTCGGGCTTTGCATTCCAGTTTTCGCTGGCGGTCGCTGCTCACTCTCTACGCAGTGACGGTGGCGGTAATTCTATCGGCCTACGCCTCCTTCAAGGTGCTGGCGTTCGCCTGGAGTCTCTTCGCGCACTGCGCTGACAGCCGCGATATTCTCGCTGAGAGACCAATGGAGGGCGTGAACTGTGTGGAAAAAGCAGAAGCCCTTCTGCAGCAAAACCTGAGGCCTTCAGCAAACGATGACCAAACGGTAATTTGTCCACAACTTCCAGCAAAAAGCGACAATTCCACGGAAGCTCGAGAGATGAATGACCGGAAGTCGAAGCCTTCCAGGAGGCCGGACGACATGGTGGAGGTCGTCCAGACGAGCATCTTCTATTGCTTCGGAGCGTCCGGGGCCCTGCTGCTGCTCAGAGCCGCCCCCGTCTTCGTCGACCTCTGCCACACGTAGGACTTCTTAGGTTATGATATATTGGGCGCCTGGCACCGTATTTAATTAGGTTATGATATATTGGTCGCCTGGCACCGTATTTAATTAGGTTATGATATATTGGGCGCCTGGCACCGTATTTAATTAGGTTATGATATATTGGGCGCCTGGCACCGTATTTAATTAGGTTATGATATATTGGGCGCCTGGCACCGTATTTAATTAGGTTATGATATATTGGGCGCCTGGCACCGTATTTAATTAGGTTATGATATATTGGGCGCCTGGCACCGTATTTAATTAGGTTATGATATATTGGGCGCCTGGCACCGTATTTAGTTTGTTTTGCTCGTCCAAACGCCGAATGAGGGATACTTCTGTACGGAGTGTGGGAATGCGCGCTCAAAAATGACTTTGAATTGAAAAAGGAATCAGTCACTCGGTAAGAACTTTGTACTGAGCTTAGAAGCATTTAGTCAATAATAGTTTTATACTGAGAGTGAAGACATTTCCTCAAAGATCAATTTTTGTTGAGCGGAAACTTCCATTCAACGATAGCATGAAAAGAAACAGATACTCTACCTTCACCATGACACGTAGCAGTCAGTTTGAAATTCTTTATACGCTATTATGTGCTACTTTGCTTCAAGTTTGCACAACTAAGTTTGAACTAAGTTTGCACAATTGGGCCTAGAACTCCAGTGAATATTCGTAGCTCGTTCTATTTTTGAATTTAACACATCTCATTTCGAGGTGTTTCCCAAAGTTTCACAAGTCTTTTAAAATAACACAATTCTATATTGAAACACCCATTAATTTCATGATAATTTTCACTGTGTTATCGCGCAAGAATTTTCTTCCTCGTCGAATTTTCACTTTGTATTTAACAGTAGCATATTTCTCTGACTTCTTGGTGGTGAGGCAAAGGGAGCGGCAGCACTTAGAAGTCTTTGCTGATATACTGTACTTCTTGAAATAGCTTTGCTTGGTGAAGTCGATAACGAATTTCTCAATGCAGCTCTAATTTATACCGCCGAGCTGCTTTATCGTGCATGTACACAAGAATGAGTTCGATGGATTAATCAGCATCAAGTCTTGCATGGCCTTCATTTAAAAGACTGCGAATCAATTAGGCTGAACTGGTTACATTTGCTGAGGTTGAATTTGTTTGAAAATACATGGCTAAGAATTATTTTTCGCAGTAAAATTTCTCATAAAGAGTTTTTACCGAACCGGTAAATACATCGAGACATGAATTTTCTGTAGAATTTAGAGAGAAGATGTTTCGAGCAGTAATGCACCGCCGTCTACGCGTCAGATTTTTAGAAGGCCTCAAATGTGCGCCATCAAACTGCCCTCTCGTGTCTTGAAGAGAGCGTGATTGACGGAGTGCGTGAGACTCGAGAAGTATAACTTTCGTAGGTTATGGCACTCTGCCCGTCGCTACTTTTCGGTTACGAAAGCAGCCATGCAAATTTAATAAATTAGAACCTATAGAAATATTTTTACTGAAAGAAATCGTAAAACTTTTCTTGGTTACTACTCGTAGTTCGAAATTTTTCAAGACATTGGAAACTAAGATGGTGAGAATACGGAATTTTCTTTAGGATACGAAGGAAGTTTGTATTTTCGAGGCGAAGACGTCGGCGGTGAAAAATGTTTAATTACAGTTTTTATTCCAGCAGATTTTGTTCATATGTCGTCTTCAGAAGAGAAGAAAAGATTCAGAAGATGAAATTTAACACAACTCATTTGATTTCCTCAGTCATTTCCTTTAAATTTCATAATATGATTCACAGAATATTTTAATAAATGAAATCCCACTTGACAAATGTGAATGAAAATAAAATCATATGAAATTACTCACATGTCAATGAACAATGATTCATTTAGATTGTTACATTCTTACCCAAAAATAATCACTCTGCCGATACGGGCAAAATACCGTCAGAAACGAAATTTGCTATCTGATTAGGAGGAAAAAAGAAATCAACTAATCTTTAGTCTTGACTTATCATTAACAGTTATTTTAAACATAAATATTCAAATAAGTGTGCTTATACATCACGAGCCTAACTTGTGTCTGTACATTTAACTTTCATAAAAATGGGTTACATCGGTGCAAGAGCTTTCTCACTCGGATTTTAACTCAAAGATCCAAAAGCCGATGCATGAAGACTTGGTCATTCCATTCATTCCTCACAAAGATCCAAAAACCGATGCATGAAGACTCGGCTGTCCTCCTGGCAGGTGGTGCCGTGTGGAGGCCGGGGTGGGGACCAGCGACAGCCTGGGGCGGCGGTGGCCGTTTTTTGTTGGCTTGGTGCTGCTGGCGACCTCCGCCGTGTGGGAGACATCCGCCTCCATGATTTATAGAGTCCAGTCCACCCCGCCGTTCTGGTCGTGAGTCTCAAAGGCATCTCATTAGCCTTTCTACGCCTTAATGAGGCCCCTGCAGTGCTCAACAGCTTGGCACTCGTACCCCATTATGTGTGCGCTATATTTCAGATGCAACTTCGTATTTGGGTTCACGTTCGTACGCATCGTTTGCTGTTTGACTTGTTTTTACATTTTCGTGTACTTCGTTGGCTGCTCATTTTAAAATGGTAGCAGCTTTTATATTATGTTATATTATACCATTATGATATAATATACCATTATATTAAACACTTTTCAATAAATTTAATGGGGGGAATTTAAATCAAAAATGAACAAAACAAAAGCATCGTCATGAAAACTTTAATGGGAATAGGAAAAACGGGAACCCTAAAAATAAGAATTCGTTATGCAATGGTTACTACAAAGTAAAACCTGTATCGCAATACTCGTCTTGCTATTTTAGAAGTTTGCTTTTGCCTCGGTTGGTTACTGAGGCCTGACCCTACCAAGACGAGCATCTGTCCTGCTTGTGACGAAAATTACACTCCGGCATGAAATGTGTCGCAGCTCAATCGCTGAGCAGCAGCACAATCGCTGAGCAGCAGCACAATCGCTGAGCAGCAACACAACCGCAGAGCAGCAACACAATCGCTGAGCAGCAGCACAATCGCTGAGCAGCAGCACAATCGCTGAGCAGCAACGCAATCGCTCAGCAGCAACACAATCGCTGAGCAGCAACACAATCGCTGAGCAGCAGCACAATCGCTGAGCAGCAACACAATCGCTGAGCAGCAACACAATCGCTGAGCAGCAACACAATCGCTGAGCAGCAACACAATCGCTGAGCAGCAACACAATCGCTGAGCAGCAACACAATCGCTGAGCAGCAGCACAATCGCTGAGCAGAAACACAATCGCTGAGCAGTAGCACAATCGCTGAGCAGCAACACAATCGCTGAGCAGCAACACAATCGCTGAGCAGCAACACAATCGCTGAGCAGCAGCACAATCGCTGAGCAGCAACACAATCGCTGAGCAGCAACACAATCGCTGAGCAGCAACACAATCGCTGAGCAGCAACACAATCGCTGAGCAGCAACACAATCGCTGAGCAGCAACACAATCGCTGAGCAGCAGCACAATCGCTGAGCAGCAACACAATCGCTGAGCAGCAGCACAATCGCTGAGCAGCAGGACAATCGCTGAGCAGCAACACAATCGCTGAGCAGCAGGACAATCGCTGAGCAGCAACACAATCACTGAGCAGCAACACAATCGCTGAGCAGCAACACAATCGCTGAGCAACTAATGGCAAAAATATCATCAATTTTTCCATCTCCCTGAAGAGCCTTGGAGTTTTAAGTGTATCACCTCAAAACGTTAACTCTTTATACGTTTCTGATTTGTACTCATTGCATTTGACTGTGAAGCAAGAAGAGGCAGGCTGGCAAATTGCGAAGTTTAGATTTAAAGATTGGGATGCAACAAGATTTGGAATTACAAGGACAAGCCAACACGCACACACATAAGTATAGGGAACCACAAGAAATGGGACATTAGCAGATTAGGAGGCATGAATGCTGGAAAGAAAGACTATCAGAAGATTGAGACATTGACAAACGATGGATTACACAAATTTTTTTTTTGAGGCGTTGAAAGTAAACATTTATTAAGAGAATCCTTTTTTTGGCAGCTTCCTGGAGATCTACATCAAGACAGGCCACACGGAGGCTGTGCACGTCATTGGTTACTCAAAGCCGCTCGGGGTCTCGTTGCTGATGGTCAACAAATACGCGACTTTCATTTGGAATTTCGTGGATCTTTTCGTTGCCACGATTGCTTACGTTCTTGCGAGGCACTTCAAAGCCTTCAATGAAAAACTCCAGAAGAAATGTGAAGGTGAGCGCCATTAAAGTACTAGAAGCGTTTCTGAAGCTAACTTCTCTCCTTCGTAACTTTGATCTAAAAACAAACTATGAGTTGTTAAGAATATACAAGAAAAATTAAATGCTAAAATAATAATGAATTATGAATACTCAAGTCCATATCTAACATATAATTTCTAGTCAAATTTTTTTAATTTGTCGGAAGTTAATCTGAAAAGAATGGGATAAAAGAAACCACGTAGGAGAGAGAGGAGAGCGCGACTCTACAGAGGAAATGAACGGCTGAAACTGTTGTCGGGAAATAAGAAGAGAGAAACAGCGCAGAGGGGAAAAGAAAGGGAAAGTGTGCAGGGGAAACACGGACTCTCGGTCACGGTAGAGAAAACAAAGTAAAGTCATTTCTATGGGGAAAAATAAACCTCCTCTTGCTCGGATAGCCAGTAGAGCAGCTTCATTTCAAAACAACTTTATGACGCCACCATTGTGACATGACGTTAGGCCAATAGTGGCGCCAGATTTGGGGCTAGCAGTGTTGCCAGATGCAATATGAGCGCTGTTATTGGTTCGTTGCCATGACGTCAGCATTGCACACAGTAGTAAAAAAAATGGTTTGATTCTACCCTGTTTCTTCTACCGTGCGTCGTAATGTGGTGTCGTAGCCGTGTGGTTAAGGTACCAGACTTTCCGTGAAGATGTCGAGGGTTCGAATCCCGGCGCTGTGTGGCGACTTTCTCCTATACGTATAGGGGAAATACTCAAAGCACAATACACCACTCTAACCCAGGTGTCTGAAATGGGTACCGGTCTTGACCGGAGGTAACCGTCATGGCGTCCTGGTGTTAGTTATGAGGCATTCGAAAAACCAATGTACAAGGTGATTTGTGATATGTATCCGGCTTGATGGGAAATAAAGCATCCTTAGATTCCGATGTTTGTTTGCTTTGCTCACGGTGATGCTGGGATGCGTGCAGGCGGAGGGGCGCGCGGCGAGGGCTGGTGGCGGGGTGCCAGGGAGCAGCACCTCGCCCTGCAGGAGCTGGTGGAGGCCACGGACGCCATCACGGGGCCCCTCGTGCTCCAGTCCTACGTCTGCAACCTCTTCTTCATGCTCGTCCAGCTCTACAACGGCCTCAGGTTGTCTTACATTTTCTTCATTCCCTCCTCATTTTGATGTTAGCGTGCCTTGCTCTAGGGTTAGAATGATCAGATGGCACTCAAAACATGCAAAATCCACTTCTGCAAAGCAGGTTCAGGATTTATTTTGCGCTTCGAGCGCTCATTCCTAGTACGCCTTGTTGACATACCACTTTTCTTCAATAATGGTTTGCATTGCTGAACTTCGTTTCGATTATTTTTTTACTAATGACGGGATTCGATTGTCACGAGACGTTGGGTCTAAGCTCACGCTTTGAACGTCCGTTTGGAGGACTTTAAAGCCCCAGATAGTAAGAGAGGAAACAGAAAATTTGCGACAAAATGCACATAGCGAGTGGAAATAAAGAACAGGTTGGAAAATAGCAGCAGTGAGTGTCTTACGTCATCTACCAATGCTCTAAGATCAACATGCGATAATGACGACTACAAGTGGATTAGTTCACTGATTTTATTTTAAATTTACCTTTGAATATTTGAAGATTCATGTAGATCAAACGCACGAGTGAGAAGTCGACTCGTTATCAATGCTGTGCGCTTCGTCATATAGTTTCTGGCGGTAACCGGTGCCTCGCAGTCACGTCTGGTGCTGTTGGTGTGCTGGCGTGCCAATTCTGGTATCACGTCGTGCAGAATGCTGGTGATGTGATGCTCTTGATTCAATAAATTCTTCGTCCTGCACCCACTCTCACTCTGCCACCAGCGTTAAGCTGTGCTGGTGTCCGGCACACCGGCGTGCCGTGCCGGCCGCCTCACATACGCAATCACCTCGTGCAGCTCGATCGTACATACATATACATACATATACCGGGCTTATCCTCCCTATGGGAGGGTAGCCGACAGCAGGCCACAATCACCACACTTAGTCACTAGGAGGCGAGAGAGGCAGCACTGGCCGCACCTGAACTGCCAGGATCAGCAGCAGCCTAGCACAACCACCTTCCACAGTCAGGCCCGACAGCCACAGCTGGTTTACCCCGACCGCTTCATTGAGTGCAGCCCCTCCCCCCGCACATGACAGGTCAACCCCATCACACGCGGGCAGCTTCCAGTAACGCGTCAAAAATAAAATTACCTCCTTATACACTGCCCCCACTCACTTCTGTCCGCAGCCATCCCTTTCGCCACGTCCACAGTCAGACCCCTCTCATACAAAGCACGTCGCACCCCATCCATCCAACTCATCCGTGGTCTAACTCGCGCTCGAAGACCACTCACTTCCAACATATATATCTTTTTCACCAGCCGCTCAACATTCATTCTTTCAACATGCCCAAACCATCCAAGCACTCTTTCATCCACTCGCCTGCCCAACTTTTTGATAACACCCGTCTGCCCCCTAACCAACTCATTCCTGATCCTATCTCTTCTAGTTACTCCATACATGCTCCTCAAACACTTCATCTCAAACACATCCAACTTCCTCCTCTCAGCTGCTCTCAACCCCCAGGACTCTGCTCCATACAACAAAACTGGTACAATCAAACTTTCATACAGTCCCCTCTTAACATTCATACTCAAACTCCTGCATTCAAAAACTTTCCTCATTGCACTCAATGTCTTACAACCTTCACTCACTCGATGCTTCACTTCTACTTCCATACTATCCTTAACAGTCACATCCGACCCGAGGTACCTAAAATGCTCTACCTCCTCTAAAACTTCCCCATTCAACCTCACATCCAAAGTTCCAAACTTTCCACCTCTTGAACATCTCATCACTTTACTTTTATTCACATTTACCCTCAATTTCCGCCTTTCGCACACTCTACCAAACTCTGTAACCAGTCTCCTCAGTTTTTCCTCTGAATCAGCCACAAGCGCTGTATCATCTGCAAACAACAGCTGACACACTTCCCAATACATACCATTTCGTCCCACCAACTGCGCACCTTTTCCCAACACTCTGGCATTCACTTCTCTCACCACACCATCCATAAACAAATTAAACAACCACGGCGACATCTCACATCCCTGTCTCGTACTCGATCGTACCACCCAGAAAAGCCCCCGTTCTGTCGTTGAGCTCCGCTTATATCATCTTGTGTGTCTTTCATCTGGAAGCTTCAAGAGTTTTCTCTCTTAGGCTGGTGTGCCGTTCTTTGATTGGCTTAACCCTTGCACGCCGTTGCCTCGTCTTCTTCGCGGCAACTTTCGCGGCAATAGGATTATGTTTAGCGGGCCTCTACCCTTGTCCACGTCGACGCTGTATGGCCCGCGCAGCATCCTGACCGTTACTCAGGCTCGCTTTCTCACTCCGGTCTCTTCCTTGTTGGACATGCAGTAGCTATACGTGACAGTTACAAATTCTTTGGACTGGCCCTAGGCCAATGTGCGAGATGAACCCGAAATTAAAGTCAACGGAATTTCTTCTCGCCACAAGCACCAGCCGCCTACACACCATAAAATATAAGAAAATATACGAGCTGCTTGTGCTTGTTACATAGTCTGCTCAAATAAGTCTCAAGATGTGGATGACACACAAATATATCCATCCTAATAGTACCCGCGATTAAAATATTCTTGCACCTATGCACTGGTGAAACTCGTATCACAGATACGGTCAATGAGGGTCTTTGTGAGCGTCACAGAAACACGAACCAACCAAGCAACAACTTTTTCACCGCGATAAGCTGCATTTTCTCAGCAAACAATTCAATTTTCATACAATATTTTTGACTTATGAACAAAAATGAGCAGATGCCAGGTTTTTATTTCATTTGAACGGTATCTATGATACCAACCAAGCAAGCAGATTCGAATTGTAATAAAGTAGTAGAAATTACGCACAAATTAATATATTTATTGATAAATTTATAAAGACACATGGCGTTTTGTTATAAGGCATTGATTAATGAGCGCATCAAATCATTATCGTTTTTAGTAACAACTTTAATGATAAAAAAATTTGCCCTCTGCAGACCACATCACCCGAAGTCGAACATAGGCCGCATCTACCTGGCGTGGTCGTTCCTGCACCTGTTGTGCCGCCTGCTGTTTGTGTCATTCACCTGCGCCTCCCTGCACTCCCTCACCCTCGCCCCCACCCCCCTGCTGCTCGCCCTCCCCACCGAGAGGTGAGCTCCTCTTCTTTACAGACCTTTATTCTTCACAGACCTTGTTCTTTACAGACCTTTATTCTTTACAGACCTTGTTCTTTACAGACCTTATTCTTTACAGACCTTGTTCTTTACAGACCTCGTTCTTTACAGACCTTGTTCTTTACATACCTTGTTCTTTACAGACCTTGTTCTTTACAGACCTCGTTCTTTACAGACCTTGTTCTTTACATACCTTGTTCTTTACAGACCTTGTTCTTTACAGACCTCGTTCTTTACAGACCTTGTTCTTTACAGACCTTTATTCTTTACAGACCTTGTTCTTTACAGACCTTATTCTTTACAGACCTTGTTCTTTACAGACCTCGTTCTTTACAGACCTTTATTCTTTACAGACCTTGTTCTTTACAGACCTTATTCTTTACAGACCTTGTTCTTTACAGACCTCGTTCTTTACAGACCTTGTTCTTTACATACCTTGTTCTTTACAGACCTTGTTCTTTACAGACCTCGTTCTTTACAGACCTTGTTCTTTACATACCTTGTTCTTTACAGACCTTGTTCTTTACAGACCTCGTTCTTTACAGACCTTGTTCTTTACATACCTTGTTCTTTACAGACCTTGTTCTTTACATACCTTGTTCTTTACATACCTTGTTCTTTACAGACCTTGTTCTTTACTGACCTTGTTCTTTACAGACCTCGTTCTTTACAGACCTTGTTCTTTACATACCTTGTTCTTTACAGACCTTGTTCTTTACAGACCTTGTTCTTTACAGACCTTGTTCTTTACAGACCTTGTTCTTTACAGACCTTGTTCTTTACATACCTTGTTCTTTACATACCTTGTTCTTTACAGACCTTGTTCTTTACTGACCTTGTTCTTTACAGACCTCGTTCTTTACAGACCTTGTTCTTTACATACCTTGTTCTTTACAGACCTTGTTCTTTACATACCTTGTTCTTTACAGACCTAGTTCTTTACAGACCTTGTTCTTTACAGACCTTGTTCTTTACAGACCTTGTTCTTTACAGACCTTGTTCTTCACAGACCTTGTTCTTTACAGACCTTGTTCTTTACAGACCTTCTCAGAGAGAATGAGAATCATAGACGTACTTAGCGTTGCATTTATTTTGGTCCTTACAGGTCTTCTCAGAGAGAATGAGAATCATAGACGCACTTAGCGTTGCATTTATTTTGGTCCTTACAGGTCTTCTCAGAGAGAATGAGAATCATAGACGTACTTAGCGGTGCATTTATTTTGGTCCTTACAGGTCTTCTCAGAGAGAATGAGAATCATAGACGTACTTAGCGTTGCATTTATTTTGGTCCTTACAGGTCTTCTCAGAGAGAATGAGAATCATAGACGTACTTAGGGGTGCATTTATTTTGGTCCTTACAGGTCTTCTCAGAGAGAATGAGAATCATAGACGCACTTAGCGGTGCATTTATTTTGGTCCTTACAGGTCTTCTCAGAGAGAATGAGAATCATAGACGTACTTAGGGGTGCATTTATTTTGGTCCTTACAGGTCTTCTCAGAGAGAATGAGAATCATAGACGCACTTAGCGGTGCATTTATTTTGGTCCTTACAGGTCTTCTCAGAGAGAATGAGAATCATAGACGTACTTAGCGGTGCATTTATTTTGGTCCTTACAGGTCTTCTCAGAGAGAATGAGAATCATAGACGCACTTAGCGGTGCATTTATTTTGGTCCTTACAGGTCTTCTCAGAGAGAATGAGAATCATAGACGTACTTAGGGGTGCATTTATTTTGGTCCTTACAGGTCTTCTCAGAGAGAATGAGAATCATAGACGCACTTAGCGGTGCATTTATTTTGGTCCTTACAGGTCTTCTCAGAGAGAATGAGAATCATAGACGTACTTAGGGGTGCATTTATTTTGGTCCTTACAGGTCTTCTCAGAGAGAATGAGAATCATAGACGCACTTAGCGTTGCATTTATTTTGGTCCTTACAGGTCTTCTCAGAGAGAATGAGAATCATAGACGTACTTAGCGGTGCATTTATTTTGGTCCTTACAGGTCTTCTCAGAGAGAATGAGAATCATAGACGTACTTAGGGGTGCATTTATTTTGTTCCTTACAGGTCTTCTCAGAGAGAATGAGAATCATAGACGTACTTAGCGTTGCATTTATTTTGGTCCTTACAGGTCTTCTCAGAGAGAATGAGAATCATAGACGTACTTAGCGGCGCATTTATTTTGGTCCTTACAGGTCTTCTCAGAGAGAATGAGAATCATAGACGTACTTAGCGGTGCATTTATTTTGGTCCTTACAGGTCTTCTCAGAGAGAATGAGAATCATAGACGTACTTAGCGTTGCATTTATTTTGGTCCTTACAGGTCTTCTCAGAGAGAATGAGAATCATAGACGTACTCAGCGGTGCATATATTTTGGTCCTTACAGGTCTTCTCAGAGAGAATGAGAATCATAGACGTACTTAGCGGTGCATTTATTTTGGTCCTTACAGGTCTTCTCAGAGAGAATGAGAATCATAGACGTACTTAGCGGTGCTTTTATTTTGGTCCTTACAGGTCTTCTCAGAGAGAATGAGAATCATAGACGTACTTAGCGGTGCATTTATTTTGGTCCTTACAGGTCTTCTCAGAGAGAATGAGAATCATAGACGTACTTAGCGTTGAATTTATTTTGGTCCTTACAGGTCTTCTCAGAGAGAATGAGAATCATAGACGTACTTAGCGGTGCTTTTATTTTTGTCCTTACAGGTCTTCTCAGAGAGAATGAGAATCATAGACGTACATGGCGGTGCATTTATTTTGTTCTTTACAGGCCTTCTCAGAGAGAATGAGAATCATAGACGTACATGGCGGTGCATTTATTTTGTTCTTTACAGGCCTTCTCAGAAAGTCTCCATTGGAACGCTCGTCCTACCGTAGTTTCCCCCCCCCCGAGAGGTGCTCACTTCACTTAACATCAACACACTCATTTTGCTTCCCCAGCCGAGCGTAGTCTTGTAAAAGTCTGCAATTGGCGAAACACGCATTTAATTGTAGGCCAACGTTCTCATAGTAGTTTTTAGTGAAAAATTTCTCGTTTTAGTTTTGAGCCCTTCAAAATAATAGGATTTATGAAATTTCCCAGTTTTTTTTGGTTGCCAAACGCTTTTTAGGCATAATTATAGTGGTTTTTGTTCTTTTGAAGGCATGCAAATTTCGTCCCGATGTTCTGGGGAGTGTTATATAGCTTTTGCAGCCATATCTACCTTCGAGTGTATGACAGCACTCTCCTACAATTATGTTTTACAACATTCGTAAGCACATTTTTGTGGTGTCGCTGGGTAACTAACTGCCTCAGCACACCAAAAAATAACTGACAACATCTGATAAAACTCACTCATTCAATTATCATAGGTGGAATAATGACGCATTCACCAAATAAAGTGAGACCTGACTAACTTTGCTCCCCTGCTGACCACACACACACACACCGCGCTCACTCGCAGCTGAAATGAGCCCAACTTTTCCATCGAAAGTTATGAAGCTGCAGAAATGTTTCAATTCTGAGCTACCCCAAAATAAACAAGTGTTTGACGCCTAAATTATGCGTCTGGCTAATTTCTAGAATTACGTTTATAATTTCAAAAATTTTTAGGTGTATGTAGGAGTCGTACCTGATATCACTTGAAAACAATATATCTTGTCTTTTTTCACTCAAAGAAGATTGGGGGTCATTTGAAAATAAAAGATCCCTCACAAAAAGATAAGTTTTTCTAAGATAAGCTTCTGCTTCTAAGGTCTCGTCGTTTAGTCTAACACCTGTCCAGAGAGCCTCCGGTGCTTTACCTATTGAAGAGCTGATATTTTCGTCATCATCCTCATTAATTATGTAAGTATTATACGTGTACTTATTACTTAAGCATCACACGCTACACCATCTGCTTTGAAGAGGGTGAAGCAAAATTTAACCGTTTCAATTCCTAAGAAACAACTTTTGCTTTTCTTTTTGTTTTACTCCTTTACGTTTTGTTTGTTTTATTTTTTCCTCCTGTTTGTCTTACTCTTTTACTCCTGTTTGTCTTACTCTTTTACTCCTGTTTGTTTAACTTTGTTACTCCTGTTTGTTTAACTTTGTTACTCCTGTTTGTTTAACTTTGTTACTCCTGTTTGTTTAACTTTGTTACTCCTGTTTGTTTAACTTTGTTACTCCTGTTTGTTTAACTTTGTTACTCCTGTTTGTTTAACTTTGTTACTCCTGTTTGTTTAACTTTGTTACTCCTGTTTGTTTTACTCTTATACTCCTGTTTGTTTAACTTTGTTACTCCTGTTTGTTTTACTCTTATACTCCTGTTTGTTTAACTTTGTTACTCCTGTTTGTTTTACTCTTATACTCCTGTTTGCTCTACAGGGTGTGTTTGTTACACTGTAATAAATGAATAGTTTGTTTAGATTGCATTAAAGCGTTGCACTGGGCAGCGTGAACCCTGAGGTGGGGCGCTTCCTGCAGCAGCTGCAGGTGCGGCAGGTGGGCCTCACGGGCTGCGGCTTCTTCTTTGTCAACAAGAACTTCATTCTGGCGGTGAGGCAGCGTTTTTGCTGGCGGCAGTGGCTGCATTGCACACATGATAAAATTTCGTTGATTCGCTTCATTGCACAGATGATAAAATTTCGTTGATTTTCGTTTCGGGAAACGTAATCTACATAAAAACAAAATAATCAAGGAGGGTAAAAACATCATTCATGAAGTTTTCTTTATAAAAATAGAGCTTTCGAGTAAAAACTATACTCATCGTCAGTATCTGGAACATAAATAAACATTCACAAATTATAGCAGCAGAGAATATAAACATAGAAAAAGTGATACAAGATTAGATGGGAGTCCTAATTTAAAATATACAGAGGTGCAGACGAATCTGCTTCATTTAACGTAGGCCTAGTGTGGTGAATAAGTATACTTTCTAACAAACGAATATCTAGTTTATTGCTATGGCCTATAATTTCGAAACAATTTTCAGTGATTGGGTGGTGAGCTGCATGCGAGAGGTCTCTTATACTGCTGTGCAAAGTGTTGGTGGTAGCTCTCCCAGTATGTACTGACACCCCCCTATGCTCTGCTAGGCGCGTCACCAAGTGGCGAGTCGTCTCCCCACAATATGTAGCATTACACTGGCCACACTTATATATTTATAGACGACGCAGCTTTGCAGGAACTCAGGCATCCTATCAGTAAATCGGAAAAAACTGCCAACACTGAACCTATAGCGAAAAATTATTCTAGGATTTATTTGTGGGTAATATTTAGTGATAAGTGTTTTATTTCGTTCTTTACATAGCGATTAGTAAAGACAGACATATATGGTAATGACACGTACAAAATTTTTTTCGGCACATCAAAATTAGCCATCTTTCGCACACGGTGAGAGGCAAGTATCCTACGAAAAATTTTTCAATTAAAAACAGGGGAAATAAATTTTTGCAAAAATTCATTTCCCCTGTTTTTAATTGAAAAATTTGTAATCCCCTGTTTTTAATTGATACTCTGAAGCCCTGAAGTTTTCCTCACAAAAACATAGGAGAAAATTCTTCAAGGAATTTAGCGTTAGTAGCGTAGTTTTGAGGCAGACTCGAGGCTCCTACTCGAGCAAGAACAACTTTGGAAAAGTACATATTGGGGGGACGAAACAGGGATAAGAGTCATAACTAAATATTACAACGGCATTTCCCGCATGAAAAATATGTTCTAGACATTATAACTCCATTTGCCTGCGTCCTGCACATAATTTCAGCATTGTTGCTTTGATGTAGCCCGGTGCTCGAACTGCCTCTCGCCCGTCTGATGAGGAGTGCGTGAGCGCTTTGTTCAATTAGACGGGAAAGCGCCTCAGAACATCGCAGCTCAGCGGAGAGTCGTAAAATGGTCTCCTCATTCGATTACATTGACGGAGGGGGCGCGAGGGGAAGGTTCCTTTGAACAACCGCGCGATGGCGCAAAATTAAGGGGGAAATTTTGAAGACGAAGACCACGGTAATTTATAACAATAGAAATTTTTCGAGGTGATGTAAATGGCCTCAATTTATGGTGATCATTTGGAGTTTGTGTCCGATGCGCTCTCTCTCTCGTTATCTTGGCATGCGCGTCCGCAAATCCGGCTTGTGAAAAATGGGATTCAAACTGAGGGTGATTTATAAGGCGGAAATTTATCAAACCACACACAACAAGCTTTAATAAAACAGAAATGGTAAAGAGCAGTCGTTGAGTTGCTAATCTTCTACTTTCTTCTTTGACGTCCCAGCAAATATATCCTCAAAGCCCCGCAAAATTCCTGCTTGAAAACAGGGTCGTTAGGCTATTTTCATAGAGTGAATGCTATTTCTTTGCGCTTTACAAGATTTGATCAGAGGCAAATTTTGTTTATTGTCGGTTTGACAAATTCTACGTAGCTTTTTAAAGACATTTTTGCTACCGTTTCAGGGTTTTTCAATTTTATAGACTTTATTGCTTGGAATGGAATGCCTTCATTTAACAAGCAAAAGAGAGTGATGAGAACATTACTCATGGAACACAGTCACAGCTTTTATCCCCAATGATAACGCTGGCAAAAACACGTACGGGAGCTGCTGCATAGAATCCGCAGTGTGAATCATAGAGAAAATGAGGATCGTAATCCAATGATTTTTTGCAAAATATTTACGTGGAAATTCTAGAATTGATCGTTCAGTAGCGGGAGAAAACAGGTGTAACAATAATCCGTAGCTAAAGATAATTGGGTAATGTATGTACTGTATAGAATGAAGCAGTTAAATTCCACACATGCGATAACGTGACGCAACGAAGTCTTTCTATAGTGATCAAATGAGTTAATTATCACAAAATATTATATTAATTATCAAATATTTTTTGGTACGGTTAATGACGGGGCCAATTATGAGTAGAAACATTAATCTAATCACTGTTAGAGATCTGTATCACTGATCCTGAAGGATATTTACAGAACGCATTCAATACGAACAGTTTTGCGGGACATAATTTTACAGTCTGCATTTTCTGACTACTCTGTGATTGGAAGTGTGGAAGGTGTTTAATGTTTCTTAAATCTTAGAACATCAAAATGAGGAAGAATGTAGTGTAATGGAAATAAATACCAGTATGATGCAGCACCCAAAGAAAATGATAAATATTTTCCTATCTGTTTGCTATCAGTGTTCAAGATTTAGCTCACATTCTATAAATATTTGTCAAATTAGAAGCAGACGCTTTGAGAACCATCTGAAGATGTAGTGTCGTGTTTGTAATGAGATATTTCAAATTCAAATGAGGTATTTTCTTCTTTTCTTCAGTAGAGGTCACTTGAAAAGTAAGCAATTCATCATAAACTTTTAATAGCACGTGATTACAACGCATTGCCATCAGTAGCGACATGAAGCCATGGAAACAATTTAAATAACTTATTTGGCATAAGTGATGCACGGAGAAGAATGTTTCTTCAGACTAATACGATGGAAACATTTGATTGTAGTTGCTTGAGGGCAAGACAAAGTTCGACTGTTTTTAGGGCATCCTATCCAAATGCTTTTGTAAGGTATGCAATAATGCTTGGCCTAATGCACTTGGACTCATCGAACTAAGTGAGTCGTGGGTAAAAGAGGCGTATGTAGACCCAGTTAGTTGATAAGAAATGACAGAGTTGTATGTTGAAACACATTTAAGGCATTACCATTACTCATTTTAGAAAATAAGTCCATAGATTAGAAGAATACGATACAAAATTCGCTGCAAATGCTGTAATTGTCTGATTAAGGCAGAAACATAAAAAACCGCCCTCAAAGAGGCCTACTTCTCGAAGCAACTGAATGCATATATGTGAAATTCCTACTACCCATGTACTCAGGTAGGAATTTCTTATGAAATTTACTGTAGAACTTGGTGAGTGAAACTTGTATGTGTGTGAGCAGACGACGGGGGCACTCATCACGTACGAGGTGATCTTGCTGCAGCTGAACCCCGCCTGATCCCCGCCTGAGCCCAACCTGAGCCCCACCTGAGCCCCACCTGAGCCCCACCTGAGCCCGGCCTGAGCCCCACCTGAGCCCCACCTGAGCCCCACCTGAGCCCCACCTGAGCCCCGCCTGAGCCCCCCATCTGAGCCCCGCCTGAGCCCTCCTGAGCTCCCCCTGAGCCCCACCTGAGCCCCACCTGAGCCCCACCTGAGCCCCACCTGAGCGCCCCCTTCCCTTCCCGTCGGGGTGGCAGTGCAGCGTTCTCACAAATATTATAATTATAACTATTATCATTGCTATTATTATTGTCATTTTGCTAGCTTAACCAATGTATGTTAATCTGTCGTTGTGTATATTCGTCCATCTCGGTAGAGTTGTGATCGTCAAAAATGTCCGTACACTTCATTTTAGGGTTACCGCAGTAGTGCAGCCAAGGGAGGCCCGGGGGCCATGCCCCCCCCCCCCAAAATGTTGAGCTGAGGGCCAATTTAGTCCCGGCTTAAAGTAAAAGAATAAAAATATTGCTGCTAATTAATGTCTGGCCCGCCCGCGAATTTATTTGTCGGGGATCCTGGCCCCCGTCGAAGTTTTCGGCTGGCTGCAACACCGGGTTAACGCGCTGTAGAATTTCATTTTCCATGAAGAATTTATTGATAGACAGAAAGAGGTAAAGCAGTCGAGTTTATTTCACGAATCGTTCAAAATTTAGAGCATTTCGGTGAATTTAACAGCACAGAGAGCGTGATCGCGTGCAAACAGAAGTTTTATCAGCAAAATCTTAAATGCTTCACTGTTTTACAAGATACGCATTTCTAATACTGCGGAAAGTTCCGTAGAAATTTTATAAGTCATCTACAGAGAAATTCGGAGAATTTCAAGGTAGACTTACATGACGCACGGACGCCAAGAAGAACACGACACCTTCATGTCAGCTGAAAAGAAATGTGTCCCTAGAGCATGTCCAGGCAGATTATAAGACGCGTACTTCCTCGCTTCAATATAAAAACATGAAGGCGTCCCTAGAGCATGTCCAGGCAGATTATAAGACGCGTACTTCCTCGCTTCAATATAAAAACATGAAAGCGTCCCTAGAGCATGTCAAGGCAGATTATGAGACGCGTACTTCCTCGCTTCAATATAAAAACATGAAGGCGTCCCTAGAGCATGTCCAGGCAGATTATGAGACGCGTACTTCCTCGCTTCAAAATAAAAACATGAAAGCGTCCCTAGAGCATGTCCCGGCAGATTATGAGACGCGTACTTCCTCGCTTCAATATAAAAACGTGAAGGCGTCCCTAGAGCATGTCCAGGCAGATTATGAGACGCGTACTTCCTCGCTTCAATATAAAAACATGAAAGCGTCCCTAGAGCATGTCCCGGCAGATTATGAGACGCGTACTTCCTCGCTTCAATATAAAAACATGAAAGCGTCCCTAGAGCATGTCCCGGCAGATTATGAGACGCGTACTTCCTCGCTTCAATATAAAAACGTGAAGGCGTCCCTAGAGCATGTCCCGGCAGATTATGAGACGCGTACTTCCTCGCTTCAATATAAAAACATGAAAGCGTCCCTAGAGCATGTCCAGGCAGATTATGAGACGCGTACTTCCTCGCTTCAATATAAAAACATGAAAGCGTCCCTAGAGCATGTCCCGGCAGATTATGAGACGCGTACTTCCTCGCTTCAATATAAAAACGTGAAGGCGTCCCTAGAGCATGTCCAGGCAGATTATGAGACGCGTACTTCCTCGCTTCAATATAAAAACATGAAAGCGTCCCTAGAGCATGTCCAGGCAGATTATGAGACGCGTACTTCCTCGCTTCAATATAAAAACATGAAGGCGTCCCTAGAGCATGTCCAGGCAGATTATGAGACGCGTACTTCCTCGCTTCAAAATGAAAACATGAAGGCGTCCCTAGAGCATGTCCAGGCGGATTATGAGACGCGTACTTCCTCGCTTCAATATAAAAACATGAAGGCGTCCCTAGAGCATGTCCAGGCAGATTATGAGACGCGTACTTCCTCGCTTCAATATAAAAACGTGAAGGCGTCCCTAGAGCATGTCCAGGCAGATTATGAGACGCGTACTTCCTCGCTTCAATATAAAAACGTGAAGGCGTTCCTAGAGCATGTCCAGGCAGATTATGAGACGCGTACTTCCTCGCTTCAATACAAAAAACATGAAGGTGTCCCTAGAGCATGTCAAGGCAGATTATAAGACGCGTACTTCCTCGCTTCAATATAAAACCGTGAAGGTGTCCCTAGAGCATGTCCAGGCAGATTATAGGACGCGTACTTCCTCGCTTCAATATAAAAACGTGAAGGTGTCCCTAGAGCATGTCCAGGCAGATTATGAGACGCGTACTTCCTCGCTTCAATATAAAAACGTGAAGGCGTCCCTAGAGCATGTCCAGGCAGATTGTAAGACGCGTACTTCCTCGCTTCAATATAAAAACGTGAAGGTGTCCCTAGAGCATGTCCAGGCAGATTATGATACGCGTACTTCCTCGCTTCAATATAAAAACGTGAAGGCGTCCCTAGAGCATGTCCAGGCAGATTATAAGACGCGTACTTCCTCGCTTCAATATAAAAACGTGAAGGTGTCCATAGAGCATGTCCAGGCAGATTATGAGACGCGTACTTCCTCGCTTCAATATAAAAACGTGAAGGCGTCCCTAGAGCATGTCCAGGCAGATTATGAGACCGTACTTCCTCGCTTCAATATAAAAACATGAAGGCGTCCCTAGAGCATTCCCAGGTAAAATATGAGACGCGTACTTTCTCGCTTCAATATAAAAACATGAAGGCGTCCCTAGAGCATGTCCGGGCAGATTATGAGACGCGTACTTTCTCGCTTCAATATAAAAATATGAAGGCGTCCCTAGAGCATGTCCAGGCAGATTATAAGACGCGTACTTCCTCGCTTCAATATAAAAACGTGAAATCGTCCCTAGAGCATTCCCAGGTAAAATATGAGACGCGTACTTTCTCGCTTCAATATAAAAACATGAAGGCGTCCCTAGAGCATGTCCAGGCAGATTATAAGACGCGTACTTCCTCGCTTCAATATAAAACATGAAAAGGTCCCTAGAGCATGTCCAGGCAGATTATAAGACGCGTACTTCCTCGCTTCAATATAAAAACGTGAAGGCGTCCCTATAGCATGTCCAGGCAGAATATGAGACGCGTACTTCCTCGCTTCAATATAAAAACATGAAGGCGTCCCTAGAGCATGTCCAGGCAGATTATAAGACGCGTACTTCCTCGCTTCAATATAAAAACGTGAAGGCGTTCCTAGAGCATGTCCAGGCAGCTTATGAGACATGTACTTCCTCGCTTCAATATAAAAACGTGAAGGCGTCCCTAGAGCATGTCCAGGCAGAATATGAGACGCGTACTTCCTCGCTTCAATATAAAAACGTGAAGGCGTCCTTAGAGCATGTCCAGGCAGATTATGAGACGCGTACTTCCCGCTTCAATATAAAAACATGAAGGCGTCCCTAGAGCATGTCCAGGCAGATTATGAGACGCGTACTTCCTCGCTTCTTTATAAAAACGTGAAATCGTCCCTAGAGCATGCCCAGGCAGAATATGAGACGCGTACTTCCTCGCTTCAATATAAAAACACGAAGGCGTCCCTAGAGCATGTCCAGGCAGATTATGAGACGCGTACTTCCTCACTTCAATATAAAAACATGAAGGCGTCTCTAGAGCATGTCCAGGCAGATTATAAGACGCGTACTTCCTCGCTTCAATATAAAAACATGAAGGCGTCCCTAGAGCATGTCCAGGCAGGTTATGAGACGCGTACTTCCTCACTTCAATATAAAAACGTGAAGGCGTCCCTAGAACATGTCCAGGCAGCTTGTGAGACGCGTACTTCCTAGCTTCAATATAAAAACATGAAGGCGTCCCTAGAGGATATCCAGGCAGATTATGAGACGCGTAATTCCTCGCTTCAATATAAAAATATGAAGGCGTCCCTAGAGCATGTCCAGGCAGATTATGAGACGCGTAATTCCTCGCTTCAATATAAAAACGTGAAATCGTCCCTAGAGCAAGCCCAGGCAGAATATGAGACGCGTATTTCCTCGCTTCAATATGAAAACATGAAGGTGTCCCTAGAGCATGTCCAGGCAGATTATGAGACGCGTACTTCCTCGCTTCAATATAAAAACGTGAAGGCGTCCCTAGAGCATCTACAGGCAGAATATGAGACGCGTACTTCCTCGCTTCAATATAAAAACGTGAAGGCGTCCCTAGAGCATGTCCAGGCAGATTATAAGACGCGTACTTCCTCGCTTCAATATAAAAACGTGAGGGCGTCCCTAGAGCATGTCCAGGCAGATTATAAGACGCGTACTTCCTCGCTTCAATATAAAAACATGAAGGCGTCCCTAGAGCATGTCCAGGCAGATTATGAGACGCGTACTTCCTCGCTTCAATATAAAAACGTGAAGGCGTCCCTAGAGCATGTCCAGGCAGAATATGAGACGCGTACTTCCACGCTTCAATATAAAAACATGAAAGTGACCTTAGAGCATGTCCAGGCAGCTTGTAAGACGCGTACTTCCTTGCTTCAATATAAAAACATGAAGGCGTCCCTAGAGCATGTCCAGGCAGATTATGAGACGCGTACTTCCTCGCTTCAATATAAAAACGTGAAGGCGTCCCTAGAGCATGTCCAGGCAGAATATGAGACGCGTACTTCCACGCTTCAATATAAAAACATGAAAGTGACCTTAGAGCATGTCCAGGCAGCTTGTGAGACGCGTACTTCCTTGCTTCAATATAAAAACATGAAGGCGTCCCTAGAGCATGTCCAGGCAGATTGTGAGACGCGTACTTTCTCGCTTCAATATAAAAATATGAAGGCGTCCCTAGAGCATGTCCAGACAGATTATAAGACGCGTACTTCCTCGCTTCATTATAAAAACGTGAAGGTGTCCCTAGAGCATGTCCAGGCAGATTATAAGACGCGTACTTCCTCGCTTCAATATAAAAACATGAAGGCGTCCCTAGAGCATGTCCAGGCAGAATATGAGACGCGTACTTCCTCGCTTCAATATAAAACATGAAGGCGTCCCTAGAGCATGTCCAGGCAGATTATAAGACGCGTACTTCCTCGCTTCAATATCAAAACATGAAGGCGTCCCTAGAGCATGTCCAGGCAGATTATAAGACGCGTACTTCCTCGCTTCAATATAAAAACATGAAGGCGTCCCTATAGCATGTCCAGGCAGAATATGAGACGCGTACTTCCTCGCTTCAATATAAAAACATGAAGGCGTCCCTAGAGCATGTCCAGGCAGATTATAAGACGCGTACTTCCTCGCTTCAATATAAAAACGTGAAGGCGTCCCTATAGCATGTCCAGGCAGAATATGAGACGCGTACTTCCTCGCTTCAATATCAAAACATGATGGCGTCCCTAGAGCATGTCCAGGCAGATTATAAGACGCGTACTTCCTCGCTTCAATATAAAAACATGAAGGCGTCCCTATAGCATGTCCAGGCAGAATATGAGACGCGTACTTCCTCGCTTCAATATAAGAACATGAAGGCGTCCCTAGAGCATGTCCAGGCAGATTATAAGACGCGTACTTCCTCGCTTCAATATAAAAACATGAAGGCGTCCCTATAGCATGTCCAGGCAGAATATGAGACGCGTACTTCCTCGCTTCAATATCAAAACATGAAGGCGTCCCTAGAGCATGTCCAGGCAGATTATAAGACGCGTACTTCCTCGCTTCAATATAAAAACATGAAGGCGTCCCTATAGCATGTCCAGGCAGAATATGAGACGCGTACTTCCTCGCTTCAATATAAAAACATGAAGGCGTCCCTAGAGCATGTCCAGGCAGATTATAAGACGCGTACTTCCTCGCTTCAATATAAAAACGTGAAGGCGTCCCTATAGCATGTCCAGGCAGAATATGAGACGCGTACTTCCTCGCTTCAATATTAAAACATGAAGGCGTCCCTAGAGCATGTCCAGGCAGATTATAAGACGCGTACTTCCTCGCTTCAATATAAAAACATGAAGGCGTCCCTATAGCATGTCCAGGCAGAATATGAGACGCGTACTTCCTCGCTTCAATATAAAAACATGAAGGCGTCCCTAGAGCATGTCCAGGCAGATTATAAGACGCGTACTTCCTCGCTTCAATATAAAAACATGAAGGCGTCCCTATAGCATGTCCAGGCAGAATATGAGACGCGTACTTCCTCGCTTCAATATAAAAACATGAAGGCGTCCCTATAGCATGTCCAGGCAGAATATGAGACGCGTACTTCCTCGCTTCAATATAAAAACATGAAGGCGTCCCTAGAGCATGTCCAGGCAGATTATAAGACGCGTACTTCCTCGCTTCAATATAAAAACGTGAAGGCGTCCCTAAAGCATGTCCATGCAGATTATAAGACGCGTACTTCCTCGCTTCAATATCAAAACATGAAGGCGTCCCTAGAGCATGTCCAGGCAGAATATGAGACGCGTACTTCCTCGCTTCAATATAAAAACGTGAAGGCGTCCCTAGAGCATGTCCAAGCAGATTATAAGACGCGTACTTCCTCGCTTCAATATAAAAACATGAAGGCATCCCTAGAGCATGTCCAGGCAGATTATGAGACGCGTACTTCCTCGCTTCAATATAAAAACGTGAAATCGTGCCTAGAGCAAGCCCAGGCAGAATATGAGACGCGTCTTTCCTCGCTTCAATATAAAAACATGAAGGCGTCCCTAGAGCATGTCTTGGCAGATTATGAGACGCGTACTTCCTCGCTTCAATATAAAACATGAAGGCGTCCCTAGAGCATGTCCAGGCAGATTATAAGACGCGTACTTCCTCGCTTCAATATAAAACATGAAGGCGTCCTTAGAGCATGTCCAGGCAGATTATGAGACGCGTACTTCCTCGCTTCAATATAAAAACGTGAAATCGTCCCTAGAGCATTCCCAGGTAAAATATGAGACGCGTACTTTCTCGCTTCAATATAAAAACATGAAGGCGTCCCTAGAGCATGTCCAGGCAGATTATG
Source organism: Morinoia aosen (assembly GCA_030386875.1). Classification (NCBI taxonomy): domain Eukaryota; kingdom Metazoa; phylum Arthropoda; class Malacostraca; order Amphipoda; family Talitridae; genus Morinoia; species Morinoia aosen. Next base: position 193,629 of record CM059571.1, read on the forward strand.
AGACGCGTACTTCCTCGCTTCAATATAAAAACGTGAAGGCGTCCCTATAGCATGTCCAGGCAGGTTATGAGACGCGTACTTCCTCGCTTCAATATAAAAATATGAAGGCGTCCCTAGAGCATGTCCAGGCAGGTTATGAGACGCGTACTTCCTCGCTTCAATATAAAAACGTGAAGGCGTCCCTAGAGCATGTCCAGGCAGATTATAAGACGCGTACTTCCTCGCTTCAATATAAAAACGTGAAGGCGTCCCTATAGCATGTCCAGGCAGAATATGAGACGCGTACTTCCTCGCTTCAATATAAAAACATGAAGGCGTCCCTAGAGCATGTCCAGGCAGATTATAAGACGCGTACTTCCTCGCTTCAATATAAAAACGTGAAGGTGTTCCTAGAGCATGTCCAGGCAGCTTATGAGACATGTACTTCCTCGCTTCAATATAAAAACGTGAAGGCGTCCCTAGAGCATGTCCAGGCAGATTATGAGACGCGTAATTCCTCGCTTCAATATAAAAACACGAAAGCGTCCCTAGAGCATGTACAGGCAGATTATGAGACGCGTACTTCCTTGCTTCAATATAAAAAACTTGAAGGCGTCCCTAGAGCATGTCCAAGCAGATTATGAGACGCGTACTTCCTCGCTTCAATATAAAAACGTGAAGGCGTCTCTAGAGCATGTCCAGGCAAATTATAAGACCCGCACTTCCTCGCTTCAATATAAAAACATGAAAGCGTCCCTAGAGCATGTCCAGGCAGATTATGAGACGCGTACTTCCTCGCTTCAATATAAAAACGTGAAGGCGTCCCTATAGCAAGTCCAGGCAGATTATGAGACGCGTACTTCCTCGCTTCATTATAAAAACGTGAAGGCGTCCCTAGAGCATGTTAAGGCAGCTTGTGAGACGCGTACTTCCTCGTTTCAATATAAAAACGTGAAGACGTTCCTAGAGCATGTCCAGGCAGATTAGGAGACGCGTACTTCCTCGCTTCAATATAAAAACGTGAAGGCGTCCCTAGAGCATGTCCAGGCAGATTATGAGACGCGTACTTCCTCGCTTCAATATAAAAACGTGAAGGCGTCCTTAGAGCATGTCCAGGCAGATTATGAGACGCGTACTTCCCGCTTCAATATAAAAACATGAAGGCGTCCCTAGAGCATGTCCAGGCAGATTATGAGACGCGTACTTCCTCGCTTCTTTATAAAAACGTGAAATCGTCCCTAGAGCATGCCCAGGCAGAATATGAGACGCGTACTTCCTCGCTTCAATATAAAATATGAAGGCGTCCCTAGAGCATGTCCAGGCAGATTATGAGACGCGTACTTCCTCGCTTCAATATAAAAACATGAAGGCGTCCCTAGAGGATATCCAGGCAGATTATGAGACGCGTACTTCCTCGCTTCAATATAAAATATGAAGGCGTCCCTAGAGCATGTCCAGGCAGATTATGAGACGCGTACTTCCTCGCTTCAATATAAAAACATGAAGGCGTCCCTAGAGGATATCCAGGCAGATTATGAGACGCGTACTTCCTCGCTTCAATATAAAATATGAAGGCGTCCCTAGAGCATGTCCAGGCAGATTATGAGACGCGTACTTCCTCGCTTCAATATAAAAACATGAAGGCGTCCCTAGAGGATATCCAGGCAGATTATGAGACGCGTACTTCCTCGCTTCAATATAAAATATGAAGGCGTCCCTAGAGCATGTCCAGGCAGATTATGAGACGCGTACTTCCTCGCTTCAATATAAAAACGTGAAGGCGTCCCTAGAGCATGTCCAGGCAGAATATGAGACATGTACTTCTTCGCTTCAATATAAAAACGTGGAGGCGTCCCTAGAGCATGTCCAGGCAGATTTTGAGACGCGTACTTCCTCGTTTCAATATAAAAATATGAAAGCGTCCCTAGAGCATGTCCAGGCAGAATATGAGACGCGTACTTCCTTGCTTCAATATAAAAACGTGAAGGCGTTCCTAGAGCATGTCCAGGCAGCTTATGAGACATGTACTTCTTCGCTTCAATATAAAAACGTGGAGGCGTCCCTAGAGCATGTCCAGGCAGATTTTGAGACGCGTACTTCCTCGTTTCAATATAAAAATATGAAAGCGTCCCTAGAGCATGTCCAGGCAGATTTTGAGACGCGTACTTCCTCGTTTCAATATAAAAATATGAAAGCGTCCCTAGAGCATGTCCAGGCAGATTTTGAGACGCGTACTTCCTCGTTTCAATATAAAAATATGAAAGCGTCCCTAGAGCATGTCCAGGCAGAATATGAGACGCGTACTTCCTTGCTTCAATATAAAAACATTAAGGCGTCCCTAGAGCATGTCCAGGCAGATTATGAGACGCGTACTTCCTCGCTTCAATATAAAAACGTGAAGGCGTCCCTAGAACATGTCCAGGCAAATTATAAGACGCGCACTTACTCGCTTCAAAATAAAAACATGAAAGCGTCCCTAGAGCATGTCCAGGCAGATTATGAGACGCGTACTTCCTCGCTTCAATATAAAAACATGAAGGCGTCCCTAGAGCATGACCAGGCAGATTATGAGACGCGTACTTCCTTGCTTCAATATAAAAACGTGAAGGCGTCCGTAGAGCATGTCCAGGCAGATTATGAGACGCGTACTTCCTCGCTTCAATATAAAAACATGAAGGCGTCCCTAGAGCATGACCAGGCAGATTATGAGACGCGTACTTCCTTGCTTCAATATAAAAACGTGAAGGCGTCCCTATAGCATGTCCAGGCAGATTATGAGACGCGTACTTCCTCGCTTCAATATAAAAACATGAAGGCGTCCCTAGAGCATGTCCAGGCAGATTATAAGACGCGTACTTTCTCGCTTCAATATAAAAACATGAAGGCGTCCCTAGAGCATGTCCAGGCAGATTATGAGACGCGTACTTCCTCGCTTCAATATAAAAACACGAAGGCGTCTCTAGAGCATGTTCAGGCAGATTATGAGACGCGTACTTCCTCGCTTCAATATAAAAACGTGAAGGCGTCCCTAGTGCATGTCCAGGAAGATTATGAGACGCGTACTTCCTCGCTTCAATATAAAAACATGAAGGCGTCCCTAGAGCATGTCCAGGCAGATTATGAGACGCGTACTTTCTCGCTTCAATATAAAAACATGAAGGCGTCCCTAGAGCATGTCCAGGCAGATTATGAGACGCGTACTTTCTCGCTTCAATATGAAAACATGAAGGCGTCCCTAGAGCATGTCCAGGCAGATTATGAGACGCGTACTTTCTCGCTTCAATATAAAAACATGAAGGCGTCCCTAGAGCATGTCCCGGCAGCTTATGAGACGCGTACTTCCTCGCTTCAATATAAAAACGTGAAGGCGGAAATTCAGTCCCAAACCGGGCTTGTAAATTAGATGCCAGATCCAAAAATTTTGTCTCAGAAGTATCAAACTAACTCTGATGTAAAATATCTTAGTGGAACCTTGTAACATTTAATAATAAATCTTAGAGACATGATACAATTATTTTGCCTACGTCTATGAAACATGAGAACCGCCATGTTGACATAACATGCAGAAATAGATGCGTAACCCTACCATTGTTGTAACTAAATTCCTCCGAATAAGGGATACAAACGCTGCTTATCTCACGATTTCCTGTTAGTTCTGCGGAGATCAAAATATTATTATTTACTTGCTAGCGAGAAGGGCAATATTTATGAAGCATGTGACAAATACACCAATTTCGGTTCCATTAATGTGTAAAAACTTATAGGCATGCCACTGTAAGTAGAATGATGTCAAACCTTGACCAAGTTAGGCTTTATTCGTTCACAAAGTTAACAGCTTCACTACTCAGACGCTTGAACATTTCCACAAAACACGCAAGCCAGTTCCAGTAATTGAGTTGTATCAATAGGATTTCTCAATCGAAAGCAGCTAAAAACTGCGATCTATTCAGCTGTACAATAATTCTCGTGGCAAAGTGACAGTGGTGCAACAAAGGGATTTATAAATGAGGGGTGTTTGGGATGCACTTATGATTTTGCGGACTGTGCGTTGCGCAATGACTAGCTTGTAAGCTCATTCATGTGGTATGGAACTTTGCACACCGGAACTTGGGGCTTGTTCCAGGCCATGTTGTTGTATTCTCAACTGGTATCCTAACTACACCGTGGGAAATGGAGATAAATGCTTTTTTCTTGAGCTAGGTTTATTTTACAGTTTGGTAGAGATCTTTATTATGATATGTAATTGGTTGAATTTAAATGTATATTTAAACATCTCCTGTCTGCCCAATTCCTATGAATTCATATCTATTAATTTCATTAACGGTATAAATAGCTTGGCATCCGCTCATTTTTTTTGCAAGCCAAAAAATATTGCAGCAATGAAAACTGAACCTATTGTTCAAAAAACTGCAACTTATCGCGAGGAAAAAGATTAAGCCATTTTTTGAAACACTTCTTCGCTGAAATAAAACACAGCTGTCGCGTGCTCTATCTGTGATGTGAGTTTCCCCAGTGTACAAGTACAAGGATATTTTAATTGCGGGCACCATTAGGATGGATATATTTGTTTGTCATCCACATCTGAAACGTTTGTTCGAGCGAAGTATCGGATCCCGTTTTTTCTGACGGATCGCCTACACTATATAGTGTCAAGGTAAGTTGATGGCCGGGCAGCTCAGGTGTCGCATCGATGTTCGGTTAGTTTGGTTGGGGTTTGTTCATCACGACAGATGCACAAAAAATGTATTGATACTCGCGATTAGTTAGGACTCAGTTTTGCAGACTACAGATTTTGACCAGGAAACTGGAAATAGTGAAAGGCGATTGATAGAACGTTGAAAACGAATACACAGATTAGAGATATAATGATATTTTTGAAAAGCTACATCCTCTTCAAGACTTGAAAGGCAAGGAATTACACTAAATGTACGTTAAATGTACTGGTCTGACCGATTCACACATATAAATTCCATTGTAATTACTTCAGGTGATCCGCTTTAATAAATCCAACGTCAGCCAAGCGAATGTCAGTCACAAGAACGCTGCAACGCAAACGTCAGCCAAGCGAATGTCAGTCACAAGAACGCTGCAACGCAAACGTCAGCCAAGCGCACACCTGTACAACAACGCCTGCCTCACTGCGTGCAGTCCTCTCGTGACAGCAAGACTACGACGCTCTGCCACCGGCGCAGCTGAGGACTTGACAGCATCACCAGAGCGCCGAGTGGGAGCAACTTATTCTGCGCTGGATCAAATTTCTCAGCAATATGTATCGTTGTAGCGGCACAGCTGGCAGCGTAGGTTCTTGTGTCGACTCGGCAATGCTACGAGCTGTTTGTTCAGCCAAAATTTTCAATTTTGATCTTTTTAATGAAATTTGAAAAGAAATTATCTTAATACTCTGTAAATAATCTGAAAAAACAAATACAAAAACTCTAAAATTAATTGAAAAAAATAGGAACGTGAGGATCCTATATAAAGTGTGAAAAATTCAGCTTGCATCGAAGTAGACAATAGAACTCACGAGACCAGCTGCGTCGCAATAACGACTTAAATTGTCTGAAAAATTTGGTATGTGAATTACGAGTATAAAAGAGAGCCTCGTCCCGGGGCGGCGGCGGCGGCTCACTGCGGCGCTGCAGCGGCGGGGCTGAACTGCAGCAGGATCACCTCGTACGTCACCAGCGCCCCCGTCGTCTGTTGGGCAGCGGCTGCCATTAGTTCAACTTCAGATCTTTGAGCTAATTAAATGAGCTTATGATGTAAAACATCAAATATTGTAAATCCACGTAACAAAATTAATTGAGGGGATGAAGTGAAACAATAAATATTGTACCTCCATGTAACAAAATTCGACGCAATTATGAGGTAAACATCAAACATTGTGCCTCCATTTCACTAAATGGAATGAGGTTATGAAGTAATGCAATAAATATTATACCTCCATGTAACAAAATTAAACGAGCGGATGAAGTAAAACAATAAATTTTGTACCTCCGTGTGACAAAATTCGACGCGGTTATGAGGTTTTACAATAAATATTGTACCACCATGTTATCATGCTATTCATGGAGAGTTAATGGGAGAACCAAATTCTATAGCGATGATGTCAATGAACCCTCTGATAAACTTAACTGACCCTAGTAAATAATCGATAAATATTTGCAAAATCCATCACGGTTGAAGGATGGAAAAATATTATTCAGTTTGATGCTGTAATTGCGTACGTATCAATTTTCAATAAATTTCATGTTACCAAAAATAGTGGCATGATTGTTTAATGTGTTATTGCCATGGCACTTCGAGCAAGATGAGTTCAGATTTTAAAGTTAACAGTTCTCAGTCCCTTTACGTAAGGAAATAATAAGATGACGAAGAATATCAAAGTCAAAAAACTCCGAGAAAGAACGTCGAATCATTCAGAAAAATAAACCGAATGATTAAAAGATGGCAATAGCTCAAATTAAGTTCGGATACAATGTTTAAAAATCTCTTACGTTTAGGATTGTTGCCAACACTGATGAGCTTCAAGGCTCAGCGAGCAGCATTGTGAGAATCTAAAACGCTCTTCAGAACAACTTGCGGCACAGCTGGAGGGTTCGGAGCCACTTAGGTTAAGGTTAGGTTAACATCGGCATCTTTGGGATGCTTTATTTCCAACCAAGCCTGATAAATATGATCTTAGCATTGGTTTTTCAAATGTCTTATAACTAACACTATATATAGGACACCATGACGGTTCCCCCGTAAAGCCGGTACCCATTTCCGACACCTGGGTTGAGTGGGGTATTGTGCTTGAGCTTTCCCTTATACCCAACGGGGAAAATCTCCGCGCCAGCGCCGGGATACGAACCCGCGACTCCAACATACGAGCCCGATCCCTTAACCACTGTACAACGGAGGGCACTTAGGCAACACTACAGCCACGCTTCTCTTATTTAGCTCTAACGAAGCCACCGCTGTTGACCTGCCTCTGAGCCTAGGGGCTGCCATTGTGTTCGCATCGCCTATTGTTTCATAAATCTTTCCAAATCACAACGGATCAAAGCAGCCAGACAAATTAGCCAGCTCGGTGCGGCTCTTGTTATTCATCAATACATTCGTGTCCAGATGTAAGCCTCGTCCCATGTAAGCCTCGTCCCTCGTCGTGAATAAACACGATAACTAACTTGTGTCTGGTGAAAATCATGTATTTTATCGCTGAATTGTTCCATGTCATATATAATATTTAGATTACAATAAATAAAAACCGTTTCAATCGTCAATAAAACAGAGTGCGTTCTTTTGTAATGTAAGGATAATATCCCATGTTGATGGCACGTTTGTGTTGCGCGTCCTCACCCCACCAGAAGTGTCCCCCCACCCCACGAGTACAAAAGAGAGCCTCCCCCCCACCCTCCTCACCGCCATCAGATGCCCCCCCCCCCACCCCCTCACCACCATCAGATGTATCCTCCCACCCCCTCACCGCCAAAATGAAGTTTTTGTTGACAAAGAAGAAGCCCCAGCCCGTGAGGCCCACCTGCCGCACCTGCAGCTGCTGCAGGAAGCGCTCCACCTCCACCTGCACGCTGCACGCACACACTGTCTTATTCTGTCTCTGGGAAGTGGGTTCCTCTTTTTCACGTACATTTGTGTGCGTGAATAGTTCGTTGATTTGTTTATATTCACATGTTGGAGTCAGGGAAACTCTCACAATCATTCGATCTTTTCCTATGTCTTCGAAAGTATTTGGAAAGTGTTTTTCTACAAACTTTTATGTATAAGACAGGTTAATTGAGTTGTTGCAAGGATAGACAAACTCCAACTTTCATGGAATATTTCCGAAAATTGAGGAAGTGTTTTCTTTTCTTTGCGAGTATTTGTTTGCTACAAGGCAAGTTTCTTAAGTGAATTCTCCACGTTGACGTTGCAGTTACACACGAGGTCGTCTTCAGTGGTTATCTACATCTTCTCCGAATTGATGCCCTTTTATTCGGGGGAATTAATGTCTCTCATGAACACAAATATCTTCATTGATTTTTCAGTTCATCATGCGGAGACATAGGCAAATTGGTAACCATGCGTTAAATAATTGAAAAAATGTGCCAACTAAATGCCACATTAAACTCATAAATGGATTGGGTGCACCAAGGTCACTTCTATAGTCGGGTAAACTGCAGGCTTAGGGCATTTAAATTTCCCTGACCACGTCATAGAACTCTCAAGCATCGCATGCGGAATTACTCGCAATGCTCTTACTCTTGAATGTTCTCGCGCTCCCTCATTCTTACCTTTGAGGCAAGCCACCAGGGATGAAGCAAAACTGCTAATTAAGTAATTTTCAATCGATACTTCATTTTTCAGACGTGAATACATCAAAATAGAATGGGGTCAACATGCGTCCCTATGGACTTGTTTCGGAAGCCAAAATTTTATTTGACCTCAAAATGGGGTTGTTTCGTAATTACTTCATTATTTGTGTTAAGAAGAGCACTGCCTTATGTTCGAGATTGAGACCTAACGTCTTTCTTATGGAATATATCCATCAATTATTCGTGGGGGAAACAATATGAAAATTGTTTTTCTCCGACACCTGCTATGAGCCTACAGATTTCCTTCACTACCTTGGGTTCTCTTCCTGGAAAACTAAAGCTAGCCGATTTTAATTAAATCCCTAGTGACATAGAATAATCTTTATATATTACACTCATACGTATTCGTATAATATTTACCTATATATGTATATATGTATGTACAGGGTGTTGCAGATAGATCCGACGCAGGGCTGAAAGAAAAAGAAATGGGGAATACAGACGAAAGTTGCATGCGCAGATACCAGAAAATTTTATTAAGCAACAGTTCAAGTTATGTACTACATTATTTTATTTTTTAATGTAACTGCTGCCAGCTGCCACGACCATCTCGAGGCGGGCGCACAAGGAGCCACGCGCTCTGGCGACCGTGTCCTTGTATATGGCGGCGAATGCCTCCGCAGTGGCAGCCTACAGAGAGTCGATTTTGTTGTGGGCGTGTTGGTTGGTCTTGGCCTCGATCACGCCCCGGAAGAAATAGTCAAGAGGGTTGAAGTCTGGTGAGGAGGGCGGCCACAAATCCGGCCAACAATAATGAGGAACATTGTTTAACAGCCACGCTTGGGTCGCTTTGGGTTAATTTCGCACCAGTCTTGAGATGGTCGACGCTGCTGGTGGCAGTTACATTGCCATTTAATGTAGTATGAAACTGTTGCTAAATAATATTTTTAGGACCTGCGTGTACTACTTTCGTTTTTATTCCCCATTCATTTTTTTTCAAGTGTTCGATTTATATGCAACACCCTGTATATACGTATATTTAGATATGTATAAGCTCGAGAATTGTATACATATAGGCTTTAATGAATTACGCAACGCTGAGTGCGTCTATAATTTTCACTCTCTCTGAGAAGGTCTGTGAAAAACAAGGTCTGTAAAGAACAAGGTCTGTAAAGAACAAGGTATGTAAAGAACGAGGTCTGTAAAGAACAAGGTCTGTAAAGAACAAGGTCTGTAAAGAACAAGGTATGTAAGGAACGAGGTCTGTAAAGAACAAGGTCTGTAAAGAACAAGGTCTGTAAAGAACAAGGTATGTAAAGAACGAGGTCTATAAAGAACAAGGTCTGTAAAGATGAAGTTCTGTAAAGAACAAAGGTCTGTAAAGAACAAGGTCTGTAAAGAACAAGGTCTGTAAAGAACGAGGTCTGTAAAGAACAAGGTCTGTAATGAACAAGGTCTGTAAAGAATAAAGGTCGGTAAAGAATAAGGTCTGTAAAGAACAAGGTTTGCAAAGAACGAGGTCTGTAAACAACAAGGTCTGTAAAGAACAAGGTCTGTAAAGAACAAGGTCTGTAAAGAATAAAGGTCTGTAAAGAACAAGGTCTGTAAAGAACAAGGTCTGTAAAGTACAAGGTCTGTAAAGAATAAAGGTCTGTAAAGAACAAGGTCTGTAAAGAACGAGGTCTGTAAAAAATAAAGGTCTGTAAAGAACAAGGTCTGTAAAGAACGAGGTCTGTAAAGAACAAGGTCTGTAAAGAACAAGGTCTGTAAAGAACAAGGTCTGTAAAGAACAAGGTATGTAAAGAACAAGGTATGTAAAGAACAAGGTCTGTAAAGAACGAGGTCTGTAAAGAACAAGGTCTGTAAAGAACAAGGTCTGTAAAGAACAAGGTCTGTAAAGAACAAGGTCTGTAAAGAACAAGGTCTGTAAAGAATAAAGGTCTGTAAAGAACAAGGTCTGTAAAGAATGAAGGTCTGTAAAGAACAAGGTCTGTAAAGAACAAGGTCTGTAAAGAACGAGGTCTGTAAAGAACGAGGTCTGTAAAAAACAAGGTCTGTAAAGAACAAGGTATGTAAAGAACAAGGTATGTAAAGAACAAGGTCTGTAAAGAACAAGGTATGTAAAGAGCAAGGTCTGTAAAGAACGAGGTCTGTAAAGAACAAGGTCTGTAAAGAATAAGGTCTGTAAAGAACAAGGTCTGTAAAGAATAAAGGTCTGTAAAGAACAAGGTCTGTAAAGAATGAAGGTCTGTAAAGAAGAGGAGCTCACCTCTCGGTGGGGAGGGCGAGCAGCAGGGGGGTGGGGGCGAGGGTGAGGGAGTGCAGGGAGGCGCAGGTGAATGACACAAACAGCAGGCGGCACAACAGGTGCAGGAACGACCACGCCAGGTAGATGCGTTTTATCAACGCCGGATTGTGTCTCGGTCTGAAGGCAAAACACGGAAGTATCGTCAGAAAGAAAAAAAAAACTACGGTAGCCCTTGCGTTCCAATGAAAACTATGCGAAATGGATACGAAATTTTAGATATTTTAATTGTTTACAAGCGACCTAGGTAAACTATTTAGGAATTTTAGACATGAAATATTTTCTGAGTGGAGAGTAACATCGGAAAGACACTGAAGATAGTGCCCATGAAACTTTGAAACAGAACATCGCTGTTGACTCTCATATTTGAATCAAAGGTATAAATGTTTTTTTTTCAGGACTGTAGCGAATACTATGATGAAACTATAAATTTAATCAGTGTATCAAATGTTGTTTCCTAATATGCATGCAAAGTACGTATTTTTTGGTGGGAATAACAGAAACTTTGAAAATTTATGTAGAAACTTCGTTATTTAGGACCGTAGATGTTAAAAGGCCTACGTTAACGTCATCTCCATTTGCTAAATCAGTCGAGGACATAGAGCCCCAAGAATTAGAGGTGTCACTTGTTAAATTCAATCCAACAACAGTGCTTAAGACGGGTATATAACAATGTTAAGTAATTTGTTAATTTAAAGATTCATAAGATCTCGGCTCTGAGCAGCAGCTCGTGAGGATGAACACTGCTCGTCTCCATAGCGAGCTGTACGGGCTGGGTTACAGCACTGCCGCTCTCCGACTGCATGCAGAAGAAGCTTCTTATTCTTTGATAAATCGGTAGAGCTCTTCAGTCTTAAAACCACGAATATTAGAGATAATTTACAATAAAAAAGCCGATATTGCATTACCGGCGCGGGGAATGTATTGAAAATTTATTCGGTGCTTTACTATTGGCACTAATGGAGCTGTTGGTGAACGCCGTGAGTGTTATTTAATTTTGGCCTTATTGAAACTGTTGGTAAACGCCGTGAGTGTTATTCAATTTTGGCCCTATTTAAGCTGTTGGTAAATGCCGTGAGTGTTATTTAATATTGGCAGTTATGAAGCTGTTGGTAAATGCTGTGAGTGTTATTTAATATTGGCAGTGAGGAAGCTGTCAGTAAACTTTATGAGTGTTATGGAATATGATGATGAAATTTTGGTGGCTAGGGTTCACTTGAAGCTGTTGTAGAGCTGCATGAGCATGAAGAAGAGGTTGCAGACGTAGGACTGGAGCACGAGGGGCCCCGTGATGGCGTCCGTGGCCTCCACCAGCTCCTGCAGGGCGAGGTGCTGCTCCCGTGCCCCCCGCCACCAGCCCTCCGTCCTCCTCCCGCAGTCTGCAGCGATGTGCGCATCATAGTTCTCAGCAAGAAATACATAATAGTGAATAAATATATTTTCCAGGACATATCTGAAGTTAAAATATTTTGTTGAGTTGATGTGTTCACACTGGAAACATGAAGCTCTCATGGGAGGTTGAATGGCGCGTTTGTGCTTAGAGTCATTTGGATCTTGAAGTCAGTGACGTTTGAAATTTTCGTGAAAGTCTACGGGGTTTGCTCCGAATATTTAAATACGAACTTCCTTATGATTTCACCTTTGTCAACAAAAGCGATTTAGTTCAGTGAGCTCATTTCAGAGATAATAATTTCAATATATTCACAAATACCTCGCCGACTTTTATGTCGCTGCACTTGCTAGGAATACATTGAGCTCTGAAAGACTGCAATCGCGTGTTGAATATTCCAGTTTCTCGTAGAATTTGCGAATTCTTAGCTACGTGAAAAAGTCTTACATTAAATATCTTAAAATTTCGCCTCATTTTTTCCTCTTTACAATTTTGAGAAAATAAATTCAAAATTTGACCAATGGAATATATTATGTAGCATATTATGTAGCATATTATGTAGCATATTATGTAGCATATTATGTAGCATATTATGTAGCATGTTATGTAGCATGTTATGTAGCATATTATGTAGCATGTTATGTAGCATGTTATGTAGCATATTATGTAGCATATTATGTAGCATATTATGTAGCATATTATGTAGCATATTATGTAGCATGTTATGTAGCATATTATGTAGCATGTTATGTAGCATATTATGTAGCATATTATGTAGCATGTTATGTAGCATATTATGTAGCATATTATGTAGCATGTTATGTAGCATATTATGTAGCATATTATGTAGCATATTATGTAGCATATTATGTAGCATATTATGTAGCATATTATGTAGCATATTATGTAGCATGTTATGTAGCATGTTATGTAGCATATTATGTAGCATGTTATGTAGCATATTATGTAGCATGTTATGTAGCATGTTATGTAGCATATTATGTAGCATATTATGTAGCATGTTATGTAGCATGTTATGTAGCATATTATGTAGCATATTATGTAGCATATTATGTAGCATATTATGTAGCATATTATGTAGCATGTTATGCAGCATGTTATGTAGCATATTATGTAGCATATTATGTAGCATATTATGTAGCATATTATGTAGCATATTATGTAGCATGTTATGTAGCATATTATGTAGCATGTTATGTAGCATGTTATGTAGCATATTATGTAGCATGTTATGTAGCATATTATGTAGCATATTATGTAGCATATTATGTAGCATATTATGTAGCATGTTATGTAGCATATTATGTAGCATATTATGTAGCATGTTATGTAGCATGTTATGTAGCATGTTATGTAGCATATTATGTAGCATATTATGTAGCATATTATGTAGCATATTATGTAGCATGTTATGTAGCATGTTATGTAGCATATTATGTAGCATATTATGTAGCATATTATGTAGCATATTATGTAGCATATTATGTAGCATGTTATGTAGCATGTTATGTAGCATATTATGTAGCATATTATGTAGCATATTATGTAGCATATTATGTAGCATATTATGTAGCATATTATGTAGCATGTTATGTAGCATGTTATGTAGCATATTATGTAGCATATTATGTAGCATATTATGTAGCATGTTATGTAGCATATTATGTAGCATGTTATGTAGCATGTTATGTAGCATATTATGTAGCATATTATGTAGCATGTTATGTAGCATATTATGTAGCATATTATGTAGCATATTATGTAGCATGTTATGTAGCATGTTATGTAGCATATTATGTAGCATGTTATGTAGCATATTATGTAGCATGTTATGTAGCATGTTATGTAGCATATTATGTAGCATATTATGTAGCATATTATGTAGCATATTATGTAGCATATTATGTAGCATGTTATGTAGCATATTATGTAGCATATTATGTAGCATATTATGTAGCATATTATGTAGCATATTATGTAGCATATTATGTAGCATATTATGTAGCATGTTATGTAGCATGTTATGTAGCATATTATGTAGCATATTATGTAGCATATTATGTAGCATATTATGTAGCATATTATGTAGCATATTATGTAGCATATTATGTAGCATGTTATGTAGCATATTATGTAGCATATTATGTAGCATGTTATGTAGCATATTATGTAGCATATTATGTAGCATATTATGTAGCATATTATGTAGCATGTTATGTAGCATGTTATGTAGCATATTATGTAGCATGTTATGTAGCATATTATGTAGCATATTATGTAGCATGTTATGTAGCATATTATGTAGCATATTATGTAGCATATTATGTAGCATATTATGTAGCATGTTATGTAGCATATTATGTAGCATGTTATGTAGCATGTTATGTAGCATGTTATGTAGCATATTATGTAGCATGTTATGTAGCATGTTATGTAGCATATTATGTAGCATATTATGTAGCATGTTATGTAGCATATTATGTAGCATGTTATGTAGCATGTTATGTAGCATGTTATGTAGCATATTATGTAGCATGTTATGTAGCATATTATGTAGCATATTATGTAGCATGTTATGTAGCATATTATGTAGCATGTTATGTAGCATGTTATGTAGCATGTTATGTAGCATATTATGTAGCATGTTATGTAGCATATTATGTAGCATATTATGTAGCATATTATGTAGCATATTATGTAGCATATTATGTAGCATGTTATGTAGCATGTTATGTAGCATATTATGTAGCATGTTATGTAGCATATTATGTAGCATATTATGTAGCATGTTATGTAGCATATTATGTAGCATATTATGTAGCATATTATGTAGCATATTATGTAGCATGTTATGTAGCATATTATGTAGCATGTTATGTAGCATGTTATGTAGCATGTTATGTAGCATATTATGTAGCATGTTATGTAGCATGTTATGTAGCATATTATGTAGCATATTATGTAGCATGTTATGTAGCATATTATGTAGCATGTTATGTAGCATGTTATGTAGCATGTTATGTAGCATATTATGTAGCATGTTATGTAGCATATTATGTAGCATATTATGTAGCATGTTATGTAGCATATTATGTAGCATGTTATGTAGCATGTTATGTAGCATGTTATGTAGCATATTATGTAGCATGTTATGTAGCATATTATGTAGCATATTATGTAGCATATTATGTAGCATATTATGTAGCATATTATGTAGCATGTTATGTAGCATGTTATGTAGCATGTTATGTAGCATATTATGTAGCATGTTATGTAGCATATTATGTAGCATATTATGTAGCATGTTATGTAGCATAATATGTAGCATATTATGTAGCATATTATGTAGCATGTTATGTAGCATATTATGTAGCATATTATGTAGCATATTATGTAGCATATTATGAAGCATGTTATGTAGCATATTATGTAGCATATTATGTAGCATATTATGTAGCATATTATGTAGCATATTATGTAGCATATTATGTAGCATATTATGTAGCATGTTATGTAGCATGTTATGTAGCATATTATGTAGCATATTATGTAGCATATTATGTAGCATGTTATGTAGCATATTATGTAGCATATTATGTAGCATATTATGTAGCATATTATGTAGCATGTTATGTAGCATATTAAGTAGCATATTATGTAGCATATTATGTAGCATATTATGTAGCATATTATGTAGCATATTATGTAGCATATTATGTAGCATGTTATGTAGCATGTTATGTAGCATATTATGTAGCATGTTATGTAGCATATTATGTAGCATATTATGTAGCATGTTATGTAGCATATTATGTAGCATGTTATGTAGCATGTTATGTAGCATGTTATGTAGCATATTATGTAGCATATTATGTAGCATATTATGTAGCATGTTATGTAGCATGTTATGTAGCATATTATGTAGCATGTTATGTAGCATGTTATGTAGCATGTTATGTAGCATATTATGTAGCATATTATGTAGCATATTATGTAGCATATTATGTAGCATATTATGTAGCATATTATGTAGCATGTTATGTAGCATATTATGTAGCATATTATGTAGCATGTTATGTAGCATGTTATGTAGCATGTTATGTAGCATATTATGTAGCATGTTATGTAGCATATTATGTAGCATATTATGTAGCATATTATGTAGCATGTTATGTAGCATGTTATGTAGCATGTTATGTAGCATATTATGTAGCATATTATGTAGCATATTATGTAGCATATTATGTAGCATATTATGTAGCATGTTATGTAGCATATTATGTAGCATATTATGTAGCATGTTATGTAGCATATTATGTAGCATATTATGTAGCATATTATGTAGCATGTTATGTAGCATATTATGTAGCATGTTATGTAGCATGTTATGTAGCATGTTATGTAGCATATTATGTAGCATATTATGTAGCATATTATGTAGCATATTATGTAGCATGTTATGTAGCATATTATGTAGCATATTATGTAGCATATTATGTAGCATATTATGTAGCATATTATGTAGCATATTATGTAGCATATTATGTAGCATGTTATGTAGCATGTTATGTAGCATATTATGTAGCATGTTATGTAGCATATTATGTAGCATATTATGTAGCATGTTATGTAGCATATTTTGTAGCATGTTATGTAGCATGTTATGTAGCATGTTATGTAGCATATTATGTAGCATATTATGTAGCATATTATGTAGCATGTTATGTAGCATGTTATGTAGCATATTATGTAGCATATTATGTAGCATGTTATGTAGCATATTATGTAGCATATTATGTAGCATGTTATGTAGCATGTTATGTAGCATGTTATGTAGCATATTATGTAGCATATTATGTAGCATGTTATGTAGCATGTTATGTAGCATATTATGTAGCATATTATGTAGCATATTATGTAGCATATTATGTAGCATATTATGTAGCATGTTATGTAGCATGTTATGTAGCATATTATGTAGCATGTTATGTAGCATGTTATGTAGCATATTATGTAGCATGTTATGTAGCATATTATGTAGCATATTATGTAGCATGTTATGTAGCATATTATGTAGCATATTATGTAGCATATTATGTAGCATGTTATGTAGCATATTATGTAGCATGTTATGTAGCATATTATGTAGCATATTATGTAGCATGTTATGTAGCATATTATGTAGCATGTTATGTAGCATGTTATGTAGCATGTTATGTAGCATGTTATGTAGCATATTATGTAGCATATTATGTAGCATATTATGTAGCATATTATGTAGCATATTATGTAGCATGTTATGTAGCATATTATGTAGCATATTATGTAGCATGTTATGTAGCATGTTATGTAGCATGTTATGTAGCATGTTATGTAGCATATTATGTAGCATATTATGTAGCATATTATGTAGCATATTATGTAGCATGTTATGTAGCATGTTATGTAGCATGTTATGTAGCATATTATGTAGCATGTTATGTAGCATATTATGTAGCATGTTATGTAGCATATTATGTAGCATGTTATGTAGCATGTTATGTAGCATGTTATGTAGCATGTTATGTAGCATATTATGTAGCATGTTATGTAGCATGTTATGTAGCATGTTATGTAGCATGTTATGTAGCATGTTATGTAGCATGTTATGTAGCATATTATGTAGCATATTATGTAGCATATTATGTAGCATATTATGTAGCATGTTATGTAGCATGTTATGTAGCATGTTATGTAGCATATTATGTAGCATGTTATGTAGCATATTATGTAGCATGTTATGTAGCATGTTATGTAGCATGTTATGTAGCATGTTATGTAGCATATTATGTAGCATGTTATGTAGCATGTTATGTAGCATGTTATGTAGCATGTTATGTAGCATATTATGTAGCATGTCATGTAGCATGTTATGTAGCATATTATGTAGCATGTTATGTAGCATGTTATGTAGCATATTATGTAGCATGTTATGTAGCATATTATGTAGCATGTTATGTAGCATATTATGTAGCATGTTATGTAGCATGTTATGTAGCATATTATGTAGCATGTTATGTAGCATGTTATGTAGCATGTTATGTAGCATGTTATGTAGCATATTATGTAGCATG
Organism: Morinoia aosen; assembly: GCA_030386875.1. Classification (NCBI taxonomy): domain Eukaryota; kingdom Metazoa; phylum Arthropoda; class Malacostraca; order Amphipoda; family Talitridae; genus Morinoia; species Morinoia aosen. Next base: position 211,731 of record CM059571.1, read on the forward strand.
TATGTAGCATGTTATGTAGCATATTATGTAGCATGTTATGTAGCATGTTATGTAGCATGTTATGTAGCATATTATGTAGCATGTTATGTAGCATGTTATGTAGCATATTATGTAGCATGTTATGTAGCATGTTATGTAGCATGTTATGTAGCATATTATGTAGCATGTTATGTAGCATGTTATGTAGCATATTATGTAGCATATTATGTAGCATATTATGTAGCATATTATGTAGCATATTATGTAGCATGTTATGTAGCATGTTATGTAGCATATTATGTAGCATGTTATGTAGCATGTTATGTAGCATGTTATGTAGCATATTATGTAGCATGTTATGTAGCATGTTATGTAGCATATTATGTAGCATATTATGTAGCATATTATGTAGCATATTATGTAGCATATTATGTAGCATATTATGTAGCATGTTATGTAGCATGTTATGTAGCATATTATGTAGCATGTTATGTAGCATGTTATGTAGCATATTATGTAGCATGTTATGTAGCATGTTATGTAGCATGTTATGTAGCATATTATGTAGCATGTTATGTAGCATGTTATGTAGCATATTATGTAGCATGTTATGTAGCATGTTATGTAGCATATTATGTAGCATGTTATGTAGCATATTATGTAGCATGTTATGTAGCATGTTATGTAGCATATTATGTAGCATGTTATGTAGCATGTTATGTAGCATGTTATGTAGCATATTATGTAGCATATTATGTAGCATGTTATGTAGCATATTATGTAGCATGTTATGTAGCATATTATGTAGCATGTTATGTAGCATATTATGTAGCATATTATGTAGCATGTTATGTAGCATATTATGTAGCATATTATGTAGCATGTTATGTAGCATATTATGTAGCATATTATGTAGCATATTATGTAGCATATTATGTAGCATGTTATGTAGCATATTATGTAGCATATTATGTAGCATGTTATGTAGCATATTATGTAGCATATTATGTAGCATATTATGTAGCATATTATGTAGCATATTATGTAGCATATTATGTAGCATATTATGTAGCATGTTATGTAGCATATTATGTAGCATGTTATGTAGCATATTATGTAGCATATTATGTAGCATATTATGTAGCATATTATGTAGCATGTTATGTAGCATGTTATGTAGCATATTATGTAGCATGTTATGTAGCATGTTATGTAGCATATTATGTAGCATGTTATGTAGCATGTTATGTAGCACGTTATGTAGCATATTATGTAGCATGTTATGTAGCATGTTATGTAGCATATTATGTAGCATGTTATGTAGCATGTTATGTAGCATATTATGTAGCATGTTATGTAGCATATTATGTAGCATGTTATGTAGCATGTTATGTAGCATATTATGTAGCATGTTATGTAGCATGTTATGTAGCATGTTATGTAGCATATTATGTAGCATATTATGTAGCATGTTATGTAGCATATTATGTAGCATATTATGTAGCATATTATGTAGCATGTTATGTAGCATATTATGTAGCATATTATGTAGCATGTTATGTAGCATATTATGTAGCATATTATGTAGCATGTTATGTAGCATATTATGTAGCATATTATGTAGCATATTATGTAGCATATTATGTAGCATGTTATGTAGCATATTATGTAGCATATTATGTAGCATGTTATGTAGCATATTATGTAGCATATTATGTAGCATATTATGTAGCATATTATGTAGCATATTATGTAGCATATTATGTAGCATATTATGTAGCATGTTATGTAGCATATTATGTAGCATGTTATGTAGCATATTATGTAGCATATTATGTAGCATATTATGTAGCATATTATGTAGCATGTTATGTAGCATATTATGTAGCATATTATGTAGCATGTTATGTAGCATATTATGTAGCATATTATGTAGCATATTATGTAGCATATTATGTAGCATATTATGTAGCATGTTATGTAGCATGTTATGTAGCATATTATGTAGCATGTTATGTAGCATATTATGTAGCATGTTATGTAGCATATTATGTAGCATATTATGTAGCATATTATGTAGCATATTATGTAGCATATTATGTAGCATGTTATGTAGCATATTATGTAGCATATTATGTAGCATATTATGTAGCATATTATGTAGCATATTATGTAGCATATTATGTAGCATGTTATGTAGCATATTATGTAGCATGTTATGTAGCATATTATGTAGCATATTATGTAGCATATTATGTAGCATGTTATGTAGCATGTTATGTAGCATATTATGTAGCATATTATGTAGCATGTTATGTAGCATGTTATGTAGCATATTATGTAGCATATTATGTAGCATATTATGTAGCATGTTATGTAGCATATTATGTAGCATATTATGTAGCATATTATGTAGCATGTTATGTAGCATATTATGTAGCATATTATGTAGCATATTATGTAGCATATTATGTAGCATATTATGTAGCATATTATGTAGCATATTATGTAGCATGTTATGTAGCATATTATGTAGCATATTATGTAGCATATTATGTAGCATATTATGTAGCATGTTATGTAGCATATTATGTAGCATATTATGTAGCATGTTATGTAGCATATTATGTAGCATATTATGTAGCATGTTATGTAGCATATTATGTAGCATATTATGTAGCATGTTATGTAGCATATTATGTAGCATGTTATGTAGCATGTTATGTAGCATGTTATGTAGCATATTATGTAGCATATTATGTAGCATATTATGTAGCATGTTATGTAGCATGTTATGTAGCATATTATGTAGCATATTATGTAGCATATTATGTAGCATATTATGTAGCATGTTATGTAGCATATTATGTAGCATGTTATGTAGCATATTATGTAGCATATTATGTAGCATGTTATGTAGCATATTATGTAGCATATTATGTAGCATATTATGTAGCATATTATGTAGCATATTATGTAGCATATTATGTAGCATGTTATGTAGCATATTATGTAGCATGTTATGTAGCATATTATGTAGCATATTATGTAGCATATTATGTAGCATATTATGTAGCATGTTATGTAGCATATTATGTAGCATGTTATGTAGCATATTATGTAGCATATTATGTAGCATATTATGTAGCATATTATGTAGCATATTATGTAGCATGTTATGTAGCATATTATGTAGCATATTATGTAGCATGTTATGTAGCATATTATGTAGCATATTATGTAGCATATTATGTAGCATATTATGTAGCATGTTATGTAGCATATTATGTAGCATATTATGTAGCATGTTATGTAGCATATTATGTAGCATGTTATGTAGCATATTATGTAGCATATTATGTAGCATGTTATGTAGCATATTATGTAGCATGTTATGTAGCATATTATGTAGCATATTATGTAGCATGTTATGTAGCATATTATGTAGCATATTATGTAGCATATTATGTAGCATATTATGTAGCATATTATGTAGCATGTTATGTAGCATATTATGTAGCATATTATGTAGCATGTTATGTAGCATATTATGTAGCATATTATGTAGCATATTATGTAGCATATTATGTAGCATGTTATGTAGCATGTTATGTAGCATATTATGTAGCATATTATGTAGCATATTATGTAGCATATTATGTAGCATGTTATGTAGCATATTATGTAGCATGTTATGTAGCATATTATGTAGCATATTATGTAGCATATTATGTAGCATATTATGTAGCATATTATGTAGCATATTATGTAGCATATTATGTAGCATATTATGTAGCATGTTATGTAGCATGTTATGTAGCATATTATGTAGCATATTATGTAGCATATTATGTAGCATATTATGTAGCATGTTATGTAGCATATTATGTAGCATATTATGTAGCATATTATGTAGCATATTATGTAGCATATTCGCGCAATGCTAACTGAAGACGATCAGTTTCTCTCGTGTGTGTTGAATAGATTAATTCGTTTACTAGGGACAGTTTCTCGAATGTTGAAAAAAAATTCCACCGCACTGTGATTTTGTGTCCCTTATTTCGCTCACAAAATCTTTAAACAAATCTCCTTGATAGTTTCCTTAAATGTAGTCTCATTAATTAATTCCTTCTCAGAGCCAGCGAGCAGCCCCGCAGAGAAGCACACATCTTTATGCGAATATTATACAACTTATCAAGTCTTCAAGAATTGAAATTTATTTTGCATGTTGCATTCTGTAAGAAGGTGTCTAGTTTTCTTAATAAGACTAAGAAACAAGTCTATCTATCCTGGCTAACATAACCAAAGCGACGTATCGTCGATGATACCTTGATCTAAAGGGTTATTGCATCGTCATTATTTTGTAAATTAAGTATGATATTATAAGTCCTGAAATACGAGCCAATAGCCTTGTTTGATATGGTTCATTTAACGAATGTTATTGCAGAACACATAAATAACTGCTCGTCACTATTCAATTGCCAGCTCATGATCACTCGAATGTAAGTGCCAGCAGCCAAGTGAAGAAGATATTCGCAGAAGGCAAATAAATCAAGCAAGCCTTGGCTGCATTAGAAATACAAGCACACAGCTGCACTTATCCACATTTGTTGTTGAACTCGAATACGGAGGAGAACTGCACGTGTATAGTTGTAATATATAATCAAATATTGGAATAATATAACCCAATTACTGACAGGAGTTGAAAATACACCACAATAATTTTTCAGATAACAACAGAGAGGAATTATTGATATTCCGATATAAATGTATCTGTGTCTTGTACGAAGGTAAGCTCATTGCTTGGCTATATGACTCTACTCCTGCGATATCATCAAAAGAAATCGAGGCAACAAGTCACACCAACACAACCGATTTTATACCGAGCTTTGAGTAATTGCTGCTCCGGGAGCTCATCAATCAACTCTCGTACGATGTTTAGTGTCCAAACGCACCGTCTTCATTATCAGAAGAGCTCAAGGGACGAAAGAAGCCAGTATTTCTAGGGATCCGTCTCGTGATTTACCAAGAAAATCGAGCAAATTGGTTCAATAATGTGAGCATTGCGAGTCTGAGATATAAATCCCTGGTTGTTTCTGATCAGAAGTAATCTTGAAAACTACCACTGCAGCTCGCACGTGGCATTCAGTGTGTAGAGTTGATCAAAGGAAGCGCTGCTCTTGAATATCACATTACGGTGAGGGCATTCCACGAAGAATACGTTCGTTAATGAAATTGCCTCCTCTAGCACGTTTTCTAAAGAATGTTCCTCAGCATTTGGTGTTCTTCTATTAATACAAAGTTGTAGAATATTCTTATTTTTTGTGGGTGCTGGTTGGCCCACTGACGGCGGCAGGTCATTGTGTTCGTCAGGGCTCACGTTAGAGTGATATTCATTAAATTGTTGTTAATTATTTAATAATTTTTATAATTATTATTATCTATCATTAAAATTGTTAGTAATAATTATTAAATTATGATTAATTGTTGATACATCTTCGGTGAGAATATTGATAGCATTTTAAGGGTGTTCCTCGCTTTAGGATCTATTCAGGATCTATTCTTTTTTGCTCGATGATCTATTTAGGTAGGTACATTGTTCAGCTTGCAAGCCCCGAGGCAACAAATGAGAAACAAACTTTGTGAACATTGCCTTAGATTATAAATATGATAAATATGATATTTTTCTCATTATTCTCGCGGGCTTCACCATTACTATAACTATTACAATTTCATTCAGAGAATTTTGAATTTTGAGGTGAAAGTTAAAGGCATTTTGATACTTGATACAAATACAAATACAAATACAAATTTGATACAAATTTCATCTAATTGAGGTAAATTTGTTTCTTCGGGAATCTAACTTTATACATGAAAAGAAAAGACCATCGCTGTAAATAACGCATTTGATGTTCAAATTAATCTGGCTTACGAAAAACGTCGTCACTGAATCTGATCTTTAAAAGAAACGAAAACCAAGAACTTGAAACGAAATTCCAACGCAAAATTAACCATATTTAACACATTAACCGCGATGGATTTAACTAAAGTTCAATATTCAATTCAAATGTAAAGTCAATTGTGGTAACCAACTTTGAAAATAGCAAACATTAACTGGATCTGGGTTTCATTTAGTTTTCATTAGGTATTAATAAAAAAGAGTTAGTGACTGCAGGTGGGCCAGCAGCACTATGAAAATCACCTAAGTGACCACCGCTGGGTCCCTTCGCAGGAAATGTGTTAATCAGAAAACATTTCGGAGTCCAGCTCTACCATCAGTTCTGATGATGAAGCTGGGTCCAGATCGTTCTCTGGCTTCAAGTGAATAATTTCATAGGTACTTTCTGCGTTTTTAAGTTTCTGATAAGGATGCGATTCAAGCAAACCACTAACTTGTTCAGATATTTTAAGCACGAAAATAACACCTAGGGCACATTGTATCCCAATCGATAGAGGTAAAACAAATATTTCTGAAACAAGAAAACATAAGCTCAGAAAAAAGTTCACCTTATAGCAACAAACGGTATTTGCATCTTTTACGATGTCTAGATTCAAGGCATATGCAAAGAGGCTGAAGAGAATTCGTTTTTATCGCTGTTTTGTACTGAAACTACGTGAAAATTCTAGGATTCTTAGATCTATTGCATCATTTGCCGAGTCTGTAATAAAATCGTCACCTAACCAGACAGGTTTAGTTGAAATTTTTGCCTCGAGTTCGAGGATTCGAATGAGAAGAAAATTTCTATAATGGCCGGCTAGTTCTATGGTTGATGCCTGGCCACTCTGGGACTCTGGTCCCATTTATGGAGATGAGCGTCGCACACAGCAGCCGCTAGAGCCGTTATTGAATGATATTCCCTTGCACATCTGACGGCATGGATTATACTTGGAAAGATTTTTAACTTTAAAAGAGATTTCACGTGGTCAATTGAATTATATAAAATAACATAATTTTGATACATAGTAGAACCACACAACACAAGAAATTGAAATGTATTCTAGGTATATTTTTACAACGAGTTATAAGACACTATGGGGCTTGGGGTTAATGGTCACTTAGTGTTCTTTAATATCACATATCGCGTTCAACATACACACGCGAGCAATGCACTCTTTCCACACTCAAGCATCAAAATTAGAAACATTTCCTGATCTCCCTGATAAACTTCAATAAAATCTCCCGCGTGCGCTAAACTGCAGCTGCGCCGGTGCTCAACATCGGTGAGTGCTGAGCTTGTGATGATGTCGCGAGGGTTGTTTATTCTGCTCACTCTGCCCTCAAGTTCACCCTCCCTCCTCCTTCTTCGCGGGCGATAAAGCAGCTAAAATTCCCGCTAATTGGGATCAAATGCTGCTCTGCGGCGCTCGTTTCCAAAGGATCAGCTCCCTGGGCCATACAATGACGCTGGAAAATTCTGGCTAATGAAAACCTTTTCCTCATCTCGAGGATGCGGTGCTTTCGGCATTTTGCTTTGGCATTTCATGACTTAGCGGGTTCGTTGGATGCTGCTTCTCTGAATAATGGATAGTTCCTTGATGTCTTATATTCAGAATAATGCCTTTTATTTTCACAGAACGGTTGTTTTAGCTGCTGTTTTTTAACGAATTTAGACTTGTTTCTTGATTTCGTTAAAGAATTAAATTTATAATTCTGAATACTTGGTGTTGATATTCATGTGCTCTTCACAAACTATTTGTTATTACGCAACATTACAGCGCCATGAGTATAGGACATAGCAACACAAATCACTAGATAATTAGATCGCATTTAATAATTTGACCGCATTTTATGGAAAAACACCGCTTTAGCTCTACGACTATATTGACATTTATTCTAGTCAGCATTGTCGGCACCAGCAGTCATTCGGCCGAATTCTACCGTTTTATTTAACCATTCTTTGTTGTTCTCCATTAATTTACCAAATCAACGCTAAAGTTACTGCAGTTGTTTCACACACAGCAAATATACATCTCATATTAGTTATAAGAATTTTATCATCCACGTAAGACTCACCCTCAGCTCCTTTCTGAAGCTTTTGGTTGTAGGCTCTGAAGTGCCTTGAAAGGACGTATGCGGTCGTGGCGATGAAGATATCGACAAAGTTCCAAATGAAAGTTGAGTACTTGTTGATTAGCAGGATTAGAATCCCCATGGGTTTGGAATAGCCAAAAAACTCCACAACTTGAGGGTGCCCCAGAGATATGTAGGCCTCCAGGTACCTAGAGGAGAGGGCATCTAATGACATTCTCCAGGTTGCTGTAGGCACGAAAAATTATAATGGATTTTTTTTTCGATTGACTTGGCAAAGACTAAATTTTTCATTTAGGAAATAAGCGATTCATTATCCTATTGAAGTTTCAAGGAATCGTTAGTTTAAAATTTATTTTGTTGTGAGGTATTAATTTTTTTTCTGTTGTGGTAAATAGGAAGGTAAAGTTTGTACTTTCAATACTACAAGATTCGAGTTTCTTAATTGTGGTTTCTTTTAAATACATTAATCAATAGAGAATTATGAAACGAATCATTTCACCGTTGTCGCGCTACTGAAGTTTGAAAATACTTTCTTTAGGATACACACGGTAAAAATTACGACGTTAAGTTTTTAAGTAAACCGTGTTATTTTCATTAAATCATGAAAAGATTACAATTAGAAAAACGAAATAGTATGAGACAGCATTTCAGTTACTAGTCTTTGTTTCAGCATGCATGGTTCGGATCCTTATTGATGTTCCTTTCTCTGGTTCTCATCTTCCACATCGCAGCCCTCTTCTGTCTCAGTACTGGCCACTTGATATCTTTAACTACCGTAATGGCGACCTTCCTGGTCCCAGCCTCAACCTGCTAACTACGGCATGACCCACCCTACTCACGACACAATCCAATCTGCCTCAGGCCCAGCCCTAAACTGTCTACGGCCTACGGCGCAGCAACAATCTACCTTTGGCACAGCCCCAGCTCACTTCCAGTACAGCGCCAGTCTACGTTACGGCTGTGGCGCTCATCCAATCAGCATCAACATACATAGTTCTTTGATGTTGCGCTCTCTCTTTTGAGTTTTAGGCCTCCGAACTAGGAGCGGCTCATATCTGTTCGAACTCGCTCTTGCATGAGTCCTAATGTTTCTGCGTAGGCTACAGCACAGTCCCAACTTTCTTAAGGTCTACGACAGAGTCGCAACACACCTACAGCAAAATCCCAATATGCAAACGGTACGGACTCAACCTACACAGGGCACAGTCGCACCTACACAGGCTCAACGTACATCTGACTCTGCCCCAACCCACGTCTAACTCCACAGCACAGCCTCAAGTGACCAAACCCTCGTACATGATCTCAACCTCACAATGTAAATTCAACTGTTTTAAAATGTTTCTAGTTCTTTTTTCAATGCTCTTCTCGAGTGGTTTTTATTTTGCTGTGAGGGACTCGATTGTTTATTTAAGTTAAGAGGTGATCACTTGATTTCACAAGAGAATACATATCATGAACAGTAAACATTTTAGCAGAGATGACCATAATAAAAGAATGAATTAACAGGCTAGATATCCGCTGATTTGAAACAAAGCGACGAAATTTTAATGTTCTTATGGCACTTACGGCCAAAAAGGCGGAAGGTCTGCCTCGTTGTAGATCATGGAGATGATCGTTTCGCCGGCGGCAGAGAGGCCGAGCAGCACCAGGCCGGAGAACAGCGGCCACCGCCGGCCGATGGTATCAGCGCTCCCGAGGCCGGCCTCCACCTCACACCACCTTGTCAGGTTTGGAGGAGTCAGGCAATATCAGGGAACGAGTTAAAATATGCAGTTTGTGCGAATTGTCTATTAAATATAAACTCTTACATAAGTGGGCTGAGGATGTTAAAAATGAATGTTTGAAATATGTGCAATCTGTTTTTATAACATTTTTTTCGTTATAATGATAATTTTTTCAGTGCAATATTTTCAGTTATAAAAAAAATTATTTCTGATTTTATATCCGTGCATAAAATTGATTGATATCATACTGTTTGACGGATTAATTACAAGCTGGGGATGAACGACTCTTCAAAATTATGAATAGTTTAAATTGTTTTCCGTAAATTTAATCCTTTGAAACTATCACGCACGGCATCACGGAAGTGCGCCTTTCAAAGCAGTATTCTTTAATCAAGAAATTAATGAATGGCAATTGAGAGCAGCTGCTTAATCACGGAAATTTATGCGCGAGAGCTGATAATCTTGAAAGTAATTTCCAGGCTGCGTTGCTTGTGTGTGCTACGCTTGAAAAATAAGTCCTTCATTATCTTACGTACAACTTGAACACTGAGAAAACGCACTTATGATTATCTTAATATAATTGGAATTGAGTGATTCACTGCGCTTTTCAGAAAATCATTTTGGTTTCTGAAGACACTCTCCTTTGAAAATAAGTAAATACAAAGGACACAACTTGAAACCAAATATATATATTTTCCAGCGCGATAAAATTTGACACTCGCAGAAATTTCTCACCTCTCTAATAGCTTTACGACCAATGGAGCAGCTCTGAGAAGCAAAAGTGATCCAGAGAGGCCAAAACCGTAAAAAAATCCGTCTTGCAGGGTGTCGACGAAATCATTCGTTTTTGGGGATTCATTTTTTGGAGATGTTAGCGTTGTAGAGTTCTCTTCGGCAGATTCAATTTGTTTTACACCTTGGTCTTGTAGCGATACGTTAGGCGCCGTAGAGCCTGCCTCCGTCCCACTGCCCGAGTCGCCGCCACCAGCGCAGGGGCTGTCGGGGCAGACGATGCTGAGAGAGCCCTTGCAGAGCAGGTACCCGCTCAGCACGCACGCCACCGTCACGGCGTACGCGGTCAGCAGTGACATCCACTCAAATCTTAAATAAAACATAATTTATGATCACTGTCATAGGTTCAGATAGTTCCATTCAAATTTAATACTCACTCAAATATTTTAAATAAAGCATACTTTATGATCACTGTCATAGGTTCAGATAGTTCCATTCAAATTTAACACTCACTCAAATCTTAAATAAAACATAATTTATGATCACTGTCATAGGTTCAGATAGTTCCATTCAAATTTAATACTCACTCAAATCTTTTAAATAAAGCATACTTTATGATCACTGTCATAGGTTCAGATACTTCCATTCAAATTTAATACTCACTCAAATCTTTTAAATAAAGCATACTTTATGATCACTGTCATAGGTTCAGATAGTTCCATTCAAATTTAACACTCACTCAAATCTTAAATAAAACATAATTTATGATCACTGTCATAGGTTCAGATAGTTCCATTCAAATTTAACACTCACTCAAATCTTAAATAAAACATAATTTATGATCACTGTCATAGGTTCAGATAGTTCCATTCAAATTTAACACTCACTCAAATCTTAAATAAAGCATAATTTATGATCACTGTCATAGGTTCAGATAGTTCCATTCAAATTTAATACTCACTCAAATCTTTTAAATAAAGCATAATTTATGATCACTGTCATAGGTTCAGATAGTTCCATTCAAATTTAACACTCACTCAAATCTTAAATAAAACATAATTTATGATCACTGTCATAGGTTCAGATAGTTCCATTCAAATTTAACACTCACTCAAATCTTAAATAAAGCATAATTTATGATCACTGTCATAGGTTCAGATAGTTCCATTCAAATTTAACACTCACTCAAATCTTAAATAAAACATAATTTATGATCACTGTCATAGGTTCAGATAGTTCCATTCAAATTTAACACTCACTCAAATCTTAAATAAAGCATAATTTATGATCACTGTCATAGGTTCAGATAGTTCCATTCAAATTTAACACTCACTCAAATCTTAAATAAAACATAATTTATGATCACTGTCATAGGTTCAGATAGTTCCATTCAAATTTAACACTCACTCAAATCTTAAATAAAGCATAATTTATGATCACTGTCATAGGTTCAGATAGTACGATTCAAATTTAACACTCGCTCAAATCTTAAATAAAACATAATTTATGATCACTGTCATAGGTTCAGATAGTTCCATTCAAATTTAACACTCGCTCAAATCTTAAATAAAACATAATTTATGATCACTGTCATAGGTTCAGATACTTCCATTCAAATTTAACACTCACTCAAATCTTTTAAAAAAGCATAATTTATGATCACTGTCATAGGTTCAGATAGTTCCATTCAAATTTAACACTCGCTCAAATCTTAAATAAAACATAATTTATGATCACTGTCATAGGTTCAGATAGTTCCATTCAAATTTAACACTCACTCAAATCTTTTAAATAAAGCATAATTTATGATCACTGTCATAGGTTCAGATAGTTTCATATACAATGCCATTTAGATGTGAAAATAGTGGTTTATTTAGTCTTTGTGTTTATTTTTATTTTTTTGACATCGGTCGATGGTGCACTAACTTAAAATGTGATGCGATACTTGTTATGTTTTCAGCTATTGTGCACAAAATCTATTGATTATGTATTCAATTGAATCAAGCTTTAATGAAAGAGTTCACACGATTCACTGATACCCTTCCTGTGTTTCTAAGACAAATTTAAATAACATGCATTTGAGGATGATTTTCAATAAAAAAAAAAATTAATCAATTTAGAAGCAATTTTGCATTTACAATGCAAGGGGTTCACAGAAGACGAATAAAAAGTTGAACACAATGAAATGCGAAACGGAAAAAGAACACCTTATTTCGTTGTCCTTGAAAGATATTGGCAACACTCCGAAGCATCTGGCGACTTTCACGAGGGGGCGCAGGCAGATCACGCAATCTTTGTCCTGGGGGTGAAAAATGACTGGAATTTAGTTATCAAAGCTGTCGTGTAGGAGTGACAGGAGCGAGCAGAGCTGGAATGAGGCATAAATTCGCTCTTTGCAACTTAAAAAGTACTGAAAGTATTCTGACTGCAAGATGTGGAGTTCCTCTTACGTAGTTTTCTTCAAATTGTGTTTGCAAGTGCATGCTGGAATATTACGAATGATTTTAAATGGATGATTTGAACGTTACCAAAATATTTTTTTGTATCACAGCTCGCAAATTGTTAGCAAAGCTTCGTCATTATTGACGTTTGAAAATATATATATGTATGTGTGTGTGTGTTTGTATCACTTATATGTGTTTGTATAACACACACTAATATATATATATATATATATATATATATATATATATATATATATATATATATATATTTGCAGTATAAAAAACATACGGCGATCGATGAGGGCTTTTACTTTTGGTCCTCGATCATAAACGTGAAATGTGCTGAATTATAGCGACCATGATGGTTTCATCATCCAGGAATTTTATTGTTCTTTTATTGTATATATATATATATATATATATATATACGTATGCATATAAATTATTATTCATTTACAAGGAGAAACTTTTTAACTTCTCGTCTTGTAATACAAAGAAAGCTTTGTTTTGCAGTGCATTAGTAACTTATAACTTTTAAATAATTGGTAGATAAAATATTTCTAATAAATTTTAGTTTCTTCTAAAATTCTTTGACAAACCATTGTCAAGTGATAACCTTCAACAGCAATGCTAAATGTAATGAAAAATTCAGAAAATGTGACTCGTTATATTATTGAAGACGGAATTTCATGGGGCCCGCTCCTCGCACAAATCTTCAATAGGAATAGCCCTGCACGTCCAGGTCTTCATCGAGATGTGGGGTATTTTTTTCCTGCCGTGCGACTGCGTGCAGGCCGTGCGACGCAAGCGCATGTCAGTCAAAGAACAATAAAATTCCTGAATGATGAATCCATCATGGTCGCTATATGTAGCACATTTCACGTATATGATCGAGGACCAGAAGTAAAAGCCCTCATCGATCGCCGTACGTTTTTTATACTGCATATAAATTGCTGGTGCTTGGCATGTAAAGAAATTTCAATCAATCACTACAGAAGGTTTCTTGCATTCACATCAACAACTGCAGCCTAATAAAAACCGCGTCATAAAGCTTAACATTGCATCTAGAGTGGATGAAAACATTGGTTTGCCTTGTATCAACATGTACTGGCATTGAAGTATTTCTTCGTGGCTACGTGAGACGTAACGGCACGTGTTCTCACGTGGCATAAGAGTACTCTGCTCAGAGGATGTACGATGTTCGACACAATACATCAATACATTTTTTTCCACTCTATCAAATCTCTCCACAGGATTACGCTGCGAGCATCAGCCAAAACGAAGTCCAACTTAACATCAGACGGTTCGTGAAAGCAAATCGTGACATTTTGCACTCGCCTTATTCTCAGTGTGTCGCTTGGAGCTGGTCCACGAGTCGCGGCGTCCACTAGTGGGATAAAGCAGGTCCCTGCTCGTCGCAGAGAACCTGTGCAGGCTGGGGGGCGTCACCGCTTGCATTCTAAACAAAAAACGCCTTTCTGGTGAGAAATGGTCTCATTGGTATCTGTGTCGCAACTGTTAGTTTTACGTTCACATGTCGGTATTTGAATAATATAATAATGTAGCTCAACTTAAGTATGTGACCAACACAAGGTGGTAGATTGTACCATCAAAATTTATTGTGAATGGAATTTTGGTCATTGTTAGTGTTAATAGAGTATAATAATGTTAGTTACGTTGTATAGATTGCATATCTTCTACAGTTGTAAAAAATTCTTCAATGATTCTCAGTTGAATACAGTAAATATAAATTATAAGTTATGAATTTCATCCTGTAATAACGCACAAAAACAGCATTTATGACGATTCGGATGACTTTAATTCGTATGATTGTGTGTGTCATGATCCCTCCGTGTTCAACGCTCTCTTATGAACTGCTAGCGAATGAATCTTTTGAATCGCGGCTCACAAATTGTGAGCAAAACATAAACATTAATGAAGTTTACATTCAGATTTAAGGAGCTAAGAACAACCAAATGTTTCGAGAGAGTCAGACCTTGGCGCTCTTTTCATTTTATTCGCATCATTGATATTTTTCCAGTGAGTACCGTACATTTTGCAATCTTCGCTTTCAGTAGTTCTGTCTTCTTGTGCCATTGCAAAAAACACAGAAAATTTATAGATAGCTGTCAAATTAGCGAAGATTTCATTGTTATTCAGTGCAACTGAAATCAGCGTCGCGAGCAAAGAATTAACAGGAGGTGTCCTTCAATTATAACGTATCTCCATCTGGGGCGTACATTGATGTTTCATATCATCCTAAGCCCTCACTGAAATTGAAACAATTTCCAATGGGATTTTAATTTCATTGCAACTCATTATAATTTTTTGTATAAAATATAAACTCGCATTTTTCAAGGAGAGAAGGAATTTCATTTTATCACGTGACATTACTCACCTAAAACTGCGTAGTCAAGTCAATGTTTTGTAAAAAATTAATCTGAAAACGATACATTTCTAAAAAAAGACATAACCGGAGTCATGGGGAGCAAATGCAACCTACCTGATAGCCCTCTTTAAATCTGTAGGAAATCTTCACTAATTGATAGTGAGCAAAACTTAATTGGAGGAGTCCACAGCTGTGATGGCTGGTGCTGCCTCGCTCGAGAAGACGCAGCGAGTGAAGCCAAACGACGCCAGAGGCTAACCCGAGGCCTCCAATGAATTATGCCTCTGTTTCTTTCAGAAGCGTAGTTTGGTGCTGCTAAAACTTTCATGGAGCTCTTCAGACACCTAGAGGCATTGAGGACAACTGCTAACTCCTGCCAACTTCTCAAGGTACGTAAAATAATGAAAAAGTTTTCATGGGATGAAGTAATCCAGCTGAACACGGGTCGCAAATTCATACAGCTTTGGTACACTGTTGGTTCGTAGTGAAGAGTCTGTTGACCACATTAACTTCGGGGAATCCAATTCTTTTTAACAAATAATAGTATCGTGGGTAAAAACATACCAGCTTCGAGTGAATATTTCACAAGGGTTCTTGAGTCGTCCATAGTTTATCAGCGGACATCTATGAAACAAAGCAGACCATGAAATTGTCATCTCCAAAAAGTAGACATATTATTTCAAGCTTTAGAAAGCCAAAATTAGTATTAAAAACATTGCAAAAAGAAGAACCAGATTTAACGCGTCTAGCACACTTTAACTCAGACAGAAAAAATCAAGAATCCGTTCTCCTAATTTAAAATACTCAGTAATTCAGACGAGTCGTGGTTGTAAAGATTTTAGCTTAGGTGTATGAATTTAGATGCTTGCGGCTAATAGTAAATAAAATTATTTGCTGCACGCAATAGCTTCAAAATTTTCCTTATGCATTTAATGGTCATTAGCGTGCGTGTCTGTGTTCCTCAATTCCAACATAGGTTGGAATACGCTAATTAATTAACGTATTGCATTAATTCAATTTGTGCGGGCGGACGCACCAAACTGCCAAGTGATGCGAGCGCGAAGATGGTGGGACGATGCTGGTCTGTATGAACCATGGCGTCAGACCCTCTAGTCTCGAAAAATTTTCAGAACATTTTCGAAATATGAGATTGATTTCCCAATGCTGGTAGTGCCTACCAGCGATATTAACAATATGTTTTGTAAGAAATTACAGATGAGCAAAATCGCACGTGGAAGTCATATTCCTTTCTCGAAATTGTTTAGGAAGGTCAGTCAGAGCAATGGATCGGATACTATCGTTCATGCAGAGCAACGTAGTCTGCCTGTACAAGTCGGTGATTGCGACCTGTTTTGTTATTAGGGAACACATGCAAATGACCATCTAACGCATGAGAACAGTTTTTAAGTAATTGGGTGCAGCAACTCATCCAGTTTACAATCAACTGGAAGCATTTAAATTCATATGTCCAATAGGGCGATTCTTCGAGAACCTTATTCGTAGAATAAAAAGACGTTCCTATCTCATTTCTAGCCGTTCTCATAAAAAAGTCAAATTCAAAACTCATTAATTCTGTCTATAGGAAGCCAACATTCACTGGTCTAGCTATGAACTATTTCAGTTGTGTCTATAAAGGGCATATAAAATCATGTACTTACTGTTTACTTCATCGTGCATACCGCATATCTGGTACGTATGAAATATTATATCTTGAAATTGAGTACATTGTAAAATTATTGGTCAACAACAAATATCCGAAATCGCTCATTCAGAATTGTGTAAAAAAATTTTTAGATCGTAAAATTTGCTCCTCTCCTGCAACCTCGAGCGTACCAAAGCAGGTTTTATACGTCGAGTTACCATTCATAGGTTATTTGAATGCAGAGCTGAAGAAGGAGGTGGCATCGTTGGTTAGTAGGTTTTTTACAACGGTCGACGTCAGAGTGTTTTATAGAAATAGTTTTAAGATTGCATCCTTTTTAAGCAGGGAGGAAAGATTGGATGAGTGCCTGTGGAGTGGCTGTGTCTATTTTTATAAGTGTGACTGCTGCATGCAGTCTTACGTTCGTAGTACCAAACTCCAACAATTTATAAGTGTGACTGCTGCATGCAGTCTTACGTTCGTAGTACCAAACTCCAACACTTTATAAGTGTGACTGCTCCATGCAGTCTTACGTTCGTAGTACCAAACTCCAACACTTTATAAGTGTGACTGCTGCATGCTGTCTTACGTTCGTAGTACCAAACTCCAACAATTTATAAGTGTGACTGCTGCATGCAGTCTTACGTTCGTAGTACCAAACTCCAACAATTTATAAGTGTGACTGCTGCATGCAGTCTTACGTTCGTAGTACCAAACTCTAACAACACTTTATAAGTGTGACTGCTGCATGCAGTCTTACGTTCGTAGTACCAAACTCCAACAATTTATAAGTGTGACTGCTGCATGCAGTCTTACGTTCGTAGTACCAAACTCCAACAATTTATAAGTGTGACTGCTGCATGCAGTCTTACGTTCGTAATACCAAACTCCAACAATTTATAATTGTGACTGCTGCATGCAGTCTTACGTTCGTAGTACTAAACTCCAACAATTTATAAGTGTGACTGCTGCATGCAGTCTTACGTTCGTAGTACCAAACTCCAACAATTTATAAGTGTGACTGCTGCATGCAGTCTTACGTTCGTAGTACCAAACTCCAACAATTTATAAGTGTGACTGCTGCACGCAGTCTTACGTTCGTAGTACCAAACTCCAACAATTTATAAGTGTGACTGCTGCTTGCAGTCTTACGTTCGTAGTACCAAACTCCAACAATTTATAAGTGTTACTGCTGCATGCAGTCTTACGTTCGTAGTACCAAACTCCAACACTTTATAAGTGTGACTGCTGCATGCAGTCTTACGTTCGTAGTACCTAACTCCAACAATTCATAAGTGTGACTGCTGCATGCAGTCTTACGTTCGTAGTACCAAACTACCAAAATCCAACAATTTATAAGTGTGACTGCTGCATGCAGTCTTACGTTCGTAGTACCAAACTCCAACACTTTATAAGTGTGACTGCTGCACGCAGTCTTACGTTCGTAGTACCAAACTCCAACAATTTAGAAGTGTGACTGCTGCATGCAGTCTTACGTTCGTAGTACCAAACTCCAACACTTTATAAGTGTGACCGCTGCATGCAGTCTTACGTTCGTAGTACCAATCTCCAACAATTTATAAGTGTGACTGCTGCATGCAGTCCTACGTTCGTAGTACCAAACTCCAACAATTTATAAGTGTGACTGCTGCATGCAGTCTTACGTTCGTAGTACCAAACTCCAACAATTTATAAGTGTGACTGCTGCATGCTGTCTTACGTTCGTAGTACCAAACTCCAACAATTTATAAGTGTGACTGCTGCATGCAGTCTTACGTTCGTAGTACCAAACTCCAACAATTTATAAGTGTGACTGCTGCACGCAGTCTTACGTTCGTAGTACCAAACTCCAACAATTTAGAAGTGTGACTGCTGCATGCAGTCTTACGTTCGTAGTACCAAACTCCAACAATTTATAAGTGTGACTGCTGCATGCAGTCTTACGTTCGTAGTACCAAACTCCAACAATTTATAAGTGTGACTGCTGCATGCAGTCTTACGTTCGTAGTACCAAACTCCAACAATTTAGAAGTGTGACTGCTGCATGCAGTCTTACGTTCGTAGTATCAAACTCCAACAATTTATAAGTGTGACTGCTGCATGCAGTCTTACGTTCTTACGTACTACGAACGTAAGACTGCATGCAGCAGTCTTACGTACTACGAACGTAAGACTGCTGCATGCAGTATTACGTTCGTAGTACCAAACTCCAACACTTTATAAGTGTGACCGCTGCATGCAGTCTTACGTTCGTAGTACCAAACTCCAACAATTTATAAGTGTGACTGCTGCATGCAGTCTTACGTTCGTAGTACCAAACTCCAACAATATATAATTGTGATTGCTGCATGCAGTCTTACGTTCGTAGTACCAAACTCCAACAATTTATAAGTGTGACTGCTGCATGCAGTCTTACGTTCGTAGTACCAAACTCCAACACTTTATAAGTGTGACTGCTGCATACAGTCTTACGTTCGTAGTACCAAACTCCAACAATTTAGAAGTGTGACTGCTGCATGCAGTCTTACGTTCGTAGTACCATACTCCAACAATTTATAAGTGTGACTGCTGCATGCAGTCTTACGTTCTTACGTACTACGAACGTAAGACTGCTGCATGCAGTCTTACGTTCGTAGTACCAAACTCCAACAATTTATAAGTGTGACTGCTGCATGCAGTCTTACGTTCGTAGTACCAAACTCCAACAATTTATAAGTGTGACTGCTGCATGCAGTCTTACGTTCGTAGTACCAAACTCCAACAATTCATCAGACATAGCCAACACGCAGGAATATCTCAAAGAATCGGTCGTGCACTAACCACTCCACCCCAATCAACAATTAAGGATTACTGTGAAAATTCAAATCATTCATTCAAAAAATACAAATTTTCTAACTTTATGCCGAGCGAGTAGTGAGCATGACTCAAGAATTTTAGAGTCCCTTTTCATTTTAACTCATAAACCTAACCTCAACAAAGACATTAGTGCCGGAAAGTTATCAATTGCTTCCGCCTACTGACGTAATTCTGTATGTATGTATGTGTGTGTGTGCATGCATAGTGTGTTTCGCTGTTGTATCTGAATTAGCGTGTACATGTGTACTTGCGTGAATTAGGAGTATGCCACTGTTTGAGTATGAATGAAAAAATTAGGCCTTTTATACATTTAGAGAACTTTGTGGAATATATATGATTTTTGTTTTTAAAATATACAATTTATTTTTTTACTCTCCTGTTCCAGCACTGGTGATGGAATTTTAATTCCAAAACGTTTGCATTAAATGTTATGTTCGTTTATACACTGGTTCTTCTTTTTATTCGATGAATAAGATTATCTAAATTCATGAACTAAAGAAAATTCTTCATTTCCAACTACCATGATACTTGTGTGTTACTGAGCAGTTTGAATCAATAAGAGAACAGATTCTATTTCTCTTGTGAGGTCAGGTACACACGACATGTTCAACTGGTTCTCCTTTTCCCAATGGTTTTTTATTTAACATTCGTTCTGCTTTGCTCATGAGCCAACTCTGAGCAAGTGGCTAATTTCATAGATCAAACAGTTGTCCCATCTGTGTCGCTGCACAAATGGCTGCTGAGGAGCAGTGGATGACCCTGAAGTTCTGGTAACAATTTTATTCATGACAGGTCGTTTAGGCGTAATAATGCTGGGATATTCGTGACAGGTCGCTTACGCGTAATAATGCTGGGATTTCTAGACTTATCATTGATCACATTCAGAAATGAAAGAGAGCGGCTCAAACAAATAATGGGACTAACTGTGAGTCGTAATATTACCAAGAAATAAAAAACGCTTCAAAGCGGCAGGTTTGAATAATAAAACTTTCACTTCCTGCTCTCCCAAAATTTGGGCTAAGAATTACAGAAAAAATTTCCCCGTCAAGGCAAATGATAATTTTTTTTACAAACAAATTAATAATACAAATTGAAGGCGAACGTTAACATTAATTGCTGAAGAAACGAGTCGTTCTAATGCAACGCTGAGCAATAAAGATAATGTTGTTATATTTCTGACGGTCGTGGTATTAAACATTCAAGGCAGCATGCGTGACGAACTGTTGGAGACGTTATACTTTTTACTGCAGTCGTAGCCTCCCAAAAAAATATTATGTTTTACCTGAATCGATCTATAATAACATTCCATTGGAATTTTGCTCTTTTTTAGAAGGTTGAGTCTGATGAAACTGGTAAATAATATACCGAAAGTTTTCATTCGTCTCCTTTTTGAGCTTATTATCGTGAAATAAAATGCAGCAGACTCGCTGTTACTGCAAAACATTCACAGATGAACAGATGTAATTGCTCAATAGATAACCCTTCGCAAAAGCGAGTCGACTCGACAGTTCAGTCAGAATAATGCCCAGCCACAGGGCACAGGTTATCTGACGCGTGCTGTGGTCCATCGTAGTTCTATTCATAATTCGTCCGTCACTAGACATCCATCCACGACATCGCACCTCAGGGGTCTTTGGTATTTGCTAACACCGTGCAGCATGCCATCTTATTAGATGTGGTATTCTACTGTATTGGTCGAATAAAAAATAATTAACGCAGAGAAAAAAATATTTGTGATTTTGTAAAGCAATTGAATATAACTTAATGAACTCATTTTATAGACTGTTTTCCTATATCCTGCGATTTTTTCAGAGTTAAATATACAGCAAAAGGTTTTTTCAGTTGATAGAAGAGCGCAATATTTCTTGCGCTGATAGCTGAGCAATGCATGCACGTATATTATGAACCAATATTAAACACTGTAGTTCGAGACACAACATTTTTCCCACGCGTTGCATCAATTGTCAGCTGAGAAAATTACATGAGTTCTTTCTTAAAGAAAGAAAAATTATCGGCATTTATAAGCGCGAATGAATGAAGATTGGAGCACAAAAATGCAGCGGTATCCTTGTTCGCGTTTTGCTGTCGGGGAACTTTATTTGCCGTCAAATGAAATGTTCAAAGTTAAGCCTGTTGTGTTGTAGTTCAGAGTCAATCAAGAAACAGAAGGAATAATTCCTGATATTTTTTCCTATTTGCTCAATGATGCTTCTCGAAGGAGAAATTCCTGCACCTTTACACGCACTCGACGCAGGTAACCCCCCTACACAAGCACCGCTCCGCATCGGGCGGCATTTAATTGCATGGGAAATGGAAGCACAGAAACCCGTAATCTCTTGCGAAGAAAAACATAATTACGCGTAACTATGCTAAAAAAATTGCACAGAAACGCTTAATCGGCCAAAAAAATGTTTAGTGTTACGGCCAGAGTATTTTTATGTCTTCACAACGGAGCAGCACCCGAGCATGTAGGTCTGAGCAGCACCCGAGCATGTAGGTCTGAGCAGCATCCGAGCATGTAGGTCTGAGCAGCATCCGAGCATGTAGGTCTGAGCCGCACCCGAGCATGTAAGTCTGAGCAGCACCCGAGCATGTAGGTCTGAGCAGCACCCGAGCATGTAGGTCTGAGCAGCACCCGGGCATGTAGGTCTGAGCAGCACCCGAGCATGTAGGTCTGAGCCGCACCCGAGCATGTAGGTCTGAGCAGCATCCGAGCATGTAGGTCTGAGCCGCACCCGAGCATGTAAGTCTGAGCAGCACCCGAGCATGTAGGTCTGAGCAGCATCCGAGCATGTAGGTCTGAGCCGCACCCGAGCATGTAAGTCTGAGCAGCACCCGAGCATGTAGGTCTGAGCAGCACCCGAGCATGTAGGTCTGAGCCGCACCCGAGCATGTAGGTCTGAGCAGCACCCGAGCATGTAGGTCTGAGCAGCATCCGAGCATGTAGGTCTGAGCCGCACCCGAGCATGTAAGTCTGAGCAGCACCCGAGCATGTAGGTCTGAGCAGCACCCGAGCATGTAGGTCTGAGCCGCACCCGAGCATGTAAGTCTGAGCAGCACCCGAGCATGTAGGTCTGAGCAGCACCCGAGCATGTAGGTCTGAGCAGCATCCGAGCATGTAGGTCTGAGCAGCACCCGAGCATGTAGGTCTGAGCAGCATCCGAGCATGTAGGTCTGAGCAGCACCCGAGCATGTAAGTCTGAGCAGCACCCGAGCATGTAGGTCTGAGCAGCACCCGAGCATGTAGGTCTGAGCAGCACCCGAGCATGTAGGTCTGAGCAGCACCCGAGCATGTAGGTCTGAGCAGCACCCGAGCATGTAGGTCTGAGCAGCACCCGAGCATGTAGGTCTGAGCAGCACCCGAGCATGTAGGTCTGAGCAGCACCCGAGCATGTAGGTCTGAGCAGCACCCGAGCATGTAGGTCTGAGCCGCACCCGAGCATGTAAGTCTGAGCCGCACCCGAGCATGTAGGTCTGAGCAGCACCCGAGCATGTAGGTCTGAGCAGCACCCGAGCATGTAAGTCTGAGCCGCACCCGAGCATGTAGGTCTGAGCAGCACCCGAGCATGTAAGTCTGAGCCGCACCCGAGCATGTAGGTCTGAGCAGCACCCGAGCATGTAGGTCTGAGCAGCACCCGAGCATGTAGGTCTGAGCAGCACCCGAGCATGTAGGTCTGAGCAGCACCCGAGCATGTAGGTCTGAGCAGCACCCGAGCATGTAGGTCTGAGCAGCACCCGAGCATGTAGGTCTGAGCAGCACCCGAGCATGTAGGTCTGAGCAGCACCCGAGCATGTAGGTCTGAGCAGCACCCGAGCATGTAGGTCTGAGCAGCACCCGAGCATGTAGGTCTGAGCAGCACCCGAGCATGTAGGTCTGAGCAGCACCCGAGCATGTAGGTCTGAGCAGCACCCGAGCATGTAGGTCTGAGCAGCACCCGAGCATGTAGGTCTGAGCAGCACCCGAGCATGTAGGTCTGAGCAGCACCCGAGCATGTAGGTCTGAGCTGCACCCGAGCATGTAAGTCTGAGCAGCACCCGAGCATGTAGGTCTGAGCTGCACCCGAGCATGTAGGTCTGAGCAGCACCCGAGCATGTAAGTCTGAGCCGCACCCGAGCATGTAGGTCTGAGCAGCACCCGAGCATGTAAGTCTGAGCCGCACCCGAGCATGTAGGTCTGAGCAGCACCCGAGCATGTAGGTCTGAGCAGCACCCGAGCATGTAGGTCTGAGCAGCACCCGAGCATGTAGGTCTGAGCAGCACCCGAGCATGTAGGTCTGAGCAGCACCCGAGCATGTAGGTCTGAGCAGCACCCGAGCATGTAGGTCTGAGCAGCACCCGAGCATGTAGGTCTGAGCAGCACCCGAGCATGTAGGTCTGAGCAGCACCCGAGCATGTAGGTCTGAGCAGCACCCGAGCATGTAGGTCTGAGCAGCACCCGAGCATGTAGGTCTGAGCAGCACCCGAGCATGTAGGTCTGAGCAGCACCCGAGCATGTAGGTCTGAGCAGCACCCGAGCATGTAGGTCTGAGCAGCACCCGAGCATGTAGGTCTGAGCAGCACCCGAGCATGTAGGTCTGAGCTGCACCCGAGCATGTAAGTCTGAGCAGCACCCGAGCATGTAGGTCTGAGCTGCACCCGAGCATGTAGGTCTGAGCCGCACCCGAGCATGTAAGTCTGAGCAGCACCCGAGCATGTAGGTCTGAGCAGCACCCGAGCATGTAGGTCTGAGCAGCACCCGAGCATGTAGGTCTGAGCAGCACCCGAGCATGTAGGTCTGAGCAGCACCCGAGCATGTAGGTCTGAGCTGCACCCGAGCATGTAAGTCTGAGCAGCACCCGAGCATGTAGGTCTGAGCAGCACCCGAGCATGTAAGTCTGAGCAGCACCCGAGCATGTAGGTCTGAGCTGCACCCGAGCATGTAGGTCTGACGAGGAGTATCAACGCGTGTGGTGTGGAGCCCGAGTCGACTGAGCGGGAGTACGCATTAAAAATCAAACTGTTTGAGCATTATTGTACATCATGCAGGTTGACAATGCGCTCGTTTGTATGCAAAACAAGATAATTCAACACGTTGACTGCGATGGGTTAAACTGAAGTTGATTATCCAACTCAAATTTATAGTCAAAAGTTGGCAAAATTTATATAAATATCAAACCTTTACTGGGAAAAATAAATACCATTCATTTGAGAATATTGTTAAAAAATTTTAAAACGACCCTTTGATGGGTCGTTTTACAGCTGGAAAACTTGAGCACGACCCACCCGTGGGTCACACCGCAATGAATGTGCTTACAACAATAAAAAGCACGAAATGACTTCAAAGGCTTAGTTACTTATGGTTGATTGCCTGCCTCGCCTTGAAGGGATTATAAATGACATCCTCGAAATTTCTACTTGAAGAGGTACTCGTGTGGTTCATTTTAATTTTCATCGAGGAAAAAGTTAGTTTCGGAAACTTGCACCAAAGAAAAGGTGTCTGGGTTCACTTTCAATGTTCAAAGTAATGAAAAAATATTTTTTTTTGCCGCTAAAATCTAAGGTCAAAAATAAGGGCGATGAGATATCGGTTTTGGCAGTTTTAATTACCTGGTGGTACCAACCTATTGCAGTGGGTCACAGGTGCTTGGCATTGTTCTTAATCAAGTTAATTTTTTTTAATATTGACAGCAAGGGAATACGTAAGGGTTGTGAAAGAAAGGTGCTGTGAAAACGAGCATGCCTGTGCCACTGCTTTGCAATTACATCGTCACACGGTTGCTACTGCGGTAGTACAGCTCAAATTTCAAGTTGGGCTTTACGCAATGGCTGGTATTACAGAGTCTACTATGCGACTGACGTCAATATAGATTCCCTCGCACAGACCGGCGCCATCTGAGAACATAACGCAGGCAATGTCGACACTTCCATGCGTTGATTATGCATCCTCAACAGGCGCCATAAACATAGCCTTTTAACAACACTGCCTCAAAACAAACGCCCGTTTGAATACTAAATTTAAGCTACAGGGCAAAGGAAGCCAATTTAAAAATTATCCGCCATTCACTGAGTACTCGAGAATCCTTTTGGAAGATCTTAACGAGTTAGTTATTCGTAACTCCGGCTACAACTGCGGTGATTACGAGTGTTAAGATGATGGAGTGCAGAATATGACAGTCTCTTAAAATTGATTGTATCTTGTACGCATGAAGCAAACTCTCATAAAAGAGTCTTGTCTAATTAGACACAAGTTCGAAGAAGAATAGAAAAATTCATTTAAATTCTAGGTAGTAAGGGCAAGCTTTCCAGTTTTTCAAGCCCGAATAATTTAAGATGCCACCTCATCATCTTTGTCAGGGGGACATTTTCTCCTGCAGTGCGAGTAAAGCTGCAGCTGATAATTATAGAGCACTGAAAATATAATACAGTCGATAATGCTTCAGATCTGCACGGTGAGAGGTATTACTTACTGACGAAGTGCCAAGGTCTCTGGGGACGATTTATCGAGGTCTCTTCTTAGCAGTGGTCACTCTGGTTCAAATTCAGCCACTTCGTTGTGGGGAAGTTCATGGGTTTTTAATGTAAGAAATGAACAAAAAATGAACAGTTTTATTGTATTTCAATGAAGAATTATCTTTACCATAGACTTCAAAACTTCACAAAACTTCAATATGAATATGAAAATTACGGATGACAGAAAAGCAAGAAGAGACGAAGTGCTAACCTCCCATTACTTGTTTTGGGCACCAAAAAAGGATGACGAACTTTTGATCATGTTTTCCAAAACTTTACAATTACAACTTCCCGTGAATGAACCTGAAAACTTTGAGCATCAAGAGACTTATCGAAAATAAGTCATAAAGTAGTCCGACTATAAACCTCTCGAATCGTTCTTTTTATCTCTTTTACTTTTTCTAAAATTGATGGAAAATAACGTGACACTACGTGAACGTCCCCGATGTTCGCAAACTCAATCTTATTGCCACAGATAACCAATCCTCATGTGACGGGGACTGCCACTCTAATAAGTACCATTGAGGGGAGAAGATTGATCTTCACAGAGAAGTATTGCGCAACAAAGGATATACTCTGACTCGGTGCGCGCACTGTGTCCACTTCATGAATGCGTTCTCATGAATTACAGCTTTTTGGATCAATATCAAACATGGCAGTTCATTTGCTAGGCTATCGTTACTCATACTGATGAGAAATTTCCGTTAGGCTATGTCTAACATCACTGAAGACCTGAGATATTTAGCAGCAAAGAAGACTGATGAACCTGAAATACAAAAGCGGCGGACACAACTTTGACAGGACGTCGTCACTGCGTACGAGAGACAACAAGATAAGCTCCATATATACCATCTCCACTGGCAATCAATGTCACTCGCCCTGTGTGCATCGAAGCGTTCGCAGTTGATGATTCTAGTTCGGTGTTTGCCCTCAGGAAAATTGCTTATGCTAACATTGCCAGAAAATGACCACGATCACAATGTCTTCAGAGGGGAACGCGTTTTAGCAGGCTCATTTTCATGAATGTTGTATTGACTTGAAGTCATTTCTAGTCGTTTGGCCCGCTTCAATTCGTGAGTTGAGCTTTCAGACTCGAGTCTATTGATATGAAGACAGTGATTACGACTCACGAATAAGTGCAATGTCTCGTGGGTGCATTTGGCGGTAGTGCATAAGCATGCCATCTTTGTGATTTATCGTTACTAAACTTTTTGTAGTGCTTTTTGCAGCACTGAATCCAATTTTTAATTTTATGAGTAAAAAGATGTACAAAGTATCCGCATTTAAAGTTCTTTACAGTGCATTGAAAAGCTTCAAAAAGCAGCACGTGATGTGCGTGCACGTGAGGGTCGTAGAGGAGCAATCCAATTATTCATGAGTTGTCCAGGGCACATGGGCGCGCTGAGGTGTCTCATCGTCCCACGACACCACCCCAGCACTCTCACACACGCTCTCAATTCGCTCAGGCAGCCGTTACCTTTGCAGGTCTCCTCTTCTTCGACGTGTAACCAACGGTAAAAATCGAGGAGGGTATCCAGTGACTAAGGTGCGGATTTGTGTACCCAGAGGTTTCAAGATGAACATGGTGCTAAACAGTGTGCTGTTTTTATCGAGTGCATCGAACGACCGTGTGGCGTGAAGATCCAGCCTGCATTGGAGTACAGGCATCAGCTCGTTTTCTCGTTGCTCGAAAAGCGTAGCTATGGATGGGAGACACAATTAGTCATTCAAACGTTTTTGAGGTACTGAAGAACTGAATTTTTGTGTTTGTGTGACAGAATTTTCCTGCCAGTAACTGAAGAGCACACTGCCTTAAAAAAACTGAAATTGAAGACACATTTAAAAATAGTTATAGTCCAATCTAATGATTCACTCAGCATAAAAGCCCACATGCTGAAAAATATAAGTCTGGTTAAAAACTCAGTAAACAACCAAATAAGGAGTGACTTATTTGTTATTTTTAGCCTGCGCACGAGAAAGCATTATGGCATAATAGCATTCAATGGGTGAATGTAGATCAATCATCCGGTTGAACTACCTAGCATAATAATTGCGGATGCATAAGATTGTACGTATCATACAATAATTTTATCGTTGTTTTAACAAAGTCACCACTTTAAAAAGGCGTGCTTGGAGAGGAACAGAATTTCTTTACTTGGAAATATTTTTTGTCAAAAGTAATAGGCGTGGGAAGGATGCAAACTTTCCCAGTTCGTGAGACAAAGCCACTAAATCGAGGGATTCGCTAATTTAAGTAAATGACCAAATGAAAATAAATTCATTAGCTAATTCATGAGTAATAAAAACCTCAGATGTATTTTGCGACATTGGGACAGGCAGAGCACTCAAAATTCTAAGTCTACGTATGTGTTGGTGTGAATTAGTAGTACATAGTCATTAAAAAAAGAACATACATGTGCAAGTTACTGATATTTTGAGCCAACAAATTGCACCAGCGCAAATTGCTGCTGCATAATCCCCAAAGGTGAATCTGAGTGTAAGTTACCTTTGGTGTGAGTGCGAATCACTGGAGCATAATTATTTATGATCAATTTAAGTTTTATTTACGGGTTCATAATCTTCTAACAAAATATAAACGTGAATCACTTATACAATTTCCAAGAGTTAGAAAATGCACTCATTTGTCCGCGTTAAAATTTTTAATTTGAGAATGGAACCTAAGGATGAAAGGCAGAACATTCTGCATGTACCTAAGGTGGAAGTATTACTTTTTCATATTATGTTCAGGATTTAACAATTGGTTTAAAAATTGAACGTGGGTTCGTATTCGAATGTGGGAACACAGACCAAAGTTTAAAGATTGAAAAGTCGGAGAAGGTGATGAGTAGATTCATGGCTCATCAGAATGATTGAAAAGAATGTTAAATTCTTCTAAAAAAGAGTGAACGCATCGACGTTAAAAATTTTATAAAAAAGTAATATAATGGCAATAAAAACGAATAACATAGTACGAAATAATCGTGATGTACTGATACAAATCAGTTGACTTCACGCTGTTCATTGAAATGTTTTCTGCGTTTAGATCTCTGACCACGTACCTGTGGTAATTCATCGTCACTGCTTCACAAACTGCAGTGTGTCTGCTGGTATTTCTGTAGAATATCTTCGAGTAACACTCCCACGCGGTATGGTGCAGGAATGCTGTAGTTTAGCTAATAAATAAATACAACGCGTTCTTTCGAAGGCGCGCTATATCCCGAAGACTGGCATCCTAAAACTTTTGGATTAGACCCTAATTTTGAGAGATCTTTTGACTTAGCCCTCACCACCTATTTTTGTGCATAACACTTCTAGTAATTATATACTTAGGAATTGTAGTTTTTAGCTTCTAATGTATAAATTGTTTTTTGGTTTATTTTTCTTGTGAATAAAAGACCTCAGTTTTATAAATTTTCATGGAGAACGGTAATGTGGTATAGGATTCCAAACATTGATCAAGGCGTATTAATAAAATAGAACCTTGAACTTTAGCTTGATACGCGAGTACTGTCAGTCTCCCGAACTCTGACGAACAAGACTAAATTTCTAAACAAGACTAAATTTCTAAACAAGACTAAATTTCTAAACAAGACTAAATTTCTAAACAAGACTAAATTTCTAAACAAGACTAAATTTCTAAACAAGACTAAATTTCTAAACAAGACTAAATTTCTAAACAAGACTAAATTTCTAAACAAGACTAAATTTCTAAACAAGACTAAATTTCTAAACAAGACTAAATTTCTAAACAAGACTAAATTTCTAAACAAGACTAAATTTCTAAACAAGACTAAATTTCTAAACAAGACTAAATTTCTAAACAAGACTAAATTTCTAAACAAGACTAAATTTCTAAACAAGACTAAATTTCTAAACAAGACTAAATTTCTAAACAAGACTAAATTTCTAAACAAGACTAAATTTCTAAACAAGACTAAATTTCTAAACAAGACTAAATTTCTAAACAAGACTAAATTTCTAAACAAGACTAAATTTCTAAACAAGACTAAATTTCTAAACAAGACTAAATTTCTAAACAAGACTAAATTTCTAAACAAGACTAAATTTCTAAACAAGACTAAATTTCTAAACAAGACTAAATTTCTAAACAAGACTAAATTTCTAAACAAGACTAAATTTCTAAACAAGACTAAATTTCTAAACAAGACTAAATTTCTAAGCAAGACTAAATTTCTAAACAAGACTAAATTTCTAAACAAGACTAAATTTCTAAACAAGACTAAATTTCTAAACAAGACTAAATTTCTAAACAAGACTAAATTTCTAAACAAGACTAAATTTCTAAACAAGACTAAATTTCTAAACAAGACTAAATTTCTAAACAAGACTAAATTTCTAAACAAGACTAAATTTCTAAACAAGACTAAATTTCTAAACAAGACTAAATTTCTAAACAAGACTAAATTTCTAAACAAGACTAAATTTCTAAACAAGACTAAATTTCTAAACAAGACTAAATTTCTAAACAAGACTAAATTTCTAAACAAGACTAAATTTCTAAACAAGACTAAATTTCTAAACAAGACTAAATTTCTAAACAAGACTAAATTTCTAAACAAGACTAAATTTCTAAACAAG
The DNA here is from genome assembly GCA_030386875.1 of Morinoia aosen. Lineage (NCBI taxonomy): Eukaryota > Metazoa > Arthropoda > Malacostraca > Amphipoda > Talitridae > Morinoia > Morinoia aosen. The sequence continues at coordinate 242,617 of CM059571.1, forward strand.
ACTAAATTTCTAAACAAGACTAAATTTCTAAACAAGACTAAATTTCTAAACAAGACTAAATTTCTAAACAAGACTAAATTTCTAAACAAGACTAAATTTCTAAACAAGACTAAATTTCTAAACAAGACTAAATTTCTAAACAAGACTAAATTTCTAAACAAGACTAAATTTCTAAACAAGACTAAATTTCTAAACAAGACTAAATTTCTAAACAAGACTAAATTTCTAAACAAGACTAAATTTCTAAACAAGATTAAATTTCTAAACAAGACTAAATTTCTAAACAAGACTAAATTTCTAAACAAGACTAAATTTCTAAACAAGACTAAATTTCTAAACAAGACTAAATTTCTAAAAAGGTCAAAATTTTTCTCGATTATCATGATTTTCGGAATTTTCGATATTTCGAGCGATGATGACATAAAATGGTGTGGCTGCCTGATCTAACGTCCCTTTATGTAACGTATTTTCAGGAGCGAACTTCTCTGACCATGTAACCGAGCATGATAGCATTTTGAAAATAACAGGTATACATGACATAACAGGTATACTATTTCTGCAGGTCATCTGAAGAGCAATCTTAGTTAAGCTGTTTAAAAAGAACTACTGGTGATCTTGAGCTTACCGCTTCTGCCCTGACAACATGAGCACGGTGGAACCTGTGGCTACAAAGCCTGGCATTCTGCAGGGCTTGTGGATTCCTGCACCGGCTCCGAGTGCCAAGCTAAAGGTTTGGAATAAATTTCTTTCTTTTCTTTCTAATTTTTTACAGCACCACTTCTGAAGTACTATTTAGTCCGAGTATTGTAATTGTTATTTCGATGAGACAGATACTGGTGGGAGTAATACAGCTCTTCTCTTGCATACAGTTTCAACAAGGAAATCCGCCTAATAGAATACCACTATGATTCTTCTTGAACTAGAGGGATTTATCGTAATGTTGCGGAGACAGTTCTTATCATACTACATATTAATATTCACAATACGCAACAGAAAAAGTCCCTCGAGAGGTAAGGAAATGTCATGAGCAATGTCCGTAGAGTTAAGAGTAATACATTTAACTCTGATTTTGAGGCTGGCTTCACATTAAGAGCAATACATTTAACTCGGATTCTGAGGCCAGCTTCACATAAAGAGCAATACATTTAACTCGGATTCTGAGGCCAGCTTCACATAAAGAGCAATACATTTAACTCGGATTCTGAGGCCAGCTTCACATAAAGAGCAATACATTTAACTCGGATTCTGAGGCCAGCTTCACATAAAGAGCAATACATTTACCTCTGATTCTGAGGCTGGCTTCACATAAAGAGCAATACATTTAACTCTGATTTTGAGGCTGGCTTCACATAAAGAGCAACACATTCAACTCTGATTTTGAGGCCAGCTTCACATAAAGAGCAAACATTTAACTCTGATTTTGAGGCCAGCTTCACATAAAGAGCAATACATTTAACTCAGATTTTGAGGCCAGCTTCACATAAAGAGCAGTACATTCAATTCTGATTCTGAGGCTAGCTTCACATAAGAACCAAATGGTAAAGTTTTATCATGATCGTCTGCTACCCGTACCATTCTGTCAATCTAGCGTTATCAAACGGTCAAATTTCAACCATAAGACGCAATGCCTTTCTGGTGACGGGTAATTCATAACTTGGCAGCAAAGAGAACGCAGAGCCCACTGTACTCATTCAGTTGTAATTAGAGGAATTTTTACTCATATGTATAGCAGAGATAAAAATTCGGGATAAGTGTTTTCAATCTAGCAACTACTGTAGATAATTAGTTGATGGTAATTGTTGATGGCTTATAATTCTTTAAATAACCTTCTTGTTCTGGGACTCGCTTTGATTGAATTGAGTTGAAAATACTGCGTAGCAGTTTGTAAAATGTGATAAATATATTTATTTCAATTCAGAGTTTGTGGTGACTGCGATGACGTAGAGAAGCCCAGTTGCAAACTACTTGCGCGAGCCAATAAAATATGTATTTACTGATACCTATTTAGATTTTTAATAGAAATCAGATTATGTAAATTTTCACCCACTGTATTTTTTCTTGTATGAAAATGAGTTCGGGTTTTTTCCTTAAATTTAGAGACCATGCAGCCTGTAGATCACAAACTAAACATGGCCCGTACTACACTCTAGAGTCTGGCAGGGTGATAGATATGAGTTTTATATTAATATATAAGTCGTTGTAGATATAAGTCTTATTTATACAGCGGCAATTTTGGGCACCGGTGTGTAAAATTGCATCAAAACGACAAACATTATTTCAAAACAATTTTTCTGCAATTTTTAAATATTTTTATCGTGTAACATCTTGGAGAATGCAACATGTATATCCGTACACTTGAAAAATTGAATGTTTAATTTTGCACCTTTAGTTTAACAGTTAAGTTACTTCAGCTTTTGGAATCTGTGGGAAGGATTACCATTCATTCAAACTATTGAACTGGTTATTTTACTTAAAGTAAATGAAACAAATGACCACGAATCGCTACGGAATCGGAAAGCATGCGAGGGTTCAATTCATGATGCTACGAAGCTGCGACTCATGAGTTAGGTAACGTGACGCTCTGCTTCGTGTGGTGGCGGCTTCGGACATGGTTCACCCCGCGGAAAAAAATGATCAATACAATTAATTGTCCAAAGAAGATAATTTAAACCGAATTCCAAAATTTTATTGAGCAATTAATAATATTATCTAAGCAACGATATAGCTCCAATAAATATTTTTTATAGGAAGTTATGTTCATGAAAAACGTTTTTGCACGCTGTGAGAGACTCATCTTATAAAAATTAGGTGAGAGCCAACAAGTTATTTTTCTCATTTTCTTCCTTTTTTTGATTGAAAAATTAAGTTAGAAAAACAAACAGAATTGAATAATTCCCTAAAGTGCCTTTGTTGATTATTAAGGGTGGATCTGAAGCCGGATTAATTTAAACAAACTTCACTTCGAAGCTCAAAACCGTAAATTGTGGTCTGCAACTTCAGCTGCGGCTTCGCAAGTCTCATCCTATAGATTGGAAAGTATGGATTTAGTGTATCTGATTGTGTTGATCTGATGTATTATATTTTTAATTCTATGTGTCAAATCTAATCCTATGTGTTATCATGTGGGGTAAAATTCATTCAAATAGTTTATTTCCATATCTTGTTCCAAAGTATTCCAGAAAAATAAAAAAATTATCTTCTATAAGAATTTTCTTGTTTAACACAATGCGATGACATATTTAATATACTATTGTACTTTTCTCAAATACAGACTCTAATAATATCATAAAGACAGTTCTTTTTAAGCATGAAAGTCACGCGTCTTGAGTTCATTTTTTTTTGTTTCCATATTTTCTGATTTAGCACGAACAATCCCAAAAAATGTTATTCTGTTTCTGACGCATCTGGTAAGTACTTTTTCATAACTAAATTGTATAGTAACTTCCTCGGATACAATCAAAAAGAGACAATTTTTCACTTCTCCATATTTTTGGTTAACTGTCAGTAAAACTTAAAGATGTTTCTAACACTTTCATTCAAAATTTTCATCTATATTAATTGTTGAAGAAAGCTATTTAATTCGTAGGAAAAGTTTGCATTTTAATTATAAAGACAAAATTAATACAGGACTCTCTTATATCACTGATTGCTCTAATTGGTTACAGTGCACACCCGAGTACGTAGGCTCGACTACAAGAGCCCTCAGAGTTCGTCTTGTCGATCATGCTGGCAGGAATCCTTAGGTAGCTTCACCTTTGTACTGCACATCGTCGCGCTCCATCAGGGATACAAGGTCTTCCTGAACTTAAAGATGATTTCAAACATATTTCTCTCATATCAGATGCCAGTACAGTATCTATGTATTGAATATTTTGGAATCTCGTTGTTCATTTCAAAAAGATAAACCTGTTTTAGCAATATTCTTTTGTTCGTTATTTCCATGCAATTGGTGTAAGATTTGTTTTATGGTCTTTTATTTATCCATTTCGTTAATCAATTTATTACATATTCGGTTTTCTATTGCAAGAATTTTCATTCATGAATAATTTGTTTTCTGTTCTTCCATGCTTTCCTTGAAGTTAAAAATAGCTAAATGGTCGAAACATTTTTTTCTCGAGAATATCATTATACAGTGTCCAATCTAAAGTTGTCGTTACTCATCATAAATGCCAAAATTTTAAGAGCTTAGTGGTAATATATTGATTACAATGTGCTTAGTGTAAACATAAAAATGATGCTTAGAACAATGTGAGGCTCTGCGTTTTCTTGAAGAAACACGGTTTTTATGCCACTTGCCATCTTTGAATAATTACGAAACTCTTTCTCTAAATTAGTAACATCCTCTTCCCTCGCAGTCGATGCTTCTAGGAGCAAAAACGTAAATGCAATCTACGAGTATCTGTGTATCTATGAGTGCCTTCTAAATTCACGAAATTCTAGAGAATGTGTGCGGAGCAAAAGTGGGTCTGAATTTAATCAAAGTGGACCCGCCTCATTGTCAAGCAGAATCAATTTCAACCGACAATCCATTACGTAGAATCACAAATGCTCTCCAAACTTCTTACCTGAGATTAATTTTCAAGTTGTTGGTTCCTCAAGAGCGTGCTATCATTGCCTGCTTGCAGCGTCGGATTTTGGTTATTTTGTTTTGATTGGCAGTTGCCGCCTGAGAACCAATAAGAGTGTAGGCAGCGGAGATGTTGCGGGAGGCGCTGTCGCATGTTCAGGGTGTCGCGGAGAACGACGACATAATCATAAATATTTTCGTTTTTCTTCATTTACATTATTTTAACTCAGTTGCCAAATTGTTTTGCAAGACAGATTTTAATACATGTACAAATTGTTAAATGACACAATAGAGTTATGTACACATTATCAGTTCTTCCTTTAAATGTACTTAACAGTTCAGCGAAACACAGAGCATAATTTTTCACAAATTTTCAGCAGAAGTTGAAAAAAAATACATTGGAATTAATCTCTATTATCATTATAAACATTCTCATTTACCACCATCATCCGAATGAAATAAGTGGAAGAAAGGACGCATTTTCAAAATAAAGTGTTTCCTAGTAGATAATTTTGTACTGATCTTACAAAGCAAATCCCAAAATGGAAAGCGTCGCGGTAAGAAAGTCTGCACGGCTTGTTTTTGTTCTCAGGAACAGGTCCAGTGACGCAAGTGCTCTGCAGGCGATTATGATAATAAACGCCACAACACAACGGCATGTGAGCCGTCGGCTCGGGCTTGTCCGGGTGTCATTCCTGTGTCATGAAGTGAATAGCTTCGTTAATTATCACACGCTGTGTAGCTCGCGATAAACACATACTGACACTCGACCGAATTGCGTGCTGTGAGAGACGTTCTGCCTCTCACGCTCCCCAAATTAAACTCGAGTTGTTCCTCTCACTCACCTAATATTAAATTTGAGTTCTTCAGTTACGCTCGTTAAGTTTGACGCTTTAGTCAATACGGCTCACCTTGACACCTCCTCAATTAAAGCTTTAATGAAACTCCCACGTGAAGTTGTGCCACGCATAACACTTCACTATTGATCTATCTCAGCACTCAAAGCTGAAGACTGTTTTTTGGTGAAATGCTTATTTGTTCACGAATAAAATAAGACTTCATTCTCAATAACATTACTGATTCGAAGTTATACCTCTTCATATGTTAGAAATGGCTCAAATAAATTTCTCATTTTGATTCAATTCCATCCACACAAACGTATGCATTCCTCTTCGAAATTAGATGAGCAAATATCGCTGAGCTGCGTGCAAAGACAGGCAATTCACTGGAGAATGGAATGCGTCTCATTTTCGTCACTGAGGATATGAAGAGGATATTGGATAGTTCTATGAAGTAATGAAGACTCAGAACAGAGTGCAGACAATTGGTCTTTGTCAGAGTTTGCCGGGAGACAAGTGATCAGTTGGATCAGTGTTTGTATAAGATTTAGTAGCAGAAGACACGAGTTTGAAAGGACAAAATCACATTGCTGCAGTTCTAAAATTACAAGTTCTAAAATTACGCTCTTTTGCGCTTCGTAACTTTTGTCGTCTGAAAATATTATCGATTCGAAACAAAGTACAGAATTCATAGTTGAGAATTGACTAACTACGCATTCATTCTTACCTCCGAATGAATGGAAAAAATAAAATTACTTCAATTTTCCGTTTATTCCCAGGAAAACGACTGTATTTTGTGCTTACGGCCTCTGCTGAAAGTTGCCAGAGTTTTTGGAGCGGTGCCCATCTATTTCAAGGACAACAAAATGAGGTAAGCGAATCAAAAACTTCGAAATACGCTGCTACTTTACTGTTACTTTACACTTTTACTTTACTGTTACTTTACACTGCTACTTTACTCTCGCATAACACTGTTACTTTTCTGTTACTTTACACTGTTACTTTACTATTGCTTAACATTGTCACTTAACTCCGCTCACTGATAGTCAGCGTGCGAAAAGACAGCATTGATGTCGATTGCTGTCTTTACATAAATTCTATCGATCGAAGATCAACTTATAAAAAAAAACGATCAATGTTCTTTTTTTTATGGTCGCTACTCGAAGTTCAAGGTAGTTTTCTTTCATTTTTCTCGCTCTTTGTATCTTTTGCATGCTGTTCCTGTGCACTTAATTTGAGTTCAGTTTTACCTTCTAGTTTTCAGTACATTTAAATAACCTCATTGATGAATTTTTCTAGGGTTACCATCTTTTTTACATTTATATAATGAAGCATATGTTTGCAGCAGAGCGCACATTTGATGTACCATACGTATGGGTTTAAACATGCGTTTACTTTTCTGTAGGGCACGCTACGAACGCGTTGGCTGATTATTCAATAGCGTGCTACATTCGCTGATCATTAAGTAGCATGATACGTTCACTGATCATTCAGTAGCGAGCTACATTCGCTGATCATTAAGTAGCACGAAACGTTCACTGATCATTAAGTAGCGTGCTACGTTCGCTGATCATTCAGTAGCGTGCTACGTTTACTGATCATTCAGTAGCGAGCTACGTTCGCTGATCATTCAGTAGCGTGCTACGTTCACTGATCATTAAGTAGCACGATACGTTCACTGATCATTCAGTAGCGTGCTACGTTCACTGATCATTAAATAGCACGATACGTTCACTGATCATTCAGTAGCGTGATACGTTCACTGATCATTAAGTAGCACGATACGTTCACTGATCATTCAGTAGCGTGATACGTTTACTGATCATTAAGTAGCGTGCTACGTTCACTGATCATTCAGTAGCGTGCTACGTTCACTGATCATTAAGTAGCACGATACGTTCACTGATCATTAAGTAGCGTGCTACGTTCACTGATCATTCAGTAGCGTGCTACGTTCACTGATCATTAAGTAGCACGATACGTTCACTGATCATTAAGTAGCGTGCTACGTTCACTGATCATTCAGTAGCGTGCTACGTTCACTGATCATTAAGTAGCACGATACGTTCACTGATCATTAAGTAGCACGATACGTTCACTGATCATTAAGTAGCGTGCTACGTTCACTGATCATTCAGTAGCGTGCTACGTTCACTGATCATTAAGTAGCACGATACGTTCACTGATCATTAAGTAGCGTGCTACGTTCACTGATCATTCAGTAGCGTGCTACGTTCACTGATCATTAAGTAGCACGATACGTTCACTGATCATTAAGTAGCACGATACGTTCACTGATCATTAAGTAGCACGATACGTTCACTGATCATTAAGTAGCACGATACGTTCACTGATCATTAAGTAGCGTGCTACGTTCACTGATCATTCAGTAGCGTGCTACGTTCACTGATCATTAAGTAGCACGATACGTTCACTGATCATTAAGTAGCACGATACGTTCACTGATCATTAAGTAGCGTGCTACGTTCACTGATCATTCAGTAGCGTGCTACGTTCACTGATCATTAAGTAGCACGATACGTTCACTGATCATTAAGTAGCGTGCTACGTTTACTGATCATTCAGTAGCGTGCTACGTTCACTGATCATTAAGTAGCGTGCTACGTTCACTGATCATTAAGTAGCACGATACGTTCACTGATCATTAAGTAGCGTGCTACGTTTACTGATCATTAAGTAGCGTGCTACGTTCACTGATCATTAAGTAGCACGATACGTTCACTGATCATTAAGTAGCGTGCTACGTTTACTGATCATTAAGTAGCGTGCTACGTTCACTGATCATTAAGTAGCACGATACGTTCACTGATCATTAAGTAGCGTGCTACGTTTACTGATCATTCAGTAGCGTGCTACGTTCGCTGATCATCAAGTAGCACGATACGTTCACTGATCATTAAGTAGCGTGCTACGTTTACTGATCATTAAGTAGCGTGCTACGTTCACTGATCATTAAGTAGCACGATACGTTCACTGATCATTAAGTAGCGTGCTACGTTTACTGATCATTCAGTAGCGTGCTACGTTCGCTGATCATCAAGTAGCACGATACGTTCACTGATCATTAAGTAGCGTGCTACGTTCACTGATCATTCAGTAGCGTGCTACGTTCACTGATCATTAAGTAGCGTGCTACGTTTACTGATCATTCAGTAGCGTGCTACGTTCACTGATCATTAAGTAGCACGATACGTTCACTGATCATTAAGTAGCGTGCTACGTTTACTGATCATTCAGTAGCGTGCTACGTTCACTGATCATTAAGTAGCACGATACGTTCACTGATCATTCAGTAGCGTGCTACGTTCACTGATCATTAAGTAGCACGATACGTTCACTGATCATTAAGTAGCGTGCTACGTTTACTGATCATTCAGTAGCGTGCTACGTTCGCTGATCATCAAGTAGCACGATACGTTCACTGATCATTAAATAGCGTGCTACGTTTACTGATCATTAAGTAGCACGATACGTTCGCTGATCATTAAGTAGCGTGCTACGTTCATTGATCATTTAGTAGCGTGCTACGTTCGCTGATCATCAAGTAGCACGATACGTTCGCTGATCATTAAGTAGCGTTCTACGTTTAATGATCATTAAGTAGCACGATACGTTCACTGATCATTAAGTAGCGTGCTACGTTCACTGATCATTCAGTAGCGTGCTACGTTCACTGATCATTAAGTAGCACGATACGTTCACTGATCATTAAGTAGCACGATACGTTCACTGATCATTAAGTAGCGTGCTACGTTCACTGATCATTCAGTAGCGTGCTACGTTCACTGATCATTAAGTAGCACGATACGTTCACTGATCATTAAGTAGCGTGCTACGTTCACTGATCATTCAGTAGCGTGCTACGTTCACTGATCATTAAGTAGCACGATACGTTCACTGATCATTAAGTAGCACGATACGTTCACTGATCATTAAGTAGCACGATACGTTCACTGATCATTAAGTAGCACGATACGTTCACTGATCATTAAGTAGCGTGCTACGTTCACTGATCATTCAGTAGCGTGCTCCGTTCACTGATCATTAAGTAGCACGATACGTTCACTGATCATTAAGTAGCACGATACGTTCACTGATCATTAAGTAGCGTGCTACGTTCACTGATCATTCAGTAGCGTGCTACGTTCACTGATCATTAAGTAGCACGATACGTTCACTGATCATTAAGTAGCGTGCTACGTTTACTGATCATTCAGTAGCGTGCTACGTTCACTGATCATTAAGTAGCGTGCTACGTTCACTGATCATTAAGTAGCACGATACGTTCACTGATCATTAAGTAGCGTGCTACGTTTACTGATCATTAAGTAGCGTGCTACGTTCACTGATCATTAAGTAGCACGATACGTTCACTGATCATTAAGTAGCGTGCTACGTTTACTGATCATTAAGTAGCGTGCTACGTTCACTGATCATTAAGTAGCACGATACGTTCACTGATCATTAAGTAGCGTGCTACGTTTACTGATCATTCAGTAGCGTGCTACGTTCGCTGATCATCAAGTAGCACGATACGTTCACTGATCATTAAGTAGCGTGCTACGTTTACTGATCATTAAGTAGCGTGCTACGTTCACTGATCATTAAGTAGCACGATACGTTCACTGATCCTTAAGTAGCGTGCTACGTTTACTGATCATTCAGTAGCGTGCTACGTTCGCTGATCATCAAGTAGCACGATACGTTCACTGATCATTAAGTAGCGTGCTACGTTCACTGATCATTCAGTAGCGTGCTACGTTCACTGATCATTAAGTAGCGTGCTATGTTTACTGATCATTCAGTAGCGTGCTACGTTCACTGATCATTAAGTAGCACGATACGTTCACTGATCATTAAGTAGCGTGCTACGTTTACTGATCATTCAGTAGCGTGCTACGTTCACTGATCATTAAGTAGCACGATACGTTCACTGATCATTCAGTAGCGTGCTACGTTCACTGATCATTCAGTAGCGTGCTACGTTCGCTGATCATCAAGTAGCACGATACGTTCACTGATCATTAAGTAGCGTGCTACGTTCACTGATCATTCAGTAGCGTGCTGCGTTCAATGATCATTAAGTAGCGTGCTACGTTTACTGATCATTCAGTAGCGTGCTACGTTCACTGATCATTAAGTAGCACGATACGTTCACTGATCATTAAGTAGCGTGCTACGTTTACTGATCATTCAGTAGCGTGCTACGTTCACTGATCATTAAGTAGCACGATACGTTCACTGATCATTCAGTAGCGTGCTACGTTCACTGATCATTAAGTAGCACGATACGTTCACTGATCATTAAGTAGCGTGCTACGTTTACTGATCATTCAGTAGCGTGCTACGTTCGCTGATCATCAAGTAGCACGATACGTTCACTGATCATTAAGTAGCACGATACGTTCACTGATCATTAAGTAGCACGATACGTTCACTGATCATTAAGTAGCACGATACGTTCACTGATCATTAAGTAGCGTGCTACGTTCACTGATCATTCAGTAGCGTGCTACGTTCACTGATCATTAAGTAGCACGATACGTTCACTGATCATTAAGTAGCACGATACGTTCACTGATCATTAAGTAGCGTGCTACGTTCACTGATCATTCAGTAGCGTGCTACGTTCACTGATCATTAAGTAGCACGATACGTTCACTGATCATTAAGTAGCGTGCTACGTTTACTGATCATTCAGTAGCGTGCTACGTTCACTGATCATTAAGTAGCGTGCTACGTTCACTGATCATTAAGTAGCACGATACGTTCACTGATCATTAAGTAGCGTGCTACGTTTACTGATCATTAAGTAGCGTGCTACGTTCACTGATCATTAAGTAGCACGATACGTTCACTGATCATTAAGTAGCGTGCTACGTTTACTGATCATTAAGTAGCGTGCTACGTTCACTGATCATTAAGTAGCACGATACGTTCACTGATCATTAAGTAGCGTGCTACGTTTACTGATCATTCAGTAGCGTGCTACGTTCGCTGATCATCAAGTAGCACGATACGTTCACTGATCATTAAGTAGCGTGCTACGTTTACTGATCATTAAGTAGCGTGCTACGTTCACTGATCATTAAGTAGCACGATACGTTCACTGATCATTAAGTAGCGTGCTACGTTTACTGATCATTCAGTAGCGTGCTACGTTCGCTGATCATCAAGTAGCACGATACGTTCACTGATCATTAAGTAGCGTGCTACGTTCACTGATCATTCAGTAGCGTGCTACGTTCACTGATCATTAAGTAGCGTGCTACGTTTACTGATCATTCAGTAGCGTGCTACGTTCACTGATCATTAAGTAGCACGATACGTTCACTGATCATTAAGTAGCGTGCTACGTTTACTGATCATTCAGTAGCGTGCTACGTTCACTGATCATTAAGTAGCACGATACGTTCACTGATCATTCAGTAGCGTGCTACGTTCACTGATCATTAAGTAGCACGATACGTTCACTGATCATTAAGTAGCGTGCTACGTTTACTGATCATTCAGTAGCGTGCTACGTTCGCTGATCATCAAGTAGCACGATACGTTCACTGATCATTAAATAGCGTGCTACGTTTACTGATCATTAAGTAGCACGATACGTTCGCTGATCATTAAGTAGCGTGCTACGTTCACTGATCATTTAGTAGCGTGCTACGTTCGCTGATCATCAAGTAGCACGATACGTTCACTGATCATTAAATAGCGTGCTACGTTTACTGATCATTAAGTAGCACGATACGTTCGCTGATCATTAAGTAGCGTGCTACGTTCATTGATCATTTAGTAGCGTGCTACGTTCGCTGATCATCAAGTAGCACGATACGTTCGCTGATCATTAAGTAGCGTTCTACGTTTAATGATCATTAAGTAGCACGATACGTTCACTGATCATTAAGTAGCGTGCTACGTTCACTGATCATTCAGTAGCGTGCTACGTTCACTGATCATTAAGTAGCACGATACGTTCACTGATCATTAAGTAGCACGATACGTTCACTGATCATTAAGTAGCGTGCTACGTTCACTGATCATTCAGTAGCGTGCTACGTTCACTGATCATTAAGTAGCACGATACGTTCACTGATCATTAAGTAGCGTGCTACGTTCACTGATCATTCAGTAGCGTGCTACGTTCACTGATCATTAAGTAGCACGATACGTTCACTGATCATTAAGTAGCACGATACGTTCACTGATCATTAAGTAGCACGATACGTTCACTGATCATTAAGTAGCACGATACGTTCACTGATCATTAAGTAGCGTGCTACGTTCACTGATCATTCAGTAGCGTGCTCCGTTCACTGATCATTAAGTAGCACGATACGTTCACTGATCATTAAGTAGCACGATACGTTCACTGATCATTAAGTAGCGTGCTACGTTCACTGATCATTCAGTAGCGTGCTACGTTCACTGATCATTAAGTAGCACGATACGTTCACTGATCATTAAGTAGCGTGCTACGTTTACTGATCATTCAGTAGCGTGCTACGTTCACTGATCATTAAGTAGCGTGCTACGTTCACTGATCATTAAGTAGCACGATACGTTCACTGATCATTAAGTAGCGTGCTACGTTTACTGATCATTAAGTAGCGTGCTACGTTCACTGATCATTAAGTAGCACGATACGTTCACTGATCATTAAGTAGCGTGCTACGTTTACTGATCATTAAGTAGCGTGCTACGTTCACTGATCATTAAGTAGCACGATACGTTCACTGATCATTAAGTAGCGTGCTACGTTTACTGATCATTCAGTAGCGTGCTACGTTCGCTGATCATCAAGTAGCACGATACGTTCACTGATCATTAAGTAGCGTGCTACGTTTACTGATCATTAAGTAGCGTGCTACGTTCACTGATCATTAAGTAGCACGATACGTTCACTGATCATTAAGTAGCGTGCTACGTTTACTGATCATTCAGTAGCGTGCTACGTTCACTGATCATCAAGTAGCACGATACGTTCACTGATCATTAAGTAGCGTGCTACGTTCACTGATCATTCAGTAGCGTGCTACGTTCACTGATCATTAAGTAGCGTGCTATGTTTACTGATCATTCAGTAGCGTGCTACGTTCACTGATCATTAAGTAGCACGATACGTTCACTGATCATTAAGTAGCGTGCTACGTTTACTGATCATTCAGTAGCGTGCTACGTTCACTGATCATTAAGTAGCACGATACGTTCACTGATCATTCAGTAGCGTGCTACGTTCACTGATCATTCAGTAGCGTGCTACGTTCGCTGATCATCAAGTAGCACGATACGTTCACTGATCATTAAGTAGCGTGCTACGTTCACTGATCATTCAGTAGCGTGCTACGTTCACTGATCATTAAGTAGCGTGCTACGTTTACTGATCATTCAGTAGCGTGCTACGTTCACTGATCATTAAGTAGCACGATACGTTCACTGATCATTAAGTAGCGTGCTACGTTTACTGATCATTCAGTAGCGTGCTACGTTCACTGATCATTAAGTAGCACGATACGTTCACTGATCATTCAGTAGCGTGCTACGTTCACTGATCATTAAGTAGCACGATACGTTCACTGATCATTAAGTAGCGTGCTACGTTTACTGATCATTCAGTAGCGTGCTACGTTCGCTGATCATCAAGTAGCACGATACGTTCACTGATCATTAAGTAGCACGATACGTTCACTGATCATTAAGTAGCACGATACGTTCACTGATCATTAAGTAGCACGATACGTTCACTGATCATTAAGTAGCGTGCTACGTTCACTGATCATTCAGTAGCGTGCTACGTTCACTGATCATTAAGTAGCACGATACGTTCACTGATCATTAAGTAGCACGATACGTTCACTGATCATTAAGTAGCGTGCTACGTTCACTGATCATTCAGTAGCGTGCTACGTTCACTGATCATTAAGTAGCACGATACGTTCACTGATCATTAAGTAGCGTGCTACGTTTACTGATCATTCAGTAGCGTGCTACGTTCACTGATCATTAAGTAGCGTGCTACGTTCACTGATCATTAAGTAGCACGATACGTTCACTGATCATTAAGTAGCGTGCTACGTTTACTGATCATTAAGTAGCGTGCTACGTTCACTGATCATTAAGTAGCACGATACGTTCACTGATCATTAAGTAGCGTGCTACGTTTACTGATCATTAAGTAGCGTGCTACGTTCACTGATCATTAAGTAGCACGATACGTTCACTGATCATTAAGTAGCGTGCTACGTTTACTGATCATTCAGTAGCGTGCTACGTTCGCTGATCATCAAGTAGCACGATACGTTCACTGATCATTAAGTAGCGTGCTACGTTTACTGATCATTAAGTAGCGTGCTACGTTCACTGATCATTAAGTAGCACGATACGTTCACTGATCATTAAGTAGCGTGCTACGTTTACTGATCATTCAGTAGCGTGCTACGTTCGCTGATCATCAAGTAGCACGATACGTTCACTGATCATTAAGTAGCGTGCTACGTTCACTGATCATTCAGTAGCGTGCTACGTTCACTGATCATTAAGTAGCGTGCTACGTTTACTGATCATTCAGTAGCGTGCTACGTTCACTGATCATTAAGTAGCACGATACGTTCACTGATCATTAAGTAGCGTGCTACGTTTACTGATCATTCAGTAGCGTGCTACGTTCACTGATCATTAAGTAGCACGATACGTTCACTGATCATTCAGTAGCGTGCTACGTTCACTGATCATTAAGTAGCACGATACGTTCACTGATCATTAAGTAGCGTGCTACGTTTACTGATCATTCAGTAGCGTGCTACGTTCGCTGATCATCAAGTAGCACGATACGTTCACTGATCATTAAATAGCGTGCTACGTTTACTGATCATTAAGTAGCACGATACGTTCGCTGATCATTAAGTAGCGTGCTACGTTCACTGATCATTTAGTAGCGTGCTACGTTCGCTGATCATCAAGTAGCACGATACGTTCGCTGATCATTAAGTAGCGTTCTACGTTCAATGATCATTAAGTAGCACGATACGTTCACTGATCATTAAGTAGCGTGCTACGTTCACTGATCATTCAGTAGCGTGCTACGTTCACTGATCATTAAGTAGCACGATACGTTCACTGATCATTAAGTAGCACGATACGTTCACTGATCATTAAGTAGCGTGCTACGTTCACTGATCATTCAGTAGCGTGCTACGTTCACTGATCATTAAGTAGCACGATACGTTCACTGATCATTAAGTAGCGTGCTACGATCACTGATCATTCAGTAGCGTGCTACGTTCACTGATCATTGAGTAGCACGATACGTTCACTGATCATTAAGTAGCACGATACGTTCACTGATCATTAAGTAGCACGATACGTTCACTGATCATTAAGTAGCACGATACGTTCACTGATCATTAAGTAGCGTGCTACGTTCACTGATCATTCAGTAGCGTGCTACGTTCACTGATCATTAAGTAGCACGATACGTTCACTGATCATTAAGTAGCACGATACGTTCACTGATCATTAAGTAGCGTGCTACGTTCACTGATCATTCAGTAGCGTGCTACGTTCACTGATCATTAAGTAGCACGATACGTTCACTGATCATTAAGTAGCGTGCTACGTTTACTGATCATTCAGTAGCGTGCTACGTTCACTGATCATTAAGTAGCGTGCTACGTTCACTGATCATTAAGTAGCACGATACGTTCACTGATCATTAAGTAGCGTGCTACGTTTACTGATCATTAAGTAGCGTGCTACGTTCACTGATCATTAAGTAGCACGATACGTTCAATGATCATTAAGTAGCGTGCTACGTTTACTGATCATTAAGTAGCGTGCTACGTTCACTGATCATTAAGTAGCACGATACGTTCACTGATCATTAAGTAGCGTGCTACGTTTACTGATCATTCAGTAGCGTGCTACGTTCGCTGATCATCAAGTAGCACGATACGTTCACTGATCATTAAGTAGCGTGCTACGTTTACTGATCATTAAGTAGCGTGCTACGTTCACTGATCATTAAGTAGCACGATACGTTCACTGATCATTAAGTAGCGTGCTACGTTTACTGATCATTCAGTAGCGTGCTACGTTCGCTGATCATCAAGTAGCACGATACGTTCACTGATCATTAAGTAGCGTGCTACGTTCACTGATCATTCAGTAGCGTGCTACGTTCACTGATCATTAAGTAGCGTGCTACGTTTACTGATCATTCAGTAGCGTGCTACGTTCACTGATCATTAAGTAGCACGATACGTTCACTGATCATTAAGTAGCGTGCTACGTTTACTGATCATTCAGTAGCGTGCTACGTTCACTGATCATTAAGTAGCACGATACGTTCACTGATCATTCAGTAGCGTGCTACGTTCACTGATCATTAAGTAGCACGATACGTTCACTGATCATTAAGTAGCGTGCTACGTTTACTGATCATTCAGTAGCGTGCTACGTTCGCTGATCATCAAGTAGCACGATACGTTCACTGATCATTAAATAGCGTGCTACGTTTACTGATCATTAAGTAGCACGATACGTTCGCTGATCATTAAGTAGCGTGCTACGTTCACTGATCATTTAGTAGCGTGATACGTTCGCTGATCATCAAGTAGCACGATACGTTCGCTGATCATTAAGTAGCGTTCTACGTTTAATGATCAATAAGTAGCACGATACGTTCGCTAATCATTCAGTAGCGTGATACGTTTACTGATCATTAAGAAGCGTGGTACGTTCGCTGATCATCAAGTAGCACGATACGGTCGCTGATCATTCAGTAGCGTGATACGTTTACTGATCATTAAGTAGCGTGCTACGTTCGCTGATCATCAAGTAGCACGATACGTTCACTGATCATTCAGTAGCGTTCTACGTTTACTGATCATTAAGTAGCACGATACGTTCGCTAATCATTCAGTAGCGTGATACGTTTACTGATCATTAAGAAGCGTGGTACGTTCGCTGATCATCAAGTAGCACGATACGTTCACTGATCATTCAGTAGCGTTCTACGTTTACTGATCATTAAGTAGCACGATACGTTCGCTAATCATTCAGTAGCGTGATACGTTTACTGATCATTAAGAAGCGTGGTACGTTCGCTGATCATTAAGTAGCACGATACGTTCACTGATCATTCAGTAGCGTTCTACGTTTACTGATCATTAAGTAGCACGATACGTTCGCTAATCATTAAGTAGCGTGATACGTTTACTGATCATTAAGTAGCGTGCTACGTTCGCTGATCATTAAGTAGCACGATACGTTCACTGATCATTATGTAGCACGATACGTTCGCTGATCATGTTGGCCGCCTCAGGTTCCGGTGGCTGTCGCTGCTCACAGCGTACGCGGTGGTGGTGGCATGCGTGCTGGGCGTCTACGTGGTCACACAGACCTACCTGAGCGCTGCAGGCTCCTCGCTTCACGGCCGCAGCCCCGACCCGCCACTGCCTGTCCCAGTCAACGACAGCCTGGCCAACGTATCGCAGGACATCCAAGAATTAAAAAAACCCAGCATGAATTCAATGAATGCATCAACGAAAAATGTTACAGCAAAGTCGAAGAACCAAGACGTTCTTGGGACCGTGCAAGCAGGAAGTTTCTTTTATTTTTCTCTATCTGGGTCGCTTTTGCTGATTAGAGCTGCTACCATGCTGGCTGCTCTCTGTGAAAGGTAAGTGTCAGTGAAATCAACGGCAGTTGTCCTAATTTGATAAGTTCTTTTTTCCTTGTATTCTAAACGACCGATGATGATAATTATTTAAAAAACGCATGAGATTTACTGTGCTTAAATAAAGCCTTTTCCAGTCACGTTGATTCATTCAGGAGAAATTCGGCTGTTGCGACAACAACTATTCAATCTCATACAATTTCGGGTAATTGCAGTAAGATTTTAAAACGATTTTTAAGGGCAATCCTCAACAAACCCATCAAAATGATCATGTAGTGTCGCAATTTATGCACGACATGAGGTTTTTTGAACAGAACTTGTAGCTTCTGTTCACCTAGCCGTATACCAGGCAGCAGGATAGCAAAACGCACTGTAGGACTTCTAGTATTGTACTGACTTATCGATACACAGCTTTTCCTTAAAAGTAGCCGAGCCCGGAGGGTAAACAAGACCCATCCGGTGCTTGTAAATGCCAGGCGCCAATCGGCTCTTCCGGCGGATGCCCTATCTAGACATGTGACCGGAACGCTATAAGGTATCCGGGCCGAGCGAATAAGGATCTTCCGAGACTCATAAATCTCAGCCTCCGGAAGTCCTATTAACACAACCAGTACTTCACTATATAACAGATCAATTATGTGTGATAAAAAAACATATTTCTAATTTGTACAACCATAAAGTACTTTTCTTCGGATTAAGGAACATGAAATCTTTCTTTTTCTTTAAAACACAATGAAGACAAAATAGACTCAGTAAACAACGATAAATGATAATTTGAAGCATTCAAATTTGTTTTCCTAAAATCGATCATTCTGGTAAAATCCATTTGAACAACTCTTCCTTAGGCTGCAACCCAATTTAATTGCGCTGGTCTAACTAATTTAGAATCATTCGGTTCCATGTAGCAACACATGGACACAAGGCTACAACGCAGTAAAACTGCGTTACTGTAATAAATTTAGAATCATTGGGTTGCTCACTCGGAACACCCGGCAGGTGGTGTGCCGTGGAGGATGGTTTGGGGAGCGACGCACCCCTCGGTCCGCGCTGGCCCCTCTTCTTGGCTCAGATTTTGTTCGGCCTGTCGGCAGCGGGAGAGAACGCCATGTCTATGGTCTACGCCCAGACTAACCTGCCTCCCTTCTGGGAGTGAGTCACATACTCGTTCGCTATATTTCCTAATGGATCTTTATTTCCCTAACTGGTAAAGTTATTTAAATGGAGTTAAACGTAATTATATAATCGATGTTCCAATACTCTACCTCGATATAAATTTTCATATCCAAATGAATAATGAACTTCTTCACTGTGTCACGAGACGACTTCGGTCCTGTCCCTCATTAGTTTGCACTAACAAGGAACCGAACGCTCGTTTTGAGGAATTGGCTCACCTCCATGTAATACCCAGAAAATACAAGAAAAATCATGGGCAAGCCCAAAGACAAAAATGATTAACATTACAGTGTACACTAAAAACAAAACGTTACTCACCGATGACAGATGACCCCACTTACTTAGCGCAATTTCTGAGCGCCTTCGTGATGTTGCGAGCTGTTGCTTCTAATATTGGGGCATAATACACAGGTAAAATTCGCTTAACATTTATGATTTTCAGCCATACGTCATACAAACATCAATGAGCGTAGGCACAATGAATGGTATTAGGAATGATGCAAATTAAGTGAAGGAATCTAAAAAAGCATACGCCAAATGGCTTACATCACATAACTATACTGAACGATTCGGCTCGGCAGGCCGGCAACCACTAAGTTTACAAGAGCTAAACATGAGACATGATCTATTCTGGCCTATTTCTATCTCAGTTATTCCAGCAGCACAGCAGGTGATAGTTACTCCAACCCACAAAATCATTCGTCCGCCACTCGCTTCAGTTCAAATGCCTGTTTTATGCACTGTTCAGAAAATGTCTATTTGATGACGTTATACTGCTCATTCCGCTTCAGCATGTTCACACGTCGATCTCCTTTTCATCCGAGCAAATCAATTCTTCAGATAAATCCTTCCTGCCTGTTAAAGACAAAAATTTAACTTGTTACTTTCTAATCGCGCCAATGACGTCCCCTCAAAATATCTCAATTTTTACTTCACTGAATGACATTGAATTTTCACAATATTTATTTCAAAAAATATTTTTTTTCAAAAGGAAACTACATCTCTCTTACCCTCCAATCTAATGTGGCTTCTCCATGTTCCCTCAAATGACTCCTATGACTTGGTTGGATTTGAAATTCTCCTCTGCACAGAAAAACGGAGAATATTTACTCTATTGCACCAGAAGAGAAATTTTGATAATTTTAACCTCCTTTATTTGAAATGCATTGTCACATTATTTCAGATTGGTATTTTCTTTATTTTCACCACCTCCTATTTATAACACGTACTCTCTCCGACGATCCTCAGCGCTAAACTGAACTCATTTCGTTAGCTTCTACCAAAGTGTCTGGGAAAGAGCGGCCTTCCTACTTCTCATACAGCCAATTAACTGTCTCGAAGTCCGTACGCACCGTTCGAGGCTCCGCCTGTGTGTTCCTTTTGCTGTGCTATTCGTGGCTTCACCCTTTGAATTTTCCCTCTCTTGGCCCCATTGTACCCCACTGGCCAAAGTTCCTTTTGCCGGGAAAGCTGTAGTCCCGCCCTATCCAAGTTTTGAACTATTCGAAAACCGTTGCTACGCTCACTCTCGCATCTTAAGTGTAGCGCCATGTTTCTGTCAACCCTTCGGTGTACCGTCTCAAGTGGTTAGCTGATTGAGTTTCACGTCCCAAGGGTACGACCGAGGCCTCTTGAGGATTGCTTACACCCCACAAAAATTCCTTGCTAACATAAACAGACATCGCTCGAACCACCACAGCTTATGGCCCAAATGTACACAAAGCCTTTCTCACTACACCTAACATTTGTTGAGCCCAAACATACAGGCATGTAACATTATGTTGAAGCGACCCATCTGTACTGCTGGAATTTACTAAGATATTTTACCGAACAAAATTTTTAAGCAAGCACAAAATTTATTACACACAATTAAAAAATTTATTACACACAATTAAAATTTTTCCTAAATTCTCATCTTTAATTCGCAAAATTGATCATTCTTAACAACTGAATTTTTTTGAAGTTTTTTTGTTGTTCTATAATAAGAAATTTACGCCCTTGGAGTAACGTTCAACCATAACATCGATGTGTAATAATTCCTTTTCGACTCATATTTTCATTAAAATAATGTTATTTCTGTAAAATAATTCTCATATTCATGACTGTGCAGGTACCTGGAAACGTATATATCCACTGGCTACCCAGAGATAAGTGAGCTGTGCGAGTATTCCAGACCACTCGGCGTCCTGCTGGTGGTCATCAACAAGTACGCCACTTTTATTTGGAACTTCGTAGATGTTTTCATCTCCACTCTCGCTTACATCCTCATGAGGCACTTCAAAGCATTCAACCAAAAGCTGCAAAAAGAATTACAAGGTAAGAACGAGCTTTAACGTAAGACTTGTTGGGGCACTTCTTCAAGCTGTTCTCTCGGCATCTTGTGCTTTTTGGGAATTGTGCTGTTCAATTTGCGATAGATGTAAATTTCTTTTTGATTTAAAGTGTACTCACAAATGAGAAACCATTTAAAATTAACGTTCGTAGTTGCATTTTATCGAATCAGCGCGAACTAGAACCTAGTATTATATACATATAGCATCTAAAAAAGACTTCAAAATCAAAATTCACGAGTTCCTCTTCTATATAGTTGAATATTTAGAGTAGACTCTTTTTTTTGGAAAGTTAAACTCTGAAGTCATGTGGCCCTGATGTTGCGTGTGTGTTGGTGCAGGGTCCGCAGGCAGGCTGGCAAGCAAGTAGGCAGGCAGACAGGCAGGCATGCAGGCAGGCAGGCAGCCGCGAGTCAGGTGTTGAGGTGACACTGGCATAATTCGCTCCTGAGAGCTCCAGTTAAGTTGCGCCTCCAATACGGACCCTGACCTTGGAGCTCAGCTGTTGCTCTTGAATGTCTCCAAGCAGAAGATTCCGAGCGAAAATACCGCATTTTAGCTATATATCTCTCTGGAGAATTATTAATATTTCAAAAATCTCGAACTTACGCTCACCTGCACGGAATATCTCATCACGGTTTTCACACCTAGTAGCCTTATAACGGCTTGAGTGTGCTGCATGAGACATGTGAATGAAATGAACGGTAAATGAAATTCAAGCTGGTCAACAAATGAGGTGATGTACTCGCGATGCCACGAAGGCTCTTCACTACAGCGATATTTCATCCCCGTAGCACTAGGCTACTCATAAAATCAGATTTTCACACAATATACTAGGTCCCAGTACTACTACATGGTAGCGTAAATTTTTCTAAGTTTCTACACTACGCGTAAACTTTGAAGAACTTACAGTAAACTATGCACCGTACGTGTAAACTTTGAAGAACTTACAGTAAACTATGTACCGTACGCGTAAACTTTGAAGAACTTACAGTAAACTATGTACCGTACGCGTAAACTTTGAAGAACTTACAGTAAACTATGCACCGTACGCGTAAACTTTGAAGAACTTACAGTAAACTATGCACCTTACGCGTAAACTTTGAAGAACTTACGGTAAACTATGCACCTTTCGCGTAAACTTTGAAGAACTTACAGTAAACTATGTACCGTACACGTAAACGTTGAAGAACTTACAGTGAACTATGCACCTTACGCGTAAACTTTGAAGAACTTACAGTAAACTATACACTTTAAGCGTATACTTTGAAGAACTTACAGTAAACTATGCACCTTACGCGTAAACTTTGAAGAACTTACAGTAAACTATGCACCGTACGCGTAAGCTTTGAAGAACTTACAGTAAACCATGCACCGTACGCGTAAACTTTGAAGAACTTACAGTAAATTATGCACCTTACGCGTAAACTTTGAAGAACTTACAGTAAACTATGCACCTTACGCGTAAACTTTGAAGAACTTACAGTAAACTATGTACCGTACGCGTAAACTTTGAAGAACTTACAGTAAACTATGCACCTTACGCGTACACTTTGAAGAACTTACAGTAAACTATGTACCGTACGCGTAAACAATAATGACATGAATTACATGACATTCCAGTGCCCGGGAACCGCGTGATGGGAGCGGCGTGGTGGCGGCAGGTGCGGGAGCAGCACCACGCCCTGCAGGGGCTGGTCGAGGCCACGGACGCCATCACGGGCCCCCTCGTGCTCCAGTCCTACATGTGCAACCTCTACTTCATGCTCATGCAGCTCTACAACGCCCTCAAGTCTGACGCGTCATCTCATTCTTACCTAAACATTAACCCATGAATGATATGGTTCTTTCATTTATGATGGCGCAAGTAATACGCATCATCGTTAACGTAACTCCGCAAATACCAAGGTTTATTCATTCATGCAGTGCTCGAGTAACTACTGTGCTGTGCCATCAATGATGACTTTTATTCATTAATTGCTGCACACATCCGTCACTATTGAGTGCTAACTTTGGACGACGGGTTTATCTTCAAAAGAAGAATACGAATACACTTGCTGTTTTGATTTACCCGTATATTTATGAGTAAAATGCTGCTGGTGGAAGAGAACCTTCAAAAAAATAAATTTTTTCTGTTGTCCAGTACGTCACTTAAGCGTTACGATCTTTTCAGTATATTTTTATTCTTCGCACTTCACTTATATAGTTAGTTTGTAGAATGTAGGGAAATATTCGTACTTCACTTATCTAGTTAGTTTGTATTCTTCGCACTTCACTTATATAGTTAGTTTGTAGAATGTAGGGAAATATTCGCACTTCACTTATATAGTTAGTTTGTAGAATGTAGGAAAATATTCGCACTTCACTTATATAGTTAGTTTGTAGAATGTAGGGAAATATTCGCACTTCACTTATATAGTTAGTTTGTAGAATGTAGGGAAATATTCGCACTTCACTTATATAGTTAGTTTGTAGAATGTAGGGAAATATTCGCACTTCACTTATATAGTTAGTTTGTAGAATGTAGGGAAATATTCGCACTTCACTTATATAGTTAGTTTGTAGAATGTAGGGAAATATTCGCACTTCACTTATATAGTTAGTTTGTAGAATGTAGGGAAATATTCGAACTTCACTTATATAGTTAGTTTGTAGAATGTAGGGAAATATTCGCACTTCACTTATATAGTTAGTTTGTAGAATGTAGGGAAATATTCGCACATCACTTATATAGTTAGTTTGTAGAATGTAGGGAAATATTCGCACTTCACTTATATAGTTAGTTTGTAGAATGTTGGGAAATATTCACACTTCACTTATATAGTTAGTTTGTAGAATGTAGGGAAATATTCGCACTTCACTTATATAGTTAGTTTGTAGAATGTAGGGAAATATTTGCACTTCACTTATATAGTTAGTTTGTAGAATGTAGGGAAATATTCGCACTTCACTTATATAGTTAGTTTGTAGAATGTAGGGAAATATTCGCACTTCACTTATATAGTTAGTTTGTAGAATGTAGGGAAATATTCGCACTTCACTTATATAGTTAGTATGTAGAATGTAGGGAAATATTCGCACTTCACTTATATAGTTAGTTTGTAGAATGTAGGGAAATATTCGCACTTCACTTATATAGTTAGTTTGTAGAATGTAGGGAAATATTCGCACTTCACTTATATAGTTAGTTTGTAGAATGTAGGGAAATATTCGCACTTCACTTATATAGTTAGTTTGTAGAATGTAGGGAAATATTCGCACTTCACTTATATAGTTAGTTTGTAGAATGTAGGGAAATATTCGCGCTTCATTTATATAGTTAGTTTGTAGAATGTAGGGAAATATTCGCACTTCACTTATATAGTTAGTTTGTAGAATGTAGGGAAATATTCGCACTTCACTTATATAGTTAGTTTGTAGAATGTAGGGAAATATTCGCACTTCACTTATATAGTTAGTTTGTAGAATGTAGGGAAATATTCGCACTTCACTTATATAGTTAGTTTGTAGAATGTAGGGAAATATTCGCACTTCACTTATATAGTTAGTTTGTAGAATGTAGGGAAATATTCGCACTTCACTTATATAGTTAGTTTGTAGAATGTAGGGAAATATTCGCACTTCACTTATATAGTTAGTTTGTAGAATGTAGGGAAATATTCGCACTTCACTTATATAGTTAGTTTGTAGAATGTAGGGAAATATTCGCACTTCACTTATATAGTTAGTTTGTAGAATGTAGGGAAATATTCGCACTTCACTTATATAGTTAGTTTGTAGAATGTAGAGAAATATTCGCACTTCACTTATATAGTTAGTTTGTAGAATGTAGGGAAATATTCGCACTTCACTTATATAGTTAGTTTGTAGAATGTAGGGAAATATTCGCACTTCACTTATATAGTTAGTTTGTAGAATGTAGGGAAATATTCGCACTTCACTTATATAGTTAGTTTGTAGAATGTAGGGAAATATTCGCACTTCACTTATATATTTAGTTTGTAGAATGTAGGGAAATATTCGCATTTCACTTATATAGTTAGTTTGTAGAATGTAGGGAAATATTCGCACTTCACTTATATAGTTAGTTTGTAGAATGTAGGGAAATATTCGCACTTCACTTATATAGTTAGTTTGTAGAATGTAGGGAAATATTCGCACTTCACTTATATAGTTAGTTTGTAGAATGTAGGGAAATATTCGCACTTCACTCATATAGTTAGTTTGTAGAATGTAGGGAAATATTCGCACTTCACTTATACAGTTAGTTTGTAGAATGTAGAGAAATATTCGCACTTCACTTATATAGTTAGTATGTGGAATGTAGGGAAATATTCGCACATCACTTATATAGTTAGTTTGTAGAATGTAGGGAAATATTCGCACTTCACTTATATAGTTAGTTTGTAGAATGTAGGGAAATATTCGCACTTAACTTATATAGTTAGTTTGTAGAATGTAGGGAAATATTCGCACTTCACTTATATAGTTAGTTTGTAGAATGTAGGGAAATATTCGCACTTCACTTATATAGTTAGTTTGTAGAATGTAGGGAAATATTCGCACTTCACTTATATATTTAGTTTGTAGAATGTAGGGAAATATTCGCACTTCACTTACATAGTTAGTTTGTAGAATGTAGGGAAATATTCGCACTTCACTTATATAGTTAGTTTGTAGAATGTAGGGAAATATTCGCACTTCACTTATATAGTTAGTTTGTAGAATGTAGGGAAATATTCGCACTTCACTTATATAGTTAGTTTGTAGAATGTAGGGAAATATTCGCACATCACTTATATAGTTAGTTTGTGGAATGTAGGGAAATATTCGAACTTCACTTATATAGTTAGTTTGTAGAATGTAGGGAAATATTCGCACTTCACTTATATAGTTAGTTTGTAGAATGTAGGGAAATATTCGCACTTAACTTATATAGTTAGTTTGTAGAATGTAGGGAAATATTCGCACTTCACTTATATAGTTAGTTTGTAGAATGTAGGGAAATATTCGCACTTCACTTATATAGTTAGTTTGTAGAATGTAGGGAAATATTCGCACATCACTTATATAGTTAGTTTGTAGAATGTAGGGAAATATTCGCACTTCACTTATATAGTTAGTTTGTAGAATGTAGGGAAATATTCGCACTTCACTTATATAGTTAGTTTGTAGAATGTAGGGAAATATTCGCACTTAACTTATATAGTTAGTTTGTAGAATGTAGGGAAATATTCGCACTTCACTTATATAGTTAGTTTGTAGAATGTAGGGAAATATTCGCACTTCACTTATATAGTTAGTTTGTAGAATGTAGGGAAATATTCGCACATCACTTATATAGTTAGTTTGTAGAATGTAGGGAAATATTCGCACTTCACTTATATAGTTAGTTTGTAGAATGTAGGGAAATATTCGCACTTCACTTATATAGTTAGTTTGTAGAATGTAGGGAAATATTCGCACTTCACTTATATAGTTAGTTTGTGGAATGTAGGGAAATATTCGAACTTCACTTATATAGTTAGTTTGTAGAATGTAGGGAAATATTCGCACTTCACTTATATAGTTAGTTTGTAGAATGTAGGGAAATATTCGCACTTCACTTATATAGTTAGTTTGTAGAATGTAGGGAAATATTCGCACTTCACTTATATAGTTAGTTTGTAGAATGTAGGGAAATATTCGCACTTCACTTATATAGTTAGTTTGTAGAATGTAGGGAAATATTCGCACTTCACTTATATAGTTAGTTTGTAGAATGTGGGGAAATATTCGCACTTAACTTATATAGTTAGTTTGTAGAATGTAGGGAAATATTCGTACTTCACTTATATAGTTAGTTTGTAGAATGTAGGGAAATATTCGCACTTCACTTATATAGTTAGTTTGTAGAATGTAGGGAAATATTCGCACTTCACTTATATAGTTAGTTTGTAGAATGTAGGGAAATATTCGCACTTCACTTATATAGTTAGTTTGTGGAATGTAGGGAAATATTCGAACTTCACTTATATAGTTAGTTTGTAGAATGTAGGGAAATATTCGCACTTCACTTATATAGTTAGTTTGTAGAATGTAGGGAAATATTCGCACTTCACTTATATAGTTAGTTTGTAGAATGTAGGGAAATATTCGCACTTCACTTATATAGTTAGTTTGTAGAATGTAGGGAAATATTCGCACTTCACTTATATAGTTAGTTTGTAGAATGTAGGGAAATATTCGCACTTCACTTATATAGTTAGTTTGTAGAATGTGGGGAAATATTCGCACTTAACTTATATAGTTAGTTTGTAGAATGTAGGGAAATATTCGTACTTCACTTATATAGTTAGTTTGTAGAATGTAGGGAAATATTCGCACTTCACTTATATAGTTAGTTTGTAGAATGTAGGGAAATATTCGCACTTCACTTATATAGTTAGTTTGTAGAATGTAGGGAAATATTCGCACATCACTTATATAGTTAGTTTGTAGAATGTAGGGAAATATTCGCACTTCACTTATATAGTTAGTTTGTAGAATGTAGGGAAATATTCGCACTTCACTTATATAGTTAGTTTGTAGAATGTAGGGAAATATTCGCACTTCACTTATATAGTTAGTTTGTAGAATGTAGGGAAATATTCGCACTTCACTTATATAGTTAGTTTGTAGAATGTAGTGAAATATTCGCACTTCACTTATATAGTTAGTTTGTAGAATGTAGGGAAATATTCGCACTTCACTTATATAGTTAGTTTGTAGAATGTAGGGAAATATTCGCACTTCACTTATATAGTTAGTTTGTAGAATGTAGGGAAATATTCGCACATCACTTATATAGTTAGTTTGTAGAATGTAGGGAAATATTCGCACTTCACTTATATAGTTAGTTTGTAGAATGTAGGGAAATATTCGCACTTCACTTATATAGTTAGTTTGTAGAATGTAGGGAAATATTCGCACTTCACTTAAATAGTTAGTTTGTAGAATGTAGGGAAATATTCGCACTTCACTTATATAGTTAGTTTGTAGAATGTAGGGAAATATTCGCACTTCACTTATATAGTTAGTTTGTAGAATGTAGGGAAATATTCGCACATCACTTATATAGTTAGTTTGTAGAATCTAGGGAAATATTCGCACATCACTTATATAGTTAGTTTGTAGAATGTAGGGAAATATTCGCACATCACTTATATAGTTAGTTTGTAGAATCTAGGGAAATATTCGCACATCACTTATATAGTTAGTTTGTAGAATCTAGGGAAATATTCGCACATCACTTATATAGTTAGTTTGTAGAATGTAGGGAAATAATTTTATACATTTTTCATTATGATTTTAGCTACTACCATCACTGACCTAATATTTTAGCTACTACCATCACTGACCTAATATTTTAGCTACTACCATCACTGACCTAATATTTTAGCTACTACCATCACTGACCTAATATTTTAGCTACTACCATCACTGACCTAATATTTTAGCTACTACCATCACTGACCTAATATTTTAGCTACTACCATCACTGACCTAATATTTTAGCTACTACCATCACTGACCTAATATCATAGACGACTTTTAGTAATTGTTTTTCTAATTTTTTCATTGTATTAGAGTCTTATCTTCATGACACAAAATAAGACAGCTAATATTATGAGCAACTAGTATATAAGTATAGAATTCCCTTCTTTTGTTTAGTTACATGTGCCATAAGTTTGTTTATATAGGCATCATAGCGCTGTTCGCTCATGCTTCTTACATTCACAACAGTAACTGAACTTTCAAAATCAGAATGAATTGATCCACTTCTTCACGTCTTAAACTTAGATCAAAATTGCTCATCATTTCTATCACTTTCAGACAGTGATTTAGAATTGAAATAGTTTCGCGCGCTTTTTCATTGCTATATTTCTGTAAAAATTATGTTTCCTTAGAGCAGTTTACCTCGAGTTTTTAAGACAGGGAGAACTGGAACAATTTCGCAGGGTTGAGAACTTGGAGAAAAGTCCTAATGAATATTACTGTGTTGGACGCTGTCAGCTTATTGGCTTTCTCTTAAAACAGACCAAAGGGAGAGATATTCCTGGTGCGCAGCATCTACCTGGCGTGGTCGCTACTGCACCTGTTGTGCCGCCTGCTGTTTGTCTCCTTCACCTGCGCCTCCCTGCACTCCCTCACCCTCGCCCCCACCCCCATGCTGCTCGCCCTCCCCACCGAGAGGTGAGCTCGTGTTTACCAAGTTTACATTCATGTGCTAATGCGCCAAATGAATCAAAATTGTCACTGGAAAGAGAATCAGCCGCGCATGGGATTTTGTTATGAAGTTTAAATAACGTATGGCTAGGTTGTTGAGTGCAACTTCTCATTATTTCTAATCCTCTCTGCAGTCATTTAAGAGAGAGATTTTTAATTTTTAAAGTGAAAACTTACATTCAGAACTAGAGGATGACGTTTCATTTCTAGAGGAGGTCAGAACTGAGAAACGATTTTTTGTATGTACTTAATAACCCACACCCTTGGAATAAGGCTGCTCACAAGAATGAAATAATACATCAGTCGACTGTTGTAATCTGTCGACTTCAGTCGAGCATAATACAGCCCTTTGATTTCCCCGATTAAACCTTCGACGGTATTCTGAATGTATCCATGATACACGTTACGAACACAGTCTATATATGCCGTTAGGGACCACCATTTGGTGAAGTCCATTTCGTGTTGCAATAAATCAAGGGAAGTATGATTCTATGCTACGCCGGCTGTGCAGCGTGAGGCCAAGTTAGTTAAGCCTTTGGGATTCCTGGCTGACGCGCTTGTAGAATTTTAGCTAAATTAAATTCGTTAGGTTAAAAAAGAAATGCTGGTGTGAAAACTGGTAATTTCGAAAGTTTCTCATAGGCTGTCAATTTAGGTAGAATGAGGAAATATTCTGTCGAAATGTTTTAGGATTAGCTGCGAGACGGGCTTTAAACGCTCAAGTTAATTGCTCATTTTCGAAATTTAATTTCCAGCTTTTGAGCTGACTCTAATCGTTGGTTGAAATCGAACCCTGGTAACTTGATCTATTTGACCCCCAATGCCAATAATTTAGATTATATGTAAACAATTATCAAGCTTATAAATAAGTAAATAGATGTACATATGTAGATGGTGTTTCCAATAAATACGACACTTGACAAAAAAAGAAATTGGGAATAAAAACGAAAGTTGTAATTAACGAAGAGAACTTTCATCGAGCACCTATTACCAAGTTACATTCATTGGAAAATTTCATATTAATATTTAATGACATGAGGAAATTGAAATAGAAAGCCAAGAAACAAGAATCTCACGAGTGCTGATGCTACACCGAGCTCGCTAAGAGCAGCGCCGCTGCCGGCTTTACTCTGAGATCGAGACGAACGTAACGCACTTCGTACGAATATCGAACGACGTCATCACACGCTAATGTTCAGTGTGAACAAAATTTTATAAAAATAGCGTAAGAATAATTGCACTGATAAATCATTTATTGAATTTGTCAGCGAGAGCACAGAGTATCGTTTTTTTTACATTGTTGATGAATCACAAATTAAAGCAGCTCAAAAAGTAGCGTGTGGCCCAGTCAGAAAATTTTTGTTGCAGTGAGATATAAAAAGTTGTCCAATCCGCTACTTATCGCCTGAGATGGCAACACTGCTTCAGCCCTGGTTCATTCTTCATCATTAAAAATTAAAAATAGTGTTCATGAAGTCGGTAATTAATACGAGTGCAAATGGTTACAAATCGCTTAAAATGAAAATTGAGGAAATTGGGACGTCACACTATCCCTATGACACTTATTGAAATGATTTTATTTCACAGGTTTTATTTTTCTTTGAGTTCCACTCTAGCCACTGCTGCCTGACGTCAAACTTTGCAATGCTAGTTCTAAGGTCAACTCAAGCAAGTATTGGAACAAGTTCAAAACTCGTTGCAAACATATAGTACTGGCTTATAATTCTCTTCAAGTTTTGTGCAACTGTATAAAAGGCTGTCTTGCTAAAGAATAACAATAACATTTCACTTATCAATGTTTATTATAATTTGTGGTAAAAACTGATATGTTTTATGCTAAAATACCAATGTTAAAAAATAATAAAATATGATTGTACATTTCGCGAACTCCTTAACATTGTTGCGCAACCGCGACCTACATTTTGAAGAGAACTGATCTACATAATTGTATTTAAAAATACTTCCTGTATACTTTCCATTTCCATGACATGGGATTTCATTGCACGACTGTCTGAGTTCCCCTGACTCTAATACGTGAACAAGAACAAATAAACTAACTATTCACTTTCACAAATGTGCGTGAAAAAGAGAAACCCACTTCCCAGAGCAAGAATAAGACGGTGTACGTGTGTGTGTGTGTGTGTGCAGCGTGCAGGTGGAGGTGGAGCGCTTCCTGCAGCAGCTGCAGGTGCGGCAGGTGGGCCTCACGGGCTGGGGCTTCTTCTTTGTCAACAAGAACTTCATTTTAGCGGTGAGGGGGAGGGGGAGACATCTGATGGGATGGGAGGGGGTACGTTGGGACACTTCTGGGGGGGTAGAGAAGGGTGTGGGGAGACATCTGGGGGGGGGGGGGGGGGAGTGCGTGTGGTGACACCTCTGGATTTTATGACACTATTCCTTCAGCGAGGGAGGTTTCGCTTAGTTTACGAGGCACCCAAACTTTCAGCAGGTGAAAGAAACTTCACTTCTAAATCTGGCGAATAATCGTGAGACGCGCGCCCGATGGGTCGCGAGGAGCACCTCATCTCAGCCCTGAGGCGACGTGTGACTCGTTGCGGCGGGAGACTACGGGTCCTTTGAAGTCGATGAGAAGATCGTTTGGACGTGAAATCATTCGGCATCGACGAGCTTAGATGATTTCACAGGGCCAAAGAGCTGTTCTTATTGCGGGATGAACTCTGATTTCGTTTTCCCTGAAAACTACTCCATCATGAAATACACGAGCACTCTGCGGTGGCTGGAGGAACCTTTTTTGTTGCACTTTGAAGAGATGGTATTTTTTACGTCATCGTGCCTGAACGAGACGAACATATTTGTCCATTAAGACGTGTTCCTAAGCTAACGTTGGTTGTTGAATAGAATGGGTGCTATAATTGTCGATAAAAAGCGGCGTGTCATTGCTCTGATCCTGTTTTCCTAGTATGAGTGTTACCCACAATGCAAAAGGGATTTGGTGAGTTCAATTGGGAGTCAGAGCTGTTAGTTATATAAACGCTAAAAGAATTGATGCAACTATAATGCATTATTAAGTCGAGTAGGAGATGACTCCGCTCAGTATGCCTGACGCGCGCTGCAAACATTGTACAAAGGATAAACTGACTGCGTGGACAGAACATGAGTACGCTGAACCGTCAAGGTAGAGGCAGGCAAGTGCCGCCACCACTGAATGGCATCCACCTCATTTGTGGGTGGTTAGATTGCGCTCTGAAACTTGTTGAGCTAATACAGCCAGTATCTTCTGAGTAGCATACAAGGTAAACTCAGGGCTAATATTAATCGAAGCAAGGGTTAAAAGTATTGTGAGTCAACCGGGCTTTCGTTTAGGAAGGGTGTCACACTAGCGTTCCTCAAGCTAGTTTGACAACCTACTCGAAGCAGGCATGATTGTTTCGAAGATGGATGTTTTGTCACGGTACTCTTGGACGATTTCTTTGAGCATAGGTCGACATACAGCGAGCTTTTAAAAGGCCGAGTCAATTATGAGTGGTGTTAGACAAGTGTCATTTGTGCTGGTAGAAATGCTGAGCTTAACATCGGTCCTAAGTGAAGACAATTGTGCAAGTTAGAGTTGACCCTCACCTAGCAACGTTGCTGAACGCTACTCAGCCCTTGTGTCTCCCGTTCTGGTATCATTGCAGCGCACATCCCACACAGCGAGTGTTATTATGTGTTGTGTGTTTTTATGGTTTAGATGGAAACACAGTGACTGGTGTTTTCAGGATAAAATGAAATCAAATTTAGATGTCTTGTTACCAACACTTTCATGTTTCATTAGAGATGAATCATTAATGGTTTGCTATGTCTTTAAGTATGCTCTAGCGCTGTTCTAATGAAATCATCCTTCAAAATTTCAATAATATAAAATATACCAATAATGACCAAAAATCACGCTAGAGACATCTTCATCAACCAATATTAACCATCAAACACCCACCCGCATCCTATGACCCAATCTCACTCCATGGAATGTCTGTTATTACCCACTACACTAAAATTTTTTTGCATACTTTTTGTCGCGGCCTTATTTCCGACATCGGTTCGTTTACTCACAGAGGTGACTAGAGCGTTCCCTAGTGTAAATCACAGAGTTTACAGCAGCTGCGGAGGCGTGGGGATGTGATCTTCGGGGAGGCGTCCCTGTGTTCTGAGTTGGTTTAGCTGGTCGGTGCAGATGGGTTGGGTGCGGAGGAGCCGCGTCTCGGGGTAGTGGCCGTTGTGACCTGATGCGTGGGGACAGTCAGCGGCGTGATGTTTATTGAAGACGGTCAGCAGTGTAGTACTTACGACCTGATGCTTGGGGATGGTCAGTGGTGTGCTAGTTACGACACGATGCTTGGAGACGGTCAGTGGTGTGCTAGTTACGACACGATGCTTGTAGACAGTCAGTGGTGTGCTATTTACGACACGATGCTTGGAGACAGTCAGTGGTGTGTTAGATACGACACGATGCTTGGAGACAGTCAGTGGTGTGTTAGATACGACATGGTGGCTGAAGAAAGTAATGGCGTTGAAACAGTCTAACACGAAAGCGAATTCAACATCCGAGTAATCAGTTTGCTAAATCAATGCTGCTGTCATGCAGATGGTTGCTTTTGCACATTATTTGAAACCACATTTATAGAATGTTGACAAGGAATAAACATTCGTTGTACGCAAAAGCTGTCTTTACTCATTGACATATCACTCATGTAAAGAGGGGTTTTAATTTTCTCATCATCATGTGGAAATGCAACGTTCAATTATGAGATAGTATAAAAACGTGACTTTAGTTTCTTTTTAGTCTCAAAGAAGCACGATCTCATTCCCTCACTTCAAGTCCACGCTTGAGAAGAGTAAGGACCTGCATTCTGCACCGGCTCCCTGAACACCGGTGAATTGAAATGTTCAAAGTATACACGCTTGGTATAGCTGTTGAATGTGCTCGTGCAGACAACGGGGGCGCTCATCACGTACGAGGTGATCCTGCTGCAGTTCAACCCCGCCCCGACCACGCAGGCCTAGCGACCTGCTGCTGCCAGGCCTGCGGTGTATCGAATTCTAATTTGGGTCCGAATGCTTTGTTGTTTTCGTGTTCCATTTCCTGAAATTATTTATGCTTTCTAAAAAGACTTGAACTGTGAAAGATCTGAAATATTTTTGCCAGTTTTTAAAGTTGGTGTGACTTTTTTTCCCCCACGCCCGATGAACTGATCCAGCTAGCATTCCATTGTCGGAATAAAATGATATTTCTCTGCAGACCTAAAATTACACTTTTTTTATTCTGCTCTGACAAAACTTACTTTTCTCTGCCGTAGTAAGCTTGAGGAGTAGCTCAATTCATAACACCATTTAAAATAACTTTCCATCTAATAAACATCCCTGTTGACGTTCATAGTTGAACATAAATCGAACACCAGAATCACTTTGAAACACTTTTGTGAGCACACTGCACGAAGAAAGATTAAAAACGTTCAACCTACTCATTTCACTCAAACTTTTGTACGGATCTCCACGATTTTTGTAATGAAACGCATGAAAACGTGAGGAGAAACTCGTCATGAGGAATCTGTCGCGGGTTTCAGATGCGGACATCAAATATACAGTGTACAAAAATTAGCAACGCTCGATGGATCGCCTGATTCTAACAATTGAAATATTTCACAAAATGTTCCCTGCCATTTCTGCGTTCTGCGCTTGTTATCCACAACTCCTGCTGCGCAGGAGCTGCCCGCCTCGTTTGCGGGTAGGTAAAATCAAGTAAATTTCGTCCTGAAAACCTGATGTTTATTTTCCTGTAAGCCTCGCATGGAATGAAAAACGCGTGTTCATTTTTTTTACACGGGCCCATGGATGAAAATACAACATAACATACATGGTACGGAATATTTTGTTTCTCGCTCTCAATATTTTCAAAGCCACGGCCGGCACACGATGGAAGCTAGACTAGAACTTTTCTGAACGCAGTTGTCATTTTGATTGGATTCAGCGAGCGTAAACAACGGTCGGGGTGGAATTCCAGAAAATTTTCACAAACTTCGGTTAGTGTTGGCCGCATCAATACAATTCGTTACGTATGCATAAATTCTAGGTCGAGCGCTCCTGAGCGGGATTAAAGAAACACGACTTTTGACTGCAATTTAGAAGAATTTATTGAAGACCTCACTCAGATTTGAACCAGTCACATGTAGAAAATTAAATTTAGATTGAAATTAGTGTTCTACTATGGCTTCTACTTGAATAAAATTCAAATGTTTGTTCAAACAACCAGTGGTACAGATCTGATCATAAACATATTTTATCGAAGACTAGTTAAATAATAAGTAATACTGTTTTGTACGAGCTTATTCCTATCACGCAATATTTTATTTTGTCTGCAAAAGTCCATGGATGGATTTAATAGAAGAATTTATGCCTCCTCCACTGAGCGTAAAGTCCAGTTTCGTATTTTACGATGATTTGGTCCATTTTCGTGTACATTAATTGATTCAGCATTTTACTCCTTTTTATAACCTGTCGAGTTTGCACTGTCATTTTTTTCGGAAAAATTAACTTCCAGCAACATGTTTTTAAACATTTTTTGTTTTGGTTTGCATTATTTTGCTTTCTATGCTGGAGAAAATTTTTCAGCCTTGTGTCACGTCAATCATGTCTCACGTAAACTATTTTTTATGGCAGCGATGTCTCACGTTGACTATATATCGCGGCAA
Organism: Morinoia aosen; assembly: GCA_030386875.1. NCBI lineage: Eukaryota > Metazoa > Arthropoda > Malacostraca > Amphipoda > Talitridae > Morinoia > Morinoia aosen. Next base: position 279,153 of record CM059571.1, read on the forward strand.
CCATGTTTTATGTACACCATGTATCATGTCAGCCATGTATCATGTCAGCCATGTATCATGTCAGCCACGTATCATGTCAGCCATGTATCACGTCAGCCATTCATCATGTCAGCTATGTATCACGTCAGCCATGCATCACGTCAGCCATGGATTATGTCAGCCATGTAACACGTCAGCCATATGTATCATGTCAGCTATGTAACATAGCAATTATTAAAATCAGCCATGAAGCACTTTCCTCATGAGTCTCAAACGAGCGAGTTTGAAATTATCATTTTGGCAGCGCTTGACACCAAAAAAAAAACGTTGGCACAAAACAGCGTTGGCACAAATAATGCTATGTTCATACACATAGTTCTTAAAAACACCAACTAAATATTTATTCTTAGATGTAACGCATATCTTTATCTTAGACAAAATCTTTTTCAACATTCACGACAGAACATCAATAACAAGACACCCACTTATAATATAACGCGATGGTAGCCTTTAATGAAGCAATTATATAATGCAAAAAGAATGGTTTCCCAGTTTAATCGATTTTGAAGCCTTACTAACGATCACATCTGAAAATTCGAATTGAACGCATGTCCAGGCCCTGACAAGACTTCCATGAAGAAGATGAATGCACTTGAGTTGCCTCACTCCCTTACACAATTACCTCAACTGCAAGTGAGCAGCAAAGTCAAGTTTGTAAGTAACTGTTTCAGTAGACTGCACGTCATAATAAAAAAAATCAGAAATATTTGTAGCAATATCTGTGATGACGGGTACCGTGACACTGGATTTTCAACAATGCAGCTATTCGTTGAACCTGAAAAAAATCATTCGTCTGGACGTTCCAGGCTCTGGATCGGTTAAAATCCCTCGTTACATTGAATAAAATTTTATACACGCGCCAGGCGCAGCATCTTCAGGTCGCGTTACGAGCACATCCAGAAATATGAGACAGTACCGACCCTCTGTGTCGGGGCGGCATTCTTGAGAACCTGAACATAAAAAGACATCGTTTGGGTAGTGAAATAAATTTAATATATCAGGTAGGAGACTGAATTTCTCTCTTCCTTTTTCCTCCTTACTTACTTTTACTTTTAAAAAAAAAGTTACATTAGAAAAAGTAACTTACGCTGTGCAGTTACCAGTTAAATAAACATACTAGTTAAATAAATACATCCACATATCAATAGTTCTGAAATATCTGAAGTTCTGAAATATCAACACAGATAGTGTTTGTGTATATAAACTGGTGAACAGTACAAATAAGAGGAAACAACGTTTGAAGAAGTGTTTCATTGACAAAACATACATTTATTTGTTGACTTTTTCATTCGTCAACCGCTGATAAAAATATTTCCACTTAAAGCCTTCGATGTGCCTCGCATGCCTTGCAACACACAAAAAGTTCATTACAGAAGATAAGTCATACAATTTATTTTCCTTTACGAAAACCGATCTAAGACTTTGATGGAAAATGGTAGTACTTATCACCAAATTAATCGACTCTGGTTTTTAGAACTGATCTTTTTCGCAGAGTAACGGGCAAATTTTATATAATCCACAAGGTGAAGGGGCTTAAAATGAATGAAAAATTACTTCTACAGACACCACACAATGTAAAATTGCTTCCATAACTGTAAAATATTTGTCCTAGATAGATATTATACAACATTGGTTCTACTACAAGCATAATTAGGACGACATTACAATAACAGGTTACAGGGCGTTCTCCAGCGCAAAAATGAACGAAGTTCAAAGCTTCATCAAACACGAACACTAAAACAAATACACATTCTGTATATGTGATCACAGACATTTTCACAACAAGCCTACTTTCGCCATTGATCACCACATCCCACGAAGTTCGAGGCTATCGAGTTATACGAAAATGAAAAAAACAAGCATATTGCACCAAATACCCAACAACGAGTTCTTCATTAACTGTCGGCTCTCTTAATACTGCACGCTCGCCTTCAGTACCTGAGCATTGATTCAAAATTACGCACGCATAATTATTGAGATTTGAAAATCTATTCGTTCCTCCTCTTCGTATACAATATACGAATATTCGCAGGTAAGATGGTCAACACTCAGGACACCATGAGGGGAGCAAACGTTTACGTTGTGCCTGTATGTTAGCGAAGTGTACAGAACTCGAAGATTGGGAAATTTTTTTTTATTCAATCGCCTTTTATAATTTTTAAGAGAAAGTGTAAACTTTTAATTTCCATGTTTATAGAGTACTTAAAGAAGATCTGAATTTTGTTTCTAATTCTATTGCCTTGTTTAATTTTCGAGAGAATGTATAAACTTTGAATTCGCATGATTGCAAGCCTACCGAGGATGTGAAAGCTCTTGGTCACAAAAATTTGGAAGGACTTGCAGAATTGATGAAAAAAAACTGTAGAATAGGAAGTGTCGGATGAGTGCAAAGAGGATGCGGACCATCAACATAAAAAGACGCTATCATCTCACCCACCAGTCCTCATTCTTGAACAGGTCATCAATGGAAAATAATCACAGCGAGAACACTCGAGAACACAGTTTCTGTTCACTCAGTTCACAGGCAAAGTTTGACACAAACGCGAATATTGCGTCACTTGAAAAATATCTTCTCTAAGAAAAGAACTCGCTCGTTTATGCACACACACGTTACCACGTAAACTCAACATCAACTCAACATCGCCAGTCAGGAAGTTCTGAAATCAAAACTCATTTACGCTGCAGGCAAAGCCCGCCCTGCATACGCGTTCCTTCGGACGGCTTTGAGTACAAATTCTGCGCTCCAAAGCGCTATCACCAACTAGCAACACGGCCCGACGCTGCCTTCAGACTCACCGCAACGAGGCATTAGGTTGCGGGGCTAGGCCAAGCCGAGACACTTAACGCCTCCCAGAAAATGGCGAGGTTTTCCTGTGGTACCAGGCAGCTTATTACTGGACTCTGGCCTGTGCCATTACGAGCCACCTTTTGAGGCTAATTTTCACAATAAAACTGCGAAATCAAGCCTTTACATGCTCCGTTTTGACGCTGATTTTCACATTAAAACTGCGAAACCAAGTCTTTAAATGCTATGTTTTGAGGCTGGTTTTCACATTAAAACTGCAAAATGAACATATATTTCACAGTGCTTACAGCTATCATGCAGAAATATCCAGCAGATATATATTAACTTTTGATGATGTTTTACCGGTTACACATTTTCGAGATTTTGGGTAGCAGAGAAAGGAATTTTTTTCGTGTGCGAAAATAAGAGTTAGAGAAAATTTAATTCCTCAATAGAATTTTTAATTGCAGCAGAAATGCTTACCCTTTTTTTTGGGGGGGGGGGGGGGCTGCATATTGATTCACAATCAATGCTAATCTGGAATATGGAAAAAATCAATACATGTTGGAAAAATTTACCTCATCTTCGACTAAGTTTCAATATTTATACTCTCTGCAATGTGAATATGGTTTGTTAAAAATGTTCATTTCACGTAAGAAGTTTCTCATTGACTCCATAATAACTTTTCGAAGAATTTTTTTTATTGTTATCGATTTTTACCATATTCCAGATGAGCACAATTTTCTTGGTTAAAAAAGTTCTTATAAAATTAACAATGCTCAAATGGTCAATGTTGGTATGGTACATTTATTAGATTTAGAGAATGTTTAAAAATAAATGCCTAAAATTACCAGGGTGTAAATGGTATAAACAGTCCTAAAAACAATACAGTCTCGAACGGCTCGATTTCGCAATCTGTGTGAAATATGTAAAAATGAGCAATTTTTTACGAGAAATTATACATTAACCATTTTCCAACTGAACTTGGTACTGTTAAATCAGTGTGAACATGCCTGTACTGCCTACCACCCAACTTTTAGTTCATAAAGCTTCTCATACAAACGTTCATTTGTACATTCCTCCACAAATACCCAGCCCAGCGAGAATAGCAAAGACATGTTTAGGTGTCTCGTCTGACACTCTCGCCACAAACACGCAACACCAGACATTGTCTCTGCTTAAAGGCAACAAATATACGCACTCCCAATGCTGTACAGAGATTGTGTGCGGTGGCTGATCTATTTTCGAGTCGAGAGCTACGTTAGGGAAGCACAAGTTTAGGTATTGGTGTAGCTCTCAGTATCGAGAGTAGACATTGCATTTTTATTTATCATTGCCCTAGAAGGTTCTAGGATGTGTTATTGATGGAAGGAAAAGGAAATTTTCCATTTTCTGAAAATTAGGTTGAAAAACGAGAGAAAAATTAACCTAGTCTATGATTTTCATTTTCAAAAGTGGCAGAAACTATCAAGTTTTCTATGTTGAAAAATTTAAGAAAAAAGGGAAATTTTTAGAGATACACTTGTTCTTATTTTTCTTAGTTTTTGGCATTTTTGAATAAGGTCTATCGCTAAATATTCCCGTATGCGCATATTTTACGACACTCGAGTCAATGCTCAGTGTTGCCCACATACATCGTATATATTTAAGCACAATTTAAACTTCAAGGCTCAATTTATATTTTTTTCCAATACACATTTATATTTATTTACATAATACAGTACATAAAAATATTGAAAATTTCTCCAATAACAGGATTCGTTCACTCCTATAAGACACACAACTCACAACTTTTTCAAAATTATAGCAAAGTTTTCATGATAAGATTACAACGTGAGTCCATCAAAAACTCGTACACTAACATGCAATTCGTTAGATGTCATAAATACAAAAATGCTACCACAGCCCACAAAAAATCATCATACCTATACACAGTTTCAGCTGTGTGGAACACGTTACTCTCAGTTCATTTTCACAAAAAAGGAGCTTGAATATTAAGAGAGATCTGACTCTCAAACTCTCAACACCATCACCTCCGTCCGCAAGAAAAACATGTTTCTAAATTCTGAGGATGACTTACGTCGGAATGACATTTTTCACAAAGCGACCTCGTTTATCTTATGTCACATAAGAAGCCAATGATGCTGCCCTATTCCTACGGGGCTTCGTCCCATTAGGGTTTCATAAAGCCTGGGCGGGACCGTGGGCGTCAAGAGTGGTCACCGCCGGCACGTCGATGGGCACAACGCAGAGCTCGTGCCGGTCGTCACCGTTGACGGTGGTTTGAGGCGGCAACGCTGCGCTCCCTCTCCGTCGGTCCCGCCAGCTGTTACGAGACCACTCTCGAGCCGGGGCCTGCTTAAGCTCCACCAAGTCCCCGTGCGACATCCGAGAGATCGGGCGGGGGTGGGGACCGGAGTTCGGCAGCCCGGACCCGGATGAGGTTCGGGTTGCCTGCGTCAGGGAGCTTGTGTGGCTCCCCCAACCTGGGCAGCCGAAAAATTAAACTCATGAAACTCAGCTAAATTACATACAATACTGATTTTTTTTGTTAGATAGCAATTATTGTTATCGTTAATTGAATAGCAATCAAGAAAATTATTTCCAACTGTGAATAGCAATTTTTTCTAGAAATAGTAATTCAAAATCACATGACAATTTTGATGCTTTGGAACCAAATTATGACAATGACATGGTTCTGAAAAATCATCCCAAATTTCAATTGACATCATGTATTTCATTAGGATTAAACAAATGTGCTCACACCACTGAAGATATCGACATCGAAATGTAATGTTGACGGTAAGACATCTACCTTAGTATCGAAATCATGAACTGGTTTCCTGGAATGCATTTTACATTGCTGGTGTCTAGTTAAAAGGAGCTCAAATATTTACCCGTGGAGTTGCAGGAAGCGAACTTCGAGCGAACACTTTCCAAAATGGAGGAGCTGTCCAAAGTTGAGATTTGTTAGCCTATTCCGAGAACTGCTCTACGCGATCCGAAAAGTAGCTTCTGAAGCTTTAAAATTTCCGCATACTGTTCAAGTCCCAACCAACCAACTTGGTCATGAAAGTTGCTCTCAACACGAAAATTTGGGCTAAAAGTTTAACGGCTCTCATTAAATTCCGCTAAAAACATGAACTTTCCAAGCTTTTCCTGCGTTAAAGAACAAAAATTAACCTCTGATCATCTGTGGCAACGCTGAACGCTCCGGACTGAGCTAAATTTGGAGTGAAAGCAAAAAAAATAAAAACAGAAAAGTGCTACGATAGCTGGAGATGTAATTTCCAAGTAAAATTCCCCAATTATTTGAACGTGTTTAGTGTTCCATGAAATAAGCCAATATGTCAAGTTTTTATTTGATAGGAATAAAGGTGAACAAAAATGAAAACCCTACAAGTTGCCTAATCAGTTTGAATAGAAAAATAAAAATTGTAATCCAAACCGGAAACGCAGAATTATTTTAATGATCGTGTTCGAACAAATGAATACATTGCTACTGGAAAAAATTTACGGCTTTTAGAGAGTATTTTAGACTATATGCGTTATCCCAAAAGGATAAAGCACTCAACCATTGACCACAAATAAATATGTAACACTTTTACAGTAAAATCCGAGTTGGCATCGCTTTGAGCAAGTTTGAAGCAGCAAAATGATTAAGGCAGAAGAATGATCTTTGATAGAGTGATAAAAGGACAGGCCATTTCATAGTGTGGCATTCAAATGGAATGATGGTAAATATAACAAACTGTAAAAAACTGAAAAAAATTGAATTCTGTATGAACGAGGGTCATATGTTTCCTTGTCGAAGTTTTTTAGCACAACAAAAATTGAGTATTTAATTTCTGATGCCCCAATAGGTCTCTAAGCGGAACATGTGACCCACTACAATGCTTGGTGCTTTTAGCTCTCACACTCGCATGAGCTCTTCTTTGTCAATCAAAAGCTGTTTAACATCATAAATACCACATGCTTAAGTCTCTGCGTTCCTTAAATATGTAATTCTCTTTTTTTGCTCGTAGCTCTAGCTATTATGGAGGCAAACACAGTGCAATGCTGGGCAATGATAGTTTTTAACATTATAAAACTGCTCATGCTCCAGTCTCTGTTCCCTAAACAGCCCATAAGCCAGTATCTGTTCCCTAAACAGCCTATGCTCCAGTCTCTGTTCCCTAAACAGCCCATGCTCCAGCCCCTGTCCCCTAAGCAGCCCATGCTCCAGTCTGTGTTCACCAAAAGCTGGACTCACTTCTCTGCCGGAAGCCCTTTGCTATCATGGAGACGAGCTCCTGGCGGAAGCTGCCGCTGAACCACACGTAGATGATCGGGTTGATGGCCGAGTTGCTGAAGCCGAGCAAGGTGAGCCAGAAGTGTAGCTCGTGCACGTCAGACACCTGAGAGCACAGAATGCTCAAACTTTCAGCGGGCTAGGAATTGCAAGCGATGTTATACAGAGTAATTCTATAGAAATTCACCTGAATTTGAAATTCGATAAAATTTTGGAATTTCAGAGAGATAGTTAAAACATTAGAGGAATTAGTGCGTATTAAAAGTAATTTTTAAGAATACTGTTGATTACACTTTTATAGAAAAGAAACAGTGAGAGTTACGAGTACATTGTGATTCGGCAAGATATGTGAGTTGGACAGCAATACGACGTGTCAATCTCTTTCTGATAAAATACGAGACGATATTGTGTTTCAATATTGAAATGTTGTCGACTTATGTAAAACATTTAGTGTTTTTTAATTTTAGATGCTGTTATTAAGCACAACTGGCCGTAATTGAATGCAAATCCGCAGCTAAAAATATAAAATATTTTGTACGATGCCAATTACACGAGAAACAAGAGGGGCACCAAAAAATATAACATACAAAATTTGTGTCATTTTCAAAAAGGTGATTAGGAATGAGAGCTGGAATGATAAGTTTATTATTTTCATTGTCATATTTTGTAGTTTTAATGCATTCGAAATGAGCACTAAGTAAATTGTTCCAAAATGAAATGTTTTTCCACAAGTCATGCATATATTGTAACCTCAATTAATTATTTCATATTTTGAGTAACAAATCTGGGCATTATTTTACTGGAATGAGACAATCGACAACCCTTCAAAGTGTTCTTCGCAGAGAAATTATAATTATTTTCAAGTAAATCCTGTTGCTTTCTGGTTTTGTGCTAGTAAAAAATCGGGAGAAATTTTAAATTTATTTCTATTTACTCTTTAAGCCCTCCAGAACCAGGGTACTTTTTTCCAATGCTGAAGTTACAATTTTTAAGGTGTTAATTTGGAAAAAATTTATCAGGAGGTAAATGAAATATTTCTTTTGAAATCCGTAGATTTATTTCCACATATCATTAGGCCCCCGTTATAAAAGTTGACCTCTTATATAATGATAGTTTATTCACCCGCAATCAAAGGAGGGAAATTCATGGGAAAAAAGTATAAATAGAATCTGGAAACAAATCCTTCGCGAGGAAACATTTCAGTCATAAACATCTAGTCAATGACGTGTGACAAAAGAATATATTCTGGACACAAAGAAGAAACAAATGTAACCAATTCAGCACTGATGTCTGACGGAAATTTCACTTCCTGGTAAGGTCAAATGTCTCACATTCACCACATCTAAATGCTAAAATAAAAATTCAAGAGATACGACGCACTCAAATTTCTATGGGATTTCGTTGATCACAAGACGATGTCGCTGGCAATCCATATCAATAAATCCACGTTAATCCCACAGTGCGTCATCCCTGGCGAAGATGAAATGCGATCCGATGCGCCATCGGCCCTATCTCTTTGAGAGTCTGCAAATCTCCATGAACATGCTAACTGACATCTGGTGTTCAGAGGAATGGTAATGTCGCGCTGAGATGCAAGTTATGTCTGGTCTCACTGTCAGCCGGAACTCTAGTTGTCATCTGTGTGTTCATTTCAGTTTTGATTTAATTTTCTTGAACAATACGAAAATGAAAATTTGTTCGAGGACAGCTAGTCATTGGTAAACATTATTTCAGTGTTCGTACTAAGGAAGGAAAAGACATTTTCCTAGTGAGTAGTTATTAACCTCTTGAAGCACGCATGGGGTTTTTGTTAGCGATAAAAGCATTCAAGAAATGAAGTGAGAGTGCATTCGAAGCTGATCGCATGTGAAACAAAGAGAGTAACGGTTAGGTAAAATCAAGCAATACTTTACAAAAAATTTAACATTAAAGAATTGCTCTACCTCTGGAAACACAGTAAATTCATGCACATAGAGCCGACTCTATCAGACACAAACGCTATGAAGCATCTCACTTGAAGACGAGCTCATATCTCATTTCTCAAACGTAGAAAGTAGACCTGTCAGCTCTGGCATGTGAGCACATCTCGAAGGATAATTTGCTCGACTACGGCAAGATGCACTGATATTAAAATTTAGCGCAGCAGCAGCAGCTTTGACGGGGAGATTTTATACAATCTCGCGCGCGACGGCATTGCAGGACTTACGTTTTTACCGCTAGCGAAGACGTGGATGAAGAGGACCTGCAGCGGGCCCCAGCACAGCGTGAACACCAGCAGCAGCGCGCACGACAGCGCCACCACCTGCCGGAGGGTCGTGTGTCTTAGTGGCGGGTGTGGGGAGTGGCGGTGTTGGGGTGTAGGGAGTGGCGGTGTCGGAACTTGTGTTGTGAGTGTCAGGACTTGTGTCAGAGCTGTGTGCTGGCACAGCTAAGTACCGCACGCGAACGTTTCCTCATTAGCTCCACTGCAGGCACCAGGCCACTCACTCACTGCGGACGAGCTCTGCCAGTGGTGCGACTACGGAGCTTCGATAATACGGTGGGTGGGAAGTTTTGTTTTGAGGAAGATGCGCATTTACGTACAAAATTAACTGCGTACTCTTTGCTGGAAATAAAATTGTGTTTTTCAATTACGATTAGGTCGAATATATTCTTACAACACTTTCCTGCAACCGTAATATCAATAAAATCATTACTTCGATGAATTACGATGCGCGATTCAAAATTCAATTTCTGGTGAGTCGCGATGAGCTCAGAGACTCCTAGGGTATCCTACCTCTGCTTCATTTTAATGTAAACAATTTTATGCAAGACCGAGAACTTATCCTAAACACGCACTAGACATATCTAGTCGATTTCAAACTCCCCGTGCATAAAACTACAAACCGAATTGAAGTTTTCGAAGAACATTTTATGGGGGCCCAACAGGGTTGTCATCTGCTGATAGTTTCTTCAAAAAGCCAAATTTCAGTTCAAAAGAGTCTACAGTGGAAAAGTGAATAACATGCGGGGAAATTCTAATAGCGCCTTCTGTTGCACACAAGAGTAGCTCACACCTCGTGGTATTCCTGCCCTTGTATGTCAAGATGCTTCGACTTGCTCATGGTAGTTTTTGTTCAGCATTCACCACGGTCTGCAGTACACGCTACCGTATGTTATGTGTTGTTCTGTGCAAAATATCCCAGTCTACACAGCGCACTCACATTGAGTTGCAACCTATTCCAGTCAAGTGAATCTGCCGATATAATTTCCCATACGTAATTAACGTCACAGACAAATGACGAGCAAATTAACACAATTATGTCAATGAATATGCAAATATTCATCAAGATCCTAAAATTAGCCTGAATTTTTAAATTTCAAGTACATTTGATCAGAATAGAATTCGGAAACGAAAAAGAACGCTTTGGATACCCTCCGCATCCCATGAACCAGCGCACCTTCTTCCTGGCCGAGTTCTGAGCTCTGCTGGCGCACGCCGAAGCCTCGCCCACGACGCGGATGCTCCAGAGCTTGGCCACGATGCGCGCGTACGCCAGCGTCATCACCGTCACCGGCAGGAAGAATAACAAAGTCGAGAACTGAAAGAAGAAGTGACGAGAATCGTATCATTTTGCATGAAAGCCCAGCCGTATTTTTGAGCAGATGTTGTCCAAAAGATGAATAGAGCTTCTCGTAAACAAGTATAAATTGAAAGCTATGTGAAATGGAAAATATCACAAAGAGCATTGCTTTTCACAGTAACGGAAACTTTGATTTTTTGAATGAACTAAGCCAAAAAAATGAGGAGATCTATGAAATGACATTCTTTTGGAAAGAGCTAGAAGTGTTCAGCTCGAAATAAAAGCCTTCTAGGCTTGACAAAATGTTTTTCATTGTTGGCATTAAATTGAAAACTATTTTGTGCTTCTGCTATAAATATTATTTTTATGTTCAATATTTGAATAAGCAGTTCTCATCTATTTATTTAACTTTCAGCAAATTGGACAGGGAAATGAAATCTGTTCGCTTAGGATGAATAAGGAGTGCATGAATAAGGAAACAGTGCCTCATACCGCAGTCGAGTAATTTTATTTTCTTAATTCAGAATATCTCCTTACAATTGAACAACACTCCCTTGCGTGCACCGATTGTGCTGAGCGAACTGCACTTGGGAGTTCAGCTGCTGATCATGATAAAAATATAGCTCATCAACATTAGGAATGCAGTTTTTCTTATAAAAATTTAATTTATCGCAATACGGGCGTAAGTTACCCCAGTGAGGACCTCATTCAGCATCAAGAGCATTTACTTTAGCAAGCAAAGAGCATGGCTTATTATCGTGAGAATGTTATCGTTACAGGAATATTGCCCTCGGGAATTCAATATATCACCATTTCATCCTATGAGGGAAGATCAACAACTTTCGGTGCTGTTGGTTTTCCGAGTTGGAATACAGTAGATCATCGAGTTATACATTATCATCAGCAAACCTCATTTTATATAATCAAAAGTGTCCCAGTTATTCACTGCCATTCCTAGCTTGAATCAAGCCTCGTACTATATGAATGACTTGGGATAATTTTTAGCCGGATAAGTTGAAGTTCGCGTATAAGATGACCTATAACTCGAGTACCGCTGGTGAGTGTACATAGCAAAAGCGCTTGGACTGTACGCAGTTGAACATGCGATGCCCGAGTAAAACATCAGCAGAGCAAAGAGTACCTCGATGTTGTTGGGAGGGTTACCATCCTTATATTTAGAACAAGGCAAGTCCCTGCCTCACACATTTCATGAATCCAAATTATCAAGTAAGACAATTTTGGGGTTGCACTTACTTTTTAATTTATTTCTGCAAAAAAATTCTTTCAGTTTCTTAGAAATAGAATTAGAGTTTTTGCACGTATACAAGCATCGTGATTTGAATGTCATTATGTGCGAAATTTGAATTTTATTACATACTGCTCAGCTAGAAGCAAAGTAGTGTTGTACAAATTCACGATTGTTAAAAATTAGTTGCTCAAATATGCCATCGGCGACAATAGAGGAGAGTATCAAAACTATCTCCTAAGCATAGTCTCAAAATAATCTTTTTCAGATGTGTTCTTTATTTCAATGCTCTTTAAATTCACCACATAAGCTTGGAATAGGCAGCATTGATGATTAATCTGAAACTTGATCCCACATATTATTTCAAAAAGTGAAAAAATTATTATTATTTACATAAGTATTTTTGTAGGAAACGTTTTGAATACCAGCTCTACTGGCAGTTCTGTAAGGACGGCTTGAAGTCTCCATTAAGTACGACAATGGATTCCGTTACACAGCAGGAGAGCAGATCCTCACAAAATTTTAAGAGATTTACGTTCACAGCGTTTGTCAATGAAGTTAAAATCCTCAAGCCTTTCTGATTTGACACTTTATCCAGAAAATTGAAAAAGTGTTTTAAGAAAATTTTAGCAAAAAATTATACACATGAGGTATCACGATAGTAAGTTATCGAAATTTTTTTAGAATCTAAACTAAAGTTTCTTGGTATTTTTTATTATAGGCCTTCAACAAACTAGAGTTTGCCACCCATCCATGCAAAAAGCAACAGATGTACAATGTCCAGCAATCTGAAGTGTCATCTCACAGCGCATGTAATATAAACTGGAGGGCGCTGTCTGCTGCTCACCGTCATGTGGTAGAGGTGGACGAATTTCGGTTGGTCTCGAACGCAAGACCCGTTTATCTCTACGCCCGCTGGCTGGAGGTACCGGCACTGAGGGTCCACATAGTTTTTGTACTGCGAACACAAATACGAAGCATTTTCATCAACACATGTGCGAGGTCCACGCTATATTTGCTGCGCGAATGTGCAGCGATGCGGAACGTCTTTCATAACGCCTTTAGAAAGTCAGTATCGTGTCTGCATGCTGGTGTGCCGAAATATGAAACGTGTTTTTCAACACCACTTGTGTCAGGTAGGTGTAGAGGTCTTTCTATAAATACGAAAAGAACAAGGGGGAAAAAGTGAACACTCTTATGCAACGTTCTAGAAAAGAAACGAAAACCACGTTTTTCAACATCATTGTATGGTCAGTGGTATTTTCGTGCAGTAAAACTGTGAAATATATAACGAGGGTAAGGTCCTCATGACACAACTAAAATTCTGAAAACATAGTAACTTAAGCTTTTCATTTGTGTGTAATTTTATCCCTTTGCTGGGAACTTAAAGATATACTTAGTTAATCAACATTTAAACTCTAGACCATGATAGTAGTCCTAATTCTAAGATATTTTCTTACCCGAGCCCGAAGCTTCCTGATTGGCTTAGGCACTATCTAACACCTTCAAAAACTGGTCAGGATAAGTGGTATCGCCATTTTGGAAGCTCATTTTTGCGCTGATAAATCATACGCTTGCCCGATAAAGGGAACCAGACGCTCGACTCACGATATCCTCCTGACATGAACCAGACGCCCGATTCACAATATCCTCCTGACATGAACCAGACGCTCGACTCACAATATCCTCCTCACATGAACCAGACGCCCGACTCACAATATCCTCCTGACATAAACCAGACGCTCGACTCACAATATCCTCCTGACATGAACCAGACGCCCGACTCACAATATCCTCCTGGTACGTCTTGAGGGCGAGTAAGGGCGACGCGCCGGCGGCAGCGACGACCCACACGCAGCAGACGGTCAGGAGATGCTGGCGGGGCAGACGCCGCGGCCGCAGCGGCAGCAGCACCGCGTGCACACGCTCTAGCGACACCACCGCCAGCGTCAGCACCGACCCCAGCACGCACGTCGCTGTAGCATTGGCATTGTTATCAAGAGCACTTATTGGTGAAGACTTTTACTGCTAATTGTGCCAGGATCAGCACCGACCCCAGCACGCACGTCGCTGTAGCATTGGCATTGTTATCATGAGCACTTATTGGTGAAGACTTTTACTGCTAATTGTGCCAGGATCAGTACCGACCCCAGCACGCACGTCGCTGTAGCATTGGCGTTGTTATCAAGAGCACTTATTGGTGAAGACTTTTACTGCTAATTGTGCCAGGATCAGTACCGACCCCAGCACGCACGTCGCTGTAGCATTGGCATTGTTATCAATAGCACTTATTGGTGAAGACTTTTACTGCTAATTGTGCCAGGATCAGCACCGACCCCAGCACGTACGTCGCTGTAGCATTGACATTGTTATCAAGAGCACTTATTGGTGAAGACTTTTACTACTAATTGTGCCAGGGTTAGCATCGACCTCCGCATGCACGTGGCTGCGGTGATGAATTCAAGATTGCTATCACGAGCGTTTAATGGTGAAGATTTTTACTACTAATCTTGCCAGTTCCAGTAATGATCCTAACGCGGACGTTGCTGCGGCAAGCATGAATTCAGGATTATTATACGGAACAGCTAATGGTTAAGAGTGTAACAACTGATACCACTAGCGACAGCACTGATCCCAACACGTTCGTCGCTGCGGCATTGGAATACTTTTCAAGAGTATTTATTGGTGAAGATTTTTATTACTAAATGTGCCAGCGTCAATAGCGATCGTAATACGCAAGTTGCAGCGACGTTGATAAATGCAGGGTTATTATCAAGAGCAGTTAATGGTGAAGAGTTTTACAACTGATATCACTAGTGTCAGCACTGATCTAGTACTGAATTAAACCAACAGATATGCTGATATACCAGCAATCGTAAGATCTGTCTCATGATATTTACTTACGTGTTGTGGCAAAACGTTTGTGGGGGATAGTTAGTTTCTAATCAGCAACTGATTACGTATAGAAAGCATAATTTCAGCGATTGTTGCATTTTTTTAACATTACTCCTGCTAATCATATCAGATCGATCACAAATGTTCCAGCTGGATAACAAAAAATCAGGTGAGTTTTTTTATATATCATATATCAATCGAGAAACGTTCGTGTTCAACTTACCTTGAAATTTCCTCATTGAGTCTTTCAAATTGCTAGAAGCCTTGTAATTGCAAAAATTAAGAGTTCAACTGCCTTGTGAAATGTGCCAAACGAATTTTGGCCATATCCGGGAACTATCATCTCAATTGAAAAATATTTTTTTTGGCCTTACGTTTTCTCTTCACTTGATGGGTGAATTTTAGGGAGGCACTGAGCACTAACATAATCCACGAAAAAGAATAGGGATAAACGAGTCCAAAAAAGGTATTCCAATGCCCCATTTTGACGATTTTTTTACCCTAAAACTGCTTGTGAATTGAAGTTCAACATCGCTTACAATTTTTTTATTTCCCACCTCATTTCAAAATTTGGGATCGACCTAAACTGTTTATGACGAGCTTGGTTTGACGTACCAAAAATTAACAAATTTACGTTTGCTACTGCCCGTACATAAGCTCGCTACCGCACATAAATTTGGGCCCGCTCTGTACATAAACAAATGGTATAAGAGAGTCACAACCACGCGAGTTTGTAATGTCATTGAACGGACAGTTGGTATTGATGTAGTATATTGACACAGACATACTCATTCAAAGTGCTATGTAATGTTTGATCTTCAAAAGGTGCATTCAAGGCTTCAGCGTTGGTTGATTGTGCTGAAAGAATGCTTTAAAATCTCTTTACAATATGCAGCTGCAACCGGCTTCCACTTGGGACACCTGCTGCGAATAAAAATAGCGCACATTCACAGTATATTTTACAAAACTTTCACAACAGTAATGAATTATTCAATAAATAAAAATCAGCGTTAATATTTGTGATCTAAAAGTGAGTACTACACCAAGAATGAAGAATCAAAAAGCACGCTACAATACATGCGAGTCCATCATGACGTTCAGATGATCATGACAAAAAAATCGATAGAAAAATGACACAATAGCCTACCTTGTATCATAGATGCGGACTGGCAAAACCAAGGCCAAAAGGGGTACCGCTCCACCACCTCCACCAAGGTGTGCGGCCACATGCACATGAAAGTGATGAGTAGATCTGCCACAGCGAGGTTCAGGAGGTAACAGTTGATGGCCGAGTGGAAACTGGGGTTGAGCCAAATCAAAAAGATGACGAGGCTGTTCCCGACAGCGGCCACGCTGAATATGAAGCCCGTGAGTATGAGCTTCAGTGGCTCGCCCTCTCGAGGCTCCCTACACGGGTACTCATAGTCGCTTAGGTTGTACCCTGTGCCGGGCAGCCCACACGACGCCGTCACTAGCGAACTCGAGGAGAAGAAGTCTGCGCTCGAATCTGCTGTGTCGTTGTACAAGGAGTAAGTGTCTGCTGTGTCGTTGTTCAAGGAATAAGTGTCCGCTGTGTCGTTGTTCAAGTAGTAAGTGTCCTCGTTCATCTTGTTTCCAGCAGTCAGCTGCTCGCTCTGGATTAGCTTCACTTCACCAAAATTCGACGATGTCGTAAACCATTCAGGCTCTCACAAAGGGATGGGATTTTGTTTATGGAATTTGTTAGCAGGAGAGGGAGCGATCCAGGGTCTTCACAAGGAATTAGATCTCTTGGGCGACGTAGAGTGAAACATTACAAGTGCTTGCTTCAAATATTTTAAAAATGATATGCTCACAGTTCAACGTAGGTAAAGACTATTTCAGATTGAGTCCAAGAAAAACGTGCATGGTAAACTTTTATGTATTAAATGGAAAGTACAAGCTATAATTTTACAGTTATAACTTATCAACACGCGCGTTGTACAAGACTGTTTTCACTTATAGCATAATTTCAGGCACTATTTAAACACATTAGAATTCTCGATTACCATTCATTTAACCTGGAGGTGAAAATCATGCTACTTAAAATTCGAAGATCTCTGTGAGGAATGATAGAAATATTATGAATCATTCTCACACCAACATATGTGGTCCACTTTGTTAATAGTCCCCAAAAATGCCTTTGGCCTTGAGACGTAGCGCAGTCAACGGCAGCGAACTCTGAAGAATGTGTTTATTTGAGAGAAGCTGAAGCAGAATTTCTTATCTGGACAATTGTTGTCATTCCCTTTTTACTTCGCTACGATAAAATAAGTAGGAATGCAAATACTTTGAACTCCCCAGGTTGATATCGCACACAAAACGCAAATTTGCATTTAGAATTCAGCAGACTTGAGTTATGAAATTGTTAAGAAGCAAAGAAACATGCTTTGAGGATATTCCTCAGGTCTTTGACTTCATAAATGTGCAAATTACGTGGCATCTGCCTCAATGACTGCATCTTCACTGCGGTCTTAAAGCGAGATGAAAGAGTCGATGGACATTCAATGATAAACCTTCAAAGCTACATTAACTTGGCCGTAAAAAGTCATCTATAAACAAGAAAACATCTGGTCTTGACTAAAATCAGTGACTATTAAGAATGGATGTTTAACCAACGTATTTTGCAGCGAGAAAGACAAATCTTGACAGGAGAAATAACAGTTTTACGCTGGAAAACATGGTTTAATGGTATAGAGAGGTTCTTCGTCAATTAGTTTACTTGTTTTTTGAATGAGATGTGAGGCGTCGTAAAATATTCAAAAGCCGTTTGCGAGTAAAATTGTTACCTTCGTTAAATGATGTTAGCTCTTAGAATCTTGAATTGCATGAGTAAGAAAATCTCAAGTCTGTAATTTTACGTGACGAAAATTTAAGCCTTCATTTCATTCATGTTAGTTTGCAGCTCTTAGCATTACGCGACAAATTGTGACCATACATATTACATTATGCATTAATATTTTACGAGTTAAAATTGTCATACACCGTACATTCAAGAAAAATTTCAGGAGCAAAAAATCTGGAGTGTTTGACAAAAATCTATGGAAAAATCTTCAAAAGTGACTTAGCGAATAACAGAACTTCATTCAAAGACACGGTCGAGAATTCCATTTGAAGCATCTTCAGTATTTACACAACCACCAGTGGCTACATGAGTGAAAAACATCCGAATACAGATCCTGAAGAGTATTGACTTAGCTAAGTGCGTTAAGCTGTCAAAACATCACAGCCCCAGCAAGTGGTACAACAAAACGGCGTGACACAGACGAGTTTTGCCCTTGAAGAAGTGAGCACAGCAGTCAAAATAAGGCGGGCGTGCGAGAGGCGAGCAATGCGCCCTGCACCGCCGTGGCACTGCAGCCACGTAGCGACGGCTGAAGAGGCAACGTCGATGGTGCCTGAGCTACAGCCGCCGCACGAAAGGCTCGCGCGGCGAACAAATAATCGCAGGACTTCTCTATACAAGCGTTCCTGTGAGGGCAGACTGGCCCTGGCTGAGACCCTTTCTTCTGTGGTCGAGATCAGGGTGAGGGTTCTGAAAAGGCCTGCCACTCCCTGCCAGTGGAAAGGGGCGAGGTGTGCGGTAAGGAATGGATATGAGGGTGTTTCTATGAAATAATGAATTCAGTATTGAACGTCGTAATATTATGATTAGGAAAGTTAGACGCTTACCAGATTCGCTTCATGAAAATCAAGTGATGGTAATTATAAAACATAGGTTAAGTTTTCCATTATAATTTTATAGATTCAACTGCTGATACAGTTTAGCTCCCTCATCTCACAGCAGCTGGCACTCCTGACACATTATGACCATGACTTGGGGATCAGTTCTTTTATACTATGAATGCATCACCCTATGACTATGACTCATTACATACACAACCGAACTCACGTAAAGCGTTACTTGCGCTGGTCTGCACTAGACCGGGCAATGAGAGGGTCTTCAGACCGGGCAATGAGAGGGTCTTCAGACCGGGCAATGAGAGGGTCTTCAGACCGGGCAATGAGAGGGTCTTCAGACCCAGCAATAAGAGGGTCGTCAGACCCAGCAATGAGACGGTCGTCAGACCGGGCAATGAGAGGGTCTTCAGACTGCAGGGTCAATGAGAGGGTCGTCAGACCGGGCAATGAGAGGGTCGTCAGACCCAGTAATGAGACGGTCGTCAGACCGAACAATGAGAGGGTCTTCAGACCGGGCAATGAGAGGGTCTGCATTAGACCGGGCAATGAGGGGGTCTTCAGACCGGGCAATGAGAGGGTCTTCAGACCGGACAATGAGAGGGTCTTCAGACTGGGCAATGAGAAGGTCTTCAGACCGCGCAATGAGAGGGTCTTCAGACCGGGCAATGAGAGGGTCTTCAGACCGGGCAATGAGAAGCTCTTCAGACCGGGCAATGAGAGGCTCTTCAGACCGGGCAATGAGAGGGCCAAAAAGCCGGCCACTGCTGCGCTAGCTTCCCTCTCGGCACTTAGTGATCCGCATCCCTTTACCTCAGCGTCTGAGGTACGAATTATGGATCTGGAGTTCGGAAATTTGATTCTATTACAGTACAAATAAATGGCAGGATTCGGAGACCGATAATTAACAGCCTCTGAGAGGACTGTCCTTCCAAAGAGTTCGTGTCCATTTGGATCTATTCGAAATCCATTTGATGCGATTCAAACTTTCCCATTGTTTTGTTTGAGAACAATATTACCAAAAAATGTATATTTTCACCATTTATTATGCGAATATTTCTAGATACATCTACTACAGCATAATACTCAAATCTTTATAACCTTAGCGAGTGTGGAAATGTGCTGCTACTAACTGTAGGAGTATATAGTGTTATAAAGGTATAAATATAAAAACTGTAGTTTTTAAAGTTGGATTTAGCCTACTCGTATAATTGTGTCATATATCTATTTTTTTGCAAATCGTAATGCGATGAAATTGAAATCGAAATTATCGCATGAATTTAACAATTCATGTTGTTATGAGTTCAGAGACGCGACTTGAGTACAATTGGCGCCGGTGGAGCGCAATAGGTGTTCTCCTTTTAGAGATGCGGGCGTGCGCTGGCCACGATAATATCCCACTGTCCCCACCTGGCCAAAACAATTCAGCAAACGTTGTTTGGGACCCTGACAAACACGCACTCTCTGATCCCTGAGCTGTTGATGTCACCTCACAAGGAAATGATTGTTTGACGACTTCGTAGGGAGTTAAAAGGGAGAACTTAGCGTTCCCAAGCCAAATTCCAACTCCAAGTGATCTCTTTTTAGTGTCATCTATTGACGGAAGCGTTCGTTTGTGTTGCTGACGTTACCTCACCGACTGACCGTGCCAAAGTGTGACGGAATGTGGTGCAGGCAGCGCTAAATGGGGAAATTCTGCACTCCTAGAGCATGTTGAGGCTGGCTCATTCAGGTCCCCGAGGGAGAATTCTCGGTCGTTTGTCACACAAGAGGCTCGATAAACAGGCTCAGTTTGACTCAACCACTCAGAACCTTCATCTTATATTCAACAAGAAAATCATTCATAACAAATTACAATGTTAAATTTGAGCAATTTCATTGGATCGTCTTGGGATTAACTTAAAATTCATCAACAATTCCCATCATAAGTGCAAGTCATTGGTTTCGAACTTAATCGCATGCTTATGAATTGAAGTCCTATGCGGAATAAAGATAAATTTGTATCATTCTACTTCAATTTTATAATTCACCGCACAAGAACTCAACAATCCAGCGTCCGACGTAAATGCCCAGAGAGGAAAACTCAAAGCGAAGTTAAAATCTAAAATTCTCGAGTTCAAGCTGTCCAACGCGCTGTTTATCACGTCCGCTTTCATGACAGCAATTGATGAGTTACATAAAGCGGTGTTCATTAACCTTGTCCTATTTCCGTGGAGCGACAAAAGTTTACGACGGGCAGGACGAGAGGCGGAATTAACGACCAAACCTTTCGGCAATTGACCGCAATCAGTCGACAAATAGACGTGTGTCCACTGTGGCAGAGATGGTCCAGCTGCGGAGCTGGCGTTTATGTAGCACAGGACTGCCAGTTTCTCGGAACTCGAGCGTTTATGGGCCGCAGAACACAAGGGTTACGCGTGTGAGCTGCGGCGCGGGTGGAGACAACGGAGCTTTTCTTCGTAGCAGAATGAAGAAAGTTGGTGATCATCTTCAATATTGTGAATTGGAAGATCTTGCGAGTGGTTGGTAGAACTGGTATTTTAATTATTTTAATTATTTCGTAATGTGGGGAAACTACAATTGAAATTGTTGTATGATTTTTAAAGTTATGTTTTATCATTGGAAGATTTCAAGTGCTGGTGATGTCATTAGCCCAAGCATGCAACCTTATTCATACTAATTAATTTTATAAAAAGCTTATTCAAGACAAGTATAACTTTTTGTAAAATGGTGAACAGTATTGACAATTTTTACTCCAACCTCACATGCCTCGCTGCTAATTTTATAACTAATGTTGTCCGAAATCCATATGACGCAAAACGGCTACTTTCCCTTTGTTGCGAATTGTTAACTCACAAGGAAAAAATTAATTCTACGCTGTCGTGAAATGATTCATTCTTTCTAAAATTTTAGAATGATATTCCTTTTTATATCCTGAATTTGTATTCCTAATTACTAATTTATGATTTACAAATATCCAATCATCTTTTGGTGATGAAAATATGTACACATTGGAGTTTATTATTCTTGAATTTTACGGTTAATCTAATTTCTTACAAAAGCATAAGGAATGATAAACTGTTGAGACGTCGAAATTTTCATAAATTTTCACACATTTGCAGAAAAACCGTTTTCTACTATGCATTTTCTTTCGGCAAAATGTTTATAGCCTTTTAGCACTCCAGACTATCCGTCCGTCGCAGCGAAAATGCCAGCAACCATTCTTCACTGCAGACTGCGCGTCCGTTGCAACGAATGCCAGGAAATCCTTCTGTACACATCACTAATACCCTCGTGATGGGCCCGAGCACGAAACCTATCGCTATCCTTTCATGTTTACCCTCAGGAGATGCGAGCTGACCTCGTTTGACTACCCTCGTGCAGAAGCAGGTAAGGGCGTGGGTGGGGCTGTAGCAGGCCTGCACACCTCGACTGCAGGACAAGGGCGATCAGGGGGGAATTGGATGCCCCATTGTGAAGTCGGAAGTTGTCTTTGTGTACCTCGGCCTCAGGTGCAGGTCATCACGCGCGAGTTCGGGAGGTTTTCATTTTGGACACGTTGTTTTGTTGTCCTCGCAATTTACGTTTCCGGCGTAAGGCAAGGCCTGCAGTTGATGATATTTCAATAAAAATATCAATTTCAACGAATTTTATCTAATTTCCATCAATCAATGAATATTAATCGATTATAATTTCTGCGATGTGCCTACATTATTGTGGATGATTGATATGAACTTTATCGTGTCTTTCATTAGATGTAAAAGAATGAACGAATTTCATACATACCTTTACCATTAGGGAATGAAAGATAGCAATTGACGGTCAACCGAACTGATGATTGTTCATGATCTCGCAGCAAGAAATAGGGATCGAGATACGCTGCAGGCGACGCCGAGTTCTGCTGAAAATGAGAGGCAATTTTTTGGCGAAGTTACTCGGGCGCTCAGTAGTTTTGGTAGGCTGGGTTCTGAGGAGGTTTAGAAATCTTTCCAATAGTTATATGAAATTTGAACGATACAGTTGTTGAATTAATAGAAAAACCTTGGTTCATAGGTGAATTTTATGTGAAATTACCATAGGCTGAATTTAACCGTGTCAGTCAGCTTCTGGTCAAAATGGTTTCTCATTTTAAATTACAAAATTTTTCTTTTTGTGGTATGATATTAACTTATTTGAACCGCAGTTTATTTTCATAGTTTCATAAAATTATAAACAAGCATTTGCCCAGCTCATCGGCATCACCTGCTCAGAATCGCTTAGCATGTATGACCTGTGCAGCGCAGTAATGTTTTAGTGAAGAGTAGGTCGCTGCAGCTTCTCAAATGTCTGCCGAGATAACATTGTGCTTGAGAAAAACTGTGATGCTTTACGACGGACCTTTAGTTTACGCTGCAGGCAATTTCTAGGGTGAAATGGACTTTTTTCGCATGTCCGCCGAGATAACATTGTGTGTAAGATAAATTGCAATGTTTCACGCAGGTCACTTGCACTGCAGGTAATTACTACGGTGAAATGAACTTT
This sequence comes from Morinoia aosen, assembly GCA_030386875.1. Classification (NCBI taxonomy): domain Eukaryota; kingdom Metazoa; phylum Arthropoda; class Malacostraca; order Amphipoda; family Talitridae; genus Morinoia; species Morinoia aosen. Next base: position 302,189 of record CM059571.1, read on the forward strand.
TTTGCCACAAACAGATGTCCCTGTAACGGGGACGCTTTTGCGCAGCTACTGCGTATCACCGACGCTCCCAGCCAAGTCACTGATGCTCTTGCTGCTGGCTGCGTCTTACCATTACGGTGTCGGATTTTAACAGGGTCAAAACAATTGAAATTTTCAATTGCAGCGGAAGTTTCTACTTTTCCCTACCAAATCGATAACGTATGTGCGGTTAAAGCACTACTGTGAATTTACTAAAATATGCCTCACAAAGGTTTTTAAAATCATTATTATTCAAATTGGAAGTGATTTCATCAAATTATCATGGAAAAAGTTCATAAAATTTTTGAGTAGATCTATGTCGGCGTCTGAGAAGAAAAGTTGCATCATTCAGGAAGTTGAACCTTATTTGTTCGGAAATTTTTCATTTACATTTTTTGTTCGATCGTCGACGTAGAACATCCATGATCGTTTCCTAAATTTAACTAATGAAATGCCAATCATTTTATAATAAGGCAAACTTGTGGCGCATGTTCAATGTCAAAATGTGGTGCATGTCAAAATGTGGTGCATGTTCAATGTCAAAATGTGGTGCATGTCAAAATGTGGTGCATGTTCAATGTCAAAATGTGGTGCATGTTCAATGTCAAAATGTGGTGCATGTCAAAATGTGGTGCATGTTCAATGTCAAAATGTGGTGCATGTTCAATGTCAAAATGTGGTGCATGTTCAATGTCAAAATGTGGTGCATGTTCAATGTCAAAATGTGGTGCATGTTCAATGTCAAAATGTGGTGCATGTTCAATGTCAAAATGTGGTGCATGTTCAATGTCAAAATGTGGTGCATGTTCAATGTCAAAATGTGGTGCATGTTCAATGTCAAAATGTGGTGCATGTTCAATGTCAAAATGTGGTGCATGTTCAATGTCAAAATGTGGTGCATGTTCAATGTCAAAATGTGGTGCATGTTCAATGTCAAAATGTGGTGCATGTTCAATGTCAAAATGTGGTGCATGTTCAATGTCAAAATGTGGTGCATGTTCAATGTCAAAATGTGGTGCATGTCAAAATGTGGTGCATGTTCAATGTCAAAATGTGGTGCATGTCAAAATGTGGTGCATGTTCAATGTCAAAATGTGGTGCATGTTCAATGTCAAAATGTGGTGCATGTCAAAATGTGGTGCATGTTCAATGTCAAAATGTGGTGCCTGTCAAAATGTGGTGCATGTTCAATGTCAAAATGTGGTGCATGTTCAATGTCAAAATGTGGTGCATGTCAAAATGTGGTGCATGTTCAATGTCAAAATGTGGTGCATGTTCAATGTCAAAATGTGGTGCATGTTCAATGTCAAAATGTGGTGCATGTTCAATGTCAAAATGTGGTGCATGTCAAAATGTGGCGCATGTTCAATGTCAAAATGTGGTGCATGTTCAATGTCAAAATGTGGTGCATGTCAAAATGTGGTGCATGTTCAATGTCAAAATGTGGTGCATGTTCAATGTCAAAATGTGGTGCATGTTCAATGTCAAAATGTGGTGCATGTTCAATGTCAAAATGTGGTGCATGTCAAAATGTGGCGCATGTTCAATGTCAAAATGTGGTGCATGTTCAATGTCAAAATGTGGTGCATGTCAAAATGTGGTGCATGTTCAATGTCAAAATGTGGTGCATGTCAAAATGTGGTGCATGTTCAATGTCAAAATGTGGTGCATGTTCAATGTCAAAATGTGGTGCATGTCAAAATGTGGTGCATGTTCAATGTCAAAATGTGGTGCATGTTCAATGTCAAAATGTGGTGCATGTCAAAATGTGGCGCATGTTCAATGTCAAAATGTGGTGCATGTTCAATGTCAAAATGTGGTGCATGTCAAAATGTGGTGCATGTTCAATGTCAAAATGTGGTGCATGTCAAAATGTGGTGCATGTTCAATGTCAAAATGTGGTGCATGTCAAAATGTGGTGCATGTTCAATGTCAAAATGTGGTGCATGTTCAATGTCAAAATGTGGTGCATGTCAAAATGTGGTGCATGTTCAATGTCAAAATGTGGTGCATGTCAAAATGTGGTGCATGTTCAATGTCAAAATGTGGTGCATGTCAAAATGTGGTGCATGTTCAATGTCAAAATGTGGTGCATGTTCAATGTCAAAATGTGGTGCATGTCAAAATGTGGTGCATGTTCAATGTCAAAATGTGGTGCATGTTCAATGTCAAAATGTGGTGCATGTCAAAATGTGGTGCATGTTCAATGTCAAAATGTGGTGCATGTTCAATGTCAAAATGTGGTGCATGTCAAAATGTGGTGCATGTTCAATGTCAAAATGTGGTGCATGTTCAATGTCAAAATGTGGTGCATTTCAAAATGTGGTGCATGTTCAATGTCAAAATGTGGTGCATGTTCAATGTCAAAATGTGGTGCATGTCAAAATGTGGTGCATGTTCAATGTCAAAATGTGGTGCATGTTCAATGTCAAAATGTGGTGCATGTTCAATGTCAAAATGTGGTGCATGTCAAAATGTGGTGCATGTTCAATGTCAAAATGTGGTGCATGTTCAATGTCAAAATGTGGTGCATGTTCAATGTCAAAATGTGGTGCATGTCAAAATGTGGTGCATGTCAAAATGTGGTGCATGTTCAATGTCAAAATGTGGTGCATGTTCAATGTCAAAATGTGGTGCATGTCAAAATGTGGTGCATGTTCAATGTCAAAATGTGGTGCATGTTCAATGTCAAAATGTGGTGCATGTCAAAATGTGGTGCATGTTCAATGTCAAAATGTGGTGCATGTTCAATGTCAAAAACACAAATTCATTAAAAACTTAGTAGTATGTTTTTTTGGGGCACATTCTCGAGCAGGAAATATTCATCCGCTCGTGCAATTATTCTCGATTTTCCAAACAATGAACCAAAATATTGCACAAATAGCAGAACGACTGACATCTCACTAATGATTACCATCACTGAGTTCCAGTGACTGAGTACGTTAAATTAACGATGAAATGCTACGGCAAAAGTATAATGAGATCACCTATATCAGTAAAATTAATAACAATTAGACAGTTTTCAATGAGCAGCACCCTTCCCTTACATGCTTTCGAATTGATAATGCGAATTTTCCTTAATATCAAGCTATAGTTCATATTTTACATTCATTTCGATATATCCTCAGGAAAAACAGAGCTGATCAATAACTTACCCTCACTCCGCGCACACAGCCAAACAAAAACTATCTCGGGTTCTCATTTAGGCCAATATAAACAGCGTTAAATACGTTCATGGCACGAGCATAGAGGGCCGATATAATCGGGGGCTTGAGTGCCGCCATTTAGTCAGGCCGGTGGAGCCTTCGGAGCAGCTTCCTGCATCAATAGGGAACGGTGAACGTGAATCACGCAGTGATCAATTTAAGTTCCGAATGAATTCAGTCAGCAAACAAGCTGGCCGAAGACGAATGCTTTTTTACTGAAGTGTTACTTTGAGAAACAACTGGGACAAAGCTTGTTTACTTTGGATTCCTGAATTCTTTAAAAGATGTTGGTGGTATCAGAAATGGGCTATGATAATTATTCTCTCGAAGTGAGTTAGCAGCGATAGCTTCTGCGTTTAATGGTGTGACCATATTCCAAAAACCGGAATTAAGACTCGCTGTAGATACAACAAGTACCAATTCATTTCTGGTCCATCAAACTTAAATAAATTAGGAATATATCACAATGACATTTTAAGAGATTGATCCAGCACGCTGTGAGATTAGTTTTTTCTTTGGTCGTCAAAAATTGTGGCGTGCTTAAAAACTGTGCAAGATCATTCAACGACAGTTATTTACTTCAGAAGATTACGGCTTTTGACAAAATTTGAATAATTTTATTTTCAACACCATTAGACAAATATACATACAGACTCGACACGATGAAGTAACTCATAGCGATGACTTCAACTTCTATCATTGTTACTTGAAAATTTTTGACGCTAAGAACTTAGTGAATTTTTTAAAATACAATAAAACGTAAATCCCTGATCGGGAGTGAGTTATTCATTAACGGAAGAAATGGTTGATAACCATCTTTGAATACTTTCCTTGCAATTACATTTCCTCGTTAAATAATATAAATTCCCTGAATACATGAATTAATTTCCTTCAAAAAGTATAATGACTTCACGCATCAAATATGAAATGAGTTGCTGTTATAACTGCTTAAATGCTACAAATTTTGATTTTCTCGAAGAAGTAACATAGACTACACGTACAATTCTCAATTATGAGTACAATTCTCAATGATATGTACAATTCTCAACATCGCGATGAACTTAGGCCTCTTGTTTTCTCATATAAAAATTAGAAAGTTCGATCCATAGAGTCAGTTAATTTGAAAGGAGGTTGTCACAGGTGTCCACTGCCTTCACTGCAACGCTGTAGCGACAGTCACGAGAGAGGCACACCGCAGCACCGACACGCAGCTCACAGCACCGCGTCCACAGCACGTCTGACGCTCGGCGTCCGAGTGCAGCTCGTCTCACGAGGGCTGAAGAGCCCGGCCTGCGTATCTTAGGTACACAAAAGTCTTCTCCAATCATAGCGAATGTTTCTGCTGTTGTTTTGGAGTCAACATTGGATTATAATACCGGTTTTGGAGGCGTAATTATCTCCATGTTAATACGGCTGTTCAGTTACTCAAATTCAGAGGAGGGTTCTGGGGTCTGAAGATGTAGATGATTCAGCTTATATCTTCTAAAGTAATAAGTACATGGCGTTAAAGTCTAATTAGTTACACGAAAGTCCTGAAATTAGTTGGCTGAGCTCCAGAGGGAGAGTAGTTTGTCGACTGACCCCTCGACGTCGCTGCCTCTCCGACCTTCGCTGTCGTGAATGGCCAACACCGCCGACATCTAATGAAGTTCACGGCTATTTTTGCCTGGTCAAGCAATAAGAAAACAAGTGAGGGCTCTAAAATGAAGTGTAAATCCAGTGCATCAGCGTCATCGAGCGAGGGAGAGGAGCTCAGGGACTTTAATGAGGTAGTAACGGTCGCTTCATCGCGCAGCGAAACTCGTGTTGTGATGCGGCCCACCGAACTTGTCTCGAGCTGATCACCACCAACGCTAACTTCTAGTGTTTTGATAGGCGCTGAGCTAGTCTCACTCTGTAATTATAGGAACCAGAGTCGCATGTCACCTTTATTTTGCTTCGACCAGCGGTGTAGAGTAAATAGAGCTCTATATGCACACGTGCTGTTACGAAATATTTTCAACATGTTGCTGTCGTCGTCGGGGGAGCGTCTCTCGTGACACACGGCGACGTGCTGACGATCACGTCACGTTTGAGTTTAATATGAAGCCGTCTCGTGAGTTTTGGTTTGTTCAGCACTCGCCTGAACAGCGTTGACTATCGTAACGAGCCTTATGTTCATCAGTGTGCATGTTCACCAAGTAAATTTTCCGTGGAAATAAATTTTCTAAGGACCAAGTCTTCATAAAACTGTAGTTAATAAACGAAAATTTGCAAGGCACGTGGCTGGCCGCTGCCCTCTCCTTCCACGAAGGTGAATTTGAGCTTTTTATTCTCCGGAAGCTGGAACTCGCGCTCCTAAAATAAGCAAAAATAAAAGCAAAATAGGGCGCTGAACGGTTTGTTATTTTTGGAGACGAGCGAAATGTTCCCCTTGACCTGCGGAGCGAACTTTTGGCCTCCTCCGGCCGAGACCGTCGCACGGCTGCTGAAGCGGCCTTTCTCTGTCCAGAATTTAACTTTTTTTTATTTTCTCAATTAAGCTTTGACAGTAAAGGTCTCTCTACATTTGGCCTTTCATCAGGGTGGCCACATGCCCTGTGAGTTCTTGGGTCAAGTATTATTTAGAACAAGTAAAATTGTAGAATTTTGACCATCAAGTCAAATTGGGCGAAAAGCCACGATAGAAGTCAAAGAAAGTGTAGGTCAGACCTTCACGTCTCTGGTGGATTGGTTGGCTCGAGAGGAGCGTGCCTTCTGCGACTGATTGGTGTCGTGTACGGAATGTGTTTGTTGGAGTGTAAAAGCAGAAAGTCACACGGAGCATGGGAAGTGGAAAAAATCTCTCTGTCAATTCTTTACATCTCAGTTAAAATGATTATTTCGTGTGTGCAGAGTGACGGAGTGTGACGCTATGGAGTGTTCGGACAAGAACTAATGTTTTAGGCTCTAGGGAGGAAAACAAAATTATGGTAGATAAGTTAGAGTAGGACACGTCTCTTACACCCATTGTTGTATTAGATGATATATCAAAAAATCTTTACTAAATATTCAAAAAATGTAAAATTTTACCGCTTTAGATATAAATTTGCCAACCAAACTGCCCTAGCAAATTGTCAACCACACCTTAACATTTCTCTTCACGTTTTTTGACACATTTTGTGAAGCAAACTGAAGAAAACCCTTCGTAAATATTTTGTCTAGTGCGAATAAATAAGGATTTTTATTGCAGTAGAAAGAAAGACACGCAGTTTGGCCTCATCATATCGACGCGCTGAAGTTGATGAACGAGATTTATAATCTGGCTCTAATTAATGACTCAAAAACAGCAATTCAAGAATTGGCTAATTGAACGTAAATAAGCCCGCGGCACAGAGAAGGGAGAGGGTATCGAGATATCGCATACTGCGCAGAGTGCACGACACACGCACACACACACACGCACACACCACACACACACACACACATCCCTTGTACTGGCTTCAGTTGCGCTCGTAAAACCCGAGATGAGTCGCTCCTAAACGCTGGCATCGCTTTGACGGTGATGTTATTGTTAGTCTGACCTATTGCTGCTTTGACGGTGATGTTATTGTTAGTCTGACCTATTGCTGCTTTGACGGTGATGTTATTGTTAGTCTGACCTATTGCTGCTTTGACGGTGATGTTATTGTTAGTCTGACCTATTGCTGCTTTGACGGTGATGTTATTGTTAGTCTGACCTATTGCTGCTTTGACGGTGATGTTATTGTTAGTCTGACCTATTGCTGCTTTGACGGTGATGTTATTGTTGGTCTGACCTATTGCTGCTTTGACGGTGATGTTATTGTTGGTCTGACCTATTGCTGTCTTGACGGTGATGTTATTGTTAGTCTGACCTATTGCTGCTTTGACGGTGATGTTATTGTTAGTCTGACCTATTGCTGCTTTGACGGTGATGTTATTGTTAGTCTGACCTATTGCTGCTTTGACGGTGATGTTATTGTTAGTCTGACCTATTGCTGCTTTGACGGTGATGTTATTGTTGGTCTGACCTATTGCTGCTTTGACGGTGATGTTATTGTTGGTCTGACCTATTGCTGCTTTGACGGTGATGTTATTGTTAGTCTGACCTATTGCTGTCTTGACGGTGATGTTATTGTTAGTCTGACCTATTGCTGCTTTGACGGTGATGTTATTGTTAGTCTGACCTATTGCTGCTTTGACGGTGATGTTATTGTTAGTCTGACCTATTGCTGCTTTGACGGTGATGTTATTGTTAGTCTGACCTATTGCTGCTTTGACGGTGATGTTATTGTTGGTCTGACCTATTGCTGCTTTGACGGTGATGTTATTGTTAGTCTGACCTATTGCTGTCTTGACGGTGATGTTATTGTTAGTCTGACCTATTGCTGCTTTGACGGTGATGTTATTGTTAGTCTGACCTATTGCTGCTTTGACGGTGATGTTATTGTTGGTCTGACCTATTGCTGCTTTGACGGTGATGTTATTGTTAGTCTGACCTATTGCTGCTTTGACGGTGATGTTATTGTTAGTCTGACCTATTGCTGCTTTGACGGTGATGTTATTGTTAGTCTGACCTATTGCTGTATTTTGACGGTGATGTTATTGTTAGTCTGACCTATTGCTGTATTTTGACGGTGATGTTATTGTTGGTCTGACCTGTTGCTGCCTTGACGGTGATGTTATTGTTGGTCTGACCTATTGCTGCCTTGACGGTGATGTTATTGTTGGTCTGACCTATTGCTGCTTTGACGGTGATGTTATTGTTAGTCTGACCTATTGCTGTCTTGACGGTGATGTTATTGTTAGTCTGACCTATTGCTGCTTTGACGGTGATGTTATTGTTAGTCTGACCTATTGCTGCTTTGACGGTGATGTTATTGTTGGTCTGACCTATTGCTGCTTTGACGGTGATGTTATTGTTAGTCTGACCTATTGCTGCTTTGACGGTGATGTTATTGTTAGTCTGACCTATTGCTGCTTTGACGGTGATGTTATTGTTAGTCTGACCTATTGCTGTCTTGACGGTGATGTTATTGTTAGTCTGACCTATTGCTGTATTTTGACGGTGATGTTATTGTTGGTCTGACCTGTTGCTGCCTTGACGGTGATGTTATTGTTGGTCTGACCTATTGCTGCCTTGACGGTGATGTTATTGTTGGTCTGACCTGTTGCTGCCTTGACGGTGATGTTATTGTTGGTCTGACCTGTTGCTGTCTTGACGGTGATGTTATTGTTGGTCTGACCTGTTGCTGCCTTGACGGTGATGTTATTGTTAGTCTGACCTATTGCTGTCTTGACGGTGATGTTATTGTTAGTCTGACCTATTGCTGCTTTGACGGTGATGTTATTGTTAGTCTGACCTATTGCTGTCTTGACGGTGATGTTATTGTTAGTCTGACCTATTGCTGTCTTGACGGTGATGTTATTGTTAGTCTGACCTATTGCTGTCTTGACGGTGATGTTATTGTTAGTCTGACCTATTGCTGCTTTGACGGTGATGTTATTGTTAGTCTGACCTATTGCTGTCTTGACGGTGATGTTATTGTTAGTCTGACCTATTGCTGTCTTGACGGTGATGTTATTGTTAGTCTGACCTATTGCTGCTTTGACGGTGATGTTATTGTTAGTCTGACCTATTGCTGTCTTGACGGTGATGTTATTGTTAGTCTGACCTATTGCTGTCTTGACGGTGATGTTATTGTTAGTCTGACCTATTGCTGTCTTGACGGTGATGTTATTGTTAGTCTGACCTATTGCTGTCTTGACGGTGATGTTATTGTTAGTCTGACCTATTGCTGTCTTGACGGTGATGTTATTGTTAGTCTGACCTATTGCTGTCTTGACGGTGATGTTATTGTTAGTCTGACCTATTGCTGTCTTGACGGTGATGTTATTGTTAGTCTGACCTATTGCTGCTTTGACGGTGATGTTATTGTTAGTCTGACCTATTGCTGTCTTGACGGTGATGTTATTGTTAGTCTGACCTATTGCTGTCTTGACGGTGATGTTATTGTTAGTCTGACCTATTGCTGTCTTGACGGTGATGTTATTGTTAGTCTGACCTATTGCTGTCTTGACGGTGATGTTATTGTTAGTCTGACCTATTGCTGCTTTGAGGGTGATGTTATTGTTAGTCTGACCTATTGCTGTCTTGACGGTGATGTTATTGTTAGTCTGACCTATTGCTGTCTTGACGGTGATGTTATTGTTAGTCTGACCTATTGCTGTCTTGACGGTGATGTTATTGTTAGTCTGACCTATTGCTGTCTTGACGGTGATGTTATTGTTAGTCTGACCTATTGCTGTCTTGACGGTGATGTTATTGTTAGTCTGACCTATTGCTGTCTTGACGGTGATGTTATTGTTAGTCTGACCTATTGCTGTCTTGACGGTGATGTTATTGTTAGTCTGACCTATTGCTGTCTTGACGGTGATGTTATTGTTAGTCTGACCTATTGCTGCTTTGACGTGATGTTATTGTTAGTCTGACCTATTGCTGCTTTGACGGTGATGTTATTGTTAGTCTGACCTATTGCTGTCTTGACGGTGATGTTATTGTTAGTCTGACCTATTGCTGCTTTGACGGTGATGTTATTGTTGGTCTGACCTATTGCTGCTTTGACGGTGATGTTATTGTTAGTCTGACCTATTGCTGTCTTGACGGTGATGTTATTGTTAGTCTGACCTATTGCTGCTTTGACGGTGATGTTATTGTTAGTCTGACCTATTGCTGCTTTGACGGTGATGTTATTGTTGGTCTGACCTATTGCTGCTTTGACGGTGATGTTATTGTTAGTCTGACCTATTGCTGCTTTGACGGTGATGTTATTGTTAGTCTGACCTATTGCTGCTTTGACGGTGATGTTATTGTTAGTCTGACCTATTGCTGTATTTTGACGGTGATGTTATTGTTAGTCTGACCTATTGCTGTATTTTGACGGTGATGTTATTGTTGGTCTGACCTGTTGCTGCCTTGACGGTGATGTTATTGTTGGTCTGACCTATTGCTGCCTTGACGGTGATGTTATTGTTGGTCTGACCTATTGCTGCTTTGACGGTGATGTTATTGTTAGTCTGACCTATTGCTGTCTTGACGGTGATGTTATTGTTAGTCTGACCTATTGCTGCTTTGACGGTGATGTTATTGTTAGTCTGACCTATTGCTGCTTTGACGGTGATGTTATTGTTGGTCTGACCTATTGCTGCTTTGACGGTGATGTTATTGTTAGTCTGACCTATTGCTGCTTTGACGGTGATGTTATTGTTAGTCTGACCTATTGCTGCTTTGACGGTGATGTTATTGTTAGTCTGACCTATTGCTGTCTTGACGGTGATGTTATTGTTAGTCTGACCTATTGCTGTATTTTGACGGTGATGTTATTGTTGGTCTGACCTGTTGCTGCCTTGACGGTGATGTTATTGTTGGTCTGACCTATTGCTGCCTTGACGGTGATGTTATTGTTGGTCTGACCTGTTGCTGCCTTGACGGTGATGTTATTGTTGGTCTGACCTGTTGCTGTCTTGACGGTGATGTTATTGTTGGTCTGACCTGTTGCTGCCTTGACGGTGATGTTATTGTTAGTCTGACCTATTGCTGTCTTGACGGTGATGTTATTGTTAGTCTGACCTATTGCTGCTTTGACGGTGATGTTATTGTTAGTCTGACCTATTGCTGTCTTGACGGTGATGTTATTGTTAGTCTGACCTATTGCTGTCTTGACGGTGATGTTATTGTTAGTCTGACCTATTGCTGTCTTGACGGTGATGTTATTGTTAGTCTGACCTATTGCTGCTTTGACGGTGATGTTATTGTTAGTCTGACCTATTGCTGTCTTGACGGTGATGTTATTGTTAGTCTGACCTATTGCTGTCTTGACGGTGATGTTATTGTTAGTCTGACCTATTGCTGCTTTGACGGTGATGTTATTGTTAGTCTGACCTATTGCTGTCTTGACGGTGATGTTATTGTTAGTCTGACCTATTGCTGTCTTGACGGTGATGTTATTGTTAGTCTGACCTATTGCTGTCTTGACGGTGATGTTATTGTTAGTCTGACCTATTGCTGTCTTGACGGTGATGTTATTGTTAGTCTGACCTATTGCTGTCTTGACGGTGATGTTATTGTTAGTCTGACCTATTGCTGTCTTGACGGTGATGTTATTGTTAGTCTGACCTATTGCTGTCTTGACGGTGATGTTATTGTTAGTCTGACCTATTGCTGCTTTGACGGTGATGTTATTGTTAGTCTGACCTATTGCTGTCTTGACGGTGATGTTATTGTTAGTCTGACCTATTGCTGTCTTGACGGTGATGTTATTGTTAGTCTGACCTATTGCTGTCTTGACGGTGATGTTATTGTTAGTCTGACCTATTGCTGTCTTGACGGTGATGTTATTGTTAGTCTGACCTATTGCTGCTTTGACGGTGATGTTATTGTTAGTCTGACCTATTGCTGTCTTGACGGTGATGTTATTGTTAGTCTGACCTATTGCTGTCTTGACGGTGATGTTATTGTTAGTCTGACCTATTGCTGTCTTGACGGTGATGTTATTGTTAGTCTGACCTATTGCTGTCTTGACGGTGATGTTATTGTTAGTCTGACCTATTGCTGTCTTGACGGTGATGTTATTGTTAGTCTGACCTATTGCTGTCTTGACGGTGATGTTATTGTTAGTCTGACCTATTGCTGTCTTGACGGTGATGTTATTGTTAGTCTGACCTATTGCTGTCTTGACGGTGATGTTATTGTTAGTCTGACCTATTGCTGCTTTGACGGTGATGTTATTGTTAGTCTGACCTATTGCTGCTTTGACGGTGATGTTATTGTTAGTCTGACCTATTGCTGTCTTGACGGTGATGTTATTGTTAGTCTGACCTATTGCTGCTTTGACGGTGATGTTATTGTTAGTCTGACCTATTGCTGCTTTGACGGTGATGTTATTGTTAGTCTGACCTATTGCTGTCTTGACGGTGATGTTATTGTTAGTCTGACCTATTGCTGCCTTGACGGTGATGTTATTGTTAGTCTGACCTATTGCTGTCTTGACGGTGATGTTATTGTTAGTCTGACCTATTGCTGTCTTGACGGTGATGTTATTGTTAGTGTGACCTATTGCTGTCTTGACGGTGATGTTATTGTTAGTCTGACCTATTGCTGCTTTGACGGTGATGTTATTGTTAGTCTGACCTATTGCTGCTTTGACGGTGATGTTATTGTTAGTCTGACCTATTGCTGTCTTGACGGTGATGTTATTGTTAGTCTGACCTATTGCTGCCTTGACGGTGATGTTATTGTTAGTCTGACCTATTGCTGCTTTGACGGTGATGTTATTGTTAGTCTGACCTATTGCTGTCTTGACGGTGATGTTATTGTTAGTCTGACCTATTGCTGCTTTGACGGTGATGTTATTGTTAGTCTGACCTATTGCTGCCTTGACGGTGATGTTATTGTTAGTCTGACCTATTGCTGCCTTGACGGTGATGTTATTGTTAGTCTGACCTATTGCTGCCTTGACGGTGATGTTATTGTTAGTCTGACCTATTGCTGCCTTGACGGTGATGTTATTGTTAGTCTGACCTATTGCTGTCTTGACGGTGATGTTATTGTTAGTCTGACCTATTGCTGTCTTGACGGTGATGTTATTGTTAGTCTGACCTATTGCTGCTTTGACGGTGATGTTATTGTTAGTCTGACCTATTGCTGCCTTGACGGTGATGTTATTGTTAGTCTGACCTATTGCTGCTTTGACGGTGATGTTATTGTTAGTCTGACCTATTGCTGCCTTGACGGTGATGTTATTGTTAGTCTGACCTATTGCTGCCTTGACGGTGATGTTATTGTTAGTCTGACCTATTGCTGTCTTGACGGTGATGTTATTGTTAGTCTGACCTATTGCTGCTTTGACGGTGATGTTATTGTTAGTCTGACCTATTGCTGCCTTGACGGTGATGTTATTGTTAGTCTGACCTATCGCTGCTTTGACGGTGATGTTATTGTTAGTCTGACCTATTGCTGCTTTGACGGTGATGTTATTGTTAGTCTGACCTATTGCTGCCTTGACGGTGATGTTATTGTTAGTCTGACCTATTGCTGCTTTGACGGTGATGTTATTGTTAGTCTGACCTATTGCTGCTTTGACGGTGATGTTATTGTTAGTCTGACCTATTGCTGCTTAGACGGTGATGTTATTGTTAGTCTGACCTATTGCTGCCTTGACGGTGATGTTATTGTTAGTCTGACCTATTGCTGCTTTGACGGTGATGTTATTGTTAGTCTGACCTATTGCTGCCTTGACGGTGATGTTATTGTTAGTCTGACCTATTGCTGCTTTGACGGTGATGTTATTGTTAGTCTGACCTATTGCTGCTTTGACGGTGATGTTATTGTTAGTCTGACCTATTGCTGCCTTGACGGTGATGTTATTGTTAGTCTGACCTATTGCTGCTTTGACGGTGATGTTATTGTTAGTCTGACCTATTGCTGCTTTGACGGTGATGTTATTGTTAGTCTGACCTATTGCTGCTTTGACGGTGATGTTATTATTAGTCTGACCTATTGCTGCTTTGACGGTGATGTTATTGTTAGTCTGACCTATTGCAGCTTTGACGGTGATGTTATTGTTAGTCTGACCTATTGCTGCTTTGACGGTGATGTTATTGTTAGTCTGACCTATTGCTGCCTTGACGGTGATGTTATTGTTAGTCTGACCTATTGCTGCTTTGACGGTGATGTTATTGTTAGTCTGACCTATTGCTGCTTTGACGGTGATGTTATTGTTAGTCTGACCTATTGCTGCTTTGACGGTGATGTTATTGTTAGTCTGACCTATTGCTGCTTTGACGGTGATGTTATTGTTAGTCTGACCTATTGCTGCCTTGACGGTGATGTTATTGTTAGTCTGACCTATTGCTGCCTTGACGGTGATGTTATTGTTAGTCTGACCTGTTGCTGCTTTGACGGTGATGTTATTGTTAGTCTGACCTATTGCTGCCTTGACGGTGATGTTATTGTTAGTCTGACCTATTGCTGCCTTGACGGTGATGTTATTGTTAGTCTGACCTATTGCTGCCTTGACGGTGATGTTATTGTTAGTCTGACCTATTGCTGCTTTGACGGTGATGTTATTGTTAGTCTGACCTATTGCTGCCTTGACGGTGATGTTATTGTTAGTCTGACCTATTGCTGCCTTGACGGTGATGTTATTGTTAGTCTGACCTATTGCTGCTTTGACGGTGATGTTATTGTTAGTCTGACCTATTGCTGCTTTGACGGTGATGTTATTGTTAGTCTGACCTATTGCTGCCTTGACGGTGATGTTATTGTTAGTCTGACCTATTGCTGCTTTGACGGTGATGTTATTGTTAGTCTGACCTATTGCTGCTTTGACGGTGATGTTATTGTTAGTCTGACCTATTGCTGCCTTGACGGTGATGTTATTGTTAGTCTGACCTATTGCTGCCTTGACGGTGATGTTATTGTTAGTCTGACCTATTGCTGCTTTGACGGTGATGTTATTGTTAGTCTGACCTATTGCTGCTTTGACGGTGATGTTATTGTTAGTCTGACCTATTGCTGCCTTGACGGTGATGTTATTGTTAGTCTGACCTATTGCTGCTTTGACGGTGATGTTATTGTTAGTCTGACCTATTGCTGCCTTGACGGTGATGTTATTGTTAGTCTGACCTATTGCTGCTTTGACGGTGATGTTATTGTTAGTCTGACCTATTGCTGCTTTGACGGTGATGTTATTGTTAGTCTGACCTATTGCTGCCTTGACGGTGATGTTATTGTTAGTCTGACCTATTGCTGCTTTGACGGTGATGTTATTGTTAGTCTGACCTATTGCTGCTTTGACGGTGATGTTATTGTTAGTCTGACCTATTGCTGCTTTGACGGTGATGTTATTGTTAGTCTGACCTATTGCTGCTTTGACGGTGATGTTATTGTTAGTCTGACCTATTGCTGCCTTGACGGTGATGTTATTGTTAGTCTGACCTATTGCTGCTTTGACGGTGATGTTATTGTTAGTCTGACCTATTGCTGCTTTGACGGTGATGTTATTGTTAGTCTGACCTATTGCTGCTTTGACGGTGATGTTATTGTTAGTCTGACCTATTGCTGCTTTGACGGTGATGTTATTGTTAGTCTGACCTATTGCTGCCTTGACGGTGATGTTATTGTTAGTCTGACCTATTGCTGCCTTGACAGTGATGGTATTGTTAGTCTGACCTGTTGCTGCTTTGACGGTGATGTTATTGTTAGTCTGACCTATTGCTGCCTTGACGGTGATGTTATTGTTAGTCTGACCTATTGCTGCCTTGACGGTGATGTTATTGTTAGTCTGACCTATTGCTGCCTTGACGGTGATGTTATTGTTAGTCTGACCTATTGCTGCTTTGACGGTGATGTTATTGTTAGTCTGACCTATTGCTGCCTTGACGGTGATGTTATTGTTAGTCTGACCTATTGCTGCCTTGACGGTGATGTTATTGTTAGTCTGACCTATTGCTGCTTTGACGGTGATGTTATTGTTAGTCTGACCTATTGCTGCTTTGACGGTGATGTTATTGTTAGTCTGACCTATTGCTGCCTTGACGGTGATGTTATTGTTAGTCTGACCTATTGCTGCTTTGACGGTGATGTTATTGTTAGTCTGACCTATTGCTGCTTTGACGGTGATGTTATTGTTAGTCTGACCTATTGCTGCCTTGACGGTGATGTTATTGTTAGTCTGACCTATTGCTGCCTTGACGGTGATGTTATTGTTAGTCTGACCTATTGCTGCTTTGACGGTGATGTTATTGTTAGTCTGACCTATTGCTGCTTTGACGGTGATGTTATTGTTAGTCTGACCTATTGCTGCCTTGACGGTGATGTTATTGTTAGTCTGACCTATTGCTGCTTTGACGGTGATGTTATTGGTAGTCTGACCTATTGCTGCCTTGACGGTGATGTTATTGTTAGTCTGACCTATTGCTGCTTTGACGGTGATGTTATTGTTAGTCTGACCTATTGCTGCTTTGACGGTGATGTTATTGTTAGTCTGACCTATTGCTGCTTTGACGGTGATGTTATTGTTAGTCTGACCTATTGCTGCCTTGACGGTGATGTTATTGTTAGTCTGACCTATTGCTGCTTTGACGGTGATGTTATTGTTAGTCTGACCTATTGCTGCCTTGACGGTGATGTTATTGTTAGTCTGACCTATTGCTGCTTTGACGGTGATGTTATTGTTAGTCTGACCTATTGCTGCTTTGACGGTGATGTTATTGTTAGTCTGACCTATTGCTGCCTTGACGGTGATGTTATTGTTAGTCTGACCTATTGCTGCTTTGACGGTGATGTTATTGTTAGTCTGACCTATTGCTGCTTTGACGGTGATGTTATTGTTAGTCTGACCTATTGCTGCCTTGACGGTGATGTTATTGTTAGTTTGACCTATTGCTGTCTTGACGGTGATGTTATTGTTAGTCTGACCTATTGCTGCCTTGACGGTGATGTTATTGTTAGTCTGACCTATTGCTGCCTTGACGGTGATGTTATTGTTAGTCTGACCTATTGCTGCTCTGACGGTGATGTTATTGTTAGTCTGACCTATTGCTGCTTTGACGGTGATGTTATTGTTAGTCTGACCTATTGCTGCTTTGACGGTGATGTTATTGTTATTGTTAGTTACGGTGATGTTATTGTTAGTCTGACATATTGCTGTCTTTTCTGTATATTTTTAGAGTGAACTATAACTGTAAATTCCTCCGTATTGTTAGTGTGAACTATAACTGTAAATTCCTCCGTATTGTTAGTGTGAACTATAACTGTAAATTCCTCCGTATTGTTAGTGTGAACTATAACTGTAAATTCCTCCGTATTGTTAGTGTGAACTATAACCGTAAATTCCTCCGTATTGTTGGTGTGAACTATAACTGTAAATTCCTCCGTATTGTTAGTGTGAACTATAACCGTAAATTCCTCCGTATTGTTAGTGTGAACTATAACTGTAAATTCCTCCGTATTGTTAGTGTGAACTATAACTGTAAATTCCTCCGTATTGTTAGTGTGAACTATAACTGTAAATTCCTCCGTATTGTTAGTGTGAACTATAACTGTAAATTCCTCCGTATTGTTAGTGTGAACTATAACTGTAAATTCCTCCGTATTGTTAGTGTGAACTATAACTGTAAATTCCTCCGTATTGTTAGTGTGAACTATAACTGTAAATTCCTCCGTATTGTTAGTGTGAACTATAACCGTAAATTCCTCCGTATTGTTGGTGTGAACTATAACTGTAAATTCCTCCGTATTGTTAGTGTGAACTATAACCGTAAATTCCTCCGTATTGTTAGTGTGAACTATAACTGTAAATTCCTCCGTATTGTTAGTGTGAACTATAACTGTAAATTCCTCCGTATTGTTAGTGTGAACTATAACTGTAAATTCCTCCGTATTGTTAGTGTGAACTATAACTGTAAATTCCTCCGTATTGTTAGTGTGAACTATAACTGTAAATTCCTCCGTATTGTTAGTGTGAACTATAACTGTAAATTCCTCCGTATTGTTAGTGTGAACTATAACCGTAAATTCCTCCGTATTGTTGGTGTGAACTATAACTGTAAATTCCTCCGTATTGTTAGTGTGAACTATAACCGTAAATTCCTCCGTATTGTTAGTGTGAACTATAACTGTAAATTCCTCCGTATTGTTAGTGTGAACTATAACTGTAAATTCCTCCGTATTGTTAGTGTGAACTATAACTGTAAATTCCTCCGTATTGTTAGTGTGAACTATAACCGTAAATTCCTCCGTATTGTTAGTGTGAACTATAACTGTAAATTCCTCCGTATTGTTAGTGTGAACTATAACTGTAAATTCCTCCGTATTGTTAGTGTGAACTATAACTGTAAATTCCTCCGTATTGTTAGTGTGAACTATAACTGTAAATTCCTCCGTATTGTTAGTGTGAACTATAACTGTAAATTCCTCCGTATTGTTAGTGTGAACTATAACTGTAAATTCCTCCGTATTGTTAGTGTGAACTATAACTGTAAATTCCTCCGTATTGTTAGTGTGAACTATAACCGTAAATTCCTCCGTATTGTTGGTGTGAACTATAACTGTAAATTCCTCCGTATTGTTAGTGTGAACTATAACTGTAAATTCCTCCGTATTGTTAGTGTGAACTATAACTGTAAATTCCTCCGTATTGTTAGTGTGAATTATAACTGTAAATTCCTCCGTATTGTTAGTGTGAACTATAACTGTAAATTCCTCCGTATTGTTAGTGTGAACTATAACTGTAAATTCCTCCGTATTGTTAGTGTGAATTATAACCGTAAATTCCTCCGTATTGTTAGTGTGAACTATAACTGTAAATTCCTCCGTATTGTTAGTGTGAACTATAACTGTAAATTCCTCCGTATTGTTAGTGTGAACTATAACTGTAAATTCCTCCGTATTGTTAGTGTGAACTATAACTGTAAATTCCTCCGTATTGTTAGTGTGAACTATAACTGTAAATTCCTCCGTATTGTTAGTGTGAACTATAACTGTAAATTCCTCCGTATTGTTAGTGTGAACTATAACTGTAAATTCCTCCGTATTGTTAGTGTGAACTATAACTGTAAATTCCTCCGTATTGTTAGTGTGAACTATAACTGTAAATTTCTCCGTATTGTTAGTGTGAACTATAACCGTAAATTCCTCCGTATTGTTAGTGTGAACTATAACTGTAAATTCCTCCGTATTGTTAGTGTGAACTATAACTGTAAATTCCTCCGTATTGTTGGTGTGAACTATAACCGTAAATTCCTCCGTATTGTTAGTGTGAACTATAACCGTAAATTCCTCCGTATTGTTAGTGTGAACTATAACCGTAAATTCCTCCGTATTGTTAGTGTGAACTATAACCGCAAATTCCTCCGTATTGTTAGTGTGAACTATAACCGTAAATTCCTCCGTATTGTTAGTGTGAACTATAACCGTAAATTCCTCCGTATTGTTAGTGTGAACTATAACCGCAAATTCCTCCGTATTGTTGGTGTGAACTATAACCGTAAATTCCTCCGTATTGTTAGTGTGAACTATAACCGTAAATTCCTCCGTATTGTTGGTGTGAACTATAACTGTAAATTCCTCCGTATTGTTAGTGTGAACTATAATCGTAAATTCCTCCGTATTGTTTGTGTGAACTATAACTGTAAATTCCTCCGTATTGTTAGTGTGAACTATAATCGTAAATTCCTCCGTATTGTTTGTGTGAACTATAACAGTTACTGTAAATTCCTCCGTATTGTTAGTGTGAACTATAATCGTAAATTCCTCCGTATTGTTAGTGTGAACTATAACCGTAAATTCCTCCGTATTGTTAGTGTGTACTATAACTGTAAATTCCTCCAAATTGTTAGTGTGAACTATAACTGTAAATTCCTCCGTATTGTTAGTGTGAACTATAATCGTAAATTCCTCCGTATTGTTGGTGTGAACTATAACCGTAAATTCCTCCGTATTGTTAGTGTGAACTATAATCGTAAATTCCTCCGTATTGTTAGTGTGAACTATAACTGTAAATTCCTCCGTATTGTTAGTGTGAACTATAACCGTAAATTCCTCCGTATTGTTAGTGTGAACTATAATCGTAAATTCCTCCGTATTGTTAGTGTGAACTATAACTGTAAATTCCTCCGTATTGTTAGTGTGAACTATAACCGTAAATTCCTCCGTATTGTTAGTGTGAACTATAACTGTAAATTCCTCCGTATTGTTAGTGTGAACTATAACTGTAAATTCCTCCGTATTGTTAGTGTGAACTATAACTGTAAATTCCTCCGTATTGTTAGTGTGAACTATAACTGTAAATTCCTCCGTATTGTTAGTGTGAACTATAACTGTAAATTCCTCCGTATTGTTAGTGTGAACTATAACTGTAAATTCCTCCGTATTGTTAGTGTGAACTATAATCGTAAATTCCTCCGTATTGTTAGTGTGAACTATAACCGTAAATTCCTCCGTATTGTTAGTGTGTACTATAACTGTAAATTCCTCCAAATTGTTAGTGTGAACTATAACTTTAAATTCCTCCGTATTGTTAGTGTGAACTATAATCGTAAATTCCTCCGTATTGTTGGTGTGAACTATAACCGTAAATTCCTCCGTATTGTTAGTGTGAACTATAATCGTAAATTCCTCCGTATTGTTAGTGTGAACTATAACTGTAAATTCCTCCGTATTGTTAGTGTGAACTATAACCGTAAATTCCTCCGTATTGTTAGTGTGAACTATAATCGTAAATTCCTCCGTATTGTTAGTGTGAACTATAACTGTAAATTCCTCCGTATTGTTAGTGTGAACTATAACCGTAAATTCCTCCGTATTGTTAGTGTGAACTATAACTGTAAATTCCTCCGTATTGTTAGTGTGAACTATAACTGTAAATTCCTCCGTATTGTTAGTGTGAACTATAACTGTAAATTCCTCCGTATTGTTAGTGTGAACTATAACTGTAAATTCCTCCGTATTGTTAGTGTGAACTATAACTGTAAATTCCTCCGTATTGTTAGTGTGAACTATAATCGTAAATTCCTCCGTATTGTTGGTGTGAACTATAACCGTAAATTCCTCCGTATTGTTAGTGTGAACTATAATCGTAAATTCCTCCGTATTGTTGGTGTGAACTATAACCGTAAATTCCTCCGTATTGTTAGTGTGAACTATAACTGTAAATTCCTCCGTATTGTTAGTGTGAACTATAACTGTAAATTCCTCCGTATTGTTAGTGTGAACTATAATCGTAAATTCCTCCGTATTGTTGGTGTGAACTATAACCGTAAATTCCTCCGTATTGTTAGTGTGAACTATAATCGTAAATTCCTCCGTATTGTTGGTGTGAACTATAACCGTAAATTCCTCCGTATTGTTAGTGTGAACTATAACTGTAAATTCCTCCGTATTGTTAGTGTGAACTATAACTGTAAATTCCTCCGTATTGTTAGTGTGAACTATAACTGTAAATTCCTCCGTATTGTTAGTGTGAACTATAACTGTAAATTCATCCGTATTGTTGGTGTGAACTATAACTGTAAATTCCTCCGTATTGTTAGTGTGAACTATAACTGTAAATTCCTCCGTATTGTTAGTGTGAACTATAACTGTAAATTCCTCCGTATTGTTAGTGTGAACTATAACTGTAAATTCCTCCGTATTGTTAGTGTGAACTATAACTGTAAATTCCTCCGTATTGTGGGTGTGAACTATAACTGTAAATTCCTCCGTATTGTTAGTGTGAACTATAACCGTAAATTCCTCCGTATTGTTGGTGTGAACTATAATCGTATTTTCCTCCGTATTGTTAGTGTGAACTATAACTGTAAATTCCTCCGTATTGTTAGTGTGAACTATAACCGTAAATTCCTCCGTATTGTTAGTGTGAACTATAATCGTATTTTCCTCCGTATTGTTAGTGTGAACTATAATTGTATTTTCCTCCGTATTGTTAGTGTGAACTATAATCGTATTTTCCTCCGTATTGTTAGTGTGAACTATAACCGTATATTCCTCCGTATTGTTAGTGTGAACTATAATCGTATTTTCCTCCGTATTGTTAGTGTGAACTATAATCGTATTTTCCTCCGTATTGTTAGTGTGAACTATAATCGTATATTCCTCCGTATTGTTAGTGTGAACTATAATCGTATATTCCTCCGTATTGTTAGTGTGAACTATAATCGTATATTCCTCCGTATTGTTAGTGTGAACTATAATCGTATTTTCCTCCGTATTGTTAGTGTGAACTATAATCGTATTTTCCTCCGTATTGTTAGTGTGAACTATAATCGTATATTCCTCCGTATTGTTAGTGTGAACTATAATCGTATATTCCTCCGTATTGTTAGTGTGAACTATAATCGTATTTTCCTCCGTATTGTTAGTGTGAACTATAATCGTATTTTCCTCCGTATTGTTAGTGTGAACTATAATCGTATATTCCTCCGTATTGTTAGTGTGAACTATAATCGTATTTTCCTCCGTATTGTTAGTGTGAACTATAATCGTATATTCCTCCGTATTGTTAGTGTGAACTATAATCGTATATTCCTCCGTATTGTTAGTGTGAACTATAATCGTATATTCCTCCGTATTGTTAGTGTGAACTATAATCGTATATTCCTCCGTATTGTTAGTGTGAAATATAACCGTATTGTATATTCCTCCGTATTGATAGTGTGAACTATAACCGTAAATTCCTGCCTATTATTAGTGTGAACTAAAACCGTATATTCCTGCCTTTTATTAGTGTGAACTATAACCGTATACTCCTGCCTATTGTTAGTGTGAACTATTCCCAAATTTTCCTTTTCATTTTCAGTGTAAACTATTCCGGTATTTCCCTTTTCGTTGCTAGCATGTTACTGTCAGTGTGAACTATCCCCGTACTTTCCTTTTTACAGTTACCGTGAACTTTCCCCGCATTTTCCCGCCCACTGGAGACAACCAGAAAAGTTACGCTCGGCGCCGCACGACAAGAGCCGTCGCTTCGCCCTCAATGCCTCAGGATCCCAAAATGCCGGCCGCTGCCGCTCTACCCTCATTTTGTTAAATCAGTGTTTGTGATGAAAAGTTTTCCCGATATTTGAAGCCGCTCATGTGACACTAAAATGTTTCGTGTTATTAGTGCTACTATAAATACTCCGTAAAGTTGTATTTCATTCGGCGTAGTTTCATTGATCTGAATATAAACTTAAAGACATTCTTAGTATTTATGGATTGAGTACGAAGTTATCATGATGCATTTATCCGTAACGCGGGACAAAAACTGTATTATGAGAAGAGTTCAGAGAAGAGGGGATTTCCCACCTCTCGCTTCTGAGACCGCGCAGCAGGACTGGTGAGCACAAAGGGAAGCTGGCGCACCGTCACCACATCACCTGCTGAGAACAAAACATTCTGTCCGGATATTCGTTACCGGTAGTAAATCAAGGATGGATTGATCTGATTAGCTTTCACGATTAAAGAATATGGAGGATGTTCAGCATGACGCAGTAAGATTTGTACTTCAGTGGATTAAATGTACAGTTGAAGAGCATCAAGTGCTAACTAATTCAATTCATGCGCAGAGCATGGAATGATCGGGCCTTTCAATAACACGTACTTGTACTAAAATAATGTATTGTCAATCAAACTTCTACATTTTTACCTGTATTTCATGAATGAAACTCGTTTTTAAAACCCAGCGAGACAATGCATTTAATTAAAGTTTTGCTCTATCAATTACCAATTTTTACGTCAACACGAACGTCTCGAATGTGTATTAAATATTTAAAAGAGTTTCAGGGTTTGCACACGGCAACCAGAATTTGATAAAGCTGCATTTTGTCTGAGAAATGAGACATACAGATCGCAATTCATTACCTTAAAATATAATCTGATCATAACAAAAGAAGTAACAGAAGGTACAGGGTGTTGACATGGGTCGCACGAGCCACAAAATGCTGGTTTGTTTCCTGCCAGCCAAAGCAACATATGCCTCAACTGATGCTTGGCTCATCGCAACATCTTGTTTTATAACGTATGCCGAGCATTGCGAGAGTGAACAGTAATAAGCAAACCTGTGAAATTTTCATAATTTATGCTTAAATATGTAACATCCTGTCAAAGAGAGCTGAAACATTTACTTTTTCCAAATATGTCACAAATATGTCACGTAACGTACGTGTGGGAACACAACACATGAACGAACATTATATGGGCAGGTCTCCTAAACATGATGCGCGGAAAAACATGATGAGGTCGGAAACGACATCACAGAACTTTAGCATATTGTCGAATTTAATTATAATTACTAAACTAAATTACACTAAACGAACCCAAATTCTATTGAAGCTTCTTGGGGATTTATTTCCTTTCGTCATAGTTCATTCTTACATGTATACCACATTAATGAACCCGTTCACTTTGCTGTTAATTTTTTGAATGCAATTGCGATTTGAATAAGTGAGTTACAAAAATAGGATGTCAACTTCAGGGAGACGTTATGAGGCGGTGTGAATGTAGAGTTAATTCTTTCCATCAGTCATCTGAAGCTTTTGACCTTCGTACTGATGCGATTACTTCGCAGTCGTTCGTTCGGAGAGAACGATTCTTTCCTTCAGGTTACGAAGAGCTGTTTTAACTTCTGAAAAGTGGATATCCGCGTCAGCATGCAAACGGGGGCAAAAGTGGATATCCGCGTCAGCATGCAAACGGGGGCAAAAAGTGGATATCCGCGTCAGCATGCAAACGGGGGCAAAAAGTGGATATCCGCGTCAGCATGCAAACGGGGGCAAAAAGTGGATATCCGCGTCAGCATGCAAACAGGGGCAAAAAGTGGATATCCGCGTCAGCATGCAAACGGGGGCAAAAAGTGGATATCCGCGTCAGCATGCAAACGGGGGCAAAAAGTGGATATCCGCGTCAGCATGCAAACGGGGGCAAAAAGTGGATATCCGCGTCAGCATGCAAACGGGGGCAAAAAGTGGATATCCGCGTCAGCATGCAAACGGGGGCAAAAAGTGGATATCCGCGTCAGCATGCAAACGGGGGCAAAAAGTGGATATCCGCGTCAGCATGCAAACAGGGGCAAAAAGTGGATATCCGCGTCAGCATGCAAACGGGGGCAAAAAGTGGATATCCGCGTCAGCATGCAAACGGGGGCAAAAAGTGGATATCCGCGTCAGCATGCAAACGGGGGCAAAAAGTGGATATCCGCGTCAGCATGCAAACGGGGGCAAAAAGTGGATATCCGCGTCAGCATGCAAACGGGGGCAAAAAGTGGATATCCGCGTCAGCATGCAAACGGGGGCAAAAAGTGGATATCCGCGTCAGCATGCAAACAGGGGCAAAAAGTGGATATCCGCGTCAGCATGCAAACGGGGGCAAAAAGTGGATATCCGCGTCAGCATGCAAACGGGGGCAAAAAGTGGATATCCGCGTCAGCATGCAAACGGGGGCAAAAAGTGGATATCCGCGTCAGCATGCAAACAGGGGCAAAAAGTGGATATCCGCGTCAGCATGCAAACGGGGGCAAAAAGTGGATATCCGCGTCAGCATGCAAACGGGGGCAAAAAGTGGATATCCGCGTCAGCATGCAAACGGGGGCAAAAAATTAAAGATTTCTTCATATCCGCAAGCGCCGTTGAAAGGCTCCTGCTGCAAACATCAGTTTTGAATTAATTATATTTTTTGAGAGACTGGCGTCCGCGTGTGGTTTTCCTTTGCATTCACGTGAATCACGGAGTTCAATATCGATAAAATCTGTTCATTTTATTCGAATGCTTATAGTGCTGTTTGAAATAGTCTACTGAGGAAAGTTATAATGCTTAAGAATATTTAGCTACTTTCAGGTCCTGGGCAAGTTCTCGTATGACAGTGCCTTCTCTCCTCAAAGCAGGTGATCAATGTTAGTTCGTTTCGTGGCCTCTGTGATAACATTTCATTCTCTCGGCGCCCATTGGAGGGAATGGCAGAATTTGGCCGCGGTTTAGCGTGAGGTGGTGCCCCCCCAATGTCACGCACGCGTTTACAAACAGGAAGCTCGGTCTGCTGTCCGACTCATGTTTACTAAATATCACGAGACGAAGAGATTTTTTACTGCAAGAATGTAATTATTTATCAAACTTCAGCTGCTATGCATAAAAATTTGAGAAGCGATGAAGATTATATGATTTGTCCTGATCATTTGCGGAAGTGAAAAGGTCAACATGAGAATGACGGCTATAATTATGAGTGAATGCTTTCTTTAATTTCTTTCAGTGCCGCAGTTTGAAATTTAGCTGGCGATTATACCGAAACTCCTGCACGAGTCTCCTGAAGGTCCTCCGTGTTTTGCATGTGGCAACATCTCTTCAGCGGTCGTCTCTTCGGGCGATCATCCGCTGAAACTTTTGGTTCGTCCGATTGTGAACGTTGTTTAATTCAAGAAAAGTAGGTTTTAGTTTGTGTAATTTTGTGTAAGATTCTTATTTGATTTTCTGAGCATGAAATATGGTAACAATATGCAAAGGAGCTATGAATTGCCATGCATTCTGAGCTTCGTTCCTGTTGAATGAATGTCGGTGTTCAGAGCGGTACGTGTTTAAATTGAATACAAGGCGAGCTGTTTTCTAAGTGTTTTATCTCACTCATTGCAGTAGGGTTTACTATTCAGATGTACAAATTATATGATGTTCAATGGAAGTTAATAAAATTTGATAGCTGCGCACCATTATTTGAGTCATAGATTAAATTATACGATTGCATATTGGATTAAGGTTGTAGCAATGCAAGAATTCGCTAAAACATTTCACTATCAAAAAACTCCGATAAAACTAAAGCGATATGAGTTAGACAAGTTCATTTTAAATGAAGTATCATTCCATATTGATATCGAATGATGTATGAATAACCTGAGTGAAGTATATTTTTTCCTGTTCTTCTCAGGGGTATAGAACTTTTTTATTTAGAATTAGCTCACCCAGATGGAAGACGCGAGATAGAACAAGTTTTGTTTAATTACGGACTATTTATGGTAAATGTGTAGCGTTGGTCAGTACCTAATCGCTTTTTGAGTTTTCAGTGCCTCAACGTAGTTAATTAGATCGAAATAAACAAGTTTTCTTCTATGCACTTTCCGTCGTAAATGAGTATCTAACGAGTTATGGCGGTAAGTTTAGTTTCGTCTTTGATGACGAATGCGCTCGAATAAACAGCTACTCATCGATTTTCGAATTTTTGTTGCTTGAATCATGGTAATAACATCGAAATAAACAACTTTTCTTCTATACACTTTTTTCGTCAAATGAGTATTTAACGAGGTAGAGCGGTAGGTTTGGTTTCGTCTTTGATGACGATCGGGCTAGAAGCGAGACGGCATTGCAGTGTTGCCGTCTGACGTGCTGTTTGAATTAGTTCCCGCTTCAAACACTGGAGTTGCGGTCAGTAATTTACCGCTATAACTTGTAAAATATTCATTTACGACGGAAAGTGCATAGAAGAAAACTTGTTTATTTCGATCTAATTAACTACGATTAGACACCGAAAAGTGGAAAATCGATTACTGACCAACGCTACACATTTACCCTATTTATTTTCGGTTCACTCTTGTTTTTCCTCAATACGTATTCCTTTTTCCTTTAACTTTAATTTTGCGTCCTGAACTTTTTTTAACACATTGATTGCAACGTGAGCTGCCGGTAGTTGTTGAGGGAGTTTTTATGGTGTTGCTCACCGGAGCAAGTGGTCACTAACTCAAATTTCTGCAATATTTAGGTAAAATTAGATGTAGGCACGTTCCAGCTAATGTTAACTATTTTCACCATTGCTTACTACAATTGAGGGTCGATATTTACTTTAATGCGCCCACGGAATTTATAAAATTAATTCTCAAAAATCATTACAGAAACACATTTAGGACCGTTTTATATCAATGACATTTTGCTCGCTGATGCGTAATTTTCGAGATATAACCTGAATTACGTTCAGGTAAGAAAGACGTTATTTAGTCGGCTGCGTCGTACATGCATTGTTGGAACACGCACAGAATTCTGGCGCAAACCATAGGTGTCGATATACCCAAGTTCAGTTATTTTAGGTTTATTTAAGTTAGTTTAGGTTAGTTTATTCCACTAACCTCACCTATTCTAACCTGTCATCACGGCAATACCGAATTACAGCATATTTACGTGTCCGTTTCTTCACAAACGACGTGCCTATAACTTCTGAGTTTAATAACTCGAAAATTAGGCATCAGCGAGCTGGGAAATTGTCACTTGTCACAAAATGTCACTTATGTAAAATGTTCTTAAATGTGTTCTTTTAGCGACACTTTGGAACAGAATTTTCAATTTCCGTGAGCGCATTAAAGTAAATATTGACGCAATTTACTTAAATTACAGGTAGAATATTAAACTTCAGATTTACCTGCCGCAGTTAAGTTAATCACCTCTTTTCAATGCCCGTATGGGGGACACGACTTGTGCAGCACTTCCCGTTCTCTTAATTCCATGCTAAATGGTGTTTTCCTCTTTTATCACTTGGGAACACCTTTTTTGCGATTAGGCAGGCGCAAAATAACTTATAATTGTATCTAATATTTCCTCAACTGCTATAAGCCTGCTTCTTGGCGCAGAATGTTCAAATAACTGCACTTTATTGAGGTTGAATTATTGAGAATAACTTTTATAAACGCAGCGGTGTAGTGCGTCTATATTCACTTAACACGTTCCCCTCGTATTGGGCCATATGTGCAGCAGTCCGTGAATTACTTATTTATGTACTTGTATAAATGAATTACATTTCATTTGTTTCGAGATCTGTTTATAAATAATTTTTATCGCACGAGGTCGAATGTTATCGTGCAATTGCATGGACATATTTCTTAGGAAGGATAAAAATGTACAAGAGCAGTAAAGTGGATTTCCCAATTCTGCTACTTACACCTAACCAAACCAACCGTCAACAACCGCGGGAACGCGGTGAACGCGTCAAATCGCTGGGGCGTGTTGCATTTCTGGCAGCTCGGCGAGTTCATGGCCTTCACTTGCGTTAAATTTCCATTTCGCACGTCGGGTACTTTACTAGTGATAAAAGTACAGAGATGAAAAGTTTGTCTAAGTAGGGTGTCTAATCTAATTTAAGAATTCATTATTATGTGTACTACGTCCTTTTTGTTCTTGAGCAGCTTCCTAATCAAAAAAGTGCTTTGTTGAATTTTCAGGTTTGAAATTGATCCGGTGATGCTCAGCTTTTATCTCAAGGGGTTTGTTTCAAGTGATAATTAAATCATTTCCGCAATGTAGTGCGTATTTGCATTTCATTGCTTTATAACCCATGGAAAAAAACTATCGAAAATTATTATTCATCGTGTATTTTTGAATAATTGTCTATTGTTGCTTTTATACCGCAAAGCTGAGCGATTCCCTGATGGTTTGTTTACCTCAGCTCTAGCCTCGCTGAGCCGGAGCTCGGTGCCCGTTTTTCGTGCGACGGCTTAATTCACGTAAAATTGGCAACCCGAATTTCGTGTTTTCGTAGTGTTTTGACCCAAATGCTGTTTTTTAAGCCCACAGCGCAAACTTCTCTGCGTGTCATAATTTTTAAGAGCTTTCTCTCTCGCTCTACCATTTTTGATGCAGACAGCTTTTGCCTTTCATGGCCGCCCCCTAAATCTGCGGCATTGCGCTGTAGCTCGAAGTTGCGGCCTTTGCAGAGCACGAGGGCTTGCGCCATCCTGGGGATTTCTGATCGATACTTAATAATAGTTTCAAGCATTTTACTGCAGCGTGAAATAAATTTCCATAAGTTAATGATCCGTCTTCCTCATCCGGAGCAAGTCATTAGTATGTTAAAATTTGATCTTAGAATATTTCGTTCCCATAGGGAAATTTGTGCG
This sequence comes from Morinoia aosen, assembly GCA_030386875.1. NCBI lineage: Eukaryota > Metazoa > Arthropoda > Malacostraca > Amphipoda > Talitridae > Morinoia > Morinoia aosen. Next base: position 331,788 of record CM059571.1, read on the forward strand.
CCGTTCTCGCGTTGAACTGCAAGCAAAAATGTGAGTTAGAGGTAAAATGAAACTTATTAGTGGAAGGACTAATAACCTGGTCTAAAAATTTAAATTTATCATAAATGAAAATTTTGTAGGGTGAAAGTTTTTACTTTTCGTTTGTGTTGCAGTAAACATGGGAGTTCGGAATTAATGCAGATCAGTTCTGGAGAACCCAACATGAATAGGTACGATACGAAATAGAGTACTTTGGAAGCGAAATGCCTCCCTGATTCCTTTTACCCGTTCCCAGCATTTCCACGGTTGTCATCGGTTAGTTTAGTTAGGTTGGAAGTTGTAGAATAGATAAATCGACATTGCTGCTTGAATAAATTTTGATCCTTCATTAGAAATATGAAAATGCAATTACACGATCACGTCACCTCGAATGATGAATTATTTTCAAAAAAGATCGTGAAACATGAAATGTCATTCATTTGTGCCGGTAAGTGAATGGGCAATTCACCTATTTTTGGTCCACATGTGGCCCGATACGCGGGGAACGTGCTATGGAGAATTACGACTAGTTCCGCTTGCACCAGGGACTAGTTCCGCTTGCACCAGGGACTAGTTCCGCTTGCACCAGGGACTAGTTCCGCTTGCACCAGGGACTAGTTCCGCTTGCACCAGGGACTAGTTCCGCTTGCACCAGGGACTAGTTCCGCTTGCACCAGGGACTAGTTCCGCTTGCACCAGGGACTAGTTCCGCTTGCACCAGGGACTAGTTCCGCTTGCACCAGGGACTAGTTCCGCTTGCACCAGGGACTAGTTCCGCTTGCACCAGGGACTAGTTCCGCTTGCACCAGGGACTAGTTCCGCTTGCACCAGGGACTAGTTCCGCTTGCACCAGGGACTAGTTCCGCTTGCACCAGGGACTAGTTCCGCTTGCACCAGGGACTAGTTCCGCTTGCACCAGGGACTAGTTCCGCTTGCACCAGGGACTAGTTCCGCTTGCACCAGGGACTAGTTCCGCTTGCACCAGGGACTAGTTCCGCTTGCACCAGGGACTAGTTCCGCTTGCACCAGGGACTAGTTCCGCTTGCACCAGGGACTAGTTCCGCTTGCACCAGGGACTAGTTCCGCTTGCACCAGGGACTAGTTCCGCTTGCACCAGGGACTAGTTCCGCTTGCACCAGGGACTAGTTCCGCTTGCACCAGGGACTAGTTCCGCTTGCACCAGGGACTAGTTCCGCTTGCACCAGGGACTAGTTCCGCTTGCACCAGGGACTAGTTCCGCTTGCACCAGGGACTAGTTCCGCTTGCACCAGGGACTAGTTCCGCTTGCACCAGGGACTAGTTCCGCTTGCACCAGGGACTAGTTCCGCTTGCACCAGGGACTAGTTCCGCTTGCACCAGGGACTAGTTCCGCTTGCACCAGGGACTAGTTCCGCTTGCACCAGGGACTAGTTCCGCTTGCACCAGGGACTAGTTCCGCTTGCACCAGGGACTAGTTCCGCTTGCACCAGGGACTAGTTCCGCTTGCACCAGGGACTAGTTCCGCTTGCACCAGGGACTAGTTCCGCTTGCACCAGGGACTAGTTCCGCTTGCACCAGGGACTAGTTCCGGTTGCACCAGGGACTAGTTCCGCTTGCACCAGGGACTAGTTCCGGTTGCACCAGGGACTAGTTCCGCTTGCACCAGGGACTAGTTCCGGTTGCACCAGGGACTAGTTCCGGTTGCACCAGGGACTAGTTCCGCTTGCACCAGGGACTAGTTCCGCTTGCACCAGGGACTAGTTCCGGTTGCACCAGGGACTAGTTCCGCTTGCACCAGGGACTAGTTCCGCTTGCACCAGGGACTAGTTCCGCTTGCACCAGGGACTAGTTCCGCTTGCACCAGGGACTAGTTCCGCTTGCACCAGGGACTAGTTCCGCTTGCACCAGGGACTAGTTCCGCTTGCACCAGGGACTAGTTCCGCTTGCACCAGGGACTAGTTCCGCTTGCACCAGGGACTAGTTCCGCTTGCACCAGGGACTAGTTCCGCTTGCACCAGGGACTAGTTCCGCTTGCACCAGGGACTAGTTCCGCTTGCACCAGGGACTAGTTCCGCTTGCACCAGGGACTAGTTCCGCTTGCACCAGGGACTAGTTCCGCTTGCACCAGGGACTAGTTCCGCTTGCACCAGGGACTAGTTCCGCTTGCACCAGGGACTAGTTCCGCTTGCACCAGGGACTAGTTCCGCTTGCACCAGGGACTAGTTCCGCTTGCACCAGGGACTAGTTCCGCTTGCACCAGGGACTAGTTCCGCTTGCACCAGGGACTAGTTCCGCTTGCACCAGGGACTATTTCCGCTTGCACCAGGGACTAGTTCCGCTTGCACCAGGGACTAGTTCCGCTTGCACCAGGGACTAGTTCCGCTTGCACCAGGGACTAGTTCCGCTTGCACCAGGGACTAGTTCCGCTTGCACCAGGGACTAGTTCCGCTTGCACCAGGGACTAGTTCCGCTTGCACCAGGGACTAGTTCCGCTTGCACCAGGGACTAGTTCACCAGTCCGCACAAAGCGGCCACTCTGATTTCATCACTCTAACACGCTCCACCAAAACATAATTCCTTTAAGCAGATATATTACTTACTTTGTATAAGCTGGTAGCAGGAAAAATGGCTCGTTGATTCATTGAAGTTTATCCATTTAATGAATATTTACTTCTATGACCAAATTTGAAAGTTGGTAATGTTAGGAAGTTTAGCAAACGAATGAATATTAATGAACACGAGTCATTTTAGTTCCTGTTTCACAAAGTTGAACTGATTATCCTGCACACTTTAATTTTCCGAGTGTATAAAGCCTGCTCTGACAGGGGAAAAATTTACTAGGATACATATTCAATAAATTATTATTTTTTCCCCTGAGATGGATACAACTGTTGTATCTAAGGGAATTAGCACTCCCACGGGAATTATGCGAGATCCCGAACTAAAGGTTACGTAGGCCTTCTTTTTGTTTATAGAATAGGACTTTTGTTTTGCTACGGACCATCTTTTTTCGTTTCAATGCTGTCTTGTTCTGCAATACTTGCTACTTTATTTTCAATTTTCATCCTGTTTCATGAACTTTTTTCTTGGCTTACTTTCTCTTATACGCCTTGTGCGTAGATTCCGCGTTCCCTAAACTCCATACTAAATGGTGCCTACATCAATCCTCTCTTTGAACATCTTTGTTGTGGTAACTTATAAGCAATCATTATTCTTTTTTGCAAACGGGTACGCATGCTCTTTTATTCCACGTTCGATGAATAAGTTCTTGAATAATTTTTAATATCCTTTAGGGTGAGTTTCGGCTGATTTTTTGCGCCTCCGTACTTCAGACCCCAGTCAGAAGAGTTAAGAGACCTGTAATCGATTTTTGCGCCTCCGTACTTCAGACCCCAGTCAGAAGAGTTAAGAGACCTGTAATCGATTTTTGCGCCTCCGTACTTCAGACCCCAGTCAGAAGAGTTAAGAGACCTGTAATCGATTTTTGCGCCTCCGTACTTCAGACCCCAGTCAGAAGAGTTAAGAGACCTGTAATCAATTTTTGCGCCTCCGTACTTCAGACCCCAGTCAGAAGAGTTAAGAGACCTGTAATCGATTTTTGCGCCTCCGTACTTCAGACCCCAGTCAGAAGAGTTAAGAGACCTGTAATCGATTTTTGCGCCTCCGTACTTCAGACCCCAGTCAGAAGAGTTAAGAGACCTGTAATCGATTTTTGCGCCTCCGTACTTCAGACCCCAGTCAGAAGAGTTAAGAGACCTGTAATCGATTTTTGCGCCTCCGTACTTCAGACCCCAGTCAGAAGAGTTAAGAGACCTGTAATCGATTTTTGCGCCTCCGTACTTCAGACCCCAGTCAGAAGAGTTAAGAGACCTGTAATCGATTTTTGCGCCTCCGTACTTCAGACCCCAGTCAGAAGAGTTAAGAGACCTGTAATCGATTTTTAGGCCTCCGTACTTCAGACCTCAGTCAGAAGAGTTAAGAGACCTGTAATCGATTTTTCTCATTCTTTCCCCGGAAAATTAATTTTAAATTATTTTAGCAAAAAAAACCGCTTCATTACATGTTGATTGATTCAAAGACAACGACGTTCGGTACACGAATTTTTCCTCTTTAGCAAAGCCAGAAGTAAACATTGTGCATGTCAATACATGGGCTCTACACACAGTGTATTTTGTGCGGGGTGTTATTATACTGGTCGCACTCATCGAATTGGGCGTTTTCTATGCCATGGGAACAGCCTTCCCCGGGAGGTATACTGTTAGCATAGTGTACTGTTAGCACAGTGTACTGTTAGCACAGTGTACTGTTAGCACAGTGTACTGTTAGCACAGTGTACTGTTAGCACAGTGTACTGTTAGCACAGTGTACTGTTAGCACAGTGTACTGTTAGCACAGTGTACTGTTAGCACAGTGTACTGTTAGCACAGTGTACTGTTAGCACAGTGTACTGTTAGCACAGTGTACTGTTAGCACAGTGTACTGTTAGCACAGTGTACTGTTAGCACAGTGTACTGTTAGCACAGTGTACTGTTAGCACAGTGTACTGTTAGCACAGTGTACTGTTAGCACAGTGTACTGTTAGCACAGTGTACTGTTAGCACAGTGTACTGTTAGCACAGTGTACTGTTAGCACAGTGTACTGTTAGCACAGTGTACTGTTAGCACAGTGTACTGTTAGCACAGTGTACTGTTAGCACAGTGTACTGTTAGCACAGTGTACTGTTAGCACAGTGTACTGTTAGCACAGTGTACTGTTAGCACAGTGTACTGTTAGCACAGTGTACTGTTAGCACAGTGTACTGTTAGCACAGTGTACTGTTAGCACAGTGTACTGTTAGCACAGTGTACTGTTAGCACAGTGTACTGTTAGCACAGTGTACTGTTAGCACAGTGTACTGTTAGCACAGTGTACTGTTAGCACAGTGTACTGTTAGCACAGTGTACTGTTAGCACAGTGTACTGTTAGCACAGTGTACTGTTAGCACAGTGTACTGTTAGCACAGTGTACTGTTAGCACAGTGTACTGTTAGCACAGTGTACTGTTAGCACAGTGTACTGTTAGCACAGTGTACTGTTAGCACAGTGTACTGTTAGCACAGTGTACTGTTAGCACAGTGTACTGTTAGCACAGTGTACTGTTAGCACAGTGTACTGTTAGCACAGTGTACTGTTAGCACAGTGTACTGTTAGCACAGTGTACTGTTAGCACAGTGTACTGTTAGCACAGTGTACTGTTAGCACAGTGTACTGTTAGCACAGTGTACTGTTAGCACAGTGTACTGTTAGCACAGTGTACTGTTAGCACAGTGTACTGTTAGCACAGTGTACTGTTAGCACAGTGTACTGTTAGCACAGTGTACTGTCAGCACAGTGTACTGTCAGCACAGTGTACTGTCAGCACAGTGTACTGTCAGCACAGTGTACTGTCAGCACAGTGTACTGTCAGCACAGTGTACTGTCAGCACAGTGTACTGTCAGCACAGTGTACTGTCAGCACAGTGTACTGTCAGCACAGTGTACTGTCAGCACAGTGTACTGTCAGCACAGTGTACTGTCAGCACAGTGTACTGTCAGCACAGTGTACTGTCAGCACAGTGTACTGTCAGCACAGTGTACTGTCAGCACAGTGTACTGTCAGCACAGTGTACTGTCAGCACAGTGTACTGTCAGCACAGTGTACTGTCAGCACAGTGTACTGTCAGCACAGTGTACTGTCAGCACAGTGTACTGTCAGCACAGTGTACTGTCAGCACAGTGTACTGTCAGCACACTTCAGTGACAGACACACTGGGGAAAATTGTCACAAACAAACATACAGTTGTGTGTCATTAATGTTAAGGAAATTTGACACACTTTTGTGTGCCATGGGCTGATACATCATACATAAGTGTGCCAACAATGACGCAGCGCAAATTGTCACCATTTCATATAAATTTTTCCATTTATCAGACTAGCGAGTGAAAGCACTCAATGACTCCCGATATCTTAGAATTTGATGCAAAAATAGCCAAATATTCAAAGGTTTCTGAAAGTAATTATTTCTTTTCACAATTTCCAATGACCGCCTGCTTTTTAACGAGAAATAGTTCACCGAATGAAACTTGAATACGGGGTTTAACTTCACAAATCGCTTAACCATGTAGCTTAAGAGATTAGGCCGAAATATACTCAGATTTATTTGAATAAGCACTTGAATCTGGAAAAAAACGCTCTCCTGACTCAGGTGTGTGAGTTTCTCTGAGCGCTACTTGTTTTTAGCATTCGTGCCTAATTTTTAAGCCTCCTGTGATCCTGTGCCCATGCTTCTGCTCTTGAGATCGTTTTCGTTGTGGCTAGAGAGTAGTAAACTAATTTGTACAATAATGGTTATAATGATAATAATTTCACTGTTTTTGTGCAATACCAAGTTGAATAACTGCACTGTGGCTCTTGCTGTATCGTGCTCATTAATGGTACCGTTATTTCAATGCCAAGCTGAATAATAGTACCGTAGTTTGTTCTATACCGGGGTAAATAATAGCACCGTTGTTTTTTAATTCCGAGTTGGTTAATTGCACAATTGTTATTGCTATACCGAAGTGAATAATTGAGCCATCTTTCGTCAAACTCTGAGCCAAATAGCTAACATCCACACAAGCTCGATGATTGTTTACAGCTCATTAGAGGTGCCATTCCCTTACATTTATGTTAATACCGATAGAATAAAGTATCCAATCCTGATCAATATTTTCATAGTTTCAGGCTCGTTATTTGTGCATGAAGAGCCTCTGACACAGGAATATGTGTCGCAGCTCATCATTTATGCACGGAATTATTGCCGCCTCTGTCACCGCTGCGCCCTTCAGAGAGCAGGCGGCTGCGTGGGAGCGGCCCGGCCCGCCTGGAAGTACAAAAAAGTTCACCGCGGGATAAAAATGAAGGCCGAGTTAATCCGAAGCGCTCTGTTCTTATTTCCAGAGCTCGGCTCTCAGGACGTGCTCTTGCTTCGTATTATGATAGTATTCTTTTCTGCTCAGGGAGAGTACCGCAGACGCTTGCTCTCGCGTAAAAAAGAAATGTGAAGGGACTCGAGGTGTCTTATAATTGCACAGCCTCAGTGTAACTTCTCAGCGAGAATGTATTGAACGCTTTGTTGTTCAACATCAGGGAATTGTAAGAACGATTAAAACAATGCATTTATCAGAAGCGCTTTTAATGTTCATTCATCATTTATAGTGGAAATTGAAATAAAACGTGCGTACGTCATCTATTACAGGCTCAACTGGAAGACCTATAACCGACGTGTGTTCAGGAAAGATCAGCATCTAAGCAGTCAGCGAGGGAGCAGAGCAGAGCAAAGCAACACCCCGCAACACCAGCGCCTAATCACTAATCAGTCAGCGAAGAAGTAGAGCACAGCAACAAGCCGCAACACCAGCGCCTAATCACTAATCAGTCAGCGAAGAAGCAGAGCACAGCAACCAGCCGCAACACCAGCGCCTAATCACTAATCACTCAGCGAGGGAGTAGAGCAGAGCAGCACCTCGCAACACCAGCGCCTAATAACTAATAACTCAGCGAGGGAGTAGAGCAGAGCAACACCCCGCAACACTAGCGCCTAATCACTAATCACTCAGCGAGAGAGTAGAGCAGAGCAGCACCCCGCAACACCAGTGCCTAATCACTAATCACTCAGCGAGGGAGCAGAGCAGAGCAGCACCCCGCAACACCAGCGCCTAATCACTAATCACTAATCACTCAGCGAGGGAGTAGAGCAGAGCAGCACCCCGCAACACCAGCGCCTAATCACTAATCACTCAGCGAGGGAGCAGAGCAACACCCCGCAACACCAGCGCCTAATCACTAATCACTCAGCGAGGGAGTAGAACAGAGCAACACGCCGCAACACCCCGCAACACCAGCGCCTAATCACTAATCACTCAGCGAGGGAGTAGAGCAGAGCAGCACCCCGCAACACCAGCGCCTGATCACTTATCACTCAGCGAGTGAGTAGAGCAGAGCAACACCCCGCAACACCAGCGCCTGATCACTAATCACTCAGCGAGGGAGTAGAGCAGAGCAGCACCCCGCAACACCAGCGCCTAATCACTTATCAGTCAGCGAGGGAGCAGAGCAGAGCAACACCTCGCAACACCAGCGCCTAATCACTAATCAGTCAGCGAGGGAGCAGAGCAACACCAGCGCATAATCACTAATCAGTCAGCGAGGGAGCAGAGCAGAGCAACACCCCGCAACACCAGCGCCTAATCACTAATCAGGCAGCGAGGGAGCAGAGCAGAGCAACACCCCGCAACACCAGCGCCTAATCACTAATCAGTCAGCGAGGGAGCAGAGCAACACCAGCGCCTAATCACTAATCAGTCAGCGAGGGAGCAGAGCAACACCAGCGCCTAATCACTGATCAGTCAGCGAAGGAGCGGAGCAGAGCAACACCCCGCAACACCAGCGCCTAAACATTAATCAGTCAGCGATGAAGCGGAGCAGAGCAACACCCCGCAACACCAGCGCCTAATCACTAAACAGTCAGCGATGAAGCGGAGCAGAGTAACACCCCGCAACACCAGCGCCTAATCACTAATCAGTCAGCGAGGGAGAGAGCAGAGCAACACCCCGCAACACCAGCGCCTAATCACTAATCAGTCAGCGAGGGAGAGAGCAGAGCAACACCCCGCAACACCAGCGCCTAATCACTTATCAGTCAGCGAGGGAGCAAAGCAGAGCAACACCCCGCAACACCAGCGCCTAATCACTAATCAGTCAGCGATGAAGCGGAGCAGAGTAACACCCCGCAACACCAGCGCCTAATCACTAATCAGTCAGCGATGAAGCGGAGCAGAGTAACACCCCGCAACACCAGCGCCTAATCACTAATCAGTCAGCGAGGGAGCAGAGCAGAGTAACACCCCGCAACACCAGCGCCTAATCACTAATCAGTCAGCGAGGGAGCAGAGCAGAGTAACACCCCGCAACACCAGCGCCTAATCACTAATCAGTCAGCGAGGGAGCAGAGCAGAGTAACACCCCGCAACACCAGCGCCTAATCACTAATCAGTCAGCGAGGGAGCAGAGCAGAGCAACACCCCGCAACACCAGCGCCTAATCACTAATCAGTCAGCGAGGGAGCAGAGCAGAGTAACACCCCGCAACACCAGCGCCTAATCACTAATCAGTCAGCGAGGGAGCAGAGCAGAGTAACACCCCGCAACACCAGCGCCTAATCACTCCAGCGCCTAATCACTAATCAGTCAGCGAGGGAGCAGAGCAGAGTAACACCCCGCAACACCAGCGCCTAATCACTAATCAGTCAGCGAGGGAGCAGAGCAGAGCAACACCCCGCAACACCAGCGCCTAATCACTAATCAGTCAGCGAGGGAGCAGAGCAGAGTAACACCCCGCAACACCAGCGCCTAATCACTAATCAGTCAGCGAGGGAGCAGAGCAGAGTAACACCCCGCAACACCAGCGCCTAATCACTAATCAGTCAGCGAGGGAGCAGAGCAGAGTAACACCCCGCAACACCAGCGCCTAATCACTAATCAGTCAGCGAGGGAGCAGAGCAGAGCAACACCCCGCAACACCAGCGCCTAATCACTAATCAGTCAGCGAGGGAGCAGAGCAGAGCAACACCCCGCAACACCAGCGCCTAATCACTAATCAGTCAGCGAGGGAGCAGAGCAGAGTAACACCCCGCAACACCAGCGCCTAATCACTAATCAGTCAGCGAGGGAGCAGAGCAGAGCAACACCCCGCAACACCCAGTGCTCCGGAGGCAAGAGCGTGGGCAGGTCGACACTGAGGATGTAGTTGGTGGAGTGACCCGTGGTGGTGAGCTCGCCGCGCCGGCCGCTCGTCTTGTACACCGGACACGAGTACGTCCCGGACGTGCACAGGGTGGCCTTCTCGACGGGCTCCAGCCAGATCTGCGGTCATAAAATACCGCGTCATCAGGGGAAGTGAATGCATGAGATCGAGCGCTACAATCACGAGGAAAATCTGGGGTTTAAAATAGGGAATTTTACGCGATTGAAATTAAAAGGCTGGGATTGCATTCGTGAAGCTGCATCAAGATATGAGTGGAGAGTAGTAAGGTGAATTGCATCACTCTGGGCTCTAATTCACAGAGATAAAACTCCACTTTAACGTTTGATTAAAATTATGCATGATAGACCTAGCAGAACACTATTTAATATTTGTAATCAATCGGGGAATGTCTTAAGAATGCATTTAAACATTTCCGACGCTGTGAAAATAACTTGCATAAGGGTTTTCAATGTAGCTATGAACAAGATACGTCGACATGAAGGAGGCAAAATAAGTACATTATCATAGGTTGACATTATTATATTTCCTAATGTAAAATTTAAAAATTATCATGCAGCAAAACTTGCGATGAAAAGTTAAAATAAATTGTATAATTTCAGATCGCTTTCCATTAACATCCACTTTGAGATCAAACCGCATCGTGTCACTAAATAAACCAAATTCTTTAGTTAGTATCAGAACGAGTCAAAGACAACCATGTGGCGAGCGAGAAAACCTTCATATTGGTGAGTCATCAGACTGAGTTACGAAATACTGTATCAGAAAAACTCGGCTACTGAACGAAGTAAGCCCTAAGAAAAAAAACTTTACCCAAGTCAGGATCTACTATAGGTAAAATATTAAGTAAGGTAGAAAAACAAGAGGAAAGTCGGCCACAAAGTTGCCATAGACTGGGGAATTTCGAATAAATCTTGGCATAAGCGAATGCAGTTCGGCTTGAATGACCACGTCTGCAGCACGCAAAACTGCCTCGTAAAGCAGGGGGATATGAGCAGACTGACGACTCGAGTATTAGGGGTAAAATGAGCGAGATAGCGGCGCATGAAAGCTGAACCCTTTTGGAAGTGGTGGCTATCAAGCAGCTTCCAGAAGCCATAAAGAAGATCAAATAGGTTTAGCGAAAATGAAGGTTACGGCCGAGTGTATTGATCAGGTCTGTGAAGCAGGCCATGCAGTCTCGGTCGTTTTCTTGCTGGAGCCGGAAATGCTGTTAAGTCAATGGTGAATCCCAATAATGTTTATCAGCATATTTAATTGCTTCGAATTTTCTATTTTTTTTGTAATTTACGAGAGAGAACACCTTTTGATTACAGGAGAGTTTTTGTTAGTTACTCATACGAGCCCATTTCGTGAGAATATTTTTGTGAAATTTTAACGAAGAATTAGGGATCATACGAGCTAGCTATTTACCGTTTTTGCATTGTTCTTAGTTAAGAAAAATTCATTCTGATTTATTAAGTTAAGGCAAATTCAAATGTTTCAAGTCTGCAGTACAATGGAGGAAGTAACTAGTCGAAAACTACCCAAGCGTGATAAGGTTCAAATATGAACCAATATGGTGCTAATTTAACCTTGAAAATATAGACGTCCACCTCAGCTCAAGTAAGAAGGCAAAAGAACTGAGAACTTCTTGCACATCCACTAGCGTCATCGAGAGTGCTGATATGAAAGTCCTAATTAAATTAGTAAATTTAAGCCTCCCTAACAGTAAAAACGGTATTCCAAAGAGAGGAAGGAGGGAAGTACTGTCTAGTAGGGCCTTTAAGCGATCGAGAAATCTATGTATTAGGTGTATTCTTTCACATGATCCCTGAGAACAGAAAAAGTAAGTTGAGAAAGAAAAATATGAAGTACGATGAAAGTTGAAAAAGTATTGGGGACTGAAAAACAGGACAGCAGTAAATTAACAAAAATAGCCCTTAACAAAACAAAAAAAAATATTTTTTTCTAAAAATGGAAAGCGTACCTGGAACCTCATGGAGAGTGTCGATTTAAGTTGCAGTAAATAATTAAGTGGGAATTCAGATGTGAGAAAATATTCCGTCATATAACGGCACTGTATTACGGATCGCTTAACTGGAAGTTCAACATTTATTTGTCCCATCATTCATAGGCCTCTGGTGTACATATCAATTCTTTAAAAAAAAGATTAACCGGAAAATTTTTCTAACGCATACTTTTTTGCGAAATAAATTTTCCTGTTTACTGGATTCACCAGCGAAAAAAGAAACCCTCCTAGGATTTTTGCAAAACAAATCTTCGTTTTTTTTGGATTCACCAACGAAAAATAAAAACCCTCCTACGAAAAGACAGAATAGGCCAAAAATAAATGATCACAGGTGAAGATGCGTTAGCGCGGTGTCTCACAGGCGGCATGGCGTCGTGCAGCTTGCGAGGCAAGGCCTCCTCCAGCCGCCCCGCCTCCCCGCACCACCGGGCACCCTCCAGGTACAGGCCGTCTATCACCGCCCCTGTCGGCAGCTCTGCGTCGGGCGGCTCCTTCAGGACCTAGCCATGGAAATGGCATCTCGTTAGCGATGTCGTTAGGATTGAATTTTTTCAGGTCAGCGATGTCGTCAGGATTGAAATTGACATCCGTCAAATGTTCAGAGACATGTACCTCGCGGCAAATTGGTTCATCTTTTCACACCACAGAACTTGGATATCATAGAAATTGAAAATATACATGAATTATACGTCATAGTCATTCACTCACTTCTTGACAAACTGATTCATTTTTTGATATCACGGTACTTGCATGCGGAAATTTTCTAACCATTTATTTGATGCTACATCTTCAACAGGCGTTCGGGAAGTATTTTACATGTTCAAGGATTAATTAGTTGAATTTGTAGTTTAGCGTTTTCACATCTTATAATCATAAAATTTAGGTATTTGGTTAAGTTTAGCAATATTGTACGTATAATTTTAGAACTGTAAGCTTTTCTACGATATCTCTTTATTCTTAGTTTTGAAGCTAAACATTTCTAACAACCTATTTTTTAGTGTGTCAGCGTCGGTATTTGCAAGATTACAATAAAAACAATCAATTACAATTATAAATCATAAATTATCCGTTACAGCTATTAATTACAAATTATCAACTAAAATTTTGATTACAAATTAACAGTTACACCATAATTAATTCCAGTTATATTGAACGAACTGCTTTCTTCTCAACCACCAAATTACTGTTGCAAAAGTGAAACAGAGGCGAACAGCCATTGAGCAGACTTCTCTATTAAGAACTAAAACGTTCAAAACTATAGGGACACCTTTTCTCTTCCCAGGACCCTATACACTCGAGACAGACAACTGCAGGGCTGAGCCCTCTCCCCAATATGTGCACTCGATACTGACGGTGTAGCGGAAGGTGAGCTGGTCAATGGAGGTGCCGAGCTTGCGGGCGTGGTTCTGCAGCACCGCTGTCAGGAAGGATTGCGTGAAGAAGAAGCCCGACAGCCAGAACACTCGCGGCATACCGTCTTCAAACCATCGCTTGCGAGAGTATAAAAACGTGAGGTGATGACTGAGTACTTCCACCAGTGCTGCATAGCGTTTTTATGGTGGTTATGGGGGTTAGTACTGAACTGTTTGTGACTAAATATTTTTACGTTGTACCTCAAATCGGTGTGAGTTCAGGAGAATGTAGGTATAAGTATAAAGGCCGGTTTAAGTTGCCCAAAATTGCCCTATTCGACATTCCATGTAGTATGATACAAGCCCACAAGCAGCTGTTATCACCTCCGAGTACTTACAGTCGATGTCAAAACTGCAATATTGAACAAATGCCGCTCTGTATATTGAACTCAATTTCTGGGTTCTGTCTTGAAGCGTGTTGGACAATTGAACTTGAAGCGACTTTTCAAACGCGCAGGAAATCAAGGAACATCAACAATAAACCTAAACAGATACTTCATCAACATGTTCATGATCCATACCCCCAGTTAGATAAGAAATGCCGCATTTTATCTATTCAAAAACAGTAATAAAAAATGAAAGCATCTTTTTATCAATTAGAGAACGTTGAATCAGCCAGAAAAATCAAAGAATTTTTAGGTGAAAAGGAGTCAGGAAACGATTAGCTCATTAATTTGTTCGCCGAATTTGTTCCACCGATAGGCGGAACCAAGCCACAGAACAGCATTTCTGTGTCCAACATGATGAATAAGACACGAACCGTCCGAAATGGTGAAACATTAAGAGAGGTCTTACACTACCTGCAAGAAGGCCAGCCTGTCGCAGAGATCTTGGATGTAGAAGCCGAGGCTCTTGAGTGTGGGGTAGGACTTGGCCAGCCACAGCTGCGGCACGCGCCCTGTGCGGATGCTGGCCAGCACTTCCTCCGTCTCCTCCGTCAGGCTCTCGCTGCCTGCCAGGTGAAAATGTAGTACGTTGTTATTTTGAATTAGGCAACGTTAACTTATTTTGAAAAAAAATTGGTAATCCCTGTAACTATGGAAATGGAAGGTTTGCCATGTTATGAATTTGAACGAGAACTATATTAGTGCGCTATTTCATTGTTGACGTTAAGCATTACGAATATGGGTACTAGTGTTTCAATGATAACATGCATAGAAAAAAAATAAAACACAAATTTCAACGAAGAGTCCTGTACAAGATAGATTATAAAGTGCAAGAATCAATAAGGAGGAGAACTTCACTTCATTACATCCAAAATTTTAAAACTAAATAAATCGTTCACAGCATTCGGTCCATGACCCCTTTGCTACCTAATCTCATTTGTGATCTGAGTGAAGCAACCAAACTGACCAGCTATAGCTTTCCTGACGTAGGTGAGGCTGGAGACGATGACGTCGAGCAAGGTGTTGTAGCGGCACATCTCCTGCACGAGCACGGTGCTGAGGGACTGCGCGTGGCAGGGGGGGAACTTCTGCAGCGCCGCGTCGATGCAGAACTGCGGCGGCAACTTGGCCACGATGTCGCTGCACGTCCGCGACAGCGCGTCGCTCTCTCCTCCGCTCGCACTCTCCGCTCCCGCGCACAGTGACGACGACTGCAGGCAGAGGAGTATGCATTTCTTCAGTGTAGTTTGTATCTTTTCAGAGTAGTGTGTATCTCTTCAGAATAGTGTGTATCTCTTCAGAATAGTTTGCATCTCTTCAGAATAGTGTGTATCTCTTCAGAGTAGTGTATCTCTTCAGAGTAGTGTGTATCTCTTCAGAGTAGTGTGTATCTCTTCAGAGAAGTGTGTATTTCTTCAGAGTAGTGTGTATCTCTTCAGAGTAGTGTGTATCTCTTCAGAGTAGTGTGTATCTCTTCAGAGTAGTCTGTATCTCTTCAGAGTAGTGTGTATTTTTCAAAGTGGTGTGTATTTTCTTAAAGTAGTATGAATCTCTTCAGAGTACTAGCATCTTTTCTGAGTACTAGTAGCTTTAGTCATGTATAGTAGTTAGTTCAAGTTTCCATTTTCGTTGCCAAAATGTTTTCACAGAGGAAGGGGAAGGGACTGTATAGCATGGAATGAGGAAAACGTGGAATCTGGGCGACTTGTTCTACACAAGATACCTTGCGTACAGAAACAGAAATTTAGGATGGAAGAAGACGAAGAAAAAAAAATGAGATAGTGAAACAGCCTTAAAAAACTGGAAGAATTAAAGTGGCCTCTCTGTAGCTGAGGTAACCTGAACGGCCTCCCCCTGAGAGCGCTAGTCTCCGTTGACTACAGGCGGTGTGGCAGGGGAGCGTGTGCGTAGTGTGCAATTATTGAGAATTTGGTAAGATATTTCCGAGGACCAAAACACGCGAGCGCAAAAAAAAAATACTTCGAAGGAAAATAACTCCTATTTCGCCAACAAAACTACACGGAGGTTTGTTCACCTTTTCTTGCTTGCTCGCTGCACAAGTAAGATTCGGCTTTGACGTCAGCGAAAAGGGCAATCAGCTTTCAACGAGCGTGGCCTGACGCAGTATCGTGCATTTAGGCGGCTTATCCTTGAATTATATATACACCTCAGCGCGCGATTGTTTACGCCAATGCATTGCTTGCTTTACAAAAAAGTTGCCTCTAATTACCAGTACTCCATGAAATTCATCTCTTTGGAAAAAATTGAAATCGTGAAAAAATTAACAATAAGATCAAAGACGATGCCATGGGAAGGAGCGATTTCATTCTATTTGCTAAACTTCTAAGTAGCATTCCGTGTATTCTATTAGAGTAAATTTTACTGTTGATACAAAAGACGCACACTGAATGGATTAATATTTCAAGAGAAAAAATGTATCCTCCTCAGAAAAAAAGATGTTCTTCGATTTCCTTCATCACTAGCCACTTTAGCTAACTTCGAAGACCTCCTCTTTCCTTCTTAATTATCGAGAATAAATCTCTCAACCAGCAAGTGGGATCTAACCAACTGTACACCAGTCAATCGCTCAGTCGGCGAATACATCTAGACAGTCAAGAGAACTTATTCTTAGTTTTCGGTATTAAATCTCTCAACCAGCAAGTGGGATTACATCAATCGATCGCTCTGTCAGCTAATGCATCAGCTGCTAAACAGACAATTGCATAAGTTCTTAGCTAATCACGTAGCATGCCCACTTGAGTGGTGAGCACAGCAGCGAAGAGCTTGGCGGTCTCGTTCTGGTCCTTGGCGATGCTGGCGTTGGTGTTCATACCGAACACGTCCGGCGGGGCGTCCCTGGGGAGACCATCGATGTGGTCCAAGTAGTCCTCCAGGACCCCGTCAGATGGCACGCTGTACGCTCCTGGTGAATATTATGAATTTTCACTCATGTAAGCGCTGCCAATATCTGTGCAAATTCTGCAAACAAATCACATTTGAATTCAATTGGACCCTGTCAGAAGGCACAGATTAGATTATAGGTTGTTTAAGCTTCCCTAACCGCTACAAAAAAGAGCGTATCAAAGAGAGCGCATCAAAGAGAGGAAGGAGGAAGACACCATTTAGTATGGATATTAGAGAACCCGGAATCTGTGCTGAAGGGGCATAGAAACAGTAAGTTGGGAAAGAAGTTCATGAAACAAGATAAAATTTGAAGGAGAAAGTAGTAGGTGCTGAAAAACAGGACAGCAGTGAAACGAAAAAGGTAGTCCATAACGTAACAAAAAAAAATTTTATTTCAACAAAAAGAAGGCCTACCTAACTCTCAGCTCGGGCCCTCACACATTTTCCCCCTGGGAGCGCTAATTCCCATAGATACAATAGTTGTATCCTCCTGAGGGGTGTCAGAAGGCACGTGTACGCTCTTCGTGAATATTATGAATTGTCACTCGTGTAGACGCTGCTAATATCTGCACAAATTTCATAAAATACCAAATTTCTATTCAATTAAAAATGGCAGTAGAGGAAGAACGTGCCAGAGTCAGTTTTGTTGCCGAATTCATAGTGATAATTAGTGTTTCTCCATCATGATCATTGAGTGTGAACCCAGAAATTGGAAACTTTTGTGAATGAAGAACTAGTCAGGTTTCATTAGCAAACTTTTTCTATCCGTTGAAACCCGAATGAACTTCAAAAGGAATGCATTTAATGAAAAATGAACATAACCCAGAGCGAAATTAATTTGTAACAAAATAATAGGATAAGAGTGGCAGTACAGAAATCAATTTGTACGCGAGTAACTCAGTAGAAAAATTGGGTTATGCAAAAATAGCATAGAATGAATTTCATATTCTCTTTTTGAGACCTCTGAGTGAGGTAGTAATCGGTAATACAGGTTAAAATTATCCAATCAGACACCTTGACAGACACCTTGACAGTTCTCGGAAATGGATAAAGGCTTTGAAGTGAAGGTTTATCACCTCGCTCGGGAAGAAAATAAATGGATGAGAACAAAGTGAACAGTTGCACCGGAGTGAGAGGCCGTCGGACTGCAGCGTGGCTCTCATTTGATCTATTTGGAGATGTTGATGTAGACCGTCACCACGTGCGTCAAAAATCATTTCATCAAACTAAGGTCGCTCTAAAATTACATACGCATTAATGCGTCTCATGAACTGTTGAGTTCGAAACGTTCAATTTTATTCATTTCAACTTTACTAATATCAATAAAATGACTATACGTACAGTAATTTTTGCCTCGCTTTTCATTTTAAGATTCCTTTTCATAAGCATAAAAATCGGAATGATGTACACCACGCATATTTCTAGGATTTTGCTGGTTGAAGCTGTTTATTGATGCTGAGGTGTTCTTTATTTAATTTAATCGGCATTTTCAACACGAAGGTTTAGAAATGCATTAATTTAATAGTTCAACGGCATCTGATCAAGATACTTGTACATACGGGCTACCATTGGAAAATAAAAACTTACACCGAATAATATTCAAAATATTGTAAATTTCTAAGTATTACATCCTCCTTATGACACAATGCAAGTAACACCACAATAGGAAAGTTCAGAAACTTAAAAAAGTGCCCAAAAATTTATCTGGGAAAATAATTACCCTTGTCATCGAAGGAGTAGTCTGAATCTTGCAGCATGCCCTGGCTGCAAAACTTTTGGAGTAGCGTTGCAAGCGTGCGTCTGTCGCGCTCGTCGGTCACCTTCCCGCCGTAGTTGCACTCCGCCGTCAGGTACTGTAGCGCCTGCCACGGCACTCCCTGACAACACACACATCCAGAGAGATGGTCGGAGTATTAGCTCCCGTACATTGAAAAGTGATGTGTAATGTTAAAGCAGAACAGATGGTTAGGAAGCAAAGAAGTTCAAATATGCTTATGTGTTTTTTTCCAGCAAAAATTTGCTTTACAACGACGCCTCCATGAAACGTGTGCTCTTGAAATGAAATTATTAAAGGAAAATTGCCGCAAGTAGTGCTCAAATTTACGTTGTCGTTATAAAATATGATTATTCCATAGATTTCAATTGGTTTACTAACGGTATTGTTTCCTCATATTTGATTTATTCATGTCCAATCAAATTCATTGTTTGCTTAGTTGTATGAAGATGAAATTAATTTTGATGCTTCAGCACACTACGTAGAAAACTTTAAATTTGTAACAGAAATGAGGTAAAATTAAACAAGGAGAACAGGCTTCGGCACTCAGCGGGTTTATCTTCAAAATAATAACTGAAATGTTCAGATTTCTACAAACCTTATAAGTTCAAAGAGAGGAAGTAAGATTTTAAAGTAAATCGTGTTCTCAGCCTTGGAATTGAATTCTCAACTTTTTAGCAGTTTGTAAAATAGAATGGTGTCCAAACTCGCAAAGTATTGATGGATGTCTAGTAAAGCTGAAGTAACACAAAATCTGAGCCGGAAAAATCAATAATTTACAGTAACAAATGCAGTGAAAATTGGGAAGGTGGAAATAATTAAAGAAGTAAGCAATCGGAGAAATGCAAATTTTGATAAATAAACACTTGCCAAAGAACATTTCAAACATTGTTAGTAAAGTAAATATTAAATAGTAATGATGCTTCACTCACATAAATGAAAAGAGTATTTTCCACAGAAATGTTACAGAGATAAATGAATGATCAACAATCCGTAGGAATATATCTTGGTGGCATAAATGTTGCCGTAAGTATTGAAGCGAATATTGGAGAGATGAATATATCAGGAATGAGTATTGAAGGAATCAATTTTGATGAAATGGGTATTGAAGGGACAAATTTTAAAGGAACAAATTCCGTAGAAATTATCATCAAAAGAACGAATATTTAAGAAAAGAATAATAAGCCCCATGTGTAAGACAGAAACTAAAACTTGAGGAAACGGTTATTGAAGACGCAGCGGACCGAGTAAGCCGCTATGAGGTTGCGGAGCTGCTGCACGGAGATGCGCAGGTCGGTGTCTGAGAAGGAGTAGGGGATGTTCCAGCCCAGGGGACCAAACAGCCGCCGCTCCTGCACCACGGCGTGGAAGAAGCACAGCGAGAAAACCAGACGCCGGAAATCGGAGCCCGTTCCGCTTCCGCTGAAGAACTCCTGGTCGCACAACGGGTCCGACAAGTATAGCCTGCCCAGAAATAGAAATGTCGCTTTAGTTTTGTGGTTTCGGTCTTCGAGGGTTTGTTCGAGTTTTCTTTGCTGAGTTAGATTAGATGTTAGTGTAGAAACGTCACTCTAGCCGACAAGTATAGCCTGCACCGAAATAGAAGCGCTGGCTCTAGTTTTGTGGTTTTCGGTCCTCGAGGGTTTGTTCGAGATTTCTGTGCTGCGTTAGGTTGGCGTTAGTTTAAGCTTCCCTATCTGTAGGAAAGGCATTTCTTTGCTGAATATAGTGCTAATATTCTTTTTTGAACTTTTGAACTCATATAGGAAATTTACTCTTATTTTTTACTTTGAAATGAAAAAGAAATTTGTGTATGCTATAAGAAATGGATGGCTTAAGAACATAATAAAATACGAATTTTTCTTATTTTAATGTACATCTGAATTTATAGTTGAGCTCGTTCGTCAGATTAACATGAATTAATATTTCAGAGAAGCAGAGGATGTTTTTTATTCTGATCAAGCTTGATGCCGCCCATCATCTTGTAAGTTAGTTTTCGGCGGCTTTTAATTCACACCAGGACGAAATAACGTCTCTCCTCTGTCGATCCAGTACCCATTTCCGACACTTGGGTTAAGTTGGTAATTATGGCTGAGTTCTCCCTTTTCCCAACAGGGAGAATCCCCGGGCTGGCATCGTCAAGAATCGAATCGGTAACCCTTTCCCGCTGAAAATATTTCACATCATCTCTGTCAATTGGACAGCTTTGAAAAATTCAACTGCTGCTGCAATGTATGTTACCTTAATATTGAAAAACTATCGTTGAAAAACCCAAGTGATCACTCAATACTTGAACATTTATAATGATCTCTTCATAATTACAATCGTATTTTACCATCGAATATTCAGCTTATTAACATCACTAACGGGAGGAAGTGAAATAAATGATATCCTAGGCGAGTGAGAAGGATCTACCTCGTATCATTTCCTATCTAATACATTAAATAAATTTGAAAAGTCCGATCTAGTCTCCTTAACCACAAAAAAGTATGGTGAGAGATACAATGCCTTTAACAGTAGCGAATTAGGAAAGAAGACTATAAAGCATGAAAAAAGTTAAAGAAGGAAGTCATAGGTGCTGCAAAGAAGAAGAGCAGAGAACCGAAATAATACGGTTCGTAGCAAAAAAATATGTTATTTTACCGAAAGGAAGGCCTTCCTAACCCTTAGCTCGGGACCTCACATCTGTCTCATGGGAGCACTAATTCTCATCTCCCTCCGAAGTGCTCATATCCAATATTTCAATAAATCAACGTTAGGAACATTTTCCCGGAATTGTCAATAAGACGAGTTTCTCTTGACTAAAATAACCCAAACTCGCCTCTTGAGGTTAGCTTTGAGGCCTTCAGGAGGTTCGGTGACCATCTTGATGCCGTTCTGTAGCACGGATACGGGGAAGTGAGCAGCGGGGTAGCTGGTCAGCCACAGACGGAAGTCCGGGTGGGTCGTTTCTGGGTTCAAGTCTTCGCAAAGCTGAGCAAGATATTTTAGGCGTTGATGATGTATATTTTTGAAAATTACATTGTCTTGAAACTTGTAGCACGGAGAAGTGATTTGATTTCTTAGCTCATGTTATTTGTATATTACTTATTGACATAGTTGAATCAGACTTCTAAGTCTCAATAACATTCAACCCCCCTTAAACAAACACGTGAATTGGAAATGAGTTTGCGAATAAAAATACAAGATTTGACCATTAAAAAATACTAGCAAAACTACTAAAAACACCAATGCATTTTCACTAAAATAAGTGAATTTATCCAGGCCGGTGGTAACCAATTCTGTCTTCACATTGCCTATTCTAAGCTGCCCTGCCAAAACCTATCCCGGCATAACCTATCTCCAACCACATTCATCTTACACTAAAATGAAACAAAACCATAAATTTCTATTCGCCTAGCAGTAGCTGACCCGGTAATGCTGTTCAACCGTAATTGTGATGCCAGTTAAAACTAAAATTAGGTAGTTTCCAATTAAAGCGTAATGTACGAACGAACAACCCTATTAATTTATGCCCTATAATACCTTTTCGAGCGCAGGCATGAAGGACTTGGCGAGATGACAGTTCTGCAGCAGGACCCAGGTGCCGAGCCTCACGCCCTCCTCAATGAGCCGCGCTGCAAAGGGCCCCTGGCCCTGCCCCAGCGACACGCTCTGCAGCCGCTCACCTCCCATGCCCTGCTCAGCGGGCGCCAGCGTTCTTCGGTCAGCGAAATGGGTGTCGAAACTAGCGTGTATTCAGCGGAATGGAAGTATGGTTGTTTATTGATGGAAATGAGTGCAGCTTTGTGGTTTATTTATTGAAATGGGCTTAGAAATTGTTGTTCGTTTACAGAAATGGAGGTAGACATTGTTTTTTATTGGTAAAAGTGAGCATGGGTATTGCGTGGAAAATGTGAGAGGCAATAATTGACCATTGCTGGAAATATGAAAAAGAGTAATTTTGTGGATTGCTGGAATCTCATAGCAATAGTTTTCAATAGTGAAAGGAATAGTTTTTTCATAGAAAATAACAGTAGTTAATGGGAATAAAACTCGCAGAATGTGAAAACGAGTTTTATCATGCAAATTATTCACGCTTTTAATTTTTGCTAACTTCAGGTTTGAACTTTGCTGGTGAGAAAAAACTGCTCCTTAAAACCTATGCGTATGGGGACAAACATGCTCCCGTCATAATTGTGTATCTAGTTTGCCTCTCTCGTAGATTGTGGTCCCTTGAAAAGCTACCCACGGTCGTCTATAGTAGAGCTTTGTTTTAAGATTTTGTCATTTTAATTTTCATATCGAACTCGAAAAAGGATTACTAATTATTTCACATCATTTATTGCACACGATCTTTCAAAAAACATAAAAAATGAACTACCCCGTTTTCTGCTTTTAAGTCTGAAAATCTTAGACAGTGATTGAAAACATAGCAATCGTCTTCATCCCGACCCACTTGTTTTCGTTGAATGCTTGTGAAACGGTCTTCGATATGAATGGCAATTCTCTGGAAAGTTTGTCATTATTTATCGACCTGATTGAACTTGAATACAATTTTTCTCGATATTTGGTTAAGGTTAGCGACCTGGTCTTCAGCGAACTTGAATTCCAATTCTCTTGGAAGTTTATAACAACTTAGCAGCGTGGTTCTCAGTGAACTTGAATATAAATTCTTTTAATTTTGTCAAGTTTAACGACCTGGTCCTCGGCGAACTTGAGTATGAGGCTGGTGGGGTCTGCGCCTGGCGTGAGCAGGAAGATGAGCGGGACGGTGCTGCTCGAGTCGACAAACGCCCGGCCCAGGTCGAAAGGCGGGGGCTCGATGTACGTCTTCCCCAGCACCTCTGCAGACAACCCCGAAAAACAACAGATCAACGGAGTTGTAATGTGCAGGTAAACGATAATTTTTCCTTAATCTATATTTCAGTCGGTTTTGCTCAAGAAAATCGGTATCATTCAAATGCCACTAAGAGCGCAAATACATGATTTGTTTGTCTCATCTGTGTATGTCTCACAACCGATGTAAGTTAAATATTGAATGACACATTATTATACTAAGAAATTTAAACACACGTATAACATAAAAAATATGAATGTAAATGCAAAATTGAGCACACCTGCAATGTAATATTAAATAATACTGAGCGCTGTTGCTACGAAACAACAAGTAACAATGCCCACTTGATGCATATCGGTGAGTTACATTCAACTCACTTGCAGCGTATCATTGAGTTCCATAGAGCGCACTTGCTGCGTATCATTAAGTAATACGGCGCACCTGCCATGTAACATTGAGTAATACTGGGCGCACCTGCCAAATAATAACAAGTAACACTGCGCACGAGTTAAGTATCACAGAGTTACATTAATCGCACCTGCGACATAGTCGAGGACGGCGGCGACCATCTTGTCTGGCCTGAGGGTCCTGAGGACGCAGAGGGTCTGCAGTTTGCTGAGGGGAGCGCCCGCACTTTGGGGGAGCGCCTCCTTGTGAGGAGTGCCAGACTCCCCCACCACTCGCCACTCCGACACTCTCGATGGAAATTCTTCCACCACATTCTAGAGAAAAAAAATTCCAGTGAAGAATTGAACGCAAATTTGCTCATCTCACTTCACTGGAGGCGGAAAAAGACTGCAGCGAGTAAGTATGAAATATAAAGTTTAAATTTCAGTTCATCAACTTGTGTATGCCATCAGTTTGTAAGAGCATCTCCGTATTTCTGGAAGAGAGAGTGGCGTCATTAAAGCATTTTTTCAATAATGAGAAAAAGTGTTGGAAAATGGATGTTTTAAGTTTAAAAAGACCTGCAGACATGAAAATAGTGAGTGTTTTATGACATTCAACTTTATTATTACTATTATTATTATTATTATTATTATTATAATTACATAGCCGTGCATTCAAAAATCTGGGCTACAATTACCTGCTGGAAAACTTTTTCTGTTCTTTGCTATTCAGGCTTGAAATTGAATCAACTTACAGTATCAGTTCTTGCTCGCTACTTTACCCTTTTAGTGCATCCGCCAGGTCAAAATTTCCTCTCCGATGACTGCCAACCTTTGCCGTTTACGGCAGGCTTTCCCGAAATCCAGTTCTAAGATTTAACTATGGTGGCTATCCATGCGTGTGTCAGATGGCGAACCTGGAACTTTTTGTGACTTGCTTCACGATATGACGCAGGCGACCGGTCCAGATTTGGTTTGTTTACAACGGGATGGCTTAAGTTAAGTTAGGATTTAGTTCATTTAACACTTTGAATGCCCATTGAGGCATAAGAATACCACTAGGGAAATTGCTCATTTGCGTATCGGTGTGAATGAACTGCATTTTCATTATTACAACATTTTTTAGAAGAGATTTAAGCATACGAGGTAAAATGTCATGTTGTTACATTTTCACCCTTTTTAGAAAAATTACAATTTTTTTACAAAAGCATAAATTGGTCAACCTTACCTTTCAAGATATGCCAGAGGCAGCCATTTGGTGGCCTCTCCAGTGAACGCGTTAACTTAAAAAAATACACACAGGCCGGTAACCTTAAATCGACAATGAGGACTATGAGTAAAACTATTATTATTGACTGTAGGTGCGCCGGATACCTTGAAGGCAGGCAACACAGGCAGCATCTAGAACTGCTTCATTTACGATTTGGTTCATTTAAATTTAGAAAAATGCAACAATGGTAACCGTAAAATGGCAAAGAGGACTACGGTTAAAACTATTATATTTATATATTTATGTTATTGATGAAGCGGTAACGAGGACTACAATTAAAACTATCATTGCCAGTACGTGCAGTGGATACCTTGAAGGCAGGCAAGACGGCCAGCATCTGGAACTGCTTCCATGCACTGGTCTGGAGCCAGTGGGGGGCGGGGTTGGGCACGCCGCCCCCCGCCATGCCCGCCCCTCCCGTCACCAGGAACAGCCACTCCGCCTCCCCCACGCCCCCCTTCGCGCGCTCCAAGTTCACGCTCACCAGGAACGAGAACACCAACTTGTCCTGTGGGGTAGTCGAACTCCAATGCATACCTAGTCAGATGATGTTGATAGTCAGATGATGTTGATAGTCAGATGATGTTGATAGTCAGATGATGTTGATAGTCAGATGATGTTGATAGTCAGATGATGTTGATAGTCAGATGATGTTGATAGTCAGATGTTGTTGATAGTCAGATGATGTTGATAGTCAGATGATGTTGATAGTCAGATGATGTTGATAGTCAGATGATGTTGATAGTCAGATGATGTTGATAGTCAGATGATGTTGATAGTCAGATGATGTTGATAGTCAGATGATGTTGATAGTCAGATGATGTTGATAGTCAGATGATGTTGATAGTCAGATGATGTTGATAGTCAGATGATGTTGATAGTCAGATGTTGTTGATAGTCAGATGATGTTGATAGTCAGATGATGTTGATAGTCAGATGATGTTGATAGTCAGATGATGTTGATAGTCAGATGATGTTGATAGTCAGATGATGTTGATAGTCAGATGATGTTGATAGTCAGATGATGTTGATAGTCAGATGATGTTGATAGTCAGATGATGTTGATAGTCAGATGATGTCGATAGTCAGATGATGTTGAAAGTCAAATGAAGTTGAAAGTCAAATTAATTCGATGTCAAATGAAAACTCAGAAAAATGATCATGAACTAATGGAATTGACTGCGAATGACAGACGCTGTTAAAATTTTTTAGATCATAATAAATAAATAAATTGTAAGAGGGCTGAAAAGTAAGTCACCCATGTTTATAACAACGGAATTTCCCACATCTGGTGAGATGAACATGGCTGCGGTGTGTTACTAGTCAACAGAATATTTATTCAAATTCTTAGCGGAGAGTGGTTCGCATATCATCGCAGTTATTAGAAAGTTATAGACTATACAGAAAGAGACGAGCAAGAATTTAGTGTCACTCGTCCGTTACGTTTACCTTAGAAATCAAGATAAGGCAGTAAAGCCCCGCATTAAATGAAGCGCAGCTCTTCCATTTCAAGTTATTAACTGGGTCAGCGTATTACGGAGACGCTCAGAGATGGAGAACAGATTTCATTGGGGCAGAAAATTTTCCTTTAGGCATTTCCGTGAGAGTTAGCCGTACAGCAAGTAGTAGTAGTTAGCCGTACAGCAAGTAGTAGTAGTTAGCCGTACAGCAAGTAGTAGTAGTTAGCCGTACAGCAAGTAGTAGTAGTTAGCCGTACAGCAAGTAGTAGTAGTTAGCCGTACAGCAAGTAGTAGTAGTTAGCCGTACAGCAAGTAGTAGTAGTTAGCCGTACAGCAAGTAGTAGTAGTTAGCCGTACAGCAAGTAGTAGTAGTTAGCCGTACAGCAAGTAGTAGTAGTTAGCCGTACAGCAAGTAGTAGTAGTTAGCCGTACAGCAAGTAGTAGTAGTTAGCCGTACAGCAAGTAGTAGTAGTTAGCCGTACAGCAAGTAGTAGTAGTTAGCCGTACAGCAAGTAGTAGTAGTTAGCCGTACAGCAAGTAGTAGTAGTTAGCCGTACAGCAAGTAGTAGTAGTTAGCCGTACAGCAAGTAGTAGTAGTTAGCCGTACAGCAAGTAGTAGTAGTTAGCCGTACAGCAAGTAGTAGTAGTTAGCCGTACAGCAAGTAGTAGTAGTTAGCCGTACAGCAAGTAGTAGTAGTTAGCCGTACAGCAAGTAGTAGTAGTTAGCCGTACAGCAAGTAGTAGTAGTTAGCCGTACAGCAAGTAGTAGTAGTTAGCCGTACAGCAAGTAGTAGTAGTTAGCCGTACAGCAAGTAGTAGTAGTTAGCCGTACAGCAAGTAGTAGTAGTTAGCCGTACAGCAAGACTCAGAGCGCGGGCTTGTGTCGCGGCGGTTATGTGTATGAGGGCAAAGATTTTAGCAAATGCTCGATGAGGCGCACTACTGAGTTCATATCAATGTACGCCGAAGCTTCCATCACATGAGGTTAGTATTTTTCTGTAAGGTATAGAATGAAATGCACAAGATTTGTGCACAATTTAAGCAACAAAGTTGTAAAGGCTGTGACAATTAAATAATTATTTCAAGAAGAAAATGCGGAAAGAGTTTAACTCTTGTAGCTATGTTTTACGAGTGTCAGTCGTGCATTTGTATTATTTGAAAAACAAGAGTGACCGCATTTCAGTTACGCTTCAAAGCCTGTATCTACGAAACAGCAGTCTTGCACAGTGATAAATTGTTCATTAGTTAGTTTCAGATTCACTTACCGCAACAAAGATGCGCAAAAAGAAGAAGGTTGAAGGCACCATTTAGTATGGAATTTAAAGAACGCGGAATCTATGTACAAGATGTGTTCTCGTTCAAAATACCGCGCGCATAGAAACAGTAAGTTGAAACGGCAGGTTAGGAAAGAAGAAAACAGCTGAAGAAGAAAGTCAGAGATGCTGAAAAACTGGACAGCAGTCAACCGAAAGAAGATGGCCTTTAACAAAACAATAAAAAATTAGTTCAACAAAAAGGCCTACCAAGCTCTCAGTTCGGGACCTCACATTTTTCCCATGGGAGCACTAATTCTCATAGATATAACAGTTGTCTCTCTTCGAGTAGAGTATTTTTCCACATCTTGCGTTAATTGAGAGAAGATCGTCAGATTCATGCGGGAAAGGCTTTAGAGTATGCACACCAGTAGATATTCTCAAAATGCTCAAATGTTATAATGGTTCAAAATAATAGGATAACTGTTTAAATGTCCCCAAAAAAAGTTTTCTCACAACATCAAATTGTGCGCTTGAAATTTAAGCAACCTTTTCAAAGAGCCCCGTGCAGACACAGCGGTAGAGGCTGAGGGTGAAGTGGCTTGTGAGGGCCAGCAGTCTGCCCTCCAGGTCCGGGGCCCTCTCCGAGTTGTCGATGGAGTTGGAGAAGAGATTCACGAACCACGACAGCGAGAACTGATACATCGGGTCCAGCGTGGACAGGTCGCGCAGCGTGAAGAACAGGATGGAAGCGTGCACGGCGATGCTGCGGTAGCCTTGCCGCGTCATGTTGATCTGGACACCAGCGTTTAGGGTGACCATGTTCAGCATGATCATTTGGGACGAACTTGATCTTTTGGGATGAACTTGATCTTTTGGGATGAACTTGATCTTTTGGGATGAACTTGATCTTTTGGAATGAACTTGATCTTTTGGAATGAACTTGATCTTTTGGGATGAACTTGATCTTTTGGGATGAACTTGATCGTTTGGGATGAACTTGATCTTTTGGGATGAACTTGATCTTTTGGGATGAACTTGATCTTTTGGGATGAACTTGATCTTTTGGGATGAACTTGATCTTTTGGGATGAACTTGATCTTTTGGGATGAACTTGATCTTCTGGGATGAACTTGATCTTTTGGGATGAACTTGATCTTTTGGGATGAACT
This sequence comes from Morinoia aosen, assembly GCA_030386875.1. Classification (NCBI taxonomy): domain Eukaryota; kingdom Metazoa; phylum Arthropoda; class Malacostraca; order Amphipoda; family Talitridae; genus Morinoia; species Morinoia aosen. Next base: position 360,454 of record CM059571.1, read on the forward strand.
TGATCTTTTGGGATGAACTTGATCTTTTGGGATGAACTTGATCTTTTGGGATGAACATGATCTTTTGGGATAAACGTTATATTTTGAGATGAACACTATTATTTGGAATGAACATGATCATTTAAAATTAACTTGATCATTTGGAATGAACTTAACCATGTTGACTAATTCAGGACCGCTTGAGAGCCAATCAGATATTGTTAAGACGATAATGATTAAAATTCAATAGTGCTATTTGTTGTTGAAAAGATATTTACAAGGATGGTCATGATTAAAATAGTAAAAAATAACTATTCTGGTGCAATATAAATAATCCCGTGCGTTCAATAAATTGTGCAAGTTTTTAGACTTGGAAGGGTCATGGAAACTTTTCTTACAATTTTGGAGTGTCACAGAACAAATGTTGACGCTTTCCAAGAGCTGAAGTGAATTACTTGAGCACATGAAGAGCATCATTTGTTCTATGGGTTAGAAGTACTCCAAAATTGCTCGAAATTTTTCATGATGTTTTTCAAGTCTAAAAACTTACTCATCGTTTGATTACTCATCGAGTTAAATTTTCTTACTTTGCGAATATTTGATTTCAATTATTTTGCTTACTGCAGATATTTTTTTTACAAAACACCTGTACAAAATTTTATAGCGGCATTTTTTCTGTAGGATCGATTTTTTCCAATCAAACAAATGTATTTGAATCTATATCACACCAAATACTACCACTAACAGAGAGTTAATAAACATTCTCCATACTGTCATGTCCTCACCAAAAACTGCGCGTTTCACACACAATACAAAGTAATCCCGTCTCTACAGACTAAAAACAAAAGATCATACCAGGGTAGAAGCACAAATTCTAAATCAAATTTAAGCTACCCTACCCTACCTTTTTTTCAGTTTCGTCAGCGACCGCCTGTTTCTCCTGCGTCTCCGTGACGAGTCTCTTGGCATCGCTCAGGACGATGATGGCAGTTTCGTCTTCCAGGATGCTGCCTTGAGACGAGCTCAGCGTAGACAGGATACGGTCCTCCAGTTCCTTTAAATTCCTGCACAGAGCGGAGTTTTAGCCCTCAGTGCGCGCTACGCAGTGCTGAATGGCAGGAGAACTTGAGCGTAAGAGCGGACAGAGCAGCCCGATCGTTAACTTGACACCATGGACAAAACAAACCGGGGCACAGGGCTTCCTGTATTCAAGAGTTCAATGTTCAATATTCATAGATTCAATTTTCTTATTAGAAAATAATCTGCGTTTCTTTTATGAATTAAAGTTTATTACTATAAACAAAATTGTAAAATTTGAAGAACAGTTCAATATTTCAACATCGAATATTACACTTGGAATACGAGGAGTTAGAAGGTCTACAGAGGTGACACACGTTCTGTGGCTACTGACAACAGAATATGGTTTGAAGTTCTCCGCACATAGCAAGGCAGGCTGGAAATCAGACTTCAAACAACGAGTTGAAGCAGAGAGTTTAAATAAATCAGTGATTTAGAAAAGACTGCATGAGAACTTCCTCTGATTTTGCAGGCGAAAGTTCAGTGGGGGTTAGAAATGACTATGAAATTTTTCTCACGACAAAGCATACTTATACAAAGCCTTTAAGTTGAGCCATCAAGACCTTATGACCTGACAACTTATATTACTCCAAATTCTTCACCTTCCTTTAGAAGCTTTCATTCCGTGATAAAATATGTGATACGATCTCTTTATTCCTTCCATCATGACCGGCAGTGAATTCGCTTAGCTATTTCACACCATTTCACGGTACGTGCAGTTTCCATCATATAGGCAACCAACCAGTCATTGGATTTATAATGCATTCATTTTGTTCGTCAGCTCACTTCTTATTGGCTGCCGTCTGCAGCATGAGGGTGACCCTCTCCTCCTCCAGCTCAGGCTTCTCGTGCGTGACCACGAGGGCCAGCAGCTGGTCCTCGAGCCCGGCAGCAGTGAGGGCGAAGTTGACGAGGGTCACCTTCACGGACACCTCCGGCACGTAGTTCGGGTTGCTCAGCTTTGTGGTCAGGTACATCCTGAGTCAAAGTCACAAGTGAGATGACATTAATCTCCTTTACTATCATCCTTACCTGTGGCAATCTTACTAAGGTTTGATGCAGGTTAGTGTGATGTTTGATTTCTTGCATGAAGAAAAATTTGTACATTCAAAATTCAAAATAGTCCAACGAAACTGGTTATTTGATTCATTTTTTTCGTTTTTACAGCATTATCATAGTTTGGGGTATGAAGAGAAAAGAGATTAGATTTTATTTTTAGCCAGTATAGCCTCCCTATCCACCACAAAGGTGATCCAAAGAGAGGTAGGAGGGAAGGTCAATTTATTATGGAATTAATAGAACGCGGAATCTATGCAGAAAGGGCATAGAAACAGAAAGTTGAGGAAGAAGGTTATCAAACAAGATAAAAGGTGAAGAAGAAAGTCATAGGTGCTGAAAAACAGGACAGCAGTGAACCGGAAGAAGATGGACCTTAACGCAACGAAAACATTTTATTTCAACGATAAGAATGCCTACCTAACTCTCAGCTCGGGCCCTCATGTTTTCCCCCTATGAGCACTAGTCCCCATAAGTACAATAGTTGTACCCCCCTGAGAGGAACAGAAAAGTGAATCAGCAATTTTCAGCCAACACCAACTTGCTCATGTGACGATCTGTATATCGAAATCTTCTTCAGTGCTTACATTACGCTACCTATTTCTTCCCATAGCTGCAGGGAGAAAAAGATGTGAGGGGGCAAGAAAGCAAGTCGTATAAAGGGTTGAAGGAGGGACAAGGCGTGGACATAAGGTGAGGGCTGAGGAAAGAGGACCGGATAAATGCCGACGGCAATCCGCCCGAAAATCAAAGGAATTTAGCCAGTGATGACCAACGCAACGCCGCACTTCAATGGGCTAAAAAAAGATCAAAGAGGCTCCCTGCAGACGTCATTAAAGGGCCAGAATCGCTCATTTGTCTGTTTATATCATATCGAAGAGGGCAGAATTTTGCGTAACGTGGATACAAAGACTTTGATTGCGGAGTTTCATTTCAGGTTTGGCGCTTTCGAAAATAACTGTGCGAGCGTTCAGTAGAAATACGTGAAATTAGATGTCGCTCAGCTCTTCACTACGCTCTTGGACCTGGGAACCCAAAACATTGACAGGCGTGCTATATTAGTAAGGATTTCAAGTGAATGTTGATGAGCGGAATTTTTTTTTTAAATTGCATCTTTGTGTGTGTTCAGAACAGAATTCATTTAATATAATGTTGTCATTGAAGAGTGACTCACGTTGTCTACCGGTTGATTTTTGAAGCTTTATATGATGAGGTTCATCAGACCAGTTCAACAAGGCTGTCTAATCAAATGAAGATTTATTGATAAAACGCGATAAAGATAGATACATTATGAAAAAGGTGCTAGTAAGAAGTAAGATATAAAAGGAAGAAGCGTGTTAATTTGTTTTAATTTATTTCATGAATTGTTTTAACGTGTAAAATTTACACAGAAGAGTACGGAATGTTTCTCCCGCTGCATTGATTACGGCAAATTTAAAAATTGGGCCTGAAAACTTGTAAATGCGCTGCTGCTGCCGCCTGAAAACTTGTAAATGCGCTGCTGCTGCCGCCTGAAAACAATCAAAACTTTTAATTTCCCGCGAGCAAACACGTGACTGTCTGATAACAGTTTGATTGGACTGCCTCTCACAGACGCAGTTCGTATATCTCGAGAGGGTGGCAAAATTACCGCACAAATATTCAATGAGGTAAAACTACGCACTGAACGACCTAAAAAAATCGAGCTTCGATCGTTAATTACGCGTTAAATGTTCATCTACTACGCTATTTTACCTTTCGAAATACACTGATGACTGAAGGTTAAAAAAATATTCCAGCTTCTATAGAGAAGGAAAAATTTAAACCAATTTATCTCGAGTTTACTAAAGAAAGATTTTTACAATTTAAAAATATGGTTGTGCTAACGTGAATCTTCATTGAAAAAAAAATACTTTCTACCACTGGGACACTCAAAGCACAGGCAGACACTCAAAGCACAGGCAGGCTCTCAAGGCACAGGCAGGCACTTACTCAAGGCACAGGCAGGCACTTACTCAAGGCACAGGCAGACACTCAAGGGGCAGGCAGACACTCAAGGCACAGGCAGGCAATCAAGGCACAGGCAGGCACTCAAAGCACACGCAGGCTCTCAAGGCACTCACCGGAACTCAGGGGAGTACTCAATAGTTGCATCTCCCAGTTTGATGCAGGTGGAGCCGCTCTGTTTGAACGTTTGCTTCAGCAGCAGAGGCTCCAGGATCGGGTCCAGCTCTTCGCCCACGTTCTCCAGCAGCACCTTCATGCAAAACTGTATTGTTACATCTCAGTTACGTCAGTTGTGCGGTGACCAGCCAGAATCCATAACTACCGAGTAGTAAGGATGAAACTCCATAATGCATTTCTTTGACTTGGTATATCACAGCCATTCTAACAGAAATCACTTTTGTATTTTTGATGACTTCTGACTCAGTCGGTCCTGTTGACCTACTCGCAAGTACTCGTAAAAATATTAGGAGTGAATATGTAAGAAAGACGTTTGTATGAGTGGTTAATTGAGCTCCCTGCGTTATTATCACAATACAAAGTATGACAATAGCATAAATTTACTTCCAAAAGGCAGAGAAATTACGTCTATACGCCTCTGATTGTGAAGAGTGCACTACTAATTTGAAGAAAAAGTTATCAATCGCAATACTCAGATGCTGAAGGTAGCTCATGTTTCTCCAAGGGCCGAATCTTTAGACAAGTCAACTCATCGTGGCAGAAAGGCAAGCAGCGTGAGTTGTCCGACGTCGACTTGCACTGCCAACTTTACTGCTACGATGATTTAACTTGCTTGAAAATCCTGCCCCAGTGTAGAGCGACCTTTTTCTTCCGTCGCAGACTGACCGGCTGTCCGAACTGGACGCAGTTCTCCAGCGTGCGGATGAAGTCTGGGTCGGAGAGCTTCAGCACCTGGAGGCTGTTGTCCTTCTCCATGTTCCGGATCCATTTGTTGGCCTGCATCTGAGGGTCAATTAGCAGCGGCCACCGTGTCGTGTTGCTGCGAAAAAATGGATTTGCCACTATATCATTACATGGCAATAGGTAATTTTCCCTAAAATAAAATAGCACACACAGCTTTGAGAACAGTATTTGAACATCTCACTAGGTGTAATCCCTCCTAACTAGGTACACTAATATTTTAAGAAATATACTTCATTACCCAGGGGACAGAGAGCCGTCATAATATTTCATGTGTGTCATCCACTAGGCAATGAAATTAAAATGGATTGAAAAAAAAATTTACTAATCATTTAAATAAAAATTTTCGAATTGATGTTGAACTTTACCAATTTTTTAAAATGGCCTTTAAGTATCATAACACCTCCGTCCTGCACTGGAACATAGGATTCCAGCTATTGGGTTGAGTCTGTTCATCTGTTTAACAAATCATGATATATAAGTCTAGAGAGGAAGGAAAATGAATGATTTAATCCTATATTCCAGAAAAATTTTACACTTTCCTTTTTGAAAATTTCATAAAAACTGAACACGTTAACTGCGATGGGTTAAACTGAAGTTTAATATTTAATTTAAATTTAAAGCCAACAGTGGTAATCAAATTTGAGAAAAGCAAACATTCATTGGATGGGGCTTTTATTTAGCTTTCATTAAATATTTGTAAAAAATGAGTTAGTGTCTGGAGGTGGGTTAGCAGCACTATGAAAATCACCTAAGTGACCACCGGTGGGTCACTTCGCAGGAAATTTGTTAATGCAAGAATGTATCGTCACATCTCAGTTAGTTTAAATTAATATTACAATAAAATAGTATCTTAGAACAAATTCCCAATAAATTCATAAATAAACTGAATTTCATTCAAAAACGAAGCTTGCATCATCCTTGTGAACATCGACCATCGTCTCGCGTAAGAGAAACCTTCACGCTCGCTTAATGAAATTCCGCGCGAGCTGAGCTTTACGCTTCCTGGCAGGCCAGGGTTGATTAGCCTAACATAAATTCTTCGGTTATTCCGCTTGTGATAGAGGTGCACGTCTCTCAATGAATTTGGGAGTAGTTAGATTAGATGACAGCATAGTTTAAGCCTCCCTAATCACAGAAAAAGTGTTTCAAAGAAAGGAAGGATGAAAGCACTATTTAGTATGGAGTTCAGGGCATACAGAGTTTATGCACAAGGTGTGTTCTCACAAAAAATCCCTTGCGTACAGAAGCAGTATAGGGAATGAAGTATATGAAAAACGATCGGTTGAAGAAAGTAAAAGTGGCTTAAAACGAGGACAATAGTGAACCGAAAATAGATGGTTTTTCACAAAAATACGCCCTATCCTACTTCAGTACAAAAGAAGGCCTGCCTCATTTTCATGTTTGGAATGCTAATTCCCAAACACACAATAACTGTATCCTCCTGAGAGGAATATGGAATGAGAGGAAAGTTAGGATCTAATGATAAAACGCTTCAAATCTCAGGCCAACCGCTGTTCGTGAGGAGACCCTATAGCGCTGGCTAACTTCTGCGAGCACAATTAAACTATTTAATTGAACTTTAGAGTAGAGGCTGTATTTGATGGCTGCTCATGTAGCCATAAAAATAACAGAGTAATCATTGTGTGCGATAAGAGCCCTGGTAGGCCGTCTGAACTGTTGGGACCTCGACTGATATTACAGAACTTGACTGGCGAGTGACAGATGACGTATTTCGACTACAGCAGATTTTATAAATAGACGATTTCGGTCCACAACTTATGCATCGCAATAGAAGTTTTCCTTGCCCATCGTTGCAAAGGTTTTCTAAAATCGTACTAAAGATTATCACCACGCGTTGTAATCAAGACTTTCTTTCGCACTGTTTTCAGCTTGTAAGTTCTTTCCGTGTTTTTGTTGTTTATTTGTGAATCTTTGCGTTATAATATCAATCGTCATTATTTGGTAAACTAAATCAGTAATCATCAATACGAACTCAGTCGTGAAATTGACCTTAATGAGATCATGTTGCCTTACTTCTATAGCGTTGTGCCTTCTTACATCTTGACGGTCGTGCTAATTACGCATGTTTCATTTTGAGGTGACCACCATCGATGTACGAAGATAACCATTTTTTGTAGATGATTCATTTTATCTTGCGATATTACACTGCAACCTGTAGCCCTCCGTTACGTAGTTATACAACACACCACCGCCCCACACCACCGCCCCACACCACCGCCCCACACCACCGCCCCACACCACCGCCCCACACCACCGCCCCACACCACCGCCCCACACCACCGCCCCACACCACCGCCCCACACCACCGCCCCACACCACCGCCCCACACCACCGCCCCACACCACCACCCCACACCACCACCTACACCACCGCCCCACACCACCGCCCCACACCACCGCCCCACACCACCGCCCCACACCACCGCCCCACACCACCGCCCCACGCCACCGCCCCACGCCACCGCCCCACACCACCACCTACACCACCGCCCCACACCACCGCCCCATACCACCGCCCCACACCACCGCCCCACGCCACCGCCCCACGCCACCGCCCCACGCCACCGCCCCACACCACCGACCCACACCACCGACCCACACCACCGACCCACACTACCGACCCACACCACCACCTACACCACCGCCCCACACCACCGCCCCACACCACTGCCCCACACCACTGCCCCACACCACTGCCCCACACCACTGCCCCACACCACTGCCCCACACCCCCACCTACACCACCGCCCCACACCACCGCCCCACACCACCGCCCCACACCACTGCCCCACACCACTGCCCCACACCACTGCCCCACACCACTGCCCCACACCACTGCCCCACACCACTGCCCCACACCACTGCCCCACACCCCATCCTACACCACCGCCCCACACCACTGCCCCACACCACTGCCCCACACCCCCACCTACACCACCGCCCCACACCACTGCCCCACACCACTGCCCCACACCCCATCCTACACCACTGCCCCACACCACTGCCCCACACCACTGCCCCACACCCCCACCTACACCACCGCCCCACACCACCGCCCCACACCACTGCCCCACACCACTGCCCCACACCACTGCCCCACACCACTGCCCCACACCACTGCCCCACACCACTGCCCCACACCACTGCCCCACACCACTGCCCCACACCCCATCCTACACCACCGCCCCACACCACCTCGCTACACCACCTGATGATGACGCCGTTGTCAATGCTGAAGGCATCAGTAGGCAGGCCGTTCAGCGTCCAGTCTCTGATGGTGAGGGGGTCGCCCAGAATCTGCAAGGAAATGAAGATAAAATAAAGAAAATTTGTTTGAAAATATGAATTTCAAGTAACAAATTTAGGACATGGTTGATCTAAAATATAACGCGTTCTAAGTATTTATAGTTTTGACGATGACTGAATGAACGCTTAGTGAAGAAAAGTTCCGTTGTTGAACAGAATCGATTAGATAGAGAGGGCCTATTGCATACTCTGTACTGTATCATGTGCTATTTCATCGGTGAAATATATTACTGCTCATATTATACACTATTATTTGAGCATGGTAATTTTTCATCAGCTACAATGACAAGACAGTTTGTTTCATAGACGGCAGTGAAAGAAAACAAAACAGTGAATGGAAAAAATTAGCTAAAGGTGAAATGTTGCGTGGACTTTTCTCTTTCTTACATAGAAGAGAAATATTGCTAACTTTGTAGCCACCGCTTCTGCGACTTCCGTTTCATGGACACTTTTCTTCACTAAGTTGAAAAAAAAGATCAGCATTTTTAAATTCAGCGAAAATGTGATCCTGTGTAGACTGTACACTGATTAAATTAAAGAAATAAATAAGTACAGAAGACCTACAGATGCGGCCACCGTTACACGGACGCTTCTGTTCATTTCCTGAAACAAATGTCACATCCACTGCAAACGCAACCACGGTTACATACTTAAGCCGGAACATTGTGCTACATAAAACTAAAGGCAGAACATTGTGCAGATTAGATTAGATAACATGTAAGTTTAAACCTCTCTAACCGCTACAAAAAAAACGTATCGAAGAGGGGAAGGAAGAAGGCACCATTTAGTAGGGGTATAAGAAAATGCGAAAGCTACGCAGGAAGGACATAGAAACTGTAGGCTGAGAAAGAAGTTCATGAAACAAGACAGAAATTGAAGAAGAAAGTAGTAGGTGATGAAAACAGGACAGCAGTGAACCGAAAAAAGGGGGTCCTTAACATAACAACAAAAATAACATTTTATTTCAACAAAAAACAGGCCTACCTAACTCTTAGCTCGGGCCCTCACAGATTTTTCCCTGGGAGATCTGATTGTCATTAAAACAATAGTTGTATCCCCTTGAGAGAGAACATAGCGCAGAAGGGAGCACACTCCACAGAAGGCAGCACACTCCCCAGAAGGCAGCACACTCCACAGAAGGCAGCACACTCCCCAGAAGGCAGCACACTCCACAGAAGGCAGCACACTCCACAGAAGGCAGCACACTGCAAGCACACTGCACAGAAGGCAGCACACTCCACAGAAGGGTGCACGCTCCACAGAAAGCAGCACACTCCACAGATGGCAGCACACTCCACAGAAGGCAGCACACCCCCAGCAGGAGGCCACACAGCCACACCCCCAGCAGGAGGCACACACCGAGGCGAGGTCGAAGGCAGGGGAGCAGGGGACGCGGTGGGCGCGACACTGCTGCAGCCACTCGGCCGTCTGCCGCGTCCTGAACTCCGGCGTGAACGCCCCCAGGTACGCGATGCTGCCCGACGCCAGCAGCACGTCGCCTGCGTCGGAGTAGGGAGTGTGAGCGTGAGCGTGATTTGCGGACAAAATATCTGAAAAGCGCAGATGTAAAAAAGACGTTTGTGCAAGTGGCTAATTGAGCTCCCTGCCAGTCATTATCACACTATAAAGTAAAGCAATAGCATAACTTAGCAAAGTATTCAATAGCAATAGCAAAGAGGGAGATTTCTAGGGGACGGTGAGCTAGTGTTTGAGGTAGTACTTGAGATATAATTAGAAGCAGTACCAGAAATTCATTCTGTTCATGGAACTACGAGTCACAATCAAATTTTGAGCATGCATATCTTGTTCCAAGATCTAATTAAAATAAACTCGATTCTAAATTTGTAATTTCAATAAAATAAGTACATTTCATTTGCTGTGAAATTTTAACTTTGCTACCTAGAATTGCATATTTTAAGAATATTAATTTTTTCAATATATACACAGAATGAGCTAATAATTTTCGATTTCCTGATTTTTTCATCAAAGCAGTTATTACAAATAATTACGTTTATAATATTGTGCTATACATGACTACATTTCCTTCCTGAATAGCTGGAAGCGCACGGCAAAATATTGCTGAGCACGTGTTGCAGAGGAACAAATCTTGGCGGTTTTTGCGAGGTAATCCAATTTTACACAGTTTTGCTTGGGTGTTTTTGGAAAGAGACAGAATGAATATGAAGAAGAGAACGAATGTAATGAAAATGAATTGCAGAAGAGAGGGAAAATCGAAACTTCAATCTTGAATATAACACTCGGCGTAGCAAAGGCTGCCTACATGCCGAAAATTCAGAACACGCTGGATAAGCGCAACTGAGACCACCTGTCAAGTTCACGTAGATCTGCGCCAGCTGCCGGGCGTTCTCGGTCCAGCGACTTTTTTCGCCGCCCAGCGCTGAAAGAAGTTGCTCAGCTCTTTCTTTTTTGATGTTGCACAGCTCAACCTGGACAAAATCGCTTAGTATTTCTTTTCAATCAAAATTTCGAAAATCTGAGCTATGTAAGTATGGCATTCAGTTGATAAAATTCCAGAAGCCTGGTACAAATAAGCATACATAGCGTTCAATAAACGAAATTCCAGAAGCCTCTCATGAATAAGTAAATCTAGAGAGTTCAATGGACAAAATTTCAGAAGGATGACCTACGTTAGCATAACGAGCATTCAAGGATTGATATCATATATATCCATCAAGATAGCTTTCTCAACGCACATAAATTTGGTGAAAGAAAAGCGCGAAGATTAATACAAACAAATCGCTGTTTTTACAGTGATCATAATATCGTAACAAAATTAAAAAGTAACTTGCGCAATATCTTTATCCCTAATTGAAATATCGCAGACTTCGAATATTCCTTCTCAATGAAAAATTGGCGAGTACTTTTCATTTTTGCCATAGGTTCAGCCTGGGACTCTTGCGATAGGATTATCGCAAGAGCCCCAGAAAGACTTGAGAGTGGAGCTGAAATCCGAGGGGTTTCAGCTGCCCCCCTCTACTAGCCGAGTGCCATCCCTTGCTGAAACCCCTACCGGACTCTTGCGATGGAATCAAATGCCTGGATAAAATCTCAACTCGTTAACCACAACGGGCGAATACTGACCGTCTGCTCGAGCTCCATCTTCTCCTTCTTGACGGTGTCGAGCTCGGCCTGCAGCCCAGCGAGCTCCTCCTGCACGCCCCTGAGGGCGTCCTGCTTCTTGCGCAGCTCGGCCATGAGGCTCTGGTAGTCCTTGTCAGCCTTGCGCAGCGCCTCGCGCTTGGGCGCCACCTTGCGGTCCACCTCCTCAAACCGCTCCATGGCCAGCACCCACTTGCACAGACCTCCCGGGCACGTGTTTTGGTAATTTTAGCCTTATTACTTTTGCCATTTACATATTAGTCTAATAATTATCAATTTATGCGTTCTGAAGGGAAGCCAGAGTAGTCTCCTCGTGATCGAAATACCTCAAAGTGGACGTGTTTTGGTAATTGTTGTCTTCTCGTTATCGAAAAAGCCTGCATACAACTCACACAGTTACACACTTTGTTAAATGATTTTATTTTCGTGTTTAAAAATTCATGCACACACTACCCGTTTTACAGTGTGTATTTGAAATAGCCTGCACACTTAAAAAAGCCTCTCCGCTACTTATTTTGCGATACTTATTTTTTTGCTTGTGATAAAGGTAGCCAACGCTCACAGTCATCTTAAATGGCTTTACATTTTGTTTACTATGTTTCACAACCCGTTTTGCAGATATATATCGGATAACGTGTTTGTACAAAAATATCACAGGCAAACTAGGCATGCAAAATCTCCACAATAATTTTCTGTGAACAATACGCAGGTACATCTGCCATGCTCGAGTTCAGCGTACATTTATATGAAATATATTTGAATTATTTTCTAATTGGAATCGTGTGTTAGCTCTGCTATCTTCAATGACAGCACACTACACTCTTTTAATGATGGAATTTTTATGATGTCATCTTACTCAACAGGTAAAAATGTACATTGAAGTGAAACAAAATTTATTTCTTGAATTTCAACAAAAAACTGAACTAATGTATTTAGAAATCGTTGAACAGAAAGATAATTACTAACTTAAATGTAACGACTTATAAAGTTATGTTTAGTTATTTACTATAAATTAATCTTTTTTGAAATATTCATCTTCAGGAAACTACATTAGCGATCATTTGGGGGGATAAAAAATAGCCTAAGCGTGAAAATACAGATTTTATAAACGCTAAGAGCGTAGCAAGCGTGATAGAAGCAAAAATCTATAGTTCAGTTCGAAAATAACGATTTTTTACCATTTTTCAAAATATCAAGAGAGTTTAAGTCGCATGTTCTCCCTATAAAATTATTGTCAAATTCACTCGAATTAAGTTCCGTTCCAAAATAATTAGGAACATACCGGCTTTAGTTTTTACGGAATAAATTAAAACCAGGTATGAGATATCGTACAGAACAATACAGGAGGAAGATTTGGTGCGCAACAATATAAGAAAGATAGATAGCATTTTTTTAACCGATTGTGAAAAGTGAAACCAATCACGAAATATTAGCGAGCATTTTTTAATTTATATGAAACAATTAACTTGTTTTTATTCATTTACGATTACAACTAAGAATACGAGCGTAGAGTATGCAATGTACACTTGCAAGCGCATTTTTCAAATATACTAAGTTATCTGTTGCGCTAATCTGAATTATTCTGAATAAATTTGGTTAATATAATTTCACTTGCACTTGAGTGTTTATTTTATGTATCACAGTGTGGTCAGCGAAACGTAGTGCATACAAGCGACAGACTAGATATAAAAGCCACTCACTCTCAGACGCTTTGGAGGCTACTTTAATTTTCTCCGGTTTGAACTCGTCGTTGTCCCTGTACTTGGAACGAATGATTTGGATGGCCTTCGGAGAGATGTTCTCTTTGTCAAAGTTCAGCAAATTTTCCTACGAAGAAAATTATTGTTAAAAGTCATCTACACTTAAAATTGGGAATCCATAGTTCTTGCCCTTCGCCTACAATACTTGTACAGATAAGGTTTGAATGCGCAGAAATTTTCATGAAAGAATGTTATTCCTTTCATCATCACACAAACGGAATCTACTTCCCAATGGCTCAAGATAAATATAAATCATACTACTCACTTTAACGTGTATCAGTAAGGCTATGGATGTAAGAAAGGCGTGACATTCCCGAAGACACGAGTTTTAAACTCGGTCTCCAATTGAATTTCCGAGAAATCAATATCTAGCCCCATAGCAGCGTCTGGACTGTATTTGTTGAGTCGCATCACAATTCACATGAGCTGTTCATCAACAGTATCTTTACGTTATTCACAGGAGTTAATTTCTGCCGTGGATCGCTTTAATATGTAATCATTATCACAGTACTAAGTACTCACTTTGAATTTGATATCTCCGAGCAGCCTCTTGCTCACCGACCAATATTCTTCTACCATTTTGCCAGTGCCCAAAGGGTCAGGGATTCGGTCCGGTTTCTCGCCCTGGAAATCATAACGAAATTAAAATGACTTTTGTTCATCGGTGACGGAAACTATCGGCTTGTATGTGAGCGAATAGCAAGCCTTGAGGTCATTTCGAAATTGGTTTCTCTAAGAACTTGCTTGGAATTTTCATGTTGACTGAATGTCTTTTGAATGATATTGGGGTTAATCTTGGATTTGAATAGGACCGAGACTCAATATGTAAATGCGTGAATTCAATGATTAAACCATCACCGAAATAACTTTATTCAAATTTAGTAGTTTGTTGATGTTATGGTAAAAATGCCACGAGTTCAGTAATCTTTCGTGTAACGCAGCACTGAAAATGGTAGCTAAATACATAGGATTACCTTGCAAAAATCATAAAAAGACGAAATAAAAACAAGAGGTTTTCAATTGGAATATCGAGACGAAAAATTAACCATAACGAAAGTTACGCAAGTAATTCTTGAAACATTTTCTATATAGAACTGCCCCATATTTTATACAGCAAATTTCTTCCTCAAAAAAAAAGTTCTGTACGAAACTACTAAATGTTCAATCAAGTGTCGCAAAACGGCCATGCCATAACTGCAGGCAGAGTCGTCATCGACCGACCAGGAGCACGCAAATGGCCTCCATGACGAGCTTGACTCCGGACGGCGGATTTTTCATAGCTTTGATGAAGACAATATCGTCTTGTTTGATGGTGTTGAGGGCTGCAGTGGCCTCCTCCAGTAGAGGCAGCGCCAAGTTGAGCTCGGCCTCGCACTCCAGTCTGATGTTGTTCGCCTCACCGGCCGCTTGGTTGGCTACCTCCTCATCCTGACGCACCACTCGTTCCACCTGCGGTACGGAACAGCATCGTGGTGAGACAACGTCCTTGTAATAATGTTAACTTAACAAAAAAGCAAAAATTGGTCAACAAAATGATAGGAATTCATCCGGCTGTTCGAAGGATTGAACTACCACCTCGTCGTTCTGACGTACAACTTGCTCCACCTCCAGTGTGGGACAGCATCGTCTTGAAATAACGTTCTTGTAATAATGTTAAATCAACAAAATGCAAGGAATCCTTCGAAAGATTAGATTTGTCGTTAGTTTTAGCCTCCCTACCTAGCAACAAATGCGACCCAAAGAGAGGAAGGAGGAAAGTACCATTTAGTATGGAGTAAAGAAAACGCGGAATCTACGCAGAAAGGGCAAAGAAACAGTAAGTTGTGAAAGAAGATTATGAAATAAGATCAAATTTTAAGAAGAAAGTAATGGGAGCTGAACAACAGGACAACAGTGAACCGAAAAAAGGTGGTCCTTAACATAACAAAAAACATTTTATTTTGACAAAAAGAAAGCCTACCTAACTCTCAGCTCGGGCCCTCACATTGTCCCACTGGGAGCGCTAATTACCATAGATACAATAATTGTATCCCCCTGAGGGGGCGAATCCTTCGAAAATGATTGACCATTGGACGGGCAGAAAATATTTCACTTCACAAAGAAGAGAAAGAACAGAGAATGGGTAAAAACATCTCGCAGAACGTCACTCACTGAAATTTTTGGTGTGTGTGCGGACGAAAAAGAAAGAACGCACAGAATAGCATCTGAGAAAAAGTTACTTGCTCTATTTGATCACTCCATTTTGTTGTGGTATTTTTAAAGGTTATTTTAGTCCGGGTAAGCCACTTAACGTTTTCTCTCGTGAAGTTTGTAAAACTCTATTCACAAAGCCAAGAATTCCCTGCCACCGCATTTTTAGTTGAGAATAACGACATTCGATTTTACGTGCGGTGGAGAATTTGACCCAAATTTTTAATGCTGCTTCGTTTCAGGGAATGAAGTGCTTTTGTTTTTCACAAAGAGGCATTTGTGTGTTTGCATATTGTTTGTTTGTATTTGTGTGTAAGTTCTGAACTCACAGTGCCTCTTATGGCTTTCTTTCGAGCTGCTCGTGAGTTAATCTAACTTTCTTCCATTTTAGGTGCAACGTAGTTTTAAGAGAAAATAGAAGACCATCAATATAAAAGAAAAGACTGACTTACAGTTAACTGCTAAGACGTATCAGAGGAATGAATTTCAGCAACATGTTAGTACAGTCTGTGTCTAGCAAATCATTGACTGGGTATACACACTAAAATATTAAAACAATATCACTCTTGAGGACGAGAAAACAGAGAAATCACAGGAAAAAAATACATTTACAACATTGTTCATTTCAGCCTCACAAAAAAGCCGCTGTTGAATGAATCACGATATTATTAAAAATTACACTACCGAATAATGATACGAAACTGTGTGCATCTTTTTTTAAAAAAGAACAAACATTCGCTGGTACATTTCTTCCAAACTTTGAGACATTACTTACAAAATTGTTTTTAGTAAGTAGACAAAAAATTAAATTTGAAAGGACATACAAGTGATTTTTTTGGATAAATATCCTTTCCGCAGAAAAATGAATAAAAAAGCCGTTTCCTGACCTTTGTCTACGTCATAATGCAACAAGTACTACAATTTCAATTTAAATTTTTTAACTTGCAACTTTTCAGGAGTATCTATGGAATCAAAGCAGGAATTAAAACTTCATCGCCAGTATATTCATGGTCTTGAATTGAAAAAATTTCATGAATTTCGCGAGACAAAAACATGAGGGTTGATTGCATCGAGAAACTCTTATGGAGGCAAAAAGAGTTCAGGGATTATCGTAGTGCTCACACTGAGCGCATGCTTGATCGGTCTATTCGCCACCCTTATTAGCAATTTGACATCACTGACCTCCCGAATGTCGATTAAAGTGGGATTCAAGTAGGAAACTTGACATTCATTCAAATGTAAGTTTTATAACCCAATTGCCTCATACTCGGTAATATTGGTTAGAATACAATCAAAAACTTAGATGGTTTAAATTTTTTTTCTCTCTTTAATTGTCATCTTGCGCACTTCTTACTGGGGCTTCGCTCCATCTATGTTATAATTATAGACAGGATGCTTACACAGGGTTAAAGTCTACCAAGTCCTCTAAAACCCATTTTGGTTGAAAAAACACCTTCCCAAAATGTGGTAATCCACTTCGTAAAAGTTGCTCTAGAACATGCAATAACCTCGGCCACTTCCACTTCGTATAAGCTGTTCTAGAACATGCAATAACCTCAGCCACTTCCACTTCGTATAAGCTGTTCTAGAACATGAAATAACCTCGGTCACTACCACTTCGTAAAAGTTGCTCTAGAACATGCAATAACCTCGGCCACTTCCACTTCGTATAAGCTGTTCTAGAACATGCAATAACCTCAGCCACTTCCACTTCGTATAAGCTGTTCTAGAACATGCAATAACCTCGGCCACTTCCACTTCGTATAAGCTGTTCTAGAACATGAAATAACCTCGGCCACTTCCACTTCGTATAAGCTGTTCTAGAACATGAAATAACCTCGGCCACTTCCACTTCGTATAAGCTGTTCTAGAACATGCAATAACCTCGGCCACTTCCACTTCGTATAAGCTGTTCTAGAACATGAAATAACCTCGGCCACTTCCACTTCGTATAAGCTGTTCTAGAACATGAAATAACCTCGGCCACTTCCACTTCGTATAAGCTGTTCTAGAACATGCAATAACCTCGGCCACTTCCACTTCGTATAAG
Organism: Morinoia aosen; assembly: GCA_030386875.1. Classification (NCBI taxonomy): domain Eukaryota; kingdom Metazoa; phylum Arthropoda; class Malacostraca; order Amphipoda; family Talitridae; genus Morinoia; species Morinoia aosen. The sequence goes on from CM059571.1 coordinate 377,919, forward strand.
CTGTTCTAGAACATGAAATAACCTCGGCCACTTCCACTTCGTATAAGCTGTTCTAGAACATGCAATAACCTCGGTCACTACCACTTCGTATAAGCTGTTCTAGAACATGCAATAACCTCGGCCACTTCCACTTCGTATAAGCTGTTCTAGAACATGCAATAACCTCGGCCACTTCCACTTCGTATAAGCTGTTCTAGAACATGAAATAACCTCGGCCACTTCCACTTCGTATAAGCTGTTCTAGAACATGCAATAACCTCGGTCACTACCACTTCGCATAAGCTGTTCTAGAACATGCAATAACCTCGGCCACTACCACTTCGTATAAGCTGTTCTAGAACATGAAATAACCTCGGTCACTACCACTTCGTATAAGCTGTTCTAGAACATGAAATAACCTCGGCCACTACCACTTCGTATAAGCTGTTCTAGAACATGAAATAACCTCGGTCACTACCACTTCGTATAAGCTGTTCTAGAACATGAAATAACCTCGGCCACTTCCACTTCGTATAAGCTGTTCTAGAACATGAAATAACCTCGGTCACTACCACTTCGTATAAGCTGTTCTAGAACATGAAATAACCTCGGTCACTACCACTTCGTATAAGCTGTTCTAGAACATGCAATAACCTCGGCCACTTCCACTTCGTATAAGCTGTTCTAGAACATGAAATAACCTCGGCCACTACCACTTCGTATAAGCTGTTCTAGAACATGCAATCATCCCGGCCACTTCCACTTCGTATAAGCTGTTCTAGAACATGAAATAACCTCGGTCACTACCACTTCGTATAAGCTGTTCTAGAACATGAAATAACCTCGGTCACTACCACTTCGTATAAGCTGTTCTAGAACATGCAATAACCTCGGCCACTTCCACTTCGTATAAGCTGTTCTAGAACATGAAATAACCTCGGTCACTACCACTTCGTATAAGCTGTTCTAGAACATGAAATAACCTCGGTCACTACCACTTCGTATAAGCTGTTCTAGAACATGAAATAACCTCGGCCACTACCACTTCGTATAAGCTGTTCTAGAACATGCAATAACCTCGGTCACTACCACTTCGTATAAGCTGTTCTAGAACATGAAATAACCTCGGTCACTACCACTTCGTATAAGCTGTTCTAGAACATGAAATAACCTCGGTCACTACCACTTAGTATAAGCTGTTCTAGAACATGAAATAACCTCGGCCACTACCACTTCGTATAAGCTGTTCTAGAACATGCAATAACCTCGGTCACTACCACTTTGTATAAGCTGTTCTAGAACATGCAATAACCTCGGTCACTACCACTTCGTATAAGCTGTTCTAGAACATGAAATAACCTCGGCCACTACCACTTCGTATAAACTGTTCTAGAACATGCAATAACCTCGGTCACTACCACTTCGTATAAGCTAATCTAGAACATGAAATAACCTCGGTCACTACCACTTCGTATAAGCTGTTCTAGAACATGAAATAACCTCGGCCACTACCACTTCGTATAAGCTGTTCTAGAACATGCAATAACCTCGGTCACTACCACTTCGTATAAGCTGTTCTAGAACATGAAATAACCTCGGTCACTACCACTTCGTATAAGCTGTTCTAGAACATGAAATAACCTCGGCCACTACCACTTCGTATAAGCTGTTCTAGAACATGAAATAACCTCGGTCACTACCACTTCGTATAAGCTGTTCTAGAACATGAAATAACCTCGGTCACTACCACTTCGTATAAGCTGTTCTAGAACATGCAATAACCTCGGTCACTACCACTTCGTATAAGCTGTTCTAGAACATGAAATAACCTCGGCCACTTCCACTTCGTATAAGCTGTTCTAGAACATGAAATAACCTCGGTCACTACCACTTCGTATAAGCTGTTCTAGAACATGCAATAACCTCGGTCACTACCACTTCGTATAAGCTGTTCTAGAACATGAAATAACCTCGGCCACTTCCACTTCGTATAAGCTGTTCTAGAACATGAAATAACCTCGGTCACTACCACTTCGTATAAGCTGTTCTAGAACATGAAATAACCTCGGTCACTACCACTTCGTATAAGCTGTTCTAGAACATGAAATAACCTCGGTCACTACCACTTCGTATAAGCTGTTCTAGAACATGCAATAACCTCGGCCACTACCACTTCGTATAAGCTGTTCTAGAACATGAAATAACCTCGGTCACTACCACTTCGTATAAGCTGTTCTAGAACATGAAATAACCTCGGCCACTACCACTTCGTATAAGCTGTTCTAGAACATGAAATAACCTCGGTCACTGCCACTTCGTATAAGCTGTTCTAGAACATGAAATAACCTCGGCCACTTCCACTTCGTATAAGCTGTTCTAGAACATGAAATAACCTCGGTCACTACCACTTCGTATAAGCTGTTCTAGAACATGAAATAACCTCGGCCACTTCCACTTCGTTTAAGCTGTTCTAGAACATGAAATAACCTCGGTCACTACCACTTCGTATAAGCTGTTCTAGAACATGCAATAACCTCGGCCACTTCCACTTCGTATAAGCTGTTCTAGAACATGAAATAACCTCGGCCACTACCACTTCGTATAAGCTGTTCTAGAACATGCAATCATCCCGGCCACTTCCACTTCGTATAAGCTGTTCTAGAACATGAAATAACCTCGGTCACTACCACTTCGTATAAGCTATTCTAGAACATGAAATAACCTCGGTCACTACCACTTCGTATAAGCTGTTCTAGAACATGCAATAACCTCCGCCACTTCCACTCCGTATAAGCTGTTCTAGAACATGAAATAACCTCGGTCACTACCACTTCGTATAAGCTGTTCTAGAACATGAAATAACCTCGGCCACTTCCACTTCGTATAAGCTGTTCTAGAACATGCAATAACCTCGGCCACTACCACTTCGTATAAGCTGTTCTAGAACATGCAATAACCTCGGCCACTACCACTTCGTATAAGCTGTTCTAGAACATGAAATAACCTCGGTCACTACCACTTCGTATAAGCTGTTCTAGAACATGCAATAACCTCGGCCACTACCACTTCGTATAAGCTGTTCTAGAACATGAAATAACCTCGGTCACTACCACTTCGCACAAGCTGTTCTAGAACATGCAATCATCCCGGCCACTTCCACTTCGTATAAGCTGTTCTAGAACATGCAATAACCTCGGTCACTACCACTTCGTGTAAGCTGTTCTAGAACATGAAATAACCTCGGTCACTACCACTTCGTATAAGCTGTTCTAGAACATGCAATAACCTCGGCCACTTCCACTTCGTATAAGCTGTTCTAGAACATGAAATAACCTCGGTCACTACCACTTCGTATAAGCTGTTCTAGAACATGCAATCATCCCGGCCACTTCCACTTCGTATAAGCTGTTCTAGAACATGCAATAACCTCGGCCACTTCCACTTCGTATAAGCTGTTCTAGAACATGCAATAACCTCGGCCACTTCCACTTCGTATAAGCTGTTCTAGAACATGCAATCATCCTGGCCACTTCCACTTCGTATAAGCTGTTCTAGAACATGCAATAACCTCGGTCACTTCCACTTTGCACAAGCCGTTCTATGTAATCATCTCGGCCACACCTACTTCATACAACACGTTTTATAATATGCAGTGACCTCGGCCACTTCGCCGCGCCGCTTCTCGACCATAGCCATCTTGTCTTCGACCTCGCGTGTCTTTGTGAGGAGTATGGGCTGCAGGTTGATGAGCTCCTGCTGCATCGCCCCTACTGACGAGGCCGCCTCCTCCAGGCGGTCCAGCCCAGTCGTGTAGCGGCACTCCTGCCGCTTTATCTCCCTGCAGGTTCAAGTGGTAAAAGGGTCAAAATACCACTGTGTTGAAATGGCTGTAAAGTTTCGAAAGATGACAAAACAACCATTGGAATATCGCTAAAAAGGACAAAAAAGCCATGAGAACATCGCTAGAAAATGACCAAAATGAAGAAAGCTTTTGGAAATTTACTCTAAAATCTGCTTCCTATTGAGAGGACGTCATATGACCAAATTGTACAAAAATGTTTAAAAACACAATAAAATGTCGACAGTTTAAATTTGATCTGATTTGTTGTTAAAAAAACGTTCCGTGTATGTGAGCGTTATGATACCACTTGAAGGTTATATTTTTCATTAATTATATTGAATTGCCTAAGTCGCCACACACTTTGTACAACGAGATGAAGTAGTCGCCAAGTTAGGGTCAACTTTGTTTAATGATCGTACTTTTTGGCCAATTATGATAACAAGTGTTCAAAAGTAGACATCATGGCTCGTTTTTCAAACCTATGTAGTTTCGAAGCTCACAAAACAATTTTTCACTACTAGAAATAAACTGAGCCCAGGCATTCAAACCATATTCGCTATCATTGTAGCACAGCTGGCAGCGTGAGATTTTCTCAGTCGATTTTGCCGCAGTTATTTACTCAGCTACACCGCTCCGATCACAAAAGTTATTAGAAAATCCAGTCCCTGTCAATCAATTTTAAACGAATGCTGGACGAATGCAATTTTAAACGAATGCTCAGTGGCTGCACTCACTCTCTCTTCTTCTGAAGGATGACCATGTAGGTGTGCAGCAGCTGCAGGTATGACGTCGGGGTGACGTAGTTGTGGCGACACATTTCCTCAATGTATCTGCAATGTTAAATTATAACTCAGTTCACGCCGCACTAACCACAACAGAAGTGTCATAAAGAAAGAAAAATAAAAGCACCACCTAGTATAAAGTTAAGGGACCGCTGAATGTATGCCCAAGGTGTGTCTCCACACCATACCTCCTGTGCATACAAACAGTAAGTTAGGAAGAAATTATATAAAAGAAAAGATAATTCGAAGCAGAAAAGAATAGGTGCTGAAAAACAGGACAGCAGTGAAGAAAAAAAGATGGTCCTTAACTAATAAAAACCAAATTCTAATTCAAGGAAATGAAAAGAGCAATGTACCTTAGAAATGAAATCATTTTGTGAGTCACTGGAACAAGCTGTACATTTGTGAGTCACTGGAACAAACTGTAAATTTGTGAGTCCCTGGAACAAGCTGTACATTTGTGAGTCACTGGAACAAGCTGTACATTTGTGAGTCACTGGAACAAGCTGTACATTTGTGAGTCACTGGAACAAGCTGTACATTTGTGAGTCACTGGAACAAGCTGTACATTTCGAGTAGGCGAGCTGAGGCGAAATCGTATGGAAAGCAAAGCAGTCCTGATCAGCTCTGGTATTCGAAATTAATTTTTATTTTCAATCACATTTTCGGAGAAGGAGAATAGTTTTGAATTTCATTTTAAACCTAATGTAATGGCGGAATGTGAGTGATCAGAATAGCTGCTAATTCCTAACTTTGAAAAAGATTCAATAACCATGATATTTCAGTATTCATTTTTTTTATGAACATATGGCACAATATTGCCGTAGGAACTTTTAAATGTAATTCTAGCATATGCTGAAATATCTTTCGAGTATATGCCATATAATATCCATTTGAAATTACAAAATTATGTAGTTTGATTCTTATTTGATTATTAGTAGGGTTAATTATTCTTAGGAATTATGCTTTTCACATGAATGCAAAATTTTCAACCAATGATACTTTGCTCATGAAATTTTTTTTTCTTGTGGGACCAGTCTTTTCGTCTATGGTTTTTTTCATGTCTTCAAATCTAAAAATAATGATATATTAGCAAAATTTATTTCAAAACTTGGAAAGAAATTTATAATATTACCTATTTTTTAAGTTTCTCTAATTGGATGTATTGTGTCCGCATAATTCATTTTTCTGGGATTATTGATCAAATTCTTAAAGGAACACTATGAAACCAGTCCCAGGCTTTGCTTAGTTTGTTGAAAACTGCGAAAGATCTCAGTGATGATAAATACATGTAAATGCTATTAATATAACATAAAAAAATATTATATATGCAGTTTCCCTGGTAAAGAAGTGCTCCCTTAGCTTGAATCGTTCAAAACTCTTTTCCCCCACCAGGCCGAGCTTTGTTGAACAGGAGGTAAGAGTGGACTCCACTAAACAAAATGACGTTCAAATTCGTCAATACTTATTTACTCGGAGGGCACAGGGACTTGTTCACCTCTCGGACAGGGCCTGCGTGGAGGTGTGGAAGAACTGGCACAGCGCCACGCAGCCCTGGCGAGTGTCGTCGGGGAGCTGCACCTCCTTCAGAAGTCGCACCGCCACCGCCTGCAGCGCGTCCTCCGGCCACGGCTGCGGGGAGCACAAGTTACCGCGCTGACTGCGGTGCAACCCAGCGGTGAGTCGTGCTTATGTTTGTCCCGCTGCGATACGACCCATCAGTGGGTCGTGCTTATGTTTGTCCCGCTGCGATACGACCCATCAGTGGGTCGTACTTATGCTTGTCCCGCTGCGATACGACCCATCAGTGGGTCGTGCTTATGTTTGTCCCGCTGCGATACGACCCATCAGTGGGTCGTGCTTATGCTTGTCCCGCTGCGATACGACCCATCAGTGGGTCGTGCTTATGTTTGTCCCGCTGCGATACGACCCATCAGTGGGTCGTGCTTATGCTTGTCCCGCTGCGATACGACCCATCAGTGGGTCGTGCTTGTGCTTGTCCTGCTGCGATACGACCCATCAGTGGGTCGTGCTTATGTTTGTCCCGCTGCGATACGACCCATCAGTGGGTCGTGCTTATGTTTGTCCCGCTGCGATACGACCCATCAGTGGGTCGTGCTTGTGTTTGTCCCGCTGCGATACGACCCATCAGTGGGTCGTGTTCATGTTTGTCCTGCTGCGATACGACCCATAAGTAAGTCGTGCCTAAGTTTGTCCTGCTGCGATACGACCCATAAGTAAGTCGTGCCTAAGTTTGTCCTGCTGCGATACGACCCATAAGTAAGTCGGGCCTAAGTTTGTCCTGCTGCGATACGACCCATAAGTAAGTCGTGCCTAAGTTTGCCCTGCTGCGATACGACCCATAAGTAAGTCGTGCCTAAGTTTGTCCTGCTGCAATACGACCCCTCGGTAAATCGTGACAAGTTTGTCCTGCTGCGATACGACCCATAAGTAAGTCGTGCCTAAGTTTGTCCTGCTGCAATACGTCCCCTCGGTAAATCGGGACAAGTTTGTCCTGCTGCGATACGACCCATAAGTAAGTCGTGCCTAAGTTTGTCCTGCTGCGATACGACCCATAAGTAAGTCGTGCCTAAGTTTGTCCTGCTGCAATACGACCCCTCGGTAAATCGGGACAAGTTTGTCCTGCTGCGATACGACCCATAAGTAAGTCGTGCCTAAGTTTGTCCTGCTGCGATACGGCCCATAAGTAAGTCGTGCCTAAGTTTGTCCTGCTGCAATACGACCCCTCTGTAAATCGGGAGAAGTTTGTCCTGCTGCGATACGACCCATAAGTAAGTCGTGCCTAAGTTTGTCCTGCTGCAATACGACCTCTCGGTAAATCGTGCCTTAGTTTGTCCTGCTGCAATACGGTGGGTCGTTTGAAAAAGTTTTAACTATCTTTCAAAATGAATGTTATTTAATAGAACCAGTTAATGTATGGTATTTATACAATTTCTAACAACTTTTTAATTTAAATTTGAGTTGAACACTGAACTTCAGTTTAACCCATTACAGTCAATGGGTTTATTATTGAACACTTTTGAAGCTCTAGGACTCATTGTCTAAATGGTGTGTTGGATTGTGAGTCACCAACTCTTTAGAGTTTTCCGGTTAGCTCAGGGAGAGAACTGATGTTTTATTGACATCTGAGTGAGGCTTTGCTTTCTTGAAAGTAAACAATCTGTTTGGGTCCTGATTTCTAATATCAGCGCAAGGGAAGTTTCTGGAATGGAAAGTTAAAAAGCGTACCAATGGATGGAGTTTGGCTGAGAGAGAAGAGCGTGAGTGGAAGCGTAGCTGCTCTAAGTCAAATAGGTGACACTAATATAAATAAGCAGAGCAATCATATTTTTGTTTTACGTGCCATCATTTTCGCCACACAAAAGACATTTAACTTCAGAAGAATAAATTAGCACAAAATTTTAGTGTAGTCATTGTGGGGGTTTGACTGAGAAATGTTTCTTTTCATTCATGGTTATTAGACTGGATGTACAAGAGAGCCTATTGCATTCGTTGATTTAATTCGTTGCTGAGTTATGTACAACGCTTCAAGTACTAAGTCCTAAATCTTCTCTGGCCCTTGCTCCGAGGGACGCAAAGAATTTCAAAAAGAAACTCAGGCAGTCAAGGCTGCTGTGGGGCTTATGAAATACAGCTCAGACTGACCACCTTTTAAATCAGAAAGAATAAAGTTTCCATGGATGAATATACCATCTCTTGCATACTGATGAGCTACTGAGCAGCACACATAGAAAGAATGAAGGTTCTGTGCATGAGTATATTTCACCTCCTGTTTATCAATGAGCTGCTGGCAGCACACGTATAAAGAATGAAATTGCCACGGCGGAGTACACGTCATGCCCTGCGTGGCGACGAGCCGCGCAGGTCACCTGGAACCAGTCGAGCGTGCAGCAGGAGAGGAGGGCGGGGAACCTCCTGAGCCTGTTCCTGAAGGGGTCGCCGCAGGAGCTCATGGCGAGCACCACGTGGAGCTGCTCCCTCACGCGGGACACGAACAGCTGCCACAGCGCCGCCGTGCTGCCGTCCGTCTGCACAGGGCAGCTTGTAATTGTGTATTGTGTTTATATAAATTACTGGACACAGGTGAGGTGTGGCTGACCGTCTGTACAGGGCAGCTTGTAATTGTGTATCGTGTTTATAAAAATACAGGATATGTATGAGGTGTGTAGGCTGTGCTGTGGTTTTGGGTGTGGGGCCAAACTGAGGTCAGGTCACTAGTTGGTACATGAACTAATTTTTATTTAGGGCGCCTCTCTTGCTTAAATGTGCAAGGTCTCAGCCCTGGTACAACAGTTATTGGTAGGCGTGAGAAGGAGTTACAGGAACCTTTAGGCAATCAATAAATTGGAAGGGTATTACACGAGATTACTTTCGCTTAAAGAGAGGAATTACGAGGGTATGCTCAAACCCCCAAAATTGGCGCATTTCACCTATCAAAATGAGGTGAACAGAAATTGGGAAAGATAATTAGTCAATCTGACAGAACAATGGAGACGTCACTGAATGATTATGATTAATAATGAGAAAATATCATTAAATGACCAGTATTTGATAATTAAACGTCGCAAGTTCAATCAGCTTAAAATTGAACATTAAAACAAAATGTTGAAATGATTCCACCGTCAGTTGAATGCAAGGTTCGCGTCTGATATTTCCTATTGATCACCTTCAGAAGTTCCGACGGTCATCACACCTTTCCTGTCCCGCAGTGCAGGGCCAACAACTCCCCAGTGCAAAGCTTACAAGTCTACACAGGTGGTGGAGCCCCTTCTTTAAAATTGCCCACATTTTCATAGTAAGGAAACAACAGTTATCTCGCAATGAAAGTAAAATGCAGATTAAGACTATATTTAGAACAGTATTTACTAAACTTCAAAAGCTTATGAGCCGAACATTACAGTAAATTTTGTGAATCAAAGCAGTTGTCTTTTTGTTAAAACTTCAGATAACAACGCACAGTTCGAGGTCATCGAGAACATCAATACCCAGTACTCGTGAAATTATTTTCAACGCGATAAACATTATCTATCATTGATATCTCTTAACTACATGAAGTAAATGGAACGTTCACTTCAGATTAAAAACTGAAAATAAATGCTCAAGGTGAATTAAGTTCACTTCACACTAAAAGTTGACAGTAAATAAATGACTCAAAAAGTCTACGGATTTATTGACCAAGATTTAAGTTACTCACACATCTCAATTCTAAAAAAGTCTACGGATTTATTGACTGACATTTAATTTACTCCCACTAGCCAAATTTTCGGAAAGCTCTACGGATTTATTGACTCAGATTTAAGTTACTTACTCAGCCGAAATTTTTTTAAAGTCTACGGATTTTTCCCCTAACATTTAAATTACTTTGAAATACATAGCAATGCATTTAAGCCTCAAGAATTAATCAAAGGATTAACTGATAGAAAAAAAAACAGCAAGAGTACGAAGAAGAATGGCAGCAGATGAAACATGAGTTCGAGATAATTTTTACAAAGCTAATTTTAATTATTATTTTTTTAAATTTAAGTCTGTCAGGCTGCTTTTTTTGCTTGCATAAATTCTGTTAGTAAAACTTATCAAAGCATATCATAATCGACTAAAGATTTGACGAGTCAAGAGACTCGTCGTACCTAAACTGATTTGTTATTATTCAAATGCGTACTTGAGAAGAATATAGACTAAATTGGAGCAAACATTAAATAAAGGAAAAATTTAAATTTCATATTCTTTATTCATAGCCAATCTGCTTGTACATTTATTTTCCTGGCTCGTGAGCCTAATGTTGCATATTCGATATTATGAAATAATTAGCTCGAATGGTTTCATCTCGACGGAATACGATGCTCGTTTTTTCCGTAAGAAAATATAAGCTTGCTGATTAATTCAAACTTCCGTTCTTATGTTTTTGTTCGTGGCACACAAACTGTAACATTTGGAACACTTTTTGAGCTAAAATGGCAGTTTTATTTTAATTCGTAACACAGAATTACTTACTATTTTGATTATTGCACATTCTTTAGGCATTTAATTAGAAAGCTTCGAACAGAGTAAAACCAGCCAAATTACTGAAAAACGGAGGAAACAAAATTCTTAGGTGTATGAAACTTCGAAAAAATTACGCCCTCTACCCCAATAAATTTTAAAATATCATTCAATGGAATACATCACTTCCAGTTCTAAATTGCATACCTAAATATTTCACGCGTAATTACTCCACCAATGTTAAGAGAAAACAAATCTCAAGATATGAGCGCGTCCATAAATTGTATATACGAAACCATCGCCATTGAAAAAACACGTCGCCAGACCTGCTTGCTTTTGTCTCTGTGCCTGTCGAAGTTGCGCATCTTGTCGCAGATTGTGTGCCTCTCGTCCGAGGGGAAGAGGCCGGGCACTTCGCCGCTGCTCAGCAAGCTGCAAACGCCCTCCAGGAACACTTCTTGTTTGATCTGACATCACAAATGCAAAATATTGTAGTGGCATTCTTTTCTTGTACACCGGCGCGCACAAATGAAAGCAGAGTTTGAATATCGCTAAATGCTTTCAGCTCGCAGGTGTGCAAAACTGAAAGCAGAGTTTGAGTTTCACTGAATGCAAGTAAAACCAGAATAATAATAATAAATTTAGGGATGAGTTTCCACCAGGGTCACCAGCAATTTGCAACTATGGACCCCCTAGCTTACACTAGGTAATCATGAATTGAGCTAGCTGAACCCCCCAAGTGGGGGTTCCAGCAGCCCTCCCTCTCTTTGGCCGAGCGTCTTACCCGTGCTGGAACCCCCTCATAAGATGAGAGTGGTAGCACAGAACGCCCGGCCGCTTACTTGGAATACTCTCTGTTGTTGTGGAGCTGGTCTTTCATGAACACACGTCGGTTATAGGGCTTCCAGGGAGCTTTTTCATAGTATACTGTTTGTGGTGAGCGTAACAGTTGATTACGGCAGATGGTTCAAGGCATAGATGCTTTCCACGGGATTGGTTGGACGATTTATATGAGATCATATGCGTTGATTTTCCGGAGATATTCTAGGAGTTCAGCAATAGGAGCTTCATACCCCAACACGTCCTTGATAGAAGGAGGTGGGCTGCTGTTATCCGCGAATAGGCTGATGTAACGACGTCTTGCGTGATGTAAGGCTGGGCGGTCTAAAATTACAAGGTGCACGGTAAGGCGGGAACGTAGGCAGAGAGGACAGCCGGGTGGAGGCTCTTGTACTGCGCTGTTCATCAGGTATCCATGGGTAAGGTGTGTATGGCCACATCTGAGACGGTTAAGAATGACTTCATTTTTTCGGGATAGTTCGTTCTTTTTGTGGGGATACGGGTCAGGTTGGATGTTCAGTAAAAAATTTCCCTCTTGTTGCCAGTTTTCTTTCCACCGGGTATTGATTTTGCAAGCGATAATTGGGTACCAGTCTCGATAAAAGAGCATTACACTTTCCGCAGGGCGAAGTGCGGCACTTTTTGCAAGCTTGTCGACTGCCTCGTTGCCGTCTATACCCACATGACTCGGAATCCAGCACAATTTAACAGTTTTGCGGTATTTGAATATGTCATCAATTTGGTGTTTGAGGATTCGTACAAGAGGATGGGACGTGCGTGCGTTTCGCAGTGATGTCAGAGCGCTTAGAGAGTCTGAATAGATAACGAACTTATCCCCACTGTGGTCGCGAATGATTTTCAATGCCAGTTCAAGTGCGTGTAGTTCCGCAGTGAATATTGATGCAGCGCTGGGGAGAGATATTGTCCTTCTTGTTCCGCTACACTCCGCCGCAGCACCGACTCGATCGTCGTATTTAGAGCCGTCCGTAAATATCGGTATGTATCCTCGGTATTCCTCCCGTCGCAGCCTCAGGTATTCCTGGACGTATAAGGCTGGGTGAGTGAATTCTTTCTTGTAGAAGGTTAGGTCCTGGTTCACGTCTGCTGGGATAGTATTCCATGTGGGTACATCGACGTTTTGCAATCGGTACGAGAACGAGGGCTTTATCCGCAGTTGGTCAAGCTGAAGGTTTTCAATTAGTTCGTGGGTGCGAACAGCGAAAGACGGCGTGAGCTGCTTGTTTACAAACAGTCTCCTGTTGGTAGGTGGTATAGCCAAATTGCGGGCTGGGTTGGACAAGTGGCTTCTTATTTTCAAGTAGTATTTCAGCGAAAGTTGCTCTCTTCGTAGCTGGAGGGGCATTTCGCCGGAGATGACTTGTAGACTGGGAATAGGTTTTGATTTGAATGCTCCCGTTGCAAATCGTAGCAGTCGTTTACAATGGGGTCCAGAAGTTTGAGTGTTGATGTTGCAGCGGAGCTGTACACGATGCAGCCATAGTCCAGTTTAGATCGGACGAATACTCTGTACAAGTGGAGTAGAGTGTTCTGGTCTCCACCCCAGTCGTGGGAAGAGATTGATTTGATTATGTTGAAGTTCTTCTTGCAGCTTGATTTGATGTTGTTGATATGGGTTTTCCAGGTCAATTTTCGGTCCCACGTGAGCCCAAGAAACTTAACTTCGTCCACAAATTCGATGGTTTTGTTGCTGATTTTCAGGGTAGGTGGTACTTGAAGGCCTGGAAGGGAGGTAAAATGGACAGCCTTAGATTTATCCATCGAGAAGGAAAATCCATTGTTTTGCGTCCACAGTGCCACTCTGTTGATGCATTCTTGAAGTTTGGCTTCAATGATGCTGATGTCACTGTGTCGGTAGCCAAGTTGGAAATCGTCTACATATAGTGATGCATGGAAACGTGGGTCTTTAGGGATCTGTGAAGCTATTTCGTTGATTTTGATAATGAAGAGGGTAACGGAAAGAACTGAACCCTGTGGGACCCCTTCTTCCTGAGGGCATGGATTGGATAGGTGGTTATTTACTCGTACCCTGAAAGTACGGTCCCGTAAAAACTCTTGGATATATAGAGGCAGTCTTCCCCGGAGATGTAGATGATGGAGGTCTTGCATAATGCCGTAGTTCCAGGTGGTATCATATGCCTTTTTGAGGTCGAAGAAGACACTAACGAAGTGTTCATTGCGGACAAAGGAGTTTCTGATAATGGTTTCGAGACGGATTAGGTGGTCAACGGTGGACCTGTCCCGGCGACCCCCGCACTGGATATTGCTGAGGTGGCCGTGCATATCGCAATAGTCGATGAGTCTATTGTTGATGAGGCGTTCCAGAACCTTCCCGATGCAGCTCGTGAGCGCAATTGGCCTGTAGTTGTGAGGCGAATGTGGGGTCTTTCCAGGTTTTTGAAAAGGGATTATTACTGCTTCTCTTCAGGTAGACGGGTAATACGAATGAAGCCATAATTTGTTGTAGAGAGACAGTAAGTTTTGTTTACCAATTTCTGAAAGGTGCTTAAGCATTTGGTATGAAATTCCATCTGCACCAGGTGATGTATTTTTCGTAGTCTCCAAGGCAGAATCCAGTTCGGCGAGGGAGAATGCGATGTTGTATGTTTCGTTGTTGTCCGATGAGAAGTCCAATCGGTTAGTTTCTGCACGTTGTTTTCTTCGTAAAAATTCCTGAGGGTAATTCGTCGCACTGCTAACTGAGCTAAATGTTTCTGCTAATTTGTTTGCTATTTCTGGAACGGTAGAGTAGCTTATATTTTTTTCTTGTAATATTGACAACTGTCTTTGAGGTCTGCCTTTAATTTTTCTGATGTTTTCATAATTACGGGTCATTGGCGTGTTCTTCGTAAATGTGCTGGTGAATGCTGTCCATGCCTTCCGCTTCTCCTCTCGCAGAAGGTTTCTGTGGATGGCCCTGGCTCTTTTCCAGCGTAGGGCATTTTGTGCAGATTTTGTTTGCCTGAATTTTTGATAGAGGCGTTCGCGGTTGGTGCGTGTTTGTGTCAGCTGCGCGCTCCAGTAGGGCTTCGGAAAGAATTTTGTGAGTTCTATGGTTGGAATACAATCGTTTGCAACTGCTGTTAAAGTGTCGATAAAGGTGCTGAGAGCTTCAGAGCATGTATGCTCGTCAGAGATTTTAAGTTTTTCCCAGTTTTGGTGCGCCTCGTCAGACGTCCAGTCTGCCTTTTTGTTGTTCCACATTGAGCGTTTCTGATTGTTACGTTGTGCATTAATTAGTCGTACTATGATGGGAATATGGTCACTGTCTTCCGGAGATCTACAAGTCTCCCATACCAAGTCCACACTCAGACGAGGAGATGCCAGGGTTAGGTCAATGGCGGACTCAGAGTTGTAAGAAACTCGTGTGTGTGCTCCTGTGTTGAGGAGAGTTAGGTTATGTTGGTCTATAAATTCTTCAATTATCCGGCCACGGGCATCTGTCGTTTCACAACCCCAAGTTGTACTATAGCTGTTGAAGTCCCCCATCAAAATGATTGGCGGAGGTAGTTGATTTATTAGTTCGTTCATTATTTCCTGGGTTATGGGGTGGCTTCTTGAGGTGTACAGCGACGCAAATGTTATCCGTCGAGTGATGTGGGCAGTGGCTGCGATGACCTGGATGGCAGAAGTTATGGTGACTTCTTGGAATGGAATTGACTCATGAATAAGCAGTCCGACTCCTCCATGAGGCGTGACGTTAAAGTGGCCATGTTTGGTTAGTAGATTGTAATGGGGTATGGAAAAATTTGAGTTGTGCCAAAGTTTAGTTTCTTGGAGAGCAACAATATATGGGTTATGCAAGTTAATTAGTTCTAAAAGTTCGCTCTTTTTGGCTCGAACACCCTGGCAGTTCCACTGTAGGATGCAGATTCCGTTATTCATTTTGGTTTCCTTTGACTTCTTTTTGGTTTTGGTTATAAATTCTTCTGGTTTCGCTTCTAACGGTCGGGTTGTTCTCACTTGTAATTTCGCTGTTGCTCGTTGCCGAGTCGTAATCTGGTGTAATTTGTACTGGGGTAGAAAATATTTCTCCTGTGCTTGGATCAGCGAAGACTGCTTCCGCTACCTGCTTTTTTCCTGATGGTTTTTCGTTGCTTTCAAAGTTTTTTCTTTTCCTTGGCGTACCGTCTGAGAGCTGAGAGGGCCCTAGTGGAAGAGCTGGAGGAGCTGTCCCCACTTGTTTAATCGGTGTTGGAGGTTGTCGGCTGGGTGTTTGTGCAGCGGTAGATGTTACGGCAGAAGCGTAGTTCCTGTGATATTGGTGTTGTTCACTCTCCAGCTTTTGTCTTGCTTGCACTCTGCTCAGTTTGTATTTGTGCTGGATTGCAAGGATTTCCTGTTGGTACTTGAATTCAATGCATTTATAGGAGCCTGCGAAGTGGTCTTTGCCGCAGTTGTGGCATTCTATCTTGATGCTCGTGCATTCGCCGGAATCGTGGTTTACGTTGTTGCATCTCGCGCATATCGTTTCAGGCCTGGTGCATCGTTTCTGGGTGTGGTTATACTCCAGACATTTCTTGCAGAACATGGGGCGCGGCACGTATGGAAATACCTTGGTTAGTGATTGTTCTCCGGGTATGGTTATGTAGTTTGGGAGGTTTTGCCTGAATGTAAGTAAGATTGCTTGGGAGACAGGGTTTTTCGGTTTGATCCAGGTAGCTCTCACTGCATCACTCAGTCCGTAGTCTTCCATGAGTCCGTCCCGGAAGCACTCGAAATTGGAGAGGTCGTACTCATATAGATATATGAGGCCTTTCACTGAGTTGAAGTAAGGGTGTTCAGCTATGGAGACAGGGATGTTGTTTAAGGTTTTTACATTACGGATTAGGGTACTTTGTTCTTTGGTGGCAATTTCAATGATAAATGAGTCTTTATCCTGTGATGTAATTCTCTTTGGCTTTTCCCCCAACTCAAGTTGAAGGCTTCGCTCGAGCACCCAGGGTGAAATTTTGCGCTTTTCATTAGAGTCCAAAGTACATTTGAAGTGAGTGGCGTAGGGAGCGGCGTGTTTTTCATTTGACTCAGTTGGGCTGTTCAGCATCTGTCTAGCACGGCGCTTCCCGACCTTGTGGTTGTTCTGGATTGTAAGTACTTGTTCCTCTTCGATTTGCTTTGGGCAGGTTTTGTCTTTAACTTGGTGAGGGCCGTGACAGTGGATGCATTCGGCTTCAGAGGCAAGGCACTGACTGCTGCCGTGCCCCACTGCCCCGCACCTTCCACAGGTTGTGACTCGGCTGCAGCGCTTTTTGGTATGTCCGTACATCTGGCAGTTGGCGCAGTGCATTGGTTTGTCGATATATGGGTATACTCGGGTGTCTGATCGTTCGCCGGGAATGTATATGAAATCGGGGGGAGACTCTGATTTGAATTCTAGAATTATCGCGCTTGTTTGTTCGTATCTTGTCTTGATGAAGGTGGCGTCAATTACTTCGCTGATGTTATAGTTTTCTTTGAGCCCAGTTTAGAATTCGCTGAAGTTCTCCATGTTGTATTCGTTGATATCAATGAGTCCCTTGGATTTATTGAGTTTTGGGTGGGCGAAGACTTCACATGGCACTCCGTTTATATTAGTGATGGTCAACAGTGCCTGGCCTTGCCTGTTGTCTCTGGCCTCGAGTGTGAAGCTCTCCCTTCCACTGGTGGTGATGGATTTGGGCGGAGATCCGGTGGCTGAGCGAATTACGTTTTTCACCAGGTAGGGGTCTATCTTACGTTTTGTTTCGGGTGTAAACTTCATGGTAAAGAAGCGTGTGAAGCTCCGCTGTGGTGGCTGTTCGGTAACATTGAGAGGGACAAATATGTTCTTCTTCCTATGTCTCGCACTCTGGGTGACCTTCCCTTGTTCCTCCGGAGGTGACAAATGGGCTGATAGAGCTTGGGTTACTTCCTCGACGGTGTTTTCCAGGTTTTTAATTCTTTCCTCGATGCAGGTTGGGGGTATGTCAGAGTTACTGTCTTCGGTATTCAGTTTCGAGATGTCACGATCCGGTAACACCCTGCTCATCGATCTAACCAACTGGTTAAGGTTCCTCTTTATGTTGGTGATGCGGTCGGTGATATTTTTTTGGTGCTCTCCATTATGAGCTGTATGGTTCGTTGCCATCAGTGAAGATCCACACGTAGTTGTACAGACACTTGCTTGCTCGCCTGTCATTGCGGTGATTGGTGTCCTGATAGATTTTACTTCATTTGGCTGGGTTGTCACTTTTGTTGGCTCCTTCGCTCGCTGCTTCTGGTCCTTCCCGGTGCGTCCCCGGTTAGGCCGCGGGCCTCCACCGCCCCTCCTCATATCGCCTGGTCCTCGGGGCACAAGGCCACCGGGACCAGGGGTGTATGTTTCCTTTTTACTCGCGATATGCGAGTTTTATTCAATGCTCAAAACACAGGTTCAAGATAAACATACAAAACAAAAGATAAAAGACCCAGATGTTAGTGGGCGCCCCCCACGTTGGTTCTACCCACGGACAACACTCGTATAAATAAGCTTATGATCACTATGTTGCCAATTTATATAAACGATATGTAATGAGTTGCAACTCCTAGTGGGTATATTAACGGTACCACCACGGGAAGGTGTGGGTGGGCTGGAATACTTGTTATGGACAAGTAATCCTTATCAAATATCCTTGTCTATAGACTGCTCCCTTTACGATACAAATGATGATAACACAGTTCGGCACCAGTAAAATTGGTAAAGGGAACAGTGAAAATTCCAGTAAAACCAGAATGTTTGAATGTTTTGATTACTGTCATTATAGTTTTGCTTCACTTTGACTTTAAGGATTATTTTTTTAATGCTTCATATGCATGGCCGAGTGTCATATACTTGAAGTTTGACTTTCACGCCATATCTATCCAAACTTTGAAATTTGGTGTGAAAGTACGAGAAGGCTAAAAAATGTTTATCCAAGTTAATGTCATGTCATCATAAAAGATGGTATATTTTCATTAGCACTCCTGCTATCTCAAAAACAATATTGCACTGACAGGGTACTTCATTATCGTTTGCTAATTTTATTCATTGCCAAAAATTGTTTCATCCCTAAAAGTATAGGTTGATATTTCCGAGTTAACACATATCATAAAACTTGTACTGCTGGGTATTTCAGATATTTCATTCTCTTGTAATAACACAAGTCCTTGGGATGTGCAAAACTAATTAATCGTTGGTATCAAAAATATCGATATTCGTCATCACGAGCACATAGCTCGTATCAAATGAATCGCTCAACTTCTTCGTCTGTGAATTTTTCCCACATGACTTGACCAATGCCTCTTAATGCTCGAGCTGTGAAGGCACTTCACGCAAGTCGAAACTTTTGTCGGGTAAATTGAGTACGGCTATGTAGATGCATGAAAATGTGCGCGTTGAGCGAGGACGTTTGTACATGGAAATCTGCGTGTTGAGCAAGGACGTTTGTACATGAAAATTTGCGTGTTGAGTGAGGACGTTTATACACGACAATTTGCGTGTAGAGCGAAAACGTTTATACACGAAAATGTGCGCGTTGAGCGAGGCGGGCTGCACCTGAGTATCGCTGAACAAGAACACGACCGGCTGCTCGCCAAAGCCCGCCTTCTTCACCAACATTTTGAGGTCCTCGCGCCACTCCGTGATGCCGTACGTGCGGCTCATCTCGATCTGCCGGGCAGCAAGTGTGCGGATTTAATCTCTATCTCCTCTAAATTAAATTAAGTATTTCTTCTCTATCTGCAGTGCAACAAATGTTCGGATTTAATCTCAGTTTGCTGTTCATTAAACGTTACAGATGCCTGAAAATCAAACTACTTAACGAACTTTTATTGCTCAATTCATGAGACTGATAAGCTTGACACTCATAATAATCAGTGAAACTAATGCACTTAATAATTGTAAAAATTTGGCATGTAAGTTTATTTATTGAATTATGTTGGCACTTTTCCGTAGCATCTTATTTTAGGAATGAACTAGTTTTTTCACTAACCATGTTTGATATTCGGAGAGAAAGAAAAATCTCGCTTTGCTATTGAAAGGAACACAACAAACTCTTCTAGCCGCACGAAACATAACTCGCCGTAAGTGACAAGAGTGACAAGATTTCCGTATTTTAAGACATACTACATTACGAGAGTAAGCAAAGCGTAGCAGGTTGCAAGTTACACCCCGTTCTCTTTCCCTACCTTTATGAATTGAGGTCATCATCTCAATACAATGAAAATATCTCGGAACCCTCTTCAGAACGGTAAAATAACCCCTCCCATTTACAAGGAACACGTTAGCGTTTGTTGCAACAAGTAATCGGCGCACTAGCGTTCACCCTAAGTGATCGTCCTTTTTTCATACCTCTAAGAATTGAAATCAAATTTTCAATAAAGTACAGATATCTCATAACCCTCTCTAGAACATTACAATAACCCTCCCATTCACAAGGAACACACCAGTGTTTGTTGCAACGAATACATCAGCGTTTGTTGCAAATGCGTTCACCCTAGGTGAGACTCAGTATTCCACAACGTAAAGCGTTCACCCTTAGAGGACCGCAGCATACCACAAAGCCCCCTGAGAGAGGCAAAGAAAGTAACCACCCTAAGTGGGCCGCAGCATAACACAAGACCTCCTGAGAGAGGCAAAGAAAGTAACCACCCTATGTGGGCCGCAGCATAACGCAAAACCCCCCGAGAGAGGCAAAGGAAGTAACCACCCTATGTGGGCCGCAGCATAACGCAAAACCCCCCGAGAGAGGCAAAGGAAGTAACCACCCTAAGTGGGCCGCAGCATAACACAAGCCCCCTGAGAGAGGCAGAGGAAGTAGCCACCTTAAGTGGGCTGCAGCATGCCTAAAGTTGCCCTGAGTGACACAAAGGAAGACACCTCAATGAGCTCGTAGTCAGCGATGTGCGCGGCGAGTCGCGTGAGGGAGTGTCGGCCGCTGCCGCCCACACCGACCAGCAGCGAGTGGCCGCGGGACTGGCGCAGCACGCGGCTGATGCGCCCCAGGTGCTCCAGGGCAAACCTGACGCAAATGTCATCCATCGTTTATATAATAGTAGTGATAATAGTAATGGTAATAATAATAACAATAATAATAATAATGGTAATAGTCATCATAATAATAATAGTTATAATAAAAATAATGTATAGTTTCAATGATAATAATAAGGTTGAGGGGTGTTGATAAAATCAACATGAAAGCACAAATACGAGTCCTTTACTGCTCTCCTCTACGCATGCCGTCTGCGACCAAAAGATTTATTTAACGCTTTATGAGGAAGGATAAGTCGACTTAAATACGAAACTACCGAAACATTCAAATTGTATAGTTTCAAATATGGAAATCTGTCATTTTCCTCATGACACATTTTTAGTTGATGTTTAAAACAGAACATTGAACAGTACTCGTGGGAATGTGAGTAACGAATAACTTTTCTTTCAAACGTTACTTATCATCTCCTTCGAAATAACAACTGGCAAGACAGAAGAGAAGATTATTTTGTTTTGTGATATTGTTGTGACTGACACAAGCCTCGTTCAAACATGACGACATGGTCCGAGTCAGTGACACAAGCCTCACTTGAACATGACGACATGGTCCGAGTCAGTGACACAAGCCTCGTTCAAACATGACGACATGGTCCGAGTCAGTGACACAAGCCTCACTTGAACATGACGACATGGTCCGAGTCAGTGACACAAGCCTCACTTGAACATGACGACATGGTCCAAGTCAGTGACACAAGCCTCACTTGAACATGACGACATGGTCCGAGTCAGTGACACAAGCCTCACTTGAACATGACGACATGGTCCAAGTCAGTGACACAAGCCTCACTTGAACATGACGACATGGTCCAAGTCAGTGACACAAGCCTCACTTGAACATGACGAGGCTCATGGGTTTCTTGCTCATATTATTGAACTCCGACAGGTAGCCCTCGACGACACCTCGCAGCGCCTCCAGGTCCGTCACCTGCCGCACGAGCAAAAGAGCTCCTTTAAGGCTTCGTTTCCACTGGAAAGTGTTTCCATAGAGGAAAAATCAATATATATAATTTATACGGAATATAGAAAACGAGGAATATATACTTAAAATGTGTTCCCACACTGGATCTCCTGCGGCTACAACAGTTAGGGATTAATGTGTGCCGATTCATGTTAGCAAGTAGGGATGGAATAAGAGGAAAAGAAATAGAATGGATATGAAGATGGCATGAAAATTAAAAGAACCAAAATGGGTACCAAAGATAAAACCCACGAAGGCTATCTATGGTTGAGGGCACTCAAAAGTATCACCTCTGGATATACCAGTCCTCATAGCATAGGATAGACAAACTTAACTTACTTTAACTTTTTGCATATTTTATGTAACCCGAGGGGCTGGCAAGAGAAATATTCGATCTGTTCTACCCAGAATGATGATTTTTTAACCTAAAATGTGTCTGATTGGCGGATATTTTCCTCTCAGTTTAAACAACGGATTTGCATAGCTTCACTAAGAGCCGATGGATGGATGCATGTATATGTAAGGTACAAACACTCTAAAAACCGGACACAAAAATGTATTATTTGCTCACCAAGCACTGTAAATGTTCCCGAGTATATTCGTGTTTTTTCGGTAGGAAGGCTAGGAAGCAAAGAATTACCTACATACTGAGTGAAGAATTTCAACTTTCTTTGTATTAGTTATTTGAACCGAAATATAACACTGAATACATGTACTTTTAAAAAACACTTTTTTGAAGGTAAGATTGTTCTAGGGCACCAAGAGTTATGTTTAGGTCGTCTGAATAAAATGAAGAAGTGAAATCTTACTCAGTCCCAGCTGTGGCAGTCGCGACAGTTTATGCCGAGCGGAGCACGTGGCGAAGGAGAAGTAAACCGAAGACTCCGGACAGTAAATTATGTATAAATGCACCAACCAAATGAATTTTCTCGTACAAGGCGGCCCCAAGGGATAATTCCTGAATCATAAAAAAGTAATTCATCTCCTAAATGATATAAGAGATTATAATAGTCAATCGATCGTTATTCATCATGAACATGAGATAAGCAAACTTGACTGAATAAATTAAAGATAATTTCTCATGTTTTTCAGTCATTCAATTAGAAATCATAAATTTATGCTTTCAGATACAGAGTAAGCTACTCAGTTCTCACGAAGGATTGTTCCGTGCAGTTAGTGGCTCAATTCCTCAAGAAGGTACGACGTTTAGAAGATCAAATGAAGGTCATTTTGGATCAAATGAAGGTCATTTAGGATCAAATGAAGGTCATTTAGGATCAAATGAAGGTCATTTAGGATCAAATGAAGGTCA
The DNA here is from genome assembly GCA_030386875.1 of Morinoia aosen. Taxonomy (NCBI): domain Eukaryota; kingdom Metazoa; phylum Arthropoda; class Malacostraca; order Amphipoda; family Talitridae; genus Morinoia; species Morinoia aosen. The sequence goes on from CM059571.1 coordinate 400,674, forward strand.
CTTAGGATCAAATGAAGGCCACTTAGGATCAAATAAAGGCCACTTAGGATCAAATGAAGGTCACTTAGGATCAAATGAAGGTCACTTAGGATCAAATGAAGGTCACTTAGGATCAAATGAAGGTCACTTAGGATCGAATGAAGGTCACTTAGGATCGAATGAAGGTCACTTAGGATCAAATGAAGGTCATTTAGGATCAAATGAAGGTCATTTAGGATCAAATGAAGGTCATTTAGGATCAAATGAAGGTCATTTAGGATCAAATGAAGGTCACTTAGGATCAAATGAAGGTCATTTAGGATCAAATGAAGGTCACGTTGTCCAAAGATGTTTTGCGGATGAAGTATTTATTGTCGTTCATCATTTTTATTTATTTTGAGAATTAATTAGTGAAAAGAAAAATTTTAATCCTATTTCTCTTTAAAAGTAATATCTATGATCTGCATAATTGAAAAATTTTCTTCACTGACTTAAAAGCGTGAAGGAGCACCAAACAACGCGATTAATTTTTATTGTTGCTTTTAATTACACGTCAAAATAATGAAATTTGTTGCCCTCACCCAACTGGAAGAGCTACTCACAGGGACGTACTGGCGCGTTTCGCTCTTGGGATCAGCGAAGTCGCAGTACAAGAGACTCCGCATATCGTTCTCAGATACCTGGGAGAAGAATAACAAGTTAGGATGGAAAGGAAGATAATACAACGAAGAGATAAAGAAAAAAGGATGAAAACTAAAAATATCGAAGTGGACACAAAAGATGATGGTCCCGAAGGTTTACCTATAGCTGACGTAACCTAACAGCATCCTCATAATAGTGCAAGTTCCCATACCATACGAAAAACTTACGTGCTTTAGGCCTAAGCCTATTCTATGCCCTGTGAGAGGATGAAGTATACGTATCGAGCCTAACCATGAATACTTTGAGCTGAATCACTCACGACGCCATCGATGTCCTGGTCGAGGTGCTGCAGCAGCTCGTGGAAATCTTGATCCAATTCATAATTAACCTAACCAACTAAGATCGTTGCACAGCTCATTCAAAACAAATTCATAGTTAACTCAACTAATAACATCGTTAACCAATTCATCCATAACCAGTTGCTGAAAAGAGCGCACAGAAACAGCATCACTCACGACGCCATCGTTGTCCTGGTCGAGGTGCTGCAGCAGCTCGTGGAAGTCCTGATCGAGGTGTTGAGAGCACGCCTCGGCCGCCTTGTTGAGCAGCCACTGGCGGTCCTCGGAGTCCACGAGGCGGTCGCTGAACACGCGCATTATTTCGTGCACCCACAGCGTCTTCATGCACGACACCTCCTCCATCGTCTCCGGCACCGACAGCAACAGACCCTGCAATAATTGTCTCATATATAGGATTATTTGCAATTTTGGTGTGGGATATTTGTTTCAGACACTTAGTTTCTTCGCTCGATGAGAAGGCGTAGCTTCATTTACAAATCTTCATTGTCGGAGCTCTGACTTTAAAAGATGTGAAGTCTGCTCATAACCACATACTTTCCTTGCAAACAACCTAAACCAATGGCAGCACCGAAAGCTACACCCAGCGTTGATAAATATACCATAATATTAAAGACGGCAGCTGAAATAAAAGAGTTGGTTTGTGAATCATTACACTAAACAAGGGATCCCAAAAACCCTATTCCTAGTCTCCAAGACCTGAACGACGCAGAAGAAGTCACGTAAGTCCAAGACACCTCAAGCTAGAACGCCGTTCATAAATATAACGTAACGCTAAAGACGACAGCTAGAAAACAAACCATTATACTAAAACGGGGGCCAAAGGACCCTAAGCTAAGACCTGAACAACGTGTAAGCAGTCACGTAAGTTAAAAGCACCAAAAAAAGACTAGCTTTTTTGGGTATAAAGTAACACTGAAAACGGCAGCTGGAAAAGATGCGTTGATAAAAAACCTCTATACTAAAAAGCGTGGCCCAAGAACCCCCATCCTAGACCTGAAGAACACGGAAGAAATCACGCGAGTTAAAAGCACCGAAAGTTCGACCAATTTCTAAAGTATAAAGTAACACTAATGTCAGCAGCTGGAAAATCAGCGTTGATAAATAAACAATTACACTAAAAAACAGAGCCCAAGAACCCTAATCGAAGACCTGGACGACGCGGAAGAAGTCGCGCAAGTTGAAGATGTAGTGCGAGCGCGAGGGTGTGGGCAGCAGGTGCTCTGCGGCAGCTCGGTACACCGCCAGCGTGCCCGTCACCATCTGCGCGATGCACGAGTCGAACATCTTGCTGAAGCCGCGAGTGTCCAGGTGCCACAGCAGGATCTGGCCCGAACGCAAGGCAATGTGTAACAATCGATTGACGCAAAATGTTAACATTGAAGTCCCCCAGGAATATTTTTTGGGATCTTCAGATCATTACACACAGGAACCGTTTCTGGATAACGCTTCTGACAGTTGTTCATTAATTAAAGTGGTTCGTAAGCTTAAATAGGTCATACCTCATCACGTAATTTACACTGTATCTAGAGCTCAGATTCCATCAGTAAATTGTACTTAAACTGTAGTAGATTGACGCTGATTTTTAGGAAAATTAAATTAAGCGATAAACGGCATTTATTAACTATATATGTATATACATTGTAAACACCCTATATGAACATTAAATGTACGAACTGATGTGAAAGATTCCTTGGCCTACATCAATGTACATGATGAACACCAAGCAGATAATTTACTGTTCATAGGAAATTTCCTTGATCTTGCTACGAAAAAATTCATTTAAAATATCTTCAACAACAATTTACACAGCAAGATTGAGTCAGCAGCAGCTCATGAGCCTCATAGAACAGCAACGCATGCAAGACAACACATTATGTTCCTGGCGTTTGCTGAAGATTCAATTGAGCAGCCCACGAGCCTCATAGAACAGCAACGCATGCAAGACAACACATTATGTTCCTGGCGTTTGCTGAAGATTCAATTGAGCCTTCGTTTTTCTATTTACAAGAAAAACAACCCGAGAGAAGTATTTCATCTCCAGCCTCCGCTCAAGCCTGGAAATGCTAGCTAATGGACGCTTCCTGGCTTCGACCAAACAGCTTCCATAATTGAAGCACCGCGTTTGCTTTGAAGCAAAAAAACATTCATCCTGCAGCTCGCTATGAATCAGTAAATGCACAGAAGTGGAGAGATAGAGTATTTATTGTTTGAAGTTGATGCTCTGCTAAATGAAAGTGTTCAATACCAAAGCCTAGTGAGATTAAGAGAAACATGATCGTTACCGATTTCTATTAAAAGTTGAACATATAGGGAATTATTCTTTCAAAATATCATCATTACCTGTACTCTTACACCAATGCAAAGTATGCTCGTTTTTGTTCGCAATTTTTTGGCGTGTGACTTTAAATGGCCTCGAAGTGAGTGGCTTTCCATAAAAAGGAGACATTTTTGTTCAACTGATAAACTTTCAGGGACATCTTCAGGGGCTTACGGTACCAATATATTCTCAAAGTTGAAAATCAAAAAAGGTTCACAAATCAATTCAAGTCTTTTGTATACACTAGATACAAAACAAAACTAATAAAAATGCGAAATAAATGTTGCATAGGTTATATATTAGCCATTTATTCTATGACTCAAAAGCAAAAACCTTGGGTTTAGTTCAAGCTCACTTTATTGCGTACTTCATGCAGAATTCGGAATAAATGGCAAATACAACTTATTATCCCCTGCGCAGAATGTATTCGACAGGCGGCATTTGCCAGTAAAAAATCAAGTTACATCCTTGTAACCAATCTATAAATGAGAACAACCTGAAGTAGAGAATCTCTCTGTCCCTCAGACGTCAAATTTGTTCCTAATTTCCAGTTGAATCTAAGAAAACTAAAATCCCCCAATCGATCAATTAGCAACATCGACCTGCAGCTGAGACTTTCATACTCCTCGAACAACGAGATTATCTTCGATTTGAGTTACGTGCTCATGTCCAACACATGAAGAAATTATATTAGAGTGGCAGTGAGAAAGGGATCACTCACCTTGGAGTAGATGGTCCTGATGTTGTGGTCGCTGAACTCGTTGATGGCGATGACGTTGAAGTGCCGCAGGAGCCGCGGTGGCAGTGCCAGTTTTGCGGTCTCACGTATGGTCATCGCTGATACCAGCTGCGCCATGGAAAACTGATTAGTGTTTTGTTCTGTGGAGACCAGCTCCACCATGGAAAACTAATTGGTGTCTTGTTTTCACTCCTGTTACTCATTTATTCGTTTGTCAGTAGTGCAGTGGTGGAGTGGACTAGAATCCTGTCTGTGCCGTAACTGATAGAATTTTCGAGGCGGCAAAGTTGCAGTCTTAGAACGTGGAAAATTTCAAAGAGTTACAGGGCGTGTAGCTATAAACGATATATAAAACGCTGTCCCTCGAAAATAGTTTCGAAGAGTATAAATTATTTAATTTGTGATGTAATATGAAGAACATTCGCATGCATGTAATTTGAAAGTTTCACAAAGTTTTGCGAAAGAAAAAAATAATGAGGGGCGCTTACCCACTTAGCAATCCTAAATGACTGAAACTTTGAAAACATTACCATCGACGTTAAGCTATAAACAAACCATCCCTAGTGAATGGAAAGCCAAGGAGTGCAAAAATAAATTAAAAAATATGAATAAGTAATTTATGACAAATCCTACAGCTCATTCACAAACGGTTAACGGCTAAAAAATCCTGTAAAAAAATCTGAATTCTGGATGAGGGACTGAAAATTTCAAGCTTCTCAGAGATACCTGAATGTCTTCCAAACGCAGAGCGTTGACTTCCTTCTTGACGTCGTACCAGGTGGCGTGGTCGAGCAACTGGCGCAGCAGCTCGAGCGGCGGGTACGCGCCGTGAGGGTCCGCCTGCGGCAAGTTCAGGTCGTCCACGAACATCACGCACTTCTTGCCTATGGGGGGACCGAACACACCTGTAATGGGAAAAAAGGGTAAGAAGGGTAAAAAGTAGAAAAAGAAATGAAAAGTGGATACAGGGGTAAAAAGGGGAAAAAAGGGTAAAATGGAAAAAAGAAAAAATAGAAAAAAGGAAAACAGGGAAAAAAGGGAAAAAAGGGAAAAAAGGGAAAAAAAGGGAAAAAAGGGAAAAAAGGGAAAAAAAGGGAAAAAAAGGGAAAAAAGGGCAAAAAGGGTAAAAAAGGGTAAAAAAGGTAAAAAATGTAAAAAAGGTAAAAAAGGTAAAAAGGGTAAAAAAGGGTAAAAAGGGTAAAAAAGGGTAAAAAGGGAAAAAATAGAAAAAGGGGAAAAAGGGTAAAAAGGAAAGTAAAGGAAAAAGAGAAAAAGGTTGAATGGAAATAAAGGGTAAAAAGAGAAAAATGGTAAAAAGAGGAACAAGGGTAAAAAGATAAAAAAGGGTAAAAAGGGGAAAATATTAGGTGTGAAAATTCATTCCGAGCCTTCACTATCATCTGAAGTTTTACGTTATCATTTCTTCTCATCAATTTAAGACAATTTTGAATTATTCAAATCATGTACCATTACCGCCATGAGTAAACGATGTGGTGTAACAGGGTGAAACTACAGCTTTGCTCCAATGCAATACTTGTTCATTGGGACAGATACATGAGCTTGTAACGATTTTGTTACGCTCACCCTAGAACATTTGAACTGATAGGAGTGAAACTACAAGAGTTTTACTTTTTAATTTCATGCACAACAAGAAGGAATCAAAGGACTTTAGAGGACGACTGAAAATCCCCTCTCCGTTGTTTTCGTATGCCGATCTGATGCTAGCTCGCGATATTATTGTGGTATTTTTAATATTTTATTCTCCATCCCTTAAAATATGCAGCATAGAGTAGAGATGGGAACAGCGTTGTACATGGATGAATCTTGATAGTTCTCCAATAATCAACCGAGAAAAGAAATCGGCTGTGCGTAACATATTAAACAAATTGCAGAAAAACCAAAATGCCAAAAACGTTTTCTTCTACCCATGAAATTGATAGACACTGAATTTAAAAAAGATGAACGCGAGAAGCTCCGTGGGGCAAGTTGTACTGCTTTCGTAACTAGTTTAAGAGGCACGCCATGTCTCGCGATAAGTGGCACGCCATGTCTCGCGATAAGAGGCACGCCATGTCTCGCGATAAGTGGCACGCCATGTCTCGCGATAAGAGGCACGCCATGTCTCGCGATAAGAGGCACGCCATGTCTCGCGATAAGTGGCACGCCATGTCTCGCGATAAGAGGCACGCCATGTCTCGCGATAAGAGGCACGCCATGTCTCGCGATAAGAGGCACGCCATGTCTCGCGATAAGAGGCACGCCATGTCTCGCGATAAGAGGCACGCCATGTCTCGCGATAAGAGGCACGCCATGTCTCGCGATAAGAGGCACGCCATGTCTCGCGATAAGAGGCACGCCATGTCTCGCGATAAGAGGCACGTCATGTCTCGCGATAAAAGGCACGTCATGTCTCGCGATAAGAGGCACGTCATGTCTCGCGATTAAGAGGCACGTCATGTTTCGAGGCACGCCATGTCTCGCGATAAGTCAGAACTGTAGTTGTTATTTCCCTGAATTTAAATATTCTCATTCATTTATCGATTCACTTATTGAGCTTGCTTGTATTTGCACTATCTTAAGTAAAATCCGTCACACCTCTCTAAGAAATATGAAATGAATTATCGTATCAGTCTCATGAATCACGTTTCATACCCCAGATCGTTTCCTTGATGTTGTAGCAGAAAATGTCGGTTAAATTCATAGTTGATTTTTTGAAATTTTTCGGATCGAGTCCATTTTACGGCCAATTTCTGGGGAAAAAGTTGATCGGTTGCGTAAGGAAACACGATAGTTAATTATTTAATTAAAAAAATATCCGACAATTTGTCAATTTGTTTGAGTTTGGAAGGTGGTCAGTTCATTACAAGAGAGTTTGCCAGTTAATCTGTCTCTTGAGTTTAAAAATAGATGACAAAAATTGCTCTTCTTGACATGGAGCAGAGCAGGTAAATCATTTCTTTGAGGAACAGTACATTAGTTTATCAGTTCTATTAACCTTTCCGAGTCTGCTGGGACACATGTGTTGAATCAATGTCGTTAAAACCCACTCGACTGGTTAAAATGAATTGCATTGCAAAATAGTATACCAGTTTTTCGGATCTATTAACTCCTTCGAGTCTGCTGGGACACATGTGTTGAATCAATTTCGTTAAAATGACTCAATCGTACAGAATTGTCTTGCCTTTCTTGCGCTTGTCGAGCGCATTCATGACGAGCTCCTGCACCTGCGAGGTGGTCGAGTGCGCTGAGCAGCTCAGCTGCAGCGGCTTGAACGCGTCCGACTTCAGGCGGTTCATCAGAAAATCCTGAAGCATAAAATATCGTCCCATCATACGCAAAGATGAGGACCTCAGCCGGTCCTCGAGCATTTGCGCGAAACAAAACACAATAACGACGTAAAAATTCCCGTGATTCATGTAGTCTTGCCTGTAGCAGTAAGCAACAAGTATTATCCAGATTACGTAACCTCTCTAATCTAAAAGTAAATAGTCTTGCCGGTGGAAGAAAGCAGCAAAACCCTCGCTAACGACTTGAGCGCTCAGAAAATCTTGCAGGTGACAGGAAGAGATTATAACCACACGATTCACATAATATAGTAGATAACAGGATGCATTAATAAAGCCATGACGTAAAGACACATCGTGATGTACATAGTCTTGCCCATTACAAGTAATGCCAGTTAGGTGAGCACTTCCTATTCTGTAAAAGTATAGGCAGGAAGAATCAACAAGCACACGAAGTAAGCACCTACCGTAAGAACTACGTCCAAGCACTTACCGTGAGAACTGTGTACCAACACCCACCGTAAGAACTGCGTACAAGCACCTACCGTAAGAACTACGTACAAGCACCCACCGTGATGTACATAGTCTTGCCGGTGGCAGGAGGGCCGACGAGGAGGAGGGGCACGCAGGACTGGGTGAGCAGGAGGTGCAGGAGGGCCGCAACACGCACGGTCTCCACAGTGGGCACGAGCACCTCGTGAGGGGCGGCGTCCCTCGGGATGGACGAGGCATTCACGAGGTCCTCGCTCCACCGCTGCCAGTACCCTCGGCCCTGCTCCGGCAGTGGCAAGTCAGGCATGTCGTGTGCCGGTGAGTAGGAGACCACAGAATTAGGATATTGATTAAACAGAATAGAATGGGATGAAATGGAATAGAGTCTGGTCGCAGAAACGAACCGAGTTGCCCTTTCTCGGATTGATATTCATGTTCGGTACCGTCCGACACCAATCACCCCAGACACCAGAGAATTGAATTTACAGTCATCAGTTTTCCCGTAAATTGATTGTAGTACATTATCTCCAATAAGAGGTTGTTACAACGAAGTGTAGACTGATGATATGACAGTTGTTTTCAACGTTAGAACCGTTACGATAACTTTTTCCCGCTATCTTCACGTTACAATCGGATGAGGCAGCACTAATGGCTTTGCAAAAGTGTTGGATCAGCAGACCTGATTTCGGAGAATGATAGATGAATTATGTATTCGTTTTCCTCTCCAATTCGCTCTGGGATGTTGATCAATCATCGTGCTTAAAGAGAACTGAGGATTTTCCAGCCCAGTAATGGTTAAGACAATTTTTGAACGTATTCACTGTGCTGGCAGACTGGATTTTCCAGTAGTTTATTCAAGACTCTGAAGACTTGAAATAAATTTAAGTCCTGAGCTCTGATGAAATTTTCCAATGCACCACTCACAAGTTATTATTGTGACGTTCTAGGAATCCTACCTCAGTGGCGTAATTTTTAGATTTTCTACTTATCCATTGCGGAGTAAAACGTGGAGATGTTCTATACTTCACAATATATGAAACGGAAACAGAATATTTAGCCACTGAGGATCTCCAAATTTTTGTTGATAACGAGTGAATGGGTATTTGGTAACCCATCTGAAAGCTTTCGGTGGGTCCAATAGTGTGGAGGAAATAATGGCATGAATGCATTGGTTAGTATTACTCAAGAATTTTTATAAGTTAGTAAACAACTAATCCATTTACCGTCATCGATTATTTTCATCATTTAAGAATAATCGAAAACAACCGTAACAACCATAAAATAAATAGCAAAAAAAAGTTACTATGAGAACATTTATTCACTCCCACACCCGGCACTGACCTCTTTAACAAACCGGTAGTCGAACACCGTGCCTTCCTCCGGAATGGGGAGCTGGTACTCGTGAGGCGGGTCTATTACTTTCGATAGCCCGTACCTGCAGTTTTGGTGTATTTTAGTATTATTTTATTTATTCTCGAGCTCAGTGTGATTGTAGTACATGCTTAACGCTTTTCATGGCGTATATTTAATTACTGTTGCAAATAATTTCCTTTCTATACAAATAAGGCCTTCAAATGCCAAAATTTCTCGTGACTCATGCACTAAATAGGAACTTTCAACACATTCCTGGGGGTAACAAGTGCTGTTTAAGTTAGTTATTTCTAGACAAGCATCAAAAATTTTATCAACTGTGGTTGATGGTATTTTGCCTGTTTTTATGGGGTTATTTATTATTAATTTAGAAAACTACTTAGTTCCAGAAACCATATTACCCACAGTATCACGAGAGACCTATGTAGTATATGTGTGAACTTGCCTAACTTCAGTAATCTCGTCAAGCACCCTGCCTGCAGTGGAAATATCGGTCAATATTCAAAATACCCTCACTCTGTATTGTAGATACGATCTGTTGCAAATACCCATTTATTCAATCAGTTTATTTCAAAAGTCATGCAAATGTGCAGTCTAACCCAACGCGTCATGAGTGATGAAATACATATTGAAAAAAACCATCGTCCTTTTGGTGTTTTCGTACTGTATGTAGATACTATTTGGAACAAGAGGCCTGAAATGTTGAAAAGACCATTACACCTATTGGTAGAATTCTTGTACGGTAGATACGACCTGGAACAAATGCTCATCCTTCGATGAGTTTATTCCATGAGTAATACAATTCGAGCAGTGTGACCCAACGGGATGAAGTACTAAACAAACTATCGTACTTTCTGGTGGACTCATCTGACGGAGGCCCCTGGAAAAGCTCCCTGAGCAGCACGTCGAACAGAGCGCGGCTGGGCTCGTTCAGAGCTCCGCCCAGCGACCAAATGGCTGAGAAAAGGAAAATGCTCTGCCCAGAAATGGTTAACACTTCATTAAAAGGGATTTATTGATACCGTGAGACCTGGTTGTATGCATGAGAACCAGTCTTACAGACCTGGAAGCGTAATCAGTTATGTTTAGATTGTAGTATTTGCACGACGGAAGCAATGAAAGTTTACTCAAATCGACTAGAAGGTATTGGACATAATCATGAGACACGGAATGAGATCCGGAGTTGTAGACGACAAAAGATGTACAGGTTGAGATAACTGATGAGCTAGTTCCTATGTGTAGATTGAAGCACCATTTTCACAAAGAAATTTATTGACTTTTGTTGTCTTGTTTGAGAAGTTTGACAAAGTGAGGACGCCTCGTGATGTAGCAAAATAAAAATAAAAAACGGGCATGAAAACTTCTCAGCAAATGATAGGAATTGACAAAAATAAATTCAATAGCACCACAGCATTAGTTTTGTAAGAGGTAATGAAATACTATGATAAGTAACAATTTCAGTGATTGATGCGAAAAAACTCTAAACACCAGAACGAAAGGAACATCGGCAAATTTTTAACAACTTCAAGTTTTACATGAGCCTGCGCCAATTGCGAGAAGTTATACATGTAATCAAAACGAAAACACTATAAATAAATCATTCTAAGACCTTAAATGGAACGTAGAAACACTACCAAAGAAAATCACCCAAAAACCTTATATAAAACGTTTAAATACGACAAAAATATCATACGAAAACCAATAAAACGTACGAGAAGCTCATCACACAGGCAACCCAAGCCAAGATGTATGTAGAAGTACCGTACCTCGAGGTGAGCTCTGATGTCCGTTTCGGGATGGTGCTTGGTGTACGCTGGATCCTCGAACTCCCCCTTGAAGCAGTCGAAGAGATTCATAAGCGACCGCACGAGGTTCAAGTCCGTGGTAGGAGAGACATCCTTCTGGATGTAGGACTCGCTCCTCTCTAACTTGAACCACAGGAGATGCCGCCTCACGAAAGCCAGCAGAGGAGGCACGAAGCGGTGAAAGAGAGCCGTGAGGACAGCCTTGTGTGTTCTGGTCAGCGTTGGAGGCAGGCCCGCCAGCCACGACTCCACCAGCGGCTTCCAGCCCAGCGCGAGCGGCTCCATGTACACCATCCCGCACCTCGACACCTGCCGGGAACGGCATTTCAAATTGTTCCGTACGCTGCATTAAGGTGAAGTTTTGTCTGCACAAATTGTGCCGTACGCTGCATTAAGGTGGAGTTTTGTCTGCACAAATTGTGCCGTACGCTGCATTAAGGTGGAGTTTTGTCTGTACAAATTGTGCCGTACGCTGCATTAAGGTGGAGTTTTGTCTGTACAAATTGTGCCGTACGCTGCATTAAGGTGGAGTTTTGTCTGTACAAATTGTGCCGTACGCTGCATTAAGGTGGAGTTTTGTCTGTACAAATTGTGCCGTACGCTGCATTAAGGTGGAGTTTTGTCTGCATAAATTGTGCCGTACGCTGCATTAAGGTGGAGTTTTGTCTGTACAAATTGTGCCGTACGCTGCATTAAGGTGGAGTTTTGTCTGTACAAATTGTGCCGTACGCTGCATTAAGGTGGAGTTTTGTGTGTACAAATTGTGCCGTACGCTGCATTAAGGTGGAGTTTTGTCTGTACAAATTGTGCCGTACGCTGCATTAAGGTGAAGTTTTGTCTGTACAAATTGTGCCATACGCTGCATTAAGGTAGAGTTTTGTCTGTACAAATTGTGCCGTACGCTGCATTAAGGTAGAGTTTTGTCTGTACAAATTGTGCCGTACGCTGCATTAAGGTGGAGTTTTGTCTGCATAAATTGTGCCGTACGCTGCATTTAAGGTGGAGTTTTGTCTGCATAAATTGTGCCGTACGCTGCATTAAGGTGGAGTTTTGTCTGTACAAATTGTGCCGTACGCTGCATTAAGGTGGAGTTTTGTGTGTACAAATTGTGCCGTACGCTGCATTAAGGTGGAGTTTTGTCTGTACAAATTGTGCCGTACGCTGCATTAAGGTGAAGTTTTGTCTGTACAAATTGTGCCGTACGCTGCATTAAGGTGGAGTTTTGTCTGTACAAATTGTGCCGTACGCTGCATTAAGGCGGAGCTTTGTTTGTACAAAATGACTCATCGGCTGAACACAGCTTGTCTGTTTGAAGAGCGACGAGAGAAAAAGAAAATTAGAAATTAAATGAAATTCGATTTCTTCAGGAAGAGAACCCTCATGTTCTTCGCTATTTCAATTGAATAGTTATCAAATAAAAAGTCTTGAATTTTTGAGCCAGACGGTTTCAAGTTCATCGTATCAGTACAACATGATAAACCGTCGAATTGAGCGCTCTCGGTAATCTAATAACTTCTCACATTGTTTTGCCATTTCGATATAGTCCATCAATAGTCGCTCAATTATAGCTCATTACACTGAACATGTGAAACACTCGCAAATTATAACAAAGATTATAGAAGATTATGTCCTCCTTCGCATTTATAAACTTGTGCGAGTGAGAGAGCGTTTTTAACTATTTTTAAACTCCCGTTAATAACCATTGCGAGAACTTTAATCCAAACCTGTAAAAGAAAGTGTAAATGTAATCTTTACGCCATTTAAATTCCATATCAAAATTCACGTGAATGGCAATCCAAACCGTAGCAGGCGATGCATTCTCGAGATGGCCGACTTCGAAGATGATGTTGGTGGTTGACGAGAGGCAAATGATCTCTCCCGACATGAGGCACAGCTTCTTGTTGTCGTCCAGGACGGAGTTGATGTTCTCAATCCAGACGCTGTCGACTGGCCCGTCGAGAACAAGCCATTTCCTGAAGATTGAAAACTGATCTGTAAACGTCACAGCGTCGCTCGATAAAAACTTCGTTCCTATAGCTTCAAGCGTATTGGGATCGTCCAGCGGAAACGTCGTTCGTATGTTTTGGAAGTGTGATTAATTTGAATAACCCTGAAAACGAAACTAGACGGACAGAAAGCAGGTCATTTTTGTAGGGAAAAGGTATTGACATGATGCGTTCATAATTCCTTGCTGCAAAAATTAGTTCTAAGAAAGGAGAAAACGTGAGGAAAGTGAGTAGACCTAATCAATGAAAATGCTCAGGGGACGACTTACTGGATACTGAGGAGAAAGGCTAGAAATTTCTGCGCTTTATTTTAAGGATTAGTACATGAAAAATATATTATCTATGGCTCCAAGTACGGAGACATGAAGAGTCTTCATTTATTGTAATCAAGAGCTTGGGAAAACCGACACAACTGTAGTTTATAATGAAGAAGAATAAATGTTACCCAAACATAAAACGATCATTCAAGCGAGAATTACACGCAAAATTCTTGCGATGAACTAGAAGTGCATCCACAAACGTAAGCTCAGACCTCCTGCTATTTCCCATTGGAATTTTTTCAGAGAGGAAAGGAAATGAGCCAACGTTATGAAGTAACTTAGAAGTTAATTTTTCGAAGAACTACCTACCAGCATTAATTCAAAACAACCAGTTAATTTTCTCTAAAATCCTATGAAGGTATGAATTAGAACCAATTTAAATTTAATATTGCGTGTTCTAAAGCAATTTCAGATTAATTAGACATGAGTGCATTAGCTAAATGAGTGCATTAGCAAAATAATAATGATAATAATAATGCACTAATGCTAAAAATAATGCACTCATTATCATTAGCAAATAATGATAATGAGTGCATTAGCTAAAATATTTTGCAATCCCAGAGTAAGACCTGTCAGGAGACGAAGACATAGCAAACTTCCTGAAGAGTACAGCGAGCACGCCGTCACTCCACTCGTGAGAGCCAGGGTCGAACTGGCCGTACAGCTGCCCGAGGGTCACTGACTTCGGGTTGATCACACTCATCTGGACCTTCTCTTCGCCTTCACCCTAATCGTGGGATCGAAAAGGTCAGACTTAGCATTTAGAGGAACTTCTTCTAGACCGTAAATTCTCAGGTCTTCAACGCGACACGGGTATACTTAGGAATTAATTTGAATGTAAATGATATGAATGCAAATAATTTGAATACGAATTATATGAATGCAATTAACTTGAACGCAGTTAATTTAAATGTTATTAATTTAAATTACGATGATTCGTATGAAATTAATTTGAATGAGATAACTTTGATTGCTATTAATTTTAATGCAATTAGTTTGAACACAAACGTAATGAATGCAACTGATTTGAACACAAATGACTAGACTGTCGAGCTATACTAGACGCCTGACCCGGGCGTTCATGGCAGCGAGGGCTCGAGCAAGCACCCTGAGGCCGCAGGACTTGCCCCCGATGGGGTTGCCCACGACCATAAACCCGTGGCGGACCTTCATTGTCTCGTAGATCTGCTGGATCTTGCCAACGAAGTATTCGTTGGTGCGGAGACCCATTTCTGCGCACGCCTGAGGGGGGAATGGAATTAAGAAGGTAATGAAGAAAACGCTTTTATACGTACACTGTGTGGGGGAAATGTCTCACCACATATGCACACAGTATACCACTTCCCCACACGTACACATGGTGTATCACTTCCCCCACACGTACACATGGTGTAACACTTCCTCACACGTGCGTATATATTATATCACTTTCCTTCTAGGCAACTGTTACCTTACAAGGTAAGTAATACTATTGCAGCTTCTTCACTATTACGATTAGTTCATTACAGCAATGTGTCTTTAGCTGCAACTAACACTAGTGCAGCCCGCAAGTGGGCGTAACACAAACAAATGTTCTCGAAGAACAAAAAGAATATTTCATATCACCTAACGGAACAAAGTTAGAACAAATTCCAAGGGACATAATCTCACCAAAAAAGTTAAGGAATCATTTTGATGCCCAGCTTCACAGCTGAGAGACTTAATTTCCCTACAAATTTGCTAAATTACAAGCCAAACAATTAGCGTGATTGGATTTCTAATCATAATTAAATTAGAGCCTCTGTTTTTTCAGTGAAAGCTCTTACTGCAAGGCGCAATTTCTGAGAGTAAATTTCCATCAATGTATTGACGTATTTTCGTGTTGAATTTAAATAACTTGAGCTGTACAAATAATTATGAGTTAACTTTGATGTCGTAAATAATTTCCAGGAAAATGAGGCTTTGCAGCGAATTGGAGCCAACAATCCATGTAATTTGCCGTGCAAATTTCTCAGTGCAAACTCAGAAATGCTCAACCCTTATAATAATGCGTAATTCTCAGTCCTTAAAAGTTAAAGGAAAGTTAGCATAACGCAAACTTTAGGAGTGAGATATAATTGAACTCATTTTTGCTAAAGCAAGCTTTAAACAACCATCAAAACCAAAGCCTACAACGCTAAACGCAACGTCCTATCGACACGCAGAAACCGCTCTTCAGTTTTCACCTATCTTACGAAACAGCTCGTACTTACCAGTGTCCAAGTTAAACCATCTTTCTTTCGACCATTTTTGAGCGTCATCATGCACAATTAGTGCAAACTTCACTCAAGGAAGTTGCGTTTTCTTGAATAAAACCACGTCGACGCCGAGCAACATTTCACTTACTGACGTCTCGGAAGCGGCAGAATTTCAGAGGACCCAGCGGTGCGTAAATGCAACTTCGAGCACAGGTCGCTTGGCGAAAATTTGCGTACCTCTTTGATGGCTCTATGCAGCCCGCTGTAGTCGGGCTCTGGCAGCACCACTCCTCTGAATAGGTCGCTGATGATGCCCTACCGAAAGTCATTATCATTATTAGTGACAAAGTCAAAGATGACGGCATCATTTATGAGTTAGAGCCACAGCTGGCTTGTGAGAAATGTTTTTAAATGAATTGATTAAGCAGTCTCAGACTACTCATCTCGCTGTACGGACACAAATAAGTTGACTTATTTATTGATGCTACGTATTTGTGCAATTGCAGACGGGGGCAGTTCTTGTGAAAGTTTAGATATTTTTCCGTCGCTTAACTAAGTACAGCAGCCATACAAGGTGAAGTCAGGAGTGACTCACTGTAGCGTACGGATGTCATAACACGTATTTACGCACTCATACATTCTGGAAAGCAATACTCGTGAATATGGGGTAATTTTTGAGTAATTTAATATTACACTTAATTCAGGAATGATACTATCTCTTTAAATGTGTAATT
Source organism: Morinoia aosen (assembly GCA_030386875.1). Classification (NCBI taxonomy): domain Eukaryota; kingdom Metazoa; phylum Arthropoda; class Malacostraca; order Amphipoda; family Talitridae; genus Morinoia; species Morinoia aosen. Next base: position 416,938 of record CM059571.1, read on the forward strand.
AAAATCAAAGTGTTAGAAAAAACTAAAGTTGTGTAAATATTGATATTTTAGGAGGATTTAAGAATATTTCATGACTTCAGAAGATTATTTCATGACTTTAGAAGATCATTTCATCACTTTAGAAGGTTATTTCATGACTTTAGAAGATTATTTCATGACTTCAGAAGATTATTTCATGACTTAAGAAGATTATTTCATGACATCCGATGATTATTTCATGACATCCGATGATTATTTCATGACATCATTTGAGAGAAGAAAGGTAATTACAATCGATGAGCGCACAAAATCAGTCATACTGTTACTAGAGCAAACAAACATGGCTAGGTATATTTTGAAGCCGAGACATACTCTTTATACTAATGCCATTAAGTTGGGGGTAAGGTGGATATAATAATTAGAACACTGCTTGCTCTTCAGCCAGCATGGAACTAAAATAACTCTCCAAGTCTTTAGTCCGTGAGCTTGAGTGTAGTATACACCCCCTCTTACTCCAAGTTCCTGAACTATAATCTTATTAATTTCAGAGTATGACAGTATTCATTTCCCACCGAACAAATATCTAGCACTACATTTATTACTCTGGTTCTGAGGATTCACCGACCTCGAATAATGGTAAGTCGTGGGCCAGGAACTTTGGCTGGTTGACGTCCTTGATTGACCTGCGGGAAAAAAATACATCACCTTGACTCATATCATTGAGAAATATATACCCTATATTGAGATTGGAACCTTCATGGAATACATCACATACACTAAAAGTGAAACCTATGTGCAAGAAATACATCACGTGGACAGAAATTAAGATAAGCTTGCGTTGCAGGGCCGATGATGTTGCAAGAAAGAGACGAGACGTACAACTGGTCCCAGCACTAGGAGCGGACGGGAATTCTCTCGCCGTGGGTATTCCCGCCGTGGGTATTCCCGCCGTGGGTATTCTTTTCGTAAGATCGAGAGACAGAAAAAGGAATTTAAATACTCCTGCGCGTGAGAAACATTTCAAAAAGCTTGTAACAAAAAAATTAAATTCGAAAATGGATAGTTAGAAGTTTTTCGACGATTCAAACTTTGAGATAATAATTCGAAATTGAAATACATTCGAACAGAATGTAAAAAAATCCCGTGAGTGTTACCGAGAAAAGGACGTGGAAAAATGAAAAAATCAAGAAAAAAAATTGTATATGTAACCTTGAAGGCATGCCTAAATAATTTCATGTAAGAAATTTTTGAATAATTTATGACTATTACGATCAGGTTCGTCTCTAATTAAACAAGCGACTTTATATATAAAGAGAATTTCTTTAATTAATAATTTTTATCGAATTTACCTTAAATTATCATGGCTGGGCAACGAAGCTAAAATCAATCTCCAACAAACTGCTTGAGTGGCGCGTCAGGCTGAACGTGCACGCGATAATTCCTCCTAGCAACCTCTGAAGACCAACACAAATGCCTCATTATGTCGCGGATGCAGAAAGCAACTTTCCCTCTAGCCAATCAAGAAGGGCAGCACTGGCACATCGTGCGCTGGTAGCCCAGGAAAAGTGTTCTCGTAGTTCACTCCACTAACTCATCGTAAATAAGTTGATCTTGAATTTTAGGAATCATTCTCGGCAGGATTTGTCTAATTTGTCCGCATTTACATGCCGGAAGTTGAAGGAAATGCACGTGTCGAGAATCTGTTAAGAATAACCAATTTTGTGAATCTAAAAATGAGGATTTAGGGAAAAATTTTAATTGTGTGTAATAAATTTTGTGCTTACGGAATAACCAATTTTGTGAATTAAAAAAATGAGGATTTAGGGAAAATTTCAATTGTGTGTAATAAATTTTGTGCTTACTTATAAATATCTCAGTAAATCCCAGCAGCACAGGAGGGTCGCTTCAACATGTATGTTTTTATGCCTATATGTTTGTACTCCGCAAATGTTAGGTGGAGCTATAAGATGTAAGAGCTCGAGCGATGTCTGTTTACATTGTGTGTTGTTTCTGGAGGGGTCTATTTTGTGGTGTTAGCAATTTTTTCATTTGGGCGAGCCCTTGAAACTTTAGACGTTCGGAAAAATGCCTACCCATGCGCAAAACAAAGTCGCCTTGTAGTCAAACATAAATCGAGACACTTAAGCCGAGAGAGGCGAAAAACCAACGGTCGGTTTCGAAGGAGCTGAGCGTGAGAAACAACGAGGCTAAGAAAGAAATAAAGGCGAGTTGCGGGACTACCAATTAGAAAAGCGGTAGGCGGTCGCTTCGAGGTGCCTAAGATTCTTATAGGTCGAATGTGAGAGAGGGGACAACCCTCGAGAAAATACGCGGGACATCTGGGGAACAAAAGGTAGTTCTGCAGTCAACGTCGGAGCGCGAAGTATAAGAAATAAAACGCGGGTGTGTTCGCTGTAACAAACGTGCTCAAAGATATAATGAAAAGTGGTTATTGGATATATTGAAAATTTATACTAAAGGCTAAGCTATAATGTAAGCCAAAATTCATACATTTTCTCGTTTTTACTTTCAGAGAAGTAAAGAAAAATCCAACCAGCGTGGAAATAATTTGATGTAACATTTAGCTGCAACGTCTCGGGGCGGGTAAGAGAAACACAGGTTCTAAAAAACAATATACATTTGTTAAAATAAATATTAGTGAAATTTATTGGCATTCAGTGCTGTAAAAAATTGAGATATTTTGAGGGAACGTAACTAGGGCAATCAGGGATTAACGTGTTATAAATTGCTCTTGCAGGAGGGAGGCATGTGCATAAGAAGTCCTGTGGATAAGGAGCACACAAGAAAGGGAATGCTCGGGAGCTACGAGTCTGACAATTAGCAACAAATTTCCTTGAACTGTGTCTAGAACAGTGATTTGAACTGAAGATGTGTCGGCTCATGAACGTGAAGGTCGAAGTAATGATCTCATCCCGTGCTGCTGGAAGCGCTGAGATATTGTAGGCATTACTTGTGTTATGTTTGGGAGTGTAAGTAATATGCGGGGAAAGGCTGGCCAGCCGGGAAAATACAGTATAGTTATGTGATGTAAGTGATTTGGCGTATGCTGTTTGATTCCATTACTTAATTTGCATCACTCCTAATACCATTCATTGTGTGTACGCTCATTGATGTTTGTATGACGTCTGGCTGGAAATCATAAATGTTAGCATATTTTTCCCTGTGTATCATGTCCCACAATATTAGGAGCGATCGATCGTAACACCACGGAGGGCGCTCAGAAAATGCGCTGCGTAAGTGGGTCATCTACCATCGGTGAGTACAGCTCTAATTTTAGTATACAATCATTGGTTGTTTTTTGTTCTTAGTGACTGTGTTCTTGATACATCCTCATATTTTGTGTATTGTGTAATCTCATGGAGGTTTGCCATTCCCTCAACTCCGAGAACCTGATCTTCTTGTTAATGAAATGTTAACAAGAGGAGACGGGCCGTTTTCTCGTGACACACGCGCTTAAACTCAAACTGAAGTAGTTTGTAAAAGTAATTTCGAGCTCTCGGCAATTACAGAACTTAATTTTGTCCGGATATATTCGAAGTATTTTTTCAGCATATAATAATGAAGGTTCCATTATAATAGCCAGCTTATAGAGTTTCGGGTAATGAAATTCCTTTGATGTCAGAGTTGGCATTCTCATTCCAGAGCACCATACGAACAAAAACAAAGTTTTCAGGAATCATTTGATTATCAGCAGGATTTGACGAGTAAAAGCTCAAAACTTTTTGTTAATAGCATACTGAAAACTGAAGATCCGCAGTTTGAACCCAATTAGATTTCGTTTTGAGTACAGAACTGAACCCAAAACCACCACCCGCTGCCAGAGGCAACGGAAGTGATGGTGGATCCCATGAATACATTACGTCTATCTGACCACAAAAAACTAATTTATATACAGCGCGATAAGCAATGATCATAAATCTCCTGGCTATTGGCGAAACATTGCAATATGTCTGTAGTTACATGACGAAACATAAGATGATAAAGAGGCGCACTGCGCTATGCACAATATCTTGCTGGAGACGCTTGTGTTGTACATACCAAGCGAGATGAGGCTACATGGAATTTGCTGCCGTACTACCATCAATGATAATTCAATACCAATGAACACTCAGCTCTAAAGTGATACTGGTTATTAAGGCAGTCCCTAAGAAGACTTTCAAGAATACCTGCTTGTTGGTAAGATCGGCTATCTAGCGAATAGCTTGAAAACAATACGTTTGTGGAAACAGAATATATTTATACACGTACGTTTCTATCTAGAGTGTTGTCTTTTAGTGATAAGTTTCTAACTACAATGCTACCAAAGTGAACTTGTTGCTGTCCACATCAATACTAAAGAACTACCACTTGACAAGAGGAAGCGATCTCAGAACACGAATGAGGGGCCACAATACAACATCTAGTTACGTAGGCTGAAACGAAGACCACTGAACGAGAAACTCGTCGTTAGGGTCAGGAATGTCAGATCAGATTGGCCTTTCTGTGACCTGAGTTCTCAAATTCAGAAATTTAAAACGGAACTAGGCCTTTAACACTTTAACTGGGGCAACTAAATATTAAGTTCAACACCTGACTCAAATTTAAAGTCAATTGTAGTAAACTATTTTGAAGATACCAAACCTGACCTGGATCCTGCCTTCATTTAGCTTTTTATGTATTTATGAAAATTGAGTACGTGACTACTGGTCAGTTTGCAGCATTATGAAAATTTCCTCCGTGTACCACCGAGTGGCGGACGTCGCAGTCAAAATGTTAAGCCTAGTCAGAGTCTGAAAACCGTGGTGCAGGATTTTCAGATGCTGAGTGACATTATTTGTTTAATTTTATTTGATAAGAAAGCCGATTTGAATCATTTTGGCCATGCAAATGCTGTCAGTTAAGAGGCTCAGGAGCTAGCATGTACATACTTGGAATTAAAGCAATACAGAGGCTGTCTTGGCGATTGTGCAACTGGATTATGCCTCCTCATCGGCACCACACCACACCATCACCACACCATCACCACACCAGCACCACACCACACCAGCACCACACCACACCAGCACCACACCACACCACACCAGCACCACACCACACCAGCACCACACCACACCAGCACCACACCACACCAGCACCACACCACACCAGCACCACACCACACCAGCACCACACCACACCAGCACCACACCACACCAGCACCACACCAGCACCACACCACACCAGCACCACACCAGCACCACACCACACCAGCACCACACCACACCAGCACCACACCAGCACCACACCAGCACCACACCACAGCAGCACCACACCAGCACCACACCACACCAGCACCACACCACACCAGCACCACACCACACCAGCACCACACCACACCAGCACCACACCACACCAGCACCACACCACACCACACCAGCACCACACCACACCAGCACCACACCACACCACACCAGCACCACGCCAGCACCACATCACACCAGCACCACACCACACCAGCACCACACCACACCAGCACCACACCACACCAGCACCACACCACACCAGCACCAGCACCACACCAGTACCACACCACACCACACCAGCACCTCAGGACCAGCACGGCCTCCTCCACGTCAGGGTAGCGGAGCTTCAGAGACCCGGCCGCCATCAGCACAGCCTTCACCGTCCTCATGCCTGCCACAACAGAATTTAATTACATCCTTTTCTCTAATTCTAATCCCTAATGAGTACATTTTTACAGACCGAAGTTATTATTGAAATCTGATAATGTTAGTTCGAAACTCCCAAGCCACAACGAAGGCAACTTCAAGAGAGCGAAGAGAACGGACCATTTTGTACGGACTGTAGTCAACGGAAAATGCATTGACACAGTGTGTTTCCACGCAGCATTCTCTGCCTATGGAAAAATCTATTATTATTAAAACTAAGTTTTAATTTTAGATCTTTAGATTCATCTGCTAGCTTGAAAGAATATGCAATGCTGAACTCTATACGTATTCGAAAGAGTAAAGCGTCGATGAAGTTGATGATATATTGAAAGTTTAAGGACAGACTTTTACAATTAGAAAATGGTCAAAAAATAAAGTAAGGTGATAGCAAGGTAGAAAAACTTGAATATTTTTGAGCATCAAATCAAAGAGAAAAAGGTCTTCAACGAGAGAGTAAGCAGCAGAGAATATAGCTCAAAGATGACTGATGCAAAGCGATTACAATGATAAAAAAAGGGGGAGAAGAAACTTTTTCCGCGTGTCGCGTTCACTGAGCGCAGGACGAGGGAAATCATGCGTTCACTGAGCGCATTGAGTGCAGGACGAGCGAATTCATGCGTTCACTGAGCGCATTGAGCGCAGGACGAGTGAATTCATGCAGTTTCTGTGCTCTCCTCACAACTTCATTCAAACAGAATAATAAAAATGTTACCATTTAGTGCTATACGCTATAACTTCATTACAGTCTTTTCGCAGTATTCAAACTTATTACTCTACTTCTCACAATTTTAGAATTTTTAACTGTATAGAATGGTGTCCTTCCTACATTCGAATTTATCCTCAAAAAGCTCTAATTTGAGAATTATAACCCAAAATCCCATTTCGCATCTCAGGCTCTGGCCAATACGCCGAAGGTCGAGGACTCCCACACGACGCAGCACCGGCCCACAGCTCACCGTAGTCGTAGTGTGGCTGCGCCGACAGCTGCTCCGAGCACAGGCGGTAGGTCGCTGTGATCTTGAGCGCCATCGCGCGGGCGTTCACGAACCCAAAAGCGTACAGGGAAATTTCTGCAATGAGGCCGTAGTCCGGCACCATCATCGCCACTGAACGGAACAGCGCCTGAGACCATAAAATATCTATATAACAGACCCATCCGCAAAATATCTATATAAAACAGACCTATTCGATATGACCCATTTGAAATGTTTGAAATTTTTAATTTCTACGCAATTTAGCTGTAGGAATTTCTAAGTTTTGTGTGGCGTGCTGGCCTATTTAGTTCATTATTGAAGCTCGCTAATAAAATTCAAGTTAGATTTAAAACCAGCCTATAATTTAGTTAATTTGAATTATTCATAAACTATAGAAGCCAACTAGCTACAGGGGGCGATGCACCTTGAGGTTGTCAGGCAGCTCGGAGCGGCCAGCGTAGCCAGGGTTCATGGTGATGAAGATGGCACAGGTCGGGTCGAGCTTCACCTGCACACAACACTTCCTCTCAACTCGCGCCTCCCATCAACACTAAAGCTCATCGAAATCAAATTTCGAGTAAAAATTGACTTCAAGGCACGTGAAAATAGAGGAAATTATTGGTTGAAAAAGACTAAAATCGTTGAAAAAAATTGTGCAATGCAAAAAAATACGAAGACGTGCTAAGTTTAAATAATTATTGTGCTCAGAAGAAATGAGACTGAGTTGACAGCTCGATAGACTAACACAACGGACTAACTTATTTCAAACCTAGCTCTGACTTAGCCACATACTTCACCTCAGTGCCGTGCAGCACGAGGGTAGGCATGGCTGCGTGCACGGCCCGCTGAAGACTCAGGATTTGCTGGGCCACCACCGACAAAACTTCCAGCTCGATTCGGTTGAACTCGTCAAAGCAAGTCCACGCGCCGCATGATGCGAGGCCCTGAAGATTTGGGCGAGAAGTTATGATTCCCGCACCTCTTTTGCAAATTTCATCGAAGAAACCAACGGGTATTGGAGTATAGGTTCAGCGTTTTTACGTCGAATGAGAAGCATACTTTGCGTTATGTATTTTGCTGGTCATCGAAGTCTACTCTTTCCCAATAATAAAATGAGAAACCTTAACAGTATTATAGAAAAGGAACGAGCTAAGAATACTTAAATACCGAATAGAATATATATCAAGATTGAAAAATTAATTTTTCATGCGTAATATAAAATTTAATTATCCTTATGAGCCCCTTGTAGATACTTGAACAGAAAGGTAAGCATGCAATAGGAAAAGAAATTAAATTAAGAAGACAGAAGTAATTTTCAGTGTACCTTAAGGAATTTAGCGAGCGAGATATAGTCGAGGCCGTCAGAGCAGTTGAAGACGACACACTGCTTGGCCACCGCCTTGGCCAGATCTTTAGACGTCTCTGTTTTGCCAGTTCCAGCTGGCCCTTCAGGGGCTCCTCCTGCCTCAGCCAAGGATTAAAATTCCGACCATTATCTGTAATTCACTGTGGTAAACATCAGGAGCAAACCAAGAACACTCGAAGTAGATATAAAGCCAAACCCCTCCAAAAAGCCATACCTTCCTCATGCCCACCTCATGCCCACCTCATGCCCACCTCATGCCCACCTCATGCCCACCTCATGCCCACCTCATGCCCACCTCATGCCCACCTCATGCCCACCTCATGCCCACCTCCTGCACACCTCCTGCACACCTCCTGCACACCTCCTGCACACCTCCTGCACACCTCCTGCACACCTCCTGCACACCTCCTGCACACCTCCTGCACACCTCCTGCACACCTCCTGCACACCTCCTGCACACCTCCTGCACACCTCCTGCACACCTCCTGCACACCTCATCAGTGCACTTCACATTCGAAATTTACTAGCGCAAACTCCACCATCTACGCTTGGAAATTAACTCGTGGAATCTCTTTTAAGAAAACTTTAACTTGCGCTCGTTTTTTATGCAAACCCCTTTGTTTTTTTAACTAAACAAGAGGAAAATAAGGCCTTAAAGCTCGGGCGTGTGTAGGGGCCTGGGGAACCTCTATCATGTACGTCCCCTGTAAAGTATCATGTCAATGGTACTCAACCACTCTCTACTAAAAGAGGAAAAGGCTTGGTAATTACCAATTCCTTTGTTTTTAGTGACAGGACTTCAAAAAGAGATCACTTAAATAAACGACCAAGAAACTCCGAAATTATGATGCATGATAATTGCGGAGTGCGATAAGACACTGAAAGAATCATTTACGTGCTGGCTTTCGAGTCGGACTTCAATGTCATTGCTTGCTGAATGAATAATTTTAGTAAATATCAACGAGATTTTGTATTCTTAAATCTAAGTTCTCACAAAGGGGAAATTTCTTTCGTTATGGGAAAACAGAAAGCTCAGTTAAAACTTTTGAATGAAAATTTATGGCTTAAAATTGTTTCCACTCTATCATTCAAACATTCGGGGTTTGAAAATTTCACATTCTAACGAGGTAATAAGGTCAGAATATTTGAACGAATATCGAGTTATTGAATCTTTCTAAAAGCCTAAAAATCAGGAGGTAGTTTCAGAAATCTAAAAATGAATTAATTTTTCGATATCAGACTTCGCTATTTTTCACAGAATAATTTCGTTCAATATGAATAACGCGTATTGAATGAAGGTTTGAGTGCTTATGAGGAGAACGCATGAAAGAGAATCAGATTGCATGAAGGCAAACCAGAACGAACGAAAGGGAATCAGATTGTACAAAAGAGGACCAGCACGCACCGAGGTGGAGGCTGAGGGCCTGCGTGAGGGTGCGGTAGCAGCGGTCCGTGAGGGCGGTGATCACGAGACGGCCCGAGTTGCCCAGGTACTCGTAGCCGTACATCAGCTCCGCGTTGATCATCCTCACTCTGAGCACCGAGTCCTGCGGCAGGCACCGACCTTCAGAGCCCGTGTCTTCTCATTCTAGAACTGCGTCTAAATAGGGCTTAGGGGAATACCAGATCAATTTACTGAGTCGCTGACTAAATCCTAATTTACTATGTTTCAATATTTGTTCATTTAAATAAATCATTAAGGTAATGAAAGAAATTGTATTCCTGTTAATGAGACGACGTTATTTCTGTTGAATTGTAACTAGGGCGTTGGAAACAGTTGATATTATCGACCACTGAGAGTTCCAATAGCATATGAGAAATTATGATTTTTCACTTCAATGGAGACCGTGATGTTCAATCGAGATTATTTAACTTGTTACCCACTAAGGTTATGGTTTCTTACCTGCCAGTAATAGCGCAACTGCGACAGCCAAGTAAAGTCGTCCTCACTCGTTATTCGTTTTTTGAGCAGCTCGTCCTTCACGACATCTCTGGCATGCACATCCAGCACCACCAGCGCTCCTGCTCAGCGGAGTGTCAAAGTACATCACAGAGTCATCACCGTCACCAACTAAAACAAACTGCAGTAGAGACTGTGGAACCTCAACAGTCTACACCAAAACCACCGAGGATTGAATCATTCCACAGGCCAGGTGGCCAGTGTTACACTATCTGACACTCTGGGTAAATGCTACCTGAATTTAAAGAAAAAAACGTAGCTTCGTAGCAGGCACAAAACTGCATTACAAATAACACTTTTGCCTTCAATTTTTTCTCCACACGAAGGTGCTAAACAGCAACGTGTTACTGCTCGTGTGACTTCAAGAACTCAAAAATGCCGAAATCTGAAGTGAAGTTGACATGCATGGAATTTGACTATCATTGAAGATCTACTCGGGTTTACGTTCTAGTGTTAGAAGTAGAAAGATAAATGACAGAGTAAACTAAATCGACAGCCCGAAGCTCTAAACCGGAAATATTCTACGGAAGAAAAATACAAAATCAAATAATACACTCAGCTTCATGTAACAGATTCATAACAAACCTTGGCTATTTCATTACTGATTGAGAGCTGCGAGCAATAAGAATTATTTCCGAGTAAACTGAAGTTTTGTAGACGGAACTGCGCGTAATAAATTTATCTTTCCCAGGAAAGCTCATTTGGAGGCGTGCGTCTGCCAAGCAACTGATAAACAATCGAATCCTATACCGCTTCCAGTAATGTGACGGGCTTACTATGAATGAAAGCCTGATTTACGAGAAAAGTATCATGAAAATTATTTTACCTAAAATATGAATTCTCTTTCATAGCGCGGATCGGTTATATTTTTTCGTGGTTAGTTTTTCCCGTAGATTACTTTAGATGAGTTAACTTTAGCCTCTTAAACCACACTGGAGGTGTTCCAAAGAATAAAATTAAGGCATCATCATTTGGTTTAGAGTAAGAAACGAGGAACCAATGCTTTAGCTGTTTACCCACACAGGAAATAGTTAGGAAATAAGTTTATGGAATAAAATTAAATTTCAAAAAGAAAATAATTGATACTGAAAACAGGACAGCAGAGAACTGAAAAAGATGAACTGCAGCAAAACAAAAAACTTTTTTATTCCATCATCGGGAAAGCCTACCTAACATTCAACTCGGGACCTCAAATTTTCCCCTTGTGAGAGCTAATTTCTTTACACACAACTGCTGCATTCCCCTGAGGGGCTTTTTTTTAGTCATTTACATAAAATTCATACAGAAGGTTTGAAAATAATTGTGCATTATTGTCTAAGTTTTTCCAATGATACATTTTATTCATGTGAAGAAACCTTGTCGATGTTTTTTGTTGGTTTGTTTTTTCGCCGAACTTCAATTTCTTACCTAATATTTTTTTTTGTAGATACACAAATTAATTTATTGAATATTTCATCAAGAAGACTGATTAACCTGGTTCGCAAAAAGGTAAGATTTTCAGTCTTTCTATAACGGGTGCTACCGTCACTTGGGCGACGGGACTGTCGGCACGGGTGCTACCGTCACTTGCTACCTATAACGGGTGCTACCGTCACTTGGGCGTCTGGACTGTCGGCACGGGTGCTACCGTCACTTGCTACCTATAACGGGTGCTACCGTCACTTGGGCGACGGGACTGTCGGCACGGGTGCTACCGTCACTTGCTACCTATAACGGGTGCTACCGTCACTTGGGCGTCTGGACTGTCGGCACGGGTGCTACCGTCACTTGCTACCTATAACGGGTGTTACCGTCACTTAGGCGACGGGACTGTCGGCACGGGTGCTACCGTCACTTGCTACCTATAACGGGTGCTACCGTCACTTGGGCGTCTGGACTGTCGGCACGGGTGCTACCGTCACTTGGGCGACGGGACTGTCGGTACGGGTGCTACCGTCACTTGCTACCTATAACGGGTGCTACCGTCACTTGGGCGTCTGGACTGTCGGCACGGGTGCTACCGTCACTTGCTACCTATAACGGGTGTTACCGTCACTTAGGCGACGGGACTGTCGGCACGGGTGCTACCGTCACTTGCTACCTATAACGGGTGCTACCGTCACTTGGGCGTCTGGACTGTCGGCACGGGTGCTACCGTCACTTGGGCGACGGGACTGTCGGCACGGGTGCTACCGTCACTTGCTACCTATAACGGGTGCTACCGTCACTTGGGCGTCTGGACTGTCGGCACGGGTGCTACCGTCACTTGCTACCTATAACGGGTGCTACCGTCACTTAGGCGTCTGAACTGTCGGCACGGGTGCTCCGTCACTTGCTACCTATAACGGGTGCTACCGTCACTTGGGCGTCTGGACTGTCGGCACGGGTGCTCCGTCACTTGCTACCTATAAAGGGTGCTACCGTCACTTGGGCGTCTGAACTGTCGGCACGGGTGCTACCGTCACTTGCTACCTATAACGGGTGCTACCGTCACTTGGGCGTCTGAACTGTCGGCACGGGTGCTCCGTCACTTGCTACCTATAACGGGTGCTACCGTCACTTGCTACCTATAACGGGTGCTACCGTCACTTGGGCGTCTGGACTGTCGGCACGGGTGCTACCGTCACTTGCTACCTATAATGGGTGCTACCGTCACTTGGGCGTCTGGACTGTCGGCACGGGTGCTACCGTCACTTGCTACCTATAACGGGTGCTACCGTCACTTGGGCGACGGGACTGTCGGCACAGGTGCTACCGTCACTTGCTACCTATAACGGGTGCTACCGTCACTTGGGCGTCTGGACTGTCGGCACGGGTGCTACCGTCACTTGCTACCTATAACGGGTGCTACCGTCACTTGCTACCTATAACGGGTGCTACCGTCACTTGCTACCTATAACGGGTGCTACCGTCACTTGGGCGTCTGGACTGTCGGCACGGGTGCTACCGTCACTTGCTACCTATAACGGGTGCTACCGTCACTTGCTACCTATAACGGGTGCTACCGTCACTTGGGCGTCTGGACTGTGGGCACGGGTGCTACCGTCACTTGCTACCTATAACGGGTGCTACCGTCACTTGGGCGTCTGGACTGTCGGCACGGGTGCTACCGTCACTTGCTACCTATAACGGGTGCTCCGTCACTTGCTACCTATAACGGGTGCTACCGTCACTTGGGCGTCTGAACTGTCGGCACGGGTGCTACCGTCACTTGCTACCTATAACGGGTGCTCCGTCACTTGCTACCTATAACGGGTGCTACCGTCACTTGGGCGTCTGGACTGTCGGCACGGGTGCTACCGTCACTTGCTACCTATAACGGGTGCTCCGTCACTTGCTACCTATAACGGGTGCTACCGTCACTTGGGCGTCTGGACTGTCGGCACGGGTGCTACCGTCACTTGCTACCTATAAAGGGTGCTACCGTCACTTGGGCGACGGGACTGTCGGCACGGGTGCTACCGTCACTTGCTACCTATAACGGGTGCTACCGTCACTTGGGCGACGGGACTGTCGGCACGGGTGCTACCGTCACTTGCTACCTATAACGGGTGCTACCGTCACTTGGGCGTCTGGACTGTCGGCACGGGTGCTACCGTCACTTGCTACCTAAAACGGGTGCTACCGTCACTTAGGCGTCTGAACTGTCGGCACGGGTGCTCCGTCACTTGCTACCTATAACGGGTGCTACCGTCACTTGCTACCTATAACGGGTGCTACCGTCACTTGGGCGTCTGGACTGTCGGCACGGGTGCTACCGTCACTTGCTACCTATAATGGGTGCTACCGTCACTTGGGCGTCTGGACTGTCGGCACGGGTGCTACCGTCACTTGCTACCTATAACGGGTGCTACCGTCACTTAGGCGTCTGAACTGTCGGCACGGGTGCTCCGTCACTTGCTACCTATAACGGGTGCTACCGTCACTTGGGCGTCTGGACTGTCGGCACGGGTGCTCCGTCACTTGCTACCTATAAAGGGTGCTACCGTCACTTGGGCGTCTGAACTGTCGGCACGGGTGCTACCGTCACTTGCTACCTATAACGGGTGCTACCGTCACTTGGGCGTCTGAACTGTCGGCACGGGTGCTCCGTCACTTGCTACCTATAACGGGTGCTACCGTCACTTGCTACCTATAACGGGTGCTACCGTCACTTGGGCGTCTGGACTGTCGGCACGGGTGCTACCGTCACTTGCTACCTATAATGGGTGCTACCGTCACTTGGGCGTCTGGACTGTCGGCACGGGTGCTACCGTCACTTGCTACCTATAACGGGTGCTACCGTCACTTGGGCGACGGGACTGTCGGCACAGGTGCTACCGTCACTTGCTACCTATAACGGGTGCTACCGTCACTTGGGCGTCTGGACTGTCGGCACGGGTGCTACCGTCACTTGCTACCTATAACGGGTGCTACCGTCACTTGCTACCTATAACGGGTGCTACCGTCACTTGCTACCTATAACGGGTGCTACCGTCACTTGGGCGTCTGGACTGTCGGCACGGGTGCTACCGTCACTTGCTACCTATAACGGGTGCTACCGTCACTTGCTACCTATAACGGGTGCTACCGTCACTTGGGCGTCTGGACTGTCGGCACGGGTGCTACCGTCACTTGCTACCTATAACGGGTGCTACCGTCACTTGGGCGTCTGGACTGTCGGCACGGGTGCTACCGTCACTTGCTACCTATAACGGGTGCTCCGTCACTTGCTACCTATAACGGGTGCTACCGTCACTTGGGCGTCTGAACTGTCGGCACGGGTGCTACCGTCACTTGCTACCTATAACGGGTGCTCCGTCACTTGCTACCTATAACGGGTGCTACCGTCACTTGGGCGTCTGGACTGTCGGCACGGGTGCTACCGTCACTTGCTACCTATAAAGGGTGCTACCGTCACTTGGGCGACGGGACTGTCGGCACGGGTGCTACCGTCACTTGCTACCTATAACGGGTGCTACCGTCACTTGGGCGACGGGACTGTCGGCACGGGTGCTACCGTCACTTGCTACCTATAACGGGTGCTACCGTCACTTGCTACCTATAACGGGTGCTACCGTCACTTGCTACCTATAACGGGTGCTACCGTCACTTGCTACCTATAACGGGTGTTACCGTCACTTGGGCGACGGGACTGTCGGCCAACTAAGAAACGAAATTTTAAAATTCCTGAGAGGGTATCAAAAATGAAAATTCCAAGTCGTTTCAAATACTTTATCTACTTGAAAATTTTTGATAAAATTATGATTCAAATTAATGGATATAGACTCAAGAGTTATGAGAACTTCATAAAACGATGCACAAAACATGTAAATTGCTTGGACTCACCGAGTGTTGTCCTGTTCTGCTTGGACAACTTGCCACGCACGAGCTCCACCACCTTCTCGATTTGTTTGTTGCAGGTCTGGTGGTACTCCTCCAGCGCCTCCAGCCCCTCTCTATGGATGTATATCACTCAAGTCACTAAACTATCAGCATTACGTTCAAGCTAAAATGCGCTTGATACGCTATTTATTATCTCCACGAGTATGTTCACATGAACTATATGCTTATTGGGACGTGCAATGATATTTTATTTTTAAGATCAGGTTTAATTTTGGGATCTGAGTTTAAATATTACGAGTGATCTTCATGTTAAAGTAAAACAAAAACAAAGGAGTACCCAAAAGTAATCGCGTTTCTGTAAATTAAGTTCGGTAGGAGGCGATAAAAAACGATTACTTTTAATTCATTAGCGTTGAAATTGCTCAAATCCGCGTAACTTTGTCTTGGGCGTAAAATCTCCATGCTCATAGAAATTATGTCTAATAGCAAAGGCGATCTCAAAGAGCGAAGAGAAGAGGGTGCGTTTACTGTGGCCAGAAGAAAATGGGCTTCCATTCACAAAATGTGTTCTCACACAGCATACTGTGTGCTTTATAACGTAAATTTGAGAAGAAAGAGGGAAGAAGACAAAGAAGAAATAACGAAAGAGGTGTGGCAACGGAGCACAGGTACACAAAACGAAGTAAGAGAGACAGGAGCAGATTACCTCATGGCCTCGGAGACCTGGGTGGTCCAGAAGGTTTGCGAGACGCAGAGGATGGCCTGCCCCGGCCACTCCAGCGCCCACTCTTCCCTCGCCTTACACGGGTACGCCTCCATGCACTGCTTTACCACCTGCACCCAAACTTTATAAATATTTCACATCGCACTGTACAGGTTGAAACGTAAGTTCAGCTTAGTTGACGCGACCACGCTGTGGGTTGTAGCACGTAGCGATGATCCTAAACTTTACTGGAAGCGACTAAGGATAATATTAAATCAGGATTCAAAAAGGGGAATATTGATTCGACTTGTGGGAACACAGAGATGAGGACGCATTTCTGCTGCGAAAAAACTAAAACAAGACCTTAAAATTGTTTCCAGAAATATACAGAGTAAGTGTGCATTTGCGCACGTACAGATTTCATATTTGTAATGTTTTATGGAGAAAACGAAGCAAAAATTGAAACTGTTGCCAAGTTCAAATGTAAACGTAACAGTTTTTTTAATGTCAGAATTGCTAACGAGCATTTTAAAGGTTATTCTGCTAAGGACCTGTTTAAAAAAATGGACTTAAAAATTAATTTCAATAAACATATAAAATTTCGATACACGCAAAAAATAAAGAAAAACAAAACCATGAATGATAAGCATGAAACCAGTGCTCAGCCATTTCGAGATCCAAGATTTTTTTAAAAACAGTTTTCATCCTTACATGAAATTTAAAGTTCGCAGCTTTTCATTTTCATAATACATTCGATGTTGTTGGGAGAACTTAAACTATATATTTAATGACAAATATCTGTAAGCTTTTGCAAATTCTTAAACTCTATTGGCAAGCCTTGAAAGGATTCACAAGTTTCATACAACAGACAGGGTCGGACTATTTTAATAGTTTAATTTCACTTTATCCACAATTGTCTGAGATCAAACCCTATTATTTAATCGATGACGGCACTAAAAGTCAAGTTTTTTACTAATTGGCTACATCATGTTTAAAACCGCAATAATACATACATAAGCTCTTGTTCCAAAACACAAACACGTCCAACAAATTCTAATACCTATTTTCAACCGTCGACCTCGATTTGCCGCAAACCTCATAACCAAGTCCCGAGCCGCACAAAAATTTCGACTCACTTCCGTTGGCTCCAACTCGCCTGCTTGATGCTCTCTTTGACGCTCATTTCGAGTTCGACGAGCCACTTCTCGACCTGACCTCTGGCGTTGGAGGTGCTGATGACCTGACACAAAGTGATCACTTCTCCCTCGCTCGACCGCACGGCGGTCACATCTGCCTCGTCGCTGAAATTCAGCGCGTTCACGCCTTCGAAGCACTTTTTGAGGTGCGGCTGCACTCTGGAAACATACGAAACATTAGATGAAATAATGTGTTTGTTTTCGCCTCCCAATCTGCAAGAAGATTTTCCAAGGAGATGAAGGGTGGACACACTATTTAGTATGGAGTTTAAGGAAACGCGCAATCTGTGCGTAAGGTGTGTTTCCACCCGAGATCCGCTGCTCATGGAAACAGTAAGTCAAGAAGGACGGTTATGAAATCAGGTAAAAATAGAAAATGAAAATCAGAGGTGCTGGAAGACAGGATAACAATGGACCGCAAAAAGATAGTCCAGAACAAAATTTAAACCCCATTCTATTTCGGCTGAAAGGCCTACCTAACTACCACCTCGCGACTTCGTATTTTCCCCCTTTAATTAAATACTATATACTGTAGTTGTATCCCCAGAGAGAAACTATAGTATGAAAAAAACACTTAAAGAAGACTAAAAACTAAAATTTTCCACAAATGAGAATTATGGAGTAGGAGATTGGTCTATAATAAGCAAACTGTACGGAAAACCAGTTACCAAACTTAAAATGCCTGAAGGTACAGACGTATTCTTGCCATTAAGAGTCGACTTCTCAAACTGAATTCCTTACCAAGCAAGTACATTATTAGTTTGACTTATGATTTCTGTGAGAAGTTTGCTCATTTTGGTGTAATATGTTCTTCTAAAAATTGTACTGTTAGAAACTTTTGATTTTTAATTTTGTTGCTCGTACATTTTATGCTATTTCGCAATCTTTTAACCAAATTCCATCACACGCTGGGTTGTCCACACAATGAGCAATAAGTGCTCTTTTTCCAGTTTCTACTGATGAGCAGTGGCAGCCTGGAAAGCTCATCTGTTCAATAGAACAATTTGAAACTAGTATATTTTCTCTCAATTTTATTTCTTATTTTAATTAGGTTATTTAACCTCAAACGCTTCTCTATTCGTTTCGTTACGAAACATGATTTTTTAATTATATCAATTAAAAATTTAATAACTTTCTTTCTAAAACCTCACACCTGCTCGGATCTTTGGTTTCGCTCAAGATTTCGAGAAGTTCCTCGTTGGACAGAAAGAAAAATCTCGGGAAATAGAGCCGCTTCTTCTCCAAGTACTCGTTGAGGCCGCGCTGGATGAGCTCCAGCAGTTCTGAAGACTTCCTGAGGCGTTCCAGGATTTTGTCAACTTCGAGCACGGCGAGCACCTTGCTGTTGTGGTGCACGCTCTTCATGATATCCTTCCAGGTCTTGTCCACTGTGTTGAACCTGACGGCCATCAGGATGGATTTAAGCTCTTTGTCTGCGGCGGAAAATGTCAAAAGTTGAACAAAAGTGGAGTATGATCGCAGAAGGCTGAAGACTTTGACCGCAACGTGCGCCATCGGTGGCCAGGGAGGGAATTTTCATAATGATACTGGCCGACAAGTAGTCACAAATTCGATTTTCAAAAATACTTAATCAAAAGAAAATAAAGGTCCGATCTAGTTAATGTTTGCTATTTTCAAAATTTTTTACCACAATTGACTTTAAATTTTAGTTGACTATTGAACTTAAGTGTAACCAATTGCAGTGGAAGGGTTGATGAAGCCAAAAAATTGATGATGGAAACTCCAAGCCCATGCAACTTTTTCAAAATTTAGTTGAGGCTTATTTGGATAAAAAAGAACTTGAATGATCTCTAAAAATGTACAGTTAATGTGGTCGAGCCTGATTTATCTCCACACTGAAAGCGCCGAGGCTAATAGCTTAGACTATCTCAATTCCGACAAGAATGGAATGTACGATGCTTGCGTTATCCAGTGTTCTCGTAACGCTCAATCATTTTGACTAAATGATTTTCAGGTTTCAAAAATTGTAAATTCTAATCATAACCGTTCAATAACTTCTATATTACATAGATGATACAAGTCTCAGCTCAGAAAATATAAATAAATCTGCAACTTCGATATCAAGATGCCGAGTGCGAAAAACAAATTTCAGGAGCACAATTCAAGATGACAAACTTCACACAAAGACAGCGTGAGTACGGAATAATTTCAGTAATTAGCGAGAAAAAGAAAGAAACGCTCGGTATTTTTGCGAGGGGAGAACAATTGGCGTCTTGTTACCGGCGGCCCTCTTCAGGCATCTGCGCCATGATGTCTGGAGAGCCGAAGATCGGCTCCAGGTATGTCCAGGTGGCCTGGACCCGCAGCCACTCGTCCAGCACCTCCTGCAGCTGTGACAGCGTCGACTCCCACGACCCCTGCAAGGAGGGGGGGGGGGATAATGAGTGAGTGGTGGATGCATGGGTGAGCCGGCACGTGGCTGTTGTGACGATGTGGATGCTTTGAAGAAGTGGATGTACTGAGGATATAAATGATGCAAGATTGTGGGCATTGTTAGAATATGATTGTTTCAAAGCTGTGAATATCACAAGATTGCGGAAATTGTGATGATGTAATAGTTGCAAGCATGGGGAAAAGGTAAGGATGTGAATATTGCAAGGTTGTTAATATTGCGAGGATTTGAATGTTTTGTGGATGGGTGTGTCGTGAGAATGTGGATGTAATGGATGTAGACCGGAGAACATGGACGAGTCCAAATATGAAGGCTGAACAGGGATGTGGATGTTGTGAGACATTCTTTGACATGTTAGCTTTAATTTAAAAACAAGTAAAGATTAAATGAGATTCAAGTTTTAAAATTCTATGAACAATGCTTTCACTCTTAGCCAACGATTTCAATCATTTTCATCTTCTTGAAAGGTTGATGTGCAAAATAAATGTTGAAAAACCAACCTACGTCGATTTTGAAATTACTCAAAAAATTATATAACTTAAAATGACCAGAGCTCACTATTTCATAATAAAACAGTAATAAACACTAAAAAGCTAATGGATTGAGAGAGCAAAAACTTTACTCTGATTTTGCGGGTTTAATTGATCCTTGTATACCTCGTAGACTAAAAGCAGACTTACGCCTTCATATTCGATAAGTTCAACAAACGGGGAGGACTCATGGCCCAAGCTTCCATTGCTTCATTAGTTGTTCATTGCAATGCGGGAACGGGGGAGAGTTGCTAATCAAGTCTATAGCGACTCGCCACTTCATATTCGATAAGTCTTATAAACGGTTATGACTCGTGGTCAATATTGAAGTTAATGAAAGGTGATGAACTTGCAAACCAAGATTACAACAACTCACCACTTCATACTCGATGGGCTTGATAAACGGCGATGACCTCATGGACTGGGTCTTGACGATGTGGTCGTCCAACAGGAGCTGGATGTCCTCTACGGCCACCAGCACGTACGTGTCCGAGTCGCGGTGTGGCTTGAGCGCCAGCTCCATGTCTTGCCACATCCCCTGGCGTGGCAACCGAGTGTAGTTTTGTGACATCCAAGGATTTTGTGCAGGGAATGGTTTAGGATCAGAAACCGTTTTTGAAAGATTTCGTCGATGCGTATTGAAAATGTATCGCTTACAGTTATGTAAATACTAAAAATGCTCCATAGCTGAAGTGATTATTATCAATAACAGTACGTTATTTAGGTTCTACGGGGAAAATGATGGTAAGTTGGTAGTATCTTCACTAATACTATTGAATTAATTTTTCATTCATTTTTTTGTGAAATAAATAACTACAAGCGTTTCCATGAGCCGCAAATTGAAGTGCAATAAACGTCCATTCCCCGGTGAGATTTGTGAGACTTCATGATGTTATTAAAAAAATGTAAGAAAAACTTCATAACGTCAAAACGAAATGATCAGTAAATATGTTTATTTTTTATTCCAAAAGCCATTGCAGAACACGATAGTAGCTATGGAGCGATCAACGAAGATGTTCCATTGTTTTTGCAGGTGAACAATTTGTACGGAGTGACCCGAGGCTAAATATACTGAAGCTTTATATCTGCACGTGAGAACTCGGTCATGACTCACTAGGCTCCATGTTCTTCCAGCATCTCACCTTCATTTTCTCGAGGTTTCTTTCGAAGACGTGCTCTTTTGACGCCGCCTCTGAAATGCCTTCGAATTTGGACAAATATTCTTCCAGGTTGCTATCGATGATGCGCTGCAGCGTTGTGGACGGGTCGGATCTGGGCGAGAAGTGAGGGAATAACGAAGTGAAAGATTTAAATGGGGATGAAAAATGATTAATTTCATCGCATCCTCAGCACAAAAATTTCAAGTTTGAGAAAGTTTTTTCAATAACTAATTAAAATAAGAATCTATCCAAAGTAGAGAAGGTAATGCTGAAGTTAAACCTACTTTATGGAAGTAGAATTCTGATATCAAATCTAAGTAACATAAGTTTTATATACGTACAGAGCATCCCTCACCCCAAAGAGCACCCCTCACCCCCACAGCACCCCTCACTCCACACAGCATCCCTCAGCCCCACAGCATCCCTCAGCCCCACAGCATCCCTCAGCCCCACAGCATCCCTCAGCCCCACAGCACTCCTCACCCCCCACAGCACCCCTCACAGCACCCCTCACCCCAAAGAGCACCCCTCACTCCCACAGCACCCCTCACTCCACACAGCACCCCTCACTCCACACAGCACCCCTCACCCTCACAGCACCCCTCACCCCCACAACACCCCTCACAGCACCCCTCACCCCAAAGAGCACCCCTCACCCCCACAGCACCCCTCACCCCCACAGCACCCCTCACCCTCACAACACCCCTCACCCCACAGAGCACCCCTCACCCCACAGAGCACCCCTCACCCCACAGAGCACCCCTCACCCCACAGAGCACCTCTCACCCCCACTGCACCCCTCACCTCAGAGGGTACCCCACAACCTCAGAGATCTTTTCCCAGTGCCGCTCCTTGAGGCCGGGGTTGCCGAGGGTGAGCACCAGTGGCAAGTGTTCTCGGAACTGCTCGATGCGCTGACGAACCTGGCCGATATCAAGTCATTTCTCATAGTCCATTAAATCATGTTTACTTGCTCACATGACCGATACCATATAATTTATCATGATCCATCAAATCATATTTACTTGTTCACCCAGCCGATTTCGATTCATTTCTAATGATACATTAAACTATAACGCTTGCTCCACATTATTGCACAGTTCCCATCTTCAGCGTCAGCTTCAAAACCAGGAGCTGCAGTACGGCGAGCCTTGCAATTAAGGAGGCCACCCCTGTACTCACGGCGACGACGAGCGTCTTGGCCGCGGGCACGTCAGCGAAGACCTTCTCGAGCTTGTAGACGCCGCGCCAGGTGGCGGCGACGTCCTGCGCGACAGCGTCGGGGTCGTGCGAGCCCACCTGTGAGGTGAGCCACAGCCCCAGCCGCTCCCACCACCCCACGCCCGTCTCGTACAGCTTCAAGAACGGCGCCAGCTTGTCCGCCACCTGCGGAGGGCGTGGTGAAGAAGAGGGGGCAAGGGGGAGGAGGGGAGACGTGGCCAAGGTGGGGGAGTGGGGTTGGGAGAGGAGAAATAAAGATTAGTGAGGGTTGGGATGTGTGGAGGAGGAAAAGGTAAGAAAGAGATGAGTGAGGGCTGAGAAACGAAAAATAGCGATGAGCGAAGGTCAAGAAATGAAAAAGAGAGATGCATGAAGGCCGATGAATGAAAAAAGGGATGAGTGAGGGTTGAGGGAATAAGGAAGAAAGATGCAGGAGGGTTGAGAGAATAAGGAAGAAAGATGCGGGAAGGTTGAGAAAGTAAGAGATGAGTGAGGGTTAAAAGATTGGCGAAAATTTGAACAGTTTCAAAAACATTGCGCTACGCGTAAATTGAGCAAGTTGAAGCTTACTGTGAAAATTGAAACGCACTAACGAATTTTTCATAAATTTAGATACAGGGATAAAGTGCGCACGTAAAAACTAGAGCAAGGTAATAATGAATACAAAAAACACTCTGGTTTGTGGCCTGCAAAATACATGGAGTTTATTTAATAAGAGTACGAATACATGTCCGGCAATTTTATGCGTGCCAGTCCTCTCCCATAGCCAAATAAAAACGTAGTAGTTCACTTCAAACTTTAAACGTGCGCTGTTAAATGGCGAAAAATTCCCAAGCATTAATGTATTTTCATGAGAACTAGAACAGGTGCTTGTACATAAATCTCCTTGCTGTTTATATCCTCCGCGCAACTATATGCAAAATAGCTAGATGCTGTCCTCATAAACTTTTGCTTATTTTCATCATTTTAGTTTATAATCCCGAAAACTAACAACAGAGAAAATATCCAACTGGAACCCAAATTCATCTTCAACTACCTTAAAAAAATTAAAAAAATGTGGACACCTGAAAGCAACATTTTTAAGTACTGAGTTTTGCTGGAGGTAGCCTACTCCATTGCGCACCCACCTGTTTCCTGAGAGGGTAGTGGGTCGTGTTCCAGCCGAGCGCCTCCTCCTCCTTGTTGATGTGGTCGATGTACTGCGCCGCCTCGTCCAGCTTCGCTTGCAAAACCCGCGCCTTCTTCTGGTACTCGTGCAGCTCCGCCACGTCGCCCAGCTCCTGGAACTCCTCCAGTTGCTTGGCGCTCTCCGTTAGTTCTTCCTGGAACCGCTCGCGGCGCTCCTGCGGTACGGTCGGGGGTGTGGGCACTCATTACAAAAATTGGGGGGAGTCCATGTGTCTAATGAATTTCTTTTCTAGCATGTCAACTTTACTCCAGTTCCAGTTATGAATGATTGGATAAAGTTCCAGTTATGAATGAATGGATAAAATTCAAGTGATGAATGAATGGATAAAGCAGAAGTGCTTAGAGTTTAGTAGAATTTGAGACTTTCCGTAGTATATAGACTGAAGGGTGTAAACTGTAAAAAATAGAAGTTGATTTGGAAATCGTGAACTGGTTAATGAATTATGAGCTTTGCTGAAGCTCAAGTAGAGGAAAAAGTTTGCTGATAGCTCGAAAGTTTTAGTTGTTTATTAAAATCCAAGCTAACAAGTTTTCTACTCGTTTACGTAAGTTAAAACACACCCATTTGTATAACAGCAGAGTATTTGAGATCTTGTGGGAATTTTGATAACGCATCACATCTGATAACTAAATTATTACATCACTAAAAAAGGGCACATTATGACATGCAGTTATGGCAACATCATCGAAGATTTTTTGAAAAGTGCAAACATCGTAATTGCACAAGTCCTTTCATTTTCATGCTGATTCTAACTCGTTCCCATAGAAACAAATCAAATGAGCTTAATCCACACACCTCGGTGAAGTGAAGGATCGACTTTTCAAGCATAAATTACCTTGAGCAGCGCCTCGTACTCGGCCCGCTTCTCGGTGACGATCTGGAGGTGGAGGCGGAACACCTCGGGTAGCTTGATGAAGCGCACCAGCGGCCGGACAGCCTCCTCGCACTCCTCCGAGCTCAGCGACATGTTCTCCGTTAGGAACTGCCAAATCAGGATTGATGTTTTAATGTTGAAAAATGCGGCAATAACATCCATGTTCTTGGTTAGGAACTGCAACCACAATACTCATTTCTTTATTAAAAAACTGGAACAATAACACGCATGTTCTTTGTAAGGAACTGGAGCAACAATATTGAAGTTTTAACGTTGAAAACTGCAGCAATAATATGCACGTTCTCGGTTAGGAACTGCAACAACAATATTGATGTTTTAATGTTGAAAAATGTAGAAATAATACGCATATTCTCTGTTAAGAATGCAACATTCCTGTTCTCTTTTAGAATCGTTTAGCTAAAGCTTTGCTGAAATGCGCTCAACTATTTCACGAAAACTTTTCTTTCAAGGGTTTGAAGAGGCTCTAGAAATTTATATCATATGCAGTATATGTTAAATTTAACCTGAAGTAAGACGCTTGAGAGACTTGTGCTATTTTACGCTGTGAAAGTTATTGCAAGTAACCTGAATTTCAAAATTTAAAATGTTTTCTCGCGACTTTTTTAAAGTCACGTGATGAATTTTGCCCAAAAAGTTATGAGCTTAACCGACTTCAAATTTGGTATTATGGATGGTTGTAAATGAAAGATGGACGAAATTAATCAGAATTCAACAATTCTTTGAAATTAGTTACTCTTAAAAAATTATTTCGACTGCCTTATAGAAAAAAAAACAATTTTTTTTATTTATGTTCATGGAACCCAATGCATTTACCTAAGGGCCTAAATGCAATTATTGGGACTCTAGGCCCAAATACATTTACTCTAGGGCCCAAATGCATTTACCCAAGGGCCCAAATACGTTTATCCTATGGCCAAAGTTCACCTGGAGCTGCTTATGGAGACTCCAGACCCTCTGTTCCAGCACGGCGCGCTGGTTCTCCATGATGTCTTCCATGTAGCGCTTGTGGGCCGTCAGCTCCAGCGTGTCGCCCGGCGTGCTCAGCGCTCGCTCCGTGATCTCCTGCAGCTCCGAGTGCAGGCTGCCGGGCACCAGAATTGCGTTTTATTCCCGGGTGTAAATAAAGGGATTTTAAACCATGTACCAGCGCCTTGGAATTAAATTTTTAAAATTAAGAGTGCTACTTTTACTCTTGTACACTGGCATCTTGGGATCCGGGTGCAAGCTGCGGGGCGCCAGAATTGCATTTTATTCCTGGGTGTATGTAAAATGAATTTCACCGCAGGAACCATGTAATTATATCTTGAAAGTTAAGGTATTGCCTGCCTGGTTTGAGAAAGATTTGCTCAGGAGGTGCATGATTTAACACCATGTACATGCGTCTCAGAATTGTTATAAAAATTGAGAGTACTACTTTTGCCCTTTTGCACAGGTACCTTGGAATTATGTTTTTAAAATTTCATAATTTACTGATACTGACTGATTTTATAAAATTTTGTTAAGGAGGTGCATGTGTTTGACATGCAATACGCGAGACTCATGCACAGCCTCTGATTATTTCGCATTGAGTATATAAGGAACTGGAATCGCTGAACTAAGCGTGTAGTTTTTCCATTTCGCTACCAACGATATGAAGGCATGATGTAAACTAGTGGAGTAGATTTACAGTAGCTCTGAAAACTTATTCTTATACCCAAAAAATGAAATCATTCGTGCAGTTTTAAGCTCTTAATCGAAAAAGTAAACAAAATGAAATTCAACCTAGGAAAAGGTTAAACAAATTTAGTTTCAGTTGCAGAGGGCAGCAAAAACTTCCAGGCTGCTGACTACTCAGCCAAATTAACAAATCAATGCCATTTTATCGATGGTATGCTCTTCTCAACGCAATGTAAATTTCTAATTTATATCCACAGAACGAGCGCGTTAGTTCTACTGGTACGTGACGCACGTGGCGGCGGTGTGGGAGTAGCGCGTGTGGAGGTGCTGGAGCAGGTCGCGGCGCAGCGCAGACACACGGCACACCAGCGCCTCCACCAGCTGCTCGCAGTGCATCGTGTAGCTACCCACCTCCACCACCTGCACTCATACACGCGTCTTGTCAACGTTAGCAGAAATGTCAGTTAGTAAAGTTATTACAGCAGTGAAATTATTAAATCAGCAAAATTATTAAATCAGCAAAATTATTAAATCAGCAAAATTATTAAATCAGCAAAATTATTAAATCAGCAAAATTATTAAATCAGCAAAATTATTAAATCAACAAAATAATAAAATCAGCAAAATAATAAAATCAGCAAAATGATAAAATCAGCAAAATGATAAAATCAACAAAATAATAAAATCAGCAGAATGATAAAATCAGCAGAATGATAAAATCAGAAAAATGATAAAATCAGAAAAATGATAAAATCAGCAGAATGATAAAATCAGCAGAATGAAAAAATCAGCAAAATGGTAAAATAAGCAGAATGATAAAATCAGCAGAATGATAAAATCAGCAGAATGATAAAATCAGCAGAATGATAAAATCAGCAGAATGATAAAATCAGCAGAATGATAAAATCAGCAGAATGATAAAATCAGCAGAATGATAAAATCAGCAAAATGATAAAATCAACAAAATAATAAAATCAGCAGAATGATAAAATCAGCAGAATGATAAAATCAGAAAAATGATAAAATCAGCTGAATGATAAAATCAGCGGAATGATAAAATCAGCAGAATGATAAACTCATCAGAATGATAAAATCAGCAGAATGATAAAATCAGAAAAATGATAAAATCAGCAGAATGATAAAATCAGAAAAATGATAAAATCAGCAGAATGATAAAATCAGAAAAATGATAAAATCAGCAGAATGGTAAAATCAGCAGAATGATAAAATCAGCAGAATGATAAAATCAGAAAAATGATAAAATCAGAAAAATGATAAAATCAGCAGAATGATAAAATCAGCAGAATGATAAAATCAGCAGAATGATAAAATTAGCAGAATGATTAAATCAGAAAAATGATAAAATCAGCAGAATGATAAAATAAGCAGAATGATAAAATCAGCAGAATGATAAAATCAGCTGAATGATAAAATCAGAAAAATGATAGAATCAGCAAAATGATAAAATCAGCAGAATTATAAAATCAGAAAAATGATAAAATCAGCAGAATGATAAAATCAGCAGAATGATAAAATCAGCAGAATGATAAAATCAGCAAAATGATAAAATCAGCTGAATGATAAAATCAGAAAAATGATAGAATCAGCAAAATGATAAAATCAGCAAAATGATAAAATCAGCAGAATGATAAAATCAGCAGAATGATAAAATCAGCAGAATGATAAAATCAGCAGAATGATAAAATCAGCAGTATGATAAAATCAGCAGAATGATAAAATCAGCAGAATGATAAAATCAGCAGAATGATAAAATCAGCAGAATGATAAAATCAGTTGAATGATACAATCAGAAAAATGATAAAATCAGAAAACCGATAAAATCAGCTGAATGATAAAATCAGCAGAATGAATAAATAAGCAGAATGATAAAATCAGCACAATGATAAAATCAGAAAAATGATAAAATCAGCTGAATGATAAAATCAGCAGAATGATAAAATCAGCAGAATGATAAAATCAGCAGAATGATAAAATCAGCAGAATGATAAAATCAGCAGAATGATAAAATCAGAAAAATGATAAAATCAGCAGAATGATAAAATCAGCAGAATGATAAAATCAGCAGAATGATAAAATCAGAAAAATGATAAAATCAGCTGAATGATAAAATCAGCGGAATGATAAAATCAGCAGAATGATAAAATCAGAAAAATGATAAAATCAGCAGAATGATAAAATCAGCAGAATGATAAAATCAGCAGAATGATAAAATCAGCAGAATGATAAAATCAACAGAATGATAAAATCAGCAGAATGATAAAATCAGCAGAATGATGAAACCAGCACAATGATAAAATCAAAAAAATGATAAAATCAGCTGAATGATAAAATCAGCAGAATGATAAAATCAGCAGAATGATAAAATCAGCAGAATGATAAAATCAGCAGAATGATAAAATCAGCAAAATGATAAAATCAGCAAAATGATAAAATCAGCAGAATGATAAAATCAGCAGAATGATAAAATCAGAAAAATGATAAAATCAGCAGAATGATAAAATCAGCAGAATGATAAAATCAGCAGAATGATAAAATTAGCAGAATGATAAAATCAGCAGAATGATAAAATCAGAAAAATGATAAAATCAGCAGAATGATAAAATCAGCAGAATGATAAAATCATCAGAATGATAAAATCAGCAGAATGATAAAATCAGAAAAATGATAAAATCAGAAAAATGATAAAATCAGAAAAATGATAAAATCAGAATAATGATAAAATCAGAATAATGATAAAATCAGCAGAATGATAAAATCAGAAAAATGATAAAATCAGAAAATGATAAAATCAGCAGAATGATAAAATCAGCAGAATGATAAAATCAGCAGAATGATAAAATCAGAAAAATGATAAAATCAGCAGAATGATAAAATCAGCAGAATGATAAAATCAGCAGAATGATAAAATCAGCTGAATGATAAAATCAGAAAAATGATAAAATCAGCTGAATGATAAAATCAGCAGAATGATAAAATCAGAAAAATGATAAAATCAGCTGAATGATAAAATCAGCAGAATGATAAAATCAGCAGGATGATAAAATCAGCAGGATGATAAAATCAGCAGAATGATAAAATCAGCAGAATGATTAAATCAGAAAAATGATAAAATCAGCAGAATGATAAAATCAGAAGAATGATAAAATCAGAATGATAAAATCAGCAGAATGATAAAATCAGAAAAAATTATAAAATCAGCAGAATGATAAAATCAGCAGAATGATAAAATCAGCAGAATGATAAAATCAGCAGAATGATAAAATCAGCAGAATGATAAAATCAGCAGAATGATAAAATCAGAAAAATTATAAAACCAGCAAAATGATAAAATCAGAAAAATTATAAAATCAGCAGAATGATAAAATCAGAAAAATTCTAAAATCAGCAAAATGATATAATCAGTAAACGATAAAATTATTTAAATTATCAAATCCGTAAAATTATCAAATCCGTAAAATTATCAAATCCGTAAAATTATCAAATCCGTAAAATTATCAAATCCGTAAAATTATCAAATCCGTAAAATTATCAAATCCGTAAAATTATCAAATCCGTAAAATTATCAAATCCGTAAAATTATCAAATCAGTAAAATTATCAAATCAGTAAAATTATCAAATCAGTTAAATTATCAAATCAGTAAAATTATCAAATCAGTAAAATTATCAAATCCGTAAAATTATCAAATCAGTAAAATTATCAAATCAGTAAAGTTATCAAATCAGTAAAATTATCAAATCAGTAAAATGATCAAATCAGTTAAATTATCAAATCAGTTAAATTATCAAATCAGTTAAATTATCAAATCAGTAAAATTATCAAATCCGTGAAATTATCAAATCAGTAAAATTATCAAATCAGTAAAATTATCAAATCAGTAAAATTATCAAATCAGTAAAATTATCAAATCAGTAAAATTATTAAATCAGTAAAATTATTAATTCAAGAAAATTATTAAATCAGTAAAATTATTACTCAGTAAAATTATTAAATTACTAAAATTATTTACTATTTTTATCAAATAAATAGTACGGAAAGCGAGAAATAGCTTAAAATCTCACGAGCAATGCATTATTTAACTTGATGTGGACATGATTATGCATCGTTTGTTCGAACAAATTCATTTTCTTCGAGGTCCTAATACACCTGCCTGTCTGGGAAAGTGTAATGCTGTTTTATGGTAATGGAGATTATTTAAATAAGTGTTTTCTGCATCCAAACTTTTTTTACGAGTAACCGATACTCAAAATAAGAGCTTTAAAACACAAGAACAAATAAATTTCTTCAATGAAAATATTAAATGAAATTTGCCTTTGTAAATTGCCTGTTACTGAAATGTTAGGTCTATTCTCCGTGGAGTAGTTTGCATTTTGCTACGATCGGGCCAACAGAAATAAAAGGGCTACAATGTGCTGGGTTATCTCACGCTGATCAGGATGAATTAAAATGAGAAGGTCATTTCAAGACATGAAACTTCTACTTTATCACCAATGCTCACCCATGGCTAACTTTATACGGGGCTAGCTCTATACGGAGCTCACTGTACGAGACTTACTCTACGGAACTAACTCTACGAGATTGGCTCTGACTAATTGAATTCAAAAACTTCCAGCTACTTTTACACAAGCAAAGAAACATAGAATCTCTACTTCCGTTCTACCAGATGTAGCTCAAGTAATATTATCTTACCTTCAAAACTTGTATCTATTGTTGTATCTCTTGTTCATAGTTCTTTGTCATTTATTGTTCTACTCCACGTAAAATAATACAACAGGAAACACGATTCCTTTTCATGCTTTCAAGGAGGGTCATTAATACGATTTTTAATAGAAAAATAAACGAAAAAATTGCCCAATTAATTGAACCTGAAAATCCAGCTACAAATATTAACTTTTTAATGTTTTGACCCGAGTTTCTTTGTTTGATTATGCAAAAACTTGCTTTTTTTAAGCTAAAATTTAGCAAATATTTCTGGCCGAGGTCGCAGTAATTTACATTTTAAAGACTAGGGCTTCAGTGACCTGACATCAAACATCCACTTGGTCAGGCTGTTGGAATTGTAGTAGAATTTTTGAAGAACATTCGTCTCTGCCTTGCTTAAGTTAGTCGCACATCAGTCCCGTAAAATATAATTTTGAGAGAATCGCTTCATCCGCAAGGCCTGATGGATGCACCGCAAGGGAGCATCACACAAAACACAAGCGACGTTTCATCAGAGATTAAACGAAAGCTTCACAAGGAAATAAAGACTTGTAAGGTTAAATGAAAGCATATCACTAGAAAACAAGTATTAGTAAGGTCATACGAAAGATTCACTAGAAAACAAGGATTAGTAAGGTCATACGAAAGATTCACTAGAAAACAAGGATTAGTAAGGTCATACGAAAGATTCACTAGAAAACAAGGATTAGTAAGGTCATACGAAAGATTCACTAGAAAACAAGGATTAGTAAGGTCATACGAAAGATTCACCAGAAAACAAAGACTCGTAAGGTCACATAAGCCGAGCGCTACTCGAGCACCCTGCGCAGGTAGGACGTGTGTAGATCCCACCTTCCTGCTGGTGGTGAGGATGTCAGTTTCCAAGTCGGCGAGTTCCTGAATCTTCGAGGTGTAACTTTCGAAATCTGCGTCTCCGGACTTGAATTGCGAGACTTCTCCCTCAGCCTGCAAGTGTGGAAATTATTATTAGCAGTATCGCTTTTCTCGACCATGCTCGACTACTGCACCATGTTTTTCGCTGGATCTCCCCTACAAATCTAAAGAAAAAGTCGGTTTTTCGCTAGAATTTAATCATTAACGTAAGACGAATAATCTGTCAGGGAATTTTTATATATTCTGCTAAAATAATTCAACTCGATGTAAAGCTTTCTTACATATTCTCTATGTCAATTTTAAGACAAGAAAAAAATTCTCGACTGTTCAGCTTTGCATGGGGTTTGCGGACCATAAAATTCACTAACATACAACTCTCTGATCAGCTTCTGAAGCATCGCAGAAAGTTTTTTAACCCTCCTACCCCAACATCTTCGGCACTGGAAAGAAAACAGTTCATTTATGAAATGTTTTCCGTTGCTGTATTTAATTTACTCATTTCATTGTGCTGAGTTCAAAACTGCATTTCCTGGAAATCGTCAGGTGAAAAATCATAACTATGAGATCAGCACTTAAGGAATTTAGAAAAAAATAATGATTTCAGGCATATGATTCACATTCGATATTAGATGGAGGTATATCCTCACTTCCTATGATGGAAATAAAATCGGGATAATAATTCAAACTGAAAAACTGTGAAAAATACTACAATAACGTTAAGGACAAGTCAAATCTAGTTGCATACCCTTGTCACAGGAATTGCTAAGGTGACGTTTTTGTTAAATAAAACTTCGCATAAAACACATTATGTTTTGGAGCAAAAAGTGGACAATCGAATAATGCATTCGAAGTATCTGTTTCAATCTTGGGAAAATGATAAGGCTTGATGCAAAGATTTAATAATTCTTTTAAACTATTCATAGTTGGAATACAAAAACTGCACTTTTCATTCGTAGTATCTGAAAGCGTGAAATCTAAGAATTTAAATAAAACAATTGATCAGTGACAACACTACACCGTATTTTTCAGTAATGAAAGAAAATATTCTTCAACGAAGGCTTTTGTTATAAAGAATCAGGCTGGTGAAAGAATTTACAAGTAAATCTTTATCTGGTCTCTGGTGATCTGGTCTCCGGTGATTGAAGCAAAGAGCTTCTGTGGAAATGCACAATAGTTGCATGAAAAATCACACACATTTTTGGAGAGAAAATTCAGAGCGGAGTTGGACATTTTTTAAGAGCAGAGCTTGGAATACAGAGGAGAGTTTCTGGTCATTAATTTTATCAATTCCAATGTGACAAATGCAGCAATAAAAACTGATCAGCTTTTTCTTTTCGCAAAGAAATAATGTTTGTGAATTGACATCGACTGCGCTCTAAATAAATAAATACACACTATTACGGTTCATTGCTGCGAACGTAATAAAATCATAACAATGTATACCGCAAAACGTTGATTGATTTCCTACTTCGTCAGTATCTCTTCACCACCAACATCCATGTTCAAAAAGAACCGACATAGCGGCAAAAGTAAAATTCTTGAATTCGACCACCCCTCAAACAAGAACAATTATCTTCAAGACAACATCGAAAATCATCTGAGCTCTCCAACCAAACCAACCGTTAACAACCGCGGAAGCGCCGTGAATTTGTTAACACATTCATTGCGGTGTGATCTGCCGGTGGGTCGTGCTTAAGTTTTTCCAGCTACAAAATGACGTCGTTCGAAATTTTTTTAACAAGATTTTTAAAATAATGGCATTTATTTTACCCAGTTGACGTTCGCTATTTATAAAATTTTCGAAAACTTTTGACTTTATTTTTGAGTTGGGGGTTGAACTTAAGGTGAGCCCATCAGAGTCTAAGTGCTACAGGACTTATTCTCGCACCTGGCCGTTGATGATGGTCTTGTATTTGTCGTAGTGGCTGGCGAAGCGTTTCGGCAGGACGCTGCTCGCCCTCACCTCTCTCTGCACCTGGGCTCGCAGCCGCTCCACCACCTCCTCTTCCACAACGGGCTAGGGCGGGGAAACCAAAAATTATTCGGCTATTCATGTTTCAGTTAATTATTTATTCATGTCCATTTTCAGTTATTCATCTAAAATAATTGTTAATTATCATGAAAATATCGTTTTATTTTAGAAGTTAAACTATGTCACATTTTCGAAAATGTGACTATAGACATCAAACTTCACCGCTAACCGTGATCTGATCTGCTTAGTCTCACCCGCTTACCCACCCCCGCTTACCCCACCCGCTTACCCTTACCCTTACCCGCTTACCCTTACTCACTTACCCTACCATTTAATTCTAACTGCCCAACCCAAAATACTTCTCACCTTCCCCACCCAGCAACAACCCTCTTCATTACGCACCAACAACACCCACCTTCATTATGCACCAACAACACCCACCTTCATTATGCACCAACAACACCCACCTTCATTATGCACCAACAACACCCACCTTCATTATGCACCGACAACACCCACCTTCATTATGCACCAACAACCCCCACCTTCATAACGCACCAACAACACCCACCTTCATTATGCACCGACAACACCCACCTTCATTATGCACCAACAACACCCACCTTCATTATGCACCGACAACACCCACCTTCATCATGCACCAACAACCCCCACCTTCATTATGCACCAACAACACCCACCTTCATTATGCACCGACAACACCCACCTTCATTTTGCACCAACAACCCCCACCTTTATTATGCACCAACAACACCCACCTTCATTATGCACCAGCAACACCCACCTTCATTTTGCACCAACAACACCCACCTTCATTATGCACCAACAACACCCACCTTCATTATGCACCAACAACACCCACCTTCATTTTGCACCAACAACCCCCACCTTTATTATGCACCAACAACACCCACCTTCATTATGCACCAACAACACCCACCTTCATTATGCACCAACAACCCCCACTTTTATTATGCACCAACAACCCCCACCTTTATTATGCACCAACAACCCCCACCTTTATTATGCACCAACAACCCCCACCTTTATTATGCACCAACAACACCCACCTTCATTATGCACCAACAACCCCCACCTTTATTATGCACCAACAACCCCCACCTTTATTATGCACCAACAACACCCACCTTCATTATGCACCAACAACCCCCACCTTTATTAGGCACCAACAACCCCCACCTTTATTATGCACCAACAACCCCCACCTTTATTATGCACCAATAACCCCCATCTTTATTATGCACGAACAACCCCCACCTTCATTGCGCACCAACAACACCCACCTTCATTATGCACCAACAACCCCCACCTTCATTATGCACCAACAACCCCCACCTTCATTACGCACCAACAACACCCACCTTCATTATGCACCAACAACCCCCACCTTTATTATGCACCAACAACCCCCACCTTTATTATGCACCAACAACACCCACCTTCATTATGCACCAACAACCCCCACCTTTATTATGCACCAACAACCCCCACCTTCATTACGCACCAACAACCCCCACCTTCATTACGCACCAACAACACCCACCTTCATCATGCACCAACAACACCCACCTTCATTATGCACCAACAATCCCCACCTTCATTACGCACCAACAACACCCACTTTCATTATGCACCAACAACCCCCACCTTCATTATGCACCAACAACCCCCACCTTCATAACGCACCAACAACACCCACCTTCATTATGCACCGACAACACCCACCTTCATTACGCACCAACAACACCCACCTTCATTATGCACCAACAACCCCCACCTTTATTATGCACCAACAACCCCCACTTTCATTACGCACCAACAACACCCACCTTCATTGTGCACCAACAACACCCACCTTCATTATGCACCAACAACACCCACCTTCATTATGCACCGACAACACCCACCTTTATTATGCACCAACAACCCCCACCTTCATTATGCAACAACAACACCCACCTTCATTGTGCACCAACAACACCCACCTTCATTATGCACCAACAACCCCCACCTTTATTATGCACCAACAACCCCCACCTTTATTATGCAACAACAACACCCACCTTCATTGTGCACCAACAACACCCACCTTCATTATGCACCGACAACACCCACCTTCATTTTGCACCAACAACCCCCACCTTCATTTTACCGTCAGCACCGTCCCACTCGGCGAAGAGGCGACACTCCAGTCGGCACAGAGCGCTGCACACCTCCAGCGTCCTGCCGAACACAGCCAGCATCGAGGCTTCGATCTTGTCGAAGCTCGGACGAAATTCGATCTGGTGAAGATCATGTTAAATGCTAGTTTAGCACTTTGCGACGTGAGCTACCGGTGATACACTGAAGGAATTTTCATAATGCCGCTGATCGACCAGTAGTCAAAACTCAATTTTTATAAAAACTCGATGAAAACTAAATGAAGGTATGGTTCAGTTAATGTTTGCTATTTTCAACGTTATTCAAGACTTCAAATTTGAGTTGAATGTTAAACTTTAGTTTTACCTGCCGCAGTCAAAAAGTTAAGTCTCCCTAACTGCAACAAATGCGTTCCAAAGAGAAGAGCGAGAAAGACACAATTTAATATAAGATAAGGGAATGCGGAATCTATGTACAAGGTGCACAGAAACAGTAAGTTGAAATAGAAGTTCATGAAACGAGACAAAAGTTGAAGAAGAATGTAGAAGGCGCTGAAAAACAGGACAGCAGTGAACTGAAAAAAAGGTCCTTAGCATTACAACAAAAAAACTTATTTTAACAAAAAGAAAGCCAACCTGTCAGCTCGGGTCGATCCGGTGAAATGATTTAATGTAACCGTTAATGAAAAATTACGACTGTTGCTTATGTGTTCCAAAAAATAATTGAAATTTTACGCCATGATGTTCGGATACCGCGATGTGAAAACGCGTCTATTGATATCTGTTGATATGATGTTGATTTTTATCCCAAAATTTTGAGTATTAATTTATCACATGCTAAATTTGCGAGTTCAATGATTTGAAATTTTGAAACTTTATGTTCGCATATTTCAACCCCGGAACAAGCTCACACGTTACATGCAGGTACGAGTCCAATCTATACGGTGGTAAAAGTAACACAGTTTTAGATCCATGAGGAAATTTTCTGAATGATGTGCCGAGTCATGAGAGTTTGAGTTGTCCGACAATACATCAGTCATTCAAAAAAATTTAGAGTTGTCAAAAAGTATAAGTTATTCTACTACTGGTCAAAATAATTAAAAAAAATTTACATATTTTTTATGAACTTGAATCATAAAATGAAAAAAATTGTGTCGAGAACATGAAGCCTTTTAGCCATAGCTGAAAACTCAGCTTCAATAATTCGATGAAGGAACTTATTTCAATTCGCTCTACTTATCCAGAAAGAGTTCATTGCTCCAGAGATTTCATTCCTTTCCATTTCATAAAAATTTAATCAGAAAAAAACTGCTAACTTAGATTCAGCAGACTTCTTGCAGAAGAATCTACATGTTAGACAAAGTTAACATATCGTGAACGTAATCTATATACCAGATGTACTCACCTCCTTCAACAGAGATCAGGTAGCTACTCATGAGTCACACCTCCAATAAGATCACACACGCACCAAGTCACACATCCTCGCCCTAAGTCAGTAGCATTCATTGCGCGGCTCTCGAAAAATCTATAACTAAAAAAATTAATATATAATTTATATGATATACACAAACGTACAGTAGCTGCGGCTCTCTCAATCAATGCGTTTAATCGAAGTGGCTCTCTTGCAAAAATTAGTGAATGACACTGCCCCCAGTGTTGGACTTCCCTCCCCACCTCCTCGCCCAGCGTAATCTCCACGCATGAACTATGCTCCAAATGCTAATTTGAAGGCCTGATTTTTGTCCAGTGCGTATCAGAATTTAATTCTGATCATTCAGTAAACAGAAATAGATCCAAGGCTGCTGCATAGCACACAACCCTTGAGGACGATGAAACTTCGTCAAGTTGTAAATTCCAGCAACATTTTACAAAATTCAATTAGAATATAAAAGTAGTTTTAACTTACCTTCTTATCGTTCAAAACCAAGTGCAGTTTGAGACGCAAAGGCTTGTTGGGATTCTGACACATTGCAGCAGTCGGTCCGTTTTGTTCTTCGTTTTCGAAAACTTTAGTACAAGATTCATTTGTATCAGCCTCCTCTTCATCTTCAGGAACCGGAGGGAGTTCTGAAATGACAAATAAGATTCACTATTGAATCACGACTACGTGGCTGCGGTGGTTAAATTATAATAGTAATAGCATTGCCATTATCGTCTCTTTAGGATTATCGACCCGATTTTGATGTTTTTTGCATAAGCTGTTTAATAATTTCACCCCAATGTTGGTGATGGGCGAATTTATATCTTAGACAAGAAAATGTTAGCATAACAGATATCCTAAACGAAGAGGAGAAAAATATTCCTAATAAAAAATCAGGCGTCAACCAAGTATCTCAACAGATAGGTCATTCTGTTACTTTAACAGATCAACTAAACAATGATCTATACAATGATCTCAACAAGAAAGGCGAAATGCTGCCTGAACAGGTGACCAAACTGTCATCCTGAGAGATTTATTCCAACAGATGATAGAATATTTCTTAACAGATAGGTCAAGTTATTTCTTAACAGATGGACCAAATTTTTATCGTGACAGAAAAGCAAAACAACTATCTCAGCAGGTAAATCAAAAAATCAGAACAGATAAGTTTTACAATTATCTTTACAGATACACCTATCAATTTTTTAATAGAGAAGCCGGACAATGAACACTGAAAATCTATCATAAGAATAATTTATGAACGCCTTTCTAAAGTTCCTCTAAGCTTCCAAATTAATGTCGCTTAGTAACATTTAAAGTTGAGCTCTGCCTCAAAGAAATGAAAATGGAAGGTTCATCCGAGCAAAATAAACGTGTCAATGTTACAAAAACCCGAACTCCCAGAACATTTTGGCGGATTTTCCCCCTCAGTAACTAAAATAGAAAACTAAATGAAGCGAGAAAATTACTATGTTACGGTTTTGTTCCGTCCAAAGTTTCGAAGCCTTGAAAATTATTTAAAAGATGGGAAGAATAAGATGCTTCGACTTCCGTGAAGTTAGAGAAAAAATTTTCAGCCAATAACTAATTTTAAAATATTTCATTAAATCATTGAATTTCATTGAAACAATTCATTAAATTTCTATTTGCACGTTTGATCCTACAAAAATCTTTTTCTCAACCGTTAGCGCGGCTTAATTCAACTAGATAACTTTCATACCTTTATAGAAAGCAACGCACCCACGAGATTTTTATTAAATTTACACCGGTAAAATATATCATTACAGCACTGGCGTACATCACAGTAAATTCGTGCTCGAAGAACTCAACAAACAGTCATAATCCCTGATATAAAGACTAACATCTCAGTCATGCCGTGGGATGTTTGTGCACAAATAACTATTAGATAAGAAATCGATGACGACGACCTAATCTCAAATTAATTTATTAATGTTGCAGTTGTGGGCTACAAGCTTGTAGGACAAACTAAATTTCCCGATTTCACTTCAACTATTGAAAGGATAAAATGAGTTCATGCAGGTAAATTTTTCGTACTATGAGGTGTTGTACACTCGAATTCCAATCCCTCAATTTCTGCATTGCCTCGCTTAGAATCATGGACCCAATATATTTTACTGTCCATGTCCAAGTTTTTTTTTTGTAGGAGTCTATGATTAAAATCGCTCATCCATAACCTTGGCACTAGGCGGCTGAAATCAATGATGCTCCTGCGAAAAATGTCGACTAGGAAATGACTGCAGCTCTACTTCTCTACTTTCCCTTCACTATGACGCGTACGCCACCAGTGCCAGATTTTAAAACCATTTACGTCATCGTAGCGGCAGAGAGTACAGCGAAAGCTTTGCAGTCGACTTATATTTAGAAACTTCGGAAGGCAGCCAGATTAGAGAAAAGCTCAAACTAAAGAGCTGTGGCCGAGAACTCAAACATCGCACAGCCAAGTCGACACAAGAGCGGTCGGGGAAGGTTGCGCTGGTAAGACGACGTGAATTGTTTGGAAATCTGGTCCTAAGTCAACAGAAGTGGCCGAGACAGCCTTGCCTTTAGGAGGTGGACTCCAGAGGGCCAGACACGACCCATCCCTCAGGTTGGGCTGCCGGCCGGTGATGGCTGCGGTGAAGCCCGCCAAGGACAGCACACACAACGCACGCAGGCAATGCGTCATCACCGTCACCGCCGCCTGGCACACGGATGCAAGGCGCAACGGCTGAGAAAACCCGGGCATTTTTCCGTCGGTGAAGCCCTGCAAATATTTTAAAAGAATCGTATTTTAAAAGAATCGTATTTTAAAAGAATCGTATTTTAAAAAAATAGTTTTTTGAAAGAATCGTATTTTAAAGTAATCGTACTTTGAAAGAATCGTATTTTGAAAGAATCGTATTTTGAAAGAATCGTATTTTGAAAGAATCGTATTTTGAAAGAATCGTATTTTGAAAGAATCGTATTTTGAAAGAATCGTATTTTAATATATTCATTTAAGGTTTAACCTGAGCTTCTGCTCAGTTAAGTTATTTCATAAAGAAATTCAGTTAGCTTTAACACATTGCCCAGGTGTTGGCCCATCAGTGGGCCACCAGGTAAATTGTTCATTCACTTACAGGTATAAATGAATGGCATTTCATTTCTTCGTGACCATTACAAAAAAAACTATTATCATACGAGGTGAAAAGTTTTCATGCAATTTAATTTTCATATTTCTTGAGAAGGATAAGAATGTATTTGAGCAGTTAAATCATTTCTCGCTGCTACAATTCACAACCAAACCAAACCAACTGACACCTGCGGAAACGCGCTGGACGTGTTCACTCTTATGGGCTGCAAAAAGGTGCAAAATTTGAGTGTTACCTTCGAGACAACTCACTGTGCTGGCTGAAGAAAGCGAAAATATTTTGGCGAGAGGGGGGAAGAAGAAGAATAAAAGATGGAAACGCCCGTGCAGGAAATTTGTTACACGGTACGGTAGCCTTTCCATGAGAGCGAAACACACGGGATGAATTAGTGATAAAACAAAACTAAATCATACCTAGCTAAAGATCTAAGCCCACAACCGGCTTATGTAACAAGTGGTGCTGATTCTTTGTCGATTAGCTTGGAGCTAAACAACACGCAAAGTATGCCGGCATTTTCATCAATGAACGTATCACATATTTCCAATTTCTTTCATTGTGAACGGGAAACGTTCGATTGGAAAAAATTTATTTCGTGTTAGTAACTATATTTCACGTGAGATTGAGGGGCTGGACGAATCTAGCAGTGAAATATCATGTACCTGTAAGAAGCATTTACATAGCTGCATATTAAAACAGCAAAACTGATGGTAAACTTTACCATGAAAAATTCTGAGTAAATTATTTTTTCCATTATATACTAAATTGGCCTGATCCACATCAGAAACTACATTTCCCCAGAAAACAAAAAGCTTGAAATCAGTGGTAATTATTCCAATTAGCACCCGCACCACCGGACACCAAACCAAGTGTGAGAAAAAATTGCTTTTGAACACTAAGTGCTTTGTGCAATTTGCAGAAATTAAATACAGTGATTTAAACAAATATTGTCGATGTGAAAAGATATTTTGAAATGATCAATGACTATTAGTATCATTGAAGTGAAAATTCATATTTCCAGTTGCAAAAATTACAAAATTAGATTAGGTACCCTTTGCAATACATTGATCATACTATCATGTATAATGTACATTTATGTCTAACCAGCTTACCAGCAAGATCAAATCAAACATGAAGGAAACCAATGATAATTTATTAAAATGAGAGAAGCCTCGGTGTCATAGCCCTCTCACGACATCTTCATGAAATCCAAGAAGTAAAATAGAAGCGAAAAAAGTGGAATTCATTCGAATGCTTGAAAGGGCATACCCAGATTTTATGCATTGATCCCATCACTCCACACTCGAATGCTTGAAAGGGCCTACCCAGATTTTATGCATTGATCCCATCACTCCACACTCGAATGCTTGAATGGGGGTACCCAGATTTTATGCATTGATCCCATCACTCCACACTCGAATGCTTGAAAGGGCCTACCCAGATTTTATGCATTGATCCCATCATTCCACACTCGAATGCTTGAAAGGGCCTACCCAGATTTTATGCATTGATCCCATCACTCCACACTCGAATGCTTGAAAGGGCCTACCCAGATTTTATGCATTGATCCCATCACTCCACACTCGAATGCTTGAAAGGGCCTACCCAGATTTTATGCATTGATCCCATCACTCCACACTCGAATGCTTGAAAGGGCCTACCCAGATTTTATGCATTGATCCCATCACTCCACACTCGAATGCTTGAAAGGGCCTACCCAGATTTTATGCATTGATCCCATCACTCCACACTCGAATGCTTGAAAGGGCCTACCCAGATTTTATGCATTGATCCCATCACTCCACACTCGAATGCTTGAAAGGGCCTACCCAGATTTTATGCATTGATCCCATCACTCCACACTCGTGTGACGTCGGTTATTGAACATTGCGCAGCCAATTAATTCACCTTGTAAAAGATAGTTTGAACTTTCGTGAACCATTCCTCGAGAGTGGCTTGTCCTTCCTGAAACTGTGAGGCGACGGCAGCCGAGAACTCTTCGAGCGTCACGCTGTCGACGCTCTTGACTTTCTTTCCGGAACTTCTGCGCTTCGCGCTCGAACTGCTTCCAGACTGCCGGATGCTGCTCACGCGGACCAGCCGGAAGTTACTGTGGATTATACACATAGTATTTAGTTAACACTCTGACCCTAATTAGTTAAACTGATGTTCAATATTCAACTCAAACTTAATGTCAATTTTAGTGAGCAATTTTGAAAATATTGAACTTAAACTGGATCATTTCTTCATTCAGCTTTAAATAAATATTTATCATAATTGAGTTTGTGACTACTGGTCGATCAGCAGCACTATGAAAATCCCCTCCGTGGCCACCGGTGGAGCACGATGCGGTCGTCAAAGTGTTACAGCGCAGTATTCACTGTTAAGATGTTTTCGCAGAGGACATAGAAGGAGCCATTTGCCATAGACTACGGATAATGTGGAAACAGGACACAAGGTGTGTTATCACGCATGTTACCCTGAGTGAAGAAATAGCAAGTTAGGAAGGAAGAGGAAGAAAAACACGAAGAAGAGATAGTGAAGGAGGCATGAAAACTGTAGGATTTAAAGTGGGCACGACAGACAGAAGTCTCGAAGGCCCACCAGCAGCTGAGGTAACCTAACAGCACAACCCCTGAGGCTCTAGTCCCCACAGCACAGGGTAGACCAACCAAAACTTACTGAAGCCTATTCCCTCACTCATGACCCTAGAGGTACAATTAGCGTAGAACAATCCTCAGAAAGTTAAAAAATTTTTAATGGCGTCAGTTCATTTCCAGAGTTTGTTTTACCTATAAATATGAATCAAATAAGGAAGTTTGGGCATCATTTGTGTGTTGGCAATATTATCCAATATATTCTTGATAGAACCGTAATTTAACCGCTACCGCTTTCAACCTCATACTCCAGAATTATGCTGTGAATGATTACGCACAATCATACACGAATATGAATACGACT
This sequence comes from Morinoia aosen, assembly GCA_030386875.1. Taxonomy (NCBI): domain Eukaryota; kingdom Metazoa; phylum Arthropoda; class Malacostraca; order Amphipoda; family Talitridae; genus Morinoia; species Morinoia aosen. The sequence goes on from CM059571.1 coordinate 460,468, forward strand.
AACAGTATTAGGTCACAATTGCTCAGTGAATGAACCGCAAATAAGAAGCCAATTGAGAACACTGAACGCACCTGTACTCCCTGTACCAGAGGGCGAGGGCGGCGGCGACGCAAGGGTTGAGGAGGTGCAGGTTGCGCCTCACGAAGGAGGACGACTGCACGAAGCTCGCCAGTTTGCAGTGAGCTATGCTCTTCTGCAGCGTTGTAATTCAGATTGTTATAATATGCAACGCTGTATGCTCTTCTGCAGCGTTGTAATTCAGATTGTTATAATATGCAACGCTGTATGCTCTTCTGCAGCGTTGTAATTCAGATTGTTATAATATGCAACGCTGTATGCTCTTCTGCAGCGTTGTAATTCAGATTGTTATAATATGCAACGCTGTATGCTCTTCTGCAGCGTTGTAATTCAGATTGTTATAATATGCAATGCTGTATGCTCTTCTGCAGCGTTGTAATTCAGATTGTTATAATATGCAGCGCTGTATGCTCTTCTGCAGCGTTGTAATTCAGATTGTTATAATATGCAATGCTGTATGCTCTTCCGCAGCGTTGTAATTCAGATTGTTATAATATGCAGCGCTGTATGCTCTTCTGCAGCGTTGTAATTCAGATTGTTATAATATGCAATGCTGTATGCTCTTCTGCAGCGTTGTAATTCAGATTGTTATAATATGCAACGCTGTATGCTCTTCTGCAGCGTTGTAATTCAGATTGTTATAATATGCAACGCTGTATGCTCTTCTGCAGCGTTGTAATTCAGATCGTAATGTGCGCTGATAGTTAATTCAAAATTATCTAGAGTAATGGGATATTGAACATCGCCCGCTTTCAGTCATCGGTATACGGGAATTTTACGTGTGCTCTCGAAATGGATATTTTCAGTCACAAAATGTAAACATTTTCTTAAAATTTTATACGAGTTAAATTTTTATTTTTTCTTCTAACTGTAAGTACTTTTTTCTAGAATGTTGAAGAGCTCATCGCTTAAATTTCTGTTACAGCTGTGAATATTTTTACATTTTTTCTTAAAGCAGCGCCGTCTCAAAGCAAACTGACCCTTAGTGCAACCGTAATAATCATCAGTAAAACCAATGTCACCTTCAAATGACACAAGAAACTCTGATTATCATCCTACTGAGTCATAATATAACTCAAAACTTGGAATACAATTCAAGTAACCTACAGTTCGCCCTCTCTCGAACTATACACATATACACATAGTATTTCGCTACAACGCAGAAAACGTCCACAAAACTTTCTCCCTTGTCTCCTACACTCGTTAATTTTAACACACCTGAACAAACAATTTCACCATACAGGACACATGTGCACAACATGTATATTTTCAGAGCCTACAGTACATGAGAGCCATTTCTCTTTTCAGATCCATTTCTCCTGCGTAATGGATTGCGCTTCTGTTCTATCGATTGAAACCAAGCAAACTCTGTGGGAAATTACAGTGCGCCACTACCAGAAACTAAAAATATTTTACCTGCTTAGAAGCATCATCTTTCACCCTCGGCTTCCCTGAGTTGAGAACAAAGTCTATGGCGACGCTCCTCATTCGCTGCTCATACTCCTTCTGCAGCTGAGTCAACAGAGGGTTATTGGTGCCACATTTCGTTCTGTGGGAATACAGGGCTTTGTTCAATGACATTTTCAAGGTTTCAGCAGTTCAAAGAGTGCTAGTAACCATGTTGTGTCAAACTAAATTAATTTTCGCAGATAATGAATGGTTATTTCTCAGCTTACATTGTCACTCAATTAAGTTGTCCTAACCTGGAACTTTATCGTGTGTCAAATCATTTTGATTCATTAATAAAATGAGAATTTGGCTCACAAATGAGAGTCATTTACTTTACCTACTCCGATGAAAAAAATCCCCCAGGAAGTTAACTTAATGGTCAAAATTCTGTACTTTTTGAGCCATGAAACGTGTGACACACTCATAAAGCAATGAACTCTTTTGTCTAGAATACCCTTCAATTTCATTCCTGTGGATTGAAGTGAATGATGGGAGAGAAATTTTCACCATTCATTAGTGTGAAACTATTTTTTCAAAGCTGAGAAATTTCTGAAAATAATGGCCTCTTGTGGGTAAAGCAGCGTCTGCAAGTTATTTATTTTTTCTGTAGGGAAGAGTGATAACAGCTTTCTTGCCTGAGTCGCTTGGGCACTAGGGACAAAATGCGAGTAATCCACTGCTTCTGGAGAGGACAGGTCTTCATCGATAGGCCGCGGCTCACGAAGTAATGATATCGTATTTCCAGCTTGGCTTTGCCTTCAGGGGTCTTTGCGTCGTCTTTATGGAGCAGATTAACAAGAGCTTTGCGAAAATCTTGTCTTTGTTCAAGTAAGTCCAAATAGCTCGGTCGCGATCTAACGCGAGGTTTTGTGGACCCTGTGAGCAGCCTGCGCCGCTCTTGTTGAATTTTCTTGTGGTCGCTTTTGAGTTTCTTTCGCAAGTTCTTGCATCCCACGAGCACATTATCACTTTCGCTGGAGTCATTTTTTGAGCTTGTAGACGGAGGAGCTTTTGTTGGTAAATCATCTATGCTTGGCGGTGCTTGTTTGGATGATGACAAGCGAGGCACAGGTCGAGTTGTGCCTGAGGGTTTGCCCACTGAAGAAGAAGTGGAAGAGCTGTGCTTGGCCGGCAGTCGTTCACTGTCTTTGTCTCCGCGCCTGGCTGAGTTGAACCCTGGAGAAAAAATCCGCTGAGGAGAATCACTTGTAATAGTGCCAGTTCCAGTGGTCAATTAACGTATTTGTTGCAGGATTTAAGATTATCGCGTGGTCCTTAGAAATTTAAAATGAAAACTAATTGGAGCAAAAATATTTATAAAAATTTGGTTTCATTTTCTTGTGTAACTTCTACAGAACAAAAGTATACTGTATTGAAAGGTTATAACATTGAGTGCAGAGGGTGAAAATTTTTTATTCATCTCTGAGCACCTTATATAAATATGAGCAATCGAATGATGAAAACTAACTATACATCCATTGAACATTCAAAACCTTTGAGCCACTCTTTCATTTTCCGTGCATTTCAAAAAGATGTCGCATTCAATTGCTTTAAATTATTCAAGATGGCACTCATGGAAACAATTCAAGAATTCGAACCATGCAAAAATGAATTACAAATTAACCAATAACTTCCTTTACTTCAAAATGGTTTGACTGTTTCGCGACGAAAGAATGAAATAGATTAGAACATCAAATGATAATTCTTGCAGTTATGCAATCTAGCATGACAGTTTCGGGCAAGTATATTTTCTTACCATTTGTCAGCCTAAAAGTTAACAGGGTTGACGAGAGTCCAATAATACGATAAGCAATTAATGGCAATGATCGGTTATAGTTAGCTGGAATTTATTAAAAATTAAAATTATTATAAAAGAACACGTCTTCCCATAAAGCACAGGAGCAAGATAGTCGGTTGTGAAATATCAGGATTTTCCCCAATATACCAAATAATATTGCATGCAAAACTTTCAAGAGACAATATAAAATGGCCTTGAGGATTCTTTACGAGCGAGGTAAAACTTTCGTCTGCCATCATTTCTAACAGCTGATCATTCCTTTTTTCGAAATGAGCTCGGAACTCGGAATTCTTTGTAACAAAACGGTTAGAGTTATTTTAAACAAATAGCCTACAGCGCTTTTGAGCGTCCTGCTCAGAGTTTTTTGACCAAACAACTTGAAGTTTCTCTAAATAATCAACTAGGAGTTTTTCCGGACACACAGCTTGGACTTTCTTTAACAAACCATTCAAAGACAGTGTTTTTAATAATAATTTTCATTTATTTCATTTTTAATAATAATATTTTATAAGCGCCTTTTTTCCAAGCTACCAGTGCGAGGATTGGTTATATTTTTCGAATCATTTATTTTGCGTCATTATTTGGGCAATTTGGAGACGTATACTTTTATTATTCTTTTTAAACATTCAGTTTGTAAGCGTCATTATTTGGGCAGTTTGGACGCACTGAGGTTGCGGCTCGCGTTGACCCGCAGCGGCAGGTGGTCTCGAGACGTGCTCAGGCGCAAACTGGACAGCGTCGCCAGGTTGCGGCGGTGCGCCCGTCGTTGTCTCTCGCGCTCGTCCTCCACCTCGTCCAGCACGACGATGTTGGGGCGCAGACGAGGGCGCGTGCCAGTGCGCACGTCAGGGAGACGTGTGTCGGTCTTGGATCAGAGGGTGCGCTTTGAAAATTGCGGCTCGGAAATCCAGTGTGGCAAAGTGTGGCAGTGTGGCAATCCAGTGTGGCAAAGTGTGGCAGTGTGGCAATCCAGTGTGGCAAAGGGGTTAACACGTTTTGCTTAGATCAAAATTGCTATAAATTAATACACGTCAGTCACTAGTGTAAGTAGTAAATCGAATACATCCTTTAAATAAATAATCAGCACAACTAATCAAGGATTGTTAATTTTGATACATTTATGCCAACTTATCATAAGTACACTCATTATTTTCATTGAGGACTTCATGCAAGAAATGACTAATTACATATGAAGATATATTTGAAGTTTTTTGTCACTATGAACTGAAAACGCATTAGGATACATATTTATTATGGATAATTTAAATCAAATTCATAGTTACATTTCTTGTTTAACTCGTTTTCATCAGTATATATAGACTACCTGCATCAGCTCCAGCCGGAGGCACTTGAAACTAGTCAAAGTATTCACAAATAAACCCTCAAAGCTAAATGCTGTGATGAAGCAATGCAGGCTATTATATTTTTTGGAACAGAGGAGTAATTACTTCATAAAGCTAACTTGATTGTGGGAATTTATAAAGCGTTGTCGCAGTATAGCTCACCTCATATTGATAATTCATTGAATTACTTATAATGAAGCATACTAAATGGTTCGTTATATGACTCTATCGGTTGCTGTAATGATTAGCAGCCTGAAACAATCTGAGACGATTGTAGTTTTGCAGAATATTGAAGTGTAATGAATTTAGAATAGGAGAAAATTCTATACATGAAGATAATTGGAGAGTAAAATACTTTATTCGAGATATCACTTTATTGGATATTTTCACTTTAATTCTATAAGGAGTTGAGAATGGCACAATAAAGGTATTACAGAACAGAATGTGTAATTGAGCACAAAAAAAATGGAATCTAAATCACTACTAAAAGCATGTAAAACTCTCACATACCGTTACATCAAACCAGTATCACATTCTGTGATCTCTGTAAAGTATTGCTGTATAAGTATAATCAAGATCCAAATTAGTGAAACCACACTCCTATTTTATCATATTTCATGAATGCACAAGTCGTTAATCCGAGTAAAATAGAATTGTTGAAGGAAATAAATGTTTCACTGCAATTAGCCATCAGTAAGCCAAGGCACCATGCACTTCCTGAATTAATATTAAAGCTTTCAATTTTCTCCTCCGACGGCTGTCTTGTGAGCAGGTTTTTTACGGTGGCGAAGATAGATTGATGACGTGGAAAAGTTTAGTTCAAGATGCGCACGAAGCTTGACTCGTGTTTGGGATGAGAGGTTCTATAGATGGCCATGGGTGTTTATTGCTTTTGACATATATGTATATATTAGTCATAAATTAACCTTAATCCCTACAGGAGTTCCAGTGAACATATAATCTACATGAAGGGAAAACAGATCTTGATAATTCAAAATTTAAGAAAAAACACTAATTTCTTTAGAAAATTACGTAAAAATGTTTTATATCCTCAAATTTTTATTGAGGAATTCACTGCTGGTATAATCGCAGGTTTCTCATTTATGATCTCTGAGAATGAAAACAAAATAGAAAAATAAATGAACCGAAAAAACACAAAAATAATCTGTTTGAATGCAAGTAATATCTTAGAGAATGTAAGAGCGTTGTGTGGACTCACCATTTTAGTGAAATGAAATATACTTCATGTCGGCCTCAAGAACTCCTCGATGCACTATATGCGTTCTCTGTATCTTATGAACAACAAAGTGTGCTTGAAGATTTTTTTAACTCATTTAACTTTGTTACAATTCTCACTCTGTCACACGCAGCTGCAAATGCTCGCAATGACGATTTAATATTTACTACAATATTTTAGCAGGGAAATGAAATAGCTGAAGGTGTAGGCGTTCTCCGTAGCAACCGTGTTTTGAATTTTTGCTCGTCATTTGAGTTTTTAGAGCAGAGTCCTCTCGGATAATTTTTGCAGTAATTGGGCGAATGATTGGATAATTTTAGAATTCACATTTCATGGAGATGAGCGCACGCACCGTCAAGGTAGTTAGTTAAGCAGTTCACTAAATAATTTGTTAGCTATTCAATGACTACCGCAAGGCTAAATTACCGTTGTATTTTACGAGAATTTAATTTTGAAAGGAAGTTTTAAGCTTTCATTCCTTGTTCTTTTCCAAGATTTGAAGTCATCAACTGAAAATATTTGCTGCGCTGGCCAGCACTTGTAAAAAAACAAAATCGAATACTCATTAATTTTAATGAGAATCTGAGCTCGTCTAAAAAAAATCAGGCTACATTAATTTGATTTTTTAGTTGTTGACAGGTTTGCCACGCTCGGTCGTCAGAGATGCCATTTTGTCACAGAAACACAGCGAGGAGAAAGGGAACATACGCTTAAATGAGCAGAACAACGAACAACCCGTGAGTTACAATGAAGAAAGTGGTTGTCACAAAAGCTTCACTGTGCCTGTCAGCATCTGACATACTGCAAAGACCGCCCTACAGCATATTACTCATAGTACTGCAGAACTAAAAGCACCAAGCCTTAAGTTGTGAAGGATGCGACCCTAAGCCAACGGCAAGTTGACGCGTCCGTTGCCTAGCGACGGCGTCTCTAGGTTGTCGGCTGGCGTGGTGCACAGAAAGTGTGTTATGCATTTTGGTATTGTAGGACGGATTCTTAGGTTCTGATTTACACGAACTTTTGAATAGCTACTCAAATTTTAATCTCATAAAAGAACTTTAATCGATGGGGAGGATCATCCATTTAGTGAATATTTGTGTTCAATGAACTTTACTTTTATAATACATTTTAAATTCAAACCTGTATTCAAACCCTAGTAGATATCCTCATACCTGTATTAGGTTTTATATGCTCGTAAAATTCTCACACTCCTCACGAGCGTGAGAAGAAGCGTGACATCATCCACACCCGTGCGAAAAGAACGTTCTTGCGATCATGTTGGCAGATCGAAGTATAATGTTAATTTTGCTTGAAAAAATTTATGCTTGTTTCAAAGAATCACTAAGACAGAACTTACGTATATGAAGCGAACCATAGAATTTCAAATGAAAATATTTGTAATTTAATTGTAAATCTGACTGAAGATGTAAGCAGTTTCATTTGGTCTCGAAAGAAGAACGTTTAACTTGCTTCACTGCTTTGCCTTTGGCGAGCGATGGCATGACGAGTGGGAAAATCGAAAAGGTACTTTTTTGTTATGAAATTTAGTTGGTTTATCAACTTGCATAAACACTTAAACTTATAATATTTTTTCTATTGACTTTAAAGTGCGGGGCTTCAACCCTGGAGCTCCTATGTATACTCTTTAACTTTTGAAATGTACAACGTCGTAAAATGCTGTGTTTCGTTGACAGTAACTTTTGAATTCTTTAGGCGTAGTTCATGTAAACCTAAGTACGATTCCCTTTAACTCATTGTGATGGTTATCTAGATTGCCTTATTCATGTTTGTTTTACGAGATTTAGTTTTCTGAGGCTGTGCTAGATATATGGCCAAGTCCGGTAGTTCATTGTCTCCATCTACCATTTCTAGATTTATGGCCAAGTCCGGTAGTTCACTGTCATCACCTACTATCCCAAACAGTTATATTTTATTTTCATTCATGATATTATGTATTATAGTTACCCAATAAATTTATAAAGCATACTGCTCATAGAATTAAGATTTAACAATTGCCCCGTTCTCGAATTAACCAGAACGCATCTTCGCTTGTCGTAGACGAACGAACTACTTCGGAAGGAGGAAAGCAGGAGTGCAAAAAAGATGAAAGTTTACTTCTCGCCTTTGAGAGATTGTCAATAATTTCTTACTTTCCTAGGCACTTATTTAAGCTACACCATCCCAAATGGATGAGAAAACATGACCGCCACTCAAGTTCAACAACTTTATGTATTTCATCCATGAAGGAGAAATAATTTTCCTTATTATTTGATTTTCCTGATCAAAATTCTAATAATATTAATACTTAAACGAGTTTGACCACTTTATGTATTGGAAATAATATTTAGAAGCAGTCGTCGTTTGGTAAACAACATAACTTATTATCTAAGTGTCAGACTAGTATGGAAAGAAAATTGTCTCGATTATTTATGTTCAATTAGAAATGTGTGGCGAAAGCTTTTACATTTATCGAAGTCAGTGGTAATTATTATGAATGTCATTTAACAATTAATCACTCGGGTGAAAAAAAAGGGACAGAAGTAAATACAGTTGTTACTGCTTTAAAACGTTTTTTACATACTGTCATAGAAAACTTGAAATTAGGAATAACTTTACATGAGGGTAAATAAATATCAAAACATCAAATTTTGGCGCTTTGTTGGAAACATTATCCTATAATTATATTTTAATTTATTCTGAAAAACTTAACTTAAACATACGCTAGATTGACAAAACAGTTTTTCACGAAAAAAGGGAGAAAAATGATTATTTAATACACCATATCAGCTAACGATGCAAGTGATTACTAAATATTCCAAAAAAAAATTAAAATTAGTTTTATTTCAGAGCAAAGTGTCTATAATATTGAATCATCAAATGGAGAGGAGATTGCAATTGATCATCAAGCACCAGGCACCAGGCCTTAATTCATCCGATTCCTCAAGACTTTAATTAGAAATTAGACTTACAGAAATTTCAGACTTCTCTTAAATGCTCCAAAACAGTTTTTCTCACGGATGTTTAGAAGGATCGAATTCCAAGCCTTAATGATGTGGAAACTGCATTAAGATTGTTTATCTTAAAAATGAGGGAGTAGGGATTTGGTTTGGTTCTTAGTTGGATGAGTGGGATGGTTAGTTCGAGAGAATACTTGTAGTTCATCTCCTTCAACTTCAGCTTGATTCAAAATTTTCAGCGTGAATTACTCAAGACTGCTGGAGTTCTAGAAGCTGAATTATTTATTGGAATTTGAATAAATTATTCGTTGGTGTATTGTATTTCAAGTTGCCTATAACTGTAATGGCTCTCCTTTTAGAGTAAATAATTCTCCGCTTAAATTTTTGTCAGCCTTATGCCTTGGTTCTGTTCCATATTACATAACCGAATGGAATAGAGTGTGTACCATAATTTTAGAGCTTCCTTGGGCAACACACTTTTTACCCTATCTATACACATTTCACCCCATCTATACACTTTTTACCATATCTATTGAGAATTCCTATAGGTTCGAGCATTTTAGCCCTGATGTCAGATATACGCTCTCTAGAAGTCATGTTTTTATGAATGGTAATGCACAGGAATTTGAATGAATTAGTTTCCTCATTCTCATCACTGTCGCTTTGTATGAGCGGAATATAACATTTCAATCACTAGAGAATGAGGTATATTTTGTTTTGGTGACATTGAAACGTATTTTATTCGCTTTAAGTCACATCAACACTTTTCTAGCTCAAAATTTACTCAGTCCGCCGTTGTGTCGTAATTTTCATTAGAAATTCTTCTATGAAAAATACTTTCATGAACAGATAATAAAAATATTAATATTATTAAAGAATAATTTTTGATACATAGTAAAAATTGAGGAATTCCGAAACCGATTCTTTTGAAACGTCAAGGCTTATACCAAGAGGTTCCGAGTGGTGGTTATTAATTACAACAACTTATTTACGACTCAGGTACGATTGGAACCGACTATATGCGGAACTCCTCTAAGGCCCCAACGAGGAAATTCGAGATTAATTTGCTGGTATCAACAAGAAATGCCAAAGCGAAAAATAAATAAAAATTACATTTCTTTTGTCCATCAAGGAGTAGAGTATTGCTATAAGGATTCAGAAAGAATTTCGTTGTCGATTCTTTGTGTCGGAAACCATGCTGTTTACCGTAAAAAAATTATTTGGACTTACACTCTCTTGGAAAAATTTTTTCCAAAAGTTTACCAAAAATTGTGAAGACAAAAACTGATTTATAATTGTTAACATAAGTTTTATTATTCTTTTTTGACATAGGGTGTTACTGGGGTAACTTTCAGGGGTTCTAGGAAAATGACGAAAGAAAGAGAATGAATTATTTAACCTGACATTAAATTTGCTTTGTATTTCAGCGCTTTTTCTGAACATGATTCCAATCTATTAGAGATATTTTTTAAAATTCTTTACCAAGTCAAAAACATCGTAACTTTAGTAGGTGTAACAACAAGACGGTAAATATTTTCTTGATTTTTTTCTTCATATATAAAATGTTAACTTAGGTCACTAATGATTTCATGAGCTATAACTTTACAATGTTAGCAAAACAGTGGGAAAATTTGTACAGTCATTTCCTTGCGATAATTTTTTTTTATCTTGGACTTTAAATTAAACTTTATTTGCTGCATTGTTTTTTCGGCTCACAAACAGTGTAACTGGCGCCAGGTTTTTAATCATTTCATTCTTGAACTTTGAAAACATCTTTGTAAATTAATTTTACACAGAATTTCTTCTCTTATCTGATATATAATCACAAAACCTTTTACAATCTATCCTACTTTTGGTATCTTCACACGGAAAAGTAATGCAAAGTATGCTCATCGTTTTTACTGACCACAATGATGCCTTGCGTGCTAGAAAATTTTTTTACTTTCCGTATAATACGTAATAATTGTACGAATGGTGATCGTAGAGCATTGATTATGTTCTGCATTGATGACATTGGTTAAGTTAACCATCACGTAATTAAAGTTGGCAATTTCAGCTTTTTTTGATAAATGATACTCACGCCACACTTGTATCAAGTTTTGTACTACTTTTAAACCCTCAAATTTACACAACAAATGATCAGTTCATAATAATAATTATGTTAAAGAAAGTAGAATCAGTCGTAAAATTACCATCATCAGGAGGTATTTCACTGGCCATGTATTACACACGTACAGTGATTTGAATTTATGCTCATTTTCAATTCACGCAACATCCAGGAATGTATTTGCGTCGTCATGTCTTTTAGTGATTACTGAGACCAAGGAATTACCGAGCAAAGTTACTAAGGGAAGCGAAAATTGCACTCGGTTGGCTTAGTTGTAATAATTCCGATACTTTTCAAATAAATAGGGAACAGGTAACATATAAGACAACGAGGCCAATGCAGAAATTCTGTTTTAATTGTCGCAAATTTTTTCTCAATTAATCCGGGATGGATTGCAAATTAACCATCCGTCTTTCAGTGAGTAAAATAGACAAAAGTTCGCGAAGGAACAATTTGTACCGTTTCTAAGCCGAAAAACGACAAGTGGGTGCAAATGCTTTTCGGAATGTCAGTGTAAATTTAAGTCCCCGGCCAAAAGTAGCATTTCATGTCACACTTGAGTTCATTCAACCTATTTTCGATTTAACTTGCTGGTTCTTTCCTATGCAGTGGACAATTTTGAACGCATGAAGCAGTTACGCGTACACCGTCTGATGTAAATATTTTGCATGTACAGAAAGCACATAAAATGCTCATTTGAAACTGATTTTCTAAATGTGTAGTAGGTTTAAACTGAAGGGAAGCGCCTTTAATATCATTCAAGTTTTATCAGGTTTAAATTTGAGTTTATTTACCTAGAAATAAGAACCATAGTTCGACGCACTAAAGAATTCCAATCAAAACGAGTGTAGAGCCAAAGAATTATAACCGGAACCATCAAATTCCAACTAATACTTTCTGGAAGAAAGACAGCCATTTGTAACGAACATTTATACTGTGTTCATAGTGAATACTATCTGCGAAGATTCGAAAATGTGCAATTCGCTATTACAGTTTCCTTTAAAGCCGACAGACAATCCGTTTATCATTTAACCGTCGATTGATAACCCTCCGAGCTTCATATTTTCAGGCAATTTTCATTATTCCTATACCTTTATATACAATAGACAATTAAAAAAGGGACTTCAATAATTTCATTTGCAATTTGCTTAAAATTACTTTCAGCAGCGCGAGTGTGTTCCAAGAGTTCAGATTCCTGTGACAAGCTAGGACACATGCTTCGCTAATCTCTGATGAAACGAATACAACAACATTTTTTTCAGCAAGAACTTTAACTAACGAACAATCCTGCTATATTCAGCACCGAAACATGCGAATGAATTGCGCGCTGGGTGTGAGGACAGCTCGCAAAAGCATTACAAGGCGCCATTTGGCAGCCCCACGGCCGCCCTGAGGGCTCTCAGCTTCTGTTACTTTTAAACAAATCATGAAAGTGGCGTTGACAAATCCTCGGGGAGTATTTAGTTCTGTTTACACAGCCTTTAAGCTTAACGTACAGCTGTCCCTATTGGTTGACGGGCTATGACTGAATATTTGTGATTGGTTAAGGCCACGAGGGAGTCTTACAATTCGACGCGCTTGGTTGGTCGTTTCCCACTCTGGCTCAAAAGTGGGAGGAGCTTCTTCTATCAAAATAAAACCTGAGGTTCAAAGTTACAGCCCAAAAAATTTTGAGGAGCTTTCAAAAGATCAAAATTTCCTACAAAAAGTGCTTGAAAACATTATGGAGTAATTCAGTTTTCATGCTATATTGAAAGAAATATGTTTAAAATATCACATCGTGATTTTTTTAGCATTCATTCCCCTAAGAGCAAACTTAAGTGCAAAAAAAAATTAAGCTTCAAATATACATCCACCAATATAAAGTGCTACTTCAATAAAGAAACAACTGTTAAACTTAAAGAAAGAGAGGAAATTAACCAAAATTGAAGCTTGGCTTGCCAGTGGGCGGAGTTAACGCTAAGGGCGACAGTGATTACCCTCATCAGTGTCTGCCTGGCTGTTGTGAGGGGAGGTGTGTCCGAGTGAAGCTCTCCCACAAAAAATCTAGAAAAACTTTCCATATCTTTCTCGCCCTACTGTATAAAATGCATATTGTCCCGCTGAGTATTATAAGTGTATTGAATGAACTACACAGAGTCCTAAGTTATTGAAAGCCTGTAACGTTGTGGCTCCGTAAATAGTCAATATCGTAACCAGAGCATGTCGAGAGACACTTCAATTTTATGAGCTACCTTCCTCTCCCTTGATGGCGAAGTTTTATCGCAAATCGCCGAGACGAGCGCGATAGCCTTCATCGACGCTTCTCAGAAGAATGTGATGTTTGTTTAGATAAACGCCTGGTGAAGGTCGTGGTTCGTTGCAATTTATCGTACGCTTGAAATTTATTTCACAGCACCACAAAGATGAAATCTGCGGGAAAAGAATTGCGATGAAATTCCTCAAAAAATGCTCATTCGATGAGGATAAATACGAACCAAATTCGTTACACAATCGTAAAGTTTTTGCGGTGTCGTTTGGGTTATCATTGAATTTTACGAGGTTGCGTAGAGCTAAGAACCTACAAAATTGAATCCTTAGTTACAAAGTGGTTGATTTTAAATGATCAGCGTTAGCAGTACAGCCGTCGAAGTTACCCAGCGAGGGCGACACTCGGAGATTTAACTTTTAGAAGTCATCACAAAGATTCACACGACCATGAGATCGTGCAAGTTTGACTCCTTGTACACAGACTCCCCATCCCCTTTAGGGGACGACACCCAAACCACATCCCCACTGACCCCCACACGAGACGGCGCACAACCCGAATGCAGCCGACCCTACTCCGCATCCCCGTCAGACCTGACCAAATCCGAACCCGAGCTGAGCGACGAGTCTGACCAGGACCACGTGCCGCACATCCTGGCGCCCTGCGCTGGCCAGGACTCGGGTGCTGGCCTCAGCCACGCCAGGGCCTGCCTGCTGTGGGCCTGCAAGGCCTGCAAGCGCAAGAACGTCACCGTCGACCGCCGCAAGGCAGCCACCATGCGGGAGCGGCGGCGTCTCCGCAGGGTTAGTACGCTGGTAGTGTCAACCAGGTCAAAATGATAGCAAAATAGTGTTTTGCGAAGGGTAGGCCACTAGTGTAAGCTAGGTTAAAACGCCAGGAAAACATTAAGTCTGAACGCAAAGTCAGTTCGTTGCTTAAACATATTATGTTGACTTAATAGCGTGTATTAGGAATACATTTCTTAAGATCGTTTGAACGTATTCAAATGGTTGTAGTTCATTGGAATGGGGGATTTTTCGAGAAAATTTAAGGATTGGTTCGATTAGACATATTTTAGTAGCGGTATCAACGTAATTCTCACCACACCTCACATACGCAACGATATTTTCTAGCTTACAAAGAATTCACTAATTGCTGCTCAGGTTTATGAAGAACATTCAGAAACTTCGCGTGACGAGAGATCTTCTCACGATACGCCACCTAACCGCACAGTTATAAAGAGTGTTATAGCAGGTAATTCTTTCGTTGTAACCTTTCAATAAATATCGTAGTTTAGATACTAATAGGACATAAGGGCCTCTCTCACACATAAGTAATTACCGTGCTGTGTGAGCTGAGTGTGGTGTACAGCACTGCTCGGTTCAGGCGTTTATTTCTTGAATGTTTTTTAGCTTTTCCGAAACGGCATTGGAGACAAAATATTGCTCATCTTCTGGAAGCTTGAGAACTTTTAAATATATCGTCATAAAGCTTATTGAAATTCAAGCTACTTTCTGGCTAATTAAGTAACTTGTAAAAATTATGAAGCAGGCTCGTATTTTTTTGCATAACACATTAGTAAACCAAGGCTATGTGACCATTTTTGAAAACAGTACATCTGAAGATTGGTTAAATTTCTGAAGTCTACCCAATATTCATGAACACAAGTTACAGACATGAAAGCAGACAAACTGGCAAAACTCAAGCTATGGAAGTCTTTCAATTGCATCGCATCACATGTCAATATTAAGAAAATCAGTAACGCAACTGAATTGCACGCATTGAGCATTTTTTCTCCACGTTGCCGTATATGTAGTTACTAAAGCTTTAAAATCCCTTTTTGTCTTTAAATATAACGACTTAATTTCCTCACTTTTACGTTTATTACATTACTAAGGTGACAAATTTGAAAATATAGGTGTAGAAAAATAATAAGGCACGAATTATGGAAAATTTAGTGCTTTACTCGCAGTCCGGAAGTTTGATTTCGGTTTCCAAAATTTATTTCGTAGAATAATTCTTAGTGTATTGCACTATCATTGCTTGAACCATTGAAAAATAGTCTTGCTATATACTTGTACCGGTTTTACACATTTTTTGCAAATATACGTGTTGCTGAATGGTAGACTCCAGCGAATTTCACGAGCAGGAAGAAAAACTAAACCATCGTAAATTGACCTTTTTTGAAAAGCAAGCACTTCTCACTTTAATGATTTTACCTTCATGGTTGGAATAAGAGAAGAGACCAACTTAATCTTATCATCGATAAATATTAAGTTTGAATTCCTCTCTCTCTTCTTTCGACTTACGTTTGCTAATCAATTCATTTCTGCGTGCATGATAATATTTTATAACGATTCGTAATTATATTTCACAATAATAATATTAAAATAATAATATTTCATAACTCCCATAATAATCAATGGATTTGAGAATCAAATTATCTGTAAAATCCTGAAAAATACTAGTTATATTTTAATTACATTTTGAACATGAAATTCTTCATGTGCCGTGAGTGCACACAAAAATTGTCACGATTAGTCAGACTGATCATTAATTGCGGCGCTGGTGAGATCAGACCCAATTCGCTGGATTTCTTCCTCGGTGGATGCCTTGAGCTGGTGTCAATTTGTTATTTTTCACGGTAAATTCTTCCTTTAAAGGTATCCCCAAAGGAAAAAATCCTTCCTTAGTTGGAGTAGGGAATTTTTACGAAAATGAGTTGTTCTTTTGTCCAGATTGTCATTTTTGAAGCTACGCTAAAATCGTATACAATTTTCATTCATGCCAGACAGGGTATCTTGGTTATAAACATATCCAATATAACTAGTATTTTTCAGGACTTCATAAATACTCGTTTTTTAAATTGATTGAATACAATTGGAGTTATTCAATATTCTTTTAGGCCTATATTTATAAATCACCCTATATTAGTCGTAAAAGTCACCATGAGAGTATCTTCAACATATTTTCGAAACGTGGAACCTGGATTCTTGCCACGAAATCAGGCTGTATTAAATTTAAGAACTAAATCAGGCTATACTAAATTCAACAACTAAATCAGGTTATACTAAATTTAACAACTAAATAAGGCTATACTAAATTTAACAACTAAATCAGGCTATACTAAATTTAACAACTAAATCGGGCTACACCAAATTTAACAACTAAATCAGGCTACACTAAATTTAACAACTAAATCAGACCATGCTAAATTTAACAACTAAATCAGGCTATACTAAATTTAACAACTAAATCAGGCTACACTAAATTTAACAACTAAATCAGGCTATACTAAATTTAACAACTAAATCGGGCTACACTAAATTTAACAACTAAATCAGGCTACACTAAATTTAACAACTAAATCAGGCTATACTAATTTTAACAACTAAATCAGACCATGCTAAATTTAACAACTAAATCAGGCTATACTAAATTTAACAACTAAATCAGGCTACACTAAATTTAACAACTAAATCAGGCTATACTAAATTTAACAACTAAATCGGGCTACACTAAATTTAACAACTAAATCAGGCTACACTAAATTTAACAACTAAATCAGGCTATACTAATTTTAACAACTAAATCAGACCATGCTAAATTTAACAACTAAATCAGGCTATACTAAATTTAACAACTAAATCAGGCTACACTAAATTTAACAACTAAATCAGGCTACACTAAATTTAACAACTAAATCAGGCTACACTAAATTTAACAACTAAATCAGGCTACACTAAATTTAACAACTAAATCAGGCCATGCTAAATTTAACAACTAAATCAGGCTATACTAAATTTAACAACTAAATCAAACTATACTAAATTTAAGAACTAAACATAATGCTGCTGAACATCAAGCGACATTCAACTGTCTTGCTCTATGCCCAACCTTAGAGCATCCTCCACACATTTCTGCATCACATGGTCTAGACCTCCTCGTGTTGCCTTCAAACGCTGCAGGGCCAAGTGCTGACGAAGCTGGAGTTCCACGGGATGGAATTTAGAATCAAACGGCTAGAATCTTGCATGCAGATCAACAACATGAATTTGGTGCTCCGATAGAGGATCTTGCATGGTAAAATGAAGAGAAAATTTGAAAAAAATCGTTTAAAATGCACTACCGTCCATACATGTACCAACGATGCAAGTTTAATCACAGTACAAAAGGAATTACAGAAAAACATTGAAGAGAATTCAATTATCTAAAAATATGTAGAGAAGCAGAGATAAATTAACGACATAGATAAGCGATAAATAGGTAATAAATAACAAGCCCTAAATAACAATACACAGTGCAATGTTTTCGTTTGAATTGAAGCCAAATAAAGTTTAGATACAAGCACATTCTCTTCAGAACTTGCGTTACCTCAATAATATTAAAAAATTAAAATTGAGCCCTTCATTACTCATCATAGGATGATCATTCTTGTAGTTTTCCCAGTCATAATACTTTGACAACATTCTTTTGATAAATTAATAAAGGAAAATAACAATTGTGAATTGTCGTTTAGATTCCTGTTCTTCCAACCAGTTGATCAATGAAACGCTGGCAACATAGCGCTCATGGCGCTCTTCTTAATTATTTAACAAAAAATTTGAGAAATGACTCCACTAATTAAAAGCTTAGGAAAAACCCAGATGCGTACAGCACTGTACTTGTGATCAGCCATTTAACTTGGCAAGAAATACATCCATGGATAACGGGAGGGAAACTTTTCATAGCTAAGCAAAATAACGTTTTTTTCGCGAATAGTTGAAAAATTTACCTATTCTAATCAGTATACTATATTTCCTCCATCATTTCAATTCCTGAATGCTGTCTTTTGTCTAGTGCTTTTTGTAGCATGAATACACCAGTTTAGCATTTCTATTCTACATGCTCAAATTCTACTGTTTAATACTTTTACTCATATTTTCATTACTATTCCATCCTTATTACTCAATATTCAACGTCGGCGCAACACTGAAACTCCTGTAAAGTCGAGATAACAGCGACAGCAACATGAAACGGAAAGCATTTCGCTACATCTGTCTTTCGCAAGGGAATTTTGTTCATCATCTATCACGAACTTGAAATCAGAGATCGGCTGTGGATCTCTGTTAATAAATAAAAGCTCAGTCGACCTCCGTACCTAACCTTGTTACTGCTACAGAATCAAGCAAAAATTCAATCTTTTATCATTTTCGTGCACGGACGCCTCGAAGAGCAGAGTCACGTAATCGTATATTAGCTTTATTAAACGTTACAACCGTTCACTTTAATCTGCTAAAAACAGAGACCCGCTGTCTCGTGCTGCCAAAAAACTTGCCTCGGGCGAGACAAAAACGCAAGCTAAGATCATCGTGTTGAAGGAGTGGGAGTTGTGTCGAGTGGGGCAGTTTGAATTGCTTAGATAGTTATTTAGCTACGCTTTTGGAATTCCTTAATTATTATTCAATGAGCTTGTGGCTTTTTGTATATTTTATGTAGTTGTTTTGTTTGTCATTTTGTATAGCTTGCACAGTCGTCCTGAATGTCATAATGAGTCTCTTTGAATAGCCTTCCTGTATAGATATGATTTGGTAACTTGAATGGGGTGCCAGTCATTTCTAAAATCTCAATACAGCATTTAATAATTGGTCATCCTAAATACCTTCGTTAGTCATACCGTGCAGTCGCTATAAATGGCTTTGAAAGTCATCGAGATGAATTATTGTGCTCATGTTGATGAAAAAAGTGAGGTGAAGTTCATTAACTTCAGTTTGAAAATTTCGAGGGGTAGTTTTTCAGTTTTGTCTTGGTAAGATCGTCGGTAATTGGGGTCGGAGTTAGTACGGAGCATGATCGAACTAATTTGTCATACTTCACGTCACCTGACTGCGTTACTGTCTTTCCTTTACAGGCAAAAATTGTTGAACTACTTTTTATTTACAGTAGCAAAGACTCGTCGCCTATAGAGGAGAGTAAAAATTACATCTTCTATGCAATAATTATATTCTACCTAAATATATCTAATAGCGATGCATATTTCAGGGTTAACATACGTCTCTTTTATTAACAAGTTTCAACTGTGGTGTATACATTACAGGTTTAATGTTTTGAAGTCACACAATGTTCTCAGATAAACAAATGCGAGGTTGAGCTGAACGGCAAACCCATTTAAATTTTTCGCGGTACAGGCGATCTCTGATGCTAATTTCTGGGCGAGTTTTTGTGATTCGTAATCACTGAGACATTTTACTGCGCAGGAGAGCACGTGACTTGATGAAGCTAGGCGAGGCTACAGAGCTCGTCGAAGCGATTAGACTTCGTAACATTAAGTAGCACCAAATTCTACTCTGAATTGCCCATACATTTCCACTCGTTATTAAAATTTACTCCAGCATTGACGCACGTATCGTCAGCTTGTGTTTAAAAAAATACAATGCGACTGATCGCTGGTCTGATAGCGCCTTTACGGACTCTAGAAACGGTATGAAGCACTAATGTGTTGCGATAAGCAGTGCTGGGTTATTTTAATTCCCGGTGATGCTTTACACATGCGAGCTGAAATTATCTGGTGTAAATATTTTATCTGAAATTAGGCATTAAAGCGCGGCGGTGGCGCTGCTCATTAAGGAGGAGATGGCTGGGCGGTGCTGCGGATGATATCAATATAGAAGAGGCCGAGACCATCATGCTCGCGAGACTCTCACGCTACATGCCGAGTGTATCGAGACTTGGAGGTTATATATACAACGCTCGTTAGAGATGCTCCACTTGCGGTCGGTTGTATAGCGGCTTTTGGGTGCCAACTTACCAAACTGCGGAACCTAGAGATGACATGCTCATGAATCATCGTTGATCAGTCGTACATTTGGTCGAGAGACTGTTAAATTCAGTTTTCTGAATTTTTGACTGATTAATAGAAGCACTTGGACGTCGTCTTCAGTTGTGACAATTAGGCTGCGGGGTTGATTCTGGGATAGCTGCGAGCGGAGTGCGCCATTTTATATTGATTAGGGTAAATGCTAAATTCAGTTTATATTGATGAGGGGAAATGCTAAATTCAGTTTATATTGATGAGGGGAAATGCTAAATTCAGTTTATATTGATGAGGGTAAATGCTAAATTCAGTTTATATTGATGAGGGGAAATGCTAAATTCAGTTTATATTGATGAGGGGAAATGCTAAATTCAGTTATATTGATGAGGGGAAATGCTAAATTCAGTTTATATTAATGAGGGGAAATGCTAAATTCAGTTTATATTGATGAGGGGAAATGCTAAATTCAGTTTATATTGATGAGGGGAAATGCTAAATTCAGTTTATATTGATGAGGGGAAATGCTAAATTCAGTTTATATTGATGAGGGGAAATGCTAAATTCAGTTTATATTGATGAGGGGAAATGCTAAATTCAGTTTATATTGATGAGGGGAAATGCTAAATTCAGTTTATATTGATGAGGGGAAATGCTAAATTCAGTTTATATTGATGAGGGGAAATGCTAAATTCAGTTTATATTGATGAGGGGAAATGCTAAATTCAGTTTATATTGATGAGGGGAAATGCTAAATTCAGTTTATATTGATGAGGGGAAATGCTAAATTCAGTTTATATTGATGAGGGGAAATGCTAAATTCAGTTTATATTGATGAGGGGAAATGCTAAATTCAGTTTATATTGATGAGGGGAAATGCAAAATTCAGTTTGCACGCATTTTGGGGTTAAAAAGTATTAGGTGTCGAGAGTTGCAGACTGGATAACCAGCCGAAATGACTCTCATCCCTACAACTCAAACAAATTTGAATGCTACGCAAAAATAAAGCGCGAAGCAACTGATAGGCATTTTCCAATTATGAATCATGTGTTAAATTGCGTTCTCATATCTGCACTAGGGCATGCAGAATTTTTTCTGTTGAAACTTACAATTAAATACGGAAGTGAAGGTTTAATACTGAAGCTTTTGGATACGCTGCTAGGAAATGGAGGCAGTGAATGTGTTAAAAACCTTTATTTTACCTCCTTTGTATGTAATTTAGTTTTTACCAATGTACTTTTAGCTCTTTATTTTCTAATTCCTGAACGACGGGTGTTTTATTTTCATTGCTTTTGAACTGGAATAGTATTTTGCATCCTTTGCCACGAAATTTGTTTTTAAATTATGGTCACAGAATAATTATTTCATCGGTCGTGAATAATTTGTTTCAACAGATAAGGAAAATTTTTTAAATAAACAACCAGCAAAAAGGGTCGATTTACGGGTGAAAACGTTTGTATAATTTAACCAGACAGTTTATTAAGGCTAAAAAAACGTGTTTTAATTAAGAGCTACGTATCAGAGCTTAGTTCCTTTTACCGAGTTCTCTTTTGACCATCGACGCAAGGACACAATGGTTTTAGGACATAAAAAAAGAAAAGAGGATAAAATCGTTACTCCTTCTCAAAAAATGAAAGGAATAAAAATTTGAAAGCTCGACCCGTACATCATGTGTAGAGAGACGCACCTCGCATATAATGTGATACATTGCTAAATAAATACCTTGCAACGCTGCTATAGTGGCTTTACCTCGAAATATCCTAAGTTTTATCGCATTGTAAATAACTCACCAGTTATCGGTCAGCGACCTTCATCAGGAGATGTCGCTAAAATTCCATCGAAAGCAATGTCACCTCTCACCAACGCAGAACAAGAGATATTTTACAACTGTGGCATACTGACGTTCGTTTTCGGTAACACATTTTCATCGTGTAATGATGATTGACGATTATTACTGAGACAGCTATAACGAATAAATATTTCAATAATTTACTCAGTTTTCATTTGAATACGGTATAATCGTCTTGGTGTTTGTGCGTAGGCGGTAATTCGGCCGAGTAGTGCTCTGTGCTCTGCATTAATCCGTTACTTTCCCGTGGCTTTTTCATCTTTTTTCGTTTCTCGATAAAACATAGCGCATCTTGGTGCTCAAAATAAACTAATGTTACTTTCGCACGATGTGATTGAGCGTTAATGACGTCAATGCTTGGCAGGTGAACGAAGCATTTGAGATCCTCAAGAGAAGGACTTGCAGCAACCCTGCCCAGCGGATGCCCAAAGTCGAGATCCTGCGCAACGCGATAGAGTACATCGAGTCTCTGGACTACCTCCTCCACAGCGCCGTCGACACCGCAGAGTCCGAGACGGACGGTCTGTCGGAGATCCGAACTTCGACAACTTCAAGTTCTGTGAGTACAACCGTTAATTGTGTCTTGAAATGTTTTCTATTTAAAGCCTTTCTCTATCTGAGTGTGTTGTGAATGTTTCTGTTCTGTGATATCTGAAGAATCACTTCATCCTGAGAGTCTGAGGCCAGGACGTCGGTTTCAACCAATGAACGTCATTGATCGTGGTATTATGAGCTGTACACAGTCGGTCTCACCCAATGAACGTCATTGTACAAAATATAGGGCGTGTATCGTAAACGGCGGCCAGAAAAACAGAAATGATTAAACCATTTTCCAGCTGCGAAAAATAGCGTGAGAACAAAAGAATTAGGAGTCAAGCGACTCGAGCTTTGAAAACACAAGAAGTGTTTTCAAGAGCGTGAAAATTTCGGAATCACTGTGAATTATGGAATATTTTTACGGCAGGGAGTTATCACTGCGCGAGAGGCAAGTCCTTGCACCGCGTTCTATTCATGCAACGTTGGAGATATGAAAAGCACGAGGCGCATTAACGCCTTTGGCGAAGTTCTACGCAACCACACCAACTGAACACCAACTGGACACCAACTGGAATGCTGCTTCACCAAATGCATCGATCGTAAAATCATACAAACACACGTCAAAAATTCCTTGTATTATTCACGTGTTCAGCAGTTGAGTTTTGTTCTAGACTATGGATATTAATATGATCGCATATCCCGTTCATGCATAAACACTGTTTAATCATTTATTTGCGCTAAAATTAGTCTGCTAATTGTTTGTTCATTTGTTCAATTTTCGTAAAGTCAGAGTCACACTTCCACTTTATTCGATGCCACTTTTTCGATATGGAATATTTTCAATAGGTAGAGAACCTAATGAAAGTAATGTTAATTAAAAACCCACACCGGTTAAATAAAAAGTATTTTTTGGTCGTGTACATTTTTTTGAATAATTAACGGAAGAATTTTTGAAAATGTGAATTTCATGTCAGAGAGCACTACGGTCATACTTTCACTGCAACCAGCAGCCTGGAACTGTGAACCTCATGAGAATGTAATCAGAACAAATGAATGTAATTCCTTTGACTGAAGGTTATTTGTATTAGTGCTGTTTATATTTATACAATATTGATGCGGACAAGATATCAAATATACTTAACTGCTTTGAGCATGTAAACTTTGAACTTCAATAAACGCTGCGTCGCATAACTTCCTTGCACAGCGGCCAGTGAATTTCCTATTCAATGACTTCAGGCAGAGAATTACTTCTACTGAGCGATGGGTACATTACATACACTGAGAGATCATGCAGACCGAACTGCGTCAGCATGACCGTAAATGAACCTTAGCTGAAGCTACACTTAAACAATCCAACCGATTTACTACTGTTTACAAAACTTAGTATAAAACATTATATCTATAATTACCGAAGAATCAAATATTACATTTTCGATGATCGAATGAATAAAATTTATATATTTGATGACTAAATCATCGAGCATTACAATTCAGAAAGCCGAAACAAACAAGCGTTGCATCTTTGAAGACCGAATGAAACAGCATTCAATTTTCGACGACCGAATTTAACGAACAATAGAATTTGATGACCGAATAAACAAGAGTTCTATTTTAGACGAAACACCAAAACATGGCCCCACACAGGCCCCCGTCACAGCACGCACCCCGCGCATGCGCCCCACACCTCCACCGCCTGACCAACGCTCGCTGGCGACGGTCGGAGCGAAGTGGCTCCTCGCTGGCGATGTTGTCGTCCCAGCTTCGCATGAAGCCCCCGGAGCGCTCGCTCTCATGGAGCTTTGTACTTTTAAACCGTCGCTAAACACACCTTCATTCTCGGGCTTCCGTTAACGAATGCTTTTATTTGTCAGCTCTGTTCCCTTGCACGTGTCGTAAAGCGATCGCCAGCGTGCGTGTTTTCTCATCTCAAAGCCTCTCGGCGTCCGGGCGTGGGCGGTAGTTTGGCCGAGTAGCACTCCGTGCTCTGCATTAATTTCTTACTTTCCTCGTAAAACTTCTTAATCTTTCTCCGTTTCTCAGTAAAAATATAATGCATCGTGGTGCTAAAAATGTACTGATATTTCATTTGCATAGTTTCCTAATAAAACTTTGTCTTTTTTTGTTTTTTGGTAAAATATAATGCATCGTGGTGCTAAAACTATACTGATATTTCATTTACATACTTTCATCATAAAACTTCTTTATCTTCTTTCATTTCTCGGTAAAATATTTTGCATCGTGGTGCTTAAAATAAACTGATATTACGGTTATATGTTGTGATTGTGCGTTAAAAGTTGTTTCGAGTAAACCCTTTTAATATCTTGAAAAGAAACGAAAAGAATGTAATTCTCATCAGTGGAGCACCAGAAAAGAATGTAATTCTCATAATAAAAGTTACAGTGACAGGACTAAGATGACCCTGAAACAAAGATAAACTGCACTCAAATATCAAGCTTCTATTTGTAAACATTTCCGTGTTGATCATAGTTGTAAAACTCTTTTTAATTCGAAAGTAGAAAAGGCTTTTAGTATAAAAAGAAACACAGGAATGAGCAACTCAATGATGGTCGTACTTCATATATCCAC
Source organism: Morinoia aosen (assembly GCA_030386875.1). Classification (NCBI taxonomy): domain Eukaryota; kingdom Metazoa; phylum Arthropoda; class Malacostraca; order Amphipoda; family Talitridae; genus Morinoia; species Morinoia aosen. The sequence continues at coordinate 485,447 of CM059571.1, forward strand.
CGTGACTGCATATCCCATCTCCTGAAAAGAGTAAAAATAACGACGCTGATTCATCTGTTTTGAGTGCGTTTAGTCTTGGGGATGTTCTCGACGAATTTCACTTCTCAACCTGGCGAGTAAAAGTTGTAGTCTCCAAAAAATGGTTTACTTTCTTTTACTGACGATTGCGCCTGCATTTTTCTTTAGTGTTTTGTGCACAACTAAGTTAACTTCAATGTTATTCAGTTTTCTAATATTCGATTTTCTATCCTTCGATTCAACTCGTTAGACACGTTTATGTGTCAATAAACACAAACATCAAAACAAAGCACATGAACCCCAGGCTGTCGAAGAGAGAGTGTACCTTTTTGAGACACCTTGTAGATGTAGGACGCAGAAGTACTTCCATGCATCAAACTCTGAACGCTACTCCAAGAATTTAGAAAATCATTTAGCAGCACAATGGATGCAGACAAAGACAAAAGGCCCTAAGCTGCCACTTGCTCTGGATAGCCAATTCGTGTAGGGGGAACTTGGATGTTCAAATTAAGGAGAACACATATGAACTCTTTCACAGAAAATATTCGGAGGCAACAAAAAGTTTGGCAGCAAATTTCTTACATCAATGAGAAAGATTTAACGAAATTAATTCAGACTTATTTTAATTGTTTTAGCTATTTTTCAAAGTTCCTCTTCTGTTATCTACATAACAAAATTTCTACCCTCAATGAGGAATATTTAACAAAATCAACTCAAATAATTTTTCAATTATTTTCGCTTTTTATAAAAGTTTCTCTTCTGTTATCTAAATCATTACAATCTAACCATTTTCATGTAATTTGTGACAAAGCATGGGTTTAAGAAGTTCGTAGATGACACTGACCACGTGCGATCTTTCCTTCAAGCAGATAAGAATAATAAATATCTTGGTTAAGCTATTCATGCAGCAGTAACTTCATAGTTCCAAAGTCACAAAGTATTCTTCATTTTTCCGTCGCATTCTCTTAGCCCTGATTTGACGCCTGATGATTTCTTTATTTTCTTAATCCGATGTTCTCACACAAGGAGTATATTTCGATCTTGTGCCGGTCTAGTAATAAATATTTCATTAAAAGAACACAACCGGAAAATAAATATTTAATTAAAAGAACATCACCGGGAAATAAATATTTAATTGAAAGAACATCACCGAGAAAAATGCCTGATTTCATCAGATCAATCATGATTTAAGTCGACCTAATTCCCATGAACAGTTTTTCTCGAGTTCAGAGCATTATTAACATTCGATTTCATAAATAAAACGCTTTCTCCCTTCACATGAATCTAGTTGAGTGGATTTTTAACGTTGGGCTCCGTGATAAAACTTAAAACGTTCGGCCTTTTTACGCATGATGTTTTTTCCTGTTCGCATCTTGATGTGGTCTAATGTATCTTGATGTGGTCTAATGTATCTGCTGCCGCGGCAAACAGATCTTCCGAGCGCGCGAGCACTCCAAGGGCTCCGTGCAATGGCTTGTTGAGAGGCGAGGCTTCCTTGCCTAATTGTCTAGATTGACTGACTCTCAGAGGCACTAATGACTCTAACTGACTCAGGCGAATGACTCCAACCGACTCAACCAATTTGCACCGAAATGGCTTCGCGCGCAACTTCCTCGAGACATTCGGTGGCCGAGCTCGCTGGCTCTCAAGGCTTCACGAATTTTCTGAGTGTGCGTAGGTTCGCGTGTGTGAATAGCAAAAATAAAGCTTTTAATGCGAGGAGCAAATGAAGGGGAAAAGGGTCAAGCTCAGTTTTAATTGATGCTAGTTCATAAAGCGGGCACTGCAAAAGGAAAGTAAATATTTTGTGTTTTATAGGCACGGATTTATGTAGTGGGAACTAGTAAAATAACTCTGAACTTGAATTAATAGAAATTATCTCATAAAACATGGGAAATTAGAAAAAATGTTATAGAAATACTATTCGTGCCATCTTCTCGCAAAAAAGATGCTTTTATAATGAATTTTGATTTCTTGAAATTTTAAAAATGTAAAACTAAAGCAATAAAGACGAAATCTACATAGAGTAGTAGCGCAGAGTGCATTGCAATTGCGTAAACGTTTTGAGCAAGCCTTGTGTTTGCAGATGAGAAACAGAAAAGGGACAGAGAAAGTGATAGTTACGATACTGGTGTAAGAAGAGAAGAAAGGAAGCATTTATGCAAAAAACATGAATAAGCATAATTGCTTCGTTGAAGGAGGAGTAAAATGATCGGAAAACCGAAGTTGAATGGTTTTCAACAAAGAAAATAATTATCTAATGATAATTACTTTAACGAAGATCGCATTCATATCTGGCCACTTATTGAATCAATGATGAATAAGGTAGAGTTCACAGCTTTGTTAATTGTATCCTCATTTTAAATCATTCTCAACTGCAAAATTTGTCCAATTTGTTGACTAGCGTCTACACTTAAGCAACAACTCAGATCCAAACTGTTGTATTGGTAGCTGAAGAATTCGTCAACAACTTCTGTCATTCAGTCATCGATAAAAAACGAGGAATTCATCAGTAGTTTTTAAGAAGTACGCTGAGTTGAAATTCATCCTTGCTATTGGGAAGTGTCCCAGTTCTTAGCACAATATTAGGCTTGTTAAACATGTATATTTCCTTTACACTTTTATCTAAGATAACGCGGCAAGAGCTGCTGCTCTCAGTGCTGTCGTCATTTATTTATGATGTAATAAATGATAGAATATTAAATGAATCAGGCCTGTAAGATCATCAAAGAATCGACGGTGGAACATTCCCATTTATTTTAAATAAACGAAATTCTTCTATGATTTTAGAACTTGTCGCAGATATTTTCAAGCGCGCCTGACGAATGATAAGATTCACTCATGCACGGCCAAAAAATGTAAGACATAAAAAGGAATAAGCATGAATTTATTAGTCAGACTATTGAACGAACTTCTTCGATCGTAGAACTTGTCGCAGGTATTTTCAAGGGCGTCTAATGAATGCTGAAATTCCCTCATGCACAGCCAAAAAAGGCATAACATAAAAAGAAGTAAGCCTGAATTTATTAGCCGAGCGCCTGCGTTTCAGGTAACCAGAAGCGAGCGCCTCTTTCTTTTGCAGCAATGCAAGACATGGGCAATCCTCGGGCTCTTTTGAGGGAGACTCTATACTCAAGCGAGCGGACTTGAGGTATTTGTTTAAAGACTAGACGCTCTTAGGGTGAGTACATGTCGGGGCTGATAACACTGAGCTAAAGTGAAACGGATCTCGACTCGCGCAAAAAACTTTTGTTGAACAGAAAAATGTGTGAGGGAAGAGCGGCGTGGCTGCGGTGACGGCATACCACGTCTTCCCGGAACTGTGTCTATAGAAATATGTTTAATTTTACTCAGTAAAATTCAATGTTGAATTATGTTAAATTATGCAATGTTAAAGTTAATGGTTAATTGGTACATAGCATGAAAAGTATTGTAATTGCGCTTAGTTAGAAGCATTTTACAGATTTAGATTGTTTTGTAAGTTTAACTACAGTTAGCTACGATTATCTCCACATGTTGGTAAATCTGAAGTAAATTTGGTAAATTTGACACTCATAAATGCGCGACTAACTTGAGGCAGAAACTCATAAACTTTTTTTAAAGTAATGCTAAGCATGCAAAGTTTCGTTTTCATTAAATAAAGGAAAAAGTATTACTTACGACTAGAATAAGGTATTTTTTAAAGACATCCCTCGTTACGAGAAGAAAAAAAGCAAATTGGTATAAAAAATGTGTATTCGAGTAGAAAACATCAACTTTCCTCGATTGGGAATCGAATTAAAAAATTTAAAAGTTGACCGTCGGAAAAAATGTTTTCGTGGCAGCCGCAGCAGAAAAATTTTCCTCGTGACACAGCAAACCAAGAAAATGTTCCTGGTCGGTCGTACACGTCTGTTTCCGAAGAGATGTCGGCACCTCGACGATCTCATCTCGAGCCCCTCAAGCTTGTTTGAAATTTGCTCTCGGACGCGCCAGCTACGAAGTGAGGAGGCGGATAAAGCGGCCATGTTCATTCCTGAAGTATATTCTCGTCTATTCAAACTAACAAGATGTGCTAAGAAATGTATTCCCACAAGATTGTGCAGAAAATCTCTTGAAGTTTTCCATCGTTCTATTCAGACAGCTGTTACACTCAAAGGAAAGCTAAGTTCTTGGCGAAAATAATCAGGCAAAAATACGTTGGTAATCCCGGCTGTTCAAATCGAGCTGTGTGTTAAAAGGATAGGAGTCCACTAAAATGATAGATATTACTATAAAATACAGAAAGACATGGCCCCGCTGTTAGAAGTTCTGTAATTTGTTCTTTATAAACGTCGTACACTGTATTTTAGGAGATGCACGCTTAGTGACGTAATCTTCAAACTTTCGAGTTACATAACAACCTTCAGGGGAAATTGGGGCAGTGTGAATTCTTACCACTACAAAACACAAGCTTTCAGTAAATATATCCAAACAAATCCTGCTGAAAGAGTTTTAAAGTGTATTTTGTTATTCTCAAACGAAAGTCAACTACTGTTGCATTTAGACGTCGTGCTTCAAGAAATACAGTTTGTCTTAAAAAATGTAATGCATAAAATGCTCAACAACCAAGAGAATTTTGAGTTTTCTTAACATGCAAGTCTTAAATTGACAGAAAAGACTTGAAAAAGACATTACCCATATCAGTGCTTGAATGAATTATCGAGGAATTAATTATGATAAGCCAAGCTTGAAAAACCTTTTTCGGTAGACAAGAGTCTTGTCTACCGAAAAGCATCTGCTTAATGCTTTTTAGCGTTACAAGACGTAGCTGTGAAGAACACGGGTTGAGAAGAACACGGGTTGGGAAGAACACGGGTTGGGAAGAACACGGGTTGGGAAGAACACGGGCTGGGAAGAACACGGGTTGAGAAGAACACGGGTTGGGAAGAACACGGGTTGAGAAGAACACGGGTTGGAAAGAACACGGGTTACAGGAGGAGAACAAGGTTGCAGTTGCAATACAACCCCGGGACCAGTGGCACGTGGGGTCATTACCGCCTGGCGAGGTTGTAGAGGTATCGATTGACGTGCCTTATCTCGATAAGACTTCACATGACGCACGTGGACCTGGTGAAAGCTACGAGTATGACGCAGCTCTGAAAAAATACACGCAAATTTTTGAAGTCCCATGGAACATGAGATGTTATGCAACTTTTCTTTATTTCGCTTTGCTGATTTGCCCAAGAGAAAACAAATAAATAATAAAATTGCGTCGATTACTTGATTAAAAGATCTATGTGTGCGTACGAAAACTTAACGATGCGTGATACATTATTCATACTTTCAAACCTTAAAAAAAGTTCCCTTTAATTATTCAGCTAGCGAGCAAACTAATTTCATAGTCTGTGTGCCGAGAAAATGTGTGTTCTGCAGTCACCACTTCATTCTGAATTATGTACGGTACACCAGAGCTCGCTGTTATGGATCAGGATATCGATAAACACCAAGATTGGACTCTCCAGCAAAGAATTAATGGTGGATTACGACACATTATCCCAGTCTCTCATCTGACTTAAAATTCCTGTGCGTATATTTTGGATGTTGGGCTGAAAAATATTTTGAGCCCTGAATTGAAAAACACGATTGCCAAAAATTTCTTAGCATTAAATTGTAGAGCTGTCAGTGAAATAGCATGCTGAGAACCTAACAACATGTTGTCAGGCCATTAGCTTACTGAGAACCCATTATTGTGTCGTGAGCCCATTAGCAGACTGATAACCCGTTGACTGAACGAGATGACATGAGCACATCGACAACCCATTAGTACGATGAGACTTCATGAACGCGATGGAAACCGATTAGCACGATGAAAACCCATTAGTTTACTGAGAGTTTATGGCGAGAATCTTCTGTTGACTGGACATAAACTCATTGAAATGGCCAGAACCCGAGAGTTGGGCTGGAACCAATTATAATAGTGAAGGCCCATTAGCATGACGAAAGCCCGACAGTATAGCTAGAATTTATGAGTGGGGGCCCATAAGCATGGCGAGAACCCATTAACATGACGAGAACCCATTAACATGACGAGAACCCATTAACATGACGAGAACCCATTGACATGACGAGAACCCATTGACATGACGAGAACCCATTGACATGACGAAAACCCATTGACATGACGAGAACCCATTGACACGACGAGAACCCATTAACATGACGAGAACCCATTGACATGACGAGAACCTATTAACATGACGAGAACCCATTGACATGACGAGAATCCATTGACATGACGAGAACCCATTGACATGACGAGCCCCCATTGACATGACGAGAACCCATTGACACGACGAGAACCCATTAACATGACGAGAACCCATTGACATGACGAGAACCTATTAACATGACGAGAACCCATTGACATGACGAGAATCCATTGACATGACGAGAACCCATTGACATGACGAGCCCCCATTGACATGACGAGAACCCATTAACATGACGAGAACCCATTGACATGACGAGAACCCATTGACATGACGAGAACCCATTGACATGACGAGAACCCATTGACATGACGAGAACCCATTGACATGAAGAGAACCCATTGACATAAAGAGAATTCATTAGCATAACGGGAACCCATTAGCATAAGGGTAGCCCATTTTCATGACAAGAACCATTAGCACGAACACAACCCATTAGCATAACGTGCACCCATTAGCACGATAACTACTCATTACAAAAGCGATATGAAGCGTCACTCATGAGCTCGATAACGTAAATGTTCAGAAACAAAAACTCAATATCAGCAGTCGTTACCCTGATTGAGCTCTCACATTTCCACATCCATACCCACACAACTCCATTACGTCGGCCAAAGATCCAATATTAAATAAGCGATTTAAGATCGCCTTACGTCGATGAAGTATTGAGTTGCTGCAATAATTATCAAGCCTACCGGCGGTCGTCACACTTCGATTTTGTTGACGGAGGCTAACGCCTGCAATTGACTGTTATCTCCCTGTCTGTACCTTGCGTATGCAATTGACTGTTATCTCCCTGTCTGTCCCTTGCGTATGCAATTGATTGTTATCTCCCTGTCTGTACCTTGCGTATGCAATTGATTGTTATCTTTCCGTATAGAAATTACGTCTGCAATTGACTGTTGTCTCCCTGTCTGTCCCTTGCGTATGCAATTGATTGTTATCTCCCTGTCTGTACCTTGCGTATGCAATTGATTGTTATCTTTCCGTATAGAAATTACGTCTGCAATTGACTGTTGTCTCCCTGTCTGTCCCTTGCGTATGCAATTGATTGTTATCTCCCTGTCTGTACCTTGCGTATGCAATTGATTGTTATCTTTCCGTATAGAAATTACGTCTGCAATTGATTGTTGTCTCCCTGTCTGTACCTTGCGTATGCAATTGACTGTTATCTCCCTGTCTGTCCCTTGCGGCTGCAATTGACTGTTATCTCCCTGTCTGTACCTTGCGGCTGCAATTGATTGTTATCTCCCTGTCTGTACCTTGCGGCTGCAATTGACTGTTATCTCCCTGTCTGTACCTTGCGGCTGCAATTGATTGTTATCTCCCTGTCTGTACCTTGCGGCTGCAATTGATTGTTATCTCCCTGTCTGTACCTTGCGGCTGCAATTGATTGTTATCTCCCTGTCTGTACCTTGCGTATGCAATTGACTGTTATCTCCCTGTCTGTACCTTACGCCTGCAATTGACTGTTATCTCCCTGTCTGTACCTTGCGGCTGCAATTGATTGTTATCTCCCTGTCTGTACCTTGCGTATGCAATTGACTGTTATCTCCCTGTCTGTCCCTTGCGTATGCAATTGATTGTTATCTTTCCGTATAGAAATTACGTCTGCAATTGACTGTTATCTCCCTGTCTGTACCTTGCGTATGCAATTGACTGTTATCTCCCTGTCTGTCCCTTGCGTATGCAATTGACTGTTATCTCCCTGTCTGTACCTTGCGTATGCAATTGACTGTTATCTCCCTGTCTGTACCTTGCGTATGCAATTGACTGTTATCTCCCTGTCTGTACCTTGCGTATGCAATTGACTGTTATCTCCCTGTTTGTCCCTTACGCCTGCAATTGACTGTTATCTCCCTGTCTGTACCTTGCGTATGCAATTGACTGTTATCTCCCTGTCTGTACCTTGCGTATGCAATTGACTGTTATCTCCCTGTCTGTACCTTGCGTATGCAATTGACTGTTATCTCCCTGTCTGTACCTTGCGTATGCAATTGACTGTTATCTCCCTGTCTGTACCTTGCGTATGCAATTGACTGTTATCTCCCTGTCTGTACCTTGCGTATGCAATTGACTGTTATCTCCCTGTCTGTACCTTGCGTATGCAATTGACTGTTATCTCCCTGTCTGTACCTTGCGTATGCAATTGACTGTTATCTCCCTGTCTGTACCTTGCGTATGCAATTGACTGTTATCTCCCTGTCTGTACCTTGCGTATGCAATTGACTGGTATCTTCCTGTCTGTACCTTACGCCTGCAATTGACTGTTATCTCCCTGTCTGTACCTTGCGTATGCAATTGACTGTTATCTCCCTGTCTGTACCTTGCGTATGCAATTGACTGTTATCTCCCTGTCTGTACCTTACGCCTGCAATTGACTGTTATCTCCCTGTCTGTACCTTGCGTATGCAATTGACTGGTATCTTCCTGTCTGTACCTTACGTCTGCAATTGATTGTTATCTCACTGTCTGTACCTTGCGTATGCAATTGACTGTTATCTCCCTGTCTGTACCTTACGTCTGCAATTGATTGTTATCTCCTTGTCTGTACCTTGCGTATGCAATTGATTGTTATCTCCCTGTCTGTACCTTGCGTATGCAATTGATTGTTATCTCCCTGTCTGTACCTTGCGTATGCAATTGATTGTTATCTCCCTGTCTGTACCTTGCGTATGCAATTGATTGTTATCTTCCTGTCTGTACCTTGCGTATGCAATTGATTGTTATCTCCCTGTCTGTACCTTGCGTATGCAATTGATTGTTATCTCCCTGTCTGTACCTTACGTCTGCAATTGATTGTTATCTCCCTGTCTGTACCTTGCGTATGCAATTGATTGTTATCTCCCTGTCTGTACCTTGCGTATGCAATTGATTGTTATCTCCCTGTCTGTCCCTTGCGTATGCAATTGATTGTTATCTCCCTGTCTGTACCTTGCGTATGCAATTGATTGTTATCTTTCCGTATAGAAATTACGTCTGCAATTGATTGTTGTCTCCCGGTCTGTACCTTGCGTATGCAATTGACTGTTATCTCCCTGTCTGTACCTTACGCCTGCAATTGACTGTTATCTCCCTGTCTGTACCTTGCGTATGCAATTGACTGGTATCTTCCTGTCTGTACCTTACGTCTGCAATTGATTGTTATCTCCCTGTCTGTACCTTGCGTATGCAATTGACTGTTATCTCCCTGTCTGTACCTTACGTCTGCAATTGATTGTTATCTCCCTGTCTGTACCTTGCGTATTCAATTGATTGTTATCTCCCTGTCTGTACCTTACGTCTGCAATTGATTGTTATCTCCCTGTCTGTACCTTGCGTATTCAATTGATTGTTATCTCCCTGTCTGTACCTTACGTCTGCAATTGATTTTTATCTCCCTATCTGTACCTTGCGTATTCAATTGATTGTTATCTCCCCGTCTGCGACTTACGTCTGCAATTGATTGTTATCTCCCTGTCTGTACCTTACGTCTGCAATTGATTTTTATCTCCCTGTCTGTACCTTGCGTATTCAATTGATTGTTATCTCTCCGTCTGCGACTTACTTCTGCAATTGATTGTTATCTTTCCGTATAGAAATTACGTCTGCAATTGATTGTTATCTCCTGGTCTACGATTTATATCTGCAATTGATTGTTATCTACCGGAGGATGTTCACGAGAAAATGCTGTATGCGATTGCCTGATTGTCATCTTGAACGACAATGATCATTTTCAAAGAGCACACATTATTTATGCATTCCGTCGGTGTATCTCAACCCGCTGTGGTTGGATCAATATCATCAAGTAAGCTTCAATATCAGCGATCAGCGCTACAGTGCGTGGCTGTGAAGAACCCGGGTTGCAATTGTCGCAACTGACGGCACAAAACTGTAGCGGCGAGAAGTTGCTCGTAAACTCTCGGATATTTCTGACGCACACGTACCGTATCTGTCACCAGTAACTGCAGCTGTCTCATACCGTGCAGGAATGTATCATCTTACCTAATGATACCCTTAGTGTGTTCATTTATTTGTTTGGTGCCCGCTTCTTCCGTGACTCTGTGACACTCACAAGGAAGCTCAATGACCGTATCTGTGATACGAGTTTCACCAGTGCACAAGTACAAAAATTTTTCTAATGGCGAATACTGTTGGGATGGATATATTTGTTGGTCTTCCACATCTGGAGGATTTATTCGTGGAAAATATCGTATCCCGTCATTTTTGACGGGCCGTGTACACTATTGCTAGTTCCTCTAGCGAGCACAATTGCGGCGTATGGCACAGCGGTTAGGCCTGTTCCGCGGAAATGTTCTAGAGCATCTCGGAAGGGTTATTTACGTGTGAGGCTCGTGTGCCTTGAACGTAGTGAGGTGTTTCCTGTCGTTGTATGCAGGTATAGCAGGGGAATACTTTCAGATACATCCAGAGAATGCGTCTAGCCATTACGATACTTTTTTTACCTTTTCATTCAATGTTTCCAGAGGCAAGGAAACTTTTTTACAACTTCAGTACTCTGTTGTATATCGAGAAAAAGTTCTTATTTTACTAGAAATTTTGATTAATATTTCATGAAATTCTTATGAAATTCTGTTATGAAAAGGTCTAAATCCGCAAATTGAATTTCAGGTTTACCTTCGGGCGAAATCGCGTTTTTAATTGTTCCCGACTATGATTCTTGGCGAGAAATTAGAAAATTTCTAACATTTTTATTTTGCAATTTTTTTGTAAAATTGATTGTAAAAAAACGTAAGGGAGAATATTTCTCGTTGAATTTGGTTATTACATCGAGGTGAACCTTGAGATGTTCCTGACGAACCATAGAAACGCTTTTAGATGTATTCAGAGAATTTGTCAAATATAGTAAGCAAGTACTATTCGGATGATTTATAGGGTGATGCAAAAAATCCCGTACAAACCATTTTTTGAAAGTTTATTGAATTAATTAAATTTAAATGAGCACATCTGGATATTAATGATACATGTTCCCATTATGTAACAACATACGTATCCTATTTTGAAATGACTTAGCTTAATATAGTGCAACAAAGCATCAACCTTGCAGCGAAACTGGGCGATGGGCAGCAAGCATTGAAGCATTGATTGCTTCAGAGCCTCCATGTTTTTGTGAAGCTTAAAAAGACGCTCTGGTTCCCAAAATTGGCCACAAGATATTCGAGTACAGTATTCCATCGAAATAAGATCCTTCGAGTACACCAGTCATGCTTCCAGACGCGGTGGCATTTGGAAAACGGCCCTCGCACCAGTCCTGGGAAGTTTTTGCTTTGTGGGCAGGTGCTGCGTCTTGTTGAAACGTCCGCTCTGCGACATCAGAATGCTGCAAAGCTCCCAAAAGTACTATATAGTCGAGAATGTCGCGGCGTTACACTTCTGTGTTGATTTTGACTTTTTTATCAACGGAAACATGGGATATTTTGTTACGAGCACTAATTCCTCCTCAGACCAGACAAACTGTGGATTTCACGGTCATGCGCAAATGCAGAAGTGCCTAAAAGTTCAGTGGACCAACGCATGCCGTTTTCAGGCAGTTGAACTGAACAGCTGAACAGCTGAACTGAACAGCGTCTGGGAAGTTGATGCGTTCGCATTGCTCACCTGCGGTAGGAAGCTTGAGTTGGAGTCGCACTCATTTTAGAAGCTAAACAATTCTTACTTTGCGAGGCTTGAGTCTGAGATTTTTTGCTTCTAGTCGATAATTATCACGATTTTTTTAGGTCTCCAAGGCGATTGGTGTCATGGAGACACTCGAATTTCGATGAACTCGCTTTTAGATAACTTGCGGATTTTGGACGAGTTGACGGCGAGCTTTCTTTATCGTCCGGGACGATCACATTCTTCACTAAGCTCCTAATGTTGCCGTGCTGCGTCCGAGGCCGTCATTTTAGGAACACGTAGCAAACGTGCAATTTGGTTTTGGCCCATTTCTTGTCGCAATAACTCCACAATTTTACCACGTATATTTTACATCCTAAATCGTGTGATGATCAACCACCATAACACTGTGAAAACATTCATGGATATGAAAAGTGCTTAGAGTCTTTAAAAACATACAAAACAATTCATGCGTTGCGTTAAAGATTAGTGGTAGGATATATTTAACTTTTATTGGCCATTTTCACCCCTAGAAATACAAAAATGTTTCATTCATGCATGAAACACAATGGAGCGATGGCAATCATCACATGCTGGCAACGTAAAATAAGCAATTTATTGCTGTGAATATCTGAACATGAATTCCTAAAGTTCACCGTGCACAAAACGTATTTTGCATTTCCTGACGCTCTGAATGTAGGCACCAAAGCTCCTCAGGGAGCACTCAAGTTAGCTCACCGAGCAACACTTCGAAAACGCTTGAAAGTAACCATTTTTATTTGAACCCCAAGGTAAAAAATGAAGTTTTGGTACGTCTAATCGATGCGACGTGCATCAAGCGCACCTCTGAAGTGCATCAAACCGTGATGCAAGGAGCATCAACTCGGCTGCCACAATTGCATCAAACCGTGATGCACGGAGCACATCAACTCGGCTGCCACGCTCCGCCGGCGCCTCACAAAGCGCCCCAGAGAGCCACGGTAAGTCGGTCGCTTCCTCCGCCGAGTTTCTGACGTTCCGAGAGGTCGCCAAACCATCAAATAGATCTCCAAGAACCGAAAAAATTTACGTCTTCTCAATATGACGTTTAAGGCAGCACAAATCGCGACAACGTTGTTTATGGTCGGCGCGTCGGACACCGCTGCGAGCAAGCAAGTAGTCTGCTTTTTGCCGGTGGCCTGCATCTCATTAATTCAATAATGACGTCTCATCCTCGAGTTTATTCCCGCTGCCTAAATGGCGAGCGGGAGTAAAGAACGACCGACGAGCTCATGTGCTTATGATGCCCGCACCCGACCCGTAAATCGTGCGAGGCAGTCCACATGAAAGGAAGATATAATGGGCCTTGGCGAGTCTATTATTTGTAAGGTCACACCGCCGTCATGTCCATGAAATAATGGCCCTCTAAATAAAAAATCTCTAGAATCAAGAGGCACAATTAAAAGGTGCGAGTTTATGGGCGCCAGAACGCATTGCGCCTGCGCTGTGTGATGTAATGAGATCGCTGGCTACTCGCGCGCATGCGCGTGTTATTAAAAAACGTGCTTCTGCACACTAGCGTCACAGTGGAGATATACTCAGACAGTGCAATTATCACTCTGATTACGGCAGATAGAACTGAAGTTCAATATTCAACTCAAATTTAAAGTCAATTGTAGTAAGCAATGTTGAAAATAGCAAACATGAACTGTATCAAGCCATCATTTAGTTTTTATTAAGTATTTATGAAAATTGAAATGGTGATTACTGGTCGGTCTGAAGCATTATAAAAATCCCCTCCGTGACCACCGGTGGCTCACGTCGCAATCAAGGTGTTAACGCCTATCTGTAAAACTGAAATAATCGTAGAAATAATCACACGTGAATGCTCTGTTTTGACTTCCAAAGCAAGCCACATTTTCATGAAACTTGTTCAGCCGCTTTGTGATTTTGGGAAGATGCGAAGTGTGCACACCCGGACGTGGTCACATGTTTAGTATAACACAAATTAATGGTGTGTAGATGTATGTAACTCGTGCCGCTTGATATTATCGTCAGGGCACGATCCGTAATGTTGTGAACTGCGGGCCGTAATGTTGTGTGTTACGAGCCGTGATGTTGTGAACTGCGGGCCGCAATGTTGTGTGTTACGAGCCGTGATGTTGTGTGCTACGAGCCGTGATGTTGTGTGGTACGAGCCGTGATGTTGTGTGGTACGAGCCGTGATGTTGTGAACTGCGGGCCGTAATGTTGTGTGCTACGAGCCGTGATGTTGTGTGCTACGAGCCGTGATGTTGTGTGGTACGAGCCGTGATGTTGTGAACTGCGGGCCGCAATGTTGTGTGTTACGAGCCGTGATGTTGTGTGCTACGAGCCGTGATGTTGTGTGGTACGAGCCGTGATGTTGTGTGGTACGAGCCGTGATGTTGTGTGGTACGAGCCGTGATGTTGTGAACTGCGGGCCGTAATGTTGTGTGTTACGAGCCGTGATGTTGTGTGCTACGAGCCGTGATGTTGTGTGGTACGAGCCGTGATGTTGTGAACTGCGGGCCGCAATGTTGTGTGTTACGAGCCGTGATGTTGTGTGCTACGAGCCGTGATGTTGTGTGGTACGAGCCGTGATGTTGTGTGGTACGAGCCGTGATGTTGTGTGCTACGAGCCGTGATGTTGTGTGCTACGAGCCGTGATGTTGTGTGGTACGAGCCGTGATGTTGTGAACTGCGGGCCGTAATGTTGTGTGTTACGAGCCGTGATGTTGTGTGCTACGAGCCGTGATGTTGTGTGGTACGAGCCGTGATGTTGTGAACTGCGGGCCGCAATGTTGTGTGTTACGAGCCGTGATGTTGTGTGCTACGAGCCGTGATGTTGTGTGGTACGAGCCGTGATGTTGTGAACTGCGGGCCGTAATGTTGTGTGCTACGAGCCGTGATGTTGTGAACTGCGGGCCGTAATGTTGTGTGCTACGAGCCGTAATGTTGTGTGCTACGAGCCGTGATGTTGTGAACTGCGGGCCGTAATGTTGTGTGCTACGAGCCGTGATGTTGTGTGCTACGAGCCGTGATGTTGTGTGCTACGAGCCGTGATGTTGTGAACTGCGGGCCGTAATGTTGTGTGCTACGAGCCGTGATGTTGTGAACTGCGGGCCGTAATGTTGTGTGCTACGAGCCGTGATGTTGTGTGCTACGAGCCGTGATGTTGTGAACTGCGGGCCGTATAATGTTGTGTACCACGAGCCGTGATGTTGTGTGCTACGAGCCGTGATGTTGTGAACTGCGGGCCGTAATGTTGTGTACCACGAGCCGTAATGATGTGTGCTACGAGCCGTGATGTTGTGAACTGCGGGCCGTAATGTTGTGTACCACGAGCCGTGATGTTGTGAACTGCGGGCCGTAATGTTGTGTGCTACGAGCCGTGATGTTGTGTGCTACGAGCCGTGATGTTGTGAACTGCGGGCCGTATAATGTTGTGTACCACGAGCCGTGATGTTGTGTGCTACGAGCCGTGATGTTGTGTGCTACGAGCCGTGATGTTGTGTGCTACGAGCCGTGATGTTGTGAACTGCGGGCCGTATAATGTTGTGTACCACGAGCCGTGATGTTGTGTGCTACGAGCCGTGATGTTGTGAACTGCGGGCCGTAATGTTGTGTACCACGAGCCGTAATGATGTGTGCTACGAGCCGTGATGTTGTGAACTGCGGGCCGTAATGTTGTGTACCACGAGCCGTAATGATGTGTGCTACGAGCCGTGATGTTGTGAACTGCGGGCCGTAATGTTGTGTACCACGAGCCGTGATGTTGTGTGCTACGAGCCGTGATGTTGTGAACTGCGGGCCGTAATGTTGTGTACCACGAGCCGTGATGTTGTGTGCTACGAGCCGTGATGTTGTGAACTGCGGGCCGTAATGTTGTGTACCACGAGCCGTGATGTTGTGTGCTACGAGCCGTGATGTTGTGAACTGCGGGCCGTAATGTTGTGTACCACGAGCCGTAATGATGTGTGCTACGAGCCGTGATGTTGTGAACTGCGGGCCGTAATGTTGTGTACCACGAGCCGTAATGATGTGTGCTACGAGCCGTGATGTTGTGAACTGCGGGCCGTAATGTTGTGTACCACGAGCCGTAATGATGTGTGCTACGAGCCGTGATGTTGTGAACTGCGGGCCGTAATGTTGTGTACCACGAGCCGTGATGTTGTGTGCTACGAGCCGTGATGTTGTGAACTGCGGGCCGTAATGTTGTGTACCACGAGCCGTAATGATGTGTGCTACGAGCCGTGATGTTGTGAACTGCGGGCCGTAATGTTGTGTACCACGAGCCGTGATGTTGTGTGCTACGAGCCGTGATGTTGTGAACTGCGGGCCGTAATGTTGTGTACCACGAGCCGTAATGATGTGTGCTACGAGCCGTGATGTTGTGAACTGCGGGCCGTAATGTTGTGTACCACGAGCCGTAATGATGTGTGCTACGAGCCGTGATGTTGTGAACTGCGGGCCGTAATGTTGTGTGCTACGAGCCGTGATGTTGTGAACTGCGGGCCGTAATGTTGTGTGCTACGAGCCGTGATGTTGTGTGCTACGAGCCGTGATGTTGTGAACTGCGGGCCGTATAATGTTGTGTACCACGAGCCGTGATGTTGTGTGCTACGAGCCGTGATGTTGTGAACTGCGGGCCGTAATGTTGTGTACCACGAGCCGTAATGATGTGTGCTACGAGCCGTGATGTTGTGAACTGCGGGCCGTAATGTTGTGTACCACGAGCCGTAATGATGTGTGCTACGAGCCGTGATGTTGTGAACTGCGGGCCGTAATGTTGTGTACCACGAGCCGTAATGTTGTGTGCTACGAGCCGTGATGTTGTGAACTGCGGGCCGTAATGTTGTGTACCACGAGCCGTAATGATGTGTGCTACGAGCCGTGATGTTGTGAACTGCGGGCCGTAATGTTGTGTACCACGAGCCGTAATGATGTGTGCTACGATCCGTGATGTTGTGAACTGCGGGCCGTAATGTTGTGTACCACGAGCCGTAATGATGTGTGCTACGAGCCGTGATGTTGTGAACTGCGGGCCGTAATGTTGTGTACCACGAGCCGTAATGATGTGTGCTACGAGCCGTGATGTTGTGAACTGCGGGCCGTATAATGTTGTGTACCACGAGCCGTGATGTTGTGAACTGCGGGCCGTAATGTTGTGTGCTACGAGCCGTGATGTTGTGAACTGCGGGCCGTATAATGTTGTGTACCACGAGCCGTAATGATGTGTGCTACGAGCCGTGATGTTGTGAACTGCGGGCCGTATAATGTTGTGTACCACGAGCCGTAATGATGTGTGCTACGAGCCGTGATGTTGTGAACTGCGGGCCGTATAATGTTGTGTACCACGAGCCGTAATGATGTGTGCTACGAGCCGTGATGTTGTGTGCTACGAGCCGTGATGTTGTGAACTGCGGGCCGTATAATGTTGTGTACCACGAGCCGTAATGATGTGTGCTACGAGCCGTAATGTTGTGTGCTACGAGCCGTGATGTTGTGAACTGCGGGCCGTATAATGTTGTGTACCACGAGCCGTAATGATGTGTGCTACGAGCCGTAATGTTGTGTGCTACGAGCCGTGATGTTGTGAACTGCGGGCCGTATAATGTTGTGTACCACGAGCCGTAATGATGTGTGCTACGAGCCGTGATGTTGTGTGCTACGAGCCGTGATGTTGTGAACTGCGGGCCGTATAATGTTGTGTACCACGAGCCGTAATGATGTGTGCTACGAGCCGTGATGTTGTGAACTGCGGGCCGTATAATGTTGTGTACCACGAGCCGTAATGATGTGTGCTACGAGCCGTGATGTTGTGAACTGCGGGCCGTATAATGTTGTGTACCACGAGCCGTAATGATGTGTGCTACGAGCCGTAATGTTGTGTGCTACGAGCCGTGATGTTGTGAACTGCGGGCCGTATAATGTTGTGTACCACGAGCCGTAATGATGTGTGCTACGAGCCGTGATGTTGTGAACTGCGGGCCGTAATGTTGTGTACCACGAGCCGTAATGATGTGTGCTACGAGCCGTGATGTTGTGAACTGCGGGCCGTAATGTTGTGTACCACGAGCCGTAATGATGTGTGCTACGAGCCGTGATGTTGTGAACTGCGGGCCGTAATGTTGTGTACCACGAGCCGTAATGATGTGTGCTACGAGCCGTGATGTTGTGAACTGCGGGCCGTATAATGTTGTGTACCACGAGCCGTAATGTTGTGTGCTACGAGCCGTGATGTTGTGAACTGCGGGCCGTATAATGTTGTGTACCACGAGCCGTAATGTTGTGTGCTACGAGCCGTGATGTTGTGAACTGCGGGCCGTAATGTTGTGTACCACGAGCCGTAATGTTGTGTACCACGAGCCGTAATGATGTGTGCTACGAGCCGTGATGTTGTGAACTGCGGGCCGTAATGTTGTGTACCACGAGCCGTGATGTTGTGAACTGCGGGCCGTATAATGTTGTGTACCCCGAGCCGTGATGTTGTGAACTGCGGGCCGTAATGTTGTGTGCTACGAGCCGTAATGTTGTGAACTGCGGGCCGTAATGTTGTGTACCACGAGCCGTAATGTTGTGTGCTACGAGCCGTGATGTTGTGAACTGCGGGCCGTAATGTTGTGTACCACGAGCCGTGATGTTGTGAACTGCGGGCCGTATAATGTTGTGTACCACGAGCCGTAATGTTGTGTGCTACGAGCCGTGATGTTGTGAACTGCGGGCCGTAATGTTGTGTACCACGAGCCGTGATGTTGTGAACTGCATGCCGTATAATGTTGTGTACCCCGAGCCGTGATGTTGTGAACTGCGGGCCGTAATGTTGTGTGCTACGAGCCGTAATGTTGTGAACTGCGGGCCGTAATGTTGTGTACCACGAGCCGTGATGTTGTGAACTGCGGGCCGTAATGTTGTGTACCACGAGCCGTGATGTTGTGAACTGCGGGCCGTAATGTTGTGTACCACGAGCCGTGATGTTGTGAACTGCGGGCCGTAATGTTGTGTACCACGAGCCGTGATGTTGTGAACTGCGGGCCGTATAATGTTGTGTACCACGAGCCGTGATGTTGTGAACTGCGGGCCGTAATGTTGTGTACCACGAGCCGTGATGTTGTGAACTGCGGGCCGTATAATGTTGTGTACCACGAGCCGTGATGTTGTGAACTGCGGGCCGTAATGTTGTGTACCACGAGCCGTAATGTTGTGAACTGCGGGCCGTATAATGTTGTGTACCACGAGCCGTGATGTTGTGAACTGCGGGCCGTAATGTTGTGTACCACGAGCCGTGATGTTGTGAACTGCGGGCCGTAATGTTGTGTACCACGAGCCGTGATGTTGTGAACTGCGGGCCGTAATGTTGTGTACCACGAGCCGTGATGTTGTGAACTGCGGGCCGTAATGTTGTGTACCACGAGCCGTGATGTTGTGAACTGCGGGCCGTAATGTTGTGTACCACGAGCCGTGATGTTGTGAACTGCGGGCCGTATAATGTTGTGTACCACGAGCCGTAATGTTGTGTACCACGAGCCGTGATGTTGTGAACTGCGGGCCGTATAATGTTGTGTACCACGAGCCGTAATGATGTGTGCTACGAGCCGTGATGTTGTGAACTGCGGGCCGTATAATGTTGTGTACCACGAGCCGTAATGATGTGTGCTACGAGCCGTGATGTTGTGAACTGCGGGCCGTATAATGTTGTGTACCACGAGCCGTGATGTTGTGAACTGCGGGCCGTATAATGTTGTGTACCACGAGCCGTGATGTTGTGAACTGCGGGCCGTATAATGTTGTGTACCACGAGCCGTAATGATGTGTGCTACGAGCCGTGATGTTGTGAACTGCGGGCCGTAATGTTGTGTACCACGAGCCGTGATGTTGTGAACTGCGGGCCGTAATCTTGTGTACCACGAGCCGTGATGTTGTGAACTGCGGGCCGTAATGTTGTGTACCACGAGCTGTGATGTTGTGAACTGCGGGCCGTAATCTTGTGTACCACGAGCTGTGATGTTGTGAACTGCGGGCCGTAATGTTGTATACCACGAGCCGTGATGTTGTGAACTGCGGGCCGTAATGTTGTGTACCACGAGCCGTAATGTTGTGAACTGCGGGCCGTAATCTTGTGTACCACGAGCTGTGATGTTGTGAACTGCGGGCCGTAATGTTGTATACCACGAGCCGTAATGTTGTGAACTGCGGGCCGTAATCTTGTGTACCACGAGCCGTAATGTTGTGAACTGCGGGCCGTAATGTTGTATACCACGAGCCGTAATGTTGTGAACTGCGGGCCGTAATGTTGTGTACCACGAGCCGTGATGTTGTGAACTGCGGGCCGTAATGTTGTATACCACGAGCCGTGATGTTGTGAACTGCGGGCCGTAATCTTGTGTACCACGAGCCGTGATGTTGTGAACTGCGGGCCGTAATGTTGTGTACCACGAGCTGTGATGTTGTGAACTGCGGGCCGTAATGTTGTGTACCACGAGCCGTGATGTTGTGAACTGCGGGCCGTAATGTTGTATACCACGAGCCGTGATGTTGTGAACTGCGGGCCGTAATGTTGTGTACCACGAGCCGTGATGTTGTGAACTGCGGGCCGTAATGTTGTATACCACGAGCTGTGATGTTGTGAACTGCGGGCCGTAATGTTGTATACCACGAGCCGTGATGTTGTGAACTGCGGGCCGTAATGTTGTATACCACGAGCCGTGATGTTGTGAACTGCGGGCCGTAATGTTGTATACCACGAGCCGTGATGTTGTGAACTGCGGGCCGTAATGTTGTGTACCACGAGCCGTGATGTTGTGAACTGCGGGCCGTAATGTTGTATACCACGAGCCGTAATGTTGTGAACTGCGGGCCGTAATCTTGTGTACCACGAGCCGTGATGTTGTGAACTGCGGGCCGTAATGTTGTGTACCACGAGCCGTAATGTTGTGATCTGCGGGCCGTAATGTTGTGTACCACGAGCCGTGATGTTGTGAACTGCGGGCCGTAATGTTGCGTACCACGAGCCGTGATGTTGTGAACTGCGGGCCGTAATGTTGTGTACCCCGAGCCGTAATGTTGTGATCTGCGGGCCGTAATGTTGTGTACCACGAGCTGTGATGTTGTGAACTGCGGGCCGTAATGTTGTGTACCCCGAGCCGTGATGTTGTGAACTGCGGGCCGTAATGTTGTGTAACCCGAGCCGTGATGTTGTGAACTGCGGGCCGTAATGTTGTGTACCACGAGCTGTGATGTTGTGAACTGCGGGCCGTAATGTTGTGTACCACGAGCTGTGATGTTGTGAACTGCGGGCCGTAATGTTGTGTACCCCGAGCCGTGATGTTGTGAACTGCGGGCCGTAATGTTGTGTACCACGAGCCGTAATGTTGTGATCTGCGGGCCGTAATGTTGTGTACCACGAGCTGTGATGTTGTGAACTGCGGGCCGTAATGTTGTGTACCCCGAGCCGTGATGTTGTGAACTGCGGGCCGTAATGTTGTGTACCCCGAGCCGTAATGTTGTGATCTGCGGGCCGTAATGTTGTGTACCACGAGCTGTGATGTTGTGAACTGCGGGCCGTAATGTTGTGTACCCCGAGCCGTGATGTTGTGAACTGCGGGCCGTAATGTTGTGTAACCCGAGCCGTGATGTTGTGATCTGCGGGCCGTAATGTTGTGTACCACGAGCCGTAATGTTGTGATCTGCGGGCCGTAATGTTGTGTACCCCGAGCCGTGATGTTGTGAACTGTGGGCCGTAATGTTGTGTACCACGAGCCGTGATGTTGTGAACTGCGGGCCGTAATGTTGTGTACCCCGAGCCGTGATGTTGTGAACTGCGGGCCGTAAAGTTGTGTACCACGAGCCGTAATGTTGTGATCTGCGGGCCGTAATGTTGTGTACCACGAGCTGTGATGTTGTGAACTGCGGGCCGTAAAGTTGTGTACCACGAGCCGTAATGTTGTGATCTGCGGGCCGTAATGTTGTGTACCCCGAGCCGTGATGTTGTGAACTGTGGGCCGTAATGTTGTGTACCACGAGCCGTGATGTTGTGAACTGCGGGCCGTAATGTTGTGTACCCCGAGCCGTGATGTTGTGAACTGTGGGCCGTAATGTTGTGTACCACGAGCTGTGATGTTGTGAACTGCGGGCCGTAATGTTGTGTACCCCGAGCCGTGATGTTGTGAACTGCGGGTTGTAATGTTGTGTACCACGAGCTGTGATGTTGTGAACTGCGGGCCGTAATGTTGTGTACCCCGAGCCGTGATGTTGTGAACTGCGGGCCGTAATGTTGTGTACCACGAGCCGTGATGTGAACTGCGGGCCGTAATGTTGTGTACCCCGAGCTGTGATGTTGTGAACTGCGATCTGCAATATTATGTACTGCAAACATTAATGTTGTGTAGATAGAAAACAGGCAGCAGCAGGAAACCCTCCTCATGACCATTTCACGGGTCTAAGTTAACACGTAGACTGCAATGCGACCCAACGGTGGGTCGTGCTAATGTTTTTTGTGCTACGATGCGATCCATCGATGGGTCGTTTGAAAGAGTTGTAACAATCTTTCAAAATTAAAGGTATTTATGGACCCAGTCTGTTAATGTTTGGTATCATGAAATTTCCAGCAACTGTTGCATTTGAATATGATTTCAAAACTGTACTTCAGTTTAGCCCATCGCAGTCAACGTGTAAAGACTTTCTGTACTCAGTGAATGTTTGTATTGGAAATTAGACTTCTTAGAAGCAAATGATATTGAATAGCATTGAAGACACACACAGCTTGACATGCTTGCTAGTGAGCAGCGCAATTGAAGCCTCATATTAGTTTTGATTAATTTGGGTCGGTCGAGGATCATCTCAGCAAGCTGATGCAGATTTACATATCGCCCTTTGGTAACAAGGATTCCGCTGCTTTCTATACTGCGTGAATAAATTTGAACCAACCTGCAGGGAATAAGCATTATACGGTCAATTACACGCTTCCTCTAAAATTACTTTCCCCTGGCGTTGAAAACGATTTTTCTTCACTTTCTGAGTTTGTGTTATACTCTTCTTCTTGCTTCCGTAAAATTACGGACAGAATTTTGCTGTGGTCCGTTGCCTTGGCATTGATTGAGTCTCCAATGCGTCTCAGGTTTTTCGAAATGTCTACAATTCAACTTCTAGGCAGCCAAATTACGTGAAATTATGTCATTATATTTTTTGGATACCGAGCTTTACAAACCTTATACGTTACGCAGGAAAATTTTATGAAACTCTAATCGATTATTTTTTTACTATTCGTGAAGATGGTGCACAAGCGAGTCAAATTTATCGGAACACTAAATTTATGGATGCACTCTTTCTTTCATGTTTTTTTAAATAAAATTTGATTGATTTTATTTACTTATGATAAACTTAATTCAACTTTACTCCCACTTTTAATGAGGCGATGAACACATTGGAATTGAGACACGATTTTTTTACAATTCACATAGTCAGAGCGGAATAGCCGGCAGTGAAAATTCATCTGTTGACTCGGCTAATCTTCGTGCTTTTTTTCTCACGGGAGTTCTCCCGTTTGAGCTTTTGAGGATTTGGGCTTGAAAAGTTCTCATTGTGTAGTCAAGTTAGCAGATAAACTTTTACTGTTATCCTGCCCAACGACTAATTATATTTTAGAAGCTTTCTCAGTCAGAGAGTCAAGACTCCCGATTGTAATCAAGAGAAACAGTTGGAACGGTCTATAATATAATCAACAGAAACAGTTGGAACGGTCTATAATAATCAACACAAACAGTTGGAACGGTCTATAATAATCAACAGAAACAGTTGGAACGGTCTGTTATAATCAACAGTATCGGTGTTCTCTGCTGATTAGAATGACAGGTCCCTTCTCTTTAACTTAGAAAGCTTTTTCAGATGCAACCACGTACTAGAAAAGAGTTTTGAAAAATTTCATGTCGTCTGATATAGGTTAACTTTAATGACTATTGTTATTGAATTACGGATACCAAATATTAGCTGGGACTTACGAAGCACTTACAATCTCGTTACTCACCTATATTGTTCTTGTAACAATTGTTCTTGTATTTGCATGCAAATGTAATGTAACCAACCGCTACGTTAAGTTAATTTTAATTAATATGTAATGTTTATTGCACATGTTATGTTAATTTTGATTTTTCAAATTGATGTAACCAACTGTGACGTAAAGTTAATTCCAGTTAATATTGCTATCATTGAAGTTATCCTAAAGTCTACTGGGTGTGCGGGCGCCCCAAAGTCTCCAGCAACTTACAATGGCTCATCTAAAGCTTAGATAAAAATAGCTTCTCACCACACTTTGCAAACCTTCACAAGCCTCTGCCGCGTATTTTTGTGAAAAACAGTTTGCGTTGCGTCTCCCGTTTTTACAGCAGCAGAATTATTGCACTCTTCGACTTTAAGGAGCATCAATACCTGTCCGATGGTCACGGTCTAATGGAGAGTTTCAGAGGCTTTTTCTGTGAACAGCAAACGCTGTAGCAATCAATGTACGGCCTGTGACCGTACGGTGGCGACCGTGCAGCTGAGACCGTACATCTGTACATGAACGGTTGCGACCGTGCAGCTGAGACCGTACATCTGTACATGAACGGTGGTGACCATGCAGCTGAGACCGTGCAGCTGTTTTCGTATAGCTTTAGACTCACAGCTCGGGTTGCACAGCTGTAACTGTACAGCTGAGGAAGTGCTGCTGTTGATCCGTACAGCCGCGGCCGTACAACTGTGGTCGTGTAGTTTTAGCCGTGCAGCTACAGCCGTACCTGTAGCCGTATAGTACCAACGCCGATGGCTCTAATCGTATCTGTGGTGGTAACCGTGTTCATCTGTGGTGGTAACCGTGTTCATCTGTGGTGGTGACCGTGTTCATCTGTGGTGGTAACCGTGTTCATCTGTGGTGGTAACCGTGTTCATCTGTGGTGGTAACCGTGTTCATCTGTGGTGGTAACCGTGTTCATCTGTGGTGGTAACCGTGTTCATCTGTGGTGGTGACCGTGTTCATCTATGGTGGTGACCGTGTTCATCTGTGGTGGTAACCGTGTTCACCTGTGGTGGTGACCGTGTTCTTCTGTGCTGGTGACCGTGTTCACCTGTGGTGGTGACCGTGTTCACCTGTGGTGGTGACCGTGTTCACCTGTGGTGGTGACCGTGTTCACCTGTGGTGGTGACCGTGTTCACCTGTGGTGGTGACCGTGTTCACCTGTGGTGGTGACCGTGTTCATCTGTGGTGGTGACCGTGTTCATCTGTGGTGGTAACCGTGTTCATCTGTGGTGGTGACCGTGTTCATCTATGGTGGTGACCGTGTTCATCTGTGGTGGTAACCGTGTTCATCTGTGGTGGTAACCGTGTTCATCTGTGGTGGTAACCGTGTTCATCTATGGTGGTGACCGTGTTCATCTGTGGTGGTAACCGTGTTCATCTGTGGTGGTAACCGTGTTCATCTGTGGTGGCGACCGTGTTCATCTGTGGTGGTAACCGTGTTCATCTGTGGTGGTAACCGTGTTCATCTGTGGTGGTGACCGTGTTCATCTATGGTGGTGACCGTGTTCATCTGTGGTGGTAACCGTGTTCACCTGTGGTGGTGACCGTGTTCTTCTGTGCTGGTGACCGTGTTCACCTGTGGT
The DNA here is from genome assembly GCA_030386875.1 of Morinoia aosen. NCBI lineage: Eukaryota > Metazoa > Arthropoda > Malacostraca > Amphipoda > Talitridae > Morinoia > Morinoia aosen. The sequence continues at coordinate 510,922 of CM059571.1, forward strand.
GGTGACCGTGTTCACCTGTGGTGGTGACCGTGTTCACCTGTGGTGGTGACCGTGTTCACCTGTGGTGGTGACCGTGTTCACCTGTGGTGGTGACCGTGTTCACCTGTGGTGGTGACCGTGTTCATCTGTGGTGGTGACCGTGTTCACCTGTGGTGGTGACCGTGTTCACCTGTGGTGGTGACCGTGTTCATCTGTGGTGGTAACCATGTTCATCTGTGGTGGTGACCGTGTTCTTCTGTGCTGGTGACCGTGTTCACCTGTGGTGGTGACCGTGTTCTTCTGTGCTGGTGACCGTGTTCATCTGTGGTGGTGACCGTGTTCACCTGTGGTGGTGACCGTGTTCATCTGTGGTGGTGACCGTGTTCATCTGTGGTGGTGACCGTGTTCTTCTGTGCTGGTGACCGTGTTCACCTGTGGTGGTGACCGTGTTCACCTGTGCTGGTGACCGTGTTCATCTGTGGTGGTGACCGTGTTCACCTGTGGTGGTGACCGTGTTCACCTGTGGTGGTGACCGTGTTCATCTGTGGTGGTGACCGTGTTCACCTGTGGTGGTGACCGTGTTCACCTGTGGTGGTGACCGTGTTCATCTGTGGTGGTGACCGTGTTCATCTGTGGTGGTGACCGTGTTCACCTGTGGTGGTGACCGTGTTCATCTGTGGTGGTGACCGTGTTCATCTGTGGTGGTGACCGTGTTCTTCTGTGCTGGTGACCGTGTTCACCTGTGGTGGTGACCGTGTTCACCTGTGCTGGTGACCGTGTTCACCTGTGGTGGTGACCGTGTTCATCTGTGGTGGTGACCGTGTTCATCTGTGGTGGTGACCGTGTTCTTCTGTGGTGGTGACCGTGTTCACCTGTGCTGGTGACCGTGTTCACCTGTGGTGGTGACCGTGTTCATCTGTGGTGGTGACCGTGTTCATCTGTGGTGGTGACCGTGTTCATCTGTGGTGGTGACCGTGTTCTTCTGTGCTGGTGACCGTGTTCATCTGTGGTGGTGACCGTGTTCATCTGTGGTGGTGACCGTGTTCACCTGTGCTGGTGACCGTGTTCATCTGTGGTGGTGACCGTGTTCACCTGTGGTGGTGACCGTGTTCACCTGTGGTGGTGACCGTGTTCATCTGTGGTGGTGACCGTGTTCACCTGTGGTGGTGACCGTGTTCACCTGTGGTGGTGACCGTGTTCATCTGTGGTGGTGACCGTGTTCATCTGTGGTGGTGACCGTGTTCACCTGTGGTGGTGACCGTGTTCATCTGTGGTGGTGACCGTGTTCATCTGTGGTGGTGACCGTGTTCTTCTGTGCTGGTGACCGTGTTCACCTGTGGTGGTGACCGTGTTCACCTGTGCTGGTGACCGTGTTCACCTGTGGTGGTGACCGTGTTCATCTGTGGTGGTGACCGTGTTCATCTGTGGTGGTGACCGTGTTCTTCTGTGGTGGTGACCGTGTTCACCTGTGCTGGTGACCGTGTTCACCTGTGGTGGTGACCGTGTTCATCTGTGGTGGTGACCGTGTTCATCTGTGGTGGTGACCGTGTTCATCTGTGGTGGTGACCGTGTTCTTCTGTGCTGGTGACCGTGTTCATCTGTGGTGGTGACCGTGTTCATCTGTGGTGGTGACCGTGTTCATCTGTGGTGGTGACCGTGTTCATCTGTGGTGGTGACCGTGTTCACCTGTGGTGGTGACCGTGTTCATCTGTGGTGGTGACCGTGTTCATCTGTGGTGGTGACCGTGTTCTTCTGTGCTGGTGACCGTGTTCACCTGTGGTGGTGACCGTGTTCACCTGTGCTGGTGACCGTGTTCACCTGTGGTGGTGACCGTGTTCACCTGTGGTGGTGACCGTGTTCATCTGTGGTGGTGACCGTGTTCATCTGTGGTGGTGACCGTGTTCTTCTGTGCTGGTGACCGTGTTCACCTGTGGTGGTGACCGTGTTCACCTGTGCTGGTGACCGTGTTCACCTGTGGTGGTGACCGTGTTCACCTGTGCTGGTGACCGTGTTCACCTGTGGTGGTGACCGTGTTCACCTGTGGTGGTGACCGTGTTCACCTGTGGTGGTGACCGTGTTCACCTGTGCTGGTGACCGTGTTCACCTGTGGTGGTGACCGTGTTCACCTGTGGTGGTGACCGTGTTCATCTGTGGTGGTGACCGTGTTCACCTGTGGTGGTGACCGTGTTCACCTGTGGTGGTGACCGTGTTCACCTGTGGTGGTGACCGTGTTCATCTGTGGTGGTGACCGTGTTCACCTGTGGTGGTGACCGTGTTCATCTGTGGTGGTGACCGTGTTCATCTGTGGTGGTGACCGTGTTCACCTGTGGTGGTGACCGTGTTCATCTGTGGTGGTGACCGTGTTCATCTGTGGTGGTGACCGTGTTCTTCTGTGCTGGTGACCGTGTTCATCTGTGGTGGTGACCGTGTTCACCTGTGGTGGTGACCGTGTTCATCTGTGGTGGTGACCGTGTTCTTCTGTGGTGGTGACCGTGTTCATCTGTGGTGGTGACCGTGTTCACCTGTGGTGGTGACCGTGTTCATCTGTGGTGGTGACCGTGTTCATCTGTGGTGGTGACCGTGTTCATCTGTGGTGGTGACCGTGTTCTTCTGTGCTGGTGACCGTGTTCACCTGTGGTGGTGACCGTGTTCTTCTGTGGTGGTGACCGTGTTCACCTGTGCTGGTGACCGTGTTCATCTGTGGTGGTGACCGTGTTCATCTGTGGTGGTGACCGTGTTCATCTGTGGTGGTGACCGTGTTCATCTGTGGTGGTGACCGTGTTCATCTGTGCTGGTGACCGTGTTCACCTGTGGTGGTGACCGTGTTCACCTGTGGTGGTGACCGTGTTCACCTGTGGTGGTGACCGTGTTCACCTGTGGTGGTGACCGTGTTCACCTGTGGTGGTGACCGTGTTCACCTGTGCTGGTGACCGTGTTCATCTGTGGTGGTGACCGTGTTCACCTGTGGTGGTGACCGTGTTCATCTGTGGTGGTGACCGTGTTCATCTGTGGTGGTGACCGTGTTCATCTGTGGTGGTGACCGTGTTCACCTGTGGTGGTGACCGTGTTCACCTGTGGTGGTGACCGTGTTCATCTGTGGTGGTGACCGTGTTCTTCTGTGCTGGTGACCGTGTTCACCTGTGGTGGTGACCGTGTTCACCTGTGGTGGTGACCGTGTTCACCTGTGGTGGTGACCGTGTTCATCTGTGGTGGTGACCGTGTTCACCTGTGGTGGTGACCGTGTTCATCTGTGGTGGTGACCGTGTTCTTCTGTGCTGGTGACCGTGTTCACCTGTGGTGGTGACCGTGTTCACCTGTGCTGGTGACCGTGTTCACCTGTGGTGGTGACCGTGTTCATCTGTGGTGGTGACCGTGTTCACCTGTGGTGGTGACCGTGTTCATCTGTGGTGGTGACCGTGTTCACCTGTGCTGGTGACCGTGTTCACCTGTGGTGGTGACCGTGTTCACCTGTGGTGGTGACCGTGTTCACCTGTGCTGGTGACCGTGTTCACCTGTGGTGGTGACCGTGTTCACCTGTGGTGGTGACCGTGTTCACCTGTGCTGGTGACCGTGTTCATCTGTGGTGGTGACCGTGTTCACCTGTGGTGGTGACCGTGTTCACCTGTGGTGGTGACCGTGTTCACCTGTGGTGGTGACCGTGTTCACCTGTGGTGGTGACCGTGTTCACCTGTGGTGGTGACCGTGTTCACCTGTGGTGGTGACCGTGTTCACCTGTGGTGGTGACCGTGTTCACCTGTGGTGGTGACCGTGTTCACCTGTGGTGGTGACCGTGTTCACCTGTGGTGGTGACCGTGTTCACCTGTGCTGGTGACCGTGTTCACCTGTGGTGGTGACCGTGTTCACCTGTGCTGGTGACCGTGTTCACCTGTGCTGGTGACCGTGTTCACCTGTGCTGGTGACCGTGTTCACCTGTGGTGGTGACCGTGTTCACCTTTGCTGGTGACCGTGTTCACAAAAGTGTGCCATGTCGTAGCGATTTGGCTTCTGCTACGAAAATGGCTCATGATTTTTTGACGCTATTTTCTTTCCTTTGTTTTTATTTTTTATTTCTTGATTCCTTTACGCTATTGAAGAAAATTTCTCGGGCAAAGGAAAAGGTAAAGGAGTGCAAAGTCGGGAATCAAGTAAATTCGAATGTGTTTTCTACGAATGCTGTATTGCATCCTAAATAATTATGGGTGATAAAGAGAGAATTATGCTCTGAGTTGCATCCTCAGAAGCTCATTAATGCTGATATTTATTAATTCAAAAAATTAGTACGTTGGCTCGAACTTGGTTACGGTTCCGCAAAAAAAGTGTATTTGGAGCTTGATGATTGGTCTTACACTTATAATTAAGTTTCGTTTCTCGTAAAGGCCATCCGACTGATTTTTTTATTTCAAATACAGAGTTTGGGCGAGGTCACTTATTTCAATTGCCGCTGTCATATAACCTCCTGATAAAAGCTACCGTTTAGAGCGAATAAAGGTTTATCTGTGCGTGCGTTCGTAAGTGAGCGGAAATTCATTCAAAAACTGCGAAAAATTAACCTTCAACCAGCGGTAAATCCACTTTAGAAAATTTAGCTTCTATCTTACCCTTGCGAAATGAAGTTAACCAACAAATTTCATTTGGAAGTCAAAATTGGGAAAAATCTCACTCGCACAAGCTCCAACTCCAGTTCACAAAAGTTTTCTTCAATAATTATAACCAATAAAAATAAAAATGCATTGCTAATTTTACCTGAAAGTCATTGACTGTTTGAACCGATTCCCACGTTGGCTTCATCATGACTTGAATGGGAATGTTGAAAGGCGTTTCTCGGTGTGCGTCTCGCCGCGCAGAGAGGAACCTTCTCATTATGCACGCCAAAATCGATGAAAGCTCGACCTTGTCTCTCGAGGTGGTCTTATCGACGATATATTGACTTGAGGGAGACAGTGGGGCCTGTGAACACTACTCGTGCTCTCGCTTTTTGATGTTGCATCGTAAAGTCCATCGGTAGCGTGAATACCACGATGGTAAAGAATACCACGACGGTAAATGCTCACCAAAACTTCGAGCGTTTGGTAAGACTCGGACTGCAAACGTCGAGCTCACTTCAAGATTTGCGACCGTAGAACTGATGTGGCGTGACCATTTTGCGACTCGGTCGTATTTGTAGCAGGTTTTCCTCAAAGAAACTCCCAGCTTCTGCTATTTTTTACAATTATCGTGAAATTTATCTCCCAGTACTCTGATCTCTGGGGAATTTGTTTCTTACTAGGCATGAATCTTTACATATCTTCTTTCGTATTTTTAGCAATGAGATTTTATTTAATGTAATTTTATTTCGCTTTTATGCGAAATTAACTTATCGCTACTCATCGAGACTTGAGTTTTCAAATAAGGAGTTGCTCAAATTTCGTAAATAACGTTCGTAAGAAATTTATGTTGTACCCAAAGTGTATATTTCATTATATCAAATGGTATTGAAACTTGGTCAAATACTGTCACATAAGCGACTAATTTTCACTTCTTTCATAACTACTGCAGAATTAAATACAGGCGAGCATTTTACAAGCAGCCAGATTTCAACCCTCAGCCACTCGCACACAAATCCAAAATTCTTTTTAAAATTGTTTTGATCTTGCAATCGTGGTCGGCAAAAGTTCAAATCCTTCATTTTTGTTTGGCAACATTCCTCTGAAGAACTTTTGATCAACACAAGCTTTTGGAAGGTCGAAGCAATTTTCAGGTGTGTTTGTTACTCTTTCTCCAATCCTCGGCAAGTTCAATTGCTGCGGAACTTAGCGCCGGCGCTTCAGAACTGCCCAGTTTTTCTTGGGTCAACTCCAACAACTTCCAGCGGAGCCCAAATCAGAATTTGCTTTAGGATGTTTGCATGACCCTGTTTTTCCCGGAATCGTTTCAAACCTCCTTCATGATGCGCGACTGATAATTATGTAATGCAAACAGCAATATGAGGACTGAGAAGAATGTTGAAAACAGTCACGTGAGTGTTACGGACAGTCATACCGTGACAAAACAAAGCCGTTTTAATTTTTACAACCTTCGCTGAACTGCGCTTTACTGGTATTACACTTTACGAGTCATAGTACTCAGGCTACATATATACGTATTTCTACATATAGCTTTAAATATTTAGTTCTTTCTCTACGTTTTTCATAAGCCAAAAAGGAATTTATGTGTCTTCATCAAGTTCTTCCAAAAGAATAGCTCTTCAAATCGGACTGTGTACTATCATCAATAGCCGGAAGGGAAGAGATACGGAAACTTTTTTTGACACAACAGTCAGACGCTGACTGATATTTTAAATTGAAGTAATCAAGGAATATGACCAAACCTTTATGACCAAATCTTAGCTGATCTGCTGAGAAACTTCCATTTGGTGAAGCAGGTGATCTAGGAAATGTATTTCATTTTGTTCAAAATAAATAAATAACGAGAAAAATTTCTTGATAATAAATTCACCTACAAATGTTCATAGTGTGAAACATACAAATGTTCATAAATTTACCTACATATTCCATGTATAAGCTATGTTGCCCCAAAGCTCACCAAAGGAACTGAATTCTTTCAAGAAAACCACGCGAAGACTTTTCAAAATGAAGTCGGCAGCAGCGGCAGCCCACATGGCACGAGATGTTGACTGCAAATCCAGTTGGAAATGAAGTACTTAGCGTCACACGCTTCACCTCTGTCTTAGCTGCAGAAGACACTAGGGATTGTTCAAAGAGTTTTTCAGCGAGGAACTCAGCGAATAAAATTAAGGAAAAATTAAAGCTTAAGTTAAATGTCCTTTTATCGTGCGTTAGTCTGGTTAAGTGTGCTAATTTGCTGATTAAGTGTGAGACTGAATTATAAAGCATATGTTTTTACTTATTGAGTAATGTTAATTTTTAGTTTTGCCATTTTCTGAATGGAAGGAACGCATATCCTTAACAACTCACCGTGATCGTAACAGTTAACGTCACCGTGATCGTAATAATGACCGTCACAGCCGTCTGCGTCCGTAACAGCTGGCTGTCACTGTTACAGTGGACTGTGACCGTAACAATTGGCCGTGGTCGTACAACTACGAGACCAGCGTCGTTGCGTAATTCAGCGGCGGCCAGTAATGTAGAACTACGAGATCACTCATACGTATTAATTCAAGTCGAATAAAAAAAATAACCTATCATTATTGTCATCTTTCTTTTTAACTGTAGTCAGTACCAAACATGAAAAATAATTCAAATGAGCAAGCTAAGACATGGTGAGTAGAGATATGAGCTGTAAAATAGCCCGCTGCATTCATTTTCGCAAAGAACGATCGTTTAAAGAATATCTCGTACTCATGTCGTGCACCACAGCAATCATCTCGAATTCAGCGAAGAGATTTGGAAATTGAATAAGTTTCCACATTATAACATGAAATCAAAGCGCGGAATTACTGAAAATGAGCATGAAACTCAACTGAACTTTGAGCTCTGACGCATAAGTTCCTGAGATGTTCCGTTTTCTGGAATGGTGCAGATTTGACACGTGTTTGGAGTCATGAGCACGCTCATGAGAATGTCATCCGTGAGGCCTCACTTCGCATTTACATTGCAGGCTGCGCATGTGCAAGACAATCACTAATTAAATAGATAAATCCGAGATTTCTCTAGCTAGAATTTACGTGAAAAGCGAAAAGAAATTATTTCTGCTATAGATTTATTGGACAAAATTATTTTTGTTCGAGCTTCGTGGGGAGCGCCGCAGATACCTGCCTTAAGCACCTTGACACTTCAAGTGCTACGTGACCCACTGGTGGTCACTGAGAGGATTTTCATAATGCTGCTAGCTGACCAGCAGTCACTGACTCAATTTCGATAAATGCTTAGTGAAAACCAAATGAAGGCGCGATCTATTTAATGTTCGTTTTTTTCAAAGTTGATTTCTAAAATTAACTCTAATTGGAATTTAGTATTGAACTTCATTTTAACCCGCCGCAGTTAACGTGCTAAACTCGATTATTTCAAACGCAGAGCTTTATGAATTCAAATGCAAAATTTTATGACAAAAAAATCATCAATGTATTTTTGAGACAATGGTCTTTGTTCAGTAGTCGTTGCTGTTTCCAGATCATAGCAGAATTGAGACGCTCTGAAGCTTCTGTGGAGTGCTTACCAGTTGCTGATGACGTTCATGTCAGGTGACACGGATTGCCACCTGACTGAAGACAATCTAAGTTTTCCCCGCGTTCTTAAAAATCTTTTTCAAAATTCCATCATCCTGCCGAGTGGGTGTTTTCTCTTAATCTCTCTACAGTAAACAAAGTAATTAAGCATTTCGAGAACTTTTTTTATAACTATACAAATATCACTTTAGATGATAAGACAAACATTTTGGTACGCTAAAATATATATAAAATAAAGTTTTTAACTTGAAACTATTACAGTCTGTGTAGGGAATAATTTTGAAGCATTTGAAATGTAATTGATACTTAACAGATGCCCTACAAGATTTATTTAATCATAAAAAGCCCGAAAATGTTTTGATGAGAGTAAGTCATTATATGCAGCTGTTTAAAGCCGACGCGTATTAATTGTAGCTATAAGTTAACAGGTCTACTTTCAGCGCAATGAGTTATCGAAGCCGTGAAAATTTAGTGCAAATGATGTTGAAGTATGATATTTTAGTTCAATAAAAACGAGTTTTAAACCATGCATCAAGGGCTCAAAGCCTACTGTAGTGGTAGTTGACTAGTGGTAGTTGACTAGTGATAGTTGACTTGTGATAGTTGACTAGTGGTAGTTGACTAGTGGTAGTTGACTAGTGGTAGTTGACTAGCGGTAGTTGAGTAGTGGTAGTTGACTAGTGGTAGTTGACTAGTGGTAGTTGACAAGTGGTAGTTGAGTAGTGGTAGTTGACTAGTGGTAGTTGACTAGTGGTAGTTGACTAGTGGTAGTTGAGTAGTGGTAGTTGACTAGTGGTAGTTGACTAGTGGTAGTTGACTAGTGGTAGTCGACTTGTGGTAGTTGACTAGTGGTAGTTGACTAGTGATAGTTGACTTGTGGTAGTTGACTAGTGGTAGTTGACTAGTGGTAGTTGACTAGTGGTAGTTTTACACAATTTAAACAATTTATTTACCACAGGTGATACAGAGATAGAATGTTTCTTAAGTCTAGTACAATGGTCAAATTTGAGTATAGCTACCTGTGGCCCGAATAAGTTCAGTGACTTCTAGGGCATCCTACCATAGTTGACTTGTGGTAGTTGATTAGTGGTAGTTTACTTGTGGTAGTTGACTAGTGGTAGTTGACTTGTGGTAGTTGACTAGTGGTAGTTGACTTGTGGTAGTTGACTAGTGGTAGTTGACCAGTGGTTGTTGACTAGTGGTGGTTGACTTGTGGTAGTTGACTAGTGGTAGTTGACTAGTGGTAGTTGACTAGTGGTAGTTGACTAGTGGTAGTTGACTAGTTGTGGTTGACTAGTGGTAGTTGACTGCTATTCATGAAATACTTATTTCTTCCCTCCATTAGCAGCTAACGTTGAAGGCATGGTTCTTTTGGTGCTAAATGCTCTGTAAATTAAGAAACACACAAGTAATAAACATTAATGAAGGTTTGAAGTAATAATATAATTCCATTTACTTCTTGTACTAATGCTAGAACTAATTAGAGTACCAGTGCTAATGCTAGTACTAACTGAAGTATCAGTGCTAATGCTAGTACTAATTACTGATTAGTACTAATACTAGTACTGAGTGGCTGGTAATTATTTTATATATTAGAAGTAGTAAAAATAGTAATGGTATCAAGTATTTATGTATTAATAAAGTATTCCTGATCAATACAATGTTTAATATGAGCGGAAAATTAGCTTAATAACAAAACATATTGCCACAAATTCATCAGCACGCTTTTTACCAGTCGGGCAGCAAAAGCAATACAACGCACCCGCTGTCTTGGGCATGGCTTCTGTCTCATTTATTTGTTCAGTTTTCAGCCTCGTGAACTTCATCAAACTTTTAATAAAGTCGCAGGCCTCGCCTCACTAATTAATGTGAACAAATCTGCATTTTAATTAGTGAAGCCCTGGCTCGCAACTGATGATTCATTTCCTAAATGAAAAATGAAATGCATCATCCAGAGATTTGCACGGCTGCCTTCATTTCAAGCAAGCCTTATCAAGCGAAAATTCATTTCAATATTGAAGTACGAATTAGTGAAATAAGCATGCAAGTTACTGACTGCACACTAAGAGGGCTCAAAATTTTCACTAGAATTTTATTTTGTGTGCAATACTTTCACCATTATATTTTTTGTGCATTGTTTAGAGTCCCGTGAGTTTAGAGAGGGTTGACGTCAACAATCAGTTAACTCAAAACTTCAGTTACAATTTCCTCCCCATCGCCAGACTTCAATTAAGAAACACATTTTTAGCCTCAATTCGATCACTTCAGACTGCTAGTGAGTGCCAATTCCCCCATTTTGGCCACGCAAAATTATTTTTGGATTATAACACAGGGCGCTTTTCACATGTTTTACACGCGATTGTCCAAGTTTTTTCAGTTTTTGCCACAAAAATTCAGGCTCATGAGTCTTCAGTTAATTATTAGCTACCCTCACACAACTCGGCAATGAAGCGCAGTGATGCGCCCCTTGTTTGCCAGCTTCTCAATAAAAAGAATATAAAAGTAACATGTCTACGGTTTAAGAATTTTTCAAAACAGCATGTAACTTTTGGACGTAAAGTCATTTCGCTGTTTTACGTTTTCCCAAGCCAATGTCGAACTCTGACGGAGACCATCGAAATTCACGCAAGAGAACAACAACGTGAAATGTTTTATATTTTTTCTGAAAAAATTGTCTGCATTTGCATCTGCCCGATAAAACCTGTGATGTGCTCGATCTGAGCTCAATGATGCGGAGCAGAACTAATCCAAGAAAATCATCGGGATAATTTTTACGAATGTAAATCCTACGTTGTTTACCAGTTTATTTCAATTTAAACAATTTAAACAATATATTTACCACGAGTGATCGAGCAATAGCTTGTATCCTAAGTCTAGTACAATGGACGCATTTGAGTTTAGCTACTTGTGGGCCCGAATAAGTTCAGCGACGTCTAGAGCAACCTATCATCAAGCTATTTTTTAGTTATTCCCACATGAACTAGCTCAACTACGAGCGCTCTAAGTTTTATCCGACACTACAAAACTCGGGAAATATATACCCCGAGTTCAACGTGATGTATATCAAGTTTAATTCAAATTCCCAGACCCACACGAATAATGAAAGCAATACGCGATTTGAAAGTATGAGAGAGAATTTAAAATTTGTCACACAGACCATCTCTGTTCACGTTGCTTTATTTCGTCCACCTGGCAGTTTTCAGAGCAGGATTTGGTCAGATGAAAGTTGCTGTAAAGTTTATACTCTGTCGTAATAAAAGCTGAGCGCATGCACCGAGTCAGGTATGCAAATTCAGAGAAGTGTTTGGGCCGCAATTTATAGGAAGAGCGCAACCTCCTGGCCAGTTACGGGGGCTCCCAATCATGCTGCGGCGGACATTTATTGACCGATAAAGCGTGTGCATCATGCTAGGCAAAACAAACTACGGAGTGTGAAAGGAGGGTTTTTTCCAACTTGAAAACCTTGTTGCACTTTTATGTTACCTTTAACGATCCCTTAGAGACGCCCGTGTTTTTTGTTCGTTCGAACTGAGGGCGACGCTGGCGCTGCAAAGCTGACATTGGCCTCAGGATTGATCTCGTCACCCGACAGTCTGGCCGCCTGATTCTGAACTAAAAACTAATACAATGCGGGAATAAGTTACAATAACTGTTTCATAAAAACTGCAATGCAAACATTATCGTGCGAGTTTATGATGATTTTTATGAATGTTGTCTGAAAAGAAGCAATATTTATGAAAAGAAGTCATAATTTAGTTAATTAATTTTATTTTTGCTAGAATCGTTTCATTAAATTTGCCATCCTTTTAACTCAAAACTGACTCGTGGAGACCTTAACTTGACCATAAAATAAGGTAATCAAAAGCGTTGCGTGCCTTATTTACAGAGTCTTTAGCAGTTTGAAACTTGTTGAATAACGATAAAAAAAGACGCAGACCAAAGATTCCGTCGAGCGTACTACTAGTTTTTTCTTTCACTTAGTGTATGGTGTACGTTATTCAACCGGTTTTAATTAGTGATTTTAATTGATTTTTTATAACCAGACTGCGCGATACTCTTAACTCAGCGGACGAAGTAACGAACATCAGCAGAACGGTAAGAGCTCATTGTGCCACTTTATATTCCCTTTTTTGACCTCTCAGTTACTCCCTCATTCTACTACACACCATTATAATATCTTGTCAGAGCTATCAGTATTCCGTTTCGTATCTCAAAGGATTCTGTTTCGTAGAGGCAAATTACACGAAAAACTGAATACAGTGCGAAGGTTTTTGCGCATTTCAAACTATAAGAAAGATTTATAGGAATGATAAATATAATGTAGCTACCCCGTTACGACATTTTATTATTGTTTCCACCGCAGAAAAATCTTCTCTCTAACTTTAATTGCGTCACCGTTAAAGTGGATTCCGAATGCATATTGACTTGATGTCGAAAGCATGTAGAGGCGCAGCTCAGGAGCTGAGGTCTCATTTGTTCTGGCCGAAAGCAGCACCCAACAACATTCATCTCCTAAGATCTGCGCCAATTTTTTCTCCCCACGGGAGTGGGAATAGAAAAGCTCAATAAATCTGCCATTTGTGCACGATTGGATTCGATTGTTTCTTGAGATCCATAAATAAAGCTTCACATTCTCAGGCACCCAACGAAAGCGAGAGAATATTTGCGCAAGGCTCCGTGGCCTGAGCATCATACCGCAGCGGCATCACTCTGCCGCCCGCGTGCGTAGTTCTGAGCAAATTGTGACGCTGCTGCTGGTGCTGCATTTATTTGCTCTCACTCCACTCATCTCCTGCGAGTCTCTTGACACGAGCACCAAAGCAAATATGGAAATACTTGTTATTTGAAATAGCGCTTTTGGCGCACCGTGTGAATGTGGGTCGCAAAATTCCGAGTGACAATTCGTGAAAGTGTCATAAGCTTGTGTCAAGATTTTCTATACACTTTTTAGAGGTGCGATAAGTTAGTGTATCTTATAATTTTAGATGCGTCGTTTTTCAGAGATGCAGTGTAAGTGAAAGTCTTGAAATTCCCGAAAGAGTCCTCTGGATCCAAAATATTTGTGACATTTTCTGTCGTGTGATGTTAGACAGTCAGCCCTCAAAATAATAAGCCAGTGAATAAATTCTTGACGGTTCTGAATTTCTTGTTTCTTTTCCTTCCTGCGAGTTTGTAGCCTCTGTTGAAATGAAGCGTACCTTGCCACAAACTCTGACCCTGCCGTGAGTCATGGTTGCGACATCACTTAGCTGACCTGATGACTCCATGCCGTCCCCAGAGAATGTCTTGTGAGACAAAGAAACATTTCCTTTACTACTCTGAAAATTTAACTGAAATGTTTCTTGAAGAGACCAACAACATCATAAAATAGTCACTTTTTCAACTCATGTCGAAAACAGTACTACAGTATATTTTTTAGAATATCCTTCTCATATGTTTATAAATGCGGCACTTTTTAGGATTCCAGTTTTTGAAAGCCGGAATTAATATGTTATTTTAAACAAAGAATATTTAGTGAGAGACACTGACGAGCAGATTGTATAAAGACTTATAAGTAATTATAAAATTTAATAATATTGGACGGTGTCCGTTCTCTAGGAAGTTCATGTACATCAAATACATTACAGCAAGTTGTCAATACTCTGTGCTTTCAAGCCGCGTTTACTTCTACAGGCTCTTTCAACCTTAGTATCAACACTTTTATTCTGCTAAAACGTCCTAATCAGAGGATCAAAAGCCTCTTAAATGACTTCATCAGTAATAAATGTTGTGTTGATAAAACTTCGAGTGAACCTTGTCGGTTCGTGAGCAATGAAATACAATCGAGCAAATTACTTGATAGCCGTGACAGGAAAAAATTCCGTAACCTGTCGCACCAATCTTTTCATGATGAATTTGTTCGCAGGAGCTTTGATCCCAACACCCAAAAAAATCCGCGTTACATCGTCACTTAAACATTGAGACGAATTAACCTGAAAACAAATTTACGTCGGAAAGTTTGTGGCTCAATTTTTTGAGGTATTCAGGGATGCGTCAGCGATTAGAGCTTGACGGACTGCACATGTTTCAGCGCACAAAGTTTCTTCACACGCGATACATCATCTCCACTCCTGCTCGTCTCGAAGAGGTCACAAAAAATGCAGACCTGAGAATCCTGATACTTGTTTTCGTTTTCTCCGAGAAATCGTCAGAAATAGGCAAGATGAATGGGAACTATTAATTGAAGAAATAAATCACGGAAGGCTTACTACCGCTTTGTGGCGTGACAGTCGGACTGACGGAAGGCTTAAGAAGTACGAACATGGAGCGGCTGTCCGCACATGGGGTGAATTATGCCGTGAGACGCGGCTGTCGTGGGCAGCGCTCGTGATGCAACCGTTAGCGCTTAATTAGATCCCCTGCAGCGCTCAGGGTCTGTTCAATTGACCCCTTGGAAGAAAGAACGCAGCTTGGGAAAGCGGAGAAAGCTTGGGAAAGAATACGTCCATATCACACATAAATTAATTTTTGTTAAAATTTCGATTACTGCTTTCTTCAATATTGCGTTACTTTGAGCATTTAGAATTCCCATGAAGCTGGAGTAATCGTTCTTCAAAAAAAAATATTTAGGAGAGTATGAGTTTCAGTTCCCTGCTTTTTTTTGCCTTAATTTCCCCTCAGTCTGAAACCTCATTTGAGCTCGATACTGTGCACGCCCTTATTTATACCAACGTTAGATTATTCATCGCCAGCTAAGCAGAAATTGAAACATTCAACTTGCAGCAATCTTTTCCGTGCATCGCACTGCCAAAATCATAGGAACCAAATCACTGTCATGTATACGTTGAGTCTATGGGTACAATCGGCACTTTTTTCACCATGTAATTTTTTTATCCCGTCGACATGATCTCGAGCTGCAAAAATATTGTCACGCACGCGATAAACATCACACGCCTCACGACACGCTGCCGTCACAAGCCACACGCAGTATACGCCCCACGCACAACTTTTTACGGCGCGTCTGCTACATTACGGGTGCGCTGCAGACGCCCTCTGCCTGACACGCCTCGATCGGCCTGCGTCATGACGACGTTATGTGGTGGACGTGACCGCAGACGGAGAACCTACTTCGACCTGCGTGCTCGCGTGCACCACGTGCACCGCGTGCACCTCGTGCCCACGTGCACCACGTGCACCCGGGGCGGTACAGCGAGGCTGCGTGTGAGGTCCGGAGCGCCGGAACAATTACGTCACCGCAGCGATGCAGGTGGCAGCGCAAGGTCTTCTAAGACGACGTGGAGACGCTACACACTCTAACGCGTCGCGCAGAGAAGTCCACTTAGATGAACTCACGCTGTCCACTATGTCGCTACGACGACGTGTGATGTTTGAAAATTTGACAGCGTTTTGTTTTTCGAATTTCCAAGTCTGGCTGTCAGGTACGATTCTAGGTATGATCTTAAGTTCAGTTGTTGAGTTTAGAGAGTTGAAGTCGAGGGTTTTCAAAATGAAATTAACTTAATGATGAATGACTTTGTGTCAGCACTCATTTATACTGATTAATATTCGTTTAATTATGAAGCAATGATAATTGAAATCGGATGATTGAAATCGGATAATTGAAATATTGAAATTGATAGAAAAAAAATTTCAGTCCTGATTTCTTCTGTCGATTTCTCCTTCGCATCCCATTACCGCCGGTCAACTTCTAAAATGTTACAATTTTTAAAGGCAAAATCCAAAGAACTCTACATTGTTAAATTTGTTATTTTTTCAATTCTAAAACGAACGTTGCGGGCCTTAACGCATCATCAGCGGTAAGTCTGTAAATATAAACACAGATTTTAAGATTTTAATAACGATTCCTTAGCTGAAAGTCGTTACTGAAATGCATAATCATGGCCGAATGTTTATTTCAGCGAAGGGCGAACTTTGCAGGGCGACGGCTGCATCAGCAGGCCAACACGAGTCAAAAGGCCGCACGTTTCTAAATCGGGAGAGGCTTTAAACATAGAAAAAATTTAGGTTCTTTAGACAGTTAATAAAGTAAGCAAATTTAGATTCCAACACCCAATTTCAGGTCAGAAAAATGATTCATTTCAACTCAGAAATTATTTAAATTCACCTATCAGATCAGAAAAATGATTCATTTAAGTTCAGAAAATATTTCCATTCAATTTTCAGATCATAAAAATGACTCAGTTCTATTCAGAAAAAAATTCAATTCACATTTCAGAACAGGAAAATGCCACATGCAGTCTCCTGGAAGCTTTTCAACAACCATTGGCTAAAGGTGTTCTCTTCCAATAGTCATTTGTACGCCTGACCCAATCTTGAGATGCGTTGTGATGTTGTACAGCTTCTGAATTTTACGTGACTGTAATGTCCAGCATCTCGACACTTCTATCAGGTACGTAAGTCCCGAGTTACGATGAAACTTCGAACACTTTCTAGATCTCCCGTCACTTCAACGGCTGCAAGCCTCGCGGTGAGATTGAATTATAGAGAAGGCTATCCATTTATTTATGGGGGGATCTCATTATTGAGCTTCACCTCTACATCAGGTATGACCCGAGTTATTTTACGACATTGTAAAGTCGCTCCCAATTAAGGGGGTCGTAAAGAGGTCGCAACGACAACTTTAGGACCTGACCAGACCCTTAATATAGACCCACAGCGCTGCGTCGCTCTCGCTCCTCTCACACACATCTGCATTTTGATTCTTTTAGATATGCTTTCGATATCGATCCTGAAGTCGGATATGACCACACTAATTGAAACTTTCTTGTATAAACGTAATTAAATAAACTTTTTTGGGCATATGATCATGCGAATTTGTTAATTACGATTCCGCTAGCATGAGTCTCTGAACAAAAGCATCTTCTTCATGTAGTCAAATCAGTAAAGTTTCTCTGTTTAAAACTGAACGTGATCTTAATCTTGAAAACGTCACCAAATCTTCCAAAACGAAGACAGCAGACACCAATAGTGATCTAAATTTGCATTTAACGTGCTGGCGATGACATTAGTGGTTAGCATTTGCCATTCAGTTTTCGGTTAAAATGTTTGACATTGCAATAGGTAACTCAATTTACGAGGAAAATTATACGCCGTGTGAGTGAACAAAGAACACCTGCCAATTGAAGTATTAAAATGTATCAAATACATTCATTCCCTGGTTCGCTGATGATTAGGAAGGTTTGACTCGAGCTCTCAACTCGCGACGAAAGGACGAAAATACCTTACTCACGCAACAGTTTAGATCAGCGCTGATTTCAATTATCTGTTGAAATAACGTTTGGGGAATATAAAACTCCATCATTTCAGTTTTGGAGACCCAGGAATCCTCGAAGCCATTTCTGCACTTCATCAAAATCCTGCGCTTCACTTTGACAGCAACGATCGCGGCGGCACCGGAGAACTCAGAACCATTCTCCTCACAAATGTAACTGATAGCCCGTCGTATTATTGACAGGGAGAGGGCGTTTTTTGTCAGCTTTGTAAATAATGCTGCAATTGCCCATTTATTTTTCTTATGAATCAACATGGGAGAAAGATTTTCTTCGTGGCAGCCACACAGCTCGGGGCTTTTTCTGCGTGTGTGGCCAGCTTTGTCTTCTTATATTAAAACTTCGCCCGCTTCTCTCGTGTTCCGTCGAGCAATTAGGGGCAGAATTTTCTCATTTATAGACAAGAGTAGTGTTTTTTACACAAAGTTTCAAAATGAGTCTGTAAATTGCATTAATGCTAAGGAAATTAATCTAGCGAAACAGGGTTTCACGATGGACTTTCACTGAGTTCTAGATGTGCCACGCTAGCATGCATATTTGTTCCATACTAGCGAATTTTCTCAAATGAAATTGAACTTTATGCTGATGTTCCAAATGAGCATAGAATGTCTCAAACATCACGCTATGGGTCGTTTTTTTAATAAGTATCCCACCTTTCTAGAATTGAGCAGCAAGAAAAACTGCTACGATATCGTACGAATGATATAGACCGTTGGGGTGATAATTTATGAATGAATGAATAACTTGACACAAACACATGCGAAATTAAAATTCAATATTTTCCGCGGTATGTACGGCCCACAACACAACAATAACACGCATTGACGAACAGGTGCCTTTGTTGAACAAGAGATTCAACTGTGACTTTCTTGTGGACTTTCTTTGTGTTGAGGAGAACACCTATCAAGTGTAATTCATACCTGACAAGTGGGGTAAATCATCACCTGTTTACAAATTTTGTATTCCGATGGATTACTTGAGGCTTTGCTTCCGATATTTCACTGCTATTTTACCCTATTTTTGGTATACGTTTCGGGCTTCGAACAGTTCTATCAGAATGACGTTTTCCCGTTGGTACAACGTGTCTCAGCAAAATGTGCTCGATCATGGGGATGCCGAACAAGTGTGCTAGTACTGGCTTAAATACAGAGCTTACCCTTTGGGTTCATATCATTTAACCGATCTGATGTCCAGGCATTATTTTAAAAAATTTCTACGCTTTGGGCATGAACACCGGGGACGCTTCCTAATTAGATGCTTAAGATAAAGTTTCCAAGTTTTTGATTTAAAAGCATAACTGGAAATTTCTGATGAAATTTTAACCCCGAAATGCAGTGTTTTGTATGCATTCTGCATTTCACAACGCCGAATATTATGTGGGTCACGGGGTAAACCGTTGCCATTTTCTTACTGTGCTCACCATTATACCTGACGCTCTTGCTCAGAGCATTCTGAAGTGACGTACCTACATTCTATGCTCGCTTTTTTTGCGCGAGCTCTTTTATTTTGGGGGGACACATTTAAATACTACACGTGAAGGTTGCCTTTCAGGTTTTTGCCCGACAATAAAGTTCTCATTAGAGTCTGCGCTGAATATAGGAGGACATTTGTGCATTTGAAGCATAGAGGTGTTATTACGAGTAGCGCCGGCTGTCTACAGATGCACTTCTGATGAACAACAGATGCGTAAGTGACGCTTGCGGCCGCCGCGCGAGCGAAACATCTCTACAAATTTTTTATAATTACCTCTGATTAATCTCATCTGTAATTACTTCAGCGGTAGTCACTGCACTTGATAAAGTTTGTCATATCTGTCCGACTGGATATGACATCAATCTGCCTTGAAAAAGTCGTCTTGATGCATCAGCGAGCTAAGTGGGAGGCGCGTTTGAAGGCAGGCTTGCTGCCTCGCTCAGATGCCATCAAATTCTGTCGGATAATGAACATTAATATTTCTTGCTTCCCATTATGAACTTTAATGTTTTTTTGCTCCATATTATGAACATTAATATTACGTGCCACACATCGCAAGCGATCAGATCGGTGTATCAGGGTTCACTATCATCGCACGCTCCCATTCTGCACTCGTTGCCAGAGGAAAGTTTTGCTTCGTTTACCACACGATGTGGCTTCGTTTAGACTTACCGCTTAGCTCGAGATTTTAATCTATTTTCGTTTTTCTCACGTCGTGGTACAGATCTGTTTATTTCATAGGAACGCTTGTTCATAATTCTGCGACCTCACGAGATTTAATCGGTTTGATGTAGGTTTGACGTACCTCATATAAATGGCCATGAGCCGTGCATAGAAATGTATTAAAACTTTTTCAATTATTGCATAGAAAATTAGTCGTCAGCCTCAAATCGTTCATGAAGTAAACTTTTGAATTATTTTTTTATTAGGTGAATAGGATTTTGTATTTATCTGAAATCTTTTGTATTTACTTCTTGTATAGGTATTCTGCTTGTCTAAGTATGTGTTTGTCGATGTGTTGTTGTTAATCATGGTGGCGAAAAGAAATTAAAAAGTTATGATGCGTTTGGAGTTTCTAAAGTGTTGTTTTAGCTTACCGATATTTCCAATCAAGCTTCATATCTTCATTTTTGTATGACTTGACAGATAATTCTACTCATATTTCCCGCTATTGCGACGAAATTAGGAAAATTACAGTTTTTGTTGAGAAAATCGTTTGCTGAAGGGGATGACATTTTCATATTTAATAATAGACCAGTACGTGGAATAATTAACTTGAGAAATATTTTAGGTTAAAACGTCATTTAATACCCGTAACTTCAGTAATCATAATTGAACATCACAGCACCAATCATAAAACGAAAGCTTTCATCACGTAAGATAGGAATTACGTTATACCAACCCCCAATCCCAAGCCAGCGTCTGAACCCCATCTCTTATGAAGAATTCTTCCCATCACGAGTCGGAAACCGAGCTCGGTGGGGAGGAACTTGTGTTGAAATACGTCTGTCAAGAAATGAAACATAAATGCTGCCCAATGCATGGGCACAGAAGGGGCAGCCCTCGCAACAATGGCAGAGGCGCTGCGAGCTCTCACGCCGCGCCACCGCAACTTCCGGCCGCAGGGACTGCGGTGCGAGCATAGCGGAGGTGGGGGAGTCGACCGACTTACTTCGGTGTGTGGTGCGAACTTGAAATGTTCCTTGCATCCAGCAGTGAGAGGATAATACTTGGGAGTGCTAGTCTGGGAGTTTTAGGTAATTGGTTCCTTATTATAATGTTTAGGAATACTAGTCTGGGTGTTTTGGATAGCCGATTCTTGATAATAATATTTGGGAATAATAGTCTGGGAATTTTGAATGTCAAATTCTCGAAAATAATAATATTTGCGGTTACTAATGCGGGAATTTTAGGTTGTCGGTTACCGAGATAACAATAAAGTATCCCAATAACAATAAAGTATCCTAGGGATACTGGCCTAGGAATTTTGGACAACCGGTTCTTGCGCGTTCGATATTCTGGCTGCAATTTGGAAGCAGTGAAGAAAATAGTTGGTGAGGATTATGATGGATGAAAATAGAAAATGCCGTTATGCTCTTATTGGTGAAAAGCTGTGTCACGATTGAAACTAAACAGCTATGCCTGCTATCAAGGCCAGGCTCATCCGATGCGCTGTCTTCAAAAGAATAATCGCAACTATTCGCCTCCTGACTTGAATTTTACTGCATGTATCCCTTCATTGCATTGAACAAATTTCAGCGAAGTTCACTACTTCAAACTTTTCTGCTCTATTTTTGAAATATCGCGAAGACTTTACTATTTATTTCATATTTACTATCTATTTACTTTGACTTTTTATTTTTACCATTTTTTTATGAAACATTTACTATTTATTCCAAAAACGCGAACTTTCACCTCAGGAAATATGTCTAAGAACGACCTGCCAACGCATCTCACAGGACTTTAAGCAATTGCTTTATTCGGGGATTTTCAGCACGAACGAGTTCTGAATAAAAAGAGCGTAATTAATGAAGTTGATTAGTACTGCTTTTTTAAAATGTGTCAAATTTTTAATCTGCTTCTATTTTTTTTAAGTTTTAGGCCATACAATGATTGAAAAATGAGACTTTGATCCGTCAGCAACAAGCGGAAGTGCTTTAGAAAAGATTATGGAAACGCAACCAAGCGTTTCTAAAGTGCTCTGGCACAAAAGTTGTGCTTTTCATTCAGCGCGCATCTGATCATTCCACAGAGCAACAAAAGTTTCGTAATGATCACTCTCCATGAGCCAGCAGGGACGAATTGTAAAAAATTGACATTAGGTTTGTAAAAATACAACTCAAGCCCGTAAAATTGAACTCACGTGTGTAAAACTAGAGCTGCAGTTAATAAAAACAAAGCTTCGTTCAGTATAAAAGGCTGACGTTTGTGAAAGTCTGTAAAGAAACCAAAGTTTGAAGAAATCAAGGTCAAGACTGTTTAAAAAGAAATTAAGCCTGTAAAAATCAGCATGTTATCTGCAAAAAACATTAAGCTCAAGTTTTTACTCATATAAAGCCAAGCAGAAGTGAAACCTGAGGACAAACTTGAAAATCGTCGCTGCAAAAAAACAGTTCTAGTACTGACTAAAACTTTACGAGAGGAATTCTAGTCTCATTAGACGGTGAAACTACTTTTAACTTTAGGCATGAGTTATTATGTTTTATAAATAACGTCGTAGAAGTAATTGTGTTAATTACCACTTTGTTTGATTGCAAAAAAATGTTTGTTTGAGCTTGATTAAAATTTGTTTCACTGCGCCGCAATACTTCCACCGCACCCAACGAAGGATCTTTTCTCGTCTAATTTTATTTCACATTAGGTGAATACCTGAAGTCTTTGGTATCGTTTTTATGGAAAATATATAAATAACTCACCATAGGAGTTCATTAAAATTAGTCTCGGTGTCTCCAAGTTCACGTCACGGTAGAGGAAACAAGGGAAAGCCATTTTCGTTCTAAAGGCTTTATTTCAAACAAACTTTATGACATCACCAAAACGCCATGTCGTTAGGCCAATAGAGGAGCCAGATTTGGAGGTAGCAGTGCTACCAGATGCAATATGAGCGCTGCTATTGGTTCATTGCCGTGACGTCAGCAAAACCACACCTTCAACGAAAAAAGACTGGTTTGAACCTTTCATGTTTCCTCTACCGTGGTTGACGTCAAGGTTGCCACAAGTGTCAGAAAATAATTTATTGCGAGAAAAAAATCGATCTCCACTTTGCCGTAGTAGCAGCATACATGCTACGCCTACGCGTTTTAAATTGCTATACTGTAGATTCATAACTATTAAAGGGATGTGCTGTGATGCTGTGAGCATAAAACCAACTACATCCTGTGCTTATCCATCCGTCCAGATGATAATCTGCCAATGGTCTTCGCTTGACCATATTGAATGAAGCAATGAATTTCCTCTTACCTCTTCTCTCAGTACAGCAATTGAAGCAAAAAATTGCGCATTAGATTCTGAGGAATATATACTAATTCGAAAAAATACAGAACAATAAATGTAACTTTTCTATAACAGAAAACATGACACGTTCACTGGCATACAAACTTCTTGTACAGGCAATAACTGCAACACCCATACATTATTTTCGAACGGTATTATTTGTTTGATATTTTTTTCTCCTAAGATATATTATTATCTAAGATAAGATAATTATCATCTAAGATAAGATAATTATTATCTAAGATAAGATAATTATCATCTAAGATAAGATAATTATCATCTAAGATAAGATAATTATCATCTAAGATAAGATAATTATCATCTAAGATAAGATAATTATTATCTACGATAATAATATTATGTAAGATGATATTATTATTAATTATTTTTGCGTGCAATTTGCAAATGAGCGGTGCTGGCGGGCTGATGAAACGGCTCCTAATTTAAAAAGCATTAAAAATAAAAATAAAAGAAAGTTTATTTCCAATAAAGTTTAAACATGAAATGTTTAACACATTGGCTTTTACAATAGCTTAACATTAATCCCCACATAGTCGTTACTTAAGCATGGGTATCGTAATACCCGTCACATGTCTAAGCAAAAATTATTAAGAGAAATTCACAAAAAATACTTTCTCTTCTATGCGACAAGACTTTGGCTGCATATACATTAATGAGGCGCGTGTTCGGGCCAGCTAGCAAAGCTGCTGTGGTGACGGGTACTTTTGTGAGAGGTACTTTTGTGAGAGGTACTTTTGTGAGAGGTGCTTATGTGAGCGGTACTTTTGTGAGAGGTGCTTTTGTGAGAGGTGCTTATGTGAGCGGTACTTTTGTGAGAGCTACTTATGTGAGCGGTACTTTTGTGAGAGGTACTTTTGTGAGAGGTACTTATGTGAGCGGTACTTTTGTGAGAGGTACTTTTGTGAGAGGTGCTTATGTGAGCGGTACTTTTGTGAGAGGTGCTTTTGTGAGAGGTGCTTATGTGAGCGGTACTTTTGTGAGAGCTACTTATGTGAGCGGTACTTTTGTGAGAGGTACTTTTGTGAGAGGTACTTATGTGAGCGGTACTTTTGTGAGAGGTACTTTTGTGAGATGTACTTTTGTGAGAGGTACTTTTGTGAAAGGTACTTTTGTGAGAGATACTTATGTGAGCTGTACTTTTGTGAGAGGTACTTTTGTGAGAGGTACTTTTGTGAGAGGTCCTTTTGTGAGAGGTACTTTTGTGAGAGGTACTTTTGTGAGATGTACTTTTGTGAGAGGTACTTATGTGAGAGGTACTTTTGTGAGAGGTACTTATGTGAGATGTACTTTTGTGAGAGGTACTTTTGTGAGAGGTACTTTTGTGAGAGGTACTTTTGTGAGAGGTACTTATGTGAGAGGTACTTTTGTGAGAGGTACTTATGTGAGAGGTACTTTTGTGAGATGTACTTTTGTGAGAGGTACTTTTGTGAAAGGTACTTTTGTGAGAGGTACTTATGTGAGCTGTACTTTTGTGAGAGGTACTTTTGTGAGAGGTACTTTTGTGAGAGGTACTTTTGTGAGAGGTACTTTTGTGAGAGGTACTTTTGTGAAATGTACTTTTGTGAGAGGTACTTATGTGAGAGGTACTTTTGTGAGAGGTACTTATGTGAGATGTACTTTTGTGAGATGTACTTTTGTGAGAGGTACTTTTGTGAGAGGTACTTTTGTGAGAGGTACTTTTGTGAGAGGTACTTTTGTGAGCAGTACTTTTGTGAGCGGTACTTTTGTGAGAGGTACTTTTGTGAGAGGTACTTTTGTGAGAGGTACTTTTGTGAGAGGTACTTTTGTGAGAGGTACTTTTGTGAGAGGTACTTTTGTGAGAGGTACTTTTGTGAGAGGTACTTTTGTGAGAGGTACTTTTGTGAGAGGTACTTTTTGAGAGGTACTTTTGTGAGAGGTACTTTTGTGAGAGGTACTTTTGTGAGAGGTAATTCTGTGAGAGGTACTTTTGTGAGAGGTACTTTTGTGAGAGGTACTTATGTGAGAGGTACTTTTGTGAGAGGTACTTTTGTGAGAGGTACTTTTTGAGAGGTACTTTTGTGAGAGGTACTTTTGTGAGAGGTACTTTTGTGAGAGGTACTTTTGTGAGAGGTACTTTTGTGAGAGGTACTTTTGTGAGAGGTACTTTTGTGAGAGGTACTTTTGTGAGAGGTACTTTTGTGAGAGGTACTTTTGTGAGAGGTACTTTTGTGAGAGGTACTTTTGTGAGAGGTACTTTTGTGAGAGGTACTTTTGTGAGAGGTACTTTTGTGAGAGGTACTTTTATGAATAAATTAAGATATCTACATGAAGTTCTTTTGTGTATAAAGCAAGATATCTGCCAGATTGGAATAGTTTAAGGGTTGCCGGGTAGCGTAAAATTTTAGTTCAAAACGTATGCGGTCAAACTTTTGGTTTCTCTTTAATGTCATCGTTAAGGCATTCCTTAGAGTCCAATAATATTTTTGAAAAAATAGTCATTATAATTATATTCCAACAATGTACAAAATACGTTATAGCTCACCAGAATTGGATACGAAAGCCAGAAAATGACAAAGTAAGGAGACAAGTAGTAGTAGTAGTAACATAGAATTGCTAGCTACTGCTACTACTTGTATCCTTTTAACTTCGTCACTTTCTGGCTTTTGTATTCAATTCTGGTGAGCTATAACGGATTTTGTACATTGTTGGATTATAATTATAATTACTATTAGTTTAAAGGATACGCAACGCCTCAAAAGAAATGAAATGTATTTTGGAAGACTATTAATGTGAACATAAAACTAGTAAATAATTTCTTGCCAAATAAATCAATAACGTGAGGATCAATTTGTTTGAGACAGAAAACAAGTAGAAAGAGCCTTTGTGTTACCAAAAAGAAATCGTCCTCTTTGAGTCAGTCATAACTGGCATGACAAACGCGGTTGTGAGGCACCCACCCCCGCTGCAGGTTTGATCACTCTCACCTCTGACCATTTATCCTTCTTTAATATGTATTTATTTTCTCACCTAAGGCCCGT
Source organism: Morinoia aosen (assembly GCA_030386875.1). Lineage (NCBI taxonomy): Eukaryota > Metazoa > Arthropoda > Malacostraca > Amphipoda > Talitridae > Morinoia > Morinoia aosen. The sequence goes on from CM059571.1 coordinate 536,820, forward strand.
CAGGCTAAGTAATTAATGCATTTCCTCACACAAAAGAGCGAAACAGAAATAACATTTTAAATTCATATTCATATCATGCGAGCTGGATGGTTTTCGAACACTTGATATCAGACCGGTTAAATGACAAGTGAAGCAACGCGACATAATTAAGGTTGGGCAAAATGATCAAGATTTGGTTGAACGTCGGGTCAGAAGATGTCTCTTGGACCTCAGTCGACAGCTCCTTTGAGGTTTCTCTTGGTATCCCCAGGAAATAGATTTAAACATATTTTAAATTTCAAAATATTTAACTAGCCTTCATGGAATTTTCCACAAACCTAGAAAAATCGAATAATTCGAATTGGAAATGGGAACCAACGAATGAATTAGTAACTATTTGACTATAGGAACTAACGAGTTAATAAGTAGCTAATTGAAACGAATTGAACTCAGCATAGCTGCCAAATGTTGGCTATGAAGGACTGTAGTTTCTAACATCACTCAGTTGAGTAGAGTTTCTCCTTAAAAAAAGTGTTGCCTTACTTTTTATGCATTCAATTATATTCTATCAATTGAATACGAAAAATAGAGGACATTTCGACCCATTCATTTCGGCATTTTTTTTTGCAGGATACAGACAAATAAAATAAGATTTAGCCCAAGCTTTCCATTGAGATTGCTTCAGCCGTCGTCAGAAAGTAATGTGGAGTTTACGAACACTCTCGCAGTACAAATGCGTGTCTTGGGAGCAAAAAGAGCTTTTTGCTCAAACAACACAGTTTACTTTACACGGTGTCCGTGCAAAACACACCCACAGATTTAAGCATGTTACACAACGTTATTCTGTCCTGTTCATTGAACTTCATCATGAACCGATAAACGCTTATAATAAATTATTGCGTGGAATCAGATGCATGATATTAACATTTAGAATCCTTAGTCACATTTTCCATTGATTTCATGTACTTGATGTTGTGTCGATTCATATAAAACAGCTGTAGTTAAATTCAATTTACTTCATTCGACAGTGAAATAACGACACAACTCATTGTTTATGTACCACACATATATTAACCTCTGTTTTTTTAAGCGAATTTACAAATTTATTTTCATTCATTTTTAGCGCTCATTGTTATTTTTTGGCCATTCATTTCCCACAATAGAATCTTTTTTGATATTTACTTTCCATTTTTATGGGATCTCAGACAGGGTTTCTATAGATATTTATGTATTTTTCCTCATATGTTTTTCTACTCGCAAACAACCGATTAAACGTCAATCAACCAAAATCGCGTACATTTTGAAAAATAAGTTTTACTTGACATGAACAATTAAGCGAAGCTTTCTTCAAATGCTTTTCTAACTCCCTTCCTCCATTTCAGCAGCGCAACATTCACTTGAACAAAAGGCGCGCACATCAAGTGCCTCAAAGATGCGCTCCTATTTACGTCTCTGCGGGAATTTTAACTGCGTTCTAACAGCGTTCTCACATCAAAACAACGCAAGATTCTCATTGAAGATTCTCCATCACCTCCACGACGGTGGGCTTTGCGCGCTTATTCTCAATTGCACATGAACATTTCACAGCCTAAGGTCGCCTTATAACTGCGGCTCGTATGTGTGATGCCAATTATTCAAAAAGCCTTCACTCTTAATTTCCTTCATCGAATAATTCACACTACTCAAGTGCGTCCCAATGTTTGATTATGAATAACACTCTTTTTGATGTTCGAAACTTCATTCAAAAATCTATTGAATGCTGAAACTTTAGCTCTTAAAAAACCGAATGCTTAAACTTTAGAACATAAAAAACCGAATGCCGAAACTTTAGTACTTAAAAAACCAAATGCTGAAACTTTAGTACTTAAAAACCGAATGCTGAAACTTTAGTACTTAAAAACCGAATGCTGAAAACTGAATACTGAAACTTTAGCGATCAAAAACCGAATGTCGAAAACCATAGACCTGAAAACCGAATGGTGAAACTTCAGTACTTAGAACCCGATATGACGTTTCTTCATTGCTCGGCGCTCTCGAGAAATACGTGAAAGGCGCGAGAGGAGGCGTAGTTCGGTGCATCGCTAGCGGCCGTGTTTGTAAACATGGGCGAAACTCAGTAAGGCTGGTGTGGTCCGGCCGATGCTGGGGACCGACCTGCTACACTCAAACGGGTCGTAAAAACGGCGCGTTTGAGTGTCTTACGCGACGAACACCTCCGTCTTTTACAGTCGATTACGGCGTGAGGGCTGCTTAAATATTTTGCTATCAGTGCGGTCGAAGATGTGAGCCAATTTTGAAACAGATTGTTCAATTTTTTACGAATAATTTTTAGTATATTTAGAAACATTTCTCGAATGTAATTTTCAGAGTTAACGATTTTTAGTGCACTTGTTAGAGGTAAGATTAATTTTCAATGGATAAAAACAAAGTATTGCGTTTAACACTGTTTATTTGAACAGCACTGGCACTTAAAATTATTGTGACTCAATATTTTGATCAACAACGAAACTCTCTGCCACATTTATTTTAATTTGCAGGCGAAATTTTGCGGCTTCTGAGATTTGTGCTCGAAATTTGACCTACGTTTAACAATTGCCTGGAGCATAATTGGAGAAAAGCAGAAATTTTAAATGTCTTTCTATTTACGCTAAACAAAATCGAGAAGAAATGGCGGATACTCAGCTTAAGTTTTTCCAACACATATCGAATGACGGGTGAAAATTGAAAATTCAAACCTCCAAAACGAAGTTGACTATTTTACACACATTGTAGTTGTATATGCTGCTTAATGGGATTTTATCAGTGCTCCGTAAGGGCATTATTTTCTATTTTATTGCAGTAGTTATGTACTCCAGACGTGGGTCATTTCCTGTTTCATAGTAATTGTAACAGTAATTCATTTTCCATTTCATTATAATAGACCATATATGACATCGCACAAGGCCCGAGAAATTTGCAACTTTAACAAAATTATAATAATAATAAATTTGAAAAGTACGATGCAGTCATCCCTGAACTTGTACCTTTCACAGGACATATTCACCAACGGGACACTCAAGTGTAAAATACGTTTTGTCAATAATTCCTTTCGTCTTAAAAATCTGTAACAGTGTAACAAAGTAATTTACTGCGTATGTCTGTCTGAATTCTTGCCGGAATGTGTATAATTTAGCATGCATAATTTATCAAATTTTCAGGGACATAATCTAATGTTCCGTGTTGAGCAGCTTGGCTACGTTTTTGATGAGCGCTCAAGCAAAATAGGCGACAAGAAACGTAAAGACTAAGCTATCCACTGGGGACTTCCATCAAGGTGCGTATATAATTTAGTACACGTTTAAGATCAACAACTTTTTAACGAGCTAGTTAAAATAAGCCCGCACCTCATTGGCAGCGCAACTAAGAAGCCGATATTCTGGGATAAAAAGTACGCCATCGGCACCTTCTTCTTAGAAATTTCACCAGACGGCTACCCTAAAGCCGACTCTGATGCAGCAGCCATGCAGTTCTCTATGGAAGCTTACATTGCCTATATGTAGCTTTATTTTCGTTATATTCCTTTTGCGTCGTGCCGGTATATCGCTTAGCTCATGCTGGTATCCACTCTACGTTGTACCGGTACACCCTTCAGCTCGTACCGGTACATGGTTTATCCCGTGCCGGTATCCACTCTACGTTGCGCCGGTATACCCTTCAGCTCGTACCGGTACATGGTTTATCCTGAGCCGGTCCCCACTCTACGTTGCGCCAGTATACCCTTCAGCTCGTACCGGTACATGGTTTATCCTGAGCTGGTCCCCACTCTACGTTGCGCCGGTATACCCTTCAGCTCGTACCGGTACATGGTTTATCCTGAGCTGGTCCCCACTCTACGTTGCGCCAGTATACCCTTCAGCTCGTACCGGTACATGGTTTATCCTGAGCCGGTCCCCACTCTACGTTGCGCCGGTACACCTTTCAGCTCGTACCGGTACATGGTTTATCCTGAGCCGGTCCCCATTCTACGTTGCACCTGTGCACACTACAGCTCGTACCGATACATCATTTAGCCTACGTCCGTGACTGTGAGAATATGAAGGACTTTAGCTTCATTCGAAGAACAGCGCTACGTGATGCAGCTGCAGTGCTTATGGGAAACTTGTGGTTTCAAACTGACGTGCCATGTAGCAGAATTGATGATAAAGTACGAATGAAAATAAAGGGAAATGAATATTGGAGTCTAAACCCCAATATATTGCTAATAATGGTGGACTGGAAATAATGGGAAAATGCATTTTGCAATGTGACGCAAATAATCATGCAATGTGTTTCTCAAGATTGTGCAAATATCGATGAAATGAATTCCAAAATACGGTAAAAATAACGTTAAAATACATTCTTCAGTTTAATGCGGATGAAAATTAACAGAGGGTACAAATAATTGCAATAATTCTAGAAATCTGAAACGATTGAAAACTCCCGGAGCTACTCGCTTATTTTGAGGGAGACAAAATACGAGGGGATTTTTTCCTACACTGTTCTCATTATAGCTATTTATATGCAAATAATAATTAAACGCCTTTGGTTATATGAAAATTTTTTCTACCCGCTTTCCACGTACGCATTGAAGCATTACCCAGTTGGTTAAGAGTAAAATTAAGCACTTAATGAAAGCTTGCGTGCTCCTAAAGCAATGTTTTACACATTGCTGAAGCACGACCTACCCATGTTCTGTCCAGAAATTTCATACATTTTTGAAGATAGGTTCGTTGAATATAAATGGAGGGGCAATTAAAATAAGTCCTCTAGTGTTCTTCCAGTGACGCATTCCTAGACCAACAAACTCTATGGCTGACTGGCATAAATGACTCACACGGGTGAAGCTAGTCAGAGCTTTGATACTCAATAATCCTGTATCCAATTTACTGCGCTCTTTATAGTCTTTTTTTTCGGTATAGTATCGCTACAGCAATTATTGTGGCCGCGCGAGAAGTCCAGGAGACTTTACAATTGTCCACCAATTTAAGAATTAGAACATTTCCATTTGGTATGCTGTAATTTAAAGTATGATTGACTCATAATAAACCATAATTTTCAGCATTTTTTGGGAGGTAGGCAATGACAAAAATTGATGTCAGCATTCGTTCATAAGAAACACAGGGTCAGAAATTTCTCTCTCTGTTCTTTGAAGAGAAATTACAGGAAAAATTTACTGTCGCGTTCTCTTAGAAACCAGAAATTCACCTCAATGTTCAATGAAAGAGAGACGGATACAAAATTTCATTTCAGCTACGTTTGATAAGAGACGAAAACCAAAATTTAATTCCAGCTGTGACTGATAAAAGACGAAGTCAAAATTTCATCCCATCTATCTCTGAAAATAATAGACAAGGACAGAGATTTACAGCAGTTAATCTCCGAAGTTCGCTGGTATCTTTTGCATCTCTCTCCTCTAGTTCCCCACACCAGCCGAGGGGAACTTCCCCTCGGCTGGAGAACCGAGTTGGAGAACCGATTGGAGAACCTCAGTTGAGGGGAACCGAGGGTCAAACTTCCCTCCCACGCTCGCCCGCACGGCGCACCGCCGGATGCGAGAGAGCCTGGATTGCTGCTCAGATTTCCGGAATGGCTTCTCTGAAATGTTCCCTCTTGAGAGCGTCCTCTCTGTTACCAGCTGTTGTGTGTGCTGTTTCTGCCTTATCCTTATTCTTTCGTTGTTTTGTCGTGTATTTAGATTCATGATTTTTTGCACTTCTTCACGCAGCTTAGAATATCTTTGTTTACTATTTTGTTTAGACTTCCTAATTCTTTCGTTTATATCGTTTTATCAAACATGTATTTAAATTCCTGTTTATTACAGTTCTCCATGCAGCTCAACATGTATTTGTCTGCACTTTTGTTTAGATTTAGCATGCTTTGGGCCTTGATTTTGGTTCATTGTATTAGTGTCTGTTGAGTAATACATTCACATGTTTCTGTCCTTCCTAATTTCGAGTGCCCTTCCTTGGCTGCTCAAACATCATTTTTCATCTTCGCGTCCAGTACCTGCGAGCTTGTTCCGTCACGGCGCTATCGTCCACATTTGCCGTATTATTTTTTCTATTTTAATCTTTTCGAGTCAGTACAACATTTGGGTCAACCCACTAAATTTTTCGGGCCCGGGCGCACATTTGTTTTTGTGGGACCTCCTTTTGATACGGTTTGGTCAATACTTCCTTTTGTTTTAAAACTATGTAATTCATAGTAAATTTTTAAATTGACAGAAAAAAAATAATTTAATGTTTGATTCTGCCTGAATTCTTGCAGGAAAGTGTATTATATGGCCCATATAATTAATTAAATTATTAGGAACAGATTCTACTGCAAGCTATTGAAAGAAATTGTTTTTTCATTTTTTTATTTTCAATAAATTGTTTATTTTTTCAAGGGCCTCGGTGGGACTTTAAATTTCATAAAATATGCCTTCTGCCTCGCTTTATTTTGCGTAAAATAGAAAGAATAAAAAAATATGATGCAAAATACGCAGCAACGCACCAAAAAAATTGTCTACTGTAATATGCAATTTCGGAGCGTCATGTTTCAGTCCATTTGATGAGCTCATTTAATTGAAATTACCAACTGGTTTTATTGACTGAATTTCACTTTGAATCGCAACGAAATTTCTCCAACAAAATTTAATAAGAAAATATGCTACTATTTTCTTCAAAATACATTTTATGGCAATTTTCTGCACACGCGGAACCAAAACAGGACAAGCAACATTACACACGTGAAACGCAAGGTTGTTTTGACCTACCTAGAAGTACCTCTATTGTTAGAAACCGTCCTTCAATAAACTTTCAAACGTATACTTTCCTGAAAATTAACTCTAACATGTGTTCAATATCTGATATATGTTGCTGAAATGAGTTTATTCTAAGACTATAAATGTTTAGGAGCTATAAAATAAGTTTAGTCTTAGATCATCTATGTTTAGAAGCTAGAAAAGATTCTATTCTCAGATCATTAATGTTTATAAGCTAGAAAATAAGCCGCTGTAGCTGCGAGCACAATGTCAATGCCACTCTGTGTGAGGAAGATCGGCCACGCAATCATAATTCTGTTCTTTTGTTCGCTTCAATACTCGACTCCTTGGTGTTGTTCCGCCATTGTTTTGTTGCGGTAATGACAAGTCGTGCTTCATTGTAATCCAAATGTTCAGCTGAGTATACTTTCTTTTATGTCCTGTTATACGCACCAAGTATCTCTGTGAACAGTACGCATGTAAGCTTCACCTCTATGCTATGTTTATCTATGCACAGTGTACTCTTGTAAACTCCACGTGCGCAAATTCCGTTTTTCCTGCGCAAACTAAATCCTTGAAACCTATTTTCGTACGTTCACATGCTTTATATCTTACATTCATATACTAGCCATCAATACCATATAATAAAATGCCAGATGTATCGGTAAATTCATGAATTCAAGAATAAATTAATGAGTTTATTGGTTTTTGTGCGTATGTTTAGATAAGTTTATATATTTTTTGTGCGTATTTCCAAACAATGGGAATCTAATTGAGCACATTAAATTAATTGGTCCATCTTGGTTGCTCGGTCGGTCTCTCTTTCGGCGACGCTGTTAAAGGAAGCTCAATGACCGCATCTGTGATTCGAGTTTCACCAGAGCACAAGTACAAGAATATTTTAACTGCGTGTGCTATTGGAATTGATATATTTGTTTTTCATCCACATCTGCAAGATAATGTGGAAAGAAGGTTTAAAACCCCGTAATTTTGACAAGCCGTGTGCACTACGTAGTTCATTAGACAAGCTCGCAGCTCATTTCTAAGAGCATTTACTAGGCTGTGCGTATCGCTTACTGTAGGCGTCTCTCTACCGCCGCACGCCAGGCCTCCCAACTTGCCGCGGCGCGCAACTTCGGGCAACTCGAGCCAAGTTTCTATGCTCATTAAGGCCTTTGTTGAAGACGTCCAGCGGCGTGTTGCGCGCATCATGCGCCGGCATCTCCTCCTGTGATTTTCTCGGAGCATCTGCCATTGATTTCCGATGGTCACCAAAGCAGCGTCTTTGAGGCCTCGGGGCTTCGCTCTATGAGCTTTCCTTCATCTCTGAAGAGGCATTAGATCGTATTTAGGATACCTGGAGACATGTTACGTTGATCATTTCTATTGGATTGCATTTGATGAGCCCATGACTGGAATTAAATTACGTGTCTGTTCCATATGGTAAAACACTGACTCGAATGTGCTAACGCACATGTGCTACCCTTTTAAGTTTTTTCTCGTAATTTTTGTGTTGGTAGGATTTTTATTTTTAGCAAAGTTGATCTTTCACGCTTGTATGTGGGGAATTTACACTAAATTTGAAAAATAATTTTTGAAGAAATGCCGTGAGGCGTTGTAACATTTTACTCTCCTTCACCGTTGGTAGTCACAACTGCGTGTGTCATTGCGACATTTTGTAAATGTGTTTCGTTGGTGCCAGTGCGTGACTGGTGTTTGACGGCTCGAGACTCAGAGACAACCAAGGAATAAGCGCTTTTTTCGTTTGTGTAAAACCTTTTCGCATTCCAGGACTGCTCCGGTGCTGGTGACCAGAAGCTCACCGCAGGCTCGGACGCCGCTGTCTACGCGCTGCCACTGGGTGGGTCCTCATCTATCTTCCTACAGTTGTATTTATTTGCATAAATTCCTACAGTTGTAATACTTCCTAAAACAGTGCGAAGAGTGCATGCAAAATTGAAAGCTGACGGGATTTGCAGGAAGTCAGAGTAAACTAGAATAAACCTAATGGAAAAAGCTGCAATAATTATGGAAATTTACATGATTTTAGTAACTGTTATGGGCAAATAGTGATGATAATCATAGAACTTTAATATATGAAAATGATAAACATATGAACTAATGAAAAGAGCTACAATAATGATGGAAATTTACATGATTTTAATAACTGTGATATACAAAGTATTAACAACAAAACATTTATTGAAATTTTTGTAAAAACTGAGCATAACTGAGGCATTGTCTTTAGCACGTGTCGGGGAAATTACCGTTAACTGCATGAAACGTGCTGTCATGCTGGAATATGCCTTCTAATTTTAGCTTTTAGTTCATAGCGAGTTAGTTGATTGATGTGCAAAGGGAATTAAACTGTACATTATTTTTTTATTCTATGTGATAGCTCAAGATTTTTGACAGCCGTTTCTTGTCATAGAACACTTGAGTTTCAAGTTGTTCAGAGAGAAGTTAATATACCAATTCCAACAAAATAGCTCGTTGAATGCACTGCCAGTCCACAAATTTATTCGTTACATTGTGTTTTGAAGGGAAATAACCGCAGTTCCTTTGGAGAAATTGATCAAATTTTTATTTTCATTTATTTGTCAATAATCGTGAGATTACCCTGGAGTTCATTGACCTTCTAGTATTTCCAAGCCGACAGAAGGCAAATATATTCAAGAGAAAAAATCCGTGAAATTAAGATCAGGACTTTTCGACGGCCAATCGACACTTTATCTAACTTCAGCAACAATCTCTGAACACTTTCCGTAAGCGCTCTCGTGTGCAAACCGCACCGTAGTACGGAGTTTTAGCTCTCGTCCATTTGATACGTTAGAATTTACAGCGTTGGTTGTCTCTGAATTGCAGGTTTGTCTATGGAAATTTACATGGTAGTTCAGGTTTGCCTTTAACTGATACTGAAATTACTTCCCATCCTCAATACTCAGAAGGTTAGAATAAATATATCGTCTAAATTCATTCAATGATACGGTTTTTAAAACAGTGCAAAGAGTACAACCAAAATTTTTCCAAAATGCTTTAAAAGTTAGCAACGAGATCACTAATGCATTTTTTAAAAATTCGGGACAATCAAGAAGTGCAGAAGACAATCAGATATCGAGGCCTGTATAAGCTCATCAAAGGTTGTTTATTTTTACATTATGCAATGAACTAATTTCACTGTAGTAATCAAAAGATATGATAGTCAAAACTCATCCATCAAGCTAATGTCAAAAATGTTTCTAATTTTTTTTCAAATTTCATATCTTCAAAATTTTTGTTCGCCCTGTACTGTAATTTTATTGCACTGTACTGTACACATGACAACTGCAATGTGTCTGTTCCCATAAGCCACCCTGTCCAAACCTCATGACCAAGAAGCAATCCTTTACACGTGTTTTTGACGTGCATTGAATTCGAGTGTCCGGAACCTGAGCCTGGTAGCCTTCGAGGCCGAGACGCTATGCAGAGAACACGTCCCCCGAGAGCGGCTCTTGCTCTCACCGGAATACATTTTTACATTTCCACGATGTTCGCAGTTGTGAGAGCAATTATTCATTTTGATGTTAGTTGGATTATCTGTAAACTTTCCCAAATAGGCCGAGTTTGGCGATCGTATCTGGAGTTTTGCCAGTTCGGGCTCGGCTAAAATAACTCGAATTTGAAGTTATTTCCTTGTATCCCTCGATCTGGATTTCAAGTTCTCAAAACATGGAAAGTTTTCTAGACGGAAGTTTTGTTGTGCCTTCGATCGAGTCTGAGCTGCAGCGGACGGAGATGTGTTCGAATGATACAGTTTTGAATTGCTTCGACAATTTTGAGCGGCCTGTGGGGGTTGAAGGATATTTTTGTTTCGATTTCATGGAGGCTAAACCAGTTTGTTGCAGATGCAAATTTCACCCGTAATCATTTTGATATTGTGCGGGAATGTGAAGAGCATGAAGATTTGAAAACTTGGTGGGAATTCAACATTGTCTCGCTTTAATATAACATCATCTCGGTTCAAAATACCATCAACTGGCTGTAAAATAGTATCAAATCACTTCAAAATAACACCAATTTACTTTAAAATAACATTAACTCTCATTTTAGTTACCAAAGACTTTCATTAAATGAATTGAAGCGATAAAAAGCTAAGCTCAAGGATGCCATGAATGTAACGCAAAATAAATCGTTTGCTTTAGGTTTTCAAATGGTAGACAAAATTTCAGGTCCCCGAAAAAATACTGAGATTGAAAATAAATGAGCCTCGCTGCCTTTTAACAAACAATAACGGGAAATATTTCACGCACTTGAACAAATCTACAGACTGAAAACCAATGATCCTTGCTTTTTCTCCTCGCCTTATGTACAAAAAAAATCGGTCCAGTCAATCTTCCATTTAACTACTGATTTTTGCACAACTGACTTGGTCACAGCTGTGCAGTTGATACGTACGTTATTCTACGACGACTTGGCTGCGCTGCGTGCTCGAGCATATTACGCAGCCAAGACGACTTGAAAGACTACGTTTCCAGCTGCATCAGTACGACAAAGTAAATCATTTTCCGATCTAGCCTCAGATTTTGTTTATTTTGAAGCAATCGGCTAAAATCGGTTCTAATCGCTCGAAAATTGTCATTAATCCAACCATTAACTTGTTTTAATCCAGCGATAGAGTGAGAGAGAGTGAAAGAGACAGAGAGAAAGAAAGAGAGAGTGAGAGAGAGAGAAAGAAAGAGAGAGAGTCAGAGAGAGGCTCAACAAGAACGACCTTGATGGCTGCGTGGGATGGTAATTTTTTTATCATATTTCATTTATGCTTTATTCTACAACGAACAAAATTTACAGAAGCCCTTTTCATATGTGCTGTACTTCCTATTCTAATATATACGTATGAATAACTATCCAGATGAATATTCTTAAACATTCGAATGAATAAAAATAATACTCCAGATGAATTTACAAAACGTACGTATAAATATCTACAACAATCCAGTACAATAATCTAAAACGTATGCATGAATATCTACAACAATCCCGAAGAAAACTGAAGTTATTTGCGCATTTCAGGAGAGTGGTGCGAGCCAGGCAGCCGAGTGCCGCAGTATGGGGATTCTACTAATATACACGCAAGAATAACTACAATATTCCATAAGAACATTCTAAAACCTACGCTTTGAGAACTATAAGAATCCCGAAGAAAACTCTAAAATAACTTGCGCATTTCAGGAGACTCGTGCGAGGCAGGCAGCCGCGTGGGGCGGTATGGGGGCGACCCGGCGAGAAGCGGCGGTGGCATCAGCATGGCCTCCAGCCTGGACTGCCTCTCCCTCATCGTCGAGTCCATCAGTCCGTCAGCGCCGCAGTCCTGCAAAGGCGACCTCAACAAAGGCCGCCAGAAGCCAAGCATCCAACCTCCTGCCTCCCCGTGTCTCAGGAGCGACACCAAAATCGAAGTGGATCCAGACCTGTGTCACTACGACGGCATGCGCGCGGTCACCAGCTCTAATATTCGAGAGGCCTGCGCAGAAAGTCGGTTCCCTGCTAACTGCGGCAGTCAGTACATAGTGCAGTTCCAGCAGTACCCGGGCATCAACGAGCCGGAGTGTCTGCACTCAGAGTACAATCACAGCGGGGAGTTTGGCCACGAAAGTTGTCTTTATTCTGAGGGTGAGAGTTTGGCCGCGAGCGCAGCATCTCTCTTGCTGGACCAGCGTCCAAATAAGATGAACCTTATGTCTTTATCAACTCACGAAGCTACGTGAGGTTGTAGAAAGAGTGTTAGGATACTAGTTAAGCTTAAGTGAGCTTATTCTCAAGAGTCTTTATCTATGCATTTCTCTTCGCAAAAATGGTTAATGAAAACGTAAAAGTGCAGATGCACTTTTTATGACTAGATTGTGAAAATGAGTTATTTAAGGTAAAAATATTTTCGTGCGTTGTTTTGCCATAATGTGATATTAAATACTAAAGACTAAGGAGTTGCACTCTTCTCACTCACGCTTTTGGTTGTGAAACTGGTTTTCGAAATAAGTAACCACTCAAACGGAAAAGATGCGTCACAAAAGACGCGTGCGGTGGACAGTTGTTGCCCTCTAGAGTTTGAAATGGCAGAAAAGTATTCCTACTAACCGCTGCATGACGTGCGGTAAGCCGAAAAAGAAGTAATCTATGAAGGACAGTAAAAAACTTTCGGCAACAACTAAAAACGTAAACTACATGTGAACTCAGAAAAAAACAGCTGCTCAGTAAACTTTGCGCTGTTACATTTCCTCTAGAAATAGTCAGTTTTGGAGTTGACTGATTGTCTGCTATGTCAGCACCTCATCACGTGATGCAATGTTGTGGTCACTACATAATTTCGTTTTCGCTCGTGTGAGCCCTGGAACGACTTAATTTTAAACTTTTGCAGTCAATTGAGTTCACAATAATAAAGGCAAGCTTGTCGCAACGTTGTTACGAAATAAAATCTAAACTTGAATCCTTTCCGCGACCCAATTATTTGTTTTGACATTTTGAGGGGACACGCATTACTGCTACATATACTTCTCCAGTCTAACTGTTTCGCCGAAACATTTTTGATTTTAGCCGTCCATTGGGGAAACTATACTTGGGCGGCTAAAATAGTAGGTTCACCGACGGAAAAGTTCAAATTTGTCCTCTAACGTTTCTACAATAATTTGTCGAATTTTTATCAAAATATTGCAAAATAAAGGAAAATTTCTCATATTTTTAGATGAGACATGACAACACGTTGCATTTTAGCGCTCTAGTAAATTTTATAAATGGGATCTCGACCCAAAAAGGCAACCAGAAAAAAACATTTTGAAACTGTTCGGTGACTCAACGCCCTCAAAAACCTTTTCGAAGTTGAGCGAAAATTTGAGCGCACACCCTGTGACCAGAACAGATGGTTCTAAGAAATCAGTCATTGGGTATTTGTAGTACCAGAATGCGCATTTCTTAGTTGGACGGCATTTATGAAGAGCTTATACAGGGTGGCCCATATGAAGGGTTTCTTTTTAAAAGCATTATCGCTATTAAACTGCAAATGGTTAAGAGATTTGATTAATTCAAAATGAATGAGGAAATTTCAAAACTATCCACCAGCGTTTCAAGTCTACCGAAAATCTCGGCATATTTTGATGAAACAATCCAAATGTTATAAGCAATTTTTTCTAACAGAATAACTTCTCATTTTTGTGATATACCGTGGCCGCCTCGATCTCCAGTTCTAAGTGCTCCTGATTTCTTTCTCAGGAGATACTTAAAGGAAAATGTTTACATTGAAATGCCTGATACTTTAGAGCAATTGAAACTGAACATCATTTAAGAGATCAACAACATTTGACAAGACATTAAGGAAGGTAATGAACAGCAAAAGAGCACGCCATTATTTGACTAATACTGGAGGTCATTTAAAATATATTGTGTTCCATAATTAAACGTATTTTATTGTTTCATTAATAAATTTACATCAAATCTTGGAGTTTATTCTTTCATTTTGAATTAACGAAATCTCTTTACTACCATTTTTAGTTTTATAGTTATAATAATTTTATAGAAGCACCTTACTTACGGACCACCGTGTATATACTAAGAACTCACTACCTCTTCTTTGGATTATTGTAAAATCATGTATGAAAATTTTTATGGAAAATTTAACCGCCGATTTACAGTTTCAGAGAATTGAAGTAAAAATATTTTTTCTCCACCGTTAAAAAAATTTAAAAAGACAATCAACAGAAGCTGTCATTCGACAATTTTTACAAAAAAATAATCTTTTTCTCCCACGTAAAAATTTTTTCACTCCCTAACGGCAGGAGACGTCACCATCGTCAGACTCCCAACTCTGAAATATCTAACTTTATTCGAAAAATTTCTGATTACTAACCCTGAAAATTAATCCATTTATTTTTAGCTCTCCACTTCAGTAGTCATGAGGGCAGCTGCCACAGCCAGACACAGCTCTTCTGGTGTGCCTCAAGTGTGCCTAGACATGCTCAGGTGTGCCTCAAGGGTGCCTAGACATGCTCAGGTGTGCCTCAAGTGTGTCTAGACATGCTCCGGTGTGCCTCAAGCGTGCCTAGACATGCTCAGGTGGACCTCATTCGTGTTAAATCATTTTTAAAAGGTATTTTGAGTTAACAAACCCATAAGGCATATTCAAATCCACATACACGTCACGAGAGAGCATTGCTGATGTTGTTTTTTTAGAATCGCACGACATAAGAAAAATTGTGCTCTGTTTGTGTATAACGAAGTATGAAGGCTTAGTGTAGAAATTTATGATAAGCATGTAGGAGAAGGTAGTCTGTACATATTGTGTTAAGCGCAGATTCTGTATATTACAGTATAATCAATATGTTTCAGGTTGTGGTGTACATATTGAACAGTAGGTAAGCATGTCCCGCTGCTTGTAGTTGGAAAGTGCAGCCAAAGTTAGAAGTGCATTTCGCTCACATTGCTCTCGAATGCATAATATTTACGTGCACGACAAAGGAACGTTCAAGTTCTGTTCTTCTGAATATAGATATACAGCAATTATTACTGGAGCAGCCCTCCATCATGTTTACTACCAGATATTTCAATTAAACAGACTAGTTAACTATATTTATTTTCTCAGTTATTGAAGAAGGTGAGAACGCTTGTATTTGTGTCTTCTTCCCAGGCTGACATTTCCCCGGCGGTTATTGAATTTTATTTATCATTTATTGACTACTTAATCAGTTCATCACACGTTCATTGAACTTCTTTTATTATTTATTGACTCCTTAATCAATTCATCGCATTCGGTTATTAAATTTCATTCATTATCATTCTTACTACATATCCATTTCATCATAGTCTATAATTGCATTTATTTCTCAGCATAAAAAGGTTAGAAATATTCCTAAAAGAGTGAAGCCGTTTTCTTTGGACATCGTAAGCAAAATTCAACTCGCGTTATTTATGAAATGAATACTGAAATATCAGATCTTGAGAAGTCTTTTACTTAATAATCTCTATTGGAAATGAACATCGTGTTGTACTTGAGCCTTGAAGTTATGTAGTTACTTTAACTGGGAAATATCCTGAAAAATATAATTGGATCAGTGTTGAGTGCTTTTTCTACCCTCTTCTATTAGGGATAGAACCTAGTTCATTGGAATTAGTCGCTTACTCTAATTATTTGTATTTATTATCATTTATATTATTTATATTATTTATATAAATTATTTATATTGAAAAACTGAGGCGATTATTTTTAGCGCGATGCGATATTGTGTCATTTGCCTCAATTAATTTTCAACTCTGAAAATATGTTGCTAACGAGCAAGCGCCCTTCAAGGGAAGGTGTCGGTAGTTCGAATCCCGACAGTACAGCCCGGTGTTTCTCCCCGTTGGGAAGGGAGAGAACTCAGCCACAATTCCCCACTCTACCCAAGTGTCGGAAATGGGTACCGGCTTGACCGGGGGTAACCGTCACTGCGTCCTGGTGTTAGTTATAACGTAATTAAAACTTATGTACAAAGTGACATGTATCAGGTGTGCTTGAAATGAAACAATCTCACCCAAATGTCCTATTAACTTCAATTAAAATATAGCGAGTAACCTCCAAACTGCTCCACGGTTAAGCTTACTAAATGAATTTACATTTTTGGAAATTTCCGAGTCATTTCACTGTAAGCAAACCCAGAACAAGGGCAGATTTGAAACAAAGTCATCTTCCTGACTTGAAAAACGCATTCCAAAATTTGGCTGCTGCAAATAATTTGTTCGGGGAAAGTACTTGGAAGAAGAAGAATTCCCAGACAATGAAATTTTTTCCTACTTCTATAAGACGAAAAATACTGAATGTATTGCTGAAAGATATTTTTACCTGTAGATGAAATATTTTATAAATTTTGTTCTTTAATAAAACCCAGAAATAGATTTTCCGAAGAAATGAACGTTTTTAATATTCGAATGATTCATCAAATAGATACGCAAATACTTGACGCCAATAGGCATTCTGTGAAGAAGTGTATGTACTTTTTTGAGAGGGGAATTCTGTTGTTAATTCGAACATGGCATGGAGCACTTTTAAATACTTTAATAAACATACCCTTCAATAGGACCGCTTGCGTTTCTTCGTTAATAGTAAAGTTAAAGTTTTTATTTCAATCTTTTTCGTGGGTTTTACGTCTTGTAATAGTTGATACATTATAGAATTTTATAACTCATACATTATAATATTATCAACATTTAGTGACAGCAACAAAAGAGACAATGGCTAAAAATGAGTTTTTTAAACCTTGAAAATAATTGTCTAGGGTGGATATAATTGATATAATGGATATAATTTCACTATTTTTTAAATGAAAAATAAAACATGAAATAGGGAACATGATCTGAATTCGCATCCAAGCGAATGTACAACTTCATGACTAAGCGATTGAGAATTATTTTTCAATCATTCAATGCAAAATTATTTGAAAAAAATTAAAACAATTACTCTGTAAAATTAATGAATAGGAAAGAAATTACTTGATGATTCTAAAAACGTTTGTTTGATCACATTATATCTTACTACACTGTTTTATATCCTCCCCTTGTGCTGCTGTTTTCTTAAGTAAGACTCAGAAATTAAACTCGTTAGTTCAATTCAATTTACCGCATGCATTGTTTTATTCAGTCGCCAAATTTCCCCACAATTTTTTATGTATTTTCTCTCAACAAACTCTTATATCAACGGCTTTCATCTGACTTAAAACGGAATCATTTTGGGTATCTAATATTTTCCAACAGCTTTTTTTCGAACCAAATTCCACCGTTTCAATGTTAAGGCAATCTTCTACCAACCATAGGGCCTTTCCCTCCAACACAAACCCTCTCACTCAATATCTACGCAGAATTCTGTCCATTTCGGTGCGCCATCGAACTTTCAGAAGGGGCAGACTTCTCTCTCACTGGCATCGCATTTGAGTTTCCACTCCAACTGCGCGCCAGCTCCGAATGCAGGCTTTGATTGGCATCGTAACCTTGTTGAGAGCTCCTGGCGTCATGGGCAAAACTGAATATTCTAAAATGAACTCCTCATTCGACTTAACCAATCAGGTTAACACTCGTCATTACACTCCTCATTTGAGCTTCGGTTTGAACAAGCTACGCCAATTAGACTTGCTTCTAGCCTGCATAAAACCTGCGTCTCGTCCTAAACTTTGTCAGAAAATTCCCGACATTTTGCTAACAGACTGGCTGGTTTCCTGAGTTCTGACTGAGCAGCGTTCTCGAAAAAGCGGTGCGTTTAAAAAGAACGAGCTCCAGAAATGAGCAGGTTTCGGTCTTCATTTCTATTGCAAGAATGAAATGCGTCTTATTCATAAGCAATGAAAAATTAAAAAAAACATAATTTTAATTTGTGGTTAAATTTGTTGGGATATATCCTCCAAGCCGTTAATTAGTGAATGTTACCAGCGTGTCCAATATACTCAAAAAAGCTGAAAACGCTTTTCATTTATTTAAAAGGCGTGAAATACATTTAAAATACTATCAGCTGACAATATTTTTACTGATTAACATGGCGACGAATTATAATTTTTTTGCTTTCATTTGATGTAAGGTAAAATGAAATAAAGAAGGAGCAAACGATGAAGGTTGTGAGGCGAAGAATCCTTCATTACTCACCTGAGGGTGAGCTGGAGGACGAACTTCAAACCTTATCGTCAAGAGCGAATGAGTAATGTGCGTTTTTTATAGAGTGTAAAAAAAATTCTGAAAGAATGAAATAATGCCATCAAAACTGCGTAGTTTCAAGCATAGTCGTGTTCAGTGTTGTATACTCAATGTAAAAAGATAACAGTAAAGCCTATATTTACGAATGCCGATTCTGATTATTCTAAAAGGCGAAATAGTGCACGCTTTCTGTAGAGTTACCTCGTATTTTCAGAGCATCAATAACATGCACGAAAATATTGAAGCCAAAAGTAATAAAGCTGGAAAGATTCACACAAACATATCATTGAACGCAGTAGGAAATGAATCTCAAAAGATAGATAACTCTAGAAGTTAAATCTAAAAATTCAAATTTTGCCTACGCAAACGCAACATATTTATCATGGAGTATATCGTTATATGTAAGTAGGGACAAATTTACCTAACTCGAACATAATGATTTTTATAAAATCTTGAAACTAACTCAGTAAATAAAGTCACACTGTCCTCCATTTCATACAATGTAGACATTTTTTCGAATGATATATAATAATCAGAAGTTCTAACAATTTCAGAGGTGTAAATATCGAAGAAACGTATAAATCTACACTAGACTTAAATTCAGGAATGATCTACAGAACATGCATGCTCAAAGATATTAAAATGCTGGGAACAATCACCGTAGACTTTACGAAAGTATCTCAAATTAGTGATTTCACTTACAGTCCGTGATCCTCAGCTGTTTACCCAAAGCTCCAGAGCTACTCGTGATTCACATCAAGAATGCTTTCACAAGACCATGTTTCGCCTTTTCCCAGGGCAAAAAAACTGTTTTGCAGCCACCCCGCTATTGAAGAGCTGTCCCAACATCGTCCTATTAGCGCGCTATTTTTCACAGCGAAGTGAGTTCGCTATTTTTGCAGCCCCATTTTCAGTGTTCTTCATCCCAACAACCAAGCGAGGAAGGGAGACTAAATTTTGCTCCACGTGTGATTAGGTGGCGCTGGTGTGCAAATGACTGCGTGCCGGAGTCTTCCCGAGGGGACTTAGCTCTGTGAAGCGTGAGAGAACAGCAAGGCAACATCAGTATCTAAAACAGGTACAATGGCAGCAGTGAAAGCATAAAAATATTGCAAAAACTGCTTTCAAATGGAGGCGATGGAACTGTTTTCAAATGGATGCAATGAATCAGTTAAAATAACGTTCTAAAGAGATGAGACGACTATAAAAACTGCCGCCATCCTCATATGAAGATTCAAAGATAAGCCCGAAGTGACATGAATGACCTGAAGTGAACACCAGTATTGAAAACAGGTACTATGGCAGCAGTGAAAGTATAAAATTCTAACTAACAACTGCGTTCAAATGGATGCAATGAATCAACTGAAATAACGTTGTAAAGAGATGAGACGACTATAAAAACTGTCGTCCTTCTTATACGAAGATTCCAAGAACCGTTGATAAGCGCCGAAGTGACATGGGACTTGTTAAGTAGCTGCTAGAACAGCGGTCACGGCTTTAGTTGCCAGAGTAGATCGAGAAGGAATAAATATTATCACTAAATTCAAATGTATTCGAAAAATAAGGTAGTGGAAAATCCCAATAGTTATAGCGGTACATAATAGGAAACCCAATCATTAGTATCAATATACTAAAACACAACGCCCCTTGCCCGTTTAGTGTCTCGTAGTTTATGAAAATATTTTCAATAAACAATGAACGGGTTATCGAATGCTCATATGAATTGACAGAATAGGTTCTAGTAAAAAATAATAAGATCGCAGCAGCTTCCAAGAGTGACATGGATAAAAAACCAATAACCTATCCCTCCCATCACAATAGAAGCGAAAGGTTTACGCAGCAGCCATAAGCCAGAGCCCTGCACGCACACGCAACGGAGGACATTACAGCCACAATCAGCCAGATAACGTCCTCTTTCGTCAACATCGCTCTTCAGTAACGATACGACGAGCAAGACTTACACGACTGCAGTAACAGACCTTCCACTCTACTGTCAAACTCATCCCTTAGCAGCGGCCAGGTAAGGTGTTAACTACACTCGGCAATGCATGTACGGCTAAAAATAGCATTATCATCTGAGAACGGTTTCATCTTCTGTGAAAACGATTTCATCTTCGGTGAGCAGGATTTCAACTTCTTCGGAAGCCGAGGTATGAGCTCCTACGCCTAAGCCCCCCCGACGAACTGGGACTCGAGATGGAACAAGTGTGAACGAAAGAGCGTCTGAGTTGCAGGAGCAACAACCATTAGGAACCAAAAAGCGTAGGAGTTGCAGGAACAACAGGACCCTCAGGAACCAAAAAGCGTAGGAGTTGCAGGAACAACAGGACCCTCAGGAGCCTAAAAAGCGTAGGAGATGCAGGAACAACAGGACCCTCAGGAGCCAAAAAGCATAGGAGTTGCAGGAACAACAGGACCCTCAGGGGCCTAAAAGCGTCGGAGTTGCAGGAACAACAACCCTCAGGAGGGCACGAGCAGCATGGGAACAAGCACCAACAGCAGCACCAGCAGCAGCACCACCACCAGCAGCAACACCACCACCAGCAGCAGCAGCACCACCAGCAGCAGCACACCCACCAGAAGCACCAGCGGCAGCTCACCCACCAGCAGCAGCAACAGCAGCAGCACCAGCACCAACAGCACCACCACCAGCAGCAGCAGCAGCACCACCAGCAGCATCAGCAGCAGCATTCCCACCAGCAGCAGCAACAGCACAGCAGCAGCACCACCAGCAGCAGCAGCACCACCAACAGCAGCAGCAGCAACAGCCGCCTGTTGCGGGTCCTGCCGAAGGATATCGATTGCGAGACGCAGGTCGCTGGTCGTAGCTGAGCGCCTCCCGCCTCAGTCGGCGCGGCACCGCCACGCCAGCCAAACCACCGCCGCTGGGGCCTTCACTCGCGGGGCGCTGCTGAGCATGCCACGCGACGGCTTACGCAGAGCTGCGGTGTTGTGAGAGAGTGACTTTGTTGCGCCAGAGTGGAAGTGTAACACAGGGTGCCAGTGTTACGCCAGAGACGTCGTTACGCAGTGGCAATGTTATGCAGAGTGGCAGTGTGTTACACAGAGTGACAGGCTTATGGAGAGTGGCAGTGCTACTCAGAGTGGGACAATAGGAAATCTGTAAACTGCCATTGAAATGTGCTCTGAGCCGCTGCGTAAGTTCCAACGATTTAATCTCGGTTTCATACTGGAAGTTGCATTTAATGTGTACAGTGAGTGTATGCAGTCGGTGATATTTCTCATACGGAGGACACACGCGGATCTGTGATGCTACACAGAGTGGCAGTGTTACGCCAGAGGAGAAGGTTACGAAAGCGGCAGATACGTAGAGCGTTGCCGAGACAATTAGACAGCCGTCGCCTTAAATTACTGAGCCTCACAAGTGGCCGCGTTGCTCCAAGTGCCCGACGTTACGTCTCAGAGCGACATTTGCTCTAAAGCTGCCCTTGCGCTTAATGCACATTATTATAACACGGGAGGTGTTGGCTGAAATACATTACAATTTTGAGAATTACTATTGAGCCCTAATAACATAGGTAATCTGTTAATAAGCTTTCCTAATGACGAAGTTACACCTAGGTGTCAAAAAACAGTCTAAAGAAAGCCCTTTTTGTCACGAAAACATTCTTAGTGGTCTTCTTAATCGCATTTCAAGCTCGCTGTGAAAACTATTTCCAATATCAGCGGAGTCATTTTTGGAAATAGCTTTGTATGAAGAAATGCGCCGAAATCGTGAAGGAATTGTACCCATGATCTGCTTCATTTAAGATGATTTAAATGTTACAATAGAGTTGTTAATCGGTTGATAGATAAGTCAAATTCTCCTATGTAGCCTGTTCAAAATTTGCACCAGTGATGACGAGCAAATGTCTCCCATGTTCGGAGGAACGGCAAATTGTCACATAATTTTCTTTTGCGAAACACCTTGTGTAATAAAAAATAATAATAATAACAATGTTAATCAAAATTATAATATCAATAATGATATTAGTATATAAAAATGACAATTATAATCATTTTGATGGTTAACAATAAAAATGGTGCACATAAGAACTTCAGGTGAGTGAAACGAGCGCTTCTGAGCACGTGAGCTCTAAGTTGAGCAGGCCGTAGCGCGCTGCGTACGGACGCCCGCTTGCGTCCCTCGCTGTGCTGCTCAACTGTTGCTGTGTCTTTAGAAGATGCATTGTCAAATTCACTAGTATTCTATACATTTATGGAGCAATTCGAGCTCCAGCAAGGATTTTCGAAAAAATTCACGACTGTATAAGAAGGTTCTAGTTAAAGCTCAGTCGGCAGTGTTATTCGATGATTTTTTTATTTGTTCTCATCGATGATTTTCGTACTCCTGTTCGGTTTACTTTTGTTTCTCTTCTATTTGTTGGGCGCATCCTCCTCGATCTACTTTTTTTATTTTATATCCATACCTAAGCTTACGAGAAGATTTTAAGATATGAGTTAAGATTTTTCAATTCTGCTCCTGAAAGAAAACTTCAAATAATTTCAAGTGAAGCATTGCTCGTAAAATATCTGGATAATTCTTAATTTCAATCATTTCAATAGCTTATGCTAGAAAAATACATAAAACTTCCCTACCTATCTGATCACTTGCTGGCAGTTGAAGGACAGGCTTCCAGCGAATTACGCTTGAATTCCTGAATTCGCTGAATTCCGTCCGAACGAAATCACAAATTTTTGTGTCCTGTATTTGTAAATCAATCTGTACACTGCTATTGAAATGAGCTGTGAGTCCTGCGCAAGTAATCACATTTTGCAGTAGTGAATCATCAACAAATAATAGCCCAACTATGATGAAACAGAGGCTAACTCGAACCAGAGACAACTGTCAGGTTAGAGAGCCGAGCACAGCTCTACAAAGAAGGCTTTGCAGGCACAGGAACGAACATTACAGACATTCAAAAATGTTAACGATAATCACCACTGTCAAACTGGATATCCTGAATTCTGAATTCTGAAATTGGAAATTATGAATTAAAACTCGGTCTTACAAATGTAACCAAGACTCTTACATGGATCTGACTTAGAGCCCACAGACTCCTGAGCATTATTTCCTTTACAAATTCCAATTTCTGGGTCATTTTCCAAGGCAAACAGTTAAATTGTGTGATACGAGCATCACCTGCACTCCGAATGAGCTCGTTAAGTGATGTTGCTAAGCATTCCTAGCTGGGTCAGATGGACAGGCTGGTAGGCAGTCAGCGTGAGAGCATGACTGAAGCAAATTGGCTTAATGACGTGTTGTTGCTGGAGCTTATCTGGCAGACGGCCTTGTTGTCCATCGGTTATGCAAGCATGCAGTCCATTACTGATGTTATCGCGAGTATCTTCAGGTGAAGATCGATTGCTGGACTTTGAATACAAAGCAGTAATACGATAAAGGCAACAAAGGCGTCTTATTACTGCTTCTGTAATTAACTTCCATTCAACTTTCACCTCTGCAGATTTTAACGTTGAGATGTATCTTACGAAAAAACAGAGTAAAACAAAATACAATTCTGCACTCTGAAGAGCACCTTCAAAATAGAAAGTTTCCCAACAGCTGAATGTAGAAGTGCAGCCCCACACCTGAAGCAGTACAAGAAATAGAGAGAAATAGACCCCAACCAACAAGCTCTTCAGTATTATGCACGAGAACTTATTCCCACGAAGAAAAAGTTGCATTAGATACGAGCAATGGACGCTTTGAAACAAATTCAAGAGCAGAATTTTTTTATATTTTTAACATCATGAACGACTCATATGAACATCAAAGGTGTTTGTCGCTGATGAAAACCTTATTAGTTCAAACTTGTGTCGTAATGACCACAATAAGTCCAGCGCAGAGCGCCAAACTTTCATCAAATAATTTGAAGGTCGATCTCGCTTGTGATTAATCTAACAACGGACTAACTTCTTGTTCGAAGCTTAAAAATTCTTAAGCCTTAGACTTGTTGCCGGCTGTGAATCATTTGAATATAAAAGTAACAGATATTTGATCCAGGACCTCGTGAAATTTGCTCTGACTCTTTCTCTTGCGTTCAGCCAAGCTTAGAGCGAATTAAGCAGCGTTTATTTAAGGCTCTCTTTATTTATGTTCTTTCTCGGTGCTACAATCTCTCGGCTGGTAAAGTCATCAGACTTCCAACATTTTAGCCTTAGTTTTATACTGGAAGTTATTTTTTGATGTGTACAGTGAGTGTACAGTGTGTACAGTGAGTGTACAGTGAGTGTACAGTGAGTGTACAGTGAGTGTACGGTGAGTGTACAGTGAGTGTACGGTGAGTGTACAGTGAGTGTACAGTGAGTGTACAGTGAGTGTACGGTGAATGTACAGTGAGTGGACAGTGAGTGTACAGTGAGTGTACGGTGAGTGTACAGTGAGTGTACAGTGAGTGTACAGTGAGTGTACGGTGAGTGTACAGTGAGTGTACAGTGAGTGTACAGTGAGTGTACGGTGAGTGTACAGTGAGTGTACAGTGAGTGTACAGTGAGTGTACGGTGAGTGTACAGTGAGTGTACAGTGAGTGTACAGTGAGTGTACAGTGAGTGTACAGTGAGTGTACGGTGAGTGTACATCGAGTGTACAGTGAGTGTACAGTGAGTGTACAGTGAGTGTACAGTGAGTGTACAGTGAGTGTACAGTGAGTGTACAGCGAGTGTACAGTGAGTGTACAGTGAGTGTACAGTGAGTGTACAGTGAGTGTACAGTGAGTGTACAGTGAGTGTACGGTGAGTGTACATCGAGTGTACAGTGAGTGTACAGTGAGTGTACAGTGAGTGTACAGTGAGTGTACAGTGAGTGTACGTAATCTGCGATATTGGTTATACGGAGAAAAATGTCAAACAAAATATCTTAATTTTAGCTCAAAACCAAGTATTTTTTGGAGTTTATTAAGATCAAAAATTTAATATTAATTTCAGTTGAGAAATTTCCTAAGATTAATTTTTAATTAATTCCTAAAAAAATTTAATCACTCAGAGAAAATGCTGTTTTTACGCATAAAATCAACTACTTTCTTGATCTCGCAAGTTTGAATAGATAATCTACTCACTCAAGCCAAATATTTCTCTAATAATGCGCCCTTCCCATGCATAAAACTCTTATTATTTCAAAGAATGACGCGCCGAAGTTGTTAAAAAACTCACGACAAAGTAAAAACTTCACATGGGACACTCATTTCACATGCAATTTCTTTTTCATAAAAAAGAGTGAAGAATTTGTAGTTTCTGTTAAAAAAAATATAATGTTTTTTGCCAACTTGTAGTACCACAAACTTTATAACCTCGGAAGTTTAGTATTTAATCCGCATTGTAAACAATGCTCGCACGAATCAAGCAATTCGATTTATTGCCTTAACTTTCAAAGAAAGTGTTTTAGAAGTTGTGAAAGTTCGGAAAAGTTTTGCTGTATTTTCGCTCATAACCTGGAATTGAACGTATAAACTCCAGAGAACAATGCCTTCAAAGGCAATAGCTACTTACGCTCGTCTCAATGACCGAGAATCGTGCCCAGCCAACTCAATCTCTCGAAAATTAAGAAGTTGATAAGCAAAAAAAAGCAAAATCCTGGCATTTATTCGCTAGAACATCAGCGACTTAGCTCTAAATAAAAGAGGTAGCATACGTAGAGCATCACGGAGTGTATTTAAACCAACGTGTGCAAAATTTATTGTGAAAATTATATTTTCTGCCAATGCTAACACTTACCCGAGGATTTTTGTTTTTCACACTGAATATAATTTCTTAGCAATGGCAAGCCACAAATAGAAACTTCATGTCTATAGCAGAATTGGGCACGTTGCAGAACTTGCTGGTAGTTTACTTGTGTGCATTTTGTGTTTCCATCGTGTAGGCGGCTGGCGCGCGTCAGACAGGCAGTGTCAGACAACTGCAGGCGTTGTGAGGGTATGACAAATGCAATCCCGTGTGAGGGTTCCCCTCTAGGGAACATAGAATAAGCAAAAGGTTAAAAGTTATTTCAGTTTGTCTGTCCAGCGCCATTGTGACTGACACCTCTAGGGGAGATGCTGTTAGGTTACCTCAGGAGTAGAAAGGCCTTCGGACCTTGTATCTTTTGCACCCGCTTTACTTCTTTCAGTTTTCAAGCCTTCTTCGTTATTTCTTCTTTGTCTTTCATTCCTCTCGCTCCCTAACTTGCTTGCAGGTTGTTCGGTATGGAAACATACCTTGTGTATGCATTTCACATTTTCTTAGTTCATTCTAAATCGTCCTTCCTCTTCCACCGGCGAAACTATCTTTGCAATCGAAACAAAACCTTAAACTAACTATGTTTGAACTAAAGGGTTGCCTTCAACTTAATGCTGATCTTAAATGGTCGATAAAATCCAAAAAACTTCTGGAGTTCATCATTTTTTGAGGAAATACATGAAAGAATATGAGTGATCTCACGGTTCTAGTAAATCATTCGAAATGTTTTAAAAATTTGGCTCATTTCTTTTCCTATTCTAAAACTTAATAGACGAGAGCGTCTAAGGAAAAATCGGGCCCGTGATATTAGATAAGGAGCTCTAAAAAATCATGTAAATAAGCTCCCATGTGAGATAAGTGATCCTGAAAATGCTACATAAGTTCAACAACCTTAGGTACATAAACACAGTGGGAAAATTAAATTTAACGTAGATGTTTGACTAATTTTTTATGATCGAGCGTAGACGACGACACTTCATATTTTAGACGCAATTTTGGGACCCTCCCAACACAACATCTGCTCCCTCAGGCAGGCGCGTGGATGCTCAACTTCTGCTCGAACAAAACGATCAGATTCAAAGACAAACAATAAGTGCGTATGTGTAGGCTTTAATGCTGAACAACATGCAGCTGCCTTCGTAAATTCCTACGAATTACAATCGTTCAGAAATTTTAGAAGAATTTTGCTCTCTGCTGGAGAACCGTTTAGTTTAAAGAACAATATTTCAAGGAATTATCTTGAATTTCGAATAATTTTTTTCCCCTTTGATCACTAAAATAAGGAATTAACTTTGTTTCGACGATAATACCAAATTTTTCCTTTGTCTTTACTGACAAAGACTGAATAAAAACTGACTCGTGATCTTAAGACGACGTGACCAATCCGATATAACATTTCCTATTTAATTGATGAGACAATACGTAGGAGTAGGTGGTGTACTGCAGTAAAACGGCATGTTGAATTGCTCTGCACTGAATAAATCAATTCCAAAGTCATTTAACACTAACTCTTTAGAATATATTCCCAATTTCACACACTTCTTTCGATTGTTTTCAGACGTGAAGTCTATTCATCCCAACACAGAGCTTACAGAAACTTGTTTCGCTTCGAAAAATTCTCTCCTGCTCGCCGGACAGAGTATAGCAGCAACAAAGAGCCAATACTCCGATCATCAATGGCAGGACATTAACTCAAAGTTCAGACGCAATAACAGTCAATATTGCGCTCTCTTCCGCCACCCAGCTGACCTTCCCTCGTGGCCGCTGTATTGCATGGTGAGTCTCTTATTATTGCCTGCAGCAGCTGTATTGCGTGGTGAGTCTCTTGTTATTGCCTGCAGCAGCTGTATTGCGTGGTGAGTCTCTTATTATTGCCTGCAACAGCTGTATTGCGTGGTGAGTCTCTTATTATTGCCTGCAGCATATTGCGTGGTGAGTCTCTTATTATTGCCTGCAGCAGCTGTATTGCGTGGTGAGTCTCTTATTATTGCCTGCAGCAGCTGTACTGCGTGGTGAGTCTCTTATTATTGCCTGCAGCAACTGCATTGCATGGTGAGTCTCTTATTATTGCCTAAAAGATGTGTGTTGCTCGTGTTTTCAGCAGGAATACATAAATACATGCCTTTCATATAACCAGCAAGCGCAGATATTGGTTTTTCTTGTTGCTAACAAGCACAGGAGTTTTTCTGTGTTGTTAGCAGGAATAGATTATGTGTGTTTTTTCACGTTGCAATTTGTAAGCTACTTCAGCTGTGTCATAGTAATGCATAGTAACGATGTGCTGATACTGCCCGTATTTAAAACCTGGTAAAGTGAAGGCGGTCAGCACATTTAATATTTCAAGTACCAATTTTGTGACAAAAATATCGCTTAAAATTTTTTAGTTAATTTTGGTTACAATTTGGGTTATTTACATTAAACAAATATTGAAGTACTTATAATTTCCCTTTTCATCTCCAATTTGATTGCAGCGACGGCATCATCGAGAAAAGCAAATGTTCGGAGGTCAGACAAACGAGCCCAAATTTTTGTGATGCTAAATTTCCTTGCCGCTCTACTGTAAAATGAATAGATTCTCGTGGCAGTATTTCAAATGAATGAACTAAGGATTTTCAGAACAAAACTCGAACAAATGTTTGCTAAGTTGAAAGCAATAAAAAGACAGTGACACTTCCCTACCATACATATGAGGTAACAAACCATTCCAAAATTAAAAAATAATTTCCTTGTGCCTGTAAGACAGTTTCTACGATGATGTAATGTAGATACACTACACGTCAACTCATTCCTCTCGGGTAACAAAATATGCCTCTCCCCCGCATGCGGCAGGCTAACAACAGCCAATTGTGGCTGGCTATTATTAAACTTGCAATTCAACAACTGCCCAATATTTTACTCATGAGCGTATATATTTAGTGAATTTCATACATTCGCGCAATAATCACATGAAATAAGCACTTGCATATTCAGGCGTTAGGACTCTAAACTCATGGTCGTCAGCGGCTGCGTGGGGCGTGGGCGGTCCGGTGCAACTGCGAGCGGGCGTTCAACAATACTAAGAGCTTCTATTGCAATTACAATGAAATCATCAATGAATGCAGTTAAATCAGAATAAAAGCTGTCGACCATGCACAGATCTCAACGATACTGAGACCTGCTCTATTACAAATACAAAGAAATAATATTGAACTCAATGAAATAAATAAAGCATCAGTCCCGACGTACCTTAAGAGCCATAACTCGGAGTGCAGTCCAATACCTGTCTGCAAGTATCTATGCTACGCTCTAGGAGCGAAATAATTACCCTCGCCTGACAGTACTGATGGAGGGACTGCCAGTTAGCAACGTTACGAGCTGCTAAACGTTAACGCTGCTTTCTTTAGGTGCCAAAGTGGAGCATTAATGTGTACTATGAGGAACATCATTTCAATGGACACTCTGGGGCACAGAATTAGAGTGGCAATGTAGGGTGCGAAGTTATATTTAAAGGTGAGGACTTATGTTAGGTTTACTTCATGCACTTCCTGAAGGATAACTTTGAAATTGGAAAGAATCATGACACATTACGCGGACAGAACAGTGATTCACTAATTGGACAGAATAAGGGTATACTAACTGGACAGAGTATGACATTTAACAGAATACTGGCAAATCAACCGCACATAATAATGATAATTTAACCTAGCAGAGTACTGACATTCTAACTAGACAGAATAGTGACATATTAACGTAGCACAATACTGACATGTAGATTGGACAGAATAGTGACGCATTTTTTCACTAGAATATCATCAAAAGCCGTTGAAATCCGGCCAGAACAGATCACCATCAGCTCGTAGAGTAAGAAGGGAGAAGCATCTCCTCAAAGTAATTTGTCGGAACGGGAGCTCCCCCCAAATGAGTTGGATCGCCCGCCTGAATTCTTGTGTTTTCTTAAATTCCCGGGACTTGAGACGCATGTTTGAATGAGGCCCTGAAATTAATTGCCGGCTCGATTTAACGCTCGCGATCACCTCAGATGAATTCCTGCCGGGACGGAATTCTAGCGAAGCTCAGCTCGCTCATTTCATTGCATTCCGAGTCGCTCACAATTGATAAATTAACTACGGGGAAAATTCTACGGGGGCATGTAAGGAACGGATTGGGATTGAGCGTTCTAATTTCAGCTTGTGTTTCGAACAAATCGCGTATTGGTTTTGTGCTCGGGAATATGTAGGAGCAAAATGGTTTGATTTGGATGTATCGATTATGTTTCGATGTGTCATTGATAGCAAAATGGTTCGATTTGGATGTATCGATTATGTTTCGATGTGTCATTGATAGCAAAATGGTTCGATTTGGATGTATCGATTATGTTTCGATGTGTCATTGATGGCAAAATGGTTCGATTTAAATGTATCAATTACACTGGCTTTCACTGTGGGACTGAACACTGAGAAATTTCTCGCAGTGCTTTTAATTGCAAATAGAACAAAACTTTTGGGTCGGAAGATAATTGTATGGATCAGGAGGCTACGCGTACGCAAAACACAAAAACAAAGAAATGGCGTTTGCTGTTCTAGACACGTTGCCAAAACTTGGCTGTTCTGACATTCGTTTACGTAACCTCAGTGCAGAGCGCACAAGAAAGGCAGAAAGCTAACACGGTTGTCTGCAAGAAACCAATCATTGCCTGGAGTTCCAGAGGCTGTCATCTGAGCGCACTGAGACAAACGGGCACGATCGAAAGTGTACTTTTACCTGAGCCGAGATCCCATCGAGATGAGAAAGGTTGCTACTGTAAGTAGGGGTGTTGTGTTGGTCTGTACTGAGAGCAGGGGTGTTGTGTTGGTCTGTACTGAGAGCAGGGGTGTTGTGTTGGTCTTTACTGAGAGCAGGGGTGTTGTGTTGGTCTGTACTGAGAGCAGGGGTGTTGTGTTGGTCTGTACTGAGAGCAGGGGTGTTGTGTTGGTCTTTACTGAGAGCAGGGGTGTTGTGTTGGTCTGTACTGAGAGTAGGGGTGTTGTGTTGGTCTGTACTGAGAGCAGGGGTGTTGTGTTGGTCTGTACTGAGAGTAGGGGTGTTGTGTTGGTCTGTACTGAGAGCAGGGGTGTTGTGTTGGTCTGTACTGAGAGTAGGGGTGTTGTGTTGGTCTGTACTGAGAGCAGGGGTGTTGTGTTGGTCTGTACTGAGAGTAGGGGTGTTGTGTTGGTCTGTACTGAGAGCAGGGGTGTTGTGTTGGTCTTTACTGAGAGCAGGGGTGTTGTGTTGGTCTGTACTGAGAGCAGGGGTGTTGTGTTGGTCTGTACTGAGAGCAGGGGTGTTGTGTTGGTCTGTACTGAGAGTAGGGGTGTTGTGTTGGTCTGTACTGAGAGCAGGGGTGTTGTGTTGGTCTGTACTGAGAGCAGGGGTGTTGTATTGGTCTGTACTGAGAGCAGGGGTGTTGTGTTGGTCTGTACTGAGAGCAGGGGTGTTGTGTTGGTCTGTACTGAGAGCAGGGGTGTTGTGTTGGTCTGTACTGAGAGCAGGGGTGTTGTGTTGGTCTGTACTGAGAGCAGGGGTGTTGTGTTGGTCTGTACTGAGAGCAGGGGTGTTGTGTTGGTCTGTACTGAGAGCAGGGGTGTTGTGTTGGTCTGTACTGAGAGCAGGGGTGTTGTGTTGGTCTGTACTGAGAGTAGGGGTGTTGTGTTGGTCTGTACTGAGAGCAGGGGTGTTGTGTTGGTCTGTACTGAGAGCAGGGGTGTTGTGTTGGTCTGTACTGAGAGCAGGGGTGTTGTGTTGGTCTGTACTGAGAGCAGGGGTGTTGTGTTGGTCTGTACTGAGAGTAGGGGTGTTGTGTTGGTCTGTACTGAGAGCAGGGGTGTTGTGTTGGTCTGTACTGAGAGCAGGGGTGTTGTGTTGGTCTGTACTGAGAGCAGGGGTGTTGTGTTGGTCTGTACTGAGAGCAGGGGTGTTGTGTTGGTCTGTACTGAGAGCAGGGGTGTTGTGTTGGTCTGTACTGAGAGCAGGGGTGTTGTGTTGGTCTGTACTGAGAGCAGGGGTGTTGTGTTGGTCTTTACTGAGAGCAGGGGTGTTGTGTTGGTCTGTACTGAGAGCAGGGGTGTTGTATTGGTCTGTACTGAGAGCAGGGGTGTTGTGTTGGTCTGTACTGAGAGCAGGGGTGTTGTATTGGTCTTTACTGAGAGCAGGGGTGTTGTGTTGGTCTGTACTGAGAGCAGGGGTGTTGTGTTGGTCTTTACTGAGAGCAGGGGTGTTGTGTTGGTCTTTACTGAGAGCAGGGGTGTTGTGTTGGTCTGTACTGAGAGCAGGGGTGTTGTATTGGTCTGTACTGAGAGCAGGGGTGTTGTGTTGGTCTGTACTGAGAGCAGGGGTGTTGTGTTGGTCTGTACTGAGAGCAGGGGTGTTGTGTTGGTCTTTACTGAGAGCAGGGGTGTTGTGTTGGTCTGTACTGAGAGCAGGGGTGTTGTATTGGTCTGTACTGAGAGCAGGGGTGTTGTGTTGGTCTGTACTGAGAGCAGGGGTGTTGTATTGGTCTGTACTGAGAGCAGGGGTGTTGTGTTGGTCTGTACTGAGAGCAGGGGTGTTGTGTTGGTCTGTACTGAGAGTAGGGGTGTTGTATTGGTCTGTACTGAGAGCAGGGGTGTTGTGTTGGTCTGTACTGAGAGCAGGGGTGTTGTGTTGGTCTGTACTGAGAGCAGGGGTGTTGTGTTGGTCTGTACTGAGAGCAGGGGTGTTGTATTGGTCTGTACTGAGAGCAGGGGTGTTGTGTTGGTCTGTACTGAGAGCAGGGGTGTTGTATTGGTCTGTACTGAGAGCAGGGGTGTTGTATTGGCCTGTACTGAGAGCAGGGGTGTTGTGTTGGTCTGTACTGAGAGCAGGGGTGTTGTATTGGTCTGTACTGAGAGCAGGGGTGTTGTGTTGGTCTGTACTGAGAGTTGGTCTGTACTGAGAGCCCATATGTAAATCATTGAATGTGCCTCCAGCTTATTATTACATCGCCTATTTAGTTTGGTTTTGAACAGCTTATATTGCTTACGTAGGTTTGATTTGATTGAGTTAGATTGCCTGTTTAGCTCTGGTTTCATTTATTCTGTGAAATTCTGTCATGGAATCAGGGATTGTTCAAGTAAAACTCCCTTGAAAAATAGCCCACTAAAAAAAATAACTAGCCCCTCTTGGAAAAAACACGCCCCTTGGGCAAAGTAACTAGCCCATCAGGAAAAAATAACTAGCCCCTCTTGGAAAAAAACATGCCCCTCGGGCGAAGTAACTAGCCCATCAGGAAACAATAAATAGCCCCTCTTGGAAAAAACATGCCCCTTGGGCAAAGTAACTAGCCCATCAGGAAACAATAACTAGCCCCTCTGAAAAACATTTTTGAATAGGAAAAAGCGATCGAACATTTAGGCTAACGCAGTAGAACAGCCGTGAAACATGCGAAATCTGGCGTGCGTATGCAGAGGTGCCAAGAATGTTTATAAAATCTTATTAATTTGCTCGTAAGCTTGATATAAAATTCATCAAACGAGTTCATTCAGTCATCGAACAATCGCCAAATGCGCATATATTTTTTGAACAAACTTCATAATCATTTGTGTACCAGTCACTCATTTCACATTAAGTTAAAAATGCTCAGGGCAACACCAAACATTTTCTTTTTTTAACGTATTTCACGTTGCAGCTAATCAATGTTACGACTCCAACCTATTCCATGTTACACCTCATCTACTCGTATGTTGCAACTCCAACCTATTTCACGTTAAAATTCATCTATATTACAACTCCAGCCTATTTGACGTTACAACTTACCTATATTACAACTCCAACCTATTTCACGTAGAATTTAATAACCTCACAGAACGAACTCAGTGCTGTGCTCCAGATATCACAGAAGCCTCGCATGTCATCAAATCGTCCGCCACCTCCTCTCAGAATTCCGTTACTTCTGCCGTTCTGATTGCGGTTCGACGCGCCTCCTTTAATGCCTTCCATGAGTAAGCTTATCACTGAGAGTCTATTGACGCTTCCCGCCTCAGGAAGACTCCCTGCAGGATAAAGAACCCCTCCTGAATTGCTCAACTTCATTAGGGAGCAACGAAAGTCGACGCGTTTTGGCATCATGTGAACGAGTCGAGGAACCTCGAATGAAACTTCCACTTGAGCTTTCCAAGTTTTTCTATAAATGCCTCAGCTGAAATATTTGCTTCAATCCGAGCTCTCATTATGCAAGAAAATCACGAATGCTCAGCGTTTCGAGAGCGACGATTCTCATCGCTCCCTGAAAGATTAAAAATTTTGGGAAATTAACTAAATCACAATATTTTTGTTCAGGCAGCTCACTTCAGCGCAATAGAATGATTACAAATTTCCGGAAATCAACTAAATCAAAATATTCTTGGTTAGCCAATTAAAGAAAAATTAAAATAAATAGAATTATTTTAATACATAAAGAGCAACTGAATCAAGCATGTAATTTATCTGTCATCCCTCCAAAATCATATTGCTCACCTAATGTTCAGGGATTTTGGAATACCAACACCATCATAAGGCTTTGATAAGAACTGCGTTCGATGCTTGCGCAGCCATGTTTGGTTCAGCCTGAAAGAAAAGGCCAAACTTTGCTCGCTGTTTTTCCTCAAAGTTTACGCAAGAGCTCGCAATTTAGAGAAGGAAAAAGAAGGTAATTCAAACTCTGATCAATCACCGATAATTTGAGACTTAACAATGATTATCCTGCTCATCTTTACGATATGAAGAGAAGCAAAGAGAAACTACCCTGGAGTCGTGGCGAAAGTAAAACTTCCTGAGCTCTGCGCTAGAATTTTAGACGGGAGACAACTGCTACTCCGACGGCTGCTCCGGCTGCTGCTCCGACTGCTGCTCCGACTGCTACTCCGACTGCTGCTCCGACACTCCGTTCTGATCACCTCATGACCAGCTCCATTCAGGAAGCCGTGAAGACTTGAATGTTCGTGTACTTTAAAACGATTTTATTAGAAATTGTTCAAAAGTACAGGCATAAAAATTCGACAACTTAAAAACAATTTGATTGGAAATTGGGCGCTAGTACATAAATATTCAATGACTTTAAAAACAATTCGATGAGAAATCCTGCCGAAGTACATTAATATCCGTGAACTTTGAAACAGTTTGTTTAGAAATCGTACACAACGCTGTGTGTGATAGAAAAAACAATCCGTACCGATCTGTTGCCAAAATGTCAAGCCTTGTCTTTTTTCTTCAACAGCTAAAATACCTGCCCTACTGCACTAACTAAGCCATTTTCCACACGATCACTATAAGACCAATTGCTTCATTTCCTGAACGTTGACGATTCATCAGCAACACCTCAATTGCTGTGCAAGTTTGCTTCATTGCAAATTTCCCTTGCAAAAATACCTCCTGTCTCATCATCGTCCCTGCGCGCTCAGACGAAAAACATGAATTTTGCATCTCCTTTGATTAACTTCTCATTTTCTGCGGGACAAAAAGCGAACGAAGAAATGAAGTTGGGAGAAGCGAGCGCTTGTGACTACAGTGTCAACAGGAGGTCTGTTTACGGAGTGTTTCCTTGCCGGGCTACTCTTGCTGGATCGCTGGACCTGTTTACAGTACCTGGGCAACTACTCTGCACCGCCTATTGTTTGTTGAAACGCCAGGCTACAGTTCTCACTGCTTGCAGGACCACTGCTTGTAACCTCTGTTAGTTAGGTGGTTTAATTCCTGTATATATACACCAATTCCTTCCTTCTGCTTGCACAAGTAAGGCTTCCTGTTGCTGGAAACACTGGACACCTGTTGACGACCCTGTTTGCTGGGTTCACTGATTAAAACCTCTGTTTATTAGGTAGTTTCAGTGCTGTTTATGTGCTTCTCGAAATGCTGTATTCGTGTTCATGAATCTGTCCCCTGGATTTACTGAACTGCTGTATGCCGATGCGAAAGATCATATTTCATGCACCTCCAGCAGCACAGAAGGTCAACTCATCTCATCACTGGATGTGCTAAAATTCTCTTTACCATAAAGGATGCATTAAACTGCTGCTGATTTGCTAAACAAGATGGACTGATATTCGTATCACCGAATTTCAAGCCCCTGAACTATGCAGCCGTTTTCACCAAATTCGCCGGCTTGTAATTTCTTAGTCGTAATTCATGGCTGTGTACCCAAGTGACTCTGTGTGCCCAGTTCTAGGCTGTGCACCCAAGAACACTCCCCCATTGTGCTCAGAATGTCAAATGAAAAAAAAACCTAATTGCACCGCATTCAGGGCCTGCCTTTCCGGGTTCAGCAAGTCCTCGAATTTTGAGGCCGCTATTTTTCCGATAAAAAGTAGAAGGATGTTGTTACACGTCATGCAAGACGACAAAAATAAGCCCGAAATAATCCGAAGGAAGGTTAGGATAAGCATTTTGTTCTTTTTATATGTTTTCATTCACAATAGTGTATTCGTTAAGGGTCTACTTAGACATTCTTCTGCTACTTGGAAGTAACCTCGGGATTTAACTTTTTGGATTTACGTTCGAGGATTTGAGGTTGCAAAAGGCTGTTAAAAATTGCC
This sequence comes from Morinoia aosen, assembly GCA_030386875.1. Taxonomy (NCBI): domain Eukaryota; kingdom Metazoa; phylum Arthropoda; class Malacostraca; order Amphipoda; family Talitridae; genus Morinoia; species Morinoia aosen. The sequence goes on from CM059571.1 coordinate 573,489, forward strand.
TTTATATTACAGGGTCCCACTAAATTCTCTTCAATTTTCTAAATTATGAAATCCGGGAGCACGATCATCCAGAAAGCAAGTGTTCCGCTACCTTTTTCCATAGTGAGGACAGCTTTGGCAGTTTTGAGCCCTTAGCATTGGCGTCCAGTCCTTGTGCGATGCATTCGATTTGCAGTTGTTAACTGTGGTTTGATTAGTCACTGCGGTGTCTGCAATCATGTCGCTCTCAACTTTTGATTAGCCACTGCAGTATCTGTAATCATGTCGGGTCAACTTCTGATTAATCAAGGTGATGTCTGTTATCACGTGGCAGTCAATTTCTTCCACGACTCAGTCTTATTCTTGTGGTGCACACAGAGCTGTAGATAAGGTTCCCTGGACACTCTCACTGGTTGCGTAGATGTTTGAAATTAGGACCCTTCTTTCCAATCAAACTTGCTCATAAGTGAAATGTTTCATCCTCGGAAGATCATCTATCTCGAAATAGAGCTCATTGGGACCCATTTTTTCAATCAAAATTCCGTGTTAGTTGAGGATTTTACCCGCGGAAAATTTTCTGCCAAGAACTCGAGCTCAATAAACTACTTGAGGATACTGAAGAAATATTTTAATGAAAGTAGAACACACGATACTGAAGAGTTGAGATTTTAGAGTTCAATTTTGCAGAGCGACATATATGTAAAAGAGGTTGTGGAATGAAAGAAGAAATGGCCCCAATAAGCTGCAAACAATACTAGAATTCATGATTTCAAATGCGTTTACTTCCCATAAAAATACAATTAAAATCAAATTACAACAACAATCTAAAATGACACTTGAACTTGATATTAACTTTCCGTAATGAATTGGTATTTCTTCCTCATTTGCATCTTTCTAGGGAAGCTTTAATAACTAATCAGAACCATTTCTACTTCAAATGTCATAAATCCTGCTTATAGTTGCTAGCTCACTCCATGGCTGAGGGGAAGTCGAGGTCCTACAAGGGATCTGATCCGTTGAAGTGGATGCATTAATTCGGCATTCCATTGCCTGTTCCATCACAAATACACATTGTTTGTAGTCTTAATAATCAAGAAGTTACGTATTCAGTAACCTTACATGTTTATTTAAGTTAAACGGTGAGTATGGCATCATACAAAATCCTACGTGCTACAAAACACACGAATGCTGTAAATTCAAGAAAAATCAAACCATTGAATCCATTTTTTTCACGAGGCTATATATATAATTGCACAACTACATGAAATTGAGCAGCACCTACACGTTTAGAATAAGCCCGCGGTGTTACCTATAGTGAAGTTCAGTCAAACTTTGCACAGCGAGAAAGAATATAACGCGCAACTTCTCTAAAACATTCAACATTCATCCCCAAGTGTTGGTGGGTTTTCTCTGTAAATTATTTACATTCAAAAACGAAGAATTTCATATCTACCTCTCTAGTGCTAGAGTGAACATACAGTACATACAATAAAAATGCTGGAAATCCATATTTTAAACGCCTCTATTTTTGAGCGAAGTTCAATCTAATTTGCATTGATGACGGCCCTCTTTAGAAATTCACGCCGTAAATTAATTCTTCCCATGTGGATCTAGCGAGGGAGGAGAGCGGCGCCTTAAAGTGAAACATTTGCCCGGCAACGCAGGCAAATTACAGCGCAGTAATTCCAGGCAATTCGGAACGCATGAGACAAGTTCTTGCGAGTTCCGCACAGCTGGCAAGAAAGTCATCCGGACCGTGGAGTTCACACTTGAATCTTACGAGGAATGGAAGGCGAATTGTTCTAAGTCTCTTGCACTACGGCACTACGCTTTTTTACTTCTACGTAAAGTATTGTGTTTTATTTGATGGCAATCTATCAAAGACATGATACAACACGCAAGATATTTTCCAGTGATGGAGAACCCGGTAATTCTTAATTCCAGAGATGTTACACGAGTGTATGTTAATCTATAGGACCGCTTTACAAAAAGTGGTACTTTTTGGTGATGATATAATGCAGGTATGATTCAACACTTAAAAATATATTTCAAGTCGGGAAACGACAATTTTTTATTTCAGCGATATTGCATGAGTGGGAGTTAATCTCTAGGAAGTCTAGAAAAAATGTATTATGTTTTTGCTTAATAATAGCTCCTTTAGCAACTATTTATACCATGAGCAAACTCATGCCCATTAGATCTTGTGCCCAAATTTGGCTGATTGGACCCCTGGGTTGGGCTTTGAAAGAGTGTGTGCTTAGGCCTATGGAATGTCGTATTGATTTGTGAGCAAAGGTTAACATCGGCATCTTTGGGATGCTTTATTTCCAATCAAGCCTGATACATATGATCTTAGCATTGGTTTTCCAAATGTCTTATAACTAAGCCTATATATAGGACACCATGACGGTTCCCCCGTAAAGCCGGTACCCATTTCCGACACCTGGGTTGAGTGGGGTATTGTGCTTGAGCTTTCCCTTATACCCAACGGGGAAAATCTTCGCGCCAGCGCTGGGAACGAACCCGCGACTTCCAGCATACAAGTCCGATCCCTTAACAGCTGTGCCACCGCTAATACCGTTGAATAACGATTAAAATTCTAAAGAAGACTAGGTCATAGGACTGCAATTCTAAGATCTCTAAATCCTTAGGCAGACAAATAATGATTGTTTCATTAAGAAAAATTCTATGAGTTATGGCTTTTTCCCGCATTTAACGCTCAAATTCAAGTCTAAAAGTTTAAATTCTACCTACAATTCGAATGGAATGCTTACGAGAGCTCAGTGCGAGAAATGGATATTTTATACTTGCGCGAAATGAAGTTGCGCATCAAGATAAATTTTTGAATGGTATTGTAATTTTTCAACGTATTTTAAGCTTTGAAAACGTGCAAAAGAAGCCGCTAAAATATTTTGCGGCGGCCTCTATGCCTTTTTGAGTCACAAACACGCAAGATGAAACTCCAAGGGTTTCGCGTGCAGTTAATTTAGAATTTCTTCAAATCGTAGTCAGTCTATACGAAATCAGTTTGAGACACATGCAGTACATAAAAAACACTTTTGAATCGCATGCCGTCAATGGAAAACACGTTAGAGTCACATGCAGTTAGAGTAAAACTCCATTTGAGCGCCATATCATAAATAGCAAAACATGGACCGCATCCAGTAAAAAACATTTTCAAATCGCCTGCAGTCAAAAGGGAATCCCTCCGAGTTACATGGGGTCACCAGTTAGCCTCGTTAGAGTCGCGTGTAGTTGAGAGGATTCCTACACTCGGATCGAACGCACTTCCGATCCGCTCTATGAGTCGCATTTAGGTAACGCGATCAAACTTTCCATATCAGTTACAATATTATCAAAAATATCTCGCTGGAGTCACCGAAATATCATTCTCTCTGCGAAGCGTTCCACGCAATAAAACTTGCAAATGCAACGTTCACGTTAACATTTAATGTAACACTCTAAGTGTCAACTTATTTACTTTTTTATGCCGCTCATCTCGCAAGAATCTCACTAAATAGAAGGCGCTACGCAGGGCACGGAAGAGTCCCGCAGTACTCAGAGGGGGATTTTGAGCTCTGCATTTCGCACGTTTATAATTGCACGAGAGTTGCAGCATGCAAGCGGGGGCTAAAAAGTATCCCAAACAAAGCCGGCTGGTTACGGTCCCCTTAGCGCCAGTGGAGCGGGGCAACAAAACAAATATTGAGCTGATTTTTATGCCTCTAATTCCGGGCCTCGCCGCGCTGCTAAATTTTGCATGGCCACCAGATATTTCTGCGCCCGAAAAGTAAATTTGTGTTGAGGATAGTTAGCGTAGACATTCCTGTGGAGAATTGCGTTATGAAAATAGTAAACATGGACATTCCTGGGGAGTATTTTGTGTAGAAAATAATGAGCATGGCCATTGTTGCGGAGCATTCCGTGTAGAGAATAGTAAACGTGGTCATTCGTGCGCATTTTTCGTACAGAAAATAGCAAGCACAACCATGGCTGCGCAAGTTTTTAGTACAGGAAATAGTAAACATGACCAATGCTGTGGAGTGTTTCGTGTAGAGTATTTCGAGTATATCGAATGCGTGGCCAGTTTTGTAAAGGCAGGTTATGTCCTCTATGGAAGGCGCAGTGCTGTCCGCCCCCAGTGCATGGAAATGCTCAGACGTCACAGACGGCTATTTTGTTACGGATATTTTGGTTATCACAGCAACGTTGAGCATAATCGAAGAAATTTTTTAGATGTCTGTAAAGATCTTGTGGCGTTATTATGTACTTACTGTCTCTAGGTAATTTGATATCCTTACATGTTTTGGTTTAAAAAGCAATAACCTTTTTTCTATATTTGAACATTTCTTCAAGATCCAAACTTGGTTTATAGCTGTTAACTTTCTCCGACTCAATTAAGACCCAGAGAAGAAAAGTCACACTGTAAGTATTCCTGTTCCGTTTACGATGCAAATTTTATTTACAATCTAGAGTGACTGCTTGGACCCGGAAGGTCCAGCCACTAATTTCATTACTGATGCTCTCCATATATCTTCATCTCATTGCCTCACCACAGCCTTGTGGCATCGGTCGGACCAGCTGCTCAAGGAAACGTAAAATGAACTAAAATCTGTTTGTCTGTGGGAAAAAATTTGTCTGTGAGAAAAAAATTAAATTGTCTGTGGAAGAAACAGGTAGTTGTGGCCTAAAGCACTCGAGCGGTAAAAATTTGACTTAAACTTACCTTAAATGCCAATAAAATTAATGTACGTACACATCCATCTCGTGCTACCCATTAGCAATGGTAACTCATGTCGGATTTGGCTTAGTGAGAAAGATGAAGGGTGCGATTTGGTTGTGATTGAAGTGAGTGTCCTATACTAAAGAGCTCTCTTTTCTTTATGAAATCTGATAAAATAATCTTAAAAGGAAGAATTAACGTCTAATCTCAGATAAATATATACCAAATTGTGCGAGCGAGCACGCCCCCTACCCTAAGCACCTCAGAGGTCTTATAAGCGGTGAGCTCTTTAGGGCCCGCGCATTTGGTTCGCATCCCCACCTGTACAACATCTTCACCAATAAACGTCGCAGTTAACCAGCGTGATCTCTAACCTCTGTCTGCCTGTATAAAATTAGGAACATACAGCTGCAGTCAGTGCAGCAACACTGGTAACGATGATGAAATTACTATGACTTAGAGTAGATGAGAGAATTTTCAAAACTAAATATGTTCACGTTTCTTCTGCTTTAGCAACCGTCACCGACAATACTAATGCATCAATATGTATTTAAGGGCTTCACTGAAGGCAGTTTGTTGTACATATGTAATGGAATAGCCAAAAACAAATTACATTGCTATTTCATACCTATGTGAACTTTGATTTAGTGATTCACTCTTGATACGAAAATCACGAACCTAATTATAGTTTGTGCAAGGCTGTTGTCTCTGATCCAAACTCAGTTCATTATGTCAACGCTATTTGCCTTTTGAAGCTCCTCTACACGCTGACTGCGATGCGCCCACCGGTGGGTCGGGTGAAAAAGTTTTAACAAACTTTTAACATTAATGGTACTTAGTGCACGCAGTTAATGTTTGGAATTTATAAAATTTCTTACAAATTTTGGACTTAAATTTGAGTTGAATACTGATCTTTAGCTTCACTCATTGCAGCAACGAGTTACACTTGAGTTCCACCAACGCAGTGCTTACCACACCGTTGGTATTCCAGTGCTGAAGCTCCTTTGTTCTGGGCGTCGATTAACACCCGCTCTGTGCCGGCTCACCTCCGTCGCTGCGTGGGGCAGAAGTTGGCTCGAACCTTAATTGCTATGCCAACTCCTCTAAAGTTGTCGCGACCGAGGAATTGAAAAAGTTCCGGTTTGTCTGTGCTATTTCGCTGATTGCTGCGCATGGTTGTTGTCATAGCAGAAAAAAGAGATTCCAGTATTTCAGTTCTGAACACAAATGCGCATTACCAAGATTTTTCATCATGGCTTAAGATTCTACGCAGGATTTGCACGTGCATAATATGTGATTGGAAGGGTCATGCCTGAGAAATAGTTATAAAATATTTCTTAGTGTCTGAAGCACTTAGAAGATTTCTCCGTCTGTGAAAGCAGGTGCGTACAATTAATTTAGTTAATCGAATTGTGCCAGCTTTCAAAAACATTTCCTTTGATCTGAAACTAAACGGGAAATTTTCATCCTCTTATGGATATTACCTGAGGAATAGCGACATTAAAGCAATTGTTTTTACTTTAAGGGAAAAAATTATACTCGCAAAAAGCGACATCAAGTTTCGCGTCGCTTTCCCACAAGTGCAGCCTCCATGTTGAGGCATTAAACAATACAGGAATGTTACCGTTCAGCAACCGTTAAAAGGTTGTGGTTTTTAACTATTTGCTTAAATTCAACCAGCTATAAAAGTTTAGTTTTGCTTCCGAATTTTCTGTCGCTCATTACCTTCAAATTTTTTCGTGATGCATGAGCCTCTATTTCAAATTCTTAAAGCATCAACAATGAAAGAAACACAACCCGAAATTATTTTAAAAGCGTCAATCACTTTTAAAATAAGTTTTAAATAAAATAATCAGATAAATTTTTTAACATTTTTTTATGTAAATAAACTTAAATAACACAGATCTACGCGCGATGTAAATCTTCCTAGCAATAAAGCTGGCCACGTAAGTTCAGGTAAATTAACTTGCAACGACGTCAAAAATCTGGTCCTTAAATCCATAAGCGCTTTGCAATTAGCATTATTCTGTCACGCATAGCAGCTCGCCGCCTCCACCTTCCATCTTCATTTTAAAACTCAAAAGGCATGCCAGTATAAGAACCCCATGACCAAAGTTCTGCGTATTCAATTTTGATCAAAACGCGTTTTTTTTAACCCAAAATGTCTGCCATTAAAAGGACCCCGCGACTAAAGTCCTGCGTGTTCAAATCTCCAACGAAAACGTTTTCATTTGAAGGCCCCGCGTTCAGTAGCAGGCCACCCACGCACAGTCGGGGCCAGATTTCACGGCTGTTTAGGTCGTGTCGTAAAAACGGACATGTCGTCAACACTCAAACACCCGCTGTGTTGCCTGAGTGACTGCAGCCCGTCTACGACTAAATTAGAGCTCTAGAGAAGGTCACAATCCTGTTTGTGTGAACAAAGGAAGAGTAAAACGGGAGATTTCCGTACGTGAGCTTTAGCGTGTGATGAGAATTGGAAAAAAGACGTGAGGTGTTGTTTTAGCGTCTATAAAATCGGCGTGCATTTACAGTAACTGATATCAAGAGGCTGTAGGGTGAGGATGTGTTATTCAACGCGCTGGCCGCGATGTGAGCCGCCGGCGTACGCGGAATTTCATAATGCTGACGTAATTTTCATAAATACTTAATAAAAGCTAAATGAAAGCGCAATCCAGTTACTGTTTGCTATTTTCAAAATTGCTCTCTGCAATTGACTTTAAATTTCAGTGATATATTGAACTTTAGTTTCACCCATCGCTGTCACCGTACTGACCCTGCATACGTACGTCAGGGGTTTGATCAACCCAATTGGACTTGGGGTCCGGCGTTGGAAACTGTTCGTAACTGTATGGTGTATTTTGCCTTATAATTTTAAATGGATATCAATGAAGTACACAGCATTCACACTGTGCAGCTGAGATGCTTGTATCCTAAGCCAGATGGCAATCAACGATTTCAGCCCACGTTTGCATGGCAACGAGACTGTAACGAATAGCTTTAGACTGTCCTTTTTTCATACGAATTAATTCATTTAAGAATGGGTTCTGCTTGGTATGAATTATATCATTTGAGAATTTTTTTCTCTTGGTGCGAATTATTTCATTTAAGAATATTTACCATTTGCTCCGAATAATTTAATTTGAGAATTTTTACCCCTTGATACGTATTATCCCATTAAAGAATATTTTCTTCTGGCAACGAATTATCTCCTCTAAGCATCCTTTCCGCTCTGTGTAGAATGAGCTCTCCAAAAGCAATGCACTCTAATAATAAGAATTTATTCTTAGAAAGAATTTAGAAATAAAAATTTATTCCTAGAAAACGATGCTGATATCGAATTATGTTCTCCCACGCAGGGCCTGAAATGCCTTAGAGTTATTGCAAAAATATACAAAACGAGAAAATGATTGAAAATAAACACCTGATCTTCGAAATGATATTCCGAGTATCAAAAACATGGCCTGAAACACCATAAAGAAACTGAATCTGAAATTCGCACGTAAAACCACAAAAACTTTTTTATTTACAAATACTTCAGAATGGACACACTTCTGAAAAAAAAACGTTTTTTTGAGTCGTCGTGTTCAAGCGAGAGCGAGGTGAGTTCAATCTTGCAGGGCACTTCGTCTCCCGCACATGCGATTCTGACGTTAGTATTTTATCGAGATACAGAAAGTCAACACCACTCAAGGCCGGCCGCAATCGATGTGTCAGGGTTTCAAAGGTTGAGAATATCATGATGGTTATCTCGTACAGTGTTTGTGTGTGTGAGTGAGTAGTGTTTGTGTGTGTGTGTGTGTGTGTGTGTGTGTGTGTGTGTGAGTGAGTAGTGTTTGTGTGTGTGTGTGTGTGTGTGTGTGTGTGTGAGTGAGTAGTGTTTGTGTGTGTGTGAACTCGCTTAATTATATTTTGCAGTACGTTCATTCTTGTATAGAGGTTATATATACACAACTCTTGATAAGCTGTCGTTATCTGACTAGTAAACCTGACCAGTCTCCCTGACCAGTCTACCTGACCAGTCTACCTGACCAGTCTACCTGACCAGTCTACCTGGCCAGTCTACCTGACCAGTCTACCTGGCCAGTCTACCTGACCAGTCTACCTGGCCAGTCTACCTGACCAGTCTACCTGGCCAGTCTACCTGACCAGTCTACCTGGCCAGTCTACCTGACCAGTCTACCTGACCAGTCTACCTGACCAGTCTACCTGACCAGTCTACCTGACCAGTCTACCTGGCCAGTCTACCTGACCAGTCTACCTGGCCAGTCTACCTGACCAGTCTACCTGGCCAGTCTACCTGACCAGTCTACCTGACCAGTCTACCTGACCAGTCTACCTGGCCAGTCTACCTGACCAGTCTACCTGGCCAGTCTACCTGACCAGTCTACCTGACCAGTCTACCTGACCAGTCTACCTGGCCAGTCTACCTGACCAGTCTACCTGGCCAGTCTACCTGACCAGTCTACCTGGCCAGTCTACCTGACCAGTCTACCTGACCAGTCTACCTGACCAGTCTACCTGACCAGTCTACCTGACCAGTCTACCTGGCCAGTCTACCTGACCAGTCTACCTGACCAGTCTACCTGACCAGTCTACCTGGCCAGTCTACCTGACCAGTCTACCTGGCCAGTCTACCTGACCAGTCTACCTGACCAGTCTACCTGACCAGTCTACCTGGCCAGTCTACCTGACCAGTCTACCTGACCAGTCTACCTGACCAGTCTACCTGGCCAGTCTACCTGACCAGTCTACCTGGCCAGTCTACCTGACCAGTCTACCTGGCCAGTCTACCTGACCAGTCTACCTGGCCAGTCTACCTGAGCGTGCAATGGTAGGGTGTATGACAATAATGAACCCACAGAAATTAATAAACTCAGCATCACGTTGTTTTTCCTCTCTGAGAGATCCTGACTGCCTCACTAGCAGACATGCAATATTCCATCATGACCCTCAGAGGAAGAAAACTACATAATCTATTGAAAGTACCTCTTTCAAGGGGATGATGTGAAGTCCCATGCTCTTGGTTTAAATGGAATGGGAATTTTAATCTTGTTACTGACCTCGTTTTCGAGAAAGTTATTTTTCGTTTTTAATCCTATCACCTTCTACTTCAAAATTGATCTTATTTTCCAAACTTCTCTCAATCTTGTTGTTTTTATGTACAAGTTATGATGACACACCATGGGCGCATAGATTCCTTGATTCCTTGTTGATTCCCTCCTTTCCTATGAATGCCTCCCTCATTCCTCTCTCATGAATACCTCTGTAGTAGTTAAGGAGGCTTAAACTGCCTCACGATCTTATCTAATCTACTTTTCCTACACAGAACTCTCATGAAGCGATTCTAATTTTTCATATAGATTACCATCCAGTTAATGTTTTAAGTATCTCAATGATTGAAATTCAACTGTATTGTATTCTTAAGACAGTGCTAGTCAAAGGCAGCTATGGTGGTAATTTTAGGACTCTAAATATCGCACTGCGCAGATTTTGTAGCTCGCTCCGTACGTATGATGACGGAAGTCTTCCTAAGGAAGGGATCGTGGCTTCAGAAGTCTTTCTTAAGAAGGGATCGTGGCTTCAGAAGTCTTTCTTAAGAAGGGATCGTGGCTTCAGAAGTCTTTCTTAAGAAGGGATCGTGGCTTCAGAAGTCTTTCTTAAGAAGGGATCGTGGCATCAGAAGTCTTTCTTATGAAGGGATCGTGGCTTCAGAAGTCTTTCTTAAGAAGGGATCATGGCTTCAGAAGTCTTTCTTAAGAAGAGATCGTGGTTTCAGAAGTCTTTCTTGAGAAGGGATTGTGGCTTCAAAAGTCTTTCTTAAGAAGGGATCGTGGCTTCAGAAGTCTTTCTTAAGAAGGGATCGTGGCTTCAGAAGTCTTTCTTAAGAAGGGATCGTGGCTTCAGAAGTCTTCCTTAAGAAGGGATCGTGGCTTCAGAAGTCTTTCTTAAGAAGGGATCGTGGCTTCAGAAGTCTTTCTTAAGAAGGGATCGTGGCTTCAGAAGTCTTTCTTAAGAAGGGATCGTGGCTTCAGAAGTCTTTCTTAAGAAGGGATCGTGGCATCAGAAGTCTTTCTTATGAAGGGATCGTGGCTTCAGAAGTCTTTCTTAAGAAGGGATCGTGGCTTCAGAAGTCTTTCTTAAGAAGGGATCGTGGTTTCAGAAGTCTTTCTTAAGAAGGGATCGTGGCTTCAAAAGTCTTTCTTCAGAAGGGATCGTGGCTTCAGAAGTCTTTCTTAAGAAGGGATCGTGGCTTCAGAAGTCTTTCTTAAGAAGGGATCGGGGCTTCAGAAGTTTTCCTTAAGAAGGGATCGTGGCTTCAGAAGTCTTTCTTAAGAAGGGATCGTGGCTTCAGAAGTCTTCCTTAAGAAGGGATCGTGGCTTCAGAAGTCTTTCTTAAGAAGGGATCGTGGCTTCAGAAGTCTTTCTTAAGAAGGGATCGTGGCTTCAGAAGTTTTCCTTAAGAAGGGATCGTGGCTTCAGAAGTCTTTCTTAAGAAGGGATCGTGGCTTCAGAAGTCTTCCCTAAGAAGGGATCGTGGCTTCAGAAGTCTTTCTTAAGAAGGGATCGTGGCTTCAGAAGTCTTTCTTAAGAAGGGATCGTGGCTTCAGAAGTTTTCCTTAAGAAGGCATCGGGGCTTCAGAAGTTTTCCTTAAGAAGGGATCGTGGCTTCAGAAGTCTTTCTTAAGAAGGGATCGCGGCTTCAGAAGTCTTCCTTAAGAAGGGATCGTGGCTTCAGAAGTCTTTCTTAAAAAGGGATCATGGCTTCAGAAGTCTTCCTAAAGAAGGGATCGTGGCTTCAGAAATCTTCCTTAAGAAGGGATCGTGGCTTCAGAAGTCTTCCTTAAGACTGGATCTTGGCTTCAGAAAAAGCTGAAACTCGCACAATCGAACAAGGAACAGCTTCGACAGCTCCTATTTTATTTGGGGCGGCCCGAAACGATCTGAAAGAAGAGAAGCAGCTCATCAATGTTCGGTGCTGGGAACATCGAAGCAGAGGGCATCGATAATCAATACCTTCAAGACCTCGAGCTGGATCCTGCTCACTTTGAGCACCGTCTCTTGAACTTACCCAAGTCTGAACTTACCAAGTCTGAACTTCCCCTAATCTGAACATATCCAAGTCTGAACTCATCATGTCAGAGCTGTGACGCAGCGCGACTGTCTGGTGCGTCACATTCGCTGCTCCAAAATTTGGTGACCTTCCCTGCCTGCTGTCGCCCCGCCTTGACTCGATCGCGGACGCGCACTAATTACTGAGCTCAAAAATCTAAGGAAAATCTGCCGATGGAGTGAAGTCGATTTGCCATTCGTACAACTTTCATTTTTTATGCGAACAATGCTCGTTAATTGCTGCTATAGAGAATCTAAGAAAAAGCTGTTGATTGAAGTAGAGTCGACCGTCTCTAACATCATTTCATTTATTTTTTGTGTGAATAATAATTTTTCGTCTTAAATAATCATAACTGAATAATATTTTTGACCCGCTCACTCACTCGTATCATTCAGCGTTGAGGTAGCTCCTGCTATCTCGCTATCTCTGAGTGTGTGTATGTATTTGTGTGTGATGTATGTGTGAGTATGTATGTGTAGCTCCTACCCTCACTGTGTATATGTATTTAGTTGTGTTTGTACATATTTGTATTTGAGTATGTGTATGTATTTATATATGTGTGTTTAATGTTTATGTATTCGAAGTTCCTGCCATCTCTGTGTATGTGAGTAGGTATGCCTATGTGTATGTGTGTATGTGATTATGTGTGTGTTAGTGTGTGTGTGTGTGTGTGTGTGTGCGCAGCTCATGGCTGTCCCCCACGGCCCCGCAGGCTCCACCCGCCGACATACTGCACAGACTGCCGCAAAATAACATTTGTATCTCGCTGCCCAGCACGCACATCTGTCCGCAGGTCGCAGTTCCCGTCAAAACAGCCTCGCTGTTTTTAAAGCCAAGAATTTAGTGATCGATAAACTCTTCAACGAAAATTAAAATTAAGTCTTTTTCATATTTGTGATGTTTTCCTGAAAAATGATTTGGACTCTAACAGTTCCCTCGTATCGAAAATAATAATAAAAATGTACCGTAAAACTTAGCCGCCGAAGTTTAATTTCAGGAAAACTTGAGTAGTATGCTTATCGCCTTCGCGGATATTTCTACCTGACCAGTCTACCTGACCAGTCTACCTGACCAGTCTACCTGACCAGTCTACCTGACCAGTCTACCTGACCAGTCTACCTGACCAGTCTACCTGACCAGTCTACCTGACCAGTCTACCTGGCCAGTCTACCTGACCAGTCTACCTGGCCAGTCTACCTGGCCAGTCTACCTGACCAGTCTACCTGACCAGTCTAACTGGCCAGTCTACCTGACCAGTCTACCTGACCAGTCTACCTGACCAGTCTACCTGACCAGTCTACCTGACCAGTCTACCTGGCCAGTCTACCTGACCAGTCTGTCTAACTACGCAGTGCAAGTTCATCTCTCAGAGAGGCGCAGTATGTCTCATAAAAAAATCAACTATGACTTTACTTAACTAGGATATAGTTGTTAAGATTTTATTTGAGTATCACTCATGTTAAGCCTAATTATAGAGTTAACGAGGCTGGAATATTTGTAAGAAGTAATAAACCTTTTAATTTTATGTTAGACTTTACCGTGTGAATGGTCGGACCAAACTCAAACTAAAACAAAGACTCCAGCGGTTTTTATTATTTGTAAGTTCTGTACAAAACATCCTTTGTATGTCGTATTCTAGCTTCATTTTCAAATCTCGAGGCACACCCGTCAAGTCCACGATAGCGAGAACATTTAGCCAAAAGTCACCTCCATTTCATTTTTAACGACGTGATAAGATTCCTGAACTTGCAACGAAGAGATAACAGGAAATATTCCCTCAAAAATCAAATTTAACAAGCCATCCAAATTTCCTAATTTGAAACGACGAAACTTTCACAGAGAAAAAATAAAATTCAGTCAATACTCTGCAGTGCAGCTAGTGATGGCTGCCTGTAAAACCAGCTTCTTATATTTTCGTACTGTGAACGAGTAGTCCGCTCAAAGTCGAGTTGTCCGCTCACGGTTAAATGGTCCTCTCAAAGTCGAGTTGTCCGCTCAAGGTTAAGTTGTTTTTTTCCACTCGAGTTGTCCGCTCACCGTTAAGTTGTTCGCTCAAGGTCGAGTTGTCCGTGCACGGTTAAGTTGTCCTTTTACATTCGAGTTGTCCGCTCACGCATAAGTTGTCCGCCAAAGCGCCCAGCAGCACGGCGGCGGAGCAGACACGGAGTCACGCTCGGAATATTCACGAGCAACAGACGGGCGGTGCGCGCTAACTTCGCAGGTGCTTGAATGCAACGCGTAAATACATGCTGCACCCGTTCTGTCCTCACCTGGCAGGAAAATGAAGGGTTTTGTTTTCCATCCCATCCTGGGGACTTGGCCACGGTTGAGGAAACAAGGTAGAGTTATTTCTATGGGGAAAAATACACCTCCTCTTATTCAGCTAGCCAATAGAACGGCTTCGTTTCAAACAAACTTTATGACGTCACCGTTGCAACATATAGTTAGGTCAATAGTGGTGCCAGATTTGGGGATAGCAGTGTTGCCAGATGCAATATGAAAGCTTCTATTGGTCGTTGCCATGACGTCAGCATTGCCACTCGGTCGATGAAAAAGACTTTTGTGACGATACCTTATTTCTTCTACGGTGGACTTGTCGCTCCTCGGGGTTGTGTAGGACACCTGAGCTGCTCCCTCGTGGTGTCTCTCCTCGTCAGCGTAGCTTGAGGAAACAGCGCTCTTCAGCGGCTGCCTGAGCCGCCCTGCCTCTTAAAATGAACATCACTTGTTGTAGAAGTCTGTTGTGGGTTTATTTTTAAATGGGCTTATTCATACATTCTTAAATTTTCTGTCTTTTTTTCGTGAGCATTCAGTGCAACCGGCTTCCTGCACGGGTGTCTTTGCCTTTTGTTCCTTATTCTTATATATATATTTCCGTCTCAGTGAGATGCTTTTGCCAAGAGTTGTAGATTGGCAAATTATTATCTAACTCTCTGCTGCGGAAGTGATTCTCCACTCAGTCGATTCGAAGCGGAATAGCAGTAACTGATGATGCTTCAGGGAGTATTTACCATTGAACGAAAACTTACCTGCTCTTGATCAAATATTAAAACCAGGTTTGAACAAACCAGTTTTTTCAAAAATATATTTGAAAGTTTTCAGCGACGAAATAAAATGCTCGAGCGTAAGGTAAGTCACATGAAGTTCTAATGATTAGCATTACAAGTCACATGAAGGCCTAATGATTAGCATTACAAGTCACATGAAGGTCTAATGATTAGCATTACAAGTCACATGAAGGTCTAATGATTAGCATTACAAGTCACATGAAGGTCTAATGATTAGCATTACAAGTCACAGGAAGGTCTAAGGATTAGCATTACAAGTCACACGAAAGTGTAATGATTAGCATTACAAGTCACATGAAGGTCTAATGATTAGCATTACAAGTTACACGAAGGTCTAATGATTAGCATTACAAGTCACATGACGGTCTAATGATTAGCATTACAAGTACACGAAGGTCTAATGATTAGCATTACAAGCCACACGAAGGTCTAATGATTAGCATTACAAGTCACATGAAGGTCTAATTATTAGCATTACAAGTCACACGAAGGTCTAATGATTAGCATTACAAGTCACATGATGGTCTAATGATTAGCATTACAAGTCACACGAAGGTCTAATGATTAGCATTACAAGTCACACGAAAGTCTAATGATTAGCATTACAAGTCACACGAAGGTCTAATGATTAGCATTACAAGTCACATGACGGTCTAATGATTAGCATTACAAGTCACACGAAGGTCTAATGATTAGCATTACAAGTCACACGAAAGTCTAATGATTAGCATTACAAGTCACACGAAAGTCTAATGATTAGCATTACAAGTCACACGAAGGTCTAATAATTAGCATTACAAGTCACATGACGGTCTAATGATTAGCATTACAAGTCACACGAAGGTCTAATGATTAGCATTACAAGTCACACGAAAGTCTAATGATTAGCACTACAAGTCACACGAAGGTCTAATGATTAGCATTACAAGTCACATGACGGTCTAATGATTAGCATTACAAGTCACACGAAGGTCTAATGATTAGCATTACAAGTCACACGAAGGTCTAATGATTAGCATTACAAGTCACATGACGGTCTAATGATTAGCATTACAAGTCACACGAAGGTCTAATGATTAGCATTACAAGTCACACGAAAGTCTAATGATTAGCATTACAAGTCACACGAAGGTCTAATGATTAGCATTACAAGTCACATGAAAGTCTAATGATTAGCATTACAAGTACACGAAGGTCTAATGATTAGCATTACAAGCCACACGAAGGTCTAATGATTAGCATTACAAGTCACATGAAGGTCTAATTATTAGCATTACAAGTCACACGAAGGTCTAATGATTAGCATTACAAGTCACATGATGGTCTAATGATTAGCATTACAAGTCACACGAAGGTCTAATGATTAGCATTACAAGTCACACGAAAGTCTAATGATTAGCATTACAAGTCACACGAAGGTCTAATGATTAGCATTACAAGTCACATGACGGTCTAATGATTAGCATTACAAGTCACACGAAGGTCTAATGATTAGCATTACAAGTCACACGAAAGTCTAATGATTAGCATTACAAGTCACACGAAGGTCTAATGATTAGCATTACAAGTCACATGAAGGCCTAATGATTAGCATTACAAGTCACATGAAAGTCTAATGATTAGCATTACAAGTAAAAATTTAAATGTTAGACTTTATGTTCCAGATGAGGGCAGAACTAATTTGATGCTAAACCAATGATATTTTAGATGTCCTAAGCCGCTATAGAAGCTTTGTTGCTAAGTTTACTGAGGAAGAGCAACATATTCGCTCGAAAACTGAAAAGATTTAACAAGTGAGATAGATTCAATCAAAAAACAAAATCTAAAACAAACCGCCATTAACGATTGAGCTCTCACAAATGGATCAATTTCAAGTTAAGTTTTATTTGACTGTGGTGAAATTTTTCATGCGTGGAATACGAGCGGGCCTGAAGTTCTGTTGCTGAGAGAGGCAGGATGGGAAATTCATCGATTTCGCCTCAATCGATGCCCGCCCTAAGTTAACAATGCTGCAATATTCATCAGACTAAGATGTTTGAGGGCGTACGTATGCTCACCCAGTCTCGTAAGACAACCATTTTGAGTCGAGTAACATGAATTTAGCATTTTGACTGCGACGTGACCCAGCGATGGGCAGCAACGGGATTCTCTGGCCGAACAGCCGTCAAAAACTCAATTATCATATATTCCTGGCATAAACTATATGAAAAAACAATCTATTTAATGTTCGTTACATTCAAAATTGGTCTCTAAAATGAATCCTAATTTGAGTTGAATATTGAACTTCAATTTAACTGTTAACTTGTTCAGTAGTTAACCAGAAATAGCAGTTAAATGTTCAGAAAATAGCCTGCAAAGTCAAAGCGCACCAAAATAACTTAAAAACCACACGTGGGCCATTGAGTGCAACAGAACTGCTTCTCTGAAGTGCGTCAAGATGTGCACAGAATTTTGTACTCTGTTATCATAAGCGAACGTTCATCGAGCTAGAGATGTTTTTCCACATGTTTCTTAACTCTTTCCAGGTGCATTAGGTTGAGTAGAGACGTTGGGTCAATCTACAGCAAGGCTCTCTTGCAAAAATTTGCTTGTTTTTACGTCAGTGGCCAAAGGACTTTGCCGCAGCAGCTTCCGCCTCCAAACTAAGCATTTTTTGTTCCCAGTTGTACCCCAAGTGTTGGCATTTTTGTTAAGCTCGTTCCTATTCTGACAGCGCATTCGTCGGCAAAGGTTACATCTATCAAAAGTTTTCATGATAGTAGATAGTAAAGAATGTAAATTACAAATTCGTTGGCAAAGGTAACATCCATCAAAAATTTTCAAGAATGTAGGCAGTAAAGAATGTAGGTTACAAGTCGGCAAAGGTAACGTCTAGAAATATTTTCAAGAAAAAAGGTAGTAAAGAGTAAAACTACATGATGAACAGGTATTTTGCTGCACAGGAAGGCGTAGTTACATAAGCCCCACAGCAAAAAATAAAACCCTAATTTTCCATAACCTTCTAAACATACTGCGATGTTGCCGTTTTCCTGCACTGTTTCTCAGAAAATTTACTCGTGATTTCTCAGTGGGCTTACATAGAGACATAGGGGCACAGCAACTGAACGGTCTACAACGATTTCTCAGTGGGCTTACATAGAGACAAAGGGGCACAGCAACTGAACGGTCTACAACGATTTCTCAGTGGGCTTACATAGAGACAAAGGGGCACAGCAACTGAACGGTCTACAACGATTTCTCAGTGGGCTTACATAGCGACAAAGGGGCACAGCAACTGAACGGTCTACAACGATTTCTCAGTGGGCTTACATAGCGACAAAGGGGCACAGCAACTGAACGGTCTACAACGATTTCTCAGTGGGCTTACATAGCGACAAAGGGGCACAGCAAGTGAACGGTCTACAACGATTTCTCAGTGGGCTTACATAGCGACAAAGGGGCACAGCAACTGAACGGTCTACAACGATTTCTCAGTGGGCTTACATAGAGACAAAGGGGCACAGCAACTGAACGGTCTACAACGATTTCTCAGTGGGCTTACATAGAGACAAAGGGGCACAGCAACTGAACGGTCTACAACGATTTCTCAGTGGGCTTACATAGCGACAAAGGGGCACAGCAACTGAACGGTCTACAACGATTTCTCAGTGGGCTTACATAGCGACAAAGGGGCACAGCAAGTGAACGGTCTACAACGGTTAAACATCAATTTTAGTTTTTGTCGTTTGCATAACTGTGATGTTTGATAATGCGGTAACGAATAAAATACCATTCCTTAATCATCATTAGCCTTGCGTGTTAATCATCATTAGCCTTGCGTCTTAACCATCATTAGCCTTGCATGTTAATCATCAATAGCCTTGCGCGTTAACCATCATTAGCCTTGCGTGTTAATCATCAATAGCCTTGCGCGTTAACCATCATTAGCCTTGCGTGTTAAGCATCAATAGCCTTGCGCGTTAACCATCATTAGCCTTGCGTGTTAATCATCAATAGCCTTGCGCGTTAACCATCATTAGCCTTGCGTGTTAATCATCAATAGCCTTGCGCGTTAACCATCATTAGCCTTGCGTGTTAATCATCAATAGCCTTGCGCGTTAACCATCATTAGCCTTGCGTGTTAATCATCAATAGCCTTGCGCGTTAACCATCATTAGCCTTGCGTGTTAACCATCATTAGCCTTGCGTGTTAATCATCATTGGCCTTGCGTGTTAATCATCATTGGCCTTGTGTGTTTTAGGTTAGCACACGCCTACAATGTGTAGCACACGCTATACACTATTTCCCAACTTTTTACCCCAATTTTGCGGCAATATCTGTGAATTGTTCTGTTTTTTCACATTTTTATGCTAATATTGTGGGGATATTGAACTAATTATTGTCCCCTAGTGCCAGTGTATGACTATTTTTCCGTTTATTTATACTAATATCGTGGTAACATCGATGTATTTGTTTTCTGAAATCGATCACTCTGCGAGCTTCTATCTATACAAACTCGGCACAAAGTGCAGCAACTTCCAGAAGAGAAGTTGTCTGTTTTTTTTCTTTTTGTCTTTCTTTCTGAGTCTGGCAGCGTCTGTGAAGTCTCACCAATCGTGAACGCTGCGACGAAAACTTCTCAAAACTTTCAAATCGTAAAACTTTTCTCTAAGCTCTACAAAGAGAAGAAGGAGAGAAAACGTCTTCTTGTTTTGTCAATTCAAAAAAACTTTTGGAGCACTCGGTTTTCGTCCAACTTTGGTATCATGAATACGTCAGTGGCAGCACTTGCAGGGGCACGAGTAGATCAGAGCTTCCAGATTAAAATTTTTCTGACAAAAAATTTGAATATTTTAAGATTTTTGAATTGGATTCGGCCATGGAAGAGCACCCTTCATCGAATAACTCAGCAGAGTGGCCAGAAAGTATAGGACTGATTTTTGTATTTTGATTTGTGTTATGAAGTTTTCTGTACTCCGACAGGCCTGCTCTGTAAGATCAAATTTCATTTATAAAATTTTGACCAGGAAAAAGCCCAATCTGGCAACCCAGGCCCAGATTGTGGAAAATAGCAAAAAAATCCCGGTCCTAATTATGGGCCCAGAAATTTTGACTCCGACTTCAATGTCCGTCGAGGAAAAGAAGCGAAGACGATTTTTCTGACTTAGCGCCACGATGGAGCTTAAATGGCGCTAATGGGGAATCCGGAAAAAAGACTCGTCGCCGAAAATCCCAAGAGACTTCGCCAGAAAATCTGTTTTGAGCCTCAATCTAGTGTTAAAAAAAGGTAAAAAGCGGTGTTGTCGTTTCATTTTTGTAATCGTAATGAGTGAACTGAATTAATGTTGAATATGAATTTGTGAAATCCCTAACGAGGGATTTGCAGCAATTCCTTGAGAGAATTGGCGTGTGGGACACTAGGTAAATCGAGTTAAAAACGTAAGGAATATTTTTCAAATTTGATTGGTTTTCAGCGGCCATTGATGTACTAATAGTAGAAGCTGATGTACTATAATAGTAGAAGCTGATGTACCAATAGTAGAAGCTGATGTACTAATAGTAGAAGCTGATGTACTAATAGTAGAAGCTGATGTACCAATGGTAGAAGCTGATGTACTAACAGTAGAAGCCGATGTACTACTAGTAGAAGCTGATGTACTAATAGTAGAAGCTGATGTACCAATAGTAGAAGCTGATGTACCAATAGTAGATGCTGATGTACTAATAGTAGAAGCTGATGTACTAATAGTAGAAGTTGATGTACTAATAGTAGAAGCTGATGTACCAATAGTAGAAACTGATGTACTAATAGTAGAAGCTGATGTACTAATAGTAGAAGCTGATGTTCTACTAGTAGAAGCTGATGTACTAATAGTAAAAGCTGATGTAATAATAGTAGAAGCTGATGTTCTAATAGTAGAAGCTGATGTACTAATAGTAGAAGTTGATGTACTAATAGTAGAAGCTGATGTACTAATAGTAGAAGCTGATGTACCAATAGTAGATGCTGATGTACTAATAGTAGAAGCTGATGTACTAATAGTAGTAGCCTATGTACTACTAGTAGAAGCTGATGTACTAATAGTATTAACTTATTATACACACGCACACTTGAGAGCATATTTGTTTACAGCTATTGGCTGCAATAGCCTAAATAGTTAATAGGTCAAACACACAATGTTTAACAAGTAGAAGATACGAAATAATTGCGCCGTGGCTCAAAAGCGTCGCGTTTAGCACAATTCTGTGGGAACATAAAAGCATCAGAAATTCTTTCCTCACATCACAACACAGCCAATACCTGGCGGCTGCGTGCATGCTACGCCGTGAAAGGTTTATTTTAAAGGACCCACGGTAAATTTGGTCGTAAATTTTCCAATTCAAATAACGTGAGAATATTTTAGAAACTCTGACGAGGAGACTTTTGCTTGTTAACTCCAGACAGAGTGGCGGTGGAGGATCAATAAAGTGTTTTTTTATCAAAGAGGAGCCCCAATTTATACCCATGAATAAACGCAGTGTTCGGCTGCAGCTTTATTGTACGAATATTTCAGGAAGTTTATTTTTAAATAAGAAGTGTATATTAAACTCGTGCAGTTTTAGAGCAACAGGGCAGTTTGCTTCTGCCCGCATCCCGTTTGGAAATGAAGTTCTGTTTTTATTCATGGTTGGCTTTGTCAAATGCGAAAAAAAAGTTAATATCTTTCAAACTTCATCGTCACGGATTCTAAAAAGTCTATTTAATGGCAAGTAACTGACAGGCATTTAGTTTAGTTCAATATTCAGACGATGTCAAAATTCTAATTTTAATTAACTCGTGTAAACTTAACTATATTGCGATACTACAGCATTAATCCCAGAAGTGTACTTGCAACAGATGACGACTGTGCAAGAAAAAGAGTGTCATCGCGGTTCATTACCGTGCTTTGAAGCTCAACTTCGTGACTGCAGCGTGAAACACATTTCCACAACAATGTAAGTACAATCAAACTTTTATTTCATTTATTACATGGCATTCAACCTTCGGAAATCATAAAATACGTATATTTCATAATGTTCATTTTTTTAGAAATCACAAAAATGTTCTCATATTTATCTCGACATATGTCCGTTAATGAAGCAAGAACTTGTACTGTGCGTACGTGGAGCTTGGTAATGTGGAAATGAAGGCATTTCGAGTGCGACATTTCAGGGGTCATTTAGCAATTATGAAAAGAAATGAGGAAGAAAAAATTAAATAAAATATTTACCATCAGCTTGTTTAGCTTTGCAATACCGTTTATATATCCAAACTCTTTTATGATTCCAAAAACAAGGACATTACGCTCAAGATTTTTGGAACAAATAATTAAGTAGCTCAAGCCGAGCCTAGATGAGCGTCTAAGATCAGTTGTCGTTTCTCGGGTGCCGACTAATAAAGCGGCGCATTTCCCTTTTATTCCGGGATATTTTGATGCATGCAGAAGCTAATAGAAGATCCGCTCACTTCAAATTCCGTGAAAACAGACCCCGCGTAGGCCAAAATCTGGAGGCTCTGGACGGACGATAAAATATTTCCAGCCCGTAAAATTAATTAGGAAGCTTTAATTGAGCCGCCCTCTCTTGTTACCTCCGTTCTGCTCGAGCTCGAATTGAGAAATCTCTACGAAAGGTTTTGTTACATCATTTCCTAAAATGCTCATTTACTCTCTAAGAAAAATATGCTCACGTTTCGGACTACATCCGTCGTGAGGGGCAGCGAACTTCATGTCTATAGAGTACTACGTTGGCTGAATAATGTCTTGGTGAGATTGGCCTGTTGCTTGAATAAGTTTCTTTGTCTGGCACTGTCGTTGAATTAAAACCTTTATTCAAATAAATAAATTTAATCTACTTCTGTATCGCTAATGATATATGAAATGTTTAAATTGGTAAATCATTTTATTCTGTAAGCCTTTTCAAGGCCTTAATATGTTGGAAGAAAATTTATTTCAGAGCTCCGGTGAGCACTAATAGCTGTTTGCTGTTGTGTTTGTGTTGCTGGTATTGGAGGTTTGTTTATTGATGGGTTGCAATCAAATCTAAATCCCTTGGAATCATAATCGTTTATACTTACAGCATTAAAATAATTCTTTATTGTCAATAAATATAGTAGTAATAAATTTAACAGCACTAACAGCATGATTACACCAAATGCATAAAAAATGTTCGATATATAAAATAACGAACCACGTCGCCTATATTGCTATAATCAAAGAACAAACATTAGTAAAAAATTCCTCCAAGGATGAACCAACCTCCTAAAAATCCAACAGCACTACAAATATTTTATATATAACACAACTAAGCACGTCATCTATATCACTATGATCCAAAAGCAAACATAAATAAAAAACATCACCTGAGGAATCAATCAACCACCTAAAACCCGAGATCATCACATATATTCAATAAACAACATGAAGAACAACATCATCTATGTAGATATAAACCAAGAACAAACGTAAATAAAAGAATCGCTCCACAGACGAAGCCACCTCTAAAGAGCCGACGTCATCACTATGCGCTGCGCGAAGACGGATCTGAAAATCTTTCTTTCCTCCTCATCAGTGTGGGAAGGACGGCTGCGTCCCTCTTTTTCCCGGCATCAATCGGAGACTGAGGGGGTCAGGGATTCAGGTCACTTGATCTCCTGACTGATTCAGGTCACTTGATCTCCTGACTGATTCAGATCACTTGATCTCCTGACTGATTCAGGTCACTTGATCTCCAGACTGAGGTCACTGATTCAGGTCACCTGATCTACAGACTGATTCAGGTCAACTGATCTCCAGACAGATCCAGGTCATCTGATCTCCAGACGGATTCAGGTCACCTGATCTCCAGACGGATTCTGGTCACCTGATTTCCAGACTGATTCAGGTCCCCTGATCTCCAGACTGACTCAGGTCACCTGATCTCCAGACGGATTCAGGTCACCTGATCTCCAGACTGATTCAGGTCACTTGATCTCCAGACTGATTCAGATCACTTGATCTCCAGACTGATTCAAGTCACTTGATCTCCAGACTGGGGAGGTCACTGATTCAGGTCACCTGATCTCCACACTGATTCAGGTCACCAGGTCACCAGCAGGTCGCACTTGCAGCCAACGCCGCCCGTTTGGCCACATCTGCCAAGTGGCACACGGCTGCTCCTGAGAACCTCTGAGGAAGGATGATCCTTTGTGTGGCAGCGGTGCCTGTAGAAAGCCTCGAGATTGCGCCGAAGTGATGGCAATCAACCGTAATATCAACACATGATGATGCGTGTGCGTTAGGAAAGACATGCAAATTTTTACGCAACATGCGCTGAAAATCGTAGTTAGTAAGAAAAACATTGTTCGCTGCTGCCGTGAGATGGCGTTCGAACTGAACACCTGCGCAAAATCTTAGCGTGCTCGCTGATGGCATTCCTTTCGTCTTTATCTTCGCTACTTTTGCTGGCCTAAGCAACGCTTTTGGGCAATGTAAACGCTCAGATCGAAATTGTCTTGCAGCCCACACTCACAACCCACACTCTCATCCCACACTCACCACCCACACTCACAACCCACACTCACAACCCACACTCACAACCCACACTCACAACCCACACTCACAACCCACACTCACAACCCACACTCACAACCCACACTCACAACCCACACTCACACCCACAACACTAGTCAGTGCCCACTCTACCTCACCCTCTCACCACAGCACACTCCACCCTCATAGAACAACTCGCAGCCCCCACCCGACCAAAGGGCTGATGAAATAGAGTTTTTCATGGGCTCAAGGCAAGCCTACATGATGAACGGCCGGTCGCCTCAAATAAATAATGAAGCTTATCGATAGATGTCTCTGCTCGGCTCACTGCGATCGAAATTTTTCAGTGGATCGGCTTAGCTTTCGAGTCTCCCGAGACTCGCTGGAGTTAGCTTGCAGGTCCTTACGCCCAGTTTTGCGCTCGAATATTGGTCCCTTTGTTCTTCATTGAGCGCGCTAGAAGCGTTGGCTACAAATAGACTTCTTCACAGGCGTTTCAAGTGTCATCAGTAACAAAGCACGCCACGCTCCCCTTGTAACTTACTGAGGTATTACTGAATGCTAAGTGGTGTTCCTCGCAAACAAACGAGGGTCTGTTTCATGTCCGATCTCTCACGTTGGATGGATGCGTTTAGTCACCTACTTTTGGGCGCAGCACATTCTCAGTAGCGCACTCGGCCCCTCCGTCAAAAAGGGCAGGATTCGATAACGTTCGATTAAGCACATAAATAATGTAATCGGGTCGTATCACAGATACGGTCATTAGGCACATCCCTCTCTAGTTGCAATATTCTCCCTATTAGTACTAATATAGAAATTTAATTCAGTTAGCAAAATATTGCTAACGTAATACATCACATGATGGTACAGACTGCCATCAGAAATACAGCACATTCAGCATACAAGCAGCCAGGGACATTATGCGCAATTTCAGCCCATAAGTATAATACTTGAGATCAGGCTTAGATACTGCAATTCCGTGGAAATTATTTAACAAAGTCATTAATTAATCCCACAAAATACCTGTAAATTTCGTATAATTTCATCATTTAGGCATTTAAGGTTGCATTTTTGATGCTTAAAGGACCTGAAATTATGCGTAGATTCTTTTCACAGAAACTTGATACTGTGTCTAAGAAATTCAAAATACTCGTAAATGTATCATAGAGCACATGCTCAAAGTATTTGGAAATTATACATATTTTCTTCACACAGATACATGATGCTGCGTATAAGATATCCAAAATACAAGGAAAGCTTAGGTAGTTTCATCAATAGATACTTCAAGATGTACATTTGATGTTCAAGGTAATACCGACAGCGATACCAAGACGCAGACCAACATATCACAGCGCGTCAGGCCTATCCAAAATAACTGCATTCAATTACGCTCGCTGCAGCGCGCCAGTTGCGAATCATTCGATTTTCAATACAAACAGATAGTAAATATTTAGGCAATTCTTAGTACCAAGATGCTCACCATTTCCCTATCTAATACTAAAAACGTACAGCTATAAAGATACGGACTTTCATATAAGTAAGCTCACAATGGCTGCTATCATTATGTGTTGAAGAACACAGAAAAATAAGTTGTTTTTCAAACAGAAAAATGAAATTTATGTGGAATGTTTGAAAACTTTAATGATTCCTTTTTGAAAGCTTTGTGTAAAATTACGCTATGGAATAAGTGTGCTCCGCCATTAAATGTTACAATCTCTTTATTTAGATTCTGAACGGGTGCTGTGCAATCGTTAATTCGTTTCATTCTGTAAGTTCATGGATTCGTTCCTCCCGTAAAATGAGCTACTCACTTACAAAATTAACGACTTTGACAATAGTGAAAGGCATGTGTAAAAATTGAACACATATTTAGTCATAGACGAATGCAAATGAATTTTCAGTCTTGAATGCATTAAAACTTGAAAAACGACAGTGCAACTAAAACAAATCAGATTGGAAACATCAATTCCCCGATGCCTTTTAATTGAGTGATGCCCTCAAATCCACGAGGAAACTAGAACTTCCCGATAACCGCGCCCTTCGATAAAACAGGCGATATTTAATACCATTAAAAATGAAAAAATTGTATTAGGCTGTTCGAAGAAATAAAATATCGACCATAAGCCGGTGTCAAAAAATCTTTCACGGATACGTGCCCCAGCCGTTAAATATTCTGCGCACTTGCCGTCACAATAATAATCCAGGAGACCAATGAAGCAAACGAGTAATTTTCAATAAAAATATGAGCTTCCCGGGCTCGTGTATCGTGTATAAACTGCATAAAAGTCGGACTGTTGAGCGCGTTGTTTGTCTAGAGACGCGAGGTGTATACGTCAATATCACTTTGTGTTTGAGTGGCTCAGCAAACGGATAATCCAAAAACTCAAATGCTGCTCCATTTAACTATTTTGCTACATTGCATCTGAAATTCCGGAATCTGTTGATAGTCTACGTTTCCGTCCGTCAGATGTCATCTTTTCCTGAATTTTTTCGGTACTGAATTTCGTTCGTATTGCTAAAATTTCTAGCAGCGGTTTGTTTTTCAAAGTTGAATGGACCATCTTACCTTATAAATTCAGTTCATAGAATCCCTAAATAATGTTTATGAGTAAACCGAAAATAAAACGTTGACGCTGTCTTGTCTCTGCTGGTCTTTGTTAGTGAAAATGGTACTCCTTGCTTTCTTTTCTGGACTGCGAACTGAAGTATCGTACCCTCATATCGATACACAAATTGATCGTACACTCAAGCAGTACACAGGTGATACTTCAATTGATCGGACACTCAAGCAGTACACAGGTGATACTCCAATTGATCGTACACTCAACCAGTACACAGGTGATACTCCAGTTGATCGTACACTCAGCCAGTAGGTGATGTTCCATGATGTTGGCTAATCAATTACGGAGCGTAGGTCCTGTGACTACATCAAGAAATGACCAATCGTAACAGGGCGCTCAATGGTCTAATGTTATCGTAAAGTCCTTTATGGGTCGTCAATATCAGTGAAAGCGTCCGTAAATATCCTGTGTGGTCAACGCGCGCTCGCAGCATGAAAATTTTCAGGGACTTATTTTAAAAATTCTGTCTCACACAAGTTCACTTTTCCGTCAGGGTTCAGTGAGAAGGAACCTGATTTTGTATTACACCAATGATCATTTTGTATTACACAAATGATCATTTTGTATTACACCAACGATCATTTTGTATTACACCAATGATCATTTTGTATTACACCAATGATCATTTTGTATTACACCAATGATCATTTTGTGTTACACCAATGATCATTTTGTATTACACCAATGATCATTTTGTATTACACCAATGATCATTTTGTGTTACACCAATGATCATTTTGTATTACACCAATGATCATTTTGTATTACACCAATGATCATTTTGTATTACACCAATGATCATTTTGTGTTACACCAATGATCATTTTGTATTACACCAATGATCATTTTGTATTACACCAATGATCATTTTGTATTACACCAATGATCATTTTGTATTACACCAATGATCATTTTGTATTACACCAATGATCATTTTGTATTACACCAATGATCATTTTGTGTTACACCAATGATCATTTTGTATTACACCAATGATCATTTTGTATTACACCAATGATCATTTTGTGTTACACCAATGATCATTTTGTATTACACCGATGATCATTTTGTATTACACCAATGATCATTTTGTGTTACACCAATGATCATTTTGTATTACACCAATGATCATTTTGTATTACACCAATGATCATTTTGTGTTACACCAATGATCATTTTGTATTACACCAATGATCATTTTGTATTACACCAATGATCATTTTGTATTACACCAATGATCATTTTGTATTACACCAATGATCATTTTGTATTACACCAATGATCATTTTGTATTACACCAATGATCATTTTGTATTACACCAATGATCATTTTGTATTACACCAATGATCATTTTGTGTTACACCAATGATCATTTTGTGTTACACCAATGATCATTTTGTATTACACCAATGATCATTTTGTGTTACACCAATGATCATTTTGTATTACACCAATGATCATTTTGTATTACACCAATGATCATTTTGTATTACACCAATGATCATTTGGTATTACACCAATGATCATTTTGTATTACACCAATGATCATTTTGTGTTACACCAATGATCATTTTGTATTACACCAATGATCATTTTGTATTACACCAATGATCATTTTGTATTACACCAATGATCATTTTGTATTACACCAATGATCATTTTGTATTACACCAATGATCATTTTGCATTACACCAATGATCATTTTGCATTACACCAATGATCATTTTGTGTTACACCAATGATCATTTTGTATTACACCAATGATCATTTTGTGTTACACCAATGATCATTTTGTATTACACCAATGATCATTTTGTATTACACCAATGATCATTTTGTATTACACCAATGATCATTTTGTATTACACCAATGATCATTTTGTATTACACCAATGATCATTTTGTATTACACCAATGATCATTTTGTGTTACACCAATGATCATTTTGTGTTACACCAATGATCATTTTGTATTACACCAATGATCATTTTGTGTTACACCAATGATCATTTTGTATTACACCAATGATCATTTTGTATTACACCAATGATCATTTTGTATTACACCAATGATCATTTTGTGTTACACCAATGATCATTTTGTGTTACACCAATGATCATTTTGTATTACACCAATGATCATTTTGTGTTACACCAATGATCATTTTGTATTACACCAATGATCATTTTGTATTACACCAATGATCATTTTGTGTTACACCAATGATCATTTTGTATTACACCAATGATCATTTTGTGTTACATCAATGATCATCTTGTATTACACCAATGATCATTTTGTGTTACACCAATGATCATTTTGTATTACACCAATGATCATTTTGTGTTACACCAATGATCATTTTGTATTACACCAATGATCATTTTGTATTACACCAATGATCATTTTGTATTACACCAATGATCATTTTGTATTACACCAATGATCATTTTGTATTACACCAATGATCATTTTGTGTTACACCAATGATCATTTTGTATTACACCAATGATCATTTTGTATTACACCAATGATCATTTTGTATTACACCAATGATCATTTTGTATTACACCAATGATCATTTTGTATTACACCAATGATCATTTTGTATTACACCAATGATCATTTTGTATTACACCAATGATCATTTTGTGTTACACCAATGATCATTTTGTATTACACCAATGATCATTTTGTATTACACCAATGATCATTTTGTATTACACCAATGATCATTTTGTATTACACCAATGATCATTTTGTATTAAACCAATGATCATTTTGTGTTACACCAATGATCATTTTGTGTTACACCAATGATCATTTTGTA
The DNA here is from genome assembly GCA_030386875.1 of Morinoia aosen. NCBI lineage: Eukaryota > Metazoa > Arthropoda > Malacostraca > Amphipoda > Talitridae > Morinoia > Morinoia aosen. The sequence goes on from CM059571.1 coordinate 603,354, forward strand.
TTACACCAATGATCATTTTGTGTTACACCAATGATCATTTTGTATTACACCAATGATCATTTTGTATTACACCAATGATCATTTTGTATTACACCAATGATCATTTTGTATTACACCAATGATCATTTTGTATTACACCAATGATCATTTTGTGTTACACCAATGATCATTTTGTGTTACACCAATGATCATTTTGTATTACACCAATGATCATTTTGTGTTACACCAATGATCATTTTGTATTACACCAATGATCATTTTGTATTACACCAATGATCATTTTGTATTACACCAATGATCATTTTGTATTACACCAATGATCATTTTGTGTTACATCAATGATCATTTTGTATTACACCAATGATCATTTTGTGTTACACCAATGATCATTTTGTATTACACCAATGATCATTTTGTGTTACACCAATGATCATTTTGTATTACACCAATGATCATTTTGTATTACACCAATGATCATTTTGTATTACACCAATGATCATTTTGTATTACACCAATGATCATTTTGTATTACACCAATGATCATTTTGTGTTACACCAATGATCATTTTGTATTACACCAATGATCATTTTGTATTACACCAATGATCATTTTGTATTACACCAATGATCATTTTGTATTACACCAATGATCATTTTGTATTACACCAATGATCATTTTGTATTACACCAATGATCATTTTGTATTACACCAATGATCATTTTGTATTACACCGATGATCATTAACGCCCAAGCAGCAATTTTTTAAGAGGTTTATGTTGCTAACGAGCGAGAAAACCTGCAAAAAGTTCATCAATGTCCGCAGATTACAGGCTCTTGCGGACAGCAATGTTCATTTAGCAAATGGAGGTCAATGAGTTAGCGGTCTTCGTGGAGTTCCACTTTGTTAAATGCCTCTGCTGTGAGCAAAACCTACAGACGGGGAATAAATAATTGGGCAGAGCCAACTCTAAAGTTTTAATTTAACCGTAGGAACACACGGTTTAGCTGATACAAGAATTTTGTCAACTTTAAGCTGGACTGCTGGTGCCCGGTGGAAATTAGTGCGACCCGACTTCACTCGTGAAACGAGATGAAATAGGCACATGGGTGCACCCCCGTCTGGGCCTGCTCCTCTCACGACTACAACCTGGAATAGTAAAATTACATGAGCATTTTTTAGAGCGCTATAAGAAAGTTGTCGCTCTGTAAGGAATGGTCGTTAAAAGTTCATGAACACTCTTCCACTGAAATTTGATAGAATGAAGAAGTAGAAAATTCGGAAGAGAATAAACAAATTTGCTCCTTGTATAGGCATAAGTCAATAGATTTTAAATTTGAATGAATTAGAGCGAAATAGCCTCTACTTCATGAATGAAGTTTTACTTTGCCTCAATCACCTTAACAAGTGCCTTCCGTTTAGGGCGACATACCTAAGACAAAGCTGGGCAGTAGAGCTGTGATGTGGTGCGGTGTGCTGCCATCTCCAGGCTGCGTTGAGTGGCGGAGACGAGACGGGGGCCCCGGCTGGAGCTAGCTCACTCCATCACGATAGCGAAGCTGCTATACTAATCAAAATGCTGATGATGGTTCCAAGGCACTCTTATTACTAGACAACAGCCTAGTACAGAAACAAAATGTACCAAGTTAGGAGTGAGTAGGCTGGGCATTGCCCTCAAGGTCGTTCTACTTCTGTTTGATGCGCCACCACTGGTGCTTGAAGCAGACACAAATCTTTGTCTTTTTCTTCAAGCATGAAGAAAGGCGGGAAAAACCAAGGTTCATCACCCGTTACGAAAGGCACATTGACATCAGTAGTTAAATAACTAACCAGTTATTTATGAGCAAATTTGTGTTAGGACAGATTAGAACATTGGGTAGGGATGCATAGAAATTTTGAACACGCTGAGGAAAATATAAAAAAAGACAGAGATATAAACCTAACCAAGCTTTTCAGGTACCATTTTGAAGACATTTTTGTGGTAAATTGGCGTACGTTAAAACGGAACCAATCCATTATAGAAATCAACTTTACGAAACAAACTAGTAACCTAACTGAAGAACAATGAAACTCTTGATTAGTTTCTAGTCAAAATAAATAAAAACCCAGTTAGAAGGTAATTGCAAAGTTTACCAATAAATAACTAAAACTTCGGGAGCTTCGAGTCATTATCGACTTGGATGTTCCCCTCACAGAAGCTCCTGCTACCCCAAGTAGAACATAAACTTCACCAAAGACTTCACACGGGACCATCGTTAAACTCTAGCATCAAAGATGTTGAGTGCTAGGATGTTGAGTACTATGATGTTGAGCACCAGGATGTTGAGCACTAAGATGTTGAGTACCAGAATGTTGAGCACTAGGATGTTGAGCGCTAGGATGTTGAGTACTAGGATATTGAGTGCTAGGATGTTAAGTACTAGGATGTTGAGTGCTAGGATGTTGAGTACTAGGATGTTGAGCACTAGGATGTTGAGTGCTAGGATGTTGAGTACTAGGATATTGAGTGCTAGGATGTTAAGTACTAGGATTTTGAGTACCAGGATGTTGAGCGATAAGATGTTGAGTACCAGGATATTGAGCGCTAGGATGTTAAGTACTAGGATGTTGAGTACTTGGATGTTGAGTACTTGGATGTTGGAACCTAGTTTTATATTAATTAGAAGTCAGGAAGTAATGAACCAACAGGGAATGAATTTGAATAATATTTAAACTGACATGGATTGTAAAAAGTGTCCATCCTCAGTGCTCTAAGAAACAATAAATTTGGGTGTTAAAAATTTACTAAATAATTTTTCTGAATGAACCGAAAATAAAACATTGACACAAAAAAGACACTAATAAAAGAAAATCGCCGATAACTTTTGACAAATAAAATCTCAGTTTGGGCCATGAAGCCTTCGATTTTTTATTTCACATTCCTTTTAAAGTCAATGTCACATTTTCGGTTTATTCAGAAATAGCACCAGTAACTTTTCATTCAACTGTTGGAGACTTTACATCGCTTGCAATATGGTAAATTGAAGGCATTGTAGCAGTCAGTCCTTCAGTCTCTAATATAGAATAAGCTGAAACGTCGTAGATTAGGTACTTATTAAAAGCAATAAAAATTTCCTACCTACATAAAACAATCGTATTACCTTTGTACTTAAAATTACCAATTACGGCTAGTGTGATATACTGTACGGTTTCAACATACAAAAAAATGAGCAACGTAACACCGATCAGTTTACGAAATGCAGGACATGTCGCCACAGGTTTACGGTATCTCGAATGCTGAATATTCCCGCACCTAATGACACGGCAAATTATTCCAACACAAGTCAACATCTGACGGACTTCTGGTGCGGGGACGGAGGGATCCTCGCTTCATTTTGATGCCAAACACAGTTTGAATTGACTGATGTTCTGCTTCGGTGATGTAAGTGGTGATGTGTGTTGTGATGCAAGCGGGGATGTGTGTTGTGGTGCGAGCGGTGATGTGCGTGATGTGATGCAGTCGAGGGTTGTGTTGACAAACATACTCTGTGGTTGTGGTGCAGATTTCTTTTTGGTTGCAGGAACAGAGAATTCAAATTTCTCGCAAGTAATAAACAATAATTATTTTTTACATTGAACATATGGCTCTGCATGAAACATTAAGACAACATTTACTTCTATTCTGCAAAATAAGTACAATGAAGAGGCATATAATAAGTTAATCCCAAAAATTTTAGGTATCTAAAGCCATTATGTACCTTTTTCTCCCAAAAATAATCATCATAAAGAGACTGTAAGAAGCTAATTCCAAAAGCTCTAGGTATTAAAAGCTATCATAAGCAAAAGCCTCTGAATAATAAAGTCCAAATACTCCACGAAATAATATTCTTGAAGAGATGTAGAAGAAACTAACCCTAAAAATTTTATGTAATGAATGCGACCGTATACCAAAATGAGCAACCTGGAGAAGCGGAGAAATAGCTAGCCCCAAAGAAATCTAGGTATCAAAAGCTATCATATACTCGTATCTTCTACTCCACAAAATAATCACCACTAAAAGATACAAAATAAACTAATCCCAAAACTCTAGATAATAAAATCCATCACATACCTTCTACTCAACAAAATAATCACCACAAAGAGACACAAAATAAGCCCCCCCCCCCCCAAAAAAAAAAAAGAGGGCAACAAAGGGCAGCCCATTGGCCATATTTTCCCTCACCGCCGGGCCTCTCCTCGCGCCTGCGGCCGACGGCCCGAAGACCAACAAAGCCGCTGCGAAATAACTCTTTGTTCCGGCCAGCCTGCCATTATGGGGGAGGTGGGAATGTCCTGCGGTAGCTCGGGGCCTGAGGAGGTGTCACTTTCTCGGCCGGCAACTCGGGTGTTGATGACCGGTTTGTTCCTCGGGGGTACACACGCGTTGTCTTGCCTCGGTGCGGGCAATTATACGTAATCCTGAACATGCGGTTATCGAGAAAGAAAAGATAATCGCAAATTTTACTACAACCTGAAGATGCGGTTATAGAAAATAAAACTATAATTGCCGGTTTTGCGTGAACCTGAACATGCAGTTATCAAAGGAGAATTATTGGGATTGGATGTTCAATACATTCGAAGAATGAGCAGGAACGATGGGATCTTTAATTTAATACTTCATGACTTCATTTAAATGAAAAAAATGAATTTAATCCCCTCTAGAAGATGCTACTGTTGCATAAAGGGAAATTTGTGCTCCCTGAATGAAGATGTTAAGTCCCGATTTGAAAGTTAATCAGGCCTTCCTTTTGTTGGAATAGAATGGGTTTTTGTTTTTTGCTGCGGACCTTTTGCTGCGGACCTTCTATTTGATTCGCTGCATTTTTCAGTACCTCTTACTTTGTTCTTTAACTTATAAGATGTCCCATAAACTCATTTCAGTTTTGTTACATCTATGCTCAGAGAGCGTCGACGCACCTTGAGCATAAATTTCCCGTTCCCTTAATTCCATACGTACTAAATGGGGCCTTCCACCCTCCTCTCTTGAGAACGCCTTTGTTGTGTTTGAAAAGACTTTAGCTAACTTGAAATCAGATCTAATTCTAAATGCATTATGCTTCCTAACGCTGCAGCGCTCGCCTCCTTCAAATGCTAACTTTTGTCAGCACTCACTCAGAGACGCTGTCGTCGCATTATGCATAGTATTGTGGCAATGTTCTTCCTAATGTTGGCATGAAGAGCGACATTCTGAAATCCCTCCTGAGTTATATACTGTATTTATTCGATGGTGAAATGTTAAGTTCGTGAATCTCTCCTGAGTTATATATTTAATCAATGGTTAAATATTAAGTTCTTGGCTTTTCAGAAGTAGAAATGCGAGAATAAAATTAGAGAGCTTTAAATAAAACATATATCCTAAGCTAACACAAGGGTGAGATAAGCGTAGTTTTAACAGTACGTATTTCTCATTATTTTATTATACATCTTATTCTAGTCAAATTTTCTTTGCTAAATATACACACTCCGAATACACGCACTCATTCATGTTGTTTTTCATTACACGGCGTCAGGAAGGATAAGGAAACACTTAAATGTGTTTACAAAGTCAGAATTGATGTAGTATATTATTATATCAATTATTTTGTGTATATGATTGAATTAGTCCTCCCTTCTCGTGTAAATATTTCATATTACCTTGTTTTTAATCAAACCATAAATTCCGGCATGACAGCCATTTTAGGACAATATCGGAGAGGGAGCATGGAATGCGTCCGGCGCTGAGCGTTCACCGCCCTGCACGGGACTTGCTTTTGCTTAAAAATGTCTAAAATTTCATTATCTCTGAGCATGACCCTCTGATGCTACCGCTATCGAAAACCAAAATATTCCTGTTTTGTCATCCCGAACATATCTGAAGTGACGTTTATTTATTTATGACAAAACCGTCACACTTCAGAAGCAGCGGCGGTCCCATACATGTTGTAAGTAAAAACAGAATTATTGAAATAAAATCCCCCGCGTGCTGGCGTATCAAACACATCGGCCGGTGCGCCTTGATGCAAAGTCGCCTGGAATTTACATTTATGTATTAAAATTTGAGGCGAGCACGCGTGTTTACGGAGCTCTCCTCGCAAGATGCCTCCCTTTTTGGCCTCTTCAATATTACCGGCAGCCTCGCACTGCCTCTTTCGCCGCCGCCGCCGCCTCCGCAACACTCATACCAAAACCATCGTAAAATGTGAGCGCTTTTCCAAAGATTTCTGCGAATTCTTACGGAAATTTGGGGCTCGATGGCGTGACCATTTACACATTTTCCTATCGTTGTCTGCTCTTCAAGTGTGTCTCTGGCGTTTTGTTGATTTCGTCGATTTGTGGTGTTTCTTCCTGGCGACGGCTTAGAGATACCTTATATTCCCGGACATCAGCGGCGTAATGCATTTTGCGCTTTCTTTTAATGGAGCTCTAAATTAATTTTGCTATTAAATATTTGATATTAAAGGTACTAAAATATTCCATTCCTTGTAAACAGTGTAGGCTACAACGCTGTTACACTTGAATGTTTTCATTTAAATGTGACTTTTATTCTTTTGCATTTTTGCATGTAGAAGCTGAGAATGACCGCAAAAGTCGAAACGTTCCTTCCCATTTGTACTATCAAATTGACTCAATAATATGTTATGACCAGTATAAAGGAGCGTTGCCCCGCTATTTTATTCAAAATGAGAAAGTCAATTGACACACGCTCCTGAAGCAATTTCGAGCCCAATGATCAAATTAACAACCAAGCCAATATGGAGCCACTTTTGACAGCCACTCTGAAGCTCCAGAGGAGCACATTCAATCCATTGTCTCTCAGACGCGCTATTAACGAATTAATTGCTCAAAAATTAATAACGCAGCACTTGCACTTGCTTGCAGCAACGTTCAACAGGAATTCGATGATGCCAAATTCGTTTATTTTATAGCCAACGTTGGCAGCTTTGGAGGAAAATTTGTTTTTTTTCGAGCCCTCGACATTCATTGTAAGCCGAAGCCGTGCAACTCTGCTGGTGTGTTGTCTTCTTCTTTGTCCTCAACCACACAATTATCCTGCTGTCATTGCTCTATTAACCTGTTGTCATTGCACCATTAACCTGTTGTCTTTGTTCCATTAACCTGTTGTCATTGCTTCATTAACCTGTTGTCTTTGCTCTGTTAGGTTGTTGTCTTTGCTCTATAAACCTGTTGTCTTTGCTCCATTAGGTTGTTGTCTTTGCTCCATTAACCGGTTGTCTATGCTCCGTTAGGTTATTGTCTTTGCTCCATTAACCTGTTGTCTTTGCTCCGTTAGGTTGTTGTCTTTGCTTCATTAACCTGTTTTCTTTGCTCCATTAGGTTATTGTCTTTGCTCCATTAACCTGTTGTCTTTGCTCCATTAGGTTGTTGTCTTTGCTCCATTAACCGGTTGTCATTGCTCCGTTAGGTTATTGTCTTTGCTACATTAACCTGTTGTCTTTGCTCCATTAGGTTGTTGTCTTTGTTCCATTAGGTTGTTGCCTTTGCTTCATTAACCTGTTTTCTTTGCTCCATTAGGTTATTGTCTTTGCTCCATTAACCTGTTGTCTTTGCTCCATTAGGTTGTTGTCTTTGCTCTATAAACCTGTTGTCTTTGCTCCATTAGGTTGTTGTCTTTGCTCTATAAACCTGTTGTCTTTGCTCCATTAGGTTGTTGTCTTTGCTCTATAAACCTGTTGTCTTTGCTCCATTAGGTTGTTGTCTTTGTTCCATTAACCTGTTGTCTTTGCTCCATTAGGTTGTTGTCTTTGTTCCATTAACCTGTTGTCTTTGCTCCATTAACCTGTTGTCTTTGCTCCATTAACCTGTTGTCTTTGCTCCATTAACCTGTTGTCTTTGCTCCATTAGGTTGTTGTCTTTGCTCCATTAACCTGTTGTCTTTGCTCCATTAACCTGTTGTCTTTGCTCCATTAACCTGTTGTCTTTGCTCCATTAACCTGTTGTCTTTGCTCCATTAGGTTGTTGTCTTTGCTCCATTAACCTGTTGTCTTTGCTCCATTAACCTGTTGTCTTTGCTCCATTAACCTGTTGTCTTTGCTCCATTAACCTGTTGTCTTTGCTCCATTAGGTTGTTGTCTTTGCTCCATTAACCTGCTGTCTTTGCTCCATTAACCTGTTGTCTTTGCTCCTTTAGGTTGTTGTCTTTGCTCCATTAGGTTATTGTCTTTGCTCCATTAACCTGTTGTCTTTGCTCCATTAACCTGTTGTCTTTGCTCCTTTAGGTTGTTGTCTTTGCTCCATTAGGTTGTTGTCTTTGCTCCATTAACCGGCTGTCTTTTCTCCATTAACCTGTTGTCTTTGCTCCATTAACCTGTTGTCTTTGCTCCATTAACCTGTTGTCTTTGCTCCATTAGGTTGTTGTCTTTGCTCCATTAACCTGTTGTCTTTGCTCCATTAACCTGTTGTCTTTGCTCCATTAACCTGTTGTCTTTGCTCCATTAACCTGTTGTCTTTGCTCCATTAGGTTGTTGTCTTTGTTCCATTAACCTGCTGTCTTTGCTCCATTAACCTGTTGTCTTTGTTTCATTAACCTGTTGTCTTTGCCCTCATTTAGCTGCTATCATTGCTCCATTAAACTTTCATCACGGCCTAATTTAGCCGTTTATTTGGTTTTATTAAGCTGTTCTTATTGCTCTTATTGAGCTATTTTCATGGCCCTATTAAGCTGTTAACGTAACCCTTTAAGCTGTTAACGTAACCCTAATAAGCTGTTAACGTAACCCTAATAAGCTGTTAACGTAACCCTAATAAGCTGTTAACGTAACCCTAATAAGCTGTTAACGTAACCCTTTAAGCTGTTAACGTAACCCTAATAAGCTGTTAACGTAACCCTAATAAGCTGTTAACGTAGCCCTAAAAAGCTGTTAACATAACCCTAATAAGCTGTTAACGTAGCCCTAATAAGCTGTTAACGTAACCCTAATAAGCTGTTAACGTAGCCCTAATAAGCTGTTAACATAACCCTAATAAGCTGTTAACGTAACCCTAATAAGCTGTTAACGTAACCCTAATAAGCTGTTAACGTAACCCTAATAAGCTGTTAACGCAACCCTAATAAGCTGTTAACATAACCCTAATAAGCTGTTAACGTAACCCTAATAAGCTGTTAACGTAACCCTAATAAGCTGTTAACGTAACCCTTTAAGCTGTTAACGTAACCCTTTAAGCTGTTAACGTAACCCTAATAAGCTGTTAACGTAACCCTAATAAGCTGTTAACGTAACCCTAATAAGCTGTTAACGTAACCCTAATAAGCTGTTAACGTAACCCTAATAAGCTGTTAACGTAACCCTTTAAGCTGTTAACGTAACCCTAATAAGCTGTTAACGTAACCCTAATAAGCTGTTAACGTAACCCTAATAAGCTGTTAACGTAACCCTAATAAGCTGTTAACGTAACCCTAATAAGCTGTTAACGTAACCCTAATAAGCTGCTATCTTGGCCCCATTAGGCTGTTAATAAAGCTTCAAATAAGTTAATATATTTAAAGTTCACATTAATTGGTCGACGAAGGTTAAGCCGTTAATTAGCCCATTAAGCCCAATGAAAAGACTCCCACTTACCTGATCTCCTCTGTCTGTTCGACAGGTTCCCATTGCCATGTTTTCAACGCTCCTGATAAACTGTTAATAGGCCTTCCATTTCCTCGCTAATGACCCTTCCATTAACCTATTAATAGGCCTTCCATTTCCTCGCTAATGACCCTTCCATTAACCTATTAATAGGCCTTCCATTTCCTCGCTAATGACCCTTCCATTAACCTATTAATAGGCCTTCCATTTCCTCGCTAATGACCCTTCCATTAACCTATTAATAGGCCTTCCATTTCCTCGCTAATGACCCTTCCATTAACCTATTAATAGGCCTTCCCTTTCCTCGCTAATGACCCTTCCATTAACCTATTAATAGGCCTTCCATTTCCTCACTAATGACCCTTCCATTAACCTATTAATAGGCCTTCCATTTCCTCACTAATGACCCTTCCATTAACCTATTAATAGGCCTTCCATTTCCTCACTAATGACCCTTCCATTAACCTATTAATAGGCCTTCCCTTTCCTCGCTAATGACCATTCCATTAACCTATTAATAGGCCTTCCATTTCCTCACTAATGACCCTTCCATTAACCTATTAATAGGCCTTCCATTTCCTCGCTAATGACCCTTCCATTAACCTATTAATAGGCCTTCCATTTCCTCGCTAATGACCATTCCATAAACCTATTAATAGGCCTTCCCTTTCCTCGCTAATGACCCTTCCATTAACCTATTAATAGGCCTTCCATTTCCTCACTAATGACCCTTCCATTAACCTATTAATAGGCCTTCCATTTCCTCGCTAATGACCCTTCCATTAACCTATTAATAGGCCTTCCATTTCCTCGCTAATGACCCTTCCATTAACCTATTAATAGGTCTTCCATTTCCTCGCTAATGACCCTTCCATTAACCTATTAATAGGCCTTCCATTTCCTCGCCAATGACCCTTCCATTAACCTATTAATAGGCCTTCCATTTCCTCGCTAATGACCCTTCCATTAACCTATTAATAGGCCTTCCCTTTCCTCGCTAATGACCCTTCCATTAACCTATTAATAGGCCTTCCATTTCCTCGCTAATGACCCTTCCATTAACCTATTAATAGGCCTTCCATTTCCTCGCTAATGACCCTTGCATTAACCTATTAATAGGCCTTCCATTTCCTCGCTAATGACCCTTCCATTAACCTATTAATAGGCCTTCCATTTCCTCGCTAATGACCCTTCCATTAACCTATTAATAGGCCTTCCATTTCCTCGCTAATGACCCTTCCATTAACCTATTAATAGGCCTTCCATTTCCTCGCTAATGACCATTCCATAAACCTATTAATAGGCCTTCCATTTCCTCGCTAATGACCCTTCCATTAACCTATTAATAGGCCTTCCATTTCCTCGCTAATGACCCTTGCATTAACCTATTAATAGGCCTTCCATTTCCTTGCTAATGACCCTTCCATTAACCTATTAATAGGCCTTCCATTTCCTCACTAATGACCCTTCCATTAACCTATTAATAGGCCTTCCATTTCCTCGCTAATGACCCTTCCATTAACCTATTAATAGGCCTTCCATTTCCTCGCTAATGACCCTTCCATTAACCTATTAATAGGCCTTCCATTTCCTCACTAATGACCCTTCCATTAACCTATTAATAGGCCTTCCGTTGACTACCTAATAAGGCCCCCATTTACCCTGTTTATAAGCCTTCCATTGATTAACTCATAAGGCTCCCGTTAACTAGCTAATACTCCCTAATAATCCTAATTAGATAATAACTAGCTAATTAACTAGGTAATAAAGCCCCCATTAACCTGTTAATGAGACTCTCTTTCCAGCATGAATAATGGTCCATTTACCTGCCGTCAGTATTTTGCAGACAATCCTTACCAGTTTTCATTCAAGCGAAGCATCGCAATGTTCTCTCATTCCTGACAGTTTCCTCGTTAATTTCTGTCCACGGATCGGATATTATTCGGTCGACTTTTTTTGCTCACCTAAGCTTCAGGGCCCAGGTATCGGGCCCAAGTAGCGGGCCCAGGTGGCGGGCCCAGGTAGCGGGCCCAGGTATCGGGCCCAAGTAGCGGGCCCAGGTGGCGGGCCCAGGTAGCGGCCCAGGCCATCGTCTAATCGAGTGCACCTGAGAGAAGTAAACACCAAACAAAATTGGCCCACGCATTTTCCCCATTAGAATGAGCAGTCATTTTACGAGAGGAGTTAATTTCTACAGAAGATGTTTCTTTAAATTCCCTCGCTTCTGATGATGAGGTCACGTGACTGTCACATGAAATGTATTACATTGGTTTTGAAAAATCTTAAAATTAAGAATCCTTAGTTGATATTCACGCCTGGGTTAGGTTATACTCATGTCAATTGTCGAAACGGTGATTGAGAGAAGAGTACGGTAAAATGCGTTCTTAGCGTAGCTTTAACCTGATGTCGCCAATGCATGTAAATACAAGATTCCGCCGTAGTTCTGGCAACTTCACGTACTCGGTGGCGAAGAAGTTGTTGTAGTCAGAGTGATAAGTTATTTCACTCACTTATGGTCAGTCGTTGTTGTCAGGGTTAATACTGTATACATCGAGTTTGGATTTTATTTCGGTCTCGATAATCTGATCACGTATGGATCTAATTTTGGGTGCCCCTAAGAAATGTACTCGCTCCTCGAGGGAACAGTGCTCATGTGTTTTGTTTTGATGTAGGCTTTCACTTAAATAGATATAAATCGAATGAGGTAAATCGAAGAAAAAAAAATTGGAATTTAATGTTATTAAATATCAGAAAATAAAACAAAGTACAAATGAAAACAGTACAAAACTTTGCACGTGAAACAAAGTACAAAAAACGAGAGTAATGGTCAGTCAAAGGATGAGAACATTTACATTGTTTGGGGCCCCCTGTGGGTACGTGAACTTAGGTCACAATTGGAGCACTGGCCGCACGGTGACGACCTGCGATGTGGTTGTCGCTTCGAGGGGAAGGAAACTTTGAATAGATTTTGAACTTTATGTATCGATTAATTTCTTTGAAAGGGGAAGTAAACTTTGAAGGAAAGTTTTTGAACTCTTTTGATCGATCCATTTTCGAATGTGTCTGCCGTGTCGCCGCTATGTTTTTTTCCCCGCTGTTTGAACTTACGGAAGATGCAGTGGACCGCGAGCTCGTTCAGCATTGCCTCATACCCTCTCCTACCCTACCTCCTTCTCCTACCCTACCTCCCTCTCCTACCCTACCTCCCTCTCCTACCCTACCTCCCTCTCCTACCCTACCTCCCTCTCCTACCCTACCTCCCTCTCCTACCCTACCTCCCTCTCCTACCCTACCTCCCTCTCCTACCCTACCTCCCTCTCCTACCCTACCTCCCTCTCCTACCCTACCTCCCTCTCCTACCCTACCTCCCTCTCCTACCCTACCTCCCTCTCCTACCCTACCTCCCTCTCCTACCCTACCTCCCTCTCCTACCCTACCTCCCTCTCCTACCCTACCTCCCTCTCCTACCCTACCTCCCTCTCCTACCCGCGTTGTGCTTGCTCTGCAGTAACTGATGAGCCGCTCCGTGGAACATAGATGAAGTAAAATTCGTAATAAAATTAGTACGTTGAACTAACTTACAAATCATTGCAACTAAAACAAATCAATCTATAAATATTATTCCAACTAAACTACGCTAAACGGTCCTCAACCAAACATCTTATAGCTTTAATCAATAAATATCTACAAGTTCCTTTATACAAGACCCTGAAATTAATCAATTCACGAAACCTTCAATTTTACGAAGTTTTGCGTGAAAATAAAACACACCAGAAATTTCCATCCTTTTACGTCAACATCCTCGAACTCAAATTACGCAATTTCGCCAGCGTCTTCACCGCATGCCAACATAGTCATGAGGTTGTCACCGCATGCCAACATAGTCATGAGGTTGTCACCGCATACCAACATAGTCATGAGGTTGTCACCGCATACCAACATAGTCATGAGGTTGTCACCGCATACCAAGATAGTCATGAGGGTGTCACCGCATACCGACATAGTCATGAGGGTGTCACCGCATACCAACATAGTCATGAGGTTGTCACCGCATACCAACATAGTCATGAGGTTGTCACCGCATACCAACATAGTCATGAGGTTGTCACCGCATACCAAGATAGTCATGAGGGTGTCACCGCATACCAACATAGTCATGAGGTTGTCACCGCATACCAACATAGTCATGAGGTTGTCACCGCATACCAACATAGTCATGAGGTTGTCACCGCATACCAACATAGTCATGAGGTTGTCACCGCATACCAAGATAGTCATGAGGTTGTCACCGCATACCAAGATAGTCATGAGGTTGTCACCGCATACCAACATAGTCATGAGGTTGTCACCGCATACCAACATAGTCATGAGGTTGTCACCGCATGCCAACATAGTCATGAGGTTGTCACCGCATGCCAACATAGTCATAAGGTTGTCACCGCATACCAACATAGTCATGAGGTTGTCACCGCATACCAACATAGTCATGAGGTTGTCACCGCATGCCAACATAGTCATGAGGTTGTCACCGCATACCAACATAGTCATGAGGTTGTCACCGCATACCAACATAGTCATGAGGTTGTCACCGCATGCCAACATAGTCATGAGGTTGTCACCGCATACCAACATAGTCATGAGGTTGTCACCGCATACCAACATAGTCATGAGGTTGTCACCGCATACCAACATAGTCATGAGGTTGTCACCGCATACCAACATAGTCATGAGGTTGTCACCGCATACCAACATAGTCATGAGGTTGTCACCGCATACCAAGATAGTCATGAGGTTGTCACCGCATACCAACATAGTCATGAGGTTGTCACCGCATACCAACATAGTCATGAGGTTGTCACCGCATACCAACATAGTCATGAGGTTGTCACCGCATACCAACATAGTCATGAGGTTGTCACCGCATACCAAGATAGTCATGAGGGTGTCACCGCATACCAACATAGTCATGAGGTTGTCACCGCATACCAACATAGTCATGAGGTTGTCACCGCATACCAACATAGTCATGAGGTTGTCACCGCATACCAACATAGTCATGAGGTTGTCACCGCATACCAACATAGTCATGAGGTTGTCACCGCATACCAAGATAGTCATGAGGGTGTCACCGCATACCAACATAGTCATGAGGTTGTCACCGCATACCAACATAGTCATGAGGTTGTCACCGCATACCAACATAGTCATGAGGTTGTCACCGCATACCAACATAGTCATGAGGTTGTCACCGCATACCAAGATAGTCATGAGGGTGTCACCGCATACCAACATAGTCATGAGGTTGTCACCGCATACCAACATAGTCATGAGGTTGTCACCGCATACCAACATAGTCATGAGGTTGTCACCGCATACCAACATAGTCATGAGGTTGTCACCGCATACCAAGATAGTCATGAGGTTGTCACCGCATACCAACATAGTCATGAGGTTGTCACCGCATACCAACATAGTCATGAGGTTGTCACCGCATACCAACATAGTCATGAGGTTGTCACCGCATACCAACATAGTCATGAGGTTGTCACCGCATACCAAGATAGTCATGAGGGTGTCACCGCATACCAACATAGTCATGAGGTTGTCACCGCATACCAACATAGTCATGAGGTTGTCACCGCATACCAACATAGTCATGAGGTTGTCACCGCATACCAACATAGTCATGAGGTTGTCACCGCATACCAACATAGTCATGAGGTTGTCACCGCATACCAAGATAGTCATGAGGGTGTCACCGCATACCAACATAGTCATGAGGTTGTCACCGCATACCAACATAGTCATGAGGTTGTCACCGCATACCAACATAGTCATGAGGTTGTCACCGCATACCAACATAGTCATGAGGTTGTCACCGCATACCAAGATAGTCATGAGGGTGTCACCGCATACCAACATAGTCATGAGGTTGTCACCGCATACCAACATAGTCATGAGGTTGTCACCGCATACCAACATAGTCATGAGGTTGTCACCGCATACCAACATAGTCATGAGGTTGTCACCGCATACCAAGATAGTCATGAGGTTGTCACCGCATACCAACATAGTCATGAGGTTGTCACCGCATACCAACATAGTCATGAGGTTGTCACCGCATACCAAGATAGTCATGAGGTTGTCACCGCATACCAACATAGTCATGAGGTTGTCACCGCATACCAAGATAGTCATGAGGTTGTCACCGCATACCAACATAGTCATGAGGTTGTCACCGCATACCAACATAGTCATGAGGTTGTCACCGCATACCAACATAGTCATGAGGTTGTCACCGATATCAGCATGAGGAAGGAACTGCGACTTGGCAATGAAATGAAGAGAGCTCATTAGGTAACAAATTCAACCAGAAATACAGAATAATACAGTCATTTTCGTAAGAAGACCGCATGAAGGTATCTCGCGCTGAAGGGGTGAATAGGGAAAAACTGAGCAGACTTGGGTTCATCGCCCGATCTCTTTTTCCCTGCAAATCGATTTAAATTTTGGGCACCAAAAGAGGGCGGAGCCGTCCGTGGACTGTCGCATAACTATTCATGGCGTCTATTTCTGGAGCCCATTCCTGGGGCACTCAAGCCGAGCTGTGCCAGGGGGATGGAGGATAGCAACAACTTGGAGCACTCAGGCCAAGCTTAAGGACTGCAGAGAATTGGAGCACTCAAGCCAAGCCTGAGGACTGCAGAGAATTGGAGCACTCAACCCAAGCCTGAGGACTGCAGAAAATTGGAGCACTCAAGCCAAGCCTGAGGACTGCAGAGACTTGAAGCACTCAAGTCCCACTGGCCCGCCCCTCCAGGCAGAGATGTCAGGACTGGTGACAACTCGACAGCTCACCAGCGTCTGCTGCTGCCTCCTGACGCACAGGCGACGTGCAAGTCAAGGGATCGCTGCGACTGTTCAATTACTCCGACACTCTGAACTGAAGTTCTTGTTCTCTGTGTTATCGCCTCCGCCACTCTGAACTGAAGTTCTTGTTCTCAATGGGGTCGCCTCCGCCTCTCTAAACTGAAGTTCTTGTTCTCAATGTGGTCGCCTCCGCCACTCTAAACTAAAGTTCTTGTTCTCTGTGTTGTCGCCTCCGCCCCACTGAACTGAAGTTCTTGTTCTCAACGTGGTCGCCTCCGTCTCTCTAAACTGAAGTTCTTGTTCTCAATGTGGCCGCCTCCGCCACTCTAAACTGAAGTTCTTGTTCTCAATGTGGTCGCCTCCGTCTCTCTAAACTGAAGTTCTTGTTCTCAATGTGGTCGCCTCCGCCTCTCTAAACTGAAGTTCTTGTTCTCAATGTGGTCGCCTCCGCCTCTCTAAACTAAAGTTCTTGTTCTCAATGTGGTCGCCTCCGCCTCTCTAAACTGAAGTTCTTGTTCTCAATGTGGTCGCCTCCGCCTCTCTAAACTGAAGTTCTTGTTCTCAATGTGGTCGCCTCCGCCTCTCTAAACTAAAGTTCTTGTTCTCAATGTGGTCGCCTCCGCCTCTCTAAACTAAAGTTCTTGTTCTCAATGTGGTCGCCTCCGCCTCTCTAAACTAAAGTTCTTGTTCTCAATGTGGTCGCCTCCGCCACTCTAAACTGAAGTTCTTGTTCTCAATGTGGTCGCCTCCGCCTCTCTAAACTGAAGTTCTTGTTCTCAATGTGGTCGCCTCCGCCACTCTAAACTGAAGTTCTTGTTCTCAATGTGGTCGCCTCCGCCACTCTAAACTGAAGTTCTTGTTCTCAATGTGGTCGCCTCCGCCACTCTAAACTGAAGTTCTTGTTCTCAATGTGGCCGCCTCCGCCACTCTAAACTGAAGTTCTTGTTCTCAATGTGGTCGCCTCCGCCACTCTAAACTGAAGTTCTTGTTCTCAATGTGGTCGCCTCCGCCTCTCTAAACTGAAGTTCTTGTTCTCAATGGGGTCGCCTCCGCCACTCTAAACTGAAGTTCTTGTTCTCAATGTGGTCGCCTCCGTCTCTCTAAACTGAAGTTCTTGTTCTCAATGTGGCCGCCTCCGCCACTCTAAACTGAAGTTCTTGTTCTCAATGTGGTCGCCTCCGCCTCTCTAAACTGAAGTTCTTGTTCTCAATGTGGTCGCCTCCGTCTCTCTAAACTGAAGTTCTTGTTCTCAATGTGGTCGCCTCCGTCTCTCTAAACTGAAGTTCTTGTTCTCAATGTGGTCGCCTCCGTCTCTCTAAACTGAAGTTCTTGTTCTCAATGTGGTCGCCTCCGCCACTCTAAACTGAAGTTCTTGTTCTCAATGTGGCCGCCTCCGCCACTCTAAACTGAAGTTCTTGTTCTCAATGTGGTCGCCTCCGTCTCTCTAAACTGAAGTTCTTGTTCTCAATGTGGTCGCCTCCGCCTCTCTAAACTGAAGTTCTTGTTCTCAATGTGGTCGCCTCCGTCTCTCTAAACTGAAGTTCTTGTTCTCAATGTGGTCGCCTCCGTCTCTCTAAACTGAAGTTCTTGTTCTCAATGTGGTCGCCTCCGTCTCTCTAAACTGAAGTTCTTGTTCTCAATGTGGTCGCCTCCGCCTCTCTAAACTGAAGTTCTTGTTCTCAATGTGGTCGCCTCCGCCTCTCTAAACTGAAGTTCTTGTTCTCAATGTGGTCGCCTCCGCCTCTCTAAACTGAAGTTCTTGTTCTCAATGGGGTCGCCTCCGTCTCTCTAAACTGAAGTTCTTGTTCTCAATGTGGTCGCCTCCGCCTCTCTAAACTGAAGTTCTTGTTCTCAATGTGGTCGCCTCCGTCTCTCTAAACTGAAGTTCTTGTTCTCAATGTGGTCGCCTCCGTCTCTCTAAACTGAAGTTCTTGTTCTCAATGTGGTCGCCTCCGTCTCTCTAAACTGAAGTTCTTGTTCTCAATGTGGTCGCCTCCGCCTCTCTAAACTGAAGTTCTTGTTCTCGCTGGTTCTACGCTTGATCCTTTAGTGTCCGTTTTGTGGTTGGTATCGCACGAGTTCTGGACATGGTCTTCATTTCACTTTACTCTGAATTTTTATAACAATGAATTCTCATTTCATTAGGTCTAAGGTTTTGAGAATGTGGGTCTGAATTAATGTTAGGTCTAAGGTTTCCTTTTGTCGCAACGGAAGGAAACTACATTTTTTGTCACAGGATTTGTTTTCTTCCGCTCTCAAAACTGACGGCATTTATTCGAGTTAGAGCTACATTCCATTCGTAAAGTACTTGCTAAACACTCCTCAGTAGTTCTGTTTTTATTGTTAAAATAAGTTCTAATAATTAGAGCGGTTTTTGCTGGTTACAGAATGTAACTCAGATGCGTGCAATCTTGCTATTGAGATAGAGAGTAAATAGTTACACACAGAAATACATAAACAAAAAAATTATTGTTTAGTGAATGTTGCACGAATTTAAATACTAAAAAGAGCTTTGGAACTTCGGAGTTTTGACACAAATTTTTCGTAATATAGTTCAACTTCCACTCGATCGAGATAAAAATATCCTTCTAGAGAATAACAACAAATATCCTTGCCCTCTGTTAAGAAAACAAAGTAGGAAACTTAAAATTCTAAGAACCGCGCTGTTGAATAGTCCTGTTTCTTGTCAAAACCATGTTTCTCGTCGTGATGGACTTGCTTGAGAATGACTTGACGAAGTTCATTCCAGTGACAACTTGCATTATCCCATTCGAGTGTGTTTAATGGCATAACTAACGCACCCTTCGATTTTTAACATTAATACTTTTATGTGCTGCTTGGGTGCGCTTGTATACCAGCCTTGGCGTGATTTTTTATCCCTCCCGTATTACTGTGATAGAATACATAATACTGCTAATGCATAATGCCGCTAATGCACAATGCCGCATTAGCATTAGCAGCGATATTATGCGGTATTAGCATTAACATTAGCAGCGGCATTATGCATTCTTGCCAATGCATAAAGGCGCTCGTTAGCACAGCTCCCGGCGACACGTCACCTGGTGCTCTGTAGCAGAGATATCGGGGCTATTTCGGTCAGATAACAGAAAAAACATTTTCTGGAAAACTCTGTGGTTCGCTTGAATCGTAATCTTATTCTTATTAAAAATTTAAAACATATAAAATTCAAAGGAATGCTATCATAAACAAGCAGAAAACGTTTCAGAGTCCAGATTCATCGTCAGTTCAAGTCAAAAAGAAAATTGTATTTTAACAACAAGACTTTTTTTCTTTAGACACCGCGTAGATGAGAGCTCGAGTAGCTATCCCGAAATCAAAACACACAAGAAAGCACTCGGTTTTGTCGGAACATCAATTAAATATTCTATTTGAATGAAAGTTTTACTGAAAAAACAGTTAAAATATTGGATCATTTATGCTTGAAATGAAATTTTCCCATCAGCACATAAGTTATGACTTTGCTTTTAATTCTTTCAACTGAACGCTTAATTTATGGCAGTGTTTGCTAAGCCATCGTAGCACAGATACGATACTATGTAGTCTCGAGCTAAAATATCTGCAGTAATGACAAAATTTTTGATAACGACGAGTTAAATACTTCGTTAAAACAAAAATACGCGTCTTTCAAGGTCTAGAACGCCGGCCATTTAATGACAATTCAAGGCCAAGAACGTAACGACAAGGTGGTATTGACTGGCACTTTGAACTCAGACCTCCACTTTTGTCCTGTACTAATGGTGACAGAATGGAATTGTTACGCTCGTCTATATAAACAAGCTTCTTCTCATGCATAGACCAACATGGCATTGTAGTCTCAGGATGCGTTCGAAATCTACACACACATACTTCTTATAGATGTACGGTATGTGTGCTTTCTTCAAGTACCTCATTCTTGAATCTACTAATGAGATATGCCCTCTTATTTTTTATCACATGCAGTCAATCTGATGAAGGGTTCTCATGAATTTTTTAACGAAGCATCGAACTTTAGCGTTCTAGAGAACCCTACTCTTCCATTACCTCAGCCCGGGACTGAGGGATGAATGCGAGAGAGGCAGTTTAACACAGTGAGTCGATGTCTTGAAGTTAAGAATACCATGCGGTCGAAGTTGTTAGCTCGAAGTATAAAATTTCCTCACAAAATTATTCAACAGACTCGTGAGTAAACAAGCCTTCATTGCCAGCTCTGAGCTGCTTAGATGAAGAGGGGAGAGAAGTCTGGACCGTTCACCGTCAAAATTAGAGTTTACATTATATGTTTATTTTAATAATCTTTGGAAGTCTTCAATAGAGTGTCAAAATTATATTGAAATAGAGTTATTTTCTCCACTATAACGAAGTTTCATGCTTCAATATACTTCTGATACTCTATTGACCTTAAAAATAGGAGTTAACATTTCATTTTTATTTGAGTAGTCGTAGGCCTAGAACGTCGGCCAGTTAAATGCAAATTTAGGACCTAGAACGTCGGCCACTCAAATGACAATTCAAGGAGCATCAGAAGTATACTGAAACATGAAGATTCTTGCAGTAAACCAGCCATTCTCAGCCTCTCCTCCATCACTGAGCCCCTCGGCTTTATGCATTCCTCCATTCACCCCCTACTCCCATACAAAACACACACACACACACTTTTTTTGCTTTCTATCTCTCTCATTTTACAAAATTTAATTTAATTGAATTTTTTTTAAATTATCAGATGCTTCAATTATTTACCCCCAACTAAATAATATTTTACCCCATAGGGGTTAATATACGAGTGGTTGAGAACCTTTGCAGCAGAGGAAGTACTGTTGTCTGTCTCGGTGCAAAGGCCTTTAGCGTCAAGACGGCCTGGGGCGAGAGAGCGGGAAAATTTCTCTTCTGAAGCCTATATCCTCCATTTTGGTCACCATCACGATCATCAATATACTGTATACAAATTATATCATCTATCTTAAAAATTCAGCATATATCATCCCTATAATTCCTATCTTTTGAGTATTCATGAATAATTTTTATAAAAGGGGAATATTGTATGTTAATACATGCTTGCTTTGAATTTGCAAATAAGAAAATCAGTTTTTTATTCGCCGCAGTCCTCACAGCCGTCCTGCCTCACCCATAACCGCAGTCCTCACAGCCGTCCTGCCTCACCCACAACCGCAGTCCTCACAGCCGTCCTGCCTCACCCATAACCGCAGTCCTCACAGCCGTCCTGCCTCACCCATAACTACACCTTATTAGCTTCAAATTAAAATATGTGAAGTTCAATTTAAAATTTGTAAAGTTCAATTTAAAATATGTAAAATTCAATTTAAAATTTCTACAGTTCAATTTAAAATATGTAAAGTTCCAATTAAAATATGTAAAGTTCAAATTAAAATTTGTGAAGTTCAATTTAAAAATTATAAAATTCAAATTTAAAATAGATAAATTTCAAATTAAAATTAGTAAAATTCAAATCAAAACACTTCCAATAATTAGAACTTGTTAAGCTCTCTAACCTCTAAAGTTCTCTAATTTGAAGTATTAATCGCTGTATTTAGCCTTATTATGGTCCCCATAACTTTCACTGTTATAAATTACCTATACTATTGTAGCATGGATACCATACATTTCCTTATAAAACACTGATATTTCAACTTTCATTCACTTTGTTATTGAAACCTTCAAGATGAACAACTTTGCGGACAACTCGGATTTCTCAGAAGACAGCGAAATGGAAACCCAAGAGACTCCAATGAAACGAGGAGTTAAACCAGGAACTCCTCGTTTCTTTGGAGTCTCTTGGGTTTCCATTTCGCTGTCTTCTGAGAAATCCGAGTTGTCCGCAAAGTTGTTCATCTTGAAGGTTTCAATAACAAAGTGAATGAAAGTTGAAATATCAGTGTTTTATAAGGAAATGTATAGTATCCATGCTACAATAGTATAGGTAATTTATAACAGTGAAAGTTATGGGGACCATAATAAGGCTAAATACAGCGATTAATACTTCAAATTAGAGAACTTTAGAGGTTAGAGAGCTTAACAAGTTCTAATTATTGGAAGTGTTTTGATTTGAATTTTACTAATTTTAATTTGAAATTTATCTATTTTAAATTTGAATTTTATAATTTTTAAATTGAACTTCACAAATTTTAATTTGAACTTTACATATTTTAATTGGAACTTTACATATTTTAAATTGAACTGTAGAAATTTTAAATTGAATTTTACATATTTTAAATTGAACTTTATAAATTTTAAATTGAACTTCACATATTTTAATTTGAAGCTAATAAGGTGTAGTCTCTGGCAACAATTCGTTTCCTAAAAAACAGTTACTGTTCTATACTCAAATTCTTCTCAAGTGCCCGTTGACTTTGTACTCACTAATGTTTTTGGTTATTTTTAGAAAAAATTGTTACAGGGTCGTGGTATGGTTGATTTTCGAGTGATGAGCGAGCACTATGAACGTTCTCTGAAAATGCGCTGTGTTTTGAAGACTTTCGAAATGAAAAACTTTCTGAACTTCTGGTGTAGAATTCCTCCACAAATTTGAATTTTTCTTGTCTGGGCATCGGTTCCCAAGAAAAGTTCTGTCACGACTCATACCTCAGGATTGCTAATAAATAGTCAGCCTCGATAACAATGGAGTTCAAGCGCAAAAACACACAAACTGCATGAGGACATGAAAATAACCATAATAACCATATTCCCTGTCTAACTTTTCGCCCTTGAATCTATATATAATTTTGGCTGCCCAGTGCAAAAACCATACTTGGGCGGCAAAAATTATAGATGCCCCGGCGAAGAATAAGTTCGACAATGTTTACGCCCAACAACACACGGAGGAGAAACTGAAGAATTTCTGTTATTATAATCCCGTTTCTTGCGGCGATGCACGTAGATGAATGATAAAATTTTTATACAATTATACGTTTCTTCAAAAACTAAGCCACTGTATACTGAGACTCTTTTGCTTTAGACTCGAAACCTAGCGCATCGCAGGGCAAACCCTCTCCCTACAGAGATGATTTCTACAAAAATATGTGTGGATGCTGACCGATTTGCGGTAGCCATTGATAAAAAAGGCCTAACAAACCTTTTCACGTGCCTAAAATAGCGACTCTTCGATAATTCTCATATTTGTTCCGGCTGTTTCTCTGTATTTTCTGGCCAGAATTTCTTGGCTGCGATGCCTCGCGTAATGAGGAAAAGATTCTCTCCTCTCGGACTCCTAATAAGGCTGACCTTGTGGGGCCAGTGATGCCTGATGTATTGCCAGTGGGCTCGTGTGTGGGTTTGTGGGGGTTTGTGTGGGTATGTGTGGGTGTCTGTGGGTGTGCGTGGGCTTCTGTATGTTTGTATGGGCTTGTGTGTGTGTGTTTGTGTGGGTGTGTGTGGGCTGGTGTGTTTTACAAAAGGCAAAATTCCAACTGACGTGGCTGGCGTGTGGCAGGTGTGGAGCTCACAGCAGCACGTTCAATTCTGTGATCACAATTGAACATGAATCTGTTTGTTTAAAATAGAAGATTAAGTATAAATACCGCTTCGCAAATCGCAAGCCATCTGCAGAAGAAGAGCTCTAAAACTGATGATCGTGCGGTTGTTTTAGACATGCATTCTGGAAATGTATTGGCAATGTACCATGTAATCTTGAGGACAAGGAAAAGCTGGACAGTCATGGTACCACTGTATTGACAGTCATAGTATTGTATGGTCACAAGGACAAGGAGAGAGCTGAACATTCATCGTACCATGTACCATAGGATAGTGATAGAACTCAATAATCGTGAGGGTTAAAACTGGTAACAGCACAACTTAAGAAAATGCAAAATAATCTTAGCCTCGAAATTGATTATAATTTCAACAAATAATGTCTCAATTAGTGACTCCAATTCACTAAATACCTACGAAGTATTTTTCTGAACTGAATTCATCTACTTTTTCGGAATCATGCCAAACAAAAACTCGAATGCAATCACGAAAATAAGCACGTACATGAAGAGCCTCTTTCAATACTACGTTGTTCCTTATTTAAAGAAGCCATTGGCTAAAATTGAAATGTATTTTCAAACGATTTTCACCAGAGGAACGTGAAAATTGAGTTCGTGACCACCGGTGTGTCCCCTGTGTAATGGAAATCCCCTCACCGGCGGGTCACCATGCAATGAACGTATCAGTTTACCTTGATGCTTCCTCTCATACACAGGCGCTGGAATGAGTGGATTGGACGCAAGGATCCAGTCAAACTCTTCCAGCGTGGCATCTATAATTTTCGCCGCTCTATGCAAAGCTAATCTTGGATGGCTAAAACCATGGATGCCCAGGAAAATTGATATACTGTAATACTAGCTTTGTCAAAAAAACATACAAAAACTCATAACATTTCGTTGACGAAACGTTATACTTGAACAGCTAAAACCGCAGATGCCTCGGCGAAAAGTGAAACTAGATAGCATTAAAAAACATGCGGACAATACGTAGAGTTTCGTTGGTAAAACGTGCAGTTTTTGAGGACAATGAAATGCTAGAAAAAACAAGGGCACAATAGGCATAAAATCCATCCAATTTACAGAGTAACTTGAGGAGACAACACGACCTCTCTAACAAGCGCAAGTTGAGGCCGGGGCTTTTTGTCATCACGGCGGATATCCCTGAGGAGTCTCGCAAAACAAATCACTATTAAACGATGAGAAGTCGACTGAGGCAATAACGCAGGGGGAATAACATGACTGAGGCAATAAAACAAAATAACAATATAACTGAGGCAATAACACAGGAAAATAGCATGACTGAGGCAATAACGCGGGCTTTGATATGAACAAGGCAATAACCGAGAGGCAGTAACATGACAGAGGCAATAACATGGGATATGACATGACTGAGGTAATAACACACTCAAAAATAACATGACAGGAAATAACACTGAGACAGTAACATGACTGATATAACAAGACGCAATGCTTTTAGTACGGAATTCAGTGGCCTGTGTAAAATTTAGCGCTGATTGAAATTATTCCAAACAACTTTTGAATTTTTATTTATAACTATTAATTGGGAAGTCTCATTTTCAGACAAGTTATTCGGCACTAATGTATTTGCCAATTTGTATTTTGTTTCAAATCCAAATTTATCCAGTTTGATTTTATCGCTTTATTGAAAGGGATTTACTAGTCTTTTCGATATAACCGTCGACCTTCGCTTCACAGAGTATCCGAGAAAGATGGTGGAAACAAAAAGATGAAAAGTTGTAAAAGAAGTAAAGAAATAATTTGACAGATTCTGGAAGTGCATACGCCCCTTAAGCGCACAGTGAGAACAAAAACCAATCTAAATTCCGATCGTGTCGGACGGAATTTTCTGAGCTAATTTTTTTCCATTATCTTTCTCGATTATTTTTATTCCACATTTTTGTTTGCATGACTTTCTGTGAGCATCTGAGAGCGCACGTTTCTGATCGTACCGGACGGATTTCCTAAGGTTTTTTCGATTATTTTTCTCGATTATTTCTGGATTCCTAATTTTGGTTTGCATAGCTTCGCAGCATCCGCGAGCGCACGTGACTAGCGCAAGTAATTAGGAGCTGCGGTCAAGAGACGGTGGCCGTGACTCGGCCAATGCCTGCCTCGCTCGAGCATCTGCATCATTAGTTGCCTCTCCTCCGCTGCCTCAAAGTCAACGAACTTCTACGAATTCATCATCCCATGCCACAAAGTCAACGAACTTCCCACGCAAAGTGGACATAATTGAAATATGCAGCTGTTGTCATGGACATGGGTGACATATGCCGCTGTTGTCATGGGAATGGGTGAAATATGCAGCTGTTATCATGGACATGGGTGAAATATGTCGCTGTTGTGTATGGGACTTTTGTTGACTAATATCAAAGTTTTTTAATCATTTTTAGCCGGAGTTCTTATAATACTGAGGCTAATTATCATTCTTTCGCAATTAATCACTTTAATTTGACCCTCTTGTTTTGTTACCCGAATAACAGAAAACTGCCGAACATGGCAATCAAAACCCGTAGAATTTTTCAAAGTCGTGTTTCAGATAAATCTTGATATTTTGTGATAATTTGCACCATTCGATGAATTGCAAATTGATAAACTGCACACAAGCGTGTGACGTTGTTGAAAACTGCTCAAAAGATGTGCCTGCTGAAAAAGAGTGAACAAATAAAAATAAAAATATTGCTGAGAATGAATTTGTTTCGCGCAATCGAGAAGAAATTTATCATTGTGCAGTCTGTCGTGTTAGGTCTATGAGAACTGCCAGCACGGGGGAATACAGATGAATAATAAATAGAGTAAAATGGCTTAGCAATAAAAATTTACCTATCAACTTCACAGAAACTTGTTGACCTACCTTCAGTCCAAGTCGTCTGTAGGGCCTGACTCTCATACTTTTGAGGAGGATACAACTATTGAATGAAAAGGAATTAGCGCTCAAAGAGGGAAGGTGTGAGGTCCCAAGCTGAAGGTCAATGTGGCCTTCCTTTTGTTGAAATAAAATGTTTTTGTTTCGTCACGGACCATATTCTCAATATTCACATCTGCCCTTTTCTCAGCACCTATAACTCCTTCAACTACTATCTTGTCCACAAACTGTTTCCAATCTCGTTTGTATGTGCAGAGAGTGGGGACATTTTTACTGCATGGCATCCCTTATTTTTAACTGCAATAACGTAAAAAATTTTAACCAAATGATGCTTTCTCCTTCCTTTCTTCGGATCACATTTGTTGTGGATGTGGAGGCTTAGACTGACTTACCATAAATGTAATCTGACCTGACTGTTATATTCAACTCTTGAAAGCGATAAAAAATGGATCGAAAGCTGCAACGAGGAGTGCAGCTCATGCAACACACACACACACACGCACACACACGCGCACACACTCACACACACACACACACACACCGGGTCTCCTTTTCTCGGTGTCCAAAGCTGAACATATCGTGAAAAGTTAAAATTACAAATCTTACAAAAAAAGAAAGTTATGTTCCAATACCACGATCGAATTCCAATGCTGGAGAATGAAGTTATTCCCTCAATCTTTACGAAGTTTTTTCAGAGACTCCAATAATGCGAAGCACTAACGCGCAGGGCAGTGACAGGATTCTGTCATGGAGCTCTCCGTCTGGCTTCGTGCCCTACGTTGTGACGGCTGCAGCGCACGGCTGCTGTGCTGTGCAGCTGCAGTGGTGTGACCTACAGCTGCAGTGCTGTGCTGTGCAGCTGCAGTGGTGTAACCTACAGCTGCAGTGCTGTGATGTGCAACTGCAGTGGTATGACCTACAGCTGAAGTGCTGTGATGTACAGCTGCAGGGGTATGACCTACAGCTGCAGTGCTGTGCTGTGCAGCTGCAATGGTGTGACCTACAGCTGCAGTGCTGTGCTGTGCAGCTGCAGTGGTGTGACCTACAGCTGCAGTGCTGTGCTGTGCAGCTGTAGTGGTATGACCTACAGCTGCAGTGTTGTGCTGTGTAGGTCATACCACTGCAGTTGCAACTGCAGTGGTATGACCTACAGCTGCAGTACTGTGATGTACAGCTGCAGGGGTATGACCTACAGCTGCAGTGCTGTGCAGCTGCAGTGGTGTGACCTACAGCTGCAGTGCTGTGCTGTGCAGCTGTAGTGGTGTGACCTACAGCTGCAGTGTTGTGCTGTGCAACTGCAGTGGTATGACCTACAGCTGCAGTGCTGTGATGTACAGCTGCAGGGGTATGACCTACAGCTGCAGTGCTGTGCAGCTGCAGTGGTGTGACCTACAGCTGCAGTGCTGTGCTGTGCAGCTGTAGGGGTATGACCTACAGCTGAAGTGCTGTGCTGTGCAACTGCAGTGGTATGACCTACAGCTGCAGTACTGTGATGTACAGCTGCAGGGGTATGGCCTACAGCTGCAGTGCTGTGATGTACAGCTGCAGGGGTGTGACCTACAGCTGCAGAGCTGTAATGCACAGCTGCAGGGGTGTGACCTACAGCTGCAGTGCTGTGATGTACAGCTGGTACATGGTACCTCTGCTGTGTTGATGCAGATGTACAGTACACTGCGTGCACGCAATGAGCAGTTACCACGCAACACAGCACTGTACCACTGCACATCAGCCCTCAATGTAAAGGTGCTGTGCTCAAAACACAGCACAGCGCGCAGTGCGACCGCATGTCAGCCAGGTGCGAGGAGAAGCTGAGGCAAACCTGGAACAGCGTGCATGGATTTACTTGCATTCTCATGTCCATTAGAACGTGAAGCTGATGTAGCGGACTTAGGTAGATACTCCATCTTCTTCTAATAAATCGAGTTTTACCAGCAGTTATGCTTTGATGCTCATTAGAACGTGAATATGATGTAGCAAAAATAGGTATATATATTTAACCCGTCCCAATAAATCGGGTCAGCTCGTCAAACTGCTCTCTCAAGTAGCAGCAGCCACTTGATGCTGTCGAGACTCTTGCTGCAAGCTCTCTCTAAAAAACATTGAACAAATTAAACAACCTATTTTAATGAATTAAACGTCAGTAAAATAATAATTTAGTGTTATTAAAACAGGTTAACTGTTTAAACAACATATTTTCATGAGCATTACATCAGTAAAATAATAACTCAAAGCTATAAAAAAATTGAACAGTTCAGACAACTTATCTCTAGGGGCTACACATCAGTAACATCATTACTTGAAGCTGTTACAGTGGACAGATTGAGATATAACTACTTGTGGGCCCGAGTTAGTTCGGTATATTCCAGGACATCTTAAGGACAAATCATTCCACGCAAGCAGTCAATTTAAACTTGAGCACTAAACGTAAACTTAAACTTGCTAGATCGAACAGCTGTTTTTCTTGAGAAAATTAGAAACAGCATTCATTCATCACATATCATGTAAATATACCAGCAAAAACCACACATTAAGTAATCCTTGGGAATAAAAAGAAAGACACTAGCAAGCCTCCACTAAGTAAGGTATTGGTGCAGAGTCCCAGAACTTGCCAGATCGAACAGTTGTTTATGTGAAGAAAATTAGAAACGACGTCCATGCATCATATGTCCAACTATATGATGCATCATATTTTATGTAAGGATACAGGCGAAAACTCCACATTAAATAATCGTCGAGGAGAAGAAAAAGGAAGACACTTGCTAGCCTCCATTAAGGTAGGTATTGGGGTCGGGTCCCAGAAGCGAGGCTCTCATTGATTGACTATTGAATGCGTGTGTTCCTGCGGAAGTTGTGCCATGGTTTATGCAACGACACGATGTGAAGGCATATCACATCGGCTCAATATGTTCCTGCATTGGAGCATTTCTTTCGCGTACAAAATGTCCTTTTCGTACCGGAGTGAATCGAAAAAAAAACATTTTTCTATTGCATGGGAAATGTTATATTTTGCTCTAAGCCTTTTTTGTGCGCCGCGAAATGATACGAATTGATGCTCCCTCGTTTAATTTAAACGTGGACGCTGAGGAGCTTTTAAAAAATTATTCGCTCCTGCCGCGACGTGGTTTGAAAGTCGATCTGCGCGCCTGAGCTGTGCGTGTAGATCATCGGTCATGTCGGGCACCTGATTCTAATTTTAATTTTGTCTTTTGAATTCCTCAGTAGCGCCTTTTGTCTCTCCAGCATGTATTACGCTCCTTTGTTCGCGCAAAGCATGTTTGTAAAGAATGACAATATCATGTACGCTTGTGCGAATAGGTTATTTTTTTCGTTGATTGTACAAGCTTCTGAATACTTTTCTGGCTAGTAATTCTGCCCGCAGAGGCTGCTTGTTTTTGGCAAGATTGGTTTCGCGTGTAAGATCATTTCACTGTTTAATATTCTTGGAAATACAACCAGGGATTTAAGCGTGCACTACGGCAACTCTGTATATAATCTACTCGTTTTATTGTGAAGACAACTGATGAATCCCACGGCTGTAAGATAAATAAGAAGTCGTTAATAAAGGAAAATTTATGGAGGCAAAAACCTCTTCATTTCGCAACCGAAAACTACAAGAATGATTAAGTGATACAAACGCTTCAATTGTGTTTGTCGCTGATATTGTTGGATGCTGGAATTCACCAATATTTAATTATGAGAAGTTAGTAAAATCTAGCAAATAGATATCAATGCTCGATGCTATTAATTTGGCACTCAGTGAGCACTTAATTTCAACCGGCAAACAGTGATGACTGACATTTAACTGCTTTACATCTTGAAAAGACTGCACTTAATTTCAAATCTAGTAAATAGATTTCATTTATTTTTAATTCAAATGTTTCAATGTACCAAATCTGGGTTTGTTAACCGTGCGTGCGGCACCATCTTCGTGGGTCAAAGTTTCACATAATAGTGCATGTGATCCATGATGTGCGTGTGTGTGCCCATGATGTGCGTGTGTGTGCCCATGATGTGCGTGTGTGTGCCCATGATGTGCGTGTGTGTGCCCATGATGTGCGTGTGTGTGCCCATGATATGCGTGTGTGTGCTTAGTTTACGAAATTGCTCCCAAACGTACACGATGACTCTTAACATACAGAATTGTTTTAATACTTAACGTGACCTTAAAATAACTCAAGTTTTAAAACCATTTCTGCCTAATTTCGGAACGTAACTTCACTTTGAGAGTACAGCAACTTACTTCTACTCCGAAAGATCCTGGCGGGATCACACAGACTTCTTTAACATTTCAAGGTTGAGTATCGATCTCTCTCCCTCTCTCTCTCTCTCATATTCTCAACGATCTCCCAGCGAGATCAAACAAGCTCTTTAAAATGGCCGTAACATCGTACTTTGATTATTTTTCCTCGAAATGCGAACAAATTCTGAGATGCAGACATTTAGCGAGAAAATATGGGAAAGATTTTTTCTTTTATGTTTCTAATGTTGTTCTTTTTCTTGCAGGTCACGGCAGTTGCAGACTTCCAACGAAGATAAGTTTGCGATTAACAAGTTGATTTCAAAAACTCAGGTAACTTACTGAAGTTTATAGGCCAGCCTGCTGCGAGACCTCGTCTGTCTATGGGGCCAACGACACACAAGCGGGACGGTCTTATTTGTGTTGTGCTCACTCTTCAGTGCTACGTGTGATGATTAATGCTGGACTATTTCATCGTCCCTTGAATATCCATCACTCGACTACCAGTAATGATTAATGGTGAACTATTCCATAATGATTGGTGGTGAACTATTCCATAATGATTAGTGGTGAACTATTCCATAATGATTAGTGGTGAACTATTCCATAATGATTAATGGTAGACTATTTAATCGCATCTTAATTATCCCTCACGATACTGCGAGTAATGATTAATGGTGGACTATTTTATCGTCTCTTAAATATCGGCCGCCACCTTCACTTCTGCTCTGCCACTTACAGCCTGACGATGCTCGAACCCTCTGTTAATTTTGCATTCAGTTTGCACATAATTTTAACCGGAAAACATTGATGACTGACACTTAACTGCTTTGCATCTCTTTATTTCAGGCGATAAATTTAGGTGACTGACATTGAACTGCTTTACATCTTGAAAAGACTGCTCTTTATTTCAACCACTGAACTCCGTTGACTAGTAGTTTATGAGCTTCATTTCTTTAAAAGTTTGTTATAAATTATAGGCGACAAACCCACAATGACGCAGCTACTTTAAACCTTATGAAGTTTCTATTTAATTTTAGGTGATAAGCCCTGACCGTGACATCACTACTGTTTTTGAAAAGAAGTTGAAAATGCTGTTGCCCATTTTTGAGCATTCAGATATTCCTTACTTTATTATTACTGACTGGATTTCAGTAAATCCACTCGGCATTTCTACTTCATGAAGTAAATTTCAACGTGTTATCATATCGAATAAATATAGTTCTCAATTACACACTTGTTGCGTATATTTATCAATTTCGCAAATCATCAAAAGCTTGGCAGCCTTATTACACACAATGATTTTTTGTTCATCGTTTACATTTCAGCACACATCACGATAAGTAATTTTAATATTCAAGGTTCATCAAATCCCTGAAAGAAAATCCTCTCTAACACCACACAACAAGAACGCCTTTTCGAACTTTTCAGTTCAACTTCTGCAAAAATGCATCACGCTGTTTTTAGCAAAAGGATCCTTCGGACTCCACAGTTTAGAAGCTTAATTTCTACAATATTTCTCTAAGTTCCGGCTGCTATCCGGGCTCTGAGGCCTCCCAAATACCTTCAGAGCCCGGCTCTGAGGCCTCCCCAAATACCTTCCCAAATACCGAATACCTTCAGTCACACGGGAGTGCCTACAACCATCACTTTGGCCACGGCTGATCTTGTTAAATTTTCCGCGCATTTTTGTGTTCACGCGCCCGGTGAGAGGGTAATCGCTCGGCAGCTCACAGCTGCTGCACAACGAACCTTTAGCGTGAAATTTAAGTAGTCAAATTCCGTCAATAATGAAGGTGACTCAAACTTCAGTCAATAATGAAGGTGACTGACTCAAATTTTAGCCCACAATGAAGGTGACTCAAACTGTTACGAGCGCGACAATACGAGTGTGACAGAAAATAAATTTGACGGGTGAAATTCCCATCGAAATATGATCTTATCTCTCAGATCAAAAGTGCTTGAATGTACTTTTATCTTGAGAGTTTTATTATCTGCTCCGTTCATGGACGGAAGGTAATTTTTTAACTACAACAGTAAAAATCCTCTTCCTGTATATATGTCTACCAAATAATTCCTACTTAGCAGCTCCAGCGCATCGAAGAGAGCGAAAAAGTTTTATTGACAGCTCAAAGTGCTCCACAAAATAAGAGTCACAAAAATTACCAATCCTCGAGGAAATTCGATTTGCTCCCAAAGTTTCATTCGAATTGAAAATAACTCGACATTTCCTTCCAGGGAGTGATACTCAGAAGTTATAAAAGTTATTCGGCTCCTCGGGGGTGCAATAAATAAAGCAACTGCTGACTCTGAAACTTCTGGAAATTGTGACGACTCTAACTCCATTTATCTGACGCAGACTCCATAAGTATTCTGGAGCATCTACGAGCTCCAGAGTTAGGCACGAACTTAACGGAGCTTTATATCGACTCGGGGGCAATGTACTGACGACCTACTCACTCGAATAATACAACTTGTGTTACGAAACTGAACTGTTAAGATATTACACGAGATGACTCTTATTGAAATTCATGGAACAAGAATGACATCTGAAATCCTTGCAAACTGATTAGATTTCTGTTGATCGCTTAACCGTTTAAAAGTTTGACATCCTGCGAGGGACGATGATATCTAGTCTTTATAGCTCCTGATGAATCACGATCCTGCTCCTGATGAATGAAGAGCCTAAGCCTGATAAATCAATTACCTAATCGTCATAAAAAACATTCTACTTCCTGATGATTGGTCCAGATGAATTACGAAGATACCCCTGAAGAATCCAGAACCTGCTCCTGATGAAACAAGAACTGATGAATCAAGAACCGACGAACCAAGAACTGATGTCACAAGAACCAGCTGCTGAGTTTGAGTACTGGAGGTCGCCACAGAGCGGCCGCTGAGTGGGAGAACTCAGACTCAGCAGCGTCTGCATCATGGTGCGGCTGGTGGTACTGGCGGTGGGCGCGGGGCTGACGGTAGGGCTGTTCTTCGGCTGCGTCCTCAGCTGCTTCGTGGTGGCCGTCATGGTCAGCAGTCAGCAGGTGGGTCATGGTCACCAGATGTCATGATCAGCAGGTGTATCATGTCACTAATCAGCAGATGTGTCATGCCACCCGTCACTGAATGTGTCATGGTTAGCAGTTGTCACCAGCCACCAGGTGAGTCATGTGTGTCATGGTAGCCAATTCGATATCATTCACAATAACTAGTACCAGCCATTGAAGTATGGCATTGGGGAGCCGTAGACTTTTACACAAATATTCCTAGAACATCAATACGTTAAAATCATATTTTAGATAACAAGGTGCACTATGGTGGCTTCCAACACGAAAAAATATTCACACTTGCATACCTTATTTAAGCGTTCATTTTACTCATTTTTATTCTAACTCAAGTTCTCTGATCAAACCCTGAACGCGACATTCAACATCAATGAAATTTTCAAAAAGGAATACTTTTCAAACGATTTTTTCTTCACGACTGCTGCGCACCTCCTACCTCGATACAGTTGTTTGCTCTTCGTGATATCAAGCCCACTCTCCACTCAGATCCACGCCAAAATCTTAAACGTACTTCACCTACTGTTGATTCTCAGAAATCGTACCCGTGATGGGATAATGAAACGTCGTTTCCTTGTAGGTTTTCGGTATTTTTATTTTTACTCTAACACAACTTCCACTCAACGATAATTTCCCTGATGTTGTGTTCGAGATTGAGTTTTCTTGTGGGCACGCACACAGTACGTATAGCATTTTGCGAACCATCCCTTCTGATGGTCGAGCTAAATTCCCCTCATTCTTAGAAACTTTCTCATGCACGCCGCTGCTCCTCCTACTCAAAAACTTTACCCTATCTTAGCGAATGGAGAATTTTTTGCCCTCTCGTATTCTGCTCTAGAGTTGTACGTTAAGCGAGCGTTTCTCAAACACATCTGCTCTTTTTGACTAAACTTTCCTGCGACTTATATAGCCACAAAAATCGTTTTCCCTTTTTTTTCATGCTGAATTTCTGAGACATTTTATTACATTTTTAGGAGACATTCAATCCCAATGGCTTGAGTAGGTAACGTAAACATTTCTTCGCCTTTCCTAGACCTACGACCCTGCGAGAGCGTGAGTGTTCGCGACACGAGTTCCCATGTCCAAGAATACAAACCAGCGCTCGATTTCGCTCCCCAAACGTGGTTTAAGATCTCCAAAGATTTTGCAAAAACACATTTAGGTTGTTGGTGAGAGTTTTCTTCACATAATGCATAAACTCTTTAGGTAATGCTAGTCGTCATACCATCCATTAGAACATCACCAGTCAGCATGTGTGTCTCTAATTACCGTATGTGTCATGTCACGAGTCAGCAAGTAAGTCACCAGTCACCGTATGTATACAAAAACTAACAGCGTCAAGTACTTCCAATATTTTTTTATTTTTTAATTGAAGCCATTGAGAAAAGAGAAATGACTAGAAATTTCCTCAGTGGGGATCATCCACGAAAAATTCGATGAAAGTTTTTTTAATACATTGGTATGGGGACTTGTTCATTTTTTGTGGCTGCTTTAATTGAAACGTTGCATGTAGTCGATGAAAACCGTATTAAGTTATGCTTTCTTTCTCCCTGTTTTGAAAACTACTTTTCTGTGGTTTGGGTGGTTTAAACTTTCTTACTTAATAATTAAGCCGACGAGAAACTATGTTTTGTATATTGATTCCATCGGCAGGAACGATTTTTCATTTTCTACGTTACGAAAGATTCGTGTAAAATCTTTACTTAGCAGACTTAGGCAGGTTGCAAGCAATATCTTCCTAATGATTTCCTCCATAGAAACTTTCTGAAAACTGAGTGTTTCTGGAGAAAATTTTTACGATGAGTTTTAGGAAAACCAAGCAAGTTTTTTAGGTAGTGATCTTCTCTAAATCTTGTGGATTTTGGTCATAATTATTAGCTTTGAAGAACCGAGGAATTTCAAAATAAAATGATGTCAAGAAGAGGAATTAAAATGGGCACCGTCGTAAACTTCCTAAAAGTTTGTTCCTGCACTGAAAGACTGTTTGATTCCAACTTCATATGTCAGTATAAATCTCATATTCTTCTTTTTAAAGTCTTGAATAATACAATTTTAGATTTCAATATGAAGGAGTTCAATTTTTGTATTCACCTCTTCGAGTTGTGTTCAATTCTACCCTTAAACGATATGGTTAATCTTTACATTCAATTCTGAAATTTCCGATTATTTTACCCGCAAAAATTGTTATGTGGTCCAAATGTGGTCCAAATACCCGCAAACATTGTTATGTGGTCCAAATGTGGTCCAAATACCCGCAAACATTGTTATGTGGTCCAAATGTGGTCCAAATACCCGCAAACATTGTTATGTCGTCCAAATGTGGTCCAAATACCCGCAAACATTGTTATGTGGTCCAAATGAACTCTTGTTCACCAAAAGTTTATTTGCCCTGATGTAAAAATCTAAAGTTTTGTAGAAATTCAATGCTTTTAAAGATCTCGCCTAAGAGGCTTCAATTGGATTTAACACTATTATGATGAATTTAATAGAAGGCAATTAAATAGAAGGCCATTAAATAGAAGGCCATTAAATAGAAGGCCATTAAATAGAAGGCCATTAAATAGAAGACCATTAAATAAAAGGCCATTAAATAGAAGGCCATTAAATAGACGGCCGTTTAATAGAAGGCCATCGACGGAAGCAGAAAAACTCAAATCACTCGTTCGCTATTGGTAGTCAGGGAGGGCAAAAAAATTAGTTTCATAACAGAAGTAATTCTCTTCAATGCCGCTAGAAACTCCTCTCAGGAATATACATAAAACGTTCACTAATATTGAAGTAATTTTTCTACAAAAATGATGTCCACAGATGTCATTTTTCTTTTAACTACAATTCAAACAGAAGCTTTTTAAAAAATGGCACTAGTTATTTCCTAAAAATAAACCAATCCTGGAACGCATATTTGCGCCATTTTGTGAAAACTTGCAGCTCTAAGACCAGCAACATGATAATGGTGAGCTTTATGACACATTTCAAACACCGAGTGGACCTAAATGATATACAAAAATTCTGAGCAAACCAACCAACCGCTGGCCAAATTAAAACAAAAGAGCTACGGGAAATTTTTAAACTCTGGCAACAAAGCTCGATTGTTTCGGTGATGAGGAGCGGAATATAATGAAGTCCACTGGACAAGCACTTTCCTCTCGTATTAAAAGTTTGAAATTAATTTGCTCCGAGGGCTGTATTTTGATGAGCTCACATGCGTCACTGAGCACTGTGAGAGAGCAGGGAACGCACCGGCTCCAGTTTTCAGTTGGCGAGCAGGCGGATGTTTTTGCGCCGTTTCAAGTGTGGTGTGGAGAGAAAGTCTTTGACGGACACATTTTTCGGTCGTCTTTAACTGAGGAATTTCGGGACCGTGACTGGCTCCAATTGTTGGTTCTCAGTAGTTAAAAACTCCTAAAGTGCCACCACGGACGGCATTAAGCGAAACTGTCAACAATCAATTTAATGTGTCACAGTTCCTA
Source organism: Morinoia aosen (assembly GCA_030386875.1). Classification (NCBI taxonomy): domain Eukaryota; kingdom Metazoa; phylum Arthropoda; class Malacostraca; order Amphipoda; family Talitridae; genus Morinoia; species Morinoia aosen. The sequence goes on from CM059571.1 coordinate 640,941, forward strand.
TTTATTTAATTGTCTGTCTCTGTCACATTTGCCTGATGCAATGAAACGTTCTTCGACCTTGGACCAATTTCTCTGAAATTTTGCCTGACCCAAAGGGCGTTATTATAGAAGTGGATGATTCCAGGTTTCGATAAATACTTAAAGTTCATATCCTGCTACATAATCCATCCTCCTAAACCAGCGCGAGAGATTTAATGAGCTGTTACGTTCGTAAGTCATAATAAAAACTCAAGCTAAACTCACGTAGCTTCAGAGTTGGGCTACTTCAACTTCAGGACAAAGCCCAGAAGCAATACCGCGGAATGTTCCTGCCCTGGAATGTCGAATGCTAGTAGGACAAAAAGTCTCGGTTCGCTGGAATGCAATTTCCTTCGTTTTCGTTGAACAAAAGCGTACTCAACGAGTGAAAGCTTTCAAATTCACGAGTGCCTTTGCCCTGAATTTCGCTGTTCCTGCAAACACAAGACTGTCCGGGCCCGGGCTTTGTGCAGCCCTAGCCGAAACACACAGCGCATTTTTTCTTTCCCGCCGGGCCCTACGCTGTCAGAGGTGAGACGTCGAATGACTTAACTTTTATAACTTCCAAAGGCTTGCAAGAGATGGATTTGCGAGCGACAGAGTAAAAAGCGCGCATGATTTGAAATTCTCTTGTCTCATGCCATGGTGAGAAAGGCTCGACGCAACATTGCGTGCTTACACACCTATTAAAGTATTATAGTTAAGTAAAGTACGTATTAAAATTGATACACGTACACACGTATCAATTTTGACACCTTCATTTAGCGACACAAACGTAAAGCGTGTGCAATTGGTATTTCCCATCGACAGCAAAAGCTCGTTAACAGGTGCTGAGAAACAACTGTAGTGATTCGTAAGGTTTATTCATGTTTATTCATACAATTTAATTTTGAAAAATCCTGAAATAATAATTTTTTGGAATATAACTCTCTGGCTATCTTGAATATCATGAGTTTTTTCGACCTCTCTCGTTTGCGATAACAATCTCCATTAGCTCAAATAGCACATTGTTTGCATCAATGTGGGACTCGAACGTATTTTTTCCTGTCGTATTGTGCATTTCAGAGCACTAGGTCTTGACCATGGGCCTTCGCGTTCCCTTTCATTCAGTAATTTTATCCACCAAATTTTCACGCCTGTCTAAGAGCCTCTAAAAACCCCGCAGTCTGATTCCTTTCTTTAACTGACGGACATTGCCACTAAACAAAACTCAGAGCCACTTCTCTACCTCCAAATACCTCGTTCTCATCCAGGTTACAAGAAATTACCACTCATGATCACCTCATCATTTCAAGAATAACTTTTTAATCTACCTCATTATTACAAAAATAAGAGAATGCTTCTCTGCCACCTCATTATTACAAAAGTAAGAGATTGCTTCTTCATGCCACGTTATTATCACAAAAACTAAGATAATACGTCTTTGTATTACCTCGTAATTATCACAAAAACATGATAATTAAAGCAAATTTGGTGTTGTGGTTTCTTTGCAGTACAAGAGCGCAGGCAACTTCATGATCCTGCAGCTGTGCGCCGTGGACCTGCTCTTGTCGCTGCTCGGCCTCGCGCTGTCAGCGCCGTCGCTACTCCAGGTACTGCTGGTGCTGCTGGTGTGGTGCTACCGGTGTGGTGCTGCTGGTTCTGCTGGTGTGGTGCTGCTGGTTCTGCTGGTGTGGTCCTGCTGGTTCTGCTGGTGTGGTCCTGCTGGTTCTGCTGGTGTGGTGCTACCGGTGTGGTGCTGCTGGTTCTGCTGGTGTGGTGCTGCTGGTTCTGCTGGTGTGGTCCTGCTGGTTCTGCTGGTGTGGTGCTGCTGGTTCTGCTGGTGTGGTGCTAGCGGTGTGGTGCTGCTGCTTCTGCTGGTGTGGTCCTGCTGGTTCTGCTGGTGTGGTGCTGCTGGTGTGGGGCGTGAGGACTGTGGCGATTTAGTCTTCTGGTATACTTTGCATCCAGCTCATTCAATTTTGTATACATAAACATCAGTAGAGGTATTGGCTGATATGTCATGGGGAAAACAGATAAAAATTTAGAGAATTATTTATCATGAAATGCAGGGCATTGGCGAAAAAAATCCGCTACACGTCATATATATATGAAATGCATTTTAATATATGAATTTTAGCGCTGCTTTGATGGACTTTGTGCTGTCATTTGCTTGTTGAACTTTATTGATGTTAGAGGTACAGGTATGTATATTGATGTTAGAGGTACAGGTACGTATATTGATGTTAGAGGTACATGTATGTATATTGATGTTAGAGGTACAGGTATGTATATTGATGTTAGAGGTACAGGTACGTATATTGATGTTAGAGGTACAGGTATGTATATTGATGTTAGAGGTACAGGTATGTACCTCTAACATCAATATACATACCTGTATATTGATGTTAGAGGTACATACCTGTACCTCTAACATCAATATACATACCTGTATATTGATGTTAGAGGTACAGGTATGTATATTGATGTTAGAGGTACAGGTATGTATATTGATGTTAGAGGTACAGGTACGTATATTGATGTTAGAGGTACAAGTATGTATATTGATGTTAGAGGTACAGGTACGTATATTGATGTTAGAGGTACAGGTACGTATATTGATGTTAGAGGTACAGGTATGTATATTGATGTTAGAGGTACAGGTATGTATATTGATGTTAGAGGTACAGGTGCGTATATTGATGTTAGAGGTACAGGTATGTATATTGATGTTAGAGGTACAGGTACGTATATTGATGTTAGAGGTACAGGTATGTATATTGATGTTAGAGGTACAGGTATGTATATTGATGTTAGAGGTACAGGTATGTATATTGATGTTAGAGGTACAGGTATGTATATTGATGTTAGAGGTACAGGTGCGTATATTGATGTTAGAGGTACAGGTATGTATATTGATGTTAGAGGTACAGGTATGTATATTGATGTTAGAGGTACAGGTATGTATATTGATGTTAGAGGTACAGGTACGTATATTGATGTTAGAGGTACAGGTATGTATATTGATGTTAGAGGTACAAGTATGTATATTGATGTTAGAGGTACAGGTATGTATATTGATGTTAGAGGTACAGGTATGTATATTGATGTTAGAGGTACAGGTATGTATATTGATGTTAGAGGTACAAGTATGTATATTGATGTTAGAGGTACAGGTATGTATATTGATGTTAGAGGTACAAGTATGTATATTGATGTTAGAGGTACAGGTATGTATATTGATGTTAGAGGTACAGGTATGTATATTGATGTTAGAGGTACAGGTACGTATATTGATGTTAGAGGTACAGGTATGTATATTGATGTTAGAGGTACAGGTACGTATATTGATGTTAGAGGTACAGGTATGTATATTGATGTTAGAGGTACAGGTATGTATATTGATGTTAGAGGTACAGGTACGTATATTGATGTTAGAGGTACAGGTATGTATATTGATGTTAGAGGTACAGGTACGTATATTGATGTTAGAGGTACAGGTATGTATATTGATGTTAGAGGTACAGGTATGTATATTGATGTTAGAGGTACAGGTATGTATATTGATGTTAGAGGTACAAGTATGTATATTGATGTTAGAGGTACAAGTATGTATATTCAGTTGTGGTTATAACTGGTTCCTCACAAAGCGCAAGCATCGTAAAACAGATTTTACCACAAAACGGCTTCTAAAAAATGTTTATTCAGTGCTTGATTTAGAATAAAATTTCCCCAACTTTTTGAGAATTCGGCACTTATGGCGAACGTGACTACAGAATCTTTATTATTGAAATTATTGGATTCCAAAATTCGTGGATAGAAAGCACACACACTTGTGAGTTTGGCAGAAATTAATTTATACGTGAAAGCTAGTGTGCTTTCTATTGCGACTCTCCTGACTTCTCATTTCCATGAAAAAATTAAGCGGTGATATCATCCATATTTACCGAAAACTCGAAAAATGAAACTACATCGCAGTCACTGGATTGTAAGGGGATCGAGATTGATGAATTGGGTGCATCTGTTGAAAGTTCATCATATACTCTCTAATCATACCAAATATTATTGAAAGGTATTCCGAGTATCATTACATAGAGCTACTATCATAAAACCCTTCATGCCAAATATTATTGAGGGGAAAACCGAGTATAACATTTAGAGGTACTGGCATAAAATTTTTCATGCCATATATTATAAAAAGGAATATCAAACATCAATACATAAATGTACTAGCATGAAGTATGTCGGGAGAGCAACACATTGATAATCTGATATAATTTTAACTTGAGTTAAAATATTTTGTGACTGAAAACAGAAAATTTGCGATCATGAGATTTATAGTTTGTTAACTAATATTCACTGTACATTGAGCTTTTTTGCTGAGATTAAGGTATATTGCACGTCAATACATAAAATATCATTCAACTTCATCCGCACGTAAAAACCAATACTATTTACAAATATCCAGTTTCTGGTCATCGATAATATCACAACTAAGCGTTCTCTTGTTAAAAAAAAAACATGGTGAGTGTCCTTTTTATAAGTTACTGTGTATTTCCTTTTGCTGCTGCTACCTTGTTTCCTGGCTGACAGCCAGCGAAGATATGAGGCCTCGAGCTGAAGTATCCCTTCTTTCTATGAAGCCCAATTTTTTGGTTTTTATTTTGTCACGGGTCATCTATTTCTGGCTCATTAATATCCCTTTTTTCAGTACTTTGTCATTCTTTTCTAAAACTTTTATTTTGTTTCATAAACTTTTTTCAGTCCTGCTGTACTTATCCTTGAGATACCATGGATGGGCTCACACTAGTGCACAGATTCTTTGTTTCCTAAATTCCATACTAAATTCCTCTTTGGGAATTCCAAATTCCATAATTAAAAATTAAGGAATTTCTCAATTCTATGCTAAATTTTTAATTTCTTTTTTAGGAACATATTTTATGCTGTTAAGGAACTTCAAACTAACTCATCTAATCTGCGTTCCAGAGACTGCGTTTTTTTCGATTTAATCAAACCGTGCGGTTTATATCAAGAAATGAAACGTTTCTGAGCCGTCTTTTCACGAGCAGTACATTTTTGTCGTAATTATAAAGAATTTCAAGCACTAGAATTCATCGTTCACAAATCCGAGTGAACACCAATACAGGCATTGTACCATAGAAACGCTCAGAGCTCACCGCGTTCAAAGTCTTTGAACATGTCAGACGAAATCTCTTGATCCTTCAAAGCGCTGTTCGAAATAAAGATCGCCTTCCAAAAAAGTAAGAAATAGAAAATAGTGGAACGGAAGCGCCGAGAAATACGTGCCTTGAATTTTAAAGTGTGACGTGAATACTCAAAACTAAAAATACCAAAAACCTACTCAAAATAAAAATTGCCTTCCAACAAAGGTAAGAAGTAGAAAAAAGTGGACCGGAAGTGCCGAGAAATACGTGCCGTGAATTCTAGAGTGTGACATGAATACTCGAAATATCAACTTAGTTTTGGGGCGATGACCCCGAGGGCAGCCCCATTCTCAGCGTCGTAACGATTCTCGCTTGGAATTATAGGAGTCCGTGTACCCCAATTTTGGGTGTCGTGTCCGGCCTGAAGCTCGTGAGGAACTACCCTTTGTGAAAATTGAGGTCTTTGAGTTATTTTTGGTGTTGCGTTTACGCTCTTAAGTTTGCGTGTTTTGTCATAAGTAGGGTTGTGACAATATGCGTTAAGCAATTTCTCACAGGCCTAATAATCACATACATGCGCATGTATGAGATTTATCTTACATCACATACAAGTGATTTAATACAATGTGCAAATACATGTGTAAATCACATACATACGCATATATGTATGCGATCATTCGGGCTGTGACAATGTGCTTAATGCATATTGTTACAACCCTAGTCATAAGCTAGTGAAGAGTTGAAGCTACTCGGAAAATGCAGCGTTTTTTTCGAAGGTAATTTATTCTTGATGAACGATTTGAAGCCTCAGCTCATCATCAGTCATAATTTGCAAAAGAAAAACATATACATGCATCGCATAAAAAATTTAATTTGTAGTAAGTTTGTTACGAGTTCCAGCGCGCGATACTACGATTAAAAAAAACTATTTTGCGAGGCAAACTGAGCTGAAAAACTAAGCCAACTTGTGTCTGGCAGGCTACATTGTGTAGATTCAATACCTGAGTTTATATTATTTAGGGCTGGAGGCACAACAAATTTTCAAGCGCTTCACTTCGTTTTAGCGATAGGGCTGCTTGCGTAAGTCGACTTGGCTACGCGACATGCAGTACCCGTAGCGTAGCCAATACGGCGTAAAAACTCATGCGCTAGGCTACAGTACAACGCTACGACGACGTAAATTTTCAAAGAATTCACGTCGCCTTACCGATACATCCAGTAGCGTAAGCCGAATTGGCTACGCTGCGTTTTGAAGCGTAGCCAAAACGACGTGAAAAAATTACGCTGCTTGCTGCACTTCTGCGATGATGTAATTTGCTTGTAAAAATTCAGCCCTGGACCATGGCCAGGTAGCTGGTCCTAATCGTGAATGATACTCAACTAAAACTCGCTGAAGGTGGACCGTCCGTGCGACATTACAGCAGCTGCGTTGGGGACATCGGAGGAGGTCTGCCAGACTCGAAAATTTTAGACATCAACGAATCACATGAAGCTCGCTTCACCAAAAATCATGGTTATAGTATTAGACTGAAGATGATGTTAGATACGTCGAAACGTTGCATTTTATAATTAGACAGAAATATAGATTTTAGCGAATTGCTATGTTTTGGTACATAAATGTTAGGAGCATTCCTGAATCAACTTACACGTGAAGAAATTGGAGTATTTGACTCTATGGATAACACTGAATGATTGTGAGATTGTTAGGATAAAAACTAATCTATGTTAACATGTAAGCATAAAATTCAATAATCGGAAAAGAATACCGAAAAACATAGACCCATGTCATCAATAACGGATTGCCTCCGAGGTAATGACTTTTTAAAACCTGTGATTTCCACTCGCATATTTTAAATTACTATAACAAATTTTAACGTTTTTCTATTCAAGTATCAATAATGAAAGCTGTTCACAAAACTACTATTTCTTCACTTTCCCACTTTCGTCAAAATATAAATGTATACTCGAAACTTTACTTTAAATCATAACATACTTTCTAAACCAACATGCTTCTTTTCTAAACGGAAAAATTCTTTCGTACATGAAGTTTAAAACATTATTATATTTTAACATTCTAGAAGCTCAGAAAACCGAAACTGAAGGACAGTTTTTATATTTTCTTGAATAATGACATCACGAGGCTAACTTTATCATCCAATTTGAGTTTTATTATTATTATGACTAACTTTTTCAGGGACAATGGCTTATAGCAGAAGGCGACAGCGACTTGGGGCCGAGTTTCTCGGTCACCGCTCCAGAAGTCCTGACCACCGCGGCCAAATCTGGGAAATTGGTGACCATTCCGACACCCACACCGACCAGCCACACGCAGCTCGACTACGACAAAGTGCAGCGTCTTGGTAACAAACTTTCTGCTCCAGGCTCTATGCTGCAACACGAAGACTCTGCTGCCAATTTACGGCTCAACAGCGAAGTTTCCATTACAGGTTCCGGGATGAACCCCGAAGACCCGGCTGAAAATTTGGGGTTGAACTACGAGGTTTCTGATGCAAGTTCTGTGATGAACCCCAAAGGCCCTGCTGAAAAATTAGGGTTGAACGACGAGGTCTCTTTCGAATCTTCCTCTGTGCCACAAGTGAGCCTGGACGAAATTTCGTCGCCTCCTTCCTTGATCGACGATGACTCTTTTATACTTTCTCGGTCGAAGGATGACGATACTTCTGTAGCTCCGTTGCTGTACTTTGATGAAGCAACGACTCTTTCGCCTTTTAAGTACGAAGCTATTTCCTCTTTACCAGACGTGGAAGCCGAAGTAACTACGACAGCTCCAGCATTTCTATTCTGGGACTCTGTTATTTCAACAGACACTTTTTCTTCAAATCTTGATGATCCTACGGTCGTCCCTCGTTATAACCGAGACAGCAATCAAGTGGTGCTCGATTATGACGCTGATAATTCAAAAGCTGAGTCAGAGTACGACAATGACGACTCCCAAGGAAAGCGTGAACAGCACTTTGAGGATTTTACAATAAAGCCATCCGTGATGTCAACTGACTCAACCGCGTCTCCCGACTTGAAATACGACGATACTGACTACAAAATCGCACTCCCAATTTCCGATCTTGTTTTTGATAGAACCGAAGCTTCGCCGCCGTTGAAATACGGCACCTCGAACGATATAATGTCTTCTGATCCTTTCTTAGCTACTGGCAGGGCTTCCTCGAGAACAAGGCAAAGAACAAATGAGGCTTCTTCAGCATCACCTGACTTCGATAGTCTCTCAATTCCTCGCTTAATAAGTGATGAGTATCACACCACTGATGAACCACTAAGTCATAGCCTTAATTTTCCGCAGCGTAGCGTGAGTTCTAAGATTTTGTCAAGTGCTCTGCCTGCCGTACCTCAGTTCTACGCTTCGCCTGGAGATCACAGAAAAAATTACAACGTCTCCGTGAATGCCAAAAATCCATTGGCGAAAGAACCAGAAGATTCCAACGCTGTTGCAAGAAAGCCCGAGTCACGAGACTACGTGATTAGTTCAGAATTATTTTACGTGAGCGGAAAAGACGATGGTGTTAGTTGCAGAATTTACGGGGGCATTTTGTCCCTCCTGAACTTAGTGGGCGTGTGGATTGTGGTAGGAATTCATTGTGACAAATACTGTGCCATAGCCTCACCTCTGAGGTACAATCAAATAGTTACACGGAAAAGAATCGCGGTGTTTTCGCTTTGTGTGTGGACGCTTTCATTAGCGGTCTCAGTGACTGTGACGGTCATAGCGCCGAGCTTCAAATACCTCGGAGGAGTTTGCCTGCCTGTCTTCAACGACGCAGGAAAGATAATTTACACCTCTGGTCTTCTCGTTGTGGTCATTTTGTCTCCCGCTGCCATATTTTTGCTAGTGAATGGCAAAATCCTGTTCATAGCTCGGCAGCACCAGCACCGAATTTTCTCTGCCATTTTCGAGGTGATGATGTCAGCGCAAGCGACCGTCACTCAGCAGAGGAACCCTTTCGACATGCCCAAAATGAAGCAAAAATCGGCGTGGGCAATTTGTGAGCAGTTGATAGGCTTCGCAGTGTGTTACTGTCCAATTGTGCTTTTTCTGTTCCTTGAATGTGCTGTCCATTACCCTATGAATAACTTCCTTGCCGTCGTCATGGCAGGCTCCGTGTTGCTTGCACCCGTAGTCAATAGCTTCTTGTACGGTATCAAAAGCGCTACCATTAGGAAAATACTCAAGAACTACTTGAGGAAAAAAATTTCTCGGTCTGCGATGAAATGCGAAATCCAAGCCAGGATTCCGTCGGCCCAGAACTCGAGAAGACCTTCGATATCTTCCACCCTTGGGTTCCCTGCTATCCACAGGTCGCTACAGAGACGAATGTCAGACTACCTCAGTCCGGACCACATTCCAGACACGGACCCTCGGGAGCTGGTGCGCAGGTCTTCAGAAATGTCCTGGCATCCTCTCGAAGACGGCACTCCGACGAGTTCACGTCTCAGGCAGCCGATGGATTTAGATTTTCCGAGTGACTGGAATGCTTCTCAAGTGACGAGCGCTTCCCAATACCTCGCAGTACCTTCCTATGAGGCCGCCCGATGTCAAACCAGCAACTTGCGATCTTCTTCTTCCACGGAGTCCATAGGAACTTTCAGTATGAAGGAACCGGCCACAGAAGACGAATTCATCGTCACGTCTGCCGAGATTTCCCCCGCTTTTCAAAACAAAGTTTTGGCTGGTAACGAATCAACAGAAATTGTCCGTCCACTAGTATATCCTTTCCCTGAAGATGGCTCATTATGCTCCAACGGCAATATCAAGAGCTCTATTTCGGTCTCGATGCCGCTGTACCGCAAAGGATCTTCGACACTATCTTCCGTGTTGTCCGAAGACCCACACTCAGTCACCCCCGCGACTCCCTTGCTGTGCAAGGCGTACATGACGCCCTGGCCAAAGACGGAGACCTCTCACTCCACCTCGCCCTATATTCTCCGGACCCTGGAATCGCTCGTGTCCGTCGGAATTTCGCAGTCACGCTTGATGAAATCAGCTTCTTTCTGGAGAGGCTTCAGTTTCGATAAAGACCCCACTGGCAACATTAACAACAATAGCCTAGATTCTCTAGATCAGGGACGGAGTATTGAGTTGAATGAGAAGTATAAATGTTTTGAAATCGTCATAGGTGAAAGTGTAGCTTCATTCCCTGAGGAAGAAACCGAATTAGCTGAAGAGGATTCTCCGAGCATTACAGCTTAGCAAGGGGATCTTTTCAGAAGAATTTATACATTAACTGCTCACAGTTCTGAGTGGCGCATCAATTTTTTAAGATGTCCTGTATTTGCATGAACGACGATTGAGGAATAAAAAATTATCAAATCAGAGCTATTTGTAAAAATTACCTTTTCATTTCATTGATTCTTTTTCATATTCCCTAATTTGTTTCTGAAATAATATTTAGAAAATTAATGTACCTATTGGAGGGTGAGAGAAAGCCGAAGAAGTTAAACAGCTAAAATTTAAGTGAAAAGTGGTTATGCTGGAAAGTTTTTCTCAATCAGCCTTAGTAGAATTTGAAGGCATGATTCTTAGGAGATTGGAGGCGCCAATTTCAAACTATCGTGATAGACTATATTTTTCCATAGTATATATTTTCAGTAGATGATTTACACGAGGAACAAATGAAATTATCTTCGTGGGCAGCATTAGTAATTCGTTCTTAGCGTGAGGTAAGGACACCGCGACACTCTAGTGACGTCTAACCGAATACCTTCAAAAAATTCTACCGACACTTCGCTGAATTATAGCGAACGGTTTCAAAATAGTCGTCACAACGCACAGAAAATTTACTTTTTTAAATAGTTCTTGAGTTTGAATATATTTAAGTTCAATTTGTAACATGGTACATGAAAAATGTAAGAATCATATAAAGTTTTCATTAGGTATAGGAAAAATTACATGATCGTTACTTTCCTTATTTCTTTAAAAAAATTATTTCGCCTAGTTTTTTTGGAGAAAATGCACATGTGAACGACTCGATGTCGTTTGCTCATTTATCAAAAAATATTCAAAGAGTGAAAGATAATTTTGAAGGCAATAGTGCTTTTAAAATTGATGATTACTTTCCTATTATAATATAATGATGGTAGAGGAACCAGCGTGGTGATTTCTTATAGATGGGATGCAATGGTTCGCCGAAGTGCTTCATTTAAGAAAGATCAGATCGAATTAGTCCAACCGAGGGTAAGTAGTATGCGTGCTCTTATGAAGTGTTTCATTTAGGAAAGATCAAATCGAATAAGATAAATTGAGAGTTGGGAAGATGTTGTATTTGTTATACATATTTTATTCCAAATTATCGATGATGTTGTTATTTACTGTTATAAATTGTTATGTAACATAAAACCATAGAGAGAGAAGTAAATCCATACATGTGTAATTGAAACACGCTCTGAAACTCAAGCGCATCCCTCATTTTGAAATGATTAATTATGAAATCAGGTGTAGAAATAACTGCAAAATGGAATTTATTTCACATTTTGTCAATTTTTGCTCCCACGCTCGTAATTTCCATGTCTTTGAAAGCAATAAATACCATACAGCGTTCAGACTTTTTGAGCTTCGTTAATATAGAGAAAAATTTATTGCTATGAAATGCAATTTTTGAAACGGGTCCTTTAATGAGAACCTCGTTTGTTTTGTTACGAAGTGCTGTTGCGGCCGACGCTCACGGGATGAAAAGTATTCAACAAAGTATAGTAGAAAGTATATTGATCGTGCCGGAAATATTTTTTGAAAAGATCCCTCAATTTAGAAGAAAAGATTGGTTGTCTTGGTTCACTGAAGCGTATTGAAAAATTAGTCTAGTTCACTGTAGTACCGTAAAAAAAATAAATCTTTGAAAAATGTAAAAACAATTCGCGGCCAACTGATTCGCAATGTGTAAAATTCAGTAAACCTTCGATAAATGTCTAATACAAACACTGCAGAGATGATATGTTCTTGTGAGAGTGTCTGTATTTACTCCCGACAAACGTGTGTGAAAATTAATTCTCATTCTTTGTTCAGCTCTTACAAACACACATGACCGTCATCTCCTGTGCACTACGCTGATTTTCTGGAACTGTGAGATATATCGTATCATTTGTTTTCATTGCTCGTTACGCTATTTTTAATTTGAGTGAAGAGTAACTAAAAATTCTACAAATCGTAACTAGTCATACGGGAAAGTTTCCAACGCAGCCAACTTGAAATTTGCTGTAGGAATTCGCAGCTTGAATTTATAAATTTAGTTTCCTGAAGCTCATAAAATTTATTGAGCAGAATTTTTAATGTACACTCGTAGTCACTGTAATAAGTGTACCTATTTTCGTGCCGTGTATTTCCGATGAATTTACTGTCATTAGTTAGAAGCTCCTGGTGAATATGATGCTGCCCTTGGTTTACCCAATGGTGATGCGTTTACCCAGTGGGGCAAACCTCCTCCCATATCTCGAAGGTGCCTCATTGAAACCGTGACGTCACAGCCGTGGTCGCAGATTTAGAGGCAGAGATTTCGACTCTCCTATTTTTGGTCGAATCGAAATAATGACGAAAGCTGAATTTTTTGTGCACTCATTTGAAAGATAACATATCTTCTAGGGTTTTTTACAGCCTAGTCAACCCCGCTCAATGGAAAATCAACAATAGATTGGAACTGACTTACTGTCATCCCGTCTATTCTTCCCAAATAACGAAAACTTGCCTGCGATCGTGACGTCATGATTTCTAGGAACAGGCCTGGAGATGAACTGTAACGTTGTTTCAACTCTAAGTTATTGAACCGTGAACCAGAAATATCACTTAGCCATCTCCAATGCAAAACTAAGCTAATACGCTTTGGCATTTTTGTGCTTCAGGTTTGTAATTTTCAATTTCAAAGCTGTAACTAAGAAAACACGAACTATGATATTGTGAAATATATTTTATTAAACAAATGTTTCTACAGTGGTGCCAATTTTACGATTAAAAAACTTTACTTGAACTTCAGATCCAGTTAGCAGGTACGTATACTAAGCAAAGGTCTAGTTAGCAGGTACGTATACTAAGAAGAGCTACAGTTAGCAGGTACGTATACTAAGAAGAGCTACAGTTAGCAGGAACGTATACTAAGCAGAGAACGGTGAAAGACCTTTATGTATTTGTCACGCAAATATACAATGAATATTTATTTTTATAAATGTACGTTACGGGTACATACGGAGTCGTTTGACTGGAAGTACATTATGTAGTGTACATTATGCAGCATATTGGTCTCTCTAACTATGAATTAAAATGAGCACTCGATGCACAAGAAAAGAGGCCGATTGTTCATAATATGTAACAGTGATCGCTGTTACATATTATATTATTTTTGACCCATTTTGCCTGGTGTTATCAGTACAGCTTGTAGCGTAGATATCCTTTGCAGGAATTACGTTACTAGCTTTACGCTGCGGCGAATACCTGACAAATATCAATTTTTTTAGTATTCGGCCTCAGGGAATTGCGTAGTCGCTTAGAATACAACTGAAAGTAAATTAGAGTGCAAAAATATACATGCTCGGGTACACGGACCGGAGTCTGGAGCGCAGAAGAAGGTTGAATGCTGCCAGCAAATTTTGCAGTAACGTTCGGTGACAAAAAAGTGTATTTTAACTGCTAAATAGCGAACGTTATTCATGTTACTTTTCCAAAAAAATGTTATTGACGGTTCATTAATTGACTGTTCAGTTTCGGTAGTTGCTAGGGCGTTAATGTAAATTATTTGTTACGGCATGAAAACGTTTTTTGAGGCGTCGCTGACCGTCAATACCTGGAATTATATTTTTAAAAACATCTTTCCTCTAGAAACGCATTGAAAAATCACCAATAACTATGCGATGGCGAGAGCAGTTTGTGTCTCTACAATAAATGTCTGCTCAAATTTTGAAACGTTTCGGGTATTGCGACGGTTGTAACGATGAAGAAATTAAATGGATTTTGAATATTAATTTTCGTGCATCATTTATTAGTGTCATTATATTTTTATTAGAAAATAAGTTTCGTACTCTTCGCTCGCTTGAAAAATGTAAAAACAAATGTTTTCACTATCACAGGGAGTCATTTTTATAAAAACAAGTTCAAATTTGTAAGCAATGATTCTTTCCTAAATCTTACTTGAGTTTTTCGGATCACGCTTCACTTTTCCCATTGACATTAGTTTCTGTTAAAAAAATTCAATGATTTTTTTAAGTTGTTTGTGGGTTCCATTGCGAGTTGATGGCGCTGTTGACACTCCCCAGTCGCCCCGTAAAGTTCCCTCAAGGAGCGAGGTCGCGTTCCCTCGTGGGCCTCTCGTTTGAAGGAGCCACCAAAATCCTCAACGCAGGTAAATAGAAAATATTTTGCGGGCGTAAAACTTCCATATTTTGCGAATTTATGCTTTGATGAAATGGGAAAAATTGAATTAGTTGTTAGTTATAGCTATATTAGTAATAATTAGTTAAAAGATGTAAAATTATCATCCCGTGTGCACTGTCACCATCCCTTGTTTTTATTTTTTATTTAATTTTTTATTCATTCAATTTTTTTTTAGTTCCAGTCATCATGAAATTGACTCAGAATCTTACGTTACCTTTGAATTGCCTTTGTTTTCAATACGTTGTTGAATAATTAACGAGTATTTTTATAAATGCAGTGACAATCTATATTCCAATATTTCCATGCTCTAGCGTCCCGAGGTGAGACTGACCGTGGAATAACTTTGGAATTTCCCTCACAAATTGAAACGCTGCGAAAACTTTCACAAAAACGCGGGTTCTGTTACTGCTCATGAGAACTAATTAGTACTTAATTTAACGAATAAAGTTAATGATGAGTAAAGGATCAAATTCACAATATTTCCATGAATGAAATTCAAATTTTAGATATAAGTTGCGAATAAAACTCTAACTGAAATACTGCGTATATGTATACTTACATATGTATATTCAAGCGAGTAAAGCACTTGTGAGCGAGATGGGTAACATTATCAATATTTTCATGAATGGAAGGGAAAATTACGTTATTGTTTTAGATAAAGGCGCAATTAAAGTAGCGCATGTGTCAAGTATTCATGACTTGAATTCATAGTATTTGTTTGAAGTTGAGCGTCATGTAAGACATTACTTGCGTCATGTAAGTCATTACTTGCTCGGTTACCAAAAGTCTCCAACTCGATGTCACCGCTGCACATCGTACATAGATAGCACACGGGGCTTCAAAGAGTTAAGATGAAACTTTATGCATTTTTGCACTTGTTGCGAGTGGTTTAATTTTAAATAGAAGCTAAAAATGAGAATTAGTTCAGTTACGTAGGTGGCTGAGTTGGACAATCGATCTTTTTTGACACGCATCTCCAGAAAATGAATTATAATATTTAATTAGGCAATAATAATTTATTTAACTGTTAAGATATAGAACACTATCGCATTTTTCAATTGCTTATCTTAAGCAATCGGCTTATCGGGAACATGGAAGAATATTACATTATTTCTGGAAGCAGTTTTCTCATAGTCTGTAAATTTTCCCATTTGCACCAAATTTTTATCTGTAAGAGTGATAACAAGTGATGTTCACAAACAGATGTTCCTGGGAATTCGGTCAGGTTTTTATTTTAAACAAAAAAATTAGTGCTAAGGTTTCACGATAGCCGTCCTCCAAGTTAATTTCCGTATTGAAAAACTTCATAGAACTCCGCCTCCCCTTAAACCCTCTGGACTTGAACAGAGTTCTAGAAACGTGGACGCTAAGCCTGGTTTGAATGTACAATTAAGCGTATGAAATTATAAATACAGCTTTGATTAGAGCGCATGGTGTTGCGTTCTGCGCTAGGTTTTGCCTTCTGTGTACCGTGTCCCAGTCCTCAAAGCCTCAGAAGCCCTGTACTAAGCGTTAAATCTAGTACAAAACTTCATTAACTATCACTAGTTGCAAAACTCAACAATGCAATGTTTTACGAAATGGCCACTCACGAGGGCCCTGGAAATTTTTCAATAAAATAACAAACTCAAAGCTCTCGAGCTGAACCAAAACAGAACTGTTCACATAAAAACAAACTCAAAGCTCTCGAGCTGAACCAAAACAGAACTGTTCACATAAAAACAAACTCAAAGCTCTCGAGCTGAACCAAAACAGAACTGTTCACATAAAAACAAACTCAAAGCTCTCAAGCTGAACCAAAACAGAACTGTTCACATAAAAACAAACTCAAAGCTCTCGAGCTGAACCAAAACAGAACTGTTCACATAAAAACAAACTCAAAGCTCTCAAGCTGAACCAAAACAGAACTGTTCACATAAAAACAAACTCAAAGCTCTCGAGCTGAACCAAAACAGAACTGTTCACATAAAAACAAACTCAAAGCTCTCAAGCTGAACCAAAACAGAACTGTTCACATAAAAACAAACTCAAAGCTCTCGAGCTGAACCAAAACAGAACTGTTCACATAAAAACAAACTCAAAGCTCTCGAGCTGAACCAAAACAGAACTGTTCACATAAAAACAAACTCAAAGCTCTCAAGCTGAACCAAAACAGAACTGTTCACATAAAAACAAACTCAAAGCTCTCAAGCTGAACCAAAACAGAACTGTTCACATAAAAACAAACTCAAAGCTCTCGAGCTGAACCAAAACAGAACTGTTCACATAAAAACAAACTCAAAGCTCTCGAGCTGAACCAAAACAGAACTGTTCACATAAAAACAAACTCAAAGCTCTCGAGCTGAACCAAAACAGAACTGTTCACATAAAAACAAACTCAAAGCTCTCGAGCTGAACCAAAACAGAACTGTTCACATAAAAACAAACTCAAAGCTCTCAAGCTGAACCAAAACAGAACTGTTCACATAAAAACAAACTCAAAGCTCTCAAGCTGAACCAAAACAGAACTGTTCACATAAAAACAAACTCAAAGCTCTCAAGCTGAACCAAAACAGAACTGTTCACATAAAAACAAACTCAAAGCTCTCAAGCTGAACCAAAACAGAACTGTTCACATAAAAACAAACTCAAAGCTCTCTAGCTGAACCAAAACAGAACTGTTCACATAAAAACAAACTCAAAGCTCTCAAGCTGAACCAAAACAGAACTGTTCACATAAAAACCAACTCAAAGCTCTCAAGCTGAACCAAAAGCTCTCACGCTGAACCAAAACAGAACTGTTCACATAAAAACAAACTCAAAGCTCTCAAGCTGAACCAAAAGCTCTCACGCTGAACCAAAACAGAACTGTTCACATAAAAACAAACTCAAAGCTCTCACGCTGAACCAAAAGCTCTCACGCTGAACCAAAACAGAACTGTTCACATAAAAACAAACTCAAAGCTCTCACGCTGAACCAAAAGCTCTCACGCTGAACCAAAACAGAACTGTTCACATAAAAACCTCGACGTTGATGAATTCGAGAAAGCTCAAACCGTGAGTCGAGCGTTAATTTGCACGATCCTTTTATCTCCCTTAATCTATACTTATTTTTTTTAACTCTGAATTTCATACAAAGCAGCGACTAATTTTGATCAGGGTTCAGATTTTGCTTAGCTTGCATCGATTCAGACATTGATTCGAGTCCTCGAATCAAATCACTTTAGTTTTGCGCATTCAGGTCGATCATGCCTTCCAGGTCGGTCATACATGCTTTTCAAGTCCACTGTTCTGGGACTTTTATCTCAGGACTGCCACGGGGAGCTTCCGTAGAAATTTATAGTAGATTTGTCATGTCTATCATAGGGTTTGGTAGATCTGTCATGTCTACCATAGAGTTTGGTAGATCTGTCATGTCTACCATAGAGTTTGGTAGATCTGTCATGTCTACCATAGGGTTTGGTAGATCTGTCATGTCTACCATAGAGTTTGGTAGATCTGTCATGTCTACCATAGAGTTTGGTAGATCTGTCATGTCTACCATAGGGTTTGGTAGATCTGTCATGTCTACCATAGGGTTTGGTAGATCTGTCATGTCTACCATAGAGTTTGGTAGATCTGTCATGTCTACCATAGAGTTTGGTAGATCTGTCATGTCTACCATAGAGTTTGGTAGATTTGTCATGTCTATCATAGGGTTTGGTAGATCTGTCATGTCTACCATAGAGTTTGGTAGATCTGTCATGTCTACCATAGGGTTTGGTAGATCTGTCATGTCTACCATAGGGTTTGGTAGATCTGTCATGTCTACCATAGAGTTTGGTAGATTTGTCATGTCTATCATAGGGTTTGGTAGATCTGTCATGTCTACCATAGAGTTTGGTAGATCTGTCATGTCTACCATAGGGTTTGGTAGATCTGTCATGTCTACCATAGAGTTTGGTAGATCTGTCATGTCTACCATAGAGTTTGGTAGATCTGTCATGTCTACCATAGAGTTTGGTAGATCTGTCATGTCTACCATAGGGTTTGGTATATAGATCTGTCATGTCTACCATAGAGTTTGGTAGATCTGTCATGTCTACCATAGAGTTTGGTAGATCTGTCATGTCTACCATAGAGTTTGGTAGATTTGTCATGTCTACCATAGGGTTTGGTAGATCTGTCATGTCTACCATAGAGTTTGGTAGATCTGTCATGTCTACCATAGAGTTTGGTAGATCTGTCATGTCTACCATAGGGTTTGGTAGATCTGTCATGTCTACCATAGAGTTTGGTAGATTTGTCATGTCTATCATAGGGTTTGGTAGATCTGTCATGTCTACCATAGAGTTTGGTAGATCTGTCATGTCTACCATAGGGTTTGGTAGATCTGTCATGTCTACCATAGAGTTTGGTAGATCTGTCATGTTTACCATAGGGTTTGGTAGATCTGTCATGTCTACCATAGAGTTTGGTAGATCTGTCATGTCTACCATAGGGTTTGGTAGATCTGTCATGTCTACCATAGAGTTTGGTAGATTTGTCATGTCTATCATAGGGTTTGGTAGATCTGTCATGTCTACCATAGAGTTTGGTAGATCTGTCATGTCTACCATAGGGTTTGGTAGATCTGTCATGTCTACCATAGAGTTTGGTAGATCTGTCATGTTTACCATAGGGTTTGGTAGATCTGTCATGTTTACCATAGGGAAAACTGAAAGTTTGCTGCTCGATCGAACGCGGTCACCGAGGCGAGAGCGCTCACGTTTTATAGGTATGTTCGAAGCCCTACCTCGGTAACGTGATATTCATATACGTGTTTTGAACGGGTACCAGCCTGCCCGCGAGTAACCATCACAATGTCGCTACATTCGTAATAAGTAATTAGAAAAATCAGCGTACAGTAAAATAGCAAACGTGTCAATCTCGTTGGAATGAAACAACCATTAGAGCATTTTTTGTTTGTGTAGGCAGGATATCCTTTTCAGGTAGACCAGCCAGAAGCGCCTGTCAGGTTTGTGCACACCTGTCAGGTTTGTGTGATCGAATCCTCTTACCCCGTCGATGTCGCTGCGAGCTTTCGGTGTCGAAGAAACTTAAGGCAACCCAGTCTAACTTTTTCTCAGCCTGCATGCATGTTTATCGCCGCCTAAGGGATTTGATCGCTCAAATCGCTTAGGTGGCGAAAAAAATGCATGCGGGTGGCGAAAAAGTTAGACTAGGAAGGTTCATGTAGCAGGCGAAACACTGTCAATAATGTGATAAATAGAGTAGCGAAAGAGTCAATATATTCGTTTAATGGAGTAAAAGATTTTGTGACGAAATGTTTTATTTTAACCTTTGGCGCACAGGGGACGTTTCCCTCGGGGTTCTAATCATCAAAATTTACTTAATAGTCTCACAGTTCTCTGATTATTCACGCTGGGAAGTGACGACTTTTGCACTAGCAAAATGTGTGAGTATATTTCAACGCGTTGCCTGCGATGGGTTCAACGAAGTTCAAAAATCAACCCAAAATGTAAAGTAAGAATTTATTGGCAATGCTACAAAAAACAAACATTAACTACGTCCATTAAATACAAATAATTTTCAAAGATTGTTACAGTTTCTCAAACTCGCATTCGATGGGTCGTTTCTCCGCTCTAAAACTTAAGAACGACCCGTGAAGCAACGTGTTTGTTGAGACCCTGAATTGTAAGTCACTTAATGACCGCATTTGTGGTACTTTTTGTAGCTGAGACAGCAGATGAGCTCCAGACAAATGATGATGAGCTCCAGACAAATGATGATGAGCTCCAGACAAATGATGATGATGAGCTCCATACAAATGATGATGAGCTCCAGACAAATGATGATGATGAGCTCCAGACAAATGATGATGAGCTCCAGACAAATGATGATGAGCTCCAGACAAATGATGATGATGAGCTCCAGACAAATGATGATGAGCTCCAGACAAATGATGATGAGCTCCAGACAAATGATGATGAGCTCCAGACAAATGATGATGAGCTCCAGACAAATGATGATGAGCTCCAGACAAATGATGATGAGCTCCAGACAAATGATGATGAGCTCCAGACAAATGATGATGATGAGCTCCATACAAATGATGATGAGCTCCAGACAAATGATGATGATGAGCTCCATACAAATGATGATGAGCTCCAGACAAATGATGATGATGAGCTCCAGACAAATGGTGATGAGCTCCAGACAAATGATGATGAGCTCCAGACAAATGATGATGAGCTCCAGACAAATGATGATGAGCTCCAGACAAATGATGATGAGCTCCAGACAAATGATGATGATGAGCTCCAGACAAATGATGATGAGCTCCAGACAAATGATGATGATGAGCTCCAGACAAATGATGATGAGCTCCAGACAAATGATGATGATGAGCTCCAGACAAATGATGATGAGCTCCAGACAAATGATGATGAGCTCCAGACAAATGATGATGATGAGCTCCAGACAAATGATGATGATGAGCTCCAGACAAATGATGATGATGAGCTCCAGACAAATGATGATGAGCTCCAGACAAATGATGATGATGAGCTCCAGACAAATGATGATGAGCTCCATACAAATGATGATGAGCTCCAGACAAATGATGATGAGCTCCAGACAAATGATGATGAGCTCCAGACAAATGATGATGATGAGCTCCAGACAAATGATGATGAGCTCCAGACAAATGATGATGAGCTCCAGACAAATGATGATGAGCTCCAGACAAATGATGATGATGAGCTCCAGACAAATGATGATGAGCTCCAGACAAATGATGATGAGCTCCAGACAAATGATGATGAGCTCCAGACAAATGATGATGATGAGCTCCAGACAAATGATGATGAGCTCCAGACAAATGATGATGAGCTCCAGACAAATGATGATGAGCTCCAGACAAATGATGATGATGAGCTCC
Source organism: Morinoia aosen (assembly GCA_030386875.1). Lineage (NCBI taxonomy): Eukaryota > Metazoa > Arthropoda > Malacostraca > Amphipoda > Talitridae > Morinoia > Morinoia aosen. Next base: position 662,386 of record CM059571.1, read on the forward strand.
AGACAAATGGTGATGATGAGCTCCAGATAAATGATGATGAGCTCCAGACAAATGATGATGATGAGCTCTAGACAAATGATGATGATGAGCTCCAGACAAATGATGATGATGAGCTCCAGACAAATGATGATGATGAGCTTCAGACAAATGATGATGATGAGCTCCAGACAAATGATGATGATGAGCTCCAGACAAATGATGATGATGAGCTCCAGACAAATGATTATGATGAGCTCAAGACATATGATGATGATGAGCTCCAGACAAATGATGATGATGAGCTCCAGACAAATGATTATGATGAGCTCAAGACATATGATGATGATGAGCTCCAGACAAATGATGATGATGAGCTCCAGACAAATGATGATGATGAGCTCAAGACATATGATGATGATGAGCTCCAGACAAATGATGATGATGAGCTCCAGACATATGATGATGATGAGCTCCAGACAAATGATGATGATGAGCTCCAGACAAATGATGATGATGAGCTCCAGACAAATGATGATGATGAGCTCCAGACAAATGATGATGATGAGCTCCAGACAAATGATGATGATGAGCTCCAGACAAATGATGATGATGAGCTCCAGACAAATGATGATGATGAGCTCCAGACAAATGATGATGATGAGCTCCAGACAAATGATGATGATGAGCTCCAGACAAATGATGATGATGAGCTCAAGACAAATGATGATGATGAGCTCCAGACAAATGATGATGATGAGCTCCAGACAAATGATGATGATGAGCTCCAGACAAATGATGATGATGAGCTCCAGACAAATGATGATGATGAGCTCCAGACAAATGATGATGATGAGCTCCAGACAAATGATGATGATGAGCTCCAGACAAATGATGATGAGCTCAAGACAAATGATGATGATCAGCTCCAGACAAATGATGATGATGAGCTCCAGACAAATGATGATGATGAGCTACAGACAAATGATTATGATGAGCTCAAGACAAATGATGATGATGAGCTCCAGACAAATGATGATGATGAGCTCCAGACAAATGATGATGATGAGCTCCAGACAAATGATGATGATGAGCTCCAGACAAATATTCTTACTTACGAATGAGTAGTCAAAAATTAATAGTGAAAATACTTTCATAAATTCATAATGAAGCGGGAAGCCATTTCGCTATAGGTGCAGTTTTCCACGCCACGAGCGTCTGAAGTTTTTGGCGGTGAAGTACAAGTTGGTGCGCGAAATATGTGAAAATACCGCGTCTGAAACGCCTAAACACCGCACCTTAAACAGCCAAAAATATCGCACTTTAAACGGCTTAGAAATACCTGACCTTTAATGGTTGAAAATATCACACCTTTAACGGTCGAAAATACTGAGCCTTAAAGAGTTGAAAATCCCGCGCCTTAAACGGTACGAAATCCCGCGCATTGAACGGCTTCGTCGGTGTTCGACGCTTGCAAAAACGTCTCCTGGTATAAACTTTCTATTTTTAACCGCTAATCATTGAGGAAATAAACTCTGTAAATACACGCCACTTCCAAGCACATTTTTGTCTATACATAAAAGATTATTTTTCACTAGTTCCAAAGAGAACCCCGGCTCGCACCTAAAGCTCAATGAAAGCGTTGTACTCCTGCCGTTGAAGATGCATTTTTGTTTTTAAAAATACGAGAGTAGAGATAACAGAGTGGAAATTTAAAAAATAATTGATCGTGAGACCAGCTATATTCCTTAGGAAACATTTTACACTTGAGTAGTAATGAGTATGTGACTATTCACCATGAATATCTCCATTATAACTCTGAAAATCGTTCCTGTTATAAAGATAAACAACCAACCTTCGGGATTTTATCTGTGTTTCGTCATGGTCGAAAACTACTTCACCTGTAGTTTTGTTCTCAAGAGCTCCTTAGGATATTTAATATTAAGACCGGTTCCAACATACGTCACATGGCGTGTTGCATAGCGTAACCCTCTTGTGTAATCCTGGAATCTGTGAAATATACCTTCAAAGTTTCTCCAGCTATTTTAGCATTTCTGAAACTCATTTCAATTCAACCCATCATCAATTTTTGTTTCTGCAATAATAGTTTAAAAAATGTGTATTTTAAAGTTTTTCAAAGTATGGAAACCAAAATATAAACGAATCATCACTGCGAGTTTAATCGCAAAAGTCGTAAAAAATCGCAAAAAATGTTGATAATGCATTGTAAACTTATCAATTTCTGAACATAAATAAAAAGTTACCTACCTCTTTCTTTTGATGTTCAAAGAAGTCTGGTTCTTGAAAACATTGCTTAAATATTAACCAAATTAAATTTAAGTATAAAAAAATACATTACAAATTTTATCAGTTGCGCGACTGAGAAGAAAGAGAAGTTCACCGGCGTCAGCTCACTGCACCACGCCGCCTCGACTCGACTGTTTGCCTGCATCGGAAGTGTTGAGCTCTTCTTCGGTAACGTCGGTTTTATGCATATCTTAGCCGAATTGCCTTGATTTATTTAACTTAGCTCATGAAATGAAGGCTTCAATCTTCGGCCAATGTGAAGGTCTCGTATCTGTGATACGCTAACCCAACAAAGCCAGGGTGATGCATAAGTATTATTGAAGGGATAATGTTTAATACATCTTTGAATTTTGAAGTTGAACGTATTTTAGTGCAGTTTTGATGTTTTATGTAAACAGTATAACTGTCAACCATTTGAGTAATGAAATAAATTACATCCGAATCAGATTACGGATGAAATGAGGTCCTGAAAGTTCGAGTTTCCTACAGAGTTTGTGCGTAAATATTCTTTTCACTCCTCAGATGTTCAATAAGAAATTTGTGATGTACTATTGGGTGCTTAGGTGCTCAAAAGTTCTTGTAAGCGTTTTTTTTCAATTTCAGTTGCTATCATTTGCAGATATGGTTTTTATTGAAGTTATTTAATTTTTGGGTATATGTGAAGGGTAGGACAATCATCGATTTTCTAATTTTTGGTGCCTAAACATAGTTAATTAGATATAAATAAACAATTTTTCTTCAATGCCCTTTCGGGGGCAAATGAGTATTTAACGAGTTATAGCGGTAAGTTTAGTTTCGTCTTTGATGACGAATGCGGTCGAATAAACAGCTACTCATCGATTTTCAAATTTTTGTTGCTTGAATCATGGTAATAACATTTAAATAGTTTTCTTTTATACATTTTTTTGCGGCAAATGAGTATTTCACGAGTTAGAGCGGTAGGTTTAGTTTCGTCTTTGATGAGCGCGTCGAAAGCGAGACTCTATTACAGTGTTGCCATACCACGCGCTCGATAAATTACTTCCCGCTTCAAACACTAAAGCTGCGGTAACTAACTTAGGTCAATGTGAAGTTTCATGCAATCACGGAAATTAATAATGATATTGCAAACAATCACTAAAGGAACCCATTTAAGAACGTTTTTCATGAACGACATTCTGCTCTCTGATGCGTTATTTTCGAGTTATTGAACTTTGAAGTTGGCCGTCGCGCGCCCAAGGAAGCGAGCGTAATTTAATTAAAAACGGAAGCTAACCCCCTATTACAAACGTAAAGAGGTTGGGTCGTGAGGGGTAGCCACAGTTCTTTTAGTGAAAAGTATAAATAAAGCTTCTAAACCACCCATTAGGGTCACGACCGCACGACGGCCAACTAACATGGCGACCACCATGGGCGCCGCCATTTTGGACCCGATGTCAACAAGGTTGCGGTCGTCACCCTAATGGGTGGGTTAGAAGCTTTATTTATCATTTTCACTAGAAGAACTGTGCCTCCCCCTCACGACCCAACCTCTTTACGTTTGTAATAGGGGGTTAGCTTCCGTTTTAATTAAATTACGCTCGCTTCCTTGGGCGCGCGACGGCCAACTTCAAAGTTCAATAATTCGAAAATAACGCATCAGAGAGCAGAATGTCATTCTTGTAAAACGTTCTGAAATGTGTTCCTTTAGTGATTCCTGGGGTCGGCATTATTATTTTCCGTGATTGCATGAAACTTCACATTGACCCTAACTTACCGCTATAACTCGTTAAATACTATTTACCCCCGAAAGTGCATAGATGAAAAATTGTTTATTAGTATTTAATTAACTATGTTTAGGCTGCGGAAATTGGATAATCGATGTGGGTCAAAATTGAAAATAATGTTGTCAACGAATTTCATAATTTCGTAGGTATAGATGGGTAATATAGTCGATTATAAGACGTTTTACACGAATGACATTCTGCCCGGCGATGCGTTATTTTCGAATTATTCAACTTTGAAGCTGGCTTATGCGCGCCATGGAAGCGCGCGGGGCTAGCGTATTTTAATTAATAACGGAAGCTAACCCCCTATTACAAACGTAAAGAGGTTGGGTCGTGGGGGTAGGCACGGTTCTTTTAGTGAAAATTTTAAATAAAGGTTTCGAGTGACGTTTGTTGACATCGACGCCAAGGTGGCTGCCGCCATGGCGCCAACCGGCTGAAGATGGCGGCAGCCATCTTCGAGTCGATGTAAACAAACGTCACTAGAAAGCTTTATTTATAATTTTCACTTAAAGAACTGTTGCTACCCCTCACGACCCAACCTCTTTACGTTTGTAATAGGGTTAGCTTCCATTTTCATTGCTAAAACAATGACTGTTTTTGCGTTTAAAAGGGCCATTCAGGAGCGCCGTTCGTATAACTTCAAACTTAAATAACTCGAAAACTAAGCATTTCCGGGCACATTGTCATTCGTGTAAAACGTCTTAAAATCGACTATATTACCCATCTATACCTACGAAACTATGAAATTCGTTGACAACATTATATTCAATATTGACCTCGATGTGTGTTCAACGCTTCACAAATATCAATTTTTGTCCATGAGCTATCAGTCCACTTGAGGGCAATTCATGTTAAGGAATCCCTTAATTATTTCCAAATTACTGACATTTTTTTAAACTTTGATATTTTCTGGCGGTAACAAGATTGACATCGATAGCGGCCGAAGCAACAGTTACCAAAGAAACTTGAACCGCTAGGACTCAACGTGGCTTATCAGAACTGGCATGCAAAGCGCGTGAAGATATCGGTAGATTCACCGAGTCGTTAATTAGCAACGTTTCAATTCCCATTCACAAAAATTCCTCGTCTAATTTTTGAAGCTCACCGAAGTTTCGCGGAACCAATCTATTGTAATTTTTTCCTCATGAAATGAAGGCTTCAAACTTCCGCCAATGTGAAGTTCTTGTATCTGTGATACGCTAATGCAACAAAACCAGGGTGATGCTGAAGCATGCTACCATCTCGTGAATGTTTCCAGGATATTAATGAAACTGAATCAAATTTGGTAAATGTGTAGCAGTTGTTAATAATCGATTTTTGAATTTTTGGTGCCAAAACATAGTCGATTAGATCGAAGTAAGCAAGCTTTCTTCTATGCATTTTTCGTCGTAAATGACTATCTTACTAGTTATAGCGGTAGGTTTAGTATCGTATTTGATGACGAATGCGCTCTAATAAACAGCTACTCTCAGACTTTCGAATTTCTGTTGCTTGAATCATGGTAAAAACGTCGAAATAAACCACTTTTTTTCTATACACTTTTTTCGTCAAATGAGTATTTAACGACCCCTCAGGAGGGATACAACTATTTTATTTATGGTAATTAGCGCTCCTAGGGGGACTATGTAAGGGGCTGAGCTTAAGTTTAGGTAGGCTTTATTTTTGTTGAAATAAAATAGGTTTTTATTTTGTTACGGACCATCTTTTTTCGGTTCAGTGCTGTCCTCTTTTTCAGCACCTACTACTTTCTTCTTCAGCTTTGATCTTGTTTCATGAACTTATTTCTCATCTTACTGTTTCTGTGCCCTTTCTGCATAGATTCCACGTTCCCTTAACTCCATACTAAATGGTGCCTTCTTCTTTCCTGTCTTTGGATCGCCTTTGTTTCGGATAGGGAGGCTTAAACTAACTAATAATCTAATCTGAGTGTTTAACGAGGTATAGCGGTAGGTTTGGTTTCGTCTTTAATGACGAGCTCGCTGGAAACGAGACTGCATTGCAGTGTTGCCGTCCGACGCGCTCCTCGAATTACTTGCCGCTTCTAACACTAGAGTTGCGGGCATTAATTTACCTCTATAACTCATTAAATACTCGTATGCGACGGAAAGTGCATAGAAGAAAACTTGTTTATTTTAACCTAATTAACTATGTTAATGCCTCGAAAACTGGAAAATTGATTAATAACAAACGCTACACATTTACCCCAATTTTTTACAAGCATTTCAATGCTATTTTGCTTCGAATGGTTTGTAACCGGCTCTCGGTTTTGCTAAATGCAATACTTGTTATTCAGACCAACCTTCGTGAATCAGTTGCTAATATTTCTAGCAGTTTAATTTGGGGGCTTTGAAGAGACTGAACTCGTTAAAAACTTAATTCCGGAAGTAGTCTGCTAATTTTTACTGTTTCAGAGAAAGTTTAAAGCTACATGGACTGTTTTGCGATTGAGAGTCGTAAGCGAGATCTAACTTCTGTTGCTCTATCTGTGCTCGCCGTGGCACAGTGGTTAAGGGATCGGCCTTGTATGTTGGAGACGAGGGTTCGTATCCCGGCGCTGGCGCGGCGATTTTCCCCGTTGGGTATAAGGGAAAGCTCAAGCACAATACCCCACTCAACCCAGGTGTCGGAAACGGGTACCGGCTTTACGGGGAAACCGTCATGGTGTCCTATATATAGTGTTAGTTAGAAGACATTTGAAAAACCAATGCTCAAGATCATATGTATCAGGCTTGATTGGAAATAAAGCATCCCAAAGATGCCGATGTTTGTTTGTTTGTCATTTGTTTCATCTCTTGAGCGGCCCATAGACGATCAATTTAATTGTCGATATCATTGACTCAATATATTAACGAGATTTTTTTTTGCCCACTTAAGCAGCCCACAGACGATCAATTTTATTGTCAATATAATTGACAATAATGAAAATTGACAATTATATTGATCGTCTGTGGGCTTGATTGACGACCGTCAATTAATTGACTCAATGTATTGACGCAATAAAATCAGTTTGAGCCCATAGACGATCAATTTAATTGTCGATATCATTGACTCAATATATTGATGAGATTTTTTGTTGCCCACTTGCGGCGTCAATCTTTGCATCAATGAAATTGATGAAAACCAGTCATTTGCTCTGCGGATGCCGTACGTGATATACGACGAAGTAATTACCATTGTAGCGCTCGCGTTAGCAATTTCAACTTCAAGATAATCCCCGGGTAAATGCAAGACATGGGCCAAATACTGGCTCAGGGAACGTGGCAGAATATTCGGATTCGACGCATTGCTGAAAGAACTACGTTCAAATGAGCCAGAAGATTTCAAGAACTATCTTAAGCGGCCCATAGACGATCAATTTTATTGTCAATATCATTGACTCAATATATTGATGAAATTTTCTTTTGCCTTCTAAAGCGGCCCATGGACGATCAATTTTATTGTCAATATAATTGACAATGATGAATATTGACAATTATATTGATCGTCTGTGGGCATGATTGACGACCGTCAATGAATTGACTCAATGTATTGACGCGTTAAAATCCCTTTGAGCCCATAGACGATCAATTTAATCGTCAATATCATTGACTCAATATATTGATGAGATTTTTTGTTGCTCACATACGGCGTCAATCTTTTCATCAATGTAATTGATGAAAAACAGTCATTTGCTCTGCGAACGCCGACGTGATGGACGACGAAGAAATTACCATTAAAGAGCTAGCCTTGGCACTTTCAACTCGTAGAAAATCCCCGCGTAAACACAAGACACGGGCCAAAAACTGGCTCAGGGAACGTAGCAGAATATTCGGCACCGATGCATTAGCTCAAAGAATGGCGTGCAAATGAGCCAGAAGATTTCAAGAACTATCCTCAAATGGACACTACATCGTTTGATGAACTTTTGCATCTGGTCACTCCATATATACAGAAAGAATCAACAAACATGCGAGAACCGATATCACCTAGCCAACGGCTGTCGCTTACGCTGACTGGCGACTGGCGATTGTCAGTCCCTTTAACAACGCAATTATTAATGCTCAGATATTTATCAAAAATTGCTTTAATGCTGTCACAATTCTATCTGCATCACATTTTACTAATTCTTGAATTCCTAAGTTGATTTGACTTTATTAGATATATCGCTGTAGTATACATATAACTGATACCCCAAGTAGTTTCATGATTTAAATATCATTACTTTCATCCAATAATAAACTGAACTTATTGTTGCCATTATCATCGGTCAGTATTTCGAAATGAGGATACAATACATTTTTGATAATGTTCGTGCATTTTGTTAGATGCATTTAAACATCATCAATAGTTTTGCTGTAGGAGATGTGCTTTAGCATATCAACTATTTGATCTCAATTAAAAATTGCACTATGGTGGCACAAAATCATGGCAGTAGCCGTCTTGGTCTGGTTCATAATCTGTACATAACGGGTTCTGAACGTGGTAAGTTCGCTTTTCAAGTAATTTGGTTAAGCAAATCAACAAATATTATGAGAATGAAGTAGTAAACATTACAGCGAATTCATAATAATAATTTGGAGTAATATATCATATGCATCGCTTAAGTGTAATTCCCGCAAGATAATATCAAGCAAGCTAAAACAACTATCTAGATTTTTTTAGCTAATATCTACATTCCAAACTTTACAGCAAGGTTTAAGCGAGAAACCTCTAGATCTAGCTAGCTATTAAATATTTAGAGTGCCAGGATGACTGCACAACAAAAGATTTGATGAGAGAAAGCAAGCGAGCTTGAATTGATTACCATGGATTCCTATGGGAGTGCATACACTGCAAGCAAGCAAGAGAGCGAGCGAGAAAGACTGAAGATTGACTGGAGCGAGAAACCGACTCGAAGATGGTTTCGCGCTTGAGAGCTGCAGCGAGAAGCCTCTGGCGGCTGGCAGTGCGCGCGGTGAGATGTCGATAAGGGTGGCGTACTTCTCAATTCCTTCAGCATACACTGAACTTCTGATATCCGAAGTTAATGCTGTACTTTGAATTTTGAACTCAAAAAATCCAAAGCACAGGGACGGATTACATGTTTGAAAGCAATGGGATGAAGTAGGAATAAAATTCAACGTTACCAACACGTGCTTGTACTGCTCGTTTCTTTTTTAGACATCTCTTCATGACATTTAAGAGCAAACTGGCTGTTATGTTGGGTGTGATAGATCCTGCTGACATCTTTCTCTCTCGCTTGCTTTCTCGCTTCCAGTCTTTTGCTCGTCGTAGCAAAAGACTGAAGACTCCTCGTAGTGCTCGTCGTAGCCGTGTGGCTATCGAACTTGCCTCCGTGCAGGCAAACCCGGGTTCGAGTCCCGGCGCTGGTGGCGATTTTCTCTATTGGGTATAGGGGAAAAATTCGAATTCCAATTCCAGGTGTCTGAAATGGGTACCGGTCTTGACTGGGGGAAAGCGTCATGGCGTCCTGGTGTTAGTTATAAGGCATTTGAAAATCCAATATACAAGGTGATATGTATCCTACTTGAAATTGGAAATAAAGCCTCCTTAGATGCCTTCATTATTTATTTATTTCATTTTGGTGTGCGCACTCTCAGCCCTGGTTGCCATAACTTGCCCTACGTATTTTGTTGAAAGTACCAGATTGACCCGAACGAAAGTAGCAGATTTCAAGGAAAAAGTACCAACATAATGCTTGTAAGTAGGCTAATAATTTTAAATAAAGTTCACTACATTCTAATGATTTTTAATAATAATACGACATAAAAAGTACCACATATTAGTAGCAGCGCACTTCAGCATGCAAGAAGCAACAAATCTGCGTGTACGTAAAAATAAAATTCGAAGTATTTCTAAGTGTATACACTACGACTTCAAGAGCTCAGAATGAAATATTGACGCAATATATTGACGTGTCCAAATGGACGTTTCAATATATTGACGAACCATCAATAAAAAATCAAAATGATTTGATTTCGTCAATACATTGAGTCAATTAACTGACGGTCGTCAATCAAGCCCACACACGGTCAATATCATTGTCAATATTCATCATTGACAATTATATTGACAATTAAATCTATCGTCTGTGGGCTCAAACTGATTTTATTGAGTCAATACATTGAGTCAATTAATTGACGGTCGTCAATCAAGCCCACAGACGATCAATATAATTGTCAATATTCATCATTGTCAATTATATTGTCAATAAAATTGATCGTCTATGGGCCGCTTTAGAATGGACACTACATCATCTGATCAACTTTTCCAACTCTTCACTCCATATATACAGAAAGAATCAACAAACATGCGAGAACCGATATCACCTAGCCAACGGCTGTCGCTCACGCTGAGATATCTGGTGACTGGCGATTGTCAGTCCCTTTAGCAATGCAATTATCAATGCTCAGATACTTACTTATCAACAATTGTTTTAAGGCTGTCACAATTCTAACTGCATCACATTTTACCAATTATAAAATTCCTAAGTTGATTTCCCTTTTCAGATATATCGCCGTAGTATACATATAACTGATACCCCAAGTAGTTTCATGATTTAAATATCATTACTTTCGTCCAATAACAAACTGAACTTATTGTTGCCATTATCATTGGTCAGTTTTTCGAAATGAGGATACAATACATTTTTGATAATGTTTGTGCATTTTGTTAGATGCATTTAAACGTCATGAATAGGTTTGCAGTTGGAGATGTGCTTTAACATAACCATATGATCACAGTTAAAAGTTGCACTATGGTGGCCCAAAAACATGGCAGTAGCCGTCTTGGTCTGCTACATAATCTGAACATAACGTGTTTTGAACGTGGTAAGTTCGCTATTCAAATAATTTGGTTAAGCAAATCAGCAAATATTATGAGAATGAAGTAGTAAACATTACAGTGAATGCATAATATTAATTTTTAGTAATATATCATATGCATCGCTTAAGTGTAATTCCCGCAAGATAATGTCAAGCAAGCTAAAAAAACTATCTAGATTTTTTTAGCTAATGCCTACAATCCAAACTTTACAGCAAGGTTTAAGCGAAAACCTATAGACTTAGCTATTTAATATCTAAAGTGTCAGGATGCCTGCACACCTAACGATTTAATGAGAGAAAGCAAGCGAGCTTGAATTAACGTGGGTTCCGATGGGAGTGCATACACTGCAAGCAAGCAAGAGAGCGAGCGAGAAAGACTGAAGATTGACTGAAGCGAGAAACCGACTCGAAGATTGTTTCACGCTTGAGAGTTGCAGCTAGAAGCTGGCTGCCTGGTAGTGCGCGGTGAGATGTAGATAAGGTTGGCGTACTGCTCAATTCCTCCAGCATACACTGAACTTCTGATATTCGAAGTTAATGCTGTACTTCGCATTTCGAACTCAAAAAATCCAAAACACAGGGACAGATTACATGTTTCAAAGCAATGGGATGAAGTAGGAATGAAATCAACGTTACAAACACATGCATGTACTGCTCGTTTCTTTTATAGACATCTCTCCATGACATTTAGGAGCAATCTGTGTGTTTTTTGTGTGATAGATCCTGCTTACATCTTTCTCTCTCGCTTGCTTTCTCGCTTTCAGTCTTTTGGTTTGTAAGCACCCTCAGCCCTAGTTGCCATAACTTACCCTACGTATTTTGTTAAGAGTACCAGATTTAGCCGTACGAAAGTCGCCGATTCCAAGGAAAAAGTCCCAGTTTTTACTTTCCTACATAATGCTAATAAATAGGCTAATAATAATAAATAAAATTAATTCACTAAATTCAAATTATATTTTTCATAATAAGACATAAAAAGTACCATATATTCGAAGCAGCGCACTCCAGCATGCAAGAAGTAACAGATCTGCGAGTACACCTAAATAAAATTCGAAGTTTTTTCAGGTGCATACACTACGACTTCCAGAGCTCAGAATGAAATATTGACGCAATATATTGACGCGTCCAAATGGACGTTTCAATATATTGACGAACTATCAATAAAAAATCAAAATGATTTTATTGCGTCAATACATTGAGTCAATTAATTGACGGTCGTCAATCAAGCCCACAGACGATCAATACAATTGTCAATATTCATCATTTTCAATTATATTGACAATAAAATTGACCGTCTATGGGCCGCTTTAGAAGATAAACCTCGTCTCAAGGTTAAGAAACGTGGCATCTCATTGTCAGTAGAGAAACATGGTTTGGGGCACGCAACGGACGTGTGAGGTGTATAGTGATCCAGTGTAATCAACGGCGCAGGAAATAATTAGAATTTCTCGAGCTTTAATAGGTTTCAAGCATTGGGTCAACATTCGGATAAAAATCGGGTTTGATATCTTCCTATTGTCTCAATGAAGGACTTAGAATGGATACCACGAGCTCACTGAGAGATGAAGTCTTGCGATTCCTTAACGAGAAGGCGGTGAGCATTTTCCCAGCTGCAAGCCCCTCAGGGGGACACAACTATTGTATCTATGGGAATTAGCGCTCCCAGGGGGAATATGCCAGGTCCCTAGGTAAAGGTTAGGTAGGCCTTTATTGAATAGGTTTTTGTTTCGTTCGCTGTTCCGTTTTTCAGCACATACTTTCTTCAACTTCATCTCGTTTCATGAACTTCTTTCTCAATTTACTGTTTCTACGTATCGTATGCATAGATTCCGCGTTCTCTTAACTGCATACTAAATGGTGCATTACTCTTTTCAAAATGCTTCTGTGATGGTTAAGGTGGCCTAAATTTACATCTAATCGTCAAAACTGCTGGAATCTATTTTCCAATTAACTTCTTCTTAACCGGGGCTGATCGATACGTTTTACTTCTCCATATTAAAACAAGCTTATTTTCTTCACAAAATTATAATCAATAACGAAATTCTGAGCTGAGTTAGATGGGCCTCATTTTTCAAAAAAGTGTTTGTCGGACCATCTATTATCGGACCATCTAAGGACCATCTATTTCCGGTTCACTGTCCTGTTTTTTAGCGCCAGTTCAACTTTTAACCCGTTTCATTACCTTTCTACGCGCTGTTTCAGTGCGCAGAGCTTGTGTAGGAACACCTCATGCATAACCTCACAGGTCCCTTACTAATTGGTGTCTTCATCCTTCTTGTCTTTGGAACACCTTTGTTGGGGTTAGGGCGGCTTTGACGAACTTACAATCTAATTCAAAATTAATTTCTTTTACCGGTTGAATTTAATGCTCTGGGCTAACTAAATAACTCGAATATATTTCGAAATCAAACGTTCTGAAAGGTAAATATTGTGAGCGTTCAATTTAGGGAAATTGAAACATTCGATGACAGTTGCTGACGTCATCTGCAAGTTAAGGTAACCTTAAAGTATGTAATAATTCAAGTTCTTATTTCTTCCCGACAAGAAAAATGAACAAAGTAAAAACTTGTCAACTTTTGTTTTTCCCCATGTTTTTTTCGCCGTCCCTTTAAAATTGTATCCTTTATTTTTCAGAAAGTGGGTCGAAAAATAATTATTACTTTATTTAAACTCACAGTTAAACCATGATGAAACCATTCATTATATTTATCCCAATCTTAACAGCCCTAGTCTCTCCAATAATTGCTGAAAACACTTGGTTAAATCAAAGGCATAAGCTCAAAAACGAATTCCTTCAACGGACGAAGCGCCAGTTTCTATGTAAGTATTAAATTGTAAGATTTTTGTCTTTCTTAAATCCATTCAAATAAAAACAGCAAATTTCTACCGAAGAAAACGGCAGTTTTTGGTGCAGAACACTGATTTTACCAGGGTCATTTTGCTTGGAGAAAGTTGGTATTCTGCAGCTGAAATCGTGAATCACGAACTTTAAAATGACTCCGATTTCAAATTTGGAAATTGCCTTCACATTGTCAAGCTCGTCGAAAGTTCACCATGTTGTAGCCTGTAGCACTGGCATTAGAACCTTTATGTATTCTGCATATCGTATCAAAAGATCCTGAATATATAGGGGATTAGCTGGGTTAATTCTGAGAAATCCCCATTAAGAGTCTGGGCCTAACATACCTTTCTTTGTCTGTGCCCCTCAGGGGGATCCAATTATTGTATGAATGGGAATTGGCACGCCTTAGGGAAAAATGAGAGTCCCTAGCATGAATTGAGAAGGCCTCCTTTTTGTCATTGAAATATTTTCTTCTTCGTAGAGGATTTCCTTTATGGTTCACTGCTGTTCGGTTTTTCAGCACGTCTGACTTCCTCCAACTTATATTCATTTCCTAGCTTCATTTTCGACCATTTTTATGCACAGGAAAGCTTGTATGGGAACACATCATGTGCATAGATTTCCCACTACTTCACCGTTCCCACTACTCCATACAAAAACGGTGCCTTCATCCTTCCTTTCTTTGAAACACCTTTGCTGTAGTTAGAGGCTTAAACTAAGCTTATGTAGAAAGTGATCTGAAGTGATCCCGCTCAAGTGTCGTCGTTGCTGTACTTTTCAACCTATTCATTTCTTATTATAAAAAGTATGTAAAAAACAGCTGTTTCAAATCCATAGTAATACGATCAGAACATAAGATTTACACTAAACTGTTTTATTTTACAACAGAAGCCATTCAAAATATTCTGAGTTCAAATTAGAATTATGCAAATTTTCCCATTGATAATCTGGCGTCTGTTTGTAGATAGAACCTTTTTTGAGACGGGCCAAAAATTTGACATTTTTTCGATTCCAGTCTCGACTTACGAAACGAAAATAGGTGAAAAATTGTTTTCCCTTGTACAAATGTTAGAGAACTACCTTAAGTCTTTGTTCCTAATATTATTTTACAGTTTCAATGATGTTGAGAACATAATTGAATCTTTGTTTCATGGCCGAAATTGTCTTTGGCCTGAGAATGGCCCGAGATAAAAGTACGAGACGGTTTGCCATGACGTCGAGCACCCCGTGACGCACGAAGATCTTGCTTCCAATGAGAGGCTCGTGTTTGTCGTTATTATTTAAGCGTATTTTTTCTGTGCGAGTTTAGGTAGCGATATACTGTGGGCCTCATTTTTTTATTCGAGGACCGTAAATTTCTATAATTAAAAATTCTCATTTGGTTCCAAAAATTAGATTATTAACTTAGAATGTGTCAATTTCCCGATATCGGCATTCCAAAGTAGATATCGTTCCTAAATATTCCCCTATTTCAAACCCTATCATACAGTTTGAGTAATTCATATTTTTCGAACCGTGATATGATGATGAATATCACGAACCGTGATATGATGATGAATATCACGAACCGTGATATTCTCCGATTCTGATGCTAGGTTCACATACACACACTCTTTTGACGTCAGAATATCAACCCTTGCGTCAGTCGTGAGGTGTGACGAAATTGATGAAAGAAATTGATGTACAACATTACAGATCACACACCTATCAGTTTTCAAACACCCCACCAACATCACTTTGATGTCCAGCACATACAACATATCGGCACACTTCATATCTGAACCTATTGCGACATGTCGTTAGGCCAGTAGCGGTGCCTGATTTGGGGCTAGCAGTGTTGCCAGATGCAATATAAGCGCTGCTATTGGTCTATTGCCATGACGCATCTCCACACGGTCGACAAAAAAAAATACTTGACCCTACCTTGTTTCTTCTACGTGGCTTCAGTCAACCGCACGCCCGCGCCAGAAGTCGAGCCTCCGTGTGGGGGCGGGGGCATGTGCGAGGACCCCGAGACAGAGGGCGCGGTACGGTGCCTCCTACCCCATCAGGAGTGCGACGGCGCCGTGGACTGCCGGGGGGGCACTGACGAGCTCAACTGCTCCTGCAGCAGCCGCATCGACCCCGCCTACTTGTGCGATGAGTACGAGGACTGTCCCGACGGCGGTGATGAGAAGGGCTGTGGAAGTAAGTCGTTGTTTACAAGGTTAATCTTGCCTAACACACGCACCGTCGAAAACGACGGGATTCGATGCTTTCTTTACTTTAGACAAATGTTGCCGGTGTAAATAACAAATAAGTTAATCCATCCGAATAGTACCCGCGATTGAAGTATTTTGGAACTTGTGCATTGCTGAAACTCGTATCACAGATACGAGATACGGTTATTGAGCACCCTAATGAGCGTCAGACACACTCACCAACCGGTCAGTCCGGATCTACCAATTTAATGTGTTTAATGAGGTTCCCATTGTAATAAAATATGAAGAACTACGCACTAAAAATTTAAAAATTTATTCATTTATTATTGTAGATATTTATTTGCATGCTTGTTTGGTGTCCGCTTCTTCCGTCTCTCTATGACGCTCAAATGTATGCTTAATGACAGTATCTGTGAAACGAGTTTCACCAGTGCACGAGTACAAAAATATTTTGATCGCGGTTACTATTAAGCGGCATATAGACGATCAATTTTAATGTGAATATAATTGACAATAATTAATATTGACAATTTAATTGATCGTGTGGGCTTGATTGACGACTGTCAAATAATTGACTTAGCGGGCAAACAAATTTCATCAATATACCGAGTCAATATATTGGCCAATGATATGAACAAGTAAATTGATCGTCTATGGGCGGCTGCTTTAGGATGAATATATTTGTTTGTCATCTCCAACTAGAGTTTATTTCAGGAGAATATTAAATCCCATCTTTCTTTCCTTTTGACAGGCCGTGTACTCGAATAATCTGCATAAAACATGTATCCGGGTAGTCGATTGTAGGATTGTGCATTAATTTTAGGTGTATTTAATACCACATCACCTCGCCTGGGAATATCTCATCGATGGGAGCAGACGCCAGAACCAGCAATTTTCCGTGCGAACGTCTTGCGTTGTACCAGCGCGCTCAGGGTGCGTACACTGCTTCAGCATTGACGGGAGACTAAGTAAAATAATCCTCTTTTTAGGACCCAACCTTTATTAAGGAAGTAATATCAAATAATTCCTTGTCACGTAGAGCGGAAACCGAAAGCCTGGGCAAACTGATAGCCAGGGAACGAGTTGCGTGTCGTAGAAGGGACCCTAACGCTATCCATGTAGAACAGCGAGCCGCTAAATAGAACATAGACCTCTACCTCTAGCACCCTGCGGCAGCGTACATAAATAGCGGAATGTTGAGGATTGTTATTCAGCGTTAATTCAAGAGTAACATCTAAGAGTTAAAGCGTGCCCTCATTTTGCTGGACCCTCGGATCCCCTCAGTTACCAAGGCAACAAGTTTGGAGGATCTAGCAGGACTGCTCACCTAAGTTGCATTTCAGATTCATTGTTGTAGAAGATCATATGAGATCTAAAACGCATTATTCATGGTACGCTCATGCAGTTTGTTGCATGGTGCTTGAGGTAACCGTTTTATAGTTTCATTCATGATGTTATTGAACTCTCAGGGCGAAATGTGCTTCGTGAACTTGTTTCTTAGCTTACTGAAATTCCTTTTTTCTACCCAGAAATATAATATTCACCCCAGAAAAGGAGCTTCGAGCTAACGGCACTCCAAACAAGACTCTGGAATTAAAAATGTGGCTATCTCGTCCCAAAAAAATCTCAAAGCTAAGAATTTCCCTCTTTTCTACCAAGAAACGTGCAGGCCAGATGAGAGAGCTTGCTTCCCTCCCAACCCTCTCGGCACGCCGCTCTGTGTGCAAGAGAGGCATGTGTGTGACGGTTTCAGACACTGTGACGACGGCTCTGACGAGGCCTGTGTCAGGCTGAGTCTTGATCCTCTCCTGACACAAGTAAGTTTTCTCCAGTGGACTTGAGTGTTTTATCTGTACAGAAGTTATCTTCGAAGCGTGCGTCTGTCCCCACAGGTCTTGAAGCAAAGAACAGTTCGATCATAATTACTGAATGATTGAAGTGTAGTTATTCCTACATTGCTAATACTGGGTACGAGCAATATTACTGCTGTATAGCAATATATTTTATTATTCGGAGCTTTACATTGACCGAGGGTGCCTACGTCGTAGTTTTCTAAAATTCCTGTTTTAAGATTTTTCAACACTTATTGGTAAATCGTAATATGTGTGCTCCGCAGCAACATTTTTAACAGAAACCATTTCCAGAATAAACTCTCCACATTCATTTCACGTTCGATTAAAACACAAACGCTCACTCTTTCCAGCACCTGTCCAATGGACGGCATTTTCATATCAGAATTTTTCCCAGACGCATGCGCAGAAAGAGACGTACAAATCTCGACGACCGCTTTTCGTGGCGCCATTTTACCAGCGCCGTCTTATGCACGCGATAATAAAGCGCGTTAAAATTTAACTCGCCAGTTAAATGGAAAGAGAATGTCGTAACCGACCCAGTTCCTGCAAATGATGTAATTAGATAGCGACGCTTGAGTTTCTTTCATAAACGACAACGCGTTACTAGCTTCCTGAATTCGTTCCATTCGTTGCTTTTGCATTTCTGAACAGTATTCTTCATTCGAAACTTTTTCTAATTAGACATGGGTCTGAGAGGGGACTTGTTTTATGCTAGGCTAATTTCTTAGAGCATTCACAACCCGGTTATTTTTCCATATCTATGTGCCATCACAATCTCCCTCAGGGGATACTGTTGTATCTGTGGGCATTAGTACTCCTAGGAGGAAAATGTGAGGGCCCGAGCTGAGAGTTTAGTAGGCCTTTTTGTTGAATTACAATGTTTTTTGCCATGTTAAGGACCACCTTTTTTCTGTTCACTGCTGTCCTGTTTTTCCGCACCTACTGCTTTCTTCTAACATTTTTATCTTATTTCATGAACTTCTTTCTCAACTTACTGTTTCTATGTCCCTTCCGCATAGACTCCGCTTTCCCTTACTTACCTCCATCCTAAATTGTGCCTTCCCTTTCCTCTCTTCGAAACGCTCTTGTATTTTAAGCGGTGAGAGAGGCTTGAACTAACATCTAATCTAATCTCGACCCCTAGGGAGAGCGGGGCTGGCAATCCAGGGGCTACCTGCAAGTCAGGACTGGCATCAACTCCTGGTCTCTAGCGTGCGCTGACGACCACAATTTGGCGACCCGCATCAGCAGTCTCTGTGATGATGTTGTGGGAGAGAGGTGAGCATGCGGAGTGTGTTGCGTTTGCGGTGAAATTCTGTGCATTCAGTGCAGTGCGGAGGACTTTTGGTCAGTGCGTTGAGTTGTGGAGTGGTGCGCCACTGGCCAAGCAAGGTGTTGAGTTATGAAGTGGTGCGCCACTGGCCAAGCAACGTGTTGAGCTGTGGAGTGGTGCGCCAGGAGTAAGAGCACCACGCGCCTCACAGCACCCCACCACCACAGGTCGGCACAAGACAAGTTCACGACGGCGCGGCCAGCTGCGGTAGAGGCCGGCCCGTGCAGCGCAGGCCGCGTGTACGCCGAGTGTGCCGCGCCCTCGTGCCAGAGCTCCGTCAACATCAGCGTGTCCGAAGCTGCAGGTGGGTGGCGCGCGTGTCCATTATGTATGAAGCTTTGCCATTGCTTGAGGGTATGCTCCCTCCAAACCATTACTCTCTGATCTCGAGATCAGAGTATTATTCTGAAGTCATAGCCTTATAGTTTGGCTATAACGTAAATTTTGTAACAACTGCGATTGTGCTGCAATTTTATATCACAGTAACTCCCATATTCTATATAAAGTATTGTTGATAATTTGTTCATATGATAGGGACTATCAGTGCTTTAAATTATCTACCGTATCGCGGTTAATTGGAGCAAGTAGTTTTGAATTGCATTGTTCTGATTAAACACGACCTTCATTGTTTTTAATTATCATTGCATACATTGTTCACTGCCCCGTAATTGCCTACTAGTTCTGATTCATTTCTTATATCATATCTACTTTTTTAACTTCAATTAACATAGGTCGTTGAGCTTGGGTGTGAATGAGCCTAACGGTACTTGCTAAATAATTTAGATCGACTCTAATATTTACGTCCGGCATCCTATTGATTCGTCGGGTGCCTGGAAAGAGCGAAACAGTTTGTGCGAAATAAAATATGACAGACAGAGAGAGCAAAGTGGCACATCCTTGGGTTGTTCCCACGCATGTCGCCTGCTGCCACCACCATTCGCGTGAAGGAATCAAAGAAACGGTCATCGCCGTTGATTTTCACTCACGATCGCAAGTATAATGTTCAGGCTCAAACGCTGTTATATTCATGGGATCTTTCCCAGATGCGCTATACCACTAACGCAACACATAGGTTCACGCACTTGTAACTTTCGAAATAATACACCTATCGACTTCTAATTACTCTCAAACGAAAGATGAACATTTTTTCGTATGAGTAATTTCAAGTCGATAGGTGCATTATTTAGAAAGTCACAAGCGGGTGAACTTGTGTGTTGCATTAGTGGCGGGGCTTATCTGGACTAAAATCCAATTCACGTTGGCACTACCTCTCTAAACGCGGCCGTTATGCAAAGTGACGCCCTATGATTGGACGTTATCTTCGCATTATTAAACCCGCAGTGGGAATGTAACTATTTTTATCAATGAGAATTAGCTCTCCCATGGAGATAATGTGAGGTCCCGATCTGAATGTTAGGTAGTCATTCCTGTTGTTGAAATTAACTAGTTTTTGTTTTGGTTGCGATCCACGTTCATCAGTTTAAATGCTATCCTGTTTTCCACCTTGTCCTACTTTCTTCTTCTACTTTGATCTTGTTCCATAAACCTTTTTCTCAACTTGCTCTTTTTATACATTTTATGCCTCGAGTTCGCGTTCCATCAAGTTTTTAGTAAGTGGATGGTGTCTTCCTCCTTTCTCTCTTTGGAACACTTTATTGGGCTTAGGGAGGCTTGAACTAACATCTAATCCGCTCTTTAGGTTGAAATTCAATCAAGTTTTCTTTCATGGCACTAAATTTTTTTCAACTTTAAGTTCCTCCACCTTTATTCAACTGGTTAGCCTCGTGTCTGTCAACGAACACGTTACAACCACATACATCAAACCAACCATCAAACACGTTACAACCACATACATCAAACCAACCATCAAACACGTTACAACCACATACATCAAACCAACCATCAAACACGTTACAACCACATTCATCAAACGAACCATCTAACACGTTACAACCACATACATCAAACGAACCATCAAACACGTTACAACCACATACATCAAACCAACCATCTAACACGTTACAACCACATACATCAAACCAACCATCTAACACGTTACAACCACATACATCAAACCAACCATCTAACACGTTACAACCACATACATCAAACCAACCATCTAACACGTTACAACCACATACATCAAACCAACCATCAAACATGTTACAACCACCTACACATCAAAGAGTGAAAACATTTTTGCGATTCTCTGCACACATATTTATTAGATGCAAATTAGAATTTCCGGTTTTTAGGATCTTAGGTTTTATAATTTGAAGTTTTATAATTCTAGGTTTTGGAGTATTCTAGGTTTTGGAGTATTCTAGGTTTTGGAGTATTCTAGGTTTTGGAGTATTCTAGGTTTTGGAGTATTCTAGGTTTTGGAGTATTCTAGGTTATGGAGTATTCTAGGTTTTGGAGTATTCTAGGTTTTGGAGTATTCTAGGTTTTGGAGTATTCTAGTTTTTGGAGTATTCTAGGTTTTGGAGTATTCTAGGTTTTGGAGTATTCTAGGTTTTGGAGTATTCTAGGTTTTGGAGTATTCTAGGTTTTGGAGTATTCTAGGTTTTGGAGTATTCTAGGTTTTGGAGTATTCTAGGTTTTGGAGTATTCTAGGTTTTGGAGTATTCTAGGTTTTGGAGTATTCTAGGTTTTGGAGTATTCTAGGTTTTGGAGTATTCTAGGTTTTGGAGTATTCTAGGTTTTGGAGTATTCTAGGTTTTGGAGTATTCTAGGTTTTGGAGTATTCTAGGTTTTGGAGTATTCTAGGTTTTGGAGTATTCTAGGTTTTGGAGTATTCTAGGTTTTGGAGTATTCTAGGTTTTGGAGTATTCTAGGTTTTGGAGTATTCTAGGTTTTGGAGTATTCTAGGTTTTGGAGTATTCTAGGTTTTGGAGTATTCTAGGTTTTGGAGTATTCTAGGTTTTGGCGTATTCTAGGTTTTGGCGTATTCTAGGTTTTGGCGTATTCTAGGTTTTGGCGTATTCTAGGTTTTGGCGTATTCTAGGTTTTGGCGTATTCTAGGTTTTGGCGTATTCTAGGTTTTGGCGTATTCTAGGTTTTGGAGTATTCTAGGTTTTGGAGTATTTTAGGTTTTGGAGTATTTTAGGTTTTGGAGTATTTTAGGTTTTGGAGTATTTTAGGTTTTGGAGTATTTTAGGTTTTGGAGTATTTTAGGTTTTGGAGTATTTTAGGTTTTGGAGTATTTTAGGTTTTGGAGTATTTTAGGTTTTGGAGTATTTTAGGTTTTGGAGTATTTTAGGTTTTGGAGTATTTTAGGTTTTGGAGTATTTTAGGTTTTGGAGTATTTTAGGTTTTGGCGTATTTTAGGTTTTGGCGTATTCTAGGTTTTGGCGTATTCTAGGTTTTGGCGTATTCTAGGTTTTGGCGTATTCTAGGTCTTGGCGTATTCTAGGTTTTGGCGTATTCTAGGTTTTGGCGTATTCTAGGTTTTGGCGTATTCTAGGTTTTGGCGTATTCTAGGTTTTGGCGTATTCTAGGTTTTGGCGTATTCTAGGTTTTGGCGTATTCTAGGTTTTGGCGTATTCTAGGTTTTTATAACCTGTTTTTCATAATTAAATTTCTAGCACTATTCAAACCAAGTTACGTTGGCGCACGCAGAACGCAAGACGCTGCATCGCCGCGTGATCGGAGGGGTGCTGGCGCACGAGGGCTCCTGGCCGTCCATCGTGTCGCTGAGGAAGGACGGCGAGCACGACTGCGGCGGCACCATCCTCTCCGCCGCCCACGTCCTCGTCGCCGCGCACTGTATGAGGTGAGGCTTCCGAGGCGCGCCAGCGTATGGTGTCACATTGAAGAAAGAAAGGATATGCATAACAGTTCGGAAAGAAAGAATATGCTTCACAATTCCGACGAGGAAGATCCTGCATGGTTGAAGTCTAGTTCCCAATTAAGTTTTTCACCAGAGTATAAAAAAGGATGGTTTTTTCCAGTTAAACTTGATACATATCATCTTGTAGATTGGTTTTTCAAATATCTTATAATTGGCTTCCAGAATGCAATGATGGTTACCCCCCGGTATAGACGGGATCTATTACCGACACCTGGGTAGAGTGGGGAATTGTGGCTGAGTTCTCCCTTTTCCCAACGGGGAGAATCCCCGGGCGGCACTGCCGGGATTCAAACTGCCGACCCTTCCCCTGAAAGGCGCGCGCTCCTAACCACCTAGCCACGGTGACCACAGACGCAAAAGATCCTGGCTGAATACAAGTTCTCAATTGCTGTTTTTTACCAGAGTGTAAGCAGCTCTCGAGGTGACCAAAGAAAGCTTATTTGTAAGGGACTCGCATCCGCTCGACGAACTGGAACTTTTAGTGGACGAGCTAAAGTGTACACGGCGCAGAACGCGATTGTTTTGATCAAACTATCAGTAAAGATGTTTTTTTCGTGATGGCGTCGGTGGTGGCCTGAGGGTCTGCATGACGGCGCAAGAAGTCGTTTAATTAGTATAAATATGTGACGGTAATAATAAATAATTCCTAATCATTTTTAAAAACTTGTGTCTCAATGGAGAATGTGATGTTCCGAGCTGAGTTATGTAGGCCTTCTGTTTGTTGAAACAAAATTCTTTTTGGTAAAGATCTTTTTTTTTCGGTTCACTGTTATCCTGTCTCTAAGCACTTCTTATTACTTGCTTCTTCAACTTTTCCTGGTTAAATAAACTTCCTTCTCAATTTGCAGTTTCTGTGTTTAGGGGATTTTGTGTCAGAACACTCCTTGTGCATAGATTCTACGTTCCAGTTAAACTCCATGCCATAAAGGGCCTTCATCTTTCCTCTCTTTCGAACTGGCTTGGGGCTTAGGTGTTTGAAATTAACCTATCTTCCAATCGGTAGGAATATTTCGATGCTATAGCGACCACGGGAAATGATAATAACGAACAATAATCATAAGGCACTTTCATAATTCCTTGTTTTAGATCTGCAGCATATGAAATCTTTTACAATTCGCAAGCAGATCTTTGAATGGGTGAAAAGCAGCCGGCTCACCATACCGAGACAATTAAAGTTTTTGATGACCTTCTAAAGTCTTCTACACACAGTTTTTCTTAAATTGGCCGATTGCTACTCGCATAACGAATCAATTTGAAGAAATTTTTTTTTTTCTTGAATTAAACATCCTAATCAATTGTCTCTCAGCTCCTGCAGGGTAGTTTTCTAGTCAGTAATTGTACTATAGAATCTTTACTACGATTCAAGATATCCTGTCGGTTGGTTTGCGCTTTTTTAGATTTATTCTCAAGTTGAGTATAACCCAATATCTACAGAGATTTTAAAAGCGTGTACCGCATTTCTGCAGAACTTGTAGCGCAAACGATAATTCCTAATTAAAAATATCTTTATCTCGAATTATTTTTAAGAGAAAAGCAGAGGTAAAATCGTCAAATTTCTTATTAAACAAATTTGAACTTTTCCTGGCACAGAAGTGCAAGACGTCACGTGTACGAAGTTGTGGCCGGAATGTACCGCCGGTCCACCTACGGTCCGACCGTGCAGGTTGTGCCTGTCGGAGAAATCTTCGTGCACGCTAATTTCTCCTCAAATTCGCTCGTGAACGACATCGCTCTACTGGA
Source organism: Morinoia aosen (assembly GCA_030386875.1). Classification (NCBI taxonomy): domain Eukaryota; kingdom Metazoa; phylum Arthropoda; class Malacostraca; order Amphipoda; family Talitridae; genus Morinoia; species Morinoia aosen. The sequence goes on from CM059571.1 coordinate 687,042, forward strand.
ACTTAAAGTGCCTCTCCATCTAAACAAGTGAGCTTCCAATACGCAGAGCGTTCTCAGGTTGTACCTTCAGTTCATTCGTTAGTTTTCGGGTCCAAAAATTCGTCGATGTAGACAGTTGAAGTTCGTGTGATTCAACCGAGTTCGTGAGGTGAACGGAATTAAGAATGTGTGGATGAATCATTTCGATTTGATGATGCTCACCATATTTGGAAGCGTTCGACAAAACATGCTCAGACGGCTTGCTCCTGGACTCGAATATGTACCTCGTAGAGATGACAGGATATGAAGCCATCGCAAGAATTTGGCAGCGTGAAAACTTCTTCAGATCTAATTAAAGTTGCAGCGACCAGTCAGACCTCGAGGCAGTGACAGGTTGGGAGCGTGGCTGTAAGGCCGTTCGCAAGCCCACAACTATGCGCCGTGCCGGAACTTTGTTACATGTACTGCAATGAAGTTTTGGCCTTCTTAATTAATTTTGTATGCTGTTTGGCTAGGCTTGGAAATGAGAACATTTCAAGTAAATAATTCTGTGTGCATGCGATGAGACATAAGAAAGCGAGAAGATAATAACTCGACACGAGATTAAGTCAAAATTATTCAAAATATCTCGCGATGGAATGGATGCGATGTAAAATTACCCTCCGAGACGAAATAATAGCGTTTGCTCGAAAAATACTTGAGATAAAACCTATTTTATTTTATTATCAGAGGCCTTTTCAGCAAGTGGAAACGCCACTTGTCTGCCACGCCTGAAGTGACGTTTCCCTGTCTTTGTTCTGGCTCCCTTAAACACGTTAGTTGCGATGGGTTAAACTGAAGTTCAATATTCAACTTGAATTTAAAGTCAAAAGTGATAAGCAAATTTGTAAATATCAAACATTCACTGGGCCTGTTAAATACCATTAATTTAGATAGGTTGTTAGAATTTTTCAAAACGACCCATCGATGGGTCGTTTTGCAGCAGGAAAATCCTAACTACGACCCACCGGTGGGTCATACCGCAATGAATGTGTTAAAGTGTTAGAGGTACACGAGCGTATTTTACGTGGTAAAAGTTGTTGTTGCAACTACAGCACTCCAGCGGCCTGTGTAAAATATATGCAAATTTTTAGTAAGATCTCATTTCTGATTTTGTCCCAATTTCGATTCTAACCTCTACAGATTCTGTAGTTAGCTAGTGTACATTTGTCTACGAGTATTACTTTTAGCAGAGGCTTCTTACCTTTAGCAGAATTCCACATCGTGTATCCTTTTGAGCATCTTTTCCTCAAACATCTTTGACTCTGAAGTTCATCATCGCAAACTTGGATGACTTAGACTCAATTTAGCGACTCTGAAATTTTCATTTGCTTCTGAGACGAAAATGCAAAACTTTGGCTGGTTGAAATATTTTACATTTGAACTTGCGCCCAACCATGCGAGGTGTACTGATTGCCGCACCCTACGAAGTAATCCAACAAATCCTCAGGGATTCGGTCGTTTTGAATATGAAGAACAATTTCAGAGCAATTTGTTGAGAAAGACTCGTGGGGTCGAAACATTCAGTTTCAACTATAAAGCTTTTAATATAAAATGTCACGTATCAAAGCCTTATTCCTCGCTACTATTTTCTTCGTCGGAAGTTCAATGACTTGATACGATCGTCTACTCCCCAACAGGTGGGTGCGTCCGGTGTGCCTGCCTGACCCCGACAAAATTTGGATCATGGGACACGAGTGCGCCGTCGCAGGCTGGGGCTTCGTTAGGCCCAGGACGCACACTGGTGAGTTGCGGGTCGTCTACGCAATGACGACATCGCAGAGCGAGCGTTGTAATAGGAAATGTCCCGAGTTGAGAGTTTGGTAGGCCTTCTCTTTGTTGAAATAGTGCTCTCTGTTATGTTAATTATTTTTTTCGGTTCAATGCTGTCAGAGTTTTCAGCCCCAACTACTTGCTTCTTCAACTTTGATCTTGTTTCTTAATCTTCTTTCTCAACTTACCGTTTCTGTACACCTTGTGCATAGATTCCGCGTTCCCTCAACTACATACTAAATGGAGCCTTCCTCTTTGGAACGCTTTTGTTGCTGTTAGGAAGGCTTAGCCCTTTAACGTCAGCATTTTTCTACTCATATTACCGTTATCATAACCACCATCATTTGACTTACTCTGGCATCAGACATGATCAGAATGAGGAAGGAGCTGCCACTCGGCAGTGAACTCTAACGAACACGCTAGGGAATGAATATAACAAGTACAATATATTGAGGCCATTTCCAAAAGTGGACCCAAAATCATCCGGAGCGTTATAGGGTTGAACTACTAGCATCTAATCTAACTTGTGGTTAGGGAGCTATTAACACTTTGACTGCGACTACTAAATATTAAGTTCAACGCCAAACTCAAATTTAAGGTGAATTGTAGCAAAGTATTTTGAAAATGGCAAACATGAACTTGATCGTGCTTTCATTTAGCTTTGATTAAGTACTTATGAAAACTGAGTTTGCGACTACTAGTCGGTCAGCAGCATTATGAAAATTACCTCCGTGTACCACCGGTGGCGCACGTGGCAGCCAAAGTGTCAAGTAACTTATAATCTATTCTGGGGTTGCCCTAAAGTAACCTTTTATCTGGGGTTAGGGAGTCGTGAAGTAACTTTTAATAATCTCATGTTTCGCAGTGGACAAGCTGCGGCACGCCATCGTCCCCATCAGCAGCCTGGCCTCGTGTCAGGAAGTGTACGGCACGCGCAGGATCCCGGACACGCACAAGGTGACGTCACTCTGCCACCATCATGTGTCGATACTTGTAGTGGACACAGTGGGAGAAGCAAGGTAGGGTCAAACTCGTCTTTTTTCGTCGATCGTGTGGCAATGCCGACGTCATGGCAGCGAACCAATAGCAGCGCTCATTTTGCATCTGGCAACACCGCTAGCCCCAAATCTGGCTCCACTGTTGGGCTAACGACAAGCAGCATAAAGTTCGTTTGAAATGAAGCCGTTCTATTGGCTAGCCGAACAAGAGGTGTATCTTCCCCCCTATAGAATTGAACCTACCTTGTTTCCTCTGCCGTGTAGAGGTCTGCAGATGAGTGACGTTTCTAATTTTCTTAAGCCAGCTTCCCTAAACGATGTCTCTCTTCACTCCTCACTGTTCTCGGCTCGAGGCAATCGTGCCTTTTCAGAGTAGTTCCTCAAGCCGTGCGTAATCCCTCCCATTTAGCAATAATCTTCAGAGCGTCAAGATCCTGGCCAGCTAAGAGTAACAAGACACTGAGCCCAGGATTGCAATGCCTGCAGCAGCGCTGGAGCTACATGGAGCAGATTTGTCTCGAAATGGATTTTGTAGCGTCGGGTATGTGTGGGGTTGCGATGCCAGGCGTTCTTATAACATATAATGCGATTATGCCTGTCACTTTCGGGTAATCCTGATGAATTTCGTTCTTTGTTAACGTGTTGTTTATGACAAAAAAATTGTGCCCCGTTTTCCGTAATGTTTGCGCTGTTGGGTTTTATCGTCTGGTTGGTTCCCGTGTTGAATGCGCTTGTGACCCTATGTCGAATTTCAGCAGGACGTATTTTTTTCACGGTTTTTATTCCACGATATTTCCATATTTGTTTCACCACGAAGCAACCAAAATATCAGTAACAGTAAAAAAAACCTGTGTAGAGATCGAGGGACAATGTCACAGCTCATTTTTTTTTTTAGCGTTTATATTACTTTCAGCTCGGCTTATATTGCGGTTCGTTGCCGCCTTTCTTTATCAATGTTAATAAAAAATATTTGTAGCTAACGATGGACTATAATATATCGGCGCAAAAAACGAGCACAAACAGGCAGAAAAATGTTCGCTACACCTGGTTTTCAATTCTCTGTTAGCACGTACTCGTATGTCCCAGTGTTGGCCTCGTGAGTGGCGTGTGTGTCCCAGTGTTGGCCTCGTGAGTGGCGTGTGTGTCCCAGTGTTGGCCTCGTGAGTGGCGTGTGTGTCCCAGTGTTGGCCTCGTGAGTGGCGTGTGTGTCCCAGTGTTGGCCTCGTGAGTGGCGCGTGTGTCCCAGTGTTGGCCTCGTGAGTGGAGTGTGTGCTGCAACATGACCCTAGTGAGTGCCGTGTGCCGCAGGTGCTGTGCGCCGGACTGGAGGCGGGAGGCAAGGATGCCTGCAGCGGCGACTCCGGCGGGCCCCTCCTGTGCCGCGTGTGCACATCTCGTGGCAGCATCCTCGACTGGTGGGCAGACGCGCGCTGCAGAGTCGCTCTTATGCTGCTGCGCTCGCTCTGTTGTTCTATTTATGGGTTCTAAGCGCGGCGGTTATGAGCGCTGTAAAATAATTGCAGTGCAACAAGACAATGCTGTTTTTAATTATGGTTTTCTGGTGCAATGGTTCAAAGCGCGTCTCGCGAGGCTCTTACTCACGTCAAGAAATCCTCGCAGTGGCGCTAAACATGATCCCTTTTAGCTTTGGTTTCCTCGTACAATTACTGCATTTATAAGTACTAAGCGCGTCTCGTGCTACTGTTACCGACATCATTAAAGACTTGCAGTTGCGCTAGAGGTTATTACTTTTAGTTCTGGTTTCCTCATTAAATTATTGTATTTATGGGTGTTAACGTTTCTTACGGGGAAGGTGGGAGGTCTTGAGTTGGTTTTATAAGCCTTTTTGTTGAAATATAATAGTTTTTATTGCAATTATATATTTCCACGGTATAGAAGGCGTTGCTACGACACTTACTGCTGTGCAGCTGAAGACCTTTACTTTGTTTAAGTTTAATGCAAGATATGCGATCTGGAGCCTGACGATTTAAATAATTGGCACTGCAGCAGGGGTTTGCACCAATGATTTTTATTAGCCAGGTTGCATCACGTACAGTGCGCCTCACTGTGAAAGCTCATTCTTGAAAATTTTCGGCCTGAAAAACAGCTCGTGGCGCTTAGAAGCTAACGATAAATATTCATTGCCGGCAAAACTGCTACAACGTATTTGCACTTCGACTGCGACAAGCATACCAGAAGTTAAATATTCAACTCAAATTTATAGTCAATTGTAGTGAGCAGTGTTAAAAATTGCAAACATTACCGGGATCGTGCCTTCATTTAACATTCATTTAGTATTTCTACAAACTACCCCATTCGGTGTTACTAATGAAAACTACCCCAGTCGGTGTTACTAATGAAAACTACCCCAGTCGGTGTTACTAATGAAAACTACCCCAGTCGGTGTTACTAATGAAAACTACCCCAGTCGGTGTTACTAATGAAAACTACCCCAGTCGGTGTTACTAATGAAAACTACCCCAGTCGGTGTTACTAATGAAAACTACCCCAGTCGGTGTTACTAATGAAAACTACCCCAGTCGGTGTTACTAATGAAAACTACCCCAGTCGGTGTTACTAATGAAAACTACCCCAGTCGGTGTTACTAATGAAAACTACCCCAGTCGGTGTTACTAATGAAAACTACCCCAGTCGGTGTTACTAATGAAAACTACCCCAGTCGGTGTTACTAATGAAAACTACCCCAGTCGGTGTTACTAATGAAAACTACCCCAGTCGGTGTTACTAATGAAAACTACCCCAGTCGGTGTTACTAATGAAAACTACCCCAGTCGGTGTTACTAATGAAAACTACCCCAGTCGGTGTTACTAATGAAAACTACCCCAGTCGGTGTTACTAATGAAAACTACCCCAGTCGGTGTTACTAATGAAAACTACCCCAGTCGGTGTTACTAATGAAAACTACCCCAGTCGGTGTTACTAATGAAAACTACCCCAGTCGGTGTTACTAATGAAAACTACCCCAGTCGGTGTTACTAATGAAAACTACCCCAGTCGGTGTTACTAATGAAAACTACCCCAGTCGGTGTTAGTAATGAAAACTACCCCAGTCGGTGTTAGTAATGAAAACTACCCCAGTCGGTGTTAGTAATGAAAACTACCCCAGTCGGTGTTAGTAATGAAAACTACCCCAGTCGGTGTTAGTAATGAAAACTACCCCAGTCGGTGTTAGTAATGAAAACTACCCCAGTCGGTGTTAGTAATGAAAACTACCCCAGTCGGTGTTAGTAATGAAAACTACCCCAGTCGGTGTTAGTAATGAAAACTACCCCAGTCGGTGTTAGTAATGAAAACTACCCCAGTCGGTGTTACTAATGAAAACTACCCCAGTCGGTGTTACTAATGAAAACTACCCCAGTCGGTGTTACTAATGAAAACTACCCCAGTCGGTGTTACTAATGAAAACTACCCCAGTCGGTGTTACTAATGAAAACTACCCCAGTCGGTGTTACTAATGAAAACTACCCCAGTCGGTGTTACTAATGAAAACTACCCCAGTCGGTGTTACTAATGAAAACTACCCCAGTCGGTGTTACTAATGAAAACTACCCCAGTCGGTGTTACTAATGAAAACTACCCCAGTCGGTGTTACTAATGAAAACTACCCCAGTCGGTGTTACTAATGAAAACTACCCCAGTCGGTGTTACTAATGAAAACTACCCCAGTCGGTGTTACTAATGAAAACTACCCCAGTCGGTGTTACTAATGAAAACTACCCCAGTCGGTGTTACTAATGAAAACTACCCCAGTCGGTGTTACTAATGAAAACTACCCCAGTCGGTGTTACTAATGAAAACTACCCCAGTCGGTGTTAGTAATGAAAACTACCCCAGTCGGTGTTAGTAATGAAAACTACCCCAGTCGGTGTTAGTAATGAAAACTACCCCAGTCGGTGTTAGTAATGAAAACTACCCCAGTCGGTGTTAGTAATGAAAACTACCCCAGTCGGTGTTAGTAATGAAAACTACCCCAGTCGGTGTTAGTAATGAAAACTACCCCAGTCGGTGTTAGTAATGAAAACTACCCCAGTCGGTGTTAGTAATGAAAACTACCCCAGTCGGTGTTAGTAATGAAAACTACCCCAGTCGGTGTTAGTAATGAAAACTACCCCAGTCGGTGTTAGTAATGAAAACTACCCCAGTCGGTGTTAGTAATGAAAACTACCCCAGTCGGTGTTAGTAATGAAAACTACCCCAGTCGGTGTTAGTAATGAAAACTACCCCAGTCGGTGTTACTAATGAAAACTACCCCAGTCGGTGTTACTAATGAAAACTACCCCAGTCGGTGTTACTAATGAAAACTACCCCAGTCGGTGTTACTAATGAAAACTACCCCAGTCGGTGTTACTAATGAAAACTACCCCAGTCGGTGTTACTAATGAAAACTACCCCAGTCGGTGTTACTAATGAAAACTACCCCAGTCGGTGTTACTAATGAAAACTACCCCAGTCGGTGTTACTAATGAAAACTACCCCAGTCGGTGTTACTAATGAAAACTACCCCAGTCGGTGTTACTAATGAAAACTACCCCAGTCGGTGTTACTAATGAAAACTACCCCAGTCGGTGTTACTAATGAAAACTACCCCAGTCGGTGTTACTAATGAAAACTACCCCAGTCGGTGTTACTAATGAAAACTACCCCAGTCGGTGTTAGTAATGAAAACTACCCCAGTCGGTGTTAGTAATGAAAACTACCCCAGTCGGTGTTAGTAATGAAAACTACCCCAGTCGGTGTTAGTAATGAAAACTACCCCAGTCGGTGTTAGTAATGAAAACTACCCCAGTCGGTGTTAGTAATGAAAACTACCCCAGTCGGTGTTAGTAATGAAAACTACCCCAGTCGGTGTTAGTAATGAAAACTACCCCAGTCGGTGTTAGTAATGAAAACTACCCCAGTCGGTGTTAGTAATGAAAACTACCCCAGTCGGTGTTAGTAATGAAAACTACCCCAGTCGGTGTTAGTAATGAAAACTACCCCAGTCGGTGTTAGTAATGAAAACTACCCCAGTCGGTGTTAGTAATGAAAACTACCCCAGTCGGTGTTAGTAATGAAAACTACCCCAGTCGGTGTTAGTAATGAAAACTACCCCAGTCGGTGTTAGTAATGAAAACTACCCCAGTCGGTGTTAGTAATGAAAACTACCCCAGTCGGTGTTAGTAATGAAAACTACCCCAGTCGGTGTTAGTAATGAAAACTACCCCAGTCGGTGTTAGTAATGAAAACTACCCCAGTCGGTGTTAGTAATGAAAACTACCCCAGTCGGTGTTAGTAATGAAAACTACCCCAGTCGGTGTTAGTAATGAAAACTACCCCAGTCGGTGTTAGTAATGAAAACTACCCCAGTCGGTGTTAGTAATGAAAACTACCCCAGTCGGTGTTAGTAATGAAAACTACCCCAGTCGGTGTTAGTAATGAAAACTACCCCAGTCGGTGTTAGTAATGAAAACTACCCCAGTCGGTGTTAGTAATGAAAACTACCCCAGTCGGTGTTAGTAATGAAAACTACCCCAGTCGGTGTTAGTAATGAAAACTACCCCAGTCGGTGTTAGTAATGAAAACTACCCCAGTCGGTGTTAGTAATGAAAACTACCCCAGTCGGTGTTAGTAATGAAAACTACCCCAGTCGGTGTTAGTAATGAAAACTACCCCAGTCGGTGTTAGTAATGAAAACTACCCCAGTCGGTGTTAGTAATGAAAACTACCCCAGTCGGTGTTAGTAATGAAAACTACCCCAGTCGGTGTTAGTAATGAAAACTACCCCAGTCGGTGTTAGTAATGAAAACTACCCCAGTCGGTGTTAGTAATGAAAACTACCCCAGTCGGTGTTAGTAATGAAAACTACCCCAGTCGGTGTTAGTAATGAAAACTACCCCAGTCGGTGTTAGTAATGAAAACTACCCCAGTCGGTGTTAGTAATGAAAACTACCCCAGTCGGTGTTAGTAATGAAAACTACCCCAGTCGGTGTTAGTAATGAAAACTACCCCAGTCGGTGTTAGTAATGAAAACTACCCCAGTCGGTGTTAGTAATGAAAACTACCCCAGTCGGTGTTAGTAATGAAAACTACCCCAGTCGGTGTTAGTAATGAAAACTACCCCAGTCGGTGTTAGTAATGAAAACTACCCCAGTCGGTGTTAGTAATGAAAACTATCCCAGTCGGTGTTAGTAATGAAAACTATCCCAGTCGGTGTTAGTAATGAAAACTATCCCAGTCGGTGTTAGTAATGAAAACTATCCCAGTCGGTGTTAGTAATGAAAACTATCCCAGTCGGTGTTAGTAATGAAAACTATCCCAGTCGGTGTTAGTAATGAAAACTATCCCAGTCGGTGATAGTAATGAAAACTATCCCAGTCGGTGATAGTAATGAAAACTATCCCAGTCGGTGTTAGTAATGAAAACTATCCCAGTCGGTGTTAGTAATGAAAACTATCCCAGTCGGTGTTAGTAATGAAAACTATCCCAGTCGGTGTTAGTAATGAAAACTATCCCAGTCGGTGTTAGTAATGAAAACTATCCCAGTCGGTGTTAGTAATGAAAACTATCCCAGTCGGTGTTAGTAATGAAAACTATCCCAGTCGGTGTTAGTAATGAAAACTATCCCAGTCGGTGTTAGTAATGAAAACTATCCCAGTCGGTGTTAGTAATGAAAACTATCCCAGTCGGTGTTAGTAATGAAAACTATCCCAGTCGGTGTTACTAACGAAAACTATCCCAGTCGGTGTTACTAACGAAAACTATCCCAGTCGGTGTTAATGATGTAAACTATCCCAGTCAGTGTTACTGATGTAAACTGCCCCAGTCGGTGTTACTGATGTAAACTGCCCCAGTCGGTGTTACTGATGTAAACTGCCCCAGTCGGTGTTGATTATGAAAACTGCCCCAGTCGGTGTTGATTATGAAAACTGCCCCAGTCGGTGTTGATAGTGAAAACTGCCCCAGTCGGTGTTGATAGTGACAACTGCCCCAGTCGGTGTTGATAATGAAAACTGCCCCAGTCGGTGTTGATAATGAAAACTGCCCCAGTCGGTGTTGATAATGAAAACTGCCCCAGTCGGTGTTGATAATGAAAACTGCCCCAGTCGGTGTTGATAATGAAAACTGCCCCAGTCGGTGTTGATAATGAAAACTGCCCCAGTCGGTGTTGATAATGAAAACTGCCCCAGTCGGTGTTGATAATGAAAACTGCCCCAGTCGGTGTTGATAATGAAAACTGCCCCAGTCGGTGTTGATAATGAAAACTGCCCCAGTCGGTGTTGATAATGAAAACTGCCCCAGTCGGTGTTGATAATGAAAACTGCCCCAGTCGGTGTTGATAATGAAAACTACCCCAGTCGGTGTTAGTAATGAAAACTACCCCGGTCGGTGTTACTAATAACTACCCCGGTCGGTGTTACTAATAACTACCCCGGTCGGTGTTACTAATAACTACCCCGGTCGGTGTTACTAATAACTACCCCGGTCGGTGTTACTAATAACTACCCCGGTCGGTGTTACTAATAACTACCCCGGTCGGTGTTACTAATAACTACCCCGGTCGGTGTTACTAATGAAAACTACCCCGGTCGGTGTTACTAATGAAAACTACCCCGGTCGGTGTTACTAATGAAAACCACCCCGGTCGGTGTTACTAATGAAAACCACCCCGGTCGGTGTTACTAATGAAAACCACCCCGGTCGGTGTTACTAATGAAAACCACCCCGGTCGGTGTTACTAATGAAAACCACCCCGGTCGGTGTTACTAATGAAAACCACCCCGGTCGGTGTTACTAATGAAAACCACCCCGGTCGGTGTTACTAATGAAAACCACCCCGGTCGGTGTTACTAATGAAAACCACCCCGGTCGGTGTTACTAATGAAAACCACCCCGGTCGGTGTTACTAATGAAAACCACCCCGGTCGGTGTTACTAATGAAAACCACCCCGGTCGGTGTTACTAATGAAAACCACCCCGGTCGGTGTTACTAATGAAAACCACCCCGGTCGGTGTTACTAATGAAAACCACCCCGGTCGGTGTTACTAATGAAAACCACCCCGGTCGGTGTTACTAATGAAAACCACCCCGGTCGGTGTTACTAATGAAAACTACCCCGGTCGGTGTTACTAATGAAAACTACCCCGGTCGGTGTTACTAATGAAAACTACCCCGGTCGGTGTTACTAACGAAAACTACCCCGGTCGGTGTTACTAATGAAAACTACCCCGGTCGGTGTTACTAATGAAAACTACCCCGGTCGGTGTTACTAATGAAAACTACCCCGGTCGGTGTTACTAATGAAAACTACCCCGGTCGGTGTTACTAATGAAAACTACCCCGGTCGGTGTTACTAATGAAAACTACCCCGGTCGGTGTTACTAATGAAAACTACCCCGGTCGGTGTTACTAATGAAAACTACCCCGGTCGGTGTTACTAATGAAAACTACCCCGGTCGGTGTTACTAATGAAAACTACCCCGGTCGGTGTTACTAATGAAAACTACCCCGGTCGGTGTTACTAATGAAAACTACCCCGGTCGGTGTTACTAATGAAAACTACCCCGGTCGGTGTTACTAATGAAAACTACCCCGGTCGGTGTTACTAATGAAAACTACCCCGGTCGGTGTTACTAATGAAAACTACCCCGGTCGGTGTTACTAATGAAAACTACCCCGGTCGGTGTTACTAATGAAAACTACCCCGGTCGGTGTTACTAATGAAAACTACCCCGGTCGGTGTTACTAATGAAAACTACCCCGGTCGGTGTTACTAATGAAAACTACCCCGGTCGGTGTTACTAATGAAAACTACCCCGGTCGGTGTTACTAATGAAAACTACCCCGGTCGGTGTTACTAATGAAAACTACCCCGGTCGGTGTTACTAATGAAAACTACCCCGGTCGGTGTTACTAATGAAAACTACCCCGGTCGGTGTTACTAATGAAAACTACCCCGGTCGGTGTTACTAATGAAAACTACCCCGGTCGGTGTTACTAATGAAAACTACCCCGGTCGGTGTTACTAATGAAAACTACCCCGGTCGGTGTTACTAATGAAAACTACCCCGGTCGGTGTTACTAATGAAAACTACCCCGGTCGGTGTTACTAATGAAAACTACCCCGGTCGGTGTTACTAATGAAAACTACCCCGGTCGGTGTTACTAATGAAAACTACCCCGGTCGGTGTTACTAATGAAAACTACCCCGGTCGGTGTTACTAATGAAAACTACCCCGGTCGGTGTTACTAATGAAAACTACCCCGGTCGGTGTTACTAATGAAAACTACCCCGGTCGGTGTTACTAATGAAAACTACCCCGGTCGGTGTTACTAATGAAAACTACCCCGGTCGGTGTTACTAATGAAAACTACCCCGGTCGGTGTTACTAATGAAAACTACCCCGGTCGGTGTTACTAATGAAAACTACCCCGGTCGGTGTTACTAATGAAAACTACCCCGGTCGGTGTTACTAATGAAAACTATCCCGGTCGGTGTTACTAATGAAAACTATCCCGGTCGGTGTTACTAATGAAAACTATCCCGGTCGGTGTTACTAATGAAAACTATCCCGGTCGGTGTTACTAATGAAAACTATCCCGGTCGGTGTTACTAATGAAAACTATCCCGGTCAGTGTTACTAATGAAAACTATCCCGGTCAGTGTTACTAATGAAAACAACCCCGGTCAGTGTTACTAATGAAAACAACCCCGGTCAGTGTTACTAATGAAAACAACCCCGGTCAGTGTTACTAATGAAAACAACCCCGGTCAGTGTTACTAATGAAAACAACCCCGGTCAGTGTTGATGATAAAAAAATACCCGTGTTATCACTGCACGACTGTGATCTTGGCTCTCCCACCCCACAGCCACAACGACAACTGGACGCAGGACGGCATCGTATCGTTCGGTAAAGGCTGCGCCGAGCCTGGCATTCCAGGCGTGTACACCAGCGTGCGCCACTACCTGCCTTGGATCGCCGGCGTCATGAGTGAGTCGGGCTCCACAGCCACCAGCGCTGACCTCTCTTCTGAGCGCCGGACTGGCTGGCGAACTGCAGGGACATGGTTTAGATTTTATTTAGCTGCCGAAAATTGACGAACTGCATGTTCGTGTATAAAATATAAATAAAACTTGGCCAAAATTTTATGGATAAGGTACGCACAACGTGCGTTGATTATAGGTTTCAAAAATTGTTTGCAATGTAAGATAAATGTTGCACGTTAAATTTTATATCAACTAAATTAAAGGACATTTAAAATCGCTCATGAAATTACAAAATCAAACGAATCCCACTGGTTCTTGTGCTCAAGAATCATGGTTGCAAGCTTGAAAGAGCTTCTCTTAAGAAACTGGGAAGCGTAGCACAAAACGTGATCTTGGCGTGCGATGGCAAAGGTTTGCAGCCTTGGGGTTTAGTACGTTTCCCTCGTAATAACGCTGGGCAATTCTTGCTTTGAACAATTCTTGCTTGTTACAAATGTCTTGATCAACCAACCTCACCGGTTCCAGTACATACGAATCGTTGGAATCTGTTGCTGGTTTCTAGAGTACTTTCACTAGCTAGGGTGTCCTGATTGGTCTTTTCCCACTCAAAATTTTCCAAAAATTTTCCAAAATTTTTCTTCAGTTTAATTTAGTCGCGAACACAATTGGAAACCTCGTAGGATAACCAAATTTCGAGTAACTTTGAATTCAAATGTTACTTGGAAAAAGCCAAGTCTGATCAGTTTTGCTGAGAAAAATGAACATCTTACAGCCCTCGGTGTAAGATTTATCTTGCAGCCCCTGTGCTTTAGGTAATTAACCCGTGTATCGTTCCTCATTGATGTTCGGTTCTAACACCATGCTGAATGACTGTTTTTAGCATTATCCTGTGAGGGCCCGAGTTTTGAGAGTTAAGTAGACCTACTTTTTCTCAGCATAAAATATGTTTATGTTAAGGACCAGCATTTTTCGGTTCAGTGTTGTCCTGTTTTTCAGCACCTACTACTTCCTTCTTCAAGTTTGATCTCGTTTCATAATCATTTTTCTCAACTTACCGTTTCTATGCCTTTTCTGCATAGATTCCGCGTTCTCTAAACTCCACACTGCATGGTTCCTTCCTCCTTCCTCTTTGGATCGTCTTTGTGGCGGATATGGAGGCTTAAACTAGCAAATAATCATATATAACATTATTCTGTCAGAATACAGGAAGGATTCGGAGGGAGTGCGACATGTCACACCGACGCTCTCCGCAGCTCACCGCTGCACTCTGCCTTGGAACGCCAGCTTACCTGAGGCTAAGTTCTGCGACGGCCGTGTGAGCAATTTATGCGTCGCGTAAAAATTGCTAAGAATCTTTAATATTTCGACGAAGATGGCTTTCTTCCTCCATTTCATTTACGTTTTGTTTTATTGTTTAGCTTCATATGTTTGGCTAATTCGCCATTTCATAAAAATTAGCATTGATTAGTTCCAGCGGTGAAAATCGGAACTGGAAGCTTTAGACGGGCTTAATGTTCGTACTTACGATCTTCACTTGAATTATCATTGATATTTTCGTTACTATGTATTATTCCATTTTAATGCACGCGTTAATTCCTCGAAGATTTGAATGCAGACTTAGTACTGGGTTTTGAAATTAACTTACGAGTCCTATAACGCTCATAAATTTTCAGAAGGGATCGTCATAAATATTTTCTGTGGAAATCTCACTGGCACTAAGGACTAATGGGAAGTCAAAACTTAAATTGATCATCTAAAAGATGAAGTATTCTGTAGATCCTAAGGATTAACCTCTTAATAAACAAGAGATGACCTATTGCCAATTCCAACTAGAATAGGCGACAGCCATCGCTAAAAACTCGAAAACTTTAGGCAGCAAAAGAATTTCAGACGTGTTCCTGCATTTTTTATCGAAGATCTTTGTTCGTCGTAGAGCCAAACAATTGACGTATTTGTCAGCGGAACAGTGTTCAGACGGTTTGTTTGCTTCCGCGTACAAAATACGATAAAACTCGAGGTGAATTTCCGCTGCCTGCCTCTCGAGTAAATGTACCGCATGGCTTGGCAGAAAAGTAGTGATCGATCGTGCGAAGTGTTAGGGAAGCGCTCTGCAGCTAATGAATATTACCGGAACTCTCCGCGGTAAAGTCGATTTGCGTTTCTCGACACGCTGGTAGATAGGCGATTTACAACTACGGTATACGAGGCCCTTAGAATCATACGGTACCAAGCTCCGCTTTTCAAAAACATCAGAAAACTGAATCCAAGTTTGGCGACTTGGAACCTTCGCATCTCAGCAACTCGGAGGTTTTGACGGTTCGTAGCTATCTTCCTCTTCCTACGACTCACTCTCCAGACACGGGAAAATTTGGGGATGACAGCGTATGCAGAACTCGTTTTCGCTGGATGTATTTGGCGCTTGGCACATTATGATTTTAGGGGCTTCATGTGAGAGAAAGAGAAATAAATACAAAGGGTGTACTGACAGTTCTTATTATAGTATTTAGGCATTAATAATCATGCTTTGATTGATTACTCCGGTGATGAAAACGGAACTAGCCGCATAATAGAACGATGCAGGAACTTTTTACCTTTGGCTACCGTTATAATATTGATCAGAAGAAATGTGACGCGTATAAATAAATACTCAAGATAAAGACTCAAAATATAGTTCATAGACATGATCCATTAATCATATTCAGACGTTCAATACTTGCTGGCCAAATATTCCTACCACTGTCTAGTTTCAAGGGACAAATATCGAGGTTGACAAAGATCTGCTCCCATGACCCATCTGCGGAGGCCTAACCATGAGTTGCTGGCTCGTTGGTTTTACCCATTTGAGCAAAATGTTTGCATTACTAACATTCAGCTGAATTTAAGTCGAAACCCCTCAGTAAAACTGTTAGTTGAGAAAGTTAAGCCTATTCTCCGCACTTGATTGTAAAGTCGTCACCAATAACTCGAACCATGATCGTTCTCTTTTAACTCGTGGTAAATGGGAAGTGCATTCACTCGTACCATTTGTCTTCATCCCTAACTCTAACCAAATCGTTCTGTTGCAACTTGTAAGTTAGAAGAAGTTCGCTCACTCGTGTCATATGTCTTCAACCCTCGCGAAGGTCGACTGCCTGGCCGCAGAAGACGAGCGGAGTTACCCGAGCTGCAAGAAGAAGGCCACCGTCCCCGTAGCTCCTTCCGACCACTCGTACCATCCCCTCGCTCCCATCACGTCCACTGATGCGACCCTCTCTGGTACCGTCACCTCCGCCTGTCCAAACTCCACCTTCACGTGCGTCACAAATGGGTGAGCAAGCTTTAGCATGCCTTGCTATGCAGAGTACGATGTTATGGCTCCATTGTTTGGATAAAAGTGATGGTCTTTTAGTTACATCGTCGAATATCCAGGCAATTTATGTATTTGTAGCAGTTCTGACTGTGTAAGTTCTTTTTAGTGTACTTACGCTGCCTGCTGTTCTAAAGTGACGGCGTAAATTGTTTGAAGTAAAGCTCCTATCCTAGCATCTACCTGGTGCATCAATTGTTGGCGATATCAGAATTCCAGGTTTTGAAACTCTGCAAGAAAAGAAAAAAAAGTTTGTACTTAGTTCGTATAGTGTGTAGTGGCGTTTAGTTTCGGACGAGATCTCACGCAGGAAGTTCTTTTTTAAGAAAAAGAGTACTTTCTTTTCGAAATAGAACTTCAGCCTCTACGTGCTCGATATCACAGAACACGAATGCGCTATGCACATCGTCAGCTAATAAAAACTAAGTTCGAATACAACCAGTAACGATACTGAAGGATTTGGCAGCATCAACTGATTCCAAAGCTAAAAATACTAATTTGTTTGAAAAGTTCGGAAAGCAGTCGGCTAGCTTCATCGTTTGTCATTGGCTGGAATGTATAAAAATAGAATATTCTATCTTCTTCCAAAAATAGGAAAAAACAAATCCTTAGTAGAAAATAGAATATTCTTTAAATGTGGTATGCATGACAATTTGCTATTTGCTTCGTGATAAAAGAGAGCAAAGTAGAATATTCTTCGGGAAAAAGAGAGCGTCATAAGCACTAGCTTGTATTCGTAGGAACACAAAGATCTGTAACTGAACACACCATTCTTTTTATTAAAGTTATCTGTACGTTTCAGGTGTCCAAATGCAATTAACTAACTTCTAGGTACGACCAAGTTGTCGTTGCACAGCATCTGTTTCCACACGATGTTCTTCAATTTCTTCATTGTCAATAGGCTCAGGATTTCTTTCTTCTGGCAGGTTATCATGTAAATACTTTGAAATATTGTGTAAAACAACAAATGCTACAATAATTTTTGGAACCATTTTTATGGTAACACGAACAACACCAGCCAGCATAGGAAAACGTTTCTTAAAGTTGCCCAAAACATCGCTCAAGAATTACTCGTTCTTTAGTGAAAACTTGGTTGAAATGTTGCTGCGCGGGAGTTTCAGGGTTTCTGAAGGGTACCATAAGCCACGGTTTTATAGGATATCCACTGTCACCTAATAGCAGAAAGTCACCTCCTGTTGATTGCATGATATGTGGAATGTCCGAACATCGTAGTATCCTCGAATCATGAACACTGCCAGCCCAAATAGCGCAAACACTTGTAGAACACTCTTTAGAGTCACAAGTGGCCTGCACATTAATTGAATGCACTCCCTTTCTGTTAACAAATTCGTCAGGGTGGAAGCGACGCACAGGCTTCTTTATCTTTATATGAGTGCACTCAATCGCCCCGATAGCTTGCGGAAATAAATATTTTGCAGTCCACATCGAGGAAGCGTTTTCTTTCCCTTGCCGTGTTGGAGGAAATTTGATCCAGTTGTCAGCTATTTATTTGTACGAGTCTCTCACAGATGTAGTGAATCAAACGGCAAACTGAAGATTGGTCTATTCGTAAGTCTTCACCAACTCCGACTGGAAAACCTGGATCGGCCACATACCTAAGAAATGCTTCAAGCCGTTGTTTTGTAGATAATGCTCCTCCTCTGGTCTCAATACCATTTTTGTCCAGTAGTACATTTTGTACAATCCAATGTACGTTATCCTCGTCAAATCGGAAAAGATGTTTGTTGTCATGGACATGACGGCTTGAGCGACGAACGTGATGTATTTTAGGTTTCCTAATATTTATGAACGCAGCCATAATGCACAACGACCACCACCGGCAACTGCTCGAAGACACCGGATGACCTGCCTTTCAAATGTGAAGCAAATTCTTTAGTTTTTAAGAATGTTCTATTATTATGCATACATATGCTAAATTTGCTAAGCGTGTGGAGAATTTTCTTCGGAGAATATTCTTCGGACGAATTGTCTACTTTTATGCATACCAATAAAGAATTTTCTTCTCAAAAAGAGTAGACAATAGAATATTCTATTTTTATACATTCCAGCCATTGTCTTTCTCTCTGCTGAGCTACTGATTTTTCCATTTATCTGTATAAAACTGCTAAAATGACTTGGTTTCCAACTTTTTATACTAACTTTTCATCTCCTACGAATATACTGCTGACGTGCGCAGCGGTTCCTTTTAATTTCAAATATGGATTCACGAAATGACATTCGTAGAGTCGGAATGTATCATAATTCCGAATAAATAGCTTCTGTGGAGATGAATGCTGCTCTAATTGCGGTCAAGTCAGGGATTCAAAAGCTCAACGAGACTAAAATTTCTGTGCGAGAGCTTCAGGCGCCAAAAAACAAATTAAAATGACGAACAATTTTCACCGTGTTGCTAATACGGAATCTTGCCGTTCTACGTAGCCTTTTGTTGTGAATTTCTGTGTTCAATGACCAAATATATTTGAAAATTTGATCAAAGAAGTTATTGAGAATCAGTCATTTCTCTTGTACGCAATGAGAAAATATAAAACTAGCTAGCTGCTGTAAAATATTCCGATCTCAATGAGAGAAAACTGGGAAAGCTCATGTCCTGACTAGAGGTTCTGTAACGTTTTCTCGTCTTCTTTTCAATTATAGTCACACATATTATCAAACCTAGATTAGGCAACTGTAGGAATACATTGCCCTCAATCATTTGTTTCGAATAGTGACATGAGTATTACGATACCCATGAGCGTGCATCAATTAAGGATTTAAGATATTTTAAAACTAATGATGTGCTTTTTGTATCATCTTTATTGATAATAAACTGTATTCTTTCTTCTTTTTTTCTTCTTTTTTTATTTCTTATTTTCATTCTTCCTCCTTCTTTTTTTATTTCTTATTTTCATTCTTCCTCCTTCTTTTTCTCCTTTTTTTCTCCTTCTTTTCCCTCTTTTTCTTTTGCTTCTTTCTTTTTCTTTTGCTTCTTTCTTTTTCTTTTGCTTCTTTCTTTTTCTTCTTTATTTTTCTTCCTTTTGCTTCTTTCTTTCGTCGCAGAGAGTGCGTGCCCGAGACGCGACGATGCGACGGCGTCCGTCACTGCAGTGACGGTTCAGACGAAGTAGGATGTACGTGCATCCTGCGCCTGCAAGCCGCTCGCAGCGCGCTGCTCTGCGACACCGTCCCGGACTGCTACGACGGCAGCGACGAGCTGTGCTGTGAGTCCTGCTTCTTCTCGGGGCTCAGAGCCCCAGCTGAGAGTCGTGTCCCCCTCAGGGGGAAGCAACTATTGTATCTATGGGAATTGGCGCTCCCAAGGGGAAAATGTGTCAGGGCCTGAGCTGGAAGTTAGGTAAGCCTTCCTTTTGTGGAAATGAAATATTTTTCGTTTTGTTAAGGACCACCTTTTCGGTTAACTGCTGTTCTGTATTTCAGCACCTACTGCTTTCTTCAACTATTATCTGATTTCATGAATTTCGAGTTCCCTTATCTCCATCCTTAATGGTTCCTTCCTCCTTCCTCTCTTCGGAACGCTTTTTTAGCGGTTAGGGAGGCTTAAACTAACATTATATATATCTTGGTGTTTAGATTTCGTCTCCTTAATGTTGTTTGGTAAAGCATGTTTTCGGAGCTCGTTATTAAGACTTCTTTTTCTTCAATAAAAAATCTGAAGTGAATATTTATTCGCACAACAAAATTTTTTAGTTATTTTGTTGAATTGTGAATTTAATCAGTGTACATCATTTGCTATATCTCCTCTTCCCCTCAATTTTCCGTACACAAAGAAAATTTGTTTCTTCGTTCATAACTCACAAACTGTAGAAGGTAAAATAACGACATGGTAGAACAAGGTGCACAATATAATTAGATGCATTTATGTAAATTTTCTGAAAGACATGTTTGACAAAATCTCTAACGACAAAAACGAAAAATGCCTTAGCAGTGTTATAGATCTGTTTGGAAATTGCAAAACTGCTCCCGAGGCTTGCTGGTGGTGGCAAAAATCATAATGTAGGCAACTTGGAGTTATTTCTTAGAAATGTGACAACGTGAACCGTGGAAGAAAATATCAGCTTCGTATAGAACAGTGGTTCTTAGCCTTTTTTTCTCCAATTTAATACTTTTCAGTGAGCCAGCTCTCCATTCCCCACCACAGTATCTTTCTTTTACTTATCTGTGACATTCCTAACCCAGCAGTGTTGTCCTTTCACCCAAACATGATTCACAATACCTCATTATGGTTGCATTTTTAGTTATAAGACTGTAAATGGTTGCGATTTGTAAAGTAAGTCGACATTTGGGCGTACAATACTAGATTTTGAAAAACTAGCGATTTTTTATGGGTGGAAACAAATGCACTAGATTCCCCACCTGACAACTCCACCATTCCCACCAGTGGGGAAATCCCTACAGGTTTAGAACCGTTGGTAATGAATATCTTGAGACCAGATATTTCAGTGTTGCGCCAATCATCGTGGCGAAAAGAAAGCATCTGTCAAGTGATGTAGAATCCCAAACAATTGAAAAATAGGGCTCGAATTGCTCACAAACGGTTCATGATATTGTTACTGAATTCAGAAATTATGGTAGCACTACCATCCGTTTTCGAACTGGTCGACCCGTTAAAGTTGACGCAAGAACAAACAAAAAATCTCCGGAAAAGTCCGTACTTAAAAGTCCATAAATGTTTCCGTTAGAATAGTTAAGATCGACCGCACAAATCGAGTACGAATGTCGGTTTTTCTCGTGTCCAACATCTTGTACAGGGCTGAGCTGGAAGGACGCCGACCGCGTAAGTCGCCATTATTGAAACCTGGCCTCCTAAAGAGCCCTTTGAAGTTTCCAAGAAAATGCGCAGAAAAGAAATTTTCCTGTTGGAGTAGCATGTTGTGATCAGACGGAAAAAATTAAATTTGCCAGCCTAAATGAAATTTAAACTTGTTTTTCGTAATACTGGGGAAGAAATAACTTTACAAACACCAGTCCTTAGCGTCAGGCATGAAAGATTAGTGCAGCTGATGTTGGTTATCTTCATAGAATTTATGAAAACGTGAAAAAGATGATTATCTGACCATTGTTAGGATTAATTTCCTGATGAAATGCTAGAAAACTGTTGAGAACACCATTGAATCTTCCAACGCGATCGTGGTCATAAACATTTGCCAAAATATGCAAGATACTGGCTTATATGAAATAAAGTTAGCTTGTTAGGCAGGCTATTTCTGTCGTGTGGTCCTCAATTCGGTTGAGAATCTTTAGCGTGATTTCAAAGCTGAGATTCAAAAGGGAAAGCCCAAGATCTTTGGTAGAATGGGAAGCCATCTGCTACCGGGAATGGGTCAAGATTAGTCCAAAAAATATTACTTCAACTTGTTTACGAACCATGAAATTAGACTGAAGCAGCTATTTGGTCTGAAATGTTACATCATTGACTAGTGACAAGAAATTCTACATTGTCCGGTTACCTTTTAGTTTTGTGTTTTGGGGATTTTCTATTAATCTTTTTCACACATGTTCTTCGATAACTTTCAGCGTGTATATGATCACATCATAAGTAATTTTTTCAGTATTGCAATCATATTTAGTTCTCAAGCACTAAACGAGGGGAAAAATGTTTTAAGGCAGCTGGACACTTTCTGACATCACTGCAAGTCCCGTAAGTTCATTCAATATTTGTCTCCAATGTTAAATAAGTACATTTCAACATTGGTTCTCCTTCTCATCTTACGCGTGAGAGATCCCGAAGAACCGAACTCTAGGAAATAAAATTTTTGTCTCTGTTTTCCATCGTAAACCTGCCGGCCTCTCACCAGCGCTGTGTCCGGAGGGGTCGCACGAGTGCCTCGAGAGCAAGCAGTGCGTCGGAGCCGCTCGCGTCTGCGACCAAAAGTTCGACTGCACCTTTGGCGAAGACGAGGTCGGATGCAGTGAGTCCCAAAGAGCATTTTTTCTAAGGATTTGATTGACGGTTGACTTGTAAAATTGCAATGAATTAGAATTATAAACTAACGCTGATTTTAAGTGCGTTCATTTTTGTTCGAATTACACGGCTATTTGAAAATTACGAAAAAGCTCGAACTTCGGCTCTTTGCGCCTGCAAAGTAGGAATGTTGCTCTTGCTTCGACACATTCATAACTCTTGCTTCAACGTCTCCTCCATTTTCGCACGTTTCCTTGACTTTTTTCCATTCTTGTTATTTCAAAGCTTAAGATTCACTCACAAAATAAAGCAGAGTATATTCTATTTTTGTTTGTCATCCATGTATAACAAAAAACGTTCTATAAATCACAATTGTATCTTCACTCATCAGTAAGTCTCTCATAGAAATAAAACAACTCTAAATATCACCATCTTCCCTGACCAGTAACCCTCGCGGGTCGTAACAGCAGCGAAGTGCTGCTATCGAGTGACGGAGCGCCGGTCCGCCGCAGCCAAGGCTTCTTTGTCATCAAGCACGGGTCCACGGAATTCTTCAGCCCAGTGTGCCGCACTAACATGTCTTCACATCAGCTCGACGAGATTTGTAACTTCCTTGGCTACGAGTAAGCGTGGGAGTAGCGCTTGTTCTTTGCGACAGGGTGCGGTTTGATTGCATTCAATACATTTTGGATTCATATGCAATCTGATGTTATAGTGTCTAGTTGTTGTGATGAACGTGGTTGTAGATTTCGCAAAACAGTACAAAACGAGCGAGTATATTGCTTTGGTTTGAACTCCAAGGGAGGAAACTTTTTAAAGAAACTGAAAAGCATTGCGTTTTTTTAGTAGTCGATATTAGTGTATGTGCATAAGGGAGCAGCAGTAATCCTTACCGCTTCAACAGGCAGAAATATGTCGTGTTTTTTTATTTTCTTGCCCTAGAGGTCAGGTTTTTGTGTTGCAATCTCTTCGAGGGAGCGACGAGTCATTATAGGCAATTTAAAGTCCTTTATTGAATCTTTCGTTCCCATTTTCTGGATCGTTTTCTGTGCCAAGTAACCTTGATTGATTGGAGACGGACTTGAAACTGGTGTGTTTCGTTCTGCTGTAAATTAATATTTTGAAAACGTGTCGTTGGCCCTTTTCTCGTAACATAACATTATTAACACGTTGACCGCGATTCGTTAAACTGAAGTTCAATACTCGACTCAAATTTGAAGCCAATCGTAGTAAGCAATTTTGAAAATTACGAACATTAACTGGATCGTGCCTTCTTTTAGCTTTAATTAATGATTTATAAAAATTGAGTTTCCATTACTGGCCGGTCAGCAGCATTATGAAAATTCCCTCCATGTACACCGGCGACTCATATCGCGACCAACGTGTTAAATACATATAGCTATCGATAGAATATTGTTTTTAGATTTATCTACTTCTGTACTTTAACTCAGACAATATACCACTTGGAGTAACCATAATCGTTTGATCTTCTTATATTCGCTCAAACTTACTCATTCCAGTGAGTTGAATCTGTGAAAATTGTAAACATGGTTCCCAAACTACAATCAATCTCGTGTGCGATTCCATGCTTTGCGTGCCGTAAATCTCGATATTATTTTGAGTTGAATCAAAACTTAGCATTGCAAAGGTCTTAAAAGACTAAGATACATTTTATCTTCAGTTGTACATTGGTTGGCCACTCAACGGCTATTGGAGTAATTTCAGACCCAAGGGGGGACTGAAATGACTTCTTTTGACTTACTTAATGCTCAAGTAGTGACACTCTGTATCTGAGTTGCTTCGAATTCAATTTCAGAAACATGACTGCCGTGGAATTCGTAGATTCTCCAGATGCCGCACACTACGCAAGTAAACTGGAGGAACGATCGCTTGATAGGAGCGACTTCAATGAGGATTCAACTGGACC
The DNA here is from genome assembly GCA_030386875.1 of Morinoia aosen. Taxonomy (NCBI): domain Eukaryota; kingdom Metazoa; phylum Arthropoda; class Malacostraca; order Amphipoda; family Talitridae; genus Morinoia; species Morinoia aosen. The sequence goes on from CM059571.1 coordinate 711,012, forward strand.
CCAGCGTCAGAGACAGTCTTCAAGACGACACAATAATGAACGCTTCTCCTCGAGACGCGCCATAGACGGCTCTCAGGCAAATAACAACGTTGACGGTTTCACATTAAATAGGCGCTCTGGCCATGGTGATCGCGGAAACGAAACAGAACAAGAACCGACGGGGCTAAAAGAAATGGATCATTCGGAAACTGAAGCTGACAAAAGTGAAGTGCAAGCTCGTTCCAGCGATGATCTTCAAGCAACACCGGCAAATTCCTCATATTCATCTCTGGAACGCAGATCGGAAAGACAAGCTGCATTTGCTAAGAATGTGACCTGTAGTAAGGCAAGTGAGACCACGTGTTAGGGTGCGGTAGGTACATGTAACTGATCATTTCGTCTCTGAGTGCTCAGCATTCCTATCGTACGAAAGGATTGGGACTCCTGAGGAGTACTCTAGAGAGTACGACTTTCTCTCATGGATAGGTCCACGGTTAGGCACATGGCTTCCTTATCTCTATGTCTCAATAACACTTATCACTACTGCAGTGATATTGCTTCCTATGAGTAGTGCTTCTTAGCGAATGCAGGGAATGGATCATGCCGCACAAGGCGTCATCCGGTATGGATATTAGATTCAGAATTGGGTGAGCCTCCCTCGTTCTCTATCACGAGGTGTGGGCTGTAGCCTTTGTAGGTCTTTATCGAAGATCACTTCACTTGATCAAACCTTCTTAATTTCGTTGGTGCTATAGACGATAATGCCATTTTTGTTTTGGAGTTCTGTAGTAAATATATTGAATTTGTTATAAAAGTGGGATTCTTGAGCCCTCACTTCAGTAGTTTTTGAAATACCTTACTTTGCAAGAGGGCAGCATCTAAAAATGGCTCGTCCATTTGCCCCCTTCGATCGAAGATAAATAAGTTGGCGAGATCATTTCACGTTTGAAAGCTATGCTAGATGCTTGGGTTTTGTCGTGATCTTTTTCCTTGTTCGTGCGGATTTCTATTAAGTTTTTCAAAATCGATTAGAAAACAATGGGTACGAAAATCCGCTGACCGCTGAAGTAAATTGTGAACTTGATTTGCCCTCGCTATTCGTCGAATAGGTCCTGCTGTTATGATGCATTAGTGTATTAACACTTTGACTGCGACTGCAGCTATATTTGGTCAGTGAGGAAGCTTTCATTATGCTGATGACCAACCAGTACTTACAAACTCAATTTTCAAAAATACTTAATCAAAACTAAATGAAAACACGATCCAGTTAATGTTTGCTATTTTCAACATTGCTCACTACTATTGGCGTTAAATATGAATTGAAAATTAAATTTCAGTTTTACCTGCCGTAGTCAAAGTGTTAATTAGCCTTGTAACCGATACGTGCAGGTTTAGAGTGAACACCTTGGATGTCAACACTTCGCTGTGCCTGCAGGCGTGTGGTGATGGCTTGAGTAATTTACCCGTGCAGGTACACGTGACGTGCGGCGCTGTGCGCTGTGGGACGGTGCCCAGGGTGCTGCGAGGCGGTTCCAATTACTCAGGTGAACATTCATTCATGGTAAACATTTACATTGACTTTCATGAAATCAGTCCTTCATGGTAAACATTTACATTGACTTTCATGAAAGCAATCATTCATGGTAAATATTTACATTTATATTCATGGAAGCAGTCATTCATTTTAAGCGAATAACTCTAAGTATCTGTAAATAAAGTAAATTTTAAAGAATTTGAATATATTAAATTCAAATTGCGATATTTTTAAGCCCAGCAGAAGAATTAGTTATGTGATACTGTGCGTGGTATTGTTTATCACGTTATGTGTTTGAAATTTTCAGAAATAATTATTAGCTCCATATTCTTCAAACTATTTTAACATCGTGTTTTGGAATTCGCATACGATGTAACCGACCTTCTTCACGAGTATTTTCGTCTTTTTCTTGTCCCTAATTTGCCTTTTCGTCTCTTCGAAATGCTTCCCCTTTTTTTAGCCAACGTCGCTATAGTTGTGGATTCACGTATAATTATTTGACTCAACCGTACAACTTATTCTGAATTCATAGGATTCAGAGCGGATTATCGGACATTGCTGTTGCAGTAGAAAACATTTGCCACTAAACTAAGCGAAATATTTTGGTTAAAATGTTGAAAATTTACGAGTTGATCTTAGCTTTATTTTATTTCTATTAGCATGTGGTGATTTTACTAAGAAACGTTAGATTTTTTAGCTAATCATATTCAGGTATTGGGCTGGCCAAAAAGTTCATTTTTATTATCTTTGCAACCTTCTAAAGATCGTTTTCATATTTTTATTCTCGAAATCCTGTATTCGGTATAGCGAGAGTGTTGACGTCAGTGTTAAAAGCCTCCAAGTGGAGAAGTTCTAATAATTCTACTTGCATTCGAGCTCTTAAATGTGGTATATTTTTTCAACTTGTTTCTTCGAATAACCATCAATTTAAAGGTATACTGCGAACTCTTGGAAATGGTTAGCGCAGCTCTTCATCATAAATGGCCGGAAGTGCTCAATCGTAAAGGCTTTGTTTTTCATCATGATAACGCTGGTCGGTCTGCAGCATAATGAAAATCCACTCAGTGACCACCGGCGGACTCCTTCGCAGAAATCGCGTTAAAAGTTGTGGCAAGGGATGCCATATTTTCTCGTTGCAATTCACATTTCGCACAGGGTTCGGGAGCCAGCCGTGGGCTGTAGGAGTGTACTCGGGAGGCCAGTACGTGTGCGGGGCGACCCTCGTACACAGGCGCTGGGCTCTCACGTCCTGGCTGTGCGTCAAGGAGAACAGGTAAGGAGGGACGGGGTAATATTAGTTAGGTCACAAGATAAGCAACTCTTGCTGCATTAATCTTACACTAAAGTTTGGACGTTTGATGTTCGATTGTAATCCTAGTTAACCATCAGGAGAGGGACACTTGCTGCATTAATCTTGCACTAACTTTTGAAGTTTGACAGGTCTTCCTTTCGCTCTTCAATTCTTTCTCTCATGAATGCTTGCATACCGTATTATAGCTCTAATCTATCATGGGCTTACTTTTGAAGGTTGGCGAGTCTGATCTTTCATATTATTTTTTCTCTCGTTAATTCGGGAACACCGTAGAACGGATCTCGTGCAAGCGTGTTTTATTTTCCTTAATTTTTTCACTGTCATTTCACATTTTTGTTTCAATGAAATTCATTCTCTTTTCTCCAGCGTAGGGGCCTGTGCCGACCGAGACTACAAGAGTTCCGGCCCTTTTGGTGCCACGTGAACATAAAATTCAAAGTTCCTCTGTAATAAGTTTAACCAATTGGGTACCGAAATTGAACCTGGAATAAAATCATAAAAGTAAATGATATGGAGGTGAGATAATTCTATTCTCGAAACTTGTATTTTCCGTGTCGGTTAAAAGTTCAGGTTTACTCAGAAATTCCTCTCACGTTCATTTCAATACGGTATTTTGACGTACTGTATGCTTTGCCATTTAGATAACTTAATAAAAGTTAAAGTTGCCTTTTTGTGAGTGCGTTATTTGTAATCATTTGGCTAAACTCTTGAAACGCCAATGTTATATGAAATGCATTAATAGTTCTGAGTGGTATACTCCAGATTAAACATTTCGCTCTTTAAATACTGTGTCACGCACTTTGCATGCAACACCACTCCTCCAGGATATATGTAACCATACATAACAAGTGCAGGCTTGACTCCGGCTCTCTGGTCCAGATAAAATACTTTGATCCTTAAATACTCCCTCATTTTGCATGCAATGCCACACCTCCAGGATACTTGTAACAATACTTCATTTGAGCAGGCTGGACTCCGACACTCTAGTAGTCGTCGGAGGCTCGTATCGAGGGCCGATATCAGGGATGAGAGTCGAAGGCCCGTTCGAGCGAGAGCGTCCTGTGTTGCAGATGCAGATCGTGTCCGAAGACTTGCTCTTGCTGAGACTCGCGTCCGAGCTGCCCGAAACGAACTACATCAATCCGCTCTGCCTCCCTAAGAGGTGAACGATTTTTTTTTAAAGCCATTGTAGTGTAATCGAATTTTGTGATGAGTGCTTTTTGTTTTAGTATCTCGTAAGGCGTGAGCGTTTTGAGTTAATTGTGTGAAGTTTTCTATGCTGAAATAATTCAGCGAATGCTATGAAGCTTCCCCTCGGGAGGACACAACTTTGTATTTATGGAATTAAACACTCCCACGGAGAAAATAGTCGCGTAGAGTAGATCTTTTGCTTGGCTACGAACCATCTATTTCCAACTATGTTTTTCAGCACCTACTATTTTCTTCAACTTTTACCTTATTTCATAAACTTCTCTAACTTACCGGGTCTATGCGCAAACGACCCTATACAGGAACACACATTGTGCTTAGATTCCGCATTCCTATAACTCCATATTGGAGTACCTTCATCCTGCCTGTTTTGGAATCCCATTGTTGTAGAGAGAATGAATCTATCTTATCTAACAAAAAAAGACGCATCATATGTTGAACAGTTTCCTTGTGCGTCTACATAGAGCTGAACCGAAGTATCTGAATATAGTCTGAAATCGTCCAAAAGAGGTTTCATTGCCGATCAGATAAGTTAATTTAAGCATTCCTAATCACAAAAAATAAATAATAAATAAATAAATAATGAAGGCATCTACGGATGCTTTATTTCCAATCAAGCCTGATACATATCACCTTGTACATTGGATTTTCAAATGCCTTATAACTAACGCCAGGACGCCATGACGCTTTCCCCCGGTCAAGACCGGTACCCATTTCAGACACCTGGGTAGAGTGGGGTATTGTGCTTGGAATTTTTCTCCTAAACCCAACAGAGAAAATCGCCACCGCCAGCGCCGAGTTTCGAACCCGGGTCTCTGCCGCACGGCGGCAGAACCTCTAGCACATGGCTATCGCGAGCACACTCTATCGCGAGAAAAAAATGTTCTAAAAAGAGAGGAAGAAGGCACTATTCATTATGAAGTTAAGGGAATGGGAAATCTATGGACAAGGTAGATTCATCCCCTTGTCCATAGATTTCCCATTCCCTAAACTTCATAATGAATAGTGCCTTCTTCCTCTCCTTTTGGAACATTTTTTTTGTGATTAGGAATTCTTGAACCAATTTATCTTATCGGCAATGAAACCTCTTTTGCACGATTTCAGACTATATTCAGATACTTCGGTTCAGCTCTATGTAGACGCACAAGGAAACTGTTTAACATATGATGCGTCTTTTTTTTTTTTGTCATACTGGTTGCAAATGCCATTTAATATCATAATTCTAGAAGCCTGAACACAAGATCTGAAGCATTTGAGTTTCTAGTCCAGCCTTTGAAGTCATCAAACGGTGCATACGAGGACGTTAGTAAGTAGCTGAATAAACACATCCGACAGAAGAAGACTTGATGCCTCTAGTGGAATACTGAACGAGTATTTAGCTTCGATTATATCATGTTCATTTCGCTGTCATGAAACTCAAAGTCGAACACTTCTTGGTTCAAGAAGTCTTTCAATCAAAGTGTGATGCATATGATTTCGAGGTAGCCGTCAAGTCGTATGGGCGTGCGCACATTTTTTTAGAAGGAGCCTAATTATACGAATTGTTATATCTATTGTCACATGCATTAATCTTGTTTTTTTTAATTTTCGTTACTTGCGGCGTTACGATACAGAGTGCTCGAATGGTCATTTTTCTTGTAGATTAGTACTGCAGACTTCCAAATAAGGATATTTCTGTTACATAAACAGCAATTTGAAACCTTCGGTGGAAATACGTACCTCTTGTGTTGAGCGAAACTCGTAACATCACCTTAACCTTGCTAAATTTCTTGTTCATAAACTCTATCGTTTTTAAGCGACAAAGAATGGTAATTTTGTCTGACGACCAAGTGAAACCCATAAGTCTGACATCAGTCACCCAATCTCTCACAGACTCCTAGGTAACCTCACCCAGCACAAGTCGTAATCTCTAGCGTTTTGTCTGCAGTCTCAGCGAATGCCCCCACGCTAATAAAAGCTCGATATCAAGGCTACTTCGGTGGTACTCGACTCCCAACTTACTAATAATTACCAGGCGCTCTTGAGCTCTGGAAAACCTGGTCAATTCTTCTTCTTACACGCTCAAAATTCTTACACTAACTCAGCGCTGCTTACGAGAGAAGGCTAGAAAACCTCGTCAGGAAAAAACCTTAGCCACTCTCTGCGAAGTAGGTGGAAAAGGCCACTGTTCTTATTGCACTTCAGGGAGACAGCATGGCCAGGGCCAAACTAGGTTGAAAATGCCTCATCCTTTTGTTATACTTATGCAGCTAGTATAATTTTACCATTCTTATACTGGAAGTATCATAGAGCTCATATTATACCTGCAGGGAGACAACATGGCCAGGCCCGTGGGTGCAGTGTGCCGCGGTGGGCTACGACGGCGACATCCTCACGCGTCACGTACAACTCACACCGTCAGCGTCCCCGTGCCGGGCCCACCAAGTCTGCTTCCAGCCCTACGAGCTGCCGGCCGGCACTTGTGCGGTGCGTCTCGTTGGATCATCTTAACACCGCGATGGGTTAAACTGAAGTTCATTATTCAACTCAAATTTAAATTCAAAAGATGTTGGCAGTTTTATTTATATCAAGTATTAACTGGGTACATTACAAGTACTGTCAAGTTTAAAAGATGGTTTAAATTTTCCAAACGACCCATCAACGGGTCGTTTCGCAAGAAACTTGTTGAATTCTCATTAATGGGTTGAATGGGGTATGAAATGAAAAAAGCGCCGTAGAAACGTGAGATAAGACCTCGGGACAATCGGCTTCTTTCGAGTTTTAGGATAGCACCAAGAATAAGGAAGGTTCTGCTCCTTTTATACTCTCTCCTTCTTTCATACTCTCTCCTTCTTTCATACTCTCTCCTTCTTTTATACTCTCTCCTTCTTTTATACTCTCTCTCCTTCTTTTATACTCTCTCTCCTTCTTTTATACTCTCTCCTTCTTTCATACTCTCTCCTTCTTTTATACTCTCTCCTTCTTTCATACTCTCTCCTTCTTTCATACTCTCTCCTTCTTTCATACTCTCTCCTTCTTTCATACTCTCTCCTTCTTTCATACTCTCTCCTTCTTTCATACTCTCTCCTTCTTTCATACTCTCTCCTTCTTTCATACTCTCTCCTTCTTTCATACTCTCTCCTTCTTTCATACTCTCTGCTTCTTTCATACTCTCTGCTTCTTTCATACTCTCTCCTTCTTTCATACTCTCTCCTTCTTTCATACTCTCTCCTTCTTTCATACTCTCTCCTTCTTTCATACTCTCTCCTTCTTTCATACTCTCTCCTTCTTTCATACTCTCTCCTTCTTTCATACTCTCTCCTTCTTTCATACTCTCTCCTTCTTTCATACTCTCTCCTTCTTTCATACTCTCTGCTTCTTTTATATTCTCTCCTTCTTTTATATTCTCTCCTTCTTTTATTTTCTCTCCTTCTTTTATTTTCTCTCCTTCTTATATTTTCTCTCCTTCTTTTATATTCTTTCCTTCTTTTATATTCTCTCCTTCTTTTATATTCTCTCATTCTTTTATGCTTTCTCCTTCTTCTTTTATGCTTTCTCCTTCTTCTTTTATGCTTTCTCCTTCTTCTTTTATGCTTTCTCCTTCTTCTTTTATGCTTTCTCCTTCTTCTTTTATGCTTTCTCCTTCTTCTTTTATGCTTTCTCCTTCTTCTTTTATGCTTTCTCCTTCTTCTTTTATGCTCTCTCCTTCTTCTTTTATGCTTTCTCCTTCTTCTTTTATGCTTTCTCCTTCTTCTTTTATGCTTTCTCCTTCTTCTTTTATGCTTTCTCCTTCTTCTTTTATGCTTTCTCCTTCTTCTTTTATGCTTTCTCCTTCTTCTTTTATGCTCTCTCCTTCTTCTTTTATGCTCTCTCCTTCTTCTTTTATGCTCTCTCCTTCTTCTTTTATGCTCTCTCCTTCTTCTTTTATGCTCTCTCCTTCTTCTTTTATGCTCTCTCCTTCTTCTTTTATGCTCTCTCCTTCTTCTTTTATGCTCTCTCCTTCTTGTTTTATGCTCTCTCCTTCTTGTTTTATGCTCTCTCCTTCTTGTTTTATGCTCTCTCCTTCTTGTTTTATGCTCTCTCCTTCTTGTTTTATGCTCTCTCATTCTTCTCTTATGCTCTCTCATTCTTCTCTTATGCTCTCTCATTCTTCTCTTATGCTCTCTCATTCTTCTCTTATGCTCTCTCATTCTTCTCTTATGCTCTCTCATTCTTCTCTTATGCTCTCTCATTCTTCTCTTATGCTCTCTCATTCTTCTCTTATGCTCTCTCATTCTTCTCTTATGCTCTCTCATTCTTCTCTTATGCTCTCTCATTCTTCTCTTATGCTCTCTCATTCTTCTCTTATGCTCTCTCATTCTTCTCTTATGCTCTCTCATTCTTCTCTTATACTCTCTCATTCTTCTCTTATACTCTCTCATTCTTCTCTTATACTCTCTCATTCTTCTCTTATACTCTCTCATTCTTCTCTCGAGAGCTCAAAGTCTAGTCACCCCCAGAAACAATTGAAGAATCTGGTACGGGAAGACACTGCTTCCACAAGGTTTTTTTCAAATGAAATAAATGTACGAGGAGTTCGTGGACTCGAACTCAGGACTAGAGATCACCGCGCCAACACGCTATCGACTGCGCTATCGATCACCCTAAAAGGTAACCGCAGCACAACGAAAGCAATGTTTGGCACAGTGAAAGCAGGCGCACTGTCCTGACAGATATTTTTATTCCCATTTTTATATCGAGAGCTCAAAGTCTAGTCACCCCCAGAAACAATTGAAGAATCTGGTACGGGAAGACACTGCTTCCACAAGGTTTTTTTCAAATGAAATAAATGTACGAGGAGTTCGTGGACTCGAACTCAGGACTAGAGATCACCGCGCCAACACGCTATCGACTGCGCTATCGATCACCCTAAAAGGTGACCGCAGCACAACGAAAGCAATGTTTGGCACAGTGAAAGCAGGCGCACTGTCCTGACAGATATTTTTATTCCCATTTTTATATCGAGAGCTCAAAGTCTAGTCACCCCCAGAAACAATTGAAGAATCTGGTACGGGAAGACACTGCTTCCACAAGGTTTTTTTCAAATGAAATAAATGTACGAGGAGTTCGTGGACTCGAACTCAGGACTAGAGATCACCTCGCCAACACGCTATCAACTGCGCTATCGATCATCCTAAAAGGTGACCGCAGCACAACGAAAGCAATGTTTGGCACAGTGAAAGCAGGCGCACTGTCCTGACAGATATTTTTATTCCCATTTTTATATCGAGAGCTCAAAGTCTAGTCACCCCCAGAAACAATTGAAGAATCTGGTACGGGAAGACACTGCTTCCACAAGTTTTTTTTCAAATGAAATAAATGTACGAGGAGTTCGTGGACTCGAACTCAGGACTAGAGATCACCGCGCCAACACGCTATCGACTGCGCTATCGATCACCCTAAAAGGTGACCGCAGTACAACGAAAGCAATGTTTGGCACAGTGAAAGCAGGCGCACTGTCCTGACAGATATTTTTATTCCCATTTTTATATCGAGAGCTCAAAGTCTAGTCACCCCCAGAAACAATTGAAGAATCTGGTACGGGAAGACACTGCTTCCACAAGGTTTTTTTCAAATGAAATAAATGTACGAGGAGTTCGTGGACTCGAACTCAGGACTAGAGATCACCGCGCCAACACGCTATCAACTGCGCTATCGATCACCCTAAAAGGTGACCGCAGTTTCTTCCCGTACCAGATTCTTCAATTGTTTCTGGGGGTGACTAGACTTTGAGCTCTCGATATAAAAATGGGAATAAAAATATCTGTCAGGACAGTGCGCCTGCTTTCACTGTGCCAAACATTGCTTTCGTTGTGCTGCGGTCACCTTTTAGGGTGATCGATAGCGCAGTCGATAGCGTGTTGGCGCGGTGATCTCTAGTCCTGAGTTCGAGTCCACGAACTCCTCGTACATTTATTTCATTTGAAAAAAACCTTGTGGAAGCAGTGTCTTCCCGTACCAGATTCTTCAATTGTTTCTGGGGGTGACTAGACTTTGAGCTCTCGATATAAAAATGGGAATAAAAATATCTGTCAGGACAGTGCGCCTGCTTTCACTGTGCCAAACATTGCTTTCGTTGTGCTGCGGTCACCTTTTAGGGTGATCGATAGCGCAGTCGATAGCGTGTTGGCGCGGTGAACTCTAGTCCTGAGTTCGAGTCCACGAACTCCTCGTACATATATTTCACTTGAAAAAAACCTTGTGGAAGAAGTGTCTTCCCGTACCAGATTCTTGAATTGTTTCTGGGGGTGACTAGACTTTGAGCTCTCGATATAAAAATGGGAATAAAAATATCTGTCAGGACAGTGCGCCTGCTTTCACTGTGCCAAACATTGCTTTCGTTGTGCTGCGGTCACCTTTTAGGGTGATCGATAGCGCAGTCGATAGCGTGTTGGTGCGGTGATCTCTAGTCCTGAGTTAGAGTCCACGAACTCCTCGTACATTTATTTCTCTCATTCTTCTCTTATACTCTCTCATTCTTCTCTTATACTCTCTCATTCTTCTCTTATACTTTCTCCTTGATGAATTGAACTCCTCAGGAGATACAACTATTGTATCTGAGAACTGACGCTCCCAAGAGGAAGGTATGAGTTCCTGAGCGGAAAGTTTTGTAGGTCTTCCTTTTCTTGTAATAGAAAAGGATTTCGATTTGTTACGAGCTATAATTTCCCAGTTTACCACCACCTTTTTCTTTAGCTCCTCTGACTTTCTTCTTTAGCGTCTGTCTTGTTTCATAAACTTGTTCCTCAACCTACTGTTTCTATGCGTAAGGGGTCTTGTGTTGGAACTTCCCTTGTGCATAGATTTCCCGTTCCCTAAACTCTACATTAAATGGTGTCTTTCTCGTTTCTCTCTGGAGCCCCTTGTTGTAGTTAAGGAGGTTTAAACTAACTGATCTCATTTAATAATAACTGGATTGCATTGAAGTCTTATTGGTCTCGCTTTCGGTCATGTACACACGGATCGCACAGGAAGACTGCTTTGAAAGTTCACTATCTGTTCAAAGTTCTGTTTTTCTGAACGCCTCCTGAAAAATGCATTCTTTGGTCTAGTTCTCAAGTGTATTTAATGCAGTTTTATCAGACATTATGTAATGAAAATACCTGAACGGGTTAGTTGTTCGCTTGAATCTCAAATGAATCGAATCGTTTCTGTTTCAAGATCTTTGATTTTGATGTATTTAACAACCCTCGATTCTTACAAATTAACAGAAATCGAGGGTGATACTGGGAGGTCAACTCTTCCACAAATGGGCCTTCAGGGATCAACACAACATAATATCTTCCTTGGAACACTTCGCTTCTTTCAGTTCTCGTGCATTTTTGACTACCCTTCATTTGCATATTTCTTCTTTTCCTTCCCAACTTAATTTTTATGCACAGCGCTTTTAGCGTACACATGGGAACACGCCTTGCTTTTAGGTCCCCCGTTTTCTGTAATCTGTACAGAATGAACTTTACTCACCGTTGTCTTGAGACCACCTGTGTTGTAGCTAGGGAGTCTTACACTATTACAATAACTCAAAATTGAGAGTAAAAAAAGTTATTGTCATTTATTGGGGTCAAATAAATCTGCGAGTCGCCCTCGAGTCGCAAACTTCAAGCGATTTGCATTTTTATTTCCATTTTCCCGCGAGTCGCGAGCAACTCACGATTTGCGTCCTCGTTTCCATTTGTAAAATATCTTTCTTTACAGAACCACTGGTCGGGGTTGATAGCGTGCATCAACAACACAACCCCGATGACGCGGTGGGTTGCGGTGGGCATTTGGCACAACAACCTCGTCGGCTGCTCCAGCCCCACTCAGCATCCACTCCTGACCAACGATCTCCTTCTTTCCATCAGACTTGGAATGAGTAATTTCATCGAGTGTTGACTTCAGCGTTACTAAATTGAGCATATTAACATCTTGTTAAGATTTAAGTGGGGTGGAGGGGGAACAACTGGGGACGTGGGAAGGAGGAAGGGGGGAGGGAAACGCGTTCGTCACTTACCCACTTCCATGGCTTCGGTTCACATTCTCAGAATTCTATCGTTCATTCAGCAAAGTCGCACTGCCTGTTCGATGCGCAACATTGATTGGCCTTAAGATACATTCACCAGCATTCCTCCTCTCTTATGATGGAAAATTCTTCGTTCGGGAAATTTCACGACTCTAATTTTTAAGCTTACTGAGGTTTATTTATTTATTTTTTTTTTGTTCTTGGGATATCTTCGAAAGACTTATCCAAGGAGGTTAATTCAGAGGGTCGTTGAATTTTGAACTCTTTGCCAACAATTTATTGTAACCATTAAAAGAAAATACCTCATAGGGAACAGGTTTTAGCCACCCTGAAAACAGGCATGGTTATTTTTAACGACGAGGAGAAAATGTAGTCCTCACATTTGAAGTTTTTCAAGAAAAAAAGCATTGTTAGATTGAAAATTGGTTCAAAAATGAATACTGAAATGAAAACGTATACTGAACTGACACCAAACACCAGGGTTTATGCTGATATGTTTGTTGAAGTTATTCTACTGTAAAAAATACGTTGCATTATGAGCAAATCGAGATAAAAAAATGTATAAACTATATTATTAGTTGGTCTCTTAATAACATCATTTTCTGCCTGACAGCAATAAATGCTGTCCGCGCATATGTTGATCAATGCAATTCTTCGCCCTCCTGTTCACGCTTACATTCCCTGTTGTGCACGAGGCTTCGGTGGACCTACTTGCGTGTAGAAAACCATGTCATAGGTTAAACATGGATTTCAGCAGCTAAACATGGATTTATTAAACTAAATTAGCTCACCTCTAGGGGGGTACGAGAGTAGATTTGTGTAATGGTATATCCAATTTACACGTTGCCAGTCTCCCCTTCACTCACATTCCGTACCATAACACATTTGTGTAAGACTAGTCACTTCCCTTGTGTAACACTAACACTAAAATCCCTTCCCTTGTGTAACACTAACACTAAAATCCCTTCCCTTGTGTAACACTAACACTAAAATCACTTCCCTTGTGTAACACTAACACTAAAATCACTTCCCTTGTGTAACACTAACACTAAAATCACTTCCCTTGTGTAACACTAACACTAAAATCACTTCCCTTGTGTAACACTAACACTGAAATCACTTCCCTTGTGTAACACTAACACTAAAATCACTTCCCTTGTGTAACACTAACACTAAAATCCCTTCCCTTGTGTAACACTAACACTAAAATCACTTCCCTTGTGTAACACTAACACTAAAATCACTTCCCTTGTGTAACACTAACACTAAAATCACTTCCCTTGTGTAACACTAACACTAAAATCCCTTCCCTTGTGTAACACTAACACTAAAATCACTTCCCTTGTGTAACACTAACACTAAAATCCCTTCCCTTGTGTAACACTAACACTAAAATCACTTCCCTTGTGTAACACTAACACTAAAATCCCTTCCCTTGTGTAACACTAACACTAAAATCACTTCCCTTGTGTAACACTAACACTAAAATCCCTTCCCTTGTGTAACACTAACACTAAAATCACTTCCCTTGTGTAACACTAACACTAAAATCCCTTCCCTTGTGTAACACTAACACTAAAATCACTTCCCTTGTGTAACACTAACACTAAAATCCCTTCCCTTGTGTAACACTAACACTGAAATCACTTCCCTTGTGTAACACTAACACTAAAATCACTTCCCTTGTGTAACACTAACACTAAAATCACTTCCCTTGTGTAACACTAACACTGAAATCACTTCCCTTGTGTAACACTAACACTAAAATCACTTCCCTTGTGTAACACTAACACTAAAATCACTTCCCTTGTGTAACACTAACACTGAAATCACTTCCCTTGTGTAACACTAACACTGAAATCACTTCCCTTGTGTAACACTAACACTAAAATCACTTCCCTTGTGTAACACTAACACTAAAATCCCTTCCCTTGTGTAACACTAACACTAAAATCACTTCCCTTGTGTAACACTAACACTAAAATCACTTCCCTTGTGTAACACTAACACTAAAATCACTTCCCTTGTGTAACACTAACACTAAAATCACTTCCCTTGTGTAACACTAACACTAAAATCACTTCCCTTGTGTAACACTAACACTAAAATCACTTCCCATGTTGCCAGTCTTACCATCGCCCACGTCCCGCACGCGGTGCGGCGGTCACCAGTGCCCGTTCGGCAAGTGCGTCCCCGAGGAGCGCGTGTGCGACGGCAGGCCGGACTGCGCCGACTTCTCGGACGAGCCGAAGTCGTGTCCGCTGCCGGCCTTCAGGTGTCGTGATGCTGACGGGCCCGTCCGCTGCGGTGAGCGATCGTTCCAATTACCACTCCCGTGAACCTTCAAATATCCGCTTCTCGAATTTTCCTGTCCAGATTTATTTAATGGGTTCGATATGTGTGGTGGAGTGTGAAAAAAGGGCTCTAATTTTTCGTTTTGATTCTGCGAGCAATTTTATTCTGAGTTTGTTGGATTTAGTACACTGTTAAAAAAGGCTCTGAATTTTCGCTTATTTTTTGTTTTGTTCCGTGAGCAAATTTATTATGAGTTTGTTGGATTAAATGGAGTGTTAAGAGGGGCTCTGTATTTTCACCGATTTTCCGGTTTGAGACGTGCTTTCTTAGTTACATTTTAGTTTCAGCAAATGATAAAATTGGAATCAAATGATTTAAGATGAGTTAGGTTAGGGCATCAAAAAAATAGCTTGCTTAGAGAAGTTAAAGTGTTCAGAGATTAATATATAATCTCTATGAGGCAGAATTTGCTAAATCCTTGATGTGTACCCACCCTCCTATCGAAGTATAATTTTTCATCGGTGATGCGAGTCTGCCGTAAGTTATGGTAAGCGACACCTTCTTATAAATAATGTACAGCTAGAATGCTCCCCTTTCCTTCGTATGTTGGAAAGTAATGTAAATTTTAATCTCTCAAGTTAACTTTCACTTAATTTACGTATCTGAACAGAAAGAGAATTTTACAATTTTTATCGCCTAGAAAATGCCTATCACAATTCCATAGGCCATCCTGCCGCATTCAAATGCCATGGACTCCAGAATACACTATAACGTATTTTTTATAGGTGGCACACACCAACAACATTCTTTTATAAGCGGCACAGGCTAATCTATTGTAAATGGCACGCCAACATTTTTATAAGAGGCACATTAATAGTATTTCTGCAATAAGCGGCCGCTTAAGTGATGATTGCAAACGTCTGAGTGCGGTCCACCACCGTGTGCGCAGCCTGCCCCGCAGATCAAAGCGCGTGCTGGAACGGCAGCTGCGTCTCCTCCGACGCCTTCTGTGACGGCGTCCGCGACTGCCAGCACGGCGAAGACGAGCGCGACTGCTCCTGTACGGTGAGTTGGTGTGCTCGGCCTGTTTCTGGGTCTTCATTCTCCCTTTAATGTGAGATGCGTTGGTTTTTCCAGAGTGATTTCCGAGACGCTTTTGTTTTTCGGAGTATGTGTGAGACGCTTTTGTTTTTACAAATTAAAATACAAAAATTTACGAAGGAGTGTTTGTTTCGAGGACTTCAGACGCGATACTGCTGTGAAGGCCTTAATCTTTTTACTTCTGAGTGAAGCGTTCGTTTTTTCAGGTTGATGTACGAAAAATTGAAAATTTTGAGCCCATTTCGAGGATTTCAAACTTTATACTTAAGTGGGGATCCGTTTTTTTTTTCAAATAAATTGCAATAATGTTTCCGCCACTTTTCTCGAATTACTTTTGTCTGGTTGGAGTCACCTTAATCCATGTATTGAGTGCATTTTTAAGTGTAAAAATGCATTTATGTATTTTTTAAGTGTAAATCGTGCCCCGCGGGTAAACGGTTATTTGACCTAAATACATATTGTCTGAGGAATCTAGAATACGCACTGTATTAATACGATTAAAATAAGTTATTTTATAGTATATATTGTTTGAGAGACTGGACATTTCAATGGCATTCTTAAGCTTTATGTTAAACCCTGTCAAAAGCTACTGTACGTCAAAATATAAAATGACATTCTTCGACGTAATCAATACCTTCAGATCGATGCTCATATTGAGCGGTGTTGGACTAGCTCCATGCAATCTTTTGTATTTGTTCCACAAGTTCCACACAAATTCCGGTCGAATCTTGACCAAAGTATTCACCAAAACTAATTTAGAAATTCCAGTACTGCGAGCAGTATGAGAACGCCGTGACCACTCCGAGCTCGCAATAATGCCAGACCAAATAAGGCCTTCTCCCTGAAAATCAGTTAATTTGCGGTTCCCCGCGAGTCTGCGAACATCAGGACCAAATTAGCCTGGCTGGAAAGAGAAATCTTCTCGGGTAAACGGACCCCCGCCTCGAAATTGCCTGAACGAGCAATTGACGAGGGGCTCGCCCGCACATTGCGTTGCGTATCCCAGAGCTTACAAAGACAAAGAGGCGTCAATATAGTGAACAATCAAGTCGGTCAGCATCGATTTTGCTTTGGCGACGCGGCTTATCAAAAGTTGAATTGATGCAGGGCGGTTTGGTACCCCAGGTGTCGGAAATGGGTACCGGCTTTACGGGGGAACCGTCATGGTGTCCTATATATAGGGTTAGTTATAAGACATTTGAAAAAACCAATGCTAAGATCATATGTATCAGGCTTGATTGGAAATAAATCATCCCAAAGATGCCGATCTTAACCTAAGTGCGTGTCCTTAGGACAATTCGTAAAAACCGCGTTAGGGGGTAGCATACTTAAGTTTAAATTAGTACCGCGTTACCTACTCCATAGAATGGGAACTTGAAGTGCAAATACTGACAGTTGGGGGATTAAGACAGTACGCGAAGTTCGAGACACAGCGCTAGATGGGATCTAATTAATCGACACAGGATGCGATGATCGCACTTCTGTGAAACACCAGGAAATCAAGCGTAGAGCGACAAACTTCGGCAGTTCAGAGTATTTTTCCGTTGCTATTTTGTCCAAATCTTCGGAGAATTCGAATTAACGTTTGATTAAAGTTGCGAGCGTGAACTTGGAGTGTCAACCTAATCACGAATAGCAGTTCTTTCAAGTTAAAAGCCATTTTTATTTTCGCTGTAATGTCCGACAACAAGCTGTCAATCCGCTGTGATCGTTACTCATTTAAACCCCTATAAAGCGATAAGAGAAAATATTTTACTTTATCATACTGATCACACGCACTCGATACACAGGTCATTCGAAGAATGAAAATGATTTTAGATCTAGGCAATCTTGTTAAAAACGCAACTTTTTTAGACTTGTCGGAGTGACTATAGTGGTTCTGTAGCGGTTGAGAGACTTGTGAATTTTTTATTCCCAATACGTTGCTGGAAGGCACAGTCCTTCAAGTTCCGAATGAAGAATTTGAGGAGTTTGTTAGTAAATACACTACAATTAAATATTACAAAGTTCATAACGAAGCTTGGCGAGACGTTTTTCTAGCCTTGCTCTTAAATTTTATTTCACGATCTAAAGTATGTAATTTCTTCTGTGCCCTTCAATTATACAATTTAAAACTTGTACTCAGTAAAACAGGCTGAATCGAGGTCTGGCACTCAAAGCCGAGGATGAACTGCCACTGGGATGATGAAAAATGAAACCACTGACCTGGTTTCATGAATGCTCGATAGGTTCCGTCGTTTGCTTTATCTGAAACACTCGGCAAATAATTTGAACTTTGGCCGCAATTTTGCTCGTTCGAAAGTAGGCCGAAGTTAGCAGAGCTGCTCTTTTACAAGGAAAAAGATTAATATCAGAACAAAGTTCCGGCAATGAACAATGTCGACTGGTGGGTCAATGAAAAACTTCTGTGATGAGGGATGAAGGACCACAACTTTTCTTGAGACGATAATCACGTAGAGGAAATATATCATCCAGTGGAAGTTTGGTAGCAAGGAAAAAATACTGAAATCATCTGAATAACAAAACACGCCAGTTCCTGCTTGAATATTCAGCAATCATTTTATTTCTATGCATTTTTAATATTGAATGATTCTAAAGTGAAACCTCGCTGATATAAAAAAATTCAATTCGATAAAAATTTAGCAATGAGCCATAAATTTCATTTGCTCCACTAGGGCAAAAAAATTGGGCAAAATAATCCTTCGAGTGATGGTGTTTGTTGGTCGTTTCAAGTCAAATATGCGCCACGAGGAAAGATTTATAATGCTACTCCAGGTTCCTCATCTATATTAGGGGTCGCACTTCCGATGAAACATCTGATCTCTCTTTGAGATGTTCTGGCTACCTATGAGACATCTGAAAAGCCATGAGACACTTGGAGGCAAAAATTTCTTTCAGTGTACGTATGAGACTATTACAACGCATGGATGGATGCGCAGCATGTTTTGAGGCAAGCGATACAGATGGGTGATTCGTGGATAATTTTCATTTCTGTGTGTACCATAAAATAGAAAATACGCTCGCACCACACAACGCATCCTTGAAGCTTCTTTTTACCGAGTATGGAAATATTCGCGAGAATTTATTACGCGTTTGCTGGAGAATTTGCGATACATTTGTAATGTTCTCATTACAGGTATAAAATATGCAATAGTTTTAGATTAGCTATGTCTGTTGTGTGCAATGGGGATAAACGCCCCAGTTGGTGTACTGTCAAATTACCTAAGCTATAAATAAGCTTTCGGGACCCCTCACAACTATTGTCTCTATGGGAATTAGCACTCCCAGGCGGAAGTGTGTTAGGGCCCTAGCTGAGAGTTAGGTAGGCCTTCTTTTTGTTGAAATAAACAAACAAAACAAAACAAGCATCGGCATCTTTGGGATGCTTTATTTCCAATCAAGCCTGATGCATATGATCTTGAGCATTGGTTTCTCAAATGTCTTATACCTAACACTATATATAGGACACCATGACGGTTCCCCCGTAAAGCCGGTACCCATTTCCGACACCTGGGTTGAGTGGGGTATTGTACTTGAGCTTTCCCTTATACCCAAGGGGGAAAATCGCTGCGCCAGCGCCGGGATACGAATCCTCGTCTCCAACATATACAAGGCCGATCCCTTAACCACTGTGCCACGGCGAGCACACTTGGAGGCAATAGAATGTTTTTCGTTATGTTAAGGACCATCTTTTTTCGGTTCACTGCTGTCCTGTTTTTCAGCGCCTGCTACTTTTTTCAACTTTTATCTTGTTTCATGAACTTCTTTATCAACTTACTGTTTCCATGCCTCTTCTGCATAGATTCCGCATTCCCTCATCTCCTTACTAAATGATGCCTCCCTCCTTCCTCTCTTCGATACGCTCTTTTTTGTAGCGGTTAGGGAGACTTAAACTAACTTATCTCTTAAGTAAGCTCTCGGGACTTTGCCTGTTGTGCCTACTTTGCTTCTTTCAGTTTTCATGCTTTCTTAACTAGTTCTTTTTGCATTTTCTTCCTCTACCTTCCTAGCTTACTGTTTCAATGCTTCGGGTATCTCGAGTGGCAGCACACCTTGTGCTTAGTTTCCACGTTTTCCTTACTTCATTGTAAATGGCCCTTGCTCTTTCCTTCGGAAAAACCTCTCGGCAATGGAAACGGGATCTTAAACCACCTGCAATGCTCTTGTTCCTTGTTGAGAAGTACCTCGTCTCACGAAGATAGTCTCATTAGACGAAATGCTAACTCCCAGGGTAGAGTATAATGGAACACCTTGCATTTTTTGCCTCTCTATACTAAATAGTACCTTCCTCTTTCCTCTCTTTGAAACTCTTTTTTTACCAGTTAGGGAGGCTGCAACTATCATCTGATCTATTCTAATCAGTCTCCAGGCTCTCCATACTAAATGGACCTTCGTCTCGTGGGAAAGATTTTTTTTTTAGCGGTTAGGAAGGCTTATAAAATGTCCAATCAAATCTGTCTCCAGGCCTTGCTAGCGCAGCGTCCGAGTGCGGCGTGTGACGGTGAGCTGGACTGCCCAGAAGGCGAGGATGAGCTGCACTGTGGATGCTCCGTGAATCACTCCTTCAGGTGTTTCAGGTGAGTTGCTTGTCTACGACGCGTGCTGACGTGATTTGGACACGTTTCCATGCTTGGTACTGTCGGAGAATTGACCTGCTGTATGACGAGCTTCAATGGAGCTTCAATTGGGTCTTCCTCATTCGTCTTCTGAGAACGCATTTATTATGGTTAAGAATGCGTAAACTAGCTTGTGTAATTTTCATGGAGCTTTGTTCAGGCGTATGAAAAATAAATTTAATATTTTTCACATTTTTAGAAACGCAATTGTGTAAACCTACCTGTAAAAACGATGGACATCAGTGATGTTGTGAAAACCTTGTAGAATTTTCACATCCATGGCTGTTAACGGTTTTGCAAATTGAAATGAACAGTTCTCGCACGGAGAGGAGGGTGAGTTGAGATTGCACCCATAGAAAACTCATAAAATTAAAAACTTGACGAATCAGTCGGAAACTTGTGAAATCTCGACACAAATAGATTGTTGTGATCTTTTTGCCCAACATGGGTAGAACACTGGAAGCGTTCCACTTAAATGCAATGAATTTTTTACCCTTTCATTCTTCAAGTTTTGCTTCATTTTTCAAAAAGACTTAAATTGTAATCAGTATTTAAAATATGAACAGACAAATGAAATAAAGCGCTCGTGAAAAAAATATCTCTGTCCGTATGCTGAACAAGCTATGAATTTCACTACAGCGTGTAAGTTTGTTTATGCGTTTCTAGATATGCGTGCTGTGTTGTGCGATAATCTCTATAAATTACCTTGTGACTAACCTTTTCTCAATACTTAGTAGTCATTTACGATGGTGTTTCAATCTGCATCGGTATAGCGTTTTTGTCTTTTTCTTACTTCGATAGATTCAACTAGTAACTTGAGAATTCCGAAGAATTATTTAATAGTATTTGAATCTTTTATAAGTTGTCAGCCATCGCTTGAAATATAAAATATCCAGGAGACATTATTTTATTTTTTATTTATTTATCCCTTGACAGGGTTAATCTATTAGCACGCTACGTATGGTTTGTCTATTAGTACGTCTCGTATGGTTTATCTATTTTTACACCTCGGATAGTTTGTCCATTAGTACTCCTCGTATGGAACCTTTGTCCCAGGACGTCTCATATTAAGAAATTTTTAAAAGCTAATATGTTGCATGTATCTCATGTGGCAACGTTGTTGGAAATAGACGGTTTTTCTTTCGTTCCTTCTTTCTTTTTGATCTAAAATATGTTTTGCCCAATAGATTGTAAATTAATTTACGAGTCCATTGAAAGTTTAACAAAGAATAACGCAAACACTCATTTTTTATTAACACAGAATGTTGGGCTCCCCTTGGGGAAAGCTCTCGATAAATGAATTATACATTACCATCAGTAGAATAAATACTTAATCATGTTTTTCGTTTTCTCTTGAAGCCAACTCAAATTACGATATTCACTTGCAGATAAATTTTTAAACATAAGTCACTTGAGAGCCCTAGAGCCACGAAATTAAAAATACGATTTGTAGTTTGCATCGACAACAAATTACGTATTCACTCAATTCAATCTATATTTGCCTAATGAATATTTTTAAAATTATATTTCTGTGACCGGTCTGACAGCAGACGAAGATTTTTAAAATTCTATCTTTGTGCCAGGTCTGGGAGCACACGCTCGTGCCTGCCCCTGCAGCTACTGTGTGACGGCGCACGAAACTGTCCCGAGGGCGAAGACGAGCTCTTCTGCTCTACGCTGCTGCGCGTCCCCGCGCTGCGGAGCTCACGGGACCCCATCGACAGCAGCCTCCTCGCGGTGGATCTCGACGTCTTAGGGTGCGTGCATTTCATAATGATTTATAAAAATCTGTATTTAGAAATAATGGTTGACTCAGTAACGTTCCTGTGTTGTTGGTGGGCGAGCATTCTATATTGATTTTTTGAAAAAGCAGTGGTTTGAAGTATGAGAGAGTCAAAAACATCCGTGTGTTGTTGCTGGCTCATCTAACATAGATGGTTATTGATACCTTGATGGCTAGGCTATTCTAAATAATCGACTCTTGACACCTCTCTTTATTTAAATCTTGACGACTGTAAATCGGAAATTAAGAACTGGCGCATTCCAGTGCAATTGTAGCTTGACCTTGCGGCAGTGCTGTTACGTTCGATGCAAGAATTCTAGGCCTGAACTATTTTCGACAACTCTTTTGTATTCAGGACCGCATCTTCGGAGGGTGCATTGTTGTGAATTGTCCTTTAGAGATTTTTGTGAACTTGTTGTTTTGTGAAGAAAAGTCCCGAAAATTCAGCAGAGATAGACGAGTTATTCATGTATTTTAGTTGGCGTTTCACCAAGAGCGAGTAAGCCTCGAGATAACCAGAGCTTTTTGCAGCTGATATACCAACTCTAACATTAGCTCCCCACTAAAGGTATCAATTTCGATGAGTCAAGCAGACCTAGCATTTAAATTTCCCATTCCGTTTAAAAGAAGGCAACCTTTGCATTATTCGGACTAATGAATAAACAGATTAAGTCGAAAACGCTACGAGGGAAAGTTGTTTTTTACTGCGCGCTTCTCTTCCTAAATCCGTTTGTTGCAAGTTTGGCAAAATTTATTGTTCTAACAAAACGGTAATGACCTGTCCAAAACGTTGTACGTCGTCTACATGGGTACAGCTGTACAATGCTCTTCATTCGATATTTTTAACTTCTTCACAGCGTTCAAAATATTGGACCCTGTAAAATTCGCCGATCCTGTATGTGTATTAATTTCTGCGTTGCCGGTACGAGGCAATCATTGTTGGCGCAACACTCCAACTGGACAAATTCAGGGAGCTGAATAACATGGTTTTCAAATGTTTTCAAGCGGCCAATTATTTTTGTGGCCGGTTTATGAACCATCAATATCAGAACTAGGTGACAAGCTTTGCCGAATTAGTTCAGCGTAGGCAATCGAGTAGCAATTGCGCCGTGAAATATCCAGTGCCCCAAATCAGCCTTGAGGTATACGCGGAGCAGTCGCAACTGTTCTCATGGCATCAACTTGTCTGCCGAATCCACCCCGAGTGCACCGTCGGCGCACATCGCGACCAACGGGCTCAAGTCGAATTGGTAGTAATGTTTCACATGTTCAATTTTTTTAGAAGTAGTTTTAATCTTTCCTTCTGAACCGTTCAACTCATTTTAATGCTGTCTGAAGAACCCAATTCCCTTTCCAGACGACCAAAGCCGCAACGGAGTGGGCTCTTCATGCTTCGCTACCGCGGCCGCTGGTACACCTACTCTTTCAGCGCCTGGCCCGCCGATTTCTCGGTGCGCCTCTGCGAAAATCTCGGCTACACTAAAGCGACCAGCTCGCCCCGAACTCTTTCGCCTAATTTCAACACGGACCCTGAGACGGCGGCACGTTCCGTTCAGGGCGTAAGAGGCGTGCCCGTGTATGACGATGTTAATTGGACCGCAGAACCTTCGGAGACAAACGTCGGCCGCTCTGCTGAAGATGATTTGGACGCAATTCATATCGAGTGCCAATGAAACGCCCGAGGCTATAAGCAGTACTGATTTGAATGGAGTTGAAGTTTGGTGAGTGTATTGCTAGCTGGCCACCTAGTGTTGAATCAAAGAAAAGGGTAGTATGCGGAGTGATTTTTGGGGTGCGGTGGTAAAGGAATTTTGGACACGATGTTGTGTTAGACCAATAAGTGCTCAGACCTTCTACTTCTTCATCAGCTAACTGTTGATTTTTATGAAAAAGCATGGTATATAATTCTATTGAACACGTGAAATTATGAGTCACTTTATTTGACCGAAAACCTGCACGAATTTCTTATAGAATGAGTGAAAATGTGACGAAAATTTTGAGCTTTATATTACCGTTCCATCGGCATTCAAGCATTAGTTGTTTTTCTGATCCTAAATAATATAAGCGGAAAAATCTGATTTTACTTAAAGGAAATATTTGCACATTGTTATACATATATTAAAATGCAGTTAGTCTTTGAACTAGTAATTCTAGTATAGCACTGTCGATCAAATTTGAATTGATATAATAAAACTACATTCAAGTATTTGCCTCCAGTTACTTTTCTAATCTTGAATGGCGTCTTGATGATCCCACAACGGAAAAAGGATCCTGCATTCCAACCCACACCTTCGCTGCTGCGTCCTACTGTAACCAAAAATCGCCGACCTTTCCTTGATGTGCTGCGATTTACAGACGCGTTTAGTAATTATCAAGATACTGAATATCATAGTGAATGCCATATATTGAAGGGCATTGTTTGCGGATCCAAGGTTTTGAGAAAAGGGTTGCTGCCTCGCTAGCAGTTTCATGGGTTATGCCACTTTTCCAGCAACAGCATGTCTCAACTAGAATCTTCCATCATTTGTCAGGAGCATTTGACTCTGCGGTCCTGGCAAGCTTATGCGCTCACTCGACACTTCCTGCTGTGTGACGAGTGTTTGGTATAATTCTATTTTTTTCTAATTCATAGCTCACGCGTTGCTTCGCCTTGAATTCATTGTTATTTGGAAACTAACATTGCCCTGTAAGCACAAGTCGTTTCTGGACATATACTTTCTAACACTAACCTTCAAAAGCTTGTCCTTTCTTGCATGATAATTAAAACCTATGCAATACTTCAGAAGAAAATAACTTAGTTCATGCAGGTAACGGTGCGCAACATAGCATTTGTCAATTGACCTTAACCTTGTGCATTGTAGGCCTGGAGTAGACTAGGCCTTTCACTCGCGTGCCAAAACGCGCAGTTCACGTTGCACTGATCCAATCGAAATCAACAATTTTATTTTGAAAATTCAGAACGTGAACGTAAGTCAGAAATTACAAATGTAGCCAATTCCGTTAGGTGATTAATGTGTATCGATTATAAGTCCATTGCGTAGTGCTGATACTGTCAACGATACTAGTTCTTAGTCAACACACAACTGTTTTATCACTTCCGCGATTTGCTTTCAGCTCAAAATGGATGAATAAAGCTTTGAGTATTTAAAAATGAAAGACGGGGTCGTTACAGAATAGAACACAAGGTGTATGCTAAATAACGGTTGATCATCAATTGGTTTATTTTACTTGTTTTGAGTAAACAAATTCAGAAGCGTTTTCAGAGGCACCTGGCGAACTTAGGAGTTTACTTGATTACCGTGGATTATTTACAAATAATCAAATACGATACCTGATCGAAAATGTCACACAAGCTAAATACAATCGCTTCGAAAAATACTGATAACGGGATTAGAAGACACGCCTCAAATGTTATTGTTCAGGATTGTAAGAACGACCATTCATTCTTCATAGCAGGTCGCAGTGAGCAGCAGCAAAGATGAACAACTACCGGATGATTAGCCACACAGAAAAAGAGAGTCACCGTTGCTAAGCACCAGGTGAGCAATCAAAACGAGAAACTTATAAAAAGAAGTTAGGTATCTAGAACACAAAATCTAACGACGACGTGAGAAAATCTGACCAAGCATCACTTTGTGATCGACGATCAAATCACCTAGAAATTATTGACAAATCAAGCGATGATAGATTGTGAAAACTTCGGTATCGACGGTTACAAGATGGTGAATAAAATTCTTTTTCGACGAGGAGTAAAGTAAAAATTTGACTTTTCTTTCCACAATGTTCAACAACTGAAGGTCAAAAGCGCGTTTTCTAAAAAAAACGCTCACACACTTGGGAGTATGAAATCAATTTGACAACGCTAACATTACGTCACATTCGAGCAGCCCAGGCATCAGGCTCGGGCCGCGACTGTTAAAATGACATACAAACATAAGATAATTTCAAGCAACGCTTTAGGTGAACTTGAATTGCTTTCTCTCAAACTTCACTGAACATCTAACGCCTCGAGGATGCATAGATTCTCGTATTAGAGAACTGGCGTCACGATGTCACGTTTTTTTTCTTCGAATAAAGAGCTTATTAAAAAAATACCATAGGCAATGAAAAACGGAACAAAATTAAATTAGCTTACAAAGCTAACCAGCCACCAGAAACAGGCTTAACCTGAACACTAGAATATGAACGTGAACAAATTCGAACACTTTGCACTAGATGTTGGACCAATAAAACAAGTCCGACCCAAGCCTGATGCCGTCCTTCACAAGCTGCCCACCGCCAAAAATAACTAAGTCTCACAAGCCTAGTCCTCCTTGGGAGGGTCAGCGGGGGCTGCAGCCGTTTCTGAGTCGTCGCTCTTGGCCTTCGACTTGTCCGATTTCTTGGGCGAGTCGGTGGAGCTGTCGTCTTTTTCGGGCGAGCTGTCGCTCTGTGCGGCCGCTGAGGACGAGGGTTTCTTGGCGGTCTTCTTGTTGGCCTTCTTCGTCTTGGGTTTATCTTTGCTTTTGCCGCCCTCGTCGTCGTCATCCTCGTCTTCATCGTCGGCTTCCTCGCCCTTTTCTACCTTCTTAGCAGCCACTGTCAACGAAATTATCGTGTTATACAAGATTTTGTACAGCTACGCACGCAAAAAGTCAACCTAGCACTATTTTTACATAACTTTCTACAGTAAACGAGTATCTATTACGTGACAGGAAAAAGCATGAAATATCACACTAATTTTTTGGGTAAAGTATCTTTACTATGCAGACATACGCAGGCAAAACTAAAAGATGTTAGATGAAAGTTCACTCTAATAGAGCCCAATTGTTCCACTGCAGATATAGCTGTTAAATGCAGAATGAATTAAGAGAGTTCAGATTAAGTTCTAAGTAACCATGCATTAGCTCACCAATTTAGAAGTATCGCTAGTGTAACTATTTAATTATAATGATATACAACGAACTAACATGTTAAATTAGGAAAGTCGCCTCAACGTACTTCCTGTTGTCGATAACTGTACAAGGCAGTTTACTGAAACAAAAGTTAGTGCTTTTGAGCCCGAGATTTTTCGATTTTTTGAGGTCGGGATTTCAACAATCAAAATATTTCGCCGGCTCGTCCGAAAACCTGCTAATATTCTAACAAATGAAACAAGATAAACCATGCTCTGCATTACTCCAAAAATAAGTGATGCTCGAGCCAGTGAGTTGAGCATCAATCTACATAGTCCAATTAACTAGTAAACCGTTCAATGATTCAAGTGCGATTAGTGTTCTAAATCCCGCTAAAATGAAAAAAGAACCTACATATTTTCAGAAGATTGTAAGCTTATAAGTTAGTTTAAGCCTCCCTAGCCGCTACAAAAAAAAAAGCGTATCAAAGAGAGGAAGGAGGAAGGCACCATTCAGTATGGTGATAAGAGAATGAGGAATCTATGCAGAAGGGGCATAGAAACGGTAAGTTGAGAAAGAAGTTAATGAAATAAGATGAAAGTTGAAGAAAAAAGTCAGGTGCTACAGGTGAGTAGTGAACCGAAGAAAGGTGGTCCTTAACATAACTTAAAGCCTTTTATTCCAACAAAAAGAAAGCCTACCTAACTTTCAGCTCAGGCCCTCACATTTTCCCCCTGGGAGCGCCAATTCCCACAGATACAATAGTTATGTCCCCCTGAGGGAAAACAACATTTTCAGAATAATATAATCCCATAATCCTGAGCTGAGATACTTTGGACTCAAATCTTGCTTCTATTATCTTCCCTGATTATCACAGCACGAAATAAGACTAGTAATTATTATCATTATATAAGAAAGTTTTAGCCTCCCTTAACCACGACAAAGATGTTCCAAGAGAGGAAAGAGGAAGGCACAATTTAGTATGGAGTTGAGGGAACGTGGAATCTATGCACAAGGTGCACAGAAACAGTAAGCTAGGAAAGAAGTTCATGAAACAAGAAAAAAGTTGAAGAAGAAAGTACTAGGTGCTGAAAAACAGGACAGCAGTGAACCGAAAAAAGATGGTCCGTAACAAAACAAAAACCTATTCTATTTCAACAAAAGGAAGCCTACCTAACCTTTAGCTCAGGCCCTCACATAGTCCCCCCTGGGAGCGCTAATTCCCATAGATACAATACCTGTATCCCCCTGAGGGGATAAGACTAGTAATAAGAGTTGGAACGGTAACGGTGAAGATCTTGCCAGTATTCAATACAATAGGAGCAACCAATTCAATTACTTTTAGGGTAATTATGGCGATTAATTGCAGTTAACTATCAATATTGTACAACCATTTTCATTTTGGCAAAAAACTAACAACCGTTAACTATACTTTCAAGTGGAAGACAACGACGAGATATAGTATTATCCTACATTACTAACTTCTACGTACACAGCCATATGTTCACTGGCCTTATCCATGAGAGAAACATTTAGAATGTTAGCATTCAAAAAAAATATTTGCCATTTGTCGGCGCAAACAGTGAACATAGCAAGGACCTCGTATCTCAATAAGTGGCAGAGAGCAGCTTCATGATGATAATAAACTGAAGAGAGCACTAAGCGGCAGGGCACAGCGAAATGAAAATCTTCACCGGTGCAGAAGACGAGTAGCACGGAACGACACTTCCGACCACGATACCTTGCAAGGAATTAAAGACCTATCAAAGGACAAATACAAATCAAAAATGGTTTCAATCAGAGCTTTAGATTTAGTTCAGAGAAGAGCTTTACTCACGACATACTGACACCAACAGGCACTCGTCACTATCATTCTGACAGTATGCTTAAAATGTTGCACCTCCATATCTACCAACACGAAATGCCTTCCAGAGAAATAACGGCAAGCATCAGTATAGGTAAGCTGCAGAATAGCTACCGAAGCGCACACACCCCTAGCTCTTTCCCAGTTCCTTACAGCATGCTTATAACTATAAATCAAGAACTCCCCACGCTCGTAAATGATGGACTCACCATTATCGGTCTTGCTGGCAGCCTCGAAATCTTCTACAAGGTCAGGCACATCTTCGTCGTCGATGTTGGCACCCAAACCTACAGGAGATGGACGAGTCACAAGCACGTTCATATTTACCGGAGCACTACGCGTTCGTTTCTGAAGCACTAAACCGATAGATAGCCAATAATGTGCATACTGGTTTGTAAGCAAAATATGTGTCTGCTAACTAAAACAAAATGCTTTAATTGATGACAAAATTTCGACGCCAACGTAAACCTAAACATCGGGCTCCGATGCATTCTACAAAAAATAATTTCTTGAAACGCAACACTTTAACCAATTAGCAGCAACAGTTGCACACGAGCAACATAAAAATTCAACAGTAATATTAAACTGCAATTACTCAACTCTTCAATGAAATTAAATTTTGACTAAAAAAAATTCAAATGAAACCCTATTAAGTTATGTTGAAATTGAACAAAAAATTAACGTATAAATACAACAAAAATTTACAATAAACACCTAATAGACCATATTCAAGTTGAACAAGGAATCTATGAACAAAAATTTACAGTAGAAACTCGGTAAGTTATGCTGAAGTCGAAATTCACATGTAATTATAAATCAAAAATCATTCCACTTCTTCAAGCTTTGTGGTCACCTAAATTTACATGAAAAATTCAAAAAAAATCCCCGTGTAATTATGAGTGTAACAAACCATTTCCGTCCTTCAAGCTTTGTTTAAGTGTAACAAACCATTTCCGTCCTTCAAGCTTTGTTTAAGTGTAACAAACCATTCCAGTTCTTCAAGCTTTGTAGTCACCTACAACAAGACAAACGCCCCCAAAATAGAAACGATCACAAAAGAAGGCACCGGAACGCAGCCGGCCAAAAAAAAAACCAGGCCACAAGGGGCACGCAGCAGCGCACCTTGAGCCATGGTGGAGGCGTGCCGCTTGAGGTGATTGAAGCCCTCTGCGCCCAGGTGGTTGAGGATGCTGGGCAGCAGCTCGGTGAAGTGCTTGTCTTCTGAGTGGCCTGAGATGGCGAATGTGTTCGCGCCCAGTGATGCTTGCACCGTCGGGTTGTTAAAATTGATCACGCGGCCGTCGTCCTTTATCATGTTCACCTGGACAACAACATTTTACAGGCAAGGTTTACACATACGAGGCGCTGCCTTAAACGCGTATCAAGTCAGCTTAGCCGCACGCATATTTAACACAAGTAAATTAAACTCTTCCACTCAGCTACGTTGGGCACCAAAGAGCTAACTTTCCATACCTTTTGAAACATAATTACAATTGCCGAACAAACTCTGAGGAAGATGCACTACAGATTGCTGCTAAGTCAGTGAATAACTTTCCAAAAATATATTTTCAGTAGTTATATAACAAACTTAGCACAGCAATGTAATAAAAAGTTGATCTCTTTAGCAAAAAAAACTGTATACACCAATCAAAAAATTTCCCACAGATTTTCACATGAAATATGATTCATATTTCCTCTAAGCAATTTCCAAACAAGCAATTTCTAAGCTTAAATCCCTAACGTACTCATCAAAACATAGTGGCTCTACCATGCTCTCATGCCTGAAAAAGGCTTTTTAATACTGAAATAGAAAAAAGTATATTTGTGTCTAGATAATTTAAATAAAGACATCAACAATTCATGCAAATGAAAAAATTCACAAGTCCTACCACGTACCAATGGGTCTTTTAATACTTATATCAAAAGAATCTCGCGTTTTTCATGGTATCAGTACTGGCACAGGAGCATTATATTTTAGGCTGATTCAGATACCTATGATTATTCCAGCATTAAATCCATGCAGCAGCAACTATAATAGGTAATCTTTTGCAGCACTATGCAACAAAGTTGCCAACTGAATTCTAAGACTTTCCTCTAAAATTTGAAAATATAAAACTCAAAAATGACGCAGCATTTGCAATAGTATTACTTACACCAAGACTTGCAATGCATCCAACCAAGCAGTAAATAATGTTGCAAATGAAGACTATCAGTGACTTGTTGAACCAATAATCTTACTCACAATTGCCTGTTTCAGGTTATACATGATTTAGATGTCACTGCTTCATCTACTAGGCGTGAAACCACAATTTCAGTTATATTTAATACAAGTAGCTCAAGAGTAGTATAGGTGCTGCACAAATCTCAAGCCCATTGAACACATGCGAGGAGGAGACATGAACTTCATGTATGATTGCGTTTCGATAAGTGGATTCTGCAAAATTATTTATACTGAATACACGTTTTATGTGGCATTTATAAGGTGCAAAATTCGAGTCTTGCTTCAACAAGTTACAAAGATCTTCAGCAAAACTTCCTAGTGTCACTCATGCTCTGCCAGATAAAGTTTTTTCATCAACAGGAATTTGTATTTTAACTTCAGAAATGGTACCTTGAGAAGCTCTAGCATGTTTCATAGCATAACTTGTTTAGCCAGTGACTTTTTTGACTGCAAAATTATATTTAAAAAGAAGCAAGGCATTTTATACTTAAATTAATAGGAAGTGTGTTTCGGCAGATCAAAGAAACAAATTAAGAGTTTCTAACACCTTTAACTCAGTTTAACTTCAACCCTTTAATAAAACACTCAGGTTTTTCCATTTGAGAACCAAATCTCTATAAAGACATCAGATTCAGGCAATCAAGAACATCACTGCTAAGAACGACCATTTTGCTTGTTCCACCCAGGTAGAAGTGTACTATGTGCCTACCTCAACCTTGTCCATTTTTTTTTTTTTGAACATTTTGGGCTTTTTTATGGAAGATGGAAGGTTATGCTTCTCAAAAATAACACAAGTTACAGTTACTGGATGAGATAACTAAAAATTCAGTCAGATAAAAAAGACCCATAAAAGCATCCATCAGGAAGTAATATTTGAATAGAATTGTACTCTCCAGAAAATTTTAGACTGTCCCACCACTACTATTTATTTATTTCATCACCAGCGACATCCAGAATGAAAGTTGAGATTGTGCAAGAATAACACTAGGTCCATTTGAATGACTGGAAAACTCGTGAAAATAGAGCTACATTGGCCTATGCAATGCATGCAATGCTGTATTGAAAAGTAACGCACAAAAAGTAACAGAAGCTAATAATACCTTCTCTTGGCATCACACTTGAGTACTGTAAAAAGATAAATTGAACAAAGACTCACCTCTTCAATACCAGAAATACTATTTACAGATAATTTCTTAAGGTGACTTTGGATCTTTTTGTCGTCAGTGGTGGTAACTTTGCGTACAATCTTCTTCTTCCTCCTGGCAGACCCCTTGCCACCAATGCGAACTTGGGCCTGCAGCTTTGTTAATTTTTCGGCATTCATTGTGCTGCAAAAGAGCAAAAACAATCAAAAAAACAAATAGTAAAAACACAAAATACAGTAATAGATATTACAGAGTAAAAACATGAAAAAATATCACTCATTCATTATTGATGTTAATTATCATAACAGTCGGCGTAAATCAGGGCCTGGACTTACACAATACTACGTCCATGAAACCAACAGCAAACACTATAACTTCATCAGGATTATACTTGTGATCCTCAAAATATTATGAACTGCTATTTCCTATAATTTGTCAAATTATTTTAAAAGGCATCATGAAGCTAGAAGCCTCAACTAAACGTTGATCAGCTTATGGTGAAATTACGCTAGTAAAAGTTGGGTCAAACTAATAGGAGAAATTACTGCATTTGTATTCAACAGCCTAGTCCCCAATATCCTGGATGAGTTGAGCCAAACACAATGAGCAATTCCAGAATTGATTGATTAAAATTCAAGAAATAATTGACCAAATTTGTCAGTCTGCCCATGAAATGTTCAATATTTGACGTCACTATTCAGATATGCCACTGAAATAGACCAAATTTGGTGTCATTATTTAGATACGCATCATTGAAACAATTCAAATTTTGTGTCATCAAGATAAAGTTATGAGCAGAAGATTAGACTCCCACACACTTCTTTATTCAACATGACAACTGCTGTTCTCTAGCCCTGTTATATAAATCAGAAATTCCACAGGCTACATTTATAGGACAAATTTTTCCAACAGACCTAATTAACTTCACCCAAAAAATTACAGCAACTCTGTTCTAAACCAGCAGTCTTACAAATAATTTGAGGTATGCTGAGATATCATTCTTATTGCTTTGCCAAACCTGAGGAAGTTTTGCATACCAATAAGCTATCAAAGTCGAAAATGCACCAAATCTGCAAAAGTTTGTGTTTACATTTAAAATGAAGGTACTTCAGCAAAGAAATAGCTAATAGAAACAAATATTGAAGCATAAACCAGAGACTTAGCTCTTTTTCCTGCTCGACAGTGAGTAATGATTAGATTGCATTAGAAGGTTTAATACTTCCTAACAACAATGGAAAAGCTTAAGAGAATGGAAAAAAAGGTACCATAATTATATCCAAGTGCTAAAAACAGGACAGGAGTAGAGCAAAAAAAAAAAAAAGATCATCTATGACAAAATAATGAACTTATTTTTCATAATAATAAAAGCCTATCTAGCATTCAGCTAAGAATCTTGCATTTACTCACAGAAAGCACTAAACCTCAGAGACAGTTGTATCCTACTTGACAGTGATTATGTGTATTAAGCCATTACTCATCAGCATCTCATTAATGAGATGCTCAAAAACATCACCTTTTTTCAATGGTTACTTGAAATTATAACATTCAGCTAGTCTAGTCATCTTTATTCATGTCAATTCATTTTATAATAACCCTTGATTGAAAACAACTCAAAATTTTATAATTCATGCACCATTGAATTATTATGTTTTACCCTTTGTTCAGATCTTATTCTATAAAGTCATTTTCTCAAGAAAGATGTAGGAAAATATTTTTTATCTAGTGAAATCTGTGCATTAGGATCCAAACTACTATCTAGCATCTAATAAGTGTTCTTTAGTCATTGGAATATCATCAATGAAATAAAGGATTTGTGTAGAATTTCTCTTATTTATGAACACATTTTGCCAGCGTCCCATAAACGAGACCGTAATTCTCAGCTGTTGCAAACTTTGCAGAACTCATAATCTTGAAAATAATCTCTTAAGGGTCATGAAACAATATTTTCATAAAAAAAAATGGCATCTAGAAGTTTCCCATAATTCAGCAGCTAATGGGTTAATTTAGAAGCTGATATAGTAACTTCAATTACATACTAATTCAAGTTTTCAAGTACTGTACATCCATTTGTAGGTATATCATGTTTCCTTTATGAAATGAGTCAGTAACTGAAAATTCTTTTTGGCAGCTTGCAATTTATGAGGAAAATCAACTGTGGATACCATCAAAATTTCCCTCATATATATAATTAAGCTGAGACATTTTACATTTAGTCATCAGCAACCATACAAATGAATTTTTGGTCAATACTTTAATGCATTCACAGGTATTAAAATTTGATTGAAAAGAATCACTAAAGGAACACATTAAAAAATGTTTTCCATGCTAATGCGTAATTTGAGATATAACATTAACAACATTCAGGTAGAAATAACATTATATAGGCGGGTGCATTATTGTCGCATTGTTGGAGCGCGCACAGATTTTTGGCAGAAAAACACCAGCCTTGGTATGGCTAAGTCTTTGGAGAAAAACACCAGCCTTGGTATGGCTAAGTCAAGTTATTTTAGTTTTATTAAGGTTAGTTTATTTTACTAACCTAATGTCGACAAGCCAAACCTTGCCTTATGTTAAGTCAATACCATATAATGGCATATTTACATGTCCGCTTCTTCACTTTCATATGTGACGGTCTTATAACTTCTAACTTGTACAACTAAAAAATATTTATTAGTAAACAAAATGTTATTTGTGTAAAACGTTCTTAAATAGTGTTAGCTTCTTCATCGATTCTTGGGAACAATTTCAAAATTTTTTGACCACTTCAAAATTTTGTGAACACATCAAAGTAAATGTTGACCAAATTTTTTAATGTGCTCATAACATTCAGCAGAAGCAAACAAAATATAACTTACACATCCACTAGGAGTGAAATAGACAAAAATTACTTTCTCAAGTATTAACATGTACTATAGATTCATTAAAAATTATGAAGTTGATAGAAACCAGGGTACATGTGTAGGAAAGATCAGTAACACATTTTTCCCTTTTTGTTTCCTATACATAGTGAACTAGATTAAAATAAACAAGTTTTCTTCAATACACTTTCTGTCTTAAACGAGTATTTGACGAGTTATAGCAGTATGTTAATTTTTGTCTTGGATGACGAATGCGATCAAATAGATCGCTACTAATCAATTTTCAAATATTTATTGCTTAAATTGGTCAATTTCAAGTTTAATGCAACCACAGAAAATAATAATTTTATCCAAAGAATCACTAAAGAAACCCATTCAATAACATTTTATACCAATGACATTCTGCTTGCTGGTGCGTTATTTTTTAATCATCAAACTTTGAAGGTTGCTTTCACGCGCCAAGCGGAATTTAATTAATAACGGAAGCTAACCCCCTATTACAAACGTTAAGAGGTTGGGTTGTGAGGGGGAGCCACACTTCTAGTGAAAATTATAAATAGAGGTTTCTAGTGACGTCCATTTCCATCATCTCCAATGGCGGCCACACGATACCCAAAATGGCGACCGCCATCTTAGAGCTGATGTAAACACAATTGTTGACGTCACCCTGATGGGTGGGTTTGAACCTTTCTCTATAATTTTTACTAGAAGAACAGTGGCTCCCCCTCATGACCCAACCTCTTTACATCTGTAATAGGGTGTTAGCGTCTGTTATTAATTAAATTCCGCTTCTTGCGCAGAAGCCAACTTAGAAGTTTAATAATTCAACAATACCCCACCAGCAAGCAGAATGTCATTCTTGTAAAACGTTCTGAAATGTCTTCCTTTAGTGATTCCTGGGATCGGAATTATTATTTTCCGTGATTGCACTAAACTTCACATTGACCCTTAAATCAAGGTAATAACATCAAAATTATCTTTTCTTCTATAAAATTTTTGCGGCAAATGAGGGTAAATCTGAAGGATATGTCAGTTATCGATTTTCCACTTTTTGGTGCCTGAACCTAATTAATAGAATCAGATAAACAAGTTTTCCTCTATGCTCTTTCCGTCTCAAATGAGTATTTTACGATTTATAGCAGTAGGTTTAGTTTCGTCTTTGATGACGAATGCGCTGGAATAAAAAGCTACTCATCGATTTTTGAATTTTTCTTGCTTGAATCATGGTAATAACATCAAAATCAACAACTTTTCTTCTATACACTTTTTTCGTCAAATGAGTATTTAACGAGGTATGGCGGTAGGTTTGGTTTCGTCTTTGATGACGATCCCGCTGGAAGCGAGTGCGCATTGCAGTGTTGCTGTCCGACGTGCTCCTCGAATTACTTGCCGCTTCAAACACGTGTTGCGGTAAGTCATTTACCGCTATTACTAATAAAATACTCATTTGAGACAGAAAGTGCATAGAAGAAAACTTGTTTATTTTGATCTAATTAACTATGCTAAGGCATCAAAATTTACAAAATCGACAACTGACATATCCTTCAGATTTACCCAAATGAGTATTTAATGAGTTATAGCGGTAGGTTTATTTGCATCTTTGATGACGAACGCATCGGAAGCGAGACTCCATTGCAGCGTTGCCGTCCGACACGCTCGATTAATTTCTTTCCACTTCAAACACTGGCGTTGCGGTAAGTTTTTCACCGCTATAACTAATCAAATATTCATTCAAGACGGGAAGTGCACAGAAGAGAACTTGTTTATTTCAATTTAATGAATAAATGAAATATTTTGATTAGGCATTGATATTAACAAAATTGGGTCAATGTGAAGTTTCATGCAATCACGGAAAATAATAATGCCGATCCTAGGAATCACTAAAGGAACACATTTCAGAACGTTTTACAGGAATGACATTCTGCTCGCTGATGCGTTATTTTCGAATAATTGAACTTTGAAGTTGGCCTTGGCGCCAAAGGAAGCAAGCGCGTGAAACGGAATTTAATTAATAACGGAAGCTATTACAAACGTAAAGAGGTTGGGTCGTGAGGGGGAGGCACAGTTCTTCTAGTGAAAATTATAAAAAAAGCTTCTAACCCACCCATTAGGGTGACGACCGCAATCTTGTTGACATCGGGTCCAAAATGGCGGCGCCCATGGTGGTCGCCATGTTAGACCCGATGTAAACAAGATTGCGGTCGTCACCCTAATGGGTGGTTTAGAAGCTTTATTTATACTTTTCACTAAAAGAACTGTGGCTACCCCTCACGACCCAACCTCTTTACGTTTGTATTAGGGGGTTAGCTTCCGTTTTTAATTAAAATACGCTCGCTTCCTTGGGCGCGCGACGGCCAACTTCAAAATTCAATAATTCGAAAATAACGCATCAGCGAGCAGAATGTCGTTCATGAAAAACGTTCTTAAATGGGTTCATTTAGTGATTGCTTGGAATATAATTATCAATTTCCGTGATTGCATGAAACTTCACATTGACCCAAAATTTATTACCGTCATATCCTTGAGATTTACCTAGGTTTCAAAGACCTATTGCTGAATCACACTACCAATACTTTGCACTTTTATCCACTAATCCTTATCAATATTGACAAACATCTGCAAAACTTTCCTTCTAAAATAATGTGTAATATCATAAAAGGGCCATAAAAAATCTGAAAAAAGTATTTTACCCCACATGATAGTGTGCATTGTCTTAGTCAATAGCTGGAAAAAATTTAAAATTTTACCACCTCAGGAAAAATAGGGGTAAATCTGAAGGAGATGACAGTTGTCAATTTTCCACTTTTTGGTGCCTGAACCTAATTAATTGAATCGAAATAAGTTTTCTTATATGCACTTTTCGTCTCAAATGAGTATTATACGATTTATAGCGGTAAGTTTAGTTTCGTCATTGATGACGAATGCGCTCGAATAAACAGCTACTCATCGATTTTCTAATTTTTGTTGCTTGAAACATGGTAATAACATCGAAATAAACAACTTTTCTTCTACACACTTTTTTCATCAATTGAGTATTTAACGAGGTATAGCGGTAGGTTTGGTTTCGTCT
This sequence comes from Morinoia aosen, assembly GCA_030386875.1. Taxonomy (NCBI): domain Eukaryota; kingdom Metazoa; phylum Arthropoda; class Malacostraca; order Amphipoda; family Talitridae; genus Morinoia; species Morinoia aosen. The sequence continues at coordinate 748,893 of CM059571.1, forward strand.
TTCAAGACAGAGCGCTGAAAGAGAGACGCCATTGCAGTATTGCCATACAACTCGATCAAGGAATTTCTTTCCGCTTCAAAGACTGGAGTTGCGGTAAGTCATTTACAGCTATAACTAATAAAATACTCACTTGAGACGAAAAGTGCATAGAAGAAAACTTGTTTATTTTGGTGTCATTAACCATGTTTAACCAAGTAAGCCATTACAATTTGCAAAATCGACGACTGTCATCTCCTTCAGATTTACCAAAATAGGTAATTGGTCAGCATGTACATTGAAAACTACAGCATTCCATCAGAAATATCATGTAAGCACCAGTGAATGAAAACTGCCTCAGTGCCACCAGCAATATTCTTGCATTACATAAGCACATTAATTCTACAAAGCAGCAGCTCAATGTTCCCAGCTCAAGGTTGAATGACTATTAAATCTGGCCAGTACAAATAAATTTTACAAAAGCCTAAGAAACACTGTCATAACTTTACATAAATATAGCAGCCGGCCAAGCATGCTATGATGTAAAAGAATTTCAATGCAACCATGTGGTCACCGCATGAAAGTAGTCGCCTCACGCCACTAAGCTTGGGTACTAGATATCCGGGTACATTTAAGAATATTATTGGATTTTCTTAAAATTCTTCTACTAGCCATATTAAATCTCAAATATAACCACGTAAATTATTAAGAAAATCACAGCCAGGCTTACCAAACCATGTTGCTTCAATGGCGACTCACGTTCAACTAGAATGTCGGCAAAGTGACCACGTGACTGAAATTACACCTCAATGAGCTTCCTTTTTGACTTAACATCAATTTTTATCAAGTACACCCAAAAATTTTGAAAGAATAAACCAGAAAAAAGTGCTTGGTGACACCGTAACTTACCTGTTAATATAGGATTAGATTTAGCTCTATAAAATTAAATGGGCGGCAACAGTCACCGAAATACATGCGAAGTTAGCACATGCGATAAATGAACCAAAGCTATAGACGGTTGAAATTCTAGCGGTGAATTTCTTACCTGTGGTGGGGCATGGGTAATAAGTTTCATGATGAACAATTTTCTTCCAATAATCTTGTTTTTATTAGAAGATGAATGTCAAAACTAATTTTCTCTAAAAATTAAGTCTTTAATGTTACTCTTTGTTTAATGCAATAACAAATGGTGAGCGAGCGGCCTAATTTGATTGAATGTGCGCATGTTTTCATGAATATATTTAAGTGTAAAAATATAGAGAAATATCAAATTCGTGTGCTGGAAATTTCTTAGATTGACACATTATTTTTCTATATATCATGCCTGGCGATTAACAAAAACGCATCGATTGGTAATTTTTATAGGCTTAAACCCTAAGAAATCCCTTAGGTGACTTGCATCCTTTATAAATTTTTAATATATTTCTACTGATATGAAGTGCATTGATATTTCATTCAGATAGGAGGACATTTTACCAAGCTAAGGCAAAAAGGAAAAAAATTCATTCATTTGTTCCTTTGTCTTAGTAAAATTTCAAAACCCATCCATTGGTATGGGAGTTTCTAGATAATATAGATAATAGAACCATTTTTAAAACATTTTAGCCACCCTGATTAAGCTTCACTTATTCCATGGATTCTATATAGTACTCATTCATCAGCTTTGCTACATTTAAATGTCTAAATAACTTTTCTACGTCTGGAGGAGCTAAATTAATATGACGCTTTTTATAATTTTTCTAAATTTTTATTGGAAAACTGACTTAAAAGTTCTAAAAAGTAACTACTTTCAAATTTTCATATTGTACGAGTGCTTAAAAATAAAGTATAAAAAATTCTTTGTCACAAATTAATAATTATTCTAAATGAAACTCAACCACTGTTATAAAACTTATGATATTTGTTGTGGGCTGCTCTCAATTAATAAGATATTAGGCCCTTTGTATCACGAAAAACTTCAAAATCAAACATGTTAAACCAACTTACATAGGAAGTTGTTGAAAATATGCTGTTTTTCTTTCCATAGGAAGGTATTGCCTATCGGTGTTCGGGTGCACGTGTTTCTTGTAAAGTAAACTGAGCTTTTAGCTCGTCTTTTCAACTTCCTTGAGATGCTGTTCTCGTAGCGTGTTCATTAACATAGTGATGTTCATGCTGTGAAGAGAAATTATCAGTGAATTTTCAACCAGATTTGTGAAAGCGCCACAATTTTTCCTGCCGTTCAGTAAATGAGAAATTCAGTACCAACGATTCCTAAGTTCTACTATTTTAATTTATATAATTAAAATAAAACTTACATAATGTGGTCAAGTTCATTTGCGCGGAACTTCGGTTAATAATTTATTGCCGAATGAGAAGTGGAAAAAGCCCGATGAGGATCGAAAAAATCAGCGTACTCTGTTGTTTTAATGTTCGACATATATAAAAAAGGATGCTTTATGCCAATCAATCAAGCCTCATTATATACATCAATTTGCACATTTTTTTCAAATACCCTACAACCAACACCAGGACGCCATGACAGTTACTCCCGGAAAAGCGCCGGTACCCGTTTCCGACACCTTGGTAGAATGGGGAAGTGTGGCCGAGTTCTCTCTTTTCCCAACGAAGAGAAATCATCGCGCAGGTCCGGGATTCGAACTGCCGACACATTCTAGTAAAGGGTTCGTTCCAACCACTTTGCCACGGTGTACATGCTCAACACAAAGTTTCCTATCGTTATCAACTCTGTGAAGAACAACAATGCAAAATTTCTCAACTGCACCACCGAAAAAATGATGGAAAGTCTGTCAAGATTGAAGAATAAGTGCCAGAAAAATTCCGAATTTAGTTAAAAGACAAGAAATTGTGAACGTTCATTCTCTTCATGGAAAATGCCCTTTCATTTTGCAGGCCATAATATTGCGAAAAAACACACAAACAAAAGAGAGAAAATGCCGATGACCAACAGTAATCTACCCTCAAGAAATGCACACCCAAATCATCAAAACGCAGTAAAAAAGTTGAAAAATTGAAGAGAATAATTGAGCTAAAAATCTAGTAGTTTAAAAATAAATTATCCCAATTTCCCCCTATTGTTTAAGGCCGATGCACCTCTGTAGGTACATAAGCCGTCAGTTCGAACGAACAACATTGCTTGAATGTCCAGCTTTTTCTGTCGCGACAATGAGACACTCTTGAGGTGTGCGGCTCAAAAGTTGCCTGCAATTGCAGAGTCTTTCTGAACTGTTTATTCATGTAAACAAACTACCGCTTCTGTGCTATGCAGAAATTATCAATCTAGTGTTGACATCATGCAAATGGACTCTAAAGAAGTAATTCCTATTGATGCATTTCTCAGAGGATGAGAAACCAAGGGAACTGGAGATGTTCTGTCGAGTAAAATCATAAGAAACTTTTCAAATGCATGTTTGTGTAAATGTATACAAAAGGCAATGTATTATATTCATTTCAGGTTTTTCTTATCTCCATAGGCGACATAGCATGAGGTGAAGTTGGCGACTCGCCCGAGAAAAATTGACTCTAACCTGTTCCTTAAAATCTTCGTTCCAGCCAATTAAGCTGGACATAGCAGAAAATTTTGTTGTTAAAACTTACTGCAGGACAACTTTTGTCGCTCGTGTGCCTTGGTCTCTACCTAAAACCGTAACCTTCGAAGTGATGCGGGAAAATGTTTAGGATGAATGCTTTAAAGTATTTCTCAATGATTTCTTGAAATGTTCAAAAATTCAAAAGTGAGTCTAGAAACTGTGCTCAAAAAACCTTTAATTTGAGACATATGATGTACAAATATCAAGTAAAGTACAGGAGTTTGCATAACTCTAGGTAAATTGAAGTGAAATGGGCTAGTCCTAGCCTCAAGAAGAAAAGACTATGACCAACTATCAACAGAATTTTTTTGCTTGCTCCTAGCATGAGCTAGATTGCGGGAGTGTTGTCAGAGGATTTTATATGTCAAAGAAAGACACTCTATCCTTTTCTCACATATTTCTATAATTCAAATTTTCACGATTTAATACTCCTGCAAAGAATGCAGATCCACTCAGAGGGAACAGGTGCATATTCAGTAAAATGTTTCATAAGTGATGTTCATTTTCTCACTTTTCAAAACTGAGAAAGAAAAGTTTGCCAAATTGATCAATATGGAGGTCTGAACTCTAAAGTAACGGCTTATTTAATGTAATGCTATAATCTAGTAAACAAAGTTTAGTTAAGCGAAAAAAGTTTATTTTACTTAACAAGCAATATATATACTAATTATACTATATTTTCTCAACTATATTTGTTACTTGGTAAACAAGCCAAAACATTTAGTATAGTGGGAAAATCAAAAGATATAGAATATTTACCTATGAGGTTGTATTTAGAGGAACGAGCGAGAAAACATTCCTGGTCAAAACCGGATAACTTACGTGTTAAAAATTGTTGGTACACGTATTTGCAAACAATTTCTTCATCATTCGTAAGCAATGAGATAATCGATTGTACACGTGTTTGCAAAGAATTTCTTCACAATTCACAATCAATGAGGTAAGCTGAACCTGAACTTCCTGAGAGCTTCATTGAGGGCCCGTATATTAAAACTTCACAGGTAGGTTCCAGCCGCCTGTTGCGCAGAAGACTTGTTAACACGACGGATCTATGACCTTCCTATTGTTTTACAGGAAACCTAACTACCTCCTCATGTATCTCAGGTGCAATTTTTTACTCCAAACTAGTAATTAAACCCATTACTTGTATCAAGTCTCTCTAAAACGAAGAGAGATAAAATGGTGACGTGTTGAAATCAGCACTGGAAGTCGCGAACGTTTCATGTTCTGCGGTGGTTGTGATAAATCTATTTTTACTGACCGGAAGTCATAAGTGTCTTAGTGCGTTTTTTAAATAACAATTACGGCAAGCAAAAGTTTGGAAAACGGATACGCTTGTCTGATCATAAAATATAAATTATCTTCCTCAAATGCACGCATTAAATCATACATGCGAAACTGATTTCGATTTACGGTTAAAAAACAACAATATTTTAACACTGCTATGAAACATGTAAAGCTGTAATCGCTTTCTACAGAGCACAGGTACATATTTGCGTCAGGAAAGCACTAGCGCAAATTCATGAACCCGCATCGAGCTATTTACAGGGCCAGCTAAATCAATAAATGGCCCGATATCCTCTTGAAAAAAATGTTTCGAAATACAACTACACAACACCTGCTAGATCAATATGGCAGGGCAAGCAGGGGAAGCGCAGGTGCACGAGGGAGAGCCAGGGAGAGAGAGGGAGAGAGACGAAGAGGGAGGTGATACAGACAGGTGATGTCACGGGACACATTCGAGGTTGTTCAAATGATATACAGCCTCTATGATTACAAGCTGGAGCGCATGTCTGTGTGGCTGCTAGAGGACGATTAAAGCACCCTTGATTTTAATATTTTGCATCAACAGCGTTTACGAATGCCGCAAAGGTCTCGTAGGTCACGTTTCTAAGTTTAGTTGACCGCAGCAGGGATCTCCGCCGTATATGAACAGCTCGAAGGTCAGTGCTGAATTAGTCTTGAAAAAGAAATTTGTCGCAGTAACATTCGTGACTCTTCTAAGCTTCAAGGTATAGTGCAGCTTTTATGAGCACATTGGTAATGGAGAAATTTATCAACTCAAAAGAAAATCTGGATCTACGCGAGAATCTGGGACTATCGAGGAAGTTACAAGGGGTGCTTCGCATTCGCAGCTCATGTGCACCAAATCTTCAGCTACTCTGATGGTTCATTTGGCATAATCTAAGAGCAAATCAAAGAATGAACCGACAAAGAGAGGATTTTGGTGGGCATAAAGTGCGGCAGGCAGTGAGTACGTCAGTTCGCCGAAGCACGGCAAGTATTGATCAGAGTGTCCTGCGCACTGGCGTGTCTGTCCGGAGAGCCGGAGCCTGTGGCGGCCAGGTATGGAGATGATGGCGGTGCAAATGGTGGCAGGCGTTGTGCGATCGTGAAAATTTTGCAAAATATGAGATTGTTCATAAGCGAAAGTGAGTTTGATGATCTCTGAAAGTGAGGAAAAGTGATCAGACGACGCTGGTACTTGTGACTTCTCGTGAGATCTCGTGAGTGTCGTTCAATGAATGAATTTAGGTCTAGAAAATCGAAAAGCACTCCTGGAAAAGGGGGAGCAGCAAAATTGAAGTTGTAGGGCCGTCCATATTTGTGTGCAGCAGGAGGTTCAAGGGTCCCGAAGGACCCTTTATAGACCAGCACAATTGTCTGGGCAGTGGGGACCGACATGGCGGGCCACGGCGGTTCCGGTGGGCCCTCGTCGGCGGGTTACGTCGTCCCGGCGGGTCTTCAGGAGCTTCTTATAGAATTCACGGTGTCGGTGCTGGTCGAGCAGCCGTCTGACCTGACCAGCTACGCCGCTGAATATTTCGGGCGACTTGTGGAGGAGCGGATCGGAGTGCAGGCCCCTCAGCAGCGCTCTGATGACGAGTCCATGGCCACAGATGACGATGAACCCATGCCGGGTGAGTAGAGAGTGAAATTTGACTTAATTTATAAGGTAGGTGATGAAAATAGGAACGGGTGAGTACCGAGGGCAAAACTTAACATAGTTTATAAGGTTGGGTATGAAAGTAAAGAGGCAAAACTTAACCTAACGTATGAGGTTATGATCAACCTGTGCCGGGTGAGTCCTGAGAGTGAAATTTGACTTGATTCATAAGGTTACAGATGAAAGATAAAGGACTATTTTGAAGGTGGTAGCAGTCAAGCTATGCGAGTAGACATGTTGAGAGTTTGGGAAGGTAGAGTAGGGATAGGTGACGAAAAGATATCATGCACTCCGCAACCATATAATGTTAATGACGGCGCTCTCTGTCATACTTTAAAAGAAGACTTAGACAGAATTGACGTTAGGAGCGAGCAATAAATTTGAAATAAAGTATACTCCAATTGTAAAACAAGTACTGCTATTATTGGCTCCGACTCAAAACATACAGGCTGAATTTGGCTTGCGATAGACTGTGGTCAGAAATATACGGTGCTCACTTCAACGACAGACACAGGTTCCTTCCAAGTCTAACTTTTTCGCCGCCTGCATGCATGTTTTTCGCCGCCAAAGTAATTTAATCGCTTAAGCGGCGAAAAACATGCATTCTCCGGCGTAAAAGTTAAACTGGGTTTATTGTTCGTTCAGATTCCGCTGCGTATGTTTCTGACCCCAAGTGAGACCTAAAAAAAGTACCCACAAAACACGAGTAAAACAATAGCACTAATCCACGGGTAAAGCGTTTATATTCTGGAAATGTATACTTTTATTGTACGGTCAAATCTCATGTCCGTTTCTGACCCCAAGTGAGACCTAAATAAGTGCTCATAAAACACGTGTCAAACAATAACACTAATCCACGGGTAAAGCGTAAACATTTTGGAAAAGTATAGAACGACTTGTGACTCGTCCCAGGCCTGGCTTGTGGCAGGTAAGTGGACCAGCCTGTTGATGAATAACTAACTCACAAGGGCACAGAAGTTGTACAGATGGTTGCCTGAGTGTCCAGTACTGAAGACAACGGGCTGCTCAGTGGCCGATGTGTCTGATCACAGGGCGGTGGTGCGTGGAAGACAGTATGGTTCGGAACTTCGAGTACAGGTGGAACGCGGCGCTCGAAAATTGACTTTTGGTTTCCTAAAGTTTGCTCGTGTGCCATAAAAACTGAAACTCGCGACATTCGGTGTTGAAGAAGTGAGCGTTGAATTTGAATGGTATAAAATGATGTTACCTCGTGTGGTCGCTTGTCGAATGTGTGTAGTTTGACGTGCTTTTTCCAAGAAATCAACAAGGTAAATGTGTTGATTCATAAACGTTTCTTTTTTAGTAGGGTGTCTCTTATCGTTGAGATTTAAATAGTCGGTGCCGGAAAAATATTTTTTTCTAAAGCAAATCCCTGCCGTATCATTTTACAGTTCACAACGCTCTGTACAGCAGAACAGGCCTTTGTTTTTATAAAATTATTACTCCATTCATCCGACGCAATTTACTCGCCCGAAGGAAATGCCTACACTGCAAAGCATGCCATTGTATGTAAAAGCATGACGGCAATTCTTTTGAAAATTGCATTCATGATGTTTAAGTGTATTAAGCGCCGTGTATGTTAAGATCATTTGCGGGACCACCAAATTCTGGGGACAAATTCTATGAGGCTTTTTTGTCCCTTTTCTGAACTTCTTGCTTTTCCACGAGGCCCAGAAATTACCATGGCCCAGAATGAGGCCCAGGAATTACCATGGCCCAGAATGCCATATCATTAGGCCCAGAATGAAGCTCATGAATGGGGCCCAGAACACCGTTCCATGAGGCCCAGAAGCCATTCTATGAGGCCCAGAAATTACAATGAAACTCACCTACACTCCCTCATGTCGGGCTGACTTCGAAACATTGATGGGAAATTTACCTCATAAACTTAACAGAAATAACAAAACTTACACCTAAATTAATCAGACGTTATAGTTTTCTTGACCGATGAACACGCAGCCACATAAAAATCTATTTTCACGAATTTTGTCAAATTCACCTTTGCGGAAGTGTCACAACCTCAAATTTAAAGTAAATTAAGGTTCTTTTATCTTTATCGTCTTGGGAACACGGCCACTTCCTACTCATTATAAAGTTGAGCGGCTAAAATTAGACCACCGAGCTAGCGCACATAACAGGGATTCCAATATCACGCGACGCACAGTGTCTGCTGGCGGGGAATCGGACCGCCTTTCATCTTCTAATTTCGCGTGACTTGAATGCTTTAGACTCCGCAAATAGCATCAACTGCAAGTCCTGCACCTCGTGCGGCCCTGCGCTGCTCGCAGCCCCGCTTCTGCACACGCCTCACCGTAATGACTTCTATTCTTGTCTTGAGTGCACAATGCATAAACGTGGGCACGAATTTACCTATAATTCAAGTTCTGCTAATTTGGGCTTGCGGTTTAATGATATCTCTCACCGAAAAATGTGTGCGGATACTTGTGTTGTGAAAAATTTCTCATGGGTATTTTTTAACTAAGGGAATTCAAAAAAAATTTAATGGAAAAATGAGGGCATGAATTTAGTATATAGTTCAAGTTCATCAAATTTTGGTTTGCGGTTCAATGATATCTCTCACCGAAAAACGTGTGCGGATACTTGGGTTGTGAAGAATTTCTTATGGGCATTTTAACGATTGTTATTAAAAACGCTTGCATGAAGTTCATGCACCATCATTCAGACGTACATAACACATTCAGACGTACATAACGCATTCAGACGTACATAACGCATTCAGACGTACATAACACACTAACCCAAGAGTCAACCTGTACCTAGCAATGCACATAATTCCATTTAAGCTGGAGAGGCTGTAACCTCTACATGTCTCACTTTTTGAAATTCATCGGAATTTTTCCTACCTTTAGAAATTGACTCAATGTCACTTCGTTCATTTTCTATTAGAGGTAATGACGATCTCATTCAGTCGCAAAAGTGGGCCAAGGCTGCAAGGCTCTTATATGTTTTCACCAAGAGACAAAGTTCCTCTTCAGTCAAAATCCTGTACTATCCATGAGTGTTCCAGTGATAGTCGAGTAAGATCCTCCAAACATCCGCGATCGAACTAAGATGAGTGCGACACTATGATGATAATTGCTCCATCGTTGGATGAAGCATTGCTGAATGCAGAAAATTTTGATTGGTTCACTTATTGCATAACAAAAATAAAAATTCTACACAGGAGTTTACTCGTCAGATGTTAGAAGTCAGCTCCCTTTCGCCACTGAAACGTTGGACTCTTGTTTCTCTGTTGCTCATTGCGCGCCATATTAGCATTCTATAATGCGTCATAGAATGCTAATGCGTCATCATAATAGCATTCTATGATGCGACAGATATTTTTGATGCAGTGAGGGCTGTCTATCACACGTAATGAATTCATGACAATGGAGATGATCACGTGCTGTATTTCTGTCCTACCTTAACATCACTTTATATCTATTCTGTACGTAGTACAAATGGACTCGGTGGATGACAGTACCGAGTTATGTCCCACAAAAACCCGTACTGAGTATTTGTTTTCCCGTATCAGTAATACCATCGTAAGAATACCACAAGCATTTAATTTCTTGCAATATTATCCTTCAAAATTAACCTGTAGAAAAGGCATTACTGATTGTGATGGTGTTACTGATACGAGAAAATAAATACTCGGTTCGGGTTTTAGAGGGACATACGTGCTGTACATAATATTTATACTTCATACGGGGTATTTGTCGATACGAGTATCCGGGCTGGTATGCCAGTGTTATAGTTACATTTACGCTGCGCGTAGGATACAAGTGCATAAATGCCAGTAAATATTTCTACACAACATATAATTTCTACATAAGTATATGATTCCTTCTTATAGCGCGCTAGCTGTGTCTGTGTAATACTTCTACCGCACGCGAAGTATACGCTAATGAGTATGGAAATTCATGTATCATTTGATAATGTCTGCCAAATTGTCTTTGGAGTCCAGCGCACTGCATGTTTATAAATTAGTTCCCATCGTTCGTTGTCTTTTCCACAAAATTTAGCTTTGATGCATAAAATAACTCACAATTTGAAAGCTTCGGTGCAAATTGTGTATCTTTTGTCGCAGAATTTTTCTATGTGTTAGAAAAGTGATGCAAATTTACCGCCAAGTTTTGTAGAAAGCAAAGCTTAAAAGTGCCATAGTTCGCATTCAGTGATACATGAAAGGAGCTGAGCGCAGACCTGAGTGCCAAAATGTGGTTTCATTTCTATCTCTCGATTTTTCAACCATTTGCATGGTTAACCTACCAAAAAGGGATTAAAATGTAAAGTTATAAATAGGGCCTATAGTTGCATTACATTTTATGTGTCAACTTTAATGAGAATATCCTGTTTTCTTGCGTTCTTCTCTTCTGACAAACATGGCAGCAGGAGAATACCGTTGTATTACCTAATTTTCTATAACATTTCAGGAGTCAACTTTAGTGAGAATATAATATTTTTTTTTCATTCTCTTCTGAAAAAACCATGGCAGGCAGCGAACATCATACGGGGTCTTTCATCCCGTTTTTAGAAGTCATGTCAGCCTGAAAGACGACAAGCATCGATTGTGCTATGAAACCTTCCTCGGCCATCATCACCCGCCGCTTAGGTCGCATTAAATCGGTAATGATGTCCTCCGAGGGTAGTGGTGACGTCACGATGCATGCACAACGCGGATAAAGACGTATTATAAAGACGTTCCGTTACGGTACAGCAGTTATCGGAACTTCAGCATTTTGCCGCTACGTTGTCGTATTCTGACCTGTATTTAGTTACGTTTTGTATTTACGTTATTGAGATACGTTGTCGCACTTACCGGAACTTCAGCGCTTTTCCGCTACGTTTTAGTACGTTTTTACTTGTGTTCAATTACGTTATTGTATTACGTTATTGTATTACGTTGTCACAGTTGTTGGAAATTATTGAGTTACTTTGTGACAGTTATCGTACCTTGCGTGTTTTTACCACTGCGTAGTCGTATGTTAAGTAACATTTTCAATGCAAATTTTATTACTGTGCAATGGTGTAACCATGGTACTACGGTGTGACTTTGTTTTTGTATTAAATTTTGCCATGATTTAACGTAGGATTTAACTTACGAGCCTCAAGTCTTTCTGTGCCATTTGATGCAAAATGATAATGGCGTTTGAAATCGCTATTGGCAAATGGCACTTGGCTAGTGGCAAAGATAGTATCAATAGCATTGACAAAGCTACTTCCATTAGCAATGGCAACAGCAAATGGTCATTAAAAATTAAAAAAATGTGGTAGTTCAACGATCGCGCCTCGGTTCATTTCGTGGACAGAAGCAGATCGTGCCAAAAAATTTCCCACAGCACAACGATTGTCGTCTACTGCTGTTAGCATAAATGTTCTCTGTAGTCCTTCGAAAATAATTGCACATATGGCAGAGTTAAAATGAAAGCTTTTTGAAGCTTTCTATCACTTTTCACGAGCGCTGTTTACACTTAGGTTTGAAGGCCTTTTGAAAAAATATTTTCTAGGTATGAAGAAATGTTTGTTTTTTTCGATGTTTTTGAATGAGTGTTTCTATCTAAGTTTCCAGAGTGGATTAAACTTCTAAATGTTCTTGGGACAGAAATTACATCTATTTTAATATAACTGAATTAATCACCTGCGTATCCTGGGTTTCAGAATATATCAAATTTCCAAATGTTCGTGTGGCAGAATTTTTATATTCTTTAATATGACAGAATTAATTCTCGTGAATCAAAAAGTTTTCAAGAGGGTCCTAAAAATAGTAATTTTTTGCGAGAATTCTAATTTAGTTATTTGTTTTTACAGTTATATTAGATAAAAACATGTTAAAATTATGTAGTTTCCAGCCTGTAATATGAAGCTAAAAGGTACCTTGATAACGTGGGAAAATAATCTCCATAATCAAGAGGCAAAAATAAACGTTTTTCATTACTAAAAAACAAGGTTAGCTTCAACAAGCCTGGATTAAGAGACGAAGCATGTCATGGCGCGAACAGAAAAATAGCCTCCACCGAACGGGATCAAAGTAGTCAGAAATGCTGTTGCCAGATTAGAGGCGACATTGCCTCCAGTTATTTAGACGAGACAAGTTTCAGGGCTCACAGGGAGCTCTGGCACTATGGCTGTTCTTATTGATTAAACCCTGCCAACTGGCTGGCTGGACTTGCTGGCTGAACGGATGGCTGGAAGGCTGGCTGGATGGCTGGCTCCAGTTGCCGGGCATCAGCAGGTGGTTCCAGCCAAGGAGGCTTCCAGCCACATCTGTTGCTGCGGGCCAAAAGGATGGTTTTTGAGACCATTTTCATGACTCCAGAAAGTCTAAAAACGCTCATGAAAACTTTTGATGTAACATGTGATAGAAACCATTTTCACCATTACCAGAAAGTTGAAAAACCGCTCATGAAAAACCTTTGATATGGAATATGATAGAAACTATTTTCATCACCACCAGAAAGTTGAAAAACCGCCCATGAAAAACTTCTGTTATGGCATATGAAGAGTTCATTGATCTCAACGCGTTGACTGCGATGGGTTAAACTGAAGTTCAATATTCAAGTCAAATTTAAAGCCAAAAGTTGCAAGCAATTTTATGAATACCAAACATTAACTGGGTTCATTAAATACCATGCATTTTAAAAGATTGTTAACATTTTTCATGGGTCGTTTCGCAGCTACAAAAACTAAGCACGACCTCTCGATGGGTCGTATCGCAAGTAATGTGTAAAATTCTCACGCTATATATCTTCAACCAAAATACTTTGAGAACTAGGATATGTAAAAGGAATTCATTAGTTTTCAGGGGATTGGCAGAACGTTGGTTGTTTTTGGACGAGATATCTCAGAATCTATTTTGACATCCGCATCACAGTCGTAAATAATCGCTATCAGCATTCATGTTTTATACATGCGCCCTAGATACCATAAAATGAATGATAAATGAAGCAACAAATCACCGGACTCCCTATCCATCGTCAGTTTTTTTGAAGCTGTGGTGATGACGATACGAGCAGTCGGCCCTCTACATCAAGGCGGACCAGAATTTGTCCTTTTGTTCGGGTCTTATCATGCGAGAACTATATCATGTACAACTATACGTGCCGCCTACCATACTAAAATACGCTCAAGGCCAAAATAATTAATAACCCTCGTGTATAACCTTGTGTAAATAAAAATAACCCCTTGTTTGTTTGTAAAAAACGCTCTGTGCAATTGCAAGTTTTTAAATTGCGCCAAGAGCCTCTGAAACGCAGTAGTTAATTTTGCGTTATTTCAATTCGTGGTTTTATGACCCACAAATATAAACTATTTTTTCCTTATAGTTTGGGTTAGGATATCTAAAACAACCCTAACCCAAGGAGCAGTCTGTTGTAGTGTAGTGTCTTTGGTACCAGAGGTTAAAACAAGTTCTTCCTTTGTGAACAGACAGGCTGATTTAGATATTAAGTTTATGACAATCAATCAAATTTTACCACCATTGGTCATCAAGATACATTTCAAAAACAGTTTCACTTCCAAGTAGCCCTGGCCTCCGTCATTTCCAGATATGAACCCAACGGTGAACGGCGCTCGTGTCCCATCTCGGGAAGTGGTGTAACAAAACATGTCATCGGGCTGCAAAGGCTCTGATGTTCAGCGTAAATGAGCCCCGAACCCTGAAGAAATATTAAACAATTTAAACAATTTAAACAGTTTAAGCAATTTAGACAATTTATACATTTTAAAAAATTTATTTACCACAAGCGATACAGAAGTAGATTGGTTTTTAAGTCTGTTACAATGATTAAATTTCAGTATAGCTACCTTTGGGCGTATTTTTTGTTTGTTATTTTCAAGTGTCTAATGCAAGATGTCGCTTTGTGAGCAATGTGGTGTGTTGGTATCCGTTTCTTAGTTTCCTCGATCATTATCACCTTCAATTTACGTATAGTCGCGCTGACTTGTCTTATTATAAACCACGTTTTGCGAAGAGGATAATCTTCTCCTCTTCATTATTTTTCCTCGTATTCTCCTCAGTATTCGCACGAAAAGCAAGATTTTAGAACAATTTACGTCACAAAGTTTAAAGTCGACTTAAATCTTGAACTTTAGCTTAACTTAGTAGAGAAGCTTACTCTGTCAGCTGTGACACTACCAAGTGGTAAACTGTTTTAAAATCCGTGCAGTGGTGAGCTGGTGATTACCGTCATTATCTGGCTTGTGTCATCCATCATTTGACGTGCACGCTTCGCGATTTCTCGGATCCGTCGAAGATTTACGTCATGATTGCATTTGTTCGTGAGAAAGTGATAGCGTTCGCTGCTTTTTCTTCATGTATTTTGGAGTTCCCTTATCGTCCTAACCTAAAAACGTTTTTATTCCGCGAAGCTGAATAAAAGTCAGTGCAATAGTGTGTATGTGATAGTGGAGTACTTACTGAATGTTGGCATGCGTTGTGGTCTGGGAGACGGAAATTTGTTGCGTCAATACAGTATTGTAACGGAAATAGATATTTTACGGTATTTCTTAATACTTTGTGGTAAATAGGTATTTGCAACTAGACCATGTTTTATGTGAATGGTTACTTACGTGGTGCTGTACAAGAAGTAGAATATTTCATTGCATATTGTTTCTCATGCGGTATTTTACCTGATAAAGAATATAATGTAAAGTATGTAGCTACTTTTCAAACTGATTTAATGTAAATAGTAGCAATTTTACCAAAAAAAATCATTGGTTACACTACATGCAAGTTTGATCCTGGATTCGCCCATATACAGCCGGTAGGAAATTTAATGCCAATGTAATTTACCTCAATTATAAATACTAACTATTAAAATTATTTTCATGAATATAGGAACATGATAAAGGAAGTTTCAGCAACTATATCAATGTTTTACTCTCTACAAACTTGCTTTATATTTTACCGGAAATTGCATCCAAATGAACTTTAATTATAAGTAACACGGACCTAAGCACGCGGATCGCACATTTTTTTGTGTATTTTTCAAGCGTCAGAAATTATCGTGATTAATGCTCTGATTTAAGTCGTTTCACTCACTATAACTTTTTTAATGATTGTCTAATTTAAACAATTTCGCCTAGTCGACCATCGGTATCCCCATGAGCTTCTTAAATTGAGGTCAATTTAAAAATATGCCAGAATTTCATTAAAGTTCAGCACCGTGTACTAAAGAAATCACTACTGTGCTTCACTACTTTTCATTTGCTTTTTATCTCTCTTGAAAATACAACCACCGTGATTTTTGAACGGATATGTCATGTGATTCAAACCAACACTAAAAGCATTTTGCTCTTTATACGTGGAATTCAATCAAAAATTGAACTAACTCGATAATTAGATTCCATATGCTGTGCTTAAACTCAAGTTAGTATTGAAAAACCGTTTCAAAATTGCAGAGCAGTGAACTAAATATATTTTTCGAAGATCGGTACATTCACTTTTATATGTTATTCCCGCGCCCTGGAATTCATTCAAAAATTGAACCAACTCCATTAGATTCCATGCTATGCTTAAACTTCAATTAACATTGAAATCCCTTATCAAAATTACAGAGCAGTGACCTGAATTTATTCTTCGCTGATCCAAATATATATTTCGAAGATCGATATTCACTCACTCATCCGACGTACTACCTGGAATAGGGAATTTCAATTTTTACGTTCAAGTTTCGATGATATCTGTTAGCCCGAGTACTTATGTTTAAGGTCGGAAAGAGTACAACATTCCTACAGAACAATTGAAGTTTGCGCCTCATATTAAGATATACCCGAGATGTCGTGTGGGGCCTGTTAGGGTCTTATCAACGCGTGATAAGAGTTATCGTCTATCTAAAGCTATATAAACTAGTCAGAAGCGGCTGTCGTTACCAGTCGTGATGCGAAGTTTCTGTGTTTCCAATATTCGTTGAAATGGAAGTAACTTATATACTTGGGACTCGTGTATTGACTCATTTTGTGTTCAGAAGAAAGTGGTGTTTACGCCATTTTACATAATATTTTTTTCTGTGTATGCAACATTCGTTGAATTGGAAGTAGCTTATATACTTGGGACTCGTGTATTGACTTATTTTGTGTCCAGAAGTGACGTGGTGTTTATGCCATTTAGCACGATATTTTCTTGAGAGTCAACTTCTGTGTGTACAATGAACGCAAATTTGAAACTGCGGCTCACGAAACTATAGTAGTAACTATATAGTAATAGTATTGACCTGAGAGTAAAACAACTGTGAAAACGATGAGTGTGTTTTGAAAAATACGGTTCTTGAAATTATTTCATCTCAAATAACATTTTCTCGATAGCCAACTACTTGGAAGGAATACAATCAGCGCATTTCGGAAATGAGGTTCTTGAAAGTAAACAGTACAATAGACCTTGAGTTCTTCGTGCAACCTAAGTAAAATCTTAATACTTCGGTAAATTTGCGTATTTTTTTTGTTTGCTTGCACGAGGGCAGCCCAAAACAAGTGAGCGAATGCAAATGAAAGCCCCTGCAGAATGGAACATCTGATTTCCAACTCTATTGAACTTTTTCTCGTTTTCTGGTGAACTATTAATTAGAAATCGTAATGGAGTTTTGGTATTTGTGTGATTTTTTTACTGGCTGATTGGATATTTACATTTTTGAGGCTGTTGAATACCGATGAATGAATTTCTATGTTTTTTGGGGCGGATGGAAGAATTTGTGGATGGTAACATTATTCGTGGCAGAACTTGGGAGAAAACTTTCAGAGACGCATGGGACCTTATTTTTGTAAACTTGAATTTGCAGATTACTGTATTGTCCACTCTCGATAAATAAGAATAACATCACAGCTAAGCACATAGAGGCATAACAGTCATAGTAAATACAAAAGAGGATGAAAAAATGGTACAAAATTACGATGAAAAAACTCAAAATAAATCTGTGCGCTTGAGAGCAGCGCGGGTGCAGATTGGCAGGATGAACAAAACCTGTAATTTATTAATGAACCTCGACAACTTGTATCTGTATGAACAAAATTACTACGGAAAACTGATTATGAATGAATAAGTGTTACTTGATTTACTAACGAAGAACGATTCTCAAAAGAATTCGGACATGATTGCAATATAGGTATATAAAAAATAAATATAATTCCTGACGAAATTAGGATATGAAATGCTAATATAATTAATATAAAATTAGCAAATTAGTATGCGAAATATTATTAAAATTAGTATAAAATTTGTAAATTAGTATGTGGAATATTAGTTAAATTAATAGAAAATTAGTAAATTAGTATGTGAAATCTGCTCTGTAATTTTAATTAAGCAAAAGAATATTCAGAGATGATGAAGAGCAGATAAAGAATGTACGTGATATTCACCAACCAATCCTTTAATTTCATCGACGTTCTTTGATAACGTCTTTTTGTCATGTTGAGAAGCGAGGGAATGACGCTATCTGCATTTATCTAAGACGGCAGGCAGATCCCGGGCCTGGTTTGCCTGACATGGTCTAGCTGATAACACTCCGTCACCCTCGGGCGCCTTGCTACAACGCCTTCAAATATCCGTGATCCAGCGCTCCTTGATGTTCATTTCGTAAAAAAAGCAAGAGATCGTGATGAGTTCATTATTAGTCTTCCTCACGTTTACGCTTTCCAAGTCCACTGTAAAGTAGTTCACACTTAATGGAAATTCTGGAGAAACATGCAATTTGAAATCAATTTACAGGTTTTCTTAATAATCTCACTTTGTGGATATTCAGAAGAAATTTGTATTTTGAAATCACTTTGTTGGGTTTCCTCATCATGTCACTCAATAATGCCACTTTATGGAAACACAGGAGAAATTTGTTTTGTGAAATAATTTTAAAGGTTTTTACCAAAGTTGCTTGAGCTGGAAAATAAGATTAGCTTCTATCGTAGATTCTCTAGGTCTTTTGTAGAATTTGTAATTGGAATCTGAATCATTTGGAGATTCTGTTTCATTAAATAGGTGAATAATTAATTACTTTTTGAGCAATTTTTTCAAATGAGATCGAAGGACATCAGTTTTTCACTGTCGTTTGCAAGCGTGCATAAGCTCAAATACTCATAGACCGAGGGGACATTCATAGTGTTAAAATCTTTAATCACAAGTCTTATGTTTTCACACACTTCACGTTATGCTTTTTAAATTCCTAAACAGTTGCGATCACTGTGCTTCCTCATACTTGGAAATCACTCAGTGGAAAGGAAATATTCACGTTCTTACATGACCGAACACACAAGCATGAGCGTTGCTTGAAGTGAAGGGATGTTAACATAAACTTCCGTTCTGAAGTTTGATGTAAGAAACAGTTAACGTGCTGCACTTATTGCCAGTGACGTATATGTACATATTCTAAACGTCTCGCAGAAAAACACAAGTCATGTTCAAGAAGAGTTCAAAGAAATCCACACCGGAGCCTGTAGCGATCAGCTTCAAGCCTCTCGACACCGAGCTTGAGGAGGAAGAAGGTAAGTGATGCTAAATAATAATCTCCGTCGATGTTTGAAATTCAAATTAATGTTAGCCGATGTTCAAAGACTGAAATAATGTCCGCCGATGTTTACAATTTGAAATAAAGTCCGCCGATGTTTACAATTTAAAATAAAGTCCGCCGATGTTTAAAATTAAAAATAATGTTAACCGATGTTCAAAGACTAAAATAATGTCCATCGATGCTTAAAACTTGAAATAATGTTCGCCGATGTTTACGATTTGAAATAGTGTCCGCCGATGTTTACAATTTAAAATAAAGTCCGCCGATGTTTAAAATTCAAAATAATGTTAACCGATGTTCAAAGACTAAAATAATGTCCATCGATGCTTAAAACTTGAAATAATGTCCGCCGATGTTTACGATTTGAAATAGTGTCCGCCGATGTTTACGATTTGAAATAATGTCCGCCGATGTTTACGATTTGAAATAGTGTCCGCCGATGTTTACGATTTGAAATAGTGTCCGCCGATGTTTACGATTTGAAATAGTGTCCGCCGATGTTTACGATTTGAAATAGTGTCCGCCGATGTTTACGATTTTAAATAGTGTCCGCCGATGTTTACGATTTGAAATAGTGTCCGCCGATGTTTACGATTTGAAATAGTGTCCGCCGATGTTTACGATTTGAAATAGTGTCCGCCGATGTTTACGATTTGAAATAGTGTCCGCCGATGTTTACGATTTGAAATAGTGTCCGCCGATGTTTACGATTTGAAATAGTGTCCGCCGATGTTTACGATTTGAAATAGTGTCCGCCGATGTTTACGATTTGAAATAATGTCCGCCGATGTTTACGATTTGAAATAATGTCCGCCGATGTTTAAAAAATTTAAAATAATGTCCACTAATGTTTGAAATTTAAAACAATGTCGGCCGACGTTTGAAGTACTCAGAGGGGTAATTTAGGTTATATTATCACTTATTGATAACATTCAAAAGAAGTGCTATGGAAGTAGACTTAAATACAACAGTAAACTAAAATTCTTCAAACTTGCGCCCGTGAAAATAGGAAACACGCTTCAACCATATAATAACAGTAATAATTTAATTGAAAATAAATTGAAGAAGCGAATGAAAAACGTTCAAAAATAAATGATAAATTTCAAATAAATGTATAGTAACTAGAAAACTAATTAAAAATTTCATTTGGAATGCAAGGACTTGCCATCGATGTTAAATTGCAATAAAAACGAATTAAAAACACTAAAAATGATAATGGAATAAAATAAATTTACAATAATTAGAAAACTAATTAACAATTCAATTTTAAATGCAAGCCAATTGTGTCTGAAATCATGTTTAGTGTTTCAAGAGCTGTCGCAGAGCTTAATCTTGCAATGCTCTTCTAAAATTCTACCTGCAAGTGGGTGAATAATTGTTCCTCACGGCCGGAAACTCAAAATAAAATATCTAAATATTAAATTTTTCGAAATATAGTATGTGGGTTAGTTCATGTAGGAAAGTCCAAAGGTCATGGCAGAACTTTAAAAGAACTTCTGGAATCACACGTGAATTCATACAGGAAATCAAAAGGTCATGATAGGACTTAAATAGAACATCTGGAGTCACTCGTGAATTGCAGGGTTTGGACTATCTCTTCATGACGTCCTATGACGGCCTATATAACGCGAAGATCTTTTTCATTCAATGAATTACTTCAAACTAAGTACCTACCTCGATGTTCATAGAACTGTGTTTTTTCTTTGCGCCATATTCATGAAATGTTTGGTTGGGAAGACGGTTTTGTACAATCAACATAAAAGAAAATTATGAAAATGATGTGTAATATTTCCTGAAGTTCTGTAGGATATCAGCTGCGTTGTGTTTATTGCTTACGCTGGAAATAAAGAATAGCTTCCATCATAGATTCTCAAAATTCATCGTATAATTCATAATTGGTGTCCGAGTTGTGTTGGAGGTCTTCATTAATGAAATATATGAACAATTAATTAGACTTTGAGCAATTTTGTCAAATGAGATTGAACGACACCAGTTTTATGCTTATCACTCTTTCGGCTGCTGGGAATATTTATTTTTAGCTTGTATTTTTGACGTAGCAGATGAAATTTGCGTCAAGATGCACTGCAATGTCAGTTATTGTTTGGCGTTTCATAACGCATGTATTAAATTCTATGAAACTGCTTCCAAATGACTATAATGCTAAGGAGATCTTTTTATCATCAAGCTGTTGCAGCCGTACATGGGAGAGGCAATCTCTTGAATTCATTCAAAGAGATTTGCATTTTTAACCATGTAAATATATTTGCGGTATTGCAAATAAATATTTTGTATAGCTCATAGAACGAACAAAACAAACCCAAATTGTTCGTAGAGATTCGTCTTTTTTTACTGAGCAGCTCAACGTAAATTTATTTACTGTTATATCAGAACCACTAATGCAGGACAATAGGATAAGCTGTAGGAAACGACGTCCCAATAATGAAACTCAACTCCAAAACAGCATGTTAGAGAACGTCAATTCACGTGTATTCCAGTTAAAGCCTCTCATTCATACAAACAACAGTCAATTTTCTCACTAAACACTAATCACATACATGCAAAAAACAGCCAATTCTCTCACTAAACACTAATCACATTCATGCTGAATCAGCCAACAGTCTCACTAAACACTGGAAATAGTCAGCTGGATCTACATTATGACCAACGCTGCAACGCAGACAGTAAATTCAAGCTTCCCCTTCCTTATAGTGCTCCACCTTGCCAGCGTCTCGCTCGTGCCCGGTTTGGGTCAGCCTATAGCTCATCCTGGTCCGCATAGGAACAAAGTTGGTACAAGTGCCATCTTCTTTATACATCACCATAAGAAAATGCAATTTTATAATACTTTCAGCATTGCCTCCAGGGTTCTAAATTAAAGATTTCCTCTGTTTTTCGCTTATTTGTTATTCGCTCATATTAATTTAAAAGTTATAAGCGTTGGGTACGTCATCTTCGAAAGTATTATAGGCGTAAATTCTCAAATTACATTCCTGGTAATCGTGAATTATTGAAACTTTGTCATTTTTATTGAGTCATAACCTAGAAAACTCAATTTGGTGTTCTGATTTTGAAGTTCCCGTCACTTTCTCACTTTATCTGGCGATAACTTCTTCGAAATCTGGCGGCGCGGTCAAAATATTTGTGTCAGGTAGACTGACTAAAGTGAGGCGAATTTCCTGAATAATCTAACACCTTTGCCGTTTTTAACACCCCCAAATATTTTCACAAAAACTTACCAAGCACATTCCTTCATTGACTTTCTTAAATAAGATAAGGATCTCATTAAACACGAGTTTCCTTGCACTTTTATATATAATTCGGATATGTAAAAGGCAAAACATTTTTATATATATCTTTGCTTTTTTGTTATTTTCACTTAGAACTTCGAAGCGCTCCGAATTTCATTAATTGACGGTAACTCCAGTCAACGTTTTGACATTGACAAGTTAGCTTAGTCTGCTGATTAACTACAATTTCTGTAGCAGCAATGGAAAGACAAACACACACACACACGCGCGCACACACACACACACACACACACACACACACACACACACGCACACACACACACACACACACCCACACACACACACACACACACACACACACTCACACCTTGCATAAAGCGGCTACGTCCAACAAACACTACCTTCTCTTATCGGAGATAAGAGATTGAACTTCACATTCTCTTTGAAACTTTTACACCAAAATGTCATAGAAAATGCACAAAGGGTATTTCATATTTATCCAATAGTTTGCAGAATTCCATGAATAAAAAGACATATTTAGTTTTCATTTAGAGTTGACATTTCAGATCTAACGCAAAACAGTGCTCTTGATTTCCACTTATTCTTTCATCGGCTGCCCTCATGGAACATAAGGTTACGTACTTTTGGTATTTTTTTCAAGTTGACCTTCATCGTTTGCGCTAACTGTGGATGTTGTCAAGGCTGCCAAAAGACTGCACTTCACCGAGCTCGGGCGGTGATTCGTTCCAGTGAAGCAAGCAATCTAACGCTGGGCCGTGTGTGTTGTTTGGACCGTCGTGACATCACCACCACTCACACACGACGCCTCTTTCACCTAGTCTCCGCCTGAGTCTGAGGCGGTGGTTCATAACCTTTTTTCTCCAACTTACTACTTTTTAGGAAGCCAACTCTTCATTTCCCACCACAGCATCTTCCTTTTACCTATCTGTGACATTCCTAACCCAGCAGTTTTGTCACTTCTCCCCAAACATGACATACAATACCTCATTATGGTTGTTTTTGTTATTAAAGCAGTCTGTAAATGGCTGTAATTTGTAAAGTAAGTCAACATGTGAATGTAATGTACTAGATTTTGAAATGCTATCGATTTTTCGTAAAAAAATCCACGAAATTCCCCACCTGGCAACTCCGCCATTCCCCTAAGGTAAAGAACCGCTGGTCTGAGGCAAGCGAGAAACGATGATTTCGATCCAGGCGTTCGGTCGCGTAGAAAACAGAACTCACAGCTGAGAGTTGTGGCACCTCTAGAATCTCGAAATGAATGCTGAATGTTACGTGTTCGGGAATTTGAAGTATGTCATTAAAAGCGCCAAATGCAGTCCAGGCATTGAAATCAAAATGCCAACCACGATTGAAAACGTGAAATGATGCTCAGTTTCCAGAGATTGTGCTCAGGGTCTGCGCATGACAACAGTTCAGTGTGTGGGGGGAAACGATTATTTTATGGAGCGGAATTTTACAACTTATTTTTTTGCATGTTGAACCATTTTTAAAAGATATCTAAATCTGGATTCCCTGGGAATACCTGCTATATAAAAATTGTTTCATTTTGGCATTTAAAAAAATCGATACATAAATGAGTTTTCTAACTCCGATACTTCCGCTCTGTTGATGACGTATTTATTCCGTGTGGCTTAATTTTTAAAAGTTGTCTCAATCTGAATACCTTGGGACTACCTACTAAATAAAAATTGCTTAACTTTGGCATTTCAAAGGTATTCGATACATAATTGAGCCTTCTAACACCTACACCTGCTCTCTGGAAGCTGGGTAGTGGCGTACGTCAAACCAAGTCGCAGAATTAGACAGACTGCTTTACGACGCCCACACGGCCTCGTCGACCTCTTCCTCTTCCTCTCCAGTCCGTCCCTCGAGGGTTCATAAATTCGCTCAAGTAGGCATACATCAATGAAATATTCTTCCACGTGAATGCAGCTTAGGTGTGGGTGTGAGGTCCATTCTTAATCACATTCGTGGGTGTGACGTTCTCAATCACACCTGCTGTTTGCGCTGTTTGAGGAGTTGAAACCTGATTTTTTGGGGTAAAAAAAACATAATTTAATTCAGAAAAGGGAAAAGAAATGAAAGAGCATTAGTATATTTTCAAAAAATTTGAGACATGAATGGTTTTTGAATACAAAAGTCAATAATTTAACGGAGGAAAGAGAAAAGAAATGAAAGAGCATCAGTATTTGTTCAAAAACTTGAGACATGAATGGAAAACGGCATATTGGGTGTCAAAATTTTTTGATGTAATGGTCTTAAAATGGTAGGTACACAACACCACGTAATGTTGTCGGAACATGAACGGCACAACAGCTGAAAGAATAAAGTGAAAAATTCACTTTTTACTTGATTTGCGTCAAGTTTGAAGAAATCTAAAAATACCGATGCCCCCAAAAAATGTCGAGGTGTTGAAAAGAAACTTTTAATGGGATACTTCTATTGCTAAAATTGGCTCATAAGCTTCTCCACTGCATACAAATAACCGAGATTCTCGTAGTCTAACCAGACGCTTTAAATAATCGTAAGCTAAAGGCAACAACATTTACTACCATGCAATTCACATTCACTTCTCGTAATACACACTCACGACAGCAATATTAGTGTATAAATCACAATGAGGACGCCAACTTCATGGCAGACTGCAAAATTTCTTTTTAACTCAGAGGCGGTACAAATAATTTTTTTAAAAATAAAAATGATTGACAAAAAACTATAAAGCTATGGAAAACAGCCGGTAACAAGTACGTTTACAAAGAAAAGAAAAATAAACAAACGATTAATACTTTTGACATGTTCAATATTCAAATACTTTGCAATATTCAAATAAAGAGCACGAGTTAACTCAAGGCCACGCGGTTTGTAGAAATGATGTGCCAATATTCAGATGTTATTTACTATACATCCATTGATGTGACCGACTTCCTTTTGTTAGTCAATGTTTGTCGCTCGTACTACAAGTGATGGTAACGAGTACAGGTGCAGATGATCATAAATAGCGTGTATGATCATGTTACGTTATGACATGTACAGAACTTTATCCTGGGTCCTATGATCATTCGATGCTACAACCCCAGGGGTCGTCACAACTATTTCCTGCAAGCTGAGTGAGAGCTACATCGTATTTAAGCTGTACCAATTTCCCACAAACTGAGAGCTACACCGTAGTTAAGCATTACCAATTTCCCACAAAGTGGGAGCTACACCGCAGTTAAGCTGTACCAATTTCCCACAAACTGAGAGCTACACCGTAGTTAAGCAATACCAATTTCCCGCAAAGTGGGAGCTACACCGTAGTTAAGCTGTACCAATTTCCCACAAAGTGGGAGCTACACCGTAGTTAAGCAATACCAATTTCCCACAAACTGAGAGCTACACCGTAGTTAAGCAATACCAATTTCCCACAAACTGAGAGCTACACCGTAGTTAAGCTATACCAATTTCCCACAAACTGAGAGCTACACCGTAGTTAAGCTATACCAATTTCCCACAAACTGAGAGCTACACCGTAGTTAAGCAATACCAATTTCACACAAACTGAGAGCTACACCGTAGTTAAGCAATACCAATTTCCCACAAAGTGGGAGCTACACCGTAGTTAAGCTGTACCAATTTCCCACAAAGTGGGAGCTACACCGTAGTTAAGCTGTACCAATTTCCCACAAACTGAGAGCTACACCGTAGTTAAGCAATACCAATTTCACACAAACTGAGAGCTACACCGTAGTTAAGCAATACCAATTTCCCATAAACTGAGAGCTACACTGTAGTTAAGCAATACCAATTTCCCACAAAGTGGGAGCTACACCGTAGTTAAGCTATACCAATTTCCCACAAAGTGGGAGCTACACCGTAGTTAAGCTGTACCAATTTCCCATAAACTGAGAGCTACACCGTAGTTAAGCTGTACCAATTTCCCACAAAGTGGGAGCTACACCGTAGTTAAGCTGTACCAATTTCCCATAAACTGAGAGCTACACCGTAGTTAAGCAATACCAATTTCACACAAAGTGAGAGCTACACCGTAGTTAAGCAATACCAATTTCCCACAAACTGAGAGCTACACCGTAGTTAAGCTATACCAATTTCCCACAAAGTGGGAGCTACACCGTAGTTAAGCTATACCAATTTCCCACAAAGTGGGAGCTACACCGTAGTCAAGCTATACCAATTTCCCACAAACTGAGAGCTACACCGTAGTTAAGCTATACCAATTTCACACAAAGTGGGAGCTACACCGTAGTTAAGCAATACCAATTTCACACAAAGTGAGAGCTACACCGTAGTTAAGCAATACCAATTTCCCACAAACTGAGAGCTACACCGTAGTTAAGCTATACCAATTTCCCACAAACTGAGAGCTACACCGTAGTTAAGCTATACCAATTTCCCACAAACTGAGAGCTACACCGTAGTTAAGCTGTACCAATTTCACACAAACTGAGAGCTACACCGTAGTTAAGCAATACCAATTTCACACAAACTGAGAGCTACACCGTAGTTAAGCAATACCAATTTCCCACAAAGTGGGAGCTACACCGTAGTTAAGCTATACCAATTTCCCACAAACTGAGAGCTACACCGTAGTTAAGCTATACCAATTTCCCACAAACTGAGAGCTACACCGTAGTTAAGCAATACCAATTTCACACAAACTGAGAGCTACACCGTAGTTAAGCTATACCAATTTCCCACAAACTGAGAGCTACACCGTAGTTAAGCTATACCAATTTCCCACAAACTGAGAGCTACACCGTAGTTAAGCAATACCAATTTCACACAAACTGAAAGCTACACCGTAGTTAAGCAATACCAATTTCCCACAAAGTGGGAGCTACACCGTAGTTAAGCTGTACCAATTTCCCACAAAGTGGGAGCTACACCGTAGTTAAGCTGTACCAATTTCCCACAAACTGAGAGCTACACCGTAGTTAAGCAATACCAATTTCACACAAACTGAGAGCTACACCGTAGTTAAGCAATACCAATTTCCCACAAACTGAGAGCTACACCGTAGTTAAGCTATACCAATTTCCCACAAAGTGGGAGCTACACCGTATTTAAGCAATACCAATTTCCCATAAACTGAGAGCTACACCGTAGTTAAGCTATACCAATTTCACACAAAGTGGGAGCTACACCGTAGTTAAGCTGTACCAATTTCCCACAAACTGAGAGCTACACCGTAGTTAAGCAATACCAATTTCACACAAAGTGAGAGCTACACCGTAGTTAAGCAATACCAATTTCCCACAAACTGAGAGCTACACCGTAGTTAAGCTATACCAATTTCCCACAAAGTGGGAGCTACACCGTAGTTAAGCTATACCAATTTCCCACAAAGTGGGAGCTACACCGTAGTTAAGCTATACCAATTTCCCACAAACTGAGAGCTACACCGTAGTTAAGCAATACCAATTTCACACAAACTGAGAGCTACACCGTAGTTAAGCAATACCAATTTCCCACAAAGTGGGAGCTACACCGTAGTTAAGCTGTACCAATTTCCCACAAAGTGGGAGCGACACCGTAGTTAAGCTGTACCAATTTCCCACAAACTGAGAGCTACACCGTAGTTAAGCAATACCAATTTCCCACAAAGTGGGAGCTACACCGTAGTTAAGCAATACCAATTTCCCACAAAGTGGGAGCTACACCGTAGTTAAGCAATACCAATTTCACACAAACTGAGAGCTACACCGTAGTTAAGCAATACCAATTTCCCATAAACTGAGAGCTACACTGTAGTTAAGCAATACCAATTTCCCACAAAGTGGGAGCTACACCGTAGTTAAGCTATACCAATTTCCCATAAACTGAGAGCTACACCGTAGTTAAGCAATACCAATTTCACACAAAGTGAGAGCTACACCGTAGTTAAGCAATACCAATTTCCCATAAACTGAGAGC
Organism: Morinoia aosen; assembly: GCA_030386875.1. Taxonomy (NCBI): domain Eukaryota; kingdom Metazoa; phylum Arthropoda; class Malacostraca; order Amphipoda; family Talitridae; genus Morinoia; species Morinoia aosen. The sequence goes on from CM059571.1 coordinate 777,103, forward strand.
TACACCGTAGTTAAGCAATACCAATTTCCCACAAACTGAGAGCTACACCGTAGTTATGCTGTACCAATTTCCCACAAACTGAGAGCTACACCGTAGTTAAGCAATACCAATTTCCCATAAACTGAGAGCTACACCGTAGTTATGCAATACCAATTTCCCATAAACTGAGAGCTACACTGTAGTTAAGCAATACCAATTTCCCATAAACTGAGAGCTACACCGTAGTTAAGCAATACCAATTTCCCACAAACTGAGAGCTACACCGTAGTTAAGCAATACCAATTTCCCACAAAGTGGGAGCTACACCGTAGTTAAGCTGTACCAATTTCCCACAAAGTGGGAGCTACACCGTAGTTAAGCTGTACCAATTTCCCATAAACTGAGAGCTACACCGTAGTTAAGCAATACCAATTTCCCACAAACTGAGAGCTACACCGTAGTTAAGCTGTACCAATTTCCCACAAACTGAGAGCTACACCGTAGTTAAGCAATACCAATTTCCCACAAACTGAGAGCTACACCGTAGTTAAGCTGTACCAATTTCCCACAAACTGAGAGCTACACCGTAGTTAAGCTGTACCAATTTCCCACAAACTGAGAGCTACACCGTAGTTAAGCAATACCAATTTCCCACAAACTGAGAGCTACACCGTAGTTAAGCTGTACCAATTTCCCATAAACTGAGAGCGACACCGTAGTTAAGCTATACCAATTTCCCACAAACTGAGAGCTACACCGTAGTTAAGCTGTACCAATTTCCCACAAACTGAGAGCTACACCGTAGTTAAGCTGTACCAATTTCCCACAAACTGAGAGCTACACCGTAGTTAAGCAATACCAATTTCCCACAAACTGAGAGCTACACCGTAGTTAAGCTGTACCAATTTCCCACAAACTGAGAGCTACACCGTAGTTAAGCTGTACCAATTTCCCATAAACTGAGAGCTACACCGTAGTTAAGCAATACCAATTTCCCACAAACTGAGAGCTACACCGTAGTTAAGCTGTACCAATTTCCCACAAACTGAGAGCTACACCGTAGTTAAGCTGTACCAATTTCCCACAAACTGAGAGCTACACCGTAGTTAAGCTGTACCAATTTCCCACAAACTGAGAGCTACACCGTAGTTAAGCTGTACCAATTTCCCACAAACTGAGAGCTACACCGTAGTTAAGCTGTACCAATTTCCCACAAACTGAGAGCTACACCGTAGTTAAGCAATACCAATTTCCCACAAACTGAGAGCTACACCGTAGTTAAGCAATACCAATTTCCCACAAACTGAGAGCTACACCGTAGTTAAGCAATACCAATTTCCCACAAACTGAGAGCTACACCGTAGTTAAGCAATACCAATTTCCCACAAAGTGGGAGCTACACCGTAGTTAAGCTGTACCAATTTCCCACAAAGTGGGAGCTACACCGTAGTTAAGCTGTACCAATTTCCCATAAACTGAGAGCTACACCGTAGTTAAGCTGTACCAATTTCCCACAAACTGAGAGCTACACCGTAGTTAAGCTGTACCAATTTCACACAAAGTGGGAGCTACACCGTAGTTAAGCTGTACCAATTTCCCACAAACTGAGAGCTACACCGTAGTTAAGCTGTACCAATTTCCCACAAAGTGGGAGCTACACCGTAGTTAAGCAATACCAATTTCCCACAAACTGAGAGCTACACCGTAGTTAAGCTATACCAATTTCCCACAAACTGAGAGCTACACCGTAGTTAAGCTGTACCAATTTCCCACAAAGTGGGAGCTACACCGTAGTTAAGCTATACCAATTTCACACAAAGTGGGAGCTACACCGTATTTAAGCTATACCAATTTCCCATAAACTGAGAGCTACACCGTAGTTAAGCTATACCAATTTCACACAAAGTGGGAGCTACACCGTATTTAAGCAATACCAATTTCCCATAAACTGAGAGCTACACCGTAGTTAAGCTATACCAATTTCCCACAAAGTGGGAGCTACACCGTAGTTAAGCAATACCAATTTCACACAAACTGAGAGCTACACCGTAGTTAAGCAATACCAATTTCCCACAAAGTGGGAGCTACACCGTAGTTAAGCTATACCAATTTCCCACAAAGTGGGAGCTACACCGTAGTTAAGCAATACCAATTTCCCACAAACTGAGAGCTACACCGTAGTTAAGCTATACCAATTTCCCACAAAGTGGGAGCTACACCGTAGTTAAGCAATACCAATTTCACACAAACTGAGAGCTACACCGTAGTTAAGCTATACCAATTTCACACAAAGTGGGAGCTACACCGTATTTAAGCTATACCAATTTCCCATAAACTGAGAGCTACACCGTAGTTAAGCTATACCAATTTCACACAAAGTGGGAGCTACACCGTAGTTAAGCTATACCAATTTCACACAAAGTGGGAGCTACACCGTAGTTAAGCAATACCAATTTCACACAAACTGAGAGCTACACCGTAGTTAAGCTATACCAATTTCACACAAAGTGGGAGCTACACCGTATTTAAGCTATACCAATTTCCCACAAACTGAGAGCTACACCGTAGTTAAGCAATACCAATTTCCCACAAACTGAGAGCTACACCGTAGTTAAGCTGTACCAATTTCCCACAAACTGAGAGCTACACCGTAGTTAAGCTGTACCAATTTCCCACAAACTGAGAGCTACACCGTAGTTAAGCAATACCAATTTCACACAAACTGAGAGCTACACTGTAGTTAAGCTATACCAATTTCACACAAAGTGGGAGCTACACCGTAGTTAAGCTGTACCAATTTCCCACAAACTGAGAGCCACACCGTAGTTAAGCAATACCAATTTCACACAAACTGAGAGCTACACCGTAGTTAAGCTATACCAATTTCACACAAAGTGGGAGCTACACCGTAGTTAAGCTGTACCAATTTCTCACAAACTGAGAGCCACACCGTAGTTAAGCAATACCAATTTCACACAAACTGAGAGCTACACCGTAGTTAAGCTATACCAATTTCCCACAAAGTGGGAGCTACACCGTAGTTAAGCTGTACCAATTTCCCACAAAGTGGGAGCTACACCGTAGTTAAGCTGTACAAATTTCCCATAAACTGAGAGCTACACCGTATTTAAGCAGAACCAATTCGAAAATGAATAAAATTGAAGCGTGCTACTAGTGGGCGTGCACTCGCATTTTGATTTTTTAAAACTATTTTAAATTTTTTAACATGCGTTTTTCCAGCAGGTCATCACACTACACAACTGTTGTGAACGCTGACAAGCCTCCGTCAGTCACAATTAATCTGGTTCAATTGAAATAGAACCGCAAATGATGTCAGTATTGAATAAATGCGTAAAAATAGCAGGCTAGATGGTAAACACATTTGTTATGCACAGACCGTCAATACATGCTCATTAATATCGCTGGGGACGCCCAAGGAGCAGGAGAAGCGGTCATATAATGAAACAAACTAGAAGCTGTACGCTCGTCAGAAATGTTCAATAGGATAACTGCGTTTAAAAATTTTGTGCTCATGAACGTAATTAATACGAGCAAGTAATGGATGTGATGTGGGTAGCCAGCCTTTAGAAAAATCACAGGATAAGCCGACAATAATCTCCTAGTATAGCAAAATCACATGAAAAGTAGACAATAACCTCCTTGTGTGTAACAGAAACAATTTAATTGAAATGACGTCGAGACTAACGCGAAGGGTATTGATTTAATTTCTAAATATTGTGGCTTTTGTTCACGAAATTTGCGCAGGAATGGCCAGACAAGAATGCGATCTGTGTTTTACGGCGAGAATTTCAGACGTCTTTGGGCCCTGGAAAAGTTTAGATTTGACCTCGGAAGTCCGAGCGTCAGGTGCGTGGGCAGAATTTAATGTTCCTCTGGAGCAATGTTAGAATGAGCCACAACTCGTGTGGAAATTGTGAAAGAGGATTGATTCATCATGGACTGTGTTGCCTGTAGAATAAGCGCCTCTTTTTGAGAGCTTTTGTGTTCCTGCAGAGGCCTGCGCTTGCTTTCTTCCTTAGATTGATCGAGTAAATGTCTCCAGGCATTATTTAAATCATGGTTCTCTTGCATGTCGTGAGCTTCAAAACGGATGATATTTTGTTATCTCCAATGATGGCTTGAATCATTGTATTATGACCCGTTGTCTCAAATGATGGTTCGAATCATTCTATAAAAACTGTGAGTGAACTTCAAAACGGATGATTTTTAATGATGTCATTCTATAATAACTGTGAGTGGAATTTCCCATTTTTCAGTTAATATACCGATTTCAAACGAACATAATATCATTTGACCAGTAGAGTGCTCACAATAAGTCCATGTGATGCCGAAAAGTAAAGCGCTCCCATACACATACGCACAACTCTCACACGTCACACAACAGACTGGTGTGAGATGCGTACCAATGGTTTTAACCAGAAGCTCATCTAAAATTTCTCGACACACCTAAATACTTAATTGCGTTGGGTTAATTGTGCAAGAGCATATGTGTTCTAACACAACGCGTGTTAAATTCTACTCTGAGTTTAAATGGCAAAGAATTGGAAATATCTGTGGTATGAGCGACAATCGTATATGCCCTGGTATTCTCGTGTGCTACTTATATTTATCCTTATAACAAAACCTCTTTCATGCGATTGTTGTTTTTCCAAATTTAGTTTCTGATCTTATTTTCATTTCTTGATGTCAACATCCCTGTCGATTTTCTTTAGCGGCTTTCTTCTTTTGCTTCTCTTTTCCGTGACAAACCCTAATTACCCAATTTTTTTGACACCATCTATACTTATTTTCTCTCTCATATTTCTGTGCTTTATGTACAAGTATGTATTTATTTTCAAACTCATCAATGCTCTTTAGGAAAACTCGCATGTTCTTCTAAACTTAGAGGTATGACTTCGTTGTTGTGCTGCAGCCTCTACAGATCAACATTATACCCGTTGTGCTGTTAATGTGGTCTACCGTAAATGGTATTTCCAATTTTTAACCAATAGAAAAGAGATAAGTGTGAGACAAAGGGAAGGAGGGTTTTCCTTTTTATCTTTCCATCCAGTCCTCTCCGTTTTCTTTAGTCACCAGTGGAGATGCTCTACTCCAGCGAAAATACTGCTTATAGCGTAACTGGATTTGAACCTGAGTATTTATAGGCCAAAGTGTGATGCTTAATTTACTCTGGCGTCTCGGAGAAGATTCTAGGGGAACACAGAATGTCTGCGAGGGGATGCAACAGCGGATGTGAATTGGCGGAGAAACCGTTTGATGTGAATTGGAGGGAATTGGCGGAGAAACAGTAAGGTGGGTTGAGAAAGAAGATCACTTGCCTTAACTTTTCAGAGATGCTTCGTTTGAGGTTCGTATCAACAAAACAAAGTCGAGTTATCCTGCGTGATGGACAGACGAATATTGGTCGTCCAATCTGCATTTGCTCTGATGTGCCACATGAAACAGAATGTAACATTTACAACCTGAAGAATCCCAAAAAGCGGGCTAAAATGTTTCAAAGGAAATATCATCCTAGCTCTACGATTAGTTTGTTCGCTGTCTATGAAAGTTTCATTACATTCAGTTATACCGACGTTTGAATATTTTGGATTCCACGTCGAATATAACTCGTATTATTTCTTGCATAAAGTTTCAGTTACCAAATTAGTAAGAAATGTTGATAAAGAGATGATGAAACTATCTCGCTCATAACACAATGTCCTTGCAAAGAATGTATTTAACTCATTGTACCCTAACGAGAAGGATAATTCACATAATTCGCTTCACACTCTTAGAGCATCATAAACAAAACAGCAAAGTATCGTTACAATCTCGAAACCGTGTCTAAAGTATCGAAACCGTGTCGAAACCGTCTTTAAAAGTACCAAAACCGTGTCGAAACCGAGTACAAAGTATCGAAACCAAGCGAAAATGTCCTCTATGCACCAGCATTCTGCAAGTGTTTTAATTGAGTTTCCATTTTGAGTATCTGTAATAGGAAGTCCGCCAACTTTTGTTTTGAAGCTGAACTAGCAAACTATTCTTCGCTTACTTTCTTTAATCCAATAACTTTGGCATGATCAAAACACCAGCCGGTTGAGACTGTCGCTCCTGACAACACTGCAAAAATTAATCGAACTGGTTTACTGAAGGTTGAATTTTCAGGATGGATGTAGTCGGCCCGAAACCAAAATAAGGAAATGTTACCCCCTTTTATTAATTTTTTCGCTTGTGCCCCACTGAAATAAGTTAAAACGAATATTTTATATTACCTACAGTACTCCCGTTTTTTAAACAAAATACCAACAGTGTTCAAAGCGCAACGCGATGTAAATGCATCTCCCCCAACATACCTCCCTCTATCGATCAAAAGTGGTGCATCTCTCTGTACTTATGGTTCATTCACCGGACAGTTTTCACCCGCATTCATCATTTTCGATCACTCAGTGTTATTGCCGACAACGGCCGAACCTTGATGACATCAAATCTCCAACTGATGCGGGTAGAGTGCAGTTAATCGTGTCATCCGCAGCGCCGGTACGGAACCGACCGTATTCCTAGCGGACTGACGAGTGACGGACTGACGGTGATAGAAAACAGTTAGTGTGTGCTGTGCAGTTATGGGGTGTGTACGTGCGGCGCTTGCCAATGCTGCGTTTGATCCCAACCATCTGTGGCAGACGACTTTCATGTTATACAAGTGTTATGATGCAACTTACGATATGGAATTGCTAGCATTGTTTGGACTTGCGTTTGCTGCTCTTTAATTGCTTTTTATGTTGCAAACTAGCAGCGGTGTCGACTGCGAACGATCAAACCGAAAGCGGCTCCGACGGTTTCATCCGAGTTGATTTACCTCTATTGCAAACATTACACTACGCCTGATATCATCGCGATTCGTGCACTCGTTTTTTATTTTCATCATGCATTTTGAACGTTCTGTCAACTATGCAGTGCTAAGTATCATTTTCGAGCGAACGTTTTGTGTTTCTTCAAGCAAATTTGCCAGTGGCTAGAATCGCACTTAATTTTGAATATTCATGGTTAAATGTTGGCATTATTTTTTTACGAATGTTTAGGCCTAAGATTTTGACCGCACTTCTAGAACTCTTGGACAGTTAATTGCATGAAGTGCTAAATTTATCTGTAAAACATAGCTGCCATGCACACTTACGGGAGCCGGAACACAACACGCATAAATTGTGACGGAATATTTTGTTGACGGGGTTGTTGAACATTTCGAGCTGTCGTAATTTTGACGGAATGTTATTGAACATTTGTGGCTGTCGTAGCGTAAGTTTTTTCTTTTAAATCTGATGAGAAGAACGTACGCTGCAACGACGTAAATTGTTTTAACATCCGGCTCCAAATTTCTTCATTTTTAGGTCTTGCGTCATGTTCATATTTTCAATAATTTTGGTGGACTCCCAAGAGGGATACTGATAGTCTACCTCAGTTAGGTATCGATATTTCTGTAGAACTTATCTCTTTCGTTACTTTTCCAGTTTTCTCGCCATCTTCGTCATCCATTCTTTGTCTTTCCTTCTTAAGTTGCTGTTGCTATGCGTAGTGTATCTAGTGTGGGAACGCGCCTTGTGCATGGATTCCCCGTTTCCTACAGCTCATATCGAATAGGCCTAGTCCCTTCTCATTGCTCTCGTAAGGTCAACTTTGACGGGGCTGGGCAATCTTGACTTACTAATACGTTTATAATAATATATCGATATTGATACATAATTAGGTTATTTTTTGGATTATAAATTTTGCCAGTGTCTCTTGATAGCATCAATGTAACGTATATACTTCGTGCATATGTCAGTATCGTTGTGTTCATACTGCGTGTGGAAATAAACTGTGGAGCAACACTGAAGTTATCGGAAAATTTAAATACCTGTTGCCCGAGATGTTTGTCGCGTCTGCAAAGGATTAGTGGCCGCTGCATTTGCGTCTTCGCAAATATATATAAAGGAATATTCTTTACATTTGTGTATTTGCAATTTACGTAATTGCAGTTATATTTATATTTTTTTTATTTTTGCAATTATGTTCGCGTATTTACAATTTTGTAAATTTGCTCATTTGCAATCATGTAAATTTGCACATTTGCCGTTTTGTACATTTGCAATTATATATACTTGCGTATTTGCTGATACATTTGCGTACTCTCTAGCTCGTCCTGCCATCTTGGAAATAGTGCCTGGCACTGGTGCAGCAGTTACGGGGCGAAGGAACTATTGTTGCTGGTTAATTTTTTTAGAAGGAATTTGAAAAATTTGTTTGAAGGGGATTTGCGTTTTCCTCGGAAATTTAAGGTACTACACCAGATCGCACAAGTCTGTTGTCGATTTTCAGCGAGCTTATTCTTTGAATGTTGAGGTTCACCTGTGGCATAAATGAATGTTTAAATCACCCGAGATCGTTCTTTTTGAGTTTTGCCTCATGCCTCCATGACCAGCGTAGCTGTGTTATATATCAAGGGCTTCTCTGAGGAGTTGAGACGCTTTGGTATTCTGAGAGTTCATCTAATTTTTAACGTCATTGAATGTAATTGAAATTTCGGCTTAAGGTCTGACATTCATGCACGTATCTCCTCCCTCCTACGACGTGTCTGGGAGCTTCAGCTTGGTCTAGTTCTCATCTAATTATTCCAGCAAATTATTTTAATGAGAAAAAAGTAGCAAAATGTTGGCATTCAACGCCGTATTTTCATTCTTTGAATCGCGCCCTGATTTCTGCCGTTGTCTTCAGGCGAATAATTCTGGTTTTGGTGTCATGTTGTTTGGGCGGCCGACTGATTTATTCTTGAGAATGTGAAGCTTTGAGCAATTCTATGGCAAATTTCCTCTCCGTTATTTTTGCTCCGTTATTAGCGTTACCGCCGTATTGGACTATTTCTCCCTGAAGTTCATATATTTTCTCTTCGGTTGAATACAACTATCGTCTCTGTGGAAATTAGCTCTCCCAGAGGGGACATGTCAGGTCCATAGCTAAAGGTTAGATAGGCTTTCGTTTTGTTGAAATAATTTTTTTTATTATGTTAAGGACCACCTTTTTTCGGTTCACTGCTCTCCTGTTTTTCAGCACCTACTACTTTTCCTTCAACTTTTATCTTTTTTCATGAACTTCTTTTTCAACTTACTGATTCTATGCCCTTTCTGCATAGATTCCTCGTTAAATACTAAATGGTGCTTTCCTTCTTCCTCTCTTTGAATCGCATTTGTTGCTGATAAAGAGGCTTAAACTAACGAATTATCTAATCGACCATAACCCACTGGCACAAACATTAACCCTCCTCCAGTAGAATAAGTCCCTTTTTCTGGCACAAATCACAGCCCCCTGTTACAAATATCAACCTTTCTCAGGTATGCAATGACACGTTCTTCTAGCACAAGTCATAACCCACAGGTTTAAATATTAACCTTTTCTAGTAGAATAATTCCCTTCTTTTGGCACAAATCACAGCCCCCCCAGTTACAAATATCAACCTACCTCTGGTATGCGATGACAACGTGCTGCCGGAGCCAGTTGTCAGTGCCTCCTCCCGAGACGTTTTTATTCTCCGTGTGCTCGGAGTTATTATTGGTAGGGCCTGACCTCGCCCCAGCGGGGGGTGGTGGTGGTGGTGGTGGTGGTGGTGGTGGTGGTGGTGGTGGTGGTGGTGGTGGTGGTGGTGGCAACCTGCCAAAGGTCATAATGGGACTGCGGCACCTTAAATACATACGCATGGTACTTGTGTAATGGTACTGCTTTGGTCTGGTGGTCTCCGAAGTCTAGTATCGTCATCGTCACACTTGTCAGCATTGTCGACAGCATCTCCAGTGTTGTCATCCTTATTACCATAGTCATCATCTATGCCATCGTAGGTCAGAGGTCCCCAACCAGTGGCAAATTTACCCTCGGTTGAGGCAAATTTCGGCCTTCTTAGCCGAAAAGGTCAAGCATGGAGGAAAGGTTGAGAATGGCTGTCGTAGATACTATCGTTTTCATCGCCGAAATATAAATATTATCGGAAATATAAATACTATCGGAAATATTATAAACACTATCGGAAATATTATAAATACTATCGGAGATATTATAAATACTACCGGAAATATTATAAATACTATCGGAATGATTGCTGCCATTATCATCGCCAGCAGCGGGTACTCAACTCTACGCTTGAAATTTGTGCAAATTGCAATGTGTGCCCCAGTGTAATTCCCTAAGAATCGCCCTATAAATATGTACTACTATAGCTTCAAATTGATGTGCGCTAGATTTTCGACATGAATGACTATGGTTCAACGCTTCAAAATTACGTCAAAGCTTCAATTTGAAGTGCGCTAGATCTTTGACTAGAGTTGAATGACTATAGTTGCTAACGTGTTGAATTTAGCGGATCAGAGTTCCGTCAACGCTTCAATTAAGCGCGCTGGATCTTTGTCAGAGTTGAATGACTGTACGCACCAATGTGCATTATTCCGTGCTGTTGCTATGGTCGTATATCAGGAGGGGAAATAACCAGAATATTCCAGATTTAAGTTTCTGCCTCGCAATTAGGCCTCCATATCGAGTCCTTTCACAGCCAATTAATGTACCAGCTCCATCTCGTCTCGTTCGCAGAAGAATAGGTAGCTCAGTAACTCTATGTATGCATGGTGGTGTGAATCAGCTGGAGACTTATACTTGTATTCAATTCCTTGCTGTTGTATATTCCTTGCTGTTGTATATTCCTTGCTGCAGAACTTGTATTTAGTTCCCTGCCAATAGGCGTTTGTTGCAAGAGATGTCAAAAAACTAAACCCCCGTCACTTTTCGCCAATGTGATGTTGCCTGACTGTGTAGGTTGCAAGTTTTTTGGAGAAATTGACACTTTTTTGTTCTTGGCTGCTGTTGAATAATATATGATAATAATTGCACACTACTTGGGCCGAAGGACCAGCGTAGTTCGCGGTAGAACTTTTTAAAACTGCGACTGCGACGTGAGCCACCGGTGGTACACGGAGGGAACTTTCATAATGCTGCTGACCGACCAGTAGTCAAAACTCAATGTTCAGAAATACTTCATGAAAACTAAATGAAGACATGATCCGGTAAAAGTTTGCTATTTTCAACATTACTAGTGCACACGTGCTTGTCGGCATTAATCTGGAGAATTTCATCCCTTCTTTCTTGAGTTAAATTCGATTGTGCAAGTCGATGCTGTTAGGCATTAGTCTGAAGAATTTCACTCCTTCTTTCTTGAGTTGAATTCTCTCTAGCTACTCGGTGCTGCTCTGCATTATTCCGTAGAATTTCCGAACGCCGGTCAAGGGTCAATTTAGCTCTAGCTTCTCGTTGGCGAGCAGCATTGCTTCGTCTTGCCATTTCGCGTTGTTCATCCGATTGTCTTCGGCATTTTTCTTGCTGTCGAAGTCTTGCTACTTCTCTCTTGCGGTTGGATACATTTCTATCCATGGCGGCCTCTTTTGCCGGAATTTTATTCTGAAATGTCGTCTATTATCTCTACGAAGCTTTTCAAGAAAATCACAATTTCGAAAACAAAATTAAAACATTTTTTTTTGCATTCTCAATTAAAAATATCAAAGCGACGTGATGAATTTCAACAGAGAAAGCTCAATAGAAAATTTTTATTTGTAAAAATAAGCCGATTGCGTATTGTGGATACCATAATCAAGAGGGGGTCACACGGACGGACGGACGGACGCGGCTCCTTTTATAATAGTGATATGATATGGTGGATCTCAAGTTCATAGGGGAATTGGAGATAGGAGTTAGACTCCATTTATAAATTTTACAACCATGGAATTTCGAGCCCATTAAACACACGGTTTTTATCGTAAAATTTGAAGATCCTCTGTTACCCATTACGTTTTGACCTCAATTGCTTAAACTGAAGTTCAATATTCAACTCAAATTGAGAGTAAATTGTAGTCAACAATTTTAAAAATAGCTAACATGAACTGGATCGTGCCTTCATTTAGCGTCAACTAAGTATCCGGGTAAATTGTACTTGCGACTACTGGTCGGTGAGCAGCATTATGAAAATCCCCTCCGTGACCACCGGTGGCGCACGTTGCGGTCAAAGTGTCAAGTATAATTTGCGTATGGAAGTGGTCAAATAACGGTGCTGGAATACAAGTTACCTCAAGACGTATATCTCAAGGCAGATAAAACCAGAATATCGCAGGTCCACAATAGCCCTTTCATCAGGACTCGTATCAGCAATAGTTGCTACATTACCCGCATTCATCTCGCGCTGGAGCCGACCGTTGGCTGCATTGTGCCGTGAAGTATGTACGTACGTACGTGCTCCATTGTGTACAGTATGTCGCACAGAAACCCGAACCGAGTATTTATTTTCCCGTATCAGAAATACCGCCACAACCAGTAATACCTTTTCCATAGGTTAATTTTTTCTGAAATCAAATGCTTATGGTATTCTTATGATGGTATTACTGATACGAGAAAATTAATACTCGGATCGGGTTTTTGTGCGACATACTGTATGTTCGTACATCAAATCAAATATATGTAAAGCTCAGAGCCGTGCGTGTTCGTCGTACTTTCTTAAGTCTGTGCACGTTAATTTTAGAATGTCTTTATTATCAAATTTCTCATTATTTTTAGTCAGCCGTAGGTACCCTTCACAAAATTTTGGACTTCTTTGCTGTAATTTAGCGGATATTAGATTTTTTCCTCATATTTTCACATCGTCTGTACTGTAATTCGGCGGCCATTAGTTTTATTCCCTTTTTGAAAACCTCCGTACCGTAATTAGGTGTATATCAGTATCAGTAACTTTATAAAAATTGGTAGAATTTTTCAAACGACCCATGGATGGGTCGTTTCGCAGCAGGAAAAACTTGAGCTCGATCGCACATCGCAGTCATCGTGCCGAGAGGAGTGTCACCTGCAGAGCGCTGCTGTGTGCCGGTCCCTGCAATGCAAGTCTCCCTGAAGTGCAATTTATGTATTTAAAATTTAGTATAATGAAATACAATGACCAGTATAATGAAGATAATCTTTTTAATTTGCGTGTCTGCAACGATTTGTGGTAGTTGGAGTTTTTGTGCCTACTTTTCTAGTTGTAGTTCCGGCTGATGTTTACGAGTTCCTATCGTGTTTTTTAGTTCTACTTTTCCGCGCATCTAGCTGCAGTGCAGCGCGATTTTTAAAAATACGCGTTTTACAAATAAAACGGCTAATGCAACACCTTTTATTCGAATGTTAGCCATAAAACGGCTAATGTTGCACCTGTTATTAGAATTTTAGCCATAAAACGGCTTGTGTTACACCTTTTATTCGAATATTAGCCATAAAACGGCGAATGGAACACCTCTTATTCGAAGATTAGCCATAAAACGGCTAATGCAGCACCTCTTATTCGAAAATTAGCCATAAAACGGCTAATGGAACACCTCTTATTCGAATATTAGCCATAAAACGGCCAACATGGCACTTTTCATTTGAGTGTTTGCCATAAAACGGCTAAAAGAGCACATCTGACTTGTGTTGTCCCCTCACAAAGCTGCGTGACAGCCGGCGCCTCGCATTCAGCGTTGCGTGACTCGCGGAGCCGTTGTTTAGTGTCGGGTCATTTTCTCCGTACGGTGACTGTTGACTGCTCTGTGCGGTGGCAGGAACGCGTTGTTTCCCGAAGTGACACACGTGGGCAAAATATAGGTACCGCGTACGTTGTTGCTGTGTATGTTGAAATACTCCTCGTATACTGTAATGTACGGCGTGGGTGTTGTGTAGCAACCTGAGAATGTGCCATTTGATTCTTCTTTATCGTCATTCTCGGTTTTACTGCTCTGCTGAAGTGCTGTTGGTGCTGTGTAATGTACTGTTGAAATTCTGCTTGTCTATTGTTGTGTGCTGGGGAAATTCTGTTCGTATTCTGTAATGTACTGTTCGGAAATTCTGTTGATACTCCTATATTTTGTGGTGTGTAGTGTGAGGGAGATATTTGTTGCTGTGAACGCTTCTGCTGTGGCCGCTGGTGCATGACGTCTTCGAGGTTTGGTTCGGCCGGTTTTTATTCTCCCACACCACACGGTCTCCATTCAGTTCAGAGTTGTCTTTGTTGTTTGTTTTAAGTAATGAGGAACTTTGAAAAGAGTAGGCTGGAGGCGCAGGATTAGCACTTGTCGTTTGTATTCACGCATCTTGTACTAATAACCTTTAACACTTTGGCCACAATTGGTTAATCTTAAGTTCGATGTTCAATTCGAAATTTAGAGTTACCTGCATTAAGCAACTTTGAAAATAGCAAACATTAACTGAATCAAGCCTTTATTTAGCTTTAATTAAGTATTAATGAAAACTGAGTTGGTGGCTTCTGGTTGGTCAGCTGCGTTATGAAAATCCCCTCCGTGGCCACCGGTGGTGTACGTTGCGGTCAAAGTGTTCTAGAAAGCTCAAGACTGAGCTAACTTCAAGTGCAGTTCGTGTAAGATCGATCAATGGACCCATTAAGTAATAAGGTTGGGATGAGGCAGTCAAGAGGCGAACATCAGTAAATTCGTGGTATTGTTGGACCAGAACCAAGCGGTCGAGGGTCCAGTTAGAACAAACAATGCTACGGGACCGGACCGCTTCAGATTTGTTCATTGTGGAACGAGGGAAACGTTTGTTTTCGTTTTGGCTTGGGTAATTAACTTACATGGTTCTCCCCCTCAGGGGGTTACAATTATTTTATCTAAGAGAATTAGTGTTCCCAGGGAGGGGAATGTGAAGTCCCAAGCTGAGAGTTAGATAGGCTTTTTTTTAAAATAAAATAGCTTTTTCTTTTGTTATGGACCATCTTTCTCCGGTTCACTGTTGTCGTATTTTTCATCACTTCAATTTTTTCTTCTTTAACATCTATTTGCTTTAATAGACTTCCTTCGTAACTTGCTGTTTCTATGCGCAGAATATTTTGTGTGGGAACAGAGTGAATAGATTTATTCAACTCCACCCTAAATGGTACCATAATCCTTCCCCTCTTTGAAACACCCTTTAACCCTCTAACGTCAGCATTTTTCTACTGATATGAATGACCGTTATCATAACCACCATCATTAGACTTACTCTGGCATAAGGTAGTGACCGGTATAAGTATGAGGAAGGAGCTGCCACTCGGCAGTTAACTTCAAAGAACACACTAGGGAGCAAATTTCACAAGGAATAAAATATATTAGAGCTGTTTATGAAAGTGAGTTTTGAAATCCACCTTGAAAAGGATCTAAAGGATCGGTTGATCTAATCTAACTTGTCTAGTCTACTTTGGCGTACTTTTTTCTTCATGGTATTGTACGAAGAAGGGTTCCATGCAGATGGCAGTTGAGTAGAAATGGACTTGAGCATCAGTACGTGTATTCCCCCTCGTAAACATAATTTTTGCTTCGGTAAGTATGTGTAATTTTTTGACATTTTTTTGTCACTTTCATGGAAGGAGTTTAAATAAATTCGGTGATTTTCAGTGCCAGGCAGCGGTCGCATGTTATACGCCATCATCATCATCATCATCATCATCATCATCATCATCATATCATCGGTATCTGCTGCAATTTTAACCATGACAAATCTCTCAACCTTATCCGTCTAATATTTCTACCCATATTGCCGGTATTATAACCGTCATTAGACTGGCTCTAGCATCAGGTTGTCTTCAACATCAGACTAGACCGGAACTGCCACTTGGCAGTGAACTTCAAAAAACACACAAAGATCATCTACTTGACAAGAAATGAAACATTCGAGCATGTTTATCGAGTGTGCCGTGTCGGGAACGGGGTGCGGTAGAGGGTTAATAGTAGCCTCTCCTGATGGGAAAATTCTGGGATGGGATATTTTTCACAGATATTTCGAGCATCATTACCTTTATGTGTTTCAATTCCTTTCAACTTGGGAAACATTTTCAAGCACATAGCTTAGCTGTATGCATGCATGGCTCACTCCATGTATTCATATCGTTCAAGCAATGCGACGCACAAGTTCGTTTTATTTATTGGAAAACAAGAGGATCATCTTAAGGGGTTTTAGTTCGTATCTTTCTCAACGGAGAGAGTGGGAGAAAGAGAGGGTACCATAGCGTCGTTTTAGTCACTTGGAGCAACGGGCTCTTTCGTGCATGGCGTTAGATCTTCGATCCTCGCGAACGAGGAAAGAGAGTGATATTGTCGGCGGACACCTGCTTGCGTGTCACGTCCCGGTGACTTGTGTGTTGTTTATGGCTGTAGCGAACCATATCTTTTCGTCCTCTTCTCGTTGCTGCGGTGTCGTTCTTCCTTAGCTCGAAATCTTCCCTCGTTCCCTCGATGTCATCTCGCGTTCCCTCGATTTCATCTCGCGTTCCCTCGATTTCATCTCGCGTTCCCTCGATTTCATCTCGCGTTCCCTCGATTCCATCTCGCGTTCCCTCGATTCCATCTCGCGTTCCCTCGATTCCATCTCGCGTTCCCTCGATTCCATCTCGCGTTCCCTCGATTCCATCTCGCGTTCCCTCGATTCCATCTCGCGTTCCCTCGATTCCATCTCGCGTTCCCTCGATTCCATCTCGCGTTCCCTCGATTTCATCTCGCGTTCCCTCGATTTCATCTCGCGTTCCCTCGATTTCATCTCGCGTTCCCTCGATTTCATCTCGCGTTCCCTCGATTTCATCTCGCGTTCCCTCGATTTCATCTCGCGTTCCCTCGATTTCATCTCGCGTTCCCTCGATTCCATCTCGCGTTCCCTCGATGTCATCTCGCGTTCCCTCGATTCCATCTCGCGTTCCCTCGATGTCATCTCGCGTTCCCTCGATTCCATCTCGCGTTCCCTCGATTCCATCTCGCGTTCCCTCGATTCCATCTCGCGTTCCCTCGATGTCATCTCGCGTTCCCTCGATTTCATCTCGCGTTCCCTCGATTTCATCTCGCGTTCCCTCGATTCCATCTCGCGTTCCCTCGATTCCATCTCGCGTTCCCTCGATTTCATCTCGCGTTCCCTCGATTTCATCTCGCGTTCCCTCGATTTTATCTCGCGTTCCCTCAATTTTATCTCGCGTTCCCTCGATTCCATCTCGCGTTCGCTCGATTTCATCTCGCGTTCCCTCGATTTCATCTCGCGTTCCCTCGATTTCATCTCGCGTTCCCTCGATGTCATCTCGCGTTCCCTCGATTTCATCTCGCGTTCCCTCGATTCCATCTCGCGTTCCCTCGATTCCATCTCGCGTTCCCTCGATTTTATCTCGCGTTCCCTCGATTCCATCTCGCGTTCCCTCGATTCCATCTCGCGTTCGCTCGATTTCATCTCGCGTTCCCTCGATTTCTTTCATTTTCTAGATTTTATCTCAAGCGCTTCACAATATCATCTTCGATATCCAGGATTAAAACGCTATTGTTTCTTGGAAGTTTACCCTTGTTTTCTGGATTAAAATGCTATTGTTTCTTAGAAGTCTACTCCTGTTTTCTAGATTAAAACGCTATTGTTTCTTGGAAGTCTATACTCTTGTTTTCTGAATTAAAACGCAATTGTTTCTTGGAAGATTACTCCTCTTTTCTGCATGAAAAAGAACAGAAGCCCGGCATCTCCACGCTGCCCATCGCCCCTGCGAGTCCAGAGGCTGGAGCTCATTTGGGTCTTGGTTTTGGTGTGCGGCGGTGGGGCCTTGTGCCGGTGCTGTGTTGTGCCGCTTGTGGCGCGTGTGTCGTGGCTGCATCGTGATGTTGTTGTGTTGTGGCGCGTGTGCCGTGATGTTATCGCGTATTTTGAGGTTACGTGCATCGTGATAACGTCACCTATTTTGAAAACATTACGTGCATCTTGAAAAAATCGAGTGAGGTTACGTGCGTCGCCAGAACATCTCGTGTATTGTGAAAGCATCACGTGCATCGTAATTACATCACGTGCATCGCTAGAGCGTCATGTGCACCGTGATATCGCCACGTGCATTGTGACAAAATCGCGTTTTAAATAATCGAGGTGTGGAAATTTTGAGTGTTAGCGCAAGTTTGAAGTGCAGTTTTTTCGGTTACCGAAATGTTGTCCGTTGTGGATACAGTGAGTGAATACAGTCGATTGCTTCAGAAAGTGAATGTGCTCGCTTATAAGATTCTATAGCGTTCTATTTCGTGCCAGCAGAGTTATATAAATTTTTATATAAAGGAGGGGAGAGGGGATGAAGTGAGGTCCTAAGTTGAAGGTTAGACATCCTCTTTTTTGTTGAAATAGAGGAAATTTTATATTTTATCTTAGACCACTTCTTTTCAGTTCTGTGCTGTCCTTTTTTCAGCACTTGTTACTTCTTCCTTCACCTTTATTCTTGTTTCTCAAACATCTTTCAGTCATGCTATTTCTATGTACAAGGTGCGAGTGCGTACCCACCTTGTGAACCTGTACTCTTTCTTTATGTTACTACAGGTGTGGGTATTCACCGTGTAGATTCTTTCCCACTGATACACCTCTGACGAGACTTTAGCCTTGCTCCTCAATGCATGTACTAGGTCACATCATGTTACGAACTTTCCCATTTATCCCTCCAAAAATATCAGTACAAGTGACTTCATTTCTGTATAAAAGTCTATCCTTAGCTCTCCTGCTACCCCGTTTATTTCCAGTGCATTATATATCTTACTTCGTGCGCGTTTTTGAATATCTTTTTTCTTCGCTTGGACTCGCCGTTTTAGAATATTTATCGTACGCTCCACCAATTTTAGATGCGTTTCCGAACATCTCTTTTTCTTCGCTCGGACTCCCAATGCACGCGTTCATGCCTGCTCGACTCACGTGTCAGAGCGGGGACACACGAGCACAGCACTTACGCAGGGTCTCGAGTGCTCGGTATGCAAGAGTCACTCCAGTCAATTACCTTGTTGAAGCTCTTGGTCGCCTCCCTGTGTCGTGGCGACCTGTTCTCTTATTTATGAGCTTTGTTAATTGCGTTGTGTGTGAGGTTAATTAATTAATTAATTAAAGGCTAAACATTATTGTACACCTTAGAACAACGTTGGAACAACACCCTAGAAGTCGCTGAACTTGTTCGCGCCCACAAGTAGCTATACTCAAATTTGACCATTGTACTAGACTTAAACATTCTACCTCTGTATCACCTGTGGTAAATAAATTGTTTCAATTAATTGCGTTATTTATGAGCTCCGTTAATTGCGTTATTTATGAGCTTCATTAGGTGTGTGCTCAAGAATTGGTGTCATTTCTAGTTGGTTGTTACGCGCGTCTGCGGTTCGAAAGCTAATGAAGTTTCGATGCAGAGATGTTTTTAATAACTTGAAAACCAGGAAAATTCAGGGGAAAGTAATCATATTCAATGACTATTTCATAGTAACCAGATGATATCATCGTCTAATGTGCAACATGAAGAAATTATGTTTAGGTAGCGAAATGATTTTATCATCTAATTTGCAACATGAAGAAATTATGTTTAGGTAGCGAAATGATTTTATCATCTAATTTGCAACGTGAAGAAATTATGTTTAGGTAGCGAAATGATTTTATCATCTAATTTGCAACGTGAAGAAATTATGTTTAGGTAGCGAAATGATTTTATCATCTAATTTGTAACGTGAAGAAATTATGTTTAGGTAGCGAAATGATTTTATCATCTAATTTGCAACGTGAAGAAATTATGTTTAGGTAGCGAAATGATTTTATCATATAATTTGCAACGTGAAGAAATTATGTTTAGGTAGCGAAATGATTTTATCATCTAATTTGCAACGTGAAGAAATGATGTTTAGGTAGCGAAATGATTTTATCATCTAATTTGCAACGTGAAGAAATGATGTTTAGGTAGCGAAATGATTTTATCATCTAATTTGCAACGTGAAGAAATGATGTTTAGGTAGCGAAATGATTTTATCATCTAATGTGCAACGTGAAGAAATGGTTGTGAGGTACCGAGATAAGTTAAATTATAATCTGTTTAAATTTTAAAGCATGGATTTTAACGCTAGAGATGTATAATTATATGCCGCTCCCTAGCTTTCGAACGCAGATAAGTACAATTTTCAAGTAAAACCACATATTTTCGCATTTAAAACTTATCTAATTTGCAGCTACATCATGAAGGTATGCTTTGGTATCGGAGTGAGAAGGTGCAGCTCGATCTCGGCCCCAACTGAATTGTAAACTAAAATAACGGTAGGTTTTATCCATATATCTGAACTTGGCTTTGTGAGTTCTCCTAATTATTATCAACCTTTTATTTACCTTTGTATGCTTTGTTACTCGAATAAAAAGGTTGGGGACAAATTGACCCCACGGTGTGCGTTTGCCTGAAATAGTATCGTGCATCCAGTGGTTAAAGGTTCGAGGTCTCAATTTACCATTCATCGCTCGTGCTATCTTTGATCTAACTCTTTTGAGGCGAGAAGTTGTAAATCATCAATCTGTCGGCAGTAGTACAGTTGTGCACACCGTCTGCCTGACTGTCTGCCTGTCTGTCTGCTCGGGTGCTTGAATCGCCGCACTGTTCAGTGGTTAACTCTATCCCAACTTTTACAGTTCGAAAATTTTTAATGTTCAGTGGCAGACTTGTACCCAACTTTTACATTCTGTGGTTGACCCACTTCACGTTGAAAAAAAATCAATTTTCTCGCGAATTATTTGATTTTGGTTTCAAAATGAATTTTCATACTTATAATAATTAAGAATAAGAACTGAACAACTTAGTTGTGATGTTTTTAACCGCATTTTTGGATTCAACTTTTTATTATGGCTCTCACGTGTTTGTTTAAAAGACCTTTTCTGTAAGTTAAACTCATGAGCAACTGGTTGATTTGGCCCGGCACGTTAAAGAATAGGGTAACTATTTACTGTTTTTACCCAATATCAACCTTATCAGACAGCCTCCAGAACACAACAATGCAGTTCATGCGCGTTTCTCTCTTTAGTTCCAACTAAATTTGATGCATCAGTTGGACGAGTTCAATAAATTTGATGAGTGAAATCAATTTGATTTGAACCACTGTGCCTTACAATACATTCAAATTAGCAAAGAGTTCACTGTGTTGAGCTGTTCCAGAAATTCCGGGCACCTCACGCGTAACATTCCTACGGCATCAAAGCTTTAACATTCTTACGGTATCGCGAATACGCGCTGGTGTCCTAAACAACGGCACCAAAGGGCCAACATTACTACGGTACCAAAGGGCCAACATTACTACGGCACCAAAGGGCCAACATTACTACGGCACCAAAGGGCCAACATTACTACGGCACCAAAGGGCCAACATTGCCACGGCACCAAAGGGCCAACATTGCCACGGCACCAAAGGGCCAACATTGCCACGGCACCAAAGGGCCAACATTGCCACGGCACCCAAGGGCCAACATTGCCACGGCACCCAAGGGCCAACATTGCCACGGCACCCAAGGGCCAACATTGCCACGGCACCCAAGGGCCAACATCGCCACGGTATCACCACTACGCGCCGGTCCCCAAACAGAGCGATCTGTTTACTGGCAGACGCGCGCTTGCGTCCCTCGCTGTCCTGCTGTGGTCCGCTCCTGCTCGTCTGTAGCGCTTGCTGCTCTGGTGCTTCTGCTGCTTATTTCTTCTTATATCTCCTTTGTGTTCCTCATTTCTTCTGCTGCTTTCATTCTACTTATTTCTCCTTTGTGTTCTTAATTTTTCTGCTTCTTTCATTCTTTTCATTTCTCGTTTCTGTTCTTCACTTCTTATTTCTCCTTTGTATACTTTCCTTGCTTTTTCTTTTATCTTTGGTTTCTGTAATGAAGTTATTCTTACCTCTTCTTCTAGCTCTTCATTTATTGTTCTAATAAGTTCTTTCCTTTTTTTTTATTTCTCATAGAAAGTTATTTCTTTGCTTCTCTTTCCCTCTTCCCTCTTCTATTTCTTCAATAAATTCTTACCTATATCATATCTCTTGCCCTCAGCTTTTCCTGATTTCATGGCAGTGGTTTTCATTTCGTATTGTGCTCCTGCTCATCTACCATTTTCGTTTCATTCGGTTACATTTATTTTCTCTTGTGATTGAGGTTACCAAGAGCGAGGTGTGACCCTGCAAGACAGAACAAGGCAGGCCGGGCAGGTCACCGCCGCGTTAGCAGCCAAGTGCTCCCTTCTAATTAACTTTGCTCCGGACCTCTTGCTTGCTGTAAGTGTCCTGCTCGGGCCAATCTGATGTTGCTAGTTGTGGGCTGCTTCCAGTTTGTTCCTGTCTGCCTAGTGCCTATTTTGCTTCTAATGTCTGCCTAGTACAGAGGTTCTCAACCTGGGTTCAGCATGGTACAGTTTGCGCACTAATACAGTGTATAGTTATGTTATGTACAAATGTTTTGAATTTGAAGAAAAAACTTTTTATTTACGAAGGGTTCGATGATGCAAGTATGGAACTTGTGGGGTTCAGTACCTCCAACAAGGTTAAGAACCACTAGTCTGGTATATTGCTTCTAATGTCTACCTGGTACTGATCCCTTCGTTTAAATTTCATGTAGAAACAAGACCGCGGTTACCTCTACGTATATTTTTCCACATTACACAGCACAAAATTCTACATTATTGCTCTCCCGAAACAAACAACTCTAATATTATTTCCTGGCGCCAAGAATTGCGAAGTTTCATATAATGTATGTGTAAATTGTAAAAAGTGTTCTAGACCCACAATGAAAATGCATCGTCTATGAAATTGTGTTGTGTCTTATAATCATCATTGCATGTATCATCAAATGTAGATTAACTAGGGAGCACGTAATAATTATCATTACATGTATTATCGAATGTAGATTAAGTAAGATTAGGAGAACATTGCCCTCAATCATTTATTTTCGACTAGTGACATGGGTATTACAATACTCATGTGTGTGTATCACATAAGTGTATTAACTTTGAGATATTTTAAAAACCAATGATAGGAATTTTGTACTATCTCTATAGGAAATAAAATGTTTTTTTTTCTTTTCTTTTTCTCTGTACTCGAATCGCCGCACACACACACAGCTTCTTGTGGCTGCACCTGCACAGAACCATGCTGTTATACTGTGTCGATTTTGTGTGTGTGTGTTTATGTATGTGTGTGTTTATTTATGTATGTGTGTGTGTTTATGTATGTATGTGTGTTTATGTATGTATGCGTGTGTTTATTTATGTATGTGTGTGTGTTAATGTATGTGTGTGTGTTTATGTATGTGTGTGTGTTTATGTATGTATGCGTGTGTTTATTTATGTATGTGTGTGTGTTCATGTATGCGTGCGTTTATTTATGTATGTGTGTGTGTTTATGTATGTGTGTGTGTTCATGTATGCGTGCGTTTATTTATGTATGTGTGTGTGTTTATGTATGTGTGTGTGTTTATGTATGTATGCGTGTGTTTATTTATGTATGTGTGTGTGTTCATGTATGCGTGCGTTTATTTATGTATGTGTGTGTGTTTATGTATGTGTGTGTGTTTATGTATGTATGTGTGTTTATGTATGTATGCGTGTGTTTATTTATGTATGTGTGTGTGTTTATGTATGTGTGTGTGTTTATGTATGTATGCGTGTGTTTATTTATGTATGTGTGTGTGTTCATGTATGCGTGCGTTTATTTATGTATGTGTGTGTGTTTATGTATGTGTGTGTGTTCATGTATGCGTGCGTTTATTTATGTATGTGTGTGTGTTTATGTATGTGTGTGTGTTTATGTATGTATGCGTGTGTTTATTTATGTATGTGTGTGTGTTCATGTATGCGTGCGTTTATTTATGTATGTGTGTGTGTTTATGTATGTATGCGTGTGTTTATTTATGTATGTGTGTGTGTTTATATATGTATGCATGTGTTTGTGTATGTGCGTGTGTGTTTATTTGTGTGCGTATGTGTATATGTATATGTGTGTGTGTGTTTATGTTTATGTTTGTTTGTTTTTATGCATGTGTTTATGTATGTGCGTGTGTTTATTTGCGTGTGTTTATGCGTGTGTGTGTGTGTTTATATAGGTGTGTATGTTGCAGTAGACGCGCGGTGTGCGGCGCGCGTGTTCCTTTAGAAAGCACGTCGCCTTCCTTCAGAATTACAGAAGTTAAAGAGAAGCAACACATGCTCGCCAGGTGCCGCAGCTGTTCCTCCGACAACCTCGATCGTTCTCAGCCTTCTTTGTCGTGGTCGGATAGTTTCTCTTTGTGCGTGTCGTGATAAGGAAAGGCTTTTTTCGTCTAAATCTTAACTCGTTGTTGATCGGGTAATTTTTTTTGTCCGTGTCATCGTGGTAAGGAAGGGCTTTTCGTTTAAATACTAACTCGTTGATTGGTTTTCGTCTAAATAATAACTCTTTGTCTTGGTCGGATAGTTCTTTTTTGTGCGTGTCGTGATAAGGAACGGATTTTACGTCCGAATAATACGTCGTTGTTCATATTTTATGTTCTCATTTTTGGTTTTGTGAGCTTGTCACGTCCGATGTGCCGAAAGGATTTTCCCTAGTTTGAGTTTAGGCCTGGAAAAAAGAATGAGTAATTTTCTATGTTTGAAGTGCGATACTTCTGTTTCATTCTTAGCTTCTGCGTGTGGTTCTTTTTGGATGTTTGTACATTGACAAATTGACCTGCAATAGAGAACAAATTTATTTCCATGAAGTGTATTGTTACTTGGGTTCTTTATTATTGCAAACCACTCAGGGGAACACAACTATTGTATCGATTGGAGTCAGTACTCCCAGGGGTAAAATGTGGGGTCCCGAGATGATGAGATAAGCTTTACACATGTTAAAATAGAACTTTTATACGGATCAGGGTTTTTCGATTCACTGCTGTCCTTTTTTTAAACACATACCACTTTTTCTTGAACATTTGTCTTGTTTCATAAACTTCTTTCTGATCTATACGCAGAGGATCTTGTTTGGGAACACACCTTGTGCTTAGATTCCCCGTTCCCTGAACTCCATACTACATGAATTATGCTTTCCTTCTTCCTTTCTATGGAACCTTCATTGTGACTAGGGGAGCTTAAACTAACGTATTTAACTTGCTAATTTAACCATTATTTAATTAGCTAGAGAAACAATTCATTTTGCGTTGAACTCCTTCAGTATTTTTTGGTTTACCTCTCAGCAAAATTGCTTTCTTCCGCAATTTTATTTTTTCCATAATTCTGTTTATTTCGCAACTTTTACGTGCCACCCAAAATCATCTCTCTCGAGTGAGACGAAGCCATCAGCAGCTGGCGGTTCACATACCCACGCCATTAGCATTGCAATAGAACGTGTACGAATGAAACGCTTCTTTGAAAGTAAAAAAATGCTTCTTTATCGTCCGACATCTCGGCGAGCTTATCCTGCGCCAAATCTTTCATGCGGATGTTATCTATTAATCTGCAGCCAGCAAATAAATTCGTCGCTACATATTTGCGAGCGTGCTTTGCCGCAAAAACATGACATGTGGGACACGTCTGTAATAAAATACCTCGGTGTGTAGGGATGAATGTTGCGTTTCATTGTGCGAGAGTATTTTATTCTGCCAGTTTGAAAAAATCGGGGATCTCAGTCGTGGGCTGGCTGAGAAAAATACTGTCGTTCTAATAAATATTTTTTATCGTGAAAGAAATCTTATTTTCAGTAGTGGGTAATACTCGTAGTTCCATAGGTTATTTCTCTATGGTGAAAGAAGTCTTATTTACAGTAAGGGATGAGTGAGGAGTGTTTTTTTTACGAATGTAGACGTACGTGTTCTATTATTACAGCACCGAGCAAGCATTTCGTTCATTGCTGGTCCACTTAACCCCTTTCAACCCAAATTTTTTAACTTGTACTCTTAAAATCATCGCCACTGTCATTAGACTGACGCTGGCATCAGGTTATCACCAACATGAGAGTAGGGACGGAACTGCCATCCAGCACAAAGCTTCAAAAATTACAATACTGCACAAACTCGACGGGGAAATAATTGCGTCAGCATTTCTAGCTAGTGTGTCATACATGACACGTGTTGCTGTTAAGGAATGCAGGTTTTTGAGACCCATTTAGAAGTACTGGCGCCATTTCAGCTGCTCTGGGGCTGTTGAGGGTAAAATGTTTTTTTGAGACCCATTTAGAAGTACCATACCTAGCGCCATCCATTTCAGCAGCTCGCCGGAGACTCGAAGCCTATCATGCGATGAAAATGTTCACTTTTATCCTTGCAATCCATTCATCCGTTCTTTCCAGATGGAGTCCCGTCATTAGGGAAGAATTTTGGCTGGAGATCGACCCGCGTTGGCTGGGCCGTGTGATGAGGCATCTCTATTTCGGTCCGCTGGAGGGGATCAAATTCTCTTTAGCAATTAGGGTTGGGATCCCAATGGTTGAGGGCTCTGAGAACGCCGGCGTCTAGGCCTAGAGCGCTGGCATCTAGGCCTAGAGCGCCGGCATTTAAGCCTAGATGCGAGGCCTTGTTGGCTTCCACCATCTTGCAATGCAGCAGCAGTGGTGGATTGTGCTGCAAATATGGGACCGTCACGGCTAGATTTGCCTGCCAAAAGAAGAGGGAGTTCAATTCCTACGCTCCGATTTTAGGGTAGGCGAGATTGCCTCGTGTTCGAGGTTTACGGGAGGGGGCGTTTGGGCCGGTGCGATCTGAGGAGCGTCTTGGGCTTTTGGAGATTAGGGCTGCGTTGGAGGACTTGATTTACGATGCGCGAGCATTGGAGCGTGGTTTTTGCCATATCTGGTGCGTGGTGCGGGAAAGAGCTAAACTGCCATGCGATATGCTGTGTTTTTCAAATTGTAGCAACTTGGTTTTGAAGAGTTCGACGTTTGTCTAAGGGACCACACCTGCTTGAAGCCCAACTTCGGTTTCAGGAATGAGCGCTCGTGAGTACGCATGAGTCAGAAACCGTAACGTATTGTATTTCGAATGAAATTACAGTAGTTTTAAAACGTGGATGAAGTGACAAGGTATATAGGGCGTTTAATCGTTATATAGAGCGACGTCGATTCAAATTAAGGCTTGCTCCGCACACTATACCCCGAACTCTGATTTAGAATGACTATTACTCCGTTATTGATTGATGGGTTATGGTATTGGAAGAAAGGATGTATCACTGCTATATTTTATTGCCCTTCAATATTGAAAGGAGGAATGTATAAGTGATATATTTTATCACCATTCAATTTTGAAAGAGAAAGTGTTACATTTTATTGCCATTTCAGATTTTAAATGGAAATGATTAATTTTATTGCCGTTCACTTTTAGAAAAATGAGAGATTATTTTATTAGCTTTTAATTTGAAGAGTGCGGGCTTACATGACCCACTCTGTACAGTGCCGGTGGCCCACATTCCCTCTGCCGTACGTAATGTTTGGTGTGGTTCGTGCTGCAGAATGTCGGCCCTCTAATGAAGTCTTCTGAGTCTGTATCGACTTATTCCCCTGGTCTTCAATCCCTTATAGCATCTGAGCTTCCTTATTTCGATTGCTCATTTCTCAGTATTACGAACAAAAGTTTTTTTTTTCAGTTATACGGTATGATGAAATAATAAATACAAATCTGCAATTCACACTAGGTGGAAGAAATTGAAAACAATTATCGTGTCCACTTCGTTCATCTTTTTTCCTCATACACCTACATTTTAAATGCCATTTGCCTGCGATCTTATTCTCAAGCCTCTCAGTGCTGAGTTTTTGCTCGTGGCTCTCGATATTAGACATTTTTGCTGCGAATCTCACCGATTTTTTGCTTTTAAAAGTTCCTTCTGTAGTTTCTGCGCAATTTAGGGTTCTTAGTCGATTAGTGCACCGAGATGTTGGCGGTATACAGGCCCTAATTGGGCGGGTAAATCGTCTGATCCGTGTTGGTGCTGGGGCTGCCGAGGTTTGTTCGGCGCACGGTTCGCTTAGCGCAGAGCGGTCGTACTATAGTACTGAGTATACTCAGTATAGTATTACAGTACTGAGTATGGTACTATAATTCTGAGTATACTCAGTATAGTACTACAGTACTGAGTATGGTACTATAGTACTGAGTTTACTCAGTATAGTACTACAGTACTGAGTATGGTACTATAGTACTGAGTATACTCTGTATAGTACTACAGTACTGAGTATGGTACTATAGTACTGAGTATACTAGTATAGTACTACAGTACTATGGTATAGAGTTCGATTGTTCTAGTTCCTGAAAGTTGTTAGGCTGGCTTTTGGGTTACATCTGCGGTGTTGTGTATCTTGGTGTGGGATATATCGTCATAAGTTTTTGTAAAACGCGTCATTATTGATTTTTTGGTGCGATGCATCGTAATTCATTTATTTTTGGTGGGGGACATCATTTACTTTCTTTCGTGGCATGTATCTCTGTTGAGAGGATGGACTTTAATTATTAACTGCACAGCCGAAATTTGACATGACCACACCCTGCGTAATGGATAAGATTTGCTTCGAACGTCCATTTCACGCGTTTTCCGTGAAACGATTTTGCAATGAACCTTACCGTGTGCTTCAAGTTCATCTAAGTGCACCAAAGCTCCCACGAAATCTATTTTTTCCTTTTTATTGACATGAGTCTGTGTGACGCTCACGCACTGTCGCTCTTGCTCGAGATTACAGTTATAAAATCCCCATTGTTACATGGTGATGTAACTACTTGGATGCCCCTGACGAACTCGTACCGTTACACACATACAATTGGCATGTGTTCAATTAGCCTTCCTGATAACGTCATTAGTTAAACGTACTGAAGGCTGCGTAATGGACGGCGTGTTGTTGCTCGCTGTCGCATCTTTGTCTTCTGTCAACTTTGCGTCAAGGTTTTTCTCCGTCGGCATTTGTATCCAAACGTTTTGGTCTTTGCCGCGCCAGGATTTTGAAATCTGTTACGCGCGAGTTGTGAGGAGCGTAAAGTTGCTCGCTGCTCTCAATGTTACGCATTTCTGCCGCAAATATTGGTATTGGAAAAGTATCTGCATAATTTCAGCGTGATTGAGAATACTTAGTTGATTGGTGGGCCGAGAAGTTTTTGATAAGAAAGTGCACGTGTAAAAACCATGGAATTTCACCAAACTCATTTTTGAGGTCAAACGTGTTTTTCAAATCACGTAGTGCCATATGCTTCCACTTATTTAAACTAACCAAATTTCATGATTTCTGATAATTTAGTTCAACAATCGAGGCATTAAGGAAATATACGGATATTGTCTCCCAAGCTAGCACGCTAAGTAAGTTAGCTCCCATCCTAATCATTATCATTATAATAATAACGACCGAGGTTTTTGTTAAAATTTGCGGCAGCGAGCGCTATCGCGGAGCTCCGGGGTCTCGTCCGTCGAGTTTTTGTCTGCTTGTCTGTCTGCCTGTGTGTCTGCCCGACTTGGGTCGCTAGCCCATCAAGTCGCTCACTTCTTGCGGAATTGTACGTACGGACATGAGCTGCTTGTGTAAGAGAACTCGAGTTCCCACTCCCCAGGGGGAAAATGTGAGGTCTCGTGCTCGGAGTTAAGTAGAATACTGTCTCTTATGTTGAAATAGAAGAGGTGGTTTGTTTAGTTGAGGACCAAGTTTTGTTGTATATTCTCTGCAGTCCTGTTTTTCAACACTTATTACTTTCTTCAACTTTTATCTTGTTTCATGAATTTCTTCCTCAACTTACTGTTTCTATGCCCCCTACTGCATAGATTTCGCATTCCCTTTATCTCCATGCTAAATGGTGGCTTCCTCCTTCCTCTCTTCGGAACGCTCTTTTCTTTATCGGTTAGAGAGGCTTCAACTAACATATAATCTAATCTTGTTTCTTGCCCTCCTTTTGATTTTAATAAATTCTATGCGCGCAAGGTGATCGGTCACACTTCCTATGCTGAATCTTCGTCCCTTCAGTTCCGTACTAAATGGTGCCTTCCTCCTTCTTCTCTTGGGGACATTTTAACTGTGAATAGGAAGGACGTTGACTGCGATACGACCCACCGGTGGTCGAGCTCGAGTTGGTCGATGGGTTGTTGGGAATAGTTTTTCAACTATCTTTCAAAATTAATGGTATTGAATAGACCCAGTTAATGTTTGGTATTTATAAAATTTCTAACAGCTTTTGTATTCAGATTCGAGTTGAATACTGAACTTCAGTTTAACCTATCGCAGTCAACGCGTTAAATCAACTGACAACCTAACCTCCGAAGCACCTATATTTCTCACCTCCATAAGAGCAACTGCGGCCGTAAGTACGACTGCTGTCTGACCTTACCTCCGTAATTGGACGGAGTTCGTTCAGATCAAAACGATTGGGACGATTTAAAATCAGTCAAACGATTTGATCGGATGTTTCCGATTTGTGGCTGTCGCGGCTTGTGTTTGCAGCGCCTGCAAGTGTCGGGATTCTGAGTAACTAGCGATTGTTGTTAATGGTGTGTAAAAGTGTTAGTGTTGAATTAGGTGAATAACTGATGTTCATTGTTGTAGTAAATGGTGTGCAAAGTTATGTTTCTGCCTCTGAATAACTAACAGTTGTTTTAGTTAATGGTGAGCAAAATTGTGTGCGTGTAGTCTGATAATCCAGTGATTATTATGAGCATGTAGACCAGTGAGCCAGTGAGAACTTTGTGCTATACTCAGGTAGCTTCCATCAAACTTAGCCAGTTGTTTTAATTGTCAGAAAATGTTCTGTTTTCTAAATATCTCTACTGAAGTAGGATAGAATGTATGATTGCTCACATTCTTTTGTGTGCACTGCTCTAATGCTACTGCACCGGCCACATTTATTGAGTCTATAGGCTAACATCCCTGCATTCCCTGGACCGTTGACATGTTTCTGCCAATACATCAGCGATGTCTTTGCATCGTCAGAGAGCATCAGGGCCAACCATATATGGTCGCCTTCAATGGACTGCATAATAAAGTCGACATCACAAGCTTCGCTGCCTGACTTGTTCTCGTTTGTCTCTCGATTAGCAAAAATCGGCTGGTGGTGATAGCGTTGGCTGGTTTCTATTGAATGGTTTCTACTCCTCTCAGGAGCATAGATAGGATTTGTTTTATATGGTTTGTCTGTCCTATCTTTAAGAACAGGCAGCCCTTAGTGGACTATTAACACATTTCCTGCGAAGTGACCCACCGGTGGTCACTTAGGGGATTTTCATAGTGCTGCTGACCCAGCTGCAGTCACCAACTCTTTTTTTTTATTAATACTTAATGAAAGCTGAATGAAGGCCCGATCCAGTTGATGTTTGCTATTTTCAAAGTTGCTTACCACAACTGACTTTAAATTTGAGCTGGATATTGAACTTCAGTTTAACCCATCGCAGTTAACGTGTCAAGTAACTTTGGCTATAGATGGGCCTTGGTGTCTTCTTGCTGTCTAGCGCTCACTTGGCGTTCTTCTGTTGTCATGCCTTCTTCTCTGTCGCTTCTGTATATTTTCTTCCCTCTCAACTTGCTGTTTTTGTGTGCCGGGTATTCTGCGTGGTAACACATTTTGTGCATCGAGTTCGTATTCCCTTATCCCCTCGGGGGGATACAACTATTGTATCTATGGCAATTAGCGCTCCCAGGGGACAATGTAAGGGCCTGAGCTGAGAGTTAGGAAGGCCTTCTTTTTGTTGAAATAAAATGCTTTTGTTATGTTAAGAACCATCTTTTTTCGGTTCGCTGCTGTCCTTTTTTTCGGCACCTACTACTTTCTTCTTCTACTTTGATCTTGTTTCATGAACTTATTTCTCATCTTACTGTTTTTATGCCCTTTCTGCATAGATTCCACGTTCTCTAAACTCCATACTAAATGGTGCCTTCCTCCTTCCTCTCTTTGGATCGCCTTTGTTGCGGATAGGGAGGCTTAAACTAACTAATAATCTAATCTAATCTCGTATTCCCTTATTCTCTGTCGTTTTTGTATACTTCCTTTCCTTCCCTCTCAACTTGCTGTTTCTGTGTGGCGGGTATTCTGTGTGGCAACACATCTTGTGCATCGATTTCGTGTTCCCTACAGTCCATACTAAATGGTCCCTTCTCTTGAGATCGCCTTTGTTGTGCTAGGGAGCTTCGAGCTAAGTAATGTAGCAATAATGATTTTCTGCATCAACCAATGTACTCTTTCGCTGTGTTAGAGTTTTTATTAAATCTAATATGTTAGTTGATGTCGGTACGTTCGTTATCTCAGTCTCTGATCTTAATGTTGAAGACCGCCAGCCACTTTTTGGGTATAACTTCGACGTTAGTGCTGCATTGCATTGGCCCGAGCTGTGAGTTTTGCTGTGGTATGTGTTGACTGCGAATATACCTACGTAATGTTATTTTGGATTCTAAATTCAATGCGTATCACTTTGTTTTATCGTGTTATTTTTGCCGCCGTGAATTTTCAACTACCATGTGGTATGGATCGAAGGCGGTGATGTGTGACCGTGGATTTCAAGCTACCGTGTTTCCTTGATTGCTAGCTACCTCCTGATACCCTGTATTTCAAGCTACCATGTGGTACCATGGGTTGCTAGCTACCACCTGCTACCATGGATTATAATGCTTAATTATCTTCAAAGCGCAATGGCACTTCTTGTATTTATTCTTAGTTGTTGTTCTCATACCAAAAGTGTTTTTACATAATTGTAGAAAGAATTCATTATTTTGTAAGGCCGTGTGTTGTCACTTCAGCTATCGAGTTCCGTTTGCGGCGAGTGAAGCAGCGGCCTAACTTTTATACTCCTCCGGCGGTTGGTATCGGTGATACGCAGAGGAGGAGTTGGAACTTTTTTTTGAATTGAGACATATTTAGATAACTGAGCACAGAAAGACTAGAATAAGATTTTGAGGAGCAACTAAGGTAGAGCACTACAATGCGTTCAATGATTTATGCGTTCATCTTCAAGGGAAAAATGTTACGAGTTTCTAGTCAACATTTACGTACATTTTTTTCATTCGTTTCATTCGTCCTTTCTTTTGAGAGTGCCTACCTCATGTCTCGTAATTCGCAGCACTTGACGTGAGCTAATATGCTATCGGTTTGTTTGCGCAGCTTTGACATATTCTCTGCTACACAGTTCCTATTTTAACCCTTGTCTGGTTCGCTGAGAATTGATCGTCGAGCTTCGTGGGTCGCTGAACTTATATTTTGAGTGCGACCGGGTCGTGGCGAAAAAAAGTCCAATCTTGTGCGCCAGGAATTTCTTTGCACACAGACGACGTTTCTTTGAATAAGCTCAAATTTCGATCTTGGACCTTCGAACTTCTGCTCTAGTTGGACGTAAAAAGTATCATACTAGTTGGACGTAGTCGTGCACTACTGAGTGGAGCATTTAGAACTTGTGTGTCGTTAAGTGGATCAGAACTAGAGGAAGTTCAACTAAGTTGATATCACCATGAGTGCTGACGTGAGCCGCCTGGCGATGGTGACGCCACTGGAGCCCGTTGACTTGGAGAGCCCCATGGACGAAGGTGAGTCGCGGTCTGTAAAGGCTTGCTTTATTCTTGCTGATCGCAGGTTATTTGTGTTAATACGTGCCTTTAATGCTTTGCCCGGGTTGCATAATACCGGGAAGGACGGGTTCACTTGTTTTCGTCTAATTTGGTCTTTTCCAGAATACGCCAAATACCATTGGCCAACACAGGTATCACATTTATTTTAACTAACACTGACCGTTTCTTGTTGGCCATTGCGTTTTTTTTACTCGTACCTTAAACGCTTTGCCCGGGAAAGATGTGTTAACTCATCTCCATCTAATTTGACTTTTTCCAGAGTACGACGAGTAGCTTTGGCCAAAACAGATATCACATTTATTTTAAGAGCCACCGACAGTTTGTCGTTGGCCATCGCGTTTTTTTAGCGTTAGTTGATGTAGTATAGCTAACACTTTTAACACTTCACCTCTCTAGTATAGCTAACACTTTTAACACTTCGCTCGGAGAAAATAAGTCTCGTCTCCGCCAAATTCGCCTCTCCAGAGAGCGACCAGGAACTCGTCCAAACCATGATGTGTCAAGAACAGCCACAGATAGTCTACACGTTGATTCAGAGCTCTTGTTAGTCGTCGGCGAGTTCAGAATTGAAAAATGTACGAAAAAACATGATAATTTCTTCTGAAATGGAAACGAGGCACCAAAAAGTCACTGGGAGGAGTTTAATGTCGAACTGCAAAATTCTCTTACTTGAGTTTTTCGTGTTCCCTTTTTCGCTGATTGTGCGTCGAAGCATCTTTACCAAAAGCATAGTGTGCAAGCTTATGAGTCGAACATTTGCCTCAAAATTGAAGCTTGCACGCCATGCTTTTGGTGACGATGCACATCGTGCGAACATCGCCAACGAAATCATAGCGTGCAAGCTTTTCTTTGCGAGTCTAGCTTTTTTTTCACAATTGGAGGGCAAATATGCAGTGTCCTAACCCACAAAACACAGAATTTTAGGATGCTCAAGTTAGAAGCGTGGTGTTCATCGCAGGGTTGCCAAACTGGCTTTTCCTACCCAAGTTATTAACTAGGAACGGAACTAGGAACTAGGCCACTCTGCCTGAAAGACATCTACGCCGCTATGCGGTGAAATTATCACCTATATTCCACTCTCCAGTTTTGACCTCTGATTTTTGGGTTAGGACACTGCATATTTGCCCTCCAGTTGAAATTTAAGATCTTTACCCAAAGCATAACGTACAAGCTTGTGAGTCTAACGTTTGTTTTACAATTGAAGTTCCGGAAGTAAGGGAACAGATGCAACACCCGCCGTACGAACGCCACCCTCTCTCTGACGTCAGACGGGTGACACGGTACACATGTTTCGTGCGTGTGTTATCAGCTCCTGAATTGTTTTCTGTGTATATTTCTAACGTTTTCTGGGGCAGCACATGTTTTCTTGTATCAGGGAGTCGTTGAAGCACTTGAACCATAAGTTTTCGAGGCCTATTGAAAGGGATTAAATTTATAGATTGGACGTGAGTTGCGTTGGTGTGGTAGAACAAGGAAGTCCACTTTGTGCTGAACTTTTTTGGGATTTTTGGTTTTGTGTCGACTTTTACTTGAGGTCAATGCAGTCGTTGAATTGCATAATTTTAAATGATTTTTAGTTTGTTTGATAACTTTTACCTTAACTTATTTTGTTAATATTAAACTTATAAATATAACACTTATAACAATAAATGTAGCCAGTCTAGTATAGCTAAGAGCCACACGCATTAATTAGGCTGGTAGTTCTATTGCATTCAAGTTACCTCGTGATCTTCACTCGATCTTTGGTGTTTATCATTGCTTAACATAATTATTTATGAGGACTCAGATATAAAGGTGATGTGTTCGTAGTTCGTAGGAGAAATTAGGCATAAATATAAATAAATGAATTTATTTATGAGTTTAAGTAGACACCACCTGGCGTTTTATTATATATTGATTGATGACATTTTCATTCTAGTAGTGTACAGTTCCGTGTTGACTTTTCGATTCTGAGAGCAGTAAAAAAATAGGCCGTACGTGGTGCTATAATTTACACTGCAATCAAAGTTTCTCCACAGGTGTGCACGCATTGCATCTCTGCTCCGTTACGCATGAGAACGGAAGGCATCCACTGCCAGTACAGCATGTCCCACAAAACCCCGAGCCGAGTATTTATTTTCACGTACCAGTGATACCATCATAAGAATACCATAAGCATTTAATTTCTAGCAAAATTATGATGGTATTACTGATACAGGTATTCCTATGATGGTATTACTGATAAGGGAAAATAAATACTCGGTTCGGGTTTTTGTGGACATACTGTATGTTTGACAACGATGATTTCTTGCTCCCCATAGGAAGAGAGGGTTTGATTTGGGCGCTTGTCGAAACTAAGGAAGCAAAGTAGCGCTCATTTTTTGTGTACTGCAAAGAATGCGGAATCGTTCCGCGTAGGCTTCGTTGCCCGTGTACTTCAATCATATTTAAAGGTTTGCCGTAGTTAATTAACTTTGTGATGATCAACACTTGATGCATTCGCTCAATTGTCGACTCCACCCTTTCAAATCCATCAGAGTCTGCTGATCAACAGTTGAGATGGATTCGCACAAATAGCGATTCCGCCCTTAATTAATATTAAATAAATCTTCCCATGTCTGTTTTTTTGTACTCGTTACCGTTGTCACAACCGCTGACATTTGAGCGGCACTGGCGTGAGGTTGTCACCGAGATCATAATCGAGGAGGAAATGCCACTCGGCAGTGAACCTTGAGAAACATAATGAGGAATAAACTCAACTAGTAAGAAAATATGTTAACACTTCGACTGCAACGTGAGCCACCGGTGGTACACGGAGGTAATTTTCATAATGCTGCTGACCAACCAGTAGTCGCGAATCCAATTTTCATAAATGCTTGACCAAACTTAAATTGAGGCACAATCCTGTTCATGTTTGGTATTTTCAAAATAGTTCATTACAATTGACTTTAAATTTGAGTTTGGTGTTGAACTTAATATTTAGTTGCCGCAGTCAAATGGTTAATTAATGCTATTTTCAATATATCTACGTAGAAAGTAGTTATACGAACAAGTGCTAGGCCTAAATTTGAGGTACGTAGTGCGTGTGTGTTGCTCCATGGAAAATGTCAAGTACGATTCATGTTATAACGAATCAATTTCAAATGTTAAACGCGTAAAACACATTTAAATGTGTTAAAGGAAATGATAAAACTCCATTTTTTATTACAAAATTTCATTAAAAAGTACCATAAAGGGGTGAGAACTCAATTAGTTCGTTATCCAGGAATCGACCCCCAAAACCAACATCATCCAGTGTCGCAACTCCCGCCCACACACGCAGAAGCCGCCGGCGTCTTTCACCCAAGAAAAAAAAAGCGCCCCCCCCCCCCCCCCCTCCCCCCATTGTCAAGCGGTGGAGCGTTTTCCCATTTAATGAAGAATGAAGTTCTTCAACTGCCACGAGTACGTGCCGAGTACTGATGATGCAAGGGATGTTCCTGGCATAATTACACACAATACGTCCTGTACCGCTGCTGTCAAAACTTGCATCTCAGCGCTTTAGGAAACGTGAACAACCGAGACTTGGCTTTCTTATTTCTTCCTTCAATGGACGACCGCGTGCACTTCGGTGTGAGAGGCCTGCGTAGCGTGATTTAGGTATGGTAGCGGCGCTGCTGTGAGTTTCAGAGCACAAATAACGTGAGGTCTCTCTCTCTCTCTACGCCGGCTGTACGTACGCTCTACACAAAGACGAAATAAGTGGTGGGCCGTGCAAAACGGTCTTTGTTTTGCGATATCCTTCTTTTGTGGCGCTTTGTGTGATAGGGTCGGGCTGCAGAGTGTTTAGAGTGTGGTGATGTGTTGGGTGCTGTTGTGTGTTGGGCGAGTGTGGTGATGTGTTGGGTTCGGCTGTGTGTGTTGAGTGTGGCAGTGTGTGTTGACTTATGAGTTGTGCATCTGTGTAGTGGATTGGGAATTTTGCAGGTATCTCTCGATAAGTTGAGTAAGCAGGTCGTAAATTGCTGGAAGACCCCAATAAATACTATGTAGTCGCAGGTGGAAACCGCAGATTTACCGCTGTTGATCATATTACACTCGTGTCCTGTGCCTTACAGGTTACATCATTCCAGTTTACATTTGTGTTCCTGCAATGTGTTCTAACTTATTGTCATTAATTTCTATATCGTTAGTAGTTCCGTAAAAACTTCGACAATATAGGAACAACTTGAAATTGGTTGGTGGTGATGGCAGTTACTGAACTTGAGGGAAAGTGTAGGTACATCACACTAACATGCCCAATGAAGATTTGAAACCTGAAATGTTACTGATAGATGACGTGAGGAATTGAAATAGGTAGAAGCCGGGACCTAACGATATTGTATAGCTCTAATTTATGACAGTATATATTATTTTCGTATTCTGATAGTACGCATTATTTTCGTAGTTTTAATTTCACAGAGGGTACATTTGGAACCCCATGTGCTTGTCTCTTTTTGTGGTTGTAGCCCTTTATAATTGTAACTCATGGTGGTTGTAACCATCCTTATTGTAACCTTATGTGGTTATAGCTATTCCTAATTCCAGACCCTTGTGGATGTCACTCTTTGTAGTTGTAACCCTTTGGGATTGAGACGCTATTTCTGATAGCAGTTGCACCCACTGCAGTCAACACTTAGACTGCGGCTTGTACAACTGAAGTTCAATATTCAACTCAAATGCAAAATAAATTGGAGCAAGTAATTTTGAAAACAGCAAATATTAACTGTACCGTGCCGTCATTTCGTTTTGATTGAGCATTTATGAAAATTGAGTTGGCGACTACAGGTCGGTGAGCATGGGTTGGTCGCTCATCAGCCTTATGGAAAAACACCTCCGTGTAACACCGGTGGTGCACGTCGCAGCCAAAGTGTTGAACGTTTTTTGCATGCGGGATTCGTTGTAGTTGACTCCCTTCGAATGCGCAACTTCTTGCAGTTGTGGAGTTTTTGCATTCATGATGACCATGTATAGTTAACCCAGCGCTGGGAGGCGCCGAGGGTTCACAGCGAGGCAGTTCTTGAGTCAGCTCCAGTTTCTCTCCTTTTAAAGACCGGGTAATTACACTCTCCATGTAGAGAGGGGCTCCTTATATGCGAATATTGAAGCATGCGCGCCTCGAAATGACGGACGGCAACTTGCCCTATTGTATACCTGAATGGTTGCGATTCTATTGGGGCATTTTCTTTTGGAAGCGGCTCTTTGCCTTTTTTTGGCTAACGCGTTGGTTAGCACCTTGCTATGTTTTATACCTGTATAGTTACGATTCCATTGGGGTATTTTCTTTTGATAGCGGCAAATGCTCTATGCTTTTTGAGGGTTGAAAATTTACCCTGTGTTATACCTGAATAGTTACGATTCTGTTGAGGTATTTTTTTTTGGAAGCGGCTCTATGCTTTTTTTTACTTACGTGTTTGCAATCTTTTACTTTGCTTTGAACGAGGGTGAGTGTTAGCGTAGTTAATCTTACTTTCAGAACGGCGCTTAAACCGCGGCAAGTCCTGTTGCAAATAAAGTGTAGCTCATTTCTCGGTGTCACAACCGAGAAATTTCACAAACCGCGCGGATTCCTCGTAACTTTCACTAGGAAAAACTAGTAGCGATCCCCTCAGGGGGATACAACTATTGTATCTATGGGAATTAGCGCTCCCAGGGGAACCATGTGAGGGCCCGAGCTAAAGGTTAGGAAGGCTTCTTTTTTGTTGTACTAAAATAGGTTTTTGTTTTGTTACGGACCATCTTTTTTCGGTTCACTGCTGTCCTGTTTTTCAGCACCTACTACTTTCTTCTTCAACTTTTTTCTTGTTTCATGAACTTCTTTCCTAGCTTACTGTTTCTGTGCACCTTGTGCATAGATTCCACGCTCCCTCAACTCCATACTAAATGGTGCCTTCCTTTTTCCTCTCTTGGAACATCTTTGTTGTGGTTAAGGGAGGCTAAAACTTTCTTATATAATAATAATAACTAGTAGCGATTATGTGCAAAGAAGGCCGCAAATTAACTGAACTTTTTTTAGGGTCTTAATGCATTTGACTTGTGGCTTACAGAAGGTGCAAATCGCAGAATTTATCATGCAACGACCCCGCCAGTTGTCGTCTTCGTATTGTAGCTCTGGTGGTAACTGTGGCCGAGTGGTTGAGAGCGCGTCCTTCACAGGAAGGTGTCGGCGGTTCGAATCCCGGCGCCGCGCGGTGATTTCTCTCCGTTGGGTAAAGAGAACTCGGGTACAATTCTCCACTCGACTCAGGTGTCGGAAATGGGTGCCGGCTTGACCGGGGGTAACCGTCATTGCGTCCTGGTGTTAGTTATGAGGCATTTGAAAAACCAATGTACAAGACTATACATATGTATCAGGCTTGAGTGGTTAGAATAACGCATCCTTTGATTAGAGAGGGATTTTGAACTAGTCTAGTGTTTCTTGCACTAATAACTGGATCGCCTAATTCAAAACAATCATGGATCCCTTTAATGATATATTCATAAATGGCTCTTCGAGTCCGGTACACCAGCGTATCTTTATCGTTGCATCTTCCGTGGGCCTCGTTATCCCCGTTTTACTTGCACTTCCAATTATGACTGATTTTCGTTGATTTTTGTCTGATGACACACCAACAGATTTTTCATTTAATGACATATATCGGCAGATTTTCGTTGATTTTTCGTTTGATGACATATCAACAGATTTTTTACTTTTCATTTAATGACAGATATTGGCAGACTTTCGTTGATTTGCCGTCTGATGACAGATTGACGGATTTTTTTGCCAGATATATCGAAAGATTACCGTCCATTTTTCGTCAATTCTGATGCCCCTCAGGGGGATACAACTATTGTATCTATGGGAATTAGCGCTCCCAGGGGAAAAATGTGAGGGCCCGAGCTGTGAGTTAGGTAGGCCTTCTTTTTGTTGAAATAAAATGTTTTTTTGTTATGTTAAGGACCACCTATTTTCGGTTCACTACTGTCCTGTTTTTCAGCACCTCTGACTTTCTTCTTCAACTTTTATCTTATTTCATGAACTTCTTTCCTATCTTACTGTTTCTATGCCCTTTCTGCATAGATTCCTCAT
The DNA here is from genome assembly GCA_030386875.1 of Morinoia aosen. NCBI lineage: Eukaryota > Metazoa > Arthropoda > Malacostraca > Amphipoda > Talitridae > Morinoia > Morinoia aosen. Next base: position 817,471 of record CM059571.1, read on the forward strand.
TTTCTTATCTCCATACTAAATGGTGCCTTCCTCCTTCCTCTCTTCGATACGCTCTATTTTTGCAGCGGTTAGGGAGGCTTAAACTAACTTATAATCTAATCTAATCTAATCGTCAATTCTGCCGTCACACCCAGTGTTGCTAACGTCGAAGCGTACACTGATCGTGTGCAGCGAGTTACGTACACTGATGATGTGCAGCGAGTTACGTACACTGATGGTGTGCAGCGAGTTACGTACACTGATGGTGTGCAGCGACTTACGTACGTACACTGATGGTGTGCAGCGAGTTACGTACACTGATGATGTGCAGCGAGTTACGTACACTGATGGTGTGCAGCGAGTTACGTACACTGATGGTGTGCAGCGAGTTACGCACACTGATGGTGTGCAGCGAGTTACGTACACTGATGGTGTGCAACGAGTTACGTACACTGATGGTGTGCAGCGACTTACGTACGTACACTGATGGTGTGCAGCGACTTACGTACGTACACTGATGGTGTGCAGCGACTTACGTACGTACACTGATGGTGTGCAGTGACTTACGTACACTGATAGTGTGCAGCGAGTTACGTACACTGATGGTGTGCAGCGCGTTACGTACACTGATGGTGTGCAGCGAGTTACGTACACTGATGGTGTGCAGCGAGTTACGTACACTGATGGTGTGCAGCGAGTTACGTACACTGATGGTGTGCAGCGAGTTACGTACACTGATGATGTGCAGCGAGTTACGTACACTGATGGTGTGCAGCGAGTTACGTACACTGATGGTGTGCAGCGAGTTACGTACACTGATGGTGTGCAGCGAGTTACGTACACTGATGGTGTGCAACGAGTTACGTACACTGATGGTGTGCAGCGACTTACGTACGTACACTGATGGTGTGCAGCGACTTACGTACGTACACTGATGGTGTGCAGCGACTTACGTACACTGATAGTGTGCAGCGAGTTACGTACACTGATGGTGTGCAGCGACGTACGTACACTGATGGTGTGCAGCGAGTTACGTACACTGATGGTGTGCAGCGCGTTACGTACACTGATGGTGTGCAGCGAGTTACGTACACTCGTGTGCGGCTCATTAGCGTGCAAGTTGTGGGTCGTGTTGCGGCAGTTCGTAACATCGCACTCCTCGTGTACACATCGCGTGTCCCGGCGTGTGCTTATGACGGGCCTTTGCGTGCGTGTGCAGCGTGTGATGTGTATGTGCCTTGTTGCAGTCAGTGCGCGTTATGTGCTCCTCTGAAGTCGTGTCATTAAGCCACTGTCTCATGGGTCTTTTACGCCATGACTTGATGTCGGAGTGTGTTAATTTTACCCCATTCTGTTCACCGAAATGTGGGTTCCCAGTCTAACTTTTTCGCCGGAGCATGCATGCAGGCGGCGAAAAAGTTAGACTGGGTTGTAGTGATGCAGTTGTTGAGCCGAAATCATGATACCTGGAAATAAAGAAGAAAAGGCTCTCATTTCTGTCAAGTTCTAAAAAAAGGCTTATGTCTTCACTAGACTGACTGGTCTCAGCAGTTATACACACACGAAGATGTCGTTAGGGATTTCTGCGAAAGCTGCGTTCAAGTGCGTAGAATGGAAGCTTTTTGTCCCGCTACACGTTCTTTTGTTCGAATAGAACATGCTAAACGAGCTGCTCTTCCAGGCATGAGGCATGTCTTGTCCAAGGTGCTTCTCAGACATACGCGCAGTCCTCTCCAACTGACGTGTTGCCTTGGGTATCCTCTGGATGTCTCTCTCTGGGTGTCTCTCCCTGGGTATCTCTCCCTGGGTGTCTCTCCCTGGGTGTCTTTCTCTGGCTGTCTCTCCCCCGGGGGTCTCTCCCCCGGGTGTCCCTCCCCTGGGTGTCTCTCCCCCGGGCATCGCCCCAATAAGAGGTCCTGCTCTAGACGCGCGGCTCTCGAGTGGCCCCCACCTTCCTGCGGTGATAAGGCCTTAATGAACTGCGCTGGCCGCGGCGGTGCGGCTATCTGCTTTCAAGACGCCTGCACTTGCAGATAACACTTCTGCCCGTGTCTCTTGTTCGTTATTTCCTTGGCTAGCTCTCCGTTATTCGTTATTTCGCTGGCTTGTACAGTTGGACTGTGGCATCTATTGAGATCGTGACCAGCAGTTTTCTTGACGGTATCTGACATCATCCAAACATATAGAGAGAATTGAGGTTCCTTTTAGACTAGTAATTGTGAATGCTCTCTTTGAAGTACTGATTCAGAAACAAGTAATAGTAGTAATTCATGGATGTCGCTCTCAAATTCATTCCTCATGGGTGCAAATTTTCATAGACTGGTCACATCTTGCACGTTGACCAAGCCTCAGACTCGCTAGTGGGTCTGAAGACGCGCCAGAAGAAGACTATAGAAGATGACTCACTAGTCACGTCTTACACATCGCCCGAGTCCATGCACGTGCTCGACTTCGAGCTTTGACCGCTTGCGCTGTCGATCCCTCATCCATGTCTCACCCATTCATCCTTCATCCATCCCTCATCCATCCATCCATCCATCCATGAATGCATGTGGCAGCACCAGAAACAAATGAGCCCCACCGAGCCGGATCAAAGCTACGCCCCAAACTGTGCTGTGTTGGCAAAACAACCCCGGCTCGTAACGGCCTCAATAAATAAAGACAATAACCATTAACAAATGCTCCAGAATAATAAAGCAGGGACTATAAAGGCACCACAATGCTCCAAAATGGCCTCCTCCAGTCTCTGATGCTTGTGGTAGCTGAGGAAATATGGGAACCTGTAGCTGATCGGGTGCCCCGTGCTGCTCTTTATTGCGCCAGACAAACACGCCGCCTCAGATGGGGTATTTGCTGCAGGGCTATTGGCTCCTCTTATGGAGACGGGCGTTAGTGCACCTTTATTATCTATTTGCCCTTCGTTATTTAGTTGCCGATTGTTTATTTGTCGTTTATTATTGATTTACCCTTTGTTATTTATTTGCTGTTGGTTGTTTGTTTGCCGTTTGTTGTTTATTTGCCGTTTGTTGTTTATTTGCCGTTTGTTGTTTATTTGCCGTTTGTTCTTTATTTGGCGTTTATTATTGATTTATAAATGACGAGCATGTTCATTATATGATGGTAAATATTATTTATTTATCCGTTATTATTTATTTATCCGTTATTATTTATTTACCGTTTATTATTTATTTGACGTGCATTATTTATTTGCCGCTTATTATTTGTCTTTTTATATATGGCGTGCACGTTTACGATATGCTGGTAAATATCATGTTTTTACCCTCATTTACTTCCTGCCACCCGTCCATCGTAGCATAGCGGTATTTGTTCATGGACTCCGCCCCATGTCTGTCGATGCATAGATGAAAACGTATTCATAAATGATGTTCCATTATGTTCGGTAGAAGTAACGAAGTGACAGCTGCATCAGAGTGACGCTCCCTTGTATTCCGTGGGTGTTGCGTAAGGGACCGATGAACGAATACGAAGTCTGCGTTATTTTTATTATTTGTTTGTGGGGTTTACGTCTGCGTTGTCTTCGTGCGTTATGTGCTGCCTTGAATAATTCAGTCATTGCTTCTATTGGTCAACTTCGTTGTCTGAAGCTATGGTACGTTTTGTTGCGTCGCGTTGTTTTTGTTGTGTTCACGTTGTTTTTGTTGCGTTGCGTTGTTTTTGTTGTGTTTACGTTGTTTTTGTTGCGTTGCGTTGTTTTTGTTGTGTTTACGTTGTTTTTGTTGCGTTGCGTTGTTTTTGTTGTGTTTACGTTGTTTTTGTTGTGTTCACGTTGTTTTTGTTGTGTTCACGTTGTTTTTGTTGCGTTGCGTTGTTTTTGTTGTGTTTACGTTGTTTTTGTTGTGTTCACGTTGTTTTTGTTGTGTTCACGTTGTTTTTGTTGCGTTGCGTTGTTTTTGTTGTGTTTACGTTGTTTTTGTTGCGTTGCGTTGTTTTTGTTGTGTTTACGTTGTTTTTGTTGCGTTGCGTTGTTTTTGTTGTGTTCACGTTGTTTTTGTTGCGTTGCGTTGTTTTTGTTGTGTTTACGTTGTTTTTGTTGCGTGGCGTTGTTTTTGTTGTGTTCACGTTGTTTTTGTTGCGTTGCGTTGTTTTTGTTGCGTTGCGTAGTTTTTGTTGCGTTTACGTTGTTTTTGTTGCGTTTACGTTGTTTTGTTGCGCTTACGTTGTTTTTGTTGCGTTTACGTTGTTTTTGTTGCGTTTACGTTGTTTTTGTTGCGTTTACGTTGTTTTTGTTGCGTTTACGTTGTTTTTGTTGCGTTTACGTTGTTTTTGTTGCGTTTACGTTGTTTTTGTTGCGTTTACGTTGTTTTTGTTGCGTTTACGTTGTTTTTGATGCGTTTACGTTGTTTTTGTTGCGTTTACGTTGTTTTTGTTGCGTTTACGTTGTTTTTGTTGCGTTTACGTTGTTTTTGTTGCGTTTACGTTGTTTTTGTTGCGTTTACGTTCTTTTTGTTTCGTTTACGTTATTTTTGTTGCGTTTACGTTGTTTTTGTTGCGTTTACGTTGTTTTTGTTGAGTTGCGTTGTTTTTATGTGTATGTTGTTTTTGTTGAGTCGCGTTGTTTTTGTTGAGTTGCGTTTTTGTTGAGTTGCGTTGTTTTTATTTTTACGTTGTTTTTGTTGAGTTGCGTTGTTTTTGTTGAATTATATTGTTTTTGTTACGTTTATGTTGGTTTCGTTGCCACGTTGTTTTTGCTAAGTTAGTCGTCGCTCACACTTTTGGAAGGCGAAGTGGCCGCGTTGAACATAGCAGTGCCATAATATAGCAGTTGAGTATAGCAGCGTATATTGAGCAGTGCCATAATATAGCAGTTGAGTATAGCAGCGTATATTGAGCAGTGTCATAATATAGCAGTTGAGTATAGCAGCGTATATTGAGCAGTGCCATAATATAGCAGTTGAGTATAGCAGCGTATATTGAGCAGTGTCACAATATAGCAGTTGAGTATAGCAGCGTATATTGAGCAGTGTCATTATATAGCAGTTGAGTATAGCAGCGTATATTGAGCAGTGTCACAATATAGCAGTTGAGTATAGCAGCGTATATTGAGCAGTGCCATAATATAGCAGTTGAGTATAGCAGCGTATATTGAGCAGTGTCACAATATAGCAGTTGAGTATAGCAGCGTATATTGAGCAGTGTCACAATATAGCAGTTGAGTATAGCAGCGTATATTGAGCAGTGTCACAATATAGCAGTTGAGTATAGCAGCGTATATTGAGCAGTGTCACAATATAGCAGTTGAGTATAGCAGCGTATATTGAGCAGTGTCACAATATAGCAGTTGAGTATAGCAGCGTATATTGAGCAGTGTCACAATATAGCAGTTGAGTATAGCAGCGTATATTGAGCAGTGTCACAATATAGCAGTTGAGTATAGCAGCGTATATTGAGCAGTGTCACAATATAGCAGTTGAGTATAGCAGCGTATATTGAGCAGTGTCACAATATAGCAGTTGAGTATAGCAGCGTATATTGAGCAGTGCCATAATATAGCAGTTGAGTATAGCAGCGTATATTGAGCAGTGTCACAATATAGCAGTTGAGTATAGCAGCGTATATTGAGCAGTGTCACAATATAGCAGTTGAGTATAGCAGCGTATATTGAGCAGTGTCACAATATAGCAGTTGAGTATAGCAGCGTATATTGAGCAGTGTCACAATATAGCAGTTGAGTATAGCAGCGTATATTGAGCAGTGTCACAATATAGCAGTTGAGTATAGCAGCGTATATTGAGCAGTGTCACAATATAGCAGTTGAGTATAGCAGCGTATATTGAGCAGTGTCACAATATAGCAGTTGAGTATAGCAGCGTATATTGAGCAGTGTCACAATATAGCAGTTGAGTATAGCAGCGTATATTGAGCAGTGTCACAATATAGCAGTTGAGTATAGCAGCGTATATTGAGCAGTGTCACAATATAGCAGTTGAGTATAGCAGCGTATATTGAGCAGTGTCACAATATAGCAGTTGAGTATAGCAGCGTATATTGAGCAGTGCCATAATATAGCAGTTGAGTATAGCAGCGTATATTGAGCAGTGTCACAATATAGCAGTTGAGTATAGCAGCGTATATTGAGCAGTGTCACAATATAGCAGTTGAGTATAGCAGCGTATATTGAGCAGTGTCACAATATAGCAGTTGAGTATAGCAGCGTATATTGAGCAGTGTCACAATATAGCAGTTGAGTATAGCAGCGTATATTGAGCAGTGTCACAATATAGCAGTTGAGTATAGCAGCGTATATTGAGCAGTGTCACAATATAGCAGTTGAGTATAGCAGCGTATATTGAGCAGTGTCACAATATAGCAGTTGAGTATAGCAGCGTATATTGAGCAGTGTCACAATATAGCAGTTGAGTATAGCAGCGTATATTGAGCAGTGCCATAATATAGCAGTTGAGTATAGCAGCGTATATTGAGCAGTGTCACAATATAGCAGTTGAGTATAGCAGCGTATATTGAGCAGTGTCACAATATAGCAGTTGAGTATAGCAGCGTATATTGAGCAGTGTCACAATATAGCAGTTGAGTATAGCAGCGTATATTGAGCAGTGTCACAATATAGCAGTTGAGTATAGCAGCGTATATTGAGCAGTGTCACAATATAGCAGTTGAGTATAGCAGCGTATATTGAGCAGTGTCACAATATAGCAGTTGAGTATAGCAGCACCCGCTGTGTTGGTGTCAAAGTTGAGTTGTTATGACGCAAGGCGGCCGTACATCATAGCTCGCAGGGCTTGTTCGTGCCTTGCTCTCCATATTTATGGGTCGTGTCCATAATTATGGCGCGTGTTACGATCAGCTCTCTTCTTCTTTATGGGCTTTATCACCATGTTTATGGAAGGTGTGTTCACGCAAGTTATGCGGGGCTGTAAACTTGCGTGAACGCGGGGTAGTTTCGCGAGTTATGATTTTTTTTCCAAAACTATAATTAAGAGCGGCTTCCATACCGAATAATTTAAAACGAAAATTTTAAGTGAAATGTTGAAAAAGTAAAAGATTAGATCTTCATAGCATTGGAATAGAGATGACGGGAGTATTTTTGACGTAAAGAGATATGAAATGAAGTTTTTTGCTCTACATGCATTTTTGATTCTCGAGTAAATTTTATCTTTAACATGAATGTTCTTCAATGAGGTGAATACATATGAATATATATAATAAGTAAATGTTGTGCTTCTCTGCATAACTGAGTACGGAACTTCGCTAAAAATCTGGAGAAGCGTTGCTTGGCCTACAACGTAATCCTTAATGATTTTAAAAGACCATATTAAGCCTGATTTCTGCGAGAAAGCATCACATCGTTGAATTCTAGAACGGTCGGCTCTTCAGGAACAACGTTCGAACGTCGCTGATACAAGTGACGAACGATCACGCCAGCCGAAGATGCCAAGAACCTCAACGGATGTCTTCATTTGCTTTAATTAATATGTATAACATTGTTTGTGGGGATTTTTATATAGTAATGAGGGTAAGGTTAATGATGTATGTTTTCTATTCGATTGTAGGGATATATCACATTCTTATTAGTAACCTTGTTAAGTCGTTATTCAAAGTTGGCACCTCAAGGTGACGCCGAGCGCGGGTGCCTGAGGGACTCAGAGGGAGAGAGCGTCAGTCCGGGCGAGAATATCATTACGAGCAGTCGCATACGAGTTTGTCCGCCTTCCTAGGCCCAGTTGGGCCGAGGACTTGCCTCTTAAATTCACTACTCGAAGCCATCTTAGAACATCTGTGCCATCATTCGCTCGAAAGTGATTTACTTCAAGAATACTCAACCGCAGTGCCTATTTGACGTAAATTAGAGATGGCCCATCTAGACTGCTAATTATCGGCATAGTCCCAGCCATTAACCTGGTCACTCTGCCCTCAACCAAAGATGGCGATCTTGCTCCAACGCGCCAGTCAGGCGACGCTCAAACGGCGAGACCAATCTCCAAATCTCAAGATAAGTTTCCTTCTGATTTCATGTCAAACCCCAGTCTCCACTCAAGCTTCTGAGTATATTAGGATGTGAATGCGTAGGTCGCGTGCGCTCAATTTAGTTTGCGTGATTTCGATGATTAATGTCTCAATATTTTCCGGTGTCTAATAGCGAATTTCTTTAATATCCTTGTGTTCTCCATATCCTCCAAATAGATAGGAAGAGATGAGACCGATTGATTTGGAAATAAAGATAATGTTTGAAGCCAGGAAACACGGCTAGAATGCATGATTAATTTATGGCCTTAAGCCGGTCGCTACGCTTACCGAAGATTGAATTAAATATTTACTCAGACTTACTCTGAGTTGGTGGCAGCTATTTTGACATTAACAAGTAGAAAATAAAAGAAATGTGACGAATAATCTTAATGTCACGACTAATAATATCACATGGAAAAATATCATGCATCGCAACAAAGAATGACGGCAGAGAGAATGAAGACCGTGACCTCAGCGATGTAAAATAAAGAGGGTCACGACATATGGTGGCAGCGGTGGGATTTGAGTTTTGCTTTAAATGTAAATGTTACTGTAAAATCTCATGCCTGCCGAACTCACACCTCCGAATAAAAATATATACGTGCATTCAAACATTCAAATTTAAAAATTGATATTTGGCCGACTAAAAATAATTTCTTTATCTGAATCATCTCGTCTCTCTCTTCCTAATGAATACTTATTTGCAGAATATCATTTGGAACGATAGAGTAATGTTGTACTAATATTTCATATTTCAATGTTGTCGATAGACTCATAATAGGTACGGATGTTCAACGTATCCCTTCATCAATTAAATTACCGTATGATGTAACATTTTCTGCACTATCCAACGTAAAAACTGAAATGTAACAACATGCCATGTTGGGGACGAATGTTGAAGTCGATCATTCTAAGTCCTTAGGAGTGGTGGTGGCCTAGCGTCAGCCGCAGACGCTTACGTCGCATAAACAAAGCCTCGTATCCTCGCCCGAATGACTGCTCTCATGCACACACTCAGCAGCCTTACGAGCTCCTAGACTTCAATAACACAATACGTGTCGTGGACAATAAGTGTCGTGAACCACGAATTTCTTAATTTAGGCATGTAATAGTTACGTTTTTCTAATGAAAAATAAATTTAATTACATGTGAGAACGTAAAAATTTAATTATTTCATCATTACTACGTGTAAGATTTCTTATTCGACGTTCATCAAACAAATTACTGCGGATACCACGGCATAATTATGTCAATATCATGTGAATTATTATTCAAAATGTAAATACTAATGATCTTACACGAAATTTGTCTGAGAATTTACTACGGATGCTAGGAATTGCTATTACAATTTAAAGTCAACGTATAATAAATTTAATCTTTTTCCAATATATGATGTGCGATTTCTTGATCAATTATCTGGGTATTACGTACAATGAATTCAAATCCAATTACCAATGACATTATTCCAATGAGAACCGATGTAAACTGGAGACATTTGTCTGCTATTAGAATTACTAGTTAGTTAAGGTTTCAAAATTTAATCACGATTCTTCGGACCAATCTCATTTTGGCGTATAATCTAAAGAATTAGATTTACTATTACTCTTAAAATAATTAATAACCTGCGAATGCATCACATAGGGATTCTGATTGTCACTAAACGTAATATAATTAATGCGCGAATTACCAGAGACACCACAACGTATCTGAGTAGAGAAAATAAGTTTAATTCGTGGTTTCAAAAATTTATCACAGCCAGGATTTATTTCTAACGAAAGAATTCAGTCACGACGATCTCATATTAATATGTTTGCTCAAACGTTCTACTGGTCCTGAACAACTATGAATTTCATTGCGTCGAGTTGGTCTAATTTAAATACTATGTATTATTTTTGTAATTAATATTTCTGTGTGGGGAAAATAGTTCAATTTGTTTCACTTTCATGTATTTCGATAATTCCGTAAATGTGTGTGTACTCGTAGGATGTAATTAAATTTAAACTTTGCGATCTATACTTAAATAATTTTTTGAACCTTATGTTCTATTCGTGATTTGCTTATAATAACGTAAAATTCAAACGTAGGATGCTTAAGTCCCTTTGTAAATACTTGGGAGTTTGAGAGGGGAGACTTGGTTGATGTGGTGTAAGAGGGAGACTTGGGAGAAATTAAAGAAGAATATCAGAACAAACACTTAATGGGATTGACCTTTCAGGAATGGTGGATGACATCAGCTGAGCGCGGGTGAACGCTTGCGCCGGCGCACCATCACTCGCCAGTCATCAAGAGTGGTGTGAGACTCCACCACAGACGCATCACGGTCGCCCTGCTCGGACGACATCACTACTACGGGTTGGCCACGCATGCGCTGCGCCCCTGCTCCCTACTCCACCATCTACACGACGCTTGGAGCACGACGCAAGACGACAACCACCTGAGCTCGCGCGCCGACTAACAGAAAACGGCGAGGCGTAGAAAACTTCGCCAGGCGGCAGCTGGCTATCTCGACACGCAGCTGCAGACCTGAGCTCGCACGCCGACTCGTAGAAAACGAGTGCGCGAAGAAAACTTCTTATCAGCGGACTGGGTCGACGGCCGCGGTTAATTTTCTACTGAGGCACTGTGAATAGAAAACGACTGGCATTTAAAAATTTAAAGGACAGCTCAACATTGGGATTTCAATCACGACTTCGGACTTCGGATGGATTCGACGACGACGGCTTCAGATGTAATCAACGACGATGAAAATAATACGGAGGCCCAGAGGAAAATCAACGTATCTACTCAAAGATCTCAGCATAAAGGCAGCGAATCCTACGCAACCCCAAAAAAGATGATGAACTCCACGAGATTGTAGTCCACTTCGACCGACGACACACGGAATATATTTCGGAGATCTCTATAAGACTTCTGCAAAGTGGTGGAGCAAGTCATGCAGCCCAGGACTATACGACTTGGGTGTATTTGGAAGTGTTCGCTACACTTCCGAGGGTTTTCACTCTCAAGGATTACTGCAGTGATCCACGCAACGGAGGGAGTAGTCGGAGTCATCTATAGGACACGGTCTTGCCAATAGGACAACTGTAATGACTTCTTTATTTGACGACTCTAAACCAGCGCTCGCCAGAAGAGCAAACTCCAGTTGTAAGCATCTTGACTCTTCCCATGATCCGCGCATTAAAGGCGTCGGCTGCACGTGTGAGCAACGTCGAAGATAAGCCCTTCGAACACAAGCAGGAGCTTGTGATTTGTTCGGCCACGGGGGATTCTGTTGTGCTTCTCTGCATAACTGAGTACGGAACTTCGCTAAAAATCTGGAGAAGCGTTGCTTGGCCTACAACGTAATCCTTAATGATTTTAAAAGACCATATTAAGCCTGATTTCTGCGAGAAAGCATCACATCGTTGAATTCTAGAACGGTCGGCTCTTCAGGAACAACGTTCGAACGTCGCTGATACAAGTGACGAACGATCACGCCAGCCGAAGATGCCAAGAACCTCAACGGATGTCTTCATTTGCTTTAATTAATATGTATAACATTGTTTGTGGGGATTTTTATATAGTAATGAGGGTAAGGTTAATGATGTATGTTTTCTATTCGATTGTAGGGATATATCACATTCTTATTAGTAACCTTGTTAAGTCGTTATTCAAAGTTGGCACCTCAAGGTGACGCCGAGCGCGGGTGCCTGAGGGACTCAGAGGGAGAGAGCGTCAGTCCGGGCGAGAATATCATTACGAGCAGTCGCATACGAGTTTGTCCGCCTTCCTAGGCCCAGTTGGGCCGAGGACTTGCCTCTTAAATTCACTACTCGAAGCCATCTTAGAACATCTGTGCCATCATTCGCTCGAAAGTGATTTACTTCAAGAATACTCAACCGCAGTGCCTATTTGACGTAAATTAGAGATGGCCCATCTAGACTGCTAATTATCGGCATAGTCCCAGCCATTAACCTGGTCACTCTGCCCTCAACCAAAGATGGCGATCTTGCTCCAACGCGCCAGTCAGGCGACGCTCAAACGGCGAGACCAATCTCCAAATCTCAAGATAAGTTTCCTTCTGATTTCATGTCAAACCCCAGTCTCCACTCAAGCTTCTGAGTATATTAGGATGTGAATGCGTAGGTCGCGTGCGCTCAATTTAGTTTGCGTAATTTCGATGATTAATGTCTCGATATTTTCCGGTGTCTAATAGCGAATTTCTTTAATATCCTTGTGTTCTCCATATCCTCCAAATAGATAGGAAGAGATGAGACCGATTGATTTGGAAAGAAAGATAATGTTTGAAGCCAGGAAACACGGCTAGAATGCATGATTAATTTATGGCCTTAAGCCGGTCGCTACGCTTACCGAAGATTGAATTAAATATTTACTCAGACTTACTCTGAGTTGGTGGCAGCTATTTTGACATTAACAAGTAGAAAATAAAAGAAATGTGACGAATAATCTTAATGTCACGACTAATAATATCACATGGAAAAATATCATGCATCGCAACAAAGAATGACGGCAGAGAGAATGAAGACCGTGACCTCAGCGATGTAAAATAAAGAGGGTCACGACATAAACGTTTTAAAATTTATGTGAACTGTTATTCCAAAATATTCACATTTAAATATTCTCGGTTCCGTCCGTAGCAGACTAATTTTCATATGTACATAGAGGCACATATTTTACTTGATTAAAGCTCAAACTTTGTTGGCCTAATCGGTTCGCAATCAATCTGATAGAATTAATTCCGTTGGCACGTTAATACCTCCTTTAAGTCTCGCCTGCAGCTGTCGCCATCTAACGATTTTTTAGCGATGGTGCTCATTTCCAGGATATATTTCTGATCCGCGTCCTAGGTATAGGTTGTGTTCCTGATCCCCTGTTGTGGTACCGGCCCTGGTTGTTGGGCGTGGTATCGGCACTGGTTGTTGGGCGTGGTATCGGCACTGGTTGTTGGTCGTGGTATCGGCACTGGTTGTTGGTCGTGGTATCGGTACTGGTTGTTGGTCGTGGTATCGGCCCTGGTTGTTGGTCGTGGTATCGGCACTGGTTGTTGGGCGTGGTATCGGTACTGGTTGTTGGTCGTGGTATCGGCCCTGGTTGTTGGTCGTGGTATCGGCCCTGGTTGTTGGTCGTGGTATCGGCACTGGTTGTTGGGCGTGGTATCGGTACTGGTTGTTGGTCGTGGTATCGGCCCTGGTTGTTGGTCGTGGTATCGGCACTGGTTGTTGGTCGTGGTATCGGCACTGGTTGTTGGTCGTGGTATCGGCCCTGGCTGTTGGTCGTGGTATCGGCACTGGTTGTTGGTCGTGGTATCGGCACTGGTTGTTGGTCGTGGTATCGGCACTGGTTGTTGGTCGTGGTATCGGCCCTGGTTGTTGGTCGTGGTATCGGCACTGGTTGTTGGTCGTGGTATCGGCACTGGTTGTTGGTCGTGGTATCGGCCCTGGTTATTGGTCGTGGTATCGGCCCTGGTTGTTGGTCGTGGTATCGGCACTGGTTGTTGGGCGTGGTATCGGTACTGGTTGTTGGTCGTGGTATCGGCCCTGGTTGTTGGTCGTGGTATCGGCCCTGGTTGTTGGTCGTGGTATCGGCACTGGTTGTTGGTCGTGGTATCGGCACTGGTTGTTGGTCGTGGTATCGGCACTGGTTGTTGGTCGTGGTATCGGCACTGGTTGTTGGTCGTGGTATCGGCACTGGTTGTTGGTCGTGGTATCGGCACTGGTTGTTGGTCGTGGTATCGGCACTGGTTGTTGGTCGTGGTATCGGCACTGGTTGTTGGTCGTGGTATCGGCACTGGTTGTTGGTCGTGGTATCGGCACTGGTTGTTGGTCGTGGTATCGGCACTGGTTGTTGGTCATGGTATCGGCACTGGTTGTTGGTCGTGGTATCGGCACTGGTTGTTGGTCGTGGTATCGGCACTGGTTGTTGGTCGTGGTATCGGCACTGGTTGTTGGTCGTGGTATCGGCACTGGTTGTTGGTCGTGGTATCGGCACTGGTTGTTAGTCATGGTATCGGCACTGGTTGTTGGTCGTGGTATCGGCACTGGTTGTTGGTCGTGGTATCGGCACTGGTTGTTGGTCGTGGTATCGGCACTGGTTGTTGGTCGTGGTATCGGCACTGGTTGTTGGTCATGGTATCGGCACTGGTTGTTGGTCGTGGTATCGGCACTGGTTGTTGGTCGTGGTATCGGCACTGGTTGTTGGTCATGGTATCGGCACTGGTTGTTGGTCGTGGTATCGGCACTGGTTGTTGGTCGTGGTATCGGCACTGGTTGTTGGTCGTGGTATCGGCACTGGTTGTTGGTCGTGGTATCGGCACTGGTTGTTGGTCGTGGTATCGGCACTGGTTGTTGGTCGTGGTATCGGCACTGGTTGTTGGTCGTGGTATCGGCACTGGTTGTTGGTCGTGGTATCGGCACTGGTTGTTGGTCCTGGTATCGAGCGAGTACGAGCCATTTTCATAGAACGGAGGCCGCATTTTAGAATAAAATAACACGCTTTCGTGTCCGTGCATCTGTAAGATTTTATTGTCGACTGGAATCAATGGAAAAACTTGACAGCTATTGAGACTTGTGAGGCAGACTTGGTGAAAATCCGTCGCTAGGATAAAATTGGAAATAATTACGGGGATGTGATGTGACTCAGATTCTTGGCGTTGGAAAGTTCGATGTACTGACGTTCTAAACTGAATTAATTTGCTAATATGTTTCATGAAAATCCTAGAACACAGTTTTTTGTGAAGTTAGTAGACGTAAATGTTATTGTTGATGTTGTTGTTGACTAATTTATCAAATCAATGAAATGACAGTTACCTACCGTGCGTCTACGACCAGCATTCGTGCGTTGATTCCTACATCAGTGTGTGGTCGCCTGATCTGCGTAAAATTAAATTCACTTCAAATCTCATATATAATTATAGGCGGTCATTATAGAGACGTCTTCGTAGCGTCTGGAGTCAAAACAAAGTGATAATCTGACGTTTGTAACGCACTTCAGGGTGACTACGATGTGGATATGGTAAAATTATCACCACTTTTCATTCTGTCTGTCATGATTACTCCAGTGTAAATACGGTCAAATTTTCATCATTTTTCGTTGTCTTTGTCAGGGTGCTTCCAATACGGTAACATTTACATCGCTTTTCATTCTATGTTAGCATTATTCCAATGTTTATATTGTAAAGTTTTCATCACGTTTCATTGTGTCGAGCCCCTCAGGGGGATACAACTATTGTATCTATGGGAATTAGCGCTCCCAGGGGGACTATGTAAGGGCGTGAGCTAAAGGTTAGTTAGGCTTTATTTTTGTTGAAATAGAATAGGTTTTTATTTTGTTACGGACCATCTTTTTTTGGTTCACTGCTGTCCTGTTTTTCAGCACCTCCTACTTTCTTCTTCAACTTTGATCTTGTTTCATGAACTTCTTTCTCATCTTACTGTTTCTGTGCCCTTTCTGCATGGATTCCACGTTCCCTTAACTCCATACTAAATAGTGCCTTCTTCTTTCCTCTCTTTGGATCGCCTTTGTTGCGGATAGGGAGGCTTAAACTAACTACTAATCTAATCTTCATTGTGTCGAGGGAGACAGAATGCCAGAGCTGTTGACACCACTCGCTGGACCCCCTGACTCCGGCAGCCTTGGTTTTTATTGGCGTTGAGAATTTTCTTTTTCTTGGAAGCTTTTTTTGTTCTTTTGTATCGAGTGACATCTGAAGTCAGCATTTGAGGGCTGGTGAAGGTATTTCCTCACAGCTAGTGGGAGGCAGATAGGCAACGTAAGTTTGTTCCGATTGTGTCTTTTTTTTCAATTTTGCCGGTTTTTTCTATTTTTCTGTATAACACCTACTTGCCTACTCGTGTTTTTTGAGAATTTTTAGTTTACTACTTAACCTATGCATATAATTTGTACTATATTCTTACGTAGGATTTTGTCTACTTAAGCTCATAAATTTTCATTTGTAATAAATGTACGAGGAGTTCGTGGACTCGAACTCAGGACTAGAGATCACCGCGCCAACACGCTATCGACTGCGCTATCGATCACCCTAAAAGGTGACCGCAGCACAACGAAAGCAATGTTTGGCACAGTGAAAGCAGGCGCACTGTCCTGACAGATGTTTTTATTCCCATTTTTATATCGAGAGCTCAAAGTCTAGTCACCCCCAGAAACAATTGAAGAATCTGGTACGGGAAGACACTGCTTCCACAAGGTTTTTTTCAAATGAAATAAATGTACGAGGAGTTCGTGGACTCGAACTCAGGACTAGAGATCACCGCGCCAACACGCTATCGACTGCGCTATCAATCACCCTAAAAGGTGACCGCAGCACAACGAAAGCAATGTTTGGCACAGTGAAAGCAGGCGCACTGTCCTGACAGATATTTTTATTCCCATTTTTATATCGAGAGCTCAAAGTCTAGTCACCCCCAGAAACAATTGAAGAATCTGGTACGGGAAGACACTGCTTCCACAAGGTTTTTTTCAAATGAAATAAATGTACGAGGAGTTCGTGGACTCGAACTCAGGACTAGAGATCACCGCGCCAACACGCTATCGACTGCGCTATCGATCACCCTAAAAGGTGACCGCGAGTCCACGAACTCCTCGTACATTTATTTCATTTGAAAAAAACCTTGTGGAAGCAGTGTCTTCCCGTACCAGATTCTTCAATTGTTTCTGGGGGTGACTAGACTTTGAGCTCTCGATATAAAAATGGGAATAAAAATATCTGTCAGGACAGTGCGCCTGCTTTCACTGTGCCAAACATTGCTTTCGTTGTGCTGCGGTCACCTTTTAGGGTGATCGATAGCGCAGTCGATAGCGTGTTGGCGCGGTGATCTCTAGTCCTGAGTTCGAGTCCACGAACTCCTCGTACATTTATTTCATTTGAAAAAAACCTTGTGGAAGCAGTGTCTTCCCGTACCAGATTCTTCAATTGTTTCTGGGGGTGACTAGACTTTGAGCTCTCGATATAAAAATGGGAATAAAAATATCTGTCAGGACAGTGCGCCTGCTTTCACTGTGCCAAACATTGCTTTCGTTGTGCTGCTGTCACCTTTTAGGGTGATCGATAGCGCAGTCGATAGCGTGTTGGCGCGGTGATCTCTAGTCCTGAGTTCGAGTCCACGAACTCCTCGTACATTTATTTCATTTGAAAAAAACCTTGTGGAAGCAGTGTCTTCCCGTACCAGATTCTTCAATTGTTTCTGGGGGTGACTAGACTTTGAGCTCTCGATATAAAAATGGGAATAAAAATATCTGTCAGGACAGTGCGCCTGCTTTCACTGTGCCAAACATTGCTTTCGTTGTGCTGCGGTCACCTTTTAGGGTGATCGATAGCGCAGTCGATAGCGTGTTGGCGCGGTGATCTCTAGTCCTGATTTCGAGTCCACGAACTCCTCGTACATTTATTTCATTTGAAAAAAACCTTGTGGAAGCAGTGTCTTCCCGTACCAGATTCTTCAATTGTTTCTGGGGGTGACTAGACTTTGAGCTCTCGATTTTCATTTGTATTGCTGCTATTTTAGACTTTCCTGTACCATCACATCAATTTTCATCCGTATAGACATCTGTTAATATTTTTTACAACACTGCTTTTTAATTTTGACCCTATTCTAGCATTTTAGATATTACTCTCTGACGAAATAAATCACACGTCCTACCTGCCTAACCATACTATAACGTATTTCCCAGAACAATTGAAATACGGGTTTATTTGGAGACATATGGAGCCATCAGTCAAACGTTTGGGATTGAATCCAGTTTATTACAAGCTCGAATTATTGTTCCTGCGCAGAGACAAGAACGCACATAAACACCATTGATAGAGAAACGTTCACATGACTAAAACGGCACCAAAGTCAAAGACTTGGTAAGTTGCAACAGAATAGCGTCGCACGGTTATGAAATTATTGCACTGATATTGCACCAAATGAACTCTACAAGTTAAGGCTGAAGTTGCGAGAAAGGAGGTCGGCTCCTGACAGGCCAAGGAAGCCTGCATTGCTAAAAATTGCAGACACCAATTTGACTTACCAAGAAAAATATGTACATTTAGCTGCGGACAGACAGAGACTGGAGCGAACCTATGCGAAGAAGTTAAAAACGCTTGAACAACAATAAAGTCAAGGAGATCACGAAAGGGTATTGACCTTTATTATTAATTACGCGATTCGATCCTATGCCAACAATCGCCTATTTAAAATATAAATTTATTTTTACACATACATTGCTTTACATATATCTATGTATGATGTCTGTATTGTAAATTTTCCAAATTTTTGTGCGATCAAGCTGCAATTTGTGTGTGTAGTCCTTATTATAGATTTTCCAAATTTCTGCGCGATCAAGCTGGAACTTGTGACAGCTGTGACCCACATCTGGAAGTCAGCAGGGGAGGTGCCCGAGGTGCCGCGACGGGTACAAGGAAATGCTGGGCCGGGCAACCGCATCAGCCGGGCCTTCTTTTGCTGACTCAGCGCCAGCTCCTCCGCGCTTCTACACTTCCTCCAGCGTGTTTTGGTGACGCCACCGTTGCGAAATGTGGCGTGTTTGGATTACATTTCCCACGGGATTGTGATGGATTGTGACGTATTCTGCTTATATTTCCTCTCACGGGTTGTGACGGATTGTGCTTATATTTCTTCTAAAGGATAACGACTTATTCTGCTTGTATTTTCTTGCGTAGCTTGACACCTCAGGGAGATACAACTGTTGTATCAATGGGAATTAGCACCTCCTAGGGGAATATGTGAGGTCCCGAGCTGAGTGTTCTATGTAGGCCTTCTTTTGTTGAAATAAAACGTCATGTTAAGGAGAGAGCACGTTATGTTAAGGCAGAGCACGTTGAGTACGGCTGAGCACATTCAGAACAGCCGTACACGTGCATCACGGTTACAGGCACAAAACTGGCCACACGCCTGGGAACAGCTGACGCGGCGCTGTTGGGTGTGTGTTGTGTATTGTGTGCTGTGTGCTGTGTGCTGTATGCTGTGTGCTGTGTGCTGTGTGTTGTGTGCTGTGTGTTGTGTGCTGTGTGTTGTGTGCTGTGTGTTGTGTGCTGTGTGTTGTGTGCTGTGTGTTGTGTGCTGTGTGTTGTGTGCTGTGTGTTGTGTGCTGTGTGTTGTGTGCTGTGTGCTGTGTGCTGTTTGCTGTGTGCTGTGTGTTGTATGCTGTGTGTTGTGTGTTGTGTGCTGCGTGTTGTGTGCTGCGTGTTGTGTGCTGTGTGTTGTGTGCTGTGTGTTGTGTGCTGTGTGGTGTGTTGTGTGTGGTGTGCTGTGTGTTGTGTAGTGTGTTGTGTGGTGTGTTGTGTGCTGCGTGTTGTGTGCTGCGTGTTGTGTGCTGCGTGTTGTGTGCTGCGTGTTGTGTGCTGCGTGTTGTGTGCTGCGTGTTGTGTGCTGCGTGTTGTGTGCTGCGTGTGGTGTGTTGTGTGTGGTGTGTTGTGTGTGGTGTGTTGTGTGTGGTGTGTTGTGTGTGGTGTGTTGTGTGTGGTGTGTTGTGTGCTGTGTGTTATGTGCTGTGTGTTGTGTGCTGCGTGTTGTGTGCTGCGTGTTGTGTGCTGCGTGTTGTGTGCTGCGTGTTGTGTGCTGCGTGTTGTGTGCTGCGTGTTGTGTGCTGCGTGTTGTGTGCTGCGTGTTGTGTGCTGCGTGTTGTGTGCTGCGTGTTGTGTGCTGCGTGTTGTGTGCTGCGTGTTGTGTGCTGCGTGTTGTGTGCTGCGTGTTGTGTGCTGCGTGTTGTGTGCTGCGTGTTGTGTGCTGCGTGTTGTGTGCTGCGTGTTGTGTGCTGCGTGTTGTGTGCTGCGTGTTATGTGCTGCGTGTTGTGTGCTGCGTGTTGTGTGCTGCGTGTTGTGCGCTGCGTGTTGTGTGCTGTGTGTTGTGTGCTGTGCGTTGTGCATTGTGGAGCACACACACACAGCGGCCTACTGTGTACACCTCGTGTTGTGTAAGCAATACTGTACATGCATGAACATTCAACAAATTTCGCCTGCAATCGGAGCTACAAGTTTGTGAGGCCGCCGCGCGTCATCAAAACAGCAGCAAGATAACAAAAGATAAATACATTTTCTATGCAATTAATGCATAAAATAACATGAAGTATTAATTTCTTCATGTGAAAGTCCTAACTGAATAAAATCTGTATGCGAACGCTCCAGCTGGGTAAAAAAATCACTCAGCATTTTGAGAGATGCCAAGTGTCGGATGATTATGTGCTCAAACTTTACTTCGAAAAGATGAAATGAAATTTTTTTTAGCCAAAAATAGGTCAGTATTATGAATACCTGTTCTGCAAAGCAGTTTAATTGTGAAGGTAACAGCAAAGAAGAACTTTGAAATAATTTGAATGAAACGTTTCAAGCCTCAGCTCTATCATCAGTCATAGTCTGCAAAACAAAAATATACAAGCATGGAGTGAAAAAACAAGCGATGTTCACAAAATTGCTCCTACAAGTATTCAAATCGGTTTCTAAATAAAAAGGCCAATCTGGCAAAAACCTAAATAGAATGATAGACCAATCTGGCAAAAAAACACAAATTCACAAAATTGCTCGCCAAGTATTCAAGTCGGTGTCTATAATAAAAGGCCAAACGGGCAAAAAACTCGACGAATTAATTCACAGAATTGCTCTTCAAGCATTTAGTATCTAAATAATAAAGACGAACCTAGCAACACATGGCCCCGCGGTAGAGCAAGGCAGAAGACACACCTCGTGCTCCAGAAGTATTGGTTCCGTACGCGGTGTTGCAACGATCACGGAGTCTACCGCGGAAATGTATATCATTTTGACGCATGGATGTCATGAATTGCCATTGTGTGGGGCCTTCTGCGGCTCGCTGCTGGGATCCCTTGTCATTGTACTTGAATAATTGTCTTTTTTTGTTGTTTCAAAGTATTGGGGCGTTTGATTGAGGCGACACATTGTGACAGGAATTACGTTAACTTAGTATTTTTGTGTGTGTTGGGAAGGAGGAGTAAATCAGTACCTGCATTTATCACTCTTTAAGTATATTCTAGTATTTGTTACCACGGATAAGCACATTGAAGTCCAAATAAGAAAGTGATGTCAATCAACGATTGACGTACAACTTCCGTAGCTTCTGACTAAAAAATGGTAGAGAGTGTTTAAACAATGGGTGTAATGACTACTATCTAGGGCATTGGTCCGCAACATTTCAAGCATGGCGACCCATTTTATAACAAGCAATCGGGTCGCGACCTCGAACCCTGAAATAATAAATACATACATACGTTCAATTCTTATAAAATCTTCGTATTCCGTTCAAAATGAATTTGCGACTCCGAGGTTGGGAACCACTGAATTCTTGGGGTTGAAATTTCAAGGATATATATAACGTGATCGACTCTACCTCAGCCGAAGCGAGGTTTGGAAGCTAACGTTTATTCTCCTGAAAGTGACATGTGTTGACTACAGAGATCTGGCTCGAGGCAGAGCTCTGCTCTACTGATATACGATATCAAGGTGTGTCTTCGGATGGAGGCATCAGTGGAGGTGGTGATCACAAGGAATTCGATTTGCATTTCGTCCTTTGTGTTGTTTGCAACGGAACATGCAAGCATCGCTCACAAAGGAGCACCCGAGGTATTGAACGACGGCTTGTTTTGACAAGCTGTCGAAACGGCGAGGTTTCTTGACTTGCATCCAAAACGGTCGTGGTCTCGAGTTCGTGAAGGCTTGGAAAATGGAAGGGATGGCTTGTTCGCTAAATGGCTAAATGACTGCGGCAGGAAAAACTGAAGTTTAATATTTACACTCAAATTTAAGGGTAAATTTCTATGCCCTTTCTGCATAGATTCCGCGTTTCGTTATCTCCGTACTAAATGATGCCTTCCTCCTTTCTTTCTTCGGATCGCATTTGTTACGGATCGAGAGATTTGTTGCTAACTAACTAAAAATCCAATCTAATAACTAACTAATAATGTACCTAATAATCTAATTGGACCAGCAAAAGAGTCGACACATTGGAAATATTCTTCAGCACTTTGACTGCGACGTGACACACCGGTGATACACGGAGGGGATTTTCACAATGCTGCTGACCGGCCAGTAGTCGTAACCTCAAATTTCAAAAATATCTAATTATAACTAAATGAAGGCACGATCAAAACAATGTTTACTATTTTCAACTTATTTAGGACAATTGTCTATTTTCAACTTATTTAGGACAATTGTCTATTTTCCACATTATTAGGACAAACAAATTTATATTCAAGTTCAAGAGTAAACCTCAACTTGACGGGCCGCAGTCAGAGTGTTCACACAACTTGACGGGCCGCAGTCAGAGTGTTCACACAACTTGACGGGCCGCAGTCAGAGTGTTCACACAACTTGACGGGCCGCAGTCAGAGTGTTCACACAACTTGACGGGCCGCAGTCAGAGTGTTCACACAACTTGACGGGCCGCAGTCAGAGTGTTCACACAACTTGACGGGCCGCAGTCAGAGTGTTCACACAACTTGACGGGCCGCAGTCGAGTGTTCACACAACTTGACGGGCCGCAGTCAGAGTGTTCACACAAAACGGTGTGCGTGCGGGGCGAAAATCGCCGGATTTTGAAGGGGAAAATTTTCTCGTCTCGCTTAGTAATTTTTATAGTGCGTTACGAAACGTACTTCGACTATTTAAGGTTCGTTTTAGTGTCTCTACATTCGAGCGGCCAACTCCAGAAATCAAATTTCGAGTTCGCATAACACCTGCGTTGCGACATTTACTGTTTTCTCACTGGGAGTCGAATACCGACAGCCAAAATAATTCAAGTTAAGAAAAGAATTCAGAAACACGACTATGACGCAATTTTTTACGATTTCAAACCCTTGTATTTCAGGAGGAAATTTAATACTTGGTGCAAATAATATTTATCATGGGAACTAAATGACCCATTTGCACACAATACGCCTTGTGGAGATCGCGCACGTGACTTGTATGTTCATACTTCTGATGGAATTCAAGATTGATTTGATTTCATACTCACACGCGGAAATGCTTGTCAAGTGGATGCATAACGTATTAAAAATGCTTGTTTGATTTCATGTCCACTCTGGAAATACTCGTCAGGGATAATAGTATATCGGATTAAAATGGAACATTGGTTGGACATTGGTTTTTCAAATACTTTATAACTAACATCAGGACGCAATGGTGTTAGTTATAACTCCCCGGTCAAGCCGGTACCTATTTCCGACACCTGGGTAGAGTGGGGAGTTGTGCTTGAGTTCTCCCTCTTCCCAACGGGGAAAAATCCCCGGGTGGCACTGCCGGGATTCGAACTCCCGACACCTTCCCGTGAAGGGCGCGCTCTCAACCACTCGGCCACGGGGTACTAGGTGCACAAGAAGAAGGCTATCAGGCTTCAGGAGTTGGAGGAAGTTGATTGTTTGGATTTTCGTTGCGTTAACACGCTCGGCAGCCGCAAGCAAGAGCTGCAGAAGCTTGCGAAGTATCGGTGTTTTGAAAGCAGTAATGATGTTGACGAGGTGGCCTGATGCTCGTTACTTTCTGCTCGATGCGCGTTTCTTCACGTCGTAACCTTGTGGGATTAAGTTCTTTATCGCTGGAGGATATGGCTCAGCTCTTTATCTTAACAGTTAAAGCTTCTGGAGAGGATGATAAGCGGGTTTACGGAGTAATGACTTGCTTCTGTTCTGTGATTTAGGGTTGTGAATTTCTAGCATGTCGACGATTCTATCAAGTGCACGAAAAAGAAGGAGGATAATGTGCGTTGCAGGTTTTCAGTCAAGCTGGGCCTTTGACCTCTAAGATCAAGTTCAATTAACCTTTTAACGTCAGCATTTTGTTCCTATATTACCGTTATTACAACGACCATCAATAAACTGGCACCGGCATCATGCAGTCACCGACATCACAACGAGGAAGTGACTGCCACCCGACAACGAACTTCGAAGAACACATTAGAGCACAAATTTCATAAGGAATAAAATATATATTAGACCTGTTTATGAAAGTAGATTTTGAAATCAACTTTGACGGTGAAGGGTTAACTCTTCGTTGACCTCTCGCAGACGGTTTACATCTACTCCATACAGCGACGAACTCACCAACTTTTTTGCTGGTTTATTGGTGTCCTTTCATTTTAGGCATTTCGGTATTTCTTGTAAAATTAGATGTAATTTCTGGGCATGAGTCATTTCGACGTGTATCATCTGAGGAATTTCGGAATCGTTTTTTCAATAGTTATACTTCTTGTTCTGTTTTAGTTTCTCCATAGGGTAATCGTACTTTTTGTTTGAGCTTGAAAAATTTTCACTTGAAAAATTATGAAGTGACTGTTAACAGTAATTTTACCGACGAAGCAGGGTGGGCGTCGATGTTATCGCTGTTTACAGTTCCGTCGGTTGTTGTATCGCTGCATCAGCGGTCGCGTGGTTTGTCGTCATTTTTGAAATTCTGGTTTGTCGTTGGTTTGTCATTTGTCGTTGGTTTGTCGTTTTGGCTTGTCGTTTTGGCTTGTCATTTTTGGTTTGTCGGCTTAGTCACGGTGACTCTAATCCGTGGGTATTAACACAGTTACTCTAGAACTTCGATATTGGCACAGTCACTCGAGTAAGTCGAGGTTAACACGTCAGCTTCAATACGTCGGTATTGACATGCTTACTGCAATGGATCACCATTTCCTTATTTCTTCACTGTCTTAGCATGAGGACGGTTTGCATCACTATTGGCATGGTTACTTCAATACGTCGGTATTTGCACGCTTCTCCAATGTTTCAAAATTTGCACTCTTACTCCATTTCATCGGCATTGACACGGTTAATCCAACGCGTTCGTCTGACACATTCACTCCAACAATGTGACATCGACCCGTTTAATTAATCTGGTGTTTAGGCTTTTGGCCGTATACTGCAACACTTCGGCATTGACACGCTTACTCCATCCAATACGTCGCTATTGGCCCAATTACACTTCTGTGTTGGTTTCATCCATCCAGCGCCGCTGATAGTTGACTTGAAATGCGCTGTGTGGTCTCTCGCTGCATCTGCTGACGCGGCACCCGGTGCGATATCGTAGGGGTCAAATTTTCCTGCTTCTAGGCAGCTGTATTTGTAAATTTGTGGACGAGTCTGGCCAGTCGACCGCACCGTACCTTGGCTTCCTGTTATATCTGTGGTGGTCCGGATAGTTTCAGTGGTTTGTGGTTTATTACCATATCTTTTTGTGAATCAGAACTGTTAATATTGTTTCTTTTAATTGGCTTCCTGTTAATATCTGTGGTGGTCCGGTAGTTTCTCTGTTGTATTATCATCTATGTATTAAGTCAATGGTAGTGGGACGAGATGTTTTTCTTTTAATATCTGTGATGGTCCGGGTAGTTTCTGTGCTGTGTGTTTATTATCATCCGATTTTTTTTGAGTTAATGGTAGTGGTAATATGTTTCTCGTGATAGTATTCTTTCAAGAAATATTTTCGGCTGTGATTTCGGACGTGTGCTGTGTCATAACGAACCGTCGTCTTGCGCTTAGGTTTGTTCATTTAAAGAGGTTCCAAGAGCTGTGTGAGGGCGTTGATGATATGAATACTTGATGCCAGTCCCTCAGGAGGCACAAAATACACAAATAAGTTTAGGTCGGTTGTGTTTCTGTTCTCCTAACTTCTGCCTTACTCCCCTCAGGGGGGTTACAACTCTAACATCTGTGGGTATTAGCGCTCTTAGTGGGAATATGTGAGGGCCCGAGCTAAAGGTTAGGTAGGCTTTCTTTTTGTTGAAATAGAATAGGTTTTCGTTTTATTATGGACCATCTTTTTTCAGTTCACTGCTGTCCTGTTTTTCAGCACCTACTACTTTCTTCTTCAGCTTTTTCTTATTTCATGAACTTCTTTCTTAGCTTGCTGTATCCATGCACCTTGCGCATAGATTCCGCGTTCCCTTAACTCCATACTAATTGGTGCCCTCCTCCTTCCTCTCTTTGAACATTTTATCGTGGTAAAGGGAGGCTAAAACTTTCTTGTATAATAATAATAATAATTGTAATTTTCTATTTTTTTTAAGCACGTGCTTGGTGACATGTGATAAGTTCGACATCACACGATCTAAGGAATGAGTCATAATAACAAAAATATACTTGACGGAGTTTGATCCAGCTTCGTAAGGACATAATTAATGGACATTAAACCTGTCGAGATTTACATACGTGACAAGCGTGCAGCCTTGAGCCTTTTAATATGCCGTCTGTGGTAACGGAATGAAGTCTTTTATGTACGGGTGGGTAGATAAAAGATTAGGAGATTAGATAAGGAGTTGAATCAACGGTTCAGAAGTGTAGAGGAACTCACCTATGGGTTTCTACGCACCTTGGTGTCATGACACAAGTTTTCTTCAGAATCTCAGCGAGATTTGAACAATTCAAACAGTTTTAAATAAACAATTTTAAACAATTTAAAAAATTTATTTACCACGAGCGACACAGAGGTAGATTGTTCCTTAAAAGTCTAGTACTAAGGTCAAATTTGAGTATGGCTACCAGTGGGGCTCGGATAAGCTAAGTGACTTCTAGGGCGTCCAGTTACGAACAACTCGATTGACAACGCGGCTTTTCTGACGCGTCTGTATATAAAGACTACTGTGAGAAAATCACGTTTCCAATGCTCACAATATGTTGATGTTGAGAAAAATATTTAAATCATGTCATGTAATGTTGAACATATCACTCGGTACGCTTTTTGGTGGAACGTTTCTTAACCCCCTTCGTTACCCGCTATTCTGAGCCATTACCTCCTCCGTTACTCGCTATTCTGAGTTATTACCTCCTTCGTTACCCGCTATTCTGAGCCATAACCTCCTTCGTTACCCGCTATTCTGAGCCATTACCTCCTCCGTTACTCGCTATTCTGAGTTATTACCTCCTTCGTTACCCGCTATTCTGAGCCATAACCTCCTTCGTTACCCGCTATTCTGAGCCATTACCTCCTTCGTTACCCGCTATTCTGAGCCATTACCTCCTTCGTTACCCGCTATTCTGAGCCATTACCACCTTCGTTACCCGCTATTCTGAGCCATTACCACCTTCGTTACCCGCTATTCTGAGCCATTACCTCCTTCGTTACCCGCTATTCTGAGCCATTACCTCCTTCGTTACCCGCTATTCTGAGCCATTACCTCCTTCGTTACCCGCTATTCTGAGCCATTACCACCTTCGTTACCCGCTATTCTGTGCCATTACCTCTTTCGTTACCCGCTATTCTGAGCCATTACCTCCTTCGTTACCCGCTATTCTGAGCCATTACCACCTTCGTTACCCGCTATTCTGTGCCATTACCTCCTTCGTTACCCGCTATTCTGAGCCATTACCTCCTTCGTTACCCGCTATTCTGTGCCATTACCTCCTTCGTTACCCGCTATTCTGAGCCATTACCTCCTTCGTTACCCGCTATTCTGAGTTATTACCTCCATCGTTACCCGCTATTCTGAGCCATAACCTCCTTCGTTACCCGCTATTCTGAGCCATAACCTCCTTCGTTACCCGCTATTCTGAGCCATTACCACCTTCGTTACCCGCTATTCTGAGCCATTACCTCCTTCGTTACCCGCTATTTTGAGCCATTACCACCTTCGTTACCCGCTATTCTGTGCCATTACCTCCTTCGTTACCCGCTATTCTGAGCCATTACCTCCTTCGTTACCCGCTATTCTGAGCCATTACCACCTTCGTTACCCGCTATTCTGAGCCATAACCTCCTTCGTTACCCGCTATTCTGAGCCATTACCACCTTCGTTACCCGCTATTCTGAGCCATAACCTCCTTCGTTTCCCGCTATTCTGAGCCATTACCTCCTTCGTTACCCGCTATTCTGAGCCATTACCTCCTTCGTTACCCGCTATTCTGAGCCATTACCTCCTTCGTTACCCGCTATTCTGAGCCATTACCTCCTTCGTTACCCGCTATTCTGAGCCATTACCTCCTTCGTTACCCGCTATTCTGAGCCATTACCACCTTCGTTACCCGCTATTCTCAGCCATTACCACCTTCGTTACCCGCTATTCTGAGCCATTACCTCCTTCGTTACCCGCTATTCTGAGCCATTACCACCTTCGTTACCCGCTATTCTGAGCCATTACCTCCTTCGTTACCCGCTATTCTGAGCCATTACCTCCTTCATTACCCGCTATTCTGAGCCATTACCTCCTTCGTTACCCGCTATTCTGAGCCATTACCTCCTTCGTTACCCGCTATTCTGAGCCATTACCACCTTCGTTACCCGCTATTCTGAGCCATTACCACCTTCATTACCCGCTATTCTGAGTTATTACCTCCTTCGTTACCCGCTATTCTGAGCCATAACCTCCTTCGTTACCCGCTATTCTGAGCCATTACCTCCTTCATTACCCGCTATTCTGAGCCATTACCTCCTTCGTTACCCGCTATTCTGAGCCATTACCTCCTTCATTACCCGCTATTCTGAGCCATTACCTCCTTCGTTACCCGCTATTCTGAGCCATTACCTCCTTCGTTACCCGCTATTCTGAGCCATAACCTCCTTCGTTACCCGCTATTCTGAGCCATTACCTCCTTCGTTACCCGCTATTCTGAGCCATAACCTCCTTCGTTACCCGCTATTCTGAGCCATTATCTCCTTCGTTACCCGCTATTCTGAGCCATAACCTCCTTCGTTACCCGCTATTCTGAGCCATTACCTCCTTCGTTACCCGCTATTCTGAGCCATAACCTCCTTCGTTACCCGCTATTCTGAGCCATAACCTCCTTCGTTACCCGCTATTCTGAGCCATTACCTCCTTCGTTACCCGCTATTCTGAGCCATAACCTCCTTCGTTACCCGCTATTCTGAGCCATTACCTCCTTCATTACCCGCTATTCTGAGCCATAACCTCCTTCGTTACCCGCTATTCTGAGCCATTACCTCCTTCATTACCCGCTATTCTGAGCCATTACCTCCTTCGTTACCCGCTATTCTGAGCCATTACCTCCTTCGTTACCCGCTATTCTGAGCCATAACCTCCTTCGTTACCCGCTATTCTGAGCCATTACCTCCTTCGTTACCCGCTATTCTGAGCCATTACCTCCTTCGTTACCCGTGCTCTGAGCCATTATCTCCTTCGTTACCCGCTATTCTGAGCCATTACCTCCTTCGTTACCCGCTATTCTGAGCCATTACCTCCTTCGTTACCCGTGCTCTGAGCCATTATCTCCTTCGTTACCCGCTATTCTGAGCCATTACCTCCTTCGTTACCCGCTATTCTGAGCCATTACCTCCTTCGTTACCCGCTATTCTGAGCCATTACCTCCTTCGTTACCCGCTATTCTGAGCCATTACCACCTTCGTTACCCGCTATTCTGTGCCATTACCTCCTTCGTTACCCGCTATTCTGAGCCATTACCTCCTTCGTTTCCCGCTATTCTGAGCCATTACCTCCTTCGTTACCCGCTATTCTGAGCCATTACCTCCTTCGTTACCCGCTATTCTGAGTTATTACCTCCTTCGTTACCCGCTATTCTGAGCCATTACCTCCTTCGTTACCCGCTATTCTGAGCCATAACCTCCTTCGTTACCCGCTATTCTGAGCCATTATCTCCTTCGTTACCCGCTATTCTGAGCCATAACCTCCTTCGTTACCCGCTATTCTGAGCCATTACCTCCTTCGTTACCTGCTATTCTGAGCCATTACCTCCTTCGTTACCCGCTATTCTGAGCCATTACCTCCTTCGTTACCCGCTATTCTGAGCCATTACCACCTTCGTTACCCGCTATTCTGAGCCATTACCTCCTTCGTTACCCGCTATTCTGAGCCATTACCTCCTTCGTTACCCGCTATTCTGAGCCATTACCTCCTTCGTTACCCGCTATTCTGAGCCATTATCTCCTTCGTTACCCGCTATTCTGAGCCATTACCTCCTTCGTTTCCCGCTATTCTGAGCCATTACCTCCTTCGTTACCCGCTATTCTGAGCCATTACCTCCTTCGTTACCCGCTATTCTGAGCCATTACCTCCTTCGTTACCCGCTATTCTGAGTTATTACCTCCTTCGTTACCCGCTATTCTGAGCCATTACCTCCTTCGTTACCCGCTATTCTGAGCCATTATCTCCTTCGTTACCCGCTATTCTGAGCCATTACATCCTTCGTTACCCGCTATTCTGAGCCATTACCTCCTTCGTTACCCGCTATTCTGAGCCATTACCTCCTTCGTTACCCGCTATTCTGAGCCATTACCTCCTTCGTTACCCGCTATTCTGAGCCATTACCTCCTTCGTTACCCGCTATTCTGAGTTATTACCTCCTTCGTTACCCACTATTCTGAGCCATTACCTCCTTCGTTACCCGCTATTCTGAGCCATTATCTCCTTCGTTACCCGCTATTCTGAGCCATTACCTCCTTCGTTACCCGCTATTCTGAGCCATTACCTCCTTCGTTACCCGCTATTCTGAGCCATTACCTCCTTCGTTACCCGCTATTCTGAGCCATTACCTCCTTCGTTACCCGCTATTCTGAGTTATTACCTCCTTCGTTACCCACTATTCTGAGCCATTACCTCCTTCGTTACCCGCTATTCTGAGCCATTATCTCCTTCGTTACCCGCTATTCTGAGCCATTACCTCCTTCGTTACCCGCTATTCTGAGCCATTACCTCCTTCGTTACCCGCTATTCTGAGCCATTACCTCCTTCGTTACCCGCTATTCTGAGCCATTACCTCCTTCGTTACCCGCTATTCTGAGCCATTACCTCCTTCGTTACCCGCTATTCTGAGCCATTACCTCCTTCGTTACCCGCTATTCTGAGCCATTACCTCCTTCGTTACCCGCTATTCTGAGTTATTACCTCCTTCGTTACCCGCTATTCTGAGCCATTACCTCCTTCGTTACCCGCTATTCTGAGCCATTATCTCCTTCGTTACCCGCTATTCTGAGCCATTACCTCCTTCGTTTCCCGCTATTCTGAGCCATTACCTCCTTCGTTACCCGCTATTCTGAGCCATTACCTCCTTCGTTACCCGCTATTCTGAGCCATTACCTCCTTCGTTACCCGCTATTCTGAGCCATTACCTCCTTCGTTACCCGCTATTCTGAGCCATTACCTCCTTCGTTACCCGCTATTCTGAGCCATTACCTCCTTCGTTACCCGCTATTCTGAGCCATTACCTCCTTCGTTACCCGCTATTCTGAGCAATCACGTCTTGTGTATTGAACTCTCTTTTTTATCGAATCTGATCGAACCGCTTTCAAAGAGTTTTTGACGATTTCATTGCTATAACTTAAATCGTGGTGGTCTGAGTGGACGAATGAGGCTTTAATTGTTCGTGAACGACCAGTGAAAGCACTTCTGTGGCTACTCCTGTCATGCCTGTTGTATTACTTTCGATAATTACCCTAAAGACACTTATGTAGTGGTGTAAACCTTGTTCCTACCATTACGTACTCGATACGTGTCACGTTCCATTGCGCAGGCTTATAATAGCACAGCTCGCAGTTCTCAGCATTGCTCCTGTGGCTGCAGGCTGGGATCTCAGCTTCAGCATTTCTGGTCAAAAATTTTTGGATTTTTGTCTGTTGCATTAATATTGGTGAAAATTCTCGTATTTTCATCGTTCTGCCGAGTAAAATAAAGCTAAAGTAGACAATTCCGGTGAGAAAAGGAGTGATCCAGGGAACCCTGAATGCTTCAACTCTCACCTCGTAGCGCTTGACTCGCCTCCGAGTATGACAAGGATGTTTTTACGACAGTCAAGCCTGATACACATCGTCTCGTGCATTGGTTCTTCAAATGCCTTGTAACTAGGGTTGTGGCAATACGCTTTGAACATATTATCACAGGGCTTATAATCACAAACACGTATGCATGAGATTTATTTTACATCACATTCAAGTGATTTAATACAATGTGTAAATACATGTGTAAATCACAAACATTCGCATATATGCATGCGGTTATTCAAGCCTACTTATAACTACCGCCAGGACGCAATGACGGTTGTCCTTGGTCAAGCCGTTACCCATTTCCGACACCTGGGTAGAGTGGGGAGTTGTGCTTGAGTTCTTCCTTTTCACAACGTGGAAAAAGTAACCGATGATTCGAAAAGTCACTGCCGGGATTCGAACTGCCGACCCTTCCCGCGAAGGGCGCTCTTAAACCACTCGGCCACGGTGACCACAAGGCGTGTGGACCTTGCTCGTGCTTGGGTGCTTGCTAAAAATTTCCCTGTGCGACCAGCTCCGGCCAGCTCGTTTTCATTGAATTCTTTATATTGTGTTAGCTGAACATGTATTGTGAGAAACATGTTTTCGTTGTTAGGTATACTGTTTAGAATTAAATGGAATGATTAAGCTGCTGTCGTGCGCTGCTGAATTCATTGCGAATGGATGGTATTTGTTTGTGACCTCAATAAGGGAAATACACCACACACTTCCCCATTTCGTTGCATACCAAGTTTGAGAAATTACATCAACTCAGTACGTTCTAGCTTTTTACCACAGAGTGTGTCACCTGGATCTATTGGTGAAATCTAAGACACAATTGACTTTCGCTGAAACAATGGTGGCTCGTACTCGTTGCATCTGTGGCAAAAACGCATCAACAATTTTTAGCGCTTTGCTAAGGATTATCAAACGCCAAGTTTGGACACCGTAGGAGGTCGACTCGCTACGTTGAACAAGAGCGACAGGCCTGAATAATGATGGGCGAAAGCGCCTTAGTAAAAGCATCCGTCAAGATGAAGCCTAGACAAATACTGTGTGTCTGTCAACCGATAAGGCTATGGGGCTAAGCTAAGCTGGTGGTTAACTGGAATGATCGTGTTCATGTTCGACTAACCTCTCCAATACATTGGGATGGTGCCAATGCATGTTTAATTTACTTTTTAAATCACATCATGTTTAATCTCTACAGCACCACCACGGCAATACTGTACAATGATATGCACGTAAAGTAGTGGAAACGAATTTTACGTTGCTTTAAATAAACAAAAAACGAAATTGGTGGTGAACTTCTAAATATTTCAATCAAACTCACGTGGGTTTTAGCTACGTCTCCCATCACAAACGAGTACACAGAAACTTTTTGCTGCATTCTGACGCATAAACACGTCTTAGCAGCAGCCTCGCCCTCAGTTGGTGCCTTGCTGTAGATTCTCAACTCTTGTATTTCTGGCTTTCGGGACACGTGACTTGGCATACGATCAGGTGAGTGTGTGTGTGTGTGTGTATATGTGTACTTCAGTTGCACTCTTCATTGTGACGACAGCGTGCATTTTTGCATGGCCGTTGTAGCTCTATGGCACGCGTGCTCCTCGTGCTGAAAATTGTGATGTTTCTTTCCTTTCATTCTGTATCTGTCGGCCGGCTAATTAACGTACTGGCGCGCTTTTAAAATTAAAAAAACAAGTTTTTTTTTGGTGGGAGCGGCTTTGCTTTGGTGGTAATGGAGTAATGGGGATAGAAGTGAATAATGATGGTGAAATAAAATAGCAGCGTTCACTTGAGTACGTCTGTGTTGCTTTTACAGCGCTCTTTGTGCACCGTTCCGTCTGTAGCCTTCAAGTTTGTGCGTGTGCGCATGTGTGCGGTAAAAAAGTTGCGTTTTTACCCTGAGACGCTAACGGTGTAATGTCACATTTACCATTAAGCGTCCGTTAAACTTATCAATTTGCTGCTCATTTCCTTGAACAAACTCTGACGTGCTTATGGGGAAATGGGAGCTTCCTTAAAGGTAAAAAATGACTGCTTTTTCTTGAACACTTGACGAGCAATGCACACTTCGTGCAACAACTTCTGTGTGGATCTGCGTGAACTTTGTGTACAAAAATTGCCCTTGTTTATCTCAAGGTGTGCTGGAATAAATTTCACTTTCCCTTGGTTTCCTGTGTTTAAACTCAGTGTCGAGCGATTCATGAGCTCGCAATGCGCAGGCTGAATCGTTCCTTGTATTAACTTTGGCCGGGATTGCGTTGCTTCTAAATGGTTCTGTTTGGTATGGGCCGTTGGTTTTTAGAGCAGATTCTTGCGAGGGGAATATCTGAGGTCCCGAGCTATATATTAGATAATCCTTCCTTTTGTTGAAATGAATTAATTTTTTTTTATGTTACGGGCCATTTTTTTCGGTTCACTGCTGTCTGGTTTTTTAGCACCTACTACTTTCTTCTTCAACGTTTATCTTCTATCTTGTTTCATGAACTTCTATGTCAACTTACCGTTTCTATACACCTTGTGCATAAATTCCACGTCCCCTAAACTCCATACGAAATGATCCCTTCGTCCTAACTTTCTATCTATGAAACGCTTTTTTTTGGCGGTCAGGAGGCTTAAACTAACATTTAATCTAATCATTTTGAGCAGACTTGCGAGACCGTGTGGGACATATACGATTTAGAGCTAGAGTGGCAAGACTTACCTAAATCTCACTGCCGCTGCGGTAGCGTCTTGTATGTTCGGTATGATGCAAACACTCGCGGGCTGCCAAGTATTTATTTCTTTGTTTGTCGCGTGCGGTTAGTGAGAAAGTAAGATTAACACTTTGACTGCGGGAGGCAAAACTGTAGTTTAGCATTCAACTTAAATTTAAAATCAATTGAAGTAAGCGATGTTGACTACAGTAAACATGAGCTGGATCGTGCCTTCATCTAGTTTTATTCAAGAAATCGTGAAATTTGAGTTTGTGACTAGTGGCCGGTCAGCAGCATCAAATAAATCCCGTCCGTGGCCACCGGTAGCTCACGTCCAAGTGTTAGATTGGGATGTGAAGTTGCATTTATTGCGTCCTGTTGCAGGACGGATTATTATATTGCCACAGAAAGGTAATGACTTCGTCGTGTTGGTTCTTGCGTACTGCAAATACAGAATTGTCCGATGTAGTGGGAGTGAGTAACTGCCTCGAGTGTAACACAAATTCAGATACACTCACTTTGATTTGAATGAACCACCGTCTCATGTTTGTTCTTGTGCAATACAAATACAGGACCATTCAAAATCGTGTGAATGAATTACTACAGTTAGTTTTTTAAGGGCTAATACATGTACAAATAACGTCCTAAAACAGTAAAATAATAATAATAATAATAATAATAATAATAAAGATAATAATAGTAATGCAAATACAGGTCCTAAAATAATATGATTATAATAATAATACAAATACACGATGTGGTGCAAATTTAAGTTCAAGTTTGGCTGAAATTAAGTGGATTATTTTAGCAGTTCCGTGGCCGCAGCGCTATAAGTCTCTCCTTCTTCCTGGACTTGGTCTGATGCGCTGACGTCGGATCAAGCATTGCACAACGCCCGTCTCATGCCAATGTCGACATCGTAGTCTTTTTTAGTGCACGCGCGAAGGTAGCGGTGTAGTTTGCGCGTATGAAAGAGACGTTGAGCACCATTAAGTGCTTCTGAATTTTATTCTAGGATTTATACTGCGAGCTATAATTATATTTTAATCCGTTAACTATAAAGCGTCTCTAAGTTTTATTATAGAATTTATGCTGCACGTAATGATATTTGAATCCGTTGCAGCGGTGTGGTGTGTGTATGAAAAATATGTTGAGCATAAGTGTCTTCAAATTTCATTCTAGGATTTATGGTGCGAGCAATAATTATATATTAATTCGTTGTACTGCAAGGACGAGTTAAATCGTCTTCACCCCTAATTTGTCATTTCCGCAATACAACGAGGAAGTAAGTTTATTCGCCGCTGTACAAAATGTGTGCAGAATTATTTTTGCATTTAATCGTTTGGAAGCCTTGAACTGGTAAAGATGAAGTACTAAATAATCCCATAATGATCCCTTAATCTTGAAATAGCCTCTATCGTCTCCACACAACGCGTCAAAAACTCCCACAGACAAGTTTTATGCGTCGCTTCAGAGCCCTTCTCGTGTGCCAACGAGTTCAGCACTAAAAACATTATGAAAAAAGTAGTCAAACATTAGATTTAAATTAAAAATTTCCGCTAAATAGGTTTTCGGGAAAGTGTTTAGCTTACATATCGCTTATGTATGTGTACTAGGGTGGCCAGTACTCATAGGGTAGATTTTTTTCACATAATTTCCTTGACGGGACCCCCTAAAAAGGTGAGGTTGATAGAAAAATGAAACTGGTAAAGTTTCAGACCATTTGAACATCGTTAACCCGTGCCCCAACGGCCTCAAAGTTCTGAAAAATGACATTTTTCGCGATTTTTCAGAACTTTGAGGCCGTTGGGGCACGGGTTAACGATGTTCAAATGGTCTGAAACTTTTTCAGTTTCATTTTTCTATCAACCTCACCTTTTTAGGGGGTCCCGTCAAGGAAATTATGAAAAAAATCTACCCTATGAGTACTGGCCACCCTAATGTGTAACAATGCCCATTTGTTTATTTATTTACACTCTCGACTCGAATTTCATTGCATTTTGTACATTTCCCTTCAGACGTGCCATGGGGGAACTGGCTTCTGGAGTGATGCAAACCTGTAGCAAATGCTATACTCGAACATGTTGCTTGCGATACGACCCACCCTCAAGTTTTTCCTGTTGCAAAAACGACCCATCGCAGTTTGGAAAATTTTAACAAGCTTTTTAACTTGATGGTATTTAACATACCCAGCTTAATGCTTTTTATTTATATGATTTTCAAAACTTTCAACTTTAAATTAAAGTTTAATATTGAAGTTAAACTTAACCTATCGCATCGCTTAACCCCAAGACCAATGTACCTGGCACACGCCGGGCACCCAAGTTGCTAGTGAGCTAGTGAGCAATACCGCTAGGTGATCATTGATCAATCACTCTGTCAGTGCACGGTGGGCCTGTTAGGTTGTTAGGTCTTGGTTTGTAGTTGTTAAATTCGTATTCATTCTCAACTTGGTTTGTACTTGAGTGAGGGTGACGATGACGTATGTGGTCCTCGCCTGAATTCAGTCTCGAAAAAATTGCTAATAATACTGTTTTTAGAAGGGCTGAAATAGAACATCTTCAAATGGGAAACCATTTCACAGTTTGCGTTGTTTACTATTTCTTCAGCCACAAATGCGCTGAGTTTGCAGCTCTGCTCCAGAGAATTACATGCGAAGAACTTTTGCCTGCAATTTGTCGTGTGGGAACAACATATTTTGGAGTTGAGCGCCACAAACGCACAAGTGCAACGCCACTTCACACCTACTGTACTCCGCTCACAGTGCAATCGCTGCTTATTTTCCTCGTAGGGAATTGTTCGTTTGGTCAAATACTTTACAAATAATATCGGTGTTTGCTGCTCGAAGCAGAAGTATGCTTTTCATTATCATATTTACATCAGGCCGTTTATGTCAACGAGATGATTTTTCATCGTTATTTCTTATGTATTAGTTTTACTAAAGTTGTTTTTATTAAAATGTGCCCTGTTTACACTCTTGCGAATGCTTATAATTAATTTTCTATTACAACAGTCCCTATATACATATATATATATAGGTTACGCATCATTTGAGATGAAATAAATTAGTTCGCGTAAGTAGTTTCCGTGGCTTTCATGAGTACTTTTGCACTTCTTGAACATTTTAAAGAAAATTTTTATCAATTAAGTTTTTTAAAGATTGAGCATCATCAGAGATGTCGGTTTCGAAGTGAATATTTCATGAAAGCAAAGAAAACTTATTCTATTACTGATCTAGCAAGCTTCGCTCTATAAATTTCCGAGAGAATTTTTTGCTTTTATTTATTTATTGGCGCTTGTTTATGAAATCTTGCAAGAAATGCATTATGTTTATTCTCATTCGACTGAGTTTGGCGCTTCTTTCTGTTACGGCAAACGATATTTCAAAATCGCTTCAAAAGGGAAACGTATCATAAGTTTGAGAAATATTGACAAGCTAATTAATTTCAAACGAAGGCCTAATGAGGTAATCTGCAAACAATGGTTCATTTTACAAGGTAACGAAATGATGCCAAATTTGTGGAGTTTTTATTTCCCAGCGTGCGCCTAATTTCCCAGCGTGCGCCTAATTTCCCAGCGTGCGCCTAATTTCCCAGCGTGCGCCTAATTTCCCAGCGTGCGCCTAATTTCCCAGCGTGCGCCTAATTTCCCAGCGTGCGCCTAATTTCCCTGCGTGCGCCTAATTTCCCTGCGTGCGCCTAATTTCCCAGCGTGCGCCTAATTTCCCAGCGTGCGCTTAATTTCCCAGCGTGCGCCTAATTTCCCAGCGTGCGCCTAATCGGAGTTTAGAATCGTATTGTTCATTTTGTTTATCCAACTTGAGTCCTTAATATTATTTGTTCAGGTTCAGGTACTCAATTTTTTACTAATGCAACAGAAGTTCATGAAAGTCGAGTGGGTTCGCTCAAGTTTGAATGAAAAGCGGGTATTTTGTGAGCAATAACGCGGAAGTTAACGCACCGTCTGAGTCTAGACCACGCTGTCTTTTGGTAGGGTTGTAGGTGCTAGGTCTATAGGGGTCATTTGCTTGCTACAGGGACCGTCTACTTATTACAGGGACAATTTACTTGCTATAGGGACCATTTACTCAGAATAGGGTTCATTCACTTGCTGCAGGGACCTTTTACTCACTAGATGGACCAGTCACTTATATGGACTATTTATTTATTATAAACGGACCATTTGCTTACTAAAAAGACAACGTAGTTCTACAGGGACATGTGAGCCGAGTACAACGCAGTCCGCATGCCGCTGTGCTCAGTGGCGTGAGCAATACGTGCAAAGTTACAACGCGCACGCAGGCTCTGATGCAGATGCTGCACGTGCACTGCGAGTTGCAGACCATGAGCTGAACGCCGCCTCTGTTGCCCTATAGCACAGCACACAGTCTCAGTTCAAATGTCCGGCCGAGTTCATTGATGCCGCTCTTCCTGGCGATGTTGGTATCGTTATCTAAAGTTACTGCAGTTCATTCGAATGATGGAGTTGCTAAAACTCCGGTTTATTCGAATGATATAGTTAGTTCATTGATGCTGCTCTTCCTGGCGATGTTGGTATCGTTATCTAAAGTTACTGCAGTTCATTCGAATGATGGAGTTGCTAAAACTCCGGTTTATTCGAATGATATAGTTGCTAAAACTCCGGTTTATTCGAATGATATAGTTGCTAAAACTCCGGTTTATTCGAATGACGAAGTTGCTAAAACTTCACTTTATTCGAATGATGGCGTTGCTAAAACTCCTGTTTATTCGAATGACGGAGTTGCTAAAACTCCGGTTAATTCGAATGATGGAGTTGCTAAAAATGCGGTTGGTTTTGCTGAAATGCGAGCGTGAGATATTTTTATTTAGTTTTCGATCAAATGATGAGTTGCTAAACATGCGGTTTATTTTGCGGGCGTCGGGTATCTTATTTAATTCCAAAGGTCGAGTGGTGAGTTGCTAAACATGCTGTTGGTTTGCGGGAGTGGGGTATTTTTGTTTATTGTTAATGTCTTCTTAATCTGTCACCGTCCCTGAGGACCAAAGGATCCTCTTTCAAAAATAGCCCTAATTGCTATGTTTATTGTATTATCCGTTAGCTAGCGTGTTCTTTGAAGTTCTCTGCCGAGTGCTAGTTCCTTCCTTGTTCTGGTGTCGGTGATAACCTGACGCCAGTGCCAGCCTAATGACCGTGCTTGTTGCAACAGTAATTTGAGCGCAAAAATACTCTTGTTGAAGGTTTATGCAACAAATGAGTTCATTGAGACTGTATTTTTTACGTCACTTGTTTGTTAGCTATGTGCCCAATGTAAGGAAGTTTAATTTCTGCGCTCCATCATATTACTACTATGTAGACCATCGAAAAACACAAACCATAATAAATGAGAGACGTGAAAATTTAATGGAAACGCGGAAGTTTTTGGAACGTCGACTTCGCTGTGTGCACTCGTGCGCAGGACCGCCTCACGAGCGTGTTATTATTCTATGTGAGTTAGCGCTCTTAAAAGGAAGATGTGAGGTTCCGAAGTAGATGATAGGTGTACGTTTATTTCCTTGAAATGTGATAAAGGTTTTGTTTCGTGACGGACCTCTTTGTTCCGTTCACTTCTGTTCATTTCTAGAGCGCTTATTACTTTTTCTTCAACTTTTATTGTGTTTCATGAACTGTATTTTAATCTTTCCATTTGAGCCATCCTGTGTGGAGACACATTTGTGCATTGATTCCCCGTTCCCTGAATTGTATACTACATAGTACTTTCTCTTCCCCCTCCTGAGAACGCCTTTTATGTGGTTAGAGAGGCCTAAACCAACTCATGGTCTAATCTGACCGGTGATTGCATTATTTTTGCATTGCGAAAAATGATGTAATATAGCATTTTTTGGCTGAGCAGAAACAATGTAATCATAGCATACCATTTCATTACTTCTACCCTGCAACGCAATGCTATGATCGAATTATTCACATAAACCCTGCAAAGTTAACAAAACGAGATTGCAAGTGCTTAACGCGTTTTTTTTGTGCCCACAGAGCCTCCTCCGAGCCGCATCACGAGACGGAAGTCCATCTTCGCTGAGGCCTACGACCCTGAGGAGGATGATGACGAGGGGGAGAGGGTCAGTCTGTAGTGTTTGCACCTTTGTTGTCGTGATGGGCAGAAACGTTTGGACATTTGTTATTATGTGCCGAGATGTTTGGACATCTGTTATCATGTGCCGAGATGTTAGATTGCCATGTGGCAGTTGTTATCGTAATGTGCCGAGATGTTTGTTTGTCATGTGGCAATTGTTATCGTGATGTGCCGAGATGTTTGGTTGCCATGTGGCAGTTGTTATCGTGATGTGCCGAGATGTTTGGTTGCCATGTGGCAGTTGTTATCGTAATGTGCCGAGATGTTTGGTTGCCATGTGGCAGTTGTTATCGTGAAGTGCCGAGAAGTTTGGTTGCCATGTGTTATCGCAATGTGCGCAGATGTTTGGACATTTGTGATCGTAATATACCGAGATTTTGGATTGTTCTGCGTGAGAGTGTACTGTTAGCTAAAGCATTGGGAAAGAGGGATGCTCCCCTCAGGGGGATGCATCTGTTGTATCTACGGGAATTAGCGCTCCCAGGGAGAAGATGTGAGGTGATGAGCTGAGAGTTAAGTAGGCCTTCTTTTTGTTTAAATAAAATGTTTTTTTTGTTAGCGGCCATTTTTTCCGGTTCACTGCTGTCTTGTTTTTCAGCACCTCTGACTTTCTGCTTTAATTTTTATCTTGTTTCATAACCTTCCTTCTTATCTTACTGTTTCTATGCATGCACACGGGATCCTTTGCGGGAACACTCTTTGTACATAGATTCCACGTTTCCTCAAGTCCAAACTAAATGGTGTCTACATCCTTCCTCTCTTTGAACATTTTTTTTGTGGTAAAGGGAGGCGAAAGCTAATTTATAATCAATAAATCATTACATTGCAGTGTTTGGCTTCGGATTTATTGCATTGCATCGTTTGGTTTCGATTTCCACCCTGACACTATGAAGGATATAACTTCTGTTTACGTGATGTTTCTTACGCGACAGCACAAGGGGGAAGCTTGTTCATGTATCTTGGGGACAATTTCTTTATTTTCTGCGTTACATCTGCAATTTCTAATTTTTTTACGCTACATCGACAATTTCTATGTTTCCTACTCTACATCGACAATTTCTATGTTTCCTACTCTACATCGACAATTTCTACATTTTCTACGCTGCATCGACAGTTTCCGCATTTTCTACGCTACATCGACAATTTCTACATTTTCTACGCTGCATCGACAGTTTCCGCATTTTCTACGCTACATCGACAATTTCTACATTTTCTACGCTACATCGACAATTTTTAAATTTGCAAGGCTTCATCGACAATTTTTACATAGGTTCTGGTATGCGAATACCCTGCGAAGTTCTATAAGAGACTACCTCGAACCTTGAAATTTCTCTGAAAGAGCGAGCGACTTTTTCTTGGGTTTTTACTTTTTTTATCGTGTTCAATAAACATTCTACGGTCATGCCATCGCTACCAAGGTATTATTAGAAGAATTTATTGCCGTTGTGTACCTTATGAGGGTGTATCCGATCAGTTAGAGGCCCCTAATGAGCGTAGGATAGGCATTAGTTTCAGGTCAGGCATGTTTACCTTATACAGTGGGAACTGGCGCCCCCAGGAGAGATGTTAGGTCCCTCAGCTTCTGAGAATAAATTAATAGCGGCAACACTCATAACACTTGTCTCTTTCAATGAACTTAGCTCTCTTTTATGCAGGTAAGATTCTAACCTCTAACCTCCTATTTATTTGACTTCGCTGTAATTAGAAACCTCATTGGGAGTGGTACCTTCAGAAAATTTAGCGGTGCAGAATCGGTTACGGGAAAAACGTTCGTATAATCGTACTCCTGATACAGCTTGTGATATTAACACAGTTGCTGCCTTAGAGCAGTGGGATTAAGTATTTATGTAATTAAGAACCTCATGGGGAGTGGTACCTTCAGAGAATTTAGCTGTGCGGAATAGGTTTTGAGCAAAACGTTCGTATGTCTTACACAGCGTGCACCACACAGTTGCTGCATTGTACTGGATGCGTACGATGTACCGTGCCGGTGGTGGGCTGTTGGATCACAACCGCTGATATTCTCGTGTTTTTATTGCGTGTTTTTTGGACGGGCGGTGACCTTTTGTTGGGCTCATCAGTGCTTTGATTCGGCCTCCCTACAGAAAGTTTATCTTTCTTATTCGCTTCTGTTGTTCTCTCGGGCGATTCGTGAAACGTGCATTTTTTTGCTCGAAATTTGATTGATTTGTTTTTGGTATTTATGAATGAGGTTTGATTGATTTGTTTTG
Source organism: Morinoia aosen (assembly GCA_030386875.1). Lineage (NCBI taxonomy): Eukaryota > Metazoa > Arthropoda > Malacostraca > Amphipoda > Talitridae > Morinoia > Morinoia aosen. Next base: position 860,129 of record CM059571.1, read on the forward strand.
GATATTGATGAATGGGGTTTGATTGAATTGTTTTGGATATTGATGAATGGGGTTTGATTAACTTGTTTTGGGTATTGATGAATAGGGTTCCATTGATTTGTTTTGGATATTGATGAATGCGGTTTGATTGAATTGTTTTGGATATTGATGAATGGGGTTTGATTAACTGGTTTTGGGTATTGATGAATAGGGTTCCATTGATTTGTTTTGGATATTGATGAATGCGGTTTGATTGAATTGTTTTGGATATTGATGAATGGGGTTTGATTAACTGGTTTTGGGTATTGATGAATAGGGTTCCATTGATTTGTTTTGGATATTGATGAATGGGGTTTGATTGAATTGTTTTGGATATTGATGAATGGGGTTTGATTAACTTGTTTTGGGTATTGATGAATAGGGTTCCATTGATTTGTTTTGGATATTGATGAATGGGGTTTGATTAACTTGTTTTGGGTATTGATGAATAGGGTTCCATTGATTTGTTTTGGATATTGATGAATGGGGTTTGATTAACTTGTTTTGGGTATTGATGAATAGGGTTCCATTGATTTGTTTTGGGTATTGATGAATGGGGTTTGATTGAATTGTTTTGGGTATTGATGAATAGGGTTCCATTGATTTGTTTTGGATATTGATGAATGGGGTTTGATTAACTTGTTTTGGGTATTGATGAATAGGGTTCCATTGATTTGTTTTGGGTATTGATGAATGGGGTTTGATTGAATTGTTTTGGGTATTGATGAATAGGGTTCCATTGATTTGTTTTGGATATTGATGAATGGGGTTTGATTAACTTGTTTTGGGTATTGATGAATAGGGTTCCATTGATTTGTTTTGGATATTGATGAATGGGGTTTGATTAACTTGTTTTGGGTATTGATGAATAGGGTTTCATTGATTTGTTTTGGGTATTGATGAATGGGGTTTCATTGATTTGTTTTGGGTATTGATGAATGCGGTTTGATTGATTTGTTTTGGGTATTGATGAATGCGGTTTGATTGAATTGTTTCAGATATTGGTGATTGAGTATTGATTGAAAATGACTTACGTACTCTTCCGAAAGAACACTGAAACTTTGAAATCTTAATAATTAATTTTTTCCAGGAGTTCCTCATTATTATTTTTTCTTTCGCGTTAGAATGAATAAATGAAATTTATTCCGGTTTTCAACTTTTCACCAACATTATCACACAATTACAAATCATGTATTTTTGAAAGTTGTTCCACTCATCTTGAGAATAACTTGAATGAGTGAACGATGAACATACTTTCATTGTTTGAAGGCTGCCATGGCGGCAAAAATTCCGATCATTGAAACGTTGACAATGCAAGTAATGTCAGGAACTGGACAACTTCAGAGCAACTTTTAGTAGAACCAAGATACTAGGTTACGTGATTCAGTGCATTATAACTTTGCATTGATTTTTGTTGTATTTGTTGTGTGTTGCAGGTGATACACGCGAAGTCGGACGAGCAGCGACAGCGCTTGGGAGAAACAGTCCGCAACATCTTCCTCTTCCGCTCCCTGGACCCGGTAATTTGGTGCACAGGGTCGCAAGAGACAACCCAAACGAAGGTTTTGGTCGAAAATTTACTGAATATCTCAAATTTACCAAATATCTACTGAATACCTCAAATTTAACAAATATCTACTGAATACCTCAAATTTAACAAATATCTACTGAATACCTCAAATTTAACAAATATCTACTGAATAACTCAAATTTAACAAATATCTACTGAATAACTCAAATTTAACAAATATCTACTGAATATCTCAAATTTACCAAATATCTACTGAATACCTCAAATTTAACAAATATCTACTGAATACCTCAAATTTAACAAATATCTACTGAATACCTCAAATTTAACAAATATCTACTGAATACCTCAAATTTACCAAATATCTACTGAATACCTCAAATTTAACAAATATCTACTGAATACCTCAAATTTAACAAATATCTACTGAATACCTCAAATTTAACAAATATCTACTGAATACCTCAAATTTAACAAATATCTACTGAATACCTCAAATTTACCAAATATCTACTGAATACCTCAAATTTAACAAATATCTACTGAATACCTCAAATTTAACAAATATCTACTGAATACCTCAAATTTAACAAATATCTACTGAATACCTCAAATTTAACAAATATCTACTGAATAACTCAAATTTAACAAATATCTACTGAATACCTCAAATTTAACAAATATCTACTGAATAACTCAAATTTAACAAATATCTACTGAATACCTCAAATTTAACAAATATCTACTGAATAACTCAAATTTAACAAATATCTACTGAATACCTCAAATTTAACAAATATCTACTGAATAACTCAAATTTAACAAATATCTACTGAATACCTCAAATTTAACAAATATCTACTGAATAACTCAAATTTAACAAATATCTACTGAATACCTCAAATTTAACAAATATCTACTGAATAACTCAAATTTAACAAATATCTACTGAATAACTCAAATTTAACAAATATCTACTGAATAACTCAAATTTAACAAATATCTACTGAACAACTCAAATTTAACAAATATCTACTGAATAACTCAAATTTAACAAATATCTACTGAATACCTCAAATTTAACAAATATCTACTGAATACCTCAAATTTAACAAATATCTACTGAATAACTCAAATTTAACAAATATCTACTGAACAACTCAAATTTAACAAATATCTACTGAATAACTCAAATTTAACAAATATCTACTGAATACCTCAAATTTAACAAATATCTACTGAATAACTCAAATTTAACAAATATCTACTGAATACCTCAAATTTAACAAATATCTACTGAATAACTCAAATTTAACAAATATCTACTGAATAACTCAAATTTAACAAATATCTACTGAATAACTCAAATTTAACAAATATCTACTGAATAACTCAAATTTAACAAATATCTACTGAATAACTCAAATTTAACAAATATCTACTGAATAACTCAAATTTAACAAATATCTACTGAATAACTCAAATTTAACAAATATCTACTGAATAACTCAAATTTAACAAATATCTACTGAATACCTCAAATTTTACAAATATCTACTGAATAACTCAAATTTAACAAAAATCTACTGAATTTCTCAAGTTTAACAAATATCTACTGAATAACCCAAATTTAACAAAAATCTACTGAATTTCTCAAGTTTAACAAATATCTACTGAATACCTCTAATTTAACAAATATCTACTGAATACCTCTAATTTAACAAATATCTACTGAATAACTCAAATTTAACAAATATCTACTGAATAACTCAAATTTTACAAATATCTACTGAATAACTCAAATTTAACAAATATCTACTGAATAACTCAAATTTTACAAATATCTACTGAATAACTCAAATTTAACAAATATCTACTGAATAACTCAAATTTAACAAATATCTACTGAATACCTCAAATTTTACAAATATCTACTGAATAACTCAAATTTAACAAAAATCTACTGAATTTCTCAAGTTTAACAAATATCTACTGAATAACTCAAATTTTACAAATATCTACTGAATAACTCAAATTTAACAAAAATCTACTGAATTTCTCAAGTTTAACAAATATCTACTGAATACCTCAAATTTTACAAATATCTACTGAATAACTCAAATTTAACAAAAATCTACTGAATTTCTCAAGTTTAACAAATATCTATTGAATAACCCAAATTTAACAAAAATCTACTGAATTTCTCAAGTTTAACAAATATCTACTGAATACCTCAAATTTAACAAAAATCTACTGAATAACTCAAATTTAACAAAAGCACGTATGAATAACAATGATTTACTCAGTAGGTTTTAATATAGTCAGCCGGTCTCAAAGTGATTTCTTTCTGAATGGCAGACAAAGCTTCGAACGTGCGCAGAAATTTTCGGCGATAGAGTGCATGTTTTCTGTCGTCAATAAACGGTGACACTCTTTAGTGTAGCAAGTGCTTCAGAGACTTGATACTTTGGGGGCTAAGCGCGGGGGCTTAAGTTGTTGTTGTGGCTAGGGAGTCTTTTAACTAGTATAATAATGATGATAATCATTTTGCTTCGCCGAAATGTGGCTGAACTCACGAAAGTACAACTGCCTTGAGAATGTCGCCACGTAACACTTCTTGATCGAAGAAACCTCAAAGGCTTACCAAACTGGCTACACGCTGTAGTGCATCGGATTGAGATCGGGCGAGTAGGGCGGCCATTCCGTAAACGTGGTGAAATCCAGAAAATGGGCCTTGTCCATTCTTCCTTGTCCATTTCAACTAACAAGAGCCATTCTTGCCTTGTTAGTTGGCATAAAGTCCTGCTGGAACGTCCATTTTGCTTCCCCGAAATGTGGCTGAACCTAAGGAAGTACAACTGCATCAAGAATGTCGCGACGAAGCGCTTCTTGATCGAAGAAAACGGGCGTTTTACCGCCGGCGCAACTTCCTTCCTTGTTCACAAACTGTTTTAGCGGTGTTCGACAACTGCAGAACTCAATGAGCTCAGTGGACAATTCTTCCATTTCGTTAGCTGTGTTTTTGTTCCATAGTATCACGCTTGTGAAAAAAGATGCGCTCCCAGTACTGCTTGAGTTTGTCTGTATCGCGTTGGAATTGCATTTTCGTTGTTATCCGCTAGGGGCTCAGCATTTTGTAGCTTGTAAGCCTTGAGCCCGAATTCATTTTTTGACCACTGGTCTAATAGAATCGCGATCGATCCCTGGTCTCATGGGCTATTGTTCTCAAGGAGACCGTCGAATTTCGGTCAACTCGCTTATGTGATGAGCTTGCGGTTATTGGACGTGTTGATGACGAGATTTGATTTTCGGTCACCACCGTAGCTAAACTCCTTAACCCTTTACCATCGGTATTTTTTTTACAAATTTTACCGTTATAACCTCCATCATTTGACTTACTCTAGCATCAGGCAGTGACCGACATTAGAATGAGGAAGGAGCTGCCGCTCAGCAGTGAGCTCCAAAGAACACACTAGGGAACAAATTTAACAAGAAATACAATATATTGAGGCTATTTTCAAATGTGGACCGTTCGAGACCGCCAATTTAAGGACACCGAGCAAACGAACACTTTCACGCCGACGTTTTCATTTCCAAAGCAGCTTCGAAATCTCACCTTATTTATATGGTAATCTGAAAACACAAAAATCTATTATCATCCCACATAGAAATATTTACGGGCACAAGGAAAAGCCCAGAACCCTGAAAAACAAAAAAAATCATCTACCGTACAATGATACATTCATGGTAGGATGCACTAAAATTCGTACGAGTTTTTTCTTGTCACCCAGGAGGTAGAAACTGAGCGTACCAGCGTTGGGCTTTCTGCATTTAATAAGGGCTTCATGTCATTTGGGTCATGGAATTAGTCTTCGGTAAGTTGAGGTGTGGGTATAAGAGTGGGAGATGCGTTGTGTTTTTATCAAACACAGTTTTGGGCTTCATGTTTCGCTGGGAGTGAAAACTCTGGAAAACTGACGTAATTTATCCCCCTATTGGGAAAAATTGATTTAATTTTTCCCTATCATGAAAAACCGATGTATTTTATCCCTATTGGAAAAAACTGATGCATTTTATCCCTATCACGAAAAACTGATGCAAAAACTCACATGAAAACTGGTGAATTTCATCCCTGTTAGAAAGGATGTTTGCCATGAAGCGAAGGCGCGTTCCCCACCTCATTTTGCCCGAGTCGGTGTCTCGGTTGCTGTCGACTCGGTTAACGTAATTTGATTTCTCACGCATTTTATTTTTTTGAATCTTTCTTGGAAATATTATTGACTCTCGGCTGTGTGGAGCAAAAAGTTTGGTAGTTAAAGGTTTTACGTTAGTCAATTCATCTGTTAGTCAATTATCTGTCGAATTCGACAAGATGAAGTAATTCGAACCTTCCGCTTATAAAAAATAGTGGAGAAAAAGACACATTCATGAGACATTTCAACGCAGTTTTTATCAGCGCGTTAAATGAACGCACCCTTTGAATGAGAGAAAAAGAGACATTTCAACGCAATTTTTATCAACGCACCATTCGAAGTGGTGGTTTTATCCTTACTAACAAACCACGAATGCGCAAACTGATATTCGTGAGGTGGGTTTGCTCATTCAATGAACAGGTCATAGACAGCGAATAAAAAAACGGCCGTGTTCTCGTAAATAGTTGAAGAATCGAGCACTTGCGGCCATGGGAGGATTGCCACAAAATATGCGCCACCAACGTATAAAAACGCTAATTTGTGCAGCGCTATCACGGGAGCTGTCGTAACCTTGATGAAGTACGTAGGATAATTTCAGCATTGACATTTATTATGAACAGAAAGTTCACTGATATTGATACACGAGTTGAGCGATCGCATTATGATGAGCTACCGCTCTTGGGATGTACAAGCGTGAGTGAAATAATTAGCTATACGTGTAGACCAGAAGTGGAAGCCACAGTCGCGCCTGTTTTTCTCGTTAGATTTTCGTACATAGAGCAACTTATCATAAACTTGTAGGACGCAAGTAGAGTCGTTGTAACTTGGGTATTTTCGCTTAAATAACACTGAAATATTTGAATTACTTTGTATAAAAAATTAGTTACTTCTTACATGTACTTTTTCATTGCGTTACAGCTTGCATTACAACCAACATATTCAGCTTGCATTGCAACCAACATATTCAGCTTGCATTGCAACCAACATATTCAGGTTATATTCAGCTTGCATTAACCAATATATTTAGCCTCGGCTGCCACATACCTAAAGCGATCTGGGTCAAGTTTGACCGATCGTGAGATGCGGATCAGTATATCGATCTCAGGGGACCCCTGTTTGCGACGTGTGCGAGCTTTGTTCTAAGTTCCAAGCGCTGTATTGACCGGCCTTTCAAGTGACGACACTTCTCTTGCCTTGATGCATCGGAAAATTTGACGGTTTTCATATAACTGTTATTTTTGACACAAGTATTTGTCATATGGCTGTTATTCTACTCTCTCAGCTTATTTTTGAAGATGAAAAGTTGTTCTCATTGAAACTCTCAATTGGTTTACGTTCTGGCTGGTATTTGAATACCTTCGGTGTCCATTTCATGCTCAAAGTAATGCCTGTTAAGCCGTTATACATTCTTTAACTTATTGAAAAATAATTCAAGCGTTTTTTAAAATCCCTGAAAAGTATCATTTCATTATTTTGAATCTTTCATCCTAAGAGCACTACTGATCATGTTGAATATGTGTGTGTGAAAGCTAAGTTATTTTTAGTGATGTATGAGCGGTCCGTATCAAACTCGTTATTGGAAATATCGTTCTATGACATCTCATCATTCTCTCCCAGCGTGGATAAATTCTCTGCCATGCATTGCATTTTTTGGCCTACGTAGATTCTTCAGGTTAAACTTGACGGCTATGACCAATAATTTTTTCCTGAGATATTTCATGTTTGAGGTGAAGATGCTTCGTTGCTAAATTTTTCACATATAATGCCTTTTTGAGTTCAGGTAGATAGTATTTTAATCAAACATGACAAAATTAGAGGTCTATTTTAAAAAGATACTGCAATTATTTTTTGGGTGACCAGGTGACTCGCGTTAGTGAAATCAAGTTCTGTGAACCTTAAATTTCTCTTTAACTGCCTTAAAATTGGTAATACACAATGTAAATCAGTAACGAATGTTGAACAATGTGCGGAGAAAATATCTCAACCTCGGAACGTTTTAATACCCTCGGTAAAATCCAAATATCTTGCGCTGTTTACTCTAACCATCGAATTATTTGATTTTCCATTTAGAATGTTGAATCTTCTAGCGATTTATTTCAGATTGGTTGCCACCGTTTGACTTTATATTCTCACGTGGCTTGCAATGTTCAATATTGGATATGGACGGGCCCTACACAAAGTATGTAATTCAGGATACCCGTTAAACCATTGTTAAGTTGTATTTTTAGCGGCGCACGACCGACATCTAGGCCGTGGGTTTATGCCCGTGCAACCTCGTTTCCTTTATTCGTTGGAGTTACTTTTCTTTAATCAAATGATTCCTAGGAATTTAAAAACGAAAAAATCTCCTCCTTCATAATGTTATTCAATGCATCCTTCTTTCGTGCAGTGCAGTAGTTTCTGTTCAGTTTAGCTCTTCAGCTCCTGTTTGTGTGAGAGGTGCCTGCTTGTGAAAACAAGTTACACTTGTTCGGTTATTCCGTATTTCCATAGTTGCGGTTGTGTTTTGTGTTGAACTTGTGTGTTCCAATGCGCAAATTCGTGAAATGCAAAACCTGAGCTGGATGGTGTTGATATCTGATGCGCATTTCTCTACGGTTAGCTGTAATTTGCCGGTATGAAATATTGCGTGTTCAAACGCTGAGGAACAAATTTGTCTGATAATTATATAAGGGATGTTTGGCAATGAATAAGCTATTCCTCTTATGAACATGTAAAGTTACTGCTGATAACGTCAAATTCTTACATATTACTAGTATGAAAAAAGGTCTTATGGTAATATGAAAAGAGTACTAAAGCAGCCATTACTATGGCCGAAATTAGGGAACCCTCACTCATAACAAATCTCCAAAAAGCCAAAAACCACTCGAGAAAATGAAAAAAAAACACATTTAACCAGCATTTTGTCTACGTTTTTGGATGTTTCTTTACCTTCCTAAAACAAATTTCCGAGCGCTAACCCTACTTACGTACATATGTAATTGAAAATACAGTATCCGTAAGACACCTGTAGACAGAACGTGCCATGTGCATCTACTTAGGTAGGTAACGCTCACAGGTGTCGGTTGACCCGATGCAGCGCTCGCCACCACTACGCTGTGGGTCCCCACTTGTCGCTGGCCGTGTTGCCATGTTGCGTTGTGACACTATAGAGGTTGGGCTGCAGTGGCACTCACCAGCAACGTTGTAGAATTATTTCTACTAGTCCACCCTTCCCTTTATTTGAAGTGAGAAGGAAGTAGATATGAAAGAAAGGCCGTAAGAAATAAAAAATTAAATCTCTCGAGAGTTGATAAGGCCGAGCTTCTATCACAGATACGCTCATCACACACTACTGGCTGGCTTCGGACAGACAGACAGACAGACGGACGGACGGACGGACTCTTATTATAGTATAGATAGTCCACCCCATTTATTTGAAATAAGAAAGACGGCAAAAAGAAAGAAAGGCCGTAAAGTAGGAAAATTAAATCTCTCGAGAGTTAATGAGGCCGAGTGCACACGGCCCGTATGACAGATACGCTCATCACACACTTTCGGCTGGCTTCGGACAGACAGAGACGGATGGACGCGGCTCTTATTATATATATAGTATAGATTATAATTATTCGTCGGTTTTATGCTCAAGTTTTGGTTGGTGTTTTTGTGTCTTCTGCGAAAGTGATATTCTCGTTTATTTAAACCATCAAATACATATTTGATGTTTATATAATTTGTTGACATTGGACTTAATGGTTTGAAAAGTTTGAAACGTTTCTTTATTGAACTTTTTTCGATTTGTAGGTTTTTGGTCTAGTTGTAAAGAAGCTTTGTGTTCGATTGAGTGGTTGTCCCGGAAGGTGAAAGCTATTCTCGTGCAACACCTTACACTGTGTGAAGAAACTTTATTCATAAATTTTTCTGATTATCTCATGAATATAATTATTTAACGCCAATAAAAAATTGCATGACCGTAGGTGACACATTATGATTATGTAGGTTACTATACTGGGCTCTGCAAGTAGACTACTTCACTCTCAGCAAGGGGAATCAGTATATCATAAATATTAAATAATTAAAATCACTGCTGAGTAGTCGGAGCAAAATTACGGTGGGCGAGTTATAGGCGGTGTCGAATTGTTCCTTGTTTTTTTTTGTATAATAATTCCGATTTGTTCCTACAATCTGTTGAAATTATGACACAAGCATCGTAGTCATGGCGAAATTATCATTAATATCGTAATCAAACGCAACACCGTACTCATTGTAGAAGTACGACTCACGCATGGGTAGTCTCGCTCATTTATGAGTCGCGTATCGCACTCACGATATGCGTGAGTGCGCGCGTGTATATATGCGTGCGTGTATGTGTGCGTGCGTGTATGTGTGCGTGTGTGTGTGAAACGTGCGTGTGTGTGTGAGAGCGCGTATATGTGCGTGCGTCGCAACACAGGTAGAACACACATGTCTTAGCAGCTGCATGCTACATGCTCTGATCGCTCTGTCTAGGTTTCTCTACTAGAACTTCCAGGGGGAAAATGTGCGAGGTCCCAACCTGAGAGTTAAGTAGGCCTTATTGTTGAAATAAAATGTTTTTGTCATGTTAAAGACCACCTTTTTTCGGTTCACAGCTATCCTGTTTTTCAGCACGTGCTATTTTCTTCAACTTTTATCTTGTTTCATAAACTTCTTTTTCAATTTACCGTTTCTATGCCCCTTCTGCGTAGATTCCGCGTTCCCTGATCCCCATACTAAATGGTGCTTTCCTCCTTCCTCTTTTCGGAACGCTTTTTATTTTGGCGTTTAGGGAAGCTCCAACGAACACCTAATCTAATCTTTTCTACTTGATAAGTTTGGACTGAACTTAAATCCGTTTCATTCGCTGCTAGACGTGTGAAAATTGTGCAAGGATTTAGTGTTGTGGAATAATGGAAAAAAATCGGATGCCTTTTAAGCCCAACCGAACTGTGGGAACCCCGAACAAGCTTGTCACGTTTGTAAGGTTCACGCGTTGATAACAATTTCTCTATTTTCAATGGAGTAATTCATTTTGAAAATGATGTTCCACTATGAATTTTTGAAGGGCAATTCAGTTTCAGAATTTTGTTAATTTTTCAATTTTCAAAGAGTGAAAGCCATGAAGGGACTTCATTTACGCGCTCACTGATCTCCCCTGTAACCCTTTAACCTTGTGCGCATCAGGTGAAGCGACCAGCATTCATAGATTGTTGTAATCATCATCCTCTGCTGTATTTTATTTTAATTTTACTGCTGACCAACATAGACTGTTAATTTTGTTAGGTTGTGAAATAAACTGGGCCCAGTGTTTATCCGCACTGGGGATGGAAAAAACGCCTGTTGAGTTTCCTTGCAACTTGCTTATGTAAGTCTTCCAATACCATGATTTGCTTCGTGCATCTTAAATGGTCTTTATAAAGTTTGCAGTTACTAATATCTGTGTTAGACTTTCTCATTCAGTTTATTTAACAATAATGTTTGTGATAATTCTTGGGTATATTTACTTGCAAGCGGACATTTTCAAGGATTAAATCGTGCAAGAAATTCTATTTTTGTTCGCTTGTCTGTTTTATTTTTAAACTTGAATAATTTTATTGCGTCCACATCAGTGAAAGATTGCAAGACAACACACTTCTTGGTACGACTCGCTTGGCTTCACACATCTTTTGTTGAGGCGATAACTAATCATGCTATTTGTTTTATGTTGATGAATGTTTCGTTTTTATCTACATTGCAGCCGTCGGACTTTCATGTTGATGTAAGTTTTCTATTCGAGTGCGTGTAACGTGGATGTTGTGTGTCAGTCTTTCTTGTGTCTCTTCCCTTATTTCATTCTTCGGATTTTTTTGTTTTTGTTTTTTAAGACACCAAACCAAGCCTTTCGGCAGCGCTTATATTTACGGCAAGCAAATTTAGAACACTTTTCAGTATTATATTTATGTTCACAGCTGTTTCCTTTCAAGTACCAATTTAGTGGAACTTATGTTGTTAGGGTTTTTCTCTCTCTTGAAATTGCACTCAACGTTTGAATAATGGGAATAGATGCCACATTTTCTATATTTAATGTTGAATATTTAGTATTTTTTTGCTTACACGAGCTGTGGTGCGGCTTTTGTCGACTTGCAGATCCAAAACTTGATACTTGTACGAGTATTTGGCCGGTTAATGGGGGGCTTCTTATTTATTTTAAAGCTGAAATTAGGTCAAATTTATGGGCCGAAAATTAATTTTAAAATATCTTACAGTTTTGACACATTATTGTGACTTAGAAATGCGACTTGTATGTTTTCCTGAATATCAATAGCTTAAAGCGTAAAGCAAACTATTTTGCATTTGTGCTCAATAATGAAGCTGGTTGTGAGTAGTGGTTTCTGAGTATTTTCAAAAGAGTTTCACACCTGAGCCGCTTCGACATATGAAGTGCATTTTTTTAATAGCTCCTCCTTTGATTTTATTGTTATCTTTGGAGCACTGTTGTTGCAAGCCACTTCTTTCAGAGAAATTTATTTCAGTAATTTTCATCTTCAGCGTCGATCTCTCGTTTGCTCTTTCTAGCTTATCCGCAGCACATTTTTGATTTTACAAGGGTTACGCATCTCTTTTTGCAAGAAATTTGTCATGAGGAAAGATTTAATTTAGTATGTTCTCAGTGTGATATTCATTGCATATTTTGCGCAAAGGTATTTTTTCGCTAAAAAAGTCACGCTCATAAAATTTCATTTTTATTATGTAAGAAATAGAATATATATTAGAATATGTTCATTAACATTGGCGACATTGTTCAGTGCACTCTCAATACAGAGAGTATGTTGACATTTCCAACAGACGACAGTTAACAACAGCACTGCAAAAACTTAGGGTACAAAGACTTAGGTAAATGAAACATTAGCCAGAGGCTAAACTCATAGGCATCCGCACTATCGCTCTGCGTGGCATTGTAGGTGGAAAATAGCACAGAGCAAAAATAATTCTGGTATCTTCCTGTGTTTTGTTCAGAGCTCACGGAATTATTATGCATCAGAAAACAATGGTATGATGATACGTTTCTCTGAAACTGACTTGATTCTTTCGATAAAACTCAGCAAGCTAAAACGCTCGATTTTTTCAATAATACCCAGCAAGCTAAAACGCGGCCAGACTCAGTCAAAAGCTCGATGTTGTTCAGTTTTTCAACATTTCCCCTGTGTTATCACGTGAAAATAATTGCATTTTTATTTTAGATTGAAATGTGGAAACATGTCCTCACCTTTGTCCCCCCTGAGTCTCGACCCGCCCCTAAAACGTGAATTTCCCTTCGTAAACCGCCTTTTGCAGACCACAGCATCATGGTGACATAAGAGTGTTCAGTTATTGTGCCCTTGTTTGAACAAAATTGAAACTTCCATAGAACTCAAAATCGCAAGGATTTGAGTGTAGTCGAGAATAAATTAGAAGGGCTTGCCATGAATATTCATTCACACGCAAGTCTTGCGGTTTTGAACTACCTAATGAGTATACCTTCCCCAGTGGTGGATCAGGATCGATATCTGTGTTGGTGTCTGTTAAGAAAACGTATCGTATCGTTTAGATTCATTCTGTATCATTTGATGGACGAGTTAGCTTTGTGCCTTCGTGTTCAGCTGCTCTTATACTCGCTCTTATTTACGTACAAAATTGGAGTTGTCTAGTATTGACGTTGATATCTCAGTATCTGCTTCTGAAAAGTTGTATGATAGGCGGCTTGTAAAATTCTAGAATTCGCCACTTGCTCATGGGAGGTTCCGTAATTCAGTTCTGCACTGATCTGACGGCTACAAAATAATGGTAACTGGCTTTTGACTGTATATCGTCTATTGAAAATTAGCAAGCCAGTGTTATTGATATTGGAATATTAGCATTGCAGCATGAATAATAGAATACTGGGAATATAGTGTAGGTCTAGGAAATAGTGTGTTATGGTAGTTGGATAATGAGTGATTGAGGATTGGCCGGGGAGGTACGTCGGCAGCCGTTCTTGGTAAAATTTTCATGTCGGTAATTGATAGCAAGAATTTCGTTAATCACGTCTCGGATATCAAGTATAATTGCTTCAAAATGATAATTAGGAAATGGTTATGCAATATTAATTATATACTGTTACTGGTGTGAAATCTATGAAAGTATTTTTGTGTCGTAAAACTTATATTATAGTATTAATGATAGATGTAATACTCGTTTTGAAGCATTATTGGTATTTTGGCTCTAATGAATTAGAAATGTTATAAAATTAGGTACGAAATGAGTTAAGCCCTGCCCTACTTCCAATTTAGATATGTCGTACAACGCACACAAGCTGGTCGGTTTACAAGGGATACAGTTTTCAGGAGTTGCTTATTTCAATAGTCCGCTGAGAGCTTCTGTATTTAGCTATTAAAACGCCAAGTTGAAGCGTGCTGAGATGCAGGAAAAACTACACGATCTACTTTCTTTAGAGCTTGGTTTGGTTGTATCAAAATAGATTTGGATTTGACAAGTTCATAAAATTAAATTGTTCAGTATTGTTATTAATTTTCATGTTTGCAAAGAAAAGTTTTCATTTTACAGCATATTCCAGGGAAATTTTGGCCTTACGTACTCACATACTGTAAAATATTGTTCTTGGGAGATAACGTAGAGTGTTGAAATAAAAACCGTTTTGCCAAGTATTAAGGGAAATTGGTATTGCAGTTTTGGCCTTTAGTTGTTTTATACTGTAAAATATTGATCTTGGTAGGTAACTAGAGTGTCCGAATAAAAACCTTTCTAACAAGTATTAAACGGAAATTGGCTTTGCAGTTCTGAGCTGGTCCAAACTTTGTAACACTCTTTTCCATGCTGGAGGCAACCTTTTTTCGGCATGCGCGTGCCGGGAATCGAAAGTAAGCTTGTTTTCGGAAGCTCCAAATTACTAGCGCTAAATTTTGCTGTGGACGCGGACTTGTGTACGGAAGTTGAGGGTTTTTGACTGTGGTGACGACTTTTTGCCTGAAAACCAGAGATGTGTTTGGTATACGGATATGGGGCAGTCGGGGATTTTTGGACGTGATGACTTTTTGCCTGAAATTTTGTGACGTGTTCGAGGTTGTGTGTGTTGCAGGGTTACCCCTTGGCGTGTTTTGCGCTAGATCAACAAGTTCTGTTTCATATCGCAGGAACAAGTGAGTGAGGTTTTGGACGCGATGTTTGAGAAGCGCGTAGACGTCGGGGATTGCGTCATCAAGCAGGGAGATGACGGCGACAACTTCTACGTCATTGAGAGGTGAGCGATTTTATTGCTGTTAAAGCGAAACTAAATGTTTGTTTTTCATGATGTAGGTTTGTGTGACTGATCGTATTGCCGTTCAAACCTTATTAAATCTTTGTTTTTCATGATGTAGGTTTGTGTGCGCTTTCTGCATTATAGTTCCACGTTCCCTTATCTCCATACTAAATGGTGCTTTCCTCCTTCCTCTCTTCGGAACGCTTTTTTTAGCGGTTAGGTAGGCTTAAACTAACATCTAACCTTTTCATGATGTAGATAACTTTCAAAAGATTTTGTGATGTATATCACGTTTTTTCCTACCCATGATGGAAACTCCGTTTACTTTACGTAAATCGGGCATCTAAGGTTGCTTCAATTTGGACGCACAGTATATTGCTGCAGTACGATCATCGACACTTTCGCAGGTCGGCGTTGAGACTCTTCTTGCTTTTATGAGGCAATGTCCACGGTAGAAGCCACCGTCCTCGCAGTATCTTGCCAAATCTCTAGCAATGAGGTGATCAATGTGTGAACGAAGCGCTGATTCTCTTGTCGTATTGTGTCCTCTCTTTATTTTCTATATTATTTTATAGCTAACGAGTCGTGTTGAGTACGTACAACTAGAACTCATTCAACATCTAGAACTCATTCAACAACTAGAACTCATTCAACAACTAGAACTCAACTAGTACAAATAGAACTCATTCAACAACTAGAACTCATTCAACAACTAGAACTCATTCAACAACTAGAACTCATTCAGCAACTAGAACTAATTCAACAACTAGAACTCATTCAACAACTAGAACTCAACTAGTACAAATAGAACTCATTCAACAACTAGAACTCATTCGAGGATTTCCTAACCTCTTCTATTCTTACTACGTGGGCTGGTCGAGGGTAAGTTCACGTTTTCTTGATTTCTAGTTTTGGAGTTGAAAAATTAAATTATTAGTCCATTTCTCCAATATTTCGCAGGGTATAGTTTTAGCACTAGTATAACAAGGCCAAAATTGAAACGCGGAAAACATTTCAATCTCCTTCTGGAAGAAGTTACATTTTACAGCACACTTCATATATGAGTGTGATGTTTCCATGCTTGCATCGAGTCACCAACTTGCGCATAGAATTTATTTAATTACAGGAAATTCCTAAAGACGATCACTTGCTTGATTCTTCCTTTCTCTCTGGCGTTCTCGCTTTTTCCCTCTGTAGGGGTTTTAATCATTGGAAATTCTTAATAACAATTATTTGCTTGATTCTTCTATTCTTACTGGCATTCCCGCTTTTTCCCTCTTTAGGGCTCATCTTACCTTCTGACACGCTTTTGTAAATAATCCTCCGTCAGACTCATTACAGTGTGCGATCTCATCTTTTTTTCTAGAACTTGTTCTCCGTTTATCTCATCATACAATCTCAGGGGGATACAACTATTCTATGTGTGAGATCTAGCACTCCTAGAGAGAATATGTGAAGTCCCGAGATAAAGGTTAAGTAGGCCTTTTTCGTGAAATAGAATAGGTTTTTTGTTTTAATACGGACCCTCTTTTTTCGGTTCACTGCTGTCCTGTTTTTCAGTACCTAATACTTTCTTCTTCAACTTTTATCTTGTTTCATGAACTTTTTTTCGCAACTTACTGTTTCTATATGCACCTCCATACTAAATGATTGCCTTTCTCCTTTGTTTCTTTGGAACGCCTTTGTTGCGGTTAGGGAGGCATAAACTATAACATCTAATCTAATCCTATCTCATCGTCCTTTCTGTTCTCCCTTATACTGCATCAAATCCTCTCTGAGCCACCTTTCCATCCACTCACGGAGTAAATAAATACATTCCCCTTTAGACCTTCCCTTCTACATATGGGGCAGAGCTAGCCTCTTTAAACGACCATTTCCTCCCCTTAGACGGCTACGGAGGCTAAAGCCTGCCTGTGCACTTCTAACTCGAGCTGCGCTTCTACACTGCTCGTCTTTTTGCACTAACGAAGCATTAGCTGTAAATTTCCACTCGTATTCTTGTTAACACTCTCACTGCGATGGGTTGAACTGATATTCAGGATTCAACTCAAATTTAAAGTCAGAAGGGATTGCCAATTTTGTAAATACGAAACGTTAATTGGGTCCATAAATTATCATTAATTCCAAAAAGATTGTTAGAATTTTTCAAACGACCCATCCATGGGTCGTTTAGCAGCAAGAAAAATCTAAGCACGACCCACCGGTGGGTCGTATCGCAAGCAATGTGTTAGTGCAACGAAAACTTCGTAAACGAATGCAAATTAGACCCTTAGTACGCGATTTGGATTTTTTCTTGTGAGTGCTGGAAGTGAAGTGGTGTATGCTGAAATGTGTAAAGTCAGATGTTACACGCTGTAGATGTTAGTGAATCGATGAATTAAACACGACTCATTCTGTATGATAAGTAGGAAGATTTTGCGTAAAAATGTGCTCGATATGGATCATATGTGCTTATCTGTGGCGTCCCACTGAAATCTTCCAACCTATTCCTCTCAATTTTCTTGAAACCTCGCCAAATAATAGAAATATCAATCAGAAGACTAGAACTTATTCCTATATTCGACTTTTGAAGTGGTAAGGAGAAACACATTTATTAGGGATACAAGACTGACCTTTTCTGTGGGCAAATCTAGTTTTGGCATCATTGATAAAGCTCAATTTCAAGAATTATGGTTAGAAAAAAAAGACAATTCATCCCTGACTTGTGTCAGTAGCCATCCATTACTAGGGAGGTAATGATATCTGCTAGACTTTGGTTTTTATTCACAAATTACCGTTTGAAGCACTTGGTGAGTTAATAGGTTGAATCAAATTTAGAAGAAACATGAATCAATGCTGCTTCAAATGCCGATGCGATCAAATTTCAATGTGAAATTTTTCATGATAAATTTTGATATTTGATAGTTGATGCAATAACTTGACATAACAAATTGTGCTTTTGAACTATTCGTGGCGTCAAAACTGAGGACTGGGCCGAATTCACACACAAAATTAAAAAAAAAACAAGTATAACTTCTCATTAATTATAGATAATGAATCATCCAGTTGTTGGGTTTGATAATAGTAGCCGACAAAGTAACATTTGAACAACATTCGATCCTCACGCAGTGGAAAGTAACCATTCAACATGCTCCTTCTGGGCCACATCAGGCCTACAAGTCGATGATAAATGTCTTTAGTTTTCCATTATTATTTTAAATACCGGTTATCCAAAAGAGAGTGTTCTGAAGAGGATTGTACTTCAGCGCATCTTGGATGATAAATAATGTCTTTAGTTTTTCGTTATTTTTTGAAATATTGTTTTTGCAAAGGATGATGTTCTGAAAGGGATTGTGCTTCGACGCATGTTGGAGATTTGGCTTTCTACAGGATGATGGGTACCTGAGGTGTATGCTGCCAGTGTCTGTTCTTGTGGTGTACTTTGCCGAATGATCACTCCTCAGAGGTAGTTTTATCTACCCATCACAGAATAAGCAACTCTTATAACAAAAGTGTCACATGGGTCAAGGTTTTTAATTGAGGCAAGCCTTATCTTTCATTTCTTTGACAAACAAGTCCTTGTGAGGATCAAATTTTCCTTCGGTAATTGAAAACTAAGATCTCAAGTTGAAACTATGGTCTCGAGATCCCTGGCCAATCAATCAATATATTACACAAAATACACGTTTTGTAGAGGCTGCTATAACATCTACTAATCAACGGAACCATGACCAATCGATGCATAACCCAATATACATTTTGCAGCGGCTGTTTCGACATCTACGTGGCGTCGGACGGCCAGGAGCCGCGGAAGGTCGGCTCGTACGACAACGCTGGCTCATTTGGCGAGCTGGCGCTCATGTACAACCAGCCCCGAGCTGCCACCATCAAAGCCACGACCCCCGGGGCGCTGTGGGCCATGGAACGCAACACCTTCAAACGCATCCTCCTCAAGTCCGCTTCCAAGAAGCGCAAGATGTACGAGAGCCTCCTCGAGAAAGTCCCCATGCTCAAAAGTTTAGAGGTGATTTTCTGACCTTTCTAATGACCATTTTGAAGTTGTTTGTGCCTCTTCTATATTTTAAGAATGTTTACTTTAGGTTGTGAATTATTTAGAAAGTATTTTGTGTGACTTTCTTGAATTGTGTTTAAACTATTTATAACGTGTTCCAAATGAAGTATCTTAATTAGGTTTAAATGATTTAGAACGTGTTCTATATTAATGATTTAGAACGTGTGTGATAGAAAGTTGTACTCTTTCTTGAAACAATGGTTTAACTGAGCGAGCATGGCGTTTCCAAGTTGTCATTGGTGTCGTTTAAAAGAACTTGTTTGCTGCGCACTCCTCAGAAGGATACAACTATTGTATCTATGGGAATTAGCACTCCCAGGGGGAAATATGTGAGAGCCCGAAGGTTGGCCTTCTTTTTGTCGAATTGAAATGTTTTTGTTCTGTTGAGGACCACCTTTTTTCAGTTCACTGCTGTCCTGTTTTTCAACATCTGCTACTTTCTTCAACTTGTACCTTGTTTCAGGAACTTTTTTCGCAACGTACTCTTTCTATGTCCTTTCTGCATAGATTCCGCGTTCCCCTATTTCCATATTAAATGGTGCCTTCCTCTCTTCGGAACGCTTTTTTTAGTGGTAAGGGAGGCTTAAACTAACATCTAATCTAATCTGAGTGAGCTTCGCATGTTCCAAGGTTACCATTGATGTTTAAAATAACTCGTTTGCTGCGCAGCGATACGAGCGTATGAACCTTGCGGACGCGCTCCTGCCGCGCACATACAAGGACGGTGAGCTGATCATTCAGCAAGGTGATGCCGCGGACGGCATGTTTTTCGTAGAAGAGGGAGAGGTTCGCATCACCATGATCACCAACAACCAGGCCAAGGAGGTACGGCTACGTAGGTTGTTCGCTGTCTGAGCAATGGTTCGGTCGAAAACGGATAAATTTTAATCGTCTCGTACACTTATCACAGGGAGTAAAGATTTAGCTTCAAAACGAATGCAATATTGTTGTTGTAATTGTGGTTTGTTAGCATGTGTTGCGGTACTTTCGGAAACTTTTAAATCGATAACCGTCGTGTTTGTTCCAACATTCTCGTACCTTCTTTGTGCGTTAAATTTGAATAACTTAAGATTTTATCGAGGGCAATAGAATGAATTTCATCAAGATCAATAGGGACTAATTTTCATGCTGCTTTAAAGTTCGTTTGGTAATGTAAAGAATCAGAGACAAGTCATAAAACGGAATTCCGATCATGATTGCGGATCAAAGCATGAAATTTTTCCAAAAGGAATTACGCTCAAAATTTGTTCATCATCTGCATTCCGTGGAAACACTGTCGTTTTAATTTTGGCTTCGTTACACTATGAAATAATTTGGAGCGAATTATTGTTATAACCCTGGTCTTTCTTGCAGACATGGCTGTTGCTTTTCACTGAATGTGATCGAATGCTTTTATTTACGCTCGTATTCATCTTCCTTTTTTTCGGTGCAAAATGAAATACTTTAATCACAGAGTCATCTTCTTTTCTTGGAATTAACCTTGAACGTATTCAAATCAATCACTCATTTCAGGCTTCTTCCAAACTTTTAGGTTACTATAACCCGTATAGCCCGTTTTTTTGTACTACAGCGCAATATTTCTCCCTGCAGATCAGTCGCGTAACTGACGGTGGATACTTCGGCGAGCTGGCGCTGGTGACCAAGAAGCCCCGAGCTGCGTCAGCATATGCTGTCAACAACGTCAGACTAGCCTGTGAGCATTTTCCTGGCGTTTCGTCCGAGTTATTGTAATACTTTATAGGATCAACTCCAGTGTTGTAATAGAGCTGATAAGAAATTCTCAGCCACGATTACAAACGAGTTCTCTTGGCGTTCCGTCCGAGTTACAGTAATACTTGGTAGTGTAAGATGAACTCCACTGTAGAAACAGTACTGACCCGAACTTCTCAGCCACGATTACAGATGATTAAGGCATTCAATACTGTAGAATGTAGAATATATTGACACTCAGCTTAGTTGTGTACCTCTTTACGAGTTTAAATATCTTCAGCTAGCATCCGCTCTGATAGAAAGTACATGGAGGCATTGAATACTGTAGAATACACTGACGCACAGCTTAGTTATGTATTTCTTTAATTCCTGAAATAGCTTCAGTCAACATGCTCTCTGATAGAAAATGTGTGGCTTAGTACGAGTTGTATTCTAATGCATGTGTAACTTTAACATATGATCACGCTCGCATTTTGGTCTCTTTTCCTTTGATATTCAATGAACGAAATTTCTGTTAATTTTTCTCGGCCCAATGTACGGTATGAAGAGATTCTTCTTGAATTTGCATTTTGAACGCAGTTCTTACTTGCAGCGCAAGCTTTTCGGGGATGTCTTCGACAAAAATTGTGTTTTGAGATAATGCCTTATGCAGCATCACTTGTCCGACACGTCAATTTTTTGCGTGAGGTGTATACCTGGGAATTGATTGCCATGAAGAGTTCTTGTTATGAACTAATATTTTTGAAAACTTAACATCAATCACAACACAATGAACAGGTCCAATAAGTCTCCGATTACACAGCGAAGGGAACTCATTTTTGTTCTGCTTATCTGTCAGTCATTTTTTTTTTTTTCGAGATTCTACATGGGTATTATGATACCGATGTGTAATTATCAACGAAGGATGTTAACGTTTAGATATTTAAAAAAACAATGTTAAACATTTCAAATTTTAACTTTATTGAAAATTAACTGTTTTTATTTTTCTTTCTTTCCGTCTTTCCATGAGGGAGGGGAAGTTACTGAGGTGTACTGCTTCTATTAAAACTAAAGCCAGTTTATTTCAATCCATTCATTTTCCAGTCTTGGATGTGGAGGCGTTCGAGCGCCTGCTTGGGCCGTGCATGGAGCTCATGAAGAGGAGCATCGTGGACTACGAGGAGGAAATCGTCCGAATCTTTGGATCAAAGGCCAACATCAGCGACGTACGATGAGCGCCACCGGAGGTCGTAGCCTTCTCCGCCTTCTAGATTTGGTGACGGACGAGCGTTCAAACCTAGAGCTTCGTACGACTGGACTTGCTGCTTTCACGTTTTTTAAATTTTATCATTGAATGGTGCGTACGAGATAATGGTAAAAAATCATATTGTGACATCTGATAGAGTTTGCTGTGTGAAGACGGACTAGTGCAGCGACGGGTGTTGATCGTCTTTTTAAAATTTTCTAATTGAGTCATGAAGATATAACGAAAATTAGAAGAGCTGTTTCGTTAGGAAACGAAAGGTTATTCTTTTTTGGAGTTATGTTTTTTATTGCTATTCCGTATATTATAAATGATAATTTGTAACTCTTCCGATTTGGTTACATATCGAAACCATTGAAAAATTTTCTATCATACACTAAGATCAAGGGAAAAGTGGGTCTCGTGTAAATTTCACAACTCTTTTTTTATTAGCCAACCTGTGTCTAAAGGGTTGCTGAAATACACTTCCAATTCGATTTTTGTTGTACGGTAAAACAAATTAAAAAAAAATTGAACACACAAACACCAACTTTATAAGAGGTTCCACTCGGTTGAAGTATTTTCTGTGGCTCGTAAAAAACCATTTACCAATTGATTTTCAAAGAGCTCTGGTTGAATTAGGGAATTGTCGGAAAGCGATGGCAGACTAAGGAAGTATCCATCATTTTCCTGACATCAGTCTTAAAGATTTCGGTATTGGTTAGCACGGACTATTCTTGTGGCGTCGGATATCGGCAGAAGCCTGCAATTGAACATTGGTGTCGTCCATGATGTTGGTTCCAGCCCATCATTAGCCACCGTGGATCGGTTACGTAAAACACTTCGTGGCGCTCTGAAGTTAAATCGAACTGCTACCGCTCACTGTCCTCACTCTATGTAAAATAATTAACCTGTCTATTACCATTTAGATTCTTCGCTGTCTTCAATGAAGAAATGTGTTACAATGTATTTCGTTTTTGTAGTAAAGATTTTCGTAAAACTTGTACCGACAGTCGAATTACAGTTATTAAGAATATTTCTTTTAAAGTTAATTTCTCACAGCGTCACGTTCACTTTGCAAGCGTGACTGTCTCATTTATTAGAGCATTCTTTATTTTATGGGTTTTAGTATGGTCACATTATTCTTTAAAAAACAACTGGGAATTAACATATCCTTTTTGTGATTGATTTGTTGTCTCGATGCAGGCAGGGTACACCCACCAACCATTTTTCGTGCTGTTTCATAGCTTAGACGTACGTGCATTTTTTCGATCAGTAAACACACATTTTATTTTCGGCAACCGAAAACGGCTTGATGTTTGTAAATTTTTTAAATGGTAGATAGTGGATCGTTTAACCAAAGATGGGCATCCTGCTAGTTGTTCTATCATGAAAATTTCAGGCCAATTTTCACAACGTAAACAATCTTGGACTTTTGCACCAAATTACGTTACTCTTAAATGCTTGCGAAATTGAAGTTAAAGTTCTTGTTGTGAACTAAAATTGTTGAGAACTTAAGATCAATCACAAGACAATGAACATGTCCAATTAGTCTCTGTGTTTCCGTGAGGGGAAGTTACTGAGGTGTACTGCTTCTATTAAGACTAAAGCTGTTTTGATTTCAACCGTGAGTTCCATGCTCTCTGTCCTGCGCCTATCTTTCACAAGACTGTCCTGCTCAACACATCAGCTCTTGCCGCATATCCCTTTTTTGAAGTGATGTGAATGACCCCCTAAATCTGCACTAGCTACAAGGAATTAAATGTAGGCTCTTACAAGTCCAACTGTTATTCCTTGTACCCGTAGATTATTGTTGTTTACTATCTATTCTAATAATACCTAATAATAGTTATATTCTTAACTATCCAACTGAATGTTCCCTCTATGCTGTTCGTATGCATGTTCTAAATCGAAAGGCATTTATACTTTCAACCATTTGTGTAGGGCGAAAAAAAGCTTCGTGAACATGAAAAGGGGCTCTATTTTAAGTGGCAGCTATTTCTCGTTATGATTTGTCTTGAAAATAAACCCACTCCGTCATGAGCTCAAAAATTTTCAGATTTTAATGGTGTTTTTCATTGGCTGAAATGATCAGTTTTCGTCTTCATGCATTCATTTGATTTTTATTACAATTGTAATTGTACATAATCAAAGTTGGTAGGAAGAAAGTCAAGGCATGGGAACGGACCAACATTCACCGGTATTGAAACTTCGTGCCCTGAGTTAATAAAATGCGGGCAGAAAAAAGGAGCGCGTTTCAACAGTATGTCAATAGTGATACTGCCACTTTTAACGGGAACTTGTTGCTTCGCTCAGTCTTATTTATTTTTTTTAAATAGCGAAATTTTGATGATATTTTTGTACGAGTAAAGATGATTCAATTGCCCATGGCGTGTTGCTGACTATAATAATTTGTTTTAAGCTTTTCTTTGGAATCAATAGTTGTTTTATCGTCCACTTCACGATTATCACTTTATTATTTTACGTTTATTTTCGACGAATGTGTTAGAGACTTTAGTTCTGCAAGTCATTTTGATTGACGACTTCTTGTACATACTATTACTCTTGTATAAATCGATGAAAGTTATTATGGATCTAGACAGACTACTATTTTGGTATACAATATCGTAACCTTTAGGATGGTTCGAAGTAATGGGGCGTTTGAAGGGTCTTAAATAGATGGATTCATGCCGCACTAACATTTGTGCTGTCGCGTTAACGCACGCAGTCTAATTTCTGTAACGTCTCCGGTGTCTAAGAATAGACTAACAACAGGATGTTTTACATGACCTTAGTAATTCTGTTTAGAAACTAACCTATGTTACTCGAAACAGTAACTATCATATCATGCATCTATGCTCAGAGTTTAGAAGATGGATATAGAAGTCTTCTTGAATGTTGAAAGGTCTCACTGAAGACATGAAAATTGGCCAGTCAATGTTCTAGGATTTCTTCTCTATTGAAATTCACAGAGGAAATTTGAAGCCGGTAGTGTTGATATAGCTGATTGTGATGTTTCGTGTTTTTTCATTTTTGCTGTCGAAACAAGTACTGTATGAATTTATCATACGTGATTGGCTCATTCGTTTGTAGACTATAGTAAATGTGTGTATGAAATTATGAAAACTAATCTGCTTCATTCGAACGACGGTGCTCCCCCGCCCTTCCTTCAAGATTTACAGTTTCTCTCAATTGAGGCACAAGTTATCTTTTTAATGGCAGCTGGTTTGTTTCTCTGCTGGCGTTGTTCCTACCACTGGCTGAACCAATCTTGTCGAAAACTTCTCATTATTATCGTGAACTAATTTGGCGATCTTGAAGAATGTAGCCGTCGTTGGTTCGAGGTAGACCTCTTAAATTCTGACTGTGCATGCTTGAAAAGAAATATCGATATATTGGAGCCTGTCTTGAGCTATTCTAAATGTTTGAAGTAAATTTCTTCCTCTTTCTTCGTTGGGCTTCCTCCGTTTAAATGTTACTCACTTGACTTTCTGATTAATTATTGAGAGTAATTTTGCGTGTTAAGATCTCCTTTGCTTGCTAAATATTTGCTTTTAAGACCTCGCACGGGCAAGTGGTTGGGTACTATTTTTGAACCTGATTTGTCGACTCCACATAGTTGAAGCATGCGTTGTGTACAGCGGAGAAGCTGTTTTGTCGTTTTTTCTAAATCACTGGTTGCCAAATCAATCTTGAGAATCCTCAAGCCTGGAGTGTAACTTTAAACCTATTCTCGTGGTAATTCAATGGCTTTCCCTTTCAAGTTCACCTTACCTTCTTCTGCGTGAACTCTATAGTACTCTGGGACGTTTATAAGTTGTAGGAGCTTTTGTCTGCCATGGATCTCTTTCCTCAGTGCATTTAATAATCCGCGACTATTTCCGCCTGATCAACCACCCTTCTGTGTTGAACTGCCTTCTCGTTCATGATGGTATTTATATTCATAGAGCTTACTGAATGATCATATTTCGCTATTTCGCGTCCGCTTTAAATTTTATTTCCTGTAGCGATCGAATTCGATTTTGATAACTTATATCAATAGCTTCCATGCTTCAAGAAACTTTATGTTTCCCCGAGCACTCAAATTGAACTGTTTCACACGACGGGGGTGTTTGTGTAAAAACATGAATTTCCAATTAAGAATTTAATGACTAGTTCTTACGAAATCTAAAATCGGTATTAATAAAAGACTGTAGCTCACAAATGTGGGAATTATTCCAGAAGATCGGGATGTAATCGCCCTGAACGATTTGGCAAATCATGGGACGTGAAGATAATGTAACCTGGGCATGTGATTGAAAGGTACATATGCAAACTGGTAGGATGCGCTTAAAACACGTACATATTTGACCACGATTTTTTTCTCTGAGCTAAATACATGAAGATTTTATGTAATAGTAAACACCTCACCCATATTTTTTAGAAGTAACGTCTTTTGAGGTTCCCCACACTGATTATTTGTAGCGACACGCATGCTCTCATTAGGAGTACTATTTATCACTAGCATTGAGTCTGCGTTCGTATCAGGTTGTATAATTTTCTGTTTATTACACTGCACTATTCTAATTTTTCTGTCCTGTTTGCGTTAGCGTCGCAGTTGTGGTGCCTTTTGGGCGCGTGAAAATTTTTTTTTGCCGAGTTTGGTAACACTGTGCCCTAGGGTGTTAGAGGTTCCACTACCATTCGATGCTTCTTGGGCGGATGCGCAGATTCCGCTGTTAACAGTAAAACACAATCTGTAGTACTTCCCTTATTCTCCTTGTCTACTGGGATATTTAACGAAACATTTGTGATACAGCCTTACTCGATAAACATTCTTCGTCCAAAAGTAGAGCTTAAGGCTCCTTGGAGGTAGGCGGTTTCCACAATCGCTTATTTTGATGCCGTCTGTCATGTTGTGAAGACTATTGTTGTGCATAATATTACATGTCCTTCCGACTAAGCCAGCGCATTTCTGATCAAAATTTCCTTTCCAGACGTTTCCTAAAAAACAATGAGAAAAGGTAAATCAACGTCAGAGCGAGAAACTTGGTGCTGGAAAATTTGACTGTAATGCTATTCAACAAGTTTTACGGAAGAAAACAGCTCATCCACCTATATTCATGTCTGAATCTTTTTATGGATCAATATGTAGGACACGACCTGCCCGCGTGGCGCCGAATGAGGGGGGGCCCTTGTATAGGCGGTGCCTACTTATGATGGACACGCAAGTTGAAATTGCATTTCGTGCTCAGTGAAAACTAGCTATATTATTTATAACGGGAGACAATATCCCATTGTCAAATTATGCGACAAAATTCAAAATTCGTGGTAATACGGGACAAGGTGTTGAACAGCCGCCTCAAATGAGTTATTCCGCATCAATGTTTTAGCGGTCAGAATTGAGAAATATTTAGAAAAATAACATTCAAAAGGTAAGCTATGCACAGTAGGAACATAGGGATATGAATTACACTTGGTGACACACAAAATTATATTGAAAACTACAACGAAATTGATTTCTCAACGCAAGCTGTATTCTACTGAACGAAAAATAATACGAATCTCATCGCTATGCAAAGCCGAATTTAAAGTTATAAAATGAAATTTTTCAAGCCGTGAACAAACGCTAATACTAAAAATCAGCAGAGAATAGAGAAAATTAGAAAGAATGAAAGAATCAGAAATTCTATTCAATTTAAGATACGCAATGCACACACACTTCTCCATAGACGATAGGTCAATTCGGCCAACGTTCAACAGCTTGGTATCTAACTGACGCTTATATGGAGAAGGTAAATAGTAAGTCTAGGGCTCCAGTTTCATCGCAAAGGCACTGACGACTAAAGTCCTGAAAGCATATCAACAGCTAAGTAGATCTAACCGTTTCTCCCTGGGAACGCCAACCCCCATAACATAAAATAAACTAACCTAAAATAGGGAAATGATTTGAAGGTACATAGACATACCGCCTCGCAAACCTAAATCCTTCTGCTACACCAGCAACCACGGCATTGCATCGGTCCAAGCGATTTACAACACCAAATCTGTTCGTCTCTATCGAAAACAAATACTTGGAAAACACGAGAAATATTTTTCTATTACGGATGTGGAAACAATATACTACCTCACAACGAACAAAATACAGAGAAAAGCGTACAAAAGCGACAGGAAATGGCGTAAATTTACTAAAATGAGAAACTAGTTCGCTGAATAGTGGTGGAAAATAAATGCCACCGAAATGAAAACTGAATTGCACATCGTCTTCTAAATAAAAAAATTTGGAATATACCCAAGAGAGAAACAGCTAATGTGATTACCACTTAGAAGATTTTCACGACACCAACGAGAATGAAAACTGTCGAAATTTCGATTGAGAGCCCTTAAATTTTACCATTTTTCGACGATAGTCATGTTCAACAAAAAAAAAATTTTTTTAGCATACCCTTTTGAAGGAAAAAATTTTCAGAAGCATTTTATAATACGCGACTCTGTCACACACATCCACAACAAAATCAAAAATGACTACATTAGTATCCAATATATTTACAAACACAAAAAAGGTAATAATAATTCATATCCATACAATAGAGAAGAAAAGCCTGTAGATTATGCTTCATTGTCAAAGCAAGATCAAGGCAAAAATATTTCAAACAGTAATTTAATAGCGACCTAGGTGGTACTCCACCCTTCCAGACGCATACATACATGATCAAAATGCACATAAAAGCAGCAAGGCAGAAAAAAAGCGGAAAAATTTAAATTATAGCCTATGTTTTCAGTCCAAGGATATTACCAAACCAAGCACACAATGAAAAGTATGTAAAATTGGTTCAACATTATTATAAACACGCGCAGATCCTTCACCTCAATCGAAATTCGATTGTTCACTCCTTGCCGATCAATCTGAGGAAATAATCGTGCCATTTGACTGCGCAAATCAGGAAAGCAAAATATTTGCCAAACCAAGCGTACGCTGGCAGTTCAGTGGTCCAAGTTATCCGAGGAGTATTTTTACTGTCAAATTTTTCTCACACCAAATGTCGACTTGTTAAGAGATATAAATCACACCAAGAAATGATAGCACATGATCGGGTCAATTTTAAATTTATAATGAAAAATATACTAACCGAATAATTCTTGCAACTGTATACTACTGAAGGTACAAGTGTCTAATTAGTCTCCTCGGAGTTTGAAGGCGAGCCACGCAGACATCTAGGTAAAGCACACAGAATCGTGCGATAAATCCCAGTACAAAGCAAGTAATTTTAATCGACGAACATCTCAACAATTCTTATTATGGTACTTTCATGAACTACACACATACACGGGATCATGGCAGAGTGACTCGCTGCTTAATGTTAGGTAATACCTAAGGTACAAATTTCGAATTTTTTAAAGTCCTGAACCTGCCAACTGGTTGAACATGAATCATCTCATTCGAGCCGACAGATAACTGAGGGCCCAGACAAATATCACCTCGTATCAAGAAGAGATAACAGAACTTTGCGTACTAATGAATCATAACGGAAGAGTACGGCAGTGATCTCGAGGTAAAGGAGAAAATCTCAACACGCCTGAAACATTTTAAATTCAATAGGGACTGAGAAATTCCACCTAGCTAAGGGTTGGCTCTTATATGGTCTGAGACGAACTTGACATCCAAATCTGTGCTGAATATGATCAATCCAAAAATTTACAATTCGCATATGACACAGCCACTTAAATCTATAGCATTCGAGAATTTATATAAGAAAGTGAGTGTTGTGCACACATTCATTGAAGATAACATGTTTCTAGTGTACCTATCGCCTGAAGAAAATATTAGATTAAGAGTAAGTTGAAGCCTCCCTAGCCACAATAAAGGTGTTCCCACGAAAGGAGGAAGGCATCATTTACTAAGGAATAACGGGAATGTGTAAGAAGAGATTTCCCTGAAACAAGAACTTAGAAACGACATGATTGAAAAGAAGTTCAGGAAACGAAGTATAAGTTTAGAAAGAAAATAATAGGAGCTGTTTGAAAGGACAGAAGTGAACTGAGAAAAGGTCAACGAAACAAAAATCCATTTCTGCGTCAACAAGGTCACCTAACCATGAACTCGGGACCTCGCGTCTTCCCTCTGGAAGCGCTGATTCCTATCGATTCAATAGTTATGTTCTAACGATGAAAAATTATTTCAATTACTTATTGAAAAACAATAGAAAGAAACAGAACGACTTGAAGTTTAGCAACACAAGAACTGATCGTAACATAATCCAGTCAGCGTATTTGAATTTTCATCATTTTCCAACGCACAAGTGAAGAATCGTTTCATTAACCCCTTCAGAACTACTATACTTATCTACCAACACTATTTCAATCAAAGTAAATGTTTTAAATGCTAAAACTCTCGTTTTTTACCACGAAATGGGGAAATGCGAGGGGAAATAAAGAGCTACCTAGTCGATAGAGGTTAGATTATGTTAGCTTAAGCCTCCCTAACCGCTTAAAAAAAAAACGTATCCAAGAGATGAAAGGGGAAAGCACCATTTAGTATGGAGATAAGGGAACGAGGAATCTATGCAGATGGGGCATTTAAACAGTAAGTTGAGAAAGAAGTTCATGTAACGAGATAAAATTTAAAGAATTAGTCGGTGCTCAAAGGCTGAACAGCAGTGGACCAAAAAAATCGTCGACTGAGATTAATTACAGCAAATTCCCAACGAGGATGAAATAAAACAACAACGAACACAGGCACTGATCCACGCAGAGGTTGTCCATCAGAACACCATAATAATGCGAGCAGCGGCAAAACTTCGTGGATAAACGGACTCACTGTAGTAGCTTAATAGTTGTGCTTTACAGCTAATTATAAAAAGCGTTGCTATCACAAGTTAGTGGTGTTAACGAGCGAGACATGAGGTGAATTCCAGTTCTGCATTGAAGCCGCAAAACCCTTTGAAACACTAATTCCATGAAGATGACAGCACATAAACATCATTCTATGGTGTTCTATTGCTGGTAACAATCAGCAAGTGTGGAATCAAAACACATATTTAGCTTTGCAACACTGTGACTGCAGCGTGACCCATTTGTGATCACAAGAATGATTTCCATAATGTTGGTCACAAAAAGAATTGTATGCTAACCCGATCAGAAAAAGGCTCGCGTCAATAAACATTTCGCCAATTGCAATAATGAATAGTGATATCTAGTTGAACCTGAGCAAAATTTTGAACTATTTCAATCCGCCGCAGTTAACGTGTTGATCAATAAGTTACGATTTTATCAGCTATGAAGCGTAAAGGAGCCCCTAGAAAATACTGAATTCACAGAGAATGCTTAAAAAAATATAATCACCGGCATTCCTGGTACAACAATTTTTTGATATTGTTATCAATCAGAAGGAATTTTGAACTACAAGTTATAAATACATAAAACTACATAATTTTACCTTAAAATTTAATTTACGCTAATTGGTAAGCAACAAACTATAACAAACATGCCGTTATCTCCTAAGTAAGCCACTGCAGTTATCGCAGGAATCGTGAAATACGTCGGATGTCGACACCATCGCTTCATTTTTTCACGGGGAGCAGCAAGTGACTAATGTAATACGTAAGATTTACGTACGAAAAAGCATCACCGAAAACGTTTTCTCAAGTCGAATAGTGGACAAATAAGGTGTTAAGTCAAAGAAAAATACGAGGATATGCAAAGATTAGATTATTAGTTAGTTTAAGCCTCCCTATCCTCAACAAATGAGATCCAAAGAGAGGAAGAAAGAAGGCACCATTTAGTATGGAGTTAAGGGAACGTGGAATCTATGCAGAAAAGGCATAGAAACAGTAAGATGAGAAAGAAGTTCATGAAACAAGGTCAAAGTTGAAGAAGAAAGTAGTAGGTGCTGAAAAAACAGGACAGCAGTGAACCGAAAAAAGATGGTCCGTAACAAAACAAAATCCTATTCTATTTTAACAAAAAAGAAAGCCTACCTAACCTTTAGCTCGGGCCCACACATTATCCCCCTGGGAGCGCCAATTCCCATAGATACATTAATTGTATCCCCCTGAGGGGGAGGATATGCAAAATACATATACTTTTAAATATGTACTGTATGTGCATAAGTACATGTACTTTTATACATGTACATGTGAAAGTATATGTAAATACATATACTTATACTTGTAACTTTTAAATCATGGTTTGTTACGTACGATGAGGATCGTAAGCTTCAAAAACTTTCGTCAAAACGGATCACTAATATCTTGAGAATACAAACGGAAACGACGTAAGAAATTAATCTATCACAATCGTTGCAAATTAATTCCTATTCAAGTTTGTTCAACTCGAAATCAAAATTTCCACAGTGGGAAGAAACAACCAGCCAATCATGACCATATCATCAAGAAGGGATTCGGGACGGACTCGCGAATCGATGAAAAAACGTTTTCGGTGGCCGTGCGACGAAATCACAGTTATATACTTGCTCCACTAATGTTTCCAGGTCATACCATCGGGCACGTACTCGTACTTGTCATCTTGACATTTGCAGCCAATAATATGAATCGAAGGTCTTCAAGACCATTTACAAATGACTCATTCAATCCGGCGCCAGGCGTTCAGTTTTCCTAAACGTTCCATCGCGAAACAAACAAAATCATGCTTCGTTCTACTCCATTTCAGCAACTCACAATTTCTCACTTTGGTAACCAAAAGATTCAAAAGATAATTATTTCATGATTTACGAATCAGATGATGAAATTTTTCTTTACCTTTAAAGGAATTTGGTCAAACATGACCGATAAGCAAAAATTCCCTTTAGCAATTTTTGCCTTGAAATATATATCAACTCCCGAACTTCAAGAGGTTCCATAAATTAATCATCTGTAACCACAAACCATGGTATCCAGACGGCATTATTTTTTAAAATGCGCTCAATTCTTCCCATTTCTCCATTAAGACATGCAAAGCAATCTTCAGTAATGTAATGATTACTCGCGCAATCTGGATTACCAGGAGCAAAAAATTTGTGACTCTGAAAAGAGCCATTTCAGCATGCCACACCCGGATTACCGGTTGTGCAGCATGAAGGTTCAGCAGGAAACCATTGAACAAAGCTCAGTGCTGGATTACCAGCTCAGCAGCTCTGGAAGTCCCCAAGGAAACCATTGAACAAAGCTCAGTGCTGGATTACCAGCTCAGCAGCTCTGGAAGTCCCCAAGGAAACCATTGAACAAAGCTCAGTGCTGGATCACCAGCTCTGGAAGTCCCCAAGGAAACCATTGAACAAAGCTCAGTGCTGGATTACCAGCTCAGCAGCTCTGGAAGTCCCCAAGGAAACCATTGAACAAAGCTCAGTGCTGGATCACCAGCTCTGGAAGTCCCCAAGGAAACCATTGAACAAAGCTCAGTGCTGGATTACCAGCTTCGCAGCTTTGGAAGTTCGGTATAAGCGAGATTGTGTTTGCAACTCTGGAGAGGTACTGAATCGCCTGGCGCAGATATGTTAAAACCGCTTCCCCATTTCAGGGGGTGCAGTTTCATCAACTTCAAGTGGATCTTCTCGAAGCGATTCCTGAGGAAATGCTTCGTCTGCTTGAGGTGAAACCCCAAAGCGCACGAACGGTGGCGAAGAAAGATCAATTGCTTGGCCCATTGCTTGGTCCATTGCTTGGTCCATTGCTTGGTCCATTGCTTGGTCCCTGCGAGGAGGCGGGTCTTCTACCACCGCATAATCCATCAGAGGGTTGGCCAAGTGAGGGCTAGGCGAAGCCGAATACTCTTGCGCCCCAAAAGAGAACACCATTTCGCCGTGATCTTCGATGCGTTCACTGAAAGTAAAAATTTTTTATTGAAAGGTAAAATTTTGTAATGGTAAAATTTTTTATTGAGAGTCAAAATAAATTTTTAATAAGCTACAACTTTGAATTTTCTACAAAGATGTTCAGGTCCAAAACAAGAACGAAGGGATGAAAATATTACGACAATATATGATGAAAGAAACAGAAAAAAACGAGTTGAACTCAATCACTCTACACATAGAGAGACTTGCTACGGGCGACCGCGAGGCTATGACAGGTAAGCTTGGATCACGCTAGAAACCAAGAAATTTCTTATTATGAAGGGATCCCCACTACTTTAGGTGGTGATTTCGAATTCTTCAAAAGAAATACATTAACATTAGAGAAACAGTGTGTTCTGCTTAAGCTCTACAGCGTTGTGAAATATGATGAAGATTACGAGATTGAGGGGTCGTATTTCACCTTGATCGCTCCTATTCAAGCTCCATTCCATCATTCAATCAGTATCCCCGTCTCCAAATCACAGACATTATTTTGGAATTCGGAATACCCTTAATATTACTCAGGCAAATGATAGCTTCCTCTAACAGCTTCACGATACATCAATGTGTGCACCATGTCATTCGTTGCAACACACAGTGAAATACGTCCGCTATTTTTCAGTTCTTACGCATGTCAAATAGGGTGAGAGAGAGAATGAAGAATTGTAAGTGAGCGACTCCCAACCATGAAATATTTAGTTGACACCGAACATGCATGAATGATAGACTTTCTCGGAAACACGGCCTAATTGGTGTTCTCCGCACGCTTGCAAGATGAATTATTTGAATTTGAGTTATTGAAAGGAAATGAATAATTTTCATTGTGAAGCTGGAACATCTGATTAGAATGATCCGAGAAGCATAATAAAAGAAATATCCTCAACAGAATTAGTAAGATCTAAACGAAAAAAACAGACTTTCGAACTCATCAGTTCATCTTCAGTAAAAGCTCAGTAAAACATGGTAAAGGGAACAGTGAAAAGTTTCATAGACCTATTTACTTGATAAAATATATTCAAGTGATTCGTGAAACTATAATAGAATACCCTTTAAAAAGATAATTGAAAGAAAACCTAACTCCACTTGATATCTTAGCTCTTGATAGAAAGAGTTCTAAAAATTGCTGGGCGACTGATTGGATAAGGTTCATTTTAAATCGTTACACACAAGAGACTTTCAGAGAATCGAGGCAACAAAATTGAAACCATTTAAAAGCTAATTTAAGTTAGACTATGGTATGTTACCTTATGTTATGTAAGACTTATGTTAATGATACACATTTCCTTAAGTTTCACAAGTGGTAAAATTAAACTTCACTACATACCCAAACTCAAGATTACTAATCAGTCATCATTCAGAAAATCACAATGGTAGAAACAAAGATGAAATTAGAAATATTTGCTAACAAACTATCTGTAGGGGATAGGCAGACTGCATATCATTGGGCTTTGGCTTTAGTCTATAAATGAAACGAGATGCTAATATTCTGAGTTCTATTGGGTTACTTCCTCGGCCTAATACTTCAAAATCAGATGGTCTAACAGGCAGGTCGCATTTTTCTGCATGTGTGCGTATTGCAGAGTGAGAAGGTGCTGATTATATGTTATTAGTACGGTGACTTCGTCCAGCATGCTCAGCCACACGAATACGCAGGCTATGGGATGTAGATCCAACGTATTCAGATGCACCACATCGTGCACAACTATGCTTGTATACAACCGAGCTAAGCATGCTTTTAGGAAGTTCATCCTCAAATTTGAAAAAAGATCCAACTGACAAGGATTGACAAGGATAAATTAAAATCACACTGCGTAAAAAACTTCGATAAAAGGAGGGATAGTTCAGATTTTAGTTTTTCCGACTGAGCACCAAAGTACAATAGTGAAACGTAACAGTGTTTTCTATCAACAGAGGCAACCGATGGAACATTTGTGCAAATAGGAGAGAAATTTTCTAATTGAGTCGTCTACTAGGCGAACAGGGAACCCATTCTCAACAAAATAGTTCTTTAAGAACATAAATTACTCGTGAAGGAAACCAAATGTGCTGCAAACACTATAAGCCCTATACAGTAATGTTTTGATACCATTTATTTTGAATTGAAAACAGCAAAAGCTAAAAAACTCAATCCTAAACCAGTAAATGTTGGTTTGCGATAGACTGCACATTCAAAACTATGACCCATTCTACGAACATTGACATCTAAAAACGGGAGGCAATTATCTCTTTCTGTGCCCATGGTAAATTTGATATTCGGGTGCTTAGTATTCAAGTAATCTAAAAATAATGAACAATGGTGTTGGTCCCTGGACAAAGTGAAAGTATCGTCTATATACCGCTTGTAAAAGGCTGGCTTAAATTCAATAGGACATTCCTCAATCCAGGATTTCTCGTGATGACACATAAAAATATTAGCCAACGTGGGACCCAACGGGAGGCCCATACCCAATCCATTCAGTTGTTTGTAAAGTTTACCATTAAAAATGAAAAAAACTATTAAGAACCGAAAGTTCAAGAAATTTCTGAAGCAATTCACGGGTTAGGCCCAAAACTAGATTGCTGTTACTAAAAAGATAATTCAAACAGATCGAAATAGTTTCGTGCAATGGGATATTCGTGAATAGTGATGTACCGATGTATCGGTATCGGCAGTATCGGCCATTTTTAGTGGTATCGGTATCGGCAAAATCCGGCCGATACTTTCCAAAAATACTTATTTTATCATTCAAATGAAGGTCATACATCATGAAAGTAAAAGTATTTAACCTAATGATACCCGTTGTGTGTTTATTTATGTATTTATTTGGTGTCCGCGTTGTGTGAGTTTGCAGTATCATGGATACCGAATTCCTCAGTGTAACATTAAAAGATGGCGTTTCCATGCATTTAAATATTTGACATTTTATCAGAATAGGTTTTGTTAGGATAGGATAGGTTAGCTTAGATTAGAATAGGCTAGGTTAGCACAGGTTAGGTAATACTGTCAGAATTTTTTATCGGGTCCGCCTAGCTTAACGATGACATTGTCCATAGAATCTCCTCGGGTCCTGCTACTATCTAATAATACCCTTGGTTTATTTGGAGTCCGCTTCTTCCATTTTCTTTTTTACGCTCATGAGGAGAGTTATAGTGACCGTATCTGTGATACGAGTTTCACCAGTGCGTAAGAACAAGAATATTTTTCATCACGAGCGCTGTTAAGATAAATACATTCGTTGGGCATCACATTTGGAAATTTGTTCAAGAAAGTTAGTGAGTCCCGTAATTTTTGACGGGCTGTGCGTACATGTAGTCAAATAAAGAACCTATTCATACCTAGTA
Source organism: Morinoia aosen (assembly GCA_030386875.1). Taxonomy (NCBI): domain Eukaryota; kingdom Metazoa; phylum Arthropoda; class Malacostraca; order Amphipoda; family Talitridae; genus Morinoia; species Morinoia aosen. Next base: position 897,234 of record CM059571.1, read on the forward strand.
AATTAGATAGCTAACTGTTGAATTATAGCGTTCAATCAGGCCCGCTAACTGAATTCACTACTTTGAATTCCCGATGAGTCACGGTCATAACTGAAAGCTATGTAAAATGAATAGTTAAACTCTGTAGCTACATAAAATTATTATACTTTTACGACTAAACCTTTACAGTTTGACCTAATGTCCATATCTTAAAGTATGTGACAGGCTAACAAAAACCAAACCGATTTAATAAAGTTGAAGGTGCATTTGAAAGTTTTTGTGAATTTAATATAGAAATTGCCGAAAATTCTTTTTTAATCTAGCTTGTAAATCGCCAAATATTACGAAGCTAATAATATCACCGTTCATTACGAATCTTGCATTTTTCTTCTATGTTAAGATGTTTGAACAATTTACGAACAATCTTATAGTTCAATACATCTGAACGGGTCAGTTGATTGCTTTCATCGCAACTCGATGAATTTAAAAACGAGGAAAATTCCAATGAACTTAATCATATTTACTAGGAATATGTTTCGGAGTCCAGCTCCATCATCAGTTCGTAAAATTAAAATTCATTACGACTACAATAAAAGAAAAAATAAAATGTTGGATACAGTCATTAAAGAAAATCACGAAAACAAAAAAAAATCAAAACATGTCCCAGAGTAAGTAAAATCGACATGATCTACTTTCAATTTACGATGGGTAGGAACTGTCAGAATTGTTGAGGGCCAGTTTTCGTTTAAAAATATGTAGCGACTCTGAAATTCTGAGGTCACATGTAGTTGAAGCCGAATCTAAGATTTTGAAGTCCGCAGAGGATATCGGCTCGTTGCATTTTACTGCGTGATTACGTACGAATTGTGCGAATTCATTCCCCGTGCGGAAGCCTCAACCCCGATGTTCGGCCATTTTGATATAAAAATTTTGTGCCGTAATGCCGACGTACGATGATGTGCACTGCACACAACTGTAAGAATAAATCAGAAAGGCTTTTTCTCCATCAAAAGCGTATCCTTGTACCGGAATTGTATAATTTTATGGTTGCTTCATTTTTCCGGTACAAGGATACGCTTCCGATGGAGATGCGAACCTCGATCTCTGATTTATTTTTAACAGTTATACAGTTGTGTGAAGTGCATATCATCGTACGTCGGTATGACGTCACGAAATTTTTATAACAGAATGGTCGAACATTGGGGTCGAAGCTTCCGCGCGGGGAACTAATTAGCTTACTCCTCACACTCCGCAGTACGTCATCACGCAGTAAAATGCAACTAAATCTTAGATTCGGCTTCAACTGCATGTGACCTCAGAATTTTAGAGTCGCTACATATTTTTAAACGAAAAACGGGCCCTCAACAATTCTGATAGTTCCTACCCATAACAAATTGTAACTAAATAGTAATCTTATCGATTTTAGTTTTTCTGGGACATGTTTTAATTTTATTTTTATTTTCTTGATTTCCTGTAATGACTGTATCCAACATTTTGCTTCATCTTTTATTGCAGACATAATGATTTGTAAATTTACGAACTGATGATGGATCTGGACTCCGAAACGTATTCCTAATAAATATGATCAAGTTCCTTGAAATTGTCGTTTTTAAATTCTTCATCTTATAGATGGTTGCGTGTTTGCGGATATTTTCGGTTTCGGGGCTTACCGAATTTTAATATTTTCTCTCGCCAAAGTATGTTCTCGTACTTGGTGTGAATAACACGAAAATGACAACCCTTTTTTGGAGAAACTATTGTTTTGGTCCACTTTTGGAGCCAGTTACTATTATAGCTAGTCTACATTACGTTGCAATACGATTAGAAACATATCTATTGAATGGATTTCATTTTGTTGTTTTTCTCAACAATATAGTTAACATAGCAAGAGCATTTTATTTTTCACAATCGGAAACTTTTTTGTAAATATTTTTATATTATTAGATATATAAGGAAATAATTTTATTATAACTCCCATGTAGGAGTTATAATGGTTTTATTTTAATACAAGTGTGCACGGCTCGCCAAAAATGGGATTCAATACTTTTCATGAACGAATTTTCAAGATGTAGATGATAAACAAATACAGTATATCCATCCTAACAGTAACCGTGATGAAAAATATTTTTCGCACCGTTGAAACTCGTATCACAGATACGGCCATTATAACTATCCTTATGAGCGTGAGTGACAGAGAAATGGAAGAAACAGACACCAAACAAATAAACCAAGAGCAAGGGTATTATTAGGTAGCAGCATGACCCATGGAAATGCCGAGGACAATGTCATCGTTAAGCTAGATAGACCCATGGAAAAATTACGTCAACATTATCTAACTTATGCTATCCTAATTCTATGTCGTGACTCGCACCGCCGCGAAGTACGTTCACGACGCGAAGGCCTAGCGATCGTCATTACATGGTAGCAACTGCGGTTCTTGTAGACCCTACACCACTAATGCGTTTTCCACTGCTGCCAATACGTAGAACGGAAAGTCGGGTAGGTTTAAAATGTTTATGCCGAACACATATGCACAAGAACACACAAAGCTCTCTTGACTCGGAGTTCCCCTCCGGTGACACATCACCATTACTCAAAAATGATTACTTCGGGCACAGCTATTCACCAAATTACTATATATAATTTAATGTCTTTTAATTATTCAATATGGCCTGAAAGCTGCACAAAAGCGACATGGTTAGGAAAATGCGCAAATTACGGCGATCACAACAACCTATCCAATACTACTAACCTATCCTGATAAAATTTCAAACATATCATTGCATGTACAGACGATCTTTCAATGTTACACTGAGGAATTAGGTCTCCGTGATACCGCAAACTCAGACATCTTATGTTTCTTAAGAAGCGGACACCGAACTAATACATAAACTAACATACAACGGGTATTATTAGGTTAGATGATTGTAAAAGTATCGGTATCGGTAGTAGTATCGGTCAAAGTATCGGTATTTTCAAGTATCGGAGTATCGGTATCGGCCAAAAAATGGGTATCGGTATCGGCCAAAAAAATGGTATCGGTACATCACTATTCGTGAACAGGTTTTCCACGTCATATGATGCCATATAAAGTGAATTTGCATTTTTAACAGAGGAAATTTGCTGCGAAAATGATTTAGAATTTTCTATTGTGTATGAGTTTTGTGTGAATGGAGAAAGAATCGGCACCAGGAATTTTGCTAGCTTAAAGCTTGGAGTTTGATAAGCAGCAAAAATGTATTGGTATAAAAATGCGTATTCGTGTGGCTGAGCATGCTGGACGAAGTCACAGTACTAATAACCTATAATCAGCACCTTCTCACTCTGCACACATGCAGAAAAATGCGACCTGCCTGTTAGACTATCTGATTTTGAAGTATTAGGCCGAGGAAGTAACCCAATAGAACTCAGAATATTAGAATCTCTTTTCATTTATAGACTAAAGCCAAAGCTCAATGATATGCAGTCTGCCTATCCCCTACAATAGTTTGTTAGCAAATGTTTCTAATTTCATGTTTGTTTTTACCATTGTGATTTTCTGAATGATGACTGATTTGTAATCTTAACTTTTACAGTGTTGAGAATGACCACTGCTAGTTGGTCGAAACGTTCAAAAACAAAATTAGTACAAAATGAGTCTTAGCGTTGTGTCATTAGTCTTCCTATTTTTATTCAAGATCTCCAAGAATTGGAACTTTGACTTCTTTAACAATACCCAAACTCGTGAGAGGTGCTGTCTTCCAACAATTCTTGGTGTTTGTCAGGACCGCCTCGGAGATCTCCCAAGCCGGGCTGCTGTGCTAACACAGCTAGCATTCTGTGATACTCCATTATCAAGGCATTTCTCTCATGCTGCAAGAATGCGTTTTCGCCCATCAGGTCTTCATTCTGAGCTTCTAATTCGTCAGTAAGTTGACGATCAGCCCGAAGCTGCAACAAAATGAAAAATTTATAAAAAATGTTAGAATAATCGAATATTGAAATAGCCAGTTAAAACAATCAAATATTGAAATAGCCAGTCATGATAATCGAATATTGAAATAGCCAGTTAAAGCAATCAAATTTTGAAATAGACAAATAAAGCAATCAAATTTTGAAATAGACAAATAAAGCAATCAAATATTGAAATAGCCAGTCACAATTATCGTTTATTGAAATAGCCAGTCACAATTATCGTATATTGAAATAGCCAGTCACAATAATCGAGTATTGAAATAGCCAGTCACAGATTAGATTAGATTATTAGTTAGTTTAAGCCTCCCTATCCGCAACAAAGGCTATCCAAAGAGAGGAAGGAAGAAGGCACCATTTAGTATGGAGTCAAAGAAACGCGGAATCTATGCAGAAAGGGCACAGAAACAAAGCTGAGAAAGAAGAGCATGAAACAAGAAAAAGTTGAAGAAGAAAGTAGTAGGTGCTGAAAACCAGGACAGCAGTGAACCGAAAAAAGATGGTCCGTAACAAAACAAAAACCTTTGTTATTTTAACAAAAAGAAAGCCTACCTAACCTTTAGCTCGGGCCCTCACATAGTCCCCCTGGGAGCGCTAATTCCCATTGATACAACAGTTGTATCCCCCTGAGGGGAAATAGCCAGTCACAATAATCGAATATTGAAATAGCCAGTCACAGTAATCGAATATTGAAAAAGCCAGTCACAGTAATCGAATATTGAAATAACCAGTCACAATTATCGTATATTGAAATAACCAGTCACAATTATCGTATATTGAAATAGCCAGTCACAATTATCGTATATTGAAATAGCCAGTCACAATAATCGAGTATTGAAAAAGCCAATTAAAAATGCACCAAATCGGTAATCGGTACTGCATCAACATTATTTCGTGTTAGTTTTGGCAGCTGTTTGGATGTTAGTCATCATTGCAGCAGCTACACTAATATTATTCTTATAATAGTGCACTCGCGCCCAACAAAACTATACTTCATTACCCGTGAAAACCTTAGTTTCTAACCTTAAAAGCTTTAATTCAACGCATCTCAACTTACCTGGTTCATACCAAACTTGTCTCTAACTAAACCTATCAGCTATTCACTGGACTAATAAGTTAATTAGAAAATAGCTTTGAAGGATTACCTTTTTTTTATGCCTGATGATTTACGAAACATGGGGAGAAATTACTCAACGTAATACAAGTGTTTTCTCGGAGACGCTTATTGTTCAGCGGTAACCGTCATTGCGTCCTAGTGTTAGTTATAAGGAATTTGAAAAACCAATCTGCAAGATATGTATCAGGCTTGAGTGGAATAAAAATAACCAAGCATGCCATATCACTTAGGCGATTTTACACACACACACACACACACGAATGCATATATACATATGAACAAGGTTTTTGTTATAAGCCCTTCATGAAATAGAAACTGTTCTTCTCTGCATGAGGAATCCAATGCTTCATTATCAGCATTACGTCATGTCTGCCAATGATAAGTCTCTGCAATTGTTCCGCATCGAGTTTTGTTCAATTTACAGAACATCCTCACTCATTCTATTACACCTAATTGTAGTCCACCATAAATGAACGTCAACGCGAAACACATCATGGAATCGTCCACATTTTCCAATGATACCTTGGTAAACTAGGGAGGGCATCATGTGTGAAACACAAAGCCCAATCTACAGTAGTTTAAAACTCACCTTGAGAGGTCATCTCTTGTGCACGCACATGAGTGAGCAATACCGTTCAGTAGGTACAACGAAAGTAATTAGTACTTCATAGTTGCCAACAGTCAATTCAATACCAGGTGAAACGAATAGCATCGAGATACCAGCACAGAACAAAGATATGGTCTTCTCAACTACAACTGAGGCCCCTAGAATCATACGGTGCCTACAAAGCACCAAATACATCTAGCACAAAAATGAGTTATGTATATCTGTCATCCCAAAATTTTCCTTTGTCTGGAGAGTTAGCGATAGAGACATGAAGATAGCTACAAAATGTCCAATACCTCTTTGAGTAACTGAGATGCTATGTTTTCAAAGTTACCAAACTTTGATGCTGCTGACGTGTTTAAAAAGCGATGCTTGGTACCGTATGATTTCAAGGGCCTCAACTCTAAACCCACAACTGACTCCCAAAAAATGCTGCTGATTCTACAGTGGGTAGCTGAAGTTACCACTGAGGAGTGTTTGTTTCTTGCAGTATACTGAGGAAATGCACTGCCAGCATACCCCTCTTGAGGGCTGCTCAGGCTTACTGCAAATCTGAGTTGTGCTGGGTCCTAAAGATATGGGGAAGGACAATCCCTTTCAGTGCGTCCTCTCCTCGGGTAGTGATCCCAAAAAATGCCACGCACAAAGAAAGGCTATTCAAGATTGAAAAAATTGTGAGTGCACACTAACCTGATCGCAGCCGTTGTACATTTTTAACCGAATCAAGCAGCAGTCAGCTGAAACAAAAAAAAAGGGATTAGAAAATCATTAATTTAGAAAAAGATATGGTAGCAGTAAGCTGAAGCAAAATAAGAGAATAATTAAATTGGAATAAGATATGATGCTTAAAACCAGAATAATTATAGAAAAGCCAAAGCTGACCAGCAATAAACAATTATGCATTAACATAACACAAATTATTTGCCAATCTGATGCTTAAGACTAACAAATAAAATACACTTGCACATAGGACTTTTATATAAACTCTTAATATACAGAAACTTACTTCAATATATTATTAACATCAATTTCCACCAATTTTCAACATGTTGACACAACGTATGGCAACTTTTCAATGTCCATTGCTTTTCAACGTAATTTCAAAAAGGTCTCAACTCACACAACAAGACCGCCTCCAACTACAGAGCAACTTCAACTGATAAGAACACAGTGAGCTGCTATTGAGTCCTTATCACCAGGTGCATGGGATCTGGTCTTACATGTTCCGAACAGACTCGACACAACAACCAGGATGTGCCATATCTTATCTGTACTCAGCTCAAATAAATATCTTTGGCACTTGTATGTAATGGTCATCAGTGTGGACCACATTGAAAACTACTGTATGAAAATATATGCAACTAAAAAACAATGAATTGCTCAAATTCTATCCAACAGATATACCATGAAAACCCCCATTAGACATATTTATGGTATACTAAGATATTCATTAGACAAATAAATTACCTAAACCGCAAATCATACATTTCCGAAGGTGTTATTGAAGACAACACAATGATTTAAAAATCACTTTCTTAATGTTATGATAGAAAATGCAAAATAAATGGAGAGTAGCTTATAGATGTTAGTTTAAACATCCCTATCCTAAACAAAGTGTACTCAAGAAAGGAAGGAGGAAAATATTAAGAGTGTCCGTATGCTTGAACATACTACAACAATATTGAACAAAATTTTGAAACAAGGTTTAAGTAAAAGTAGCGAGTCATAAGTGCTAAAAATAGAAAAGAAGTGATAAGAAGCCTATACAAAAATTAGTTTCAATCAAAGGAAAGCCTACCGAACTTACCCTTGGGACCTCACATTTTCCCTTTGAGAAAGCTAATTCAATGCTGAGTGAAACAGCAAGTCATATCTATCTTCAAGTAGAAATTTGATATGACTGATGTTCGCACAACTGCAAAGTAAAATGTCAATTCTAACCTATAGCAAATAAGAACACCTTATATAGAATGGTTAAAACTTACACTAGATCAAAAAAATAAAATTTGTAAGTATCTCAGCATTCCATTACATTGCACAAGTGCATAGAAACAGTAAATTCAGAAATAAGTTCATACAACAACATAATAGTTGAAGGTGTAATAGGCACTGAAAAACAAGACAGCAGCAAACCAAGAAAAAGATGGTTCTGAACAAAAAAAAAATTCTATTTCAACAAAAGGAAGACCAACCTAAACCTCAGCTTGGAACCTCGTATATTTCCCCTGGGAGGACTAACTTCCTAAGACCCAATAACTGCATCCCCTGAGGGGTTTGCAGAAGAAGTACATTCAAACTTCCTTGCAGTTTACAAGTATGATCTCAACTGAGTTTCCATTTCATTGAAACTAAAACTTAGCATGTAATCCCTGCTGAAATCAATAAGAACACACAAAAAACTTACAAAATAAATTTTGAATGTCTATTCTATCACTTGGTATTAATGAATCTAGGTATAAAATCGTATCAACTAAATGATTCACATTAATATGGTAATTTTACATGAAATGAAATTGTTCTAATACTTTCCTAGACTGCACTGTTTTCTTTTGTTTATTTTTAAACCATTGTTGTTAAATTGAGCATCAAATTCGGAGTGATTCTATTATTTTAAACATAATCTGTACACCTGAAAATAGCATTGATGGTAGGATGCACTAGAAGTTGGTGAACTTATTCGTGCCCACAAGTAGCTATACTCAAACCAGTCCATTGTACTAGACGTAAGGGAAGATCTATTGCTGAATCATTTGTGGTAAATAAATTGATCAAGTTGATCAGCCTAGTGTGGAACTTAGGTAATAATAATTGTACAACCAACAGTAGCATTGATGGGAAGCCCTAAAATTCACTGACAAGTTTGTGCATTCAAATGTGTCTGCTGTATTAGCTTTAGGATATTAACTTCTTGATGTCTCACTTGTATTAAATAAATTATTCAAATTGTATTAAGTAGGTTAGTGATGCAACTTGGAAGTCTTGCATTTTATGGTATATGAATGGACAATGTTCTCTGTAATGTTACTTTCAGTTTTTGGAATGTTCTTCATAGCATTTTTGGGCATAAATGTTATTCTTTGATCATTACAAGCTCAAAATGAAAATCAGTGGCATCAAAATACTTTTGATTTTTATAGCTTGACAATATTTTGTTTTGAGAACATTATTTATTACTTTTCATGAATTTTACACCCACAGAACTCTATAAATAGTACATTACAAATAACTTTTCAAGCATGGGGAATTTTGTACACTAGCAAGATTTCTCCCTCAACAGTAAATTACTTTTTCCAACAAAATTGAAGGAGTGTATAAGGAGCACTCTGTCTCAACACATTTACTGCGCTGTATAATTCTACAGCACTTGCCACTCAAGCTTGAATTCACAGTTCAAAATTTTGAAAAATATTTTTGCCCTCTTGCACTGAAGCATTAAAGCAAGCATACTTTGAAACAAAATTAAAAGCATGAATGGAAAAACATTTGATAGGTAAAATGTATTTTAATGGTTATTCTACTGAACCAATTCTTACTAGAAGGAACGTAGGTATTAAGATCTTTACATGAATAAAAAATTGTATTTTAGCATTAGGCTTATTCAAAAACACTATAAGCCACAACTAAATTGAATCTTGAAACCTTCTCCTTCCAGACCCGATGAAATTATTTGATACTAATTGCATTCCTCTTTTTCTACTATTCATTGGGAAGAGTAGCCACTTATAGTTTGGTACAACCTATTTTTTTTTGTTCAAGACTCGGATATTTCATTTTCCAATCATGAAGGTTTTGACATTATTCAATCCCTACGCCCTAAAAGCAGTACGGACATAATTTCTTACATCCTTCTAAGGAGTTGACTCATTAGTTATGGAATCTCTTCACGTCATTGAGTATATATTGAGAAAATAATTTCATCCATCCAAGTATGATACATTCAAATAACTGAACATCTAGATCACCATACGAGGTACTTGATACCACATTAGTGAGCATCACCAGCATGCAATTCAATGATAATTGGGCCAAAAGGAATAAAACAGTTCACATAATTTGGAGAAGAGATCCAAAAATAGGCAAATTCATCATCACTACCAGGATATAGTACAAGGAAATTAGTAGGCTCCTACATGTGGTCAACAATTTTTTGACCGGGAGACATATCAAGCAGTCACATTCTAACATGAGAATAACTCAAAGTCTGATATCTGACTGACCAAAAAAAAAAAAAAAATAAGAGCAAACTGACACTAAATATACACACAGTAAAATGGGGATGGGAGGCCAAGCCCAGGGTAATTAAGATCTTGAAAATTAATGCCTAAAACGTGCATAAATTTTTTTTTCTGACTCAGGATGAGAAACTTGAGGAATCATTGCCACATATGCGGAGTTTTTAATAACTCCTTCAATGAATGCCTTTGATATCACTTGGAATAAATCCAATGTAACTAAGGAATAAAATCTCAAGTTGCATTTCTATTTTTCAAACTTTGAATTCAGCAATATAAATGGTCGTTCAAAAATTGTTTGGTCAACTATTCTTCCAGTAGAAATAAAGGAGTGTACATCATAAGGGATTAACGCATGTGAAAATGAAGGCTCAGTAAGTGCATACTTGATAAATAATTTTGAAGCATTAAAATACTACAACCTGATCAGAAACAGCCAAGACAACTGATAATGGTATGTATACAATCCTATATATTTTTATGCAATGCAGGAACAGTATATGCCCTTTGAAATTTGAACCATTGACATCAATTAATAATATTCATAACTTTGAATTATATGCTATGGAAAGTAATATAAAGCTACTCTTACAAAAGCATTTTACCATTTTACTTATCACATTTATACATTTTAAGCACAATCTGCTACTACTGATCAGCATTAGAACACAAGCTTGTTGACAGTGAGTGTTTAGGTTAACTACTGAGGGTGATTTGTCTAAGATATAGGAAAATTTTCTCTTGCATGCCTTAGTAATTTAATGTAACTCTTACAAAGGCACTTAAAGGGAAGTGAATGGTTTTTCACAATAAAATATTTAAAAACTGAAAAAAATACTTCAGAGGTGATATAAGCTAAGAAATATTCATAACATGTTTAGGACATTTGAAGATCTTGAAAAAACTTCCATGGGGGCAAGGAAAGAAATGCTGAACACTCTGGACGTATACTGAAAGTCATCAGTACATTTTTGAATGCTGTTTAAGAGAGATTAAATATCCAGAGCCCCAGCAAGTATCCATGCATCGCGGAGGTGACCGACGAAGTGTCGTCGGCAGCGCGGCTCCACGACTAGCCCATGGGCGTTCACAAGGAGGAAGATCACGGGCTGTGAACAAATACTTAAGTTAGGTTTGTTCGGTGCGGTAAAACAAGGTTTACGGAAGAACACTAAGAGCAGATAGTAAGCTTTCCCTTAAGCTTCTTCGGAATTAGATAGCCCGGAGATGGCATGGCTAGGTAGCGTAAAGGCAAAGGATAGTAGCAATGGCTAAGGCTTAAATAGCTCAAGGATAGTAGCAATGGCTAAGGCTTAAATAGCTCAAGGATAGTAGCAATGGCTAAGGCTTAAATAGCTCAAGGATAGTAGCAGTGGCTAAGGCTTAAATAGCTCAAGGATAGTAGCAGTGGCTAAGGCTTAAATAGCTCAAGGATAATAGCAGTGGCTAAGGCTAAATAGCTCAAGGATAATAGCAGTGGCTAAGGCTAAATAGCTCAAGGATAATAGCAGTGGCTAAGGCTAAATAGCTCAAGGATAATAGCAGTGGCTAAGGCTAAATAGCTCAAGGATAATAGCAGTGGCTAAGGCTAAATAGCTCAAGGATAATAGCAGTGGCTAAGGCTAAATAGCTCAAGGATAATAGCAGTGGCTAAGGCTAAATAGCTCAAGGATAATAGCAGTGGCTAAGGCGAAATAGCTCAAGGATAATAGCAGTGGCTAAGGCGAAATAGCTCAAGGATGATAGCAATGGCTAAGGCTAAATAGCTCAAGGATGATAGCAATGGCTAAGGCTAAATAGCTCAAAGGATGATAGCAATGGCTAAATAGCTCAAAGGAGGATAGCAATGGCTAAATAGCTCATAGTGTGCTTAAGTGGGCGAGAACCCTTCGTGATCTTCTCATTTATTTCTTAGGCCAGAGTGATGGACCTTCTACTTGGTTAAGTAGTTAAGAATTACTGAACAGGTTGACTGGACATCGCGCTATCAATCACTGCAACCCACCATAACAGTAATCCGGTCCTTGGGTCCCCGTAGTGACGAGAAGGTAGTCCTGTGCGTGCCAGGTCTTCACCACTTGCGGGAAACGCCCGCTCCCCCGAAGCGTCGCCGTCCCGCCCCCATCCCCCCACGAGCCGGCTGCTCTTTTAGCAGACCATCTTCATGCTGATTAGCTTCACTGTCGAACACATGCTCTCACCAGGCACGCTGAGATTTTACGAACGTGACCCACTGCGAAAAACGAGCTGAACGGCGGGAAATTTAATTGCTGAGGTGATTGATTGGTGCCAGACTGATGTTTTTGCGTAAAGCATGTCTGGAGTTAAGAATGGTTTTGTTCTTTCGGGTCTAGCGAAAGAATAGCGCTATGAGTGAATAAAACTGCGTAATTCTTTGAAACGAAAGAAAAGTCACGAATGGTTCTCTTTTAGAGCACATATTCGCCTTTAAGAAGATTTTTTATTCTGAATAGCGGAACTTTCTGTACAGTCCGCCAAACAGGATTCAGTTTCGAAAATAAAGATTGAAACTGAATCAATTTTCTCAATAAGCGACAAATTAATGTAACAGTAACAAACACGAAGATTCAGCTTTCACATGCGGGTTAGGCTGAATCAATTTTGAACAAAGTTATTTTTAAACCTTAACACTAGAGACATCACCATTTGAAGCCTAATTCAAATATACAATGGGCGTCTCAAAGAAGATGCCCTTAAACATATACATTAACTCTCCGAAGGACCTACTTGCTGTTTTTTGCAAGAAAATTTCAGCTTCGGAAGCACGTTAACTTAACTTTAAGACAAATTACATATAATGGGGAACACAAGAAACGATCATTTTAAGCCTAAGAAACTTATTTACACAAGGTATCTTAACAAAGGCGCCCTTAAACAGATCCAGACTCGTACAAGGACCTGGTTTTAGACCGGGCTGCAGCTGCAGCCTTCCTAGGCGGATTAGAGCGAGGAGCGCCCGCCGGCGCACGAGAGCCGGGAGCTGCATCGCCCGGCGCTGGCGCACGAGCCTCAAGAAGAGGTATCAGGGAAGTGACGTGACGGCGCACCGTACCGCCGTTACCCTTGAGTAAATCGACCTCGGTAACCTCACCCAAATGATTCACCGTTCGACCCACCACTCTTCCCAAGGCAAAATTGGTACGTTTTTGATTGTGCTCCTTAAGAAGCACAATATCGCCCTCTGCAAGGTTGGCGTGCCGCACCGGCAAATATCTGTCTTTCTTGTTCACGGCTTGTGCCACGAGGTTAGGTATGAACTGTTCGGTGTACTTGTCCACCAATCTCTTCCGAACCTCACACAATTTGGAGAAGTTCTCTCGAATACGATCTACGGGTTCAGTTGAAGGTGCCCAAGTTTCGTCTACATTATCGTCTGACTGGGGAATAATGAACACTGTATTCAACTCATACCCTCTTAGGAGCATCTCTGGCGTTATGTGTGTCGGTAGGTCATGGCGCACGTCTGAGTCTCTAAGAGACTCTTTCAGAGCCACAGGGCGCTTGTTTATCAAGTTTACGGTTTGAGCTACAATAAAGTCAAACTCTAGTCTATCGAGAACGTTATTTCTAATCGCTCCAAACAAGAGCCGTTTTGTTAACTTTACGCAACTTTCGACTAATGAGCCGAGGGCCGGTGAACCCTTGGCGTATTGCTCGAATTCAATTACTCTGATGGCCTTTTCCTCACGAAACTGCAGTGTATCAGGAGCACTCAACAAGTTCGATATAATTTTGGAGGCTGCAACAAGCTGGGAGCCGCAATCTGACAAAACGAAATTCGGGCAGCCAAATTCAAAAATGTGGAGCTGAAAGGTTCTCAGGAATTCTTTCACGGTGAGATCCATACATAACTTTAAATTCACTGCCCGACTCCACATGCACGTGATGCACAAGACCCAAACCTTTACCTTTTTCCCGGCGTACTTGACATAGAATGGCCCGAGATGGTCCAAAAGCAAATGTCTGAACGGTATCGCGGGAGGATCGACTCTGAAGTCCCTATAGGACGACTGATTGAGCTTTACGGCACGCGCGTTGCAACGTTTGCACACAACACAATTTCTAAGCACTTCCTTCACGACCGAAAAGTGGTTAGAGACATAAAATCTCTTTCTAAATTCAGAAAGGACGGAATAAACTCCAGCGTGGGAAAGTTTCTCATGAATATCCGTAAGGATCAATCGCGTTAGTAGGCTACGCTTGGGTAGGAGAAGAGGAAACCTATATATGCACTGATCCTTCCATCGTTCAAATTTGCTATGCACCGCAAGCAGTCCCTGAGAATTTCTAGCCACGTTCAATTGACGGATTAGATTAGGCATTGCCTTAAGCGCTTTTGGGCTAGAATTCAAGTACGCCACGCAATCTGGGAAATGGATGTTTTGGTCTGTCGAAATAATATGGTTACATGCAATCTCGTACAGGTTCTCTTTCTCACGATCGTAACATCGCAAGTGTCGAAACTTAGAGGGATTTTTCTCTTTTAGTCTCAGTTTCAGCTTGTTCACATATTGAAGAACCAATTTCAGCACATTGGCCATTTTACGAAAACTGGAATACCTATCCAAGGGAACGACGTGATCTAACGTCTCTCCTGCAACAGCAGCGGACGCACAAGCCTCTACGGACTTGCCCGACCCCCCGCTGAGACCTGCGTGCTCCTCACACGGCACCCGAAAGGATAGCGTGTCGGGCTCCTGGCTTTCGTCTTGCTGAAAGTGAGAGAGAAAGTTAGGACCCGAATGATAGTTGCTCTCCAGGAGTTGCTTCCAACTCAACGCTCGAGTTATGCAATCGGCCGGATTGTGATTACCTGCAACGAAGGCAAAGGTGATGGGGAATCTTTCACAGCTCCGGTAAATGTTAGCCAAACGATTTTTAACGAAGGTGCTCAAGTTTTGCATTTTGTCCAATTTTGTTGCGTACGAGTTGAGCCAATTTAGAGCTACTAGGCTGTCTGAATGCAAGCTCAATTTCGTGATTCTGACAAGGACTGGAACATCTGTGCCGGCCAGCTCCGCCCTCGTTTCACTGAGCGCCTCTACACCCAAAGCAATTGCATGTAGCTCCAAAGAAGGAACGCTCTTTGTTTCCAGCTGCGTGTTCACCAGACGATTTTTTGCGTAAAGAAAGTTTACCTTACCGGAATCGGTGTCACGAATGAAAACTACTACCCCGTAGATCAACTTGCTGGAGTCTGTAAATGCTACGAGTTCGTAATTTCCGTCTCTAGGACCAATGAATCTGGCGATTTTTACTTCGCCTCCCTTGTTCACCTGCTTAGCGATTTTCGCCCATTCCCGTTGAAGATGATGGGGCAAGATATCATCCCAGCCCATAGTTTTGTTTGTCTGCAACTGGTGAGCAAATATTCTTGCGCGATTTAATATCGGGCCGCTGATTTGAAGTAAATCATAGTTCGAAGCTATGGCGGACATGATTTTCCTCTTTGTGTTGGCCGAAGCATCTAACTTTAGTTGGGGTGCAGCAATCTTGTCCTCCGACCGATCCCACTTCATTCCAAAGAACTTTACTTCATTTGGAGTTTGAGTGTCATTCTCAGCGTCTACACGAGCCTGCAATTTAGGAGCGTTAGTGTAAAATTGCTGAAGAGCAAATTTGTATGGCTCGAAGATTTCTGGGAGCTTTTCATATGCCCATTCCAAATAGGCACAGTCACTCGCAGACACTGAAGAATTGTCCATGTAGGCTAAGGAATAAATAAGAGTTTTTAGTCTATTTTCCGCCGTAGAGCCAACGAGGTCATCAGACCGCAGCATGATATGCAACGCCAGCATTAATATTGCCGGGGAACATCGGAGTCCAAAGGCCAAGCGCAGATGTTTGTACGCTACCAACCTAAAGTCTCCCGACGCCACGTCGCTATACCACAAGAAAATTAGTTTAATTTGATCATGCTCGGGAAGAGCAATGTTTAGGAAGGCTTTCTTAATATCGAACGTGAGTAAGTACTCGTCAAAACGCAGCAAGGAGAGAGCAGTGGAGAGCTTTTTATTCAAGTTTGGACCACTCAGCATTGCCTGATTATGCGACAGCACACATTGGTGTGAAGAGTCTTTTTCACAAAGGTTGGACAAGTAGACAATTCTGCACTTTGTGGTTTCCCGCTCCAGCTTAAAAACCCCCATATGAGGTAAAAAACTGCAAGACGGATTTGCTTCCATGAATTCGGGAATGTTGTCAATTCTTTCAATAATGCCGTCAGCCGCCTGTTCCCTGATAACGTCATCGTAAATCCTCAAATGCGAGGGATTCCGCTTCAACTTCACAAGATTTGACCGAAGAATTTGCTTTGCAAGGTTGAAGTTTTTCGCCAACAAATGCGACACTTTCGAATTCCACAAGAGTGGCATGATCAACCGTCCATCATCGCTGCGCGTAGTATTGGACAGAACAAACTTTATTAAATCTTTATTCTGTTCTACGCTATCCTCCTCGTACACGACATTTTCATAGTTCAAAGCATTAGTATTCTGCTCCCGGAGGACATTGCCTAAAACAGACTCCAAAATAGAATCGCTTGTGACATTTACCGGCGCAGGAGCAAGAGGTGCCTTACCTTCCGTCCCGACGAAGGCTCCGCCCTCCCCAGCTACAAGCTCAGGTGCACTGGGATGAGAAGGGGTATCGCCGGAGGTTTCTGGAACACAAGCAGGACCAGAGCTCGGCGCCATTGGAGCAGAAAACGCGTTGCAAGTCTGAGAAGCCGGCAAAAGATGTAAATTCTGCAAAATTCGCTCAGCACTCCCGGCAAGGACGACACCCCAGGGAGTCTCCGAAAACAACGATTGAGGAGAAGCCCCGAACAAGCGATCCTGCTGAGGCAAAATCTGAGCGTCTAAATTACCCAACACGAAATCTAAATTACTAATAGCATCAGAGTCGTCGAGCAAGGTATTATCCGCCAATTCATAGCCCTGCGAAGAAAAATGATTAGCAATTCGCTGAAGTCCGGGTACTTTTATACTGGTCCTTATTTCAGGTACGCAGATAGCCGTTACAGCGGGATGATTAGGACTCAGCTTCACTTCTACTAAAGAAGTATTATACTCTTGAGTGCTGTTAAACCCATTTATCGTTAGAACAAAGTTCGAGTCTAGGACAGGCAGGTTTAATCTGCTGGCACACGAGTTTGTGATGAAATTAGGTTGACACCCGGTATCTCTCATTCCCCTGAGCGAGCCTCCCTCAAGTTGCACAGAAAACGTGGGAATAATAGAATCATTCCCATAGTTCGTAGGGAGTGCAAAGACGACTTGATTCACTGAGACCGCACAGGTTGACAATTTCTTTTTATCTCCCTTTGTAATTTCTGAGGGACCTGCCTTTAGAGAGGTTGCTTGTCCCTTCTGCTGAGCAGCACCCCCATCTGGCATACAAAGAAAAGAATAATGAAATTTAGAGCAGTGCGAACAGCGCTTTTTGAAGCGGAAGCGACAAGAACCTGTGTGGTGTGACAAATTTGCACATCGCAAGCAGCCATTAAGAGCTGTTAACCTATCCCGCTTCGCCGCAGGTGTTGGATAAAGAGGACAGTTAAAGGTGGAGTGGGAAGTTTCTCTAGAACTCCCAGTAGAGCAAAGGCTGCAAAATTGAGCCTTTAACTCTTTTGGCTTCTCCACATTCACCGCAAAATTCATACTGTATTTCTTGGTTGCGGATTTACCCGTCTCCCGACCACAAAGATACCGATCAGTAGCCTCGTAGACGTTCTCCATTAGGTCCTTCAAGGACGGCTTACTATTATTAGTAATGTGAACAAACTGCCTTTGAAATTCGTCGTTCATACCGCTCCAAAAGAAATACTGAAGTACGGTTTTAACGTCTATCTCCAGTGTGTCGAAACTCTGGACAATTGACCTCATTTGGCCAATATAGGCATAAGGATCATCATTATTGGAGAGTTTAATCTCCGACAGCCTCTTAATGACTTCATATTTTTGAGTCAAGGGAGAAGCGAAGGCTCTCTGCAACAAGTCTTTGGCATCTTCGTACGTTTGTTTACCGACCTCTAACGATTGAACGAGCACACGAGGAGCATTTCTCAACTGCTTTTGCAGAAACAAGAATTTCTCATAGTTCGTTAAATTGTATTTTGACATTATACTCTCGAACTGAAGAAGAAATTTATTAAGATCCTCACCTTTGTCATGTCCGTACTCTGGAAGGGGTATTTGGGGAAGCTTAAGCTGACTTCGGTGTAAGTCACCAACCCCAACTCCAGCACTTGCTTGAGGAGCCGGAACCTCCTTCAACGAAGTCTCCAACGTACTGATCGCTGCAATCAATTTGAGGGAGTAATCAGCACACGTGTCATACTCCGCTTTCAGCTCCGCCTCCGCTGCCTTTTCTGCAAAGAGACCTTCAGCAATCTTCTGATCAGACGCTTTCAGGTCAGTCTGTAAAGACAGTAACCTAATTAAGGTCTGGCGTTTCTCATCATTAGAGAAATTAGCAAGATTCGAATCAATAGCATTACGAGTCCGAGTGACTTCGGCTCGCATATATTTGCGATTATGCGTCAAGAATTTCACGTCCATCGCAGCTCTGAAAATAGTAATAGCACACAATAATATTTAGTCGACACCAGTCACCTGAAGAGCAATGTGAAAGAAATTATAGTCAACAATGAAGAGACAGCCCGCGGGGGAAGACGGGCAGGACTCGACGAACACACCAAGGGCGGAGACCCCACTCTGAATCCTGTCTACAGCGCCATCTTGAAAAACTTCCATGGGGGCAAGGAAAGAAATGCTGAACACTCTGGACGTATACTGAAAGTCATCAGTACATTTTTGAATGCTGTTTAAGAGAGATTAAATATCCAGAGCCCCAGCAAGTATCCATGCATCGCGGAGGTGACCGACGAAGTGTCGTCGGCAGCGCGGCTCCACGACTAGCCCATGGGCGTTCACAAGGAGGAAGATCACGGGCTGTGAACAAATACTTAAGTTAGGTTTGTTCGGTGCGGTAAAACAAGGTTTACGGAAGAACACTAAGAGCAGATAGTAAGCTTTCCCTTAAGCTTCTTCGGAATTAGATAGCCCGGAGATGGCATGGCTAGGTAGCGTAAAGGCAAAGGATAGTAGCAATGGCTAAGGCTTAAATAGCTCAAGGATAGTAGCAATGGCTAAGGCTTAAATAGCTCAAGGATAGTAGCAATGGCTAAGGCTTAAATAGCTCAAGGATAGTAGCAGTGGCTAAGGCTTAAATAGCTCAAGGATAGTAGCAGTGGCTAAGGCTTAAATAGCTCAAGGATAATAGCAGTGGCTAAGGCTAAATAGCTCAAGGATAATAGCAGTGGCTAAGGCTAAATAGCTCAAGGATAATAGCAGTGGCTAAGGCTAAATAGCTCAAGGATAATAGCAGTGGCTAAGGCTAAATAGCTCAAGGATAATAGCAGTGGCTAAGGCTAAATAGCTCAAGGATAATAGCAGTGGCTAAGGCTAAATAGCTCAAGGATAATAGCAGTGGCTAAGGCTAAATAGCTCAAGGATAATAGCAGTGGCTAAGGCGAAATAGCTCAAGGATAATAGCAGTGGCTAAGGCGAAATAGCTCAAGGATGATAGCAATGGCTAAGGCTAAATAGCTCAAGGATGATAGCAATGGCTAAGGCTAAATAGCTCAAGGATGATAGCAATGGCTAAGGCTAAATAGCTCAAGGATAATAGCAATGGCTAAGGCTAAATAGCTCAAGGATAATAGCAATGGCTAAGGCTAAATAGCTCAAGGATAATAGCAATGGCTAAGGCTAAATAGCTCAAGGATAATAGCAATGGCTAAGGCTAAATAGCTCAAGGATAATAGCAATGGCTAAGGCTAAATAGCTCAAAGGATGATAGCAATGGCTAAATAGCTCAAAGGAGGATAGCAATGGCTAAATAGCTCATAGTGTGCTTAAGTGGGCGAGAACCCTTCGTGATCTTCTCATTTATTTCTTAGGCCAGAGTGATGGACCTTCTACTTGGTTAAGTAGTTAAGAATTACTGAACAGGTTGACTGGACATAGCGCTATCAATCACTGCAACCCACCATAACAGTAATCCGGTCCTTGGGTCCCCGTAGTGACGAGAAGGTAGTCCTGTGCGTGCCAGGTCTTCACCACTTGCGGGAAACGCCCGCTCCCCCGAAGCGTCGCCGTCCCGCCCCCATCCCCCCACGAGCCGGCTGCTCTTTTAGCAGACCATCTTCATGCTGATTAGCTTCACTGTCGAACACATGCTCTCACCAGGCACGCTGAGATTTTACGAACGTGACCCACTGCGAAAAACGAGCTGAACGGCGGGAAATTTAATTGCTGAGGTGATTGATTGGTGCCAGACTGATGTTTTTGCGTAAAGCATGTCTGGAGTTAAGAATGGTTTTGTTCTTTCGGGTCTAGCGAAAGAATAGCGCTATGAGTGAATAAAACTGCGTAATTCTTTGAAACGAAAGAAAAGTCACGAATGGTTCTCTTTTAGAGCACATATTCGCCTTTAAGAAGATTTTTTATTCTGAATAGCGGAACTTTCTGTACAGAAGACATTGACATTTGAGCTTCAAAGTTTTTGGAATTTTCCCATACTCCTGCTCCCCCAGAGGTAAAATTCATAAAATTTTCATTTCTCAGCCAAACTTGCACATTGAGACAATTTTTATTTGTGTTCAATTCACAATTAACATATCATTATCAACATAATGCTTAAGAAATTTTTCTACACATATTTGAATTCTTAAAACCTATATTATATATGGCATTAAAAAATTTTTTAAATCAACTTATCAAAAAACTCCTCAATTTTATAGTACCCACCTTGATATTCACAGTGACAAAAAGGTCTCCTCCATAGGTAAGAATCTGTAGGAGAAATTGAGCCACAAATTTTGAAAAAACTTCTGAGAAAATGGGATTCCATTTTCTCTTTCTCCTACAAATATCACCTATGGAGGAGATCTTTTCATCACCGTGAAGATCAAAGTGAGTACAGTAGTACCTCGGTACTCGACCATAATCCGTTCTGAGGTGGTGGTCGAGAACCGATTTGTTCGAACTCCGAAACCAATTTTCCTATCAGAAATAATGGAAAGTAATTTAATCCGTCTTACCATTAAGAAAAATACCTAAAATATTATAAGAACGTGTATCTGAACAAATATGAAGACGTAAATGTGCACAAGCAGTACATGATAATGATAACTAAAGCATTATAAACTATTTTCCGAGGCCTTTGCTTACTAATTCCTGTCACTCCCATTGCAACATCAGCTTTCTTCAACACTTCCGTATGCTTCAAGATAGTGGAAATGGTAGATTTTGCCATTTCGTACTGCGACGCGAGGTCGGACACTCGTACTCCTCTTTCATATTTTGCAATAATTTCTTTCTTCAGTACAATAGTGGTCCTCACTATTTTCCTCTTTGCCTTCCCCTTATCACTGTCTTTCTTTGGACCCATAATTAAGGGCTAGAGCAACACGAAAAAGTTTAAATCTGGGAAGAAATACTCGAACAAACTACGTACGTCTTACTCCGCTGGCGGTCCGAGTCGAACTGACGCTTACCCGCAGGCCGAGGAGCGCGTTCGGGTCGACTTGGCTAGTTGAGTACCGAAAATCTGTTTGAGATCCCAAGCATTTTCTACTTGAATTTTTTGGTCGAGTACTGAGGTACCACTGTACTATAAAATTGAGAGGATGAATTTGAAAATTCCAAAAACCTCAAGGCTTTAAATGTCTATTTGAATGTTATTAACAAGCTGTGAATACCTCAGAGCTTATTTCACTCCTGAAGCATTTTTTTTAAATTTTTGAAACTTCATAAGAAAAACCCGTTTGCTTCCCTCAAAACTAGCTATTTTATCTGTCACATTGATACATTTCATGAGAGGCAACCCAGCGATTTTTTAATTTTGATCCAATTAAGTCTGAAATTTGGCCTATATATATGTATTTTTTGAAAAGAAACATATTTCACTGTTGTTACTTTCATTGATTTAGGCCTCAATTTTTTGATAAATAATGAAATATTAGTATTTTTAGTTAATTTTAGGGATATTTAGAAAGAATAGAGGTTAATGAGTTTTTATGCTAGAACAAATTCAAAGGCAGTTTTGAAATCCTTGTTACATTTCAAACAAAGTTATCCAAATTTTGTTTTTCTCTTTCATTTTCTTTTGATATATGATTTTTGATCACAAACCAAAATTTACAATTTTTAGTTTTGAACAATAATAAAAAAATTGGAATCTTTTAGTTTGCTAGAAATGTTCCAAGGATTTCAAATTTTTGTTTTTCTAGAATGAAAACATACTGACTTCTGTTTTTTTGAATGTTGCAAATGAGTTCCCATAAGAGGTAAAAACTAAATTTTACCTGGAATGTTCTATTACCATCTAGAAATAATATGCATGCATATTCTTATAATTACATTGTGAATCGTAAATTAGACATAAAAACTTTTTTTTTTCTAATTTCTTGAAGAATGGTAATTACATTTTAAATTTATAGTAATGTAATTTAATTTAATTACATTTTTCTAAAATAAGCAATTATGGAATTTTTAAAAAGAAACCCTCTTTATTCACTTTTCCAATTTTGATCAAAGTTTTTCTGAAAATGGGAAATATTTGTTTTTATGTAATTTTATCTGATATTTCAAATGAATACAAGTCAATTAGTTTTCATGCTACAACACAACCAAAGACAGTTCTGGAATTCTTGAAACATTGCTAACTAAGTAAAGATGCCAGATTTTTCAGTCATCACTTTTTTTATATGTGGCCAAAAATTCAAGACTTTTGGTCCTCTTACATTCCTTTTGGTCAATGTGAAGGAGATGCAACTAATCGAATTTTGAAATTTCCTTGCCTGTATCATGGTAATTATATCAAAATAAGCAACTTTTCTTCTATGCACTATTTGGGGCAAATGAGTATTTAACAAGCTATAGCGGAAAATTACTGTCCGAAACTCCAGTGTTTGAAGCGGGAAGTAATTCAAGCAGCGAGTCGGACGGCATCACTGCAATGCCGTCTTGCTTCCAGCCCGATTGTCATCAAAGACGAAACCAAACCTACCGCTATACCTCGTTAAATACTCATTTGAGGAAAAAAGTGTTAGGAAGAAAAGTTGTTTATTTCAATGTTATTACCATGGTTCAAGCAAAAAAATCAATGAGTAGCTGTTAATTTGAGTGCATTTGTCATCAAAGACGAAAATTAACATACCGCTATAACTCGTTAAATACTCATTTGCCCCAAAAAATCCATGGAAGACAAGTTGTTTATTTCAATGTAATTGATATGTTTTACGCAAAAATTTTATGAAATTCGATTAGTTACATCTCCTTCACATTAGCCTTAGGGGGATAGGGAGTGATTGCATGGTTTGATTTCTAGTGCCCATAGACCCATAAAATTTTAAGACACAATAGCCCAGCACCTAAGGCTCCTGTTTTTTGTTAAGCCCAACTGCATCCCAAAATCCCTCCTGAGTTTTCCCATAAGCTACAATCTGCTGCTACTGATCAGCATTCAAACACAAGCTTGTATACTGCAAGTTAAAAGAAAATTAATTAAATTTTTTATAGCGAAGTAAATCTAAGTTTATAGGTACACAACACAAGAAAACTATCTCCTTATTCCCTTGCTGTTGCTAAAAATTCTGGAAGATACTATGAACTTATCACTGCCTAATTAGAATCAGACGCAGATAACACTTGAAATATACCTACATAATAAAAAAACAACAACTAAACTAAATATATCTGAAATTCTCCAAATGAGTAATTTCAACAGGATTGAAATAATTGATATAAGAACAAACTTAATACGTCGCAGTTGCACACCTGTTTGGTTAAGTATAGGCATATGCAATTTTTTTTTCAGATACCTTTTAATTCAACATTTTTTCATATCAATTCTACAATCAATTGTCTCAACCGCAATATACATATAAATTTTTAATACTATATAATTTTTTTACTCCTAAAACAACTCTATTGCGTTCTAAAACTGCGATTGCACCACTTGATCCAGTGCCAAGCAGGTAGGAAGAACAAACAATAAAATATGGCAACGTGCCTCACTAAATTTCATCTATAAAGGTTTGCTAAGTCAACTGAAACAAAATTTCGATTGCTCTATTAAGTTAACAACGAAAATTTAGTCATTTAACTTACGATAGTAACTTCTCTCCATCTACACTCTGCGCACGGACGAAGAGGTGAATCATTTTTAGAAGCACGTACATACTGTGCACGCATACATGGTGCAATAATATTCTTATTCTAAATTCTTGCAATGGTTTGTCGTTGCAAACCATCAGAAGTTGGTTATTAAAAAATATTTCTGCTCAATTATTTGTAACGCAATAAAAATATTTCTGAAATGATGCATTTAGAGCAACTTAATGTTGAACAGGAGCATTTAATTGTTTAAAATAGGATTTCATACTCCTTGACAATTAGAAAGAGCTAGAAGTAAACAGGTTTTTGATTTTAAAGCATATTTCACGCTGAAATTTAAATTTAAAGAGAAAATTAACTATTTAGAATTGATTTCTACGTCTGCATTAGTTGTGAGTTTATATTAGGCAATTCAAAAGGAACTTTTTGGATTAATGTAGAGATTACACTACATAACTCATATATTTGACGGCAGAAAAAATTTACATAGGCTAACATTGACAAGCTGAAAGTCAATTTAAAAAAAAAACTAAGTGACTCAATTTTTTAAGGGTATCGCTAGTTTGGTAATATCCGAAGTGTTTTTATTTATATATTTTATCATAACATTAAATGGTGCCACAACAAGTGACCTCAAAAATGCAAAGAACCGTTTAGAATGAACTGAAGATAGCTGGAAGTTTGTGCTCAAGACTTGTTCCCTAACAGGAGACCCAGCGCATAAAAACAGCAAGTTAGGAAGGAAGAAGAAGGAAGGACTAAAACAGAAAAAATATAAAGAAGGCATGAAAATCGATAGAAGCAAAGTAAGTACTAAAGATTCAAATCCCAAAAACTCGACAATAGCCGATGTAACCAAACAGTATCCACTCCAAGAACACCAATCCATACCCCATATATCGATAGACAAACCCAACTAATCTCAACTTATCGTATATCCCATGCCCCTTGAGTAGCATTAACTATCAAGTCCCACTAAGAGTTACTATTTTTGATACTGGGACAATCGAACAAATAGTTTGCACGTATAATGTAGAATAAAAAATACAGGATTACGACCAACAGTGTTCAATAATACCTTCGTTAAATCGATCAGATGACTTCCACCTAGGGAGAAAGAAATAGGAGTGCAATGCTTTCTGCATCGGTACAATCCACCGCAGAACACGCAACGGCTGCTGTTGAAGCGGCTAACACTGATGGCGCTTTGGGAAGTTCCATTATGATATTACTCACATGATGGAATAACATTCTGTGAGATGCACAGCTCTCAAAAAGAAACAACAGATGCACACCTCTCAAAAAGAAACAGATGCACACCTAACAAAAAGAAGCAACAGATGCACGCCTCTCAAAAAACAAAAAAAACGGCAGATGCATACCTCTAAAAAAAGATATACGGAAGTCTCCTCTTGCGCGCTTCCGATGCGAGTCCCAAGATGCGTGGCCCAGCAATCTGCATTAGAACGCTGCCAAAGCGGCAGAGGTTTCTATGAAAAGAACTAGTAATTAGGTATTTGAACTTGAATACCAACAAACCTTAATATAGGGAGATTGCCGACTCAACAATACTCAAGAGAAACACACACTGGCTGCGTTCTAATGACTGCGACGGGTTAAACTGAAGTTCAACCAACTACCAGCTCTATTAAGCATGTCTCCAGAAATATTTAGGCTTCAACACTTGGAGAAATTTTTCCGGTTCAGTGAGCAAATTCCTCCATAAACAGATCACAGGATGGGGGCAATTTTTTTTCAACTGGGCGCGAAAATTATCTAAATTTTTCAACTGGGCGCGAAGGGGGCAACGCGAAGCGCAAGGTAGCGTCAATGCGAGCTACTGCAAAATATCAGAAAAAAAATCGAATAAAGACCAGGAAATATGTTCAAATGGAGATAAGTTGAATAATTACCAAACATAGCAGCACTGTAACGTACCTGAAGAACTTTATCCTCCAGTGTGTGGACAGACTTCTAGACAGAGCGAGCAATAGCAAAGCAACAGTCGTAGTAAAGTTGATGTTAATTAGAAAAGCTAGTTGCCCAAAGTTAATAAGTTCAATAGTGATAACTACGAGGTTCACTTTCGTAGGATAAGGTAACCCTCTTTTAGAGCAGTGAACCCGCCTTAAGGAGAAAAGGTGACGTGGCTCAACACGTTGGCTGCGATAAGACCTATCGATGGGTCGTTTGAAAACTGTTAATCTTTTTGAATGAATGCTATTCAATATACCAGTTAATGTTTGCCATTTATAGAGGTATTAACTACTTTTGACATTAAATTTGAGTTGAAGATTGAACTTCAGTTTAACCCATCACAATCAATGTGTTATGAATAGCCGAAGTCATGCAGCTTCAACGCAGAAACCTCGACTTACACAGCCACCCACACATATTAACTGAAATATCATAAGCGATAAAAAAGTTATAAAAAACCATGGGGCCAACCCCGTCCCCAAGTTGCTAACACAAAAACTAACTCCGGAGGATAAGACCAAAAGGCATGGCGCTCCAGTAATACCTTCTACCCCCTTTTTTACTTTGCTAGAACCTGTTTGAGGTTCCATCCAAGACTTCGCCTGAGATTTAATAAGCATGCTCCCGCTGCTCGACCTCACCTTGCGTACGGGTCCAGAGGTCTATGGTTGTGAAGTTTATAATAGAATGCGAGGCCCGGTCAAACCTGGGGGGAATTTTTCCCAGAACGTGCTGTAGCGCGATCATGGCCTAGTCGGCCAATTAATGATTGATTATAAATTAGTTTTACCCTCCCTTTACAGCCTAGTCGACTGATCAATGATTGATTATAACTTAGTTTTACCCTCCCTTTACAGCCTAGTCGACTGATCAATGATTGATTATAACTTAGTTTTAGCCTCCCTCTGCAGCCTAGTCGACTGATCAATGATTGATTATAAATTAGTTTTAGCCTCCTTTTGCAGCCTAGTCCACTTCCGAATCCAGCTGTATCGCTACAACGACGCTTATTGTTTGAAATTCCTGCCCCAGGACGTTGTGTTGTACCTGCAACACCAGCAAGCGTGTAACGCGATCCCGGTAGTTGACTGCAGAAGTTCGCCAAGGAACATCAACTTTCCAGGTAAGAAAGCGAGCTCCAGCTGCACTTTTTGCTGATAGAAATTTGGACGTCATGCATGCGTGCCCAATGTGCATTAACGGTATATGATGCTATTGCTATCGTCATTTCCTACTCCAGAGGTAATCGTGCATTGACGTCATGATACAATTGTATTTCAGGTATAGAGAAAAAGAGAGGCTCATACTGATGCCTAATTCAATAAATACCTAAAGATTATTATTATTATTGTAATTGTTTAACCACCGTTACCACTAACAAGTGATCCGCACAGTGAGTCGCAGTAGCATATTACATTTCAAGTACAATTTAAACTAAAATTGTAACTGGCATCAATATTAATTTACTTGGTCTTTATAATTTATAACTCATGGGAGATTAGATTACATAGAATAAGTCAGCTTCTTGGAGAAACCTATAGAGGGCTCCCCCCAATTCAACCGGGCCAGAGTCTCCTAGTAACTCGCTCATCACCACCTCGCTCTGACCGAAGTAACGGCGTCTTAGTGCAGCATATCGTTGGCACTCTGTGAGAATGTGTTTTACACTCACAGTAACTTGACACTGGTGACATTGCGGCGGCGCAGTCATGTTCATCAAATACTCATGCGTTAGAAGTGTATGTCCAATACGGAGGCGACACAGCTTTATTTCCCACTCCCGGTTGGTCCAGCAGCTTGTCCGGAGGGGTTGTGTCGTGTCCTTAATTTCCCGGAGTTTGTTCTCAGTCACTTCACGCCAGTCATGATTCCAATTTTGATGGACGAGTCTTTTAAAGGCACATGCGAAGTCTCCGCGAGGCATTCCTTTGCGTATCTGGCGCTCTCGTTGGGTGGCAGACTGTGCAGCCTCGTCAGCTCTCTCGTTTCCCGCCACACCCACATGGCTAGGCACCCAGCACAATGTATAATTTTTTCCGATCTCAGTCATCAGCGTTAAGATCTGCGTTATTATAGGATGGGTGTTGCAGGGTTTTATGATACTTTGTAGGGCGCTACGGCAGTCTGAGACGATTGTGATCATACTTGTATCCACCGCTCGAGATGCGCGCACCGCGGACAGTATTGCACACAACTCAGCTGTGAACACCGAAGCCACTGATGAGAGTTTGACCGCTAGTATGTTTAACCCATGGACGGCTGCATATGCTGTGCCATGTTCAGTTTTAGATCCATCGGTAAAAAAGATAGCTGTTTCAGAGTGACGTACGAAGTGATCGAGGAAGAGGGCTCTGGATGGGGCCGCTCCAAGCAGTCGCTTACGCAGGTCAGCCAGTTCACTGCACACAGCTACTGGGGGAGAGACCCACGGCGCGATGGGGGAGACGCTCTCCGGAGCCACGCACTCCAGTGAGATGTCATAGTTCCTTAGTATAGTTTGCAGGCGAACATAAAATGGTTTGGGGTTTCTTTCGTTTGCATGCAGGCGTCCAGAAGCACAGCGAATTTTTGAGAGAATTTGTTGAGCAGGATCAGTGAGCAGTCTAAGGTAGTAGTTTACGATCTTTATTTCCAGGTAATACGCTAAAGGTTTTATTCCGGTTTCTGCATGGAGTGATAAGATAGGTGAACTTTTGAACGCACCAGTGGCCACACGAAGGGCAGAATTCTGCACAGTGTGCAATGATTTCATTAGGGTAGCACATGCAGAGCTATAAGCTTCTGAGCCATAGTCCAATTTTGGCTTTAGTAGACCCATATAAAGACGGAGCAAGGTTTGCCGATCTGCTCCATACTGGGTATGGGATATGACTTTCATTAGGTTTATGTGTTGTGAACATGCTCGTTTGAGGGATTGGATGTGGGGCCGCCAGGTAAGGCTTGAGTCAAAAATTAATCCTAGATACTTGAATTGCACAACATGTGGTAACACTGCATTGTTTAGATGAAGCTCGGGAGAGGCTTTCAGACAGCCACGAGTACGGCAGAAATGCATAGTCACTGTTTTGGATGGGGAGAATTGAAATCCAGTGGTTGCTGTCCATTGCGTGAGGTGGTTAATAGCGATCTGCAATTGTCGTTTTAGGCACTCCGGTTTTTTGCTACGACAGATAGATGACAAATTCATCTACGTATAGAAGCCGCTGGACACTCTGCGGAATTTCATCAGCGATATCATTTATGGCAATAAGGAAACACACGCAGCTGAGGATACTTCCTTGAGGGACTCCTCCTTGGAGGCTTTTGGTTGACGAGTGGACATTCTGGAGACGGACTCTAATTTATCTATTATTCATGAAGTTGCTTAGGAAAGCAAGAAGGTGCCCATGTATACCATATTTCTGAAGTTTCAGTAGGATTCCGTATGTCCATGCGGTGTCATATGCCTTCTGTAGATCAAAGAAGACGGCAATAAGATGATTCTTTGAAGTAATACTCGAAGCGATGTGTGATGACAGCGTCACCAAATGGTCGGTGGTACTTCGGTTCTTCCGGAAGCCAGATTGGATATTTACTATTTTTCTAGTTTATTCCAAAAAACAGACTAGTCTCCTGTTAAAAATTTATTCAAGCAGTTTGCTTAAGCATGAGGTGAGAGCAATTGGACGGTAACTATTTGGAGATGTCGGATCTTTACAAGTTTTTAAAATTGCTATTATTATTGTCAGTGACCAAGTTGCTGGAAATACCTGCTGGGACCATATTTTGTTGAAGAGAGAGAGAGTACTGCTGGGAGGAAGGTTTCGTGGGCTTTTTTAATCATGCTGTACGAGATGTCATCATGGCCAGCAGCGCTATCGCTGGTTGTGCGTAAGGCAGTTTTAAGTTCTGACATGGTTAAGGGGCTATTGTATGCTTCTTTGTCTCCCCCCAAGCGCAGCGGTCTTCCTTCCCACCTTTCCTTATATCGCATGAAGGACGCGTCGACGGTTGCGTTATCACTCACTGACGAGAAGTGTCCCGCCAGCATCTCCGCAGCTTCCAGCAATGTTTCAGTCAGGTTGTTCGTACGGGGATCTCTCAATTTTGGGGTTGGAGTCAATTTAAATTTTCCGGACAGCTTTTGGACTTTTTTCCATACTAAGTTTAGGCTGGTTTTAGTATTTATACTACTGATGAAAGCTTTCCAGGATGTTTGCTTACTTGTCAGGAAGGTCTTCCGGCAGATTGCCTTTGCTCTATTGTATCGGATCCTGTTATACGCATTGTTACATCTTTCCAAGGCTCTTTCAGCTCGCGTACGCTCTCGTTTTGTGAGGTATGGATGTATCAGCAGCTTGCTGTAAGATGTTAGTCAAGTAGCTGTGTGATCCTCAACATTCTTTCCATTCAGCTGGTCGATATCCTCACTTGACAACTGGGTCAGTCTGCTAAACAGAGTCCAATTTCCTTTGTTTAGGTCATACCGTTCATATCTGGCTTGCATATTTTGAGGATGGACAGGATCGAGATGGATAGGGTAGTGATCGCTGTCATAAAGGTTTGCATTAACATGGTAGTTAAAACCCAGATAGCAGTCAGGAGAGCATAGTGTTAAATCGATGACAGAGAGGGATCCCGTCTGCCTGTGAAAATGTGTAGGTTATCCGTCGTTCATGATACAGATGTTATTTTCTCTTACTATTCTTTCCATGAGTTGTCCTTTATCATTTACCACGTTGTCATTCCATAGTTGGTTTCGAGCATTGAAGTCCCCCATTATAATATACGGGGTAGGCAGCTGGGAAATCAAATTTTCAACTTCTTGGTGTTGTATATTGATGTGCGGCAAGTAGACCGAGCATATGGTGTACGTCCGGTGCAGATTAATACGTAGTGCTACTGCTTGCAATGTGGTACGCAAGTCAATCCGGTGATGCGGTATTGTCCTGTGGATCAATATTGCAGCGCCCCGCTCGTGATCATCAGCGCGGGTCACACCAGAGGTATAGAGAGAGTACTGAGTGGGTGGTGTCACCGTTCTGTCCCGGAGCATGGTCTCTTGAAGGCAGACACATGCAGGGTGGTATAGATTGAGGAGTTGTTCAAGTTCACAGAATTTGGTTCGGTACGATTCCAAATTCCATTGAATAAATGAATCAAAATTCATTTACAAATTGAGGTACTGGTGTGTTTTCCTTCAGGTTCCGATCACTTGAATTTTTTGGCTTTCTGCTGATCTCGATGCTCGGTCTCGGCTTCTTGATGGTGGCGATGTCGTTCGCTGTTTCTTGGTTGGTGCAGTAGGCTTTGGTTTGTAGGTCATTGAGTTTCTACTGGAGTTGCCATCGTCATTGTCGCTTCCATAGCCTTGGAGGTTTGTAAGGCTGGAAGTTGCCTCCCTCCGCTTGAAAGAGTATTTGGTGAGAGAAGCTGGCGTAGGTTTTTGGCCTTTCACTGTTTAAGGGGGTTCTCCGTCTGGCTCCAGTTGTTTTCGTTGTCGGTTAAAGACTGTAGGCTCCTTGGGCTTAGAGAGTGTGGCGTTATTTATTTCTTTTTGCGTCGTCCTTTTCGGTGAAATGATGGGTTGGGATACGGCAACTGTTGGGAGTTCCTGAGCGAGTACTAATTGAATCGGTGGCCTTCGATTTTACATCAGCTGTAGCTGGAGAGGATTTAGCGTTGCGAGGAGTAGAGTCAGTGCACGCAGTGGTTTGGTTAGGAGGTTGTTCATTGTCGTTTTTTGCCTGAACTGGCCTAATTTCTGGTTTTGCAGGTTCTTGTTCAGTGTGAGTCGGCTGTTGTGGCATATATTCCTGAGGAGCAGCAGGGTTGGGCTCTTCCGCAGAGGTACTTGTATCTCCCCTAACTACCGCGCTATACATCCGCTCATGCTCCGGATGTTTCTCCAAAACGAGGTCCATGGCTTCTGAGCGAGAGGTCTTCAATCTCTGTTGAGTGGCTAAAATTTCACTTTCAATTTGATATTTTGGGCATTGTCTATCATTTGAGTAATGCGGCTGCCCGCAATGATAGCATCGGACGGCATTAGGACAGGAGCTCTTTTGATGCCCTTCCTGCCCACATCGGGAGCACGTGTCTGCTTCTCTGCGGCAGTATTTTGCAACGTGGCTATAGCGTTGGCATTTAAAGCATTGTTGCGGTCTTTCTTTATATTCTTCTACGAGCTCACTGTGCCAAGATGCCAATTTCACAGCTCTTGGCACCGTGTGCTTTTGGAATGTCAGGATGTATGTGTCGGTAACAACTTTCTCGCCATCTCTCCTCAGCTCTATTCGCCGCAGGTCAATCACTCCCTGGTCAGCTAGGTGGTCCTTCAGTTCTTCCATAGAACACTGTCCGAAAGTCTTACTTCGGACTACACCAAGAATAGTGTTGAGTGACCGGTGGGGCTCTATTACTACTCCCTTTCCGCCAATGCGGTCCAGTTTCATCAGTTTATCTGATTGGGTCACAATATTTGTCTCTATGAGGAGACTGTTATAGCCAGATTTTACAATTTTCTCTGGAGTACCAATCGTCTTAGTAATGTCGCGTTCTGCCAGCAACACGTTCAAATCTCTGGAGATATTGACCCCAGGGAATCGTACAGTATAATATTTGACATAGTATGGTATGGAGTTCTCGAACATTCCTTCCAGTCTCAGCATCTGACGAGCTCGCCGGTCATCTCGTCGTCTCCTCTTCACCTGTCGACGGTTCATCGTTTTCCAGATGCTCTGTTCATCTCCGGTCACAGCTTCCTCATCATTGTTAGGCTCTCGGGTTGCCTCAGCTTCCACTGTTTTGGTCTTTGAAGCGTCCTCGTTACACAAGTTTCTCTCATTCGTCTGATTTTTTCCATTATTCAACTCAGTCTCGGCACTCGCTCCTTGTGTGGGGTCCACACTTAGAGGAGGCAAATCGTTAGTCTGCATTAGAGCAGGACTAACAGTATCCATTTGAGTTTCCAGGTCGTCAGCGGCAGGTAGGGATTGATGGGTTTCCATCGCGTACTGGGGAGACCCCGGTTGGCTCCCCCTAGCACAATCGCTAGGGGGCACCTTGTAACTGCTTACAAGCTCCTCAGATGATGTTGGTTTAATAATCTACATCAAAGAACAAAATAATACAAAACCCCGATGGAGGGGCGGCCGCCTGCGTTGGTTCTACCTACAACAAGCTATCAAGAATAATTAAATGAGGTCAGCCTGTTATTTTACATTAATTATCTAATGTATATCAAAGACAAGTAGGTATACTAATAGTACCACCACGTAAAGGTGCAGGTCGACTAGATACACTCTAGTTAGAATGTACCTTCTATCAAATCCTAATCAATATTCAGCAATGTTCCCCTCACACATATAAACAAATACACTTGGTACCAGTAAAACGTGGTAAAGGGAACAGTGAAAATTCCAAATACCTAAAGATAGGCGCCTGATTAGTCACCCTGATTAGTCACAGATTAGATTAGTCGTTAGTATTAGCCTCCCTACCCAGCAACAAATGCGATCCAAAGAGAGGAAGGAGGAAGACACCATTTAGTATGGAGTTAAGAAAGCGCAGAATCTACGCAGAAAGGACATAGAAACAGTAAGTTGTGAAAGAAGATTATGAAACAAGATCAAAATTGAAGAAGAAAGTAGTAGGAGCTGAAGAACAGGACAGCAGTGAACCGAAAAAAGGTGGTCTTTAACATAACAAAAACATTTCATTTCAGCAAAAAAGAAGGCCTACCCAACTCTCAGCTCGGGCCGTCACATTCTGATTAGTCACAATTAGCTCCCACCAAATGAGATAGAAGTCCATTCTCGGGTAGCTTAACGTTCGGCAAGCTCGACACTTCAATGGTGAATGGGAACTTCGGGTTAAAATTCAATCGACAGTTATGAACGAAAGTAAATATAAGATCAAAGAATTCAGTTTTTCAAGTTAACTAGATTCCTCAAGTTGATACAGAGAACTTGTAAGATGTGAAACTTTGAGTTCCGTTGCGAGATCCCAGTAAAAATTCGTTTTCAAATTGCGGTTCAAAATTTCGTCCATCATAACTTCCACGGTACAGGACTAGCTTACAGTTATACTAAAGATCTGTCACAACTCGTCATATTTTGTAAGCGCTATCGGTAGCAAGGAAAAAAAAGCAATTACCATCTACGGGTGATCGCTATTCCTCATTTCAATACTATGCACTGTTTTTTCAGTCAAACGACACTTCCAGGCTCAGTGCTGAGGAAGAGCTTCCGACTCGCTCATGGCAACAAATGCAAGAGCAGCCTGTAACAACAGGCGCATCTAACGCGTACTTCGAGCAGAACGAATGTAGGAAGATATTTTTTGTGTCCATGGGTACTAATTCAGTCACATTGTTGACATAAGTCACGGACGGAACTCCACAGTGAAAGAATGAGAATAAAAACAACATACTACTGCGTGTGTGTTCAATCTGAAATATCAAGATATCGGATGTGGATACTGAAGCTAATTTAGTTCCCCGTTTTAGGCAATGAGCTTGTGCATTGTGAAAATATTTAAAGCCAATGCATTTAATAGTTGTCATGCGATTCAATTTTGCCTGTTAGGAGAAAAGAAACAAAAATGAGATTTACAACAGATTTATGAAGAGGTTAATCCGAACAGCCATTTTGTACTCTTATTATAAAACTTGAATCTATCCTATAATTTTTCTCCGCGTAAGCGAATATCTCCATACCTCAAAGCAGAAATTTACAGCCCTTGTAACGACATGAAGCATTTTAAACATCGGGAACAAAATTCACCAAAATACACTTCCTCACGAACTGTTCATGCAATGCGACACTCAAGATGCACGAAATTATAAAAGAACTGCAAATGATATCTTCCTATGAGATTCAAAACACCATCCCTGAAATAACTATTTAGTACCTACTCGAGACAAAGTTGATATCATAGGAGATAAGAGTGACAAAGAAAAGCGCTTTGGTTGGGCCCACACAAAATAAAGCTTCACAATCCCAGGCCCGCATAAAAATGAAGCTCTACAGTCCCAATTCGAGTCAGTAGGATGCCATTAGAACAACGTGCAGCACATGAAGGGAAGGCTTATCTTCAAGTTGAGCTCGAGCAGATCAGGCCACGGCGAGCAGGTGCCGCACATACGCGTTGTCCCGAGCCAGGACCTTGGACTTGAGGTCGGTGAGGGCTGATTGTAACTCCTCGTCCGTCAGGTCGTCTACCTTCAAACTGGCGGCCTCCGTCAGGGTGCTCTTCACAAGCTCTTCACCTACCTGGGAATTTTTTGAAGTGATTGGTGTATGCTGAACATTATTTGGGTAACGGACCTTCCTTTAATCATCAGTTATGTTCTGTGAATTGTACTTGATCAGATATGTACTGAAGTAATAGATGTGTACTGAACTATATTTGGGTAATGGATCTTCCTCTACACAGCAGGTAATGTGAAGTGAATTGGTAAGTACTGAACATTATTTGGGAAATGGACACAATTCAAGATATGTTCTTTTTACGTTTCCAGGACCCTATCCCAAAAAATCACCGTCAACAGTCTGCATCTACTACATTGAGAGAGCGACTGAAAAATAACACCGATCAAGAAACAGCTTAAGAATTGACCTTAACATTTATGTAACTCCCGTCTGTCGGCGTTCCCAGAGCATTCCCATAAGCACTTGTATATCTCGATAACTTTCACTGGCTTTCTCCAACCACAACATACATACCTTACTCAAATATTATCACTAAGAATGTACGAAATCGGGAAGAACAAATCAAATTAGACGAGGTAGTTCAAGGAATAACAAAGGTGTTCTAAAGATGGGAAGGAGGTAGGCAAATTCAATACTATCAAAGTAAAAGAAATAAAGCATAACTCACCAATTTTTCTTTTTTCCTTCTTCTGACGGCCTCTTCAGAGTCGTCCGAGCCAGATGAAGCAAAGTCTTCCTCCAATTCTTCCGCTTTTCGTTTGGCATACTGAGGGTAAAAAACACGAACATCAAAATCAAATGACAAAAAATAAGCTCAAGGTCATAAACAAATGATTACACTTTTTCCCAACGCAATACACAGGCGTCCGGAGAGGCCGATAGGAATAGTTGAGAAGGTATTCTACAACTACATCCGTAGCCAAAACACAGAAGTAGATAAACGTGAACAGTAATTTCATCTTTGGTAGATGACTCGAGTAAATAATAGATCTCTATGTACTTCTCTTCTACATTCAAAATCTTGGTTATGGAAATCTTGGAACTAGCCAAAGCACCTCCAAATGATCACCATAATCGTCATCCCTCGTCAACATAGTACGGTACGCGAGGTATTTTCACTAACGGGCAGCTCATCTGGTGATAATAGCAAAGGAACAAGACTGGCAGAAGAAGTTAAAGGAAGGATCCTTCTACTCTCTGAGCTCGCCCTTCACTCTCTCCCTCCCTCAAGTTTAGCAGCACAAAAAAACATTCCTGCAGCACAGCTTCAGCAATGAAATATCAAACAAAAATCTCCTCTCCAAGATGCGGTCGAGCCTCTCACCTCGACGACCTGGGGCGGGAAGTGGGCGATTTTGGCGCAGTGGATCCCGAAGCTGCGGTCGCACGCACCACTCAGTACCTGAACGGAGCGTTGCAAGTGGAAACCAATTCCATTATTATTGTATGCGAGAAACCAATAGCAAGATCACACAAAATGAATGCAAAATAGAAACCAATTCCATTATTATTGTGTACAAGAAACCAATAGCAAGATCACACAAAATGAATGCAAAATAGAAACCAATTCCATTATTATTGTGAATAAGAAACCAATAGCAAGATCACGCAAAATGGATGCAAAATAGAAACCAATTCCATTATTATAATTATACATCAGAAACCAAAGGGATTATAATTGTATTTAAGAAACTAATAGCATTATTATTATATACGAGAAACCAACTCCCCCAACATCAATGACCGATTGAAGACATCTACACTGTGCCACTATTAACTGAGCAACACGACAGAAATTTGGCGCATAAGCCCGAACGTTACAAGCCTTGCAACATTGAATAAAAATGAAAAATGCAATTGGAAATACATTCGAATATCCTTTGTATTGTTTATATAATTCAAATGTTAAAATTTCGCGTTCTACTGTAAATTATGAGTGATGATTCAAGGGAAATATCTTAGTCCTGATAGAGGTCAAACATGAATTTTTAACCTATGTTCACCGAGATACCGCTGAAACCTATTTCACCCATACAAAAACTCATAAGAACGCCAGACAGAAGCCAGTTCTAGTAAACAAAAACGAATTTGCAAGCAACGTTAATCTGAGTACCTTCAAAATTCATTCAAACCATGCAAGAATTTAACAAGAGAACAAACGAGAAGCCCATCACCTGATAGAGGAGAGTGAGAGAATCGTCCTCAGTAGCGGCAGCGACGTGGAAGTTCTTGACGCTCGCAGGCAACACGTCAGCGAGGGCGGTCACCTCGTGGAAGTGTGTCGCGAACAGGCAGTACGCGCCGATGTCTCGCGCGATGTGCCTTCAAGATATGACTGCTCTCATCCTCATCACTACTAAATATATAGGACTACTCTCATCCTGGTAAGACTACTAAAAATATATGACTGCTCTCATCCTGGTAAGACTACTAAAAATCCAGATGACTACTAAAAACACATGACTGCTCATATCCTGATGACTACTAAAAATTTATGACTACTCATCCTGGTACGACTACTCAGCTCCTATCTTGATGCCCGAGCGTGATAGGCATCTCACGCCATGGGGGTAAGGAACCGATGCCTAGAGCAATGGGTCATTAATGCACGATTGTAAATTTTTTATAATGAAAATACATTTCCAGAGCAATTCAGCGATCCCTGATGGTTGGAATCGGCACACACGTCTTTCATAATTAACCAGTGATGTCAAGAAACAATTTGATAATAATATTGATTGGAAGAAATGAAGTACTTATGAGAATATCAAGGGATAACCGACTAGGAAGACTCAGTAATGAAAATTTCTACCTTATATTTACTTACTCTCGTCAGGAGCAATAAACGCCCTTAGAATCAACACCCCGTTGAACTGAAGCACGAGTGTCACAAAACGACACGCATAAACACTTTATAAACACGACACACTTCACAAACACGTCACCCACTCCGTAAATGCAACACACACTCTATAAACACGACACGCATTTCACATATACGTCACCTACTCCACAAACGTTACAAACAAGCAGGCCCTCGCGACTCACTCAGAGATAGCCCAGGCAAGCCCGAAGCCGTCGTATGTCGAGGTGCCGCGTCCGAGCTCGTCCACGATGATCAGCGAGTCCCGAGTTGCGGTCTTTAGAGCAGATATTGAGATGCAAAATGTCAAGTCACGAATGCAGCGGAGGAATTTGAAGCCTCCGAAACCCAGTTCATGGTTATAACAATTCAAGTATTTCCTGAGAAATTGGTTATAACAATTTCCTGAGATCCTCACAAGAAAAGTACCAAAATTTTCATTGGAATTGAGCCATTTTATTCCCAAATTTTGACAGTTGAGTAACTTTTTCGATTTTTATTATTAGGAGTTTGATTTCACGGTCAAGAGCACATATGACTAATTATGATCTAACATGACCTGTCATTACACAGAACGCTTCAATAATAAATATCTACCATTCAATAAAATAAATAGCATCGAGTGTGATCAATCAAAAACATTGCATTTAATTTGTTGAAAAGTAAATTCTTATCCATCATTATCATCATTCATTAGTCAAAGAGTCCACAGCTACACCAAAGGCAATGTCTAGCCAGCAAAGATCAGGAACAATTTATTGCCTACAAAAAGAGCGGGGTGTCAACATACAAGGTGTGTTCCCCCACAGGATACCCGACGCATTTAAACAGCATGTACGAGTTGAAGTGAAGAGAAGACCAATAAGAGATGCCTAAGAGGATGCAAAATCCCTAATCCCTAAATCCCTAAGGCTCATCTATAGCTAAGGTACATCTAACATCATTCTTTTATCCTATGGTCTCTAAAAGAAAAGTAATGAAATCGCAATATGAAGGCAAAATTCAAGTCTAAAAACGTCCACACCAACACAAGGAACGATCCCACAAAACAAATCTTGATTATTTCATAGAACAATGCGTATAGCATTTCAATGAAATATTCAGGATTTTTTTTGTGGGATAATTTCCTGTGTTGGCGTAAACGTTTTTAAATTTAGCCCTCATCTCAAAAGCGTCTCCAGTCCCGCTGTACACGGCCCCCCCACACACTCACCCTGAGGATGCTGGAGGTCTCCAGCATCTCGGCCATGAAGGTGGACACGCCCTTCTGCTGGCAGTCTCCTGCCCCCACTCGCGCTGAGCGCCACAGGAGAGCACCATTATTGTAACACAATGAATCAGTTGTAACAGTGAGTATATTGCTATTATTGAACCGTAATTCACAATGAATTAATAGTAAAAATAAGGATATTAACACTTTGACTGCGGCAGTAAAACTTAAGTTCAAAATTAAATTCAAATTTAACGTCAATTGTAGTGAGCAATTTTGAAAATGGCAAACATCAACTGGATCGTGCCTTCATTTAGTTTTGATCAAGTACGTATGAAAATTTAGATTGTGACTACTGACCGGTCAGAAGTATTATGAAAACTCAGTGACCACAGGTGGTTCACATCGCAGTCTAAGTGTTAATCACTAGCAGCAATAAGGATATTAATATACGTCCCTGTACTATGCCTATTTCCTCGTGAAAAGCAAGCTGCTGAAGATGATAGTTATCTCCTCATGAACCACAAATTTTAGGTCTGCTACTTGCTATATTGGCTTCGAGACGTGGCATGGATCGATAGGTGTCACTGCTCTCCGTGTACCACCATAACGCGACACCACATCAATATAATCATAACAAACATGTCGGTAATACCTGGTCAATTCGGGAGAATCCTAGTGGACGCGCCGGTAATAATTGGTCAATTAAGAGTCTAAACTCTAATGTTGAATGCTCACTTGCAAATTTTCCTTCATTATTTTCCCAAGTAAAAATCTTTTTAGAACGGCAGGGCATATCTGCAATCGATGCATCTTTTTTCTTTTGCGATAATATAGACAAGCCTCTTAGGCATCTCTAAATTCACTGATTTTAGCGACTAGACCAAACTGATAAATGTCCATGTCGAACCTTATTCATCATTTTCATACTCCTTACAATGAATTACATAAAGCTTTTCTGCATCCATGCTGCGCCAACTCACCCAAGATGGCTTCTATGATGCGCCAACTCACCCAAGATGGCTTCTATGATGCGCTAACTCACCCAAGATGGCGTCCATGACGGGTATGCTGGCCTCGCTGCAGGGCACGTAAGAGCCAACATGCGCCATGAGGACGGCGGTGGCCACACCACGCAGGTATGTGGACTTGCCCCCCATGTTGGGCCCTGTGATGATGT
The DNA here is from genome assembly GCA_030386875.1 of Morinoia aosen. NCBI lineage: Eukaryota > Metazoa > Arthropoda > Malacostraca > Amphipoda > Talitridae > Morinoia > Morinoia aosen. Next base: position 937,751 of record CM059571.1, read on the forward strand.
GGAAGCGCCCAGCCTCTGCACATGGACGACAAAATACACATCGGTGTAAGTCACGTGTGGCAATAAATGCCCCAGTTGGAGCACAGGTTGTGTCTTACCATGAATGGGAGCAGTAAGGCTTAACGATTTCTCACATTGAAAAAACAAGGATTGGTCAAAAAGGCAAAAACGAGGCTAGTAAAACTGATATGATTAGAAAAATAAAATAACGATTGATAAACGATAAAGCAAGGCAGAACATTATTTCAGAATAATTTCAACCACTGCACCATAAGTACCAAAATGAATCCACACATGCTCTTAGATGAGATTTAATTCTTTTGACGACTTCAGGAACATCACTGAACTGTTTCACAGATGGCCTTTTAGACTATAAAGATTTGAATACTATTTGAGAACATAAATTTCTTGCTCATCTGACTTCCATTAGTACGTCGCTCAAATACGTAGTGATTGCATGGAGTAAAAGAAGGTTGGACTAGCAGCGCAATATGTTAGGAAGACACGGAAATGATTGAACTAAAGCCACAGCAGATTCTTATCAGCAACGCTTGATATGCGGAGTACCTTGTGATTTCTCGGAGAAACATTAACTTTCTAAAGAAGCTGACAAGGAGAGTCTCAGAGTCTGTTTTTGTAATTTCACTTCCCGGTTCCTTCTATCAAATTTTAATGCAGACATGCGGTATTATTACACTTCCAATTAGAAACAAAGCAACTGATCCTGCTCAACATGAACTCAGTTGAACAGAGCTGGCTTATCAAACTTGCACCAAACCTCTTCCCAAGCCAGCCCAAAAGAAACACGTAATCACATAAACCATACATGAACTCCCCTATCTTTCCAGAACAAGAACCTGAACACTTACCGTCTCCCATGTTGGTGTCATTGGGAATGAAAGACACGCCGTCCTGCAGCTCGAGACAAGGATGCCGGCACTGCACAAGGCGCAGGGACCCGGCCCCCATAGGCAGCATCTTGGGTCGCACGTAAGGTACAAGGGAGGATACAGCTGCGGACGCCAGCGCGCAAATGCAGTCCAGGGTCGTCAGTACAGACGAGAGGGATTGTATCACCTCAACGTAACCACCTGGAAATTCATGTAACGAACGTCAGAGATGGAGTTTTCATGTTATCCTACGGGTATACACGAGGGCGGACTAAATGCAGGCGTTGGTCAGCAGTGCAACAAGCCAAATTGATCTTCGACCCTCTTTCAGAAGTTGCTCCACAGTATAGGGATTAGATTATAAGTTAGTTTAAGCCTCCCTAACCGCTACAAAAAAAGAGCGTATCGAAGAGAGGAAGGAGGAAGGCACAATTTAGTATGGAGATAAGAGAATGGGGAATCTATGCAGAAGGGGCATAGAAACAGTAAGATGAGAAAGAAGTTCACGAAACAAAGTCAAAGTTGAAGAAGAAAGTAGTAGGTGCTGAAAAACAGGACAGCAGTGAACCGAAAAAGATGGTCCGTAACAAAACAAATACCTATTCTATTTTAACAAAAAGAAAGCCTACCAAACCTTAAGCTCGGGCCCTCATATAGTCCCCCCTGGGAGCGCTAATTCCCATATATACAATAATTGTATCCCCCTGAGGGGACCCCACAGCATAGGGAAAACGCTCTCTAAAAGTAAAATGATTGTTGTTGGACAAGCTTGTGAAATGATTGTAGCTCAATGCAACCAAAAATAGGAATAACTAGTCTGCAGTCAACGTCACAGTTCAAATCAGAAGAACACAGCAGCTTTCTCTTCACGTTCAACGCAGCATTCTTGATTATCCCAGCACCGTACATGAGATGTTGTGGATCATCCATCTTAGGTCAGTCAGCTGTACATGTGATGTTAAGGACTATCGCCCAAGACCATACATTTTAGGCCAGTTAGCTCATGTAGAACGTCTCATGCAACGGAGAGTACTCAGCACAAAAAAAAAAAAAAATTGCTAATCATCCATCTTAGGTAAATCAGGCCATCAAGAACGAATCTATAAAATACCAAGTCCACTTAACTTCATGCAGTGAAACAAAAATAAAATACCGATCATCCTTTAGAATCATCCATCTTAGGTGAGTAAGAGCATCAAGAACGCCCTCTCACACTTTGCAAGTCGATGCAGCTCACGCAATGTAAACAATAAACGCAAATGCAATGTTGATCATCCATCTCACACTATTTCAAGTCTCACGCCACTCAGCCCACACAGTGTAAACAAACAACGCACAGGCAATGTTGAGGATCTCATGCACGACTTTCTTCTGCTGCGTTTCATAGAGCTTCATCTGCGCGGTGTGCTCGCAGCTGAGGTCCGCCACTCTCGCGTTGCGGAAGCGGACGCCAGACTTGTTTGTGTCGAGCGTCGTGTACGCGCGGTTGTTGCGCAAGCACTTCTCGTCCTGCCCGTGGTGTCAAAACTTATACTTTGATTGCAATGGATAAAACTCAAGTTAAATATTCATACACGCAGCATCAGGAGTAGATTATTAGTTAGTTTAAGCCTCCCTGTCCGCCACAAAGGCGGTCCAAAGAGAGGAAGGAGGAAGGCACCATTTAGTATGGAGTTAAGGGAACACGTAATCTATGCAGAAAGGTCATAGAAACAGTAAGTTGTGAAAGAAGGTTATGAAACAAAACTAAAGTTGAAGAAGAAAGTAGCAAGTGCTGAAAAACAGGACAGCAGTGAACCGAAAAAAGGTGGTCCTTAACATAACAAAAAAAAGGCCTACCTAGCTCGGGCCCTCACGTTTTCCTCCTGGCAGTGTAAATCTCCTACAAGACACGGCAGAAAAATGATCGTACCTTGAGCGTGACCCTGAAGAAGTACCCATACTGGGCGTTGTGCTCTAGCTTGATGGACTTGCTGGCCTCCAGGCCGAGATCGGCAGCGGCCACACGCAGCGCGCTGGACAGGTGCGTCTCCAGCGCGTCCAGCTGACCCCGGATGGCTGCATCACGCACACGGTAACATTTATGGACATGGTTACATTAAGAGCATAAGAAAGAAGTAAGCAAGGAATGGGGCACGTGACTAGAAACGAGAGTAGTTAGGAAATTTTTTATAATACTCATGATTGAGCTAGACATAAATCAGGTACAGTGAGTGACTAATGGGAATATAATTAGAGTGGCTGAGTGCAAGCACTTAAGCTGTCGTACAAACAGAAGTGCTAAGGAGTCATAAGTTAGCCCTCAATCATCTAAGTTCAACAACTGGAATCTGAATTTTTCTGATACACATTCTCTCGAGATGAAAGAAGTGAGTCTGAGTATGTGCTGCTTATTCGCCCTGTCCCTCATGATATCACAAACAATAAATTCTACTTATTAATCATGTCCGCTGTGGTCTGGAATTTTACGATCATGCTGAACACGTTATTCAATTAAAGTATCCATCTTGTGCATGTGCTTTGCTTGGAAGGCACCAAGTTCAGAGTTAGACAGAGCCGGAGATAAAGCTGATATCCATAAAAGCCGCAATGCCATGATTTGCAATGGGTTCACACACACAAAACCTAACTTGTGCTGTCAAGTAGCACCTTCTTGGCAAAATTGTCAACTTGGCTTTGTGGTAGTGTAAAGTAATATAACCTGCCAGATTTTCCTTCAGCAGGAGTAACATCATAAGCCGTACCGGGTGTTGCCAGAAGAATACACCACCCGAAATCGAGAATTATACACGAAGCAGAGGCAATAAAAAAATCATGTCGATAAAAAACGATGACACGCGTGCTAAGGGCCAACGAGTCTTATCAGCTTGTCCTCTAGAAGTAAAGATGAGCTAACAAGAATAATAAGAATTAGAATCAGACATGAATGATAAGACAATAAAATAGAATATGAAAAAAAAAGAACTGACCGCAGAGCTCCTCATCAAAGTCAGGTTTGATGACATAGACGCCTTGCTTGACTTGCTCCAAGTCCACCGTCGCCTCGATCATCTCCTGGAACTTGCTGAGGTCTCCAGCACTCTCCTGCCCACATCAGCATCATATGACCGTATCACTTGATGAGCTGTTTGTAATGTGTAAAGAATGAAGGCCAGTAAATACTGCATATTGAAACATTTCTCCTCTCTGTTAAGCCAGACATAGCTCGGACGAGAAAAACTCGCGCTCAGCCGTGGAGCTGCATGGAAACCTCTTTGAAGCTCCAGTAAATCTCAAATGAAAAAAAAGAACTGCTTCCTGTTACTTCGTGTAAAAATTTCGCATCTTTTGAAGAGTGTAAACATTTATGTATTCTATATACGTCTAAGCCGAGATCAATACACTACAAGCTAGACCTGAGCCAACAAATCTCACCCGTTACTTTTTAACCGAGTTTATTATAATAGCACTAATGGATATTGGTGCTATTTTGACTAGTGCCAGACAACAAAAACAATAGTTAATAACAACATATTGGTAATAACCAATAACAATAGTTATTGGTGCCCCACAAGATCCATTTCTTGTAATTATAGTGTATATGGACTATAGATATCCGATTTCAACAAAATGACATTAAAAGGAACATGAAAAATGGGAGCAACAATACCAGAGAGTAAGATTTTTCAGTGATTTACGTCCAGCGTGCAGCTAGCCGCACAAGTTCTTCTACGCCGTCTTGGCTGTGAAACGTTCAGTAGCAAATATCACAGCTAAGTTCTCTGAACTTACACTGCGCTGTGCTGTGAAACTGATTTCCACGTGGCATAGATAAGTTATCAGAGCTCACACTGAGCTGTTCTCGTAAAACAATTTTCACATGGCACAGCTAAGTTCTCAGAACTTACACTGCGCTGTACTGCTAGTATGGTTTCCACAAAGCATAGCCAAGTGTCCAGAACTTAGAATGACTGTAACGAGATCCAGCTTGAGACCTGGAGTGGAGCGGTGAAGACAGCGGTGAGCGCAGAGCTGAAGTCGCCTTCATACCGCGCCAGGGCCTCGCACAGGTCCGGCAGTGCCTCCGCACACTGGTACAGCCTGCACAGTTGCTATGTGTTTAAATTACTGCAACGGACAATAAACCCAGTCACGAAAAAGATTATTAATATGACTTTAGCATACATGAACCTGGTGGTGGGAAACATTATCAAAATTATGCGCATCAACATTCAGCACGGGTTGATCCAGTTTGAAAATGGAGGTATGACATAGTCCAGGAGAAAAATAGACTTGTAATTGGCCAATCGCCTTAGCAGTGAAAATAGGTCTTTTGCAAATAATTATATTCTGATTTAGAAAAACCATTGAATGTTTCCAGTGGTACGTACTTCGATAATATTATAAGGAATATCATTGTTTTGATGAAAAGCGTTCTTTGAAGGCAATGAAAAAATCTGGAAGTGGTAATTCCTAAATAAATATCCAACATGCTGGCCAAAGCATCGGTGCAAGTAGTTGGCTTGTCTATATATCAGTAGTCTTCAATGGCAAAAAAAGCAAAATTTTAACAGTCATAGGTAAGTTCTACAAATTCAATTTTACTGTACACAATCTTACTGCACCAGTAGACACACAACACAGAACACACCAAGACCTCATACAGCAAGTGATGCAGACAGCACAACGGCACACACACTACCTCAACATGAGTACACACACTATAACACAATGCGACCAGGCACGCTACTCAAGCGAACACATAGGCACAACAAAACAAATGGATGCACACACACAATACCTCAAAAACATAGACAGACCTACAACTGAACATAAGTCGACATTCAAAAAATAGTAAAACAACGTTACAACACAACCAGACCCACACAACAGTAAAGACTTGGACATCACAACACAAGCAAACACACACAGCAGGCAAGTACAACCCATACGATACAAACAGACACACAACACAACCACACTCAGAAAACACACACCCAGACCCACACAACACAACCATACACCACACAACACACACGCGACCTGTAGCAGTCCTGGAGGTTGGCGTGCCCCCTGGCGAGGCGGCGCGCTATCCTGGGCAGGTCGGGTACGCGCTTGAGATGCCCCTCCGCCACGCTGTTGCGCAGCTCGTTGCTCTCCACGAACGCCGTCACCAGGTCCTGCCGCTCCTCTGAAACAAAACTTGTAGTCATTATCAACGAATCATCAATGATCAAAGTCCTCCTCGGATAACCAGGTCCTGCCGCTCCTCTGAGACAAACCTTTTGATGATTATCAACACCTCATGAATGCTCAAGTTCCCGCTGGGATAATTTTGTCAAAGGTTTGCCCGGGCAAACACCTGAACTTTGTGCTAATTATCAACGTATCATCAATCCTCAGCACACCATGAAGCCAAGATGACGAGTATCAGTGCTACGTGACAGGAGTAGTAATAAATATGAGACTGACGAAGCGAGCTCACGCTATGTCGGGTTGGAGCAATAAGTTCAGTGTCCTTTTCTGTGTGTCGTCACAATGGATATCAAGACTCCTTACTAGACGAAAGAAATTTGTAACTACATAGTAAGTTTTACTCAATGCGCGTTTAGATTTTGCACATACTTTCTTTGTTTCAGGTACACCGGACGAAATTATACAATTTCAGTTAATATCAATTTAATCTAATAAGTTATCGACACTGGCCCACAGTTGCCAGCTTTTTTTCAGACAAGAATTCCCAATTGGCCGAATTCTATTCATAAAATGGCAAATTCGTAAATGACAGTCGTAAAATAACCATCTTGTAAGGCCAGCACCAAGTGTGCGCCCGTCAAAGTCTTGTAATTCACCAAGCGGAGAATCAAATAATTACGGACCACAGACTGACAAGATAACTTGGAAACCAAACTACGCCAGTATCGTACGAGTATAAAACTAAAAAAATAGCATGATGCAATTCGAACGGCTTTTCATTGCATTATTCACGGAAAAAAGGGAAATGGCTAAAGGTGGTCTTATTTCATAAAAAACGAAAAATATTCTTCAGGATTTTCCAAACTATCCTAGGTATAATCAAGAAAGCTTGTTGTATGAGAGAAGTTTTGTAAAGTAATTAAGTACTTAACGAAAACGAGCAAGCAAAATTAATCAATCAAACAAGAGGGAGTATCCGCTCGACGCCACGAATTAGAAACGAACGACAAGTGTCACAACGTAAAACGTAATCAAAACACACGAGCTATGCTTCAGACGAAGCTATAGTAGCCCTTAAGTGCATACAGCCATCATTTTCAAGACACAAACACAAAACTCATCACTATAAAGCCCACAAATACTACAAATGTATGTATATACGAGTATATACATATATATCCTAAATATATATATATATCCTATATATATTTAAATAAATATAAAGAACACCGCGACGCAACAGAAAAACAGAGCTGAGAGCAGAGAACTCAGAGCAGGAGCCGCTATCGACTCTTCCAAGCAACGATGAACGCGCGACGAACGAACGGGATTCGAGGCAAAATGAAAACGGACGATACGGCCTGATTTAAATTCATTACTGTGTGTGTATATATATATGGGCAAATGGATGAACGACTTAGGTAAAAAATAAATGTGTGAAAGAAGTAACGAAAGAACTGGGGTTAAATGAACGAGCTAGCAGATAGAGGGGAAAATAGGTAACTTCAAAAATGGAGTCAATGAATATAACGAGTAACTAAATTATGTAATAAACAGAGATAGAATGAATTAAAAAATTGATCCAACATAAAAATGAACGTTAAATTGAAAGAATGACGACACAAGTAAGAAATCGCATGAAAACCTAAATGCAAGAATAAAAAAAAACTATACAAGCATGTAAGCTACTTCTCCTAAAATATCAACTGAAAGGTCTGATAAAATCTCTGTCCATAAATTTTTCTCGAGAATTTAAGTAGGAGTTAGCAAAAGAAAAATGTTTATCTGCACGATTGAACCAAAGAGCTGAAACAAAAGCTGGAAACATTTTCTAAACGTCTCAAATGAGATCTCACTGCTCCTGAGGTAAACAAAATTGATACGGTCACGTAAAACGCCTTCCATCTTCAGAAAATTAGTGATTTTCTCAAATCATTCAATCAAACGAGCGAAAATTTGCATTCTCAAGACGCGTTTTCAAACAGGAAAATTTCTTTTACCGCGCATTTCGGTCATGATTTTTTTGACAAGATAATGATAATTTGAAAGGTTAGTTAAAAATTCCCTAACCAATACAACGGTGTATCGAAGAGAGGAAAGAGGAAGACACCATTTAACATGGTATTAAAAGGAGCGAGAAATCTATACACAAGGTGCGTCCCCCACACTCGGCGGATAGAAATCGCAAGATCAAATGGCGTTAACGAAACAAAAAAAAAAAAAGTCGAACATAAGAAATGGTACTGAAAGAAGGACAGCAATAAGCCGAAAAATATTGTCCGCAACCATAACATTAGAATATATATTAATTTAGGCCTCCCTAACCGCAACAAAAGCGTTCTAAACAGGATGGCACCATTTGGTACGGACTTGAGGAAACACGGAATTTATGCACAAGATGTCTTAAAAGCAGTTAGTATATAAGAAGTTTCCGAAATACAATTAAAGTTGAAGAAGAATGTATCAAGAGCTGAAAAAAGCTGAAAAGACAGCAGTGAACCGAAAAAAGATGGTCCTTACCGTAACAGATTAGATTAGTTAGATTAGTTGTTAGTTTCAGCCTCCTTACCCGCAGCAACAAATGCGATCCAAAGAGAGGAAGGAAGAAGGCACCATTTAGTATGGAGTAAAGAGAATGCTGAATCTATGCAGAAAGGGCATAGAAACAGTAAGTTGCGAAAGAAGTTCATGAAACACGATTAAAGTTGAAGGAGAAAATAGTAGGTGCCGAAAAAAACAGGACAGCAGTGAACCGAAAAAGATGGTCCGTAACAAAACTTAACCTATTCTATTTTAACAAAAAAGAAGCCTACCAAACCTTTAGCTCTGGCCCTCACATTGTCCCCCCCAGAGCGCTAATTCCCATAGATACAAAAGTTGTATCCCCCTGAGGGGTCCTTAACCCGTCTCTACATGGCCGACCTACCGGGAGGTTTGAAGAAAATGGGTTAACTCTGCAACTTACTGTACATTCATTAATCATGTTAGAAGTTTCATTGGGGGATCATTGTAAAGAGAGAGAGAGTTGCTCTTTCTATCAGTGGGGAAAAAAATGCTGCTACCCCAACAAAATTCTACGAAATTTGAGTTTTTATTTCGGTAAAATACAAAAAACAGAAATCAGAAAATCACTGGCCATTTTTTATTTATTGCACTTTCATGTTTTTTTATGATGCATTTTCATAGAATATGAGTTGCTGAATCTTGTGGTATGTGAATTTTTTTTTCAGGTCCAATAGTTCCGGAGTTATGTGCATTATATGTAAAACACAGTTTTTATTTTTTAGTTCATTTTGTGTATAGGCTGTTATCAAGCAGTTTCATTGCTTGTAAAGAGTTTGATATGCATAGAGCTTTTCCACCCGAATACAATGGTGGTATTATTTTTTTGCCTAGGAGTAAATCTGTGGATTTGGACTCCCATTTTTGGAACAAAAAACATAAAAAAAATAAAAATGATGGCGACCTTCTAAGAAGCAGAGTGTGTGCTGGTATGCCTCAGCTACACTGCTGGCCTTCTAAGAGGTTGTGCAGCGCCGGTAGCTAAACTCCAGACTGAGCAAAAGAATTCATACAGATTTGAGCTTGCTACCTCTCATTCCATGCTCCCCCCACCTAATTTTACCTTACACTAATGAATAGCGCTCAACGAGACGCTTAAGATCATATATGGCAACCCTAGGTTTGCTGATGTGAAACATGTACTAACTTTGCCGACCTTCTAAGAGTCCAGGACGCGGCGAAGAGTTAACATAACAAAAAACACTTTATTTCAACAAATATATGGTCTACCAAACTCTTGGCTCGGAACCTCACATTTCCCTCCCTCTAGACAACTGACAATATATATATTTCATTGGAACTTTCAATCAAACTTTGCCATGTTTATGAATGCTTCCTAATGGAAGGATCGCATCGTTGAGTCGCTTCACCTCGTCGTGGAGGCATTTGATTTAGCTAGCGTTTCCTTCGGCTCAAAGCTAGTGAAAAAAAAATCGTCTAAAGCAAAAATGACAATCGCATGAATCACGAAATTGGGTATTTTCCTTCAAAACAACTGCGACTAAAGGTTTTCTTACTTACTACCTAGAAGAGGCTAATAAAAGACTGCCTATAAGACGTCCATTAACTATTTCTTACCTCTTCTTCACTGTTTTTCCTAACAGCATTTCGAACAAGTCAACTGGAAATATACTTTTGAATATGTTTATTTAACCAGCTCTTCAGTATATATATATTTTCATCCCATTTCCTAATTCAAGACGAAAATTCAGACGCGCCTCTTCCGAAGACAAGGCTAATTTACTATCACTGTAGAACATGATACAGTATTTCTCGGCTTGTTCACTCTATTTGCTACGTGATGACCAACTTTCACAGGATCCAGATGTTTAGTTGACACTTGGCTTACCCAAACGACCTTCACCAAATTCTTCACCAGAAATAACGTCAACTTCACCAACACCTCTGAGTCCACCGTCATTTTAAAACTCATATTATAAGTAGAACCGTTCAGAAACGCGCAAGTTCGTGAAAAGCTTACTCAATTTCGTTAAAATGAGAGTGAGAAGAACACGGAGAGAGCGGGGGAGAACACATTCACAAAAACACCATTTCAGTCGCAGCACACGTTTGAAGTGACTGCTCCTGCGACCTGCGCGTTGCTGCTGTTGCACCATTTGAAAGCAAGCTCGTTCGGTACACGTCCAGTCGAGTACAGAGCTGAGTCAGCCGTTACCGTTTCTTTGGTGCGTCTCGTTACACCTTCGATATGCTTTGTTTGTGAAAGAACAGACTTATGATTTGCCATCTACTTTACATGTCATTAACTTGACGTGTTATTTACCTTACATGTTGGAAATGGTGAGTGAAAAGAAGAAGAAAGATGGTCCTTAACAAAACCAAAAACATTTTATTTCAACCTTAAGAAGGCCTATTGTACGTATGAGAATCACTGGCCACAAAATATCTAAATAAAATCAGTATACAGGCCCTAATTGCTCATACAAAATTGTGCATTTAATCTACCCCCTAGATAATTAAAGAAAATTATTCACAAATTCCAATGTTATCGAAGTGAAAAACAATGAAACCTCAAAAGAAAGAAAAATTACAATTGGCAGGAACCCTGTTAAATCACCAAATGAACATTGTTTTTTCATAGTCGTTTCATGTACATCTTGGTCAAACGCTAAAGAAAAGCCGGCTCGATTTTAGCTATGAGAAGAGCAATTCGACAACTTGGACAGTCAGGGATACGGGACTGAGGCGAGAAATCGCAGTACGCACGTTTCCAGCGCAGCATGGTTTTGAAAATATGCTTGTACGGAGTCTGTTTCACAGGCTAACAAGCTCACATTCCACAAGACCGGCCGGCGTTCCGTTTCACAGCATTTGAAGGCAACTTCTTCCACTATTTTCAGGAAAATATGTCTAACTTCACAAACCCACAACATATATCGGCCACAGAGCTGCCACGTGATGGGTGGCCCGAAATCTTCTGAAGAAAACGAACGCTAAAGACGTAAAGAGGGAAGTAGATTTTAGAATACCAACACAGATTGCAGAAATTAGGCAACCCCATGCGAGAAGTCACATTATTTTCCATTTCCCTTGTATCTCTAGTTATTACCAAATTGAAATAATTTTTCATGTTTTTTTCGTAGAACTTGGAAAATTTTAGGTTCATTGAGGAATATAGGTCGTAGAAGCAATAAAATGAAATAAAAAAAAATTACTGGCAATACTAATATGCACCGATAGTATTTTAGCAACCCGTGGTGCAACAACAAAAGTGGCGCAACACCAAAAGTGGCGCAACACCAAAAGTGGCGCAACACCAAAAGTGGCGCAACACCAAAAGTGGCGCAACACCAAAAGTGGCGCAACACCAAAAGTGGCGCAACACCAAAAATGGCGCAACACCAAAAGTGGCGCAACACCAAAAGTGGCGCAACACCAAAAGTGGTGCAACACCAAAAGTGGTGCAACACCAAAAGTGGTGCAACACCAAAAGTGGTGCAACACCAAAAGTGGTGCAACACCAAAAGTGGTGCAACACCAAAAGTGGTGCAACACCAAAAGGGGTGCAACACCAAAAGGGGTGCAACACCAAAAGTGGTGCAACACCAAAAGTGGTGCAACACCAAAAGTGGTGCAACACCAAAAGTGGTGCAACACCAAAAGTGGTGCAACACCAAAAGTGGTGCAACACCAAAAGTGGTGCAACACCAAAAGTGGTGCAACACCAAAAGTGGTGCAACACCAAAAGTGGTGCAACACCAAAAGTGGCGCTACACCAAAAGTGGCGCTACACCAAAAGTGGCGCTACACCAAAAGTGGTGCAACACCAAAAGTGGTGCAACACCAAAAGTGGCGCAACACCAAAAGTGGTGCAACACCAAAAGTGGTGCAACACCAAAAGTGGTGCAACACCAAAAGTGGTGCAACACCAAAAGTGGTGCAACACCAAAAGTCGTGCAACACCAAAAGTGGTGCAACACCAAAAGTGGCGCAACACCAAAAGTGGCGCAACACCAAAAGTGGCGCAACACCAAAAGTGGCGCAACACCAAAAGTGGCGCAACACCAAAAGTGGCGCAACACCAAAAGTGGCGCAACACCAAAAGTGGCGCAACACCAAAAGTGGCGCAACACCAAAAGTGGCGCAACACCAAAAGTGGCGCAACACCAAAAGTGATCCAACACCTTTGTTTGGAAACTAGAGTTGCCACAGAAGCACAAGATTGTACCACACGCAACGAATGCATAAACATAATTCCGTCTCCTTTATTTTTTGGGCTAGCAATAATGATAGGTTAGTAATTTGTGCCTCCAGTATCGAAAGGGTTCAAGTGATCCATGTATGCGAGGTTGAGCAATTTCTAAGCCAGCCAGCTCGCCTCCAACTGCTATACCGTGTTAGTCCTACAACTTGCAGCGCGCCAGCACAAAAACATTGATCACCTGATGAACATGTTTGTTTAGGTCTCCCTTACCGCTAAAACAAAAGAGCACTTTGAAGAGAGGAAGGAGGAAGGCGCCGTTCAATATGAGGAATAACGCACAAAACCCATGCAGAAATACGCAGCCACCTGACAGGTGCGCTAAACCAGGTTCCCCAATTTCCAAATTTCATTCCACATTTTAGATTTTTTTGCATCATATATGAGGCGACGATTTTCTCGCCATAATGAACTTTTTCGGTAGGCTAAGCCCCACGCCAAGCCATTCTAAAATTTCTTTCAAAGGATAACAGTTCAAAACTCGAGGCTTCATACAAAATCTTATCCCAGTAAGTTTAATGAAAAAAGAAATACCCACCTTTAGGAATAGTCATGACGACAACTAATGATAAAAGTTATAGCAGACTGGTAATAACAATAACACAACTAATAACATACCCACAGATAGCTATATTCAAATTTAACCATTGTACTAGACTTGAGAAACAATCTACTTCTATATCGCTTGTGGCACCTAAATAAATAGTTCAAATTGAACAAGTTCAAGAACGTACCAATTTTGTTGATATCAAGCAGAGGCTGCCGGAGCCACTGGGCCATCATCCTACGTCCGGCACTGGAGCGGCACTTGTCGAGCACGGAGAGCAAGGTGGTGTTGTGGACAGCAGGGCCGCAGTTGTCGTTCGTCTCGACGTGCAAGGCCTTGAGCGCAGCAGCGTCCAGACGCATGAACTGCTTCAGGTCGTACACGCTGCACGTGAACTGTCCGAAGTTCCCCTCATTTGAAGTCAGCTGTGCCAGGGTAACACAAGGAAATCACAGTTGAATGCCAGGAGACAAGCAAGCGACGTAGGTACACGTTAACGGACACGCCAGCAAGCAAATGATAAAACTCGTATGAATGATTTCTGGCAAGGAGACTTGAGAGTTAATGACCAATTCAACAAGAACACTTTAAGGCTAAGTCTCGAGAAAAAAACAACTAAAAGAAAACACCATAACATCAAGACCCAAAGGTAATCAATACTGCCATACCTCGAGGTACCTGAAAAAAGCACTAAGGACGACAGTTCAAAAACATTACGAAGTCAAGACTTGAGAAAAACACAACACTAGAATATCATAAATAATTGAATATTACCAAGCGTTGAGGTGCCTGAATGCAGCGCTAAGGACAGGACAGCTCAAGGAGAACACAAGCAAAACTCAAGAGAAACACAAGACTACAGCAGCATAAACATGAGCGCACCTCAAGGTAGCTGATGGCAGCACAGAGGGCGGCGGCGGCTAGGGCGCGCTGGAGCTCAGGCCTGGCAGCCACAGTCCCAGCACCCCAGCCCCGCACCAGCCGGCCCAGGTCCTGCCCGGCGTCGCTCCTGCTGAACTCTGTCTTCTTCCGCTCCGTCACCAGCACCCCGTTGCGCTCTACGCACTGCCACAACATGTACAGGAGTGCCATTGTCATACATGTGGTGCAAGGTACATGAGTACACTTCCTGTACATGTGTACCGTTGTTATACAAGTAGAGCCAGTAAGAAGTATAGGGTTATTATACAAACACAACAACGAAGTTCCATTCCACGCACTGCCACAGCAGTTATGTTAAAACGTGTTCGTTTCTTATACATTTGTAACTGTTGCGACATGTATAACAAAGATCCACATATAGCAACAGTTATAAATGTATTGTTATTATACATGTTGCTGTAGCACACGTTAGAAATGCAGGATTATGCTACAAGTAGCACTAATTGAAAATGTACGGTTATTCTACAAGTATAACTCATAACTTTTCAGCAAGCGTGAGTTAATATGTTGAATTATTCTACAAGTATAACGAAAAGCAGCTTCCCTTTCATGGCTTTTTTTTCTTGGTAAAATCATGGTAGACAGCTGAACAACGTTCCAATTTCTTATACTGATATTCACGCCAGCAGCTACTGTTTTATTTTTTGAAAGATATTTGAAAATTCAAACCAAGAAACACACCCACATTTAGTTTGGAGGATATTTGCTGGTTTGGATATCTGTCCAATGACAAACTACTGAACCATGGCGACACACTTAACTGCATCGTACGATTAAGGTTGTCAACCTACTCCCTTCCTTCAATACAAGCACCTAAGTACACCCAAGCCTCGTCATACCAACCAAGCTCTACATGGACCTGAAGACAACAGGATGTTTTGACGAAGCCAAACATCCTGACCAGCACATCTACAGAGCCACACACCTGCCCATGTCTGCTCTTGGCCTCTCCGTGAGGCAGCAAGCACTCCTTGGGCCCAAGTTGGACCAGCAAGGCCTCCAAGTTGCTGAAGCTCTCTGTGTCTGTGAACTGGCACACGCGCAGCACTCGGCTGGTGATATCCACGTACCCAACGCCCACGGTCTGCAGGGACGTCAACATTCAGGAATATATGGCATACCGAAAGTACCATCTCAATATTCAATGTTGTAATCGAAAGGCAGCAATCAATGGAAAACCTATGCAAAGTTTTGAGCCGTAGCAAGCGTTTCCAGTTCAGATTATTTCCACGATAGTTTTGGAGACAGTGACTTAAGGCTTGCGTCCTGTGTGCCATTCACCAACAAAGACTTGTGGCTGTCTATAGAAAAATTATCTCTAATACACTTTGCAAGATATAGTCAGTCTCAATGATAAAGTTTGTCTCCCACAACATACACAAATCAAACAACGCTCCACATTGTTGGGTAGAAACCTCTCCAAAAACACACAAATCAAAGAACTCTGCACTATGTGGAATAGAAGTCTCCCACAACGCGTATGAATGCCTCCGAGTCCGACCTTGTTGGGGCCATCAGAAGAGACCTTGACGGCAATGATGGCAGCGTTGTTGGTCTGCTCCTGTGGCCCACCAAAGAGGACATCTTCCAACTGGGTGAGGTTCCCTGGAGATGCCTGCACACAGCGCAGTTTCCCATTAACGAGTTTGTTAAACTTTCATGGATTTTAGAAACACAAGGTTGTTATTTCTTGTGGCCTGGAGACTTGAAGTATACCTCACTGCACAAAGATAATTCTTACAGAGTGTACTAAATTTCATAAATAATATTCACTCGAGGAGAAAAACAGCTTAATGGGATGAGATGGTGAGGTAATACTATCTTGGGGTCAGAGTAGGGTCCCCTGCAGAATAAATACAACACTTCAATATTCTTCAATTCATCTTATTGCACCATGAGATGAAGCAGCGTAGATAACAGCATGGCTAAACTTCAGCTGCACACCAAAGATAGAAAGGCATTGAAGCAGAAATTGTAAGAAGGAAGTAGCAAATACTAAAGACGTGAAATCAGCAGCAGACATGCGGGTGTTAAGTGATGAGATTATAAGTTAGTTCAAGCCTCATTAACCAGGACAAAGGGATTCCAAAGAGATGAAGGATGAAAGTACCATTTTATGGTATGCAGTTAAGGGAACACGGAATTTATGGATTAGGTGTTCCTACACTTGCATAAAAACGAGATTAAAAAACGATTATGAAACAAAACAAAAGATTAAGAAGAAAGCGCTAGATAAAAAAAAGGACAACAGCAATCCATAACATAACAGCCCATAAAGAAAAAAACTCATCATCATCGACACGAACATTCACCTAACCTTCAGCTTAGGACCTCATATTTCTTTGAAATATCCCTCACATATACAAAAATCCTATCTTCTTAATGAGGAAAATGAAAACCTTTTGTTTGCTTACAGATAAAATACAAAAAAGGGTTCTACTACTTCAAGTGATTAACTTGCTTGTTGCACTGCAGAAAATGCAATGTATTACATAATCAATCCCCCAACGCATATAATTCCAAGGCTTAACAATTTGTTTTTTTTTGTGAAGCTCACCTTAAATTCCTCAGCCCAGTCATTCCTGTTAGAAGACTGCTGCTTGTAGATGCTCACTCGATACTGCTTCACCAGCAGCAGCTCACGGATGAAAGTCTCAAAGTTGGACTGGTTGAGGAAGACAGTGTCCACCTGGTTGGCACCTGAGAGGAAAACCAACGCCTTGTTAGCACAGCCCGACTGTGTGGTGAAGACTGGACAGAGGACTGCACGGTGAAGACTGGACAGAGGACTGCACGGTGAAGACTGGACAGAGGACTGCACGGTGAAGACTGGACAGAGGACTGCACGGTGAAGACTGGACAGAGGACTGCACGGTGAAGACTGGACAGAGGACTGCACGGTGAAGACTGGACAGTGGACTGCACGGTGAAGACTGGACAGTGGACTGCACAGTGAAGACTGGACAGAGGACTGCAACAGGATTGCATGGTGAAGAATGGACAGACAGAGGAGTGCAACAGGATTGCACGGTGAAGAATGGACAGACAGAGGACTGCAACAGGATTGCACAATGAAGACTGGACAAAGGACTGCAACATTATTGCAAGGTGAAGACTGGACAGAGGACTGCAACAGGATTGCACGGTTAAGAATGGACAGACAGAGGACTGCAACAGGATTGCACGGTGAAGAATGGACAGACAGAGGACTGCAACAGGATTGCACGGTGAAGAATGGACAGACAGAGGACTGCAACAGGATTGCACAGTGAAGACTGGACAGAGGACTGCAACAGGATTGCACAGTGAAGACTGGACAGAGGACTGCAACAGGATTGCACAGTGAAGACTGGACAGAAGACTGCAACAGGATTGCACGGTGAAGACTGGACAGAGGACTGCAACAGGATTGCATGGTGAAGAATGGACAGACAGAGGACTGCAACAGGATTGCACAGTGAAGACTGGACAGAGGACTGCAACAGGATTGCACGGTGAAGACTGGACAGAGGACTGCAACAGGATTGCACAGTGAAGACTGGACAGAGGACTGCAACAGGATTGCACGGTGAAGATTGGAGAGAAGATGAAAATATCTAGTGAAGATTGTATGGTTGGTACTCGGTGATAAAAATTTTGGTGCTGCTGTAGCGTGAGGTCTAACACCATAGATTGCCTACCCAGGTGCAGCTCGAGATGTACAAAATTGAGTGTTTATCACTGAATTAAATGTACAGAAATGAGTAATATCCATTAGTAACCTAAAATTACACAATAGTACCAGCTAGAGATAAATCTCATGCAACAGCAGCACATAAATTCCTATTAAGGAGAACTTGTTACAGTGTGGGCAAAATAAAAATATCTATAAAGAAAACTGTACTGCTTTATCAGCATCAGCAACCAAGATATCTATATGAAACAATGTATTTGGCAGTGGGTATATCAAAATAAAGGCTCTACCATAGAAAATATTACTTCCTGGCTTGCATTATAAATATTAATATAAAGAATGTGCATCCTCTTTGTTTGCGCACATACACAAGAGATATACAAAATTGAGTCAAAAGGCTAAACCATTCAAACAATGAACCAGTCTTAGCTAAGCTTATAATTAATACAAAAATGTTTTGAAGAAGTTCACAAATAAAATTGTTAAATGACACAAAAAATTTACACATTATTGGTAAGTCTTACATAGATGATCAGAGCTACATATCAAGTATGTAGAAAATACAAATGCAGGTTAAAAAATAACTTTCATCAAAATTGAGTATCTTTATGTAAAGAAGCAATGAAAGAATTCGCTTGCTTTTCACTGTAAGCCAGTTATACTAAAATTCAATATCAGAATAACCTAGCCCAATAAAATTAAAAGCCGTAATGTTTGAATAACTCAAGACCCCTCATCACTGCACAATGCATCCTCCAAAGGGGTTACAAAAAACAGACTGTGAGCCTTTGTCTTCAGCTAGGATTATGGACCTACCCGAGCCTCTCTTCTTTATGACAGCATTGGTGTGGAAGACCGTGGCAGCAGCAAGCCTGGCCGTGTCCCCATGCACGGAGTAGTAATCTCCACGGTCAAAAATGCGGGCACAAGCCCTGCCTGCCTGTTGTGATAGATAAAGGAACAAAAAAGAAAAATTCAACAGCCACACTAAGTGTTGTGCTCTAGAAAAAAATAAAATAAAATATGCAACAAGTCATCTGTTCCAAACAAGTGCATATATGATAGATAAAAGTTGAATTTGTCAAATAGATGATGGAAAACCATCATTAAGTATGAACTAATGAAACAAAAATGAAATTTAAACTTTCTTTCCTAATTGTAATGAAAAAAATGAGTTAAAAAATTAAATACACTGAGGGCAATTTTAAATATACTTGCACAACTTGGCTGTCCTGCTGGCGAAGGTTGTAGCCTAAATTTCATCTCACGTAAATAATTTGACAAAAAATTGTCAAACTACAAATTAATAAGAATTAATAAAGTTAATGATGTAAACAAACTAAATTTGACATAATCATACAGACAAATAATTTGATTTTCAAATCAAGGAAAATTTTCTTTATTACTTATAAAAAGTGAAATGAATGCTAACATATCCAATAAGTCCAGAGACTGCCCAGACAGATAATATGGAAAATATAAAGTTCATAGCAAGCTGTAAGTACTGGTTTTATTTGAAGAGACTGGAAAAATAATACAAGGAATATCAAAAATTTATCAACAAAACTTTCATAAACATGGAATACTAAGTCTTGCGCTGGAAGTTGCAAGCCCAAACTTGGAAACCTAAGAGTAAAATGCAGACAAATTAAAAGATACTCTAGAAAATTTAGTCTGGAGTTATTAAAATTATTGGCTCTTTACTCTTCTAGCGTGAAATGGTTGGATTGATTTGTATTGATTAGAACATAAGATCTATAAATCATTGGTTGAGTTGATCCCAAGTAAATTTTATTAATCCAAGTATTTACCGATGAATTTCCTCTCTTTCTAATTCTTCTTGATAGTTTTTAATTTTTTTTGCTTCAAGCTTTAATTTTGACCAATTTCTTTCAGATGCATGTTAACTTACAAATGCATAAATATCCAAAAATTCCAGTATAACATAAAGGAATTCAGCTAGCTCATTTATTTTTTATTTGTTTATGAAATATACAGATAAGAAACATTGGTACAGCTACATTATCCCGAATACAGGAAGAAACTTTGGTCAATATTGAGTGTAATGCAATCACGGAAAATAAAAATTTTATTCATAAGACTCACTTAAGGAACCCAGTTAAGAACGGTTTACATGAATGACATTCTGCTCGCTGATGCATTATTTATGAATTATTCAACTTTGAAGTTGGCTTTTGCAGCCAGCACACCAAGCAGAATTTAATTAATAACGGAAGCTAACCCCCTATTACAAACGTAAACAGGTTAGGTCGTGAGAGGGAGCCACAGTTCTTCTAGTGAAAATTATAAATAAAGGTTCAAACCCACCCATTAGGGTGACGTCAACAATTTGACATCAGCTCTAAGATGGCGCCCACCTGGTACGGTTGCAGCCATCTTGGAGCTGATGTAAACTCACCCTAATGGGTTGGTTAGAACCTTTATTTATAATTTTTAGTAGTAGAATTGTGGCTCCTCCTCACGACCTAACCCCTTTACGTTTGTAATAGGGGGTTAGCTTCTGTTATTCATTAAATTCCGCTTGGCACGCTGCAAAAGCCAACTTCGCTGCAAAAGCCAACATCAAAGTTGAATAATTCGAAAATAACGCATCAGCAAGCAGAATGTCATTCGTGTAAAACGTTCTTAAATGGGTTCCTTCCTTTCTTTGATTTTTTGGAATAAAATTTTCATTTTCCGTGATCACATTACACTTAACATTGACCAAAACTTTTTTCAATGACAAAACTTACATCAGGTAAAGACTTGTAGAAGGCAATCACACCTGCGTGGTACTCCTGTGGTCCTTCTGAAATTAAAGGAATCATTAACTTATAAGACAATTATTATCTTCAATTAAAATCACGGTAAATGTGTAGCGTTGGTCAGTAATCGATTTTTCATTTTTCGATGCCTAGAAATAGGTAATTAGATCTAAATAAACAATTTTTCTTTTATGCACTTTTTGTCGGAAACGAGCCTTTAAGGAATTATGGCGCTAGGTTTAGTTTCGTCTGTGATAAACAGCTACTCATCGATTTTCGAATTTTTGTTGCTTGAATCATGGTAATAACATCGAAATATACAACTTTTCTTCTATACACTTTTTCCGTCAAATGAGTATTTAACGAGGTATAGAGGTAGGTTTGGGGAACAAGTCTTGCTGAGCGGCGAAGTCTCGCGCCGCCTATTACAAACGTAATGAGGTTGGGTCGTGAGGGGTAGCCACAGTTCTTTTAGTGGAAATTATAAATCAATTGAAATTCTACTATGCATAAACATAGTTAATGAGATGACAAGTTATATTGTCGTTGCGAAAGACTTGTTTCGAATGTTCCCAGATACGTCGAACCCACGATATACCGGGGTTGAAGTTACGGACCTGCGGTCATCTCAAGGCTGCCAGTTACGTCGAAGCAGCGGTGCGCGCTTGCACACACTCGATCATTCGACGTAATGGGTCGGTTACAACCTTTATTTACAATTTTCACTAGAAGAACTGTGGCTAACCCTTACGACCCAACCTCTTTACGTGTGTAATAGGCGGGTTAACTACCCTTATTAACTAAATTACGGCGCGCGCCGGTGCCAACTTCAAAGTTCAATAATTCGAAAATAACGCATCAGCAAGCATAATGTCATTCTTGTAAAAGGTTTTTAAATGTGCTCATTTAGTGATTATCAGCACCGACATCTTTAATTTCCCTGCCAAAGAAAAAATAAACATTGACCAAAACAAATTGCATACTCGGAATCAGCATCAAATTCCAGTTACAATCGATATTATCATTCTCGCTGAGCGGCTTAGCCGCTCAGCAAGACTTAAGCCAGGTTTGGTTTCGTCTTTGATGACGATCGGGCTGGAAGCGAGACTTCATTGCAGTGATGCCCAACCATGGGATCGATGAATTTCTTTCCGCTTCAAATACTGGAGTTGCGGTAACTTATTTACCGCTATAACTCGTAAAGTATTCATTTCCGACGGAACGTGCATAGAAGAAAACAGTAAATCTGAAGGAGAAGACAGTTGTCGCTTTTTCACTTTTTGGTGCCTGAACGTAATTAATTGAATCAAAATAAACAAGTTTTCTTCTATTCTTTTTTCGTCTCAAATGAGTATTTTACGATTTATAGCGGTAAGTTTAGTTTCGTCATTGATGACGAATGCGCTCGAATAAACAGCTACTCATCGATTTTCGAATTTTTGTTGCTTGAAACATGGTAATAACATCGAAATAAACATTTATTCTATACACTTTTTTCGTCAAATGAGTATTTAACGAGGTATAGCGGTAGGTTTGATTTCGTCTTTCAAGACAGAGCGCTGGAAGCGAGACGCCATTGCAGTATTGCCATACAACTCGATCAAAGAATTTCTTTCCGCTTCAAAGACTGGAGTTGCGGTAAGTCATTTACCGCTATAACTAATAAAATACTCATTTGAGACGGAAAGTGCATAGAAGAAAACTTGTTTATTTTGATCTAATTAACTATGCTAAGGCATCAAAATTTACAAAATCGACAACTGTCACCTTCAGATTTACCAAGAAAACTTGTTTTATTTCGATCTAATTAACTACGGTCAGACACCGAAAACTGGAAAATCGATTACTGACCAACGCTACACATTTACCAAAATCACTAGCATTTGTCTCAAATCTTCAAAGCTGAGTTACCTCATGAACTACAGATTAACCATATAAATTTTCACTCATAAATTTCAATAGGTCAAATTTTAAATGCATCGTAAAGAACATGCCTAATTTTATCGTAAATATAGCTTAAATGCAGGATTAATAAAACTTGACTTCAGATCACAATGTTCTCTTGATTGATTTTGACAATTTAAATTCATTTTTCATCCAAATATAGGTGTAAATTTTTTAAATGCATTTTAACATAAAATGAGAAGAATACAATAAGTGATATTGGTCTGCTAAACGTGGACCTAATTTTTTATTTAACGGTAGATAAGTATCTAGGCTACACATTTGATTTGTTACATGTTCAATAAATGAGACTCCTATTAGAGTATTCCAATAGTTGTTGAAACACGTGAACAAGGCCCGATTTAATTTAATAAAAATTCATCATATATAAAACATTCGTAGAAGACCAAACTAAAGGCTATTATTGATATTCAAAATACATTTAAATAAACTTTTTTGCGGAAATATTCAATTAAAAAAGGTGATATTTTTCGTCCTGTTTACATTTTCTACCGACAACAAACAATGCTAAGGAATTCTCATGAACAAATGCGTCCACGACTGCAGCAAACACCAGTTACTACTTACCATTAACGACATCTTTGGAATCAGACATTTTCTAAAGCTTATTAACAACGATTAAATACGACCGTGATATGAACTACCTTTAGTTGCTCTATCAGCCTTGGAAAACGCACACCTTCAAAGCGCGCGGCTTCGGTGGACTCCCAGCTGATCGCAACAATGGTAGTTTCGGGCAAATGTAAGGAGAGTTACCCTAAATTTGACAAAAAAATCAGTGGTAAATACAATTCTCAAAATTCTATATTAAGTGAGAGACTAGAATTTTATAACATATTGCTATCGTATTTCGAAATGAAAGTAGTGGAAATTCGCCTAATAGTGTACAAGGATTAGCAAGCATAATGCTTATCTAACATATTCCTATTAAATCTCATTAATATGTTTAAAAACTGTTATTCAGTTTCAATAAGATTGCATTGGAATCGTTTGAAAAATTGATGATTCGCGACGAAACACAAGGATAGTTATTCTTAATTGATCTGATTTTCATTTTTTAGACCTGAGTCAGGGGAACACCGGCTAATTTTATTTATTTCCCCGTAGAAAGAAACACCGAGTTTACTAGCATCATTTGAACAACTTTCTAATAAAAAAAGTGCGCAATGATTACTTGGCATTGACAGTTGATAACTTTCTGAATAATTTTGTTCAATATTCGTGTCAATCTAAAATTACTCGTATCAAACTCTCACAGAAAATGTTTTTGCTTGTATTATATCTTCACCAATTTACTGCTTCATTTGGTAGAGAATTGGCTAACTAAATTTAATATACACATCTCCGTGTTTTGTCTGAAAAAGATCTTAAATTTTCTTAGGTAATTTGAGTTGTGTTCAGTAGGGAGTATTTTTCAAGCACAGAAGCTTCGTGATATGAGAACACATGAGATCTAATATCTATTATTATAGGTATTAGAATTCTAATTGTATCTTTTTTACCAAATAGATATAAGGCCCTTTGTTTTTCAACAATTTGAAAAATCAGAATGTTCTAATAACTTTCGCTTAAACTTGTTAGAAATAAACTGTTTTTCATTCGTCCTTTTTTCATGAAATAGTTCAAACAAATGCCCCAGGTTTATCAATGCACGCATTATTCTTTGCAAATAAAATGCTTCATTTTACGAATGATAAGGTAACTCCTGCTCGTATTTTTCAATGAACAGCAAAAGAAACAACGGAGAAAAGAAATGAGAAAAAGTAAAATATACCTAAATAATTCATGGAGAGCATTTTACGTGTGGGGATTATGATGCTGAGCGTAACTTCTATAGTCATAATAACGCTTATTGATTTACCCAAAACTAGGTACATAATTGATTAAGAACTGTTCAAGATATCATCATTTTCAGTATTTGATATTTTAGAACGCCCAACTTTAAGTTCGGTTACCACTTTACCCATGCATGGGAGCTTGTACTCTTTCACAATTATTTCGCAGCGTAACTCAACAGACTAGGAGTGAGAGGAAAAGAAAGTAAGCTCTTTAAAATTAAAAGATTGAGTTCATCGTGCACACAGTAACAACTCCATAAAATTACAATTTTATATAATGTGAAGTCCTTTTTACTAGAAATGAACCCATGAAAATGTTGGAAACTGTTACAAAGACAGTTGTGGGGATTTTAAGTCAAAACGAGTTGGGGTAATGTTGAACAAAATTTTATACAACCGGAGAAGAAGGCTAGAATTACGATAGAATCAATGAATGAAGTGTTCACTCGTATCTTGTACTAGTATTTCTCTCAAAAGACTGAAACTATGCATTCAACTGTTGGTACCAAAAGGTATTCAATCTGTTAATCACTGATACATACACTTCTCGGCTCCTCACGACTCGAAGCTATTCTGGTAAATGGAGTCTTTTCAGCCTTTTAAGACCACAATCTTATTCCTTTGAAGCAATTTCATTGCTATAAGTATCATGGTATTCCAACCAATCTTTGCGACGCAAGAGTCGCATTCAACATTGCGCCAATATTTTTCGTCGAGGAGAAATGAATTAAAGGCACTCTACAAGTCAATGATTTACTCCATTACTGATCAAGTTAGTTTGACAGATTCAAAATTCAAAATCATTCGCCCATATCTAGAACCCTGACATTTTTATAATGAAATTTGAGTATTTCTTGAATACGAATGTTGGACTATGGAAAAAAATATATGGTTCTAGAATACCCTACAGATCTAGGTGGTTCGTGCTTATTTGCCTCTTAGTGTTATCACATGAGTTGTAATGCAAAGAATTCATAAGATGCGTGACACGTTCACAATATCGAATCAGTATTTATTTCGTACTTCAGTCCATATTTTAATGAGCGTTTTAGTCACAAAGTATCACGAGCAATCCCAATTATAATGCTCGGAATAAATTAGCTCATTCATACAAGTGGAAAAATCAAACTGAGTCCTTTCTTCTCTTATCGCTGTTGAGATTAAGTTAGAGTGATAGAAAGAAAAGAAATGCTGAATATTTTATACATTTATTATTCCAAACTTTATGTTCAATAATGACCACAACTAAATATTAATGGGTTGAAAAGTATTTAGGGAGCATTTTTGCATATTTTTAGTGGCTACAGACATTTAAACGAACCTTGCAAGAAAATATAATTATGCTCAAATTATTCTGAACTTTTGAGGAATAAAAGAGTAACTTCTCAAACAGTTTTAGAATTAAATAAAAAACCAAAACATCTCTATGAGGATTTCTATATTCAACGTATTTTCACGTATCATCAAAACAAAAACTATATATATGTAACCCCCTTCAATCTATGATTTTCATGAGAGCGTTGAGAAGCTCGCAGCGGAGCCTAAAGGAAAATCTTTGATAATTCCTCCTACAAGAGGTTTCAGGGCTAAAGAATTCTCCGGTTTAAGATCAGTTCTCGGTGGTAAGTGACCCAGACCGAGCCCAACACCTCCAGTGCGACTTCCACGTCAGGCACGAAGTTTAGGACCGTGTAACTTGGGTGATATGGAAACCATTCCACGCTCGTATCACTCGTGCTACCGCCTTTGGAACCTTCTCAGGGCTACACCATAATATGTAGACCACCCAAGTGTGCCGTGTTGCCAGTGTACGTCCAAGACACCTCGTGTTCAGTCGGTTAATTGACAAACATTAAGGATTTATCTTAACGTTCCCGCAATGAGATAGTATGTGTCACATAAAGTGCTGACTCTCCGGCTCGACAAAACAATGAATGCCTCTTTAAACAAATCCTGTTTGGGCCAGGGCAGGCAATCTGGTCGATCTCGGGTTCCAAGTATGGTGTGGATATGGTAACGTTAGCGCTGTTCATACGCTCCCTGCGATAACATCCAACGGCGGATTTTAATGCCCAGTTTATGCCAGCCAAAGAGTCCCATGAAGAAATTTGATCGTGAAGAACAAGAAAAATGGAGGAAGAAGAACCTGTGCGAAAATTTTTTCAGTCGTGGCAGCGCGCTCCTCTGAAATAGATTCCAGAACATTCAGGTTTAAGATTGAGTTTTACTCTCGAAATTCTGCATAATAAATGAAATCGTAACCTTGAAGGAACGCTCCGACACTAGCATAAAAATTCATCAGTGCTATCAATTCAGGCACGTGAAATAGAAACATTTTCGGAGTTTTAATTTGAGAGGAGAACATTCTAATTTGTTCTAATTTGTTCTAAAACAGATTGTATAGGTTAAAATATGCCCAGTCAATTGTCTTTCAAAATAATTATTGAGTACGTAGTGAACCTTTAGATAACTGAACTTCAAAAATACTTTCAACTCATTTTTACAGTTATATTTAACCAAATAATAACTTCTCAATTGTCAACAAAGGCGTTAATGGTATTTCATTCCAGAGACAACAATAACTCGTCAGTATAAAGCGTTTTATGGCAACAAATAAGTTCCACATCTTACTCGTCTGTGACGATTTTCGCTTGATCTTCAGCTCAATTTGGCAAACATGCACAAAAATGTTGGACAATGCTATACCACATTTGTCATTAAAAATTGTTCCCTTTTTTGCCAAAAATCTACTTCCGATAAGTTTAATTCTCGCTCGAATGAAGGTCGTTTTATCACTTGACTGACATCATTTTTATGAGCAGTATATTACACAGAATTTCAGGATAATTTTAATGACCAGTATATTACACAGAATATCAAAGTAATTTTCGTGAGTAGTAAATTACACAGAATTTTAGGGTAATTCACGAACGTGTATTCGACTGCAGTTTATTTTCATGTAGCCGAAATAAATCTCATATCGTAAGTTCTTTAGGCATAGTTTGAAAACGCGAGTGTTCAAGCAGTCATAGATGTTTGTCGCCGCTTTGAAAGATGTTTCTGCACTTTATTTTCAATTTTTGCAGCTCTGTAATAATGAGTTATTACTTGTGGAAGAAAAAGTAGAATTTTAATCCAAGTACTGAGAAAAACTATGTTCGATTTTATTTATCTTAACTACATTGACTGGAGACCCAAAGAGATCTTCGAGACAAATTAAAAGTGAACATGATTTTGAAGTAAACTAAAAAAAGCTAAACATATATGCGCTAATAATCCTGTTCGGTTCCTCGTTTTTGACTGAAATATCTGAAGGAATATTTTGAGAAGAACATGCGGCTTCTACATTAAAAATTAAACAGTAAAATGTTTGCACGAAGTAAAATGTAAGAGTTTGACTTTACTTAATTTATTGATTATGTGAGCATGAAAATTAGCGATCACAAGTACTTGATTGCACATACCTGATGGTAAAAGGAGTAAGAATTTGTAGGAGGAGCTCCAGCCAGTTGTTTGGCCTGCACCAAAAGCTGAGACCAATGCCATCAAATTTTGTAGAAGTACTTAGTTAGTTCTGACTTGAAAGTACCACAATCTCACATCTGCTGCAGGTATTGGTCCCTGATGACAAAAGAAAAATTCGCTTCAAGTACTTACTGTCTGTGCTTAGAAAGATATAGTTTATAGGTGAAAATTTTTTCATCACCTCTAACTTTACTGATAATATTCCATAAGGAACACAAAATTAAAGACGTTAACAGTGTACGTTGTTTCATTAATATCTTGCTAAAGTTTTCGGGATATTTAAGAAGAAAATATCAGCGTTTATCCCACTCTGTTTATTGTATCCGAAAATTCTCGAGAGATCTTACAAAAAATTCTCGAGAGATCTTACAAAAAATTCTCGAGAGATCTTACAAAAAATTCTCGAGAGATCTTACAAAAAATTCTCGAGAGATCTTACAAAAAATTCTCGAGAGATCTTACAAAAAATTCTCGAGAGATTTACAAAAAATTCTCGAGAGATCTTACAAAAAATTCTCGGGAGATCTTACAAAAAATTCTCGAGAGATCTTACAAAAAATTCTCGAGAGATCTTACAAAAAATTCTCGAGAGATCTTACAAAAAATTCTCGAGAGATTTACAAAAAATTCTCGAGAGATCTTACAAAAAATTCTCGAGAGATCTTACAAAAAATCCTCGAGAGATTTTACAAAAAATTATTATCGAGAGATAATAATTATTATTATTATCTCTATTAATATTATATCTTATTAATAAATTATTATCGAGAGATCGTAAGATCTAAAACTATTAAACCTTCAGTTTGACTATCAGTAATATATGGGAAAAAATATCGTCACTTGTCACACCCAGTTATACTCGTAAATTCTTGAGAGATCAAAAATTATCAAAAAATTTATTTGAGCGTCCCTAATTTGAAAGTTAATGGTAAATCGATCTGTCCCAGCGTAAATGACTTAATGTTTTATTTCTTGGTTTGTTTTTCGCAAGTCCCGATCATAACCGCAACGAATAAATGTTTCCTACCTCTCTCGGAAGCGTGGAGATCCGGGTGCATTGATCGTCTTACCGACCTATCAGAGAAAATGTGAAAAGGGATGCGCATCAACTTTTAATCATTCCTGCTGACATTGGTGCTGTCCTCATCTCCGTTGTCAAGCAACATTATAAACCTCAACAAGCTGTACTGCATTACACTGTAATGAACTGTACTGTATTGCAGTGATGTGCTTCACTGTCTTGTACTGTAATGCAGTATACAGACTTGTACAGTGATGGTCCGTAGTGTCTTTAACATGTAGTGATGTAATAGACTGTCTTCTACACTGAAGTACATACTGCA
Source organism: Morinoia aosen (assembly GCA_030386875.1). Classification (NCBI taxonomy): domain Eukaryota; kingdom Metazoa; phylum Arthropoda; class Malacostraca; order Amphipoda; family Talitridae; genus Morinoia; species Morinoia aosen. Next base: position 967,198 of record CM059571.1, read on the forward strand.
TTGTCTTGAACAGTGATGCACAAAACTGTCTTGCCCAGTGATGTACAGTGAAACGTATGAATTTCTTGCTTGAAAACCGGGTTCCATAATAACTTCGAATCGCACATCATATATACCTCATTCATACCGATATATCGTAATTACATTTGTATTTTGTACTGACGATCTATTGACTGATACCAGCAGGATATGAACTTACGGTGCATTTGTATTTACATTACACATTCGGGTTCCATGTTAGAGATATAATCAGTTTTGGTCATGCGTGTTAAGCCAGACATGTCACCCATGCAGATTCTGTCACACCAAGCGAGAAGTTGTGAAGTCTAGCAGTGAATTTGAGCTCCCATACCGCATGGTCAGCCGGAATTTTATGGTCCCAACGCTAAATTCCAACAAGAAACACGCATTCAGTAACACAGTAAGATCGTATCTCTACTAGCGTAGAATCTGTAATTCTGAATCTGTTTCGCTACTTTCCCCAACATTGCTTTCCAATGCAAATTAAGAGCAGGGAATGCATCGTATACAGGACCATTAAAGAAAATATTTCGTAAACTTTCGATACTGATTCGTTCAATTTCTTGGACGTTGGTAGTTACATGACTAAACCCAAGAAAGTTCACTGACTAAATGACTGTCTAGTTCGTATATTCCTTTCTTGATGCGGTGGTAGCCTCAATTTTCTGACTAATTCTGTATAAAATGCACTTAAACTGCGATTGCGACGTTCAATATGGACGGGCCCATGTCGCTGAGGCGTAACGTTCGGCCGAGAAAATAGGGTCAGTTTCATCTGGTGAAATTCTAACTCCCATCTCGCTCGATTAGGATAGTGCTCGACATTCCAAACTCGGTGGCCCTTGCCTGACCTCTGACCAGGCCGGACGAGTGCAACCAAACAAAGAAAATGCAAATCTTTGTAATGCTGAGAGAATTGAAGCGTTTAAGAGAAATCCGTAGGTAGTCTTTAAGCCCCAAACAGGTGTGAGGTGAATCTGATGTCGTTCCTCATACTTGCAACTGATGATAATTACGTTAGGATTTAATGAAGGCTAGGCTTTATGTCCAGGTTATGTTTTTAAATATTCAGTGGTTTTGTTTGAAACTGCTCTTTTGGTGTAGTTGAATTGATTGTGTCTTTTGAAAATTTTGCGAATGACAATCATGAGTACCATTATTTTGAATACATTCTAACTTTGTTCTCTAAACAATTTTATTTTCCCTTAATAATTCATGAAATATATTGAAAGGAAGAGGTACATGAGGTCGCGGGCTTCGTTACAAAGTTTTATATTTCCAGTATGTTGTTTGTGCACTCCTACTTCGAAAAAATTGGTTTCGAACTGCTTATCACAGTTTTACAATTTGATGAAAACAACGCGTCAGGGTGGAAATTTATTCTTTCAAGCACCAAATTTTTTCCTTCAGTCATACACATCTAATCAAGTTATTTTGAAATTTAAGGGAAAATTTCTTTCAGTTTCATCGTATACCTAATCAAGTTCTCTTGAAATAAAGAGGAAATACCTCATGCGTTTACGGAACGGAACGCTCAGCGATTTCTACGGTTTTACGCGGAACAATTCTGAGGTTCTGAAAAGTGTAAAAGTGTAGCGTTACTGAAGACTGGATGACATGTCTGACCGACCTCTCAGCGCCGTGGTCAGCTCCGTGTAAGATCATTTGATAGAGCCCGCTCTCTCTGCGCTATCAAAATTATCTTCACTCAGTTCAGAATTAAATTTGAACTGACAGTGCACTCCAGGTTAATTTATTCGATTTAAAAGCTGCATCTTTGCTAGTTCAGAATTAAAGTGGATATGATATATTTACCCGATTTAAAAGCTTCTTTATTTAGAACTAGAGGTCGTAATATGCTTGAGGTTGTAATTTGCTTGAGGTTGTAATATGCTTGAGGTTGTAATATGCTTGAGGTTGTAATGTGCTTGAGGTTGTAATATGCTTGAAGTTGTAATATGCTTGAGGTTATAATGTGCTTGAGGTTGTAATATGCTTGAAGTTGTAATATGCTTGAAGTTGTAATATGCTTGAGGTCGTAATAAACTTGAAGTTTTGATATGCTTGAGGTTACAATAAACTTGAGATTGCATGCTTGAGGTTTAATAATATTGATGTAATAATATTGAGGTCGTAATATGCTTGAGGTTATATAATAAGTCTATTGTGCTTGTCTATCTCACGTTCGCTATCAGGCTCCGTCCCTTCACGCGGTGTGGTGGTCAAACAACGCACTTGTTCGTTTGCTGCGAGTTTTTTGTAATGTAAAAACAACATCTGCTGTGAGCTCAAAGCGCTATTATCATAAAGTTTCGTAGTGGGATGCACAAAGAAATTTATTTTAATACATCACACTATGAAAAGTTGGTCATGTTATTAACTGCGAAAAAAGAAAATTCTCGAAATTATGCTTCAGTTTTCAAAATTATGCTAATCCTGATCTAACCGTAAAGTGCACGAGGGTTTTGCCCGTTTCTAATTGGCATCATTTTCACTGAAGGAGAATCCAAACTATAAATAAACCTACCTGGGAAATATTCAAATTCTTTCTTGAAGTATATAAGCTCAAATGTTGAACAGTTCATACCTTACTACTATTTCCCAATATCTCATTACTTAGTGAGATAATATTGATCGATTTCAAATGATTTTAAAACACTATATACCTACCTGATAGTGAAGGAATCTGTGTTCCCCACATGCATTTACAGGATCCAATTTTGTGTGTGCAGCGTAGTTTTTAAGAACTGTAGCAGCGCAAACTATTCATAAATTATAGTAGCGGGTGGTGTAGTGCCCACCTTCCAGAAAACCATTGTATCAAAATGACACGTTGCCGAACTATATAATTGTCGGAAATTCCTTTCAAATTCAAATATCCTGTCATATGCACACCACGCATGGAGGTTTTCAAATCTTCTTGGGTGAGAATTGAGTTGAACAGTACACATACGAGTATGTTCTGCAAAATCATGTTCAATTTTTACAACGCGCTCATCATGTAGCAATTCAGATACAACAAACGTCGGCATAAGCATCTTACGTTTTTCTACAAGTGACGCAATTCTTATTATTAAATCAATAATCCCAATTTTCATGTAAAGAAGCTAAGCGATAATTCCCAACAAGTTAATTTAAATCGGCTATGGGACTGCAGCAGTGAAACTTGATCACTTCGATCCAAACCCAGTCTTACTTTTTCGCCGCCTGCACGTATGGTTTTCGTCACCAAAGCGATGTAATCGCTTAAATCGCTTAGGCGGCAAAAACTTGCATCCAGGCGGCGAAAAAGTTAGGCTGGGTAAGCAATATTTCTCAACAAGTTAATTTAAATCAGCTATGGGACCGGAACAGTGAAACTCAATCTCTTCGACCCTAAACTGTGTCGCTGCGCGACGTCGATGTGCCGTAGCCACATGACGATGACTCGTTTTGAACGATCTGTCAAAGTTGCGATCAAGTTCCACAGGCACAACAAGCCGTGCTTGTCTCACTTCATTTGTTTTCCGTGAGATAGTCATCACGGAACTGCGCCTCGTGTTCTGCTATAGGCATGGCAGGCCAAAAGTCAGGTGACCTGTCAGCCGCAGGTCGGCTTATCGAAGTCAATGATGACTCTCTCTGGGGGAAATTTACTTATTTAGATACATTTTACACTTCTCGAAGGACATTTTCTAAGGTTTTCCTTTTAAATCTATTGAAATTGTGTTTTTTCCTGGGTTGTTTTCAATCACAGGTCGGCTTCTCGAATGCGATGATGACTCTCTCGGGGAAATTTGCTTATTGATCCACATTATCTATTTTAAGGAAATTTTTTAAGGTTTTTCTTTCAAACCTGTTGAAATTGTGTTTTTTTCTGGATTGTTGTTCATTAATCACAAGTCGGCTTCTCGAATGCAATGATGCATCTCTCTAAGAAAATGTGCTTATGGTAACTGGTGAAGCTTTTTCATCCGATCGATTTGGAGTCAATGTGTTCTTTTGAAGCTTCAATTTTTTTCTAGTCGAAGTAGGTTCAACTCAATTGAAAATGTTAAATAACCATTCAATTTCGTCGAAAGTGCTACGCAATTCATTCGATTTTTTACTAATACCGGACTATTTTCCGAGTTTAGCTTAGTTTAGAAATGAATTACTTGAAATGTGTACATATCTTACACCTATGGAGCTTTATTACAACTACTTATATAGAGCCGTATCATATCTCTACACGACGCTGCTTCTGCTCAACAGAACTTTAATAGAACTCTATTCAACTCTCATGGGCAACACAATTTCAATGGGACTATGCAACTCAATCCTTACTGTATAGGAGCTATACAGCATTCACGATACTCAACGCAACTCGTTAGCAATTTTTTGTTATAATGTACAAAAAACTTCAATCCTATGACAAGAATCGCATTTTTTCCGGGAGTCAACTGTTCAAGAAAGCACATTTTTACTCATTATAAGAACTTACTTGTCAACCTATCATGTACATTACTAAATATATTTACACGAAGATTTTTGAAAAATTAACTGCTTTACCCATCAGGATTTCAGGAGCCTGAGTTCATAACTTTAAAACAACTTGAAAATACATGAATTGCTTCAGGACGACTTAGACTGCGGTTTCAGTTATGCTACCTCTCCCACATATACTAATTTGCAAAAATATCTCTTCGTTCTTTTACCGAAGGCTTGTTATTTTGTTCGATGCTCTTCAGTTGGACGATGAATTCCGTGCCTCAGCACATGACTTCGCAAAATAAAGTCATTCAAAACAGCCCATCACGAATGTTACTGCACTAAAAGGTTAGTTAGCGAGCGTAGGAAGAATTCAAAACCTCTTCTTATCTCTGAGCCTTGCGTAAAATAAGGATACTTTTTATTCGTTTCGCTCAGTATTATCCTAGTTAATAAATAAATCAATAAATTGAGAACTATTTTTATTTAATAGCACCAACAGCAGTTTCCTGCGAGGGAAAAATTGAGTCAAAATCAGAAGGTAAATGTTAGCATCCACACATTATATGTTTAAAGAAGTGTCCCTATTCAGCTCCTTGATAGAAAATAAGAATTAATAAATTATTCGAAAAATAAGAAATTATTTAATATATTTGCTTTATCACCAAAGCAAGAATTTATGAACTGGTCCTGGTTATTGTCGCATTACAATGACATCTACACGCAAGTTATATGTGACATTCGGCAAGCATTGTCCGTAGATTTTTGCACTTAGTTTTATTTTGTTCACCTTTTCGATGATACGTATTTCTTGCCACCATGTTTTGAAAAGTGACGAAGTTCATTGGTTGCTAGTTAATCGTATCAATAAGTTAAGGTAACAAATTTTGTGTTAATGATACGATTTTTCAATTCGATACGAAATGACATGTGAATTTTTACATAGTATTTGGTTTCGATAACTACAACGAAGAGCTTAAAAGTGGAGAAAGGTATGAATTCTCAACAGCAGATATTTAAAAAAAATCCCCTTCATCAAAATATTTGTCCATGCATAAGCGAGTTAGAAATTTTCAGCGAACTGTATCTCTAATTCTTGCAAAAAATATGCTAAATTTTTTCCAGTCAAAACGTGTGCGTGTCATTCTCTAACGAGTGCGTGTCATTCTCTAACGCGTTTGAGGATGTAACAAATTTTTAATTTTCACTGTGAAGGGAAGCTCGTAAATTACATAGTTCATAGATAAAGGTACACAAACGACATATAATCTTAGTTGGGAAAATGTAACCTGGATGCTAACCTTACTTCATGAATAGAAGTGAACAAATAATGAATAGCCTCAAGTGTGTAAAGGTTGCCTCTAAAGTGGCAAAATTCATAAGAAGAGGTAAAGAAATGCCGGATAAAAACAAACGACGGATAATTTCACCCAATAAAAAGTAGCCAGGAACATAAACACGATTCATTGTGAGAAAAAACAAATAAAATTCTAAATATTGCGTATATGAATTCAGATTTTCAAATGTAAAATAAAACATAAATTTTATTGTAGTCTTCTATTCGAGATTATTAGTTTGCTAAAATTTCATTGCAACTATTTAGATTCGTACGATGTTCATTTGCAATCATTAAACAAATAATAGTGCATTTATTCATCAATCGCTTCAAATTATTTATTAACATTCACGTCCATACATGTAGGTTACGTTCTAAAAGCAAGACTCAAAGATTTGGACAAGTCCTTATAGAAAAAAATACATGGAAACGTTTCTGTGTATTTGTAGCGACAGAATGCTGAAGTGTTTTATAGATCAATGTTATTGGACGCAAAACTATAGGCAATGAAAATAAAATTTCGATGTCATTCATTCGGCAAAACTTTTTGATGCAAAACCTAAAACGTTGAGGAATTTCTTCTAAATTTTTCAAGTATTTCTCATAAGTGACTTTTTGTTATACTTGGTCACTGGCCAGAAAAATGAAAGAAGATTAATTTTAAATGTTTTGTGAATTTTTCTATAAAATACCTTGAGAGGATGAAATAACTTAATTTTTCAGCATACTAATGCTTAGTCTAAAGAAAAGTTTAGCAAATTCAAACCAATTAAAGAGTCCTATTTCTTACGGTGCATAATCCAACTCTTCCCACTGCACGAGTTTTTCCACATGCACAGTTATAGCGTACACTAATTCAGCAAAGGAATAATACGGTAATATCTATCATTGCCCGAATATTTATAACAGAAAGTGGTTGTTGCACTAAGCTAACTTCATTTGAAACAATAAGTTTAGTAATAAATTGAACGGGCGACAACCCTTTTGCGTTACGCATTTTTCGGCTTATAGAATTTTTAATCAATACTGAAGTCCTACTGAACATGATTAGTTAAATTTTCATTCCCTCTGTAATAAGACAATCGTCTGCACGGAGAACTCCATCAGGTAGCTACTTTCAGAAGGTACGTACAAAACTTTTACCTACATTCCACGTCCGCCAATTCAATCAATTTGGTAATTTCCCAATCCCACAAACTTGAGCGACTACTTTTCTCTGAAATAGCTAATCATTCATGAGTTACCGTTTATTGGTAGAACTCATAATGTATTTTTTTAGGTAAAAGAACGTTCGATTTAACAAACATTACGTCCACGTCGGCGGTGACGCGTGGCTCGAAGAGATGCTCAACATTTTTACCACTGCGACTCGATGGTTTGACGTGGTTGTATTTCTTCATAAAGCCAAATTTCGATTCTTTAGGATTACAAAAACGGAAACGACTCTCTGGTGATTATTTCTGGTTTTTCGTTGAACACAAAGAGAGTTTATTTTTTATTTTTGCACTAAGATATGATTTCATTCCTGGCTGGAATGAAGTCTTCGGTTTAATTTTCAGTATATTTTGATCTGGCTGCTAATCCGTGGTGATTGGGCAGCACGTTTCCCTTTCCAATAACGTAGCCACATTTCCAACACTTAAGAATTATGCGGTCATACCATACCAACGCATCTGCCCATTTTCATTATTCTTTTGAACCATCTAGTTCAAAAAATTGTAATGAACAGCTCACACGTTCTATGTTCTAATGATCAAGCGTCCCTCTCAATATTATAATTATTAGCACATACGCAATGAATTTTTAGCCCCATTTGGCATTTGGGCTCGTTTCCAACATTTCAATCATCAGCTCACACTTTCAACACATAGCCAAACGTCCAATATTCTGATCAGCTTTGCCGCATGTTCGACACTCAGATAATCCAGTCACACTCCGAACATCAGTGATGCAGTGAGACATGCAATATGCTCACGGCGTGGTAGCACCAATATTCTAATGATCTTCACTCGTACAACTCAGTAACCAGGATGGAATGCTCCGGTCACGCTTCAGATATCGCCAGCATCTCTGGAGCGGTTCCTCATTTCCATGAAGCGGCAGTAAGCGGAGCAGAGCCAGAGCCCCGGGTGGTCCTGTACCGGCACCATAAACTTTTTTATGGTCAACACAGCTCATGCGACACTCACTGTAATTCAGGCGTAAGTTACTCGTCGGACTTAACGATTAGAAGGTCCAACCGCTCGACTCAGCTTCTTTCTTCTTCTTTTAGTTTGGGTCGCGAGCGGTGTAATTCGCTCGCGACATTCTTGGGGCTCGTTACAACTGCCGGCTGCTATTTGAGTTTTATTCGTCGCAAATAGGTTGACAATAGCAAGAAATTTTCTCTCAACGCTAACAGTTTTTTTTAAACTTTGCAATAAGTGCTCAAGTAGTAAGTGCTCTGCAAAAACTCAGCAACGAGTGCTCAAGAAAAGGAAGCTTTTTTATATCTCAGTGAAGAGACAATATTTTGCATAACATTAACATATACATGATAAGCAAATTCTGTTTTCCGCTTCTCATAAAACTTGACTTCAAAATTTTATTTAGCATCGTAAGAAATGAAGACCTCGTCGTAGGAACGCATGATGAGCAAATCTTACTTTTAACTCCTCATAAAATGTGGCTTCACATATTTGATATAACGTTGTAGGAACGACCAAAATAAGCATCAGAACGTGTCACAAATGAACAGACGAAGACACAACACTGATGCAATAATGACGATTTAGGTAATGAGGAAGGTTCAGCAGTAAGAACGCAGGACATCGATGAGCAAGAGCATAATTTTGTTACGTGTTCGGTGCTTCATGAGCGCCGGGTTTCGGTATTTTACGACTTGAATTCAAAGCGACTTAATCCCGACGCGAAAATCCTATTTGAAAACGTGACAATGTTGTCAGGAGCCAATGGATGACCTGCAGTGCGCGTCAGAGTCTTCAAGACCTCCGTTAGACTCGTTGAAAAATGCAAATTAGGACGTCCAATTATTTCTATGGAGAAGACAAAGCCTAAGTGCCAAAATTTAAAGTCAGTTATGTGCACTTTTGTAATTCCTCACCTTTGATCAAATTTTCCTCACTCTGAAAAAATAACAGTTAATTTTCGTCCGCTTAATGATTTTTGTTTTAATATTTTGGTTCTTTTATTTTCGCTCCCATAATCAATTACTGTTTTACATCTAATGGGAACTAAATAATAGCTTTTAAGCGGAGGGAGTCGGTGCACAGAACGTGACATTTTTTACTGTTTCTCAATATTTTTAAATGTTTTAATAAAATGATATTTAATTTTAAAAATTATATTTTAGATGTTTTTATTAAATAAACATTGCCTACAAAAGGAAATGTATTGCATATCCATGGCTTTCGGAGCCCTATTAGGGTAATACGTACAAACAACATCCCCGCCTTAACCACTATACGAGCAAAAAGATTAGATTTCATATCATTCAGGAGTTATTGATCTTCAGCATTCAAAACACACAGAAAAATTTAGACCATGTAGGGGATCAAAAATGCATTTGGGTAAATAAAAACTGCTTGTGAAAAAAAAAATGAAATGCATGCAAAAAATTCCCGATGATTGAATAACGTAAACCTTTTGCGGCACATTTAAAAAAAAGTCATCAACCCACGTTTAAACAAACATTCCAATTTAGTTCCCACGTTTAGATGACAGTTTCAATTGAGATTGAACATCCTATAGTATTGGACGTCAATTTCAATTAATATTCAAATTAAACTAATTCCTCAAAGATATCAATTTCAATTGCTCAAGCAAGACGCTCAACACCCACGAATGCACCCTCCCATACCCATGACGTGCATCGCAGCACTCGCATCAGCAGGACGGAGCGCCGCACCACACGCCGGGCTGGTCCAGCAGGAAGAGAAGTTGTCAAAGGCCGCCGCGGTCCGGGCGTGCGCGTTCGGAGGCGCTCTGCAGGGGACAGTGTCACCAGCAAGGAAAGCTGCGCCGATTTGAGGCACAGGTTTGGATCTTGTTTGATCAGACGTGGTTTGATTTTGTGCCTACGCAACTCAGTATGGTTACAGTAGGCCATTTTTGAACACGAATGCATCGTTTTGCAATTGTGGTTTTGCAATTATTGTTTTGCAATTGTGGTTTGTAATTATTGTTCTGAAATAATTGTTTTGCACCTATTGTTTTGCAATTGTTGAACAATTGTTATTTTGTAATTATTGTTTTGAAATATATGTCTAGCCATTATTGTTGTGTAATTCTTGTTTCAAAATTATTAGCATTTATGGAGTCCGATGCACTGTGCACAAATTTGATTTGATGAATCATTAAGACAAGGAGTTATGCGTGTAGGACTTACAGAAAGAGAGCGAAAGGACTTCACATATAAGGAAGGACAAGAGCGCAAAGAGAAGTGAGAAACGAGCAAGAAAAGATTTGTTCCATAGGTAAATATGCTTCGAGGCTGGTAAATATGGAAGAAAAATATATGTAGTCATATTTATACGTTTCAATAGGTAGCTCAACTATCCCTCATGCATTGAATATTTATTTCGAGAAATGACAAATCATTGATTTCGCATAATTTTATCTTCGTTGTTAATTGTCTCAAAATAGCGAACAGTGGCAGGTCAAGGGTGTCTCAAAATTCGTCCTCGTTCATGCAATAAATCTTAAATTTGAAGCTCTACCTTTACCGTATTGAGAGGATTTCGTTCTTCGGCATTCTGAAGTCGGTCGAAGTAATAAACAGCACGAGAAATGAAGAGCCCAACGACAAGTTCAGAGAGTTGTTTAAGCCATTCAACCAGAGAATGTGATTATTCTATACGATTTATATTTATTCTCTTGGGTTAACGCTATCAGGAAAGTTCTATTTCATTGAGCATTCTAGCGCAGTACCTACACAATATTCTATGGATATATTCTCGTTGTCTTTATTTATTCTACTCATAACTTACCAGGTCGACACCAAGATTTCATCCTATTAACATTAATAAGAACTCATACACCAGATTTGACACGAAGTATACGATCGTTCCTCAACGACAGCAAGCAGCAGAAGTCAGTCGGTTAAGAACCGCCACGTCGGTAACGAGGTGATACTGCAACTCAACTTTTTTGTGTTGATTGATTTTACGCTCTGCTCGTGCCCTGAGAGTTCTGTCGCTTGCTCCGCTTCATTTTCATAAATCGAACTGAGCATGTGCCGGGACTCCGTGCCATAGGTCTCGGAGACACATGGGTCGCAAAGGTCCCAAGAAATATGACACTGAAGGTTCCCACGGTGGGGAGGTACTTGGGCTAAGGTGCTGTCAGTAGGTAGCCTGGCCCCGAACATGGTCCTGTGGCTTGTTATGCATATTTTGAATCGAGTGACAACTTCAGTGAACCATGGAATCACACCATGCAGAGAAGGCAACAAATACAGCCACATAGCAGTGTAGTGGAGCAGCGCTCGGCTGGATATCTAGTTTCTGCATGGGCGGACGACATGCTGTTCTTCTTCGGGTAATGGATCACGTATGATAATTTATTTATGCAATAGTTACTTATGCTGTTCTTCAGTGCTTCTCTAAACCGCACGAGTGATATTCTTAAATGTTAAACATGATGTGTTTCGGACTGCGTTATCGATTGAATTTTACATTTGTGAAAACGCCAACCGCAAGACTGGTGTGAAATCCATTATGAGCCGTTGCATTACTTTTCTTATAAATTGAGGAAGAGCTATTAATTAACCTGTGAAAGCACAATAGAACACCGTTCTTGCATTACGGATCTCATTAGATCATTTAACGGGCTCTCTCGATGCAGCTGACGAGAATATAGCTTTCCAGAACTTTCAAAGGGCTCTAGAAAAAGGTTATTCTGTCGTTAAGTTCGAAGGAAGGCTAATTTACGACTCACCAGGCCACAAGTTCGCCTTAGTGACTTCCCAAATGAACCAACAAAGAACGCCACGGACTTTAATGACATCGCTCTCAGCATGGTGGACATCTACTCATAAGGTTTTTCAGGTTTGATTTTGCTGCACCCCATAAAAGAATATTATAGAAGCCCTCCTTTCGAACTGAACTCGCTTTATCAATTAGTTATTCTGGGCCTTGCTTATGTTGTAGAAAATATCAGCGCCATGAATTCTCTTGGTTTCTTGGAAACAGTGTAGATAAAGTATGTAACATATTCTGAGGAGAGAGTAGAGTCAAATTTAGAACTTTGTTTGTACAATTTCAAATGATGTAAAATTAGACTATGCGTATTTAAACTCATGACGACTCCTGCACAATGGCGCGAGCTATAGCCTGAACACTTAATGGTCTGCTCCTCAAAGCCAAAATTCAAATTATCTGCTACATTGCGTGCAATAAAGGAGTCTTCATTCTAACGCTGAATTAATGGTAAGGGTTATGGCTCAGTTAGTACAGAGCTGCAGGATCGAAAAATGCTCGAAAAGACTTAACGATATTTTTGCTATACTCAGCCAATCAGAATTCTAAGGCGTGAGCGGCATATGAATACTTCTTAAGAAGTCGAAGTTGAAGAATGCTCAATTGCACTTACTCTCTGAAATCACCTATAAATAATTATGATATATGATTCACGGAAAACGTGAACAGGAATTTTCGATATGGAACAAAACAACTCATTAATTGTACGAGGATACATCAGCATATTTTTTTCCTTTGGAATCAGAAGGTGGCATAAACAGTGAATTGATGTGTGTGCGAGTGATGCTCATTTTACCTGCAAGTGCATGAACAAAAATTAACCATTTTGTGAATATTGCAACCACGTTATCTGCTGCTCAACTGCTCGTGCCCGCCACTAACAAAGCTTTCACATAATTACTTTGAATATATTAATATGTAATTTCGCTCTTCCCCCAACTCTGCTGCAAGAGAAGGTTCAAGTCTTGGATTCCGTCGGCCGGTCGCGACAAAGCGTGAGGCTTCAGAATCGTTCAGTGATACTTGAGATCCTTGCCCACGTGTCTTGCAGTTCAACACCTTGGCAGGAGCTGTCCAAATCACAAAAAACCTATCATAAAAACCGCATGGGCAGTCTCTCGGCAAGCGTCCAAGCTCCTTCCGCTCGCTTCTTCGGGAGACCAATCGTGACCAAGAAGAAGACGTGGGGGTGGAGTCTGAAAGGTATGGAGCGACTCGTGCGCACCTCACAATTCCAGGCACCCGCTTGGAAGGAAAGACTCTTTAAAACAAGGCCAGCAAGCAGTTCTTTTATGAAGTATATCAATGAGCAATCATACGTGCCCTTGCTAATGCAGTTTTAAAATCGAATTCCAGATAAAACATGCAGTGTAGCTTTCTGGCACAGGTCCCATGGCTATCTTGGAACGTGTGCGATAGAACTTGGTGCTTTGATTAGCATTCCAGTGGCGGCAGGGTGGGTCCCGCATGGAGGAGGAGCCAAGACGGCGATGAAACCCTGGAAGCGTTGAGGGCACAGGTGAGAAAGCGATCTAGAGTTAGTTAGGAGTGTGACAGTGGCGCGTGTACGTCTGCATACCGCTTGCTCGTTCGTCGCTCCTTATCTTGCACCTCTTTTGGTTTCGTTATCGACTTTGCCCTTCTGTGTCTTGGACTGCAGATTCAACGTATGAAATCAATCTACCATCTCTCGTGCGGAAAAGATATCGTCGTATCGCGTGAAAGGACGTATTTTCTTATAAGTGTGATCTCAAATTTATGCCTCTCGATCGAATCTTTAATCGAAACAACTGATTATTCATGAATACTCAAATAAACTCGGAAAAAAATCGTTGAGGAATTATTCACTGAAATTTCAACGGAAGTGCACCAAGTGAACGCCGGACTTGACAGAGCTAATGTTTTTGAAGATTTTGTTCTGAACTGATAACCTTGGACTTCGTGGAGTGCCAGTTGGAGTGAAGTGCCACTATCGAGTCGTCTGGCCAGGCGGGAACGACCGTAGGAACCACATCTGCAAGCAACGTCTTGGCATCTCATAAAAATGCACGACATTCTCAAAATGTGCAGGTGAGGCAAATTTATTTGTGGCGACTAAACTTGAAACCTCAATTTCATTAGGTGAATGATGAAGTGGTGTTTGATTTTCACAGACATGTAGTTTTTCACTCTTATTCGTCTGATTGTTCATTAATTACTGGCCCATGAACTGAAATTGTAACTTATTTGCAATTGTTACCGATGACGCATTAGGCGATGAGATATTTATTGAATAAATTGTCTTATCAATGATCATAATGATTAAGTACTTGAGATGTGTAGTTTTGACCGAAAGAAGATTAAAATGCAAAACTCAGTTCTTGAATAAGTTCATATCGTGAAAATTTAAGTCCGTTACAATGAAAATTTTGAATTATGTTGGTAAATTTTGTATAGTACCCAGTAGATTTATAAACGATTACTTTACATTCTATGGTTTTAGATTGTGGTCATCATGTAAAAATTCTTCGTTAAGCTACTTTTTCATAGTACGGTCAAACACAACCAACAGCATGCAGTTCGAGCCAAAAGATGTGGGTTCAAAGAAGAAATAAAAAATTTCCCACTCAAGCAAACCTAAAATCTGAACTTTTGGTAAACTGTCGTGAACTTCACGTGGAAAATTTAAGCTCTCGAGCCGGGTTGACAAATAACTTATGCCTTATAATATAGACTCATGTCTTATGTCTATAATAACTTATGTCTAATGAGAGGAGAAGCTGAAAGCGTGAGTCCTATTCGCACGTCGACGTAGAGAGTAGCACGCAGCGTATTCGTCTTCGACAGACTTACGCAGCTAATTGTACTGCTATGATGCCTTGAGTTTTAGGAAAATTTGGCCTTTGCAGCTGGAGATTTAACACGTTGTCAGCGATGGGTTAAACCGAAGTTCAAGATTCAACTCGCATTTAAAGAAGTCAGCAATTTTATAAATACCAAACCTTAACTGGGTATAATAAATGCCATATATTTTAAAGATTGTTAAAATTTTTTAAACGACCCATCGATGGGTTGTTTCGTAGTTGTAAAAACTAAAGCACGACCCATCGATGGGTTGTATTGCAAGCGACGTTTAAGGTAGGCGCATCTTTGCCTCGTGGCGGTCGGGACGAGAAGTTCTGACTCACACGCACACACACACACATGCTCTGTCGAGCATCAGATTGCTCCGCCTAACATCGCGCTCGTCACGACACCCTCGGGCTTTGGTAAAGTTTCAACTTTACGAACTTGCTCCCGCAATCGAGGATTGTTTTCGTATGGAAAGATAAGGAAATTGCAGGAATTTATGCCTTCAGGTGGTGAATGCTGATTTTCTTGAGCTAGGTGTGGCATTGCGTTCTCGCTCTCCCGGTCCTGCGCCTGGGACTTGATTATGTATTCACGTTAGTCAAAGACTGTGAATTTTTTGAGTTTTGAGGTGCATTCTGATTAAAAAATTAAACATCAAGGGCCGCTGCTGCTGAAACATAGTAGTGCGAAAATGTGTTAAACACTAAAATTTGAAATACGTAGTACACTGACATTTTTTTGACGTAGATTGAGAAACAATTTTCAACTTCTATTCTTCTATACATAGATGAGGAAATCACTAGAAAAAATTCCACAATGCCATAAATGTGAGATGGAAAAGTTTTGTAGAAGTTAGTACCATTACAGCGAACAGAAAGGCTCAATTAATGTTGATAGATGCAGGAGTAAGTTAAATTTCGTGGAAAAATGAGCAGAATTTTTCAAGAAGCGAAAACCAAATCGGGTTAATGGAATTCTGTTTTGAAAAGATTGAGTTGAAAATGCTCCACGAAAAGGCATTCACTCATTTCGGAACAAGTTTCCATTATTCCGATTGTTTTGTTTTACGATAGACAGGATTCAAGTATCAAATGTTGAGCCCCTGCTAGGATGTGAAAGAACTTTTAGAATTAATTGCCACAAGCGTAGTGCTTCGATGACTTATGGATAACTTCTGAGTCTTCCGTAGATGAATACTTCGTTGAAGATTTTTTGAGCATATGCTTTTCAGTAACTAAAGAAAGAGCTCAAATGAACTGTACTTCTTTAGGGTATGAAAAAAATTTGAATACTTGTATTAGATATAAAATAACGTTGAGAGCTGTGTTCAATCCTGTTAAAAGAATATTAATCTTTACGAAAGCAAAATTGTTTCAGGTTTATTTCTAGTCAAAGGAATGAAGAAATTTGAAATCGCAGATAATCAAATGACCATAATGAATTTGAAGATCATTGCAATGCTCCGTATTCCGTTACTCCTGTTAAACGCTGTCTATTTTAGTTATGGAAATGCTTTTTTTTTTGTTTGGAACATTGATTGTTTCAACTTTTTAACAAAGAAAATATTTACTGCAATTGAGGGTAAATGATTAATTACTTCATCTTTTTCTTTGAGTGCGAATGAAATTATGAGGGAAAAATTAATGCAAACTATTTATGAAAATTCATTTATAAGGTGGTTAACTTCATCACTTCGTCGTGCTATTGGTGGTACGACAAAGTCAAACGCATGGTAGCTAATAATTTAAAAATAAAATGCAGGCATAAAGCACAACTTCTACTTCGACGTTATTCAGAGTCGTTATTTTCTGTGATACTCGTAAGTGTATGTAAATTATTTTGAAGTCATGGTTCAAGTAACCAAAAGAACGCTGTAAATATTCAAGTTTTAGTGCTCAGTAGATACCGAAATTGGTGAGCAAACGTCGAGCAATCAATCGTTGTAATCTTAATATTTGTGAATTAAATGTAGCGTTTCAAACGAAGATAGACATTTTCCATCGCGCACGATGGATAATACTCAATTAGATAATGGCATGTACGAAAATTTTCAGAACCTTTTTAACATTTTCTTCATGGACGCTACATCTTATTTTCCCTTATTCATCTCAATCGGGAACACACAAAAACGGAAATTCTGTCACTGGACCTTATACGAGTACACCATCGTCACAAGGACCTCGCTCGGGAAAAGATTTCCAAAGTGACGCTATCTAAATCAAATCTAAGGTCGGGTTGTTGTGCAGCAAAACTGAAGATCCGAGTACTTCCGTCTAATTACTTTGTTATTCCAACCATGTGTTTACACCGTGCGAAACTAAACGATAAATGCATGGACTTTGGGACGGTGTTTGAGTGCCCGAGGCTGCGGGCGAATTTGTTTGGCCAATAGGAAAGTCGTGAGGCCTTCGGGGAAGAGCTCGGCAAACTGGAACCTTCGATCTGCAGCCGTGAGAATCAACCGCAAAAAGTTAATATCATTAATTAAGTAGAAGACACAGTGCTCAGGTATGGCTCAGTACGTGTAAGTCCATCAAGTGGGCCGAGTGATCATGCTTGATTGGAGGTTATTTGGTAAATAAAAGGGTTCCATGCAGTCAACCTTCGGTCGCCCGTTACACATATTGGACAGGTAATGAGCGGTCGCCTTCAGTATATCTCGCGACAAATAGCTGGTCTCTCGCCTAATCAAACTTCCCGGCCCATGCTCTTTGATGACCAAGACTTGATCTTGTGACAGCAATTCGCTGCAAAAACTTCAATGAATCCTTGACCATTCTGAGGCTGTCGAGACCCGTGTTTATCTCGGTTGACGCTGTTTAGTGGCGTCTTCTTCTAAATCACGGGCAGCTTTATTGTCGACGTCCCTGGGGCGTCTTCCAGCCTCTATTCCGTCAAAGCAATCAGCAAAAAAAGAAAGGAAAGAGGCAGCATCCCTGGTCCCATCGATGAAGCCAACCCATCTGAGCAACGTGGGAAGACTGGCTACGGCGATGAGCCGCGTTTGTTGGTTGAGGTTGTCTCACAGGTGGTCTTCTCTATGGTAGCTTTTGATGCTCTCGCTAATGAGTTCGGCAATTAGCAATGTTCAAGCTCACTCGATAATTTTGAGGTAGAGTGTTCAGATACATTTTTAACCCATTGAATAATTTTGAGGTAGAGTGTACTACTCCCAGACATGCACATTTTTAATCTATTGAGAGTGTAACGTTCTGGGGAAAAATGTGTTTTCACCCGCATGAGACAACTACTTTGACCTTGTTGTCGTCTGAAATTGTACATGAAAAACATGAATTTTTGAGGCAAATTTTTGGGAAAGCTCATTCCAGCATGCGCAGATCAGATTTTTTAGTGACTTTCAAAATCAATTTCAATAGACTCATAAATATTTTCGGGGAACTTTTGAAAATGATGAAAATTATCGGTGGGTACTCAACGTTACTGGCACGCGTCATCGAGCGGGTCGAGTGATTTATAACTCGAGGGTCCGAAGTAAAGCTGCAGCCTTCAATTGCTCTCCGTGTGTGATGGTTAATGAGGCGTAATTACAAGGGAGCAAAACGTCCATTGTTTCTCTTCCCATAAACTTTTGTTCAGAGCAAGCGCTTCGCCGGCTCCTGTGAGCCCGTCTAATTTTGAGACATTAAACTTCGGTGAGTTCATTGAGATTAATTTCAGGTTCACTGAGATTTTGAACTTGAAAAACTGAGATGAAGTTTACAGTAGTGTCCTTAACGTTTGCTTGACGGTACGGTTATTTGATACGCGCATTCTTCTCTCAACCTGGATTTATTTTGAATTTTATGGGCTTGTTTTAAAAAGATGTGATTTTCCACATAATTTAATTTCATTTTTTGTGAAATTCATTTGATATTTCTCAAATCACGAGTTCAATTACGCATGTTTAAAAATTGTTATTATCGAGTTCTCTGGTTATAATTGGAATGGAACGTATGGCGAGGTGGAAGACTTTCAAGCACATCTAAGTTACGCACGCAGCATCCCAATTCATATCGTGTTGATCCCAATCCATATCATGTTGATCCCAATCCATTTCATGTTGATCCCAATCCATTTCATGTTGATCCCAATCCATATCGTGTTGATCCCAATCCATATCGTGTTGATCCCAATCCATACCGTGTTGATCCCAATCCATATCGTGTTGATCCCAATCCATATCGTGTTGATCCCAATCCATATCGTGTTGATCCCAATCCATATCGTGTTGATCCCAATCCATATCGTGTTGATCCCAATCCATATCGTGTTGATCCCAATCCATATCGTGTTGATCCCAATCCATATCGTGTTGATCCCAATCCATATCGTTTTGATCCCAATCCATATCGTGTTGATCCCAATCCATATCGCGTTGATCCCAATCCATATCGTTTTGTTCCCAATCCATATCGTGTTGATCCCAATCCATATCGTGTTGATCCCAATCCATATCGTGTTGATCCCAATCCACATCGTGTTGATCCCAATCCATATCGTGTTGATCCCAATCCATATCGTTTTGATCCCAGTCCATACCGTGTTGATCCCATTCCATATCGTGTTGATCCCAATCCATATCGTGTTGATCCCAATCCATATCGTGTTGATCCCAATCCATATCGTGTTGATCCCAATCCATATCGTTTTGATCCCAGTCCATACCGTGTTGATCCCATTCCATATCGTGTTGATCCCAATCCATTTCGTGTTGATCCCAATCCATATCGTTTTGATCCCAATCCATATCGTGTTGATCCCAATCCATATCGTTTTGATCCCAATCCATATCGTGTTGATCCCAATCCATATCGTGTTGATCCCAATCCATATCGTGTTGATCCTAATCCATATCGTTTTGATCCCAATCCATATCGTGTTGATCCCAATCCAAATCGTTTTGATCCCAATCCATATCGTGTTGATCCCAATCCATATCGTGTTGATCCTAATCCATATCGTTTTGATCCCAATCCATATCGTTTTGATCCCAATCCATATCGTGTTGATCCCAATCCATATCGTTTTGATCCCAATCCATATCGTGTTGATCCCATTCCATATCGTGTTGATCCCAATCCATATCGTGTTGATCCCAATCCATATCGTTTTGATCCCAATCCATATCGTGTTGATCCCAATCCATATCGTTTTGATCCCAATCCATATCGTGTTGATCCTAATCCATATCGTGTTGATCCCAATCCATATCGTGTTGATCCTAATCCATATCGTGTTGATCCCAGTCCATACCGTGTTGATCCCATTCCATATCGTGTTGATCCCAATCCATATCGTGTTGATCCTAATCCATACCGTGTTGATCCCAATCCATATCGTTTTGATCCCAATCCATATCGTTTTGATCCCAATCCATATCGTTTTGATCCCAATCCAAATCGTGTTGATCCCAATCCATATCGTTTTGATCCCAATCCATATCGTGTTGATCCCAATCCATATCGTGTTGATCCTAATCCATACCGTGTTGATCCCAATCCATATCGTGTTGATCCCAATCCATATCGTGTTGATCCCAATCCATATCGTGTTGATCCCAATCCATATCGTGTTGATCCCAATCCATATCGTTTTGATCCCAATCCATATCGTGTTGATCCTAATCCATATCGTGTTGATCCTAATCCATACCGTGTTGATCCCAATCCATATCGTGTTGATCCCAATCCATATCGTGTTGATCCCAATCCATATCGTGTTGATCCCAATCCATATCGTGTTGATCCCAATCCATATCGTTTTGATCCCAATCCATATCGTGTTGATCCTAATCCATATCGTTTTGTTCCCAATCCATATCGTGTTGATCCCAATCCATATCGTGTCGATCCTAATCCATATCGTTTTGATCCCAATCCATATCGTGTTGATCCCAATCCATATCGTTTTGATCCCAATCCATATCGTGTTGATCCCAATCCATTTCGTGTTGATCCCAATCCATATCGTGTTGATCCCAATCCATATCGTGTTGATCTCAAACCAAATCGTGTTGATACCAATCCATATCTTGTGAAAACTGTGTTTTCATACATGCTCACGTAGAATGTTCTCTGTCAAAAATTAATATTAGGATATTATGAAACACAAAGCTGAACTGTAAAAATATATATCAGGTGATGGCCCATTTATTTGGAAATATAGTTATCTGTCGGGGATTGTCAAAAATGTATATTGATGTGCATCAAATCACTCGGTTAATATCAAGCTATCCGAATTGTATGCTGGTTTTTTAAAATATAATCGTTTGCAGTGGAGAAGTATCTGGATGGGAAAAGTTTTATCAGCACCGTATTCTGTGATAAGGAATCCAATTCTTTAAACAATATCTTTGAAATTTTTTGCGCTATGCGTTGAAATGTCAAGTGCTAAAAAAATCTCTATAATTTATAATGTGAAAAGAGTCGACAAGTGTCATATGCATCAGTTATTTGTACAATGGAAAAAGTTTCATCAATGAAATGACGAATATGAGTTAATTTTAGCAGGCAAACAGCGAGCAAAACTTTCCCAAATTCAGCCAAGATTTTGGAGACTCGTGAGTAAACCGGATTTAAAAGCCATCCCACTCTAAAATTAAGCCAGAAAGTTTTTGGCACTCACTTTCCTTTTAACAACCCTGAAGATTGGTGGCCCGAAACCATCGGAAGGGATTACGCCGGGGTACTTCTTCAATCGCGAAGCCATTATCACTCGCTGTGGAGTCTCCTAGTCGCCTGCAAATGACTTGAGAGACGTCGCAATCAAAGGCGGCACCGCAAGTGCTTAAGAGAAGGTCGGATGCGCCGGGCCTCGAGAGTTCACACTCAATATCAGGCGCTAATAACAGCGTTTGTATCTTATATGCCGCACTCATGTCCGCGGTACTCTGGACGTTATTTTTAACAGCGCATTCAAAACAGTTCAAGCCGTCATTTTCACACTCAACATCAGCAGTAAAGAATAGCGTTTGTATCTAATATACCGCACTCTGGTCGGCCGTACTCTGTACACTATTTTAAATAAATACAGGGCATTTAAACCAGCCTTCGTGTTCTATCCACACTCAAAATTAGGCGCTCATAACTGCGTTCGTATCTAATACAAAATACTACGGTCGGTGTTACTCTATGAATTGTTCAATTGAGAGTGTGCAAAAACAGTCCTTGTCATATAATTCACACTCTATATCGTTAAAAATACAGCGTTTTGGATCTAAAATACCACTCTAAGACGACTGTACTGATGACACTATTTTATACAGTGCCATAAAATTCACTTTCGATATAGAGGTTAACAGTTCTAAGAGGGCGGCGGGACTCTTAATAGAAATAAAAAGTGTAAATAGGATAATGATGCTATAAATTGACTCTCAATACAAGGCGCTAATAGTATAGCGCCAAGATGTCGGCAGTACTCTTGATGTTATTGAAAGAATCTGCGTATTGAGAGCAATTCTGGAGCTATAACCACGCTTGTACTAGAGCGATAATAACAGCATTTGCTTCCAATTTATCTCACTGTAATTGAATGAGCTGTTGACTGTTTGAAACAGCTTATCTATTGAGAGAAATTCTGTCGTATTCTTCACACTTAAAATCGGGCACCCTAACATTGTTGGCATTTACATATGCAAAGCGTACCTCACACTTGTCGAAGGTGCAGTGAACGTCACTAGGAACTACACACTGGCTCATTAACGCAACAGTTTTCATTGAATTTTGAAAGAAAATAATATTTTTTCATTAAAGACATTACACAAACATTGGTAGCGCAGATGACACTCATTTAGAACAAACTACGCAGAATGTGTCAGCTGTTGTATTCAAAATAAGTGAATTGGTGATACCGTCACCTTAGCACAAAGTGCGAGAGCATCTGAGAACCTAACGTTTGCTGCAAAAGGAGGCGAGAAAATGCAAGCGGAATCAGTCTAACTTCAACGCTGTTACCTTTGTGTGTAATTTTGTGCATGAAATTTTTTGTTATTTTAGTATCAGTGCAATCACTGTGGACCCTTTCTAAATACCCAATAAACTTAGGAAAGTAATAATTCGTTAGTAATTACGCTATTACGCTAGTTGTCTTGTGCCAGTTAGAGCTAACATATCGCATTCTTCAATGCAAATTTGTGCTATTGGCTTCAGTTTTACAAAATCTCGTCGTTCCTAAAACAAATTACGCACTTGGCATCAATCTCTAGCATCAAATTCATGAGGTGCGCGCGATTATTTTGAGAGCACAAACGACGCTCTAGTTACGGTTAACTTATTCAAAACTGAAAAATCTCGCAAGTTCTTGCATTTTTTTTATCATTCACAGGACTCATTATTTTATATCTATTCAAGCCTCCTACCTACTTCTAAAAAAGGGCAATTTGCGAACAAGTTTTCCATACTTAATCTGAAAACATCTGAATTTCAAAGCAAGTCATTACTAAATATAAAAACAATTTGAGGACAAATTTTTCCGTAATTCATCTGAAATGTTCACCCTAACATCTGAATTTCAAAGCAGGTCATTACTAAAAATAAAAATAAAACACTCATATCCCCGCCGCAGCCTGTCATCGGTGAGCCGCTCCATTCTCGGAAGCCGCTAAATAAGGGATGAATATGGGAGGTGGCATTTTGTCTTCCCTGGTGGCCAGCGTGATGGTGTCATGGTGGATGAATTCGTTAGGTTTGCTTGGTCATTCAGAGTGAACAGGATTAAGGAGGGAGATTGTCACACTGTGACCAGGTCGTTTGTCATCTGACAGCGGCGAACTGCCGGCACCTGTCAACCGACACCCGTTTGCCGCCCACGGAGGTCCGTTTGGGTTGTCTTTGTGGGAATCTGGCGCAAGAATCGAAGGAAACGGTTAAATATGAATTTTGAAGCGTGCTTGAGATTCCCGCTGTCTCGCTTCAGCGCTCAAGAAAATGCATAAAAGTTAATGCTCGTACATATAGCCAGCTCTATTTATTTTTTGACTTCCACTTAGCTCATCATACTATTTAACATAGCTCAAGAAAATGCATAAGCGCAAATGCTCGTTTTTCCAAGACTATTTATTTTTTGAGCTCCAGCTATGCTTAGCTCACCTTCAACATAGCTTATGGGATTAACAAAATAGCTCCTAAATGCTTAGTTGATGCTCACGTATTTCTTTTAAAGCTGTCACCTACCCGGCCGAGGGAGAAATTCGAGGGACTCTTTTTTTTGTGTAACGCGACATGTTTGATGAGTTTTATACATACGATTCAGTTCTAGACAATAATTTGTTTCCAAAAAATTAGCCTCACGTTATCTTCGAAACTTACAGTCCATGTGGGATGTAGCAAACGAGTTCCTAGTCCAAGCCCATTTTTTCTGTATTATTTTCTGTTTCTGAGAAATTTGAAGCGAGAAATAAACCCGGGAGCAAGTCAATAAATGTCGACGCAATCAACCTTGTGTCACTTTCTCATGTCAGTTTTTTTAACGGTGACATTTCATCCCTTCCTCAAGATCAAGCTTTCAGCCTTTACGCTCAGCAACACTTCAGGTGTTTACATGATCACGCATTGAAATAACATTCTAATCTTATTTTACCTCACGACGACAAAAATTTAATCTTTATGAAGGACGAATTATCCAAAGTATTCCAAGGATTCTAAGTTATTTCTACCGAGTACAGTGTTAACATTCGAATTATTTTCCATGTTCGGTCTCTCTTAAATCCTAATATTTCTCCCTCTAGCTGCCACCTGGAGTACCAAAACAACTGTCATTTTGAGTGTTTGTTCGGTGTTATCCGTGAAATGTTTTAGAGACACTTCCAAGGGCTTCTGGACGTTTCCTCTCTGTGAGGAGATGACTTCATCATTTTATAAAACGACCGATGGTTTCTTGACAACGCTCGAGTGCTTCCTGAGTAACAAAGAGAAATTTTTATAACCGTGGTTGTCTTAGGTGAACCAAGGTCTCGGCGATAGTTCATACTTCGAACTTTCAAATATCAGATGAAAAATTAAAATCTGCTCAGATTCGAGTCAGCTGTATGTATGATTGTTTCTAAAGGTGATCCCGAAATGATAGTAATTGCGTTAGAATAAATCAGGAGATAACCTTGAACATATAACTTTGAACAAACTGCCATGAGATTCAGAATGCATTTAATGCATTTTTAAAGTGAAGTAGATGTAATTTTTGGCCTTATTGCAGAGCAGGGCAGAGCATTCTACACGGGGCATTCAGTCCTTTCTCGGAAGTGCGGAATATTAAGTGCCAGTGGCGTAGCAAGGCAGTGTTAATTTGGAGGGAAAATAGTGAAAATTTAAATGCAAATTACAACATTATTAGTTAATGGCAATAACTAACAATGAATGCTTCGAATAATTATTTTTCTAAACGGGATAAATTCATTCACACAAGTGCAGGACCGACTATTACACTGCCAAAATCTTTAGCACGTATGAATGGGTAAGTACTTTAGGATGGAGATGTACTCATGCCCAATGTTGGCCTCCTATACAGAGTGTCCCAAAATTGTACTAACTCTTTGACTGCCCCGTACTAATATAATTCGTTTTGATGTGTTTATTAACATAGATACAAATCTGATGAGTTAAACGAAAGAGACGAATAACAAATATAAGAAAATTATATGCTATGAAAGAAAACTGTCACACATGAAATAAAAACCAAAACTACGTGAGAAATCGTCAGTCATATGACAAGAACATTTTTTTGACCTGTATGCGAGAGGCATTTATAAAGGTCGCTGGAGTAGGGAGTTTTAAACAATTTAAACAATTTATTTACCATAAGGAAAGTTTATAAGTACCGAGGTAGAGGCTGTGTGCAGGTGATAGTTATTTCTTTTAGCTCAGTCACCACTCGAAGGCAGGGGCAGAGCAGCGAGGGAGGCCAAGCCCGTGGCACACAAAACATTCACTCAACAAAACATTTACATCTGTCGGGCGTGAAGAACCCTTCAAAAAATACGTTGACGGAAACTATTATATTTAAAATCAGTTTTCCCATCCATGGTACACAAAGCAGCAACTCGAGCTCCTACAGCGGCTCTACATTCGCATCGCTTGGGCGTGTAAACCGCTTCGAATGACTCATCTGTCGATGCAAATTGTTCTTTTTAACATCAGTATTCCCGTCCATGGTACACAATAACAACCACTCTAGAAAACATTCACAACGCTCCGGCATGAATACCACTTCTAATGAGTCATGCGTAAACGTAAGCTATTGTGTTTAACATAAATATTCCAGTTCATTGTACACAATAACAACCTCTTCAGGAAAACCTTCACATCGGTCGAAAATAAAAAAGACTTCGACCGTGTCATACGTCAAAATGTCAAAGGAAACAGTTGTATTCAGTATTAAAATTCTAAGCAAACATAGCTTATATCAAGTCGATATTTTACAATACGGAAAAAAGACGTTGTAAGCATGTTCTCCATTTCTGTTGTCTCTTTCTTTCAATGAAAGTTTTTTTATCACATTGCGAGTTTAAGCAGACGTACCTGATTCTCACGAGGCTGTTTCCCGTCGTTCATCTTCTTTCTTTTCTAAGTTTATAAAGAAAAAAGCGTCATGTGGTAACATATTGCAAAAAGAACTTTCCTTCAGTTCATAGTTAAGCATAGATGCTTTTAGATGAGATGAGAGTTCTGTGAGAACTCATAGATTAGTTCTTTTAAATGAGTCATACGTCATGAGTTGGATAGAAAGAAGAAAAGAACCTTGCTTTTCATTCATGATTAAATTAAATTCTAAGCTGTAAGGTAAATTTTGCTCCACTGTTTATTTTCAGTGTAAGTTCTCAGTTGGACTCCAAGTTTTATTGTTTTCATCGCCTGAGTAAATTTTCAGTCACGAGACAAGTTTTTATTTCTTTGTTAATTGCTAGAGTAAATTTTCAATCGTGAATTTTCAGCTTTTCGTGTAACTTCTCAGTCGTAAGGCAACTTAAGTTTCTTTGATTTTTGTGTGTGTGTAAAATCTTTGTCGTAAGGCGTTTCAGTCCTCTGTCTTTCGTGCGAGTAATTTTTCTGTCGAATGGCAACTGTCGTTCCTCTATTGTTCGTGTGAGCAAATTCCCAGTGGTAAGGCAAGTTTAATTTCTCCTTCCAGTTTCGAGGGCACGAAGTCGACCAAAGGGGCCTCGAAGATGCGGAGGGATTTACTCAACGCTGAGATCGGGCAGCTGAGGGAGCTGTTGCCTCTTCCCCCCTCCACGCGACAGCGGCTGTCGCAGCTCCAGCTTATGGCGCTCGTCTGTGTCTACGTCAGAAAGAGTAACTACTTCCAACAAGGTGAAGTACCACTCGAAATTATACGCCTCGCCTTACTTCCACTCGAAATTATACGCCTCACCTTACTTAAACTTAAATTATACGCCTTACTTAGTCTTAAACTTTGAATTCTCGAAATTATTCGCCTCACCTCACTTCCACTCGAAATAATATACGCCTCCTCTTACTTTCGGCAGTAAGCTTTGGTGTTTGCTTTTACAAACGGTTCTTTCTACGAAATGGTTGTCAAGCCCCTAGATTTTTATTGTCTTTCTGCTGCTAGAAATCTTTCTTAGCACAAACAAACATTGAATTCAATTTTTAATGAAACGAGCGCTTTTTACACTTCCCTCGCATGCTTTGGATGTATATAAAACAACATGACCTCCACATATTGAATGAGCATTTCGACGAATCATTATTTTATATGTTTAGTTGCACAACCCTGTAAAATATTTCATCTTCTCTTCAATAATAGGCTTTTTTATTTTTCTCAGTTTTAAAACAACAGGCAACGAGGCTGGCCACGGAGAGCGCAAACATGGAATTCTTGAAGGTGAGAGTCTGTCATAAGGAAAATTTTACGATCTCTGAAACGCAATTTTTCTCAAAATTTTTATAAAAACTTCTACTTGAAGCACTAGGTCTCGACGTGCAAATATTTTTGTGGCATGCATTCCTTTGCCGGAATTCATGCGAACAGCAGTTTTTTTAATTAATACGAAAATAAATAAAGCATAGTTTTATACATATTGTGATGTAAAAATTCATTTATATTTGGATGGAGATACAATAGTTCCAAAAATTATAAACAAAGAGAATGTAATTGATGAGTGACTCATATTTTTCTAATTATTCCTTGCACACGTAAAAAGTAGTCTGATCCAAAAGTAAGTTTATGAACTCAGAGAGACAAGGTTTAGTAGATAAAATGAGAACACTCTTAATGACACTCATTCCTCATAAAATAAGTTTTTTATGCATTTTGTAAAATCGTTTCAGCTAAAACGAGAACAATTTTAGTGACTCGCTCATTCCCTTACAAGACATTTTATTTTTGATTCAATATGTAAAACTGTGTTTCTTTGCTTCCTGCAGGCGCTGAATGGCTTTCTCATAATGATGACACAAGGAGGCAAACTGCTCTACATCTCCGACAATGCTGCGGAGTACCTCGGCCACTCAATGGTAAGATCCTTCGCAAGACCATTTCATTAAAATATTTAACTCGAGTTTTCCTACACTTAGTAGCATGGTGCAGGTAAGAATTTGAGCAGTTTTCGGCATAATGAGGTCTTGGGTTATAATCCAGATGAATGATAATTTTTGGAGACAGAAAATAGTTAGTCTTTCAATGAAAAATTCTATAACACCTAAAACAAAAGTCGTTCTGAATCGTAAAAGTATTGGTGCAAATGTTTCTGGCGGGGTAAATTCTAAATCAATTTCAAAGTTTTTATTTTCATGTCTGCGATGGTGGGCGTAAGTTTTTCGTGTTCTAGAGTCACACATGTACCATGTATTTGATATAGTAATCAACTGAATTTTTAAGCGGGTCACGCTTGCATGCTAAGAGGATGCTAACTTGTATTTCCATTATGAGTGAGTTCGAGCACATGGATATATTTTTATTAGGCCACATAGCCTAACGAAACGCAACAAATGAACTGGATCATTTTCAGTCTAGAAGTGTCTCATCAAGGATTGTGATGGCTTAAGCTTCATTATCTCACGCAATCGTCCCAACCACCAACTCGACAGAACCACCTTCGGAACTGCCGTTACGTTCAATCTGGCTTCGAGATCAACTTGCAATAATTGTGGTTTTGCTGTCCGATGACAAGAATCTCAAAGCGAAATGCTTTCCCATGGTTCGCCTCCCGACCAAGCGAACTCGAGACTATCGCCCTTGTCCACAAAGGGATAATTATACGTTTTTTTATCGGATAGAGCTGTGATCTTCTTGAGGTTAGCCCCGACCTGCGTGATCATCTTTTTTGAGGATGTTGTCACAGTGTCACCGAAACGACGGGCATCGGGCGGGCTCCTTCATTTTTTGTGGGCGTTCGCAACCGTGGCATTAGTTCGAGATCGGAGGATGTTAACCTCAGGTTTTGAGCGATTTCGAAATTCTTCAACGGCGTTGATACGTCGAATGCTAAACATTATGGTTGATGTACGAGTGGCTTACTCGTGTTTTTCAGTTACCAGACATTTCCTAACGCAGTTAACTATGGCTGGGTTTGGTCCTCATTCGACTCAATTTTCAAGCACTTGGGTGATGAAATTATACCTCATTCATTTTCTTTGTGTAATATTTACTCGTGGATAAGCAGGTAATACTCGAGTCATGAAAAACTGTGGTTATGTGAATTTTCATAGCAAAACCGAGTTTGTGCGAACTGCTTAATGGCGAGGGAAGAACTAAAGGTTTGTAAAAATATTCAATTAAATTTAAAGGGTTATTTCTTTCTGCGACGAAAATGGTTTAGAAAAAAGTGTTAAAGTCGAGGATATTTCATTGTCATAACACTTACTTCTCACTTTATGACATTACCGTGTACCCGCTCACAGCCGATATTGTAAAGACTTGTTTTATTTAAAGCTATTTAGCACGGCATGAAAAACCAAACTTATCTAATTCGTTTCACTTAACTTTTCAACATTGTTTCCATTACTGACACAGTTATGGGACCCTGTTGCATACCACCGAGTATTGATTGGCTACGTTCTGTTAATAGAAATCCACTCTTTGGGGTGACGAAGCATGAGTAAAGGCAAGCAGGATAAGGGACAAAAAAGTCCCTGCAACAAAGTTTGACAATTGCGACAATTGCGACAAATAACAAAGTTTGTTATTGCGACCCAATAACAAAAAAAAAAACACTTCTTGGCGCGACAAAGGATGAGTTAAGGCAAAAAGGACACGGGACACTCCCGCATGAGACCATCGAGCTCGGCGTGAACGGCGTATGCAGATGAGGCTGAAATGGGAGGGCGTTCCATGCTCAACTTGAGGGCTTGATGACGGCCTGCGTGCCTGATGAAGTGGGCTTCCGTGTGCCTGTGATGCCGGCTATATGATGAGGTGCTCGCCTTGCTTGCGTGATGTCATAGTCTTCTTTCTTTATTAGAGGGAGATTTTGATGCAATTTCCGGATTGTCATAGGTGGCGAAGTGGAGATTAGCAAACTCAAAGTTCTTTATTAAAGGGAAATTTTGATGCAATTTCTGAATTGCCATAGATGTCATAGTACGGTTGGCAAACTGGACGTAATATTCAACATGATAATGATTTTTTGACATTCTAATGTAATCGTTACTGACGTTGTAGTTACTTGGAATGATTACTTTCAAGATACTTCAGAACTCACTTCAAATCTAAATGCTTAGAATTTTAGCCTCACTCGGTGACTATTAAATTTTTTCATCGTAAGCAATGACTGTTTCCATTTTTAAAACAATAATATTATAAAAGAATAATGTTAATATATGAATAATAGTTTTCACGTTTAAAACAATAATATTAACACAACTATTTCCATTTATTTCCCACAGGAGGACCTTCAGATCCACGGCGACAGCGTGCCTAATTCTTTATTTAACATTAACAATATTTACAATTATCAAATATTTTAAAGTCAATTCCCACAGCTAGGATGATGTTCTGATCTCTAAGGACAGCGTGTTGAATTATCTCTTCAACTTCAACAATATTGACAATTATTCAATTTTTTTCATTTATTTCCCACAGGAGGACCTTCTGATCCACGGCGACAGCGTGTTCGACATCCTGGACAAGCAGGACCACGCGGCGGTGCAGGCGGAGCTGGTGAGGGCGGCCCAGGGAGGCCCGGAGGACGACCGGCTCTTCCTCTGCCGCATGAACGTCTCTCGCAACGCGCGCCGCCAGATGCGCTTCGGGGACCAAAAGGTGACCATTTCCACACTGCGCTGGAGTCATGGTTGGTAGCGATGGGGATTTAGCGTGGCTCATTTCTTGTGTATGTCTGCACTTGTGTTGATAGGGATGTAAAATTAACGTGGCTTAACTGCAGTCAAACTTGACAGAGAGATGCAGAATTACCGTGACTGTTTTTGCCAGTGTACTCGTACACTCATGCCTGTGAATGAATGCTGTCTGACATATGGAATTAACGTGACTGCTATTTCTTGTGTTCTTGTGTATTCCCACGCTCGTGCCTGCGAATGAACGTATGAATGAATGTTGTCTGATGTCAGCTGTCTCATTCCCTCATTGCTGCAATCCAACTATCACATCCAATTGCTCAATCTAACTAAAAAAAACATTCACCTATAATTGCCCACATCTCATTCGAATTGAAGGAGATTTTGGCTCATTTTTGCCTCTCTAAAATCTCCATACCTCATTCCGACTAAAGGAAAATTCAACAATCGTCTTTCAAATTTAACTCCATTTATGTCCTTCAGCTATCATCACCCTCATCGCATTCGAACAAAAAAACATTTTTGCTCATTGCTGCCGTTTAACTAACATCGATGTCTCAGCTAAATTCTTAAAGAAAACATTCAGCTATGATCACCAACATCTCATTCCAACTA
This sequence comes from Morinoia aosen, assembly GCA_030386875.1. NCBI lineage: Eukaryota > Metazoa > Arthropoda > Malacostraca > Amphipoda > Talitridae > Morinoia > Morinoia aosen. The sequence goes on from CM059571.1 coordinate 998,679, forward strand.
AAGAACACTTGCTCTCATCTCCGTCCCTCATTCTAACTAAAGAACTCTTGCCCTTATCTCCCTCCATCCCTCATTCTAACTAAAGAACTCTTACCCTCTTCTCCGTCCCTCATTCTAACTAAAGAACTCTTGCCCTCTTCTCCGTCCCTCATTCTAACTAAAGAACTCTTGCCCTCTTCTCCGTCCCTCATTCTAACTAAAGAACTCTTGCCCTCTTCTCCGTCCCTCATTCTAACTAAAGAACTCTTGCCCTCTTCTCCGTCCCTCATTCTAATAAAAGAACTCTTGCCCTTATCTCCGTCCCTCATTCTAACTAAAGAACTCTTGCCCTCTTCTCCGTCCCTCATTCTAACTAAAGAACTCTTGCCCTCTTCTCCGTCCATCATTCTAACTAAAGAACTCTTGCCCTCTTCTCCGTCCCTCATTCTAACTAAAGAACTCTTGCCCTCTTCTCCGTCCCTCATTCTAACTAAAGAACTCTTGCCCTCTTCTCCGTCCCTCATTCTAACTAAAGAACTCTTGCCCTTATCTCCGTCCCTCATTCTAACTAAAGAACTCTTGCCCTCATCTCCGTCCTCCATTCTAACTAAAGAAAAAATTCAACTCTCACCGCCCACATCTCACTCGAACTGAAGAACATATTCCCTCATTTGCCCGCCAGGTGGTGCTGGTGCACGGGCACTTCCTGTCGTACCTGCCGCTGTGCTCCCGCAACGAGCCCGTGTTCCTGGCGCACTGCTCGCCGGTCGCCATGCCCGAGACGCGCGAGAGCGTCGTGCAGGGCGCCACCAACGTCTTCACCACGCTCCACACCCTTGACATGAAGATACTCAGCATCGACAAAAAGTGAGTGTTTTCGCTGCGATGTGTTGGTATTTTCTCTAAAACTCTTCAAAAACCGTATTTCTTGATTTCATTTTGGTTTCTCTTGTGTACGTATTTTCTCTAGTACTCTTATTTTCTTCAGTGTTCCTATTTCCATAAAAATCGTATTTTTTCTAGTGTTCTCATTTCCTCTGGAAATCTTACTTCCTAAAGTATTCCTATTTCATCAGGAATTCATATTCTAAACAGACACCAAAAATTTATTTGACAGCCGCACATTTGTACACAATTTAATAGATGTATACAAATGTACATTTTTAGAGTCACAACTCGTACGTGACACTGTGAACAAAAAAAATAATAAATAAATTGCCCGCAACAAAGACCTTTGATTGAACATTTTATACGTCGAGCGAAAGGTCATGACAATTTTCCAAGGAGCATAAAATTTAATATGAGTATCAGCGTCAATTAGCAAAGAGTTTTATGTAACAATTCATAACATTAAAGAGTCCTTCAGTACTTATTTTTCTAATGAAAACTTGAGGCTGAGAGCGTTTGGGCCGCAGGTGGGTAGCCCACCGCTCGTTTGATGTTCTATTGGCCTTTAATTTGAGGAAGAACAGTAGCGTCTGGAGGCGCCATCTGCCGGCGATGCTGCGGCTGGTGCGGACTCGTAAACAGTTCCTTCTTGCTCCCTGGTGGCACATTAAAATAAAGGGGAAGATGGGAGGGATCCAAGTGCTCGTACGAATGAGAATTTCGATCTGCACGAGACCGTGTTGGAAATGTAGCCTGAAGTATAGGCAAAGTGTCCGTGTGTTGTGTAAGAGAAGAATGAAAGAGAAATATATGTGGAAGAATAAAATATGGAGACAAAATGAAGAAAGAATTAGGGATAAATGATGCATAGAAGGAATAAATGGAAAGATTACTGAAATTAAAATTAACAGCTAGTTTTGAAAATTGCATAAGTGAAAATGCTGCTGCGAATGCTAAACCATTATATGAGCCTGTCGATAACAACATTATCTGAGAAAAAGATGACGTGAGGTCCCACTTAGTTAAGTAATCGTGTAGTTTGTATTACAATATGCGGAACAAAATATCCCTTCAAGTTTAAAAATTTTACTAGTGTATTAAGCTCTTCGTCTGGAATACCATTAACAGCCCCGAACTCAATGTAAAGAACCTTTATGATGGAAAATTGGTCTCAGGAGCGAGATGAAAAAGATGTCTCTTCAGTGTTACATAAAGTTGGGTCTCGATTCACGAGACCAGCAAATAAAAAAAAAGCAAGCACAACGCGAGTAAAAGGTATGACCGACACAGCTCTCTAACGCACCATATTTAGTTCGATAAATTCCATGACCTGGATAAAGTCGTCTTTATTTCTCGCCCTCAGCTCTGACCTGTCATGGCTCATTCCAGATTGTGTTGCTGATGTCACATCCGTCATGTGACTTTGTGGTGGCACTTTCTTTGTCACAAATCTTCACAGTTTGTTATTATTACACTATTGGTATGATTACAGTATTATATTACCCTTTACATTACATATTATTACACTTCTGGATTTTGGTTGTCCATTGGTGAAGTCAAGAGTTGCAATTATTTAGTCTCAACTGTCATGTATTGCAAGTATTCAATCTCAGATGTCATGCGTTGCAAACATGAAAACCCAGCGTAAAATAAATTGAGCTACACACAGTATATCAAACGTTGAATCATTTCTCTGGTAAAAGTTGTCGAAAAATCTCAGTGTTGAAGTGTGTTTTATTCCAATGTCAGTGGTGCAAATTTTATTGCCCGAAAAATACAACAACAAGTTAAGCATTTTAATGGACAAATTAGTACTAACACTAACCCTAATTAGCCTAATTAGTACATTGTCATGAAAATTGCTTGGCCAAACAAACGAACGCATTCAAAATTGTTCAATTTCGCTGCAGGGAACTGAGCTTCAGAGCTAAAAATTTTTCTCGAATTGTCGCATTTTTCAGTCATAGTAACATCTATTGCGAGGAATGCAAAGCTTCCTAAACGCTTCAACTTCATCTTAGCTTCATTTTCTACTTTCGTTATTTCTCTGTATCTTCATTCTCAACTGAATATTAGAATGAATTTATTTTTGCCATCGAGGGTAGCGAACTTCTATGCACGCATATTGAGTTTCGTCTAAAACTGTGACCTGAAAATTAATTCAAGAATTAAATTTTTACAACACAGGAACAGAGTCGTAATATTAAGTCTTACATAATTCTTGTCAGTTTAACATTTTAATTCATGACTCCCAAATCCACTCAGAGTGAAAGCTCAAGTTTGCTGGTCGTGGTTACGAAAGCTTCTTTAAAGTTTAATGTTATCGCACAGAGTTTATTCTAGGGTACCTAATAAAGTACATTAAAAATTCCATTCAAATGAATCGTGGTTTACATTCTTCATGCATGTCAGAGAGGAACGAAGAGTTGAACGATTTAATATAGCTCACGAGCCACATACACAAAAATACCTCAAGATTACCAGACTGGCTTCTTTTCAAGCCAAAACTCCAAACTTCGACCCATTTTAATGCAAATTTTTAAATGAAAATAACTCATCATAGGGAAATCTTGCAGGGCTGCAAGAAGGTGATTTTTAGAGTTGAATTTTATTTGAGAAAACTCCAAGTTTTAAAATTTTTTCTAGAAGAAGAGCAACCTGTGAACTGAGGCGAGCTGGTTCATGCCGTCTAATTAAGGCAGTGACAGGCACGCGCGCCGAAGCCGTATAAGTTTAGCTTGTGTTGTAACAGATGACCTTTGCTACGGGGAAACCAAGGCAGGGCGAAGGCTGGGGATGAAGGAGCTGCCATATGGAACAGATGAAGCGTTTCCATAACTTTGTGGTGATTGCGAGGGGTGATTGAATTAAAGTATTTGCTCAACTTCAACTTTTAAACTAGTTGAACGAATGCAAATTTCTTTTCATTTCTTACTTTTTTACTAATGTCTAACTTTCTGCTTTGATATGCTCAGATTTTAGAGTTTCTGTGGCGTTAACGCATTTTTGTAGTTCATCGCTTGACGAAGCTCCTGAAGATTTTATTTTTCTGGCATTTTAAGCTGAGATGGTTTCCACTTTTAGTCGAGGCGAGAAATCGATCTTTTAGGTCACATCATTCCAGTACGTGATTTTATTGCATTATCACAAGACGCTAACGGGAAGAGCAAAAGTAATAAACCCATGACTCCCATTAACATGTCACTCGCATAGAGTTATTTATTATAGGGGTCCTTAGCGCAACACGGGAGGGGTTACAGAGCAATGGAATTCCAGGCTGTGGAAAAGGGGTTGGAGAGGGGAAAATTATTTATCATAAGTGTACACGGCCATTCAAAAATGACGGGATTCAACATTTTCTTCGCATTAATTTCCCAGTGTAGAGAAATAACAAATATATCCATCCGAATAGTACCCGCGATTAAAATAGTCTTGTACTTGTGCACTGGTGAAACTCGTATCACAGATACGGTCATTGAGCATCCTTATGAGCGTCACAGAGAGACGGAGGAAGCGGACACCAAACAAACATAGAAATAAACACACCAAGAGCATTATTAGGTGAGAAAAAGATTGGGCGGAGTCCCTAGCATAACACTGGAGGGGTTGTGTAGCTCTGGAATTCCAGGCTGTGCGCTAGGGGTTGGAGAGGGGGTCCCAGGGCTGGAGAGGGGTGCCATGGGTTGGAGAGGGGTGCCATGGGTTGGGCAAGGGGTTGAGGTGTTGCGAGAGCCGCATGTCAGGAACGTAAGGGCGTGGGAATCTGGCCCGAGCTGCTCTGCTTGGGACCCACCACACGTAAATGGGACACGAGCGACAGGCCAGAGAGTGCCGCGAGAAATGAGTGAGAGCCGGCGCGCGCCGTGCAAATTGTCGACCGCGTAAGCTCACCTGCTACAGTTTCTGGTACTCATGATTACAGTGGGTCGATATTCAATGATTTTTTTAAGGTTACACGGGGCAAACAATTTAAAACTACTGTTCCTGGCACTCTTGCTATAGTGCGTTAATACTCAATGGTTTTACGGTTAGAGTAGGGAAAAAATGTAAAACTACTCTTTCTGGCGTGATGAATTAAATGCACCTGCAATTCTAAAAAAACACATGTTCGCGACAGTTATAATGTGAGTACATTTTTTTGAGACACCCTGTATCTGGGCTCCTGAAAAGTGAACAATTACATTTAATTTGTAAGTTTCAATTCTTCAATTAGTAAAAAGATAATTCAAAGCGAATAACTCTGATCATGGAATGGAGCTTCAACTTTGATTTGGTTCCTAAATAACTTTATTTTCAAAGCAGCTTATTTTCAATAAATATAGAAAATTGAGCCAGTGCAAGTCTGTTTTCCCGAAGTTTGGCGCTCTTTCCCTAGGCCTACTTACGTACGATGTCGCCACAGCCATAGATGCCAGACCGGCCTCTTTTCTGGAGAACCCCCTGAAATTTAAGTTTCATAAAGAATCAGGCCATGAGGACCGACCATTCAGCATCTGGTGTTAGTTAATTAAGTATAAAAAACACACAATTGAGTATTTTTGGCTAGGCAGGATAGCCAGATCCTGAGATTTTCTTAAAATCTTTTTCGAAACAGCCTTAACGTGAGAATTTAAGTTAAAGCTTTCCCATCTGGCAACACTGTAGCCCAGATCTACATCTGGTAATGGTCAATTAAAATATATAAAACCCCAGATCCCACGATTCCTCCTTTAAAATCTTCTTCAAAACCGTCTTTAACGTGAGAATCTCGGCCAGAGCTCTCCCATCTGGCAACATCGCAGCCGAGACGTGTGTCCGGTGGCGCTATGGCGTCCAGCTGAGCGCACGAGCGTCCCCTGCTGGCACGCTCCGCGGGCACTTAATTTATCTTCAATATTAGAATCTGGTCGGGCATACACACAGATAACGAATCTCAGTCAAAAGCCGCTCGTTATGCGAATGAGATGAAACTTTTTACCGAGTCTGTAGATGAGGTTAGCGAAGGGTCACATCGCTACGGCTTTTTTGAAAGCGTTTATCGGGTTATGTTTCTCGCCTCTCTCTGCGGCTTATCTTTATCGGGAGTGGAGACGTTCTTTTCAGATCTTCCTTTCATTGTGATCCTAAATTACAAGGCAGTGGGGTATTTTCTTGTGTTTATGGCCTAGTGGTGTGCTCGTATTTTCATGAGTTTAGAGTTTACTGGTGAGCTTTCATGCGTGTCTTTATATACATGCGTGAAACATTAAAAGCATACGCAAATAAGCTCGTATAATTAGAAAGAAACAACATGATTTAGTTTTTATATTTTGTTTATTTTGAACAGAGGAATGTAGGTATCATTGAGATTAAGTTGTTCTACTTGGTCTCTCCGCATCGAAAAAAACAAATTGAAATTATGTTATGTTCGATACCCGCGGTTCATTCGAGCGTAAGAGCGAGTAGATGTCATACTGAGAACGTAGGCCTATCAGGGCGAGTTTAGTGAGCTGCGAAGAAAAAAGCTTTGTCATTTTCCGAGCATAATTTACTTAAAACCCCCCAAAAAAATAAATTTATGCTTAAAACCAAAAACCCCCCCTGAAAGCCCTAAATGCTTTTGCTTGAAACTCAATGCGCTTAAGAAAATAGCGAATAACATCTGTTTTTAGTCATCAGATTCCTTTCCAGAAATTTTTTCTACATTTATATAAACTTTCACTTATTCTTCTCAGTCGCTGTAGCAAGAAACCTTAACGAATTTCTTTAACGTGCTATACATTTTTTTCGTTCCAGTGGTGAATTTTACTTGGGTTACAACAAGAGCTCCTTGGCCGGCGTGTCTTGGTATCACCTCATCCACCCTGACAACCTCAGAGATGCTCAGACCAAACACAGACTCAGTGAGTACAACTGCATTAAATAAATCTTGCAATATGCACAATTGATGTCGACGTTTTGTTAACTGAGACTGTGTGCGGAAAATAGCTGCTCTAGCGGGCGACTTTAAGGTTTAACTCGTTTTCTAAACCCTAGATACGTGTCTGAAGTTGTTTTAATTTTCCCTGTTCTGTTGGATATTTTAAAACCTTATAATTGTAATAGTGTGATAGTGACAATAGCATAGCTACTCAGCATCCTACTATTTCCCTAGTAGCTACCGACTGCAATGATATAAATTGATGACTTGAATGATGATAAACCGAGTCTCACGGGATGAAATTGATTTTTTTGTAGTCACATCAAGCGAACAAGAGCGATCGTGCATCCTGCTGTTGCGTCTACAAGCCGCAGGAGGTTCCTGGCGTTGGGTGCATTGCGTTCTCCAACTCAAAGACGCCCAAGAAGCCAACACAAACACCACAGCGTCGGCATCCACCAGTGCCACAGCTACCACAGCTTCAGCCTCAGTTGCACCCACACCTCAACCACAGATCCCATCGTCTTCCACAGCGGTTCCTCCTCCGACCGTCGAGGCTTCAGCAAGCCCATCTAATCCCCAAGCTGCACAACCGTCTCAATCGCCAGCCAATCCCTCCCTCCAGAGCCAGCAACAGCCAATAATAGTGGCCACTAATCAAGTGTTGAGCGAGCGTGAGGCGGCAGTGCTGAGAAGCAACTCTTGGCTCTATCATTACTACACAATGCAGTCCAAGCTGCAGTACGGTCTGGCCTACGAAGCTCAAAGGGTCCACGCTTACTATCCGCAAGTGATGCCGTATCAGGTTAGTTTTCATATTGATATGGAGTGCTAATTTTTGTGGATTGAATCAGGTATAACTGAACTGAGTTTTTACTTTATCTGACATAAGTCGGGAGATATTAAACTCCAATTCTAGAAAGGAGGTCACGACTTCAGGAATTTTAATATCTGCAGAGAAATGTGTAATTTTGACGACAGTTTTTACAAACGCTTCTGAAATGTAGTCAGTTAACGAAAACAGTATTTTCGTTCTATTTGCATTTTTCCCACGGAACTTTAATCTTTTCAAATTTCGTACAAGGGTCCGTCTCAACATCAGCTGAAATAATTCTTCAAGTATTACAGTGCATTATTTACCAAAAGTGGCATTCCTTGACCGGACCATAACAGATATGATTTTTCGTTACAGACTGAAGCAACAGGAAGTTATATGGCCACCAACCCGTTGGCTAGCACTCACTATCAGCAGCAGTTCACTCCGTCCACCCATTCTTCCCATTACCCCCTGAGCACATCCTACCTGCACCCCTACCACGCTCATTATTCGCTCAGGTTACACTCCGAGTATTCCCGAGACTCGTCCCAATCCTATTACGACTACTCTGGGCCTGCAGCTCACAACTACGTGTATAACTACAGCAATAGTCTTCAAACCAGCGCCCCTGTGCCTGAAACCATGAGCCCTGCGCCATCTTTGACCCCAAAGTCCCGGAGGAGCACCCCGATGTCTTCGCCGAAGAGATCGCCGGTGTCCCAAGGACTTGGGACCTCCGATGCCTCTGGAGGGGTGGCCGTAGCGACACCCGTTGCCGTAAGGCCGTCGCCCCAGACGCAAATCAAGGGAGGATCCCCAATGAGTATCGACGAGTCTGAGCTTTCCTGGAAATCGTCGCCGAATCAAGAAGTTCCTGAGTGCCCTGAGTACACTCCTTATGTAACTCCCCCGTACTCGACGACAGCGTCACCCACCAAATCGACACATTTCTCCTTCGATAATAGCCCTGAAGCGAGTGATCAATACGTGCCGTCCCCGCACATCGACCCTCGGGAAGCTCCTTGGTATTCCCAGGCCTTCGTCAGATAAGTGGTTCTTTTTCCACAAGGAGAACAAGGTTCTTTTTCCACTACCCACCAACGCGTCGGGTCGTGGTGAGCTTACAAATGTTGCACGATGATTGTAATGAAATTTCTAACGTAACTTAAACTGAGATAATGGGATTTTAGGAATCTAAAAACCAATTATACATGCAAATGAAAACGTTTCTGTTTTATATAATGCACTCATCGTCTTAATTATTTTACGTACATTGTTGAATGTGATATAAATTTAAGGGTGATGTATTTTGTTGTGCGTCTGTAACGTTTTTTCGTCATGCTTCAAGTCTGAAAATCCAGCCCTATAGTTATTTTCGAGTGAAATTTACAATTTTAAAGGAATCCGGATAGTCAATTCCCTCGTTGAACAACTCAATATGACGATAATGAATATGTCATTAGATTTTTTTCCGTTTATTAATTTTACCGTTCAACACCCTATAATGTAGAAACGAAAATTAACGTGTTATTTGATTTTTTTTGCAGGTCATCTAGTCGGTGCTAGTCGCGACCTGTTCTGTCAGGTCCGTCGATGAGCAACTTGGTCTGAAATCAGGAATTACAATTACAGAAATGGGGTAACCTCTGAACAGAAATGGGGCAACTCCCTACAGAAATGGGGTAACCTCCGTACAGAAATGGTGCAACCTCTATACAGTAATGGGGCAACCCCGTACAGAAATGGGGCAACCACTGTATTGTAATACCCGGTTGAAGGCCTGTAGCGTTCCAACTTGGTATTTACGAGTATTATTAGCTAGAGGAAACTTCGCTTTAAGGGAGCATTTATTGGGTTTTTCTACCTTTTAAAAAGCTATGAGATCGTGATTCTCAGTTGCAATTCTACGTGCGTGCAATGAAGGATATGTTGAACATAAGTGTAATAGTGCAATGCGCAGTCCCATGATGCCAAATCTACTGGCAATGTCGTACTGGAAGGAATTATGCCCATTTTATTTCAGTTGAATATGCAAATTGAACTTACTCAGAATTTATTCACGTGGGTTGAATTTAGTTACTTCTGTATAATTTCTATACTCTAACCGTTCGAAGTGTACATTTATCTTTTTTTAAGGACGTTTTGTGCTCGGGTTTCAAGAGTTTGCATAATTTTAGCCAGCAAATAAGCTTAGATCAACATACATATATTCGGACATCTTCGTTTTAGTTTACTTAGCAGCAGACATGACGTATTATATAGTGAGTAGGAGCCATGATACACTTTCTTGTATATACTCATTTGTTTACCAGCACACATGAAGGTATAATTTGTATCGAATAAGGTGCCTTTCAAAGTCCTAACATTCATTTTTTACGCGAGGGTTTTAGGCATTTTGTTAGGCCTTTTTTATTTAAGTTTTATTGTCCCATTTAGTTCTGGAAGAATGCTCGTACATTTATGAAGTTATACGCTTAGCCTTTCACTTGTTGCTTTACACTTGATAACATTTGTACCTGTTTTGTTTTGAACTATAAATGAGAGGCATAACATGAATCCTACCCTAATGATAGCTGAACTTCCTTCTCAATGTAAATGTCCCCTTTTCTTTTGTCAGAGTTACTTGTGTTTACTGATTACTTGAAGCATCTCGTCTCATATCGTGAGAAGTATTACTCTTACTGACTAGAGAACTCCCCAAACATTTCGTTTCTTTTAGAGAGAAATACTATTACTGACCATAAAACTACTAAAAACGTTTATTGACTTTTCGTGAGAAGTATCGTACTTCCTGGATATAAAACTCATAAAAACTTTGTTTAGTTCGCAAACTGCACCTGAAAATGAGCTCGGTAAGTTAAATGCAGAACTGAAACTTGGAATTAAAAAAGTAGCGACTATTTTTGATATTTTTGATCGCGTTTTTGAGGTTCAAAGAAATTCTATGTAGAAGCCATCATTTGATTGCCTTTAGGAAGTCGTGCCAATGAACATGTGTGATTCGACTCACGATATACATTTTGTTGATTTCTATAAGATTCTTCCGCTTTAGATGTTAAGCTCACGTGTATCTTAGCAACTATTCTGTGATTTAGATTAGGTGCAATTTAATAATAACGCTTGTTTCGGCTGAAAATTTTTTGAAAAAAATGAACATGTCGTTCTTTGAATGCAGTGTTTTCAACCTTATTCACTTGGTTAATTTAAAAAAAAAAAACATTGGTCTATGTTTCAATTGAATTCCTGACTCCTATTTACAAAATTTTATAGCGATGTTTAGATGACTCTTGTATTAGATGTACACAAGATTCTGTAACACAAAATAAAATTGTAATCATGTGATATCTTCAGTGCTGCTTGTTTGGAGTGAGTGAACGCAGCAATATACTTGCTTGATCTTAGGAATTACAAGATAAGGATACAACGAGAGTATTATAGCATTAGGTTTATCATAGGTTTAGATTTCCTGTTTTTATTCTACGTTGTAATTAGATGTTCCTACAGTTTTCTTTTTGTTCAATAAAGCTTTTCAAAAAAGTATTTGCGTTTTATAGTACCTTCATAATTAAATGAACTTCGAATTAATTGTCATTTGTGACTACTAAATTTAGGGACCTTCCATGATACGCAAAAGTCATTAAATAAAATGGAAAACGTATAGAAGTGGTTCAGTGGTTTAGTTTTTCATTGGTGGTTTTCTGAAATACATGAATCATAAGAACACCACACCTTAGAAATAAATACATGAAATATAAAAATACTGCAACTACTAAATATATTGTGAAACCAAATGAAAGTTTGCAGTTCTTGCTGCGAGATAAGTAAATTTAAGGTTTTTCAGAGTTCATGGGTTGAAAGATGTTAGGAACTCCATATTTCCAAAATAAGGGTTGACTCACTCGAGATTTTAATAATCGTTTGAGTAACACTTGGACGGATTAAAATGTATTTATTAGCTACACATCCCTATCTCGTATTTTGGATTATTGCTAATGTTACTACCGTAGAACTGCAGTCATTGGAATTATTTAGAGTCCTCGGTGAACTGCAGAAATTATGGCAAAGTCTGTAGCCAAAGTACTCACCATTTCCCTGTCTAATACTGAGTGCGTAGTGCGATAAGTACAGGGTGTCCACGAAAATATATCCACAAGCCTTAACTGATAATGTTATCATGTGCTAATGAAAAATATAAATTGTTTTGGAAGGTATAAACGCAGGATTTAGAGATAACTAAACTAATATCTAAAATTTATTATCAAAGATTCGTAACATTATTGATGTTACAAATTGATGACACATTTTCCATTGATTAAATGCTACAAATTTAGAAACGAACAAGTAAATAAACGCAGAAACATTATTTCCAAATGGCATATTGATCGTTGATCATCTAATATCCCCTCACATGATAGTACGATTTGGTATTTGCTTAATTTTGTTTGCTTAGATTTTCCCTCATTCTATTCAAGCATTATAAATCGCCGATCAGTGGCACAAAGTTACGATAAATTTTTCGATAAAGAGATTTTATATTAACGCTTGGTGGTTGATTATCTTACTGACTTTACACACTGAAGGGAGGATATCCGAGTACACTATGTCGCACAAAAAACCCGAACCGAGTATTCATTTTCCCGTATTAATTATACCATCATAAGAGTACCATAAGCATTTAATTCTAAGCAAAGTTATGGTGGTATTACTCATGCGGGTATTTTTATGATGGTATTACTGATACGGGTATTCTTATGATGGTATTACTGATTCGAGGAAAATAAATACTCGGTTCGGGATTTTGTGGGACATACTGTACAACAAAATTACAGCAAACTTCTGTTACTGATGTGGAATATATTATTCCTGAAACATTGGCTTCGTGCCTGCATCTCAGGGATTGATATCGGAAGAGTTGGAGATGCATGCAAAACTGCATCACAGATACATTCGATCTTCACACATTTTCAATTTTTCAAGGATTAAAAAATGGATTAATAAAATGCTTTTATACACTTACTAATTTAATTAAATAATATCAGGTTTTGAATACAGATTCTAATAAAAATTTCAGCTACTTTCAAATATTTAGGCCGTAAATGTAGGTACAAAAAAATTGTCAATACGATCAAAGAGCAATGCAATGGCTTCATTGAAATATTTGTAGTTGATTTCTGTATTGAATCTGTACATATTCCAATCAATCTGTATTTTACTGTTTTTTCTGGTAAATCTGTTTTTCAACCAATCAGCGCAAGATTCGTTATTTTTATTCAAGTCTCTTTTATATTCAATCATCAGATTCGTTATTTTCCCATTATATCTGTTTTCAAACAATCAGCATTTGATTTTGTATAAAACTGATGCTGGCCACTGAGCTCGGGAAAAATCACTTAAAAGGTTTTATTTCTACATATTTCATCAGAAACTACTACTTTGAATCAAGTGCTGTGAATTTTTTTAGGTGGTGAGTAGTAGTTTGTGAGACAGATACTCCATTTTACGTGATAACAAAGAATTAACGTGTTCAATGAGATCTGTTCTACCTTAGGATATCACCAAATGTTTGTACCACGCTCGTTAATTCTCCATTTTCTGCCAATATTTAAACAGGATACGCGACACCACTTTGCACATAATATACTTGATTGAATCTTATGTGATTTATAAAATCAGAATGATGAGTAAAATGAGGGTTGTGCGGCGCTGAGCCTCAGAATTTATACGTGACAGGCTATAAAGTTAAATTTTGTAGTAACGCATTAGCTAAAATCTGGAGAATAACTCCATATGATCGAAAAAAAAAACTGACACGACGGAATATTTGGGAGCCCAAAAAACGATTCTTGCGAAAAATGACTCAACGAGACGCTTCTAAACAAATTATTTTTGTGAGATTATGCATGTAATGTTTTTCAAAATTAATGTTTGTTTTTTTTGTAAGCACTGCAGGTATATGTCTCTGCTTAAAAAACCACACGCACGGTCGTTGATCAGTTTGGGGATAGTCAAATGTAACGCTCGTGTCAAGGTTCATAAAGAAACTTTCACTGTCTGGTATTCATTCAACAGAGTTTTGACGGTAAAATAATATCAAGCGTAAAAATAGAAAATAAATTCTGATGAGTAATTCTTTGGATATTTAGTTCACTTTGCTACTAAGTTTTATCGTCGTTTTTGATTGCACTATACATTACTCCAAATTTTTACATAAGTTGAGCGCTCTAAAGCGCGCTGTAACAAGACATTCACATTTATATGTCAATGATAGCGTTAATTAGATGGCTTGTCATGTGGTGCAACTTCACAATGTCATCACGAGAACAGCGGAGATGGAAAATAAAAGTACGTCTCTAAAAGTAATCTTAAAGTAAAAAGTAATCTTTTTTGCAGAATGCGTATCTCTGATACAACTCCCTATTCGACTTGCGTGACTTCGTTTTAAAAATATTTTTGATCTCGTTCATATTAAGTTTGAAAAAGTATCCTCAGGGAAAAATTATCCCCAGAAGCTGGAACGGAAAGTCAAGTTCTTGGAGTAGAGTTCGATCGAGGTTCTGATATTCGGTAGATGTGGTTTTAAATATTCAGCATTATCATCGAATCACAGGGTGCAGTGTGGAGTTTTCATTTCTTAGTATTGCATAGTTGTTGTTGCTCAAATAGATAATATTTTTGCAGAATATCTATGGAAACTAATGAGTTGATATCACTGCGTGTTTTTAATCGAAGTGAAGTGGTGTTCTTTAATAGTAATATTTTCGTCTCGATCTTTCGAGCCATGAAAGTTGATAAAGTTAAAGTCGATGCAGTTAAAGTTGATGAAGTTAGTGTTCAGACACGATCGAAATACTTCACTGAACTATTGAGTGACATTTGCTGTTCGTTCAAGAAGTCCCACCTTAATAACAGGAATTATTCTCTACTTTGAAGAAAAAGTAATCAGTAAAAATATCAAAATTTTAATGAGTCTGAAATAAATTTAGTCAATACTAACACATTTGCGGGCTAATTTAACCTTTTACATCTGGAATTTTTACGCATATTTGCGTCATTCTCTTTATCATAATTGCTGGTTACAACGTGGTATAATAATGTTATTATTACGTTATCCTTGCGTTATTAATGTAATTTTTACTTTTTGAAACTTACATAACGTTGTTATTACGGATATAACGTTGTTATTGAGTACATAAGGTTGTTATTGCATACATAACGTTGTTATTGCATACATAACGTTGTTATTGCGTACATAACGTTGTTATTGCGTACATAACGTTGTTATTGCGTACATAACGTTGTTATTGCGTACATAAGGTTGTTATTGCATACATAACGTTGTTATTGCATACATAACGTTGTTATTGCGTACATAACGTTGTTATTGCGTACATAACGTTGTTATTGCGTACATAACGTTGTTATTGCGTACATAACGTTGTTATTGCGTACATAACGTTGTTATTGCGTACATAACGTTGTTATTGCGTACATAACGTTGTTATTGCGTACATAACGTTGTTATTGCGTACATAACGTTGTTATTGCGTACATAAGGTTGTTATTGCATACATAACGTTGTTATTGCATACATAACGTTGTTATTGCATACATAACGTTGTTATTGCGTACATAACGTTGTTATTGCGTACATAAGGTTGTTATTGCATACATAACGTTGTTATTGCATACATAACGTTGTTATTGCATACATAACGTTGTTATTGCGTACATAACGTTGTTATTGCGTACATAACGTTGTTATTGCGTACATAAGGTTGTTATTGCATACATAACGTTGTTATTGCATACATAACGATGTTATTGCATACATAACGTTGTTATTGCGTACATAACGTTGTTATTGCGTACATAACGTTGTTATTGCGTACATAAGGTTGTTATTGCATACATAACGTTGTTATTGCATACATAACGTTGTTATTGCGTACATAACGTTGTTATTGCGTACATAACGTTGTTATTGCGTACATAACGTTGTTATTGCGTACATAACGTTGTTATTGCGTACATAACGTTGTTATTGCGTACATAACGTTGTTATTGAGTACATAACGTTGTTATTGCGTACATAACGTTGTTATTGCGTACATAACGTTGTTATTGCGTACATAACGTTGTTATTGCGTACATAACGTTGTTATTGCATACATAACGTTGTTATTGGGTACATAACGTTGTTATTGCGTACATAACGTTGTTATTGCGTACATAACGTTGTTATTGCGTACATAACGTTGTTATTGCGTACATAACGTTGTTATTGCGTACATAACGTTGTTATTGCGTACATAACGTTGTTATTGCGTACATAACGTTGTTATTGCGTACATAACGTTGTTATTGCGTACATAACGTTGTTATTGCGTACATAACGTTGTTATTGCGTACATAACGTTGTTATTGCGTACATAAGGTTGTTATTGCATACATAACGTTGTTATTGCATACATAACGTTGTTATTGCGTACATAACGTTGTTATTGCGTACATAACGTTGTTATTGCGTACATAACGTTGTTATTGCGTACATAACGTTGTTATTGCGTACATAACGTTATTATTGCGTACATAACGTTGCTATTGCGTACATAACGTTGTTATTGCGTACATAACGTTGTTATTGCGTACATAACGTTGTTATTGCGTACATAACGTTTTTATTGCGTACATAACGTTGTTATTGCATACATAACGTTGTTATTGCGTACATAACGTTGTTATTGCATACATAACGTTGTTATTGCGTACATGACGTTGTTATTGCGTACATAACGTTGCTATTGCGTACATAACGTTGTTATTGCGTACATAACGTTGTTATTGCGTACATAACGTTGTTATTGCGTTATCTTAAGTTAGGGTGTCACCGACGTCAGAATGAGAAAGGAATTGCCAGTCGGTAATGAACTTAACAAAAATGCTCAGCATGGCACAAATATTAGAACAGAAATAAAATACGAGGTATCGCTTCAGACAAAAGTTCATTAGGGCACAAATTTGACCATAAATAAAATATGAGGTGATTTTGTTTTGTTGAAAAACACCAATGTTTTTAAGGTCGTGAAAAGGTTGATTATTCCATTACATGGTTAGAAACTTGCATTCTTGCCAGTTTATTTTATGCAAAGTAAGTTGATCGCATCTAAACTGCGTGAATAGTCTCTGCCATGTCACGTAAAATTGCGTGTGTACTTATATTTCAAGATATCCCATTTCTTTTCCCTGACATGCAGTTATTGCTGGTGAGTTGTAAGAAAATCTTTGCCGGTACATTTAATGGGAAACGAATATAACGTAGAATTAAATAATTAAGTGTAGAAATACAACTAATATAAGCAACTGACGTTAAGCAACTATCGCAAGTGTTGTCGCTAGCGTTCATCGCACTGCTTCGATTTTAGGAGTTTTGCCCATTTTCTGTAGTCTATTTGCATTCTGAAAAGTTTTTAATTATTTACAATGGCTTCTTTTTGTTTGATGACATGTTTTTCAGGAAATGAAAATGTCTATTCCATGAAATCTGTGTCTATTGCTGGGATTTTTGGTTCAATTTAGAAGTTTTTCTCGATATAAGTATTCTATGTACATTTCCTTAAATATTTCGGCATTTTCAGCGGATTGAGTTCATTTCCAAGAGTTCCGGTCAATTTTCATGTTATTATGTTCATTTTCTGTAGTTTTTCTCCAAACCGGAAGTTTCTGTTTTTTAAAGTCAATCAATTTTCAAACTTTTCGACCAAACTTGCTTTCTGTTTGACGTGACTCGAAGATTTTCAGCGAGCATTTCCCAAAAAACTTTCTAGAAGTTATCGAATAATATCGAGCTCAAAGAGCTGAGCAGCGAGAGTTTTGCCCCACAAAACTCCAACGGAATATTGATTTCAGGTTACACCAAAATTGCAGGAGACCTTGACCAAAACGGCGTAGTTAATTCGAAGATAATTTTTCTTTCTTGTACCTTCCAGGGAGAGAGCCGGGTGTGGCCTCGGGGGAACCACACAGCGAAATACTTTCGAATTTTGTCTAAAATGGCGAAGAAATAATGGTGCTCCGTTTTTTCAACATCTCAACCATTAGAAATGAGTTGAGGATTTCACAGAGGACGTTCGTATGAAAATTAAATAACTGGAACTGTGCTGTGAATGTATTAGAAAGTATTCTTTCTACACGCAGAAATGAGTGCACAAGGCCACTAGCTTTTGATGTCATGAAAATTCAGACAAAAATTTGACCGCTGAAACTTTTTCGCTCGGAGCAACGACCTATAGCCCTGAACTTAAAAGGTTCATGACCAAAAATCCCCAAGAATAACAGCTCGAAAACTCTTGTTTCTCGTCAAAATCTGTTTTTTTTTTACTCAGACCAGAGTTTTGTGAACTTCTTGTCCAAAGTTCCAGAAGGATCGAAGATTAAAAACTCGTCTACGGCGGACCGTCTTTCCTTCCTCGTGGTTTGTGAAAACTCGGCGCTGTCGAGGGTTTTATCGAGGCCTCAATCGCTGAACTTCCCCCATTATGGGTTTTCTGATTTTACGCTTCGGAGCTCTAAGGGCCTCCGCAGCCATCTTGAGGAGGGAGACTTGACCGATCATCAGTTCCAGTCGCAAGATCTTCGGCAGCGTTTCTGAGACCAATTCTCGAGCCTCTCTTGAACGGCAGCGTTTCTGGGACCCTTCTCTTGCACTTGGAGAGAATTTTTAGGCCTTCTCTAAAGCTTGGAGCAAATTCTCAAGCCTTCTCTTGCGCTTGGAGCGAATTCTCAAGCCTTCTCTAAAACAGAAAAATAAGTACAATGTACTACCGGCTTGCAAACACTAAAACAATTGCTACTCCAATTCCGTGAGAATAATGAAATACTGTAGTTCTCAATTGCTGATGGGCGTCGGAAGTTCAGTTTTTACATGAGAATAAAAAAGTACTGTATTTTTCAATCGCAGAGTAGCGTCGGAAGTTCAAAGTTTTACATGAGAACAAAAAGGACTGTTGAGCAGCGTCGGAAGTTGGAAGTTGCGGACCTCCGCATCAAGGCGAGCTGTGCGCTCGGGAGCCCTGCCCCCTTCCTTCCAGCAGCGCTGGAATTCAAAATGGAGGAAACACGCCCATAATGAGATAGCATCTCGCAGTGGGGCCTTAAACCATGCAGATAAAATGGACGCTTCTAACTCGGTTATTATTTACGAGACGCAGCCACTCGGAAATTCCATCGTTAAGGGCGTTTCTCGAAACCGTCGTTAAGGGAGCAAAAACTGGGCTCCCTGCTTTTGGAAATCCGTTCTCGCCACTCGCTTTATAATTCAAACAAAGCCTGGAATGAACGTCTTTACGAGCCCGTCTTTCCCGAGCTTTTGGACACTTCCTCAGCAACGTAATTGGTGCGCTCCTTAACGAGCTCAGGCAGACCCCTTGAGTGTACCCATCCCTTCACTTGACTGTACCTATTTTAAGAGTACTTGAAATGGGACTGTACTCATTTTAAGAGTACTTGAAGTGGGACTGTTCCCATTTTAAGAGTACTTGAAATTTTAACTGTACTCATTTTAAGAGTACTTGAAGTGGGACTGTTCCCATTTCAAGAGTACTTGAAGTGGGACTGCATGTGACCATTTTTAGACTACTTGAAATGGGACTGTACCTATTTTTAGTCTACTTGAAATGGGAATGTGCGTATTTTTTAGACCACTTGAAATGGTATTGTACCTATTTTAAAACTACTTGTAATGGGTACAGCGTTTTTTATTACTCAAATCATCAACGAAGCATGAAAGGGATGTTTTTCATCTGTTATTTCGATATACAGTATTTCATCCATCATCAGAGTGAATTAGAGTTCTTTGATTTCAAAGCATATAAATGTAAAACTTTTTATGTTCTGGGTGTCGAAAAAGCCCTTAAGCAAAACAACATTAATTACAAAATTTAATGAGGGCCTTTAATTACATTGTGAGCAATTATGATTAGTTTGTTAATGTTCATACATCGAATTTAATCTGAAAACTTAGTTCATTGTGCAACATTTTTTTGAGGAATTTTTTTCGTGCCTTCCTGTGATGCCTTTTGTGGTGTAAGAGGAAGCAGAGACAAACAGAAACTGACTAAAATTAAGAAATAAATAATTGGATCGAGATTAAGCTCTTATAAAGGATCAAAATTTTTTGGTCGGAAGCATTGGGAAGTGATCCTGAAACCATATCCGTTTGCTCGTCAATTCGTCGTGACGCGGTTTGGATGACGGTCGAGAAGATTAGACATTTCTTAATAATCATAAGCCTTTACCAGAGTGAAACATAGTTTTGACGTTTGAATTTCAGTTTTAACTAGTCCAAAATTAGACATTTCATAATAATCATAAGCCTTTACCAGAGTGAAACATAGTTTTGACGTTTGAATTTCAGTTTTAACTAGTCCAAAATTAGACATTTCATAATAATCATAAGCCTTTACCAGAGTGAAACATAGTTTTGACGTTTGAATTTCAGTTTTAACTTGTCCAAAATTAGACATTTCTTAATAATCATAAGCCTTTACCAGAGTGAAACATAGTTTTGACGTTTGAATTTCAGTATTAACTAGTCCAAAAATTTTCCACTTCGTGTATAAACTTACAAAGGGTTGAAGCTTTTTTAAAGTCGCTTCTAAACGTGAATGGGTTAGGAAAGAACGGTAATGAGCATGAAATTGTAAAGAAAGCGGATGAAATAACCTTAAGAATTGCCGTTGCGCAATGCGGGATTCGTTCATACTTACCGCTTATTTTGTAGAAAATCGCGGCGTTGTTTTATTTTGATATATTGCTGTCGTTTAACGAAAAAAATTCGTGTTTAAGATTCCGCACCGAAAAATTGTAAATGTTCAAAGTTGTGAACTTTGAAAGGAATTATTCTATATTATTTCCAAGCAGTTTGAATGATAGCCAACGGAAATAAATGTCTTGATAATGTGGGAATATCTTCAGAAATACCAACGCTGAATGTCAAAAACTTTCATCATTTTGAAGAGCTTAAAGGGCTGAGGTCCTGCACGTCAAGTATGATAATTGTTCTTTGAGATGCTTCTATTGTATGTTTTGTAACTTTTAATCAAAAATATCGCTCATGAACTTACGGATTCATGCGGTCTAATGACTGCACACTAAGTGCACGAACAGAAGAAAACTCATCAGCTTGCACTTGTAGTTCATTTCGTGTATAAAAAGCTATTTTATTCCGTACCAGCGACATTAACGAGTTGTTACAAGATTGTGAACGGACAAGATATGACCAGCTGCAACTCCGAGGTATTATAAAGCTGAAAATCCCATCCAAGTGCAAATTTAGGGACACAATACGTCACTTGAAGTCTTTGGAGGCATCTCGCGTCTTCCATTTATCATCCGTAAGTACGGCCACAAAGATCTTCAGGCATGGCGTTTTGGAAGTAGGGAAGGAAGGCCCCAAACATAGCAGAAGATAGGCTGCCTCTGGATCATTGTGTAATTACAGGTATGTGCCGCAAATTGCAAAGGCTCAACCGCAACATGCAGCTGACCAATGGGCGGTGGCCATCAGCAATTACCAGCTCAGGCGACCAATCAAAAAGCAGCTTGCACTTCAGGGAGGAATGCTCCCTGGTGCTTCATTTTTTGTCTCAGCGACTCTTCTTAACGATTTCGCGAATAGTTCTTGAGTGCAGCAGGTTCCGTAAAAGAGAAGAGCACGGCGATTGTGGACTGTGACTTCGGCTGCGGTCTTCCATGCCTTCCTTTATGTGAAGCTTTATTTATGGACAGGTTCTTAAGGAATTGCTCGCCTCCGGATGAGCTCACCTGCAGGATAACCGCAGGAATGTTAATCCATGTAATTTTCATTAATAAATTGCTGTAAAACTACATCTGCATCATACCCAAGCGCTGGGACTTTTTCTTGCACTTCTTATTTATTAATCACGGAGAAACGATGTGTGCTTCGTGAGCTGATGCGGCGAATTGGTTCTCGGTGGTGTCAATGGCGAGCTCTTCTCTCGGGTGGTGTTATGCGCTGGGGTTCGGCTCACGCGTGTTGCGTGGCTCTTGTTTAGGAATTGTAATTTAGTATTTTATTTCAGACGTAATTAACTGAAAGCCTGCATGTGCAAATAGCTATATTTATTCCCTTCAAAATTGTAGGAAAACTGACACAAATCTTCAACATGAGGTAAAATCTAGCAATTATACGGTGTTACAGGCATATTAGTTCGCGAATATGCCACATTTAACTCCGTGAATCTGAAAGGGAAAGTTCGTGACAAGTTTTTGTTGAGCATACTACAGAATTTTTGGATATTCTTTGAGATTTGTTGCCATTATACCTCGATGGGTATGAATTAAGAAATTAAAGAAAGAAATTATCATTAAACCTGTTCCTGAACATGTATTACAGGTGTACTTAGAACGCATGCGAAACATGTTTTAGTGTAATTAAACACCGGTTTTGAAATGAGGGGTGGAATGGGCTGTTCGTAATTTCTTAATGTAGAGTAATAATAACAGCGGCATCTTTGGGATGCTTTATTTCCAATCAAGCCTGATACATATGATCTTAGCATTGGTTTTTCAAATGTCTTATAACTAACCCTATATATAGGACACCATGACGGTTCCCCCGTAAAGCCGGTACCCATTTCCGACACCTGGGTTGAGTGGGATATTGTGCTTGAGCTTTCCCTTATACCCAACGGGGAAAATCTCCGCGCCAGCGCCGGGATACGAACCCGCGACTCCAACATACGAGCCCGATCCCTCAACCACTGTACCACGGAGAGCACAGTGGTTAAGGGATGTCACTCTTTTACGGAGAGTAAAAGAGTGACATTGAGTGAAATCTCAGGAAGTGACATATAATATGTACGTAGCAGCTCTGGAATCTTACCTCCCAATTATCTTATATTTTGTGTTAAAATGCCAAGGTCTGCTTTTCAACGTGAAGGAGAGCACGCGAAAAAATGCGTGAGAAAAATCTTTATAGCCCTTTTTTCAAGGTCTAGCTTTCATGGTGAAGAAAAATACGCATAAAATGCTTGTGAGATCTGATTTTTATGCTATGCAAATACATGTAGTGCAAATTTGAACAAGACGAGGGGATTTCAAGGTTTTTGACTCATTTTGTTAGTTTGATGCAAAAGCGCATGCGATAACGAGGAAGTTTGTGTGCTGCTACTTGTAGCCTCAAGATTTACCTTAAATATGTTCACGCATTCCTACAAAGTTATGATGCTAGCAAAGAGAGTTTACTGTTATCGTTGAGAACTTCTTCACTTTTTTCAGTGTTTAAAATCAAGCGAGGAAGGAGGACCAGTCATTCTGCCCTCCTTTGTTTCTCAAACCAAATAGCTGGGATTTGCTCGACATGCTCATGATGTTGTCAATGAGAAGTAGAACATTTCGAAATGCTTACAACATAATTCGAATTGTTGACGCAGCAATTTTTTCCTGCAGAAATTCTCAATTGAGTGTAATTTGATAATTCTCAAAAGTTTTCCGCCGTGAATTCGAGAATTCTTTTTCAAGTTTTCGTCCGCCGCTGAATAAACAAATGTTGTTCGAAGGCTCATTGCCACGAAAATTGAAATTATTTTATTTCTATTTTGGTTTCAGAAAACTGACGAATGGAGTTTAGCATATATTTTTTTCATTGAGTAAACTTTTTATTAGAGATGATGGCTCAAGGATGAATTTAACTAGGTAATGATGATTCAGTGTTTGCACTATTTGAGTGAAATTAAAAAAGAAGGGCCTATAGTTTCATCTTCTCTGCTTCTCGTTAAAAAATGTAACCTTGAAATCAAATAGTTCAAAAAATTGCTTCTAAATTTTCCAAAAGTAACGAAGCTTTTTTAAGATTCACTCAAGCTGACGGATCATGATGAATAAAATACTTATAGAAATTCATAATTGGTCAAACTTCAAAAAGGTGAAATTCTGTCTTTTAAAATGGGACAGGTTTTGAAAAGAGATTTTGTAGAATGAAAGATTTAGAAGAGTAACAGATTTCAGAAAAAATCGGGCTTCACCTTAAAGGGTTTTGAAAGGGAAAACCTGAATCTTTTCCAGATAAGCCTCGCCCCTAATGCAACACAAAAGTTCACCAACTTGTAACTTTCGAAATAATACACCTATCGACTTCAAGTTACTCTCTAATGTGAAAATGTTTTAATCTTTCGTTTGAGAGCAACTTGAAGTCGATAGGTGCATTATTTAAAAAGTTACAAGTGGGTGAACTTATGTGTTGCATTAGTGGCGGGGCGCATCTGGAAAATATCCGAAAACTTAGGGATAGAGTAGAGTAAAATTTCATACGTATTTTAATAAATTCATACAATCGTTTTAGGCAGACAATGATGAACCGTTATCTCGATGTTAAACATATTTCAGTCTCAAAAATGCTTTGTTTTTTATTTTTATAGTTGTAAAATTGGAAAGTGTTATAAAGTTGTAGATGGTACGAAAGTACTTGGGTATCGAGGCAATGCTCAGGCCCTGTATTCACATTAAATAAATATTATAAATCGAGCTTGATTACCGAGACTAGACAATTGGAAAGCATTGAGGTAAAGTATTATAACTAGGTATAAGCAAGACTGGGTGCCGGAGCACTGATACTGCATCCCAGTCTAACTTTATAGCCGCCCATCCCAGTCCAACTTTTCGCCGCCTGCATGCATGTTTTTCGCCGCCCAGTTATTAAATCACTTAGGCGGCGAAAAACATGCAAGCTCCGGTGAAAAGTTTGACTGGGATTTTACAAGCAGAATTTGAAAGCGGGAACAGTTCGCTAACCTTTGAGCGTGTGTTTCAACTTGAGTACTTTCTCCATAGTCACGTATGTGAGGCGTTATGTTCGTACAATTGAATAATTGCTTTCAGAATTGTGGCTCCGGATTTACTTATATGCATGTGAATTGCAGTATAAGGTGTGAATTTCGACTGCATAAGGACAAAAGTATGAAAATATGTACGTGGAATATCATCCTGAAGTAAGAGTGATGTAATCATCGACATGCTACGCAACTAAGTATGTATGTGAGGGGCGCACAGAAGTTTCTACTAGCGAACATTTGACTTTCTTTCGAACACTCACCTCTCTCGAAAGATAGAAAGTCAGCATTTTTAATTCGTTCAGTCTTCATCCCATTGATAATTTTTCCTATTCTCAATCTGCGGTTTGATAGCCTTTATCAGACAGAAAAAAGTCATCATGGTGGTAAATAGTTGTGAGACTTGCCTTCATCACTCCAACAATATTGTGTTGACAATTATTCTTCCTGTCTTCATCACACCCACACAATTGTGGAGACACCCACACAATTGTGGTAACACTTACTCTACTTGCCTTCATCACACCCACACAATTGTGGTGACACCCATACAATTGTGGTGACACCCATACAATTGTGGTGACACTTACTCTACCTGTCTTCATCACACCCACACAAACTTCACTCATCACACGTTAACACAAACATCACTGGAGTACATCTCAGTTCAGTCGCTCGTATCGTAAACTAAAACGAAATGACATTTAGAAACAGTACTATTTCTAGTGCACAAACCCCACTTGGATTTTGCTGCTTGTTTATGCTTCATGAGCTTCTAAACCATTATTTCAGTTTCACTTACAGATGCACGTTAACACACGTACCTATTTAATACGACGGTGTGGATGTATATCCATTATCCTATTCGTTTATATCTGACTTAACTGACTCAGAACTGATTCGTTCACATTACTCTGACTTGCAACAATTATCTTCGATGTTATGCAGTTTTAATTGTGGACCTCTCTATTTTCCATGAGAGTCGGCGATTTTAACACCAAAATACTAAACGTTGAAAACTAATCACGAACCTGCTTTATGTAATATCAGTTTCATATAAGCGTTTCCAGCGAGGAATCGCGAAAATTATGCGTTGGTTAAAATCAGTTCCGCACAAGCGTTGCCGGAGAGTAATTGCGAAAATTAATGCAGGCAATTCCAACCTTACCGGAGAGTAATCGCGAAAATTAATGCAGGCAATTCCAACCTTACCGGAGAGTAATTGTGAAAATTAATGTAGGCAATTCCAACGTTACCGGAGAGTAATCGCGAAAATTAATGTAGGCAATTCCAATTCCCGGAAAGTTCGCCAAACTGAAGCAGTGCGCTCGACGTGCTCCGAGCGTTGAAGGAATAGGCGTTCCCACGCTCGAGCTGACCAGCGATCGAGCAGGTGACCTGTAGTGGTCGCTCGCACCCCGATTACAGGTTAGTGATCCACACGCTCACGACTTGCAGCCACCCCTATCCACCTATGCTTCCACCTCCATCCCTTCTGCCCCTCTTCATCGGTGCCCTTCTCCAGTTTGTCTTCCCCCTGCCCCCCCCCCCTCCGCACCCTCTCCACCTACGACCTGTTCTCACTCCAATCTTGGAGCGGAGTTTTTGCAACCAACAGGTCAGATGGAGACTGGTGATCAATCGCTCTAAGCTTCAGTAATCTGCACATGTGTTAGCTATAATCTACCATTGAGGAGTAGAGAGCGAATTACTGCAATTTTATGTTGAGCTGCACCTTTTTGTTGAGGTCACCTCCAAAAATGTGTTGAGCTCACATCTTTGGAGGTGACTCTAATTTTTCGTTATTATTTCATGTTAAACCTTGCACTATTCACATGGTATTCATTTATAGGTAGTTATAAACGTCATAATTCATGAAGATAATTTGAAGATCTAACTTTGTGGCAAAATTTTACAAGTAGTTATTTTATAATTCTCATCAGTACCCACTCGCCAATATCTCAGCTAACTTCCTTTAAGTTATTTCTGAAGTAAAATACAGTCCTACATTTTAGAGTAAAATAATATTAATTGTAACGTAGTTCCAAGTGAAAGAAGATTTTAACTTTTGAGAAGTTGTGCTTGCAAAATCCAAAATTGAAAAGTCAGATTTAGTTCACTAACTCTACGACTATGTCACGGGAAGAATTTTCGAACATACATCATAATCCAGGTTTGAACATAAATTTTACATTAATGTAATGTTCATTCCCATGGTTCTTGATATCCTTCAATAAAGGGATACATACGTGGTGGATGTGAGCAAGGGATAAAGTCAAACCCGATACCTATGCAGTACTATTTTATATTATTATCAATGCCTAATTTTCCTATCAAATTAAATGTCCAATGCAAAGCACCGCTTCGTGACGGTCAATTGGCCAAGTGAGGCTTGTCCAAGGTGAAAATATGCTGTCTTTTCTGTAGTACGAGGCGTTTTTAAAAAAGAGGGTGCTTTTTAAAGTAATTTTTGCAGATATTTTGTTTGATCTCGGTTTGAATAGTTTGAAATAAGTTAACTCGTATTGGTGCCCGTAAATTTCTAATGCCATTAGATGAATTTTGTGATGGCCATTTACAGTCTTTTCTGATATCCATTCTTTGGATACAGGATTCAGTTATGAATTTGCTAAATATATGCTTTATTTCTCTGAAAAGATAATAAATAAAAAAAGAAAAGAAAGAATAAATAAAAAAAGAAAACAATAAATTTTTCTCTTGAACAATTTTACACATATTTTCACAAGTGTTACCTTTTTTCAGCCTAAAAATGACATTTATTTTGGATTGAAAACAAAATATCTTTGTTTCATGGTAATTTAATAACGAATTTATTTCTGGTACATTTTTTTCATAAAATTGTAAAGTCAAGATTTGTGTAACCCATTAACTTCACGCTTCAATTTCACTTCAGAAGTAAATTTGAGATAACATCACGGCCAGTATAGCCTAAAGGTTCGATAGTTTTACTAGATGGGAAAACTTCAGAGCGTTATTTCAGTTTTTAAAATTAACAATTTTGCAAAGTACATTTCATACTGTTTTAAACCAAAAATAGGCATTGAAATTGAAATAATTCACTCACTGCAATGCATCATTTGAAATTTCCCCAGCTAAAAAACCTGAACTATTATTCATGAATCCAGTGGGCTGCATTTTATCCTTATCCTTGAGAAGCCTTTTCAGCAAAATCTGTTCGGAATTTCTTTCAGCGGCTGAATGACATTCCACGGAAGCCAAACCCACCAATAATTAAATGGTCCACTTCCCTCTTTTGCCGCTGCCGCAAATCACCGTTCCTCAGGGGCTGAAGTCTTCACCCTGAGGCAGACCAGGCCGGATGTCCAGGGGTGACCGCCAACACTGGGCGATATGGAACTGACCTTCGTAATCAGGTAGTAGTAGTGGAGGATAAGGAATTAACTTGAGAGTTAACTCATAGGAAGGCGGATGTCGAACCACCAACACTTGACGGTATAAAACTGACCTTCGTAATTAAGTAGTAGTAGTAGTAGTAATAGTAGTAGTAATGATAGTAGTAGTAATGATAGTAGTAATGGTAGTAGTAGTAGTGGTATTAGTAGAGGGCTTGCTAGGCCTTTGTAATTAGGGAATTAACTTTAGAGTTAGCTTATACCTAGGCTGATATCCAACCACCATCAATGGGGACATGGAACCGACCTTTGTAATTAGGGAATTAACTTTAGAGCTAACTTATACCTAGGCTGATATCCAACCACCATCAATGGGGACATGGAACCGACCTTTGTAATTAGGGAATTAACTTTAGAGAATGATTTTCCGTACTTCTTCTCCTGATTTTCTTTAGCATGCTAACAGTAGCCAATAAATCTAGTCACACAATAACACACTTAACATGTGTTTTTAGAATTCAGCGGAAATGAAAAATGTTATTTAATTTCTCTCGTAAATGAATTATATATAAATTGAACCACGTTTTTATATCCCAGCTATGTTTGGTATAGTTTCACTGAACCCTTTAAACATTGCAACCAGCCTATTTCACTATTGATGTTTTCATTTAACTGACGAGATTGCAGCGTTCTCATGAAAGATGTAAATCTTCAAGCTTATTCTCAACTTATTACTTGTGCGTAAAAGCTAATTATTAGTTATAGTGTTCATTTTTAAGCATAAAAACCTTGAGTATAAGTCAGCCACAGTAAAATTTAGCAACTAAGTAAAATGATATAATATTTTCGTCGCACATTACAACTTACCATGGCTGAGCGAAGGCAAATTTTACACCCGAAGAGTTCAAAGATGTGGCAGTTAAATTTATCCACTAAACTACTCATCTTCATGAACACAAGATCCACTCTCCTATTCCCAAAGCTATTGAACAATCCTGGAACGCAAGCTCCATCGAAGGTACGCGTTCCAGCAATGAGCCCCTCGTATCAAGAATTACCTCACGATCCTATTTTTCTCACTTCCGACACCATAGCTCACCAGGGAAGGGCCGGCGTAGGGTCGGATGCCCTAAGCGCTTCGGTGGCTTATGGTGGTCAGTTCGGGGGCCACCGCGGGTGTCAAGACGTCACGACAGAGGTATTCAAAAAGGCGCCTCCAACGAAGACAGGATTGTGGTCAACATCACGTGCCTTATGCCCACGGAAATCGTGAGGCAAGATCTTCAGATACCGCGCAGACCGTCCATTGATTTCGGCTACTAATGGACGAGGTTTATTATGCGTTCTAGTGAGAGTGATTTGGGCTCTCCTTCGAGCAGGTAAGCCACGGAGAATGAATTGATTTGTCTTTAACTGTTCATGTGTGTAATGATTTGCGTGGTCTAATAGGTATGGGCTCTATCACGAAGAAAAGTGTAGTACGTTGGACAATAATTCGCAATTTCTACATGATTGTACTGAGAATCAAGACGAGTAACTGACGGGCTTTCAAAGATATAATTAAAATGATAACACCAAATACGTTTGGTCAAGAACATGCTTATAAGAAAAAATGACAGACGCATCAGAAAAAAAATACAATAATGTTATTAGGTCACTATATCAAAACCAAACAATTAACCAATATAGCAAGGACACGAAAAAACAGCCAGTTTTATTTCGGTGGTGATCTGCTCAACAAACGCGCATCCAAACAAACACTGGCGACAACAAGGGAGTCAACACAACAGCTGAGGCGACAATCCGACATGCGCCGGACACTGCAGTCGTGAGCAGGTGCACACTCGTGACACGTGGCGGAAGCGCGGGCCGCGCATTGCGCACGCCACCCACTCGCTTTTCTCTTTCTCTGACACCAAGTACTTGGGAAGTTACCGCCATCATTCAGCTTATTGGATTAGTTGTTGCTGACATTAGGGAATTTTGGGGTTTGCTCAATGAGAAGAAATAGAGGTTGAAAAACCGACAGATGAAAATCGGAACTTAACAGAGGAGGTAACCTGAGGGAAAGATAAATTTTGCAAATATTATCAACGGGTTGGAATTTCGTCAAAAAAGGCAATATGCTTCTTAAAAAATATATTTTCACCGCGTTAATGCAGAGTGAAGAGATCACGGTTGAAATTTTTATGTAGATAATTTTTGTTTTGAGGGATGATTTTGTATCGATGATTTTTGTCCTTGAAATTTTATCACATGAACATTTTTGTGGAGGGAAAACTGCAGCTAAATCAATTCGCCGGATAATAAACACGAGCTTTAAAATTTACATTTTACAGAGATTAGCTAAGATGCTGGAGAATACTCATAGTTTGGCTTTAATAATAAAGAGCGGCTCAAATTTATTCTATGAGTGCTGCGAGGCAGTGTAAATTAATTAAAATGGAAAATAAAAAAGGGCCCTAAAATTACTTGCTCGCGCTAACAACTATTTTACTTCGACGCAGTCAAGCATTCGAGCTTCTATTTGCTAATGTAATTGAGAAAATAAATTGTGCACATCGCTATTTCGACTCGTAAGCATCTCAAAATTTCTCAACCTGTGATAATTACTTCTTTTTGAGTCATGGCTGATGAATTTTTATTTCCATCGATTATAAGCGAATATTCTTGAAGGTTTTTAATATGAGTGTGGGAGTTAAATACCCGCTTGAGAAGATGACGAAGCTACTGAGCGCGAAAATCCCACGTGTCTTATAATATTAATTCGACAATTAGCGTGATGGCTAATTTTCTCCAATATTCAGCAGCTGCTTACAGCTCGGGTAGTTATGTTTGGATGGCTCGCAAATAATGACCCATTAAAATATTTCTAAGGAGTATTCTGATAATTTCGTTACCTTTACATTATCAAATGAAAACTCCGCGAATAATTTTTTACAGTAATCCTAAGTTCAGTGCAGTTTGCACCTAATATTTGAAAGTAAACTTTTGTTCCCTTGAATTTTTGAACGAACTTTGGTCCGCTATGACTCTCTTTCTTTTACGTTTTTACCGACAAGATCCTTTCCACACTCTCTCTAAGAGATGCCTGAAAACTTAATCTATCGAATTTAAGAGGTTTAGTTTTTACTAACGGAACAAGATTATTTTCATTAGTTTTCTAAAATAGCTGTAATATTTCGTCTGTTCAATTTCAGCGGTCACTGCCTAAAACATGCGGACGTATACCATCTGTAGAACATCTGAGTAAATCCCATAACATTGTTTAATTGCATTATTATGTATATATAATTAAACGTAATGATAATTGCCCACAGTTCAGTCCAAGGATATTAGGTTGAAAAAATAGAGAGAAGAGGCCTGTCAGTTTTTCAACTTCAACCTTGAGGAATGTGCCCCAGAAATATCGGAATGTTTCAGTTTCAACCGACTGGAACGGACCTCTAAATCAAAGCGTATTTAAGTCTCCAGCCACCCGGAACTCGGAGCATCAAAAGCGCAAGAATGAAGAAGCCAGTATTTCAATCGTAATCGTGGTGAACGTACCACAGAAAATCAGCATATTTCAGTTTCACGAGAGACTGGAACGCATGCCGTAAAAAAAAACAGATAGGGAGCACATTTCAGTTTTCGAGAGAGACTGGAACGCACGAAAAAAAAAAATAGGGAGCATATTTCAGTTCTGGAGAGAGATTGGAACGCACGCAAATAAAGAATAGGGAGCACATTTCAGTTTTCGAGAGAGACTGGAACGCACGCCAAAAAAGAAAAGATAGGGAGCACATTTCAGTTTTCGAGAGAGACTGGAACGGCGCTGGAAAAAAACAAGGGAGCGCAAAGGGGCGGCCGGAAGCAGCCCCACCGCCACGACGGCTCGTGCTGCCCAGCCTCCGCTGGTCGTGACTGGACAACTTGACCAAAAAATAAATCGAATATGGAAGAAAATCTCCGGAAAGCCATTCAGGGTGCCCGAGCTGTAGCAAGGCAGCTTGGCGCTCCGTCTTCTTTCATAGTTAATGGATTTTGTCGTTCGATATACATCGCAGTTCGATTTTTATGGTCCCATCTTATTTCTGATATGAATCCGCTCATTTTTTACTTTTATGGTGCTATGTTATTTCGGAATTTGACCAGCTTATTTCGATTTTTATCATCTTATGTTATTTCTGAAATAAATTCGTTCATTCTTTGTTTTAATGATGAATTGTTATTTTTGAAACTGATGATAGATTTTGCCGTTCATCTTGGGCAATGTTATCTGATCTAGCTGTGGCTTGTTTATTTTCGGGGATATGTTTTTCAGTCTTTTAGGATCTCCTACGCAACGATAACAAATATATGCTGTTTTTGCAATACCTTCGAATATATCAGTTTACCTATAATCAGGTGAATTGTTTGGAAATGCTTGTTTCAAAGTCTAAGTCGATATATTTGAGTATTAAAGACGAGTAAAGTTATAAGATTAAGTGATTTAAGTTGTTAATTGAATTAAGTTATTTCACTAAAATGGATGATGAACGTTAACAAGAATTACCAGAGAGCGCTTATTAGACTTTGAAACTATTCAAGAATCAGAAACTTGCCATAACTTACTAGTATCACTTACTTTATGCACTAGTTTACATGAAATCCAATGTAGAAGAATATCTGGAGGATTTTAGCTAAAAAAAGGGTCGCAAGATGTCCATGCACTGATAACACACTCACAGAAAAATACATTTCCTCAAAATCAAAACGCAAAATCGCAAAGAATTTTTTTAGGGCGGGTGATAGAAACACGTAAAATATCGAAAAGAGCTCATTGGTTATCGAACTAAAACGTAAAAATATCAATAAGAGCTCATTGGTTATCGAACTAAAACGTAAAAATATCAATAAGAGCTCATTGGTTATCGAACTAAAACGTAAAAATATCAATAAGAGCTCATTGGTTATCGAACTAAAACGTAAAAATATCAATAAGAGCTCATTGGTTATCGAACTTAAACCTTCTTAGGCATTCCTCTGTACAGCGAAGGGTGTCTTTCCGAGCCAGAATCGGTGCTACTCGAGCTCATGTCTTCCATAAAGCAAACAATTATTAGATCTGGTATCAGCGTAAGTTATTATGAGGAGACTTTCTTTAGGACGGCGACCCAACACGCAATGCACGTCTTCTGAATTGAAGGTTTCCACTTCAAAAAAGATGGCAGGTGCGCAGATAGCAAGAAAAAAAGCGAATATATAATGTGTATGCCAAGGCCTTTCGCTTACCGCGTCTCACGACGGTCGAACAGGTCACTTAATAGCAAACCGAGAGCTAGCTTCAATTACTGAATCTTTCATGTGTACAATTTGAAGGTGCCTTCAAAATTGTACTTTTTCTTCGATAGGAGCGGTAATTTATAGAGAAGCGGTGGGAACGGGCGCGAGCGAAGCTGACCTTTGCGCTACCCTGGGGGGAATCGTGCCTTGCTCCTCCAACGCCACTGCTCATCAGCTCCATAGACCGTGCTCATGTCCCACCAGGTCCGGCCGGCGGTGCTGCCGAGGCTTGGGTGCCCATACCGGATCGAGAAACCGCGGCTCTTGCTCGGACGTCCCTAGGAAGTTTTCAGGCGCCGAGCGTCGATGGATTCCACGCAGTTGAAAAGAATTCAAGCACCGAGTGTCGATGGATTACACGCAGTTGAACTGAGTTGAACGGAAATTCAATACCGTGGGCATTTCCTTTGTCATTTTTTTGTGTAGATGTTTTCTGTTTCTTTCTAAGCATGGTGGATTTTAGTAGTAGCCTAGATACCGTGAAGTTCCCTTTGTTTTCGGATGTTTTGAAGTATTTGCTTAATTTTTTGTGACGTTTTACCAGTTACTTAGCATGCGGCATTTATAGTTGTAGCCTAGATACCGTGAAATTCTCCTTATAAATAAAAGTGTCGAAAAACACGTCTTAAATCTCATTATTTATTTAGGAAAGTCAAAGAAGAAAAATTCTCCTCGTGTTGGGAAGTTTTGAGATACTTACGTCATTTTTTCGTGATGAGGTTTTTTAAGTTTCTAAGCATGGTGGACTTTGGTTGCAGCCTAGATACTGTGAAATTCCTTTTATGTCCGGAAGTTTTGAGATGCTTGCCGGATGATAACACAAGAAACGAGGCCAAAGCTTGACAGATGAGAAATCCGTTGACTACTTTAGTTTTAGAGTTCTACCATAATTACAGAACCTAGTCGTTTTCGAATCGTTATAATATAGAGTTGAGCGCTTCAAGATTTGCTCAGGGAGAACGTACAGCACGAACCTAGTCTTTGGAATTTTCCAGATGATCCAGACGAGCTTTAGGCGCCGAAAAGAATTTATGGTAATCAGATACAGAGCAAGTTTTTGGGATCCACCTATTTTGACATAAGGAGCTGTAATGGAGCTCTAAAAAGGAAGTTTTCTGACTGGTTCGAAGAAGCTGCTGACCTTACGAAGAGTACGCTTCAAATATCGATTTCTGTTATACAGTATACTCATATTCAGAAGAATTTCACAACTTTTTGGATTTCCGTGAGCTTATGCGGTATTTATTCTAAAAACATTCCAGTATTCGGCTGTAGTTGGGCTTGTTTCTTCGGATGTTTGATGTATGTAAAGCAAATATAACGTTAGTCGCAAGCCTGTTCTGTGTGAAGAGCTATATTTATTTGTACAAGCACTGCTTTTCGTCGAAGAAGGATGATTCTTTCAATATACGTACATAGAAAATATTTAAATTCATTTATAGAAAAATTGCAATATTTTAATGATCAGATAAAACCTTCTGTGCGGAGTAAAATTGTACCACAATATTAATCCATGAAGAAAATCGCCAAAGGCAGAGCACATTCGTTGTTTTCTTTAAGTATTCCGTGTTTCTTCTTCAGCGCAGACGATAGGTAGGCCGGCGTGATAAACTGCCGCGAAAATTATTGTAAATATTGGTGGAATTTGAATGTTCGGAGCGAGGTTACAGGAACGGGCTTTGGTCTAGTACAATCCCAGCAGCAAAGAAAATAAAATTCACAGGGAAGAAGTTTACTGAGCCGTTGAAATGAAAGAAATTGAAAAGAAACATCCCGCTAAACGACTTCATTCGTTAATTGTTTTAAAAATGTTCACCAATCAAATGGAATGTGCACACATTAATGTCCCTAATTAAGTACCGAGAATGAAGTAGCTTAGTATTTGAATTTAAGTTTTGATCACAGTTTAAACAATTTATACAACTTAATAGATTTAAACAATTTATTTACAACAAGCGATGCGGCAGTAGATTGATTTTTTAAGTCTAGTACAATGGACACATTTGAGTTTAGCTACCTGGGGCCCGAATAAGTTTATCGGCTTCTAGGGTATCCCATCATCAACGCTATTTTAAGATGTACAATTATGTTTAACCTAGTTCACTTAACCTCGCTGCGCACTAGCCTGATCAATGAATTGGTTTACTCAAGATCCGATGCTTAATTTTGCAACAATATTTTATTTGGGCTACATGTGAACTGTTTATTCTAGACAATAATTGAGAACCGACTTAAGATCTTTGTCATTAACTATGGCAAATTACCCTTTCAAGATGAGTCAAAAAGCAAAAAAAATTTAACCTAATTACCATATATGATTTAGAATCCGATAAAAAGAGGGCTTCAAGCTTGGTTTGAAAGCTTTGTAATTGTACTGTTGCTACGGATCTCAGCAGGGACTGAATTCCAAGTCTTCGTTCCGATGAAGAGGATACTGTGATGTGAACGAGCTTTTGAATGATGATAAGGAACTATGAAGTTACTTATATTTCGGGTTAAATGATCATGATGGCCAGCTTGTGGAGTGAATAATTGTTGAAGGTCTCCGTCGTAATTATTAGTCAATGTTTTGTATGTATGAAATTCCATATTGAGAGATGGTAAAGATCCAGAAACTTAGGTATTTTTAAACATTTGATTGAATAATTTGAGTGAGCATTATTTTCTAATTTTCTTACCGCTTTAATATTTTTTTAAAGCGTAAAGAGCAAATTGGCTTTATTTTTATCAGTTTCGTGCCATGCTTCTGTTCCGTGTTGTAAATATGGTGAGATGAGCGTTCGACATAGCATTTTCAAAACTTATTCTGGCAATGCATTTTTCATTTTAATGAGGATTTCAACGGATTTTGATAATTTAGTTAGTACTGACATGCGCAATACGTTCTTTGAAGGCTAAATGTTTATCTAATATAATGCCCAGGAACTTACATGAGTTGGTTTCTTCGCATTTCTCTTGTATGAGAATATAATGTATTTTGTCTTATCGATATTAAGCATCAAAAACAACAGTCTGTAATAAAAGCTTTGCTTCATGAAGGGGTAAAATATTGTTTAGACTGGCACGCAACACACACTAAGTTGGAACAGCTCACACAGGTTTTAGCTAATAATAAATACCTCCAAAATTTTGCGGAAAACATAATTAAAGACTCGCCTGCCTAGTTCCTTGAACCAAATTCTTCATCGAGTTCAGATGGTATTGGTTCTATATTCAGACGCCTTACCTTACAACCTTTAACAAAGACAATAAACTATTGAAATGGTTTTCAAAGTAACACATAAAGCCTGAATCTCCTGAAAACGCAGTTGCCTTTCAGCTATCCTTCCAGCCGTTTAAATGTCCTTCTAATTTTTTATTAATCAAAAGCGTTTGAACTTTCAAAGTTAGCTGACGTGATACCTATATTACACACAGAACGAATGCACTCAAAACCAGACATACGTACCATATAGACATAACTCAAGCAGCATTCATGCTCATTAAAGGAGGAATCATTGTACAGTGTGTCCCACAAAACCCGAACCGAGTATTCATTTTCTCTCATCAGTAATACCATAATAACCAGTACTACCTTTTCTATTGGCTAATTTTGAAGGATAATTTTGCTAGAAATTAAATGCTTATGGTATCCTTAAGATGGTATTACTGATACGGGAAAATAAAACTCGGTTCGGGTTTTGTGGGACATACTGTATAAATGTATCAGCTTTTGACGACTTTAAAATAAGTTTGAAATTATTTGTTTCGTCAAAGACGTGATCGACCAGCGTATCGCTGAGGGCATACGGATCTCATTACGAAACCATGTGGTAAACTTGACGTACTTCGATAGTAAGCTATTTTAGTAAGTTGCGACTTTTTCTCCTTGTGTTTTTTCTTTCGCTTTTTCGTCGAAGTTAGTATTGCCCGCGATGTTTGCCGAAAAAGGTTCGCTTGCCCTCATTATTCTTGCTTTCAAGTTTTATTATTTCATTATAAATTTCATGACGATGGCGCAAGGCGGTAGCAGAAACTTCAAAGAAAGTGAATATACTTTTAAAAGCACATGTTCTTTTTATTCATGAGTAGAACTGAAAAACATAGTGTGATGTTCTTCATAGTGACAGCCATCTGAAAAAATTAGTGAAACTTACGTCATTGAAAACATTACTTTGAGTGGAGAAATTAGTGAAATTTATGTAATTCAAAACATTACCTGGAGAAATTAGTGAAACTTATGTAATTTAAAACCTTATCTAGAGTGTAAATGGAATCTCGCTGCTCGGAAATGAGTAACAGCTTCTTAATTAGAATAATTTCTTTGGTGCTAAGGAGCATTTACTACCAGGACGGCGGAAGCGATCTCTTCACCCTGAGGGGGCAGGCTGCTGGCGCAAGGCTCTGGCAATTAGACAGGCTGCTTGCAGACGTCGCGTCGTGACTCTAAACAACAAAAACTCGGCAATGAATGTACTCCGTCGCCCACCGGCGGCTGCTTTTAATCGGGAATAGTTCTGCGCCAAAACTATGTGTTATATTGCGTTAAATTTCCGCAGTGCGAGTGTGTGTTACTGAATTATCGTAGGATTTAGCGGCGTCGCGAGATGGAGTAGAAATGGGGATGGGTTGAACTGCTTTTATTTTGTGTTGGTGGGATGAATGTCAACATTCTTGTTATTACGGGAGGAACTGCTGAATAATAATCAGAGGCCTAAAAAAAATAGCTCAATCTGCAACAGATGAGCTTAATAAATATCTACTGCACTGTAAGGCAACGGAGGAAAGCGTTGCGGCCTGTTCAGTTTTTCATGTGCAACACAGAGTTCATATTTTTTGAACGTGGTTGTAAAACGCAGAAAACGCTACGGCTTTTAAGTCTTCCAAGTGCACCGCAGAATTCCTATTTTTGAACATGGTTACAAAACGCGGTAAACGCCGCGCGTTCAACACGATCCTGATAGCGTTAGAAGTAAGTGCTGGTTTATCGTAGGTGGTAGTTATTGATGTTTTTGGAATTGTCTGAAGATGTTGGCTGGCAGTCCTGCCAATAGGAATGGAACGAGAGGGTTCATACCAAGAAGGAATTCTGGCGCACGGGTGATGTGGATCTGCTCTAAGTTATAAATGAGAGAAGATTCCAGTTCTGGAATTGATCTTTTGCAGTTCTGTTTGATTTGTTGGATGGTGTTTGTTTTAGGAAAGTGTGTTAGCGTGAGTGGAAGTGTTACTAAGTGAAGTCTAAGAGTGAGTGGCGCTATGAGTGGTGAGTGGCGGCATGAGGGTTGAGTGGCGCGTATGTGAGGGGCACTGTGAGGAATGAGTGGTGGGGATGTGAATGGTGGCATGAGGGGTGAGTGGTGGGGATGTGAATGGGACTATAAGGAGTGAGTGGTGGGGATGTGAGTAGTCCTATGAGGAGTGTGAGTGGTGGGGGTGTGAGTGGTGGCATGAGGGGTAAGTGGTGACATGAGGGGTGCGTGGCGACATGAGGAGTGAGTAGTGGGGATGTGAATGGGACTATGAGGAGTGAGTGGTGGGGATATGAGTGGCCCTATGAGGAGTGAGTAGTGGAGATGTGAGTGGGACTATGAGGAGGGAGTAGTGGAGACGTTAGAGGCTGCATGAGGAGTGAGTGGTGAGGATGTGAGTGGCGGCATGAGGGGTGAGTGGCGGGGATATGAGTTGCACTATGAGGAGTGAGTGGTGGGGATATGAGTGGGACTATGAGGAGGGAGTAGTGGAGACGTCAGAGGCTGCATGAGGAGTGAGTGGTGAGGATGTGAGTGATGGCATGAGGGGTGAGTGGTGGGGATATGAGTGGCCCTATGAGGAGTGAGTGGTGGAGATGTGAGTGGGACTATGAGGAGGGAGTAGTGGAGACGTGAGAGGCTGCATGAGGAGTGAGTGGTGAGGATGTGAGTGGAGGCATGAGGGATGACTGGTGGGGATTTGAGAGGCTCTATGAGGAGTGTGAGAGGCGGGAATGTGAGTGGCGTAGGGAGTGGCATGACCTGAGGTCGTCACGCCCGTTTCCCGGCGGCGGTGGCGGGTGGTGGTGGTGGCAGATGATGGTGGTGGTGGCGGGTAATGGTGATATGGTGATGGTGTTGGGTTGTGGTTGCGGGTAATTGTGATGGTGATGACGATAGAAGGATATGAATGCGTCGTAGAAAGTTGATGTATTAAGAAAACAAATTTCTTCCAAATGCAGCAAGGCACACAATTTACAATAAAAGTAAGCCCCCGCAGTTTTTCTCCTCGTCAAAATTTCGCAAAACCAAACCACAGAACCTATGTCCGGCGTGCAAAAGACAAGTTCTTTTGTTCTTAATTAGGTTGGCTTAGATCTTTTATTTCGACCCTCCAATTACGCTCAATTCGTATCATGGCGACTCGTTGTGATGTAAATCTTTGTTTCTAACTCGCTGGGAAGGACTGGGGCTAAATAACTCCTTTAGAATCCTTTTGTTCTTTTACAGATGTTCTTCCTGACATAGAGCGGGTTATTTGAAGCAATCTTCGTCGCTATGTGATGCTGAACATGTAAGTCTTCTATGTGATGCTGAACATGTAAGTCTTCTATGTGATGCTGAACATGTAAGTCTTCTATGTGATGCTGAACATGTAAGTCTTCTATGTGATGCTGAACATGTAAGTCTTCTATGTGATGCTGAACATGTAAGTCTTCTATGTGATGCTGAACATGTAAGTCTTCTATGTGATGCTGAACATGTAAGTCTTCTATGTGATGCTGAACATGTAAGTCTTCTATGTGATGCTGAACATGTAAGTCTTCTATGTGATGCTGAACATGTAAGTCTTCTATGTGATGCTGAACATGTAAGTCTTCTATGCGATGCTGAACATGTAAGTCTTCTATGTGATGCTGAACATGTAAGTCTTCTATGTGATGCTGAACATGTAAGTCTTCTATGTGATGCTGAACATGTGGTGATTTTTCTGTGTTGTGATCAAAATATTGTTACTTTTCTATTCGATGATCATATTATTGTTGTTTTTGTTTGTGGTGCTGAACATTTTATTTTTCAATGTGATGCTGAACATGTAAGTCTTCTATGTGATGCTGAACATGTGTTTTTTATGTGATGATGAAAATATTATAATTTTTCACGTGGTGTTGAATATGTTTTTTTCTATGTTATACTGAACATCCGGTTATTTTTCTATGTGATACTGAGCATGTTGTTATTTTCACTTGTGATGCAAAATACTTTAGTATGTTACGGTCTGTGATGCAAAGTAGTTTATCGTTTTTACCATGTGAAACAGAACACTTTTGTACTGGTTATGTTAAGCAGAATACTATGTTATGTTTGTTTTGTGATGAATTTCACATTGAGATTTTAAATAACAATATTTCACCTGATCTCCATTCATTCGATATTTTTCATGTTCTCAAAAGAAGCGAAAAAATTCGAAATCAAAACAATGTTTCTTCGAATTACCTCAGATTTAATGCCTTTCTTATATCTTCAGTTTTGTAATAAAAAGTTCTACTGCATTCCAAAAGGAAGGAAATTCCGAGTGCTGATTACTACCGTCCTCAGAATTTCTCGTTTACTGCAGGCTTGAAGGAATTATGTCCTTCGAATCAGCTATTTCGGTATTTTCAAATTTTCAACAAAAAAGAGAGAACTAGGAAAATGGTGTAAAACATTTTTCATTAAAATGTATTATCGAGACTGTAAAAGACTCGTAAAAAATAGACGGCTCGAAATGTCTATTTTTTACGAGTCTTTTACAGTCTCGAGAATACATTTAAATGAAAAATGTTTCATACCATTTTCCTGGTTCTCTCTTT
The DNA here is from genome assembly GCA_030386875.1 of Morinoia aosen. Lineage (NCBI taxonomy): Eukaryota > Metazoa > Arthropoda > Malacostraca > Amphipoda > Talitridae > Morinoia > Morinoia aosen. The sequence goes on from CM059571.1 coordinate 1,039,573, forward strand.
TTTGTTGAAAATTATGTTTTTATTCTGTAAAAAAAGAATTCCATACAAAACGGAACTAAACATTAGCTGGAGATGACTCCGTGTCAGATGCATATCCGTAAATTCAGCTTGAAATACAACAAAATAAACAATGAAAATGAACAAAACAGAAATAGAAAATAGAATTCAAAAATAAACAGAATACAGTTTTGTAAATCACTTAAAGTTTTTATTCTTCTTTATTCTTCATTGAAAATAGTTGGTTAAATTAAATTTTCTTGTGGAGTTTAACTTAGACTCAATATTGGCATTAGATTTAAACGAAAATATGACTTGATAAACTTTAACGCATTTTGAACTTTCGGTGTCCAAGCCCATCAGCTGGTATCTGGTGTAGTTTACAAGAAATGAAATAAATTTTAAATTCATTTGGGTTTGATTTATTGAAGTCGATTTGAAATGTTGCAATTATCCTCAGACAAAAAAATCTTAATTTCAAATGACGGATTGCTCCAATTAATTTTTGTAGATGTTATTGTTCCTGAAAATTGAAATTGAGCTTAACGCTTTAGCGCGCCAGAGAAAATATGTATATTTCAAAAATAGCCTTATAATATTGAACTTCAATTTAATCCACTAAAGTCAGCGTGTTGAAAAGGATTCAACCTCAGAATCCATCTCTGTTCGTTGCTTTTCCTGAAGCCTCTTCATCATATTCTAAAATTGTTTCAAGAAATATATGTACTTGTACTGTACTGCTCTACTGCAGTGTCATGAGTGTTATTTAAAGCCCTTATTTTGATAATAATACATAATATTGTGTTCCCAAAGCCAATCTTTTGCACGGCTTTTATGCTTTGATTGGGTACGATGGTATGCGGTTGCCTGTCATGATGTATGGTTCGTATTGATCGTCTAATCACTGCACTGGTGAAGAAGAATGTTACTGTTCGAGTTCAGGTAGATAGGCCTGGAAATATAGCGATGCCATCACACAAAAATAGTTTTTTTAGGGAAATGTAGCGAAAAATAAAGTTTTTCTGACAATATTTATATTTTAACGTATCTCTTTACATTTGTACGTTTTGTGGTCACTTTGAGTTTCCCTAACTGTGACCTTAAGCAAAATTCGTAATTTGAATTTTTGAAATTAGTATATTTTAGCCATTCATAAAGCTTTCTTAAATGCAACGAAAAATTCTTAGTATTTTACAAACATGATACAAAATTTGCATGATTCATGAAGTGTTCTTAATAACCACGCAAAAAATATAATATTTTTTTTTAATTTGACATAATTGAAGTTTAGAAATATCACGGGTTGGTGTCTACAAAATGCACAGAAGAACGTTTTCTCAGTTTCAGTAATTAGAGGTCAGGAAATTATTTTGACAATGGTGGTTTAGGTAAATAATACTAGTACGGTAAAAGTGGTCGAGTCTTGACATCGTTGAGAGATAAATCTCTGCCCCCTCATGGTACAGAGATGTTGAACGCACCTTGGAAAAATTGAGGTAGTTTTAACTTTGTTTTGCGGTGTCGAACAAGAAATTGGAGAAAGAAAGAGATGCTAATGTTGTCACCATTGTTATTATTATTATTATTCGTATTATTATTATTGTTTTTGTAAAATACTGTAATTAGTAAGAGTTGTTGTTGATGCTGTTTTTGGAATTACTTTGCTTGTGTTTTTCCTTCATATATTGAGGGCGGTCGCTAAGCAAATATTTTTTATCTATAGTTCGCAGCTTCGATCGCGCTTTGATGCATCGAGCAAAAGTCGATCTTGAAGAAATTTCCACAACATCAAAAAATCTCTCACTTTAGCGGTTGTCATTACAATAAATTTCAAAATTATTACCGGTATTCAAAGGGAATACTACTTTTTATCGAAGTACTACCATACCGTCATCGCTAAAATTCGCAATTCCATTGACATTATCGTTACATCATATGAGGTGATGGACACCCGCATTCTCAGTAAAACCTGCAGAAAATAATGTCCGAACTGAAGCGCGAATATTTTTTCCTTTGGATGGAAACCTGCCTTGTAGCATTTCTGGTGGCCCTTATTACATCACTCGCCATTATAGAAACTGCCTCGGACGCCAGGTCATGTTGCTGCGATAGCTTCCAGCCTGCAGATGCGATAAGTCTTGCAGGCAGTCAACTCCGAAAATAAACGAAGGATTTATTTTCCGCAAGCATGTGCGTTGTTACAAGCAAGTATAATTAATATTTGACTGTTGAAAATATTAGCATTGTAGAGTGAATGAGTTACTAGGCTTCTTTCGAAACCTGTGAGGAGAAGAATCAATTTTCAAGTAAAGCAATGAAAATAATTACTCTCGGTGAATGATAGTTTGCGCGAGATAGAACGTTCCCAAACAGGATGTGAGACCGCAGAGGTATTGATTACAATATCGTCAGTCAGTAAAATCTATTAAATTTAGAAGTAATTAGGACTGTGTATAGGCTCGGGAGAAACGAGCCTTCATCTTTTAATTTACTGGGATTGTATTTCCATCTTAAGAGGAATGTGCAAATATTTTCGGTAATTAGAGTTGTTCGCAACTATGAAAATATGTTCGTTTTTGTTTTACCTAAATAGGATTCGACAGAAATGTGCTTTCCAGTTACTTAAGCTTGTCCAGGTTTGGCCAGAGTTTGCCCGTATAATTTCTTGAGACGTTGCTTTCATCATGCCACTTGGATCATTTACAGACTTTGCAGATCTTAAGCAAATCATTACGTGATTTTACCGTAAAGTTTACGCTCTAATGAAGCGTGTGTAAATAATTGACACATTAATGGCCGTTTGGAGGGAGTCATTATGGAGGCATGTCCGTATAACTCATTCAGTGTATCGAGCCTGGTCGTCATGGTTACTGGGGAACTGAAAGTCATGATACCTCCATGATTCTGGAGGACTGAAAGTCATGATCGATAAATAATTCTGGAGGACTGAAAGCCATGATCGCTCCATAATTCCGGAGGACTGAAAGTCATGATCGCTCCATAATTCTGGAGGACTGAAAGTCATGGACGCTCCATAATTCTAGAGGACTGAAAGTCATGATTGATAAATAATTCTGGAGGACTGAAAGTCATGATCGATAAATAATTCTGGAGGACTGAAAGTCATGATCGATAAATAATTCTGGAGGACTGAAAGTCATGATCGCTCCATAATTCCGGAGGACTGAAAGTCATGGTCGCTCCATAATTCTGGAGGATTTAAAGTCATGATTGCTCCATAATTCTGGACCAAAACTCATGATCGCTCCGTGATTTTGGAGGAAACCGTGCACACCACAACACGGAACTTTCACGGTTTAGAAGTACGTCCCTTTTATCATGTTTGTCTTTCGGCGCAGCGGTACTTTGGCTGTTTGGACGCGTTTGTAAAGTTAAATTTTTCAAAAAATTCATACCACTTCCTCTCCAAACGGTGAAGATTTGTGTCCAAATACGAGTTTGGGTGGTCACATTACTGTTCCAACTCAGACCAACACTAATTTTTTAATACAAAAATGAGTGAGTCGAGACTTTTCCGTAGCATGCGTTCTGCAAGGGATGAAGCTTGATCTCAGAGCTCAAAATGGCGTCAAGAAGCGCTGTACGCGACCTGAATTGCAAGTTCCTGGAGGAGGCGACGCTTGCATCTCTGCCTCTTCTTCCTCTTCATTGGTTGTTTCTTCCTCCTCTCCATTCTTGTTTCTTCTTCCCCTCCATTGCTTATTTCTTCCTCCTCTCCATTCTTGTTTCTTCTTCCTCTCCATTGCTTGTTTCTTCTTCCTCTCCAGTCTTGTTTCTTCTTCCTCTCCATTGCTTGTTTCTTCCTCCTCTCCATTCTTGTTTCTTCTTCCCCTCCATTGCTTATTTCTTCCTCCTCTCCATTCTTGTTTCTTCTTCCTCTCCATTGCTTGTTTCTTCCTCCTCTCCATTGCTTGTTTCTTCTTCCCCTCCATTGCTTATTTCTTCCTCCTCTCCATTCTTGTTTCTTCTTCCTCTCCATTGCTTGTTTCTTCTTCCTCTCCATTGCTTGTTTCTTCCTCCTCTCCATTCTTGTTTCTTCTTCCCCTCCATTGCTTATTTCTTCCTCCTCTCCATTCTTGTTTCTTCTTCCCCTCCATTGCTTGTTTCTTCCTCCTCTCCATTCTTGTTTCTTCTTCCCCTCCATTGCTTATTTCTTCCTCCTCTCCATTCTTGTTTCTTCTTCCTCTCCATTGCTTGTTTCTTCCTCCTCTCCAGTCTTGTTTCTTCTTCCTCTCCATTGCTTGTTTCTTCTTCCCCTCCATTGCTTATTTCTTCCTCCTCTCCATTCTTGTTTCTTCTTCCTCTCCATTCTTGTTTCTTCTTCCTCTCCATTGCTTGTTTCTTCCTCCTCTCCATTCTTGTTTCTTCTTCCCCTCCATTGCTTGTTTCTTCCTCCTCTCCATTCTTGTTTCTTCTTCCCCTCCATTGCTTATTTCTTCCTCCTCTCCATTCTTGTTTCTTCTTCCCCTCCATTGCTTATTTCTTCCTCCTCTCCATTCTTGTTTCTTCTTCCTCTCCATTGCTTGTTTCTTCTTCCCCTCCATTGCTTATTTCTTCCTCCTCTCCATTCTTGTTTCTTCTTCCCCTCCATTGCTTGTTTCTTCCTCCTCTCCATTCTTGTTTCTTCTTCCCCTCCATTGCTTGTTTCTTCCTCCTCTCCATTCTTGTTTCTTCTTCCCCTCCATTGCTTATTTCTTCCTCCTCTCCATTCTTGTTTCTTCTTCCCCTCCATTGCTTATTTCTTCCTCCTCTCCATTCTTGTTTCTTCTTCCTCTCCATTGCTTGTTTCTTCTTCCCCTCCATTGCTTATTTCTTCCTCCTCTCCATTCTTGTTTCTTCTTCCCCTCCATTGCTTGTTTCTTCCTCCTCTCCATTCTTGTTTCTTCTTCCCCTCCATTGCTTATTTCTTCCTCCTCTCCATTCTTGTTTCTTCTTCCCCTCCATTGCTTATTTCTTCCTCCTCTCCAGTCTTGTTTCTTCTTCCTCTCCATTGCTTGTTTCTTCCTCCTCTCCATTCTTGTTTCTTCTTCCCCTCCATTGCTTATTTCTTCCTCCTCTCCATTCTTGTTTCTTCTTCCTCTCCATTCTTGTTTCTTCTTCCTCTCCATTGCTTGTTTCTTCCTCCTCTCCATTGCTTGTTTCTTCTTCCTCTCCATTGCTTATTTCTTCCTCCTCTCCATTCTTGTTTCTTCTTCCTCTCCATTGCTTGTTTCTTCTTCCCCTCCATTGCTTGTTTCTTCTTCCTCTCCATTGCTTATTTCTTCCTCCTCTCCATTCTTGTTTCTTCTTCCTCTCCATTCTTGTTTCTTCCTCCTCTCCATTGCTTGTTTCTTCTTCCTCTCCATTGCTTATTTCTTCCTCCTCTCCATTCTTGTTTCTTCTTCCTCTCCATTCTTGTTTCTTCCTCCTCTCCATTGCTTGTTTCTTCTTCCTCTCCATTGCTTATTTCTTCCTCCTCTCCATTCTTGTTTCTTCTTCCTCTCCATTGCTTGTTTCTTCTTCCCCTCCATTGCTTGTTTCTTCCTCCTCTCCATTCTTGTTTCTTCTTCCCCTCCATTGCTTATTTCTTCCTCCTCTCCATTCTTGTTTCTTCTTCCTCTCCATTGCTTGTTTCTTCTTCCCCTCCATTGCTTGTTTCTTCCTCCTCTCCATTCTTGTTTCTTCCTCCTCTCCATTGCTTGTTTCTTCCTCCTCTCCATTCTTGTTTCTTCTTCCCCTCCATTGCTTATTTCTTCCTCCTCTCCATTCTTGTTTCTTCTTCCTCTCCATTGCTTGTTTCTTCCTCCTCTCCATTCTTGTTTCTTCCTCCTCTCCATTCTTGTTTCTTCTTCCCCTCCATTGCTTATTTCTTCCTCCTCTCCATTCTTGTTTCTTCTTCCCCTCCATTGCTTGTTTCTTCCTCCTCTCCATTCTTGTTTCTTCTTCCCCTCCATTGCTTGTTTCTTCCTCCTCTCCATTCTTGTTTCTTCTTCCCCTCCATTGCTTATTTCTTCCTCCTCTCCATTCTTGTTTCTTCTTCCCCTCCATTGCTTGTTTCTTCCTCCTCTCCATTCTTGTTTCTTCTTCCCCTCCATTGCTTGTTTCTTCCTCCTCTCCATTCTTGTTTCTTCTTCCCCTCCATTGCTTGTTTCTTCCTCCTCTCCATTCTTGTTTCTTCTTCCTCTCCATTGCTTGTTTCTTCCTCCTCTCCATTCTTGTTTCTTCTTCCTCTCCATTGCTTGTTTCTTCCTCCTCTCCATTCTTGTTTCTTCTTCCCCTCCATTGCTTGTTTCTTCCTCCTCTCCATTCTTGTTTCTTCTTCCTCTCCATTGCTTGTTTCTTCTTCCTCTCCATTCTTGTTTCTTCTTCCCCTCCATTGCTTGTTTCTTCCTCCTCTCCATTCTTGTTTCTTCTTCCCCTCCATTGCTTGTTTCTTCCTCCTCTCCATTCTTGTTTCTTCTTCCTCTCCATTGCTTGTTTCTTCTTCCTCTCCATTGCTTGTTTCTTCCTCCTCTCCATTGCTTGTTTCTTCCTCCTCTCCATTGCTTGTTTCTTCTTCCTCTCCATTGCTTGTTTCTTCTTCCTCTCCATTCTTGTTTCTTCTTCCTCTCCATTGCTTGTTTCTTCCTCCTCTCCATTGCTTGTTTCTTCTTCCTCTCCATTGCTTGTTTCTTCCTCCTCTCCATTCTTGTTTCTTCTTCCTCTCCATTGCTTGTTTCTTCCTCCTCTCCATTGCTTGTTTCTTCCTCCTCTCCATTGCTTGTTTCTTCTTCCTCTCCATTGCTTGTTTCTTCCTCCTCTCCATTCTTGTTTCTTCTTCCTCTCCATTGCTTGTTTCTTCCTCCTCTCCATTCTTGTTTCTTCTTCCTCTCCATTGCTTGTTTCTTCTTCCTCTCCATTGCTTGTTTCTTCCTCCTCTCCATTCTTGTTTCTTCTTCCTCTCCATTGCTTGTTTCTTCCTCCTCTCCATTCTTGTTTCTTCTTCCTCTCCATTGCTTGTTTCTTCTTCCTCTCCATTGCTTGTTTCTTCCTCCTCTCCATTCTTGTTTCTTCTTCCTCTCCATTGCTTGTTTCTTCCTCCTCTCCATTGCTTGTTTCTTCTTCCTCTCCATTGCTTGTTTCTTCCTCCTCTCCATTCTTGTTTCTTCTTCCTCTCCATTGCTTGTTTCTTCCTCCTCTCCATTCTTGTTTCTTCTTCCTCTCCATTGCTTGTTTCTTCCTCCTCTCCATTCTTGTTTCTTCCTCCCCTCCATTGCTTGTTTCTTCCTCCTCTCCATTCTTGTTTCTTCTTCCCCTCCATTGCTTGTTTCTTCCTCCTCTCCATTCTTGTTTCTTCTTCCTCTCCATTGCTTGTTTCTTCCTCCTCTCCATTCTTGTTTCTTCCTCCTCTCCATTCTTGTTTCTTCTTCCCCTCCATTGCTTATTTCTTCCTCCTCTCCATTCTTGTTTCTTCTTCCCCTCCATTGCTTGTTTCTTCCTCCTCTCCATTCTTGTTTCTTCTTCCCCTCCATTGCTTATTTCTTCCTCCTCTCCATTCTTGTTTCTTCTTCCCCTCCATTGCTTGTTTCTTCCTCCTCTCCATTCTTGTTTCTTCTTCCCCTCCATTGCTTATTTCTTCCTCCTCTCCATTCTTGTTTCTTCTTCCTCTCCATTGCTTGTTTCTTCCTCCTCTCCATTGCTTGTTTCTTCCTCCTCTCCATTCTTGTTTCTTCTTCCCCTCCATTGCTTATTTCTTCCTCCTCTCCATTCTTGTTTCTTCTTCCTCTCCATTGCTTGTTTCTTCCTCCTCTCCATTCTTGTTTCTTCTTCCCCTCCATTGCTTGTTTCTTCCTCCTCTCCATTCTTGTTTCTTCTTCCTCTCCATTGCTTGTTTCTTCCTCCTCTCCATTCTTGTTTCTTCTTCCCCTCCATTGCTTGTTTCTTCCTCCTCTCCATTCTTGTTTCTTCTTCCTCTCCATTGCTTGTTTCTTCCTCCTCTCCATTCTTGTTTCTTCTTCCTCTCCATTGCTTATTTCTCCGTTTTTCCCAATTTGTGTCTTCTTTTTTTGTCAATGCAAGTTTCCTCTGATTCTCACATCCTTGTTTTTTCTTTCTCTTCGCTATTTGTTTCTTCTTTCTTTTCACTGCTTTTCTGTGCATTCTCTCAGCAGCTTGTCTTCTCTTTTTCTTTACTTTTAGTTTCTTCTTCCCCCCGCCTCCTTGTCTTTTCTTTCTCGTAACTTGTTGTTTCTTCTTTTTCTTAATTGTTTTTTCTTTTTTCCCTTCTCATAACGAGTAATTTGGATTTTGATTTTGAGCGAGATGTAATTTTGGCTGATTGATTTGACTAAACCATTGCCTCCTTCATATCCTAACTTGCCCATAGGAATCGTAACGTCACAGCCGAGTAAAGAATAGAAGAGGCGAAATTAAGTAGCCCACTCCACCAACGATTATCATAACCAGGCTTTGAAAAATTCTACGAAATATGCAATGAGACTTTTTCTATCAGTTGAAATAAAAAATTATGTTTCTTTAAATCATTTAGTATGAGGCATTACATAAGACTATTTAAACAAAGTAAATATTGTACTTTTATTTTGCATTGTCCCACACGCATACACTACGTACACACGGCACGCACAGGCGCGTGTGAGGGCCGTGCACGCCTCACGCACGTGCGTCACGCGCACTCACGCGCGTGAGGCACGCGTGTCACGACAGCGCGCACGGTAGCCAGAGAGCGTGTTGCGCACGTGACTTGTGAGGCGGCCTGTCACGACCGCTCCTGGCAAACTGGCAACCTGGCATGACCTGGCAACCTGGCAACCTGGCGTGACCTGGCAACCTGGCAACCTGGCATGACCTGGCAACCTGGCAACCTGGCATGACCTGGCAACCTGGTGCGACCTGGCAACCTGGCAACCTGGTAACCTGATGTGACCTGGCAACCTGGCGTGACCTGGCTACCTGGCAACCTGGCGTGACTTGGCAACCTGGTGTGACCTGGCGACCTGGCAACCTGGCGTGACCTGGCAACCTGGCAGCCTGGCAACCTGGTAACCTGGCAACCTGGCATGACCTGGCAACCTAGAAACCTGGCATGACCTGGCAACCTGGCAACCTGGCGCGACCTGGCAACCTGGCAACCTGGCAACCTGGTAACCTGATGTGACCTGGCAACCTGGCGTGACCTGGCAACCTGGAAACCTGGCGTGACTTGGCAACCTGGTGTGACCTGGCGACCTGGCAACCTGGCGTGACCTAGCAACCTGGCAGCCTGGCAACCTGGTAACCTGGCAGCCTGGCATGACCTGTCAACCTGGAAACCTGGCATGACCTGGCAACCTGGCAACCTGGCGCGACCTGGCAACCTGGCAACCTGGTAACCTGATGTGACCTGGCAACCTGGCGTGACCTTCCAGCCTGGCTGACTTTGTGTCACGACCGGACCTGGCAACCTGACGGGATTTGGCAACCTGGCGTGACTTGGTGACATGACTGGACCTGGCAACCTGCCGTGACTTGGTGACACGACTGGGTCTGGCAACCTGGAAACCTGGCGTAACTTGGTGACATGACTGGACCTGGCAACCTGACGCGACTTGGTAACGCTGAAATTTTAATGATAATGACTAATGTATTGCAGCATGAATAATATTCTTATCTACGCCTACAAATTACTTATGTTTACCTATGCCTACCGACTCACATGCGATCCTTATTTCAGCGAATTCAAATTTGGTTGTAGTCACCTCGCTAACAATCAATAAAGTTCTTAAAGTGTTAGAAACTTTTTCAATTCCTCAATAGTAACAATTTTAAGTGTAAAGGTCACATTAACAATTTTTATCTCAGATAATACTTTACTTTACAAACTTAAATTTACTTCATGCATTTTGCTTCGGTGAAGAACAATAAAAAAAATAATTAATACGTTATTGAAATATCATAACAATTGCAAGCTTTCAGTCGAACATAACTTTACAAAATGGGAAGTACAGTGCAAAAAAGAATTAATACGCTATTGAAATATCAAAACAACTACAAGCTCTCAGTAAAAAATAAGTTTAAAAAATGAGAAGTTCACTAGCGTGTGGTTTAGCGTAAATTCAGTGTTAAAAAAAGGAACGGATACGATGTCCAGAAAACACGGTCTTTAAAAGAACCGGTTTGTTTACATCCTCTCAGTTCACGCAGACGTTTTGTGACTCAAACAAAACTTGTCTTCAATGGCAAGGCGAAACTACGTTTGTTATCAGCTTTAAGTCTCGTAAACGGCCGCCATTTAAGCAAGGAATGGCTGTGACGCAGTCCACTCATCCAGACAAATCAGGAAATTCTAACGCCATTTTTTGTCTCAGGTTGACGTGGACGATTTTTGACGCATAGAATAGTTGATTTCAGTTATGAATCAATTGGTAATCATTGTCAAACATGAATATTGGAAGGCGCAGAGGAAACGCGTAGCTGATGTCAGAAAATCGTACTCGAGTGACGTGAGAGGACCACAGTTCTTGAGGAGATACAAAGACTACGAACTTAAGAAATCTGTGCGAGTTTTAAGAAACCTACGTGAGTTTTTGAAATTTGTACGCAGTTACGGTACTCTCTCGAGTGGTAGAACTTGCTCTAGTTTATGGAACTTTCTCGAGTCTATGGAATTCACCCGATCTAACGAAATTCTCTCGAGATTATCTATAAGCTTAGGAACCCTTATATCATCTATTATAAGCTTAGGAACCCAGAGTTTGTATAACTTAGCTAAGCTTAAGGAACTCTTGATGAACTTACATTACTATAACGAACTTCCGTAACCTACATTGAACTTATGAAGCTCATGATTCACGGGTACGATACGCACATGCAATTTACGGATGCGATTCACGCGTACGATTCACGTATACGATACATGCATGTGATTCACGCGAACGATTCACGCATACGATACACGCATGTGATTCACGCGTGCGATTCACGCATACGAGACCCGGATTTTTACAGCCCATATTGCCACCTTCACATGCAAGGAAATGCACAAGCAAACCGGTCCTCCTCGGTTTGTTTTGAAGACATTCGAAGGAAAATCACGCATTATTTCTCTGAGATTACATGCATTCGTTAGGAATGCAGAATTATTCAGCTATCGCAAGCAAATTTGCCACCCCAATCATAGCATTTAGCAGTCGTAATAATTCCTCACTGCCAGTCATACAATTCGTTATGTTTTTGTGTTAAATTTTGCATTTGTTTGTTGTCATTGTTGTTTTCAATCGATACTCAAAGTTATCCAGAATCCTAAATTTTGTGTTGATGTTTTTTGATGTTTTGGCGTTAAGTAAATCCGGCCTCGCGCCTTCTTTAATGAGTCAAATAAGCAAGTCTTAGGCTTGAAGTTCAATATTGAAAATATGAATATTGTTATGAAGAATATGTAAATATGAAAATACTTTTTTGAAAACATGGCATGGCCGCCGTTTCATATTTAAAATAAGTTATTGTATAAGCTGATGAAAAATAGAAAATATAGCAAACTTCTCGAAATAGATGTCATTTTTTGAATAGGTAATTGCAAATAATATATTGAATTTGCATATCGTGTTAAATTTTTAGATATGTTCTACGAAACGTAGCTTTCAAGATGCTGATGTAAAGTAATCACAGTTGACCCGTTTCAGTCGTGCTGAATTAGAAAAATCCTATAGGAGAATAAAAATTTACGATTTTCAAGAGTGTGACTTTCAGGAGACAAATTTAAGCATTAGAGAAATTTAAATGCCGAAGATAACTGAAGTTGGTTTACCAATTTTCTATAAATTTAAACACCAAAGAGCACATCAGTTAGCTTACCAATTTTCCCAATAAATTTAAACACCAAGCAGTACTGAAGTTGGTTTACCAATTTTCTATAAATTTAAACACCAAGGAGCACTGCACTTGGTGTACCAGTTTTCTTAATAAATTTAAACACCAAAAAGCCCAGCAGTTGTTTTACCAATTTTCTTATATTAGGAGGGACGTAATGCCCAGAGTCTCGAGACCGGGACTTTGACCCACCACAACTGGTGCGGGTCTGCGGCCTGCAGTTGATTTCTCGGGTCACGAGCTGTCTTGATAGCCATCGAAGTTCACGGCACGAGTTGCCAAGTGCGAGCTGCAGCAATCGGCTCCTTCAGTCTATGCAAAATGTAAAAAGAAATTTCATTTCCTTTCTGTGAACAGCAAGTCAAATACTCCGTTTCCTTTCTGTGAACAGCAAGCAAGTCCAGTGCTTTATTTCCTGTTTCATTTCTTTTCTGTGAACAGCAAGCAAGTTAAATGCTTCTTTTCATTCTGTGAACAGCAAGTCAAATGCCCCATTTCCCGTGCTCCGGTTATTAGCAGAGTGTCCTGGCTTTCTTCACGACCATTTGGGCGGAACAAGTTTGAGGGCTTTCACTTCAAATGTTGCGTTTTTGACATGAAAGGGGAATTTTTGTTTTAGCAGATTTTAATCGTGTTTCATTTTAAGCAGAAATCATTCAAGTATGGAACTCTACTCTTTGATAACAAGGATAGGGTTTCGAAGCATATTGAGGAATCCAAGCGAAACTTATATAATCTTGGAATTTCAAGTCCTTTCAATGCAATGCATTAGTTCACAAAACATTGACGTGGTTATGCAGCGAACCAATATTCCACATTTTAAATTAGCCTTACTTTCTGGAATGGTAAATTTAAAATTATTCCATGATTCAGATCTTTTCTTGTGTGGGAGTAAAATAATCCCATTACGCCTGCTGCGTTTTTTGCGTTAACTCAAATTGTAAACGACGATCAACTACGTTCCGATCAATAACGGTAAATAAAACTGAATTAATTTCAAAGTTGTTTTCAACAACAGTGGAACTACATGTTAAATCATTCTTTGATTGAAATGTGAATATAAATTAAGAGGGTTTTGATTTTGAAAGATGCCTATTTTATTGTTTACTTTGTGTGTAACGTGAATGACGTTATCATTGTATTTTCAATGTGAAAGGTTTAGTTCCGATCATAAATATCGATTTTCCTGGTAGGAAAATTGAGCACACCAGCTAGCGCAAGCGATGTTTTTCGAGTTTTTTAGATGTAAAGTGTTTTGTTTTTGACAAAATACAGCACTCAACAACAATACTTCATTAATCACTGCTTTGCTTATTACTGTTTTCCCCAATACTACCCTGCCCAACACTGCTCATCCGAATTTACGTTGCTAAATTATAGAGCTTAATTTCGTTTTTACCAATTTTGTTTTGATAAATACAATTCAATTTTATAGTACTTAAATAAATTGTACTTTTACTCTGCTTAATACCGGTATACCAATTTTGTTTTGAAAAAAATTCTCAGTCGAAAATGGCGTCTCAAAATTATACTGTGTTTAATGCCGTTATGATTGATACTGTTTAACCTGGTTCTGGTCAGGGCAATATTATGTTTCTAAATTATGTCGATCCTATTACTGTTGTACACAGCATTATCCTAAGAAACACTGTTCAGTGCAGTATTAGGGAACTAATTTATACCACGCCTACTGTAGTTGCACTCAATTTGTTTTAAGAAATTCTGCCTTGGGTACTTTACGCTAAAATTGTATTTCCAATAGCGGGATATCCAACCGACAATGATCAGCATGTTTGTTGCCATACACAACTTTGGTCAGAGCTGTTTAAATCAACAGATTCTTGGCTCTGAAAACTGTTCAGCTCAGCAGAAGGTTTCAATGTTTAAAATATGTAATTTTATTCTAAAATATAACGTGTGCTGCTTTAAAAACAGTAACTTTCCGTCACCTATAGAGAATTATAATTGACTAATACTTAAAGAATCAAAGACTAGTTAACATTCGCCCAGAATCTGACGCCGTGATGAGTTTCACTCAGAAATACTTATTTCAAGTATTTTTCTTGCAAATTTAAAATATTCACAAATGATTTAAGCGTTTGAAAATCCCTTTTGCGATCAATCAAAATTTGGGACAAATTTTCATTCTTGACACACCCGAGTGTGTCTAAAAGAATTCCTGACACACCCGAGTGTGTCAAGACGGACTTTTCGATGCAGCAGGTCGCGCTGCTGCGGTGATGCTGTTGTGTAGCTGCAAGTCGTGCAAGTGTTTACGTTGAGTGCGTTGGGCATCTCAATCAAGTGAAAACGAGATAAATTATTGCTATTTTGAAGCTACTTTAAATTGCTTATCACGAGAATGCTCCAAATGAATTTTTTCGAAGCGGTTTTAAATATTGATTTCAAGGTGGTTTCAAGTATTGATTTCGAGGCTGCTCTCAATATTGATTTTTAGCTTGCTTTAAATATTAATTTCAAGGCTGTTTTAAATATTGACTTTGAAGTGGCTTTACATATTTATATCGAGGCTGCTAAAATGTTTTTGTTTCAAAGTTCCTGTAGAATTTTTCCTACGGGATACACTAAATTTTTCGTTTCGAAGCCTCTTTATAAATTTTTCTTTCGACGACACGTAAAATTGTTTATTTTGAGGCTGGTTTGAATTGTTATTTTGAGGCTGCTTTAGTGTCGTTATTTTATGCCGTTTCAGATTATTTACTTGAAGGCTCCACTTATTTCTTTCCTCAAGGATCCTTTAAATTTGTTACTTTGATGCTACTTTACATTATTCAATTTGATGCTGGTTTAAATTCTTAAATTCTAGGTTTCCTTTTTTTATTATTATTGAAATTCTGAACTCAAATTTGCGTACGCGTCTTTATTGAAGGTAAATTTCACATACTCGGTGAGTTACAAATCATTGAATTAGTTTATTTGAATATAAAAATTACAGACCTTCAGACTTGTTTAGCTGAGGGAATTGGCGACCAGTATTTCAAACTGTCCTTGTAAGCTGAGAATTGTGATACATTATTTCCCAGTAAACTACACCCCAAGCGAAGGAGCTTACTTCCGCCCGTTCTTTAAAAAAATTGATCCAAAATAAAATTCGGTTTTTTTACCGTATGAATTTGAGACACCAAAGCTACAGATGCGTGCATATAGTGAGCAGAAAAAGCCCGTCAACAAGCCTCGAGAAACAGTTCGAGCTTGTGATGATAAAGCCTGACGATCACTTAATTATCGATGGCCAACATTTAGCTAGAAGAAATTCCAGGGGAGTCGGCGAAAACATTTAGCTAAAGGGCACACGACCGAGGAACAGGTTCATAAGCGGGGTGCAGAAAATTCAGAAGAACAGAGACCCGCAAAGACGCGTCCCTGCATTCCTAAGTTAAGCATCGAGGCATCGGGAAAGGCTTTATCATCGTCGCTATCAAGTTTGAGCCGTTGCTGCGGCTAATTGTGCCCGTATTTTTTGCTGATCTCTCCTCGAATGGCTGGTTTCGGGATGCTGTCTTTACGATCCATCGCCAATCCAAAGTATGAAATTCCGCAGAAGATTCGTGCGTTGCGTGCTCCTCAGAATCCAGCCTCAGCCGCCTCTCCTTCCTTCAAAGTTGTCCAGTAAATATCAAGTCTGATGTTGGGAATGCCGTTTGGGCTTAGATTCTTTGTTGAGGAGCGCCAATGAACGGAGGGTGCTGATGTGAAATTTCGGTCTCCAGTTAGCCTGATGTACTCCTGTGCTCCAATTGCTTCTAGACATGCGAAGATGGCGGTGCCGTGACCAACTGCCTGCTAACTGACAGTTGTGACGTGTGCTGGCCGACAGCATGGTAACTGACAGCATGGTAACTGACGGCGTGGTTGCTGACAGCATGGTAACTGACAGCATGGTGAGTGACAGTTAGAGAGAAGGGATTAAACTGGTAGCCCAGGATTCCAAGCTGGAATGCTGCTATTATGATGTACTGTAACCGGGAAAATCCCAATCAAACTTGAAACAATTAAGCAGCGCCCATTCTTAGGGCGTCATTGATTAACCTATGTTGTAAGAATTATAATCATCAGCTTAAAATGAGACGAATTTTGTTGAGGTACTATTCATTTGATCAAAAAGTACGTGCATTGTGTGTTGTGATACATTACTTCGTGTACGAGTGGTGAGTGACATGTTGTCCTACGACTATTCTTTATACGAGAAACAAGATTAGCATAATTTTTAAAATAATATTTATTAAAGTGATATTTCTTTAAAACACTCTGTATAGCATAAACATAAAAAAGTGCTTAACGAACTTCAAAGTTATTGCTTAGAGATTCGATTTTTTTTCGGACTAGAGACCACCAGATGAGTGAGCCCAATTTCTAGCATCTAAGCAGAAGTTGGAAGGATTGAGCGCAAGCGCTTCGGTGATTATCCATTTTGTACTCCGTGTCTGTACGCGCTCTCTAATTGCGCTACTATCACTTATTTATCAACTATAAATTCTTCGGATGTTACTTTACGACCTTATTTGAAAGGAATTGTATGACCCACGGCGTGAAGTTGCAACTAACAATTGAGTGAAGGCAAACTTCACGAGCTCCTGGAAGGCAGTTTTTTGGAACCATCTAAATAACTTAATATTTCTGACGGTTATTGTCTGAGGAATTCTTGAGAAGGGAAGTTTTATGATTGAATGCAGCTGTATTTCTTTAATAATTTTCTTGGAAGTCCAAATGAACATGTTTTTTGAAAGAAACATGGTGCCAGAAAGCCCTGACCAAATGGTAAAAACGAGCAGCCGAAGTCGACTGGTAAAAGGCAAAAAGGAAATAATTTTATTGGGGGACATCTTCTTTTGCACAATAACATTGAAATATTACACGCATTGCAGCACTGAAACTTCCCCTGTAGAATAATAAAATGGAGTAAAATATATATATATATATATATATATATATACCTTAGGAACATGTGAACTGTGCGTGAAACGTAGCTTTTAAAAAGTATTTTTCGAAAGAAAACCGAGAGATTGTGGAAAGTACTTGGGAATGAATCTGCTCCCAGAAGAGAACAAAACTTCTCGCTGAATTATGGGTGATCAAAAATGTACCATCAAAAACCATTAATGCATTACATTTTTATTAATTAATTGTTAAACTGATTCATTAATTCATTCCTTCACAACGATGGCATGCTTTCAGTTTAGTTTGAATTATACTAATGAATAATTTCATTCGGTAATTTTAAAAGCCTTTTTGCGAATTGAAATTTTCTGAATTTTTTAAGCGTAAGGTCATCCGAAGTTTCATTTGAGCTCATTTACTTTTTACCTGGCCATAGCGTGGGCAGGTTGCACTTGTGCTCAGGAATGACATGCATTTATCAAGTCTGAGGTTGCCCTAACGTTTGACTACAAAATGAGAAGCTGCATTGCTATTTATAGATAACTTGTTTAACGCAAAATTTTGTCACTGTAGAAATACATCATATCAGTACTGAGTGTTCTGATCTTGATACAATTCTGCAAACTAATGAAAACTACTTGAATGTTAATAATGAACTGGGCAGTTCGTTCAAAGCTACGTTTTCGTGAACAAATTTTCCCTAAAAGGAAATAGAATTCTTTGAAACAGAAAGATGAATTGACCATTCATTTCTGAAGTAAATATTTGCCAAGAAGGTCACTTTTTTCATGAATTGATCACTTATATGAGGTTAATATTTGCATATAAGGTCTCTACTCCCATGAATTAATCACTGATTTCTGAGGTAAATATTTGCATGAAGTATATGCATGAGGAGGTCACTATTTGCGGTAGATGATCGATATCAACAGCATCAGATAACCCATATTTACGATGCTTACGAAAATCTCCGCCAATAAACGAATACTTTCAAAATTGATGAAATCAACGCTTGCTGATTGTTTGACGAGCGTTTACTCATTCAGACTGCGTTTATGTATTCAAAATTTATCTAACATTTACTTAACTCTGCCATACATTGGTGAATTATGATAAAATCAATTATATTGAATAGATAAAAGTTGTAAAAGTACTTCAGGCTGCAGTTCCGGCGCTGTGTAGAAAGAAATACAACGAGCAAAGAGCATCGGGTTGCTTTCCGCGATAAGGCCAGAGCCCGGATCGCTCCTTAAGGGTTCCGAACACACTCTAGTTAATGCATAATTTGAGTAGCACGCAAATGATACGCTTGGAATCCATCATGGACTTTCTTGACCATTTTTACAGGATCTCGGAGCATGTGGCAAGTCTGAACTGTTATAAAGACGAAGTCAAGTCCGATACCCATACAAAGATCGGTAGGTGTAAGAACCATATCTTCAGTATCGGTGATGATTACTTTGGATTACCACGGGGGAATTTTCTGCATGCCGACACTGTAGCAGTAGCTGACGCTGACTTTAATAGCATTGGAAAAAGAGTTAACTTTATGAAGCTCGATTTCTGTATTTTATCGAGTATGAAAAATGACGATGAGAATATGTTAGTTATCATTGAAAACAAGCAATGGGGTGTGAACATTTTAGCGAAGCAGTTTTAGTATTAGAACAATTCGAGCTGTTTTTCACTCCCTCATTGGATGACGGTGGTCTTTATAGAGTTAAATTCTGAGTTCCTTGTCATGAAAGAGTAAAATTTCACCTATGAGATTTTACGAATTCAAATTCCTGAACTCGGTGCTTAAAATGTTCAAAAGTTTACCTGATTGAAGAGAACTTTGTGAGATGTGGACAACCCAGTTGTGCACTTGTTTGTTGTGCGAGAAAAGTTGTACATCATTCCTTTTCTTGTTTCATTAATTGCTTAGATAATCGCAAGTGGGTTAATTATAACGTTACGAGTTGAAAGGGCATTGAAAAATGAAATGTAACTCCACACTATTGCACAGCAACATTATTTACGGTCTTAGTGTCAGTATTTTTGGAGAGAAGACAGAAAGATCCATTTTTACTAATTCTAATAAATGGAAAATTTTTTTTTAAAATAACCTTTCGTTTAATTTGCACGTGTTGTATATGAACGCATAATTAATTCGTTGTGTGCCATGTCTCAAAATTTTACGCAATCTCAAGTAAACTGAGTATTACATCATTAAGTTATGAATGAAATGAAAAATACTAAGTGAAAAATACCACACAATTGGCAATGAAATACAGTAAATGTTGAATGCTTTAAAACTGCTTTCAGAAACCATAGACAATTCTTTGTAAAGCCCGAACTAGTCCATTGGAAATAGTTTTTATTAGATTTGTAGACATTAGCAGGATTTATGTAATTTCCTTCTGCTTGCCCACACCGGGGCACAAGCCGCCAAAGTCACGGAGGAGGAAGAAAAAATTTTTTTTGACCAATAAAAAAATATTCTATCGCTAGCTCAAACACTACAATACAACCTAAAATTGAAACAAATACTCAATAAGAGAATACTTAACTGCACACTGCAAACAAATCTATCCCACAGTAATTTTTTGACATATTCACTATATGTTTGAGAGAGTTTTATTAGTTTCAAAAGAGTCCATGAAAGCAACAAGAAAGAATGTTCACGGAACAGAAAATCAGTGCCCGCTAACTCAGCCCCACATAGTTTCGTCAGTAATGAGACCACATTTCCTGCTTTATGGTTGTTAAAACCGGCGAGACTGCCTCTAAATACAGCCTTCCTAACTACAATAAAGTTACGTTACAATTATCCCCTGAATTTAATGAATTTCGCTGTTCTTTGACGGAGGGTCGATGGATCGATATTGCCAGTCTTTGTAGCGTGCAATTACTGCGCTGCTCCTTCAGCGTTTGCATCCAGTGGAGGCAGTGCTGCGTCTTTTGTTGTTGGAACGCCTCTTGCCCACGTGGCTCATTCCCTTTATCCGCCTGTACCTTTCTTGTCCAATTAACTGTTATCTCTGTCGAATAATAACTATAATCTGTCGAATATTAATTATTATGTACGTCGAATATTAACAGTTATCTCCTTCGAATAATAAAAATTTCCTCCGTCGAACAATAACTATTATTACCGACGAATATTAACTATTATCTCTATCGAATACAGTATCTTACTTGCTGAATGAAATAGCCACAAATTCAAGGGAAGTATGTGTCAAGGGTCAAATAGACACATGCATCAATTTACGGAATTCCAACAATTTAACAAAAATACGCGGCAATTTAGTAGAAACATTGAACAATTTCATTGAGTTGTGCTAGAACGTGGCACGAACGTGCTGCATTTTGACGTAATTTCGTGATTTGACCGAAGATCGTGGCAATTTGATAGAATTACTTCAAAATTAGGCAGAAGATAAAAGTAAAGTGACAGAATCACATCACAATATGACTAAAATTCCAGTAATTTGACAATAGTATTACAATTTTCCTGAAGATTGAAGTAATTTCACTGAACAATAAGCAAATTTGACCTGAAAATAACAGCATTTTGACAGAATAATATTGCAATTTGGCTGATGATTGCAACAATCAGACAGAATTACGTTGCAAATATGACTGGAGATTGCAGCAACTTGAACAAATTTGACTGCAAATTTAACTGAAGAGACTGCACCAATTTGAATAAATTATTTTACAAACTTGGCAAAAGATTCCAGTACTATAAGTATCTAATGGTACCTGCAGTAATATAAGTATCTTTTAGCAAGATCCTATAAGGATCTTCAAGTGAGATACTATAAGTATCTTAGTAGTACTATGAGTACTACTAAGATTGCGGTATTAGGCTGTAACGTTATTGAGGGGACTCTGGCGGGTTTGATTCTTGTTTCTGTTTTGGAAATGAATAGTTATTTCAACCCCTGACGATTGTCTTAATTTGACTGCTACGCAGAACTCGGACTCGAGTTTTTAACGAAACTCATTTCGCTTACCTCATTTAATTTTTTACTAACTGTTTCTCTCATTATACCACATTTGATAAAATACCCAGTATC
The DNA here is from genome assembly GCA_030386875.1 of Morinoia aosen. Lineage (NCBI taxonomy): Eukaryota > Metazoa > Arthropoda > Malacostraca > Amphipoda > Talitridae > Morinoia > Morinoia aosen. Next base: position 1,060,377 of record CM059571.1, read on the forward strand.
AGCACACATAAGTTTTACCACTCTGTAGTATATAGAATTTTCGGGAGCTTGACGCTGGATCAGGTTTTCTTCCGTTCGAAGTTCAGCAGAATTTCGAGGTCACCTGTGCTATTAGAAACTAAATCGTGCTTTCAATGAGTCTCCTTCAATGTCCTTAATTCTCGACAGCCTCCAAAACGTGGCGTTGGCACAAAGACGATCGCCTCTAATTATCGATAGAAGTTACGAAACTTTGACAGAAAGCTAGAAATTTCCGAGGAATCGTGTCAATGCGCAGTCGTGGCTGCAGAACCTTTAACTGAATTCAACATTTCATTTAACTGCACACGCCGAAGAACATATCTTTGTTCTCTGAAATTAACGGATGTTCAATAGCAAATGAAACTGTGAAGGTCAAAACAAGACTTCTGGCTGAAAGTTTTAATTACTGGATTTTCCTTAACGCCAGTGACGTTCGGGAGAGACTTGCGGTTCTCCTTTTCCTGGCTGGGTGTCGCAATTTCTGGCTCTGCGTCTCATCGAGGAAAGACGAGGTCTTGGGAGGTGCCATTTCAGATCTTGTCATTGCTGATAGTTGATTCCTACAACATTGGTGAACGCAAAGGTCGTATTTTCCTTAATTCTAAAGGAAAATGCATCAGATCTTGTCATTGCTGATTTCTACAACATTGGTGAACGCAAAGATCGTAATCTCCTTAATTCTAAGGGAAAACACACTGCATGTCGTAGAGCTTTTGATAAACCACGACAAGGCATGATCAGTGAAATTGAAGATGACGTTATACTCATGCGAAAAAGGTTACCTGTAAGTGAAAAATATCTCATCCTTGATCAGCTGTTATTTGTTCAGTGTATTTGGTATTGATGCAACCTTTTTTGCAATCTTAAGGTGAATACGATTTATTAAAAATACACTGAAATTTGTTGTTGTTTAATCAATGAACTTTCTTTAAGATGACCAGAGAATATTTGCTACTTTACGACGTCTGTACGTCGTTCGCTAGAAAACTCAGCGTTGTGGTCATATGCAGATTGGGAACGGGAAACAGACTCGCATCATGAGCACACGCTAAAATTTCAGCTCATCACAGAGGTCAATCTATAAATTGATAAGGCAACAACGGGCAGTAATAGCGAGCACTCGAAGAAATTATGACCTTCTAAGGAGGGTTAAACAAAATCAGCAATCCGATAAATTTCACTCTTAAATTTTGTGTATTGTATATTATAACGTAAAGATCGCCTAGTACCTTTTTCAAACACGACAACTTAGCTAGCCAATGCTGATGTAAACAGCCGCAACCTCTTCACCCTATATTCTTCTTTCAAACGTCAAAAGTATTTTAAACTTTAAGTTTAAAATCCCTCTACAGACGCACCTATTTGTCGACTGCGAGCCTCAGGTCTGGGAAGCCTGCAGATAAACTCAATACAAGTTATCAGAATAAAAAGCTCACCAGAAAAAGTGAAAGTTATAGAATGCATGTTATGCTTCATAATACATATGTAAATGTTGTTTAAAACCCTGCAACAAAATAGTTTGAGAGAGAAACGTGCTTGCCTAAATAATTCTTTGAGACGAGGCTCACAAAAAACGCTTCACAAATTTCAGTCATAACGACTTCTCTGGTTCTCATCCTGCAACTTCCGTGATAACGCTTCTGTCAGATACTCCATGAGGAGGAAATGAATAGTAACCACTTCCCCTCGACATTTGATGATAAACCATTTAATACGAAGACCCCAAAAAATTGTTTTCAACCCACAAAACAAATGCATTCAACCCGAAAACAAATGTTTTCAAACCCAAAGACAAATTTTTTCAAACCTAAAGTCAAATGTTCTCAAACCCGAAAAAAATGTTGTCAAACCCGAAAATAAATGTTCTCAAACCCAAAAACAAATGTTCTCAAACCCGAAATCAAATGTTCTCGAACCCGAAAACAAATGTTCTCAAACCCGAAAACAAATGTGTTCAGACCCGAAGCACATCCCAAGACGACCGCACGCAAGATCCGACATGGAGGAGGAAACCAACGAATTTCAGCTCGATTCCTCCGGCCAAATTAGAAACTTAACACGAATTTGGGAAAACTGACCAAATGAAACGTGTCGATCACGGGCAAATATGGGAAGCCTGGCGTGGCTAATTGAGAAACACGACGACCCCTGCGACAGAGTGCGACCATTCGATGGTTAGCGCACTTGGGGTGCAATTATTTAGCCATTACTCCAAGATGTCATCTGCTCACTTCTGTCACGATGGTCTTAAAATCACGACCTCGTGTGTCCACTAACGCCTTTCGGGCTTGGCTCGAATTTTCTCATGGATATGCGACTTAATTTGAGCCCTGCAGGTGACTTACGGCCCTATGAAGGGGCGAATTTAGCATCGATTTTAATTACCATAGCACACGACTGTTCCGTGGTTGCCTAAACTTTGGGTAATTGTCTCCGACACAGCCTGACGGTTCTCGGGGCGATTTTCTCTTCTGACTTGCCGGGCTGTTCGCAAAGTTTGTTTTGGTTCCGGCGCGTCATAACGTAGTTTTTTATACTTCTTGGCGGAAATGGCTGTTGAAGTTAGTTTTTGCTTCGCATTATTTATGGCTCGAAAATCTGCTTTTGGTTAGGGTACTGGATACTGGGAAATTTTAAGCGATGAAGGGACAGAAAAATTTGTAAGAAATGAGGCACCTAACGAGGAAGTTTATGCACGGAAATTCTAGGTTTGTTCAGTATATAAATAAAGCAGAATAGATTGTTAGTTTAGCACGCATAAGCTCGAGGACAACAGAATTTTTTAGTTGTGCTTTTTTATGAATTAGAAATTTTCTAATAAATTATTTCTACAATCATTATTTCTTTCTAAATTATTTCTTACAATCAATTATTCTTCTTCTTCTTCGGACCGATTCCTGGAGAAGAAGATATTAAAATACGAATGAAATGCTTGCATATCCATTTGCATTTATGTAGATCAGAGCAATGATTTATTACATTTCGGTAGCACACAGCGGAACATTTTCGGGATTGTCTTTTATGAAGAATGTACTAAATTCACGAGAGAAATAGGTACATGCCTGTAGTCCATTTGCATTTTTAATATAATTGCAAATTTTTATATTAGATATTCATAACATAAATTATGTTAGGTTAGATAAATAGTTTACCTTGACGTTAATTTGGAAGTTCAACTTTATTGTTCGTTAACTGTCATCTCTTTGTCTTTCCTATGCTTTTAATTTGCAGTTGATCGTCAAATTAACTTTAACGTTGATTTATATAACTAAACTGTAACTTATAGACTAAGCCAAAAATTAACTAAGACTAAGCCAAAATATCGGAAACGAAGGTACAAAGAGCCGATAGAAAACAAGTTACGAAAGAGCAACGCCAGAAGTAGGGATCAGACGACACCGATTTTTTTTCTTACATTAAAGCTTTCCATGCAAATTGGATTGTAATTTATCCTTAAAGGGAACTTTTTAGCCTCCTCGTACGTGCGAAGGACTTGAAGGGAGTAACTCGATCATTTAAAACTCGTAAGAAGCTCGACGGTGAGAGGCGCGCACGCCATATCATCGTCTTGCTAACGAGATCGCACAAAAAGCTCCGTAAAAAGCTCCGTCACTTTGTTGGAGGAAAGGCATCAAGATTTTTCGGCCTCATCTGGAAGCTGAGGATAAAATTTGAGCTGAAGTGACCGCTATTCCTGGAAAGAGGACAAAAGTTTCATTCGCGGCACCGTCTGGCCGCAGAGAATAAACTCAATGACTTCATCTTGAGAAAAAATATCGATCAAATGTCGATTGAGAATTTAATTTCATCGTGTGAGGGGATCATGATGAGTGGCCCTGATTCTTCGAAGTGGTTTTCCGAAAATAATAGAATCTGATTTTAAAATTTGATGATGAAATCTTTTCCAGTTTAAATAGGAAATTAGAGACTTCTGTGTTGCTCTGACTTAAAGGGTGCTCATCGTTGATATTAATTTTAACGTAAATGATTTTTTTTGACATAGGAATTGCTCCACAACTCCACGAAGATATAGTAACGCACTAATACAGCTTTATACATAGCACCATTCTATTTCATCTCAGTTTGTGTTGAAAATTCGAATGAAATAAAAATTCAATATTGACCATTAATCTTACAAATGCGGTCGTGGAACTTCCAAGTTTCATGAAATCGGAAATCATTGAGCTGAACTGCAGGAGCTATTTTTTCTTCAAAATATAAAATTCCATAGTAAAACTTATAAGGCTGACCACTCGAGGTACAACAAAAAATTCCTTAACAGCAACTTAAATGACAAGGAAGTTAATTTCAGCTCTGCAGTTTGATTTCAGTTCTGCGTGGGCTGATATTTTCACTTGAGCTTCGATAATACGACTTTCTTATCAGAGATTCCAATGATTCAGAATCGGACAGCTGCCAAAGAAGCCTCGTACTCGGCCGGCGAAATTGGCCAGACTGGAAAGAATGCCAGCAATGCAGTCAAGTGGTCGGCGAACGTAGCTATCTGTACGCAGTACCAAGACTGATCAACACGGCAGTGACACTTGGCGACTTCGAGATACATACCGAGCATGAATGAAGGATCAAGTATCTAATTAATGAGGCTGGAGGATGGACTTGATTTTGAAACTATGTTCTACGATAACGAAAAATATCTGCGCCATGAACCATTCATGAGCGTCATACAGCGATGGGAAGTAATGTACAAAGATTTCTGAAAATGTACTTTAGGTGTACTGGGATATCAGCTTCGGCATTAGATGTGGTCAATATGTATACGGCAGTATGCATATTTGAACATTATATGTGTTTAACATACAATATCATGCTTTGACATGAACATGGTAGCACACATGTCTAAACAAAATATGTATTTAACATACAATATTATGCTTAGATATATATACGGAAGCACACACGTCTAAACATAATATGTCTTTAACATACAATGTTCCGTGCTCAACGTATGCTCGGTAGTTTTCATACTTCGTTTTTTCAAAGAGAAAATACTGTATTCATTATAAAAATTTTCTACTGATTAGAATTTGGCTAAAAATTCATTGTGAAAAGCATAAGCTGAGAAAATCAACTGGTGTTTTGTGAATCAGGAAAGAAATTTAAAGTTGCATTACAAATACGTGAAGCAATGTGGTCATTGAAGCTGAAACTTTTCTCTGCGCCATGCAAAGTAAACTATGCTGGCTGAATGTAAGATAGTGAGTAGTGGAAAAATTTGGGCGATGTCGCATTTTGATAAATCAAATTAAATAAAATTACTAATTTAAATTTTTGAATTTTTATAATATTATTACATAAAACTGCCAATTTTTTATTAAATTAAATTTTCAAATTTATTAAAGAATTTGATTTATTTAGCTTGTGTGAAACAGTGATTGGATGATGGAGAAGCTCACATGTAGTTAGTGCTCTCAAAGGACGATTTGTGTAAGGATGCATGATTAATTATTCATAGAATTAGTGGTTATATAAACTTGTAAGAGGTATAAATTTAGAATTTTCGGTTCCAATATTAGTAAAAAAAACTGAAGTTCGAGTTTTGTACGAATGTAATGAATTTAGAGCTTACGTGCAAAATTCGTTGGTATATGAAGATTGATATTGATCTACTAGGAGGCTAATGGAGAGGTTTTTACGATGCCTGATTAAGCAGCGAATGAGTTATTGAAAACCTTAATTGTGTTATGCTATAACCTAATGCATATCCTCACACAACTAATGCATAATTGAAAACATTTATTATGCTCTGCCATAACCTAATACATAATCCTCACACAACTAATGCATAATCCTCACACACGTCAGCGCAAGTTACCAAACCAAAAGGGAAGCTAGAATGGCAAATTAGGGAGAAAGAGAGCACGAAAGAGAGAGACGAGTCGTCCTAGAAATGCGCTCATTGGGCCAGTCACCAGATTTAGAGATCAGATAAGCTAATACCAACACAATTTCAGTAATTTTCTTTTGAGCAGAAGGCTTGCAAAATGTGGCACATCATCGTCCCTTCTTCCTCGGAAGCTCAGTTCGTCCGTCGCCGCAATCACCGCCACAGCTCAATTATGAGCTAAATTCAGAATGTTTAGCCCCACAACAATATGGAATCCCCGCGCAAAAAATCTAAGCACCCGGGAACTCGAGATACAGCACAATGAAGTAATCTAACGATATTCTCACTGAGATCATTTATCTTTCTTTAAGAAGAGCGGACTCCGAGGAAAGGTTTCAGCGGCTGCTGTAGACATCTTTTCTCTGCATGGCCGGTACGCACACGGCGGTTGTGAAGTAGCCATGATTTTTCAGACCTTATCTGGAACGTCATCTCATAACAATGACCTGACGACTTCTTGTGTTTGTGAAAAGACTCTCGCGAACATGCAGCTCGGGCACGATTTCCTAGAGATGGTTATTCAATTAATACGGCGAAATAAGCGTTAAAGGACGACTTTAAAAGACCTTAAGAGGCACTGGACTCATTAAAATGCTTTAATGTCCTTGATGCTCCTGTAAAAGTGTACTTAGAAGTATTTTTTTCTGATAAAAGAAATTTTCATGCTTGTCTTGCGGCTTTATGAGATTCTGGTTTACATACTTTGAAATTTGCTATAAAGTTTTACGATTCGGGGGCTAATTTCAATTTCAGTGGGATGTAAAATTAATAAGATTTTCTGGGCAATATACATTTTACTAAAATTTTTTAATTAAGCCTAAAAAGACACCAAATATGGGCAAACTAAACGTTCATGGGCATGAGCTGCGTGACTCGAACTTGTGCTGGAACAGAAAGGATAGTAACTATTTTGCGTTTGTTATTCGAGCCGAGGGTTTTTCAAAATTTTTTTAGTACAGCATTGCATCCTTATATCTTGTGTACATACTTCATATACATCAACTCCCTCGGTCACTCTGGCGGCAAATTGACAGAACCAAAGTGCATCATCTGTCCTATGTCGGTCCAATGCACAATAATGGCCATTGTGTACCTGTTAAAAAAATTTTTTGCTAGTAACTATGATCAAATTTTTCGACCGAATGGGGCAGAAGTCCGCAATGAACGCACCTGTGACACAGGTTTTATAAGTATATTTAAATATTATAGTTATAAGTATAAGTATAAAAAAAATATAAAAAGTATACTAATGAATCACTTTTAAGTATTTTTAAATCACAAATTTTATTGAGGTAAACATATTTGGTTGGGGTGCGGATGTGAAGGATTAATACGCAAGAAATTAGAGAGGGCTTAAATGTGTTTTATAAAATAACAATTTCGGTAAATACATGTTTTTGTATTTATTCGAACGCTTTCAAATCTCGTCAGCTTACCGCAACATGCGGGCTGAAGTATAATAATGATGTTAAAAACTTGATGTTATAAAAATATCGCAAGTGATAATGAACGGGCTTTAACTGTCGCTCTATTTTTTCGCCCGAGTTTTTGTTCTAGTTTTGTTTATTGTGCTGAGTCATCCCTCGGAATTGTAAGTTGGTCCGAGCTTGCATAAGCGCGTCATTTCTGACGCGTGATGGTGCGCTGCAACTCATCACTGGACTAATTTAACACTTCTGTCTTCAACACATTTGTATGTGCGAATGTATAATGGTGTGGTGGAACACATCAAACTGAACTATTTTAACACACCTGTCTTCAACACATTTGTATGTGCGAATGTATAATGGTGTGGTGGGACACATCAAACTGAACTATTTTAATGCACCTGTCTTCAGCACACACGTGCGTGTGTATGTATAGAGCTGCGCTGCACCACATCAGTGATTAATTTAATGTGTCAAGACGCGTTGCCATCACCACACATTGCATTTGCTTGTACTGCAAAGGTTTTTTCAGTGCATTCCCGCTAGTCACAGATAATAGATGTTTAATGCATTAGTGCGTTAGGATTTGCGATGTATTTACTCATATGGGGATACTTGGATAACAGCTTTGGTTATACCCATGCAAAATCATTGCGCTCATGTTTGTTTGATTGTTTTTGTTATGTTATATAAATTATAGTAGTTTATTAAATTATACAATAAATATATATTATATTTGTTGTATTAAATAAGACAATAAATAAAATTTTTTATTTATAATATTAATTAATATTATTAGATTAATTAATATTAGATCATATATAATGTTGAACGATGTTAAGTATAAATATATACATATTAAACATAATGTAATTTTTTTTATGAATTTCAACATTAACTGTAAAATAGAAAAGGCTTTTAAAGACTATAAAAATGCACTGAAATTTCGATACATGTTCAGTAATTGCACAGGTAACACAAAAAAGATATTATTCCAAATGCTCGTGTTATGTTCATTTTTACTGAACTTTTTTCTAAAGTTATGTTCATGCAAAAATGAAAAAATCGAAAGCAGAAAGAACACGAATTCAAATAATTAATGCAACTACAATTTTCACGAATGAGTTATCATTTACTTCCACTTGGAAACAGCGCATTCATTTCCGGCAACTCGAATTCCGTAGTTCATGTAATGTTTCGTTGTTTAGCTTAGATTTATCTTCTATTTGTTTGTTCTTAGCATTTTTAAGTGGTGCCAGTCATGAAACGGGTGGAATGTTGGTCAAGTGGTAGGTCAAAGCTGGGTTGAATATTGGTCATAGGCGGCATGTTAGACTGGGGCAAGTCGAAGTTGAGCAGACTATTGGCGGCATGTTAGACTGGGGCAAGTCGAAGAATATTGGCCAGACTGGGGCAAGTGAGGGGGCAATTGAGGGGCCTAGCCTCCGCTATGCCCCCTGTGTGAGGTGATGTCACCGCGCCGGTCACAGCCGCACCGAATACCAACGAGCTGCGGCGCGCTCCGTCAGCGTGGTCTTCTCGCCACAGCGTGGCTGGCTTGGTCCAGTGCAGAGGTTCTCAACCAGGAGTAAATTTACCCCTAGTGGGTAAAAAATGATAAAGTCGAGGGTAAGTAATTGAAGTACCTGATAATTTAAAAATAAAACAATTTAATTTTCAGAACTTAGAGCTATATTACTTACTTAGTACTCATTTTGACTCGCACTTTTTAGTACACAGATCTGTATTACTTTAGTACTTCGCTCAGCTTGCTCGGTCTTAGTACTTAGAGCTATATTACTTTAGTACTCAGCTCAGCTAGTGCCCTTTGAGGAAAGTACACGTGTTCCAAAGGAGGTCATCCTGAATTAAGGAGTTTGCGCATCGATATAATCGTTTAATTTTCAAATCTGTGATAAAAGTGTTGTATTGGGCTGTTGTTTGATGAAGCCTGATCTCAATGTAAGTGGCGGTCGTACCCCAAAGCCTTATTTAGCAATATGTCATTGTCTTCTTTTTTCTTCCTTACTCGGGTCTGTAGGCGCTCGCAAACTTGCAATGACGTAACCAAGTAACTCATTTTCGTGGGCTTCTCTAAATATTTTATTCAACCACTGGCATGGATATTATGATGCTCATCCCTGTTTACGAACCAAGGATATTCATGTTAAGGAACTCAAAAAATCAACGTTACACACGCATCAACACAACCAAAAATCCACTAACTTTCTTTATTTTCCTCTTGAAAACAAGAAGGCGTTCACAAGACCAACCAAGGATCTTTATGTTACGACATTCAAAAAACCAACGTAACACACGCATCAACACAACCAATAATCAACTAACACCTAATTAACTATCAACCAACTAACTTTCCTCTAATCAACTAACTCTCTTATTCTCTTGAAAGCAAAAAGGCGTTCCCGAGGATCTGAGAAGCGCAGCATTCTGTCGCCCGTCCGGCCGGTCGTGTACGCAAAGCAGGCTGGACGATGGGAGGCGGAGGCACGCAGAGGTTATCTCTGTAATCACCTCGTGACCAGTAGTAGAATTTCTAGGACTTGGAATAGCTAACTTGCCGTGTAAGTGATGGGCGATACATTCGATGTTCAGTGCCTTCTCCGCGGAATGTTTTTGGGAGAGTAGCGAGGGTTCTATAAGATGGCAGGGGAGAGTAGGGAGAGCTTCGTGAGATGGTAGCAAGAGAGTAGTGAGAGCTTTATGAGAGATACTTGGTGGGTGCTGAGAGCTTTATGAAATGATAGGGGGACATGAGATGATAGTTGTAGGGTGGTGAGATGATAGTGACAGTTTTCTCAGAAAATAGTAGAAGAGTAGTGAGCGCTTTATCAGTGATATTGGGAGGGTAGTGAGCGCTTTATCAGTGATATTTGGAGGGTAGAGAGAGATTTGACAGATGAAAGTGGAAGAGTAGAGAGATCTTCGAAAATGATGGTGAGAGAGAGGTGAGAGCTTCATAGCAGATAGTTTGAGAGGGCTCCCAAAAACAACAATTCATGAAAATCGGATGCATCGAAATTGACCACTCGCAAATGTTTCGATTCAGCTGAATAAACTTTCAAACACAAAGCAATTCATAACCCACGCTTTCGAATTTAAATTAATGTGATGCTCATTTGCTGAGCCGTGACGTATTTTTGAGGTTTTTAGGTATGATGACTTGCACATACGCGACCACCTCGACGGAAAACTGAAATGGAATGAATACTTTCAAAAAATCTCAGGTATATTAACTTTGATCATTTCTGAACAAATGGAACTGCATCCATAAAATGAAAGTTTTCAGTATTCATTGGAATAAGTTTTTGTTTGGCTCGATTTTTTGTTGACTCACAATCATCCTTGTGATTTTCCAAAATCAATGAATATATAATAAAAAAACAGTGTAAACTTTTAATAGCTTCAAAATGTGTCCCACTTCAGATTGTTTAATGTGTAGGAAATGCAATGAAAAGTTCAAAAAAGTCCATGAATTTCACTTGATGAATGTGTGTGAGGTTGAAATTTCCTGAGGCCGGGGACAGTATATTTTGATGCGCCAATATACGTTAACTTTTCCGATCGCCGTCCCCAGACTACCTCTAAGAAGAAGTACTTGAACAGCCGTTGATCTCAACACTTCCCGCGTATTTTATTAATGGACATCCTAATGGTTTCTCATAATATATCGTAAGGTTACCGCCACGAGCAACGCATCATTCAATAAGAGCATCAAGGATTATATCCTCACACGAGTTCCCATTGGATGCTCTCCGACTCCTCCTTCGCGCTGCCGATAATTTCGCGCATAAATCTCAGCGAACCTGATTATGAAACAAGTCTTTTGGTGGACACCGATTGTATCCGAGCTGCCTCCTGACCGCCGGCCGCTTCACTGTAATGCCCCTCTGCCCAATATAATGATTCCGTCGCCAAACATGCCTCACTTCGATAATACCACGTCCCGAGCGTCATTAAATCCTGCGCCTCTTCTCCACGTGCTTCTTTTTGCTTTCGCTAGCTAATCCGTCCGTTTGAGATTTTCCAGGTCTAGTTTTCATGGTTTCACTTCCCCAAGCGGAAGTTTTCAGAATATTTTCAGTATTCCTGAGACTTTCAAGCGCTCGATGATTGATATTTACGATCACTGCTGCATGCAGCACGAGTTAGTCACCGAGATTTCATCCAAGACGTCCAGTTTCTTCATCAAGTTCTGGAGGATCGTGGGAAAGCGTCAGCATCCAGGAAACGACTCTTCGCTCCAACAAGATTCCATGTTGGTCTACAAATGAGCAACGCAGGGTCAACAAGCTCTTATCTTGCCTGAGAAAAACTCGTTCCCGTTTAGAAAAGTTGAACTAGCTGTTGACATCCTCGCTCGAGCTGAATTCGAGGTGTTTCACGGTCGAAAATCGCTCCGTGAACGCGGCGCTGTCCAGCAACGGTCAGTTCAGATGCTCCTGGAGACGCAGCTCAGAGCAGCGGCCACCGCGGTAACCGCGACGGCTTCGGCAGCCAAAATAACGAAGGCAACAACTAGTTAACAGCTATTGTAAAATCAGTAACAGCATCAACAACGAGAGTAACAACGGCATCAGTAGAGACAAAAACAACAGCAACAACAGCTGCAGAAGCAACGGCATCAACAGCGACAGTTCCGGCAGCAACAACAGTAATAACAACAACGGCAACAACAGGTAGACAACAACGGTAACAAAAACGATATTGGCAACGGCATCAACAACAACAATAACGACAGTAACAGCAGCGACAATAGGAGCAATAGAGGTAACAATAACGGGTACCCTCGGCTTTTCCATAGTCAATAACAAATGCGTTAAAAACAACGACAAAAATAATGTCAACAATGGTATGAACAGCGGTAACAATAACTGTAACAAAGCTAGTAAGAGACAGTAGAACATCTTTAACTCTGTGAAATTGAAATTTTACCGTTCGGAGATTAGTGTGTGCCGAAGCAAGGCCACTTTTTCCGGCAGCTCAAACTCTACATTGTTTGTGAACACTGCGAAATCTCAGTCACAAATCTAATTCTTTAACGAATGGTGTGAAAAGAACAATAATTTGCTCACACAGATGAGTTTGTTGCACCGTTGGTGGTTGGGATATTAACTGCAAATGCAGCATTTGAGAACTTTTATTTTGCTTTCAAATGAATAAAATTTTCACGGTGAGGACACAAGCAGTTCCATGAACGGCATCGTTGTGTTACTCATCATTCACACGTTCACACAATAATTATAAAAAGTTTAAAATGTAAATAGAAACTCTAACTCTAGAAGATTGAAAATCTGCATCGGGTACTCTTCGAAAAGTTATTTTCCAACCACAGTTATAAAAAACTAAAATTATAAGTAGGAACTCCACGACAGAAATTCGGCGTCGGACACTTTTCGAGAAGCTACCCGTGTATTTCATGGAAAGAAAGAAATACCGACACGAGTGTCAAGGTTTTCCGGAATCATGTGAGCAAGGAAGTCTTTTCTTGTTAACTTGCAACAAAACAGACTTTCTGGGCCGTGTGAGAGAACAATAGAGCCATAAGTTGAGCGGCTCGTCTCGATATGGGCGAAATCTTGCCCAGCTCGAGCCCTGGTTCTCACGGTCCAGGGCACCATGATCTCGTGGGCTGATTTTCACCAAAACCTCACTTGAAACCTCGGGAATTGTTTCTTCTTGGTTTATCTGAGACGCACCAACTCAGTGTGTGCTTTTCATCGTACGGCTGAATATATTGACAATATCTGATAGTATTTGATATCTGAAAAATATTTTGTTGGAATGGATATGGTACTTTGAGATCATTTTTATTTATGTTCAAATATTGAGAATTTTACTTAATATCTTAAGCGTGGAATACAAGTCCAATTATAACGGGAATTATATAAGCTCTGCACGCTCCTGAATCAAACTCATTTATCTATCACATCGAGAAGATAATCAGATGTCCGAGTAAAGAATAATTCGAAGACTAAAAAATTTTCCCACGATGACGCATTTATCAAGATCCATCAATCTATCTTGAAATGAACCCAATGCACAGCAGATATTTGAAGGAGTAAAAATGCAAACAATTACCTGAAATTTTGGCTTATGAAATAAAAGTACTTAAAATCAAATTTGAAAATTAAGAAGCGAAAAATTTCGGAATTAAGTAATTCATGTAATTGTTTAAAAAAGTTGTATTTTGCATTTCCAACAGGATTTTTATTTTTCTCGGACATTTGCTCATTCTCGTGAAGCGAAAATATATATATTGCAGTTTAATAGAACTGTCAGTGCTGGTGCTGAAATTCAAAAGCTTCATTAACACGTAGGGTCAAAAACGGAACTAGATTTGTGAAGTGCTAATGTACTGTGAAATAAAGATTGGCCTAACGTACGGATTTGAAATTAAAATGAAATTTCTCGGCTAATTTATGTAAATGAAGAAAAATAATTATACCAAAAAATGGAGAATAACAGGAACGTGTTAAAATAAGTCTCTCACTTACTGTCGAAACTTTCGCATTTAAGATGCTCAACAATTAGATCTTGCAAACATATCTGTAATGACGATCTCAAAATAATGAGTTCTTTTTAGTTAAATGGTTGTACCCCTTTACTCGTATAACTTAGTACCATCTGAGATTGAAAACTGTTCAGCCTTGCGATATGCTGAAAATCCTTTATTAGCACTAACCCTTTAACTAGAACTAACTCACACAATCAGAGCCAAGAAGTGCTACAATGTGAGAATAAAAACGTCTCAAACCTTGCGATGCGTTCAAATTCCTTTACCAGCACAAACCCTTCAACTTGACTTAACCCATACAATCAAAGGCAAGAAGTGGTTCAATGCGAGAATAAAAACGTCTCAAACCTTGCGATATACTCAAAACCAAAACAAAAAACCTTCAACTTTAACTAACTCACACACAATCGACAATAAGAAATTTTACAAGTTCCTGGAGGTATAAATTCGTAAATTCGAACATCGATCGATGCGTTGCCAAACGGAGCACAGCAGACGGACCTCCGCTTGGCACGCTCGGACCCTCAAATCCGGCGCACTTGTAGAGTCTCTCTCTGCCAAAAAACTCAGTTCTCACAGGCTGGAGGCAAAAAAGCGTAGCTGTGTGCCGGACTTAAAGCTACATCACGGATCCCCTAAGGAGCTCCGCCCCTGCACACCTCTTTGAGCACCTTTGACCCTCCAGGACTCCCTGGTCACCCAGTGTCTTCAGTGACTGCGATCCATTATATGCTCCCTCCTTTTTTATTGGGCACTTTGGAGCGCACGGTTCCCCTAAGGGTTGGCTGGTCCTTTTCTTCTTTTTATGAGGCTCTCACAATACCAGAGACCGGAGGCAGCTTCTTCCACCTTCTTGGCCACTCACTCTTGACCACTGAACTTGTCCTCGGGGCTGTCCCACCAGTGCCACCCACGAGTGGCCTTTGTCCCATTCAGGCGATGGGACCTGCATTATGTGCCACTTGTGATTATGCTCTATAAACGTCCTGTTTCTTAAAGGGAGAGCTGGTCTCCAAACAATGCTTAGAACTGTTTTATTGACCAGACTTGGGTTTCTTTTCACGTGGTTAGTCAAAGGGAATCTGGGTTGCTAGCTCACGTGCTGGCTTCTAATTAAAATAATAAGCTGTACTTTGTACCTATAAATTAACTCGTGCATATTCACCAGCATGTGTATATTCACCTTCCTTCAATTCGTCAGACATGCTCAACTCTTTTTCATCGTACTGTATGTTATTATTTTTTGACTTGAAGTAAAAAGAAAAAATACTACTAAAAATTGAGCTGTTCTGCCGAAACGAGAAGTGTTTTCCTTGAAGTATTTTCAAAGACATTCCTTCGTCAATTGAAATTGGTAGACTTGCTTCAAAAAATGTTTGCGTGCGTGATTAGCTGTTGAGTGATAAGTAGGATAAGTGTAGATGACACTAGAGCAATAAGTTTGATTTTGCAGCGACTGGAGCGACTTGCATAACCAGAGAAGTTGTTTAACTCTGAGCCACTTCTTTTGAATTTCAAATCCATTTCAGCTGATTAAAAGGACAAGCAACAACGACTTATTTGAAAATATAATCATTTTGAATAGTGAAAAATGACAAGTTATCGGAATTTTTTAACCTATCCCTTGAAATGAAGTTCAAGAATTTGATTGTTTTTACACTTTTTCTAGATCCATCGGCAATTAGGCCATAAATCATCTTAGTATGAGAACAATTTTTTATTCGTAAATACCGATTATAGTCCAGCAATTTTCTTTGTTGACTGTTTTGAAAGATTCTGAATGAAACTTATTCATGATATTTCGTGCAGAAATATGAAACGAATTTATTTTTTCCCGTTGAAAAGTTTTTAGACTACGACATTTAGAAAATTTCCACCCGGCTAATACGTTCAGGCAAATAAATTTTTGCGAATCACCCGCGAATTATGTGGATATTACTTACTTGGCTCATTATGAACAAATAAAGAAAAAATAGTAGATTTATCCACAAATTCTGTGATTATGAAAGCTTTTCAAGTTTTGAATCTTTTCGTGTATTTCTAAAACAATATTTTGAATTTTGCAGCAACAATTTTCGCCGAATATTTTATTGTGTTTGATGCTGTTATGCGATGTGAATAATAGAATAATAACTATTTTCATTCTTCAAACATTTCCTGATTTGTTATGGGAACATACATTTAACATGAAGCCCTGTGATGATCGAACTTGCGCTATTAGAGGAAAGTGCTATTTCAGGATAGCGCATTCTTCTACTGAGAAGTTTGCTTAAGACAAACTACTTCCAATGAAAAGTGATTATAGAGTTTTATAGCGTACAGAGCAGCGGCAGAGTCATCTGTAGATGTTGATTTTCTTTTCGGCGTAACAATCTAGGGTGTTTTTTCTCACGGTACCTTTTAGGTATGTGAGCATCATTAACCATACCTATTTTCTCTACAAGTATTGCTAAATATTTTGGAGCATTTTGTGTAGAATTTAATTCAAAATCACATTGCTGCAATGAATTTAGTGCTCAAAATAACAAGAACTGTGGTTACAGATTTAGTGCTAGAGCTGTTCCGAAGTCATAGTACAGTAGATCTAGGGCTGAAGTTATTTCAAGAAGACAGAAAAGTAGATGAAGTGGTAAAGTTCGCTAAATGTGACGATATTTAAGTATATCTATAGCTAAAGTTATTCCGAGCGTATACCAATGGCTAAAGTTATTCAAACGGCTCTGTACCTCACGTCTGGTGCTAGAGTTGGTCCAATTTCATAGTACCGTGAACCTGGTGCTCGAGTTGCCACAATGGCACAGTCCATAATAGATCTACTTCAAGAGCTTCTCTAATAGTTTAGTAAAGTTGATCTAGAGCTAGAACTGATCTAATGACATAGTAAAGTAACAAAGCTAAAGCTAGGTTGCACTAAAGGTATAGAACATCATAGATCTAGCGCTAGAGTTGTACTAAAGGCATGGAACAACACAGATCTAGTGCTAGAGTTGTACTAAAGGCATGGAACAACACAGACCTAGTGCTTGAGTTGTACTAAAGGCATGGAACAACACAGATCTAGTGCTAGAGTTGTACTAAAGGCATGGAACAACACAGATCTAGTGCTAGAGTTGTACTAAAGGCATGGAACAACACAGATCTAGTGCTAGAGTTGTACTAAAGGCATGGAACAACACAGATCTAGTGCTAGAGTTGTAATAAAGGCATGGAACAACACAGATATAGTGCTAGAGTTGTACTAAAGGCATGGAACAACACAGATATAGTGCTAGAGTTGTACTAAAGGCATGGAACAACACAGATCTAGTGCTAGAGTTGTACTAAAGGCATGGAACAACACAGATCTAGTGCTAGAGTTGTACTAAAGGCATGGAACAACACAGATCTAGTGCTAGAGTTTTACTAAAGGCATGGAACAGCACAGATCTAGTGCTAGAGTTGTACTAAAGGCATGGAACAACACATATCTAGTGCTAGA
Source organism: Morinoia aosen (assembly GCA_030386875.1). Lineage (NCBI taxonomy): Eukaryota > Metazoa > Arthropoda > Malacostraca > Amphipoda > Talitridae > Morinoia > Morinoia aosen. The sequence continues at coordinate 1,077,743 of CM059571.1, forward strand.
GTTGTACTAAAGGCATGGAACAACACAGATCTAGTGCTAGAGTTTTATTAAAGGCATGGAACAACACAGATCTAGTGCTAGAGTGACTCCAATTACAGAGTGCCATAACAGATCTAGTGCTAGAGTTGCTCCAAGGCAATACTGCCTAACTTAACACACTGACTCAATAATTTAGTTCAATGCCATTGAACAAAAAATTGTAACCCATTTCACATTCGCGGATTTTTTTCACGCGTGAGACAGCCAGCGATCGCTGCATGCAGATGAGGCTTGGGTTCCAGGAACCTCAGGTTTTGACTACACACACACGACAGTAACTTCAATTTTTTATTTAACTCATTTGAATATCACCTTGACAGCACCCAGATCTTAGCCATATTCGCACGAATTTGTTAATACCTCGGACGTATTTTTTATGAAACGTGTGCAATACGGCTGTGCAGTGTGCATAATTTTCAAGGCTGTCTGTGTTATTTTTTTTCGACATCTGGCAGTAAAATTTGAATGGGAAATGACTATATCGGGGTATCTAGGGTATGAATAATTTATTATTTTGAAAGCGTCCTTGAAGCCTATAAGTGCACGAAAAATTTGCGAAATTATATGTTTTAGGTTGTTATGTGTGATGCTTAAATAGGTCTTCAACGGCCAGTCATGTATCATACATATATGTGTAATATACACATAATAAAATGTTCATAATATATATATTACAAATATTATATATTGTAATATAGATGATATATAATATAATATACATTTTTTTTGTAATTTAATATATACATATACATAAATCCTTGAAAGCGTGACAGAGAGACGGACCCACCAACCAGCCTGGCAAGCAACAGCTGCGTATCATTATGTAGTTTTTGGATTAAACTCTTAATGACTTCTGATCGCTTAGATTTAATTCATTCTTTAGCATTTAATTCGTTGTTAACATTTAATTAATTATTTCTTTACCATGTAATTAATTTTTTCACATTTAATTGATTTATTTTAAATATCTAATTCCTAATTTAGCCATTTAATTCATTGGTCAACATCTAATTTATTTTTAACAATTTCATTCGTTCTTGAGCATCCAATTCATATTTAAATATTTAATTAGTTCATATTTTAACATTTAATTAGTTCATTCATCAACATCTAATTCATTTCTAAACGTTTAATTCATTCTTAAACGAAAAGTTACACACGTTCCTTCTCCGAAGTCGAGGCATATTCATGAGCCCTCACAGCGAGGCTTTGACTTGCCCGCAGCTGTAAGTCACAGAAAATAAGGGCACGCATATGCCCGCCTCCTCCGTCAGTATAAATAAAGGCCACCTGTCAATTAGACGCCTCTCTCCCGTCTCACCGTAGACAGCTTCACGCGTCGGGTCGCTATGGAAAATGGAACGAAACAACGACGGGTTCTCACGGACTCCTTCTGCGCTTCTCTTCAGGCTTGGACTGGCGAGAGACAGTAAAAATAATGAAGGTTTTCCAGGCGTCAACTGAGGGTCATTAAAAGGTCTGATCTGAGCCCTGAATGAGAAACAATTGTGAAAAATAATGAATGGGGGGCAGCTTTGGAATAATAATTGTTTCAAAGTGATTAGGGAGGTGTGGGAAGTTGGTTTAATGGTTGGTTAAATGAATTTATTTTCAGGTAAACGGGGTATAAAAAGGGGAAGTACCTGAATTTGTACAAATTATTGCTGTTTTAAAAATTTTTATTGTTCAAAATTGTCTTCAATATCAAAACGTCAAAACAATCTGAAACAAAGTAAATTAATTTTATCCTGATGCTAAGTTCAGTTCTATCAGGGAAAGATAATTGTATTATATTAAAATATCGTGAAATTTATAAATCATTACACAAAGGTAACAATTTCGTATTATTTAATCTAGTATTTTTAATTTTGCTGCAAGATTTTGTGTGTTTCTAGTAAGAGACGGCCGTGTAGTCGTCGCACGCTTGAACGCAACTTGGATGACATTTTGCTTACGACGCGAGCATTGCAAGGGGGCCATGGCTTCCCCCAAAATATTGAGCTGGGACCCAGTTTCAGTCGCCATTTTAAGTAAAAAAACATAGTAAAGATTGCTGATAATTAATGTCTGCCCCAGCGAAATTATTTAGAGGTAATGCTGGCCTGCCAAAATTTTCGGCTGGTTGCGCCACTGCTCGTTGATTCTTCATTATTCTTCACAACCCAAAACACGTATGTTGTTACAAACCCTTTAAAAAAGTGGATTTTCGGCCCCCTTTTCAAAAAAGCCTCAATATATTATACTTCTTGTTAAATTTGTTCCCTAGTGTGTTCTTTGGAGTTGCCTGCCGAGTGGCAGCTCCTTCCTCATTCTAAAGTCGGTCACCGCCTGATGCCGCAGTAAGTCTAATGATGGTGGTTATGATAACGGTAATATGAGTAATAAAATGCTGACGTTAAAGGAGTAAAAACAGCCTTAATGTGATGCATTTCTTGTTGACTTCGCATCCTTTTTTACTCCTAGAAGTTCACTGCCGAGTAAACTTCTTTCCTCGTTCAGATGTCGGTGATGACATGCTGCTAATGCCAGTCGAATAACGGGACTTTAATTACGGCGATATAGCCGCAATAGTCAACATGTGAACTCTTTCGAAATGTAAAAAGCAGAAGGACACGTAAAATTCAAGCATGGGTAAAAATATTTTGAAATTTTTCCATAATTTTTGTGAATAACACTCAGCCCGTATAAGTGTTCATACAACCCGTATATGTGTTCGCAAACACATTCACGAAGTTCTTGAGCGCATTCATAGAATTTGCTCGCGCAATCATTAAGTTCTTAAGCGTATCCATAAAGTTCATTCGTGCAACCACAATTTCACAAACATAATAATAAAGCTTGTATAGTCAACCATAAAGTTCGCTCATGCAATCATAAAGTTCGAATTTGTAATCATAAAGTTCACATAGGCAATCATAAAGTTCGTAAACACGTTCAGAAAGTTTACTAGAAATTTATTTTCCCTTTTCAATTTCAAGTCACTATTCTTGAACTAAAACGATACTAATTAGTAGCCTAAATTTTCCTTGATTACAAATGAATTATAATAAATTTTGAACGGAATATCGCGCGGCCAACGAATGGAAAGACGAGTTTATTCCTTCTACATGTTAATAAAATCCTGGCATTTAAATTTTTTAGAAAGTTTCACGTTTTCTCGGACAAAGAAACGTGAACGTTTCACTCATTTTAACATTTCGTAAAAACACTAAAACTGTCCAGTTCACCATAGTACGATTCCATTTTCTCTCGCATACCCGAAATTTTTATGGAAAGATCGGGAAGTCCCTGAAACATGTGCGTCACATTGAGCAATTACGTACAAATGTCGCAGGACACAAAAAACTCCACAGGACTTCATTGCAGCCATATATTGTCCTATTACCTCAACAAATTAGGAAAGAGCGGGTGTCCTTCAGTTATTGTTACCTAGGAAGCACCCTTGATGGAGCCACGTTATACTTGTACGTTGTTCAGCGCGTCCTGCAAAACACATGTTCTGTTCTTGTTCAATCGCGCACAACACGGATTCTCCTGACCATCGACAGGCGTCTGTTTCTGTCCGTCGACGTGTTCGGTAGAGACGGTCTCATTTTTCCCGTATGTAAAGAAGCTGCGCAACAAAAGAGGCCTGTGTTTTATGCCGGTCTTACGAAACTTAAAAGAAGCGAGATTCGTCTCAGGGAATAATTTTGATTGAATATTTTGTGTGTCGGACACTCCAGCCGACACAAAAAGCTCTCTGTGTTTATTACAATGGCGAATACAAACCTTGCCTTGTGAAAAATAAGTGACGGGAATAACTTTTCTGTCATGGTTGATCTAATATTTATTTCGAGAAAATAAGCGCTTAGGGCCGTCTGCTTCGCGTTTTGGGGATGTTCAAGCAAACTCTACCCTGTTTTTTATCAGCAAATCAAAAATACACCATCCTTTTCTCACGAAAAGGCCAATTCACGCATTTATTTAATATTTTTAGAATAAAAACGGAATATTGCAACAGAAAAAAGTCGCATGGCCCATTATAACAGAATATTGCCACAGAAAAGTGCAACCAGTGTAATATGAATCAATGTAATAAAAGTGTAATAAATTTGGTTGCTATCCTAGTCCTGTGCCTCCAGACACCTATCACGCACAGGCGCCAGAGAAACTCATTTAGAACAACCAACTTCCACAACATGCATCAGTACATCCATTTTGAAATAATTTCACCTGGCCATTTTGCAGAAATGGTGTCTAATGATTTGATAGTTTGTTCAATTGTCAGCAACATCAGAGTAGCCGTTATGAAATGTTTATTTTTTCACGTTCTGTTGACGCCCAATGGAGTCGTAAATTTACCGTGTCAATGAACACACTTTCTAGTTGTTCCAATCAAACTGCGCGCAAAGTTTTTTTATAAAGCTTTGCCACTCTCATCAACTTTAGTGTTTGAAAATATCAGAGGATCTCCATCAAGTAATGGTCAGACGAATCTTGAATGTATTCATTGCGCAAGAAGAGACAAAATTTTCTGACTCCTAGGTCCAGGCACTTTTAATCGGAAGAAATTTTCGCAGCACAAATCCCCTTTCAATTTTGTTGTAAATGAGTTCGCATTTCGACGACGAATTTTGCACATGTATCATCAGCCAGAACAAAAATATAAATCTTCGTGAGTGCCCAATAGCATGTCAATACGAATTTCTTAGTAAGTTACGCGTAGCTCTCACGACATCTCATCGACTCCATTCATGAACCTCGTAGGCGTGATACGAGTCTGTACTTTATACCCCAGGTGCGACACAACAATTGGAAGAACACACGGCGGACGGCCACCGTATACATTACGTTATTATGGCAATTGGTCCGCCAAGGCAAATTATCGGACGCACCAAAGCTGCCCCCAGCCCTACACGACGTCTGGTACATGCGCAGGAACTCCTTCACATCTGCATGACGATTTTCAGACGTGGTATGCCGTCGCAGGAAACTTGGAAATTGCATCTGATTTGCCATCGCAATAAACTGTTGAAAATTGCATCGGTTACCAGGGCCTCTCATTTGAATATGGGACCGAATTCGAAAGTTCTCCAGGGAACATCTTCTCCGACTCAATGTTGGAACTTTTTTGGAATTGGAACTTTTAGAACTTTTTCTTGTTGATGCGGACACGGCACGGGAAGGCAGGAAACGGTTTCGAAAATCTCAAGGAAATTGGCTTTTGAATGAAGCATGAAAATTTGATAAATTGACCTTTTTCAGTGCAACTTTACAGCTCTAGTGAATCCTTAGAATATTTATTTCAAGATCACACCTTTTAGTTCAAGAAGGTAAGAATTTTATGCACGGGATGGAATCAGTGATCATTGCAGTATGAATAGGCAAGTCCTTTAATTGAATCTGAGATGGGAACCCATATACATATATTAATATATTCGACCAATTTTGAATCGAATTCCCTAACATATTTACATATTTCCTGGAAATTGATGGCGTAGGCCGACGATAAAATTCGATAAAAAACACAGTGTTTTTTTAAATAATTCCTTGTTGAAATTTGGCACAAATGTCGGAGAATTTTAGGAAAAGTTGGGAAAAATCGTCAGAGTAAATTGAATTTTGCATCAATTATACAACTATTAATTTTACATAATATTTATAAGAATAACTTGCCATTCATTGTCTTTTCCGATGTTCAGTGAACTGCTTTCACGTTTCATCAGCTTTAATAACAAAAAACATGCAAATGGACCCAATTCGAGTTTAAAAACCTATGTATCGACCTTTCATGTTTGTACTTTATTGGAAATAAAATGTTTTTCTTGAAATACCTGTTATCATTGGCGGGTACGAAATTGTAAAACGGAAATGATAATTCTAAATGGTCGCGTACATCATATCTAACGTAAGCCAAACTTGTTTTATTATTGAAGTTTCGTATGATATCCGCAACACACACTCTCTCAAGCCACGCAAAATACACGAGAAGTTCACAAATCAGTGTCACATTCCCGCATGCTCAACACAGCGAGGTCCTACACAGCGCCCACGGAAAAAAGAATCGGAACCTAAGACCGCGAAATGAACCAATTTGAGGCCTTCCTTGAGTGTATCATTAAGTTCATCTATCAGCTGAGACCAGGCGCTGGATCGTCTCACTGTTACACCTCGCGCACTAAAATAAAGCTATGCAAACTAGCAAAAAATATAATCCCAAGCGGGTGTCCGACTCTGCTGGACACTGGGACAAAAGGTTGAACCAGAAAAGAATGATAAATAGGGCGAATATAAAAAATAAGTCTAGAGCGGCTCCGCACTTTGCATGGGAACAGCCCGAGGGCTCTTATTCGAGCGCTGCCGGTCTTACTCTAAATAAATGCTTTCCTCGTTGCACGCTATATTGTGTGTGGTATAGACGGAGGTGTGAGGCGGTGGTGGGAGCGTTGTCTTGCTGGGCAAGTATTTCATTCTTAGCTTTTTGGAAAATATGAATAGAGATAAGCGTTTCTAAGAACGCTCAGCGACTGGTGTAGATAAGGGACATATTGTAGTATGCCTAAATAAGGGAGGCATTCTAGTTTACCTTAGTATTTTTGGTATATTTTAACCGTTGGGAAGGAGCACCGAATCAAACACAGGTTCATGAGATTGAATTTACCTGATGTTGGGATTGAACAGTTGCACTCGCGTGCTAAATACAACGAGAAAAAATAATTTATCATAAATTTCTCCATAATTTGCCCTCACTTAGATTTTTTTTTCCAGATTTGGCTGAAAAATTTTCATATTAAGCTACAGAAATAGTTCAGTGTACGTGTAACTTCAGGGTCCGAGTGAGAAATATGGTTTCTGAACCTGGAAGTTTATTCGGACGCCGTAAATTATATTTTGTGAGGGATTAAAGCAATGATGATTTTTCATTTGTGATGGAGATTTACTCAATCATTTTATCGATTCGTTTTAAAACTTGAAATCTTGGCGCCTAATATTCATTGATTATGTAATCGTACTACTCAAATTCTGTGTTAAAGTTTCTACTCTTAAAAACAATTCAAGCATTATCGATTAATTCTCAAAAAAGAAACCGCTGTCATTTTATCATCTACTCATAAATGAACAGTGATCTAAATAAAGAAAAACGAAATGCACGAGACATTTATCTGTACATATAACGATGCCTTGCTTCACATTCTTTGTTTTGAATAATTTCTGTGCCTTCATTAATGAAAGTTGTGCGCCTGAAAAGAGTATGAGCGTTCCTGTAAAATTAGCTCTAAGTAATTAGCATGGGGAAATTACTGTTCGTATACTAATATTCAATTTCACAGTTTATTGAGAAAATTTTGAGATGAAGTGGAGATATTTTTTGACGAATTAATTTTTTAATGCTCACATCACATTGTAATGCAAGACCCAGGAGCAATATTGCTGACTTAGTTACTCTGGCTTTATTGTTAAAACGAGGCAAGAAAAAAAGACAATTTATTGTATTTACGATCATGCTACTCTACAATCAAATTTACGCAGATGCAATACCGTTTTCTTATTTTTTAGAACCATTTGGTTAGCAAAAATGCACTAAATCTTTCTAAAACGCATAATAACAATACAGATTTACAATGTCAGTACAACATTATGTTTTTATATAAGATATGTATATATATATATATATTATATATATATATACTATAAATATATATATATATATTTTAATATATAGACTCAGCGCAAGATGATTTGAGATTAAAAAAACATGTAAATGAAAAATTCTCAGACGATCTTTTCAAACTTAATGAAGCCAAAGCGGCAAAGTTTCATTGAAAATTTGCGAAGAATCAGGGTTTCCCACGAGAATACTCATTCTTAGCAATGAGGATAAAAATGGAATAAAATGTAACCGATTTCAGCCCCACAAACTACATCATAATTCTCAATTAATTACTCACAAGTTTCAGAGGAAGCATTAGACTCTTATTCGAGGAATCGCCACATATTCACGCGTCAAATCCTAATTCAAGAGGAGGTGATCATTTTCCTAAACGAGCGCTCCTCTGCGATTGCAAAATTTTTGTCTAAGTTATAGCTGTGGTCGACGTGAGTCGGAGAACTTCTCCAATATCTATACATTACTGAACGCATGAATAAATTTAGCCGATAAAATCTTAGTTGTGCACATCACGCCAGCGTCCCGTGATAAGTGTTCGGATCTTGGAGTAGTCGATAAAAATATCCGGCAGGCGTTTATTACTGCCGTAAATATCGGAAAGTCGAGGAGCGGCCTCTTCTGTCCGGCCACTTTTCCATTAATGAAGCTCGGTCAGTAATGTTTGGACCGAATACCACCTAAACAAAACATTCGTGTGCTCTGCATGCTTCAGCGTTCATAACTTACTGTAAATATTACAGAATAAACGTTGTTTACATTCAGTACGCCCTTCTCGGAACCTGCGAACCAACGGAAGGGTAATTTGGGGATAAGGTCAAGATACGAGAGGTTTATTGAGGTACTTTATTTTTTCAGACTGTTGTTTTCGTTCTGAATTTGTTTACGCAGAACAGAAAGCGCACGGAATTTCTGACCTCAAACTCTCTTGTTTACCAATTTTAACGAATCGGATAAGCCGTGATGGATTGAAACTACTCTCACTTGGTCACAAGTATCACCTTACTGTTCAAAAGGTAAGCATGAATTTTCTTCAAAACACATTGCGTTCATTTGTATTGCTACTTATTCGACATAAATGGGAAAAATAAACATTTTTCTTATCTGTAAGAAATTTTTTAAATAAATAGTAAAAATTGTAAAACATAATTGAATCTACAGTCACATTGTGTTTTTTCGAGAACTCTCTTCAGTTCCAGTGTTAGAGTGTTCGAAAGATCCCGCCATCGTTTCATCAGGAGATGGGAAAACAGGATTTTTTCCATTAGGAAATGAGACAGCTGGAATCTTCTCTCGTTGCCCAAGATGCATTACTATTAGCATCCCTCTCTTTGTTCGACAATATTTGAGTGCAAACCAATCCCGCAAGACTTCAAGCGCGGGAACTTCATGAACCATATTGAAGTACGAGATTGTCTGCTCCTTACTTGACCCAACTTTTGAAATTGGAGGCAGCCCCGGCGGAAATGGGCCGGGAAAACATGCGAGCGGCGCAGTTTGACTGCCCCGAATTAATGCTCAGCAGGAGGTTCGACGAAGAAAGGTTACTCTGAGTCTGACAGTCTCTGGATCGTGAGGCGTCCGTGTGGGAACGTTACAAACTCGGTAAGGAACGTCTCTGTCCGCACTTTTATGAATGGATTAATTTGATAAGCATTCTTTGTTGCCGAGTGACAATTGAGAAAAACGAGCTCTAATCTTAACGTGAAGCGAGCGAAGTCCGAAGTGTTGTCTAACAGAGCGTGACTCTGTTTGAGCCGCTTGCCTTCTAGGAATAAAATCATTTCCCAATTAAAAATGGCTTTGATCCTTGTTGCCATGTCTGTTGCACACGCTGGTCTCGTGAACAGAGAGTATGAGGAGAAATGCTTTGCGTTTTCACAAAAAATAAAAATTATCTTTCTTCTAGTGAAAAGCAGGAAGAGCTTTATATTATTAGAAGGAGATTTTGTTTCTATTTTTGTGTACGGGAATAATCTAATAGGCTATTAATTTTTTGTATTTGTTGTGACACGTAAACAAACAAGAAATCGGACGTCATGCCGATCATCTTATAGCGCCACAGTTTAAGAGTCTCGCAAATTTCGATCATTAACTGAAGTTCGAGCCTCGTTCTGAATTATTAATTACTTACGACAGAAAAACTCGCCAGAATGCCATAGAAGTCAAAGGAAATATCACTGGGCGCTTCCAGACACAGATAATGAGACCAATTTGAATGGTTTCATCTGCGAGAGATTGGATAGAAATTAGTAGCGTGATTACATTTCTTTTGCACTTTGATCTGTGGACCTGTTATAAATAATTAAGTGCCCCGCGAGCGCTTGAATATTTAAAAAATGTTGAAGTTTCTAGCCACTGCGTTTCAGAATTGCTGGTTTGGGACTGTCAGATTTAATTTTGATAAACTTATGAGTAAAAATATTAAAGGAAGGCAACTTTGTTCATCCGATGGTTAAGGCTCATTGTTCGGGACTTAATTTATTCATCGGAGAATTATTTAAGGTTGAAGCTGACATACCAATCATCTTTTTCCCCGAAGAAATTTCTCGCTGCAACATTACAACATGCAGCCGAAAAAAGACATGCGTGTGCGCAACATGACTACGCAAATAACACGTTACCACTTCACATTCACTTCATTAGCACAAGTGTTAATTTTTTGCTTCACCAAAATATTTCCCACTTTTTTGCATTGTAGTCAAAATGTTTCTGTGATAAGAAACCTCCAGCTTTACTTCGCATTCTCTAACGCAAATCGAGCGGAGATAATTATATAGGTTACAGACTTGAGTTTGTGCGTTGCACGTACGCCTCAGCTCTGTTGTACGTCTCGAGGGGAGATCGTGGTCGAGCATTTCAGAATAATGAAAAATTCAATTTGAATTCTACGACGAATATCATTTAGTAAACTTCATAATATTCAAATCTCGATAGGCCCCCAAAATTGAGCGATAGTTTGTCATTTGGCGAGGTAATTCTTAGTGACGTTATGATAAAATTTCCTTCAAAAGGGTACCATAGGTAGTAACTACTCGTCATTTCCAAGAAGTATTCGAGTATTATACAGCTATTCTCATAAGTGATCTTATACCTAATGTCTTATTTATTAAAAACAATTTGCATAACAAAGAGCAAGGTACTAACATTGCCGATGCTCTAGTAATAAATATGACTGCTATTTCATTGTATACAGAATGTCAATTTTACTATTTCACTCTATTATCTCGGGCAATGCCACCTTCAGTCGGTGCTGCTAGCTAACTTAAGGTTTAGAAAAGTTATTAAAGGCAAATAAGATTGCGTTAATTTCTAGAACATGCCAATCAAACTTACGTGGAAGTCATGTTCCACTTACGTGGAATCAGAAAGTAAAATGAGAGGTAAACGCCAGTTTAGGGTAAATTTAAGAAACCGAGAATAACGCAAAGCTACGCCAAGCTTCTGTAAGCTGCGAAGCAGCCCGTCGTCTCACCTTGAAGTGACGAAGATAAACTCTTACGGTCCTCATTAGGGAAGAGATTCTTACCAGGAAATGTTCATAAAGTTGATGATCAACCACGCTATCACATTCCAAACCATTAAAATTTTATTTCTGTGGGCTCGACAAACAGGATTTTACAAACACATTTGCAGTCGTTCAACTTATAATATGCAGAAGTTGACCGTTGTGCACAGTGTGAGAAATTCGTTAAATGCTTTTCTCCATTGTAGAATTTTTTTACTGCAATCGAAGGCACCTCCAATAACTTTTTTGCTGCTACTACTCCTCAGATCATGTGAGCATTTGTTGTTGATGATTATAACCTGTACATTTTATTACAAGAAACCTCATCAAACGCCATCAAGTGCGGCGGGCTCTAACTTCTCTCGCAACCAGATTGAGCAGTTCTACGAAGTGGTTATTGCATGGTCATTGTATAAGGCGCACTGCAGATTAACCAGCTATTACTGCCCGTAATTGGCTGGAAGCATCCGGTGTTTAGAGCTTACTTCTCGTCTATCCCACTGAGTGATAGATTAGAAACCTGCGTCTCCTGTCCAGAGCCTCACAGCAGCGGCTACATGATCTAACCGCTCTGACTTCACCAGCTTCTTCTAGTCTCAAACGCTGGCGTTCTTCTGGCTCGTTGCCGGGCCTTTGCATCCCAGTGAACCCGGTCGTGCTTGGATTCAGACTGTTAAAGGACCGGGCGATTTGCTACTTCGCTGGTCAGCGCTTGCCGATATTCATCGGTTTTCCGTAGGCCCAAAACTGGCCAACATCGATGTACGTCGACCCGAACGGAAAAATTCAGGGATCATTTGCGACACTTGAACGGCTGACGGGAAGCTCGCTTCTCCTTCACCCGCTCGCACTATTGATGAGAGGATAAAATCTGATGGATAGCCTATTGTTTTGGCTCAGCAGAGGGCGCGTGCGCCGCCGACGCGAGCTTCATGAGAAACGTGCGCAGGCCTGGGAATGAACTACTTTGTAGTTTGTTTTTGGACTGCGATGCTTCGCGTAACTGATTCAAGCCACTTGAAAGTTTGGTGATCTCTGAACAAAATGCCGACTCTTTCTGCGGTGTACGTTGATATTGTTTAAGTTATTTTGAAGACAAAGTTTTTAATGTTTTTGAACTGCGATGCTTGGCGTAACTGATTCAAGCCACTTGAAAGTTTGGTGATCTCTGAACAAAATGCCGATGCTTTCTGCGGTGTACGTTGGTCTTTTTCTCAGTTGTTTTAGAAACAGAGTTTCTAGACTTTCTGAAAATAAGTTTTTGAAAACGGAGATTTACGTTTGGCTTTAGGTATTCCGAACCACTTTAGCAAGTGTGATTTTAAACAATATTAACTCCATGACGCCATGAATCGAGCTAACGTTATGATTTAGTTTCACTAAAAATGTTGTGATGCAATGCATGGTACATGTGCGGTGTCAATATTTATTTTTTTCGATCATCCGTCATTATTTATTTCATATCTTACTCAAAACTGATACTAAAGCAAAATTTATCGGTATTGTCCGTCATTTAAATTAAATATTTCCTCTCTCATTGAGCGAGAAAAATTTCAATTTTATTTCTTTCGAATGTTGTGACAAATTTTGCTACCAACCTTGCTCAGTCGCGAAGTTTGCTGAAGTTTAAATTAAGTTATGACATTTTAAGGAATTCGTTGCAGAGGACGTTAGTAAAGAAAACACGGACGTTCAATTGATTTTCACAGTTGTCGATCTGAAGAAGTAAAATTTATAACATTTGATTAGAAATAGATGTTAATTTCATGAAGAAATGTTCTCTTACTCTGAGATTTAGGGTTTGAATACGAATTTCAAAATTATTGCACACACGTATGTGTTCAATTAAGTTGTGTTTAAAAAAGTACACTCGATGTTTATTTTGGAATTTATTGACTTGCTGGATGATTTTTCCTCATTGTCATAAATTACATGGAAAATTATAAATTATGCAAACAAGGTTTATAGAACACTGCAGAACGATGTTGGAAAATAAAATTAGAAAGGTTTTATTTAAGTAAATTATCACGTTAGAATGAGATGAAAAACATGATTTATTCAACAGCTCTCATACGACAATACATTTGATATGTTCGATTTTTCTCTTACTTCTGGCAGGGACATTTACAGACAAGTGGAAACTAACGTTAACTTTTTAATTCTTGGTTAACTTAATTTGATGACCTCTCAATTATAAAAAAATACTCAAATCGGTTTGTAACGATAGCAAGAACATGGAGATAGCACACAAAACATGAAAGAATAATTATTATCAATCCTGGGAGAGTTTTGAATATTCTTGAGTTTTGATTTTCTGCTTTATCTCTCGGGTAAACATACAGGAAAATAATGAAATTTTGATTGGGCATTTAGATTCTAAGGTTTTCGCAGCGTTACGTACCTCATTGACGAACTATTTAATTGCCACTAAGATAAAGATTCTCATTTTTTTAAATTTTGACACTAAAAATGAGTAATATAGTAGTTTTTGCGTGCATATCAATAGCGCTATCTCCTCTCAAAATAAGTGAACGTGACTTAGGGTGACAGTTACATTTTCAATTTTTAGTTATTAGCACCAATATTTTCAGTGACTTGAAATATATTCTTTAAGCTCTGTGAATGTAAGGCAAATTTTCTTAAGTGCTGATACTTACTTACAACTTCCTGAACGTCGTTGTGTACATGAGTGTTAAAACTGTTTTGAGATGTGCAGAGCTGAATTCAAATTGTTGCTATTCGCATGAGATCATTTGAGGTCTTACAGAAATTTCCTCATTTCATCAACATGACGCATTCCCAGTCTGAGTCAGGCAGCCAGGACAAAAATTTTTGGAAAGTTTGGGGCACATTTAGTGCGTAGAAACTGACTCAGAATTGATACTTTAAAAACGTTAAGAAAATGTAAGCTGCCTACAATTTATAGTATGAAGTTCAAATGACGCGATGTAAACTTGGAAAAATACTTAGCATACCGAAGAACAACATATTGAAAAGGAGTTAAAGGCCCACTGAACCTTGTCTTGAAATAACTTGCAAATTTAATCGTTTCAGCAATATGACGCAGTCCCGGTCTGAGTCCGGCCGCGCTGCGGGCAAATTCTCAGCGCCCAAGAAGGAGACTTCAACGCATCTTAGATAGTGATCCTGAAGTGAAATGCTTTCTCCTGAACTTTCTGTCGAAGAGACAATATTTGAGTTTCTTTATCAATTTTGCCTTGATTGGAAGCTTATAAAATGAAAATTTATGCTCCTCACTCCCGAGAATCTTTCGTAAGGATCTATTAGAACGTTGAGTTCACAAATTAAGTGTGTATACTGTTAAACCAAGGTAAGGATGCAACAATTCTGCTTTGTCAAACTAAAATCATTGTGAGTGTGAAATAGTAGGTGAAGTAAAACACTTAGGATTATCTGGTGGAATCTCTTAACTAATTTAAAATAAAGTTTCGACCACCGTCACCATTAGCATGATATCGAAAAAGAATTACGTGGATTGCAGAAAGGACTAGAAAATTGACGAATTAAATTTTGAAAATGACTATTTTCCTAGGGGGGAATTCACTATAAACATTAGATATTTCCATTCGTTAAACATAAATAATCTTTCAGTATTTTTACAAGACACTTTCAGCAGTCGCATATTTAATCAACAGTAATTAATTAATTAACAGCGTGCTCAAAAAGGAGACTTCAACGCATTTTAGATAGTGATCCTGAGGTGAAATGCTTTCTCCTGAACTTTCTGCCAAAGAGACAATATTTGAGTTTATTTATTATTCATTGCCTTGATTGAAAGCTCCTAAACTGAAAATTTACGCCAACAAGGAACAAGACACTTAGGCAGTCGAATAGTTAATCAATAGTAATTAGTTGTTCATTGGTATAATCGCAACATGAAATCCCACTTAAACAATTATTAGCCAAAATAATCTCGAAGGTAAACCTACTACACAAACAAAGAAAGTATCTCCTTCAGTAAGTATAAGTAGCACGACATCTTTCGTTCCAGCAAGCGCAGACGATGAAGACCTTGTGAATTAGAACAACATCTTCTTTAGCGCGGAGACGCCGGCTACTGTGCGCTCGGCTGAGATCGCATGCAGATCATCTTTTACAATCCCCGTCTAATGGTTGCGCGGGCACCTCTTAAAGAGCTACCGTGCGGCTCCGGGCTTTTCAAGAGCAGCTTATGAATCTTCATGGGCCTCATTATGCAAATATGGGTGCAAGCAACTACTCCTATTGTAGTGCGAAGTGTTTATATCAGACGTTAAGGGCGCCGGCTCGTGCCAGAGGTGGCTGAGCATCTGGAGGCTAGCTTGCTGCTCCCTTTCCGCTGAGTTGGCTCGGAATCAAAAAGGTTTGGGGGGAATTTTCAGTTTTACAAGCATGAAATTATGTATTGTTGGTGTCTGAGAAATGTGAGGAATTAATGACTTTTTTTATAGAGGTTTGATGGTTGAGTTATGTATTGGAGGTAATGATGAATTTCATATTTATGCAGTTTTGAACGAAAGCGTTTGTCTGTTGGAAATTGGACTAACTCATTGAAAATGATCTGGAGTTCATGAGTTAGTGTGGTCTAGAACTTTCTGGAAAATTTGTTTAATTCAATGCGAATAGCTTCACAATTATTTTATATGCATATTCTAAAACGCACATCGCAATCTTGGTTGTAGTTTTCCATTCCTTACATTGTTATCTACTCCATTACTGGTTTTAATATAGGCCTATACTCTAAATATTAGTGAACTTTTGAAAAAATAAAATTTAATCTTTTCAAAGTGTGTCAGAAATGATTTGGAAACTGAAATCTGACGCCGAGTCCAGAAACATCTAAAGAAGAACTCGATCAAAAGGTAATTATTGAGCTTTCGAGTTAATCTTCAGGCTGAATGACATGACAACAGCTCCTCCGTTTCCTTCCATGTAAAGGTAAATGACAGGGCGGTAGGAGAGTCTAGATTCTGACCACGAAGCTGAAAAGCTCGTTATTTAGGTTACTGATTTAATTTTTAGAGATTTCCCAACTTCAAACCAGATCTCAGAAAATATAATAAAAAAAATTCATTTACGTACTATTACAGTTCGAAATTTTGCACACGCGGTTGGTTTGAAAATGAGTTGTGCATTTCAAAAATTTTGTTATTGAGAAATGAAAACTAAATTGTACTACGAAAATGATAAAGAAAATGAACCTCCACGTCGGGTCACCACACTGGTTAAACAAAATGCGTTGAACGGGAGTTAATTATCAAAAAAACAATCATCCATTAACTTCAATATGGACAGGAGCGATTTACAATCTAGCATCACAGAGTCGTCCACAAATTTGGTTTTCACTCTGATATAACCCGAATGCTCATTTTTTGATCTAAGCACGTGTTTATGGGGCTTGAATAAATTTCGTATAATGAAAGAAGGCTTCAAGAAAGAATATATTTGTAGTGACGTGAATTGGAAACCAGTGCATAAAGTTTTGGAAAGTTGGGGATGCATTTAAGGGTTAGAAAATGACTTGGAATTGAAGGTTTAAAAACGTGTGGAAAATATAAGCTGTCATTAGATTTTATTGTATGAAGTTCAGATGACATAGTGTGAACTTGGAAAAGTTCTAATATCGGAGAAAAAAACATTGAAAAGGAGTTAAAGGCCTGTTGAACGTTGTCTTAAAATAACTTACAAATCCAACAAGTTCTAAAAGAGTTAAAACCCTATTTAATTAACGCGGTCTGTAAACCGTTTACAAATGAAAAAATCCCAACTCCGTTCAATGAGTCCGACTTATTTTTCATGCGAGCAAAATTGCGTAATCCTATTTAACGTCGTCTGAAAACCGTTTACAAATACAACAAAATCCCAACTGCAACAACAGCACACAAGTCTCGTCTTCGTTCAATGAGTACTGCTCATTTTTAACGCGGACGAAATTGCGTGGTTTTGCAAGGAGTGAGCCAGAAGGAGCGCAGGTAACTCGTATCTGGGCGACGTAGCCAGTCTACCGGTGAGCAGCACTCCGGCTTATCAGGGTACAGTCAGTAATAGCTCGCCCACTCCTAATTATCTTGGGCATGCGTGCCTAGTCAGACTCGTGACTGGGAAGCTGAAAACTTCCCATCCGCTCCCCGCGTCCCTCTCACACCCATCTCTTCTTCCCCAATCGTCGTCTTCTTTTTTCCAACCATGCCTGCATTTTTTTTACCGCATATTTCAAACTTTTCCTGTCTTCTTCCTCCTCGTACTCTTTCCAGCAGTTGCTTATGCCACCTCATTTTAAGCGTATTAGTTATTATTTGAAATTGTGTTATATACTAATTTTTCGAACATCTACTCTTTCTTTACCGTGTTTTCTGTAGCAATCCATTTTTTACCGCAACTCTTACCTAAACGACCATTATTTTAAATTTCGTATTTCAACATTTTTTGCGTTCGTAGTGACCTACTGCAACATGTCCGATAACGCAAGCATATCAAAAAATGTTATATTATGAGCTTCTCTGCGTCATGAATCTCAGAAGCACAGCGAGACGAGCTCCGTCAGCGGCTGTGCGCTGTTAGTAAGAGTTGGTATTTATTAAAGACCTGGAACATGAATCATGGTTTTTGAACGATTGTGGGAAGACTGTGAGTTTCCAATAAGAATTCCTACATGGGCGTACGCCGTGTGCACGTCAGGGAATATATTGCTCCTGGGAAGGCTGCCGGTTTGCTTCATTATCTCTGAGACCTCGCCTCCGCAGTCTCCCTCTGGCCGCAGAATTATCATGAATGGTAATGCAAGGCTGCCGAAATTGGAAAAAACTCGCCTCACGCTCCTGCCTAGACGTGATTTAATGCTAAAGGTAGAATAGCTGCTCTGGGCCTGGGAATGCATAATTTAGAGAGCTTAAAACCTCCTAATTGGGCAGAATTGTAATACGTTGAAGCTCGTGTACTCGAAAGACTAACCGTGTAAGAACCTTTAATGCTCAACTTTAAACATAAATATTCTCGGATGACTCGCTCTTGCTGTAAAATATCTTCATCGAGGATGGAATGAGACTAAAGACTTAAAGAATGGTCCTATGAAAGATTCCGCTCTTTAAAATATATTTCATGTTTATAAGGACAAACATTTCATTTATGCTGCTACACACACGTAAATTAAAATAGTACATAGTGAAAGCTGTTGGTATGAAGAAGCCAGTCTGCTCAGTATTAGCCATTTTAGTCGATCCGTGAAACGGAATTGCTGTTGCAGACTTGGATGTCTTAAAATTATTGAAAAAAACGTCACACGAATAATTATTCACAAAAGTGAGCCTTGAAGCAGGATGCACATGTGAAGAAGGATATGAATCACTCGCTTGATTGGTCCACGGAAAAATTACGTCATATCCTATTTGAGTTTCATCATGAGATTGATGTAAATTTCCGTATATTTTCTTTTTTTCCAACAGACTGAAGCCTCTATCGATGTGAATCACAAGTCGTTCACCAGCGTCGCATAAAGCTTGGGATTTTCCGGTTGAGATTTACAGGATGTGTTGGGATTGCCAGGATTACTGGGATTACCAAGAAATGCTGGGATTGTCTGGATTGTGGGGATTATCAGGAATTACTGGGATTGCTTGGATTTCTGAGAGTACTAGGAAGCGCTGAGAATGACAGGGTTACTGGGATCGTAAGAAAATCCTGAGGTTGGAAAGGTTATTGGGATTACCAGAAAGTGCTGGGAACTGCAGGATTGCTGAGGCTAGGAGAAAATGCTGAGATTCACAGGGTTTTGGGAATTAGCATGAAAAGCTGGGATTGGCAGGATTACTGGGACTACCAGGAAGCGTAAGGATTGCCAGGATTGTTCGGATTACCAGAAAGCATCAATATACCACATGACTCTCACTGTAATTAAGTTAGTTTTACCTTCGTCCTGGTCTTATGTAATTCACTGAGACACTTCTCCCCCTTACAGTCAAACGTGAACGGATAATGTCCCTGCGACGAGAGAGACTTTTTGTACCGGCGGCAATAGGGTAAAAATTAGTTCGTTTATCCTGAAAACAGCTGAAAACTTGATAGCCTCTCAGCTGTTCGTTAAATCTTTGACTGCGACGTGAGCCACCGGTGGTACACAGAAGGGATTTACATAAGGCTGCTGACCAACCAGCAGTCACAAACGCAGCTTCCATAAATACTTAATCAATACTAAATGAAGGCACGATCCAGTAAATGTTTGATATTTTCAAGATTGCTTACTTCAATTGCCTTTAAACTTGAGTTGAATATTTAACTTCAGCTTTACCTGCTGCAGTCGTAGTATTAAAAACAATGATAGCTGTCTCCATTTCATTGAATGTGGCGAACTCTGAGAAGATCGGGCATAAATAATGGGATGAAGTGCAATTGCAGCGACTGAGCTTCTGCTGTTAAACTGGGCATCCAGACATGAAATTGAACACCAGAATTTTAGGTCGGCTGACAGTGTCTCGATAACTTTGTTTTGGAGGGCTGACATGGCAACGCGCCTTTACGCTGAGGTAGTTGTTGCAGAGTAGTTTAATTTATAAGTGAATTTTATAACACTCTGCCCGATGATAAAAACACTCTGCTTGGGTACAAAAAATTTTCGAATAAAATTAAGGTAGCAAAGTAATCAATAAAATCAATGGGATTTCCTTCCAAGTATGAAATATTTCACTAATTACGGGAAATGATGGAAACAAGCGTATGGTAGTAAACTTAGTCAAACAATAATCTTGTTCAAAATCACAAATAAAAAGTCATGTACAGCAACATAATGGCAAGCGCAGCTTTAGTGTTCTTTTACTCAAAAAATAATCATTCTTCATTGAATAACAATTGAAGTTTTTCCATCGCATCGCTATTTTAATATTGATCGTGCCTTTTATTTCATCGATCAAATATTCTTCATCATTACGAATAGTCATTTTGGGAAAACACGCAATATTGCACCAGAGAGCGTTATTATTTTTTTCATGGAAGAAAATTGATAATAATAATTGAGTTAATGGACTTGACATAGTTACGAAAATTAAAATTATTGCTACTAGAACGCGTTTTTAACTTCTCTTCTCTACTCATTGAGTATTTCATACTTAACTCGACTTTCAGCTTCTTTCATTCAACATGGAACAAAAATTTCGCCTCTGCTATAAAACTACCCATTCGGGCAGCCAAGCTCTTCCTTCATTCTTATTCACCGCTATAACTTAATTCTAAATCAACAACGAATCCAACTGCACGCTTCCTCATTCAGCAAGATCGCAGGTTCGAGCTTCAGACAACACCCATGGTTGGTCGTCGGTCTGGTTGGGACCCGGTGCCGGAATGTGGCGTACATGCCTTCCTGTTTTGGAATTCATCGGTTATCGCCAGGGCGACAATCTTCAACTCTTAAAAGAGACTCCTTCAACGCATCAGCATTCCTGCTTACCTTCCTCCTCGGCAAAAACCACTTCGGACGACGGAACGCGAGGATGCGCCTAGGAAAGATTCTCAGACGAGAAAATGTTCGATCGATACAAAGTTGTTATTAAGGAATCATTTTCAATGAATCTGCGGAATGAAGAAGATTTCTGCTTACTGTGAAAGTGCTGAACGGTCGCTCAAGGCTTTTAAAATTTGAGTTAATATGCTTCCACGATTGCGATACTTCAAGGTTATTAGAGGTGTGTTATACAGGGATTGTAGAACGTGCTTAAGCATGAACTATTGAATGTCCACTCAGAGTCATTAAGTTTTTTATAGTCGGAAATTAAAATGTTTGTCGTGTGCCAATATATCCAAGAGGTGTTATTTAAATTTGTGATCCACTGAAGTCTGATATTTTAAGTCTGATATTTATATAAGAAACTTGAATTATTTTATTGCTTTTGTGTTATGTGAGGTATCTCGAAAAGAGTACCTACTCAATAAAGTGTTTAAAATGTGAATAATACTTACAATATTAGGATGAGAAAATTATAAATTATTACGAATATTCGTGGAAAATTCATTGAACGTTTTTACGATTTCTTTATGTTAAAATTGAAATACATTCACGAATAAATTGGCCAAGTTTATTTATCGTTTTATAGGGCTGGATTTGTTTCGATTTTCTGCTATTTTTTCATTTATTGCTACGTATTTATTTATATCACAAAACACACGGGTTCTCGAGTGGGCATTCTTGAATTCAATTAGAAAGGAAAACCTAGACAAAAATTCTCAAAGTTTTTTGATTTTTTTTCGATTATAGTAAACAACCTAAAGACATTAAGAAACGGATTTTTTAATATGTTTAATTTTTCTGAAACAATGCGCACCTAAACTGTGCCGGTATCACAGGAGTTTTTAATTCTTATAAGAGTTTAAATCTAAAATCATTTCTCTGCTGCTAGACATTCTGCACTATTTCCACAGTTTTGGGTGACATTCATGATGGTGTTTGACGAGACTTCTCGTGATTCATTGAAGTGCTACCTGAGTATTAGGTTCGTGATTTTTTCCGCGCAATATTTACACCACATGTTTTTCATCTCATTTCGAAGATGTAAGTCTCGACTGTCATCAAAGCAAGTGCAAAATTGAACAGAACACTACGCAATAAAATTTTTTTTTAGGTTTTTTCAAAATCTTGCAGTTGTTGCTGAGCTGTCAATATTGCTCGTAATCTCAAATTGGTCGTTGAATGCAGCTAAAAATATTGACTACAAACGCTCATTTTAGTCAATTTGAACATAATATTTGGATTGTGCCGCTATTGTAGGAATTTCCTAATTCTCCAGTTTCTACTTGACAGCCCGGTAGCTGTTCTCACGAGAATATATGCATTTTCCCCAAGATTCAAGTTTGATGTTGTTTCAAGTTTGTTGTAATTGTTTCTAAGAAAATTCTCTAAGTATGAAGGATTTCATGGAGAACAAATTAGAATATATAATGAAGGCCCTCGTTGTAAAAAACCGACATGACTGTCGATAAAAAACCTTACGATTCGAGCGATGTTTTGAGTACTTAGTTGAATGTATTTGAAATAGCTTTCTTAAGTAATTCTGTTTCACTGCTGGAACATGACACAAATCGAGCATTCTTCGTATGACTCATTGTATTGACTGTAGATCGGTTGCCGGGTGTCATCGTAGGGACCATCCAATGCATGGTTTTTGCGTACATGCGTCATCCATCTAGTGCAGTGTTTCTACAACAGTTTTTTTCAAAAATATATTTGTCTGAGTTAAGGACAAAATATTTTTGTGGTAATATTCATTGTTTTTTAATCTGTCTGAGTTAGGAGCTCAATATTTTTGGGGGGATTTTCATGGCTTTTTCTGTACACAACAGACAGGTTTCACAAATGCTTTTGCTCGGCTCAAAATTATACTGGATAATTATAATCAGACTTCATTTCTTAAAACTTGCACATGCGTAGCTCAGGCAGCTTAACAGAATTCGCAGCTTCGTCATCTCCTCTAATGTCTCAGTATCAGAGGCCTATTTGAATTTAATTATGGCACACATTTTTTCATCTCGATGAAAGATACATTTTTAGATCTCGATGTAGGAGGCATATTTCAATTATGTATAACAGGCCTATTTTTATCTTGACGGAGGCACAATTCAATTTCGATGTCGAATGCATTGGTCCCATCAGATGAGAGGTTTTTTCGCTCTGGATCGTATTAAATATACCGTATTTCTGATACTTTCAGGTGAGAATTATTGTTTATAACAGTTAGGAGTATTTTTACTCGATATCACTTTATATGTCCTCCTGTCTATTTATTTTCATTATCCTGTACGTATTGATGAGGAGCGTATTTACTCAAAATTGTATTGTAAGTGTTTTCTTCACTTTATTTCAAAATTTCTTGTGCTATATAACAAAGCTTGGGTCCCCATTTCTATATGAGGAATTAACCAAATTCTTTAATGTTCGCGTCTTTTAGTTTTTCGGGTACAAATCGACCGAGTGATTATGTACTGTTTTTCCAGTCGTAATTCTCGCTTACACTCACTCTGCTGAGAAAGGATGTTTATTTCATCATACAAATACAATTTGCTTTTGTTCCGTTCACATCGTTGCATGAAACCAACTAAAAAAAATTTTACATTCTTAATGGCAAATTTTCACAACATTTAAGCGCGAGTTTGTTTAAAAAAAAGAGGTAATGACGGTTTGTCTAGCGTCCTTGTTCATCTTCTCGGGCCGTTACGACCTGCGCTCGACGGGCCTGGTCCCTAAAGCGCTCTTTTTTCTCTAAGAACTTCTCACTTCACAGGCCTTAATTGCAGGATTTCTCTTGATCATATACGGACGCGCGTCCACGCGGCCACAGCGCTGGCGCACGCGTTCTAAGCTGGCACATGCGTGGGAAGCTGGCGCATTCAAGGGATGTTGGCGCACGCTCGATGACCTGTCACATGTCCAAGAATCTGGTGCATGCGTATAAAGATGACGCATGTTCGAATAGCTGCTCGAGAAGCTGGCGCACGAAGCTGGTGCATGTGCTGGAAGCTGGCGCATGCGCGGGAAGTTGGCGCATGCGCGCAGGGTCACGGGAGGCGTGGGAAGCGCGCGGCTGACCAGGCGGCAGCGGCGTGTCATGGAGGGCGGGACTGCACACGAATCCTCGAGGGCTTTTCTTGTTAATCTCTTAAATTAACCCCGGGTGCAGGCGGGGGTGGAGTACAGGGGGGACAGGGAGGGTATTTGGTATAACACACTTTTTATCTGCTCGGTTGGTGCGTGTTGTAATTGGATTGTTGATTTTGCTACGAGTTTCTCCATAACCTATTAAAATACCTTCATGGGAGTGGGCATCCATCTTTTGGGAGGGTGGAAAACACGCTAAAAGTTGGTAGTTTGCTGTTGAAATTATGTGTGTTGCATGTGATGAACGGTGCCTATTGAAATAGATTTACATTGTTAAGTTTTGCATAAGCGGTTTTACGTTTGGGAAGAGTTAAGAGAATTGTAAAATTCCATTACTAAGAGTTACCACACCAAAAATCTATATTTTAATGCAATAATCCATACTGGTAAAAACTCGATGAAATCGCTTCAGAAAACTTAAATAATCAAGGGGTATTTTCATGGCATCCTGTAAAATTTAACACTCCAAAATGTGAGTCTTTGAGCTAACGAAACGCTTGTCACGAGAAAATAGACAACGTAACTGAAATCCTTTTCGCTTTGACCTCACCCTTCTATTTACAGGTACACACTGCCTTAAAACACATAAAAAATCAAAACTGTGTTAGTTCATTCACTAATATCGTGTGCAGGTAGCGCTTGCGCGACAGGACTTACCAAAAAGATCGAAACTGGTTACCTCACCAAAAATATCTGCCTCAATCGAGGAAGACAGATCGTCCTCTTATCAGAGCATTTCTCCCGTGGATGACAGCGCAGCCGCAGCGCAAAAATGTTCACTTTACTGCGCTGGCTGCCCAGTGGCACAAATGCCTTGCGAGCAGCGGCGCAGTTTTGCGCAGCCACACGGCAGTTTAGGCGGTCATCTAACGAGCGGCATTTTACATTCCAAAATTATTCTGTTGAAGTACTCAGTGACGGTATCACTCATTCCCTTATACGCAGATGGCAAGGGTGATTTTTACTGGTTAGAGATGTAGAGGGCGCCGTTTTAAAGAGGGGAGAAAAGAGAGTTTTTACGCAGAGAGTTCTTTAGAATTGTAAGCCTATAGCATAGATAGGCCAAGTAGACTAAATCCATCTTCACTATCGCTAGCTACTCTCTATATGAAAGTCTTGTAGCACACTCTAAGTCACTGACTGTATAATGGTGGAGGCATATCTACAGCACATATTACGGCAAAGCAAATTTTAGTCTTTAGCTACGAATATATTATAGTACAGCAGTAGACGGACACTGCTAATGCGTAGTGTAACGCTGCTGATGTGCACTGTTACATTGATCGCTGCTGATATGAAGCGTGTCGATGTTGATGTGCAGTGTTACTTTGTTTTTACGTAGTACAATTTTAGACTAGCGTGGTGTAGGAAAAGAGTATGTTGTTTAGCAAGACGTGGGAGAACGATATACAATGAAGCTGCTTACGTGATCGAGTTGAGCAAATTTAGATACATCACAGACTTGTTTTAATACCTAAGGCCCTTGCCAGTGTGCACGATACAGGGAGAATGAAAAGTATGACTTTTCGCTAGGATCTACCCACATTTTTGAGGGAATTTTTGTTGTTCATGTTAAATCCGAGAACTGAGTTATTTTTATTCCCATGAAAAAGAAAGAAACTCACTGACTAAGTTTGAGAGAGAAATTCAACATCTTTTCCCAGCTATATTATTCCTTACAACAATATAGCTTCGCCAGCAGTACTCACCAGCAGATACTGCAGTCATGAAAATTACTTCTAAAACGCTAAGTGAAGGATTTTTTATGGCCTGAATGTGGAAATAATTTTAGGAAATTTTGCTCCACTGCAATCCTTCAAGTGTCGCTTAACGTAGCCTCGACCTGACGCAGGCCTTGCTTTTCTCTGTGGCATGTTCAATTTTTTCCAAAATAGTGTCTGAGAAATCGCATGTTGTAATAACCCAATCCTTCCTCAAATATGCTTATTATCGAAGCTTTGAACTTCACTCTATCGACACTATGATCACCCCGACACAATATTTGTAGAAACTAAGGGTGTAGGCTTTAATCGTAGGCTTAAATGTAAAACTAAAAAAAAATCCACCTCCACACTGCGCTCTGAAACCTAAACGTTCAACTCGTCGCTTTTTCCTAACACCAAACGGTCTCTAACCGTCATTTCAGGAGGCGTAATCTAACGTTGAGAAAGGCCGGCGAACGTCACATGGCAGAACCACTGCACACTCTCTCTACTTGTGCGTGGTTGGCTGAGCAAAGCTTGCTTTCTTTTGCAGCCTCATTTGATGGCCAGTAAAGTGGCATTTGTTGTCTTTTCTTCTTGGGAGGCGCTTGTAAAGAGCCTCTGTAATGAGGGAACAGCGTCTCCAGTATCTGAATTACACCTCGACTCTGGGCTTCCTTGGTCCTATCGCCTGGTCTCTCCAGCGCCATTATCATCCTGCTCAACTTCCACATAATCCTCTACTGCCTTATCGGGCCTCTAAATTTAACGCCTGGCAGGTGGGAAAAATTAGCACGGCGGTTACTATCGCAATCCTAAGATAAAGCCCGAGCCGAGACGCGCTGATTGATCTTCGCGCAAGAAGAATACAAAGAAGGGGAGTATTTTCGACGTCCAATTTGTTCTTCGCTCATCGATTGCTGATGATGACGCTGGAAAAATTCATCGGATTTAATAATGACTGAACCTGTGAGGCTTCTGTAGCATTTTAGCAGGAAAGGAGGAACTGGTTATTGCAAAATAAAACTACATAAAATATAGAATAAAAAACTGTGCAGCATGTTTTTAAACAACAGATTGATTTCATGTTTAGCCTACAAGCAAATTCATTGACTTCACAGAAGTTATCTAAAATCCAAGAAGAGATAAATAAATGAAGAACCTAAATTGAATTTTTCTTCACACTTTTAATCATGAAAACCAGAGACATGGTGCCTGCATTTTATTGCCGAGGAGACCAAATTTCTCCAGAGCCAGGAAAGTGGAGGAAAATGGCACTGTTGGATCTATCGTGGCCTGAACAATAAAAGATGGGGTTTCTGGAGGGTTGGTTTCGAGTCGGTCTTCATGGCTGGATAGTTCCAAGGCACCTTGTCGAGCAGGGGTCAACATGGGAGCCATCATGCATGGCTCGCGACGGCTTCTATCTTCTCAAGCATTCCCTCCTCCAAATTATAGAGTTGCGCGCTCCCAAGGAAATCTCCTCGCGAGTATCAGTTCTCTCCAAGCCTCACTGCTTCTGCCTCTAAAAAACGCCAAAGAAACGCGTGGATGCACTAAAACGGCTGAAATCTTTCCAACCGCACTTCTGGTGTTGTTGAAATTTTTGAGTTTGTTACGCAGATTTGCAGCTCTTCTGAAAGTTGAGACTCGAAAGGGGCGCTAAAACTGTTTGAATCTATTGAATCGCACTCTCAGAGTTATGAAAGTTTTAATTCTGAAAATATAATTTGATTCTTCATGGTAAGCAAGAAATTATGTAATTTAATTTGTTACAATATGGCTAAATTCCTGGGAAGCTGTCGTAGTTGATTGGTGATAGATATGTCCGCATTTTGAAAGTAGTTAGAATGGAGAAGTAAAGAACTTGTTGTTTGGTTTAAAAAAACATCAACATTAGATTTTCTTTGGCACTCCCATGTGATTAAGACGAACTCAATTAATGACTATTAAAATCGAAAGAAAAACAATTTTCGGGTGCTGCAAATGACGACGGCCCAAGGTATGGTTACAGAATAGGATGTTTATGCAAATTTCCAAGCATTAGGAAATGCAACGCCGACACGGTTAACAGCTGTCGCACGGCTGGCATACAGCATATATCTGGCCCTTCAGTTAAGCAGATTTTTTTTTTGCTGTTTGGTTGGGAAGTTTACGCAGGTAGTGTCATCAAACTAGTGGCTATTGGTTCTAACTAGAACTAGGATGTCCTTATAGTGGTTCTATAGGTACTGTTTACTGCTACGGGTGTCGGTATTGTGTCACCAGGGACTAGTTACTGCTACGCGTCACTATTGGGACATTTGCTACTTCCTGCTATTCGGGGCAGAATGTTGAAGCTCGCTTTCAACGATACCTAGTTAGATAAGTAATACCACTAGTCACCACCATTATGTGATATAGTTACTATGTTCACATGTAGATCAATAATATACTGCTTATAACATTGGTTACGAATTCTTACATCTATATCACTGATGTTTTGCTATTAGTAATAGTTACCACTTCTCACATGTACATCACTATTGTAGCACTAGACACTAGTATACTAACTGAGAATATTTCAAAGGCTATTTTGATTAGAAAACTACATTCACGTTGAAAATGTCAGCAACTTCAATGACAATTTTATCCGGGTCTTTAAATTTAGATATTGGTGTTTACTGCAGTCAAATGTTATTATATATAGTGTAAGTTTTATAATTGAAAAACTCAATTTCATAAAAGCATGATGACGAACAAAAGCGTCCGCTGGACTAATAGTCCAAATATTGTGAAAGAATTGTGAGCAATTTTGGGAGGGTAATAGTGTTAAAAAATTAATATTTGGGAAGTGAATTATGGCTAAAAAAGTAAAATTTTGGGAGTGCAGTATGGCTAAAAATTTCAATTTTGGAAGTGTAGTTTGATTAAAAAATAGAATGTAGGAAGTGTAGTGTGGTTAACAGTTTTAATTTTAAAATTTGGTATGGAAGTATGATACATGCATCGGTAAAATGTGCAGGCCATCGATGCTTGACTTAGGATCCTTTTTTCCAAATTCTCTGGATGCAAAAGTGTTTTTCTCTAGCGGCTTACGATATATTTCCTTGACCGACGAAGTAAAAATAGGAAATTGTTCGGAGTGATTTCAACATTATCGTCTTCCTATCATGAGCTTTTGCTGCACGTGCTACGTATTGGAAATAAATAAAAAAAATTCTTTGATACCAATTTTTGCAGAATACTTCAAGTAATTTTGTCATGTCCCTCGCCCCTATTTTTGGTCATGGACACCTGTCCTAACTGTCAGTTGAGCTTGTGAACCTGACATGCTCATATCTGTCTTTTTGAGCTCGTGTTAATTAACAAGCGACAAACTCACAGCGTCTCAAACATTCTGAACAAAAACGCTCTCTGGATTAATTCACAGAATAATACTTATGGCGTACTTTTTCAAATAGTTCATAAAACCAATAATAACATTGGATGAATAACGATTCAAGCTCGGTTAATGCCAAGAGTTCACCTTATTCCAGCAGTTAGAATAATACTTAAGGCTACCTTTCAAAATTGTTAATGAAACCAAAACAACATTGGGTAAACAACGAGTCAAGCTTGATTTACAACTACATTACAGCAGTTAGAAAGAAAGCTGCGGAGAAGCCAGACCTTATAAAAGCGGTCATCTGTTCCGGAGACCAAGCCCGTCCGTTACTCCGGCATTCATGTTATGCTGGTGCGAGGTTCCGCGGCCGCTCTTCAACACTTCAAGTCAAGTCGGAACTGCCGCAACCGTCCCTGTGTTGATGGTTCCGACATCGATCGAGTGGGGATACCGACGCTCTATTTATAGAGAACTCGTGAAGGACCGCATGCAGCGCTATCTGCTCGTTCAGGTCGTCATTTACGGCGCTTTCATCGGAGCTGCCGTCATGAGCGGGAAAACTGGGGGTACTCGATTGAATATCAGAGAATGCATGAAGTTTTTAATTTGGGAATGATGCAGTTTCGATGAAAGTATTTAGCTACGCTGTGCTTTTGGAGCTTATAAAATGTGAGCATACGCGCATGATTCAAACTTTCTAGATTGATTAATTTTTTTTGCTATGTTGTTTGTGTGGTTCATCTTCTGTCCATAAATAGAATTGCGCTCATCTGGTGAACATATCGTAAAAAATTTGGTTTCCAGATACAAGTTTTTTAAAATTCATCATTACAAGTACAATACAGTTTGCTACGAGCGTGATTTAGACGAATGCACGACGTTAATGAGCTAAACTATCCGAGAGTGAGCTTTACGAGGGCAAATGCATCGTGCCAAAATCAAAGTAAATATTTGTCCAGTAATGAAAATCTTGGTCGAATCAATCAAAATATTCGTTCAGTAATGAAAATCGCAGCCGAATAGATTTAAATATTCGTTCATTGATTAAGTTTTCGGGTGACCGTACGTTAACCTTCAGAAATTTTTGACATCCCAAAACATTAACAATGGTTACCTTCATTCACGTTCTTCAAGATTTAGGAAATGAGTCCTGCAAAATCAGCAACATTATTTTTAGCGTTAAGTAGGCCGCGAAATAGAAAATTTAATCATTTATTTTTAGCGACAGGTTAGCGTGTTTAATGGAAGTTAAATATGACAGAGTTATGCAGACAATCTTTAAAAATAAATTATTGGTGCAATTGTGTTCAAGGCATTAAAATGATATTTTACATTAAACTGATAAGCTGAATGGTGAGCATTTGAGAGTAATCCTTATAAGTAAATCCTACTCTCAAGTTAACTTAATGGGCTTAAAGCGCAATTAGTACAGAAGACTGACCTCTGTGTGGCCTCCAAACTTAGACTCTTTCCTAAAACACAAAAACACAAAAATAAACCTGACCCACGAAGCTTTGAAACCTCTACAACTAAATTATTTTTGTACATAGCGCAATGAAACCCGAGCGTACAATCATCCTGTAAATTCATACCCTGTTGTTCTCCAAGTTTTTTCTAAGCCTGGATTCATTTAATGGGCATTAAATAGTCTTGATCACGTGGGCCTGTTCCAGCGCTTAGGTCCCCGGCACGCAGGGCCGTGTTATCTGCTGAAAGCATCTGAAGAAGAGGCGGAACGTGTCTTCTGGACGTTCGGTAGAGCCCTCTGGTTAACGAGTTCCATTGTTTTAGACGCAAAATATCCGAGATGTGATGTGTTCTTGGACGATAGCGCTGCCTCGCTATTTTCTATCGAGGGAGATTATGTTAGAACGTTTGCTTGAATAGTACTTGTTCATGATGAATCAAAGAAGGTGATTAATTTACATCGGGGGAGATTTACATTAGAACGCTTGTGAAGTGTACTTGGACGATAGCGCCTCCTAGCTCTAATCTATCGGGGGAGATTATGTTAGAACGTTTGCTTGAATAGTACTTGCTCATGATAAATCAAAGAAGGTGATTATTTTTTATCCCTATCAAATAACGCCGAAGCAAATTCATTATGTTAGCCCATTAATAATGGACGTTTGTTTAAGTAGTGTTGAATAGTGATTCCAGCCCGTGTTTTCTGTTTGCTTAGGATATTGAAATATAATGTAAGATCATGTTCAGGAGAATAAAGAAAGAATAGCTGAAACTGGAGATGTGTTAAGATCGCAAAGCGAGTTCTGAAGTTGTTTGCGTTCCTATAAAAAGTTAGTATTTTGTATGCAAAAAAGCATTTAGTACTCAGTTCCTATACGAGCGTTTAGTATTCGAACAAATAGTTAATGTTTAATTACTTAAAAAAAGTTAGTTTGTAAGTTCCAAACAAGATTACTTGCTGCTTACAAAGAATAAAATTCATCCGTTAAATCTATATGAAATTTTTGCAAAATTTGGTTTTGTGAAATCTACTTACAGGGATTAGAGAGGAATGATTTTCGTATGTATGATTGCCGGCGTAGGGAGTGCATAATTCTTTTCATGAATGATCTTTCATGAGGTTCATAATAAAATTCAATTCAATACAAAAACATGCTGTGCGCCGCTGGCCACATTCAACGCTAATATTGTTTAAGTTTCCAATCCCACTCACCTCCCGTTACCCGTTTTGAGACTTGGCATATTATGAAGTTTTCAAGCAGAGTAAATTCTTTAGAAACAAAAATTTTACCAATCTTCATTAGACAAAAAATTAAGTATACATATTACATTCCAAACGAGGGTAATCCATCGTTCAGGTTGCTCACACACAACCTTAAAGAGTTGTAAATTTTAATTCATACTTCATACATAACTCATGTCTATGTAAGAATAAAATAATTCCCGCCACCTGATATACTCCTTTTCTTTATGGATGATTTGTGAAACACATTTTTGTATCGATGCTCGCGTAGTCATTAACTTTAGGTTGATGTTGCTAATATTTCAACTACTCCGATCTCTCGTCCGCAACATTGGACATCACTCATACTCGCAAAAGTGGGCTTCTAGTCAACTCCGTCGTGAATATTCTCCTTCAATTTTAGACATATGAAACAAACGTGTGCCCTTTTTTTCTATTTTTTTGTGGTCATGACGTCGTTCTAAAGGTAATTACGAGTATTTTCTTTTAAATTTGCTGGCTGGAAATTTCATAGTCGGAACATAATAAAAAGTTTGCCCACTAATCTAAAACTTGGAATGGAGATAATGTTTGAGAACTTTTAATATATGTGACTTCAATTTGTACGTTCATTTATATCTTTTTTTATTGTTGAACTTATTTTTAATCTCTTCACATATACTCAAACCGACTGATATATTTAATCAATAATTTCCTTGTGAATGTATTCATTTTTTTACCTTCACGCAACTTGGAACGTAGTAATAATAACTCGTGAAATACGAAGCATTAATCGGAATCAGCGGCTAGGAATGTAAAAATAACTCGTGAGATGCGGAACATTCAGATACAGAATTCGAGAACGGGCTGATCAGGAGACCCATTGTGGTTGCGCTCTCTCAACACGGGATATACGGAAATCTTATAACAACTAGTAATTTAATAATGGTAATAATAGTAATAGTTATACTAACAACTCGTGAGATACGGAACATTTAGATACAGAATCAGGCTGATCAGGAGACCACTTGTGGTTGCGCTCTCACAACTCCCACGCACCCCAAGAGTCCCTGGCCGGCCGTCCGCCCTGGAGCCGTCAGTGCATTACCAGAAGACGAATTCACAAGAAGATGAGGTCATTCCAGCGCTCGGCCACCCGCCGTTCGACGGAGTTGGAGTTCCAGTCATTAATACGGTATTGGTGCAGCAAGCCAGTCTACAAATTCCAGTGGATATGGCCTATGCTTCATCAATGTTTCCGTGGCTATTGCTCAATCCATCATTTTCTCGAGCGACTGGTCTCTTGAGAAAATTGCTCACGGTTACTTTACTCATCGAATACTTACGGAAGATTGCTCATTGAGGGCTCTTGAGCAATTTTTAGTAGTGATTACTTAGTCTATCGTGTGTCATCGCAGTCGAGCTTTCATTATTATCAGACTCTCGCGGCTGGAATCGTGCCTGAGGTGAATTCTCAATTCGAGAACGTGACGATTGAAATTATCGTAGTCCAAGGGTACGGGATCTCTTTTGTATAGTGGAGAATTTTCCAACTGGATTTAAGGATAAAAATATATGCCCTTGTAAATACGATTGAGTTGAAAGTCAACAGTTTTACTGAACAAGGAAGACGGTGAAGTTAGTTTGACATGTTCAAAAGCTTCATCAGACGCGTGAACAATACAGATCATCTCCGGTGTCGCTAATTTTCAGGCTTTTAACAGTTAAAAGACTTGATGATATTAGCACATTGCTTATTGATTTATTAGTAGAGCTTGAACAGCTTGCAGCGACTCCACTGAGCGGTGTTCTTATTCGGTCATTTTAAACGGTGGCTGGCACCTCGAGAACTAAAAAAAGGTTGAATGGAAATTGCACTTAATATTTTTTTAACATCGATCGAACAGTTTCAGCCAATAAAACACAGTTAAGTACGTCAGCAGAAAAAATTTCGATTCGAGGTGCCAATGTCCATCGCCATGCAACTCATCTTCTTTTAGAATTTTAAAGCCAATGGAATAAATTTGTTCAGATCCGACAAATTTAACTTCAATTTTTGAACTCTACTTAAATATGAGAACCCATTCAAGTAATTTTGATTCGCTTATTTCATTTTCTTTCCCATTTTCCATTTAATGATTAATCTGTTTGAAATTCTCATTGATGTTTGAGCGAACTTCACTTTATATGTACGTAGCTCTACTAGCAATTGAAAGGTCATGACTACATCAAAAACTTTATCTCAAGAAATGTTGGCTTAAACTTTTTCATTTTATTTTTTCTTCTGCGGTCCAGTGGGGATGAAAGTAGACACTTTTGATCGTGTTGTGATTGATAAAGGTTTCAAATTTGCTTAGCTAAGCTAAAATTTTGATGCATTAACCGAGGTTGTTTACACAGTCATCCCCTGGCCCGTTCAAATAACAAGTAGATGTTTGGAGCGAAAGAACTGAGGAACTTCTACTGCTATAGTCAAAATATTTCTTCTGCACCACCGCGATTTTTCTTTTATTTCACTCTCATAGACAGAAAATGCCACACCTTGTAACAGTGTGAGTATAAAATTTGTGTGACGACTATGTGAACTATGTCATAACTTATGAGCGTGTTTCAATTATTTTTGTATGTAAACTACCCTTGATCTGTGCTTCGGCTGCTTCGAAGTTTCATAATTTACTCGATAACTTCAACAAAATATATTTCTAATTTTCTACAATTACTTATGTAAGAAAACCAATGAGTACACAAAAGTGTATATAAACACTGTGTTATTGTCGGAAGTTTTTAGAGCCCCACAGAAGGTTGAATATTAGGGTCGACAAAGGAAGAGTCACTTGTTTTGCTGCGCCCGTGATCGGCTTTATAAAGGCACTGATCGCATGACATTGTGCAGCTATAAAATACCTTTACATGGTCGCTCATCAACAAGATGTAAGGTCAAAAAAACTTGCGGGAAGCTTCGGTGCTCACAAAAGCGCACAATGATGGCAATTGCTTCCATATAAACGCGAAAAATGGGTCCATGTCAAAGCGGGTACCAGTCACGACTGGTCCATCTTTTTGAGTCGTTGTTGACAACCTGTTACTCGTAAGTCACGTGACTCCCTGCAGCCATTCATCCGTGCGCAGACGCGAAGGAATTGATCTTGTGTGTCGCTCGAAGAAACCTGAAACATTTTCACGAGTGCCTAAAAAAGTCACTGCTAATTTGACGGTTGTTACGCTTTGAAATACGGCGATGATCGCCTATATATATTGCAATTGGGATCTTTTGCAGACTGAACTACCGACCACAAAGGTAATTCCACGGCGAAATTGATGTTCATTTCGAGATATTTGGGGGTGAGCGGCGAGATGAGTTGCGCCTATGCAAGTCCAATCATAGGATCTGATCCTGTTCAGAACCGACAAAATTGGACCGAAAGATCTAGGGAATTACAGGGAAGAAAGCGTCGATGAGCCTGCCATTCTTTTGACGCCTCATTTTTATGCAATGAGGAAGAAGTTTGTGATGTGATCAAGGCAGGAGGATTTGATGCTTCTCTAATTCAGATTTTCCGACTGAAAATCTGAAAATCAGCCTTCCTTTTCTAGATGCATCTAACTTGGAAAATGAAAAACTCATAATTATTTCGTTGTCTTACGCTTCAAACTTGCAATGGGGAATTTTATTTTCTATGAATCAATGATTTTTAAAGGTATTCATTATACCCTAACTCTCGCAATTCTACATTCAACGTTATGATGTACGAATTCATTCATTTTTTTAATTAATGTACTGTAACTTTGTTTTATTGGTCGTAATGGTTATCACAATTTGATTGATGATTTATTGTGTGATTTTAATAATGGTTATTATTTGCATTACCTAATTTACAGATTATGGGTGATGAGACTTATTTGCCAAGATACAAATTATTTGTTCTAATTTTAAATCGATTCTGTAACTTATTTTGATTACGAGTAATGCTATTGATGCACACTAATATACAGTATGTGCCACAAAAACCCAAACCGAGTATTTATTTTCCCGTATCAGTAATACAATCATTAGAATACCATAAACATTTAAATTCAAACAAAAATATAATGATGTTACTGATATTGATATTCTTATGATGGTATTACTGATACGGGACAATAAATACTCGGTTCGGGTTTTTGTGGCACATACTGTACAGGATTCGCTCGACTAGATGAAATTTGCTTCACACAGATGAAAAAATCTAACGTTTTTGCATCATTACCTACAGTATTTACATAACTCATAGCATTTAAAATTACTTATTACTTAGCAGATAAAAATGTGTTCTATGGTGTTTGATGCAACGATATCTGTATTTTCAAGTATTTTCAAATCTGTTTTTTCGATTATTTTCTTACCGGTATTTTTAATCATATATTATTTTCATACCTGTATTCTGATATCTAGATTTTCAACGTCATAACAGTTGCTGTCCATCCTGAATGTTATTGCGAACGATGCCATCGTGAGATCAGTTATCAGAAGAAGAAATTACGTACGCGCAGTTGCCGTTGCCAAGAGAAGAACACGGAATATTGCTCATTTTGGTGTACCAGTTTTTGGCTTTTGTGGCTGCATTTGAGTAAAATACGTAAAGCACATGCGAGAAAAATATCAAGTTTCATCACCTCCACAATTTCCAGTATATTAATCCATCAGATTTGAGTAGGAATGAATATCACGTGAATTCTTGGAAAAAATTGGAACGCGTGTCATGTGATTTACCGAACATTATTATCCATTTTTGACGGGCCGTGTGCACTCGTAATTAGGAGTAAATTAAATTCATAAATTTGCCCGGGAATTCATAAATTTGCTAGATTCTGCCTAAATTCTCCTCGCACCATTTGATCAGCTAGATAATTTGACGGAATTCACGAACTAGCGTTCATGAATTGCAGGTTCGCTGCGTGACTTGTTTCAGGGTGCTCAGAACAATAAACTTGATGGATTGGCAGAGAAAAACATTTATACTCAGAAACCCCGATAGCGGTGTTGCCAAATGAGCGCCAGATTATGTATTTCACAGTTTTGAAGCTAAATTATTTAGACTCGTAAAAGCATCGGTGTTAGGTCATCGGCATTCGTTCGATGCTTGAACGGCCTTGGATTCATGACAACTTTCGTAAGTTTTAAAATCAACCTACAGTTTTCGAGAGTCTAACAAATATTTATTTAATTTTTAATAACTGGAAAGATCGTTTGACCTTTGCAAAGTTGCATTCAGCCTCGAAAGAAGCGGCGTTCTTTGTCGTAAAAATCAAATAAATTGCTTAAGAGTTGCACCCTGCTTGGCTTCTAAAATTATAAGCCACGATAGTTCTCAAACTGAGTTTTCTGCTCAATAAAACAGGCGTAAAATATATGAATAGCGATTGATTTCGCAACAAAAAAATTTTAAGCTAAAATTATGAAAAGAAAAGAAATAAGCAGCAGCGGTCGAATAAATTTCGAAGGGAAATTTCTCATGAAAACTTTCTGATGAACTTGTTGATATCATAACAAGCTTTTATAAAGGAATTAATGTCCGATAGTTTAAGTTTGTTCTAGAAAATGTGCATATTTGGAGCTTTTTTATTGAGTTTCAAAGTTTTAAAAAGGGTACGTGAATTAAAAATCATGGTTCTATTCTAATTTTGTATCATTTTTCAAGTATTTCATATGTATAACTTTTGTCATTTAATCATTAAGAATAGCTTGAAAAAACTGTAATAATTCAAGGTGGCTTGTCATCTATCCTGGAAAATATCAGAAAATAAAATTTAAAATTTTAATTGAAAACTTTCTTTTGAAGTTAGGTTTTATTTCAGTGCTCAAACACAAGCATCAAAGTCTTCGACTCAATAACACAAAAATTACTTAATACCGAATTCTTTTACCTCTGCTTCGGATGTAAGCCAACTTCTTTTCAGACTTTCCTTTTCGTCGGCAGAAATACCAGAACTGTAGCTTTAAAGTCGTTAAAAGAACAAAAAACACTCAACACTCTACATTGAACTTCCTCCTCATCAAGTTTGTTTCCAGGATCAAAAACAAAATCCATCAAATTAATTTTCACCAAACAGTTCCTTTCAGGAGAAACGGGACGGTACAATATCGGCCTACACGGCTTCGAGCAGAGCGAGTTTTTGCATCGTTCGAAACGCTTCCAGTTGGCACGGAGCCTTCCAAGCTAGAGATCCCGAGCCCGCTCTGTAAATGTTGCATTCTTATTCCATAGAATTATAGCGCAGGCCCTGATTGGTTTCAGACGAGGGTCGTTATTGGCTGAGCTGACGTGGGTGGTATAATGCGAGGGAGAGGAGACTGCTGAAGCACGACCTCACTTCGGTACAAAAATGATTGGATGAGACTGTTTTATGACTAGCAGTCGTTTTAGGTTTAGTGAAAGCCTCCTTGTAGTACCTATGTTTTGGGTTTTATTTTTGTTATGTGCGGTGAATGGGATGTAATAGATTAGAGTTGCTAACTTTATCTTTATGTATTGTTGCTTTTTTATAGGTTTCTGCCCCTAATCAGTTATGACTGTTCTTAATAGCAAATAAGATTCTCACTATCCATAAAGCTTTTTTCGCTCTGTTTCCGGGATTTGTTTTGGTTCTGATATTAAAAGATTATATTTATTTGACTTTCCGGAAATTACGGTTCCTAAACACATTAGAAAGGGATCATCGCCTGGGATGCATGGTGTCTTAACTATTTTTTGAAAACGAATTCACTTTACATGAGGTACCTTGCTAGCCACAGAATTGTACTTTTTCTATTCTTATGATTGAGCCTTTTGTGGTAGAGCTTGCTCTAGTGCGAGTACTGGGAATATGATGTCTTTCGGTTGGACTCCTTGAGGTAGGACTCCCATGCAGTAGAAGTTTTTCGAGGCAGGACTTATTGTAGAAGTTTTTCTAGGCAGGACTTCCTTTAGAAGTTTTTCTAGGCAGGACTTCCTTTAGAAGCTTTTCTAGGCTGGTCTCCTGTAGAAGTTTTTCTCGGTAGGACTTCCGTTAGAAGTTTTTCAAGGCAGGTCGTCCTGTAGAATTGGACTTCTTATGACATGTATGAATTCTTCGGGTACAACTTCATGTGGCAGGTCTTCTTGTGGTTAAACTTTTTATAGGAGGACTTCTACAGCTAGGTAGGATTTTTTTTGTGGTAGGATTTCTTAAGGAACGAACTCATAGGACTTCGTGTTGTGAGAGTAATTGGGCAACAGTTGCTTGAAATAAGACTCCTCCCTCTAGGACACCATACATTGGAAATGAATTAGCATTAAAATCACCAAATCAGCACTGCTATAAAATACAATCAATATTTCCATATTCGAGTCCAAGAAGCCACTAACGCTTCTTCAAATTGAAAGATGAATGAATTCCATTAGTTGGACATATTATTTGAATAAACCTTTAGTTTTACTAGTCTGAAAGAAATTACTAGAAACGTTGACTATGGAGAGATCAAGGAATACCTGGAAAATCCATGTTGGAGCTAGATAAAAATCCAAAGATTTTCCAAAGTATTCGATAATTGTGGAACGCCTACGAATAGTACAGAGACTTAATGAATAATTGGAAGGCTTCAGAAGTTTATCAGGTAACTAAATGATCGATTGAAAGATTTAAAAAAGAATTTGTGTAAAGTATATTGCTGTACAAGAGAACGTTAGAT
This sequence comes from Morinoia aosen, assembly GCA_030386875.1. Lineage (NCBI taxonomy): Eukaryota > Metazoa > Arthropoda > Malacostraca > Amphipoda > Talitridae > Morinoia > Morinoia aosen. The sequence goes on from CM059571.1 coordinate 1,117,018, forward strand.
CCAAGAAGAAAATTCAGGTCAACAAAGATGTAAACACTATGCGTATCCAGTTATCCAAACTACTTCAATAATGCAATTGACACCTAAATTTATTTCCATGCAGTTCTGTTTTATAAGAAAAACAACAGAGATTGCATTTCTAGGGGAAAGATGGTGTATTTGGTTTGTGAAAACGCACTGGATTGAGCTGAGCTATTTAAATTTAAACCGGGAATGACATTTTGGAAATAAGAAAGCGCGTTACTTCTACGTGCAAGGAATTTATGCTAAGTTATTTGATCCAGCTTGCATTAATAAATTCGAGGCCGTTTTTGTGAAAACGCAGATTTCGAAATACCCGATGAATAATGATCTTGCAACTTGAAGCACTTGGTTTGAATTTAACACCCGTGAGGTCAAGCTAAAATTTTTAGCTCGGGAACAGTAGTTTTATTAAAATGAAGGGCTATTTACTTCTCAAACCATTTTAATTCAATAAATTGCAGTTTCGAAACACCAGCGACCGCGCTCGGAGACGCTTGGCGGATCGCACTGACTTCCATGATGGCTGAAGCTGCGGAAGACGGCCATCGCGGTGCGGAAACCTTTTTTTCTTGGGGCGTCAAGCTATCAGGGGCCGCAAAAAGTGACCCTTAAGCTTCGTTGCTAGCGCTCCAGAAACTCATATCGCACACGACCCGCCTCCCTCACCTCTGCTCTGCCAATTACCCGTTCCGCAACATCAGCTGCAGACCAATGAGAAGCATGGACTCGGGAGGCAACAGCCACGGCAACCAGCTCCGGTTTTCGATCGAAGACCTTGCTCTGACGAGCTACTTTTTTTCTTGCAGGATAAAGTGATAATGGAGGAGGAAAGCCAATGTGTTTTTGAAAAAAAGGCATGAGTTCTGAATTCACTGTTTTTCTTCCGCATAACTTCTAGTGCATAGCGAAGGAGGAAAAATCATGTATTTTGAGAAATGAGGCATGGATTCATAATAAATTGTTTTTCTTCTGCATCACTTCTAGTGCAGATTTCAAATTTCTGTGATTACTTGTAGCTATTGTATTACATTTGCGTCGAAGTTAATCACCGTTTTCAGCTTTAAATTTCGAATGTCAGTTTGGCAAGTCCTTGAGTCATTAATAAAATCAATTGCTTTGTAAGAATATTTACCATTTTTATGTAATTGATAAAAACATGCGTGAAGTCAAAATCCCCGCTTTAGTTATGAATATTTTGATCATGCATGAAAACTGATGCAGAAATTTACATTTTCAATGTTATGAGATGCATTCAGATTCCAATATTTTTTGAATGGTGGAGCAATGACGTCGTGAGCTTAAATTCTTATTTTTATTGGATTTATTTTACGTACATTCACCAGTAGAAATAAAAATATTATTTGAGGGGATAAGGAAATACTCATAAGGGACAAGAATAGAACGAAAAGGAGGCAAAATTAAAACATTTCACCTTGTTACAGAATTCCTACATCAGGCTGACAAATTTGTGGCATTTTTAGGCCTTTTTGGGCCGATTTAAGGGCGTTTTTTGTTCATGCATTTTACTACAAGATAAAACGAGGTCGAGAATAGCTATTTATCTCGCCATTAGTTGATAAGAAAAAGTGCTTATTGAACCACTAGGTAAAACAGAGGTTACAGTAAGAAGGAGTACTTTTCGGGCTACTAGTTTCATTACACATAAGTCAAGGAGAAGTACCATCATATCATATTTTTTAGTAACCCAGATGTTTAACAGGAGTACCTATTGTGGTATTGGTATACCAGTAGTACATGGCAGATATTAAAGTTTTTTTTTTGATCAAATTTGCTAAATTTGAGCATGAGTTTGAACTAAAGATCATTTTAGCTCACACCTCACACATCACTAAAACGTATTTGCATGCTTACCAAACTCGTCTTTCTTCCCTACGGCTACGGAGAACTGGCGAAATTGTTCAACGAGCGGAGAAATTCTACGAGAGAAATCTTTCTTACCAAGAATGAGCTGTTGGAATTTCCACACCTTTTTATTTGGCATAGCTTTTACCTGCTCAATGTACTGTCTCATGGACAGTACATTGAGCTATAGAAAAATTTCGATTTTACACTTACGTATTATGTATTCGTATATACGCTCGCATATCTTCCCACGGGTTGCTGAAAGCCTTGTACGAAAGTAGTAACAAGGAAATTACGAAGTCAAATTTTCATAGAACTTTCATCTATATGTATTCATATAAATTTGACTGGTTTTCCTAAAATCAACAGAGAAGTTTATAGTTGTAACACTGTATGCAAGCATATGTGTTTTCAATTAAGTAGTAATCATTCCTATAAAAAATAACGAGATTACTAATAACAGAGGAATATCGAACTTATTTCCTACTCGTGAATACGTAATAGGTGATAGGTAAAATAGGTAATTGGTAATAGGTAACAAGAGGTAAAAGGTAATGGGCGATTAGAATTGTGTTGATTAGAATTCCATTCATGTACATTGTATAAGTATTGTTTTGGGTTAAATCAAGTAGAGCGCTTTGTGTTGTTAAAAGCCTGCTCTGTACATAGAATTAAGAACTATAGTGAAGATTGGAGAATAGACCTCCGGGGGAGTGGTCTGCGGACACTTGGTCTCTGTCACTGCATGGTGCGGAGGGGCTGATGCTTAATTTGAGTAAGTATGGCCGTGTTAGGCGGAATAATAGAGGTCTCATTGGAGACGAATATATTGTAACCTTATAAATTCAGTAGGCATTAATTCGTGCACTGTATCTCCTGTCTCAGGATTTGCTACGCCCACCTCCCGACCGCTCCTATCCGCTCTTGCTCTCGCTATATATATCGTTTGTTTTTCTCCTTTTGCTCGTGCCTTTTTAATGTGTTAAAGGGCGCTAGGTGGCGCTTGAATCCTTGCTCCTTAAATTATCAGAGTAAACTATTGATTTTAACTTGTTGAAGCCAAGTGGGGCGTGAAAATAAATTTCTTCGTTCTAGTGTTCTTCGATTACTACCCCGGTTCTGACCGATCTCTACTGGCTATGCGTAGCACATCACAGTAATAATAGGTAATGGGTAATAATAGGTATTGGGTAATAATAGGTAATGGGTAATAATAGGTAATAGGCAATAACAGCATCGTTCCGATAGGGATCATGTTTTTCTTGGACTATAGTGCTCCTGCACGAGCGGCAGTCTACAACACTGATAAATCTCGTTTCCACCAGCAGATTTGAAAGCTGCCGCGTCCATATATTGGTTTTTCAATATCATCCGAGCCAGCAAACGAATTTACGAAGTTGGTCAATTTTTTACCTGAGAGGCTTGGTCTTTAGGAAATTTCTCAGTGAAATGTAATTGGAATTGGAGACAGTCTCCTCAAGGAATTTTTTGCTCGGGAGGTTTGACATTTAGGAAATTTCTACGGAAAATTTACGAGGAATTGAAGATTTGATCCACTACAAGTTTCACTCCTTATTTAGGACGTGGGATTCGCTAGGTTTCTTTTCATTTTTAACACGTATGCGTCGCTAAGCTTTTCTTCGAGGTTAAGACTTATAGATTTTTCTTCAAATTTAAAACACAGGTCTCTGTTCGAATTCAAAACGTATAGGGTCCATTTGGACACTAAACTTAGGGTCCATTTGAAATTCAAGACTTACGTTTCGCAAAGCTTCTCTTTGAATTTGATATTCAGGCTTTGGTTTTCAAAACTTACCTTCGATAGAAACATGTTAGAATTCAAAGCTTATGCTTAACTTCTCGTTATAGTCGAGTCTATCTTCGAAACGCGAGACATGCTAGCAATAATGCCCAAGTGCTAACGCGATTGAAAAAAGCATGCCTGAACACAAAAATATAATATCAAAAGCGTCCCCAACTAAGTAAGAGCGTGATACATGCAAATAGACCAAGTGCAAATCCGGTGGGCACAAACATTTCCCAAGTACAAACGCGATACATACAAACATGTTCTGCTACAAATCCGGTACATACAATCATTCCCATGTACAAACGCGATACATACAAACATGTTCAGGTACAAATCCGATGCATACAATCATTCCCAAGTACAAACGCGATGCGAACAAGCATGCTCTGGAACAAATCCGATACATGGAAGCAGCCTAAGTACAAACATGTTCTGGTAAAAATCCGATACATACAATCATTCCCATGTACAAAGGCGATGCATACAAGCATGCTCAGGTACAAATCTGAATACATAGAAGCAGCCCAGGTACAAATTTAATACAAGCAAGAGCACAAAAGCCCAAGATCAAGTCGTAGTCTGGACGAGAACTATACTTTGTAGGCGTGATAACGCTGGGGCTGCCGGCGCCTGCGCGGCAGTGATGTATCTCCGATGTGTACTCCTGAGATTAGCGCTGTCACGAGATTCTATCAGAAGCAATAAAAGGAATTTATGTGTCCTAGCGTATCAACGGCTTGCATGGCTGGTGAGAGCTCCGCAAATTGCTGAACTGCTTTCTGATTACTGAAAAATCTGCAATTTTATCGCTGAGCGGCCTAGGGTTTTGTGTCAGGCAAACGCGGTTGGAAAAATCCTGGCGCGTGCGAGAAGGTGGTATGTGTGTAAGCGGTGTATTTTGAATACTGAAATTGTGTCTTAAGGAAAATTGTTCACGTCAAACTCTAATTTGTAACAGCGACAGGTAAATTTGTAGGTAAGCGTCGATCAACAATGATCGTTGCAAGGAACTATATAGAATTTTCTGTTCGACTTTAAACATTTTAAAGTTCGTTGATAATTTTCTTTGAGTTTTTGAGTTCATTTATTGCATAGATGATTTATTATTGATATGTATTCCTTTACTGATGAAAGAAAATGGTACTGATCTTCTGATTACGTAACGACCCTTTGAGTAGGTTTTATTCTACGCATAATTAATTTACTTACGAACAAAGTTTGGTTCATAAATGAAAGAAGTTTCTATTAATAAAATATTGATAAATAAATAATCAGCTAAGACTGACCAGTTTTTTAGAAACATACAACTGTGCAGCAATTGATGTGCTATTCTTATATGGGTAAATATTAGAAAGGCTACATTGGGAATGGTTATCAATATATTGATGTTGATGGACAGGTAATCCTTATACTGATTTTGAACACTGAGAGAGCACAAATATTTTGTGTCAGAGTATTATAATTTTTTTGTTATTTTGCCAGTTGCATTGACGGAGCTTGTATATATACTCACATTTGCCTAATTTTGCCCTCATCTGAGCCGAGGGTGTCAGACGCAAAAAATAAATCGTTCGTTAGGTTTTGGGAGCGACAAGTCTACTCTTATGTAAGGGACATGAAATTTTTATTTATTGAATGTATTTTGCAGGGAAATATAAAGACAGCATATTTAGTATTGTTTTTGGATACCCGCAAAAAAATTTTAGTGGATAAAATTCGAAAGTTTGCGTTAAATGGAACGTTGAATTCGAGCTCGCAAATTGCGGCACGTATTGTTCTGCACTCGCCCGTAAATTATCATTTATTCACAGATTATTATTTTTGGGTGAAAGAAAACCAATTTACGAATTTCCATTAAATTTTCATGCAAAAATTGTAGTAGAAAGCTCACTTGGCTTTCAATAACTAACATGAACATCGTTCATAATTAGAGCAATTTAAAAATCTCAGTCCTGCCCCCCCAAAAACTTAAACTTTACTTCGAAAAACAAGAAATACCCTAGGAACCTCAACCCAAAAGGCGCTCTGCCAGTAACTCCAACGTTTTTACCCTAAAGAATAAATATCCTCTGCGTTCAAAACACGAGATCTCTGTCCTGCAGCGCTAAAAACTTGAACTTTATTCGAAAAAAATACGAAATACCCTAAGAACTACAACCCCATAAGGCACTTTGCCCGTAACTCCAACGTTTTTACCCTAAAGAATAAATTTCCTCCTCGTTGAGACCCGAGGCGCTCTAGAATGGCCTGGGACAGTGTACGATTATGCTGTATCAGTGAGCCCCGACATCGTACTTCTGGTTGACAGGAAATAAATCCGTGCTCACGAGGCCGAAGAGCAGGAGTGCGAGACAGACCTATTTTTCTAGCTGTCCAAGAAGCGATACTCTGTAGATCGCGTGTCCGTGAGATGGCCAGTACGACACCTGAATTTGGCGACGGATAATTCCGAACTCCCCAGGACATTAAATGACATTAACGTGCTCTTAATGAACAGGACATGAACCTCCGTGTTGAAATTCAGTGTAAAGTAATGGGATTCTTGTTGTTCGGGACTGTGAATTGAGACACTTGGTGAAAGATCTGTTGATTTTCCACTTAAGGTTAATCCACGAATTGCCCACGGAATTTACTCAGAAAAGTATTTCTATCACAAGTGGGTGTTTTTTTTTCGAATCAGGGATTTCGAATAGCCTACGACATTGTAGAATGATGCTGTACCAACTCGGACTATCATCATAGTTCGTTAATGGTCAACTTCCACATTTTTCGAAATGTTTTCTTTTTGATACCATGACATACAAAAATGGATAGTCGATGAATTCAACTAGATGTCCGTTCTGGTGGCAACAAACTTCCATCGAATTTTCATTGTGTCACACTCCATGATTATCACAATGAACATTTGAGAAAGATGCATTTAATTCATTGTAATTTTTTTGGACTTTTACATTTCTTTATCAGAGATCGCGTTCGTTTTGATTTGTTAAGAAGCTAAATTGTAGCTTCAATAGGCATGAAGAGCATATTACAATGAAAATAACGGTGATTTTCTCAAATGCACCACAGAAAGATGTTAAATGACAGCCTAACATAAACTAAGTGGTTTTACAGTTGTTACATTAGCAAACTCAAACTCGTTGATGTTGATGTACTCAGAATTTCAGTTGATTGCTGGCGAAAATCTCTGAATTATTTTTCTGGCGGTGTTTGTTTGCTAAATAATTTCGAAAATGCCTCTTGCGACTTGCAGAGTAAGCACATATGAGCTAGACGAGTTCACTATTACCTACTAAGACTTGGTGATACGCTATTTAAAACCAATCATTTGCTGTCACTTTTAATACACCTAATAAATGAAAGAAAAACAACCACTCTCGTCTTGAATCACAAGGATATTATTGAGAATCTGGAAAAGTATTTCAACTACGCATGGTGAAACGTCGGCTATGCAACGGACTACGGGTACGGTGTAGGGTGAAGCGGCGTACGGTGGAAGTGGGTTGGCGTAAGAGGGTCGGTATAAGAGGGGCGGAATTACTGGTGGCAGCATTTACTGCAGAGCGACATTAAGTCAGTCACATGTCACGGTAGGAACGACTCAGTTTGGCTGCCCTGCGACTCTCTGAGATCGCATGTCATTCCAAGGAGATAGCCGGCATCGTACGCTCGTTAGGCCGCTGAGTGCTCTTTGATAGCGCCCTCATTATGCCCGCGGGTCCTAATGTCACCTAAGGAACTCGGTCCAACATAACTCATTTAGCACACGGGTCCTAATGTCACCTTAGAAACTCGGTCCAACATAACTCATTAAGCACACGGGTCCTACTGTCACCTTAGGAACTCGGTCCCACATAACTCATTAAGCGCACGGGTCCTAATGTCACCTTAGCATCTCGGTCCAACATAACTCATTAAGCACACGGGTCCTAATGTCACCTTAGCATCTCGGTCCAACATAAGGGGACGAGGACACCAAAATTGATAGCAAATACTGGTCGTTGTACAGACACGTTGCGGTGGCTATAAAACGGGTCTATGGCATTCTGATGTTATTATCTATGATGTCTTTAAAGTGTCAAATAGTTAAAGTTATTACTAATAGAGAGATGTTATGTCTCTGTTGCCGAAGTTCTTAATTTTGACTTAGGTTAAGAAGTAGAACACCTGTGTCCGTGAAAAGCACGGAATGTTTGGTCGTTTGTTTTTGCTAGAGGGACTTGTAAGATTGCGCCTATATTTCTGTGATTATTCGATAGGTTCATTTACTGTTATATTTGATTTGAACTGTGACTTGGAATATTCTAAAATGATTTATGATGTTAGAATTTCCGAGTGTAGGAACTAAGTTAATTGAATTAGTTTACTCATTTATATTTCTTTTGTTTGCAGAACAAACCTCATATTATTTTCAACCCGTAGCCGTTCAGTATGGCCGTTTATTATAACTACTGTAGCTGTTTTCTTATTGTAATACCAATTACTGTTACCTGTTTCACTGTGATGTCGACCAGCAGAAAACAAAACTGTGAATTAAATGACTATTGTTTCAACCTGAATGTGCTCTTGTTGATTTTGTGTTCTGTAAAATAGTGGTAACGAATAACTAAGGCCGGTGATGCCAAGCGAAGGTGTGTGGCGCCTTCAGTCTCTATGATGTCTTTAAGGTGCGTGCCAGATATGTGAATATCATATTGTTAAAAACCCATATTTTTAGCTTCAAATAAGTCTTTTTGGTAAGCTACATACCACTGCCGGGCTTAAAGAGTCCTGAACAACTTATTCGAAAGAAAGTTTCTGCAGTAATTTCCTTTCATCTTCTAGCAGAGGTCAATACGCAACTCGTTCATTTGTGCTCACAACTCAGGGAAGCTTTGCGATGCCGCCCTTCTGTTCTGGGTGGCCGAACCCAGCCTTATTCTGCAGAATTGAATTTGACGTCTAAAATTGCCCCCTAAACTTAGGAACACAGCCGTTGGCGACGTACGAAGTGCGGACTGCGCGGCAGAAGAACGCTGACGTTCCGGCAATCAGGAAAATGAGTGTTTTCAGCCTGTGTCAATGATGCAATGGCAGCGTAATGACAACTTTTACACTTTGTTATTAGGTTCTCGTGAGTCTTCAGGCTTTGCCTTCCACACCTTCCCGTCAGGATGTCACGATCAGGCGGTGGCCCCTGTCTAACATACGGTAATTCCGGACAGATTTTCGTAATCTGTCTGATTTCTTAACATCGCTTTTTAACATACCAGCTTCCCGTTACTACGTTTTCAACCCCTCTTTTTTTCGGCAGCGTTTTTTTCTGACGTATCACTTTCCCTAAGACCAGTTCGTAATCTGTCTGCATTCTTAGCATTTGTTTTTGACATGCCAGTTTCCTGGAACTATACCATCAATTTACCTATTTTCTTCAGAGTTTATTTAATCTGATGCATCAGTTTAAAAAAAAAAATAGTTCTGCGTATGACGAGTGGTGGGCCTGCGTGGGGCAGATGCAATGGAACGTTTGTCTTTTATAAGCTACTATCCTTACCTCAGAAAAATTGCTAAAAAGAGCAAGTCACACCACTCTGTATAGAGCAGGTCACTTCACTCCGTATAGAGCAGGTCACAACATTCTATACAGAGCAGGTCACACACTATTACAGGTTACACACTATTACAGGTCACAAAATGTACAACAGGTCACACACAGTCAATCATGTCGTACGCAAAACAGAAATGCGTGCAGTGTCTTGCAGCGCAAATCACTCAAGCAGAGCATGCGATCCAGCAAAAAAATTTCCCGTCTCTTGCAATCGAAGCCCGCAAGAATATCCGCTCCATTTGATGACATACTGCAGCTCTCCTTTTGGGGCTCACCATTTCACCAGGCTCAATAAAACCTGAAACTGAAGGCACAACGAAACTGGAACTGCGTTTACCAACGCACGAGCTCGCTGCTACACAACGCCTTTTGTAAGCGCACGTAGAAACAACGATTTATATGCCGCTTGTGAGTTACGTGAGCGAAGAAATTTAAATTTCAAAGCGTACCAACGACCAGTGTTCCCCGGTTGAGTTACTACTTACTAGAGGTGGTCGTGGGACTTGAAAATCTCAGAAGTGCTCTGCGAGTGAAGGGGAAAAAACGCAATGCTGGAAATGTGGTCCGGTTGTCTGGAGATGTTGGCGTAAGATCTCACTTCTTTTTGACCTAACCTGAGTCCGTCTCTAAAGCAGCTTATTTGAAGCGTGAATTCAATCTACGCTTTACTTTCAGATTAATCCTCAGAAAATTTCAAATGATTCACCATGGACGGATTAATGCATAGAGTAAATCCAAAGTTCAGATTTAGTCAGACCTTGCAGTTTTTAACTGAACTTCGACGATTCCAAGCTGATATTGTTTTGGTGGTACCATGGTTGATATTGTAATGGAGGTAATAATTGAGGGTGATATTGTATTTGAAACAAGGTTGATATCGTTCTGAAGATAACAGGCTGACATTATTGCATAGGTAATTAGACTGATATTACAGCATAGGTAACAAGGCTGATATCGTTGCATAGGTAACAAGACTGATATCGTAGCATAGGTAACAAGGCTGATATTGTTGCATAGGTAACAAGACTGATATCGTAGCATAGGTAACAAGGCTGATATTGTTGCATAGGTAACAAGGCTGATATTGTTGCATAGGTAACAAGGCTGATATCGTAGCATAGGTAACAAGGCTGATATTGTTGCATAGGTAACAAGGCTGATATCGTAGCATAGGTAACAAGGCTGATATTGATGCATAGGTAACAAGGCTGATATTGATGCATAGGTAACAAGGCTGATATCGTAGCATAGGTAACAAGGCTGATATTGTTGCATAGGTAACAAGGCTGATATTGTTGCATAGGTAACAAGGCTGATATCATAGCATAGGTAACAAGGCTGATATTGTTGCATAGGTAACAAGGCTGATATCGTAGCATAGGTAACAAGGCTGATATCGTAGCATAGGTAACAAGGCTGATATTGTTGCATAGGTAACAAGACTGATATCGTTGCATAGGTAACAAGGCTGATATCGTTGCATAGGTAAAAAGGCTGATATTGTTGCGTAGGTAACAAGGCTGATATCGTAGCATAGGTAACAAGGCTGATATTGTTGCATAGGTAACAAGGCTGATATCGTTGCATAGGTAACAAGGCTGATATTGTTGCATAGGTAACAAGGCTGATATCGTTGCATAGGTAACAAAGCTGATATCGTTGCATAGGTAACAAGGCTGATATTGTTGCATAGGTAACAAAGCTGATATCGTTGCATAGGTAACAAGGCTGATATTGTTGCATAGGTAACAAGGCTGATATTGTTGCATAGGTAACAAAGCTGATATCGTTGCATAGGTAACAAGGCTGATATTGTTGCATAGGTAACAAGGCTGATATTGTTGCATAGGTAACAAGGCTGATATCGTTGCATAGGTAACAAGGCTGATATTGTTGCATAGGTAACAAAGCTGATATCGTTGCATAGGTAACAAGGCTGATATTGTTGCATAGGTAACAAAGCTGATATCGTTGCATAGGTAACAAGGCTGATATTGTTGCATAGGTAACAAGGCTGATATTGTTGCATAGGTAACAAGGCTGATATCGTTGCATAGGTAACAAGGCTGATATTGTTGCATAGGTAACAAGGCTGATATTGTTGCATAGGTAACAAGGCTGATATCGTTGCATAGGTAACAAGGCTGATATTGTTGCATAGGTAACAAGGCTGATATCGTTGCATAGGTAACAAGGCTGATATCGTTGCATAGGTAACAAGGCTGATATCGTTGCATAGGTAACAAGGCTGATATTGTTGCATAGGTAACAAGGCTGATATCGTTGCATAGGTAACAAGGCTGATATTGATGCATAGGTAACAAGACTGATATCGTTGCATAGGTAACAAGGCTGATATTGTTGCATAGGTAACAAGGCTGATATCGTTGCATAGGTAACAAGGCTGATATTGTTGCATAGGTAACAAGGCTGATATTGTTGCACAGGTAACAAGGCTGATATCGTTGCATAGGTAACAAGACTGATATCGTTGCATAGGTAACAAGACTGATATCGTTGCATAGGTAACAAGGCTGATATTGTTGCATAGGTAACAAGGCTGATATTGTTGCATAGGTAACAAGACTGATATCGTTGCATAGGTAACAAGGCTGATATCGTTGCATAGGTAACAAGACTGATATCGTTGCATAGGTAACAAGACTGATATCGTTGCATAGGTAACAAGGCTGATATTGTTGCATAGGTAACAAGGCTGATATTGTTGCATAGGTAACAAGACTGATATCGTTGCATAGGTAACAAGACTGATATCGTTGCATAGGTAACAAGGCTGATATTGTTGCATAGGTAACAAGGCTGATATTGTTGCATAGGTAACAAGACTGATATCGTTGCATAGGTAACAAGGCTGATATTGTTGCATAGGTAACAAGACTGATATCGTTGCATAGGTAACAAGGCTGATATTGTTGCATAGGTAACAAGGCTGATATTGTTGCATAGGTAACAAGGCTGATATTGTTGCATAGGTAACAAGGCTGATATCGTTGCATAGGTAACAAGACTGATATCGTTGCATAGGTAACAAGGCTGATATTGTTGCATAGGTAACAAGGCTGATATTGTTGCATAGGTAACAAGGCTGATATTGTTGCATAGGTAACAAGACTGATATCGTTGCATAGGTAACAAGGCTGATATTGTTGCATAGGTAACAAGGGTGATATTGTTGCATAGGTAACAAGGCTGATATTGTTGCATAGGTAACAAGGCTGATATTGTTGCATAGGTAACAAGGCTGATATCGTTGCATAGGTAACAAGGCTGATATTGTTGCATAGGTAACAAGGCTGATATCGTTGCATAGGTAACAAGGCTGATATTGTTGCATAGGTAACAAGGCTGATATTGTTGCATAGGTAACAAGACTGATATCGTTGCATAGGTAACAAGGGTGATATCGTTGCATAGGTAACAAGACTGATATCGTTGCATAGGTAACAAGGCTGATATTGTTGCATAGGTAACAAGGCTGATATCGTTGCATAGGTAACAAGGCTGATATTGTTGCATAGGTAACAAGGCTGATATCGTTGCATAGGTAACAAGGCTGATATTGTTGCATAGGTAACAAGACTGATATCGTTGCATAGGTAAAAAGACTGATATCGTTGCATAGGTAAAAAGACTGATATCGTTGCATAGGTAACAAGGCTGATATCGTTGCATAGGTAACAAGGCTGATATTGTTGCATAGGTAACAAGGCTGATATCGTTGCATAGGTAACAAGACTGATATCGTTGCATAGGTAAAAAGACTGATATCGTTGCATAGGTAACAAGGCTGATATTGTTGCATAGGCAACAAGACTGAGATCGTTGCACAGGTAACAAGACTGACATTGTTGTAGAAGCAACAATTCATCATAACATCACAGCTTCACCAACTTCACTGAGGTACCAGCACAACACAGGTAAGCCAGCGAGAGTAGAATCAAATCACAAGTTTTGCATGGCTGGCCGCGTTGTTCAGTTCATTAGCGTATCGTGTCCGCTGCGGCAGCGCTCGCTCCGCCGCCGCTTCTCACGCGCTGAGCTCGCGGTGCCTCGCAACACTCGCGTGAACCAGTATCATTGCTCCACCTTGTTCGTGTCTAAATGCAGGTCTTCAGTGTTTGAAAAATGAAAAATTGCTAAAAAAATGCACAAAAATGTATAAAAATGCATAAAAAATATAATTTCACTACTAATGCACAAAAAATGTAGAAAAATGGACTATTGCACAAAAATGTACATAAATGCACAAAAAAATGCACAATTGCTCAAAATACACGATGGCTAAATGTTTAAATTTTGAATCCACGCCTCATACCACTGATTGGCATCCAAATTTACGAACTGTTGCTCAAGGTTTCAAAATTGAATCCGTAATTTAACACACCTGGGATACAAATATTCCACTTTTCAAATCAATATTCAAATTGTTCGAACATTGAATAGAGAATTTAAAATGACCATGGTTTTCGAATGAAATCCGTGATGTTATTCCGTTGGGTTTTAAGGTTGAGTATCGAAGAAATGAGTAAAGAACCGGCGAATTCTTTTATTTTAGGATGTCATTGCATGCCAGTTTCCCCACACGTTCATTTCCTATGTTATACCACGATCTAATTCCTTATTTCGCTCATCATTTATATATTCGATTACCTGTACTTCAAATTCTTATTGTCGATTTCAACACGCATTCTTGTGCATTATTTCATTTCCAATTTATTTTATCAGTTTCGATACTTTTTGGTTTTGCTAATTTTTGCCTCGATTCGAAATAATAACCCCAACGAATAATCAAGTTAATTATTGAGTAGTTTATTCGGAACTTGCTGTAACTTACCAAACAGCGCAGAGAAATGATTTATCGGAGGCGGACCCGCGCTCCTCATGCAGTTAGTATTGAACGAGATGGCACAGTATTTTTAATCGATAACATGGGATCGAATTAAATGATGAAATCTATTGTAGAACTTCACAATATCGTTGTCATGGGATCGAATTAAATGATGAAATGTATTGTAGAACTTAACAATATCGTTTTATGGGATCGAATTAAATGATGGGATCTATTGTAGAAATTCACGATATCGTTGTCATGGGATCGAATTAAATGATGAAATCTATTGTAGAACTTCACAATATCGTTGTCATGGGATCGAATTAAATGATGGAATGTATTGTAGAACTTAACAATATCGTTTTAATGGGATCGAATTAAATGATGGGATCTATTGTAGAAATTCACGATATCGTTGTCATGGGATCGAATTAAATGGTGGGATCTATTGTAGAACTTCATGATTTCGTTGTCATGTGATCGAATTAAATGATGGAATTTATTGTAGAAATTCACGAAATCGTTGTCATGGGATAGAATTAAATTATGGAATCTATTGTAGAAATTCACGATATCGTTGTCATGTGATGGGATTAAATGATGGAATTTATTGTAGAAATTCACGATATCGTTGTCATGGGATCGAATTAAATGGTGGGATCTATTGTTGAAATTCACGATATTATTGTCATGGGATGGAATTAAATGGTGGGATCCATTGCATGTTGAACTTCACAAAATTAGGTAACGATGCAAATTTAACGATTCATAGTTACCTTCTGAAATCACGAGCTGTTGCATAAAAATGTAAATTTCGCGTCCCATTCAAATACTCTGAAATCGCAAACATTTCCTTATCCTGAACAATCGCCTACCGTACTCTGAAGTCGCTAACATTTATTTATTAATTGCGGAATATTTATACTTATATTCTGCTGTGCTTGAGATTTTATTCGTTCTTTGCGGAGATCAGTAGTATTTTTGCCTTATAGTGACGAAGATTAAAAAAACTCATAAAAATCACGCACGTTTCAGGAATATCATGTTAAAATATCCTCGAGAGTCATGCCAATCCGCGATGTTTGACCACCAACGCCAGATGGAAAAGTTGTGTAAAGTCGCATGCCAGATTTTCGAATAATTAACGCTGCAGTAACGGCACAGCAGTTCGTAGCGGTGACTTGGCTGAAATTACGCACCCAAGTTGAGTGATTAAAATTCAGAAATAAATATTTTACTTGACTCAAATGGTCAAAGAATGAATAATTCTGAAAGAAAGGTAAGAAACGACTAAGCTCATTGGGACACGGCTGTGGTCAGGCAGTACTTTAAGTTCAAAGGGAGAATAGTGTACCTGAATCAAAGCGTCAAAGAATGATTACCTCTGAAAGAAAGGTAAGAAACGACTAAGCTCATTGGGACATGGCTGTAGTCAGGCAGCACCTTGGGCTTAAAAAGATCAGTAATGAAAATTGTGCTTAATCAAAGCGTCAAAGATTGAGTGCTCCTGAAATAAAGTTAAGAAATGATTAAGGTACATGGCAGCGATTATACAGACATTTCATACACAACTACGCATGGCGGATTCCTCAGAAATTTCTGCTTCTATTGGAAAAATGTTATTTCGTATAGTTATTTAAGGAGATAATTAGAAAACAAAAATGCCAAGGAAATATTTTCAAACGGAATGGCGTTGGCTAATCTTTCAATTTTTTAAAAATCTGAAAGGAACACTGAAATTTCAGCGCTTCAGGAAGTTAATGAAACGCTAGACCTCCATAGTCACTGTAGTTGTCATCCGCAATTTGGCAAGCGCTGACAAGAGTGGAGGCCAAGCTGACAAGAAATGCATGTGTCAGGTTAGCCTGTGACACCCATTACCATATGCTTAACCTCAGCATCTTTTCGAACCAATCTCCGGCAGCACTAAACTATCGGCTGCTCGCCAAATGACTGCTCGAGAAGCTTCGGAAAATCCTTAGCTGTTCTCAAAGGCTGTAATTTGAGTCTTCGACAGGCCTTCCGGTCCTCGAGAAGTAACTTCCAGGTCGGCAAATTGGCACAGAGATGCGAGCTTTTCCGTCTCTCTCTTTCCAGTTTGTGAAGGCTTGCGTTGCTGCTCATCTTCTGAAGAGAACTTCGCTGTATTAATATGGGGGAGCGCGCGGGTTTCGGATGAAAGGTCAACTGCGTCATCATGCGTTCGTTTTGAGCGTGTGTCGTACGAATGACAAGTGCGGGTCTGCAGGACCTTTTTTGCTAAATGCATAGTTAAGTGATATCTATGTACTTATCATATAGGTATTATAGGTATTATTTTGGAAAAAAAGATAAATACAAAAAGAAACAAATAACTTTCATGCTTGAAACTATGTTTTTGCCATTGTTAAGTAATATCTATGTATTTTTAATGGTAATATTTAGAAAAATGAAAAATGAGCAAACAAAAATCATTCATTCTTGAGACCACGTTTCTGCATTCTAAAGCATTATCTATAACTATATTCTCAGTGGGGCAATAACAAAGAAAATACTTAATGAAGACAAATAAGTATTTGTACTCATAGTGATGTTTCGTTTGAGTTATATTACCAGATTTCTATCCTAAATGCAGCAGGCTTTGTGACGGGATTCAAGAAAATTTGAATCAAGGAAAATGAGGGAGAATTTGATGTGAGTAAAAGTCATCATCGTAAACATGAATCTCATTTGGGCCTCAAAACGCACCTGCAGACTTATATATGTGCCTATAACTTCATACCCCTTCCAATTTTGAAATATTTTGCAAGAATTAATGAAGCAGAGCTTAAAAATTTTTTACAAATAATTTCATTTGCGTTAGTTTCTTGTGAAGTGTAATGAGTGATTTATCTTGACTATATAGCGCCATCGATCCCACGTGTGTGTGGCTCTTGTACCCAGTCTAACTTTTTCGCCACCTGCATGCATGTTTTTTGCCGCCTATGCGATTTAAGTGATTTAATCGTTTAGGCAGCGAAAAACACGCATGCAGGCGGCGAAAAAGTTGGACTGGGCAAGAGGTTCTGAATTTAGGCACATAAAAAAAATGGAATGATGGCATTGAACCAACATCAAGTGATGCACAAAACTATTCCGTGTTTGCAAAGTGCAAGTCAAATTTCGAGGCTGAAATATTCCTTTTGCAGTTTATACTGTAAAGACTCTAGATAACACATTTACGATCGAAAGATAGCTTATGAAAACCCCAGATGATTGTGTAGTTACTTGAATGATATTTCATATTGGTATCATATCTCGTACAATATTTTGTATTTTCTGAATAAAAGAGAATACCTGTAAAAGATGTCATTTAAGCAGTTGTTCACGACGACACAAAACTTCTTTTGAAATTATTTTTAGAGTTAACACTACCTAGTTTGACATAAAGGAGAGTAAAAAAACGCAAATAATACTACTTTTGTACAAAAGTTCTCCCTTTCATTTTCATTCTATAATTTTTCAAGACTGAAATCACAACCTTTACCTAATTATCCTCAGGTTCTGCCATAATTAAACCAAACCCCTTTTGTTATTTATGGTTCTAATTATTTATAGCTCAATGATCTATCTGTTCCAACGAATTTCAGAATACCTCGGATTGTTTTGAGAAACGTGGCAAAATGTCGACGGTTACTTCCAATTGACTCATGTTCAGGTGTGTTTAGATCTATGATTGTCAATTTTATTTATGTGGTAGTTCAAGGCTTTTTGTTTATGCGACAGTGCAAGACTTTCATTAATGTGATAATTCGGGAATTTTTGTCTATGTGATAATTTAAAAGTTTTCGTTCATGTGATAGTTAAATACTTTCGCTTGTGTGATAGTACAAGACTACCATTATTTCATTATTTTCCCAAAGTATTCAAGACTTTGGCTGGCAAGAAAAGAGTGTTGGTGGCCGACCAGCGCCAGCGCCTTTGAACACCCGACAAAGACTGGTTTCGGAGAAGAAGAAAGGCCGCTCCGTCGAGGCTCCAGCAAAGACACGCCGGGATCCGGAGTGCGGACAGACCTGCGTTTGTTAAGGGCTGTTCACCGGCCTACCGTGAACAGACCCTGGAGATGTTCCTATACAGCCTCGGAGATGTTGACTTATAACCTCTAGGGCCAAATGAACCATGTGTCAACGGAGAAAACGTGATGGAAATGCTCTTGGATTTATGCCTGGAGTTCGTGGTTAATATTTTTGCTTCGAGTTGGGGATTAATATTTGTGGCTGAGTTAGTGATTAATATTTGTGCCTGGAGTTGGTGATTAATATCTGTGCCACGAGTTAGTGATTAATATTTGTACCTCGATTAGTGATTAATCTTTGTGCCTCGAGTTAGTGATTAATATTTGTGCCAGGACCTCGTGATTAATATTTTCAATTACGACGACGTGTTGTACAGCCTGTGTCTCACATGTGCAGGCGTAAAGGTGGGTCCGAAGTCGAGGGAACTTTTAAGGATTGTGTACCACAATGGGATCTACATAGTTTTTGAAGCCTTTATTTAAGAAGGGGATTGAGATTTTTTCCGTTCATTGATAGAAGAAAAATAAGTATCTGAATGCGTTCACTGGTTGTTTGTAGAAATTATTTATTAATAAAAAGCGAATTTTGAATAAAACCGTGGAAGTGGCTGTGAATAATCTGGTTTGTGATGAAGTTAGTTTAGTTAATTTCTTGGTGCCTATTTTAGTTTCTTAGTCTCTTGAATCGTGGAAATGGAAGCAGGAAAAGAATTAGCAAGTACATCTGACTGTCATTTCGTTTAGAACTAATAAGAGACCAAAACTGAGAAATGTGTTTTGATTTAGCCGTCCACAAGTATAGGAATATTCCCCGAGTCAAGCCAGTGAGGTGTTCCCAGGCGCTGGAAAAGCTTGAGCTTTGAGGAATTGAATTTTTTGAAATAGTATTTCCCGATTATGTTAATCTTCATCGGATTAGCCATGGTTACTTAATTCCTGTTATTTTCTTAAGCAGGTTTTGTACGAGTGTAGAAGTGAACCACGAATACGTCGCTAAAAATAGAAATCGTTTGTATCTTTTACACGTCTAAACAGATGTACACTTTGTTAAAATTGTACGTTCACAAAAAATTTAAAAGCAAAGAAAATTCTATTCTTTTTTAAATTGGATCGTTTGCACATTTTTCTCTAATCTATCATAACCACACCATAATTTTGTCTTGTCTAACAGTTCTTTTTCTATCCAGAAGCCAAGAGCAACCTAGCCTAAAAAATTTCCATATAGAAAGCGAGAGCATCGCCAACCCATATCGTAAATATGCTACCAATAAAATTATTTTCCCAAGGATCTGCGATGAGTTGCTTAAGAAGAACTAAGAGCTCGCTCCAGCTCTTGATCGCAATCGCTGCCAGTTCGCTCAAACATTTCCTAGAAATTCTTATCAATCCATCAAAGTCAAACACCAGAAATAGGTGAGCTCATTTTGCAGCACGACTTTACTAATCGGTAGGGCAAGCCTTCATTTAGACAATTACATGTAATTTAGATCATTTCTAAGCCTTCAGTAATCCTTCAAATAATTGTTTTCCTGAATCTGTGCCTAGGATTTTGAAAATTCTTCTTTTATTCTTGAGAGAACTGCTGTTAGTTGAATAGAAGTTTTTGCTAAGCAAAAGCAACAACAAAAGTTACCCAACAATTCGTCTATGGCTTCCACAAGTAAATTTCATGAAGAATTCGCCTATGGCTTCCACGAGTTATGAAGTATTCATGAATATACAGGTTAGCTCTAGTTTTTCTTTTTAATTTTTCTAGCTGCTCAAAGCGAGCAACTGTACGCACCATTAACTGATGTCTGGGCATAGTTCAAGTTCTTCACGCGTTAAAATAAAAAGGAACTCACTTAACATTTTCACTCTGGTCTATTAAGCTCCACAAGCGTTCGCCTGCCTCCATAAGCTTCACCACACCAAACCAATGCAGGTTTTAGATACAATCTAGAAAAGAACTTCTCAGCACCAGAAGCATCGAGATATATCTGATGGCTGTAACGCTTCAGTTTTTGTTCCAGCTTTGAAAAAGAGCATACAGAAAAGTAAAGTATCCGTGATGAAGAGATTGTTTTAGATCTACGTTGTCCGTTAAAGAATGCGTTTTATTCCTTCTTATGCATTGTTTTTTTTTATTTCTAGAATTTGTGACGGAAATCTAATTTTACGGAGTGCATTTTAAAATTATCATGTTGAAGAAAACTTTTTGCATGCTGTTCAAACTTTTTTAATGCTGTCGCATTGATTGGCGTAACATCATATTTGCAGAGAATTTCGGAAATACATTACGGAATCAGATGAAGAATACTTTCCTATCTAGCTTATATGAGAAGAAACTACGCTTAAAGTGTGTGTGCGTGAACAATTCGTACGCATCAAAGGCTGCCTGGCTGCCGTTAAGTACAAAAATCGGGATCAATTTTACGGTATTGGAAGAGGCTGTCGTCCGTTTATAAGATTCATTTTTTCTGTATATTTGATTTTTTTCCAATTATTTTCGAAATATTATCCTCTAAGAAAAAATATTTTCATGAATGTAATTTTCAACACTTTGATGCAGTAGCATTCAACAGATGCGTCTTTTATCAGGCGGATGCAGTAGCATTCAACAGATGCGTCTTTTCTCAGGCGAGTAATGCGTTGGTCGCAATTTTCTGTTAATAACAGGTCTCCTCGTCAGCTTATAAATAAACATATAGATAAGTCAATTATGTTTCCGAATGAACATGACTCATTAATTTGTTTCATGTCCATCGTTGCTAGATTTCAGTACAGGCTGTATGTTTTAACTTGCTATGCTGAATTTTTAAAATAATCAGAGAAAATGAAATTTTCTATGCGTGAAATCTGCACGTTAAGAGATTAAATCTTCCATTTGGTAATTATGAGCATCACCAAGTCATACCCAAAGCTTAACACTTCATCTTCATTTCAGAATCTGAGTCATCTTTGACCTGCATTTAGCTCAATAAACACAAACTCGCACTGAGTCAGGGACAGGGAAAGGTTGAGTGATGCTTTGTCTGTGAAAGTCATGGCGTTTGGCACGAAATAGTCAGCTTGTCGTGGTTGAAACACAATATTAGCAATTTAAAAGATCATTCTCAGTTCTCAATGATGCGCGCCCTGCGCAATGATAAAGGATGGCAAAATCAAAATATTATTCGATGGTGGTGCGCAGGACACAAGTTAATTGGAGCACTTCAGTGAGCGTCATATACGGCTCAGGGTTCGGTTAAATTGCTAACTCATTCAAAGCAAGGAAAATCTTCGCCGAAAATAAAGAAACTGTTGAGAAATTGCTAATATATGTGCTGAAAATTCGTCATCCGTTGACGTCCTAAAATACGTTACTTAAGATACACGAAAAAAAAATGAATTCTAACCACACTGTTCATAAGATCATTCCTGCAATGAAATTGACGCATTTGAGAAACGATCTTGAACCCATCCCATCGTCCAAGTTGCCTCTTCATCGTACCTGTTGCTTCAGTGAGAAGAGAAAAACAGATCTGGATTCGGAGCAGCAGGTTGGTCAACAGCGATCGCTTCGAATGAAAGTAAAGGCTTTACGAACAGGAGGGTATTTGGATTAACCAGAAACGCATTACCACCTGTCACTCCGCATCTTCGTTGGCACATTTGCGTTGAATGCCTGCCCAAATACTGCACAGTCAGGAGCGAGTGTGAGCAGTTGCAGAAGCGTTACGTTTTATTGAGGTGCGGTGACAGGCTATAGATTAAGTTGCTCTCAAAGAACAGAGCTCAAATTTTGGTTAGATTCCGTTTCATAACGACAAACTCGGTAATTCAGCATCCCCTACTCTGGCGAATTGCAGGGCAGGTTACTATACGTTGCGTTTCGGCAGTGAAGTGGAGAAACGCGTTTGCTGAGATCACTGTCCATTTAATGGTCTAGCTTTTCTATTCAATTTGTGTCATTTGTTTGGGAGATCCAAGCAAAGTGTCCAGGTCTGAGTCGAGGACAATTGCGACGCGCTTCGGAGGCCCAAGAAGAAGCTGAGCGACTCCCTCCGAGAATGACGATGCACTTCCTCGCCACTTGAAGAAGAAGCACAAATCTCACAGGTGGTTTTATCAAAATTAATTGAACTAGAGAAATGACACAAATCCCATGAGCTACTTTTTAAACAGGGTTGGAGGAGTTGCCGCGAGATAGATGGAGCGAGCCAGGATGGCTTCTGTGTGCGACCTGAATGACGGGGAAACGCCATTACAAAATAAAGAGACGTGTTGTTTGATCTAGAAAAACGCAATTTTCTCTCAGTTTTTTAGGAGTGTCGTTCTCTTAAATACATTACGTGTTCGCACCTGCGTCGAGAAGATCTGGTCTGATTTGTACAGTGTATCTGTTTTATTTTGTTTCAAATCGTGACAGATCCTCACTCAAACCGGCAACTCAATTCTTAAATTATAAAACGATTTGAGCTGATGTAAGAGTCAATAAAACTGAAATTGACTAATTGTAAGATGAAGCTTATCTTGAGGGCTTGCTCATTTGATATTCTTAAGGTATCTTTAGCAAATATTTTAAAGAGAAATTCAAATTGTGTAATTTATTCTGAAAGTTGAGAGAATATTTGGTAGAGAAAATAGAAATTCACCGAGTAAAGTGTCATTTGTCAATTATTTACAACAGGGCCAAGCTACAAATAGGGACATATTGAGGGGTGAGTTGTTGAAAAATGGTGGTAAGAAAAGGGACTGGTGAGTATCATTAAATGAATCAAGTTAAATAATTTTTTATGGAACTGTGAGCGCCGATTTTATCTTTCTGACAATTTAACAAAAGTTTGCAAGAAGTTGGAACATCTCCAAATGATTGCATCGTTGCTGCAAGTCGTCGAAACAAGCAAACATTGTCGTGACGCACTGGGTAAATTTCAGTGATAACTGGTCGTTAGATCTTCTATCGTGTTATGCGTACTTGACTCGAATAAAAAAAAAGACCATCAAACATCAGTTTGCTCGTTAAACACCAGAAATACATCTACAAATTCCTTGAAAATAACAAATTATCAAATAGTGTCATAAAATCGCGTGAAAATGTATCAGCGCGAAACTATTTTCTAAATTAACTAATTCCAAACCGAAGATACGATGGAATACAACATAACTCAAAAAAACTGTCAAGCACTTAGTCGAGACTTAGATGCGAGTCCCTCGAACCATCATTGAATTAGAGAAGATCTAAAATTTGAAGGTGTTCCCGGTAACGCGATATGCCGGGGCGAGACGAGCGGGCCAGCGTCATGGCACACATCCATTACCGACACTCTCCGTGTAAACAGCCGCACCGTGTACACCTCTAATCGCACTTCTGTTTACCCTTCCGTTAGCAATCCTTCTGTTGGAGTGCAGGACTCTCCGTAGAAGGGCCAGGCCCAACTCGACTCTTTACAAACAGAAACGCGAGGCAATTTTCCATCATTTCAGCCTATGTCAAATGGAAGATTTGGGCTGAATCGTGGTCGTGGTGACGTCATCGGAGTGACGTGATCAAGTCGGTTTGTGTTATCAGATGCGAAAATTTAGGCTAAATTCATGCCATGGTGACACAATCGTAGCGACCTGATAAATGTGGTTATTATTAAAGTTTGAATGTACCATCAGATGCTTAAATTTGAGCCAAATTCGGGTGATTGCGACATTGTTTGAGTAACGTACGAGTGCAGTAATCATAAGAGCTCTAAATAATTTATTATAAATTAGACTCCTGGTGTTTAATGAAATTATAGTGAAGTGAAGTTTTCTTTCATTGTTTCATAAACGAAGAATGCAAAATAAGCCGATGTACTTGAGCAGCACTTGGAAACTGAATTTGATACCATATAGTTGATAATATACTAAGTGGAATGATGCCTTGCCCGTGCAGTGTAAGTAATACTCTAGATAGTTTATTTTTCATAGGGATCCTTATCGTAGAATATTATTCTCTATCAGACCTGCATAAACAGACCAGTTTCTAACCAAGAAAGCTTTTCAAATATTTTTAAATAAGAGCACGGTAATAATTTAATTAGATTGTACTTTTCAAATTCATTTTTTAAAGTAAAGGAAAATTTTTTATCGAAATATTTATATTGAAATTGATTACAATTTTAATAACAATTACAATGTAAAATATATACCACTAAAAATATATAAAAAAATAGAATGAATTTTTGAATAGAAATTTTCCAGTGCGTGGCCACTACACTAGCATTTAATTACTGTACAAGAGACCAATTATACGCTTCAATTTTCACAAGCAAAAACCACTTGCAGTTCAGAAAAAGTTAAACAACCATCGACACTTCGTCAGCCGATTGATCAATCAAAATTTTGACTTCAGAATGACTTCATTTCGTAGCGGTCAGCAAAACTTCAGAATGACTTCATTTCGTAGCTGTCAGCAAAACTTCAGAATGACTTCATTTCGTAGCTGTCAGCAAAACTTCAGAATGACTTCATTTCGTAGCTGTCAGCAAAACTTCAAAATGACTTCATTTCGTAGCTGTCAGCAAAAATATCTGACTTTATTTGTGATGTCAAATCTGAACCTATCCTTACGAGCCACATTTCAATGTTATTGCAGATTATTTCATCTTCCATTAGGTCCTTTCATCATTTTACACACACGGTTACTCTGAATTATTAGGAGACGATTTTAAATTTAAGCGCATTTGAGCAGCTTTAGTTTCAAAAGTAATATCGACATCAGCAACGTTTTGCTTGTCCTCTCCTTGAAAAAAGTTTACATTTTTGGAAATTAATATTCGTGGGTGAGCGGAATATTTATCACATTCAACAGGTAAAAAGCACCCAATCGTACGAGGAAAGTATTTGAAATATGTTTAGCTTAATTTATTTCTCCGTAATTCATTACCAAATATTGGTAAATTACAAGGAGAAAATGCTTCGTTGAAGCTGAAGATAAAGTTGCATTATTGTTGAAATACAATTTTTCCTTTTCCCATAACGAACTTCACTAGTCCCTTGAATCGCGTCATAATTTGATGGCTTATACTCTCCCTAGATTTTTTTACTAGTAAAGACAAACCATGAATGCAATTCAGTTGCTTACACCAAAATGATTTTCCAGTCCAGTTTTATTTTAAAAAAACTATGAAGACAATCCAATTGCCAACACCAAAATGATTTTCCAGTCCAGTATACCAGCGCCACTCTCCTGGTCCTGAAAAAGTGGTAACGTTAAGTTTGCTTAGAGTCCTAGACCTCGAAAGTCAATAGAAGAGAACAGCAAGAACGAGCTCTTTGTATATACTACGTTCCGTTTTGCGGAGCAGCAGTAGAGTACAGTAAAGTTTTGTAACGGAGTTGACGAGCACTGACGGAGAAAACAATCAATAAAATCGATCGGTGTCTGATGATAAAATCGTCGAAGAAACATTGTAACCTAGCATCTGTGTGTAACTCAGGTTCTGTGTAACTTAGTAGGTGTGAGTAACATAGTAACTGTGTTACTTAGTATCTGTGATGTGAAGCCTTGAAGAACTGATCGTCTGATGGAATACAAATTCATTTTCTGTTATGAGGAACAATGTAAATGCATAAATGATTACCTGAAAAGGATATACGACTATGCTTTTCCATTAGAACGCTCCTTCAGAATGGTTAATTAAAAAGGACAGTGAATTTAAAAACGTTTTCTTGATGGAATCCATTTCAATTAGAAGCTTCTGTAGGCTTCAACGACTCGCAGAGAGGCACCGGAGAAGCCTGTCAACCTTGGCTGAATAAACTAAGTCGACATCAAGTCGACAAATCGGGACGCGGTTAGCCTGCTTGTTTGCTCTCTAAAGTCAGAAGTGCGAACCCTGTTCGACGTTTTTCGTGCCTCTCGGTTGTTTTTGGTCATTTTTCGAAGCCTTGAAGAGCCCTTCCAGCCGATCTTTATGGCACGTGAGTACTTTGACAAGCTCTTTTGTTGAACCTTTCCCAGCGCTCACTTGCGCTCGTGAAAACCTACAGACTCACTCGGAAAAGTCGACATCATTTGGTCAGCAAGGATAGAGAAATCAAAACAACAGTTGGGGGCTCACGTAAAAATTGGACATTCCTCTTTCGATTTCCTTCGTTCTTTAGAGGTAAAACGTTGGAGAAGAAAGTTCTCGTGTGAATGATCACATACCCGGAGTAGTTCTCGAGCGAAATATACTTTTTAATAGTTCAGTAGGTGAAAAATTAGAATTAGTTAGAATGGGTAAGGAAATCCAACGCTTCCACATTTAGGCTAGGTTACGGTAGAGTACGATAGGTTATGATAGGGTGCGATAGGTTTCGGTAGAGTACGATAGGTTACGGTAGGGCACGATAGGTTACGATAGGGTACGATAGGTTACGGTAGGGCACGATAGGTTACGATAGGGTACGATAGGGCACGATAGGGTACGAAAGGTTACGGTAGGGCACGATAGGTTACGATAGGTTACGATAGGTTACAACAGGGCACGATAGGGTACGATAGGGCACCATAGATTACGGTAGGGCACGATAGGCTACGGTAGGGCACGATTGGTTACGGTAGGGCACGATAGGTTACGATAGGTTACGATAGGTTACGACAGGGCACGATAGGTTACGATAGGTTACGATAGGGTACGATAGGGTACGATAGGGCACCATAGATTACGGTAGGGCACGATAGGCTACGGTAGGGCACGATAGGTTACGATAGGGTACGGTAGCTTACGGTAGGGTACGGTAGGTTACGGTAGGGTAGAAAAAGTATCTATAGATTAGTACGTAATGTAATGGGATTTGACGAGTAAGAATGGATGAGGTTTCGTAAGTTAGGTAGAAATTAATCACAAATCTTTACGCGAGTTGACGAGTAAGGCTCCAGGTAGATGTGCTTGCGTAATTTAGGTAAAAGATTACCTTGAATTTCATACGGACCCGCCAAGTGGTGATGTGATTTTATGAAGTCGATTCAGGAGGAAGGACAGCGGTAATATTGTGAAAGGTAAGTAAGTATACATAGATTTTCCCTTAGAGGTCATGTGTTCAAATGTTGTCAAGTGCCAAGTACTCTTGATGGCCAGAGCGCAGCTTTTTATGGCAAACATTATATTTTTATGGACAAAGTTTAGCTCTCTGCGGCTAAAGTTTATGAC
Source organism: Morinoia aosen (assembly GCA_030386875.1). Taxonomy (NCBI): domain Eukaryota; kingdom Metazoa; phylum Arthropoda; class Malacostraca; order Amphipoda; family Talitridae; genus Morinoia; species Morinoia aosen. Next base: position 1,144,321 of record CM059571.1, read on the forward strand.
CAAAGTTTTTTTTTCTCATGAGAGCCATAGTTTGTGACCAAAATTAAGGTTTAAAATGCAAGTCAGAGAAAATTGGCCAGGGCAATGGTCAACCTATAATATTAATCAACTTCTGAAGCCAAGTTTAGAAAGACTTTATATTTGAAAAAACTGTAGAGTTCAAGAATTCGTAAGAGTTTTGTATTCTTTTTTGAAGGGTTGAATTGTTGTGGTTGAATTAGCCTTGGGATTGAATTCGTTCATTGATTTGTTACTTTCATTATTTTGTGAGCGTGCCAGAAATATTTTGTTTCACTCTTGGAAACAGCTAACATTACAAATGAAATTTATTTGATTTGAGCCTAATAATAATAATGATGATCAATTCAATTAACCGGTTACTTTACTGTCGAATCGTTGTGAATCCTCTGGGTTTTCCGTTATAAAAACCGCCATTACAAGACTGGCACTGGCATTGGGTTGTCTTCGACATCAGAATAGGACTGAACTGCGACTGGCCGTGAATCCAACAAAAAAACACATAACTTGGTCTAAATTTCCTCTCAGTACATCTATAACTATTAGTACGTCGGTTTGACGTCGCGTACTCTAGGCTGTAGGGTGGCCGAGCATCGAGGTAGGAGTTACTGCACATGAAATATTATGTCTAGTCCAACACATTCAGCTATCGGGGATCATTCAGAGCATTGTGATAGCCCATTTGACAACAGTAATTTTAAAATTTTCACTAGATCAAAATTTGCCTCCGTTTTAAGGATTTTAGAGTCTCGATTCATTTTAAAAAAATAACCAATTTTAAACGACGAACTTAGTTCTTTTCCATTGTCAATAGTTAACAGGTAGCTTTTAAGGTTAGTTGTTCGTTTGTTTGTTTGTTTTTGCAATTCATGAACGTTCTAATTCATTTCATGTTTTTCAGGTAAATTTGTTTTGCTGAAGATGAGCGTATGCTCGAAACGTTAATTTTATTGTTTTGCTTGCAGTTTTTAATTCGAGTAAATGTTTTATACGGTGTTTTTGGTTCTCTCTTTTTTACTTATATTCAACTCAATTTTAAAGTCAGAAGTGATTAGAAAATTAATAAATACCAAATATTAACTGGGTCTATTAAATACCAGTAATTTAAAAAAAGATTGTTAGAATTTTTCAAACGACGCATCGATGGATTGTATTGCAAGCAGTGTGTTAAGGAAAATTGATGCAAAAATTAAAATGTTAAGATGTAGATTGGTGCTTGAATGAAAAATTTGCCAAGTGAAACACTGATGCACCACTTCGTAGTCAACGTGGTAACATTTTTTGTGTATAGAGAGGCGGTACGCGTTCATCCTTTGAAATTTTGAAGCAAATTTCACGTGAGAAAATCACTAATAATGATGATAAATTTTGGAATATAGGTGAAGTTTAACAGTTGAATTGCTGCCACAGTTTCTATCTCTAAAAAAATGTCCCATTAAATGTGTCGTATTCTCTGGGTAAAATGTGCCCTATTCTCTGGGTAAAATGTGCCGTATTTTCTGGGTAAAATGTGCCGTATACTCTGGGTAAAATGTGCCGTATACTCTGAGTAAGATGTGCCATATTCTCTGGGTAAAATGTGCCATATTCTCTGCGTAAAATGTGCCGTATTTTCTGGGTAAAATGTGCCGTATACTATGGGTAAAATGTGCCGTATACTCTGAGTAAATGTGCCGTATTCTCTGGGTAAAATGTGCCGTATTCTTTGGGTAAAATGTGCGGTATTCTCTGGGTAAAATGTGCCGTATTCTATGGGTAAAATGTGCCGTATTCTATGGGTAAAATGTGCCCTATTCTATGGGTAAAATGTGCCGTATTCTCTGGGTAAAATGTGCCGTATTCTATGGGTAAAATGTGCCCTATTCTCTGGGTAAAATGTGCCGTATTCTTTGGTTAAAATGTGCCGTATTCTCTGGGTAAAATGTGCCGTATTCTATGGGTAAAATGTGCCCTATTCTCTGGGTAAAATGTGCCGTATTCTTTGGGTAAAATGTGCCCTATTCTCTGGGTAAAATGTGCCCTATTCTCTGGGTAAAATGTGCCGTATTCTCTGGGTAAAATGTGCCGTATTCTATGGGTAAAATGTGCCCTATTCTCTGGGTAAAATGTGCCGTATTCTTTCGAGTAAAATATGCTGAGCTCTCTTGGTAAAATGTGCCGTATTCTCTGGGTAAAACGTGCCGTATTCTCTGAGTAAAATGTGCCGTATTTTTTGAGTAAAATATGCCGGATACTCTAGGTAAGAAGAATTAATAGACGGACTGTCGCGGAAAAATCTTACTTACTAAGCTGGTACATTGATGAAAGCATAAATTTTACATGTTTCTATTGGCATCGCGGAGGCGCACCGGCGATTCAAGGGTTCGTTTGAACGTATTTTTGATTCGCATGCATTCTAATAAGAAAAGTAAAATTTATCGTCTTACAAATTGACCAGTCGGATTTGTTCGGTATCGACGAAATGTTTAGACAAATCTTTGATTCCCATGAAGTTTAGAAAGAAAAATAAAAATCACTCTCTTGAAGATTGTCAAGGCGGATTTGTTCCGTATGGACGAGCAAACTTTATTTTCATGCCGTAAGTCCGTAGGCGGCATTGGTGTCTTTTCTAGAGTGTTTGATATTTTGGCGTCCACACACACACTCAGTAAAAAGTATACGATCGGCTCTGTGTGTTTGCAAATACCTTCACTTATCGATGGCCTTTGCTTATGCCTATATGCCAGGGAGGCTCGTGTTAATTCTGGGTGCAAATTATGTCCGGCCGCTAACTCGGCACTTCTTACAATGCAGCACTAACAAATCTTGCTTACTTTGTGACACCTCTCCGGAGAAAAGTCACACCTTCGCTAAAAGATTGTTTTCGGCCGCTCGGGAGGGCTCATTCACACCTGGAGAACTTTTACGTGCGTACTTTGGTCGTAGGCTTCTTCTTGCGAGCACCTCAGGTGCTGTTCGACAGATATTTCTTCAAATGAACTTTATTTGGGTATGAAGTATTGTGTAAGGTACTGTATGGTATTGTATTCGAGTATGAAGTGCTATTGAACAGACATTTCTTCCCAAGCACGCAACTCGTTCAAAATGAACTTTTGTTGGGTATAAAACATTGTATAGGGTATGATATTGTACTTGTATAGAGTATTCTATAAGGTGTGGTACTGTACTCGTATAAGGTATGCTATTGTATTCGAGTATATAGTACAGTTCAAAAGACGTTTCTTCCCAAGCCCGAACTCGTTCAAGTTCTTTTGTTGGGTATTGTTGGGTATACAGTATTATATAAAATGTGTTATTGTACTCGAGTATATAGTGCAGTTGAAAAGATATTGGGTCCCCAAGAACGTAACTTATTCAATATGAACTTGAGTGTTTGAGTATTGTATAAGGTATGATGTTGTACTTGTATAGAGTATTGCATAAGGTATGGTATTGTAATATTGTATGGTATTGTACAAAGTGTTGTATGAGGTATCGTATTGTTCTTGAGTATTAAGCATTCAAAATGAACTTGAACACTTAAATTGAAAGAAATGTTCGTGACTTGTTGAGTTCAGATATTATTACGAAAACAAAGTGGCATTATATGTTTGCGCAGGATTTTTTGGCCCTGTTTAGAATGATGGTCTGCATGTCTACTACCAGCAGCTTTGAAGGACTGAAACAACAGTCAACAAATTTCTAATTCGTTTTGTTTAAACGTTCAACCCACTTTTGACATTTCTCAGTTGTACCTAAAAGGTATGGAACAAACTCTCTCGTGAATTTATTGCAAAAATGATAATCAATTATTCCTTTGTGATGCAGAAAACTCCCATACGTTCTGTTTCGATTTTGAAACGTTTATTTTTTTTATATTTTCATTTCGTGAAATACGGCGAGCGAAACCGAATGGGATTTTTACACTTCATTTATTATACATTTTTCTTCTTGATAAAATGTTATTACTGTTTGAGCATAAGAAACTTAAATTTCGTTCAGGCTTATTGAGCACTTATTCGCTGAAAATTTTCAAGCGCTAATAAAAACTTTATACTTTCCAGAACCGGGGGGTTAAAATTGCCACTCTCTGTTAATTGAAGTTTTTGCATATATTCTCTCGCAGAACATTAATTTTATCTGTGCCTCCGACATTTTAAAAGTGATAGCTTATGTAAAGTCATACAATGGTTTTTCTAAGATAAAAGTTCAGCTCATGAAGAAGATAGACACCATTTGCATTTACTCTGGCATTTTGCTCATACTTCCAAAATAATACATTCGACATAAACAAAAACCTAAAATAAAAAATAACAATAATCGCCCTTTTAATTCTATTCAACAAAAGCCAGCCACTGAAAACAAGTTCCTTTCGTGGCTCTAATTAATAATTTATAATTCCAAAGATCTGTAAATGACCTGCATAACGAAACATTCATTGCTCAAAGTCTTCCGTTGTTCTAACAAAGCGTTAATAAATCCAAAGTTCTGTGAACAACTTGCATGACAAAACACTCTGCTCAAAGTACTTACACTCCGTGTAATCTCCTTTTCCACAAGAAACGACGATGAAAGAACGATAGAAGAACCGTTTATTATGATCTCCACAGTAGATCACGGGACATCATCCGGGCGGTAATGGGCGAGGAGCTTAGGACCTCGGTGTTGTTCTTCTCCCCCGTGAAGAATCCTATTAAAGTTGCCTGATTGCGGGAGCTAAATAAGTGTGTTGTGGCGGAGCTCAGGGGGAGGCTCTCCAGCCCAGCCCTCCTGCTGGTCCAGGTGTCGGTCTCGCCGCAGTCAGTCAGGACCGCGGTAGAAGAAACAAGGTAGGGTAAAAGCAGTCTTATTTTCGTCGACCGTGTGGCAATGCTGACGGTATGGCAACGAACCAATAGCAGCGCTGAGGACTTCAGCTTTGCGCGCATGCGCGACTTCTTAACACGTTGACTACGTAGTGGTAAATGTAGGGGAAACAAGGTAGAGTCATTTTTATGGGGGAAAATACACCTCCTCTTGTTTGGCTAGCCAATAGAACGGCTTCGTTTCAAACAAACTTTACGACGTCACCATTGCGACATGTCTTTAGGCCAATAGTGGAGTCACATTTGGGGCTAGCAGTGTTGCCTGATGCAATTTGAGCGCTGCTATTGGTTCGTTACCATGACGTCACCATTGCGACACGGTCGACGAAAAAAAGAACTGGTTTGACCCTACATTGTTTCTTCTACCGTGATAGTGGTAAACATAGGTGCCACTTGGTGAAATGCTGAATTGCGTACTAGTATCAATGAGAAAAGCATTTTAGTTCTTTCCCAATCGTTTTTTTAATTGATTTCATTGATTTCAGCATTTAAGGTGAATTGTAATCGAGTAGCTATATTTTTCACGCGTCTTGGAAAGAATAAAGATGTATTCGGGCACCGAAGCTTGTTTCTCATACTTGTACCCACAATCTAACCTAACCAACGTTAATAATCGCTCAAATGTAATCAACGTGGTAACGCGTTCCCCACGTATTGGGCCATATGTGTGTTAATTGGTAAATTGATCATTCACGTACCGGTATAAATGAATGAAATTTCATTTGTTTTGCGACATTTTAAAAACAATTGTAATCACGTGAAGTGTAATGTAATCGTCCCATTGTATTTTCATATTTCTCAGAAAGAATAAAAGAGTATTCGAGTAGCAAAATCGATTTCCTCCTTCTGCTCCTTACAACCTAACCAAACCAAGCGTTAACAACAGCGGAAAAGCAGTGAACGTGTCATATTTATAGCTAAGTTTGTTCCCTAAGGTGTTCTTTGAAGATCACTGCCAAGAGACAGTTTCTTCCTCATTTTGGTATCGGTGACAACCTGATGCCAGCGCCAGTCTAGTGACGGTGGTTGTGATGACGCCAACACGAGTACAAAAATGCTGACGTTAAAAGGTTAATTGCCTCTACAGTTCTGCGCCACGCGCTCTCGTGTTTGAATTTGGGTCTGTTCTGCTTGACGAGCTCCCTGGCTTGTGCGTCCTCGCATTGGCGCAGTGCGTGAGTTTTCACTCACAAAATTTGAGAAGTATTTGTGTTTGATGAAGCTGAATTTGTTAAGTTGCGGTCACTCAGCTGTTAAATGAACTGTTGATCTTGGGGTTGGGGGTGCTGAATTTGTTTCAAGTTGCGGTCACTTTAAGTTGAGGGAGGTACTGAATTCGTCGGGTCCCCCCTTAATTAAAACAGTTTGATGTTTTCTATGTAACTGGTCACAGCAGCTTGATTTGTGACTGTGATGGACAGAGAACTGTCCTCAGGGCTTATGCAAAAATCGAATATTGTTTGGTTGCTCGAGTTGGACTTCGTAATGCTTGTGAACGTTTTACTGTAGAATACTAACGTACGATAACTTAGCGCGCAATCACGCAAATTAACTGCAAACACCAGCTAATGTTCGGTTATTATTTCAGAGGCTGAAGTTACGAATATCCATTCTATTATTGCCCATGGTAGTAAGTTAAAAACATCTTTACCAATAAAACAGTAAAACGAACAATGTCACATCAATACTGGACTAAGTGCTCTCGATAGCGTGTATGAGGAGGCTGCTACTGGTTTGGTAATAATTTGTTGGTGTAATGCTGCTTCAGAGGCGACTGGAATAAAGGTATTGACTGCTCTACCTGCGTTTTTGAGAGCAGGGCTAGGCCTCTTCATGGCACTTCAAAGATATGTCTATGGAATTTAGATGGCAGAGAACGTCTATCTCATTGGCTTTCACTCAATGTCGCAAGAGCGAAATTTAATTTCGAAAGCAGGAGATCTGCGAGAACTTTTCATCTACAAGAAACAAATAGAGGCTTTATAAGTTAGCTTTTCATTTATGTATGAAATAATTTCTTTATTAGATCAGGTCAAGCTCTGCACTGCTTTCCAGGAAATAAACTAACGAGCCCGAACTAAATTTTTCTATTCAAAGAGATTGATTCAGTAGAAAATGGCTATAACCAATCTCTTTTTAAAATTTGAATGAATTTGCTGTTGTTGCTAATATTTTAGCTCATCAATAACGGTATTGTATATTGATGGTGGTATTCTAGTTCATCAATAACAGCACTTCTCAGTACCAATAATTCTAAGTTGCTCAGCTGAGTTGCGGTGCCCGGACTGATGCCCTTTGAAACATTTGATTTTGAGGTTTAAATAGAAATTCCGAACAGGAGTAATTATGGCATATTAAGGTTCTCCGAGCTCGTTAAGTATCGTAATCATACAATGATTTTTCAATTGTAGCATTGATAATGAACTGTCAAGACTTCAAGTTTCTTGAGAAATTCAATCAGTTAATTTTCATTGATTAGCGAGAAAAAAGAAATGATTCTGAAGCCTGGCTCATTTAGAGGGTTTGAAAATCGTTGAAATTTAGCAAAGTGTTGTTTTTGAAGTGGGTTTTGTTTCTAGTACGAACCTTATTTTTAATCTATGATTGGCCTACAGAAAAGATTTCATTCCAATTACGTGCTTTCCAAATGTAGAGACCTTTTTCATTCCAGATCCCAAAGCTCGTTCCCTTCTCCCCATTGTTTATGCCATAACGAGACAATTTTCTTATTTCGCTTCAACAGTCAAATTCGAGTACATTCGTTCATACGAAGCATTAGGAAATCCTTTAATCACGAACCAGTTGTGCCACTCAAAACATTTTCTCTACCAGACACATCAGGAAACACTTCATCCACGAATCAGATGTGCTGCTCAAAGTATAGCGGCTTGCCGCGAAGTTTCTTTTCGGATCGTTGCCGTTGCACACACGCATGTCTGTGCGCAGATTTGGGTGCGAGAGAATCCAACCCTTCAACACGACCGGCTTCTGCTAAGCTTTGATTGATGCTGCGACCACCAGATGGAAAATAATATACTTTTTTGATGGATCACCGCCACCAAAGAGCTCCGTAGACTAAGCTGGCGAGTAATTAATTCTAGCTTCCATCCATCAGAGACAAAGCGAATTTACTAATTTCTGGTCTTAGTATTGATAAATGATTTTCAGGCATTTCTTTGGCGGCTGGTAATGCTATACCGCTAGAAATTGAATCTTATTTTATAACGTATATTTCTAATTGGTATTTTAGCGCGTTAACTGCGATGGGTTAAACTGTAGTTCAATATTCAGTTTAAATTTAAAGTCAATTGTGGTAATCAACTTTGAAAATAGCAAAGAATTTAACTGGATCGGTCGGCCTTTTTTTTAACTTTCATTAAGTATTAATAAAAAATGAGTTAGTGAATACAGGTCGTTCAGCGGCACCATGAAAATCCCGTAAGTGACCGCCGGTGGGTCACTTCGCAGGAAATGTGTTAAACTTATTTAGTGCAATTATATTAAATGTTATAATTTTACTTATCAAAATAATAATAATTATGATATATATTATTTAATATACTCATATCCTATACTCCCCTCAGGGGGATACAAATATTGTATCTATGGGAATTAGCGCTCACAGGGGAAAAATGTGAGGGCCCGAGCTGAGAGTTAGGTAGGCCTTCTTTTTGTTGAAATGAATGTTTTTTGTCATGTTAAGGACCACCTTTTTTCGGTTCACTGCTGTCCTGTTTTTCAGCACCTCTCACTTTCTTCTTCAACTTTTATCTTATTTCATGAACTTCTTTCTCATCTTATTGTTTCTATGCCCCTTCAGCAGAGATTCCTCATTTTCTTATCTCCATACTAAATGGTGCCTTCCTCCTTCCTCTCTTCGATACGCTCTATTAATGTAGCGGTTAGGGAGGCTTAAACTAACTTATAATATAATCTAATCTAATCATATCCTATCCTATACTGAATAATACAGAATGCTTTTCATTTTAACCATTTGTCAATCCTGAAGTTATTATTAATTTTATTCTAATGACAGTAGCACCATTAAAAAATCTTATTCTAAAGAGTGGATGCCTCAAAAGAGTTGCTTTACGCTGGGCACGACTCACTCCGTGCGTGATTTTTATTCTCTCTCTGCAAGGCTTGGTTTTAACCGAGTTTTTTACCTATGAGTGAAATAAATTCAGGTTATACACTACCCACAGAAATTGAAAGCTAACCTAATAAAATGAACATGACTGATGATAACGTAAGGCTTGAAACATTTCAATAAAATATTTTTGAAGTACTTCTGCGTTTTAAACTTTTTGTTTGAAGAATATGTTCACTTAGCATTTACGAGTGCCCATGCATGCAGTTGTTATAATAGGCCGGGTGAACCTTATTGCCTTCCCGTATGATTTTAATTTAGGAACAAAGCTGAACTTCATTTTAAAGTGAGGTTCAATTTAGCTATTAACGCTCTGACCGCAACGTGAGCCACCGGTGGCCACGAAAATATTTCCATAATGTTTCTAACCAACCAGCAGTCACAAGTCAATTTTCATGTTTACTTAATTAAAGCTAAATGAAGGCAGGATCCACGTTAATGTCTACTATTTCAAAATAATGCTTACTGCACTTGACTCTAAATTCGAATGGCATATTGAACTTGAGTTTAGCCAATTGCGGCCTACGAAAGTTTCACGAGAAGTTGTAGTTATTGCGACTCAAGTCCCCGGGAAAGACTGTGAGGAAAGGAAGACATGTTAAGTCTATGGAGTTAGACATGAGAGTTTCAAGTTACAGGCTCACTACGTATTGGCACATATGTGTACCACTGGATAAATTGCTCATCTACGTACCAGTAACAATGGCTGGCTACCATTTCACTGTTTTCTCTACCTTTTTTTGAATTAGACTATGGCGTACAAGTTAAAATGTTATCATTCAGTTATATTTGTCCCGCTTGTTAGAAAGGGTAAGAATGTAATCAAGCAGTAAAGACGGCTTTTCAGTTCTGCTTCTTCCAACGTAACCGAACTTACCGTAGCAACCGCAGAAATATGGTGAATATCTAAATGGACGTAAATCGGTCCTAGCGAAATTTCTGGGTGCAGGCTAGGAGGAGTTCCGTAATTTCACAAGCAGAGCGTGATGGTAAACAAAAATCTTGCTTCGAAGGATTGTGTGAGACTCTTATTCGAAAATTTAAATTCATGGAAGTTACACCTGGCGAATATTTGAGAAAGGATGTATAGATTGTATATGTGTATACCATTTGATTTTAACGCAAGGAATTTATATCATTTTAGTTTTAGGAAATGGAACGGGCTACTGAATATATAATTTGTGATGAAATTAGCACCTGCGCTCGTTACAAGTGCAAAATAACACTATCTTCTAATTAATTGAACAAAATTTTTACGAGCATAATTTGAAAGCAAGTCAGTAATTCTCACACTGCACTCATGTGCCCTGGTGAACAACACATGTGGGTGTAAAAATGAATTTTTGAAATTGGGACAAATGTGTCCGATGAGTACTTCACGAGCGGGAGTGTCAGATAGGAAAATGTGAAACAACTGGCGATTGGCGTGAATGAAAAACATATGTATGAAAAAGGAAAAGATAAGAAAACTGAAAATAGAGTTGATTCAGATGCAGAGATGTATGAAAAAGGAGAATATGAAAGGGCTGGAGATCAGGATGAATGGAAAAAATTATTTATCACGTTTTTTTTTCTAGTGAGAGGAAATTGACACTGAAAAATATATATATAAATTTTTCCCTTGGTGCATCTTGTCTCTCTTAAGCATACACTGAGTGTTCATTCCATTAAATTCTACGGAATAAATTTAGCATGTACTGAAAATACCGTTTGCTATAAAATTTTCTTTCAAAAAACAGACTCATTTTTCTATGTGAATATCTTTTCTAGTATCGGAGAAAAGCGTTCCATGTTTAATCGTTATACTTTAGAGCAGAAATACTTTCTTCGCTCAATAAGAATTTCACAGTTTTTACGAAGGCCTGAACACCCCCAGCAGAGGTTCTGAAGCGTGGCCTGCTTTGTTATGAAACTAGCAGCTTCCAAAAGCTTGATTCGGTCTGCGTTTTGTTGTTTCCTGTACGACGAGAATACTTTTCTGAGCATTTGTATAATTGACTTTCATGTATTTTTCGTTATCGTTGGAAATAACAGTGACTTATTACAAGCTAACTTAAACATTTGGTTAGGAAAATTTTTTTAAACAACTCTGGTGGTTTAATTTCAAGAAAATGTCACAAGATCTCAGAGTTAAAACCTGTTGATCGATTTTATACTGCCACCTTCGCTTCTCGTCAAAACTAGTAACCCAACTAGAGCATATATTTTCATTTCCATTTAGTAGACATTATCTTTGTGTGGCATTTTCTTTACCTAGATTTAGGAAGCGTGTTATGTCAAAACTAATTGCCTAACTTGAGACGAGTCTTATTTTTTATTTTCATGCTTTAGACATTATATTTCATCTCAGGTATTTTTACCGTCATGCTACTTTTCATCACCCTAACTCTAAAACAAGTCTAATCGAAACTCATTCCTTTTTAATTAAGTCTTCATCTTGGCTCGTAACGAACATTACTGAAACATAAATTTTACTTCGACCCAGCACAAATTTTAATTATGCCTTCAGTCTACTGATTCACGATCACTCTTTATAAACTAATTACCTCTAGTTTCCTGATTCACGATCACTGTATTCAAATTAATTACCTCTAGTTTCCTGATTCACGATCACTCTTTATAAATGCAACTTAAAAAACACCCCAAAACCTCACCCCAGTTCACCCGAGCGGGCGTGTATTTGATCTCTATCATAAATTTGTTTAGCAATACCTCAAACTTAATTACCTTCGGCTCACTGATGTACTATCACTCTTTATAAACTAATCATCTCAGTCTATAAATTGAAATCATTCTCCTTAAATGCAACCTAGAAAAAAATAAAAAAACTCACCCCCAGTTCACCCGAGCGGGCGTGTATTTGACCTTCCCTGGTCACACAGTACCCGGGGTTTGGCGCCGTGTCATAGTGCGTCGAAATACGGCCAGCTCGTGAGATTGTGACCGTGATTGTCCAGAGTTATGCTCCGCTCTCAAACAACGGCCTCAAGCATAACCTCTCAATCTGCACTCTACTGCAGGACCTCCCTTATGTATAGAATTTGGCGTTCTGGATACCCGAAAAGTGAAAATTGTTTCCCGGAGTGTCCAAATATTTTAGACGTTATAGCTTGACATACCGAAAAAGAGTATTGTGGGCAGTTTCGGTTTTTGTGTTCGAAAAAATAAATTGTTTAACATATGTTCCGGAAAGTTCATTTTGTGAAAGTATTTAAAAATGCAGGGACTGAGGTAAAATGATGGGTATGATGTAAACGTGGAATGATTTCTTCTAAAGAATGATTTTCCCTTCCATAGATCGAGTGAAGTTCTAGATCGTCTGGGAGTCATAAAATAGAATTGCATGTGGCCTCAGGAACAAGGGAAACCAGACGTCAACATCAAAAATAAAAAAAACACATAGGAAAAATTTATCTTGAAGTTGTTAGATCTGTTCTTCACTTTCGAAGATGGCACTTGTGCCCTAAAAATGTAATCAAAAACATTACTGAATTAAGTGAAGAACCCCAATCTAAGTAAGTCTTCTCTTTGCTGTTACATAGTTGAGCATCCTACACTCCTTCAAAACTTGAGAATTATCAAATTCTTCACGAGTTTCTCAAGCATTGTGTGTGTGTGTGGGAGACGTGATCAGAGAACCAGGAATTCACGCTCATCTTCGAGAATCATTTAGTTCTGGTTTAAAAAGGAGAATTTTGGTCCGGAACGAAATGAAGCCGATCAAGATCTGAATTTCTCCGTAAAAGGATCAGTGCGGGGCGTGGGAAGGAGCTTGGCTCCAGAGGGCAAAGATGAACCTCATAAAATTGAGCTCCGAAGCGCTGTGTGCAGAGCGAGCGCGTCTGTCGAGCTCTGGAGAACGCAGCGTTGTGTGTCCGTGTAGCATGAGGTACGGGGAGAGACTTTTAAAGGACTTGGCCTCAATGGAACTTTGTCTCTGGTCCAACGCCCGTTATTCTTGTTGCGGGGCATTCGTCATGCAGGGTGTTTGCTATAAATGTATGCCTTTCAAAATTTCAATAACTTTTAAAATACCGGGTGCGTTAGTGGAGCGGGAAATTTTTAAGGTTCTTAAAACAATGAAAAATAAGGTACAAAAAATGTATTTGCTATATAATATATGAATGTTTATGTTTATCATTTATAAACCCAACATATTTTATTTATACCCTATTCTTCATTGTTTTAAGAACCTTAAAAAGTGTCCGTTTCACTGATGCACCCTTGAAATAGGAGACTATAACATAAGACATCCGAAAGGACAGGATTCAATGTTTTCTTTCGTATCTGGTATACCCTCCCAATATAAGCATAAACATCAAGGGTGCAGGAGAGAAGATTGCTGTAATCAGCAAACATGGCACAACTGACTCTACAAACACGCAAGTTCATCATCGAAGAAATGAGAAAAATTAATTGGATCCATCGTCGGGACTCAGAGGAAATTCTTCTTTAAAAACCGATTCAAACCTAACAAAAATAATAATTCAGAGGAACTTCCACAAATGGCAATCCTAGTTAATTGCGAGAAACATCAATAAAGGAAGATCTTGAAAAAAGTTTCTGAACGCACAGCGGAAAATATTGAATGGCTTAGAACTCTTGCGGCGGGCATTTTGAATTGTAGGTCCAATAAAGTAAAATAAAAATGAAAAACTAACTCTTTTTCTCTCCAATAATGCCAGTTTTATTTCCCTATCCTGTCTGTGAAAAAGGTTATAGCAATTTTAAAACATATGCAGTTTTTGCAACCTCCCTATCTACTCTATAGTTATTTTTTTTCAAATTTCTTATATTGTGTTCAGCCTTAATTAAATTTTTCATCTGGTTTAATAGCCTTTACATAGACACCATTGGTGGCACGAAGCGACGGCCCGGTACTCGATTAATTTGTTAAAAAATAAGTATTTTTTCCAAACGGACTTCCAAACGTCATATTTTGGAGCACAGTTAATTTCGTTTCCCATGTTCATTTCCTAGTTAATGGAGTAACACATTCTTCAAAACTTGTTTTCTAGCATCATATTACGATACACACGGCCTTCCCGCATTCAACATCCCGCACAAAATTTTCTAGCACGGCTTTTTTCTGCACACAACGCAATCATCATCTGAAACTCGCTGCTTAAATTTCCTAACCCTGTTTCACCTCTTCTACCGCGCCAAGAAAGGTCAAGTTTCAAGGCCGAATGCTCATGTCTTTAATGTGTGAGAACTCTCCGACGGCTGGCAACTGTAAAGTTAGAAGACCTGTTAGCTAAAGACTAACTCGTTCAGAAAAGATGATGCAAAATAGACACCTTGGAACGAGATTCCTAATCTCAGGCCTACTGCAATCTCCTCAACGGATGAGCTGAAGGAGAGGGTCTAAAGGAGGCTCTAAAATTTCATCACAAATGAAGGCAGCTCACTGAAAAACTTGACGGTCTTGAAAGTGAAGGATGACAATAAACAGTGAATGAGAAGTTGATCTTCTGAATTGAATTGAACTTCTTGAAACACCCAGGGTTTTGAAAAAGAGAGGAAATGTTTTTCGAACTTTTAAATACGATGTTATATAGATAGATACGGTTACTATGATGCGGTAACTTTGATGCGGTAACGATACCTATATCTCATGTACGGCAACTAGAATCTGGTATCTTCATATTGTAAATGACACCCGTTTTTTTTACCAAAGCTTATTTACGTCAACTTAAAAATGTTACTTCGTAACTTTATCTATATGAAATATGAAATATAGTATATCTTTCATTTATTCAAACAATCATTAAATCTAATTCGTCCATAATAGTCCTGATATTTCAAGAGTTGAATACGTCTAAAATTTATCCCCGTTGTCTCAGTTGTGTCTTCATTGAGGAGAACGCGTTAGTTTGATCCAATCCAACCCTCCTTGTTGTTCGGGTCCATACAGTCTTTACTCGTATTTCATTCTTATTTGCAAAGTTTTGTACGTTATTCTTCGAAAACTATAAACCACCGTTGGAAAACCCATAACCACTATTTTCATGTTAACTAAACCTCGAATGTACTGCAGAACAAATCTATTGTAACCGCTCCTGAAAAAAATAGGTAAGCCCACATTGACTCTATTCCACCCATCATGAAGTTTGAATGATCCTTGCTCAGATGTAAGAAAATGTATGAATGTGTAATGTATGAGAATGAGCGAAAATGTTGAAGGGATTAACCCGCAATTTCTACTCCTCTCCCTGTTAACAGTAAGGCGCACGAGCACGAATGAACCAACACCTTTTGATAGCAAAGTATTTCGAAAATAAATAAATGAAGTTTCTAATGATGTACGGTACACAATTCATGGCACCGAATTTACATACTGTATGTATCAATACTGAATTTTTTCTTTCAACCCACATACACCACTTGAAGTGGCAGTGAAACTTCCAAAATGGAAAACCTGAAAGTAAGAACGACATGTGTTCGGGATCTATACAGGCCTATCCATTCAATTGCATTTGTAATAATTTATCGAAATGGTAAAGAGATTTTATGAACACCCTGCATGTCATACTAAAATCTATTGTAATTTAAATATATGAGTGCTACATGGTTTATGCAGTCGCATAAGTTGCATAACTAGGGTGTTATATGTTTGTACATGAAGAATATTATCAATTAACTCTGTAACTCTAATTCATGAATGTTACCTGCGGAGACAGCTAACATTTACCCATGATTTACAATAACATTTACGTCGTGATTAACGTTGAACTTCTAAAACTCTTCTAAAAAAAATGAATTTAGCTCTGCCATACCCAACTTTTATTGGCAAAATAGTTGGATTTTCCCTTTTTTATAGAACGGCGCTTGTTTTGTGGAAGGAATATATTTTTAATTGAAGGTAAGACTTTTCAGATCTTTCGTTCGTTTGTGAAGGCGTGCTTCTTGTTCATAAGGAGGCGTAATCGTGACTTTTTACTTGTAGTCTTAAATGCATTTATTGCAGCACGTTATACTGATGTTTAATATTCAAATACAATTAAACTCACTTTCACCGTCCTGATTTTAACTACAAATAATTAAAAAGTGCCCTCATTTGGTTTTAATAAAACTTAAATAAAAACGCAGCTTGTGTGACTCTCACAATAATGGAAACTTGCTCAGCGACCACCCGCACAACGGAAATCAATTGAGTGACCACCGGTGGGTCACCATGCAGTCAACGCGTTAACTTTAAATCAGCTGCATCAATGAGCTTGGCACCGCTACTGCATGCATCACGATCTGTTTACCGCATGTTGCCATGGAAACCATCTCAGGTGTTTGCGGCTGTATTTCAGCTGTATTTCCAAACAATTTACTTCACATCGTTGCAGTACAGATGACAAGCGTAAGTTTTCCTAAGGGGTTATTGCTACGCTACTTGCTGCAACACGTTGCATTTGCCAGAACTCACGCTTCTAGTTGTACAATGTAGATTGTTTAGAAACTTGGCCTCAGACTGGCATTTTTTGAAACTTGTTTATTCACTCAATGTTCCCAAATTTACAGTGAACTACTGCGTACATCATACTTACATTTTGTTGTTGCGCTTCCCCATATTCATGTGCTTATTTTTGCTTGATAATTTGCGTTTGTGTTATGTAAGCCATTGTGTACTGTAGCTCATATTAGACCTCCCAATCAATTCACTAATGATTATGACTCTCCATGCTTCAGTGCTTATTGTGAGTACTTATTTGCCTTTGCATGATTACTCGTAAAGCAAACACTGCGATGCAGTGAAGAGCTGAGATTGCAAAATAATATTTTCTCTCTAATTCCACTCTCTAAAAACATAATTAAATTCAAGTACTGAAGGCTTGCAATATATGCAGAAATCGCAAACTGTTTTTCTCTGAGCCACGCGGAATAGCAGGAAAGCTGTTGTCGAATACTAACAAAAATAACGAATACTAACAAAATGCAAGACTAATTTTTTCAATACGCTTTGAAGATGATCACATTGTGCACTGTTTTTTCGATCATTTTCCGTTATATTTCGAGACGCAGCAGCAAAGTTAGGCGCAGTAAAATACTCGTCTCTGTGCTTTGATATTGATTTTGTCAACGTCTTTGGATAATATTATTCGACCACAGGGATGGATTCAACGAAGACCGTACAATGAATACCAATAACAACTAAAAAAAAAACAGTTTCATATCGCGTAAAAGTTTAATACTTTTATTGCTTATATTGTATAAATGAGCTAACCTAAAGTACGCAAAGCGCTGGTCATGCATTTGCTAATCGAGTAAAACATTTAGCGATAAATTGATGTTGCCCTAGAAGTCGCTGAACTTATTCGGGCCCTCTGGTAGCCATACTCATATTTGGCTATTGTACTAGGCTTAAGAAACAATCTACTTCTGTATAGCTTGTGGTAAATGAATTGTTTAAATAAATTGTTTAAATTATTTAAATGGGTTGTTTAAATTATTTGAATAAACTGGTTAAATTATTTAAATGGATTGTTTAAATTATTTGAATAAATTGGTTAAATTATTTAAATGGATTGTTTAAATTATTTGAATAAATTGGTTAAATTATTTAAATAAATGAAAAGGAAATGCATTTCGTCTCACACAAAACGGTGTGGCACGCCCAGCAATTGCGGCGGTCGCAGCCAGAGCGGTCGTGTTGCCAGCTCTGCAGTTGAATGGAAGGAAGTCTTTGTTAAGAGTTTGATTGACGACGATCATATGGCAACTTGAGGCCGAGGTCTGCCTTTGTCGAGAGCTGAGCGAACGCGGTCTTGCTAAATGTGTGCAGACCGTGCAGGTATCGGGGCCATGAGCTTGTGCGCTGGTCGCTGAAGATGAATCAAGAGCTCTATGGAGATGCGACTAAAATTTTGGAGCAAGACCTTTATTGAGAATCGTAGTATAATGTTTTGTGCTAGGTGTTGAAGATGAATCAAAAGATCTATGAAGAAAAGGTTAAAATTTTGGAGTAAAACCATCAGGTATCGCAGCCATGAGGTTGTGGGGTTGCGTGCTACGAGTACTTATTGGAGATACATGAATCAAAAGCTCCATTCAGAAAAAATACAAATAAGATCGAAGATATAAGGAAAAAAGAACGCTGAAGCGATGGGTAAAATCATAGGGCAAAAATCGGGGGAGAAACAATCGAGAAAAACGTGCATACAAAATACTAGAGAAAAAATATAAAGACAAGGGAATGAGCAAAAATTCTTGGAGAAAATGTTGCAATAAATACGTGGGAATAAAGTAATAGGGAAGAAACGTACGAAAGATATGATAGAAAAAATATGCGGGTAAAACATTTGGGCAAAAATGTTGAATGAAGAAACTATGGACGTAAACACGGGAGAAAGTAGAGGGGAAGAAAATACATAGGATACGGAAAATGAAAGAATTGAGTAAGAAATGCAGGAAGCAAATAATGAAAAAAATACCTTTTCTCTTGTAAGATGAATTTCGCAAGTTCTTTTGTTGTGTGTGTAGAGAATCTGCGATGACAGATGTTCGAAAAGGGTTAAAGGCGAGACTAGGCAAACGACGACGTAGAAATGGGGTACAATAATGCAAATTTAAAAAACTTCAATCAAAACGTGGCATAGGTGTACAGGGTGAGGCAATCGATCCTACATTTTCGAGAAAGATGTTGAAGTTTAAAAATGCAGGATCGATCAAAATTCTCGATTTTTCAGGAGGAGTGATTTCAATTCTACAAACTGCTTTACGAAATAAGTTTTGATCGAAAAAAGAAATCCTTCCTCTCGGTCAATGTTGAAGGTACAGTTCTGACGGTTTTACCAAAGTATGTACAGAGAAATGGCGAATGTAACAGTATACATGAGTTAATTTTCAAAAGTTTTGAAGTATGACGTCGTTCTTCCAATAAGCGAATTGTTTGGGACGACTCTAAGTCAAACTATAAGCTCAAAAATTATAAAGCTTTGATCCATGTACTTCAGAACGAACCGTCATCAGTTCGAAGATGATTCTGAAGATGACGCAAGTACAGCCTCTGCACCAGGCGACTAAAATCATAGATGCCTCGGCAAAAAAGTTTGACTGGTGGGACGCTCGAAGGTGAGGAGGCCTCACGGTAGAAGAAACAGGGTAGGGTCAAACCAGTTTTTTTTTTCGCCTACCGTGTGGAAATGCTGACGCCACGGCAATGAACCAAAGACAGCTCTTATTTTGCATCTGACAACACTACTAACCCCAAATCTGGCACCACTATTGGCCTAACGACATCTCGTGATGGTGACGTCACAAAGATTATTTGAAATGAAGCCGTTCTATTGGCTAGTCGAACAAGAGGAGGTGTATTTTCCCCCGTAGAAATGACTACCGTGTTTCCTCTACCGTCGGAGGCACACCGAGAAAAACTCGCCAGCCTTGGCAGATCGCGGCGCGTGCGCTGCTGCGAAGTAGCCTTCCTATTACGAGGCAAGTATCTTGGATACTTCCTCCTAAATAAAATACGCGCGTAGTATGTCAAGTTCAATTGTGTGTGTCAAATTTGCAAGTGCAGTGTAGTACTTTTAATTAATTGAGGAAGTTATCTGACTTCACTGGCGCAATGCCAAGTAAAACATTGAGTAAACGGTATTTACTTGTCCCGATGGGGAAAAGTGAAGTTTACGTTGGGGAAGCATGTAACCCGGAATATGAACGAAACGGAAGTGATATATGTACGTATGAAATGGAGTGGAATTTCAAGGTATAGGTTAGTTTAAATTCTTTAATAGCCCAAAATCTGAATTTCAGTTTGAACCCAAGAATGTCATGATGACCTGAAAAATTGGTGTCAATTTAGGTTACGTCATCTACGGAAAAAATAGGACCCCATTTCACAAGAGAGAAAACTAGATCAAAATTGATTCCGCACACAAAATTGTAACTGATTTTACTTGTAAAAGGACAAGATTTTCATCACATATTTGTTGTCCACAGATTTGTATCATGTTTTAGTTAACTTTTTGAAGTATGTGAAGTATTAAATATTGTTTGGACTAGTGTTATGTAGAGAAGACATTCGAACAGGAAACGCTAGTAGCAGAAAGAGTTTTGAATCAGCTTCAAACTAATGTACCGTCCTCTTACCCTTCTGTATCACATTCAAATTGTTTTTGAATAATGTTTCAGTTAAGCAGCGTGGAGACAGACTTGAATGTCTATAAGTATGACTCTCTTAGAAAAGTTTTCATCTTCTCGAAGCTATAGATTCTATATGTATTGTAGTAATCCACTATTCTTGGTTTCTTTAACAAAGTTAAACCAACAATATTGGATAACTGTTTAATACGCAGTAGGGTGACATTGAAGCGCCGGTGACTGTTTTAAAAGTTGCACAAATCTGTGGATTGTAATCAAGTTAAAGTTTTTGTTTTGAACTTCAATATATGGTTAGAGGCAGAAAATGCGGCAAAACGATCAACGTTTTTCCCAGGTCCAAAAGCATTTTTGAAACTTTTGCTTATGCTGTTAAAATTGATGAATTAAGGAAAATAATCGTTCATGAAACTCTATTGTGTAATTGATGTTGCACATGTCTCAACATCTCACCAACATTTAAATGATCTGAGTTGTGGCACTTCGAAACTGGACGGATTAAAACGCAAATTTCTTGAGTTCAGGCTTTATACTTTAAAGATCACAAATGGGAGTTGCGTTGAACATTCAAACTAAATTCTTAGGAAAGAATATTGACCCTGGAAAGTAATTACCTCGTGGATTACGATTGTTTTTGCAGAATTCTTCATTTTGACGTTTATAAACATTCGTTTGCTTGAAAGGAACATAGCGATGGTCAGTAATTTTTCTATGAGTCGAGTGGTTGATCGAACATCAATCGTTAGCGGATTTGAGACAACAAAGGAGAGTTGCCTGTTTGCAGACCTGCCATTCTTGGAACTAAAAAAGACATCAGCTCATTCCAAACGTCTATTGGAAACTGTCAATCTGGCAACAAAGACTGGCAATGATCAGCAAAAAGTGTATCAATGGGAGGAAAACTCACGGGAGCATCGTGTCAGTCTGAGGGAATTTTATCGTCGATTATTGATAGTTCCCACACAATCGAGCGACTTTCCTCTTCTTAGTCGTGATGAATGAAAAATTGAGCTCACCGTGCGGAGATGTATTCAAACGGAATCTTAATTTGAAAGCTGGTAGCTTTGGTGACGTTGGTGATGGCGGGGAATAAATTTTTATATGAGACCTTCAACCTATGAACGTGGAGAAAATTATATAATATATATGTTATTTAATGGAGAAAATATTTGCGTCCTGCGGAATCTCTCTCTGCCGGAATGTAGCAATGATCAATTTTGTGTTTGTTACAAAACTCGTAGAACTAAAGTCTGCAACTATAAAATTGCTCGGCGCAGCTGATCTTCGCTTGAAAACCCAGTTTAATTTCCATCCTAATTTGCGGAAATGATTTAACATTTTTGTAAATTTCCTATGGATTCCATTGGAGCATTGATTTTTGCATTTACGTAGACTTTATACCAGCACTGATTATTGCATTTTCATTAATTTTCGCAAATTGTTCCGTCCTATTCTTTGATGACGTAATTTTTCGATCTAAGTTTCAGCGCATTCAGCTAGGGTATTTGATTTATTCAACGTCAAATGACATTGGATTCTTCCTTATTAGATGAAAGTTACATTTGAAAAGCAAGTAAAGCCAGGTTCCGTATGAACGAGTGACTCATTTCAGAAACTATAGATTTATGAACTACATTTTTGGATACATTGGGTGATCATTGCGCGACTTTATTCCCGATAGAATGCACTTCAACTTTGAAATCACGGCGAGGAAAAGTTGAATGAAACGTAAGAGTTTTCTGAATTTAATCGGAAATAACTGAATACTGTTTCGAAATCTGTGAAAATTTGTTTATTGATTAAATTCGTTTAAAACGAAAATATTGAGCTTCAAAATTACTGGTTGAAGTTTCTTTTTCAGAATCAGTGGACTGACAACGTTTCTACATCGTAAGGAAATTCCTTTGTTTGCTTAGCGTAAAGTTTTGCACTCAGAATTCAAATGTTGAATAAATAACATGAACCTCCAGTCGTTATTTTCATTCAACGAGTTTATCTTCGATACTGAATGACTACAGTGAGTGGTTGCCCTAGGATTTTGTGGTCAATAAAGGGAAATTTCTTGGGTAATTTCCTTTCACTTCTAAGTTATATTCTGTATAACCAGCAAGCGCCTACCTTGCAATAAACTTTTTGCAAAGCCTGCCACTTCTTATTTCAGTTCTCATGTACGATACCGGGCAACGCTTACAACGGCTCTCCCATACGCGATTAACGCTATGACCACAATTGGTTAAACTGAAGTTCAGTGTTCAACTCAAATTTAGCGTCAATTGTCGTGAGAAATTTGGAAAATAGCAAACATTTACAGGATCGTACTTTCATTTGGTTTTAATTGAATATTTACGAAAATTAAGTTTGTGAATACTGGTCGGCCAGCAGCATGATGAAAATACCCTCCGAGGCCACCGGTGGCCCACGTTGCCTTTAGTGTTAAATCTTCAGCATGAATGTTGTGATCACGCTATTGTTAGTACTACAGCACTTCTTTCAGTTGCTTGGATCCGTAATTTCGGTAATAGAATAATGAATGGTATGTTACAAGCTAGGTTTTAATAGATGAAATAGGTCGATTTCTAGGAAATCTCACTTTTAGGATAAAAAGGAAAACCACACTTTTATTCTAAAAGATTTTAATAGGTGTTGTGCATAATTAGGTGTTTAATAGGGATTGTTTGTCATTAGCCCTTCATTACGTATAGTACGTCACTAAGTCTTTAAAAAAATATTGTTCGTTACTATAGTCTTCCAACAAGTATCATTCAAAAATTGCGAATAATGAATGAATAAAAAATAAAGTTAGGAAAACAATGTAGACAGGTTTTTGGCCCAGGTTGGATGTGTCTAAAGTTTTTCGGCAGTTGAATTTTGCGGGAGATAATATCATTTGTGCTACTGCTTATTCAAAATATTTTCCCTACATCAATGAGCATAATCGTTCGAGCTCCGAGTTAGTTTTCTGTGCACGGAATGTACGTAGTTTTTAACTTTTTATCGCTGTGTTCATTAAGACATATATGAATAAATTTGTTCTTCGTTACAGACATGCAAACGGAAGTTCAAAACACGTTTATAAATCCAGGTTAGTTTTCTATGACTGGAAAATCCGCCGTTTTTATCGCTGTCTTCGTATACACAAATGAACAAATTTATGCTTCATAACATTTAAGTCGCAGAAATATACACATGTTATAAAATAACACGTTCAATACATATACAGCAGAAATAAGACGCTAAAAATAATATTCTTCACTGACGGCATCGCCACTCAAGGTGAGCTGGCCGCCCGTAATGAGTTTCGTGTTTTAAGGGATCCTGTTTGAGGAATTCACCGTCGGATCGAAATGTTCGCAGACACATACATTTGTTTGGCAATAATAGAAGTCTTACTGCACGGCGGTGACTAGTTATTACCGTGGAGATCATAAGGTTCGTTGTACATCTCGAGAGTTGCGTACCTAGATAGCACACAGGGTCGAGCTGCTTATCGAAATCACGGTCTTCGCAACTACAAATAACAAGTTTGGAGGCATGAGCTTAAAGGATGTTACTCTGGCGATGTAATTATGGTAAAGCACCGTCCTAAATGGCAACGCAGAATGCTGAGGATTGGAATCGCTGCGGCCTGATTGCCACCGCTCGAGTAATCTGAAGAAGGACCCGGCAGCCACGAGCTAAAACGGGGCCGTTTGAACTAACAGGCGGGTTTGGGTTGAAATTGAGGTCTCTGGGAATGTAATTGCTTCCAATCTTGGCCATTGGGTTGGGCCCGTAAAGACTCGCTTACTCAGAGTGATACTTACACGATGACCAGTCCGTTCGATCGCTTCAATTGACTGCCGTAATGCGAGGGTTCGACCAACTCCGTGTTTCCTGGTCGGGGTTCTCTGGTGGGAAAGTTCGCTCTGGAATTGCTAGGAAATTCTCAGTGGCATCTTTGATTTATTTTTTTAATTTTTGAATTCATTAAATGCTAATTACATGTCGTAGATGCGTTTGGATGGTTCGATGAATAGGTACATCTCTCATATGGTGAAATATCTCCCGAAATTTCGTGCACCTTCAACATGCTGGCACGTAAATCGAATGCGTGCCAAGAAAAAAACTGTTGAAATACTTCTTATTGGAGGGTAAATATTCGTCTATTTCATTCATCGTTGATATAATTTAGTGAACGTAATAGGGCCACTGAACACACATTGTGTTCTCTATTTTTTGTAATAGGGCCACATTGTGTTTTCTATTTTTTGTAATAGGGCCACTGAAAGCACATAGTGTTTCGTTTTGCAATAGGGCCACTGAACACACACAGTGTTTCGTTTTTGTAATAGGGTCACTGAACACACATAGTGTTTCGTTTTGCAATAGGGCCACTGAACACACACAGTGTTTCGTTTTTGTAATAGGGTCACTGAACACACATAGTGTTTCGTTTTGCAATAGGGCCACTGAACACACACAGTGTTTCGTTTTTGTAATAGGGCCACTGAACACACATAGTGTTTCGTTTTGCAATAGGGCCACTGAACACACACAGTGTTTCGTTTTTGTAATAGGGCCACTGAACACACATAGTGTTTCGTTTTGCAATAGGGCCACTGAACACACACAGTGTTTCGTTTTTGTAATAGGGTCACTGAACACACATAGTGTTTCGTTTTGCAATAGGGCCACTGAACACACACAGTGTTTCGTTTTTGTAATAGGGTCACTGAACACACATAGTGTTTCGTTTTGCAATAGGGCCACTGAACACACACAGTGTTTCGTTTTTGTAATAGGGTCACTGAACACACATAGTGTTTCGTTTTGCAATAGGGCCACTGAACACACACAGTGTTTCGTTTTTGTAATAGGGTCACTGAACACACATAGTGTTTCGTTTTGCAATAGGGCCACTGAACACACACAGTGTTTCGTTTTTGTAATAGGGTCACTGAACACACATAGTGTTTCGTTTTGCAATAGGGCCACTGAACACACACAGTGTTTCGTTTTTGTAATAGGGTCACTGAACACACATAGTGTTTCGTTTTGCAATAGGGCCACTGAACACACACAGTGTTTCGTTTTTGTAATAGGGTCACTGAACACACATAGTGTTTCGTTTTGCAATAGGGCCACTGAACACACACAGTGTTTCGTTTTTGTAATAGGGTCACTGAACACACATAGTGTTTCGTTTTGCAATAGGGCCACTGAACACACACAGTGTTTCGTTTTTGTAATAGGGTCACTGAACACACATAGTGTTTCGTTTTGCAATAGGGCCACTGAACACACACAGTGTTTCGTTTTTGTAATAGGGTCACTGAACACACATAGTGTTTCGTTTTGCAATAGGGCCACTGAACACACACAGTGTTTCGTTTTTGTAATAGGGCCACTGAACACACATAGTGTTTCGTTTTTTATAATAGGGCCACTGAACAGTTAGAGTACACGGTTGCAGCAGCAGCAGCAAGAGCAGCAGAGATTGCTGGGAACAGCGGCGCGTCAGAGTTGACCTGTTAGCCGTGACCTCACACAAAAGATGCTCCCATACGGCATCTCTTGCTCGGGTATTTGACTGAGCGTTTTTGATCGTTTCACTTTCGCTCATGCGTTGGAAAAAACCCTAAGGCATCGTCGAGTGAACCTTGATAGTGCTTTATCAGAGCGAATGCTGTCTTGAGAAAAATACATGGTCGACCATATTTTAGTGAGTAAATGGAAGGTCAATAAATGTTTAGACGTATTTTCTGCTGAGTCGCAACGGGTTGTACTAAAAGGTAATTTTGTTTTGGAACGAGCTTCGGAAATTACGAGGGCTGATTGTAATGAAATGTTTTAACATTGATTATTAAATGGAAAGAAATGTGTTCGTGTGTAAGTTATTTTTCTAGCTTGAGTGCGTAAAAGTCGATGGCTTGTAGAGTCAGCGCCAAACCGTGAAAAAGTGAAATATTTAAAAAAATGTTTTTATAGATTTTCTTTTCGCTGCGGAGGAATAAAGTGTGATGATACACCTGGAGGTGGAAATGATGATTTAATTTTGATGGAAAAAATGTGACCAGTTACGGACTATTGCGAAGATAGAACAAACACGAGAATGACACTGATGCGGACCCTAATTCTTTAAAGTTAAGAATGACTTTTTAAGAAGCGAATTCTTGCTTTTATTCTTTCATTTTAGCAAAAAAAATTTCCACATGATAGATGTTCGAAAAATTGTCTAAAAATATGACATCAACACTCTGCTGTGCATATTGTACTTGGATTTCAAAACTATAGAAACACTCGTGGGAATGATTGACGATAATTAAAAAAAATTGAATGCAGACCCTTTACGAATTGAAATAAAAATTGAATGAAAGCACATACGAAGAAAGAAAAATGTTTTTATGAAGGACATATGTTAGGATTAATATTCTTCTCGCAGAACATAAAACAGACAATATGCATGAGTTAGTCAGGTGTGTCTAACCCAATTGAAATTCTAAGCCTTTTACAGAGCTTTTTCAGGCAGTTATAAGCCACGAAATAGTCATTTTCAAGCAGTAAATTAGCCCTTTTCAGTGCAAATGTCGCTTATTTTAAGCCCTGTTAAACGGCTATTTCTGGGCATCGAAACGGCTAAGGCAACGGCCATTTTGGGCTTCTCTACTACTTGAACGAGGCTAGAGGTTGTCGAAAAAGGCTTGAAAACGACTTTAAACGACCCGAATGGGCCCGAAAACAGCCATTGACTTGACCTATAAAAGGCCATTTGAATGAAGGGCCCTTTTCAAGCCCTAATAGGCCAAGTATAGGTAGGAGTCGGTTTGAAGTCGTGATTTTTGGCCCTTTTGTGCCGTTTTTTACCTTTTACGACTAATTTACTACCTGAAAAGGCCGATAGGCCTTCGATGCGTCTATCTCTCGAGAGTGTCACCACGCTGTGGAGTAAAAAACCCAACCTTATTTTGGAAGCCAGTCATGTATAAGAAGAATAGCTCAGGGTAGGCCACGGGACGGAAGGTACGATAAATTATATAGGTGGTAAATATTTCTGTATCTTTTCAAACTCTGATTGGAGTGTATGATTTTTGACGCAGTATTTTCGAAGCAAATGTCCTGTGATGTTACCATATATTCAGGTTATATGCGTTGATTATAAAATGAGTCTTTACGTTATACAGTATGTCCCTCAAAACCCGAGCCGAGTGTTTATTTTACCGTATTATTAATACCATCATAAGAATACCCGTATCAGTGATACCATCATAAGAATACCCGTATCAGTAATACCATCATAAGAATACCCGTATCAGTAATACCATCATAAGAATACCCGTATCAGTAATACCATCATTACTTTGCTCGAAATTAAATGCTAATGTTATTCTAATGATGGTATTACTGATACGGGAAAACAAATACTGGGTTCCGGTTTTTGTGGGAGGTACTGAATAGCATCTACGCAATCAACCCTAACGAACATATGTTGAGCAAAGCATATGTTGTTAATAAAGTAACTTAATTTTCTACTAATTTTTACAGCTGAAATGATTTCTTAATTTGAATAACCTTCAGTTGGAATACTCGTTTTCTATGATATGTACTCTATTTTTTTGGCACCATTGAAGAACTTTTGTGTAGGGGGACCGCGGTAGTTAGTTATATCTACCTCTGTGGGGACGTTTTACATATGTTTGACGCACATTAAAAACATTCTGATATTATGAATTTTTTATGTTGAATAATGTAGGTATTTGTATGCATATATATATATGTTTCGTTGTATGTATATAATGTTTCGTTATATATATATAAATGTTAATGAAGTGATTCATCAATTTTTTAACATTTCGTTTCGTGAAGTTCTGCCTTCAATAGAAGACAGGAATTCTTTCGTCAGACTTAGATCACCCTCCATGGATTCGCTCAGATTCAAGCACTCACTTCAACCCTTTTGAAAGTGAGAACTTTGTTATTCCATAGAAGATAATTTAAATAATGAAGTTCTCAGCACCTGGAAATGTTTTAGAAGTTGCCTCAACTCGATTCATTTCTGCAAGTTCAGATTTTTTATATTTATCAAGCTAAATTTTTTTCAGCATTTTCAACTGAGAACTCTAACTCCATCTAGCAAGGCAGGATGAGCGAGGCACTTTCTATCGGCAAGAAAATGTATTCCTAAATGATATTGTCCCCTCAGGGGGATACAACTATTGTATCTATGGGAATTAGCGCTCCCAGGGGAACCATGTGAGGGCCCGAGCTGAGAGTTAGGTAGGCCTTCTTTTTGTTGAAATATAATGTTTTTTGTTATGTTAAGGACCACCTTTTTTCGGTTCACTGCTGTCCTGTTTTTTCAGCACCTCTGACTTTCTTCTTCCACTTTTATCTTATTTCATGAACTTCTTTCCCATCTTACTGTTTCTATGCCCTTTCTGCATAGATTCCTCATTTTCTTATCTCCATACTAAATGGTGCCTTCCTCCTTCCTCTCTTCGATACGCTCTATTTTTGCAGCGGTTAGGGAGGCTTAAACTAACTTATAATCTAATCTAATCTAAATGATATTGTATAAATGAAGTTCTCACTGAGACCCAGTCGGTAAATGAATGTATCAGCTGAGGTTACTCTCAGAAGAGAAGAAAATGGGTTCTCAAATAAAGGAATGGGTTCTCAAGTCCTCACAATAGCCCAATCAGTAAATGAATGTAATCAAGTAAGAAATCCTCATTCCGGTTTGGTGAGAAGAATTGTAGAGCACATTTCACAGACCACGTACCAAAACGTTGCTGGGGGTGAAGAAAATGGTGGTCGAAAGTCCGTCGAGGTATAAAATGCGTTCTAAATACTGCTGATTGCCCTAAATTTTCTTATTCATCGATACATCCAAGCGTATCAGTGAAATTGCTTCGAAATCCTTTTTTTTCTTCCCGAAATAGAAACGTTGACCACTTTGGCGTTTGTAAACACCGGTGGAAGCGAAAGGATTAATTAGTTTGGAGACATAGGGCTCGAAAAACCCATATCTAGCAGCTGATCTACTCTCCAAGTCATACCGATATGAGAACTTTGAATTCAGATAAAACAAGAATAAATTCACCATCCTGGACGAAATGACTACGCATATTCACACTTTTTTCATAGAAACTGGAGCTAGAATAACAACTAAACTGACGGTTCTTATAAGATGGAGAAATGTCTATTTGTCTTGATCATTCGTTATAGTTTCATCAATATAATAATTTAACCAAATAAACATGAGTGACCCACAGCACTATCTATAATTATTACACACCTATGTAACGAAGCAACTGGTATTTTTGGTTTTGAGTTAGAACTACTTAGATTCAACCATGTTTTCGTGTGTCGCTCGAAATTTACAGCACATTCCAGTTATAAAAAATTCATATTCCATTACCCAAACACGAAAGTGATCCTAATGCCGAATATGTTAGAAGCGTCTGGAGCGCAGACCAAAGTATTGTTTATAATGTTTTTTTGGACGCTACAGTCAAAGAATCATCACCCAAACAATGTTCCGAAACGTGGCGTTAGTAGCAATGTTGAACTGTAATAGATAGGGATAAACATGAGGAGTAAAAATGAAAATATTTTAACTTTTATTAACGGTTCATTGTTGGAATTGAAATAACCATTTGATTCGGAGTAGTTACCTCAGTATGATATTTCTCCGAAAGTGAGGAAATTTTCATTTGTCCTATCATTGATGGGGTTGAAATAACTTCTTGATTGAGAGTAGTAGTGTACAGGGTGGTCGTAAGGCGACATTGCAAACTTTTATCACGTTATGTTGAACAGATTATTTTTAACACGTGGCAGGAATGCCTGCGAAGCTGCAAAAGAAGCTCGCAGAGATCGTTGTAGCTGTATCGGTCGATGTGACCACAAACGTGACCGTCTGAACAGAAGACGACCATATGATCAGGCGCCCTGATCTCCTGGCCGGTGCAAACGATTTGGTTTCCTTGAGGGAAGGATCCTGGACGGACGGATCTAGAAACTGCTCATTGGACCTGAAAGTCAAGAAAATTTTAATACGCTGACTACGTAGTAGTAGATACATTTGTATACCCTCGGTAAATTGCTGATTTGTTTACTAGTGCCAAAAATGCATCGAGCTTCAAACTTTCTAGGTAGCTAACTACAAGAACGGCGTAAAAAAATGTTTATTTCCAAAAAAGTTGACACATGAGATACATGTCAATATATATTGGCATTTAAAAATTTCTTAATATAAGACGCCCTAAGACAAACGTTCCATACGAGGAGTACTAATTGACAATCTATATGTGGTCTACTAATAGACATACCATACGAGGAGTACTAATAGACAAACTATGTGTGGTCTACTAATAGACAAACCACACGAGGAATACTAACAGACAAACTATACGTGGTTTACTAATAGACAAACCATACGAGGAGTACTAATAGACAAACCATACGAGGTGTACTAATAGACAAATTAAATGAGGCATGCCAATAGACAAACCATACGAGGCGTACAAATAGTCAGGCTACAAACTATGTAGGTGCTGCAAAAACTGCGTCGGGCTACAAACCTACGTAGTTAACTGCAACAAACATTTTATTAAGAAGTAAATAACCCGGTAAAATAAGTGTGAGATCAAATAGAAAAAATTGCGAAGAAACACCGTTAAAACACGGACGAGTCACAGGTGCGGCTTGACGATAAAATTGATGCCTCGCTCGGCATCATAACGGAATGTTTTGCCTGTGAAAGATTAAAGAAAATGAAACAGATGGAAATTGGTTCAGACATGCTTTCATTACTGTACTATATAGCCATAACTTTTCGATGGTGACAACTCTCGATAATATTGTGCAAGGTTTCAAGCTGTTGATGTAATGTGATTCTAAATTGCGCTCATCACATTCATGTGCATTGGTGCGCATGAGTACGCATTGGTTCGCATGGGTACGCATTGGGACACATTCACGTATTTTTCCCACTGACGACGAATAAATTCACTTTATCATCACTATGGCATCGGAATCAACATGCATATTCTTTGAGATTAAATGCTTAAGTACCGTTACTGCGGATGCATATTGGTTGAGATTAAATGATTGAATCTCGTTACTGCGGATGCATTATCGTTGAGATTAAGTACCGTTACTGCGGATGCATATTGGTTGAGATTAAATGATTGAATCTCGTTACTGCGGATGCATATTCGTTGAGATTAAGTACCGTTACTGCGGATGCATATTGGTTGAGATTAAATGATTGAATCTCGTTACTGCGGATGCATATTCGTTGAGATTAAGTACCGTTACTGCGGATGCATATTGGTTGAGATTAAATGATTGAATCTCGTTACTGCGGATGCATATTCGTTGAGATTAAGTACCGTTACTGCGAATGCATATTGGTTGAGATTAAATGATTGAATCTCGTTACGCGGATGCATATTCGTTGAGATTAAGTACCGTTACTGCGGATGCATATTGGTTGAGATTAAATGATTGAATCTCGTTACTGCGGATGCATATTCGTTGAGATTAAGTACCGTTACTGCGGATGCATATTGGTTGAGATTAAATGATTGAATCTCGTTACTGCGGATGCATATTCGTTGAGATTAAGTACCGTTACTGCGGATGCATATTGGTTGAGATTAAATGATTGAATCTCGTTACTGCGGATGCATATTCGTTGAGATTAAGTACCGTTACTGCGGATGCATATTGGTTGAGATTAAATGATTGAATCTCGTTACGCGGATGCATATTCGTTGAGATTAAGTACCGTTACTGCGGATGCATATTGGTTGAGATTAAATGATTGAATCTCGTTACTGCGGATGCATATTCGTTGAGATTAAGTACCGTTACTGCGGATGCATATTGGTTGAGATTAAATGATTGAATCTCGTTACTGCGGATGCATATTCGTTGAGATTAAGTACAGTTACTGCGGATGCATATTGGTTGAGATTAAATGATTGAATCTCGTTACGCGGATGCATATTCGTTGAGATTAAGTACCGTTACTGCGGATGCATATTGGTTGAGATTAAATGATTGAATCTCGTTACTGCGGATGCATTATCGTTGAGATTAAGTACCGTTACTGCGGATGCATATTGGTTGAGATTAAATGATTGAATCTCGTTACTGCGGATGCATATTCGTTGAGATTAAGTACAGTTACTGCGGATGCATATTGGTTGAGATTAAATGATTGAGTCTCGTTACTGCGGATGCATATTCGTTGAGATTAAGTACAGTTACTGCGGATGCATATTGGTTGAGATTAAATGATTGAATCTCGTTACTGCGGATGCATATTCGTTGAGATTAAGTACAGTTACTGCGGATGCATATTGGTTGAGATTAAATGATTGAATCTCGTTACTGCGGATGCATATTCGTTGAGATTAAGTACAGTTACTGCGGATGCATATTGGTTGAGATTAAATGATTGAATCTCGTTACTGCGGATGCATATTCGTTGAGATTAAGTACAGTTACTGCGGATGCATATTGGTTGAGATTAAATGATTGAATCTCGTTACTGCGGATGCATATTCGTTGTGATTAAGTACCGTTACTGCGGATGCATATTGGTTGAGATTAAATGATTGAATCTCGTTACTGCGGATGCATATTCGTTGAGATTAAGTACCGTTACTGCGGATGCATATTGGTTGAGATTAAATGATTGAATCTCGTTACTGCGGATGCATATTCGTTGAGATTAAGTACCGTTACTGCGGATGCATATTGGTTGAGACTAAATGATTGAATCTCGTTACGCGGATGCATATTCGTTGAGATTAAGTACCGTTACTGCGGATGCATATTGGTTGAGATTAAATGATTGAATCTCGTTACTGCGGATGCATATTCGTTGAGATTAAGTACCGTTACTGCGGATGCATATTGGTTGAGATTAAATGATTGAATCTCGTTACGCGGATGCATATTCGTTGAGATTAAGTACCGTTACTGCGGATGCATATTGGTTGAGATTAAATGATTGAATCTCGTTACTGCGGATGCATATTCGTTGAGATTAAGTACAGTTACTGCGGATGCATATTGGTTGAGATTAAATGATTGAATCTCGTTACTGCGGATGCATATTCGTTGAGATTAAATACCGTTACTGCGGATGCATATTGGTTGAGATTAAATGATTGAATCTCGTTACTGCGGATGCATATTCGTTGAGATTAAGTACAGTTACTGCGGATGCATATTGGTTGAGAT
Organism: Morinoia aosen; assembly: GCA_030386875.1. Lineage (NCBI taxonomy): Eukaryota > Metazoa > Arthropoda > Malacostraca > Amphipoda > Talitridae > Morinoia > Morinoia aosen. The sequence continues at coordinate 1,177,666 of CM059571.1, forward strand.
TAAATGATTGAATTTCGTTACTGCGGATGCATATTCGTTGAGATTAAATACCGTTACTGCGGATGCACATTGGTTGAGATTAAATGATTGAATCTCGTTACTGCGGATGCATATTGGTTGAGATTAAATGATTGAATCTCGTTACTGCGGATGCATATTGGTTGAGATTAAATGATTGAATCTCGTTACGCGGATGCATATTCGTTGAGATTAAGTACCGTTACTGCGGATGCATATTGGTTGAGATTAAATGATTGAATCTCGTTACTGCGGATGCATATTCGTTGAGATTAAGTACAGTTTCTTCGGATGCATATTGGTTGAGATTAAATGATTGAATCTCGTTACTGCGGATGCATATTGGTTGAGATTAAATGATTGAATTTCGTTACTGCGGATGCATATTCGTTGAGATTAAATACCGTTACTGCGGATGCATATTGGTTGAGATTAAATGATTAAATACCGTCACTGCGGATGCATATTCGTTGAGATTAAATGATTGAATACCGTCACTGCGGATGCATATTCGTTGAGATCAAATGATTGAATACCGTCACTGCGGGTGCATATTCGTTGAGTTTAAATACTATTAATGCGGATACGCAGTATTCAACAAATGCAATTTGAAACAAGTTTACTCACTGAGGAAGCAACAGCAGCTGACGCCTTTTCTTCCTTCTCCCGGCACAAGCCATCGTTGGCGCTGAAGCGTCCCGGGGTGAGGAAGTAATTTATGTTAAAGCTCATACTGGAGCATGTGACCGCTTACAATTTTAAATCAAAGAGAGACAATGTAGGTAAAAGCTGATGCCGAAACGAGGTGATTTTGCTCAATGAATAGTAAATTTCATAACAAAAATAAAAAACACATCGCCTACACGAATGAACTCCTTGATTTTCAGCATGTTTTAGTAAGTGATAATCTAATGAATATAAATTGAAAAGATCACGTAAAAAATAGGTTTACAAATATATAATAGTTCAAACATGTTAGTTCATGAGCGATAAAGTTATCACTCTCAGTTAAGACACATTATTTTTAAGTAGTTTATTACGTTCAGCTACTGAACGTTATTTGATTAATGTTGATTTAAAACGGGTCATTTATTGGCAGTGCGCTCTTAAAAAAAAGTTGGATCGTTGGCCTTAAAGATGGTTCTTCTTTTGCTCGTGCGTTATAAAAAATTGGAACGTTTGCCTTACTATTGGTTAACTGTTTGGAAGCACGTTTTTAAAATAAAGATTTTTGAAGTATGGCCTTACTGCCGGTTCTACAAGTCGAAAAGACTATGGCGGTGGAACTGGTGATTGAGGTCGTCACCAGCGTCTTCACAACTGCGACCAGCAACCGAGCTCTGGCCCCTGACACTGAAAATAAGCAAAAATTTATTTCGCAGTTCAAAACTATCCATGGAAACACGTCGTGAATGAATAATGAGTTATCATGAATGCATTGGCTCTCTGTCTCCAAAAATTTGCAAAATTTATTTCAGAATGGCTAACGAGCGTTTAACTGTGTGGGTAAACTTATTTTCAATTCGTTTAGAATGCGTCTGGGAAGAGATTGCTATTTATTATCACTCATTGTAGTGAAATTTATCTTGCTTGATTACTCATCATTTTGGGATCTTTTCCAGATAAGCCCCACCACTAATGCAACACATAAGTTCACCCACTTGTAACTTACGAAATAATCCCCTTATCGACTTCAAACTACTCTCAAACGAAAGATTAAAACATTCTTTCGTTTGAGAGTAATTTGAAGTCGATAGGTGCATTATTTAAAAAGTTACAAGTGAATTAACTTATGTTTTGCATTAGTGGCGGGGCTTATCTGGAAAAGATCATCAATTTGTATGTCGTGATTTATGCTCATTTCATGACTACAATGTGTTCTCAACCAGGCTTTAAGGCCTGTTTACACGATCATTGAGTGCGCGCGTGAGCAGTGAAGAGAGGCACAAGCCCCGCACAATTGCTTTCGCTTCAGGCTCATGTACTTGCTCAATGACAGTGCGTCTGTAACTACACGGACAAGCTCTTGCTAGTGGCATGAAAACAAGCATAGTCCGCACTGTCATTGACCAGTAATTGCGCCTAAAGTGAGAGCAAAGGGCGGAGCTTGCGCTTCTCTTCACTGCTCACGCGCGAACTCAATGATCGTGTGAACAGGCCTTTATGTGCACTCAAGGGTAAATACACGTTGTAAGCAGCATCAAGAGAGTGTGCGTAGAGGATAGTGTTCCACATGAATGGCTAACTAATAGAATGGGTGGTTTTGGATGATTTTTTTTGTGGTAAAAGCAATCGAATGAATGATTTTAGATGATTACTTGTGGTAAAAGCAATCTTAAGAATGTAGCTCGATCGTTAATAGATTATCTAGAAAAATTAAATTTAAGAAGACCACATATATCCCATTACACAAAGAATCCTAATTGATTTTCTATGGATGCTTTTTTCTTTTGTTTAGTCAAAAAATGTCTGCATGATGAAGTACCTGAAAATCAAGTTCAGAAAAACGCCGCGCAATTTTTGAACTTGATTGTCAGGTACTTTATTTTGCCAGACAATCAAGTTCAGGAAACGGGTTTCCAGCTTCGGGAAATAATTATCTCATTGATAAGTCTAATGCGAACTAGGTTAAGTAAATTAGATTAAACATTATTGTACACCTTAGAATAACGTGATGGTAGGATGCCCTAAAAGTCGCTGAACTTATTCGGGCCCACGGGTAGCTATACTCAAATTTGACCATTGTACTAGACTTAAGAAACATTCTACCTCTGAATCACCTGTGGTAAATAAATTGTTTAAATTGTATAAAAAATTGTTTAAATTGACTGACCTTCGTCCTTGGTCATGTTGGTGAGTTCTGTGCCGCCTTCTGAGGCGTCAGTTTCCGAGGAGGACGAACTTTTCGTCAACGCGGTTGTGCTGACGGGAGAAGTTGTGACAGCTGAGACTTCAGGAGAAGGTTCGCCGTTATTGTGAGTCGTTGTACTTTGAATATCCGGCGACACAATCTCCGTTGGATTAAGGGGCAATGTTTCGTTGCTTAAAGACGAATTTGCCGGAGCTCCATGCGATAAAAGGGAAGAAGTTTGGGATGAGTTTTGGTTTTCGTTACCCAAGCTCGTTGAAAGATGCTCGCTCACAGCTGAGTGAGTGCCTTGTGTTGATGTGCTTGAATTGGCTAGAGTAGGGCTCGTTGAAATGGACGACGAGGAAGCTGTTGAATTCTCATCGGCGTTTTCTTCGTAGTTTGGTGTCATCATAGCGAAATTAGGGGAAGTTGCATTCGAGTCCGAAAGTGGAACTCCGTCATTATTGGCTGGTTTAGCGTTTTCACCCACAACAGATTCTAAAACTAACAGGAAACCAATCGCGTAGCAAATTATGGACCACATCGGCTTCATGTTTGTTACGACTGAGTTTTTCTCTATTTTTATGAGACTCGTTTACTCACTGATATCAAACGAATGTTTTCCTGGAGACAAAAGAGATGATTAATATGATAGAATAATCATTTTCAAATTAAAATGCGTACGGATTGTGCAATTCTTCATGAGTCACAAGATCATGCAATAACTATTACTGAAGATAAAATTAGGAGCCTTCATGGTTATTCTTAATCTTTAAAATTTCTTGGAATTTTTCAGACGTGCAGGTTGCCAAGATCTGGGCGATAAATGTTTTTTCAAGCAAAGATGGTCTTGCGATTACGATGTTTTGTATTTTAATTACAGAAGGAATAATAGCTGAAAATATCGAGATAAACAACAGTTCACAGTTAAAATACATCACAGCTTCTTAAATTTTTCTCATTTGACACTGCATTTCCCCATTCAACCCATGCATAGCATTTATTATTTTCGAAAACCCATTCATGACAGCAGAGATCGAAGGCGAAGAGGATCCAGTAGTCTAACTTTGCGCTACGAGGAGCTGGTATATGTGTTAAATTCGCATTAGTTGCTCTTGTACTCGCTGCCTGACAAATTGGGGGGCTGTTTTTCACTCCATTCCTTGTTGAACCTGTTACGTACCGATTTTATATACGATTTTCCTCGCTAGTTAATACTTTACCTGTTGCCTGTCAAATTCGCTAGTTGTTTCCCTTCTAGTCACTGTTTTACCTGCAGTCCGTGAAGCTATATACGAGATTAAGATTACAATTACGAAGATTAAGATTTCGCAATAGTTGTTGTTCTACCTCTTCCAGGATAGGTTTGTCTGGTATTGAGTACTATTTACACTTTTGTCTGTTACCTGCCAATTTAGTCTACTGTTTTCTGCTTTGGAAACAGTTTTCCTATTTTTAAGAAGCGTTGAATTCAAAATTCATTGTTGCTGTTGAATTAGTGGTTTATTGTTGTTGAATTAGGGGTTTATTGTTGCTGTTGAATTAGTGGTTTATTGTTGTTGAATTAGGGGTTTATTGTTGCTGTTGAATTAGTGGTTTATTGTTGTTGAATTAGTGGTTTATTGTTGCTGTTGAATTAGTGGTTTATTGTTGCTGTTGAAGTAGTGGTTTATTGTGGTTGTTGAATAACTGGTTTATTGTTGTTGTTGAATTAGTGGTATATTGTTGTGATTGAATTAGTGGTATATTGTTGTTGTTGGATTAGTGGTTTATTGTTGTTGTTGAATTAGTGGTTTATTGTTGTTTTTGAATTAGTGGTTTATTATTGTTGAATTAGTGGTTTATTGTGGTTGCTGAATTAGTGGTTTATTGTGGATGTTGAATAAGTGGTTTATTGTTCTTGTTGATGAATTAGTGGTACATTGTTGTTATTGAATTAGTGGTTTATTAGTTTGTATATTGTCCGCTCTTGATTGGTTTTTGTTCACGTATATTTTCTGAATTATCCAGAATGATTCTATAACTCACTTTTCCTTCCCCCAACCCCCTCACAAACGATCAGATGTAGGACGAAAAACTATCATGAATGGATCAATTGTCAAAAGCATTAATACTTATTTCCAGTTTTCACATTCATGGCTCAATGCAATAAAATGGACAAACTTTCAAGAATGATTAAATTTGTCATCAGTATTACTAATTGTTTCTAGTTTTCACAATCATGGCGCAATGCAATAGAACAGAATATTAGCCTGCTGCCAGTGCTTCAGTGCAGGTTGGTAGCACGGGGAATAACTGAGGAACTTTCAGAGCGGTTAATTTATAGATTCCTCACAAGGAAAACGGCCGATTTAAAAGCCAGCTGTAGTTTGGGTGCTCTCATTTTAGGTACGGTGTCCCCTGGTGCACCTGGGTGTCATCACACGGCAGAGGAGACATTTCCTTTCGTAAAGTTCAACGATTTCTATGGTCATTCTGCCTCCTCATACATAAGCAAAAGCAACGAACTGGAACATATCTGAACGTTGTAAGAGGTGTTTATAAATTCTAATTTTGATTCAAAAACCTAAACAGCTAAGAAGAAGAATTTTAACACTTAAGCCGCAATTGGTTGAACTGAAGTTCAATAATCAAGTCAAATTTACAATCAAGTATTGTAAGCAATTTTGAGAGCAGCAAGCACCAACTGGACAAAGACTTCATTTCTCTTTAATTAAGTATTTATGGAAATTAAATTTGGGACTACTAGTCGGCCAGCAGCATGTCGGTGTGGCCATCGGTGGCGTAAATTGCGGTCAAAGCGTTAAATATGGAACCTACGCGTACGACTGAGCCAAAATGTTTGACGGACATTCGTGTACGTACGAGCATGACCAGGAGTACGTGTTCGAGCACGTCGGTTATACGTGGATGAATCAACCTTAAACGTCCAATTTTTTCCCTGAAAAGGGGAAATATTTTTCCAATAATTGTTAGTTGTTTTGGCATCGTTGGTGATGGAAAAACAACATGCAATCGGGAAATCAAGACGCTGTGACTAGATCGAATGTAAACGCGTTCTGAAAGTGGATGGTACGAAGTTGTGTAGAAATTTGCCTTCAATTTTGTGTAATTGCATTTATTTGAAAGAGGACACTAGTGTCCTTGTGGGCGTGAAAGGGTAAAGAACTGCCCCCCAAAAAACTGGCATGAACGTCCCTTACGGGAGAATTGGCTGCTCTGTGCCAGGCACCGACTTGCTTCAGTTTTTTATTCGATATCGGCATGAATCCTAAAAAAGCACAAAAGGGCCCCGTGGTCACCACATCAGCAGAGGCAGGATTTTCGAAAAATCTTAGCCTCGAGTGTAGTGGTGCAGTCGGCAGCGAATGTTGTCCTGTGGACTTGGTTGCACTGCGTGTTGATTTATTTTTGCAAAATCCTCAATTTTTTTTTCAGAATCATGGTCATAAATTTTGAGATTTTTTCGAAATCATTGTCCTTATTTTTTTTTAACTAAAATGTAAGATCACAGCACCCGGTTACACTGTAGGGTTACTAGAAAGTCGCAAATTTCTTGAAGTACGTTAATTAAAAGCGAAATTTTCGTTGCTATTCTTAGGAAAAATACTTCCCTTAGAGGGGAGACAGATATTGTATCCGTTAGCGCTGCCAAGGGAAAATGTAAGAGCTCTATGAGAAGGTTAAGTAGGCTTCTTTTACGTGCAGTAAAATAGTTTCTTTTTATTTTGATGCCGACCATTCTTCACTTCACAGCTGTTATTTTTTCAGCTTCTAATACGTTTTCCATCAACTTTTCTCTCTTTTCATTGACTTCATCCAATCTTGCTGCTCCTATGCACGTCAAATAGCACAATTCAGAATTGAACTAGCAATGTATAAATGGCTTGAACTAGCAGAGCGTCAATTCCTTGAACGGGCAATTTGTTGTTGTTCGAACAAGTTCATAAACTGTTTCTAGCAGCAATTTGAAACCGGACATGAAATGATATTTTATTGTCCGCTCGAACGACGAGTTCATAAGCTTAAACTGTTTGGAGCACCAATTTGTGACAGCACTTAAACTGGTAATTTTTTAGTCGTGTGAAATGATCAAGTATGAGGTGCTTGAACTTATACAGCATGAGATGTTTGACCTCATATTTAATTACATTAGCTAAGAATTCATAAAATGGAGGTAAATAAAACTTTCAGGTTTTCAACTATTTTCAGACTTTTGTCTCATACTGGGCAGTTTGTTTATTTGCTTCTGAGTATGACTAGTATTTAAAAATATAGCACAAACATCTATTATTTGAAGGAATTTGTGATCTTTCGGATCTCAACTCCCTTTATGTATTAGATATTAACACAAAATTTCTGAAGATATCCAGACCGTTCGTTTTTCTTCGTAAGAAGGAATTATTTCAGGGTAATGTTGCAGAATTACTGGTTGAAACAAAAATAAAATATGCCTGAATGGAAGAGTGATTGCATTTTTTTTCGGAACTGCCTGTCCCTCCCTTCCCCCAACAACCACCACCACCTCCCCACAAAAAAAAAATACTCCATCCCTAATCGCACCCAGGAGGGAAAATCGAGGCGGTTTATCCTTGTATATTTTCCTCGAGCTGCACAAAATTGAGCGCATCAACGAACGAGGAAGTATTGGCCTCAAATTCAAATCACTTTGCCAGCATCCAGTTTGTTAGGAAAAGAATAAACCTTATTGTGTTCTGGTGCTCAGAAAAGGGTTCTGAGTCTTCGCCCATTTATGTGATAACTGGATTAATATTTGTAATGTTAAACAAAGAATCCAAGATACACGTTTGGTGATGAGTGCAGAATATTGAAAACCTGAAATGATGAGCGAATTGACTCATAAGGGGTGAAAAAAGTTTTTCCGGATTCATAGAATCTAGAATAATAGTCCGAATGACTGGAGACGTTCGGAGAATATAGGGAAGAAGCAGTGAACATTCCGAATGAAAAAGAAACTACTTTGGAGTTGTGAGTACAGTGATTCCATGCTAGAACGCGCTTTAGGAAGGTCAAAATTTGAGTGCTCTTTTACGTTTATCTGTAATTATAGCATTCCCTTGTTCAGGGACCTAAATTGTAAAACTCGTCAGTTCGTTACGACGTAAGCTTTTGTGTGGTTACAGAGGTCACCTAAAATAAACTGAAAAATAATTTTAAAAGAGGTTCACGACTAGATTTGACCCATTCAGATTAATGAGCTATCATCGACAGCCCATTAGTATTCTTTGTAAATGAGATATTCTTAGCCAGTACTGCGAAAAATTAATCCTTGTTATTTTCTAAAGCCAATACTGATGAGTAACTGAACGCCAAAAGGTATTGCAAAAATTTGATTTCCAGGCACTCGATATAAAATGATATAATTGATTTCTCCAATTTTCAAACATTTAGATTCAATTTCATTTTAATCGAGAAGGTACCCTCATATGAAATGAAAACAATAGAACACTTTTCCGCTCACGAGGTTTCGCGGTTGCCAACGTAGCACAACTTGCAGTAAACATTCGCGTGAACATATAAGTAAAAGATCATACATACAAAAAAACGTGTGCGTACGTTATCTGTCTGCATATGTTGCAGAATCAAGCAGTTTTTGTACAAGTCTGACTTAATTTTGATCAGTTTTTCACGTGTCCTACAATTAAACTTCGTAAAAATTTGCACAAGAAATCGTACTGCGTTAGCGTGATCCTTTTAACCTGGCATGAATAGTTGTAGTGACCGTTCTATCGAGACTTTATTTGTGTGGCGTGTGTAGCAACGTGTTTTGAGAGTTGGGTTAAAGTGATAAGATCCATCGGTACTTGTGGGATAATCTGTCACCACTTCTAATTTATGGTTTCCTTTTGATGTCAAAGTTAGGTTAGCTTAATTAAAATATTGTTAATTATTTTTACTTTTTGTTTTGTTTCAGGCCAAAATGAATCTCTGGGACCTTCTAAGAACTGAAGAGGAAGGTCCCAAAGATTCATTATATGTACATATGGAAAGTAGATAAATTGCATTAGAAATAAATTTAAACCATCAAGGATACCTTCTCACATGAAAAAATCGATTCATACTGTCCAGAATATCAATTCAATATTCAAAAAATTATTACATTTATCACTTTTTCCCTTAAAAAATTTTTTAACCAAAACAAGTGGTGACAGATAACCCACAAATACCGAAGCATCTTTTGGAAATTCTTCAGTGATTTACATGTTCACAATTTCTAGAAGGCAAGGTGAGCTAGTGTCTAAGGTGAGTTACCAGATCTGTATTGTTTCACGGTTCATTTCATGATTTGAAACTCGTTGTTGTTGAAGGTAAACATTACGTGTAGTAAACGCATTTAATGAAACTGGATAAACTTCCTGCAGATTTATTGTTTGAAATTTGTTAATAGCACGAGGAGTACAACTGACGCTATTTATGTTTTATACTTTTTGTTTACGGTTTATTTGGGATGAATGTCCTGGATTAATTCTCTTAAAATCATACAACTAATTTATTTTCAGTCGAGTTAATTGAGGACTGCCGAAGGGAATGTATTTCTCAGTCCCACGGTAGAAATATTCCTACCATATTGTACAAATGTAATGTTGCCATTCTATTTCCTTGTATTGGTTGTGAAGTGAAAAATGGCCAGAGGCGAGATGGTTAAGTGTAGTCAGGTCCTAAGTTTGAACTTACCTCAACGCCTGGCTATGAAATGACCTCAACGCTAAATTGTGAAATTACCTAATCTTATTCGTCGAATTTGTTTCAGTAAACTGCAGCAAAATATCTTAATGTGACTGAATGATTCATAGATGTATAAAATTTAACGCGTAAGTTTTTTGTGCTTTTTATTTGTACTTTAATCGCGGGAAACAATGAAGCATAAGCTTTCATAAATTAGATCGTCACGATTTTCTCGCGAGAACAATCGTTCCTAAGCTATCAATCACGGGTACTGCGATCTTAAATAACTTGCTGGTGCGTAAAATCTTTTCACGTTTTTTGTGAGGCAAAATTTCGGAAAATTTTGAAATTACAGAAGTGGTACTACATGATGCTGAGATTACACTCTTGTAGCGGTTAGGTTCGTAAAATGACTTGGGATTTTTGTTAGTGAATTATAATCGTTGTGACATGGTATATTTCACTAGGGTAATTCATCAAATATCGAACTGAACTGATTATCGAACAACTTTGGAAATATGCGCGTAATAAATTTAGTAAGCATCCAAACTTACTCAGTGCCAGTGATCTTACATCTAAAACTAATATTTTAGTGATAAAAACTCATTTCTGTGAGCTGCAAACTGCTACCAGTGGTTGCGAACGCATTTTCTGTACGACCCTTACAAATTGGTCGAATTTTTTCACTCGAAAAATCTTACGCACCTCGGGAAAATTGCGACGGTTTAATTGTTGTTGGGTCCCCGTCAACCTCCCATCATAACTAGAGAGTAGTGTTGTCATATGATGTTCTGTAACTGTATTTTTTTCTTTTCCGCCAAAAACTTGATAATTATTCCATGTTCGACATTCAGTTCCTTTTTCATGTCAGTATTAAATACTGAACAAAGGTGTTCGAATCAAAATTCCTTAAAAATCATGAATTTATGCCTCGAACAAGGCTTTTCGATTCTTAATTCTTTTAAATAACTGAATCGCTCTATTGAACGCCTGTTTTATTTAATTAAAATATCGTATTAACGCTTGATAATAACATTGAATAGTTGAAGATGGGAATTCTGGTGAGGGGCTATCAATCAGCTGCTGGTGTTCCAAGGCCCTCAAGATCATCTATGATTCGTCTGGCTACATTTACTGGTGATCAATCCCTTGCCAAGAAAATTGATGCAAGCATCAATAATAATTCATTGACGAGTGCTTTACACTCTACTCCAAAAAAGGTCACACAGGTTGATGATCACAATGATGGTTCAACAAACACTGCAAATGAAACATCGACATCATATTCAAATTTTGATAACTCTCCATTCAAATGCATCTTGAAAATAAGTAATGAGACAGTTATTTCAAACAAACAAACAAAACAAACATCGGCATCTTTGGGATGCTTTATTTCCAATCAAGCCTGATACAAATGATCTTAAGCATTGGTTTTTCAAATGTCTTATAACTAACACTATATATAGGACACCATGACGGTTCCCCCGTAAAACCGGTACCCACTTCCGACACCTGGGTCGAGTGGGGTATTGTGCTTGAGCTTTCCCTTATACCCAACGGGGAAAATCGCAGCGCCAGCGCCGGGATACGAACCCGCGACTCCAACATACAAGTCCGATCCCATAACCGCTGTGCCACCGCGAGCATTTCCAAGAAAATCCAGTGCACCAAAGAAAAAAAAGAATGAAAGAAAAACGTTTATTTTCCAAGTGGCCACATGAGATACATGTCAACATATTGGGTTTTAAAAAGTTTCTTAATATAGGACGTCCTAAAACAAAAGTTCCATACGAGGAGTACTAATTGACAAACCATCAGAGGTGTACAAATAGAAAAGCCATATGAGGCATAATAATTGACAAACTATACGAAGTGTACTAATAGACAAACTATCAGAGGTGTACAAATAGATAGACCATACGAGGCATATTAATGGACAAAATATACGAGGCGTACTAATAGACAAACCATACGTGGCGTGCTAATAGTCTAACAAATGTTCCATACGAGGAGAACTAATTGACAAACCATCCTGTTCGAATTAAAATTCTTCTTCGATTCATGTTCGATATTGATGAAATTGTGTTATTGAAGAATTCGATTTTTAAAACAATAAATAAATTCCAACAATCTACGTTGTCTTTAAAGCGACATCACAGAACAAGAAAGCAACTGTTCAAGAATAATCTTGAGGCCCTCAACAGTTATTCAGAGCAAAAGTTACCGATTTATGAAGGTTGTTTCTAGACACACGGGGTTTCTGTTCGATATTTGATGAATTACCCTAATCAGAGCATATCGTCCGGTGTCATACGACAGAACGTTCAAGTGCTTGCTTATCAGTCAGCAGTTTGCAATTTAATTCCTAAGTTTTTATTCAAAATTGGTTACCCGTATAGTTGAGCGAGGCAAATAGATTATGTCGTCGATAACTAGGGCAATCAGCTATGTAGGCCCTATGTATGATAAAACCCAAAGGAAAATAAATTACGTTAAATTACGGACAAGTACGATAGCTTCTACCAATAAAAAAAGATGCCAATTCTATTATGACGTATTCATGTACATATGAATCTTCATAAAAAGTTCATAATACACGTTCCACTCTGAAAATAGAAATACGGTAACAGTTGATATATACAGTTGGTATATAATAAACACTTCATCCATAGCAGAATAACTAAATTGTGTTACGAAAATACGTATTTTTATATTTCTCAACTTTTTTGATAAACTGCGTATTTTTTTGAAGCCTACAATTAGCATTATTAATTCTTTTAAAAGAATTTTTACGCGCAACATGGAAGAAATTTTGAAAGACGTTTCTTCAGACTGTGCGTTGTAATGAATCGAGGGAAATCCGAGGGCTGCAGTTGAGTTTGCGTATTTAAAACTTCAAGAACCTGGCAAGGAAGAAGAGGTGGTTTGCTTCCTCCCATGAATGAAAATTTTTTCAGGGTCTTACAACTATTGTGTGTGAAAACTAGCGCTCCCAGAGAGAAAATGTGAAGTCCCTAGCTGAAAGTCGGGTTGGACTGTGTTTTGTTGAAATCGAATAGTTTTTTTTTTGCTTTCATAAGGATCATCTTCGTTCTTATTCTTGGCCTGTTTTTCACCATCTAATATTTTCTTCAACTTTTATATTATTTCACAAACTTCTTCTCAACTTACTCTTTCTATGTGCATGGGATCTTGTGTGGAAACACACCTTGTGCATAAATTCCGCGTTCTCTTTCTCCGCCTTCTAATCTTTAGACATAAGGAGGTTAATTTTTAAGGATGTTATTCTTTCATATTTTTCAAGAGCTCTGTGGAAATTAGACAGCCGTGTTAGTGCATAAAACCAATATTCGCCTAAAAATCTTGTACACGTCAGATATCTCCCGCATTTTGATGTTGTATGGTATTTATAGTTAGACTTTGATATAAACGAATTCATTTAAGCTCTCTGTTGTGAAGAAAAGGGATAAAAATATATAAATTTACGTATTTACTCACGTTTACCCAGCGTCCTGTGGGCTGAAGATGACAAGAAGAGATCGCTGTGGTCCAAGTTTGCGGGGACGATACGCAAGAAGGTCGCTAAAGTTCAAGTCACTCCAATTTATAGCGGTCTCTTCAGGAAAACTGCTGCTTTAAAGTTGAAGGTGTGCATGTGTCAGTTAGGCAGCGGATAAAGTAGCTTTACATTCCCTTCAAGGCATATTTCTAAAGACCTGAAGCCCTTATTCAACGTTTATGATCGTCAGTCCCTCGTGTTAGTTTGAAGTAACCTATGTATTTGTTGTTGATTTCGGGGCTTAGGTGTAAACGTGGGACTAGATGATGGGTAAAAATATACAAAGAAGTGATCATCTTGGGTCATGTTGGAAATGAAACAGTTGTTCTTGGGCTGTTTCTTCTGAGAGTGGTGGGGCTGGTAAAATTTTTACAAGAGCTTATGAACGAGAAATGTTGTGTAAGGGATATCACAAAGTTCCCTTCCTCCTGTCTGTAAGTTAATAACCTGGTAGTTTATAAATAGCTAAAGACCTCTTATGCATTCGACAAGTTTTAAATCTAATTGTTGATTTAGGATTTACTTGGGTGCCGATGCGAGAATATCTGAGCTCCAGAAACGCAGGATTCGACTGTTTATTCTTGTGTTGGTTAAGTCGCGTGCTTGTGTTCGTAAAATTGCTTCCTAGTGTTTGTAAAATTGCTTGATTGCTTGTGTTCGTAAAATTGATTGTGTTCATATAAACAAGCCTAAGTGTTATGTTCGTAAAATGGCTTCCTTGTGTTCGTGAACGTTTAAGTTCTCAGCTCGAACAAAGCGTGGTGACTTTTGGCTTGTTTCAAGAGCCGTAAAGATACTTGATTAACCATTCTTTCCAGAACCATTCATTCATGATTTGGTATAGCAAAAAAAAAGCTTACAATAATATCATGTGAATTTTTTAAAAAGGAATTTAGCGGATGAATAAGGTTTGATGCACATGTTCAAATAGCGGAAATTCCTAGCAAATACACTCATTGGATGGAAAACCATCGATGAAATTGGTGCAGAAACATCATTTCTATCCCAAGTTTTCTCCAGCTAAAGTTTCATTTAAAATCGAACCCCGATTGATTCCTTCGAATTCATTCCGCAGTTTTTCTGTACTATTAAATAGGAAGTGAAACACCTACACTTGCACCGTCGCATTTTGTCGACATTCCTTTGATATATATTCGCTCTATAAATAAAGATGAATTTGATGCTTATCACCCCGATTCAAGAAATATCCATCATTTGTCCATCATTTTTGCATAATCTTATAATGCAACCTAAGCTTCGTAAAGTATTATAACAAAGAACTAAGCAATACATAGCAAACGATATACAGTATATTGAATGAACGATATACATTAAATGTAAAATACTTTAACGTCTAGGAGATTGCAAAGTGAACGCTTTATTATGCAAACCTAATTTTCGGTCGACGATATTAGCACTTGGACGGCGGCGTGAGCCGTATTTGGTCACTGAAAGAATTTTCATAATGCTGCTGACCGAACAGTAGTCACATACTCAATTTTCATAAATATTCAATCAATACTAAATGAAGTTACGATCTAGTAAATGTTTGCTTTTTTGAACATTGGTTACCACAATTGACTTTAAATTTGGGTTGAATGTCGAACTTTATTTTTACGCGCCGCAGTCAAAGTGTCAATTTCGAAAGGGGAATTATCTATTTATCAAGTTTAACAAGTTCAAGAGTCTGTAAATTGTCACGCTGACCGCGGTTTGTCGAACTGAAGTTCAATGTGCGACTCAAAGTTAAAGTCAACAGTAGTAAGCAATTTTGAAAATAACAAACATTAACTGGTTCGGCCCTTCATTTAGCTTGATTAAGCATTCATGAAAAAAGAATTTGTGACTTCTGGTCGGTGAGCAGCATTATGAAATTCCCTCCGTGTACACCGGCGGCTGAAATCCCGAACAAAGTAGCCAAAACCAGACCAAAAGACCCAAAGAATCTGGGAGCTATCAGAACTGTACCAGGCACCGGCTGGCCGCGGTTTGAAGAGTCGTCAATTTCTTCTACTCTTCGCGAGCAGCAGTGCGTTGACTCGATTGGTCGCTCTGAGGGATGCAACTATTGGGTGTTTTGGAATTCTCATTCCTATTAGGAAAATGACCGTGTTGACATGGTAAGGCATTCAAAAATACAAATATCCTGATCCTCAGTGTTCAACTTTGTTAATATGGGGACAAAATGAAATATATACAGATCCTGATCCTCACGATTTGACAGAGTTAACATGGTGACGAATTCAAAACTACAGCGGTGAAGACGAGGCAGGTCTGCAGATTTGGCAAGTCGACATGCACGGCACGTTTTACCTGTGGGTCGTAGCAGGTGAGTAGTCTAACTTTATATGCTACAATTCGAGCAATTGCAATCTATTAATTAATTTTAGATATCATGCTGATTGCGATGGGTTAAAGTGAAGTTTAATATTCGACTCAAATTTAAAGGGAGAGTTGTTGGCAAATTTATAAATACCAAGCGTTGTATACCATTAGTTTTAAAAGATTGTTTCAATTTTTCAAACGACCCAGCGATGGTTCGTTTCGCAGCAGGAAGAACTTAAGCACAACTCATCGATGGGTCGAATTGCAAGCTACGTGTTAACCTTGCATCATTATCTAACATGACAATGTTGATGTGCAGGTGTATATTATGCAATATTTGAAGGTGAAAATACTTAGTTCTAGTAGACTTGAATTATTTTACTACGTTAATTAACATTCATGTATCAAAAACATCGATGAACATTAAAAACCTGTCTTTACTAGTGATAATTACTGCGCTTGCGTCGATACATCTCAACAGCCATTGGAGAAAATCATCTGACTCTTTATTCATGCGTGAATTTATGAGATTTTATCTCCGTTCTAATGGCCGTCCGTGAAATTAAAGAATCTACCATATCCAACTTTCAATCGAAGTATGCGGTAACCTTTCGTGCGAAATAATCTTTGCACATACACCACAAATCATTTAGACAATCATTGCACTCATACCATCGTGTACAAGTCTGTTATGATGACCAATATATCAACATTTCATGTTTGAATTTTATTGGAAATAAACTGTTTTTCTTTCCGTTTCTTTTCTTTCTTTCTTTACAGGCCTGGGTTGCCTGCTGTGCACAGCTGCGGTCGATGCGACGGATGACGGCATCAAATTTATTCAATCTTCAGCAGCCGCGCCCCGGAGCTCAAAGAAGATATTCATCGAAATGACGTCCAGCAGGAGGAAGTTTGCAGTGTACGTCGACTCAGAGTTGGTGAGTTCGATGTTTAATTTAACACGTTCCCTGCGTATTGAGCCACATGTGTGCACTGTGTAAATTGCTCTTTCTCGTACCGGTATAAATGATTGACATTTCATCTGTTTCTCGACCTTTTTCAATATAACTTATGACATAAGGTAAAATGTTATCGTTCAATTGTATTTTTTATATGTCTCAAGAAGGATATCAATTTAATCAAGCAGTAAAGTCCCTCTCTCAATTCTGCTACTTACAACCTAACAAAACCAACCGTTAACAACTGCGGAAACGCAGTGAACGTATTAAGGTTCCCAATTCGCAAACCTTAACCCTACTATCTTTTGCTAACATTTCTCTGTTTGATTCCAGTATGGGTATTTAAGGCTTGCACTGTGATAATGTGAAATGATATTGCTGTAGCACGTTATCATTTTAGGCCTTCATAAATGTGGGATGCAATTAGAGTAGGATGCAATGATCGTACTTTGTAGGTGTACTAATCTAATCTTTGAAACGTCTTTGTTGCGGTTGGGGAGGCTTAAACTAACATCTAATCTATGAGTCTGATGACTGGGGGGCTAATTATGGCAAAAAATTAGCGTACGAATTTGTTTCCAGGTCGTAAATTGCACCTCAGAAGGTGGGTGCCCGCCATCTCTCCACGTGGTTGTGCTCTGCCAGATCTCGGGGCGCCTTCTCGATCACAGGTGAAGGGTATCTTAACACTTTGAATGCGACGAGAACCACCAGTGGTACACGGTCGGAATTTTCACAATGGCGCTGATCGACCAGCAGTCATAAATTCGATTATTTAATCAAAACTAAATGAAGGTACGATCCAGTTAATGTCCGCCATTTTCAACATTGCTTACTACAATCGACTTTAAATTATTGAACTTCAGTTTTACCTACCGCAGTCAAAGTGTTGATGATGTTTTATTTTCTGAAAAATACCCAAATGTTTGACAAATACCGAAACAATTAACCTAATAAATTAGAGCGTATTTCTTGCTCGAAAAATCAATACCGTGCCGATGTGAGTGACATCAACTAAACAATTAACCCAAGAATAAGAGAGCATGATCGCCGTAACAAAATATAGTCTCGATCTGGGTGGCTGGAAGGAATTAACATATAAAATAAATTAGAGAGTCATTCTTCCTCGTTACAAAATAGTGATCCGGGTGGCCTAACCAAGCAATCAACCTAATGTATTTAGACAGTAATTCTCATTCGTAACAAAATAGGAACCAAAGTGACAAAATTTCTCAGTTGAAGACTAATTTTTTACTGAAAGCTCCCAACCACTGGGACCATTGGAAGAGATGAGCAGTCTTGTTGTTCTCATTGGTTCTTCGGATCAGGAAAACAACGACGAAGGCATAAAATAGATTTTGATGTGCCATGCTGCATAATCATCATTCTCAATAACAACTCATAACAGAGATTCTTTCGAGTCGATAATCATTTAACCGTGTAAAGATGTGCAATTAAAAAATTTTTATTTTGTATTTCATTTTGATATTTTAGCTCATTTGATAGTATTTTCATTTAAATTTTGCAGGAATTCTTTTGGCTTTTCCAGAAAGTGATAATGACCGTAAAGGTCAAAACTTAAATCTTTCAGTTTGTTACTCATAAACTCATTTTAATAAACTATCGTGATCAATTTCAAAGCGTATTTCTTTGTTGTTATATTCAATAATTTGAAAACTAAAAATTGGCAAACTTTTTCCGTTGGTGAATTTTGTGTGCGTATAAAGTCGAATTTTTCTCTCATTTGTACAAAATAAAATCTTTGTTTCTTGAGGACTTTGAAAAGAACTCCAAGGCATTATTTAAATTTTGACTCTTAGCTATTTTCAGCACGGTAGATCGAATATTGAAATTGGATAAGCTTGGAATTAAAATACTTATTTAGTCACTGGGTGCTGCTGCCGCTTCATTGTGCCTCAAAATTTTATCAGCTTATTTTCTAAAAAGTAACTAAATGTTTGACAAAGACCAAGTACAAAACCGTGCAACAAAGAAATAATTGAATTTAGGACAATTTCAGGTCCTACCGCACATCCCTGCACACAGAATCCATGGCCCTTCATCCTTTCCTGGAATCCATCGCTCCAGGTCGAATTTTGATCGTAGGCGTGCTGGTGAGGTTTCGTTCATAAAGGAATATTAAGCCTTTTTTAATTTAAAAGTTTTGTTCGATAGACTTGAGGAATACCAATTTGTCTACTCTGTAGCTTACTCACGAAGCATTTTCAAATTCACCTCAGAAGGACCTAGCCCATGTTGTGCTTAGGATTCAAGGAGAAGTTTTGTTTAGTAGACATAAAAACACAAAAAGCGTTTTCAAATTCATCTTGGAATTACAAGAAAATATGACGTCATCCAAGTTCAAGACTTGTTCTTGATCTGTGTTTTTAGAGGTGACCCTCCTAGTTAGAAACTTTCTACTTGAGGTTCAAACTATAATTTTAGTTGCTTATTTGCGCCTCGCAATTCTATGACGGGGTGAGAAGTAGAGTAGTAGTTGAATTGGAAATCTTGGTGTTCCATCATAACCCTTTACTCAAGTCAAGTTTGTTTTCTAGTGAGTCGTAACATTTTCGAGCTCTGTTTCATCAAATTGTTGACAATTTCAGAGGCAAGTTTTAATTTAGTTTTTCCCACAGTGCTGATTATTTTCAAGGGGAACCTTTAGCTTTCCTCGCTGAAATCGATCATTTCTCTCGTAGTTCGTAAATAAAGTGTCTCGTATTTTGGCAATGAAGTTTCCTTTAATACTAATGGCACGTTTTTTACTTATTGATTTTCGTTTCGGGAAACGAAATCTAGGCCTCCATAAAAACAAAATAATCAAGGAGGGTAAATTTCACTGTTCCCTTTACTACGTTTTACTGATACTGAAGATGAGTACAGTTTTTTACTCGAAAGCTCTATTTTTATTAAGAAAACTTCATGAATGATGTTTTCACCCTCCTTGATTATTTTGTTTTTTACTTAGTAAGGACGTCGTTTTACCTGAAGTCGCGTTACTCAGGTACTAAATTAGGTTACTAAATTGTTCCGTCTCACTGTTGCAAATATGTTAAACGGGCGTATTTATAAAATGAAATTCCTATTATCTTTCGGTAGTTAAATTGCGTGACTTTTTAATGCAGCTGTGAAAATTGCTGTGGAAAGTTCATTTCTCAAAGTCTAACTTTTTTATTAGTTTTTAACTATGTTGCCAATGTACAGTTTCAAAATTAATCTTATCCATTTAGGTGTTGTCAACATCTAAATTCTTATCGAATGACGAATTATTCGTGTTTCCTGCATTAATTGTCCGGCATTTAACTAGGAATTAATATAAATAATTTAATTGCTTAATATTTTTGAACCATTACAATCAAATAACTTTTTCTTTCAGACAGACGCTGGTTTGAACTTGCCGTTGATGTCGAGAAAATTGCTGAAAGTCTTTGGAATTTCTTCCGCTCCATTTCTCGACTTTCGCAACTACTTGGCTGCCATCTCAGTCGTGGGAGGCCGTACTCTGGTGGACAGTTTCTCTCCTGACTTAGAGACGCGATTCAATGCTCTCTATGGCCCTTCTGTAGCTGTGAGCACAGCCTTCGTCCTTCAGAGTAAACGTAAGTTCAAATACAGTAAAAAATAAACGGCGCCCTCATAAAATGTACTCGCTCTTTGACTGCATAGTACTCTCGTATTTTGTCTTGTTGGTGTTTCCTGGTAGATACAAATCTAACGAGTTGAATCACAGAAAGGAATATTAAATTAAATGAAATTGATAGTCATGAAGGAAATATTAGTGGCACCCAAAATGAAAGCAAAAATGCTCGTGCAATCAGACCAAGACTCAGTTTTTCCGTTTATTTTCCTCTGACACGGCTTTTTGTGGTTTCTGTTCATGTCTTTTCTTCAGATTGCTGTTTTACACAATCCACCGGCAACTATTTCTTCTTTCCTTAACCCATGGTTAACAGGTCTTGCCATAGTGAATGTTTCATTACTTGGATTGTTCATTATATGAATTGTTCATTTATGGAAGTGTTTATGATTTGAACTGGAAATTATTTGAATAGTTCATCACTTGAATCCTTGTCGCTGAGTTCTTCCTTATTGAATCATCCTTCTTTATTGAATCATTATTCTTCATTGAATCCTACATTATTGTATCCCATAGTTATTGAGACCTTTCCTTGCATTGAATCTTTCCACTCAATAATTCCCTCTTTTACTGCAAAACAACTCCCTGACTCGGTAAAACTCTCTCCCCAGACTCGTGCGTGTGGACGTCACCCGACCAAGAGAAGAGAGCGCGTCTGTGTCTCTTGTCGGCTGGATACGGCGACCTCTGCGACTGCGCTGTCGTGGCTCCCAAAGTGCTGCAGTCGCTGCCACAACCGGTGATCTCATTTAATCTTAATTTTTGCTTCACTTTTTGGAACTGATATCTGTAGCCCCCAAAGTGCTGCTACCGCTTCCCAATCCGGTGAACTCACTCCATCTTGATTTGTTTTTCACTTTTTGAAACTTATATTTATAGCGTTCAAAGTGCTGCTGCCTGAACGGGTGATCCCATTTCATCTTGATTTGTTGTGCACTTTTTGGACCTTATGTCTGTAGCGCTCAAAATGCTGCTCCCGCTGCGTAAGCCGGTGAGTCCATTTCATCTTTAATTGTTCTTCACTTTTTGAGACTGACGTTAAGTTTCCGTACGAAGTTCAAGGTATATTAGAGTTTATTGTAGCATGAAACGTGAAGAACGCGCTCAAAGGGTCGTTAAATAAACTTCCATGTTCTGCCTGCGAATGTCGAGTGCGAAGTTTTAATTCCCTCAGGGGTATACAACTATTGTATGCCTGGGAATACTCACTCCCGAGGAAATGTGAGGTCCCGAGCTGAGAGTTAGGTAGGCGTTTTTTTGATTAAATAAATTATTTTTTGGTTTATGAAAGACCTTCTTTTTATTCAGTTCACTGTTGTCTACCTACTACTTCCTTCTACAACTTTTATTTTATCTTGTTTCATAAACTTCTTTCTCAACTTGCTTTTTCTAAGCACTTTTAGTATAAATTGTGAGTTCCCTTATCTCCATACTAAATTGCGCCTTCCTCCCATCTCTTTTCGGAACGCTTTTTTAGCGGTTATGGAAGCTTAAACTGACAGACTAGGTTTTTGCTTTGCTAGGGACCATATTTTCTCGAGTTCATGGGGGCTGTCTCGAATCCACGCACAAACTTGATCACATTATGTTTGGGGATGCTGATTAATTATACTATTATTCATTTACTGACAGCTGCCAGGCCCAGGTCTGAATGACACCTCAGTGCTGATCATCGCCGGGAACAGACCTTCTTCCCTTTACCGGTGACGTTCATTGTGAATGTGTGCAAGGTTTTGCAAACTGTGTTTTGAATCAATCTTTTACCCGTGTTTACAAAATTTACATTTTAAATATACTAAGTATCAAAACTTTCGCGTTTCAGTTTCATATAAACGAGCACAAGCGAAATTTTTCAAAGCCAAAATAAATGGATTTTTATCGTAAAAGAGAGGTTGGTATGCACCTGAAAACTTCACACGCCATCAGATGGAATTAAATAAAGCAATATAGTAAAGTTCTTGCGATTTAGTTTTGTTTGACACATTGAGATAGATGTACCTCAACTTGAGAGTTATCGCCTAGATTTTTTTCGTTCTCCGAATATGACGCGGCTGACGAAAGAAATATGACTTTGAGACGATACTCTGGTGGTTCCTCATTTCAGACCAACTTAGCTGTGGTAGGGGAGGTTTTAACTAACTTATAATCTAATCTGATACTCAGTAGATGCGATTTAGTAATGTTCTTTTAATACATTTTGTTGTTTAAGAAGGTAACATAGTTAAATGAAATAAGGTGTACTTGCGTAACGTTTTCGAATTTAATTCATTTTGTACGATGCAAATAACAGAAATACTGCAAAGTATTATTATGAATACTTTTTAAAAATAGTTTGAAAACTCGTTATCAAAACCAGAAAATAAGTCTAGATGAAATGGCTTGTAAGAACCAATTTTTTTACATTTCAGATGTTTGTACACGCTTTTCACGCAACCTGGAGTCGAGAAAAGCAAGTTTTTCGTCAGCATCGACGGTCATCACCCTGCTGTTAGGGCTCTCCTAGACCTGCTGGACGTGCGTCTGTTGGTTGCTTCGAATAATTTTAATTTTGTTCGATTTTGTACTAAATTTGAAGTTGCTCATCATTGTTAATTCATGCTGAATCATTTTAAGTTTTCTCGTCCTATTTTAAGCGGCTCCTTGTACAATGTAAATTTTATCATTTATTGCATAATTCTATTTTGATGCATTTATTCCCCAAAGGTGTTCATTTTAAACCAGGTAGTAATTGTAGTCGGTAGACGAGAGCATAATAGTTTTATAACGTACTGTTAACTTCCGGAATCATTGAACACTTTAAGAATATTTGTCAAACACGTTCTAGATCTGACCCTAGATGCAGAAAGGTTCCACAGGGCTGCAAATTGTGGGCTTATTAACTATGTTTGTTAAAATTCTTATATACAGTATCTTTTATTCCTTCCTTTCATGCTATTGTTAGCTAAAATTCCGTAATTCCAAATAATTTTTGAGTGAATCATTTTGCAACACGTTGCTGTCTCTTGTAGTCAAACGTAAAGGATTTCTTTCAGGTGTCGTACGTTGAAAATTCGCGCACAATTGAAGAATTTCCTGAGGGCGTACGGAACAGCTCAGGGTTCAAAATTTCTCAGCACTATATATTCTCTCTGGAACGCGTCTTCGAAAAGTTTCCAGTTTCGGACAAAGTTATTGTCGTTGAAGAAGATTTGTTGGCCTCGCCTGACATGTTCGAGTGAGTGTAGCCGTTCGTAATGCAGTTATTTAATTGACGAGTTCCCGGCGTATTGGGTCGTGAGTTTACCGGTCGGTAAATTGCTCATTCACGTACCAGTATGAATGAATGACATTTCTTCTTTTTCGCGACTTCTTTAAGAAATAACTCTTATCAAAGCAAGTGAAATGTATCGTGGAATAGTATTTTAAACTCCTTAGGAAGGACAAAAATGTATTCGAGCATTGAAGTAAATTTCCTTATTCAGCTCCTTATTACCTTGTCAACCTTGTCAAACCAACGTTTACAACGGCGGAAACGCGGTGAACGTGTTAAGTAAAAGTGTCATACTTCTAACAAGTGTGTATTTTCTGCTAATTGCACTTTTCATGATGAGATATCGTTGTTTTTCCCTAAGTTATTGACTACAAATTTTGTTGATTTAATACGTTTAGGCATATGCAGTGTAGGAACTATTGAGAACACCAATTTTGCACTAATAAAAGACTAGTATTTTTGTTCAGGTTAACGCTGTAAATTCGACTCCGTTGATTCATCATTGAAATTTCACATCTTAATGAAATGGTAAATCTACGGGCCATTCCCCTAGTTGTACTTATAATATAAAATTGCTAACAGTACTTCTATAAAATGCAGCTGACGTGGTCAATGCACGTCTGTAACTTTGTTGGTAACTTTGAAAGTAACTTTGTCTATAACTTCGTTGATAATCTCTATGATAATATGACGGCAACTTGACGCCAACTTGACGCCAAATCTGCAGCTACTTCAGCCAGACCTCGTGGCTGCTGGACGCGGACGCCTCCCTGTACTGCGTCTCGGCCTGGAACGACCTGGGCGCGCTGCACACTTCCAGGGACCGCGCGCGGCTCTACAGGGTCGAGACGCACCCAGGCTACGGCTGGCTCATGAGGAAGTCCTTCTTCCAGTCCGTCGTCGACGAATGGAAAAACATCACAGGGGTAGGTGAAGGCTTTGGAGGAATTTTGAGAATAACTTGAACAATTTTTGAGCGATTTAAACGATTTTTGGAACAATTTAAACGATTTTTAAACAATTTAAACAATTTTAAACAATTAACACGAATTTTAAATAATATAAACTGTTTCAATTTTTTTAAAACAAGTTGAACAATTTATTTGCCACAAGTGTGATACAGTAATGGATTGTTATTGAAATCTAGGACAATGGACACACTTGAGTATAGCTACTTGTATTAAGGATAAATTTAGATCGAGGCGCTTGACTTTATATTTGGCCTAACATGCGAATCGAAGAGATATTCATATCACAACGGATTGTAATCCAAATGTTAGTGCGCTCACTGTGCTGTCTTGAAGTATGCAGTCTGAACAAAAACGCAGTCTGCAATAGCACACAATCTGCACGAGCGCGCATTGTGCGTCGGAACGCAATCTGCTCAAAAAATCAGTCGCAAGAGTTGAGTATCGTTTTTTACACACTTGCTACCCTCACTCTTCCTCAGGACCACGACTGGGATGTGTGGCTGCGGTCACCCCACGTGAGGGCGGAGCGGGAGTGCGTCATCCCTGCGGTGTCGAGGACGTTCCACTACGGCCTCTCCGGCGCACACGTCAACGGCGTGCTGACGCAAGCACATTTTGCCGGCCACCTCAGCTCCGCCTTTGCCGCCCCCGTCCCTCTCTCCACTCACGAGTAGGGCCCCCGCCATGTGATAGGATTTTACGTGGAGGTATTGTAGAGATTTGTGGGATTTTAGTCGAACTTTCAGCTGTGTGGGTTTGGGGGAGTATAATTTTTCGTGAAGTTCTTGTAGTAATTAGCGTGATTTTATTTTAGTCAAACTTTCATCGTTGTGGATTTTTAGTCTAATTTTTAATTAAGTAGTTTCGTGGTAATGCTGTTTTCTGTCAATTTATTGTAATTATTTGATTTTCAGCGTTGTGGTTTTCGGGTAGTATGATATGACATGGAATCATTGTAGTGATACGTGCGATTTTTATCTAATTTTCAGTGTTGTAGTTTCTGGAGTAATGCTGTTTGCTGACGATTTATTGTAGTGACATGACTTTCAGCGTGGTAGTTTTGGGGCACTCTGATTTTTCGTAGATTTATGGTAGTGATTCATCAGATTTTAGTTGAATTTTCAATGTTGTAGTTTTTGGGAAGAACATGAAGAGTTGGGAATGACGTGAAGCTGTGACAAAGTTGTCGTGATCAGACTATTTTCGTCGAGGGAACATCGTTGTAGTTTTGGAAAGATAATAAAAAAGTTCGAATGAAATGTGTAGCTGTGTTTATTGGAGTTATGGGTTTTTAGGGGAACTTTGTAAGAAATTGCAAATGAGAACGTTGCGGTGATTGTTGAAGTTATTGTTATGTTGAGGTCTGGGAAAGATGCGAAAGAGGATACAAATAGTAATGTAGCCTTGCACATTGACGTTGGAAGTATCATAAATGCGTGAATAATTGGAAATTCAATAAAGCCTGTTATTGCCGTGTTGAAACTTGTCTCATGAAAGGAATTAACAATACTTCCTCATGTAAAAAAATTAGCTTCGTTTATGGAAACAAAATGAAATAATACAAATACCTTTTAGTAGTTGAAAACTCATTTACTGTCGACAGGAGTTACTTCTGCACTTGTAGTTTTCTTGTGTTATGTTTGTTTACCATTTTTCCAATTAATAGCTCAAATGACACTCCATAAGAAAGAATACAAGGGTAGTAAAGTTAGAATTTGAATGGCTGTGTTTTTTGTAAAAGGTAAATTTAATTGTGTGTTGCGAGAATCTTGTCATTTTTAGGCTGCCACTGATTTTTAATAACTCCAGGCTGCTGCAGATCCCGTACGAGCAGCACATATATGACCTCCTGCAAGATGAGTCGACCGTGTTCCTCAACTCTACCCTCCACCCCTGCCACCCAGACATGCTGCCAAAAAATTTCACCGTAAGTTGATCCAATTTAATTGGTAAAAATTGGTTCTTCATTTTGGACAAATAATAATCTGTTTTGAGAATTTACGTTCTACAACGCTACTGGGGGCTTAAACAAATAATTTCAGATTTGTGGTCTAACTAGCTTTTACGAATGATCTTCTAATTTTTTAACTATTATAAAATACTACTCCACCCCCTTCATTTGAAATGAAAAAGAGGGCGAAATGAGAGAAAGGCCGTAAGAAATAAAAAATTACAATCTCTCGAGAGTTGATGAGGCCGCGTGAACACGGCCCGTCAAAATATATAGGGCTGGAGCTTGTATCACAGATACGCTCATCACACACTGCAGGCTGGCTTCGGGCAGACCGACCGACAGACGGACGCGGCTCTAATTATAGTATAGATTTAAAAACAAAGAGCTCCAATTGACCAAAGTGATTATACGCTTTGCTTAGCCGTAGATTCGAATATTGATTTGTTCCCATTACAATACAATATTCATTCGAATTCAAATCAATAACTTATTTTCGAAAATGTATTTCCAGCTTTTACTCAGAAGGGTAATTTAACTCTATTAGTCAAGAAAGTAGAAATTGGACAAATCGTTACATGTCATCTACTTCTCTGCTCACAGGCTTGCTTGTTATGTCAAGTGAGAGGAAGTTTGTAATCGAAATATACATACCAGTCTTCAAAACTTTTTACCCATGAACTAAAAATGCCGTGAAATATTTCCAGGCATTTAGAGGAAATGAGTGAGTGATGTAAATACCTTTAGTTTAGCTTTAATTGTACGTAGAATTGACTTATTTTCGAAAGTCATTCATACGGATTTAAAAAAATTATTTCAGAAATAGCATCACTAAGATCATTCGAACTCGCTGAAAAAACGTCATCTTCAGCGAACAAAGATCCTTTTAACCTCACCAGTGAAAGCCCCCTTTCTGATAGAAATATTTAAGCTCTTGCTAAAGCACAACTACTGGGGCTACCAAACGGAAGTTTTAATGCAATTTTGAACCTGACTTTTCATTCTATTGTCTTCACCGTCCGCTTTTGACCGAATTGAAACCCAATGCCTATCTTGTCAGAAAAGATTTGCACCAAACGAGTCATTCTTTTAATTTCAGACATTCGATTACAATAAACAAATTCGACTGCCGTTGACACTAAGGATCTTTCCCCAACGTTTTCGATTATCAAGCACTTCGAGAGTACATTTTGCAATTTACGAGACCGATGAAAGAGTGCCATCCATAACAATTTGGCCCCTCCCCCTGAACCTCGTGGCACTTTATACTAGATATTCAAGTCGTATACGGGATACTATCTTTTTATCTAATAATACCCTTGGTGTGTTTATTTATTTCTGTGGTATCCGCTTCTTCCGTCTCTTTGTGACGCTCATAAGGATGCTTAATGACCGTATCTGTGATAAGAGTTTCACCAGTGCACAGGTACAAGAATATTTTAATGGCGGGTACTATTAGGATCGATATATTTGTTGGACATCCACATCTGCAAGATTTATCCAAGAAAAATATTGAACCCCGTCATTTTTGATGGGTCGGTTCACTAGTGATATACATTTCTGTTACAGGAAGCTCCACTTGTTGTCGCCTTCACGATGGTCACATCAGAAGACTACACAGCGTGGGCGCGACTAGGAGGGGTAACGTTTATTTTTACCTTGTGCTTTGAAATGAATAGTGATAATTTTTGTTTTGCTTTGTGACGCAGGGATTTTAAATATTCACTTTATTCAATCGTAGGTAGATCCTAAAACCACTCATTCATTACTCATACTTTATTATTTAAATTTACTTCTCTTTTTTCATTTTGGAATAATATTATGCTCTGATATTTTGAGCCTTATGCACATTCATTGATTATTCAAATTTACTTACGTTTTTTTATTTCAGAATAATATATTACCTCCTAAAATTTTTAACCTTGTGTACATTCATATGTCGATTGTTATTTTATTGTACTTGAAATAAGCTTGACTCAAAGTTAATATTATTGTGGAATACTTGAATGTAAGTCTTTAGATTTTCCCATTATTTACCGCTGCAAATGAAGATACTAGTATATACAATTATACATGCATACTCAGGTAGCAACTGTACGATAATCATGTAACAACCTTGAACAATTTATATAATTCCAACGCATAGATGTCGATAAGTGTGGTTTCACGGCAAGATTTCAGAATCTGAGATTCATAATTTCAGAATCATAAG
This sequence comes from Morinoia aosen, assembly GCA_030386875.1. Lineage (NCBI taxonomy): Eukaryota > Metazoa > Arthropoda > Malacostraca > Amphipoda > Talitridae > Morinoia > Morinoia aosen. Next base: position 1,206,089 of record CM059571.1, read on the forward strand.
ATTCATAATCTGAGAGAGAGTTTGTGATGGCAAATTGTCTAACCTAAAGCCAGCCTTTCCATTATTTTTTAACACAGTTGTACTGGGCTGCATACTGTAGAGCTCGAACCGCTCTAAGACTTTTCAATCAATTTTCAAAAAGCTAATAAACTTTCCAAAAAAATTTTCTACCATTTAAAGTGAGTAGAGCCCGATCAGAGCATCAGTAAAATTGTACCAACAGTGTTACAGCGTGGAAATTGACGTTAAACTTATACATAAAGTTTTCAATGGAAACTGTTCAACAGTTCTTTAATTCTTTTGCTATGTTTTTAAATCCCTGAATAAGCAGAAAAAAATCATGCCTCTTACCATATTTTTCTTCGAATTATGAAGACAAAGGACGTCACAATCGTCACGTGTTTTTAATGCCGCAGTGCCACGGCCTGTGGCAGATGGACACACGCGGTCACCACCGCGGGCTCTTCAGGTTTGACTACTACAACACGTCGGTCCTGGCCGTCGGGTATCCCTTCAGCGAGTATAGGTGAGGGGCTGGCGCGCGATGCGAGAAGTCAGGGAGGCAAAATCTCTCTTATGTCAGGGTTCTTTGTGCAATTATTAGAATAAATGTAAATTGTTTGACATGACAACTCGGAAAGTGGAGGATGTAAAACCTCTCTTGGGTCAGGGTTCAGTGTGCGGCTAGAAAAAGTGTAGATAACGAATAAATTGTATCACTTTGGAGAATAAATTGTTCCACGTTAGAGAATAAATTGTTCATGAAATAAGATTATTCTGCTGTATTTTAAGGTTGTAATAATAAGCCTAGGTTATCGTCGTAGATTAATAGAAAAGTACGAGGTCTCTTGATCGGAAGGAAAGTGTGAGGATTTGAAAAATTAAAGTAATTCCTAGGTCAAGACAACATTTACCTATGATGGACTTAGATATCATTGTTTGAGGCAATCCATTTTTATAATGGAATGAGGTAATCCATTTGAGAGTAATGCTGCTGAATGGTATAGCTGCTGAATGGTATTGCTGCTGAATGGTATTTTTGTTTGCAGTAAAGCTGCTGAATGATATTTTTGTTTGAGGTATTTCAAGTGAACTACAAGACGGCTAGCGGCAATAGTTATAAATAAATGTTTGAAATCCCACACTAACGCACGCACCCGCCCACAGCTGGGCGGTCCCTCCCGGCGTGCACGTGGTGCGGTCCTTCGACGACGAGAAGGAAAAGAAAGACATCGACGACTTCGTCTTCAGAAACCGCCAGCGATTCCGAGTCCCGGATTTGGAACCGTTTATCCCGTACCTGCTTCTTGAAGATTCCACTCCACGACCTGAGTTTTTGATTGCAAAAGCAACTGCTTCCAAAGTTTTAAAAGTTGAAACTTGATGAGGGAATTCAAACTGGTGCGATAATGCTGCTCAATGTCTTCGAGTAGATGTCGCTGCTCAGAATCCTAGATTTTAGTGTGCTGAGGGATTCTAAATTTGGACTCACGCAGAGTGATAATTTAGTGGACTAATGACGTGAATTAGCATTTGTGGGGAGTTTTGTCTAACTGCCTGTGAATGTACAAGTTTTTTTGGTCTCAAGTCAGTCCAGTTGAAAGCGAGCTGAAATTTTTGGCAAATATACGTAGACATTAGATAGACCTATCTGTTGAAGCTGACGTTGATTCCAAAACTATTGTCTTCTTAGTTTTTGTGTGTTCACTGCTTCATTGTTGTGTGTCGGCCATGAAAGGAATTATGTAAATAGCACAGGGCTGAAGAAAAACTCCAGTTAGTAGATTGTTACATTATCTTATATCATCATACCCAAAACTTACACTATCATACATCAGTTCTGCTCAGGCATAAGAGTTACAAATGACCGGTAATGATAGTGAAAAAAGTGCGTAGTTTTCCTCGCTTTTCTTTTTATATGTTAATTAAGGTGAGAACAAGATAAGATTTTAATATTGTACATAGAGTAAAAGTTGAAATTTTTTTGCTCTACAATTGTATTAAATGTAGGGAAGGCGATAGTATAGTTGAATGGTTGGTACGGGAAATTATACGAGATTGTCTGACGGTCTGAAAAGGTCTTCCGATGGTTTTAAAATTGTGATAACAACGCCAGGTCTGCGTTGTGGCAATGCAGATGAAGAAGTTGACTCACTGACCTAGGATTCAGCTCGAAACTTTTTATGAGCTCAAATAGAACATGCGTGTAGGTTCAGCATTTCTGTTATGAACAAGCAATGAGACTTGGAAACAGTAGAACTGAGCAACGTCTCCGTTAACTGTTTCTTATGAACTGATTTGACCAAGTGTCGAGTTTATTATCATTGGTAGTGTATTGTTTTTTATTATTGCTTTCTGTGACTGGAATAGGGTAAGTTATTTGCAGTTGAAGGAAAACACAAGGCAGCATTAAGCTTAAAACGCATTCTGAACTGCGACCATCAAAGTGATATTAGTTTGTTGATAATATTGAGAATTATGGTTTATATTATTGTTCTTATCAATGAAGATTTTAATCCTAAATCTACTGAAGAGTGAAAAAAGTTCAACGGGGATATGTTTTATCGCAGAGGTATGTTCAGCATGATTTTCATCTCAAATAGGAGTTGTAAATTGACTGCATCTCTAACTACTGCATAATAAGCATCTGTTTATTTTGCGTCTTGTAGTATAAAGATATTTGTTTAACGGAGCACAAAGAATAACTTAATATCATCTGCGTACAAGGAAATTTACAAATAAATAGCGCAAGAAGCCCCCGCTGGCGGGCGTAGATCCAGGAAAAAACACAGCTATATTTTTTGCTTTGATATCGTCTTGAATAGCAGGAAGTATCGAGGAAAATATTCAGCACATGCTGGCATCTTCTCGATGCCAGTGTTTGAATTTCCTATCAAAAGAGTAAAGCTTGTGGAACTCATTTTTTGGTCGAATTGAGATCTCACCGAATCATAAACCTTGCGGTCCTAACAGCGATTTTGGTCAAACAATATTTCATTTTTCTTACCTAATAAATTCAGTTACAAAGAAGTGCAAGGATTGTAAATCTCGTAGCATTTCATGAAAACATTTCTTCCGTGGATCTTAAAGATAGACAGCTAGGTGTCCTAAAACAGCTACCTCAAATTCAACCCCAAGTCTGAGAATGCGAAAAGTGCTCGATTTTTCGGAGGTTATAAGCGATATTCGTCTGCTTGTTCTGCAACGCGAGTGCAAACATTGAATCCTTGCAATAAGCAGCGCCACGTGCAGGTTTTTTTTTATGTAACTGGAGTCAGTTCCTATATTTCGGTGAAATAAAATTATATTTTGCTGAAGTTTTCTGTCAGGTTTTTGTTATAAAACTGCAGTGAGTTTGTGGATTTCGACAAACTGAAATTATATTTCGCCTAAGTTTCCCGAGTAAAAATGCAGCGATGTCCATAACAGTGTGAACGATCCTCACGGTGAACATTAAATCACGTTTTTCACAGTTCGTGAACAATACTTCTTTTTCTATGTTCTCTTAAGATCACTTTTGTCATAGCTTAGGTTTTTCAAATTAAAACATATAATGGGGATAATTATAATTGAAAGATAGCTGAGTTGTAAATATTATCCAATTGAGATATATCGTTTCGTGATATGTAACAGATATATTGGTGTTTGAGTTCTTCAACCGGAGGTCATTTATTGGGCTTGCTTATAACAGTAATAATTTAATTCATTTGGAATTTTATTTTGTATTTTTAAGGTCAAGCTAATTTCACACCAGAAATTTGTTGCACAATTGTGTAAATTAGGTGCTTAGAATTTACTAAAATTACAACCGTGGAGCTGATTGATCATGAAAGCGACTTTCACTGCAGAAATGAAATGTATTTAGCTTTAACCTTTAAGGAACTGTATTCGTCATTACACTCCCAGGGGGGAACTGTGTGAGAGCCTGAGCTGAGAGTTAGGTAGGCCTTCTTTTTGTTGAGATAAAATGTTCGTTCTGTTAAGGGCCATCTTTTTTCGGCTCACTGCTGTCCTGTTTTTCAGCACCTACTACTTTCTTCTTCAATTTTTATCTTGTTTCATGAACTTTTTCCCAACTTACTGCTTCTATGTTCCTTCTGCATAGATTCCGCATTCTTTTATCTCCATACTAAATTGTGCCTTCCTCCTTCCTCTCTTCGATACGTTACTTTTTGTATCAGTTAAGGAGGTTTAAACTAACATACAAACTAACTCTATTCGTCATCACCTAAGAAGCTGTATATCATATAGCAGCTCTGGGGAAAATTTTGTAATTATCATGAGCCTGATTTAAAAATTTCAGTTGAAATACTGCGCAAAACGTAAGACTAACTTTCATTATATCTAAGCACAGATTTTTTACCATGACATCGTTACCTAAAGTGTAAAATGTGCTCATAGCAGATGGAGAAGATATGAGGTACATGAAAATGTAAATTTTATTTTTCATTTAAGCCTTCGGTAAATGATTCACGAGATGCTCGCATCGTAAATACCTTGAATATTTCACCGATGGAAATATCAGCCTGTCTCGTTGCTCTACGTAAGTATCGCCAAAATTTATAAATTGTTACAAAGTGTCTTAGTTAGAATAAGCTTCAGCATCATCTTGTTTTGTATGTATTATAATTTCATATGAATATAGGCTGAATTAAAAAGAAATTTAGAATCCAATGTGTCTTAACATTATCTTGCTGTGCACACCTTTGAAAGTTGCATTAATATTGCAAATAACAATAACTTGTTTGAAATTCCATACTTTTGGAAATATTGCGAGCATAGGATGCCCAAAACTTCACTTTATGCTTCAGTATATACTAAAAGTTTGTGACCTGACTGATATTTAAAGACGTAATGTCACACAAAACGACATTGATAATTGAGGAGTGTCTCATTGTATACAGGTCAACATTTTGAATATTGAATAATATTAAATCCTACCTTTGCGCGTGTCTCTGAAGACCAATGTATTCAGGCTGTTTTTTATAATATTACTTCGAGTGTTTTGTCTTCATTTCAGTAATCTTCCTCTCGCTGCATGACGCCGAGTGCCGTCGCTTTGTGGACGTGGAGGTGTTGTCTAGCAGGGCGAGGCTCGTGATCACATTACAGGAACACAAGGTGAATGAAAATGATGTATTTGAGTATGTTATGAAAATGACATTCTACATAATATTCTCAAAGCGTATCTATTATAGGAGAACGCAATTTGTTTGGTATGTTAGTTCGGAATGTTGAGGGGGGCGCATTTGTTGTACATGCTTATTGCTTGCAGTAGTCCTTTCGCGATTCTGTTAAAAAATCTACGGGTTTTGAAACGAGCATTTAACTATGAAAATTTGAATCGTTTTGATCAGAGATATTTTCGTAATACATTTTGTAGGTAGATTTTATGAGATAAATGCTAAGAATATTATAAAAATATCAAGATAAAATATCAAGAACACTAATAAGTCGTCTTTTTTTTATTAAACTAATATTCATAACGAATGCGTGGCTGAAACACTTTGGTCTTTTTTATAATTTGAATGAGAAATCATCACACGAGGGTATGAACTGATTGATAAAAATACAAAAAAATGTTCATTGAAGTATCCAGCTTAGCATTTTTCAATTAATACACGTACTTAAATGATGTATTAAGTTTTATGATAACGATAGGCTATTCGAGATTGTTGCTATCAAAAATATAATCAAATAATAATCAAATTTATTTTAGGTTCTAGACGTGAACAGGCACTCGCCGGATGCTGCAGGGAAAATAGCCCTGGGGCTTCATGTGCTGGTGCTCAGCCAACACTCGGGTGACGTCATCTTGAGAAGGTAAACGTGGCATCCTATTGTTAATTTATTGCTGTTGCCACAGGTAACGTAACACCGTCAGTGGCCTTTTTTTGTTTCCCGTCAGTGATTGTTTCTTGTTTTCCATTATTGTTTCCCTTCGTGGTCATTCATCAGTGGCTGTTTCATATTCTTTATTAATGAAAGTGAGAGCAGAGTGAGAAACAAAGTTTGTACAAATTTCTGAACAATCGCTGGTGGTAATCAAACTGCAATGGTGAAAGTCATTACTGTTTTTTGCTGCTTTTTCTGTGTTTAACCATGGCTCGTTTAATTTTTCATAGTAAAAATTAACACCACAAATGCACGTAGTTTCAAATTATCAAGAGGCTTCTCAAACATTCTTCACTATTTTATCTAAAATTGCTTGCAAGTGTTTTAGTTCAGACATTTCTTTCATGTCTGGAAACTCGTTAGTGTTTAAAAATGACCGAAACGAATTCAGTATAATTTAATGTGTCGCACTATGTTCAATTTATCTTTCAGAACTTTCAACACCACAGAATACGCAGAAGGCCTTGCGCTCTACCCTGTTCTGACATCCATTGCAGATGGAAGGATCGTTATCTTCGGTATTCTGGTAGGTGCTGAAAGTAACCGTTAACTTAACACAATACCCTTCGACGTCAATATTTTTGAACTCACATTACCGTTATCACAACCACCTGCATTAGACTGACGCAAGTATCAGATAGTCACCGACATCAGGAAGAGGAAAGAACCGCCACTTGGAAGTGAGCTTCAGAGAGCACTGTAGGGAACAGATTTAACAAAAAATGCAGTGTATTCCAGCTATTTTCGAAAAAGGACCGTTCAGAGTTAAAGCTGCTTCGTGATTTTCTATGCGTCCGTGAAGCGCGTTCCTTAACGCAGAGGATCCATCGGTGGCTAATTATGAGCATTATTTTTACTTGAGCTTAACCAAACCCGTATGACGGTTCCGAACCTCAAGTAACATTTTCTCTTTGAAAGTTGAATGTTGAAAATTAGTTTAATTAGAGCTAAACCTTACATTTAAGTTCATCGCGACGCATTTGACCGGGTAAATCGCTGTAAACATCAATTCATTGTTATAGAATGTTATTGACTGAAATCACTAATAACCCGCAAAAGAATAATTATAGATTTGATCTGTCAGCAAGGCGAGAAAACCTTTTACAGAAGCAGGGTTTTGTGGTGCACGAGGGAGATTGAAAAATTCGTTTCTGTTAATTCAAGTTTGAATGCTAACTTGAATAGCTTTGAACTGTTGTGTTGAAAGCGCACGCGCTGGTTTGAACCTTAATGTTAGTCATCGAAAACGTCCATTTCATACTAAATATACGAATAAAGTTCCGAGCTCTCATGGATCGTTTTAGTCATAAACTCCTGAACTATTTTCGTTTCACAGTTGTCTTGTTACTGACTATCAAAACAGACGAGGAACTTACAAGACAAATCCTGAGAAATTCCACCCATCACGAATCCACAAACCCATTCCGAAACCTGATACAATCTTCCTACCATTTCCACAGAGTCAGACCCAAGAAAACGACGGTAACGTCTTCTGTGCACCAAAACCACGGTAGAAGAAACAAAGTAGGGTCAAACCAGTCTTTTTTATTGTCGACCATGTGGCAACGCTGACTTCATGGCAACGAATCAACGGCAGCGCTAATATTGCAACTGGCAGCCCTACTAGCCCCAAATCTGGCATCACTATTGGCTAAGCGACATGTCGCACCGGTGAAGTCAAAGTTTGTTTGAAATAAAGCCATGCTATTGGCTAGCCAAACACGAGGAGGCGCATTTTCCCCATAGAAATGACTCTACTTTGTTTCCTCTACTGTGACCAGAACTAACTCAACCTGCCCTCGTTCCCTCCATGCAGACCGAAGCAAGTCGAAACCTTGCTCGAGTGACCCGACGTCTGCTGGCCAACGTCGGCGTTCACTCCGCAGCGCTGGTGAGCTACCGCGGGTACTTGGCCTGCGTTATGACCATGGCGGGACCGACCCATGTTGATGCCGTCGTGCTCGACGACCACACTTTTGCCTTAGGCACCTACTCTTCCCCGGTCTTGGTGCACGCTCATGTGCCGCTGGCTGATCTAGGTGATTTATTCGGATGATCCATGGTCTTTATAGGTGATTGATTTACTCTATCTGGGTGATTTCTATCTTTAAACATCTTTCAATTGATCTATTCCTCTCTGTAAAGATCTTCCAGGTGATCTATTCGGATGATCGGTGGCCTTTCTGAGTGGTTGATTTACTCCATCTGGATGTTTAAGGGCTTCCATGTTGGCCGATTTATGTGTTGGTATTGACAATCTGTTTCAAGTTCATTTAAGTAGTTCTATCGTAGTTGTTTCACATATCCGTCTTGGCGTTTGAGGTAATCCGTTTAGATGATGGAAGTAATTCATTTGGATAAGTTGAATAAGCTAGTTTCTACAGATGTGAAGGTATTTTTTCAACAAACTCCCGACGATGGAGTATGGCTATAAAAAGTGATGAACATGTTCCTTTCACTGAAAATTTGTTCTTGTTTAAAAATATACGGAAAAATTTTTATCATTGATTTAGCGTTTGCAGAGTCCTGCGCATGGATGCGTGAAGACGAAGATCGACGCACATTTTGCAGCAGCTACGCGGGGTACGGAGACCTCTGTGACTGCGATACTCCCTTGTCGCTCGACTTTACACCAACAAAAGTGAGTTTGTTTCTAATTTCTTTATCATTTCAGTTAGTTTGAGACTCTAAGGCGATCTCAAGAGAATGAGGAAAAGGAACCTATTAGAATTGACCATAGAAAACCTGAAATTTATGCGAAAGTTGTGTTCGCACACGGGATATCCTAAGCATATGATCAACAAGTTAGGAAGGAAAAGGAAAAAAATACAAAGAACAGATTGCGAAAAAAGTATAAGAACGTAAGGATGCAAAGTGGGCGTGAAATTTGTCAAGTCCAGGAGGCTTTTTTTTAACTTGAGGGAACCCAACAGTATCCCCCTGGGGGCGTCAGTCCCCCATAGCGTACGGTAGACAATTATTAGACATACTTAACTAACGTTCACTTATTCCCTATCCTAAGGGTTGTCTTTCTTTCAGTAAATTATTTATGACCGAGATAGCGTCATCTTTTTTGACCCTTATGTGATAGACGCATACTCAATATTAGAGGGCTACAGTGGGAGTGTCTTTCTTTCCCTATCCAAAGAAAATTTATTCCTTGTATAACAGGGCTTATCTTCTTGCTTCACGACTATTATTTTCTAAAATATATTCGGCGAAGCTTTTCTTACAATTATGACTATATCTGAAGAATCAAAAGCCTGTTTAGTATATAATAGATTTCTTCCCTATTTTATCGTGTTGTTGAGTTTGGGGGAAGGTTTTCATTTCTTTCCTCATTTAAGATGAGTGGGTAGAGTGACTCATGTATTTTTTTTATTTGTAGTTCATGCTCTATAATTCATAACTCAAAAACTGCTGCAGTGAGGATTATGAGAGTACACAAGGCTTAATGAAAAGAGGTATCATTTGTTCTTCAATGAAATTTTCAAATAGTATGCTACAATCAGAACATTTAATGATTTTAATCAACTGTGCTTTATTTACTGCAAATAAGGACCGTTTCTCATGATGAAATGCTTAATCTCCTTCAAATAACGGCTTAATACAAAGAACTTTTTGTTCAATTTGTCCCTCACTGTGTACTTAGAAATTCACTGCCGAGTTGCGGTTTCTCCCTCACCCCGACATCGGTGACAACCTGATGCCAGTGCCAATCTAGTGACGGTAGTTGTTGGAACACTAATATGAGTGATGGAATGTTGACGTTATACGGTTAATTCTTAAAAACGCGTGAATTTTTCATCTCCAGTTAAGGAACAGCGTCATCAACACGATTCCTACTCTGATCATCGCAGGGAACCGCCCTACGGAACTGTACAGGTAATGTTGCTTGCTGTACCGCGTAGCTTATTTTTCGAACATTGGTATTCTAGCGAAATACACTTTGTGCATTAATTCTCCAATTTCTATATTCAATACGAAATGGCCCTTTCTCTTTTCTCTGTAAAAACATCTTTACATCGGGAACGAAGTTTCAAACTCACTACTATGCTACTGAGTGAACTAATTAATGGCTCAATTCACTTAGCTGTTTAGTTATGCTAATTGAATTTTGTTCACTTCCACATTTTTCATAATTAAGGACGTTCTGTCGGCGCAGATCCGTAAGGTCTCTCCTAGCGCAGCCAGGGGGGTCCAGAGAACGGATTTTGGTCACCGTTGACGGAGACCATCCTGAAGTGTTCCAGCTGCTCAACTTGCTGCGCGTAATAAAATGATAAGAATTAATAATTTAACCTTTGTGTTGGCAGGTCAAGTATATATATTTTGCGATGCTTGAATAATGATAAATAATAGGAATACTAATTAATGATTTCAAGCGCTTGATGTTCTCGAACCCTTGATTCAGAGAAATTGAATAATAGAAATAATAATTAATGATTTCTAGCGCTTGATGTTCTCGAACCCTTGATTCAGAGAAATTGAATAATAGAAATAATAATTAATGATTTCAAGCGCTTGATGTTTTCGAGCCTTTGATCCTGAGAAATTCCTCATCGTTTGCTAATTGTGACTGCTCTCAAATGAACATATTTTTTAACTTCAACTGCAGTAATTTCCCAGGTGCAATACCGACAACATACACCAGCGCTGGAGGACAGCGAGATCACAAAGTATAATGACACGAGAAAGTTTTACGCGTTGAGAATTTCGAGTCACTACATAAACTCGCTTCTTGATGTCTTCGCCCTGCATCCCCTCGCTCCCGCTGTCATCATCCTGGAGGAAGACTTGATCGCTGCCCCGGACTTTTACAGGTGGTTTTCTTGAACATGGTTCTCAGAAATTGTAGTTACTAACTTAGGAGTTTTTGTTATTAAGATGAGCTCGAAACGAAAGTTTAATTCAGCGTTGATGTCAAATTTAAAACATTTCTCTGGATACATCTCTCATTAGTTTTGAGTTGAAAACTTTTCCCATGAAATCATACAGGAAACTTTTTTTCGTAGTAATGGTAATGTCTGAGCACGTTTTTCTGAAGATTAAGCCAGCAAGGCAAGAAATCTTTTACTGATTATACGGAAACATTAGAAACCTAAATACATTAAGAAACATAAGTACACTAAGTTATTTACCAAAGTTTGTACAGAGTTTGTTATTCTACTGGAAGGGTGTCGTTATTGGTTGTTGAGTATTGTGAATTCTTTATTTTTATAGGTAACAATTTGCATGCTTGGGTAGATGAATCTTTCTGGCATCATAATTTCAACCTAGCTAAGGGAATAGTCTATATATTTATTCAAAATTATGTACCACTATATTGCGTTTAACAATGTACACTCCAACTTCATATTTCATATTTCTTCATGTCATTTCATAATTCAATTCATCACATCATAATTCTTCATATCATATAATTCAGTTGATTACATCATAATTCCCCAAATACCATACATTTGGCTGAACTAGGGAGATGGAACCTTCAGAATGGCGTTCTATTTTGCAGTTTTTTCAACCAGACGGCATTTCTGTTGAGTGAAGACCCGAGCCTTTACTGCATCAGCGCCTGGAACGACCACGGCGCCCTCCACACCTCCAGAGACGTCGGGCTCCTCATGAGGGTCGAGACTATGGTCGGCAACGGCTGGATGCTCAGCAGGAAAATTTACGAAGAAATCGCTGAGAAATGGAAAGCTTCAGTGGCTTGGGTGAAAAACGAAATGCAATAGTGCTTTTGTTGGAGAATTTGTTTGTGAAAAATGCAATTTATAAAAAATATAATTTGTTAGTTAAATGGTGAAAAAAATGCAGTTTTTGTATTTGTTGGATAATTTATTCGTGAAAACAGGAGGCATCAGTTGCTTGGGTGAAAAATTAGGTTCAGCTTTTTATATCTCAGAGAGTTTTCTTACCAGGAAAACTAATGAATAAATTGCTGAGAAATGGAAGGCTTCAGTTGCTTGGGTGAAAAATGAAATGCAATAGTGCTCGTGTTGAAGAATTTTTTGTGAGAAATGAAATTTGTTTGTGAAATGGTAAAAAAATGCAGTTGTGTATTTGTCGGAGAATTTTTTTTCGAAAGCAAAACGATTATTGGGTTTGAGCAAAACACGAAAGGCATTTTTGTATTGCTCAGTTTATTTACTTACAAAATGAGGGCTGCAGTAATTTCGATTTCAACATGAACAAAAGTTTTAAATTTCCCACTGAATTGATTTTTTTAAACGCGTTGTTTATAGGGAATAAATGGCGTGCTGGAAGATGTTCTGGAAAGTAATTCGACAGTTTCCTCATATCGTAAATCTTTTACATTAATTCGTAAGTAGGAGTTCAGTTGCAATTTTTTTTAAATTGAATTTCATAATCATCAAGTCCTTGGTTTTAAACCGAGAGACGTTATCAGGTTATTTTTTCGAATGTTGAGAACGTCTATTATTCGCTGTTCGGAGGCCAGTTTATTGATTGTCTATTTCCATGAAAATATTGCTGGGTTTGCTAAGCCGAAAATTTAAATACAATTTTTGGCTCCAATTTTTTCCTTGCTGAAATTTCATTCTAACAGGGAACCTAGTTTTTAGATTTTTGCACTCAATTCTCATCTTGACTTCCCCTCAGGGGGATACAACTATTGTAGCTATGGGAATTAGCACTCTCAAGGGAAAATGTGTGAGGGACCGAGCTGAGAGTTAGGTAGGCCTCCTTTTTGTTGAAATATGAAGTGTTTTTATATGTTAAGGACCGCCTATTTTCGGTCTACTGCTGTCCTGTTTATCAGCACCTACTACTTTCTCCTTCAACGTTTACCTTGTTGCATAAACTTCTTTCTCAACTTGCTGTTTCTATGCCCCTTCTGTGCAGCTTCTACATTCCCTTATCTCCATAATAAATGGTGCCTTCTCTTCCTCTCCTTGGAACGTCTTTCTTATGGTTAGGGAGGCTCAAACTTATTTCTAATTTAATCTTTGGAATATCTTAGTAGTGTTTAGGGAGGCTGAAACTAACATCTAATCTAACTACACTGGACCTGACCAGGGCGAATGGGACTTGTTTTGGGTCCCAAATATAGTTAAAATTTTCCACTTACTACCATATTCAAAAGTATAAAATCAGGATAACATTGCACTGGACCTGACCAGGGTGACTGGGACCTGTGGCTGCGGGTTGACCACAACGCGGCGCAGAGAGAGTGTGTCACGCCGGCCGTGTCGCGCGTCTTCCACTACGGGCTGACGGGTGCGCACGTCAAGGGTGTCATGACGCAAGTGCACTTCGCTGGCCACCTCGTCACCGCATCGCCGCACGTCGCGCTCCGAAATGTCCGGAAGTAAGATAAGTTGTTGCGATTTGTATATAGCTTTGGTTGTATAGTTAAGTATTAAGTATATATATAAATATATACATATATAAATATACGTATACATACATATATATATCTATATATATACATGATATTAATTATGCGTTGTCATACGGAGAAGTTGTGCAGAAATAAAGCATGAAACTTTCCGGCCTGCATTGAAAGCATGTGAGCTGAATGTTTTGCAAGGTATGTGAGGGCTAAAGAAACTTCGCATTTTTGACGACGATTCTTTTCATTGTTCAGTTGAAATGCTGCTAGTAACGTTAATTTTTCCATACGTTTACGTAACTATAACCAGCCCATCAATTTTCACTGGGAGCTAAGCAAAAATAAAAATTTTCCTTTGCTGGCAGGTTGTTGCAGCAGGAATACGAAAAACATATCTACGATCTACTCCTTGGAGACGAAGTTGTTTTCCTCAACTCTACCCTCTCTCCATGCCATCCTAATTTTATTCCTCGGAATATGTCTGTAAGTTCAAATTTTTAGCCTGATTTAAGACCCAATAAAATGCTTTGAGTATCGGTGCTCTCAAGGGGATACTGTTAGGTTGCCTCAGCTGTAGATGGGCCTTGTGGAATTTTGTTTGTTGTGCCTATTTTGCTTCTTCCAATTTTTATTTCTTCTTCTTTTATATTCTGACTTTTTTTCGTTTTCATCGCTGCTGTTTCTATGTGCACGGCATCTTGTGTGGGAACGCACTTTGTGCATGATTCCCTATTTTCAAAATGATCACTTCTAAATAAATTCTAATTGATCAAACATACCTAGTGGATAACTTCCAATCACTTTTTTCTGATCGTCTTTGTTATGCGCTGGGAACCTTAAACTAACTGACATTAAAATATAATTTATTGTAGAAGATAATATATAAGGTTGAACCCTTATACTCGATCTAGCTGTGACTTCAGGTTCACAGCATACGAAGCCTAAATTTTTATCCTGGAGTATATCCGAGTGTGAATTTGTACCAATTTTTTATTCTCAACTTTCCATGAAATTTTTTTTCGCATAATCGTAAATAAATCCTAGCATCCGATGCTGAAGCGTGGAAACTACAACAATTTACGTTCAATCGATAAGATTTGCTGAACGCTTGACATCAGATACACTGAAGGCAGTAATTCTGAACTTGAATTATAGACTCATACGATGAGTCAAAAGGCAAATTTTGTTTTGTATGTACTTGCATTCTGTTAAGTTGATGGGGAAGTCATATATGCAAAAACCGATGTTGCTTACAGAAGACTTACGTTTATAGACGGTTAATTTTATAGGCATTGAAGTCTAAATGTATTTACAAACGACCAATTATATATCGAAGACTGGTTGCACTTACCAAAGATTGATTTTGAATGTATTTATTGTATTTTCAATGTATTTACAGAAAATTGGTTGTATTTACAGAAAATTGGTTGTATTTACAGAAGGCAAATTGCAATTATAAAAGACTAAATATATTTGCAGAAGACTGTCGTAGTGTTCTTCAAGATGACACAAGGCCTGGACCACTCCAGTTGGGCATTGCTTGCTTCCGTGAGTAGAATGATGGCGAAATGAAGGTGAAACTTACCAATAATTTGGTGATTACAAAGATTTTCAGTGAAACTGGTTTCATTTTTCGATGAAATTGAAGTGTCGCAGTAAATTTCTTACGTTCGAAGAAGGATTTCTCCTTAAAGATGCAATTGTTTTTATCCGTTTTGTGAAACTCTAAAAAGTATCTAATAAATGAGATCAGTTTAAAATTAATAATTTTTTAACAGCCTAAAAATGATTGATGTTCATAAGTTACAATTTTTATTAGCTTAAAAATATGACAGTTAAAGAAATGAAAAAATTTGTAGATTAAAAGTGAGGACGGTTAAAAGAATTCAATTTTAAATCGGTTCAAAATTTCAAAATTTTAAGCTACCTTTTCTGTAGCTTGAAAAAATATATCGCTTCCATAAATATTAATTTAAGTAACTGAAAAATATGAAATTTTATAAGTCAAAATTTTCAGAGGCCCAAAACTTACGACGAAAGATTTAGGAAAGTTCCTGTACTTAAACTTAAAATATTCCAGTGCCTGGGAGTGTGGCACTTGGACACCAGGGGGCACCACCGCGGCCTGCTGAGACTTGGCTTCTACAACACCTCACTGCTGGCCATCGGCTACCCCTTCAGTGACTACAGGTAGGTCATTGTAGCCAAGCATGGTATGGGGGGGGGGGGCGGTCATTGTAGCCAAGCATGGCATGGGGGGGTCATTGTAGCCAAGCATGGCATTGGGGGGTCATTGTAGCCAAGCATGGCATTGGGGGGTCATTGTAGCCAAGCACGGCATGGGGGGGGTCATTGTAGCCAAGCATGGCATGGGGGGGGTCATTGTAGCCAAGCATGGCATGGGGGGGTCATTGTAGCCAAGCATGGCATGGGGGGGGGGTCATTGTAGCCAAGCATGGCATGGGGGGGTCATTGTAGCCAAGCATGGCATGGGGGGGTCATTGTAGCCAAGCAATGGTATGGGAGTCCTTGTAGCCAAGCCTGGTATGGGAGTCCTTGTAGCCAAGCCTGGTATGGGAGTCCTTGTAGCCAAGCCTGGTATGGGAGTCCTTGTAGCCAAGCCTGGTATGGGAGTCCTTGTAGCCAAGCCTGGTATGGGAGTCCTTGTAGCCAAGCCTGGTATGGGAGTCCTTGTAGCCAAGCCTGGTATGGGAGTCCTTGTAGCCAAGCCTGGTATGGGAGTCCTTGTAGCCAAGCATGGTAGGGGAGTCCTTGTAGCCAAGCATGGTAGGGGAGTCCTTGTAGCCAAGCAGGGTAGGGGAGTCCTTGTAGCCAAGCAGGGTAGGGGAGTCCTTGTAGCCAAGCAGGGTAGGGGAGTCCTTGTAGCCAAGCAGGGTAGGGGAGTCCTTGTAGCCAAGCATGGTAGGGGAGTCCTTGTAGCCAAGCATGGTAGGGGAGTCCTTGTAGCCAAGCATGGTAGGGGAGTCCTTGTAGCCAAGCATGGTAGGGGAGTCCTTGTAGCCAAGCATGGTAGGGGAGTCCTTGTAGCCAAGCATGGTAGGGGAGTCCTTGTAGCCAAGCATGGTAGGGGAGTCCTTGTAGCCAAGCATGGTAGGGGAGTCCTTGTAGCCAAGCATGGTAGGGGAGTCCTTGTAGCCAAGCATGGTAGGAGAGTCCTTGTAGCCAAGCATGGTAGGAGAGTCCTTGTAGCCAAGCATGGTAGGGGAGTCCTTGTAGCCAAGCATGGTAGGGGAGTCCTTGCAGCCAAGCATGGTAGGGGAGTCCTTGCAGCCAAGCATGGTAGGGGAGTCCTTGCAGCCAAGCATGGTAGGGGAGTCCTTGCAGCCAAGCATGGTAGGGGAGTCCTTGCAGCCAAGCATGGTAGGGGAGTCCTTGCAGCCAAGCATGGTAGGGGAGTCCTTGCAGCCAAGCATGGTAGGGGAGTCCTTGCAGCCAAGCATGGTAGGGGAGTCCTTGCAGCCAAGCATGGTAGGGGAGTCCTTGCAGCCAAGCATGGTAGGGGAGTCCTTGCAGCCAAGCATGGTAGGGGAGTCCTTGCAGCCAAGCATGGTAGGGGAGTCCTTGCAGCCAAGCATGGTAGGGGAGTCCTTGCAGCCAAGCATGGTAGGGGAGTCCTTGCAGCCAAGCATGGTAGGGGAGTCCTTGCAGCCAAGCATGGTAGGGGAGTCCTTGCAGCCAAGCATGGTAGGGGAGTCCTTGCAGCCAAGCATGGTAGGGGAGTCCTTGCAGCCAAGCATGGTAGGGGAGTCCTTGCAGCCAAGCATGGTAGGGGAGTCCTTGCAGCCAAGCATGGTAGGGGAGTCCTTGCAGCCAAGCATGGTAGGGGAGTCCTTGCAGCCAAGCATGGTAGGGGAGTCCTTGCAGCCAAGCATGGTAGGGGAGTCCTTGCAGCCAAGCATGGTAGGGGAGTCCTTGCAGCCAAGCATGGTAGGGGAGTCCTTGCAGCCAAGCATGGTAGGGGAGTCCTTGCAGCCAAGCATGGTAGGGGAGTCCTTGCAGCCAAGCATGGTAGGGGAGTCCTTGCAGCCAAGCATGGTAGGGGAGTCCTTGTAGCCAAGCATGGTAGGGGAGTCCTTGTAGCCAAGCATGGTAGGGGAGTCCTTGTAGCCAAGCATGGTAGGGGAGTCCTTGTAGCCAAGCATGGTAGGGGAGTCCTTGTAGCCAAGCATGGTAGGGGAGTCCTTGTAGCCAAGCATGGTAGGGGAGTCCTTGTAGCCAAGCATGGTAGGGGAGTCCTTGTAGCCAAGCATGGTAGGGGAGTCCTTGTAGCCAAGCATGGTAGGGGGTCATTGCAGCCCACGCAGGTAGGTGGTTATTATGATTTAGTATGTTATTATAAATACTCCGTGGGAACTTTCAATAACGAGAAGGTTTTTCCGGTTATTTGAACTTTTGTACATTAGAGTAGACGTCCAGTGAGTAAAGGAAGAAATTTCGTTTGCTGAAGTTTTCACTTAATTTAGTTAGAGAATGTTTAAACGTACTTTTAGTGTCCAGGAATACGATAATTTGAATTTTTGAGAAAACATTGTGGCCACAGCATTTTTTTAATAGTTCGTTGAAAATTTTTAGGCGCGCGCAATATGGCCGGTTCCTGATTTGGAAAATTTAGCTCATAAATTTTTTATGACTCGTATGATTTTTTTAAATTTCAACCAAGCCATCATTAGAGAAAGTATTCCCACACGTTTCGAAGTATCTTTTCTGCCGGCTGCTTGCGTCAGTTTCTTATGTATCCGATAGTATTTAAAAAATCCTACAAAATATTTTCGAGATAGTCCCGCAGAAAAACTTTCTTCAGATGAAATCATAAGAAACATTTCCAGAGAGTACCCCCTGGGGTTACTGTTATTCAATTTTAAAACGCTTCCAAAAATCTTCATAAATTCGGCTACTTTGTAATCGAATTACAGGACACTTCACCTAATCTTGAAATTTTAAAACATTCAAACGCTTTTTCAACTACCTCAATCTTGAACCCTAAAAATTCGACAATTTTCTCACGACGTCAAATCACTTCCAGTTTCATGAAGCCGCCGGGCATCAGGGAACTGGAGGGGCCGCAGTCGGAGGCAGGCCGGCAGCAGCTGGGGGAGGTGGCCATGGAGAACAGAAGGAGGCACCGTGTCCCGGACTTGGAGGCGCACATGCCGAGCTTGATGCTGGACGCCAGGGCCAACTCTGTGCCCAGCTAGTGCAGTGTTAGGGAGAACACTGGTATTGGTCTGGTACTTGGTACTGGGCCGGCCTGGCCTGGCCTGGCCTGGCCTGGCCTGGCCTGGCCTGGCCTGGCCTGGCCTGGCCTGGCCTGGCCTGGCCTGGCCTGGCCTGGCCTGGCTTGGCCTGGCTTGGCCTGGCTTGGCCTGGCTTGGCCTGGCTTGGCCTGGCTTGGCCTGGCTTGGCCTGGCTTGGCCTGGCTTGGCCTGGCTTGGCCTGGCTTGGCCTGGCTTGGCCTGGCTTGGCCTGGCTTGGCCTGGCTTGGCCTGGCTTGGCCTGGCTTGGCCTGGCTTGGCCTGGCTTGGCCTGGCTTGGCCTGGCTTGGCCTGGCTTGGCCTGGCTTGGCCTGGCTTGGCCTGGCTTGGCCTGGCTGGGCCTGGCTGGGCCTGGCTGGGCCTGGCTGGGCCTGGCTGGGCCTGGCTGGGCCTGGCTGGGCCTGGCTGGGCCTGGCTGGGCCTGGCTGGGCCTGGCTGGGCCTGGCTGGGCCTGGCTGGGCCTGGCTGGGCCTGGCTGGGCCTGGCTGGGCCTGGCTGGGCCTGGCTGGGCCTGGCTGGGCCTGGCTGGGCCTGGCTGGGCCTGGCTGGGCCTGGCTGGGCCTGGCTGGGCCTGGCTGGGCCTGGCTGGGCCTGGCTGGGCCTGCCTGACCTGCTACTGGGCTTGTCAATGAAGGAGAAAAAAATATCATAGCAAATTAAAAAAGTATTAAACATTTTTTCAGTGTTTCTATCCTCCTGCCTGTGCGTGGTAGGTGCCTGAAGACACCAGTGCGTCGGTGCGAACCTGGAACCGTTCCTCTTGAATTTTTATTGTTCTCATTCCGTCGTGTGGATTGATTCGCTGAGAAGAGCTAAGAAATTTATCCAGTCCGCGAGATGAAGACTCCAGAATGACGGAGTTCTCCAATCTTTCAATACTTCGAAATGATAAAGGTCTTCACGCGATAAAATTTGAAGAAAGGAATTAGTCATTTTGCTGAAACACTGTCAAACAAAATGAACGCTGCCTTCCTCAGCGTCAATGAAATGCAATATTACGCAGTTAGATTTATCACCTTTGGGTTTAAAGAATAAAGAAAAGTTTCGTTACATCGGGGACATTTTAAAACGAAGACTTGAGCCACATTTGATGCCGTACCTAAAATCGGAATTACAGCACAAGATGATTAGAAATGAATTGTACAAAGAACAGCTAAATTATATTTGAAAACCTTACTGAAGTATACAGGATATAACATTGTACCACAGTTGAAGAAATGCTGTATAATCTATTTTTGTCCACGTAAAACATGTTCCAGTAATTTTAATAAATGCGACATTAGTAATTTCATTCAAGTTTCAATAAGTGAAAAACAAGTAGAATCCTAATTTAT
This sequence comes from Morinoia aosen, assembly GCA_030386875.1. Lineage (NCBI taxonomy): Eukaryota > Metazoa > Arthropoda > Malacostraca > Amphipoda > Talitridae > Morinoia > Morinoia aosen. Next base: position 1,225,945 of record CM059571.1, read on the forward strand.
GCGTTAGGGGATAAAAGAACACAATTGAATTCTTAATCAGTGTTTATTTCATTTAAATGAATCTACAAATTCCAAGCAGCAGCAAAACAAAGTTGTCCCACCCATCCACAACCTGAAGCATTTCGACTCGAGTTGTCTAAAGCAGCATCTTTTACTCGGAGAAGTTGCACCGTCTCATTTTCATTTCACAGCGATTCGCTCTAAGTCAAAAATACGATGTTGTTAACTCGTGTTCAAGTTAAAATTACATCAAGCGCACGTCTTCTCACAAGTCATTCTTTATATGAAAGCAGGAAATTTAACGAAAATTTCGAACACCTATTAAACAGACATATCGTACGGCTGTCGATCTGTACTACTTCTGCTCATGAATCTCTGATTATGAATTTTTGATCAGCGCTTTGGCGTAATGACTGCTCAACACCGGTCTATCAATTTATAATTAAAGTTCAGTGATGATCGAGTGCACTGAAGAGTTACTCATTTGACTGATAAAATGACAACCTTGATTCATTGGGACTTCAACACAAATCAGTTGCGAACGAAATCGTTGTCACAATAACAAAAAATGTCACCCAGGCGTGAAGAATATTCCTGCAGAACAACCACAACTAAGAGTAAAAATTTAGCGTACCACAAAACACAATACAAAATAGGTACGAACTGCGCCTCCAGCATTTCATAACAGTTACAAACGTAACCAAAATTTCTTAACCTGTTGGCTGCGGCGTGTTAAACTGAAGCTCAATTATCACCTTAAATTTAAATCCATTTTAAGCACATTGAATTGAAGTTGAATTGAATCATATTTTAGTATTCAAAACTGAAAATTACAAACATGAATCATGCCCTCATTGGGTTTTGATAATATTTTCGTGAAAATTGAGCTCTTTGACCACTGCATGGGTCGGTCGGATTGTATAAATCCCCTTAGTGGCCACCGGTGGACCACGCCGCAGTCAACGTGTTGATTCAATCAAAATATAATCGAATTCGTTTGAGTAAATGTAGAAATGTAGTATATCATCCCTATGGTGAACCTTCCAGCATTGCTCCTACCAAAGTCATGGATTTTACATTGAACTTGTTACTTCATTCAAGCGAAAACACACAGAACAAGTCTTACTGTTGACTGTACCATTTAGCCTGAGCGCTGCGAGCTCTGTCTACTTGCATATAGAAGCAGGTGATGTGAAAACACTGCATTGCATTCATACCGCTCGCCTGGATGTTATCCTACGTGGCCTACAACTAAACTATTTGAGTTAATTCCTACTGATTTCCCATTATTTAAACGATAGTCATGGAATATACAAATATACAGGAAATAACTTCATTTTGATCACAGGGGTTTTTCCGCAGATCTTAAGCAGGAATACTTAATTAATCAGTCTGTTCTATTTCATCGCATCGCGTCTCCGACTCTTTGACGAGTTCAACGCTATAAAGTGAAATTACAAATTGGTTCCTTATCAGCTTTCGATGTTCGAATAGATAGCGTGTGAACTTCAGCTGAAATAAAAAGCCATTCAGAATTGAAATGGAAAGCCATTCAGAATTGAAATGGAAAGCCATTCAGAATTGAAATGGAAAGCCATTCAGAATTGAAATGGAAAGCCATTCAGAATTGAAATGGAAAGCCATTCAGAATTGAAATGGAAAGCCATTCAGAATTGAAATGGAAAGCCATTCAGAATTGAAATGGAAAGCCATTCAGAATTGAAATGGAAAGCCATTCAGAATTGAAATGGAAAGCCATTCAGAATTGAAATGGAAAGCCATTCAGAATTGAAATGGAAAGCCATTCAGAATTGAAATGGAAAGCCATTCAGAATTGAAATGGAAAGCCATTCAGAATTGAAATGGAAAGCCATTCAGAATTGAAATGGAAAGCGATTCAGAATTGAAATGGAAAGCGATTCAGAATTGAAATGGAAAGCGATTCAGAATTGAAATGGAAAGCGATTCAGAATTGAAATGGAAAGCGATTCAGAATTGAAATGGAAAGCGATTCAGAACTGAAATGGAAAGCGATTCACAATTGAAATGAAAAGCGATTCAGGATTGAAATGGAAAGCGATTCAGAATTGAAATGGAAAACCATTCAGACTGGAAATGGAAAGCCATTCGAGATTGAAATGGAAAGCCATTCAGAATTGAAATGGAAAGCCATTCAGAATTGAAATGGAAAGCCATTCAGAATTGAAATGGAAAGCCATTCAGAATTGAAATGGAAAGCCATTCAGAATTGAAATGGAAAGCCATTCAGAATTGAAATGGAAAGCCATTCAGAATTGAAATGGAAAGCCATTCAGAATTGAAATGGAAAGCCATTCAGAATTGAAATGGAAAGCCATTCAGAATTGAAATGGAAAGCCATTCAGAATTGAAATGGAAAGCCATTCAGAACTGAAATGGAAAGCCATTCAGAATTGAAATGGAAAGCCATTCAGAATTGAAAAGGAAAGCCATTCAGAATTGAAATGGAAAGCCATTCAGGATTGAAATGGAAAAAATGTCAGAAATGAGATGGAAAGCGAGCAGAAAGAAAACTGGGAAAGTTGATGAAGATATTGTAGCATGGAAAGTTGTGCAAGAGAATCGTAGTACTTTATTCCTAATTCCAAAATGACGAGTCGACGAAATTTATGTAGTAAGTGTATCCTCATCGAATGGAAGAGTAAAAGTGGTGAAGGGGATGGAGAAAGTTATTTTTTTTCTTGAGAGAAACGTTAAACTTCTGGAGTTCTGGATTTTTGGAGTAGGGGAAAGGAATTCGAAGAGAATCTTGGAGAATAATTTCGCTTGCGATGAAGGAAGGACGTTTCACATGTGTAGTGAACATTTTATATGCTGGAAAAAAGTTGCCAAGGTGTAGTAATTTTCAAAGGCATGGTAGAAAATTTTACATTGAATCTAATAATAGTTAAATGTATGATATAGTTATGGTTGTCGCACTACTTTTTACAAAAATCCTTTGAAGTTACGATTACATCATGGAGTGAAGAACGATTGTCGAACAAACGTCCACGCGCTGCACAGAGTCAAGTGAAAGCCTGAATCTAATATATAAACTTCAAGGTTTTTAAAAGTCTTTTTCTTAAACCTTCGAACTTTCCGTCTGTGTTTCAAGAATTCGTTTCTTCACCTTTTAAAAGCATTACTGAAGAATAGTGACGCGATTTTCGAATGCCATATTATAGTACTTCTGTACGCAGATTGATATTTTCGTCAAAAAATTTCAAGATCTGTTGAATAACTTTACGCTCAATAAAAATGGAATTGATCATAAGCATATTTTGCTGCTAGGCTAGATGACAACTTTCCCAACTGTCTTAAACAAGTGAAAATGTAATTTTTCCATGGTATTTTATTTGTTCCAAACATGGCTTAAGCTAATCAAACTTTAAAAAGAAAAGAGATTGCATTGTCGACACAAGGAGAAACGAAAAAGCCATGTGAATTCTTGTTTCACTGCATAACATGCTACAGTACTAAATATTACATAGTTCCAGACATACTTAGTATTACCGCAGGTTGATAGCACACCTGATGATGTAACATTAAGATGTAATATTTCAAGAGGCTTCGTGATAGGCATTACTTTAAAGTTATGACTCTAAATAGTGCATTAACAAGGATCTCACTACAGCATCTAGAACAGTCATGGTTACGCCGCTATTGCTTTCTTTACGCCTACTTGCTGCTCTAAGATATCCCAGAACCCAATCCATCTTTTTCGCCGCCTGTGTACATATTTTTCGCCGCCTTAGTGATTTAAGAGATTAAATCGTTCAGGTGGCGAAAAACATGCATGAAGGCGGCGAAAAAGTTAGACTGGGAATGACATCAACGCATTGATGGTAAAAATGTTTCGCCCTCCGGATCGAAATCGCTGATTGATGTGTGAATAACAAAAATTAATGAGATTGTGACATCTCAAGGCAGAAAAATCTTTCCTGAACCATGCACACCTGAAGCAAACAACGCATATCCTCGTATTAATTAAAAGTCAAACTTTTCAATCGGACCCACTATGTGGAGGGTAAAACAGCAAGTTTATCTATTGGAATATCCTAACTTATTGTTGTCTCGCGCTCCTACTTCGGGGAAGGCTCTGAAGGCGAAGGCACATTGAACTTTGCAAACGTGGTCGTTGAGTATCGCCTCCGGGCTGTAGGACTGCGCCAAGTGGAAGCAGTTGTCCACTTTCAGGCTCTGGCAAATTGGCTGCAAATGAAAAAAATAGTTAATTCGTTGATGAACTGTCATCGGTTGAAAAGCTGTCAACGGACGCAACGTTTACGTAGGAAACTGATTCTATAACGAGAGTGAAACAAGAAGCATTATTTTCGACAGTGCACATCCGTAATCATGAATGTATCAATAGGAGTCTTATACATTAAGGTTACGGATTTTGGGTGGATTACGCTAAACGCGTATGACAGAGTGGATCGTGAGGCTCTATGGCAAGTGGTAAGCTTGTATGGAGTGGGTGGGAGACTGTTGAATGCGATCAAGAGTTCCTACTTTGATAGCAGAGCATGTGTGAGAGTAGGGAATGAGGTGAGTGAGTGGTTTCCAGTTGTGACAGATGTGAGACAGGGATGTGAGATGTCGCCGTGGTTGTTTAATTTGTTTATGGATGGTGTGGTGAGAGAAGTGAATGCCAGAGTGTTGGGTAAAGGTGTGCAGTTGGTGGGACAAAATGGTATGTATTGGGAAGTGTGCCAGCTGTTGTTTGCAGATGATACAGCGCTTGTGGCTGATTCAGAGGTAAAACTGAGGAGACTGGTTGCAGAGTTTGGTAGAGTGTGCGAAAGGCGGAAATTGAGGGTAAATGTGAATAAAAGTAAGGTGATGAGATTTTCAACAGGTGGGGTGTTTGGAACTTTGGATGTCAGGTTGAATGGTGAAGTGTTAGAGGAGGTAGAACATTTTAGGTATTTCGGGTCGGATGTGACTGTTAAGGATAGTATGGAAGTAGAAGTGAGGCATCGAGTGAGTGAAGGCTGTAAGACATTGGGTGCAATGAGGAAAGTGTTTGAATGCAGGAGTTTGAGTATGAATGCTAAGAGGGGACTGTATGAAAGCTTGATTGTGCCAGTTTTGTTGTATGGAGCAGAGTCCTGGGGGTTGAGAGAGCTGAGAGGAGGAAGTTGGATGTGTTTGAGATGAAGTGTTTGAGGAGCATGTATGGAGTAACAAGAAGAGATAGGATCAGGAATGAGTTGGTTAGGGGTCTGACGGGTGTTATCAAAAAGTTGAGCAGGCGAGTGGATGAAACAGTGCTTGGATGGTTTGGGCATGTTGAAAGAATGAATGTTGAGCGGCTGGTGAAAAAGATATATATGTCGGAAGTGAGTGGTCTTCGAGCGCGAAGTAGACCACGAATAAGTTGGATGGATGGGGTGAAACGTGCTTTGTATGGGAGGGGTCTGACTGTGGACGTGGCGAGAGGGATGGCTGCGGACAGAAGTGAGGGGGGGGGGGGGGCAGTGCATAAGAAGGTAATTTTATTTTTCATGCGGTACTGGAAGCCTGCCCGCGTGTGATGGGGTTGACCTGCCCTGTGCGGGGGAGGGGCGACACTCAATGAAGCGGTCGGGGTAAACCAACTATGGCGGTTGGGCCTGACTGTGGAAGGTGGTTGTGCTGGGCTGCTGCTGCTGATCCTGGCAGTCCAGGTGCGGCCAGTGCTGCCTCTCTCGCTTTCTAGTGACTAAGTGGGGTGACTGTGGCCTGCTGTCGGCTACCCTCCCATAAGGAGGAAAAGCCATGTGTATGTATGTATGTATGTAGGTACGCTAAACATAAACATTTATAAGTATTCACGGAACGTTAGTGTGAAGGGATATAGCATACAAGTTGCAAATGCGGTTTGAGTGTGCCATGGGCAAAAAATTTATACAAGTTCATTCTGACCGCTGTGTGTAATGTAAGTTCTCTCTTGATCGCATAATGATCCAGTGAACAGGTATGCTTAAAAAAAACTTGCGTATGCTAGGTCACTAAGGTTTATAACAAAAATTGCTAAGCCCTCATGTTTGGATGAGCTTTAAGTTGTAACGTTTCTAAACTGTTATTAGCTAGACTTTTGAATTGAGATAACTGAATATCCTTCCCTTGAAATCTAGGTCAACGTTATTTTGTCGCATGCAGGCTCATTTTAATGAAAGGAAAATTGAAAGAAGTTTATAATTCTCTGAATGTAACTTACCCCTTCTTTTGTGCACGTGCACATAACGCAAGGTGATATTCTGTCTGCAGCACCGATTTCGATGTTCGTTGTCCCAACGCTGCAGGACACTCTCTCCATCCACAGCTCCAGGTTGATGGCGGGCAAATCTCGGCAGGGTACCCTCGGATTTCTGAAATAGACGTCACGTCTTTACCCTAGGACACACACCTTATCTTGCACCTGTAGGGAAAATTTGGAGAAGAGAGCTAACCCATACGTAAAGAATAATCTTAAATTATATTGTTCATAATTTTGAGGCAAAACATGTGGTTGCTTGAGCATAACTACGAAAGGTGCAAATTATTCTATAAGACATATTTTCTGGAATTCAAATATTTTCTGGAATTCAAAGTACTCACAAGAACGGGTCTGGGAGGTCGAAGGAAGACCTCTGCTCAGAGTCGACGGTCTCGCAATTGTCACACAGGAGTCTGGACATCGTCACTTTTCGGATCTCGGTAAGCTGGGAATCAGTGAACCTGACCAGAGGGTCAGCATTTTCATACCAAAATCGATCACATTTCCTCAAGGTTCTAAACTGGATTCCCATTATGCAGCCAAAAGTTGGTCCAATGAGACCACCATGCAGAGGAGTTTCGATGAGACCTCCCGTGAACAAGTCAATGTCATCTACGTGATCGTAGGTTCTTTTCAGCCTGTCAATGATCGGCCTGGCAACTTCCCTACTAAGGTCGTCGAAAGTTCGAGCTCGGGTTAGGTTGCAGAGAACCCTGTATTCGTTGTAAGGCTGCAATCCATGGTCACGTCCTCTTTGGATGTTGAGGGACGCGAGGTCAAGCCCCGAGAATTTTTTCTCTTTCTCCTCGAACAAATGATTAGTTACTTCAGATGTTAAAAATTGATCGAACGTCTCGATAGGAACAGTTGTCAATCCCCTCATCATTTCGTCGAGCATGCCTGGTTGATAGAGCAAATCTGGATTGAAGAAGTGGTTGCTCAGTTTCACTGGAGGATCTCGTTTGGCGAAGATGCCGTCCATCCTCTCAAACGCAGGCTTCAGCAGCGTGTGACCGAAGCGGAAAACTATGCCAATTTCATTTAGAACCGTGGCGTCGCATTTGGGGTCGTAACCTGGAAAAAACAAGAAGCACGAAATGATTTTTTGTACTCTTCATGATTTAATTTTCTCTTCAACTGAAAAATTTTGTTTGGCTAGTAAAATGGAGACACAAAATGAATGTAGCTAGGTTTGCGTACGGCGTAAGAATTTTACGCTGACGTAACTTGGGACGTAACGTGAACACTAATTGGTTCTGAGAATAATAATTATTGAAACTGATGAACAATGACTTAATTAACAGCTATTTGATTTTGGACCGTATTGAGAGGTGTTTGTTTCATGAACTAATAAGCCATTAAACATTCTCAAATCTTTCGAATTGAGAACTTTAGTTTCGCAATGACGTGAATATTTTTCCAAGAAAATTTTAATGCTTTCTTTAAAAATATTCTGACCTTGACGCAGTCAGTCCACTACAAATAAAATGTCGCTTGACCTTTCAACACATATAACGCATATGAGAGTTCTAAATAGTATTAGCAGTTCGTTGTTTGGATCAAATTATAAAGCTTTAACTTTTAAAACACAACATAAATCATTTTCATTTAAGCCGCCTCTAAACCGGTCATTTTTGCGTACAGTTGGCTTCCGAGGCTAATGATGATTAAACAAGCACTGCTTTTTCCTTAACTTGATAATACAAGCCTATTGTTTTCATTGAATTGTTCCTATGATAAATATTTTTCGAAACAATTAGCTGCAGAAGCGTTAAAGCAAAACCTGCCCTTCACTGACCTTGATAATACAAGCATGTTACTTCCATTAAATTGTCATTATGTTGTATCTTTCAGAACAGCGGCCGAGGCAACAGGCGATAAAGCAAAAACCGCTTTTCACTTACCTTGATAATACCCTTCGGGGAGGAGGTTCAGCTCGTACAAGTTGATGGCGTTCCACCCCAGAACTCTAGGCAGCCACTCGTTGTAGGTGATGTGCTGGTTGATGGCCGTCACGATGCGCCTCGTCTGCTGGAAGAGCGCATCATCCGACCAATGCTTGTTGTGCTTCAGGAGCTCGTCAGCGATGCGGTTGTGCTCTCGAAGGAATAACGTGTGGAGGGCAGCCAGGGCCGGTTGTTCAGAGGCTCGGGAGTCACCTGCACAGTGTTACCTTATATTCAAAAACTGTGTTGCGGTTTACTTCATGGAACTTCATGAAAAAAAAATTCTTTGAATGATGCTTTATACATTCAAAGTAAAAATAACGTATGTTGGATGCACCAAGTACCCGGTGTCAATAGTGCTTAGCTGTGTACGAGGAACAAAATAACAGCAAAGAGGCTGTTCTACTTTGCTGTGGTATTTCACGAAACTAGTATTGTACTTCACGAGAAAAAGTTCTGGATATTCAGAACGATACATCGTGCAACCGAAATCGAAATCACGTACTTTGGATGCACCGAGGACCCGACGTCAAGAGGGCTTTGAGTTGTACGAGAAACAAAATGACAGGAAAGTTGTTCATGGAACAAGAATAGCATTTTATAGAGTTATCCATACCTCCAGTGAAGCATTTCCCAGAGGGCGCCTTGCACTCGTGGTGCTCAGGGTTGATGGGGAGCAGAGGCTTGCCTCGGGCATTATTCGTCCACTGCAGGTGGCCGTTCTGAGTGGAATGTCAAATAGTTCTTTATTTGAAACGAACATGAATGAATAAAATACGGCCTTTGACATTAAATACTTTGACCTGAATTGGTAAAGTGAAGTTCAATATTCAACTCAAATTTAAAGTCAATTGGAATAAAAAAAATTGAAAATAGCAATCATAAACTGGATAATGCCTTTATTTAGTTTCAATTAAGTATTAGTGAAAATTAAGTGTGTGACTTCCGGTCGGTTAGGAGTATTATGAAAATTCTCTCCTTGGCCACCGGTGGTGCACATTGAGGTTAAAATGTTAAAGATGAATTGTGCGGAATCTATCTTATTATATCTTCTTATTTCTAATGAAAGCAGGATTTATTGAGAAGAAAATTGTCACAAAGTCTCTGCTTAAGGGTGTAGACTTTTAAATGTGGAACTGTTTCCTCACAGAAAACTGTGGACCAAAATTAGGAACAAAGCTAAAAATATTCATTCCACGGATACAATAAAAGTGGAAGCTGCCTAATAAAAAATACAGAGAGCTGTATAGGACTATAGCATATACACGAAATATTTCTCTTACCTTGAACGTTCTGAGCTTGCGTTGTTCACATTTGTCGGATCCGTAAGTGTGGGATGCATCGAGGTACGAAGTGACCTGATTCATCTGTTCTCGGTAACCTGGAACAAATACAGAGTTTAAGTAATTAAAGTGCATGGATATCATAATGTTCTTCAACGTGCTGGAAAAACTAGGGAGGGAAATTTGTCTGAGACTGTAAATTTTTGCGCTTAAGTGAAACCTTAAACTACGAAACTATTTTGCATCGAGTATACATTAGTCAAAGAACATATGAGGTAAATAAGGGAAATACCGGGTGGCAGCTAGCATACTATGTGAACACTGAACATTATTCTCAATTTTGAATGTTTCTCTCGTCGCTCTCAAAACACAGGTCAACTGAAGAGGCTGACAAGACTTCAGGGTGCAACTTCGTAGCGACAAATTGCTGATAAATTGTAAGCCCTTTAACCATAGTTCTACAATCCCTTCAATAGGCCGTAAAATTTCATCAGTGGAGTTCGGAATATTCACTCAAACCTGCAGAAAAATGGTCTGAAATAAATTAACCATCCAGATCATGTGACTTATAAATTCAGTAAAATATCGAAGTCAAGCGATCTGCCACGATTACTGATCATGATTTGTTTTAAACCCTATATTACTCCGGAATCGAAAGGACACGATAAATGCAGACTATTAAATTACTTTTTCTAACCAGTTATGCTGGCAGCAAGAGTTGCTTCACTTATACGAAGCGCATTTTCAACATGTGATTACTTATAATACCTGAAAAGAACACTTTCATTATTGTAACACTATCTTAAAACCGTATTCTCTACAAGCCAAGAAGTTGCCAAGCTCTGACAGTTCAACTCCACATCAACCTTTTTTGCCTTCCACCAAATAATCTTATGAAAATTTACTCAACTGTCATTTAGCCGGGTTTTGCTCGGTGATTGCTCACGCAGGGTGAGGGTGATTGCTCACGCAGGGTGAGGGTGATTGCTCACGCAGGGTGAGGGTGATTGCTCACGCAGGGTGAGGGTGATTGCTCACGCAGGGTGAGGGTGATTGCTCACGCAGGGTGAGGGTGATTGCTCACGCAGGGTGAGGGTGATTGCTCACGCAGGGTGAGGGTGATTGCTCACGCAGGGTGAGGGTGATTGCTCACGCAGGGTGAGGGTGATTGCTCACGCAGGGTGAGGGCGATTGCTCACGCAGGGTGAGGGCGATTGCTCACGCAGGGTGAGGGCGATTGCTCACGCAGGGTGAGGGCGATTGCTCACGCAGGGTGAGGGCGATTGCTCACGCAGGGTGAGGGCGATTGCTCACGCAGGGTGAGGGCGATTGCTCACGCAGGGTGAGGGCGATTGCTCACGCAGGGTGAGGGCGATTGCTCACGCAGGGTGAGGGCGATTGCTCACGCAGGGTGAGGGCGATTGCTCACGCAGGGTGAGGGCGATTGCTCACGCAGGGTGAGGGCGATTGCTCACGCAAAGTGAGGGCGATTGCTCACGCAAAGTGAGGGCGATTGCTCACGCAGGGTGAGGGCGATTGCTCACGCAGAGCGAGGGCGATTGCTCACGCTGAGCGAGGGCGATTGCTCACGCAGGACGAGGGCGATTGCTCACGCAGGACGAGGGCGATTGCTCACGCAGGACGAGGGCGATTGCTCACGCAGGACGAGGGCGATTGCTCACGCAGGACGAGGGCGATTGCTCACGCAGGACGAGGGCGATTGCTCACGCAGGACGAGGGCGATCGCTCGCCTAGGGCGAGGGCGATCGCTCGCCTAGGGCGAGGGCGATCGCTCGCCTAGGGCGAGGGCGATCGCTCGCCCAGGGCGAGGGCGATCGCTCGCCTAGGGCGAGGGCGATCGCTCGCCCAGGGCGAGGGCGATTGCTCGCCTAGGGCGAGGGCGATCGCTCGCCTAGGGCGAGGGCGATCGCTCGCCCAGGGCGAGGGCGATCGCTCGCCTAGGGTGAGGGCGATCGCTCGCCTAGGGTGAGGGCGATCGCTCGCCTAGGGTGAGGGCAATTGCTCGCCTAGGGTAAGGGCGATTGCTCGCCTAGGTTGAGGGCGATTGCTCGCCTAGGGTGAGGGTGATTGCTCGCCTAGGGTGAGAGCGATTGCTCGCCCAGGGCGAGGGCGATCGCTCGCCTAGGGTGAGGGCGATTGCTCGCCTAGGGTGAGGGCAATTGCTCGCCTAGGGTGAGGGCGATTGCTCGCCTAGGTTGAGGGCGATTGCTCGCCTAGGGTGAGAGCGATTGCTCGCCTAGGGTGAGGGCGATTGCTCGCCTAGGGTGAGGGCGATTGCTCGCCTAGGGTGAGGGCGATTGCTCGCCTAGGGTGAGGGCGATTGCTCGCCTAGGGTGAGGGCGATTGCTCGCCTAGGGTGAGGGCGATTGCTCGCCTAGGGTGAGGGCGATTGCTCGCCTAGGGTGAGGGCGATTGCTCGCCTAGGGTGAGGGCGATTGCTCGCCTAGGGTGAGGGCGATTGTTCACCTGGGGTGAGGGCGATTGCTCGCCTAGGGTGAGGGCGATTGCTCGCCTAGGGTGAGGGCGATTGCTCGCCTAGGGTGAGGGCGATTGCTCGCCTAGGGTGAGGGCGATTGCTCGCCTAGGGTGAGGGCGATTGCTCGCCTAGGGTGAGGGCGATTGTTCACCTGGGGTGAGGGCGATTGCTCGCCTAGGGTGAGGGCGATTGCTCGCCTAGGGTGAGGGCGATTGCTCGCCTAGGGTGAGGGCGATTGCTCGCCTAGGGTGAGGGCGATTGCTCGCCTAGGGCGAGGGCGATTGCTCGCCTAGGGCGAGGGTGATTGCTCGCCTAGGGTGAGGGCGATTGCTCGCCTAGGGTGAGGGCGATTGCTCGCCTAGGGTGAGGGTGATTGCTTACCTAGGGTAAGCTGGCCAGGCATGGACCGAGTGAGGGGCATGCAGAAGGGCTGTCCAGACGAGATGTTCACAGGGGGGAAGAAGGGGTCGTTGTTGGGGATGTGGATGGGGAAGCACTCGGGGTGCAGCACTTGAGGCGAGTTGCATTGCCGGCAGTCCAAAATGGAATCCTGGAAACCTGGGTGAAAATGACATGCGTCACGTTTTTTCTCCAAGTTCTCCATTGTTCTTAACGTTCTCTATTTAGTTGGAACTTAAGAAAGCTGGTTCTTCTGATTAATCTCATGTTATTTAAGCATTGCTAAAATAATCTCATGCTAGCTAAACAATGTTACTCTTGAGGGATTATTAATTTTGAATAATCTCATGGTAGTGGAGCAATGTTACCTTTATTGACAGGTGTAAAAATAAGATCGTGGTCAATAAGCTGCCCCCATTGCATGGTCATCATGGTGTAGCGGACGTGAGAGGCCGACACGTCGCTGTGGATTGTGGTGGAAATGAGTCGAGCGGACGGCAGAGGTTTCTTCGTCACAGACAGTGCCCTTGGTGAGGACAGACCTGGAAGAATCAGTAAAATTATAATAATTACCATTATTTTTATAATTATTACTATTATCGTGATCGTTTAACCACTTTTACCGCTAACAAGCAAGAATCTGTAAAATTATTAACCTTAACTGCCGCCGAGTCTCGAATTGTAGAGGTGTTGTGAACTCTTTTTTGTTCATTCGCGCCATGAAATTGAAAGGAGGTGGGTTGAAAGCAAAATAGTATTTTATGAATAGAAAATGAAGCAATAAATTATAGATCATGTGGAACCGTAAAATATCTTGCGACATCAAATATTTTACGGAAGTTATGAATTGCTATTTTCACATTCATAACTTTGAAATTCGATAAAGAGTTGTTCATAACCTAAAGCAACCCTCAAATATAAGTTTAGACTTGAGGTGATCTCTTCAATCTTCGAGAAATTCAAACCAGAAGCCCTCGTTGCAAACTTATCAAAGGCGAGACCAACCCATACCAATATTCCCTTACAAATGAGGTGACTTTTTGAGTCGTAGAGAAATTCAAACCAGGAACTAAGCCATACCATCTTCATATGACGGTCTGAGCAGTCGCGCTTGGGCTCGGAATGACTTCCCAAGGCTGGGCTTGTTCAGATTGTTGCACCAGCCCGTCGCAGTTCTGAACCTGGAGGTGTGGTCACAAGGGAGCGTTTGGTCGTCGCACTCGAAGATGTTGGGGATCTCCATGATGTCGCTCACGTCAATGTTCGGCAGGACGTCCATGAGGTCGTTTATGCTACCCGGTGACACAGACCCGGATTCTATGTCTTTTAATTGGGAGTCGATGTGGCGTGTTGGTCGTAGTCGCTCATTTCTGAGAAAAACGTGGATTTTAATTTTGGGTCCATGAGAAGTGGCTTATGAAGATAAACACAAGTTGGTTCAATAGAGATGAGCAAGGGTAAAACATGACAAATTTTGTGAAACTAGTTTTTAGTTAAATATACGTCTGGTAGTTCCTACAAACTGTTGTGTACGTGTAACAAAAGGATCGATGTTTTCTAGAATAGGAAAGGTGTGTTAGTTCGTGAACAGATTCTTTGAAAATTAGTACACTGATATTTTAAAAAATTTATTTCAACGCTAGATTGAGTCAAACAACTATAATTAGTGAGCTGAAAATAAATGTTAAATTCCTTACTTTCATTCAAGTGTAACAACAACAACAAAATCTATCGCAGGAAAATATTATACAACATGAAAGTGTTCAAAGATGAAAAGAAGTTATGCATCTTACAACTTGTTATAAACATAGAGATGATTAACACCATCCTTTGATATTGAACGAGTTGTGAGTGACAATTTTTCCTGGCGATATAATGATGATACACTATTCTATGTCTAAAGATAAATTCATGACATAAATAAAATTACTCACCCCTGAATGAAATTGTTGACGAATCTTGCGGAAGCAAACTGAAGAATGAATGAGGTGTTGGAAATTTTGATAGCTTGAGTCTTGGGTTTGTTGAAGGCGTACGCGGAACCGCTGGCACCCTGAGGGTCAGCGGTTTTTCCTGCAAAATGCGTTCAGTGATATCAATAATTATTCTAATAATGATAGTAACAATAGTAATGAATTAAGCGTTATATTTCCTCTAGGGTCTGCACCAATTTGAAATAATAAACCCCATGATCATTTAGGTAAGCATCCTTGAGTTTTCTCGCGGTAGCTGGGTCTCCTGAGTGGGGGTTACAGCTACCCACCCACTCTTTAGCCGATCGTCTTACCTATTCTGGAAGACCATCCGTGCCCAGAGTGGCAGCACTGAGCACTCGGCCACGAATGCTGGTAAATTTGGATATTATTTTTATTTCATCAGTATCTCAAATGGTGAAAGTACAGTCCCGATTTACCGAGTTCGAATGATCTCTAATTAGCTAGATGTCATCGGGTATATGAATATTTTTGAGATGAGAAAACTTTTACGAGTAAGTTTTGAATGATTTTTTAAAAAGCATTTTTTATAAGTACATGTATATATTCCTGTTCAGAGATAAATAACACGTATAAGGACATTTTACTAAGTTTGTGTAATTTTTTTAGTCCCTAATTTTCTTATTCGTCGGTACTTAACAGGTCTTATCATAGAGTCAGTCGAATATTAAGAACAACACTCAAGCTATTTGTAACAACTTTCGTCGAGTAAAAACGTGTTGCAGTGACAAGCACATCTGAGGGAATGGACGTCAAGAAGTCAGAGGCTTCAATAAATGTACGAGCCGAATAAACACGTATAGGCGTCGTCCTAAAATTGCATTTATAATGCACAAACTCCAGGTTTTAAGCGTTTTTGTAACTTACATTTTCGCTAGAAAAACATGTATTTCCGCACAGTAAAACACGCCTCTTCTACCACAATACTCACGCAAATGAAAACAGATTCACAAAGAAGAACAACTCACGTGAATAAAAACATATTCACAGCAAAGAACAAATACTCACGCTCGTCCCACAATTGTTTCTCGTGTGTGCGCATAAAGCCCCAAGCCTGCATACCGACATCAAAGGAGTCCAAAAGAAGGAACTCGGCTTCTCTGGCAATACGCGGGTTGAAGTCACCAGAGTCACTTCGGTCTATGAGAGCATGCAAGTGTTCTGGCGTCATCGCCAAGGGCTGGTCGAGCGATTTGCGTCTGTCAGTAAAGTCGTTCGTCGCTTGTCGGCGGATGCGAGTTTTGCGTCGTACGGATTGTCCAGTAGGGCGTTTCTTCTCTAAAAACGGGGTCAAAATTAGTCATTTGAAGGTGAAGGTTCATGTCTGTTAGTACTGAAGAATAAAGTTCAATTTTCGTGAGACATTTTAAATGTTTAAGAATTCATGTTTTGAAAATATGGGTTTATTGTTAGTGATTATAATTAATAGTGCTTGAAGAAGTTGTAGAGAGTTAGTTAAGTGCATCGAGTGCTCAGAGTGTTTTGCGTTTTGATTTATTCTAATTTTATTTTTTAATTTTCACAATTATGATTTCATGAAACTCTATGGCGCATCTTCATCCATGTTTTCTCTGAAATCCTGCAAACTTCCCATATGAATTGAAACTTGTGTGAATCGAAATTGGTAACGAAAAGACATACAATAAATATTAAATTTGTGTAGAAGTAACATATGGCGAGCTAAAGTCAAAAAAGGTATCGTTTGACAATCTTTGAATTCACGGAAGTGTTACGGAACCAATCTCCTTTTATAAAATTTTCTGTCCCGGTCATTAAACTCCGCACATTTTGGCGGAAAAAATTTTCAAATACATTTTCTTACGAATAGTCGGTTACAGATGCGAAGCCTCAGCAACAATGAGTGTAGTGGTTACACTAAAGTATTGAGGGTAACAGGCAACACTCCCGACTCTCCCCGACAAACACGCAACACTCACGACTCTCCCAGACAAGCAGGCAACACTCACGACTCTCCCAGACAAGCAGGCAACACTCACGACTCTCCAAGACAAGCACGCAACACTCACGACTCTCCAAGACAAGCACGCAACACTCACGACTCTCCCAGACAAGCACGCAACACTCACGACTCTCCCAGACAAGCACGCAACACTCACGACTCTCCCAGACAAGCACGCAACACTTACGACTCTCCCAGACAAGCACGCAACACTCACGACTCTCTCAGACAAGCAGGCAACACTCACGACTCTCCCAGACAAGCACGCAACACTCACGACTCTCCCAGACAAGCACGCAACACTCACGACTCTCCCAGACAAGCAGGCAACACTCACGACTCTCCCAGACAAGCACGCAACACTCACGACTCTCCCAGACAAGCAGGCAACACTCACGACTCTCTCAGACAAGCAGGCAACACTCACGACTCTCCTAGACAAGCACGCAACACTCACGACTCTCCCAGACAAGCACGCAACACTCACGACTCTCCCAGACAAGCAGGCAACACTCACGACTCTCCCAGACAAGCAGGCAACACTCACGACTCTCCCAGACAAGCAGGCAACACTCACGACTCTCCCAGACAAGCACGCAACACTCACGACTCTCCAAGACAAGCACGCAACACTCACGACTCTCCAAGACAAGCACGCAACACTCACGACTCTCCCAGACAAGCACGCAACACTCACGACTCTCCCAGACAAGCACGCAACACTCACGACTCTCCCAGACAAGCAGGCAACACTCACGACTCTCCCAGACAAGCACGCAACACTCACGACTCTCCCAGACAAGCACGCAACACTCACGACTCTCCCAGACAAGCACGCAACACTCACGACTCTCCCAGACAAGCAGGCAACACTCACGACTCTCCCAGACAAGCACGCAACACTCACGACTCTCCAAGACAAGCACGCAACACTCACGACTCTCCAAGACAAGCACGCAACACTCACGACTCTCCCAGACAAGCACGCAACACTCACGGTTCTCCCAGAGGTTCCACTCCGAGTCCCTCATGGATCCGATGTCTCGCTTCGCCCGCTCGATGCTCTCCTGCAGCATCTCGTCAGGCACGACGAAGTTGGGGGAGGCGGTCTTCCACTTGCGCAGGTCTACTGACGGGATGTTGCGACCAGCGCACGACATCTCCGCGTTCCTGGAACGGGGGAAGAGGTTGAGACAAAAGAGACAAAAAAAGAGACAAAAAAAGAGACAAAAAAAAAGAGACAAAAAAAAAGAGACAAAAAAAAAGAGACAAAAAAAAAGAGACAAAAAAAAAAGAGACAAAAAAAAAAGAGACAAAAAAAAAAGAGACAAAAAAAAGAGACAAAAAAAGAGACAAAAAAAGAGACAAAAAAAAAGAGACAAAAAAAAGAGACAAAAAAAAAGAGACAAAAAAAAGAGACAAAAAAAAGAGACAAAAAAAAGAGACAAAAAAAAGAGACAAAAAAAAGAGACAAAAAAAAGAGACAAAAAAAAGAGACAAAAAAAAGAGACAAAAAAAAAGAGACAAAAAAAAAGAGACAAAAAAAAAGAGACAAAAAAAAAGAGACAAAAAAAAAAGAGACAAAAAAAAGAGACAAAAAAAAGAGACAAAAAAAAGAGACAAAAAAAAGAGACAAAAAAAAGAGACAAAAAAAAGAGACAAAAAAAAGAGACAAAAAAAAGAGACAAAAAAAAAGAGACAAAAAAAAGAGACAAAAAAAGAGACAAAAAAAAAAGAGACAAAAAAAAAAGAGACAAAAAAAAAGAGACAAAAAAAAAGAGACAAAAAAAAAGAGACAAAAAAAAGAGACAAAAAAAAGAGACAAAAAAAAGAGACAAAAAGAGAGACAAAAAGAGAGACAAAAAGAGAGACAAAAAGAGAGACAAAAAGAGAGACAAAAAGAGAGACAAAAAAAGAGACAAAAAGAGAGACAAAAAGAGAGACAAAAAGAGAGACAAAAAGAGAGACAAAAAGAGAGACAAAAAGAGAGACAAAAAGAGAGACAAAAAGAGAGACAAAAAGAGAGACAAAAAGAGAGACAAAAAGAGAGACAAAAAGAGAGACAAAAAGAGAGACAAAAAGAGAGACAAAAAGAGAGACAAAAAGAGAGACAAAAAGAGAGACAAAAAGGGAGACAAAAAGAGAGACAAAAAGAGAGACAAAAAGAGAGACAAAAAGAGAGACAAAAAGAGAGACAAAAAGAGAGACAAAAAGAGAGACAAAAAGAGAGACAAAAAGAGAGACAAAAAGAGAGACAAAAAGAGAGACAAAAAGAGAGGCAAAAAGAGAGACAAAAAGAGAGACAAAAAGAGAGACAAAAAGAGAGACAAAAAGAGAGACAAAAAGAGAGACAAAAAGAGAGACAAAAAGAGAGACAAAAAGAGAGACAAAAAGAGAGACAAAAAGAGAGACAAAAAGAGAGACAAAAAGAGAGACAAAAAGAGAGACAAAAAGAGAGACAAAAAGAGAGACAAAAAGAGAGACAAAAAGAGAGACAAAAAGAGAGACAAAAGAGAGACAAAAGAGAGACAAAAGAGAGACAAAAGAGAGACAAAAGAGAGACAAAAGAGAGAAAAGAAGAGACAAAAGAAGAGACACAAGAAGAGACAAAAAAAAAGAGACAAAAAAAAGAGACAAAAAAAAGAGACAAAAAAAAAAGAGACGAAAAAAAAGAGACGAAAAAAAAGAGACGAAAAAAAAGAGACAAAAAAAAAGAGACAAAAAAAAAAGAGACAAAAAAAAAAGAGACAAAAAAAAAAGAGACAAAAAAAAGAGACAAAAAAAAAGAGACAAAAAGGGACGAGACAAAAAGGGACGAGACAAAAAGGGACGAGACAAAAAGGGACGAGACAAAAAGGGACGAGACAAAAAGGGACGAGACAAAAAGGGACGAGACAAAAAGGGACGAGACAAAAAGGGACGAGACAAAAAGGGACGAGACAAAAAGGGACGAGACAAAAAGGGACGAGACAAAAAGGGACGAGACAAAAAGGGACGAGACAAAAAGGGACGAGACAAAAAGGGACGAGACAAAAAGGGACGAGACAAAAAGGGACGAGACAAAAAGGGACGAGACAAAAAGGGACGAGACAAAAAGGGACGAGACAAAAAGGGACGAGACAAAAAGGGACGAGACAAAAAGGGACGAGACAAAAAGGGACGAGACAAAAAGGGACGAGACAAAAAGGGACGAGACAAAAAGGGACGAGACAAAAAGGGACGAGACAAAAAGGGACGAGACAAAAAGGGACGAGACAAAAAGGGACGAGACAAAAAGGGACGAGACAAAAAGGGACGAGACAAAAAGGGACGAGACAAAAAGGGACGAGACAAAAAGGGACGAGACAAAAAGGGACGAGACAAAAAGGAACGAGACAAAAAGGAACGAGACAAAAAGGAACGAGACAAAAAGGAACGAGACAAAAAGGAACGAGACAAAAAGGAACGAGACAAAAAGGAACGAGACAAAAAGGAACGAGACAAAAAGGAACGAGACAAAAAGGAACGAGACAAAAAGGAACGAGACAAAAAGGAACGAGACAAAAAGGAACGAGACAAAAAGGAACGAGACAAAAAGGAACGAGACAAAAAGGGACGAGACAAAAAGGGACGAGACAAAAAGGGACGAGACAAAAAGGGACGAGACAAAAAGGGACGAGACAAAAAGGGACGAGACAAAAAGGGACGAGACAAAAAGGGACGAGACAAAAAGGGACGAGACAAAAAGGGACGAGACAAAAAGGGACGAGACAAAAAGGGACGAGACAAAAAGGGACGAGACAAAAAGGGACGAGACAAAAAGGGACGAGACAAAAAGGGACGAGACAAAAAGGGACGAGACAAAAAGGGACGAGACAAAAAGGGACGAGACAAAAAGGGTAGAGACAAAAAGGGTAGAGACAAAAAGGGTAGAGACAAAAAGGGACGAGACAAAAAGGGTAGAGACAAAAAGGGTAGAGACAAAAAGGGTAGAGACAAAAGAGTAGAGACAAAAGAGTAGAGACAAAAGAGTAGAGACAAAAGAGTAGAGACAAAAGAGTAGAGACAAAAGAGTAGAGACAAAAGAGTAGAGACAAAAGAGTAGAGACAAAAGAGTAGAGACAAAAGAGTAGAGACAAAAGAGTAGAGACAAAAGAGTAGAGACAAAAGAGTAGAGACAAAAGAGTAGAGACAAAAGAGTAGAGACAAAAGAGTAGAGACAAAAGAGTAGAGACAAAAGAGTAGAGACAAAAGAGTAGAGACAAAAGAGTAGAGACAAAAGAGTAGAGACAAAAGAGTAGAGACAAAAGAGTAGAGACAACTGAGTAGAAACAAAAAGGAAGAAACAAAAGGGAAGCGACAAAAGACAGATGGGA
Source organism: Morinoia aosen (assembly GCA_030386875.1). Classification (NCBI taxonomy): domain Eukaryota; kingdom Metazoa; phylum Arthropoda; class Malacostraca; order Amphipoda; family Talitridae; genus Morinoia; species Morinoia aosen. The sequence continues at coordinate 1,246,638 of CM059571.1, forward strand.
TTGACGAAAGATGAGAAATAAAATATCAAAAAGAAGAGATAAAGGTGAAAGAAAACAATCCAAAAATTATTAGGAGTTATAAATCGATGGAGTAATTTGAAAAAAAACGATTAACTCACCATTATATTTTCTTGAGGCCTGTCTGTACGTTAAAAAATGTTTTCCATGAAATGATTTTACATTTAATTTTAACAGGTATAGTGAAATAAAATAGTTCTAATTTTATTGGGCTGTCGACGTGTATTTTTTCCATTCTTGCAAACTCGATGTTTGTGGAATGGGTCATTGGACTCCATGACTTAATTAAGCACAATCCTTAATTAAGTATAACCCTGAGACTTTAGAAAGATGTTTTTAATTGATTAATTTACTAATTCATCAGAAAATCAATAAATTAATTTTTCATAAACTAAGGTAACGTAATTGGATCTTTCAAAAAATAGGACTCACAGGAAAGGATCGGCTTGGATGAGGGCTTTGGGCTGGATGTACTGAATGTTGTCGCTGTTGTCGCAGATTATCCTCGCCAGGCTGGACTGACGAATTTCGTAGAGTTGTTCTGCACACAAACAGAACTTGTCAGCTCGAATAATCAGCAGCTACAATGCGTATTGCACTGCATCAAGCTATCTGATATTTTATTAGTTCAAGAATCAAGGCTCAAGTAAGCTTAGAAACCCCGCTATTTATAGCGAGGAATAACATATTGTTCGTAAAATAGTTGTAAAAATGAACCGTACAACTTGACCCACCTTTAGTGATGGCAGATGGAGGGATGTCATTTTCGTACCAGTAGCGGTCACCCCGCCGCAGGTAGTGGAACTGTCGACCGATCAAGCAGCCGAACGTGGGACCAACCAGAGCTCCTCGGTTTGGCTTCTCAGCTAGTCCACCAGTGAACAGGTCGATGTCTTCCACTGATCTGGAGTAAAAAGTTTCACGTGGAATTCACATGTGAAAAATCACCTGATGCTGATTATGTAACTACGATGGAAAGTGATTCATAAATAGAAAAATGAATTGCGGTGACAGATTTTGATGAAGGAATAAAGGAAACATGAAAGTAACTTTTATACATTGACTTGAGAGGCACATCAAACTAACCAGCGTAGTTCGATGGTGAAGGTAAAGTTTTACCAAAAGGTCACGCACTGAAACTATGAAAAAAACGCAGAAGGAAATTTTAAACATGTTTTAGTTTTAAAGCCTCATTCCTAGGTAAAACAAATTTTAAACACATCAATGGAAATATTATTTTGGAAAGAAACTCGCACACATGAGTTTGATTAGATGTACAATTTTACCGACGTGCTCTAAATATACTGAGTAAATTGCAGCTCATTCGAACATAGCCGAAGATCACTCTCTCGCAAGTTTAATAACATGACTGAACTCGAGAATGAATTACCTACTTTATAACCGCTCACTTTCAGTAACCAAGACGTGAGACAAGCCTTAGGTTTCAATTTTCCATTCTTCTCGAAAAAATTTGCAACAGCATTAACATGCTCACTGAATCACACTCAATCCTCACTCGACAAAATCAAAAGTTCGAAATTCACCGATCGCTTACAAGTTCCAAATTCTTCGAGAGCCTTGATTGTCTACATCTAACGAACCCACCAAATTCAATTCAATGAAAATCAATTTATAGGCGTTAATTCACAGTAAGTTCTTTCGTATCTTACAATACACGTCGGGTAAAATATGATATTTAGATAATGTAAAATAATGTAACATGATAATAGTGTAACAGCACGAGCGCGAACAAATCCATTGAAAAGAAATTCATTACAATTGAAAGGGGAAATTAAAATTGAAATTCAGGAAAACAAAATTGTCTTCAAGTTTTCATTTTTTCTTGCAGACACAAAAACAAAAACTACCGCATACCAGTTCGAAAAAATGTGTAATAATATTTTGAAATGTTTTATTTGACTCTGTCCATGCAGGAGTCGAATATATTCATTTCAGGTCAGAGAGCATATTTTGATAATAGAAGTTGATAGTCAGTTTTACTGGTATGAGGCTAAAGTAGAGAGTAATACATAGGTAATGTGAAATGCAAAAATTGACATTTAGAAATTTACACATAAAGCCGCTTGAGCGCATTCATAAACGACGTAGAAATTTGTAGATAAAGTAAACTGCGACTACTCCTATATAGAAAATTACCTGTACACGCGCTTGAACGCATCAATGAACGACGGAGGAATGACGTCTTCCAAATCTTCGAACCGCTTGGCCTTCTGCAGCCCGCAGAACCCGCGCCACATGTTGTAGGAGGCGATGCCGTGGTCCCGACCTTGCTGGATGATGGTGGCCACTCTGTCGATTCCGATACCTGAAAAGAGGCAAGAATTATTTGCAGTCCAGAGCTATAAAAACTAATTTTTTGTGGGTGCGATGACGGCAGAGAATCACACATGGTAATTAAAAATCACTTCCGTTCTCACAATTACCGCAAAGAATCACACACGGTATTTAAAGATCATTTATGTTTTTCACGACAACCACGAAGAATCACACACGGTAATCAAAGATCATTTCTGCGCAGGGACCGATGAAAGTCGTCTGAAAACTGTAAATTTGTAACTAAACGAAAATATTTAAGAACTATAATCAGACGTCATCCATATCTTAGGTACTCTTTGACAAAACTCAAGGAAATAACGGAAATAACAGTAAACTCCTTACTTGGTAAAAACCATCAGATTTTAGCATCAATCTCTCACCATTTTTGTCCATGAAGAGCCTGTTGGAAATTGCATCAGCAATGGCGGGATCTTCGTTCTGCGCGTGTGTGTGGACCAAGCCCTCGAGGATCTCGTCGAACTGACCGCGCTCGTACAGGTCAAATGGACTGTAGAAAGTCTCTGTAATTGGGCGATCTCTCACCTTGCGGCCCTGCGCAAGAAAGATTAAAGTAATATTAATGTTTAGACGCTCATGTGAGGTTATCAAAGTTTGAAGGAAAATTTTTGCTCAAATACTAAACATTTAGTACCTGGAAGCGTACTGTCTTATCTTCACTCGTTAACTGTTTGCTGTCTCATCATAATGTACCATCTTCTCTTATTAAACCATCAAACATCCGAGATAAATGTAAAGAGAAACTAATTGAATTTTTTTTTAAAATTTTACTTTTCATATCGCAGCTTATTAATTTCACCAAAGCTCTATAACAATGATTTGTAAAATGTGTTTAAGCTACTGTATTTAATTTCGAAATCGCAGCCGGAGTATTGAAAGGCGCTAAGTAGCATCGCAACCCTGACGCCCCTTCTTTAAAACGAAAATGAAGTTACCATTCATACAAATATTCTTCTCAAGTGCTTTCAAACCTTTTTCAACTACTTTTATACATGTGTGGCTTCCACGTGAGAAGTTCACGTGTTCAATTTTTCTCAACATCATGATCCGTTTGCTGAAAAAAGCTGTTTGCAATGCAGTGTACCAATGAGGTCGCCTCTCATTCCCTCTTCTGAAGATAAAGAGCTTAAAACCGCTGCACTTATAAGCTAATGTGGTTATAACATAGATTTGCCTATCCATGAAGCTTGACTGAAAAATAACGTTTTCAATAGGACTGCTCACCTCACTGCTGCAATTGTAAGCTAATGCGATTACAAAATAGATTCACAAACCCTTTAAGTTTGACTAAAAAATAACGTTATCAAAAGGACTGATTTGCTCACCCCAGAGTAGTACTGGACGGTGTTGGGCATCATGGACATGACGAAGGCGAGGGCGGCGGACCCCACCGAGTTGGCAATGCCGGCGTTGATGTTGATGTCGTAGCCTGTGAAGAAGCCCGACGCTTGAGGGCTGAGTCCGTACTTCTCCACAATGCCCTGTGCAGAAAAAAGAAGTTGAACGACATCACTAAGCGCAATGCGTTTAGTGTCCCAACATCGTGAAATGGTAATCCGCTTAGTGTTTTAACATCATGAAATGTTAGTGCATTTAGTGTTCCAACATCGTAAAATTTTAATACACATAGTGTTCCAACTTTGTGAAATTCTAATCCATTTAGTATTCTTACTTCGGGAAATGTTAATGCAATTAGTGTTCCAACAGTAGAAAATGCCATTTTCGATACGGGTTTACTTGACTTATGGGTATTAAAATTTTGTATCAAATAGAAGAAAATGAACGATCTGATTTTAGAAAAAATTTATGATGGATCTTCTTAGAAAAATTTGTGCATGTCTAAAAAGAAGAAAGGCGTAAGTATAGCATAAGTGGCACAGGATACGATGGATCATTAATGTAAACTATTTAATAAATTTCAAAGGTAAAATATCTACAATTAACTCTGCTAGACCTGAGGCCCTGAATCTAACTGTTAAACCTCACGAAGTTGACTCAAATACATGGGGGCAGATGTTTACAACGGCTCATCATGAGATAAACCACGATTGGTTTGTCATTTGCATTTGTGACAATTTTTCACATACTTTCACTTAGAAAACACTGGCGTCCGTCGGAAGAAATGTACGAGCAGGAAAACAATCAACCACGAGATCGTGTTCATGAAATAGTGAAGGTAAATAGTGAAGATCCTTTAATTTGTTAGAATCATCAGAATGGGAATCTGAAGTCGTGAGCAGGTGTTCTTATAAAAATTTTCTATGTAGTTATGATGCAGTAAGCACCGCACCCATGCTGAACAAAAAGTCATTTCGGATGCGGGTTCTGATCCGACATTCTGGGTATCTGACATTCTGATACCCATCCATAGTACCTGAATGTAAAAATTTTTACAGTAAAATATTTTGCTCTCCATATCAGTGAAAAGCTGCATCTGAGTTTCAGCGATTGAGAACCATTAAAGGTCAAATTTTCTCAAATCCACACGGAACTAAGATATTCGAGGTATTGGTGATTGAGAATCATAAATGGCCAATCTTTTTCTAATCCATACTAGATGAAGATATTCGAGCTAATGGTGATTGAGAATAATTAATTCTTAGTTGTCTCTCATCCAAACTGCACGAATGGAGATACCTGAGTCATACAGTATACTTCAGGCTGCAGTCACTCGGCACGTTCGATCTTACCTGTCCCAATATGGCTGGCAAGAACTCGGTGTAGACGACATGCTGCAGTTCAGCCCCCACGATCCTGCGCGCCTCCTGGAAAACTTGCTCGTCGTTCCAGTGAGTGTTGAGCTTGCTGAGCTCGTCGGCCACGCGGTTGTGTTCCCGCATGAAAAGCTGGTGCATCGTTGCCAGACCCACGTGTTCGTTCACCCGTACGTCGCCTGATTTGAAGCATCTGTACCAAAAACAAGTAGGGATTTTGAACGTCAATAAGAAATATAATACTTGAAGGGTTAAACATTGTGCGCGTCAAAAAGAAATCCCTGATTTGAAGCATCTTTACCTAAAACAAGTAGGGTTTAATATTTTGAACGCCAATAGGAAATATCATTCTCGAAGGGTTAAATATTGTGCGCGTCAATATTGAATACCATACGTAATGGGTTAAATATTTTTCGAGCCAGCAAGGGTTACCATACTTGGATGTAAGTAAATATAAATGTATTCTAATAACAAATACTTCAAAAGCACTTCGATTCATCTGACTTCACTCACCCTGCAACAAACGGGATAAATCGCTAACGATGGTTAACATGTACAAGATATTTTACTGGGTTTCCATTTATTAAGGATAACAAGCATTACCGATACTTTTTCGATGACGTGCGACAGTCGACTTGATTGTCCTCAGGGGGCAGAAGTTGGGTCCCCTGAGGCCCGCGCTGCACGGCGAGCTGGCCGTTCTTGAAGGCACGCAGCTCGTCGCTTTCTTCTTTGCTGGAGCCGTAGATCGCTGAGCCGTCCAGGAAGCTCGAGACTTGGTTTATTTGTTCTCGAGGGCCTGAAAATTCTCGTTATGATAAAGCAACTTCTATCATCGTACAGGAAACTTGGTTTATTTGTTTTTGAGGACCTGTAGAATTTTTTTACGATAAAGAGATTTATACCACCACACAGGAAGCTTGAAACTTGATTGATTTGTTCTCGAAGAGCTGGAATAGATTTCAATTTCTGGAATGGGATTTGTACGAAAACTACCAGCGCTTCAAAAGGAGCTTGGAAGCAAACTAGAGGAACAAAGGGAAAGCGCTAAGCAGATTAAGTTCTGTTCATTTTCAATTGGACCATCAACAACTGGAAAATTTCTACAATGAGCGGGTAGCAATTAGAAAATTATATAGAAAAAAGCGTCGAAAGATGGTGAACGCTCTACATTTTTTTCAGAATAGTGACATAGTGACGCTTTTATGCTAAAAAGAATATACTATAATCAACCACTCACACACACGTTTGGTAACTATAAAAAAGGCTACCTGTAGCTGTAGTCATCTTCCAAAAACCTTATGGTCAAAGTTTTTGAATGGAATTCTCTCCTCGAGTACAACAGTTAGTTCTTGGTGCAGTTCCTGATTTAGTTGTTAACAAAGTTACTACCTGTAGCTGTAGTCATCTTCCAAGAACCTCAAGAACAAGGACCTCAAAATAAGAACAAAGTTTCTAAGCGGAATCTCACCGAGAGTGCAACCAGTCCTCGGAGCTGTTCCCGATCTGACATATTCTTGGCACTTCTCCTGGATGCGGGAGTTCACGGGGTCGTCTTCAGGCAGGCGGATCGGGTAGCACTCGGGATGGAAGTCATTGAACTGAACGTTGCAGCATCGGAGACGCTGGCCCACAAAACCTTCAAGACGGGAAATAAAGCCTTGATTTAAAATCCCGTTCCGTAGATTTTCAACAGAGCACAGTAAAATGCGGCGTTTATGAGTTCCGCCACTACAACCAGTAAAGGTACGAATCGAAGTTTTATATTTTTGGTCGGTTATGTGAAGAAACTATCCAAATGCGCTGTAACCAATACTTGATATTGCAAGAAGACTTTGTCCACTTCATTTTTCATCAATGAAATGACACTTTAATCAACCGTAAAGCTGGTGAAATAAGAAAATCATAGACTTATTCTCACCGGCCATCTGAGGAGTGTGAAAGAGATCATGGAAAGCAAACTCCCCGAGGGTGGCTGCGAGCGCCGTCATGTATTTGTGAGTGTTGTTGTGGTCTCCGTGTACCGAGAGACTCACAATCCTGCTTGACGGTAAAAATTCCCCGACGATGGACTGTCTGGGCACGGAGACACCATCACCATAGTCAGCTGGCAAGAAACGCAAGTAGCGCGTGTTGGCGTTGCCCCACTTTGGGTTCTGCACGTTGTTGCAGTAGCCGTTGAACGCTCGGTACTTCCGAGGCTGACAAGGGAAGTCCACTTCGACGGGACATTGGTCGCCCAAGATCGTCCCTCTCACGTCCGCGGTAGGGAGGCCGTAAGAAATTTGGTCCTTGTCAAGCTTGAACCTGAAAAATGTGAGTTATTAGAAAACTCGGAAAGAAAATGCTGAGAATACAGCGTTAACGATTTCGTTTACCATAAACATGGAAGGTTTCATAATTGGTCTCGTTTACGAAACTTGACACGTTCACTGCCGTCACCGCCAATTGGTGTCCTCACATCCGTCAGAGAATAATAGGCTAAAGGAACTCTGATATTTAAGAAGGAAGGGAGGAATTAATTTATTTATTGCCTCATTGCACAGAAAGACTAGTGAGCCTATTATTATTTCATTTGAAGGCTAGTGAGCTTATTATTATTTTACTGAAGGGCTAGTGTGCCTATTATTATTCTATTAAATTGTCAGTGTGCCATTGATAACGGCAGTTTGCGTGAACTGAAGAGCGCTACGCTCTAGTGGTCGATAAGCAGCTAAGTGTCTAGTGTCTAGTGGTCGATAAGCAGCCAAGCTTTTCGTAAATATGAAATTCTGTTCCCTGTACCTCTAGAGCACATGTGCGTGAAGCGGCAGCGAAAGTGTCAAAAGTTTCAGCATCATTGACGAATAAACGAATCACTTACGAAATGACACAGTTTCATTGTATTAGAACATGTGAGATAAACGAAAAAAATAATTTTCAACGACTTAGATGAATATCAGGAACACGAAGAACTATAATTGTTTATTCCCGCTTTGCAATGTTTTCGTTAGAGCCCAAGACGAGTTCATGTGACGTTGAGGGCAAACCTTCGGAAGAGCTCAAGAGCTAAAGTTGACGTAAATTCCCCATAGCATTACTGAAAACCGACTTGTCACTGCGAGTGTTGCTGGAATTTTCAATTAAATTTCACTGACAGTGACGAGTGTATGTCTTGAATAACTTTTACCCAGAATAACCCAATTAACTTAAAAAGTACTTTCACTACAATGACCCTTATACTCCTCGAAGAACTTTCACCGGTTTGAAACTGTGATTTCTGCGTGCTCCTCCGAAAGTGGCGTTTCTTTTACAACTTTCATCAATTTAAACTCGAAGTTGCTCAATTTCTTCAACAGAAAATGCCACTCGTAATTTACGAACGCTATTAAAGTGCTTCCTCTTATATTGGAACAGATTGGAAACAGATCCGTCTCTAGTTGTTGTCTGTGTACTCCAAAACAGCGCAGCGAACCACACCCTCTGAGTAATTGGGTCAATGCACCAACAAAAACCATCCTGGATTTAGTTTTCCCAGCCTCACAAACTTCATGGAGATGCCTTATACTTTTTTAAGTTTTTAACGCTTCTTGCGCAACAATGTAGGCTTGGTGTGAATTTTTATTCATTCTTGGTAAATGCCTTTGAAGATGTTTGTACTTGGCGTGCTATAAAAATGAACGACGTTATGTCCACATTTCTGTTTGAAAACTAGATCGGTTAAGCTCAGCTACAAAAATTATATTTTTTGGTAGGCATCAATACCCAAACGAAACAACTTCAGATTTTACGAAATTTCTTTCGAAATTATAAAGCAGAAATTGGCCAACGACTCTATGAACTACCTGCTATATTTAGCTAGTAGAGTAGAGGTGAAATTTCAAGCTGATCTTTTCTTTTTATCTTTTCTGAGCTGCAAAGAACAATCGGTGCAGCAAAACCATGCAAAAGTTAAAGTTAGGACAAAAAATAAACCGTTCATTATAAGAACGGTTTTTTAAACTTCGAATGCTTACTTTTTTGCATAAAAATTAGTGAAAAGCTCAAAAGTAAGAATAGTTTTTCTGCAGAATGCGTTTCGGGAAGCGCAGGTAAACTTTTGTTTTCATTTAGTCGTGGCGAATTAGGTGGAATTTCAGTGAATTAAATTTCATTACGGAATTTTTATTCTCTCAGTAATTTAGTCTAGTGGAAGACATACGATACGACAGTGAATTTGTAGACTATTAAAATCTCGAGCTATAATTTCCTGCCGCTAATTAGGCGCAGAAAATATTTTCATTTGGCAGGCCTGGAATTTTTCCTTCTTCAAGTTTAAATTTAACGACCTTAAAGTTTATCGCTTTCACGTCATTAAACACGCTTTCCTTTACCATAATTAGGTTCCTTGAGTCATTTTTTCAAAAGTTATTCCTAATTGTTCTACTCAAGAATTTTGTGCAATAAGCTCTTAGAGATCCTTTCTGGACTTCTCAAGTTTCAAATATGACTTTTTTTTTGCCAGCGCAGCGCTTACGACGGAGAAACTGTGGCGGGTCAAACCCGATCTCTCCAAGAACGAGTTCTGTTCCATTTTGAACTCTGAATTTTTTTCCCCTGCTTTTCAGTGAATGAGAAATAGACGAGACTTCATAAACTTGTCATTGCATAGTCACGAAACGAACTGAAATAAATTTGAAAATAGTAACCAAGAACTGGCGATTGTCTATTCACATAGTGAAATAAATATCTAAATTTTGAAAATAACGACAACCATATCTCTAGGTCCTTACGACACGTGTCTTTTTACCCCGTAATTTAGCTTTGTATTGTATTTAACTATGTACAAAGATTAGCTAGTGATGAAAGTATTTTAATTAAGACTAAAGGCGAAGCAAAGTCGGGAATTAAGTAAAAATATTGTGCACTTTAAAAGCCACGTGTTTCTTATTTTTGAGCGCAGAAATTGTCTAAGGATGGAAGCACTTTAATCCAAGACAAGAAACACAGTCACCAATTCAGGCAAAATTCGGCGCTCACACTATATAATTATAATTTCATCAACTCAGAACTCGGCGATGGTTGGAGGAATTTAAATTCTAGACTAGGGGCACAGACAAGTATCCAGGAAAAATTTGTCGCCTACTCTTGAGCTACGTTTTATATTTCCAATTTCTTTAACTGCGAATTTAGTGAAGGTTGATGGGATTTAAATCCTAGTCTAGGGGCATCGACAAAAATCCAAGAAGAACTCGGTACTCACTCCTGGGCCATGTATTTAGTGGCTTCTTCGGCAATGAGGGCAATCCGGGAGATGTTCTTGGCGATGACTTTAGTTTTGTGAGACGCCGCCATGAACCACGCCGGGGTGCCGGGGATCTGGCGTACGCCTACAGGAGCAAAATATTAGATTAGAATATGTTGTGCAAGCTTTCCTAACCCAAACAAAGGTGTTCCAAAGAGAGGAAGGATGGAGGCCTTATTTAGAATGCAATTTTCGGAATCTATGATTTCGGGGAATTTATGCACATCATCAATGCACGGGGCGTGTCCTCCCACAAGATGCCCAGCGGTTCAAACATCACGATTGGAAGAAGTTTGTGGAACATAAGGTAATAAAGAAAGTGATAGGGGCTGAAAAAATGCAGCAGTGATCCGAAAAAAGATGGCTAAGAATAATGATATAAAACTATCAAAGCCAAAAAAAGATAGCCAACCTCAGCTTCAGCTCCTGACCCCACATTTTTCCTACAGGTGCTAATATTCATTAATTGTTGGTACCCTCATGAGAGGTGTGCTCAACCCAATATAGTATTGTAGGAATTACATAACAAGACAAACACATTTTTTTGATCAGTGAATGTATTCACAGGCAAAAACTAAGCATTAGTAGCCTATCTATGCGTTGTAATTTACCATGGATTCTCCCTATTTCATAGTTAATATTCAAGTGTATCGGTATTACATAAGTTTTTATGAGAGCAAGAATGAAAATTTCATGCCCAAGACTCGAGTAACGATGGAAAATCTTTTAATCGCGCTGAGAAAGGATATGAGTTGATTTGAAGGTTAGTCGAACGGCAACACATTTTAGCCGTCATGCTATCTAGAATTAAATTTCCATAATTAAGAAAGAAATATAATCCTAGGGGAAGGTGAAGCGTACCAATGAATTGGCAGAAGTATCAGTGATGTTTTTGCTCTCAGATTTAATCAATTACAGGATTTATTTCCGAATGCGACCTGCTCAAATTAGCCCATTTATCATAAAAGAAAAAAAACACAATCATCCTTACAATCAGGCTGCACTATCACATAAGGTAATAACTTTATCAGTAAATCAATAAAAATGTATCAAGTAATCATGATAGCTACGACTCACCATTATTGTAGATGGCTGGTTCGATGGCATCGAAACGATCATTGACGGTGGTCGTTGCCGCGTCCACCTGCTTGCCCATGTCCCGGAACGAAATGTGAGGCATCGTTACTCTCGGACCTGGAAATTAGTACCGATGTCTGAGGAGACGTTTTGGAACAGGGAACTGGCATCGATGTCTGAGGAGACGTTTTGGAACAGGGAACTGGCATCGATGTCTGAGGAGACATTTTGGAACAGGGAAGTATGTGGCATCGATGTCTGAGGAGACGTTTTGGAACAGGGAAGTATGTGGCATCGATGTCTGAGGAGACGTTTTGGAACAGGGAAGTATGTGGCATCGATGTCTGAGGAGACGTTTTGGAACAGGGAAGTATGTGGCATCGATGTCTGAGGAGACATTTTGGAACAGGGAAGTATGTGGCATCGATGTCTGAGGAGACGTTTTGGAACAGGGAAGTATGTGGCATCGATGTCTGAGGAGACGTTTTGGAACAGGGAACTGGCATCGATGTCTGAGGAGACATTTTGGAACAGGGAAGTATGTGGCATCGATGTCTGAGGAGACGTTTTGGAACAGGGAAGTATGTGGCATTGATGTCTGAGGAGACGGTTTGGGACAGGGAACTGGCATCGATGTTTGAGAAAACATTTTGGAACAGGGAACTAGCATCGATGTATGAGGAGACGTTTTGGAACCGGGAAGTATATGGCATTGATGTCTGAGGAGACGGTTTGGGACAGGGGACTGGCATCGATGTTTGAGAAAGCATTTTGGAACAGGGAACTAGCATCGATGTCTGAGGAGCCGTTTTGGAACCGGGAAGTATATGGCATTGATGTCTGAGGAGACGGTTTGGGACAGGGAACTGGCATCGATGTCTGACGAGACATTTTGGAACAGGGAACTAGCATCGATGCCTGACGAGACATTTTGGGACAAGGAACTGGCTTCGATGTCTGAGGAGAAGTTTTAGGGGACACGTAAGAAGTATTGACTCATTAGGCATCGTTATTTATGACTAGGATCAGATCTCGATAAATGAGATCTGATATTGCTATAGTAAATATTGCTAAATACTGTTGGACTTGTACTTCTTTCATTAGAAAAGTTATCTATCTCGCACAAAAATACATGCATTAAATAGTAGTCACTTAGGGGTAGCAGCCTTTAAGCTCTCAGCTGAACAAAAACAAATTCCATCTTTCTGACTCAGGACAAAAACTCCATTTTTATCACTAGGGTCAGAAACAAACATCTTTTTGACTAAGTAAAAACAAACTAAATTTTTCTGAAAATGGACTTAATCAAACAATTTTCTGGCTCTGGACAAAAACAAACCCAATCTTTCTGAGTCTTTTCAAAAACAAACCCCACCTTTCTGACTCTCGACAAAAACAAATCCCATCTTCCAAGCTCTGGACAAACAGCAACTCCATTTGACTCGTGACAAGAACAACATTTTTTCGACTTGGGGCAAAAACAAGCGTCATTTTTCTCACTCTAGACCAAAACAAACCCCATATTTCTCACTCTGGATGACTCTGAAAAAAACTTGTCTTTCTAGTTCTGGAGAAAGACAAATTCCACCTTTCTGACCCAGAACAAAAACAAGCCCCAGTGTCAGGACTCGGAACAACGACGGCTCTGAGTGCAGGCTCACCGGAAGGAATGGGATCGATGTCAATTGGCACGGGGAAGCCCGAGGTGCCGATCGGGATCTGCTGGATGGAGCGCTTGGCGTGGAAATGCGGGTCGGACAAGTACGGGTCGGAGAGCTGAGCGTCTTCCAGCACCCTGTCCACTGCAGGGCTCACCAGCTCCAGCGCCAGGGGTGCGCACGTCATCACCGCCAGCAGCACGGCGGCTGCGCTCCACATCCTGCGACAAGTGGCGAATTTTATGGTTATGCAGTATTCGATTTTTATGAAAATGAAAACGGAAAATTTTCTCAAGGTTCGTTTTTTTAAAATGCAAGTGGAAAATTTACTTGGTATGCAAAGATCGATTTTTTAAAATGCAACAAGTGGGGAATGATCTGGTTATGCAAGGTTCGATTATTTTAAGTGCAAGGGAAAATTTTTATAGTGATGCAATGTTCGATTTCTTTTAAATGTGACTAGTGGGGAATTTTCGATTTTTGTCATATGTTTAGGCATAATTTTATTCTTAAATTGCAACGGGTGGAGAAATATCTGGCAACGCAAAGTTCGATTTATGTCATTTGTGTAATTTTGTTTTTAAAGTTATATCCTCGCATCCATGCGTCTACAAGCATCGTGCAAATCTGTGTGCATGTTTATATTTACCACACATTTATGTATGAACGGTTTTTTAATTATCCGTGAACCGTTTTGTTTGTAAATTTTAACCAATAAAAGTCCACTTTTATTTTATAGTTTTGAGCGTCTGTTAGTAATTAAATTTCAATTCTCTATCAGCATTTATATTTATATTTCGATTAAATCTTCATGCTTATATTGTCGCTACAAAACGGACGACGTTTTCGTTAATATCTGTAACGACATCGTCCGTCAGCTGGTGAGCCATTGACTGGACCAGAGAACTCAGGGTCTCAGAAGTAAAAGTCTGGTTCATCGAAAAGTAATACAGGAAAATTCATTGATGTATTAAAATTCTGAGTAATTTATGAATTTATGCAATCACCAATGATTGTGGTAAACATATTCTGCGGGTTAGAAAGTTATCCATATTTCAGAGCGGCGCCTGTAACGTCATCACGTCATTTCATTTAAGCGTTCACCACGTTTCCGCGGCTGTTCAGAGTGGGTTAGATTAGGTCGTCAGTAGCAAAATTGGAAAATCGACTTCACTACTCGAAAAACTTTTATACTTCCTAAAAACATGAAAAATACAATTGCACGATAACAATTTACCTTGTATGATACGAGTTACTTTTTATAAAGGTCGCGAATCAGATAGAATGCCATTCATTTACACCGATACGTGAATGAGCAATTTACCTGTGTCCCACTCGGTGGCAAAAATATTTTAAACACTTTATGTGTCAGCTGCCTGAATGCGAAAGCTTGTAAGACAATCCAGCAGTCTTGAGTCTCACGAGTAAAACTTGACAAAGATTTAATGAAATATTCACGACAAAATTCAAAGCAATGACAAAATATTCCACAAAGTAAAGCTGATCGACAAAAGGCCTCATGGAAAATAGTTCAGCAAAGTAGTTGAATGAAGCACACGAGTACTGCCGAAGTGACTACGAGTATACTCTCAAATTGGTAGTCGTTATAAGATTGGATAAATTATCTTGAGCCGCACTAATCGCAACAACGACGTCCCAAAGAGAGTAAGGATAAATGCACCATTTAGTATGGAGTAGGGAACCCGAAATTTATGCACAAGATGTGTCCCCTACACAAGATCCCCTTAGCATAGAAACTAGTTCAAGAAGAAAGGTTGTGAAACAAGATAACAGTTGAAGAAGAAAGAGGTGCAGAAAAACAGGACAACAGTGAACCGAATAAAAATGGTCCTTAACAAAACAAAACATTGCAATTCAGAAAAAACCTTACTTATTTCTCACATCAGTATCTCACATTTTCCCCCAGGGAACGCTGCAATGCAATTACAATACGGTACAAACCAATTTCCATAGATATATTAGTTGTACACTCCGAAGGGAAGGCGTATACCAACACACACGAACTAACCTCTTATCAGTTACACACATGTTGCTTCTAAAGCTGAGATTTTCCGATGATTTTCCTTTGAATCTACCTTAAAATTTGTCTCACCATTAGTTTAGAATTTATTTCAAAATTTTCTCTTTAAAATTAAAGATGATACATTTAACAATGTGGGGAGTTGTATTAAGACGGTTCATTGAAATAACGTTCAGCTAGATCCATGCATAAAATTTGACAAAGTTCTTACCGAGAAGGAACGTTGAAACTATCAGCATTTTAACTGTCACGAGCAGTTACAATATCTATACACAAAGTTGACATGCCGTAATACACTAAACAAACAGGCTTGAGTATGGTGTAACGATGCTTGCAAATTACGTGTCAAACATATCTGCAAAATGAGTTCATTACAAGCCTATATGTCTGCATTTAGTTTACGTAGGCATTGAACTGGCCATGTAGTGCAGAAAGGTAAAAAATTAGTCTTCCATATTAGGGATTTCAGTACACGAGACGCTACACAAAAAAGATGCGATTAGGGATTTCGGTTTACGAGATGCTACACAAAAAAATGAAATTAGGGATTTCAGTCAACGAGACGCTACACAGAAAATAATGCAATTTAATTAGAGGAAAGTTACTGAAAACGTTGTTTGTGTCACTATGGTGGAGAACTGCATTGAGAAAACAGGCCCAACTGATGTTGTTGACGAGGTAACCGCGTCACTGGAATTATTTGCATCAAGTTAATTATATAGATTGTCAGGTGCTTACTGGGGAGTTTAATTTGTTCAATTGATGAGGGATAATATAAAAATTATCGCGAGATACTTAGAGCTGTTTTTTAAAATTACTTGGTATTTTCTATAGGAAAATTTGTGTTGAAATTGCAATTTGCGTGAACTGCTATATAACGACGAGAAAGATATTTAACCCACATACAACCGAATTCATACTCACAAACTCAGTAACTATTACCGATTACTGTTATTTAATTCAATAAAATTAAAAAAAAATAATTGGTTCAATTTTATTCGAAGAGGATTTTCCATTTTTCACAAGCTTCGGGAGATTTTAGGGTAAATGTGTAGCGTTGGTCAGTAATCGATTTTCCACTTTTCGGTGCCTAGAAATAGTTAATTAGATCTAAATAAACAATTTTTCTTCCATACACTTTCCGTCGGAAATGAGTATTTAACGAGTTATGGCGCTAGGTTTAGTTTCGTCTTTGATGACGAATGCGCGCGAATAAACAGCCACTTATCGATTATCGATTTTTTGTTGCTTGAATCATGGTAATAACATCGAAATAAACAACTTTTTTGCCATACACTTTTTTCGTCAAATGAGTATTTAACGAGGTATAGCGGTAGGTTTGGTTTCGTCTTTGATGACGATCGCGCTGGAAGCGAGACTTCATTGCAGTGATGCCCTACCACGGGATCGATGAATTTCTTTCCGCTTCAAACACTGGAGTTGCGGTAAATTATTTGTCGCTATAACTCGTAAAGTATTCATTTCCGACGGAAAGTGCATCGAAGAAAACTTGTTTATTTCGATCTAATTAACTAAGATTAGACACCGAAAAGTGGAAAATCGATTACTGACCAACGCTACACATTTACCGATTTTAGCGCCTATGAATTCTTTTTAATAAAAGTGAAAGGAATTTATATTTAAGGTGTTCTATTCACTGTCGAAAAAGTGAATGGAACCGTATGGGTTATCGGGATGTCGTCCGAAGTTTCCTCGGCGGTCCGGGATTTAGGAGAAAGTTTGCCATTTCTTTTGATGTTTAGTTTCCTGAGAGAGCGGTGTCTCTGTCAGCGCTATATTTTTCGTCTTTTGTTTGGTAAAAAATTTGGTTTCTAGGGCCCTAGTATTTAGTGTTCAGTTATGTTCAGTTTTGCATGAGTTTTGTTACTCCTGTTGGAGGGCCGGTCAGCTTAAATCCTTAATTAGGGGGGGCTTTTAATGGATGTGAAGAGCGAATTGGCTCAATTATCTACTCTGGTAGCAGAGTCCCCTATCTTTGCTATTAAATTCACTACTCTAGTAGAAAGCAGCTAGACAGCAGTCGAAGTCCCAATTTGACTGATCAGCTTTCTCTAACTTAACTTATGAAAATTAGAGGTCCCCTCATCTTGCGGTACTAATCTTAATTAACCTTAGCATTCTCACTGTTCTGGCCGGTCCTTCTGTTTCCTCTTCTGTGTTTCTATTAAGCGGTGAAATCGCCACTTTGAGGAATATAATTCGAAGGTTAGTAATCTCTTAAGTGATCAACGTAATTAATGGAAAATGATATAAGCTCTGCTATAAATATCGTTCGCGTGCTAGGTATCCTAATTTAAACACTCAATGTTTTCTTTCAGTAAGCTGCCGAAATTCATCCCTAGCGAAAAAGGCCTGTTCGTCACTACTTCTAAAGTAGACTTCACGAAGTTAGTTCGGTATGTTGCTAGGAATAATAACGAAACTAGCGTGATATTTTGCTGAATCTTGAAAGGGTTTGTTATAAATTTGGTTATAATTTCGTTTGTCTCGTCATGGGATTTATTAGCTTCTTTATTTCATTGCAGTGACCTAGCTTCCGTGGTTGCTAGTGCGTACTGACTCCTCGCCTCTTGTTACGAACGGCAGCTCCTCGAATAAAACCTCAGCGAACGTCCGTTGTCTTTTATTTATTAACAAAAGATCAATTAAACATTATTTCGCAGAGCTCTGATGTTGAAAACGTGATGACCTCTCACAACGTAACGATCGGACCAAGCGTCCGATTGAATCTTTTCAGACAACCATTTATTTATCAATTTAGTTTTTTGTCAGAGTGAAGACAAATACCTAATCTATCATCTGATTGAATAGCTTCCCACAACCATTTATTTTTCAATTAACATTTTTAAATGAAGAGGAACACGTATGGACTGACCTGATACAGAAACACTGAAATGCTACAGAAGTCCAACAAACAACGAACAAGACAAAATGAGGCAGAGATGCAGTCAGATTGTACCACAAGACTGACTTTGACACACCTAGTCATGGTCAGAGACCTCAGAGCGTGCGCAGACCGCACGAGCGGTGAAGACTCAAAAAAGAAGTTGTAATATTTTCCTGACCTGGAAAATTACCTGCCAGAAAAGGGGGGCATCTATCAGTCAATGGGGGCGCACGACCCCGCAGATTTTATAATTGCAGGCCAAAGAGCGTTGCGAGGCGCATCAAATGCAAGGTCAGGTTGCTGGTCAAAAATAATCGACCAACCTCAAAACGAGCCAGCGATAGAGTTGCTCGGGGAATAATTACATTCTATAAATGTTATTCAGTGAAATCTGGTAATTTGTTTGTAATTGACGCACTTGAGTGTTTCTCAGAAGCAAGTATTTAGCTTTTAGCTGCAGGTCAGAAAGTGGTAGTGAGAAATAGAGCAAAAAATGACGTTTGTGAGTCGATTGGTGCATCAGCGAAGAGGATGAGCGCATCAATCTACGAATTAAAATAAGTTCGAAATGCCACATTTGTCTTTAAATTGCCATCCGATGGCTTTAAAATACCACATTCATGTATTTTAGCCTTTATATTGATGGCAAGACCTTCTCCATTGCCGGTAAAAGAAACCACTTATTTCACATCTAAATGCGATCAATTCAACTCCATATAAAAAATATCTCCCAAATGCCCACACAGAAAAAACCACGACGTACTTCAGAAATAAAGCTCATTACGTTCAAAACATCTAATGTAAACTTTATTTACGACTTTGAGTTGCATTACCAATTGAAGCACTGCAATCATGCGGGAAAGATCGACACTTTCAAAAGCTGAAAAACTGCTCCAAAGATCAGAAGACCTTGCCGTCGACGCGTGAAAGACATTGTCTCAGAGCTTCTCGTTTCCTCACCTATGAGACCACGCCTTGAAATGCTTCACATAAACAGAAAAAATTGAAAACGGAAAATAAGAAAATCTGACAGCGAGAGTGAAACCTCGTTTCAAATAATGCATTTCCAGGAAAATGATTCGGAATTTAGATTGAAAGATTTTTCTCAAAAGGAATTGATTCAACTCGTTTCCTACCACGGGTCCCACCGGTGGTCACTGAGGGGATTTTCATAACGCTGCTGACGAACGCGCGGTCACTATTTCAATTTTAATAAATACGCTATGAAAACTAAACGAAGGCACTATCTATTTAATGTTCGTTATTTTCTACATTGATATTTAAATTCAATCTATTTTACGTTGAATATCAAACTTCAGTTTAACCCAGCGCTGTTCACGTGTTAAATATATTCGAAGCGATTTAGCTTTCATGCATTTCCACAAACTGCGTTCACACATCGTGAACTTGGTTTTGCGTGAATGCGAGTATGACTCAAACGGTGCAGGTTTTCTTTTTTATTGAAATGAAATAGAACAGAGAACCTCAAGGACTACTATATGACTGAGCTAGAAAATATTATTTGAGAAAAATTAGAGTAAAAGATTAAGAACAACAGTTTCAATTCAATCGTAGTCTGAAATGGAAGCTATTGCTCCTAAGAAACCATGGACATAAGATGTCAATTTATTTCAATCAATTTTCCGTTTCATCATCGCCAGAATGTTAGTGATTTGTCAAGTCTGCTATCCCGAAGTTATTGACAAAGAATTTATCGTTTTTCTGACCAGTAATTCGGAGTTCTAAGGGCGGCTTCTTGCAAAGAAAATACGACTGTTCAATACACTTCCTAACTTTTTAGGCATTGTTCTCTTTAGCAAAAAATTGCGTACGTTAGCTTCTTCGAATGTAATTGAAAAAATTAAATGACACCTTTATTACAGAAAAAATCGACAATTTTTTTTCGCACTTCTGGGTTAAGTAATTTTTTTCCGCAATTTCCGTTCGTTAATTCTCAAGGTTGAAAGTGAATGAATGATGCCCTATTTCGAGGGCTCGTTTCTCAGAACGCCTTGAAATGCAAGCAAGATGAGGATGAAAAGCGATCTCCTCTCAACTTTGTGGTCAGCCGCTTGGTGTGTCGAGATACTTAAACTTTTTTGACCATGGAATTGCGTTTGCTTTAATAATATTCCAATTAAACAGAGGAACTAAAACTCATTGAAGTGAAAACATGGTCCCAATTATCGTCGTTTGTAATGCTGACCTAAAATGACCACAATTTCCTATCATTTTTACCCAAGTGAAATTTTCACGAGTGGTGCAGCGAGACCACACGTGGTTCACATATTTTTCAAAAGCCGATTAATTACTTCATATTATGTGAGACTGACAGGGATGCTGCCAAGCAGAAGTTGATGCAAGCAGTAGTTGATGAAACAAACCCAAGCAACACTGGTGTGAATGCTAGCTCCAATATATCGAATTGATGTTCATTGCGGTCATTAAAATTTTGCGAGTTGAGCAGTAATGGTTTGATTTTCTTTTGTTCAAAAGGGTTCTACGTAGTAACAAAAAACGATCGACAGAGGTGTGTTGGTGGTGTGACATATCTCGTAGCCTAGCATTACATTATAAAAGAGTAAAACCAAAATTCAAGGTTGTGGAGGAAATTCTATATTTTCAAACTTAATCCTTAGAACAAAATTGGGAAGATAAACAAATGATGCATAATACAAAAGTTCAAGGTAGGTTTGAAAATAATTCCGGATCTTATTACAAGAGTACATTATAAAATGATTTAATTCATTTTTTAATCTTATTAAATCTTTCTTTACCTATTTATTATAATTATATTCTAAAACAATCCGTATGACCTTAAGTTAAAATTCTTCTGCGGCACACAAAGACGCTCTGCTTTCGGTATAGGATAAGCTTGGAGAAACAGCATTTTTATTCATTTTAGAATTCATAACTTTGTTCCTAAAATATAGGTCACAAATATTTGAAAAATCCGTAAATAAGGTGTCATTAATTCAAACAAATGAAGTACGCGAAATTTGGAATAAATTTTGAGCTAATACCGACATCCAGTTCTTACACCATCAATCCTTGTCACCATCAATCCTTCATGAAAATTAAATGTATATTATAAATTCAGTTATCTTTATATTGAAAATAAATTATTTATATTCAGTATAAAGCATAATGAAAATCCATATGCTCTATATTGAAACAACTCTTCATGGTAAAATACTGCAAAGTATTCCATTCCAATTCTTAATTAATTTCAAATTCGACTCCCGAGTCGGATAACTAATTCGATTTCGAGAGAATTTGTTTTGTTCACAAATGTAACTCCGTCACCGCGATTTCGACAGCGGCGTTTGGACTAAATCTGCTCACTATAGAAACGGTCCAAACACTGCTCAGTATCTAATTTTATCCTTATTAAATTACATTTTCAGATTGGCCATACGTTTTCAATTAAATAGAAGATAATCGAAAGTAGGTTTTCGTGATACATTACCTCAACCAAAAATAGAAGACATCATTTCCTCCCAATATTGCATGGAGACATATGCGTGTTAATCTTTCATAAGTAAAAACTTCATCGTAATGTTGTTGCCATTGAGAAACAAAACTCTTTTTATTGTATTGGGAGCTCCAAATGCTCAATAAACGAGGCATTGGGAGCTGAGGCAGGCCTTTTGGCTGTGCTTTCACAAAAACTGCACTTGAGTCAATCAGGCCTGCCCAAATTTCGACATTGGCGTTGCTCTCTTCGCTCAACAAAGGCAAAAATCAGCGATGAAGGAACCATTGATTTAGAAACAAAATCTACCCTGCAAAAGCCAAGGGTACATCAATGCATTAACTTTATCTTTGTCTTTATTAGATATATTTATTGGATCTGCATTGGAATTTTGATGAATTGGTTTAATTTCTCTAGGGTTTCGTTTCGTTTAAGTTCCACTACGGATATTTATGATGAGATTGGCATCAGAATTTTATTCAATGAAGACATCAGTTCTCAAAGCTGTATGACATATGTCAAACGATCAAAATACTCTCTTGTCCAGGAATGGTTTCTAATAATATTCATATCCAGATCCGAGGGTTTCTTTCGACATTCAATAAAATTCAAAATGATCTAACTCATTGATAGTGAATTTATCCATAAATTTCGTGAGACTTGAGCGATAAATAGGCTCTTGTTCAATTCGCGGCTCATGTTCTTGTGATTTGTATTCAAACTGTTCGGCAAGAAAATAAAACTTGGCGGATTAAAGTTCATGTTTTCATCCACAACACATTGCCATTAACAAATATTTCGAGTCGGTTTTGGTGAATCCGTTGTCATAAAACGCGTAGGCTTGACATTCATATCCAAAAGGTCGGGTTTTTTGAAAGTGTCTTTTTGAGAACCGTTTCATGAATTCTGGCTCATGACGCACGGCTATGGCATGTGCCTGAACTCCACATGGCACGTGTGACATGGAGAGGCAGAGCCCCACTACCATGTGCGAGTGTCGACCGTAGTCATGTCTAGATCAGTGATGCCAGATTGGCATATTTTCAGGCTAAGAACCCTAAGTTACGAACCCCAAAAAACCCAAAACTTAACCATGAAGACCATATTGCGGTCGGCAACAGGGAGAAATTTCCTGGATGCTTTGTGGTGTGTTTGTGACAAAATTTCATCCGAAAGAGCCCCGAAAACGAGGAATTTTGGTGAGAAAATAGGCCAGTCCGGCAACCCTGGTCCACCTGACGCCCCTGACCTTGCCTCCCATGGCCCTGGGTGTGGTCGTTGACCAATTTTCAGTGCATGGTCAACACCCTCCAGTCTGCGCCCCACATTAGTCAAGACTAGTCATCCGCGATCCTAGCCGTCTTCTACGCGTCGCTGGGAACTTATATTGCTAAACATTCATGTGCGCATCATACATACACATACATTGCCGAACAATACTGTGCGAATCACACATACACGTAGTAAGCATGGCTCTTCCTGACTAGATTAGTCCGTAAACTATGCTCCCCACATTAGTCAAGACTAGTCATCCGCGATCCTAGACGTCGTCTGCTTGTCGCAGCGAATCTACATTTCTAAACATTGATGTGCGCATCACACATACACGTAGGCACCAAAACGCTTACTTTTGTGCGTAGGAAGCAGATGTCTCACAAACTAGATTAGTCCGTAAGCTGTTTTCATAGCATCAAGTTCAATGGAACGAGAAATAATTATCAATCGAACGGAAGACGACGTCCTCGAACGATCGTATCAAGCAGCGGGCTGGTCATGAACAGGCCTCTGAGAGCCGTGTGCTCACGTCATTCTTAGAACAAGTGAAGTGTGAAGCTTGACCCCATCTTATTGGCTTGCATACGAATGGTAAAATTGCACCACCAAATTAAAAAATCTGCCGGAAAGAGAGAATTAAAGCCCACTACATATTTGTAAAGAGCGGCCTCAGGAGGATTTGATCATTCCAATTGCGTTTTCGAAAAATTCTAACGAAAAAATATATTGTTCGACCTCGAAATTATGCTAAACAAATTTGAGAGCCTTAAATTTCAGATACTTCTATGTTCTTCTCCATCGTGCAGACGTAGACATGGAATATCGGGTCATTAACCTCATAAAAAAAGATAGAACCCACGAATGAGACATTTAAGTCACACACCCAATGTACATAAAACGCAGGGGTGATAGAATTTAGCACCGCCGCAGTCGTCCAAACTCGAAATCTTTAGCCGAATGGCAAGTAAAACTGAAAATTTTTGTGGTACCTACCACGTTTGTGGTACCTACGCATATAAAGTTGAGACTCCCTTCAAGATATCGAGGTCAAGTTTGCTTGCTTAACTGCGTCGAGGGTTGCGCAACCCGTTGGTCTGCTTGCGAACTATTGAAAGCTGTGGTATTTTTCTTGGTGATTTGTACTTCGCTACCGGAATTGGGTCGTGAATTGTAAATTCCAGGCGAACTGAAGAAAAAATTTATCACGGCTGGAGTTTCACTTTCAAATAAAATAACGCTGAGGTTCCTTCTATAAGAAAAATTATCAACTTGGATTGAATGAGTTGTCTTTGCTTTCAGCAATGTTTCAGCAAGTAAGAGTTACACGTATACTGTGGGTTGTTACTATGTATGCTGAAAGGAATGCACATAAAAGAATGCGTAAGAGTCAATGCAATAGGTTTATCGAATTTATTTATTTATTTATTCATTTCAGCAGTTTTGATGGTTTTATAAGAGGAGATTACAGAAAATATAAGATTTCTTTTACAGATAAGAGATTTCAAACATCATTTATCCGATGAAAAATAAACAATGATGTTCATAGTCTATCCGAGAAATGTGTAGACTGTTAAAGGAATGAATTTGGTATTTCCTTGGTATTCAAGTAACCTTCTTTCCCATACGTGGATGAATCCTGTGAAATACTCGACCTTCAACCTCCTGAATCATCTAAGCAAATTGTCCCTCGCTGAAACTCGAACGAGCTTCACTTAGTGATGCAAGCACATCGCTAAAGCTCGGACGAGCACCATAAAGTTCTTCACAATTAGTCCACTCATTGATGCAGGTACAGAATCTTAAGCCAACACTTCATTGTGGGACCAGCCCTTCACTTGTGAGAGCATGGTAATTGGAGGCCAAACCTTCGTACTAATGACAGAAAGCTCCGTGATGCCGTGCAAGTCGTGCGGCTTTGGTACGTGCCCGATATGGGGCCAGAGTTCATTGCTACGTGAGCGAATCGAGTGAGTCAACGTCTCCTGTTTCGGACAGTTTACGACGGAAAGCATCTCGGTCACGCAGCGAGCGGGCCAAGCAGTGCAAGCAGATTATTATTAGATTATTAGTTAGTTTAAGCCTCTCTATCCGCATCAAAGAAGATCCAAAGAGAGCAAGGAGAAAGCCACCATTTAGTATGGTGTCAAGAGAACGCGGAATCTATGCAGAGAGGGCGGAGAAACAGTATTTTGAGAAAGAAGATTATGAAACAAGATCAAAGTTAAAGAAGAAAGTAGCAGACGCTGAAAAACAGGACAGCAATGAACCGTAAAAAAATGGTCCGTAATACAACAAACATATTTTATTACAACACAAAGAAGGCCTACATACTCACAGCTCGGGCCCTCACATTTTGCCCCTGGGAGCGAAAATTCCCATAGATACAATAGTTGTACGCTCTGAGGGGAGCAGTTCGAACAAGTCGGGACTTGCAACTGCAAATGACGGAACGACAATACATATCGCCAATGCAAGCTGCAATTTCAAATCAACATTTGGAGATGATAGAATACCGAGAATAGGATTATCAGAGACAACGATACCGTTTGTGAAAAAGTGCCTAGTATCATTTTTCCTACACTTCCACAACACTGAAAACCATCCATTGAATGCATTCTTCCAGAAATAACCGCTAAATAGAATTAGCACGCATTCAGACAGTCAGCAAGCTCATTGAACCGGATATTGCTATTTTTACCCTTCCGTTACACTACACCACAAATTGTTTGTGATACAGTAAAGTTGCGCGAAATTAATAAGGCGCAATGAAGCTATCAGCTTAACAACAGCCGCAGGGCGGACGTTGCTGATGTGTGGACCAATATGCATGCGCATTTGATGCACGCAAACCTCGAGGGGAGGAACGGCTCTCATTAGCAGAACATGGCGTAACGTGACTGCATTCGTTCCTTCCTCAAATGCCATCGGTCCGAGCGTGTAGTCCAAGTGAGCGCCGTAAATTTTGTAACTTGTGTCTTTCTTTCTGCTTGTCAAACTCAAACTGATCCTTAACTGCAGGCCCTCCAGGGGGCGTTACCGCCGTGGTTCTCAATCATAAACCCTCGCCGCTCTCACGACATTACAATAATTTTTTAACATCCCCATAACAGCACCACAACCCTCGAAAAGTTAAGTACTTAAAATCGCATTGAAAGCAGTTTCGTGTCAAAAATTACGGGCAAACATGAAATGTTTCATTCACTTTATGCTTCTTCGCGGTTTTGAAGTGATAAAACTTTTAGAAATGTCGTTGGTGTTTTATTTTTCTCGAGGTGGTTATAACTACTTTAGATTGATTTGACCTCCGCTTGCTTTGAAATCTGGGCACCACCTCGTACATAGCAAAATTAAGGTTCGAAATGGAATAGCATCTGGTATTTTTAAGTGAAACTGCTGATTTAAAATCGTAGCTTTACAAAATAATGATCTCTACTTTCATAAAATAATTATTTTTATAACCACATCTTCTTAGTGACCTGAAAGCTTGTGTTGTCTCTTATAACTTTGTACTTAATTGAACATTAAATGAAATTTTATGACTGTTCATTAAAGTTGACGTCGTTTTTAGATAATAAATCATTAGAGTATTCTGAAAATTATATCTCAGAATCTTGCCGGAATATAAATGCTCTTCAGTAAATGTTAGTTTTCACTGCACTCAAATTTAATTGACTAGGAAGGTCGCGGTGTTTCATTGGTGCTAGGATGATCATCGAAAAGCTGTGGATGGCCATTTTTATGGCCATTTATGACCATTTTTATGTATATTTATAACGCAGCGAATGCACCAATTAGCAATTTTATGTATACCTATACCACAGCGGCCACACTAATTAGTAATTTTTATGCATACTCATACCACAGCCGCTGCACTAATTAGCCATTTTTATGTACATATATACTAGAGCGGCAGCACTAATTAGCAATTTTCATGTATATTCATGCCACAGCGGACCAATTAATAAGAAATTTTACGTACATTTATACCACAGCGGACGTACTAACTAGCAATTTTACGTACATTTATACCACAGCGGACGTACTAACTAGCAATTTTACGTACATTTATACCACAGCGGACGTACTAACTAGCAATTTTACGTACATTTATACCACAGCGGACGTACTAACTAGCAATTTTACGTACATTTATACCGCAGCAGACGGACTAACTAGCAATTTTACGTACATTTATACCACAGCGGACGTACTAACTAGCAATTTTAACGACCAGAGCTTGTGTAAGTTAAGATGTCCTGAGCGTGCAGTTGTGAGCTCTCTTCCTCATTAGTCCTGGCAATTTGAACACCGTAGAGATAAATTACGACTTTTTTCTTCAGGAATTACTTCTGAGTGTGCTAATGCTTACCATTATTTAAACCTTCTTATTAATAATTTAACAACACATCAAAAAGACTATCAGACCATGTTTTTGTAATTCGGTATTTTTTAGAATTTTTAGCAAAATTTCATGACATGCACTATATTAATATCGTAACTCAATAGGCATAAGGATTAGATTCTATATCATTTCAATTGCGTAAGTGTGTACAACTTCCTTCGCTATCACAAATTTGCCGTTAGCCAAAATGGTGAAGATAGTTCGAACAATCAGTTCATTTGAGCATTATCCCTGTGAAACCTTTCCATAATCTCATGGTTAACGTAATTGACGTACGCAAAAAATGACGTACACGCTAAGACTTCCTTGTTTACTCATTCATGAAGAAATGAGCACATTCGAATGCAGGCTGCGTCTTCCCATGTGGGAGCTGCTCTAAATTGGCTACGTCTTCCTATGTGGAAAAACGTTACAACCTAATTTTGCCGGAAAAACAACAATACACATACAACAATTACGACACATGCAACACACATGCGCACACACACGTCCAATGAACAACGCTTCACCACAGCAGATTTATTACAGGAACATTTATCACGAATATTCATGAAGGAACGACACGAACCGTTAAGTTAGGGAAGGATCGGAAGTCACAACATTTATTACAGGAACATTCATCTGCCACATTCATCAAACGACGACCCGTTTGTACGGCAACGGAAGTCACAACAATAATTACAGGAACATTCATCTAATTACAGGAACATTCATCGAATTACAGGAACATCCATCTGCAACATTCATCAAGGAACGACACGAACCGTTAAGCTAAGGAAGGCATCGGAAGCAGCTCCTCACGCCGAAGAAAGAATGCGTGTCTGCCAGAGCCAAGCGAGTTCAATCTTATTATATTGCCGACCTTGCGGCGCAGCAGCAACACCACGGCGCACTTTCACCGGCCCCGTTGAGGTCAAAACCCATGCGTCCACCGCACACACACACACACACACACGCTCCAAACTCTAGGGTTAATTGAGGGAATGTGCTCAGCAGTCGCTGAAATAACGCTAAGTTGCTCGGTGACGCTCAGCAGTCGCTGAAATAACGCTAAGCTGCTCGGTGACGCTCAGCAGTCGCTGAAATAACGCTAAGCTGCTCGGTGACGCTCAGCAGTCGCTGAAATAACGCTAAGCTGCTCGGTGACGCTCAGCAGTCGCTGAAATAACGCTAAGCTGCTCGGTGACGCTCAGCAGTCGCTGAAATAACGCTAAGCTGCTCGGTGACGCTCAGCAGTCGCTGAAATAACGCTAAGTTGCTCGGTGACGCTCAGCAGTCGCTGAAATAACGCTAAGCTGCTCGGTGACGCTCAGCAGTCGCTGAAATAACGCTAAGCTGCTCGGTGACGCTCAGCAGTCGTTGAAATAACGCTAAGCTGCTCGGTGACGCTCAGCAGTCGCTGAAATAACGCTAAGCTGCTCGGTGACGCTCAGCAGTCGCTGAAATAACCCTAAGCTGCTCGGTGACGCAGAAACTTCATGGCGCTTCTCTATGCGTGGGTTTCTTTTTTTTTTTAGATACCTGAACTGTTTTTGACCTTTTTTCCTTTATGCCGAACAATTGCAGAGTAAATACACAGGAAGGCCTTCAGAAGTTTATCTGATGCTTTAAACTGGACATCAGAAGACCGAGAACTACTTAATCTCATTCTAAGGATGTTTTTGGCCCGCTTTCATCGCTGAAAAATTGAAATAAAATTTTACCGAAAACTTGAAGAAAACAAATAAAAATAGGTTTCCTGTCTCCTTGTATTATCCAGTGAACTAGAACCAATCGTACATTAGTTTTTAAATGAAAATTCAGTGTGTGGTATATTTAATTAACGTAATAGTATATCAAATCTGCTAATTGTGACTTAGTAGCGTAACTGAGTAATCCAATATTTGAAGTCTATAGGGTAGCTGCGTGTTCCATGATTGCATAGGAGCTGAGCGTACTATATGTGTAATCCAGAATAAAAATTTTAGTGTAGATCAATAATCGAAAATTCGAAATTTAGCATTGCTGATGAATAAAAGGTTGAAAATATAGAGTAAATGAGCAATAAAAGACAGAAAATCTAGCGTCGCTGAGTGATTCAAAATTAAGTATAAACAGTTCAATATAGATGACGGTAGCGCATCAAACGCTGACGCCCGCGCATGTTGTTCGAGAATCGTGACGTGCGTAGAGTGGTTGAGAAGGTCGATGTGGTAGAAATGAACTCCCTTCCCTTGACGAACTCTCCATAATTGGTTTCCATCCTGTGCCGTAAGGGTGAACGGACATCGTGTATTACGACGTGGTCTTCTTAAAACTATTCGAATTCCTTGGCTACTCACAGCGGTTAGTGTCATACCTGCAAAAAGTTAAGATAGGCTAATAATTTTGTAAATTCAATCAGGGTTAAAAATTTTTTCAGTCACTTGAAAAATGTTCTTTAAAACTGCATATTGATGTAACAGTGGCTGCATATATAGAGTTTTGTTTTCAGTAAGTTCCTCATTACACTTTTTTGTAGATATAAATACTAAATGGTGATTGATACAAGTCAAAAATTTTCAATCCGAAAACATGTGTGGTCGATACATGTCGAATATTTTCTTTCTGATCACGTGTTGGTCTATTTAAGTCGAATATTTCTATCTGTTAGCATGCGTGGTCGATATAAGTCGAATGTTTCCTTTCAGGAAGCATGATTGTCGATAAAAGTTGCAAATTTTCTCTGTGGCAGCGTGCTGGTCGGCACTCATTAAAAATTTTCTTTGTGACAGCACATTGATCGATACGAGTTGCAAATTTCCTTTGTTAGCTTTAATATCGCAGGAAGCCCATAGAGCCAAAAATTCCGAAGCTACGTCACATCACTGCTAAAATTAGCCCTGACGTGCCGCACGTCTTTTGCTCGTTTCGTGACGTCACTCGCACAAACTCAACGGTCATCCGTCTTGATGTGCCTGCCGTAGTCATAGGCCATGACGAGATCTGCTTGTGGTCCATTAGTGGGACCAGAAACGTAGTGTTTCCGACATGAAAGTCCTACTACATTTTGAATGTTGATCAACAACTCGGTTATTCACATAATTCACAACTCTCATCCCTTTGAAAGCTCAGAATTTACTATACAATTAAGCGTTTACCATACTATTTACTATGAGTTTATAACTTAAGATACCCATATCAACGTCCAATGATTTGACATGTTCAGCCTTAAAATCGCTACTTGATAATGCGGATTCAATGTTCACGATGCATTGCAACATATTATCGCTAAGGAATAAGCCCATTTCTTTCAAGGTTAATGTTGTTAATATACACTTTATCGCTCACTATGAACGCGGAAGATGGAATAGGGCTTGAGTCATTCCTTTCTTCGGTAATACAATGACCGCCAGTGGAAAAAGGGCGGAATGAAAAATTTCACGGAAGTGAGCCATATAATAGGGATCCCTGAGGAAGCTCGGGATTTTTTCAAAATAGAGCAAGAATTTTTCTATTTCAAGGATAAGTGATAACATATTTAGCAATGTTTATGACAGAAATTTGATATTAACGAGTTATTTAATAGAGATCTCCGAGGATGCTTGCAAATTTTTCAAGGTACGGCTAGTATTCTGGTATTTCAAGGATAAGTAATACTATTAAGCAATCTTTTAAGACAGAAATTTCAATTTCCGGTCATTGTCTCTCTTCAGAGAGCTGAAAAGTGCAAAAGAGCTTAAATTTAGCGACACTAATTACAGCGTTGAGTGTCTTCTCGATAGAACTGGACGTCGCGATGACATGGATGAAGTTTGGGAATTTGTATTGGATGTAGAAATTGCATTACAGTAGAATAAGAGTTCGTAGAGGACAGGAGTTATTGAGGTGGTGTTCAAGTCTTCTCCTCGGGAACAAAATTAAAGTTTGTCCAGCCACCAGAAATCAATCAATAGCTTACAATATTTTACTATAAGTAAAATATTTCATTATTATTTCAAATGTTTAATACATGATGTGAAGGACAACATAATTCAACGTCAACAATAGGCTTTATGTGCCCCTATAAATCTTCATCTTCTTACTCATCCATAGAACTTGGATTCATTTTTGCAAATAATACAGCCTCAGAACAAACTCGGCCTGAGTTAAAAATTGCTTCAAGGTCGGAAAGAGCATTCAAATCATGTCCGCGATGATTTGCCTGTGCATCATTTCAGACGAGCTAAGCTAGAGAACAGTAATTTCTCGAGATTTTGAGTAGGTGGTATTCAATTTCCTTCCCTTATAATAATACTGCCGGCTCCAGTCGTGTTGCGTCCAATAAGAACGATAAGCTGTGAAGAATAGGCTCTCAACTAAGGAACTTCATCCGTCACGACGCGGTTCACAAGGTCCTGTCTCAGGACCTATCAGGACACCTCCTGGCCTTGAATTTCATGGGAAGAATTGGGTGATTTATGAACCCATTATTGTCTAAAATTATGCCCGTAGAATCTGTTGTATGCTTCAATTTGAAAGGTTCGGAAAAGATAACTTAAAAAATATTCTTCCCTTAGCCTATAGTTATCTCCTTTGCGCTGGAGAGCAGGAATCTCCAACAACTTTGGAAAAAATCCGGATAGAAGTGGTTTCTTGCTATCTTCCTGACTTCAGCTCAGTTGCTACCTCATTTGTGGTCATTAGAATGCTCGTAAGGCCCAAAATGTAGGAGTTATAAGTGCAAACAATTGAACAAGTCTACAGTTGTCCTTGAGTTCAGAGTTTTAATGCCCGTACAAAAAGAAGGACTCATGGTTGAGAACCACATGCATGCAGTTAGGTGCTTATGAACGTTAATAAATGAGAAAAAGCATTGAGTGGGAAGGTATGAGCGTTTCTTTCCAGGAGGGTATATGTATATAATAAAGATACGGTAAATAGTTTTCATGCTTCGACAACTATTTTTCAGTGTTGTACAGGATGAACATCATAATTTTTGCTGATGAGGTTCTGAGGCTGAACGTTGAAAAATCGGATTATGCGCGCTAAAATAGCTACACGAATTCGAAGGTTGAATGTAAATGACAATAGAGAAATAGACTCATAAGTGAACCAGTATCTGACGTTCAGACTTCACTATCTTAATTCAAAGAAAGAACTCAAACGGGCGTCAAAAATCCGTTACGCTACTCGAGCTATAACTGCTTCCATCATTCGAAGCGGAGTCGTTACGTGGGGCCGTGACATCGCTCTCCACGTCTCTTTAGAACGTATTTTCAATAAACGTCTTTTAATAGACGTCTTTTTAATAGTCGTCTTTTTTATAAACGCCTACTGCGTAGTAGTTTGAAGGATTTAAGATGCCCTTCAACGTAGAATATTTTGAATACTACGTTAATTGAATCATCTGTAAATGAAGTGCAACATAATTAAACAGTTACAGGAGCGGGCAAACACAAATATTTTCAGGTCATAAGCGAAGTTTGCAGATCTAATTGAAATCCGTAGATTATATTAATGTAGTGATTTATGATAGAAATATTCGAGTAATTTTCTCAACGAACTAAGTAACATGAACATGGTTTAAAAATTGAGAAATAGAGTTACGAATTCAATCCAATGATGCGAATGATTTTTTTATCGTTAATGGACTTCATCAAGGAAAATTTAAAATTGGATTGTTTATTTCAACGATGAGAGAAGGAATTCTTGAGGTTCTTATCAGTACGTACTGAAAGCGTTTAGACATTGAAGTAATTACTTCCTTTAAATAAGGACAAGATATACATGATATAAATGAAGTAATTCCGCAGCAAATATTACACCAGCAAAATAAATTTTACCAGGAAAAGTAAATTTCCATTCCTCATACTCTTCTTATTTTATAATTTTCAAAAATACGCCGGATAGAGTGTTAATTCATAAACAACTCTGATATCGTGCAAGCAGTTACCTCAAATCCAACTTTAACATGGGTATTCAGTGTAATTAAAACCCATAGAATTGAAAGTATTTTTATTATTTTACGCAGATAAATCCGCTTACTCGTATAACACTTGAATGTTGAACAGGAAAGGAGCTACGCGTAGTTCTTCGACTCCTGCAATGGCTGCGAAATAAAGAGAACCCCCAGTCTAGCTTTTTCGCTATCTGCATGCAATTTTTTCGCGAATTAAGGGATTAAATTGCTTAGGCGGCGAAAAACATGCATGCAGGTGGCGAAAAATTTAGACTAGGACTTTTCACATAAATTAACCCTGAGTCACAAACGTGAAAAATTTCACAGCCGTGATTTTTACAAGTTTTAATTTTTGTCGTAATTTTAAGTGTTTTATGGAGCGACGGTAAAACATCAATCGCTTTGTGATTATTGGCGGAACTTCAATCATTTTTCATCGTAGAAAACAACATCAATCGTTTTGTGATTATTGGCGGAATTTCAATCACTACGCTTCGTAGAAAACTGATTTGTGCTACACACTAGTGACGCGTATCTCAATTTAGTAATGCGGAAATTTCCAGTGCGTATTATGCAATTTTCAGAAGCATAATCATAGGTCTAGACCTCCCTCAGCGCTAACTGAGAGACTGAGTGAAGAGCTCGTCCTTTTATTCAATTTATCACCAATAACGGGCCTGAATGTTCGCACATTTAACTCATAATTATGATATATTATAACAGCAGACACGCACGAGACGCGTGGCTTCCAATTCACTTCTAGGAACTATTCGTTTTCTCTTCAGTCTGTCTCATGGATGAAGGTCTTCTTCGTACCTGGAAATATTCTATTATATGTGCCTTGGTTTAACATTATATTCTGAAAAACGTTGAAATGCAGTTAAAGGGACCTAAAGGTTTTCAATTTTGAAGTATGATATTGAAAGCATGAGTATTGTTATGTTAATTGTTATTGCTTGATTGCATAGCAATTCTTAATACTTAATTAACAACTTTAATACCTAATTTTGAATTGCATGCGAGTATTCACAAAATAATTGAAAAGCTGGCTAAAAACATCGTCATACGCACGTTGTGTGTGCATGTCATTCATCGTTGTAATTTGAGATCCTGAAATTAGAAATCGCTATTCAAGATATTTCAAAATTTGCATAGAAGCCAGGTCTGACGGTGTACGTATTAAAAGCACTGGCTATCATATCAGTAAATATTATTATTCAACCTGCGAACAATATCTGAAGAGCGTTCTTCTATATTCACTCATCGTCGCAGTTGCAGATCCTGAAATTAGAAATCGTTATTCAAGATATTCCCGATTTATATGCACAGAAGTCAGGTCTGACGGTTGCATAAGCTGGTCTTTCGTCAGTTACGTCACGCAAGTGAACGGAGAACTCGGCCAATGATCGAAATGCGATCAGGTGTGTGGCAGAGCGCGAGGCATCTATTATCGACGGCCATTTTTTGATATAGCCTTTCCTGCATTCCATTCGCCAACGTCCGCATGCTTCGGGAATTATTCTCTATCCTTTAAAGGGAAACATGTGATTTTCTAATGCGAGCGACTAAAAGTGCTGAATCATTGCGGTGGTTGTGGCTGGTGTGATTTCTGCAGCTGCCGTTTGGATCGAACCTCATTATTTACAATTTATTGATCGTATAGATTGTGAGGTATTTCATAATTCTAATATGTCGTAACTTTGATTCAAAATCCGGAGTGCACGTAATAATAATAATAATAACGTCGAAATGAGATAAACCAAATGCTATGGCACGTTCTATTTATAAAATTTAAGTCATAAAAACTTTTAATAATTAGTATTTTCAGCCTCACGGCCATGATTGAATACTTGGCCACGTTCCTCCAGGTTTGAACCGTCATTTGTACCCTTCCGAGGTCAAAATCCTGGATCATTAGCAGCACCGGCGAGTGCAGTTGTTGTTCGTGTTTTTCAAGCTTCAGTTAGTGATATAAAAGTAACATATATAAACAGGAGTAGACTGTGAAGGTGACCGTGGAGACGAGGCGTGGTGTACACATGCGATATCAGAGCAGGTTGTGATCCACAAAAAATGTTGTCCCTGCCTTGCAGGCTATGCAAAATGGCCGTTTATTTATAAGCCTTGAAGTACCAGAAGCCCGGTCCCGATTTCTAATTAGCATATTAAATCAACGAAAACTGGAGTTGCATTCGAGTACGGAAATGTCAAGTAAATTCAGTAAGATCCCAACCCACGTGATGGGTTGGGTGGTGCAGGCTTGTCGCTTAGGAGGTTCACGCGAGGTTCACTCCAATTAGAAATTTCAGGTTTTCTGGCCAGTCGAGCACCAAAGATGACGCCCGAAATCAAGGACACTTTATGGTAATTTCGGTTGTTCTTGCATTTAATGATGGCCGTGACGACAGCACACGATTTTAGCTTCAACATGCATTGCTTATGGCCAAATGTTGTCTGAAATCAAGGGATTTTCTGAGAAAGGATGCGAATTTCAAGTCCAACGTAAAGTCAGCGTGATTTGATTGGTCCCACGGCCTTCTAATTTTGGATTTTGTTGTTCAGATGAGAAGACTCATAGTTGGCAAACTAGGACGCGAATCTCCCTGCAGCTTATTTTACATATTTACTTTAAATTTGAATATTTTCTCAAGAAAACACACAATGTTTTATCTTCTTAGTGAAATGTACTGTCCCTACAGGAACAAATTGGTAAGTCAAATTTTATCAACAGAAGGGAACAGATTTTCTCACATAGTAATTTAAGGTTATCAAAACCATCGTTATCTCTCATTCATGCCAGTTCCGCAAAGGCATAAAACCTGCGAGAACCAAAGGCAATTTTTTTAGCGTTCAGGGAATTAATTTCTTAAATAGAAATTGCAATCGCTGCAGAAGAGGTTAAGACCCGACTGAGAGCGAAGCCGTTCCTGCTGCCAGGAAGCAAGTTATTTGAACTCCTGAAAGCAAAAAATTGTCGAGGTTTCATTCTCGGAATAGAGTTCATTTTGAAGGCTCGGAATGACACTTTACGACACGCAAAGGAACAACGTATTTCTTAGCGAGAATTTGTTGCAATACATCGCGTGCATTGAATCCTCAGTATTAAGTAGATTTATACATCAAGGTTTAATATTTTAAAATATCGGACATTGATCTTCGTACCCTAAGTAAGAATGCTGCTAGAATTCAATCAGGTGCATTGAATCCTCAGTATTTAAGTAGATATGTATCTCAAGGTTGAACATATTAAAATATCGGACGTCGATATAGGTATTCTAAGTACGAATGCTGGTAAAATTGAGCATTCCTTCCTGCAGGGCGTGCTGCTCTGCTAGCATGAAGGCTGCTGCTTTAGGCATGATGGCGCTCGAAGTATTTATCTCTTTTGAATTCGTTCGCTTTAAATTCTTGGTGACGCTTCCTCAAGTTCTACGTTGCATCTATTCTCCGAAAATATAGGGTACGAATTTAGAGTAGGGGAATTGTATTTTAAAATTATCCCTTGCGACTAAATTGGTGGAACACAATAATATAAAATGATATAAAAGTGTCGTCTAAAATTTGTTTTTATCTCAACGTCGAAGTATTTTAGCGTTGCTACTTCCACGCTCATCAGAAAACGATTAAATTCGACTTGTGATGTACACTTTTTGAAATTTATAGCAGATTTATCCATCTTTTGTAAAAATTTTGTTCAATGCTAAATCACAAAATGAAACAAACCCATTATTTTCTAAAATTATGGGCAAACAATAATGACAGCTCAAAACAAAAATCATAATTCATTGTGTTATCATAAAATCTGAAGTACACTTTAATACTACCTATATATGCAATGGAAACCTAAGCATCAAATAATACTGTGAATTATACTATGCCTTTTCTTCAAGCTACCCCGCTACCGATCACTTATCTTTTCTTAGAGAAAGACGGCCCACAATATGGTTGAGAAAGCAAAGCGAGGCAGACGTCCCAGGAGAAACTGCGGCACTTGGTGCACCGATGCTTAGTTTGGGTCGTTGAAACACGATTCTATAACAACTTTATTCAGATCCCCTAATCAAGTAAGTATCATCTGGTCAAGTAAGTACAACCTGGGACTTCTTACTACATTTTATTTTCATGGCTTGATTCGTCAGATGTAAGTGTTCTTTTTGAGAGACAATAGTTATTATTAGAAGACGAGGTCCGATGTTTAAAAAAAGTTTCTACCTGTGTAGTAGGTAGGCTAGAATAGATCTTGCAGCTCATGCCACGTCGACAGCAGTCGGCTTCGTAGGAGCTTGACAGATCCTATTTATTGCCATGGATGTGAGAAAAAATCAAAT
Source organism: Morinoia aosen (assembly GCA_030386875.1). Lineage (NCBI taxonomy): Eukaryota > Metazoa > Arthropoda > Malacostraca > Amphipoda > Talitridae > Morinoia > Morinoia aosen. Next base: position 1,284,051 of record CM059571.1, read on the forward strand.
TTGTGCTCAGTACCTGAGTTTGTGGATTCGCCACACCCATTCGGCTTAGCCCGCGTTATCAGAGGTACTTTTAATGAATACTGAACGAGTTTGCTCTGGTGCGAGACGGACTCTTAGCTTTCAGGTTCTACAAGGTTGTCCGGTTTTTTAAGGCATGTCATTAATGGTGCATTCGCATCTAAATAAATATCCTAGCCTCGAAGTTAATCTCATCAACAAGATTTTTGTCTCAAATTTAAAACAAATGCTACATAGGAATCAAACGACCTGATCTATTCGTTACTGCTCATGCACGAAGTATATTGTTTGTTAATGAGCTATGGTTGGCCACGGAATTGTTCATATTTTTATTTGAGCATCCACGAGTCTCACGTGGAATTCCACGTATTTTACGTTCGTGTGAAGTATTCAAATGTTACTTTATATAGAGTAGACACTCGCTTGTCATGAATACTGTTCTCAGATTATCATGAATAGGTTCTCACCTTATCATGAATACTAAAAAGAAATCGAGGGTTATTTACAAAATCCCTGCCTATTTATTTATTCCCGACACATTTACCTATTCCGACCCACTTGCCTATTTCAGGCCCAATTACTTATTCCACCCATTTCCCTATTCCCGAATCATATACCTCGTCCCGATATTCCCGACCCATATGCCTATTCCCGACCAATTTACTTATTCATGAGCCATTTACCTATTCCGGCCCATTAACCTATTCCCAACCCAATTACATATTCCCAACCCAATTACATATTCCCAACCCATTTACCAATTCCAGACAACCTATTCCCGACACATATACCTGTTCCCGACACATTTCCTAAAGTCAAGGAAATAAAATTTCTCGGTGCCCTGTTATTATTCGAGACCGATAACTTTTGTCGATGACACAACTGAATTGCTAGCACATAACTTTATAACTTGAGTTTCTCCGCCGACTATTTCTACATTATTGGAGAAAATATTTGTTCATTGTTTATTCGGTTTCAAAATGAATCATATTTTTTGGAACTGATATTAACGAACACATTTACAATCAGAATGTAGTTCGCGGGTCTCTAACACTAAAATATTACTTTAGTAAAGTTAGATATGCAAAAGCTGTTAACTTGACTAATGCGAAATGAAACTTACACGTTGAGTTTCACTCATTTTTCTAAGATATACACACATTCCCTGCAAATTTTACTGAACTAATTATTTTGTAATTGACAAACTCTATGAATCAATTATGCGTTACAATAAGCTTAATCAATAGGGTGTTAGAATAAGCTTAAAAGCAACTTTCTACGTTAAAACCGCTAAAATTATGCAAGACACCCTGAAACCAACTGAAAAATATCATCTCGGAGGTTCCGTTCACGCAGCATAAACCATGAAAGAGGCAATGGATAGCATGCGACAGGATGCTTAGAAACTTCGTCATGTTCTTAGCAGGTGAGAATCGGACGAAGACGACGTTTTCCTCGCGTGAGTGAGAAGGACGCACAAGTTTGAGCGAAAGTCCTCGCATGGCAATGGGCTCTCCCTTGCTGTTCCATCTGGTCGCTCTCTAGCCCTGATCCCTGAGCATATGGCTACTGCCAACAGTCCATATGTTCTGCTCCTCGCGTCTTCTTGCTCTGTTAGAGGCCGCCTTTACAATGCAGGCTAGGAAACCGTGCTCTGGTCTGTCGACAACTGCTTGAGGACGCGCCTGTGCTGGTTCTAGGACGCATTTGTTTGCGTGCTTTTAGTAATGGTCGGAATACACGCAAATCTTTCATGGTCATTACGTACTGAATGACTCTAAATTAGCAATGATAATGAGAGAAAATGCATGTAGTGCATTGAGAGTTCAATTCATTATCAGGCTGCAATGATACCGTAAAATAAAAACAGCTTAGGGAGAAAATTAAGGGCCCACTTGCAAAAATGTAGAATCCAGGTGCAATTTGACAGGTAAAACTGATCATCAATATAAGCATACAGTGTATTCTTTTGTACTTTGAAAGATGGCTATTCTTGTTTCTGACCGACAAGGAAGCACATGATCCTCTACAACAAGGTACACCTTGAATGAGCCGGTAATTGAGTTCAAAATCATCTTATGGTAGAGTACGACAGTTGAGTGACGTAGAAGAACGTCTCAAAGAAGAACCTTGGTGATCCTACCTTGACCCCTCAACTCTGTCGCCAGTGTCAAAACAACCGTCATGGCGACTTGCGTTCTTAAAAGTTCTAGCGTCGTTAAAAATAAAACGAGAGTTTGTCGAACAGTGAGCGATTTGCAGTGAGGCATCTACAGGAAGCGATCTGCTGTGAGCGATCTACAGGGAGCGATCTACAGTGAGCGATCTACAGTGAGCGATCTACAGGGAGCGATCTACAGTGAGCGATCTACAGGGAGCGATCTACAGTGAACGATCTACAGGGAGCGATCTACAGTGAGCGATCTACAGGAAGCGATCTGCAGTGAGCGATCTACAGGGAGCGATCTGCAGTGAGCGATCTACAGTGAGCGATCTACAGTGAGCGATCTACAGGGAGCGATCTACAGTGAACGATCTACAGGGAGCGATCTGCAGTGAGCGATCTACAGTGTCAAACATCCTTCACAAAACTATTACCAGCTTCGAAAACTATTTCAAACAATTTCAAGTTTCAGATCATTGAAATCTATTTAAAACTATTTCAAACATCGAAATCACAAAAGTATAACTGACAGGCGCATGCGAACATACACACAAACACACACACGTGCATCAATAACTAGTTCGAGACACTCGTTTGTCTCCACAAACTCCCCTCAGTCGAAATTTCCGAAGTCACTGAGGCCAATCGGAGTTTCGCTTTTGCACGGAGACGGTCTTGTTTGTGCTGAGGACGATCGTCCTTTTCGACTACGGAAACTTTGGCGTCTTTAGTTGAATGAAAGGGAAACGCAGGCAGGCATTCACTCTCCGTCACGTCCAAGGCCTGTTGAATTTACCAAGGTGTCGGAATTGAGGTTACGTTCGGCCATTAGTCGCTGCAGACGTCGCTGGAACGCGTTTGTTCCCTGCCGTGTTGTTCCAGGCGCGAGTACGGCTAATGATACAGCAAACGAAGGGAAGTACGGTTCTAAAATCTATGCAAATTTTTAAAATACACACGGCTTATTTTACTAGAAATACGTACGTTGGAATTTGTGATGAAAGAAACACACGTGATGAATCCACAGTAATTATCTCTAGTTGATAAACAACGGAAACGTGAACTACTAAATGATGTTGGGTGTAGACTAGATTTCATAATATTAGAGAGCTAAAGAAAGGAGACACTTCCTACAAAAAGGATAATATGTCAATCGAATCGTGGCTATGAAAAACAATACACTTTTAAACAAGAAAAAAGGTTCACCTGACTAAGTTGAATTAAAATGGATTTTTGAAACTTAACTCCCTTTTTTAAAGTCCATGCAAGGCGCATGGTCGCAGAATTGATGTTGTGCGTCTGAAAAAGATGCGTCTAAGATTTCGGGTAAACAAGAGCTTTGATGCCTCTCTCTCAAGCCCGAAGTTCATCATCCAGGCTGCTTAATATCAAAGGTGAATGACTCAACTGACGACAAATAAGGCATTACATGGAGCGACGTAATTAATGTTGATGGCTAATCGAAATATGCGTAAGGAAGTAAAACATACTGCATTATTTCAGTAAAATGTCGTCTGAGCGATTTGTCGAGCATATACTAAGGAACGTAAATCTTTGAGTAAGTAGATTATAAGAGCAAGGCAACGTGCATCTGTGTTCTGGGCACACGTGAAAGGAGTAATGTATGCTCACTATGGGACCATGGACAGTGGAGTGAAGCTAAATGGTACAAGGCTGCTCTGCGCCTCAAGAATCGCGAACGCTATCTTGCCGCTACCTCCACCTGGGCTAATTCTTGAATTTCTTAACTTTTACGCACGTCACGAGCGTTCAATACGTGACGCACGTCTCTCTAACATCGTTACACGTATGACATGCATTGTATGTACTTGTATTTAAGTGAGTTTTGCTTGTTTCCTGGGGCCCGTTGCCGGTAACAAACCACGCTTCCATTTCTAGTTTGCGTTCTTGGTGACAAAAGAATGATCGACCTTTCTTGGTAAGTACACATCGTGAATATTCCTTGCTTGCAGTGCGGGAGGTAGGTCACCGTAACGTGAACTCTGAACTCTTTTGTTTTGTAATACAGGAAAAGGCATTTGCCTTTGGGTTCTTTACTTGAAATGAAGTTGTTGAATAGTGAATGACTGGGAAGAATTGCTTTGTAAAACAAGTTTAGAGTAAAATTTAGGAATTTACCACGTCCCTAAATTCAGAATAAGATCTTAAATGATCGAGGAGTTGTAGACCTTGAATACCATACTTCTTTGAAATTGGAAAAATCTTTTTCAGCATTATTCAGTAAATGTACATGAACGAAATTTTGAAAAGGTAAATTGGAGACGATACTTAGTGCAGATAATTTGTGATAAATAAGTAAGCCTACCATCATTGGACTAGTGACAATTGAACATTTTATTAAAGAGCTTCATTCACCTACCGTTCCTGCTACCAATGACTCTGACCTTATAAATAATTACTGCGCGCATTACGGGAACAAAATAGGAACAATAATTCCGGATGGTGGTTATTAACGAGGTTAAGTGAATTAGGTTTGAACATAATTGTACAACTTAGAATAGCGTTGATGATGGGATGCCCCAGAAGTCGCTGAACTTATTTGAGCCCACAAGTAGCTATACTCACGTGAGACATTCTTCTAGAAACTATCTACCACTGTATCGCTCGTCGGAAATTAATTGTTTAAAAAACTGTTTAAATTGTTTAACAAGATCAATATATTTCATTCATATACCTTCAGGACATGCGCTATTTAAGTATATTAAGATATATATGACTCTACATTGTATTATAGAAACTATCTACTACTGTATCGCTCGCGGTAAATAAATTGCTCACAAAATTGTTTAAATTATTTTATATGATCGATATATTACTTTCATATACCTTCAGGACATGCACTATTTTAGTGCGTCAAGATACAGGATTTTGCTTCCTGCTTAGGTACACGAGACGGAAGAAGACATGGAATGTTCTTCTTAAGTTTAAATGTCGCGCGCATTCCAGTTTTTTTGCCTGACTTTTTTTTCTTAGGAAAAGATTACAGATAGAAAGGTTTTGAGTTTGGTTAGAGATGAGGTAGTAAGTATTGGTCCGGATAAATAGAAAAAAAATTTCAACGATGCCTTTCTGTTTTTTTGCCAGACTTTTTTTAAAGGAAAAGATTACAGATAGAAAAGTGTTGAGTTAGGCTAGAGATAACGTGGTAGGAATTGGTCCGGATAAATAGTACGAAATTTCGTTTGGAAGGTCAACGACAGGGTTGAACTTGAGGTTAAAGTTAAGGTCAAGCTAAATGTATTGATTATGTTTATGGTAGGTTTACATTAAGCAAGGTTGGGTTGGATTCTATAGGATCGGTAGCTCACAAAATAGTTGAACGTGCTTTGAAAGAAATGTGGAAATAGAGCTGGTCTTCCTACATGGATGTCATGATTAAGATTGAAATAATTATTTTTCAAATAATTAATTTTACCTTCGTATGATTATTTCACCTCTCTCACGAAATTAACATTCGAGCAAAAAATTTGAATTCACGACACAATACAAATAAATTGCTGACGATCTGCTCAGTTGTTAGAAAACAAATTTCAATTCCTTTCGATATAAGAGTACGAACAGTTCATTGATAGAATAATTTACACACTGAAGCAAACTTGTTTATTGACAGCTATCATTGAGTTCAGAAGCGAAGCGAAATTTGACGGTGTAAAAAATCCTTGACTATTAACATAAAAACCCTATTGACTACAAACATTAAAAACACTTTCATCACGAGCATGAAAGTCACGCTGATTCTGAAGTCGACGCATCTAAAAGTCCGCAAAGTAAGTCATTCAATCCCATTTAAACTTGAATCTGACCATGCACATTGCCAACGTTACCTATCACTGCTTGACTCAAATTAGGCTGGTTCTGATGACGATGCATCTAAAAGCCCCCACAGTAAGTCATTCTATCATGCTTCCGACCATGCACATTGCCAACGCTGCTCTCACTGCATTGACTCCTGCATACAAGGGACTGAATTCTTCTCCATGAGGCCTGGAGACCTACTCAAGCGCCGTAGCAAACGACAACAACAGCCGCACAACATGCAAGCGTCGAGGCACCTGATCGGAGGGAAGAAAGTCTCTCGGTAATGACGCTTTCTAAGGGATAAGGAACGCTAGAGTGCGCTATTTAGTGTTCCGCTTCCAGACACAACTATAAAGTTTCCTCGAATGATAAAAAACTAGCCATGAAATGCAGAACTTGCAGCGTTTGGAGAATTTAGGATTGATTTGAAACAATTGAATTGATTTCGAACGCTGCCATTGCAACGTTTGGAGAATTTTCGTTTGATTTGAAACAACTGGAATTATTTCATACGCTCTCATTAGTTAAAGTTGAGAAATCATGAGTGATTTGCATTAACTGCTTCCGTTTAAATTCCTTTCTGTGGTTTTCCAGGATGTTTTCACGCGTCATTTAATTGTTAGCTGGGAGTTGTAATTCCTGCAGTCGGCGTCTGTAAAAAATGATTGGACAGGCTTTCAGAGACAACAAGCAGCCCAAGCACGAGGGAAAGCGCCCTTCATTTATAAATGAGCCCGGAGAAAATCTCCGAGGCGTTTTATAAAGAGTCTTTAGATGATGTTAGAGCTCTGAGATGACGGCCCAGAACTGAGGCATAGGCATGAATAGCACTGGATATGTTCTAGGTGAAAGATGGCCTCCAGCGCTGCAGTTTTCGCATGCTAATGAGCAGAGTGCGTGTTGATGGCTTACATTGTGGAGGCAGAGTTTGTTGCCCAGGCTGAAGGGAGGTATTTCTTAAAAGAAAAGTATACGGTTCGAGCGCATCTCTAAGCGCATTTGAAAATCAAATCATTTTATTTTAAAGTAGTGCTCTGATAAATTATGCTCAAAAGTACGAATACTGAGAGTAGAGCTCTTATTTTTGAACAGTGCTACCACACATGATGATTGTAATTCGATATTACTATATTTTACTCAATGTGATTGGCATGTGTTAGTGTGGACCTCACATTTAAAATTTACTATAAGTAGATTTTTAGTTATAATCTAAATAATGAAGTACTTGGGCAGCATGTTGAAACACAAAATCGCGTTTGGATATTTTCACACATATTTTCACAGTTAATAAAAAAATACTCACACAATCAGAGTTTTATTCATTAAAATGTTAACTAAATTAGTTTTATGAAACATATATAGACACTTCACTGAAGAGAAACACAAGGACCAGGAAAGATCCATTATTTTTTGAAAATATTTGTTCAAAGAACACAAGTTTTAAGCTTATTCTTCCATAACTTAAGACATCCCCAGAAACACATTCCCTGAGCATGACATGCACTGTACAAACAGCACTACTTCCTCTATAAATCAGAGGTACCCGAATTATTTCTCTTATGCGGTATTATTTCGTTTCACTGAAGCGCGTTGCCCTTGTTCTACAATATATATTTTCACTGCTTCGCTCTCAGTTGATTCAACCACTGTCACAGACATTAGTATACTTGTGCCTTTCCAGCAATTAAACATAAGCTCTTTAGTGTTGAGAACTTTTGAAAACCACTGCGCTGAAATCTTGCACCAACTTTTCGAAAATACACCATTTTTCTTCTCTCTTTCTTCTAGTTCTAAGATGTATTGTTGTGCTCGCTTTGTATAGAGAATTTTTTTAAAACCAGCGTGTTGGAATCCTGCACCAACTTGGACATGAACTATTTTTGGAAATAAACTATTTTTCTTCTCTCTTTCTTCAAGTTCTGAGAAGCAGCCACCGCTCTCGCTGTCTGCGCGGCGAGGAGCAAGTGACACACATTATTTTATCTGTCTCGCACCGTACGCCATCGGTTGCTGCCCTTGTACACCGGCGGGTCAGCAGCGCGCCCACTGACGGCAGAAGAGAGAAGAGAGAGTGCTGAGCGGAAGAGCGAGAGCCTGCTGCTGGGTTTTCAACAGCTTACGTTGTCGTTGAGGCAAAACAACTTACGTTGTAGTGAAAAGACACAGCTGGCAACATAAGTTCTTCTAGCGTAAGTTCTCCTATCACAGCACGCAGCGTGGTCAATCGTTGAGGCAGAGCTGGCTACGCAAGTTACTGTTACTCTTGTTACTGCAAGTAGCGGGGTCAAGTTAACTTATTGTAGTGACAAAGCTGGCAACGTAAGCTCTCTTAAATTTACAGACCCATTACAGCACATGGTGTGGCTACATTTACTAAGAAGAACTAACTAACGACGGCAAGAGCTGTTTGAAAATCCGGCCTCTTATTGCGTAGTGTTAATAAGAAGTGGAGGAAAGTGGCTCGGAGGGAGCTGGAGGTTTTTTCCTGGATTGATGCATAGGGGAGAAAAACTTGGGGAAAGGAGAAGCTAGTATGCCGCTGCAGGCGGAATGCTGAAAGAGTGACTTGCTTATCATCTTCATTACTTGCAATTTCTTCGAACTCGTCCTTCAGTGCAAATAATTCAGAAATTATGGCGCTACTATAGCGTGAGGTGTACCTCCATATATGGCCTACCCAGGTGCAGTTTGAGATGTACAAATTATGTGTTTATCGCTTAATTAAATGTAAAGAAAGAAGTAACATCCATTTGTAACCTAACCAACCCTCACGCTATAGCACTAGCTAGAGGTAGATCTCAAGCTATAGTTATGAGTAAAGGTTTTGCTTTTTGCAAAGTCTAACAATGAATAAAAGAGCAAAGAAAATCGCTTTAATAGAAATCATATTTCTTTAAAAAACACTTCAATAAAAAGGAACGTTTCGACCAATTTTTGGTCATTTTCAACCATCAGTAAAACGTGGTAAAGGGAACAGTGAAAATTCACTGTTTCCTGATTAGATTTCCCTTACCACTAACTAGTTGCCAATACCACTAACTAGCTGCCAATACCACTAACTAGCTGCCAATACCACTAACTAGCTGCCAATACCACTAACTAGCTGCCAATACCACTAACTAGCTGCCAATACCACTAACTAGCTGCCAATACCACTAACTAGCTGCCAATACCACTAACTAGCTGCCAATACCACTAACTAGCTGCCAATACCACTAACTAGCTGCCAATACCACTAACTAGCTGCTAATACAAAGTGGGATCAACACCCTTGAGTTTCATAATATTAATCATAAACCGGCTACCTTCATTTTCCCATTCAAGAAACTGATAGAGAACTTCTTCACAGAAGGTAATCCTGAAAATCGTTAATAAAAAGTTACGGGTGTAATGAACTGAGGTTTTGTATTGCTAACTTTCAACTTTGCGAATTTGTGAAGCTGGACTAAAAAATAATAGTAATCAACACCTACGACTTCCAACACGAATAATTAATTTTATATTTTTGGGAGATAAGCGAATGGAGAGATCGCCTTCCCGAGACTTAATATAATCATCGTCGTTCGATAATAATAACAGAAGAATAAATGGCAGAAACAAAAAAAGGAGAGAAAGAAAACGCAAATGAGGTGGAAAAAAGGAGCGAAGGAAGAATAGTTAGAAAACGAAGCAGAATAGGAACAACGAAACGAAAAAGAAAAAAGAAGAAAAATATAAGATGAAGAATAAAAAGAATAAGAGCAGCAAGGAGAGAAAAAACATCAAAAATAGGAAGAATAATCAAAAGAAGAAGTAAGAGCAGAGATCACCAGCAGTAGCAAGAGGGATGCTAATTATTAGATAAAGAAGCAGAAAAGAAGCACACGAGGAACAACCAAACGAAAAAGACAGAAGATGCAGAAAAATGAGATAAAGAAGAAGAAGCAAAAAATATACGATGAAGAAGAAAAAACAATCAACAGAATAACAGAAAGGAGAACAAAAACATCAAAGATAGGAAAAATCATCAAAAGAAGAAGTGAGCAGATATCACCAGCAGCAGGCAGAGGGCTGCGCAGACTGAGGGTACAGGTCAAGGCGAAGCACAGCTAACGGTCGCAGGACGGTCGACTGACACGGGATCATTTCTAATTGTTCATCACCTTTAGTATCCCGTTCTGGATCAAGTTCCTGGAGTGAGTTCGGTGAAGATTCCTGATCTAATCATGGATTCAGACACAAAAACGGTTCCGGGTTCCCGAGTTCGGAATAATTGTGAGAACTGTTCCATAAGTTAACAGTTGCTAAGGATCGAACACGCTATGGTGTTATCGTTCGTGTGTGTTTTCACTGAGAAACCACAAATTTACATTCCGTTACATCATTCATTCAACAGGGAACTGAAAAACTCAGAAAATATGAGCAGCTTTTGCAAGGACGACAATTTCTTCTTCATGTGACGTCTAGTAACTCGGTGTAAAATCTCGACATGTTAAGAAATTCTCAGGCAAACGCAGAATGAATTCCTAACTGAACCACAATCCAAAGCCCAACGTAGTTTTCATAACAAACCCAGAACTTTATGAGCAGTGAACTTGATATCATAGACTACTTATAATAAAAAGGACGTTCAAGGTAAGAACAAATTAGGTAACGCCACAACAACTAGGCCAGTTTGGTTACGAAAATGAGCGTTTCATTCAGCATTTCCCAAACGTCATTGAATCTAAATACCAATTCCCATGCTCCTCGCGAGACCTTGATAGCCGTGCGAACTGTCTCACATTCGTACCGTTGCCGATACCAAGCGCCGTGACACGGTATGGGAAGCAGGTAGTAGCAGCCGTCAAACAGGATTGGTTGGTCGAGTTGCTCCAGAGATCTTCGCAAGCTCGGCTCTGTGAGCGCCGTGACGCAACGAACGGGAAGGTCGCTGGAGCTCAACGATTAGTGAAGGCAGTTGTTAAAAGATTATCAAAACTTATTTTGCTGGCGTTTGTTTAAAAAAGTATTTTAATTATGCGGGTAGTCGTGTTTTAATCCAATTGAGAAATGGTGGCATTAATGATTAGATTTAATCTAAAACCGCAGTAGGCAGTCACACTTTAATCCAGCTGAGAAATAATGATATTGTAGGTTTGATTTTAATCAAGCATTGAATCGTATTTTAATCCTACGAGCAATGGCGGCATTGTAGGTCTGATTTCAATCATGAGTGTTAATCTCACGAGCAATGGAGGCATGGCAGGATTAATATGATTCAGGTGATGAAAAGTAAGAAAAAAATCCAATCTCTCTTTCACAAGAAATTTAAACATGTACTCATTTCGCATGGGTCATTTTACTGCTCGCACCTGAATAAATGTGCGATTGATCTTTATTTTTCTTACTTCAACTGACTGAGATTAGATTTATTTCTCAACTCTTTTTATTAAAGAAACATGACACCTGCAAAGGTCCCCGAATGCGGCAAACATTTGAGATTAAGTAGAATCTTTTCATAGTATTTGGCGGAAATTTGCTAAACTGCAAGCCTTAGTGCGTACATTCAAAGGATCATTTGCAGTACAGTTACAATCAACGAGCGGACGACCAGGAAGAGCATTTCTTTTCAGCTCAGATATCGCTGAGAAAATAAAAAAGATTACGTTTTGGTCTCGAGTTCTTCACGACACGTGCAAGAGATGGAATCAACGCGAAAGGCCTCAATAATTGGTCAAGCACATAATTTTTTATTTCTATTACTTCCTCTGATGAAAGATATTAATACATTCAAAATTTACCGACTTTATATACTAGTGATGAAATCAGCGAAAACTGGAAAAGAAGAACCGAAACGCAATTTTAATGAACGTTCTATGCAAACAAGTTTTCAAGTTGTTTCTTCATAGTTGCTAAAGGATTTCCAAGTCTAAGTGTTATAGGATATTTGAAACTGAATTTTTTTCATGGCATGAGTGGCCACTTGCTCGATGCTACAAGAATGTGGAATCCAGCGAAGTTTCAGGAGCTTCACACGTGACTTTTCGCGCCGTCTGTGAGTTCGTGTAGAAATACACGGGCTCGCGAGGTAATTCTTAAGCAAAATATGAGAGGGAATTGAATGGGAAATCACTCTAATTTCATGAGAATTTTAAGCTCTGGCTCTACTTCCCAAGTACAGGTACGAGTTCTGGCGTACAGTTATTTCACTGGAGCGTTTTAGAAGCGAGTCGAGATTTTTAAAACGGTGACAATGCGCGGAAAAAGAGAACGAGTGCAATGCCGAAAGTAAGTTTAAACGTAGAGCTACTGCGAGGTAGGACCCTGCTGTAGTTTTCATATGAAAACTGAAAGTAAGCAAAGGACATGTTTAAAATTCAAGTGCAAGAAATAGTTTGGGCAAAGCACTCTTAGTCTCCGAAGGTATGTAGCACTTAATTCGTCTAACAGACATTTAAGAATGATATGCATTAACATTCTATCGAATTTACATTGAAGTAATAGTTTCACCAGCATTTCATAAAAGATGAGCATTCTAAAAAAAATGATGACTAAAACTGGAATAAAACAAATGTCAAGCGAGTGTCGACGTCCTTATAAATATACCATCTACCGTTGGAATAGGTCATAGCAAACAATGTTTCAATAACCCATAAAATTCCCTTCTTCGATCACTCCAATTTAAAACTTATGCGAACTAGCATACAAATGCATCTGCTTACATGCGTACATACATGAATTTCCATCCTGGACCTAGAGTGCATTCGAGTTCTCGCCTTCGTTGCTTTGAGCGCACGAGTTTCATCCTTGGTTTTATTGAGTACACGAGTTCTCCCTTTGGTTCTCATGACTATTTGAGTTCCAGCCTTGGTTGTTGTTAACTTTGGAGTTTCAGCTTAGGTTACCGTGAATTTTAGCTATACTCTTTAAGATCACTAGAGTTCCAGCCTCGGTTACTGTTAACAAATAAGTTCCAGCTTTATTTCTTAAAACTATTTGAGTTCTAGTTTTAGTTTTCGGGAGTTTGCGAGTTCCAGTGTTAGTTTTGATATCATCAATTAAGTTTCAATCTCATGAACACGCGAGCTCCAATCTTGGTTCTTAGGACCATTCGAGCTTCAGCCTTGGTTTTCCTGAACGTACGAAATGTATCCTTGAATTGTAATTTAATTCTAATACTTGAAGCACCCGACAGCTTCTGTAGGCTCAAAAGAACCCCATGAAGCATCTGAACATCAAGGCTTCACTTCTCAGGCTTTCATTTTCTTCTAAAACGTGACAGGAACATCGAAATTAGCGATGGGCTCCTGCAGTCACCTTGACTGGATTGACAGTTGTGTGATGAGTGCGTCTGGCTCAAGGGGTGTTGCGGGGAGCTGAGGAGAGGCGCCTCTGGTTAACTGGATGCTCTTTTAACCCAGGATGCTTTAACTCAACCCAGAATGCTCTAACTCAACCCAGGATGCTCTAACTCAACCCAGGATGCTCTAACACAACCCAGGATGCTCTGACTCAACCCAGGATGCTTTAACTCAACCCAGGATGTTCGAACTCAAACCAGGATGCTTTAGCTCAACCCAGGATGCTCTAACTCAACCCAGAAATCTCTAACTCAACCCAAGTAACCAAGGAAAAGAGCCTCTAGTTAACAAGATGCTCTAAATTAATATTTGTGCAATGAACAACCTACAATGCCATTTTTCACTCAGCGAAATATTTTTTAATAATTCAGGAGTATTCAGGAGTAATAGGAGTAATAATAGGAGTAATATAGGAGTAATAATAATAATTCAGGAGTATTTTAATAATTCAGGAGTATGTTCCTGTCCAACAATTCATCAGACACAGCCAACATGCAGGTATTTCTCATAGAACAGGCCGACCATTAGCTTCACCATCGCAATCCTCCATCAAGGAGCACTGTGAAAATTCAGATCATTCATTCAAAACCAGTAACTTTTCAACGCTTTGTAAAACTAATAATGAACAAGATCTTCGAATCTTAGAATCACTTTATATATTTTCTCATAGACCTCAATTGAATAAAGATAACAGTGCCACTAAACTAAACATTGTCCCTACTTACTAGCATGAGGTTGCATGTACTTAGTGTGTGAATGAATCCGGGATATGAGCGTGTGAATGAATGGCTTTTGAATAATTGGGTTTGTTTAGGTATCTTATTTTTTGAATTTGTAAATATACGTTATTTTTAGGCTTGCTTATTTTCTGATGAATTTTAGTATTGGGTTAGGTAGTTTAGTTTCTTAATATGTGAATTACTTTTCATTTTTACAGTTTGCGAACATTTTCTCATGTACTGTATTTTACTTTGTTTCAGCATTACTGCACTGAAGATGGAATTTATGTATTCCGAAACGTTTGCTTTTAATTAAAATGCATATATGCACTTTGGTTCTTCTGTTTATTTTACGCATAAGATTCCCTAAGAATCGTCCAATAAGTACTATAATATTCAGGAGTATTTTGACATGAGAAAATACATTTGAACGATATCAGTTGCTCAAGAAAGGAATTCAAAATTTCAATTTTGCAGCATGGGAATGAAGAATTTAGGTGACCAGCGACGTGAATTCACCGACGCAGAGTTAACATTCTGAAGAAGCATTCAAATTAGATTTGAAGCAGGAATACAGGGTTTATATGGCCACAACTGCAATAAGAAAAAACAAACGCAAACCTTAAGCCCCTTCGCCTGCAGGTTTAATTGCAACGAGTTGTGGAAGAATCGAATAAAACCGGAAGGAAAAGTGGTGGCAAAATAAAACTTAAAAAACATCTAAAGTTGATCTGAATCAGGAATATGAAGTTCATACTGCCGCGGCTGTAATAAGAAAACACAAAAAACAACTTCAAACCCCTTCGCCTGCACGCTTAATTGCAATGAGTTGTGGAAGAATCAGATAAAACCGGAAGGAAAAGTCGTTGCAAACAAAAGCGTTCGGCAGAACAGCAGGCGAAATCACGCAGGTTGATCGTGAGACGCAAGTTTTGCGGGCTGCCCCTCCAAGCACGATTGCCCCAGGTGAGTTCAATCGTTTCCTCGAGCCCCAGGAACTGGTTTCTTATAATGAAAGTGAAAGGCTGCCCGAACGAGAACTTTCAGAGGTCGTTCAGAATCACGGGAAGGTGCGATATGGCACTTTCTAAACTCATAGCCGAGTTGCATGCATTTTTGAATTTTTTATGCACGCCTAAATTGTGGTTGCGCTTCATAACACAGCAGTGTGTGTTACATACTTACGAACAGTATGTGAGTTTTTGTTTATTTGCAGTTGCATGATCCGCGCATTTCGTGGTGGTCTTCCTTATGTTTTATCCACCTTTATAGGTTGTTTTAGAATATGGTTTCTATTTTATTTGCTTTCGTAAAGAGCGGTTAAGGTTTTTGCGCAGGCACGAACATTCTTAAGTTTATCATCACTCCAAACGATATGACCACACAGGAAGTAAAAGGCCTAAATATTTACGTTTTATCTCAGTATTTGTTCGCTACGCTGAAGTATTAAAAGCTTAATAGGATTTAATTTTATCACGAATTAGTTATTGGCGATTGTTCTCTATAGGACTCAATTTCTTCACGATTTAGTCATTGGAGGTTGTTCAAAGTGAAATGCGACAGCATTCCACTTAGAATATTTCCAATGTTCCGCACTTCGTGTAGTAGATGGAATGCTTTTTGTGAAAATTTTCATATAATTCGGACTTAGCATACGATCTTTTTTTCCACGCAAACAGAACAGCCACAACCTTACCAAAATACATATTCGCAAGGAATCAACATGTTTTACCGCTCTGACATACTACGTCATTGTTCATGTGTTGTGTTGCGATGCCAAGTATGAAGAAATAAGTTTTCTGTGAAAAATGTACAAGAAACATTATTTTACCACACCCAGAGTGAAAACTTTGAATCATTAGAAACATTTTCTTGAGATTCCGATGTGAAATAATGTGGGCTCCTTAAATGACACCAGTGCTATAACTTCTGACGTGCTGCTGTTGAGTATTTTCTTTGCGCTGAGTCGCCTGTGATGAACTTTTGTAATGATATTCGAATAAAAAAATGAAGAATAACAAGATAAAAACAAATACTGCTGGGATGATCGGAAGGGAACATGACGTAAGGCTGCTTGCTCATTATATTGAGCCATCATGGTTGTCAAATTAGTTAAGGGAGAAGTGGGTATATCTTTTTGTAACCATCCCTGACTTTGTAGACCTGTTTTGATGCACTCGTGATGACTTTTCACGCTAAAGCCTTTCATAAATGTTAAGTCCTGATTCAGAGCGACCGTTTTATTTAGCTTCGCAAAATTTCAGTGTTAAAGGAGGTATATGCAATGGTCAGAAAGAAATTTGCTGTAATCTATCTCTATTGTTACTAACGAAAGTTCTGATTTTATGTATTGGTGGCTGGAACATTTTTAGGAGCTCACGACCATATTGTATTGATGGGAAACTGACGACAAAGTCACCATTTATTTTCCCTTAAATAGAAGTCTGGCACTTACCAAATGGCACAACTTCAAAGGTTTTGAAAATAAACACAAAATTAAGCGTCAATTTCAGTCATTGTTGAAACGTAACCTGGGAGTCGCACAGCTTTGAATCTTTTCAATACTCATCATATTGCGGCAGTAAATCGGAAATGCTTTAAAATTAGACTCAGTAACATGCTATCGAGATTAATTCAAAAAATCCTAGTCGTTATGAGACGATAAAACTTGGGGTGCCACTGCCCGAATGATTTACGCTCTATCTCGGAAGTGATGACAATATTGCTGGCAAGGTGATAGTAGAGCGTTTAAGGTGATTTTATGTGCAAATATCCAAGAGCAGTTGATGAAAAATGACTGAGCGATTACGTTAAAGCTATAGGGAGACTGATGCTAATATCTTGCATTGTTGAATAGTAAATTTCAGCCGAAAAGATTGACAAATAATACCTGAAATTTGGAGGAATCTTCAAAAAAGCTAGAAGAATTTCAGAATCCATCAAGAAATCAACAATCACTGCAGATTAAAAAAAATAAATAGAGATCTCTCGCAACGAGAAAGATCGGATTGGAGACATCTCAGAAGAGATCACTTCGTGTTATAGTCGCATGCCTTCCTCATCGCTTGAATGTCTCGAGCTCATCACCAGACGCATTACATATGTTGTCCAAGTGCTAGAAGCACGTATGGATAGTTACAAATTAAAAAAAAATCAATCACCGTTATTATGTGCTGCTTCCTAATATTAAAAGATTTTTGGGGCTGATGAGAGCACATTGTCCTCGATGATGAAAAAAATTTAAAAACAGCTGTCCATCATAGAGTTACAAACTAAAAAAATTAAATCCTTTGTATTATTTACTGCTTCCTAACATTTAATGATTTGGGGGCTGACGAGTGTACATCGAGTTTGGTAATGAAAAAAACGTGCGAAAATAGCAGTCCATCGTCAGCGAGCACATATTTTTTGAAAGTACAACTCATTCGTATATTTTCAGCCCCTATATTTTACAAGTTAAATGCAACTGTTATATCGTTATCAAAAAAGTTTATGTTCTTTGAGGTCAATGAAAATCTTTTGGTGAAAAGTGAGTATTTAAAAAAAAAACTTTTAAAAGATTAGACCCCTGTCGCTTACGTACACAACCTAGAACAGTTCCAATTTGAGAAAATAAATGTTTGTGGACATGAGACATCTTTCCTGGCTCATGCAACCAACAAGAAAATTTGTGTGAGCGTTAATAATTTGTAAGGGTGAAAATAGTTTTCAAAGTTTCGTAAGGGGCCTGCGCAGTCTTCCAAAACTCCTGCCATTCATGTGACCTCCCATGAACTTAATTTCAAATCTGTACCTAATTTCTTAAATGAATTATTGGTTTTCTAGGCACTGAGAACTAACGTCCTCTCCTTCCACAGTGCTGCACGTGTATAGTTATTTCATCATTTTCAATTTTTTAATGAACAAGTAGAGCATGTTAATGCAGGAATTGCATTAGTGAAAAGTAATGATCATCAAGATTCTGTGCCACAAATGTGCATAAGCACAATGGACAGTGTTGACAGTGTTGATGGTTCACATCCATGTGACTCATCCCTAGTCCTACTAGAGTAGTATTAAGAAACTGCATTCCAGACACAGAGCATTCGATGAGCTAATTACCCGACACAACGCACCATTATTCAAATGCGCAGCAGCAACTAAAAAAGGGGCAAAAAATATTTGATAATCCAAAATAAAAGGCAAAAAATCCTGATTATTTAAATAAGGGCAAAACATTTCTGATCATCTAAAATAGAGGCAAAAAATTCCTGATAATTTAAAACAGGAGCAAAAAATTCTCTCTGGGAAGGGCACGCACTCTCACCAAGCCTGAGAAGGAGCCTGAATTCAAAATCTATTCTATCATGGGAGCCGCGTCCGTCTGTCTGTCTGAAGCTAGCCGAAAGTGTGTGATAAGCGTATCTGTGATACAAGCTTCACCAACCCCACAACTCTTTCATTTCTCCTTCTTACCACCCTCAAACTTCTTACAAAAAACGCCCAACACTAGCATCATATGCGCTTTACGCATCTTTTTCAGTTCCTTATCTATCCTTTTCCGTTTCACCTCTTCTCTTCCCGACACACTCTGTGTCAAACTCTCTTTCTGACTTTCCTTTAAGCATCGTTCCTTCGTTCGCCATATTTCAAATAAAGGGGGGTAGACTAGTTCTTCTTAATCTTGTGGACGATTTTAAAACAAGCGCCTAGGCACGAGTCGCATTGCGATCACCGAGCGACGTTTTGCGATCGTTGATCTACGGCGAAAGCAGATTTCTGAGGCCAAGGATTTCTGGCTCCATCGATCCAGTAAATCTGCGTTCAAAAGTGAGGAGTGTCTCCTCGCAAGGCAGTGATGAAGTTTTGCTCATTTAAAACGAACTAATCTATCTCAGAAAAACAGTTTCCGCGTGGCGGCGTCGAGAGTATTTACGGAAATTGAATTTTTGCTCGGTTTAACGCTTCTGGGGAAAATAATTATCAATGCAAGAAAGAAAATTTTGTGTTGTGTTTTAAAATGTTCATGTATCATTTATTTCCTAAAAGTTCATGGTTATAATGCTGCTCAGTTAATGTGCCCTAACGTTCCCTAGAGTTACTTTTGAATGTATTTAGATTCACCTTATTTTGATTAAACTGCACTACAAAGACCATTCATTGTTTAGACTGGAAAAAATTCATACTATACCGTAATAATTACTACAGCTCATAATTCAAATCGCTTGTTGGATTGCCATCATAGGTACAAAAAATATAAAAAGAGTCACAATTGTTCTACCTACCATTTTGAGCAAGGTCGGTTACTTAGGTCCGACGACGTTTAGCCGACTCGGTCGACTGACCTGAACAAACCTGTTCTATAGGTCAAGTTCTCACTTCACGCTTGGTAACTTTTTATGCTCAATTTTTGTGCCAAACTACAGCGATGAATAAACCGTAACGATTATACCTGTCTTGAGAGGAAGTATAATGAGATTTGGACTAGCTGGCTTAGTTTTTTCAATTCGACTAATAACCGACGATTTTTTTCTGTCACCAAAAATTCTGTATCATATTGGCCATAAACTGAGTCATCTGGTTCAAACATTCTTCCTTGAACTGACTACGATCACCTGCAATCTTATTTGCAGCAGCTTCGATTTCAATGGCATGGCTCT
Organism: Morinoia aosen; assembly: GCA_030386875.1. NCBI lineage: Eukaryota > Metazoa > Arthropoda > Malacostraca > Amphipoda > Talitridae > Morinoia > Morinoia aosen. The sequence continues at coordinate 1,303,732 of CM059571.1, forward strand.
GGCAACTCATTCAGCTCGTAGCATGATGACCTAATTCGTATTAGCCAACGGCAAAGAAATCTGAAGCTATATTCATGAAGAATGTGCGCTAGTTGAGAAGACAACCGAAAAGGTTTCTCAATTTTTCCGTCGCAACCGACCTGTCTTCTTCCTAAACGATAACATCTTGAAAAAGCTACAGCGTGCCACTCAGCCAGACACGCGATTCTCTGATGATGCGAACTGATAAAAAAATAAACGAAGAAGACGAGAGGGTGTTAAGAACGATGAGTACCAAAGACCACCTCAAGGCGAGAGCATTCCATATGATTGAGGGCAAAAAAGGCCTTCCTTAGAAGGTGCGACTGAAAAACAGGGTCAAGGCTGCGTCGTTGTCTCCCGACCACCACTTGCTACTTCAGCTTCCAATGAGCAAAGTGATCCAATTGGAGATAAGTAGCAAGCTGGGGAATCTCAAGATGACCGACCAAAAGAAATGACCTCGATCTTAATCCGCCGTTCCAGAGTTACGCCAAAGCAATGAAGGTCTTGCAAATTTCATCTGCCTCTCTGCATGGCCGCGCACGACTACCGTACGCAAAACGAAGACGGGCCATTTATTCAAGATGATACTCAACGAAAGAAATTGGTTTTCTTGTTGACTCGTGTACCTATCAATCGCTACTCTCTAAAGCATGAGGCTTGGATAAATGGAAACGAGATTATTCCAAAGGCAGTCAACATTACTACTCTTCACAGGATTGGTTTCCTTGTTGAATGATATACTTGTCAATCGCTACTCTCTGAACCATGAGGCTTGAATGTTTGGAAACGAGCTTATTCCAAAGGTAATCCACATCACTACTCTTCACAATACTTTTTGGCAATTAAAGAGTGTTGTTTCAGAACGTTCAGTTATGAGCCTGTTGAAAACGAAACGCCCAATTCATATGGTTGCACGCATGTTAACATACAAAAATTTTTTATTCAAATTTAATATTGCCTGGAAACGGTCAACAAGTAATTCGATAACAAATAATTTTTTATGAGATGATAAACTCATTTTGTAGGATCCGTCTTTTGAAAAGACTATTAAAATAGCAGCTGTGAATCGCAGGAAATTCTTGATCGGCTATAATGCTGACTTGGAAATCGAGAGACGAAAATTTCTTCATAATGAGATGAAAGAATTCCACGCTGCATTCGTTACTTCAAATGATTCACGACCGGAGGAGAGAAACGAAGGTTCACACCACACAAAAATCATAAATCAAATTCACCACTGCTCGAAACAAACTCCACTGCGAGAAAGGAAGCACATTTAACACCCCCTGTGAATGGCGCGTGGGGATCGCCATTGCTGGAAACCACACACGAATGCATGAGAAGAAACAGGGTTCATAATCCACGCAAATCCCACGTTGGGTTCGCCACTACTCGAAATGACACACGAGAAGAAAGACTGTTTCTGCCCCGCACGGCTCCACAAAGGAGTTCACCAACTGCATTCGCATGATGCAACTGCAGTGCTTCTAATTTGCTTTTACGGCAGTCTCGAGCGCAGGGTTGCGTAACGGGCGGAACTTCTCATCCGGGGCCGACTTAGCTCATACAATATTGCATGAACAGGTTCAGGGGCTCTCTCACGGGGTACGTTAACCTCGTTTGAGTAATCAATTACAGAGACACGTCCATACCTCACGTTAACCTCGTCTGGGCAGCAATCAATTACAGGGACACATTCATACTTTATTAATAGGAGTTAACCTCGTTAACGCATTCTAACAGAGACACATCCATACTCACGTTAACCTCGTTTGAGTAATCAATTACAGAGACACATCCATACCTCATGAATAGTAGTTAACCTCGTTTGAATAATTAAACTCCACATTGCTGGTTAGAAACGTACACATCACGGCTTTGCTCCTTCGTTCAGGAACGGTAAAAACAAAAACGCGCGCGCAGCAATTGGGCACCTCACTTTTGTCCTGAGAGTTTTTATTTTCCATAGGCCATTCTACAGCAAAAATTTAACATGAGTCTTCCCATTTTCATAAATAAGTGCACCTGTCTTATATATATATAAGCTAACAGAGAGGAGTAAAATACTCCAATGTTTCCGAGTATTGTTGGTGTCACTGAGCCGTCTAAGGATCGGAGCGTTGAACATGGACGCTTCCATGTCGGTAACGCCCAACCACATGGCATACTACGCAGAAAAACATGCTTAACACACTTGACATTTTCACCGTTCAATCATTGTTAAATAAACACCATCATTGTAATACACACAATTGTATGGCGTGCTACGCAAAAAACATGCTAAACACACTTGAGCTATTCACCGAACAATCATAGTTAAGTAAACATAATCATTAGGTAGCATTAACCTTACTGGTTAATATCTTTGTGGTGAACTAATTTTTTTGATGGGTATCAAGAAATATCGGCAAGATTAGCTTTCAATAATTGTAACTTTCGGTGAATTGAGCTGCTAAAATTGAGCCAAACAAGTGAACTGGTCACAAAAATTAAGGAATGGTGAAAAAGGGATCCAAAATTTAAAAAAGCAATTCCAAAGTTAAATTAAATAGCATGTGAGGTCACACCTTTTATGTTTGAAAAACAGTCAAAAATACTAACAAAGTCAGGTCACTTATGATAAAGTTGAGTTGGCATAGAAATATTTTCGAATATTCTTAACCTTACGCAGAGAAGGTGTCGGCTACCTACTGAGGTGACCTGAATAAATATCAGCCTCAGTCCCTGTAATTTTCTGCAGAGCTAAAATCTCTTTTGCAGGGCGTGGCATGAGGTGAACAAGCCGATGTATTTCTCCGGTATCGATCATTCGATCTCCTTGACTGCACCAGATTGGTTGGAATGAATGCAAGGCGTTCCGAAAATATTTATGTGCTCACTCTTAGGCAACCCAGTCGTCTTGTGTTTTGTTTTGATGTAAGGTTTTACTGACATTGATACAAGACTAATGAGTTAAACTTAAGAAAATATAATTAAATATGTGGAAGTTAGACGTAAAATAATTAGAAAAATTAGTTGCGTCGAAAAGAATGCAAAAGTAATCGTCAATCAAAGGATGAGTAATTTTTAAGGATCACGAGCACATTTTTCCGTTAACGTGAGTATTTGAGGCTCCGTTACCGCTTAATTTTATGTAAGACACGTTTATAATTCAAAATAATGTGGAAATAGATCATGAAATCCTATTATTTAACTCAAAACAAAAAGTCAGAATGGAAGATTTGAACTTTGAACCGTTCACTGCTTTTATTTTATTTTTGTGAACTGCTGAGATTTTCGAAATGGAATGGATGCAGGTTAGAAAGAATTATTAAATTATTGATTTCCTCAATTCTTTATGTACCTGGTGAAGTGAATAATACAACACTTGAAATAAACTTTTCAATCTTCATTTGTTATACGTGAATAGTTTTCATAATTACAGACTATAATTGTTAGAACCCATACCAACTTAAACCGTAACACAAATTTCCCTAACGCACAAAGCACCTACGAAAATTCCACTTTACTCCCTTGAACTTCATAAAACGAGGGCAATTCTTTACGTTTGAAGTATAGTTAATTATTCGAGTATCGATGAAATGTTTTTGTGAGTCGAAAGTTCTGAACATCGCCTACACGTGCCGCTGAAAGGGCTCTGTAATATAGAAAAAAGAAATAAGTAACGGTGCCCTTCAATGACGACACTTGCGGTTTGCGTAGAGAGGCTCTGCGAGGCTGTATGAACTTGACCGCTGCTGTAACTTCTCAGTATCGAGAATATAAGAAAATCGAGGGCATTTTTCGTGGTCCCTTCACTGATTTTCACTATTTCTGCTGGAAACTGCGTTGACGCTTGAATGACTTGAGGGGAAATATGAAGCTAAAATTTGCTTTCCTTCTCTAGGTAAAAGAAAACAAAATTCACTTTCTGATTCTGAAGAAAATATCTCAGAATAAAATTAGATCATAGCTAATTATGATCACGAAATAAGCGTACCTTTCTTTAACCTTCATACACATCAACTAGTCACGGATAGATTTTCAAAATGCTGCTGACCGACCATTAGTCACGAACGCGATTACGTAATCAAAACTAAATGCAGGTCCGATCCAATTAATGTTTGCTATTTCAAAAATAGTTTATCACAATTGATTTCAAATTTGAGGTAAATGTTTTAGTTAACTTTAAATATGTGTTAAATATTGAACTAAAATTTAACTCATCCCGGACAGCGTGTTAACACGAGGTTCCACTGACGTATTTTCCTGCTTAGTTTTTCCGGTAATATTTGAACGGACAGAAGTAAACTGGAAAGAATGAAATAATAAATGCAGTGCAGAGCGCGCTCGGCAAACTGGAAAATGGCCTCCAGATGTCTCATCTTCCATTGATGTTGCCAATTTTGTCGATTTCACGAGAAAGTTTCTGTATTTGATACTTTCTAATTCAATATTTTGGTTTCCAAACTCTGTATTGAATAGTAAAAGGATTTCACCTTCAAATTATGATCTAAAATAGTAGGGAAGAATAAGGATTTCTTGAATGCCTAAGGATCTTTTGAATCCAAGGATGCATCATGCGACACAAGATTTCGCCCTCTCGCTAAACATTGCATTAGTATGGTGAATATGTAGAAAAATTTTCGCCGAAGAGTCACAAAGGCATTTCATTTGATACTCTCGAACTATTAGTGACATTTAGCCCTAGATTGGATAGGTTTCTTGGTTTTGAAAACATTTAACGGCCTAGATCTTAGACGTGATATTCATTCGTTGACTCAGCACTGATTACAGCGATTAATTAACTCGTTCGTGATGTTCAGTTCATATGACAGATAATTAATTTATTGGAATAGTAATGAGTGGTAGAACACCATGTTTCTCAATTTCATGCCAATAAATATTTTGTATCAATGATACTAAGTTTTCATACTTCGGGTGTAAGTTTTTCTCATTGATAACATACAGCAATGCACAAACTTTTGAACAAAATTCGATTGACTTGAAGCAAAAATCTCTTGTCTTTCATCAGGCCAATCTAGGATCTGAAGCTACAGGAGCGTAGTAATGTAAAGGAGTGTTAACTGCAGTGTAAAAAGGCAAACTTTTACTTAGGAAACGTTCGGATGAAATTTGAAGGGAAAGCATTTGTAAAAAATTGATGATGTACATTTGATGATTAATTTCAAAACATGAATAAAATTGAAATCAAAGTAAATGTCTTTGGTGATACCGTTTTTTTTCGACGATGTTAAAAACTTCACATTTGAATATTGCGCGTAAATTTCCTCTACTTTTTGGCCATCACAATTGTCGCAACGAGCTCGAACAATTACACTTTATTTCATTGCGCCTGAGGGGCGCATAAAAAGCGCGGCAAAGTTAGCTTCTAGAAATTGAAAGAAATCGTCAGCCTTGCCCTTGCGGACGAGAACATACTAATGTCTGAATTAATTAGATGATTGAACCGAGCACAGCTCCTGGACCGTGCAAGAGAACAACAATTGTATTTACTCTCATTTTGAATTGCCCGACTTGACCTATATATTGACCATGATGCTAAGCCCTAACGACGTGCCCAATTTAGAAGTCACATTTAGATTTACGGAGCTCCACCATCAGCACTCCATTAACGACTCTCCAAGCTGTTCACCTTCTGTGATGCATACGCGGGGCAAATTGCCAAGAAAAGCATATTATCAAATGAAACAAAAGTGGTTCATGTCTCAAGATGACGTGGTCACAAGTCTAAAATTTTAATTCTCAAAAGTAGGTCATGTTTCAACAAGACATTGTGAAAATTTCAAAATCTGAATTCTCAAAAATAGCTCATGTTTCAACATGACATTCCGGAAACTTCAAAATCTGAAATTTAAATTTGGAAGCCATTCAATTGTTTCTAAATAAATCTTGAGTGAATACACGGAGGATTTAGTGTGAAATTTAAAATGAGGTCAGTTTCTAAAAATTATTAAAGTGAATACAGTAGTTTGAGTGTGGCTTTTCAACACTCGGTCGCGTAGCACACGTCTACCGAAAATAACTAACATTAACATTCCAACTTCGAGATCTAAAGGCAGAAGCGCAGCAAATCTTACACATGAGTGCAAATTTCAAGGCGTCACGGATCTAAGCATAAGAGACATTGTGTGCCCTAGAGGAAGGCCTCCCATAGACCTTGACAAAAGAGAGCCAAACAATCAAGCTAATGAGAGGCTCTAATGCCACATTAGCTCGCCGCAACGGAGATGACCTACAAAAAATCGAGACAGTTTCAGCAAGCCCAATTTTGCAAGAGCGCCGCAAGGCACACGAGTTGTGCAACGGTCGCGAAAAAAGAGGCGGCAAAATTTGAATTTCAAGCGTAAATATTCCCCTGGCAGCTTGGGATGTTGTTTTTACCCACATTTTTGTGAACATGCACTTATCTTCTTAATAATTTGTGTTCTTTTTGCGTCGATTTCTCTTACGCTTCACGACGGCTTTTGGTATAAAATTAAGTGTTCCTGAGGGAGGAAAATTTTCGCATAAAGGTGATATTTTGCAATTGAAGAATATTACCTACCAATTTCTAAAAACATCGGCGTCAGCTAAAAAACATCTGAACTGCAAATGAGTTGAAAATAAAACATGAAGTATAAACTTACTGAATGCATTTCACAACTGCATGCAGTCATTCCAGCTTTTTAAAATGCTTTAAAAACTAATCGTGGATGCGTGTAATTTTTTAGGATTTTTGTAAAGCCTAAATTGCCATGAAAGTCGCCCACGTCCACTTGACCTAAAAATGGAAGAAAGAGACAAGGTCTCGACTCGCTTGCTTGTGGTCATTGAACGGATCGAGGGAAAAGTGAACGTCTTCAGACCCTTAAACAGAAAACAAACATTCCTAATGAAGGTCTTTCTTGCCTTAATTTCCGCCGTTCGATTAACGTTTCATTCAGTCCCTTAAACTGAAAACCAACATTCCTGATGAAGGTCTTTCTTGCTATAATTACCGCCGTTCGATAAATTCTCCCAGAGATAAAAAACAAAAGTTATCCTTCCGTTCACAAAAAATTCCTCTTCAAAAAGTCACTCAACTATTAACGCGAATGAGAAGAAGACAGCACCATAATCAGACCAGCTGCGACTTTTGAACGAAGTTGAGGTCAATTATTATGTCTAGAAAATTTGAAATAATCAGCAACAACAAACATGAAGTCTCTCATAAAGCGCTGTATAGAGCATGAAATTATAAATGTTGAAACACATCGCCAACAAAGTTATAGTCATTAATAATCATCTAGAAAATTCGAAATGATCACCAACAACAAACGTGAAGTCTTTCATACAACCCTGTACAAATAATGTATATTAAAACACATCGTCATTGAGTGAGCAAAAACCAACTCGATACAACTCGGTGTCGATATATTTTAACTTGGCGTTGAGCAACAGATGAGAGTGAGTTCATTTCGTTTTCTTTCCCTTTCGGGCATTCATTTCCGGCCTCAGGCAAGAGCGACATCAGATGGAATTGGATTTAATGCTAAAATTACAATACGATTATTCTCCGTGGCATTGGAGAGGAACGCTCCGTAAAGGAAAACGAAAGTGAAAGTTGCCATGTCTCAGCGGTGGCTTGACGAAACTGCTCTAGCTGCGTAGGTCAATTGCCTAAATCCAGGCAGGAAACTGCCACCGATGAATGAACATGTCGAGCACCAATCACGAAGATGAGCTTGGAAAAAGGAAGACGATGGGCTCGATCGAGGAATGCAGGTGAATCGCCTCAAACCAGCATCGATTTGGCAATTTTGAATGACGACACATTTTTCAACGAATGAACGTATAGGAATTATAGATACAAACTGAACTGCAACAAGGAATATTACAGCGCTCTCCGTGTAAAGGAAGAGACGAACAAAAGATTTGAATGTAAGACAGCGTCGTCAACTGCGAGCAGATGGATAACAAGATCCGTTAACAATGAACGTCAGAAGGACACAGGAGCTTAGTAGTTTCCACTCATATCTAATACGTTTTTTTTATCTTTACTGCTCATATAAATATATTTCTAACTCTGATTGAATACGACGAGCTTCCACTCTTGGTATGTTGGTACTTCTCAAGTATGGTTTAAAAAAATTAAAAGAATTACGGTTCGGAGGAAAATAGAATATTTCTGAGAACTTAACTTTTAAGTTTGATGGCACTTTTGTTAAAAATCTGCATTGTTTCGTGTTTCTTTTGCGTAAAACAAATTAGATCGATTAATTTTACGGTGTTCTGTTACTCACGAGCATTTCATTCAAACTTTTCGAACTCGCCCACGGAAGTTATTCATTGTTACTGAAATAGACGAAATTTCTGTAGATTTCAGACATTCTACATAAATTTACGTACAAGACATTCAGGAAAGTTAGTAGGTCAGGCGAGTGTCTAAGTTAAGCTCAGATATTACGATATAGTTGCTTGACGTGAGAATTAAAAAAGTAGAATTCGGCATTTTTCAAACTCATGTCTTATTTCGTGGTAGCAAAACTTCCCCTTCAGTTCTATCACAAAGGTCTCAAATATATATTCCTCGTCACCTTGAAACGTAGGAATATTTTCTAGCAGCGTACATGATCTCTAACGAGTGCGCAGTTTAGTATTCAAAGACATCTCAAAGAAGCACCCTGCTCCGAATGCATTACGCAACATTGATATTCAAGATAAAGAAATATTCCAGTACAAGAAATACAATAAAAAAGGTTGCCGTTAAGAAGATGAATGCTTTGGTGTTTTTAAGACCCTTAAAAAGCACTGAGCAATTCACACTATGTGTGAAATCGTGAGTCAGTGTCATGGAGTAAGACCAGCTTGCGTATTCGCTGCTGCTTGCGGTTTCTGATTAACACAGTTCCATGAAAATGACATTTTGCCAGGCCCCTACAGCGATGCATGTTCACACGAGTCCAAAGTCACCTTATATGCAAAAATGGTTACACCTTAATGGTATTGAAAGTTACACCTTAATGGTATTGAAAGAACGGCTTTTGATGATGAATTTTTCGGGTGTTTATAGTTACAAGCAGAAAAATATTCTGATTTTGTAGAAGTTTCTAACAGAACGTCCGTTTCTTACAGAATATCATTTACTTACAGAATATCAGTTACTTACAGAATATCAGTTACTTACAGAATATCAGTTACTTACAGAATATCAGTTACTTACAGAATATCAGTTACACACAGAATATCAGTTACTTACAGAATATCAGTTACTTACAGAATATCAGTTACTTACAGAATATCAATTACTTACAGAATATCAGTTACAGAATATCAGTTACACACAGAATATCAGTTACTTACAGAATATCAGTTACTTACAGAATTTCAGTTACTTACAGAATATCAGTTACGCACAGAATATCAGTTACTTACAGAATATCAGTTATTTACAGAATATCAGTTACTTACAGAATATCAGTTACCTACAAATATCAGTTACTGACAGAATATCAGTAACTTACAGAATATTAGTTACTTACAGAATATCAGTTACTTACAGAATATCAGTTACTATCAGATTATCAGTTACTTACAGAATATCAGTTACTTACAGAATATCAGTTACTTACAAATATCAGTTACTGACAGAATATCAGTTACCTACAGAATATCAGTTACTTACAGAATTTCAGTTACTTGCAGAATATCATTTACTTACAGAATTTCAGTTACTTACAGAATATCAGTTACGTACAGAATAGCAGTTTCATACAGACTAACAGGTAACGAAAAACGAGTACTTTGTCCTTTTGCCTGCAGTGAAGAAAAAAAACTTGAATTTTATTTCGCAAGACGTAGGCAAGTCTCAAACTTTAAGTATCATCTTCAGTTCATTTTACTATTTTACACATACAGTTACACTTTTTTCCCAGGTGCTATGCACTTTCTATGAAAATTTAGCTTCAGTTCTACTTTACGAAATTTTTGTTTCAAACGACAGATAACTCGAACTTCAGCGCATGGGTCTATCCCTATCGTCCAATGGGTATATCAATTAGCAGCTCAACCGCCTCAACGTGAGATTCAGTTTATTCCTTCATTTGTTTATTCAACTTTAAAACAAATTTCTAACTTTTGAGATTTTTCAACCTACGGTTACTTAGAATTTAACTTGAATTTCTATCCAATCATCTAGTGTCTCTTTTTCGTAGGAAAGGAACGTGAAGAATTCATAATCTGCGGCACAAACATCAACAGTAAGAAAGCAAAAAATAGTCAAAAGACATAAAAAAAGGAAAAATTTCAATTCACTTTAAGTCTTCCGTATAACACATCACTTCCAGCATGACCACGCACCATCTTCTTCATACCAGACGCAAGAAACATTGTTCGTGAAAGCCTGCCAGAAACAAAGCATTCCTGGAATAATTCCTGTGAACTTCACAGTCCGGACTGTATTTCGGGCGAGTCCAGTTCACGGAAGGAGCCGCTTTTGCATGTTACACAGACGACGAACGTTCTCCTTGAGCAGGCCGCCTTTAGCCGCGTCCTTGCAGCAACTTCAATAATTAGAGAAAGGCCATCGACATATGCTAACTTCGCTTCGGTTCGCGCTCTGCAACCATTCGCCTGCAAGATGTTAGTGCAAGCGCGAATTTGCACGCGTTTGGCCATTGTCGGTCATTTCAGGCTACGACTGCTTCCAGTCTGCACAATTTCTAGGGCCTTTGATGCATTGCTAATCGCGAGCGTCGCGTAGTACTTGGATTCATTAATCCAGGGCCTTTGGTGCATTGCTAATCGCGAGCTTTGCGTAGTACTTTGCTTCATTAATCCAGGGCCATCGGTGCATTGCTAATCGCTTCATCGGAGTTTCCAACATCGTTGAGGTTGGGGTCAAAGAATAAATTGGATGTGATTTTATAGACACTGAAAACAAGTTTGAAATAGAAAGAAATGCAGCATATTATCATTCATAAATAAAGTTTCCATCATGGATAGAAAACTTATCATTCAATCTACGTGAAATTAAGAGTTGTTTCAGTGTTTTTAAGATACAGTGGTATCGATAACTTTTTAAAAAGAAATGGCAAAAGTCGCTTGCTAAAAAACTGATGTAATTACCTTTACGCTGATACGATGGTTAAGCAAGTGAATTAGCAAAATTTAGAGATAAGAAAGAACGTGTGCAATAGAAAACAGTTACCCACGTATCTTCTTTGAAATCAAGTTGAACCTGGTTGTGACGTTTAAATTTATTTATATTTGGTTATCTCATTCATTCTGGGTGGGGTTGAATGCATTTCTTGACAATAAATTCTATTACAAATGCATTCCTTGACAATATACTCAATGAATCACAATATCAACGAACAACAATCGTGTCGTGACCTCAACACCAGCAACTTCATCATCAATATTAATATGGAAAATAATTAGACATCAATAGCAGAGCTACAACCACAGCGCAATGACATTCAACCGACTGCGCAGTAGTGAGAAGCTCGTTATTTATTATCGTTGAAAAGTAATTTAAAATTAGAAAGTAGGAAAATAATTTAAAATTAGACATGATTGGTACCAGTGCGCACATTACGCGGTACGAGGGAGAGGTAATTTGAGTGTGCATTCAGTGCAAGTGAGAGGCCAGTCTAATAAAGCAATTATAATATCAGCATGTTAAAGAACAATAAAAAACTAATGTGTCTGCACTTACTGATTGTTGCAAATTGAGAAAGAGTAACCATAGTGTGCTGAAATGGGCTGTGCAAGTATGGGCTTTTTGAGTTAAATGGAAATGGATTAAATTATTTGATATATAGCATTGAGAGCTATGGGCTATTCATGACTAGTAGAATTCGATTAAATTATTCGAATTATACCACTGAGAGTAATGAGTTCTTTGAGATAAGCAGAAATGGATTGAATTATTTAAATCATTGCATTGAGAGCTATGGGCTATTCATGGTTAGCAAAAATTGACTAAATTATTTCAATCATAACTTCGAGAGTTATTGGCTCTTTGAAATTAGCGGAAATTGATTGAATTATTTAAATAATAGCATTGAGAGTTCATGACAGAACTCTAAAGTAAATTCGTTCCCAACCATACAACCCAGTAGACAACTGAATAAGTAAATACTAATCATTAGTTTCTGGTAAATCAATTCTGATCAAATGAGAAACTTTTTGACAGTTTTTACGAAAAAAAACATCGAGTACAACGATGCCTCAAATTTTTATCTTCGACCAAACATTTACAAAACAAATTCGTCAACACTTTTTACAGACTCATCTAGAATTTAAGAAGTTTCATTGATATCTCCCTTTACGCAATTACAATGGTTTTCCAGATTTAAATTTGAAGACATAGAGGGAAATGTGCGCTGATAGAGTCGCTAGGATCATTTAATTCATTTATCATAGATATATTGCCCACCCAGATCACCAACGTACAACGCTCTGCTCAAAACTAATACTAACAAATACAATTCTTCTCGCGTTAAGCTAAATTCACGATTATTTTGTTTTGTTTTTCTGAATAATTGTTATTTAATTCTTCTGTTAGTACAATTACAACAAAAAATTATAATAACAAAGGGCGAACGTATGTTTTTAGATAACTGACCTGCTTCAACCTAAAACCAAGTGCCGTTCTATAAAACGCCTATAGTGTAACGCAAATGATGCCGTCACTTTGTTGAAACTGCGAGTTTAAAATTTCTCTTCTCTGTCCAAAAAATAACGAAACTTTAGCTGGACAGACAGACACGTAGAGCACGGCCTCCGCTCAATGTCAAGCTCGAGGTGCGTTTGGAGGCAAACACGTGTAGGTGAGTTGTACTATTGATGTCGTTTGGTCGATGAACACAAAAATTAAGTACTTCAAAACAATGAAACTTTTTATTTTAATGTTGCAGACCAATGAACTGAAAATGAAGATACTTTAAAGCAAAGAAAACGGTTATTTTCACGTAGAAGACCAATTAACTCAAAAAGTAAGGACTTTAAAACAATGAAACTTCTTATAAACGAGCAGTAGATCAATAAATTCAAAAAACAGGTATTTTCAAAACAATGGATATTTTTATTTTTGTGTAGCAGACCGATGAATGTGAAAAGTAAATACTTCAAAACAATTATTTTTATTTTTATTTTTATTTTCGTGTAGCAGACAAATGAACTCAAAAATCAGGTACTTTAAAATAATGAAAACAATTTTTTCACGCAGCAGACTTTAATTTCATCTGAACAGGATATGGATTTTTTAAAATTGTTCCAGTTTTTATCATCAGACACAACGTTCACAAAGCTTCAAGGCTATTGAAAAAAGAGAACCAATCTTAATTAAGTGGAATTGTAATGTTCTTTGATGAGTTGAATAAGCATAAAATAGAAAACACTTTCGACGCTAGAAGAAATGTTTGAAAAAAACGTGTTAAATTTGACAGAAAAACTTCGGCAAAAAAATTGTTACATGATTGAAAGTTTTCTCTTCTGAGTGAAAACCAAATAATAAAAAATCCGATGAATAAAAATCAGTTAACCAAAAACACAATTCTTGCCTTTACACATTATAGTGCCAAGATGCTGTTTCTTAAAAAAAGAAAAGAAAATGATCAATCGAAATTTCTGAAATTACAGATTAAGCGAAAAGTTCCACAATATGAGAACACCACTAAGATCCCATTCTTCAGAACCAAAACTTTGAAATCACAGGTCAAGCGAAAAGTTCCAGAGTATGAAAGCACCACTTAGATCCTATTTCTTCACAACCAAAACTTTGAAATCGCAGGGCAAGCTAAAAATTCCACGATATGAGAACACGACTTCGCTCTCGTTCGTTCAGACCCAGTGAGCTACCCCGATCGTTTGGGAAGGTTACTTGATTGGCGCAGTACTGGAGACGTCGACCACGCCTGAGCCTTTGTTTGTGGGTCATGCGAACTGCAGCGACTGGCTAGGGTCACCGGTTCCAGTGTCCCGCCAGTGTGGGGAGAGTGGGTCTGCTGTGCAACTCGGTGCAACACAGTTAGTTCGAGTTTGTGGTTCAATGTGGGATTTGTATGAGTGGTCTTGTACATGGTGTAACACACAGTTAATGCGGTACTGGGATGAGTGTTCGCATACACAATGCAACGCGCAGTTAATGCAGTATTGGAATTAGCTGACTTATACACGGTGCAATATACAGTTAATGTGGTATTGAAGTTAGTGGTTAAACGTTGTATTAGAATGAGTGGTATTATACATGGTGTAACACACAGTCAATGCGGTATTAAAATGACAGGTCTTACGGAAGCTTTCATGCGCATGTCAAACGCAAGCTGCCTGGAGAGCGGTCAACATTACAACATTAATATTCCACGAAACCTTGTCGACAAGTTCAGGTATAGCTGGTATATTGGACAGGTTATAGTTATTTTTAAACTTTCATTTCTTGGTACTGCCATTATTCAGTCTGTAGGTAGTTTTGCTTGCTTTAAAGGGAAAAGTGGAAGGGGGAAACACGAAAAAAAAATTATTTTTCAGACTGAACTGCCTTTTCTCAAATCGAGAAATATCCCGCGATTCACTGAAAATCAGTTCTAAATAAGAGTCAAACTTCAGTCATAGATTAACTTGAGACTGGTATCGTTAACACGGATGGCAGGTATATTTTTTTAAAACTGAGGATTGATTCTTGAAACACACGAGGGATGTCATCTTATGAAATGCAGAGCAATAAATGAACTGAAAATTATTCAAAATTAAATGTATTCCTGAAACTGATATCATTCAATGTACCGTATTCAACTGCTTCTATGAAGGAAGTTCACCATAAAAAAAATTGGTTATAGAGTATTTATTTAATTTTATGAAACACCCTTCTCTAAAAAGGAAGTGAAACCTCGATGTTCAGTTCTCTGAGTAGGGGCTTCCCATCAGGTTTCAAAGCGAACGTTTGTAGAACTTCAAAATGATAAACAAAGCGATGATCAGCGATAAAATATGTACTCCAATAACGAAAGGATCAATGAAGCTTTAATTTTAATTTGTCGAAATCGATTACATGCACGGAAGAAATATTATTTTATCTATTCCAAACATTTTAGTTCCTTTATAAATGATGCAGGGTACTGTTACAGGAGAATCAAAGAAAAAATGAAAGATTATAGAGACAATAGACAACCACTCCATTCATACCTATCCCCTAAAATTATAATTCTAGAGACGGCAGCTCAAGTTCTCCAGTTAAGTTCAACAGGTTAACTTTTCAAAGACTTTAAAAAAATGCTCAAGTGGAGAGCAGTTTAATTTCCACCTAATCCAAAACAATACACTATTTCGGGTTAATATCTTATTGATGACAAGTAGAGTATTTCAAGCAACTTTGACGAGTGGAGAAGAAGTTTTCTGAGATTTTGAAAAAGATAGTAAGTGCAGAGAAAAATTTAATTTCCTCCCAACCCAAAGTACCTAACTATTTTAGCTTACCATTCTACTGACGGAAGCTGGAGTACTTCAAGTAACACCAACGAGTTGAGAAGTTCTAAAAGATTGCGGGAGCAGAGGCTGGAGCAGAGCTGTGTGAGGTACCTGCTCCGAAGGTCGCTGGGGCTGACGCGGCTTAGACAGGCAATGTCAACTCGCCGCCCAGCAAGGCACGGACAAGGACGACTGCCGCAGTTTGGAAGACGAGTAGCGCTGCTGGCAGCTACTCTTTTTATAATCTATGAGGGGCGCTGAGGAGTTTTACGCTTCAGTTTTGTTTAAAAGACGTTGCACATTAGTTTAGTTTTAAAAACGTTTAAGCATCAGATTTGTTTGAAAGACGTTCACGATTCATTTTTGTTTAGGAGACGTTTAAGCTCCAGTTTTTGTTACACAGCTTTTACGCCTCAGTTTTGTTTTAAAAACTTTACCGCACCAGTTTTGTTTGAAGGACGTTTAAGATTCGATTTTGCTTAAAAGACTTCAACGCTCACGTTTACTTAACAGACATCGACGCTTCAAACATGATTAGAAGAGTTTATTGCATCAGTTTGTTTTATATTTTTAAGAGTTTTACGTTTCATTGAGTTTTCGTTTTAAATTTAACGGACGGAATAATCTAACGAAATGAGCACCGGCCCTCTTGATCAGGTTTCATCCCATGTCAGTTTAAACTAGCTTAATTGAGATTGGTCTTTGTTAACATTGTTTTACGCCTCGTTCAGATACGGTGCTGGTCTTACAGAAAATGTTTTCAAAATAATTTATTTTTAACTAAATTCCGCGCTAAGAACCAAAAATCGAAACATAACTAAAACTGTTTAAAAGTGAAATATCTGTTTGAGAGATGTCATGAATGAGATTGCAGTAATTTTTATGTTAATTAAAAACACACTCATTCAAAGGGTCCACATTTTAAGCCAGAGATAAGTTTTCATCGCAAACATGGTTGCACAGCATTGAAATTTTATTCAAATTAAATACATTTTTGGTGAACAAAAAACAGAACATAGCAGGTCAAGTGTAATGCTGAACGAGTGATTAAGTATTGTATTAAAAAAGGAAAGAGCGTGCACTACAAACGAAGTTTGATACAATGTTGACCCAGTGTTGTATAATATTGGTCAAATATCGTACGTATAATTCTATTGAAGTATCGTATAGCGTTTACCAAGTGTTGAACAGTGCTGGCAATTATCGTATAAAACTGTCCATGTAAAGTGTAAAGCTAGACAATTATCGGATAGAGCTTCCCAAGAATCGTTTAGAGATGGCCAAGCATTGCAGATAGCCAAGTACCGTATAGAGCAGGTCGCGTTAATACCATTTAAGAACGTTGCAGTGCTGACAATATCAGAGCATAAAGCTGTAAAACTGTACAATCTTCGACTGACAAAATGCTAGTAACAACAGTTAATGTATAACTTTCATTTTAGACTTCGATCCTCTAAGGCAAAAATTTCATGTGAAAATTTTTAGAATCTAGTCAAATCTCCGACTGATAAAATGCTGAGAACAACAGTCAACGTAAAACTTCATATCAGACTTCGATCCTTTAAGGCAAAAATTTCAGAAGAAAACTTTTAGAATTCAATCAAGGCTGGAGAAGGCTGACACTGTCTCGAGTACGATAGAACGTTTGCCCGGATACGTAACTAAACAGTTCTCACTATACTGACGTGAGCGAGTGCAAGTTGCGGGTACTGAGGGACATTTAAGTGAAAAAGAGAGTTTACTGAGACAAGCCAACTGTAACGAAAAGCCATGGCAAATAGGGACGGCAAACACGAGGCTGAACTTTTTATCCGCCACACTCAAAGCTCTCCAGGAAACGTTTCTTGAATGGCATATAACTTGGAGTTTGAGCACTTTGGACCTCCGTAGGGAATTTTACTGTGAAATTGGAACACATGTGGGAATATTGAGGATGAAATGATATTAAGCGGTGGGTGCTTCCCTGAGAATACTGAGAGAAGATGCAGTAATTCATACTTGGGTTCATTGATAAAAATTTTCCTAGTTGAGAAAATGTATTTCTGCCAGCGGGAACTAGATTAAATGTTGCAAATGAAACATTTTACGTATAATTCATTTCCCAAGATAGCTGTTTCACCACGTTTCGTATTTAATTTTATCTTAAATGTAAGGTATGATTCATATTTAAAATAAAACACGAGCCGTGTTAACAAAATTACTGATCAATGATCATCCTATATCTCTGGAAAGCAATTTCCAGTACAGAAAAGTAGTCGGAATAAAATATCCAGATCCGTTTCAAAACATTTCTGGGTTATGTACAAGGAAATTCGTTTTAGTCTTGATTTAGTTAATCAGTAAAATATGTGGTTGAACTAGCGGACGAGTGAAATATGATATGGTGAACCAGTGAAATATGTGAGTGAACTAGTAGTTGAGTGAAATATGAAAGCGGCCTCCGACTGGCACAGTTCTGAACTGGACCTCAAAGTGCGGAGCTCAGACTTGGGAAGGCAGTGAAAGTTGCAGCGATGATCTGCTTGCTGGAGGTGGTTTTATGGCCCATAGTCGCAGTGGCGCCCTGAGGGACCTTGCGTCATGCCCACCGTGACTTGCGCTCTTCTCACCTGCCTGGCTTTCCACGGACTTGCTAAAGGGCTCCGAAGAAATTGTGGACGTGTTCCTCAAGTGTTAATCCTTTACACGCGATGAGGTAGACTGAAATTCTATATTCTACTCAAATTACAATTCATGTTAGAGATTAAATTTGAAAATAACTCTAGCAAGCAAATTATCTCGAACGTTAAATAGATCGTGCTTTCATTCTGTTTTCATTGGGTATTTATGAAAATTGAGTTTGTGACTGCTGGTAGGTCAGCAGCATTATGAAAATACACTCAGTGATCGCATGTGGGTTCCTTTAGAGGAAACATGTTAATACACTGATAGTTAACACACTAATATGGCTTTGTTTATCTGTATTCTATCCGTGCAATGCAAATGAAGATGGTGCTCATATGAGCTCCAGGTCTTTTTTGCTATTCGGAAATGTCTGGACATCTGTTTAATGCACAAACAAACAAGAAGGGTAAAATTATGAATTCATATGTTTCTAAATCTTATGTACTTGGGGTGAAATTGAAAATTAGAATGAGTTTAATATTTACAGGGATTAATATTGAAAATTGATATATGGCTAATAAACGTCGAGGGCAAGATTATGTAATTATGTCTGCCTACCATGTACAGACAGGAAAATTTAAAGTAGCCCTACGATCCCATTTAAAAAATGATTACAAGCAACCACGAATATAATTAAAATTTTTTAATTTTAACACACGTTCTTCAGATTATTAAATGGAAACCAGGGACTGTTCTAATGAGCTTCTATGAACAATATTTTAACGGGATCAAGTTCAATAATTTTGAATAAACGCAGCAATTTTTGTTTAATTACGCGTATTTTCTTACATCAATTTTGTGGAAGGAGGAAGTGTACGCAACCAAAATTGTAGGTTAGAATGTTGACTGTAAATTATTGTTAGGCCACTTCAGAAAAGGCGGATCTCTATCATGTTAACTCTGTGCTTTGGTAGTGGCAAGACAGATACACTGCAACTTGATCCTTAAAAGGCAGAATATTCAAATCGACGTCCCACCGAGCAATGATTACAGCTTCTGTTGACGTTTATTCGAGCTGACGTCACACCAAGCATTAATTAAAGGCTCTGTTGACGTCACTGTCGCAAATTAATGAGTGTAGGTAAATTTTCCTAAATTAAAATGAGCGGAGGAAAACTAAAGCGTCTGTTGACGCTTTGTCGTAAACTAAAATGAGCGGAGGGAAGTCAGCAAACCAAGCTTTATTCGGACAGAATTGCAATTCTGGTATTGAAATTTTGGGCAGAATGCACACGCTCAGCTACTAATCGGTGGCTTTCGGTAACATCATTTTCTAGCACATTAACAGCAACTCATTACGTTCGAGTATTTTCAACAAACCTCAACCAATAACACTCAAATATTCAACTCATTTATTACCAAGGCTAAAATTTCTATGGAAGCGTGACCTGGTAGTAACAAACGGTGCTACCATTCAAGCTCATTTTAAATGGCAAGAATAGATGGTTATCGCTGAACTGTTTGTGCGACAGTGCAAATGATGAAGGACAGTAAAAAGCTCTTGCCTGTGGTCCATGAACTTTCTCTAGGTTTTAGCTGTGCAGCAAAAGCACGAAAAATGTCAATTACAGCTGTTGCCTTCAGCGTATACTGAAGGAGTTAGATTCGTGTGCTGAGTGCTGGTATAAGTGCAGTGATGTTTAATAGTTAAAATTTTTTAAAGTTAAGTAAATTTTAAAAGTTAAAAATGAATCTTCTTTGGAATAAGGAGCAATATTTTGGAAGAAAAAAGCAGGCAACACTCCAGGAATAGTAAATACTGCAGATCCTTGCATGAACAAGGAATTCTGTTCTCTGAACACAAAGAATACAGCATTCAGAAAACAAGTAATAAAACATCCTACCAAAGAATAAACGCTGTACTGACAAAGATTGCTACAGTCTGAGAACAAAGGTACATAACTTCTGAGTCAGCCATTCATGGTAACGTAAGTGAATCAGAGTGTAGAAAATGTGGAAAGATTTTCCTTGACATCAAAGAACAAGATACCAAAAAAATAGGCAACACGTGAACATTCGCATAAGTAGGAGTTTAATTAACGCTTTTATCAAAAATTTTCCACCGAATTTCTTAGTCAAATGAGAACTTATGACACGCCTAAATTTCCTTGCCTGTGGCTTGTACACTTCAAAAATAACAAATGAGAAACTAAAACTACGAATAATGATTACCGTAATCTTGAATTTCAGCATCTAAATTTTGGCAAGCCAGAAAGCACCCACAGCGGCAGGGAAGTATTTGATGAGATGACTCAGATGTACAAAACCTCATTGCATTAATACCATTGATGAATATAAACTAAATGATAATCACAGCTTCATATTGAAACAAGCAGCAAGAAACACAGGATGCGTTTGTAGATGAAAGTCCACTCACCAGAAAAAACCAACCGGAAAAAATTCAACTGGAAAGAATTCAACTCACGGTAAATTCAAACTACAGTTACGACACGCGCGGAAAATGCGATACAATGGCAGTAAAAACTCCAACGAACGTCCCATTACATTTATTTTAATAGAAAGCTGCTCTGACTGAAGACGTTACCGTCACAGCAATATCTGGGCGCAGGAGAAGTTTCTGTCGTCAGAAACAACAGGAAGAAGGTGAAAGCGGTGGTAAATCTGTGCTTAAATAAAGTAAACGAATTATCTTGGTACTGACACTTTTGCATGAGAATTATCAGAGTTTGAAAATATACATTATCTTTTCGCGTGATTTCTAACCACTTTAAAACAATTCAAGCGACGCTCATTAAAAGTTCTGATTGGAGATGATAAGTCATATCTTGCACAAGGATTTCCCAGCACGAACTTCTTTATCAAATGAAGCAGTCAGCTGTCAGAGTCAGGACTCTGCATCTGATAGCCGAAGAATTTCACGATGATAAAGAAAAGAGTTCGCACACTTTGCGTTTTGAATGGTCTGCTAGGAGACACCGGTATTACTCTCTCCATGGAAGACCTGATTATAACGAAGATGATAAAAACGAGCTGATAGAACAAAGTTCGGGAAGATAATCTGAACGAAAAAGTCTTTATGTCTTCGCTCTAAATTGATTCACTCATCATTGTTTTCACGCATCATTCACTCAAAGAATCATAACTTTATTCTAGAAAGATCTTGGTTCGAGAAAAGTCCCGCATATACTCAGTTTTTTGGCAGAACAAGCAGATCCCAAGGAGATTTATACGGAAGAGATGCGTAAAAAAGGTGATAGGCTAGGCCTGAAGTATTGATCTTGCTCTTCACTGCCTTACCATTTGGTTCGGAAGCGGAAAAACCATTGCAATCATCAGTTTGTTAGAAATAGTCCAATCTGTATCTATCTATCCAATCTATCTGTATCTATCCGAAGGTGGTAGAAAAAATTTACTGGAATCTTTGTCGAGTAGACACTTGTATAAATTAGGACGCTTTTTACGCCCTGAGAAAAATATGTCTTTCACTATCCTCAAGCTTTAATAATTTTTTGAGGGCTGGCTTTAGAAATTTATTTAGAACGAGATATCGAATAAAATAGAAATTAGAGTCCTGAGTCAGCAACATCCCGTGGAAATTTTCCACTGTTTTCATTGGTGGTTTTGGAAAAAATACGTTCAACGGGTTACGAATTTTAATGCAAGAATATAAACAAGTTTACTGTGTGTGAAAAGATCTTAAATTGCGATCTGATTCCCCCTTTCAACTCAAGCTTTAACTAAATAATAAATTTCAATTCTGAATTAGGAAACAACGTATAAAGTATTCCTGCTGAACTTGCACATCAGGCAGAAGCCATTTAGTTATCAGAAGATATGGCGTACGGTATTCCTATCACAACGCACTGTGATATTCATTTCCAGCAATGAAATGAATGATTTAATTCATTAAATTGTTATGTGATTCGAGAGATAGTAAACGCACAAAAACTGCATTTTAAAAACAGCTTTTGGAGAGTTCTTGAGATGATTAATTTTTTTTCCATAGTTCGAAATAAAAATTAACGAAACATTTTCGGTAATATTAAACGTGTTACCACCATCTCAATCCCACGGCCGAATTGCAATGCAAAACTTGACTGATGTTTCCTCCATTTCATTTTATGAATAAAACGTCATCAACATATCATGGACCATCTCAATTTTCCCAAAATGGTGTACACGATTCTTCACTTTTATCTCACAAGGAACACATGGCAGAGACGATACATTCCAGAGACAACAAAGACAACGGATCTTAGGTTCGCAACAAACAAAGGGTGACCCAGGCAACCTCGAGCAGATAACCCCTACCTGACTTTATACTAAAATGCTCCAAGATTACCGTATCCAGAGGGGAATATACGATGATACCCATATCCATCACAACCCACCCTTCCCGCAAAAAAAGAGACCCTGTACGAGATGCATGCAAATGCTTCACCAACAGAACTAGGTCAAAAGGTGCATTCTTTTCTGCATCCGAAGTGCACCACGACGCTGTGCGATTCTTGTTCATAATAATTTCCAGTTTGTGGCTAGCTTGTTGGGTTTGATCGTCCCTTCTCCTTCTCAGAAAGTGCAAAGCTGAAGCAATGTATAATGGTAGCAAGTTTCTGCTTTGCGGTTTATGAACTGCAGTGATTGAAATTTGTGTGGTCGGCATCCTGAATACAAAATAAAGATATAAAGGGATTAACGCACATTTGAGCAGCTTATTTTTACCTTTCGTTATTTCAAGCTTTCGTTCTATAAAATATTCAAAGCGAATATATTACAGCTCTAACCTAAAAATAACGCTGTCATACTAGAAGACAGCTGGTGGGAAAAATCCCTTTAGTTTGGTTTACGACGTACCTGCTAATGTAATGTTGTTATTAGACCGTCCTTTTTTGTCAGCCTTCCATTTCCCACCATTCAATTCTCCGTATTGCCTGCCGTCATCACATCCAACAATATCAAACTTGAGTGTTTGGCTTTGACCATACAAACCCAGAACGTTCTAATGTTTTAAAAATACCCATTTCCACATTATTTGTTCGCACTCGCTTCTCAAAATCACAGGGAGAACGTAATGAAGCTTCCGCTAAAGGGCATTTGAATGTCGTTTGCAGGAATTAAATCTCAACCCCTCATAAACCAGAATAAAATTTCTTATTCATTTTGCCAGAATTTAAAAATGAGATCAACAGCAAAAGAAAAAATTCATGCTCGCTTTAGCGGGTTGAAAAACATATTTTAAATGACCTCAAACTATTTTTGCACGTACAAATGAAACGAGCTATAGGAATAGAGTAAAATTTTACTTTGGCATAGGTAATGTATTTAGGATACTCTTTGCTAATAAGCGTGAAACCCTTTAGGAAAAATTTGTGCAAACAATATACCACGGTAGAGGAAACAAGGTAGGTTCAAACCAGTCTTTTTTCGTTGACGATATGGTTTTGCTGACGTCAAGGCAACGCACCAATAGCAGCGGTTATATTGCATCTGGTAGCACTGCTACCCCCAAATCTGGCTCTACTATTGGCGAAATGACATTGCGTTTTGATGACGTCATAAAGTTTGTTCGAAATAAAGCCTTCCTATTGGCTAGCCGAGCTAGAGGAGGTATATTTTCTCTCATAGAAATGACCCTAACTTGTTTCCTCTACCGTGTAACATACGAGTACATAGGGAGTGAGTACAAATTGATGGAGGAGAGAGACAGAGAGAGAAGAGTAGGATGAGAAGAAAGGTTGATGAGGAAGGAAGAGGATGATGATGGGAAAAAGAGAAGGGGTTTCTAATACTTAGGAACCCTTTCTATCGTTCAGAAGCGAAGGGTTCCGTACGATGACCTCCAGAACTAAACATTAAAAGCTGTTCGGTTCCACCAAGTTGCGTAAAGAAATAAAATCAGAAGTTTAAATGTTTCTAAAAAATAGATCTTCGCTTTTGTGAACTCATCACAGTTGTAATGACAGCCAAAGCAGGCTAATTTTTTTGGAAATTTTCAAGTTTTAAATGGTCTTGTACAAAAAAAGAAAAAAAAATACAGAGAAGCCCCAATATTTCACATTCACATGCTGTTTTTCACGTAGAGAATCGGCCAGAAGAAATAAGAAAAGAAAAAATCCTCATTTAAAGCAAATTTATTTAATTCTAGTATCACATACTTGACGCAAAACGAAAATAGCAGAAAAATTATCCATCAATCCTTCCACGCGCTCTCTGGATATTTTCCTGAGATTTTCATTCAAACACAAGATGGCCTAAATTTCCGTGAGGTCAAATGCGCGGTCCGGCCAACCAGAACAGCACTGGAAGGTGTGGAGCTGGTGCAAAAAATATCTGTAGCAAGTTTGATGCCATTACAGCAAATTGACGATGTCGTGAGGCTTAAGCTGTCATACCCCCGATATGACTGTGGATATGATGATGTAGTCCTTGTCATATTCACGACACGACACTGGTTATGATGTAAACTTGTCACCACCACGATTCGGTACTGGATATGATGATGATGTCATACCTTGTCATATCCATGACATGACATTAAATATGAAGAAGCACAGCTTAACCAAGTTTTCTGTACTAAAACATAGTTGTACTACGTCTCTAGCAGTCATGTAGTTGGCTGTCACACCATGGGGCAGGAGGATGATGTCGGGTGCTAAAAAAGGCAGTATAAAATTTAGGTTTCTTGTAACCTTGAGGCCCTTGTGCTTGCCGCACCACTTGCTGCTGGGAAGTACATTTGTGCGTGTTTATCTTGAAGTTGTACAACCTTAAAACCTGACACAAACATCAGTTGTTGTAAAAAAACCTAGTACAAACATCACTTACAACCTCAAAATCTGATGTCAATTTCACATGTTATCTTAAAACATGATACAAATATTTCTTGCGGTCTGAAACTTATAAGGAAGGCTCTTCGGTAAGCCTATTTGCAGCAATCGTTCATTTCTCGATATTTGATAACATTTCTTAAGTTTCCATCTCTAACCTTCACAATACGCAATACAACCTTCACAATACATAGTTCGTTGCTTAGAGAGTATTACCAGTACTATGTATTGCCACTAGCCCCAAGTACGTGCGTAGTGTCACAGCAGACTCACAAGCCAGAGATGTCCGGCATTGGTGTGGCACCTGTGCAGCAATCTTCTGATTCTTTTCATCATTATGCAAATCCATTCGATGAGATAGCTGTGAAATATTTATCAAACTTTCCATAAAAGACTGCAGAGTCAATTTATTGACGTCAATGAGCCGCATTATGTTAATTGTAGCTGGTTTAGAAAATTTAATTCTTTGAATGCCAAAATACCAATCCACTGAATATGTGGCTCAGTATGATATTTTTCAAACTCTGGTCTATTTTAAGTTAGATTTATTAACTCGATGCACAAAAAGGAATTAATAGTTAATGCGTTATTATACACGTGAATAATATATATCAATTTTATGTTTATACCATGATGCATCTTCAGTCAAAAAATAACATCTACATTCTATGGTTAATGAAACAAAAGATGTGTATATGCTACAAGCCTTATTTTCTGAACGACGATAAATTCCTATCATTGTTAAATCTAATTTCAGATCAGAAATTGCTTAGACTCACCTGAACATTGCACGTTGATAATTTGGAGAAGTTATTTCTGTTCATACACGGGAGACTTCAACGCTGCTGAACTACCGATCTTACTTATAAATCGTTCCTGCACAGTACTCAATATGAATGAATCTTTTCTGGGTTCATGATCAGAAAACCCCTTTTGGGTCGTATTCAGGGTAGTTTATCTGTTCCCTTGGCCTATAACTTACAGAGAAATTCTGTAGTTTGCCGTCAAAAAACAGACTCGACTGGCCTCTCCTTCACAGGTAAAGAGAGAGAGAGAGCTGTTCCACCTCGTACCACACACGACCACGGCTGCTCCGTAACTGAGGGCCTGGTATCACTCTTCGCCCCTTACAGTCAAATGTTCTGGCCTTTGTTTCAAAACGTCGCTCTGGGAAAATGCATTCTTCGATAAAAACTGCATGGGTTCCGACGCATTGCTAAGCCGGCTGCTTGGCTCTTCCGTGAGTGATCAAGCGATGACGGGCAGAATTTTCGCACGGAACTAGTTCCTAGCTCTCCTGAAACAGAGAGAAACGTGTCTCTGTTTGCGTAATGAGGCTTTATTTTGGCTGAATTACAGGCCATCACTGTGATTATCTCCACATATGTGGTAGAGAAAACGGGGAGATTTTTCGTGGGATCATTACGTCATTTGAGAGCGTGTCTGTAATCGATGGACGCACGAAATACGAGGCGTTGTGGAAAACAATTCTTTCGTTCACCACGATTACTAACTTTGGATTTTGTTCAAAACAATTCTTTCGTTCACCACGACTGATGTTTGGGATTTTGTTCGAACGTTGGAGTTTTTCCAAGAAGTATAACTGCAATTCCAGAGATGGTTTAATCGATTATATAATTATTTAAGCCACAGTATTGCCAAAAGATGATGTTCAGCGTCTGAAGTTGAAGAATTTTTTTCAAAAAGTATAACTGCAATTCCCGTGATGATTTAATCGATTATTTAAACCATAGTATCCCAAATGGATGAAGTCTTGCGTTTTGAAGCAAAGGAATTTGAGCTTAACGAAACAAAAGTCACAGAATCAAGCCGAAAAATAGATGTAAGTGGCTTGGCTTCTAAAACTTCAATAGTGGTAATTTTTTAACCTCTCCTCAATTTGCATCAACGTGAGGAAGTATGTAGTTCGTTTGAGGTTTGCTCATTTTAAAACTTACTGACAAGTTTTGATCTTATCAAGTACTGATCAAACATCAGACATCAGTTTAAAACTCACTAAACATCAGAATATAGTTAACAAAAAGAATACAGACTATCAGTACTTAAGTGTAGGGGGATTTCATTTGACATTCAAAGCTGAACATTAACCATCAAACTGAAGTTATTCCCAAATCTTAGTTTCGAAAATTTGAGTGCTTAAGACAAACTATGTGGGAAGATAAAAGGCTTTGCCTGGGATAGTCGGAATTATGTGAAACTAAGTCTGAAACTAGGAAAGTTTTGGGCAGAACTAAAATTAGAAGCGTTGAATTTGCACAAGTTTTTTTGTTGATCTGAAATAAGCATAGAGAGAGTAAAACACAGTGGACAAAACCATCAAGACCACCAGAGGAATTGTGGGACACCTGAATTTTATTCAGCTTTATTCTGAAATGGAATCTCATACATCACACTGTGGACAAAACTATCAGAGAAGCTGTGAAAAATTTTATGTAGTATTCTTGGTATAGGAATATTTAACAAGACCATCAAAAGCATCAGGAAACCTGTGAGAATTTTCATGTATTTTTTTCAATGAAATACACTTACTTTATTCTGTAGACAAGACCATTTTACAGGCTATAAAGCAACGGCTTATTTAAAACCTGGAATTGTCAGTTCTCCCCCTGCGGCACATCCATAGCCATGCTTAGTACACAAAATGTTTCTATGAGACACATCAGCATAAAATTGCTGTTGGTTTGGTTAGGTTGGAAGCGGCAGAATTGAAAAGCCAGCTCTACTGCTCGATGACATTTTTATTCATTCTAAAAAGCGGGGAAAAATAGCACGAAAACGTTTAAAATTGCACACCATAGTCAAATGAAACAAGTTAAAATGTTAAAAACTAATTTTACGCCTCACTTTAACTTAACTTTACTATGCTCGTGCCTCATCTTGTGGGTACGATCTGCATAAATATTCATTTTGCGAAAAATATTTCTTCAAAATAAGTTATACTAGCAGCCTGACCCATCGGGTCACGTGTGGTCTAAAATGTCTAAAATGTAAGAATAAAGACTCAGAGAGTTCTCTTTGTTCTCAAAAAATAACGTTTTTACTCAAAGTCTATGTGGCTTTTCATGGAAACGTGACTGTATTTAAATGTGAATAACATTACAGTATTATGCAACATTAAGCTAATTTATCAGCCGGTATCGTCAGGAGTTTAATTTACCTCCAGCGTGCGGTGTTGGCGCGAGCGTAAAATTTGTTCAAAACGAGACGCTGGCTCATCGAAAACATTTACAGCCTCATTAAACAGAAACCAAATGATGCAAATATCTTTTCATAAGTCGCTTAACGCTTAAAAATATTAGCCTTCAGTGAACTCAGGAATTTTGCATCATAAAATTTGATAGCTTATCCATGACCACACTTCCTAGTTGATTACAACCCGTCGTTGCTTCAACAGTTATCTTTTTCGTTCGAAGTGAATCTTCTTCGTAAAATATATTTTCACTCGAATCATTCCACGCTCAGCTTCGTGCGCTTGCTTGCTGCCAAGCAAGCTTTGTTGTTAAGACACGCAGCCTCTCGGGAACAGGTTCTGGATTTCCCTTCACATGTGTTTCAAATCAGCGAGAATATTGGCTTTCCGCGACAGCGATGCGAGTAATGGCCGGTCTCCACTTATGCAGCTTTTGTTAGATGCCAGCACGTGTATATTGGATGCAGCTCGTGTATATTGGATATCAGCACGTATGTATTAGATACAGCACGTGGGTATTGGAGACGTAAGTGAATATTGGATATAGCGTGTGTGTATTGGATACTAGCGAATGTGTTAAATTGCAGTGCGTGAATATTAAATCTAGCCTGTGTCTATTGGAGACCAGCATGTCTGTTGAATTACAGTAGGTGAATATTAGACGTAGCCTGTGTGCATTGAATACTAGCGCTTATATAAAGAGTATAGCGTCTAGACATGGTTAGGGATTGCTACTTTGAGTACAGACTTTGTAGCAGTCATGAAAAATTGCTTTGTAAATAGCCGTGGAAGTTAATCAGTATTTAGTTGTGATGAGGTAACGTCTGAAATTTACCAGCGTGCCTGCTCTTCAACTATCGAAAAAAATAATAATGAATAGAAAAGACGAGATAAATGTC
The DNA here is from genome assembly GCA_030386875.1 of Morinoia aosen. Taxonomy (NCBI): domain Eukaryota; kingdom Metazoa; phylum Arthropoda; class Malacostraca; order Amphipoda; family Talitridae; genus Morinoia; species Morinoia aosen. The sequence continues at coordinate 1,332,750 of CM059571.1, forward strand.
ATTTCATTATCATCCTATGATTAGGAAATTTTTAAGCTAGCAAGCTTTTACTGTATTTGTACAAAATGACTTCATTTGAGGAGAAATTTCTTGAGGGCAAGGATTATTTAGTTCAATTTTTAGCGCTTGCGGCAAACTATTCTTGCCATGAGCTGACCTTAGAACCACTGCGCCTATCTGTGAAACACTCCTCGTCGACGTCAGGAGTTGACCCAAGTATTTTTTACCCCGGAACCTTGATCTCAGGTGAACCGTTAAGAGGAAGTAATGCGTCTTTTGGCAGTGACGCTAGAATGGTAATGCAAACCCCCGTTATCATGTCAGGAATGAATGCAATGGGGATAGTAAAATAAAGAAAACTCCCAGAATTTACATGTAATTAAGATACAAGCACAAGAGAAAATACACAAATTTTGCTTACAGTAAAGGTAAACAATGAAAAAATTTACCGAACTTTCAATTTGTAGAATTTTGGGTACTACAAGTAGAAATATACGCATGAATTAGCGTGCAAAAAGTGGTACATTAATCCCAATTTAGTTCTTAACTTATTTGCTTTTTATCTGCAAGCATTAGTTGTTATTAAATGTAGCCTATATACCAAATTTCATGTGCATCGAGGGGTAATTCATGCCTCAAATATGAGCTCGTACGCCTGATTTACATGCATGTGTACCCATAAGAAAATAACATATAACTTTCACGCTGTTTTCTTCACTTAACGTACCCTCAATCTAACGTAATCAAACATTGGCAAAATGTCTTGAATTTTCGGCAGATTCATTTTTACTTTTGTGTTGCAAATGTTCTGAGAACATCTGCTGGATTTCTAAGTGTAAATTTTTAATTGCCCAATTGATTTATTTTATGAACACCTAGTGACAATTTTACCCATAAATTCAGAATAAGATACCCCTAGATCTACTTAATTGACCACTAATTCGTTAGCCAGTTTTAATGTCTAAGTATATCAATAGCTTGTCTCATAATACGATGAAATATAAACTAAGCAAGCACTAGACTTAATCCACCTAACTTTTTCTAGACACAGTGTAAGTCAGTACTGTACCACATAAATGTTTCTCTTTATCCGATCAGCGTGTGAATTCATGTAATGACTGGAAAACTTTAACTTTTCCAAAACTATCTTCATCTTTCAATTGAAAATTATGGTCTTTTTATGAGTTCCGAAGACTGCCCATTTTCTTCAAAATAATTTCACTGGATAAAATGGGATTCAACTATCTCAATGGCTTAAGAATGCAGTAAAACACCTATAAATACCAAGGTATCACTCTGTGTGTACCCTATCTCTGAGTGTACCCTATCTCTGCGTGTACCTTGAACTCAGTCGCCGGGGCATTCCGTCTCCGTCACACCATCTTGCCTTTTTCTACAATAATAAGCGCAGGCATACAATACAATGTTGGCAGGATTGCAATAAATGAGTCGAATAAAATATATCTGAGTGTACCCCATTTCTAAGTTAAACTATTTCTCCGAGGCATCCCGTCTCTGCCATTGTCATTTCGTAATATACTCATGGTCACAATTGGCATGCGGGCAGGATTGCAATAAATGAAATGAAAAAAAATCGGACGCAAAACCCACAGGGTAAGCAGCATTCGGACGAAACGACCGTGAGCTCGGTCACAGGATGCGGGAAAACCACGTCTCGGTCTCAGCAGAACCCTAGCTTAACGATCGAATCGTGACTATTATAACTTGATGAGCTGATCGTGTCATTCGCTATTTGGGTATTGAGTCTCTCGCTGTAAACCAGAATTTCTGACTTGGATGTTAGGGCAATGCTGCTGTGGATGAACGAGTGAGTGTTTTCCTAGAGAAATATGCGTGACAGAACGTTTGACGTGGCTGCAATAGCACCGAGAGTATTATGGGCCTTTTGTTCATGAAAACGACTCAAATATGTAATACACACGGACTTTTGTCGATTCCATTAACGCACTATTGTCGCGGTGTCAGCAGAAAACTACCGTTAGCTAGCTAATGATATTTTATTTATTATTTTACAGCCTATCCTTTTCACATCTTCCAGCACATTAAACTTCCAGTCAAACGAAAAAAATCGGAGACTTTTGAAATCCTAACAATGAAATATATATCCCTGGACTTGGAAAAGATACCTACGACATTCCATGATTTGAATTGCTGAGTGAAGGGTAAGAACCATATCGTTCAAGCATGTTTTCAAAATTTCCAGGTACAGTCTGAAATAGATCCCGATTTTTTTAGGGAACTAAAAACAGAAGCCATGTAATGTTTATAGCTCGTTCGGAGCAGGTAAATATTCGAGCTGTCGAACCGTGAGTAATGTTTAATGGATTTTCTCCTCTCAAACATTACCCATCAATGTGTAAGCATTACAGATTGATGTGTAAACATTATCAGTCAATGTATAAATCAACAGACATCCTCATGAAGCGTACGACGTAGTTCCAGCAGCCATAATAAATGAACGAAAAACTCAGCGCTTATGCCTACACCTCAATACATTTCTGTTATGCAAATTAATGGTAAAATTTTATATTGTTTTTCACTTACGAACTGAGCGAAAACCATCTTTTTTACTGTGTTCATAGCGGGAAGCTATTCGTTTCAGAGAGCCTCAAAATTCAAGCAGCCATGCAGAAAAAATCAAATTCTAGTGAAGTTTTCACTATGTGGTCCTTCGAAATCAGTTTCTAATTTTACTCTCATTATTGCACATAATTTTCAACGCCTAAAAACGCATGAGACTAAAACGCCTTCGTTTTGCTTAGAATATTGTGAGGGTGCGGGACGAGAGAGCTTGGTTTTGTTCTCCGTTGCATATATTGATGGCCTCAACGTCAGCTCTTCTCATCGTCTACTGCCAGCCATTTGAGCCTCAGCTCAGCAACCATTAAAGCCTCAGCTGGCCAGCCATTTGAGGCTGAGTCGACAAAACATTATAGCCTTAGCTCGCCAGCCATTTTAGGCTCAACCCGCCAGCGATTGGAGCGTCAGTCAACCGGCCATTTGAGCCGCAGCCAGCCATTTCAGCCTCAGCCCACAAACCATTTAAGTCTCAGACTACAAGCCAGTTAGAACCTCAGCCCACCTACCATTTGAGCCTCAGATCACCAGACATTTAAACCTCTGATCACCAGCCAAATGAGCCTCAACTCGCTAGCCATTTGAGCCTCAGCCTGCTATTTGGGCCGCAGTACGCCACTTGAGCGTCAGACCACCAGCCATTAGAGCCTCAGAACACCTGCCATTTGAGCCTCACCAGCGACTTGAGGCTGTCAAGGCCATCCTGTGGCCTTCCCACCCCGGCGAGCCGAAGACGGTGACCCGTCATGCGGGTGCCCGGACACTCTCCCCCCGTCACCGCACGACTCTCTCACCGCAAGCTGCAGGCGGGTGAGGAATGGTGACGTACAAGGTGGTTGCTAAATATGTATACGTTTTGAAATTGCTATAACCGGTGAAATACAGGGGGGTTGCTTATGATGCGTACCTTTTAAAATTACTAAAACATTTTTCATACACAAGATAGGGAAATAAAACTGGTATTATTGGAAAGAAGATGAAGTCATTTTTCATTATTATTTTACTTCAGGGGACCTTCGATCCGAATTGCCAGCCACGAGCTGCGATACATTTCAACATTTTCCGCTGTGCGATCAAACAATTTTCTTCCTGATATTTTTTTATTAATGTTTCTCATAATAAACTGGGATTGTCAGTTTTAGAAGTTCCTCTGAATCCTTATTTTGTTAGGCTTGAATCGGTTTTCAAAGAAGAATTTCCTCCGAGTCCCGACGATGGATCCAATTTTCGTCATTTCTTCGATGATGCACTTGCGTTGTTGGAGAGTCAGTTGTGCCATGTTTGCTGATTACAGCAATCTTCTCTCCTGTAACCTTGATATTTATGCTGATTTGGAGGGTATACCAGATACGAAAGAAAACATTGAATCCTGTCCTTTCGGATGTTTTAAGTTATAGTCTCCTATTTCATATATTTAAAGTTATTGGAACTTTTCAAGGGACACATTATTAGCAGCCATCCTTTACTTTTTGGAGCTGATAAACGTGTGATAAACTTACAAATTCGTGGGCTCAAACAGCCTAGGAGGCATAAGCCAATGAATTTTGAGCTTTCCATCACCGTTCCCAATCGAAGTGACAACACTGAAGTCTCTGGCTTAGAATAACTGAAAAACACGGGCTTTGATTCATCTTCGCCACGATTTTATCAGCTGGCTAATGTCATCTAAGTCACAAATGACCTTTATTTTCACCTTCACACATGCTAAATACAGACAATGCGATCACAGCGCTAGAACAAACCTGTTAGTAACCTAGACGGTTTTGTCCAGTTTTTTCGAGTTCGTGAGGTACAAATTCGTCGAAGAACGAGCCTACTTAGCGCGCCACACCCAATTATATGTGTTGAGAGTCGTATAGTAACGTAAAAATAGCATTGAGACTTGAAATTATTTGAATTGATTAACATTTAAAACAATGCAAGTCCTTCTGCATTTACATTATATTCTTATTAACGAGCATCGCGTGTTCGGCTTGTTACCAACTGGAGTATTTGATGAGCGTATTTGTGGTACAGGCTTCACTACCTTATGAGTCTAAACATAGTATTTAAATCTCGGATGTTGTTAAAGATAGAAAACTTTCATGACATCTGTCACTGGAAGATTAAAAATGTTGATGAAATTTGAGATTTTGGGGAGCCCATCAAAGAGACAGAGAAACCTGTGTCGTAGATTCGTTTACCATGCACTTTCAGTAGTTAAAGTCATCAAAGAGGGGTGCGTTTTTCAACCTGCAACCTTAACAAATGACTTACTGTACTGCCTTTTCCGAATATGCTTACTTACAGTCGGTTTTTCACGTTTGCGTGCATTAGTATTTTGTTCGTGCACACTAGTACTGTATTCGCGTACCTTTGTAATCGATACGCGTACAAATGGTATTCTATCCGTGTAGACTATTTTTCTACAATGAACTTCAAAGTTAAAATGGATAAGCAGTGCCAGTTGCAAGACGAGTTCTTGTATATTTCCTTAGTAATTCCAAACAATTTTATGGCCATTTGTTAAAGGTTTCCAGGCTTACCTAACTGGAAAAATATTCAAACAATTATAGCTTACTAGACAAGACCTGACAGGACCTTCAAAAAATATCATTTTATATGTTATTTTCTCCCTTACTGGTTTGTTGAAAGTTTCTGCGAACTTCAAAAGCAAAGTTTAAATTCTTCCTTAACGAGAATGCAATGAAACTCGGCTCAAATGGTCTCTCTTGACTCGTGAGCATATTGCTGTACTGGTGACCTAATTTGTCATATTGAAATGGGGGCATTATGCAAGAAGGGTAAATATGCATATGTGTATACAAGATAGGATATTAAATTCATTTAATTAGGTCTACTTTTGTGCACAATTAATCAATTATATGTGTTTTAAATGAATACATTAATGAGTGATTAATGAGCTTACATTACATTAATGAGTGATTAATGAGCTTACATTACATTAATGAGTGATTAATGAGCTTACATTACACTAATGAGTGATTAATGAGCTTAAATTACATTAATGAGTGATTAATGAGCTTACATTACATTAATGAGTGATGGCACATGTCAAGCGACAAAATCATGTTTAAAAAAATTTCCCCTTGACCTTTAATTATTCATCTTTCAATAGCATGAAACTGAGTGAAGTGTTCGGTGAGTATAAAGGTCACTCAAAATATGCTATTTCAAAAATATTCTTGATTTCATCATTAGATCCCAAGTCTCGTTGAAACTTGGCTTCTGACATTCATGAGGTTCTATTTTGAGCAATCTATCGGGCAACACGGTGCTGAAACATTGTTCTAAAAAAATTTACCCCAACAAAAATTCATGGGAAACCAAAGTGACTGTAATCAGTTAGAGCTGTGACGCTTCAAGTCATAAATATGCAAAATAGTCTCGCCTACATACGGTCGAATTTATGTGAGTGTGAAGTGAGCTAAAGTGTCATGATGAGAGGTTGTGCGGCATAGAAAGTATTTATTTTATATTTATTTTATTGAAAGTTTGTAAGCAACAGTTGACCCGACGTATAAATTATTTATTTCATATTTATCTTATTAGAGGATAGTCAACAGCAGTTGACCCGATGTATAAATTATTTATTTCATATTTATCTTATTAAAGGATAGTTAACAGCAGTTTACCCGACTATGAATTTATTTATTTTAAATTTGTCTCATTAAAAGATGTTAAACAGTAGTTGACCCAGCAAAGGCGGATGTGTCACTCGACAACATCTGTCATTAGGATTTCAAGGCCAGTCCAAACCTCAAATTCCAAGAACTTAATGAGTCTTTTTCTGTACGAAACATGACTTTTTAGAAGTAACATAAATCCTGGTAATGAATGATTATTTTTTGAAAATATATCAGATTACATTATTCGAAGTCTTTTTAATTTTAATCTTTAATTGAAGTAACTAAAGAGCATTTACTAAGCAATTCATGGCACCCGTATATAAAATAAACCATTTCATAAACATGACGCGCCACACAAATGGTTCCTTCAGAGAATGAGAAAGGACTTATATCGAAGTCTTGTAAAAAATTCAATTATTTAATTAATAATAAAATAATTATAAACACAACATATAATTAGTAAATGAACGCTGGCCTCCTAACACCGATGGAGTGCTCGATATCTGAATTAGACGCCGTTTGTAGCCTCCGTCACATCCGGAACTGAACATTCCGAGGAACTGAGAAGGCGGCTTCCAGGCTATGAGATCATACAGTAAGTTACCCTTTATGTCTCTGGAAAAATTTTATACGTTGCGTAATTTACGACTGAACTTGTTTGCTGGTATGAGAGTATTTAGTCTCTTTATTTAAGGAAGGGAGGGTGAAATCTGAGCTCATTTAGTAAGAGTCTCCCGTTAATGTCATTCATCTCTATTCTCCGTTTTCTACTTCACCGTGATGTTGCGAGTAGAAAAATTGATCGTCTTCTATATAACATAATTAGGTTTTATTCTTCGTGAAGCAAGTATATGGTTATCTAAATTACCAGTTAAGTTCCTAATTATGAGCATAGAATGTGAAATTCTAGTAGTATTTTTCTATCATAGTGTACATCACGCATTTTCGTTACAACGCAAAGAACTAATGATAATACAATCTTCACACGCTACTTGTCCGTAAAATAAGTTAAAGTCAACTTCACATTAAAAGAAGGCAGAAAGTTACTTAATCTTGTCGTTATATTGACAGTTAAATAAACACATCACTGTATTCATTTCAGAAACATTACCGAAATTCCAGGACGTTCTGGCAGGATTTCCTGCAACCAGAGGAAATTTTTCAGAGAATTTACGTCGGCGTTGTGATACAGGAGGTCGTGCAAGTTTTTCTAAGTGCACTTGGGGATCTTACGTCTCAGAATATTCCTTCATTCCATAAACCAAAGCTTGATTTCATTATAAAGAACACAACTCTAATTCATTATAAAAACCAAGACTTGACTTAATTCAAAAAACCAAAGCTGTACTTAATTTAAAAATCGAAATCTCTACTTCACTCCAAAAAAAAAAAAACTTGACTTCCCTCCAAAAACCAAAACTTGACTTCAGTCCAATAACAAGAAAACCTGACTTCACTCCACAAACTTAACACAGTCAAGAAGAACTTTCGCACCCAGTTGTAAGTTACGACGACATATATTGCTAGAAATCCCCGCCTTAGGATATGATTGGTGTGACGTCACCGCTATCTCAGGCGCAGCTCAGAAGTAGGCACCCAGCAGCGCGCGTAAGCTTCGTGGAGCCACCATTGTTCGAGTAACTTAATACTTTGAGTGCGACGTGACCACCGGTGGTCACTGAGAAATTTTCATAATACTGCTCATTGACCAGCAGTCACAAACTTAATTTTCATAACTGCTCAATGGAAACTAAATGAAGGAACGATGTATTTGAAGTTCGTTATTTTTTCAAAATTAATCTCTAAAATTCACTCTAATGCACTGAAAGATTTTCATAATACTATTGACCGATCAGCAGTCACATACTTAATTTTCTTAAATATTTATTGGAAAATAAATGTACGCACGACCTATTTAATGTTCGTTATTTTAAAAATTGATCTCTAAAATTAACTTTATTTTAAGTTGAACATCTAGCTTAAGTTTAACTTGCCGCGCTTAACGTCATTATGGGACCACGAAATTGGTTATCTTCACAGGATGATCTCTGAGTACAAAATGTCTTCTGTTTCATTTTCCTGTACCGTAAAATTCACCGATAAGGCAAGATTGGTTCACTAAATACCCCACGGCTGCAATGACACTTTGATGTTTTTTAGCAATGTTTATTACTATGCTTTCAATTTCTGCGTGATGAGTGAATGCGAGAACGATCTGTACAATTAATGGCACCAGGATTGGGAAATGCCTAAATGGCACTAAAAAATTTGTAAACTATTGTTTTAATCCCTGAAAAAGCTCATGTTCACCTAAACCTGGCATTGAAACTGAAGAAACATCTGTTCATTGTTATTTACATTTGGCCTTTCCCAGATTTTACATTTTTTTACTTCAATCCATATCATGAGGGAGCTTTAAATTTAACTAAGTTTAAGGAATGGATCTTTCTAAGTAAATTAGATGGCATTATTGTCGAAAATTTGTGGCAGGCTTTGCGGATGGGTCAGCTTTCGGAAGAAACCAAAGCTAGAATTTCATATTTTGCGTTCTCGTTAACTTGACTAAACAAAGAGAGACTTGGAGGTTATTTAGTGTTGTCGAGCAGGCACGTCAAACTTCAACTTAGCGTGTATTTTTGCACTCAAGATTTCATAATTTTCTACCTATGAATTTACACGTTCATGAAAAACCAATTTGTTCAGTAAATACAAATAAGTATTCGATTAGTGACACATTATATTAATTAACACCTCATGAATTACACGCATCATAAATGCTTCATTTAATTTATTACATACTTAAATACCCTATTAAGCACAAAATACACATGAGGCTTCTAGGGTCATACAGTACTAAGCGCCATATACAGGGAAAATGGGTTTTGTATGCGACTGTCATCCCCAAGCCTTCCTCTGTCTGGAGAGCCTATCGTCGGTATGCAGAAAGATGGTCACCAAAAAGGTCGAACATTTCTATTGGTTGCTGAGATTCTCAGGTTTCTCAGTCGCCAACCTTCGTAGCCGTTTTAAAAAAAAAAGTGCTCGATATTGTATGTTTCTCGCTGCATTACAAATATTTCGTAACTTACACCACTGGCCCATGTCCTAGGAACATGTTTGGACACACAAATGCCGTACATCCGACATCCATTCCTACTCAGACCCTGGCTGTCCCACTTGGCTGTATTGAAGGACTCTCAGAGACCTTGGACTTGACAGGCTGTAGGTTCACTCAATATCAATGGATGAACCTCATAGGTACCTGAACATTTTCTCTAAGAAACACAGGAAACAATGCTCAAAGTATGAGAACATTTTTCCGAGGATTCTTTCAGTCCGCTTAGGGGACAGGTGCAAGGGCTTCACACGAGTTTTTGATCATAGATAATGTTGATTTTTTTTGTGATTGGGTTCCGGAATGTGTCGAGATAGCTTACTTGGCTTTCTGAAGCTTGCCAGCTTTTTTTTTGTAATGGCAGATAGCTTGAATAAGTTGGAGTATTTAAAGAGTTAGTAGGGTATATATGTATTTATATAGGGTTCATGCTTTCCTAAGGCACGTACTGACTCCAGTTGTTTTTTTATATGCTGGTATAGCAGAGATGCCTAAAACTTGAAGCGAACTTAGTTTTCCCTGTTTTTAACATTGTGATGTTTCGGCATGCGCATGAAGCTACTCAATTATTTCCTTTGTGTTGCTTGGAGTAGCATTATAATATCTCAGAGCTTAGCTTAGGTGATTCCCAGTTCTCATGAATGCTCAAGGGGATTTTCCTTGAATTATTAACAAGTCTAAGTGTTTTTTTTGCCGGTATGTTTAGATATAATCACCGTGCCTGCGCTCGACAGTTGTTTTTCTTCGCTGGTCCAACAAAATAAAACCACTAACTGGATCAATGCGATATTATGCGGACATGATGACTTTTTAACTTTTGAAAACGTATGATCGCTTCGTAGTTCTTTCAGTTACTGTTACTGCACAAATAGAAACACAGGCAATTAGGAATTTTTTATTTAAAATGATTACGTGCTCATAAAAACTTCACAATCTTCAAGTATATTAGTTCATAAACAGTATATATTCATTCATAGTACTGCCTGTAGAAGGTCACACTAGACATCGACACTAAGCCACGTTCGTATCACTGTAACAAGCATCGCTCTGTCATTAAGACACGTTGAAGTCGTGACCGCTGGTCTTCTAACTCTTTCAATAGCGCAATCATAGAGAATCAGACCACCGACAATCGGTCGCTGATTGTGTCGTCGTCTCCTGTTCATAAACCTGATAATTTGGGCCACTGGCACGGAAAGAATTTCCGAGCGAGAATCTCAACGCAAATGTCAAGGTTTTTCATGGCGGAGTTTAGAAGTCGCCTTCGGCGCGTCAAGAAAGCTATGGAATTTGACTATCACACTTCTTGGAAGCCTGATTTTCCCGGGCGTGATAGATTTTCGAAGATTTGGAGCTAATTTGGAATTTAGAATTCAGTTGCATTCGATATTCACTGGGGCTTCCGGGAAATATTATGAGCTTCCTGCTTATTTAAAAATTAATAACTACAGCGAACAAAATTTACTACAAGTTGTTAAAAATATCCATAAAAATTTAGTTTGAGACGGAATAGATTGCTGAAATTCAACTTGTAACTTGTAAGACAATGTTCAATTTCTGAGATTTCTAGATTGAGGTAGCTATACTCAAATTTGACCATTGTACAAAAAATAAGAAACAACCTGCTTCTGTGTCTCCAGTGGTAAATAAATTCTCTTAAATTATTTAAAACATACATTATGAATACAACTCACTACAGATCAAGTGAATCATCGGAGCTGAAAAGGAAAAGTACGGTTTTCCTGGCGCAAAAGCGCCCATGGTGTAAGCAAAAATTGAACATTGGATACAGTTTTATAAGTTAACATGTTATGCGGCTCTTATGAGTGTCCACAGTTTCGTCTCATCAGTGCGGGAATTTGTTCCTTACTTTGAAAAGAATGTTAAAGGAGAACATAATTCATTTCCGACAGAGGAAGCCATGATATCTTGCGATCGAGGCAATATAACTAGGTGAACTTTGTTTGTATGACTGGAAGTTCCACTGGTTTTTTGAAACTGACTTTGTCGATTTTTCAGTCATGGTTGTATAATTTCTCTAAGCTCAAAAGCTTGCCAAAAATACTTCTTAAATATAGTTGTCTCATTTAAACAACAAACATATTTTGAATCCGCAAAATTGAATTTTTTTATAAAAAAATCCATGATTTCTTACAATACACAGCAAAGGTATTAATAAAAGATCACATTACTGCTTACAATACCCGGTGCAGTTATCAATAAAGAATACCATGACTACTCACAATATCCAAAGTAGTTAGTTCATCAATCCATTCAAAAATAGGGCAGGAAGAACTTGGTCACCAAAATTAGCACCGCGGCACAACTTTAAATTTCGTTTTCATTTCGTTTGAAAAAAACGTTGGCCGTCCAGGTCATTTCCTTGACTTCATTAATTTCGCCGCGGTCAGCACCTTGACTCCGCGCCATGCGAACGCAGTTCTTCGCAGTTCAAAATTAATAAAGTAAATGAACAGTAAAAAATAAATATGTTTAAATGAGAGTATTTTCTAGTCAGCGAATAAATAGGTTGAAACTGCTTAAATATTTTATGTACATATTTGATAAAAGAAATATGTTTGAACGAGACAAGTTTCTTGTCCACGATTAAATAATTCTAAACTGTTTCAATACTATCTAAATATATGAGCTGGTGTGGACGATTTGAAATTATTTTTCTTACGTCCCTAGTGTGCGTGCCTTTACAATGGTAGCATTACAGATCTTATTGAAAGTAAGCGATTATTTACTTGAAAAAACTAGAGTACCGGCAAGAAGAATTTAATTGTTCAATCTATTTAGTGACAACTGAATAAACTATTAGCTTTGACTGCCTCAATGCGACTATTTCAACTCTCAAGTCACGGTCTGTTGAATTATAACTTTGAAGATTCTGCTCGGCTTTATGTGGTTTGATTTAGAAAAATTATTCGGTTCACCGCACAAAGAAGTCCTTTGCTTATACAAAGCGTCCCAAAAAAATGTAATCCTTTAACTGATGATTTCTCATTAATTCTTAGCCTTTGTTTCAGGTTCAACTAAGGTCTATTCTATAAAAAGGTATTTTCTTAAATCGAATGTTTTTTGCTTTGCTTCAACTCATTACACTCGTATACACGTCAACAAGCACCTACATCAAAAAGAAAGGTACATGAGTACTGGCATTGAAAAAGTGAGTAATTATTTTTCGGGGAGACACACAACCATTTCTCAGCATTCAAAAACAAAATTCTTCAGTATCTGAAAGCCAGAAATGTTTTACAAAACATTTTCCATTGAAAAAAATACATGTTATTTAAGTGCGATTCCCTGGGTCGGAAAAATCATAAAAAAACACGTTAGGGGCTCAATAAGCTTACTGCGTTATATAAGGACGCATCCCAGCAAGTGAACGTCAGATAAAGGCAATATTTTTGAGATGTGTCGCTTTGATGAAAGTTGAGCACCTACACAAATTTGGCTGAACCTGATATCGGATTTCCAAATAATTTTCTTCGTGAGATTTATTTCATTGAAAGAAAAATTTTGGTCATCCTGTTTATTTCCTCGACTTCATTAATTTACAAAGGGCGTAGCAAATTCATAAAAGTATAATTCGCCAAGATTCCTACGAACGACTTAGAAGAACTTAGAAGAACTTACACAGCCAACTGTACCATTATGAACACATATCTTATGTGAAAATCAGTCCTCAGACTTCTAGACAAGAGACTAAGTTCTCAAATTCAACGGAAGTATAGAGTATATCTCCGTATATATGTTGTACGTTTGACATTCACTAAACTCGAAATCTTGCACGTTTTATAACATTCGCTATTTGCTTGCGTTCAAAAACATAAAACAATCGAATAATTAAAATTATATTGATGTAAAAATTACATACATGCAAACCTTCAACAATTGCGGTTAGCAGCAAACATCAACACGATGATTGAGCTTACAAACACCTATGCAGTGTTTGAGCTCACCTCATCTATTAAAACTGTATTAATTTGAGTTATTTTAGTGTTCTATTAACAACATTTAATTTGGAAATGTCGGTCAGGAGCATTTTTATTACTGCAGTTGAGGGTTGTATTATCGCGTACTTGTCTCAGCATGCGATGCCTGTGCTTTATTCGAGCGTTTAATAGAGGCCATTAAGAAGTGTACGGTCATTCAACCAAGTAGTAACCTTCTCGCCCTTCCAATCCTTCTCTTTATTCATTCAGTTGTGTTCCATTCACTTATTTGAACGCGTTACTATTCGACCTGCCACTTCCCACCAGCTCAATACCCCTTACTTTTAAATGTTAAGATTTGATCTGTTTCACCAGCTGGATAAATCATTTGTCGCATGCGTCTCTAACTACAGATGCTACAAAATGACCGATGTTGTTGTCATTCAAATGAAGAAGTTGGTCTATTGGTTATTGTCACTCGCGTGAGGAAAGGGGTCTATTGGTTATTTTTATTAGCGTGAAGCCTTTGGTCTATTGGTTATTGCCATTGGCATGAGGAAATTGGCCTATTGGTTATTGTCATTCGCGTAAGGAAAGTTAATCCAAGACGCCGGTATTCTTGGAGAGATGACGCTGCAAAGCGCAGCACGCCAGCTGCTTATCGTTATTCTTTAATTGCTTCCAAAGCAGCAAGCTAGAAAGCGACATTCGTAAAACTTCAATTGGTTTCTTATTCGATTTAACGAATGAATATATAATCTGATGCAAAAACGAGAAAAGAAGTAGAAAGTCACGCCTTTGATTCTTGCTTTGTGAAAAGATGCAATTTTCGCCTGTGAATGGGAAGGATGAGAAGCATGCAATTGAAGGTGGTAATGCTGAGATACACAGCATAATGTAACAATATTACTTTGCTTTAGAAACTACAGCTAAAGAATAAAAACACGGAGAAAGTCATCACGCTCGCACAATAAAAAACTCGAAGGAAATCCCATATGACTCTGATGTGCCTGATCAAGCAGGGAATCAGGAAAAAGTTCAAGAAGACATTTTTTGGTTTACACAAAATGGAAGATGGTGGAGAGTTGGTTATTGCAGACAAGAAGATTATTGCAGAGTTTGTGTATGAAGGTTCATGCAGTGAGTGCCGCAATTATTTAAAAGATCCTCTTTTAGGGTTAGGTCAATAAAAAATCAGCATAATCATCGTAAGACTTCGGAAAAAACACATTCATGAGATAGTAAATTCTTTATTATTGGCAGAAAACATAAACTTGTGCAAAAATGCAGTTTGTTGGTAAGGTAGAATCGTTTTCACTTTTCCTGGACTACAGTTACTGAAAATAAGAGAAAATAAAAAAATTTCACTTCGCGAAGAAAATATTGTTAAGGTGTATGCATGAATTACAGGGTTACTTAAATAAATACAAAATTAGGAACATATAGCTATTATCAAAATAAGAGTCTTTATTTTTCGAAAAATAGTTTTAGAACATGCTTCGAATTTTAGATACCCATACAGGTTAAAATTTCTTGCTCAATCCCTTCAGTTACATCTTGACCGCGTGAAAACAAAATCAACTATCGCATTAGTTGCACGCATTAAACTTTACATTTGCCAAATCGAGCACACACACAGAAACAAAAGTTCTCATCGTAAACCTTGTAACAGTTTTTCGAACCAGACCAATAAAAGCGGGGGCTGATACATTGGCGGAATGGCCTTCACAATTTTTTTTTTGAGTGCATTTCAGGGTGGGACCAACACAGAGACCTTGTCTAGACCCTTCATTGACTGACCCCACTGGCAGCGCGCACCTCTCCCCCTTCACATAATGGGTCATTCCCTTCACAGCCAGAGAAAAATTCAATTTGTCAGCGTGCTGACGTGGGATTGTTTCTTTTATAGTTTGGCCGCTGCTGAACGTATCAAAACTAAACTTGGGTGTGCCATTACGCACAAACTGACATGGGATTGTTTTTCCAATAGTTTGGCAGTGACTAAATGCAACAACACTACGTGTGGATCTACTATTTGCGCACATATTTCAAGTTTACGGAATAGTTTACTTGCTATGGCCGTTTTATATTTCCGTATCCAAATTATGAATGACATAATCGAGCACATTTACTATAGTTGACTTTTCAAGATATCGTGTATTTCAAGAGTAAAGGCAACTTATGAATATGATTATGAAGATTTAATAAATGAATGGTATGAAGATTTAATACAGTCGAAATCGAACGACACCCTCTATTTCAAATGTACAGGTAACTTTCAAAATGAAAGGGATAATCTCATGGAAATTTCAATTTATTGGCTTGAAAACTTTCAAACAGAAATTTCTTCTAAAAGGTGATGATTTTAATCTTTTCAAAGATTAAGGGGTCACTGCAAGATTTTAATTTTTTTCATCCGATTCGTTTGAAATTTGGCCAGTATAGGTATTTGTTGAAAAAAAACCATAGGTTCCTTTGAAAACTTTTTCGATTTAGGCCTTATTGTTTTAATAAATAAGAAAAATTAGTTTATTGGTATATTTTTATGCATATTTCAAAAAAATAGAGGTCATTGAGTTTTCATGCTAGAACAACACCAAAGACAGTTTCAGAATCCTTGAAGCAATTCTGACAAAAGTATGGTAGAAAATTTGTACATTTGTAACTTTTCGTTCTGTTTAAAGGCGATATTTGATCACTAACTAGAATATACACTAATTTTGGGTTTTGAGCTTGATAAAAAAAATTAATTGTACAACTGGGAAATTTTCTACCGTACTTTTGTAAGAAATGTTCTAAGGGTTCTAAAACTGCCTTTGTTTTTTTCTAGCATAAAAACTCATTGACTTCTATTCTTTTGAATGTTGACAAATGAGGGCTTGTTAGTAATCAGGCCTAAATAAATTTTTATCTGGACTGTAATATAATGGATAATTTATGTAATTGAATGCTGTTTTCATTTTTATTTCGATAATCTCTATGCTTTACTTCTTATTCGCACCGTGATATGTAATTTACAAAAAAATAATAAATAAAAAATATTCTTTTTTTATACAATTTATGAACTTTTTTGTAGTCTGATTCTTATGAAATTTGACTATTATATGTAATCTTCAAAAATCTTTTTGTAGTCTGATTCTTATGAAATTGGACTATTATATGGTAATCTTTCCCCTCAGGGGGATAAAATTATTGTATCTATGGGAATTAGCGCTCCCAGGGGAACCATGTGAGGGCCCGAGCTAAAGGTTAGGTAGGCTTCCTTTTTGTTGTAATAAAATAGGTTTTTGTTTTGTTACGGACCATCTTTTTCGGTTCACTGCTGTCCTGTTTTTCAGCACCTACTACTTTCTTCTTCAACTTTTTTCTTGTTTCATGCAACTTCTTTCCTAGCTTACTGTTTCTGTGTACCTTGTGCATAGATTCCGCGTTCCCTCAACTCCATACTAAATGGTGCCTTCCTCTTTCCTCTCTTGGAACATCTTTGTCGTGGTTAAGGGAGGCTAAAAATTTCTTATATAATAATAATAATATGGTGATCTTTAGTTTTTTGAAAAATTAGACATATTGTTTTTTCATAGATATTTCAAAAGAATAGAACTCATTGAGTTTTTATGCTAGAACAAAAACAAAGACAGTTTTAGAATTTTTGGAACATTTCTAACAAAATATCGGTAAAAATTGTCAATTTCCATGAAATCCAAAATTCAGGATTTTCATTCCCCTTACACCTCCTGAGGGGGGTTTTGGGGTTCTTGCGTCCGTAGCTCCATACAATTTCAGGGCACGATAACCCATCACCTAAGGATCCTTTTTCACCAAAAAAAAAGTAAATGACCCCAGGTGGCCCGCGGGGGCCAAATTTGGCCCGAATTGACTTCCTTAACGACGTTCTGTTCAAGTCTTTGCCAGATGCTCTATAATATTAAAAATTTATACGAAATAACCTGTCGGGAGTGAACTTTATAAACGAATTTCATCCCGCATTTGAAAGGAAATCTTTCAGAAATTTTCATTGTCTCAGCATCTCTGGGATCTTTACTCCGTGACCTCATTTTCGGCATCGGGGGTCAACTGATGATCATGAAGAAGTGAAAGAGGACGAAGTGTTCTTCAGAAAGAGAGGGGATTTTTGAAGATGGTGGAGATATTCTTCAAGACTAAGGGAATTTTTCCAAAGGAGGGAGGTATTCGCATGAAAAAAGGTATTCTTTCAGAGTGTTATTGTCATTGCGGTAAGATGGGCGATTTTTAAGAGTGCGGAGGTTTTCTGAAGATGATGGTAGATTTTCAGAGGGTAGAGGTGTTTTTGGAGGTAGATTTTTAGAAGATGGAGGTATTTTTGAAGATGATGAGAGATTCTTCTCGAGAGTGAAGGTGTTCTTACAGATTATTGGGATTGATCTAGAGTGTTGATCAATTCTTGCTGATGAGGGAGATTATCCTAGAGAGTGTTAGAATTCTTGCAGAGGATTTGAGTTTTTTTATGGTGTGGGGGTATTCTTAATGAAGATGAAGGATTTTTATAGAAAGGGAAATTATTTTAGAATGGAATGTTCAGCAAGAGGAGGCTATCCTTCCAGATTTGTGGAGGAGAGCGAGTCCAGCTCACGACTTTCAAAAACGTAAACGGTGTTAGAGGGCCGTAAAGATTCCGAGATAAGAACAAGGTGTAATTGAGATGGTATTTATTTCTTCTAAGCGGGATCTTAGATTCTATTAATTCGTTGAATTGGTTTATGATTTTTACCAGTTTTATTCTAGCCTGTTTCCTTTCGAGTAAAGGGAGAACACATTCTTGCCACAATGATATTTTTTACTTGTGTCCTCTTTTGCAATAAATATTGTCATTTTTAAGTGTATGTTAGAAGATTGTCGAACATTGTTGTTTTCGTAAGTACAAAGAACAGAGATTTCAAGGTTCTTAATTTAACAAGAGTTTGTTGCTAGAACTAACGAAAAATGACCCGTGCTTTTATGTCACGTAAGTTGTTGTATCGTACACCACTGCACCTTGCAGCGTAAGTTCTCATACTACTTACTACGTCACGTGTTACTACAGCACGTTGCGCCTCCAAGTCAACGTAGGAAACCTTACGCTTCCAGCTGTACTGCTACGAAGACGTGAAGTATTTCACAAGTCTTGCTCCTGTTCAGTAGAAATGAACGTTATCACGAGTGAGAAATATATGCGTCATCAATAGAAGCACAAACGGAACATTTATTTCAACGCTTATATCTTCCGCACCAAAAAGTTCACAGGGAAGCAAATATTTGGTCTTATTTTCAACTAAACAGTCGCACGAGTGCTTCGCATTTATCTACTTACCTCCACTAGAAGAAAGAGATGCTCATCGTCCACTGACTTAACAAACCTTTTAGTCGGGAATGTCTATGCATATGCTAATTTTAATGCTGGTAAAATCACTCAGTGGTAATGAACGTCTTGAGCTAATTTCACAAAGGTTTTTATTGAATTTCTTCTATTACGTTGCAGTTTTTTATAATTAATATTCAGTAAATTGCATGACTAATATATTGTGTAAAATCGGGTGGCTTTTCCAAATGCATTCATTTGTTTTCATGTCGAATTCGTCGAGAAAGTCAGTGACTGCAATTCCATGTCCTTGAAAACACCATAGATCATATGCTAATTACTCGGCTCTGATAAGGATTCAAGTTTCTTCTGTATAAGAATTCAGGTCTGTTTTGTACGTGGAATGGAGACGTGTTCTATCTGGGATGCACATATTTTTCGTGAGGCGCACGCAAGATACGTATGTTCAGCTGGTGTACGTAGCAGGAGGTTACTTGTATCCAGCTTTTAGTTCGCTCAGTTTGACGAAACCCTTGATATAATTTAACATTTGTTTTGTTTACTTATAAATCCAGTTAGTTAGTTACTCATTGTTCCGTTTCTATCTATTTTCTGTGAATTCAGTTATTTTAGTAACGGTAGCTAATTTAGTCAACTGTCGGCTACAAGTCAACTTTCGTTATTTGAGGAGCACGTTAGCTTCTTTTGTTACATCGTCATGTGTCTTACTTAACTTCTTAAACCCTTTTTCGCAACCTGGAAAACTCCTTTCTGTATGTTTTCTAGCCACGTACTGGAAATTTGGCTTACTCGAGACCTTCAAGTCCAATATGGCATTTTTAATTTTCGTGCATCATCGAAAATGATTACATCCCGTTACATCCCGACCAGTAATAAGAATTTTAATACATAAATCCGTTTGGGTAGTTAAGGAATCCTATCTTTTATCATATTTAGAGTTAAGTTTAAAAACTTGTGTGACATTAAAATCTCTCGAAATTTAAGTCCAATAATAATTGGAGTTACTTATTTTCAGGGATATATGTTTAATTTTTTTTTGGTCAAGTGAAATTATCTTAAGGGTTTCCTTCTGCTGTGTGAGCTCGGGAAAATAAAGGAAACGTGTGTCATGAAATAAAAAAAATGTATCAGCCCTCGTTTGAGGGTAAAATTTGATAAAAATATTATATATCATTTGACTCATAAGTGTAACTTTTCAGGCTACCTGGTAGCGGTTTTAAAATAACTCAATCGGCGAGAATACTTTAAAATAATTTTTTGACTGAGGACATAAACTAAAAACAGTTTATTTTCTTAAATGTTGATACATGAAATGCTTTACGACAGACTGGATTTTAGAAATTGGCTAGCAAAAAGTTCCTAAATTTCTAGATTTACACGAGACAACTTAGCCATTATGGTTCTATGAGCTGTAGGAAGAAGTATACTCAACGAGTACGGAAAAGTTTCAGATAAATAAATATGAAAATAAAATTTTAAAAGTTTGTATTCAAAGTAACTGGTGCTTGAAGTTCAATACTGTGCAAGGTTTTTAAAAAGTTTCATAACGCTTTATCAATATGTGCTAGATATTTTATTAATGGCGTTAAAGTTACTTTATCAATAGCTGATCAAACTCTTATATTGCTGTGTCGAATGCCTCAATACGTCTCATTAAATGTAAAATTAGGTGAGTCGAAACGTTTAATTTAACTGTAAAGCTTGTATATATAATGCTACCAATTTAATTTCAATTAACTGTGAACCTTTTAAATATAATGCTTCCAATCAAAGCCTTTTCCCTCGCTATTATTTTCGTGTTCAAACTTCCTAAAAATACAAACCGACATGTGTGCTTCTCAATATGTCATGCACCGTAGGATGAAATTTACTAAGCAAAATTTATTCAGAAGATGGTAATCGAAAGCTCCTAAAACAAGTTGAAGAAAGCTGATGAAGAAATGGGTAAATGTTTGATACTATTTGTAAGCAAAAGTTTACTGATAATTATCATAAGCCAATAATAACCGGCAAAAAAAAGTCAGCAAAAACTAATAAGCAAAAGCTTATGGAATATAATAGGCAAAAGGTTTTTGAAAATAAGATGCGAAAGCTCTCAAAATTTAATGAGCAAAAGCTAATAAAAACAAGAAAAACAAAGCGGGTACTAACCTCAAAAGCTCATAATCTATCTTTACTTTCCATTTTCGGCATTTTTTAACACGTTCCCTGCGTATTGGGCCACATGTGTGCCAACAGGTAAATTGCCCATTTATGTTCCGGTATAAATGAACGACATTTTTGTCAGTTTCACGACTTTTTCAAAGAATAACTTTTACCGTATGAGGTAAATGTTATTGCGCAATTGCGTTGTTCACATTTGTTAAGAAGGGAAAACTTTATTCAAGCAGTAAAGTCGATTTTCCTATTCTGCTGCTTAGACCTAACCAAACCAACCGTTAACAGCCGTGGAAACGCAATTATTGATTTTACTGATAAATAACATGTGGATATATATTTTCAAATTGATTGTTTAAATTGTGTGAACAAAATTATTATTTTCGAGCAATCCAGATAACGCAGTTACCCTCATATATGTTTTCTCTTACAAATTACAGAAAACAAGAAATGGTTTCCGTTTATCTGATACACTACAAATTTTATCTCAAAGTGTTCGAAAATTTTTATCAAAAATCCTATTGAAGAAAACGGGCTCCGAATGTTCCAATAATTTTATATTTTCCAGATAAGTCCCGCCACTAATGCAACACACAAGTTCACCCACTTGTAACTTTCGAAATAATGCACCTATCGACTGCAAATTACTCTCAAACGAAAAATGTTTTAATCTTTCGTTTAAGGGTTATGTGAAGTTGATAGGTGCATTATGTAGAAACTTACAAGTGAGTGAGCTTATGTGTTGCATTAGTGGCGGGGCGTATCTGAAAAAACAATAAAGACTGTACAATGTTCCAGTTCGAGCTCGAAGTTCAAAATCTTATTTTTCATCTCGCTTGTGCACTTATCAGTATCAATGATGGTGATATGAATGAGAACTGTCTGATTTCAAATAAATTAAAGCTGTTCATATGTATGAAATTTTCATGGAAAATTCACGAGTTGAAAAACAAACTAATGAAAGAAAACGTAAATTCGGGTTGAGAGTTTCTGAAAACTTGGACACGTATAATTTTGTTTTTTTAAACAGCTATTAGAACTATGGCTTAACTCAGTCTTAGTAGACTATTCTAGTTGATAAAAAATAGAATTTTTATAACCTATCAATAAATTTTTGCGCTTAAAACTATAGGCACATTAGGCACGAGGGAACGCCTATCACATTGCTTCTTCAGTTCTTCATCTCCTGAATTTTGGGAGGGAAAATGAACATTTACCACAAGTGCAGCTTCCATTGATATAATGCTGAGCTTAAAACATGAGGCACCGAACTACTGAACAGAAATTGTCTTTTGGTCCTTCGGAAAGTGTCTTTAAGTTAATGAAATGAGTCAAAGTTAATTATTATAATTTTTGAATAACTTGTAGCGATAATCTTATCAATCTGCAATTCTTATCAAAGCTTTCCTTAATGCAAATTAGTCTTTCTTTTAATTTTATTACCCTGCAATATTTTATATTCTCTTTTATTTTAACCGCTATACTCCCCTTCAATCTACAGAGCCTAGTTTATGTAACAAAACTATTTAATTTTATGTTGCAAATAGTAGTTTTTCTTTACGCTCTTTCTCAGTCTAGCTCCTTCTGACATGCTTTATAAATTTGAAATTCGTATGAGTACATGAATAATACATCTAAATCACTCGGAATTATCTCTTTTAATAAGTTGCAGTCTCCAAGATCTCGGCTAGATCGTAATTTTTTTATAAATTGCCTCATTTTTTTGATTTCCGATATAAGCCGAAATGAAAGTTGGTCAAGTTTTACGGGAATTTTTTGTTGAGTGAAAGATGGTAAAAATAAGTAAGAGGAGTCACGTAACTTGCCTTTCATTAACTCTACTTTGTAAAGCTTAGTTTTGAGAATGGGCAGAGAAAAAATTTATTTAGACGTATGTGACATTGAAATGATAATTGCTTTGGGCCTAGTTAGTCTACACTGACGCAATAAAATATCCACCATTGAAAATGGAAATACAAGCACTATATTTTTGTTTTTAAAACAAGGCCGATATTTTCAGTACTTTCACAAATTTTTCATGGATTCATGTCTGATAAAGTAGTAAAACTTATGATGATGTTATTGCGGCTACTTTTACTTATGCTGATGGTACATCAAAACGTTAATCTCAAACGGATTTGTGCAGGGGCAAAATTTTTATATTATCTTTTATATGAAAATTCTATAGTCCAAATTTCTCGCAATTGTTTGTTTAAATCTTCATAAGGGTTGAAAATGAAAAGCAAGATTAACGAAGTAGCGATAATCATCATGTTTTTTAATGTATTTCAATGTCAATACATCAACAAAGTTGGGAGAAGCGTCATATGTCTCAATGTATTCCATTATCAATACATTAACAAAGTAGGGAGAAGCATCAGGTATTCCAATGTATTTCAATGTCAATACACTAAAAAAGTATGGATAATACATTAAAAAGGGGGAAAATAGTTACACGACAACGCGAGGTGGCTTCTGTGAGGATACAATATATTTTCAAGATTATAATACGATGCGCTAGTTGCTTCACTTACAGACATGATCTTACTTGCACAGAAACGCAGTTTATTTTTGCGAGTATAGAAGAAAAATTGCGTAGTATTCTCTGGTAACACTTGAGTGACATTCTGTGTGTTTACAAAATCTTTATTCTCAGCGTTCACAACCTTCCAACTCACATGAACTAAACTAAAATATATTGACAGATGCTTCTAAGAATTGCACCCTGATTATTCTTTGGCGCTACTCAAAAAGGAAACTCGATTACAAAAAATATCAAATAGGTGAGCGGTAACAGCGCTGACGTAGATTATAATGAATATTAAATAGGTGAGCGATAACAGCGCTGAAGTGGATCCAACATTCGAATTCAGAAAATTCAGGTACAAAAATGAAATTCCTTTGTTGTTTTTTCTTTGCTCAATGCCTGTAAGCGAAATTTTTGCTCTCGGTTATGTAGGTTCATGGATTTTCACACGTAAGTGTTATCAGACCTTGGATGATACTTCAACAGTTGCGAGCTGTTTGTATGACAACTGATGGAGAGGTTTCGCAAATTGTGCAGAGAGAGTGATGTGTAGCAAGTGATGGAGAAACATCGCACATTTTTTCATCCACGATGTTAATTTACGTTTTTATTCCTGCATCAAGCACGTGTTATTGAGTCTTTACGAAATGTTGATCCAAAAGAAATTTGAATTACTAAGCCATGAACTTTACCGTTAAAAAGTTCAGAAAATATAGTTACTAAATAAAAATGCTAAAAAATCGGGACAGTCACCACAAACTTTTTCTTCTCAACAGAGTCTTTAATCAATTAAATTTTTACTTCCATGCTGCTCTAGTTACGTAGTTTTATCGTTATCAAAAATAAGGTCGTTTTTCTTAGTTAATTAGAAATACATTTCATTCGCAATAACTGATTTTAGATGAACATTTTGCACGCACAAATTTTATTGTTTTTACCATGTTATTTTTGTGAGGGGGTAATACTAAAATGAATTTCTATTCATATAAATAAACTGAAATTCAAAACAGAACTTAGGTTTCATTGCCTACATAGCGTTCTGCTACCCAATCATGAGCGAGAAGAAGGGACGGAAATTATAAGCTTGAAAGTTAACTATATACAGTGTGTCCCACAAAATCCCTAACATTTCTATAGGTTAATTAGGAAGGATAATTTTGCGAGAAATTAAATGCTTATGGTATTCTTACGATAGTATTCCTGATACGGGAAATAAATATTCGGTACAGGTTTTTGTGGGACATACTGTACAGGTTTCATCTATTCACCTGTCTTGTTATTAAAGCGCTTATACATTTGTTTTCACCACAAACTATGGAATAGGGTTTCTTGACGCATCAATTCTACAACTCATTATGTTATCGACAGTAGGGTGAAATTTTTTTGATAATCCGTACAGTACACACAGAGTGATGTATTTTAAGTCTTGTATTAAAGTACATGAAGTTATTTCGAGTCAAGTGAGATGAAATCTGTTTAGCGACCTAATTTGAACTGAACTGTAAGTTTTCTTTGAGTTTTGCGTTTTCTAGACTCAAAAGTATGAGATTAAAAACACCAATTATACACACTTGGTCGTCTAAGTCTGTCTCCGATGGCATCGCACCTCTCATCTTTTGACGACAGAGCCATCGTAACTTAAACACACTGGCTGCATTTTTCTAGCTCTTGAACTCAAGTCAGCATCAGAACGCAAGTTTCAACTCTTATCAGAACGAAAGTTTTTCAAGACATTATGTCTTTGCTCATTTTGTGCAGTGATGACAGCAGCTTCTTTTCTCATGCAAACCCAACCATGTTGGATAATTTTCGATATCTTTACAAACCGATCTGTTAAGTTCTTGATGCGTGGACAATCACAATAGGTCAAAATTTGTAGACAGGTCCACGAAACATTGTGCTGTTGCAGGCATCTGGTAAGAATATTAAACAGATTCATTTTTTATTGCTTAGTTTTCACCGGGATTCCCTCTTCAATTTTTTTACATCGCTGGGGGAATTTACGACCTGGTCGCTGTGGTGATATTGTTGAGAAATAATTTAAATAATGGCGCACCGTAAGCTAAATAATGTTCTTAATTTAAAATTCGAATAAGTTTTGCAAACTATTTCCACTAAGGAAAATCGAACGGTAGATTTAGCCTCAAAAAGACGTAAAATAAGTTAAAACTTTGATGTTCTTCTCAAAAAAAGCCATTAACGGATTTGTTCATGTAATGAAATAATAAGTATTCGAAGATGTATTCGAAATAAAAGCGAAAAACTCTGAAGTCATTAAAAACGGTTACGCAATGAAAACATGGGACATTGATCTTTTTGAGTTCAAAATGCTATTATGAGGCAAAACTGTGACCTGACATAAGAGGAACACGATGAATTTTACTTTAATTCGTGGGATACCAAAAGAAGTACAAACGATCGAAGAAGCCTTTAGTGTGTTTATAAACTGCTTTAGGTTAGAGGGGTTGTGGGATTTGGTGAACAGTCCGAGGTATGTTTTAGAAGCAATAGACTTTGTGTTGCCTTTATTTCATTCGTCGAAGGGAAAAACATGTAAAGTTTGAAGTCTAGATGCCTTCGCGTTCAAAACACAGGCGCAAGAAGATGCCCTTCAAAGAAAATGAGAAGGCACACTGTAAAAGAGCTCAAATTTACTCGTGATGTTTTTTCTTGAGTGTTTACGACAGACTGATGACTTAGCGACAAAAACTTGCAAATCGATGTTGAAGCTGGAGTGCTTTTTTATCCTAGTTTGTCTGGCTTACAACTCCCTCTGAGCTCTGTTTGGAGTTGCCAGCGTGAATGTTAAGGCAAAAAGGCGATAACATAAAATGCCTGAAAATGCAATCGCCGTACGCAGGCGGGCAACTTTATACTTTATACAACTTTAAGTGGGAATACGAATCAACGATGTGAAATTTTACTCAAATAAATCTGTAATTTTTGTGACTCCTTGAATAGAATTTTCGCAGAATTTCTCTCTTCTGATGGAATTTATTGAAGTTTTTTATTCTACCTGTACCTCCTCATGTAGCTCAATTGTGCTTGTAATTATTGTAGTAATTATAGTGGTAATGTGCTAGTAATTATTGTCCGTGTATTGTAGAGGTAAAATGCCAGAAGGAAACTACTGGAGGTAGAATAACCCTGATTTTTCGTGACAGTTTATATTAACTTTCAGGGAGTTACAGCATTAATTTTGTGCGATGGATTGGAGCGCACGAGTTGTAGTGGGTTCCATTAATAACCTAAACCGCAGCCTTGTGCTCTCAAGTCTATATCTCAGACATGTTAGTGAAGGACTCTCTTTGTCATTCGAGAGCAGGATTCTGATAAGCAAAGCATCTGTAGACACTTGACAACCATTGATCAGCCCATACTCGGAGTGTATTGGAAACATCGCTCTAGTGAGGCAACTGTGTTATAGACAAAACTATATTTCTGTATACCTAATAAAATATCAATATATTATTTAAATAAAAATATGTATTGAAAATATGAATCTTGCTCAAAAATATGAATCCATTTTAAAGTGAAAATAGATTTAAAAAAGAGTCGATTTTAAAAACAAGAATATATTTTATACGGTAATAAATAGGAATAATGTGTATTATGCTGGTTTGTGCTCACACATGTGTATGTTTGTTTGAGAACACACAAACGCATGCGTATGACGCTTCATGGTGTTGTGGTCGCTAATGTATACTACTTGCCTGTATTCTTATGTTTGAACACTATGTGCCCAATACGTACAGTATGTGAACAAACACACACACTTATGAAGCCCCATGATAAAGTAGTCGTAGTGAAGATAACTACCTGGGAATTTTGCTGCCTGAAGCTTATTAGGAGATTCAGGGCGGTTTTTCAGAGAGATGGCGTCTAACGCAACTTGTTTTTGTCCAGTAGTTTCTGGGCGCAGCAAAAAGTGCGTCGGACATCCCTGACGCCCTCGGCTTGTTGTGCGGGCCACTCATCAAAAAACTTACCGAAGGCGATGGAAAGTGCGTCACTCAAGTTTTAAAGATTTAATGCCTTAACTGAGGGTTAGGTTTTCAAAACTTTAGTTTTTCGAAAGGAGAGGAAAGTACGTGACTCAACTTTTGAAAATTTTATGCGTTTACTAAGGGTTGGGTTTTCGAAACTTTAGTTAATCAATGCAGACCGGGAGCGTCCAGGAATATTAACGTGAGTGAATTAAGATGGGATGCAGTATTAGGAATGGGCTTAGATTTTGGGTTCCGGCTTTTGGCATTTTTTCTGGATCTGCGGGAAGCGCCGAAGTCAATTGTGACCCAAAAACACATGGCTTGAGCTAGCACATGTTGAATAACAAATATATCTTCGAAAATATGGATCTTTTCCAGATAACCCCGCCACTAGTGCAACACAAAAGTTCGCTCGCTTGTAACTTTCGAAATAACAAACTTATCGACTTCAAATTACTCTTAAACGAAAGGTTGAAACATTCTTTCGATCAGGAGTGATTTGAAGTCGATATGTGCATTATTTCGAAAGTTACAAGTGAGTGAAATTATGTGTTGCATTAGTGGTGGGACTTATCTGGACAAGATAAAAAAAATTAGGGAGTAATATCAAAACCTAAAACAGAATGAGAATAACTAAAGGACGATCGCATTTAGAGAGCACCGAAGGTCAGACAATCGACGGCTCCGAATCTTTACCTTTTGTGTGTGTTTTTATTAGTGTTAAATCTTGCCAAGGTCGTGGGCCCTGCCTGGAAGACTAGGCTTATAATTTCGACTGTTGAAGAGCACACGCTGGCCTTTCTTCTAGTTATTTTTAGTTGCCATCTAGCTTTGTTTAGTGAACAAGAAGAATCAAACGTCGGAAACTCCAAATAGTGATAGTGAAATTACATTACCTGTCTAATGACGCTTTTCAACGATTTCTATTGAGCATGTATTACCTGCAGTATTATTTACATTTATTTCATAAGTTCATTACAAGTACTTTCAACTATTTCAAAACCATTTCTATTCATCCAGCTGCCTTAAAAGCGACAAATTGTTTAAGATTCTGTTTTTGACTGATGGTCCCCGGTGCAATATGAATTTTAGGTATTTACGACACTAAAGTAACTTTTGGAAGAACTTTTTAGTAAATAACTTGGTTACAATAGCCGTATAATAAAATAAAAGCATTCTTTGTAGGCTATTTGTTGTTAAATTTATTTTGAATGTCATGAGTAACAATTTATGTTATGATTGTGATGAATGAATCTTCCAAAGGTTTAAAAATATCAGTGACTCGTCTGTTTGAGAACATCTATACCATGTCCTGAATTAATTTTTGTATCATCTATACCAAGTCAAAGTGGCTCAAAGCGTTCGTCACGTAATTTTTAGTTTTCATAACCTTATTTAAGCTTATCGAAGTGGTTTTTACCTACAGTGATTTAAAATACGACAATGTATGTGGGACACTCATGAACACATGTAGACTGACACTGACCTGTTTTTATTTCTTCAAATATGACACAATAGTACGTACAAAGTAAGCAAGTGTTATAAAAACAATAATTACTGATGGACATATTTGTACAATAACTTGAAGATTGCATGCGTTTATTTTAATTCAAACAAATTTAAAAAATAAAAAATGAGATGGTTGTGCACGTCCGAAATGAAAAATTCTTTTCCTTCATATATAACAACTCTATTGAAACATTCAATTTCTAACTAAAATTCAAACAGATAAAAAAATTTTTGTTTATTAAGCAGGAGGGTAGTAAACCCTAATCATTCAAATATCGACGATTTCATTTATCTCATGAAAAATGTCGACCAAATGAAGTAATAATTGACGAGAGTAAAATTACCAAAACAACACAGAGTAATTAATTGAGACATCAGCGATAGCCAGGTAGATTTTACATGATTCTTGCGTAATCACGAAGAGGATTTTAATTTATGTGAATTTGCTTGAATTTTTTCCATTTTGAGAATTTTAAACAAAGTACTAGGAAGTATACATTATTTTCCGCCTGAAAAATATTCATATGTTCCATAATAAATGCACGAAATATGTTAACTCCACATCCAAGTATTATTCTACTGTCGTAAATTACGTTGGGTATTCAGGTCGCATCACAAAGGAACACTGGGAGGCTTTGTAGGAATGAATATTACGACTTTGACTACATTTAAACAGAACTCCCAGTTCAGACGACTTGTGATGCGAAAATCTATTATTTTCAGGAGAATTACTGCTGTGATTCACATTTTCAGGTGAGGCAGTAATAGTGATAACATGTGCAACAGCAATAAAAAACTTTAGCTGCGCAGAAACAACAAGTCCAATGGTACAAAATGGAGTCACGAAGAACACAACTCACGAAATATCGTGCCGAGCTCCTACGCGTTTATTCATCATATCAGTACAACTAAATTGTCACCTTAACTTTATATTGTAAATAACGAAACCAAAACCGCATATTTTATATACATATAAATATGTCATTATCGCAAGTTTAAAAATATTTAAGATATGTTTTATGCTATACGGATAAATTCACAGAAAGATGTTGGACTCGTGAATTGCGTCCAGCAGTTCCAACTCATTTGATCTTCATAGTTTAAAATTTCATCATGCCACCATGGTAATACATGTGTTTTTAAAGATACTTTTCCTTAATGAGAAAACCGAAAGTATCAATCTAACTTACTCTGGTAGTTGAAGTCTCCTAATCCTGAAAAATATCAATCTACGTTTAAATGGTTGATACAAAATGGTTTCTAGTTTCATATCGAAGTTCAGCATGATGGAATCACAAAGAGTTTCATGTTACAAGCGAATAGTGTACAAATGCGTTGCTGCCTCTGCCGCCACTGATTACGACTGCATTAATTGCACTTCAATGTGAGGGTGGCACAAGTGATACCATCATTATTTTTCACGATCGAAAGGGGAAATTTCTGCATGACGGAGCGCTGATTAAAACCACATTGGTAGAGCAAGTAATCTCTGAGGTAGAGTCTCGTGACAACGGACTCAGTTATACTCCAATTCATTCAGATGCAGCTCCTCAAAATAAAAATGACTTCAACAACAATAGCATTCACTAGGAGGTAGCTTCTCACGTCTCACGTTGATCTATGTATGGCATTCTTAAATTATCTATGTTCTAAATTCATTCAAAAATTAAGTTCGCTGGTATTTCGTTTTTAAATTGCAGTCTTGCTGTGTTTCGTTACCCTGGTATATAAGTCGGGCGTTCAAAGTAACTGCACACTAAAAGTAGCCGGTATCATTTTGGTAAGCGTCCTGGCAAGATATTTTGTTCACTCTTCGTCAGATTCAGACATTAAAGCCTTATGACCCTCCACATCATAAGTTTTGGGTGCGTCATCATTGCATGTTAGGTTCAAGATTCGGCTGACTGTTTGTAAACTGTACTCTTTAACTTGTGTGTAGACCAAGTGATTGATTATGAATGCTTCGAGCAAAACAACGATAATGAGAAAGGCGAAGAGGGCTTCAATGCGACCAATTTGCGCGTGGTCATCTTGGTCCCATTGCGGCATGAACGATGGCCCGTACAGGACGAAAGCCTCGGCAAATAACCAAAGACCCTGGAATGAATAAACAAAATCTAGATTATTACATGCAAAATGTCATTTCTGAGAAGCAAAAGCTAGAATAATACAGGCAAAATGTCATTGCTGAAGAATAAAAGTTATATTTTCATTTCTGAAAAATAAAAGCTAGATTAAAAGCTCCAAAGTATAATTTATGAAATAAGCTAGATTACTACATGCAAAATATCATTTATGAAAAACAGAAGCTAGATTATTACATGAAAAATATCATTTCTAAAAAACAAAAGCTAGACTAATGTCTGCAAAATATCATTTTTGAAAAGCAAAAGCTCGATTAATACCTGCAAAATACTATTTATGCAAAGCAAAAGCCAGACAAAAAACAAATTAAAGTATAAAAATAATACCTTTTTATTGTTACAAAAGCTGGAGAGAAAGCCTCCAAGATATAATTCTAAGATAAGATGATGAGCAAAATCTCTAAAGCTTTGGACATCCCAGAAGCCATAACGTAAAAAGACAATTAAAAGACTGAACCAAACACTCCATAGAGATGAATATCCTAGAAGCTACAATCTAAAAGGATAGTCAAACAACTGAATCAGAAACTCCATAAATCTGAATATCCCAGAAGCTACAACGTCTGAACCAAAACCACCGTAAGGCTGAATACTTAAGAAGCTACAACGTTAAAAGGCTGAACCAAAAATTCCATAAAACTGAATATCCCGGAAGCTACAATGTAAAAGGACTGTCAAAAGGTTCAACCAGACACTCAATTAAACTGAATTGAACTGACCGTAAGTGTCAAACTGGAAGAGCGGCCGAGTGCAGCGAGGACACTTTTTCTGTCCCTCATCTCTACGGCCACGCAGACAGCGGTGGTGACGATCACGTACACCATCAGCAAGTGCATCTGGTGGGGAAATTCTACCGTGTTTCATGCTGACATCAAAGTACTGGTTTGCGATCGTGAACTCCGTGCTAGAGACCGGAAAACATGGTGAATTTACTGAGTGAAAATTGAATTTTTGGGGTCTTTAGAGCATGATCAAAATTTTCACCCATTGTTGAAATCTTAGGGTTTAATGCTCTTTTTCGCCAGTTATGTCACTTATTCCTTATTTTCAGCGCCTTGAAGTACCTCTGAACATGAGTACTTTTTACTATAGCGTCTGTGAAGCTGTCGAATACCGAATCTGTTTAATTAAACTCTGTCCGTGACACTAATGTCCATTTCTAACTGCATGTTCCTGTAAGCCAATAAGTATACACATAAAATTGTTGGTGAAGGAGACGTATCTTCAGACATATCAGAAAACCAAGTTTAAATGATAAAAACAGAAATATTAGTTGAAAATAGCGAATTATTCTCCACGTACTTACCGAGCTTTTCCCATAGCTAGGACCAGTAACAAGCAGAGATCTTCAATACCATCAGCCAGTACATCTGATGGCAAAACTAAAACTATCCTAAAGGTTTCTAACTCTAACCCCTATCATTAGCTAACTTGGTTAAAAATAAGAAAGGGTTCATGTATAAAATGCACACGAGAATATACTAGACGTTCCTTATCTTTATGGGGGCAATACTACATAGAGTGACCTTGTTTAGCTGGCAGGCCTTGGACTAATTCCAAATGCTCGTCATTGCTTCTCGGTCACAGAGTTAGGGTCCCGTGTTTCCGGTAATTGTGTTTAAGGTTACATGTGCATTATAAAAGAAAAAGTAGTCGCTAAATTGCCCATTTAACTCTTTTATGTTCCTTGTTAGACAGAATTGCCTATATTATTTTATAAATTGATTTCATGCACGCAATTTCTTCCAATTTTTTTCTTTCAAAAAGTGATGAATGAAGTACCGCATTTTTTGGGTGTGAAATTTTTTCTTTTGTTAAAGTTGCAGTCCCACCAAAAACATTTGTGTTGCGGTTTATGTTGTTGTGAGATTCACTAATATTACAGAAAAATAGGTACATGTTCTTTTCCTCTGGTTCAATACTAATGAATATTTTGTGCCATCTAAACATTCTTCAAAATTTTGTAAGTTTTGAACGCTAAATTATTCTACTGCCAGCAAGTGAAGGTTTAGTATTTAGCAGAAAAAAATTAGCACTTGATTTCTTACTCACCTTCCTGTTCATGGGAGCTCTGCCGTAGATGTGCCCTACGAACAGTAGGGCTTCCACCACGTTTGTTATGAAGAAAACAAGGTAGTCTGAATTCGTAGGCAATGGGTACCTGCGAGCAAGAATTTCAAAGGCGGTTGAGTTTCTGTGTTTCATTTTTTTAAAGTAAATTGTGATTTTATAACTTATTTAAAACTGATAACGTGTAATTCAAACGATGTTTACCACTTCGACTTCCCCTGTAGGTCATATCACCGAGAAAGTGAACGAACTTACCTCCTTACCCAGAATTATATGAAAGTTCTAAGTTTCTACAAATTTTATGGTACAAATCAGGTCTATTTGCTATGAAGAAAATATCGGAGTTACAATAGAAAAAGGTTTTCAGTGACGGAATAGAAATGCAAAGGTTCATAACCAACACGAGTGTTGTGATCGTCGTACAGACGCAGTGTGGGAACTCAGCTCTCTTGACAGCGCTTTGCATATCATTCGTAAGCTTTATAAGCAACGTTCCCTATTCATGAGTTAAACCAAAGTACAAATGCGACAATAGTTGAGAGCGAATTAAAGTCGAAGTATAATTTTAGTGACTTAAGTTTTAAACAATGTTATACTAAGAAAAAGTACTTCCAATTGGTAGATGACATGCAATTATACTAGAATCACTACATTACGAAAACAACTAAAAATGAAAAATTATTCCAGCGAGAATTTTACATGAGTACAAAATTTAAAAATTTTAGTTCCTTAAATTTTAGAATGAACTTAGAAAACTTCAGTTTAAATCTTGAATATACCCACGAGTTGTTTGATTTCTGTGATGGAAATTACTCACTTGTAGTGAAGGAGGATGTGAGTGATACAAGTGAGACCGAAGAAGGTGTATATGCTCAAGTGGTGCAAGTCTGCAGTCAAAAGAGCCGGAGCATTTCTGTCCCCGTACATCATGAATATTCCAGCTGTGGGAAGTGAGCACAGATCGATTAGAGTCGAGTAATTTCTGAAAGTTGATGAAATAATTCATTGAATAAGTTCACACTTAAAAGTGGATTTTCATCATCCTAAAGTATGGAGAAATTGAACTCATAACGATTTATAATAAAATTGAACTCAGAAAGAACGATGTGGGATGAAATTGACCTCAGAAACATGCAAACTGTTTTTATTTGTTGGACAAACGTGATGTAAAGACTGGATAGCCCTCATCAGGAGGGGACTTGTAGTTGGGATGAAAACAGCATTTGTTGAAGAAAGAGCTGGGGAAATAGTTTAATTTGACCAAAAAATGCCCTAGAGTTAGGATGTCTTAGAAGTCACTGAACTTATTCGGCCCGCAGGTAGCTATACTCAAATTTGGCCATTATACTAGGCATAAGAAACAGTCTACTTCTGTAACGCTTGAGGTAAATAAATTGTTTAAAATTGTTGATGTTGTTCAAAAGTGATCAATGTAGAATTGCTAAAGGGTAAGTGTGTTTCTAACACAGTGTCCAAATTCTTCATTTTGAGTTAGAAGATGAGATAAGCTTCTCATCAACGTTATCATTATAAAATAAAGTTGACAAGCACTTGATGCACAAATATCTTTCTGCTGCTAGTAAAGTAAAAAAAAAACTTTTCAGTTCTTCAATATGAATTCCTTAACGATAATTACTTAACGGTTGTCTCTCCATCTGGTTTCTAGGACACCGGTCGTGTATTCGAAGTAAAAAGCGTGACAGGCTGTACCTCGATACCACGGCCATAACTTTCTCAGCTGAGGAACTCCTCCACACAAAATCAGTTATGAAGAATAAAACTTATAGCAGAAGTTAAGACATCATCATTAACTAACCGATAACACTGGTCAACAAATTTTGAAAAGTTGTTTGCTTCTTAAATGATAAAGTATTAGTTGATCCTTATGTATTTTTATTCAATGAGTCCAAATATCACGTTGAAAAATGTGTATTGGCTACAGGTTCAAAGACACGATGCTTGCAATCTATATACTTAATTCAGTAACTCGAAATTTGTCCGAGTCCGTTTAGAAAATTGGCCGAGTGTATATGGTCAAGTGAGGTATTAAATTGAAGCCACTGGTGTCTATATTTGCAGAAAACTATTTATTTATTTATTTTTATTTTTTTTCATTTTTTTTATTTATTTTTATTTTTATTTTTATTTTATTTTTTTTTTTATTTTTTTTTTATTTTTTTTATTTTTATTTTATTTTTATTTTTTTTTATTTATTTTTTTTTTATTTTTAGGCAAGTCGGACAACCCGATACTCGGGTTGAACCGGTAACTAGTATTTGATTAATTCATTGTGATGTACAGTATTTATCATTATGTTTTAAACTCTAATCCATATCTACTCTCTGCTTTTGTACAGCACAAACACCTTCTGTGACTGATGAAACAATACTGAGGGCAGAGAGACAGCGTAGTGAGTAATATACACGTCCGCCAGCCTGTAGGAACGTGTTGAGACATGTAGGCGTATCACGAAAAGTATAGCTACCAAACAATTTTAACCATGATATTTGTTACCAGCAACCTAAAATTATATGGAAAATGCTACTTTGGTCTCCGAAATATTTTGGTTGTTGACCAGTGATTATAGCTGCCGTGTAGAATTATGAAAAAATAGCCCGCATACGAAAAATACTTCGCTCAGAGACATTGGTCGTCGCAAGAACTTACCTATGATTCCCGCAAGGGGGACCAGGGAGATTACGATTGCCTGAACAGGAGCTCCAGCACAGCACCCATTATGATGAGTGAAAAATAAGGTGCTTTTAAAGTTAATTCTCTGAGCTGTGCCTGTCTTCAGGACTGCCTCCCTTCTGGCGAGGTGGTATCGGTGGAGGATTGAATAGGTCCACAGGCTGCCGAACACCACGTAGGCGAGGCCTGGTGCAAAGTGGCCGCCGAAGTCTCCTGGATCTTTAGCGGTTCGTCCAACAGTCATGTCTATGAAGAGAGTTCTCTGGAATTTCAATGGAAATGGAAAATAATGGTAAACAAATGGTTCAATTATAATATATGATTTTTTTGGCTGGAATTTCAATGGAAATGCAAAACAATGTTAAACAAATAGTTCGATGACAACATTGAGGCCTTTAGCGGTGCGTCCAAAAGACATATCTAGGAAGAAAATTCTCTGTAATTTCAATGGAAATGCCAAACAACTACTTTAATAACAACATTCATACGCATACATAGGATGATGAACGTAAACGCTGATTTTTCCTGCTCATTTTTTTTCACGATTAGCGATATTCGACATACGAGCTCTACAAATGGAGTTACTTCTTTCAACGTAACCAACACAATTTTTTCCGATAAGGTACTTTTATACTTGAATATTTCTTGCATGAAGTCCGAGGCCTTACATTTTGCTAAGATAATAATTATTTGAGCAAAACTATTATCTAATTATTAGAAATTAAAAATAAAAGATAATCAACTGACTTCAGGGTATCTCATGCTTAATTATAAATCTGTAATTATGTCGTCGTGGCCCTTTGTGTTCGAATGGGCATTGTATTCAAAATATATAGTTGATCATTGTATAGTATGTGTGATATTTATGGGGAGTACAACTCATTCTTATCTACAATTTCACGTTACAGAGGTGGCTCAAGTTCAACTACACCAAGATTTTAAACAAAAATGACTATAGTTCTTAGAAAATAAAATGTAATACATTCAAGTTCTTTCGCTGAGAGTCATTGTTGAAATAGATTAAAGTTTGTGAATGAAAGAGATCTTGTGGAAACTATCCATTACAAATGTGAAGTGTATTCCTGGGGCTCGTTATGGGTAATACTGTGTGTCAAGTTGCAGTGAGATTTAAATTTGCTATGGTTTATAGTAACAGAATATAGATAGTTTCGGGGCTGAGATTTAACATAGTGCAAGTAGTTGAACATAAAGCTCACCAGCATTCTCCCCCGCTTAGAAAATTTGATAAGCATTTCTTGTTCACATCTCACTCGTAATGAACTTGAAGAAATTTCAGATTTTGTACGCTTATGAAGATACGTTACTGTTTAAAAAAATAACTTTCAAACCAATAAAATCTCTTAGCCCCAGTTCATCTAACATTTCATGAGTTAAAACGATTATTAAATGCCTCGTTGCGCGTCATTCTCAAGTTTATTATAGCGACCCTTTTTAGATTTGGGTGCAAACCATTTCTAGGAATGTTTTAATGGAGAGTGAAAAATCGGTAGGTATATTATGAATAATAATATTCGTGCAGTTCGAGCGTTTGATTAACAAGTTTGTTAAGTTTAATAATTTAATCGGAATACAAAATTTTTAGGCTACACATTAGGTTCCTAATTTTTATTACGAACAACTGTTATTCGTATCTAGTAAATTTTTAAGAGAAATATCAGATGAAGTTACCAAGTTGTTGAAAATCGAGCATAAGGAAAAAATAACACAATAACATCATTGTATACACAAAATAAAATTACGCAGTTGAAACTAACTGGAATTTATCTTTTAGAAAATGTGCTTCCTGAAGAAGAAAATAAAGTATTGAAACCTATTTAGAGCTACAAATGATAAAGCCTTAAAAGTTTTCTGAATTTTTTCAAAAAGCACATAAATGCGTTTTTTTTTCGAGGAAAAAGCATGATGCGAGCAGCGAGTTACGTCGAATGATCAGGTTCGAGGTCGGACCATCGAAAATTTGTATCGAGTTTTATATTACTCAAATATGCTTCCCAGATTGGTTGTTTTTGTGGCCCAAAATTTTCATATTTGGTGACTTTGTTGTATACGACGGCCGTAAATATCCCAGAGTGAAAAGTAATACTGAAGGATTTCCAAATGAAGCGTGATTTTCGTGGGCAATATTAATTGAAAGGGCCAAGTTTAGGAATCTTAGACAGCAAGCAGGCCGATCTGGAAACTCGAATTCTGAGTCGCGTGGAGAAATTGGCAAAAAGCTAGAGGTGGCGCTTCTAAGGTTCATATTTTACGTAAAGTAGTTGAAATTAAACATTGATATTAAATAAAGCTTTCTAAACTAAGCCAACGATGAAATCTTAACATGTGAAATCATTAGAAAACGTGCAATCTCCCGTTTTCTTCCCATGGTAAAAAGAATACGTGCAATTTTTCCCCGTCCCATTCGAATGCACTCACTATATGTTATTACTTTCTGTTCACATCGAATTGCTCTATTCGTAATTGCAGTTTTGGGTTCCTTTTTAGTATTTCTAGGATTTAAACGTGAATTTTCGAGAGCTATAGTTACTAGGAACACTTAAAAGGCTATCATCTCAATTTGAAGAGGTGAAATGAGCTTGCGCTCCCAATGAAGTCCCACGACTTAACATCTGCGCTTAAAACGCCCCAGAGTTTTTGTTCAATATTGGTACACATTTGCCGATAAATTTTAGAGTGATGAACAACTGGAAATGGAAAGAAGCCAACATTGCAGCAAATCACCATATTTTCGATAAAAAACTCAGTGAGCTCCGCACTTGTGGCAGTTGTTAGACCTAATGACGGGCTTTCAGTATATATTTGTGAGTATATCGATGGTTGGGTCAAAACTGCGTCATTTTTCGAGTAAGATACGAGGTCTTTTTTAATAGCAATATGATGAAAGTAAACAGCTTTTTGATGTTTCAAAATGGCATGAATATCCCTAATGAAAGTTTCCTGAAGTACTCAGCTACCATTTGAAATTCCTGAGTATTTCTGTGCGACGCTGTATCTTTGGATCGCTTCATTTTTCTGGGCTTTGGAATAGAATATCTAGCAGTGTTGCTTAATTTCTCAAATGAATTCTATCTAAACATAAAAAGATGTAGAATTTCAAAAGAATTTTCATGATTTCATTGTTTGTTAAGTAATGTTCAACATATTCGAAGGTGAATGCTAAAGAACAACAAAAAATCCTTGTACATGCTCTTACTGAAGACCACAATGACGAGAACAACGTTAATGTTATACGGATTGTGATCGGCGATTGACCGAATTCCTGCAAACTTGCTCTTACCGTCCTCTGCTACCTACGGACGACACAACCGTTCACTCAACATCCAAATTTAAGGGTACCAATCACTAAACTTTGATATGACCCGCAGTTTTCTTTGTTGCTCTTCTTGGTGATAATTTCAAGTTACAACGACTGATCAGTGCTTAGGTAATATATTGCAAAGTAGTTTCAGATTTCATTCACTGCCTATGCTGCTTCCTAAAGCTTGCGTTTTTCCTCAGCACGATGTCAGTTGTGATTTTTTCCGTTCAAATGCGATTGAAATTGCAGTTTAATATTGACGAAAGTGAGTGGGCAATTGGTAACAGGCGAATATAAAACTACAAATAGCACTGATTTGAGACAAATGGTTTGTTTTAGTTCGGTTTTTGGTTTCAAAATCTAATCTGGGTCAAAATTCGAAGATTTGGATTCCAAAGTCTAGGTTTTCAAGATGAACATCCGGAAAATTTTGACTTGAACAGGAAAATTTTCTCGCGAGAATTTTTCTTGTTCGATTCTTGGTTAGAACAATAATTTCATTACGTATAATATTTGACACTCATTCCCCCTTTAAACTCATTTTACAGATTCATAAACAAGATGATTAAATTCCACAATAATTATAGAGAATCGACCAATGTAATTTGGATAAAAGGATTCTAGAATTACTTTCTTAAAATTGACTCTAGTTCCAGGCACATGACTAACCTTGACTAACACTAAGCGACACTTGACGCGAGCGTACGGACGGGTTTGTACACCACACAACCTCTACAACACGACTGATGGTCAGTTTTGAGCGCGCTCTCACATGCAAAGGCTGAGGTCATACCGCAAAAACCAAGCTGCTCGTCGGTCCACGAACACGGTCATCTTAGCGTCTAAGAGGGCAGGATGAGACGAACATTTTGTTCCTACGAGTGGTTCAAGGTAGACGGCTTGATTTGTTCATTTAACGGTAGTTTCGGGAGAAATAAGGCCTTGAAACTTGCATAACCATGAAAATGATACGGCGTATATCACAGAGCTTCGAAAACATCATTTATCAATAGAGAATGAAATTATTGAATAGTTCAAGAAAACCTTCGTAAAAACGGCGTTAGGTTTCCACTAAGATATCCTCAAGATACACGAGTTCTCTGAGTTTCGAGAGAGAAATACTCTATAAACTTGAATGAATTGCTTATATTAGATACAATGGTAGGTTATCAAGAGAATCTAGGGCAAGTTTAATTTTGAAGCCAGTTTGAACACAATACAAG
This sequence comes from Morinoia aosen, assembly GCA_030386875.1. NCBI lineage: Eukaryota > Metazoa > Arthropoda > Malacostraca > Amphipoda > Talitridae > Morinoia > Morinoia aosen. The sequence goes on from CM059571.1 coordinate 1,373,000, forward strand.
CTCCCAAAGTTCCAAAATTTGCAAAAGATCTTAGAATTCTAGAGCATTTGCAAAAAATTTAAAAATATATAAGAAAAATTAACCCAATCATCTGAATTGTTACAAGTATGACATCAGAATATGTTTTGTGTCTATCAGACAACGATTTTAAAAATTTGGAAAAAACAATTTACGAGGTTATTAAGATGAACGTAAATTAAGCACTGATGATTAAATTGAGAAGGAATACTCTGAAGAAAAATGGAAAATGGTTGTGGTCACGGTAATGCTTCCATAAATCAGATACACGTTGAAAGAATTAATTAAAATCTTCACTGAACATGTTAGAAAAACTTTATTAAAGTTAAAGCTAATCCTTTAATGACAATAGATAAGCTTCAAAACGATCATAGTGTTGCTACAAAACACGTACGTAAAAGACATGTACGGAAAAAATCAGAAATGAAAATCAGCGGCAAGAAATCAAGTAACGATCTTCTCGCCAAACGTCATCGGTGAAGAAAATCCTTTTATTACATGGAATACAGTGTGCGAAACAGGAAAAAGTTCAAGGAATACAGTGTACGATGATTAACATTTCAACAAATAATGTGGCTTGAAGAGTGCATAATAAAGTTTCATAACCTTAATGGTACCACTCGCGTTGGACAAAAAAATGTATAACTTTCATTAAAACGACCGCCAGAAAAACACCCGTGAAATCACGCAGGAGCATTATGGGACGGGATTGTTCTTCATTTAACCCTAATCTCAAACCCGAGTCGATTCAGCCTGATTTACTAATGAAAACCATCACTTACATCCTATCAGGATTGCCGTCTAAAATTTTCGTATAGTTATTTCATTACATACGTTTCCTTGTTCTACATGTGCTCTGTACATACGGCAAATACTTCAATTTGATTTCGACGCTCTCGTTTATTGGTGGTAACTGTTGTCAATGCGGGTGGCTTCTATGGCTATGGATCTTTAATGAATGGCTTCAAATCAAATTTGTTTCAACCCAAATAGTTTTTTTTCCCACTATGTTACGCATAAATGTATTTTTTCTCAATTTCATAGTTAAGGGGCTTTTCGTCCGGATACTGCAGCATTATTAGCCATGTAAAATATAAGGTACTCTTGGGTCCTTTTATTTTGAGTGATAGTTGTACAAAATCAATTAATTCAATTCTAGGTGGACTCATTTACGGGTCAATTTTAAAACCCTCTTCAGTTATATTCATAATTAAATAACGTATCATTTTTTGAGTTCAGATTAAAAGCATTAACGCTAATGAGTCGTAATTATAAATCTACTGCAGGGTTTAATTTCCTCGAATGTGCCATTTAAATTTAAAATAAGTACTATTGAAAAGGCTCTGCTTTATATTCACAGTCCGTTGATCTAGTAGTTATCACGTGGGCCAATGTTGGGAAAATTTGAGAATATGATGCGCTTCAAAAGCTCAACTTTACCACTAGATAATGTTCAAAATGGAAGCGTCAGTAGGGAGTTTTTTTGCGTTGCTTGGAACCTAAATTTACTCGTATGAGCATAAATATACTGCTACTTGCGATATCTCACGTATTTGTTATATACTCGTAGTTTAACTTTTTCGCCACCTGCACGCATGATCTTCGCCGCCCAAGTAATTTAATCGCTTGGGCGGCGGAAAATATGCATGCTCCGGCGAAAAAGTTAGGCAGGGATTGAGACCGCTACTACGAAACGAGAGTCTATTTTACTCATTACCACGTGTTTCTGCGAACAAAACCACTAAATTTCTTTTGTACAAGTGAATAATATATATATATATATATATATTATTAGGTTCAAATTGCTTACCTACACTTAATTAATCTATTCTTCTGAAGGACTTCTTTTGAGTTACTTTGTTTCACTCAACGACTGAATTATCTGAGGTTCAAACATGAAGGTTCATATGTCTCAAGGTAGTCTACACTTGTCAAATCGAAATGAATCAAGTTTATTTTATCGTCTCGCAAAAGCTTCCAAAGCTAAATCCTTAGTTAAGTGTTTAACTGGTTTTCTTCCATTTAGAGCTCCCGGTCGTGAAACTTCGCTGTATTTCTACCTCATGAAGTTCTCGTACACTTGCGATGTGTAAATGATGATCAGGTACTCGCACTCATATTTTATTTCGATTGCACATCATTAAGCTCTTACCTCTATGAACTTACTCATTATTTCGAGATGTTTTCTACAGTTTATACTCGAAAATTTCTTACCTAGAATATGTGAAAACGTGTTTTTAGCGACAGGTTTTATGATCGCTGGTATGTGCCCAGCGGTGCTCATAGGTAATGTTCTCTGATATATTTTTAAGTTGTCTGAAATAACTGTAAAATTAACTTCTTGAGTGCTTGCTGAGCTTATAAAATTTCAATGAAGTGAATATCCCTCATCAACTTAGAATAGTTTGACTAATTATGAAGCTAAGGCGTGAAACTTTTACGTTTCGAGCTTCTGTTTTTGGCCGAGTGGACGAATAGTGGATAGAGAAAAATTTATCCGCTGTGTATTTTTAGGAAATACAAATTAAATGAAGCTCGACTCTCTCTATCAGAGAAGGAAAAACCTTGTATGTAAATATCTTCATCCACCTATGCTCTCTGTCATTGCTGTGCACTGCACCGAAAACCTGGTCTTTTAATGTTTTTAATAATAATGATATGTCTGTGAACTAAGATTCACTGAAAACCAAGTAAAAAGCGCCACAATTACACAGTTAGGAAGCGCAAACACTGAGAGAAGGGCACTGAGACTTTCTAACGAGCGAAAGCCACTCACTAAAGGGAATCGTATTGGGGAAAATGAAGCTAGGCAGGCCATTTCACAATGACAATCATGAGCTTCTAAAATTTTCCAATAGCTGGAACGAAGGCAAAGTTATCCAAAAAAATCGCAAGTATAAGATTCCCCTCTTGAATAGGCGTACAATAGGCTACTGGCACGGTGCATCGCAAGAAGCACCTTTTTTTTTGACCTTGGTAATTCCCTTGCAGAGCAGGAACAGGGATGTCAGTTTTTGCTGTAACTTCTTTTTTTCTACAAAGTCTTAGCGCAATGCCAAGAGTCTCTTGGGTGCAGTCCAGGTCTTGATTCAGCAAAAAAAGAATGGATTAAATTACTATAATTACCACGTGGGAGTATAAAAAAACTAGATACTAATTCAAAACGGTAATTTAAAACGCTTATTTCACTATCAGGTATCCTATACCATGTGAGATACCTTGATATTCGTGCTGTTGAAAAATAAAACATTGAATTTTGTCATAAAGTTTTCGCTTTTTTGAAAAATACTCATATGGAAAGTTGAAATCGCCATTAATTCCCGCTCAAATTTAGATTTACGAACCAATTACTTTATTTTCTACTTATACGCCTAAATTTAGGTCTAGGAATCACTGACGTTATCTTTTTATTTGCGCGCTAAAGTTTAGATTTAAATGTAAGATAGTTCTTTCTCTAGTCATACCTAACGTATTTGACAAACACTGGCAGAATTAAAAAATCTCACTGACGCTTGAAAAATAATCTAGTTTCAGAGGTCTTTGTCGAATTAAATAACACAAACATAGAGCTATCTTTTTCTAAGTTTTCACTCTGTAGATATACTTTTCGCCCATTAGCTCCCCTAGCTAAATGCAAGATAAATTTTACATTTGAAAACGAGAATTGATAGCTCGAAAATTTTGTTGTAAGCAATGGCAGAACTTTGTTACGTGTTATAAAGTTCAATAGATCGTAAATTAATGGTTTTGACACTCCATATATTTTCTTAAATTGGTATTTCCAGCGATGGTGGTGAGATCAGAAAGATTATGTTTTTTGCATTGCGTTTTCCATGATTTCTAAAAATTGAAAATTTTCAAGGCAAGGTTCAACAAATAGAATAAAAATACGAGGAGTGTTTTATGCCTGTTTCTACCTCTTTACCTCACTGTAGAAATTAATTTGAGAAAATATTTTATGTAAAAGTTTTCATTTGTTGGAGACAAGTTAACGAAATGCATATTCTTCGGTACTGTTTCATCTACCTGCATCAATTTCTTTGAGGATCTGCGAAAGCTAAATAAAAATTAGCAATAAATAGAGATTATTTGAAATAAAGAGCTCAAAACCCTTAGAAAGGTCATTGAAGCCCAAATTTTGCTATTGAAATCGTTGTAATTCACAAATAGTCGCAATCATAAAACGAAAGGGATTACATATTAGATTTACACCAGCTTAGCTCTAACTAACTTGATAAGCAAAAATTTTACTATTAAAATTGTTGTAATTACCTGAGGGTCGTAATCATAAAACAAAAGGGATTACGGGAAAATAAAAGGGATTACACCAGCTAAGCTGTAACTAACTTGGTAAGCCTCCATTTACAACTAAAGAGAAAACCACGTGTAAAACTTATTCACGGCCGCTGCCAGTTTTGCAGTCATGTTACCTCCAAATGTACTCCAAGCTCACAAAAAATTCCTCACTACATTATTTTTTAGACAATGCTCGCGCGGTCAATAAAAAGCTTGGATCACCGATATAGCTTCTCATTCATTAATCAGTGTTTCTCCTAAACCACACATTGGTGGGGATTTTACATGAATACCAATGAAAATAACTCATCCGTAAGAAGAGGAGGCCAATCTCCTACAAAACGCAGAGAAATGCAAAAATAAATATTGAAATGATTTCACCAAATGTCTACAGAGTATTATTCAAAACTGCCACAAAAAAGTTTTACAATTCAATGCAAAATGAAAGGAGAGGGAATTTTTTCAGTGAATCCATTCCAGTAATCTCTTGCCTTCTGAGTATAATAGCAAATATAAGCTCCGTTTTCTTCCAAGGTGTGGGCTACGTAAAGTGGTTGAAATATCTGTTGCCATATTAGCTCATACAATAGAAAATGTTTATTTATTTATCTACGTAATTTAACAGACACCACTGTCGTGGGGACTGTCCCGACCTTCACGATAGGAAAAAGGAGCCAAGCATCTCTAGGAAATATTCATTCTCGAAGAATAATAAACTTCTAAAAATTTAAATATCAAGTTTAAACTCGTTTAATATCACTTGCACCCTCTGAAAATGTAAGACAGTTCTTATAATTTTGTAGTATGCCTGACAGCAAACAATAAAGAAGAAGAAAAAAACAGATTTTGCTTCACATACCGTCAAAATTAGGCTACTAGAGATCGTTTTCTTTCCTTAAACATCATCGTCTACACAACAACGAAAGCGTTTACTGATATCCTCCATACCCTCTTCATGACTCGTCAACATTGAGCGTAATTCTTTTCTTTAGATCGGACCTTATCCCTAGGCTGTTGATACCTAAGATCTATGGGACCTTGATCCTTTTTTTTTGTCGACATCCATTGTAGTTCTCTAAAATTATCAATAACTCTTCCGGCGCTGAAAACAGTGCTTTGTAGCAAAGTTTAATTTTTATTTACGTAGCCCAACTAACTCGTACTAGCATAGATTTATGTGAAATGTGTTACAGCCAGTAATTGGTCAGATACTTTCAGGAGACGTTCGCTCTGAATTTCTCATGATTTTGTAAAAACACGAGAGTTTAAATATAATTTCAATGTGTTTTTGCATAAAGTACAATTATTTCTTACTTGGAAAGTTGCTCCCGAAAATGTCTCTTGATAATGAGTTCAGTTGCGAAATTCTAATATCATGTATTGGAATTATTCAAGCATGCATTAAATTAATTTGAAATTATTTTGCAAGGTAGGGGGTAATTACAGTGCTGTGAGAAGATAGAAAAACAGCGGTTTCAAAAATTTCAATGCATTTTGGTTGAAAAATCATACACCTCAGTCATCCTTTTCCAATAAGTGTAAAAATGTTTTGCGGACGGAATTAAGGTGCGTAACGAGGAAAAGAAAGGTCCTCAAAGCTTCTTCACTTCCTTAAAATGGTGAAAAATGATGGTAAATAAATGAAATCTAAACAATAGCGGGAAAATAATTGGTTCTAAATTCAATCGTGAAAATTGTAAGCTTTATAAATCGCTTCCAAGGAAACTCTGACGAAACAAGGATATTCATTTTTTTGCTAACAATGATGTTGTTCGAACACACCAAGGATCATCAAAACGCTGCTCTAAAATTGCCAAACTGACGCTGGAAAATTCGTCGTCCATGGATTCCATCCTGTGAAACCTTCAAAAATACGACTATTGAGCACAATCCATGGTTCGAGCAACCTAAAATTTTACGAGCAAAGCGCCAGGTTTTCAAACATGTGAAGAAGATGACCTTCACTCTTGTTTTTTTCTACCTCGTATCGAAAGTAGACGTCCCTGTTCTTCCATAGGAAAAACGGTCTCACCAGTTTTAGGGGTGAGTTTTTTGAGTTGTCAACGAGCACATCCATTTTCTTTATAATTATACATTTTTACTGTGAAGCGGATCTGGTTTATGAAAATCTTATACAAGAACATATCGTTTGATGAACGAATTTTTTCGCAATTCAATTTTTCAATTGAGTCTCAATTGATTTTTACTCCAAATTCAACTCATAGGTAGAAAATAATTTTTTTTCTTATGTTATTGTAAATCATATCAGTAATTTATTTTTTTTGGTATTGAGTTCTATTTTTCAAGTATTTTTACTATATTCGTGACTGAGATACTAAATTTATTTTTCTCATACGCGATTTTATCTTTATATAAGGAGAAGCATGACTTCCCTTAAAAAATTGGTTTTGCAAACAGATTGCACAAGTAAGCTCCTCATCGTTTCTAAAAGAATTTTGAAAATGAATGCTGCAACACTACTGGACCATTTAGAGCACATTACTTTTTCGGAAGGCAACAGAGTTTATCAGAATTTTATCCCGCGCTTTATTTTGCTCGGTGCTTTTTCTATCGACGAAAGAAACTTCAAATGAAAGACATTTATGAGTCTTTTTCACTCGGAGATTAGAAACTACGCTCATCGTTGAGTACCTTTTAAAAACTGAGCATTTGAACTTAAAAAATTTCGATTGGACAAAAATTTTGAGCTGAAGATAGTTGTTCATTTCATGTGGAGGTCAAATATCGATAGCCTTCGAATAATTGTCTTGACTTATTACATGTTAACTTTTCATGATACATCTTGTTTATTTCAGTTTTCAAATTTATTGAGTTATTCTATTCGTTTACAAATAGTTTTGGTTTTTTCCTTCATTAATATTGCACATTTTTCTTTCATACGACCGAACCATATTAATTATGCGTCTATTCTTTCTACTTTCAATGAAGATCAATAACATTTCTGCCAAATGTTATTATTTGAAAGTGTTCACTATATGAAATATGTAATTTTCCAAAATTTAACATCTATTTCAAGGTTTAATGGCATAAATATATTTTCATTTTGTCGACTCAAATTTAGAACTAATATATTGTTTCTCGGGAAGAAATTTTTTCAAGATACTTGCATTATATTAGCAAGTTTTGTCCAGTTTGTAAAGTAAGGCATAACTTATAAAATACGAAGAACGGATGAAATGTAATAATATTCACAGAATGTGAATCGAATTTTCTTCTCAAAAATTAAAATTTAGTTTCATAAAGTAGCGATGACTTTACAAGTTTTCCCTTATTCCCTATAAAGTAAGGTACTCAAATTTAAAAAAATAAACTGAACTAATTAGAGAAATTCACTATTAAACGTACATTTTGCCTTTGCTCCCCAATGTGTGTAACAAAATACGAGCAGAAATTACGTCCTTCATTCACGTATCAATTAGGAAAATACCTTACTTGAAATAATTCCCAAAATAAAAAACTGCTAAATATTTCTTACCAAAACATAAAATCGCTGTCTGCAGTACCATTGAAAAAAATTGATTATTGAAGTCTTCACATGACATAAATTCAATGCTTATATACATACTTGAATTTTGGGCTAAACCATCAGTCGATATTCTACAACAGTTCATGCCTGATGCGAAGATTAAAAATCACATCGGATAATGGAGACTTCAACGAGTGTGCAGTAGTGATCCCATCTTCGTCCTTATCCACGTTTCAGAAATGGAAACTTCAACGAGTGTCAAGTAGTGATCCCATCTTCGTTCTCGTTCACGTTTCAGAAATTGATACTTCAACGAATGTTAAGTAGTGATCCCATGGTCGTTCTCGTCCACGTTTCAGAAATGGAGACTTTAACGAGTGTCAAGTAGTGAACCATGCTCGTTCTCGTCCACGTTTCAAAAATGGAGACTTCAACGAGTGTCAAGTAGTGATCCCATCCTCGTTTTCGTCCACCTTTCAGATATGGAGACTTCAACGAGTGTCAAATAATGATTCCATCCTCGTTCTCATCGATGTTTCAGAAATGGAGACTTCAAAGAAGGGTCAAGTAGTGATCCCATCCTCGTTCTCGTCCGCGTTTCAGAAATGGAGACTTCAACGAGTGTCAAGTAGTGATCCCATCCAAGTCCACGTCTAAAAAATGGAGACTTCAACGAGTGTCAAGAAGTGATCCCATCCTCGTTCTCGTCCACTTTTCAGAAATGGAGACTTCAGCGAGGGTCAAGTAATGATCCCATCCACGTTCACGTTTCAGAATTGAACACTTCAACGAGGGTCAAGTAGTGATCCCATTCACGTCCGCGTTTCAGAAATGGAGACTTCAAAAAGTGTTGAAGTCTCTCTTCAGAAATGGTGACTTCAACGAGGGTCAAGTAGGGATCCCGTCCTCATTCTCCTAACGTTCCAGAAATGGAGACTTCAACGAGTGTTAAGTAGTGATCCCATCCTCGTTCTCGTCCACATTTCAGAAATGTAAACTTCAACGAGGGTCAAGTAGTGATCCCATCCTCGTTCTCGTCAACGTTTCAGAAATGGAGACTTCAACGAGGGTCAAGTAGTGATCCCATCCTTTTTTCTCGTCCACGTTTCAGAAATGGAAACTTCAACGAGGGTCAGGTAGTGCTCCCATCCTCGTTCTCGTCTACGTTTCAGTAATGGAGACTTTTAACAAGTGTCAAATAGTGATCCCATCCTCGTTCTCGTCCACGTTTCAAAAAATGGAGATTTCAACGAGGGTCAAGTTATGATCCCATCCTCGTTCTCGTCCACGTTTCAAAAATGGAGACTTCAACGAGTGTCAAGTAGTGATCTTATCCTCTTTCTCGTCCACGTTTCAGAAATGGACATTTCAACGAGTGTCAAGTAGTGACCCCATCTTCGTTCTCGTCCACGTTCCAGAATTGGAGACTTCAACGAGCGTCAAGTAGTGATCTTATCCTCTTTCTCGTCCACGTTTCAGAAATGGACATTTCAACGAGTGTCAAGTAGTGACTCCATCTTCGTTCTCGTCCACGTTCCAGAATTGGAGACTTCAAAGAGCGTCAAGTAGTGATCCAAGTTTCGTTCGTGTTGCGAGCAATATTTTTTTATTCGGTTTTGTTTTGAGCATAGCTTTATAATTGTGACAAACATCAGCAGAGGTCAATATAGATCTCATGAGTTCTCTAAAATCACTGTATTGAAGTATTTAAATAGTTCTGCTTTGCAGGTCAGTAGTAAGTAAGATGAAAAAATTAATTTATTGAAATAATTTATTTTAAATAACAACGCGTGTAGTGCTGTATAGAACTTGATAAGTTTTTACCCACACTCATTTCCACAAAATATAAGGATATGATGATTTATTTTAAAGGAAAAAACCAGCCGCACGAAAAAATACACTTGCGAATCTGTAGAACATTGGCTGTTCTCCGAATTATGGTACAATACTGGTACTAAGTGTACGCAAAAGTTTGTTTATTTTCAGAGAACACAACAGTGATATGAACCTGATGAATTTCATTCAATAAATTTTCCAGAAACTTTCTAGTTTGACTGGAAATTTGTTTTGCATTTGTGTAATATTTCGAAAATACTTCTCTCCATTATTGTTGTCTACATTTGTTATTAGGTTTTTAGCAAGGTTTTTGACGTCAATCAGGTGAAAAATTGCCCCACCTTATTCATACATCACTTGAAAATTGCTCTGAAAATTTTCATGCAACTAGAGATGGTTGAATACTTTCGAGTTTTTTAGTTTATTCTATTTTTTATTTTCATCATTAATTAATTTTATTTTCATCACAATTTTCTTGCAGTTTTTTATTTTTAATTATTTTTCATCACCAAAGAATTTGTTGTTCGTCACAATTTTTGTTCTTCAGTTGTCTCCAGCGAAATAGGTTATAACAACACTTGTTGAAAATGAGTGCTGACTTGCTGATTTTTATGTACTTTACCCCAAAATTTTTACACTCAATTTACAGAATCTTTGCTATGTTAAAGGATGTTTTTGCGTTAAAATACTTATAAAGAGCAGAATTCTAATGTTTTGCAGTGCATTGAATTCAAATTTGTATATTTTATCTCTATACAAAAACATGTTATTCCAATATCTTTCTTTTATTATGTTAGCATCCTAATGGAAAATATTTTCGGTATCTGTACGCCTGAGATATAATGGTACGAATATTTCTTACTTAATAATACAGATTTAAACATAATCAAGTTTATTGTCTAATCTTATGAAGTTCCCAAGTTTCTGAATGTTTTTGCGTTTTCTACAAGGCATTCGAAAGAAAAGTTTTTCCGGGTAAATAATATATTGTGCAGAAATTTCAACGTGTCTGGCATCCAACCCACAGTTTACAGTAAGAACATCCTACATAATAAAACGAAGTTTGTAGGCTACCTGCAAGAGAACATATCCGAAAATGAACTGCACCGAGAAAATATAAGTAATGGCCTCGGTGAAACATGTCTATTGTGATATCGGAAAAATGCTATTTCTTTTGAACGCATTCAACCATCAGTCTAGGAAAACGTTCAATAACATGACACGAATGCTCTAGAAGTCGCTGAACTTGTTCGGGCCCACAGGTAGCAATACTAAAATTTGACCATTGTACTAGACTTAAGAAACATTCTACCTTTGTATCACCTGTGGTAAATAAATTGTTTGTGTGTTTAAATTGTTTAAAATTTATTTTTAACCCTTCCCTTATCAAAGAATCATTTATTATACTGTGTCTTGATATGAAAGTACTTCTTATGCCACAACTTTTCCGGGTGATATTGGTTTCACATTCAAAAACAAACTGCACAGAGTTTAATTCTTGCTAATATCATACAAGTAATATTACCTGCTGAAAAGCACAAGTAGCAGCCGACCAAATAGATAGTAAACTTTGGGAATAAAATACACGGCCAGTCTCACGGTTTTACTTTTACTTCATTACAGGTTGCCCCTTCAAAAATTCATTCTGTAATCAATTGGTTTGGTTTCACAGCCAGTTAAACCACCTGCAACATGTTGCGTTAGGTTGGATATTGAACTTATCTTTTTTATATATAATACAACACTAGCAGAAGAGATAGTTAAAAATATTCTCCATGAAATAGATGAGCTGACGTTGACCACGATGCGACCCATCGATGGGTTGTGCTAAGTTTTTCTACTGCGAAACGACGCATTGTTGGGTCGCTTGAAAAAGTTTTTTGCGATCTTTTAAGATTAATGGCATTTAATTGACGGAGTAAAAGTACAGTATTTATAAAATTCCTAACAACTTTTGAATTCAAATATGAGTTGAGTACTGAACTTCAGTTGAACCCATCGCAGTTAACATGTTAAAAGAGAACGTGTCCACATTGCAAAGTGTGCCTGAAATTTTACTAGCGTTATTATGAATTGAATTTCACGCCAAGTTGTCACTGGAGCAAAGGGCATATGGAGGCGAACAAGCAACCCGACAAGATTTTCGAAATTTCATTAGCGTTCTAGACCGCTATCACCTGCAAGCCAGGTTACATTACTAATTTTTGGAGAATACTTTTCGTAATAAAGATATCGGTTACAGATCTCATTAACAATACAGCGTTGAGGAATTTAGAACATCGTTTTAAGTTATCACTAAAAGCCGGGGGTTAAACTTTGCGTTTTTGCTTCAGTGAAAGGAGTGCGTGGGCTGTGACGAGCAAGCAAACAAGCAAAGATGCAAGCAGGCTAGCAAGTGAGCAAGCAAGAAAACAAGCAAGCAAGTACGAAAACCAGCAAGCTATCAAGTAAGCTAGTACGTAAACAAGCATGTGAGCAAACTAGCATGTAAACAAGCAAGCAAGATCACAGGCAAAAACACAGGCAAGCCAGCAAGTAAGAAAGCAAACAAGTATGCAAGAAAGTAGGCAAACAAGCATTTAAACAAGCTAGTGAGTGAAAAGCAAGCATGCTGCAAGCTAGCGAGTAAACAAGTACCCCTACAAAATATCAAAACGCCAATAACATGTTGGGCTACGTTACTCATACAACTGTGTTTTGGGAAGTTTTGTTTTTAAAATAGGTATTTGGAAAAAATCAAATTCACAATACATCGTGTGTGAATTCGAAATTTTGTCATTTGAAATAACACAAAGCAGGGTGTTACATTTTGTTCTAAATTTTTTGTTCTAACTGAGATTTTGTTTTAAGTTATTTGTGTTCTATTATAGTTTAAATATTGCATTTTGTCCTAAATTAATTTTTGTTTAAAGAAGGGTGGGTGTTGCATTCTGTCCTTAACTATTTTTGTTCGAAGTAGAATGTTTCATTTCGCTCTAAGTAACTTTCATTCTAAGTGAGGTGTTGCATTTTGTTTAGAAGCGTAGATGGTGACGACCAGGAGAGCAAGCACAGTCAAAAGAAATTATTAGCTACAAATAATTTCGTTTGTACAAATAATGATTGTACAACCCATAAATAATTATAGAGCACAGTTTTTAATACAGTATGAACTACCTCTTACCTGTCAATTTCTTTAGAATATTGTAGTTAACAAGGTTCATCAGACAACCTAATTTGCCGCAATAAATTAACATTAACTGGAAATCAATACTTTTATTGCCGTCGAAATTATTACATTGAGTTGCGATGCCTCGCGACTTTTCCATACTGAACATACAAGAAACTTTACGCCAGTTCATCAACTAGGCAGCCCAGAGAGTAGAAAAATTCACTCATTCTTTTGAAACTTTATTGGTCAGATATGATCAACCAAGTGCAGATCTGGGACACAACATCCTATTATTTTAGTTGGTCTGAATTTTTTATTGAACTTTGGAATTTCTATAGGTCCCGTCAACCGCTTCGAGGTGACACTTACAGAGACGTATACATTCGATAGCACTACGGCGAAATTACCGGACTTCTATCTTCTTTGGGTAGGACTTATAGAAATGATCGGAGTGCTATGTTGCAACTATATATCAGCACAAACACTGAGGTCATAGTTCAATTTTGCATCAAATAAGTGGTATCGCTTTCTATCCTACGATTTTTTGGAACATTTTCAACGTCACTAGCTTTGAAGGACGGACTACTTTCAGCTGCGTAGGTGCAATCCAGAGTATCACGCGCTCTTCGACTTCTTTTTCAATTTTCCAACTCTTTCTCCCTTGCATCCAAAGGTCAAGCCTTTTGACTGCAATTAAAAGAAACAACGCCCGATTCAAGCAACGAAAAAGGGTGACTTCAATTTTATTGAGAGAGCTTCAATTATTCTCAAGGCATGCTTACTAGATTTCGTAATCCGAATCCGAAATTAACGGGCACTCAGCTTCGTTTTTCGAGCCTGAGGGAAGACGCTGGTAGTGTGTCACTGCCACGATGCGGTTCACGGTAGAAAGATTCATGTTCTTGACTCGTCTGGAAGTGATGACGTTCATCATACACACAATGGTGAGCGCTATGGCGATGGCTGCGACTGAGAGGGTCGTGACGATGTGCAGAAGTGTGTGGTTCGTCAGGTCATGCACGGTCATGAAGGGGAGTGGGTAGGCGATGATGCCTATCACACACATCCAGACGCCCTGAAATGCCAACGATAATAAGAGAACAATTGAAAAGTGGTCCTTCTCATGAATTTTGTGCCGTAATATTAATTCCTATCACCCACATCCTGAAGCCTTAAAATATCAATGATAATGTGAAAACAATTGAAAAGCTGTTCAGTATTTCCTCTAATGTATTTAGTGCCGTAATAGTAGAGGTTCCCAGTAAGGTTTTTTATTTCTCTACCTCGGTTTGAGTTCATTGATGGATGAAAATTGCCTGAACTTGAATGAGGTCTCGAATATAAAGCTAATTTTGCAAATTAATGTGACATCCAAAGCCCTCTCATCGACATCAAAGTTTCTTCTTCAAAGTTCTACGATCATCCTATAAAAACCTTCAACAAAATTTGAATGTAATATTACTACAGTGCGAAAAATATTTTTCTCCCGCACTGAACAGCTACGGGCATGACTTTTCTTACATACAGCACCCTGGTTCAAATTTCGGTACAAAACAATGAAAAATACCTCTAAAATAAAAAAGACTACCCTAAACTTTTAATGACTACCCTAAGAAACGACTCTTATCTAAGCTCTTAAAGACAATCTTAAGTAATCACTCTCATGAGCTCATTATAACTTTCATAAGAAATGAATATCTTGAGCTTTTAACGACAATCACAAGAAAGGACTCCCCGAAGTTCTTGATGACAATCATAAGGAATGCCTCTCTAAGCTTTTGATGACTTTCTTAAGAATGTCTCGCCTAAGCTCTTAATGACAATCCTAAAGAAGTACCTTTCCTAAGCTCCTGATAACTTTTTTAAGGAATTATTCTCTTAAGCTCATAATGACAATCATAGAAATGACTTTTTTAAGCTCTCACTTTATGACCAAAGGTAAAGATATCAAAGTAAGAATTCATTACCTGTGTCATTAAAGCAGCCATCCTTCCCAGTGCTGCCGTGACGTTTTTCTTGTGCATTAATTCAATCGCCGTAAACAAGATTATGGCTACGTTGAAGTAGACCAATATCATGTGCAACTGGAAAAGAAACACGGCGAAGGTTCGATCAACGAATTTTAGAGACATTCATTGCGTTCAGTAAAACGATTATGGCTCTGTGAATAGTGAGCGTCAAAATATGTTTGCAGTCAGCATTAGCGAGATCTTTCAGATATGAGATCCTTTTCAATTAGGGTGTTTTAGACTTCAATTGAAATTCATTTAAACGCTTAGTGATATCTATTGTGTTTATTATATTCATGAGATCACAGGGCGCAAACTATTCAGGTGTTTTTCTCAGTATGTCATCGAAACCTCACAAGGATTCGTAATAGATTTTTGAAAACCTTTACAAGTATTGATAGATTAATTTAAAATAAAAAAGCATGGTTTATATAAGAATATTTATATTTTCCATAATAAAACGTTAATTTTCAATAGAAATAATATATTATTCAACTGAGGCGCAATTTACATTAATTGAAAATATCCTGTTCAACATAGCTAGGCTACACTAATTCAATTTTGTTGGTTATATTAAATTAGGCTAACTAAGTCAGTTTAACACTGTTTGCAATTGATTAAACTTAAGTTCAAATACAATTCAAATTTAGAATTAATTATTGTAGGAAGCATTTTTGAGAATTGTAAATATTAACTGGGTCGTGCCTTCATTTAGTTTTAATGTAACTAAGAAAATTGAGTTTGTGGCTACTGGTCGGTTTTTGCTCTACCTATTATTCCTCTGCGGACCCCGGATATTTTTCTAGGGGCGCTACTTTTCATAAATACAATTGTTGTATTCTCTTAAGGGGTCTTCCTATTTTGCTAATTATGCTACGAGGCTTTTGAATCCAAGATTTTTTCTCGATCATAATGATACTCACGTTAGCATTTGCATTTTTATTTACTAAAATATATTTATTTTTCCCGCTATCTTTAGATATAGAGACAAATTTACTGAGATTATCACCTCAAACATATTATACGTTCAATTTACAACCAACGAAGGAAATAAAGCCTTAAATGATATTTTAAAATTAATTTTCCTAAAACTAAAGGCGCAAATGTGGTATTACTTATCGATAAATTACCCTAGAAGTAAAGGAGCTAATGTAGTCAGTATTACCTGGCGATCAACAAGTTGCTTAGAAATGAGGTGGTTCTGGAGGAGGAAGGTGGAGGTCGTTATTATGATGATAAACATTGAATATTCCGAGGATGGCGGCATTGAGAACCTGCAAAATAAATTCGAGCTGTTGTCCAATGTATCATACTTGTAAATCTTGATATTTGTAGTAAGTGTATGCCGTGACATTTACTCTACTTGTAAGCCATGACGTTGTTCTTGGCGTGCATTGTTCTTGTATACCGTGATGTTTGTTCGTGAACGCCATGATATGTTAAGTTATTAAACGGAATTATTGAAATCATTGAAACTAGGAATTATTTAGTTATTAAACCGTGCTACTCGTCGCTTGTGAAGGTTGTGATAGATACAGTTAGTTAACCGTGATACTTGTTGTCCTAAATTTTCTTGTTCGCAGATATGAGCCACGACATTTGTATTACGCACGTGGAAGCCTTATTTATGGTCGTTTGTATAGGTTGCGATATTTAACTGTTTTAATAAACCTTCCGAAATTGAACTTTAAACATGAATAAATAAACGGAACAATTCACTTCAACATGATGTATACAATATTGATGCGTGTAATTAAATGTAATATAAATAATAGTCCAAGATCACTACTTTTTTTCATTTCATACAAAAAACTGCAATGCTGATTGAGGAATAATTTGCCTCCACAAGCGGAAGAAGTATACAAAAAAATTTTAATAATCAATTGGAAATATTTAGTTTTTAAGCCTTCGTTTGAAAGTGCTATTGGTCATTAGAACTTTTTAACATGTCCGTTGTACATAAAACGATCACATGCTATGCGAAGAACCTAAAACAGAACCCTGAGGCTCACTATTTTTGTGGGTCAAAACGATGACTGATGTGATGGAATAAGAGAGAACGAAACGTGTCTGAAGATTGCGAAAACATATCAGTGAAATCACTAAAAATGGTTTAAAATGGTCACTGTTGAAACTCATCACACAGAATTGAATTACCTTTTTTCATAATTCTAAAAAATTTGGTAATTTAAAAGATTATTGAATTCATACTTGCCATGCGAGAGAAGAAAATAAAAACATAACAAGGGAATATCTTCAGAAGTAAGATCTATAACTCACTTTAAAATGTCTAAGTCATCCCTCACAAAAGAAAAGTCGATACATTTCTTCACAGAATACGATGATTTGATACCGAGGGCTTTATACTGCCAAACCACTATAACATTCGATATTATCTATGCAATAGATTTCTTCAGTGTTTTTGTTCTCGTGATTTCATCAAATAGCATTGATAAGATGCCATAAAGCAATTAAATTACTAATATAATTCTTTAATGTTTCTAGTGCTAGAACGAATAACTGAGAATAGCGTTGAATTATCTAATTCGCCCTCATTCGATAGAATTTCCCCGATTAAAAGTTTCCGTTCAACTGGATTTGTCCTTCGTTAGGATGACAAAAGCAAAAGTACTTAAATCCTCTACAATTGATGCAAAAAAGGTTCTATGAAGCGCCTATAATCAAATGGGTCCGTTGTACTAAATTTAAAAAACAATCAATTGTTGTAGCACTTGTGCTAAATAAATTGTTTAAATTGTGTAAACGTTTCCCTCACATCGCCCACGAAATTTCCTCAAATGAAAAGTTCTGCTTGCGTAGAGACAAACATACCTGCGCGTATTAATTAGGTGTACATGTTGGACCAGAGGCACTATCGACATACCCTAAATTAGAAAATTATTTAGTTTTTCATCATTCAAAGGCGCTATCGAAGACATGCTCTAGATTCAAAAGTTATTTTAGGCAGCATCATGAAATATTCACATTTGCATAATTTTTCATTTTTCAGAACAGATTCGACCTCAATATTTTACAAGTCAATTACAGTAACTTACGGTTGAATTTCATCAATCAAAAATGAACAAGGCCTAATGATAAACAGACTTTGAGAGAACCAATTAATATTTAATTCCCTATAATAATATAGTACTGACCTGAAAGCAATTAATGTCTAATACCCTAATAATGAAGTAATACTGACTTGTAATGACGCAAGATCTCGATGATGCCCAACAAAGTGGTCATAATGAATATGATCACATGGTGCACGGCCTCAATCATCGGCAGGTCTTCATGATAAAGGAATGTTTCGGCTTGAACAAAGGAAAAATAAAATATTAAATAACTTCTTTGAACTAACTAGACTTGCATTTAATTAACAATAGTTTAATTCGCTTTCTTCAACTAACCAAACTTGTCTTAGCTTACGCACATCGAATAATAATTGTATATAATTATTCACTATCTTATCATCTATTTTTACCCCACATATATGCAAAGTGACGGTTGTTTCCACCGTGTCAGGGTAATATCTAAGTGCAATTGGAACCTATGGTATCACCAAGTCGGAAAATTTGAAAATACTTCTTTTTTTCATATCTCGTCCTTCAAGCAGAACTAACTGCGCTACAGCATCCTCTCTTAGATCCCCACATGTAGAGGTTCCCATTTTTTTTTACATTTGTTCTAAGTTATTTTACTGGTCTAAAATTATTCCCTGAGCACGTTCTCTTCTACAGCCGTTCCAATTTGTCTTGCAGAAGGGTATATTAAGAAAAATTATCAATTGTTTTCTTTCTTCTCTTCGTTGTTTGATACTCAGTTGACTCATGGATGGCCTAACACACAGAAGAAGAATCATGAAGCATAAAAAAGATTAATCTCCGATCATACTTGCTCCGAGGTAGCACTCCATACAGCAAAAGAAGTCAAGACATTAAATATGGAAAGAGGGGTTATACAAAATTGTATTATATGTAAATATCTAAAGAGAGAAGTTTTTCAATTTTTCGGCAACAAGTTTCTGCTTTCAGTAAAGTTAAAAGAAACTTTGAAGCAAAAAAATTACTCGTTTCTTACTAGATTTTTATTCTGCAGGTATATGGTTTTCAAAACTAATTTTGAGAACTAGGTTTAACTGAAGCACATAAGGGCCAGCACATCATGAACAACAGCATAAAATTCTTAGCCAGGAGCGCGTGAAATACTACCTGACGCTATGTGCAACGTTCACTCTGCGTTTTGAATGTGGAGTGTTACTAGTGACCCAATCTAACTTCTTCGCTGCCTGCTTGCATGTTTTTCGCCGCCTTAGAAATTTAATCGCCTAAACCGCTAAGGCTGCGAAAAATATGCATGCAGGTGGCAAAAAAGTTTGACTAGTGAATGCCACTTGGTTCATTCTTATATTATGATTTCCTCCTACAACATGAAGTATACCAGCTCTAGGCCGATTTTTTTTAATTATCTTTTTATACACTAGCCGATTGAAAGTTCTCTTTGATTTAACTGTCTGTGTTTATCCTTAGCTTTTTAGGATCCAAGCGACATAATACGGACGTATTAATTAACGCGAGTCGATGGAGCAGGTCGGGAACATTTTTCAAATCCAAAATGGTCTCACCTGGAATAGTTTCTTAACATCAAGGATAAATTCGTGTTCAAAACACAGTGTACTCACACCACAAGCACTGCCTTCGTCATACGTTAAACTGAATAAACTAGTTTCTTATTTCTACCTGTACCACAGAAACGGTTCCCTAGGGTTCTTTATTCACATATTATTTCTGGAACACAAGAGTTGTGCTGGAAATTTTATCGAGCTTCTAAATACAGGATGTATCGATATCAATCCCATCAAAAACGAAGCCATTTGAAGATATGTTTCATTAGAAAATCAAATAGATACTAAGATTAACAGAGACATAGACTCACCGAGAGCGGCAGCAATTGATGCTACAGCTAAGACAATGCCTTCAATAGGAATTGCCCGTCCACAATTCGTGTGATATTTGGAAAAGAGCGAATTTTTGTAGCTGAGTTTTTTTGCGTCTTTTCCTTTGAGAAGCATTTGCCGTCGGGCGACGTAGTACCTAAATAAAGTGTTGTATGTCCACAGGCAGCCGACAATGAAGTAGAAAAATCCGTTCAAGAAATGTCCTGCAAAAGATCGTGATCTATACAAGGGTAGAGGGGCGGCGGCAGCCAGCTCTTGGTGCTCCATTGTGAGAATTATTTCTCGGAGATTTGCAGAATCTGAAAAAAGAGAAAAGAGGGGAAATTTTTATCGAAAGTTGAAAGGACATCATTCATTATTATGGAAAGCAAATTAAGCTGCATGCCTTTCAAACTATCTTATGCAATACTGTTGAAAACAAAAACAATAATTGAGAAAAAGATTAATATGGAGAATTTTTGCTGAAATCTAGAACACATTCAACCCAAATACGACAGTGGATGCACTATTAAATTAAAAAAATGAAGTACATTCACATTTGTGTTGGCATAATATGTCATAGATACTTTTGCACTAGTACATATCAAACATGTTATTTTTTTTATAACTGTTTATACGTTGAAGCGGAACAAGTATTCTAGAAGTCAACAAGATACTGAATGAAAGGGAATAATTGAAATAAAAAGTTTAAAGGTCCTGTCATTTTTGCGTACTCCGTAACGGATTTCCAAAAAGCTATATAGCCTTTCAATCACTCTAGGTTACATTGAGAATAATGGAAGACGACACGGAGAGCGGACACCAACTAATAATATGGACCACCCGAAAAAATATCGGTAAAAAGTCTGTAAAACATATTACGAGAAATTGAAATTAATTCGTCTGTGATTAGTGATAAGTTAAAACGATTGTCATAGTGCTGTGCTTGAAGACATGTGTGGGGGAGAACTACTGGTGATAAACTTCAATGGCAAAATGTTAAATCAGGATCTTCTCTCAAAATTTTAGTCGTGTAGCAAAGGCCTTCCTAAATTAAGATTGCAGTTTGATCTGATTACTATACATTTTAAGTATGGTACTGTTTCTTATGCAAATTTTGTCGTCTCGTGAAGGTGATATATAACTTTATTTCTGTGAGGATGTCACGCGTGCATAGAGAAGAAATTACAGTTCAATCAGATAACCACTAATTTTTAAGCTCGATGATAATTTCTACAACAAATTTCATGTTTCTGTGAAAACGAAATAAAACTACGACAATTCAATCAAATTGCAGCAAATTCAGAACAAGAAGACGGATTCCTAAACATATTTTATGGTCACTTGAAAACAAAATCGAACTCTAAGACGCCCAATCATATTACGAAAAATTCGAGCACGAAAATGATTTCTTAAGCATATTTTGATCACGAGAAATCGAGATAGAACTTGATTTGCAAGTTGATGTCACACATGTTCGCAGAAAAAATGGAACAGCCTGAATAACAACACCCCATGAATAAAAGATTACGAGAGAGCGTCATGGTTCGAAGTAATATATATCATGCACTATATCATGCATAATTTTTCCTTCTATGACCGCCTACCTGTTTCAAGTAACCAATTTCAATCCTCTCCAAGTATCTCCACGATTGTAAATAAAATGGTGCACAAGTCAGTAAAGATTTTACTTCGCACCCACTCTTCGTATCATTCAACACGTGAAGACTGTGAGGGCACAGAGGCGAGCACGCTTTATACCAAGGCCACTTGACGACACGGACCGCGAGTGAAAGAGGAAAATTATTCTCAGCTCAAAAGTTTGGGAGGAGCAAAATTTTCCCACTTGGATATTTCCAGAGTCACCTTTCTGCTCTGCTTCGTCAAACGGGTTTGTGGCGCTGTGAGCTGTTGGTGTACACGGAGGTTTTTTTATATGTAATGCTGCTGACTGACCAGTAGTCACAAATTCAAGTTTCATAAATAGTTAATTAAAGCCAAATGAAAGCACGATATAGTTAATGTTGGCTGTTTTCAAAGTTGCTTACAAAAATTTGCGTTAAAATTGAATTGAATATTGGATATCAATTTAACCTATCGCGGTCAAAATGTTAAAACCGGTGCGTCTGGTTCACCGGTTTGAGTTGCGTTTGAGCAGAAAGGAGTGTCGGGAGTGACGACGAATCGAAATTTGCTGTTACAGAAAGAACCCGGAAAAAATTGGACATGATAATATTTAATATCGTCATCTATTTATATCCAAAATAAAATCGAAATTAGTATGTTGACGTTGTGGAAAATATTCCAGAATGAGTGTTCATACATGAAATGACAAATACTCTTTTGTATTATAACTTTCTTCGAACTAGTTGGTCCAAAGTTTCATTCGAAGGAAGTTTAATTTGGGTTAGGTTTGTTTCAGCGTCGGGTTTATAAAAATGAGTTTGTTTATTAATGAATGGTCACATAAAATGGTTGGAATGACCACGTTCTCTGCCAAGAGAGTTCGTAGAGTAAAAAGGCATTTCTTTTTTACATAGTAAAGTGTGAACTTACCCAACATTATAAAGTTAAGGATTACGTTCATACTCAAATAAAAATGTGGCCAAACATATGCATTAGTTGACCATCTCAACAATTCTGTACCAAATAAATATACTTTTATGCTATCACTTACCCAAGATGAAAGAGCTCCCCAGTTTAGTTCCTCCAAATTAAAATATAACTTGTTATGAGGATCACCATTGTTTCCATTGCTTTTGATTCTTGGGTAAGATTTGTAATGGATCCACGAGGTCTAGCCTTACAAAATTATTTAAAGAAAGTTACTGGATTTCATCATACCTACAACAATAGGCAACTGGAGATCAGCCACTGTGTGCAGTTTTCAACGTCTACGCAAGCTGGAGACAAAGAATCTTTGAGGCTGCAAAGCCTTGAGGCTACATAGTCATGAAGCCACAAAGCCTTGAGGCTACACAGCCATGAGGCTACAAAGTCCCAAAGCCTTGAGGCTTTGTAACCTCAAGGCCTCATCAAATTGTATTGTATTGTATATTTGTAATTGTAGCCTCATCAAATCTGTAAATACTGTATTTACATAGTACTAGAGACATCTATTCGCGTCTGAGTTAAATTTTGAGGAATATTAACTGGCACAAAAGAGATAAAATGAGTTTACCCAAAATCAATGACAGGTGGCAGTTGTTCAAATGTTCTTGGGAAATATATTTTGAATACCACATGATAACTTCAAGGGAAATTCTGTCAAGCCGTTAGTTTAACATATTTATGTGAATTTAAAAGGGTTACATTTGAATTTAGTATTTCAGTTGGGTGTCTACATTTAATTTAGAGGCTAAATGAATTTCTGTTCTTTTATAAGTAGAGAATAAATTCAACCACTGGAAACTGTCAAAATACCCTATTAATTTGCATGTTGAATTATTAGGAAGATAACCTACCCTGAATGACGTCAAAAACCAGGTGATGTGCTTTCGTGAAATTTCCAAAGAATGTCAGCACTTTTGATACGAACAACTGTGAAAAAAATGAATTCATTGGCGGTGTTGATTGAATAATATCGATCATACTGAATAGCAGGATATTTTAGCGTTAACAATTATGAGCGAGGGTTATTAAAACTCGTTAAACAAGAAAAATCATTTCTTTAACTATCTCATAGGAAAAAAATGAACACAGCTGTTGAATAAATTAAATGAATTAATAAATGCGGAAAAATTTTAATCCTGATGAGCATTTATAGATCATTGGCACCAAGTATCTGAAATAACTTTATTAATGGAATTGTTATTATAAAATGGAATTTATCTTGTAATTTGCTAATTTAAGAACCTCATCTGCTGCAATTTCCAAAGGTTTCCTAAAGGGCTTTAAATCTAAAGAACTTGCCCGGTTTTTAAAACCTTTTGAAACCCAAAAAGGCCCAGTTTTAGAAGGTGCCCCGTAGTTTCATGAGTTATATGCGAGGAGTATTATTTTGTATTTAAATTATATTTCTAGTGGAAGTTACTCACTGTTTCTAAATCGCTCCTGCAGGGAAGCTATGCGGGCATTTGTGCACTTCATAATTACGTTTTTGCATATTTCAAGATAATTTCTCTTGATTCAAGTAAAATCATTTAACGATACATCTAGTATATCCTTACAATCAGAAAACAGCTAAATATTGGCAAATTGTTTATTAGAAGTGAAATAACTTACAGGTGATAATTTTTGCAAAATTTCTTTTCCTGCTCAAAATTTTATGGCGTCAGTCTATTTTAGGTATCCTTCAATCCATATAAGTGAGGAAATATTTTTCTCATAACAAACTTTGTTCAAAATTGTATAATATATATACATAAAACAGCACATTTTTAAGATTTTTAGAGTGTTAATGACCTTCAAAAGACGCACAGAAAAAAGACCATTTCATAATACTGTATTTACAAACTTTATATTGATTCACATTTCTAAAATTTAGCTTTGGTTTCCAAAAGCAACCGTGACATCGTAGTCTCTCCTTTCACGCCTGCAGTATAATACTTTGGACCAGGATGCAGATTTACAAATTTGAGGGACTCGTTCCTAACTGCAATAGAACTCTAAAATCATTTGCAAAAAAGTACATTTTATACTCCAATTCTCAAACACGCAGCTCCTATAATTTTTTCAATTTTTCCCGATATTATCAACGAATTTCTTCCTTTTGGCATCTTTTCTTTGCCGTTCAAATTCTACAGTAACTCTTATATTCTAGAGCGATGATAAAACTTGTTTTGAAAACTATCGTCTAATTTCTTCCTTCCGATTATAGGTAATATTTTCAAAATCATTTTGAACAAAATTGTACACTCGTACCAAAACCTTAATTTATTTTCTACTACCAGCTTTTATCCACACTACCAGCAAAATTATCCACAAAGTCTCTGTTCCTATATTGATGCAAAAATCTATCGTCCTCCATTTTTTTATATAAGAAAGCGTTTAATCGTGCACTTCACAAGATAATTTTGTCCTACCTCACTGCTGTGGCATAAGAGGTCTTCTTCACAAGTTAGCTGGAGTCCTTACATGTTCCGTTCCAGAATCACTAAATAAATGAAAAATACGAACACAGACAAAATTAATGGTGGATGCCAATTCAGAGAAATCAAACTACATATCGTTTCTGAGTTTTATTTCTTCGTGAATAACGGGCTTAATAAAACTCTTCTTTAGTGGACTTTGTGAAGAAAAATGTAAACATGTAGAAGTCTGTGTAGAATAATGTACAATAGATATGTAGAAGTCTGTGTGTAAAAGTGTTTTTCTTAAAATATCAAACTGTACTTTCTCTCATCAGTGTACTTGCCTTATATGCTTAGCTGGTTTCAAGTTAAAAACATAATGAGCAAGTTCCAGGTAACTATCTTAGCTTATAACGCTTATGCTGTAGACTGTTCAATTTGAAGTATATTCGAACAATAATGTGCCAGATTCTAATGACTAAAAATTTTTCGTGAAAGAATTTTAATTTTTTAAGTACTACAAATTAATTGAACGAATGCTGGATGTAGGCTCTCTTTCTGGCCTACGATGTTATAGGGGAATAAACTTCCCTTTGCCACACGGTTCAATAAATTGATACTAGCCCGTTGCGTGCTCTTATGATTTATTTCAGGGAACATGAACAAACATTAGTCCTTTTAACGGTAGCACAGTAATAGCAAGCAATGATAATAGCAATGACATTGGCAAGTTTCAAAATATTGAGGAATTGCGAGGTGTCAGTAAAATTGGTAAAGAATAAAACTAAATAAGACGGTAACAAGAAATAAATGAATATGCATATGTCATCAATATATGTCTCAATATAATCAAATCCAATGTACTTAGAAATAAACAAAGACAATTCAATAGTGAACTACACGCTGGCCGATTGTCACGCATCTGGCGCCTAGAAAATCTACCTAGCATTAGCACGCTGGGATAATTCTTTCAACTTTTTTTTAAGAAGCATGGACGGCGCCAACACTGGATTTATTTATTATATTTCAAAGTGCGGGCTTTACATGTCCCTTTCTCGCACTTGAGTTCCTGTGCTGATGTACAAGACGCGTGGCCTGGAGTGAAATAATTTGTGCTAAACAAATCTTGGTGATAAATAAGTAAATATTGTGAGTGTCTTATCTTATTGGACAACAAAATTAAATTGATGTTAGTTATTTTGGGGGCAGGATTCGGTATGATCTGCATATTTTCGGAGTATACTCTTTGACAAAATTTTTATGCAGGCCGTGGCGAAAACTTCAATTACAAATTTTGAAAAAAGATGGCTTGAACGTTCATCAAATGATAATTAAATTTATCTTCACGATGCAATTTAAATCTGAGTTAGAATTCAATTAGTGAAACTCGTTTTGTGCATGCGATGAAAAACTAAAAACGTACTCATCTTTAAACTGAAACGAAATTGGTATTGAAAACTATGACTAAATGTCATCACGAGATGTATAAGTCTTAGAGTTCCATAAAAAATATTCGTTTGAGTCAACTAGTATAACAGTGAGAAAAATATGTCAAATTAAAATAATTTCTTTCTTTTACTGAAAATGTCAGTTATTCATTGTTCTACAAGCTCTTTGAATCGTGTGCTCTATTGGAATATTACAACTCGTCTAGACCAATTTTTCGCTTTATTCCTAAAAAATGAATTTCTGTTATTGACGAAACGAATGCTCTTTTTACAAACATTGTGAAACAACGTAAGCACTGACAAATATTGAATTATTTATTTTACAAACATTGTAAATATTGTAAAACATTGTGCAAACATCATTTATATTGCAAACATTGAACAACAACGCAACACTTCGCTCTGCTCACATTTTATGCAGGCTTCAATTGTGCAAGAAACAATCCTTAAACAATCCTTCGATTGTGCTAGAAATAATCCTTAAGTAATCCTTCGCGTGTGTAAGAAGCACTCTTAACCAATCCTTCGATTATGCAAGAAACAATCCATAAACAATCCTTCGATTGGGCAAGAAACAATCGATAAACAATCCTTTCATTATGCAAGAAATAATCCTTAAATTATCCTCAGATTGTGCAAGAAATAGTATTTAAATAATCCTTTCATTTTGCGAGAAACAATTCTTAAACAATCATACGATGGTACACGAAACAATCTTAAATTGAAACAATAATAAATGAACCCAGCGCACCTAAAAACCATAAGTCAACACTCTGAAAAATGCTGAAGTGTTCCATATTCATATTCAACCCCAGCGACCGAACACTTAGAATCCTTACACTACAAACTGGTACATGTCAACAATAATGACAAAGAAATGTAGGAATGGAAGGTAATTTGAGTAATTACTTTATCAAATATTTTGCTAAAATATATTATGTTTTTTATATTTTGCGCACGAATGCACTAAACTTTTCAATCGACCGTTGTCTTTTCCTCGCTTCTTTGATGATCCTGTTAAGTGAAATGAAAGTACTTGTAATCCTTCCTCAGGCTTCCTCGAGACAAGGTGTGAGTTTTTTCATCACTGGTCTGGCCGTACACAAATAAATGATCCGATAGGGTATTAAGTAGTCCTTAACATTAAGGTTCAAGTATCCTTTTATGATACATTGTTCTGCTGCAAAATATAACCTAAAATATTTTGTTTTCTTGACCTGCTTTTAATACTGCCTTGAAACGCTCAAAAGTCCAACATGTTATGCAGCTCATTAAAACATCATGAGACTGCTAAATATCTCGTGACGTGTTATTTACTTTTAGACAGTCTATCACGAGGCATCTTGGCTTAGTGTGCTTTGGAGTCGAAGAGAAGAAACTTTTTTCAATGGCAAAGCACGAGAAGGGTTTTTGGTTTTTGACGAAATCTTTCATAATTTTCACGGTACGTTTTCTAGATTTCGTAATCTGAATCCGAAATTAATGGACACTCCGCTTCTGCTTTAGAGCCTGACGGAACCCGCTGGTAGTGTGTGAGAGCCACAATGCGGTTCACGGTAGAAAGGTTCATGTTTTTGACTCGTCTAGCAACGATGAAGTTCACCGTCAATGCAATCACCAGTGCCACAGCGATGACCACAACTCCGAGGGTTGTGACGACCTCCAGTAGCGTGTGGTCGTTCAGGTCGAAGGCGTGCATGAAGGGGAGAGGGTAGTCGATGAAGGCTATCGTGCCCATCCAGAATCCCTAAAATGACAATGAAATGATTTAAAAGCGTCTACTGGTTACCGTAAACGAAATTGAGCTTTTTAAAAGAAAAAATATTAACTCTGAACGTACGACACAGAAAGACAAAATTTGTCTGTGGGGCTTCATAAGGAAGGGTTAAAGGAAAAAATGTAAACTCTGTGGGTAATTTGTCATGAGGTAAAATTTGTGTGGAGAATTCATTACCTGTGCCATCATCAGGACAATCCTCCCCAGTGCGACCGTGACGTTCCTCTTGTTCACCAATTCGAGAATCGTACACAGAATTATGATCATGTTGAAGTAAACCAACATCAAGTGCATCTGAAAAAAACATTGATGGAATGATTATATTGAATGAATTTGATACTCACCTAGCTCACTTTAGAGTAGATTTGGTTGGGAATGCTTACAATCATTTGCAAATGATAAGATTGAATAACTTTACTACTCACTTGACTCACAGTAGAGTAGATTTAATTTAGTTATTGATGTGCGTTAGCAATCACCAATGGTTGATGATCTTCCAATAAGATGCTTTTTAAATAGAGTCTTAAAAAATAATATCTTAACCACTCTAGAGCGTCATGAAAATTTCATGGTTGTACAAAAGACCATAGAACATCTTGCAGTCGAGAGTGAATAATACTTTCTTCATGGAATAACTATTTTGTCTTGGTCTACTGGAAAAGTACACAATGAGAAATCAGATGCTCTGACTCCAAACCTCTGCTCTAATGTTCAAGTAGCTGCAAATTAACTCTACCGCTGATAGCTCCCTGGTTGGTAGCCTTGCCCATGCTGCACATACCTACAATTTATAGTTTTATAACTCGAGCCTAAATTTTTTGATTTGCGCAATACTCACTACACAAATCTACATTTTATTTTCCCTTCACGAGGGATAGTCGTAGCAATTACAATTTATTTTGTGCTCGATCATTCATATAATTTTTCCACGGTTTTCGAATATTTAGAAAAGTTAATTCCAGAAATGAACCAAAATAAATTGCGCGAAAAACATACAACTTAACTTTATGAAAAAATAATATTAGCTCATGAATGTTTTTGCTGGAATTTTTAACATAGGAGATAAAGGTGCTAAGATGCTGTGATGGCAATACATATTACCTGTCGATTGACAATTTCTTTGTTGAAAAGATGATTTGAAAAGAGGAAGGCGTAGACTGCAACGGAGACGATGAACATTGCGTAGTCTGACGATGGTGGCACCGCAAATCTGTAAAACCCGGCAAAGATATTTTTAAGAAAATAAAATATTTGTTGATATTTATAGCAGACACAGGATTTGTCACTGCTGCAATTGTGCGCCGTGTAGTTGTCGTTTGTCCGAGCATTATTATCTATTCTATCGTACAAGGTGTTGATTCTAGATCACTACTAATTCGAATGAGACCATCATTTTCAGTGGTAGCATCAGTTTGCATGCACAGCTATTTCAGAATAACTGTTTTTTCAAAGAAAGACTATTACTAAATAAGTTACAGTTATTGTATGAGTGGCCATTATGAGTGATTCATCCAAACTTACTGATACTATTATACAAAACACGTATAAAATTAGTTTTAAAACTCAAATAAGGGTGGTAATAAGCGAGTATACCTGGGGGAGAAAAGCAGATTTGAAAAGATTCGAATTCGGTGAAACGCCAAATATTGTGATACAGTCATCTTGAATGCTATTTTTCACAACATTCAGGATATAATTAATAATTGTTTCAACGAAAATAAAGACCTATCAGAAGACATAGAACGTATTCTTTTTTTAAAACCTGGCCAGAGTTATGAATGTCGTGCTTTTAGCAATTCTTCCCTAGTCGACATTTAAAGCAAGTGAGAATTTCCCTCATTTTACCGTCTTGAAAATTCGATCCGACCCCAAAATTTGTGTTTTAATTTTTAAATTTAAAATGAAATTAATTTCAATAATTTTTTCAAATTTAATTAATTTGAAATAAAACGAACGAAACATGACGTTTTATGAGCATCTGTGGAGAAATAATTTATAGATAATTCTCCATAATCAAGCTCTACTCACTTGTAATGATGCAGAATTTTCGTCAGCCCCATCATCCCGAAAAAGAACAATATGACCATATGGTGGACTGCTACGATCACCGGAAAGCCCTTGTGGTACGAGAAAACTTCACCTGCAACGAAGAGACAAGGATGCGTTAACCACTGGCACTAGATAGGCTTAGTATTTTTGTAATAACTAAACTGTTTTTCGAAGCTACTTCGGATCCAAGAAAACAATCAACTCATTTTAATATGTTTTTTTGCCCTGAAAGATACATATGTGTGGGTGTGTGCTATGTAAGAAAGGTAATTGTCTGTCTAAAAATATTCTAGCTGTTTTAGGAACCTCTATGGCCAAATAAGTCAAAACTTTTTGTAAAACCAGTTTATTAATAAATAAGTGGAAAGACCTGCAGTCGAGTAACCAACCCTTCTTAGACCAGCACATGCTGTGCGTGATGTCCTTAGTTCAAAACTGATCGAGAACCAAGTAATTTTACTCGTCCGTTGTTGGTCATTATATTCTTTTCTACCCCCGTTCTCATTCATTCATGTAGTAACTGTAAAATTGAGGTTGAACATTTCTCGTCTCCAAGGTTATTTTGACTTTTCTCAGTACGCTAAATCAACATCGATTTACTCTGACGGAAAAAAAATTGTGCGAAAGGTATTTCTCTCCTTCATACGTGAATACCAAAAATCCTCAGTGATATCTTTTCTCTAAACTCAAATAGAAGCTATCATCCGTAAATTTTCACTGAGAATTCCCTCAGACGCATAAATTTCGCGTATTGTCCGAAAAGATACTCTGTCCCATAAGTACAGATTTCGAATTCTTGGTATGTTAAACCAAGAAAAATATTCACTTTTTGGGGGATAGTCATTTTCTTCGTACGGTTGTCGAATTTTTGAATCACAATTTAATACAATAATACAATACAATAAACTTCTTTTTGCAGTTCGGAACTGATGGAAAACTTGATCACGTTTCCAAACAGGTTATAGGTTGCAGAGTATTAGAGTATTACATTGCGTTATTTTTTGCTCTTATGCTTGTGTGGGCAAAAAATAATGAGTTCTGTGTTAAACGTGATATGCTAACAATTCATTCAAGTGTGAAGCATGTTTCAAACTGAAAAAGGACGCAATCAAGATAAATCTTAAATCATTTCTAATCTAGCCGCTCTAAAACTACATGGTTTGTGAATGATTTAAATTTTGCAACTTAGGGATCTCTACAAGGCTTCATGCACCAGGGCCTGCAGTGTAAGTGTAGCAATCCAAGACCACTCAAAACTAACAAAATGTCAATTAGAAATATTTCTTTAATTGGTTCTCTTTTACTGGCAAATAATACTTGCGTTTGCTGTTCGCACTCCAAAGACCCATTCGAAGATATGCTTTAACAAACTATGCTACGAGTATTTGTCCATTAATATTAATGAATATTTTTTAGTGAACAATTCGCTTTTGGAGTTTGAAGTTTCTGCCTAGGAAATTTTAAGCGCATAAAATCAGAACGCATTTAAATCGTTGACACCAACTGCACTGCGCTGCAACTCTAGAAAATGTATGCAGTTCCTTTTCCAAATTCAAATTGAATAAAGCCCTAAAACTAGCCCTAATAAAACTCACCAATGCAGGCTGAGACAGCGATCACAACAATACCGATGGCTTCGATAGGTTTCGCTTGCCCACAGCCTGAAGAGTACGCCGGAAATAGCATGTTTTTGTATCTGAGTTTCTTCGAGTCGCTTCCTTTCAGAACTGCCTGGCGTCGGGCCACGTGGTACCTAAACAAAGTGTTGTACCCAGTCAGGCAGCCAAAGATTACGTAGACACAACCCGGCCAAAGATGTCCTCCAAAAGTTCCCGAGTCCATCGCCCGGTGAGGAGTGTGGTCCAGCTCTTCAGACAACATTGTTAGATTATTTTCCTAGAAATTTGAGGCGTCTGAAAAAGAAAAAAAACAGAGGTGCTGTAAAAAATTTTGGAAAACATACCTCATTATTTAACAGAAATAAATTTTTTGAGAAGTAGCGTTTAGGATATTGTTTTCAGAGTTTTACTTCCTTTCTTTTAGTCTACAGGCAAACATGTAAGTACACCAAAGATATCTCAATATTCAAAGTTTTCACGAAGATTTTTCTTGCAATTTACTCAGGCTGCTAACGCTCATTAGATGCTCAATAATCTTGGAGGAAATAACATATCTGATCATCAATCTGAGGTGATGATCCCAGCCATAAATTAAGGGCAACTTCACCGTTAATTTAATTCAAATGTTTTCCAGCAGAATAGTTGCCTTCCACCGTATTTTTGCCAGTATATTACATATTTTCAGTGATTACATATATTATTACCCATTTCATATACTATGAATGACTTCATATATTATGAGTGATTTCATATATTATGAGTGATTTCATATATTATGAGTGACTTCATATATTATGAGTGATTTTATATATTATGAGTGATTTCATATATTATGAGTGACTTTATATATTATGAGTGATTTCGCATATTATGAGTGATTTCATAAGTTATGAGTGATTTCATATATTATGAGTAACTTCAGATATTATGAGTGATTTCACATAATATGAGTGAGTTTATACATTTTGACAGATTTCATACCATACAAGCGACTTCATTCGAAATTCAATAGAAAGTGTCATTAAAAAATGCTTGGTATTTCTACCCGTACTGCTTTGACCATTTTTACCTTTGTAAGATTATCTTGGGTACAATTTGGCTGTAAAGGGTTGCTAGCCGTATACATAGTGTCTGGATTTGTTATACAATATAAGTGGAATCTTGCTTGAAAATAATCTGGTTTTCAGCAATAAAATCCTTATTTTTATTCAAGCATGGTCTAACTATACCGCCAGAAATTAAATTCATTCCTTAGGATCGTAATTGCATCAACCACGGAAAGCAAATATAACGATTATAACTGTAGTCGTTTAAATGTTGAACGTTGTCTATCAAAACTCGAATTCTTCATTTGAGATTCTCATTCGTAGAATAAAAAACAGAGTATAAACGAACAGTACATTTATTGCGAACGTTTCAGCACTGATGATGGAATTTTAATTCCGAAACGTTTGCAATAGATCTAATGTTCGTTTTTACTTTGGTTCATCTTTTTATTCTACGAATAAGATTTCCAGTGAATCGCACTATTGGAAATATCATTTTAAATTAAATTTTGAATCATTACGCTTGAACATTCGTTCCCAATAGTCTACATTTTAATAATAAAACGGAACAAAAAATGAAAATGCAAACAAGCACTTTGTCTCAAAGGATATTTTCACTGAGTAGTCAAAAGCACTGCGTCTGCATTCACTCCTCCCAAAGCTGAAGATGATTCAACAACGAATAAGGTGCATCTAACCGAGTCCAGGAATTTAAACAGAGTGCCTTTTTTGTATCGCGATAACCGAGTCCTGCCCGACGGGATCTGAGAGGAAACAAAATATAGTTGTTTGGGTTGGAGGAAAATTTTGCTGCGTGGAGATTTCCACACCCAGTCTCTGCGCTGCAGCGAGCGATACGGCGACCTCTGCTGCGTCTTTGTGTTGAGTTGATGGAAGTTTGAAGAAGGACGAAATTATACAACGGTTGGTAGTACGTAGAATATATTTGATATAATAAAATAGCATTTACAAGCGTATTTTTGTCATTTTATAACACCTAAAGCCTTCATTAGTTACTATTCGCCAGCTCGTGCTGGTGATTAATCCCCAGAAGGAACTCAAAATAACAGTTCTGGTGAAAATCGTATTTAGTACCACGTTATTAATATTGCCACTTCTTCTACAACCACCGCAACCTCTGATATTACAACTATTTAAAACTAAAGATGTCTTATTTCCACCATCCATCTTGAATTACTCTTACATTGCTTTTTTATTAAAGCTGTTCAACTTTATGCTTTTCGTTGATACCATGACAACTTTGTCTAACCTAAGCCTTCTAATAACGTATCATGAAATTGAATTTTTACTCCATTTTGGTCTGCATTTGTAATACAAAATTAACACGTTGGTCTCGACGTGAGCCGCCGGTGTACACGGAGGCAATTTTCATAATGCTGCTGCCCGAACAGAAGTCACGAACTCAATTTTCAGGAGTACTTAATCAATACTAAATGAAGTCTCGAACCAATTCATGTTTGCTTTTTTCAGGGCTGCTAACTACAATAGCCATCAAATTTGAGTAGAGTGTTGACGTTCAGTTCAATCCATAGCGGTTAATCACGAACACAAACCACATTTTTTTAAGAACTAATACCAACTCAGTTGAACCCATCGCGGTTAACGTGTTAAAATTTTTTTTATAAAAACTAATGTCACCTCAACCTAGCCAAAACTCGCCAGTGACTACCTATTTCTACTCAAACTCCTTTTTTGGTCTATTTCAAGCCTAAGAATCATGAAAATATACGCTGCATTCAACCGAAAAATATCATGAGCGTAAATTTCCACAAAGCTTTTATATCCTTCTCTACGACCCACCACAACAAGGGCGTCAATCGGAAGCCAAACAATGTTTGCGTATTGGATATGCTGGCGGGTGCCGAGAAAGTAAATTAATTCAATAGTGCTAATAATTACAAATCTATAAAAAACTACCATATCAAATTTTAATTACATAAATCGCACTGTTGTACATGAAACTGGGCTTTGTCTATTTAGAAAAAATCTTGTTTTCCTTATTATGGCAGGAAAATTTTCGCTTTAATTTCTTTTGCTGCTGTCCATTTCTTTAAAACTAGTAATTTTTTTTCGATATACTTATCCAATTTCCTTTGTAGCAGATTTTTACCAATTTCATTTCGGCATTAATTTCCATTACGGGAAATGTTGAAAGGAAAAAATTTAATTTTGGAGTCCCCTTGATGCCGTTCTTCCTACATTAAAGCATTCATATTTTCTTGGATTGAACATTCAAGCAAGGCATTCAAGGTCGACTGCGCTAGTAACACATCTACTTTACCGGTTAAGAATGTTTAAAAATGTCAAATCTTGAGGAAATATTTAATTACTCCTTACATTTTCTTACACGCTTTTCATTATCTCTTCGACTATGATGAAGGTCGTTCTCTACACAAGACAGACATAGCATTACTTTTTCTTTGTGACCTCTAAAACCAGTTTAAGACGTAAAACTAACTTGCCAACTTGACAACCAAAATCGTCGCTTCTCCAGAAGGAAGGAAAATTCTACAGACGTGATATTTTCCGAAGACAATTAAAGCAAGAAGACTTGTTGTTTTTATCGTTCATGTTCGATTGGGTGCAGAGAGTTTATTTTATTCAAGTACCTTAAATTCATTTGTTGTATCCAAGAGCTCATAAAAAATACTGAAAAGTGTTCGTAAACATTATGTCAGTTATGAAGAGGTCTGATTAGCTTTTGTCAAATTGCTGCTTGTGTCGTTGATGGAAGATGATGGATTGAAAACGATGTTTTAACGTGAAATCATCTGTTGTATTCAAACGTAAAAAAAGACATGAAAAATAACGGAAAACAATGCGCCTGTCCTGGGAAGTTTCGAGCAAGTTTTTTAGCAGGATCACTAAAACATAAAAGGAATATTCCTTCAAAAAATTCGGTATATAAAATGAATGAGCCCGAATGAGCCCTGCAATTTTATGAATACTTAATATATACACTTCGAGAATCAAATTTTATTTACCATATCTACTGTAAAACTGTGGATAGTTTTCGTTTCACTGATTTCAGAATGGCTTTATAATTCTTGATATTTTGGCGCATGGTTTATATCAGACTGAATTGGTTATAGGAGCGGGA
Organism: Morinoia aosen; assembly: GCA_030386875.1. Lineage (NCBI taxonomy): Eukaryota > Metazoa > Arthropoda > Malacostraca > Amphipoda > Talitridae > Morinoia > Morinoia aosen. The sequence continues at coordinate 1,408,805 of CM059571.1, forward strand.
ATATTTCCCCGCTGCGTAAATCTTAGACTGCACATATACTTTAATGTTGAATTTATCAAGTCTCCTGAAATGCAGAAAAAATATCGTATGAAGAAAGGAAGCGTCAAGAAAAGAAGAAATTATTCCAGTACTCTGGCATCCGTTGAACACTTTGTACGCTGTGGAAAAGGGTTTCTCATCAAATTATTAAAGCTAGTATATTTTCTTTGCATGTTTTTTAGTAACATCGTTCGTAAAAAACAGATCTTTTCAAGGATGAGCTATGCTTTAAGAATGGCGAAACAGTATGCGGGTGAAAAAAGGGTATCGTTGAAAAATCACAATACGCGCCACTCTCACTGTGCATGTGGTCTCAATGCGTCTAGTTATTGCTGGTTTTTTGCTCCAAAATTCATAATATTAAAAATAATGAGACCCCCCATCACGAGTATGTTTACAAAGAAGCAAGTATGAGTCCGAAAATGAATCAAGTTGTTTGGTTCACATCAAAAACTCGTTTTCTTGAAGTACATAGAATGGAGAACTTCAAAATCGGTACAGCCGCCTGGCCAAAGTACACATGTCCTGATGAGATCCTGTAAAATAGAAAATAGGGCGCTTAGGAATCAAGAAGTGATGTATCATACAAGAGAATGATTTTTCTTTGAAATTTGTACCGATTGTTGCCTTTGCGAGAGACGAAAGAAGTAAAAATGGTGATAGAAGGAAATTTGTGGAGTTTGACTGGAATGGCGCAAGACGGAAATTGCACCAACAATTTGAAGGGCAATTTGTTATTGTTGAGTTGAACATTTTGGACTTGACCTTCTTTGAATGACTTTTTACTTTCATATATTTCAGAGTATAAAAAATATTCGTTAAGACTTTGGTGTAAATTCAAAACCTGTACTGCACCTGCCAACTTTTGCTGATGTTAGTGTACGTTGCATGTAGATAATGTCATAATATTTCCTTACATGACCCTAAATACAAGCCCCATTTCTAATAAGGAATACAACGTTTGCGGTAGCTCGGAAAAAGGCCCTTCAATTGTGTACAAAAACTGTAGCACTTTAACAGGCAAGCTTTCTAGATTTCGTTATCTGAATCCGAAATTAATGGACATCCAGCTTCACCCTTAGAGCCTGAAGGAACACGCTGGTAGTGTGTGAGAGCCACGATGCGGTTCACGGTAGACAGGTTCATGCTCCTGACTCGTACAGCTATGACAGCGTTCATCGCAAACGCAATCATCAGCGCTGCGGCTATGTCCACAACTGCGACGAACTTGACAATTGCCAGCAGTCCGAGGTCGTTCAGGTCATATACGGGCATGAAGGTGAGCGGGTAGGCGATGAATCCCATCGTGCACAGCCAAAAACCCTGAAATGAAATGCAAAATTATCACATTTGTCCTTTGATATACTTATACTGCGAACCAAAGTAAATTGTGCAAAAAATCTTTCAAATTCATTGTGTTGTACGGCAGTGGAGGACAAACTTTCTTTGTCAGGAGGCATTTCATTACCTGTGCCATCATTACGACCATCCTCCCCAGGCCGACCGTGACGTTCCCCTTGTGCGTTAATTCGATCGCTATGCACAAGATTGTGGTTGCGAAGTAGTAGGCCAATATCACGTGCATCTGGGGCAAATATTCAATGCATTTTTAAGACGCTTTCAGTACACAGGAAAGTGATCAGCATAGTATAGATAGATCAGATACACAGTACACAGGACGTTTACGATCAGCATTATCATTGATTTTTTTGGTGACTTGCCAAAATTTTTGATTTGATAAAAATTTTGCTAACCGAATGTGTTCGCAAAAACCATTTATTTTTTTAAATTGAGGTTCTTCATAACAGCATTCATATAAATTCAGAAATTTATCAATGCATGGACTGCCGAAGGTGAAATTAAAGTTCAATATTTAACTCATATTTAAAGTCGATAGTAGTAAGTCATTTTAAAAATGACACACATTAAAGGAATCGTACCTCCATTTCATTTTGACTAAACATTTATGAAAATTGAGTTAGTGACTAATGGTCGGTCAGCAGCGTTAGAAACTCTTCTCCGTGACCACTGGTGTTGCACGTCGCAGTCAAAGTGTCAAAGAAAAATTCTTCTTCTGAAAAGTGTTATAGACAATTTTCAAACCAATGTTATCGATTTTCATTTAATAGAAAGTTTATCAAAATTCGGATCAGATTGCTAAAGAATAGGCCGTTTCCTTGTTTTATTTAATCGGTATAATATTTAAGACGAAGAACAGGGACTTCCTAAGTTAACATCAGTGAACTCAGAGCATTTGCTAAGGGACGAACATAACGTGAATTTACACTAGAAATAATTTACTAATCATTCGAGGCGCCGACTCTATCATTTGAATTATTTTGACTTCTCAGAATTGAGTGTAGCTGATAAACAGGAGGAAACATTGAAAGCGATGAGTTTGCCCCAATTGTTGAACAATATAAAAAAATTAATTTCATTTCCTATTAACTGTAGGTAAACGAAAGTTGTCTGTTTTGTTTTTTAGAGGTTAGCGATAATTTTTGAAAATTTCAAGCATTCCAGCATAATTTTTCGCATGCATATTTCTCGTTTTATAATTACACGGAATATGATTGACTATGGTCTTTTTCTCTTAATAATATTTATGTAAGCATTCAAAATTAGTTTTTCTAACCAAATGTATCTATTTTTCCTCTAATTTATAATCAAATTATTAAACATGGATTGCAAAAATGAGGCCAGGCTTACGACATACTATGCGACCAGCTTCACCATATATTTCACTTCCTAAGACAGTTTACGTGCGGAAAACATTCATTGATGGAAAGCATTAGAACTGTAAAAAAGTCAATACCACCTGCTCATTGACAATTTCTTTATTAAATTTATGGTTTGAGAAGAGGAAGGCCGAGAATGTAGTAGCGGCGATGAACATCACGTACTCCGATGCTGGCGGCATCGCAAATCTGCAAAATCCAAAAAAATTGCTGCACAAAAAGACGTGACTGTTGAACGTGTAGGGAATGACATTTGCTGTACCGAATTGCAGTGACGTTTGCTGTAGGTGTAAGTGGGGGCATCTAATGAACATATAGGCAGTGCTTTTTTTTTGTATGAGTAAATTAAGATACTTTATTTACGTGTTTGAAGTGACATTCACAGTTCGCATAAACACGGAAGTTTGTGGTAAGTGTAAAGCCGCCGTCACATGGTGACCAAATGATAACGTTCCGTCGTAATCATCTATAGTCTGCGGCAGCAGTCGGTCTGTGCAGCACCACGAAACCGTCAGGTTTCAGTCTTCGTTTGACACCAACTTAGTCATCCTATGATTTTCGGTTCTGAAATCATGGTATGACTAAGCTTGTTATACACTAAGGCTTAAATTTGACGGTTTTGTGGCCGTAGACATACCGACTGCTGCTGCAGACTGTAGATAATAATGACGAAACGTTACCATTTGGTCACCATGTGACGGCGGCCTAAGATATGACATTTGCTGAACCTGTTAATGACGTTTTTTACATGCAAATCGTAGTACTTGTTGTAATTATAGTAATTTTTTACATACAAATCGTCGTACTTGTTTTAAGTGTAGACCGTAGCATTCGTTGTAAGCCTGATTCATGGCCTTTGTCAATGAATGGACGGCAATGATTTTAAAGTACCTTACGAAATGTGGTCACCACTTCAAGAGTGACTTCCTTCGCAAAAGTGAAGGTTGACGAAAGTGTCAGTCGTTTCATGAGTAACCAATGTTCAAGGAGTGACCATTGTTTGAAAATCAATCATAATTTTGAGGTTTTGGGAGTGATTAACATTTCATAGATCAGTGAAAATTCACGACAACCATCAATCCAAGAATGTCCTTCAATTATGGAAGTGACTCATGGAGATTTTCATCTCGAAGTAAAGCAGGTTTTATGCTTAACTCAAGTGTACGGTGCACACACAGTGGTCACCATCTCTCATATGTTCAAAATTAAACTCCACTTATTGTGAAACATTTAGAATGCGGGGCATAAATCATTCCTTCGGAATGAACTGATCTTGTACATTTTGGCCCTGTGGATGATAGCATTGTCGTCCGTAAAAGATTCTTTTGTTAACAGAAAAATAAACTCCAAGAAATAATGAGCGTTATCAGAAAGCACATGTAAATAAGCTTGGAAGTTCATTTCGTGGTAGAAAAAAGTACTAAATCCATGACGACCCCAAAAAAACAGCTCCAAAGTCTTACACAGCCTCCAGATGTACGATGGACCCATAGCTTGATGATGGTGTCGTCATACCACAACACACCTATCGTTCTGATGGAGGATGAGTCTGAACCCATCGCACTACAATACAAACTTCCAATCCTCAACAGTCCAATTAACCTCAGAGTTCTCGGGCCAATCAATGTTTTTCTGATATGCTGCTGACGCTGATGGCTGTCCGCTTGATCTGCATTTGCCTAAATTTTATTTTCCTCAATTCTCGTTGCGTAGTATTCTAAGGAATTCTTTTCAGAACATAATAAAACTAGTTAGTTACCGTTTAAGTGGATGAATGCTGATTTTCTTCGCCAATCTCTTCACAAAACGTGTGTCTCTGTCATCTAGAATATTGAGCTTTACAAAATTTTCACGAGACTAACCGGTGTTTGTTATCTTATTTCCGGAGAGCCACTTTTTTCTGCATCATTCTGAGTTTTGTATCAGGTCTCTCGTGTTCATTTTCCATTTTGATGAAGCCCATTGAAAATTCTTCAATAAATGCCGAAAAATTCCCTCCATGTTTATCCAACGTAAATTTGAATTTTTGAATTCTACATGCCCTCAAAACAGCTTTTTACAACTTGAGAAACATTTCTAGCATGCTATATTCGGTTATTATGAAATTATAAAAGTGAACTATGAAACATATTGATGCAAAATACACGCTCTAATGTAATTGAAATTGTCGTGCAAGATTTTTTTTTTGGTCACTCTGTATCGATATTTAGCCTAATAACATCGAAAATCATATTTTTGTACATTTTTCTCAGTTAAAAAATTTATAATTTTTCTTTATGACACCTGTGAGTATTTGCCAAAGCATGAATCATGATGAGCATTAGGATGAAAAGATGAATATTAAATTTCTCAGTGAGATGCGGTACTCACTTGTAATGGCGCAAAATTTCGATTACTCCAACGATGCCGAAAGAAGAATACAAGAACAAATGGTGGGCTAGCACAATCAGCGGTATTCCTTTTCGATAAACTGATAGCTCGACTGGAAAATGAGAAAAGAGAACACTCATCAACGTAATTTCAGTTTCATCTTTTTCTCTCGGTTTCATTGCACTGAAAAATTTCTCGAGTTTCTGAATTTGAAGCTACTCCTCAATATCTTACTTTGCATGGTCTTCCTTTTTACCGAACCAGTTAGGCTTGTGGATAACGTTCAAGTATCCTGGTCTTGTTGCAATTATACATTATCATTTATAAAGTAGAATTGATTAACGGAAGTTTCGTTGTTTCGTTTTCAAGCAGAACTGATGTTCAGGATGATAACCCATCGCAGATTACCATGTGTGGCACAGGATATTTTTAGTTTCATACTTATCTATCAACTAATTTGGACAGGTCAATTACTTAATATTAAGTCCTCTGATACTCTAATTCTCATTTGTTCAACAGCAAAACGAAAACATATGATCACTCGTGTCGGAATTGTTGCTAAATTTTAAACCATCGGATTTGTGATTTCCAGGTCTGACTGTAACGTAGAAAATTTAAATGAATCGATAGTGAACAAAATTAGGAGTATTTCTCTTCTCAAAAAAAAAAGTTTATACAAATGGTTTTTCACGTCCGACAGAAATGCTCGTTCACGTTGTCCGTCCATAAAATCAAGTCTGTCTGTCCGTCCATAAAAAATAAACTTTGAACTTGATAAAGTATTTCACTGCTCAGGGTGAAGAAACCTAAAACTTTGTTGAATGGTTTTCTTCTCAAATGTGATTTTGAGCGAGACTTTTGTGTCCACGAAATATTGAGTGTTTGAATTCTGGTGTTTGAATCAAAAGCATCAATGCGTATAGCTATATTTGGAATTCAAATACTCACTTATACAACATATTCGATCGCCTCCTAGTAAGAAATAGATCCAGGGCCATTTTATTTAGGGCCATTTTATTTAGGGCCATTTCATTTAGGGCCATTTAATTTAGTGTCATTTAATTTAGGGCCATTTGATTTAGGGCCATTTCCAGATCCAGGGCCATTTAGTTTAGAGTTCTAGACAGACCCATTCTAGATCCCAGTTTAAGTATGTCACAAGAGAGAGAAATTCTCTTAAATATTTTTACTTACCAGACCGATAATAATCCTGAAACAAAAATTAACTTTACACAAATATCAAAGTTAAACTTTTCCTCATTTCTCTGTTGACCACTGTAATAAGCCTCAAATAAGACTAATATTGAAATAATTTTTTTACATATAATGTCGTTCCAAAAGAGCATATTCAAGTAACAGAAGCATTACAAATCCATAAACTCATACCTACCATCAATGAAAATACAAATTATTGTTTTGCTCGAGAATTATTCTATTGGACTAGAGCTTTGAATCTTGAAATTAAGTTTATTAAAAAACTAAGATTTGCAGAAATACTCACCCATGCAAGCTGAGATGCCAACCAAGGCTAAGGCAATGCCTTCAATTGGAACAGTTTTTCTCCAGCCAGAGTGGCATGTTGAAAAAAGCGTATTTTTGAAATTGAGTTTTTTCGAGTGACTCCCTTTGAGAACTGCCTGGCGTCGGGCCACGTGGTATCTAAACAAAGTGTTGTACATCCAAGCGGAGCTTAAAATTAAGTAGACGCTTCCGATCCCGAAATGCCCCAAGAAAGTTCCATAGTCCACAGAACGGCGAGGAGTGTGATCTATCTTCTCAGACTCCATAGTGGTATTTCTCAGTATCTAACTATGTCTGAGTGAAAGAAATGAGACGAAATAGTTGAAAAGTTAAGAGAACATCGTTCACGATTACAGAGATCATACACTTTCTGCAAGATTTTTTATTGAATTTTTGAAATTTGCTGACCAGTAAAGAAAGGAATAGAATAATTTTCAAAACACGCAAAAACTTTGAATGCACACACACACACACACACTCACACACACACACACACTTCTATATGTACAGTATATATATATATATTATATTCATACTTACATATACATATATGTACACGTATATTTTGGGATGTAATTTCTAAGTTTTTGCTGATTTTACTAACAAAAATAACCAGTTAAAATTCAAATGAGCAAGCACAACACACCGAAAGTTTAAGAACATTACATTATTCATTCACGGACATGTATCAATATCCACATTTTATTCCCTAACTCATGTGCAGGAAGGTCCTTAGACGCCAATTTTTAATGAAAACGATTGCCGGAATGTTCAGGCTTTTCCTGAGTCACCTTTTCTATGCTTGGAAGATGTTGCTGTAACGAGGAGTTATAGTTCTCACAGTATGAATGTTTTTTTTTGGAAGCGATTAAAACTATCAATACACTGTCATAAATACTTGTGTACAAAAAATAGAGTGGAAAGGAAACACCTTGCACTAGTAACAATGGAAGTCAATTAATCGAATCAGAACGAAATCAATTCAAGCACAAACTAACTTCTCATTTAACGCCAAAAGAAGTCAATAAAGCAGTGCTGTGCTAGAAATAATTACTCTACAACCTTGACCACGGTAAACCGATTATAGCAAATATATGGAGATAAAAGTGTGGAAATGTAAGAAGGCAACACCTTTATCTGTAAAATTCGTTTTCTTACCCTTACAATAAGAATTTCAAAGGTATGAATTTCTTCAGGTTTCGGATATATGACTTGGTTGAACTGGTGGTGAAATAAGAATAATGTTTTACAGTTTACTTAAAGTTCAAAATTTTAAATGAAAATTTAGTGTAGAACACTTTATGAATACACAAAATTAGAATAGAATACAAGATACAATTGAATGATAAATACCGACACCTAGACAGCTATAGTCAATGAATTTAATTCCTTGATATCCCGGACTGTATTAGGCAAGATGTTGCGTTCAGCAGGCGTTGTCTTTAAACGCAAGAATACAGTAATGAAAACCGATGATCTACCAAAAAACAAGCGGAAGCACAATACCGGGCGACAGAAATTTAGAAAAGTTTAACCCGGAAACACTATAAAAACCTAAGGCTTTCCATTCCTTAACAGGAATCACCGACTATTGACTGTCCGAAAGTATGAATACACCTTCAAAAATTTTTATATTCAGTCAAGCGTTCTGTGATCAGTAGTGCCGCAGAACTCAGGATTTAAAAATCCGGGACTTGTTTGGCCTAACTGTTCTTTGTACCTCGTCTCATCGAACACTGAACAGAGACGTATTCCATTGAACTTACATAGTGAAAAAAAGATGCTGCCACCAGCCTTGAAAATCGCCCGGGCTGGCAGCAACTCCAGTTTTTGCATCATTCGTCGAAGTTACAGAAGTTACTCAGGCACGTGTTTGTTTATGCATTGGGGTTCCCATCTTTGAGATGTGAGGCCCTACAAGTAAAGACGTGTGTATATAGTTCGTGGAAGCATAGTTCTGGTATTGAGCTCTCGCGAAGCCATTCTTCATGTTATGTAAGTCAATTTTGGAATGGGATTTACACCGCTGCACATCGTTTGTTAAGGCCCTTCTGCAATCAGATGTCGTGAAAGTATATTATTATCTCATCGATGCACATATGAGATGTCGGCATCTTTGTCGTGACATTTTCTGGCCACAATTCTTCTATTTTTATTAATCAAAGTTTGACGAGACTTTTCAATGTCCACATCATTGTATTAATTAATTGATAGACATGCTGCTACCAACATCAGGAAAGGGATTATCAGCCATAACGATATTTCGTTAGTATGAAATATTGACTTTCATTCAATCAGTTATATTTGGTAGCGCAACCTTCTAACTTAAACGATATTTTCTTTCTACCTTAACGAAAAATTTATTAGACTTGGACCACGTCAATTAGTATATTAGCCAGAAGATAGTCGCAGAATAATTTAGTTTAACCGACACAGTACGTCATCTAATCCCTCAAAACGAATCTACGCTCCTAGCTTACATATAAAGTAATATAACGTACTCACGCTGAAGGCCAGCGTCTATGACCCTACGCGTAGAATGGCTAGCATGGAGGGTGCCAAGGGAAATGGGTTCATATAATAATGAAATACTCATCTAGCTAGTGGGTTCCGGGAAGATGACTACAATGGGCTTTGTGACTGTTTTACGTTAATATGTCACTGATGTAATAAAGTCAATACCAAGCCTAGTTGGCAGAGGTAAACTTTCTCTATCGATCTAACTCACGCCCCGAATGTGCCCATCGCGTCCTTCGAAGAAGGTAGCGTTCTTCCAACGTCTGACTTTACACAACGTTTACTTCACAGTCTTACTACAGATTAATTCCAAAAGCAATCAGTTTCGTTTGAGTCTCGCGCATTGAATTCTATTCGCAATAGAAACATCGATTCTCAATAATTAAAGGAATTTTCTAATCGATATTAAGCTGTTAAATAATGATATAAGTAATAATAACACCAAAACCTTTCCCGATGCCAGCGTTTAGCAACTCCTTTGGCTGCCTTCGTTCCTTCGTCGTCTTGAAGTCGATGTGACGAAGCTGATACGAGCAGCCGTTGGCGTGTATTTTGACCTGCCTCAAAGCTGGTACGATCGATTCAAACGATTAGAGCGTTCCCTACAGTATGATGGTTTTTCATAAGCTATGGTTGGGATCATAACACCCAAAAAAAAAACACTGTCTGGCTGTTTAGAACCTTTGAACAGTTCCAATAATCTACCCAATGAAAATGAAATTTTGTCCGTGGTATATACCTACGAATTTGTCTCCTTCTTTACTCAAGGAGACGGTAACGGTTCAGAAAAACGCCTGTCATTTATTGATGGATTTCTCTGAAATTTTCACTGTAATTGTGAAATGATTCAACGATTATTCAATAATTGATGTGTTTCTTTCGCATCTGCATCAGATATTATAATTTTTTAAGCCGAAAAAATTGGGATTTATGAAAGTTTTTCAAGGCCTACAGTTTTCAAGCTACAGAACGGGCAATTTGTTTTTAGATAGCTTATTAAATTCTCTAACGATAAGGGCGAGTGAATTTTCGAAAATTAAATTTTTTAATTTTAGGAATTTTTCGAAAGAAATTTGACTTGACTATTTTGTTTTTCTTCTTTTCGTGCCGTACAATTTTCAAAATAATAATTATTTCAAGAATCGAAATAACCTTATCGATAGAGTCTGCTAAATCCTATCAAATGATATATTTTTCACTCTTATACTTCAAAAATTGTGGAAGAAGAGTTTTTTTAAAAGAGGACTCAAAACAAACACTCAGTTACATCATCATAATTTATCACTGAGTGTTAGAATGTTAGAAGCATTTCAAACAAGGCCATGCATGAACTATCTTGCTATTCCCGTAGAGGAACACTCAAAACTGACTCCTAATAAGGGGGGAAGGGGGAGGTCACCCATCCATTGGCGCGCCCCAAGGTCACGCTAGTGCGCAGCTTCTACCTCATCTAGGAGGCGGACCAATGGTCGTACTTGAGAGCCAATTATATCGTTGGATGTGGAAGAAAATTCACTATAAGATGAATTTAAAATCGAAAGTCTCTAATTCTTCAGATTCCGACCGCTACCGTTTTCTCAAGTTTGCCTGTGTCAAGTACATTCTAGAATAGGTAAGAAGGTGCGTACATGCGAAATAATTACGCACGCACATGAATGAATACACCCGTTAATGTGTATGAGCGTATGTATTTAGGGGCGAACTTACTCCCCTAAATGTGTATTTATTTACGTACCTACATAGATATTGTATGTAGTAACTTACGTAAATTTTTGTTGTACATATGCGAGTAGTTAAGTACGCAAACACGTACACATGTGCGTACATGAGTGTATTCATGCATGCACGTAAATAGTCTAGTTAGAATGAACGCACATATGATCGTGCGGAAGCCAATACGTGTGTACGAAACCTGAACATAAAAGTAAAAATTGCATAATTTGATGAACACGTAATACGTTAACATTTAGGTTTTTACGAAAGAATGCAAGTCAGTCAGTGAGTACATAACAGTGTACGGAATTAAGAACGTACGCATGCATGTAAGTACCAACGTGCGCAAGTACGTATTTCCTGTGTTTTGTACATTATTCGACTTTTTTGTACTATATATATCTCTCCATCCCAATAAAAGTACGCCAAAAATTTCGAGCTTCCGCACGTTGCTTTGAAACTTCCATTGGGCAAAAACCACACTAGCTACCCGAAATGTTTCCAAATAGATCATCTGCTCTGGTGGTATTCCTTTCTGAGCTTGTTTATTCACAGTACATACGTGATCATGGGGGCTAGATGGTCATCATAATTTCAGGCCTGTGCATCCATTCAAAGACTTCGGTTACCAGACCAGATACTATATACTAAGGTGGCTTTGTTGAGGATAGTATGGTGAAGAATAACGGGGGGATTGTAAAATTAGGTTGATTTTTCGAGAAAAATTTTGAAAACAATTTATTTGAGGCCGCTTTTCCGTAACAGGTTTCTTCTAAGATGATTAATCGACACTCCAACTCCGTGCTAGAGTAGAAATCTTGTCACAATGTGATACAAAGTCAACAGGCACTCATCATTTTCATTTATATTTTGAACCTAACTCTGAAAATTATTCGAACTGAATCATTATAAACTTATTTTTACTAGGGGGAAGGGATTAAAATCCTTTTGACGTCGGATGACTTGGAGAAGCACAATCAATCTTCTGCAAAATGCACGCTCAGCGTCTTTAAAGTCAGTGAAATCTGCTCTGACAGCCGCCAGGATCTCTGAAGTGTGACTCAAGTGTAGATCTGGTTCATAGAAATCCCTAAGTTTGAACCTGAAAAGCTCAAATAAAATGGAACAATTCGGATTAGCTGCGTTGATCGAAGTTGATAAGATAGAACATACGTGGAAATTGTGTGTGGCCGCTGTGGCGGAGTGGTTAAGAACGAACTCTTCACGAAAAGATGCCGGCTGTTCGAATCCCGGCGCCTCGCGGTGATTTCTCCCTGTTGGGAAAAGGGTGAACTCAGGCACAATTCCCCACTCTACCCAGGTGTTGGAAATGGGCACCGGCTTGAGCGGGGGTAACCGTTATTGCGTCCTGGGGTTAGTTATAAGGTATTTGAAAAACCAATGAACAAGATGATATGTATCAGGCTTAATTGATTAGAATAGTGCATCCTTTCTAGGTTGAGTATACAGATATACGTAGTTCAGCGATGTCATACCCACCGTGAACATCAATAATGCACTAATGTGTGAGAGAAGTGCTCTACACAGAAAAGAACTCGCCAAAGAACTATTGCAAGCCTCATTATAATTAAAAAATTTATAATGAAAGTAACGAATCTGGAAAGTAACACTATCGAACCGACATAGGCCGATTTTGGGAACTATCACTTATTGGATGAAAAGGAAAACCAACGCAGCTGAAATTATCATTACGAAAACAAACGTTCCCAGTCTAACTTTTTCGCCGGAGCATGCATGTTTTTAGCCGTCCAAGCAATTTAATTAGTTGGGCAGCGAAAATATGTTTGCAGGCGGCGAAAGAGTTAGATTGGGCTTAAGGTTATTGAAAATTCTCCCTCAGTGCTCTGAAAAATAAAAATCTGAGTGTAAGAATTCATAATCAATTACTATTTCTGAATAAACCTGAAATAAAACATTTAAAGTGAAAAAGCAATAACAGATCAATAAATTTTTCAAAAGTTAATAAGCAATGGCAAGTTTTTCAGCCGGTGAAAATTTATTGCAATTCACTTATTTATTAAATAACCGTCTGTCAATAAATGAATGCTACTCGGCAGTGGAACGTTTCATTGTTTGTTAATATTTTCGAAGTTTTGTTTTATAAATATCATTTTATTAGCAGTGTTTTGTTATCGCTTTTTGCAGAAACAGAAATTAGTCGTTAAATTCTTAACAGTCAATGATGTTATATTTAGGAGCACTGAATTAAGTTTTTTTCATAATCTGAAACATTTGCAGTTATCGAAATCGATCTGCGTTGGTTTTTCAGTGCATCTTCCCAGCGAAAAAATAGTTATACAAGCAATTTTCGGTGAAACTTATAACCTGCAAAAGAAAGCCCTGATAACTCGTTTTCAAAGAACCGATCTTATTTTGTTTACGTAGGCTATCAGTGCAATATTGTATTTGTAGACATTCAGTTTGGTGACTTTGAGTCATGTAATAACTCGACAGTAAGCCTCCTACCCATATGTAAGGTGGAACTTTCAGCTTTCGTAATGAACTATGGTTGAGCATAGAGAAGAAACTCGCCAAAGTACGATAATCTTATAATGTTTTCAAAACACTTTCGCGAGTTCCGTACTAGGTTAGGTAATGAAATAAAATAAATAAGGCAAAAAGAATATATCAGAGTTAACCTTGTTTAATTATACTTCTAAAAAACTTAATTGAATCCGATTTTAAAAATATTTTCACAGAAATCTCTGAAAATGTATACTGAATTAAGAAACAGGGTGCTACTATAAGCAAGGTTTTTGTATTATAGAATCTTTCGGAGGCGAATGAATGGGACAAGAACTTTGTGTCCGACAATGACACCTAGGGATGTGGGTGTCATTATTCATCCATTATCCATAGATGTCCGTCCATAAAAAGCAGCAAGCCCTGATCCTTCTCATGCACAAGCATCACTCATGAAATGTAATTCAGGTAAAAAAAAAATGTATCAATAAAAACTTTCAATAGTAAAGTATCAGATGGTAAACTTTAAACTTCAGGACCTGGAGAAAAATGAATCAAACTTAAAATACGAATAAAATAATAACAAAAAAAGTACGCCTCTCTTTTAAGTCTGAGCGTAATAATTTCCTAAAATTCAATAAAAACTTACAACAGATGCATGTTTCAATCACACACATGGTGAAGTGTCTATTGTTTTGTTGAAGAGTAGAAAAGGTAAGTAACAATGCTTACAACAATTTTACGACCAATACCACATTACTATACCTACAATTATTAACACTTCTTTCACTACGATTACTACCATCCTTTACCGTAACATTAAAATACAATGGAATATTTTAAATGAAATTTCCTTTTCTAAATACAGCAAAATCGTCCGAGTTAACCAACATGGCCCGTCATAACCAACCCCACCGTAACTCAAAGTCCCTACCTGCACTATTTTTACTATGCGAATAACAAATACAAATAAATTTGACTCGCCACTCGTATTGTCAAATCCGCCTATGTGTTTCATGAAGCTTCATCATCTCGTCGACACCCTAAACACAAACTGTAATTTCATACCACAAAGTGATCGCATTATGAATCTCCTAAGCAGGAGGTGAGCATGAGAGCAGCAATAAAAATGATATTGGGAGTCGTAAACTCATTTACATTGGAAGTCTTGTTCCAAAAGAAAACCGCAGTTTTACTGATGTAGGAAAGAAACTGCTCTAATATGCTGTTTTTTTTTAACATTTGGCAAATTTCATGTTTGTCTTTGCCGTAGAGTAGCTCACTTATCAGAATCTGAACTTTTTTGTGACATTGTTTTCTAATATGAAGTAGAGCAAGAATAATGACTCAACTTTTACATTTCGTACCAAATAATTCAAGCGACTCATCATTTTTCACCGTTGAAATAAGCGTTTTCTTAACATCCAACTAAGATCACGATCTTTCAACGGTCACTATGCCATTAGCGTAGCTATGTATCCAGTTTAAAGGACCTGGAAGGGGGAAATCCTGAAGAAATATTCAATCCGAGGTACGCGATTCTCTTTTCGCTTCAAATGAGACTGCTGATCGTTCGCCAGATGCGACAGAAGTAGCAGAATTTGTGACAAATACTTGAACAAATTGAACTACTGAATGCTTTTCTCGCAAGGCTGAGGAATACAAACCATTCTTTTTCCAAAGTGGGGCAAAATTCTGTTAGTACTGGAGCTGCAGGGAGCGAAACTGAAATTTAAGATGCAAGTGTAAATTAATTTCATTTCAATATTCATTCCTCAAATGAACGAAAAAGATCATTGAATCGAGCCGTCTTCTGATTTTAGTTGAGTCAAAGTATTATAATCGTAATCTGATTATAATACTCTGGCTGTACTTATTTTACCCGAATAATTATTCGAGTATAAATAAAAATGCAGGTTGTAACCCCCATATACAGTCTGTGATGCACAGAATTAAATCCAAGTATTTTATAATATATAATTAACATCAAAACTCTAAAACTCTTCAGAATTTGGCGAGTATATTTGAATTCAATGAAACGAAGACAAATTGAAAATTTATCACACTTGTCAAGTGTTCTACTTATCTATAATTGAGAAAGAAACGGATCTATTCATTAATAAGTTTTACATGAAGATTTAACAAATAATCAAGAAAATGACAAAATCATTCTCATCTTAGATAAAGAACGGACATTTCTAGAATCATCACATTGAATGAGTGAATTACAGAGTACGTGTTGCCTACATATGTACATCGAATAATTGTTGCAGTTATTCTTAATTGAATTAATTACTTAATGCAAACAGGAATGCGGTTATACTTGGTTTGAAAATTTGCTGGGATAAAGAGTTTAAAATGGAACATCTTGTTACAATTTTAGACATGAAAAACCTTTACTTCTATTTCATAAATTTCTCGTTCTCTTCCAAGCTGATCTACATTCAGGTTTAAAATTTGTTCAACGATTACTATAAACAATTGAAATATTGAATCAGAAACTCTGCTTTCATTCCTACGACCCTTAATAGAATAACCGTGCGTTTTAATATATTTCTTACTTTTTCCTAATTTATTCGCGTGCGTTTTAGCATCGCCAAACCGATGATTTCAACCCAGGGATGCAACGTTCCATGAAAACAAGCAAGAAAACAACATATATTCTGTGAAGAAAGTCTCAAAACATAAAAGCAGAATGACATTTAAATTTCACAATCAGAGTCTGAAATTAAGATATTGGCAGCTTCGCCTTTGGTGCCCGAGATGCTACGCCGCGGTTGTGTCACAGAGACGATGTAGTTCACGGTAGCGAGGTCCATGTTGCTGACTCGTCTTGCCACGATAATATTCATTGCAAACGCAACCAACATGGCTATGGCAACGGCCACGACCGCCAGAGACGAGACGACGTCCAGCACGACGTGGTCGTTCAGGTCATACACGGGCATGAAGGGGAGCGGGAAGATCACGACTCCCATCACATAAGCCCAGATGCCCTGTAATGGCAATAAAACTTGAACTGCATTCAAAACTTGTACTTAAATTCCGCTCAAGTAAAGCCTAGATAAACTATATCACAGTTGCTTGACGTTGAAGCTTAGGTAAGCTTTTGTTTTGACGCTGGTTGAAATAAATACACTGTCATGTTGGTCGAAGTAAACGGAGAAATTAGAAAAAAGTGGATCTAAACGTTGTTCAATGAACTTAGAGGTAGAATAGTAGGTTGAGGTCTCATTGTCAAATAAGAGGTGCATATTTCTGTGCAAATCAGGAAATTTGAAGCAATGCAGTGAGATGCGATAAAAATAACTAAAAAGATGTATAAAAGTTATATTGATGTTATGATGAAATTTAAATTTTATCTCTTTACCAATAACACTCCTACCAGTTGTTAATATGTTTCACAACTACAACGAACACTTGCATCAAAATAACATCTGATCAGGCTGTTTATATTTTTTATTCGCTTGTACAGAATCAAATTGGAGGAAAACCTCATTAAGTCGATCTACGGAGAATCAAAACCTCAAGACAAGTCATGTGAGATAGTTTTATAATGATGCTTTTGAACCCTGTACCAACAACATGAAGATTTGCGAAGGTCCATATGACAAGGGTTCTGTGCAGAGGGTCAAAATCCCAAACAAAAACAAGGCTTAAGAAAGAAGCCCAATAATTTAAACATCAAGTAGGCAGCAAAAAAAAATCTATGATTTATTTGAAGGAAAACATTCCAAACCAAATAATGAGTTCTCACCTGTATGATATACATGAGGGTCCTTCCTAAAGCAGCCGTGACGCTCCTGTTATAAATTACCTCGATTGCAACGCTCACAATTTGGAGAATGTTCATGTACACAACGATCATGTGCATCTGAAAAGAAGACAACGATATTATATTGTAGTAAAGGATATTATGTGAACTTTCCATAATTCGTTCATTCACAGATACCAAATGATATTAGTTCAGTGAGGAGCAAGATACCTTTTACTACTCATGACTGGAAAATGATTTTATGAGAAAAATGCATAGTTTAAATACCCTCCATAGAAAAATTCGAACATTCTTGTTTACGGTCATAATTTTACCTTTCCGTCCACGAGCTTTCTGCCGGACAGATGGTTCGACATGAGGAAGGCTGTGACGGCGTTGGTGAAGATGAAAGCCATGTACTCCGATGATGGAGGAACAGCGAACCTGAAAATAGCTGGTGATTATTTTTTCGCTCGAGTTAGCTGTAAAATTTACTGAACATGTGCCTCAACACTTTTGTAGATCAAAGCTCCAGCATTGATAGATGATGTATGCGCAAAGTCATGACATCTATTGAGCATTAAAGCCACTCATTGAACAACGGTGTCGAACTACAAGATTAAATAAGCTCTTCATAACATGTTGTTACGTTTAATTATTCTATTAAGTGGGGATACAAGTTGTTTAAAAGCTATTTAATTCTTTTTAGATGGGACTTAAAAATTTCTGCATTTCATTCGTTACATACTTAATTGTTTAACTGTTTTATTGTGACGGGGACTCACCCTCATCAGCAATGTTACCACGATGACTGCGATGGGTTAAGTTGAAGTTCAATATTCAGCTCAAATTTAGTTTAACCCACCGCAGTCAACATGTTAATTCTCATTCGTGTTTTTACTGCTGAATTTTTTTGTTCATCACTTCATTAACTTAGAGCGAGGATCATCACAATGAATAAGAAAGTATGGAATATTTTGATTTCGGATACTGCCATTACACCGGGTCCCGTAATCTATTTTCCTGTGAATTCGGTGGATGAAAAATTATTTCTCTTATTTGTCATAGCTGAATAAATTGCATAAGCTTAACGTTCGTTCGGAAATGTTTCCCATGTCTGGTGAATATTGGTCGTCTGATGCCTAACAAGGAATGTAGAACAAACACTGAAATTAAGTGCTACAATTACATATCGTATTATCAACTGCATGCAATAATACAATACTTCGTATGCTTACTACTCACTTGTAATAATGCAATACTTCGTATGCTTACTACTCACTTGTAATAATGCAATACTTCGTATTCTTACAAACTCACTTCGAATAATCCAAATGCATGAATTTTACTTACCTGTAATATTGTAAGATGCTGACGGCTGCCATTACGCCGAAAAAAAAGTAGAGCAGAAAATGATGCAAAGCCATGATCGCTGACTCTCTCAAGTGATACTCTATTATTTCACCTGCAGCAAAAAAAAAACGTAAATGACAGTGATTTCTGTTACATTTTCCAGGTTACAAGTATAATTTTTTAAAGGAGTATTACAGTTTAAAAGACAAAGCGTCTTAATCCTTGGGCAACATGAAGTTTTGCTTCAGTTTTTCCTTAAACGAGGTTGAGTAAAGCAGTCTTTATCACATATAAGTTCAAGAAAACCAATTCTATAATTTGCGGTGCATATATGAGAATAGTAATTCTTTTGTCGGCCATATCTGAGTGTTTAACTTTTTTGGAATAGTTCCAATGCCCGAAAAAATTTCCGTGATGGATGCTGTGAAAATTAAAATTGAATATTGTTTAATTATGACTAGTCATTGTAAAACTGAAATTGAACATTGTTTAGTTGAAATTGGTCATTGTGATATTAAAATTGCATACTGCTCACGTAAGATTGGTCATCTTAAAATTAGAATTGAACATAGTTTTATTTCGATCGGCCATTGTGAAATTAGACTTCGCGAAGGTGAAATGAGACTTGGTTCAATGAAATTAGAAATGGTCGTTGTGAAATTAAAATTATTCATTGTGGAATAAGAATTATTCTATATTGAAATTGGATTTTGTTAATCCGGCATTAAAAATAATCATTATGTGATTGCAGGCTGAAAGTAAGAATGACACATGAATAATTTTGCATACTAAAAATGTATTAAGAAACTGGAAGAAAATACCAACGGAAAAAATTTAAAACAAGTGCGAGAAAAGTACTTAAGATCGACTTATAAGAACTGAAATCGGGGTTGAAATAAAATATTTTGAGGTGAACGTTCTATCGATGGTAGGTAAATGAAAGCCGTCAAAAAAGAAGTTGAACTTAAGACACCAAAATTCATCCTGACTTTTGAATAAGTTCAGGAATTTAGGGATGGCGTTGAACGATCTCAGACAGAAACTAAAAACCTATAATCTAATTCGATGAAACTTCGCATTGAATAAACTGCTAAAAATTATATGGTTTGCTAGGTATACGTGAACGATGAGTAAATCAAGATAATCACATGTCCCATGATAATCCCTCTTCTTTTATACCCATTGATGAAACGCTTAACACATTCCTTACACATATGTACAACCATAGAGAAACTGAACGACTACCATTTGTAGTTCATTGCGGACTGCAATATTTTGATTTCCACTCTTTAAAATTTAAAATTGAGCAATCTAACATCGTTTGCAAATTAATGCCTGTGACCCATTTTACGTGTGAAAAAGTGTACAGCTAGATGGTTTATTTTTTTGCTGTAAAGATGAAATACCAAACGGCAAGCAATCGTTTCTAAGTTATGAATTCAGTAGAGCGCGTTGTGCATCGCAGTATGTGGGATCGACCCAACGAGCACTGCATGTTTATGGGAGGTAGGAATCATCGTTCAGAATGCCACTTAAGACCCCCTTCCCTTTCCAAACACAGCACTGTTCAAGTCTGAATGAAGAAATTGTAAATAGGAATCATTTCAAAATTGTAAACTAAACTTAGAGCTCATTTTATTTGTGCGCATTAGAATCACTCCCTACACACGAGCTAAAACGTTCTGCAAATGAAACAGAGAGCTAAAAATTCAAGTTCGTCGCAAAGCAATCTTCACTTGCATTCCAGTTCCAATCTATTACATTTGCTATGGCAAAACATTTTCTTCTTGGCAACATTTCATTTCATTTGAGAATCCACACCTTTGTTTGGTTCAAATTTAGCTGTGTTTGTCTTTTATTATTTTCGCTTCAACTCATATTTATTTCACCGTATCGCTTAGTACCTAAAATTGTGCGATATATTTAACCTCGTGTACATACATATCTCTTTTTTGTTCTATATTAGAAAATTTAGGCTGATGATGAGAAAAGGCATGGAACGTTTAGTTTGAATGTAATTAAAGTTCTTGCCTTCGTTATATATATATATATATATAAACTGACTTGTATATTTTCTGGATGTATATCTAAATACATTAAATATCACGATCTTTTTACAAACTCATACACACACACACACACACACATTTTCTCTACGAATGTCTCTCTCGTGTAGGTATCTTTGATAATTTTTGAAAAATATAATGCATTTGTTTGAATGTACCTGTGATCTTCTTGATCTTGGTAAAATGAGTGATGATAGACTCAAAGCATCAATGTTATGAAAATTCCTTCCTCTGCTTGCAAACACCGATACAGAATCACTTGTTTCAATTCTTGAGATATCTAGTGAAGTCACCAGGATAGGGTGAAAGGAACTTCATTACTCATAACTGATGTTCGTCCATCGAATATAGTTTCCAAAAAGTTGTTTCATATTATCCGATTTTTTTAGTGTTCATTTTAGCTTGTTTACCTTGCCAGCACATTTTCTGGCATTTTTCAAAGTCATCATTTGCTGGTGAGGTGATTTTTTTTATGCTGATGAACCATTCATCCCTGGAATATATTGAATTGTTTTTCAGTTTTGCAATGCGGTTAAACAATTAGTTTGCATAGTTCCAATTAGCATGTTCTCAATTTCAATATTTTTTTTAGTTTTTCTACTTTATCAGAAATAACTTACAATTCCTTAACTGACCACCTGTGGCCTGTACTGCGGTTCTCGCCAGGAGCCCTAACTATTGCTGTCCAATTCTCTTCATTATTTCAAGTACCTATTATTTGTATTCATTACCTGAGTGCCATTAACTGGTAATTTGTGCTTGAAAAACATATTTTTTGATGAGCTGGAACGATATTTTAATGATTTATAAAACGAGAATGAAACATTTCTGAACTGCAATCAAACCATATCATATTTAGGAACAAAAATTATTTTATTCATTTGAACTTATTTGTGTTCAGGTAAATGCTGTCGTGTTGTTCTCATTTACTTTAGGCCTTAAATTTTGCTTTGAATAGTGTCACTTTCCTACCAAAAAATTTGAATGTTAAAATTCAAAAAAGGTTAATATCTCACTCACGAAAGCTAATCTCCCATTGACTTAATCGTGTCTAAAAAATAGACCAAACCAAATTTCACTGCAGCTTATAACAATTTCGTAATGAGTAAGTCCACGATCACAAAGCCCAGTATTCACCTGACAATGACCAATTCCAATTTCTCGAAGAAAATTTTTATATAACCAAAATTAAATTCAATTTCTTAGTGTTCACATCAACTTCTGAAAAGTAGGGCCATAGAAAACTTATTGTCTGCATAATGCTGAAATACAAACCTTAACACGAGAAAATATATCGTTTTCAATATATGGGTCTGAGTTCGAAAAAAAATGAATAGCTACAAAGTGAAACACAGGATCCATAATAAAATTATTAAAGGGCAGTCAAAAAATGGCTGGAAGCCATAGACTCACCGGTTGAAATCCCGACGATGAATAAAAACAAAACGATGGCTTCAACAGGAGCTGCTCGAGCCCAGCCTGAGTGGTATATTGAAAAGAGCGAATTTTCGTAGTTGAGTTTTTTGCGATCGTTTCCTCTGAGCATTGCCTGTCGCCGGGCCACGTGGTACCTAAATAAAGCGTTGTACGTCCACAGGCAGCCGAGGAGTATGAAAACACTTCCAGGCCCGATGTGGCCTTTGAAGTCTCCCCCTTCCATCTTATGGTGGTGGTTGTGTTCGGGCGGTCCGGACTCCATGGTGTGGCTTTTATTAACCTACGAAATCTGAGGAAAAAGCACAATTTTGAAACATTTGTGAGAATGTACGGTAACCATTTACATTGACTCAGAGGGCTTTTATAAACCAACGATATTTGAGGAGGAAAAAATGTCATTTAAAACGATTGTAAGAAAGCTCGGTTATCATTTACATTGACTGAGATTTCAAATTTCACACACGCTGTCCCCTTCCAATCCGAACTATTTCACGAGAGATTGATGGTCACACTACTTTGTGACCAGGGAACGAACGTAATTTGGAAGCTATATGTCATCATGAAAAGCTTGAAACAGTCTTCAACGAATTCAAATGAGGATCTGAACGAGGAATGTTTATCAAATAAAATGAAGGACATTATACCTAAAAAATTACCATTTTCCATGACCACGAATTAAAAATGCAAAATATAAGTTTTAAGGAATTTACTGCAATAAATTTAAAAATGAAAAGTAAAGTAAATAAGGATATATAATGAAATCACTGATTTGTACTGAACGACAGCTGGTGAGGAATTAAAATCAAGTAGATTACATAATTAAACCAATATTTTCCGAAGCCGGCCTTTACAAGTCTAATTTGATGATGGGAAAAGTAATAACAAGAAAATCTAATGATAACACATATTATTGAATACAATCAAGAATGCTGTGCCATAGTGTATGACATATTTATATAAGGGTGTGGAACATCTGAAAGATTGGTAATCTTCATTGCTTAATATTCAAAGTAAAATTAAAACGAGTATATTTAGTTTTAAAAAAACGTGCTCGAATAAACGTAACGAACATCGTCCAAACAACATGCGGGTATATGAGAGCTGCATGAAAATATCATCGGCTTTATAAATTAATCCCCATCTCAGTTTTTGACGAGAGTAATGTTCTGAATTCTTATGATCCCTGCTGTCCATACGCATGCGATGTTGCCGAGAACTTTGGCCATTATTTTCAGCAGCACAATGTTCTTCAGCAGCCATCGCTGAAGTTATTCAGTGAGGTACCGGCTCGGCCACAAGAAAATAAAAGTTGTAATGACACGCTATGAGCAACTCAAACTTCACGATTTCTGCCTGAAAAACGTGATGTGAAATCATGCTAAGAAACTCTGTAGCCTACGAATTAAGATGATGAATTTTCGTTTCCGTTAGACCTCATTATATCCGCGTCAGTTCCACATGATCACGGTAATGCGTGAGAGGTTTAAAAATGCACAAATTACCATAATGAGACTTAAGTTCTAATCGTAGCAATATCAAGATTAAGAAATGAATGAATATACCCAAAACTTGCTGCGAATAAGAACACACCTCCAGAAAACTCTAAATTAACGGTCACGTTATTAGTGGTGGATCCATTTGTAAAATTTCCAAATGCGAGCAGTTCTTTGATTTTAACTGCCCCTCACGCTACTTCCGATCGAACACTGAACGGGCCCAAAGGAGCCAACCTTCAGAGGGATATTTTTTGCAACATCGTCGACGAGTTTTTTGAGTCAACGATACGTAGCCACGATACTTTATTTGTTCAAAGAGAGTCAGTCTTTTGACCAGGATTTCCAGACGCCACGTGATTTTTTCCTTGCATCGAAGGAAAAAACCAGTAAGGTACGAGGACGGTTTGTTCTACTCATACAGTAAATGACTGTAGATGGGTAATACTGATATATAAATGCAGTAGATGAGTAAATACTCATCTTATTCAGAAAGAAACTGTTAACAATCAGAGATCACTGTGAGAATTCAAATTATTCATTCAAAAGTACAAATTTTTCAACTTTATGCAGACCTAATAGTGAGCATGACCTTAGAATTTTAGAGTCCTTTTTCATATTCACTCATAAGCCAAACCTCAACAACGACATTAGTGCCGTAAAGTTATAAATTTCCCCCACCTACTGACGTAATTCTGTGTGTTTTGTGTGTATGTGTTTGTGTTTATCTGTGTGTATACACAGTGTGTGTTCGGTGGTGTATCTTGATTAGCGTGATCATGTGTGCTTGTGTGAATTAGGAGTGTGCGACTGTTTGTGAATGAATGAATACAAATTCGGGTTATTAGACATTCAGAGAATTTTGTGGAATATAGATAGTTTTTTTACTGAGTTTTCGTGTTTATTTTATTTTATATTATTTTTTTTATTTTTCTCCTGTTTCAGCATTGATAACGGAATTTAAATCATTCTGATACATTCGTAACAAATGTAACATACGTTGTTCCGCTGTGCCTTCTTTTTATTCTAGGAGTAAGATTCTCGATAAATCGCCCTAATAGAAAAATATCTTTACATCTTTAGTATCTTTATCATGACATACCCACGTAATTCGCAAAGGTGACGAAAAACGTGCTCATCAACACTGAGTTGAAGATTATTATCCTGCAGACTCTGCTGTGTTGGAATTGCTTTTTAACTAGAATTAGAGCAAACTTTATCCTGCTAAAAATAGATGCATTACAATTGCATTTCAAATTTCTGTTGTAAAAAGATCAAGTTTCGTGACCTAAACTTTAAATAAAATGAACATGTCTTACTTCAGTTTTTCAGCTCAGAAAAACTGATACGACTTGTTTAAAAAACGACCTGTGGAAATTTTCCAAAGCCTGCTTGCTTCTGACCAGTTTTTGGTCCGCTTGAGACGTCACTTTAGCGTCGGTCTCGAATGTTTGAAAATAAAAACGATCACTTGGGAGAAATCGCTCAGCACGCAGCTCGTGGCCTTGGCATGCACGGGCAGGGCTACAAAATAAAAGTAACTTACGCGATGTAGGCTGCACAGGCAACAGCTCTCTTGACACCGTGCGTTACACACACAGTATTTGACACACTCTGGCAATTTTCCTGATTTAAACTATTTCACCGTCGTTAAAAGAGCAGAATTATTCCCGTAATTTAAACTATTTTCCCAATAATATAACAGTAGAATTATTCCCGTAATTTATACTATTTCAGCAGCAATATAAGAAAAGAATTATTCCCGTAATGTAAACTATTTCACCAGCAACATAAGAGCAGAATTCTTACTTGGTGTAGTGGCAATTCGTTAGTACGCAAATTGTGTTCACTTTTGAGTGCTGTTCCATACAGACACTCCACCCACATCCGAGCGATGCATGGGTGAGGGTGGGACACGTCTGCTATTGGAGGGTGCGACAGCTGGCACTGATCCCTTGTCTATCGTGGTGTCACCTGTCATCTGTTTCCTCCGCTAACTTTATCCCCTTTCAACCGCGCGTCTCATGTCAACTATCTTTCTCCTGTCGTCAACCATGTTTCCTCTGCCAACCACGTTTCCCCGGTCAACCATGTTTCCCCGGTAAATCATGTTTCCCCGGTCAACCATGTTTCCTCGGTCAACCATGTTTCCTCGGTCAACCATGTTTCCCCGGTCAACAGTGTGTTGAGAATTTCCGTGTGCGCCTCTCAGGTACTTGTCAGTATGCACTTTAAAGGCTTTCAGCTGACCGGGGGCGGAGGAGGAAGCAATGTCGGTGAGACCTTTTTATATTCATTTAAGAGGCATTACATTTGTTACTACTACGCGACGCTCTACTGGACTCGCTACTCGTCATGTGTTACTTAACGGTGTAAAGTGAATCTACCGAGTGCTGCACATCGCCTGTGCATTTTCCAACCTTCTCGCAATCTTGGTTCTTTTCTTTGACCGTACTCCTGATTTGGTTTGTGCGAATGTGTGTGTTTCATGTTTATTTTGTTTAAACTAGCCATTCAGAGCGGTATTACTAATTACTAGGCTTTCTAGCCGCCTCTTCCATTAATTACTTACTTATCGGTTCTGTCGAGCCGTACTTACTTACTTACCGGTTCTGTCGAGCCGTACTTACTTACTTACCGGTTCTGTTGAGCCGTACTTACTTACTTACCGGTTCTGTTGAGCCGTACTTACTTAGCTGTCAAGCTACTCTCGTGTATTAAGAGCCCGTTGGGCCATCCTTAAAAACGTTAACTCTTATTGATACTTGCTCTGAATGGCATTCTTCCACTATCGTCTTTTCGTTATTTTTCCATCTCTCACCTAACCTCTTTCTAAAAGAAGCTCCAATGGCTTCACTCGGGAAGTAATTCCTTAGGTGAGGGTTATCAGGACTTCACTTATCTTGAACTTAGATTTGTGCTCTACATATCACTTTTATTGAAATTACTGAAAGAAACTTGCTAGTTTTGTGTATTTCGCAAGCTTATTACCGTTTTCTTTTGCACAGTATACCGCCACTACGGCCGGGTCCGGTCTGCTTCCAACCCGACAGCAGATGAGGGCGTCATTTCGGCCCCGCTAAATTCTTGTTGAGCGCCCACCTGACTCCTAATTTTTGTCCGAGGTTCCTACCCTTCTGGAGATACCATTCAATACTTGAAAACGGTAACTCTAGTCTCTCTCTGAACACCCACAAACTAGGAGGGAGCGAGGGCTTACCAACTGATTTCAGAACGGAATAAAATTCCGTTCTTGCCTCAGCCTTTGTTAAAATTCAACGTTTTTTTTGCTATCTGTTGCGTTGCCAAATTAAAAACTTCGGAAACCTTGCAGTGTGTGATTTCCTTACAAAGTTGCTTGTTTCTCCGGTCAACCAAGTTTTCCCACGCATACGAGTAGATGTTTGTCTATCATTCAAAAAAATGAAGCGTATCATCAAGGAAAGATAGGGCATGTTTCATCATGAACTTCTTCGTGAATAAAGTTAAAAACATTGGTTTTTCACATTGCTCATCAACACCAAGGACTGTTTGGTTACAGCATCAGCCCGCACCTTCAGCTAGAAGTAATTAAACTAAAGAAATATTGTAATTAACGTATTTATCGCAACATCAGTAGGTTTTTGCAGTCATTTTATCATAGGAGTATACGTGAGTTGCACAAGGTAGGGTTTTTTCACACTATCTTTCTTTCATGTTCATTTTGTAGATAAAACACGTGGGCGTCAAAAGTCGTCAATTTAGGCAAATATTTAGAACGGTTCGCTAAAACAACGCAAAAATGCTTAGAATTGAACATTATCACTTAAATCTGTCTTGGCAACTGCCATCATTTATCAAGCGCTGAATCAGATTGTGATTCTCCTCTATTAACTATTTAAATCAAAAGTAAACAAAAATGGCTGACTAACTATGTATTAGACCTCTACATTTCATAGCACCCTATAAATATTACTTTTCTTTGCTCGAAAGCAATAACGCAAAATTCCATGGGTGAATGATACCGACAACATCATTTACTTTCGTTACCATTTCTCTAAAACTGTCGTCATCGTATTGACCAGTTGTAAGCACGTTTGTGCGCATTACCCGCTTTACCCCGTTTTACGTACTCGCCGCATGTTTAGATGCGCATTAGAACATCTCGCTTCCCACCGCCAACACAGTCCGCCAAGCTCGTATACGTCACGTGATGCCATTGCGACGGAGCCAAGTCTACAACCAGGTGTGAAGATAAAGGAAGCATTGAACGTTTTAAAAAGAACTTTAGGGCAGCTCTTTGGTGTCGATTTCGAGCTTGTAGCGTGTAGCGTAGCAGCCCTGAAACGCTGACCTTGTGCTGTTAACATCCTAATTTTAGGCATTTAAAGTCCTAAAAGATGTTATAGAGTACCCTGGAACACTAATTTATTTACGAATATAAACATAGATTTTCATACAAAGTCCTTAAAGGGGCTGCAAGCCTGCAATTTCTTCTACGCCGGACTTTAACAACCAAAACCAGCGTCTCAGAACAGCCTATAGCTCCTTCTAGCATATTAAAAGCCAAAAATTAGCATACCCGTGCTGCCCGGGTAGCGCTGGGATGCTAATATTGGGGTTTTCAAGTACTTGAAGAGACACAAGGTAGTGTGTGGAAACTAACCTTGGATTTTTTTTTAACTTTCCGTGCTGTATTGTTCACTGTCAAAACACCAACTGATGACATTCCTCCTTAAATGCTTCTCAGTTACATGTTCTATTTTTTCAAGAGTCCGAGGTGGGTCCTCTTTTCTATTTTTGTTCCGTAATTTTTTTTTTGCTTTTTGACGAGGAGGCTGGTGCCAATTTCTAGCTCACCTGTCCAATATAACTTAATCTTTTGCAAGCATGGGGCTTGTTTTACTTCAGTGACATTCTTCATAAATATCAAACATCAGTGTACATTAAACTGTAATTTTGCCTTATATTATACACTCAAATTTTTCAATTCGAGTCGTTAACTGGCGCTGAATCGGGTCGAAGACGCGTGGCATCGTTGGCCAAGCCTTTGCCGGTCTGAACCACTTTTTATGCAAATCGCAGTGAGCATTTGAAGGGCATTGTTTTTGCTGGGGAGACTGGCTGATATTTTTTCTATGCGTTTTTGATGAAAGATCAATCATGTCGCTTATAAATCAATTGCCAGTTGCGTGCAAGTCTACATAAATTAATTGCACTTATGTACCCCTAACTTACTAGATTTATTTTACGTGATTTATTCGAATTTGCCTTCACACAGCAGCTCTTGCATTACAAAAAAGATCAGTAAGCACTAGATGTTCGGTGTTAATGTTGGTTTTTAACCTTATTTCTTTTCTCGACCATGAATTTCAAACACAATGATACGCAGATTTTTGATATTATAATATATTTTACGCACTTTACTACGAGCTATTAATTCCGCCGTTCAGAGTTTCCTGCATTAAGACTTTATGAGTTGCTAAGAATTGTGGTATTCTGATTGAACGGAGTAATTTGCTCAATTAAAAAAAAAACTCTACTGCCTCCGAAAGCGTTCTGAACCACCATTTTTCTTGACATGTACATACAACAGGAAAATTCGTCCCGTAATAAGGCGCTGGGATTTTGAAAATCACGATTTTTAAACGTGATTTAGGAACTCGAAAAGTGAAAGTATACCAATTGGAATTTATTGTAGAAATACTTCGAGTTGTGATCTAGGTGTTACTGACCCGAAATTCTAACCTTAAGTTCCTACAAAATAAACTTTGCATCATTTACATGAAGACCCAAGGCGATACTGCCGTTCGTCGAAGAGAGTGAATTGCTCCACTAGTATTTGATGAGCAAATCATCTTTTGAATACATGTCACATGATAAGGACTTTCAAGTCAAACTTCATAGCTAGAATAAGCTTGATAAAACTCTATTCTATCCGTGAGAGTATTACTGTACTGCTAATGTGTCGATAAACAGAGGAGCTTTGAAACTCCTTCTCGCCACGTAGCAAGTGAACCGCTAAATTCTCCCTGCTTTCAAGTAACCTAAGCCTTCTTCACCCTTTACTGCCTATCAGACTATTCATTGCTGATTTCGGAAAGATTTACTAAGATCCATAAAAAAACAACACATTTAACATGACAATTATGTTTAAAATAGGCAGCATTAGGCAAAATGTCATGTGATTCTGCGAGTTCTGTTTTTATTTTTTGTTGACATGAATATACCGAGGGAATATTTGCTCCTGAAAGCCGTGATTCTTTCAAAATACGCTGGTATCTTATGTGAAATGATTTCACGCTAACTGAGCTTTACAATAATTTTTTTGTTATATATACACTTTAATGAAATACATATTTGTATGGTTCCTCTCAGTTTTGTCCAATTCGTTTACTTCTCAAAACTTTTTCATAAGACGAAATCAATTTTATATTCAAATAATTTAAACAATTTACTAACATAAGTCATACAGCAATAGATTGTATCTTGAGTCTAGTACAATGGACATATTTGAGTATAGCTACTTGTGGGCCCGAATAAGTTCAGCGACTTCTAGGGCATCCTATCACCAAGCTATTTTTAAAGTGTACAGTTATGTTTAACCTAATTTACTTAACCTAGGGGAATACAAGACTGGTCATGTTTCTATGCTTGATTTTTTAACAAAGAAATAAATAGTTAATTTGAGCTAGATGGGAACAGTATATCCAATAAAGTGATTAGGAGTGTATATCATTTGAAAAAAAAATTTACTCTGAACATCACGCATAACTAATGATTTTTTAAGTGTCTGCCTTAGGGATCTTTTCCTTTGGTATTGAACATAGAGCAATGAAATTTAGTATACTGATAGGAAATGCAATTTGAAATCATTTTTCTTCTATGAAACAAAATTCGATTTTCTTGAAAAAACAAGTTATTTATAGAAAACAGCCTTCATTGAGGGGGGGGGGGGGGGTGGGATTCTAAGTGCATCTTCTCCTACAGTTTTCAAGCTACAGGGATGATTTTGGTATCATTGGATGCGGAGTATCGTGGAAATTACGGAAAGTAAACAGAAATCTGTAAAGTCATTATAATAAATTAATTTTTCGTGGTGCCAGTTTTTTTGAGGGGCAAAATTTTCATTTATGACGTCTCAATTTTTGTTTGCAACAAATTTCGAATTGCTCTATTACTTTCTGTAATCCCCACGCTTTTCCGCATCCAATGATACCAAAATTGTCACTGTATGTCAAAAACTGTAGGAGGAGATGCATTTTGAAACCCCACATTCCGAATCTCCAAAATAAGGCAAAACAAGGAAACGTAAACAATTTTATTCAAAAATTTTTGGTCCAGTATAGACCCCAGAAATCATTAAAGAGTAATATAGAGAGATAGGAGATGACATAGCAACATTGCGCCTTGAAGAAAGTGCCAATGGGGATGTAATACATGATAAAATACCACTTCCCCCTCCCTTCTTCTCAATTGCTCAAACCCCGTAGCGGGGGAACGAGTGAACTTACGAGTCTCATTTTTTCACAGGATGTACCTGACATCTTACACTCCCTATAACAGCAAAAATCCCTATTGCTACAAACCAGGGGTCGAAATATGGGACTCCCTCTTTAAAGCACACTTGTAGCCTGAATAAAATCTGCCGTCAGCCGTGCCTAATTCGATTACTTCTCAAAATTTTAGTATATGATGAAAATAATTTTATATCATTTGAGAATAAAATTTACTCTGAACATCACGCACAATTATTAATGAGTTTTTCCAGCTTAAATTCACCTGGAAAGGATTTAGTTTTCAATTCATTTTTCCATAACGACCGTATTTCTCAACAAATTTTGCCTCACAAACTCTCATTAAATTCACACATTTTCATGGTAATTACATTTTGGACAATTCACACCTTAAATAAATGCACTTCAGATCCAAGACTAATGAAAATGAAGCATAAAAACTCCATGAAACTTAGACACAGAATAAGCTTATTACATGAATGTGAAAATTAAATTTAGCTTAACCATGTTACAGTTCTTAAATATATTTTACGTAACATAATCAATTTATATATAAATCACCTCTTGAATATAAATATGCCCATTAGAAAAAAACATTTTTATTATTCTCCAAAAGTTAAAGCCTTTGTCATTTTTGCAGCAGGTTTCCAAATGCGCAATGGGAAGAACTTCGATAGAAGAATGAACGAACAATCTTTATGAGATAAAATCATCCTCATCCCGTGCAAAGAACCTCCTTCACCCGCCTCGAATGAGAGTTTTACAACGTAATATTATACCTCAATGGAAATAGTAATTATTTAGGATATGCTTTAAAATTCACGATCCTCGTTTTATATTTAGCTGGCCCCTCGAGCTCAAGTACATCAAGTAACAAAAGTTAGCAAATGAAAATAAGTGTTTTCAGAGGTAGAGTTTTCACGTATGAAGCACATGGGGCTTCTAACATTTTAAGACCTTACTGTAAAAACAATGTGCTTGTACAGTTGAAAAATATTGTTGGTCCAAGCAACAATATGCAATAGGTCTCTCACAAGGGAGTAATATCAGTGGTAAAACCAACTGCAAGATTAATGAAGTCTCAACACCAAGTAAAGATATGTGCTATTATCGCTTTTTTAGTAAAAGCCGAAACAAACGATATTGCTGCGATGTATTTAGTTTCACATTCGAAGGCATCTTGTATTTCAAGAGTGTCATTTCTTTCACCACATACTCCAATTCTCATTTTACAACTGTGATAGTGGAAAACAAACTTTCAAGAAGAAAATCTGGAATTCTGTTCCCTAATACCTAATTGTGTGTTGGAACTGTCCTCTCATATCAATAAACAGATTTGATTGCCACGCAAAAGTTATTTGTTCATCTTTTGGAAATCAAGTTGAGCTTTTGAGAAGTGGCTCGGTATGCATATTCAGATGTCAAGATTGTGAATGCCCCGTGATATGATAATAGAAGAAAAAGGCTGAATACCCCAAAAAATACCGTGAAAATGAACTAGTATGAAAAGCCTTCCAAAGCAAAAGTTGGGACTCTGTTCGGAGTCCTGGTTTTACTGAAAATATATGAATTATTGCTCGGGAAATAAGGTCTTGCTATAGCTTCAGAAATTCTTTGGTCCGGTTTCAATTGCTCCTTAGCCAAACTTGCTCATCGTTCTAAGATTTTTAAACGCTATCACAAATGGGATCAGAAAGTCTGAGCTCACAGCTCAAGTTTAACTGAGAATGCAAGTCTAAACTGTTTCGAATTACCCAACCTTCGTAAGATTTAAGATCGAGAGGCATTCATGTTTAGACTAAAAGATTTAGTATTTAACATGCCAAAAAATACCTGCATAGTTTTTTGAAGTGACATTCTCGTTATTCCTCTAGATTGTCCCCATAGGCTTCGTTATCAGAGTCCGAAATTAACATTTTTTCAGCATCACATTTAGTGCCTGAGCAATTATCTCGCGGGTATATCAACGATACGATGTAGTTCACGGTAGCGAGGTCCATGTTCCGGACTCGTACTGCTATAATAGCGCTCATTATGACTGCAATCACAATTGATATGTTAACGGCCAGGACTGGAATAGCAGAGACTATACCCAGCAGCTTGTGGTCATGCAAGTCGTAGACGTGCATGAAGGGAAGAGGGTGGATGACGACTCCCATCACGCACAACCAGATGCCCTGCAATGGTAAATCAAATCATTCATGAAGTGCACTGAAATTCAACGAAACAAAGTTTGGTTTTACTGCATCACCTCAACCCCAAACTCACTGGAATATTTCTTTATTGCTTTAAGAAAGCATATTTCGTGAATGAACAAGAATTTTCGGAGGTGTTAAAATTATTCAAGTTGAGAAAACAAGGTGAGTGTCGTATGTAAATTTCAGAAGATTTTTTTGATTTTTTCACTTGAAATCGGATTTCGAAAACGAGATAAAAATTCAACTCTATAGATTTTTAAAAATGCCGGTTGAATTGTAATTTCTACGTAGCCCGCGTTTAGCATTCCTCCCACGTTTCAGACACCTGATACACTCCTGAGATTAAAGAACCCTAAGCTCGCAGCCAAAATCTTTTTTCACACCTGCAAAGTCAGAAGTTGGCGATAGAACTTCAAGAAGTCCATCTTTATAGGTTATGCATTTCAAGAAAGCCCAACAACAATTTTCCAATCCTGAGCATTCAAAACCACAGCTTGAAACCCTTTTTCAATATTACAAAAAGTCACAAAGATGTATTACTAAGCGCCAAACACATCTAGCAAAATTGAGCAATGCATACCGCTGTCATTCCCACGTATTTTCCTTTGTCTGGATGAGTCTTAAGTACAGGAAGGTGGCTACAAAATTGTCGATTAGTTACTGAGATACTATGGTTTTCTGAGTTGCCAAACTTTGATTCAGTTTTCTGACGTTTTTTAAAAGCAGGGCTTGGTACCGTATGATTCTAAGAGCCTCGTACATAAGGCAGGAGGTTTGCACAAAGGGCCAGAATACCCACATGACAAGCCTGCACAATTGCATAACAGAAAGCCAGCTTAGTCACAAATTTGTCTATATGAGGATGAAGTTCCAAAGAGTCACTCTGCCCACATGACATAATGACTCCACAATTACATGACAGAAAGCCTGCTTAGTCACAAAGTTGTCTATGCGAGAGGAAGAAGTCATTTACTATATCAGTAGTAACAGATCACCTGTGCAATGAACATGAGGGTCCTCCCTAGAGCGGCCGTAACGCTCTTGTTGTACATCATTTCTGCCAACACACATGCGATTTGAATTGCACTCAGGTAGAACAGCATCACGTGCATCTGGGGAGAGAAATAACGGGGTTACGTTTCCAGAAGTTCCACTGACATTTAAGTTCTATTAAATTAAGCATATGACAATACTTAGTATGAGTTGAATTGCGTTATATAATTTTGAAAAGGCTTGAGAGATTATTGAAAAAATTGTTCAACTCGCAGCCAAACAAGCTCAAAATTTGAGACGCAGCTTTGAGGAAGTAGAAACAGATATGTAATACATAGTTCAGTACTTCACTCTCAACAGCTGGTTCCATACTGCAATTTGTGCTTGTAGCTTTCAAACGAGATTTAAAATAAACGATCGTGGCAGAGAGACTAATTACTTCTATTACAATTTCCAAAGGATATATTTCGTGACAAAATTGAACAGATTAACTTCTACACATCTGAATTGGCAACATACAGGGATCCATGCACAACATTAACTACGAATTGAATAACATCTGTTAACATGAAGTTACAACAAGCAGGGATTTATGCGCAACATTACTTTTGTGTCCACGATTGCTCTGGCATGAAGATGGCCGGTCAAGAGGTAGGCTAAGACTGCGTTGGCTATGATGAACCCAACGTACTCCGATGACGGCGGAACTACGAATCTTTAGAAAAGAATAAATGTATTATTTCAATATACCATGACATTTATTTACTGAGTAAATATACCATGACATTTATTTGCTGAGTAAACATACAATGACATTTATTTGTTGAGTAAATTTACCATGACATCTGTTACACTTAAAAGCAGGGTATGAGGTACAAAAATGTACGAACGTATATGACGTAATGTTTATTGTATGAGTAAGCCGTAAAATTTATTTTACGAGGAAACTGTGATATCTGTTCCATATTTTTGCTACACTGTGAAAGGCAGTATCATGCAGTAAGATTTAAGTGCACGGTCAGGGTCGAATTTCGGATAATGGTAGGTTTTTGGTTTATAAACAAATCTTATAGAGAACTTTCTTGCACATCCAACGATATAATTGGCTCTCAAGTTCGTATATTGGTTCGTCTCCTAGACGGGGTAGAAGCGCGCACTAGCGTGACCTTGGCGCGCCAATGGATGAGTGATCTCCCCCTTCCGATTTACGAGTTCAGTTTTGAGCGTTCCTCAATGGGAATGGTAAGAGAGTGCATTCATGGCTTTGCTTGAAATGATTTAGTACTCAAACGAAACATTCTAACACTCAGTGTTAATTATAACGATGTAACTGAGTGTTTGTTTTGCGTCCGGCTGCTTTGAGTCATCAGCTAATTAGCTGTTGTGTAAACATATAATCGCCTCCTGCAGTTATGAAGGTACAGGAATGGCAAACATATCATTTGAAAGGGCTCAAAAAGAGCTACGAAGCGATAGAGGTAATTAAAAAATTTAGTTTTTCATAAATAAAAAACATTTTTTCAAAAGACTGATGGTATGAAACCTGCATTTATTTTCCTTTTGAAATGGATCCTTTCCCACAGTTTTGAAGGTACAGGAGGGGCTTTTTTATCAATCTATTGAACTCAATAGAGCTACAAAAGAAGTAGAGTTTATTTTAAAAAAAGAATTAGTTAAAAAATTAAGGATCAAAGAAAAAACCAATTTTAGAAAAATGGCTCTCCTGAAAACTTGCCTTTTGACTTTGAAGTGATTCTTCTCCCACATTTTTGGAGGTACAGGAATCGCAAATATATCAATCAAAAGCGGTTATAACAATCTAGATAGGCGGTGCAAAAGCTTTTTTGATTTCAATTCATGTTAAAAAATATAAGCAAAATAATTCGAAAAGCAAAAAAAGTGGTCCGTTTTTTAGAAAAAATTCTTAAAATTGAAAAAAATCAAATTATCGAAAAAAGTTGCTCCAGATCTCTAGACAAAACAATTAGCTATCCATAAAACCTTTTTCCAGTTCTGTAATTTGGGAATTGTAGGCGGAGAATCATTTTCCGCCACATCCCCTTTTTCACATTTAAAAAATCATATTTCTTATAAATTTACGAAAAAAACATTTGAGTTGGAAAAAATGCCGCATCATTTTACAGCTATTTTTAAAATTTTATGAAAATCTGCCGAGAACTGACGGACTTTTGGTTTCACCCCAACCGAGTCCTGAATGGACTAATGAAAAATTATTTCTATTCTTTGTCTTGAATGTGCTGGGACACAACCAGTCCAAGAGCTTATGAAAATATATGTACAAATGATATTAGAAATTAATTAATATTTTCTGTAAAGTTTGACTATTCATCTAAAAAATTATATAAAACAAATTCTCTTTGAGCAACAGATGATTCGTACAATAAAATCAAAACCTTCCCCGTACATTTGTCATTCTTTTACTACACAGTGTAAACCTTCGGGATGAAAATAATTTCACATTTTTCAGACAGTGATTCACGTAACTCGTGATTGGGTTGATGACAAACGCAGAAAAATTCTAATTGTGAGCTTCGGCCACAATATAATATACGTTATAAATTGAGCTTAATAGAAAAAATAGGCCACACAGTCACTAGAATTTTGCATTTCGATGTTAGTTTGTTACTAAACTAGGGTCTAGTGTCTGAGAGAATATGTAATTTTGCGTTCAAATTTTCTGAATTTCAGCTAATATTTTGTTTTGATGGATTACAAGCAATGCCCTTCTGCACGTTTGCTAATTTTGCCATCTTTTTGGAATTATTTTGAAAAAATTAAAAGTTTCTCTGAAAATTGCACCAATCTGGATGGCAAGCATTTCTGCACTGTAGACCAACTTGTTAGGTTATTGTTTGAATAATTTTGAAAGAATGAAAAGTTTCTTTGGACATTGCATAAAAACGAGTTGATAAGTTTGATACCTGCATTACTGAGGCAGGAATAGTAATGACTATATTGTTACGTGTAGGTTGCCAGCGAATCAAACCAATCTCAATTACCACAGACAGGTTGCTTCCGGGCAATTTGCCGAGATGTCTTTTAAAAGAAGTTTGCATTCTCTACGAGATCCTGAGAAGATTTGTCAACAAAAAAAAATACACTATTATATTGAAGAAATTAATTAACCGTGTGCCAGATGCTGTCGACAGAAATGAGAATAACAGAGTCAGAAATTTTTGCTGAAGAAAAACGTCGTTTCACAACGAGCTGCTTTTAATTTAAATTTTCAAATTCAATGCGTGTCGTCATATGTTTCCTTGAAATCAAATAAGAGTTTCATGCGTAAAAAATAGACTCTGTTCAACCTTCGTAAAACTAGAAAATCCCCCGTGTATTTTGAAGTAGTCGTCAACTCAATAGCTTCAGTCCGTTTTTTACAGTGATGAAAATTTCAAGGTTACATTATATACAGGTGGCTTGTATCTTAAGTAGACACCTGCCACTGAACAATCTTACTGTTGAATGGAACCGCCACTGAACAATCTTTCTGTTGGATTGAACCGTCATTGAACGATCACTGTCAATTGGAAATTTAAAACTGATCATGGATTGCCGCAATAATTCACGAGTAAAGAAAGAATTGTTCAAAAATTTGCATTTGAATCTATGTGATGTTTATTTGTACATAATTCCAGAGTGAAAATAGATTCAAAATTCAAATTTGAATCGATGTGATATTTATATGTATATAATTCGGAAGTGAAGATTGATTCAAAACTACGAATTCCACTTTGATGGTGAATTTAGAAAAAATGTTGCAATCTACGTCACATGGAGGAAGAGAGTTGTATTTTTTGTAAGAGCGCAGATTCGTCCCCATGGCACTCAACTTTAGAGCGACAAGAACTACTGTTGTAGCACTTGACATATTTGTCCTCATAAGAATGTATTTTGATGCAGTAACAGCGCTGTTAGGAAAATATATAAGAATGTGAATGACCATGTGAAATCAGGTTTTATTCAATTTTACCCGATACTGTGAGTTTTTTGCTCCTAAGACGTCGAAAGAGAAATATTTCACTGTATATATCAGAACTTGAAAACATAATCAATGAATATTTACAATACCTGAGCTTTGGTAATCGTCATCAGATAACTGCACAAAATTGAGAGAAAAATATCACTTTGCTAGTTATTTATTGAACACTTACTTGTAATGCTGCAATATTTCGAAGACTCCCATCAAACCGAAAGAACCGAACATGATATAGTGGTGAAAAACCATGGCTGGAGGGTAGCCTTGCACGTATGGATAGGTCTCAGCTGCAGAGAAGAGAAAGTATTTTAGGGAAATTATTGGTAACTTCAGTTGACATCTTCATAATTTACTAGCGCAATTGTTTACTGAGAATCAACAACAACGATCAGGATTGAAGGCATTTCGACATCCAGCCTCTTTAGAAAATTTTAAAAATGAAAGCTCATCAATACGAAAAGGCTGCAGAATTTAGGACGAATTTTTAATTGTACATACAAAATGATATAAATAAATTTTTCATTTTATATTAACTGAGGATGAGTAAAGACGCCAGCGTAACTTCATAGGAATCAAATGTTTTACTCGCGAAGCAGTTTTGCAAATAAACTTTACATTAAGCCTAACAAAAAATCAAATTTGCAAAATATTCAGTGTAAATAATGATCTATCTTGAAGGCTCTCGTCTCAAATTTCAGGATAGAAAGTTTCATCAGCTCATTTTCGGATAATTCAGGCCCAGTATTACGCGTTATATTAGCTAATAGTTATTATATTATTATTATTATTTATAGTCATATTATTCAGGCCCAATTACATTATTTAAACCGTTGGTCTTCTTCTATAGAAGGACACCATTCATCACCTGCGAGAAAAC
This sequence comes from Morinoia aosen, assembly GCA_030386875.1. Classification (NCBI taxonomy): domain Eukaryota; kingdom Metazoa; phylum Arthropoda; class Malacostraca; order Amphipoda; family Talitridae; genus Morinoia; species Morinoia aosen. Next base: position 1,447,851 of record CM059571.1, read on the forward strand.
AAACTTTTATACGTTCACGAGTTTTCTGTCATGAAGTTTTTAAGCCGATAAGAGCCTAGTTGGATGAATTTGGCTCCAGACTGTTTCACACTTAACTAAGCTAACCTAACCTAGCATAACTCAACTTAAATTGATACACTAAATGTTTTATGACATAAATTTGACAGCAGGAGACCCTTCTACGTCGGCCACCAGAGCGCAAAGGTAAAGAGGGATGTTCGATATTTCTTATTATATTTTCCATCGCTTTGTTTTCAATACCTGGAATGGATATTCAGTATAATTCCCAAGAATATGTTTACTAAAATTCAAACAAAACATTTTTAATGAAATACCAACACCGGATAACAATAATAATAGTTTTAGTCCTGAAATCCATTATGAAAATAAGGGTCTTCAAAATGAGGCAGCCAAATTGCGAGATTTCCATCTGGTGAAAACGCTGCTGTGGTTTTCGATACAAAACGAATTCTGTGTCTGAAAAATTTTGCGGTGCCAGCATAGAAGATGATGCGATTCATTTTCCTATACCTAGCGAATATCTATCTATTATATGTGATATTGTCCAGAAACGTGAATACTTCGGTCAAGCAACACCAAATGTAAACATTCAACAGCCCATGGATAAAAAACCGTGACTCCAAAACGGTTTTTCTTAATTTAGCCTTAACACTTCGACTACGGCTGGTAAAATTGATGCTTCATTTTTAACTCAAATTTAAAGCCAATTGTAGTAAGCAATGTTGAAAAGAGCATAAATTAACTGGATCTTGCTTTCATTTAGTTTTGCCTTAGTATTTATGAAAATTGAGTCTGTGGAAACTGATTGGTCAGCAGCATTAAGAAAGTTCTCTCAGTGACCACCGCTGGCTCACGTCGCAGTCAAAGCGTTAAGAAACAATTCGAGCATTGGCTCTATTCGACATACTCACCAATGCACATTATGAGCACGATTGAAACCTCAAAAATGGGTTCAATAGGAGCCGCTCGCGCCCAGCCTGAGGGGTAAATTGAGAAAAGCGAATTTTTGTAGTTGAGTTTTTTCTGGTCGTTGCCTTTGAGAAGTGCCTGCCGTCGGGCCACTTGGTACCTAAACAAGGTGTTGTACGTCCACAGGCAGCCGTAGAGTATCAAACAAACTCCAGGCCCGAAGTGTCCGTAGAAATCCCCGGTCTCAAACGGACCGTGGTAGTCACGTTCGGGCTCTTCAGACTCCATTTTGTCGCTTTTCGATGACCTGCGATGTTTTAAGAGAAAAAATGCGGTTTTAGAACATCACATTGAAAAACAGGCTTTTATGCGCAGTCATTTAACGTTCAAATATTTCGCTACATCATTGCAAGACTGTCATGACTCAAATTTTGGGATTTTCCAAGAAAAACATTTTAAAGTATCGAAGTCATGCAACTTTAATCGAAGGAGGACAACACAAGAATATTAAAGTTCTTTTTTGAGTAAAGCACTTTTGCGTATTTTGAGTTCAGATCAGCGCGTTTGCGTGGCTCCTGACTTGAAGATTCTGAACTTCGGTCAAAAATCGTGCAATTTCCTCCTGACTTGAAGGTGCTGGAGTTCGGTCAATACCGTGCGATTTGCTCCGCGTTTCGCCGAATACTGAAGTTGACAGAAAGTATTCAGGCAACTTAGCTCCACTAAAAAACTGAAGAGTCTAGATAGGAAGCGACTTCGTCGAGATACTGTTTACAGGCAAAATTTTCCGGGTCTGGATATTCCCCAAGGACCGGGTTTTAAACTTGCACATATGAGGAGGGAGAGAGAAATTCCAGATTGCGTTGGAAAAGAGCACGTAGTTTCTCTTTGAATGAATATTCGTGGTATTGGAAAATAAAGACAGGAATCGCTGAATATCACATGACCAGGCAAGGAAAAGAATACAAATTCGTTCAGGTAATTGCCAAAATTTTACATTCGCACTTCATTGGAGTTTTTTTGCCACCAAATCTACAGGAATAACATCTTAGTCTTGATGAATCTTATACAATTAGATCCACTTCAGCATGTCTATCAACACTGTACTGTACAGGAGTTTTTTCAATAAGGTATAAACTGAAGCTGTACTCGCGTATAAGAATTACAACGTGCTTCATCAAGGGAGAGATAAGTAAATTTTGAGCTTTCCTCTAAATTCCCTCTACGGAAGAATTTAGTTTGCAACAGTGTTACTTCTATTTCGCTACATTTTTCGTTACGTGCTTTTGCTTTCAAATTTTTCGCTCCTGTCCGTACCCGTCTGAATTTTATCGTCTGACCAACGATAACTTTCATCTGACTTTTCCAGTAATGATATTTTTTTCCGATAAACCGACGGTATATCATCGGAATTAGTGTCGGGAATGTCTCATATTTTCATCAGATTCGCGATAAATTACCGGTAAAGTCAGACGAAAATTATCGTCGGTCAGACGCTGAAATTCAGACTTGGAATATGGACATGCTACTTATTTGTCAAAGGGGGCATCATTCACGTAGATGTATGTCTTGCATATGTCACTTATTTGCATGTGTGAACAATTGATATCATTAGCCGGTTGTAGTACAAGGTTATAAACATGCTAAAGTATCTTTAAAAAGAACAGTAAAGAGGCACGTAAGCACGAGGGTATATTTGCAACGCTTTTTGCCTCTTCGACAATTGTTGGCATCTTAATTTGTTGACGTCTCCTCTTGATGCCCTTACAAAACTGTTGGGTTTAAAAATACGACAGCCTGAGTTAACTTTTTTTTTGCTCACATAAAAACAATTTTTTTTTCGATTTAGCGAATTTGGCCCGATTCATTTTGTTTTGATATTTATTGATTTAGTTTAATTATTCTCAGACACTGCTATTAGAAGACGCAAAGTTGAAAACTGTTCTTCAAAGCCGACATGTTACTGTCAATAAAAAGTGTAACTTGGGAACGAAAAAATGCAAACAAAAATAATTATCTTTCACGGTAAATATGCATTTCTTTTTCACAGCGGGTAAAATGAAGGCATTTTCTTATTTTAAGGGGTATTTACAGCTTTATTTTGCGCCGCTTTATGATGTTTTTATTTGGATGAATCCCAAAAAAGAATTCTACAGTTATCAGTGGGTCATTACATGAGCCGTCGCGAGTAATAAAATTGGGAAGAGTCATGGCAATAACAGCATACCTCAATAGTGTTCCAGTAACTAAACATAAAAAATTTAGTTACCTAAAGTTACTCAAATAGACGCAAAATAATAACACAGAGTAACAAAATCAAACTTTTTTCTATCTTCGGCCAATTAATGTTATTTTATATTTTCTTTCATCTATGAACCGAAGAATATAATAATTATTCTCTTTCAGCTTTGATTTTTCTCAGCTGACCGGTGATGTTTTGAAAATGGCCTATTATAGTAGGATGATTTCAGTTATCCTAAACAATCTAGATGATTCCAGAATCTTCAAAACTACATATTCTTTCAAAACGTTTTGCGAACTTCTAGAACATTTATGCAATGTATACGGTCATCAGTCATTACTATGTGCATTCATCAAGCTGGCATCCAGAGGTTGAAAGTACCCGGCAGACGCCTTTTGCTACGTCTGTGGCGAGTTTATTCAACTAGAGCTAAAAAGTACTCTCTGGAAAGATCACTGAAAATACACGAGGCCAACAATGCATATTTCAGCCTGCCTGTCGAGGATCAGGACAAACCTTTGGCACCTCATTTCACCTGCGAACTCTGCAAAAGAACTCTGGAAGGTAAGAAAAACACTAACATATAAACCGTATATAATTTTTCATTTTAACATATCCTATTATACTGAGTTGAATGTATCTGTATTTTTGGACTCATGTTTTCATTGTCCTTGCTTACAGGTTGGTACAGAGGGGGAAACAGAGCTATGGGATTTGCACTCCCCCGAATTTGGAGGGAATCAAGTAATCACTCAAGCAATTCCTTTTTCTGTATGGTACATCCTGCCAAACGCCGAGCAGGGAAAAATGCGCCTGCTCTCATATATCCTAACTTTTTTGTCAGTCATCGTGCCAGTGCCACACTGCTCTGAGCTCCTCTTACCCCCTCCTCCTAAGAGAGAGCAGCAGTTTTGACAAAAGGAAAGTAGTTTAGAAGAACATGAAGATACTGATTTAGAGTTCTGAGACGCCACTAAACAGAGATATTCATTTTACCCCAGCCAATAAGACATCAATGACCTGATCAGAGATCTTGGCCTCACAAAGTCAGGTGTCGAGCTTTTGACATCGAGGCCTAAGCAGTGAAATTCGCTGGATGAGAGTGTGCACATATCAGGTCGGAGAAAGCGTCACCCTCATTTTTAAATATTTAATACTCGTCAAGATGAGTTTTGCTTTTGCCACAATGTGACCGGTCTGTTCGAGGCAATTGGAATTACCCTTAACCTCCAAGGGTGGCGGTTCTTTATCGACAGTTCGTGTACAAGCCTCATAGCAGTAATGCTTCATAACGGGAATATGTACCAATCTCTCACCCTCGCTCACTCTGTCCAGTTCAAAAAGTAATACAAGAGTGTCAAGATCTTGTTAGATGCCTTGAAATATAATGAGTTCCGTTGGGAGGTTATAGGAGACTTCAAAATGATGGTGTTCCTAATAGATCTCCAAAGCAGCTTTACCAAGTTTCTCTGTTATATTTGCCTTTAGGACAGGAGGGATACCATGGCACACTACCTTAAGCGGGACTGGCCGCAGCGAACCAGGTTTAATGCGGGAAGACAACGTCAAATGGGAGCCATTGTAGGATCCCAGAAAAGTACGGTTTCCTCTACTCCACTTAAAACTAGGCTTAAGAAAAAATTCGTCAGTGCAATATAAAAGGAGTCCCCAGTTTTCAAGTACCTCTAAGATTTCTTCCCCAACTTCTCCGTAGCGAAAGTTGAAGTCGGTTTCTTTATTGGTCCACAAATAAAAAAGTTCACGGAGTGCAAAGAGTTTCCCAAAAACTCTCAAAGACATAGAGAGCAGCAGGGGACAGCATTGTAGCAGTAGTTCTTTGTTTCTTGGGGAATCATGAGGACGAAAACTATGTGGAGCTTCTTGAGAAGTTGGTGACAAACTACGGCAAAATGGGTTGCAAGATGTCCCTTAAAGCCCAAATCCTTGACGCCCATCTTCATAAACTAAAGAAAAACATGGGAACGTACTCCGAGGAGCAAGGTGACTTCGGACTTGGAATGTCGCTACCAAGGGTCTTATAATAAAAATATGATGGGGGACTACATGTGGGGCAGGTTCTTGAAATTAATCTATAGTATAAGCGTAGATCTTGAAAAACTACTCATCTCTAATGTATCCATTATCTCACTGGCGTAATTCTAGAAGAAATAAATATTATTGCATTATATGCCGTTTGTATCGACCTACTTTGTTCATTTCAAACTTCACATTTGCCAATTTGACCCTATGAGAATAGCTAAATTTCAAAAATATCATTGTCATAGACACAAAAGAAAAATCAGAAATGAATACAATTATTTCTTCATGTCTTCTAGAGGAAAAATAATAAGAAATAACAGTTAAGGACATAAATAAGGACAAAAATAAAAACAAGGACAAAAACTTTGTTACATTGTATAACAAAATAATTCATACATCTCATAAACGTAGTAATGGGAACTGCGAAAATTACACCCAAAAACCCCTTGAGTTTTTGCGCTAATGGAACTCTTTCTCTGATCGATAATTACCAATGAGTCAATCTTATTGGTTTTATGTACAATAATTTCTTTAGCTGGGCAAAAAATTACAACTCTGTTTCCTGAAGGTAACCGACAAACTTATTGTTCATGATAACGTTAGACGAAAAAGTTCCGAGCACAAGCGAGGCTCAAGCAAAGGCAGAAAGTGACTCCAACTCAGGTAAGGCAAGACTCCAGTACAGGTAAGGTGTGACTCCAACTCAGGTTAGACAAGACTCCAGCATAGGTAAGGCGTGACTCCAACTCAGGTAAGACAAGACTCCAGCATACGAGGCCTGTCTAAAAAGTATCCGACCTTTGGCCAGAAAAAATATTTCGAATACCTGTCGGAGTTGGGACCCTAATCCCCTTCAAAGTATGCCCCTTGTGCTTGCACACACTTAGCCCACCGATCCTTCCACTGCTGGAAACACCTCTGGTAGTTTTTTTTTAGAATGGTGTTCAGCTCCATCGTCGCATTGCCTGTTTGACTCCTTCGATGCTGACTGTTTTCTTTGATGTCCGTGGAATTGTGCATCACGAATACGCACCGGAAGGACAAACAGTGACAAAGGAGTACTATCAGGATGTTCTCCGGCGACTTCGTGATGCAGTTCGGCGCAAAAGACCAGACATGTGGACTGCGAACAACTGGCACTTGCATCACGACAACGCGCCCGCACATTCATCCCATTTGATCCGCAATTTCTTGGCCAAACATGGAATTACGACCGTTCGCCAACCTCCCTACTCTCCAGACCTGGCTCCTTGCGACTTCTGGTTGTTTCCAAAATTGAAGACACCACTGAAAGGATCCCGTTTTGAGAGTAGAGAAGAGATAATGCGGAACGCGACGACAGAGCTGAACACCATTCCAAAAGAAGACTTCCAGAGGTGTTTCCGGCAGTGGAAGGATCGGTGGGCTAAGTGTGTGGAAGCACAAGGAGCCTACTTTGAAGGGGATTAGGGTCCCAACCCCGTCAGGTTGTTGAAGTATTTTTTCTGGCCAAAGGTCGGATACTTTTTCGACAGGCCTCGTAGATAAGGTGTGACTCCAACTCAGGTAAGGCAAGACTTCAGCATAGATAGGGTGTGACTCCAACTCAGGTAAGACAAGACTCCAGCATAGGTAGGGCGTGACTCCAACTCAGGTAAGACAAGACTCCAGTACAGGTAAGGCGTGACTCCAACTCAGGTAAGGCAAGACTCCAGCATAGATAGGGTGTGACTCCAACTCAGGTAAGGCAAGACTCCAGCATAGGTAGGGCGTGACTCCAACTCAGGTAAGGCAAGACTTCAGCATAGATAGGGTGTGACTCCAACTCAGGTAAGGCAAGACTCCAGCATAGGTAGGGCGTGACTCCAACTCAGGTAAGACAAGACTCCAGTACAGGTAAGGCGTGACTCCAACTCAGGTAAGGCAAGACTCCAGCATAGGTAGGGCGTGACTCCAACTCAGGTAAGACAAGACTCCAGTACAGGTAAGGTGTGACTCCAACTCAGGTAAGGCAAGACTTCAGCATAGATAGGGTGTGACTCCAACTCAGGTAAGACAAGACTCCAGCATAGGTAGGGCGTGACTCCAACTCAGGTAAGACAAGACTCCAGTACAGGTAAGGCGTGACTCCAACTCAGGTAAGGCAAGACTCCAGCATAGATAGGGTGTGACTCCAACTCAGGTAAGACAAGACTCCAGTACAGGTAAGGCGTGAATCCAACACAGGTAAGGCAAGACTCCAGCACAGGTAAGGCAAAACTCCAACACAGGTAAGGCAGTCAAGATCGAACTGATCATTCAGTAAAATAGTGCAAGACACACCCGCGTATTATATGAAAACATAGTTGGGAAACGATCAACAAAATAAATAGTTCATTTAATTGGCAAAGCTTTCCAGAATTAGCATTGAAAACGTTGTTAGGCAGCGAATTGTGAAAAAACTTAGATTGCTAGAAAATAGGGTAAACTTAGCGATTCACTTACTTCTTGGCGCGTAAAATGTTAAAAACTCCTCTGTTTATCGTCACCTTAGAAATACATTTACAATAACATTCTCAAGGATAGAACAGAGTTTTGTTGAAATTATTCTGGCCATCAAGTTTCCCTTGAAAGTCGTGGTCATGTAGCGTATTTTAAAAATATGATCGTGTACTTCAAGCACCAATAGACTTACTTACTCTCCTCGAGGTGCGATAGTATTGCTGTGGGTCATTTCATGTGAATAATGCCAGTTTTTTTGAAGGAACTTAGGAATTTCAGTTCATTAACTCCAGATCACAGCTGGAGGTATATTCACCAGAAATTGAAATATTTCTGTTTTCAAACTTTCAAAATTAACAATCATAATCCAAACAGCATGTGCTCATAAGAGAGGTGCTGGAAAATATAATCAGCTTTTTAAATTGATCTCGTACCGTTTTGGGCGAGATTAAAACGTTCTGAATTTTTTCCAGCTCTATTCTCGATGCGTGTGCGATGTTGCTGAGAAATTTTATCTTAATTTTTTACAGCACAATCTTCTCCAGTTATCATCCATCGCTGAAACCTCTTCAGTGAAAGAAGAGTTGGAAAAACATACTCAAACTCTACGATTTCTGCAAGAAAAATATGAAGTGAAATCATACCTAAAAGAACTTCGCATCTTACGCGTAAGTGATAAGCATTTTTTAGTTCGACCTCATTATATCCACGTCAGTTTTACATGATCACAGAAATTCGTGAGAGATTTAAAAATGCACAAAATCGTCAAAATCTGACTTAACTTCTAAACACAGCAATATCAAGACTAAGAACTGAATGAATGTACCCAAGACTTGCAGAAAACACACCTGTATAAAACTATCAGTTAACAGTCACGCTATTTGTGGTTGGTACATTTGCAAATGTGTAAAAAGCCTGCACTTGCTTGAAGTAGCTATTCTTCAAGCAACATCCAGTCGAACAATGGAGCAAGAGCATAGCCCAAAGCAGCCAAACTTCTCTGAGGTATCTCTGGCAACCTCGATAGAGGTTTATGGAGTCAACGGTGCGCATCCAGGTTCGTTTTTTATTCATAGAGTCAGTCTTTTTACCCGGATTTCCATATGCCGCGATATTTCATCCTTGTCTATGAAGAAAAAACTGTTAAGCACGTGTTCTGGATTAGAACCATACCTCATCTTAAAAAAAAACAGCATTCCGAAGGTTAAAAGCATCTAGTTTTCTGTAACATGTGTCTGAAACTAATAAAACTAAAATCGGAAATTCCAGTTGACTATAATGCTTTTGACTTCGTCTCTAACATCATTTAGCACAGCGTTCATTTCCATAAAATGAAATCAGCGAAGAAAGCAACAATAAAAGGACTGTTGCTGAAATTCTGATTTTACCTTCAAATTGCTTTAAATTTTTCTTTGTTCTTATTTTTGTTCGCTCTTTGCACAATCGGGAGCTACACTGGGTCTTTTTCAACTAGGTGCCATATTGATTTTCTACATGTTGCAGCTTAAGAGTTTTTTTTTGAAAGTTATAGTTCTAATTGAATGCGATAAAATTTGTTCTGTAACTTGTGTATTGGGGCTGTGTTATGTTGGTGCAAATAGAGAGGTCTAACAGCCATCTACTCTTGAATCTATTTCATTCCGACATACCTCCAACACAAATACATGACGTTTAAAGTGTAAAATTATGTCTCATGAGGTTTCAGCGACTAATGAGAGCATCATGGCTGAAACTTGCAAATTGCAAACATTCATCCTGCATGTTCTCCCTAATAAGAAAATGAAAACAAAACTTGCTGGATCATTTCACTTCCTTTTGATTTCTTTTTCACGAAATGAAAGGGGTTTCCGATGAAATTTCGTACAATAGCTCTTTACTCATTTAAAATTATGGAAGAAAATTACAGGCACATTAGAACGGCGATAAAACTTCAACTAATGGGTCAATGGAAGTCTTCTCACTATGTACAGTTAGAGACGAAATTACACGTACACCACTCGTCTTTCAAAACTTTCCCGAATTACTCAAAACTATTGTTGCCACAGGCATAAGATTTTCACAGGGTGTGAAGCACATATTAGTGACAATAGCACGAAGTTTCCAGAACAAAATATTATTCTTGAAATATTTAACCACTGAACTTCAGGAACATGATGAGACAAAATTATTCATACAATTGAGAACATTAAATTTCATCGAAAAGAATTTACCGTTATACTTGTTTTATTGAAAAAATGTCTAAAATGTGCTTGAACATTCTAGATGTGAGATCATTCTAGAATATTGTGCCAGAGCTAACAAGGAGCCAAAGGAGTAGAGCTTTGTCATTCGTACACTAGCGCCACAATGAGAAAAACTAAGGAACTCGGTGTGAACCTCATACAAAAGATTATTGACTGCCGCAAAGCTGGAAATAGTTATTACCACATATCTAAGCGTTTGAGTATCCCAAGATCTACACTACAATCTGTTATAAAAAAGTTTGCTAAGTTTGATACTCTAGAAACGTTGCCTAGGCGTGGTCGCAAACAAAAACTCTCGGTGAGAACATCTCGAAAATTGTGTCGTGAGGTCAACGCTAGTGCGCGAGTGAAGGAAGCTAGACAACATTGCCGAGAGATTGAACGCTCAGGGAACTAGCGTGAGCAATCGCACAATCCAGCGCTGTCTGACCAAGGAAGGAATACACGGACGCCAACCTCGGACTCCACTCTACAAACCATGTCATGTTGCTGCTCGCTTGCACTTGGCAAAGTCACGCTTGGGTAAGGACAGAGGCTTTTGGGAGAGAGTTTTATGAAGTAACAAAACCAAAATCGAGCTTTTTGGGCATAATGACATGAAAAAGGTTTGGCGTAGGAATAGTGAAGCTTTCCTACCGTAGAACACTGTGCCCACAGTTAAACACAGAGGTGGGTCACTGATGTTTTGGGGTTGTTTTGCTGTATCGGGTACTGGAAAATTGGTTGCAATTGAAGGGAAGATAAACACTGATGACTATACTTCTATTTTAGACAAAAGCCTGAAGGTAGCAGCTAATAGTTTGAGACTTGGAAGGCGGTGGGGTGGGTATTTCAATAAGACAATGACCCAAAGCACACGACCAAGTCTACAACTAGCTAGCTCCAAAGAAATAAGATAAATTTGCTGCCATGGCCTTCGATGAGTCCTGATCTCATTCCCATTGAAAATTTGTGGCAGGAATTAAAAGTCAACATCAACAGGAAAGCTCCAAAGAATCTTCAGGAATTGAAACGCATCGCCATTGTAGAATGGAACAACATTTCATCTGAAACTACGGAAAATCTTATCAAAAACCATAATAAAAGGCTTTTAAATGTTATGAAGATTAAACGTCACGCTATTGATTATTGAAAATGTACTCAAATGGTAGATTCACCTCAATGAAGAGTAATACTACTCACTGCATGAACAATTTTGTCTTATTGTGTTACTGAAGTTGAGCTTGTTAAATCTTCCATAAATAATATTTTGTTCTAGAAACTTCGTATTAGTGTCACTAATATGTTCTTCACACCCTGTGAAAATCTTTTACCTGTGGCAACAATAGTTTTGAGTAATTCTAGAAAGTTTTGAAAGACGAGGAGTGTACGAATAATTTCGTCGCTAACTGAATCTACAGTTGTATCTACAGTTTTGAACATGATGTAATCTTGACATATCTACTTAGGTCACACATGTCACTAAAAACGTGTTCATTAATACTGAGTTGAAGATAAATATTATGCACCGTCTGCTGCTTTGGAATTGCTTTTTAATTAGAATTACAACAAGCTCGGTCTCGCTAAAAATAGATGCATTACAATTGCATTTTAAATTTCTGCTGTAAAAAGATCAAGTTTTGCGATCTAGTCTTTAAACAAAATGATCATGTCTTACTTCAGTTCGCAAACTCAGAAAAACTGATACGACTTAATTAATTGTTTAAAAACGATTTTGGGAATTTTGCAAAGCCTGGTTGCTTCTAACCAATATTTAAGCGTTTGAGACATTGCTTCAACGTCGCTCTTGAATGTTTGAAGGTAAAACCGGTCACCATGAGGGAAATCGCTTAGCACGCAGTTCGTGCCGAAAAAAAGTATATGAAGGAGTCTTTTCAGGTTCGTTTTTGTCAGTGAGCAGCACAGCACGAAAATTTCCAAGGTTAGCGTCATAAGCTGCCTCATGCCTCGTTTTATGACTTGAAAGCCCCTCAGGGGGACACAACTATTGTATCTATGGGAATTAGCGCTCCCAGGGGGAAATGTGACGGCACGAGCTGAGAGTTAGGTAGGCCTTTTTTTGTTAAAATAAAATATTTTTGTTAAGGCTGGTAGTCAATTTCTTGCTCACCTCGGCAATATAACTTGACCTTCTACAAACATGGCGTTTGTTTTACATCAGCAACATTTTACATAATTATCAGACTTCAGTGTTCATTAAACTGTGACTTAGCCTTCTATTATACACTCAACTTTTTCTTAATTTGATCGGTTAACTGGAGCCGATTCCGGGTCGAAAACACGTGGCATCGTTGGCCTAGCCGTTGCCGGCTGTGAATTACTTTTTATGCGGGTTGCAATTCGCATCCGAAGGGCATTTTTCTTGCTGGCGATATTGGCGGTATTTTTCTAGGAGTATTTGATTAAAGATTTACCATTTTGCTAATTCATCTAAATGCCCAACTTCGTGCAAGTTTATTTAAGGAAAATGTCCCCCATATAGAAAAAAATTTTGGTTATTGAACATAGAGCAATGAAATTTGGCATACAGATAAAAAGTTCACACAGAAAGCCTTTGTCATGCATAAAAAATGCAATTTTTTCGTAGAAAACGAGATATTCATCAAAAACGGAATTGAGGGGGATTCAAAATGTTTTTTCTACCACAGTTTTTGAGTTACAGGGATGATATGGGTATCATTGGCTGCGGAAAGACTCAGGAATTACCATAATCTGGATGGCGCTTCTTCAGTTTCCATTTTCGGGTTTCAAAGAAAAAAATTCCTAAGCAAAAAATTTTTCTTGGAAAATTTGGCACTTGTGACCATAACTTTTGATTGACGACAAATTAAGAATCGCCATGTAGGTTAGGAAATCCCTGCGTCATTCGCATCAAATCAAATCCATATCATCACTGTAGCTCAAAAACTGTTGGAGGAAAAGCAGTTTCAAGACCCAGACTAGGATTTTTCAAAAAAGACAAAACAAAAAAAACATAAACAATCTCAATTTTTATTTATTATTATTTGTGGGATCAGCTAGGACCCTGTCATTTTTTATAAAGTAATGAAAAGACATTGGAGCTTACATAGCAACGTCAGACCGTGAGGAAATAGCAGAGGTGGGCCTGTAACATGATGAAATACCACATCCTCCCCCAAATCTCAAAACCCCCGTGGCCGGCCAACGAGCGAACGTACGGAGCTTATTTTTTCACAGGATGTACCTGAAATCTTACACTTTCTATAGCAGCTAAAATCAAAATCTTTAAAAAATTTCTTCCTTCAGGGGGGACTCTCCCCTTAAAATTATTTCTCATGGGTGTTGTTATTTCCTAGATTTAGTTTACGAGATTGGTTCGTATATGCCATCCCACAACAGTTCTTGTATTAACAACAAAAGATCAGTTAGCGCTACATGTTAGGGGCGATTGTGATGCTCATACCTTAATTTTTCTCTTAAGCCTGAATTTTACGGAAAATGAGTTGCAGCTTCTTCGATATTATATTTTTCTGAGCTTTATTTCGAGCTATTAATCGCGCCTTTCAGTGTTTCCTGCTATAAAACTTCGTGAGTTGAAAATAACTACGGTATCATGATTGGGCTGAGCCATTTCGGTCAATTTAAAAAAATAAAACTGCACTTCCTCCGTAAACTTAATGAGCTACTATTATTCCTTTACGATTTCAACCGGCAAATTCGTGCCGTTAGAAGGCGTCAGGGTCTTTAAAATCACCATTTTTGAACGTGATTGAGTATTTTGAAAAGTGAAAGGATACAAAATTCAAATTTTAGTTGAAATTCCTCAAGTTGTGATCTACATATGTGTTACTGACCTTAAATTCTAACTTAAGTTCCTAGAAAATAAACTTTGGATTATTTATATGAAGACCCAAAGCGTTACTGCCATACTTCGAAAAGAGCGAATTAGTCCATTAGTATTTGATGAGCTAATCATTTTTTAAATACATGCCACATGATAAGGACTTTCAAGTCAAACTTCATAGCTAGAATAAGCTTGATAAAACTCTATTCTATCCGTGAGAGTATTACTGTACTGCTAAAGTGTCGATGAACAGAGGAGCCTTGATAATTATCAAGGCTCCTCTGGCGAGAAGGGTTATAATCCTTCTCGCCACGTAGCAAGTAAACCACTAAATTCTCCTGCTTTCAAGTAAATTAAGCCGTCTTCAAGATTCACTGCCTACCAGACTATTCATTGCTGGTTTTTAAATCTGAAATATTTCCTTTTCATTGATTTTAGTGAAGAATTCTAATCCACAGTCTAACATCGAACCTTACAAAAAGCCTCCTTCTTTCCATAAAATACCAAAATTTGTCATGCATCTTAACAAATAAAAGTCAATCGCTTGTAAAAATTCATCGGTTGAGTAGTAACAATTTTGGGTCATAAATAAAAATGAATCAGAAAAGCTGTTTTGTTTTTGTTCGTTAAATATGTAGATCAGGTGAACGATTTTAATTTCACAAGGTTAGGTGAAAATGATACTTTTCAACATAAATAAAACCATTGAAGGTGCATTTAAATGCATTACCTTTGAAGAGCTCACGTCCGTTGGGGAGTTTTTTAAGTCAAAGAAATTGTCGAGGAGCGACAAGCAGCGTTCAACACCTCCTGCTACCTACCCTACTTCCGCATCAGAATAACGGTGATGGTTCCTCTCAGTCTTGTCCAATTCGTTTACTTCACAGTACTTTTTCATAAGACGAAAAAAATTTTATATTCAAATAATTTAAACAATTTACTAACATAAGTCATACAGCAATAGATTGTACCTTGAGTCTAGTACAAGGGACATATTTGAGTATAGCTACTTGTGGGCCCGAATAAGTTCAGCGACTTCTAGGGCATCCTATCACCAAGCTATTTTTAAAGTGTACAGTTATGTTTAACCTAATTTACTTAACCTAGAGGCATACAAAGCTGGTCATGTTTCGATGCGTGATTTTTTAACAAAGAAATAATAATTATTAGTTAATATGAGCTTGATGGGAACAGTATATTCAATAAAAGTGATTACTAGACTATATCATTTGAAAACAAAATTTACTCTGAACATCACGCACAATGATTAATGAGTTTTTACAGCGTATTTTTAGCTAGAAAGGATTTGATTTTCAATTCATTTTTTTCCTAACAAGCGCATTTCTCAACAAATTTTAATTCACACACTATGATTAAATTCACACATTTTCACGGCATTTACATTTATGGACGTATCAAACCTCAATTAAATGCACTTCAGGCCCAAGACTTAGGAAAATGAAACATAAAACCTCCATGAAACTCAGACACAGCATAAGTAAGTAACATTATTACATCAATGTGAAAATTAAATTTATTTTAACAGTCTAACAATTCTGAATTATATTATATATAGCCTAATAAATTTAAATATGAAAATAACCTCCTAAATATAAACATGCACCTTAGAAAAGAACATTTCTCTGATTCTCTAGAAGTAAAAGCAATTTGATCATTCATGCAGCAGGTTTCCAAATGCGCAAGGGGAAGAACTTTGATTAAAGAATTAACGATCAATCTTAATGAGACAAAATCATTATCATCCCATGCGAGGAACATCCTCCACATGTGGCACAACCCGCCTGGAATGAGAGCTTTACAACGCAACTATTACACCGCAATGGATATAGTAATTAATTAGGTTATGCTTTAAAAATCACGATCCTTGCTTTATAGGTAGTTGGCACCTCGAGCTCTAAAAACTACATAAAGTAACAAAAGTTAGCAAATGAAAATAAGTGTTATTTAGAAATAGAGTTTCCGCGGATAGAGTCCATTAAGGATCTTAGCTTATTAAGATTTTACTATAAAAACAACTTACTTCGATGACTATTGCAAAAAAATGATGGCCCAAACAACAATATGCAATAGGTCCTTCGCGAGGGAGTAATATCAGTTGTAAAACCAACTGCAAGATTTATGAAAGCCTCAACACCACGTAAAGATATGTGCACTTATCGCTCATTTAGTATAAGCCGAAAAAACGCTGTTGCTTCGATATATTTGGTTTCACATTCGAAGGCATCTTGTATTTCATGAATATCATTTCTTTCACCACATACTCAAATACTCATTTTATAACTATGATAGTGAAACTAATCTGTCAAGAAACAGATCTGGAATTGTGTTCCCTAGATCCTTTCATATCAATAAACAGGTTTGATTACCAAGCAAAAGTTATTTGTTCCTCTTATGGAAATCAAGTCGAGCTTTTGAGAAGTGGCTCGGTATGCATATTCAGATGTCAAGAGTGGGAATGCCCCGTGATTTGATAATAGAAGAAAAAGGCTGAATTTCCAAAAAATACCGTGAAAATAAACTTGCATGAAAAGCCTTCCAAAGCAGAAGTTGGGAATTTGTTCGAAGTCCTGGTTTTACTGAAAATATATGAATTATTGCTTGGGAAATAAGGTCTTGCTATAGTTTCAAAAATTCTTAGTTCGTGTTCCAGTTGCTCCTTAGCCAAACTTACTCATCGTTCTAATATTTTTCAACGCCATCAAAATGGGATCAGAAAGTCTGAGCTCACAGCGCAAGTTTAACTGAGAATGCAACTCTAAACTGTTTGGTATTACCCAACAGTCGTGAGATTTAAGATCGACAGGCATTTACGTTTAGACTAAAAGATTTAGTATTTAACATGACAAAAAATACCTGTATGGTTTTTTGAAGTTAAATTTTCGTGATTCCTATAGATTGTCCCCTTAAACTTCGTTATCAGAGTCTGAAATCAACATTTTTTCAGCATCACATTTAGTGCCTGAGCAATTACGTCGCGGGTGTACCAGCGATACGATGTAGTTCACGGTAGCGAGGTCCATGTTCCGGACTCGTGCTGCTATAATAGCGCTCATTATCACTGCTATCACAATTGATATGTTAACGGCCAGGACTGGAATAGCCGAGACTATACCCAGCAACTTGTGGTCGTGCAAGTCGTAGACGTGCATGAAGGGAAGAGGGTGGATGACGACTCCCATCACACACAACCAGATGCCCTGCAATGGTAAATCAAATCATTCATGACGTGCACTGAAATTCAACGAAACAAAGTTTGGTTTTACTGCATCACCTCAAACCCAAAATCATTGGAATATTTCTTTAATGCTTTAAGAAAGGATTTTTCGTGAATGAACAAGAATTTTCGGAGCTTTTAAAATTATTTGAATCGAGAAAACAAGGTGAGTGTCGTATGTAAATTTCAGATGCAAACAATTTTTTGATTTTTTCACTAGAAATCGGATTTCGAAAACGAGATAAAAATTAAACTCTATAGACTCTTAAAAATTCCGGTTGAAATGTAATTTCTACGTAGCCCATGTTTAGCATTCCTCCCACGTTTCATAATCCTAATACATTCCTGAGATTAAAGAACCCTAAGCTCGCAGCCAAAATCTTTTTTCACACCTGCAAAGTCAGAAGTTGGCGATAGAACTTCGAGAAGTCCATCTTTATAGGTTATGCATTTCAAGAAAGCCCAACAACAGTTTTCCAATCCTGAGCATTCAAAACCACAGCTTGAAACCCTTTTTCAATATTACAAAAAGTCACAAAGATGTATTACTAAGCGCCAAACACATCTAGCAAAATTGAGCAATGCATACCGCTGTCATTCCCACGTATTTTCCTTTGTCTGGATGAGTCTCAAGTACAGGAAGGTGGCTACAAAATTGTCGATACCTCCATTAGTTACTGAGATACTATGGTTTTCTGAGTTGCCAAACTTTGATTCAGTTTTCTGACGTTTTTTAAAAGCAGCGCTTGGTACCGTATGATTCTAAGAGCCTCGTACATAAGGCAGGAGGTTTGCACAAAGGGCCAGAATACCCACATGACAAGCCTGCACAATTGCATACCAGAAAGCCAGCTTAGTCACAAATTTGTCTATATGAGGATGAAGTTCCAAAGAGTCACTCTGCCCACATGACATAATGACTCCACAATCACATGACAGAAAGCCTGCTTAGTCATAGAGTTGTCTATACGAGAGGAAGAAGTCAGTTACTATACCAGAAGTAACAGATCACCTCTGCAATGAACATGAGGGTCCTCCCTAGAGCTGCCGTGACGCTCTTGTTGTACATCATCTCTGCCAGCACACATGCGATTTGAATTGCACTCAGGTAGAACAGCATCACGTGCATCTGGGGAGAAAAAACGGGGTAACGTTTACAGAAATTTAAATGACACTTCAGTTCCATTAAATTAAGTTAAATTAAATATGTGACAATGCGTGCTTCGAACTGATCTGCGTGTGAGTTTACCAGGGAATGTGGAGTTAATACCTCCTGAAAAACTTTTTAAAATGAGGAAGGAAATTCACGTATCTCGATTTCATTACCTGAATCATTGCGCATATAACTGCCGCTGCTAAGCAGAGTATAAGAGCAATTGCTAAAGCAAGTGCTGTCAAAACTTAGAAAGAAATGAAATTTTACGTGCATTTTATTAGATACAAAAAGAACAACGATGCTCATAGTTACAAGTGAACTACAAGAAATAAAACTTTACGATGGGTGTATTTTTCGATATGCGAATGCAAATATATTTCAACTTCATAAATGAAATTTTCAGCTCAGAAAAATGGAGACTTTAAATTCCACTCGAAGCTCCTTGAAATATTTTGACCCCGAAATTCCCCGAGGGGAAGCAATTACATCATATCTCTCCAAGACGGGAAGTCATGTCTCTAGTTCATTCATAATCCCATAATAATTCCTAATCCCATCATCCAAGTCAGAACTGACTGGGTAGCCGATGTAGATAATACTTTGTGCTTTCCATAATAGCAAGATTTCTTTGGTAACGACTTATTGAGTTTTGAAAAGCGTGAGGAATTATTGAAAAAATTGTTCAACTCGTAGCAAAACAAGCGCAAAACTTGAGACAGAGCTATCAGAAGGAAGATACTGTAATTCGATCTTATCTTTTTCACATGAGTTCTAAAATGAACGATCATGGCAGAAAGATGAATTACTTCTGTTACAACTTCCAATGAATATCTTTCACGGTAAAATTCAACAGTTTAACTTCTACACATCTGGAATGGCAACAAACAGGAATCCATGCACAACATTATGTACGTATTGAATAGTTTAACTTCTAAACATCTAAAACATGAAGTGGCAACAAACAGGGACCCATGCACAACATTATGTACGTACTGAATAGTTTAACTTCTAAACATCTAAAACATGAAGTGGCAACAAACAGGGACCTATGCACAACATTATGTACGTATTGAATAGTTTAACTTCTAAACATCTAAAACATGAAGTGGCAACAAACAGGGACCCATGCACAACATTATGTACGTATTGAATAGTTTAACTTCTAAACATCTAAAACATGAAGTGGCAACAAACAGGGACCCATGCACAACATTATGTACGTATTGAATAGTTTAACTTCTAAACATCTAAAACATGAAGTGGCAACAAACAGGAATCCATGCACAACATTATGTACGTATTGAATAGTTTAACTTCTAAACATCTAAAACATGAAGTGGCAACAAACAGGAATCCATGCACAACATTATGTACGTATTGAATAGTTTAACTTCTAAACATCTAAAACATGAAGTGGCAACAAACAGGGACCCATGCACAACATTATGTACGTACTGAATAGTTTAACTTCTAAACATCTAAAACATGAAGTGGCAACAAACAGGGATCCATGCGCAGCATTACCTTTGTGTCCACGATTGCCCTGGCATGAAGATGGCCGGACAAGATGTAGGCTGTGACTGCGTTGCCAAGGATGAACCCAACGTACTCCGATGACGGCGGAACTACGAATCTTTGGAAGAGAATCAAATTTATTTTTCCAAAAATAATTGCATGTATTTGCTGAGTAAATATACCATGACATTTATTTGTTGAGTAAATATACCACGACATTCATTTGTCGTGTAAATATACCATGACATTTGTTGTGCATAGAAGCCGGGTATGAGGTGCACAGATGTCCGTATACAACGTTTTGTTTATTGTATGAGTACTCGTAATGCGTGATATTCATTGTACGAGGAAACCGTGACATCTGTTCCATATTTTCGATACACTATTAAACCGAGTTTCATGCAGTAAGATATAATGAACTAATACAAATTAATTTTTATTCTTTATGTTTTGAATCTACTGAGATACAACCTGTCCAACAGCTTAAGAAAATATTTGTGCAAAAGGCATTAGAAATGAATTTATATTTTCTGTATCGTTGAATTGCTCATTTAAAAAATTATATCAGACAAATTTATTTTAAGCAACAGACGCTAAGTGCAATAAAATCAAAACTTTCCCCAAACATTTTTCACTTCTTTTTTGTACAGTGCAAACCTTCAGGAGGTAATCAATTTCATATTTTTTCAGATTTGGTTTACAGTAACTCATGATTGGGCTGATAACAAATTCCGGAAAATTTTAATTCTAAGCAACGTTCATGCCCCAATACGTTATAAATTGAGCTTAGTAGAACATATATGCAACACAGACTCTAAAATTTCACATTTTGATAATAGGTTATTGCTAAACTACGGTGAAGTGCCTGAGAGAAAATGTTATTTTGAGTCAAAACCATCTGAATTGCAGCTCGTATTATAGGTTTTGATGGATGACAAGCAATGCCCTACTGCAATGTAGACAAGTTTGTTAAGATACCCCGGTCAAGTTGTCGGAATAATTTGGAAAAATAAAAGTTTCTCTGAACATTGCATCAAAATGAGTTGATAAGTTCGATACCTGAATCAATAAGTCGGGATAAGATTCACTAAAGTGTTGCGTGTAGGTTGTCAGCGAATAAAACCAATCTTAATGATTCCAGACCGGTTGATTTTGGGAAATTTACTTACGTGTTTATAAAAGACATTTACATTCTGTAAGAAATTCTGAGAATATTTGTAAACAAGTAAAAATACACTGTTATAATGAAGAAGTTTATTAACCGAGTGCCAGATGCTGTCGTCAGAAATAAAAACAAAAGTCATAGATTTCTGTTAGAGAAAAACATCGCTACACAATGACCAGCTTTAAATTTACATTTTCCAGTTCCTTGCTTGTCATCGTTTATTTCCTTGAAATAAAAAACAAATTCATACGTAAAAACTAGAATCTACTCGACCTTCGTAGAACTAGAAAGTCCCCGTATATTTCAGTCCATTTTTTAGAGTGATCTAAAGTTCAAGTTTGAACGTTAGATCACTCTAAAAAACGGACTGTATTTCCTGAAGCGACGACTACTTCAAAATATACGGGGACTTTCTAGTTCTACGAAGGTCGAGTAGATTCTAGTTTTCACATATGAATGTGTTTTTTTATTTCAAGGAAATAAACGATGACACACACACACACACACACACACATATATATATATATATATATATATATTTATATATATATATATATATATATATATTATATATATATATATTTATATTTATATATATACACATATACAGGAGGCTTCCAAGTTCAGCAGACAACCACCATTGAATAATCTTACTGTTGGATTGATTACCTATGAACAATCTTATTGTTGGATTGAACTGCCATTGAACAATTTTACTGTTGGATTTAACTGCCATTGAAAAATCTTACTGTCGGATTGAACTGTCATTGAACGATCACTGTCAATTGGAAATTCAAAATTGATCATGCATTAGCACTATAATTCATGAGTAAAAAAGATGGTGGATTCGAAATTTCCATTTTAACCTACGTGGCATTTATTTGTATACAATTCATGGGTGAAAATAGAATCTGTACTGCAAATTCCACTCAGATGGTGAATTTAGAAAAAAATAGCGCACTCTCACGTCACATGGAGGAAGAGAGTATTTTTGTGAGAGCGCAGATTCGCTACCATGGCACTCAACTTCAGAGCGGCAAGAATTACTGTTTAAGCACTTGATTTGTATGTCCTTATGAGAAAAGAATGTATTTTTATGCAGTAACAGCGCTGCTAAGTAAATATATAAGATATGAAAGACCATATGAAATCAAGTTTAGTTCAATTTAACCCGATACTGTGAGTTTTTTGCTCCGAGTACGTCATTTAAGATTTATTTCACTGTTTTAGCAGATCAGAATCAAGAAACTTGGTGCTTCTTAACTTATGCTACGTTAATATTTTCAATACCTGAGGTAATAGATAATTATCATCAGATGACTTCAAGAAATGAAGAGGAAAATATGGGTTAGCTACAGTCATATGACTGTAGCTTAACACAGAAAAACTTGGTGCATCCTAACAGCTTTCATGAATATTTTCAATACCTGAGGTTAGAAAATCGTCATCTGATGACTTCAAGAAAATTAATGAAGAGGAAAATATTGGTTTGCTACAGTCATTGAACACTTACTTGTAATGCTGCAGTATTTCAAAAAATGCCATCCACCCGAAAGAACTGTACATCATAAAGTGGTGGAAAACCTGGGCTGGAGGATAGCCTCTCGCATATGCACTGGGCTGAGCTGTAGAAGAGAAAATATTTTAGAGAAATTATAAGTAACTTCTTATGATATTTTCATAATTTACTAGCGTAATTTTTCACTCAGAATCAAAAACAACGATCAGGATTAAAGGCACTTTGATATCCTGATTCTTTAGACAGTTCATAAAAAATTGAGATCTCATCAATACGAAAGGCTGCAGAATTTTAGGAGGGCAGGCTAAAGATTTTAATTGCACGTTCAAAATTAGGCAAATTTTACATTTTTATATAAACTGAGGAAAAGTAGAGACGCCAGCGTAGCTATGTAGGAATCTAATGTTTTACTCGCGAAGCAGTTTTTGCAATTAAACTTTATATTGAGCAAAAAAAACAACAAATTTGTAATATGTTCAGAGTAAATGATGACCTATGTTGAAGTTCACTCCTCTCAAATTTCAGCGTAGAAAGTTTCATTAGCTCATTTTTGGATACTTCAGGCCCATTTGTTACGTTGCAATTTAAACTATATTCATTAAATGGCCTTAAATGCTTAAGCATTGTTCTTCTTCTCTAGAAGGCTTCCGGTCTATCACTTACAAGAAAACAAACACTTTCACGTTTGCGAGTTTTCTGTCATGAAGAAGTCTTAAGACCTAAAGAGCCTCAGATGAATTTGTCTTCAAATTTTAGCACATTAACCTGAGCTAACCTAACCTAGCCTAACCTAACTTAAATTGGTGCTCAAAACCTTTTACAACAGAAATTTGACTGCAGAAGACCCTTCTTCGCCGGCCACTTAGGCACAAACGTAAGGAGGGATTTTCATCATTTCTTATTATGTTTCCGCCGCTTTGTTTTCTATATCTGGTACGGATATTAAGTAGAACTCTTAAGAATATCAACCAATTATGAAAATAAGGTTCCTCGAAAAAGCTTTCAAAATAAAGAAGCCATAAAATGATACCGTATATTGACAAGAGAGCCGCGAACCACTGGATAAAGAAATATGTATAATAACTTTATGTAAATGAATAAAATATATGTATTAATAATATGTATATGTATAGAAAATATGATAAAGAAATAGATTTAAAAAATAGATTAATGGAACGAATTAACATGTCAAGAGCTGAGAAATGGGAATATTCCTTCATTTCAAGCGCCAAAACCCAAAATTTTCATCTAGTGAAATCGCTGTTGTGGTTTTAGATAAAAAAAAACGAACCCTCTGTCTGAAAAATTATCGATACCAGCATAAAAGGTGATGCTATTCATTTTCCTCTACTTACTAAGGTAATCTAATACATACTTGAATCTGTCGCAAACTCAGCGAACATATATTTTATGTGATATGACAGAGAAACTTAAATACTGCAGTCAAACAACACCAAATTTTAAGATTCAACAGCAGAAATGGATAAAAAACCGTGACTCCAAAACCGATTTTTCTTAATTTAACCTTAACACTTTGACAGCGGCCGGTAAATTGATGTTTAATTTTCAACTCAAATTCAAATCGTAAATCGTAGTAAACAATGTGGAAAATAGCAAACATTAACTGGATCGTGATTTCATTTAGTTTTGCCTCAGTGTATATGAAAATTGAGTTTGTGACTACTGATTGGTCAGCAGCATTATGAAAACTCCCTCAGTGACCACCGGTGGCTCACGTCGCAGTCAAAGAGTTAAGAAACAACTCAAAGTGTTAAGAAACAACAAAGTAATAGCTCTAGTCGAGATACTCACCAACGCACAACACGAGCACAATCGCAACTAGAACAAAGGCTTCAATAGGAGCCGCTCCCGCCCAGCTCGAGTGGTAAATTGAGAAGAGTGAATTTTTGTAGTTGAGTTTTTTCTGATTGTTGCCTCTGAGAAGTGACTGCCGTCGGGCCACTTGGTACCTAAACAAGGTGTTGTACGTCCACAGGCAGCCGTAGAGTATCAAAGAAACTCCACACCCGAAATGTGCGTAGAAGTCCCCGACCTCAAACGGACCGTGGTAGTCACGTTCGGGCTCTTCAGACTCCATTGTGTCACTCTCCAATGTTCTGAGATATTTAAAGAAAAAAATGCGGTTTCAAAAACATCACATAGGGAAACTGGCTTTCATGCGCAGTCATTCAACGCTTAAATATTTCGCTACATCATTGCAAAACTGCCGTATCTCATATATCGTGAATTTTCAAGGGAATCATTTCAAAGAATCTAAGTCATGTAAATTTTATAATTTTACGCATATCAGACAACGCCATCTTTCGGCCAAAAATGCTCGTGAATTACAGGAGCATTTTTCCGGCATTACACGTTCAATTATCCAAGCACGAACAAAATAATGGATTACGAGGAAGTAAAATACACCAGAATTATTGAAAAACACAAACATTGGCATGCAAGAAGCAGGATTTCAAACTCAGCAGAAATTTCTGACTCACTTTACTCCATTTTCTCCGTACGTGGAGGACTTTATAAGCACATTTAAACTGATTCTTAAAGCCAGAAACTGCTTCTTAAAACTGTAGCAACATTATCTGTAGAAAGAGTAGCAGCAAATAAACACTTCAAGAAACTCAAATGCTACTTTTGATCGAAGGAAATTACTAAAAAGGTTAGATCTTTAACCAAATTACATCTTTGTTAGGCACGCACGATCAAAGTTATTTGACGATAAATAATGCAGTCGCTAATATGCTAATATAACAAACTTTTCTAACTAACTTATGTCTAGTCTGAGAAGTGAATATTTTGACCCATGGAGAAGGACTTACGGTATTAAAGTTATTTTGAGTAACGCACTTTCGAGTATTTTGATCAGCGCGTCTGCGTGGCTCCGGACTTGAAGATGCTGAAGTTCGGTCAAAATCGTCCAATTTGCTCCGCGTTTCACCGAACACTGAAGTTGGCTGCAGATTTCAGGCAGCTTAGCCCCACTAAAACACTCGCTGGTCTTGCTGCGGAGCAGCTTTGCCGTGATACGTCTTTCAGGGTTATTTTTTGCGGGTCTGGATATTCCCAAGGAATGAGTTTTAAACTTGCACAGGAAGAGAGAACTCGTAATTCGCAATTAGTATCCAACTGAAAATTTAGCTTCTATTTGAATGCATATTCGTGCTAATGGAAAATGAAGACAAAACTCGCATGCAGAATCATTCGATTATTCAAGAAAAAGAATACGAACTCGTTCACTTAGTGACAAAAATTTATATTTAGCACCATATCTGCAGGAATAACTTCTTAGTCGTTACGAATCTTATACAGATAGATCAACTTGAGCATATTTATCAACGCTGCACTCACTCCACAGCAGTTAGTCAAAAAGTTCTAAGCTGAAGCCCAACTTGCATATAAGAATATTAGAAGAAGCTTCATAAAGGAAGAGATTAGTAAATTTTAAGCATCCTTCTACGGAAGAATTCAGTTTGTACCATTTTAAATCATATTTCAGGTCCCTTTTCAGTTACGTGATTCCTTACTTGAAAATTTTTCGTTCCAGTCCGTATCTCAGCCTGAATTTTATCGTCAGACCGACGATAATTTTCGTCTGGCTTTACCAGTAATGATAGTCTTTTTCTTCCGATAAGCCGACGATATATGGTCGGAATTAGTGCCGGGAATGCATCATATTATCATCGGATTACCGATAAATTCCCGTTGAAGTTAAACGAAAATTAACGCCGTCAAACGATACAAACCTTTATTTAACAACCTTTAGGGTAACTCTTATTTCCCTGCCTGAATATAGACCTGGATCCGTACCAATGACGTCACACTACTGATCAATGCAATTGTGTCTCTTGTAGAGAAATTTTAACTCAAATGGATAATGAGCTCTCCACAATTTCCGCAATTGCGTGCGTTGTTGCGTGTAAAGGAAAAAAATTGAATTTTTAAGATGTACTGAAATGTACAGGTTTAATAGACAGTCATTCGGTAATTTTTGTGTATAATTAGATTTGTATACTTTTTAAAAAAGAATCGCAATCAGAACGATACAGTGCTTGGAAATGAACTGTTCAAAGTATTGGACTTGACTGACGATTTTTGACTCCCTCTTGGTTACTCTATTAAACCAATGTATGTAAATGAGAAATAGATTTAAGAAGCCCTACCTTGCGCAACTCATGTGCTCCTAGAATATAATGAGAGCCAGAACCTACTAACGTTACTACAAAATGCGTAGGAACAATATTTCTTTGGTTAAATTATTTCATCTACTTACCTTTCACATTTGCACATGTGCTGAAACAAAATAAAACGCGAAGTTTCCATATCTCTCGAATGCGCAGGAATGGGAGATCGAAATCGAAGAAAGTTCACTCGGCGAAAAACCAGGAATATAATAATAGTTCATTAGGACGAAATTGAATTAGAAATTAGTGTGACTGTAGAATTATAACTCATGTAGGATATATTACTTTAAAGCAATTTGTTGTGCTAAAAACTGGAAGCTTGAAAAATAAGCGCAGCTCTGCCTCAGAGATGGTCCCAATTATTGCTTTCTTGTCTCCCTTTTTCCAGCGAACTCATATACGAAAAAGTTGAGCGAAGCTCTGCCTTAAACATGGTTCCTAATACTACTTTTGCACGCTAGCCTCCTTTCCTACAACGAAGTCAAATACCTTACTCTGATATCAATATTCTTTTAAAATTTAAGCTGAATTATTTTTCACTTCATAGGCATCTCTATTCGTTGAATGCGTCATTACTGTGTGCAACATCTGATAAATTCTAGCTCAGCCATGCTTGACGACTCGGAAGCAACATGGAAGCAACATGGACCCGGATGTGTTGAATGCGAGCAACGATGACTTACGGGCACGGCTGTGTGAATATTTATAAATACTGTAAGTTGGACTCGGCAATGAAAAATTATTATATATATTCGAATATATATATTATAATTACATATATTCGTAAATTTTAGATCACGTCTGGATGAATATTTATTTGTATTTTTCGACTCAAAAATAGAAATAGTTCTAAAATTTAACAAAATTTATGTTACAGAAGAAAAACCTGCGTAAATTACTGCTCTGTACCAGAAAAAGTTTCAAATGGTAGCCTACGGGGTTACTCAGGAGGAGAAATGTAAGCAAAAACAAGAAATTCTGAAGGCCTGAAGGTGAAGTCTAAAATGGTCCTGCTAACGAACAAGAACCTCGAGGTTTTTTTAAATTGGATACTTAGTGTTGAAGGAATTGAGGTTAGGAGCGGACGTTTTAGATTGTATATTATTTTGTTTATTTTTCTTATTAATGGTGTGGACCGCTGCAGAACCAAGCGACTGTGCAGTAGTCACCTGTAGTGCGAGTCACAACCTTGCGTTCAGTTCTTCTACACAGGTTTATGAACGTCGAGTGGTGATCCCCAGGTTACAAAAAAAACTGATCAGCAAAACTGGTCCAGGGTTTTTTATACAACTCACAGAGTGGGAATACCCAGGTCGGAAAAATTTCCTTAATTTGCACTGTTGGTTCAGGAAATCTTCATGAAAAATGAAATCGACATTCTTCAGTGCATATAAATCGCAATTGAAATTGAACTGAAATTATAGCCACAGCGTATCAAAGAATGAAATTATAGCTGAGGAAGATTTCAGATTCATAATGCTCAATTTTAAGTGCTTTGTAGTTGTTTAATGTTTAGCTAACGAGCTTACATCGAAACTGGTTAATATTCTTGGAGATTAAGAAAGACATTAGATTTATATGTGAAGTAAAATTGTGAGAAGTATCCTTTGCCAGGCTTCCTTATATGCATATAAAAAAAATCCTGCTGGGTTTTTGGCGGAAGTCAAATCTTGAGTCTATGGAAGGGGCTTTGTACGTATAAAAAGTGATACCAGTTGTATTACAGTACTTATTCAAACAACAAGTACTATCATATATTGACAATTTAAAACATTCATAAGTTGCAATGTATTTTAGACGTGAGAGTATACTACTCAACCTGCGCTAAATGTCCGTAAAAGAAACAGCTGAAATAGAATAGAAATAGAAACATATAGCAATTGTTGAGAGGCTTACCTACAAAATAGAGCGACGTTATGACTTGAGGCAAAGTCAGATGCAGCTGCTAGCGTCCAGCTTGAGAAATAAACCAAAAAGATTTTTTGCCAACGATGTTTTTGTCGCAACGCCCTCTAAGAAGTTCACCTTGAGTAGGAAATAGATTTGAGCTCTTTTCTGCAGGTGATGTTTTTTGCCGTAACGTCCTTTTAGAAGTGCCTGGGGGGAGAGTCATGGGGAACTTGGGGCTAGGGTTAACACAGATTCGTATAATCTTTGTTATTCGACCGATCTTCGTGAAACTTGGAATAGGTTTGTAAAATTGGAAAAGAATGGGTGTTAGCCTACCTACTTTTTTCCATTTTCCCCGAATAAAACGAGTTATTCGAAGAAAATGGAAAAAGCGGGGGGATTTGCGGAAAATTCACCATCCCCCATTGGATTTAGAGCTACTAAGATGATATTAGTATCAAACGGACCGGAATTTAGTTTTTAAAACTCCACGTGGGATATTTTTGAATTTTGAAATGCATATTCAGAAAAAATGATAAAATGAAACAATTTAGAAATTAAAAAATTTACATTTTTCCGAAAAAACGTGTGTAGCTCATTTTCTACTAAGAAAATCAACCAAAATCTACGTCCAGTTTTAGAGCATTTTATACCGGTTCTTTGGAGAGCAATATCATTTCTGTAGCACAAAATCTGAAGCTTATCTTAGGTATAGAAGGCCGTATATCAGAATGTACAGGGCAGCCAATTTTATACAGGCATATGCTGATGGCGGCGGCTCATTGATAGGTAGGATACAGTCTTCCCGTATTAGTCCTGAACTTCTGGGCTGCTACTGACAGCTGGGACAGCATCGCACATGGAGTCAGATCTTGTTAAAGGTTGCTAGATAGGATATTTCAAAGAATTAAAATTATAGGAAATAATAGCAACATGTTCACTGCATACGTTATTTTTATGGAATCAAAACACGTTTTTAAAATTCATCGTTTTTTGGAGGGGATAACCCTTCCCTTAAATG
The DNA here is from genome assembly GCA_030386875.1 of Morinoia aosen. Classification (NCBI taxonomy): domain Eukaryota; kingdom Metazoa; phylum Arthropoda; class Malacostraca; order Amphipoda; family Talitridae; genus Morinoia; species Morinoia aosen. The sequence goes on from CM059571.1 coordinate 1,477,268, forward strand.
TTGTATTGCTCATGTGCTCTCAGGCAGTTAATGAACATGTGATCCATAGTGTCTTTGGAAATTCCGAGAGTACAGACTATGCTGAAGGTTGCAGAGTCCGCACTCCAGTTTGTTGCTTTACAATGATCTGCAATCCTCGGGTGGCAAAATGTAAATTAAAAAACAAGCGTAGTAAAGTTGGACTCACTGACTTGAAGTCGTACATTTTCAAGAAAAAATTGGCAATAATTGTTTTCAATTTCAGGGGAAGAACGTAACTTGTACATAACAGTTAATAGAAAGGCTTTTGCATTAATAACGGATGCTTACACGCAATATGTTGATTAATGACTTACAAATTCAATGAAGACCTCATTGAGTACAAAATGAATAATTATCATTTTATAATAGTGTTGGGGCAATTTAAAACTATAACAATGAATTAAACTCTCGAAATGAAAGGTAGATTGAATTTATATAATAATTCTTGTTATACCTATAGCAAATCCATTTATTTATCGCGCACAGGGAAGCAAAACTAATTTTAAAACAAAAACCTTCCATAAATAAATAAATAAACATATGGAGTTCGTGTATAAACACTGTTTTATTGATAAATATAGGAGTAATCATTCTATAAAGTGCCAATTGAAAAATGTGAGTGTACTATTCACGTCAGTTTTGCCCGAGTTTTTATCTGAGTCTTTTTGTCCTAACTGCGCCTTGTCACTTTCGTTAACACAAAATTTGGTCAGCCCTGGATAAACTTCTTCATGAATGACGTTTTGTACCTTCTTCTGAAGATATATTAATTAGCTCATTATTTCAAGCGGCGGGACAGGTAGCATGGGTCGAATTGGAAAGTCTTAGGAATAAATAACGTTTTGTCCCTTCTGAAAATATATCAGCTCTTTATCTCAAGTAATGGAACAGGTAGCAAGGGTCGAATTGGAAGGTCTTAGAAATTAGTAACGTTTTGTCCCTTCTTCTGGAAATATATTTGTTTTTATCTCAAGCAATGGTACACGTAGCACATATAGAATTAAAAGGACGGTCTCAGGAGTTGGGGAGCGTATCGCAATCTAAACGAAAACACCTTTGCAGTAAATTAAACAACCTGGGCTGACTATGTGACTTTTAATAAGTTGACTCACTCTGTTAGTATCGTGATCCTTAGTCAATACTAGTTCAGCACTGTAATTTTTGAAGCATAACCCCATAAATGGTTTGATGCATGCAGGCAATACTGTATATTACTCATTGAATGTGAGTTGTACGTCTAGAGATGTGCGTTATTTGGACGAGGTGAGGATGATTTTGCTTTATCCTTGATTGTTCCACCAATCTTGAAATAAAACTCGTTCCTGAATAGTTTTGTTTTTTCTTTAAATCTCATGCGTATACAATCGAGAAGAAATAGCATAGGTTGAAATAAAATCTTCAGGATCGTTCTGAAAAATTTGGTCGATATTGATTTTAATGCGCTCTCGGAATTTAAAACTTTGGTTTGCATGAATCGGTAGAAGAACACATTTAAAGACTTATCACATGAATGACATTTTTCTCGCTAATGCGTAATTTTCGAGATAAAACACTAATTACGTTCACGTAGGACTAACATATAATGCAGTATAGTCGGCTGCGTAGTCGCCGCATTGTTGGAACACGCAAACTTTTTGCCAGAAAAAAATCTCTGTTTGGATGAGATAAGGTCAGCTATTTCAGGTTTGTTTAGGTTAGTGTGCTTAATTTACCTAATATTATCTAGCCTTACCTCCGTCATCGTTGCGTCAATACAGTATTGCAGCATATTTACGTGGCTGTTCCTTCACTTTTATACATGACGTTCTTATAACTTCAAATTGAACGAATCGAAAATTACGCATCAGCGTGCAAAATGTCATCCATGTTAAGCGTTTGTGAATATACTCGGTTAATGATTCGTGGGAATCGAGTTTTTAATTTCTGTGAGCGCATTAATTAAAGTCAATATTGATCAAAAATTTGTGTAGATATTTGAGAAAAGTAAAAGACTGAACGAGTACATTTTTAATTCTGTTTCATTCAGTTCAAATATACTCTGCAGATCCAGGATGGAAATAAATGTTCAATCCAGGGGCGAAAAACGGCAAAACTTCCCCGATCTAATAATTAGCACACCCTCACCACAAAACATACTGATGATAAAAACCTCTTGTCAAATTTGCGCAACGATAATCATAATAATTCTCTTTTTAACAGTGTAGTCATCAGAATTAGGCGCGCGAAAATCGTTGGCAAGGAAACCCCCAAAAAATAGCTCTCTTTCCCAACGTTCATTTATTCGCAATAGAAATTTCTTTGAAGTTATTTTGCTTAATCTTGGTCATCTTGCTTCGAAACCTGCCAGAAACTCTTTTTAGCTTACACTTTATTCTCTAATTGTACTGCAGGGCTTTCATTGTAGATGCAATAAATGAATTCAATATATTCGGATACAATAATTATTTTATGGTCAACTTTCCTCTCATAAGAAAGTCACCTGGCTTTGGATAGGAATCGGTTTCCCAACACATTGGTTGCTTGTCGTACCCATCGATGATCATGAAGAGAATTTCACAATGCTTGGGAGCCGCCGGTGTCCTGTGAGAATAGAAAAAAAAGAAAAACATTTATTTTCCAATAAAGTACAAACATGGAATGTCAATACATTGGTTTTTCAAACACCTTAACATTGACATCCTTAACTGATTATAATACATTGGTATCGTAATACCAGTGTAGAAAGTTGAGACAAAAATGATTGACAGAAAAGTACAACAAAAATGAGTTCCTTTCCTCGCTTAATCTGATTTTGAACTAAGAGAACACAATCCTCGCGACGCTCGTTTGAAAAACACTTTCATTAGTGCGCACAAATATTGAGATAAAAGCTAAAAATTCATTCAAATACATCAGCATAGAGACCCTTAATTGCTAATTATACATGGTTATCGTAATACACATGATAATTATCGACACAGGATTTAGAGAGAAGCACAAGGTAATAAAAATAAACAATAGTATGTATAAAAGGATCGTTTGTATTTGGGGTGCGGCGCTAAGTTTCAGTTTCTAAGTTTCAATTCCTGAAATTTTTGCTAGAAAGTAAGAATTTATTTTATTTTACGTTCGTTAAGTCATTCTAATATTGATCTTACTTATTCCTGTCGACTAAAATGAGCATCACAACTGTTTGTTCAATGTAGCGGAATGAAGGTTGTTTTCCACAATTAGTAGTATTTCATCTATGGTGCCCGGAAATCGAAATGGGGCTTAGTATTTTTCTAATAAATTATCAACTCCAAAATCCAAAAATTCCTTTCGCCCATCCGGCACCACTTCACTCCCTTTTCTGGTGATGCCCCGCATCCGGTCATGCCTCTACATTTGGTTATGCCTCACATTTGATTATACCCTACATCCGGAGAAAACCCACATCCGGTCCTTCATCCCCATGTAAGGTGTCCCAGCGATAATATTCGCTATAACAAAACAGAAGATGATTATGATATTTCTTAAATAAGCTAATAATACTGGCGCAAAGAGTTCTTCGGGGTCAAAGACATGAAAGGTATTGTTTTACATTGCTAGCTGTAATATTTTCAACATAGGTGGGACCGTACAAAAGTTAACTATCTAAAATTAGTGTGTGAGGTTTCTCGTTTTCCTTTAAAGCAGTCGAAAAAAAGTTTGATGGCTGCACCATAGTGAATTATATCCCATATCGACTAATGTATTCTAATTTTTACTAAATATTACTTTTATTATCGCTATTACAATTTCTTGTGTTAATTTTCTTACCTTCTGTTTAAGATATCCATAATACAATAATTTTATGGCTTCGTAAAGTGTTTCCAAAGTATCTTCAGGCAATGCATTTTTCATTTTATGGAATATTCAGACGAATTTTGATAACTTATTACTAACATGAGCTATGTCCTCTCAGAGGGTCAGATGTTTTTCTAGTATTATGCCCAGGAACTTACAAGAGTTTTCTTTGATTTCACCTTTGCCAATTTAAATGCATGGAAGATTTATGTTTCCCGTGTAAGAGAATATAATCCATTACGTCTTATCGATATTAGGGTTTATTTCACCTGCTTTAAGCAACATTGAAACCTTTTGGAGCTCGTTATTAATATTCTCTGCAATTAAAGCTGGATTTTCATTAGGAAGAACCGTAGAAAGCAAGCGGTCTTCGGCAAAAAGTGTGATTCTGAAAAATGATGTAGATTTTCCAATAGCGTTGATTAAGATTAAAAATAGAATAGGCTCAAGGACTGACTCTTGTGGAACTCCATGGCTAACTGTCTGTAGTTTTGATTGTGCATCGTCAATGACAACATATTGTTTTGATTTTTTAGGTACGATCTGAATCACTCATGTAATATTCCAAGTATTCGTCATTTCATTTTGCTTCAGGTGGCACTCCTCTAATGCCACAACAGTGGAGTTTCGAGAGTAATATTGTATTGTCTCTAGAATCGAATGCTTTTTGAAAGTGAAGAAATACGGAGAAAACAAGCTTTGCTTTACCTATAATGAAATTAAAGTGATAAAATTTAATTAATACAACCAGTGTTGTTGATTTTTTAGAGCGGAAGCCAAATTGTTAATCATCGAGTAATCATTTTTTTTCACATAAGAAAACACGTTTTTTATTCAATTTTTCGAATATTTTGCAATAATTGGTTGGAAAGAGATAAGTCTTCAATTGTTTATGCAAGTATTTTCTTCAGTTTTAAAAGTAGGGGCTATATGCTATAACAGGTTTGAGAGAGTGAGGATAAATGCCGAGGAAGAGCGACTGACTAATCCAATATTCTTCCGACCAGTTAATTCATTAACCTTCCATTAGTTTAGGAGCTATTACATTAAATCCATGAATTTTATGGGGCTATAACTTTGAGTAATTTATTCGAAAACGTTTTTAATTCACTTGATTTATTTTTCAGGTTGGTCATGCTCGAAATTACATCGAAAGAGTTGTTAGGTGTAAAGAAAAGAGAGTTTTGTTCACGGACACGATCCATATATTGCAAGTGTTTAGTAGGCTTACTAGGAATACAATCAGCCATATTTTTTCCCACGTTTACGAAGAAATCGTTAAGAAGATAAGCAATATCTTCCTTCTCGTGATATTTGATATCAGCTTGAACAATAGGCTCAATCGATTTTTCAGCAGCATTTTTCGGTTTATAGCAAGAATTAAACAAGCGCCAGGTTTTTTAAATATCAGTTATGAATTGATTGAACTTGGTCGTAAAGTCGTTTTTTCTCGATGTCCTCATCTGATTTGTCACATAGTTCCTGAATCTGTTATACATTTCCCTAGATAATCGCCCTTCGAAGAGAAGCGCTAGGTACGCTTGATGTTTCTTTATGTTAATAACGATTTATTCAGTAATCCAGAGCCTTTGTCTATGTTTCGATGTAATTGTATGAGTGATGATTGGAAAACATTGATTATTTGCAGTCGTTATAATTTCAATCAAGTTTAGCATTGCTTCATCTATGTTCATTGCATTGTTGTTCAGCTGAGACATGTTCAATGTTAGCATTAGTTCGTCTAGAACAGTAAGCATTGCTCTCAAATTAGATTAATTTACGGAACGATTTGAGTAAGTTTCAGCTTGTGGCTTAGTGCTGGTGACGTAGACATTTTTCTTAATACGAAAAATTGGAAAAGGATCCGATAGGTCGGTAGTAATCATTCCATAACAATTTTTTGCTAGTTCTATGAATAGCGTTTCAATGTGATCACGATTCATAGTTGAACTTGCGATGATTCTCGAAAAATGTCTTTATTAAATCGATGGACTAATTTGTTTTAATAATAATGCAACTGCAATGTTTTATTTAATAGTAATGCGATGACTACCAATTTAGGTCGTCAGAATTTATGATGATTTTTTTTTTCAATTTAAAATAGATCAGATAAGTGCTTTGAGTAAAATTGAGTTAGGACATGATAAGTGAGTTGATTTGAACATTTTTAGTTTATTTATATTAGAAGAAGTCTTTTAAAAGTTTCCATTTATATTACACTTTAGTTCAATATTAAGGTAGAGTGATTGTTATGATTAGTTGTTATATCACTGAATAGATATTTAGTAGAAATAAATCACTATGGTATGGCCATCAAACTTTTCTTTGAATGCATAAAGGAAAACGAGGAAGTGGTTGCTATTTTCGAATTGGGATGGAAACTGACCTGTGTGGTTATAGCTGTTTAAAAATTTTGGTCTCCGGTTGGTGTCTTGTCTCCTGTTCAACTCTGTAATGGTTTGGCACCAAATTTTCATGGTAGCTTATACAAATCAGTACTTTACTGTAACATTGCTTTACAATCTACGGTATGACAAGAAGGATGAATTAATTTTGAACTTTTCTGCCTAATAATTTAAACGACACAAATTTGTTGCCACATTGCACTATTGGAATTTGCTTTTTCTTCAAATTCAACTAATAACACAACCTCACGAGGTCTAATACGTCATTAGCATAACAACACAACCTATTAAGAGCGCCTGGAAACGGTAAATCTAAAGGAAATGTTTATATCACTCATGTAATATTCCAAGTACTCGTCATCTCATTTTGCTTCAGGTGGCACTGCTTATTGTCCGATAAGAGCGACAAAAGTAGTAATAATTTGTGATAATCAATGAAGACATGTTAGCCTACGTCTAACTCGCACGACTCAGGAACACAATTCATCTATTTTCTAAAGTGAGGCCAAATTTTATTGCATTAACTGTATCGGGTTAAACTGAATTTTAAGATTCAAGTCCAATTGAATTCAATTTAAAGATTCATCTGTAAAATAAAAGAAAATTATTCAATTGCGACATTTTCTGACAATGGTCGAATCAGAGAATTATTTAGGTATAAGAGTGTAGTTTGTGTGGTAGACAATGGACATCCCATCAATCCCCATCATTATGGAAATATCCTCAGTGGTCACCGGTGGGTCCCAAGCATTATGAAAATCCTCTCAGCGACCATCGGTGGGTCAACAAGCAGCCAATGTGTTGGGAAACTGTTTCCTATATCCAGAGTCAGGTGACTTCCTTATGAGTGTAAAAATGACCATAAAATAATTGTTGTATACGAAAATCTTGAATTCATCTCTTGTACTCACTCATGACTGAAATCATTGCAGTACAATTGGGGAATAAAGTGTAAACAAAAATTTTTTACCAGGTTTCGTAGTAAGAAAACAAAGTCTTAGACAAGAAATAACTTACTAAAATGTATGATTGTGAATAAATGAACGTCGGGAAAGAGAGTTATTATTTTTTTGATTTCCTAGCCAACGGTTTTAGCACGCCAAATACTGTTGACCGCACGGCCAAAATGTGAATCATTCACGTTGCGCAGATTTGAAAAGAAGTTTCCATCATCAGTTAGTTTTGTGTGAAGGTGTTCTGGTTATTAAATCTGGCAAGTTTTATCGTGATTTGAAACTGGATTGAACATTAATTTTCTTCCTAGATCTGAGGAGTATTTTTGAACTGAATTAAATGAAGAAAAATGCAAAAATTTTCATGTCGAGTATTATACTCTTTTTGAATTCGTGGTCAAATATTTTAGAACGATACTGAAGAAAATTTGATTTTAAAATATTCTATTTTTTCAATTTCTAATCCTTGACTTGATGAAAATGAAACAGAACTATTAAGGAATATATTTATGTTAAATATTGGGCAAGCAATCAAGCGTATGACAAAATCATTGTCATCTCATCCAAACAACGGGCATCTCAAGACGACGCAAGACAGCATCTCAACGGCCACCTACCCTACGTCCGCATCAAAATAACGGTGGTGGTTCCTCTCAGTCTTGTCCAATTCGTTTACTTCTCAAAATTTTTACACATGACGAAAACAATTTTTTTAAAACAAAATTTACTCTGAACATCAGGCACAATTATTAACGAGTTTTTACAGCGTAATTTTAGCTGGAAAGGATTTAGTTTTCAATTCATTTTCTCTAACGACCGTATTTCTCAACAAATTTTGATTCACACACTCTGATTAAATTCACGCATTTTATGGTCGTTTATCGACGTTGATGAACATTTCAAACCTTAATTATGTAAATTAATTTCAGATCCAAGACATATGAAAATGAAACATAAAAGCTCCATGAAACTCAGACACAGCATAAGTAAGGAAGCTTATTACATGAATGTAAAAATTAAATTTAGTTTACCCGTCTAACAATTTGTATGCATATTTTATTTAACATAATTAATTTAAATACATATAACCTCGTAAATATAAGTGTGCTCTTTAGAAAGGAACATTTTTCTGATTCTCCAGGAGTAAAAGCTACTCGGTTTTTCTCCAGCAGGTTTTTGAATGAGCAAGGAGAAGAACTTTGATTGAGGAATGAACGAACAATCTTTAGAAATAATCATTCTCATCCCGTCCAAAGAACATCCTTCGCTGTAGCACAACCCGGCTCGAACGAGAGCTTTACAGCGTAGCTGTTACACCTCAAGTAGTTGGTGTAATAGCTGTAAGTAGCTATTATAAGTAGTTGGCACCTCGAGGTACACAAAGTACATCAAGTAACAAAAGCTAAAAAAATGAAAATAAGAGTTTTTCAGAGATAAAGTTTCCTCGGATGGAGCCCATTGGGATTCTTAACTTATTAAGACCTTACCGTAAAAATAATTTACTTACGATGACTATTGCAAAAAGTTGATGGTCTAAACAACAATATGCAATAGGTCCTTCACGAGGAAGTAATATCAGTTGTAAAACCAACTGCAAGATTTATGAGCCTCAACACAACGTAAAGATATGTGCACTTATCGCTTATTTAGTATAAGCCGAAAAAACGCTCTGGCTTCGATATATTTGGTTTCACGTTCGAAGGCATCTTGAAGTACATGAATATCATTTCTTTCATCACATACTCCAATACTCATTTTACAACTATGATTGTGAAACTAATCTGTCAAGAAACAGATCTGGAATTGTGTTCCCTAGATCCTTTCATATCAATAAACAGGTTTGATTGCCACGCGAAAGTTAACTGTTCCTCTTATGGAAATCAAGTCGAGCTTTTGAGAAGTGGCTCGGTATGCATAGTCAGATGTCAAGAGTGGGAATGCCTCGTGATTTGATAATAGAAGAAAAAGGCTGAATTTCCAAAAAATACTGTGAAAATAAACTTGCATGAAAAGCCTTCCAAAGCAGAAGTTGAGACTTTGTTCGGAGTCCGGGTTTTCCTGAAAATAAATGAATTATTGTTTGGGAAATAAGATCTTGCTATAGTTACACAATTCTTTGTTCCGGTTCCAATTGCTCCTTGACCAAACTTACTCATCGGCCCAAAATTTTTCAACGCCATCACAAATGGGATCAGAAAGTCTGAGCTCACAGAGCAAGTTTAACTGAGAATGCAACTCTAAACTGTTAGGAATTACCCAACCTTCGTAAGATTTGAGATTGACTGGTATTTATGTTCAGACTAAAAGATTTGGTTTTTAGCATGACAAAAAATACCTGTATAGTTTTTTGAAGTGAAATTTTCGTTATTCCTCTAGATTGTCCCCTTAAACTTCGTTATCAGAGTCTGAAATTAACATACTTTCAGCATCACATTTAGTGCCTGAGCAATTACGCCGCGGGTGTATCAACGATACGATGTAGTTCACGGTAGCGAGGTCCATGTTCCGGACTCGTACTGCTATAATAGCGCTCATCATGACTGCAATCATAATTGACACAGTAACGGTCACGACTGGAATTGCCGAGACTATACCAAGGAACTTGTGATCGTGCAAGTCGTAGACGTGCATGAAGGGAAGAGGGTGGATGACGACTCCCATTACGCACAACCAGATGCCCTGCAATGGTAATTCGAATCAGTCATGATGTGCACTGAAATTCTGAGCAAACTAAGTTTGCTTATACCACGTAGTCTCAACATCAATGTCGAAGGAATTTTTCTTTAATGCTTAAAGAACGTTTATGTTATGAATAAACAGGAATTTAAGGCTCTATTAAAAAAAGGTGATCGAGTGTCGTACGCAAATTTCAGAAGCAAACAGAAACTTTAATTTCTTCAATAGACTCCAGATTTCGGAATGCGCGATAGAAAATTTAACTCTGCAGACCTTCAAAAATGTCGATTGAATTGTAATTTATACGTAGCCCCTGTTTAGCATTCCTCCCACGTTTCATAATTGTAATACATCCAGGAGGGAAAATAACCCTAAGCTCACAGCCAAAATTATTTTTTTTTGCAGATTTACAGTCAGAAATTAGAGATAGAACATCAAGCAGTCGGTTTTTATAGACTTAGAATATCAAGAAATTCAAACAACAATCATTAAATCCTGAAGCACTCAGAACCATAGTTTGAAACCCTGTATCATTAAAACAAAAAGTCGCTAAGATACATTGCCAAGTGCAAAACACATATAGCAAAAATGAATTTTACATACCGCTGTCATTCCAAATTTTTAATTTATTTGGAGACTTAGTCCCACGCACAGGAAGATAGCTTCTGAACGTCGAATACCTCTATTAGTTACTGGGATACGATGGTTCTCTACGTCGCCAAACTTTAATTCAGTTTTCCGACGTTGTTGATTAGCGACGCTCGGTACCGTATGATTCTAAGGGTCTCATGCATATAACAAGAGGTTAGCGAAAAGAGTCAGAACGAGCACATTACAAAAAACCGGCACAATCACATGACAGAAAGCCTGCTTAGTCACAAAGTTGTCTACACGAGAGGAAGAAGTCATTTACTATACCAGAAGTAACAGATCACCTGTGCAATGAACATGAGGGTCCTCCCTAGAGCGGCCGTGACGCTCTTGTTGTACATCATCTCTGCCAACACACATGCGATTTGAATTGCACTCAGGTAGAACAGCATCACATGCATCTGGGGAGAGAAATAACGGCGTAACGTTTCCAGAAATTCAAACGTTCCTCGTGTTCTATTAAATTAAATATGTGACAATACGTACTATGAGCTGAACTGTGTGTGAGTTTACCAGGGAATGTGGAGTTAATACTTCCTGAAAAACTTTTCAAAATGAGGAAGGAAATTTATCTATCTCGATTTCATCACCTGAATCATTGCGTACATAACTGCCACGATGCTCATGGCTACTAGTGAACTATAACAAATAAAACTTTACGATGGGTGAGTTTTTCGATATACGAATAGAGTTTGTTTAGTTTAGTCGTTAGTTTAGCTTCACTACCGCAGCAACAATTGCGATCCAAACAGAGGAAGGAGGAAGCCACTATTTAGTATGGAGTTTAGGAAACACGGAATCTACACAGAAAGGGCATAAAATCAGTAAGTTGGGAAAGAAGATTAAAAACAAGATCAAAGTGGAAGAAGGAAGTAGTAGGTGCTGAAAAACAGGACAGCAGTGAACCGAAAATGGTGGTCCTTAACATAACAAAAACATTTTATTGCAACTAAAAAAAAGCCTACCTAACTCTCAGCTCGAGCCCTCACATTGTCCCCCTGGGAGCGCTAATTCCCATAGATACAAACATGCAAATTCGATCATAATTCAACTTTATAAATGAAATCTTCAGCTCAGAACCATGGAGACTTTAAATTCCACTCGAAGCTTCTTGATACATTCTGACCCCAAAATATCCCTCGCGGAAGAAATTAGTTTATCTATCTTCAAGACGGGAAGTCATGTCTAATTCATGAAACATAGTCCCATCATTCAAGACAGAACTTACTGGGTAGCCGATATAGATAATACTTTGTGCTTTCCATAATAGCAAGATTTCTTTGGTGACGACTTATCGAGTTTTGAAAAAGCTTGTGGAATTATTGAGAAAATTGTTCAACTCGTAGCAAAACAAACTCAAAATTCGAGACATAGCTTTAAGAAAGTAGAAACTGTTATTTGAGCTTATCTTTTTCGCATGAGTTGTAAAATGAACGATCATGGCAAAAACATCAATTACTTCTATTACCACTTCCAATGAACATCTTTCATGGCAAAATTTAACAGTTTACATAACTTTTCCACTTCTGAAATAGCAACAAACATGAATCCATGCGCAACATAACTTACGTATTGAATATTTTAACTACTAAACATCTGAAAAAATGAAATGGCAACAACTTGAGACCCATGCGTAACATTACCAACCTATTGAATGTTTTAATTCATATACATCTGCTAAAATGAAGTTACAACAAACAGGGATCCATGCGCAACAATACCTTCACGTCCACGATTGCCCTGGCATGAAGATGACCGGTCAAGAGATAGGCTGTGACTGCGTTGGCCAGGATGAACCCAACGTACTCCGATGACGGCGGAACTACGAATCTTTAGAAGGGAATCAAATTTATTATTTCAGTAATCAATGATATATGTTTGTTGAGTAAATATACAATGACATTTGTTGCACATAGAAGTTGTGTATTAGGTGCACAAATGTACGCAAATGACGTGATAGTTATTGTACGAGGAAACCGTGACATCTGTTTCATGTTTTCGCTACAGTGTGAAAACGAGAATCATGCATTTAAATTTAACGGAATAATGAAAATTTCTTTCTATTCGTTATGTCATGAATGTGCTGGAACACAACCAATCCAAGAGCTTTTGAAAATATTTGTACAAAGGGCATTTGAAATTAATTTATATTTTTTGTAAGATTGAATCATTCATTCAAAATATTTAATACAAGGAATTTCTTTTGGGCAACAGATGCTAAGTGCAATAAAATAAAAACTATCCCTCAACATTTATCAATTCTTTTTTATACAGCGCAGACCTTCAGAATGTGAATAATTTCATATTTCTTCAGAAAGTGGTTCGCAGTAACTCATGATTGGACCGATGACAAATTCAGGATAACTCTAATTCTAAGCAACGTTCATGCCACAATACGTTACAAATTGAGCTTAGTAGAACAAAGATGCTACACTCTTTCTGGAATTTTACATTTTGATAATAGTTTGTATCTAAACTAGGATGTAGTGCCTAAGAGAATATGTAATTTTGAGTCAAAACTATCTGAAATTCAGCTCTTATTTCAATCTTCGATGGATTATAAGCAATGCCCTACTGCACATTAGCATATTTCATCATCTTATTGAAATTATTTTGCAAAAATTAAAAGATTCTCTAAATGTTACAATCAATCTGGATGACAAGCAATGCCCTACTGTGTACACTTTGGCCTTTGGGTATTTCGCTCATGTCGAGAATCTGTTCAGAATGACCAAATTCTTGCGAATTTAAAATGAAAATTCTTGTAATCACATTTTTGCGAATTTAAAATGAAAATTCTTGTAATTGCGTAAAAAGTTGTGTCTTGAAATATCTCAGAAAAACCCAGCAGCCAGAGGGGTCGCTTCAACATGAATGTTTTATGTCGCTTCAACATGTATGTTTTTTACGCCTGTATGTTTTCTTTCAACTCAGCTGCGATAAGGTGCGAGAGCCAAACGATGTATGTTTACAGTGTGTCTTGTTTCTGGAGGGGCCTATGTTGTGGTTATGCGAGCGAGCCTTGGGAAACTCGATACGGTCGAAAAATGCCTACCCAAGCGCGAACAAAGTCGCCTTGTAGTCAAAGATAAATCGAGACACTCAGACCGAGAGAGTCGGCAAACCAACGGTCGGTTCGAAGGAGCTGAGCGTGAGAAGAAAAATGATGCTAAGAAGGAAATAAAGGCAAGCGGCGGCACTACCAATTAGAAAAGAGGTAGGCGAGCACTCCGAGGCTCCTAAGATTCTCATAGGCCGAAGGTGAGAGTTCTCAACCCTCGAAGAGAATGCGCCAGGGCTCAAGGCGTCGGAGGAACAATGGACAGTTCGACCGGCGTAACCGTAACGTGAGGTGCAACCAAGAAACGCGGGGTGTGTTCACAATAACAAGCGTGCTTAATGCAATAATAAGAAAAGTGGCTATATTGAAAATTATACTAAGTTTCACGCTATAATGTAATCCAGAATTTAACACATTCTCGTTTCACTTGCAGAAATTTTACGTGTTCTCGTCCCCACGTTCACAAAGGGGAAATTTATCAAAACATAACCCACCGTGGGAGTTATTGATGGAACATGGAGATGCTGCACTAGAAGGGAGGGTAAGAGATGCATTTTAAAAAAAAAAAAGAAAGAGTAAAGATAGTGTTGAGATAAATATTGCGATAATTCATTGTCATTCACACACTGATGCGCTTAAAAAGTAACAAGTTAAATTTTTTATCTTTGACAGGCGGGACGGTAACTCAGTCACACATCTGAAAATTGATCAGCTCGAATGAAGGGAATCGACGTGTGAACATGCTGAAACGAAATGAGCAAGATAACGTCCTCACTAGACATTTCCTGAACAGTACATAAGATAGGCCTTTGAACTGAAGCGAGTCGCGGACGAATTTTGTGATTGAAGTGACCTTCGCCTACTGGGCTGCTGGGGGGCGCTGAGATATTGTAATCATTATTTGTGTTGTGTTTGGATGCATAAGCAATCTGCGGTTAAAGGCTGGCCAGCCAAATTTCTGTGTAATTATGTGCAGTAGGTCATTTGACGTATGCTATTTGCTTTCATTACTTAATTGGAATTGTTCCTAACACCAATCATTGTGTATGCGCTCATTGATGTTTGTATCACGTATAGCTGGGAATTATAAATGTTAAGCATAATTCACCCTGCGTATCATGCCCCACAATATTAGAAGCAATCCATCGTAATGCAACGGAGGGCGCCCAGAAAATGCGCTGCGTAAGTGGGTCAGCGATCCCCGGTGAGTACCTTTATTTTAGTATATGTGCTGTAATTGCCGATGATAATTCATTTAATTTGTGTTGTGTATATAGCCTGGAGGTGTGCCATTCCTCTATTCCGAGAACCTGATCTTCTTGTTAATGAATTGTTAACAAGGAGGTGAAGGGAACGAATCTCGTGACACTCATCTTTTTGGAATAATTTGAAAGAATTATATATTTCCCTGATTATTGCATCAATCTGGACAAGTAATGCCCTACTGCACTGTAGACAAACTTGTTAAGATACTCCGCTCATGTTTTTTGAATAATTTGGAAAGAAAGAAAAGTTTCTCTGAAAATCACATCAAAATGAGTTGATAAGTTCGATACTTGAATTTATGTCGGGATAAGATTCACTAAATTGTTGCGTGTAGGTTGTGAGCGAATAAAACTAATCTTAATTATCACGCACCGGATGATTTTGGGCAATTTATTTACGTGTTTTTGAATGGACATTTATATTCTGTACATGATCCTGAGGAGATTTCTTAGCTTGAAAAAATACAGCGTTACAATGAAGAATTTATTAACCGTGTGCCAGATGCTGTCGTCAGAAATTAAAACAAAGTCATGAATTTCTGTTTGAGAAAAACATCGTTTCATGATGACCAGCTTTAAATTTATATATTTCCATGAAATATATTTATATATTTCCATGTCGTATATTTCCATGAAATAAAAAATCACATTCATGCGTAAAAACTAGACTTTGCTCGGCCTTCGTAGAACTAGAAAGTCCCCGTATATGTTAAAGTAGTCGTCGATTCAGGAGCTACAGCCCGTTTTTTACAGCGATCCAAGGTTCAAGGTTACATTATATATATACACGAGGCTTCCAACTTCAGCAGACATCGGCCATTCAACAATCTTACTGTTGGATTGAACTGCTGTTGAACAATTTTACTGTCGGATTGAACTCCCATTGAACGATCACTTTCAATTAGAAATTGATCATGGATTGGCGCAATAATTCACGAGTAAAAAATTTCAGATTCAAAATTGCCATTTGAATCTATGTGAGATTTATTTGTTTATAATTCATGAGCGAAAATAGACTCTGAAATGCTAATTTCACACAGATGGTGAATTTATAAAAAAATGGCACAATCTCACATCACAAAAAGGAAGAGAGTTTTTTTTTGTAAGATTTCAGATTCGTGACCATGGCACTCAACTTCAGAGCGGCAAGAGCTGCTGTTGTGGCACTTGACTTATTTGACGTTATAAGAATTTATTTTGATGCAGTAACAGCGGTGCTAAGTAAATATATAAGAATTTGAAAGATCATGTGAAATCAGGTTTTGTTCAATTTTCCCCGATACTGTATTTCGCTCCGAAGACGCCGAATAAGATTTATTTCATTGTATATAGCAAAATATAAAAACTTGGTGTTCCCTAATCTATGCTCCATTACTATTTTCAGTATCTCAGGTTATATAATCGTCATCTGATGACTTTAAGAAATGAAGAAAAATATTGGTTTGCTACAGTCATTGAACACTTACTTGTAATGCTGCAGTATTTCTAAAAATGCCATCCACCCGAAGGAACAGAACATCATAAAGTGGTGTATAGCTTGGCCTGCGGGATAGCCTCTCGCATATGCAATGGGCTCAGCTGTAGAGAAGGGAAAATGTTTTAGGGAAACTATAAGTAACTTCAGTTAACATTTTCATCATTTACAATCGTAATTGCGCAGGGAAGAGAAAATATTGCCAGGAAAGTATTAGTAACCTCAGTTGACACTTTCATGATTTGCCAGCGCAATTGTTTACTGAGAACCAACATCAACGATCAGGATTAAATTCATTTCGATATCCAGCCCCTTTAGAAAGTTGTAAAAATGAGAGCTCATCAATACGAAAATTCAGCAGAATTTAGGAGGACAGGCTAAGGATTTTAATTGGACGTACAAAATGAAACAATTCTTTTTTACATGAACTGGGCATGAGTAGAGACACCCGCGTAGTTTTATAGGAATTAAATGTCTCACTCGCGAAACAGTTTTTCAAATAAACTTTTTATATAAGCCCAACAAAAAACCGAATTCGTAGAGTATTCAGAGTGAATTATGACCAATCATGAAGATCTCTTCTCCCAAATTTTAGTTTTAAAAGTTTCACTCGCTCATTTTTGGACAATCCAGGCCCAGTTATGACGTGACAATTTCGAATAGATTCATGAAATGCTCATAAATGTTTAAGCGTTGGTCTTCTTCTCCAGAAGGTCATGGTTCATCACTTAGGAGACAACAAACATTAACACGTATATGATTTTTCTGTCATGAAGAAGTCTCTAAGATGATAAGAGCCTCGGATGAATTCAGCTTCAAATTGTCGCACAGTAACCTGCACTAACCTAACTTAGCATATGAATTTAGCTTCAAATTGTCGCACAGTAACCTGAATTAACCTAACCTAGCATAACTCAAATTGATGCACAAAACCTTTCACAACAGAAATTTGACTGCAGAAGACCTTTCTTCGCCGGCCACTTAGGCACAAACGTAAGGAGGGATTTTCATCATTTCTTATTATGTTCCCGTCGCTTTGTTTTCTATATCTGGTAAGGATATTAAGTAGAATTCTTAAGAATATGTAAACTGAAAATCGAAAAAAGCTTCTTCAATGAAATTCGAACCCCGGATCATATACTTATCGAATTAATAGTTTGAGCCCTGAAATCAATTATGAAAATAAGGGTCTTCAAAATGACTTTGAAACAAAGCTGCCAAAAATGACACCGTATATTGACAAGACAGCCTCGAATTACCGGATAAAGATATATTCATAAAACCTATATGTATATGTATATGTATAAAATATAAGCTTAAATTATATATATTATCATAACAAATATGATAAAGAAACATGTTTAAGAAATAAATTAATGTAACGAATTAACACGTCAGGAGCTGAGAAATGGGAATTTTCCTTTATTTCAAGCGCCAAAAGCCAAGATTTTCATGTAGTGACAACGCTGCTGTGGCTTTAGATACAAATGCGAACCCTTTGTCTTAAAATTTTTCGGTGCCAGCATGAAAGATGATGCTATACATTTTCCTGTAGTTACTGAGGCAATCTAATACTTTTTCTGTTGCTAATTTTGCGAATATCTATTTTATGTGATATGGACGAGAAACTTGAATGCTTCGATCAAACAACACCAAATGTCAAAATTCAACGGCACAAATTAATAAAAAGCAGTGACTCCAAATAATTTTTCTTAATTTAACCTTAACATTTCGACTGCGGCTGGTAGAACGGATGTTTAATTTTTAACTCAAATTGAAAGCTAATTGTAGTAAACAATGTTGAAAACAGCAAACATTTACTGGATCGTTCTGTCATTAAGTTTTGCCTTAGTATTTATGATAATTGAGTTTGTCGCTACTGATGGGTCAGCAGCATTATGAAAACTCCCTCAGTGACCACCGGTGGCTCACGTCGCAGTCAAAGTGTTAATGAACAGCTTGAGTAAGGGCTCTATTCGATATACTCACAAATGCACAACACGAGCACGATCGAAATCATAACAAAGGCTTCAATAGGAGCCGCTCTCGCGCAGCTCGAGTGGTAAATTGAGAAAAGCGAATTTCTGTAATTGAGTTTTTTCTGGTCGTTGCCTTTGAGAAGTGCCTGTCGTCGGGCCACTTGGTACCTAAACAAGGTGTTGTACGTCCACAGGCAGCCGTAGAGTATCAAGCCAGCTCCGGGCCCGATATGCCCGTAGAAGTCCCCGGTCTCAAACGGACCGTGGTAGTCACGTTCGGTCTCTTCAGACTCCATTGTGTCACTTTTCGATGATCTGCGATGCTTAAAGAGAAAAAATGCGATTTCAGAACACCAAATTGAATAACTGTCTTTTATGCGCAGTCATTCAACGCTCAAATATTTCGCTACATCATTGCAAAACTGCCGTAATTCAAATTTCATGATTTTTCAGGAGAAGCATTTCAAAGTATCTAAGTCGTGTAACTTTTATAATTTTACGCATAACAGCCAACGCCATCTCTCGGCCAAAGATGCATTTAGAATTACGACTTTAGTGCCAAAAGACGCAGAATTAATTCAGCATTCTTATAAACATTGTAACTCTTTAATTGAAATTTTTGCATTATAAGTCTTGCAATGTGGCAGCAATTCGAGATAGAAGCGTCTCAGCAGTGTAGTGCGACTCTGAAGGAATACATTGGTCTGTAAGAACAGTGGGTCAATCAATACTGAAGGTTTGGTCTTGTCAATAATTATTCTAGTCACTCCTCACCTATGAAGTGAATAGCCATTAAAGTATATCAAGGCATTACGCGCTCACCCTCATCTATGCACAGGGATTTGAAGGAGCATCGAAATCATTCGTACATCGAATCATGTTCTGTTAAACTACCATGGGAAGGATGTTTCAATTCCAACTTTCATGATGTCGAGAACATGGAACCATGGCAATTAAGGAAATTTCAATTCCAACTTTCATGATGTCGACAATATGGCATGATTTGATAAAAGATGCTTCTGTAATGTACTGCACATTAAAATCCCCTTGCTTGATTGAGGTGATACCTTGTTTCCTGCAACCAAGGTGGTTTCAGCAGATAGGTTAACTGACTGAATGAAACTGAGGCAGCCGAAAAAGCAAAATGAGGTCTCTTACAAACTGTGAATTATATCAACGATAAAATAAAAATCGCTATACTTTTTGAACAGCAGAAAATAGAGCCGTAAGATACAGAAATGATAGAAACGGGTACATCAGAAGTCAAATAGTGACGACATGACGTAGAAACCTCAACGACTGACATCGCAAGAGTGGAAAATAAATTCCGGACAATAGATACGGAAACACTTTAAATTAATATGCAGGGGGCAGGAAATTGAGCATAAATTTTGTCCGATTATTTTACTCAGATAAATATAACTTTGCGTTCTGACTCACTTTGCATAATTTTTTTCGTACGTGGAAGACTTTATAAGTACAATTAAACTGATTCTTAAAACCAGAAATTGCTTCTCAAAATAATAGCAACTTTATCTGTAAAAATTAGAAGCCGCAAATACACACTTGAAGAACTCGAACGCTACTTTTGATTGATGGAAAGTTATTTTCGAATTAACGTTTGATATATTACTTAAAAGGTTAGATCTTCAACCGAATTACATCTTTGTTAGTCACGCATGATCACAGTGATTTGACGATAAATAATGCAGTCACTAATATGCTAATTTATCACACCTTCCTAACTAACTTATGTCTAGTCTGAGACGTGAAGATTTTGACCCATGGAGGACACACGATATTAAAGTTATTTTGAGTAACGCACTTGTGAGTATTTTGAGTTCAGATCAGTGCGGATGCGTGGTTCAGGACTTGAAGGTACTGGAGTTCAGTATATATTGTGTGTTTTGGTGCTGAGTTGAAGGTGCTGAACTTCGGTCAAAAATTGTCCATTTTGCTCCTGACTAGAAGATGCTGGAGTTCAGCCAATACCGTGCAATTTGCACCACGTTTTGCCGAACACTGAAGTTGGCTGCAGAGTTTCAGGCAGCTTGCCCTGCTAAAAACTCGCTGGTCTTGCTGCGGAGCAGCATCGCCGTGATACTTCTTACAGGTGTATTTTTTGCGGAACTTGATATTCCCAAGGACTGAGTTTTTAACTTGCACAGGAGGAGAGAACTAGTAATTCCAAATTGCAATACAACTGATAATTTAGTTCCTATTTGAATGTATATCCGTGCTAATAGAAAATAAAGACAGAACTCCCAGAATCACTTGAGAAATCAAGAAGAAGGATTAAAACTCGTTCAGGTAGTAACGAAAATTTATATTCACCACCATATCTGGAGGAAAAATTTCATAGTCTTGCCAAATCTTATACAAATAGATCAATGTGAGCATATTTATCAACTCTGCACTATATATACAGCTGTTTTGTCGAAAGTTCCGTACTGAAGCTTAACTTGCGTGTAAGAATATTACAAGAAGTTTCACGAAGTAAAAAATAAGAAAATTTTAAGCATCCTTCTCGGGGGCAAGAATTTAGTGTTTAATATTTTAAATCCTTTTTCAGTGATCTTTTCAGTTACGTGCTTCCTTACTTGAAAATTTTTCGTTTCAGTCCGTAACGAAGCCTAAATTATATCGTCTGACCGTTAATAATTTTCGTCTGACTTTACCTGTAATGATAGTCTTTTTCTTCCGATAAGCCGACGATATATGGTCGGAATTAGTATCGGGAATGTCTCATTTTATCATCGGATTAGCGATAAATTACCGGTAAAGTTAGACGAAAATTAACGTCGGTATGAAGATAAAAATCAGATTGGGAACATAGATATGCTAATCATCCGTCAAACATGGCATCATTCCTGCACAGGTATGTTTTGTAAATGTTGCTATTTTGTATCTGTGAGCGATTAAAATTACAAAGAGGCTGCAATACAAGGATATGAATATGTTAATTAGAGCATCATTACAAGCGCAGCAAAGCGGTACGTTAACACGAAGGTATATTTGCAATGCTTTTTACCTCCTCGTGCACTGTTTCCCCACTGCTTACAAGATCTTAAATTGTTAACGTCTCCTCTTGATGCTCTTACAAAACTGTTAAGTTTAAAAAAGCGATAGCTTGGCTTGTATCACAAATGCTGTAACACAACTGTATCACAAATGCAATACTCGACTCGATTAAACTTGAAGTAATGTCAGGTATTGAATGAATTCTCATTCCTAGCTTATATAAAAACGAGAATTTTATTCTATTAAGCGAATTTCGCTCGATTCCATTGTTTTTTTCATATTTTGAATTAGTTTCCTAGTTCTTAGGCACTGTTTCTAGAAGACTAAAAACTTAAAACTGTCCTTTGAAGGCAACATCTTACCGTCAATAAAAAGTGTAACATGAGAACGAAATTATATCAACGCAAATTATTATCATTCTCGGGAAAATATGCATTTCTTTTTCCCTGTGGGCAGAGAGAAAACATTTCCTTATATTTCAAGGGGTTGTTAACAGCTACTGTTTTGCGCCACTTTATGATGTTTTATTTGAATTAATCCCACTAAAATATTTGACAGCTAGCAGCGGGTCAGCACATAGCCCGTCACCAGTGATAAAATTACGAAAGTCCAGTAAATAACACCGTACTCACTAGTGTTCGAATAACTAAACGTCAAGAAATTCAGTTACCTAAAATTACTCAAATAGGCATAAAATAATAACACAGTGTAGCAAAATTAGACCTTTTTCTGTCTTTGGCTAATTAATTTTCTAAACGCTTCACGAACTTCTAGAACGTTCATGCGATGTATATAGCAATATAAATGCAGGGAACGTATGCTAAGCAGATTAATTCACTTCTAGCGTCACTGTGTAAACAAATCGATCATCGTCAGCCATTACTATCTGCATTCATCAAGCATAGTATCCAGAGGCTGTAATCATTCAGTAGACGCATTTTGTCTGTGGCGATTTTATCAAAAAACAGAGTGTCAGGCAGCGGAAGTGATGTCGGATCCGATCTGTAATAGATACCCATAATGTTTATTTTCTTTCAAGTGTTCTTCCTATAACATGCGCCTAGCTCGTTGGGGCTACACCGATGGTGCGTCTGTGCATTTACTTTAGTTAGCCCATAAGTTTACTATACAATACAATTCGTATTGTTTTTCAATATTCCAACATTAGTCTGATTACCTAGCTAAATAGCATAAATATTTTAAATGCAATTTTACTTCTATTTGTTTTGTTTTGCAGTAGCTCATGTATGTACGCGCTATTTTTTCAAAGGGAAATAAATCACTTTTTTTGCAGAAAATGTATCCGTGAGTTGAGATGGCATTAATAAGAGAACCAATAATAAACACCTCATATCCAAAGGTGAAAAGCGTTTCCTCTCTCCTTTTTACTACAGGCTTTAGTTCAAAGAGACATCTCGCCTTAAAAGGAGCTTAAACCGTCTTAGGAGGACTATCTATTCTACATAGTTTTGTCGCAAGGGATAACACTGTCGCAGTTCGGGCAATGAGGGATTATCCTGAGCACCCCTAAAGGACTAATTACGGCGCAGACAGTTCACGTCGACCTAACGGTACTGCCGAAGTTCAGCACTAACAAAAATTATTTTCTGTTGCTCTAACGGACTAATTACGGTGTAGGCGGTACAAACACAAACCTCACACTCACGACTATTACTGTCGCAGTTCGGCCAATCAGGGATTATTCTGTGAAGCCCTAGCGAACTAATTACGGCGTAGACAGTTGTACGTCTTCCTCACGGTACCGCCGTTGTTCAGCACAAGCAGAAACTCTTTTCTGTTGCTCTAACGGACTAATTACGGCGTAGGCGGTGCCCACACGAACCTCAGGAGGGGCAGTTGCGCGGAAAAGCTAGCGCCCCGGAAAAGGTAGTTGCACAGAAGACAACCCTTTTCGACGAACCCACGCGTCGACTGCACGACGGTATCGACACAGAGCTAAATTGAAGTCGCCGAAAAGATCACTGACAGGGCGTGTGCCTACAATGCGAATTTCGGCATGTCTGTCGGGGATGAAGACAAACCTTGGGCACCTCATTTCTTTTGCGAACTCTGCAAAAGAACTCTGGAAGGTAAGAAACACACTAATATACTGCGAGTATATACACAGAGATGTAAATATATATAGCATGGATTTTTTATTTTAACATAACCTATTACTCTGAGTTGAATGTCTCTGAATTCTTATACTTATGTTTTCTTTCTCCTTTTTTGCAGGTTGTTACAGAGAAGAAAACAGAGCTATGAGATTAGCAAGCCCACGAAATTGGAGGAAACCTACTCGTCACTCAAGCAATCGCTTTTCTGTATGGTAAAGTCTTCCAAACGTCGAGCAGGCAAAAATGTGCCTGCTCTCATACATTTCGCCAGTAGCACACTGCTCTGAGCTCCATGTACACACTCCTCCTAAGAGAGCGCAGCAGTTTTGACAAAAAGAAAGTAGTTCAAAGAGAACAGGAAGATAGTGATCCAGAGTTCAGAGCCGCAACTGATGAGGGAAATCCATATCACCCCAGCCAAGAAGACATGAACGACCTGATCAGAGATAATAGCCTCACAAAGTCAAGTGGCGAGCTTTTGACGTCGAGGCTCAAGCAGTGAAATTCGCTAGATGAGAGTGTACACACATCAGGTCAGAGAAAGCGTCACCATCATTTTCAATCTTTTTTACTCGTTAAGATGAGCTTTACTTTTGTCACAATGTGACTGGCCTGTTTGAGGCAATTGGAATTGCCCTTGACCCCAAAGAGTGGCGGCTCTTTATCTATAGTTCGTGTAGAAAGAAGCCTCAGAGCAGTGCTGCTTCACAACAGGAATATATACCAATCTCTCCCCCTCGCCCACTCTGTCCAGCTCAAAGAGGAATACAAGAGTGTCAAGCTCTAGTTGGATGTCTCGAAATATGAGGAGTACCTTTGGGAGGTTATAGGAGACTTCAAAAATTAAGGCTTTCCTGATGGGTCTCGAAAGTGGCTTTACCAATTATCCATGTATTTGCCGTTGAGACAGCAGAGATTCCATATCACACTGCCTCAAGCGGGACTGGCCACAGAGAACCAAGCGAACCAGAGGAACAACGTCATGGGAGCCATTATAGGATCCCTGAAAAGTACGGTTTCCTCTACTCCACTTAAAACTAGGCTTGTGAAAAAATTCGTCGGTGCAAGATGTAAGGAGTTCCCTGTTTTCCATTACCTCCAAGATTTCTTCCCCAAGTAGTCTGCAGCGAGGCTCAAGCATAGGTAAAAAGTGGCTCCTGCACATGTAAGGCAAGTCTCTAGCACAGGTAAGGTAAGACTCCAACAAAGGTGAAGGCAGTCAAGATCGAACTGATCATTCAGTAAATTAGGGCAAGACACACCCGTGTATTATATGAAAACATAGTCGGAAAACGAACAATAATATAAATAGTTCATTTAATTGGGAAAGCTCTACAGAATTAGCATTGAATAGTTTGTTTGGCAGTGAATGGTGGAGGAAGCTTAGATTGCTTGAAAGCAGGGAAAATTTAGCGGTTAACTTGTTACGTGGCCTCCGTTTATCGTCACCTTGGAAATACAGCAATACTCACACGGATGGAATGGAGTTTTATTGAAATTATTTTGGCTCTCAAATTTCCCTTTAAAATCGTAATATTGTAGCGTAAATCAAAAATGTGATTACGCACTTTAAGTACCAATTGATTAATTTACTCTCCTCGAGGTACGACAGTATTGCTTTGGATCATTTCATGTAAATAATGTCAGGTTTATTTTGAAAGATGTTAAGGTTAGAATTTCAGTTCAGTAACACCTAGATCACAGCTGGAGGTATTTGCACCAGAAATTAAAATATTTATACTTTCACACTTCAAATTCTTCAATCACATTGAAAAATGGAGATTTTGAAACCCTGACGCCTTCCAACGTTACGAATGTTTCTGTTGAAAAGGAAAATCGCTGATCAGTAAATTTTTGGAGGCAGAACAGTTTTTTTTTAAATTGGTCAAAATATCTCAGCCTAACCAGAATACCGCATTTCTTTTCAGCTCATGAAGTTTCAAAACAGGAAACTCTGAACGGTGGGATTAGTAGCTTGTAAGTACGTGCAGAAAACAGTATTATAATATCAAAGAAGGAGCGAATCACTTTGGGTGAAATAATTCATGCCTAGTTATGCGAAGAATTAAGGTAAGAGCGCCACAGTTACACTTAACATGGAGTGCTTACTTTTTGTTGATGCAAGCGCTGTGGTGTGATGGCAAATACGAACCAATTTCTTAAACTAAATCAATCTAGGAAGTTACGGTACACAAGAGCAATAACAGTACAAGAACAAGAGCCCTGTAGATCAATAAGGGAGGTGCTTGGGTTTTAGGCGAAGACGCCCATAAAAATCAGCAGCCAGTATCTCCAGCAAAAAATGCCCTTCAGATGCGAATTGCAAGCTGCACAAAAAAGCGTTCCAGACCCGGTGAAGGCCTGGCCAGCGATCCCACGTGTATTACGTCCGGAATCGGCTGCAGGAAACAGTTTGAGTTAATTTTAATTTGAGTGTATTATATAAAACTTAATGGCCGTCCAATGCGGACAGAAGTCTGAAATTTAGGAGTTGTTGATAGCATCCCAGGGCTGTTGGCATGAAGTTCCTTTTAGGAGTTTAATAACCCAAATTCAGAGTCCAAGAACTGCCTCAAATTTCATTTTAGAACATTTATTGTTTCTCCGTTAACCACCATGTGAGCCACCGGTGGTACACAGAGGGAATTTTTATAATGCTGCTGACCGACCAGTAGTCACAAACTCAGCTTTCCTAAATACTTTGATGGCACGATTCAGTTGATGACAGCTATTTTTAAAATTACTCAATAAATTTAATTTAGATTTGAGCTGAATATTGAACTTTAGTTTAACCCATGGTGGTTAACGTCATAATTTTCCCCCCTGATTATAGTTTTGCCTACGAACCAATGACGTCACACTACTGATGAATATAATCGAACTCGTTATATAGAAATAGGAAAGCAAAGAAATACTGAGCTCTGCGCAATTTTTACGAAAACTTCTTTTAAGTTATTACGCGCAAGCGAAAAAAAATTGACGGTGTAGTGAAAAGCGTAGGGTTAATACACAGTTATTCAGTCTTTTTTTATACTTTAACTTTAATTTTGATATATATATACAATTTTTGGAGGAGAATTGCTATCAAAACGATACATTACTTGGTTAATCAAAGCAGTTGGTTAAACAGCTCTTAGTGATAATGTATAATTTTGTGCGTTTTTTGTTGAACTGTTCGAAACATTTGCCTTAATTGACGGCTTTTGACGCCCTAGTGTTTTATCTACTAAATTAACGTTAAAGAAAGATAGTGTTAAGAAGCCCTACCTTGAGCAACTCATGTGCTCCTACGATAAAAAGAGAACCATATCCTACTGATGTTGCAATGAAATGCGCGAGAGCAATATGTCTTTAATTTAATCAATTTAGTTGTTTTTAATTAACTTTTCAACAATTAATTTTAGTTCATCTATTTACCTTTCACATTCGCACAGGTGCTGAAACAAAATAAAAACCGAAATTTCCAAATCTCGTGTGGAAGTGGAAGATGGAAATAGAAAACAGTTCCCTCGGCCGAAATTGAATTCACAAATTATACGACTGTAGAGTTATAACTCAGGATATTTTACTTCAAAGCAATTTGTTGAGCTAAAAACTAAAAACTTGAAAAATCTATGCGCAGCTCTGCCTCAAACATGGTTCGCAATGTTATTTTTTGTTGTCTCCCTTCCCACAACGAAGTCAAATACCTTACTCTTAAATCAGTGTTCTTTTAAAATTTACGCTGAATTATTTTTCACATCGTAGGCATCTCTATTTGTTGAATACGTCATGACTATGTGCTACATCTGATAACTCTAGCACTACCATACTTGAAGACCCGGCAGCATTGTGTGGAACGCGAGCAACGACTTATGGACACGGCTGCATGAACATTAATAAATACTGCATGTTGGACTCGGTAATGGAAAATTATTCTTAAATTTTAGATCACGGCCAGGGGAAAATTTATAGTTACTTTTTGACTCAGAAATAGAAACCTTGTCTAAAATTTAACAAAATTCAGGCTATAGAAGGAAAACCCGCGCAAATTTCTGCCCTGTAACAGAACAAGTTCCAAATGGTATCCTGCATGTTAACTCAGCAGAGGAAAAAGGAGCCAAAACAAGAACAGCGCAAGGTCTGAAGGTGAAGTCTAAAATAGTCTGGCCGACGAACAAGGTCTTTGAGTTTTTATATTGGATGCTGAGTGTTGAAGAAATTGAGGTCAGGAGCGTACGTTTCAGATTATGTGTTCTTTTGTATATTTTTCTTATTGATGGTGTGGACCGCTGCAGGACGAAGCGTCTGTGCAGTAGTCACCTGTAGTGCAAGTCAGAACCTTTCGTTCAGTCCTTCTCTGTAGGTTTATAAACATCGAGTGGAAATATCCAGGTCCTAAAAAAACACCTGATCAGCAAAGCTGGTCCAGTGTTTTTATCGACAGCACACAGTGTTTTCTCTACGCAGGTCAGAAAAAAGTCCTTAATTTGCAGTGCTGGTTCTGGAATTCTTCATAAAACTGAAATCGATATTTTTTAGTGTATATTAAGCGGGAATTTTGCAAAATGTATACCTTAACTTAGTGTAAAAACTTAAATTTTGTTATACGTGATGAGTCCTCAACCTCAGTAGCAAATTAAATTAAAATTAGACAGAAATTATAGCCACAGCGTATCAAAGAATGAAATTATGTCTGAGGAAGTTTTCAGATTCATAATGCCCAATTTTAAGAGCTTTGTCACCTTTTAACTTGTCGAAACCGGGGATTTTAGGCGATTTAGTGCGACATTGGATCAAAGTGTGAGGTAAAATTGAGTGAAGTATTTTTACTTTGCCAGGCTTCCTCATATAGTAAAAAAACGTGCTGTAGTTTTTGGGATGGTATCTAAACTTGAGTCTATAGAAAGGGCTTTGTCTGAAGAAAAAGTGATACCTGTTACTATGCAGTACTTATTCTTGCTACATAGTACTAAAATACTGATAATTTAAAGCATTCATTACCCATAATATATTTTGGACGTGCGAACATAATGCTCAAACTGCGCTGAATGTCCGGAAAAGTAACTAGGTGAAATAAATACTCGTAAAGAAGGATCCAAGATCACATGTTAAATTAATGCCAAGAGATGGCAATTGTTAAGAAGTTCCCTACAAAATAGAGCAACGTCATGACTTGAGGCAAAGTCACATGCAGGCTACGAACGTCCAGCTTGAGAGATAAATCGAAAATGATTTTTTTTGCTTACGATGTTTTTGATGTAAATCCCTCAAAGAAGCTCACCTTGAGTAGTGAATGGATTGGTGCTCTTTTTTTACAGGTGAAGTTTTTGTCGTTACGTCCTCTAGGAAGTGCCCGAGGGCAAGGCATGTGGAACCTAAATGAAGTATTGCTTATGTGTTCTCAGGCAGTTAATGAACTAATGGCAGTTGATGATCCGAAGTGTCTTTGGAAATTCCGAGGGTACAGACTATGCTGATGGTTGCAGAGTCCGCACTTTATTTTGTTGCTTTACAATGATCTGCAATGCTCGAGTGGAAAAATGTATGTGGAAAAAACAAGGTTAAAGTTGCATCCACTGAACTGTAGTTGAAATTTTGGGAAAATTTGACAATTACTTTTTTTACTTTCAGGAAAAAAGCGTAACTTGTGCATAACATTTTACAGAAAGGCTGGTGGAAAAAATCTTTACTTTTTTAAATAAAGGATGCTAACACGCAATATGTTGATTAATATCTACTACAATTTCAATAAAAAAACTCGTTAAGTACAAAAATGAAAAAGTATCGTCTTACTAATAATGTTTGGGAAATTTATAACTATAACAATGAGTCAAACTCTCGAAACAAAACGTAGATTGAATTTGTATAATGATTCTTGTTTTTTTGCGAATCCTTTCATCTATTGTAAACAGGGAAACAAAACTCATCTTAAAACACAAAACTCCCAAAAATAAAAAAAACATATCCTGGAGTTCATATACAAACGTTGTTTTATTGATAAATATAGGAGTAATCATTCTATAAACTGCCAATTGAAAAATGTGATCGAACTATTCACGTCAGTTTTGCCCGAGTTTTTATCTGAGTCTTTTTGTCCTAACTGCACCTTGTCACTTTCGTTAACACAAAATTTGGTCAGCCCTGGATAAACTTCTTCATGAATGACGTTTTGTACTTTCTTCTGAAATTATATTAGGCCTTCATTATATTAGGCCTTCATTTTGAGCGATGTAACAGGTAGCATAAGTGCAATTGGAAGGTCTTAGGAATAAATGTTGTGTCCCTTCTGAAAATGAATCGACTTTTTATCTCAAGCAATGGTTCACGTAGCATATATATAGAATTTAAAGGACGGTCTCTGGAATTGGGGAGCGCATCACAATCCAAATGAAATAACCTTTACAATGAATTAAACAACCTGGCCTGATTAGGTGACTTTTAATTAGTTGACTCATTCTGTTAGTACCATGATCCTTAAAATACTAGTTAAGCACTGTAATTTTTGAAGCATAACCGCATCAATGGCTTGATGTATGCAGGCAACACGAGCGCTGTATATCACTCATTGAATGGGAGTTGTGCGTGTAAAGATGTCCATTTAGATGAGGATGATTTTCTTTATTCTTGATTGTTGGCCCGCGTGTCATCGCGTAGATATTTAGTAGAAATAAATCACTATAGTATGGCCATCAAACTTTTCTTTGAATGCACAAAGGAAAACGAGGAAGTGATTGCTATTCTCGAATTGAGAAAGAAACTGCACTGTGTGGTTATTTCTGTTTAAAAAATTTGCTCTCCTGTTGGTGTCTTGTCTCCTGTTCAATTCTGTATTGGTTTTGCACCCAATTTTCATGGTAGCTTATACAATTTAATACTTTACAGTGACATTGCTTTGCATTTGGTGGTATGACAAAAAGGATGATTAGTTTTGAATTTTTGTGCCAAATAATTTAGACGACACAAAACTGTTGCCACATTGCACCATTTGAATTTGATTTTCTTAAAATTCAAATAATAACACAACCTCACGAGGTCTACAACGCCACTAGCAAAGCTACACAGCCTATTACGAGCGCCTCGAAACGTTGAATCAAAAGGAAATGTTAATATCACACATGTAATATCCCAAGTACTGAAAAAAAAGAAAAAAGAAAAACATTTATTTTCCAATAAAGTACAAACATGAAATGTCGATACATTGGTTTTTAAAACACCTTAAAATTAACATCCTTAACTGATTATAATACACTAGTCCACCCTCTGTATTTGAAATAAGAAAGAAGGCGAAATGAAAAGAGGCAGTAAGAAATAAAAAAATACCATCTCTCGAGAGTTGATGAGGCCGCGTGAACACGGCCCGTCAAAATATATAGGGCTGGAGCTTGTATCACAGATACGCTCATCACACACTGCAGGCTGGCTTCGGACTGACAGACGGACGGACGCGGCTCTTATTATAGTATAGATGGGTATCGTAATACCCGTGTAGAAAGTTGAGACAAAAATGATTGACAGAGAAGTACAACAAAAATGAGTTCCTTTCCTTGCCTAATCTGATTTTGAACTAAGAGAACACAATCCTCGCGACGCTCATTTGGACGCTCATTACTCGTCGTCTCATTTTGCTTCAGGGGGCTCTGCTGACCGTGCGATAAGAGCGACATAAGTAGTAATAATTTGTGATAACCAATAAATACAACTCATGACTCAGTATACAGGAATACAATAAATCCGTTTCCCAAAGTGAGGCTGAATTTTATTGCATTAACTGCGTCGGGTTAAACTGAAATTTAAGAGTCAAGTCCAATTGAATTCAATTTCAAGATTCATCTGTCAAATAAAAGAAAAAAATCATCGAATTCTGTAATCTTCTGACAATGGTTGAATCAGAGTATTATTCAAGTATGTATAAAAGTGTAGTTCGTGCAATAGATAATGGAAATCCCATCAATAGCCCCGTTGAAGCCCCATCATTATGGAAAAACCCTCAGTGGCCACCGGTGGGTCCCAAGCATTATGAAAATCCTCTCAGTGACCATCGGTGGGTCAACAAGCTGCCAATGTTTTGGAAAACTCTTTCCTATCCAAAACCAGGTGACTTCATTACGGGTGTAATGTTGACCATTAAATTGGTGTATCCGCAAATCTTGAATTCATTTCTTGTACCCACTCATTAATGAAATTATTGCAGTACAACTGGGGAATAAAGTGTAGGAAAAAAAATTGACAGGTTTCGTTGCAAGATAACAAAGTCTTAGACAAGAAATAACTTCATAAAAAGTAAGATTGTGACTAAATGAACTTCGGGAATTTCCTTTTGATCTCCTAGCCAATGGAGATTTTGATCTCCTAGCCAATTTTTTGATCTCCTAGCCAATGGCTTTGCACGCTAAATATTGTTGACCGCACTGTCAAAATGTGAATCATTCACGTTGCGCAGATTCGAAAAGTTTTCATCATCGGTACGTTTTGTGTGGGAGTGTTCTGGTTATTAGACCTGGCAAGTTTTACCGTGATTCAACACTGGATTGAACATTAATTTTCATCCTAGATCTGAGGAGTATTTTTGAATCGAATTAAATGTTCTTTCCGAGTAATATACTCTTTTGAATAAACAAATAACAAACATCGGCATCTTTGGGATGCTTTTTTTCCAATCAAGCCTGATACATATGATCTTAAGCATTGGTTTTTCAAATGTCTTATAACTAACACTATATATATGACACCATGACGGTTCCCCCGTAAAGCCGGTACCCATTTCCGACACCTGGGTTGAGTGGGGTATTGTGCTTGAGCTTTCCCTTGTACCCAACGTGGAAAATCGCCGCGCCAGCGCCGGGATACGAACCCTCGTTTCCAACATACAAGGCCGATCCCTTAACCACTGTGCCACGGCGAGCACAATACGTGGAAAATTTTTTTGGAACGTAACTGAAGAAAATTTGATTTTAAAACATTTTTTTCTTTTCTATTTTTAATCCTTGACTTGTTGAAAATGAAACAGAACTATTAAGGAATATATTTTACTTAAAAATTGGGCAGACCACAAGCATATGAAAAAATCATTCTCATCTCATCCAAACAACGGGTATCTCAAGACGGCAGCTCAAATGGCAGCTACCCTACTTCCGCATCAAAATAACGGTAATGGTTCCTCTCAGTCTTGTCCAATTCGTTTACTTCTCAAAAATTTTTCATAACACGAAAACAATTTTATATTAAAACAATTTAAATAATTTATTTACCACAAGTGATACAGCAATAGATTGTATATTAAGTCTAGTACAATGGACATATTTGAGTATAGCTACTTGTGGGCCCGAATAAGTGCAGCTATAGCGACTTCTAGAACATCCTATCACCAAGCTATTTTCAAAGTGTACAGTTATGTTTAACTTAATTTACTTAACCTAGGGGCATACAAGGCTGGTCATGTTTCGATGCTTGATATTTTAAAAAAGAAATAAATAGTTAATTTGAGCTAGATGGGAACAATATATTCAATAAAAATGATTAGTTGACAATTTCATTTGAAAACAAAATTCACTCTGAACATCACGCGTAATTAATGATTTTTTTAAAGCACACTTTCAGCCTGGATAAAATCTCCTCTCAGTCTTGTCCAATTCGTTTGCCTCTCAAAATTTTTGCACATGACGAAAACAATTTTTTTTGAAACAAAATTTACTCTGAACATCAGGCACAATTATTAATGAGTTTTTACAGCGTAATTTTAGCTGGAAAGGATTTAGTTTTCAATTTATTTTCCTTTAACGACCGTATTTCACAACAAATTTTGATTCACACACTCTGATTAAATTCACACATTTTCATCGCATTTACATTTATGGACATATCAAACCTTAATTAAATGTAATTCAGATCCAAGACTTATGGAAATGGAACATAAAAGCTCCATGAAACTCAGGCACAGCATAAGTGAGTAACATTATTACATGAATGTGAAAATTAAATTTAGTTTAACCGTCTAACAAATCTCGAATATATAAAATGTAACATATATAACTTGAATATATATTTCCCTTAAATATAAATATGCGCTTAAGAAAATAACATTTATCTGATTCTCCAAAAGTAAAAGCTACGTGGTCATTTTTGAAGCAGGTTTCCAAGTGTGCAAGGGGAAGAACTTCGATTGAAGAATGAACGAACAATCTTTAAGAGACACAAACATCCTCATCCCGAACAAAGAACATCCTTCACTTGTAGCACAACCCGCCTCGAACGAGAGCTTCACAACGCAACTATAACACCTCAATGGAAACAGTAATTAAATAGGTTATGCTTTAAAAATCACGATCCTCGTTTTATATTTAGTTGGCATCTCGAGCTCCGCAAAGTATAAAGTAACAAAAGTTAGCGAATAAAAATAAGTGTTTTTCAGAAATAGTTTCCGCGGATGGAGCCCACAGGGATTCTCAACTTATTGAGACCTTACTGTAAAAACAACTTACTCACGAGGGCTAATGCAAAATATTGTTGGTACAAGCAACAATATGCAATAGGTCCTTCACAAGGCAGCAATATCAGTGGTTAAACCAACTGCAAGATTTATGAAAGTCTCAACACCACGTAGAGATATGTGCACTTATCTCTAATTTAGTAAAATCCGAAAAAACGCTGTTGCTTCGATATATTTAGTTTCACGTTCGAAGGCATCTTGTATTTGAAGAATGTCATTTCTTTCACCAAATACTCCAATTCTCATTTTACAACTGTGATAGTGAAAACCAATCATTCAAGAAGCAAACCTGGAATTGTGTTTCCGAGATCCTTTATATCAATAAACAGGTTTGATTGCCACGCGAAAGTTATTTGTTTCCCTTTTGGAAATAAAGGCGAGCTTTTGAGAAGTGGCTCGGTATGCATATTCAGATGTCAAGAGTGGGAATGCCCCATGATATGATAATAGAAGAAAAAGGGTGAACTTCCAAAAAATACTGTGAAAATAAACTTGCATGAAAAGCCTTCCAAAGCAGAAGTTGAGACTTTGTTCGGAGTCCTGGTTTTACTGAAAATAAATGAATTATTGTTTGGGAAATAAGGTCTTGCTATGGTTACAAAATTCTTTGTTCCGGTTCCAATTGCTCCTTAGCCAAACTTACTCATCGTTCTAAGATTTTTCAACGCTATCACAAATGGGATCAAAAAGTCTGAGCTCACAGCGCAAGTTTAACTGAGAATGCAACTCTAAACTGTTAGGAATTACCCAACAGTCGTGAGATTTAAGATCGACAGGCATTCATGTTTAGACTAGAAGATTTAGTATTTAACAGGACAGAAAATACCTGGATAGTCTTTTGAAGTGAAATTTTCGTTATTCCTCTAGATTGTCCCCTTAAACTTCGTTATCAGAGTCCGAAATTAACATACTTTCAGCATCACATTTAGTGCCTGAGCAATTACGTCGCGGGTGTATCAACGATACGATGTAGTTCACGGTAGCGAGGTCCATGTTCCGGACTCGTACTGCTATAATAGCGCTCATTATCACTGCTATCACAATTGATATGTTAACGGCCAGGACTGGAATAGCCGAGACTATACCCAGCAACTTGTGGTCGTGCAAGTCGTAGACGTGCATGAAGGGAAGAGGGTGGATGACGATTCCCATCACGCACAACCAGATGCCCTGCAATGGTAAATCTAATCATTCATGACGTGCACTGAAATTCAACGAAACAAAGTTTGGTTTTACTGCATCACCTCAACCCCAAAATCCCTGGAATATTTCTTTAATGCTTTGAGAAAGCATATTTTGTGAATGAACAGGAGTTTTAGGAGCTGTTAAAATTTTTTAAGTCTAGAAAACAAGGTGAGTGTTGTATATAAATTTCAAAAGCAAAAATAAATTTCGATTTTTTAATAGATGTCGAATTTCGAAACGAAATAAAAACTTCAACTCCATAGACCTTCGAAAATGCCATTTGAATGGTTATTTCTGCGTAGCCCATGTTTAGCATTCCTCCCACGTTTCGGAAACCTAATACACTCCTGAGATTAAAGAACCCTAAGCTAGCAGCCAATATTTTTTTCACACCGGCAAAGTCAGAAGTTGGCGATAGAACTTCAACAAGTCGATCTAGATAGATTTTGCATTTCAAGAAAGCCAAACAACAATATTTCAATCCTGAGCATTCAGAACCATAGTTTGAAACTTTGTTTCAATAAAACAAAAAGTCACAAAGATGTTTTACCAAGCGCCAAACACATCTAGCAAAATTGAGGAATGCATACCGCTGTCATCCCTATATTTTCCTTTGTCTGGATGAGTCTTAAGTACAGGAAGATAGTAACAAAACGTTGAATACCTCTATAAGTGACTGAGATACGATGGTTTTCTAAGTCGCCCAACTTTGATTAAGATACCGAACGTTTTTGAAAAGCGGCGCTTGGTTCGTATGATTCGCCACTGGACAATCTAAGGGCCTCTTACATATGGCAGGAGGTTTGCACAAAAGACCAAAATGCCCACGTAACATGAAGCCTGCACAATCACATGACAGAAAGCCTGCTTAGTGACAAAGTTGTCTATACGAGAGGAAGAAGTCATTTACTATATCAGAAGTAACAGATCACCTGTGCAATGAACATGAGGGTCCTCCCTAGAGCAGCCGTGACGCTCTTGTTGTACATCATTTCTGCCAACACACACGCGATTTGAATTGCACTCAGGTAGAACAGCATCACGTGCATCTGGGCAGAGAAATAACGGGGTTACGTTTCCAGAAACTCGAACGATGCTTCAGTTCTATGAAATTAAACATGTGACAATACGTACTATGAACTGAATTGCGTTACAGTTTTGAAAAGGTTTGAGAGATTTTTGAAAAGTTGTTCAACTCGCAGCAAAACAAGCTCAAAATTGGGGACGCAGCTTGAGAAAGTAGAAACAGATATGAAATTCATAGTTCAGTACTTCACTCTCAACAGCTGATTCCATACTAAAATTTGTCCTTGTAGATTTCAAACGAGTTGTAAAAAAACGATCATGGCACAAAGACGAATTACTTCTATTACAACTTCCAAAGGATATTTTTTGTAACAAAATTGAACAGTTTAACTTCTACACATCTGGAATAGC
Organism: Morinoia aosen; assembly: GCA_030386875.1. Lineage (NCBI taxonomy): Eukaryota > Metazoa > Arthropoda > Malacostraca > Amphipoda > Talitridae > Morinoia > Morinoia aosen. The sequence continues at coordinate 1,513,788 of CM059571.1, forward strand.
AACGAACTGGGATCCATGCACAACATTACCTACGAATTGAATATTTTAGTTCCTAAACATCTGTTAACATGAAGTTACAACAAGCAGGGATTTATGCGCAACATTACTTTTGTGTCCACGATTGCCCTGGCATGAAGATGGCCGGTCAGGAGGTAGGCTATGACTGCGTTGGCTATGATGAACCCAACGTACTCCGATGACGGCGGAACTACGTATCTTTGGAAGGGAATCAAATTAATTATTTCAATAAACAATGACATTTATTTTCTGAGAAAATATACCATGACATTCATTTGTTGAGTAAATATCCCATGATATGTGTTGCACTTAAAAGCCGGGTATGAGGTACACAAATGTTCGAACGCATATGACATAATGGTTATTGTACGAGGAAAGCGTGATTTCTGTTGCATATTTTCGCTACTTTGTGAAAGTGAGTATCGTGCAGAAAGATTTAATGGACTAATGAAAGTTTATTTCCATTCTTCATATCTTGAATGTGCATGGACACAACCAGTCTAAGAGCTAATGAAAATATTTCAACAAAGGGCAATAGAAGTGAATTGATATTTTCAGTAACGTTGAACTATTCATTCAAAAATTAAATAAAACGAATTCCCTTTGAGCAGCAGATGCTTAGTACAATAAAATGAAAACTTTTCCACTACATATTTGTCATTCTTTTGATACACAGTGTAAATCTTCAGGAGGAAAATAATTTTACTTTTTGAGACAATGATTCGCGTAACTCATGATTGGGCTGATGACAAATGCAGAAAAAATTTAATTGTAAGCATCGACCGTACTACAATATAATATACGTTATAAATTGAGCTTAATAGGAAAAAAACACACAGTCAATTGAATTTTGAATTTCGATGATTGTTTGTTAATAAACTTGAGTCTAGTGTCTGAGAGAATGTCTAATTTTGCGTTAAAATTATCTGAATTTCAGCTCATATTTTGAGTTTTGGTGGGTTACAAGCAATGCCCTACTGCACTTTGGCCTTTGGATAATATTCGCTCATCTTATTGGAATGATTTTGAAATAATTACACGTTTCTCTGAACATTGCATCAATTTGATGACAAGCATTGCTCTACTGCTCAGTAAATCGACTTGTTAGGATGCCGTTTGAATAATTTTGAAAGAATGAAAAGTTCCTCTGCACATTGCATCAAAACGAGTTGATAAGTTTGACACCTGCAATACTAACGCAGGAATAGTAATGACTATATTGTTACGTGTAGGTTGCCAGCGAGTAAAACCAATCCTAATTATCACACACAGGTTGCTTCAGGGCAATTTGCTCAGATGTGTTTTAAAAGACGTTTGCATTTTGTACGAGATCCTGAGAAGATCTGTTAACAAGAAAAAATACACAAGAAAAAATACACTGTTATAATGAAGAAATTAACTAACCGTGTGCCAGATGCTGTCGACAGAAATGAGAATAATAGAGTCAGAAATTTTTGTTGAAGAAAAACGTCGTTTCACAACGAGCTGCTTTTAATTTAAATTTTCAAATTCAATGCGTGTCGTCATATGTTTCCTTGAAATCAAATAAGAGTTTCATGCGTAAACACTAGATTCTATACAACCTTCGTAAAGCTAGAAAGTTCCCTGTGTATTTTAAAGCAGTCATCAACTCACGAGCTACAGTCCGTTTTTTATGGGGATAAAACTTTCAAGGTTACATTATATACAGGAGGCTTGCAACTTCAGCAGACGCCTGCCACTGAGCAATCTTACTGTTGAATTGAACCGCCATTGAGCGATCACTGTCAATTTGATATTCAAAACTGATCATGGATTGGCGCAACAATTGAAGAGTAAAAAAAGAATAGATTAAGAATCTCATTTTGAATCTATGTGATATTTATTTGTAGATAATTCGGAAGGGAAATTTGATTCAAAGCTACAAATTCCACTTGAGGGTGAATTTAGAAAAATGGCGAAATCTACGTCACATGGAGGAAGAGAGTTGTGTTTTTTGTATGAGCGCAGATTCGTCAACACGGCAATCAACTTCAGAGCGGCAAGAACTACTGTTGTAGCACTTGACTTATTTGTCCTCATGAGAATGGATTTTGATGCAGTAACAGCGCTGCTAAGAAAAAATATAAGACTGTGAATGATCATGTTAAGTCAGGTTATGTTCAATTTACCCGATACTGTGAGTGTTTTCCTCCAAAGACGTCGAAAGAGATATGCTTCACTGTATATATCAGAACTTGAAAACAGAATCAATGAATATTATCAATACCCGAGGGTAGATAATCGTCATCAGATGACTACACAAAATGGAGAGAACAAAATATTGGTTAGCTAGTTATTTATTGAACACTTACTTGTAATGCTGCAATATTTCGAAAACTCCCATCAATCCGAAACAACTGAACATAATAAAGTGGTGAAAAACCAGGTGTGGAGGATAGCCTCTCACATACATAACGGGCTCACCTGCAGAGCAGAAAAAATATTTTAGGGAAATTATGAATAACATCAGTTGACATCTTCATAATTCACTAGCGCAATTGTTTACTGAGAATCAAGAACAACGATCAGGATTAAAAGCGCTTTGATATCCTGACTCTTCAGATAATTAAAAAAATGAGAGCTCATCAATACGGAAAGGCTGCAGAATTTTGGTAGGAATTTTAATTGTACGTACAAAATGAAATGATGTTTTCACATTTTTAGAACCTGAGGATGAGTAAAGACGCCAGCGTAGCTTTATAAAAATTAAATGTCTTACTCGCGAAGCAGTTTAACAAATAAGCTTTATACTAAACCAAACAAAAAATCGAATTTGTTAAATATTCAGAGTAAATGATTATCTTTCTTGAAGGTCTCTCCTGTGAAATTTCAGTATAGAAAGTTTCAATAGCTCATTTTCGGATAATTCAGGTCCAGTCATGACGTGGCAATTTCAAGTAGATTTATGAAATGTCCTTAAATGCTTAAACCGTTGGTCTTCTTCTCTAGAAGGTCACCGTTCATCACCTACGAGAAAACAAACATTTATACGTTCATGAGTTTTCTGCCATGGAGAAGTTATTAAGCCGATAACAGCTTCGGATGAACTTGACCTCAAATTGTTGCTCACTATCCTGATCTAACCTAACTTTGCATAACTTAACTTCAATTGATACACGAAATCTTTAACAACTGGAATTTGAATGCAAAAGACCCTTCTTCGCTGGCCACTTGGGCGAGTTTTTTCAATTTCTTATTTTAATTTATTATTTTATTATATTATTATTTTTTCTTTCGCTTTGTTTTCTATATCTGGTAAGGATTTATGAAAGCGCATGTCGGTTTGTATTTCTACTAAGTTTAACTACGAAAATAATAGCGAGGAATAAGGCTTCGATTCTTAACATTATATTTAAAAGCTTTACAGTTAAATATAATGTCAAGGATCAAAGCCATATTCCTCTCCATTATTTTCTTGGTAAGAATATTCAGTATACTTCTTAAGAATATAGAAACTAAAAATTGAGTAATGCTTGTTTAAAGAAATACGAACCCCAGATAATATACTTATCGAATGAATAGTTTTAGCCCTAATATCACTTATGAAAATGTGGGTTTTCAAAAAACTTTCAAAATAAAGCAGCCAAAAAATGATACCGTGTGCTGACGACAGAGCCTCGAACTACTGGATAGAGAAATATGTATATAAACAAGATTAATGAAACCAATTAATGTGTCAGGAGCTGAGAAATGGATATTTTCCTTCATTCCAAGCACCAAAAGCCTCTGTAAGATTTTCATCTAGTGAAAACGCAGCTGTGGTTTTAAAAATAAAACGAACCCTCTGCCTGAAAAATTTTCGGTGTCCGTGTGAAAGATGATGCTATTAATTTTCCTATACTTACTGAGGTTATCTAATTCACGAATCTGCTGCAAATTTAGCGAATGTCTATTCCATGTGTTATTGCCCAGAAAGGTCAAAACTTCGGTCAAACAACACCAAATGATGAAATTCAACCGCACAAATGTATAAAAACCTTAAATGGGGCTCCCAGAGCATTTTTTTAAATTTAACCTTAAATAACAACTCAAGTAATGGCTCCATTCGAGATACTCACCAAAGCTTAAGCCGATCACGAACGACACCATAATAATGGGTTCAATAGGAACTGCTCGCGCCCAGCCTGAGTGGTAAATTGAGAAAAGCGAATTTTTGTAGTTAAGTTTTTTCTGGTCGTTGCCTTTGAGAAGCGCCTGCCGTCGGGCCACTTGGTACCTAAACAAGGTGTTGTACGTCCACAGGCAGCCGTAGACAATCAAACAAATTCCAGGCAAGATGTGTCCGAAGAAATCATCTTTCTCAAACGGACCGTGGTAGTCACGTTCGGGCTCTTCAGACTCCATTGTGTCGCTTTTCAATGACCTGCGATGTTTTAAGAGAAAAAATGCAGGTTTCAGAACGTCACATTGAAAAACAGGCTTTTATGCGCAGTCATTTAACGTTCAAATATTTTGCTACATCATTGCAAAACTGCCGTAACTCAAATTTCGGGATTTTTCAAGAGACGCATTTCAAAGTATCTACGTCATATAACTTTTATAATTTTAAGCATATCGGCCAACGCCATCTCTCGACCAAAGATGCATTTAGAATTACGACTTTAGTGCCAAAAGACACAGAATTAATTCAACATTTTTATAAATATTCTAATTCTGTGCTTGAAATTTTTGAGTTATGAGTCTTGCAATGTGGCAGCAATTCGAGATAGGAGCATCTCAGCAGTGTAGTGCGACTCTGAAGGAATACATAGGTCTGTAGCAACAGTGGGTCAATCAATACTGAAGGCTCGGTGTTGCCAATAATTTTTCTAGTCACCCATCACCTATGAAGTGAATATCCCTTAAAGTGTATCAAGGTATTACGCGCTCACCCTCATCTATGCACAGGGATTTGAAGGAGCATCGAAATCATTCGTACATCGACTCATGTTCTGTTAAACTACCATGGGAAGGATGTTTCAATTCCAACTTTCATGATGTCGAGAACATGGAACCATGGCAATTAAGGAAATTTCAATTCCAACTTTCATGATGTCGACAATATGGAAATATGGCAATTAGGGACATTTCGATTTAAACTTTCATGATGACAATGTGGAAATTACCGTTTGGATATTCCACATCACTGTTGACCCTTGGTGCCTATACGGAGTGAATTCAGCACACAACCAACGGAAAATAAGAGTTCAGAATATTTTTAGAGATGACAAAGTATTCTTCATCTAATAGTGTTACAGCATGTGTGAATAGTTTTCGTAGTAAAAAGGATCTGGATGATTTCCTGAGTACCATGATTACCTTTTTTCTGCAAGACAAACGGAGATGAACATACAAATAAATCAAAATCATTATCTGAAGACATGATTTGATAAAACTTGCTTCCGTAATATACTGCATATCAAAATCCCCCTGCGTGATTGATGTGATACCTTGTTTCCTGCAACCAAGGTGGTTTCAGCAGATAAGTTAACTGACTGAATAAGACTAAGGCAGCCGAAAAAGCAAAATGAGGTCTCTTACAAACTGTGTATTATATGAACGATAAAATAAAAATCGCTATACTTTTTGAACAGCGGACAATAGAGCCGTAAGATACAGAAATGTTAGAAACGGGTGCATCAGAAGTCAAAAATTAACGACATAAAGAAACCGCAACGACTGACGTCGCAACAGTGGAGAAAACTTCTGCAAACTTGAAACGACATCGCTCTAAACACACATAGGGCGGGATATTGAGCAGAAATTTTGCCTGATTTTTCTACTCAGAAGGATAAACGTTTTTTTCATTTTAGGTAATTATTTCTAAAAATATGTTAAATCTATCACTAATTACAGAGTAAAAACGGAAATTTAGTATTAATTCCTTGCATAAAAGAAGAAATGAATTAAAAATCCTAATCCGCCGTTGAAAAATATTTTTCAACAAATTAATGATGTGAGAACTGTATTAAAGAAAATTGTATGTAAAGTTTGTAAACTATACTAAAATAAATTATCTCGATAGTTGAGTTACACGTTATACTTCAAGTCCCCAAACACGAACAATAGGATGAATTACGAGGGAGTAAAATGCATCAAAATATTACAAAATCCAATCATTGGCATACAAGAACTTGGGTTTCAAACTCAGCAGGACGTTCTGACTCACTTTGCACCATTTTCTCCATACGTGGAGATTTTCATAAGTACAATTAAACTGATTCTTAAAACTAGGAACTGGTTCTCAAAACTATAGCAACTTTATTTGTAGAAATAGAAGCAGCATATAACCACTTCAAGAAACTCAAACGCTACCTTTGGAGGGATGGAAATTCATTTCGAATTAACGTTTGATATTTTACTTGAAAGGTGAGATCTTTAACCAAATTTCATCTTTGTTAGTCACGCATGAAAACAGTAATTTGCCATAGAATAATGCAGTCACTAATATGGTAATTTAACACCCCTTCCTAATTAACATATGTCTAGTCTGAGACGTGAAGATTTTGACACCATGGAGAAGAACATCCGATATTAAAGTTATTTGAGTAACGCACTTTTGAGAATTTAGAGTTCAGGTCAGCGCGTCTGCGTGGTTCAGGACTTGAAGATGCTGAACTTTGGTCAAAAATCGTCCAATTTGCTCCTGACTAGAAGATGCTGGAGTTCAGTCGATACCGTGCAATTTCCACGGCGCTTTTCCGAACACTGAAGTTGGCTGCAGAGTTTCAGGCAGCCTAGCCCCGCTGAAAAGTCACTGGTATAGCTGCGGAGCAGCATCGCCGCGGTACGTCTTTCAGACACATTTTTTGCGGGTCTGGGTATTCCCAAGGAGAGAGTTTTAAAATTATACAGGAGGAGAGAACTATATTTTCGAAATCGCAATGAAACTGAGAAGTTAGTTTCTATTTGAATGTGTGTTCGTGCTTATGGAAAATAATGACAGAACTTGCAGGATAAAAAATCGTTCAGGTAGTGACGCAAATTTATATGTACCACCATATTTGCAGGAAAACCTTCTTAGTCTTACCCAATCTTATATAAATACATCAACTTGAGCATATTTATCAACTCTGCACTATATATACAGCAGTTTTGTCAAAAAGTTGTGTACTGAAGTTCAACTCGCGTATAAGAATATTACAAGAAGCTTCACCAAGTAAGAGATAAGTAAATTTTAAGCATCCTTCTGGGGAAGAATTTAGTGTGTAACATTTTAAATCCTTTTTCAGTGGCCTTTTCAGTTACGTATTTCCTAACTGGAAAATTTGTCGTCCCAGTCCGCAACCGAGCCTGAATTTTATCGTCTAACCGACGATAATTTTCGTCTGACTTTACCGGATAATGATAGTCTTTTTCTTCCGATAAGCCGACGATATATGGTCGGAATTAGAGTCGGGAATGTCTCATATTATCATCGGATTAGTGATAAATTACCAGTAAAGTTAGACGAAAATTAAAGTCGGTCTGACGATAAAAATCAGACTGGGAACATAGACATGCTATTCATCCGTCACAGGTGGCATCATTCTTAATGTTACTATTTTGTGGATATGTTATGTTATGTGTGAGCAATAGAAATTACTAACCGGTTGTAATAAAAGGTAATAAACATGCTAAAGTATCTTCAAAAGCGCAGCAAAGCGGCACGTTGGCAACAGAGTATATTTGCAATGCTTTTTAATTCCTCGTATTCTGTTTCGCCGCTGCTTACGATATCTTAAATTGTTGAAGTCTTCTCTTGATGCTCCTACAAAACTGCTAAGTTTAAGAAAGCGACAGCTTGGTTTGTAACCTGTCTCACAAATGTAATACTCTACTCGATTAACCCAGAAGTAAGTCAGCTAATGGACGTTTTCTCGTCTCTAGCTTATATATAAACGAGAATTTTATTCTACTAAGCAAATTTGCCCTAATTCCATTGTGTGTTTCATATTTATTGAGTTATTTTCCTAGTTCTTCGGCACAGATCCTAGATGATTCAAAACTGAAAACTGTCTTTTGAAGGCAACATCTTACCGTCAATAAAAAGTGTAACTTGGGAACGAAAATATTTCAACGTAAATTATTATCATTCACGGCAAAATATGCGTTTGTTTATCTACGGGCAGAGTGAAGGCATTTTTTAATTTTTTAAAGTGTGTTAACAGCTACTGTTTTGCGCCACTTTATGGTGTTTTATTTGAATAAATCCCATTAAAATATTCGACAGCTAGCAGCGGGTCATCACACAGCCCGTCACCAGTGATAAAATTACAAAAGTCCAGTAAATAACACTGTACTCGTTAGTGTTCGAGTAACTAAACGTAAAGAAATTCAGTTTCCTAAAATTAGTCAAATAGGCACAAAATAATAACACGGTGTAGCAAAATTTGACATTTTTCTGTCATTGGCCAATTAATGTTAATTTCCATTTCCCTTCATCTAAAAAACGAAGAATTATATAATTATTCCTTTTCAACTTTGGTTGTACTAAGTGGGTTAGCGATGTTTTGAAACTGGATTTTTTTTAAAGTGCTAATTTCAATTATCCCAAACAATCCTGAGAGGTTTTACTCTAATTTAGTGAAAAAATTAAAGAACTCTCTAGATGACTACAGAACCTTCGAACCTATTTCTTTAAAACATTTCACGAACTTCTAGAACGTCCTTGCAATATAAATAGCAATATAAATGCAGGGAACGAGTGACTCAACAGATTAATTCACTTCTAGCCGTCACTGTGCATGTAAATTGATCGTCATCAATCATTACTATCTGCATTCATCAAGCATGGCATCCAGAAGTAATGGACATTCGGCAGGAGCATTTTGCTACATCTGTGGCGATTTTATCAAAGCCAGAGCTAAAAAGTAGTCTCCGAAAAGATTACTGACGTGGTGCGCGGCCTACAATGCGTATTTCGGCAGGCCTGTCAGGGATCAAGACTAACCTTGAGCACCTCATTTCACTTACGTACTCTGCAAAAAAACTCTAGAAAGTAAGAAAAATTCTAATATATATATATATTTATATACAGTAAATACTTTTCTTTATCAAATCTGTTCATGAATGTTTCTGTATTTCATACTAATGTTTTCATTCTCCTTTTTTGCAGGTTGGTACAGAGAGGAAAACAGAGCTGTGAGATTAGCAAGCCCCCGAATTTGGAGAAAAACAACTGATCACTCAAGCAATCGCTTTTCTGTATGGTAGACCCTTCCAAACGTCGAGCAGGCAAAAATGTGCCTGCTCTCATACATTGCGCCAGTAGCACACTGCTCTGAGCTCTTCGCACCCACCCCTCCTAAGAGAAAGCAGCGGTGTTGACAAAAAGCAAGTAGTTCATAGAAACAAGAAGATACTGATGCAGAGTTCAGAGACGCAACTGATGAGAGAAATCCATACCACCCCAGCCAAGAAGACATCAAAGTTCTGATCAGAAATATTAGCCTCACAAAATCAAGTGGCGAGCTTTTGACGTCGAGGCTCAACCAGTGAAATTCGCTAGATGAGAGCGTGCACATATTAGGTCAGAGAAAGCGTCACCATCATTTCCCAATCTTTTTCACTCGTCAAGATGATCTTTGCTTTTGCCACAATGTGACTGGCCTGTTTGAGGCAATAGGAATTGCCCTTGACCCCAAAGAGTGGCGGCTCTTTATCGACTGTTCGTGTAGAAGCCTCAGAGCAGTGCGCTTCACAACGGGAATATATACCCATCTTTCCCACTCGCCCACTCTGTCCAGCTCAAAGAGGAATTCAAGAGTGTCAAGATCTTGTTGGATGCCTTGAAGTATGAAGGCTACCGTTGGGAGGTTATAGGAGACTTCAAAAATGATGGCTTTCCTGATGGGTCTCCAAAGCAGCTTTACCAATTATCCATGTCTTTGTCTTTGGGACAGCAGAGATACCACGGCACACTGCCTCAAGCGGGCCTCCCCCCAGTGAACCAAGTTTAGTGCGGGGAAGAACAACGTCAAATGGGAGCCATTGTAGGGTCCCAGAAAAACTGAGCCTAATGAAACAATTATTCAGTGCAATATATAAGGAGTCCCGTGTTTTCAAGTGCTTCCAAGATTTCTTCCCCAAGTTCTCTGCAGCGAAATTTGAAGCCGATATCTTTATTGGTCCACAAATAAAACAGGTCACGGAGTGCATGGAGTTTCCCAAAAACTCTCAAGGACAGAGAGAGCAGCATGGGACAGCATTGTCGCAGTAGTTCTTGGCTTCTTGGGGAATCATAAGGCCGAAAACTATGTGGGGCTTGTTGTGAACTTGGTGACAAACTACGGCATGGTGGGTCGCATGATGTCCTTTAAAGCCTTAATCCTTGACGCCTACCTTCATGAATTCAAGGAAAATATGCGAGCGAACTCCGATGTGAAGGGCGACCTTCGACTATGAACGCTGCTACAAAGTGTTTTATATTGCAAACCAGATGGGAGACTACATTTGTGGGCTGATATGAGAAAGTAATCTACAGCATTAGAGTAAATCTAGAAGAACTACTCATTTCTAATGTCTCGTCCATTGTCTCACTGATATATTTCTAGAATAAATAAAGATTATTACATTATATGTCTTTTGTATCTATTTTGCTAAGTCAAACTTCAAATTTGCCACTTTATCCCTAAGACAACTAGTGAACATATAAAAAATCATTATCTTGGACACAAAAGGAAAATTGGAGATGAATACAAGAATCTTTTCATGTTTTCTAGACATAAGCAAGTAAGAAATAACATTTCCAGCTCATAGCCAAAAATTTTTTATGGTGTGTAATAATAAAATTCCTACAAAGCTTAATCGTTGTGAAGGAACTGCGAAAATTACGCCAAAAAGCCTATTGTATTTTTTGGGTTTTGCGCTAATCGAACTCATTTTCTGATCGATAATTACCAATGAGTCTATGGGGATTGGTTTTGCGTACAAAAATTTCTTTAGCTGGGCAGAAAATTAGAGTTCTTTTTCCTGAAGGCAACCAACAATTTTATTGATAAAGTTAAACGGAAATGTTCCGAGCACAAGCGAGGCTCAAGCATGGGTAAAAAAGTGGCTCCAGCACAGGTAAGGCAAAACTACAACACAGGTAAAGGCAGTCAAGATCGAACTGATCATTCAGTAAAATAGTGCAAGACACACCCGTGCATTATGTGAAAACATAGTTGGAAAACGAACAACAATATAAGTAGTTCATTTGATAGGTAAAGCTTTCCAGAATTAGCATTTGAAGTTTGTTTAGAAGGGAATCGTGAAAGAAGCTTAGATTGCTTCAAAGTAGGGGAAATTTAGCGGTTAACGTGCTACGTGGCCTCCGTTTATCGTCACCTTAGAAGTGCAGCAATATAAATAAGGTTAGAATACAGGTTTAATGAGGTTATTTCGTCTATTAAGTTTACTTAGAAATACGTGGTCTTGTAGCGTTAATTGAAAATATGATTAAGCACTTCAAACACTAATTGACTAATTTTATATCAGCGAGGTACGACAGTATTGCTTTGGGTTGTATCATGTAAATAATGTCACTTTTATTTTTTAGGTGTGTAAGGTTGGAATTTCAGCTCAGTAACACCTAGATCACAGTTTGAGGTATTTGCACCAGAAATTAAAATATTTATACTTGCACACTTCAAATTCCTCAATCACAATGAAAAATGGAGATTTTGAAACCCTGACGCCTTCCAGCGTTACGAATGTTTCTGTTGAAAAGGAAAATAGCTGATCAGTAAATTTCTGGAGGCAGAACAGTTTTATTTTTTAAATTGGTCAAAATATCGTAGCCTAACCGGAATACCGCATTTCTTTTCAACTCATGAAGTTTCAAAACAGGAAACTCTGAACGGTGGGATTAGTAGCTTGTAAGTACGTGCAGAAAACAGTATTATATTATCAGAGAAGGAGCGAATCATTTTGGGTGAAATTCATGCTCAGGAGAATAATTAAGGTCGTAGCGCCACAATTACACTTAAAATGAGTGCTGAATTTTTTATTGACACAAGAGCTGCGGTTTGATGGCAAATAAGAACCAATTTCTTAAACTAAATCAACCTAGGAAGTTACGGTACACAAGAGCAATAACAGTACTAGAGCAAGAGCCGTTTAGAATAATAAGGGAGGTGCTTGCGCTTGCGTCGAAGACGCCTGTAAAAAATAGCAGCCAGTTTCACAAGCAAAAAAATGCCCTCTAGATGCTGATTGCAACCTGCACAAAAAGGCGCTTCAGGCACGGTAAAGCCCTGGCCAGCGGTCCACGTGTCTTAGGTCCGGAATCGGCTGCATGTTACAAATCGAGTTGATTGAATTAGCTTGCGTAATATTAAACGTAATGATACTTCAATGTAGACAGGAATCTGAAATTTAGGAGTTGTTGATAGCATCCCAGAGCTGTTGGCACGCAGTTCCTTTTAGGAGTTTTATAACCCAAATTTAGCGTCCGTGAGATGCCTCGAAGTTCATTTTACAACGCTTATGGTTACTTTTATTTCCCCGCCTGATTATAGGCCTGGATCCGTACCAATGACGTCACACTACTGATCAATACAATTGTGCCAGTTGAAGAGAAATTTTAATGCAAATAAATGATCAGCTCTATACAATTTCCGCAATGCGTGCGTTGTTGCGTGTGAGCGAAAAAAAATGATTTTTTTTAGGGTGTACTGTAAAGTACAGGTGTAATACACAGTCACTCGGCCCTTTTTTGTGTATTTTCAGATTTGTATATTTTTTAAAGGAGAATCGCTATTAGAACGATACAGTACTTGGTTAGTTAAAGCAGTTGCTCAGGCAGATTTTAGTGATATTGCTAAATTTTGAGTGTTTTTGTGTAGGTTGGTTGAACTGTTCTAAGTATTTACCTTAACTGACGATTTTTGACTCCCTCTTTGTTAATCTATTAAATCAATATATGTAAATGAGAAATACTTTCAATAAACTGTTTTGCGTGCAACTCATGTTCTCCTATGATGAAATGAGAGCCAGAACCTACTGATGATACAATAAAATGCGTAAGTACAATATTGCTTTAGTTAAATTATTTCATCTACTTACCTGCTACATTTGCACAGGTGCTGAAACAAAAACAATCGTTAAATTTCCATATCTCTTATCGGAGTGGAAGATGGAAATAGAAGAAAGTTCACTCGGCCGAAATTGAATTCACAAATTGTGCGACTGTAGAGTTATTAAAGTTTGCTGAGGATTTCTAACTTTAATGCAATTTGTTGTGTTAAAAACATAAAACTCAAAAAAAGCTAAACGCAGCTCTGCCTCAAATATGCATGGTTCCTGATACTATCTTTGCACGCTGGACTCCTTTCATACAACGAAGTCAAATACCTTACTCTCATATCAATATTCATTCTTTTAAAATTTACGCTGAATTATTTTTACATCGTAGGCATCTCTATTTGTTGAATACTTCATTACCACATGCGACATCTGACACATTCTAGCACTACCATACTTGAAGGCCCAGCAGCATTGTGTGGAACGCGAGCAGCGACTTATGGACACGGCTGTGTGAACATCTATAAATATGTTGTGGTGAGCTAGACTCCAACACAGGTTAACTGAACTAGAGTATGAGTACTCAGCAATGGAAATTTCCTAAATTTTAGATCGCCGCTGGGGGATATTCATAGGTATATTTTAACTTGGAAATAAAAAGCAGTCCTGAAATTTGACAAATTTAACTTACAGAAGGAAAACCTGCGGAAATTTCTGCTCAGTAGCAGAATAAGTTCCAAATGTTACCCTGCATGCTAACTCATCAGGAGAAACGGAAGTAAAAACAAGAACTGCTGAAGGCCTGAAGGTGAAGTCTAAAATGGTCTTGCCGTCGAACAAAAACTTCGAGTTTTTTTTATTGGATGCTGTGTGTTGAAAAATTTGAGGTCAGGAGCGTACGTTTCAGATTGTATGATCATTTGTATATTTTTCTTATTGATGGTGTGGACCGCTGCAGGACCAAGCGTCTGCGCATTAGCCACTGTTTTGCAAGTCAGAACCTTTTGTCCAGTCCTTCTCTGCAGGTTCATAAACATCGAGTGGAAATACCCAGGCTTAAAAAAAACCTGATCAGCACAGCTGATCCAGCGTACCTCTATACAGCTCACAGAGTGGGAATACCCAAGTCAGAAAAACCCTTCATTTGCAGTGCTGTTTTGGACATCTCCTTAATAAATGCAATCGAATTTCTTCAGTGTATATTAAGCAGGAATTTTGCAAAAAGTATACCCTAACTTAGTGTAAAAAGCAAAATTTTTTCTATCCATGATGATTCCTCAGCCTCAAAGGCAAATGAAATTGAAATGAAATTATAACCAAAGCGTATGAAAAAATAAAATTATAGCTGAGGAAGATTGCAGATTCATAATGCCCAATTTTCTGAGCTTTCTCATTTTGCCACTGATCTTATGTCGGAAATAGTGATTTTAGGAGATTCAGTGTGAGTGGATTTTTGTGAGAGGCAAAATTTAGTGAAGTATTTTTACTTTACCAGGCTTCCTCATAGGTATAGTGAGAAAATCCTGCTGCGGTTTTTGGGAGGAAGTCTAACCTTGAGTCTATAGAGAGGGCTCTGTCCGCAGAAAAAGTGATACCAGTCATTATACTGTACTTATTCATGCTACATAGTACTAAGATATTGACAATTTAAAACATTCATTACCCATAATGTATTTTGGACGTGAGAAAATAATGCTCAACCTGCGCTAAGTGTCCGGAAAAGAAAACAGCTGAAATAAATGCTCATAAAGAAGGATCCAAGATCACATGTCGAGTTAATGCTAAGAAATGGCAATTGTTAAGAGGCTTACATACAAAAAAGAGCGACGTCATGACGTGAGGCAAAGTCAGATGCAACAACAAGCGTCCAGCTTGAGAGATAAATCGAAAAGATTTTTTTTGCACGTGATGTTTCTGTCGCAGCGCCCTCTAAGAAGTGCCTGGGGGTGAGTCATGTGAAACTCAAGGCTAGGGTTATCCCAGAAAAGAAAAGAGAAGAAAAACAGTTTATTTCCAATAAAGTATATATATGAAATGTTGTTACATTGGTTTTTAAAACACCTTAACATTAACATCCTAAACTGATAACAACACATTGGTATCGTAGTACCCGTGTAAAGTGTTGAATCAAAAAATGATTGACAGAGAAGCACAACAAAAGTGAGTTCCCTTCCTCTCCTAATCTGATTTTGACAGTGCATTTAAATATAGGTAACTAAGAGAACACAATCCTCGCAACGCTTAGTTGAAAAATGTTTTCGTTTGTGGGGATTTAAATAGAAATAAAAGCAATAATCGCGTTCAAATACTTTAACTTAGAGATCCTTAATTGATATTCATACATGGTTATCGTTATACCCACGCTAATTGTTGAAACAAATGATTTAGATCCTTAATTGCTATTCATACATGGTTATCGTGATACCTATGATAATTGTCGAAACATGATTCGGAGAAAAGCACGAAAAAAATGGTTTCCTCTTCCTTGCGGTAGTCAGATTTTGGTTATGCATTTAAATTCAAGAGACTAAGAAAACATAATTCATGTGACTCATTGGTGAAAACTCTCTCGTTAGTGCGTACTCGTATTGAAATATGAGTATAAGAACATAGGAGCTAGTGATACGAGCGTGAGGGATTGATGTTAGAAGCAAAATGGGCAGATTTGGTTTTTATTTTGTGTCTAGAACTATGAGGTCGACAGTCGGTATTTGAGACAATTTTTTACACTGACGCATCATACAGTATGCCAAGTGGTGAGCTCGGAAAAAATGTAATATTCACTATAACGAAACAGAAAATGGTTATGATATTTCTTACTTATGCTAATAGTACTGGCGCAAAGAGTTCATCGGAGTCAAAGACATGAAAAGTATTGTTGTACATTGTTCGTCGTAACATTTTCAACAGGTGGAACCGTACAAAAAGTTAACTACCCAAAATAGTGTTGTCATAATGTATTCACGCGAGTAAGAAAGTAAGAAGGGCTATCACACAAACCTAACATGAGCAATTTAAAACCAGAATAACAAGAATAAAAAATTAAGAAATGATGTTCTTTAATTAAAGTTATGACATTCGCCGAATCCGTGGCCTTTTTAAAATGTTTTAATATGAACGAAAAAAGAGAAAAAAATATGCTAAAATATCCTCACATTAACATCCTTTCTTTCTTTGTGGTAATTAATTTGGTTTTGAAATGCAAATAAAATGA
This sequence comes from Morinoia aosen, assembly GCA_030386875.1. Classification (NCBI taxonomy): domain Eukaryota; kingdom Metazoa; phylum Arthropoda; class Malacostraca; order Amphipoda; family Talitridae; genus Morinoia; species Morinoia aosen. Next base: position 1,530,007 of record CM059571.1, read on the forward strand.
GTAATTAAGAAAACAAATCCCTGTAACACATAGTTGAAAATACTCTTGTATATTGGATCATGAGTACATAACATTTCCAGCATAGCTGGAACAATACGAAAAGTTTGCCACCGAAAATGATTTCGTCTTAATGCACTCACGAGCGTAGGAATGTAAAAATTGCAATAGATTGAAATAAAATCTTTAGTATCGTTCTAAATCTTTAGTATATCGTTCAGTTTCGTTTAGATATTTGAGAAAAGTAAAAGACTGAATAAGTGCAATTTAAACTCTATTTCGTTAAGTTCAAATATACTCTGCAGATCCAGGATGAAAATTGATGTTCAATCCAGGGTCGAAACACAGTAGAATTTGCCCGATCTAATAACTAGTCCACCCTCACCATAAAACATACTGATGATTAAAACCTCCGGTCAAATCTGTGCAACGATAATTATAATAATTCTCTTTTTGACGGTGTGGTCATCAGGATTTGGCTCTCGAAAACCGTTGGCAAGGAAACCAAAAAATAACAACACTCTTTCCCGCCGTTCATTCATCCACAATAGATATTTTTATGAAGTTTTTTAAGCATTGGTCATCTTGCTACGAAACTTGATAGAATTCTTTTTTATTACCCTTTATTCTCCAATTGTACTGCAGAGCTTTCATTCTTAGTGGATGCAAGGAATGAATTCAAGATGTTCGTATAAAACAATTATTTTATGGTCAACTTTATACTGATAAGGAAATCACCTGGCTTTGGATAGGAAACAGTTTCCAAACACATTGGCTGCTTGTTGTACCCATCGATGGTCATAAAAAGAATTTTCATAATACTTGGGACCCGCCGGTGGCCTCTGAGGGGTTTCTCGTTTTCCTTTAAAAGCAGTCGAAGAAAAGTTTGATGGCTAGACCACATTGAATTGTTTCATAAATTGAATATTCTAGTTGCTACTAAATGTCAATATTATTATCGCTATTACCATTACTTGTGATAATTTTATCACCTACTTTTAAGATATAAAGCGCGATAATTTTACGACTTAAGATTACCGTCGATGTTTAGGGTGTCGACGGATTGGCGACTGTTTGAACTATTTATTTACCACAAGCGAAACAAGAGTAGATTGTTTCTTAAATCTAGCACAATACTCAAATTTGAGCATAACTACGCTTACCTTTGAGCCCGAATAAGTTCAATGACTTCTAGGGCATCCTACCGCCAACGCTATTCTAAGGTGTACAATTACTTTTAAATAATTCACTTAATCTAGTTGCGCACTAGCCTCATCGATGAATTAGTTAAATCGTGATTCGGTATTTAATTTTACAGAGTAGCTCATTTGGGCTAGATGTTAAAAGTATATTCCAGAAACGACTTGAGAACAGACTGAAGATCATTGACATTAACCATGGCAAATTACCCTATCACGATTAGTCATTTAGGAGACAAGATTTGACTGGTTATCTTACATGATTAATATTACAGGAAAAAAGAAATTTAAGAATCGTTTTGAAAGCATTGTACGAATTTCTCTCATGTGTCCCCGCAGAGATTGAGGTACGAATCTTAAACAATTTAAACAATTTATTTACCACAGGTGATACAGAGATAGAATGTTTCTTAAGTCTAGTACAATGGTCAAATTTGAGTATAGCTACCTGTGAACCAATGAAGAGGATACTGTGTTGCGGAAGAGGTTTTGAATAATAAGGAAGTATGAAGTTTCTATATCGGGTTATTTTTCACATGATGGCCAGTTTGTGTAGTTAATAATTGTTTGAAAATTCTGACGTCATCTTTAGTCAATGTTATATTCATGAGATTACACATGGAGGGTTTGTAGAGATCCGAAAGTTTAAGTATTTTTTAGAATTTTGAATAAATCCTCAGTGTGAGCATTATATTATAGTTTCTTTCCCCCGCTCCAATGTTTTTTTTGTAGTTTAAAGGGTACATTATTTTTTTATCAGGTCCGTGCCATGCTTCTATTCCGTATTTTAAGTATGGTGAAATGAGCGTTCGGTAAAGTATTTGCAAAGTTTCTTCAGATAATACATTTTTTATTTTATGGAGATTCCAAAGGATTTTGATAACTTTGTACTAATATGAGCAATGCACCTTTGAAGGTCAGATGTTTATCTGTCATGATGCCCAGGAACTTACATGAGTTGTTTTCTTCAATTTTACGTTCGATAATTTTAATGTGCTGAAGAGATATATTTCTTTTGTGTAAGAATATAATATATTTTGTTTTATCGATATTAAGGCTTATTTCATTAGCTTTAAGCTGCATTGAAACCTTTCTTAGCTTTTTTCTTTACTCTCCTTTATTAAAGCGGAATTTTGATGAAGAAGGAACGTAGAAAGAGTGCTGTCGTCGACAAAAGTATAAATTTGAAAAATGATGTAGATTTTACGGTATTTTTGATAAAGATTGAAAATCAGAGAGGCCCAAGGACAGACCCTTGTGGAACCCCAAGGTAAATTGTCTGTAGTTCCAATATTTTTACACTTTAAACTAGTGCAGGTAAGTTTTTTGAGTTGAATTGAGTTACGACGGGACAAATTGTATGATTTCAACATTTTTACTTCATTTGAATTAAAAGAAGTTCTTTAAAAGTTACCGTTGATGTTTCAGTTTAGTTCAATATTAAAGAAGAGATTATTGTCATGTCTAGTTGTTACGTCACTACGTAAATATTTCATAGAAATAAATTACTATGATGTAGCCTTCAAATTTTTCCTACGAATGCTTAAAGGAAAACGAGTAAGTGATTGCTATTCAAGAATTAGCACTGCACTGTATGGTTAGTGCTGTTTAAAATATTCAGTCTCCTGATTGTGACCTGTCTCCTGTTAGTCTCTGTAATGATTTTGCACTCAATTTTCATTGTAGCTTACACAAATTTATACTTTACTGTGACATTTCTTTGCACTATGCGGTATGACGAGAAGGATGAATTAATTCGAAATTTTCGTGCCAAATCACAAAACCAACTCACGTTTGTTGCCGCAGTACACCGTTGAAATTTGCCTTTACGTAATATTTAACTAACAACATGACCTCACAAGGTTCACAATGTCATTACCTTAGCTGCATAACCTTTGAAGAGTGCTGGAAAAATCAAATCAAAAAGAAGCATTTACATCGCCTATCTAATTTCCCGAGTACTCATAGTCTCATTTTGCTTCAGAGGGCACTATCGACCGTTCGATAAGAGCGACATGAGTAGTAATAATTTTCCCAAACACTAAAGACTAATTCGACTACGAATAACTTGCCCGACTCAGGAGAACAGTTCGTCCGTTTTCCAGAGTGAGGCCTAATTTTGTAAGTGCGTTAATTGCGGTAGTTGAACTGAAATTTTAAGGTTTAGGTCCTATTGAATTCAATTTCAACATTCATTTTTCATATACAAAAAAATTCATCGAAATGTGCTATACTCTGATATGGGTAAAATCTGGGTATTATTTAAGAATAGATAAAAAGGTAGTTTGGATAATGGAAATCTCACCAGCGGCCACCGTTTGATCTCAAGCATTACGAAAGTTTTATCAGTGGCCACCAGTGGGTCCCAAGCATTATGAAACTCCCCTCAGTGACCATCGGTGGGTCAACATGCAGCTAATGTGTTGGGAAACCGATTCTTATCCAAAGCCAGGTGACTTCCTTATGAGTGTAAAGTTGACCATAAAATAATTGTTGTCTCCGAATATCTTGAATTCATTTCTTGGATCCACTCATGAATGAAAGCTCTGCAGTACAATAGGAGAATAAATTATAAGCTAAAAATAATTTCTAGCAGGTTTCGTAGCAAGATAACCAGAGCTTAAGAAAGAAATAACTTCATAAAAATTTCTATTATGAATGAATGAACGTTGGGAAAGAGTGTTATTATTTTTGGTTTTCCTTGGCAACGGTTTTCGCGCGTCAAATCCTGATGACCACGCTGTCAAAAGGGAAGCACTATTATTATCATTGCGTAAATTTGACGAGAGTTTTTCATCTTAAATCCATTTAATCTCTTTGCGATTTCTAACGGATGAGATAAGGAAAAAGAAACGAAACTATTCAGGAATGAGTTTTACTTCAAGATTTAGCAAACAATCAAATATAATTCGAAATCATTTTCTTTTCGTCCAAAGAACGGACATCTCTAGACGCACAACTCACATTCAATGAGTGATATGCAGAGCACGTGTTGCCTGCATGCGTCAAACCATTGATGCGGTTATGGTTCAAAAATTACAGTGCTAAACTATGTAGTATTGATTGAGTATCACGGTACTGAAGGAGTAAGTCAACAAATGAAAAGTCACATAATCAGTCCAAGTTGTTTCGTTCACTGCAAAAGTTTCATTCGTTTGACCTTTCGAAAGACCGTCACTGGAATTCGATATGTGCTACGTGTACCATTGCTTAAAATAAAGCGCTACATATTTTTAGAAAAGGAACATAACTGTCTTCGTGAAGAAGTTTATCCAGTGCTGACTAGCTTACGGGTTGATGACAGTGGGTCACACTGTTAGTGCTGACGCTATGCTGTTATGAATTTTATTTCCAAAAGAATTTAAGATATCATTTCTCCCACTTTTTTTCAGTTCTCACCGTCAATTGAGAATTGGCGCCGAAAGACCGTGGTGGAGTGTGGTGCGAATTGGTCACTCCGTAAGAGAGCGGAGTTCGCCTCTTCGCCTCTTCGCCTCTTCGCTCGCTGACGTGTGACCTGACCCTGGAAGCCTAACTCACCGAGGGCCGTGTTACTCCTCTCCGTCTTACTTCGAAGCACTGGATAGCACTGAGGGGTATGTGGGTTGGTTGACCATTGTGATTTGCTGTCAACGTATCAATTTCGTGCTCTGGTCAATTAGGGTGCAACGCCACACACGCATTCGAATAATAACTTATAACTGGAACTTAATAACGAATAACGTATAACTTATAACTGGAACTGTATAACGTATAGCGTATAACTTATAACTGGAACTGTATAACGTATAACGTATAACGTACAACTTATAACTGGAACTGTATAACGTATAACGTATAACGTATAACTTATAACTGGAACTGTATAACGTATAGCGTATAACTTATAACTGGAACTATATAACGTATAACTTATAACTGGAACTGTATAACGTAAAACGCATAACTTATAACTAGAATTGGAACGTCATTCCGCAGTCGATATATCAGCTGTACGGTAGGGGTTGAAGTTGTTCGGGGTTATTTCATGTCCTTATAGGCTTAAGTCTTTGTTTTTTTCCTACAGGCCGTTGGGTCTAGGTCTTTCGAGTCAAGCGGGGGCGCTGGCGTGCGGCAAGAGCTGCGTGTTGTGCACTCGGGCCCGATCAGTGCTACTCCTCGCCTATTGATTCATTTGACTCTTGTTTACTGTTACTAATATTTTGTTGAGTTCAATTAAAAACTCTCAATCCGGACTTTCTTTAACTCCACCATCAGTCTTTTTGTATACTCGGTTTAAAATGGAGCATATTGTCTCAATTTTAGGGGTAAATTTTTTTACTTTTTATTCATAAACTTTTCATTCCCTTCCCAGCTCATCATTATTGAGATTCATATTTTGTCCTAACACTTCTACGACACACATGAAGAAAAGGATCAGGGAGTCTGCTTTCACTTCTACGACATTTAGAGTAATAACTGCGCTTTAAAATCCATCTCTACATTACACTTTACCTGCGTGCGCTCTAGGGTCGCCAAGGCCACGATTTTAACGCATGAATACAACGTGTGATAAAAAATAAACAGAAAACCGATTTTATTTTCTGAAAAAAATTGTGAATCCCAATTGCAGAATGACATCTAGATTCCACTATCAGAATCAGAAATTAAGATATTGGCATCTTCGCCTTTGGTGCCCGAGATGCTACGCCGCGGTTGTGTCACAGAGGCGATGTAGTTCACGGTAGTGAGGTCCATGTTGCTGACTCGTCTTGCCACGATAACATTCATCGCAAATGCAACCATCATGGCTATGGCAACGGCCACGACCGCCAGAGACGAGACGACGTCCAGCACGACGTGGTCGTTCAGGTCATACACAGGCATGAAGGGGAGCGGGAAGATCACGACTCCCATCAAGCACAACCAGATGCCCTGCAATCGCAATAAACATTCAAAACTTCTAATGTAATTCCTCAGAAGTAAAGGTTAGATAAACTGTATCACAATCGTTTAGACGTTGAGCTGAAATAAATGCCATGTCATGTTGGACTTTGAGAAGTTGGTTGATTCCTTATATGTAAAATGAGAGTTGCAAATTTTAGTTCAAATCTGTAAAGAGTGAAATTACTAATAGGTACTAAATATTTCACCATATATATAAATCTAGTCATATCAATGGTTAAGGACAAACTTCTCATTAATTTGCATGTTTCACTACTTCAACTGGCGCTTGAATCTAAACAACATCTGATTTTTATCTATTAAGAATTCAAACCTCAAGTTAATCCACGGAAGGTATTAGTTTTTTAAGTCAAAGTTTTGAGCACGATCGTATCAAAAACAGAAAGAGTTGCAAAGTTCTGTGCAGAGGGCCAAAAAAGACACATGGGAGGAAGGATTCATCAAGAAACACAGAGATTCCAGCATAAAGAAGACTGCACAAAATGCGATAAGGTTTGTTTGAAAGAAGACATCCAAAGCTGAAAGAAAGTTCTCACATGTACGATGAACGTGAGGGTCCTTCCTAAAGCAGAGTTGACACTCCTGTCGTAAATCATCTCGATCATCTCGATCGTAACAGTGATAATTTGGACAACGTTCAAGAAATGGAGACTTCAACTAGCACCAATTAGTGATTCCATCCTCGTCCATGTTTCAGAAATGGAGACTTCAACTAGCACCATGAAGTGAGCCCATTTTCGTCCATATTTCAAAAATATAGACTTCAACTGGCACCAAGAAGTGATCCCATCCTCGTCCATGTTTCAGAAATGGAAACTTCAACGAGCGTCAAGTAGTGATCCCATCCTCGTCCATTAATTTTATCAGAAATGGAGACTTCAACGAGCGTCAAGTAGTGATCCCATTCTCGTCCGTGTTTAGAAATGGAAACTTCAACTAGCACCAAGTAGTGATCCCATTCTTGTCCATGTTTCAGAAATGGAGACTTCAACGAGCGTCAAGTAGTGATCCCATCCTCGTCCATGTTTAGAAATGGAAACTTCAACTAGCACCAAGAAGTGATCGCATCCTCGTCCATGTGTCAGAAATGGAAACTTCAACGAGCGTCAAGTAGTGATCCCATACTCGTCCATGTTTCAACAATGGAGGTTTCAACTAGCATTAAGAAGTGATCGCATCCTCGTCCATGTGTCAGAAATGGAAACTTCAACGAGCGTCAAGTAGTGATTCCATACTCGTCCATGTTTCAACAATGTAGATTTCAACTAGCACCAAGAAGTGATCCCATCCTCGTCCATGTTTCAAAAATAGAAACATCAACTAGCACCAAGTAGTGATCCCCTTCTCGTCCATATTTCAGAAATGGTGTCTCCATTTCTCAGGAGGAAACTTCCATTTCGCACAGGTTACCGTCAGTCATTCGGACTAAATTGTAAATTGCATGAAGTTGTTATATTAATATACTGGTTCCTTCTTCTTCGCTTGTAATTCACTTGTTACACCAGTAATTTTATATTCCCAATTTAATGAGGTGTTAGAGAAAAATTTCGATATCTTCCTTATAATTCTTATTTTAACTTTCCATAATTCGTTCATTCACTGTTACACAATGAATATCAGTTACGTGAGGATTTATATACCTTCTACTACATAAGTCCGTAAAGTACTTTTTGATGAAAATTTTTGTTTTAAATGCCCACAACAAAAAAAAACAGGAAATTTAAACGTCACTACTAACAGCAAATTTAATCCTAATCTTATCTGTTTTATCCACGAGTGATCTGCCAGACAGATGGTTCGTCAAGATGGAGGCAGTGGCTGCGCTGGTGACTTTGAAAGCGACGTACTCCAATGAGAGCGGAGTTGTGAACCTGAAAAGGCATGGAATTTATTTTCGCCCGACTTGGCTGAAACATTTGCTGAACATGTGCCAACATTTGCTGAACTTTGTGTAGATCAAAGCCGCAACATTGATAGTTATTGTACACCATTACTTGTGTTGAGACTTGAGCCGGACTTATCTATGAGCAGCAGTGTCGAATAACAAGATCAAATGAACTCCCAAGAATATGTTTCACGTTTAAATATTCTACATCGTTGGGATATAATTTGAATGCGATCTATTAAAATATTTTCATATGGGCTTTCAAATCGTTCTTTCTTTATTTAATACATACTTATCTATTTTGTTATTCATATAAGATAGGGACTCTCCAGAGCAGTATTGAACATCGTAAACCTAATTTTCCCCTCCTATATTTCGTTCTCTTGTGGAACGCAAACCAAGCACTCAGCAAATCTATATATGTTGTCTAATATTTTCTTACAAATAGGGGTTAGTGTAAAATATATTCAGGTTAAGGGAAATTCTAACCCCCAGTAGTAGAGACTCCTTGGTCAAATATTAAAATTTACGTGTTTCGCGGTGGGAAAAACTGCGCTGCACCTTACAAGTCTATATTTCGTAAATGTTTAAATCTCCAACTACATAGTTATTCATGTGTCTGAGAACACTATTTGCCTATAAACGTTTACTATGCTTACTACTCACTGGTAATACTGTAATACTTCGTATGCTTATTACTAATTTGTAATAATGCAATACTTCGTATGCTTACACTTCGTAAGAGATGACAGGCACGTTTAAGAGACGACAGCCAAAACTGTGAAATAAAGAGTTTTGAGCTTAATTTTCATTCAAATTTGGAATATGTTACGCAGACGTAATAAAACATAATTTCACAGACAACGACTTCACAGACATTTTCACAGACATTTTATCACTGTTTATCACTGGCTCCCCTCACGTATACTTCATTTCATTTGATGTATAATCAAAGTTTACATATGTTCCGGCTTCCTTGACCATATTGAATTTTGAATGTTTAACTCTGGGGCAATATTTTCAAGGCTCGAAAAAATGAAAGTGATCACTATGAAATAACTACTGATTTTTGTGAAATCAAGGCTGGACTTTTGTACTTAGAATTCATCAACATGAAATGACTCTTGGTCATATTGAAATTAAACTTGGTCATAGTGAAATTAGACTTGGTCACAGGGATACGAGACTTGGTCATAGTGATATGCGACTTGGTCATAGTGAAATTAACATTAGGGATTGATGAAAAACAAACATTCAATGTTAAAATTATATATGGTAGAAGAGAAATTAAAACTGATCATTATGGTATGAACTGCAAAAATTACGCACGACGCCAGAACAATTGAATTTACTGACGCTACGTTCGTAATGAGCCGACAATACTGACATACTTCAATTTCAACTCGTACATCAATGATGATTTCCCATTGACAAAATCTAATTTCACTTTGACTTATTCTTTTTTCGAAATGGACTAATTTTAATTTCATTGTAGCTAATCCTAAATTTAAATGAATAATTCTTTTATTACCAAGCCCTTTTCAAATTTTACAATGACCAGTTCTAATTTATCGAAGACAAATTATTATCTAACTACAAGTAATTCTAACTTCTGAGAGCTCACATAAACTTCAACAAACATGGGTCAGCTTACAACACGTATTCTTTCTACGCAATGCTGACACATAAACCCTATATTTGGAATATTTATAGTTTCTATAATATTCTAGAGACGAGAATAACAAAATTCTAGAAACGAGAATTCAAGAGAATTTATAAGATTTTCCAAATTCTAGAGACTAGCTCAACCCACGCTATTGGTCTGAGTTCAACAAAAACAGAAGCAAATAACCCCTAAGTGAAACACGGAGTCCTTTATAAAATTCAAACTTAATGGGCCAGTCAAAAAATGGTTGGAAGCAAGAGACTCACCGGTTGATACCCCGACAACGACTGAAAGCCCTGCAATGGCTTCAACAGGAGCAGCTCGAGCCCAGCCTGAGTGGTTTATCGAAAAGAGCGAATTGTTTTAGAGTTTTTTACGGTTGTTTCCTTCCAGAATTGCTTGCCGTCGAGCCACGTGGTACCTAAATAAAGCGTTTTCACAGGCAGCCGAGGAGCATGAAAACACTTCCAGGCCCGATGTGCCCTTTGAAGTCTCCCCCGTGCATCTTGAGGCGATCGTCAAGTTCGTGACGTCTGGACTCCATTGAGGGACTTTTTGCTGACCTCCGTCACCTGAAGAAGAAAGGATGATTTTTAAATGATTAGAGGAGAAGGCGGCGAAAAACATGCATGCAGGTAACAGAAAAGTTAGACTGTGTAGCCGTCAATTTTCTTTTCATCTGCAAAAGCACCAACTACAGGGGAGTCAACTGCACCACAACAAGTAAAACGAAGCGAGACTTTTGAGTTCCTTCGCAATTCTCATGAAGACATACAAAATAAATGTTTAACTATGAAAATTTTTCTTTAGTTCAAACCTTTATTTTAATGCAACATAAAATAACGAATTCCACAATTACTCTTCTGTGATGCGACCTGGAAACATACCGCCAGACCATACCGCCAGTTGGCATTGTCTGTGACAATGTTTGGTGTAGGTTTGGGGCAGGGGAAGCTCAAATGCTCCTTAAAATGTTCAAACATTTGAGACTTAATGCAGATCTTTTAGATAATACATTTAAGACCTACCACTGCCAGCAGAGACTTCCGCATGATGGTACAAATTGCGTTGTACAACCCATAGAAAGTACTTAAGGTTCGAATTAGATTCAATATGTTAACTTCAAAATTGGAGTTAATGAAAGAAAAAAGAACAATACATGCATTATAACTTTCTTACAAGCTTGTGCATTCATTTGTGGCTTTAAATTTCATAAAACCCACTAGACGTATTTTGTTTTTTTATGTGTTTTTAAAGCATTTTTTCTGGTGTTTTTTAAAAGGCAACCCTCTGATCGCTGGGGCCCATTCAGTCAAAGTCTAACTTGTCTTGAAAAAAAATAGCAAGGAATTGGAGTCAGGAAAAATTTAACGGTTTTTAGGAGACGAATTTAATGTTTAACCAAAATAAAATAGACTTCAAAAAAATCTCATGCCTACAAAAGAAAGAAATCCTCGATATACTCGCATCACTTCCACACGGTCACACAAATTCGAAAAAGATTCAAAAATACATAAAATTACACGAAAAGTTCTGAGTTCTTCTTGTATGATGTTTTGGCTGCAGAGCCTCAAGTTCTGAACTTAGCAATATCACAATTAAGAAAGGAATGAATGTCTACCCAAGACTTTCTACGAGTAAGAACACACCTGCAGAAAACCATAAATTAACAATCCTGTAATTTGTGGTGGGTACATGTACAAAAACTTCAAGAGCTCACACTTCTTTGAATCAACTGTCCCTCACGCAACATCCAGTCGAGCACTGCAGGGACAGCAAAGTCCATAGCAGTCAACCTTCTCTGCGGGATCTCTGGCAACATCGATAGAGGCTTGGAGTAAACCTGCTCCCCAACAATACTTTATTTACTCGAAGAGATTTTGGACAAGAGGCTTCCCACGCCGCGAAATTTTTTGCTTGTATCGAATGGGGTTCGATACAAGCAAGCCCTGTAAGCCCTGTTCGATAACCCTGTAAGGGTAGAGGATGCTTTGTTCTGGATTACAGCATCCCTTATTTTTTTATAAAAAAATAACATTCTGAAGAGTATAAGCCTTTAGCTTTGTATTTGCCACGTGTGTCTGGAACCCAAAATATTTAAATTGCAAATTCCAGTCAACCAGAATATTTTTGACGTCTCTAACGTCATTAAACACAGTATCCATTTCTTTTATATTATTTTTAAAAATAAATAAACAATAAGTTAAATGTAAAACCGAAATGCAGAATTAGGCTACAAGAAATTTTCCTAAATTTTTACTCGTACTTAAGCGGAAGAAAATACAAAGGTAATTATATTTCTTCCTTAAAATTGTTTCTGTAAATCAGAGGCTTCAAAGTACTACACAATCAGAAATTACGAAGGGTATAAAATTTCTTGTTTCTTCAGATCAAAATATAAATTGTTATTTCTTATTTTTATTTATTATTGGTTATAAAATGAGTGTTTATAAATTATGGTTGGATCTTTGGGGTATACTTCTGGAGTTGGGTCATAAAATTAGGAGAATATTAAGCGTATATTTGTGTACGATACCCTCAAGACAGGAGTGGAATTTGAATGACCATAATAAGAAGGTTGGCTAGTGTTTGTTGACGATGCAATGGTCCGTCTTTTCTCATCATGATTCTGAACTTTCATTAAAACTCGCTGTAAATGGCTAATAGAGTATGTAGTTATGCTTTCATCGATTCCTTTTCATTCATTATTGTACAAATGCGAAAGTAACTCATTAACTACATTTTATTTCTCAAGCCAGTTCTTAGAAGATATATTCCTCTACAGGTTCAGGTGCACAGACCTCTCAATATACCTGATGGATTTCGTAGGTTGACGGTAGGTACCATCCTATTATCTGTAACTGTAATTTGGTTCCGTTCATTTATTCCGTACTGATTCATCTCGGTTCCTGGTGAAAAACTAAAGAGCAATAGGCAAAGGTTATTCATTGTTCAAAAGGCAAAATTCACATTTTGTTTCGAGTTTTCCTCGGAGTTTCGTGTCCTTGGAATAAGGGCTCGGACTCGAAAGGAGGCAAATCTCCAGAATAATTCCATGATCAAATTTTCTTCGTCCTGCACATTTTCTTCACTAAAATTTTCTTATTTTATACTTTCCTCACTCACTTACTTCCCGTGGCCTACCTTCAGTTACATCCTTTGTGTTCTTCGTCATAACAAAATTGGGCTCATCTGAGGCAAACGGCAGACATGCCGTAAAATTATCGTCATCACATTATTCCTGCAAAAAATGGAGAGTCAACTCGTGTCTTGCTGTGGAGAGTCAACTCCTGTCTTGCCGAGGAGAGTCAACTCCTGTCTTGCTGTGGAGAGTCAACTCCTGGCTTGCTGTATAGAGTCAACTCGTGCCATGAAAAAAACGAGCTAGGGCGGTTGCAGGAGACCTTGATTTGCCATTCCTAACTGGTTAGGAATCTGCAACCTAATGTCAGTTCCAGTGTCGTTCTCATTTCGGCGCTGGCATGTACGTGCCGCTCCAGAAGAACATAGTTCAAGTGATAGAACGTGTTTACTTTTTCTAGGGATTCCAAAACGTTTTGCAAAATGATTAAACGTTGACTTATTTCTTCAATTTATTGTTTTATGGTCGGTGCTAAGGAGTTCAAGCGATAGAACGTGTTTACTCTTTCTGTATATTTCGATACGCTTCGCGAAATGTTTAATCATTGACTTATATCTTCAATTCCTTGGTTTTCGATGTGTACTAATGACACATGATGTGTGGTAAAACCAACACTCCTCCAATGTGCAGAATTCAGTAGGAAACCTCTGCACGAAATGTGATGAAACGCTGTATATAATAATAATAATAATAATAATAATAATAATAATAATAATAATAATAATAATAATAATAACATGAATTATAGATTTAATTTTTGTAGGAAATATGATGCTAAGAAAAAATACCCACGGAAGGAATGGAAGCGTGGGACCGGTGTGAAACGTACGGTATGAAACTCTCAAACGATTAAAGATTAAAAATCAAACGTTTATAACAGAGCACGTGACTTCTCGCTAACTGGCATTCGATAATTTTCTAAATTTAAGAGCCAATTCATGTAGTAGAAGTCTTATTTTTTATTTTAGAATTGCAAGCATAGACAAGCTTCCTGGTTGGTAGCTAAATTTCCAGTAACTCCAATCCAAGTATTCATTTCGTTTAAATGGATATTTGCATTTCTTTTTAAAGAAATGGATATTGGTATATGACCTTCTAAGCACCTTAGGACTACATGGAAATGCTGCTATGTATCACGATCGCCTTGCTGGTCAACATGCGCAAAAGCGGGCTTTTGGAGAATGAGTCTGGGAAGGGGATCATAATTTTCCAAAAAATGTCGAGGGCTTCTAACAATTAGTGGCGATGTCGCTCATAATTTCCCAGTGGAAAATTTGTCATCAAGGCCCATCAGCTGTTACTTCCATCAGTGGGATGTTGTGTAGGGCTCACAGAAACACAAGCTAATGCTGTCTTATACATGAGTTGTCTTTATCGCAAACATAAGTAGATAAGCATAAGTAGATAACATAAGTAGATAACATAAGCAAACAGTCATGCGGGTAGATCCTTCAGCCAATTCTGTTGTGTAATCAGCTTTTTATTTCTGGCAAGTCCAATTACGGATTTCAGAAAATCCATTGCAATTAAATTCTCGCGTGCATTCTTTTTCAATGTTAAATAAGTCTAAATATCAAATTCAAAAAATTCATTGCAATCAAAAAGTCGCGTGCATTCTTTTTTAATATTAAAATAAGTCTAAATATCAAATTCAGAAAATTCATTGCAATTAAATAGTCGTGTGCATCCTTTTATAATGTTAATTAAGTTTATATATAAAATTCAGAAAATCCATTGCGATTGATTCTCGCGTGCATTCTTTTTTTATGTTTCGGAAAATGTGTCAGTTGGGATTGGCGCAAAGCACAAAACAAAAAGCGTCGGCCCATCTATAGCTCTGGTCGATGTCCCTACACCCTACAGTGTCCATCCGAACGACGTGAGAAAGGGAGTCGAGCAAATTGATCCCGCATCTTTTAATTCTAAAATTTTACAACAGTGTGAGCGAGTGAATCTTTGAAAAATCGAAATAGAGATTGAGTAACATTTATCTAAGCTGAACTTATGAAGGCGATCAGCTCTTTGCCATGATGCATCAAGATGAAGTTTTTAATGTAGTTAGGTAAGTTATTGTGAATTGTGTTGGAGTCGATGGGAATAAATATTGCAGCAGCTGTTGAAAATTTATATTGCTTATTAGCGGGATTTCTTCAACCAGAACCTATTTTGAACTTCAATTGTGTTCAACGAAACTCGAAAAATATAGTTACGAGTCTCCAAAAATTGTATTGAAGGAAAGAAATACAACATTATTATTCTTCACCGTTGATGTTGAGTTGTCATATTTAGAAAGTTGCATCTCATATCATATTGTATATCACATTGTAGAGAGTGAATTCGATAGAAAGTCGTATCTGATCAAAAACTAAAGGTCCGATTTTGACAGGGCATGTGGGAGATTAACTAGAAAGACGGCTTAATGCAAATAAATCAACACGTCCGTAACTGTACAGGAATATTTTTGCGCTTCTTGAAAAATATTTCTTCTAGTCATTGACTGATAAAGTCATTACGGTTTTACACCAATCAATCTTTTGTCGTCCAAAAATAATTTTACGTCATTTTAATCATAGAATTCAATTTATTTTCCCCCTCTTGATGACTGGGTACCTTTCCCTTTACGACTATGATTCAATTTCTTATGATTTGAGCAATTTTAAACACTTAGTGACCTGGAAATTTCATTCAGAATGTAAAAATGTTCCTGTTTGAAACCAAATTCTTCAATTTCTAAACTTAAAATCCAAATTGAGTTTTCTGTAGCTCAAACGGCGCATAATTTGATCTAATTTTAATTTTCACAAGGGTCGTCTCATTTTGTGTTCACAGCCAACTTGTTCTATCGGAAGAACAGGGATCTTCTATGAAAAACTCGAAAAACAAGAATCTCGCTTCTACCCTTATCGAGATGTAAAATCCTTTGTACCTTAGTACAAGGGGATGACGAGCTTTGAACGTTGTATTTGATTACTAACAGCAGAGCCTAGATTCAATTCTAAAATATTGCTCCGATCAACTATTAAAAATTTAAAAAGTCACCGAAACTGCTCCTAGAATAAAAAGAGAACCAGAGAGCAGCAATTACCAATCAACATCCCAGGAAACGTGAAACAAGAAATTGTAGTCGAGCCACACTTCGCTGAGGCAGAAAACAAATACTTTAGGAAATCATCGTTAATATTTGCGTAAATTCACGTACTAACGTGCGCGAGAGGCCATGTCTCGGCACCATCTTACCGAGGCCACCGAGAGGCAGCGCAAAACTGCTTCGCTCGGTGCGGGACATTAGCGCTGCGGGTTGATATTACGGTACAAATATCTTTTGACGGGTTGAAATAGCGGTACGTAACTGAAAAACTGCGGTTGATATTACGGTATAAATATCTTTTAACCGGTTGAAATAGCGTTACGTAACTAAAAAACTGCGGTTGATATTACGGTACAAATATCTTTTGACCGGTTGAAATAGCGTTACGTAACTGAAAAACTGCGGTTGATATTACGGTACAAATATCTTTTGACCGGTTGAAATAGCGGTACGAAACTGAAAAACTGCCGTTGATGTTACGGTACGAATAAACTTTTCTACGCAGCCACTGCACTGTCCCCAGCCTCGTTTATGTTGTGGTTGCTTCCGGTATAACATAAATTTTTGGCATTGCAGCTTCCTTCTGGAATGCTTTATTTATGATTCGTTGAATAAGACATATGAATAGCAATACTTGAATATGAATATTTGAGTATGAATATTTGAATCTGAATATTTGAATATGAATACTTGTATATGAAAATTTGAATATGAAAATTTAAATATACGATTTGTGATTCTCGAGTGATGTTTACAGAATCTGTTACCCGCAAATTTACACGGAAGCTATTCCAATATATATATATAGATATTATTTATATATACATATATGTATAATTCATGTATGAATAAATACATATATATGTAGAGTTTTTATGTTTCTCTTCATGTAAACGTTCCAAAAGTTTGCTGCTGTTCGAATTATTGAAAAAGAGGCGCTTATACCGCCTTTTTTATAATTTGAACATCAACAATCTTTTGGAACGTTTAAATGATGAGATTTTTTGCACTTTTAGAAACCTAAAAACTCAATAAATATAAAAAAAGAAAAACAGTTTATTTTGAAGAGAGTTAAAACATGAAATGCTCAAAATTGTTTTTTAAAGATATTTTAACATTAATATCTTGGTTGATAATTACCCATCGGTATCGTAATACCCATGTAAAATGTCGAAACAAAAAGTGATTGACAGAAAAGCACAACAAAAATGATAGTGGTAACAAGAAAAAACTGTAAAAAATATTCTATAAATATAGGCATTTGAGTGAAAACACTATAGACTTTTCCGAGAGGTATAAAAATGATTAAATTTCCGCCCTTTTTTTATTTTTAACATGCTACAAAAATTTGGAATAATCTTGCAGAAATTTCAAGATCTTTATAGTTGTAAACGCTGGTCTTTCAATCATTTCTTTGTCACATATTTTTTTGGTTTTTATCTCAGGCATAGCAAATACCGAGATATACACAATGCAGTCTCAAAAGATGGATTTCCTTTTCCAATTTCCTTTTCTTACTTATCAACAAACCACAGGAATTTAAAAAGAATAGTGCAGAAATTATTTGATCTCGTTCATGTGGCTATCATAAATAATAATTTCTTAACCTTTTCATCCCTTCACTTCTTTGTTTTTTTCTCAGACGTAGTTAATCTCTGAGAAATAGAGCAATGGACTCAGAGAAGATAGATCACACTCCTCACCGTTCATTGGATTCAGGGACCTTCGTAGGACATTTTGGGTTTGGATGCTACTACATAATTTTTGGTTTGGTTTGGATGTACAATACTTTATTTAGATACCACGTGGCCCGACGACAGGCGGTTCTCAGAGGAAGTGACTCAAAAAAGCTCGGCTACAAAAATATGCTTTTTTCAAGATACCACTGTGGCTGGGCGCATGCTGTGCCGGCTGAAGGAATTCTAGTAGTCGTGATGGCAATCTCAGGCTTCATCGGTGAGTATTTTTGATAACCTAAGTTTTTGTACTGAGTCTGAATTCTAAAAATGATTTTCGATGCCGCTTTAATAAAGTTATTGATATAAACACCTTAATTCTGATGCTGAACATTTCTTGGGCACAATAGTATCTCTCAAAAAAACAAATTTGAGAACAAACACTCATCCATATTTATCCTTTTGCCATTCTTACCAATGAACTACCTTTTAAAGGTTCAAATATGTTTTTGGTAGTGTTTTTGATAAACGATAACCGCGTTTACAAGTATTTTCCCTGGGTGTTAAGGAGCTATTTGAAATAAGGTCTTCTTCGAGGATAGAATTTCTCTTAATTTAGTTCAGTTTTGATTCATTGCAATTTGCTGCGTTACAATATGACCTGGGAAGGTAGCCAGTGAAGGTAACTATAGGCTACAAAATCCAAACTAAATGCCAATCCGATAACTTGTAATTTATAAACTATTCTGGCACCAGTGATGGTGTATTTTTTAAGCAAGTGAGAATGAGAACATGAAAGAACTTATTAAGTGAAAAAGTGTTTGACCTGTCCAAATTAGTCGACAGATAAGTGTGAAGCTAAAAATATCCTAAACTACACATGGTGAGCCTATGAAGATCACCATGACACAGGTCAGTGCTGTTCCTCTTCATTCGAACGAGAACGTTTCCTGCTTGAAACCGAGAGAACGAAACTTTCAGAAATTAATTTAACTTTTTCTAACCATAGGTTTGAATTGCAAAAAATATTACCTGAAAATAATTCAGTGACCTCTCGTTAGGCACAAATGAATTAGAAAAAATAAATGGTGAGCATGCGAGAGAACGAAACTTTCAGAAATTAATTGAACTTTTTGCAACAATAGGCTTGAATTACAAAAAAAGTATCACCTGAACATAAATCATTGACCTCTCGTCGTACGGTACAAAGAAATTGAAAACAAATAATAGTGAACATGGCTTTTAAATGCGGAAGGTAAAAAGTTTTTCATTGAGTGAAATCAACTCTATCTATTCTCGTAACTATGGTAACAAGTACTTTTTTGTGTGCGTTTCAGGTGAATTCTTCACGTATCATAAAGGCATGCCGGTGTTGCCGACCATGCACCATCTGTTCCTATATTTTACTTTTGGCATCTTAGGACTAACAGAAATTTTGCGCCATTACAAGTGAGTATTGCATGTGAGGGGAATTTAATAACATCTTTTTCTACCCGTTGCTAATCATGGACCTGGTCTTGTTTCGTTAGTACAGGGAAATACTTATGAGGTTTATGTTCTTACAACCCTGCTAATTTAAACTGTGTTGATCAAATTTTCAACTCGGGAAAATAAGGACAGTTAAAATTTGAATGTTTTATGTATCCTTAGTAACGAAAAAAATCTCTCACCTCTATTATTCTACATTATTTCATTTCAGAGAACGTGATTTGAATTTATTCTATACCAGAGATAAATTCCTTTTTATTTCTCTAGAACTATTCGTCATGATTCTATGTATTTTTATTTTATGTTATAGACTTAATGTGATGGCCAACATCGCACGCTGGACACAAAATAGCGAACCTAGTTCGTATAAACAGTGGGAAGTTAGACATTCTGGGAGATAGAGACAGCCACTTTTTCAAGAGATTGATATTAAGAAATCGGCATTCATAAACACAAAAGGTAAAAGCTAGCTCGTTGAGCTTCAAAAACAATTTTTCAAAGGACCTTGCGTCGAGAGTTAGGGGACACGAATATAGGCAAATGTAAATCCGTCAAAAAACCATCAGTGCTAGCAATAATGCAGAAAAACATGATTATTTACTCGAGAACACCGTGATTTTCCTGATCAGAATTGGTAGCTTGTGATGTCCTAGCATTCGCAGGAATGCCAGGAATAACGAGCACATTTAGAGTGAAGGTCAAAAAATTAGATTTTTTGTGGTACGTTGAGAACACATTTGGAGTCCATGGTCAAGCAGTTCTGCTAGTCCATAAAGGTGAGCAGGTGGATTCACCTTGCAACATCTCAACTGCCCAGGCATCTGTAGATGTACGGGGTATTTTTGCTGGGATGGTCAATCTGGTCAAGGATTTGTCCATTTTTGCTATAACTAAATGAACTCTCAAGACTACGAGTATTTGCAAGTGCTGTCTGGCCTTCTTCATCCTTTCATGCAGTTTATTTTCCTGGTTACAAAACGGGATCTATAAGGACAATTCTCGCATCAATAGCGTTAAAAATATTCGTACTTTATACAAAGCAGAAGGTGGTTCATCAAATAGTAAAATCGTTGTCATGTAGAAGGAACGTTGTTCTTTGAACAAATGGCGATTCAATAGCATACTTATAACTTTTTGAAACAAGTGACTTTTTTAGCCACTCACTGTAAACAATTTAAACAATTTAAAAAATTTAAACAATTTATTTACCACAGGTGATATAGAGGTAGAATGTTTCTTAATAAGTCTAGTACAATGGTCAAATTTGAGTATAGCTACCTGTGGGCCCGAACAAGTTCAGCGACTTCTAGGGCATCCTACCATCACGTTATTCTAGGGTGTACAAAAGTTTAACCTAGTTCACTTAACCTAGTTTCGCATTAGACTGATCATTGAGATAATTAACTCGATATTTTATGCTGTATTTTACAATATAGGTCAAATCGGCTATATTTAACAGTATGTTCGATAAAATGATTCAAGAGCAGACTGAAGATCGGTTATGTTACCCAAAGCAAGTTACATTATTACATTATCATTAGTTACATGTAGGAGGCAAGATTTGACATGGTGATCTTACACGACTAGTATTCTGATAGGAAGTGAGACTCAAGATGTCTTTTGAATACTTTGTACGAATTACATTTACGGATCTCCGCAGGTATAGAGTTCCAAGTTTTGGTTCCAACGAAGAGTATACTGTGTTGCGACCGGGCCTTTGAATAATAAGGAAGCATGAATTTACTTCTATTTCGGGTTAAATGGTCGTGATGACCAGTTTGCGCAGTCAATAATTATCTTAGGCTATTGTCGCCATTATTTCTTAATGTTTTGTAAATGAAATTACAGATGGAGATATTGTAGAGATCCGATATTTGAGTATTTGTAAATTTTTGAAAGAATCATTTGTGTGAGCATTTTATTCTAGGTTTTTTACCGCTATGACAGCTCTTTTCTGCAGAGTAAAAATTTTGTTGGTTATATTTTTATCAGTTCCGTGCCATGCTTCTATTCCGTATTGCAAGTATGGAGAAATGAGCGTTCGGTAGAGCATTTGTAAAGCTGTTTCAGGCAGAAAATTTTTAACTTTATTTAGGATTCCGATGGATTTTGATAATTTAGAACTAATATGAGTGATGTGCTCTTTGAAGGTCAGATGTTTATCTATTTGATGCCCAGAAACTTACATGAGTTGGTTTCTTCGATTTCACCTTCGCCAATTTTAATGCATGGGAGAGATACATCTTTCTTGCATGAGAATGTAATATAATTTGTTTTATCAATATTAAGGTTTATTTTATTAGCTTTGAGCCACGATGAAACCTTGTGAAGTTCAGTATTTATACTCTCCACAATCATAGCAGGATTTTGGTTCGGAAGGATCGCAGAAAGCGTACTGTCATCGGCAAAAGTATGAATTTGAAGAATGATGTAGATTTTACAATATCATTGATAAAAATCAGAAACAGGAGAGGCCCAAGAACAGATACTTGTGGAACTCCATGGCTAATTGTCTGTGGGTCTGATTTTGCGTCGTCAATGACAACGTATTGCTTCCGATTTGTTAGGTATGATCTGAACCAATCATGCGCAATCCCTCGAATGCCATAACAGTGTAGTTTCGAGAGTAATATTTTATGGTCCACTCGATCGAATGCTTTTCGAAAGTCAAGAAATACAGAGAAGACAGGCTTTCCTTCATCTATATTAGAATAGAGGAATTGTAAATGATTTAATATAGCCTGTGTTGTTGATTTTTTAGAGCGAAAGCCGGATTGTTTATCGTAAAGAAATGATTTTTGTTCAAAATAAGAGTACACTTTTTTACACACAATCTTTTCGAATACTTTGCTAATAATTGGTTGTACGGAGATAGGTCGATAATTGTTTACACAGGTTTTTCCACCACTTTTAAAGATAGGGGTTACTCTAGCAACTTTGAGGGAGTTCGGGAAAGTGCCTAGTAAGAGAGACTGGTTAATAATATTTGATATCAGCGGGGCTACAATGTCAGTAATAACTTTAAGTACTTTAGCCGGAAACGTTTGTAACCCACTCGATTTATTTTTCATGTTGTTTATGGACGTAATTACATCGGAGGAGTTTGTAGGCGTAAAGAAGAAGGAGTTGTGTTCTCGAATATGATCCATAAATTCCAAGTGAACCTACTGATCACCTGGAATTTATGGATCATATTCGAGAACACAACTCCTTTTTCTTTACGCCTACAAACTCCTCCGATGTAATTGCGTGCATAAACAACATGAAAAATAAATCGAGTGGGTTACAAACGTTTCCGACTAAAGTACTTAAAGTTATTACTGACATTGTAGCCCCACTGATATCAAATATTATTACCCAGTCTCTTTTACTAGGCACTTTCCCGAACTCCCTCAAAGTTGCTAGAGTAACCCCTATCTTTAAAAGTGGTGGAAAAACCTGTGTGAACAATTATCGACCTATCTCCGTTCTACCAATTATTAGCAAAGTATTCGAAAAGATTGTAATGCATCAACTTACAGATTTTAAAGTATGCATTAGGCATTGGTACAGCATGTACAAAATTAGGAAGCCGGTAATTTCTTTTCTTTAACAAATATTTTAGGAAAGACCGTTCATGATAGGATAATTGTTCCATATTTCTTTTGATTTAGACTCATAATTCCCTGAGCGAGATCACTGGCTTGGGGAAATTCTTTGAAAATTTGCAAAGGCACGAAAATCTAGGTCACCAAAAATAGGACACTCTTAAAGAAGATACGCGCAGCGATATTATGGCATTTGATGGAGTGAGGTATTTTTCAGCCCCGCTGTCAGCACAAGCAGATAAGCGAATGAGAGTTCGGTGTGATTAGAAATATATGAGCTGACTGTTGTACTAAAGTTACATTCTACATGAATGTGGACAAAGATATACACGAAGAGAGTCCGTGTTTCAAACACCTCTTTATACTACATAAAATATCAAGGATTTATGCCCCTCATTTTAAATGTTCCATAAATAATTTGTGGAATCTAATTTTGAACTCATTAGATATGGATACCATAGTAAATGCACCGTACACTTCATTAAAGGACACAAACTACTTCTCTTACTACGTAAAACTCATATGATTAAGTCACTTCCATAATTGACAAACACTCTTAAATTGACGGTTGCCCTGAATTTTCACAGATATGTGCAATGTTAATTACTCTGGAAATGAAGAAGATTTTCAAACAACGGTGACTCTTGGAACATTGGCCGCTCTTGAAACGAAAGTCCATTTAAAAAACATCACTTTTGAGAAGGAAGTTACTCTTGAAGTGGGAATTACATTTGGTTGAGTGTTTTAAAATCAATG
The DNA here is from genome assembly GCA_030386875.1 of Morinoia aosen. Taxonomy (NCBI): domain Eukaryota; kingdom Metazoa; phylum Arthropoda; class Malacostraca; order Amphipoda; family Talitridae; genus Morinoia; species Morinoia aosen. The sequence goes on from CM059571.1 coordinate 1,553,435, forward strand.
CCGTGGATTTAGTGACAAATGATATGGATCAGGCTTACAGCGAATGTGTAAGACTATTATTAAAACAACAATTAAAGCTTGCATGGAAAAAAGTCATCAACGTGTTCAGCGAATGCCACATTTTACACTTACTACTAGTTTCAGTGTCTAAAAAACTGCAAATGTCACTGCATACGCGGAAAGCAAGTGTCACGACACATGTCACCGCCAACATGTACAGTAAATGTTGCAACTTACACTTACATCTAATCTCGCTGTCTATCAGAGCACCAAATGTCAAAGCTCTCCCAACGAACAGTTTTTCCTACACGTACAACACTCAAGTCTTCCTTGTGGTCACCGTGTCTGCGTGGTTAAGAACGCACCCTTCACGGGAAGGTGTCGACAGTTCGAATCCCAGCAGTGCCGTCCGGTGTTTCTCCGTGTTGGGATAAGGGAGAACTCAGCCACAATTCCCCACTCTACTCAGGTATCGAAAATGGGTACCGGCTTGACCGGGAGTAACCGTCATTGCGTCCTACTGTTAGTTATAAGGTATTTGAAAAATCAATGTACAAGAAGATTGGTATCAATCTTGATTTAAATAAAGCATCCTTTATCATTCTGCAATAATTCTCTTCGATTTTGTAGGTTCGCGATGCCGCCGTCGTCGGAGTACGCGATGTTCATTGCCTCTACTGCAGTTTTCGCCTTTCTCTTCTCGAGTCATAATTCTAGGAGTGAACTTGTTAATCGACAGGTAATACAATTGTTAATTGACAGGTAATACTGACTTTGTTATCCTTTTAGTGTCTCTCCATCAACTAAAGCATTTAAGAAATGAAATGTCTTCTTTAATGAAATGAAATTCGTGATTAAGTATGCAATAAGTTGGGCTTCATTTTCCAGTGAACAACTTTCCTCAGTAATTTTTCAAATTAGAGCAAAATAGGTAAATTTCTGTTGGAGAGCTTAATTTTGATTGACCATATCTATGCCATTAAGAAAAACTGACCATAGTCAAATACCGTATAATTAGAAAACCAAAATGAGCAATTTGCATAGGGAAAAAATAATCTGGGAATGCGTGAACTTTGTTGTTAGGTGTACCTACTTATTTGCTTTTTCATAATTATTTGTACCATTATTTCTATCAAAACGACGAACCAACCAGTTTGTGTAACCTAGCAGTTAATGCGTTATGAATTCAAATTTTCTTCTGTTACAGAACATTTCAAGCAAGATTATTCATGTAAATTTTACCTAGCGTATATCAACAACTTAGTGAATATAGTGAATATAGCTTAGCAAGGCACTTTAATAATAAAGTTAAATAGTAAACACTGAAGAAGAACGTTGTTAAAACTGATTGCTGTCACGCTCAATATTAAACGAACTTTTCGTGCCTTGACCCGCCATCAGCTGTAAATCTGCAAATATAAACAGAGAATATACTCAATGATTAGTAAATTATTCCTTGAGTGAACGAACATGATGTTAATCATTTAGCAGATGTCCAAAGTTTGCTGATGCTCTGCAAGTCCCAGCTCTTTATCAAAAATATTAACCGAAACAAACACACTATTCTATATATTAGGAAATTCTATGAATTAGGAAACACACTATTCTATATCAATCTTATCCGTATCTGGACCAACATTCAAATGAATGAAAGTTGAAAAATATGGTTAGAGAGCGCACATCATGTGCTTTTTAATTAATTTCTCAAACATCATGTTTAACTAACATGAATGCTTGCAAGTGTGAATGCAATTCCTAAAAACCTCAATTAAAAAATAAATTTTTCTTGTGAGTACCCTCATCAATGACAGCGCTGATCGTACATGTCTTTGAGCGCTCAGTGGTTACAAAACCAAACTATTGTATTGTATGCTGAAAGCGTCTTCAAAATGCCTTGAATATTTCCCCCAGATGCACGTGATGTTGGTCTACTTCAGCGCAACCACAATCTTGTGTACAGTCATGGAATTGATGCACAAGAGGAACGTCACGATCGCACTCGGGAGGATAACCGTTATGATGTCGCAGGTGAAGAAAGGTCTCGTGACAAAGTTTCATTTAATGTCTTACGTTCAGAGTTCAAATTTTTTTGTTTAACCTTCCATTGGCGTTTTGTCTCCCCAGGTTTACTCAATTGTTTAGGTATTGCTTGTTTTGCTTCATTGCAATTGATTATTATTTATTATTTGATTTGAAGTTATTTGAAGTTATTATTTGAAGTTAAGCCTGCAACAAACCATTCACCATGTTCAGTTGGAATTTGCCATTTGTCCTGAAGAGTTCTGAGCCATGAGTTGACTATGTGTTGAATATTAATCATGAGAATTTTGACGTAGTCTGAGTATTCTTCTCTGGATAAGCCATTTATTCGGTAACTCCTGATGGCTGTGGCTCGTAGAATATGAGATTTAATCCTGATTTTCTGTAATGTTTTGGTGTTAATGAAAGTGAAATAAGGTAAGTTATAAGTTACGAAATAAGTTACTCTTGACGAAAATATTTCCTTCACAAGGGGTTTGCAAATATGATTTAATTTTCACCGCCGTGTTCGTGAGATGGAAATATCCCTTTAATTATGAAGTTAACTTTTGATGCGAGGGATTTGAGTTTCTAACTTTCATCTTACCGTGTACAATTCATTTCAGAACGGAGACCTCATTTGAGTACAGGAAAATAGCCTAAACCTGAAAAAAAGTATGTAAAAAATATTAAATAAGAACGTTTGGAGCCCCACCTCTTCAACAACTAAGAGACTACAAATAAAATACGAAATTTAAATTGAAAACAGCAGGAAAAATACTGTATGAAATGTAATGAAAAAAACCCTGAGATTAAATTCTACCACTACTCTTCTTCCTGAGTAAAAGCACTTTGCACATCATTGAAAGATGGTTTTAGCTTGCAGAAGTAGATAAGGTTCAAATTTTTGAGGTCTAAATGAGATGAACATGAGTAAAATTGTAGCGAGCCAGACTCTAAATTTTTCATTCGTGTTCATGTAGTTTTGGCCTGAAAATTTTGTATATATTTACATCCACAAGCTCAGACTTGCCTTTACTGATAGGTTTCTCTTCGAAAGAAGCTAACCAGTAAGTTTTCATTTGTTAGATTGTTTTGTGTCGTCTTTCAACACCTCATTCTATAGTGTGCTATTTGCTGTACATTAATTTTTATTTTTTTTCGTTTAGCTACGAATTAGTAGTTAATTAGGTGCTGATACTCAAAACTTTCTGATAAAAAAATTTCTAATCACTTCTTGTTTGTCACCGCTTCTGAAATTTCCATCAAAAACGTAATAAAAAACTCAGGTTCAAAAACCACTTAGGAAAATAGAAAAAAGTCGACATAGTGAATCTGAAAGGTATGTTGCAAAATTTACCTGTGTTTTCTGTATTAGTATTTGAAAAGACATTTTTGATTATTTTATTTTCCATTTTCAGGGGATCTGGATGTGTACCACCGGTTTCATCGCGTATCCGCTCCCTTTCATGCCCGCGTATGACCTGAACGACCACGGACTGCTGGCTGTCGTCCAGTTCCTTGGAGCTGTGGTCATTGCCGTAGCGCTGATGACTGCGTTTACGATGAACGCTGTTATAGCTGTACGAGTCAGGAACATGAACCTGTCTTCAGTGAACCGCATCGTGGCTCTGACACACTACCAGCGGGTTCCTACGGGCTCTAAGGGTGAAGCTGGATGTCCATTAATTTCGGATTCAGATTACGAAATCTAGAAAGCTTAATGGAAGAAATTCATCTCTCTCTTCAATCAAAATGCTTTTTTTTGCTGATCTCATCAACGTCGTGTTTCATATTCGAATCAAGGGTTTGCATTTGGGCTTACATAACTAAATGTTTTTTTTAAACCTGACTGCCGCTAACAATTTATCTGTAAAAGTCGGCAGATGCTACACAGTTTTTGAATTCACACAAAGTCTTAATACTTTTAACACTCTGGCGTACATGAAAGTTGTAAATCATTCAAGCAGATCAAGTTCAAAATATTTCGGTTAATTAAGCAAGAAAAAATGTCCAATCAAGTTGATAGTGTACCATGCGAATTTCCAAACACAGCAGAGGCAGCACTAGTAACCGTGAGCCAGTAGCGCAGCAAGAGGGAGGGGGGGAGGTACGGGGGCCATAGCCTCCCCCAAAGTGTTGAGCTGGAGGCCAGTTCCAGTCGCCGTTTTAAGAAAAAGAAAAGAAAAAGATCACTGATAGTTAATGTCCGGCACCATCGATAATTTTTTGTCGGGGATCCTGCCCCACCCCCCGCCCCCCTCAAATTTTCGGCTGGCTGCGCCACTGCCGCGAGTGTCTCTCCATCCCAATGAAAATCCAAGGTTAAGTCAAGGTAGTGGCGTAAAAAGCACTTATCATCCTCACGGTCAAATGCAGCCAAAATGAGTTCAATGAATCCACCATTTTCATATACCAACGTCACACAGAGTAGATTAAGCCTCTACAACTCATCAATTGACAAGGAGTTTGATAAACTAAAATTAAATGCACAATGCTCACCAGAACAGACATGTAAAGGCCACAATGCAGAGAAGATAACTAAAGCTGTACAAAAACTAGCCATACACCTAGCACGCAAGGTCTCTAGGTACTGGAGATTGCGTATGTATTTAAACTCGACAGTAAGCTAGAAAACTGAAGTATATTCGCCGATTGATCTCAATTAATTAGTGTAAATCATCCGAATGTCAACATTAGAAATTCGCTCAATGTCAATACAGAAGCTCAGATACTTATCGATGAAGGAAAGATTTGAAAGATCGATTTGCAAAATGCATTGTTCGATAAACCTTTAGGTGTAAAGTGCGAGAAATATCGTACTTCACGAAGATTCAACTAATTGAGCATTATAGGCTAAATAAGCTACAAGGCTTCTATAGGAACTGACCAGTTGAGGAACTGATCCTGAAGCATGGAAAATTTTTGTGCGCTTAGCTGATTAGTTTGTCATTATAGATACGTAAGAAAGATATGATAATATGAAACAGATAATGGGTACAGTTGAATACACTGTTCTATATTTTCTTCACAATAAATTTTTAAATCTTGAAATACATACTAACGGTTTTATTTTGCGGAATGTTTTTAGCGAGAAACACAGTTTGAAACCAAATATTTGTCTTGATTTTATATGGTTCCGTCATCTAAGACCAAAACAGAGTAAGCAAGTAGTTTCCATCCAAATTGATCACGTCAACACAGTAATGAAGAAATTTCAAAGCGAAATTAATGACTTCAAAACGCTAATTGAAACACTAATGAAGAAAGACTCTGATCCGATAAAATAATTGAAAACCAAAATAAGAAGAACATAGCTTAGTCTCATATCTGGACCGATTAGAGAGAAAAGAAGAACGTAACAAGTTAGAAAGCAAAAAACGCACTCATGTTATTTCGGGAGAACTACCATCTTCACATCCAGGTGCAGACTGTAAGGAAACGATTTGAAAACTCCTGAAGGACTAAATAAATATTAATCTAGGAAACTCTGACATCACTACAGCGGGTAGAATGCGGGAAAAACGCCTTTCGAAACTAGGATAGGAGAAACATTAATTTTGAACTACAGCACTGCGAAGCAAGAAGTTTTCACAGGTTGTCGTGTGACTGAACCGAAACTCTACGTAAATGAATACCTCATACCTTCACGGGCTAATACTATGTACACTCTAAAGGCCTGTTTACACGATCATTGAGTGCGCACGTGAGCAGTGAAGAGAGGCGCAAGCCCCGCCCACTTGCTCTCGCTTCAGGCGCTTTTACTGCTCAATGACAATGCGTACAATGCTCGTTTTCATGACGCTGACCAGAGCTTTTCAATATCATAACAGCCGCTCTGTTTTTGTACCATGTAATGCGCCTGAAGCGAGAACAAGTGGGCGGGCTTCCTCCCCGTCCACTTGTTGCGCCTCTCCTCACTGCTCACACGCGCACTCAACGATCGTGTAAACAGGCCTTTAAGATTGGCCAAAACGAAAATTTCCGCAACAAATGGGAATAGCTCAAAGTCTGGGTCCTAAAAGTCTTCTCTCCGAAGAATTCTGGACACACAACCCCAAGACCTCAGGCAATCAACACACCCGAAGAGCTTGATCAGCGTTTGCTGCAACGTGCTGCCAAGTCGTTGAAAGAAATTATTTGTAATTAATATTCTACGAGCTGTCGTACTGGAGTTCATATAATTTCGATTTCTACCCACATGATTTCCCTTTATATTCTAAATTAGCCATCATTTCTGTATTTCCAAGGCACTCTCATCAGGCTTGTAACTTTGATTTTCTACTTACTAATTTTTTTCCGTGTTTTTTTTAATCGTACGCTCGTCGAATTTGCTGCTTAGGTTTAATTTGTGTGTCAAATGTGTTGCTGAATCTGAGAATAATTTCGATATTCAAGGTCTTTACGTTAAATAATAAATCTATTTAGTCATTTGTTACAACTTATGTGTTATATGCGTATACGACTTAGTGTATGGCAGCTTTCGTAACTACATTATGAGCAATTTATGCTGCCAATGCTCTCGCTCATGGACTGAGTGAGTGTACTCCTTATGAAATCACACTAGATTGAATGCTAAAAATCTCTGTGAGATTATTTTGTTACTTTTTAATATAGTTTTAAGTAAGATTATCCCTATTTTTGACTTCACTTTGTACTTTATTTTTTATTTCTTCTACGTTGAATATAACTTACTGTTATTCATTATAAATAGTGACTGACAATGTTGATATCACTAATGACATTGACCCAGATCTCAATCATTTGAATACATTGTATCCAAAAATAAATGAAACTAGGAACTGAATACATTAATAATTAAAAATTCAATGAATCGATGAGAATAATTTGCAAAAATTTTTCACCACTATGTTCAAACTGTAGGTCACTTGAAGTCAACAGTAGATGAAACAACTTTTACTTTCACAGAGCTAAACTGAAACCTTGACGTTCTTGGCTTCACCGAAAGTTGGCTAGCTGGCTCAATGACTGACATGATTCAAATGCTTATAGCCATCATTCACTACGTGATAATAATAACAAACGCGGCGGAGGCGTAAATACGTACGGATCTAAACACACAGCTTCGAGAATCATTGCAAGTTCAACTCAGAATCGTGACCACATCGAAACTCTATTTATATAAAAAATGAAAAATGGTTAATGGATTTTGCTTAGAATTATGTATAGGCCTCAAACAGCCTGCCTGGTATTTTTACTGACTGAACTTCATAGTATCTTATCGCAGGTTAACAAGTATTTTTATTATGACATACTAATCTGTGGGGATTTCAGCCACGAACTTCTAAAATATGAAAAATGTGAACAAATGCCAAATTTCATGAATGTTTTCAAGTTAAAATCTTTCCTTCCAATCATCACGAAGCCTACTCGTGTCTCATCAGAATCTGTTACGCTGCTCGATAGTATTTTCATGGTAGATCCGACTGATATTCTTTCAAGAATAATAAACTCCGACTTTTCTGACCATTTCTCGTTGTTTCTTACGAAGAACAATGTCTATACTACTTGTACCAACCCACAGGCTGAAACTTACTCATATCGTTGTGCAAATGAATACCATTTGGGAATGATGCGCAATGTTCAGAAGAACTATAATTTTATTATTGGACATCTATCAACAGGACAATAATGCACTTAGCATCGATAAAGTAATGTGAAATTTGACTGAAATTGTAACGATCTTATATAATCGGTGTTGTTCGATCATCACTCGTACAATCATTCCGATAAATCAAGCAAAGCCCTGGATTACTGAGAACATCACAACCAATATAAAGAAACATCAACCATACCATACCTCGACGAAGGAGGAAGATCTAAAGAAATGTATTATAGATTCAGGAATCATGTGACAAATCAAATACGAAGCTCGAAAATAACTACTTTACGCGAAAACTCACTCAATCCTGAACTAATATTAAAAAACTTGGTGCCTGCTTGATTCATGTTATGAACCGAATAATAATGCAGCGAAAAAAATTCAGTACATTATTCAAGATAAAGTAGAATTTCGCTAAAAGAAAGATATTACAACAGTATATAACAACTTTTCTGTAAACATGGGCAAAAACGTAGCTGATTGTATTTTTTTAAGTGAACCTACAGACCACTTGGAATACACAGACCATGGTTGTCAACACAGTTTTTTTTTCATGCCAACTAATCCCTCCAATGAAACTGCGTGCATGAACAACTTGAAAAATGAATCAAGTGGATTAAAGACGTTCTCGACTAAGGTACTTAATTAAAGCTATAGCTGATATTATAGCACCGTGCATGTCTAATATTATTAATCCAGTAATGTTTCCAGGGTATTTTACCGAACTTTCTTAAAATGAGACACCTATTTTCAAAAATAGTGATAAAACTTGCATTAATAAATATAGACCTGTCTCTGTACTACCCATTATTAGCAAAATATTCGAGAAAATTGTTTATAAAAAAGTGTATTCATATTTTGGACAAAAATTATTTTCTACAATAAACAATTCGGTTTTCGTTCTAAAAAATATCGACTACACTGTCTGTGTTAAATCATTCAAAATACCTTTACTCAAATGTAGATGACAGAAGACTTATTTTCTCCGTGTTTCTTGACTTTCGAAAAACATTTTATTGAGTGGAAGATAACATTTTACCATCGAAACTACATTGTTACGGCATCAGAGGAGTTGCACATAATTGGTTCTAATCATACTTGACAAATCGAAAGCAATATGTTGGCACAGACGATGCACAACTGGAACTACTGACAATCAGCCATGGTGTTCCACAAGGGTCGGTCCTAGGGTCTCTTCTCTTTCTGATCTTTATTAAATATAAAGTGAAATCTACTTCATTTTTCAAATTCAAACATTTCGCCGACGACAGCACGCTCTCTGGGGCTCTTCCGAATGAAATGTCAATTTTAATTGCGGAGAGTATAAACAATGAGCTGCAAAAGGTTTCAATGAGGCTTAAAGCTAATAAAATGTCTCAATATCGATAACTCACAATACATTATTTTCTTATTCAAGGAAATGTGTCTCTTCCACACATTGAAATTTGTGATAGTGAAATTAAAGAAAACAACTCCTGTAAGTTCCTGGGCATTTTATCAGATAAACATCTGACATTCAAAAAGCATATTGAACATATCAGTTCTACATTATCAAAATTCGTTGAAATCCTACATAAAATGAAAAATGTATTGCCCGAAGCAGCTTTAAAAATGCTTTCACGAATGATCATTTCACCATATCTACAATACGCAATTGAAGCTAGGCACAGAACTGATAAAAAAAATTAATTTGCTGTTTGGGCTGCAAAAATGGCATTGGAGCAGAAAAGAAATTAAAATATATCGCTCATAAAATTAACAAGCTTTTGGATCTCAGCTATTTCTGCATAGTAATTTCGTGTATAAAACATTGACTCATGTGTCAATAGAGAGGTCAAACAATTACTGAATACACAAACCAGCCACCTTGGTCATTTAGCCCGAAACAGAAGTGACTTCATACTTCCTTAATATTAGAGATCTCGGGCACAACACGGTATCGTCTTCACTGGACCTAAAAATTGGAATACGACTCCTGCTGATATCCGTGGAAAAGTTTTTAGAAGGTTTTCAAACGAATCTTGAATCTTTCTTTCTATCGAAATAATAATCTCATAATGTAATAAATTAAATTTTTTTCTCCTATATGACTTATCATGATTAGGTAATTTGCCATGATTAATGTCGGATCTCAAGTCTGATCTAATTCTTTTTCTAGAGCATAATTTTTCAATCAAGCCCATTTAAATTAGTTTTGTAAAATTAAGAATCGAATCTTGATAGAATCAATTTAATGATAAATTTAGTGTGCCCCTAGGTGGAAAATTCAGGGCAAACACAAGTGTACACTTTAAAATTGCGTTGACGATGGGATACCCTAGAAATCGCTGAGCTTATTCGGGCCTACAAGTAGCAATACTCAAATGTATCAATTGTACTAGACTTCAGAAATAATCTACTGCTGTATCACTTGTGATAAATAAGTTGTTTAAGTGGTTTAATCTTGCTTAAATTCATTAAATTGTTTCCTTTAAAGAAATTCATAATAGGTAAACTATTCTCTTAATATGTTTCAATTTCCCGTCAATTAATTACGAGTATCAGTTTGAGCGTAAATTTGTTGTCGAATGTCGAGGATTTCGTTAATTAAATTAAGCGTTTTGGAGGTATGACTTTCCAGAGAAAATCGGTGGTATCCAGTAAGTTTCGAAACATTTAAGTTCGCAAAGGAATAAATGAAGCGTTAGCTCATAAGTGGTATTTTAATTCTGAAATGTCTCTAATGGCTTTTTTTAAGTTTAAAGCCATATATAAGAACGTCGATGCTTGTTAGTATAAGAATGTATGAGCAGGAACCGCTTGAGTAATATATTGGCAAAAGGCCAATATATTATGATGAACTTTGATCAGTAATATTTACTCATCACTCATACAAACATTTGGTATTACTTTTAGAAGAAATAAGTAACCTTATGAAGTCATGGTTGTCTTCAGGAAAGGAGTTGAAATCTTCTGAATGAATATTCAGCATAAATTTGAAAAATATTAAAGAATTTCGGGAGCTCTGCCTTTATCTATCCGATAATTACAACTGCTGCATCTGCTCCTGCCAACTTCTACAAGTTTCATGTTTTATTATTATAATTATAACGTTAGAAATGAAAAGGTTCATAGAAAATGCTTTACAGTATCCATTCTTTTTGAAAAATAACTAAAATAAATTGAAGGCTTAAAATCTGGCGCAAGATGTGAAGCTTTAGGCAGTTCAAATAAATTATTTCGGGCATTTCTGAAGTAAAAAACTCAGCTGCATGTGTGAACGTATTTACGCAAAACCTTTAAGGGGATTTACTACCCTCCACTTTACCTGATTTACAAAATTTAACAAATTTCACTGTTCACGTTTCTATTGCATCTAGAGGAACAAAAATGCATAAATATGTGTAAAATTAAATTCTGAACACATTTGCTTCTATAAAACTTTTCGATTTTTGAAAAAGGAAAAAAGGTATTTTGGAAATTTACAAAACTATATTAACTAGCTCAAATCCCTACTCCTTCCGCATTTTTCAACTTAGAAGCATGATTTTGGTCTCATTCGACGCGGAAAGACTCCGGCCCCTTGAATCCTTCGGCACCTCAATCATGAACAATTTGTTCACGAAAACATATCGGATCATGTCCCCGAATCCCATTGAAGAAATCCGGTAAAAATATTTTACCGAGTTGCTATTTTTGATATTTATTTAGACGACTTGTGAGATATATTTGTACAAAATTGTTCGACAAGTTTCCCGTTCAGGATATGATCCAACATATTGAGGTAGATTGATCGCTGATCCACAACATGCGTCAAACATTGTTATTTTATACATATATATATACTATAAGGACGTTTTAATGAAATGAATTTCAAAATAAGTATTGATATATTATATTACAACAGTTGAGCTATAGAGTCTTTAAAATTTTCTCAAATTGATTTTTTTCTATATATAACAAAGAAGATTTAGTCTGAATCTTTCATTTTTCTCGACTCCGACTCCTCGGCTCCGACTCTGACTCCGATTCCCCAGCTCTGCTCCCTGACTCATGTTTATTGACATTTTTTATTTATAATACTTGAGGTTCTCTCTGCATATTTTTAATTACTGCATAAGTTTGAGAAAAAAGAGCTATATTTTTTCTTTGATATTTCTCTCTTAAAAATACTTGAAATCCCCTGATCAAATTCGTTGCATAAGGACCTAAAAAAATAATAAAAACGCTAACATTTTCGGTTCTTAACGCGTAGTATGATATGCAAGTCTTTGTATTCAACTTATCGCAATTTTTTACCTTTTATTGTGGGAAAGTGTTGTGAATAATTATGCCAATGCAAATACTATCATGATTCAATTATCATCTAGAATTTCCAAAGTTAAATAACTAAAACCAACCTCTAATAGGATTACTTCTCTGAAAAATGATGATTCTATTTCCTCTTGGGCTGAAGAACTATGATTCATCATCATATATTTTTGTTCTACGCATTGTGATCCCTTAGTTATAAGCCAGCGAAAAGGGACAATGGAAGGGTATTTGTACGTACCACTTGTTCGTACATCATCTTTCCTTCCCTCCATTAGCTCGATGAAGTATGTAATAGTGCCATAAAAAGTTGCTAACAAATGCTTTTTGGGTAAGCCAAAAATGGCATACCAAATTTTAAATAATTCGAAAACTTCTTCATCTAATGCTCGTGGAAGCCGAATTTCCTCAATTTTGGTTGAATTTTTTTATTGCTGTTCGAGATTTTGCGTATACCCTGACATTTAATCAAACCATATGGTGTCTCGATTATTACGTTCCGAAATTTCATTGAACACAGCGAATCCAATGTATTTTACTTGCCAGGAGAAGCGTTCTCAGGCAACGGAATACCCATATTGAATAAAAGTTTTCCTTGCCTAGCAAGCGGAAAATATCTGCTGGCTGAACGCATCCTTGATACCGAAGGCGCAATAAGCGCTGACTGCGGTGAGGAGGAAAGTTTCACGAGTCGTATGGCGCCAAAAAACACACGTGTCATTTAGCAGCACCGAATCCATGTTCGATCATTATTAACTGTATTTTGTACTCAATAAAAATACAGATTGCCATGGGTATTAAATTGAATATTTCGACAGAAAATTCGCACAAATGAATGAAAAAATTGAATACTTCTAATATGGTGTTCAGTTTTTTTCACATTGAGAGTTTATTTCTAATGATACGAGTATATTCGATATACAGGGTTAGGGTATCGATATGGATTAACCCCTTTATAAAACTATCTGTCTTAGGTAAACTAGCTCCCTAAGTTATTTATGAAAAATAAAATGGGATTCATAATTCAAATGAAATCATCAGCTCAAACATTTTGAGTAATGCAGTCTTACAAATTTTTCTGGCAGTGAAATTATTCGGACGACGGCCTAATTGGATGATTTGGCTCAAAATAACCATAATCGGCAAAATTAGACGATTTTTTCAGCAAATATGCTTTTCTTGCAAAGATAAAACTTGAAAGATCTGCAGAAAACTAATTCAAATGTGTGATGATGTCTGGTGAAAAGAGGACCTTCTAAATAACCTTGAGATTCTGACTTCAATATTTTTTTTCATTCTCAATTAGTCGCCGACCAGCGCATGACAACCACGCAGTTCCTCTGTGGCAGTGAAAAATTCATTGATGGTAAGCACTGTGTGAATTTTATTTTCAATTTTTTGTGCGAGTTATTTTACTCGGTGCTTGTAAATTGAAGAGGTTCAGATGCTCTTCAAAATTTTGAAACGAAAATTAATTCTCTTATGATCTTCGTTTTCATTTCCGGTGTCCGTTTTTACCGCATAACAATACACAACAATACGATTCATGGCTGATGTCTTCAATTTATAGAATTAGAGTATACAAAATTTTGCCTTCGAACCAGAAGTAAAAAAATTCTACTTTGATTGTCCGTTATGGCTTCGGAATTAATAAATAAACTCGAGTCCATCTAATTCTGGGTGGATATCACCTCTTCATCTATTCCTTGGTGGCTTTCATTTCCCTACCTCTGAACCAACCGAAGATATTATAAGTCTTAACACACTCATACTGCCCCTAGGGTAATTAAGCAGGTTAAACATAATTGTCCACCGTGAAAATAGCGTTGATGATGGGATGCCCTATAAGTCGTTGACTTATTCGGGCCCACAAGTTGCTATGCTCAAATGCGCCCATTCTACACACTAGACTTAATTAAGAAACAACATAGTACTGTTTCACTTGTGGTAAATCAATTGTTTCAAATTGTTTGAAACAACCGGAGCAGATCATCGTGTAGCAGGCTGTTGTGCTAATCAGTGGCGTTAAAAGCTTCAAGTTATTAAACGACTTGTAGTTAACTGGTGGGTTAAGAATTTAAAAATAACTATTGCCTGAAACTGTTTCGTAAAAAAGACCAATTCACCTCAAATAACTAATGTTGGTAATTAACTTCGATTCTTCGTCTGTAATTTTTAAAGTGAAAAATCTCTAAAAAAATATGATTGTGAAACCATAACAATTGTGTTTAGAGTAGCCATGATCAAACAACAGATAAAAAGATTTGGCATGTTTGTTTTCTTTTCTTTTATCACGAAAAATATACTGATTCATTAGTACTGATTTGTAAATATCTTTTACTATGCTTTAAACACACGCAAAAAGACCTTGAGTAGTAATTTTACTCATATGAAGCTCTTAATAATTCGTTCAAGGCATTCAGAAATGAAAAACATTTCTGTGTAGTGTAAGGGCAATCCAATGATAAACTCACTCCTCACGAGGGAAAGACAAAACAACTGTTATTCATGTCGTGGTTGCACTTTGCAACTCATTTTATTGTTAAGTTCGATTTTTTACCCTCAGAATAGGCCATTCCTCGCTATTTGCTACTATAAAAAATTGCTCCAACCCTAAAAAATTGTGCCACAAAATTCATGTGGATGGCTATTTCCGTAAAAATTGCTGAAAAATTATTGAAAACGTAGTATTTCTAGCGCGTGAGCAGTACAATCAAAAATAAGGACAAGTGAAAAAAGCTAGATAATCATGAAGCCGCATTGAAAACTGGAACAAAAGCTTATCATGCTGTTGTTTGTTTATTGGGTCTAATTTCTTTGATGGACTGGGTATCACTTTAAATGCAATGTGGGACGAATTCAGATATACGTTATCCGAGTAACTTCTAAAATTAACTTTTACTGAGCGCAGTTTCCCTTCGCAAATCAACTTTAAACATTATTTTGTGGTTCCGTTCTGTGCCAGAACAAAGCGCCCGCCCCCTCCAGTGCACATCTCCCAGAACAGGTAAAAACCTTGGTACAGGAGAAGCCAACGTCGGCAAATTTTCCTCCTACGAATGAAGAAAATCCCCGCGCTGTTTCGGTCAACGAAGGCTCATGAAACTTTCAGAGTGTCTCGAGTGGGTTACGTTCAGTGCTTGGTGGGACGCTCTGCAAGAAGTAGTTAATTCAAGGAAGGCAAAACTTGAGTTCCGCATTCGCACGTACCGCAGATCACAACTGAATAATATTTTTTGCCCAGGTCTGTTGATGCATGTAGTACAGTACGGCGATGTCGCCTTTGTTAAAACCGGTTCCTGATAGGTTGAAGACTTAAGCTCAGCATATTTGCGAAAGAGTTGAAATTTTGTTCATATAACTTGAGGTTCGTTTTGCGTTTACAATTTTTTGTATTGTCAATTACCGTGATCATGGGGGACACATGTATATGCAGAGTTCTTACACAATACTGTTCTATCGTTTTCATTTATTAGGTGTAAAATTGAAAGCTAATTCTCGCGTTTTTCACAAGGTAGTAAGTCCATTTAATAATTTTCACAGTCCTTTCGTTACAGTAGCATTTCCTTATCCATCTTTCTCGTATTAAATACCTTGGTAAACCTGTAAGTAGACGCTTATGATTGTCGTTAAAAACCAGCAATTCGATGAAAGGGACAAACAATAGTTCCAGCAAAAAATTAGGGCTAGAAATAAGCCAGAACACTGCTGCAGTCGTTATATAGCAGCAGTTAGATCCCAAAAAATGATATCGGGACTAAATTTATGGAGTTAATGATATTACTGGACTTGTGATGAATTTCATTCCCACCTAATTCTTAAAGCTTCCTAATTGATTTCATATAGAACACAATGGTTTTTTCTGATTCTCGGTAATTTTCAGCGGCAAAATGTGTTGGCATGTTTTTTTTTATAAACGGAGATCGTGCGTATCTTCGGAACAATCTTCATTCGAAACATAACACTTTGCGCTCGGCGACCATGAAATGATTGAGTTTTACGGTTCCAAATAAACTCGATTCTACACAGGGACTCTATGACTTGAAAACGTTTTTTCGTATTCATCTACATAATTCAAATTCCTCATCAATTTCTATTTGATTTATATTTGGTTTTAATGGACGTATATATCCTGTATCAATTAGGTATTCTTTCATAATTCATTCACTTTTGGCAGACATAGATTTCGAAAAAATTTCCCTTCTTGGATAAAAAGTTCATCATAAAAGTAAACGAACCGGAGTGTAAAAATCCATCTTCAGTGCTCTGGAAAAATATATTTGGGTGCAAAAATATTAGGCAAATTAGCATTCCAGAATTTACGGGAATAAAACGTCTACCATAAGAAACATGTAATAACAAAAGAAAGGAAAATATTGAACGTCCTAAAAAATGCCGGCTTCCCGGAAAGTCACGTTCGCTTACTAATTGAGATTTTTACTGTGCATTAACTCTAAAGAGCGAAGATAAAAAAATTTAAGGGTTAAATGAGATATTTTTGAAACTGTGGTTTTAAAAGATGATTCTCAATGACACATTTACTTCTTGTTTCAAACTTAAGCATCAAATTCTGTGAGAACCTATTCAATGGTCTGTGATCATGTCAAGTGTACTGGGTTGAACATAATTGCACTCCTTTTACTGCAACTGCGTTGATGATAGGGTACCCTAGAAGTCGCTGAACTCATTCGAGCCCACAAGTAGCTGTACTCAAGAGCTTCCGTTGCAATAGCCTTAAAAACAATCTGTGTGATGTATCACATGTGGCAAATAAATTGTTTACATTGTTTCAAAGACGACTAAAAATAAAAGCTCGTCCTGGGCAGAACGAGGATGTTTGGTATCTCAGAAAATTTACACTTAAAACTTAAATGACATTTTTTTAGTTCCTTCCCATCAACAAGTACTTCTATTGAATTAGTTACAGTACTCAATAAGTATCTCGAGCTGAATTTGCTGTTTAAATGCATTAAAGATAATCTCTTACCTTAGCTTGCTGAATATTTAGTCCATATTTTTTTGCTAAAACGCAGAGTAGTTTGAATGAAGTTATTTCAATTCACGCTTCACTAGCAGCAGTAATTAGCTTTGGATGCAAAGGAAGCATTGCATGGAAAATTTAACTGGTGAGTGACTGAAAAATGGCCAATTTTTCTACTTGTTCTTCTCAATTTAACACACTGAGCGCTACTGGTTGAATAAAGGTCAATACCCAACTCAAATTTAAAGTCGAAAGAAAATAAAATTATAAATAGCAAACAAAAACTGGGTAAAATAATGACCATTAAGTTCGAAAGATTGTTAAAAAAATTTCAAACGATCCATTGACGGATCGTTATGCAGCCGGAAAAACTTAAGCACGACCCACGGGTGGGTCATATCGCATTGAATGTATTAACACGATAACCGTCATGGGTTAAATAAAGCTTTGCTTACTTGTTAGCTAAACTTTTTAATTTCAACTCAACATTGAAATCAACAGTAGCAAGAACTTTCAAAAATAGCAAACATTAATGATCGTGCCTTCATTTAGCTTTGATTGAGTTTGTGAAAATAAGTTCGTGACTACTACTGGTCGGTCCCCAGTATTATGAAAACTTTCTCTGTGTACCACCGGTAGCCCACACGGTAGTTAACATGTATTTTTTTACGACCCCCACCGCATTGCATGTATCAATGTATTTTTTCTTCAAAAACCACAGGTCGTTGTGAAGCCGCACAATGGAGTCCGGGCCACATGAGCACATGCATCACCACAAGATGCACTCTGGGGGAAATTTCCAGGGACATTGGGGGCCTGGAACTGCTTTTATATTCTTCGGCTGCCTGTGGACGTACAATTCTTTATATCGGTACCACGTGGCCCGACGGCAAGCAGTTCTCAGAGAAAGCAACGAAACCAAACTCAACTACAAAAATTCGCTGTTTTCAATTTACCACTCAGGCTGGGCGCAAGCAGTTCCAGTTGAAGCCATCGTCATTATCGCAGTCGTAAACTTCCTGTCTGTTGGTGAGTAGCTATTTTTTGATTTGCACTTACAGTTGACATTGAGTTAGTAATTCTTTCTTTTTGATATCGTTCATTTTTTCGTTTTTGTTGAATATAAATCGTTAACATAGATGGAATTTGATGCACTTCATGGGCACCTGACAATACCTCTAAAACTTTTTCTGACTTTTTCGTAAACTGGCACTGAAAGTTATTTGCCAACTAAATTAAATTAGTTTCTGAAAGTTTTTTTTATTGTTAACCTCTTATCAAAAACGTCAACCCCTTCCATTAGACAATGTTTACTGTTAATATATTTTTATAACCATGCGTAAGAAAATGATACACCACCCAATATCTTACGCTATTAAAGTACTTCAGTAGACTGAAAACTCATCGCCATCTCACCTACCGATTTAACAACAAATAACATGATGAAATACCAGTAAGACCTATGTGACAGTTGCTAATGGTAATCCTTTATCTATGAGACTATCTAGTAATAATTAAATTGAACTTGAGGTCGTAATTCTGCCGTCATGCTAAACATAGCATGAATAAGAACTCAAGTATTTTCATTTGTCTTAGACTTTCAGTTGGACTCTTCGTGAGTCATGCAGACACCCTAATTTATTTTTTTCACAGAAGTACTAAAAATTATTTTCTTAACTTTCAAGGCAGTGTAAACACGTTTCATAATTCAATTCCTATCAACCCACCGACATTTTCAACGATCCAGATGTGCAATTCATTTGCTGACTGCGAGATTTTTACAGTACCTTTCTACAGGGCTCACAATTTCTCGATTTACTATACGGTCGAAACTAATTTCTTTCAACAAAAAAGTTTAGTGCAACAAAAAGTTATTTTATAAACTGCCTCGCGAACAAGACGTTGAATTCCCACGACGTTATCTCAGCGAAGAACGTTTTACTCTTTTTACTAATCTTTGCTTATTGCAGTATGAATATTTTATTCAACTGTTGACATTATTCTGATTCGTTTGGGTTGATTTAATTTTTTTAAGGTGTACCATTCTGCAACATTGATCTATTCTTCAAATGAGATATCTTGCTATAAAAACTTTCCATGAACTTTACAAATAAAAAAATTGTTGAGGAAATTGCTTTTGTGCATCATTATTAATATTTAAACGCATTTCTCTTCGTTGCAGGCGAAACAATAACGTTTTATCTTGGAGTGCCGGCAACCATGTTTGTACACCACATGTTGTTTTACTTCTTTTTCGGCTTGATGGGAGCCGTCGAAGTCCTGAAATATCGCAAGTAAGTAATAAGCCTGCAAATATCACGATGTCGTTAGCAAGTTTATATATACACAAATATAAAATGCCGAATTTCCATTGTCACTCTACACTCCTCGCATGCAAAAGATGACGTTTGTTTAGTATGTATTGTTAGAAACCTTCTTCTAAATGCTAGGAAATCCAAATGATTTAGCTTCACCGCGTTATCGAAAATAGTTCAACAGATTTTGGGACCAATTGCAATTGAAGAACGAGAAGTCAAAACATCCATTTGCTCATCTGCTGTTAAAGAAATCCAAAATGCCAAAATTTCTTGCGTAAGGACTACCGTCTGCCCACGTCCCGCCCGTTTTGCAGTTTAGGGCAGGGTGACCCAAAACATGATGCCAAAATTTAGCTATGAAAAATTTCTTTGTTTGCGCTATGCTGCAAATTCACGACATTTTTACACTTTGAACGATTTTTAACCTACCTCATGATATGTTCTGGCTAGCTTAGGTTAGAATAGAATGGATTATGCTAGGTAAGGTAGGTTTTAACTGATTTAAATTAAAAATAAAGTACATAAACCGATAACATAAGAGTGACTTCGGTTATTATTTTTCACTTAGCAGTGTACAAGAGAATCACGATTGATAAAACTGAAAAATTGATAAAACTGAAGATAACCAAATAGACTGTCAAACCCACAATATCACGTGAACGTGTAGTTACTGACACTTTAAAAGGGTTTGTCATGGTAACGGATCTGTACACTTTACGAGTGGGAAAGCTGGTATTTTTTTTGTAGCAGGTTTTATAAGTTCTCTCAAATTGCTGTCAACCTTGAATATTGCTGTCAACGTTGCTGTCAAAGCTGTCAAACTATAAATTATGACAGCAGTCACACGTGGTGTAGCTGACTACTTATATTCATTTTGAGAATATCAATTTTATAAGAACATTATAGTTCTTATTCGCTCTGGAATAGTTGAATCACAATATTATGTTAGAGGATATTCTACCAGTTTGGATTGAAATATTTTTCTGACTCATCCTTTGGAAAGAAGAGAGTTAGACTCGCTCTTATTTGTGGAAATCATTGGACTATTGATGCCAACATCACTTAGTTTTGTGTAAGCATAAACTTTACGATTTTTTACATGTGTTGTTAAAAGTGACCGCTGCCTCAAACATATTCACATGTATGAATTGAAATAAAATGTACAATAGACTGAATGCTTATGTAATAATGTTCTGATTCTTTGTTCTACTGCTTCTACCTCAAATATCTTAAAAGATTTAAAACCTAAAGTATTTTCTTGAGTGTTCTAATGTTCAAATTAGAAAGTGTGGGGAAAGTTGTAATTAAATTCACGACAGATATCACGGCAGCAAACAAATGTCAGACAAATATCAATGCTGCCACAACAAATGTCATGGCATATGTTCTGCAAATGTTTCAGTCATTTTAATGGAAATGTCTATTATTTTTTACAGATTCACGATTCCGCCCTCAACAGATTACGCTGCTTTCATCGTCGCTAACGCGGTCATAGCCTTCCTCATGACGAACCATGTTTCTGGCAGAGCAATCGTGGATAAGAAGGTAATAAATATTATTGTGTGCGTAATGCCGTCAACTATCGGTGTTAGAACTGTTATTGGTAAAGATGATAACGAGGTTTAACATAGATTGAATTTATATGAAATGCTGCTAACTGTTAACTATGATGTTAAGGTTTACAAGGATAGAATTTATCTATTTTTGAATTATTTATTTTGGAACGAAGTATTTTTATAATAAAATTACTTCTGGAATGAAAAAGATAATTCTTTAAATTTGTGGAGAAAATTGTTCACCCTCTTGCGCAATTATCACTAACATTTCAACTTATAGTTAATGACATAAGTTTGAATATTTGTGATGTTAAAAATTTATAAATTTCACTTCATCGCGTAGTAGTTGTAACATAAAATATTCAAATTTCCTTCAAAATTTACGTCAGGTGTGACCGTCGTCGACTGATCAAGGACGTTTTTGTAGTTCCGCAAACAACGGGCAAATAGTATTTCCTTTTTGTAAAATATAATTAAACCTACATTTACATATATTATTTTCGGTTGACAAATAGGAAAACATCCATAAATTCTTTTATTATAAACGCTGAAAGCGTTGAAGATTTGAAACCTTTAAACTTCAAAATTAATTTCGAAAATCTTCAAACTAAATTTATCGATAAGCTATACAACCTTCACCACCATTTACTTTAAATGACGCACTTCACTCGATTGCACAGGAGCATCTTTTGAATTTTTGAAACGTTTACTCATCCGATATTCTTTCTTCAGATGCACATGGAACTGGTCTACCTATGTGTTGTCCAAATCATGTGTGTGGCACTCGAAATAATTTACAAGAGAAGCATCACAGCCGCTCTAGGGAGGACCCTCATGTTCATTGCACAGGTGATTTTCTGATGGTGATTGAGTTACTGCGGATGGTGATTGAGTCACTTTTGATGGTGATTGAATTACTTTTGATGGTAATTGAGGTACTTCTGATGGTGATTGATTTACTTCTGATGGTGATTGAGTTACTTCTGATGGTGATTGAGTTACTTTTGATGGTGATCTATTTACTTCTGATGGTGATTGAGTTACTTCTGATAGTGATAGAGTTTCTTCTGAAGGTGATTGAGTTACTTTTGATGGTGATTGATTTACTTCTGATGGTGATTGAGTTACTTCTGAAAGTGATAGAGTTTCTTCTGATGGTGATTGAGTTACTTCTGATGGTGATCGATTTACTTATGATGGTGATTGAGTTACGTCTGATGGTGATTGGCTTCCTCATGCATGGATCTTTGTGACACTTGTGCAGGTTTCATGTCAAATAGACATTTGAGTTTATTCGTGCGAACTTTCTCTCATAGAAATCATTGTGACGCTTTATTCTGGCACATATTCTCAATTAAATTTTCCAAAGAAGTGCTTAAAAGTTTTAAACTTAAATATGCGATTCTCTTCTTTTGTTTTTACTTAGTGTTTTCTCCTCAAATTTAGACATGAGAGCGCATTTATTTTAGTGAACCATAAAAAAGGCACACCTTTAAAGTGAAGACCTTTAATTCATTTCAACCACCTCATTTGCGAATTATCTCGACCTGATTTGAACAGAATTCAAGGGTCTGTATTGAATCAGTATAATTCTTTTGCTGCAGGGCATCTGGTTGTGTACAATGGCGGTTGTCATCCACCCGCTCCCCTTCATGCCGGTGTATGACCTGAACGACCACGTCGTGCTGGACGTCGTCTCGTCTCTGGCGGTCGTCACCGTTGCCATAGCGCTGTTGATTGCACTCACGATGAACGCCATTATAAGCAGACGAGTTAAGAAAATGAACTTCGCTACCGTGAACCGCATCGTGGCTCTCACGTACCAACGGAGCAGTGGTCACTCCGGCACGAAAGGAGAAGCCGCGAGTCCGCTACTTTCGGACTCAGATTATGAAGTTTAGCGAACCCAAGACAGAGAGAAAATTGAGTTGGACGGAAAGATCACTATTTCGTCCTTATTACACGTTATGTCTATTGAATTTTGCTGGAGTAATGCTGCCCCAAAGCATATTCTTAATGTAGATGGGCGTTTGCATTGATTTGTTCGTTATTTATGTAATGGAGGTGTCGGAAGCATAATTTTGGATAATGTCGAGCAGATGCGATAAAATGTTTGAAGAACTAAGTTAAAATTTATTTATGGTCTAAAATTACAGAAACATTAACTATCGAAGCAAAAAGAGTGGGGTATAAATAACATTGTTAATAATATGTAGCAAAGGGATTTAATTCTAGTTTAACTTCATTAAAGTTGAGGTACTTCCACCAATACATTTCTAGATAAATAAATTTTATAACACATTCTAGCGCGTAGTATACAATCGTTCTTTTCCTCATCATCCTTAAAGGAGCTTTTTATTAAGATTATAACTTATGAGTAAAATATCGGCAGAAATGTTTTTACATTAAGATTGTAATATAAATTTTTACATGTTAATATAATTATACAAATAATTGTACCATTTCATTTTCTACAAAGTTTTTTATTTTCCCAGCCTACAAAGAAAAAAGGCATACGTGCAAGAAACTGTCCTGTACACTTGTCAGTGTAATACAATGTCCGTAAAAAAAGAGCATCAGTTTTAGGTTCACGTTCAGGGTCGAATTTTACGAGTCTGCAAGTACTCTTATATGTTTTGTAGGATTTATTACCTAACCGGTAAAAAAAAACTCCCTCATCAACGAGCTGTTATCCAAAGAACTTTTATCGAAAACTTATTCTACTCAGAGCTCGTCAAAAACTCATGCGCCCCATAAATGATATCGCTTCAAATTGATCTAATGAAAACAGTTTTTACGAATAAATTGTATTCCCTTTTTTAGAAAAATACCATCTTTTTACTGTTATGGTGCAGTGGCGCTGAATTTCGCTGTCTCCATTCTCAATGTTCCATGTTTCTTTATTTGTTAGTAAAGTTACGTAAATTAACGTTTTGGCGTTTAATTTTTCACTAACTTCATCATTTATGTAGTATCATTTAAAACTGGGAGATACTAATTCAAGAACCAAAAACTCTAAAACACACATATGCTAATCGGATGAAAACGGTTTTTGGTAATGAGTAATAGTAATACTCAGAAAAATACTACCTAATCGGATGAAAACGGTTTTTGGTGATGGGTAATAGTAATACTCAGAAAAATACTACCAATTTTATTGATGAGGTATATTATTGATACTAATGTCATGGTCATCACTTTCTAAATACCATGTATATATGAAGATATGCAAAGTTGTAAAAATTCACATTCTGTCTATTGATTTCACTTTTCATAGCATTGGTACGTTCAACTCTGTGATTGTATGAATTATTTCAAATTTATAGATTTTTTACAAGAAGTAGAACATTAAACAAACGAATTTAAGCAATGTACAATGACAAAAAATTAGTATAATTTTTGATGCTTTGAAAGATTTTTTTAGAACGAGATAAATAGATAAAATTCAGGCTACTTCTGAAACTTTTTTCATGCTGTAGACAAAATTTTGGTTGTAAAGCGATTGATCATTTTCTCCTCATGTGATTGAGCAATAAAAGTTCCAAGGAAAACAATTCCTTTTAAACTGTAATTGACTCCTTGTATACAGTACCGAATAATGTTGAACAGGTGCTGAAATTTGCTTGAAAAATTTAAAGTGTGTCCTCATAGCCTACATTTTGCGTCAAGTTGCCACAAAAAAGCGTCCCATTTTCTCGTTTCAAATGAACGATTAACTTCAAGTCATGGAGCCTATTTTTTATTTTAACACAGGTCCAGCGGCACAAAATATTTGCGAAATTTATTAATCAGTGTAAACAAGGCCAAATACTCGTACAATTTAAAACTCTTGTACTTTGAAAGTCTCCCACAGACATTTCGTTTGAATGTTAGTGTAACATGGAATTTTTTTCAACTTGTGAAACTAGGACAAGGCACCAGGTGGAAATATTAATTTTTTTGTCTTCTTAGTTAGTCACACTGAGTATTCGCACGCTGCTAATGACTATTTATGCTGTTTTTAATGGATTTATTTCAGAATTCAAACACCAAATAATTCTCTATGGTTACCTTAACTCCATCTCTCTAAGATAAGTCTATCGAATAAAGCCTAACCTTTTCGTACTAACTACACACATCGAATTCAAAAATTTGATAAATCTTGCTGCTATTGCGGCGTCAGAAGTTCAAAATACTCATTTATACATTCAGAGCAAAATGGTGGACCTCCAACTGAATTTTCTCTAACCCTAGTATTAATAGTGATTTATTCTAAGTGACATCTACTTTAATTGGACTATTTTTAAATAACATCTGCTTTAATAGGAGTGATACAACGTATAAGATATTACCTCCAGCTCTGCAACGCTGCTTTTTCTTACCTACGAACAATGTTCTATCGATACCAAGAGAATAAAGAGTAAAATTCTTGCTGGCTCAGGGAAGAATGGCGCAGGAAGAGAACCAAGTCCGTAGACGACACGCGAGTACCAAACCAAGTGTGACTTCTTTTTGCACACAAGTCAAATTTTTCCTGTGTATGTTTAGCAAAAATAATGGACTACAAGTCTTAATTAACTATTACGTAATAAGCATTGATTTACTAGCACTGAGATAATAAGGAAATGAGAGCATTCAGTTAACAGCATGTAAATTTACATATGTTATGTATAGATATGTACATATATGTGTATATACATATATATACAGTCCACATAAATGCATATGCATATTTGTGTGTATATAAATAAAAACGCAGTTAACTTTACACTCCTATTTCCTAATGATATTAACGCTTATAATCAAAATTTACAGATGAATATAGTTTTACAGTTTGGTTACTTTTGATTTCTTACTTGTATGTCAAAAGTTTAGTTCGAGTTAATATGAGAAAGGTGAATTAAAATGTGTTGTGGTAACATATTCGTGGAAAAAAATAAATAAATGAAACAAGTGCATTTTAAACGGTAATCACTCACGAACAAATGAACATTTTTGCTGATGGCATCGTGACAACTGGTGACACACAAAAAACCAATGTTAGTTCTTTCAGTCAATTTTCATCAAGAGCAACTTTGACAGATGTTGTGCAATCACTTTGGCATCCCATAGTTTTTTTAAGGTAAACTGTTTCGTTAAAAAAAATGTTTGGATGAATCTAAGTAACTTCCCCTTTGTATTGCTGCTTTTGTTATAGACACATTTAAACAAATGCTTAGTTTCCACCCTGAATAAATGCACTCATTGTTTTAGTACTTTTCTGCCGAGATGAGCTGCGTAGTGTTCGAAAGCTCTAGAATAAAGAATTAAAAGTTAAAAACATGGAATAATAGTGAGTTTTGTCTTGCTTCTATTCTACAGTTTTGAATACAAATTGTTTTGGGGCACGAAAGGTTGGTGTTTCAATCCCACGAAATTTAATACGTTTAGTAACACATGCCAATCAAAGAATTGCGCGATCAAATCAACCAAATCCCGTTTTCATGGTATTGCACACACTCTTATATGTATTCCAAATAAGCTCTCTTAACTCTGTGATAAATGAATCAATTTAACAAGTAGTGCTCGATCCATATTTCAGGAATCTTTGACGCGGCACTTCTTTGATGGCACAGACAATTCACATTAATACTCTGCCTTCGATGGCAAAAAAGTGGTAACCTCGACTTCGCACTAAGGCCGTACAGTTTCGGTCTTGTCTTCAAACGCGCATGGAAATCCCATTGAAAGTTTTCCTAGTGCGTGTTTTTTATTCTCTCTCAGTCCGGAGGAGGTAAATTATCCCGCAAGAAATTGCTTCGTTTTTTGATGAAGTTGGGCGGAGACCGCATTGCTGTTTGAGTAGCAGAGCGGTGAGGTGAGGCGCAAGACGCGGTGCGGCCTCGGCTCTCGAGAATTTGATCAAAAGTGGAGTGTATCTGCTTGTTTTAAGGCAAGGGTTCAGCCTTGGTTATTTATCAGTTCAAACTTTTTTTTTCAATCGTGTGTGGTATTTTTATTATCTGAAGCCGTAGTTGTCAATATTCATGAGTGATTGCCCCCCAAGCATTGAGAAATACTTCTGAAATATGTCCTTGAATTTCATGAGAATGATTTCAGAAGTGCTCTTTCATTTTTCGAAAGATGCCGCACGCTTTTCAAATACGTTCACAACTTACCAGCATTCAAAATCATTAGCCTAAAAATCGTGGCTTATTAGTTCGTCTAGTTCTTTCATTGTGTTTTTTCAAATATAGCTCAATTAATATTTTCGCTTAATAACACATTTTTCTTTTTAAGCCTAATGCATTGTAACTGAATAGAATTGAAAAAGCATGCAAGAGGGAGTTTTTTGCCAGCTAGAATGAACCAGAAAATATGTTTCAGATTGAATGAGAAATTAAGAGGCTGCTAAATTGACTTTAGAAGAGGATACATGATCATCTCCAATGTTTATCGTTTTTACTATTGGTGGAAATAAAAAGAAGGAAATATTGCATGTTATGAAAGAATTGACGAGCTTAACCTAAGATGTCATACTCAATATCTGTTGAAAAATAGACGCCTAAGTATTTTGTGTTGAATTAAAAGGAAATTTTAGTTTCACTATATGATAATGAATGAAAAACTGACCCACTAGATAAGCTGAAAAATCAATACCACTAGCTGAAGATAAGCCATTTGAGACTCATTTAACACTTTGACTGCGACGAGAACCAAATTTGGTCATTGAGGGAGTTTTCATGATGCTGCTGGCCAACCAGAGGTCACCAACTCAATTTAACAAATATTAAAAAGTACATGCAAATACGACTCATCTAATGTTAGGTATTTTTAACATTGCTTACTACAATTACTTTAAATTTGAGTTGAATATTAAATTTCAGTTTTACCTGCCGCAGGCAAGATGATAAACGAGGTTTATCTCAAAAAATGTGCACTAGTGACACAAAATGAGCAAATACTTAGCACTGGAGACGATGCACTCATTTTCACGGTAAAAATTTAAAGATTTCTAGAAAATCGCTTCTGCCTTCAGCATGTTCAAGAAGAGCATTTAAAAATCAATGTTTAGTGATCGACATAAGTTTGAAGTTTTGCACGTGCGGGATGTTGTTGGCAGGAAATGTTGCCTTACATTTTAACTTCCGTCACTGAGATTCCGATGTTATCACAAAAATATTGAGAATTTATTTTAGGTTCGAACGTTCAATTTCTTGGTTCTCTGAACATTCATTTTTCCTCCTTATATTGTTCATAGTAATTTCACTCTATGAAATAAATGTTAATTAATTGGTACTGGCCACGTATTCCCCTTTTTTTAAAAAAAAATATTTCAAGAGGAGAGAAATTTGAATTGAACTCTTATGTATTGTGTTACTGCTCATTCTTCACAGACGCACAGGCCCTGTAAGAAAATGGAACAAATTTTGAATACATCTACTACTAATTTAACCGTAGGGATGGAAGAGAAGATGAAAGATTTTGGAACTTTTGACGGGCATATTAGGCCTGGAGTTGCCTGCATGATTTACGGACTGCTGTGGACATACAACAACTTATTCCACTACCACGCAGCGAGGAAAGAGGCTTATCTGAATGGAAGAGATCAAAAGAAGCTCAACTACAGAAGCGAGCTTTTCTCCAAGTACAACGACAATTCTTTCTGGGCTCTTGCAGAACCATACCTGGCATTGTTCGTTTCCATTGTCGGTGTTTTTGGTGAGTGCTTGATTCCTACTAAGTTTTCCTTTTCCTTTTTTTCATTTAGGCGTCTCTAGTTCTTCATCCATGGTCTATACCTCCATTTAGAATAGAATGACTGGTTTTCACTTGTTAATATTTGTAATAGAGTTTTTGTACTTTCAACGTTACTATTAAATGTTTTTACTTCACATAATTCACCAAAAAATTTTATTTGGACTTTGAATTTACCCGATAGAGATCAAGTTTGCCTCAAATCTCGTGATATTTCATCTGAGTACAGTCAGGGTTGCATGAATTTCTTACGATGTAGGCAGTGAGCACAAGGCTATTCATTTACTTGAATGAAAATACATACAAAGGGTTGTAGTTTGAGAATTATGTACCCGATAAAATGTGTTTCACTGAGTGTAGGTAATTCTCATCTCCCCTAAAATAAAATTGTTGAAAGGGAATGAAAGATGGCAGTCTTAACTATTACATGTTTGGTTAATACTGAGAAAAAAAATCATAGCCTCAACAAGGGGTGCAGCAAGTTAACTTCCTTTTTTTTGAAGTGAGTGCTCTGAAGCTTATACAAGATCTCAGGCAGATTGAAGCGGTCTTGTTCAAAAATGGGAATCATAAAGCTGTGTGACTTAGTGCTTCAGTTACCATCATGCGTTGGAGTAACGAACAGCGTGCGTTTACCATAGACACTTATTTTTCCAACGGAAGATGGGTTGCTTCAATACCGCGCGCTTCCAAAAATTGTTTCAATATTATGCCTATGGGACAAGTTCCAGACTGAAATTATATTCTTTTGTGAGTGAAAACCTTCTGGAAAACTGATTCCGAGCAGAACTAAAAAGGTGAAGACTTCAAGTGATGGGAAGCAACAGAATTCGGTTCACTTAGTGTATCGATGACGGCGGGCGTCACTCGCCCAATGTGATTTTCCAAACTATGTAAACAACAACTTTAAATATGCATCCTTTGTGCAAAAACAAATGAAAAGGTGTCCCTAACACTTTTTGTTTTATCGCAATACAAAATAAGGAAGCTAGTTTGCCGCACTCTATACTCGCCCTTATTTGGGCTTTACTTTTTATGCAGGGTGCGCGTTTGAAACAGACGCCTGTTGCATTACCATAATATCTTGGTTTTCTTTAAAATTTTCATGTAAAACTATCCTTTTGCCCGCATCCACACCCATTTTATACGGCATTATGGTTCGTGAAATTTTCTGTCCTGTGATTGTGTACCGTGCATCTGTGCAAACTATTAAACTTTATTAAACCTTTGAACGTCAGTAGTTATATATGTACTCTATCATAGTTATCACATTCGTCGATTTCAGACTGACATTGCCATCGGGTTTCCACAGATATCAGAATAATGAAGGAACTGCCCTCAGCGGCGAATTTCGTAGAACTCACATCGGAGAACGAATTACACAAAAATTCTATACAATATAGAAATATTCATGTAAAAAGCGATTGCGTATTTGGGTATGGAGAAGATTTTTATTAAAAATGCTTACAACACGACATGCACGTACGAGTCGTATAAAATCGTTTAACAAAATCCTAGAATACTCTTCACTTCTGAAAAGGCTCAGATATTGTCTGGTAGCACAAGCTGCCAAACAGTGTGAAATCAATCATTTCGATCACAATCTTCATGCTCTAAGACTTTGTCATTAACAGTGCTAATACCGTGAATTCACAGCCAATGTTAGGTTTATAACAATATTACTCGTGATGCCAAGTTTATTTTTTAATATGACAGTTCAAAGCGAAGAATGCCGTGATCGGTGATAAACTCAGTTGGGGAAAGTTAATACGTTGTTTTCATTCGTTTTACGTGTGCAGCTGAGGTTTACATTACTATCTTCGGAGGACATCCTGCAACATTGGCTCTTCATCACATTCTTATGTACGTCTTCTACTCGTTCATGGCCGTCTGTGAGATTTTACGGCATCGCAAGTAAGTCCCTCCAGTTCACACTGATGCTACTTTTTGAATAGATATCAGTGTTCATTTCCTTCAAGTGCCGTTATAGTCGAAATATTTTCTGTTTGTGTCGGACATTTCAGAATAAAATAATGAAGTTCCAAAAAGGTTAAAGGAATTTTTTTCATCTTGTTTGCAGTTAACATCAGTTACAGCTGTAGGCTAAATATTATATATATATATAATCTACAGCTTTTCACTAGTGTCGTACTTAATACTGATGAAGACAAATAACATTATGAAATCGTAAAGAAAATTTAACAACGCATTCGAATTTCTGTAAAATAGAACGCACCAGACCCCGTCATTTCAACCCAGCTCGATAAATCGGTCGCAAGCTGTATATTAATGCGGCAACAATAATTATATTTAGACGTTTGATACAATTCAGGCTGCTATGAAAAACCTTCACCGAAATCATATACAAGACTTACATCTTAGTAACTTTCAAAAAACAACATGATCGAAAAGTTTTCCGAAGGAGCTAAGAAGCGCAAGAAAGAAGTGTTTTAATTTTTCGAGGTGGTAACCCGATGACAGAGCTGTTTCATGATAAATGTATAGGTACTTATAACACGCAATTGTAATTCATTTTTTTGATAAAAAATGCAGTAATTTAATAGAAATTTTTCCCCTTGGCGAGGGAGTTTTTGAAGCTTTCTCTAAATCAAGCACCAATACAAACTATCCTATTCCCAAATAAAAGTCCATTTCACTGCGAATCCAACTTCCATCGCAAATACATATAATTTAACGCAGATGAGTTGAAATCAATAACGGAAAAAATACATTCATGTATTGGACTGAGAAAATAACATTTCGACATGAGACACGACATTTATCTTCACGTTTGCAGGCACGAGGTGCCTCCCAGTGCCGCACATGCAATTTTCCTGGTGGCGAACGTGGCAGAAGGATATTTGTTCTTAGTACATCGTCATGATGGGCTCAGCGGAAAGGTAATGTGAAAATTTTCCTGCGTTACAACTTTTTTT
The DNA here is from genome assembly GCA_030386875.1 of Morinoia aosen. Lineage (NCBI taxonomy): Eukaryota > Metazoa > Arthropoda > Malacostraca > Amphipoda > Talitridae > Morinoia > Morinoia aosen. The sequence continues at coordinate 1,584,874 of CM059571.1, forward strand.
CAAAACTGTAGAAATGGGCATAGCATATGATGGTTAATATGACTTTTATTTGCATCCTTATTTTCACCACGATTATAGTTAAAATTTTAAAATTTCAGGGAATTCACTGGTTTTAGAGAAGTCATTCAATTATCATTCATGAGTCCCCAAGCCTAAGTGATGTTGAGTGCTTCTACTTTTTGGTTTTTCCATTTAGTCACTCTGAATATAATAAGGGAATTATTGTTTAATGTCAGTATGTTGATGAATATCTGAAAAATGTGGTGCAGTCTTCTACGTTTTGGTTACAACTTGTTTGGTTTCTCATTCATAATGAACTGTAGTGATGATGAAACTTAGAAATCAAAAAATGAAGAAATAAACTTCATGGAAAAATGAATTAGCCAAACATACACTCAGTAACTTTGCTTATTGAACCCGAGTTTAGAAATCTTCAAATCTAGATAAAAAAATCTTCATATTTGAAATTTGATTGCAGACAGCATGGAAAGCGAAAAAGAGAATCGCTTGTTAAATTATTGGCAATAATGGAATGACCTATAAGGTGTGGAAAATTTGTATTGATTAGGAGTTGAAGCTCCTGATTCAACTTGTCCGACTGGTGTCCGATGTAAAGAAGCTTGAGGAAAAACTTCGTTTGATTACAGGATTGAAATGCGGGAGTGTGATCAGGAGTTTTCAACTCCTAATCAATAAATTTTTCTCAAACTTTAATTTCATTCCAATTTTGCCAATAATTTTACAATATATTTTTTTCCGATTTAAGAATAAGCTGCATCGTTCTATGTGCTCGTCTCTGGTTTACCAGTTCCGTTGTTCACGTTGTGAATCGAAGTACGTAGGCTCTACCTGTCGTACTCTGATGTCCAAAGTAGACGAGCACGCTGGGCGCAGCTGTAGAACCGGCAGTTGTCTTGGTTACCCTCGACTGTCTTCTGTTCGATCCCACGCTGAAAACTGTAACTTCTCTGTTCCCATTAACGATTTTAAAATCTTTTCAGGGGTGCCCCACGCAAGAGTGATTGACGTACCCTATAGTCTCTGTACATTTATAAACTCAGACCCGCTCTAAATCGCTTTCAAAGTGCCTTTCCTCTTCTCGTCGCGAACACGTGATCAATAGTTCGCGTATTTCATATGATTTTATTAGTGAGTTTTCCATCGATAACTATTTTTGTATGCTGTAGTTTTTTTTTGTATATTGTAGTTTTAATTTACTATATTTTTTTTGTAGCAGGACCTCAGCTGAAGATGATTTGATGAGTTCGAAACGTTCAATTTCATTTATTTTGACTTGACTATACGTACACCGATATTCGCGTACACCAATAATTGTCAAATCATGAACACAGACCGTTAAATAACATCTCATTCATGTCATATTACCAAGCTTTAAAACTGGGTAGCCGTCCTCAGTTACTCCACCGTTTGCTCTTTTCAGATGCACAAGTCAATTGCGTTCCTGAATCTCATCACATCGTTGTGCGTGTCGTGCGAAATCGTCTACAGGAGAAGTATCGTAGCAGTACTCGGCAGGACACTTTCGTTCTTAGCTCAGGTGAACATTTGTTTAGTAGATTTCGTGAGCTCATTTATGAGACAATATTGTAGAACTCTCAGTATTATTTCTCGTTAACGTTGTTCCCGGACTGTTGCTGTATTTTGAGTCATGGTTTAAAGGTAAGACAATAATGGTGAGGCGAGATCCTCTACCAGCAAGAAATAATTTTTGGAACCTTTCTAGTAAAAGAAAGAAATTCGGGAGACATCGTTTCACAGAAAAACTCTTATCTGATTTTTATGAGAAGAAATCTAAGAACTGACCAGGAACATAAGCTGACAACAGTAGATGGCAGTAGAAACAAAGAATTTAGGGGGCGGTTCGGCTGAAAAAAGTCCGTCATTTTTCGACTGATTTTTCTAAGATTTTCACCATAACTGTATAATGATGCAACAATGTTTTCGAACTCGTGTGTTGTTTTCGTAATTTTATAATAAAACTGATGTATACCGAAAAACTGAAAAATGGGTGTATTGGAAATAGGCCTGCTACAATATGAAATTATAGAATCGACAAAACATGTTTTCTAGGAAGCTAAATGTATTATCTAAAGTTTGGTGTAGTTGGTTGTTTGATATTTTGAATCGTCGAACTTTAGAATTGTTTTCCAAAAAAATCGACTTTTGAAAAATCAAGTTTTGAAAAATCAAATCCATCAATTTCTAGCCTTCTTTAAGCCCTATCGATTGGTAGGTTTTTGCTATTTCTGTACCTCTAAAACTGTGACATAAAATCGATTTCAAGCGCCAACAGCCAGGTTGTCAAAAGAGCCTCACAAACTCGGTTCACTAAGTGGTCTTACGCTCAACCTAGCTTAGAATTTGTTCCCTGTGTCGTCAGAAAGTTGTGTTTTCGTTCCAAAGCATTTCGAAGGTGAACTGTGTGGCTAACTCTCGCCTGCTGAACGCTTAAACCTGCTTCATCGTAAGGAGGATCTGAGGGGGAGGGGGTGCTTGAAGACCTAGGAGGACCATCTGAGTAAAAACTCAAGTCACTCATTTTCCAAAAAAAAATTCTAAAACTTTTACTAAAGGTGTAAAATGATGCACCGATCGTTTTTGAACTCGTGTGTTTTCTTCCTAATTTTATTAGAGAAGTGATTTTCTTTGGAAAAACTGAAAAAAGAGTTCTTTAGAAATTGTATCTCCTCCATCAATTTTGAAGTTACAGAACTGGCAACATGTTTTATAAATAGCTAAATGTATTTTCTAATGAAACATGGAAGCAGAACTTCGGAATTTTGATCCATTGAATTTTTTACTTTTTCCCCAATAATTGAATTTATTCATTTTTGCACCTTATGTTATAATTTTCAAACTGAACAGTTTTTCAAAAAGTTATTCACTATTTCAGTTCTTCACTATTTCACGATTTCTGTACTTGTGAAATTGTGGGAGAAGTAGCATTTCAAACGACTGCCAGTTCAAGTTTTCAGGAGAGGCTGACAAACTCGTCACCTGGCCGTGTAATGACGTCAGTGACTGGCCTTTCGTAAACAGCAGCATACGAACGGACACACATATGAAGCAGTGGAACATATCGTTAGATTTAAAAAAGATCTCTATAACGTGAGCTAGGAAAGAGAAAATTCATAATTTTGGATTTTGGGGAAACTTGTCCCTCCCCTAATGGGCTGGTCTTTCGCAAGCTGTAGCACACGAACAACAATTTTATGTGCTCGTCTCTGGTTTACCAGTTTCGTTGTTCACGTTGTGAATCGAAGTACGTAGGCTCTACCTACACTCACAAGGAATAGAAGGAATAAATTAGATTCGCAAGAAACTTCACCATAACGTGAGCTAATAAACAGACAATTGTGGTTTTTCTGATTTTAAGCTCGAAACGGTTCCTCATGTTAATAAGAGACAGGTTGTACTGAATTTCGTCGAAACAGTGCCGTTGAGTATATAAATAACATCAACATTAAATTTAACCAAGCGTTGAAATGAATCAATTTTTGAATTGCAGGGCATTTACTTCTGCTTCATGGCCGTCATTCTCTACCCCATCTCCATCATACCCAAGTGGGAGGCAGAGGAGCACGTCAAGATGGACGTCGCCTCGTCGCTTGTAGTAGTTGATTTCGCACTCGTTATATTAATTGGAGCAATAATAAACATCATCGCCAGCCATCGCGTCAAGAAACTGAACCTAGCGGCTATCAATTGCAGTGTGGCCTTCTCAAAGGATATTATGTATTCTTCGGTTTCAAGTGAGGATTGCGGGAAAGCGTGCATCACCGACTCAGAAGGAGGCTACTAACAAAATAACCATAACTTGACGGATTTGTTTCTGTTGAGCAACGATAAATTACAGTGATTGTTTATTGTTGAAATTAGAGGTTAATTTATGTGAACAATTTTCTACATCACTTGTATATTCTTCAGTTATACGAAAATTGAACTATCTAAGCAATTCATTAAAATATTTTTGCCAGAGAGTTTCAGTTTGTAAATGCCATTATGTGATTTACGGCAGAAGTGAGTTCTTTTAATATACCTTATGGTTTTGAACGCATTATTCGTAGTATTATTTATGCATGCTCTACATTCATAGGAAAACGAAAGCAAAATTATTTGAATTTCAACTGTGAAGCACAAATACAAGCTGCACATGCTGGGAAAAGCACTCGTTTCTGGTAACTTACTTTGTTTTTCGACTTAATAATGTCATAAAAAATCTGATTAGCCCTACCATTGTTTTGCACCATCAGTGTGTTTTTCATTCAATCGAATATATTTTGATTATTTTATTTTAAAATGTGTTTTGATGAGATCATGCTTTTTGCAAAGCTATTAGCAGATTCTACGTTTGGCTCGTTAATACCATGAGAAGTCTGGTGAAAACAAATATTTTTTGCGCCAACTGTGTGTATTTTATTCAATTTAATATTCAAATATATGTTTGCATGTGCTAACTGAAAAATTGAATGTATTGCCAGAAAATCAAATTTTAGGTGGCAGAAAATGTGATTCAGTCAGAAATGTTATATTGCCAGAAAATGTGATTCAGTCAAAAATGTTATATTGCCAGAAAATGTGATTCAGTCAAAAATGTTATATTGCCAGAAAATGTGATTCAGTCAGAAATGTGATATTGCCAGAAAATGTGATTCATAAGTATGAAATAGCCTCGTTGTTAACGTTGTTAATAGGCTTTGATATCGAAGAAACTTGCCTTGTATCGAACGAATTACAAGCTACCTGAAGCGAGCATAGGTAGAAAATGTGGTATTAGCTGTTTTCCAAATAAAAAAGGTGTTAATCCAGTATACAGAAAATAGTTCTCTAACAAATGAAACAATGCATAGAAAATTGACTTAGACACATCCAAATATGTAGATTTACTAACATTCATGCAACACGAATGTCGTTTCATTTTGAGAGGACTGTCTATCCAAAAATAAGTCAGTCATTTCTTACGGATTTCTCTGAAATTTTCACCATAGGTCTAAAGTTATATAACGATTTTTCTGGACTCTTGTTTTTTCGTAATTTCATGAGAAAATAGATTTTTTTTCAGCTGAAAAATGAGTATTCTGGAAAATGCATCTCCTCCTCCATTTTTGAAGGTACAAAACCGCGTTAATTTTTTATGTATAGCATAATGAATTATCTAAAGAAATACCGAAATAAATTTTCGATAATTAGAGCTGATCTAATCCGAAAATTGACTATAACATGAGTTAACAATCAGGAAATTGACAATTCTTCGAATTTTTACCTAGACAATGAAACAAACCTTAAACAACCTTTTGTCCAAATGTGGCTCAAATTTTTGAAAAATATTTTCCCCGTACTATGATTTCTTTAAATTGACATTCAACTGCGTTTGGTTTTAAAAACCCAACCGCATAGGATGCAGGGCTTGAGGTGTATTGCTCGGAGAAATAAATTATTTAATTGTGAAACGAATGTAAACCGTGATGAAAAAATAATAGGTAAGGGCATCCGTGAGCTAAATCTGCATGTTCTTGGATGCGGCGTCTCCGCGATGCACTCTAGATCAATGGAGTACAGCATCACTTCCGAGTGTATCCAAACGGAGTGCTACTTGATGTTAGTCACATAAGTGGTGACGAAATTTTTGATGGAGTGTTGAAAAATCCTTACACAAATAACTGCAATCACAACTGCGATGATTCACAAGATGTACTGGATCTCTTATTATTTTTTAATTTCGATTTTTTTCCTGCATGTGTACGAAAAAGGTACCAGAAGCTAGCATTCATTGCAAAAAATCGTTCAACAATGATTATTTTTTCTGAATGTATCAATATAATTTAGAAAATTTCACGCCTATGTATGAGCTAAGCATTAACAATCTCAGCTAAATGACAAATGTTTTCTTCTTGTTTGTCAAATTCAATTTATAAAGTTGTAAATTTGTATATTTTCTCGAGCGACAACTAAAATTAGTATGATTGATTTTACAGAACTTAAAGGTAATTTTGAGACCTGTTCACTTATGAAAAACACGTTGTAAATGCAAAATAGCGAGAAACATTAGACGCTTACCATCAAATTTTACTATGGATCAGTTGTAGTTATATAAAGTGCTTGTTAAATTATAATTTTGATTGTTAAGTTTAATGAGAAAATCTTCAATAAATGACCAACTGTTACGCTTGCAAAAACAAATAGTGAAATGATCGAATATAAAATCCACTTCGCATTGTGCACCTTTATTAACAATTATTTTGGCTTTGTTTTGGCGCTTTTTTTTGCTTCTTACGACTGAGATGAGCAGCACAGTGCTCGAAAGCTCCGGATTAAACTTTTCAGATTTTAAAAAGAATGAAAACCTGCACGTTTTGCATTGCTTCGATTCTACAGATCTGAATAAAAATTTTTTTGATGCCCAGAAGATTGGCGTTTCAACAAAGGGAAAAATTACTTCGTCTGAAACTTTTAATTAAACATGCAACATGCCCATCAAAGAACTGCGCAATAAAATCAACCACGTCTTGTTTTCATGCCATTGTACACACTTAGATATTCCACGTTCGCGCTTTTAACCCTGAAATAAATTAAATAATTTTACATGTAGTGCCAGATGCATCGTACTTTTAGAATTATTTACTCATCTCAAGTTCACATTGCGCAGACGATTCACATGAATAAATTGTCATCTAAGGTAACAAAGAGGTAAAGAGACCAACAGCTTTGTGCCCAAAACAAAATTTTCCGGGTACGTTTTTTTTAGTTACTGCCAGTTCGGAGTTAGAAAAAAATCTCCGTGAAATTTTTTTTTGCTGCGTATCGAGTCGGTCCCTGCAAATAGCCGCCAGACACAGCACTGCTTAGCATCAGAGCAGCGAGGTAGTCGCTAGACGCGGTGTGGCTTCCGCTTTCGAGAACTGCGTCAAATGCGGAGTATTTTTGCTTGTTTTAAGGCACGCGTTCAGTCACACATTAATTATCAATTCGATCATGAGTATTTTTCATCCGTGTGCTGTATTTTTAGTTCCTGATGCAGTTGAAACCGTTTTTGTCAATCTGTAAGAATAATTACGCCACAAGTATTGGTGCTAACCTACGAATATTACTGAATTTCAGCACAATGATTCGGCTCATCTTCCAATGCGCTCTTCCAGTTTTCGAGAGATGTCTTATGCGTTTCAAATACGTAGATTGCTTGCCAGTGTTCTAAATCATTAGCTCAAAATAGGTTAGTCTATTTTTTCATTGTGTAAGCATTTCAAAAATAGTTCAGTCGGTATTTCTTAAAATAGCATATTTTCCGTTTGAAGCTGAATTTGCTTTTTTGCTGAGAACATTTGTAAAAGCAAGTAAGCGGGTGCTGTTTGCCTGTTAGATAAAACCAGAAAATATATATCAGATGGAATGAGGAATTAAGATGCTGCCAAACTGACTCTAGAAAAAGAAACATCACCATCTCCCATATTTTTCATTTTTGTTATCGTGGGAAATAAGAACGCGAAACTTGTTTAAGAAAATTGAAATTCTTACCCGGAGAAGTTACTCTCAAAATTTGTTGAAAAAAGACGCCTGAGTATTCGTTATTGAGTTTAAAGGAAATGTCAGTTTCACATTGATAAATTAAAAAATATGGAACTATACAACCGGGAAAATCAATACCGTTCACATAAGAAAACTATCTGAGAATCATTTAAAGCAGGTTTTTCCCAAAATGAGTTTCGATTTCGCAATGCGCAAATACAGACTGAGACAGTCTATCCTGGATTATTAGGCATTAAAATACAGCCTTCTCTTAGATGCAGAACTCGTGTTTCACCCTGTACCTGGCACTGGGGACGTTGTACTTATTTTTACGATGAGGATTTGTGGATTGCCATAGAATCGCTTCTGCCTTCAACACTTTTGATATGCGCATTTTAGAATTTTTGTACACAGTTCGAGATAACTTTATTTTAAATGATTCACTATTCACTTATCCCCGACACATGTATATTTTTCAAATATCTATCATAATTTCAAAGTTTTTAGTAGTTTTATGTTCCCTTATAATTCAACTCTGGTCCCTGAGATATCCATGTTGTTACGCAAATGCTCAGATTTAATTTTGGGTCCAAGGTCCAAAGTTCAATTTCTTATAAAATCAATCACTGGTTTTTCCTTCTCTTACTGTTTGTATTAAACTCATTCCTTGGAAGAAACGGTAACTGTGAGTGGCTACGTATGTACCTTTATTTTACATATAATATTACAAGAAGAGAGAAATTTATATTAAGCTGTTAAGTATTGCGTTACTGCTCATTCCTCACAGACGTACATGCCCTGAAAGAAAATGGAGCAAGTTTCAGAAGCATCTTTATCTACTGTAACCGCAGGGATGGGTGAGGAAATGAAAGATTTTGGAAATTTTAAAGGGCATATTTCGCCTGGTACTCCTCTTAAGATATTCGGCCTTTTATTGACATGCAACAACTTATTCCACTACCACGCAGCGAGGAAAGATGTTTTTCTAAATGGAAGAGATGAATAGAAGCTCAACTACAAAGCGAGCTTTTCTCCAAGCACAAAAACAATTCTATTTGGGTTCTTGCCGAACCATACTGGATGTTGTTCATTTCGGTTATCGTTTTTTTTGGTGAGTGGCTGAGTTCTCTGCATGTTAGAAGTCTTATTCATTTTTTCGTTCCCTGTTTTTGCGTTTAGTCGTCTCCACTTGTTCATGTTTACATCCATACCTTCCAAACTAGAATGACTGGTTGTCCCTTCTAAATATACGAATCGCAGCAATAACCATTCAACTCGACTAATAAATGTATTTTACTTCACATGGTTCTCTAAAAAAAAATCGCAAGGACTCTGAATTTACCCGATGAAGCTTAAGTATACCCTAAAGCTCATGATAATTCAGCTCAATAGAGTTAGAGTAGTATTAATTCTTTACTATGTAGAACATAGGCATAATTCTATTTATTCCCTTGAATAAAATTCAAACTCAGGGCTGAAGTTTGAGAATTTATGGTCCCGATTAAATGTGTTCCACCGAGTGTACGTAATTCTCATCTTCACTAAAACATCCTTTCTAAAAGAGTATGAAAGCCTGAAATCTTAGCTATTACTTGCTTGGGTAAATGATACAAAAATTCAAAGCCTACATATAGAATACGGCCAGTTAACTTCATTTTTTTTAAATAAGTGTCCTGAAGCTTACAAAGTCTCCAGGCAGGTGGGAGTGGTCTTGTTCGAAAGAAGGGATCATCAAGTTGTGTAACTATAAGGTTCAGTCGCAATCATACGTTGGAGTAACGAACAGCGTCGATTTGGTGCAGATGCCTATTTTCGGTGGATTCAACCGAGTGTTCGTTTGAAAATTTCTTCAATGTTGCTCTGTTGGGACCCGTCCCGTAGCAAAAATCTACTCTTCTGTGGGTGACAACCTCCACGAAAACTGGCTCTGAGCAGAAAATAAAAAGTGGACACTTCAAGGGCATCGACGGCTGTATTGCGAAATTCGTTCCCAGGGAGCCTCATCTCAGTGAGAGCCAATTTTTGATGGCCACGATTTGGTCACGTGTGACTTCATTTTGTATGGGTTATTTAAAATCTCATGTCTATACTGACCGCCCAGAAACTTGTAATATCTAAAAAGAAACATTCACTTAGAAACAGCCAACATGCTCATCAATATGCTGGAGAGAGTGATGAGAAACAGCAGCCTTCGGTTCACTCAGTGTATTGGAAATGGCAGTCGTCACATGACCGATATAAATTTCAAAGCTATGTTAGCAACAATTTTGAATATGTTACTCACTCTATAAAAATGAATAAAAAGATGGCTTAACTACTTCTCGTTTGATTTCAATACAAAATAAGGTAATTAGCTTGCCGCACTCTGTACTTGCCTTCATCTTGGTGTCGCCCAATGCAGGTTAAACATTTAAAATTGACGCCTATTTCACTTCTATGAAATCTTGGTTGTCTTAAATTTTTTCTCTCTAAGCCCTTTCTTTTGCCCGCAACAATATGCAATTTATACGGTGATATAGTTTGCGAAATGCCCTGCAAAACGCATTCATGCGCTAAATTTGCATGTTCTTAGATACAGCACTTCAGCGATGCACTCTAGATCATTGGAATACAGCATCACTTCCAGGTTCATCCAAACGGGTTCATCCGGGTTCAAGTGCTACCAGATGCTAGTCAGATAAGTGGTGACGAATTTTTTGATGGAGTGTTAAAAAATCCTTACGCAAATAACTGCAATCACCACTGAAATGATTCTCAAGAAGAACAGGATCTCTTCGTACTTTTTTATCTTTGAATCATTTATTAACTAAATATAATCAGATAAAAAGAGACCAGAAGCTACCATTTTTTGATATAATCGTTTTACAATGATTATTTTTGTGCTGGTGTTAATATACCTTACGCACACCCATGTATGAGCCAAAGCATCTATATAATCTTAGCTAACAGACAAATGTTTGATACTTGTGATGAACTTATCAAATTCAATATATAGGGTGATAAATTTGGTATTTTTCTCACGCGCCATCCAAAATGAGCATGTTGTTGGTTAAAGAACTGTAAGGATAATTTTACTCAATTTAAAATTTAAACACTTTTTAAAATTAAAAATTGCGTGAACCATTAGACGCCTACAATCAAATTTCACGATGAATCAGTTTTAGTTTTTATAAAGTCTTTGATAATTTTTTATTTATGTTGTTCAGTTTGATGAAAAGCGCTTCAATAAAATATCATACTGTTATGTTTGCAAAAACAAACAGCGAAATGCTCGAAAATAAAATTCACTTCGCATAGTGCGTCTTTATTAATGATTTTCTGGTTTTGTTTCGGCACTTTGTTTTTGCTTTTTACTATTGTGATGAGTAACGTAGTGCTCATAGCTATATGGATTAAAAATTTCAAAGTTTAAGAAGAGCCAAAACCAATACGGTTGGTCTTACTTTAAGTCTACAGTTGTGAATATAAATTTGATTAAACTAAATTATTTCGTGTCTTCCTGGTATTCTTTAAATTTGAATAAAAGCTTTTTAAGCATAGAAAATTGGTGTTTCAACCACGAGAAATTTACTTCATTTAAAACTTCTAATAACAAATGCCTTTCAAAGAGCTGAGCAATAAAATCAACCACGTCCGGTTTTCTTAGCATCGTACATACTCTGAGATATTCCACGTTAATTGTGTTGACCTCGTAATACAGGAATTCAACAAGTAGTACTCGATGTTTCATTTCACTAGAATTTTTCACCCGGCTCAATGCAGCATAGGGCATTCAAACTATGTTCAAACGCTGCATTATATAGTGAAAAACTTGAAGAGTTACCTACCACTTTGTGCAATTGAGACATGTACGATCTCTAACTTGCATCAAAATCCCAGAACAAGTTTTTTTCGAAATTTTTTGGTTTCGCCCTGCTCGGGGGAAAAAATTGTCACTCAAGAGATGGCTTTGTTCTTCGATTAAAACTGATGACATTGCTTGTCGAGTCGCAGGGCGGTGAGGTGAGAGGCGCGTGACGAGGTGTGGTACCGCACTCGAAAGTTGCGTCAAATGTGCAGAATTTTTGCCTGTTTTAAGGCAAGGGTTCAGTTACAGGCTAAATCCCATTTTAATCTAGTGCTATTTTCATTCATGTGTTCTAGTTGTAGGAACTGATGCAATAAAGGCCGTATTTGTCAATCTGTAAGAACTATTGAGCCCTAAATAACGAGAACTACGTGTGAATATTAACGTGAATTTCAGCAGATTGATTTGGCTTATTTTCCAAGGTACTCTAACTGTTTTCGAAGTATGACTTGTCTGTTTCAGATAGCTCACACTACTTACGAGTGATTAGAATCATTTACTTAGAACTGATGGGTTATAGGTTTGTCTAGCTTTTTCGCTCTGCAGGCATTTAAAAAACTGCTCATTCAATATTTTCGTGAAATGAAATATTTTCAGCGTGAACATCAATTTTTTCTTTTGCTTAGCAAATTTGAAACACCACGTGAGGTAGTTTGGTTTGCCAGCTAGATAAAACAAAGGAAAACAAAGGTCACATGGAATGAAAAATTTTAATGCTTCTAAACTGACTCTATAGAAGAGGAAACATGACCATCTTCAATGTTTATCATTTTTATTATTGGTGAAAAAAAGAATGATAAAAAGTTCATATTGTAATTGAATTAAAATTTTCAACATGAGAAGTCATTCGCAATATTTTAAAAAAATAGACACTTCAGTAGTCGAAACTGGGTTAACATGAAACGCCTGTTTCATATTTATTAATTGGGAAAAAACTGAACAGCTAAAAGCCCTTAAATTTGCAGAAGGTAAACTATTTGAGAATCGTTTATAGCTGATTCATCCCAAAATATGTGAATCGGTTTCAAAATGCGCAAATTCTCTGCACTAGAGACGATGCACTAATTTCAACGATGAAAATTTGAGGAATAGCAGAAAATCGAGTCTGACTCTAATACTTTCGATGCGCGCTGTTTATAATCTTTATCCAATGGTCTTGGAAATTTCGTTTAAAACAATTCACTATTCATTTATCCGAGTAAAAGGTATAATTTTCAGGGGTTTATTTTATTTTCATAGTTTTTAGTAATTGTCAGGCAGAAACTGTACCCTTATCATTCAACTTTGGTTTCCCAAATACCCGTGTTATCGCAAAAATGTGGAGAATTCATTTTAGGCCAGACGTTCAATTTCTTCGAAACCTGAACATTTGTCTTACCTCCTTTTACTCTTCATATAAATATCATTCCATGGAAGAAATGGAAACAGTAAGATGCCACGTATGCATCCTTATTTTTAATAAAACGCTACACGAAGAGAGATATTTATATTGTGTTTTTATGTATTGTCTTACTTCTTATTCTTCACAGACGCACAAAGCTAATGGAACAGGTTTTGGAAGCATCTTCACCTAATATATCCGCGGGGATGGGAGAGAAAATGAAAGATTATGGGAGTTTTACCGGCCATTTGTGGCCTGGAACTGGTGCTTTATTGTTCGGCTTTTTATGGACGTACAACAACTTATTCCGCTATCATGCAGCGAGGAAAGAAGCTTTTCTAAATGGAAGGAATGCAAAGAAGCTCAACTACAAGAGCGAACTTTTCTCCAAGCACAACGACAATTCTTTCTGGGTTATGGCCGAACCATACTGGACGGCGTTCACTTGCGCTGTCGGGATTATAGGTGAGTGGTCGATTCTTTTGCATATTAGAAGTCTTATTTATTTTGTTGTTCCTTGTTTTTACATTTAGTCGTTTCCAGTTCTCCCTGTTTAGATCCATACCTCCATCTTGAGTAAAATGACTGGTTTTCCCTTCTACATACATGAAACGGGCAATGATCATTCAACTCGACTTATAAATGTAATTTGCCCAACATGATTCAGAAAAAAATCACTAAGGTTCTAAATTTGCCCGATAAATCTAAAATCTTGCTATATTTCAGCTCAACAAAGTTAGAGTGGCATCAATTCTTTACGATGCAGGATGTAAGTATAAGGTTATTCATTTACTTCAATAGAATACATCAACAAAGTGCTAGTTGGGAACTTACGGTCATGATAAAATTTATTCAGTCCACCGAGTGTAGTTTATTCTTATTTTCACTAAAATAATGTTTTCAAAAGAGCCTGAAAGCCTGCTATCTTTCATACTATATGTTGGGGTGAATAACAAGAAAATAATGCAAAGCTCAAAAACAGGGTACTGTGTGTTAAGTTCTTTTTTGAAGGGGATACCCTGAAGCATACAGGATCCCCAGGCAATTGGGAGTGGTATCGTTCGAGAGAGGGAATCAAAAAGTTGTGTGACTTGTGGTTCAGTCGCCATCATGTGCTGCAGTAACGAACAACGTGCACTTCCGTAGATGATTTCTTTTCCAACAGAAGTTCAGAGATTTCAACCCTGCGTGCTTTGTTCCAAAAACCCTCTTCACTGCTGCAGTGTACTTGACTTCTTCATACTTCAGAATGATGAAGTTGGATAATTCGGCAGAGAAGGGAGAATCTATCTTGAAGCTGTACTTCAGGTGTGCAGGGGCAGCCATTTTCAAACTCGAATTGTATTAAATGACCCAAAGACAGCAACATATATCCACGCATCCACTATCGTTATCTACGGAATAATAAAACCTCCCTATGTGGAGAGCTGAATAAACGATGGTGATGTTAGTCTTTTTGTTTAGTTTACCAGATTTTGTGCCATGCAAAATTGACATTCATATTCGATCACGCTGTAGCGCGATCTGCCAAACAGTGTTAAATTATTTATTTCGATCACAATCATCATGCTTACTGACTTTGCTATCAACACTGCTGATATCATGAAGTCACAGTCTATGGAATGTTTATAACGATGCCACTCGTCTTACCAATAATATATTCTAACATGACAGCCTAAAGCGAAAGTTTCCCTGATCAGGGGTAAACTAAGTTGACGAAAATTAATAGGTTCTTGTTATTTTGTGTGCAGTTGAAATTTTCAATTCTATTAATGGGGGCAATCCTGCTATGGTGGCTCTGAATCACATTCTTATGTACGTCTTCTACGGGTTCTGTGGCATCTGTGAGATTTTACGGCACCGCAAGCAAGTCCCTCCAGTTTACATTGATGCTACAAGATAAATAGGTATTAGTTTCCATTTAATCTAGGTGTCGATATTGTCGAAATATTTTCGTAATTTTTTGAGGTAGCAGATGAGATATTCTATTTATGTTTGACATTTCAGGGTGAAGTATTAATATTACAACATATTTCAACAATTTTTTCAGCTGGTTTATTGGTATAACAATCAATCCTATATTTAGTCTACAGCTTTTCGTCAGAGTCGTCGTTCATAACGATGAACGCATATAACAATGTGCGTTTGAAAAAAATTTTTACAACCCATTAAAATTTTCGTTGAATAAAACGTACATAATCCAGACATTCCAGCAAAGCTGGATAAATCTGTTTCAAGTCTTATTTGGATTTAACTACAAAGAATATTTTTCAATGTAAAAAACACATGAAACAAGCAATTAAATATTTTAGGTAATAACTCGGAGCTACAGTTGTTTCATCATGAAAGTATAAATTCTTAGAAGCTCCTCATGCAGAAGGCCCAATACGTATTCTCCTCGTTATATCTTCCTCAGAGCAATGCTGAGATAGTGTGTTTCCATCCACCCACTGTAACCAATCAAAAACCGAATAGAAACAATAATGTCTTAGTCAACTATCGTTCATCTCACTTAGGGTAGAAGGCTCTGTCCATATCAGGCGCTTTACTGTGGAACAAACTTCCCCTGAGTATTAAAGTCCCTCAAAGACCGAGAGAATTTAAAGCCAAAATAACTTGTCATCTAGTGTCTCAAGAATAATTCTTAGTTACAGAACACACAAAATAAGTACTGTCGAATCTCATTTGCCTGGTATCTCCATTGCTCAATAACCTCCCTCGCTTATTGTTTTATAATACAAGATATCACAAAACAGTTTTAGAGTATGCGTAGGTAGTGTGATTTGATCGCCTACACGCTGCCGTTTGCAAACATGCTTACTTGAATATGTGTGTACGTATATAGGTGTATGTGGGCATATGGGTGTGCATATGTGCACGTACACCTGTGTGCACTAGAGTAGATAAACCAGTCGAAGGTTGCATTTTATGTCATTCCTCTCCATTTCTGTGCAAGCATCAAACTAGACCGTCATGGTACCTACGTGTGTGTGTGTGTTTATCAATTGCAGACATTCTGCACCATATTACAAAGATAATGTGATTTTCTTTCTAATATGAAATTGTAAAGCAACCATGTAAAAAAAGCAATAAATTCGTTGTGTGATCACCCATTTATACTGCAGTATTACGCTTATAGTTATATGCTTATAAGAATGTGCTACCTATGTCTGTTTATCAATTGCCGACAATTTGCGCCATATTTCAAAGATAATGTGATTTTTTTTTCTAATATGAAACCTTTATAGGACATTGATGTTTTCTTTCTTATTCACGTCCCACAATCGTTTTCATGTTTCATGTTTCAGACTTAGGTAGAATGCTTTGTGCCACTATTTGTATTACGAAATTTTATAAAATTCATGCGATAATAAAAGATATTTTCTCCGTTTCCCTCGATTGGAATTTCTGGTTTATACTGACTGGTTTACGCTGATATTCGCGCACATGCTTACTTGTAGATATCTGTACGTGTGCACGCTGTGCGTATGACACTAAATAGAATGCGTATGTATTGCCTCGATGCATAGAAATGCATTTATGTATCCTTACGAGTTTGGTGTAATTATGTGCGTGCATGTGTATATGTATATATTTGCGTGTATATGTGCACACATGTGTGTACTAGACTGACAGCTAGCATTTTACTAGAGATAATGGTCTTTTTTCTGTTCACTCTCAACTTGTAACATTACCTAACTCGTCATCTCTTTATTATTGTAAAGCATTCATGTAAAAACTATACATTTGTTGTGCGATCATCCACTTTTTGTTTAAATAAAATGCTTATCAACTAATGACCGCTATGTTAAAATTGTTGGATTAGAAATACAAAATTTATTTTCTTCTTGGTCCTCATGCTTATGTGTACGTGTATACATGTATATGTATGTGTGTATATGTACATGTATATATATGTATGAATATATATATATGTGTGTGTATGTATACGGATGTATATTTATATCTATATGTATATTTTTTTCATGCTTCCTCAAAATGACACTTTTGAACATTGGCCGAAACAAGCGATTCATGTATTATTTCCTGGCATCAAGAATTGCGAAGTTTTATGTCATGTACATGTAAACTGTCAAAAGTGTTTTCACCTCACAATGAAAATGCATCGTCCATGAAATTGTGTTGTCTCTTATAATTATCATTACATGTATTATCAAATGTAAATTAAGCAAGATTAGGAGTACATTGCCCTCAATCATTTATTTTCGACTAGTGACACGAGTTTTACAATACTCGTGTGTGTGTATCATCTAAGTGTATTAATTTTAAGAGATTTTAAAAACCAATGATGGTACTTTTGTACCATCTATATTGGAAATATACTGTTTTTCTTTTCTTTTCTTTTTCTAGAATGAGCTATCATGATTAACTATCCTGACAAGAATGCTATGAACTTCATTCAAAATGCTCTTCTGCAAAGATGGTGCCTTTGAATTCAACTCCCAATCAGGTACCAAGAAAAACAACTCTATATCCAGACAATTTTGTTTTCATTACGAATACAACTCAAATAGTGGAAAAATACTTCCACGCACATGGGTTCAAATCAAAGACTGAAAAAATACATTCATGTATGTGACTTGAAAAAATGTTGGCATTGAACATGGCATTATCTTCCCATTTGCAGGCACGAGGTGCCTCCCAGCGCAGCACACGCAATTTACCTGGTGACGAACGCGGGTATAGGATATCTGTTCCTGATACATCGTCATGATGGGCTGAGTAGACAGGTAATGTGCAAATTTTCGGGTGTTCCAAGCCTTTTTATAAACTGTTGAAATTGGCATAGCATATAATGGTTAATATGACTCTACATCGCATTATTGTCATCACCATGATTATCGCGAAAATTTCATCGGAAAATACGGGTTTTAGAAAAGACATTCTGCTATTATTCATGAGTACCCAAGCCTAAGTGATGTGGTGTATTTTTCCATTTAGTCACATTGAATATGATTGAGGAATACATGTTAAATGCCAGTGTGTAATAAAATGTCTGAGAAATGTGGTGCAGTGCAAGATGTTTTAGCTACACCTTGTATAGTTTTTCATTCATCATGAACTGTTATGGTGATGAAACTACGGAATCATAATTTAAAGAAATGAACTCCAATTACAAAAATGAATTGGTCGAACAAGCAGTCCATCCCTTTGTTTAACGAGCAGAAAATAAGAAACTTCAAAAACTAGATCGAAAAATCTTCAGGGCGAAAATTTCATTGCAGACAACATGAATAACAGTATGATTTGTAAATTGCTATCTCACAAACCTCCTAGACCTTTTTGAAGAAAATAATAAAATTTGATAAACAAAAAAATTTTAAGTCTCTCCACTTTCAGAAAGATTTCGATAAAGAATCCTTTTAAAGAGTTTTGGTGAAAGCCGAAGCCCTTAATTGGTGCATGGGGAATATCTATCGATAGTATGAAAATGACACTCTGCTGGCAATAGTATATTTTCCCCGTATGCGAGAGGCATCATGTATTCGATGCAATATTTCAAGCCCGTTCTTTACTTGGTCTTTCTTTAATCAAAATTTATCAAATGGCAAGATCTCATCAAAAGCTTCAGCTGCATAAACTGATTTCCCATGGGAAAAAAGACTACGAGGCTCAATCATTAAGAGTTATGAATATCTTAATGGCTATAGAGGCCAACGAAATAAAATTCCAAAGATCTTCAGGCTATAAATACCTTGTTAGTGAATTTAACAGCTTGTTTTTAATTCACAGTAATTTGACTTCTGCTGGCACAAGCTTAATTGCTTTAAGTTTTCACTATCAAAATTGGATAAGTTGTCCTCTTGTATTCTCATATTCTGCCATGACCCACAACTCCAACTCCAGATAGATGTGAAAAGGAAACAAGATAAGTACTCATATGATTTTTTTACCTGTTTAAGAACCCGTCTCTGTTCATAAGTTTGAAATGCAATTGGTATACATATATATGACCTCTTATTCAATTGTATTGTCAGCATAGCATTCAGCAGACATGTATCGATTCAACCTCAACAGATAATGCAGAGTGAGAAAACTGTCAAATCATGAACCGGTAAAACGGCATCTGTTTCATGCCAAACTCACTCGCCTTAATGTAACGTTGTAGCCGTCCTCAGTTAATAGAGTGTTTGTTTTTTTCAGATGCACACAACAATTGCGCTCCTGATTTTCATGACATCTTTGTGCGTGGCGTGCGAAATGGTCTACAGGAGAAGCATCGTAGCAGTTCTCTGCAGGACACTTTCGCTCATAGCTCAGGTGAATTTTTGTTAAGCAAATTTGATGAACTTATTCATGAGAAGATATTGTAGAATACATTGCTTTATTATTTCTCATAAGCGTTGCTCCTGGATTGTTACGTTACCTAGAGTCATGCTTCAAAAATGAGGCCTTGGCATTGATGATAATACCTTATACCGGCAAGGGGAAATTGTAGGAACCTAACCATTAAAAGAAAGGACTTCAAGATGTATAGTTTAATTTAGGAAACCGCCAAAAAATTGTGATAAAAAATCTAGATACTAATATCCATGAAAATGGTCTTACGGCAGTAGATGACCGTGACACAACGTATGAACACTTATGTGTGGCGGATTGTTCCGACACTCCTCAAAACACATATAATAGCTACCTTAGATTTAACCAATTATTGTTGGACTCAATCAGGTTTTGAATTGCAGGGTATTTACTTCTACTTCATGGCCGTCATTCTCTACCCCATCTCCATCATACCCAAGTGGGAGGCAGAGGAGCACGTCAAGATGGACGTCGCCTCGTCGCTTGTAGTAGTTGATTTCGCACTCGTTACATTAATTGGAGCAGTAATGAACATCATCGCCAGCCATCGCGTCAAGAAACTGAACTTAGCGGCTATCAATTGCAGTGTGGCCTTCTCAAACGATATTATGTATTCTTCGGTTTCAAGTGAGGATTGCGGGAAAGCGTGCATCACGGACTCAGAAGGAGGCTACTAACAAAACAACAACAACTTGACGGATTTGTTTCTATTGAGCAGCGGTAAATTACAGTAAATGTTTTGCTGTCGGAATCAGAGGAAAGTTTCTCATAAGAAATTTCACACTTTAGTTGTATGCACTTTAGTTTAAAAAAGTGAACTGTTTCAGCAATTCACGGGAATTTTTTTGTCACTGAGGTCCAGTTTATCAATACCATTATGAGTGTTACGGCAGAAGTTATAATTTACAACACACCTCATCGTTTCGTTGATATCGGTTGCATTTCTGAATAAAACTAAATATTCATTGTTTATTCGTTACATCCGTAGGGAACAAAAAGCAAAATTATTTTATTTCAAGCCACGAAGCATAAATTCGCTTTAAAAGCAGATTAGCGTGATCCCTCTGACGCTTACAAGCAAATTTCAGCAGGGGTTATTTATACTTTTCATACTGTGCTTGTAATATAATCATTTTTACTGCTCAGCCTAATCAGAAACTTTCAAATAAATTATCTAAATGTTACGTTTACGAAAACAAAAATAAATAAAATGAAATTATGTCCACTTTGCAGGGTGGGCCGTTATTTAGATAATCGAGGAATTTGGCATAGAATATTGTTTTTCCACTTTCATTTACACCAATAACTGAAGAGAATAGATCTTAGTTTGAACACCATTTCCGTTGCAAAGACGTTTTCACATAGAAGAATGGATAAACCATTTAATATGGAATAAATAAATGTGGAATCCATGCACAACGTTCGTTCGCGCTCAGGAAACCCTGAGCATAAAGACAGAAAGATAGGTAGGAAGAAAACGAAATGACAAAGAAGGAATAAGAAATACAATATAAACGTGAAAACTGAAAGAAGCAAAGTGGGCACAAAAAATAAAAATTGCTTGGCCTACTGTTGCTGCGATAGCCTTATGTTTGCTCTTCTGGAAGGCACCTCTCACTGTAGCAGAGGATAGACAATCCTGACTAGAATATGTCTATTGTTTCTCTTGAGCCTCCTGAGGGGAACAATAATTGTGGTGGTCGAACAATCATATTGCGTGACTTACTGTCGCGAGGATGCTTGTAGGTCACAGTCGCTATTCATGAAGAAAGCACCGCAGCTATTAACTAGAAGTTAACAATGAAAAAATTCAAGCAATGAGAAGGCATTGCCGTCAGAAATTTAAAAGGTTTAAATGGGTGGTATATTTTGTCATCGGCTATCAACCAGTAGAGTTGACACTTCTGCTTGTCTGTTAAAGGCCTTATTAGCAGTTTGATATTCCATTAATTTTCTTAAAAGTGTTTTACAAACTTTATAATGATATTAAAAAGGAAAGCATCGTTGAAAAAATTACTAGTTTTTCATTTCCACAATTACACCGCATTTCGTCTCACGTATAAAATAACTTCATAAACAGAGTTATTTAGGTTTGTAGCTCGTTTCTATGAAATAAATAATTCCTGTTTTTGACGGACTTCGAATGCCTGAAGAAGTTTTTGAGTTCTGTTGAAATATACGCACAACTTGAAAACTGTACCTTGTATAACAAAACAGCAACAGAATAATTTCAACAGCCCCAGTTTAAACTTTTGCTCTGACGATTACGAAGACTTACATCGAAACAACAAAGAAAGAACTGCCTTCTGCAATCAATATCTGTGATACACACTGACGTATTCAATTTTGAAAAATATTAAGAGGATCAGAAAATATTGTTGACGTTCCTCCCAAGGTACGACTCAGTTAGGGAAATCCGTTACTGAGAATGTTGTAACTCGTTTCAGAAATTCTAAAATCAGAAAAATAAAACCACAATCAATGGGTGAAAGAAGTATAATCTTTAGTCTCAAATGCCGCCTCACCATAAAGTATTTTATAAATAATTCGAGAAAAACTAGGATTAAGCTTGCATGACGCAATGTAATGTAAAGTGATTCTGACTTTGTGATCGTAAAAAACTTGGATATACAGAACATTTTTTTCATTTTCTGTACTCTTAGCTCAGGACAAAAGTGCTCTCCAGAATAATGCAGTTTGTTTAATCTGCGTGATATGCCAGCTATAGAGAAGAATGACATTATAAATGATTCCATAAATAAGAAAATATTCAGTCCGATGGCAATGTGATTCGCTGCCTGCACATTCTCTTTACTTTTTCACGTTGTTTACCTCTGACATTTTTAAATTTATTAAACTATACAAAATTTTTCTTCAGATTCATAATGATGCGAACATTTTTCATTTTCTCTGCGGATACAAATAATTGCGTTGTATTTTTAATTACCAATCGGAAAGAGGTGCTTTATCTTTCTAATTTTCAATACGCTCACGCTGTACATCAACACTTTTTGTTAATGTATTTATGTATTTTGCGGTTGCGTTATCATTTTTCTCGCTAAAGAAAACAAGTTTAAGAAGCATTGTCTTCTATTCCCATCGTATACTCACGTAACAACAATAGTTTTCATTGAAGATCGCGGCCCCTAGACAAATAATAAACTTTATATTTATGACTTGTTGAAACGATTTATTTTTACATATTAATATTTATGTCTTCCATAGCAGCTATTTTCAACTTAAGCTCAGTGTAGTGTTTATAAAACATGGATAAGCCCTGTATAACGCAAATAATAAATGTTAAGGTTTCTCTTGCTCGCTATAAAGATGAAACCAAGCGTAAAAAGTCACAAGAACGATCACAGGTGACTTCCATCACGCTGTAACGGGAGGTAGTGACAAAACTAAACAAGTGAAGCTTGAGTGGGCTGAAAATAGAGTTGAGTATAAATTAGAATAGAATAAGTTCGAATAAAATAGGATGCACTATACGTTAAAGTGCCCAATTCTACTTGAAAAAAAAACAGTTTTATTAGTATTTTCTATACTATTTTTCCCCCGGTTTCACTAGTACTTTCAAAAAAATAATCAACATTATTATTTTTTTGGATTTATGAACTCATTAAGGCTTCCTAATTTTTTACGCCATAAAAATTTAAGCCAAACATACATTTATAAAATCTACAAGCAAAGATGGATTCCTGACGTTTGTAAATAGAGTTCAAGTTAATTATGCTTATCCTGAGAGAATCAAAAACGGAAAAAATACGCATTAAAAACAGCTTCTAGGAATGTCTTCATTTAAGAAGTTCATTGATCGAGAGCATCTATTTGAAAATTAGATTTTCATAATTTTTTCGAAGCGGTGGTACACTATCACCTCATATTTTAAAATAGTCCTTTGCATACGAAGCTTTTCAGCTCGCTAACATGGAAAAAAACGAGACATTCTATAAAAAAGTTGGGACACTGAACTCATTATCTCAATATCTCCTTCGAAATATATGAACAATTTTAATTTTGCGAAAAGTTCTTCTAGAAAACTGCATTTGAACGGAGCACACAAAGGTAGAACGCAGAAAAAAAAATAGTTTAAGTTTATAGGTATTATAATTGCACATAAGATCATGCCATTGTTTGATTTTATTAGCGAACACAATTCATACAACTGGTTTCTAAGTATAGATGTTTATGAATATTGATTCATATATCCTAAATGTTTTACACCCATATATAATATTATAAGCATTGTATCTATAGTTCTATATGTGTAAATTTTTCGGTAAGATAAAAAAATTCTAAAACTCGTATTTTGTGAGGATTTCCCTCACAAACTCTCTAAAGTTGCGCGGGAGGCGCTTGAACTTTAGTACCTTAATAGATCCAGCTAGGCAGCCCGGCAGTAAGGTCGGAGGACGCAGGGCTGAGACAGTTAGATGCGTTTTGAAACTCGGTTCTTTTTGAGTTTGATTCGTTTTGATAATTTACAACTTAAACTCTGCTATGAAATGTTTGACCCCTAATTTCATGGATTTTGAATTTTATTAACGTTGCTGCTACGAAGGCCAGTGTTAGCGTCTTCGCGGTGTGTCTAGCTAATTTACTACTGAATGGAGTGACCTGAACTACCCCGTCATTAGTTATCGTGTCTTCGCCGTCAACTGCGCGTATTTGGGCCCCAGCTCTACGGGTCACCGGCGTCTCGTCTGTTAACTTGGCATCTTTCCTCTTATTCTTTATCATTGTGTGTTTGTGTGAGTGCTTGATTATTTCGATTACCGGCTTTCGTTTAAATTCTTACTTACTTAAAGGTTGCCTTGGTGACCAAATTAACTTACCTTAACCTACTTAAACTTACTTAAACTTGCTTATTTAACTCTGATGAGAGCTCTACCTGTTACAGGGGAGTCTATAACTCCCCTATTTGAGCTCCGTCTTCTCCTCTTACTATCTTCTTGAAAGTCCGGTACTCTTGCCCTTAACCTTGCCAGCTCTTCCTGCCATAAAGTTTCTACACTGGACGAACCATAAAGTTCAGGTGTGGTTATTCTCGAGTTTCCTATAAATTATAAATTGTCTTGTCTAAATTTGTTATACCTGACTATTTGTTGATAATCATTTTTCCTGTTGCCAACCTTCGTACGTGTAACCTTTTCGTCTTCTCGCAGTATATTCAAGAGTGGCTGCGTGGAGAATGGTCCGGTGCTCCTTGCGTTGGTACCTCATAACCAATTGCAGCTGCCTTGATTAGGTAATTTGGTTTTCACGACTCTGATAACAGCTCTGTTGATTTATAAATGCCACTATGTCTTCTTATCTCTGGTAACGGATCTGTCTATTTGTAATAAGGATGTTTATTCAATTGCTTTGTCTTCAAATTTTATTTTGTTAGCAGACGAGTTGGTGCCCTGGGAGTTTTCTTGACTGTTGCCGCGCTCCTGGAACGCTCCGCCGCCAGCACGCGCTTTTCTCTGCTGCGAGGGGGGGGCTGCTTCCCCGTCCGCACGGAAGACGCGGTGCAGCGCCGGGTCACCAGGGCTCTATCCTGGTCGTGCCGCACCTCCGCCGTGCCGCACCTCCGCCGTGCCGCACCTCCGCCGTGCCGCACCTCCGCCGTGCCGCATGACATCCGGCCTTCTACGTCTTCGTTATGCTGACGGCATTGGTGGCTCATGACCGTTCTTCTGCGGGTAGCCGTTGCTAGACCCGTGTTACCGCCTAACAACTTCTACAGCCGCTTTGGGTGGACGTCCCGTTCGAGCTCAATCAATCAAGACACTACTGGCCTTCGCAGCTTTTACTTCAACCTTTTAAGAAAATATTACTTATATAGCAATCGGCCAATTGCTTTAATGCGATACTATTGGAAGAACTTCACTTCCTAATAGGTTTTAACTCTAGCTTTGTTGCCTGTCTCTTAAGACGAGCAGGCTGTTCCCTTTTAATTGTTCGCCTAACCTTGGAAAGATCCTTGGAAAGATCTCGAGTCATTAATAAACTGATTTTCCTTGTTGCTTCTTTAATTTGTTCTTTGCTAGATTGTGTGGCCACGAATGCGCCACAATTTAATTGCATAAGCATTTTGATGCATAAAAAATATTCTGAATATTGTGTCTCATTGCGTAACTTTTTTCTTTGGTGAAATATATTTTGAATATTGGACTTCATTCCATAATTTACAGTTTAATAAAAATTATACTGGATATTGTGTTTCTTTGGGCCTGTTTGTTGCTCAATAGGAAAGTAAAGATTATTTCAGACTTTCAGTGAATGATGTTCATCAAAAAATATCATTTATAATTAACATTCCGAATAGTACGGCACTGAAGTTATTTCTTCAGCTAAACGATAATGCATTTTACCCGTATGCATTTACCCTTCATTTCTACCTTCCATCTATTTTTTCTATAATGTATGTACTTAGAATTCATAAGTGCTTCTGATCTCAGAAATAATTAACACATTGACTGCACTAAGACCCATCGGCTGATCGTAGTTAAGTATTTCCTGCTGCGAAATGACCCATCGATGCGTCGCTAGAAAAAGTTTCAACAATCTGTTGAAGTTATTGGTATTTAATGACCCTATTAATTTTAAGTATTAGTAAAATTTCTATTAACTTGTGAATTTAAATTTGAGTTGAATACTGAACTTCAGTTTAACACATCGCAGTCAACGTGTTGACTAAGTAGTCCAAGAGGAGCTCAGGGTTCTCAGAAAATATGTCGAATCATCCTACATGTTAACATTCACAATCAGAATCAGATATCAATGGTTTATCGGGACTGCCATAAGGGTTTGATGAAAGACCCTTCCCGCAGTACAAGTTCTGCATCCGACTTATGGCCTGTAAGCTCAAGTGCTTCACTTGACAGACTATGACTTGATTCATGATGAAGGCTCCCACCAAGGCATTTGCGATCGCAGCACCGAACAAAGAGGTGACTAAGGCCATTTGGTTGTGGTCGTGTTGGTCCCACTTTGGTAGGAATGAGAATGGAGGATACAGGATGAATCCCACCATGCCAAACCATTGTCCCTGTAATTAAGGAGTAGAATTACATTATGTGACGACTCAACAAAAAATTTACCCATTCAATTGACTAGAAATTCCCATAAATGCTCTGTGAATATCTTTCTAACATCCCTTCATCCTATACAACTCCCTTCTTGACATTTCAATATGGATTGAGCATACTGGATATTACGTCTGAAAATGAATTAAGTGAAATTCACGAAGAATAATATTAATAAAAGGAGGATATACTGTATTATTCTAAATCACACCGTGAAAGAGTATAAGCAACAATATTCGTTTTTTGAAATGATTAGATTTTGTAAGCCTAGTAACTGATGGGTTTCGTTTGGTATTCCTGGAAACGATAATTTTTCATATTTTCCTCGCTCATTGGTCACAGTTACCAGGCAACTTAACCTGTTCCTCATTCTGCTGCCTGGGAGGTTGTGTGCTCGCCCAACATTTTGCCCTTGGTTATCATGAATTATTAGGCAGAATTTCCGGTGACATGCATGTCAAATATCATGTCGTTCTTCGAAAATCGTTGAAAATTGCTGAGTTTTAACGTCTAATTGCAGAGATACAGCTGTTGACTGCTTCACAGTATGAAGCCTTCAAAGTACATTTTTAGTTTTGAAAGCATTGTACATTGTTCAAATACATTCCAATAAATCGCTACTTATAATTGCAATTTGAGGGGACAGACTTAAATAAATCTATCATTTTAGGGAAGAATTTCTCCGAAATTTTAACAATAAGTGTAAAATGAAGCAAGGATTATTTTATGATTGAAGTTCCTTTTGTATTTACCTTAAAAACTGTTTTTTTAAGAAAACGGAAAAACGGTTGTTTTTAATGTTGTATCTCTCAAAATTGTAGAGCTACAGAACCGGTAATTTATTTTATAGATAGTGAAAGTTATTATCTAGAGAAGTAACCGAATGGATTTCGAATGATTTGATTTGTTGAATTTCAGGACATTTTCCAAAAAAATGGAACTTATTTTTTCCTATTTCTTTTCGCGTCTAATAGTTTTTACACCCTATGAATAATAAAAATTGCTTCGCCTAATTCTTCAGATCTTTTTAAGCCCTATCGAAAGATATATTTGCAGTTCCTTTACTTTTAAACTCGTGAGAGAAGACGCACTTCAAAAGGCAAAATCTGAAATCTGCAAGTTTGCAAAATAGTCGTTTTTCTAAAAACTTAATTGTTCAAACTAAGTTTTTTAAGTCAACTTCATTACTTTTTAGCTCTTATTAAGCTCTATCGATTGATATACTGACCATTCATGTACCTTCAAAACTTTGGGAGGTGATTAGATGCTTTCACGACAATCTCATTAGCTGATGACAGAGCAGCCGGATGAATCCAACAGTTATATAATCATAATACATTCGCTGAGTGTTAGAATGTTTAGTTTCAGTAAGGAAGTATTTCGAGCAAAGTCATGAATGAACTCTCTTCCTATTTCCGCAGAGGAATTCTCAAAACTGACTCGTAATAAGTAGGTAAAGAGGGAGGTCACCCTGCCAATGGCGCGCGTTCAGGTCACGCAAGTGCTCATATTCTACCCCAACTAGAAGACGAACCGATGTACGTACATGCGAGCCAAATACATCGATGAATTCAGAAGATAATTTTCTATAACGTGAGCTCAGCTAAAAAAATCTAAAATTTTTCGGATTTTGACCTGGTCTGTCGCCTTAACGGTTGCTCTCACATCATTATTAACACATTGCCGGCGAAAGAGACATCGAATATTGAACTTCAGTGCAACCCATCGCAGGAAACATGGTAATGTTATATAGGCCATCAAAAATGGTAGGGTAAGTTTTCCAGTCGCCCCCGAGTGCCTCACATGGACGACGAGGGAAAGCGTGCGGCCGAGGCTGGCGAGGATGCTGCGAGGGAACACAAGCTCGAGGCCGCAGAACATGGCGGCCGCAAAAATGGAGTACACCAGCAACATATGAGCCTGTGGACACAAACGATATAATATAACAACGTGTATCTGCATCGCCGTAATTCGTTAATTACGTATTGGAATGTGTGGGAACCTCTAGGTATAGTAGAAGTAGTGGAACAAAGTGGGATATCACCGAAATGGGTTCCTGTTGGCACGTTGACTAGGTATTTGAACGTATTTTCAGCACTAGATCAATAATAATATTATTGTTCATTTACGTACGGGCCCGTTTTGATATCCATTTCAATAATTTCACTATCTTTTTTCTAAAGTAAGCGTACGAGGAAATGGCAAATATTGCTTAGTAATTATATTTTTCACGCTTCCAGAAAGGACAGAAATGTATTTGGGCAGTCGCGTCAGTTTGTCACTAGTGCTACTCATAACCTAATCAACCGTTGCACCCGAGTAAATGTGGTCAACATATTAAAGAATGCTTTGAATTGCTAGAAATCATTTCCAATGCCCTCCATGCCCTCCTCACAGTTTTATTAGCAACACGACAACAATAGGTGGCGTAAGAGCTTTTTTGTTAATTGTCTTGCAGAGCATAACACTGAATTGCTGGTCCACGGTTAGCAGAATCAACAGCAGAAGATATTCTGTGGAGAGAAAAATATGACCAAACGGGTTGGAGAAAAGTATTTGCTCGAGAATATTGTAAGGGATGGAATAATGTATGCACCATTCGAGGTGAATTGGCGCAATAATCGTACGTAACAAAGCAAACATATGAAAGAAAATACCGTGAATCTTTTTTCCAAAACTGGTATGTGTGTGTGTGTGTGTGTGTGTGTGTGTGTGTGGAGAACGCTTGCTTCGTGTATGAAAAGTTACCTCATTAACAAAATAAGTGGGCTGAAGAATCTGTCGAAAACCCGTCATTTCTTAAATTCATGGTCTGAAGGCTAGGTAGCCTTCGGTTCTTATATCGGAAGAGTACTTCGAAGAGTACTTCGAGTGCAGGCCAATCTGAATTTGGTCCTTTAAAAAAAACGTAACCAATGAATTTTTAAATTATTGTAAAAGGCGATAGTCTTGTGCCCACTGCCTCATTTGCTTTGGCTGCAAGATACTTTTATTCATTCGGACGTTCAATTTCTTATGGAATCTGTTGCTGTTCCTTACCCAGCACTCCATAAATTCTCATTCTCATTTGTCCAAGGTTAGGAATTAAATGCCTCTTTCTATGACTTTTCTTCCATGAGATCCGAAACATGAGGATAAGCTGCAAATATTTTAGTCTATTGTTAACACAATTATTTTATTGTTACTTCAAACAACTGAGAGGCCGAGCATCATCAGTTTTGATATGGATAAATAAATACTGAAACTTTAAGTGCAGTGGTAACTCAAGTTTCTTAGATGCTAATGGGAACAGTGCCTGCATTAAGTAGAAACAATGTTCCACTTTACATAGCAAATACATGGTCCGTGTCTTTTCAGGCAATACGCATCAAGCAATCAACTTGAATGAAGAACTTTTTGATTTCTTCTTTTATATCGTGTATTATTTTTTAAACACGTTTGTCTACAAAGTATTTATTGTCTTCCGGGTTTATATGTTTCGCCTTAACACAGTAAAAACATTAGTCCGTATCTTTCCATGCAATACTCATAGAGCTATCTACCTCAATGAGGAATTAGTTGATTTCTTTGGTTATTTTGTACAGAGAGATACGAACACATTTTGTCTAGTAATGTGTTTCGTGTTGATATGCTTTGCCTGAAGACTGTGAAAATATTAGTCCTGATCCCTCCATGCAACATCAAGCTCTCAGCTTAAAAAGGTAATTATTTTATTGATGCATTTAAGATGAGAATACACACCTGGGCGTTCATACCAGTCCGACCTGCAATATGGCCAGAGAAGAGAAGGCCTTCCACTACACAGGCCACCATGAACACGGCGAGGTCCGTTCTTGGTGGCAAGGGCCATCTGAAATTCAAAACGGGATTAGTGAATCTTGATTTGAAATTGTGATCAAATTTATGTAATCCCTATAATATATGCCACGGGGCTGTTCTTGAATTTTTAGAATTACATGGCGTAAGAATGAGAGAGGCGTTACTGAAGTTACGGTAAATATTATGTCGAATAAACAGGCTCTCATCAAAACTTTTCCGGTTCATATTCGTTCTAAACTTTGTCTAAGTAACTTACAAAATAGTATTAAGATAAGATAAGGAGTTTTTCTTCAAAGCACCCCTCAGGGGGTTACAACTATTGTATCTATGGGAGTTAGCGCTCCCAGGGGAAAAATGTGAGGGCCTGAGCTGAGAGTTAGGTAGGCCTTCTTTTTGTTGGAATAAAAGTTTTTTTTGTTATGTTAAGGACCAACTTTTTTCGGTTCACTGCAGTCCTGTTTTTCAGCACCTCTCACTTTCTTCTTCAACTTTTATCTTATTTCATGAACTTCTTTCTCATCTAACTGTTTCTATGTTCCTTCAGCATAGATTCCTCATTTTCTTATCTCCATACTGAATGGTGCCTTCCTCCTTCCTCTCTTCGATACGCTCTATTTTTGTAGCGGTTAGGGAGGCTTAAACTAACTTATAATCTAATCTAACCTTTTCTTCAGAGCAAAAACGCAAAAATTGTAGGCCAAACTTCTGCGGTTCAAGTCTCTTTTGTTCGTTAACAGAACTGTTGAAGAGGAGATGAGATCCCAAATGAGTAACAGCGACATACGCTTGCTGCTATAAATGGGACGCAGCAGCAGTGAGTTGGTTACTCCTCAAATGAATATTACTGAAAGTACTCTAAGTCCATTCATAAACTACTGCATATGAATCATTATAATTAACGTAACTCAGTGAGAGTTTAAAGATGTATCCCACTATCTAATACACATCATCGGACAATCAACTTCTACGAGAAATTCGTTAATATCTCTATTCATGTCGTGTATTAAGATTGAAACACGTTTTGCGCGATGATTGTGGTAGTGACTTATTGTGATGGGCTTTCATTGACATATAGAAATTAGCTCTATTGTGTTTGTTCGAAACATACCTAAAATGATTGCCACCGTTCCGTCATATTTAACAATCATATCTAGGGTTTGACTTTATATAGAGAAAGAATTCCTTCAATTGGTCAGCCAATATTCCATCAAATGTATTTCTCACACTTCAGTAAGCAGTATTTAGTCGTTAAGAAAGTTTTTCTAAATGCAGGAGAATTATACTGAGATTTATTGTGAACAAACACTAAAAAACGAACAAAAGGTGACACGAGAGCAGAATGTTACAGAAACGAATGTGGTTCTTGTTTAAGTATTGTGCTAGCAAATTTTGCAAACAAAACACTGCAACGAGACAAGGAAAAACTCAAATAACTGACAAAACAAAACTGGTTTTGTTTGATGAAGGTGGAAGTAACTTGTTGCGATGAGCTTTCGTTAGCATGTCGAAATAAGCTTAATTGTGTTCGTTTGAAAAATACCTAAAATGATCACCAGCATTCCGTCATACTTAGCTGTCAGATTCATTATTTTACTTCAAAGAGAGAAATAATCATATTATATTCCTGCTTGTTCTTTTCTTAGTTACTTAGTTACATAGTTCGACCGTCCGTTACGCTTTCGTTCGATTTTGCAGTATCATGAAGACCGAATTCCTGAGTGTTACATTAAAAAATCGCTTGTACACGCATTTTTTCACAATTTAGAGCAATTTCTCCTAATTGTTATGAAACATGTTTAATCAGAAGACCGTATCTCACATACGAATCTGTCATAAGTCTTGATACTATCAGCGTCTTTTCTTCATGTTTAAGTGATAATTTCTCCTTAGAACAACACAATGGGGCGAAATTCCTCGCGATAGAATGGGACGTTACCGGCACAGAATGAGGAATAAACAACGGCAGGAAATCCTCGACAGGGACAGGCAACGTCAGCAAGCGAGGCGAGCGGCAATGAACGATATACAACATGAAGAGTATCGTCGGCGAGACAGTCGAAGAGAGCACATAATGCCTGCGTGGAAATATGGACGAGGACCAGCAATCGCAGTACCGGACGCAGTAAAGGAATCTATCCAAGTAAAGAAGGCAAAATATGGTCGAGGAACAGCGGGCACGGAACCTAGAGCGTCAGAGAACTTTAATTTGGAAAAGAAGGCAAAATATGGACGGGGAGCAGCAAAAATTTAGGTACCATAGGTTAGATAATGTTGATGAAATTTTTTCACGGGACCAGGGTTTTGATGTTTGTCATATTATCAAGATAGCTTTGGTTTGGATACTATAAATTTGTATGTTAGTATATGTTAGGTTAGGATAAGTTTGGTTGAAATATGTTACGTTAGAATTTGGTAGGTAATTTTGACCGAATTTTTTCACGAGTCCACCTAGCTAAGCTATGGCATTAATTTAGGTTGGGATTGTTTAGGATGAGTTAGGATAGGTTAAGATATTTTTAAGATTAGGATAGGTTAGATGATGTTGACGAAATTGTTTCATGGATCCACGATTTCTTAAATATTTGACATATTATCAGGAACGGTTCGGTTTGGATTAGATAGGATAGGTTAGAATATATTGGGATGGGTTAGGTTAGAATAGGTTATTTAGGAATTGATAAGCCAATGATGACCGGGTCCACCTACCTTAACAATGGCATTCCCCGTGAAATTTCTACGGGTCTTGCTACTTCCTATTACTTTTCTGCCATGATTCAGTCAAATGTTTTTCTCACACTTCAGTAGCAGTGTCTAGTCGTCAAGAATGATTTTCCACACGGAAGGATCATCCCAAGATTCAGTATCGTATGCCTTAATGATGGAATTTATTATTTTATGGTAGTCGAACAGAAAGTGACACGAGTTCTCACACCTACCCTTTCTATATTTTTTCTGCTTTTGCTTTGGGTTTTCAACATATGCGAGTTCGGAGTAAAATTCAAAACGAAATTGTTTCAAGAGCTGTACAACACACAATATATCAGATCGCACCTCAACAAATCCAAGCCATTTTTTTATTGAATTGTAACACATTATGAGATTTAGTTCAGAAATATTTAGAATTACACCAGTACGGAAACTAATTAAGTGATTTAAACTCTTTTTCTGAACTTCCATTT
The DNA here is from genome assembly GCA_030386875.1 of Morinoia aosen. Taxonomy (NCBI): domain Eukaryota; kingdom Metazoa; phylum Arthropoda; class Malacostraca; order Amphipoda; family Talitridae; genus Morinoia; species Morinoia aosen. The sequence goes on from CM059571.1 coordinate 1,618,021, forward strand.
TCCTTCAGGCATCATTTAATTTTCATCTCAACGATGATTCAATTGTCATGGAGATACTTTTCATCTTATAAAGAACATCGAAATATCTGGGCTCTAATACTCATAATTAGGTAGCTTCATGTTAAACTTTCTCACTCAACTATAGGAATGAATTAAAAATCACCCGACGACCTGCAATCATTGAGCAAATCTGATAACAACTTTTTGTTCACTTGCATTGTGTCAAAATTATCATTCAATTTCGCTCAGAATGAATAGCAAAGTCCGCGATGCCTGCCGTCATTTAACAACTCCGGTAGAAGCGCTTTGCTCACTTGTAATGCATCAAAATTTGAGTGATGGCAGACAGGCTGTAGAAGAAGAACATGCACATGTGGTGCGCGTTCGTGAAGACAAAAATGCCGTCTCTGAAGCCATAGACTAGTTCCCCTGAAATATAAAATAAGGATCAGAATATTGTTTAAGAAACAGAAATTGAAGCAATTCAGCTAACAGGAACCTAAAACGAAATGAAACAGGATGACAATTTATTAGTACGACGAGAAAGTAATTCCTACTGATTCTGAGGACGATTTGCCGAAGACTGTAAAAAACAGTCGTCGACCTTAAAAAACATAACTACCTACTCAAGAAATGATGTTTGGAATTCATCTAATTCCCATACACTAAAGACTCACCAAAAAATGCTGCGATTGTAAGGGCTGCCAATACGATTGCCTCCACGGGAGCTCTAGCACAGCAGCCGCTGCCGTAGAGTGAGAACAGAGAACATTCGAAGTTAAGTTCGCTTACGTCACGCCCGTTGAGAACGGCTTCCCTTCTCGCTATTTGGTATCTCTTGATGGCGTTTTGAGCCCACAGGAGACCGAAAGCTATACCTATTATGGCAGGATCAGCGTGACCCATGAAATTTCCATAATCTTTCACGTGATGACCTGGTCCAAAATGCCCAATAGCTGCAAGTGGGTCGAATGACGTACAGTTCTCACCCTCATGCACAATCAGGTGGTTTTTAGTGTCTGAAGACTCCATAGTATTAGCTTTCAGTCACTTATTCGAATTTTTCTGTTCCTTTTTCTGTAAAAGAAGAAATTATTTAGTGTCATCACAAAACTTCCCCTCTCCCAGCTGAATTCAGATAGAACACACAGTGTAAGTATACTAATTCGGTCCTCAAATTGTGCTTCCCCAGTAAGAAATTCACGGTACACCAAACGTTTCCGTTAATAGAATGGCATAAGCCAAATTTTCGTTGGAGCCGATGTTATCGACATTGATGGCACAACGATGCCTACTTCACAATATAACAGGCTGTTTCTGGTCTATTCGTGAAATTTTTCTCGAATCTGTCTCTCAAATTTTGCAAAATGGTCTTCTTATTACATTGTGTACGATTTTTTTAGTTTCCTGGCCAAATAAATATCTTAGCATGCACTTGATGTTTAACTTCCGCCAAAAAAATTAGCTTTCTAATTCGGCGTATGAGAACGTTTTAAAATCAGAAAAACAATCACTCAACGTCTTTACTCCACCAATGTCAATAGATTGACAGAGGTATAGAATTCTAACTAATCACATTGGTGGAGTAAAAATGTTGAGTGATTTTGTTTTTATTTCAACAAGTAAAGAACCGGAAACATTTCGTAGAGTTGAGATGGTGGAAAATAAATCATATAGAGTTCGAGATACAATTCAAGTTTAAAGTGTACTGTAGAAAACTGTTCGGAAGATAGCAAATGTAAAATCGCGCGTGCCTTCATTTAGCTTTCATTAAGTTTCGTACAAATTGAGTTAGTGATTGCGGGTCGGTCAGCAGCATCATTAAAATGTCTTCAGTGGTGGGTCAAAACGCACAAAGCGCTTGGAGGCATCACAAAACGGTCTCCAAAGTTTAGATACCAGTTTAATCAGATCTAGTTAGAGCTGGTTAACTTTTTGTTGTCTTCAAACAAAAATACAGCGACTGGTTATGCTTTGAGGCCACGAAATGCATCACCAACGATGCGTTATGTTGTCCGCAAGCATTAATCGCCGCCGTATGAAAACCTTGCACTGCCTGAAGCTCCATCGTCCTTGTGTAAGAGAAAGCGCGGACAAGATTTACGGAGGCATGTTTTTGTTGCACCGATGACGTTGATTATTTTTTTTCTATTGATGACGATTTACTTTTAAAACTCTTTAGCATCCCATGTTAGGTGTTCGCGGCCAAACCTTGGACGCTCCACCTTGTGGCGTGCAAGCGGCCGGGGAATTTGTTCACGCATCTTATATATCATGCCTTTTTGTCGTGAGTGCCGTTTGATGGTAACTGGAATGCAATCTGCGTCTTTGAGTTTCGTAGTTTGGCTTGAAGAGAGTCCCCTCTCTTTCACTACACCCTGTCTAATTCTCCTAGGATATAAAGGAGAAATTTTTTGGGCCTACCCATGGATTTTGTTTTTTTCTAATTCTCATAGTCCCTCAGAAAATTGCAAATCACAGTTTTGCTACGATTTACCTCAGCTGCGATCGCACGCAAACTCTTGACAAACCTGGCTTAGGGACATTCAGATTTTGAGCACGCTCAACTTTGGTCATTTCGCTTCTTATAGGCTTGGTGGCAGCTTTACGCAATGACTGCTAATCTATAACTGAACCAAGCTAAAAACATTAGAATTACCATGGATTTACCATTTCATAATTTTGTTCAAGTGTAAAACACTTAATTTTTATTTGGTAATATCCGAATAAATTGTTCGGAATATACTTTTTCGTCTACATGTGAGAAAAAATCCCCACAGGGTGTACGTGAGGTTAACATTTTAAATTGAATTCTTGTTTTTTTGTCTCTGTGCGTGTTTCCTCAGGTGTTTTTCCTGGTTAGGAGGGGTTCGCTTGCCATCGCCGAGAACGGGCGCTTCTTGGCCTCTGGTCTCCTGCTCGCACTACCTTGATCGTCAGACCTTCACCTTGTAGGGGCGGTCGTATGTGGCGCTGGTGGTTGCTCGTCCTCGTAACATACGTTCCTTCGCTGTGGCTTTGATTGCGGAGTCGCTGGAGTTTGTTTGTTTATATTGTCATTATTTATTGAAGTTGGTTTAGAATTGTTAATTGGGGTATTTGGTTCTGAATCAGGTTACTTTACTTGAGCTTGTCTCTCTATTTCGTTCTCCCAGCTTTCTTGCTTAATAGTGTTGTTTGCACTTGGTTTTGCTGGGGGACGACTTGCCTGTCCTCAACCTTGGGACACTTGATCTTGTTGAATTACTTGACATCTTGACTTTTTGACCTCTTGACTAATTGCATCGTCATCCATCACTCTGTTCTGCACGTTAACACACTGAGGGCACCATTTCCTTAGGTGGGTATAATTAACGTAAAGATAACTGAACATAATTGCATTTATTTCGTTAACATTTTACTGCTGGCTCGTCCACTTTCAATATACTTAATCGTTTTTTTCTCTTTCCACTCATAGTATACGTTTGGGAGCTGTCTCTGCTGGTCAACTGGGTCTACGGTTGCAGCAGCCGCTATTTGAAAGGTACTAATGTCGTTACATGTCTTATCTTTGAACCTTGCTTATTTTTTATTCGACCGATAATTAAATTCATCATTACTATTATTACCGTCATTACGAGCTTTCCTAAACCTTCATATTTTTTTCCAGCTACTCTTGCGATCGCCCAGTTGTTCGCGAGTGGTGCCCCCCTTGGACCGGCTGAGTAATTGTGCCAAGCCGTTTTCCGATCGGCTACACCACGGCGAGGGCGGCGACGACGACCGTCCGTTACTGTCGTCACTGTCCGTCCGTTCGTCGCAGGACGAGAGGACGAGAAATCAGAATAGGTAGAACAAAAGAATACAAATATCTAGGTTGTATGATGAGTGAAGATGGATGTACTAGAACTAAAGGTGAGAAAGTGGCTAAAGCAATGCAGTGGAGTGGACGGTTAGGTAGTGTGGCCAGATACAGAGCAAACAAGTACGAATGTGTGAGAGGAATGTGGAAGTATGTTGCTGTACCTAGTGTCATGTATGGTATGAGTGCTCTTGCCTGGAATGGAAGTGATCTTGAAAAGCTGGATGTGATACAAAATAAGGTAGGACGTGTAGCATTGGGTGCTCCGAAATGGACAGCTACAGAAGCCATTAGAGGTGACCTAGGGTGGAGCCTATTTTCAGAAAGAATGATGAAAGCTGTGCTGAATTATAAGGTGAGAATTGAAAGAATGCAGAATAGCAGGTGGGTAAGGCGAATCTTTGAATGGAATCTGAGTGTAAGCTATTGGGAGAAAGTATGTTGGGGGCATGCAAGGAAACTCAGTATGCAAAAGATTATTCATGTTAGAATTGGGAGACCTGTGGATGACTGGAGTTTAATAAATGTAGGAGGTGTAGGGCCTGAGTGGGACTGCAAGAGGTGGAAGAAAGAGATTGAGAGACGAACAAAAGAGTATGGATTGAATAAGTGGAAGCTTAGCATGATGCGCAAGCCTACACTTAACTGGTATATGAAAAAGAAAGCACCTAAGTTTGAGCTGTTCTATGATGGTAGTTTTGGAAGTCAACTCTTGTTTGCTGTGAGATGTAAGTCATTGAGTGTGAACAGACGTACATGGAGATGGAATGAGAATAATAACAGATTATGTCAGCAGTGTAATAGTGGAGTAGAGGAAACAATTGAGCATTTAGTGCTGGAATGTAGTAAGTATGAGCAAGAGAGAGAGAGTTTTATGAATGTGGTGTCTGAGCAGTATGGAGAGAATGAGTGGAATGCCAGATGTGCTGAAGATGATTGCGGTATGAGCTGTCTTGCTGGATTGGATCAGGAGTGCAATTTGAGTATCATCGAAGCTATGAAATTGTTTCTTGTGCGTGCCTGGAGTAAGAGACAGTGACTGGAATGAGCCAGTCAGGTAGAATGGTCAGTAATGACCCAATATGCCTGGGGATGGTGTTTTGACGCACTGGCTATCCCAGTGACGCCATCCAATGGCAGCTTGTGACGAGGATTGATAAATCCTGAGTAGTTTAGTGGACAAGTCTGGTACCAGGCGCTGAACTCTTTGTGTGATAACTGTGGAGGGAATTGTAGGCCGTTACAAAGGCCCCGACGCTGTCGGCCCTCAATTTCAAGTTCAAGTTCAAGTTCAAGAGTCCTAGCGTCTGCTAGTCAGCTAGACGCTAACCGTCCGTGGCTGTCCGTTTTGTACGGACCTGGAGAAGGACTGGCAGGTGTTCAAGCTACAAGTGTTAAAGGCCGTTGGCAAGCGACCTACCTTTGAATAATACTTCTATTAGGTTTTAACTTACTGCGCAGTCGGCACGAGGTGCTACGGGGCCCGCCGTGTGCCGCCGATGTACCGTTTTTGTGCGTTAATCGTAAAAATTTAAACTTGTTGACGTTCTGCGAACTATGAACGTAAATAAACTTAACGAAACCTATTGCCTAAACTTAGTATTTAATTAAGGTCTAAAATTGCGGTTTGTGTTGAATGCCAAGATCGCCTTCCTTCGACTTGGCTATTTTAACATTGTTTTAAGAACCGCTAAATATAAGTGTGTTTTGTTCCTTGAATAAAATTATTGGCTAATCTTCCTGTTTTGACATTTGCACCTGATCTCTTCATGGCGACTTATTTAGTGAAACCCTCGGTTTTCGCCATACTGAACCAAACTAAAAACATTTGAATTACCATGGATTTAACATTTCATAATTTTGTTCAAGTGTAAAACACTTAATTTTTATTTTGTAATATCCGAACATATTGTTCGGAATATACTTTTTCGTCTACATAATCTTTTAGATTACTGTATTTGTGAACTCAAGAAAGAAAACTTGAGAATTTTTTGATGCAAAACAGTTCCTTAAAAATTTTTGACGTTGATTTAGATTTATTGTCAAATGTGTATAAGAGTTTTCAGATTGACATTTCATGAAACCAAAGTCTCAAACAATAAATTATCTGGTTTACATTGCAATAATAACCACTCCGCATCTGGCATCCCAACTGGACTTCCAGATACAAGGTCTCCTCTACTGCGATTTTTTATTAAAACTCCAACTAAAAGTTTTTGCTGGATCAAAACCTGTTTGGTAACCCAGGCAAACTAATGATCCTATACTTTCCGACTGCATAAAGTTTTTCAATGGTTGGATGCAGTCGTACTCAGCTTACCACCTCTGTCTGAGGAAAAAAGGAAGATATTTTCGCATCCTAGTTAAAATCACGAAACTATTGCGTCATCAATTCACAGTTGAGCTTTAAATTGTTTTCATCGTTGCTGCTGTCATCTGAGTTGATTTCTGAATGTTCTTTTTGCATTGCTTACCTGCATCTGTGTTGAAATGGTGGATTAAAAATACCCAGTTTCGTTTCGTGACGGTTGCGATTTCTCGTTTGATTTGAGCGTAGTTGAAGAGAAAATCTGACGAGTCAGAAGCGAAAAAATGAAGATGGGATGAAAAGATAGCAATTTAATTTGAGGATGAATTTAAGGTAAAACGCCGTATTTCAGCTACCAAAATAATTCACTCATTGATCAACATATAGTAATTTTGATCATTTCTTAAAATAGTATTCTTACATGAACCAATCCCTCTTAATACGGTATTAGATACTTGAAAATAAATTTTGTAGTTAATTTATAAATGAATAAATTTAAATATTTAAACAAGAAAGCCAAACATCAAAATAAATTGATGAAAATATTCCTTTTGTGAATTTTAGACATCGATTCATGTACTTGCATCGAATGCAATTTAGAACGTTTATATATATGTAGAATGCATAATTATGATATTAATATACATCTACAAAGCTTCTGCAAACACATAATGTGAAGTAGTGCGCATAAATTGTCGTTTCATTCCGAACTTTAAGGTTGATAAATAAATAAAAAATCAATTAAGAAATATGCTCGGATGCCATGCACGTTTATTTCATACCAGTCACACATGATACGGACAAAATGACTACGTGTGTGATAAATAAGTGAACTCAGGTCAAGTGCGAAGAGCTTCCAGGTGAAAACAATGTACCGTGCTCCTGATTGGACCGCACCAAACACTCGGTCTATTGTGTGACTCCGAAGGCCTTTAAATAAAAGTAAGCATATACGACAGCCTATGATAAGTTGTGAGTTGAATCTATTTAAAAACCTTTTACGGGAATAAAAGGCTATCGGCTGAATTCAAAAGCAAACAACAAAAAAGATGCGATTGTAGAATGGAGTGATATTTCAACGCTAACTTGTTTAAACTCCAAAGTAAAGAACAAAACAAACATCGGCATCTTTGGGATGCTTTATTTCCAATCAAGCCTGATACATATGATTTTAAGCATTGGTTTTTCAAATGTCTTATAACTAACCCTATATATAGGACACCATGACGGTTCCCCCGTAAAGCCGGTACCCATTTCCGACTCCTGGGTTGAGTGGGGTATTGTGCTTGAGCTTTCCCTTATACCCAACGGGGAAAATCTCCGCGCCAGCGCCGGGATACGAACCCTCGTCTCCAACATACAAGGCTGATCCCTTAACCACTGTGCCACGGAGAGCACACAGAATCAAAAATATCTTACGACAGAAGTTATCATGTTACTTTATTTTAATATAGGTTTCTCATATACCCATGTTCTGAGTGAACAAAAAGAAACTGATACATGTGAAATTAAGTGTGTTATGACTTTTTATAAATTCTACACTATATTGAATGTTTAAAGATTATTCGAAAATTATATTCTAAGAAATAATGAAGCATTAAATATTGCAGGAGTACGAACAATATGGTTTTGAATCTTTCATAGATTTTCGATTATAAGTTATTAAAAACCACTCTAACGAAAAAGGCGCTCCCTTGAATAATTGAATAGTCAGAACTGGACAAAAAACTTCACCCCATATAATTTTTCCATTATATGTAAATGTTTTTTTAAAAACGAGTAAATATGGTCGATTCTTCACGTCACTATTAATTACATGTAGTACCCAGTTATGAAGAAAGAAATAAATTTTAATCCCTTACACTGAGAAAAATTTTGTCGCAAAAGCGGCACACTTTTGTGTGTCAAGTTGTCGCAAAACCGGCACACAAAAGTGTGTCAACAATATACATGATTAGCCCATGTATTTTGACACACTTTTGTGTGTCATGGGCTTATACGACACACTTAAGCGTGCCAAACATGATACACTTAACGTAAGTCAATTTTATGTCTCATAAATATTTCACTTTCTTAGACTAACAACTAACTACACTGATATACAGATAATATCCAAGAATTAGAAGAAAAATTAGGGAAGATTTGATGGTTTTTTGGGGAGCATTGTACTCCAGTCACAAAATTTAAACACAGTTCGGTTTTCTACAAAAAATGTTCATCAATTTTAAACCTGAATAAGTGTTTCAAGTCTTTCAAACGCTTTAATATGTGGTCAAAGGAAATACTTCATTGTGTATCAAAATCATTCAGAATAACCGTTTGACACACCCAGGTGTGTCAAAATTTCTCTCAGTGTACTAGCACAGTAATTTTTCAAATCCTCCAACATTTGAACGAGTTCACTAATATTATTTTTGTATTTCGTGCATATGCTAGTGGCTAGTGTACGTGTATGCTAGTAGCTAGTGTACGTGTATGCTAGTAGCTAGTGTACGTTTATGCTAGTAGCTAGTGTACGTTTATGTATTACCAGTCACACAGGAAGCAGACAAAATATCTACATGTGTGACGAGTAAATGAATTGAGGTCAGGTATGAAGTGCATCCGCGTAAAAAGCGTGCTAACTGTGCCCTTGACTGAACCAGACGCTAAAGACACCGCTCTGGCGCTTAATTTTCGCTGAAGCTGAGCACTGTCACTGCACTTCTATGCTCCTTTTTCTTTTAATGTACCATGAAGGGAAAATTTGGAGTTGGCTGGAAGTTGGAAAGTTGGATTCGAATGAAAGATATTTCGTTGTAAGGAGTGTTCCGTATTTTTCGTAGCAGTGGCTGAGAACTGGTAATGGAGTTTCAGTGATTAATTCTGTCAGTCATACAAAAAAACGCCAACTGTCGGATTTTGAATTTATATTTTTTGAACAGATTTGTGTTTTCTTATATGCAAGACATCCTCTATACATTCAGTTCAATTGCCTGAAATTTTGTAATAAGTGGACATGCGACTGCAGTGCACTGCTAGAAAGTTCAAGTGAATAAAAACTAAGCACGCTGTTTTTACTTCAGATCGACTAAAATATCTCTTCTCAAAGTCAAGCGAGTGTCTGCTGGTAGCGAGAACAACTGCCGTGAAAAAGTAACCTGGAGTTGGGGAGGCTATAAATGGGTACGTTTTTTCCGCTCTATGCTTTCGGTTTTTCTGACCACCGAAAGTAGGAAATTTGAGGTTAGGCCGCCTGATTACCAAATACAGCACGGCAAGGTCGCTTTTGCTTTTCCCGTGTCATAATTTTTTAAATGCATATGTAGGTCATAGCTTCGTATTTTATTTCAGGGCGATTTATGGTAGATTATTTAGAAGAAAGCATTGTTTGCTTCAACTTTGGAATTGTGTAATAGTTTCGAACGTAAGGTTTAGCATTTATCGAGAACTAAATTATTACAGAGTTAACACATATCAAATTGTTGTGTCATAAACGAGGATTTTACCTGAAAATTTCAGGCAACGTTGGCCTTCATGACATGCACATGCTAAGAAAAAACGTACTAATACGAGCAGAGCTTAAAAACTGAAAACCATGTTTACCTAAACCTCGTTTTTTTCACGTGAGTAAAATTAAAAACGCAGTGCTTTAGTGTTTGTTTAATAAGGGTCATAAATATAATTCGTCTGTTTCTGACAGGAGTACTTATTTTTAATCAGAAAATGTAAATCAACATCAAAAATAGTAAAATAGTAAATATCAAAGAACTGTGAAGAACTTTACAGGTGATCCTTGGAAGGATCGGAAGAAGGTTTATGAAGGCCAATCAAGAGTTTTTCCCGTCATTCTACGCTACAAACTGAACGTGAAGCTGTAATGAGTCTTTTTTGACAACTGACAAACCATCCGTTGGATAAATGTGGTGAAAAGTGTTCGATGTAATCATCTGAAAATAATTATTTATTGAGAAAACCTGGCGTCAGAGCCGAAATAAACAAAAAGTTATGAGTGAAATCGATTGAAATTGGCAGAGGACAACATTAGGGTCTACTATTTGAAAGATTTGTTCACTGACAAAACTCGTGCTTCTTACGATGTCCTGATACCGCAGAAGACGGAGGTAGTAAAGCGATAGACTCCCCATCATCGTTTGAGGTGCCCACAAGGTGGTGGAGGAAAAGTTTTTGGGCTTTAATTATCTGTGAATTCTTAGCTCATGGAAATTACCAGATGGCATTGAAATTACTATAAATTCATACATATGTAGCTTTCATACAAGAGCGCATTCAACCGTGGTTGATAAAGCTGTGGGTTGCATTCAGAAAGGAAGTTATTTCCCACACAATTCTTTCCGCCAAAAATTTCCGGGTGCGGATGATGGGGTGCCGTGCATATTCTCGAGATTTCAATCAAACTGGTTTAGACCGGTAAACCATTCGAAAAAACGTCTAGACGCAAATGAACGTATATTCCAGAACATGGATGAGTTTGTCAGAAGCAATTCTTGATCTGTCTTGAAGAAATGCAGCGATTAGTTTACAAATTCCAAGGCTCTATAATACGAGAATTGCATTTTGCAATATTCCGAAAGTAACTAACTCCTTGGTTCAAAAACTTTTTATCTGAATTCTTTCGTAGAACATTAATGCATATTTTATGCCAATAGGAGATCATTTAAATGAAAGTTATTGTACGTACAATATTTTTCGCAATTTTTTAAATGGGTATGCTCTCTTTTCAATATGAGAAATAATATTTAATTTAATATTTTTCTTGTGTCATGGGTTTTGTTAACTTTCGTTAATAATTTGGCTGATTAAAATCTTCAGCTATTCAGAATTAAAGTTATTGTAAATCATCAGTTACAAATATGAATTAATTTTGCTAATTGCAAACATTCTCCGTAAATTTATCGGTTAGCTTCAGTTAATATTTAGAAAATGTTATCCCGTTTATCAATTGACACGCTGTGTAGATTAGTTGAGGTATTGAACAGTTGAGGTATTGTAAGAATACGTGTCATAAATTCATTCTTTTCATTCGCAAGAAATCCGTTCCTCTGCTCACTTTGGTTGTAAATGTAATTTCCTCGAAATATCATTATCTTCCCTGTTCAAAGTACTTTTCAAGTCAGTTCTAAGAATTTACATGCCAGCAGTTCTTCTGACTTCCCAAACTAGCTGGATGGTCACGGCTTGTAAGGAACAGTATTTACCCACTGTTTTAAGAAGTAAATACCGTACTTCTGGATAACTTTTGAACGAAAGTTGTCGCATCCGTCACGCCACTCATTCTGCGTCTGAACACTCTTAACCTCGGATGAGCGGCTAAGCTACGGATGCATTTTCATCATTGATGCAACGTATGTGTTGTCCATCTGCTGAGCAAACGGCAGGTTTCGCACCGGAGAGACCAAACATCTCTGACTATTTGACAGCTTGTCGCGCAGAGTGTACCCTTGACTCTATTGCTTTCTTAGTATTGCCTTGTTTATTTGAATGTCTCGTCTTCCTCAATGCTGTGTCTACACGACAAAACTAAAACTAAATTCGCAGTTCACAAAAACTTTTCCGTAGAATGGATTTGACGTCATCACTCAACCTTGATTTTCCATTCTGAGTAACGCTGTCTGCCATTCAGAACCCTATATGTTCCATTTCTATTTATGTTGTCATAAAATGTATTGAAGATTACGTAAAATGATCTCCGCAAAAAAAGTTGTTTTACGCTGTAATACATTTAACTCTGCTCTTTTGTAATACATTTAACTGTGCTCTTCTTCATATTAGAAAGGATTTTTTCATCTTGTAATTTTCATCCCAAACGTTTTCCATGAAGTTATCATGTTTAAAGAAATGCTCAGTTATGCATTTGCGTCTTCTTTTTGACGGGTCCACAACTTTTGAATGATGCCACAGGATTCAAATCACAAAACAGTTCCCCTTAAAGCCTTCAGTCAATGCTAAACAATTGAAATTAATACTGTCACGAAAATGCCTCAACCGGCAACTGTTAAGATCGCAAATCACGCGCGCATAACCAAACATGGAGCCGTTCACCCATGCCACAATTGAGAAGAAATATTATTAAATAATTTGAACTGGAAGAATGAAAAACCCAATTCGTTTTAAAATTTATAAAAAAAATTCATCACAACAGACCCTTGCCACAACTAGAGTCGAAGTAATATATAATTTTAACCGGTAAAAAATTTCAACTAATTACTTGGATTAAGGATCGCCATCTATATATAATATTTATTTACTTCAACGTTTTGCCGTTTGCATAGTCTAACTACGAATAAAATAGCAAGGATAGTCACTTTCAAAATAGACATTATTTCTCACATTTTTTCTTTAGATATTTAGCTCCGTACGAATAAGACTCTGCTTAGCAACAAGATAGTAGAGGAAAAGCTTCCGAACTACGGGTTGTTGTGCAAATGAACTAGCGTGTTAGTCATGCTATCATTTGCGTATATGAACTTGTAGATCGCCTCCTCAATAGCCACTTGAGAGAGCAAATCTATTTGGCGAGTAACATTTCGCTCAAATGAGTGAAATCGACGATTGGCGAACAAATACCTACAAAATTACTATCTTCGGAAATTAAAGGGCATCATGATTCAGTTAGATGTGTATCTAAATAGATAGATTGAAGTTATTCGTATCCAACCACAACTTATGAGTAAACTAACCACATGTGAGTGAAGAAATGTTTTTGCTTTGTACAATCAAACATGTCATTACGGAGAAAGCAGATATCCGTGCGTGAGCAAAGATAAGTGGGGATTAGATATCACAGCATTTTCGACGTTTCATCATTTTTTTTCATGACATTTTTCAAAGCAGCAGTGGAACGTAACTCTCAGAATCCTTCATAACATTTTCAATTAATTCAACACTATTGCATACCTATATCGTACTATGGAAACTGTCTCGTTAATTGCCCCTTCTTGACTTGAGCGTTAATTCATACATAATACATGCAGTTCCTTAATTGCCACTAACTCACGCGCATTCAGTCTCATGGAAATACTCTCTTATAAAAGGTGAAAAATATTGCTAATCGTAATGAATCCCGGAGGTAGTTTAAAAAAAAGAGTAAAGAATTTTGAGGCTTAATTGAGTCAACAGCGAAACTATTCGCGCACACACACACACACACACAGACGCACCAATGTTCAATGTTTTCATCAGCTTCTTATAATTTAAAATTTGTGTCAGTCTTAACTTGTCGAATGCATTTTTAGGCCATGATAAGTTTTGAAACATAACTTTTGAAGAGATCTAATTTGAAAAACTTAATAAATAAGGGCATCACACTTGAAGTAATTGAAGAAACCAATGCAGTGATATATTTCGCTTTGCAGGGTACAGTTTATGGTTTTTTATTTACATTTTCAATTTAAATAGAGAGATTTCATTTACCGCACTATTCCACAAAGCTTCACGTATATAGTCACGGAATAGGCAGCAAATGTATGTATGTAGATGTCATTATCATTTTATGGTCATATTTCTTGAGACGTAAAGGCTTTGGATTGATTAGAAAATAAGGCTTATTGACTCACCGAATACAGTAATGAATATGCAACTATTTCAAAACGCTAAGCTGTTTCTTTACATTTACCACGCAATATGCAATTAGGAAATCGAACAATTTTGATGCAGCAGCTGTTACAGAAATACGAGTCGCCGCTGCAGCTGTGCACTAACTGTATAACGAGGATCGACGGGCACAAACACACGCACCCTGTCAGAGGAAGTACTGCATAATTTACTGCTGCTAAAATTTGAGGCTGAAAGGGAAGCTTCCACCTGTAAGAAATGGCCCTAAATCTTACAACCCTGCTAGTTGAAATGAAAATACCATTCAATTAAAAACGATGGATTTTTGAAATCGAAGACAACACCACTATACTAAATGAAAACTCAAGTTATCGGTGCTTTATCTTCGCTTAGAAGTTTAATGCCGGTGCAAAAATTAGCAAACAGAACAGAAAATTAAAGTTGTTTCTTCGGCATCGCCTCAGATGAGTTTTGTCTTGAATTGATCTGAAATTTATGACCCTAATTTAATGTTTGAATGCATCGACGGGCTCAAAAAAAAAACATTATCAAAAAATAATGATATAAGAATTTAAATGTGAAAAATACCCTAGTTCAATGAATAAAAAAATAAAGTGTTATGGGTATTACCGGAATAAAAGAGCATGTTATTTAGTAGGTACTAATTTTGTCATGATGTTCACATGGCACGACCTAATCGGACCATTTTTTACAAATCAATTCTTATATGATGTTCTTCAGTATTTTTTATATTGAAGAAAATCATAAAAACTTTAGATAACTGAGTTAAAAAATATTTCGCTTGGATCAATTGAAACACAGGTTAGAAATGGTACGAGAAATAAAATTTCGAAATTACGAAAAATCTTCAACGGCGGTGGGTGCACGGCTAATTTCGTCGCTGACTACTCAGTGTACTCTCATAGTGAGTACACTGAGTAAATTTCTCTTCAATTTCACATACACATAGAACTTTCATGATCATCGCTTGTTCACTTCCTTGGCTGGTTGCCACTTTCCACGCTCAATTTTCACTAATAACATCGGGCAGAATTTAACATCCTGACACGCGCTGTCATGTCATACGAATGCAATAAGTTTTGGTTTTAAAAAGATTTATGTAAAAACTAACAACAGCAACTTCACAAAACTCGTTCTATGATCAACCATGCTTATCTTCAACAAAAATTGTTCGCTTCACAGGCTTCATAATTTGCATCGGTATATTTAGTTCTAAAAAGCTCGGTGCTTCGAGTGGCAAAATTTTTCGAATGTTCCTCTACCATCACATTAACAGACATAGCGATTAGCTCTCTCCCAAATACAGCGTTTAAGCAACTAGTCGACTCGAAGCCCAGAACACACTAGCAAACAACCAACGCTAACCTACTATCGAACACATAACGTTTAACGCACTAGCGAACACACAGCGTTTAACCCACTAGCAAACACACAGCGTTTTATGCACTAGCGAACACACAGTGCTTAACGCACTAGTGAACACACAGCGTTTAACCCACTAGCGAACACTACAACGCTTAACGCACCAGCGAACGCACAGCGTTTAACCGACTAGGGAACTGCTTCCTACTAGCATTTGCACTCTGGCGAGCACGAACGTCACCACATCAACCACATCGAAAGGCTGGGAAAATACGTCTGTGAAGCGGTGTACATATAAGAGCCTCGTTTGGAATCAACACGCTCATACTTTTTCCTCAGGTTTTACTGAAGTGACAACTTTTTGCGGACTTGACACTGGACTAGAGAGATCTTCTTCCTCAACTATCTATAAAACTGAATTCCTCCACACTATAAGTCTCACACGAACAGTGCAATGGTTAGTGCATCGATAATGAGTCTTCAATATGAAATTGATATTTCTTCTCGATCGCGTTCATCCGTTTTTTTTGTCTGTTAAAAGTTTATTGTCGGTTTGCTAATTTAATAGCAACTTTGAGTGACATAGGCAACTGATTGTTGCTGAATATTTCCTTTGGAGAATCCCATTCGACTCATTTAGTTTTTGGTTTCAACTAATGTTCTAATTCCAGTTTTTTGTGTGTGAGTTTAATTAGATGATTTACAATGCTGCCGTACTGCAGATTCGTTGCATTTTTGGGTATTTTTAGTGTTGGAGGGTCAGTGTGTGAAATTTATCTATCAATAAATTTTTATATTTCAAAGATATAGTTAATAATGTATATGGTTATGTACGGGCAGTAAAACGGTGGATGACTTCTTGGGCTTGCTTTATTGGGTAGACCGTAGCAGGCGAGATTGCAGGTGGGACGCGTGATCGATTGAGCGCGTGCTCTAAGGGGCTCACCGCTTATAAGGCCTTTGAGGCGCACAGGGTAGGGGGGCGTGTGTGTGCGTGCACAGTTACTACAGTGGGTAATATCCATTGAGAAATTCGAACTAAATGGAATAAATAAATTAAGTTAATGTGTATCAATTGAAAAAAATATTGTTAACGCAGAACTTCAGCACCTGGAAAGTTACTTTCTGTGTAATTTACGTTCTATTTAGCAGTTAATTTGGCGCATTGAACTCTTAAAATTTGGCTCTAGTTTCTCGTGAATTGCCTCACCCATGCAGGCAAGAGCAAATTGTTTCAGGTTCATGTATTCAGTTTTCAGAGTTAATTTACTCAATAGGAAGTGAAACAAATAGAAACCTTTGAAATCGTCTCTCAAATATATTTCATCCTCGTGTGAATTGAATTCTTTAAAAGCAAATAACTGTGCTCAGTGTTCAAACATAGAACTAAATTCAGGTGTGAAAACCTGGACACAGTTGTTTGAGCTGCTGAAACCCCTCCGAGGCATCTTTTTAAATCGATTTACCTCATAAATGCAAAGTTTCAAATGCTCTGAAAATCTTCTATAAATCGAATCAAAATGCAGTACGAAAGGAACCACTTGCTACTTGAATATAGTCTTCTCGGGAGGGCGGCATTAGCTAAAATTACCATCGTAAATAAGAATATTCACATGGCAACACACGTTGAAAAAATAATTCATGTTAACATTTCAAGAAAGTATTGGTGTTCACCAGCACGCTCGTGTGCACCAGACGCAATCGTCAAAAGCATGGGAAGAGAGCGGCTTATACAAAAAAAAATTGTTTTCGGAGCTGACATTTCGGAATAGAACGTATAGAACAACTAAACATCTCGTAAAGTAACATTTCCAGGAATTCTCAACCTACTGCATGGCGTACCCAATGTCTTAATGGACTTCAAAATTTGAGTTGTTCACCAAATGAATTTTAGAGACGATTTCAAGGGTTTATATCTGCTTCACTTCCAACTGGGCGAATGAACTCTGAACACTGAATGCATTCAGCGACTGCAATTTGCTCTTGCCTGCATTGGAGATGCGGTGCACGAGAAACTAGAGCTAAATTTTAAGAATTGAATGCATTCGAAAACTCAGAAACCGAAATAAATTACGCAGAAAGTCACTTTCCTGCTAATGAAATTCTGCTTTAACAACACCTGTTTCTTTATTGATCCGCATTTACTTTATTTATTAATTAAATTATGCTAAAATTTCCCAATGAATGTTACCCAATTTTGCAACCATAATCATCACGAACTATCTCCCCGAAATACATAAAATTTATTAAAAGAAACATTGAACACACTGACTGAACGCTAAATGAGTCGAATGGGATTCTTCAATGAAAACATTCAATATCAATCAATTGCCAACGTCATTCAAAATTGGAATAAAGTTAGCAAACTGACGATAAAACTTTCACGAGCCAAAAATATATTTGAATACGTTCGAGAATGAATTTCAATTTCATTCTGAAGATTCTTTATCGATGCTGTAATAACTGTACTGTTTTTATGATCGAGACTTGTAGCGGGAGGAATTTAGTTCAAACTTGACAGGGGTGAATACGGTCAAGTCCATCATTAAGGAGGTCACTTCACGATTCGTTATTCGATTCGTTTGAAATTTGGCCCGTATATGTCTTTGTTGAGAGTGCACATTTACTTTTTCGATTTAGCCCTTATTTTTTCGGAAAATACGAAATACTAGTTTTTTGGTACATTTTTATGGATATTTCAAAAGAGTAGAAATCATTGAGTTTTCATGCTAGAACAAAACCAGTGACAGTTTTAGAATCCTTGGAGCATTTCTAACAATAGTACGGTTTGAAATTCTAATTTTATTCGATATGCGATATTTTATGAATATTTAGCAAATAAAATAATTTTGGTTTTTGAGCTTCATATGGGGGTTCTAGCGTCCGCAGCGCCATAAAATTTTAGGGCCGAATAGTCCACCACCTAAGGGTCCTTTTTTAACAACAACCAAAAAATGGACCCCAGTTGGGGGCACGGGCCAAATGTGCCCTGAAGTGACCTCCTTTAATCCCGCAAGACGCTGCCACAACAGTAAGACCGGATTAAAAAGCCGAGTCATGCCGAAACAGTACGAGACTCTCATGCATACGTACTCGGCTTGAACTCCCAGGACGAATTTCCGCAGTGTTTCTCTGTGGTTGATGTTGTGACGGTCGTGCCGGCTAGCGTGCAAATGCTATAGGTTTAAATGCTGTTGTCCCACGGGGTAAAATGCTGGGTGTTCGCTAGTGGGTTAAATGCTGTTGTCCTTAGTGGGTTAAACGCTGTGTGTTCGCTGGTTGGTTGGCTGGTTGAACGCTGTTGTTCCTAGTGGGTTAAGCGCTGTGTGTTCGCTAGTGGGTCGAGCGTTGGTTGTTTGCTAGTGGATCAAACGTGACGAGTTTACAAGTGGGTTAAACTCTGTGTGTTCGCTATTGGTTTAATTATTCTGTATTTGCTAGTGGGTGAGGTCGATTTAAACGCTGTGTTCGCTAGAGGGTTAAACGCTTTGCCCGTTAATATGATACTGATGGAGGAACACTCGAAGAATTTCCTTCCTTCAAAGAACGGAGCTCACGAAACTAAATATGCAGGTACAGATTATGAAGCCTGAGAAGAATTCATTTTTAGTTCGGTATCAGGATGGTTGACTGTAGAACCAGTTTTATGAAGTTGCTGTAGTTAGTTTTTAGCATGTATTTTTCATAAAACAGAAACTTGTACCATTTGTATCACATGACATCGCCTGTGAGGTTGTCAAATTATACCCGATGTTATTAGCGAAGGTTGAGCGTGGAAAGTGGCAACCAGCGAAGGAAGCGAACAAGCGATGATCAGTAAAGTTCTATGCGTATGTATGTTTGAAGGGAAATTTAGGCAGATAGCGACGAAATCAGATGAGCACCCACCTACTTTGAACATTTTTAGCCATTTCAAACTTTCATTACTCGTATCATTTCTAACTCATGTTTCAATAGGTCCAAGAAAAATATTTGTAAACTCAGTTGTCACAGAAATAAAGTTAAGTTTATATTTATAAAATATTGAAGAATATTGTACAAAAATCGGTTTGTCAAAAAACTGTACAATTAGATCGTGACGTTGGAATATAATGACAAAATTAGTACTAAATAATGTGAGCTTTCATTCCGGTTATACCCACAACGCTTTATTTATATATGACTAACTTTGTATTAGGGTATTTTTTACTCTTTAATTGTTACTTTATAATTTTTTTCATGAAATGTTTTCTGAGCCCGTCGATGTGATAAGTTTATAAATGTATTATAGTTGGATACAAATGACTTCGATCTATCAGCAAAATTATGTTTACAGGCAACAAAAAGCATCGTTAGTGATGTATTTTGTTGCCTGCAAGCATAACTAGCCACTGTGTATTTGTTTGCAGGCAACAAAAAGCATCGTTGGTGACGGAGAGCATTTGCTTGTGTGGAAATGGAAGGTTATTTCTACAGGATAATACTGCAATCCACGCTGAGCGACTTTCATTGCTCGACCTCTATAGTAGGAAATGGCGTCCAACTCTTCATAAGGTATCCTGCAGGCTCTCTGGATTTGAGCCCAATTGAAAATATTTGAGGATGGATGGTAAGAGATGTTTATCGAAATGGTAGACAATATTCAACGTTAAATGAACTGCTTGAAGCCGTTTCCAGAAGCTGGAGCAGCATTCCCCGCAGCTTGATAGAATCGCTAATTTCTACCATGCCCCTAATAATATTTTAGCTAATCAAAAACAGTGGAGGTAACACTCATCATTAAATAAGGCTGTTTAATGCTTTCTTGCAATTTTCTTAAAATTTAAACATTGTTTTTATCATTTTGTTCTATTGTAAAACACCGCATTTTATAAAAATGATAATATCTGCAAAAACTGGCCGAAGTATAACTTTTTGTCTACGAAACCTATTAGATTATAGTATTGGTAATCTTGTGGGAGAATATTTTGAAATTTACTTCACGAAAAACAGTCTCGCTTAGAAGTGTTTCAAGTGATCTTAAATTTTTGATCAGGCTTGCTGAAATGCCCACTGGTTTTTGAGATACGCTGCTAGAACTAAATCTGATTCAACCGGATCCAAACTCAAATCGCGTCCTGCGAAGGTGGTCCCGGTGGTCACTGGGGTGATCTTCATAATGCTGCTGACCGACCTGCAATCAATAGCTCAATTTGTGTAAATGCTTATCGAATGCTAAAGTTTACTATTTCAAAACTGCTTATTACAATAGACTTTGAATTTTAATTAAAAATCGAACTTTAGTTTAATCAATCGCTGGAAACGTGTTAAGCTTATTTGAAAGTTGTGAAGGTAAGTCATGAGGCTACAATGTTGAAGGACGCTCATTTTGGGATGGGCTATTGTAGTCTCAGCTCTTTCTGGCCACTCATCCCAAGTTCTCCAACGCCGAACTAGAAATCTAAGAATTTTGACGTTTTGAAATATCGCATGCTTGTAAGGATATTGTCTTTTCTAATGTGCCATAACAGTTGTCATACGAAACCTATAATATTTTGCTATATTTTTGAGAAGAATTAAACTAAAAGCATCACGAATAAACGAGAAACTGTCTACCATTAATATTAATGACATCTTACTTCCCAAAACTCTTCCTATGCCTATTCTATTAATGCAAACGTTTGGTGTACCGTTGATCCTTCATTGAGCAAGCACAATTTTGAGGAACAATTTCTCAAATTCTAACTGTGTTCTAACTGAATTCAGGTGGCAGAGAGAAAGATATGTGATGGCATAAAGAAACACCTTTTTTGCAGAAACAGAAAGTAAAAAATTAAAATCCTACTAAGGGACTGAAAACGAGCATCATGTAGTCTTTGGACACTAAAAACGACCCGATTCTTCATGAGGATGAGAACTGTACGACATTCGACCCACTTGCAGCAACGCAGCCTTTTGGATCAAGTCATTACTTGAAGGATTATGGGAATTTCATGGGTCACGCTGATCCTGCCATACTATGTATAGGTTACGGGCTCCTGTGGACCTACAACGCCCTCAAGAGATACCAAATTGCAAGAAGGGAAGCCGTTCTCAACGGGCGTGACGTCAGCGAACTTAACTTCGAATGTTCGCTGTTCTCTCTCTACGGCAGCGGTTGCTGTGCTAGAGCTCCTGTAGAGGCGATCGTATTGGCAGCCCACACTGTCGTTGGAGTCGCCATCTATGGTGAGTCTCCTCTACTCGTGGGAATTACATGGATTCCAACATAATTTTTTGAAGTGGTAGTTAAGTTTTTAATGTCGATGACTGTTCTCGAAGTTTTCGGCGAATTGTCCTCAGAATTAAATCGAACTGCTCATCGTGCAATAAGTTGACATCCTGTTTCATTTCGGATCAGATTCTTGTACGCTGAATTGCTACAATTTCTTATTCTTAATCAGTATTCTAATCCTTGTTTTATATTTCAGGGGAACTAGTCTATGGCTTGAGAGACGGCATCTTTGTCTTCACGAACGCGCACCACATGTGCATGTTCTTATTCTACAGCCTGTCTGCCATCACTCAAATTTTGGTGCATTACAAGTGAGCGATGCGTTTCTACCGGAGTAGTTAAAAGACGCCAGGCACCGCAGATTTTTCTATTCATTCTGAGCGAAATTGAAGGAATTTTTTGACACAATGCAAGTGAACAAAAAGTTGTTATCAGATTTGCTGAACGATTGCAGAGCGTCGGGAGATTTTTTAATCATTCGTAAAGAGGAGTGAGTGAGTTTAACATGAAGCTCAATAATTATTATAAGTCTATGGGCCCAATTATTTTGATGCTCTCTACAACATGAAGACAAGTGAAACATCGTTGCGATGAAAACTAAATAATGTCTGGAGAAGAATGTAAGTTCAGAAAATAAGTTTAAATCAATTATTTTTAGGACTTGTGTACCTCTAAATATTTCTGAACTAAATCTCATAATTTGTTCAAGTTCAGTGAAAAATGGCTAGTATTTGCTGCAGTGCGATGTGATATATTGTGTGTTGCATAGTTCTTGAAACGATTTCGTTTGGAATTTTACCTCGAAATTGCGTGTGTTGAAAACACCGAGCAAAAGCAGAAAAATAAGAAAAGAGAAGGTTTGAGAACTTGTGTTACTTTTGTTCGACTACTATAAAATGAAATATCCCTTCATTAAGGCATACGGAAATTAAATAGTAGTATAATCCTTGCATATAGAAAACTTTCTTGACAACCAAATACTGCTCATTAAAGTGTGAGAAATACATTTTGACCAAATCGTAGCAGAACAAAATAAGAAGGATTTCTCTATATAAAGTAAAATAACAAATTCACGGCTAAATATGACGGGATGATGGTGATCATTTCAGGTATGTTTCAAACGAACACAACCGAGCTTATTTTGATATGCTAACCAAAGCTCGTCACATCAAGTCACTACCTCCTTCATCAAGCAAAACTGGTTTTAGTCTTGGTTCACGACATGGTAAGAGAAATTAATGAATTTCTCACTGATGTTGCCTGCTCAATGGGCATTGCATGGAGGGATACTGGCTTGAAACTCTCACTAAGTTTTCTACCATAGCTCACGTGCAGTAGTTTGTGCACGGATTTGGAGTACTTTCAATTATATTCCGTTGCGGACTGACCCACTCACTACTGCTGCTGCATCTTGATAATATCAGCAAGAATACGTCGCTTTTGCTCATCCGGAGTCTCATCATTTCTCCAACAGTTTCCTTCATGGACATAAGATACCTATATACCGCAGCAGGTTAGCTTAAAATTTTTCCATTTTTGCTCTAAAAAGGAATCATTTATCTTGAAATTATTTAGTGAATTACTAAGACATAATTATGAACGAATAAAAACCTGGAAAAGTTTCGAAGAGAGCAGGTTCAATCAACTATGTATATAACTGTAGTAAAGCCTCTCTCATTCTTAGGTTTGGGGATTCCAGGGATTCAAGAACAGCATCATCAATTAGAGTGATGATATAAATTTGATCACTATTTCAAATCAACATTCCCTAATCCCGTTTTGAATTTCAGATGGCCCTTGCCCCCAAGAACCAACTACGCTGTGTTCATGGTAGCCGGCGCGGTGGAAGGTCTTCTTTTCATGGGGCATGTTGCCGGTCGACCTGATATGGACGCCCAGGTGTGACGCAAAACTTGTTAACACTTTGACTGCGGCAGGTAAAACTGAAGTTTGATATTCAAATCAAATTCAAAGTTAATTGTAGTAAACAATGTTGAAAATAGGAAAAAATAACTTAATCCATGGCTGCATTTATTATTCGTTAATTATTTCTGAAAATTGGGTTCAAGACCCAATGATCGATCGGCAGCATGATGGAAATGATATCTACCGTCGGTTATCTGGTATAGTATGATATCTACCGTCGATTATCTGGTATAGTATGATATCTACCGTCGGTTGTCTGGAACAGTATGATATCTACCGTGGATTTTCTGGTATGGTATGAAATCTCCCGTAAATTGAAATCAATTATTAAAGATGAAAATTATCAGGTTACAAATAAATAAAAGACTTTCTTGGCTTCAGACAATTAATTTTACGAATGACTGACTGTCTGAAGAATCTCAATCCCACTTATTTTGTTGACGAGGTAATTTTTCATCCTTAAAGCAAGCTTTTCTTATTCGCCCACAGTATTTGAGAAAGAATCCACCGCATTTCATTTCCTATGTTTGCGTTGTTACCTACGATTATTGCGTCATTTCCCTCAAATAGCGCGCAAAATATTTTCAAATAAATACTATTTTCCAACCCGTTTGATGATATTTGTCTCGCCACAGAAAATTTTTGGTATGCAAACCGTGGAGCAGCTATCCAATGTTAATTTCCGCGAGACGATGACCGGAATCGTTTAAACTCGCATTTTGTTGCATGCTCCTAATGAACCTGCGATGCTATGAGGAGCGTTGGAAATCAGATCTCGCTTTTCAAAGCATACTCGTACTTTGATACGTTGACCATTATTACGGAGGTGCAACGGTTGATTAGGTTAGGTTGTAAGTAGCACTATTGACAAACTGACGTCACTTTCCGAATACATTTCTATCCTCTCTAATAAATGTGAAAAATATAATTACACCTAAATTTCCTATTTTCGCATAAGCCAATTCTTGGAAAAAAGGTAGTGAAATAATTGAAATGCAACGCATACAGGCCGGTAAGAATGTGAGAAATTGACCTAGTGCTGCACATACGTTCCAATACGTAGTCAAGGTGTAAACAGGAAACCATTACAAAAATTGTCCTGCTTTGTTCTGCTGTTTCTACTATTACTATTCTACTGTTGCTCTTACTTTGTTTAATATTTCTACTATAATTTTCAGAGCTCGCACGTAATCAACGGGTGAACAAGAACCAATTACAGTGGTTGTTACACTATATTCAATTGTGGCTACTGTATATCTATTATTTCTGTTCCACTATTTCTATTCCTTCGTTCTAGTATTGCTACTACACGTAGTGGAGCTCATAAGTATCAATAAGTAATCAGCGAATTACGAGCAGACAGTCACACTTGGTTCTAACCTTTCATTTGCATCCACAGGCGCACATGTTGCTGGTGTGCTCGATTTTTGCTGCTGTCGCGTTCTGCGGCCTCGAGCTTGTGTTCCCTCGCAGCATCCTTGCCAGCCTCGGCCGCACGCTTTCCCTCGTCGTCCACGTGAGGCAATCGAGGCCGACTGAAAAATTTAACCTAAAATTTTTGACGACCTAGTATAAAATTAACCCGTTTTCTGCTCTGGGTTAAACTGAATTTCAATATTGTAGTCAGCAATTTTGAGAGGAGCTAAAATAACTTGAATTATGAAATCATTTTCTTTTCATCAAGAATTTATAAATGTATGTTTCGAGGCTAGTAAAGTGCCGGTTGATTGGAGTAGCGCGTGTGTAGTTCCGTTGTACAAGAGAAAAGGTGACAGGTATGAGTGCAGTAATTCTAGGGGTATAAGTCTACTGAGTGTCGTTGGGATGCTGTACTGAAGAGTTTTAACTGGAAGAGTGAGAGTGTTGACGGATCGTGTGTTTGCTGAAGAACAGTGTGGTAGAGGTTGTGTGGATCAAATGTTTGCTGTGAGGCAGGTGAATGGAAAATACTTATTAAAGGGAAAAGATGTATATTGGGCATTTATAGATCTAGAGAAGGCGTATGACAGAGTGGATCGTGAGGCTCTATGGCAAGTGGTAAGTTTGTATGGAGTGGGTGGGAGACTGTTGAATGCGATCAAGAGTTTCTACTTTGATAGCAGAGCATGTGTGAGAGTAGGGAATGAGGGAAATGAATGGTTCCCAGTTGTGACAGGTGTGAGACAGGGTTGTGTGATGTCGCCGTGGTTGTTTAATTTGTTTATAGATGGTGTGGTGAGAGAAGTAAATGCCAGAGTGTTGGGAAAAGGTGCGAGTTGGTGGGACAAAATGATATGTATTGGGAAGTGTGTCAGCTGTTGTTTGCAGATGATACAGCGCTTGTGGCTGATTCAGAGGAAAAGCTGAGGAGACTGGTTGCAGAGTTTGGTAGAGTGTGCGAAAGGGGGAAATTGAGGGTAAATGTGAATAAAAGTAAGGCGATGAGATGTTCAAGAGGTGGAGTGTTTGAAACTTTGGATGTGAGGTTGAATGGTGAAGTTTTAGAGGAGGTAGAGTATTTTAGGTACCTCGGGTCGGATGTGACTGTTAAGGATAGTATGGAAGTAGAAGTGAGGCATCGAGTGAGTGAAGGCTGTAAGACATTGGGTGCAATGAGGAAAGTTTTTGATTGCAGGAGTTTGAGTATGAATGCTAAGAGGGGACTGTATGAAAGCTTGATTGTGCCAGTTTTGTTGTATGGAGCAGAGTCCTGGGGGTTGAGAGCAGCTGAGAGGAGGAAGTTTGATGTGTTTGAGATGAAGTGTTTGAGGAGCATGTATGTAGTAATGAGAAGAGATAGGATCAGGAATGAGTTGGCTATTGGGCAGACGGGTATTATCAAAAAGTTGAGCAGGCGAGTGGATGAAACAGTGTTTGGATGGTTTGGGCATGTTGAAAGAATGAATGTTGAGCGGCTGGTGAAAAAGATATATATGTCGGAAGTGAGTGGTGTTCGAGCGCGAGGTAGACCACGGATGAGTTGGATGGATGGGGTGAAACGTGCTTTGTATGAGAGGGGTCTGACTGTGGACGTTGCGAGGGGGATGACTGCGGACAGAGGTGGGTGGGGGCAGTGCATAAGAAGGTAATTTTATTTTTGACGCGGTCCTAGAAGTTGCCCGCGTGTGATAGGGTTGGCTTGTCCTGTGCGGAGGTAGGGGCTGCACTCAATGGAGCGGTCGGGGTAAACCAGTTATGGCTGTCGGGCCTGACTGTGGAAGGTGGTTGTGCTGGGCTGCTGCTGATCCTGGCAGTTCAGGTGCAGCCAGTGCTGCCTCTCTCGCCTCCTAGTGACTAAGTGTGGTGATTGTGGCCTGCTGTCGGCTACCCTCCCATAGGGAGGATAAGCCCGGTATATGTATGCATGTATGTATTTATAAAATAAGGTTAGTGACTGCAGGTAGGTCAGCAGTACTATGAATATCCCTTTAATAACCGTAGGTGATTCCTTTTGCATGTAAAGTATCAATAACGATGTGGGAGTAACCGTTGAATCGCATTCATAAGCAGCGGTTCATCGGAATGTACTGGAGAAGTGTAAAATTCATTCAAAAATAAAAAATTAACTTGAAGGTTTCATTCCGTGAAGCAGTACACAGTTTTTTCTCGGCAATTACAAGTGAGAACTCAGCATTTTCAACGATACTCGAAGAATGACGGAAAATTTGACGAGCAGCGGGAAATTCTTACCAAAATTCCATGAAATCCAAAGGGAAAAATGTTGGGCGAGCACCCACCCTCCCAAGCACCAAAATGAGGTACAGCTTAGGTTGCCGGGTAGCTATGACCGATGAGCGAAGAAAATAGGGAAAATTATCTTTTCCAGGAATACCTAGCAAAACTCATGGGTTACTAGGCTTACAAAATCTATTCGTACCAATTACCGAAATCTTTTGCATTATACTTTTTCACCGCTTAATTTTGGCGTAAAATTTTATTATTTTGTTAGCTCTTTGTGAAATCTATATTACTAATTTTTTGAAGAAATACCCCGTATGAACAATCCATAGTTATGATGTGTCGGGGTTGGAGTTGTATTGTTGAAGAGAAGTTAGAACATATTCAAAGAACATTTAGGTGAATTTATAGTCAATTAAATAGGTGCACATTTTGTTTAGTCGAAACATAATGTAATTCTACTCATTCATTACAGGGTCAATGGTTTCTCATGGCGGGATTCATCCTGTATCCTCCATTCTCATTCCTACCAAAGTGGGACCAGCGCGACCACAACCAAATGGCCTTAGTCACCTCTTTATTCGCTGCTGCGATCGCAAATGCCTTGGTGGGAGCCTTCATCATGAATCAAGTCATAGTCTGCCAAGTGAAGCACTTGAGCTTACAATCCATAAGTCGGATGCAGAACTTGTACTACGGAAAGAGTCTTTCATCAAACCCTTATGGCAGTCCCGACAAACCATTGATATCTGATTCTGACTGTGAATGTTAACATGGATTTGACTCGACATATTCTGTGAGCATCATGACCTCTTTTAAGAGTTGTTGGCTTATTATTTCTGGTTTTATTTTAGGAACATATTTGAATTCCAGGTATGTTTCAGTAAAAATTGGCTTGTGCTAGGGAAACTATCGTGCAAGCTCATAAATAAATGAAACGTACTAGTATGTGAAATTGCATTATAGCCAATTGCATTATTGCTATAGCTGCAGAAATAACTTCTGGGCTCTGCTATCCAAAATCGCTTTTGAAAATTATTTTTTTGATGAACCTCATTCACTGAATGTTCAAAATTTTTCTTTTTTTCCTTTCAACAACAAATAGACGCTAAGAAACAATATTCTGCATATTTTCTATGTAAATTTATAAAACGATTTCCAATATAGAGAATATTTTTATTAAGGAACATTCCACGTAAAAAGACACAACAATCAGAATTTTTTATTATAAAATGTTTACGCAATTAAACATGAGTTTTGGAATATTTTTCCTCATCGAAAAGTAAACACTATGAGACACAAACCTTACTATAATTTATTCTATATTTTAAATTTAGGCCCTAAAGCGCAACATTCCAAAACATCTTCACTCGCAAGCCAGTTATGTGCATCAGGTTTTCTTACAAACGCGAACAATGATATCATCTCAACCTATTTTGTCTTCTCCTGCGGCCTTTCTTTGCGTGCTCCGTTCAAATAAAATTTTCTAGTAGAAAAGGCACTTTACAAGTTTGAATTTATCGATATTTATCAAAAATGATGCTAAGCTAAAGTGCTGTGACAGTGTTCCCATGTTTTCCACACAATTTCTCAGGGCAATGACTTAGTATTTCGACTTTAGTTTACGTTAGTAGAGGTATTGCATCATTCTTTGTGTAACCATGTGCACTCGCTTAAATGCGTGTAGGCATCTCCCTTGCAATTGTAATAAGGTTCGTGTGAAAACTCGATATGTTGTTGCTAGAAACAAAAATATACACCAGTGGAGCAGTTTAAACCCTGTTCTATTACGACAGCCTGCCATTATGCTCCATATATACGCAAATTTTTCACAACTCTCGAGTTTATATGAACTGGCGCCATGTTCACTGTTGTGTTTACATATCTGAGCTTCGTCTGTGAAAATTCAGCATTGAAATGATATCGTGAGCAGTTACTATTGATAAATCGGCTATTGGTTTAGAAAATTGTGTAATTTCTTCAAGCGTTTCACGAAAATAGTCGGATCCGGAACAGAATAACGGGATTTTATAGGCTATATGCATATAATTTTGTTTCCGACACTTGTCGAAACGTGGTTTTCCTGCTGATCCTGGTTGCCAGAGGATATTTTTCGTCACTGAAGTGCATTTTATCCGAGCGTAGTCCTACACTTATTTACTTGATTATGACCCTTTTCAACTGCGATTTTTTAAAGCAAACTTCTTTTAATTGGTGTATTGATACGTGTCTTTTTGAATGAGTTTCGATAATTTCAACATTTGGAATATTTTGTTGAGATATGTTAGAAATTGAATTTCCTTTGGCCTACGCAGTGATAAATTTTCAATGTCAAATATATTTAAAAAAAAAAATAAAATAAATTTATGTTAAATAAATTTGAGGCCCCTTTGTCGAGTGAGGGTAAAAGGACCATGTCAACCTTAAACTAAATTTTCTCCGCTATGATCTAATTTTACTCAAGGTTATACCACCTTCGTATTCAATCATTGGTTGACAAAAAGTATCGTGTATGTTACAGAGTTTCTCGAGTCACATTTTTCTTCGGGGTTAAGGAACTCACAGCGCACGCGTTCTTCATCAGGTGGGTATCATGAGTAGCATGAGCAAAACCCAACAGGGTATAAAAAATATGAATTTGATCAGATGTTGCTTATTGTGGCCGCGTTAGAAATAGAGTGAACTGCAAAGAAGCTGATGATGCGTATGGGGTTCCCTAAACAACCCTGCATGATAAGGTTAACGGAAAATACTCAAAAGGACTCCGTTCGGCACCCACAGAAAACCAGGACATGGAGCTAGCAGGGTATCTGATGCACATGGCTAATATGAGCTATGGTCTAACGAAGAAAGATTTTCGCTCCCTTGTTAGAGACGTTTGAAAAGAAGAGGAAAGAGCGACGGCATGGAGTCTAATGACATGTTTGCTGAAAATCATATTTCCTATAACACCTGGCTGTAAAGGATTCTGAGATGATAGCCAGCTTTATCGTTTCGTATTCCTGGAAATATGGGCTACCAGCGACTCGCTGTTAATCAAGAAAGCATCAAAGCCTGGTTTGAGAATTGAAAAAAATTTAATGGATGAGCACAACTTAGTGGCAGAAGAGTTTCTCACCGAAGCCAATGGCAATCGAATCTTCAAATTGGACGAAACTGGGTTCCCCCTCTCTGGAACTGGTGGTAAACTAAAAGTTATGGCAGAGAGGGGATCAACATCTCTTTACAAAGGATGGCTGGTGATTCAAATGAAAAGGTGCGTTGTAGATTGCAACTGCCCAATCTGGTTCACTTCGAACATGGAAATATTACCGTTCTTGTTTCTTGTTGTTTTTGTTGTTGTAGTTGTTGTTGGTTATTTACCTATGTTAAAATGTAGAATTTTGTACCCATAGATAACTGTACTCTGCTGCTTGTACGCGAGCGGAACTTTTCCAAACCGTTCGTTATTTACCCAGGTATTTGGCCAAGGTATAACTTTAATGATATAAATAAGGAGGACTACGATGTTTGGATATTCTCCGTGTGGATGGATGTCATCCAATGCTTTCTTTGGATGGCTGACGAACTTATTCTACAGGAGGCTCGTCAAGAATATTCACTTTCCTATCATGTATTTCATGGATGGACATTCAACCCACATGTGCATGACTATCGCCAAGTTCTGCAGGTCACATGACATAATTCTCTACTGTTTGCCTACTTATTATTCCCATGTCCTGCAGCTACTTGATATTGCTTGCTTCAATCACATGAAACTCAGTGGAATGAAAGCCTGGAGTCGTTTGAACGGAAATACGAAAGTTTGGCGATGTCTCGAACCAACTTCTTCCAGGTGTTTGATGAATGCTGGAATAAGTCTACAGTTCCAGAGCATCCTGTATCTGGGTTCAAGAAATGAGGACTGGTTCCATTCAACCCGAGCGCAGTGCCATATGAGCGTGTGACCCGTGGTGAGCCGTTGACCTCGCTCAGTCACTCGTCGGATGAGGAAAGCGTGGGAAGATGCGCATGCAAAAACTTTTCATGAGTTGTCTGTCTTTCAAAATCAGAAACATTTTCGAACAGAGCCTAAGAAAAGGCTACGATATTGAAGAAGATGCTGTGATGGGTTGTCTATGGAAGAATCATCAGAAAATGGTGGAGGTGTTACGTAGTTCAATGGAAGAGGTGTTACGTGGTTCAATTTTCAGAGAGAAGTAGTACCTGCTAGTTATTTTCCACCAAGGAACCCTATGCTGCACTACCAAAGCTTGACACATAATCATCGGCTCCCTCAAACACAATGCCGATTCCTGGGATGTCATCCGCCAGCATTTCGTAAGAAAATATCGTGTTGCTCGAAGATACAGAGGCACATTGTGTTCCTCATGTGCCCGCTATGGCATCGGCTTAACATCAAGTTCAGCTGAAATTCACGTAACAAATGTGGACAAAAACTCATCTCAACTCTCTTGAAGTGCTGTGTCGAGTTCAGCAAGAGCCCCAGTCACAAATGTCAACGTAGCGCAACAAAGTGGCAGCTCATCACAGGCGTACGATCATTTTGAATATCCGCCCTTCAAGAAGCATCTCAAAATTTCTGACGACGCCATAATGACAAAAAAATTTAGTCTAGGCAAGCAGAAAATTCCAGCCGCCACTTCAGGAAAAGAGTACACGAAATTCATCAAAAAGACAAACGATGAGAAACAGAAGCCTATAGAAGAGAAAAAGAAAAGGGAAGCTGAACGAGAAAAGAAGAGAGCAACGAAGACAAGGAAAAAACTGCTCATAGCGAAGCCGCATAGGAGTAATAAATAAATAGTTTTGTGTGTTTTAATAGTTTGTTCGCATTTGTTGTTTGTTAGTAGTACTCATTAGTGAAGTTTTGTTGGGATAATTTTCATAGTAAACACTGTTGTTATGTATTTTTTTCACTTTTCCAAATACTTATCTGCTAATTTAGTTTCGAGTAATCACTCCACTGCTCACAACACTAACACAATGTATTTCAGTTGATGCACAGCGAGACAGGCTAGGCTTGCACGTACTAATACGTTGTCCACATGGACGCAGCGGAGGTGGAATGGGGACCAAAAACGGATCAGAACCGTGAGAACAGTTCTAAGGGCAGAGTGCTCTTTAACACATTCTCACACATGAGCACTACAACATTATTAGTATAATACACAAATTCATTCAGGGCACAAATACATTCATTCTGTAATCAAGATTTCAACATTATCTTAGACAAGAGGTATTGTTAATCAAACGTTAATATAACAGGGAAATTCACAGATTTTTAGTTTGAATACGATCGTTCTTTGCCATATTTGTAGGAAAACGTATTCCACTGGCAGAGAAGTTTACAAACGATCGCAAAATTTTCTTTGGTGGCAAAAATGGCTAGTTTTCCGTACTTTTCATGATAGAATCGCCGATGGCATATCGAAATTGAAAAACTCCAGTATTCCGAAATTGGGTACTCTGAAAAAAGTAAAAAATCAAAAATAACTTATAGTCTGAATATCTTGTTCTTTAAACTTTTGAATTAATTGTGTGAGCATTATAATTCGAGTTTCTTTACCACTCAGCCTTTTTTGCAGTGTACGTTGGTTTTGTTTTTAGCAGTTCGGTGCCATGCTTCCATTCCGTATTGTAAGTATGGTGAAATGAGCGTTCGTTAAAGTATTTGCATAGCTTCTTCAGGTAAAACAATATTCATTTTATCGAAGGTTTCAATGGACTTTGATAACCAATAAGAGCAATGTGCTCTTTGAAGGTCAGATGTTATCGATTATACTGCCCAGGAACTTACATGGGTTCGTTTCTTCGATTTTACTAACGTAAATTTTGATCCATGGAAGAGATATACGTCTCTTACATGGGAATAAAATATATTTTCTCTTATCGTTATTAAGACTCATTTCATTAGCTATAAGCCACAGTGAAACCTTTTGAAGCTCATTATTAATACTCTCCGCAATTAGAGCGGGATTTCGATTAGAAGGGACCATAGAAAGCGTACTGTCATCGGCAAAAGTATGAATTTAAAAAATGATGTATATTTAATAATATCGTTTATGAAAATTAAATAATATCGTTTATGAAAATTAAAAATACGAGATCCCACAGACAGACCTTTATGGAACTCCATGGCTAATTGTCTCTAGTTCCGATTGTGCATCGTCAGTGACAACAAATTGCTTCTGATTTGTTAGGTATGATCTGAACCGGTCATGAGCAGCCCCTCTAATGCCATAACAGTAGAGTTTCGAGAGTAATGAGTTATTATTCACACCATTGAATCCTTTTCGAAATGCAATAAATGTAGAGCACGAAGTTGCACAACGTTTGTTCGTTTTCAGGAAACCCTGTGCACACAGATGGCAAGATAGGTAGGAAGAGGAAGAAAAGATAAAGAAGGAATAGCATATAAGGCGTGAAAACTGGAAGAACCGAAGTGGGCACAGAAAAAATTTCATTGCCTATTAATGGCTGTGGTAACCTAACATTTTCTCTTCTGTCACTGTAGCATAAGATAGATAAACCAAGCTAAAAAATGCCTAACGCTTTTCTTGTGCTTTCTGAGGGGAATAATTTTTATGGTGGTCAAACTTTAACTTTAATGATGTAACTGAAAAAAGTGTCATCAAAAAATGATGGATTTCAAAACTGTCTTTGAATTCGTTCTAGCATGATAGCTCATGGACATCTATTCTATTTAATTCACGATAATTTTTCGTATTTTCCACGTTCATCGGTAGGCTGCATACTGTGTGACTTACTGTAGCTTTAACAAGAAGGCAAATTTAAATAATTTTGCGCAAAATGAAGATACGACCCAAAAACTTGAGAGGATTAACTGTGTGTAATATATTTTATAATCAGTCATCAACCAATAGCGTTGACATCTCTTCTGATGGTTTAGGGTATTTTAACAGTTTTATGTTCCGTAAACTTTATTTTAAGTGTTCTACAAGCTTTTTAATTACATTAAAAATAAAAGCACCGTTGAAAATATGTCAGATTTTATTTCAACAATTTACACCTTGTTTTGTCTCACTAATAAAACAACCTCACAAACAGAGTTATTTGGTTTGGTAGCTCGTTTCAAGGAAAAATAATTCTCGTTTTTGACAGACTCCGGATGACTGATGAAGTTTTTGAGTTCTAATGATATATACGCACAACTTAAAAAGTGTACCTTGTATAACAAAACAACAACAGAATAATTTCAAGAGCCGCAGTTAAAACTTTTGCTCTCACAAATGCGAAGACTTACATCGAAACAACATAGAAAGAACTGCTTCTCGCATTCAATATCTTTGATACGCAATAATATCAATTTGACGGACATAATACCCCAATAAATTAAGATCTGAAGATTTCAATCGAAGATTTTCAAATTCATTCTCAAGGTACTACATAGTTGGGGACCCACCGTTACTGAGCTCGTCGGAACTGGTTTAAAAAATTCTGAAATCATAGGAATAAAACTACTATCAATTTGTAAATGAAATATAATTTTATGTCTCAAATGCCACCAAAATATAACGTGTTTTATAAATTATACAGGAGAAACTAGGTTTAAAATAAATTCTATCTATATGTTCATCTTAATATAAATAATGGTTGTATATTAACCTTGCATAACAAAGTGTAATGAAAGGAGATTCTGACCTTTTGTACGCAAAAACCTGAACATATTTTTCATCTATTTTGAGTACTCTAAGTTCTGAAAAAAATTGTTTTCATAGTAATTCAGTTTCATCTGCATGATACACCAGCTTCGGACAAAAATATCATTACAAATTATTCCGCGAATAAGAAATATTCAGTCAGATGGCGTTGTGAATTCAATACCTGCATGTTCTTATTACTTTTTCACGGTTTTTACCTACGACGTTTTCTGAACCTCATAAAACTATGCAAAACTCGTCCTCGAATTTACAACGGTACGAAAAGTTTCATTCTCTCAATAGCTGTGAATAATAGTGTCGCATTTTCAAATTACCAATTGAACTTACATTTAAGAGAGATACTTTGTCTCTCTAATTATCAACACACTCAAACTGTGCACAACTCTTTTTGCTAGTATATTTTAAGACTTTATAATTTTTCTTGTCAATGAAAGTAAGTTTTAGAAGCATTGTCATTGCATTTCATTCGTTAATACAATAGTTCTCACGACAAATCCCGCTCTGTGACAGATAATCAGTTTTCGAATTTTGCTTTGTTCTAATCAATTTATTTTTACACGCTGGTATTAACACTAGTTTTGCCTAATTCAACATTTATTAAACAAAGCTCAAAATGGATAAGCACTGTATAACGCAAATAAATAATTTTACCGTTTCTATTTCTTGCAGCCAAGGTGAAAACATGCTTAATTAATAAGTCCAAACACTGATCTTAGGTGACTTGCGTCACGCTGTAAAGCAGGGAAGTGTCACAACAATAAACAGGTGTAACTTGTGTGGGGTGTAAGTTGAGTTGCGTGCAACTCAAAAGCAACCTGTAGATCCCTCGAGCTTTGATATTAATGTGAAGGAAAAAGCAAAAACCATTAATAGTAAGCGAAAAATAAGGTCCTCTCTGTCCTTCCTGTACGTTTTGAAATAAAATAGCATTTGGTCCGTAGCTCAAGTACAAGAGATTTACGAGCTTTAAAGTGCATCACCGTACCAAATGTCTCCTTTTTTGACTGGCTGCACGAACTTTCTTTGATAACTGGTATTCTTTACCTCTCTCATGTTAAAATTGGCTTCTGGAAATGTGTTCATTTAGGAAGTTCATTCAATTAGAGCATCAATTTGAAAATACCATTATCATCATTTTCGCAGGCGGTGGTACACTATAACCTTATATTTTGAGGAGGTCGACCCATAGATTTCTAAATTTTGATTCGATTCGTCTGAAATTTGGACAGTATATGTATGTTTGAAAATGAAACATATTTTTCTTATAAAAATTTTTCGATTTGGGCCTTAGTTTTTCGGAAAAATAGGAAATATTGGTTTTTGTTGATTTATAAGGATATTTCAATAGAAAAGAAGTCATTGAGTATTTATGGTAGAACGAATTCAAAGACAGTTTTTAAATTCTCGTAACATTGCAAACAAACTGACATTCTTGAATTTTCTATTCGAAACTTTTCGAATATGGAGAAGGGTCACCAAAGGAGCAAAAACTACATGCGGCAGCCATAATTTCATTGAGCATAGGAGCGAAACCGAAAATATTATGCATGTAGTGCGGCCGGCCCGGTTCGGCCCAATGGCGTAGCAGTGGGAGCCCGGAGTTAGAAGCGAGCCAGCGCGGTAACCCTCCGTACTCCTCCAGCTCGTCTCAAGAAGTCTGAGCTAAACATGTACCTTTGAGAGAAAATAAAATTTGAATTGTAAATTTAACTACCTTGAAGGGAAACTAAACGTTATGCTGAAGCGGCTCAAAAAACTTCAGGAAAGATTTAAAATTTCTTTATTTTACGAGCTTGCTGCGGTTAAACAAAATTAGCCCAAACAATAGTATTTAGCCAGCCACCTAGTCTGGCGGCGAGGCTACAAAAGAGCTTTACGTCAATTGGAACCTTAAGTTCATAGTTATAAATGGCTCAAAATATCTAAGTTATAATATCCGTTCACAATGGCAATTATCAAAAACAATCGTAGCTCTGAGATAGAATGAGAACACCGCACTGAAATTGCTTCCCAACTCACCATAAAGGACGTGCTTAGAAGGCCGTTCCTCCGTGCAGTAGGGCTCAAGAGGCGCGCGCCGCCCGAGGAGTGCAGCAGGCCCGCCGCAGCGCCCCACCGCGGGAGGCGAAGACAGAAAGGCGCGGAGTCGCTGCCGGAACTTCCCCATGCCGCGTCGGGCCAAAAAAGCGCAGAGCTGCCCCGGCTCCAATCTTCGGCTTGGAGCTTCACGAAGAGCTCACATAATTATAAATAAGCTCATCTTTTAAAAATCGTTTACATCTCATTTTTCTTGTAAAGAGTAATAAACATGAGTAGAATTCTTCAAAGAAATGTTTTAAATTAAGGTCCCAGGTAGCAGGGTAGTAACGATGCTGATGTCCCGATAACCGAGGAGTGCTGATAGAGCCTCCTTGCCCTGAGGACCGAGTGATGAAGCCTGCAGAATCTAGTAGTTTTTGGTAGAGCTCATTTCCGTTCTTAATCTGCTGGTGACTCACGAAGAAGAGCGTTTACCAAGAACAGTAAAAGTGTCAGGGTTAGGCTTGTTGATACACGCACAAGTGTTAACTCTTTCCACAGTGTATTTTAATTTACTCTAGTGATATGAAATTGGCTTGAATTAATTAGAGTCACTGAAATTAATTAAACTTATAACTTGCCTACGGCTTGTTTTATTCCACAATATGCGATATTTGATCACTAACTAAAATATACCAAATTTTAGGTTTTGAACTATGATAAAAAATTAAATGTACAAATTGGGAAATCGAAGAATTTCAGTTTGTTAGAACTGCTCCAAGGATTCTAAAACGGTTTTATTTTTTCCTAGCATAAAAACTCACTAACTTCTATTCTTTTGAATGTTGAAAATGGATAACTTTTCGTGAGAGGCCAAAAACGAATATTTTTATGTTGAAGTGCAACATAATTTACAATTTTTGCTCTTTAATGCTGTTTCCATGTTTTATTTTCATTTAAAAATGATCTGCATACATACTTTTATACTCTCCCTGTGAATTTCAAAACCACATATACAAAATATCGCCCAAAAATTACACAAAATTTTTCTATTATTATTTTAGTGCTTATAATGGAGCTGTTGTTGCAAAACGCGAGGATCGTTCGAAAGAATTTTTCGAACTTTAGTAGAAGAGTATGTTAAAAATAGGCTTGTATGACATACATCATCATTATAGTGTTTGATTATAGTCTAGAGTTCTTTTTATTTATGTAAACAGCATATTTATAGACGCATGTAATTCTGTGCTCCGAATTTAAAGCTCAACACAGTAAAAAACCAATTTTTAGAGTAAGAAAGTATTTGAATCTATATATCTTCCGCATATAAAGTTCAACACAGAACAAAAGCAATGTTCCAGTTGTTTTGGAGAGCAACCTTCTTTTTAGCGTCATGAAATTAAATAAATCAATGATCCATCACCTAAGCCACCTTTCCCAACAAAATTTTTTTTATCCTTTTTCCCCCAGGTCCCCCATTTGAACCCCTCTTGAGGGGGAGATGAAAGGGTTCTAGCGTCCGTAGTCCGTAGCGCCAAAACATGTTAGGGCACACTAATTCATCACCTATGGATCATTTTTCAAGCAAAAAAATTTCGTCATTTCCCCCCCGGCCCCAGTATTTGGACCCCTTGAGGAAGGGGGGTGGTGGATTCTAGCGTGATGACTCTAGACTTTAACGTTGTGATGCTTTCTCGCAGAAATCAGGCTTAATATCTGGTCTTTTAGAATCATTAAGGATTACGTTGTAGGCCAGACAGCGCTTCTCCAGATTCTTAGCGATGTTCCGTACACAGTTATGCGGAGAAGCATGACATCCCCCGTGGCCGAATAAATTACAAGCTCCCGCTTGTACCCGAAAGGCTTATCTCCGATTGTGTTCACCACGTGCAGCCGACACCTTTAATGCGCGGATCGTGGAAAAGAGTCCATATGCTTACAACTGGAGTTTGCTCTTCTGGCGAGCGCTGATTCAGAGTCGTCGCGTAAAGGTACCATTATAGTAGTCCTTGGGCAGAACCGCGTCCTATGGATGATACCGACTTATCCCTCCGTCGTATGGATCACTGCAGTAATCCTTGAGAGTGAAAACCCTCGGAAGCGTAGCTAAAGCTTCCATAACACCCAAGTCGTATAGTCCTGGGCTGCATAACTCGCTCTACCACTTTGCAGAAGTCTTATAGAGATCTCCGAATAAATATTCCGTGTGTCATCAATCGAAGAGGACTACTATCTCGTGGAGTTCGTCATCTTTTGATGGAGATTGTGTAGGAGTCGCTGCCTTTATGCTGAGATCGTTGAGTTGATACGTTGATTTTCATCCGGGCCTCCGTATTATCTTCATCGTCGTTGATTACATGTGAAGCCGTCGTCACCGAATCCATCCGAAGTCCGAAGTCGTGATTGAAATCCCAATGTTGAGCTGTCCTTTAAATTTTTAAATGCCAGTCGTTTTCTATTCACCGTGCCGCAGTAGAAAATTAGACGCGGTCGTCGACTCAGACCACTGATAAGAAATTTTCTTCGCGTAGTCGTTTTCTACGAGTCGGTGCGCGAGCTCAGGTCTGCCGCTGCGTGCCGAGATAGCCAGTTGCCGTCTGGCGAAGTTTTCTACTCCTCATCGTTTTCTACGAATCGGTGCGCGAGCTCAGGTGGTTGTCGTCTTGTGTCGTACTTCAAGCGTCGTGTAGATGGTGGAGTAGGGAGCAGGGGCGCAGCGCATGCGTGGCCAACCCTTGGTAGTGATGCCGTCCGAACAGGGCGATGGCGCTCACCAACCATAGTGAGTGGTGGGTGATTGAATGCCAGCGCGTGCGTTCAGTCGCGCTCACCCGATGTCATCCACCGTTCCTGGAAGGTCAATCCCATTAAGTGTTTGTTCTAATATCCTTCTTTAATTTTTCCCAAGTCTCCCTCCACATCATATCAATCAAGTCTCCCCTCTCAAACTCCCAAGCATTTACAAAAGGACTTAAGCATCCTATGTTTGAATTTACGTTATCATTAGCAAATTACGAATCGAACATAAGGTTCAAAATTTTCTTTAAGTATAGATCGCAAAGTTTAAAATTAATTACATCCTACGAGTACACACACATTTATGAAATTATCGAAATACATGAAAGCGAAATAAAATTCAACTATTTTCCCCACACAGAAATATTAATTACAAAAATTATACATAGTATTTAAATTCGATCAACTCGACGCAATGAAGTTCATAGTTATGTTCAGGACCAGTAGAACACGTATGCGCAAACATATTAATGTGAGATCGTCGAGATTGAATAAACCCGTTTGAAACAAATCATCACCCTTATGAAGTTTTAAATTTCTGAATTACCAATTCACTGTATTATTCAGATCGATTATGGATTATCGTGACTTCACAGCTGTTTCCATGTTATTAATCCACATCACTCATAACTAGAATCATTATGTGACGTATCTCGCAGGTAACTAATTATTTTAAAAGTAATAGTAAATCTAATTCATTAGATTATTTGCCAAAATTAAATTGGTCCTTGGAACCGTTATTAAATTTTGGAAACCTTAACTCACTAGTAATTCTAATAGCAGACAAACGCCTCTGAATCTCGTTCATCCTAGTAGAAACAGTGCCATTTGGTATTTAAATTGAATCTTTTGTATTCAAATATCAAAATTAAATTGTTAAAGAATGTATCCTCCAAAAATTGGAACAAAATTATCTATAAATTGGTTTTGGTCATGATTATTTAAATTTTGAATATAAAATTCACATGACATTGACATAATTAGGTCGTGGTATCCGAAGTAATTTGTCAGATAAATGTAGAACAAAATTTTTACACGTGATAATGATGAAATAATTAAAATTTTTTATATTCCCACATGTAATCAAGTTTATTTTTTTATTTGGAAAACGCAAAATATTACATGCCTAAATTAAGAAATTCGTGGTTCACGACATTTATTGTCCGTGTTATTGAAGTCTAGGAGCACACATGGCTGTTCAGTGTGTGGTATCGTGCCTCTTCGTAAGGGGGTACGAGGGCTTTGTTTACGTCTAGCATTCCATTGGCCTGCGACGTAGGCGTCTGTGACTGGCGCGCACTCCTAAGGACTTAGAATGATCGACTTCAACATTCGCTCACAACATAGCGGGTTTTTACATTACAGTTTTAACGTTGGGTAGTGCAGAAAATGTTACATCATACGGTTATTGAAATTAATTGATGAAGGGATACGTTGAACATTCGTACATATTATGAGTCTATCGTCAACATTGAAATACGAAACATTAATACAACATTACTTTATCGTTCCTGGTGGCATCCTGCAAATAAGTATTCATTAGGAAGAGAGAGATGAGATGATTCAGATAAAGAAATTATTTTTAGTCGGCCAAATATCAATTTTTAAATTTGAATGTTTGAATGCACATATATTTTTATTTCGGAGGTGTGAGTTCGGCATGAGGTTCTACAGTAACATTTACATTTAAAGCAAAACTCAACTCCCTCCGCTCAGCCGCCATTGTTACGGCTCTTTTATTTTATCCAGCCGTTGTCATCTTTTTTTTTTATCATGATGTTATTTGTCGTGACATTAAGATTATTCGTCACAATTCTTCTATTTTCTAGTTATAAATTTCGAGGTTACTGCCACCAATTCAGACTTCGTCTGAATAAATATTTAATTCAATTTTCGGTAAGCGCAAAGAGCGGCATAAGGCCATAAATTGATCGTGCATTTTAGCCGTGTTTCATGGCTCCAAACATTATCTTATCTTTCTAAATCATATCACCTCTTCCTATCTATCTGAAGGATATGAAGAACACAGGGACATCAAAGAAATTCGCTATTGAACAAAAGAAATTATCAAAACGTTAATCATCGAAAACACGCAAACTAATTGAACGCACACTATTTATTCACTCGCAACCTGATATACCCAGAAGCGTGAGAGGGGGCTCATATCGATATAATATCAGAAAGAGACTTAACTGAGGTTCGGAGGTCAGGGTTGGCAGTCCGGGTGGCCCTGCAGGCGTACTGGAGCACAACCGCCATATTCGGTTGAGGGTTGATAGGCAGTTGCCAGTCCTAATTGCCATCGACAGTTTACGTTATATTGGCACCATAGTTTTAGTGACTTAATGTTATTCACTTTCAAGCGAATGAGGGCACAGATGTTCTAGGATGACTTTTAAGTAATGAATTTGAGAGGCAAGCCTCGGCCCAACTGGACCAAGGAAGGCGAATGATCTCCTATGTGACTGATCTCGGTGGTGACTTCGCCCAGACTCACTCTCGCTTCCTCAGACAACCCGCGTTCGGCTACGTTTAAGATGCCAACTCTGAATAACGACCTCACAAGGTTACAAATATGAACGCAATACATCCCCACTATCGAATAGAAAATATACATCATTAACCTTACACTTATTACTATATAAAAGTCCCCATAAAACAATGTAAAACATTATGAATTAAAGCAAAGAAGACACTCGTTGAGGTCCTTGGCATCTTCCCTTGGCGTGTCTGTTCGTTACGCGTCTTCTCGGCGTTCGAACATCGTTCTCGACAAGTCGACTGTTCTAGACTTTAACGTTGTGATGCTTTCTCGCAGAAATCAGGCTTAATATCTGGTCTTTTAGAATCATTAAGGATTACGTTGTAGGCCAGACAGCGCTTCTCCAGATTCTTAGCGATGTTCCGTACACAGTTATGCGGAGAAGCATGACACGTAGCACCAAAAGATGTTGGAGCACATTCTAGCACATTCTAGCACCAAAAGATGTTAGAGCACATTCTAGCACATTCTAGCACCAAAAGATGTTAGAGCACATTCTAGCACATTCTAGCACCAAAAGATGTTAGAGCACATTCTAGCACATTCTAGCACCAAAAGATGTTAGAGCACATTCTAGCACATTCTAGCACCAAATGATGTTAGAGCACATTCTAGCACATTCTAGCACCAAAAGATGTTAGAGCACATTCTAGCACCAAAAGATGTTAGAGCACATTCTAGCACATTCTAGCACCAAAAGATGTTAGAGCACATTCTAGCACATTCTAGCACCAAAAGATGTTAGAGCACATTCTAGCACATTCTAGCACCAAAAGATGTTAGAGCACATTCTAGCACATTCTAGCACCAAAATATGTTAGAGCAGATTCTAGCACATTCTAGCACCAAAAGATGTTAGAGCACATTCTAGCACATTCTAGCACCAAAAGATGTTAGAGCACATTCTAGCACATTCTAGCACCAAAAGATGTTAGAGCACATTCTAGCACCAAAAGATGTTAGAGCACATTCTAGCACATTCTAGCACCAAAAGATGTTAGAGCACATTCTAGCACCAAAAGATGTTAGAGCACATTCTAGCACATTCTAGCACCAAAAGATGTTAGAGCACATTCTAGCACATTCTAGCACCAAAAGATGTTAGAGCACATTCTAACACATTCTAGCACCAAAAGATGTTAGAGCACATTCATGCATCATATAGGGTTGATTTTTCATCAACAAATTTAGCATTTTCGACCCCCAGGCATGGACTACATGGTCCATGATTTAATGCATGGTCCATCATCTAAGGGTCCATAAAAAAAAATAGCCTACCGGGCCATGAGGGGCCTTGGTGGACACCCTTAAAAAATCCTTCATATACGAAACTTTTAAGCTCGTTAACATGGAAAAACAAGCAAGACATTCTGTGAAAAAGTGGGAACACTGTCTGAGCACTTTAGCTTAACTTCATTTATGATAGATATGGATAATTTCAAACACGTGAAAAGTTATTTCTCCTGGGAAACTGCGATTGAACGAAGCGCACAGAGGAAAAACGCAGAAACAGACAAAATAGGCAGAGATTATATCATAGTTCGCGTTTATTAGCGAAGGTAATGTGCATTATTTGCTTACGAGTAAAGGTTCATTAGAATATTGTGTTTCATTGCCTAAATTTTTCACACAAATATAAAATATTATAAGCATTGTATCTCAATATGTAAATTTTTTGAGAGATAAAAATATTCTAAAACTCGCATTTAATTGCGTTAATATTTTGATGCCTAAAAAATATTCTGAATATTGTGTCTAATTGCGTAATTTTTTCCATTGCGAAACACAACCGGAATATTGGACTTCATTTCATAAATTTACAGCTCATTTGAAATTATGCTGGATATTGTGTTTCTTTGCGCCTGCTGGTTGTTAAATAGAAAAGTAATGTGTTTACTTTTTGTTGAGGAGAAATATTCCAAAACTATTTTTGTTTTTCAAAACATTTTGATAAATTACAAATTCTCTGAACATTTTGTCATTTTGTGTAAATTATTCCCTTTATAAATGAAAAACTTCTCAA
Source organism: Morinoia aosen (assembly GCA_030386875.1). Classification (NCBI taxonomy): domain Eukaryota; kingdom Metazoa; phylum Arthropoda; class Malacostraca; order Amphipoda; family Talitridae; genus Morinoia; species Morinoia aosen. Next base: position 1,661,987 of record CM059571.1, read on the forward strand.
TCGTAGATTTCATTTTATAAATTTACAGCCTTATAGAAAGGATGCAGCATATTGTTTCCTTGCGCTTATTTGTTGCTGAACGGAAAAGAAAAGATGATTTCAGTTATTCAGTTCATCAAAAAGATAATTTTCAATAGCGAATCCGGAAAGCAGGGCTCAGAAGTTATTTCTTCAGCTGAGCGATAATGCATTTTACCCGAATGCGATGGCGCATACATTTACGTTTCATCTATTTATGAGCTTGCGGCGCGAAAGTTTCCTTCGCAAATGCCAATTTCTTCTGAAATATACCTGGAATTCATAAGTGCTCCTGAAATCAGGAATACTAAGCCAACCACTCCTAAAAGAGGTCAGGATGCTTACAGATTAAGTTGAGTCAAATCCTTGTTATCATTCACAGTCAGAATCAGATATCAATGGTTTGTCGGGACTGCCATAAGGGTTTGACGAAAGACTCTTTCCGTAGTACAAGTTCTGCATCCGACTTATGGCTTGTAAGCTCAAGTGCTTCACTTGACAGACTATGACTTGATTCATGATGAAGGCTCCCACCAGGGCATTTGCGATCGCAGCAGCGAATAAAGAGGTGACTAAGGCCATTTGATTGTGGTCGTGTTGGTCCCACCTTGGTAGGAATGAGACTGGAGGATACAGGATGAATCCCACCATGAGAAACCATTGACCCTGTAATGCAGGAGTAGAATTACATTATCTCACGACTAAACTAAATGTGCACCTATTTAACTGACTATAAATTCACCTAAATGTTCTTTGAATATGTTCTAACTTCTCTTCATCAATACAACTCCAATCCCGACACATCATAATTATGGATTGTTCATACGGGGTATTTCGTCAGAATTTAAATAATATAGATTTCACAAAGAACTAACAGAAGTAGAAAATTTTATGCTAAATAATGCCGTGAGAAAGTATAATGCAAAAGATTGCGTTTTTTATGTTTATAGATTTTGTATACAGAGTAACCGATTTGTTTCGTTTGATATTCCTGGGAACCAAAATTTCTCCTGTTCTCATCACTCATCGGTCATAATTACTAGGCAACCTAAGCTGTACCTCATTTTGCTGCCTGGAAGTTTGTGTGCTCGCCCTTGCCCAACATTTTCCCCATGGGTTTCATGAATTTTTGCTAAGAAGTTCACATTGCATGTAAAATTTAATGCTATTTTTTCAATATCGTTGAAACTTGCTGGGTTTTAACCTCTAATTACAGAAATAATACTGTGTACTGCTTCACGGTGTGATACCTTCAGGGCAATTGTCCATTTTTTAACGTCTTTTGCACTTTTCCAGTACAATCCGATAAACCGCTACTTACCATTTTGATTTAACGGTTACTCTCTCATCATTATTGATACTTTTCATGCGTAAGGACTCACTTGTTGTCATTGAGGGGATTTTCATAATGCTGCTGACAGACCTGCAGTCACTTCTCATAAATACTTAATGATAACTAAATGAATTCACGATCCAGGGTATTTTTCCCTTTATTTATGCTATTTTCGAAATTGCTTACTACAATTGACTTGAAACTTGTATTCAATATTGAACATCCACAGCAGGAAACGTGCTAAAATTATTCTAGGTCAACAAAAATGTTAGGTTAAGTTATTCACTCGCTCTCGAGTGCCTCACATGGACGGCGAGGGAAAGCGTGCGGCCGAGGCTGGCGAGGATACTGCGAGGGAACACAAGCTCGAGGCCGCAGAATGTGACGACTGCAAAAACCGAGTACACCAGCAACATGTGTGCCTGTGGATGCAAATGAAATGTTAGAAAAATGGTAACTGTATCACAGTAATGGGTTGTTCTTAACACGTATATTACGTACTGGGACGTATGAGCTCAACTAGGTATAGTAGAAATAGTAGAAGGAAGGAATAGAAATAACAGTATAGGAATAGCAGAAATACAGTAGAAATGCTAGCACATGGTGAAACTATCACTGTAATAGGTTCCTGTTAACCTGTTGACTACGTATTGAGACGTATGAGCCCCTCTAGATATGGTATAAATAGTAGAACGAAGAAAAAGAAGTAGTAAAATATCAATAATAGAAATAGCCAATCTACATTTGGCCCTTTAAAAACTTGATTCACGAATCTCCAATTATTGCAAAAAATGATAGTCTTGTGAGCACTGCCTCATTTGCTTTGAATGAAAAATTATTTTCTTTATTCGAAGGTTTACTTTCGTTTGGATATGTGGCAGTTTCTAACCCAGCACTAGGCTAGGAATTCTAGGCTAGGAATTGAAAGGCCTCTTCCTGTGGCAATTATATTCTTCCATTGCATCGAAGCATGAGGATAAGCTGCTAATATTTTAGTTTATTGCAAACATAATTATTTTATTGGTACTTCAAAAAACTGAGATGTCGAGAATCATCAGTTTTGATAGGGCTAAATTAACACTGATACTTTTAGTGGAGTTTTAACCCACGTTTCAAAGATGTTCATTGAGAACAGTGACTGCATTAAGTTGGAGCAGTGTTGTGATTAACACATTGAAGGTTTTAGACCGTCTCTCTTCAGGCAATACACATCGAGCAATCAACTTCCATGATGAATTCGATAATTTCTTCAGGTATATCGTACATTACTATTTAAACACGTTTTGTCTAGTATTGTATTTCGCGTTGATATGCTTTATCTTAACATGGTGAAAGTATTAGTCCATACCTCTCCATGCAACATCGAGCTATCCATTTTAATGAGTAATTCTTTAACTGATGTATTAAGGGGGTTGTTTCGCTTTAGGGGTAACTTTTTTCATATTGGGCTGATTTAATTTAAAATAGCACCTCATATGAAGCATTTACTTACGTTTTTTAAAGACATAGGTAGATAATGTTGATGCAGCATTTGTCATAACACTAAATTACCGATAGAATGCGCTTTGAATCGAGTCGCTACGTCAATAAACGTCGAAGATGTACTATTTACAACTTAATAATTACTTATTTACAATTTATTTAAAATTTATTACTAATTTGCACTACAAAAGAAATTGAAACATTGGAGTTGTTTTCCCAATTGGGCTGATTTATCTGAAAATTGCACCACATATGTAAATTAGGATTTTGTAGCGCTTATGCTCGTACACATTTTTCGAATTTTTGCGTAGGAAACGACTTATTCTAAAAAGAAATATATCTGCAGGCACTTTTCAAGGCGATCTGAAAGCCAAACCGATTGATTTAAACGTTGCTTCTAGTGTCATCACTTTCAGAAAACAATACACAACGATTTCTATTTTTTATGTTCAAATTTGTTATTACTAGCATTTGAAGAATGAACTAATTTATAAAGTTAAAAATTAGAGCCTAAATTAAAAATGTAATTAATAGAGATTGCAGTACATCGAATTATTTATTGAATAAAATGAGCCCTAAACCAAGCCGCTACGTCAACAAACACGAGCGGTATACAACCTAGAAATATGAAAAAATATTTCTGTTTAGAGCTCTTGTGTGACACAACACCCTCGCACGAAAACTAGAGAGTAACAAACATGTCTTCTCGAGTCATGAGCTCTAATAAGCTAATTGTTAACCTCCTTTCACCAGTGTTTTTCAAGCGACCAGTACCTACGCAACTTCGACGATCGATATCTCCGGAACCGTTTGTCTAGAAGCATGACATTTACCATGAAGCATAACGAAGCATTTGGGCACGCATTCGAACAAAAAACTGATTTTTTCGGGAAAATGTTCACCAACCCATTCAAGATATCAACACTTTGACTGCAACTTGAGCCAGTGAGTGTACATGGTAGAAATTTTCATAATACTACTGATCGATAAGTGGTCATAAACTCAAATTTTCATAAATACTTAATAAAAACTAAGTGAAGCCATGATCTAGTTCATTTTTTGCTATTTGAACATTATTTACGACTATTAACTTTCAATATATATATGAATATTATATATCAGTTTTCCGAGCAGCAGTCAAATAAACATCAGTTGTAACCGCCGCAGTCAAAGTGTTAACATGTTTTGCGTCACACCTGTGCGTTCATGTCAGGCCGACCGGCCACATGTCCCGAGAAGAGAAGGCCTTCCACTACGCCGGCTACCATGAACGCAGCGTGGTCGGTTCTTGGGGGCAAGGGCCATCTAAAATTCAAAACTGGATTAATGAATGTTGATTTGAAGTAATTAACAAATTTATATCATCACTATAATTAATGCTGCCCATGAATCTCTGGAATTGCAAGACCAGAGGCTTTACTACACTTACGGTAAATATATAGTTGATTGAACCTGCTCTCTTCGAAACTTTTCCACGTTCATTTTCGTTCATACTTATATATAAGTAATTCTCAAAATTGGGTGATGATAAGATAAGTATGTTTTTTCCAAAGCAAAACCGCAAAAATTTTAATCCAACTACTGCAGTATAAGTAGCTTAAGTTCATGAAGAGAACTGTTGGAGAAATGATGAGACTTTGAATGAGCAATAGCGACATACTCTTGCTGCTATTATCAGGATGCAGCAGTAGTGAGTGTGTTAGTCCGCAGAGGAATATAACTGAAAGTACTCTAAATCCGTGCACAAACTACTGCACGCAAGTTATGTAGATAACACAGTGAGAGTTTAACTCTGTATTCCTCCATGCAATGCACGTAGAGCAGTCAGCTCTTTGCAATTTGTTAATTTCTCTAATCATGTCGTGAAATAGGACTAAAACCATTTTTTTTTATGAAGGAGGTAGTGACTTGTGATGAGCTTTCGTTAGCATATCGAAATAGGCTCAAGTGGGTTGGTTTAATTATAACATACCTGAAATGATCTCTAGCAATCCGTCAGAGTTACCGTGAGATTTGTTATTTTACTTAATGCATGGAAATAATTCCTATTATTGTTCTGCTACAATTCCGTCAAATCTATTTCTCACACATCAATAAGCAGTATTTAGTTGTCAAGAAAGTTTTTTTTCAAATGCATAGATTATCATGAAATTTATTTTCCTTACGCCTTATTGATGGAATATTTTATTAAATGGTAGTCGAACAGAAGGTGACATGAGTTCTAACACTTTCACTATCTATATTTTTTCTGCTCTTGCTTGAAGTTTTAAACACGTGAAATTTCGTAGTAAAGTTCAAAATGAAGTCGTTTCAAGAACTCTACAACAACACAAAGTGTATCAAGTTGCTCCGCAACAAATGGTGAGTATTTTTCATTGAAGTGTTAACACACTTTCAGACTTTGTTGTGATATATTTAAGGTTACCTTTGTCCTAAAAAATATTGACGCACTTTAACGATTTTTCTGAACTTGCCTTCTTCTTTGGGCAGCATTTAGTTTTCATACGCAACGATGTTACAACTAATTCGGTGACGACTTTCACCTTTTAGAAAGAACAAAATACCTGGGCCCAAATGCTAATAATTATTATTAGGCTTTAAATTGCCTTCACTCAGTTCACGTTAGGAATGAATCAAAAACCGACCGATGCCCAGCAATCATTTAAAAACTCTGATACCAACTCCTTTTGCTAACTTGCGATGAGTCAAAAATCGTTCTCAATTCTCGCTCGGAATGAAGAGAAAAATTCACAGATGCCTGCCATCATGTAACTACTCTGAAAGCCCGCTTTACTCACTTGTAATGCATCAAAATTTGAGTGACGGCACACAGGCAGTAGAGAAAGAACATGCACATGTGGTGCGCGCTTGCAGGGACAAAGATGCCGTCTTTGAAGCTAGTGGCAAGTTCTCCTGAAATCCAAAACAATTATCGCTGAGTTGTTGGAAAATAACAAATTGAAGCAATTCAACGTACAGGAATCTGGTTCGAAATGAATCAGGATTCAGGATGGCAACTTATTGGCACGATGAGTAATTAAATTCTTGCTGATTCTGAGGACGATAAGGCAAAGACTGTAAAAAACTGCCATCGATCTTAAAAACATAACTGCTAAAGAAATGGTGTTTTGAATTCATCTCATCTCCACAAGCAGAAAAGACTCACCAAAGAAGGCTACGACTGTGAGGGTCGCCAATACGAACGCCTCCACGGGAGCTCCAGCACAGCAGCCGCTGCCGTTGAGAGAGAACAGCGAACATTCGAAGTTAAGTTCGCTGACGTCACGCCCGTTGAGAACGGCTTCTCTTCTTGCTATTTGGTATCTCTTGAGGGCGTTGTGAGCCCACAGGAGACCGAAAGCTATACCTAGTATGGCAGGAACAGCATGGCCAGTGAAATTTCCATAATCTTTCACGTGCTGAACTGATCCAAAATGCCCATTAGCTCCATGTGGGTCGAATGTCGTACAGTCGTCACCCTCATGTAAAATCTGATCGTGTCCAGCATCAAAAGACTCCATGGCGCTCGTTTTCAGTCACTTATTATGACTTATGTCCGTGGCTTTTGTTTCTGTAAAAGAAGATATTACTTAGTGCCATCACAGAACTTCCCCTCCCCCAACTGAATTCATAAACCTCACAATTTTAATTTACTAATTCGATCTTCAAAATTACGCTTGCTCAATGAATAATATACGGTAGCCAAAACAATTTCATGATTGGAATAGGCATAAGCCAAATTTTCGTTAGGTATGATGTCGTCAACAACGGTCGTAGGTAGTTTCTGGTCTATTCACGAACCTTTTAGTCAGATCTGCCTCTCAAATATTGGAAAAGAAGCTTTGTATTACCACATATACGATTTTTTTTAGTTTCCTCGCCAAATAATTATCTTAACATGCACCTGATGTTTCACTTCATATCAGAAAACTTATACTTCTAATTCGGCGTCTGAAAACTTTGGATGACTGACCAGAGGCGAATTGACCATACCATATTCTATCCCAAAAGAAGTGTCCTTTAACAAAGAAGCCTCGTGACTTACCTTCAAATCTTTCAAAAAGGCTTTAATACATTTCGTGCGGTGGGTTAAACTGAAATTCGTTTTTCAATTCGAATCTAAGCTCTATTGAATCTAAGCTCTATTGTAGTAAGCAGCTTTGAAAATAGCAAGCAATAACTATCGTTCCTTCATTTAGGGTTTAGTAAGTAATTCGGTTCAATCCGGTTGAATAAAAATTCGAGATTTAATAGTTTCGAGTTTCGTGTCTCGGCAACCAGTGAACACTTCAGCCATGACAGAGCCATACCGTTAGTTGTACACCCCTGTTAAAACATTCAAGAACACTTACAAACTTTCATGGAGGCTGTTTTTCATGGAATGATTTTCAAAATTTTGCATAAGATTCCTAATACTAAAATCTTAATGAACGCGTAGGCAAAAACTTTATACTCAGAACAATTTATTCAAAAATTTACATTTATAGAAAATGAAGTGTTTCACACTTCGTCAAAATTATAAGTCATGGAATATAAATTGTAATAAAATTGGAAAATAGCCTCAAACAAAAACATTTAATAATGAGTTCTACGTTCACTGTTTTTGATGAGATCGAAAATTCTTAGGGGCATGCCAGAAATAGCGTTTCCATTAAAACAAGTGGAATGTTACTCGAGGTTCTTAAGACGGATTCACAAAGTTCATTTAATTTTGACTATTGTTTACCTTTTCAATAAACATTTTTTGCCGCCCCTGCCGAATTTTTTTCAATTGAGCTCAAGTCCGAAGAGTATGCATGATACTTTTAAGTGTTGGACACCATTCTCTCGCAGAGATGTCCGGGCCAGTCGTGCGGCGTGGGCTGTAGTATTATCCTGTAGAAATAACCATCCATTTCCGCTCACGCAATCGCCCTTCATCACTAACGATGATTTTTGTTGCCCGCAAACAAACACACAGTGGCTAGTTATGCTTGCAGGCAATAAAATGCATCACCAATGATATTTTTCGTTGCCTGCAAGCGTGTCTTGCTACTGTAGGACCAACTGAAACCCGCCTGTAGCTCGATCGTCCCGCTGTTAGAAATAGTGCCCCGTCATTAGGGACCTCTGTGATGAGTGGAGATTATTTCAGGAGGTTCGTTTTTGTGGTGCCTATATCGTTGGAAGAAATCCGGATCATCCGGATTAATTATTTTTCATCTTGAAACAAGAATGTTTCAACTTTTTGTCATCCCATGTTAGGTGTTCACAGCTTGAACGCTTGAACTTGTGGAGTGGAAGCAACTGAGGAATTTGTATACACGTCTTATTTATCATGCCTTTTTGTCGTGAGTGCCGTCTGATCGTAACTGGACTTCAATCTGCATCTTTGAGTTCCTTAGTTTGGCTAGGAGAGAGTCCCTTCCTTATTTTCCTACTAATAATGAAGAAATTTTTGGCTGTCTACCAGTGGATTTTGTTTTTTCAAAATTCTCAGTGTCGTTCAGAAAGTTACGATTCACAGTTTTAGGACGATTTACCTTAGCTACGATTGCCAGCTGTGGCAAACCTTGCTTAGTGAAATCTGAAATTTGAGCACTTCGGTCAGTTTGCTCCTTTAGGTATGTTGACAACTCAACGCAATGACTGCAAATTTATAGCTGAACTAAAATAATTAGAATTACCCTAGGTTGAATAATTTGCACCCTTGGTCTTATAATTTTGATATAGTGTAAGACGCCTCATTTTGTATAAATGCTCATTTCTGGATAAAAAGTTTCGAGCATATCTTTTGTCTTCATAACCTTATAGATTACTGTAGTTTTAACCTGAAATAAGAAAAATTTAATAATTTTTCTAACCAAAATAGTCTCTTAAAAAAATTTACAGTTGTATTAAATATTTTACAAATGTGGTAAATGTGGTAAATAAATTGTTTAAATTGTTTGTTTATCATGAGGGTTTTCAGATTGGTATTTCATGGAACCGAAATTCAAAAAATTTCATGTTTTAAATAACAATAATGATCACTCAGCATCTGGCAACCCTGCACTACTATCAAGTGCTATTTTACCTTTATTATGATTTTTTTTTATACTAGCCAAAATTGGAGACCTGAAAATATAGTGTATTTTCAAAAGCTATCTCCTCAGAGAATTTTTATCACAGAACAATGATTTAGGTATCATTGAATGCGTAAAAAATTACTGCATAGCTGGACGTGGGCTCGTTTTAGAACACGCAATAGTTTATTTTCAATGAAATTTTAAATTGCTTTTTCAAAGTCATGCATTTTTCCGTAGATTTTTCAATTTAACTAAACAATTACTATGAGTTATAAGCCAGACCCACGTCCAGCCATGAAGAAACTCTTCGCGCATTCAATGAGACCTAAATCGTTGATATACGATAATAACTTTCGGAGGAGATAGATTTTGAAATGGTTCATCTTCAACTGTTCAGGAAGAGCCGGAGTCTACCGAAAAACAGGATTTCTTATTTCAAACCTATATTGCTTGAATAAATAGACGCGGTTGACGTTCTGAAAGCTATCTGAAAATATTAATATCTTTTCTTGTAAGTTTTTTGAGGTTTAAGGAACCGGTACTAAAAAGGGTATCCCAGATACGTATCATAAATAGGTATCATCGCTCCAGGAGCGCCCGCTGCGGCGTCCTCCTCGACACGCTCCTCCCTTCCCTCTTCGTTTCCCCCTCTCACGAAGCGAAGAAAGTTGTGTAGCTTTAGCTGCTAGATAGTAAACTAAGGAGTTCTGTGTCGAATAGACCAACAAAACAAAATCCAGATATTTCCGGTTTCTTTTCTAATGTGGACTGTCCGGCGATGGCAGCTGCATACGAATCCATCCCCCCCCCCCGTCCCCTTTTGTTTCCCCTCTCTGACAAAGCACAAAACGTTCTGAACCTTCGTTAGCTTGTAAACTAAGGACTTCTGTATTGAATGGAGCAATGAAAACCTCAAAAAATCCAGGGGCGTGCCACATGCACTTGCTAATCGGTGCTGGCTGCTAGTTGGACCCCTCCTTCCTCTTTCTAACCCCATTACCCTCACTTACGATGCTCAGATCGTTCTGCAAATTTGACAGCTTGTGAAGTCAGTATATCTCTAGCTAATAATGCAATGAAAAGAAAACCAAAAATTTCTGGGTTCTGGGTAGACGTCCCCCTTAAATTGTAAAGTAAGAGTAGCTCCTCTGAGCATCAAAGTCATTAATAAATTCCTGTTTTGCATCTTTCAGAGTCTATTTTTTCACATGATAGTGCGTTTTCAGTTGTGGCCGTTTCATGATAAAAATGATTACGGGTTCAACCTAAATAAATTGATACTTTTGCATTTAAACAAGATATCCGTAATAACAAGCACATTAGATAATAAATGATTTGAAGCGCTTCATTAACTTTAAGTTCTGTACATAAGGAGGAATTTGGAAACCACTCAGTAAAACCTCTGCCAGAAATGACATACTGGCCTTTTTTCAGATCATGGTTATTTTTACAGTTAAAACTTCATTATTTCATTTGAAAAATCTGAAATTTTTTCAAACACAAGCCCTGCCTCAAGCATGTTGAACGTGACCAAGCTCGGCTGGAAAGCAAGTCTCCACATCTTTACACGCTAGAACTGAGATGTAATTTAGACCTGAAGTGGAATTACGCGTTCTTAAGCTCGGTTCCTTGACCTTTCAGATCCCCTGCATGATGAGATACGGGTAGACATCGGTCAAATGTGTGGGCCAAGCGACGGAGAACATTGGTTACTCTTTCATACGAGCTTCCAAATGGACGAACGTTTTCACACGCACGGTGTACGATTTTAAATGTAAGGTATACTAAGTTATAGTATAGTTATACTGTAAGTTATACTTATACTATGCTAAGTTATGTATTGAGAGCTTTATTACAGAGTCGAACTATTTCAATTGCGACGTAAGCAGAGCAATAAAAAATTTTATTGAAATTTTCCGGCAATGTCAGCACTCATGACATGCGCATGCTGAGAAAACCCGACAGATACGAGCACTGTTGAAAACTGACATCAATAATTATTTAAACCTCGTTGTTCCACGTGAGCCAAATTATGTAATAACGAAGGGCTTATGAAATGTGTGTTCGTTAAGGGTCGTAGGTGTAATTTTGCCAACTCTGAGAAAGTATTTCTAATTTTGAATTGGAAAAGGTAACTCTACACCGGAATTAGTTAATATCAAAGGTAAATATCACCAACTGGGAAAAACTTTACCAGTAGTCCTTCGAAGGCACGGAAGACGGCATATAAAGGTCAATCAAAAGTTTTTCTCGTTATTCTACGCTACGAACTGAACATGAAGTTGTAATTAGTCCTTTTTTGACAAATGACAAACCATCCGTTCGATAAATGTGGTAAAAAGTGCTCGGTGTCCTCATTTGAATGAAATTATTTACTGAAGAAAACCGGTACCAGAGCCTACATTACCAAGAAGTGATCAGTGAAACCTACTGAAATGGGCAAAAGACAACATTAGGGTCTATTATCCGGAAGATTTGTTCACAGACGGAACTCGTGCTTCAAATGATTGTCCTGATGGTTAACGCAACAGACGGGGTAGAAAAACGACGAAATCACCATCATCGCTTGAGGTGCCCACAAGGTGGTGGAGGGAAGGCTATTTGGGATTGAATTATCTGTAAAATATAAGTCAGCTCATGTGAAAAAACAAATGGCATTGGAATTACTGTGAATGCGCCCATACTCGTACATAGCTTTCATGCAGGAGCGCCTTCAACTGCGGTTCCACAAGCTGTGGGTAGCAAACAGAAGGAAAATTATTTTCAGCATGGGTAGTCCTCATTGCATGCAGCTCAATAAACTAATGAGGTCTCTAAAGGCTGGGGCTTTCCAAGCTTCGATAGATGAAGTGGTATGCAATTTCCCAATATTTAAATCAAATGAGTTTAGGTCGCTAGAACTGTCCAAAAAAACGTCTAGAAGCTAATGAACGAGGAAAATTCAAGAACCAGGAAAATTTTGTTAGAAGTCCTTCTTGATTTATCACGAAAGGCATTCAGCAGACTGGTAACAAATTCCAAGGCTCTTCAATACGAAGAATTGCAGTAGACGATATGTCGAAATAGCATAGGAAAAAGTTTAAAAAGTACGAGTTTTCGGTGTTAGTCATGCTTGAACTTGCAAATCAGATCCTTAATAGCTGTTTGAGACAGCAAATCAATTTGACGAGTAACCCGTCTCTAAAGCGGATGAGATCGACGGCTGGCGTACAAACACTCATGCTATTACTATCTTCGAAAATTAAAAGACATTTTTACTCTACTCGCACAAATCAAATATTTATCTAAGTGGACTGAAGTCTTTTGTATCCTACCAAATTTTATTTATAAGCTAACCACATGTGGATGAGGAAATATTTAGTTTTGTACATTCGAACATATCATTATGGTAAAAGCCGATATCCGGGCGTGAGCGAAGAAAAGTGACCTTGTGCTGTAAAACATCAGTGAAGTTAATTAATGTGTCACAATATTTTAAATTATTTACTTGCAGTAAAACATTTTTCAAAGCAGCAATGTATCGTTACTCACAGAATCCTTGTAAAATTTTTAATTAACGCAACACGATTACGTACCAGTATCGTTCTATGAAAACTTGTCTTGTGAATTGACCCGGGTTCTGTTTGAACGGTAATTCATAATACAGCTCAAACTGACTCGCACGCATTCAGTCTAAGGGAAATATATTCTTATAAAACGAGAAAAATATTGTAAGTCGCAGTGAATCCAGGGGGTAGTTTGAAAAACTGGAGAAATTTGAGGTGTCGAGAGTTAAAGTGTAACTATTACTATTCGCTCACTGACACACACACACAACAATGTTCAGTGCTCTTAGCAGTTTCTTAGAATATAACGTTCGCCTGATTTTAAACGCTTGTAATGCTATTTAGGACATGAAAAATTTTAAAACGGAACTTTTGAAGTGAATTCAAATAAAAAATGAAAAAAAGGTATCACACTAGAAGTGATTGAAGAAACCAATTCGTGCAATGAAATATTTCCCTTTCGCAGGTAACGGTTCGTGTTATTAACACTTGTAATTTTTATACATAGAATTATGAAATTTTCCCTTACCGCAATATTTCACAAAGTTCCAAATATAAAATCATGGAATATACAGCAAATGTATGGAGATGTCATTATTATTTCATCAGAGTGTTTCTTAAGACATAGAGGCGTTTCATTGATTTGAAACAAAGAATTATTGTCTCACCAAATACAGTAGTGGAAATGTAGCTACTTCAAAACGCTAACCTGTCTCTTTAGATTCACCACGCAACAAGTCACCTGGAAGTCAAACAATTTTGGTGCAGCAGCTACATCGAAAATTGAAAACCCCGCAAAACTTTTTAGCGAGGATCGATCGGTGGGCACAAATGTAGCGTTACAGGACCTCGCTAACACACACCATGTCAGAGGAAGTACCACATAATTTATTGCTGCTTAGTGAGAGGCTGAAAGGGAGGCCTTCTCTCTGTAGGAACGCAGTGACTACAGTTTCATATTTTTAGGGTACGGAGCTAGTTACTGGCTCTAAATCCTACAACCCTGTGAGCTGAAATGGAAATATTGTCCAATTCCAATCAATAAATAATTGAAATTGAAGACTAAATCACTGCACTGAATGTAAACATCAAGTTATCGAGGCAAAATCTTCAGTTAGAGGTTTAATGCAAGCATGGAAAAACAGATATCAAAATCGGTTACAGCACGATGGGAGAAAAATAAAATTTTTGCTTCGTCATCGCCTTAAATGAGTTTTGTCTTGAATTTGCTTAAAATCTAAGACATTAATTCAAGGTTTTAATACATCGACAAACGGAAAAAATCCTTCCTCAAAAAATTACGAATAAGCTTTAATGAATAAAAAATACCCTCATTTAAAGTTAATCAAACAAAAAAAAAGGTCATGGGTATTAACGAAACAAAAAACTCTCATCATTTAGTACTTATGTTTTCATCATATTCCCATGGCTCGATCTAGTCGCAAATTTTTTGACCATCCAATTTTTTGTATGATATTCTTCATCATTTTGTAATTGTAAACTTAAATTAACTCATTGGAAACTGAGTTAACAAATATTTTTCCTGGACCTATTGAAACAAAGTTTGTAAATTATGCGGGTACTGACATTTTGAAATGACTAAATATATTTGAAAACGGTGGGACGTCCATCTGATTTCGTTGCTATCTGTCTAAATTTCCCTGCAAATATACATAGAACTTTTACGATCATCGCTTGTTCGCTGGCTTGGCTGGTTGCCACTTTCCACGCTCATCCTTCACTAATAACATCGGGCAGAATTTAACATCCTCACACGCGCTGTCGTGTGATATAAATGCTACACGTTTGTGTTTTGCGAAAAGTTTATAAAAAAACTAACTAGAGCAACTTAAAAAAACTGCTTCTACAATCAACTATCCATATACATGATAAAAAATGAATACTTCACAGGCTTCATTATTTGCATCGGCATTTTAGTTTCAAAGCTCCGTCTTCACCGAAAAGAAATTCTTCGAGTGTTCATCCACGAGCACCATTATTAACAGACACAGCGTTTAACCCAATAGCGACAACAGCGTTTAATACAATAGCGAACACACACAAACATACACACAGCGTTAACCCACTTGCGATCTCGTAGCATTTAAACCTGTAGCAAACATCCAACGCTTAACCCACTAGCGAACACACTGCGTTTAACTAACCAGTGAACACACAACATTTAAACCACTAACAGCAACAGCGTTTAACCCACTAGCGAACACAGAGTGTTTAACCCACTCTGAAACAATCAACGCTTAGGACACACAGCGTTTAACCCGCCAGTAAACGCCCAGCGTTTAACCCACCAGCGAACACACAGCGTTTAACCCACCAGCGAACACACAGCCCTTAACCCACTAGCATATGTACCCTGGCCAGCCCGACCATCACAGCATCAACCACAGCGAAAGACTGGGAAAATAAGTCTGTGAAGCCGTGTACGTATAGAAATCTCGTACGGTGTCTGTATGGCTCGGCCTTTTCGTCCGGTTTTGTAGCAGTGACAACTTTTTCCGACTGAATGAGGAATTTAAAAACGAGGAAAATTCCAAGGAACTTAATCATATTTACTAGGAATACGTTTAGGAGTCCAGCTCCATCATCAGTTCGTAAAAGTACAAATCATTATGTGTGCAATAAAAGAAAAACAAATGTTAAATACAGTTATTTAAAAATCACGAAAACAAAAATAAAATAAAACATGTCCCAGAAAAAAATAAAATCGATAAGATTACTATCAGGTTACAAGTTCCAATGGGTAAGAACTGTTAGTATTGTTGTGGGCCGGTTTTTGTTTAAAAATATGTAGCGACTCTAAAATTCCTAGGTCACATTCAGTTGAAGCCAAACCTAAGATTTGAAGTCGTCAGAAGATATCGGTACGTTGCATTTTTCTGCGTGATTACGTACTGCGAAGTGTGAGTGTGTGTTAATTGGTTCCCCGTGCTGAAGCTTCGACCCCGATGTTCGGCCATTCTGATATAAAAATTTCGTGACGTTATGCCGACGTACGTTGATGTGCACTGCACACAACTGTAAGAATAAATCAGAGAGGCTCCGCATCTCCATTGGAAGCGTATCCTTGTACCGGAAAAAAAGAGCAGGATTTAAAATTATATTCATTCTCGATAATTTTGTCTATTTCTGACACCAGAATAACCAAATACCAAAACTAACATATTATGGATTTTAATCATCCATGGTGAAACGAAATAAATGAGAAAATTGTTTGCTGAGACACAGGTAAAAAAAAACTGTTGATTTTATTTAAAAAAAATACCTTTATATAAAACTTTACAAAATGCAAAGTCATCACGAAATTTCAGCGCAGGATAAAGATTAGAAGTTATTATTTTGCCGCAGAATAAAAAATACGATCAGTTATGATCAAATATTGTCGGATAACATGATTTTTAGGGATGAATGTCACATTTATTTGAAAGGTATGTAAAATAGACAAAATTTTCTAAATGAAATAGAGCTTTATATCTTGTGCTTTTCAACGTAACCTATTTCAGCCTTCAAGCACTAAAATTTCACAGACAGACTTCGAATGTCATATGCAGTTTTGACGGACATCGAATGACTGATGGAGTTTTTAAGTTCCAATGAAATACACGCACAACCCAAAAACAGTAGTGTAACAAAACAGCAACAGAACAATTTGAACAACCCCAGTTGAAATTTTGGTTCTCACGATTACGAAGACATACATTAACGCAAAGAAGAATGAACTGCTTCCCGCATTCAATATCTTTGATATACATTAATATTAATTTGACGCACCTAATTCCACAAAAACTTAGGAACAGAAAATATTGTTCACATGCCTCTCAAGGTACTTCTTGTTTGTGGACCTACGGTTACTGAGCTCGTTGGAACTCATTTAAAAAATTCTGAAATCAGAGGAATAAAACAACAATCAATGGATGAATGAAATATAATTTTATGTCTCAAATGCCACCTTAATATTTCATGTTTTATAAATCGTACAGGAAAAATTAGAATTAACATGAATTCTATTGATATGTTAATGCAAAATAAATAACGGTTATATATTAAGCTTGCATAACGACGTGCAATGTAAGGAGTTTCTGACCTTGTGTACACAAAAATCTGAACACATTTTTCATTTATTTTGTGTGCAATAAGTTTTTAAGAAAACTGTTTTCATAATAAATCAGTTTCATCAGCGTAATACACCAGCTCCAGAAAAAGATATTGTCTCACTAATTTTCAACACACTCAAACTGTGCATCAACTCTTTCTGCTGATACATTTAGGGACTTTGTCGTTTTTCTTGTCAAAGAAAGCAAGTTCTAGAAGCATGGTCTTTCATTCCTCTCGTATATACAATAGTTCTCACGACAAATCCCACTCTTTGACAGATTTTAAGTTTCAGAATTTTGTTTTGTTAAAATCAATTTATTTTTGTTACACACTGATATTTACGCTAGTTTTACCTAATTCAACATTTATTAAACAAAGCCAAAAAATGGCTAAGCACTGTAGAACGCAAATTAATAATGTTATCGTTTCTATTTCCTGCAACCAAGGTGAAACATGCTTGATTAATAAGTCCAAACACTGATCTTAATTGCCTTGCATCACACTGTAAAGCAAGGAAGTGTCACAACAATACACAGGTGTAACTTGTGTGGGTTGTACGTTGAGTTGCGTGCAACTCAAAAGCAACCTGTAGATCCCTCGAGCTTTGTTATAAATGTGAAGGAAAAAGCAAAAACCAATAATAGTAAGCGAAAACTAAGGTCCTCTCTGTCCTTCCTGTACGTTTTGAAAAACATAACATTTGGTCCGTAGCTCAAGTACAAGAGATTTACGAGCTTTAAAGTGCATCACCGTACCAAATGTCTCCTTTTTTGACTGGCGCCGCATGAACTTTTCTAATAACTGGTATTCTTTACCTCTCTCATGTTAAAAAAAGCTTCTGGAAATGTGTTCATTTAGGAAGTTTATTGAATTATAGCATCAATTCGGAATTACCATTGTCATCATTTTTGCACGCGGTGGTACACTATTACCGTATATTTTCAAAGAATCCTTCATAAACGAAACTTTTAAGCTCGATAACATGGAAAAACAACCAAAACATTCACTTAAAAAATTGGGAACACTGTCTGAACACTTCGGCTTAATATCTCTTTTGATAAATATTTTTAACAATTTATTCACCACAGATGATACAGTGGTAGAATGTTTCTTAAGTCTAGTCCAATGGTCAAATTTGAGTACAGTTACTTGTGGGCCCGCATAGGCTTAGCGACTTCTAGGGCATCCTACCATCAAAGTTATTTTAGGGTGTACAAATAATGTTTAACATAAATTCTTAATCCTAGTTACGCATTAACTGATCAATGAGATAGTTAACTCGATGTTGGATGCTTCATTTTACAATTGTCACATAGTTTCTGAATCTGTTATATATTTTTCTAGATATTCCCCCGTCACAAAGGAGGGCTAGGTACGCTTGACGTTTCTTAATATTTATCACGATGTCTTCAGTGACCCAGGGCTTTTGTTTATTTTTCGGTGTAAGTGTACGAGTAACAATTGAACAACACTGATTGTATGCGGTCATTACACTCGTAGTTTAAGTCAACTTTACTACTGCTTCATCAATGCTCGTTGCATAATTGTTTTGTTGAGAGATGTGTAATGTTGGCATTAATTCTTCTAGAACGGTGTGCATTTCTCTTAAATTTGATTCGTTTACTTTTCGATACGAGTAGGTTTCAGCTCGTGGCTCGGTGCAAGTGATATAGACAATTTTCTTAACAAAAACTGGAAAATGTTCCGATAAGACAGAAGTAATTATTCCAGTAATAAAATCAGTTGGGTCTGTAAGGAAGATATTGAGATATAATTTCAAACATGTGGAAAGCTCTTTCTCCTGGAAAACTGCAATTGAACGGAGCGCACAAAGGAAGAACGCAGAAAAAAAAATTGATTAAGATTACATCATAGTTCACGTTTATTAGCGAACGTAATGTACATAATTGGCTTGCAAGCAAAGATGTACTGGATCATTGTGTTTTTATTGCAAATTTTTTTACGTACAAAAGGAAATATTGTGAGGATTTTATCTCATAGTATTTACTTTCTGATTAGAAAAATATTGAAAAACTCATTGTTAATTTTGCAAACATTTTGATAATTAAAAAATATTCTGAATGTTGTGTCATTTTGCGTAAATTTTTCCTTTAATTAATGAAAAACGCACTCAATATTCGATTTCATTTTTTAAATTTATAGCCTCATCAAAATTATGCAGCATATTATTTCTTTACGCCAATTTATTGCTGAATGGAAAAGAAAAGATTATTTCAGTTAGTCAGTGAATGAGGTTCATCAGAAATATAATTTTAATAACAATGCCGGAAAACATGGCACACAAAATTATTTCTTCATCTAAGCGAAAATGCATTTTACACGAATTCGATCGCGCATACATTTGTGTTGCATCAATTTATGAGCTTGCGGAACAGTTTCCCTCGCAAACGCCAGTTTCTTCTGCAGTATACATGGGACTCATAAGTGCTCCTGAAAACAGGAATACTAAGCCAACCACTCATAAAAGAGGTCTGGATGCTTACACATTATGTTGAGTCAAATCCTTGCTAACATTCACAGTCAGAATCAGACATCAATGGTTTGTTGAGACTGCTATATGGGTTTGATGAAAGACTCTTTCCGTAGTGCAAGTTCTGCATCCGACTTATGGCTTGTAATTTCAAGTGCTTCACTTGACAGCCTATGAATTGATTCATGATGAAGGCTCCCACCAAGGCATTTGCGATCGCAGCAGCGAATAAAGAGGTGACTAAGGCCATTTGGTTGTGGTCGTGTTGGTCCCACTTTGGTAGGAATGAGACTGGAGGATACAGGATGAATCCCACCATGAGAAACCATTGACCCTGTAATGAAGGAGTAGAATTACATTATGTGACGACTAAACAAAATGTGCACCTATTCAATTGACTAGAAATTCACCTAAATGTTCCTTTAATATGTTCTAACTTCTCTTCATCAATACAACTCCAATCCCGACCCATCATAATTATGGATTGTCCATACGGGGTATTTCTTCGGAAAATTAACAATGTAGAATTCACAAATAACTAACAAAAGACGAAAATTGTGTGCTAAAATGAAGCCATGAAAAAGTTTAGTCCAAAAGATTGTGCTTTTTATGTGAATAGATTTTTAATGCGCAGTAACCGATGAGCTTCGTTTTATATTCCTGGAAACGTAAATTTTTCATATTTTCCTCGCTCATCGGTCATAGTTACCAGGCAACTTAACCTGTTCCTCATTTTGCTGCCTGGGAGGGTGTGTGCTCGCCCAGCATTTTGCCCTCGGAAATCATGAATTCTTGGTAAGAATCTTCCGTGGCTTGTCAAATTTCACGTCATTCTTTGAATATCGTAGAAAATGCTACGAGTTAACGTCTAATTGTCGAGATGAAGCTGTGCACTGCTTCACGGTATGAAATTTTTGAGGCACTTTTTTATTTATGAAAGCATTGTACACTTTTTTAGCACATCCCGATAGACCGCAACTTACCATTGCGATTTAACGATTACTCCCACATCATTATTGACACTTTTCGTGCGAAAGGATCCACCTATGGTTAATGAGGGGATTGTCTTAATGCTGCTGACCGACCTGCAGTCACTAACCCAATTTACATGAATACATAATGATGACCAAATGAATTCACGGTCCAGATTATTCACGCTTTATTTTTGCTATTTTCAAAATTGTTTACTACTATTGACTTAATTAAAACTTGAATTTGAAAATTGACCTTCAGTTTAACCCACAGTAGGAAACGTGTTAATGTTATACTAGGTCGAAAAAAAATATTAGGTTAAGTTTTTCAGTCGCTCTCGAGTGCCTCACATGGACGACGAGGGAAAGCGTACGGCCAAGGCTGGCGAGGATGCTGCGAGGGAACACAAGCTCGAGGCCGCAGAACGCGACGGTAGCAAAAATCGAATACACGAGCAGCATGTGCGCCTGTGAATACAAATTAAATGTTAGAACAAAGTGTAACTGTATCACATCAGTGGGTTCCTTTTCACACGTTCATTACGTACTTGGACGTATGTGCTCCACTAGGTATATCAGAAATAGTAGATGGAAGGAATAGAAGTAGCAGAATAGAAATAGTAGAAATACAGTAGAAATACTAGAACATGGTGAAACTATCACTGTAATAGATACAATTAACCCGTTGATTACGCATTGAGACGTATGAGCTGAGACTTATGTACAGTAGAAATCGTAGAACGAAGAAAAAGAAGTAGTAGAATATAAAGAGTAGAAACCGACAATCTACATTTGGTCCCTCAAAAACTTGATTCACACATCTCAAATTATTGCAAAATGTGATAGTCTTGTGAGCACTGCCTCATTTGTTTTGAATGTAAAATTATTTTCTTTATTCGAAGGTTCACTTTTTTATGAAAACTGTGGCAGTTTCTAAAGAAGCACCCTTTAAATTCTTATTAGTTAAGCACCCTATAAATTCTTAGTCAAAATTCAAATTTCTTGTTAGCAATATTTTAATTTTTTTCAGAAAAATCCCAATAAATCAATTTTTGTACGATATAAAAAATTATGAAAAACAAAAACCTAAATTGAATAGCCAGGAAAGAGTGTAGTACATCTAATTACGAATAAAATGAGTCCTGAACCAAGTCTCTAAATCCATAAACACGAGCTGTATGCTACGTAGAAATATGAACATAATTTTATGTTCAGACCTCTTGGTAACGCAACACCATCACACGACAGCTAGAGCGTGACCAACGTGTCTTCTTGAGTCATGAGCTCTGATTGTCTAATTGCTTAATAGTTTCGGCCAGTAATTACTCTGCTTTCATCAGCGATTTTTCAAAGCGAATAAAACACTGGCATGGTTCCTAGCCAATAATGCAGCTCTCCACCGCCGTGCGACCAGTACCTAAGCAACTTCGAAGATCGATAACTCCGGAACCATCAAACTATAAGCATGAAATTTAAATGAAGTAAAACGTAGTCTTTGCGCACGAATTTGAAAAAAAGTGAATTGTTGAACAACTCCCTTACGAAATTAACACTTTGGCTGCAACGTGAGACGCTGGGTGTACGCGGAAGAAATTCTGTAACGCTGACGATCGATCAGTAGTCAATAACTCAATTTTTATAAATACGTGATGAAAACTGAATGAAGCCATGATCCATTTAAGTTTTGCTATTTTAACATTATTTACGACAATTAACTTGAAAATTGAGTTGAATATTGTATATTAATTTTCCCTGCAGCAGTCAAATAAACATCAGTTGTAGCTGCCGCAGTCAAAGTGTTAACATGTTTTGCGTCACACCTGGGCGTTCATGTCAGGCCGACCGGCCACATGTCCCGAGAAGAGAAGGCCTTCCACTACGCCGGCTACCATGAACGCAGCGTGGTCAGTTCTTGGGGGTAAGGGCCATCTGAAATTCAAAACTGGATTAATGCATGTTGATTTGAAATCATTAACAAATTTATATCATCACAATAATTGATGCTGCGCATGAATCCCTTAGTTGCAAGGCTTTGGAATTAGAGTGGCTTCAATAGTGTTACGGTAAATATATAGTTGATTGAACCTGCTCTCATCGAAACGTCTCCAGGTTCATACTTATATCTTGGTAATTTGCAAAATAGTATGAAGGTAAGATAAGAGTGTTTGTTTCAAAGTAAAAACGCAAAAATTTTAATCCAACTACTACAGTATAAGTATCTAGTGTTCATGGAGAGAACTGTCGAAGAAATGATGAGACGCTGAAAGACCAATAGCGACAAACACTTGCTGCTATTATCAGGATGCAGCAGTTGTGAGTTGGTTAGTCCGCAAAGAATAAACCTGAAAGTACTCTGAATCCGTGCTCAAACTACTGCAGGCAAGTTATGGTAGATAACTCCGTGAGAGTTTAAGTCTGTATCCTTCCATGCAATGCACATCGAGCAGTCAACATCAGTGGGAAATTCTTTAATTTCTCTGATCATGCCATGGACTTAGACTAAAACCAGTTTTGGTTAATTAATGAAGGAGGTAGTGACTTGTAATGAGCTTTCGTTAGCATATCGAAATAAACTGAACTGTGTTCGTTTGAAGCACACCTGAAATGCTAACACAATTCCGTCATAGTTAGCTGTAAGATTTGTCATTTTACTTTATTTACAGAGATAATTTCTATCACTGTTCTGCCACGATTCTGTCAAATGTATTTCTCGCACTTCAAAAAGCAGTATTTAGCTGTCAAGAAATTTTTTTCAAATTCAAGAATTATCCTAAAACTTATTTTCCTTACACCTTAATGAAGGGATATTTCATTTAATGGTAGTCAAGGAGAAGGTGACATGAGCTTTAACACTTTCACTTTCTGTATTTTTTCTGCTCGTGCTTGAAGTTTTAATCCTGGGCAATTTCGTGTTAAAATTCAAACCGAAGTCGTTTCAAGAACTCTACAACAACACAAAGTGTATCAAGTTACGCCGCAACAAATGGTGAGTATTTTTCATTGAATTGTAACACAGTATCAGATTTAGTTCAGAAATATTCAAAGTTACCTCAGTCCTGAAAAATATTTACGAAATTTAACTCTTTTTCTGAACTTCGTTTCTTCTTTGGACAGCATTTAGTGTTCATACGCAACGATGTTCTAACTGACACAGTGAAGCGTTTCACCTTTTAGGAAGCAGCAAAATAACTGGGCCCTAATACTTATAATAGTAATAAAGCTCTAAATTAACCTCACTCAGTTCACGGTAGGAATGAATCAAAAACCGACCGATGCCCAGCAATCATTCAAAAACTCTGATACCAACTCCTTTTGCTAACTTGCGAGGAGTCAAAAATCGTTTTCAATTCTCGCTCGGAATGAAGAAAAAAATTCACCAATGCCTGCCATCATCTAACTACTCTGAAAGCCCGCTTTACTCACCTGTAATGCGTCAAAATTTGAGTGACGGCACACAGGCAGTAGAAAAAGAACATGCACATGTGGTGCGCGCTTGCAGGGACAAAGATGCCGTCTTTGAAACTAGTGGCTAGCTCTCCTGAAATCAAAAACAATGATTGATATTGTTAAAAAATAATGGAAATTGAAGCAATCCGACGTACAGGAATCTTTTCCGATATGAATCAAGATGGTAACTTATTGGCGCGATGAGTAATTCAATTTATACTGATTTTGATAATGATTAGTCGAAAACTGTAAAAAGACTGCCATCGACCTTAACAAAAAAATAAATGTTTTGAAATCATCTCATCTCCACAATCAGAAGAGACTCACCAAAGAAGGCTACCATTGTGAGGGCCGCCAACACGAACGCCTCCACGGGAGCTCCAGCACAGCAGCCGCTGCCGTAGAGAGAAAACAGCGAACATTCGAAGTTAAGTTCGCTGACGTCACGCCCGTGGAGAACGGCTTCTCTTCTTGCTATTTGGTATCTCTTGATGGCGTTGTGAGCCCACAGGAGACCGAAAGCTATACCTAGTATGGCAGGAACAGCATGGCCAGTGAAATTTCCATGATCTTTCACGTGATGACCTGGTCCAAAATGCCGCGTTGCTGCTAGAGCTTCGAATAACGTACAGTTCTCACCTCCATGTACAATTGGGTCGTGGTTAGCGTCAGGAGACTCCATGGCGCTCATCTTCAGTAACTTTTTAGGAATTTTGTCTATTGCTGTCGGCTCTTTTAAAGGAAGATATAACTTAGTGCCATCCCAGAACTTCTCTCTCTCAGCTGAATACATAAAGAACACACAGTTTGAATTAATCAATTTGTTCCTGCAAAATTGCGCTAGCTCAGTAAAGAACGTACGGTACACAAAACGGGTTCATTAATAGAATAGGCATAAGCAAAATATTCGTTAGGCAGGATGTTATCAACATTGATGGGGGATACTTTCTGCTCTATTCGTCTCTCAAATAATGAAAAACAAGCTTCGTATTATAACTTACACGGTTTTTTATTTTCCTGGCCAAATAAGTATCGTAACATGTACGTGATATTTCATTTCACGTCAGAGAACTTTTATTTGCATTTCGGCGTTTGAGAACAACGGATGATTGGCCACGCCGATCTGATCATGTCATATCCCATCCCAAAAGAAGCGTCTTTTAACAAAGAAGCCTCGTGACTTACCTCTGCATCTTTCAAAAAGGCTTTAATACATTTCGTACGGTGGGTTAAACTAAAATTCTATATTTAATTCAAATATCAGGTCAACTCTAGTAAGCAGCTTTGAAAATAGCTAACATTAACTGGATCATTCCTTAATTTGGCTATTATCAAGTATTTTGGTTGCATCGCGGTTGAATAAGAATTCGAGCTTCAATAGCTTCGAAGTTCGTGTCTCAGCTCCCGTGAGCATTTCAGCTAAGGCAGAGCCACACCGTAAGTTGTAGATCCCTAATCAAAATTTTAAGATCACTTGAAAAACTTATAAAAGAGACTGTTCTCCGTGGAATTATTTTCAATTTTTTTCAACTAGGCTTCTGATACTATAATCTTGATGGTCACGTAAACAAAAAAACTATATTCTGAACAATTTATTCAGAAATTAACACTTATAGAAAATGAGGTGTTTCAAACTTGGTCAAAATTAAAACGCCAGGAAAAAAAATTGTTTAATGTAGGGTAATAACAATATTTTTAGTTCAGTTTTTAAATTTGCAGTCATTGCGTTAAGACGTCAACATGCCTAAAGCAGCAAACTGACCGAAGATGAGTGTTCTCGAATATTGGAAATCCCCTTGCAAGGTTTGCCGCAGCGGGCAATCGAAGCTAAAGTAAATCGTAGTAAAAATGTGATTCGCAGCTTTCTGAAGGACACTGAGAATTTTGAAAGAAAAATCCATTGGTAGACCTCTAAAAATTTCTACACTATTGAGTAGGAGAATAAGAAAGGGACTCTCTTCTAGCCAAACTCCGGAACATAAAGATGCAGATTGCAGTTCAGTTACCATCAGACGGCACCCACGGCGAAACGGCACAATATAAGAAGCATTTACAAATTCCTTGGCTGCTTCCACTCAGCAAGGTTAAGCGTTCAAACTGTGAACACCTAACATGGGATGAAAAAAGTGAAAAAAGTACCGTTCAAGTTGGAAAATAAGCAATCTGAATTTCCCTGATTGCTTTGAACGAGATTGACACCACAAAAACGTGCCTCCTAAAATGTTCACCGCGCATCATAGAGGTGGGTATTCCCTTATGGCCGAGGGTACTTTTTTTAACAGCGAGCGGGACGCTGGAGTTCCAGGCGGTGCAAGTTTTTCACACAGCAGCAAGTCATGGTTGCAGGCAACGAAAAGCATCTTTGATGACGGAGAACCTTTTCTAATGCAGAAATAGAAGGTTATTTCTACAGGTTGATACTGCAATTCACGCAGCGCGACTGGCATTGATCGACCTTCTGCTAAGAAATGGTGTTCAACTTTTAAGGTATCCTGCACGCTCTTCGGACTTGAACCCAATTAAAAATATTTTGGAATGGATAGTAAAAGATGTTTATCGAAATGGTAAACAATATTTGACATTAAATGAACTTCGTGAGACCGTTTTCATAAGCTGAAACAACATTCCCCTTTTTTACTGAAACGCGAATTTTTGGCATGCCCTTAACAATTCTTGAGCTCATGAAAATCAGTGGAGGTAGAACTTATTAAATGTGGTTGTTTAATGCCTTTCTGGTGTAAAACATCGAAAAAGTGTATCAAACCGTCACAGTATCTTCAATGACTCATTTGTAACAAGACACTTGTAATATTTTCAAATAACGCAAAACTATTGCTTACCCGTATCATTCTATGAAAACTGTCTTGTTGATTGACCAGTGTTTTGCTTGTGCGGTAACCCATAATATAGTTCCTTAATTAGAACTAAGTCACACACATTCAGTCCAAGGGAAATATACTCATGTAAAATAAGAAAAATATTGCGAATCGTAATGACTCCCGGAGGTAGCTTAAGTAAAGGATAGACAAATTTAAGGCCTAATTGAGTTATGTATAAAATATAAATATCCTATTCTACCTGGCCGATGAAAAAATAACAGGTATGGGTGTCTGGCGAAGTGCTATTCGTGGCATACTTATCGTAAACTATTATACTGATGCAACCGTGTAATCAGCCCGTGCTGTTGGAGCTTCCGCAGGCACCTCTCTGACAACGCCACGCATACACGATTTAGCGGTGATCAGATGCTCGTCATCGTCATAATTATCAACCTCTGCAAGGGAGCATTGAAGTGCAGTCTAGCCATGCCTTGCTAGCTTCCCTGTGTGCTTCTCCGGCCAGGGCGTTAGAGTCGGCCTCTCGCCACGTCTTCGTGCTACTGCTTCAGGAGGCCCTGTACGGGGCATCTGCAAGGCGACTCTCTCCACTGTACAACTTGCGAGCTCTTGGGATGTGTCGGACGCGGTGAGTATGCTGACGATGGGGTGTGTCGGACGCGGTTAGTGTGCTGACGAAATGGACGCTTTTGTCTGACAGTCTTGTCCGTCGACCCTAGGAATTCTTTCCTGACAAACATCATATTGCTCGGTGCTATCATTATAAATTACCGCAGCCTAACTTATAATTTCTATTTTGTTAACGTTGTACCGCAAATTTGGAACTCCATACTTTATGGCCTATGGATAGTACATTTTGGCCTAATTAGAATTTTTAACTTTAACCTTGGAATTCAAGCTCAAAAGAAAGCGTCAAGAACTTGAACTTGATCAAGCTGTCAGTTCATTGCTCTGATATCTAATAATCTGTTTTCACTGGTGCAGAAATAGATTTTCTTCTGCATTTAATGACACTCTCATCTTGAGATGGCTGCTATTGGGGAGGCCGTAAGTGGGCTGCCGCTGGAAGCGCCGCATCCTACGTTTTGCATCATTGCAGATCTAATCCGCCGGTTTTTAATTTCTTACCCTGAATTTCCCAGAGTATAAATGAATCCGCAACCTCACTCTTATCAGAATAATTTAGATTATAACTCAAGATACAAAATTGCCCTATACGCATTAGCTTAATTATATGAAATAAAGCCCACAATTAAATAAATTAAACTTCGCGCACTTTTCTACACTCGGATTTTCAATAAGTTAGCAGTGCAACTATATATATATATATTTATGTATACGTATATATATATATATATACACACACACCCACACACTCACACGCACCAATGTTCAGTGTGCCCAGCAGTTTCTTAGAATTTGAAATTTGAGTGATTCTAAACTCATCGAATGCTATTTTGGACATGACAAATTTTAAAACGTAACTTTCAAAGTGAATTTAAATTTTTAAAAATTATTAAATAATGGCATCACACCGAAAATGATTGAAGAAATCAATTTATGCAATGGAGAAAAGGTAACTCTCGATCTATCCACATCTCGATCAGTCCCTCTCTCGATTTATCTTGTTTTGTTGCCTCCGTTAGTCCGCAACGTCTCAATTTATCCACTCTTCGCGTTCGTCGTGTATTCTGCAACATTCCTTGTAAGAAAAAAATCAAAAAGGCTTTTGTAAACTAAACAAAGGCGGTTCTTTCATCTGTTACTATGTTCATTTTCTGTTGGTTCGATATATGCCGCAGTATGACAACCCCTATGAGTTCAAGTAAAAAAGCTGGTGTATCTATGAAAGAAAAAAAAACAGAAAAAAACAGAATAACTAAAAAACAAAAACCAGACACCAGAGCATTAAACAATTCATTAATTTGAACATTTTCGTTTTATTTACCTCTGTACTGTAAGATGATAGGATACTTATTCGTATGCAGCATATAGTTTCCTCTAGAAAAACAGGTTCACTTTTTCTTTTATACCACTTATGGTATCTCGATTTATCCAACATTTCTATTTATTCAGTCCCATCCCAGGAGACAAATCGAGATTAACTTGTATTTCTCTTTCGCTGGTAACGGTTCATGGTGTCATTAACGTTTTTAATTTAAATGGAAAGCATTATTAAATTTTCCTTTACCACCATATTCCACTAAATTTCCAAAATAGTCATGGAATGAGCATCAAATGTAGATGTCATCCTCATTTTTTAGGAACATTTCTCAAGACATAAAGGCTTTGCATTAATTTCACACAAAGAATTATTGATTCTCTAAATACAATAGTGGCACTGTAGCTATTTCAAAATGCTTAGTTGTTTCGTTAGATTTACCACGCCACAAGTCATAAGGAAGTTGAACGATCATGGTGCAGCAGTTACTTTGGAAAAACGAGTCGTCAAAACTTACTTTAGCGGTTCAACGATTCTGAATTTTTGTCTTATTTAGGCAATCGGAAACATTTCGAGACGTTTTACATGAATGACATTTTGCTCGCAAAAGCTTACTTTTCAAAATATTAACTCTGAAGTTTTAGAAACGTCGTATATAAAAGGGAAGAAACGGACACGTAAATATGCTGTAATACGGTACTGACGTAACGCTTGGTGAAATTAGGTTAAGCAACGTTAGGTTAATTAAATGAACTAACCTAAGTAAACCTAACATAACATAAGTTAGCCTAGCTAAGACTACGTTTTCGTTCCAAAAAACTGTGCTTGTTCCAACAATGCAGCAACGACGCGAAGAGCCGAGAGCCATATCGAAACTGCCGTTAATGCTATTCTTTGCTGAACATTATATATGCCATAACTCGAAAAGCATTTGCGATCGAAATGTTATTCGTGTAAAACAGAGAAAGTCTCCTATTACCTAACATTGGCAACAAAATTTCCAAACCCGTTGAAGCGCTTAAGCAAATACTGGCAGTACTAGTCCCCGCAGAAGCTGGGCACTGAATTTTTAGCGAAGATCAATGGGAGCAAATTTAGTGTTTAAAGACTTTGCTAACACACAGCATCTCCACCATATATCAGAGGAAGTACTGCATAATTTATTGTCACTGAAATAGGAGGCTGAACGGAAGGCTGCCGCTTATTAGAAGACCATATCAGCGCTCTGGTGCGTCTTTGGATACGGATCTTGTTACAGGATAATGTTATTCAATTCTAATCAATTGATTATTGAAGTTGAGCACTAAATTGCTTTACTGAATGTAAACATCAAGTTTTCAGCGCTAAATCTAAAGTTAGAGGTCGAATGCCAGCATGAAAAAAAAATATCAAAATCGGTGACGGCAAGGTTACGGGACAGGTAAATTATTGCTTCGTCATTTATTTAAATGAGCTTCGTCTTGAATTTACTGGAAATCTAACACCCTAATTCGAAGTTTTAATACATCGACGGGCTCAGAAACCCTTAATCAAGAAAATTATAAAGTATCACTTGAAGAGTGAAAAATACCCTAGTTCAAAGTTTATCAAATGAAAATAATGCATTATGGGTATTCCCGAAATAAAAAGTCTCGTTATTTAACACTAATTTTGTCATTATATTCCAATCGCGTGATCTCGTTGTTCAATTTGTTGACAGAGTATTTTTTGTATAATATTCTTCTGTATTTTTTAAGCGTAAACTTAAATTAATCCTTTGGAAAAATGAGTTTTCAAATATTTTTTAGGATCTATTGAAACTTGGGTTAGAAATGATACGAGAAAAAAATATCGAAATGACTGGAAATGTTCAATGTCGATGGCTGCACATCTGATTTCCTCGCTTTGTGCCTCAATTTCCCTTCTAACAAACATACGCATTGAACTATGATGCTCATCGCTTGTTTGCTTGCTTGGCTGGTCGTCACTTATCAAATTATCACGCTCAACCTTCACTAATAACATCGGACAAAGTTTAAAATATTACACGCCCTGTCATATGGAACGAACGATACAAGTTTATTGTTTTTCTTTTGCAGGAAATAAATGCTTAAAACTAACTACGGCAACTTAACAAAAATGGTTCTACACTCAACCATCTTTCTCCTTTGCAAAAAAAATTAAGATTTCACAGACTTTATAATTTGCAATTGCATATTTAGTTTCAAAAGGTCCGCTTTTTGACTGAAAGAAATTCTTTTAGCGTACCTCAACCAGTACCACATTACCGCATAAAGTGTTTAAACAACTAACAAACATAGCGCACAAACCCACCAGCAAACACACAACGCTTAACCCACCAGCAAACACACATCGCTTAACCCACCAGCAAACACACATCGCTTAACCCACCAGCAAACACAAAGCGTTTAACCGACCAGCAAACACACAGCGTTTACCCAACCAGCAAACACACAGCGTTTAACCCATCAGTAAACACACAGCGTTTAACCCACCAGCAAGCACACAGCGTTTAACCCACCAGCAAACACACAGCGTTTAAACCACCAGCAAACACACAGCGTTTAACCCACCAGCAAACACACATCGTTTAACCCACCAGCAAACACACAGCGTTTAACCCACCAGCAAACACACAGCGTTTAACCCACCAGCAAACACACAGCGTTTAACCCCCCAGCAAACACACAGCGTTTAACCCACCAGCAAACACACAGCGTTTAACCCACCAGCAAACACACATCGTTTAACACACCAGCAAACACAAAGCGTTTAACCCACCAGCAAACACACAGCGTTCAACCCACCAGCAAGCACACAGCGTTTAACCCACCAGCAAGCACACAGCGTTTAACCCACCAGCAAACACACAGCGTTTAACCCACCAGCAAACACACAGCGTTCAACCCACCAGCAAACACACAGCATTTAACCCACCAGCAAACACACAGCGTTTAACCCACCAGCAAGCACACAGCATTTAACCCACCAGCAAACACACAGCATTTAACCCCCCAGCAAACACACAGCATTTAACCCACCAGCAAACACACAGCGTTTAACCCACCAGCAAGCACACAGCATTTAACCCACCAGCAAACACACAGCATTTAACCCACCAGCAAGCACACAGCATTTAACCCACCAGCAAACACACAGCGTTTAACCCACCAGCAAGCACACAGCATTTAACCCACTAGCAAACACAGCGTTTTACCCAATAGCATTTGCACGCGGGCCACCCCGACCATCACAACATCAACCACAGCGAAACACTAAGGGAAATACGTCTTGGAAGCCGGGTATATATAAGAGTCTCGTACGGTGTCAGCAAGACCCGGCATTTTCAACAGGTTTTACTGCAGTGGCAATTTTTGCGGACTAAATGATGGACTGACCTTATTCCCAATGGTCAATTTTCACCCAAATGCCTCTGCGCTACTACAAGTCTCACAAAAACCGCAAAGTCACTATAGCATCAAAATCGAATCTTAAGAATGAAATTGAAATTCATTTTCGAACGCATTAAAATATATTTTTTTTTTGACTCGTGAAAGTTTTATCGTCGGTGTGCTAACTTTATTCCAATTTTGAATGGCATCGGCGATTGATTGTTATTAAATAATTCCTCTAGAAAAACCCATTCTAATCGTAAGCATTTGATTTTAACTTCTACTCTAATTCCAGTTTAGCGACAACTTGAGAATATTGTGTATGATTTTAATCAGTTGATTTACAAAGCTTTCATATCGCAGATTCGTTGCATTTTCGGGACTCTTCGGTGTTAGAAAGTTAGTGTGTTAAATATATCTTTCAATAAATTTGATATATTTCGGGGAGATTACTCATGATGAATATGGTTGCGTTATAAGGTAACACTCATTGACAATTTTCAGCACTGTGTAAGAAATTTGAATTTAGAAAATGGGTTTTAAAAGTCGCTTTTCATCAAGCGAAATCTTGCTAAGGAGGCGGCGGCTTGTGACAGCAACAAGCTCGACAGGAGTCTGGTGTGTGGCAGGTGCGATTGAATCGAACCGCACAGCGAGGAGGTGGCTGGCCTCTTGTGCGTAGCCCCTGTCAGGGAGTATGAGATCGCCTTTTCTTTACTATTTCAATTTGTGATTGTAATCGCGTTTTCTGTTCATTTTGCTTAGTTATTTATCCTGCATGTTCACAACCTCTTTTCTGCACATCTAACTGTTGGTCCTTGTAACTCGTCTAAACTATTTGGTCCTTGTGATTCATCAAAACTATTTGGTCCTTGTGACTCGTCAAAACTATTTGGTCCTTGTGACTCGTCAAACCTATTTGGTCCTTGTGACTCGTCAAACCTATTTGGTCCTTGTGACTCGTCAAACCTATTTGGTCCTTGTGACTCGTCAAAACTATTTGGTCCTTGTGACTCGTCAAACCTATTAAGTCCTTGTGACTCGTCAAACCTATTTGGTCCTTGCGACTCGTCAAAACTATTTGGTCCTAGTGACTCGTCAAAACTATTTGGTCCTTGGGACTCGTCAAACCTATTTGGTCCTTGTGACTCGTCAAACCTACTTGGTCCTTGTGACTCGTCAAAACTATTTGGTCCTAGTGACTCGTCAAAACTATTTGGTCCTAGTGACTCGTCAAAACTATTTGGTCATTGTGACTCGTCAAACCTATTTGGTCCTTGTGACTCGTCAAACCTATTTGGTCCTTGCGACTCGTCAAACCTATTTGGTCCTAGTGACTCGTCAAAACTATTTGGTCCTAGTGACTCGTCAAAACTATTTGGTCCTAGTGACTCGTCAAAACTATTTGGTCCTAGTGACTCGTCAAAACTATTTGGTCCTTGTGACTCGTCAAACCTATTTGGTCCTTGTGACTCGTCAAACCTATTTGGTCCTTGTGACTCGTCAAACCTATTTGGTCCTTGTGACTCGTCAAAACTATTTGGTCCTTGTGACTCGTCAAAACTATTTGGTCCTTGTGACTCGTCAAAACTATTTGGTCCTTGTGACTCGTCAAAACTATTTGGTCCTTGTGATTTGTCAAAATTATTTGATCCTTGTGACTCGTCAAAACTATTTGGTTCTTGTGACTCGTCAAAACTATTTGGTCCTTGTGATTTGTCAAAATTATTTGATCCTTGTGACTCGTCAAAACTATTTGGTCCTAGTGACTCGTCAAAACTATTTGGTCCTTGTGACTCGCCAAAACTATTTGATCCTTGTATAGTAGTGTGCTACTATTTTGAATCCTTATTTTTGTTAGTTGCGTCTTGTTTGTTAGTAGTTGCGTTCTGTATACTCTGGAAAGTGACATCCACATGCGACCTGTTACGCGTAATAGCGAGAGCATGTGGAGGGTTGCCGAGGATAGGTTAAGAGAGTTAGTTTTTGAAGCTTGTAGAGGTCGGTTGGCTACCTTTGTACTCCTCCGTGTATACTTTCATCGGTGACTACGTTGTGCGCGATATGGTGAGTCTGAGCAAGGACAAGTAATAAAGGCTAAAGTCCGGTGCTAGAAGACTCCGCCATAAGATAGTCGCCAAATGTATGAAGCAGGATTGTATAGTTTCATGTAGCACAGTCATGCCGACCGGTTTTATCGTAAGTGGTATGTTTTAAAGTGTAATATCCTGAATGTGGATACCAATAAACGCAAGTTTCGCATTTTGTTGTTTCCCATGAAAGCCGGATAGAGAATAGCGCCACAAGTTTGGGTCTAGAGGTAATAGGAGGCTGGTGCGAATTCAGAAGAGAAGTTCGGTCGTAATTTGCGTTCAGGTGTATTTTGGTAAACCCCTTTGTTGGCGACTGTACCGAAGCCTGGGACGGCTCCGGAGCTTGTTGGCGGATTCGAGAATCGAGCCTTGGATGCTCTGGAGATAGGTTGATAGGTTGGCGGTTCTTGGAGGGCATTGAAAATAAGGTAGCAGCGCTACGACCCGTGCTTTGCGTTGGTTAGGCTGGTGAAGTGGTGGTCGCGCAGCCCAGTGTATATAAATTCCGCGACCCCGCGGGATCAGGACTACCACACTTGTGACTCGTCAAAACTATTTGGTCCTTGTGACTCGTCAAAACTATTTGATCCTTGTGACTCGTCGAAACTATTTGATCCTTGTGACTCGTCAAAACTATTTGATCCTTGTGACTCGTCAAAACTATTTGATCCTTGTGACTCGTCAAAACTATTCGGTCCTTGTGACTCGTCAAAACTATTTGGTCCTTGTGATTTGTCAAAATTATTTGGTCCTTGTGACTCGAAAAACTATGCGTTTGAGCTTCTCTTACTATTTTCACTGTCATACTACACGTGGCTCTGCGGTGCCCTCTTAAAAACGGAAGAGATTATGCACTATTTCAAGGTGAGCCGGTAGAGATATGACATTTGGAATAGGTGCGAAACGAGAAGTGGTTATATTTTCTGTTGTGGCATTTTGTTCCTCCTCAGAATCCTTTGGCGAGCGTGATCTGCATGGGATGCTCCTTTAAGATGTCACTTCGTTTGGTTTGCCTAGCCGAACTTTCTTCTCCAGCGTGCGATTCAACTCCGACTTTAATTTTGTGGGACTCCAGGTATTACCTAGGTTCGTACCTGAATATTAGTGAAAGTTTCTAGAATGAGATCTAAGAGTGTTAAATGATCTGACGCGGTGGTACCTCATTTAATCTCTAATTGATTCCTCCTTACTAAATTGCAGTTCTGTGTTGGGCTGGGAGAGGCCGGAACTATAATAGCCTCCAGTTCTCTTTGTTAAACTTCATGACGAAAGAAGATACGCCCTAATAATTCGTTAGGTCGTCTGGCACTGTGCTGACTCGAATGAAGAATATTTAAGTCTGTGATTTCTCCTAATTCGGAGTTTATCGTTGACAGTTGTGTTAACAAAGTTTAAAATATTAAAAGTTTTGAGTTCCTCTGTGCGTCATTTTCTGTGTTCCAGTTAAAATATCCCACAACTGATGAATAAATAAATTAAATGTAAATCAATTGAAAAACAGGTGATGTTGATTCAGAATTTCAGCATCTGGAAAGTGCCTTTCTGTGTAGTTTATGTTTTGCTTAAATCATTCCTTTAGTTTCAAGTCCATTGCACCTCCCATGCAAGCAAGAGTAAATTGGAATCGCTGAATACATTTAGTGTTCATTCCCTACTCACTTGGATATAAATCAGAAATAAGCCTTTGAAATCGTCTCTCAAATTGATCTCTTCCTCGTGTGAATTGAATTCTTTCAAATCTAACAACTGTGCAAACTGTCCACGGTTCAGACATAGAGCAGTTGTGAAACCCTGGACAGAGTTGTTTGAGTTTCTGGAAACACTTCGGGGCACCGTTTTAACACTTTGACTGCGACGTGCGCCACCGGTGGCACACAGAGGTAATATTCATAATGCTGCTAGCCAACCAGTAGTCACAAATTCAGTTTTCATAAATACTTATTCAAAGCTAAATAAAGCCACGATAAAGTTCATGTTTGGTATTTTCAATATACCTAGTTTACAATTGAGTTTAAATTTGAGTTTGGTGTTGAACTTAATATTTAGTAGTCGCAGTCAAAGTGTTGAATCTATTCATGGAAAATTTCTAGCGCTCTGAAAATCTTCAATAAATCGAATTGAAATGCTGAACGAAAGAGTGGGAGGGCGCTATTAGTTAAAAATACCGTCGCAAATATAAATCATATGGAAAATAGCATTGCATCACAAGTTGAAATAATTCATGTTAACTTCCAAGAAGGCATTCGTTTTCACCAGCACGCTGGGGTGCACCAGATGCCATTGTCAAAAACATGGCAAGCTAGAGAGCGGCTTATCCAATAAAATTATTTTCGGAGCTGATATTTCGAGCGAAAAATTCGCTACGCGACGTCATTGTTGATGATTTTACCGAAAATTGCTGCCGCTGCCATTTCAGGTGATTCTCTATTTATCTAGAAACAGGGTCAGAGCATGCTGATCATCATGGATGTGAATGCTGTTCAGTATTTCCCCAGTATTTTCAATATTTCTTTAATTTCACAAGTTGATTTAGAAATTTGTAAAAAGACCCTGCATTAGTACTTTAACGGACAGGTAGTTAGATATTTTATTAACAGGTAAAATCCAATAAACCCGTTATTTCATACAAATTCACGGCAAAGATATGAAATGTGTGCACAAGTGTAATACTTAAGGGGCCCAAAACATTATATTGATCAATTTCATTCTCACTTTGACCACAGTAAATTTCACAATGATCAATCTCCCTTTCAACGTACACTACTTCTTATTTCAAAACATCCATGTTCTAATTTTATGTTGACTAAATGTTATTTTATTAAGATCAGATCTAACTTCATGCTGACATTTACAAATTTCACACTGTCCAAATCAAAGATCAAAATAATAAATTCTGATTTTAAAACCATCTAATTAATTTTAATGATACCATGTTCAAACTTCACAATGAGTAATTCTAACTGTACAACTACCAATTCAAAGTTTTTACTATCAGAAACAATTATTAAGTTTATAGATTCACTGCCCAGAGCCTTGAGCTAAGTCAAGAGCTCAGTCAAGGAGTAACGGGAGCAACGGATGACCTGCCAATGGCAAATGACAAACAATTTAAACAATTTAAACAATTTACTTACCACAGGTGATACAGAGATAAAATGTTTCTTAAGTCTAGTACAATGGTCAAATTTGAGTATAGCTACCTGTGGGCCCGAATAAGTTCAGTGACTTCTAGGGCATCCTACCATCAAGGTTAGTCTTTAGAGTACAATAATGTTTAACCTAATTCACTTAAACTAGAGACGCATTAGACTGATCAATGAGATAATTAACTCGAAATTAGATACTTCATTTCACAATATAGTTCATATGGACTAGATTTAACAGTATATTCGACAAACGATGCAAGAACAGACTGAAGATCGGCGAAATTAACCAAGGCAAATTACATTATTAGGACCAGTTATGTAGGGGACAAGGTTTGACTCTGTGATCTTACACGACTAGTAATCTGATAGGAAGTGAGACTCAAGATTTTTTTTGAATACCTTATAAGAATTACTTTCACGGATCTCCGCAGGTATTGAGTTCCAAGTTTTAGTTCCAACGAAGAGGATACTGTGTTGTGACCGAGCCTTTGAGTAATAAGGAAGCATGAATTTACTTCTATTTCGGGTTAAATGGTCGTGATGACTAGTTTGCGCAGTTAATAGTTGTTTTAGGCTATTGTCACCATCATTTGTTAATGTTTTGTAAATGAAATTGCAAATGGAGATTTTGTAGAGATCCGAGAGCTTAAGTATTCGTAAATTTTTGAATGAGTCATTTGTGTGAGCATTATATTCTAGATTCTTTACCGCTCTTATGGCTCTTTTTTGCAGGGTAAAAATTTTGTTGGTTTTATTTTTATCAGTTCCGTGCCATGCTTCTATTCCGTATTGCAAGTATGGTGAAACGAGCGTTCGGAAGAGCATTTGTAAGGCTGTTTCAGGCAGGAAATTTTTAACTTCATTTTTGGATTCCGATAGATTTTGATAATTTAGAACTAATAGGAGCGATGTGCTCTTTAAAGGTTAGATGTTTGTCTATTATGATGCCCAGGAATTTACTTGAGTTGGTTTCTTCGATTTCACCTTCGATAATTTGAATGCGTGGGAGAGGTATATTTTTCTTGTATGAGAATGTAATATATTTTGTTTTATCGATATTAAGGCTCATTTTATTAGCTTTAAGCCACAATGAAACCTTATGAAGTTCATTATTTATACGCTCCGCCATCCTAGCGGGATTTTGGTCTGAAAGGACCGCAGAAAGGGTACTGTCATCGGCAAAAAGTATGAATTTGAAGAATGATGTAGATTTAATGATATCATTGATAAAAATTAGAAATAGGAGAGGCCCAAGGACAGATCCTTGTGGAACTCCGTGGCTAATTGTCTGTGGGTCTGATTTTGCGTCGTCAATGACAACGTATTGTTTCCGATTTGCTAAGTATGATCTGAACCAATCATGGGCAGCCCCTCGAATGCCATAACAATGTAGTTTCGAGAGTAATACGTTATGGTCCACACAATCGAATGCTTTTCGAAAGTCAAGAAATACGGAGAAAACAAGCTTTCCTTCATCTATATTAGAATAAAGGTATTGCAAATGATTTAATACAGCTTGTGTTGTAAATTTCTTAGAACGAAAACCGTATTGTTTGTCGTAGAGGAAAGATTTTTGTTCAAAATACAAATACACTATTTTATACACAATTTTCTCGAATATTTTGCTAATAATTGGTAGTACAGAGATAGGTCTATAATTGTTAATGCAGTTTTTTTTCAAGGTGCGAGCTACTTTAAATGTTTTATAACTACAGGGTGTCTGCTGCAACAACTAGCCGATTTAAAAATTCTGTAGTTTGTAAAATGTTACTGCTGGAAGGCTGAAATAGGTTGCATTGAAAAAAGGATTCAAAGTTACATGTAGTCTCCATAGTTTTGTCTATTTGGGATACCAGATGGACAAAACAAGAACTGAAATATGATAGATTTTAATCAACCATGATAAAACGAAATCAGCGAGAAAATTGTTTGCAGAGACACAGGTAAAAAACTATTTGTTTTATTCTAAAAAAAAACTTTTTGTTTTAACCTTATTAAATGCAATGTCATCACGTACTCTCCCCGCGGGAAAAAATTAGAGATTATTAATTTATATCGCAGAATAAAATATACGTTCAGTTCTAATAAAATAGTGTTGGATAACATACTTTTTAGTGATGAATGTCACATTTGTTTGAAAGGTATGCCAAATAGACAAAGTTATCTGAATAAACCTTAATATCTTTCTTATGAAAAAAAATCTGTTTCACGAAAAATACTTTCTATATTGTTTTTTAGATTATCAGGAAATAAAAAGTACAACTTCAGACTCATTTTCAAGTCGAATACCGTCAGGAAAATGGAAAATTACTGGTGGGTTTGCTTAGGTTGGGATAGGGTAAAGGGTCGGCGTCATAATGTGATTGGTTTGCTGTATGGTTAGCAAGTGCTAAATAGTAATATCATAGAATATTTCAAACCAAATAGAATAGACTAGGCAAGAGTACCCAAATCTGTTTGAAAAATAGCGGTGACCTCTGTCATGGGCGATAAAATACCATTTATACCACGGTTGCACAATTATTACTTTATAACGAATAATAAGCATTATCAATTGTTGTATTTAAAAACTCATTCAGGTGTCCTAATTTTCGCATCATTAAAATTTAAGCAAAACTGAAGTTCATAAAATCTACAAATAATAATGAAATCCAGACGTCAGTAATTTAACCTAAAACGCACTTAGTAGCTTGCTTATATGGAAATTTTGGTTTTAAGATCGGGAACCTTAACACTACTGAATAACTTAAAATCTTCCTTTTTAAATTGTAATTTACTTCGTACGAAGAGCATCATGCAGTTTGAAAATAACGTTGTCATCATTTGTGAAGGCGGTTGTGCGCCCGCCGCCTATATAAATAGAATCGGCGAGAGATATCGTCGTTCATTAGAGGTGGTCGGCCGTAGAGGTCGCATTACAAACAGAGCGTCGCTGTTCAGTAACGGAAGCTCGGCTGTCGAGAGAGCATCTGTAGAGATCACCGATGCGCTACAGAAGTAATGAGATTACTTTCCGATCTAAAGATTCTCTACCAATTACGAAGCCTGTGTCAACTCTGAAGTAACAATAAAGAATACTACGTTACTGCATCTGATTCACTCCCGAACCTCATTCGCGTTTGGTTACGACCTAATACTGAAAGGGTCGGAACATATTTGGTGCCCGTGTATGGGGATGCCATTGAAGAAGAAAGATATCAAGAATTGATCTTCAGTTCCGCTGATCCGTGATTTTAAATGTGAGGAGTGTCACCCTGTTTGGAGTAACGTCGCATAGTTATCGCATTTCTTCAGAGCATCGAGAAAAGGAAGAAAGACGTCAGCGCAAAAAATCGAAGTGCTTTCCAAGAAACTCTTCGAGAAAGAAACTCTTCGAGAAAGAAACACTTCGAGGGAGAGAAAATCGAAAATTTACATCGCTACTCAAAGGAGAAGATGAAGTGAGGGTCCAGATCAACAACCTGATCTGTCGACGAGATCTACGCATCTACCCACCGTCATCTGCAACGAGAAGAACTACGAGATCTACGCATCGCCAAAATATAAAGTTAAGTGTACGCCGATAATGTTGCTTGCAAATTAAAAATAAGCATGCGCTCAAATTAATGATTATACATCATCATTATAAAGTTAATGAGTAGGAAGTTAAGCAGTAAGCATTGCAAGCGCAGGCTGATTCCGGGTAGCGGCGAGAGCGAGCAGCCTAGGCATTGCGAAAGCGCAGTAAGCAAGCTAATTCTCGGGAGTGAGAGAGCGAGCGTCTACGCGGAAAACGTTGTGTGGAGAGGTAGTCCATTGTTCTCCATAACAATTGAAGGAAGTTGTTGCTATTGTTCTCGGCCATTGTTCTCCGGCATATAAGAGTAAGCTGGAGCGGCTTGCTCTGTTCAGTTGCCGCCGACCTTCAAGCTGTTTGACTTTTGACTTTGTGTGCTAAATTAGCCTTAGCCTGTTTTAAGTCCACTGAAAATGTGAGTTAAAATTTTATTGTATGTAGAATATTATCATTTGCACGTAGAAAATTTTATCGTATGTAGAATGTTTTCATTTAATGATTTAATGTGTGTAGAACATTTTAACATTGGTTCTCTTAATG
Source organism: Morinoia aosen (assembly GCA_030386875.1). NCBI lineage: Eukaryota > Metazoa > Arthropoda > Malacostraca > Amphipoda > Talitridae > Morinoia > Morinoia aosen. The sequence goes on from CM059571.1 coordinate 1,702,940, forward strand.
GTAATTAGAGGTCTAAGAATATAAGAGTATGGTGTGTTTATGTCGAGAATACTTTAATTGTTGCGTTAGCTATGGCCATCATCAACCCTCTAGTGACGGAAGATTTCTCCAAGAAACTATTCAATAAACCCTTCAAATCGTCGGAAGAGCTCCTTCAGAGACTCGTGACTGTAATTAGGAATTTTCCCGAGGATAAGCAAATATTAGCGACTCGATCTGAGAGATCTATGGAAATCTTTTGTGCTGAGGATGATCATTCGTCCGAAACAAACTTCGAAGCTGCCTGTGATGAGGCCGAAGTGCATACAATGACAAGAGGCGGATTCCAAGGTAGAGGTAGGACGAGTAGGCCCTACTGGAGACCAAGTTTCCCGAGACCAACTTTTCGTGCTAGACCTCACGTAAAATCTTTTTTTGGAGATCGTGAACTAGGAACTCTAGAAGTCCAGGCATTGGAGACAGCTGAAACAAAGCGTTGCTCGAAGTGTTACAATCATGTGTGTGTCTGTCAAGGACAAGGCGAGTCGGCAACCACAGTGGCTAGGAAACCGACTGATTGGTACAAACCAGGTTCATCTCAGACAGCCACCGAGCATTCACTGGGTGATGTAGCTTGTTTTCGTTGTAACAAGTTAGGACACTACGCAAGAGATTGTAGGTCCAGAAGAGACTATTTAAACAGACCAGGCAGACCGAATCGTGTCCGTGCGCGAGGACAGTATAAAACTCGTATGTCAGAAAAAGGCCAGGTAGAAACTTACCAAACTAACAGTGGCAATGATTTTTTAGCGTAAACAGCAGAGACGATTTCATTTCCGATAGAAATAACGTCAATGGTAAAAATGAAACTACAATAACTAAGTATGACTCTACGGCGACAAATCCCTGTGAACCCGAGGAGAATTCTGGTGCTGAAGATTCCCTCGTTAAAAATGTCGAGAGAGTTGATGTGTTAAACATGTCTGAAGATTCCCTCGTTAAAAATGTTGAGATGATAGATCCAATCATCAAGTGTCAAAATAGATATGAATCGCTGGGAGAGGCGGATTTAAGTGATGATATACAGGCAGACAGAGGTTAGAGATAACAATGGAGAACTGCAGAGTTTACTGGTAAGGATGTTAACAGGACGGGGATGCGAACCAAATGCGCGGGCCCTAAAGAGCTCACCGCTTATAAGACCTCTGAGGTGCACGGGGGAAGAGGGCATGGATGGCGCTTGGCGCACATACCTCCCCCCTTTACCCGGATAGGTATTCAATTATAAACCAAAAAAAAATAATATTCGGGCGGATAACAACAAAAATTTTAATTTCAAACACAAAATCCGCCTCACATGCTCAAAGGTAAATCTATTAACTAAACAATTAAATTTGATCAAACCCAGTAAATGATACCTCGCAATTAAAGGTGTAATGTCGCACAATATTTCAATACCGCAACAATTATGTAAATGACAAGCAATTTCGACATCAGGTAATCACATGCATAATTTCAGAACCGTCAAAAACAAAATTCCTTCACTGAAATCATCACCAAATTATTTGACCATCGCCACTTCACGTTAACAAAGTCGCGCATAACACAAATATTATTATTAAAAAACAAAATAAACCTAGGGATTATAGGGGTTATAGATTAACTGCAACGTGAAACACGAGTTCACCGGCAAGGCAATTTCGGAAAATTTTATAAGAATCAAAACTATTACCTCGTAGGTAATGGAAAATAATTCAGAAAGGATGATTAAATTAGCTGAAAATCAAATTAAAGCATCATTAAAGTTTTCACCAAAAAGAAAAATTCAAAACCTCGTCTGCGTTACCGTAGACTTAAAAATAGAAGTTAGATAATGTTATTGTTATAATACGCGTATGTTATTGTTATTGATTTTTATAATATTAAAGCCAAACATCGCTCCAATTAGAACAGAACTTTTCCACTATTAGTAAAAGAATAATCGAAATAAACAGAGTGCCGTAGACTCGTAAGACTTAATTCTATCGATACATAAGGATATAGAATGTGGAGTAAGATATAAGAAAACATGTAGTAAAATCAAACACACGCTAGTTTAAAACATCAAGTATGAATATGGAAATTCGGTAAACCGTTTCAAATTATCGTAATCCAATAGTAATAAAATGTAAACAAAGTACATAATTTTGAACGACTGAATTTATAATTACCTACTTCAAGTTTCTAAATATACTTAAACCACGTTGGCAACACCACGAACATGGTAAAGTAACATTGTAGAACATAGGCACTCTTTTTCAAGTTGGGTTATTTTGTATTTAAAGTCAATGGTTCACCGTATCAATGGTTCACCGTTCAAAGTCAATGGTTCACCGTATCAATGGTTCACCGTTGTTCTCCTTCCCTTTCACGAAGGTGAATTCGCAAAACCTTGTGCATGAAAAATAAAAATAAATTTCAAATAAGTCCAAAAACAACATTAATAACGAAATAATAACTAAACAAAATTAAAGCAAATCCATTAATTAAATTTCGCACAACTACAAGTGTTAACACCATCGTTTTCTCCAAACATGTTGCACTCGCTCGATCGCATAGTGAGCGTAAAACACATACAGCATTAGCATGATTAAATAGTTATTACATAGCGAGAACTAGATTAAATAGTGATTATATAGCTTATACGATTATAAAACATCTAAACGGATTAAACACATTAAAACGCATAAACCCTTAAACTCATAAAACTTTTCAACATGTTTCTTATTACATTTTACCCTCCAATTTTCACGGAGTTAAACGCATCCAAACAAAAGCATAATTCTTGCATAATTTTCAACAACGCTTTCCCATCTTCAGTCCGAATTTTAGTCGCATTTTCAAATACAAATAAACTCGGTTTTCAACGAGCGCATATATTTTTCCAGTAATATTTTCCAGCTCCTTTTTCCAATATTTCAATTTCAATTTTCTCATAATTTTTCTTATTATTTCCAATCTCAATTTCCAATTCTGAAACTCTACTGTCGTCAAAGTTTATGTGTTTTTGGTTTTTGAGAACAAAGTCGCTGAGGCACCACGCCGTCTGAGCGGAGCACGGCTCAACCACGTGTACTCGCCACGTGCTTAACACGCGGTACCTGCCCGTACCCGCTGTCACTCGCACAGCACGCGAAGCTGAAATGAAACGAAAACAAAGAAACAATTAGCATGGCCCGATATCAACAACATGAGTTAACAACCAATTAAAAATATAAAGAAATTAAAATTCAAACGGGTAAATAATACTAAGTACGAATCTCATTAATTGAGTTAACAGTCTACTCATGAACCCAATTGTTAAAGCATGAGTTTAGGCAAAGTCCATTCACCTCCCATTAATCTAAAGTATTTACTCTCGGTAAATTCTCGTTAAAAGGAAAATTGAGAACCTATAAATTGAGAACTACATTTTTGAGTCTCGTTCGGGAAATTTCCAGTCACGTGAGTGCTGATTTCAAATCGATTTCAAGTTTAATTTAATTTTGCTGAGACAGCAAAATTGCACCGCCTCATCGACTCCTCAGCCAAGTCAGCGCATGCCTCTCGCCGGCAACGAGCTATTTTTAGCTGCGAACTAATTAAAAATCCCCATGCGTGAGCAAGGAAAAACCAAAAAAAATAGAACAAATTTCATAAACAGCAAATTCCTCACAAGCACGTATTCACCGAATAAAACTTCGAATTTAAAAACATAACTACAAAGGTTACTTCAGTTCAAAGAGATTCACCATGCTACTTTTTGCAGACGAACACTACAATGCAAAATTAGAAGCAAATAGATTATAAGCAAAACGTTTTTCGAGAATACAATGGAACATAGCAAAAGCACTGAAAATACTTGGTATATACATAAGAAACATACGTAAGAACGTACTTCAAAAATCAAATCAAAATCAATTTTCACGTTAAATGCTTGACAATCAATTTTAATCTTTCAATCAGTTGTAAATTGTCAATTGGACAATTTTGTTATTCAAGAAAATAAATTGCATTCTTTTAGAATTAAAACATTTTAAATTTCATTTCAAAAACACGATTGAATACATAAGGTACTTTTTACGGTAAAAACACGATTTGTTGTCAAGGTAAAAAATCAATATTGACGTTAAACACTCTGAATTTTAATCGTTCAAACCGTTGTTAATTATCCCGTAGAAACTTTGGGAGACTTGACGATAAATTTTACATTCATTTAAGGTCTGGTTAATTTCAAATGCATTAATTTATTTATTTTAATTTCAAATTTACTTATTATGAAATTCGAGTAGGCTTGCAAAATGACTGTATGACGTACTAGATTGTTTATACGTGCTCAAAAAACATTAAAAACAGCCACTCTCGTTAAACAAATAGCTAAGAAATAAATCAAATTTTATTACTTTTAATTAGTCTCCACAATTTCATAATTGGTCTCCTTAATTTCTCCAAAACACATCTTATTCGTGACTATTTACCAGTCATATTCATATCATCTGTCAACTGTTGCCAGACAAAGCCACAGGAAATAAAGCCAACAAAGCGCTCACGGGCTTGCTTGAGTTCAATGCCTTGTGCAGCCTGTGCTGAGCACAGCTCTCGGCCTTGCGCCGGCGTACAAAAAAAACATCTGCCTCTGCATCAAGCAAAAAAAAAACATCACACTCACTCGTGTGCGCTGCAGTGCAGCTGCACTGGTAACTTTACTCGATACTCTTTACCAGTGATACTTGATACTCGATACTCGTTACTCTTTAACTTATTACCAGACCACCACGTGTGGTTAATTTACGAGCATCTATCGCCTCTCATTATTATTCGCCAGCACAATGACAACCGCAATCTACAATGCTTAACTCTGACCGTCATGGTATCAATGGTATTACTTCCACCACATGAAATTATGAACTGAAATCAGAGTCCCAATGAAAATCAACGGTAACAGCTTCTGCAAAAGCTTATTCACTTAATTGTCTGCGCGAATTACTCAACAGTATTACTCGACCTCGCTGGTAAATGTACCTGGTAACCTTAAACCATTTTACCAGATATATCCACAGACTTGTCGGTATCTTTACCAAGCGCTGCAACGCTTTATTTATTCTCTCACGGACATTCACTCTGCCGCGGTATCTTCTCTTTTTGCTCTATTTTTCTCACATATTTCTCACATATTTCTTCTATCGTACTCAGAGCAATAACATCAGGAATGTATCATCTGAACATCCATTATTACTTACTTCACTTGAAAGAGTATCTTCCAACTTTAATATATTTTTAATTCTCGAAATCACATTGCATTTCTCAGTACATATTTCATCATTATTACATCATTTCAATGCATTGTACTACTTTTACATCATCTTTTAACTAATTCCTGTCATCTTAATACAGCGAATTGTTCTTTCAATAATTGATCCTTTGATCAGTAGTACTTCCTCGAAATCAAAATGCAATGATTCTCTTGCAAACAATTTTCCTCTTACTCTCTAACTGCTTGAACGTTGAGTTTTACAAAGGTCTTCAGCATTACCTTTGGGCAAATTGGAAACGCACCTCCCCCTGCAGCATCCCATCAGACGCAACCAGCAAAAAAACTCAAATATGATCTTTAAAAATGACACAATAAATGTCCAAAAAATAGTCACCCAAAAATGACCTTTCTGCCCGCAAACAAACAGGGATACTTTTAAAGAGCATTTTGCAACTGACCGCCTCGCTCAAATTACAGGGAGCATTACATGACCTAACTGTTGCACTGGCTACAGGAGGCATTTAAGGATACTTATGTCTCTTTCGCCAACATATCATCGCTAGAAAAATATTCGTGGCAGTCATTGTACTCACTACAGGAGCGCTGGTTACCGAAATTTCAGGCATAGTTACGTTACTAGTTTGATGTTTAGGTATTACAAATTACCTTACTGCTCAACTGAGCTTAATGATTGCTCAAGCGAAAATTAATTGAGGCTGCAATACAAATACAATACAAAATTAGTGTTTCAGGCTACAATACAAAATTACTTGAAACACTTATAGCAACACTTCGAGAAAATAGTGCCACTCACATTAAAACAGCTCTCATAACATCTTAAAAACAGCTCATGTCTAGGGGTTATTGAACACACTGCTTGCACTCTGCTAATGCAAAAAAAACTGCCTGGCAAAAACTCTACTTCTGCTGACGAGCGCTTTTACGCGGCTCGGCCGATGAATGTATGAAGGGAGGCGCACTGCACGCTGTCTGCCTCACGCTCAATAAATATCTAGGCTGCAACGGAACTGTAACAATTATAAATACTTATTGTTGCTGCGTTACTTATCTTAAATTGTAGTTTTAGTTGTCGTTGTTGTCGAACGATGTCGCGGTCTCTGCGGTCGTTGGAAGCGATGCACCGTTACTGCTTCGTCCGTAGCACGAAAATAACGTAGCTGTAGTCGGTTGACACACCTCGTAGATGTAGTTTAAGATCTGTAGCCGCCCTCTCGCAGATCTCTGAAGCTCTCTGTAGACGCTGTCCTTATTCTCGATTTCTTGTTGCTCTGACTGTCTCTTCAGATTCTTCTTAGAAGTTATAATTCTTGTCGTCACCAGACGATCTTCTCGGTAGTTCTCTTAATTTCTCTGTAGTTATCAGTAATCTCCTCCGCCGTGTTGATTTGCTGAAGTCACTGGATCTTCTTCTCAAACTTCTGTACTTCTCAAACTTCTTCTTCTCAAACTTCTGTACGTCGAATACTATATCTACTTGACTTCCCAAATATATCTTCACGAATTCGTGGGTCCGTCAACTCTCTGGCCACCAAATATACAGGCAGACAGAGGTTAGAGATAACAATGGAGAACTGCAGAGTTTACTGGTAAGGATGTTAACAGGACGGGGATGCGAACCAAATGCGCGGGCCCTAAAGAGCTCACCGCTTATAAGACCTCTGAGGTGCACGGGGGAAGAGGGCATGGATGGCGCTTGGCGCACAATGATCTGAATGCTCATGGCACTAGTTTTGAAAGCCATGTTACGGCGAACGTTTGTAAATACGAAGAAGATGAAGAAGTTGAAGTCACAGGACAAAATGAATTATTTGTAATACGAAAAAGTCATAAGCCCATGATTGTGCTTAGAAAAGATGCAGACCTGTGGAATGCATTGATTGATTCAGGATCAGAGAAGTGCCTAATCAGCTACCACAGAATAAGTGAGATAAGTAATGACGTGAAGCCAAGTTCTCTGACTATGAAAGGCGTTAACGCTAAGAGTAATGTTGAAGGCGAGGTGGAGCTTGTCCTAAAGTTAAAAAACGGTATAAGTCTAAAGACAAATGCTTTAATAATTAAAGATGGTATTTACAATTATGACGTCATTATTGGGCGTGATTTGTTGGACAAGAACGCCGTTGTAGACTTAAAACAAAGATGTTTAATTATCAAAGACGAGAAAATCCCCTTTGCAGAGGTAAAACGACGAAAAAAGAGAAAGACAGAGTGTCTCGAGTATTTAATAGAGAATACTGAGTGTCTCATGGCAGACACGATTACGTCCAGAGCTAAGAAAAAAGTCCTAAATAAGCTAAGAGAGAAGAGGACGTGCATTGCTGAGAGAGCAGGCGAGGAAGTAAAAAGGGATGGTAAGAGAGAAAATCAGCCTGTTCGAGGCGTAGTTGCAGTTACCAATTCCCACACAAGGCCAAGGCCGTTAAGAGTGCATACTCGACAAGTGGAGATTGCTCCCAATGTAATTTTGAAACATGTTGGACATGTTGGAAAGTGTAAAAATAGAGAATACATAATAAAGAAAGCAACTTTAAAAGAAGGCATTTGTGTCGCAGAAGCAATTGTGAGAGTTAACAATAGGAGAAAGATTCCGTTGTTGTTAATTAATAGCTCCGACAGAGCGATTGTTTTACCAGAGAATGCAATTATAAGTACTTCAGAAAAAGTGGAGAAGGATCATGTTGAATCCGAAGTTTACTTGTCAGATGTACAAGGAGAATTACAGGGAGGATTGAGTACTTTTGTGCAGGCAACGAGTGTTGTTCAGGACAGTCATTTAGATGTCGAGAAGAAAGACACTAATAGTAAATCTGTCGGGATCACAGGAGTTGTCGACGAAGGGTACGTTTCTGATTCCAAAGAAGTAGCCCGTGGTCGGCGGAAATTAAATAATGATGATATCAAGTGTCTGATGACAGACGTGGTTGCCCAGAGGAGGCGTAAGGAGTAATATTTGCTACGGTATAGAGAGCCTAGAAAATGGCGGAAGGCAACTAGATAGCCTAGCGATAAATGCTGTGGGGCAGCGAATAAACCCCGAGATAAATGCTGTGGGGCAGCGAATAACCCCGAGACAGAAATGCTGTGGGCTATCTGGGAAAAGGCAAATTAGTACCAGGTAATTCTATCAGCGAGGTCAAAGTATTGAAGTAGAAATGAATTCGCGCAGACAATTAAGTGAGTAAGCTTTAGAGAAGCGAACGTTTGCGATGTTCCCGGTAATGCGAATCTACCCAGGGTCGACAGTGTTTGTGGTGAAAGTTTCAATGCCATCTCTGGTAAAGACGTTGGGGTAGTATCTGTAGAACCGAGGCATTGTTGTAACGATATTCGTGTTGATGAACTAGGAATTAATGCCTTTGATACCATGATGATCAGAGTTTAGCATTGTAGATTGCGGTTGTCATTGTGCTGGCGAACAGAAGTAACATACAAAAGAAGTAATGAGAGGCGTTAGACGCCCATTAATTAACCACGCGTGGTGAGGTAATTAGTTAAGAGAAACGAGTAATAGAGGTAGAGTGTGCAGAGCAGCGCGCAGCGCCGGCTGCACAAGGCAATGAACCCTATACCAAGGCGATACATTCGCCAGACAGTGAGACGCCGAACTTCCTGTGGCTCTGTTTAGCAACAGTTGGCAGCCGAGGTACGAAGGCGTGGGCATGAATATGACTGGTAAATAGTCATGAATAAGATGTGTTTTGAAGAATTGACAAATAATTGAATAGTGAAAACTAATTAAAAATCAATAAATATTCAACTTAATTCTTAGTTATCCGTTAAACGAGAGTGGCTGCCCGTAATGTTTTTTGAGCACGTTTACGATCTAGTGCGTCATAACAGTCATTTTGCAAGCCTACCCGAATTTCATACTCAGTATAGTTTTATGTTGTGTATTTTATTATTCAAACGTAAAAGAATGCAAAATTTATCGTCAAATCTCTCAAAGTTTCTTCGGGATAATTAACAACTGATTGAACGATTAAAATTTAGAGTGCTTAACGTCAATATTGATTTTTACCTTGACAACTTTTCGTGTACGTAGCGTAAAATGTGTGTTTCTTATGTATTGAATTGTGTCTTTTTGTTGTATTTGCTTATGCTTCATGTTTAACCTCGTATATGCTTTAGTATTTAACCTTTTTGATTGAGGCATTAACGTAACGCGATAAGTGAAACGTAAAGTACCCGTTCACAGTGTAACAGTTCAACAAGTACAGTATAATAATACGTAATTTTCTTGTGCAAAAGCAGTACGTGATTATTGATTGTGATCTGTCGTTGCAAGAAACATTGATGACCTTGCAGAAATTTATATTTTTATTGTGCATCGAGGCTGAAAATGCCCCGGTTTTGCTCACGATAGAAACGGTTAATTAACAGTTTTTAGTTTCGAATTCCACATTTGCGAGATAAGATTACTGATGTATTTTGTTTAATGAGAAATTTGAATGTCTGTAACGAAGATTAAATGAAAATGCGAAATTTAGTCGTTTTTATTAGTTAGCATTTGTGTTACGAGAAAATTCTTGGATGGTAATGAGGAAGCTACTTTTTGTTTGTCATTAAAATTATTGATTTATTAAGGAAGTTTACCCGTCATTAACTAAATATATAGTAAGACTCGGTAATGGATCTCTGTGACACTAAAGGTGTTTCCCATTTTACTTTATTCAAGCATTGATGTACTAAATTCTGCGTTTTAGCCATGCTAATCTTCGTGTTTTCTCCAATTTCAGTTCGCACTGGTGCGAGCGGTAACACAACATCTGTAACACGGTAACATGGTACATGTACATGGCATCGCGTTGGTGTACGACAGCCTGGTGCCAGAGCGCTTGTCAACAAACATCGATGGCCTTGGCGGCAGCAGAGCTTTGCATGCAGCAAAGAGACTACTGAAATTTACCTTCGCGCGCAGTCAAGAGATTACTGAAAGAGATTACCTTCGCGCGCAGTGATTTGAAGAGAGTAACTCATTTTAAAGGTTTAATGTGGTGTTAATACTTTATACTTTACCGTGGACATAGTGTTGAAAACGTGGTTTAATAAGTTTAGTAACTTAAAATGTGGTAATTATACATTCAGAGTAGTTCAAGAATTTTGGACTTTGTTCACATGTTATTACTATTGGATTAAGATGAATTGTATCGGTTTAGTGATTTTCCTTTTATTTTTGCAGAGTGCGAAACCGATTTTCATATTCATATTTGATGTTCTAAACTAGTGTGTCTTGGATTTTGTTCCGTATTCTCTTATAACTTAATCCACGTGCTATACCATTATGTTACCGATAGAATTAAGTTTTACGAGTCTACGGCACACTGTTTATTCTGATTGGTTGTTTTACTAATGGTGGAAAAATTCCGTTCTAATTTGTGCGATGTTTGGCTATAACACTAACTTCTATTTTTAAGTCTACGGTAACGCAGACGATATTTTGAATGTTTCTTTTTGGTGAAAACTTTAATGATGCTTTATTTAATATCAACTCAACTTTTCTGTATCATTTTTCATTACCTACGAGGCAATAGTTTTGATTCTTATAAAATTTTCCGAAATTGCCTTTGCCGAAGAACTCGTGTTTCGCTCGGTGTTAATCTTTCACCAGAGATGTAAGCGGATGTTTTTATATTTACTCATGAATTAATATTAAGTTGGTATTTCCACCCTTGTGTTTTACGAATTTCATTTAAACCGTGTTCGCGAAAATGCTCGAATCGATGCAGTGTTCCGGTATATAATTATGATTTGTTTCATTTTGGTTTATCGATAACTCAATTTATGCGAATACTTGTTCATTTAAAATTTTAAAGGTATTGTGTATTTAATTTCATGCGTGTTATTATTATCCTTAACGAATGTATTGAATTATTTACATTTTATGGCGAGAATGATTTTTATTTGTCGAGGTATCTGCGTGCCCTATTTCTTATTTGTGTTTGATTAAAAACTTTTTAGTTGTTGTTTCAACGATGCGATTTTCTTTCATTTTTACTGCGTTATCATTTCAACTGTTTAACACAAAAGTGCGTTCTATGAGTTTCTTTCTTAAGACTTTATGTATGTCTTGCGTTAGGAAATATTGTTTTGCGCAAACACCTTGTGACGAGATGTTGAGCTTAGGATGTTGTCATACTGTGTTGCGACATCAAAAGCTGTGTTCGTCAAGCCGTCAGCTAGAGTTGATAAAATGAGATGCAATCTTGGAAATGTCAACACTAGAGTGCGAGCGCGAAGCCGCGAGATCTGCGCTTCTGCCGCAAATTGTTTGGCAACAATGCTAGGCAGTGTAGTTGATATGAATGTGTCTTAATGAGAATGAAGCGTCTTAGATGAAGCGTCTTCCATTGTCTTAGATTAATTCTATTTTATACGGAAAAAATCTCTATTATATACGGATTATGTATTCTATTTTATAGATTATTTTGTTCATGTATTCACGTGAAGTATTGAGACGAAGTACTATATTGCGAATAAAAAAAAACCAAATTGCACGCTTGTAGTTTAGTTGAATTGAAATATGGTAATTTAAATCGTATGACGATTTGAGTCCTATTCTACTTTTACCATGCCAATTGTGGTAATGTAATGTACTGTTTTGCGCATTTAAAACTCTTTTCTATATTTTTATGTAACATAGTCTTATGATGGATTTTCTTTCTTTATTTCCAATTGCATTAAAAATTCTGTTCTCGAAATATGTTAATATGCTAATCCAAAATAAAAATTTTGTTCTCGATCTGACGGTAGGTGTCCAGTTTGTTCAAGAAAGTGTACCTTATGGAAAGGATTTATTAAGTACGCGTTTTGATGTTTGATTTTGATATTTTGATATGTTAATAAAATTGTGTGGTGTATCCTTTGTATCCGAAATATCTGGAGTATCCAAGAATTCTAAGATTCAATTGATAAATATCTTGATAATGAATGAACAAATTGTTTGAGCTAAGTGCGTAGAGTGATTATTTGGTTGATTTTGGGTAATAAATCTAGTATTGAATTGACACTAAAATATAATATTGACACTAAAAAATGATGTTTACCAAGATGTAGGATTACCGTAGAAATTTGTTTATGATGACAGCAAAGGCCATACCTGCCTACCTCCGTTCATAATTCGGAAGCAATTTGTTATACGTTCTGATCTGTTCAAATTAATTAGACGGATTGTAAGATTAATTGATAGTCAAAGGAAAATCAAAGTTAATTGAATACCGTTTTAAAAATTTTTATTGTAATAAAGAATTTTTAAAATTGTGGGGGGAGCATTATGTGCGCCCGCCGCCTATATAAATAGAATCGGCGAGAGATATCGTCGTTCATTAGTGGTGGCTTGCCGTAGAGGTCGCATTTACCAACAGAAGCGTCGCTGTCAGTAGCGGAAGCTCGGCTGTCGAGAAAGCATCTGTAGAGATCACAGATGCGCTACAGAAGTAACGAGATTACCTTCCGATCTAAAGATTCTCTACCAATTACGAAGCCTGTGTCAACTTTGAAGTAACAATAAAGGATACTACGTTACTGCATCTGATTCACTCCCGAACCTCATTCGCGTTTGGTTACGACCTAATACTGAAAGGGTCGGAACACGGTGGCACAATATTACCTTATTTTGTAAAAAAATTCTTCATAAACAAAACATTTACGCTCGTTATCATGGAAACAACTAGAGTGATGACTCTGTAGTCCATCGAAAAAAAATAATGAATTCAGGACATGTGTAAGTGCGTTCTACACAATTCTCTTACAATTCGCTAAAAAACACCTAACATAGGCAAGGGCCTTCTGATCTACACATATGCGCAGTGAATTTAGGCGCAATCTAGAATTATCTACAGGAGCAAGATTTTCAAGCTTAAAATCATTTAGGAATTTTTATTTTTTCGGAGTACTCTATTCCGGAGTGATATTCGCAATCAAATTATCTTACGATATTCAATCAAATTACTGATATTTATGAATAGGTGAGTCTATCACAAAATAAAAAATAAATAAATAAAGAAAACTAGCTGTTTTTGTTCATGCAAAATTTGTTTTTGGATAGACTAAAACTTCTGAAACTTTCGAAAACGATTCTGCCGGAGAATATGTTTCCCAACAAAATATGGCAGGGAATGATCGTATTCTTTCCAAAAATCTGTGCATTTCACTGCTATATTAATGTTAGATTAACAATACCTCTTGTCTAAGATATAGTTGAAATCTTGATTGTAGCACCTTGAATGTATTTATATATTATGCTAATAATGTCGCAGTGTTCTTGTGTCAGAATGCGTTTAGAGAGCACTCTGCCCTTAGATCTGTTGTCACGGTTCTGATCCGTTTTTGGTCCCCATTCCACCTCCGCCGCATCTATGAAGACAACGTATTCGTACGTGCAAGCCTAGCCTGCCTCGCTCTGCATCAACTGAAATATATAGTGTTAGTGTTGTGAGCAGTGTAGTGATTACTCGAAACTAAATTAGCAGATAAGTATTTGGAAAAGTAAAAGAAGAAAATAGCAACAATTTATACTTCGAAAATTACCCCAACAAAACTCCTCAAATGAGTACTACTAACAAACCATAAATGCGAACAAACTATTAAAACACACAAAACTATTTATTTATTAATCCTCTGCGGCTTCGCTATGAGCAGTTTTTTCCTTGTCTTCGTTGCTCTCTTCTTTTCTCGTTCAGCTTTCCTTTTCTTTTTCTCTTCTATATTCTTCTGTTTCTCATCGTTTGTCTTTTTGATGAATTTCATATACTCTTTTCCTGAAATAGCGGCTGTAGTTTCCTGCTCACTTCGACTAAATTTTATTGTTATTTGAGATGCTTCTTGAGCAGCAAATATTCGAAATGATCGTGTGCCTGTGATGAGCGGCCACTATGTTACGCTATAATGATATTTGTGACCGAGGCTTTCGATGAACTTGACTCAGCACTTGAAGAGAGTTACGATGAGTGTTTGTTCACATTTCTTAGATGAATTTCAGCTGAACTTGTTGTTGACGCCGAAGCTAGAGCTGGCACCTGAGGAACACAATGTGCTCTGTAGCTTTGAGCGACATGACTTTTTCATTTTAAGAGGTGGCGGATACACGTCTCAGGAGTGGGCACTGTGCTTGAAAAAGCCGAAGACTGTATGTCAAGCGATGGAAGTGCAGCATAAGGTTCCTCAGTGGAGAGTCATCAGCAGGTACTACTTCTATTGGAGGGCTGGACAAAACAGCAAGGCCTTCGTTCGATTCGTTGCGCCCAATGAAAGAAACCTCGGTCACAGAGTCTACAGCTGGTACCGAAGTCGCATTTTTTGTTGAGCTGGGCAACACCTCGACCATTTTCTGATGATTCTTCCATAGACAACCCATCGCAGCATCTCTTTCAATATCGTGACCTTTTTTTATCCTCTATTCAAAAAAGTCTCTGATTTTGAGAGACAGACAACTCATGAAAAGTTGTTGCATGCGCATCATGCCCACGCTTTCCTCATCCGACGAGTGACTGAGCGAGGTCAACGGCTCACCATGGGTCACACGCTCATATTGCACTGCGTTCGGGTTGAATGGAACTAGTCCTCATTTCTTGTACCCAGATACAGGATGCTCTGGTACTGTGGACTTCTTCCAGCATTCATCAAACACCTGGAGAAGTTGGTTCGAGACATCGCCAAACCTTCGTATTTCCGTTCAAACGACTCCAGGCTTTCATTCCACTGAGTTTCATGTGATTGAAGCAAGCAATATCAAGTAGCTGCAGGATATGGGAATAATAAGTGGGCAAACAGTAGAGAATTATGTCATGTGACCTGCAGAACTTGGTGATAGTCATGCACATGTGGGTTGAATGTCCATCCATGAAACACATGATAAGAAAGCTAACATTATTGACAAGCCTCCTGTAGAATAAGTTCGTCAGCCATCCAAAGAAAGCATTGGACGACATCCATCCACACGGAGAATGTCCGACATCGTAGTCCTCTTTATTTACATCATTAAAGTCGTACCTTGGCAAAACTCCTGGGTAAATAACGAACGGTTTCGAAAAGGTTCCGCTCGCGGATAAGCAGCAGAGTACAGTTATCTACGGGTACAAAATTCTACATTCTAACATAGGTAAATAACCAACAATAACGGCAAAAACAACAATAGAGAAGAACAATGCTATTCTCATCACCAAATTGGCAAGCTACAATGAACAACGCACCTGTTCCTTTGAATATGGAACCATCTTGTAAAGAGATGTTGGTCCCATCTCTGCCGTAACTTTCAGTTTACCTCTAGGTCCAGAGAGGGGACCCAGTTTCATCCAATTTGAAGATTCGATTGCCATTGGCTTCTGAAAGAAACTCTCTTGCCACTAAGTTGTGCTCACTCATAAGAATATTTTTAATTCCCAAACCAGGCTTTAATGCTTTCTTCAGTAACAGCGAGTCGCTGGTATCCCAGATTTTCAGGAATTCGACATGATAAAGCTGGCCCCCCGACTCAAAAACCATTACAACCAGCGCTTAGAGAGAAAATAATTTTCAGCGAATAAGTGATTAAATTCCAAGATATTGTTGTGTCTCTCGTCATCCTTCTTTTTAAACACATCTTTCACAAGGGAGAGAACCTCTTTCTTCGTTTGATCATGGCCAATTTTAGTGTATATCAAATACTCTGCCAGCTCACTCTCCTGGTTTTCTGTGAGTGCCGACGGGGTCCCTTCCTACTCTTTGAGTACTTTCCGTTACCTCATCATGCAGGGCTGTGTAGGGAACCCCAAACACCTTAGCACCTTTTTTCGACTTCACTCCGTTTCTAAATGCGGTCACAGCAAGCAACGTCTGATCAAGACTATACTTTTTATGCCTTGTAGAATTCTTACTCAGGCTACTCATGATATTCACGTAATGAAGAACGCATATATATACGCTTCCACACACGAAACTTTTGGGCTCTCAATGATTGAATACGAAGGAGGAGGTAGACCTTGAGTTTAGGGGGTGGGGGGGGGGAGATATATAATTCGATCATGGCGGAGAAAATATAGTCTGAGGTTGGCATGACCCATAGACCCCTTCTGGGATAATTAAGGGGCCTTAAATTTATTCAACATATATTTATTTCTGTTAAATTTATTTTTAAATTTGGATATTCATTAAACCAGGAGCCAAATGAAATGAAAAACAACGAAATGTTTGAACTTCTTACGTAATTCAGCCATATCTCCAAAAATATTGAAATTATCGAAACTTATTTAAAAACACATATTTAAATAAACCAACTTCCAAAAGTTAGTCTCAAGAAAATCGCAGTCGAAACGAATCAGAATCATGAAAATAAATATATGACTACGCTCTGATGAAATGCACTTCAGCGACGAAAAACAACCTTTGGCAACCAGGATCAGCGGGAAAAACCCGTTTTGACAAGTATCGGACACATAATTATAAGCACATCGGTTATGTAATCCCATTGTCAAAGAAATTGCACAATGTTTTATACCAATGGTGTATTTTTCAATAGTGAGGGCTTAAGCTGTCAATTCAATGTTGAATTTCACAGATGAAGCACAAAATGTAAACACAACAGTAGGCATGGTGCCAAAACACAAGAGTTGTGAAAAATTCACGAATATATATGGAGCACAATGGCTGGCTGCCGTAATAGAACATGCACTATTTAAGCAGCACCACTGGTATATAGTTTTGTTTCTGGCAACAACACACATGTAGTTGAGTTTATACACGAAACTTATTACAATATCACTGTAAGGCAGATGCCTTCACGTGTTGAAGCGGGCGGTTACTGAAAGAACGATGCAATACCTCCACTGACGTAAGCTGAAGTTAAGTTTAAAACATCGGTAACTGGTGACTATCGGCTACTGAGTTATTGCCTTAAGGCATTCTGTGAAAAAAAGCGGGAACACTGTCTCAACACTTTGGCTTCATACAAATTTTGATAAATATGGATAATTTCAAACTTGTGGGAAGCTGTCTTTCATAGAAAACCGTATTTGAGCGACGCACACAAAGAAAGGTCAGAGAAAAAGTTAAAATAGGTTAAGATTACATCACTGTTCGCATTTATTAGCGAATGTTATACTCATGACAGACTTGTGGATAAATATGTTTTTGAACATCGTTTTTCATTGCCTAACTTTTTCACGTACAAATAAAAGATCGTAAGGATTGTCTCTCATATTGTTTCTTTTTTCTTGAACAGAAATTTTCCAAAACTCACGATCAATAGCGTAAACATTTTAAAGAAGAAAAATATTCCGAATGTTAGGTCTCTTTGCATAAATTCTTCCCTCAATGGAAAGCATTCTCAATATTAAACTTTTTTTTATAAATTTACATCTAAATAGAAAGTATGCAGAATGTTGTTCTTCGCGCCTATTTGTTGCTGAATGGGAAAGTAACGAATATTACAGATATTCAGTGACTGAGGTTCATCAAAAATATAATTTTGCAAAACGATTTCATATAGCAGGGCACAGAATTAATTTCTTCAGCTGAACGATAATGCATTTTACTCGAATGCGATATCCATTTACTGCATTTATGCTTCATAAATTTATGAGCTTTCAAGACAGTTTTCCTTACACACGCGAATTTTTTCTGCAATATACTTGGAATTCATGAGTGCTCCTGGCATCAGTAATAATAAACCAAACACTCCAAAAAGAGATCATGATGCTCACAGATTATGTCAAGTCATCATCCATGTTAACATTCACAGTCAGAATCGGATATCAATGGTTTGTCGGGACTGCCATAAGGGTTTGATGAAAGACCCTTTCCGTAGTACAAGTTCTGCATCCGGCTTACGGCTTGTAAGCTCAAGTGCTTCACTTGACAGACTATGACTTGATTCATGATGAAGGCTCCCACCAAGGCATTTGCGATCGCAGCAGCGAATAAAGAGACGACTAGACCCATTTGGCAGTGGTCGCGCTGGTCCCACTTTGGTAGGAATGAGACTGGCGGATACAGGATGAATCCCACCATGAGAAACCATTGACCCTGCAATGAAGGAGTAGAATTACATTATGTGACGACTAAACAAAATGTACACCCATTCAATTTACTAAAAATTCGCCTAAATGTTCTTTGAATGTGTTCTAAATTCTCTTCATCAAAACAACTCCCATTCTGACATATCGTAATTAGGGATTGTCCAAACGGGGTATTTCTTCGAAGAACTAATATAGTTTATTTCATAACAAACTATTATGAGGAAAACATGTCATACTAAAAAAAGCCGTAAGAAAGTATAATGCAGAAGATTTCGTTTATTGGTACGAATAAATTTTGCAGGCCTAGTAACCGAAGGGCATCGTTTGATATTTCTGGAAACGGTAATTTTTCATATTTTCCTCGCTCATCGGTCATAGTTACCAGGCAACCTAAGTTGTTCCTCATTTTGCTGCCTGGGAGATTGTGCCCTCGACCAATATTTTGCCCTTGTGTAAGAATTTCACATGACACGTTAAATTTCATGTCATTCTTTGAATATTGTTGAAACTTGCTGGGGTGTTAACGTCTAATTACCGAGATAAAGCTGTGTACTGTTCACGGCATGAAACCTCAATGATACTTTTTTATTCTTGAAAGAATTTCACACTTTTCCAGTTCATTTAGATAAACCGCTGCTTATGAATGCAATTTAACGCCTACTCCCACATCATTATTAACACTTTTCATGCGAAAAGTCACCTATGGTCAATGAGGGGATTTTTATAATGCTGCCGACCGACCTGCAGTCACTAACACAATTTTCATAAATACTTAATGAACATTAAATTAATTCACGATTCAGGTTATTTTTGCTATTTTCAAAATTTATTCCTCAATGGACTTTAAATTTGAATTGAATATTGAACTTTAGTTCAACTTCCAGCAGGAAGCGTGGTAATATCATACTACGTATATTGGTCGATAAAATTGGTTGGGTCAAGTTTTTCAGTTGTCCTTGAGCGACTCACATGAACGATGAGGGAGAGCGTGCGGCCGAGGCTGGCGAGGATGCTGCGAGGGAACACAAACTCGAGGCCGCAAAACAGGACGACCGCAAAAACCGAGTACACCAGCAACATGTGCGCCTGTTGATAAAAACGAAATGGTCAAAATAGTACAACTGTATCACTGTAATTGGTTCCTGTTATCACGTTGATCACCCGTTCCTGTTTACCCGTTTTTGCAACATCGAGCTATTAACTTCAATGTGTAACTTTTTAATTGTTATATTAAAGGACGTTGTTTCGCTTATGTAGGAAATTTTCCCTATTTTGCAGATTTAACTGAAAACTGTACCACATATGTAAATTAAGATTTAAAAATGTTTTTGCTCGTACTCATTTTTCGAATTTTTGAATAGGAAATGATTTATTCTGAAGAGAAATATTTAAGAGAGCACACTTCAGGGCGCAATGAAAACCAAACCGATTGATTTTAAAGGCTGATTTAGTGTCATTGCTCTCAGAATGCAATATTCTACAATCTCTTTTGAGTCAAAATTCAAATTTATAGTTAGTGACATTATGGTTTTTTTTTCTGAAAAAATTCACAACAAGTCAATATTTTACGCTATAAAAAAGAGTTACAAAATTTAACCTAAATAAAAATATGGTCAATAGAGGTTTTAATACATCTAATTACGAATGAAATGAGCCCCAAACCCAGTCACAACGTCAATAAACATGAGCGTAATAGTTCCAAAATATTTGAAAATTTACATTTATGAAGGGAGCCAATTGAGCGAAAATATCGACATATAGCACATACCTTAGTTTTTTGAAGACATAAGCAGACAATTTCAATGCATCATTTGTTATAACAATCAATTACGAATACAATACGCGTTGAATCATTCTACGTCTATGAACGTTAAAGGCATTCAATAAAATATTACAATTTATTTCGTATTTGTGCAACTGTGAAAGCAAAACATTAGAGTTTTATCATATTGGGCTGATATATCTGAAAATTGCATAACGTACGTAAATTAGGATTTTGATGTTTTTGCTTGTGCACATTTTTCGAATTTTTGGATAGTAAACGATTTATTCTGAAAAGAGTGATTTTAGGAGGTAGTTTTCAAGGCGATCTGAATGTTAAACTAAATTATTTAAAAATTGCATTCAGTGTCATCGCACTCAGAAAACAATGTTCAACGACCTCTGCTTTTTATTTCAAATTTGCTGTAACTGACATTTTTAGATTTCTCTAAAAGGATCCTCAACAAATCAATTTTTCATATTTAAGAAACTACAAACAATTAACAACCAAATCGAATATTTAAGCAATCGAGATTGAAGCACATCTAATTACAAATGAAATGAGTCCTAAACCAAGTCGCTACGTCAATAAACACAAGCAGTACCTGCTGCCTAGAAATATGAACTCGCTTTTCTGCTCAGAGCTCATGGTGACGCAACACCCTCGCACGACAGCTAGAGCGTAGCTGTAACATGTCTTCTCGAGTTAGGAGCTCTGGTTGGCTTATTGCTTAATAGTTTAAATCAGTAATTACATTGCTTTCAACATTGCTTTTTCAAAGCGGAGAAAGCACTTGCATGTCTCCCATCGATAATAAGGCAGCTCTCCACTGCCGTGCGACAAGTGAAACGCAACTTCGACGATCGATAACACCTGAATCATTTTGTCTACAAGCATGAAAATATTATATTAAGCGTATCGAAGCCTTCGCGCACGCATTCAAGCAAAAAAAAGTGTTTTTTTTCGGGAAAATGTTCAACAATCCCATAAGATATTAACACTTTGACTGCAACGTGAACTACTGGGTGTACACGGAAGGAATTTCCACTATGCTGCTGATTGTTGAGTAGCCAAAAACTCAATTTTCAAAAATATTCAATGAAAAATAAATGAGGCAATTATTTATTCAGTTTTTAATTTTTCAACGCTAGTTAAGAAGATTAACTTATACTTAAGTTGAATATTATATATCGGTTTTCCCCGCCGAAGGTCAAATAAACATCAGTTGTACATGCCGCAGTCAAAGTGTTAACACGTTTTGCGTCACACCTGGGCGTTCATGTCAGGCCGACCGGCCACATGTCCCGAGAAGAGAAGGCCTTCCACTACGCCGGCCACCATGAACACAGCGTAGTCGGTTCTCGGTGGCAAAGGCCATCTGAAATTCAAAACAAGATTAGTGAATGTTGATTTGAAGTAATTAACAAATGTATATCATCACTGTAATTGATGGTGTTCTTGAACCTTGTTTTCCGCGTTCTTATTCGTTCATAATTAAATTTTAGCAACTCGCAGTATAGTATTAAGAAAAGATAAGTGTTCTGTTTTCAAAACAAAAACTCACAAATTATAATTCAAACTACTGCATTATAAGTATCTTTTATTCACGAAGAAAACTGTTGAAGAAATGATGATACTCTGAATAAGAAACAGCGACATATGCTTGCTGCTGTTGTTAGGACGAAGCAAAAGTGAGTTGGTTAGTCTGCAAAGGAAGATAACTGAAAGACTCCTAATCCGTGCCCAAACAATTGCACGTAAGTTATGGTTGTTAACGTAACTCAGTGAGATTTTCAAGCCAGTATCCCTATATGCAATGCATATCGAGCAGTCAACATCAGTTAGTTCGCTAATTTCTCTTACCATGTCGTGAACTAAGACTTGAAGTAGTTTGGTTTGCTGAAAGAGGTAGTGAATTGATTTGACGAGCCTTGGTTAGCATATCAAAATAAGCTCAATAATTGTGTTCGTTTGAAACATACCTGAAATGATAACCAGCATTCCGTCATATGTGGCTGTCAGATTTGTAATTCTACTTTATAGAGAGAAATAATTCTAATTATTGTTCTGCTACGATTCCGTCAAATGTAATTCTCACTCTTTAACGAGCAGTGTTTAGTCGTTATAAAGTTTTTTAAATGCATAGATTATCCTAAGATATATTTTCCTTACGCCTTAATGATGGGATATTTTAATTTATAGTAGTCGAACTGAAGAGGACATTAGTTTGTTAACTTTCGTTTTCTGCATTTTTTCTTCGTCTGTTCGATGTTCTAAGCATGTGCAATTTCGTGGTAAAATTCGTAACAAAGTCGTTTCAAGAATTCTACAACATACAATTTACCGTATGGAGCCTCAACAAATGGTAGCCATGTTTCATTGATTGTAACCCACGATCTGATTTAGTTTAGAAATACTTAAAGTCACCACAATCCTGAAAACATGTACGCAATTTGAATCTTTTTCGGAACTTCCCTTCTTCTTTGGACACCATTTAAATTTCATACGCAACGATGTAGCAACTGTCGCATTGTTACCTGTCACTTTTCAGAAAGCAGCAAAATAACAAGGCCCTAATATTTATGATAGTTGTTGAACTCTAAATTAAACTCAGTTCACGGCAGGAATGAATAAAAAATCACATGATCCCTAGCAATTATTTGAAATCTCTGGCACCAACTCTTTGCTCACTTGCAATGAGTCAAAAAAAAAATTTCAATTCTCGCTCGGGGTGACGAAAAAATTCGCCGATGCCTGCCCTCATTTAACAACTCCGAAAAACACGCTTACTCACTTGTAGTGGGTCAAAATTTGAGTGACGGCGCACAGACTGTAGAATAAGAACATGCACATGTGGTGCGCGCTCGAGAAGACAAAGATGCCTTCTATGATGACACTGGCTAGATGTCCTGAAATACAAAACAATGATCACTGTGTATTGTTGAAAAATAACAGAAATTGAAGCAATTTAACGCACATGAATCTGACCCGAAATGAAACAGGATGGCAACTTATTGGCACGATGAGTAATTAAATTCCTACTGATTCTGAGGACGATCAGACGAAGACTGTGAAAAGACTGCCATCGACCTTAACAAAAAAATAAATGATGTTTTGAAATTATCTCATCTCCACAAGCAGAAGAGACTCACCCAAGAATCCTGTGACTGTGAGAGCCGCCAATACGAACGCCTCCACGGGGGCTCTAGCACAGCAACCGCTGCCGTAGAGAGAGAACAGAGAACATTCGAAGTTAAGTTCGCTGACGTCACGCCCGTTGAGAACGGCTTCCCTTCTTGCAATTTGGTATCTCTTGAGGGCGTTGTAGGTCCATAGGAGCCCGTAACCTATACCTAATGTGGCAGGAATAGCATGGCCCGTGAAATTTCCATAATCTTTCACGTGATGACCGGATCCAAAATGCCGTGTTGCTGCAAGTGGGTCGAATGACGCCCAGTTCTCACCTTCATGTGCAATCGGATCGTGTTTAGCATCAAGAGACTCCATGGTGCTCGTTTTTAGGCAATTATTAGGATTTTTGTCCGCTGCTTTCTACCTTTGGAGAAGAAGATGTTACGTTGAGCCATCTCTCAGCAGAATTCAATTTATATAGAACACACAATTTGAATTCACTTAATTGTTCATCAAAATTGCGCTTGCTTAGTGAATAATATGCGGTACACAAAACTTCTTCATTCATTAAATCGGTATAAGCAAAATTTTCGTTTGGTAGCCTACGGTGCCATCAACATTTGCGGTGAGCAGATTCTGGTCTATTCGCGAACCTTTTATTCTGATCCATCTCCTAACTAATGAAAAACATGCTTCGTAATACAATTCATACGATTTTTTAGTTTCCGGGCCAAATAAGTATCTTAAGAAGCGCATAATATTTCATTTCACGTCAGATAACTTGTTTGTAATTTGGCGTTTGATAACTTTGAATGACTGACTACGCCGAGCTGATCATACCATATCCCATCCCTCAAAAAAGGGTCCTTTAACAAAGGAGCAGCGTGATTTACGGTGGTCGTCTGAGCGATTTTGGTCAAAATTTTCAATTTTTGTATTTACTGAAAAAAGGTCTTTAAGTATTGGGCTATTGTGACTTAAAATCTTATGGGGCTACTGGCACTAGAACACCCTCCAACTCCCTAAACTGGGGGTGAAGGAGATAAAAAATCACGATGTTTCGACCCCGATTATGAGAAGAAAATGAAAAAGAAAATGAAAAATTTGGCTTCATTAAAATACTATAAATGTTACAAGGATTCCAAAACTGTCTGATTTGTTTTTGTATGAAAAATCGTTGACGTTTATTCTTTTAAAATGCCCGTTAAAATAACGCAAAAAATTAAAAATGAGAAATAAATGTATTTAATTCACGTAATTAATACATGTAATATGTAATTTCCATTAGAGAAATGGATTTATTCATGCATATTATTTTTTGATGATGAAAAAAAACGAAAAAAGGAATAAAGTGCAAACAGTGCATTATATCATATTTCACCACAAATTTATAATTTTCGCCTGTTCCGTTAAAATCAAATTTTCCACCCGAAAATCAATATAGTTCAGTAATTTTTGTATGCTAGAGAAAACAAAGAAAGTCCTCATATAAAACATCCCCAACCAACTAATAGATCGATTTTTCCACTTTTTAAATTAATTTTTTTTAATCACTGTTCTCAACAGAAAATTTTGTTCATTATAGCTAGTGGTCGAAATCTAAAATGAAAATAAAGTAAAAAAGGAAATGGAAAATCCGGCTCTATTATTTTGTCAGAAATTTTTCAAGGATTCTAAAACTGTCTTTAGTTTTTTCTTGCATGAAAATTTGTTGACTCTTATTCTTTTGAAATGTCAAAGAAAACTTGTTTAATAAAAAACAAACTTTCCATTTGTATCAGAATAACATTATATAAGATTCATTTTATTCCAAACCTGTAGAAAATAGTAACACAGGCTCTTTATTTACCCATAGTGATTTTGTGGGTTGTTCACTACGAAATGAATATGTAACGATATTACTGTGGGGGTTGTTCCGCTTTTAGAGGAACTTTACCCTATTAGACAGATTGATCTGAAAATTGCACCACATATGTAAATTAATATTATCGGTAAGTTCTGCGTGCAACGCAACTTTAACAAGAAAAAGGGCAAAAACCAGGCGACATATAATTTTTAAAAATCTGTACGTCAAAATTAGAACGTTTCGGGCCTGGACCCATCTTCAGCTAAACAATCTGAAATGACAATAGTGAAACATTAATAACCTAGATCCATCATTGGCTAAAACAATCTGAAATGGCAATAGTGAAACACTAAAAAAAAGTAAATTTTCCATTTACTCAAAAACTATGGCGAAAATCGAAAAAGCTACGCAGGCACAATTTTTTTTCAACATTACATATAGTGGGCAAGTTTCAGAACAAATGGTTCATAAACAAAAAAATCGCTCAGATGACCCCTTTAACTCTGCATCTTTCAAAAAAGGCTTTCATACATTTCGTGCGGTAGGTTAAACTGAAATTCGATTTTTAATTCAAATATAAGGTGTACTGTAGCAAGCAGCTTTGAAAATAGCTAACATTAACTGGACCGAGCCTTCATTTAGCTTTTATTAATTAATGAAGAATTTCGGTTGCATCACAGTTGAATAAAAATTCGAGCTTCAATAGTTTCGAAGTTCGTGTCTCAGCTCCAGTGAGCATTTCAGCTAAGGCAGAGCCACACCGTAACTTGTGCTCCTCTAATCAAAATTTTAAGAACGCTTGAAAACTTTTAAATTTGATTGTTGTTCGTGAAATCATTTCAAACTTTTTCATGTAAGGTTCCTAACAGTGTAATCTTAAAGGTCGTATAGACGAAAAAATTATACTCTGAACAATTTATTCAGAAATTTCCATTGATATAAAATGAGGTGTTTCATGCTGTATAAATGGTAGGAAAATTGCAAGAAGGCTTTGAATAACCACATTTAATAATGAGTTCTACCTCCACTGTTTTGATGAGCTCAAAAATTCTTAGGGGCATGCTATAAATTAACATTTCCATCAAGGTGAGGGGAATGCTGCTCCAGCTTTTGAAGACGGCTTTGCAAGGTTCATTTAATGAAGAATATTGTCTGCCATTTCGATGAACATATTTTACCATCCATCCCCAAATATTTTCAATTGGGCTCAAGTCCGGAGAGCGAGCAGGATACCTAAAGAGTTGGACACCATTTCTCAGTAAAGAGGTCGATCAATGTCAGTCGTTCAGCGTGGATTGCAGTATTATCCTGTATAAATAACCATCCATTTACTCACAAGAAAAGTCTCTCCGACATCAACAATGCTTTTTGTTTCCTGCAAACAAATATGCAGCAGGTAGTTATGCTTGCAAGCAATAGAATGCATCACCAATTATACTTTTGTTGCCTTCGAAGGCGAACATACAGCGGCTAGTTATGCTTGCATGGAACAAAATACATCACCAACGATGATTTTGGTTGCCTGCAAGCATGACTTGCTGCTGTATGAAAACCTTGTACCGGCTGAAGCTGCACGGTCCCGCAGTTAGAAATAGTTTCCCTACCATTACGGATTTTCCCCCTCTATGATGCGAGGAGAAGATTACAGGAGGCACGTTTTTGTTGTGCCAATATCGTTAAAGGCAATTAGGACCATCCAGATTAAATTCTTCTTATCAGGAAACAGAACTCTATTTCCACTTTTTAACATCCCATGTTAGGTGTCCACAGATTGAACCCTCCACTTAGTGGAGTGGTAGCAGCCGAGAAATTTGTTTACGCTTCTTATACAGTGTGTTGTGTAATTTGATGCCCATGTTTTAATCATATACAGAAAAACGCTAAATAAAACGATTTTCAGGAGTGACGAAAATTTGAAAGCTCCTTCTTTTTCGAGAAATGATTGACCTGAAATAATTTGAGATGCCCTTAAGAATAGGCTTACACTGCAGCCAACGAGTAAAATCTAACTTCTTGGGCAGGCTGTTGGGGCGCGCTTTAGGCTTTCCCTACGGGAATCTAAAATTATTTCAGGGTGTCATTTCTTGAAAACGGAAGAGTTTTGAGGTTTTTTCACTCCAGAAAATCGTTTTATATAGAGTTTTCTGTAAGTGGTTAAATATATGCATAGAATTACACAACACCCAGTATATCATTCCTTTTTTATCGAGTGCCATCTGATTGTAACTGGACTGCAACCCGCATCTTTGAGTTCCGTTGTTTGGCTGGAAGAGAGTCACTTTCTTATTCTCTTACTCAATAGTGTAGAAATTTTTGGAGGTCTACCAATGAAATTTGCTTTCATAAAATTTTCAGTGTCCCTGAGAAAGTTGCGAATCACAGTTTTAGTGTTATTGACCCTAGCTGTGATTGCCCTCTGTGGCGAACCTTGCATACGGAAGTCTAGAATTTGAGCACGCACAACTTCAGGCAGTTTGCTCGCTTTAGGCATGTTGACGTCTTAACGCAACGACTGCTAGTCTATTACGGAATTGAAATATTGGAATTACCCTAGATTTAACAAATCATACTTTTGGTTTTATAATTTTCATCTAGTGAAAAACACATCATTTTATATAAATGTTAATTTCCGAATGAATTGTCTGGATTATTTGTCTATTTGTGTCCGCATAACATTTTAGAGAAGTGTTTGTGACTTCGAATACGAAAATTTCAAGAATTATCATACTTGAAAGAGTCCCTTGAAAAAATTTGCATTTGTTTCAAATTTTTAATCAGGAGTGTATGAGGGTTTTCAGGTAAATATTTTATTAAACTAAAATATAAATAAAAATATTTTTGGCTTGTACTGCAACACTGACCACTCAGTATCTGGCAATCCAGCTAGGCTGCTAGATTCCAGCTCGCTTGTATAGTGTTTTTTCTTAATAATACCCCAAACTGAATATTTTTGCTCCTTCAAAACCTGTCTGATGGCTCCGGCAAAATAATTATCTGAAACTCTATGAGTGCTTGAAGTTTGTCTATGGTTGGAGGCATATATGCTCAAAGAACATCTGGTGTCTTAGGGAAAAAAACATATTTTTTCATCTTATTTGAAATCACACAACTGTTACGCCATAAGTTCACAGGTGACCTTTAAATTGTTTTTATAATTGATGCTGTCATCTGAGGGGATTTGAGAGTGTTTTTTTTGCTTGGCTTATTTGGCTCGGTGTTGTAGAGGTAGATTTAGTAATATCCAGTTTCGTTTCGTAGCGTATGCGTTATCTCATATGATTATAATTAAAGTTATGCGTAGTTGAAGTGAATACCTATTGATTTTGAAACGAAAAGAAATTACTTCGGAATTAATAAACAGTAATTTGATAGTAAGGACAAATGTACAGTGATGCAGCGTACATTAGCCAATGGAATGGTTAATCAATTGATCAACGTAAAACATTATTGTTCATGTCTTAAACAATATTCACATAAGATCCTCACCCTTTTAATACGCTGTTAAATACTTGAAGGTGAATTTTGAAGCCAATATTCAAACGGATAAGTTTAACCTAATTAACTAAGCAAGAAAGCCAAACACAAAGAATAATTTAATAAAATATCCCTTCTGTGAATTTCAAACTTATCGATTCCTGTACTCTCATCGATAACAATTTTGTGCATGCAAATGTATATTTAATGCATAACTACAAAATTAACATAGATATCTTCAGCAAAATCATTATGTGACGCAGTACGCATTAATTGAAGTTCCAGCCAGAACGGTAGGGTTGATAAATAAATAAATAAATAAATAAATAAATTAAGGTACGTGCTCACAGGCCATGTGTGTTTATGTATTCCGGGAGCACGTGACACAGGTGAAATGACTGCGGGTACGAACAAGTACGAAGAGCACCCAGGTAAAAAGAGCATTTACTGTGTCCTCGATTGAACAACATAAACACTCGGTATATTGTGCGACTTCAGAGGTTTTAACTAAAATAAAAATGGGCGCAAAAAGCAGAGCCATTGGTGAGTTGTGAGTTGAACCTATTTGGAATCCTTTGATGGAAAGAATGTGTAACGGCGGAATCTAAAAACAATCTTCAAAAAAGTTGCGATTATAAAACGGAATGATGTTTCAGCAAAAACTCGTTGATACTGGCTCCTCTGGGTAGTACAGAATTGTACGATGGAATACATCAAGATAAAAGGTCATGTTACTGGCATTTAGTATGACTTCCTTTTGTCACTGTGCTCAAAGTGAACGAACATTTTTTTAAATTTATTGTCGGAGATATATGCTAGTCGAATTTGTAAAAGAAACTGATGCTCATGAAATTGAATTGAAATTGAAATTGAGCACCAGCTTGAGATTTTAGGATAACTCAAGCACTCAATTTTAAGAAATAATAAAACATTGAGCACTGTAGGAGTACGAACGATGTGGTCTTTAATCTTGATTAGATTTTATTATATTATAACTTGGTTAAAAAAACCTAACACAACAAAGGTGTTTCCTAGAAATAATTGAATAGTAAAAATTAAAGAAAATGACTACCCAATGTAATCTTTCCGTTATATAAAAAAAATTTAAAAGACTAAAAAAATATGAGCTAATTCATCAGTAGTTTTTTATTATATTACACAATAACGAAAAAAAAAATATAAAATCCCTAACGAGTATATCTACTTTCCAAATCCTTTAACATTATATTTTTCTTTGTTATTATTAATTATAATAATAATTACTAATATTATTAATTTATTCTTCCATTCCATTATTCATTACTTTTTTTATTCCACGAAATATGCATTTTTGTGTGGTGCACATGCTCGTTCGTTTATGTTTTACCAGTCACAAGTGACGCAGACGATTTGCCCCTTGTGCAACGGGCAAGTGAATGGCGGTCAAGCGAGGAATGTGTCCAAGCAAAAAACGTTCACTGCGCTCTTGATTGGGCCAGACGATGAAGACACCTCTTTCGCGCCGAATCAGTTTCCACCGAAGCTGAACACTGTCACTGTTCTTCTATACTATATTCTCTGTTCAATATCCAATCTAGAGAAAATTTGGCATCGGATAGAAGTTGGAGTCGGATAAAAGGGTTTAGTATTGGTCTATGGTATTTTTAGTAGTAGTGACTGAGAACTGGTAATGGAGTGTCAGTTATTAATTCACTATGCTGGATTTAGAGCTCTGGGAGAAAGAAAGTCATCTGAGGGCACTTACTTCTCCAGTGGAACAGTTAAAAATCTAACACTTCTAACACATCAGAAGAAAAATGTTATGCAGGACTCACCGTTAACAAAAACGGCGGGCCAAAGCTTCACAAAGATGTGTTTTATGTAAGTTTACTTTTTTAAATCGTAAAGTCAGAGTAACTCCATTGAGCATGGTGGTTCTCTGAGCATCGAAGTAATTAATACACTCTTATTTTGTACCATTCAGAGTCTCATTTTTCACATGACAGTGCGTATTCAGTTGTGGCCGTCCAATAATAATGCAATTTATGGGTCAACCTAAGTAAGTTTTTAGTGTTGCATTTATTTTTTAAACAACAGGAGATACATAATAACAGACACACCAGTTATAAATGACTTGAAAAGCTTCATTAACTTCAAATTTCTATAAATAAGGAAGAATTTGGAAAACACGCAATAACACCTCAGCCAGCCATTACGGATTGATCTTTTTTCAGACCAAATGGGCTTTTATATCGTTAAAACTAGAAAATATCTTAAGGAAAATCTGAAATTTTATCAAACACAAGCCTGCCTCGAGCAATTTAAATGTAAGAAAGCTATAATCGAAAACAAGTATCCACATTTCCAATCTCTACACGCTAGAACTGAAGACAATAATTTCAGCTTGGGTCCTTGACCTTTCAGATTCCCTCCAGGGTGAAACATAGGCAGACATCGATCAAATGTATGGACCAGGCGACGGGGAACCTCGGTACCTCGTTCATACGACCTTCCAAATGGATGAACGTTTTCGAACGCATTTTACGCCGACCTGCGTTGTGGACTACTGATTGCGGTCCAGAGTCAAGATGACGTATTTCAAGCTATAGAATATGGTCTTGCACCAGGACAGAAAAAACGTTTCTACTTCAAATAGTTGTTCAAAATGGACATGCAATTACAGGCACTGCAAGCTAGTTCGAGCGAATTAAAGCAACGCACGTTGATTTACTTCAACGCACTTACGTTGATTCACTTCAGTCCAACTAAAAAAATCATTCCTTAAATTCCAGCGACTGTCTACTCGTAGAGAGAACAACTGCCTAGAAAAAAACTGGGCCTGTGGGAACTAAAGATAGATGCGTTATTTCCACTAATTTTTTTATTTTTTTTCTGACCATCGAAGGTATGAAATTTAAGGTTAGACCGTCTAAATAACAAATATATCATGACATTGTCACTATTCCTTATACCTTGTCATGTAGTGAAGGCCGTGGATGCATATTTTATTCCATGAATATTAATTGCAAATAATTGAGGAAAAACGTTGCCTTCAATTTTGAAAGGGTGTAGTATTTTAACTGTAAGTTACATATTGAGAGCTTTATTACCTCTATAATCTAACTGACACAACTCGATTGCTTCGTTAGCAGAGCGATAAATATTTTTCTTGACATTTTCAGGCAATATCGACGCTCAGGACATGCACATGCTGAGAAATAAAACGCGCATGTTCGAACAATGTTAAAAACTGACAACCATACTTGTATTTTCTTGCACCTCGTTGTTCCACGTGAGCCAATTTATGTAACTACGAAGGACTTGCGTGACGCTACAAACTGAACGTGAAGCTGTAAAGAGTCCTTTTTCGACAAGTCACAAATCATCCGTTGTACGGAGGTGGTGAAAAGTACTCGATGTCCTCACCTGAATAAAATTATATAACGAGAAAAACCGGTGCAAGAGCCTACATTACCAGGAAGTTATGAGTACAACCAACTGAAATGGGTAAAAAACAACATTAAGGTCTACTATTCAGAAAACTTGTTCACAAACAAAACTCGTGCTTCACATGCTGTCCTGAAGGTCAGCGCAAAAGACGGAGGTAGTAAAACGACAGCATTATCGTCATTGTTTGAGGTGCCCTCAGGGGGGAGGAGGGAATATTTTTGGGGCTTTAATTATCTATGAAGTCTTAGCCCATGAGAAATACAAGATGGCTTTGAAATTACTATAAGTGCACCCATAGTTTTCTTGCAGTGACGCCTTCAACTGTGGTGCTGTGAGTAGAAACAGGAGGAATATCACTGTTAGCAAGAGAGTTACCCTTGCACGCAACCCAAAAAAACTATGGAGGCCTCCTAGGCTGGGGCTTTCCAAGCCCTGAAAGAAGGAGTGGCATGTAATTTTCCAAGATTTAAGCCAAACTGGTTTAGATCGTTATATCATTCCGAAAAACTTGCAGACGCGAATGGATCGTTACATAATCCTTGTTCAATTAAAGAACGAAGAGGAGTTTGTAAGAAGCCCTTCTTGATTTTTCATGGGGATTTCCAGCAGATTAGTTAACTAATTCCAAGGTTATGCAATACGAAGAATTGCAGTATACTATATTCAGAAATTAAATAACTCAATGGTTCGACTACTTACTAAATAATTTTTTTTTGAATGAATGACAGTTTTATACCAAAGTCCGTAGGTGATCATTCAAATGACAATTATTTCACCTGTACTAGTTTTCGTAATTTATTAAGCGCTTATGTTCACTTACCAGCATCATAAATAATAATTTATTGAATATTTTTTGTGTCAGGGGTTTTCATAAGCCTCGTTAACAATTTAGCGGATTAAACCTTCGATTATTCAGAATATAGGGTATATCGATTATCAGTTTAAAACATGAATTAATTTTACTAACTGAAAACATTCTCTAAAAATTTAATGTAAATTTATCGCTTAGTTTCCAGTATAATCTACGAAACGTTATCTCGTTAACCATTCGATACCCAATATAGATCAGTTGAGGTATTGAACAGCGTCGCTATGCAAGAATTCTTGCTATAAATTCATATTTTTCAATCGCAAGAAATCTTTTCCTTAGCTCACCTTGGTTGTAAAAGTCAATGCCTCGAAATATCATTCTCTTTCCTGTTCAGAATACTATCCATGTCATTTCTAAGCATCTGGATTTCAACAGTTTTTCTGACGTCTGAACTAACTGGATGGTCACTTCTTGTAAGAAGCTGCATTCACCCATTGTCCTTTATAAATAAAAATCATATATGAGGACAAGGTTTAGACCAAAGTTTTTGCATCCATCACGGCACTAATTCTGCGTTTGAACACTGTTAAATGTAGATTGAGAAGCAAAATCAGACGCATTTTCATCACTGAAGCAACGTATGCGTTGTCCATCTGCCAACCAAGCGGCTGTTTTCACATCTGAGTGACTAAAAATCTCTCACTATCTGACAGCCCGTCGCTTATTATATCCCTTGGAGTCTACAGTAGCTGCCGAAATAAAAATTTCAGTTAAAACAAATATAATTGAGTACAAGTTATTAATCAATAACACAGGGAACCGGCAATATATCCTCCATATATTTAGGTATGTATAATACCAATAACTCTCAATAATTTACGCAAAATGTCATATACTTTCAACGAGTTATCACCAAAATTTTGAAGTATCTTCAAAATTGCCGTGGCCAAAAGTTAGTGGTCACTTCAGAAAACAATACAAACTGAAAAAACAGGAAATAAACAAGATTTCATTCTTTTAGAACAGCTTACATGCAATGTTGTTACATTGCTTTAAGTTCAGCATTATTGGAATATTTATTTGAGAAAAACGAAAGATTGTGGCCCAATTTGAAGTAACAGGATCCACGGCATCAGAGTCTAAAACTGGCAGACCATCACAAAACAACCCTAAGGCAAGATCATGTTTTGCTGAAAATTACGATGGCAGATAAATTCAAAAGTGCTGCTGTGATATATGTGAGGCAATCTCAACTTCTGAAGTAACTGTATCGCGTAAAGCGGTTCCTGGCAGGTCACAAAGTGCTGGATTGCATGCTCCGGTACCGGCAGCGAAACCTTTGATTTCCAAGAAAAATTAGAAAGACCGTCTTCGCTTTTCTGAAAATATGTTGTTTGGAGCGACAATCAGTGGGAACAGGTCCATTTCAGCATTAAATCTAAATTCAATGTTATTAGTTCGGACGGCAGGGCACAAGTTCGGCTAGGAACTGGCGAAAGATTATTATTGGTTGCATGTGTGAAGAGAACGGGGAAGTTTGGAGGAGGCAGCGTCATGGCGTGGGGAATGATATCTAAAAAACATTAATATCTATTGTTTGTTTCTTGAAGTTCTTCAAATTTATACTGTTTTCTGAAGTGACCCTTAACTTTTGGCCACAGCAATTTTGAAGATACTTAAATTATATGTTGATAACTCATATATTCATTAAATTGTATTGAAATTATTGTCAGTTGTAAGTGTTACTCAAAATAACAAAATAGAAGCAGAATATCTGAAGGATATCTTGACTGATGGATTTATTATTTTTTAATGAATAGTACATAATTATAGATGTTATGACTTACCCTTATATTTTCGCCGCTACTGTATTTTTTCTTCGTATTACCTTTTTGAGTTTACTGCACCGTTTTCCTCAACCTTCACTCAAGACAAAATTAAATTCGCCCTTTAAAAAAACATTTCCCCAAAATTGCATTGACCTCGTCCCTTTAACTTGATTTTTCATTCTATCAAACGCTGTCTGCTATCAAAAACCCCCTCTGTTCTACACCTTTTTTCACGTCATAAAATGTATTGAAAATTAAATAAAATTACGTTCGCTAGACAGTTGCTTTACGCTGTGATACGCTTAACTCCTTCGACGTTTTTTTCTTCGGTCGTCTCAAACTGTGCCACTCATTGTATTAAACTAGATTTTTCACCTCATGAAGTTCACCCCAAAAGTTTTCCGTGAAGGTATTACGTTCAAAGAAATGCTTGGTTATGCATTGGCTTATCCTCTTCGACGGGTCAACGACTTCTGAATGATGCCACAGGATTTAAATTTCTAAAAAGTTTCACTTTAATGCTTTAATCATTTCAAAATACAAAATTAACTTGGCCTCGAAAATACTGGAAACTGTGACAGTTATGATCACAATTCTCTCGCGCATAACGATACATGGAGACGTTCACTCATGACACAAATGAGACGAAGAATTCAATAATTTAAACTGGTTGAATGGAATAACAAATTGTTTTTTGATCCCTAATAGCTACTCACTTGTCCGGTGAATTGACCTGTGTTCGGCTTGTTCGGTAATTCATAATACAGTTACTTAATTCCCATCAACTCACACGCACTCACTCGCATGGAAAGATACTCTTATAAAACGAGAAAAAGTTTGCGAACCGTAATAAATCCTGGAGGTAGTTTAAGTAGAGGATAGAAAAATTTGAGGCTTAATTGTGTTAACAGTGAAATTATTCGCTCATCCACCAATGTTCATTGCTTTCAGCAGTTTCTTAGAATTTAAAGTTTGTAGGACTCTAAACTCATTTGGACATGACAAATTTTAAAATCCTACTTTTGAGGTGAATTTAAGTTTAAATAATTAATAAATAAAGATATCCCACTAAAAATAATTGAAGAAACAAATTCATGCAATGAAATATTTCTTTTTGCAGGTAAAGGTTCATGTTATTAACATTTTTTATATTTATGCAGAGCTTTGTGAAATTTTCCTTCACGTTAATATTCCACAAAGTTCCAAACGTAACTCATGGAATAAGCAGCAAGACATAAGGGCTTCGCATTGATTTGAAACAAAGAACTAGGGACTCACCAAATACA
Source organism: Morinoia aosen (assembly GCA_030386875.1). Taxonomy (NCBI): domain Eukaryota; kingdom Metazoa; phylum Arthropoda; class Malacostraca; order Amphipoda; family Talitridae; genus Morinoia; species Morinoia aosen. The sequence continues at coordinate 1,738,770 of CM059571.1, forward strand.
GTAGTAGTAATGTAGCTATTTCAAAATGCTTATCGGACTCTTTACATTGACCACGTTACGAGTTATCAAGAAGTAGAACAATTTTGGTGCAGCAGCTACTGAAGAAATATCGCAGAACTTTTCAGCGAGGATCAAGGGGCTCAAATGTAGCGTTACAAGACCTTGCTAACACACACCATTTCAGAGGAGGTACTGCGCAATTTTTTCTTCTAAAATAGGAAGCTCAAAGGGAGGCTACCTCCTTTAAGAACACAGTTACTACAGTTTAAAAGTATTTTTTTAGGGTACGGAGCTAGTTATGGGTTCCAAATCCTGCAACCCTGCTAGTTGAAATGGAAATGTTTTGCAATTCAATCAAAAGATTATAGAAATTAAATACTCAATCACTTTACTGATTGTGAATATCAAGTTACATGCGCTAAATATCCACTTACAGGTTCAATGCGAGCACGAAAAGAGCAAATATCAAAATCGGTGACGGCACGATTAGAAGAAACTAAAAGCATTGCTTCGTCATCGCCTTGAATGAGTTTGTCTCGAATCTACTTGAAATCTAAGACACTAATACAAGATTTTTACTATATCTACGGGCTAAGAAATGAAAAACTTTTCATAAAAAATTACGGAAATGCAATTAAAGAGTAGGACATATCCTAGTTCAAAGTTGCTGAAATAAAAATAATGTATTATGGATATTAATGAAATAAAGGCTAACGTTTTCAGCGCTAATTTCGTCATTATATTACAAAGGCACGATCTAGTCGTACAATTTTTTTTGACAAACCAATTTTGTATTATACTCTTCAGTATTTTCTAGATGTAAACTTAAATTTATCTTTCGGTAAACTGAGTTTTCATATATTTTTCTTAGACCTATTAAAAAATGAGTTAGAAATTATACGAATAATAAAATTTTGAAATGGCTTAGAATGTTTAAATTCGGTGGGTGCACGGCGAATTTTGTCGCAATCTGCTTACATTTCTCTTCAAATCTACATAAGCGTAGAACGTTGATGATCATCGCTTGATCTGTTGCTCGGCTGGTCGTCACTTTCCACGCTCAACTTTCACTAATAACATAAGGCAGAATTTACCATCTCACACGCGCTGGCATGCGATACGACCTACAAATTTCTGCTACAAGTAGAAACTTGTAGCAGTTTCTGCTACAATGCTGCAAATTTCTGTTTTGCAGAAATTAAATAGTAAAAACTCACGAGAGCAACTTCACACAACTGGTTCTACAATCAAACATCCTCATCCATGATAAAAAATGCGTACTCCTCACGCTTTATAACTTACACTTACACATTTATTTTTTGCTCTTGATGTAAAATAACTTTCGAGTGTTCCTCCACCAGTACCACATTAACAGATAAATCTTTTCACCCATTAGAGAACACACATTATTTTAGCCTCTGGCAAACACACAGCGTTTAACCCACGAGCGAACACACAGCGTTTGACCCACCAGCGAACTCACAGCGCTTAACCCACCAGCGAACTCACAGCGTTTAACCCACCAGCGAACTCACAGCGCTTAACCCACCAGCGAACACACAGTGTTTAACCCACCAGTGAACACACAGCGTTTAAACCACCAGCGAGCACACAGCGTTTAACCCACCTGCCAACACAACGTTTAACCCACTAGCCAACACACAGCGTTTAACCCACCAGCGAACTCACAGCGTTTAACCCACCAGCGAACACACAGCGTTTAACCCACCAGCGAACTCACAGCGTTTAACCCACCAGCGAACACACAGTGTTTAACCCACCAGTGAACACACAGCGTTTAAACCACCAGCGAACACACAGCGCTTAACCCACCAGCGAAATCACAGCGTTTAACCCACCAGCGAACACACAGCGTTTAACCCACCAGCGAACTCACAGCGTTCAACCCACCAGCGAACACACAGCATTTAACCCACAAGCGAACACACAGCGTTTAACCCACCTGCCAACACAACGTTTAACCCACTAGCCAACACACAGCGTTTAACCCACCAGCGAACTCACAGCGTTTAACCCACCAGCGAACTCACAGCGTTTAACCCACCTGCCAACACAACGTTTAACCCACTAGCCCACACACAGCGTTTAACCCACCAGCGAACTCACAGCGTTTAACCCACCTGCCAACACACAGCGTTTTACACTCTAGCGAACACACAGCATTTGACCCACTAGCGTTTGCACCCTGGCCGGCACGACCGTCGCAACATCAACCACTACGAAAGACTGGGGAAATGCGTCCTTGATGCCGCGTACATATAGGAGTCTCTTACGGTGGCAGCATGACCCGGCTTTTTCATCAGGTTTTTACTATTGTGACAACTTTTTTGAGACAAAATGATGGACTTGACCGTACTCCCTACGGTCATCTTTTAACCGAATTTTTTCGCGCTACAAGTTTCACAAAAACTGTATGGTTTTTATAGCATTGAACATAAATCTTCAGCGTGAAATTGAAATTCATCCACGAACGCATTAAAATTAATATTTTGGCTGGTGAAAGTTTTATCGTCGGTTTGCTAAAATTATCCCTATTTTGAGTGACATTGGAGATTGGTTGTTATTGGATATTCCGCGCGAAAAATGCGCACTGTGAACGATTTCACCGAAGATTGCCACCGCTGTATTTTGGTTGATTCTGCCTGCATCTAGAAACAGGGTTTGAGAAGGCTGTTCATTTTTGGTGTACATGTTGTTCAGTATTTCACAACTTGTAAAAGCTAATTTGGAAACTTATGAAAAGTAAACTAAATGAGTATTTTTACGGAGAGGTAATTGGAGAGTAAATTTGTAAGCAAAATCATATAAAATGATTTTTTCAAACAAAATCATAGAAAATATGGGAAATATGGAAAATATGAGCGTATGGCCCAAAATGTTACTTTCACTAATTTTAGTTTTACCAGGACCAGAGTTAATTTCACAATTATCAATTTCAATTTCAACGTACACTAATTCTTATATCACCAAACAAATTTTAGCTTTATGTTGACCAGATCAAAATTTATTTTAAAAAGTTCTGACTTCATTAGGATCAGATCTAATTTCATGATGACAAGTACTACCGTCACAAGGACAAAATCAAACATCGAAAGGTTCTTGTGTGTTATCTGTCAACCCTTTTGTAGAGAAAAAGTATAAACTGTAATTGTTTAATGAATATTGTATTGATATTCTGGACAGTATGAATGATTTTTTATGTGAGAAGGCATCCTTGATTCATATTTATTTCTCACGGAATTAACCTACTCCCTATATGTTCATATATAATGAATCTCTAGAACCTTCCTTTTTTGGTTTTAGGAGGTCCCAGAGATTTATTTTGGCCAGAAACAAAAATTAAAAATAGTAAAAATGAATAATTATTTACTTATGGTAACCAAACTTAATTCAACCTTAACTTAAAAAATTCAACTTAATTCAACCTCAACTTGAAAACCATAAATTGAAAGTGGCGACAGATAACCTACACGTGCCAATCGAAATGATAAATTCGAATTTTAAACTGTCTTATCTACTTATTTGATACCCTGTTCTAAATTCACATTAACAATTTTAATTGTACAATGACCAATTCTAAGTTTGGACAGTCAGGTACAAGTTGATAAGTTCATATCGTCAAGGCTCAAAGTCTCGAGCTCAGTCACGTTCACATGATCATGCAATGCCGTACCACTGGCTAATAACATGCTACGAGCAATTTCACCTCTGCTTTTTACAAGATGGCTACCTATTGGTGCATATTTGTACCACAAGGTGAACCTCTCACATGTGTACCGGTATACCGGTATAAATAAATATTTCAATTATTTTGTTACTTTTTCAAAGAAATTTTAACGAACGAGGTACAATTTAATCGTACTACTGGATTTTTCTCCAACCTTAGAAAAGACTGAAACGTATTCGAGCAGTAAAGTCGAATCATGAACTCTACTAATTACATCTCAACTTAAAAAACCGTTGCAAGAGCGCAAACGTAGTCAACGAGTTCACTATAATGCTATAAGTACATTTAATATTATTCCAAGTGAAAATGTCAATTTAGATCCTCGCACGGTATTCAAGAATATTGATTCCTTTGCATTCTTTCTACATACAACGCTTCTCCATAGAGCTTCATGTAAGATTGTCTATTATAATTCTGCCAATAAATAGTCGCAGCATAAGCCTTCACTTTTATTTTGATCGAAAGTACAACCTTAACCACAATCTGAGAGATGAAATAATTTTATTTTTGCAACCAACGAAAACTAACTTCACCTAATCAAATCTTGCATTTCGAAACCTAAACTCACTCAACTTCCATCGATTTGTCCTATTTCCGTCATGAAAAAATGAAAATTGATCGAGGATATGGCAATTCGGCTCCCCGAAAATTATGGCCTAATCAATTTCCTAAAGAGTTTAGAGAAAGTAATGTCATAATAGATAATTTAAATTCTCATTCGTCGTTTACATATTACCTACTTACATCCATCTTTTTGTGCTATAAATAAAACAAAACGTAACTTACGCACATGAAGTTACAACTTTCCTAACCTAACCCATCGAATTTTAAAGAGACCTAACCTGAACTTATTCGTCATGCGCTAACCTTCAACAAACCATTAAAATTTACTTGACCTAACTTGCGTAACTCAATTCATGGTATTCTAAGCAAACCTAACATGAACTTATCCTTCGTGTTCCAACCTTCAAGAAACTATTCAACCTTACCTGACCTTATTCTAAGTAAACCTAACCTGAACTTATCTGTCGTGTTCTACTTTCAACATACCATTGGAAGTCACAGATTTCGATACCTTGTTTGCACGCAGAATCGCCTTCCTTGAGAAATTCTGGCATGAAGTCAAATCTCAGGTCGTCCTCAGCCCACGTACATACGCCCCTGGGCGCAGAAATTCAGTAGGCAGTGAGCCTGGATGCGCAAAATTTTGTTACAGCGGATAAGAAACATACAAAAAGTAATAAAAATAATTATATAATTATGAACGTAAAAATAACAACATTTGAAATGGAAAATAGGCACTAAAATGATCGTGATATTGTCTATCGTCTGTCTGGAGAAAAAATATATTTTTTGAACAAACAAGAGAGTGGCGCACAGTAAAATTCCTGCTGTTCGTAACATTCATAACATAAGACTCTACTACTCTTTCTATAGTAGTGTACGGACATCCTACTTCGATTGCAGCTTACTCGTCGTATACTTCATTATGATATTCCTTTGTGTAACACGGATTGATGAAAGAAAAGGATTTATTTGAATTTCAATCTTCTAAAAAGCTGATGGTAAAGATTTTTCACCAAATAAAACAACTGATATTTGCATGTTCTGGACACTCAGTAAAAAATTCAAACCACGTAGTTCCCTAAGATATTCAGTAAACCACGTAACTGATTGAGAGTTCCTGGAAATATTATTTTTCGAGACGTTAGTTAGTCTGTATGTTATCCTGAGTACTCGCCATCTCTCTTTCAGCTTTAAATGCCATGGTTATTCATCCGATACTTCACACGGGCAATTTGAGCTCAGATGACGAATGCCGATTTAATTGAATATAACTCGAGGTATCAGGGAATTAAGTTATCGATTTTCCAGAATCCAGCAAAATATATCAATAAATACTAAGAGAAGATCAGCTATAGCCCCGAGACTTACTCAGTGCGTTGTTGACTTTTGGTTGACCGTGAAAATTTTCCTTTTTGTCGAATATTTCGAATCATTGCTTGTCTCAATGCATGATTAAATATTTGCAGAACAAGTGGGAGACGTTCTAAGCGACAGTGAGAAATTCGAGCATGTTTCGTAACGTAGTTTCAGAAAAATTAAATAAAAATTCCATCAGGAAACATATCATTTGACATGCATGAGCGTTGGTTAGAGCTATCTAATTTTATGGATACTTTGTGTGCGTTTTTTACTCACCAAATTTCAAAGACCGGACTACCTGCGTCAAAGTGAAGGAATGTTCTGCACACATTCCCAAAGAGGTTTTCTTCAAGTGTTAAATTTTTTCTGAAATTGGGTTGGCTTACAAATTGGATAAATTTCATATTGACTTTCGTATGGATTGAACATTCGCTTCTGTCTTGAGTTTGACTAGTATTTTTGATACGCAAAAAATATATCATTGCAGGAGCAAAATGAAAAAATTGTCATAAAGTACTTCCCGATTACTCATATTTAACTAAAAGAAGTTCAATAAGTAAATACAACGTTTGATAAAAACTAACAAAACCGTTTTCGATTTAAGAGTGGCGTTATTTTTTGCACGAGGCTCGCTAGATTTCATGATCAGAATCCGTTATTAACACTTTCTCTGCTTCGTATTTAGAAGTTGAGGAATTACGCCGAGGTTGCGTAACAGCCACGATGAAGTTCACACTTGAAAGTTCCATTTTGCTGACCCGTCTTGATACGATAATGTTCATCGTAAAGGCGATCATCAGAGCTATGGCTACCGACAAGACTGCAATAGACGAGACGACGTCGAACACCACGTGGTCTTCCAGGTCATATTGGTGCATGAAGGGGAGAGGGTGGATCACGAACCCCATCACGCACAGCCAGATCCCCTGCAATGGTAATTCAACTCATTCAAAACTACGAGTACAATGAAATTCTGCTTAGAGGCTCATTGATGAAATTATGGACTCGAAGGTCCAGCAATGGTTATTCAAATCATTCATAATAACAATTAAATCCTGCTCAGAGGCTCTTGGATGAAATGAAGGTCTCGGAGGTCATGTTTACTATTAAGGGATGGATTTAGAACTCAACACTTTAAATGTGTGTCGCGTAAAACAGTGGAAAGCTAAAAATTCAAACACTTTGAAGAGAAATAAGAATGAAATAAGTTGTCAAAAATATGATTGGGTTGACCCTTCGAAAAATTAAAGTACAATCGGTATTTCAGAAAAAAATGGATATTTTCCCTGTTCCACAACAACAGAGCAAACTTAAACCGAATAACACTGGTTAGGCAGCAAAACGTTATTTCCACACATGCTAGAGCAGTAGTTGAAAAAAATTGTTGAAGTAATGTAGGTAACCGATGTCGATAAAAAAACAGAAACTTATGACAAAAAAAAAACATTTTCGAATAGAAGGGCTTGAAAAAATACAGTTTGGAGCTTTTTATTGACAAGATTTATGGAAAGTCAAAAACGAAAATCTGACGGGAAATAAGCACGAAGAGTCAGAATGGTCTGTGTGCCCGGAAGTTAGAGAAAAGTATGACACATAAGTTTATATTGAATGAAGTCTGCTTGAAGGGTGAGAAAAATCCATATTAAAGGAAGTCTGCATAAAGGGCGACAAAAATCTTTATTATAGGAACTCTGCATAAAGGGTGACAAAGAGCCACGTTAGAGCAAGTTTGCATAAAGGGCAACAAGGATCCATGTTCGAGGAAGTCTGCATAAAGGGTGACAAAAATCCAAGTTAGAGCAAGTCTGCAAAAAACCAACATAGATCCTCACTACTGGAGGTCGTGCACTATCAGAAGCAACAGATCACCTGTGCGATGAACATAAGAGTGCGCCCTAGAGCGGCTGTGACGCTCTTGTTGTGCGTTATTTCGGCCAACACACACGCAATTTGGGTCGTATTCATGTAGACGAGTATCATGTGCATCTGCGGAAAGAACAATGGGTGAACAAGCGTTCCGGGAATCTAAAAATAATATTGTTCCTATTCAACTATTGAGTTGATCATGTCAAGTAACTTACTTTTTGCTAAATTAAGTATGCTTACGTTTATCAAGAAACGTACTTTGCAAGAGCATTTCTCAACAAACGTTCCACTAAAAATTATTTGTCGTAATTTCACCAACTGAATTTATGACAGCTTCGTACTCGAAGATTAAAGTACGATGGCTTAGTTATTCCTCAAATCAACATGATTTGACGTTTTCTTCTGTTGCTGGAATAGAAAACGAGTGTTGGGTAACAACTCTAATTTATTCTCCCGCTTATTCACTTCATTTACATGTTACTCGTATTTTGTCCTGTAATTCCGTTATTATTTCATTTATTGCAATGTCTATGTACTTTCAATCGCACTAATCAGTTTCTCACTTAATTCATATGGTAGTAATTAAATTATACATCCATCAAAACCCTCCATGGACGTTAATTGTATCGATTTTATTTTTTCATACATTCAATCAAGTCATTCAAGTGTTGAGTAGATATAAAATGTACTACCTAATCTAAGTGTTATTTATAAGTAGTTCCTACTGCTGCTTAGTGTTCGGCTGTGCAGGTAGTGGTCCCAGGACTTACAAAAGCATAACTGAGGTTAGATTTAATGACTTAATTTAATTTTGGAAAACAACGAAATACTCTCTAACATGTCCACTTGTTTACACAATAATAAGTCTGCTTGCTTTTATTGAATATCGAGAAATGATATTTCACTGCCACTCCATTTTTCTAACTGGAATGAAGGACTATTTCAGCTTCGAGTTGTGGTGTTCTAATTCGTCATCGATGCCATACTGAATCTCAAGCGAAGTCCCTCGGAAATAAACCTGGCGGTATTGCCCAAAATGACGAAAGCAATAGTGTCATGCTTCGATGTGAGCAAATCATCATTCTCTGAGACGAAATGCAATTACTGCGACTCAAAAAAGTACGAGGTTGATGTCCGCGATAGAATTTCGCCAAATTAGACTCACTTATACATTACAATTATCGCTCCCACTCAGGTATGGTTTTAGAGTTGACGGTTCGAGAAAGGGAATAATTATAGCGTAATTCATTATGGTTGAGTGGAAAGTAAAGTTTACAAATTCCCAAGGTTGATCAATTTCATCCCTGCTTTAGATATTATTCAACTTACTCTACTCAGCATCTTACCAAATAATACCCTTAGTGTGATTATTTATTTATTTATATATTTGTTTGGTGTCCGCTTCTTCCGTCTTTTTGTGACCCTCAAAAGGACGCTCAATGACCGTATCTGTGATACGAGTTTCACCAGTGCACAGGTACAAAAATATTTTTAATGCGGGTACTATTAAGATAGATATATTTGTTCCAAATTTGGAGGATTTATTCTTGGAAAATATTGAATACCATCATTTTTGGCGGGCCGTGCAAACTACTGTAGTTGAAATGACTTTTGGTTTGGAACGTTACAAAAGATTTTTCAGGTAGGACTTTGACTTCTCCATAGTTCAGAATGATGAAATTGGATTCTTCGGCAGATAAGGGAGAATCTTTCCTGAAGCTGAGCTTCGGGTGTGCAGGGGCAGCCATTTTCAAATTCGAGTTGCTCAAATGGCACAAAGACAACAAGATATATCCACGCAGCCGGTATCATATCTATGGAACAATAAAACCTCCCTATGTGGAGACCTGGAAAAACTTTGATGTTAGTTTTTTGTTTAGTTCGCCAGATTTTGTACTATTCAAAATTGTCACTCAGATCTGATCACCCAGTATCATTGTAGTACATCCTATGTTCTGCTACAAGTTGAAGTATGTGCAATAATTACAAGAAAAGATAAATAACTCCTACTGCATGCTCATCATAGACACTTTCTCTCAGTGCAGGATCGGGTGGATGAAAAAAAATATTTCGTGTTAATTCTTTATAACCGTCAGGTAATCAGATACTTGAAAACCTTGTAACAAGCACGAATAAACTCTAAATAGTACATATAATACAAATACAACCATGTCAGGAAGTAAATACAAGAAATATTCATCATGCCTGCTATTTCACGACATCCTATTTTCTGCCAGAAGTTGATGAAAGGGCGATTTTTAGAATTTACAGGAAATATTAGCATATAAAATTTTAAAATATTACTTGTATATCGACGATTCCTCTCCCCATGAGATGGTTCGACAAGAGGAAGGCTGTGGCAGCGTTAGCGAAGATGAACATCACGTACTCAGATGAGGGTGGAACTGTGACTCTGCAAAGAGATTTATTGTACGATTCAGTCTTGACATCGTCAACACACGTCCAGTGAACACTTGTGCAAAATTAGCTCGAACATTGTACTTTGTTACTCGGGAAATTGGGTAAGGATTTATGGATTCCATCATATGGCGCAAGATATTTATTTCTAAACCCTTTTAACATTTTAAATAATTTATTTACCGCAAGCAATACAGAAGTAAATAGTTCCATTAGTCTGGTATAATATTCCAATTTGAGTAAAGCTACCTCTGGGCTCGAATAAGTTCAGAGACTACCAGGGCAACCTACCCCCAACGCCATTCTAAAGAGTATTATTGGGTTTAACCTAATTCACTTAACTTTGTTGCGCATTACACTGATAAGAGAATTAGTTCATTTGAGATTCGATGACGAATTTACAAAGTAGTTTATACAGGCTAGATGTTGAAATGATATTCTTGAAGCGACTTGAGAACAAACTGAAGATCATTGACATTATCCATGGCAAGTTAGCTTATCAGGATGAGTCATTTAGGAGAAATTATTTGACTTGGTTGTCGTACATGATTAATATTATGATAGGAAAAAGTATTCATGATTCGTTTGGAAATCTTTGTAAGAATTTCTTTCCCTGATCTCCGCAGGGCCTGAGTTCGAAGTCTTAATTCCAGCGAAGCCGATACTGTATTTTGATCAAGCTTTGGAATAATAATGAAACATGAAATTACTTCTATTTCGGGGTAAATACTCGTGATGATCAGTTTATGCTCTTAATAATTCTTTGAGATCTTTGTGGCCATCATTGGTCGATGTTTTATGCGTGAAATTACATATGGAGAGTTTGTAGGGATCGCGAAGTTCGAGTATTTTTACACTTTTGAATGAATCATCTGTGTGACCTTTACATTCTAGTTTCTTTAACGCTCTAATAGCTCTTTTTTGTAGTGTAAAGACTACCGTACATTGAATTTTTTGTTCAGTTCCGTGCCATGCTTCTATTACGTGTTGTGTGTAAGGTTAAAATGAACCTTTGGTAAATTATTTTCAAAGCTTCTTCATTCAAGACATTATTCATTTTGAGGATGATTCAAATGGATTTTGATAACTTGGTACTAATGTGAGAAATGAGCCCTATGAAGGTCAGACATTTATTTATTATAATGCCGAGGAACTTACATGAGTTAGTTTGTTCAAATTCATCTTCGCTAATTTTAATGCGTTGGAGAGAAATATTTGTCTTGAATTAGAATATAATACATTTTGCTTTTTTGCTATTTTAGCTTATTTTATTAGCTTTTCTCCGCAGTGAAACCTTATAAGGTCGTCATTTATACTCTTCACAATTAAAGCGGGATTTTGATTAGGAACGACCTTAGAAAGCGTGCTGTCATCGACAAGAAGTATGAATTGAAAAAATGATGTTGATGAATAGATACCGTAGATAAAGATTAAAAATAGGAGAGGTTCAAAGATAGATCCTTGTGGAACTCCATGGCTAATTGTCTTTAGTTTCAATTAAGCATCGTCGATGACAATGTATTGCTTCCGATTTATTTGGTACTATCTGAACCAATCATGAGCCACTCATCTCATGCCATAACAGTGGAGTTTCGAGAGTAATATGTTATTCTCCACGCAATCGAATGCTTTCAGAAAGTCAAGATATACTGAGAAAACAAGCTTTCCTTCATTTATAACGGAATAAAGACAAGATAAATAATATAATACAGCCTGTGTTTTGATGTTTTAGAGTGAAAACAAATTGTTTATGATAAGGAATGATTTTTGTTCAAAATTAGAATACAATTTTGTACTTACAATTTCCCGAACAATTAGCAAGTAATAAACTAATAATTGGTAGCACAGTGATGGGTCTATAATTGTTTGAGCAAGTTTTTTCATCACTTTTAAAAATAGGAATTACTCCAGCAACTTCAAGCGAGTTTGGGAAAGTGCCTAAGAAGAGAGACCACTTAATCATGTTTATTTAAAATTCCTGAATTAACGGATTTTGCACATTTATTACCATTGAAATCAAAGCCTGTATTCTATTTACGCTCATAAATTAGACGCTGCTTAACAATTTTGGGATAAAAAGTCACCTGCACTAGTATAGTGATCATCAATTCGAGATTCATCCTCCGTTTGCAGATATGAGTGAACATAAGTCGAGTATTTTCACAAGTAAAGGTCCGTAATAGGTAAACCATTTGCTTTCTTATGAAGACAGTGAATGAGAACTACTTTCCCTAAATGTCAGTGCTAAATATTTTAGCTAACCATGAAAACGGCGCTGAGAGTATTTAAGAAATTGAGTGAATAATGATTATACTTTTCAGAGAGTTGAACTTAAAAGAATCACTTAAACCAAATTTTTCATAGTAACTGGTAACACTTGCTAATCATTATCTAACACACCTGCATGTTATTTTTTAGTACTTTTTCTCGTAACTTTGTAAACTTTGTCATGCATTTTCCTTACTTGTAATGTTGCATAACTTTGATGGCCCCCATGACGCCGAAAAAAAAGTACATCAGCAAGTGGTGCAGAACTTTATTCGCAGGATGCCCCATAAAAAGCGATGCCGTTTCCACTGCAGGATGAGAAATATATTAATGCCAATATAAGAAATATATACGTCGATTTTCCCCGCCATACGAGTGAAATGATTTTCTATTCGCCGCATTCAAGTTCAGAAGTGCAGACGTTGCATTTCCCCTGTTCACGAGATCAATGTCACAAAATGAAGGACCCAACACATTAATTCATCAAACTAGAGAAAAATCGAGGAAAATTACAAATGTGGGATGAAATTAATTTTGATGTAACGTAACCTAGGGATCAGTAAAGTGATATTCGCTGGAGCAATTTCATTTTAATCACGTGCTTTCTCAGCCAACCAATTCAGAAAATAGTCATTCCTTGTATTAGCTTGGTGTAGCTAAACGGCATAAGCAAGCAAATCAAGATATTACAAGCAACAGATAGAAAATGTACAAATATCACAGTCAATATACGGATAGCATAATATGTACAAGGGAACAGTTTGACAATTGAAAAAGAGGTCAAATTGGTTGGGGTTGAACGATAGATTCTCCGCACCCTTCAAATATTCAGAACATCCATACGGGTTTCCATTTCTCTCAGATTCAGTATGAATTCTCTGCCTTACTCAAGATTCAAAATATCGGAGACTTTTCCGTATATTTTTTTAAAGGAAAAACCTCGTGCATAAGGACGTAATGAGCCTCCCACACTTTTGGATTCGGTGGATAAAGATTTGTTGCAGTGATCACAGAAATTGATGCTTAGAATTTTATAATAAAAATAAACTGCTTCTATCGATGCAACTGGTTATACACCTGAATTAAATAACTACTATTCAATTAGTATAGTGTAATTACAGTAACTTTGATTACTATGAAAATAGATAATTAGGAATCCTTCAGTGCTTGACGCATCGCATACCCTTGCAAGGTATTCCCCATCGTATTATAAAATGCTACTGAAGTTGGAGAGAAAATTAAAATTTAAAGACAACCACAAAAAAATGATGCGAATCTGATCATGCAGTATCTGAAACCAAAATAATCCGCATGAATGTTCATAAGCGTTCAGAGCTGCGTAATGCCTTTTTTATAACAATATTTCAATACTTGATATGCATTTTGAGGATTAGCTACGGCGTTCTAGAACGTTGTCTCACTAGATTTTAAAAAGGGGTTGATATTCTTAGCTTTGCGTTTGATAACTTCGCAAAATGGAGACGCAATTATTTTCATTGTCCGAGGGTGAAATATGGGCCTGTTAAGTTAAAAAATCTGTCTTTGGAATGGTCGTCGTCACCTTAAAGTTAATTAAAATCACTAATCCGACAACGTATCCCATAAAAATATCGTAAACTGAGGGAACATTTATATTTTGTATTATCTTCTACAGAGAAACGTGGACATATAGTTCAAATAACTTTAAACATCTAAATTCAAGCTAGAAAAACAAGAAAGAGAGTAGAAGAAATAAATCAAACTAAAAATGGATTCTTGAATGTTAACTCAACGAAAAACTCAATGAATGATTATGCACAAAAAAACTCACAGATAAGCATCACTGTAACGACTGAAACCACAACCAGAGCTTCGGCCGGCACCGCTAGCGCCCAGCCTGAGTGGTAAATCGAAAAGAGCGAATTTTCGTAGTTGAGCTTTCTGTCATCGTTTCCTTTGAGATGCGCCTGCCGTCGGGCCACGTGGTACCTAAATAAAGTGTTGTACGTCCACAGGCAGCCCACGAAAATGAAAGCACATCCTGGCCCGAAGTGCCCTCGGAAAGTTCCAGTCTCCATGCCATGGTGGTGAACGTGTTCGTGCTCTTCCGACTCCATTGTGTTGCTTCTACAATGATCTGGGATGTCAAAAACAGAAAACACCTTGGTAGAAATTAGCAGTAAGGAAATTTTTTACATGTTCCCAGACATTCAGGAACTTACTTTGTCATACTCAATATTTCCCTCACGTTCCTAACTACTTTCAACACGCAGAGTAATAAATAATGAACTAATAAAATGAATTGGTTGATTTAATGAAATAATGATGTTTAACGATATTTCTTTTGCATTCAGACCCCCGTACTGCTAAATAATGATCAGTAATGAAATAAAATCTTAATTTTTTTTTCTTTCTAGAATACAAAATAGAAATTTGAAGTCATACTGTATTTCTCATGGGTCGATTATCTTGCGCGTGAGAAGCTTGAAGAAAATTAATTGCAAACCATCAACGAAATGTTTGTGAAGTCTATGTATAAAAATCAGATTTGGTGAAATAGATGACATCAAAGCAAAAATTACAGATTCTATCTGCCAAACGTATATGAAACAAAATCAATGTTTTTTGTTTGTGCTTGCTGATGAGTAAAATTTAAATAGAGCTAAAGATATCTGTGAGGCCTGTAATTTTTTCTGGCAAGAATTACAAAACATTAAACTGGGCGACTTGTATTTAGGAACATTTTCAATCAATGAAACCTAGAATTAGATTTCTGAAAAAAATTACCGAAGAATTTTACCGGGCGATTTTAAACATGTTCAACTAATGAAAGCTAAAATCAGAATAGAAATGAAAAGAATCCATTGTTTGCATGAAAGAATCAAACATTTCTGGGTCACTAAACTTAAGCACCGTGTTCATGTTGTGGGAAGAACATACAGCATTTTATATCGACTTCAAAAATGTTCTGGCTCAACTTAACGCGCATTTTCCAGGATTGGAAGACGTTACTGGTTGAGACAATGCGTAATCATTTTGACTGCGTAATAAAAAAGAAAGTAGTAAGAAAAACCTGGTAATAGTAAAGAGATAATACTGGATCAATAACATTCTGAAAACTCACGCTCAAATTAGCAACCTTCCATACGGCAAAATAAGACGATAGGAACGTTTTGTGTACGCACTGTTTTTGTTATTGTTGTGAGTTCTAAATGATCACAGTAAATCGATAATGAGCAATAATTTAGATAAAGTCTTTACAAATATAAGCTCAAGATAACCCATGAGTAAGTGTAATCCTTCTTCTAAACCTCCTTAAAATAAATTCAAGAAATGATTATATCTAACATTGAATGATAACGAGAGAGGACACACCTGTATCGAAAAATAATATTCAGTAAAGGTCAGGTCAGTAAATTTGAGGAGTCCAAGGTTTCTCGACTTGAACTACCTTGGACCAAGTGTTTCTGGCACCACGTCCAAAAGAACACTGAACGTAACGCACCCAAGTCACCCGACTTGTTAGAGCTCCACCAAAATCGCCCGACACATTTACCTTGAAAACTACCCAGCCCAAGCGAACCCAGACCGTGACTCTATTCATACACACCTAAATTATCCAAAATGAGCATCTTCGTGCTAGAAAATCTATATTTTCTTTCAGCGGCGAGACTTTGAAAGTGCATGGGTGCAGTTTAATGTCACTTAGCTCAGCCTAGTTGAATAGGAAACGCAAACAACAGTGAAGTGAAAGTTGACTGTCGAGTAGAAGGGATGGAATAAAGCCTTAATATTAGTCGCTGAATCGCAGACGTTTGGACCTGCATATACCGGCCTAAAAGGAGTAAACCCAGATACTTCTCAGACCCATCGTGCAACGCAGCGTAACAATCACGTGTCTAGGAAATCTCACTCGTGTGATAAACAAAAAACCGATTAATAAATAAAAGCCTTAATACTATACGCTTCTGGAAGTAAAAAATTATCTCCAGTGATGGAATAAAGAAAAGACCAACGTCAAAGATGAATACAATAGCAACAAATAAAATAAGCGTGTTTCTGTAAGTCTGAACAAAATAGTGTCTACACATGCTGACGTGTTTAATATTTTTCTCCTGATTCTTAATAAAAATAGTGATTCTAATAAAAAATTTAACTACTATTACAACTATTACGACTACTAGCAAATAATAAAAGTGACAATCCTGAACGACCATGTAGTAGTGACCATGTAGTGATTTTATGACAAATTCATAGGCAGAAATGATGAAATATCTTACAAATATTTTCCATCGTATTGAAATCTTACTTATCAGCACAAAACAGCCGTTCTCAACACTTATGGCTGGCTGTTAGATGTGTAATATTTGCCTTTCAGTAATCAGTATTTACAATATTTAAAGTCCTGCACAACGTTTCTTCACTTAAATTCGTTCATAATCATTCCTTATATTGACCTTCACCATCGTTTTGATTTGAACGTCAACCACATAAATGAAATAACTCCTTTTTGAAGCTAAATAAAACAGTTTTAACCAAGTTTAACCTTCGCTGAGTGCCGTCGTCACAAATTTACAACGTTTATTCGTAAGAAATTCTCGTACACTACATTAAAGGATAGAAAACTGTTGTTAATAAACCAACTTAAATTGAACGAATTAATTTGACTTCAACTTGTTATTCAAAACAGATTAAATGGAGTGCGAAGCTCGCATAAAATCACGATAAAAAGCTTTACGTTCAGTTTAGGATTACAAGATCTTCAAGATATCTCTATTATTAAATTATATTGATTATGGTTCGACGCCTCGAACAGGAGGTGCTCAGTCATCCAACGTTGCGTCACAGAGAGACTTCACACGGTTAGGTTGCATTGTGGTGCACATCTCTTTTGGGTCCATGGTTAATGGTCAAAGAAGCCTGCTTGGGAACTGGGGGGAGCGAGTAGCCCGAGACCGAACCGTGAACACCTGTAACGAGCAACAACACTATAATAACCAAACCCTAATCTCGTTATAACGAACCCTATCGAGCTTATATTTCAACACTAGGCTGCAGAGAATTAAGGCCGGAAGCACTCTAGCACAACGTACCCTGTCCATAACGACGAACCAGATCGGATGCACCAGACACTGCAGGTTCGGCGAAAAACCAGACACAGAGCAGCAGACGGGAGCCCAGACGGAAGCGAAACTGACTTTTAACTTGTATACCAAAGAAACAACACAAAAGAAAGATTGTAAGTTGAGGAACCAACAAAACGATGAACAGAAAATTTCAATATGACAAACAAACTTCAAACACGAAACTCACCTAAGTATATTGCCATGCTCGCTGGGCCGCAAAACGATTTTAAACGGTAATTTGAAAATTTAGCAGAAAACAGTATAAGGTAGATGTTCGGTCAAAGGACAGAAAGTATAGTAGAGAGATGATTCAACTTGTGAAAGTCATATCGTAGAAGAAAATACCACTGGAAGGCTTACAGAGACCACCTCTTAATATCAGAAACCTTGCCAGCTCAATTCACGATTAATTTCAATTATGATCATAAAGATGTTTAACGGCAGTGCCTAAATTCAGACAGCATCCCATAAATTTAAAGTTTCACAATTTTTAGGTTCAATGCAGTTTGACGTAGCCCAACTACAGATCAATACAATAGGCCTTAGCCCAATTAGTTCCTTGAAATAGACCGAACACCTTATAGAGTATTAAATATAAAACCCAAACAAAAGTTTATTGAAAAATCTCATTGAGACAAACTTAAAACCAGTTAAAAGGCAAAAGTAGCAGGAAGGGAGTTGGAGGTCGAGGGTCAGTGGCAGATCACGGCATAGTTAGGTCACCAGCAACCATCACAAGCAAGAAGCCAGTCCACAAAACCAACTGGCCACACAACCATCTCACGTGGTAGCAAGAGAAGGAGCCGAACACCACCCTGTATCTCAAAAATAAGGGCCATCCGAACACACCGCTCGAACCCCGATCACATACGCAAAAAGTCCCCCCAGCCCACACTACAGGCTCAAAATAAAAGGCCACACGAGGCGTATGTGGGAAGAATTTCCCACATATCTTAGAGCGCATAACATTTCACATGACATTCCAGCATATAATGCGAGCATTAAGACAGATTCTCGCAGAGCAGCGATTCTCCATCCAATTGATTCGTACTAATAAAAAATTGAAATAGAACTTCCCAAAGCATTTAACATGATGCTTGAACTTGTCGATTCTAGCTGTTGAGTTTCTTAACATTTTTTTTTCAGATTTCTTTCCACTGTCTAAATTACAGAAGATGGATATAAGCTCTTTCTGACAGCGATAAATCAATCAAATTTAGGGTAAATTGTGCAATTTTACATAGAAGTGAACGCATTAGTCGTGTTTTTCTCTCAATCATTTTCTTTAGACATGCGGCATGGGTGTTACGATACCCAAGCGTAATTAACTATTAAGGATTAATGTCAAGATATTTCAAAAAATCAATGCTTTGTCATTTCATGTCTGAACCATTTGGATTTAAACTGTTTTTTTCGTGTCTTTGACTCTGGTGAACTCTTAATTGTGTCAGTATTGTCGACGTAGGTAGCAATTATCACAAATTTGTCTAATGGTACAATATTTAATTTTCTCTGAGCATATTATTATGGCATACTAGGTGATACGTAGCAATGTAAAATTGCACCAAGTCCCGACTTTCGACCTCATAGTCTTGGACCAAGGACTTGTCAAGAACGCAAAATAATTTAAATCTGCCCATTTTACTTATAACATCAATCCCTCATATCACTAGTTCCTATGTTCATGTGCTCAAATTTCAATATGAGTGCGCACTAACAAGAGTATTTCCAACAATGCATCGTATGGATCATGTTTTGTTAATCACTTGTATTTAAATGCATTGCCAAAATCAGACTACCGCAACGAAAGGAACGCATTTTTTTCGTGTTTTTCTCTGAATCATTTGTTTCAACAATTAACATGGGTATTACGATTACCATGTATGAATATCAATTAAAGATCTCTATGTTAAGGCATTGGAATGCGTTTTTTACTTTTATTTCAAAATAAGTGCGCACTAACGAGAGTGTTTTCAATTATGCGTCACGAGGATTACGATTTTTAGTTACTTATATTTAAATGCACTGTCAAAATCAGAACACTCAACGAAGTGAGCTCATTTTTATTGTGATTTTCTCTCAATCATTTATTGTTTCGACTATAAACATGGGTATTCCGTTACCAGTGCGTAATTATCAACTAAAGATGCTAATGTTCAGATATATTAAAAACAATTTTAGACATTTCATGTTTCAACTCTATTGGAAATAAACTGTTTTTCTTTCTTTTCCTTTAACATATCTAGTTCAAGCGGTACAGGCTAAACGCATTCTTCAAAATTACACTAAGGTATGAGCGATATTCCAACAGTAATTCTTCCCTCTCAGAACCAAACTTTACTGTAAATACGATTTCAAATTCATCCGACAAAAGTTGTTTTGTGATTTTGAAACATCACATCTCCAGTAGTTCTCGGAAAGCAGACTACCTCAATCCTGTGTTTCTGTCTCTTGCATTGACCTGCATTCAAAAGTGGCACAGAAGTTCGTGGAATTAATTCCCTTTCAAAAAACTGTGTTTATCATCAATGTTACAGGAACTGTTAAATTATTTTGATGATTGTTTGGAAAATAAGAAAAGCTCTCACGAAATATTGAGCTATGGAGCTGCGCAGGGATTTTTCTTGAGAGAATAAAACCAAGGCATTTTATGCACCTCCTGTTTTAATGTAATGTACAAATCTTAGTCCATTCTTTTTCTTGCCTAGTTGATGAAAAATTACTAACAACTGTTTACTATAATTATTTCCGCAAATTGGCCATTGTCAGGTTACTTCTGACCAGTTTTTGCGTACCTCCGACTCTGGCTTTTCGTGCATGGAGCAACTTTTTCTACGACGTTTCAAGGTAAAAAGAAACCCGTCTACAAAAAAACAGGCACTCCTGCCTGTAATTGGTGATGTGCCTAAATTATTCACACAAGTAAGTACAAAAAAAGCAAGTTGTTCGCGGCTCGCGCTTGAGAAAATATGTATTCGCCCAAGTCCAATGTCAAAGTGCATGTAAAAGTTCCAGACGCTGGGCTTTGCTCTCAGTTCAGTGTAACTCCCCCAGTTGTAGGTGATAAATCCAGAATGAGTCAGACACTTCGCCCCTTTCAGGCAAAATTAAAACTAGTTAACTTAGAATTAAGATGGCTTGGACAATCGGTTTCCACAAGAATATATCAGTTGCATTATAACTTGATGTGTGAGGAATGCGGAGCTACTATAGCGTGAGGTCTCCAGCCATATATCGCCTACCCAGGTACAGTTTGATGATGTACAAATTACGTGTTTTCGCTAAATTAAATTTACGGAAGAAAGTAATATCCATTAGTAATCTCAACTAACCTCAAGCTATAGTACTAGCTAGAGGTAGAACTCATGCTATTGTGTAGTAGACTTCACGCTATAGTACTAGCTAGAGGAAGATCTCATTGGTAGACACCACGTTTTAGCACTAGCTAGAGGTATATCTCATTGGTAGACCTCACACCATAACGCTAGCTAGAGGTAGATCTCGTGCGTTAGTACTAGCATAATACTGTCACTACCAAGGTTTGAAACCTCTTCGGACACTACACCGGCTGACCTGAACAGTGGCAGGCTCAAGGCTGGGTCATTCCTTTGCGAGTCTGTGTCCTTGCGCTCTGTTGGGTGATTGTATGACAGCCGGTTCTATCCCGTGTTTATCGTGATGCTACCTGCTAGCAGCACTTCTCCTGTCGGCAGTGCTTTTCCTGTCGGCAGTGCTTCTCTTGTCAGCAAGTGCTTCTCCTGTCAACAGTGCATCTCCTGTCAGCAGTGCTTCTCCTGCCAGTAGTACTTCTACTGCCAGCAGTGCTTCTACTGCCAGCAGTACTACTACCGCCAACAGTGCATCTCCTGTCTGCAGTGCTTCTTCTGCGAGCAGCGCGGTTTCCTCTCGTTAACTGCGTTATTTCTGTTAACTCAGTTTCTACATTATATTTAATTTTTCAGGTAATTAATTTTGTAAATTATTGGTTACACCTAATTATTTGTAGTTGTAGAGCTCAGACAGCTTAAAACTTGTCTTGATCCCAACTTAATTGCCTAGTAATTTCACTTCATTCAGTTCCCTTCTTTGTATTAAAGCCCACGACTTCTTAGGCGTTGACTTCATTTCTCTTACGACTATAGTCCAACCAGAATGAAATGACCGTTTAGGGGCGGTTCCAGAAATGCACGGTTGCCAGATCACAAACCCCAACACATCGAAAATATTAGACAACAACGTTAATTCAATCAGAAAATAGGTAACTACTATTAACAAAATATATTTATTAAAATGATATTACATGCATTAAGCTATGTATGAAAATTACATTTATTATGCCCGCACTCTTGGTACGTTTGGCAGAGCTTTTATAGGAATTCATACATTGTTGCCACATCTTATTCGTGTTCATTTGAATTATTATCATCAGTAATTATTGAATTGTTAATTACTTGATAATACCTAATACACTTGGTGTCATTATTTATTCCCTCCTGAAATCAAAAAATTATATATTAGTTGGCTCTTAATTCTATTTGTATTAAAGAAAATTTACCTCCAGTGGCAATTTGGGACGTGGATGACGTTTCATACCCCGCCCCTGAACGGTTATTTCATTCTGGTCGGACTATAGTAGAACGAACAGCTCGTTGAAATACCGTCAACGGCACTGCAACCTTCAGCTGGAAGTTCAATAAGACACTTCGCGTTGAGAAACTATCCACGATCCATACGTACCAGGTGTGAGTGAACCCTGCTCTGGAGACCACCTAACGCACCTAATTATTTTTACCTAACATGATAATTACCTAGCGTACCTACCTATTCCTCTGACTATTCGATGCTTCTTTGTCACTCTATCGCTCAGTCACTTGCGGCCCACAGAAAGTAGTTTCACAAAATTTTCGAGGTCCTTCGTAATCGCGGGTTGCGCTGCCAAACCCTAACGTAATGTGCAATTGCCCCTAAGAATAAACCTCTTCGTTAAGAGTAACGCTGCCGAAGCCAGATTTCTATTATCAGATGCAGTGACCATAAGGGAAGTGAATAAGCTTTCTTTCTCTTAGTTTGCCTGTGTTCCACGGAGTTTTGCTTGTTCAATTACCATTTTTGTGATCGTCAGCTCGGTTTTCATTATCAAGTAAACAAAAGCAAACAAATTTTTTGCTCGCCAAAAGGGAACAAGGGCACCCTAGTGAGGACTTCAAAGGCGGGCAGCACTTACAGAAGCTATAAAAACATGTACTCGAAATCTGAACCCGGACATTGTGAATAGACTTGAAGGCGGGAATAATTCGCACGTGCGGAGTTGCTGGACTGCCGCATTACAAAAAACATTGAACAATATTAGCGTCTCGTCAAGTGTTTCAGACAAAGAACAAACTCTCTGAGTCTAACCAATTTTAATGACTCCGACTCCAATTTTATTTTAATCGCTTTTTACATGCAATTGAAGGTTTTAAAATTTACTATTGATGTCAAAATTTTGCTTTATACACTAACCATTATTAACTATACTGTTCGTAAATATCTGTGTCGCTAGCTGAAACTCGATGGCATTTTTTCTAGAACTATCTGAGCGCCCATGGCGGGTCTGGGCGTTTTTTTAACCTTGGGATTCCCGCGCAGTGAGTTTTTGTAGCGACGAGTGCGTGGGTATTTTTCTGGAACTGATAAAATCCATAAACAATTCAGAGGGACAACCATTCAAACAAAAACTATTCAGGATGATAAACGATGGGAATTACCGCTCCCGAAGCGAAGGTTGTAAGGTCAAAAGCTGAAAGATCTGCATGCCTTCTCTATATCGAAATTTTTTGTTATGCTACGGCCATATTTTTTCCGTTATACTGCGGCCATTTTCTCCAACGCTTATTTATTTCTTCTCCTACTCTTCTCTTACTTCGTAAATTTCTTTCAATCTTATTGTTTCTATGTTTAAGGAGTAGAGACTCACTCTTAGTTGTGCATAGGTTCCCAGTTCTCTTAATTCCATACTGAATGGCGCACTGTTCCTTCATCTCTTGAAAATTTCTTGCTCGCGTCTGGGGAGGCTTCATCAAGTTTATAACCTACGTTTATATAAGTTGAAATTAGAAAATGAAATAAAAGAACAAACACCATGACATTTCTGTGGTTTGTCCCATTTACGAAAAGTCTCTTTACCAGACAAAATATGCCTGACATTTAAATCAGCCAGAATACTTTTGATTTTATTTTCACATTTCTATGAGTTTATTTTAGCAAACACACAAAAAGGATGGAAATATCTATTTTTTAAGTTTTGCATTGGCATTCAGGGTAAGAATGACATTTTTACCGACGTTCACTTCTGTTTGTGTTCGTTGCTGACTGAAGTTTCGGCCTCTTGCTCATGTCAAGTACCTCAGCGATTTCATGCAAGTTCTTTTTACCAGGTTGTTTCTTATCATTCTGATATTTTGTGGTGCAAATTTTAGAGTTGGTGCCATGTTGTCCAGCAGGAAACAAAGAAAAGAAATATTTGCATCACGTCTACACGTGAATGTATTATCATGTTTCCTTTGTATGAGAAATACTGAAATTAAATAAGAGAAAAATTTTCTTCACGCATAATTCACTATTTATTGACACATTTTCTTATGCGGTTCGTATCTCATTCATATTTTTATTGTATTTTCTTGTATTCGTATTCTTGTAAAAATGAAATGTGCAAAACATTTCATTTTTGTATAAATTCAATCTAAATTACAACATAATTTTGGGTTAATAATGTTTGATAAACTTGATAATTTCAGCATTCATAATGCTTTCATGTGTAATCCAAGTATTTTTTTTTTTTGAGTTACTCTACGGGTGATGAGGAGGATCATGGAATAGATGCAGTTTTTATAGCATCTGTTGGAAAAATATTTGAGTCATTAATTAATTTCTTTTTACTTTTCATTCATATTTTGAATACGAATTCAGATTTTGAATGCAATACATTTATTGTCAGCAATAACTTCCTTTCCATCTATCACAAATACAAACTTTAACAATTGCAATGAATAGCTCCAATTCATGGAATCGGGCGTTTGGAGCCGAAGTTCGTCTAATAAATTCTACTGTTTGAGCTTGACTAACAGTATTGCAATTTAAACTATGTACAAAATTTCTTAATGCGAGAGGAAACTAAATCATATCTGTAACATCTTCAACATATCACAAAGGGGAAATAGCGAGGTAAAACAAACTCGAAAGATGGCGTACGCTAATCAATATGCACTCATACATACAAACAAATAACATACACACTTAAAAGCTCTAACTCCGAACCCGATGCACCGGACCCGAGTCTCTAATCAACTTCAAGGTAGTGGTAGAATTTGAGAGTAGAAAAGTTCAAGCTGAATGTTTATATTGAGTTTTGGTAAAATATCAAAATTTCAATAGTTTGACATTGCACCTGAACTTGTGTCGGTAGTGCTGAACTTGTGACTTGCCGTTCGACAAGTAAGACAGTTAGCCATTCCTCATTGAGAGCAATAGTAGAGTTGAGCGTTGTGAATCAAAAAGCGAACTTCGTTAATCGTTCATTGGTTCATCAAAAAATTAGATTCGATTGCAACTAATTCGTTCATTCTTTAGATAGGCAACGGATGAAAATAATGATCTATTACATCCCAATTTATCATGAAATAAAATAACTAATTGCACTAAAAGTTCGTGAAACCAACACAGAAGTATACTAAGACTACAAAATGATCTTTTTTCATCCTTTGTGATGCCTCAAAACACTAAGAAGTATACTTCTTCAAAAGGAATTCAAAGCTACAAACTAAAAATCATTGATGAAGAGGCCCCAATAAAATGAACATACACATGATCTAAACATCAACCTTGCCTCTTTGTCTCATCCTCTTTTTCGTACAATAGTTGCATATTTCTTCTCATGAAAATTAGTATAAAAAATTTCCTCATAAAACGTTGCCAAGTTGCCTCTCAAGATACCCCTTGCTCTGCAGAAGAAAAAAAGGCTCAACTGGTGCACTTGGGGGAATACCAGCTTTGTAGTTGTTCAACAAGTATAGCGATACATGTCCACCAAAAGAAGACAGCGTTCGAGAATATATTCCGTTCCAGTTGTTTATTCACCAAGAGCTGAGCCTTGCTTTTTTCAGTTTTGTGTGTCTTTCTTATTTAGTGGGCTGGGTGATAACTATGCTGAAGTCATCTTTCTGGTCTGTAGTGTTGCCTCTTCTGACTGCCCTCTAACTCCGTCCTCGACCTAATCATACATGCTTTCTCTAACCTCGGCAACGTCGATGCTGCTACAATTTTCTGTGTGGAACAATCCCCAAAATACTTCTGTGCGGAACAATCATATTTTGGGGCGGAAAGCAATGGTGAGATGCGTAGAATTTATTTTTTGGCGAGCCAAATAACGTTCTAGAGTAGGATTAATTTGAAATGTGTTTAAGTTCCACGTCTGTTTTATAGTCAGAGAGTGAATTTTCAAATGTTTAGTGTTTTTAATCATTCATTTTTTGTGTAATCGAGCTTAAGCAATCCGAAGTGTATTCTAACAGAATTTAATGAGACTTCCGATAATTTTTAACCCATAAGCGAGATACAACTAAAGTATCTTCGGGAATTAGAGCTCCCTGGCAAAAGATGTGAGTGCTCGAGATGATAGTTTGGCGCACCTTCCTATTGTTGAATTAAAATAATTTGCTATTTGTGACGGACTATCTTTTTTCAGTTCACTACCGTCCTTTCCTTCTGCTCCTCACACTTTCTTCAACCTTTAATGTGTTAAAAATTATTTCAATAATGCTATTCCTATGCGGAAGCTGTGGGAAAACACCATGGGCATTGATTCCCCGTTCCCTTAAATGGCAGACCAACCCTTGAAGGGCCTGAAAGAAACCCAACTTTGAGCCTCTCTAAATCAACAAACTGAACTCGGATTATCATGAAACTACGTATGGTGTGAGAAATGAGTGATTTGTAACTAAATAAATCAGGTATTCATGTCATATCAATCATATACATTTATTAGTATGCTAATGAGTCAATAAATCAAATGACCTTCTGAGGACATCCTCAACTCATTATTTAGAATTGTTCCGGCATTGATGAGTATTTTCTGAAAAAAACTAACTCTATGCACATTTTGTTCTAGAATCAATGGTCTACAACATGATAAAAGATGTCAAGGTGTACGAGAAGATGATACGACATAAAAAAACTCACATCACAAGAACGAATAAAAAGCTGCACACCGGAAGTGAGCGACAGTAAAATGGTGAGTTTAGAAGAAAAAAATATAGATATACACTATACGCATGCATAGGTATGTGAAGATAGCTATAAGCATTGTAAAGGAATCGTCGCACAGATAGCAAGCGACTTACGAAAATTTTAGATTATCGAAAAACAAATTTTAAAGCTTCAAAGTTTTTTTCAAAGAAAACATAGCTTGTCATCCGATAAGACCAACTGTGAAATATCTTTCAAGCAATGTTGAAACATAATCAGACACTTCTATTACTATACGTCAACTCATTTTACTGATTTTTACTAAATAATGGTCGAAGACGATGGTTACTGACTTTTGATTTTTGACCAGGAACTTATGCTGGTCGTACTCTGGTGTAATCAATGACCATCAAACCTTTCTTCAAATTAATACTTCGACTCAAATTCAATGCATCAAACAAAGCAATTCTACCCAACTCTCCCTCATTGTAAATAATTGCTGCTTCATTAACAGAAAGTTCTAAACGAGTGCGATCAATGAAAATATTTCTCGAACAACGCTCTCATATCAAATTCAAGTGATAAAAAGACTAATTAGAATTTTGGGTGCCTCCATGAGAACATCAAGACAGTAGCTCATCATTGGCAGCTCCTCAAAGACTGGCTTGATTGCCCTACAAACAAAAACTGGTAAGACATTCTTAGCATCACCTGCTCCAGCCCCCACAGGGTACCAGTTACCACAGGCAGAGTGGAATTATTGATATTTTTTACTCGTAAAATGCTATATATGGTGAAAACAATTATACAGCAATGAAGATTAGGGGTTCAAGTGTCCTATTCAGTCGAGTCAAAATTTTTGAGAAATTGAGTTCAATCTGCCCTTTACATGCAGAATGGAGCGATCATCCTTTACTTCTCCCGACCATTTTTATTGCTGATGGTAGTTTTCAAATTTATATTCAAAGTTAATTTGTTAACATTTACGTTTACTTCAACAATGACCACAAAATTGTATCTTATAGGCTAAGAAACCTTTCTAAAAAATATAATGAAATGATTTTAATACTCTGCATTTATGCCGGTACGTAAATGAGTAGTTCACATGTGGGCCGCTACGTAGTCAACTTATGAACTCGTTGACTGCTTATTAGTACATACCCGATATGTACCACTAAGTGATCTGCCCATTTGGTACGTGCTTCAATGCATAGCATTTCTATTATTTTATCCCCTTATTTAAATTAGACTATGACATACTAGTTGAAACGTCATCATGCAATTATATTTTTCCCTCTTCTTAGAAAGGATAAAAATGTAATCGAGTGTTAAAGACGACTGTTCAATATTACTACTTCTAACCTAACAACCGACCGTAGCAACCGCGCAAACGCAGTAAACGTATATTCTTGCGCCTATACCAGCAAAGGGCAATAAAAAATTTGACCGCAATTGGTTGAACTGAAGTCCAATATTCAACTGAAATTCAAATTCAGTTGCAGTAAGTAATTTTGAAATGGCGAAAACTAACTGAATCGTGTCTTCGATCCTTTAGCTTCGATTGAGTGTATGAAGATTTAGATAGTAAGTTCTGGTCGGTCAGCAACATTACGAAAATCCCACCATGGCCACCGATGGCTCAGGTTGGGGTTAAAGCATTAAAAATCTCACAATAAAAACTTGGCCCTTGTATGAGTCATGCTACAAATAGATGCAGGTTGTCTTGTCTGAAGACTAGGCTGCAACTTCTTATGGATCTCTTCCTGATAAGCCCCGCCACTTATGCAGCGTATAAGTTCAAGCACGTGTAACTTTCTAAATAATAGACCTATTCACTTCAAAAATTAATCTCGAACGAAAATTAAAACATTATTTCGTTTGAGAGTAATTTGAAGTCGATAGGTGCATTATTTCGAAAGTTGCCCTTCTCATGTGTTGCCCTTCTCGTGTGTGGAGAGGAGAGAACGTGGAGAGGAGAGAACTTTCTATGCTTAACACTTTGACCGCAGCGTGACCCACCGGTGGTACACGGAGGTAATTTTCACAACGCTGCAGACCGACCAGTAGTCACAAACACAATTTCCATAAATACTTAATCAAAGCTAAATGAAGGCACGATCCAGTTCATGTTCGCTATTTTCAACATCGCGCGCTGCAGTTGACTTTTAATTTGAGTTTGGTGTTGAACCTAATATTTAGTAGTTGCGGTTAAAGTGTTAATACTAATTTCATTATTACTTCGCATTCAATTTTTATACTTCATTTTAAGGCATAGAAACCGCTTACTGGAATATAAAGCTTGAAAAGCCTTGGGTAAGCTTGATTAATTCCGTTCATTTTTCCTATACAATCCATTGTTTCAATGCAATGCTTCCATAAATACCGGAGAAAACTTGAGACTGTCTGAATAAAAGCAATTCGCGGTTAAAATGAAACTAATAGAAAGCTTTACTTTTTATTGCTAGTATAAATATTAATCGATCACTTATCGTTCAGTCCTTTCTCCAAAAATGAAGCTAGACTTGACACCTAAAAAGAGAACAAAGGGACGCTACAAGCTTTGTTCTATTGTCTTCACAATTGCTTCGTGCATTCAAAGTTAAATTTTAGCTCAATGCAAAAAGTACACTCCTTTCAATGCTAGTTATAAGCCACATTCACAATGAATTTTCCTGTTATTTTTGGCAAGCATTAAAAAACATTGAATTTGCCAAACATTTCCGAAAATAATTACAAAATATCAGTACAACGTGAATGATGGGACTAAGGAAAAATTAAAACCCTTGAGTCTATAGAGCATTTTACCAATTTTCGACGAGCCTGCGAAATCAAGGACTTGTTCTCCCAAGAAGAAGAATAATAACTTTGCGAAAACGTTTCTACCAGGAGCAAGAAGAATGAATTAGAGATTTTATGAAGTTATTTGTCCGATGCACGGCTTCACGTGATTATATGGGTCAAATCTACTGAAGTGAACCAGTGCGTCAATAGATTTTCTAACTAGCATACTCCACTTTGTTTCCTCAGGGATCCATAAATTTTCTATTTCTATAAGAGCAACGTACCAAACTGACCAAATTAATAAGAAAGCTTAACCGATTAATCCATGTATTTTAATGTTCATCCACACTTTTCTGCTACAGGAAGTCGAATAACCGAGCTTGTTTTATATTTTCTTTTTCTCAAAAATACATTTTCATTAAACACCTGAAATATGACGTGGGAGTATAAGAAAGTCAAACGACTATGAATCACCAATCTTGTTAGATAGTGGAAAGATGATCGGCTAGGATTTTTTTCTAATTTTTGAATTCGAAATGGGCAGTTAAGACAGCGGAGATAAGTTATGGGGCTAAGTACGAAACTAGTCTCAGCCGAAAAAGGACATTCATCTTAAAAAACGCGAACCAAACTCATGCCGAATATAAAGTTTTTATGAATAATTTTCACACTAATTCACGGTCGGAGTGTCTGAATTACGCATCCATGAAATTGAACTCAACAACTCTGCAATCTGTCGTCACAACGGAAGTTTTACAGCGCCCTTGAATTCATAGACATAGGATGAACTAAGAAAAGTAAAACCTCACCGTGCACTGTATGATTCGTTTGACAACCTTTGAGTCGTTTCCACCAACTGTGTGCTCAAGCGTATAATGTAATAATTTCAACGAAAAACTCAATTTAAGACATCGCTTAAAAGTAAATTCATATCATAAATTTGGCTGTTTTTGGCACGATGGTTTAGTTAGACACAGCTGAAGTTCATTTCCACATCTGGAAGGAAATGAATGGGACAAAACAATTTAGCTGCTGCGGTGTAGCGTAGTCATTAGGAAGATATAATAATAAATTTAGATGAGCTTCCAGAGAACCTATAGGTCACCAAATATCGGTGGAAAGGAGAGAATATCGCTCCTGGGCTAGTGGTAATAAATTTAGATGTGCTTTCAAGGAACTTATCTGTCGCAAATATCGTTCGATATAGGGAAATATCGCTCTTCGGCTGGTGAAAATAAATTTAGATGCACTTTCAGGGAACCTATCTGATGAAAAATATCCGTGGAAGTGAGAGAATATCTCTTTTCGGCTAGTTCAATGCAGTAGCATGGAACAGGTAAAGCCTGGGCAAGGTGAAAGGAAGAACATTCGGTATATGTGAAGTTGCTTAAATTCATAATTAAATCTTGCCAAGTTATATATTCATGACAAAAAGAAAACGTTCTCCAGTGCGACATCGCATGCTATGAAAGAGCTTGAGAAATGAGAGATCGATAACAAAGTTCCTCTTTCCAAAACGTGAATTGTTTTCAATATCGGAGTTGCCACGTTGGTTTCCTTTTTCATACAGCTAAAATGCGCTGAATGGACATACATTTTGTGGTCCCCATTTTTTTTCATGCGGAAACTATCTCCCATACTCTACAGCATTTCTATCATTAGTAAAAATAAATAAATTACTATGACGTATATTTTGGCATTTAATCTAACAATAACACGTAAATTTTTAATGCATTTCCAAAAGTGCAAAAAGTTCAAGATAAAAAGAACGATCATTAGCTTATAAATTGGTGTACTTTAAATATGGAATGGAAAAATAAGTCATGTTGACGAGAAATTCAGAAGAAATAATTCATAGAATATTTAGAACGTGCAAGCTGATATTCACATACATTTTCAATCACGAATCATTGTGATTTAGATGGTAGGACTAAATCTACGTACCTACGTTTGGCCTTTTCAAGAGATATTTCCAGATATGGGAAAGGGTTAACAAGCTGGAAGAATTTTAAAGCTTCCAGCATGAACCAACATCAAATGCTTTGTAAGTGTTGCCAAATGTTTAACCAAACATGTTTCATTTCCTCCAAGAAAGTAGGCCAGCTGAGCTGCGCTCTGTACGAGATAGAAATGATCGTCCGGCTCACCTACAACTCTTCCTCTAGTTCAGAAAAGATCGCGTCGCACATTTACACCTCTTCCTCTGATTCAGATATAATAGCCCTGCTAAGTTCTCCATTACTACTCGCATTCTTCATGACTATCCCGCCGTAATTACTAAGGCTGTTCGCGATCCTCTGGACTGAGGTCTTGTTCATGAGCCGCACTCTGAAGTTGATGAGAGATCCCATGAGCAGCAGGAACACCAAGCTGGCAGCCAGGTGGACGGTGAATAAGGTCGTCACCACGGTCATCTGAGGGTGGCTTTCCAGGTCCCAAGTAGACATTCCAGGCAGCGGGTACAGTATGAAGCCCACGTGACAGAACCAGGTACCCTTGAAAAAAATACGTTGAATAAAAATTGAACATTAATTCGTCGATCACCCTTGAAAAAATAGGACGATCAAAAATTGAACATTTGGGAAATAATTATTGAACGGCACAGTAAAATGTGTCTTTATCTCACATGAGAGTGAATTTCGATTAGATTTGCGTTTTACGTTCGTAACGAGTTTTTTTTTTTACACATGGGTACAGGTGAATGAATTGCTAAAACCATCGATTTGTTCACGCTAAGTTTTAGCGAGTATAATTGCAGAGTGACGTGCAAAACTATTTGCCGATGGCACTTGTCACAAGCTGTTCAACTACAGTCGTTAAGTTAGTAAAGTCAATTAGTGTGCTCATTTAAACTAGGTAAAATAATAAAAACATGAAATTTACCTGTTTATATTGCAAAGATGCAAACCCAGATCTGTTCCTGTGTAAGGAGCTTGTGCTCATCGAATTTTGCTTCACAATGGAATTGCTTTGGCTTTTAGTCAGGAAATTGAATAGAGAAAGCCATGTAAGAGGGTAGGTATACTTGGCAGTCAATTAATAATTCCATAGCTTAAGTTGTTCCACTTCATTTCATTTTCTCTTTCGCTATTTATTTTTGTCTATCGCCTAAAAATCTGGCCTAATGGAGTCCATAAATCAAGTTATTACCTCTAAAATTTGTTTCATTTAATCGAACTTTCAAATTATTACTCAAGCGTTCTTTAAAAATATAGTTTGCAGCCGCATAGTTTTTTATTTTCAATAATTTCTTCAGAGAAACTAGTGAAACTGACCATAGATTTTTTGCACGTGACACTGTGCTCCATTTTTTTTCGGTATTTCAACTGTCATCCATTCAGGATTTTGGCTGATCATCTTCGGACCTCATGAGATCGGTTATGGTGGCAGTGGTTGAGCTTATTCACAAGTTCGCTTGGGTGTCTGTTGACAGTATAGACCCCTTCTATGTCTTCGACTAAAGAAACGAACACCATTCCCCTTGTACCGAGTGGCCTTTGAGTTAGCTGATAAAATGGAGCCCGTTCCTAATCCTTCGAGAGTCAGGCCGTAGAGATAACCTATTTGTTCGCCCCATAGAACGACACTGCAAAATAGGAACAAAAAGCTCCGCCTTTGGGATCTGTTAAAATAAAGGACAACCCTTGTGCTCAAGGCGATCGTTTGAAGAATTTTCCGACGATAAAAAGCTTCCGTAGAAAAGGCAACCACCTTTCGCTGGCAACAGGCGTTTTTATCGCAGGAGAAGTGCGTTTTTACTTCTCCCTCTCAATATCCTACATGGAATGTCATTCTAGGTTGGCTGACAGGGTTCCGGTCATCGATTTGATACAAGGAACTTCTCAAACTAACTGCGATTTTATATATTTTTGTCTGTTGCTCCTTCATCGGATCCAAAAACCCATATTATAAAATCATCAAGATATCGCCAACAGTCCAAAGTAATTCTTCTCAAAAATTCTGATTTAGGCGATAAATATGCGACGCCTCCCGCTACCGAATTAAATTTATTTTGGGTAGATTCGAGATTCGTCATCACGAAAACAAGTGTACTCTGTGAAGCAATAACAAAATCTGGTTAAATAACAAAATTTTTTAATATGTAAAATCGCTGAACTGGGGTTAGCTCAGAGGATGAGTATATGTCAGGACGAGGTTGAGCGATTCAGTACATGTCGGGATGAGATTGAGAGAGCGGACGCAGAGCTCTGCTAGCTCAAAAAAGGAACTTAGTTTCTTGTGCATAGGAAGGGAATAAAGTTCAACGTTGAAAAAAAAAATACACCAGTCATGGATCATGAACGGAATGCCATCCAAAACGTACACTGAATGTAGTTGGAATCGATAAATGACGCGTTACTTAATTCACATAAGAGTAGAATTAAAACAGTAACTTGTAAAGTTTTCCCTGGTTAATGTGCCCGTGTAGGTATATATGCTTGTCCCAGTTTTTAGTAGCTGTTGAATGTAGCTCAAAATTGAATACACAGTGCAAATGAATCGAAAGAACGCATCGAGGAGCAATCTCATACGGAAACCAATGGAAGGCAACTGAACTAGTAAAATCTATGAACACAAGGAAGTTTAGACGAAATAATAAGGAAATTTCCACAGAAGGAATCTTGAAGGTTACAACTTCGCAGTTTTTGCTCGTCTTTGCGACTGGGATTTCCAGTGTAGTCTTAAAAAATCTGGGTATTTGTCAGACCGGCAGCAGGAGGGGCGCAAAAAATGGCTCGTCTTAGAATCTCTCTGACTAGATCTACGAGTATTTTTGCACGTTTAAACAGGTGTTAACTTCGCCTTCGCTAAATAATTCAAAAGCGGAGAAAATGAAAATGGAATTAGTTGTTTTATTTGAAAATCAAAAACGTTTCGGAGACCAGCACTATCATCAGTTCTGTACAATTTAACGTGTAATTAATACAACGTAATGATGAAATTATGTTCAATAATAAGTTATAAGCTCTCTATACATTGATGTGACCCATTTTCGCAGCTATTAACACCCCAAACTTCCAGTTAGCAAAATTTTTAGGCCGGGATTCAAATAATTTCACAATTAATGAAGGAATTGCCTGGTGGGACGCGTTAGGTCAAACTTTTTACAACATTCTTTTAGGTTTCCACGAGAAAAAATTGTTATCCGATTGCCTTTCACTTTTTAAGCATTTTACATTAGTTATATTGATGATACTTTTATGCTTTTGAAAATCATTGCTCATGCTAAACTTTTCCTATACTATTAGAATGAAAAACTCGAATTAATTAAATTCAATATGAAAATTGAAAATGGAAAGAACTTATCATTTCTTGACTGCCACGTCGCCAAGATAATAATAATTTTACGGAAACGTTTCTACCGGGGTCGCCAGCGTAACGCCAATGTGGACCCCCCCGGCGCTGGCCGGGAAAAACTCAGATATTCTGACTAAGGCAGATAACAGCAAGATACAAGAGACTCACGCATTACGATACGTCGCACTGGACATAAAAGAAAAACAATTAGCGAGTAAATTTTGATGATGCACGGTTTGGGTTAGTGAAGGGTCGTACTTTTTAGGAGTTTGAGTAGTAGTAGTAACATGGGTTTGCTAGCGCTTCAGTTACTCAAACTATATTGCACCGAAGGTCACACAATTTAATTCGTATCTGACTCTTCCAGATAAACAATTTAAACAAACAATTTATTTACCACAGGTGATACAGAGATAAAATGTTTCTTAAGTCTAGTACAATGGTCAAATTTGAGTATAGCTACCTGTGGGCCCGAATAAGTTCAGTGACTTCTAGGGCATCCTACCATCAAGGTTAGTCTTAGGAGTACAATAATGTTTAACCTAATTCACTTAAACTAGAGACGCATTAGACTGATCAATGAGATAATTAACTCGAAATTAGACACTTCATTTCACAATATAGTTCATATGGACTTGATTTAACAGTATAGTCGACAAACGATTCATGAACAGACTGAAGATCGGCGAAATTAACCACGGCGAATTACATTATTAGGACCAGTTATGTAGGTGCATGACAAGGTTTTACTCTGTGATCTTACACGACTAGTAATCTAATAGGAAGTGAGACTCAAGATTATTTTTGAATACCTTATAAGAATTACTTTCACGGATCTCCGCAGGTATTGAGTTCCAAGTTTTAGTTCCAACGAAGAGGATACTGTGTTGTGACCGAGCCTTTGAGTAATAAGGAAGCATGAATTTACTTCTATTTCGGGTTAAATGGTCGTGATGTCCAGTTTGCGCAGTTAATAGTTGTTTTAGGCTATTGTCGCCATCATTTGTTAATGTTTTGTAAATGAAATTGCAAATGGAGATTTTGTAGAGATCCGAGAGCTTAAGTATTCGTAAATTTTTGAATGAGTCATTTGTGTGAGCATTATATTCTAGATTCTTTACCGCTCTTATGGCTCTTTTTTGCAGGGTAAAAATTTTGTTGGTTTTATTTTTATCAGTTCCGTACCATGCTTCTATTCCGTATTGCAAGTATGGTGAAATGAGCGTTCGGTAGAGCATTTGTAAGGCTGTCTCAGGCAGGAAATTTTTAACTTTATTTAGGATTCCGATAGATTTTGATAATTTAGAACTAATATGAGCGATGTGCTCTTTAAAGGTTAGATGTTTGTCTATTATGATGCCCAGGAATTTACTTGAGTTGGTTTCTTCGATTTCACCTTCGCCAATTTGAATGCGTGGGAGAGATATATTTTTCTTGTATGAGAATGTAATATATTTTGTTTTATCGATATTAAGGCTTATTTTATTAGCTTTAAGCCACAATGAAACCTTATGAAGTTCATTATTTATACGCTCCGCCATCCTAGCGGGATTTTGGTCTGGAAGGACCGCAGAAAGGGTACTGTCATCGGCAAAGAGTATGAATTTGAAG
This sequence comes from Morinoia aosen, assembly GCA_030386875.1. Taxonomy (NCBI): domain Eukaryota; kingdom Metazoa; phylum Arthropoda; class Malacostraca; order Amphipoda; family Talitridae; genus Morinoia; species Morinoia aosen. The sequence continues at coordinate 1,775,013 of CM059571.1, forward strand.
AATGATGTAGATTTAATGATATCATTGATAAAAATTAGAAATAGGAGAGGCCCAAGGACAGATTCTTGTGGAACTCCATGGCTAATTGTCTGTGGGTCTGATTTTGCGTCGTCAATGACAACGTATTGTTTCCGATTTGCTAAGTATGATCTGAACCAATCATGGGCAGCCCCTCGAATGCCATAACAATGTAGTTTCGAGAGTAATACGTTATGGTCCACACAATCGAATGCTTTTCGAAAGTCAAGAAATACGGAGAAAACAAGCTTTCCTTCATCTATATTAGAATAAAGGTATTGCAAATGATTTAATACCGCTTGTGTCGTAGATTTCTTAGAACGAAAACCGTATTGTTTGTCGTATAGGAAAGATTTTTGTTCCAAATACGAATACACTTTTTTATACACAATTTTCTCGAATATTTTGCTAACAATTGGTAGTACAGAGATAGGTCTATAATTGTTAATGCAGTTTTTATCACCATTTTTAAAAATACCGCTTTTTAATATCAGTTTTGTATTCAGTAAATTTGCGCGTGAAGTAGTCTCGTTTTGAGGTTCGTATTTGATTTGTCACATGATTCCTGAATCGGTTATACGTTACTTTAGATATTCGCCCTTCGTATAGTAAGGCTAGGTACGCTTGACGTTTCTTTATATTGATCACGATATCTTCAGTAATCCAGGGCTTATGTCTATTTTTCGGCGTAATTGTGCGGGTGATTATTGGGCAACACTGGTTATATGCGGTCGTTATAATTTCAGTTAAATTTAGTATTGCTTCATCAATGTTTATCGCATTATTGTCCCGTTCATAGATGTCTAATGATGGCATTAATTCTTCTAGAACAGTTCGCATTGTTCCCAAGTTGTATTCGTTTACACAACGAAATGAATAAGTATCAGCCTGTGGGCTGGGACAAGGATTATAGACATTTTTCTTGATGAGAAACACCGGGAAATGGTCAGATAAGTCAGAAGTTATTATTCCGGTAAGAAAATCAGTCGGATCTAACATAAAAATATTATCGAGTAACGTAGCCGATTCAGAAGCAACACGCGTAGGTTTCGTGATGATTGGAAGGAAGGAGCTAGACTGAAAAACATTTATGAAGTTTGAGGTTTGCTCACAGCTATCATATTGTAGAAGATCGTAGTTGAAATCCCCGCAGATTATTATGTCATTATATAGAGACTTGTTGAACTGAGATATTATGCTTTGAAGCTCGTTCAGGAAAGAGACGTTACAAGCTGTTGGGGGCCTATATACTGTCCCAAGCACAATCCGTTTATCATTTTTGGTTAGTTCTATAAATAAAGTCTCAATATGTTCACGATTCATAGTTGCACTTAAAATGACTTTCGAAGATATATGTTTAGATATGTACGTACTGATGCCACCACCACGTTTGTTACTACGGAGTGAATGATGGCTATAATAGTTTTGAATTTGAATCAGGTCTTTAGATGAGTCGTCTAGCCAACTTTCGGTGAAACTGAGAACATCAAAATTGCTGTTCAGCTCAGTGATAGTACAAGATATTTCATCTATTTTCGGATAAATGGATCTACAGTTCCAACATAATAGAGAAAAATCGTTACAGGTCTTCCTCATCGATTCATTGAATTTTTTAATATTTAGGTATTTACAGTTTCCAGTTTCATTTAGGTTTGGGTGCAGTCTATTCAAATGATTGAGATCTGGATCAATATTGTCGAATACGTCAACATGGTCAGTCATTAGAATTAAGAGACAGTAAGTAAAATGTGACGTAAAAATAAAAATGATAAAAACTACAGGATCAAGGTAAAAATAAGGACATTCCTACTTATAATTAAATTAAAAAAAAGAGAAAACTAAAAACACACAGAGATTATTAGTCTAAATTGTCTGAAACCTAGTATGATTTCATAAGGAGAGCGCAAATTCAGTCCATGAGCAGGAACATTAGGGATCATAAATGGCAAATAATGTAGTTACAAGGCTGTCGTACCAGTGGTTTCCGCATATAACACTTATAAGATGTAGCAAGGACGAAATGGATTTAAAAACGATGTGACAGTGAAGTTATTTATGGAATTTAAAAATCTTGACTATCTAAATTGTTTCCAGATTTAGAAACATATACACGAGTCAAGTCTGAGCAGCAAGTTCGGTATGAGCATTCGATAAAAAGGAGAAAAGAAAGAAATTGAAAAACAATTTAGTAAGCAGCAAAACAAGGCTGCAAGGTCGACGTGGATGCCTTGAAGAGGTAAACGTAATTCAATCAAAAATCAAGAAGAAAACATGTGGACAGATATCAAAATAATATTAAACTCAATACGTCAGTCTAAAAAAAAATACTAATCACGAGTAATTTCCTCTGAGGACTTGGCGACATGTTGCAACAAGTACTTGTCTAGTTCTTCAGGTGTATTGATGGTCAGAGGTTTCTGAGTTACTTGGCCAGGTCCCTTTGGAGAGAAGACGTTGATATTGCCATCCAAACTTCTTGCGGGTCCTATTTGTTCCGGAAATTTTCGTTTGGCCAATCTCAGAGTGTACATTATACTTGCTCGCGAAGGTACTAAGTATTCATTCACGTAGAGTTGTTCCGGTTTTGTCACACGACAGGCTGTCAGAACTTCTTGCTTCTTTTCGTATTTTCGTAGCTCAAAAGAAATGTTTCTTTTATCGACGTTTCCGGGTGGAGGTTTTTTTCCCAATCTGCTCGCTGTGGTGATGTCAGAGTTACTCAGGTTGATTTTGAGTTGGTCCTTCATGAGCTGGCAAACCGTTTCTATGCAATTTTCTTCAGGACGTGATTGCGGCAGTTCCCCTGATATAACCAAAGTGCGTTTTCTGTTCTCCAATTCTTCACGTTCTTCTTTCCGTTCGAGTCGCTCTAGACGAGAGACTATGTCATTCATCTTCTTATCTTGTTCTTCAATTCTTGCATTTTGATTTGATTCTTTCTTCGTTAGTGTTTCAATCATCGTTTTCAATTCACTAATTTCGCTTTGAAATTTCTTCATTACTGATTTGAAGAGATCAATTAGGATGGAAACTACTTGCTTACTCGGTTTTGGCAAGCCTCGTACATCTGGATAGTCAAGCTCCAGCATACCCTCGCTGTTGTTGTCCTTGGTTGAGCTTGTCGCCATCTTGTGAGAAGGGAGACACTCTCAAAAAGAAGCAAGGGTTGAGTGCTTGTTCTGATGGAATATTCACACTTTTTGTTCGATTTTTTTAATTTGGTTAGATAAAATTTATTCTTGGATCCTCATGGTCTGAGTGGGCACTCTTTTTTGGTTAGAAATGCATGATCATTAATCAGTTGGGCACTTTGTTTCGGAGCAAAGACACAGACGTCCTCACTGCCTCACTGCACTCACTCACTCACAAGATAAACATTGCTATGATTTGAAACATCAAAATTATCTGAGCATCATGGTCATAATTACAACTCAAGATTACAAGTGTCTCCCCATTAAAGTTTGTACACAACACATTTCCTTCGAACGCACTGAGCAGCCAAACCCCGTAGGGGGTTTCAGCTGCCCACCCATTTATGGCCGGACGCCTTACCCACGCTGAAACCCCCGAGGTATCAACGCAGCGCGCCCGGCCATAACCCAAGAAATGAGATAATTCTGTAACTTCTGTATATCGCAAGCCAACGCTCCTGGGATAGGGCACAGCTTTTTTAGCTTCTCTTCTAACACTTTCAAGATCAACGCCATCAAAACTCCATTAAACAGGGATTCCAATATGAATTTATCACTCAATGATAAACATGCAGAATTCAATCATCTACGTGATTTCTTAGGCAACAATAGTTTCCTTCTTGGAATTCCAAACTTCCGAATTAAAGGGTTTTTATCAAGACAATATTGCGAGTCATACGTGAAAATTTTATGTATTACACTTTTTTTTACCCTGTTTTGGTTCCGCATCTGAAAAACTAGCCCCTGAACTGATGTCTTTATTCTGTAAACATTTTATTACGTAAATTTTATGCGTTATACTGGTTGGAAAAATAACAATCTGTTCTTTTTTTGGTGCATTGACTCTATTCCCAGGCTTTTGCGTTATTCTGTTGTGTATTAGTATAGTTGTGCGCAATGCGCATCGGCATACGTCGGAGTGACGTCACGCAACATTTACGCGCGAGTGGCAGAGCATCGCTGAAGAAGTTTTAGCATCGGTAACTTGCTGACATCCTCATTAAGCAGTACGCAGCAAGACTGAGAAGTGGAGTAAAAATTATTATTTGTGACGATATTATCAGAATGATGGATAGTTCATTCCTTAATTTTGACCTTAGGATTTGAAATCCGTTACACATTGTTAGGGCAAAATAAATTTTGGATAATATGTTGTTCTGAAATTTCTGAAATTCCTATCACAATGTTAATGCATAGATGCCTTTGTATTCGTCTTTTTTTAACCTAAATGTAGAGAGAGTTTGGAATTTACTATCGATCGTAATTTCATTCTTATGTAGCATTGACCACACGTTGCAAAACAGAACTGATGATGGAGCTGGTTATCGTAAGATTTCCGATTTTTTGTACTTTGAATGAAATCATTCATTTTAGAGCATTTTATTCGCTTTTAAATTTTCATTTTAGCCCGTGGTAGCGTCAGTGGTTACCTACAATAAACAGGTTTCAAGCTAAGTAAAAACACGTACAAGTAAAACTGGTTGGAAATTATCGATGACTGGCCACTGACGTCCTTTAATATTTTACGCTGGAAGCGAGTTTTCCGACTTTTTTCTTTTTAAAAATTCAGCCTACAAAAGAGAGGGTTTAATTCCAGTTTGAGTTTGATGTATGCGTCTCATTATATTTGTATTATGATCCTACATTCACAATAACTACTAGTAATAGATCATATTTCATGAGCAAGAAATCTGATGGAGTATCCTTCCACAAGTTTTTTTTAGTAGACTGCAGCAAAAAAATTGAACGTCGAGCAGCCACTTGTGTTCAACTCGCGTCTGCGATTCAGTACACGCAAAAACCATGTAACCTTGGTCTCATGGAGAAGGTCGAGAATATCGCATTGGAGCAAAAACCACATAGGTAAAAAGGAACCAAGCCTTGAGATATGTATGTATATATATACATTTGAACGGCCTAATATGAAAAATACCTAATATGAATATGTCCTAATATGAATAGGACCTAATATCTAAGCATTAGGTGCATATTATTATGCTCTGTGCAAGCTGCGGGTGTGTGAAGAGAGGTAAAGGATTCAGGTACTTCAAATTTACCTGGACAATAGTGAAGTAGCTTCGGCCAATTGCAGGGAGAACCTCTCGCCGATACTTAATCTCCAAGGATCCGCAAATGAGCGTTCCGTAAATGAGATACAGCAGCAGCGTGTGAACCTGAGGACATTTTATGGTGATGTACAATTAAAATTTCTGTTCATACTTGATGGCTCCGAAGTCATCAAAGGATAACAAACGCCTGTGCAAGAATCATATGTTTTCATCTCCCAGCTTGTAGTAGCCGATGAATATAGTTCAAAAATAAATATAGTTCAAAAAATGCAATTGAATCTAAAGAATCCATCGAGGAGCAATCACGTTATGGTGGCTTTCTTTGGGTCGCACATACATATTGATCATTTCCTTTCAACCTTCGGAATATGGTTGGTAAGAGGCGTTTTGAATGTACTCATGAATGTCATACATGGAAACATACTGATCAGACTCTTTCAGAATTTATGAGAATTAATCGAATATAGTGCAACTGCAACATTTGCCAATGCACGGGACAACGAATGGTAAAAATTGCCAGAATTTCGTCTCGGGATAAGAGATGAGATGACATTTGCTACTGCAGCAGGACAACAAATGGAAAAAAATTGAAACAATTTCGCCTACAATATGAGGTAAAAAACATTCGTTCGATTACGTGCGGGAATGCCAATCGTACGGGGAATTGTGATAAAACAGGCCTTATTGGGGTCGTGTCGCATTAGGTGATGTAGCAGAGCAGCTTCTCTGCATTTGAATATTACACAATGAGTTGTTCCTCGTCATTCAGAGGTCACAGCGTCGCTGCTGTACAGAATTGGTGTCTCCATGCAAACAATAATGGTCAGAGACCAGTTCATTGTAATACAGAACCTAAAAATACCGGGATGATAAAATAAATACCTTTTCTAGATATAAGGATAATAAGATCCTACGTTAGCCATATTAGCTATGAAACCCTAAAATAGGATCCAACTACAGTACATTGTGTATTTGTGACACCCTTAAAAACAGGATCTAATCCTTAGAAAACAAAACCTCTTCAGACAGAGGGGATGGAACCATCATTTCAGATGGAGATCGATAGCTAACTGCCATGTTATTCATTGAACGTTCAACCAAGAGCTGAGAAGCGAACAAAGCGAGTGAGGTGGTACAGTGCAGGTCGTATCCTAATTTTGTTCTGAATGCAGTTGGTACGAATTACTATAAATTCGTCTTTACTTTTCTTTTTGTGTTGGCCACGAGCGGAAAAAATTAAAGGAAGCAAATGCTTGAGATTTTATTAGATTATAAGCGAGTTCAAGCTTCCCTAACCACAACTAAGGTATTCCCAACAGAGGAAGGAGGAAAAAGGACGTCCCATTTAGTGTGGAAATAGGGTTACGGAATCTATGCAAAAGTCATTGTCCCGTATCTTGCACATAGAAACACGAGATTGAAACAAATTTATGAAACAAGGTAGAAGTTGAAGTAGAAATTGGAAGGTTCTGTTAAAATGGACAGCATGCATGCAGCGAATCAAAACAACGCTGGTCCCTAACAAAAAAATTATTCCATTTCAATAAAAGGAAGGCCGACTTACCCTTCAGCTCAGGACCTCACAGCCTCCCCGGGGGGGGCTAATTCACATGGATGCGATACTCGTTCCCCTCAGAGGGGAAAAATGTTTAAATCGAATACAGGATTATTAACTCAAAATAAATTGAGTTTGCAAAGGCGATTTTAAAGGTATGACATGTTACCATTTTTGTTAGTGGAAAGTAATATTACGTTGACATGTAGTAAAATTACAATAACAAATAGTAAAAAAAAACAAATGAAATAAATTTTTGAAGTTTATTTCATGATGAACGAACGTATTCCCTTCTTTGAAATGGTTAAAAGACTGCTGTACTAAATCAAAGAGTAATGAACGCCAAATATTTGCGTACATTATCCAGCATTTGATTTGAAACTGCAAGTGCTTTCTGCTATCTGCAACTGACCTGTGGAGGGAGGTAGGTTTTACGATCGATGAGTCACTTTTTTCTGTGAAAAACTTACTGCTCCATTAATAAACGTCGGTTTCATAAAAACATTGGATCGTCAATAGAGGTGTGCAGATCTTTCAACACCGGCAATTTAATACTAAGCCATGTGCGTTTTATTTAAATGCTGTTAGATGCGACCGATGTTGCTTCTTTTGCTGATTTTTCGTGAACAAAGCCTTGTATTTACCGTGCGTTAGCTTACAATGGTTACCAACAGCATGGTCATCAGCACTATAGCGTTAGGGTTTAACTATCAATTGTTAACTTCCCTTTTCCTATAACTTCGAGCGATGCTCTCACTCCATTAACTACTCGGACTATATACGTCAAAATAATGAGGCGGAAATCAATTTTTGAGGCAGCGTTTAAATTTTCACCAATACATAGAGACTTCTGCCTCTGTTAAAGCGGCAGTACATTGGCTTACAAAAAGAGAAACTGTCATCGAGTAAACGAAGCACTCACCAGAACATCCAGCGACGGTCGTCCGTGCAAATGATTCGCGAAGAGCAAGCCTTCGTTCACCAGCGCCATGAGAGCTACTGCATAGTCAGTCCCCGGCGGAATTGAGAATCTGCATAAAAAATATATCCGTGAACCTCCAGTCGCACAATAACTATTCCTGCACAGTTCAGTTTTCTTAGTCTTGTCTGCATCGCGGTTGTTTCTATGGTGCATGGATTTCTCATCTTCTGTACCCTGTACTGCAGGTAGGAGTTAATTCCTAAATGAGTAAACAAGAGAAACTTCCTCTAGGTCTTCATTATATAAGAAAATAATTAAAATATACCTGCGTTGAGAATTAGAGCAGCAATCACAAATTGACTAAAGAAACCCTAACCGCAAGTGGAGAGCACGTCCTGTTTTTTATGTAGAATTTGTCCCAGAGAACAATGTTCAATATTGTCATGAAAAATTCACAGTGAGTTTTTATGCAAAATTAATCTCATAGAACGATGCTGAACGTTGAAATGGATAATATACAGTGATTTTTTTATGCAGAATTTTCTCTCATAGACCAATGTTTAATGTTGTAATAAAAAATATTCTGAATGCAAGAAAATGCTAAGCCTGTACTCACTTATAGTGCAAGAGAATATTTACGAAAGCCATCAGCCCGTAGAAAAAGTACATGCTCATGTGTTGAGAGTTGCCGACGTTGGCGAATTCTCCTCCTTTGAACCCAGTCACCAATTCACCTGAAATCAAAGCCACAGGAATGAAAAATTTGATTATATTGTAAAAATAATTTTCAAAACCGTTTGTTTATTTTAGCTAGTTCCATAAAAATTACTCGATCATTTACTACGTTCTCTGGATTGTTCTACCGTTTTGACAGAACTGTAATTTTTTGTTCATTAAAATGTTAAGAAGCCATTTTTATTATTTCGTCACGCAGCTATCGAAGCCTCTGTGTACACCGGCGTCTCTTATCGCGACAAACGAGTTAGGACATATGGGAAAAATCGTGTCCTATTTCTTAAGAACATTTTAAATGCACACTTTACTTTCTCCACTCGTTTAAAAATTCCCTTTTTACCCAATAAAAATTATTGTTTGAAAGAAATGTATTCAGATGTTCAAAGTGACACTAATATGGGAATAATAGTACGGAGAATAATTAATTGCACATTACTCACTTAATTTTTATTGTTATTTTTAATAACTAATTTTTGGGGCCAAATTTAGAAAACCTTCATGGCTGAAAACAATTATTAGAATTTCACAGCCGAGAAACATTCGTATGCTGCCCTGCACAATTTAAGATTATTCAAAAATTATTTTAAATATCTATTAAGTCTAAATGAAATTCCTCTCACATGGATTGAAGCGAGAAAAATCAATCAAATAACCTTCTCTGGGCACCTTGAAACGCCACGATTTAATCGATTGTTTAACCATTGTAATTTCATTCGCTGCCTTTTAAGAGAATGATTGGAACTTATATGAGGGCTAAAATAAATACTGAAGCGGAATCAACGTCTTTGAAATTTCAAAATACATTTATTACCTTTCAACTTGAAAAAAAATCAGATTGAATTTGATTAGAACTGTTCCGTGAATTATAAATACATTTAGACAGCCCTCTCAATTTATTGTTCTATTGTTTTGCGCTATAAATAACAGTATAAATACACTCTCGGTATAGCAGAAACATTAGAAAATTATTTCAAGACGAACGAACACCTTTCAAAAAGCGCACAAAAAACTCACCAATAAATCCAATTGTGGTCGCCACCACGATGAGGATGGCCTCGACGGGAGCTTGTTTACAGCATCCATTGCACGGAAAAAGTAGAGAGCTCTTAAACTTGATGTTTCTTCTTCCTCTGCCGTTGATGACAGCTTCCTTTCGCGCTACGAAGTACCGGTAGAAGATATTGTAGCTCCACCACAAACCGAATGCTATGAAGAAGAAGCCAGGGAGAAGGTGGCCTGATAACCGACCCATTGTTCACAATTTAATAAATGGTTCCTGTAGTCGACAAAAAACAGTCTGAGAAAAATTCCTGAAGGAAGGCTGAATATCTTTAAAATATAGACGGTCCTTTTAGCACGTTGGGTGTCTTGGGTAAATTTACACAAATGATATGAGAAGACAGTTCACACAGTAACATGTGTTACTGGAATTGTCACTTCTGGACGGCGAATGGGCAAAATTGTATCAAATGATACCGAGGCTGATGTTCTTAAACTTTTTGTTTTTGATCCACGTAGCGGAAGCGAAAACGTTTCCCTTTGATCGGTCCAAAGAGCTTACTGATTCATATGCCTCCATGTAAAAGAGATGGGTTGTGCTGATCGGATATCTCTCGTGTTATCTTATCGATAAACCTACGCCAATCGCCGAGCTGTACAAACAAGTGGTGCATAAGTTCACTAAAGAGACCAGAAGTTTCACGCACATGATCTATGAACAACTGGAATATTTTACTTTTAAGTTGACGATTCACACTTCTATGTTCTTTCGCTGATTTCTTCAAACAGCACTCCTGACAGGCAGATATTGCATTCAAATATATTAATTTCACTACATGGTAAAAATAGAGAAGTTGGGCTACTAAAAAATGAGACGGAGTCTTCTTCTGTATATAAACCAACTTTAAATTTTAATAAGCTATTTTTTATTAAAGTTCACCTATTAAAAGCAATGTCGCTGCTGTAAAATGAAATTCAGGCAGAGGCTTCTCAACTTGAAGGGATGCGTAGACTTTAGCCGACATTGTTAAAGGTACAAAGGCGTTGCCTCACAATATCAGGATCACTGAGAAGAACAATGAGCAGCAATGTTCTTCTTCAATGTTGATGAATATTGACCTGCAAAATTGACCTGTAATGTCAAAGGTACACAGGTGTTTGATCATATCATGTATGCCGACATTTAACGAAAAAGAGTATGCCTATTGCCTTGTCATTAAGGCAGTAGGCTTATTTACTGTCACATACGACATGTCACTAAGGAGAATAGGCTTAATTAAGAGCGCGTTAACTGGCGCTATAACTTCAAGACGCACCTTTGGACGCACCTTTGGTCACTGAGAGGATTTTCATAACACGGCTAAGCCCCCGGGCGATAATGAACTTAATTTTCGTGAGAACTTATTCAAAACTAAATGAAGGCACGATCCATTTACTGGTAGTAATTTTTAACATCGTACACTGTACTTGACCTTAATTAGATTTGAATGTTGAACTTCAGTTTAGCCCGCGGCAATGAAAGTGTTGAGGTGAGAGCGAATCACACTTCGGTGATGTCACCCTTGAGGTCTTGATGAAAACCGGAGCCAGAAAATATTCATTTACAATATGATAATTTGCCACCATTTTCAATTTATGCCACACAATAAAGTTACATGTTCTTTGTTATAGCACATGTCAATGTTGAAATTATATTTTTATCTACTGGGGGCATATATATTTTCAAGCATTTAATTTGGTAGATAGTTGTTTCATTTGTTTTTGGACCACAAGGATGCAAAAATCTTTTACTTGCTTATGCAAACGAAACCTTAATAAATAATCCAAAACTTCAATACGTATCGCTGAACGAGTTGCTAATGCTAACTAGGTCGCACAATCAATTTATATTACAATTTTATACCAATAATAATGCTAACCGTCTTACACAAATCATCCACTCTTAAATAATTCAAATTTTGTCCCAGCATTAACATGCTAACTATATTTGCGCGCTTGTTACGGTTGATTAGATTAGGGTGTCGGTAGTGGAACTGAAAAACTGAATATTTGCTTACAGAGCAGTTAGCTCGAATACATTTCTATCGTTTTCAAACAGTGTGAAAGGTATAAAACTCGATAACATTTTACATTGTAGTAATATTGAAATGAATAAATCCTGTACATTTATGCTGGTATGTAAAAAAGCAATACACGTAGAGGTGCACATACGTATAACTACGCAGTCGACGTGTTAAAGGGATTAAAACTCCAGACCATATGAATGCACAAAACAAATATTTCTCATACCGACATTGACACTAGTTGCCTCAAGCCATTGCGCTGGAAACTTGAGTGCACTAAACTAGATTAGATAAGCAAGTGTTCAAAGCTACTCGTTATTTCGTTTTGAAATAAAGTAAACAGGAGAATGTCTTCACACCCACCGTAGGAGTGACGGGCTACCACACCCAACCTTCTCTGTTAACCTTGTGTGCTAAAGCCCAAATTTACCAGAAAATAAAATTAGTGCTGAACTGCCGTTTGTTTTTCACTTTTCATCTTGTTATCCTTGATATTTTCAGGGCATAAAATTGTTCGGGATATTTTTTCCCTTTGTGTTTATCATTTCATGTCCTATTCTTCCATCCACTAAACTTTTATTGAGTTTGCTTTTTATCTCTGAAAGTCGTAACCTCTGTTTGTTTATCACGAAGAGTTTCCAATGACGTCTTTTTTTCAAACGCGTTTAAAATGTTGAGCTTGAAAGTAAAAATACTTACACTCGAATTTCGACGTCATATTGTTCTATTAAGGAAGTGACTTAGAAGTGAATTATCAACTTGACAACAATAAATATTGAGTTGACAAACATGTATAGAAAGTACTGGAAAGTACAAATTCTGTTACACCACAGGATTTGCCATGGCAAAAACAGCCTCGATAATCATTGACAAAATTTATGACAAAACCCCTTTGAAACGTAACTCATTTTTGGTAAATCTGAAGGATATGACAGTTCTCGATTTTCCACTTTTCGGTGCCTAAACCTTATGAATTGAATCAAAATAAACCAGTTTTCTTCTGTGCACTTTCCGTCTGAAATGATTATATTACGAGTTATAGCGGTAGGTTTAGTTTCGTCTTTCATGACGAATGCGCTCGAATAAACAGCGACTCATCGATTTTTGAATTTTTGTTGCTTGAATCATGGTAATAACATCGAAACGAACAACTTTTCTTCCATAGACTTTTTTGTCATATGAGTATTTAACGAGGTATAGCGGTAGGTTTGGTTTCGTCTTTGATGACGATCGTGCTGGAAGCGGAGTGCATTGCAGTGTTGCTGTCCGACGCGCTCCTTGAATTACTTGCCGCTTCAAACACTGGAGTTGCGGTAAGTCATTTACCGCTATAACTAATAAAATACTCATTTCAGACGGAAATTGCATAGAAGAAAACTTGTTTATTTCCATCTAATTAACTATGCTTAAGCATCGAAATTTACAAAATCGATAACTGTCATATTCTTCAGATTTACCTCATTTTTCACCACACAGACACTTAAACTAAACTGCGAATTGGCATTTCGTAAAACTCAATTCGAAAACGATCCATCACTAAAATCACAAAGCATCAAGTCATGGTTAATGTACACCAGTTCAATGTAAAGCCGCGTGAGCTTGTGGTCTATGAAGGTTCTGTAAGAGGAGTTAAATTGCAAACTAATGCTTCAATGGCGATGTTCCACGAACACTCCACAGCAAACCCAGCACAATCAACTCGTGTATACTTGCTGATTCCGTCTCTTAGTAACGGCTTGTTTCTTGCTGGGTGCCGAGGTGGCTCGATCGAGTGACCATTTGCTCCACAATTTCCAGCTGTACAGAATTAAAATTTTATCGTGAAATACGATTTCACTCGAACATTTTTATATATCAGTTAATTTTTTTATTTAAATGCGCTCATTGTCAGTGTAAAAATGTTACGTTTTGATAGTGTGGAAATTTTTTTTCGTATTATTTCAATGAATTATGAATACTTGTAATGTACTATCCGTATCAATGCCAAGCGCTCATCAGGTCTACATATTGCTGATGTCTTTGGCCTCGATTTGGGGTGATCGCTAAACTGACATGTAGCTTCTCTGCAAATGTGGAGCTCGTGCGATGCGTCCCGTACTCAAAGCAACATGCTACCAAAAAAGAACCTCAGAGCGAAAACACTGTAAAGCATCTTATATCTCTATGTAATATTTTAAATGAATATATTTTGGTGAATTTAGTATATAAATATATTTCAAATATATTAATTCAACTAATATATTTCAAACGAATTTCATTGCCGACATTGGAAAGTGAAAGTATGAGAGACTATTTTGTAATACACTGGAGTTCGATATCAAAATACTGTGCATTTGGTTGCTCGAATATCGTAATCAAATAATGAAAGTTTCAACGCTAACTTTTTGAGAACACAATATACAAAAAGTAAAAACAATGTTCACTTTCCGACATAATGTCACCGACTGAACTTCTTGAGACTAGTTTTCGTGAGTGATCAGCCTTCATCCTTGAGGTGTTAGTCAACCCTCTAATGATACGAAGCATCGGTACGCGAGAAATCGAGGGTCCTGTGCGCATGACATGAGTCACGCGAGGAGATTCGAGACCAGCAACAGCTTCTCCACAACCGGCGATACACGGTCACGCTTATCTTCATTCGAGGTGAGGCCGAGCTTGTGGTTATCAGCTGCTGCAATGAGGCGACCTGATTCAGAAGGTTAATTATTTAGATGATTCATTTAGATGATTCATGTTTCCAATAGCAATTGTAACAAGAAGAATCAAAATTAGTTATTGTGAAAGACGCTTCCTCTGCGCGTTTTTTTCTTGTTTTAACTATTAAATTAAAATCCAGTGAACGTCTTGTATCACGTAAATCCTTGTTTTTTCAGTACGTGGATGATCTTGTTAATCCTAGAATCTGAACTTTACCCCTCATATGTATGTAGAAAGTAGTAATGAAACTATCAGATCATGAGAATTGAAATATGATTATTGGGGGATTCATGAACAGAATTTTTCATTTTATGGATGTCACCACAAGCCATTTAAATTAGATCAGATTGAAAACATGTGTTGCAGCGTGCTGCGCATTGTAACTAAAAGTTAACTATGTATGAAGCTTCCGTAAAATATTGACCCTCAATTAACGCTAAAAAGTAATAGAATTCTGTTTCGAATATGCGTAATAGCTTCAAATTTAGAGTAATATCCAACACATGCACGGATTTTCACGAGAATCTTTCAGGCGAATGCGCGTGAATGAATGTGTTCAGATTTTGTTCGTATGAGCATGTAAAGAAATAATTGATGCCTTCGGAATAACGATTTGGAAGCGAATTTTCCTTTAAAACTAAGCAGGTATCTGTCGGATAAATTAAATTCAACCACAAACGTATTGCAAATGATGTTTGCTATTTCGAAAAACATTGTTTGAAGAAAAATCTAGTGTAATAGAAGGGGCTGGAATTATACTCCATCTCATCTAAGAGAAAGTATTCCAATTGAGACTTTAGAGGGTGACTGATACAAACTGAAAAATACTATCAATTTCAAAGAATTGAGGAATATCAAATAGACCAGGTGTGAAAAACTTTTTCTTAAGATTATCCATAATCTGGCTGGCAATGTTTCCATTGAAGCTTATCGGAAGCAACCACCTACTACCCCATCGATTATGGGAATAATTTTTAATCTGCGATACCAGTATTTTCCAATTAATTTCTCTAGTGTAAAGTCATTTCTTTTATTACGGCAATGATTAATTCTCTCTACTACATACATCCCAGAAATACGTCTTCTGTGACGTATCTAACATACCACATACCGAGAACATGTGGTCAGGAAAATACCTTCATAGATTGCGCCAAGAATTTCTGATCAGGAAGTTGCTATAAGGCATGCAGGTACGAGCATAGGCTGTGTTATTGTCTGTACATGGGACGAATTTCTCCTGTTGTGACAAATCTATCATTGGGAAATCAAAAGATAAGTCCGTCATTGGGACATCACAAAAAAGTTATTAGAGTGTAAAATAATAAAACTGGACGGATTAAGCTGTGCAATTGAGGATACGCAATGATTGTGTATATAATTTGATGGATGTACGAGTAAACATATTAAACATATTCTTATATTAGAGTGTATGTACATTTCTGTGACTGCTTTCAAGATTTTTTCACACGTTTCAATGGAATGAGAAACTCCGATTTAAATGCTGTAAAACTGTTTCTCTTAACTGATAGTTCAATTTACAAACCAAATATATTCTCTGAGCGACGGTGCTACGAATGTTCTCCAAGGGAAGAAGCTAAGGTTGCGTTTAAATTTTCAACCCCTTTGTATTTTTCCTCGAGTAACGAAATCAACAAACCTCCTTGAGATTAACTGAACTCGGTTGTCATTGCGGGTATCAGGTAATGAAACTAGACAGGGATTTATAGCTGTAGATTTATTTGTAATTGATTTAGAGAGTATTTAAAGACTTAAAAGACCATTGAATAAAATTATTGAGAGTAGTGGTAGTTAGTGGAAAATTTTCAAAATACTTTTGTATCCAATAATTTCATAACCTGTTGTTTGTATAATAATGTAACAAATTAGTGCTCCACATTCTTGCCGTTATTTGCAGCTAGCAGAGGTACCCATGTATCAGGTCAAACTGCACATCTATGCTCCGCGTAAGGAAGATAAAGTCGGAATTTTATATTCTTTCCTGTTTTAATTGGTGTATTATAATTCTTAAAAGTAGAAAAAATCATAGAAGAGATGACTTCAAACCCCTCCTGAAACAAGTCGAAAGACAATTCTTAAAATAACAAAAATTCATAGAACAGATGCTTTTAAGTCCCACCTGAAAGAAGTCGAAAGATAGAAAAAACTGAACTACACACTAGTCGAGGCGCATACCCTGTTTTCACATCGACTACTGAATCAAATTGAGTTGTAACGTTTAATTAACCCTTATTTTAGCACTGTAAAGCTTATTTTCGTTCGTTACTGTTTTCCTATGCCTGCTAACGCATCTTATGCTTAATTTCTATAGTGGTTGCAATAACTTTTTTAAAACACAACGATTTAATGCCCAAATATTTTTTGTATCTAGTGTAGATCACCGTTTAAATTAGCTAAGTTGAGTATTTTGTTATCATGTGCGCCTAAAAGTCCTGCCAAACAATATTGCACAAAACATACCGAGGCGTTTTAGAAACATAGAAACAGAAAAACAGCAAAACCAGTTTTGAACCTCTGTATCAAAGTTTCTTGGGTGAGAAGTTTGGCCTCCATGAACAGGAAATACTTAAATGTTCTGATAGTTTTGAGAGGACCTCACAAATTTTTCTTTCACATCATGGGCAACTTGTCAATAATTTTTGACTCTCTATTAGTGAAATTTCATTGCCAGATATTACAGAACCATTGTATTACTTTGAGTAGGCCGCACTGTGTATGTTGAATTGAGCAGCTCTTTATTGACTTAGTGATCGTTTCGGATATTACTGCTCAATTTTATAGTGAAATCATCAGTTTTTGAAGACTCAGAGATATGTTTATGACCGTTTTTCCGGGATCACACCAAAATATTCAGTGCCGTTAAGTAGCAATTTTTATCCTGTATTTCAGCAAAATATATAAAAAATTGGCGTATTGCTCATTATTATACAAAAATTCATTAGGCTGAACCTTTGAAAGCTGAACCTTGTCTTTGTCCAATTCGGTGAACCAACAACAGTATGGCTCGGCTGTAAGTACCTAATTACGATCGTGTTGAAGTCAAAATACCTCTAAACAACTCCACTTTCAGTGCATATTAATTTGCTCGAACAGCCGACGACGACGACAAAATATATATTTTAGTACAAATCCACCAGTACAACGACTAAAAATGAAAAATCATAACTTCCTACATTCATTCTTTGAACTGCTAACGCATAGGATGCTACTCCGCATAGGATGCTACTACACATAGGATGCTACTACGCATAGGATGCTACTACACATAGGATGCTACTTTGGAGTTAAAGAGCCGCGTTGGGTGTGTCAAAAGGAGCTTCTTTCTCCTCATCACACATCATGGGCATGTACTCAACGTCTCTATCTCGTCGGCTTCTTCGACAGCGCCAGCTCTCAGACATGTCTCGTTCCAAGTACGACAGGACTTGTTCCGGAGTCTTCCTCTTCACCTGGCAGTAGGCAACCGCCGCGATCAGCCCGACTACGACGATGTTCAGACCGAAGTGCCAGTTGAAGAGCACTGATGCCAGCATCATTTGCGTGTGGTCGTTCCAGTCCCAAGCGTTACCGGACGGCGGAAACAGGATGAAGGCCATATGACACAGCCAAGTGCTCTGTGTTGGGAGATAAACCAAAATGATTGGATGTGGATCGAAACATCAAATATAAGGCAGCTTCTTACTACATTATAACTGTCTATTCAGGTTCGCCTGAATATGCCGTTTATTGCGATCATGAATACTAGGCTGTTATTAAAAAGAATTGCAGAACATTTCAGTAATTGATACATAAAAAAACTCAAATTTTAAAAATTAAAGACCTTCATGCATTTTCACATAGCTTTTCATTTTTTTTAGACTATACTTCGTTCTAGAAATATCGAAGATTACTTTTTACTGCAGTTCAAACATTGTCGACTCCAATGTATATCACATTAAATTGGTCTATTTTATTGAATGATTTACTCAGGGTGATAATCAAATTTTTAGGAGCGATTTATTAATGAATAACACATAGAGTAAAAAATAACAAAATTATAGTTACATAGTAAGCAATTATTGTGACTGACGTCTTTGAATCAAATTTGCGATGATCCTTTCGACCTGCGTTCGAATCGATCCCTCATAACCTGAATGCATCAGGACATCGAATCAGCCAACACTTTTTCTAATATCTTAAGTTAATTTAATGCATACCTGAACGGAGAAGAAGTAAGACCTCGAAATAGCGGCCAGGATGCTGTGTTTATACTTCATCTCGCACAGCATGCCCACGCAAGTCAGGTACGCTGCGTACACCACGTACTGATGTACCTGCACCCAAAACACGTGTTTTATAGCATGTGTCGTTTGGAAGACATGTTTTAGCTAAAGTTATATTCTACGGTACTTTAATGCGAGTGAAATTGTGCGCATTCCACTTTAAATTGTGAAGAGTATAGAGCTTATTAAAGCTACATTCCATTTTAGCGCGACTGGTATTGAGCCCATAGGAGTAAAATTCAACGTTAATGGGAAAAATATTAAGCACATCAAAGTAAAATTCTATGTTTGTGGGAAAAATATAGAGCACATTAAAACATTTTTGCATGTTAACGCTATTGATATTTCGCCCTTTAAAGTTAAATACCAACTTCGCACATTAGAGTTAAATTCCACGTTGGGAATATCGCGTTCACCTGCGCGTCGAGAGAAGCCCTGGAATGAGCGTGGTTGTACAACGTGAAGCCCTCGAGACCGAATGTGAGCGCAGCGCACGCGTACTCGCAGTCCGGCGGCACAGGCACTCTGGGTACACCAGGCTTCACATTAAACAAACAAACAAAATATCGGTATCTACGAATACATTATTTCCAATTCAAGCCTGATACATATCACCTTGTACATTGGTTTTTCAAATGCCTTATAACTAACACCAGGACGCCATGACGCTTTCCCCCCGGTCAAAACCGGTACCCATTTCAGACACCTGGGTAGAGCGGAGTATCATGCGTAGAATTTTTCCCTTATACCCCGTAGAATTTTTCCCCTATTCTATGAGAAAATTGCCACCCAGAGTCGGGATTCGAACCATCGATGCCCGCATGGAGGCAGGTCTTTAAACAACACGGCTATGACGAGCACATTCTATGACAAGCACATAAAGTGATCATTCATACAATAAGTAAAAATATTCACGATGTAGATTAATGATAAATCTTCCAAGAAACTGATCAGTGGGCAGAGTTAGTGAAAATATTCATGATCGAGATTAAAGATAAATCTTCCAGAAAATATGATTCGTAATGGGAATATGTGGAAATATTCATAATATAGGTTAAAAATAAATTATCTAAAAATCTGATTTGTTAGCAGAATTGGTGGAAATATTCGTAGTATAGATTAGAAAGAAATCTTTTAAAAATGTGATTTAGACGCAGAATTAATGGAAATATTCATAACACAGTTTAAAAAAAATTCTAAAAATCTGATTCGCAAGAAGAATTAAGTGTAAAAATATGAACGAATAACATGAGGAACCACAAGAAACGGAAAGTGGCAGGCATGTGACTTTAAATTTTGAATCTTGGATTTTTATTTCATTAAGCGTGTGAAGGATTAACTCCGTGCATGACTTTCAGTGTCCCAGTAATTCAATAGCAGATTTATTTTTATTAACGGATTACAATGTAGCATAAGGTTGTCAGCTACTGTGTTCATCATCTCGGATACATTTTTTTCATTATTTCTAGGATTATTTTCATTATCGGACATAAATACATTTCATAAATGCATGTGAAAAAAGTATATGGCATGATCAATCGTTTCGTTAGGAATGCTGTATGATATTCTCTCTCACATAAATGAGTGAAAAAAATTAGTCCAATAGTGATATCATAATCAGCCCTTTAGCTAGACTGCTCTAAATTACGCATAAAATAAAATTTTGAGACTCAGCAAAGGATTTCTGAAAATCACGAATATAAAGCCCGATTGTAAAAAATATTGATGGCAGTATATATCTATATATATATATACATATATACATATATATATATATATATATGTATATATATATATATACTGGTCAAACGATATTTCAAATGGCCTTCAAAATGACCGTTCACCACCGAAATCCTTCTTCTACGTAAAACAATGAATGAATGGAGCGAAATAAGAATTTTTGTAATCTTAGTTTGTAATATTCACACATGTTTCTCTGCGGACTTTTTTAACAATATTTTCCGTTTCTGATGAAAGATGAACCATTTCCAATGATGCTAAAATTCATCGTTCCATAGTATTTTTCGACTGAGATAAATTATTTGAGTGCGATTTTGAAACAGCCATACAATGAACTACAATGCAGAAGCCAGGTCTCGGGACTCACCTCGGAATTCCACGTGAGATGTTTTTTTCTGACATATATTCATGAACTTGTGTGTGTGTGTGTATGTGCGTGTGTGTGTGTGATGTAAATACTGAATATATCAAAATTTCATAAATTTTTTTAGTTTCTTCAAAGAGTTCCACACAATGTCTCGCGACATTCTCAGCTCTGACACTTTTGAATAACTTGCAGTCAAATTACCCGTAGACTATTTTGATAAATTTTTCAGCAGATAGACGAAAAGCTGCAAGGCATTTTGTCCTACAGTAACGCACTCTAATCAATTGGTAGTTGTTGTGCGGTCATGGAGGGAAATACCGGAGTTCCTCGCTCAAGTCTATATGCACTCATGCAGATGTAACCTTCAGGCGACTGAATAATATTGTAAAAAAATAATAGTATTCTAATATACACACCAAGTGAAGAGGATGCGTACAACCATGTCAACGTTGCAATCGCTTTATTTACCGAAAATGACCTTCACAAAGCAGGCGAAATGATTGTGAAATGTTCAAACGTTATCTGGCGATAAGAGATACCCATGTGCTGTGCACTGCAATGCTAAGTCAAATTCTGCGACAAGAAATGTGTATGGGGTGCTAAATAGCTGAAGTACATGCATAAGATTATGATGATTGTGTAAGAAAAGATAATGATGATTGTTACAGACTATATATTTAAGGAGTCTGAATTCCAGCAAGGGAAGAAGTACCAACGAGGCGATAACGATCGAAATAAAACTCACGTTTGGAATTAGTGCAAATCAATCTTCAGTGTTCTGGAATGTAAAATCAGGTGTTAGGAAAACTGAGAGGTAAATGCTGTTCATCAACATCCGAATGTAAAATCATTATGAAGTTGTAATCCAATACAAAAAAGGACGAAAAATTCAAATCACCAATTTAAGAGTTTCACTGTCGTGTCACACTTGCTTATTGACGAACTGTTGTTAAAGAAATGAATGGATTTTCGATTGTAGAATTCGTGTGTTTTGTTATCGATCTAAGATCTTAGAATTGATTTTTCCGTGAACATGCTCTTCATCGGGCAACATACCTTAAAAGACGGGTGGGTGCGTATGAAAAAGTTGTTAAAAAATTTTGGGAAAGAATATTACTGAGCATTTCTATATGATTTAAAGGATTTCTCTTTATCATGACCTAATGTTCGAAGTCTCGTTGGAACTTTTTTCATGAGAATATGAATTACGTTATCATTCAGTTGGCTTACTATAGTAACTTGAACTTCATCAACTTAGCCAAGACTTCAAATGCTAGTTACGGGTTGTCATAGACTTTACCTGTTCTTTATTCAAAAATTATTTCTATCAGAATATTCGAGCCAATTCATTTGAAAAAACCCGTGGATTATTAAGTTAGAGCTTAAGCTGCTTAAAAAATTTCACAATTAGAAAATAACGCGTAAAAATATCAGCCATGTTATGCTTGTTTAATTTAAGCTACTTGTGTTTTAATCGTCGCAAAGATGGTACAGCATTAAATTCATTGTACGTCATTGCTCCAAGGTGGAAAAAAAATTCATAGCCATTTTATCTATGGAACATCGATGTGCGTATTGCGGAAATGAAAAAAAGTGTGATACAATTTGAGTTCTTTCAGGCATTTCGCAAGTTTTGTAGGTCTGCTGACGCACAACTTTTTTAGCGACAGTGATGTCAAAAATGGTTCATGAAAACGCAATTTTTTTCATTTGTTAGGGAAACTTGACATAACATTTCACAATTGCTTCGAGTTTTTAATAAGGCCCTGAGCAATTGTTAACGCTTAAGTTGAACTTTAGGTATAACAACTTATAGGTTCTTTGAATTTCATGTCCACTGAATGCGAATGGAATAACTTTGTTGAGCAAAAACCCATGGTGACCACGAACTGTATAACTTACCACGCAGTGAATACCTCCATGAAATTCAAATTAGGAAACAAATCTTTCACATGCTCCTCTCAACGCTGTACAGTGCAGAAAAGCATCTCTATCTACTTTAAAGCTCAACGGTTCTGGAATACATTTCAATCTTAAATATTCTATGCCTCGGAAGAGGTGTACGCACATAACACGATTATGTTTTAGGGCTGGTAACATCAGGCACCTCAATCTTAAATAATTTATTGGGACGAATTTGTTGTATAGTTGTGACATTATTATATTTTGTCTCACCCATAATGCCTGAGGAGAGACACGCAGGCAGCAATACCGAAGAACAGGAAGATTGTGATGTGCTGTCCGCCGATGGACACGAAAGGATCCTTGTAGTGGTAGCTCGCCAGCACCTCCACTGAGGTAAAGAATTGTTTACAAGCCACATTTATACATAGAAATTTTTAAGCTCTGTTTCTGCTCCGAGAACGTAGGATCTGTATTACGGTCAATTTATGAATTAATAGAAATAAATTATTTCACCTAAATGATTGCACGAAGGCAATAAGGTATTTATTAAGATGACTTAACTACATATTAACTACAAAAAGTGGCAGTTAACATCATATATCCCTGCGTTCTTCAAGGGATCTTCTAACGTGAGCCAAAAACAATTTAAACAATTTAAACAATTTATTTACCACAGGTGATACAGAGATAAAATGTTTCTTAAGTCTAGTACAATGGTCAAATTTGAGTATAGCTACCTGTGGGCCCGAATAAGTTCAGTGACTTCTAGGGCATCCTACCATCAAGGTTAGTCTTAGGAGTACAATAATGTTTAACCTAATTCACTTAAACTAGAGACGCATTAGACTGATCAATGAGATAATTAACTCGAAATTAGATACTTCATTTCACAATATAGTTCATATGGACTAGATTTAACAGTATATTCGACAAACGATTCAAGAACAGACTGAAGATCGGCGAAATTAACCAAGGCAAATTACATTATTAGGACCAGTTATGTAGGGGACAAGGTTTGACTCTGTGATCTTACACGACTAGTAATCTGATAGGAAGTAAGACTCAAGACTTTTTTTGAATACCTTATAAGAATTACTTTTACGGATCTCCGCAGGTATTGAGTTCCAAGTTTTAGTTCCAACGAAGAGGATACTGTGTTGTGACCGAGCCTTTGAGTAATAAGGAAGCATGAATTTACTTCTATTCCGGGTTAAATGGTCGTGATGACCAGTTTGCGCAGTTAATAGTTGTTTTAGGCTATTGTCGCCATCATTTGTTAATGTTTTGTAAATGAAATTGCAAATGGAGATTTTGTAGAGATTGTAGAGAAAAAGGCACGAGAGATCAAATATACCTTGCATTAGGCTGCTAATAAAACTGAAAAAAAGCATAATGAGATTTGCCTTTGACTGTTTGTAGGAATAAGTATTAAGATAAAAAAATAGAAATAAGCTTAAGCAAAAAAATGCCTTCAATATCATATTATAATTGATTTCTGTAACAAATTTTTCAATGCAACACAGAAAAGGCCAAATCATTGAGCGCTTATTTTTCCTGCAATCTTAATTATAAAGTTAAGCAGCATCTAACTTTTATTTATGGGTGAAAACTGAAACCTCGCAATAATACCTCAAAATTAGACTGAAATGGCCGCTACAAAAAGTTTTCGCTCCCTATTTTCACATCATCATCCTCGTCATCATTGAGTTTTTTCTAAGTTATTTTTTAGAGAAACCATAATTCTCCAAGCTAGGATTTGTATTATCCTTTTTAAGTTTTAGAAGCATGAACAGATGCCAAATGCTGGTTCTCAATGCCTGTTACCTAAACCAGAACAAGAAATTAATGATTAAGTCTCGCGCTCGTGCACAGAAAAAGAGGATCTGCTTCTTCACGACTGCGCAAAACCTCATTCAACAAATACTTCGCACTAGTTGTTGTTACACTTCGTAGCAATTTATAGACAGTGAAAAGTTTTCTATGAAGTTCATTTCGGAATTATTGGTATGGGTCGATCTCTACACAGGTTGTATTTTACCCAAGAGCTATTCTCTAGAGTGTAGAAGCGGAGTGAACAAATTGATTTAACGTGTTATAGACTGAATTGAATTACCGTACTGGTGTGTACTCAAGAAAATAAGTGTTAATAACAGTCAAGGGCTTGTAGGCTGCGCCTCCAAAATTAATGGTGAGATTAAAATGAGCTGCAAATATTGTATGAAAGGTTTTAAATTCATCTCTATGTCGTAATTAAGGTACCTACACCACCAATATATTGGAATAAAGTTCGCTCAGAATTCATGAAAAATAGCATTCAAATTACTTGATCTAAGGCAAGTAGTTTTTTCGTTTTAGTAATCCATGGGAAGTACGTATAATCTAAACGTGTTCTAAGTTAAAAGCTCAAAAAATGAAAAAATCTCACCAAAACACTGTTACAATGCGAGAAAATGGATGCGAATTTGATCAAAATCAAAAATTACCAACAGGAACACTCGTTAATGGCGTCACCCAGACCACGAATAAAACGAGGAGTTCATTTGTCAAACATCCTCGTAGAATTTTGCAGGATAATAAAAGACATGATCATACATGATCCACCGCGTGGCATGAACTCTGAACAGTAGATAAAATATATGAAAAACTAAATGGAAAGTTTTGCACCGCGCTAAAATCTCATTCAAACGAGCGCTGATCAACTAGCAAACGTAAAAAGGTAAAATCGTAAAGTTAGAATCGTATATAATCATTTAAAAATTGCCTCCGTTGTCGTGACAGGGAGGTGACAACCTAGGCAGTTGGCAGTGACGGCACAGCGCAGCGGCTGCGCAAAAAGGCCCACTTAACAGCATTATAGCTGCCTCTAGCCCAGTGTTTCTTCTCTAGCCCAGTGTTTCTTCTCTAGACCAGTGTTTCTCCTCTAGCCCAGTGTTTCTTCTCTAGCCTAGTGTTTCTTCTCTAGCCCAGTGTTTCTTCTCTAGCCCAGTGTTTCTTCTCTAGCCCAGTGTTTCTTTTCTAGCACAGTGTTTCTTAGCCCAGTGTTTCTTCTATAGCCCAGTGTTTCTTTTCTAGCCCAGTGTTTCTTCTCTAGCCCAGTGTTTCTCCTCTAGCCCAGTGTTTCTTCTCTAGCCCAGTGTTTCTTCTCTAGCCCAGTGTTTGTTCTCTGGCCCAGTGTTTCTTTTCTAGCACAGTGTTTCTTAGCCCAGTGTTTCTTCTATAGCCCAGTGTTTCTTTTCTAGCTCAGTGTTTCTTCTCTAGCCCAGTGTTTCTTCTCTAGCCCAGTGTTTCTCCTCTAGCCCAGTGTTTCTTCTCTAGACCAGTGTTTCTCCTCTAGCCCAGTGTTTCTTCTCTAGCCCAGTGTTTCTCCTCTAGCCCAGTGTTTCTTCTCTAGCCCAGTGTTTCTTCTCTAGCCCAGTGTTTCTTCTCTAGCCCAGTGTTTCTTTTCTTGCACAGTGTTTCTTAGCCCAGTGTTTCTTCTATAGCCCAGTGTTTCTTTTCTAGCCCAGTGTTTCTTCTCTAGCTCAGTGTTTCTTCTCTAGCTCAGTGTTTCTCCTCAGTGTGAAAAGGAGAAGTTTTTCAGCAACCACAGCATGGCAGCCTCAGCCGTCTACGAAGGTGCTGCGATCTGCCCTAACGCCAAAGTTGTTGCGGTGAACTGTGCTGCGCGGGTCTCACAAGGCAAAAATGTCCATATACTGGTATTAATTTTTAATTGGGTAATTTTGAAAATCCTTCAAGAAATCTGATCGGCGAGAAAGCTTCTGATAATCTGGCAAAAAAAATATATTTTATGAGAGGTCACCTAAAATTCGCGAACATCGGTCCTGAGTTTATTTAATTAATGTGAGCTGCAGCTCGAGAGTGGACGTTCAGTTCATCTCAGATTAGATAGCGCGTTGCCCGAAGTTGAAGATGGTATCTAGCTTGACATCCCATAAGTAAGATTCTTAAGAGTTTTCCGTAATGGCTACTTCGCAATGCCTTCTTTGAGATGAGCTGAAGTGTTTGATACGGCGTGATGTATTGAATTATTTTAAGGGAATATTCCACTGAGTTCAGTAACGCAGTTAGTGGACAGGCGATTTAGATAGAAAAGTTATTGCCAGCACACATCCTTTAAATTATATGCAACTAACCAATTTTGCAGCCCTTAACACTTTGACTGCGTGAGCCATATTTGGTCACTGAGGGAGTTTTCATCAAGCTGCTGACCAACCAGTAGTCACAAACTCAATTTAACAAAATACTCAATCGAAACTGAATGAAAACTTGATTAATGTTTGGTAATTTCAAAATTGCTTACTAGAATTGACTAAAAATTTGATTGAAATAATGAAGAGCAGTGTTACCGGTCGCAGTTAAAGTGTTAATAGTACTTCAATTCATATTTTCAGTGGGAAGCTTGCATAAATACGCGACTGTTCTTTCTTCAACTCGTGTAATTAGTCTTGAAGTGTAATTTACCGTGTTAGATTTCGCCCTTTTTAAGTGTTTCACGCCTCGGACGCAGACAAAGAACTATCGTTCACTAAAAAAGCAAAATTCGAGTCGAAATACTACCATTTTCGATAGTATCGTTGATCGTGATCCGGTGATTTTTCACACTTCCTAAATATCATTGATAAATAATAAAGACGCCTGGACAAATATGAATCTTGCCTGGTAGAATAATTAACAAATGATTTTCGCCTATGAAACCTTCATTCCCAGTCGCTAAGTGCCATGCTATTTAAAGACTGATAAGCCGCGCACTGAAGCTTGTCAGCTTCTGTGAGAATTTAACACATTGACTGCGATACGACCCACCGGTGGGTCGTGGTTAGGTTTTTCCTGCTGCGAAACGACCCATCGATGGGTCGTTTTGAAAAATTCTAACAACCTTTCTAAATTAGTGGTATTTAACAGGCCCAGTTAATGTTTGATATTTACAAATTTGCTTATCACTTTTGACTTTAAATTCAAGTTGAATATTGAACTTCGGTTTAACCCATCGCAACTAACGTGTTAATCAACATCAGATAAATAAATAATTGTAAGATGCTTATTTCACTGTAGCCTTCGGGATAACAAGTGAAGTAGATTCAAAAATTTGTTATGCCGCCTGCAAAGTGAAAATGAGTGCGGGATATAAATCATTTCAAAATTTTACAAGTCGTCTGCATGGTGTAAAGTGTCAAGTCTTGCGAGGGAGACAGAAAAATAAAAAAAAACAGAATCCTGCAAAAAAGCAAAGTACTCATCGCCATTTCTGGTCTTATCAACACAATCGATCTCATTCGATATGAAGTTGTAGAGCATTTTCTCTATCACAGTTTTTCATTAATCTTTCAAGTGATTCACATTGTGTACAAACAAGTTAGTAATAGCTTTCCCTTTCACCAAGTTATTCTACCATTTAAGTAACAGTTTTTTTCAGCTGCTATGCGATTTATGCTCACCTACGACATCAAATATGGAGCCAACGATGATGACGATTTCTTCGACAGGAACGCTGCTACAGCAGAAGGTCTTGTAGGTGAGGCTGGACCGGTATCTATAATTCCTCTCTCCATCAGAACATCCACTCACCACGCGGCTGCTTTTCTCGCAGTGATAGTACCTCAGGAGCGCGTTGTACAGAGTGCGAATACAGTATAAAAGACCTATCAGGCCCGGACCTAGGTGACCTATGAACGAACCCATGCCTCAATGAGCTTGAATTCGCGGCTATATCAACACGTGAAAGTTTTTCTACGGTCTTGGAAAATGATGACTGTAATTTAATTTTCCTGGAAATCAACGTGGTGCAGTCAGAACATCATCAATATTTATGCACGGCAAATTCTTTTTTTTACGAATCAGTTTCTTTTAACGCGCTAAAACAAATTCGTACATTGCTATTTGGGCACAAACCTCATAACTAGTGTGTGCTAATTCTACAGACTTTATGTCTGTTATTCAGAATTTAGACAATCCATCATTATGCTCAGCCAAAGAACTTGGAGAATTTATAATTTGTTCATTTGAATGAGCAATAATGAGTACCAAATGAGGCTCACTCACATACTTTGAATAAAACTGTAGTGTCTCCGTCTTTCCCCAAGAAAGTTTTGGGACATATTTCATGCGTAGTTGAACGGGATAAGAAACTACCAACAATTCATGTTAATGTGACAAATTGCGGGGAATTTTTTTTTCCGATTCAGGAGCTTGTGTCTCATGAGAGAGTGACGAATTTCGTCTCTTGATAATTTCTCACCAAAATAATGGTAAAAACACGGATAAACATGGGGGTCGTAAATAAAATCGTACTTTCAAACAAAAATAGTTTCTAAAATAGAATATTCATCTAGCATGAAATAAAACTCACCCAAACTATAACTCAAAGACACCACGTCGTAAATATTTTTGCCGGTTGTCGTCACATTTTCAATCTCACAACTTGTATAGGTGAATACTGCGCTCAGGTTTCGAAATAAAACGAAATTACTGTTTTAATAAGAAGTACAATAACCTCGAATAGTACCACAACCTAGTGTAGTACAGTAACCTCGAATAGTCCTGTATCCCTGACGCCCCAGTGTAGTCTTTTACAGTATTCTTTAATTTCGATTTACAGTTTAATTTTCAAGGCTTCTGCTCTCATTATGTTTTTGTGACTTTTTGCGTAGCAGAATATGACTAAAATAAAAATGCGGAACCAATATTTTTCCACATTATTTAATTCACTTGAAAATAGTACTGGATGACACGCAGTAAAATTTATCAAGGAAAACGCACTCACACAACCACTTCAGTCACAAGCTTCTGATATTCTGACCAAGCATGCTCATTTGCAAGGGCGTTTATCTCATGCAGTGTTAAAATCTTGGCATCACTCTTTTGCCGGAGCCTCTGCATGGTGTTGCAACCTTAAGATATTAAATTTATGGCAAACCTTACTATTATACGTAATATTTTACGTGGCATGCCTGAAAATTCGTCTCATGTGCTCGCATATATCACTTGTAATATTATTTTGCCTTTCTCATGCAGATATGTTTTATGCAACACTAACTTCTTCAATTAGAAGCAGACTGATGCCTCTATGAGTAAGTCTAACTTTTAAGTATTACCTTGATTCATGGGACTCTCATATCCATCACGATTTCTTCACTCTCTTTCTAATTAATTACTACTTACGATTTCGTTTCGAAAGATTTATCTTTTGTTTTTGTCATACATGACATGTATTGTTTTCAACTGTATATGAATATGAAAAATACAGGTAAAAAACACAAAATATGCCAGAAAATATCTAGTGACAGGGTGGTTCAACCTTTTATTTGGTCAAATGCAATTGAAATTCCGATGATGCCAACTTTTCTACTTTAAATTAGTCGTCCACTCGACATGTGGTAACGCCCTAATGCTGGCTCCCGTGGGTACCAATCGCCGGTCGGCCCGTTACGTTCAGCCATCATATCAATGCGCAAAAAATAGAACACCGTCAATCATTTCACGATTGTAGGTTTCAGTTGATGAAAACCATCAGTTTTCGTGCGTACTTGACACAGGATTTATCGTACACGAATGGGTGAGCGCTAACTTTTTCAAAACCTTGAACCTTAAACACAAAAAAGAGTTTTGATAATTATTTTCACAATCTCAAAAACTGATTGCTTGATCAAAGATCTTCTTAAACGTTACATTCTTAAAGTATGCAAGGTAGTGAGAACTTCAAAAGTTACTTCAGGAAATTAATTTTATGCAACAAAAGACGGTATCACGTTTGTAGTACGGAGAGTAGCCATAAAGTAAGCCTTTTTATCTGACTGACCAGTGCATGACCGGTATCTCTTTTAATCTTATCGATAACGACCTTTCTGCTACGATATTGATCAACACTGGCTCAGTGCTCGTACTCTGAAGTCTGTGTCACACTGTACGCTGAATTATTGACCTAATGAACTGTACTACTACTATTACTACTACTGTTACTACCATACTACTACAAACTACTACTACTACAAATAAATGCTACTATTACTACTGTTACTACTACTACTACTACTACTACAAACTACTACTTCTACAAATTACTACTACTACTATTACTACTACTGGTACTACTACTACTACAGCTACTAGTACTACTACTATTACTACTATTTTCCTTCTCTTACTTGTTTTTCATTTGATCATTTTTTATATACTCGTTTCATATAATGTAGGAAATAACAGATTATCATGGAGTGGCCCACCAAAAATCGAGGAAAAAAAAAAACAATTTCACAGCAATATCTATTTAAGGTAGAGGACCTGTTCACGTTTTGAAATTCCCGACTCTATGATATTCATTTGCGGTAATTGCCTACTCATATTTCACTTTCATTGATTATATTTATGATAAATTATAAATTACTCTTCTAAAACCACTATGATCAATAACGTAATACAAGCAGTAAATTCGATTGCCTCATGTGAGGAGTGAAAGCTGTGAATTTTTTATTTAATGTTTCGAACAGCCAGGTGAAAGTTCTGGTGTGTCGTGGAAACACGTTTTAACGAAACGCATCACATTGAAATACGATTTAAAATTACATTTAATCACTTCACGAACACTCAGTTCTATGTTTATTGGAGTAATGACCAACTCTTGACGTTTAATTTTACGCAGGTAATTGCATTGTGAAAGCGCTGCATATTTCACTTCAAGAACCCGTCGTTTTGTTGTGCTTTGATGTAATTTAATCTGTAGTTATTTTTTTAGAAGATCTCGCCCAAGAAACATTTCGCTACTAAATCGTATTTTAATTGATAATCTCAATTTGTAAAATAATCATTTGTTTATCACCCCGTCAATGCTCAGAGTTTTTCGCCTAAAAGACAAGTGAAACTGTTAATGAAATACATCAAAGAAATTCAAAAAGCTTCAATCTGTTAAGTTTCATAGTAGGCATTATTTTTAATCACCCATCTTGAAAGAGAAATCATGATTTTTTGTATACTTTTAAATATAGTTGTCTATATCCAGCCCTGACGTCTTAAATAAAATGGTTCATTTTTAAGGACGTTTGAAGCTTTTCTTCTCATACACGAGACGGAACTACTTATGACGGAACTTTATTTGTGGTATACATTATTTATGCGTATGAAAAAAATATAAAAATATAAAATGAATGAAAAATTACACTAAATTGCACTGCTTGGTTCAACACCTCTGTTTTTATGGTCATAGAATTTTCAAATACATTCTGCAAGGTATTTATTTTTGTTGGCTGCACTAAAAATTGATTGAATTAACTACACTGTGAAAACATGCCAAGAAAATAAAGAAAGGATAATTCTCCTTTTCTCAATTTCAGTGTCATTTTTTGCATTAAGTTGCTACGATCGAATTACATAAATTTATATGCGACATTCAGTCACTTAAATAGAATTTTTTGGGTACATGTTTGCTGCTTCTACGCTATTTCATAAATAACTCAACAGCGTCCACAACTCATCGAAAATAAAATTGATCATGAACATATCTACCGTGAACAACAGTGTTTCCGACATTTTTTATCCCCTGCTAAATAAACAACCTGCATCAGTGCGTAGTCTCATGCTTTTCTTCGTCTGAAATCAAAACCATGTAATCCGAGGTGTCATGCTTCGTGAACTGCCTCTGGGCTCTGGTGAAACCGGTATCGCTTTCCAGCCTCGCAATGACCTGGTGAGGAGCCAATATCCTAACCCTGAGGTGCGCCAGACAAGCGAGCACACCGACAATTACGATCACGCTAGCGAAATGCCAAGCAAAAATTATGGTGACGAGCATCATTTGGCCGTGGTCATCTACGTCCCAGGGCTGCCCAAACGGAGGGTAGAGGATGAAGCCGATCTGGTAGAACCAAGACCCCTGCGGAAAAAATGTTCTGTTTAAGTCAGGGTGATGTAAATGAGCAAGTCTATTTATTCTATGGGATTTGAATTGAGAGTTGCAGAACGATACTTAAGAGCTTTGTAATTTGTAGCTTAAATTATTTAAAAAACGTTGTGGTTGATAAACTGATAACCGATTTCAGTTGTTGTGGGAATAAATTGTAGGTCAACATTGCAGTCTGTTATTTCCATTTTAATATAGGTTGTATTTTCAGAATAACAGAGCACCAGCTAAATTGCCGATGTATCGACAAAAGGTCATGAAGTGAAACTAGAAAAATTTTGTTGCGTCATATCAATACAAAGGCAAAAAATGTTCGGTTCATCCAATAATTTTAAGTCACGTTCTCAGTACATTATCCTTTAGATTTGATTCAAACACAATATAAATATATCAAGATATACGCAGTCATAGAGCCAGCAGTTGAGCTCATAACGTTCGCATTTGGTCATTACGAGTAGCTCGTTAAAAAAAGGACTTCAATGAACACCGGTAAAAATGCGTACAATTTCACTGATTTCAATTCGTTGTTTAAAACAGATGCTAGAGTACAAGATAATATATTGTCGTAAAGCAACATTTTTCAATCTTCTCAGAATGGATTGAAATGCATTCGAACAGTAAAGTTGGGTTCTATAATTCTGCTGCTGACAACTTAACAGTCCATTCCATACCAATAGCAATAGGCCTAAGGTTGAAATGATAATACGAATAAATAACGAAGATGCCCGAGAAGTTCGGTTGCACATAATTTGAGCTTTCCTAACGAGCGAGGAAAAACAGCATATAAATTCAAGACCCATCCACCTATGAATCTAAGACAACAGACTCCGATTTTGTGGTGCTTAACACGTTCACGACGTATTGGTACACATGTGTGCCACTTGGAAAATTTTTCTTTTATGTACTATCAACAATGGCTACCATTTCACTGATTTCATTACCTTTATTTAAATTAGACAGTGGTATACAAATTAAAATGTTACATTATATTTTTCTCGTTAATTTAAAAAGATAATGTAATCAAGCAGTAAAGATGGTTTTTTAATTCTGCTTCTTCCAACCTTGCCAAACCGACCGTAGCAACCGCGGAAGCGTAATGGACGTGTTAAAGTGGGTCTCCGTCTCTTCTACGTGTTAAAAGGACGAGAAGAAAAAAACACATACACACCTGCAGCACGGTGAAGTAGGCTCTAGCTATGGCAGCCAACACACTCTGCCTGCTCAGCATCTCGCTCAGCATGGCCGCGGTGTTCAAGAAGATGGCGTACACTAAGAACAGATGCACCTGCTCATAAATAGCTTCTTAAGCAAAATAAATTATGCTGTATCATTGCCGCAAGTTTAAGCCCAGCAAAACGAATTATTCAGCATCATGGTAGCAGGTTGTAAGACTGGAGGTTAGGGAGTACAAATCTCTCGCCACTAATTTATTCTTCAAATTTGACACGCATGAATATTTTCCATTTCCATGCATTAATTCAAAAACTCACAAATGGCCATTAATGGCAAACATGTGCCACAAGAGCAAAGTTATAATGTGAATATATTTATATACATTTTTGTTAAATCCATTTCGTTCTTTTAAGAACTGACGACGAGATCTTCCTCCTAAAAACAACTGAACTCTAGAGGGTTGAGGTTGATGTGACAGTTTTAATGATTGCTGAAGTTCATCACTACATCGGGTGGCATAACTGAATATTTCTCAGAGTTCTTCAGTTAAATGAGATATCAATATTATCGTGTTCAGTTACTGCATGACGATGCAAACCATCACAATATATAGTACCACTTGTGGTCAAATAATAAATTGCAGAGTATTTTATGGTACGACTTCAAGTACATGAAGGATAAGACATGAGGATACATGATTTTGATGTCGATGCTAACACCAGCGTCCTGACGGACGCATTTAATTCACTTCATTAATATTTTGTACGAGGTACAGCAGTTCGAAGTATTGAACACCAATTTGGAAACTAGCTTTTCCAGCTTGTTCTTACACTTTGCATTCAGTTTGTGATTTGAATGAAAACTAACTGGGAGAATTTTATTTTCATCACAACTCCATCATCTTCGGCTGATTGAAATAATGCCTTATGAAATATTTATTACATTGTGAAATCACATGTACAAAGATAATTGACGTTAATTTTGATGGTTGCTTTCACGGTTTTATCTATCTGTCATGCAAGGTGTCAGAAAATAATGAATTAGAACTAAAAATGAGAAGTATAGTTGGAGTTTTATTTCACTAGTACATATGCTTCGAGCCGCTCACATCTGCGAAATCGCTAAAAAAATTACTGAAGAATAAATTTGTGATCTAATGGCCTTGGAGGAATAAGTTCAGGTACGTGGAGCCGCACACGGGCCTCAGCTGCAATTTGTACAACGAACATCAAAATTTGAATGGAAAATCTACTGACTATCAATGTATCATAGTTTAAGGCTAAATTGGCAGACATTTGAATTTATATTATAGACAAGTTTTTAGAACCATTACCAATGTTTGCCACACCTTTAGAAGCAATGTTATAAGAAATCAGGAAACAGTAAACAATTATTTAGGGTTCAACACTCATATTTTTACCGCAAAAACTGAAAATCAGCGCCTTGGATTTGATGTTATCATATCTGTATTCGTTGCTGATGCTGCCAATTAAAATTCATGTATCGCCAGTTTCTCACTCAAGCAAAATTCCAGAGTTTTGCAGTAAGCGCACGTGCCTGGCATTTATGGCAGCATCTTGTTGTTTATATTGGCTAGGACTTAAAAAGAAAGGTTCTGACAAACGCGTACTATCTTTTATAGCTTTCTATTTGCCTAAATTAATTTCTTATTGATATATTCATACACTAATCGTCCTATTACGTTTGTGAACCCTAAATTTAACATCTGGGGTATGTGTATTGTTCGCCTCTAACTTGAGGGGTATGTTTGACCTGGACATCCATGTGATGCCGTCCGTGCAGATGGTTGTAGAACAGCAGCCCTTCCATACCGAAGGCGAGGCAGGCGCAGGCGTAGTCGCAGTTTGCTGGCACAGGGTACCTGGACATAAAATAAACACATTTTTTCGAAATTAAATCGGTTATTTTAGCTCAAAAAAATCATGGTTTTATGGATCATATTTTAGAAGGTCCTTTTCGCTGATACCAATCAATGGAAGTGCTCACGATTATGCCATATGTATAAATAAACACTCCAGGTATTCTTAACTAGCGGGTGTTTTCCTCTGACTTTTATTATGCAGTATCCATAATCAAATGTTTGCGGTGACACTTTTAGAAGCTCAGAATTTTTTGTATCGCATTTGTACATCTCTTGCATGAAAAACTAATGAGGTAGAGTCAAGATGACTAATAAGTTTCATTACTCATTATGTGATGCAATATAATTGAGCTGCAAAAACTTTACTCCTATATTTTAATTAGTTGTTCGAATATGGTGAATTGAAATTTCAATGTAGAATGTAGAAAAATTGTAATGCTCTCTTTCATGAATTTCTTCAAGAATTAGCAGTACGATCTTACGAGTGCATATACACGCACTCAACTCTCGTGATTTATATTTTAAAAATTCAGCGTACACCCTTCACCTGACACGTAAAATAACTGAACATCTAGCACCAGCTAGATAAGATATGGTTTTTATAATTCACGCAGAACGATGCTGCAACTAAACCTGATACCGAGCGAAAGAATACAGATAAATAAGTTGCGCAAACTACATACTTCTAACACTCGGCCACGGTAAAAAAAAACAGTGATTGCCCATCTCTATTCCAGGAAACGCATGCAAACTACGAACTTTGTGAGTTTTTTTATATTCTCAGCCTTCTTCATGGTACATTATTTTTTAGCAGCCAAAGTTAGAAATCAAAACTCTTTCCGTAGTACATGCGAATTCTACGTGAAGGCAAGCCCTCTGGTGGAATCGATAGTCAATTGAATTCATTTTCACCACCCATGAGTCAGACCAACCGACACAGCGACTACGGATAAATGAACCTCACAACAAAATTGCTTTCGCACTCCTTCAAGTCAGTGAATCTAACACCAAGAGAAAATTAAAATGCGTTTTATATTAATCACGGCCGAGTTCACGGCTGTGACCCAAGAAGATAAGAGCAGTTTAGACTCCGAAGAATTAGCGGTGGACAAAATGTTTTCTAGAATACTTCATGATAGTAAAAGAAAAAAATTTCAGCGCACAGAACATCATACTCCAAAAAAGTGCTAATAACCAGCTTCGGTTTTCCCTGGGGTTTATACCCCATAAATGCCAGGCAACGGCCATAAAAACGCTTCTAAGATAACAAACAGAAGTCAATAGTCTTTAGCTTGCTAGCACTGGCAGGTCGTAAAGCGAAGGGTCGGTAATCTAAAGAGGAATAAAGAAATCGCAGTCAACATGTAAAAAAATTACCCTGATAAGTGTCAAAAATGAGGATATATGAAGTTTGTACGAGATATCACCAGTTTTAAAAAAGGGATATCGCTCGTTTTAAAGTTTGAGTTAATTAGAGATATCTTAATAGGTTCCGAATTTTAATATATTAACTCAAAGTTTACATCTCATGCCTCTCATAAACTTTATTTCTTAAATATTCGAGTTTATAAGATATCTCGTTTTCAAATTGAAAATCAAACAGCGTTCCTCTCATCAATTCATCGTGTGGGTGTGTACAATGTATGACGAGTGGAACGTTCTTTGACTTTCAATTAAGGTACTAACGATGAGGACGAGAGCTCTACCAGCATTCTTGATATTTTTTCTTTTTACTTCGAGGTCATTTTTGAGGGCTTTATCGCTTGGAATCCAATAGCTATTTCTTTCTCTGTCGATTCATCTGGAGTATCGTTTAGAATAAGTTGAAAGTGCAAATTACGGTATTTAATACTGAGTGTTTTCATTTTCCATATGTTCGATCCATGGGAGTATTGGGTGAAAGTTTAGCTGAACATGCTCCATCTCACTCGCTTTCTGGTAGAGTTTAATTTCACTGTCCAATCTGATTGCACAGATTTATTCCACGGTCAACTTCTTCAACTTCTTTTACGTAAGGGATTAAAAATACCGTTATTTCAATCCCTATTCAAAAATACTATCGAAAAACAATAAAAAATCAGTGGGAAAAGGTCTCTTGGGAACTTTTTTATTTTTCAAAGTCTTCATGCGTGTTCACCACGAACTCAACACCTGCGGTGACCCACCGGCAGTGCTGGAGGAGCAGCACGCAGGCGGCGACGCCAAAGAAGAAGTACATGGTCATGTGGTGCCCGTTGGTGACGACGAAGTGCCCCGCAGAGTCAAACCCGGTAACCAACTCTCCTGAAGGTTAAAAGAAACTTTTCTTACGAGTGTTTTAAGCACATTTAAAACATTGTATACATGTTCTTATGTATTAATGGACATTTTAAAGAATATCATGAAGTGCACTTAATAATACTTTTTATATTATTTCACTATGTTGAGTTTGGTCGCTATCGAAATTCTTTTTATAACCCACTGGCCTCGAGCTGCAATAGTTGTACTTTTGGAACAACAATTTGGTTATAGTTCCGAGATATTTATTTGCCTCTCTACCACACTAAGACCCTTGTTGTTGGTTAGGTTACACTCCTGAGGTTATTTTAACGAATTTTATGCTTAAATGGCAAAACAAAGAGTTAAAAAATGCAGTAGATATCTGGCCCAAAGATACCTATTTCACGAACAAATTTTCAAGAACACAGCGGTAGATGAGTGAACGTTTAGGATTTTATAAATACACCTGAAAGTTATAACCAGGCTTTTAACTAACCGCGCTCATTTATAGGTATATTCAGCGGTTCTTTGAGTAATCGAATTTCCCTAACTGATCGGTTCAAGTACCGATACAAAATCGTATCAGTAACAAATGAATTTTAGTTAACTGTTCCTTAACAACATTCAAGGAGTATCCATCATTACATTTGAGAATTGTCACACCAATAAATATAACACTTACGTGATATTACCTGAGGCTCCAAGAAAATTATTCAACATAACATTTGAGCATTATT
The DNA here is from genome assembly GCA_030386875.1 of Morinoia aosen. Classification (NCBI taxonomy): domain Eukaryota; kingdom Metazoa; phylum Arthropoda; class Malacostraca; order Amphipoda; family Talitridae; genus Morinoia; species Morinoia aosen. The sequence goes on from CM059571.1 coordinate 1,813,497, forward strand.
ACTCCATTAAATACTACATTTGCATGATATTACCCAAGGCTCCAAGAAGCGCCGAGCAAAGTACGACGATTTCCTCACATGGAAGCGCAGGACAGAAATGAGTCCGGTACGTCAGTGTCGACCGAAATTGAAACTTTCCAGCATCTTTGGAACTGGAGGCCACCAGAGACATCTTCCGGCACAGGTAGTAGCGCTCCAGCAATTTGTAGAGCGTCCGGATCCCGAAGACAAGGAAAAATGTGCCCGGCAAAATGTGTCCTTGGAATGAGCCCATTGTCCTTTAGTCTGAAATAATTGAATTAATGAAAGCATTATTTGATAATTTGTACCCGTATTTGCCATTATTTTTAATTCAATGTTGCAAAATTTTACTGTCAAACATCACCTTCATCGCTCAAAAAAGTTCCTTTCCCAACTAATGACTCACTTTTTCTTCCACCTACACGGTACGTGCAAAGCTTAATATGCTTATACAGCGCTGGCCAAACGGCAAGGAATGATTTTGCAGTCTCTCACGGAATTGGTGAATGGTTTTTCTATTTTCTTCGTTTGTGCTCTAAGTAACTTGAAGGAACAGAATCGGAGAAAGAAATAAGTCAAAGAACATTGTCTAAAAAACACATTCAATCGTCTATAATATAAAATAACTGTTGCATTAAGTAGCACATGTCGAGTTCATATTAAACTAACCAAATGATTTTATAACCAAGTAAAAATTTACGTTCCATAAAAATATATTCATCAATGTCTCAGTACATATTAAAACATGACCTAAACCGCTAACGCATCTAGTCCCTTGTATTTTAGCGTCTGAAATGGTTGACTAAATCTGAAATAGTACGTGTTTGAAACATTCCTGCAAACGTTAACATTATTAAGTTGATAATTTTGTTAAATGCAATTCGTAAGAAATCCTCATTCTCAAAACATTTATCTTAAATTCGATGGTTTTCTCTACTCAACCTCTTTTTAAGTTTTATATGACAGAATATGACAGAATTCGCAATAACGCTCGCAGAAACAGGCGTAATACTCACAATAACACGCGTAGTAAACAAATGCGTGACAATGTTCGGGAAAATTGAATTTTGAGTGTAACTTCCTCGAGCTATGTGAGGGTAGCTGAGCAGTTGCTGTATGTTTCTAATATATAATTCAGTGGAGCACGGCGACCACCATGTGTATTAAATAATTCAGACCAAATGATTGTGAATACACCAGTTTTTTCATTTAGGAGAAATCAATCAGCGCCGTATTTGCAAAGAAATATATTTTAAACAGTCCATCATAGAAGCATTTTTATGTTCACGTGAAATTCGGACGCAGGAACACCACCAATATGGCGATCGATGATTAGTGTGGTCTTTATTTTTGGTAAATTCGAAAAACGACAGTACGGGAACTTTCACGTGTATTTACCGCCCGAAAAATATTGGGACTTTTAACATAGGCGTCCAGACTCACTGCACGGCAACGGGCTTAAACCAATAAAAAAACATCAGCATAATTTCGTGATTATCTATCATCACACATCACAAACAAGAACATTGATTTACGTTATTGTGTATCACGTTTACGCTTTCGCATGCATTTCAAAGTTCTACGCTCTACTCCACGGTGCACATCAACATTTAACGCTCGCTTGTTACCGGTGGCGTGAGACTGTTTCTGAATGATTTATCATCATAACGAAGATTGAGCGCAGTCTTCGAGCGACGCTGATCTATTATTTGGGATCCTGAACAAGAATATTGACCGAACTATAGCCTGAATACCGACGCACACACACACACGGAGTAGTTCGACTGGCATTGTTTAGTAGGGATAATTTGTGAAGCAATTCAGGCTAACAATACGAATGTCCTTAGATAATTTCACAGTTCATTTTTAACCCTTCGAAATTCACAATCAGGATGTATATGACGGAGAAAATGTGACGAAGAAAATATACGTATGGACATTAAAACAAAAAAAAAGACCTCTATTCGAAAATGAAATTCGGTTTCCAATCCAAAATAACAATCCTTGTAGCTTGGAAGAGAAGGATTGCAACAGCGGTGCCTTGTAAAGTTCAACGACCCAACGTTGCTAAATTGTCTTTTTCCCAGAACGAAGTACTGAAAACTACCTTTAATAAAATCAAATTTAACTATGAAAACCACTCAGCCTCTGCCTCCTGTCCCCCATGGTTGCTAAATGCAAAACCAATATCAACCCAAATGTTAACCCAAAATGTCAATATGAATTAAGCTTAACTGGTGAATTCTATCATGAAACATATTCCTTAGCAATTTATTAATTTATTCTGAAATGCTGATTTCCCTTGACTTCGAAATTTATTTGAAATAAAAAATAAAATGTAAGCAAAGTGAACGGACTGGGAACAAATTTGAAAGTTCAATGTTAAGAATGAACATTCAGAAAGTCTGGCAGGACAGGGAGGCTTGCGTGAGGTCTTATAGATCTGTAGTTCACCTATGATTTATTAACGATTGGCCTTTCCTTTGTAAAGTTCAGAAGTCTCTCCGTTGTGGTAGCTGGTCTGGAGACCAGGGCAGTGTAATCCAAAGCCTTCAAATCCCAGGTCAGAAGCATTCCTAGAAAGAGTCCCGAACTAAATCGATCTATGCTCAAGTATTTACGAGCCTTTTTTACTTCGGCTGTTAAAATACACTCTCTACAAATGCATCGGCACTGAATAGCAGTAACACTTTTTGATTTGCCCATCCGAAACGCATTGTTATTTCATGTTGACATGCTATTTTCGGTGTACTCGAGACAATAAACGAATACGGATTTAAAATTCAACAGCACTGTTACTACACGACACTATAAACATCAACCATGGAAGAAAGAGAAAGGAATTTACAGTGCAATCTTCACGATTCCTGCAGTTTGCTTCCCATAAAAACCTATATTGCCTTGATTGCAGCTTTGAGAAAGCGACAAAGGCCTCGCACAAACTCCACCTGATTCGTTTGTGTTCGATCGCATGGCTTGAAAAATAGATGTCCTGAACTACACTCTCTCAAGAGCCCAACTTTTTATGTAAAATGAGAAAAAAATCGCAAATCTGTGAAATTTGCTGCAAGATTGTGGTGTGTAACTGCATGGGCACTCGTGCTGAAATGACGGCTGAAGCTCTAACGTCCTGAATTTCATTTAATGGTCTAAGATGTAAATCTTTGAATAACGTTTGTTTATGTGCGTCAAGATTATTTACCCTCTCATTATTTTCACTTCAAAGGGCTCAGTAGTATGAATTTTTCAACAGTATAAACTGAGCATTATCAAACTGGTCATTCGCGATAAGGTTTGGGGACCGGCCTCTAGCTCAGGAATGAGAGGACGACGAATGGTGCTACAGTACGGCGAAAGTATGGTGAAAGCATGGCGAAAGTATGGTGAAAGTATGGGACTACAGTACAACAAAAGTATGGTGAAAGTAGGGTACTATAGTAGGGCGAAAGTATGGTACTACTGTAAGGCGAAAGTAGGGCGAAAGTATGGTACAACAGTGAGGTGAAAGTATGGTGAAGTGAAGGTATGATACTACAGTAAGGTGAAAATGCGGTAACACAGTGAAATCGTTTGCAAGCAATAACACTGAGCGTAAGAGATTTCGTCCAGCTGATGCAAGCCCAGACTATTTAGCTAGAAAATAACATCAAGGAGTTTTTCTTGTGTGCTAGAATCAACGCAGTCTGTCTACTTTAGCATAATAGCCATGCCGTAGAAAATATTACCACCATTTTCAAATATGTTGACACTACCGATAATTTCAGTCACTGTGATTATTTTTTTCTAAAATCTAGGTGAAGATGGGCCGAGAACCGAAACATTTTTCCTCTAATATCCAATTTAAAAAACGCTATGTGTTATTTTTACTCCAAGCTTTCGTTGCAAACAATTTGTAGCTAAATAACTAAACGAATTTGGCCAAGCATCATGAAATAAACTTGAGGGAAATTCACGACAAGTATTTTTGAGGGTGAGGTTTTTCATGCCGAATTGTATGAATTAATACTAAATTTATAAATGATAAGCTATTAAATGAGTAATTTCAGCTTATATGCTTTGAAATGAAATAAAATTAGATGATATTTGAACATGTGCTGTCAAAACAACCCGAGTTTGATAAGGGGAAAATCGTGAAATGTAGTATTAGGCTATAGGCAAAATATTGGCCAAATTTAAGTCAATGTTTATGAAATGTTTTGGGCCATGGTCAAAGTATTGTCTTAAAATTCATCAAATGTACTGGGCCATGGGCAAAATTCATTCATGTTCTGCGAATAAAAACTATGTAATTGCAAAAATATTTAGCAACAATTCGAAGATCGGAACAACAACTATTTAGCACAAAGTTCGTCAAAACACTCGAAAGAGTATTTCTCAGCATATAGCTTCTCACGATGCTCAAAAGCGTATTGTGAGGAGCAGACGACGACATTTAAGTTATAATTAACATCCCGTCAATTCCTGAACTTACGAGGGCGTCACTGAAAAATAAACGCTATGAACTGTAACGATTTCCTATAACCAGCGAGCCATTGTGTCGGACCATAATTCTGCAGCATGGTGACACATTGACCAGGCTCGTTTGGATGTCTACAACAAATATAGCAACTCCGTATCTTGGGAGTGTGTGCTATTTAGTATATATATTCCATGTGAGCGTGTTTGCTGTCGAACAAAAAAAGGACAATCTAATTACTCCTAATCTGTTCACAAAAACTTTAAGCAATCACTTGCCAGGAATTTTTTTCAATCAATTGGCGAAATTGGTTCCTTATTACTGGGAAATGACAGTTCATTAAACACGAAACCAATAATGAATGAGCTCTAGATCTCTCAGTTATTTCTCATCGCAACGAACTTTACGCATCGAATTTACTGAATCCTAGCACTCAATTTTCAACAGTTAAATTTAAGAAATTGAACTGTGCAGGGTATATCTAATATTTCCAGGAACCTGCTCATTAATAATATTGCAGAGCTCAGGAAGACGAGAAGAAAGGCTAAATGTGAGTCAGGATCACTTATTCAAGATCTCAGTGAAATGTTAATGAAGCAAACACGTAAGCCAACTACATAAAGGTAACTTCGACGCCGAGCAGTTTTTAACAACGGCTTTGCGTCTCGTCCTGTTTACTCGAGCCTTTACGTGCGTTCTTCACGAATATTTATTTTGGCGAGCTAGTGGCTATAATGAACACGTGGACCCCTGCTGACTAGAGCTATTGTTCTGAAGGTGTCATAAACAGAAATCGGGCTGCCCTACTTAGGTCACATGGCACTAGCAGATCTTTAAGCATCATTTCTAATGCTGTCTTTTTGTAATATAATACTGTTATCAGTGTTTGGAAATCGTATCGTTGGTCTTCTCCAGAAAGTGCCGGTCTATTAAAGATGATATTTTGCAGACTATCGACTATCAAGTGTAATTTTGTAGAAGAGGGTTGTTAATATAACTATTGTTTTCCCTTGAACTCTTACTTTTTCGATTTGAATATTTTTGTTTAGGACTTAATCAGGCGTTGAGGAGCACCGGGAAAGAAAGCCTAAAATATCACGTCAAAATTTATACGTCATGGAAATTTGTACATAGAAGTAAGTTATCATCTCTTACCTTTTTTTATCGTGAATCGGAGTAAAAATTAGAAAAAAATATCAATAAATTACCAGCTCCTAGTAACACTAGTGCCGTTGAGCAGCGCTTCTTGCGAATTCAATGTTATCAATGGCAGGCACACGATCATTCTTAGTGAACTCTAAGTCATCGATGCTTGTTCCCACGATAACTAGCGACAGTTTTCCTGCTATTCTCTAAAAAATAACATTAACAAATATCTTAGTTTAGAAAACATTTCTCGCGGGTAATGCGATTGAAGTACTACAATCTGAATAAATTACTTAATTTTGACCACACACCATATATTTAAACTATTTAAAACAATTTAAACATTTTATTTACCACAGGTGATACAGAGATAGAATGTTTCTTAAGTCTAGTACAATGGTCAAATTTGAGTATAGCTACCTGTGGGCCCGAATAAGTTCAGTGACTTCTATATATAGGGCATCCTACCATCCTACCAGTGACTTCTAGGGCATTTATTCGAGCTTGATCATCAAGGCATTATTGGTTCGACGAACAGAAACAATTATTTTGTGTGTCAGAGCGTTACACCGAAGAATTAATCAATTTATATTTATTTACTAATTCTGTCGTCGGAGCCCACTGAGCCATCGTGTCAGGGTCTCAAATCATTGGCTGAAGAGCCCGTGAGTGTACAAGTTTTGTAATGTTGAAATTTATGTATTGTAAAGCTGTAAAGTATTTATTGTAATGTTGTAATGAATACATTGTAATGTAATGTGTACATCATAATATATTATATTTATTGTAATGTTGAAATGTATTTATGTTATGTTGTAATGTATACGTTGTAATGTTGTAATGCATGTATTGTAATGATGTAATGTATGTATTGTAATGTATTGATGTATTTATTGTTTTGTTGTAATGTATTTATTGTTTTGTTGTAATGTAAATATTGTAATGTCTGTTCGGAAATGATCTCTGCCAGCACTTGGGCACAAGTACTCGTCAAGTAAAGAAGTGCACAGTGCTTGATATGTTTTTGTCCTAGAATTTGTGAGAGCTTTTCACTACCACCGTCACGCATGCACAAGGAACACTTTCTTACAGAAAAAAATATTCAGGAAAAATGAATTTGGCTTCTTAGATAACCACGAACAATTGTTCTTCTATTCGTGCCCTTTCTTCCGGACAATAATCGTAACAACACTGGGCTTGAATAAGCGTTCCTGTACTTCAGGCGAGTTAATTAGGAGAACTAATTGCCCTTAGGGAACAAATTGTTCGCCTCACCTTCCTTGGTCATGAAAATACAATGCGACAGAAGTTGTTGCAACATCGAACGCTAGAGCATTCCTTCATTTTTGTTCGTTATTACCAGGCAGCAAGCTTATTAGAGACGGGACAAAGAAAGCGGGCTTCTCGTTAACAATAACAGAGAAATAGATAGCCTTTTGGTCAGGCATGCATGCTATTGTCTGACAGCCTTATTAGACCTACAAACAAAAGCGCTCTATCATTTCAACAATCAGCTCAAGCCCGATCTATTCCCAACCGTATCGGACAGCTCGCCACACAGTCAATACTGGAGGATATGTCACGTCACATTGTCTAAGGCGAATTTGTTCTAACATCTTGTCAACATGAGTTGGATTTGCTGCATAGGCTAGCACAGGAAGGTCATATTAACCTTATAGTTCTCATTAATGATGTTTCCTTTGTGAATGTACGAATTTCCTGGTACAAACTTCCATCGAATTTCAGTTCAATTTGTCCCTAGCATGGTTTTTTTGTCACCCTCTGCACAGCACTAGGTCGCCACTTTTAAAATTTTAGTATTAAGAGTCTTAAGACATCGACGACTCACACAGTTCCTATGGTACTTCCAGAAATTATATCATTACACTACACCGAATAATAACATGGCAGTTGGTAGGTAGGTAAGCTTGTTTTCCTGATAAAAAGTAGACGGATAAATTATACAGTTTTGTGCGAGAGATCAAATTTAAAATGAAAAAAGTCACCCATTGCTTTTTCTAGTAAATGGTGAAAAAGAGACACCCGCGGTGTAAATTTAACTGTCCTGCCACATTTTAAGCACCCTTTCCCCAATCACTTTCTAATGTGCATCATTTTTCAATGGTCAAACCTGTACAGTTAAGCTCTTATCTGAATATGCGTTGCCACAACAATAAGTGTAGCTGCTTTCAAGTTATAGTCTAGCACGATTTATTCAGCAGAATGATCCATATCGCGTTACGAAGCAGGAACGGTCTGCCCAGATATGCAAGCTGAGATGAAGACCTCAGAGTCGTTTACAGCAGTGCTTTCCTTCAGACGTACGCTTGCTCATATGTAATAAATGATATAAAGCTCCAAACCCTTCCGAGTGTCGTGCAAAAAAGGATGCTGAGGTTTTCTGCTATCACGAATAAGTATTGTGACTAGTCGTAAGAAATTGTTTGCAACCTATGACAAAAGAATTAATTAAGCGAAGATTATGTAAGTGATAATTTCCTCTACGTTTGAAGTTTTGTTTTCAATTTTCGATACAAAAATCGTCCTACTGGCATATTTTATTTGATGGGGAGTCAGGTTATTCGCGAAAACTTAGTATTTTGCTCATTTATTCAAAGAGAAATATTCAAGGCTTGTACCTTGTCTCGTCTACAGTAAAGTTTATCGTTACGCAATCAAATGTTACAGTTTGCAAAAAACAAAAATATTCATCGAAAGAAAAAGAATTGAAATTTGAAGCTACGTACAACTATATCGAAGTGTTTGAAATCATCAAATTGTTTTATTCATGTCAAATACCATTGTAACTAACAGTTTCAAAACCGTAGAGATATTTTTTCAAATATTAACAGGAGGCAACACATCAGGGCTCTCTCACCGCCTTAAATCTTTAATAAAATCATATTTTCACGATTCAATTTTTGATAAAAATTCAGAATTTCTAAATTAAACAAATAAAATTATCCCCACACCTTCCTTTGATGCTGTATTGTACCAATTAAACACAAATAACCATTAGCTAACTACACAACTTATAATGATATCACAACCTGCCTACTCATTATAACCTTCATTTAGTTCTTGTTCAACTACACTGGGTGCAAAAGTAAAATAACAAACATATCTAATTGCATATTTGCAGAAAAGCGTGCTCATTTTTAATTCGATTTCAGGGATCTATTAACTTTAAGATATTTTGAAACCAATGATGGTACTTTTGTAACATGTCTATTGGGAATAAAATGTTTTTCTTTTTTTTTAATTCAAAATAGTACTTACTTTTCCCCGAACGTTGCTCTCCACATCAACGAACCAAATTCATTCAGAAAACTTCCACGCTGAAGTACGCGTAAACTCCCCTGCAGAAATTCTGGAGTATAACTCTCGCTCCCAGAAACACTTCGGCTTCAAGAAGTGCTTTCATGGATGAACTATTAAATAAACGACACTTCCGTTGCACTGCAGACTGCCTCTCCTTACGTCAATCTAAATCGACGCAGTAAAATATCAGAGATTTGTAAAATCGGAAACTCGGCTTGCAGACTCGGTAACTAAAAATCGGAAGCTCGATTTGCGGACTCGCTAACCGAAAATCGGAAGCTCAGTTTGCAGACTCGGAAACCGTAACTCGAGTCAAAGAAAGCAAGCACGAAGAAAGCAACGGCGGAGTCCTTCGTCCGAAACGCGGATGACCGTCGCACTGCCTTCGCTCGGTCCGGGTTTGGCATTTATGCCTCAGTGTCCGACAGCGCGCCTCGTCATGTGCCTGTAGTAATCAATACAAGAGAACTCTTGTGCAATCTTTTTGCTGTTCCTCATTTATGTGTGCTCCTTAGCTAAAGTTTCTATTTATGCCGTGGAATACCTTCGTTTGTTGATTTAAAATACATTGTTCATCAAGGTTCTTGGACGTAAAAATTCAGGGTTTATTTGTTGCATAATCATGTTAGAATTGATAATGTCATGCTCGCCTTGAGCAAGCACATTTTTTCATGCAAATTCACGTTGGCTAATAGTGATAAATCGTATTTATCTTACTTGTTATGAAAGTTCTTTTGTTTTTGCTAAACATTCTTGCATTTTTTTCAAATGCATCATTCAAATTACATGCACTCCAACCGGTTTAAGCTAAAATACTCTTTCTGGCAACTGCTATTTGCTTCCTTGTCACACTGACGCAAGCTACAGTTGTCGAGCTATATTACTCAATTTCTTTTCTCTCACACTTCTAATTACAGTAACTTCTCCTTTATCTTTGCAAGGATATTTCTTGTTAAGATGAAAAAGGGTGCTTCCTGTATAATCTCAATCGACATTCAATCAGTACATTTCCTCATTTTTTCTGTAGTAATTCGGGAAGGTTTTCTGAAGCGCTATAAAACTTAAACTTGCTGTGGCTTAGACAAACTTCGACAGCGGTTGCTTGAATAATTTACAACTACGGCTGATCAAACACTCTTTGCTGATGCTAGTACACACACAAATACTGTAGCTTCAATCACTAGTGATGTTCCAGCCCGTTTTCCTACCTGCTGTTATTATCGACATAAGTTCTCAAGAACTAGAACGGAAATCATTAAATAGAGTGCCTCACAGCAAACAAACCTTCCATAATTGAACAATGGCTTTCAGGTTTCACTAATGGCCGCGCCTTTTTCGTTAAAATAATCATTCGACCCAGTTCAAAAATTACCGCTGGTATCTGCGCATATTAGAGCAGTAACGTAAGCAAAGACCTGGAAAGGAAAAATTTGGACTGATTCCAAAACACGCCAATCTTCTCTTAGTCAGTTTTAGAAATTGTTGAAAACAACTATCTTTCACATTAGCTAAATTATGGAAAGGAAATTTTTTTTTTCATCTCTCAATTAGAAAATTTTACGCATATTACATTCATGACTATCTTACTTCTTGATAATTTTCAGTTCTTTTTCGATGGGGATTTGCGTTCAAAGAATTTTATGCTATGAATTTTTTTTTGGGTCAGAATCTCCTAAGAACATTATAGCCTCACCATGGAGATGTTAGAGAAACAAAAATATCGATATAACCACTGCTTTATTTCCTTTGCTTATCTAGCTTTTACCAAAATTAAATTTTCACCGAAAAAAGATCTAGTACTATAGTTGGTCACGAATTGCTATGAATGCGGTTTGCCTCTTCAGACAGAGGTGACCCGCAATCCAAGATCACGTGAGGCATTCGCACATGATGTTGAGTTACTCAGTTGGTATGACTTTAACTACGAAAGTGCGAATCTGCATTGGCTCCAGAGTCACGCTCAAGTCTGCACGTGGTGATACTGCCTTCTCAGAACTCTGGTGCATGGAAACGCTCTCTGAGAAGCTGCTGTAGAGCTCTGCCATCATTTCCATCGGGGAGAAAAAGCTATTTTCAGGCGACACTTCATCTACTTCTTGGACTTGCGCCTCGACTGACTCCTGTCCTTCCACAAGCCACTCCAGACGGTTGCTCTCACTCAGCCACTGGTTGGCGGACAGAACCGTTTCTTGGTCATCCGTGATTGTGAAATCCACGAACAAGTTCTGTAAAATTAGAAATCATTATCGAAAGAATCATCTAGTGAGCTGCGTAAACGGTTGCCAAGGTTTTGGGTGTCAATAAGTAATCCTGTTATGGTTATAATTTTGAAGCGGAATCAAGACATTATAAATTCGAGCGCATTTATGTTTCTTTGATATTATCACGATTTGAGTCTTTATTATGATTTTTCTTAATTTTTCTGTCAAAGAAGATGCACATCAATTTACCCAGTGTCCTTTGCCAAAGGATTCCAGAGAAATGGAAGTGGAATTATTTGTACTCCATTCGCGTGAATCGATTCTAGTACGTTACTCGCATGCCTGACCATAGTATTCAGCATTCGTGTTGTTCAGGGATTGGTATCCCAGGCTACAGGATTTAAATCATGCATTTTGACTTGATTCAGTTATTTCAACATCAAGATTAACGCGTAGCAGTGATACACACCTCCAAGTTCACGGTGACAGGGACGCTGAAGTCTTGGCTCTCGCCCACTTCGAACATGTGTTCCAGGCGCAGCAGGAATTCCCCGCTGGAATACCAAGGTTCCAGGGTCATCAGGTGCACCTGTTCAGGTAATGGGCTGCTCACACGGGAGACCTGGAAAGCAGACAGGAATTTTTGGAACAACTGTAAAAATCTTATTAGATATATGCCAAATTGGATGAATTGGGGAACAGTACTTGCGATACAACCTGGCACGTACTTTGAAAGCCAAACCTGAGGAAAAAGTTGTACTCCGACTACAAAAATTTAAAATGTTCAAGTTGGGCACTTTGTGGTTTGTGAGTTGCAAGACCTCAAAAGCAACAAATGCAGCTGAATGATTTCCATGTAATTAAAAAAAACTGATCATTATAGTGTCACTACCATGTCAGGGAATTTTTTTACGGATTATCAATTTTTTTTACGGTTGGTGAGACAGTGAGATAAAATATCAGAATTTACCTTTGTGATGCTTTTCATTACGTATGTTTTTATGCAGATATGTTATCTAAGAGTCCAGAGCTAATGTCGCTTCTCCCAATATTTACATACATTATTTATAGGTTAGCTATTACTCTAAGCTGTTAAACATTTAATGCTCAGTTGTCAAATATGTGTAACTAAGTCGCACAACGAGTAAAACAATTTTCGAGGTCGTTTGTGAATCTGGAACTGGGGACTCATTAACGAACTGTAGAATTTCTCGAATGCTAATAGGGGTAATCCAAATTCCAGGACTCACAGGTGCTGGAACAGGATCACTGCCGTCCTGGAACAAGAGGAGCGGCCTCATGAACAGCTCTTCTCCCAGTCGCCGGTGCAAGCATGCAAAGTCGCAGTCTGCGGTGGCTGCGTCGCTGTTAGGTAAAAAATATATTCATTAGAGAAGAAAATGTTGAATTTGAAATTACTTAAAGCAAACTCGGAGCTCTAAATTAAATAAGAAGAACACTGGCATGACACAGTGCTTCTATCTGTTCGCCTATGTCCTGGATCACAGGTGCCTAGCGTCCCTGGTAGGTAAAAGGATATTCATCAGACAAGACAGAGTTGAGTTTACTATCCTTTAAAGCGAAGCGGGAGCTTAAAATGAAAAGAGTAGAGGAGTGGGACGAAACAGTGCTTCTATCTCATACCACACACATCGCAGGTATACAGGAAAGGAAATGGGATTTAGGGATCTTTGAAGAGAAATGGTTCGTGGTTAATACTTCCACTAATTTAGTGTCAAGCTTTTCAAATGTTGGATGTTAATTGTTGGATTAAATAGTTAATTTATTTGCATTTTGAGGTTCATCGGTTAGATTAATACAATCCAAATAGTTGTACTGAGCTTTAAAGTGTCGACAAATTCATTCTTGAGATGAGATAAGACATGAAATTAAAAGCGTGTTACAAGTGCGAACGCGGCGCTCAGGTGCGAATTACATTAGTACTCGAGAATAATACTAAATGTTATGAGTGTAGAACAACCAGGTGTAAGAAAAGGATGCAATGCGATGAATAGCTGTTGCTTGATCAGTAAATGTTATAAAACTTTATACTTTGATACTATTTTAGAAGAATAATTGAGTGTAAATGTGATCATGGTGAATTTTTTCTAGTCGCATAGAATCAATGTGAAAGAAAAATTTTGAATGTAGTAGTAGTTCATTTTGAAAATATGTATGATGAAATCGCACGTACACACGTATGATAACATATTTAGTGACTGCATGGGATTGCACAAGTCATTTAATTAAATAAGCAAAATGTTCATGCATTGGAACTTACTGGAGGAAAATGCTGTCGGAAAAATTCCTGGATGAAAACGAAATTAGACTCGTCAAAACGAAACAAGAATATTGAGTTGCGTTTTTCTTGCAGTGAATATTAAAAAATTTCCAAGATTTATTGAGCTTGCATTAACTTCTGATGATTTTTTGGAAAAAATTGTCATGATTTTGACGTCATTTCTAAATTTTCTAGGAAAAACATTGTCACCATAGAGAACACCGAAAAACTCATGAATAAAATAGAAAAAACAGTGAGCTTAGAAGTGATCTTTTTAAAGCATTGAATCACTTGTAAAAGACGATATTGTGGTTTCTTAACAGACTGCTAGAGAACAATTTGACACCGAACTTCCAAACAGAAATGTTATTACCTGTGTAGAAGCCAGTGCTTGCCACGAGCAATCAGTCCTATTCCGTAGGCAACTTCGTTGAGCGCTTCTCCCACGCCGAAAGCGTCGTCGTGCAGCAGCCTCCGGTGCACCATGAGCTCTGCCTGGCCTTCTGACAGAGACGTTCCTCCCTGGAGTCACCGCAGTAAAATGGGAAAGTCAATACCAAAGTCGTGCAAGTGTAAAGATCTTAAGCCCAAATGCAGAAATTAAAGGTTTTGTGTAAATTTACCGAGCCAGCAAAGTTTCTCGAGAGTCTTGAAAAAAATTAAAATTCATCTAGAAAATTTTTTTTCGACGTTTGGAACTGTAAAATTCGTGGTCCGCTTGTCGTCATAAATTGCCCAGAATATTTCACTAGAGTACAATGAGTCGCCAAACAAATACACTGGAAATTGTATTACAAATTTATAAAACCACGTAAAATTTACACATGCACAAACTAAAACAGCATCAACCAATTTCTTCATATGCAATATAAATCATCTGTGTTATAAATATAACCTATATAAAAATCACAGTAATGAAAATAATTTCCAGCCCGTTTTCATAACACCATGTTTTAAAATTTTTAACTTCATGTGAGCGACCTATTTTACAGCCACAATCATTTTGTGTTAATTTCACAAATGTGGAGAAAAAAGGCTGCTCGATGACAAATACACGCTTACATTTTTTAGACACACCAATTTCACAGCCGGGCAGTAAAAAATCAATATACCTAAAGCATGTTTTAATTCCACTATCATTGTCTCCAAAAAAGCCGGGCAATAAAAATCTGAAATATACCTAACGTATGCTCTAATTTTACGATCATTGTTTCCAAAAGAATCAAGAACACGAACACAGTAGGTACCTGCGCCCTGTCATTGAGCACCACAAAGCTGCCCACGTCATTGCTGGACTCCAGCAAAATGCGTGCAGTGACCGGGTAGTAGTTCCAGGACACTGGCTCCGTGATGTTCTGCTCCCATGTTTCCCGGTAGTCTTTGATTCCTGCAACGAGCAGTTTAATTCAATTTCGAAAATTATTCTTCTCTTCCTGTCATGAGAAGTTTATTTCAACTTTGAAAATGAATTTTTCAATTCCTGTGATGCGCAGTTTAATTCAGTTATAAAAATCATTCCCGCATTTGAAAATCAGTGAAGTACTATTTGAATCAATAAACTGTTAAGTGGATTAGATACTTAAATGACTCGAATAGGGGAGGGACGATTTAGTGGCGTTGTAGTGCCCTACCTTAGGTACTCCTCAAATCTCCATTTTAGTCACGCAACTGTTCAGTAATATTAATATGTCTCAATGTAAATTTAATTAACAAAAGTTCCCACTTTTTCTCCGCGTATCACTAATACCAACCGCAGGAGGGGTATATAAGTAAGGCCGCTGCTTCACTTGCCGCAATATGGAACTCAATGGCTGACGCAGCAGCACCTGGCCTCACAACTGGTGACCCCAGACGAATCGCCAGCCTCCCAGCAGTCTCCAGCGGTTTCACCATCGGGCCTAGGCTTCTACAGTGCATACTCCTAACAACTGGTAGCCCATCATCAGCCATCGCTGCTCTTCAGCCAATCTTCAGCGCTGGGTGTTTCTGTTATCACAAGAACTTTTACCAAGTGCGAAAATGCACAACCGAGCCGCCAAAACGCCCACAGCACGCCTTATCGCACGGCCTCTACGCACAGCCTTTTTCTGATATTTTTT
This sequence comes from Morinoia aosen, assembly GCA_030386875.1. Taxonomy (NCBI): domain Eukaryota; kingdom Metazoa; phylum Arthropoda; class Malacostraca; order Amphipoda; family Talitridae; genus Morinoia; species Morinoia aosen. The sequence continues at coordinate 1,829,022 of CM059571.1, forward strand.
TAGACATTCCAACAACTGATGCCTGAGCAGATTCGGGTCTTGGTTTTATCTCAACCTTTCAGATAGCAACCGATTATCTCCAGCATCCATGAGATCGATTGCAGAACAATATCTGAGGTGTAGACAAAGATTCCGTGAAACACGATCAGTGTCCAGAGTTTTTGATTCATTCCTTCTACTGGAGAATTCAGTCCGAAGATGCATCGTTGGCCAGATAATGAAAGTCCATGTTCATCTTGTTCGGAAGGTTAGAGTAGTCTTGAAATAGGCAGTAAGATCTTTCTGCAACATTGTGTGCTGATTCACAGAATCCAGGTGCATCAAAGATCGTATCAATTTCAGAGGTAATAGTAGATGTGAGACTGTGGTCCTGATACAAACGCCATTACTGGAATCAAAATTTCCTCTCATAGCAGGAGTTCTTGATGCATCAAGAATAAAACGTCCAAGAATAAAACGAGTTATTTTCTCTCCACACAGTGTCATTGATTGAAAAGGATATATTTGAGGATTGTTTTCATGTTTGATTCCAAGCTTGCTTGGTACAATCTCATGTTGAATGGGAGTTTAGTGAAACATTTCGTTGTTTCTTCACCAAGTTCTTTTTCTTTCACACACATCGAGAAGCAATTACAGATATCCACATCAGTAATAATGCTTATGATAGATTCACAAACACTGGCTAGTCTCTACTTGAGTGTTCTTATATCACTCGCCATTGCTTTCGTTTGGATTTCTTGGGATATCTTCCATACTAAACATGGTGGTATCATGAATCATATTTCTGCAGCCTGTACATAGAGATATATCACTTAATATATAGATCTGTACTATCTACATAGAATTAAAATTTTTCACATTCGAGGATTTTTTATTTTCAGCATAACTGAGCAAAAAGAAACAAGCTAAAGACTTACATGGTAGGACAAAGAAGTTGTTCATTTTCATGAACAAACCCGACCAGTAAAATAATTGGTACCCAAAAATTTTCAACAGATTTAAAACGCGTATGTAGATGTGTATTTTCTTCGGACTAAATTCAGTTTCAGTGGGATATGTGAAAAGGAAAATTTTTCTCATGTAATTAGTGATCGTAAGATATGCGAAGTTCTCATTAAGGACTTCGAATAGACGCAGGGAATCATTTTCGAACTCCCAGAAGTTATAAGTGATAGGAGGAACTTGAATAATCTTGAACAGCATGTTACTTCCTCTTCTTTGGGAAAAAAAATGCAAACCCGACTTGTGATATTCGAATGAAACATCGATTTCGATTCACGTAACCATGTAAATTAGAAAATTTTATACATTTCATTATAGCCACTTACTCTTTTGCATCTCACGACCATTGGCGTCGGTGTAGAAGGTGCTGTCCGTGGCCATGCCCTCCACGGTGTACCTCGTGATCACCTCCTTGCCGAAGTCGTCTCTGCACGATTTGCCTCAGATTTAATTTTAAAGGTCAATTTCGTTGCTGCTGAGGGCAGATTCATCAAATAGTGAAATGCATGTGACTCAGATGAAATTACAATGGTAAAAAATACCTACGTAAAGATTAAGTTGACTCATTAAGTAGCAAAACTTTAGCTCACTCAATAGAGATGGGTCCAACGAGCCACTCAGACTCGACTTGGCTGAAGCCCGAGTAGGTCCTGATCACTTCAGATGCCCAGGACCCGTACTCGACGTGAATCTCGCTCACGACTTCGCCTGGTCAGAAATAAGTTCATAAATGCACTGATTAACAGTCGAAAACTGCCAACAACTTCGAACAATCGCGGGTGATGACTGAGAGTACAACATTTATTTTCGAATTTAGTTTACTCTTGAGTTTAAAAAGACAAAGACACGCCTGTAGAATAAGGCTAAAATTAATTAGATTAGGTTGCACCACACGGCAAAGCTTTAAAATGATGGTTCTAGCGAAGACAAAAGATTTAAAATACATATCTATTAAAATTAGGACGTTTCGATCATCTATATCATCATCAGTTATTCTGAAATACAAGAAATGACAAATTAAGACCGGGAATAAAACCCATTCAGCAAGTAATATAATATGTACACAAATGAAATTTAAAAAAGAAAATTACGTAATACCTATTTTCAATGGATAGGAAGACTGCATGTCATTAAGGTTAGGTTTCAATTTGCTAATAAAGAGGGATTCAAGAATGCGTAAATTAAAACAAGAACTTGCAGAACCTAATATTGAAAAATTTTTGAGTGAGATAGTTTTATTAAATTTTTCAGCATGGATTCTAACAGCTGAATGGGAAGGCCCACTTAATGGGATACCAGTCCTAAAACTTCTACCACTGTGTTCAAATACCCTCGTAGATAGCAACCGAGATGTCGAACCGACATACACAGACCCACACAGTGGGCAACAGTACTTGTATACAACAGAGGAAAGCATTGAAATGGGTAGCCTATCTTTAAAATGAAAAAATGAACCAATTTTGAAATTATTAACCAAAATAATTCGAAGGTCAACACAGGGAAAGTATTTCACAACTAATGAGAGCAATTGTATTTTCAACTTCTCAGACTGAACACCGAAGTAAGGAATGGTGACGAACAATTTCTTCTTATCTACAGTCAACACAGTAGCAATGGTGGAATGCTTTTTATTTAAAAATTGCTTGAGATATTTTTGAATAAAATATAAAGGATAACTATTTTTACAAAAAACTGCTTTAAAAAATCAAACTCATTATGCAATAATGAATAACTTGAGCATATTTTATAAGCCCGAAATAAAAGGGTTTTCATGCTATTGATTTTAAATATAAAAAAAAGAATACGAGAAATAACTTAAACCCAAACCAGTAAAAGTGCTTTTCCTATAAACAGAGGTACAAAAAATGGCTGAAATTTCAGGTAGTTGAAAAGAATATCTTTGGAAGACACAGCTTTCACTCTCATTAAAAGAACTTCGCGACTGCGCAATAATAAGTAATTGTATACAACTACGAGTGAAAACGAATGAAAACATCAAGAATTAATGATATCGATATCGATAGAGGTCTTGCAGCTATGCTTCCCCGAAAGTGAACACACTTCTAAGTAATTTAGAAACAATTTCACGCAACTCTCAATGTAATTTCCATGGTATTCAATTTTCTTACCGTCATACTGCACGGTGCTGGTGACTGCCAGGGGCTCGGGCTCGGTTCCGTTCGGCCGGAAGATGTACGCGCCTGAGGCCCGTTTTGTTGGTATAAGGTTAATTCCGTCCATCCCGTAGTAGAAGAGCTTCTCACCGGTAATCTGGTTCGAGTAGAACCATTCAATTTTGTATACTTTTCATGCGTTATGACATCATCTCACACATTACAAGATTAACTTAGAGTTTGTGCATTTTGACATCATTTCGCACGAAACAAAGTAATACTCGTGAGAATACAACTGTGACGCATCGCATGGTTATAGTTCCTAGGGGATGCTCTCGCGTAAAGTAAGCTGGCAGCGAGGCTTACCAAATTTTAACTGATTTGTTCGATAGGAGCTCCATATTTATAGACAACAATTATGCGAATTTATTCCTCATAGTTTGAACAAACAAAATTTAATTTGAAACAGATTGTAGATTGTAATAATTTACCGCTTGCTCCCTGATGCCGTCTTGGGTGTCATAGATGATGCCACTCAGGCCTGAAGAGCCGTCCGCTCTTACTGACACTCGCTGGGAATGAATAAGCAAAAAGACGTTCAATCAATGCGCATTAAAATTGCATTACATTTAAAACGAAAATTACATTCTTACTTAAAAGTAACATCCTGAGGCGTGATAACAAAAAAAACATTTAGAGCTACAAATGGTAAAACTATCCTAACGAGAAAAATACTAAATATTTATGACGAGCGAGGAAGATGCAGACAAAAATGAGGAGGTGTATAAGGAAAGGTTAAATACGGGATGTTGCACATAAATCCGACACTTGACAACAAGAAGAGAACAAGAAGAAGCTGTGCTTGTGGGTATGTGCGATATGTGCTTGTGGCACATATCGCACCCGCCTTGAGAGAGTCCGCTCTGCTGGTGGCGGTTATATTGAATACTAATGTAGTATGCAACTTGCTTGCGGTGGCACAGCGGTTAAGGGATCAGACTTGTATGTTGGAGTCGCGGGTTCGTATCCCGGCGCTGGCGCTGCGATTTTCCCCGTTAAGTATAAGGGAAAGCTCAAACACAATACCCCACTCGACCCAGGTGTCGGAAATGGGTACCGGCTTTACGGGGGAACCGTCATGGTGTCCTATATATAGGGTTAGTTATAAGACATTTGAAAAACCAATGCTTAAGATCATTTGTATCAGGCTTGATTGGAAATAAAGCATCCTAAAGATGCCGATGTTTGTTGTGTTGTTGAACTGTTGTCAAATAAAATTTCGGGTAGCTGCATATACAACTAGCGTTTTGATTCCCTTTATTCTTCGTCAAGTGTCGGATTGATCTACACCACCCTGTACAAACAATAAGCACACATACTTGACTGCTGCATAACTATTAGGACACAAGTGGAAAATTTACACTTACCAATAATGTCTAGGCCTAGACTCACCCCTGTCGTGACCACTGCCTCAGTTCCAGGAGGGATTTTCTTCCTCAAAGACCTCTGAGCCTGCCAAGCGCCGCGTGCTGAGGAGCGGGTGATCTGGTACGTGGAGGACCCCAGAGCGGGCACGGCCTGTGCAATGAACACCAGCTCCTGGGTGGCAAGCGAACTGCGGTACGGTATCGCCAGGATCGCGTCAGGTACCGGCACCAGCTGAGAAGTGACGCTGTTGCCTGGTGTGAAGATAGAAATTTGATTAGTTAAGGAAATTGTACAAGAAATGCTTGTAACCTAACGAGTGATGCTACTATGTTTAATCATTCGGTGCTACTATAGCGTGAGGTCTACCGCCATACATCGCTTACCCGGGAGCAGTTTGGGGTGTATAAATTAAGTTTTTATCGCTAAATTAAACGTCTCGAACTAAGTAATATCCATTAGTAACCTAGCATTATGCTATTGTACAAGCTAGAGGTAGATAGATCTCTTGCTGCAGGGTGGAAGACCTGCTGCATCGATGAAGCTTCGCACACACGCTATCTCAGCGCCAATCATTCTTTGGACGCTGAAGAGTTTCCGTGATGTTAGGTGAATGACACTCCTCGTATTGCTCGACAGTTTTTGTTGCGAAATAAGTACCATTCAGTTGTATTATGCATCAAAAAAAGTTTTACGCTGTTTTTAGTTCAGGAAAACATCGCACAGATGAAGCTTCGTTAAGATGGAGTAGATAGGAAATCGGCCTGCTTTAGGCCCCCTTCTGATATTCTCCAACAATTATAAGAAATTCTGGAGGGCTGACTCAGTGAAAGAAAAACGGAATTAGAGGAGCACTTAGATATTTTGTGTAGACCAACCACTCTCAATTTCCTTACCCGCTCAAACACGCACCTGCTATAAATTGATGGTTTTCTTGATATTTTGGACAGCCCTTCAATGCATTCACTAGAAGTATTAACCCTAGAAGTGTTACAAGCATTGCATTCATCTCAGTTAAGTACTGCATTAGAAAACTCTCAGTTGAATGAGGGAGGGGCGAAGTTGTACCCTTTATATTTTAGAAACTCCGCTTATTTCTGAACGAAAATTAAAATGAAAATGAATTGCATAATTGAAAATTCCATTTTATAAATTTATCGAAAAATGATTGGGTATCGAGCTCGATTAAGAACATTTTTGAACTCCAAGTACAGTTTAATTCCAAGTTCATATTTGAAACCTTGTAGGAGGTTACTAATTTTTTGTTGGCACCTCCTTCGAGTCTATCACGGGGTTTAAGACCCGTCAAGGAATAGTAACGAGTCGGTCGCAGAAATGGGTTTATTGTTTAGACTACTGAGGCCAGTAATCTCAAGAAGTAAAATGAATAGGTGATATGAGCCTCGAGACATTAAGATGATATTAGACGTTGCCACATTAACATAACGACATTGTAATGTATGGTCAGGCGCGAGTAAGGTGCAAGTAAGTGGGTAAACAAAAAGGGGGTAGTGGCGGAGTAGGCCTGTGAAAACGGTCTACGTTATTACACATGTAAAGACATATTTCTAGCACTTTGACATGCCTAATGCAATTATTATATCTAGGTACAAAAGATTTAAAAGAAATGACTCTAACGACTATGGACACATATCATTATTAGTTCATTATCACAATTCAAAGTAATGTCTGTAAGTCGCACTAGTAATCACGAATTATCTAAAGAAATAATTATATTATTTTATCGTGAGCTCCGTTCTAAAATTCTCAATGTATTATAAGAACCAAAATTTTACACAGAACACAAGGCACGAAAGTAGTAGTTATTTCATCAACACAATAATTAAACACTGGCAGAAAATAGACACTCACCCAGACGGTTCAAGTTGGGAATACGCTACGTCTACATCCTGACGTAGTAGCTAGGCAAATGGGCTGGTGTCTACAGCCTCACGGTCGGCCTTGGCAAAATGTTGCCATAAAGGTTCACTCAACTCGTCTCGTAAGACGGTGTAGATTTAATCTATTTTAATATTTATTTATCTTTGAATAAAAGACTGTTTAAAAGGTACAAAATTACTTTATGTTAAATTCTAAATTTTTATTAATTATTCAGCAATTGTCCGGGCACCACAGTACTACCCTGGCCAGACGCGGAGCGCACAGAGGAAACTGAGATAGGGAAAGCCAGGTAGTTAGAGGTAAAGGAAATCGAGGGTAGGACATGTGGCGAGAGCCTGTTTTAGGTCACTAAAAGATTGCTCTGCAGCCTCGGTCCATGTCAGCCGTTTTAGCTGCTGGGGTGGTGGCGAAATAGTTTGATTAACATAAAGCATTGTCGACAAGGAGAGGTATCATAGGAGAAAGACCAATATTAGACATGTTATTGAAACATTACAGGTCACGATAACACTGAGGACAGGACACCAGAATATGGGAGTACCGTTATTTTCCGTGGGTACTTCCCGCGAGATTATCGAAAGAAAGTCGTACTATTTGAGGACATTAATAGACTGGGACGATCACGGTGTTTATTTCATAGTACGTGGAAACCAACTCTAAACGACGAGGTGCAACGTTTAGGAAGCGTGACTCAACGCCTTGCTAACGTGCTAAAGTGAGCTGAACAATTATAGAGAGTATCTCGAAATCGGGTAGTTCGAGTTAAAGGAAAATAAGTCCTCTAAAATAAATGATATCAGCAGTACAGGCGTACAAAGGACAAAAGGTGTAAAGTACGAAGGGGTAAAAAGAAAAAGACTAAGGTCAAAGGGGGTAGCAGCGGAGTAGGCCTGTGAAAACGGTCTACGTTATTACACATGTAAAGACATATTTCTAGCACTTTGACATGCCTAATGCAATTATTATATCTAGGTACAAAAGATTTAAAAGAAATGACTCTAACGACTATGGACACATATCATTATTAGTTCATTATCACAATTCAAAGTAATGTCTGTAAGTCGCACTAGTAATCACGAATTATCTAAAGAAATAATTATATTATTTTATCGTGAGCTCCGTTCTAAAATTCTCAATGTATTATAAGAACCAAAATTTTACACAGAACACAAGGCACGAAAGTAGTAGTTATTTCATCAACACAATAATTAAACACTGGCAGAAAATAGACACTCACCCAGACGGTTCAAGTTGGGAATACGCTACGTCTACATCCTGACGTAGTAGCTAGGCAAATGGGCTGGTGTCTACAGCCTCACGGTCGGCCTTGGCAAAATGTTGCCATAAAGGTTCACTCAACTCGTCTCGTAAGACGGTGTAGATTTAATCTATTTTAATATTTATTTATCTTTGAATAAAAGACTGTTTAAAAGGTACAAAATTACTTTATGTTAAATTCTAAATTTTTATTAATTATTCAGCAATTGTCCGGGCACCACAACCTGTGTTAATGACGTGCATGACTCACCTTGGTAATCAGTGACCTCGTAAGGATAGTCGGGCACAGGGATGCGGACAGGCGTGTCGATGGGCCTGGCAATGCTGTTGTACACAACCACCTGGAAGATACCATTCTTCGTAACAAATTTACTTAGAAGTGGCCTCGTTATGGAAATCCCCCTTAAACACATTTTTAATATGGTTGTAAGCTATCTATCATCCACAACAAAAAATTAAGACCAACTGAAAACTTGTTAAACTTGTGAATATTCAGAAAAGAAAGTGAATTCTCCGAGTGTCATTACGCTAAAAAACCTCCTGTAACTTCTTTCAGTCTGCGTGCTGAACTCCAGAGCAGCAACCAACATCCGTCAATGCATGGGGCTGCAAGGAATCATCTCTGAAGCTCCAATAAATCTAAAACCATAACAACAATCACCTGGAAGCTGGTTGACGCTTCTGTCAGCTCGCAGGAAGAGATGTTGCGCTCGGGACAGAATGAAACTGAGTCAGTTGTTGCTGTAGATCCCGCCAAGGATCTGCAATAAATGGGTGAAAAATAATGCTGAAATATTACATTTGTGCCTATATATATTTTTTCATTCTAGGCCTTAGAATGTTATTTTTAGGAGTAAATTGCTGTAAATTTTGCCTTAAGCACTGTAAATGTAGTTCCCAGATTGCTATTTGAATGAGGTGTGCCACATTCACAACCACTACGAGGCCTTATGGAGCAGAGTTAAGGACAACGCTCGGAAGAGGAGAGGAACTTTGTCCGCAGTCATAGCAATTACGGTAATTGAGCTCCGGTCATTTTTTACGAAAGTGTTTCTAGTGATAAGAAAGTTCGTTAACTACTTGCACATATTCACTATGATATGAAGTCCACCCGATTACTCTGAATAATTGGCCTATGAAGTGCATACGATTATGGAGTTCAAAAACCTATCTCAACAAAAATGAACACGAGGACTTTTGAATACATGTATTTTTGCGTAACTCAAGCTAGCATACAAATGTTCAAATCAGATGCTATTAAGCATTCGTATGATCCCTAGCTGACCAATGCTATAAATGCCAAGAAGGAGAAAGGCATATTTAAAAAAATTAATATGTCAAAGTAACTAGCTAGTCCAAATTGAATAAAATTATTTTTCCAGGTATTGTCGCCCACATCAAAACAGACGAAAAACCTATACAATAAAACTACCCTAGGCTCTCACCACATCAACAATGATGACGAAAGCTAGTCAAAGTTGCGAGGGTTATTGCATAAATTCAGTGTGCTATGTCATCCGGAATACTGAATGAGTCAAAACGATATAACCTGCATTATAATTTGAGATATTTCATCACTTCTGGTCTGATAATTAAGTTGCTCCCATCTGAAAATGACGTCTCTTCTTCATGTACATTGAGACACTAGCAAGGGCTCCTACCTGAGGATGGGTGCAAATGATGTTTAATTATCAAAAGAGTGTGATTTTTGAATCATGGTTCAACTGCAAAACTACCAAAGATTAATGCACGGTAACGTCAACTCTATTCAGAAGCACAGTAAAATGTAAAAAAATTCTACAAAAGCAGTAATGTACAGTCCGATGGATTGATAGTAGGGTTTGCGTGCTTTTAGTAGCTACAAGTCCACGTCATATTCATTGAGATTCAGATTTTTACTCGTCTGAGATACACCACTTGCATAAATACAAATATTAAATTACACTTACTTCAACCCCTGTGGATATCCATAATCACGAATAACGAAGAAAGAGCGTTGGGTGCTGCTATAGCGTGAGGTCTACCACACTACAGCATGAGATCTACCTCTAGCTAGTACAATAGCGTGATGTTAGGTTGGGTTACTAATGGATATTACATAATTTAATTTAATTTAGCTATGATCACTTAATTTGTACGCCTCAACTGCACCTGGGTAGGCGATTCATAACGGTAGACCTCACGCTATAGAAGCACCGAGCGTTTTTCACAAGTGTCTAGAATTTTTTCAAAAACAAACCTCAAGAGAGGAACCAATTCTTTTTCGCTGCTCTGCTGGGCATCATCTAGCATTTTGTAGTAGTCGTCGGTGACGTGCTGCCGTGACGTGCCCGTCACCGCGTCGTGGTGTTGGGCCACACCCAGCGCCTTCGCCATCGACTGTTGGGCTGAAGTGCGGTAGCTTCCGCTCAGGGCTAGGATCTGCTTCTGGGCCTGAGCGAAATAAGGAACATTTTCACCCAGTGCATTTGCGAACTTTTTGACTTAATTCGGCTTCAAACTTTAATTCGAGTGAAAACTCTGTTTCCTGAAATCACATTTTCGTGTTGAATTTAAGTTTGTGAGACATTGATACGTTTTAATGGGATCTTTTCGAGAATCTTACCACACAAACGCACAAGCAGTTCTCTTTCCGGAATGTTGGCCCAATTAAAATGAGTGTTGAAAAGTTATCTTGCTAAACACTGGAATTTGAAGGTTTGAAACTTGCATGGAAATATATTTTGTACCATTGAACTTTCACTAAAGTTAGCTTGAAATTTCATTATCTATGTGTTGTAGAAGGCCCAGGAATTAGATTTCTATGGCTAAGTAGTTATTGAAACCATTTTTTAGTAACAGTGATCGATACAAACAAAATAAAAATTTCTTAACACATTATATATCTGTATATGATTCAATATTTACTCACATTTGCAGTCACGAAGAATGTCACAGAAACTTGAGAACAGATTAAATGATAATCATGCAAAAAATTCATGTTTTTTCGTCCAATTTGCTTCGATAAACTTTTTGTGTGGTCGATCCAACTCGATTAATGAAAGCCGATAATGTATCTGGCAAGTTTCAGAAAAAATAACATCGAAGTAACATTCTATAACGCATCCACCATACCATAAACCTGAAATTTTCTCACTGGTCCCTCAAGGGAAACTACGCTCGATTTCTGGCCTCAACTAATCCTGCAGCACGCTGATCCAAGTCGTGTTAACATGTTGCTTACGATACGGCCCATCGATGGGTCCTGCTTAAGTTCTTCTAGCTGCGAAAAGACCCGATCAGTGGGCCTTTCGAAAAAATTTTACAATCTTGCAAAATTAATGGTATTCAATTGAATCAGTTTATCTTTGTTATTTTTAAAATTACTAACAACATTCTACTTTAAATTTTAGTTGAATAGTGAGCTTCAGTTCAACACATCGCAGTCATATGTTAATGAAGTCATTGGGAAGAAGTTTTTTCTATTCGCTGGGTAATCTGAAAAATAAAAACGACTTACTCTGTCCAAGAAATAATTTAGCAGGACTCCAAGCGAAATTTGAGAAGCGAAGAAACGCTACTCTCATATACAGACCGTCAACAGTCAAGATATCATCCGACGGCATTTGATACACAACCCGTGAACACACGAACCTGATGGAATCAGTTGGCCTGCCTGATGAGTCCCTTGAAGGTGGGCCTGGAAGTGGCACCAGTCAAAGTATCATTCAACGTCATATGATACACAACCCGTAAACACACGAACCTGATGGAAGCCGTTGGCCTGCCTGATGAGTCCCTTGAAGGTGGGCCTGGAAGTGAAGTAGCCTGTCCAGTAGGCGTGATCGTCAGACGCGTAAGGGAAGAAATCGTCCTGCTTGGTGGGCCACGCCGTCCCGGTGGAGTGCAGTGCGTCCACAAAGCAAGAAGGTGTCGAGTACACCACAGTTACGTTGCTTGAGTCTTCATTCACGTACCTACAGAAATGAGTTTCGAGTTTGGCTTAGGTCATAACACAGTTTCTAAAACGGATTCCTGTTGCCGAGAATATCTGATTCGAATTACGCCAAAATTCAATTCGAGATGACAAAATACTCTGACGCTCCTTCTTGTATTTGGAGTCCTCTTCAAGGCAATAAAAAATGTTATAAAGAAGGAAAATATTTTCAGTGACCTCGCCGCCGAAGTCTCTCAGTTTAAGTGCATCAGAAAAAACACGTTTTTGAATTTTGTATTTTTGAACAGCTTTTGAAGAATTCTGAGCGTTCTCAAGCACAATAGAGCCCCGTGTTATTCAAAAAATATGATGAAATAAAATATTTGTTGCCACTTGGAGGCAAAGAAAATTTTAATATTAATTAGTTGCGCTAATGTGGAATTTGGGACCATAATATGAATTTAAATACCGATTTTAGCGTATCCCTAACTAGTGTATTTGGTTATTTAACAATTTTTTTTAACAACTTAATGTTTAGATTGCTTTCGTAATTTTCACTTCCTGAATGATAGCACCGACTTTGGTTAGAAATGTAGCAAACGATTATTTATTACGAACAGTCTGTAAGAAAATGTTTAATTTCGCCAAAGAAACAAGAACTACTATAATCAGGTGACAATTATTTAAATGTTTTTCAGAGCATTATGAGGCGAAGCTTTCAAACTACAGTGGCGAGAGTGTGCTTTTCCAGGCTTTCTAGAGAGCGTGCAATGGTCAATTTTCTAAGTCCTAAAATATAGAACGTTGAAATTGTTACTCAACTAAATTTGTATTGTATGTCACTTTTTGGACTCACTTCATGAGTTTGTCGAGATTTTTGTACCAAGTCCTTGCATTTTGGTAGTGAAAGTCTCTGCCCATGGTCATGATGAGCTGGTTAGTGCGGTAGGAAAGAGCCTGAGAGTTCACGGCCCTGAGGAACAACCTGAGCTGCAACATAGAAATAGAAATCTTGAGCAGCGTCTATAGCTTGAATCTAAACAGAAATCTCGAACCCGGACGCTCTGCGTCAAAATAAGGTGCTCTCAGTAATTATGTTATTGAGAATTCTAAGGTATGAATAATATCATTTACGTACATAAAATTAAAAATTCTGTATATTCAATTGAAATTCAAGGATATTAAATGTTCGTAATTTCTCACGTCATGGCTTAAATTAATTTTACGAAAATATTCAGCAAAAACCCTTCAATGCTCCGAAAAATTTTACATAAATAAATTTATTTCAGCCAATGAAAAACGAAGTAGGTGACTTGTGGGCTTGGAAGCCTATTTTATTCTTAAGAACTCTCGAAGCTGCGTGAATTAAAGATATTTCTAGCATGCTAAACAAAAACAAATGCAAGATTTCAATGCATTAGGCTGTCAACAAAACTTTCACGTTGCTCTCGAAGGCACCCTACCCACACTGAGTAACCAAAATCGTATAATGAAATTTGCAAAGTGGATCAGGTAAATTTAAACAACTTAAACAACTTGTCTTATCTACAATTTTTCAATAATTTTTTTCCATCTTTTAAAATCGTTTGATGATTGTTTTAAATTGTTTAAATTAAATTAATCTTCTTCTAAAACTTTCTAACCCTCTCGTCGACGTTGTAATCCTCGAGAGTGGGGTCATCCATGATCGGAGGATCGTTGCAGAGGTCGTCGAAGCAGAAGCCCGAGGGCGGCCCGTACTGATTAGGCAGGACGCCGGTGAACAGCCACGCTGCCTCGCCTGCCAGAAAAAAAATGGCTTTCGCTTCAGCCTGTTTTTTGTGCACTCTGTGCTCTTTTCAATCAACTGGTCAGTGACGGCAACAATAGTCAAGTCAATTTCTGACAGGTTGAAGAAAACTCCAGAAACGTCGATGAGTGTGATTTGATATTTTATGCACGAGAGGTAAAAAATAATGTAATTGAAACAGTTAAATGGAATAATCAATGAGCGAAGCATTGCATGATAAACTATAATTTTTTCAGACAGTCCACAAGTTGTGTTGGAACATCATATCTATAGTCCCCTTCATACCACAATTGTTATAGTTCTCTCGTTTTTTAATAAGAAGATTACGGCAACCTTAGGCCAATGTCCAGTTTTAAAGGTTCGTCTTACCGAGACTGTTGCTGGGCTGCCACACCATTTCCATGGTTTTCGTGACCTGCCTTCTGTCCTTATCGTTGTGGTCGAGGCGGCCGAAGAAGAGGCCGTCAAAGCCCATTTGAGCGAAAAGACTCGCCTGCAAAATAAAAAGTCACAAATTAATTTGCAGGTGAGGATAGAAGTCACAGTTTGTAACACACCTATTGAATGATTCTCGAAAAATTTTAGAAGAATTTCATGCAGGAATAAAGTGCAAGGAATTAGGAATTTTGTTTAGACTTTAACGAATGAGACGCCATTCTCACTCGTGATCTCTATGAAAGTTAACTTTCGCAACAAATCCGGCTCATGCTATTGAGCGTTTATCTCTCAGAGAAATACATTCATCTGTTAACATTATAACACATGTAAAGGGCAAGGACTGCACTGTGTGAGTAGTTACAGATACTGAAAACTATCAAGAAAATGAAATGGTGCTATATGACGCTTGATTATTCGAAACATGATAACATAATATCAACAAAATGAGGACTACAACATGTATAAAATATTGATATTGTTAGAATTTTATGATCGCAATTGTCATCATAATAATTCAGCATCTTTCAATAGTTTTTCATTACCAATTAGACTTTTATGTTCGCCCGCAAATAAATATTTTTTCCAAAATAAACTGTGGACCATAATGGTACACTCACTCAATATCCACCATGGTCATACATATGCAAAGCTCTGAATGTTCTACTGAGGCCAAAAGCTTGATCTTTATTGTGTGAAAAAATGGGTCCCTACTTACTTGCTCATTTGAGTGACCGAAGGGGTCGACTTGCCACGATATCCTGGGTCTTGCATCCATGCCGAACGTCTGATTGATAAACCTGAAAAAAGTTTCTCTTCACAGTCATATAAACACAAGTATGCTTATTCGCTCAGATAAAATGGATGTCTCTCATGGCACGCGTGTACATATATGTAGTTTCTCAGGCAACAAAATTTACTTTTTAGCAATTTTACATGTGAATAGAAGCGGGGAAAAGAACAAGCACTGTGTAAAGATACAAATGGAAACCTTTTTCTAAAATTAGATAAGTTTTTCATCGAAACACCAGGGCCCAATGACTTTAATAATTGGCTCATTTTTCAATGCATGTTTTTTATTAAGCACTTTTTATAACATTCAGCGCTGGAAAATGTTCGACGAGAAATCACGACGCACAATTTGTGAAATAGATGTTTTTGTCCGAATGCCACCGACGATACCTCCGAAAGCTGTAAAATGTAAAATTCAAGCTGATTTGAAAATTCATTTTGAATCATTACATAACTCCGTTCCATTAGATAAATCTGGCTCCATTTGCCCACCCAGATAGATGCAATTTACGCTGCTAACACAAGACCCACACGAGACCCAGCGTCATCTGGTCCAATATGGCGGTGTAGTGAGCCGCTGCCTCGTCGTTCATGCTCCAGCCACCGTTGACCAGCTCCAGCTGCCCACTCTCTACCAAGCTCTGCACGCAAAGTATCATTCAAATTTTAAAACCATGAATACATATAGTGCGTACACGTGGAATATTGTATTACTTAACTTTTTAACAAACGTGTTAAAAAGATCAATCGTGTTGACCGTGGTGGTCACCATGGCTGAGTGGCTAAGAGCGCGCCCTTCAGAGAAGGTGTCGGCAGTTCGAACCCGGCAGTGCCGCTAGGGTGATTTCTCCCCGTTGGGGAAAGGGAGAACTCAGCCAAAATTCTCCATTCTACTCAGGTGTTGGCAATGGGTACCGGGGGTAACTCTCATTGCGTCATGGTGTTCGTAATAAGATAATCAAAAAATCGACATACAATACGAAATAAATCAAGATTGATTAGAATGAAACATTCTTTATTGTCTCTTATATCTACTAAGTAGAAAAATAAGAAGAATATTCAAAGTTGCTTACTAGCATTGCATTTTTAAGGGCTGTATCCAATCACACCTAACACAAACTCGCATACGTTTTGACATATTTTATAAACGTTTTGCCTGTTGATTTACGAAGGTATTAGAAGAAAAATAAAAAATACTAAATTTTCAGCTCGATGAGTACAGTATTTCTGAATTTTCCATTATAGTTTGTTTTAGAATTTGATTTTGACGTGTCATATTTCGAAAGTTTCTTGGAGGGGGTTATGGAAAAGCAAAAACTATGCACCTGAATTATTGCATAATATCACACTATGAATATAATGTGAATATCTTTATATTCAACTTACATTTACAAATTTTGAATCTCTACAGCTTTTGTCCACCTCCCTTGCATGTCATCAGTTTAAAAATTTAAAAATCAGTCAATCGAGATAATTTAACGTAAATCTTACGACGACATTCTGCCGAACTTCATCGCTCTGCTGCATCCACCAGCGGTGGAAGAACGCTATCTCGACGTAGCTGAATTTCCTGCCTGGATCCTTATTGAGCTCATCCACCACGGAGTCGAGGATATACTGGACACCCGCCCGCTGGATCGAATTTTTGGCTGGAATAAATTGTGACTGACTCAGGAGTTGATCATAGAGAAAGATTTAAAAAATCAACCCTTATCGCACCGAAAAAACTAAGATTTATGACGAATAAGAAACTAAGAGGAATTCTCAAGCAGACAAGTCAGTGCCACACTAAGTAATTAGGAGTAAGCTCGAAAACTATTGCGTAAAAAACTGTAAATTACATTTACTAGGAACGATAAGAAATGCACTGTGAACGGTAATTTCCATCCCGTAGAGTTTGGTTTTGAGTACAAAGATTGTGAACTAATTCTAAGCTAATGAAATGGAAATTGTGAGACAGAAAGCTCTTGACTCTGATGGAGCTGTGCAAATGTTGATAATTTATCATATTATGGAAATAATTATGTAAGTTCAACATTATGTAAGAAGGCACGCTTCAGTGCAACTTCTCATACATTACAGTAACGCAGGCTCTTGCTCCTTTAATAAAGCTTTCATTTGCGTTAGAAGTTCATCAGAAACTGGAATATGCATTTGTTCAAGTCGAACAGAAGCGAGTTGAAATTATGTTGATGATGATGATGATGATGTAGAAGAGTTGATTATATGCCATCAATTTTACCATAGTGATCACTACAGATGATGAAAACAGAGTTCAGAAATTCTCGACAAATGATAGGAGATCAAAATTTCTTAAAAGTCGAAACGAAAGAAAATTGAAAAGGGACGTGACATATTTCATGGAATCTAGGAGACCACTAGCTTCAATTTCATTGCTGAATGCCAGTGAATGTAGTTTTTATGCATGGTATCGTAGTCTAACAAAGACCTTACGCGTAAAAGGCAGTGATGACGTAAAGCATTATAATATCCAGTCTGGCTCAACTTTTTTCTACGTGTTTAGTCGCACAAAATATATCGTAATATCTTAACCTACAGCTCTGATTATCTTCCATCTTAGGAAAATTACACTTCAAAATTTTAACAATTCCCATCTCCTGTACTATAGCTTGCATCGTCTTTCACCACTTTGAGATAAAGCTTCAAATTATTTACAACTTACCTCCATAAAAGTACTGGTCAACCGTCTTCAGCCATCCCACGTCATCGTGAGTGTGGCAGATGAAGTGGACGGTGATCCCGTCAGCGCTGATGGGCGGGCATGACTGAAGTACATAGAAGATTAATGATTGACCATACATTTCACTTCTTGTTCATGCCATATACTGTACATTTTACTACTTGCCCCGCGCTGCAGGATGGCCAAAGCTCGCAATCGAGTGACCGACTACGAGGGGAAGATCTAAATTATTCATGTGTGCAATAGGGCTCACGAAAATGTGACTTTCGCTGAGTTAAAATTCAACACAAGTCCCAGAAATATTTTAAGGTCCCTGACCAAAGTTTTTTACTCTAACTTATTCGAGACAGGCTCTTTTCCTAGCACTGAACTGCTCAAACTGTAACGTTTGGTGCGATGCGAAAATTCATGAGCAGCGCTTCCGCCGCCCTACTTCGATCTCATCGATTTAATTTTTTATTTTTTTACCTCATTTAAACTGGTCCCATTTTCGTGCCAGTTCTGCAAGGGTACGTTATTTTTCAAAATAAGTGAATGAAATTCTTTGCGATAAATTTAAGCCAATACGTGATTTGAACACACCAGAAAATCAAAAGAGCTCTGTGGTATCTTATGTCTGGAAATTTATTACCATCACTTCAATTGATAGCTCTAATTGATAGCTCTAATGTCAACAGATGGTACAGTGCAGTTGCTGCTTTGTAAATATGTTCCACTGCAATATTCCTCAATTTCATTGAGGATTTTGAGTGACACAAGTATCATTCAGTCGAAGGTCGATCTTTCAAGATAATCAAACTTGACCGCAAATGAATTTCGGTAAATAAAAATTACTTCAAAGGTGATAAAAAACGTTGTGTTATGAGCTGCTCACCGAATTTCAGAAACAACAACTAGTGCCGAAGGAACCATTAGTTACTACAACACCTAGTGTCTTAAAAAGAATATATTCCGTAGGAAACACCCCGTGTATAAAGAAACGTATGTTTCAGTACAACACCCAGCGTCTTAAAAAACACACTTACATTACAACACTTTGAGCTTTAATTAATTGACATTTTATTAAAAATCACTCATCAAAATCCTCTATTAACTGTACTTAATTATTTAAGAAACCCAAGTTCAAGTACTTAGATATACTCACTGGATTTGCCCATGTTGTAGATGTAGTTGTTAAAAACAGTAAAAAAAGCTTAAATAACATTTTTTGGCTAACGTTCGCGCTGTCTATCAGAAACGACGACTTCTTATCTGCATGCCGTAACAAGAATGCTGAGAAATAAATCATATAGATTAAAAAATCTAAAAGCTAATATTTAACTATTGATAATTTTTTTACTTTTACCCAAGCCAAACAGCAAGAATACTTGGTTGTACCCTCATCAATATGTTTGTTTGCGATTCACTCAAAAAACTTCGACGCTAATGTAACAGTGTTTAACATTAGTTTCATTTACCCCATAGGAGCAGGTATAAGCAAACGTTACAATGATCGAATGGCGCTTTTGATCTCACCCCCGCAGGGTTTAATTTTGTAACAAAATCTGACGGATAAAAGTCTGTGTATCTTCAGTGTTAAAACAAGTGAAAGTGTATGAATAAACGGAAATTAGAGTATAAAAATGACTGAATCATCCGGTGATTGTATCTGACTGAGTGTAACATTGTAATAATGAATGATGAAAGTAAAAGTGGGTAAATTTCAATTTTTTATCTGAAAAATTAGCGGATATGGCTTTTATAGAGTAATAATTAACTCACAAGAACCCCTCGGCTTCTATAAGCCCTATAGAGTGGTCAGGCACTGAGTAAGTTTAACAGTACATTTTATTTGTGATGAGGGTAATTAAGAATTTTTTTGCAGTTTAATGGTTAATTATATTTGTGATGAGGATAAGTTGGAACAGTTTACCATGACGAAGCAAATTCATCAACCCTTCCAACTTTCCTGAATAAAATATGACTCATCTTGCAGTCTGATTCAAGAATTCCAGCTCGAAGAATGCAACAATACAATTTAATGAACTATTTCTTATGCTATCAACACCATTGATGATAGTGAGGTTCAGAATCTATATACTGTACATTCCTAAACCTAGATTCAACTGTGGCACGCAGTAGAGATCTTCCTCATCCGTACAACTTAATGGTAGTTCTCAGCTTTCACACTTACGTACATTGTTTTTTATCCTTGTGCAGTCAAAAATGGATTTTCAAACTCTTAGTTTTGTCGATTTATACCTCAAAATATATTTATTAACAGAATTCTTTTACTTTCAACGAAATGTGAAGTAAAAAAAAACTTTCATTTTATTTTAGGGAATTTAGTGAGTGTTGAAGATGCCCTAACAAGTGTTACTCCTGACGTGGTTCCTTACTATTCCAATTTGATCTAATGAAACTCTGCGAGATTATCGTGGTAAAGCAATTAGAAATCTGAATTCTTTTTTCACTTCGACTTCTCTTGTAGCAATTTCTGCTGAAAGTTTTAAATTTTTCATCAGAGCTTGAAAGCCATTGAAATATAGATGCGTAGTTTAATTTAGGTTTAGAAAATTGGTGTTTTTTTCCTAACTTACGAACTATTGTTTCTTTATTGCTTTCTGCAAAAATTCCCGAAGAAATTAAAAGAAAAAATTAAAGACCCAAAATACCTCATTTAAAAAACAAAAAATTCCTCTTTTGAGATCGAAAAATATGTGATTTCAATACCAGATACGACTGAGGCTCGTAGGTTGGCGTCTCGAAATAAATGGAGTACAAGTCACAGCGTAGGATATTGACCAAGAAGCAACCTCTTCTGTTACATGATCATGGAGAAATAAGTTGTCAGTGCTCATGCCACAGAATGTGATCAAATTTTGATAACATTTGGAAGCATTTTTTTCAATCAGCTTAAATTTTTTACTTATCTTCAGTATCATGTATGTTGTGAGCAATAATCGTGCATAAATCTTAGCTGTTGTCACTTGTTCACAAGTAATGCATATGTCATGAGGGGGAAAAGATATTTCGGTGTTTATTTTCATTTTTTTGCGAACTGGAACCCGTTTGCAATTACAAGAGAATCTCTCTTAATATGGAAGAGGCAAAAAAATTATTCGTAAAAGCAAGTGCATGGTGTGGGTGGAGTATATGCAACGCCCAGCTTTTATTTCCTCGCGAAAAAATTTACTCGACACAAACTGTACAGGCATCATAACTAAACAACATGCTTACTGAAACAAAGACTTGGGAGACATTATCTTCTACAGGCCGATATTAGCTATACCAAAATTGATATAATCGAAAGGGATATCAGAATTGAAATAAAGTGAATGGCCGACAGTTGAAAAATATCACACAATATTGAAATGTAAGACCATGTAAATGTCACAGCCCGCTAGCTTCATCCACGTAGTATTATTCATTGGCACACGCTGCTCATATAATTTATATATCATAAAAGCTTATGATGAAAGATTCTGTTCAAGTTTCTTTGAGAGCGTCAACAACCAACCATGCTAACGGTTGGTAGCTCTTTGACTGCCCGAGCCGGCTACCTTGCTCGTTTTATGGGCCCCGGTATCACAGGTGCAAGATTTAGTACAAAAGTAATGACAAAGACGACGCTCATGAACCCCTCATTCATGAAACCGAACCAAACCGGTTAAGTTGAGTATTCGATTAGAGGCTATTTGGACTTGATGGGAATGACATACAATGCTGGGCCTCCTTAGATTTTTATGTTGAAAAAAGCATCTGGAATTTAGAATGCCTTGTTGGACAGTTGGTTGAAATAAAGAATGAAGTATCAAGGAAATGGATGCATGAGTGCTAACTGAACTACGTGTTGTAAAAACAAGTTGAATTATTTTAAGGAGCGCTTTGAACGATAATTTTGCTGCAGGATATGAATTGTAAAAGAGCTTTTGTTGAAGAAAGAAGTTCTGATATTTTTTCTTTCCTAATATTCTTCTGTTTGTATGAATCTTTTGGAGTGGCACACGCCAAAAAAAAGGATAATTTTTTCAGGTATTGTGTCAGAATTTCTGATTGCTCATTAGATGAAATTGTATTCTTCCTTTTGCTCTAAGGAGTGAAAAATTTATGACTAGCTGCGTTCAAAACAATCGAACTATTTACTAGACATAGTTATTGAAGCTCCTACATCTACTTGATGAGCACAAATCATGAGAACAAAATTATTTTAAAATCTACTCCAGATGAATTTTTCTTTCTTTGCAAAAGATTGCGCGCAGGATAAATGTATGTGAGCGGTTCGTGAGAATGAATGCAGCTGCAGATAACTTTCAGTGATATAAAAGGACATCAAGGGCAAAATTTGAGCTCCGAACAACAATTGAGTCACTGATATTTGCAGGCTCTCAATCATCTAACATCTTCTGATGAGTAAAAAGCGATAGCGGTTTGTGTGGAAAAAGCCAATGAAAGAAAAATATCAAAGTCGCATTTTTGCCGCACGAATAAAGGTATACAATAAACAAGCATTGAGACGACACGTACACCATGAAATCAACACATCACATTTCAGAGAAATAAGCAGGTTCTGTGTTACGTGTTTCTTAACGATATTTCAAGAATTATTAATAACACACACTGATGTCGCTATCGGTCAAACCCAGTTGGTTGCAGTGATTAAATAGCGCTAGGCCTCAATCGGTGTTAGTGTAGTTTGTCGCTGTAATTCCATCAGGTGTTCCTTGCGAACACAAAGATAACGTCTACTTTCCGGTGCCGTCATGAGGCTGGCCCCATCTGGCCGTGATATGCCATGATGAAAACATATGATGACATCATTTTATCTGCATCTGCAAATGTCGGCAAAAAAACTCTTCCACTGCCGGTTCATCACGATCGCGTACACCTGTCTGTTGAAACAATGGGCGAATTGCTTTTCTAATCCGTTCATGTTGTGATGTAAGTAGACGTTTTCTAAAAACAAGGCCAGCATCAGTCGTGGAGAGACATTTGTGAACAGGGAAAGAAGTCTACCAGTACTTTGCCAACCAACCTGAACTCGGTCAGTTGGGACACAGCGAACAAAAAAGAGTAACTATTTAACGAATCTCAAACAATTTCTCCATTGCATCAAAACCTGATTTTGTATACCGATAATTGTTCAGTAATGAAAATTCGAACTAAAAGTAGATTAATTTCATGCATTGATTAGGACACCTATGGTTTGCTTTGAATTTTAAGTAAAAATTCTGGAATCATCTTTCCCGAATGCTTCATACATGGCAAACAAATTGGTAAAAATGTGTCAAAAACGCAGAAAAAATCTAGATTTCCTAAAAAGAAAACTTTGCTGAAAATCAGAATTCAAAACAGGTACTGCCTATCAAAAAGCGCTGGTCCTAACACATTAAGAACTTGAAGTGAAAATTTGATCCCAACCCTGCTTCGAAATACTAGGAAATTAAAAGAAAAACCTAAAGCAATATAAATCGCGAGAGGATTTCTAAACTGCTGCTATGAACGAAACCTGCTGTGACAGGAACTCATTTTCATTAAATAAAGAAGACAACTAGATTAAATAACAGAACGAGCAGAAATTTTCATATCATTTTCGAACCGAGCCAAGAAACTCGAACAAAAATAAGCCCCAGAAGTTATTGAGGAATAATTTCAGAACACCAGAGTCCTTGAATAATTACTCTCCAGCTAGCATTAGTCCGAGTCAGGAACCAACCGCCAGAAAATATCGACACTCGATCCTAGTTCTGCGAAGAAGCTCTAAAATCGCCTTGACCACTGCTGGGTAAAATATTCCATTCTCTTGTTAAGATCATTATCGTTCTCTGACTGAAAGTCCGTGGAGATACTGATAATAAACAAAACAAAAAACATTGTGCGCAATTCAATGAGTTATGATGGAATCCATGTTTAGTTTGTTGACACATTTATTCAACGCTGGTAATACTTTATCAGGAAGTAGCATCGAGGTAAAAACTATTGTAGCTCCGATGACTGTTGGTGATTGGTTTCTGATCACGTGGAAAATTGAATATCAATAATTCATGAACAATTATTGGTCATTCGGCAAGTTATTGTTTACACATTCCAATCTATTATTATGAAAAACAGAGCATAGATAAGAAAATTTCTAAATTTTTACAATTTTTTTATAAGTTTTTGATTTCACGCCTGTACGTAATAGCCACAGCTGATGTTTTACAGCGAAAATTGATTTTATTCGCTATATAAACTTTGGAAAAGTCTACGGATACACTCGCAAATGTGGCAAAAAACATTCTGAAGTTGCGTACCCATGGTGGCTCGCGCGACTGCGCAATGTTTTGCCTAGAGCTGTTTCCAGATTGAGAGCGAGTAAGGGATCAAAATACTGAGTTCTTGAATCTTGAAACACTTTTTGTGTTCGAGATTCATCTTCTTTTTTCAATAATTCCAAAGATGTGTTTGTGTGAAGCAGAAATAGAAGGGATATCCATGATTATTCCGTCTCCTTCTTCCGCCGTGATTTTATTGAATTTCCTGGTGCGTCAAAATAACAACATGGGGTAGCTTTTAAAGTACGTGAGGCGGTGCTCACTGCTCTTTTTATTATGGCGCCCGTGCGTGCAATTTCATGAGGCTATATCACGAGAAAATTCGAAGAAAAAATCATCAGCAACGCCAAATCATAACTCGTGTTCTATTTCGAAGTCTGTGTTAGGGTGTAACCGACATCTCTACATATTTAACATCGGAGTTTTAAAAGATTAAGCTTAAATTTATATTTTTCGCAAGAAATGGATCATTTCAGAACGCGTTTTACAGCTTATGACAATCTTGCGAGGCTGCTTGAAACTTTTAAGAATATTATCCGATAGTCCCTCTACATTCATCTTCAATGGGGCTTCATTGTGCTAAAGGCTCGTGATTAAGTTCACCAAATTTGGAAGAAAGCACTTCATTGTAAATATTTCCCACTGAGGATTGAAATTTTTCGAGTTAAATCGACACTGAGCTTTTATTGCATATCTGTTTAATTTCCTAGCCATTGCCTCAGTGACATTTCTAACGATGACTGAATTTTCTCTGTTTGAAGAAAGACTGTTCTATTTACATCAACTCGATTTCAACAGGAGATTTTTTTAACCGATCTTTTACCGTGAAAAATATTCGAAGCACCATTTCTGGTTTCCAGGCAGATCCAGGTTCAATCTAACGAGGATTGCATCATAATAAAGTACCATACCATGCGTTGAATATCTTTTTCCTAAAAACAGTTTCCGAAAAAAACAATGTTAAAATCTGTTGGCCAGGACACTTTTTTTTTTTTTTCTGCCCCACTACGTTTTCTTCGAGCAATTGAACTGAGGAAACGTTTTGAACGCAGACACTTGCAGCGTTTTTGACAGCCTCATAACATAGTACGGGGGAGAAATACAAAAACTCTGCGATTTAACATCAAAAAGCTTTACTACTTGAGTTTTGTTAGGAGTTTTCATTGTTGAAAACGAGTATCAACGATGCATCGATCACCAATTCATGTCTATCATTGGGAGATAGAGTATCTTGGTATAAGTTGAATACGGATTCAGCATTAAAAGCTTGGAGTTTCTTGGCTTGGCCTCTCTCAGCATGATGAACAGTGAAGTAGTTCTCGAAACCTCAATTGATAACCTTCCTTGAGGATATAGAATAATTGCAGAAAAATCATCTCATTTTATCTTTTCGCCCCTAAAGCGACATGGCAAGAACGAGGCAAGCCAAGCGCCAGCACGAAATTGTCTTTAGCTCACGTAAACTTGACCTACGATACAAATTTGACCTTTTTGTTAATTTATCCCATTAAGTGAGGGTTGCATCAAATAACTAATCTAATTTAATCATATTTCTGTATCATTCAAGGTTTGAAACTGTAAGGCTCGTTGGATTTTTTATCAGAGCAAGAACTTTCATTTCTATCACTATTGTTGTAGAGATATGCAAGAAAAAAATATGTTAGGCAGGAACATTTATTTTTATTACTATTGTTGTAGAGATATGCTGGAAGAAATTATGTTACGGAAACATCTGCCGAATTTTTATTGTAAATCTAAACTGCCCAAAGGTAAAACTCATTATTATCTCTATCATACACTGCAAAATGTTGGCTGGTGCCACAAATTTTTACAACGCAAAGATCCCTCCTTGAAAACTCGAACTAACTGATTTTTTTCGTTGAAATGAGATTTCAAATTCTTCTCACCTCACACAACGACATATCTGAGAGAAAAAAGGTAAGAAAACGAAACAAATATATAGTCTTTTAAAATTTACTCTAAGTGTGCCATTTCATTTCAGAGTCACGCCATTCCATCCACCAGTTTTTTTCTTCAGGAAGATCGAGTGTTTCGTCACAAATCTGTCAGTTGAAACCCTGAAAATTAATATTTATTTATCAAAAATCTCAGTTTCAAATTTTGAAGCAGAAATCCTTGACTCAAAATGGATAACGAACATACGTAAAACTTCTCCCAGACACTTTCCATGCGATTTTCGGTTACTGAAATGCCTAAAATAACAGTTGAACATATAAAGCTTTTTAGTAACATTATTCATTAAGCCTAACCCATAACGAAGTGAAAAACTTAGTTACATAGTTTTCGCATTAATTTTTAAAGCGTTCTTTCCATGAAACCATTTTAAAATCTTGAAGGGAAAACAATAATTTGGTTAAATTTTTTGTGTTTACTTCGAATTGATATTTTTTCAGCATTTTGGTTGTAAATTATGCTACAGAGGCTACTCATTATAGTGAGTAAATAAATGTAGTAGCATAGTTATAATAAATTATGTTTCTCATTAGTGAGTCTACTGATATAGGCCTAAATAAATCTGAACTAATGCAATATATCGCGCTGCAAACACAGGGAAGAAATTCTTCTCATCATGGATAACATTTTATTTGGATTATTAACATGAAGATATGAAAATATCTTAACGTATATAAATAACCTGTTAAAATACTGTCATTTCAATGCAGTTGCGTGGATACTATGACTGAAAACAATGAATTTTGTTAATCATTTTCAAATAAAAACTCAGATATTTGATGAAAGACTAATCCGAATTCACGGATGAGACTTAATCCAGAAACTTCAATTATTCAAATATGATTCAATTTAGAGGGATGAGATGATCTGACTTTATTAATACAGACAATTTGAACTAACTTCATGTTTAGTTCTAGTGATTAGTGATATATAAAAAGGAAAATTCGGCTGAATGTAGCGAAAGAAAAACCCTTTCATCAACGAGTTCATATTTCACTCACTCTCACTCAAGTTCGATGACAAAAAATTCCGAACTTCAAGCCCACACACCTGTTGAATGAAGAGACCAATAAAGTTTTTTTAGTTGCCGCTGTGTTACCTGAACTTTAGACACTACGCAGCCGGCTCGACGGTGACGACGAAGGTGCGGATCTGCATGGGCTCAAGAGTTACGGTCAGGTCTGCACGCGGCGCTGCAGCTTTTTTATAACTCTTGGGGCTGAACCTGTTTTCGTGATAATGGTTGAAAAGTTGCGCCATTATTTTGTAGGGGGTGAAAATGCTAGTCTCATGCCACGCCTCTACGTCCCTTTCTGTTCGCTCATGGGCAGATTCCTGTCCTTCCACGAGCCACTCGAGGCGGTTACTGTCCGCTAACCACTGGTTGGCGGACAGAACGCTTTCTTGGGCGCTCGTAATGACGAAGTTCGTGAATAAGTTCTGGAATTAAAAAGTGTCTTGTAGTAATGATTCCTGTTTTCCCATATCCAGGATAAAACATTTTAGGGCATAAATTTGATTTGCGTTCAATTTATTTTTAAAATTGGCAGAGAAACGTGACTTTTGAAGTATTGTAGGCAAAACTGACAAAGTGATACAAAGAACAACATGTTATATATGATTAAAAATTCACAAGTAGACCCCATTTTGGGTGAAATAACAGAACTTATACACTAATATCTATTTTTGCTAGGAGCGCATTTTTATGAGAGTAAAATGACGTGTAACACAGAAATAAAAAAATGGTATTAATAAATTGAACTTACTGTCTCTACAAGAGCGCAAAAAAATATTTAAAAGAACCATTGCATTGAGCATTATTGATTTCATGATTCCATTATTTTCACTTGAATATCGACGCGTTGCATTGATACAAACCTCCAAGTTCACGGTAACAGGGACGCTGAAGTCTTGGCTCTCGCCCACTTCGAACATGTGTTCCAGGCGCAGCAGGAATTCCCCGCTGGAATACCAAGGTTCCAGGGTCATCAGGTGCACCTGGTCAGGTAATGGGCTGCTCACGTAAGAGACCTGGAGATAGAAATGAATCTTTTAACGATTCCGGGTGAAGTTTCAGCGCTGACATTAGCTATAGCTAAAAAAGGGGAACATAATCGATTGTTGTGTTACAAGATATAGAATGAATTAATCTTCAAAAGCCTCAATTGAATCGCCATATTATTTATAGATAGAGCAATGAAGGGCTCATTTCATTCGAGGAAAGTATTTATTGATGATAGACCTAGTACATGAACGAAACTCTCAAATCTCTGACGTGTTAGAATTAGAGGGGAAATAAAGTGACAGCTTTATGGAACATTCAGAACCATCATTATGTTGGATTCAGCAAATATATAAATTAATTCAACAGATTAAATCTCAATTAAACAGTCATTATGATGTTTAGATACAAAGAACCAATGAAGGCGATGGATGAGACCTTTTAGCAGGAGTAGAAGAAGCGTCTTAACGAGAGCACAACACTATTCTAGTGACATGTTCATCAATATCGCATGAAATTGAACTGTCAGTCTGATTTTGCTCGAACATAATGTCACGCTTTCATTGTTTTCCCTACTTTTAAGAACGACTCCATAATAAATAAATTGTGCCTTCCTTCTTCCTTTCTTTGGATCGTATTTGTTGCGGATCAGGAGGCTAAAACTAACTAATAATAGAATCTAAACTTTAAAATAAACGATGGATCATCCAGAATAGTTAATTTTTTTAGATATACTATTTCAATTGTGTGAACTACATATCATCTCGACGGTATTGGAGACATGGTAGGCGTGATTGGCGAGCAGTGTTCGCTGTGCGAGAGGGTAGATATCACACAAACTCGTAGCACTGGAAATCTCTCACTGAGTTTTAAGTTCATTCATTGATAACTCTATTTCCAGTGTCGAACTGAAAACAGCTGAAGAGTGTGATAAGCAATGTCTGCCCACGGTCTTACGGTTTTGAGTTTAGCGTCTCTGTTTCATAATGTAAATTACTTCATTTATTTGTTACACTTGGAATACTGATAGCGTCTCAACTAGGAACCCTATAGACAGCTTTTGATGGTTCACTACAGCTGAAGAGGATTAGAAGATCATGGAAATAGATCTTCTATTGTCAGGGTTAATACAAGCTAAAGATTTATTTCAAATTGTCTTGTGGTAAATTGTAGCACGTGCATATTCAGCTGTGGTTGAGGGGATGAAATGCTAAAATATAGTAAACTGTTTTTGGTTTCAAATTTATCAGTACTGACAAAAACCATACATCGTGAGAGTTTTAAAATACATCGTGAGATTTTTATGAAAGATGCTTTTACCAGCCTAGTTTTACTATTTTTGTGTAAATTACGCTTTCCTAAGAATAAGTCTAGGACAAAAAACATTGGTATAAATCCTATTTACGACTCTTAACTTTATGTTTTTGGATGATTTAGAGCTTTGGAACGACCCGATGTATTTAAGCACTCATTTTAGAGATGTTCACATCCAGATGTATGAAACACTTCTTTTTCATTTAATCGCAAACTTATCGGCATTTTACTCCCTGAACTTTCAGGTAAATAAAGTGAGCAGCGATAAACTTGCTGGTTAAAACAAGTACAGCGTGAAAACTCAAATTCGAGAACTCACGGGTGCTGGAACGGGAGCGCTGCTGTTCTGGAACATGATTATTGGCCTCATGAGCAGCTCTTCTCCCAGTCGTCGGTGCAGGCACGCAAAGTCGCAGTCTGCGGTTGCAGCGTCGCTGATAACAAGAAAATATAATTAATTTTCCAGGCATTCTGCAGTTGCTGCGTCAGTGATGATAAGAAAATTATAATTAATTTTCCAGGCATTCTGCGGTTGCTGCGTCAGTGATAATAAGAAAAATATAATTAATTTTCATGGTAGTCAGCGGTTGCGTCACTGATAGCAAGAAAAATATCGTTAATATTCCTAAAATTTAAAATAAGCTCGTTACATTCCAGTACGAATAATTTTACTCGACTTGTGTGATTTGAAAGGAAACAGTGACCAGTTTACGTTCGTCGATTGCTCGGTTATTTGAGACGAAGGCCTAGAGGAGATTTTAATTCAGTAAATGCATCACAAGTAATTTAATGCATGTATCAGAAGCAAAATAGTGTGAAGCATTTGTAAAAATCATTAAGAACCGTTTATTCGTATAAATAACTATTAAAGTCGCCTGATTATTTCTGAAAATTAGTATATCTATCACTATTGCAGCAGTTTATTCATAAAATAAAGCTATCACTATTCCAGTGGCTTGTTTTAATGAACTTTATGATATTGGATACTTATGAACGAAATTATCAGATCTCTGACGTGTTTTACACGGAGATTATATCGTACAAGGATGAATAAATCGTTGGTTTTAGAGAAAATTCAGAGCCATCATCATGTTGTTGTTTTCTAGAGCAAAAAATATTAAAACTATTTCAAACAAACTTTAGATGCATATTTAACAGCAACACTTCTATCATATACGGCGCGGTCATAGAATACAAACATCCAAAATTACTGCCAATTGAGAGCCTAATTTTATTGAAAATGAATTAATTTAGTACATAAATGATACAGACCACACAAAAACTCTTGAGATTTATTAAATAAAAAAAACACTTAAAAGTATTGAAACTCAGCACAAATTTCCTTGGTTGTGCTTGTAATGGAAGGGAAAATAATGGCGCGCTCGAAGCCGGGACGCAGATTGCAGAAAATAAAAACTATTTATTTTCGCTAAAGCTACTTTATAAAATGTATTTGGTGATTGATTTTTCATTATACCTTAACAAAGAAGTCCTTAAATGACGCGTTGAGCATTAATTTTAGAGATCATAACATTCATTCATATTTTTCTCACCTATAACGTACAACGCGGCTCCAAAATGGCTGCTTTCACTCTATCACCGACAAAAAGCCTTCACAGGAGTGAGAGATCATTGAAATTCGATGATTGCCAGACGGATAAAATATTACCTGTGTAAAAGCCAATGTGTTCCTCTAGCAACAAGTCCTTCGCCGTATGCTTGCTCATTCAGTGGCTCCCCCACACCGAAGGCGTCATCGTACCGCAAGCGACGGTGCACCATGAGCTCTACCTGGCCGTCTGATAAGGAACTCCCTCCCTGAAAGGCAAGTTGTTGAAGCAGAAATGACATTATAAAATTATTGCATTAATTTGCAGTAAAACTATTAGCGTTAAATGAAGCATTAATCGTTTACGCTTAGGTTATTTGGAATCGATGTAACACAAAATCATCATTTGAAAAGATTCAGGTCAGTTTGGATACGTTTCACATGAAATAACTTGTTTGATAAATTTGTTCACTACTAGTTCATAAGTGATGTTTAACTGCTATTATTAAATAGTTGAATGTTCGTTTGAAATACCGTAGACTTTGGTGTGGTAATTTCAGGTTGATATGCTCATGTGTCATGACTTCCTGGTCAAAAGAGTGTATCAAAATCCAATGAAGGCATACGTTGGTGGATAAGAGATAGAGTCAACTTTTCTCAACGCAAATCATGAAGTGAGCGTGGCGTTATTCCAGTGACACTATGTTGCTAAAATAATTGAAATTTATTAAGTCAAATGAATTAATCATTAAATTGAATCTAATTTTCAATTTTTTGTACCTGCGCCCTGTCATTGAGCACCACAAAGCTGCCCATGTCGTTGCTGGACTCGAGCAAAATGCGCGCAGTGACCGGGTAGTAGTTCCAGGACACGGGTTCTGTGATGCCCTGATCCCATGTTTCTCGGTGGTCCTTAATTCCTGGGATGAAGAAAAGTTATTGTAGCGGAAGTAGTAGCTATTGAGAATAAAGGTAAGTGTAAAAACACATATACCTCATATTATGAAAAAATGCCTAAGATTGAATTGGTGTTACATTAAAAGAATCATATTAATAGCCAAGATCACGATAGAATATTCTATGTGAATGATGACACGGGATATGCAATCAAGGAAAGTTTGAAGATCGCTTCGCTAAAAAAATAAAATAAAAAACGGAATAAATACTTATTTTTAGCTGTGATATTGCATCAAAACGGCAAAAATACTGCATAGAATCTCACTGCAAATCGATTGGTATAAAATCGCAGCATTATATAATCACAGGAAACAAATTAGATAAATCATTCGTATACTCGTGTGCTGCCTGAGCATCAATTTAAAAATTCCGGCTTTCGGGTTTGGACTAGAACCATGCGACAGGCACACTTGCTTCCGGAATCTTAGATATTTAAACAAAGCGAACAGTGCAGACGCTGCCAGTTATCATGTGAATTTTGAAGTGTGTATAGACTCCAGAGACAGAGATGTAAGTAACCAGTGTTATATATTAAGTGGTGGCAAATTACAGTGATTTTTCCTTTGTGTCTGGAGATGTATTTTGTATTGTGCATTCAGCTTAGTGAGTGGTAGTGAATTCTGAGGCCCAATGGGAGCTGTTGGAAATTTCAGATGCGGGGACACTGGAGCATTTGCTGTCACAGCCTTTTCTATAGTGCACTCCTTCAATTCTGGTCATATGGGGATTCTGCTTCTTAAATTGTCAGTGTAATATAACTCTCTTGCTAACACTCACAGCTGCATTAATTGTGCTCAAATGGTAAAGTGTTATTGACCTATGCTAGCTGTGTTGTATAAATCCTTCTGCACTCCCAACTATTTTATTGTTCATTTTAAGTTTAGTGTTACTTGACGCGTTCTGTGAATACATTCAAACCTTGTTGTGTGAAATTATTTGAAACTACCGACCTGTTTGAAGAGTACGATATTACATAGTTTTAGAGTTTGGAACTTTTGCTATTTATATAACTGTACGCAGGTTTGTACGTATCGTAGGGGAATCTGTTCATCCCTTTTATTCCTTTAATTTACCTTTATTTAAGTTTGTTTCGAAAGGTGCCCTCTTGGCCGTATATTGTGGTAGCATTTGCAGGTGTGTTGTTTTCCTTGGATTTAGTGGTGCTCCCGGATTACCAGACCTCACGGACAACTCAAGTTGCCAAACGTTGCTTATGTACGAACAGTTGTGGAACTCCAACTCGGCTCCTCCCCTGAGTTGCACATCATTGTGCAGAATATTCCAGTTAATTAGTTATATCTATGTGAAATATTAATTTGTCTGATTATATCTGAGTTTGCTATTTTGGTGCTCAAATGAGAAATTGTTCTGAGACCCACTCACAATACATATGTGTGCAAGCTGAGCTGCTGTAGTGGCACCCGTGTTCTCTTGAGTTAGGGTTTTGCTTGTGCCATTGATGCAGTTTAGCGAGAATTTTGTGTCATTAGCTTAAATTTATGATTTGTACTTTGCACCATCTTCACCCTTGTTAACCTCTGAAAACTTAATATTTTTGTATCATTATTGTACTGACTACATCTTTCTCTTTCAGGAATTTTTATTGTTTACAATGAAGGCTGCTCCTGACAAACTTCACCACTGAGGAATCCTCATCCCTGAAAACTCTCTTCACATCTCAAGTCAAGGCAGTATTATCTCGAGAATGTTAATTTAAAATACATTATGATATATCCAGGCTCTTCATCTTCACAGGAAGCTGACCAAGACCAGTTCAGCAAGCGTCTAACATTTCCGTTAGTGATTTGATACTTATCGCGTAATGCACAAGACGCACGATTAGTACATGAACGTATTAAAGTTTCAGTGAATTAGAACATTGTTATTACCACACACCTACCATCCCATATTATTAATATTAGATTAATATTAGATTAAAAATGAAAAGTAAATTATTTATTTCTTTAAAAGAACTAAACGTTTTGAACGGAATTGACTTCATTTTCATTGGCAGAAAACGACATGAGGCATATTGATAAAAGAAACAAAATTAAAACGTCATTACCCATTACTCACTCTTCTGCATCTCGCGACCGTTGGCGTCGGTGTAGAAGGTGCTGTCCGTGGTCATGCCCTCAACTGTGTACCTCGTGATCACCTCCTTGCCCTCGCTGTCAGTGCACATTATTTTATTCATAATTTCTGAATCATCATTCATCACTGCCAATAATTGATGATGCCGTGAATATCAAATACTCGGAACAGACGTAGACTAAATTTCACTATTAACATTCTGCATCACTTTCCACTGCTACCAAGTGCTGAAAAAGCTGTGCATATCATGTAATCGAAACAGACGTAGTCTAATTTTCACTCTTAACAGAATTAATCAAGTAGTGGGTTATAAAACTTGGGTCTCGAATGGAAACTTTCACTCACTCAAGGGGGATGGGTCCAACGAGCCACTCAGACTCGACTTGGCTGAAGCCGTTGTAGATCCTGATGACTTCAGAAGCCCAGCCCCTGTAGTCGACTTGAATCTCGCTCACGACTTCGCCTGGTCAGGGAAATTGTCTACGTTATTGAATGACATGAAGGAAACGAGCAAATATGAAACTAAACTTAGATTTATATTTTTTGTTTTGGAGGTGGTATAAATCGAAGTCGAATGGAACTATATTTTTTTAGCTCCTTGAGATCAGTAGTTAATAAGTCAAGAAAATTCATGGCAAGTTTGCGGATAGACCTATTTTTTCCAGGCATTAAAATATGATTTCCATAAAAATTAAATTCTCATTGTTTTTCCCACATTCATCCCTGCTAGCTCATCAGGCTATGTGATTTGTTCAAAGAATTTAGTTCCAAAAAATTTCTCAGTTACACCTATTTTCCTATGCATCCCAATAAAGCTGTTGAATAAACTAGGTGCCCACCATCATACTGCACGGTGTTCCACGCTTCCATAAGTTCGGCTTCTGAGCCGTTGGGCCGGAAGATGTAAGCCCCAGAGGCACGGTCCGCAAACCCAGAATTGTCTCCGGTCATGCTGTAGTAGAAGCGCTTCTCGCCGGTGATCTGAGTTCAAAAACAAAAGGAAGACAAAACATTTAATTCATGTAAATTTTCTGGCAAATGTCGTGTGGTGACGAATTATGGCAACATGAAGAACAAAAAACTATTTTTACTTCGCTGTGCTTCATGTTTGTAAAATTCGTCAATATTAGTTCATTTAGATCCTGAAGATCCATATTTTAAAATTTTGTAAAAGGCGCATTAAAGTTATGTTGTAACGCTGACACCATCTGCATTTAAATGCTCTGTGGGGGCATTGAATATAGATTTTTACCTGAAGTCTATTAACAATCCATTGTATAAGTTAAATGTTTAATAATAATACTTCCACTGGTCAGATAAAGTAACATAAAATTTCCTATAAATCGGGCTAGAAATGAATATTTTGGTGGACTGAAAAACTGGATAAATTTTCAAGCATATGATTAGTTTGCAGACCACCGTACACGGAGGAGAACTATGCATGTTTTTCAAAAAAAAAAAATACGAATGAACCAACTAACCAGCAAGGTTCTTCTAAAAAAATTCATGAATATGACAAGTCAAGAACACGATTTTTCTACAGCAGTAAGACCATGAAAATAGCCAATATTTTCTGGTTCAATAGTTATTTATGCAATTTCCCGCAATGATCACCGTTTGTTCTTTGACGCCATTTTCGGTGGTGTAACGGATGCCGCTCAGACCTCCAGAGGGGCCACCTGCTCTCACCGTCACCCGCTGTTGGAAAAATAACATAAAAATATTGATGTAAAGAACAGTACTGTATTAGGAATATCATGGAACAAATATGTTTCAAATAAATTGAATAATTTGGTAGCTACTTGGGAAGAATTAATGGGAATATAAAATTCAGGAAAAGATGAACTCGTTGAAAGTAAAAAATTTGGAATATAAACAGTTAGCAGCTATATGAAAGCATGGCAATAAGAAAAGAAACATGAAAATGAAGTCATCTCTAGTCATCTGTAAACCACCTTTTCAGAAAAAGAAATCGTGCATGAAGTTCAAGTAAATTTTAAAATAATTGCATGACAGCGAATATCAAATACACCGCAGGTTGTGCTAGATTAATTTTTCATAACGGCTTTCTTTTCCGTATACGAATCAGAACTCGTAACCATCACTTGAGAATAGAGTAAGGCAGCCAATGCTCATGTCATGCAGCAACTAATAAAGTACTCGAGACGTGTTCGTTATGTACGAACGCTTCTATTCGTGTCTACAGCTCGAGTGTGTAATCTCCTGGAAAGTTTCATTTCCTTAGCAGTGTTAAAAACAAAGACTGCATTCATTATGAATTCGCGCGAAAAGCATAATTTAGCTACGGAATCTACATAATATTTGTTGAATCTTTGAATTTGGATTTTTTTTAAGCTCACCGATAATAAAGCATTAAAATACGCTTTTCATTAAGCATCTTACGATTTTCCAGAATCGATATTTCAAATTTCGTTAGTTTTTCCCTTATGGATGTTCTTATTCAACTCAAACCTATTACAAAACCATACACTACCCCCAAAAAATGCAATGCGTCTCATCTCACCCCTTTCGTGACCACTGCCTCAGTTCCAGGGGGGATTTTCCTCCTCAAAGACCTCTGAGCCTGCCGAGCGCCGCGTGCTGTGGAGCGGGTGATCTGGTACGTGGATGACCCCAGAGCGGGCACGGCCTGTGCAATGAACACCAGTTCCTGGGTGGCAAGCGAACTGCGGTACCGTATTTCCTTGATCGCGTCAGGAACTGGGACTAGCTGGGAAGTTACGCTGCTTCCTGTTGCGAAGCAAGATATGTTTCCAGACAATTATCAATTGTGCACACATGTTCGAATTCATAAAAAGGGTATACTCGTATTATTAACATATGCTTTGTTATTGATAATCAAGTAAAACGCTCACATGTCATTGATAAGAAGTTTAACTGTTGATCTCAAAGACAGTTCAACGGTCTGCTTACCTTGGTAATCAGTGACCTCGTAAGGATAGTCGGGCACGGGGATGCGGACAGGCGTGTCGATGGGCCTGGCAATGCTGTTGTACACAACCACCTGGAAGCTGGTCGACCTTTCAGTCAGCTCGCAGTAAGAGATGTTGCGCTCAGGGCAGAATGAAACTGATTCCGTAGTTGCTGTAGATCCTCCCAAGGATCTGGTGATTAAATAAGGTAATAAGGCTTCAATTTGAAATTTTTCATCCCGATTGAGGATTTTTTAGAAACTCTTAGATATTCTGTGATGTATTTCTCGCCAGGATTTAAATGCATTCAAATTTACTTTTATTTTTTCACTAAAATTCGAGTTTGTTTGCCCAGCTACCGAATAGTGAAATGAGTCATGTGGCCCGTTCTTGGGTTGTCCCACACCGTCAGGCACCAATCACACAATCACTACAAAAAACATGCATACAGTCATCAAATTTCACACATAAGTACCAGCACATTCATTTTAACAAAGATATCTCTAAATGTACCCGTTATGCCAAATATCATTACACAATTTGACAGTTGGGAGCCAACAAGTGTAATGAGTCACTACAACCGCAGGTCGTCGAACAAGAACACAAAAAGACTCGAATAAAACTCGATTTGGCTGTTAGGTCATGCAGTTCGATAATAAATTGTTATCCATCATTTTAAGGTACGTATACAACGCTGAGTAAAGCAAATGTAAAAAGTGTAATTTTCACCACATCAATCGCGCCATGACACCGTGCAACAAAGCTTGAGGCGACACTGGATTTTTTCATCAACTATTGAATGATAACATTAATCTATGTCCTTGAAATGAAAACTTACCTCAACAAGGGGACCAATTCCTCTTCGCTACTCCGCTGGGCTTTGTCGAGGCTCTTGTAGTAGTCGTCGGTGACGTGCTGCTTAGCTGTGCCAGTCACCGCGTCGTGGTGTTGCATCACTCCCAAGGCCTGGGCCATCAATTCCTGAGCCTGGGTGCGATCGCTGCCACTCAGAGCTAAAATTTGCTTCTGGGCCTGGAAAGAAGTGGGAAATTATTGAACATGAATGCATGTACAAGAGAACTTTCTATGTTGAAGAAACGTTGGAGATCTTTTTGAGATGTTTGTCGAATAAAGTGTATTAAGCGCCTGCTGCGCGTTTCTCTTGTCACAAAAACAGAAGGGCACCAAAGGTTGGGTCTTCATCTTTGACTGAAATGGCAAAAATATATAGGTGTCCTACGAACAAAAGTCTCTGCAAGACATTATTTGGGTTAACGTAGAATATTCTATTGTACTATAAAACAATAGAATCATCTACATCAAATTTAGCCTAATGTTGAAAACACATTTAGCAGTAGTTTTTTCGTAGGAGCAATAAAAATCATAGAAAGGAAATGATAAGCAAGACACTTCTTTCAATGTTAAAATTTTTCATTGCTTACTGCGTTATTGCACCTTCTAGGACCGTAAATTAGTCTAGCGTTATAACGGCTTTGGAATCGGACTTTTACGGAACATTTTCAGTCATTTTATTTTTATTTTTTCAAAATAGTTTAAAATGTTTATAAGCTGCAATTCAAACAAATTCGATAGACACCAGTGGCTTACTCGGCGAGCCATTGATGAAGAAATCTGGCAGTAGTTTTTTCCTAGTTGCTGGGAAATTGCAAAAATCTAAACGTTTTACTCCAAGAAATAATTTAGGAGGATTCAAAGTGAAATTTAAGATACGAATAAAAGAGTCTCTCATATATTGACCGTTACCAGTCATACGACGTCATTTGATGCACAACCCGTTAACTCACGAGCCTGATGGAAGCCGTTGGCCTGCCTGATGAGTCCTTTGAATGTTGCCCTGGAAGTGACACCAGTCAAGGGATTATTCGACGTCATAAGATACACAACCCGTAAGCAAACGAACCTGATGGAATCCGTTGGCCTGCCTGATGAGTCCCTTGAAGGTGGGCCTGGAAGTGAAGTAGCCTGTCCAGTAGGCGTGATCGTCAGACGCGTACGGGAAGAAGTCGTCCTGCTTGGTGCCCCATGCGGTCCCGGTGGAGTGCAGTGCGTCCAAGTAGCACGAGGGGGTTGAGTACACCACGTTGACGTTGTCTGAACTTGCCTTCACGTATCTGCGAGTCACGTACGAAGAACAAGAACGTGTTTTATAACAGCTCAGTTTCCCTTTGATGTCTTTAGTCATCTCCAGTGAAGTTATCCTAGGGAATGCAAAACACAAATTCTCTAGATCACAAGTTTTCCTGATCTGAGCCCTCATGGTAATTTGTGAGATGATCTCGAGAGAAATTTACGAGCTATGGCGTCACTCCTTATTAAAGTTGACATTCTTAGAGAAGAATCACTTCAATTGTTGCCAAATGTAAATCAGCCAGGTACCAGACACTAGCGTGAGTTAATTTCGGATGCAATCTACGCTGATCAAAGTGGTCGTAAGTTATATTAAAATTCTATTAATGCCAGTTTTTGATTATGCATTGATACACGAATTAATTAATGAATTGGCTGCAAAGGTTTGACGCAAGATAACTATAGATTTGTGAAATTGAAAACCCGCTATTATTTTCACTGCCAACGAAAGAAGATTCGAACATTATCGGGGTTCTTTTTGTACAAAGATATCCAAATAAAATTGATAACCCAGTCTCTGTTTTTCAGATTTGTACTCACTTTATGAGCTTGTCGAGATTTTTGTACCACGTATTTGCATTTTGGTAGTTGAAGTCGTTGCCCATGGTCATGACGAGCTGGTTGGTGCGGAAATACTGAGCTTGGTCGTCCACAGCCGACAAGAAATCCGCAACCTTGAAATTGAGGAAGGCTTTCTAATTGTAATCGGGTCACATGATTCGAGTCCGCTGAGAAAATTGAGTGAATGAATTAGATGCATTGTATGAGGACTAATTGAGTAGTCGATGCGTAAGGTTGGAACGAAAATTTCGTGTTTCACCAAATGCTTTTTAAAATGTTCCATAACATTCGGTATCAGCATATTCAGAGTTGAAATGGCGTTGAAAGAATATTGAAAGTCATGCAAACAATAATATTGCTCAACTTTGAGCAAAAAATTTGAATAACAAGTAGAGGTTATACCAGTAAGAAAGTTTTATTTTAGACATGCACGTTTTCAATCCACAAGTGTTAACACATTTCGACTAATGATGTGTAAAAATGCTCAATTAACATTGGAAAAATGTTATCATAAATCAAAGAAATTAAGTTATTCCGAAACCCCATAATTTCACCCAAAAATTTATTTACAACCTCTCTTCATTTAAAATTTTGTTTGTGTACCAAAAATGGTTGACCTGCGACAGCAAAGGAATCTCCTTGATGTACACGAGATAGCAGTCATAAGCCTATTGCTGAATTTTCCAGTTTTCTCAACGTGGAATTTCTCACCCTTTCGTCGACGTTGTAATCCTCAAGAGTGGGGTCGTCCATAATTGGAGGATCGTTGCAGAGGTCATCGAAGCAGAAGCCCGAGGGCGGACTGTAGTGGTCAGGCAAGACGCTGGTGAACAGCCACGCGGCCTCGCCTGCCACGAAAGATGGGCTCATTTCAATTTGTTCTACATAAAACCTCCCATAAAATACGATCTGTACTTCACCGCTATATATGACCTCATATAAAATATGATGTTTTCTTTCCGGCAAAATGTGTTGTGACATAAAATATTACTTGTTCTTTCCGGTAAAATAAGACCTCAAGTAAATATGGTCTGTTTTTTTCCTGTCTATCTATCCTGTCTAATCTATTTGTCTATCTGTCAACCTCATTTTATGCATCTTACATACAAGATTGATGACAAAGTACCCTTGTGATTTAACGATAATAATGTACCGAAAATAGTGATATTTAGGCTAATAATATATGGATGGTAAATGTAGGTGAGGATTGTTTTATAATCACTGAAGGTGAATCGGGCCATCTCTCAAAAATTATTACGCAGGGGAAACGAATAGTGAATTATAAAAGTTTCGAGTCAAGCAACTATCTTAAAGAAAACTAGTTTTATTGGGTAATTAGAAATACTTTGCCTTCGTGTGTACGAGAACATAGCGTGCTTCCTGATGGGTTTTAATGAGCTTTAAAGTTAGCTTAAATATACCGGCTAACTC
Source organism: Morinoia aosen (assembly GCA_030386875.1). Lineage (NCBI taxonomy): Eukaryota > Metazoa > Arthropoda > Malacostraca > Amphipoda > Talitridae > Morinoia > Morinoia aosen. Next base: position 1,869,632 of record CM059571.1, read on the forward strand.
GAGTAACACCAGATGCAGTGGCCAGATTGAGCACTATTAGAAGGACGATCATCAACAAATGTTATATTAAGGCTAGAGCTATCACGTAGTAAATAATATAAACATTATCAACTCAAATATGAAACCCTCGCAAAAGATGGAGATAGAATAGGATGAATATCAATTTAGCTAAGAACGATATGTTCCGAAACTACATGGTTGTGATATTTCGTTAAATCAACGAATCTTGATTGGCTGTAGGATTGTGGAGAGGTCAATTCGAACCATTTTAAATTGAGACATTTGTTGTCCAAGTATATTAAAGATATTCCTACCGAGGCTGTTGCTGGGCTGCCACACCATTTCCATGTTTTTCGTGCTTTTCCGCTCGACCTTGTCGTGGTAGTCCAGGCGGGCGAAGAAAAGGCCATCGAAGCCCATTTGCGCGAAAATGCTTGCCTTTGAAATGAAGAATTTTAAGCAGTTGCAGTAGTCAGAACAAACGTAAGTTAGTTTTTGCTCTTAGAGTTTAAAGATTTTTTTCGTAATTCTTTAAGCGTTTCGTGCTGCCATAAATTCGCATGAGGAATATAAGTCGATATCCCATTTCAGTGGTCTTTTATTCAATACCAAAAACAAAAAAGACATCGACAAATAACAAAAAGCAATGAACTTCAGCAGGTTATTGAATTAAACTGACTGGGAACTCACTTGTTCATTCGAGTGTCCGAAAGGATCTATTTGCCACGACACCCTGGGTCTTGCGTCGGGTCCGAAGGTCTGATTGATGAACCTGAGAGTAAATTGGGTTCGATAAATTATACTGGAGGATATTTTATTTAGATTTCTCAGCATTAATTACAAATTTTTCGTAACTCATGAACTGTGAAAAATTAAAGCTATGCGAGGAATGAGCGTGCAACAGTGAGCAATATTGATTGAGGAAATTTAAAATTACTCTAATGAACAGCTGTTTGACTCACAATGGTTACTTCTCAGGCTTAGACTATATTTATCTAATATAATTTATCTGAAATATGCTTCAATTATTGTTGAATATTTTACGATAATATAAAGCTACACTTTAAACGGATATCAAATAAATCAGATCATAAAAATGGTTTACCCTTTGAGACAAAATTTCTCCGCTACGCCCATTCTACACAATAGGTAGCAGAAAACCGATAATGTTAAACAGCACGTGCTGTAATAAGATTAATGCTCCAAATTCACCAACTTTGAAGTTCCGTTTGTCCTCTTTGATACGTGTAATTTGATATATTAACACAAGACCCACACGAGACCCAGCATCATCTGGCTCCATTTGCCCACCAAATAGGTACAATTTACGTCGCTAACACAAGACCCACACGAACACAGCATTATCTGGCTCCATTTGCCCACTAAACAGGTACAATTTACGTTGCTAACACAAGACCCACACGAGACCCAGCATCATCTGGCTCCATTTGCCCACCAAATAGGTACAATTTACGTCGCTAACACAAGACCCACACGAGACCCAGCATCATCTGGCTCCATTTGCCCACTAAATAGGTACAATTTACGTTGCTAACACAAGACCCACGCGAGACCCAGCGTCATCTGGTCCACTATGGCGGTGTAGTGAGCCGCTGCCTCGTCGTTCATGCTCCAGCCGCCGTTGACCAGCTCCAGCTGTCCGCTCTCCACCAAGCTCTGCACAGGTGAAATTACTGTCACTACTTACAAAAAAGTTACTCATTTTGGTATTTGGTTGCGGCGTGGAATAAGTCTGATTTTTCAAGGCGCTCAAGAAAGAATTTGAGCAGCAACAGGCATATTGAATACCTGATTGACATAGAAAGTCTAATACTTAAACTAAATTTGCGATTGGATTTACGATTACAGCTCTTTTAGTAATAATCGACTGTGGTCCTTTCTCAAGGTAATAATTTGGCTTGCAATACCGAAAACTAGAGTTTCTGACTGAAGCTCCAATGATTTAAGAAACTTCGATCTAAATTTCTGCAGAAAGTGTCTTGATATGTAACCAAACGATTCACTTTTTATAATTCATTTCGTACTACAAGAAAATGCATGAATTTTGAAAATTATGAAACAAAATTGGCCTACTCTTATGTTGGTTTGGCATGCTTCGTATAGTTTTCGTGTTATCAAAAAAGCATCGATATTGATGAATTTTGAACTTAGGTTCATGAATAACAGCATTCATTATAATTATGTTTTTCATTTCCACGTTTGAAGAAAGTATAATGTGAAAAAGTTAAGCTAGCATAATACAAGTATTTTTCACGTTTTTTTTTTTCGCTTCCACGTTTGAAGTGACTGCAGTTTTAAAAAATTAAGCTTACCAAATACAAGTTATCTTTGCACTTATTTCATCACGAAGTTCATGGAAAAGTTTTATGCTAAATCTTACGATGACGTTCTGCTTGACTTCATCGCTCTGCTGCATCCACCAGCGGTGGAGGAACGCCATCTCCACGTAGCTGAATTTCCTGCCTGGGTCTTTGTTGAGTTCGTCCACCACGGAGTCGATGATGTACTGCACACCCGCTCGTTGAATCGAATTCCTGGCTGTGTGGGACAATTTGTTTCGTTGAATCGGTATATAATATTTGCAAAAAATATAACGAATTCAATTTTGGTACGGTTTACCTAAATTTAAAGACTTGATAATTTCCAAGAAGGGAGGATGAAAGAATGTTTGAAATAAGCTCTGGTGAAACAATTTTTATTTTCTTTTTAATTTGTTTGCCATCATTATCTAAAATTTATGATACGAAGTTCTCTAACGAGATCAGATTACGATCTTTATATTTTTAATCAATGATGTTCAACGGCAGTATGATACGCACTTCTTAAATTCATGAGCTAGTGATGCTTTTAGAGGACTCACCATTCAGCTGTCACCCTCTGCCATTTCATCAGTTCGTAAATTTCAAGGCACGCAACTTTAGTTAAACTTTGTTTTTCATACTTGGAATTAGTTTTATATTCATTTATTCTGATATAAGCAGTTAGGACATCGGCTATGCTTGTGTTTTCATGAGACCGCTTGTCATTTTGAAGCAGTGCTCTACAGATAACATCGATGAGAAGCACAAATTATCTCCCGCCTAACGGTGGTAGTTGAATAATTAGGTCAGTTTCTTTCTCAAGTAAAAATTTCGCTCGTTTCTTCTAAATAATTCTACTCGACAAAAACAACAGAAAGGTAAATTTCAATAAAAATAATCGAAACTACAGACAATTCGTAATGGAGTTCCTCAAAGATCTTTTCTGGGTTCTTCTCATTTTTATTTACAATTAATAAATTCGTTAGTTTTGATTCATTTTTTATATTCGTACTAAAACCGGCGATAGCATGCTTTCTCAATCTCGTCCCAACGACATTTACGCTGTAATTGCAAGAATAATGAGAAGTGAAGTTCAATGATTTTTAATGTCTCCCACGTCGATTAAAAAATGGATCAATATAGATGTAACCTAAGTATCAAATAGGAAGCACATGTCGGTTTGTATTTGTACAAAGTTTGACTAAGAAATTGATAGCGAGGAATAATGCTTTGATACGTAACTTTATATTTAAAAGCTTTACATTTAAAATATAATGTTTCGTATCAAAGCCTTTTCCCTCGCTATTTCTTTCTCAAGTACTATTTATACATATTTATATATATTCTAACCAACGGAATGCATTTTTTCGTATTTCAAACTCTATGATTGCAAGTTTGAAGGATCCAAGGCCAAGTAGAGCTTCATGAATGAGTGGCATTTCGGAGACAAGCAGTTTGAAATAATGGTACATTACTTGTAATGCGCTGTCAATGGCTTAGGAAGAACCAAACATTTAGGGTTGCGAATGTTGTAACTCTTACGCGAAAGTCCGCACAGTTTAGCTTATCTGGCCGTGGCAGCTCAGCACCAATAGTAATGATAACATTTGAGATAATGAGACGGCTTATCGATGCTTGTAATTGGATTTGATGGGGAGCAGGACCACTGGTACACTGCACATCGCACAGATGGTGTACGGGAATGAAATTTCTGAATATTTTGTAATAGTATCTGACATTTCATTTATTGACTTAGCTTAAGTTATCTATCATCATACAAAGTCTCCTTACGAATGAATTCACTTGCCATGACGATATTATTATTTTTATAAATCTCGCAAAAATGTTCACAAATAATTTAGAGTACAATTATCTGCATGTGATCAATTCAACTGTACATGTATGTGACTAGTCTCAGCCAGTTCTTTATAGAAAATGACAGCACAGAGAATAATGGGAAAAGTATATTCTCACCGCAATTGTGTTGAGAGAAAAGCAAGCTAATATTTTTCCACATTTCTATAAATATCAAAATTTTTGAATTTCAGTATCCTCGATATTCTTCAAAAAATGTATAATTTAAATTAAAAGAACTTCAATCCCCTAACCCTAACCCCTAACCCCTAGTTAATCCCTTCGAAGTTATCAGAAATAGATTGAAAATATTAAGGGACATTAGAGATTGAGTTTCGAAATGATTAAAAGTTCTTCAATTTATCTGTATGTTGATGAAATTAACGAACTTTGGAGATGTTGTTTTGACTTCACTCTCAATCATCAGGAATCAGGCATGCATGACGGACAGACTCTAAGTATAATTAAATTTACCTCCATAGAAGTACTGGTCGACAGTCTTCAGCCATCCTACGTCGTCGTGTGTGTGGCAGATGAGGTGGACGGTGATCTGGTCAGGGTTGATTTCAGGACATGCCTGCAGAAATACAAAGGCTTGAATTATCTTATTCTCTACCTTCTGTCGGACGAGGCTCGGACCCAAAAGAGCAGGTCACACGCACTCCGGATTTGAAGTGGAGCAGCAAGCGCTAGCGACTTCCTAAGAGGTAGAAATTATTCAAGGGAAGCTCCTATGTTTTGTTTCTTGTTTTTCCAGTCATCAAATTTGTGGCAATTTATATTTAAGAAGGCATGAGGTTCCAAGATACACCACATAAGCTAAAAAATATTTTTACGGCTAGCACTGAAGTTCGATGATAATAATTTTGTTTTCATCTGTTTACCGGGTACAAAAACTAGAAAAATTTGATTCCAAAGTGGTTTGTATTATAGTGTTAATGAAACGAAAGAATCTGGATTTCTGAAATTCCTCGAAATTATATAAAAGCTAAATTATTAAACCGAGAATGTAAAATTTTTGTTGAGTTTCGTACAACTGTTTCAGCTTGAACATAAAAAATTTGGAAACAAATTAAAATAAGAAATTAAATTCCAATGAAAGTTTGGAAAAAGTCATAGGTTTAGGTGAGCATGTTTCTAGAAATTGAAACATCGAATTTCTTGTTCACTTTGACGAGATGCGTAATTCTTTTCATTTACAAAGACTAGTTGCTCGCTGGAAATATTTTTCTCGGTATTCTACGAAAAATAAAAAATAGCATCTAGATATTCACTCACCGGATTTCCCCATGTTGCAGTCAAGGAGCCCAAAAGAATAAAGAGGAGCTTGAAAAGCATTTTAGTGCTCAATTTTACCCTCTTAAAACATTTACTCCAGGCTCATCTGATCAACGGAATCAAAGGATCATTATCAGAAGTCTTTGAATGAGACGAATGATAAGGTATTTTTATGATCTTATAGTTCTAAAATTTGGCAAATCTGCATTGGCAACAGTTCAAATTCGGACACATAACATTGAATTTTTTGGAGTTCCAGTACCCTCGATATTTTTCAAACAATCAGCAATTTCAGTTACTAAGTTTTCCTCATTAAAATAATTCAATAGTTTTTTGAAGTTCTGTAATGCTGAAGATTTTGTGACATCCATAGGAGTCATTTTATTTGTGGCTAACATGGCGTTATATTTTGATTTGGATATTCAAGTCGGAAAATGAGGATTTACGTTAAATTATTCACATTTTTAAGTATGTTCCAAATGCGAAAAATTTTCATTATTAAGTTAAAAGAAAGGTTGAAGCAAGAGGATTTAGAGCTTGAAATCAATTTTCCACGTGAAATTTTGCTTCTGTAGTATATTACTGCTCACTTCTTGACATCTTGAAAAAGAAATTTACGCCCGTCACGTACTCTAAAGGTTCTGAAGGTTCTTCTAAAGGTTCTGTTTCGAAAAGGCTGGTTTGAAACTTTCTCTCCTCATCGAATTAAACACAGTACCACACATAAAGTTGGATTTTATCGAAATTCAAGCATACATATAAAGAATGAGTGCGCGTAAATAATTTTTTACCGTGAAATACGTACAAAAGATGGATATGAGAGAGTCATAGAACTTTAAATTTCACTCCTTGCTTCATGTCGAGAGCTTAAAAATATTTGTCAGTTTCGATAAATTTTCATCGGCAAGTCAGGACAATCCTTTTTGTGTTTAGAGCTGGAAAATATTTGTGATTTTCAGCAAATGCTGAGTGTAAATTGAGGTAATCAGCAACGTTAAAAATGAAAGTTTCAAGTCGTGATAATAAGGATCATTATTAAACGATTTCTTCAACAGCTCTATTTACTAAACGCTCCACACATCATTCTACGCTTCGTACATAATCTCAAGAAAAATTAAATTGAAAATCATACACAATTTGAAAACTCAACCAACCACGATCAATGGCCACAACAAGTTATTAATAAAAACTATTCCCAATGAGTTAATACTAACACCAATATAACAAGCTGCCAGTCATGACAACCAAAGTGAGCGATGTATAGAGTTAAACAAGTGGTGTAAAAAATGGAAATTCAAAAAGACGTTGCGAGGCCTGAGGACTTGATACAACTCCTCTTCGACGGTCCACCTGCTAGCAAACTGACCCTAGCCCGAAGTGCCCACCGAGGTGCCTACATAGGTCTACAAGTGGCATGTGCGTTGGTTTGTACTTGATTTGATACGAAAATACCAGATAGACGACGCTTAGAATCTTGGACTTCAGTAAGGAACGGAGGTAAGGACGGTGATAAGGTGAAAGTGTATGTTAGAGATACGATTGGTGTCGTATTTATGGACCAGATGTTCGGTAGGACTAACACTGCTTCGTTTTCCTATGACTAACCCTCAATGAGCAAATGCGAAGTTGTGTCCTTTTGCGTCTCAGCAGAATTTGGATAAGTGGGTGTTTCAAAGGCCAAATTCACTCACTCAAACGGTAAAAGAATATTACTGGCACTCATCCAGAGACGTTTCTTTCGTATAAAAATGCAAGGAATACATTGGTAATCAGTGCATGGTACATGACATACGAATAATCAAACTCGTGCCTGCACCGGCGACTTTTAATTGTTTATCACCATTCTCAAAAAACCAACCAACCCACAAAGTTTATGGTCCGTTTTCAGAAATAGCCTCAATGTATTGTTTTTCTTGCTAAATATGTTCCATAATTTGTCCTGATAATGACTCTCGTGATATCGGTGACTTCCTGATACCAGTGCCAATTAAATAACGGAGGATGAAAAACGGTAATGTGAGTGCAAAAATGCAGACGCGAAAGCGTTAAACTTACCCTCACTCCAACGTTATAAACTTCTCAGAAATACACTCAACCAATTTGAACAAAATTCCACCTATGCCGAAATCACTACTGCTATAATTCCAGTGGTTGAACTATTAATATCACAGCACTTTCTATCATTCTATGCCCAATAAATTTCCATGCAAGTTATTTTGTGGTGCAGTAATAAAACATCACTTTTTTTTCTTAAATAATTAGTAAGCATTTTCCTATCTAAATAGAACATCACGCATGCGTTCAAGATTGTCATCACAATTTGGCGTCGATGTCTTGCTGCGCTGCAACAATTCGAAGCAGTTGATATGGCCGTGATTGATCCGTGCATTCGGTACGTTTCTAATGCAAATTTTACCATAGGTTATGATCTACACTTACTACTGATGTATTACAAAGATTTGCATGACATTCTTTTGACAAGCTAAATTTCCTGTTAAAGTTGAAAACATGACACAACTTTTCTTATTCAAGTGAAAAATGCTCACATGCCAACACCAGAGCTATAATTTTGGATACATTTTCTTCAGTGAGGATAAACACAAACCAGCGTTACGCAGCTCTAAATCCACTACATTGTAATGTTAAACAAGATATCGGATTATTCTTTATATTAATTATCATATTTATTCTCCCCGTCAGCTTAAAGAGTAGCGAGTCGTTAAATATTTTATGACTTTTCTGAGAGTATTTACTAACACTTCTAATCTGACAGAGTATTTTGAATGCTCTGGAAAATAAAGAAACGCGGAATATTTTCCAACAGCTTATATATGTTCCATTTGAAAAAACTTTACCAGTGAAACATCTGTCATTTATGTTTCATACACTACAACCCTAATTCTAATAAATCATTCTCATTTATATATCCGAATGATACTTTAAGCTGTTTTATCTTCCAAACTTAGTTATTCAGCTGTATATTCCATTTTACATTCCCGCCCCGTAGAGTTCAATGAGGCTACACGCTAAAAAAATGTATTCATTTATTATTCACAATTTATCCTACACGAACACTGCTATCTCTAGCCCAACCAGATTTTTTGTGATAAAAAACTTATCCCGTCAATTCATGAATCCAATAAAATAACCCGTTATTCTAATTGAAATTCGTTGACGGGAGATCTTGTATCATTAATCACATAATGGATATTATTAACGGTTGCTTTATACAGTACCTCTTTGGCTCATAGCAACGAATAAGTCGAAAAAATAAAAGATTAAATCGCCAGAATCCAGACACCTGTCTCATGTGAGCTCGATGATAAGCTCGGTGTCATATGGTGGTCCCGAGCAATTTTCCTGTCATCAGTAGCCCCAAAACAAGATAACTTTGACGACTTATCTACACCTCAGGTCATCCGTTTCGTTCCTTGGTTCTTGGGTCGAATATAGGCCATATTGAAATTTGAAATTTAATTCATTTAAATGTAGAAAATGATGTACATATACCTGGGCAATTTTAGTCTTTAAATTCAAAATAGGTTAAGAAAGGCAACTCTGTGCCCGTGGAATTTTAGACGGAGGCGGTTTCTGCGTAGATTAATGTTTCAAACCACGATTTTGTATTATTCTCAGAATATCAGAGACTCAGGCAACTCATTCTCAATTCACGATAGTTATTCGTTCCATATTTCAAACCTACAACAAAATAAATGGCAATATATTAGTGACAATTTTTACTGTTAATGAATCTCGGAGTCGAATCTTTTACATACTTCTGAAACGTGCAAACGCAGATACATTTTTTGATTACATATCAATTTAATACGACTCCATGTTTTTCTCAATTATTTCAGAGAAGTAAGCTATGTGAAAACTTTAACGCTGAGCACTTGTGGAATTTTTTTTTCCTCACGAATTTACTACGCAAATATTGTACGCCAATACAAATTTTCTTTATTCTGCATGAATGAATGCGAGTTTATTTTCCATGCATCTCCGAATACAAAATGTCTTTGTAGAATTAAAGAATTAATCCTCAACTAGACTTATATTGAAGAAATATACGCTGACGCATAAAAGTAATGTTTCTCTCCCTAAACTGTCATAATCTAGAGCAATTAATGTTCTAAACATTTGTATCTTAAGCATAGAAAGTGCAACGTGCTATTTTTCAACATAGAATTTCAGACTGACCAGTTGCAGAACGATATTTGAGGTTTTACTTATCATGCTCATACGAAGCTCTCGTGTTCTTCTTTCAGTGGGGAAGGGCACGCATGTAAATACTGAAAGGATACAACTTTTAGGGAAAAACATTTACTTCCAAATAAATAATGATATTTTTTGATTTTAGCGTAAAAAAATGGATTGGACCTTTGCATCTCCACCAAGTACAAGCATTAAAGGCGGGAAATATTTTCATAAAACACCGTGTCTACGAAAAACCATTTTCTTCAAATGCATTCGATGCAAAAAATTCATGAGCTGTTTTCAGTGATCCAATTGTAGAAGAAAACTTCCATAACGAAAAAATTACCGCCAGAGCTACAGGCAAAGTTCTTTTGTAATTGATCGCTTTTAAACACAATGCGTGTTGAATGCAAATTCAAACTCGTGGATACATAACTCCTGAAGTTCCTAAAGCAACACGAAAAATCCCTGAATGATCACTTCCTACAACATTGTATGCAGAAATATACAATTTTATGAATGAGCATGGCCTCATTGCCAATGTATGAAACCATAACTTCTTGTGATTGTTTCACACGCTCTTTGAAATTGGAGCCACTAGCTCATTTGCTACCTTCTCTCTCGATACTTAATGCAAGACTTGAATACTCGTTATTCATATATAACGAACAAATGCTACGTAGAGCGCATATGGTTGTTTGAGTTTGGAAAAGGTTCCAACTGACAAGTAGTTAGTGTGACGTAACACTGAATTGAATTATTCTACCGTCACCATTGAGCAACATCATGGTCTATCTGGTAACTAGCCAACCCGTTTCCTTTGTCTACCTGATAACTGGTCTACCTGGCAACTGGTCTACTTTACGACGGTTTTAATCTGACAACCAGTTGACGTGACAACTTGTATGCCAGACAACTGTTCAAACCTGACATCTGGCATACATGACACCTGGTATGCTAGGCATATGGTCGACCTATCAACTGAACTCCACAACTAGTGTATATAACAACTATTTTACCTACAAAATGGTTTACGTAGCAACTGGTCTACCTGTCAAGTGCCTATCAGAAAGACGGCCAAACCAGACTTAGGCATTAAGTAGCCGACTCCTTCACAACTAGTGTACATAGGTACTCGTTTACCTATCGAATGGCTTACTTAGAAACTGGTCTACCTGACAAGTACTTATCAGAGAATAAGCCTAACCGGACTTAGACATTAAGCAGCTGGCTTGACGGTGACGACGAAGGTGCGGATCTGCATGGGCTCAAGAGTAACGCTCAGGTCTGCACGAGGCGCTGCAGCTTTTCCGAAGCTCTTGTGGCCGAACCTGGTCTTGTGATGATGGTTGAAAAGTTCCTCCATTGTTTTATACGGAGCAAAAATGCTGTTCTCATGCCATGCATCTTTGCCCTCTTCTGTCCGCTCATGGACAGATTCCTGTCCATCCACGAGCCACTGGAGGCGGTTACTGTCCGCTGACCACTGGTTGGCGGACAGAACAGTCTCATGGACGTCCGTTATAGTGAAGTTAACGAACAGGTTCTGAAAACGAAAGATATGAGGATATCAATGAATTAAATAGACCACGTTTATTATGATAAATTCATACTTCAGAAACTCCTTATTTCACAAGCAAGATTTCTCTTCAACGTTGAGTACAGCTCGTATGAAGAAAGTAAGGAAATAGAATTGCAGGTGTTTTTTCCTTCACTAAGCAGTTTGAATTTGAATCGAAACGATTTTCAACTAAAACTACAACACCGTGTAGGATCTTTGCAATGTTATGATAAATTTCAAGATGAAGAGAGGGAAAAATTTTCGAAGTGCAATTTTGCTAAATGAAACATTTTCATTTTACCTTCACGAGATCATAAGTCATTCAACCATAATAACGTACCTGTAAGTTCACAGTCACATTAACGCTGAAGTCTTGGCTTTCGCCCACTTCGAACATGTGTTCCAGGCGCAGCAGGAATTCCCCGCTGGAATACCAAGGTTCCAGGGTCATCAGGTGCACCTGGTCAGGTAATGGGCTGCTCAGGTAGGAGACCTGGAATAAGGATACGAATTTATTTAACAGAAATTGTGCACTTAGTCTTGCGATGTTAACTGTGCTAGGGAACAAGAAAATGTATCTAAATTAGGCGCTACTTGCCGATGATGATTAAGATGATTCAATTTAGCAATGAAAATGTTTGATAAGCTTGGCTCAACGTTTGTCAAGTTTGAAGGTGAAAGAGAGTTTCTAGTGATTAATTGGTGAACGAATGTCACAGAGACGCTATCTCTGATGGATACTATTAAAAATCCACTCCGGCTAGCATTTATCATCAAAACTTTGTAATTTCTTTTCATTTTATACGTAGAAAATACACTTCAGCCTTGCTAGTTGAAGCATGCCTCATATCAGGTAAATTCTTCGAAAATCTACTCGACAGAGATGTTCGCGAGTGCTGTGCTATAAAGCTTCCACTTCGTCTTTTGTTATCACATTGTTTAGACGGAGAGTAAATCTCAGGCACAATTCAAAAAAAAAAAACAGACCAATGCTCATGTTCTCAAGTTCAGTAGCCGTAAAAATCCTTGAAACTAAAAGATTAATTCAGGAACTACCTACGTGTTAAACTCCAGAGTCAAGCTGATTTTAGGTCAAAACTCAAAACTCAACATTTGTGTGAACCAACCAACACATCCCGCCTAAACCAACATGAACCAATTTTTCATTCGCTGAAACGCAGTGAACATTTCTCTCTGTTTGAAATTCGATTATCAGAGACTACAATATCTTTGTCTCATAACGTCAATTTCCTTTCCCGAGATTCCATCTCAATTGTTTTTCTTCCTATTCTACACTCGTCTTACCATCCTTTCCAATTTATTTTTATTGGCCGTCAGTTTTTAGCCCAAATACTTAGGTAATCAGGACATGCAGCCGAGATCAGAAAGAAAACAGGGGTATAGAAATTAATAAAAAGATCATCTGAACTCCAGGACTCACGGGTGCTGGAACGGGAGCGCTGCCGTTCTGGAACATGAGGAGCGGCCTCATGAACAGCTCTTCTCCCAGTCGCCGGTGCAGGCACGCAAAGTCGCAGTCTGGCGTCGCTAGATCGCTGGAAAAATCAAAATTATTCTTCCTAATCGTCATGAATAAAACGTGGTGTCTTTTCTCCGTTGTCATAGAAATCTCGGGCGCAGAGTGTCATGGGGTTGAAGAGATGAATTCCCGTATAATCCGCCATCAGTGGATACCAATAATTGTTCATGTGCGTGACTTCGAATAATATGAATTTCAATGCTATCAAATTCATCATTATGATTATTGCATCGTATAAAATGCTAGTATATTCATGGTTTTAAAGGAGCACGGATGGTAGAGTCTCAAAACAAATAACTGAAATTCCTTTAGTAATAATTAATTTGGATGTTCTTTACCTCAAATAACGGGAATAAATCCTCATTTCAATATTTTTAATCCTCGTCTGAGAAATGGAAATGATGAAACCGACAGAATTGAATTCAATTTTCGAAATTAAAATACTTCTGTGTAATAGATATTGCTACGACTTCAGCATAAGCGTTCAATTAGTATAAATAAGATGCTCAATGAAAAAGTATACTCTAAACGTACCTGTCGATTTTTCTGATTTCAGCTTCAGGAAAGCTTGCAGACTTTCAAGATACCCGAGTCTTAATTAATCTTGGTCGTGAAATTTATGAACGAGCTATTGTGTGCCCCACACTGCACGCAGGAAGAAGAAAATAGAAGCGATTTCCAATGGTAAAAATAATTTAGAGGGAGGTCTTATGTAAAAAATATGAGCTTGGCTTTGCCGGGTTTGCACATTGTAAGCGATAAAATTCATTTTCACTGCAAATTAATTACTATGAAAATGTTTATTTAAATTTCGTCCTAGCAGGGTTTTTAATGGCTTAGGAAAGGTATGAAAATATGCTATCACCGACGTCATGATGCTTGCAAAAGACATGAAGCCTTTGTTTCCTGAATGTAGCGGTATATGTTCTAGGAACCAATCAGAAAGTTTCCACACACACACACACATACACACACACAAACACAATCTTCCCTCTTATGATAATAGGGAACAATCTCTCCAAAAATTGATCAAACTCTGAGAAGCATTGGAAACATAATCTAAATTTGTTTTAGGCCGGAGATGCAAGCTATGCCTTAGCTGTCATGGGAGCAGTGTTTCCATAAGACTGATTCCTCCAAAAATGAATAAACGGAGAAAAATAAGTTTCGCACTAGTTGAAATCTGCTGCATCGTTTGAAAACTATTGAAGTGTTTATCACCCATCGAATGATAAACTCATATCAGCAACTACCTGTTCAAGGCATTTGATCAAGAACGAGTATTCATATTTTCTACTTCATAAAGTCTTTCCCGTCCTTCAGAATCTATTTCAAATCCAGTCGTCCTAACAAAGATACTACATTTCTGTAGAACTTCAAAGAAACCAAAAACCGATTATATTTGATGGTTACAACAAGAAAAGGAAAAGTTAAGAGTGTAAGTAGAAATACTTACTCATAGCTTGGGACTCCGAATTAACTGGGAACGACTAAATTTATCAACAGGCAACTTTAAAGCACGGCTATCTTTGCGAAAACCAAAATCTGTTCTTGGCATAAGACTCCAAAATAACTCTGATAATTAGATTTATCAACTGGCCACACAAACGAAAGGTAGAGTACCTGGACAAGATCCAATGTGTACCCCTCACAATAAGTCCTTCTCCGTAGGCGGTTTCATTTAGAGCCTCTCCAACACCGAAGGCGTCGTCGTGCAGGAGCCGTCGGTGGACCATCAGCTCTATCTGGCCGTCTGAGAGTGATGTCCCACCCTGGTTTGGGATTTATAAGCATCAACTTCATCAGGTGAATTTTGCAAGCTGAAACAAAATGCCGATAAGAACTTCTAACTAAAAAAAAAGGAGCTACTCGAAGGCATTATCAATGTTATGCGGTGTGTGAATAGATTATTTTATTTTTTACCTAACAATACCCGTGGTGTGTTTATATTTTTGTTTGGTGTCCGATTTTTCCATCTCACTTTGAAGCTCATAACGATGCTTAAAGGCCGTATCTGTGATTCGAGGACACAAGTATACAAGAATATTTCAATTGCGGGTACTATCAGGAGGGATAATATACCTGCTTGTCATTCACACCTGTAAGATCTATTAATGGAGAATATTGAATCCCATCATTTTTGACGGGTCGTGTACACTGATAGTTATTTAAACATCAAAATGACTTAGGTACCTGCGCCCTGTCATTGAGCACCACAAAGCTGCCCACGTCGTTGCTGGACTCCAGCAAAATGCGCGCAGTGACCGGGTAGTAGTTCCAGGATACGGGCTCAGTGATATTCTGCTCCCAAGTGTCTCGGTGGTCTTTGGTTCCTGTTAATTAATAAGAATTTTTATTATAGTAAGATCTGTTGTGTCAATGTACGTATGGCTTTTCAGATAGCAAAAAAATTGGGTGTAATAATATACCTACGGTTATTAAAAATAGCTTAACTGCTTTCGCCCCGAATTTTTATTAATTGATAAGGAACTACACAAATGAATTTGATAAAAATAAGCCTAAGGTGATGTGCCTTTGAAAATCCCTGACTTCGTTGCTTTTCTGCATGATGCATGATAAATGAAGAGTTGATTTAATTTGCAAAAGATATGGAGATATCAGCGACAACTTCGAGGGAAACGGATTCATCCTTATGTACTAAATTTACCCTTCAAACGTCCAGAAGCTAGGGAATAAGTCAGTACCATTTTACGACGAAGCTCAACAGCAGACTTTCCAACACAGATTCAAGTCTCAATTAAAATACTAAAGAAAAAACTCTCACGGGGTAAATTTTCAAAATTAATTGCACTTAAGATGCGGCCAAAATAATTGTGACGCATCGGAACGAAAATCGAGGCGATGATAATATCCTTTATTCAGTGGAAATATATCCTATTTTCAGCACTCACTCTTTTGCATCTCGCGGCCGTTGGCGTCGGTGTAGAAGGTGTTATCTGTGGTCATGCCCGCCATGGTGTACCTCGTGATCACCTCCTTGCCCACGTCGTCTCTGGAAAAAATATAAGTAGTTTGAATATAGCACAGTTAGATAACATCTTTCTTAGTTGAGGTTCATAAAGTTCAACCTAGTGGATCTGCAAGAATTGGATACTTAAGAACACTATGGGAATATTAATGACTTTCATATAATCAACTTTCATGAAGGGAGTTTAATGGCAGTAAGGTCATTATACTGTGATGAAAGTTTCAGTCAAGTTCGCTCTCTCCGAATGAACATATAACAATATTATGTTTTGGATAAATTCTCACAAATGAAAAGCTTTAACCTTGACTCATTCTGAATAAATGAGTATTTTACATTTCTTGCACGCATTGGGGAGATACCCTTAAAGCAAGCTGTTCTTGTTCTTCACCACTGAGAATAGGGAAAACTTTCAAAAAGTGTGATACTTTATCGTCTTAGTTATTCAGGAAAACTATTTTGAATCAAGGAATTTGTTTTAGAAGGTTCGGGAGACCATCGAGTGATTTCCAGTTCTACGCTTCAATCGGAGCATTTATTTTGTCTTAGCCTCCACTCTGGGTAGTAAAAAAAAGTTCTACGTGGTGATTAATTTACTCAGGAGATTGCAGCACTCACTCGATGAAGATTGACCTTATCACCTACTAAGACTCTACTTGAACTCTGAAACAAAAATCATAGGAACTCCAGAACCCAACCAACGATTCAGGCTCGACTTGTACTGGGTGGCAAAATAATTGAAACTCCATCAAA
The DNA here is from genome assembly GCA_030386875.1 of Morinoia aosen. Classification (NCBI taxonomy): domain Eukaryota; kingdom Metazoa; phylum Arthropoda; class Malacostraca; order Amphipoda; family Talitridae; genus Morinoia; species Morinoia aosen. The sequence continues at coordinate 1,886,119 of CM059571.1, forward strand.
ATTTTTATAAACTTACTCTCGAGATGGCAGCACTCACTCGATAGTGATGGGCCCAACCAGCCACTCAGACTCGGCCTGGACGAAGCCCGCGTAGCCCCTGATGACTTCAGAGGCCCACGTCCCGTAGTCGATATGAATTTCTCCTACCACGTCTCCTGGTTTGTCAAAAATAACAACACAATTTTGACAAATAACTAATATTTAATAATGTTTTCAATTATTCAAGTGCACGAAAAATAGATTACCTAGAAAACACATTGCAAAATGTTTCAAGGTTTTCCTACTACATAGGAAAAACTATTAGGGTTGAATGTTTAGCATTCAACTTCGGAAATCATGAAGGTTATTGTTAACTAGTCCTCATGAGCAGTGCACGAGTTTGCTTATTTCAGGAATAATTAATTTGCCTAGTTCTACTTTTTGAAGCCTTTCAGACGGGAGCACTTCATATATGACCTCATTTTTTTAATTATTAGGTCTGAATCTACAAAATTAAAAATCTTTCATAACGGCGAGCATAACTACACGCTACCATGCAGCTCAGCATCACATTTTACTAAGGAAACGCTATTGTATTACATGTGCTTCAAATTATTACGTTAAAGTAAACAGGTTTCATTGAAACAGTCTCGAGCAGCCAGCAAGCTGGGAACAATGCACAAAATACTCCAAATAATATTAGTGTGGTAAACTATTCTTTTTCTTCTGCCAAGTGAACGATTTTTTTTTTTCTAACTTTTTACCCCCCAAAGAAGTAGCTGCATAGCCAATACCACACTGAAGGCCATGTTATTAAGTACATGTAGGTGTGTTGCTATGTTAGGTTCATACAAGATGCAAAAAATACTGCTCATTCAAAATTCAAAAATTCAAATACTGCTCATCAAAAGAACTGCAAGTAATCATAATAATTAACTCATATGCCCGAGCACTCACTGCTGTCAATTTGAATAACGGCGTTAATGGTTGAGATGAAAAGTAAAACAAGTCCTTTAATTTATTCATTATTTAAACGAAATAAGGATTATTTTTTCCTGGAAATGATTCATGATGTTAATTTCTGCAGGTATATCAAAACCCGATTTACGGACTTCAATGATTTAAAATATTTGCCTTACTGCCATTCGGATAACTGAGTGGTCATAGATACGACTAGCTCCCGTCATGGTCGTATATACGACCAACTCCTGTCATGATCGAATATGCCCCTATAGCTCCTGTCATGGTCCATGCAGGAGAACAAAATTCTTGAGACCAAAAATAAATGTACCTTTCATTATGTGTATACTTCAATGTCAAGCGCCAAGCCTTGGAATTTAACCCAACACTCATGAGACAAAATAACATCCAAGACCAGATATGTTAACTGCTTGCAAATTTGAATACATTCGTTAGTTAAACATTGAACCTCTGGATTCATGAAGGTTATCGTTAACTGGTCCCTACCGTCATATTGAACGACGTTGGTGACCTCCAGCTGTGTCGCTTCCGTGCCATTCGGGCGGAAGATGTAAGCTCCAGAGGCTCGTTTGGTGTCCGCAGAATTGTCTCCGCTCATGCCGTAGTAGAAGAGCTTTTCGTCTGAGATCTAAGGGTGGAAAACAAAGATGATGGAAAACAACAACGATAGAACTACCAACAAACAACGATTGAGGAAAATAACGATTAACCGGAGGTTTTTAATCGTACATAAGAGCTCTGAAGGTGAAATTAGTGTCGAAAACACATACAGGAAATTTTATTTAGCACTCACGTTAAATTTTAAAGAATCAGTCACTCTTAATACAATGACGAAGAATGGCCGATGTTCATGACTATGTTCAATTTTTTATTTATAAAAAAACTTTCATTTTTATGTTGATTATGTCTTCGTGTAATGTCCTGTTCAATCATAACTCAAAACTGATTGAACAGAATTAACATTACACGATCACATTTTGAACACAACTCAATTATGAAATATGAAGGAGCAGAACATCACACGACTACAATCGAACCTTCACAGTAAATCGCAAAAATTGCACAATTTTCTTGGTTGATTACTCCCTCATGTCTGATGAGGATAAGATTGTAATACATAATAGCAAATAGGCAAAAGTAGGCAAAAAGCATTATTGAAGTGCTCCTCAATTTTCAATTCAATTCTGTTGAGCTAAACACTATGTAATTTGACACATTCATGTCATTCGATTACGAAGAATTAAACTTGAACAGTGAGGTTGATAGGCTAATCCATTCATAACGAATCTTGCTTGTACCTTTAACTCAGTTGCCATAGACGCTATTGATTATCCTTCGTAGCTCCTTCAGAATATGAATGGTTAAAACCATTGGAACATTTTGCTCAAGCTACAATTTAAAAATAAAAATCAGAAATGTGTCAATGACGCGGAGCAGTTTCAAAATTGCACTTCTCGAACACAAGATTTCAGGCCTTGTCACATTTTCGGCTTGATTTCCAATATTTCCCATCACTCAGGCCTGAAATGAATATCAAATGGCTACAATGGTTCATGAATAGTATAAAAACTCCATGAATCTCGCTGTGAATTGATTAAATCAAATAATTACATGAGCGCATGAACAAAATAGTTTCTTCCGGAATCTTACTTCGAGTTGCTTGACGCCGTCGTCCGTGTGGTAAAGAATGCCGCTGAGACCTGAAGAGCCGTCCACGCGAATAGACAAGCGCTGAGAAAGATAAAGAAATCTCGAAATGTCCATGTAAATAATGAGGTGAACAAAGTATGGGATGTGAATGTGAAATTCGAACAAATTTCTATCAGCATTTCTAATCAATGTTTTCTAAAACATTCAGTTATCAATGTTTTATAATTTGCCAATTTGGGATAATCTTATGAAAATACAATGAGAGTTGTCATCGACAAAAAATTCGCTGCTCGCCACCTTAAAACGACGTAAGAATTCTTCTCACAATTTTAAAGGAAAGAACAAGTGCCTTGTTACTATTTATACAGAGTTGAATAAGTTGAAAAATTTACCCTCTGTTCATTCTTGTACTGTCTATTTATTTATGGGAAAAGAGAATACATCTTCCCATACTGTGCATCGAATTTATAAAATTCGTTTCTTATTATGAGAATACAATTCAATTGCAGTGAAAGTCTACCAAATAATATATGTAAGCCTATGAAAATTTTTACATTTTCAGCTAATGTCCACACTGCGGTCCAAAATGAAAATTTCCCTCTCTTGCCATCCACCCAATTATTATTTCAAATTTGAAGCCTGTATTTGAAAAACACAGCCAACAAACCCAATTTTATACAAAAACTTAGCGCATCATTACTAGTTTCCTCATTCATGATTTGTCAGAATTATCTTCCATTCGGTTTACACCATCTTGTTTCAGACTCACTCCTTTCGTAACCACTGCCTCAGTTCCAGGAGGGATTTTCCTCCTCAAAGACCTCTGAGCCTGCCGAGCGCCGCGTGCTGTGGAGCGGGTGATCTGGTACGTGGAGGACCCCAGAGCGGGCACGGCCTGTGCAATGAACACCAGCTCCTGGGTGGCAAGCGAACTGCGGTACGGTATCGCCAGGATCGCGTCTGGTACCGGCACCAGCTGGGAAGTGACGCTGTTGCCTGTTCATGAGATAAAAATTTGATTGATGGACAAAATTGTACTAGAAATGCTTATAATCCAACGAGTGATGCATGAAATCGTTTCAAAACTGATCTGGAAATAAGAGTTATCATTTAAAATGAGGTTTTAATGATTTGGTAAACGAATGATTTGAAATCAAGCTTCTTAGTTTCACGTGGTGCTTCTATTTAGCAAACTCATAGATCCCCAGTTTTTTGTTTTGACGAGAGTGTCCGAGTTTATACGGTTTCCAGCATTTTCCCCTCAGGGGAAAAAATAGACGTTTTTTGATAAATATGTATGGAGAGAATGTAAATCCATCCTGTGAATGACCGCACTACTCTGATATATTTTGTGTCGCATCAGAAGCCCTGGTGAAGTTGAAACACAGACTCGTCATACTAATAAATTTTGTGCTTAAGAAGCCCGACCACGTAACTTGGGAGAAAACCTAAACTTCTGAGTATGAAAGTTTAAAAAAAATCGTGGGTTCAAGAGTTAAGAACAGTAATAGTCCCATCGAATATTCAAAAAAGTATTCCAAGTATCCAATCTCCCCAATTATTTTTTAATGTACACATTTATTAATCGTTCAGTGAAAATTCCCATATGTTTGTGCTTATGTCTCTTCAAGTTCACAATCCATTTATTCTACAAAGCTATGCTGCATGCATATATTCAAACGTATTCCAATAAAATACCGTCAAACTCTCCGCTTGAACTTCCATCGCTCTTTCACGTTAGATTAGTGACACTATGATCAAGCATGAGGAGCAACCAGGGCTCTGCTCACCTTGATAATCAGTAACCTCGTAAGAGAAGTCGGGCACAGGGATGCGGACAGGCGTGTCGATGGGCCTGGCAATGCTGTTGTACACAACCACCTGGAAAAAACCGTTCATCTTCACAAATTTACTCAGAGGTGGCCCCTTTATTGAACTCACCCAAAAACAAATAATTAATATAGTTGTAAATTATCTATCATCTATAATGAAAATTAAAACCATCTGGGATCTTGTTACAAATTGAGACATTGCTGAAAAATGAGTGAATTCTCCGAATGAAAAACCTCCTGTAAAACCTCCTCCAGCGTGCTGAACTTCAGAGCAGCAATCAACATCCCTGAATGCGTGTGACTGCAAGGAATCGTCCATGAAGCTCCAATAAACTCAAAACAACAACCACCTGGAAGCTGGTCGACGCTTCAGTCAGCTCACACGAAGAGATGTTGCGGTCGGGGCAGAATGAAACTGAGTCAGTTGTTGCAGTAGATCCCACCAAGAATCTGAAAGTCGCCAAGTACCGATAATAGTTAAAGATGTAACACGTTTCATGCCTTGACCTAAAGACTAGTTGGAGAAGTGATGCATTGAAGCGCTAGCTTTCTTTCCTGACTATGAAAATATTTAATAAAACTAAACTAATTCGAATGCTTTTAATCAAAGGTTGATTGCCGTATCGTAAATAATTCTGAACTCTAACCTTAGTAAATTTTGAGCAGTATGAAACCCATCTAAACTTCAACCATCCAAACCTGAGTAGAGGCACCAATTCCTCTTCGCTACTCCGTTGTGCTTTGTCGAGCCTCTTGTTGTAGTCGTCAGTGACGTGCTGCTTGGCGGTGCCCGTCACCGCGTCGTGGTGTTGCGTCACTCCCAAGGCCTGGGCCAGCGACTCCTGAGCCGGGGTGCGATTGCTGCCACTCAGGGCTAAAATTTGCTTCTGGGCCTGCACATATCGAGAAAAGTTTCAAAACTGGTAATTAATAGAGCATGTATAATCGGTATTCTTTATGGGCACGCCATTACTATCAGTTGTGTAACACGATAGCACCAGTACACACTTTGGCGGCGACATTCAAGCTTTCAACCGACTTTCCAAGAAAATTTTTTAGTGTGCGAATCCATACTGCCCTCTCTCTGGTTTTCGTCCATCACACATTAGTCAGAGTTTTAGCACGTATACTTTATAAGCAATGCTTCAAAGTGAGACGTCTACGGGGATCAGTTAAATTAATCAGAACGAGTCAACAATTCAGTGCGGGGTTAAACAACCGCTTTTTTATTCCTTTTATGCATAGCTCTTGAACTGCAATTCATACCTATAAAGTTGGTAAGAACGGTTTAATTATCCATTTCATGTATTTTAAATTCTTATTTTTCGCAATCCGTGACGTTGGTGTGTTGACCTTCGTTATTCCTATTTGAGGTCGTATTTCGTCATCGCCGTCCAGAGAAGTGTGAATTACAGACGAGGTTAGAAGCACGGCTTCACGGTAGATTAATCAATTGAAATTGGCTCATTATGAGATGGCATATCTAATCGTACATGCCTTGAGAAATAAGATAGGAGATTAACATCGCACTGCATGAATAAATCTAGTATTCATTGAACGAGACAGCTCGGAGAGCAGATTACGGTTAATCATTCACCATTGGTTCCATAGTCATTTCTCCTTTATTTACCTCTGCCTTCTTATGCTACCACAATATATTGAGCAACACCGTTTGAACCACGTTACTACGAAGACGGGTCTGCACAACTTACTTGATGGAAGCCACTAGTCTTCCTGATGAACTCCTTTAGGGACAGCTTGGAAAGCAGATTACGCTAATCATTCATCATTGGTTCCTTAGTCATTTCTCCTTTATTTACATCTGCCTTCTAATGCTACCACATTATATTGAGCAATATCTCTTGTGGAATGTTACTTCGAATAAAAGTCTGCTTAACTAACTTGATGGAAGCGACTTGTCTTCCTGATGACCCCCTTTAGGGACAGCATGGAAAGCAGATTTTGCTAATCATTCACCTCTGGATTCACCTCTGCCTTCTAATGCAAGCTCATTATATAGAGCAATGCTTTTTGTGGGATGTTACTCCGAAGAAAAGTCTGCACAACTAACTTGATGGAAGCCACTCGTCTTCCTGATGAGCCCCTTCAGGGCGGGTCTCGAGGTGAAGTAGCCGGTCCAGTAGGCGTGCGCGTCCGACGCGTACGGGAAGAAGTCGTCTTGCTTGGTGCTCCACTTGACCTGAGCAGCGTGTACGGCGTCCACGTAGCAAGAGGGGGTTGAGTAAACCACAGTCACGTTGTTGGCACCCGCATTAACGTATCTGCTCGTGGGTATCAGCATTGAATGACATAATTCCTTTACTTTTCAGGGCCTTTGGAGCTTTTTTTTCTAGGTTTTTAGTTGGTAAAATAAAATTCGTGCCTCGGAACATGTCATTCACTTGCAAAATAGAAACAGGATCGTAAGAAAGATCTAATGAAATCGATTGCCTACATTATTTTGAATCAAATGTAAGATATACTTATATATCAGACGAGTGGTTGTAAAATTTGCAATGGTTGTAAAATTCACATATACTGTAATGCTCCGAAGACCCTTTTGATATTTTGAGTCTCCGCCCAGTTTTTCATAAATGATTCGAACATATTTTTATTGCATGTGTCAGAAATTTTGGCCTAAAAAATATTCTGAAACTGCTTTTTACGAGTTTTCTTCACAAATATCTTACAATTGTTCTTGAACATTAACGTCCTAAAGAATTGAATAAAATGGGTCGAACCTTCAACCAAATCTTCCATCGTTAGTAATCCATCAATTATAAAATGGATTACTAAACTTCAATTTTCTTTACCTTCCAAGGCCCGTGACATGTCGTGAGTCACTCACTTGATAAGCTTGTCCAAATTTTTGTACCAGGTCCTCGCATTTTGATACTGGAAGTCACTGCCCATGGTCATGATGAGTTGGTTGGTGCGGTAGGTCGCTGCCTGGCTGTAGGCCGCTTTCAAGAAGTCAGCCACCTGAATCAATCAAAACTTAGATCGGTAAACTTTAAAATTTGACATGAAGGTTTGAAAATGAATTAAGTAATGTCGAAATTTTATATCATTCTGAAATAAAAAAATTGGATTCGGAATTAAAAACCAAGAAATGGAAGTACGTCCAGCATGTAAATGAACATGTATAACAGAAATTGAATATTGATTATTTATTAACTACCTTTTCGGATGGCCCAGGTACACTTGTTGTCCTGAGATAAATAAGTCGGATGCAGAGAAAAAATAACCGTAATTCTATGTTATTAAAAACCTTACCAGTGATATGTTTTTGTATTTTGTAACATTTAGGGGAAATTTCATTTATTTCTTACGACGTTTTTACAAGTTTTTACGTCAGTAACGTATAGCAAAGTATAACTTATCAGCATCATGGAATATACACGCTCTAAATTGAGAACCCTTGGCGTGCAACAAATTCCAAGACTGATAGAAGGACATTTTGGTGCGCGTCAACTTGTAGAGAATGCGATAATGCTATAATTTCTAAGCTAGGTGCAACAAATTTGATACTGATAAGGACATATTGGAACGCTTCAACCGGTAGAGAATGCTATAATTTCTCACCCTCTCATTAACATTGTACTCTTCGAGAGCGGGGTCGTCCATCACTGGAGCGTCGCTGCAGCCGTCATCGAAGCAGAAGCCAGAGGGCGGCCCGTAGCCGTTCGGCAGCGCTCCTGTGAACAGCCACGCAGCTGATCCTGAGGGCATGAAAATCACGGAATGAGCGCACGAAATGAAATGAAGAACTAGCCTGCAATGAGCACACAAAATAATGAAATAATTATCACGCAATGAGCACTCAAAATATAGTGAAGAGAGTGGAAGGTGTTAGTATAATTAAAATACTCAACAAATTTGGTTTGATCTAACCTGATTTCATCATGGGATAAGGAAATAGAGAAGAATCAGGAAGAGGTCACAAAATAAACTTGCGGATCATAACGCGTAACAGCGTTGTGATGTGTGCTATTCTTGACAAATCATTAGTGTAGTTTTTTAGTTGTTTTATGGAGTAATGTTCTAAACAAATAGAATAAAAAAAAATAAAAAATCAATTTGAATCAAGTAAAACAGGTTTGATATTACTTTTATAGGCGTAAAAAACTCCAATGTTATTATTATTTTAAGAAAAGTTTATTCTTTTCCCGATGTCGTCAGCTTTTTTTCGTTATAAGGTAACATTCGATAGTCACAGTATTTCTGAATAAATTCAAATTTTGTCGATATCATAGCAGTAGAAAATAAACTCACACGCTGTTTTCATTTAATTTCCAATACAAACTAATCGGAAAGATACTTTGAGCCAACATAGACACCACTTTATTAAAAAGTATGAGGATAGAGCTGTTTTTACTACAATAACAACATTTTATTAAGTAGAGAAACTACTAATTATTGAAGCAATAATTATAACACACCCAGGCTCTTGCTAGGCTGCCACATCATCTCCATCGTCTTGTCCTGCAGTCTTTTGTTTTTGTCGTTGTAGTCGAGGCGGCCGAAGAAGAGACCGTCGAAACCCATTTGGGCGATGAGGCTTGCCTAGGAAACATAATTTTTTCAGTTATTTTGACCTCACCAAGTTCGCGACAGACCTTCGCTTGCTTGATTTAGAGTATTGAGACAAAAGTTGTGTGCCAGCAGTGAAAATTAATGTAGAAAGAGTCAATCCTGTATTTCGGATACAAGTCGTAAGCCAGCCAGGACTGCATTGTGGGAAGTGTCCAGAATGTTTTTTTGAAAACAAATTCAGCTTTGATTGAAAAATTACCAGGCAGTTAATAGAGAGAGCTAGAATCAATCAACTGCCAATAACGTCGCGTCAAATTAACTTTCAGAAACGCTCGTGTAATTATTTGATAAGACCTTGAAGACTTTTTGAAAAGTGATGTCTTATTTAATTCAATTCATTTTTGCATGCTTCAATTCACTTCCCACTTCAATTTAGGTTTCGTGTGCCAAAATGAGCTTCTACTGCAAGTGTGTTTAAAAGGTCATTGTATATATTCCATATATATACATATATATATATATTTAGCTCGTTTCTTTAAAAATTGATTTTCGGATTTTAATTTATTTTCTTTCGTGGCATTTCAGCGCACATGCAAACTTTGTATGCGCACACTGAAAGTCAAAATTATTCGGTTATGACTAGGTGTACTTTTAAATACCCACGAAAACTTCAAATGTGCATAAAAATTAATCGAAATGGATTGGTCGCAAAAACCTTTACTAACATGTCCGTTTGAGTGCCCGAAAGGGTCGATCTGCCAGGCAACTCTGGGTCTGGCAGCAGTTCCGAATGTTCGATTGATGAACCTGCGTAAAAAATTCATTTAATAGTTTCTAAAATAACTCACAATGATACATGCGTAGGTTACCTTCAGTGCAGTTGGGCAAGACAAAAATCCCTGCCTAAAACTTCACCCATGTTATTTTCAAGGTAATTAATTTAAATTGAATTAGTATGGTACGTAAATTAAATCTAAAAGAACTTCGCATAATGGTTGAGAAATATATTTTACTCTTCACTGGACTATGTCATGGTTCATCCATGTATTCTATTCATGTGCAAGTGGAATGAAATTTGCAAGTGACTGAAAGTGTAAAAACATTTCATAGGAATACCATTTTAAAGTTAATCATAAGCCAGGGGTGAGGATATCAGCGAATCAAGGATATTACGAAATTCTGAACTCAATAGCGCAACAATGGCAAACAACCAATTAAAGCCTTTCATTATCAGCAACTTGACCTCTAACGTAACCACAAGACTGCTAATTAAGTTAAAGTGGTTTATAAAACAAGCACCATGGTACCTGTAGCTGCATGTTAAGAAATAAAATCGCTGAAATTCCGGGGTTTAAATTTTTCTTTAGCTAGTGGCTACCTCAAAACACAAGCAGAAGTCCGATAAACTTTTATTTCACAGCCAAAAAATAAAGTTTCCCACAAAATTTTGAGGTGTGAAGCAAAGTTTTCTGAACTCTGGTCCAGTCATATTGGCAATTTAATTTATTCTGTTTGTTGGAATGTAAATTCCACGCGTTAAATAGGCTTTTTTCAGCCAGCGATTGAGCATGAAGTGATCGAACACCTACTGTGGACCAGGAAAAGCTTACCTAAGAACAGGAAACCTCAAGTGGTCTCGGAAAAAAATAATATGGCTTGAAAAAATTTCTGGTGAGCATGCAATCGAGTAAATATCTGTAAAAATATTTTTGCAAAGTCTATAACAGTTTTGGAAATCTTGTTCTTTAAGCACACATACTTTTCGCACCGACAGTTAGACTTATGAATATATTTTTTAGGAATTTTTAATTTCAAGGTTTCAGAAAACCTATTGCTGTAGATAAGCTTAACACTTTTAAATTTTAATAAAACCATTGAATGACTTTTACGTAGATTTCAATAAAAACATTCCTTCCAAAAATCAGACAAAACTTATTCAAAATTTGTGCAAACCGAGTCTCAAACACCTTGTTCACTTTCGACAGTTGCTGATTTTTCAGTTTCTAACCGCTCCATCGGAGGAAACTGTTCATGAGAATTGGAAAATGAATCATTTCTATTTAAGCACTTGTTCTTCAACATTCATCAAGGCAAGACCCAGCGTCACCGAACTCCATTTGCCCACTAAATAGGTACAATTTACGTTGCTAACATAAGACCCACACGAGACCCAGCGTCATCTGGTCCACTATGGCGGTGTAGTGAGCCGCTGCCTCGTCGTTCATGCTCCAGCCACCGTTGAGTAGCTCCAGTCGCCCACTTTTCACTAAATTCTGCAAAAATATAAAAGCTGTTCTTAATTACCTGCACACGTGACATAGTAAACGGAAAATTACTAATCTTAAAAACTTAAAAGAGTGTTTGCAGGTTCTTAAGATCTGTCAATGAATTATACGATAATGTTGAGTTCTAAACTTGCTGAAAGTCCGGCAATCTATGAGCAACTCAGAATTAATCTCTCCAGAACTCCTTCTTCCTAAAAATATATGATGAGCTATCGCATTATATGCTTCTGCCCTAAAGTGGCAATAAAATGATATTTGTCAAGTTAGCATGAAAAATGTTTCGAAGAAATAGTTCTGTCTGTAAACAACCACTGGTGTGGGAGACCTCTGCCAGTACCGAATGAGAAAGTTTAAAGGGCCTAATAATTTACATCAGAATCACTTGCCTCAAACAAAAAAATTAAGTGAAAAAATGCAACTCGTAAAACAGTTTACATTTTACGTTCTTTAGATGAGCACTGCATGGTACTTTTGTTTAGCAACTTGCTAAATATTACGTATATATTGGATAAGAGGACGAAGCTCTATATTGCATTCAAGTCTTCTACGAGCCGTGTGTTGTAAAGGAAAAAAATTCCTTCAACTATGTATTTTGTGCAGAACATGAAAATCGAGCCTCTAACGCAACGTCTATCTCAAATCCACTCGATTCATACAGTTTAATTTAACATTAGAAAAGGAATCATCGGTTTGAAAAAATTACTTATGTATTGTGAAGATAAATATCTGATTCACTAACATTAAGGGTGAGTAAGCATCTCTTCTGTTACACACGGTCGTATGAATTAGATGAGCATTTGTCATGCGGAAACACTGCCTCTTGCTAAACTATTTAATGATTGAGGCAATCCCCACAAATCGAGTCGTTGAAAATGAATTTTCTGTATAGGAACCCAAATTCTAAGTGAAATTTCCGCACCATGAGTAAAATTGTAAACTATGTTTTAATAACGCTTATCTTTCTGATGGATGGGGAATGAAAAATTCAAGAAAAGTGAGTTTTGATCCGTTTATAGAAATAATTTTAAATTCATTGTTTTAACCCCGTTCCCTTCTTAACGAAAATCCCGTGTAAGAGACGAATATCAATTCCATCGTATAGTTGAACGGTCACGTCTCTAAAACATAAGGTTAATCTGTTTTCTTCAGTCTAGAGTAGCGAATGAAATACAACAAAATAAATACTGAGACAAACAACGAATCATTTTGAACAACAATATCTTAGTTATTTTTTTCATTTTCTCACCTCAGCTTCAATGATTAGTAGGAAAATTTTGCTTCGTAAGCAGCTTGAGTGAAAATTTAAGGGCAAAACCAAAGAAGTCCAGAGTGATAAATTTGTTTTATATTGCTTTGATTCTTACAGTGACGTTCTGCCGGACTTCATCGCTCTGCTGCATCCACCAGCGGTGGAAGAACGCCATCTCGACGTAGCTGAATTTCCTGTTTGCGTCCTTATTGAGCTCGTCCACCACGGTGTCGATGATGTACTGCACCCCAGCGCGCTGGATCGAGTTGTTCGCTGAAGAAATAGCAAGTTTAAATGAATTCTCAAAGTTTTTGTTCCCCATAAACAGTTCACCTAAAATAACAAGGTTAAACAACTATATGAGACCTGATATTCAAGAAGAATAGGAAGTTTTACAGCTCTTTGCTGTAAAATATATTTTAATCTGAGTTTTTCGTCTCATACCATTCAAAGATAAATTACAAACCTGGGATGGAAACGTTTCGTGCTATATATGAAATAACGAAATACTTAAAAGAATTTAACAGGTTCTAACTCGATTCGGTGTTACACCCACCCATCGTCATCATCTGAATTTACCACTACAATCATCGCCACCATAGTACCAGCACTGATTTTGAAAAGGTGCATGGGGTTAAATTTCAGTTCCGTTAAGCCGGAAGATGTCTTTTCAGCATTGAAGTTCATTCCAAATCTGTATTAAAATTGCACAAATATTTGTATTGATTTCTTTTATACGTATAAATTACTGTATAAATATTACCTGAGAGCATTTAGAAAACACCTCTCAGAACTTGTGGAAATGAGGGTAACTGGCGGTGAGGACTGGGTACAAATTACCTCCGTAGAAATACTGGTCCACAGTCTTGAGCCATCCCACGTCATCGTGTGTGTGGCAGACGAGGTGTACTGTCACATCGTCGGCGTTGATTTTCGGGCATGCCTGAATTAATGAGATTTTATGAATTATCAGACGGAAGGGAGTAATGCTATTTGTACATAAATTTTAAAAGATAATTATATATTACAAAGACCCTCGCGAACATTTTTAGGTCTTTATTAACAGAGATTTTCACTCGCAAATAATTATTCAATAAATGTATCTCTGTAAATGTTATTAAAATCGGTGCGAATAGTTATTACTACAGTAGCGCATGTGTATCTGAATAGTCTTTCTTATTTTATTAAGGTTCCTCTTATTCGTTTCTTTACATTGTAACGCAGAAATATTGTTTTATTAAAGTTCCAAGTATAATAATTTATTTTTTTTTGTAACAGGGCAAATATTCTTTAAATGCGTAACTCTCTTTTTGCTCATGCTGCTCATTGAAATAAGCATTGCGACTGAAAGCAAGAAAATTTAGAAAAAATTTTCAGTATTATCGTATAAGAAATCGACCATTCATTAAGGACAACAAATAAAAGAAGACCTATGCTCGGTAAATATGGAAGAATTACTTACTGGATTTGCGAACGCTGCCAGCACAGAAAACAAAAACAACAAGAGTAGTTTCATAAACATTTTGATCCCTTCACAGCTCTGAAATTTCACATCTGTAACAAGGCAGATTGGTCATGGAAGTTACAGACATTCATGTAGATCAACAATAAAATATATTTCAATAGTGTCTGGCTACAAACAACAACACCTACATGTCATCGCTTCGACAACACCTACATGTCATCGAGTTTTAAAAATCACGGTCATTACTTGCTGCGTATTAAAACTATGATTGTTGAATATAACAGTTAAATGAATAAACGTATTCGTCGTCGCTGAAGTGATATTTATCTCTATGAACGTAAAATTGTGCACCTCACATACATTCGGAAAAGGTTTATTTTCATGGGCGCTGTAAAAACAAAATGTGAAGTACAGTTATTCTTTTTGCAACAAAATTCACAGTACACAGTTATACTATTTTAAAAAAAAATATAAAATACGGTAATGCAGTTTTGCAACAAAATGTAAAATAGAGTTATGCTCTCTAAACATCAAGAATGTAACGAAGCAAAACAACACGAAGCAACGAAGCAGTTCGATACTCCTGCTGCTAGAGAGTCAAATCGCACACTGCCTGCCTGGCGGTCACCATCAACATGAGTAGATCAGCGGCGTCGACGCCCCTTTGTACGGACTTATCATCTCACGGTCGTCACACGGAGAATGTACTAGATCATGTACTTAAGTACTAGATATGTTTCTCAAACATATCTTACTTTAGTAGAAGGCTTAAAAAATAACCTCATCTATTCTAATACTTAAGTACTACATTATATGAGGTTTGTTTAAGCCTTCCCATCACGCAACAAGAAAGATATTCCAGAAAGAAGCAACTAAAGCACTCGAACGGACATTGGCTTTCTTAATTTCATATCCTTTCAATTCATATTTTATATCATTGCAAAAGTATGATGGTGTTAAAGAATTAGAGCAAGCACATGAAGTCATAAATTAGATTGAGTGAATACAATATGGAGCTCGTGCAATTCACGTACAAATATCTGCATTCGCTGAGGCCTCAAACAATGCTATTTTCTGCCCCAAAATATCGAGTGTCGACTTCAATTTCAACGTTTAACTCTAGATACTCAATAATAAATTCTGTAAAAACGTTGACTTCGCTATTCTCGTAGTACCATAATAGTGCCCCCGTTCTCTTGGAAAGAACAAGGTCAAGTCAAAGAACTTTGAGTACTGGGACTATTAACTCATATCTTGTACACACACTTCTCACTTGAACGTATCATAGACTAGATTATGAGTTTGTTTGAGCCACCCTCACTATAAGGTAAGTGTTCCCAGGTGAGGAAGGTGAAAAGCACCATTTTGTGTGCCATTAAAGGGAACTAGGAAGCTCTGCACAATGTATGTCATCACATCCTGCGCATAGAGGCAGCAATATTGATATGAGTTCATCAAAAAAGATGAAAGTTGAGGAACAAAGTTACTGGTACTAAAAACAGGACAGCACAGAAACGAAAATGAATGATCCGAAACGAAACGAAAAAGCGATCATAAGAAGCGAGAAAACAAAAACGAATCTACATATTTTAAAAAAAGACGACCTATCTAACCTTCAGCTTGGGACTTCACATTTTACCTGTGAGCGCTGACTACCGTAGATACAACAGTTGCACCCTCCGAGTGGGACCACCTACACGAGTGTACTTTAATTTTTGCACATTAAGAATATTAGTACTGCTATGGGAACCATTTTGTTCGAGCTGGGTTTCGTGCACAATTTTTTCCAAACATTGTAGAGTTTACCGGATATTTTTTTTTCTAACTGCGTATGTTGTATTGGAATTAATGAAAGTTATTCCATTCCTCAAAGAATGGGTAGTTGCTTTGAATTCAATTGCTAATTTAGAGAATAAATTAATTTTCTCAGAAGACGCTCGCATCTAACTCACTGCGTAGCTTGAGCATTCAATTGAAATTATAATTTCCTTACGGCATTATTGCAGTCTTGTGGTCACCAAGATGGGAATTATACCGTAAAACTGCAATGCAATCGCTTCACATGACGAGGAGTTGAGTTCGATTTTGTGTGTGTGTTGGTTGAAAAGTTTCAGACTACCTGATGTGCATCTGCGAGATTGTAATAGTTTTATGAACTAAAGCTGAAAGCCTCCCCTCTTCATGGGCAATGCATTACGGGGGAAAATATTTCCTTGAATCGTTAACTGTGGCAGCTTTAAACTGATGTTCAATATTCAACTCGAAATAAAGTTAATTACAGAGGTAATTTTTTTAAGATAACGAACATTAAATCAATTATTCCTTAATTTAGTTTTCGTTAAGTATTCATGAAAATTGAGTTAATGACTGCAGGTTGGTCTGCAGCATTATGAAAATCCCTTCAGTGAGGGGGTCCCTTCGCAGGAACGCGTTAAAACGACCACTGTCTACTATGCTCGAGAAAACTCCAAAGGATGTTATTGTAACATCCCTTATGCCCTAGAGTAGTATGCATTATTGATGCCTCGAAACGACCACTTCCTGTCGAAACGACCACGCAAGGGGAATCGTTAGGGCGTATTATCATAGCCGTTACAATTCCTCAAATAGATAGACTAATAATTACTTCATTAATATCCACCCCATTGAAACTATATTTATCAAAGCATTTATTCAGTAGTGATGCCCGTAAATTTAAAAAATAATATCTCCTAAGCAGCGAAACTCAGTTCTGTCTCAATAAAAAATTGGCACAGAAAAACACGGTTAGCAGAAAAAATTATTGTGTTGTGTGTGAAACTCTATTCTTAATGTAAACGCATGTGTTCTTCAAATTTTTAGCACAGTATCCTAGAGGTACTTCTTTATCCCTTAGCTTATTTGTCCGCTGCTAGAGAGTTTGTATTC
Source organism: Morinoia aosen (assembly GCA_030386875.1). Taxonomy (NCBI): domain Eukaryota; kingdom Metazoa; phylum Arthropoda; class Malacostraca; order Amphipoda; family Talitridae; genus Morinoia; species Morinoia aosen. The sequence continues at coordinate 1,903,003 of CM059571.1, forward strand.
CTTTCTACACCGACAGAATATCGGTTGGCTAGTACTCAGGCCTAAATTAGAAATAAAGAATTCATAGCAAACATTGATATCGCATCAATTAAGCTCCATTTGTCTTTGAATTACATTACTCAATTTTTAAGGAACTTTTGATGTAAAGTCACATGGTTCAAATTATGTAGTCTTGGTGACACAAAATATACAGCTTCATCCTCAACCAGCAAGTGATTCTTCGCGTATTTACAATGGACTTCGCTCATAATATTATTTTCACGCACAAAAGTCTTTCGATGAAAGTCTTTCTATTTTTTAACTGGATTCCTCGAAATTAACATCCTCTTCCTCAAAAGAATTATTTCATTTTGCATTCATTTGTTTATTTGAAATTTTTCATAAAGCCCTTCAAAAGTTGCAATGCCTGCCTTAATTTCCATGACATAACCTGCAACTCCATTTTCTTTTTATGGACAAGGAAAACATGGAGCAATATTTCGAATAACCTGAAGTTTTACTCTTTTCTGGTCTCTAAAGCCACTTAGCAACAGCTTAGACGTAAGTAACTCAATCTCAAGAGAGGGATCATGTATAAGTCGAAGATAACGGAGCGCAAGTGTTTGCATGTAGCTAAAAAATATTATCGGTAAGTGAAAGTAAGTGTTAAGTTTTCACTTCAAGAAGAGACCGCGTTGTCCCTTCAGTTAGCAACTCAGCCGAGATAAGCTATCGCTCCTCAACGTCATCTCTTCACCCAACGTGAACTAAGTTGAGGTAAATTAAAGTTACGGTACAAAGTTAGTCGCAAACTTTTGGGAAAAAGTATTGGCTTTCTCTTTCAATGCTTTGATGGGATTTTAAGCTAAGTTGAGGTACATGAAAGTAACAGCACAAACTTAGTAACAAACTTTTGCCAAACCAACTTAGTAACAAACTTTTGCCAAACAAACTTAGTAACAAACTTAGTAACAAACCAAATTTGTCAACGACATGGAGGAAAAAAGTGTTGGAGTTCTCGTTCACTGTGAAACAAATACTTATATGGAATCATGGCTGAGGTAAATGACATTTTTTGTGCAAAATAAGTCAACGACTTTGTGATAAAAACTGTCATTGTCATATTTCACTTTGAAACAGAAAGGAAGAGCACCCTGAATTACTGAAACCAAACCTCAGCATTGGTCGTCCAGTACAAAACTGCATGGGATACCTATCAATAAAAAAGACGCACCTCAAATGATCAGTGCAGGGTACTTTACTAAGGAAATTTTCATTAGTAATTGAAGGCAAAATTTATCGTTCACGAAAAGAACATAAATATTTATGAAATATTCTGCGCAGGAATAGAAGCTAGACAACGTATTGCAATTTCTTTCGTCGTCGTTGATTTATCCGTTTCTTCATTTTGTCCTAAAGTTCATTGCGAACTGCGAACTGCTTTTCCTCCTTTCTGCTAATTTACCTACGCCAGTTTTTCCACAATGATAGCATATTTCATGTAATGTAATAGTAAGTAGTGAAGCGGAATATAGTAAAATAAATTATTTCAAAAACTCACGAGGAAAACTCTGAACTCACGAGCAGTTGAATATAATCTATGAATTGCTATTTAAGGGTTGTTAAAATTACAGTAAGAAAATAATTGTGGTCAAAATACCTAATAAATTATTCATCTCACGGCGTTCATCAAATGAGTTTTCAAAATCATCCTAAGCAGAAGAAAATTAATAAAAATTGCCTCCATGCATGAATTTATCAACGCGGTGGTGATATTTTTATTCGCAGGCCAAAGCCCATGTCGCAACGACTTGGTTTCTCAAGCGCGCGCAATACAGATTTAAATTGTAACGTCACGAACACTGGAAACTGCTCAGTAACTTTAATTGTTATATTCACCTGAAAGATTTATTTTCCGTGAACAATTTGAATGGTTTCTCGCATTGTCACTGCTCATTTTAAATACGAAGAAAACTGTAAAGTTACATTAATTGTTCTCGTCGAATAAACGAATTATTTCCTATAATTTCCCAACTTTCACACAATTCCCATAGATGATTCAGTTTAAATTTCGTGGAGTACAAACCTGTCGTTTTATTGAAACGCCTACTGCATTGAACTGAACTGTGATGAATATAACATGGAAAAATGGGATGCTCCCTCTATTTGCTTTATTTTTGTTGAATTTTGAGCTATGAAATAAAATATTGACTCAGTCTTAAGTGCAGTTATACAATTTTTCAAATTCTACTTCTCGACTTCGCTCACCTTACGAATATTATTGAGATCACGTTTAAGATTATTCATTTTTTTTAACCGGGATGGTAATACCAAACTTTTCTTTTCTTTTGCATGTGCGCCAGTAGTTGAAACCCGAGTACGTAGTGCAACAATAGTACCTAGCACATATTAGTGCATTATTCATTAGTACCAGAATGATAAATGTCTAACGCTACATTTAGATTTCTCGTTTATTTTTATGTGTACGCTCTTTTTCAGTGCGATGCCTTCAAATTCTTGGTTTGCGTTGAGGATTCAAGAAAGATCAAGAGTTCTACACTTTTTTCAATCCAAGTGTGAAGTTTGGATGTAAAGTCTGTACGCTATATGCCAAAAAGCAAATGCTTGAGTTAAATACGATTGATAAAAATGAATCAAAAAAGTTTCTTGGGCGAAAATAACAGTAGTATATGTCTGGCACAAGTGTTAGTACATTACGTGTCAGGTCAGGCAGCAACCGCCTCAAATAATTTTCCACTTAGAGGTGGGAGTTCATATTATAAAAGCGTTCACAGCTATGGTAAAGGTAGCTTCGAGACCCCACCTAATATGGCGCTAGAGTAGTTTTCATAAGCCACGTCCCGTGGAAGAAACTTCATTCATTTCATTCCTGACAAGGTGGAAGTTGTCGTGAGAGAAACACAGGCTTAATATTTTTTATTCATAAAACTAATCTAGGCACATTCATAACGGAGACATTAGGCAACAACAAACAAATATATAACGAATTAAAGAATGATATTCAGTAGGTGTCAACATTTTCTATCTTTTGATTATATATGCATATAATTAACGTAGCGTGAGGACATGGAACGAACATTATGATCGATTTACTCAAGTATTAACGTTAAATTATCTTTTAAATACATTGTTTATGGTAATCTAAACTTTTTCAACACATTTCAATCCATGGCAATAACTTCGTTAATAAACACCAACAAGCCTTCCTTCAACAGACAACGAACTGTACACAAATCAACAAGTTAAATTTCAATTCTTTTAAGACGATACATTCAGGAATTAACGCAACTAATGTTAGTGAAATTCAACTTCACAATGATAAACTTCCAGTATAAATATATTTTCATCTTAAAAATTAGATCTGCTGTACAAATCTGTACATAGTTCATTAAATATAAAATTGGAGGTTAATCTACAGATTGAATACTCATAAGCTATCAAATTGTGCAATCTCCCGCTTGTTGATTTTTATTGCAATGATTTGATAGCTAGGGTTATTGCCTTCCAATTTAGGGTTATAACAGCAAAGACATCACTTAGAATAATTTAAACAGGGCACTTGTTATTATTTTTGGCATAACCCTTATTACATTGTTCCTGATTATTTTGTGTTCCTATTGTATTTTACTGATTTGTAATAAAGATGACGGGCTTGTGAAATATACGTCCTTTTATTCTGTCACACTTCCCGTTTGGTTATGCAAAAATAACGTTTGAAATATATATTATTCAGAAGCGTGCATTACATTCAATTGGCTTCACTCGTGCTCAGGTCCGCCATTTAGTTGTGCTTGAACACGCGACTCATTCATTCACTCACTCATTCATTCATTCATTCATTCATTCATTCACCTTTCATTCTTCGTACTTGAAGAGCGCAGGTAAATTATCGAATTCATTTTTATAAGTCCAATGAAAGATGTATGAAGTGAGATCAAAATACGCATGTTCTTCTGTGAACACTTCAGAGTAAGCTAATGCTATTATGTAATTTATTCAATAAACAAAAATTTGAAAATTAAATGAGACAATAATTGTGCGTTCTAAACGAGTGTTGCTTCATGGTAATTTCTTGGCACATGATCGCGTCGTCTGCTACCTTCTCTATCATAACGATCTTCTCACTCATGCTCATTTGATATGTTGCCGTTATTGATAATTAATACGTACAGGGTCATAGGAGAAGCATCAACTTTTCAGGAATAAGTATGCTGAAAAATTGGGTCCTTTGTTGTAGTTTATGTCCAAATAATATTCACTCTAACAATATACACTCCAAAAATAACGGCTTTTCAACCATGAATTACAGGTTCGTTAACGTAGAGAGACTACCAACTAGAACGTGAACCAACTCGAAACAACGAAGTTTATTGAATACGTTCTATGTTAGAGAAATTCTCCCCAAAGATATTCAAGAAAGAATATTTTTGGTTACGTTCTAAGTTAGAGAAATTCACTTAAAAGATATTCCAGATAAAATTCTTTTGATTATTTGCTCCATTCGTTGGAAATTAAGGTACAGAAACATGCATTGGAAATCGTCTACGGATCACATGGGTCATTCAAAACTCAAAATTTCTATAAACCAAAATCGTGGGGACTTTTCCCGCGGCTACCGTCTTCAGTTACTTTCGTTGTCCTTCCGCTGGCAGTTTTCAATTTTCATTTGCCACTAAAACAATTTCATACAAAATTTACACAGTCCACAGCACTACGGATGCACTAAATAGTCCTTATCAGCGCATGCATTACGATCCAAAGAACTGGTACGAAATGGCAAGGTGGGCTCGCTGGGCGCGATGTGAGAATGGCACTGCTCGCGGATTCTGAAAAAAAAGACATGGAATTATTCACAATTAACATTTCCTGTGCTATACCTGGACTGTAATATGAAGTCATGACATCTTTTTTTCACAATATTAAAATTTTCAGATAATTAGTACGACGTTTTGATAACATTCCTATGCAAGTTAGTCTGAAAATACCTCGACTTACGTTCTTCCATGGAATGCGATGCACCTTTCATTTTCAAACTATAGTAAAAATTTAAATTAATTCGTTTATTTTGACTAGAGCCTAGTGATGGAGATAAATCAGCACACTCCACGAAAAAAATGCAACAGCAGACATGTTTCACGATGAAAGTTATTCTGGCGTATCCAGCACATAAGACCACTTAGAGCAAGGGTGTGAAAGTATGGCATGTCTTTAATTTTTTAAGGAAATCCATTGTCAAGGCAGGCCTAGCTTTGGTATTTTGCTGCAATTGAATTAAAAAATATTAATCATGTGAATGCAGTCCATCAATGGAAAAATTGTTACGATTCCCAATTTTGGAGTAATATTCGTTCTCTTGTTCGGAATTGAAGTGCAAAGTTCGAGGCAGGATGGACTATTTTTTATTTTTTATTAGTTGTTCTTATCGACTGGTTGTTTGCAAGTACCGTTGTTCTTTGGTATCAGACTGACGCGTCCGATCTTGCGCGGCCAGGTGCCTGCCGGACGCTTCCTGGACTCCAGCGCATTTTGGTCTTCGTCCATCTGTCCGAGCTCCAAGTCTGGAAACATGCAAGATTTTAGTCTTCGCTAGCTGGAACTAAAACTGTTCAGCTTAACTCGAAGATGGAGGTACATTGGTGAAAACACTGAAAATATTTCAGTTGATCTTTGAATAACATATGCTTATACTGATCATCTTAGCGAGTATGTATGATCAGCCAATGATCTTATGATCTTATCAGCCAATCGAGAACGAGCAACAAAATCGAGTCAATCGAAAAAATCAACCCAACCTCCAAATTACTTTAGCATTCGCCAAAACGACCACTACACCTCTGATGATTTTCGTCGTCTGTTGAAAATCGACCTTTTATTGAACTCAGGCCCAAGTAAGTTTTAGGAGCCCACCTGAGTGTGTGGTGAGGGGCTCTCCTGCGTGCAGTACGCTGACGAGGAGCGGCACGGTGAGGTTGTCGCGGTGCAATAGCAGGTGGGGGCCCCTCACCAGGGGTGGGGGGTCTGCTGTGGGGGTGGAGGTACTTGTGGGTGCTGGAGCCTCTGGAATGAATTGGTTAATTTTATTGGTAATTTATTAAAGCATTTAGAATGAATAAAATGTATAAAATATATAAAATATAAAAAATATATATAATATATATAATATACAAAATATATAAAATTTGCAAAATATACAAAGTGCATAAAATATTTATAATATACAAAATATATATAACATATATAATATATGAAATTTATAAAATATATGAAAAATACAAAAAATATATAAAATATATGAAAAATACAAAAAATATATACTATATTTGTGGGGTCTACAGCAGGGGTGGGGGCAGTTGTGGCTGTTGGGGTCTGAGAAGAAATTTGATTTTATTAGTAATTTATTGAAGTGTTTGAAATAGATAAATGGAAAATATATTACATTTATGGGGACTTCAGCAGGGGTGGGGAAATTGTGGCTGCTCAGTAGGGCATTTGTTGATTTCATTAAAATTTCATTGAAATGTCTGAAAATTATCAATAAATTTATTATATTTGATGGGATGGAGGTTGTTCTGGCTGCTGGGGTGTCTGAAGGAATTGGGTAATTTTATAAGTATTTATTAAAATATACAAAATTAATAAATACATTGTATTTGGTCATTAAATAAAATTTATCTTCATTAACTAGGAGCTAGACCATGAAGTCTATGTACATGATGTGAGAACGGCATCATCGAATGAAGTTGAGGCCCTTACTGAGAGAAATTTTAGATGAGTTTATTTACTTTAGTGAAATTTTAAGCGAGTTGATTTACTTGAGTGAGATTGAGCGAATAAATTTGACGAGATTTATTGCAAGATTATTTTTACACTGCAGCAATGACACCGTAAGTCACCCCGCATACTAGGCTAGCAGCAATCCTACGATAACGGTTGCATTATGGTCCATCATAAAATGCTAACTGGGTAGCAAGTAGGGGTCTTCGCTCTACCTGATTTTTGTTTAATTCTCTAAAATATAAAAATGACTGTGAAATTTTCGTACATAATATCCCTGAAACCACTTGTTTTCGTTAAAAGATTATAAAGAAACTTCGGCCATCATTTTTCAAAAAATGCCACCGAATTACTTAGGAGCTGATGGGATTCAAAGCGATGATTAAGCTAGTATTCTATCGTACAACGAATGAGTAACAATTTCATGTTCGTCATAAGTTGAATTTGCTGCAGAAATAGAATAACAAATTTCCAAATTTGTAACTTTCCAAATCCGCTTATTTCCTCGCAGTCAGGCGTTTTCATGTCCAGTGGCCGAGTGGCCGGTCTCTAAGTTCAACGCGAGCCCACTCGGGGCTGTCAAATCCGTCTCGATTTGAGATTATGTATCAAATGATGAAAATTGTCCCTCATAGGAAACCAATTCTATTTTCAATGTACGAGTAAGATATACTATAACTTTTTTCCGGTGGTGATATTTTTATTGCGTGTGCTATAGGAATGTTACGAATGTGCCACGAGAGCTCCACTTCTTTCTATTCGTCGCATTAAAGTTTCCTTTCTTCGTTCAGTGTTTAACCATATCAACTCATTCACATTTTCGAAAAAAATTATCTAGCTAAAATGGTGACTATGCTTAACACTCTCAATTGACAATTGATTTATGCTTTCGATAGAGAAGACCCGACTTTAACAATGATAACAATGGTTTTTGGATCAGAAACTTTTTTGTTACGTTATTTGTTTGCGAAGTTCGTTCATAGTCATTGATCGACTCTTCTTTTTCTTCCCATTGCTTCCAATACTAAAAAAAAGATGCGCTTACAAACGCCTTTTTTAATTTCGCTGCTCGAGTTAGTCGAGTCGCATTGTTATTTTGGCCTAAAAAATCTGACTGTGTTTTAGTGTTTATTCTTTATTTGATTTTTTAAGAAATTAGAGCGGGACGCGTTGCGTCAGGTCAGACGGCGTGAAGTTTGTCATTATGATAGAGGCATTTAATTTCCATCGTGGTATCACGACCCACTCTCCTGTCCCCTTCCAAATCCTGACGTTTTACTCATGAAATGGTCCTGAGAAGGCAACTAAAAGCAACTTAATTTTACCATTAGAAAAAAAAGAATTCAAGTGGTAAGATTCTATCTCTCAGCTCAAGTGCAGAACTGATAGCGGGCGTTGGTCATGAAATCACACTTGATTTGAGTGTTTGTTTTCAGATATCGTCAAAAAGAAAGACGACTCATTTTGATAAGACAAGACCCATTCGAAGCGAAACACTTGAAGCGACTGACACAGGTGACAGATTTTAGAGTGATGTATAGAAAGGCACCGCAGCTCGCATGCAAGTTTCAAGCGTCATCTCAGCAAACACAGGCTGATTACTACAGTACAAAGACAACATCGCGTCGACCAACATCGAATTACGTTTTTAATTTTAGGTGCCAGTTTAAGACGGAATCTAAAATCGGTTACGATAGAAATTAGCAATGAATTATAACTGTATATCCTATGTATAGAACGCGTTCTGTCAAACTTTCAAATAAAAAACTTATAACAAGATATTAAAATGTCCAAATTAAGTGTAGTTACTAAGTGTTCTAGACCACAGTTTTTGCTACCTAGCATCTACTGTTTACTCTAAATTAAACAGAGCTCTTTAATAACACCTGCTCTCTGTAAATAGTGAACTTTAACTTGACAAAGATTCAACTCTTCAATATTCGCTTCAATGCTTCAACGATAAATACTATCAACTTCACGATACGAATTGAGAGCTGCAACTCACTGTTTGAAGGCTCTGAGTATCAGTGCTACGAGCAGCTGAAGAATGATACATCAGTGACATTTAGCTATCGAAGTGCATTGGTCAGGAATTTCTGATGAAAGGTAACTTTAAAAACTACCACGTTATCAAAAATTTGCATACTTCTATTAATCATAGTTCTAGGTCTATTAATTTTTAAATTAACCGGCAAGCAAAGGTTTGGATAGTTTGGATAGTTCTACCACTGTTTGCTCCACTAAGTTGGTAGTAATGCCTTGCAATTGAATAAAATGTAACCTTACCTCGGTTCTCGGATGACATGTTTTTATCACTTACAAACTATGAATTTCTGTGACTTTGTTACCTGTAAGAACATTCGACGAGGTGACTTTGACAAATTCGTAAGGCGTTCCTTACCTCTGAGCACAGTCTCGGAGACGGCCAGTCCCTCAGAGTTGTTCACAAGGCAGCGGTACACACCGAAGTCCGAAGGTTCTAATCGTGTCATTTCCAGGAACATTTCATTGCTGAAAGAAACAGGTAAAAAAGAAGTTCAAAATGTAACACGAATCTGAAAAGAACCACGAGAAACTGAGTCCTGAATTGGGGAACTAGATTTTCCTCTTTCCTAATATTACTCTGCATTTTGAAACGCTAATAAAGGGTAAATTAAACCTTGCCTTTGGAATACATATTAAAAAAATTAAAAACAAAGGAGCAAATTCAAGTCACAAAGAGTGATGTCAAAATAAAGTCATCCGGCTTAGCTGATAGTCTCAATGCGGTATTGACCAGATAAATATCAAATAAATGTTGCTTCTACATGATATTCTGTCGTTTGCGCTGCAAATCAAACGAAAAAGAAAAAATCGAATTAATTGAACAGCTACATCAAATTGTGTTCACAATTTACAGATGGCAAATTCAACTAAGAACTAATTTTTCCTTGTTCCATAAAATATAATAGCGATTATAAAAAGTTCAGTTGAGTACCTTTGAAGGCTGGTAATCTTACCGAACCCTTGAGAATAATTCAATCCTGACACAAAAACTTGCATTTTACATTTTCTGTAGAGTAGAAAACTGGTCTAGGCTATATATTTGATGCCTTCTCAACTGAGTATGCATTATAACTCAGTTTACTCGAAGCTGTGTGAAGCCTTAAACTATTTTCAATCGTCAATGGTTTAAACTTTAGTACGAATCAATATTTCAGGTATTACTCAACGATCTCACAGCACTAAATATTATCGATTTGTTAACGTTGCAGTCACGATTAGAGTTATCACCATTAATTAACGCTGAGAATGCACAATTTTTTTTTTAAATACATGTCTTTTGTGATATTTATCATAGAAAAAGCCACACTACCATCAATAATCGCTCTGGACACGTTGTTCTCAACTTCCGTAGGGCAGCTTGTCGAAACAAGCCTGTTTACCGCATTTTTTAACTCGGCGGATTGGAACAACATTTTTCGGAGTTTGCTTCGTGTTCGTTTTCCTTTGACAAGACGCGGCTCATTTGAATGACTAGAGATCGCTCAGTTTTATACCAATAGCTCTCGTCACGTAACTCGGCCACTCAGGCAGCTCTATTAGCTCACTTCTTTGTGCCGAGATCCGAAGCGTTTTCAAGGAGATCCGATATCGTAAGCCGATATCCGAGCCGAGACCGACAAGCGGTGCCTGGGGCTCGCCGCCGGCCTCTTCAATCCAAGATTTTCGGTTCAAAAATCTAACTAAATTCCTTCAAAATATCGTGAATATTGATGAGAAAGGAATGCCGATGTAATTCTGTTTGACCCTTTTTTCACGTATTGCGATCAAGCGTGAGAACGAAATTGCCAGTACGTTCCTTGAGTTTTGAGAGAAAATTCGTGTTTCAGTGTTAGGAGTTTTCTAAAATTGAACGAGTGACCGTGGTATCTGAAAATCGTCTTTTTGACTGCGAAAGCCGGAAGGATGCCAGACCTAAGTGAGCCTCGGACACGGGACCTTGCAGTTATATTTCTAGTTTATTGAAGTACTTATATCTTCTTATCGTTTGATTCAAATACTAATCAATAGAGTTATTTTGTTCCGAAAGCGACATATGGAATTCTGTCACTGTTTTCAAAAACGCAATTTAAGATTATGGTTTTGTACTTGTTAGACTTGTAAATAATACGGACATTAGAATGTTATAATTACCTTTATTGAATTTCTTCTAACTTACAGAGGGAAGTTGAAGAAAATATTTTCAAAATTTAGACGGATAAATCGATGGTAGGTTAATTGAAAAGCAAGCTTCCTCAAAGCGCATTTAAAACTTACACAAAGTAAACTTAAAACTTACACAACTTACACAAAGTAAAAGTGCCATCCTTGTTCCAAAAAATGGCACGATAATACGTATCACATTTCATTACGTATCAATGGCACGATGATGAAAAGTTATTGCTTTGAAAAATTGTTGACGATGCTAAATAATTATATTTATGTCAATATTGAAATAATGAAATTACTTATCTTGATTCGAATGACTGAGAAATAAATATGAATTGAATATTTACACTAAACGAAAAAGAATCGTAAGGGATATTAGAACAATGATCATATCATTTTAACTTACAACTTCCACGTTCATTACTGACAGGCTTATGCGGAGAAAACATTTTAAAAACGTTTAATTTTATCAGCACGGTGACACGTCCCAGCGTGTCCGTTTGTGACAAGAGTGACGCATCTTTTTTAGTCATGTAAAAGTGACTCGTTAGTCTGGCTCGCAAAAGCACTTCCCATTTGAAATCTATTGAAACAAGAAAACTATCACAGCACAGTTGAATTAAATTTCTTTAGGCTATTCAAAGTCATAATAAAATTTTATTTCATTTAATATTTGACGTTTCGATTTTTTCTGCGATTTGTGTTGCAGAAAAAAAAACAGAAGGGATGCTCAGCAAAAAACATCCCATTTGTTAGACTGAATATTGCCTCCTTTATCGGGAGGTTTCTCAAGGCTTGTCAGGGCTGCAAAATTGTTTTTTCCTTCCAATGCTCTCAATTTTCATCAAATTTTCGTCTCTGAAGAGCTAAATTGAAAATTTTTCATTGATGACAAATTTTTTTCAATCCTGGGTAAAGTACGCAATTTCAACTACACTCAATTATCAACGAATGTTCATGTGTGAAAATCTAAGTTGAAAACTATCCAAAAATTATTTTTTTTGTGTCAATCCTGGGCGAAGTACACTATTTTAACTGCGTAAGAAGGAGCAACATCACACGGGCTTATTGATTAGGAAATGAACTGTTGAGGCCCACGCTATGACAATTCGTGAAAGCTTCGTTAATTTTCAATTTTTAACGCACGATAGAGTAGCATTTATAACTAGGCTAACTACATGCATAACAGAAACATTAGACGTTCGCTATAAACATAAGATCATCTTGTTTAATCTAGAAAATACGTTGGGTACACAAACGATGAACTCGTATATGGATCCACGTGCTAAAAGTATTGCTTGCAGCAAAACACAATTTTCAATTCCACATTTAGAAAACAGCAAATGATTTTTTTTCGTAACTGTCTGCAAATGCAATGTTACACTGCATGAAAGCCTTTACTGGAAGTCGACTTTTCCGATATGTTTTACTAGAAACACAAAGAGGACGACCTGTTCAGCAGCGAAATCAATTCATCTTAATCTTCTTCTTCCCAGAAAGGTGGAAGTTTACGACCACGACGCCCGAGATGCTTGCTCCACAAAAGCACTGATGATAACGTCATCAGGTCGCACTTTCACGGCCATTGTTTGTCTCCGTGAAATTTCTCTCATGCGCGTTAGCAGTTTCTGGTCGCCCTCTTTTCTACGGAGAAGTTTATGAGATCGTCCTTTGTTCTGACGGTCCTCGCGCAACACACAAGCAACATCAAGACAGGGTCAACAGCATAGTGAAAGTTGAAGTTTGTGAGCCAGAGACTAACGATGAAGGCGGTAGTTCTATCGAGGACACTTTGCCTATTTTCCTAAGGTCAAATTCTCTTTAATGCGAGGATGGTGCATTCACTGTCGTGTGAAGTTACTGTAGGTATATTCAAGTCATGACAGTGTCATTGTTTGGTTTTTATTCGAATATCATTCGTCGCCCTTAATTTAAAAAAAATGAAAAAACTGAGTGTTGTTTTTTTATCGCAGTACTTGATCATACACTTGCAAAAAATTAAAGTTTGAACGAATTGTTCTTCAGGTCGTTCAGCACATAAAATAAATACTTCTTCGTACGTGAGTGTTTGTTTCCCCCTATAAGTAAGTGGTTAGAAGCAAAGATAGATGGGACTCGCGAAAGAGGTGAGGGACTCACTCACTTTGAATAGAAGAAGAGAAAACGATACAGTTGTAATTTTGTCGGCTTAGGTTTCAGATATGTCAGAACATTAACCATAATTAACTTATTTGATTTCAAAATGTACAGTGAATTTGTACAATACAAATAAATATGTAATTGATACTTATCGGCATGATTATCTAAGGCAGACATTTTGTTTGTGAAATTCATCTCTCCAGAAAAAAAAACAGCATCAAAATGATAGTTTGAGAGTTGATTCTAAATTAACGCCTAAGCTAAAAATCTTGCCCGTATGGTGAGATTATAATTTTCAAACATAAATGTTTTCTTCACCCTTTACGGTGTACGATTGGAAGCAAGGACTTTTAGGAATTCTTTCATTAAATGAGTGGCAGAAAACGTTTGTCAAACAACAAATTTGAGATCATTCACCCACATCCTCTTGAGTGGAACTTTAACATTAGTTTTACAATGCACGATGTTTTTCATAATTTTCCAAACTACATCACCTAAAAAAACGTGGTAAGATTAAACTTCACGCAATATTAATGAGAACTAATGCATTTAGTCCAGCCTATTCAGTCGAATAACCCGCATTGCTCTGAATGCTGACCATTTTTCTCGATGCCTAATTTTCACCACAAATGGAGTATTCACCTCAGGCCACCTAAGAACCAAGGAGCCAATGCGTAAGATACATCGTTTATTCAGAACAAACAATAATCTATTTAGGAGAGATGAGGAGGAATTTTTCGCGAGCTAGTTTTGGTATCGCTGCTATTACAACCACAGCGTTATTTACGAGCTCGGATTCAAAACTGTCATTTAAACACGGCGATGCTTCCCAGTTTATAATGTGTGCATCAGCTGAACGCTAGGATTTTTTAGCAATGGAATCTCTCTGCATGACTCAGCGACTCAAAAAATGTCATTCACGCTCAATGAAGATTTTTTATTCATGTGTGTATTTTGGACGAACTTGCAGCATATTATTTGGATGCTGATTTGTTCCATGTAAAATTAATTTCACCCGTGAAATGTGAGCCTCGAATAAAAGTACATGTAGCAATTAAAACTTTCCTTACACGAACACGCTGGCTCAACATTACATTATATTATTATAATTATATAATTAAATAGTTCAATTATGTTATACATATAATCATATGTATAAAGTAGATGCAATATTTCATATGTAATTGCATATCTTCAGGATAATCTCATTTAAATGCTTGTAAGAAATCATTGAGTGAGAGCATTGAATGTGATTGTAATACAGAGATGCATCGAATTAAAATTTGCCACGTACTCAAAGTCAGAAGTGCACAAATGAATGAAATGGGAGGGAATTTTTACATAGTTCACTGCTTGGGCAAGTTTTCATTGCAGATGTTAGCACAGCGCAGTTACAGCTCCAATACAGTTAGAGCGTTAAGCTGTACGATCAATAAATTATAAGAAGTGAATGAAAGTTCTGTAAAGTCGGTTGCTGGACTTAATTTGAGGTCCCCCAGTGGTCATAGAGCTGAAAATTATCGCAGCATACAACAAATACAATCCAGGAAAATATAATTCGAAAATTTGGTTAGTCCAAGAAGTTTCCAAATTCAAGAATCTTCCAGCATAGTGATTTTCCCACGTCTTCAACTAGGGGGAATACAAAATAATACTGACGTGTGCATCAATGAGAAAACTTGGGGAAAAATATTTCGAAATTTTACAAGACCAGATAAAATTGAGAAACATTAAAGCAAACAGAAAGTATTGACGAGTGCATAAATGTAAGAAATTATGGAAAAAATGTTTTCAAATTTTATTCCATCAGAAAAAAAGAACAAGGAAGCCAAGAAAAAATATTGACGAGTGCATACATAAGAGAAATTGTGGAAGAAATCTCTCGCAATTTTATTTCAATTGTAAAAATAAGAGACAAGAAAGCATACAAAAATATTGACGAGTGCTTAAAAAAGAGAAATTGGGGACGAAAGATTTCAAAATTTCACATCACCAAAAACACAAAAGACAAAGAGCGCAGAGTAGAAGGCCTCACGTGTACGGCTGTCGGTCTGCGAGGGGCAGCACCCTGAAGTACTCCTGCGTCAGCGTCTGCTCTCCCAAGTCGTTTGATCTGAAAATATACACTGATTATTATTTAGGTATAATATTAGGTGCCTTTATTATTACATCATGTGTGAATAACACTTAATATGCTCTAATTATTACCATTCATGTATTGTCGTGAGTGTCTTTGTTGAAGTATTTACATTGCAGTTAAAATTCTTTGTTTTCATTGCAGGTATGAAAATTTTATTTACTATTACCATTCATGCATTATCGTACGTGCCTTATTATAACTGTTAACATTGTCGTTGAAATCATTTGTTTTTATTGTACCTATATTGCATATAACATCATTCCAGTAATATTTGAGTCTCTTTTCCTTCAAAATATTTTGCTCCGAGTGTAAATGGGCGTACTCTGTGTGTGTGTGTGAGAACTCCTTACTTTTTGATGCTATTTAACACCAGCAGTAAATATTTCATAACAACAAAAACTTGAGTGACAATAGTGACAAGCCCTCACCTTTCAATATTGTTGACAGTATTGGCCAATTTTAAACACAAGAAATAAACAATACTGTGCCCAACTAGGTATAATATAAATCAGTGTAAAGGCGTTATTCACTAATACAGTTTACTACAAAATGAACGAAATGAATAATTATCTATAGGGGTGAACCTGAACCTGAATAACGTATACACTGAACCTTATAACGTATACATCAGTTTAAAGACGTAATTCACTCGCTTAGTTCACTACTAAACGAAGGAAATAAATGCAGTCATACTTGATCAGGTAAATATCGGGGTGACAATGGCGTGTCACTAATTCAGTTTACTTCTAAATTAAGGGAGTGAACATCTGATTGTCGTTTGCTCACCACTAAACGAAGCAAGAGAATAAAGCCACACCTGATGATGTATAGGTCGGGGCGAGGATGGGCGGCGAAGCGGCAGCGGAAAGTATAGCGGCCTCCGAGCTCCGCCAAGTCTTCAGCCCCGGGGCCGGCTACGAGCGGACCAAACCTCACTCCGACCTGTATATTTTATTCAGTTTTAAACAATTTTAAACAATCTAAACACTGTATTTACCACACCACAGGTGAAACGGAGGTAGAATGTTTCTCAAGTCTAGTCAAATTTGAGTATAGCTACCTGTGGGCCCGAATATGTTCAGAATATTCGTGCACTTGTGAATACATTCACACGCCCTCTCAGCTGTGTTCCTCATATCCGCATTTGTATTCAACAATTTAAAAAGCTACGCAGAAACTAATCATCGTTTGAAATCATGGAGAAAGTACTCATATTTTGAAAGTTTGTTTTGACTTGGAAATTATTTAGAAACTACACATATTTAGAAGCCTTGCTCTGGCTGGGTAAGCATTCATTCTTGATCGATGGTGGGTATTTTTTCTGAGTGTAAAATTCGAAGCCCGGTGTCTTCACCACAGTCGCTCTTTACTACTGAAGTAAGCAGCCCGTGGCACTTCAGTTCATAACCGCCTTTTGCATCAGCGCTGATTAGAGAAGTGTGGGGACGTTCGCGTGAGAGCAGATCGCCGCAGCATCTCAAATGGCAGCCGAGCCTGCCATGCGGCGGCGCAAAGCTGCTCCGATTAGCAAAGCATGGGATTTGCAGAGCAAACAATTACTGCTGTCAAGAGGGAATTTTTGCGCGACCGCTCCTCAGTGCCGGTGCTGCAAGAGACGTTAATGATGCGCTGAAAGTTGGCAATTTCCTCGGTAGCGTCGGCGGTTGTTACGATTACCTTGTCCTAAAAATAGTTTCCTCGTCGTCAGTTGTAATTATTTTTAGTTGGGATAGTGAGATGTTGTTCTTCGAGTTTAAGTGTCCCTTAGTTTTGCTTCAGCACCGTCGGTCACAAAACACATTCAGTTAAATTTCTTTTAATCATAGACTCCTAGGCACGATAACTTTACTTTTCTTTTCGCGAGGAAATTTTTTTAATGCTCTCAGTTTCTGTTTCGTAAAAAATATCAGCAGAAGCTGGATACAATAGTTTATATGTGCCTACAAGTTTTCATACAACTATCAATCAAGTTCGTGTCGATGAACTCAATGTAAAATTATCAAAATAAACCCAAAATTTTTATCTGGAGTACCTAACACAGCCAAACAAATAATTTTATTGAATTCAATTTCATGGAATCCTAACAATATATTCCTAATTACAATAACCTTGAAAATGTGTTGAAAGTGGTCGCTTCATACTGCATCTCACTGACATGCTGGCATTTAAACGAAAGTAGGGCTGAAACAATTGAAAACTGATTCCTATTCCTTAGCGATCAGTTGCAACTTTTTTCCTGTTTGCTTGTGGTATAATCTTGGACGCATGAATTGTTTGTCTTGAATCACAAAGAAAAGCCCACCTGAATGCACTTGGAAGCAGTTGCTCGCAACATTTTTATGTTTGCTTGTAGCATACTCATTGACGCCAACGTTTTTTCCTGTTTCCTTATAATGTAATATTTGGTGCATGAATTGTTTTTTTTAAATCACAAAGAAAATCCCACCTGAATGTACTTGGAAGCGGACGGAGGATGCCCATTGGACGCGACGCACTGGTAGCGACCGGCAGCTGAGGGCTGGATGTCTGTGAGCGTCAGCGTTTCTCCTTTAACCTCAGGAACTGGAAATGAAATTTTTGACAATTTTGCGTTCGAAAAAAACACACCTGGAGAGCTTCCATTGCGGCCCCTTTGACAAAGCACTGAGATCCACAGGGCTAACGCTTTTCTTGTTTTTGTTAAAATTACCCTTTTCTGTGATCGAGGATGAATTAATTGATACGTAAGTTCGGGTAATATCACAGAGTGGCAAATTATTCTTGCAACACATTACTGCTATTTTTGTTAAACTTGTGATGAAGTTGAAGTCCACCACGGTACTGCACGAATTTTCATGACACTCTACGTCTTATAGGATCAAATTGTAGCTAATCCCTTTATGTTTCTAAGAAATGTAAAGTTTGCATTCAGTAATCAAGAAAATAAATCGGTGAGAAAGTTTCGAACACAATAGAAACACTTATTTAATTATTTTTGCTGTCAAGAACACACATAATCACCGATGAAAATCAAATAACTTGGACGATAAAATTATGTTGACATCAACCTGGATAACTTGGATAACCGATTTCATTAACTTTAATAATTTGATATCAACGTAGGTTATCTAAAAAGCTTAAATATTATTTCTTCTTACTTCTAAGCAGATGATCGAATAAATAGGGAGTAATTAACTGACCATTGAGGGTTGCATTGAGCCGCAATGTAGGCCCTCTTAAATGATGTTAAAAAATTCTGTGTGTTTTAACAGAAGATTACATCACATCGAGCTTCATCGTAGGCTTTCTAAAATAATTAGAGATGTTTTACTTGAGTATTAACAGAAGATTACAATAATTGGAAGCAATTGACTGGCCAGTGAGGGTTGCATTTAGCCTCAACGAAGGGTATCTAAAAGAATTAAAGACTTTATCTGACTACTTGAACAGATGACCGCATCAATTGACCAACCAGCGTGGGTCGCAGTTAGCCTCAGCGTAGGCTATCTAAAAGTATAAAAAAAATTATTTCTATTTTAACGGAAGATCGCATAAACAGGCAGCTATTGACTGACCAGTGTGGGTGGCATTGAGCCTCATGGGAGACTCGTCCTCCCTCTTCCAGACGACGGCCGGTGCTGGAATGCCTTTAGCTGCGCAGCTGAGCGTCACGCTCGCACCCACGTCCAGGTCCACCCACTCGTTGCCTTCCAGCATCGCCGGCGGCTCTGAAAATCAGTTTTATGAGCGAACAAAGACAGAAAAGACCATTTTCCTTCGACTGGCCGTGAATAAGAGTGCACCCATATACACGGTATCACGAAGAGCATGAATGGTTTTGAGCGGCAAAATTTCCGTTATCCACATCTCTGGAAATTAGTTTTACGAGTGAACGGAACGGAGTAAACGGAGTGAGCGGCTCTGGAAATTAGTTTTACGAGTGAACAAAGAAAGAAAAGACGAATTTCCTTGAAGAAATAAAAGACGAATTTCCTTCGATTGGTTAAAGAATCCCGGGTATAAGAGTGCACCCAAACATGCGGTATTACGAAGAACATGATTGGATCTGCGAAGCAAAAATGCTTACGCCCAACCTTAAAATGGAAGAGATTAATGAAACGGGAAAATTGAGATCAGTCAAATCCGTAATCCACCTTAGTTTTTCTGTGATAAAAAAGCGCTTATATTTTCCAGCGTGACATCCATGCCACGATACCAGCAAATTCAAACATTTGTGAGTGAAAATCTGCTGTTGCGGAACCCACACTGCGGTGTTGAAATCCTCAAGTAATGATGTTGATACAAAATTCATCTGTTTGACATCTCAGCATTAGAAAGAGCATCACACGTGAACTACTGGAACTGATATACTCTGGAAGTCAATTCCTTACCAATGAGACATAGTTAGCAGTACTCCTATAAAACAACCTCTAAATGAATACACTCTTAAGTACAGCAATGAATGCCACAAGTATAAAAAGTATACTATCGATTGATGAGAAAAACCTGATGCAGACGACGATCAGGTAGACGCATAATGCAGAAGATCATTCTCACCTCAACGTCCGGTTATTTTCTGATTACAAAATATCTCAAACCAATCCGTCTGAAAGTACCATAGTGATGAGAACCACTCACTGACTACGGTCAAGTATTTCAATGAAGATAAAAATGAAGATAAAAATATATTAAAATATACCAACCACGGTCAGGTAACACAATAATGATAAGAACCACTAACCAACTACGGTCAGGTGACTAGACAAGGTAACTAGAACCACTCACCACTACGGCCAGGTGACTGGACAAGGTAACTAGACCCACTCACCACCACGGCCAGGCAACTAGACCCACTCACCAACTACAGTGAGGTAGCCGTAGAGCTTCCGAGGCGGCGCGGTGCTGAGCTGGCACATGTAGCGGCCGGCGTCCTGCAGAGCGACGTGCGTCAGCTGCAACAGCCACGTGGACCGTGACGGTCGCTGTACGGTCACGCGGTCGTTGCTCGTCAGCACGTGCATGCCAACCGTCAGCACGGCCCCTGTGGCCGTCTGCACCCACGCCACCTGCCACGGTCGCGTAAATATTCCAATGTCTCACAACAGCGTAGATATTCCACGGTTGCGTAAATATTCCACTATTGTGTAAATACTCCACTGTTACGTAAATATTCCACGATTGCGTAAATATTCCACTATTGCGTAAATATTCCCCTATTACGTAAATATTCCACGATTGCGTCAATATTCCAATCTTTCTCACCACTGTATATACTCAATAATAGCGGAAATATTCCAATCTCTCACACCAGCGTAAATATTCCACTATTACGTAAATATTCCACGATTGCGTCAATATTCCAATCTTTCTCACCACTGTATATACTCAACGATAGCGGAAATATTCCACTCTCTCACACCAGCGTAAATATTCCAAAATTTCGTAACAATTTCAATCTCTATCACTGTCTTAATTATTCCACGATTGCGTAAATATTCCAATTATGAGCGAGAATGCTTTGTTTACGCTAGAAGTTTACTATTAAGCGCTAGTATTTTTAATATCTGCGTATAGCAGCTGCTTTTAAATTCATTTGGACTGTTATTTCCGATTATTTACTAGCTTGAAAATGAAAATGTTTTCGTTGATTTTGAAGGCAACGAATCGATTGTTCCATCCATGGTAAAATATAGGTTTTTCTCCCCCCGACTCTATTACTTTGATGCAAACGTTTGAAGTCACAATTAGACACTTGGTCGAACTGGAGCACGGCTCTAAAATATTCATGCTGCTAATTTGGTGAAGCATTTTCGAAAAATAAGAAATTTTAAAGGCTACCTGGATATGGGCGGAATTTATTCATCTGTTTTTTAATATATCCTTAATGAGAGACCTTAGAGGAAAAAGCGTGTTTCTTCGTTCCTTTATTCATTATTGAGCCAATACAAACTTGTAACCTCCATGAATAGAAGAAATCTATTTATAACAAATAACCCCTAGAATGCAGGCATCACAGCGTCTTACTTTTGTATGTGTTATGCAAGCTCGAAAATTGACGCTGCGTCACTTGAGGTAGATTTCTCTATGAAATCGGCCGTCTTTTTGTGGACGAATTCTTAAGAGAGGCACAACAAGCCAGTAACCGAATAAGTGAGAGCATAACAATTGAATTTTGTAAAATTTGAATGTGTGAGCTCGAAATAAGCATCAAGCAAATATAGCACTGGGCCGCGAAGTAATTTGAATACGTAGTCCTCGCACTGATTGATTCATCCGCAGTTGTTGATTTGGAAGTATTCAGAAAAATCTTTTCTCGTGAGAAAATATCAGATGAACTGAAACCGAAAGATACGAAAGAAAAGTACAGATGCATGGAGCTTCTTCAATTACAAATTATTACTCTGTTATTTTTTCATCAAAAACAAAACGTGGGAATCGTGGCACCCATTGCCTTTTTTTAAGAGCTTTTTGCAGGTATCTGTGGTTAGTTTACGATAATTCATGGCATGCTTAAATACTTGCTTTCGACACAGACAAGGAGCTAAAGTTTCGAAGTAACAATCAAAAGTTCAAACTTACGAGCGGCATGAAAACAATCGAAATACAAGAGTGTAGCATCTAGAAAACGAATTGATTTTTGCTCTACCGCCGCTTGTAGAGCCGTGAAGTCAGCCCAAGCAAATAACTTCATTTTAACTTATCATAAGATAACAATTTATGTTATGTACGTTCAGGTAGATATACCTGTAAGATTGTGCGATGCTTTGAAAATTGTAAATATTTTCAAGAAGCCTGCCATCAGCATGTATGAAGAGTAAGAGAACACAGTTGATAAAAAGGAAGTAATGAATTGGAACTGTGGATAACTGTGAAACTGTTATTGGAACTGTGGCAGCAGTATTGCCCTGTTATTGGCAGCAGTAATACCCTGTTATTGGCAGCAGTATTGACTTGTTATTGAAAGCAATAGTAGCATGTTATTCGTGGCAGTTATGCCCTGTTTTTGAAAAAAGTATTGATCAGTTACCAGCAGGAATCGCTGGAAGTTTTACATTGAAGAAAGGTTCCTCTGGCTTTATATAGATTTATTCACTGGTCACACGGCTTATGAGGTTCATAGTGCGAACCAGCCCACGTGGAACACAAGCTTCTCTTTCTTTCTTCATGTATATATTTCTTTCGAAATTAATCAGCTCAGCTCCACACCCACTGTACTCTTCGAACAACACACCATGGTTCTCAATGAAATTGCTGCAGTGAAATGAATAATGGATAAAACTAGAGGATTAAGAAGTGTCCCTAAAATTGTGGAGGCAGTAAATAAATAAGAAAGTGTCCCGGACGTTGCGGAACACATCTGCCGCAAAACTCCGCCTCTCAGAATTTCAGGGCGCAAAGAGATGTCCACATCCGCCGTCGCAACAAGTTGGACGAGAGCGACCGACGCTTTTGTGTTCAGCCTTATTGAAGTCGTCCTTGGTATCGCAACTCCAGGCCCTCCGTAAAACACAGAATATATCATTCCTTTCAATGAAAGTGGAGGTAAAAGAAGGCAAAATAAATCACGCTGGTCCTAAAACACAGAATATATCATTCCTTTCAATAAAAGTGGAAGAAAGAGAAAGCAAAGTAAATCACTCTGGTGCCCGAAATTTTTCAGGTACTTCTGTCACCTAAAATTTTTCTGTTATTGGCGATGTTTTCTTCAGAACGTTTTCCAACTCAGGCGCATTTAAAAGAGTTTTCAGGAGGCAAATTTAATTAGACTCGGAAAGATTTCTGTGAATTGTGGCATTCCATGTTTTTCGATTTGATTTACTTTTTCTAAAATGCAACGCGCAGAATATGTTGTCACATACACCATGTACGAGTAACATACATGTAACATGTGTACAATATGTAGTTACACCTCGGAGGGTTCTTTAAAACTGGTCTATGATTTATCTACGTAATATTTTTGACTAGAACAATGAATTTTTTTAAATGTTCATTGGTTTTTTATAGTGCTAGAGAAGGTACTCGTCAACAAATATAAAATCCAGTACTGCCCTGAAAAACTAATAGGGAAGTCATCACTAATTGGCAGAGACCAGAAAATAAATAGGAAAAGATAGATCACAATGAATATAAAATCAAGTACAGTACTTCCCTGAAAAGCCGATTGCGAACGCCCCACGACACCGAAGAAATCAGAAACTAAACTGAAAAAATAGATGACAATGAATATAAAACCGAGTATGAGTCTAAAAAACCGGTCGCGAAGACCCCACGACACGGAAGAAACTAGAAGCAAAGTACAAAAAGTTACATGTCAATAAGATTGTATAAAACCGAGTACGACACTGGAAAACCGGTCGCAAAGGCCCCCACAAAGAGACCAGGAACTAAATAAAGCCTCCCTCAACGACCGCGTAGGAAAGTTTCCTGTCGCACCCGAGTTGATTTCCTGCATCGCGGCGCAGCGCGCAACAAGTCAGAGGCTCGGAGATCCAATCTTGGCCTACAACAAACCCAGCACCGAAATTACGCAGATGAGAGGCAACGTATTCCGCATGACTTCTTATTACTTATGCATTACCCATGGCTTCCCATGCATCTTAGTGCTCTGTCCCTACATCAGGCTTATTGTCTTTGGGGTGTGACGCTCCCATGACTCTATGAAACTACATTTGTAAAGTACGGTAAAAATTTGGTATTTTTTTTGTTTCAATTACAACAATTAGTGCTGATAAGACAATGCAGGTTTAGGTGGTTCCGCTCTTCGTTAGCTGGTATTGTACTTTAAAGATCAATGTGTTTATTAATACGCTCTCACGTATACTTGAATGTGTCAGTGTTGTATTCATATCACACTTCAGTTGCGCTTTACCTTCTTCGAGCTGGAGACCTCACGCAGGATAGAGAACCAGGCGACGATAAAGTTATATTTATCAATCGTGAAATGACTAGCACTATTCCGGACAGCGTTCAGTTGGCACATTTACAGATAATAAACTTCTTAAATTAACCCTAAAACCGGAAATCAAAAGCGTGATGGTTTCAATAAAGAAAATTCAAGCGAGCTTTTTGTAACAATCTGTTATATGCATTTGATCAATCTGATCATCGCGAGGCTAAGTTGCCAACAAGGTGATTCAAAAAGCGTCTCTGTATTCTATCACGTTTTCATTTGTATTTATACGGAACAAAGATTATTTCACCACACAGTATTACCACTCATTTTTCTGGATATGATAATTTTATCTTGAAACAATCATTTTTTTTATGGTAACGCAATATCATTTATTTTTCCTTACCACAAATTATGACGGTTTCCTAGCGACCCTGTGGAGAACAAATCTTCAGTCACTTCCGTCACTTGAAATTCTTCTATGTTTAGCAATATTTTCTTCTAAACGTCTCGCCCCTCAGGTGTCTTTAAAAGTCTCCAAAATGGAAACTTCATTGGATTTGGACAGATTCCAGCGTGCATATGAATCCCATGTTTTCGAGTTGATTTAATTTATCTAAAATACATTGGTTGCAGTAAACATCATTTCTAATTAATTACTTTAGTGTTGGGACTCATTTTAGAGCAACATATGTACTGAACAAAAGCTCAAATGCATGCTTTACCTAGTGCATACTCACTAACTCACATACCTCCACGATGGGGCTAGTTTGGTCTCGGTTAGCTAAGATACCCATTTTCTTATTCAAACTATAGTATCGGAATAACAACGGTGCTCAATATCGTGCATTTGTAATGGAATTCATAATAATATCGTAATTTGGCCATGTTTCTACACATGTTAGGATCTGTGATGGTGTTTCATTACGGAGGAAAATAAAATTTTTCTACTTGCACTTCAGACTCTCGTAAGCTGATCAGGTAATTGACAGCCAGCCGAAAGGGACAATTAGTATCCCCTTCTGAATAAGCCATTTTACTAACAATTTTTAGGCCATTTTACTAATCATTTATAACCCATTTTACTAACAATGAATGGAATATGACTTGATTAAATTCTTCAGCAGATTAGAAATGAAATTCGAAGCCACTCTCCTCTTGCTCCCAATATTCTCTGAATGCTGCAAAATAAACCCGTGGAGGCAAGAAGTAAGAACGCTTGCGGCCCCGTTAACCTTCCCTCGCGTTATCAAAGACACCATTTTTGTACGTGTTGATCGGATTAAGTGCGAGTCTAGACGAGTTTTTGCCTTAGGAAATAAACCTCTCTTTTCCCACGTGGGTTTCGAAAGATGGAGCGCACGGGGAATCGAGTCAGGAAAAAGATCTGCGGCAGGAGATTTATGGCCTGAATTGCTGTAATTTTGCGAGAACAATAGACTCAATTATCGGACCGAGAGTCCCAAAAGAACTTTATAAAATTACGTGCAGATTTACGGAGCCAAGGCCCACATGTTGCGTCATTTTACCTGATTTTGTCGCATCAGCAGAGGCTAACCATACCAGTACATTCTTGGCGTTTCGAAAAGCAGATTGGAAAAAGTGAGTTGAACACCGTTCATGGAAATTAACTCCAGACCATATATTATTGCTCAAATATATTTCATAGAAAATTACTCAATCAATGTGGATATGTGTAAGGTTATTTTTAAATTACATTCGTTTGATTTAGAATTCAACAGCTTGTCATCAAGGTAACACCGAGCTGTCTCCTACTTTAGGTAAGCATTTAAAGTTAACAGATAGCTGGTTTCTTTCGTGAAATTACTATTCTACCAAAGTTCTTCTGTGGGCCCAAGTTCTTACCTTGTATGAGCCCAGGTTCTCACCTTGTATGGGCCCAGGTTCTCACCTTGTATGGGCCCAGGTTCTCGACCTGACACGCAAGTTGCGCCATATGTCCCACCCTGGCAGTCACGTTGCTGATGGGTGCGCTGAAGAAAGGCGTCTCTGAAGAAACAAATGTTATCTGTAAGCTTCACGATCACTTTTATCTATAAACTGTACAATCACTTTTACCTTCAAGCTAAGCTTCAAAATAACTTGCGATTCACGTAAATCACATAAACAATTTTATCTATGAGCTTCACAATCACTTGTGACTCACGCAAATCACTCAGTCACTTCTATCGCTAAGCTTCACAATCACTTGCAACCCAAGCAAAGCAATTTTTTTTTTCCAAGTGACTCAGTATGAACTACATACCAATATTTGTTTTATACCCTGCTCATGTTCGTAAAATTTATAAAGGCAATCGGTATACTCTTTTCATCGAGGACTTTAACATTTTGAATTATTAAATCTTTAAGCGATAAATTTTCAAATAGCTATTAAAAACTTCGTTATTCAGTCACTCATCAAGGAAATCATTCAGTGATCTTTAGGTATACCTTAACTCTAACAAATGCTTATAAAAAATATAGATTATTATGACATCATTGAAAATATATTGCAAAGCTAATTAGGGTAGATCACTTCGAATTAGTTGTTTTGAACGAAGTATACTATTTTTTGGAACGAAGTGAACGAAGTGAACGAAGTGTCAGCACTGCCACTATGCTCGTACCACAGCATTTCGAGACTGTGAGCCCCGTAACCCCAACAGATTCTTTGAGCGACGAGTTCATGAAGACATTTATTCAATAATTGTTGTGTGATACTGGAAAACTTGTAGAAATCGTCCACAAGTTTTAACATACCTGCCTTTGACGACAATTTGAAATTTTATGAAGCTAAAATATTAATGAGTGACCTATTTTTCGAGGACAATCACTTGCAATTCAATTTAACTGAATGCTACTAATTTCTTAGTGCTTAATAAAATTGTGCATTAGTTATTCACTACCATTTGAGGACGACTTTCGAAGAGAAGGGGACAACTGAAAATACTAGTCTTCATGTTGTGCTGAGATGGTGCTTGCTAACTTGCTTGTCGCCTACGCTTCGTGAGCTGGGACTCGATATCCCGCTGCATAAAAGTCCGGAAAAAAAGATTTTTCGATTCACCTTTCACCCTCTTAGGTGTATAAAAATCTTCTGAAGGGCCCGTTATAAAATTCAGTCGACCTTGTTATTGGTTGTCGAATCGCAAGAATGCTTCGACGGGGAATCCTCTGGAAAATATTTTCCACCGCAGCATCGACGCGATATTGACAACATGCCAGAAATTTGAGACTGAAATATTTTACAAATTCTTCGCTGATCATTTATCAATGGTGGAGTTAGAGAAAAATCTTGAGCCTTAATTCTTCTCATTTTGCTTTTCTTGAACATTTAAAGATTTTTCATACGTTAGCTTCTGATGCTTCATGAAAATTTAACTCGTCTACAGCCTTATTATTTTTGTTAAATCTTTAAGACGTTACGAGAGGTGCGTAGACGATGAAAACGTTATTTCAAAATGTCCCTGAAGGACGAGTGATAAATTCCTTTTTTCGGACTTGATTTGATGTGTTTTAGATGTGAACATATAAAGCAGGCGAACGTATGATTCCTTTTTACTGTACATTAGAAAAACGTTTAACGATTTTAGATCCTAATGCATAGTTAGACGTGCATTTATTCACAATCTAAGCCGTTGCTTCTATTAAAAACTCATCCTGTAGCCTCATCGCCTCATTCCTACTGAACGGAATCAATGGACCGATTCGAAAGTTACTGGACCTCTCAAAAACCCCACCAAACGAAACACTTTTGTGCTAAAGCAAAAACTTCAGCACGCCGAGCTGTTTGCCGCACCGAGCAAGTGCCACCGGATTTTGTTTTTGTGAGCAGAGCCTGGATTTGAGGGCATAATTCTGGATTTTATGAGCCTGGATTTGAAGGTATAATTCGAGATTTTTAAAAGGAACCACGAAAACTACGGAATTACGCAGCGCTTGAGAAACGAAAAAGCATTAACTTTGGCAAAGAAATTCTGGAAGAATACAAAAAAGATGCCGTAATTTTGCTCGTAAATGCTTCTGGATGAACATAAACTGTAGAAGTTCTAGCGAGAAAAAAATTTGAAGACATTTCGTTGCGTAAAACTTTGAACGCCCTTAGTAAAATTTAGAATAGTGGGATGAAATTTACTTGGGATCTTTTTTAAGATTAGCCATGCTACTAATGCAACACATACGAGAAATATAAGCATTACAATCACTCTAAGCTTTACAATCACTCTAAGCTTTACAATCACTTGTAACCCACGAAAAGCAAATTTTTCAGAGCTCGTAAGTTCACCCACTTGTAACTTTCGAAATCATGCTCGAGAGTAATTTGAAGTCGAATGGTGCATTATTTCGAAAGTTACACGTGGGGGAACTTATGTGTTGCATTAGTGGCGGGGCTTATCTGGAAAAGGTCCTTAACTTGAACTTTTATTCGATATTATCTATATTGATACACAGGAATGATGAATGATATTGTTACTGTGATCATCCCTAAGTATTCAAACTAAAATGGCCGCTACACGCTGGAGAATTCTCAAATTTAACAGGGACTAAGAGAATCAGTTGGTATATACTTTATCACCGCAATTTCCAAAAGTTGTAAGTTGAATGTTGAGGCAGAATCCGGCATCTGATTGTGCATATTGTGAACCGAGGTGCTGTTGTTTGGAATTCCGGCATCTGGTTGTGCGTATTGTGACGCGAGGCGCCGTTCACTACGGCCTTTGAGCGCTTGGCCAGACGACTAAATTATTTCTACGGTGGCCTTTACTGGAGCACTTCGGATCTCTGGCCTTGACTACGGTCCTTAGAAAATTTTACTGGTGGACTTATCGTGAAGTAACGATTTATGTACGTGCGTTCAGATAGATATAAGATTGTACGATAACTTTTAAGTTTTAAGCATGTACCTGCCTTGTACCTGTCTTCAGGATGGGTGATGAGTGAGAAAACACAGCTGCTAAAAAGCCATAAAGGATTGGAACTTTAGGAAAATGTTCACATTGGTGGGTGTAGTAAAGGTTGCTGGTAGGTAATACCTCTCGAATCTTTTGCAAATTTTGAAATAACTTTTGAATCGTTAATTAGGCTCAAACTGGACGGATGCTCAAAAGATTAAAAAAGCACTTTGACCTCAACAATGTTCACGAGCTTCAAAAGATTTAAAAAACCTAAATATTTCACACTCCAAAACTCTAAAAGACTCATTGGTGCATTCTAAAAATGATATTTTTCACATGTTTACGAGCATTAACAAATCGTATGTTATTTTCTGATGTTTTGAAAGAACTGCTCCGTCGGCCGTTACCAAGTCTCCAGCGGCGTAAGCTTTTCATCCCTCGTATTCACCCACGTCAGACACACCATTTTAGTTGCTTTCTTTCCTCTCGTGTGAGATAAAGGGTTGAGTATCGCACTCTGCTGACAGCCAAAACCGCGAGAATTTTTGATTCTTGTTGTAGTGAAGCGTCTTTTTTCATCTAATGTCTGAAAAATCGGAATCTGACATTTTGGCAGGAGCATCTGTGATTTTAGCCGCAAATTTCTGGACAGTTGCAACCATTGATGCACCGGCGAGAAAGTTAGACTAGGATGAGAGTCCTTATGCTATCCAGTAGCCCTCTTCAGTCGACCATACTTAATTTATTAAGCTCGCACTGGGATCTTTGCGCTTTTTTATTCTTATTGCTCTATTTAAAATCGCATTCCTCAACTGATTTCGGCAACAATTGTTAGTAGAAGAGGGGCTATTTGCAAATAAATTACGTCGTTACTGTATTTTCAATATATTCAACAGATTTAGAAAGTGTCTCGTGTACGATATCGACTTGCCTGTATTCAAGTAGACAGAATGTGCACCAATGTAAACAGACCTTAAATTTTCCTCGTAAATTTATGAAATGGAATGATCGGGACAGTGAAGCAGCCTCTTTACTTCTTTGCTGTGGGTAATATGTCGCGTTCCCAGCTACTCCACATAATTACATTTACGTGATTAGAATAAGCATTAAACGATTCATTTGTGCACCTAGTTGCTTCACAAAATTATATTCGTACGAATACAATAAACACTGATCATACAATAGGGCATTTCTTGGAATAAAAATGTAGTGTTTTAAAAAGTATTAAAATAAATTTATACAATTTTCTTCATCGCTAGCTTTTATTCAAACTACCAAGGTCATACGACTTCGGGCTTTCAAAACGGCTGATTTGAGCGTTAATTTACAGTTGTGGTAAAAACTGACAGTTGCGGTGAATATTGGTAAAAATTTTCAAAAATATGCACGATAGAGAAATTCAGGCCTCACTCAAGAAATCTGAATGAAACGCATGCGATGAATTCACATTGAGCAAACAGTTCCGAGAAATTTAACGCTCAGCATTGAATCTTAATGAGCTTTTGAAGGAGCTTTAATTCGCAAATCCATAAACAGCCAACGATCAAAGAGCCCTGTAATGAGATGAAATTTTTGAATCTTTCGCCTGGACGATCCGCCGGAAGGTTTTTATATTTCAAGCGTGTCAACTTACCTAAATTTGACTTAAAAAAGCGGCTTTTCAAACCAGGATGTCGGCAACACGATCATGAAGTTCCTTCAACTCTCAGCGGGGGTTCTCTCATTATGAAAGGAAATCTTGGTAAAAAATGACTTTTTGCTTTAAATTACTTGGACTCGTTTTACTCAATTATCACTGATCAAAATACCTATCTTCGGTTGTTCAAGCTATTAAAATGAAAGCTGATTTTTTTGTAGAAGATGTGGACTCGCTTCTTTTTAAATTTTTATAATAACTAGGACTGTAGTAATTTTTATACGCTGAAAGTTCCTGGTTGCTCAATAAAATTATGCGGTACCTTGAAGGCAAAAATATTTTCTTCCTTTAGTTTCTTTTCTTTTGTTCATGTCATTCCTTGTCTCCATTTTGGAAAGGAACGAAATCGAACATAATTTTACCGATGATGTTTCTACTCGTTATTCTCCCATACAATCTCTGAAAATACGGTGCTCAAATTTTTAGCGACTGTACTGCCACGTCACTGAACACGTGAGTGAAATCCTTTATTCCTGTGCCTCAAATTCGAAATGGAACTTAACAGACACAGCTCTAATTGGCTGTTCTAAAATACAAGAAATGAGTTGACACAGCGGAGGAAAATTAGCTCTTGACTTGATTCGCAGCGCTAATGACTAACTTCACATTTTTTCTCACTTTTGTTAAAAAAAATCTCAACTTCATGGCCACCTCGTAAAATTCTGCCGAGATTCACGCAACCGGTCGTATTAAGCAGCTTCAGTCGCCGGATACCCACAAATTCTTACGTCATTTACGACAAATGAAGTTACGGAATTTTACATCTTTCCATAATTTTTTGCCGGATATCGAGACTCCCTCCTCGTCAAACGGCAATTTCTTGCGAAAATATCGCGACCGAACTTTTGATGAGCTCGAAACGCTCGCTTTTAACGACTCTCTTGCAGTTTTGCGCAGCCACGATCTCTGCTAAATCTCAACCAAGTAAATGATCCCAAAAAGAAAATATGACGGAATTCCTGGATGCACCACTACATCAAGGCCCAGGGCTTAGATTTGAGATGTTTTTTAATCATCATCTAGGAATATTTTTGAAATATGATGGAATTTCTTGATGCTGCCATACTTCAAGACCTACTGTTTATATTGGCCATGTTTTTTTATCGCCATTGAGAAATATTTTTGTGGTTAACATATGTGGACTCAAATATTGTTGGTGTATTGTTGTTAATTTTGTTTTTTTCTCAATTCTGTTTCGCAATAGAACAGGTGATTCACTTGTGCTTTGACCTGTATGTGTGGAACTCAAAGAAAATTCCAAATTATTCCGAATGATCAGATAGGTTCAGACAGTAAACTGTGGCAAAATGTACCTGGCAAAGAGAACTTACTCAACGCTTTACGTTGAAACTACAGCTCTGGAGAAAATTATGATATTAAGAGGTTATACAATATGCCTAGAAGTGTTAACCTACTTTGAAATGGAAAAAGTTTCAAATGCCTCATTAGATTGAGTTAATTAAGTATCTTGTTCATATAAAACTGGTCACAGAAAAATCAAGTCAACCACCTTTTTTCAGGTTTGCGACACATAAGTCTTTTTTTAAGTTAGCTGCGCTTGAAAACTCAACGTTGCTGTCAACTGCATCAGAGGAAACCCACACCCTGTAGAGGACTGTTCTGACGCATGGCTTCAAGACTTGCAAATACTTGCTCATCAAATACTGTTGAGACAATACATATTGATGCACAGTGAATCGTGCTTCAGTGAAGGGAAAAGCTAGACAATAATTTCACTGATACGAATTTAATAAATGTGTAATAAGACCACAAATAACTCAGGAAGAAATTTATCAATGCGTATTTCTAAAGTTTACTACATAAAGTTTAAAATCAGGTATTCAAGTACTGAACAAATATTTAGTTGCTTGAAGACAATATACCACTCGTGATTGCACATAGGAGTGGTACAATATTATGTTATTGCAATGGAAAAGAAAAGGTCAAATTTTCCTTTATCCCTAATTTGCCAAATTAGCAAGGAGGGTAAAAAGCTACTGAGAATACAAACACTGTGTTTAAGGGCTACTAAATCGTTCATTGCAAAGTTTAAAATCGACCAACTGTTGAAAACGAAATCGATCGGCAGTGCCAAATATAATTTTTGTGTTCATCATATCGAGTTTATACAGTAATTCCTTTCCCAAGATATGAAAAGAACATTGCTTTAGCGTACCAAAATCATGATTATTCACCAAGAGTTGCACTGCGAGTTGGAGGAACACAAACAATTAAATAAACAACAGTTTCACACGTATAATTGAGAAGTAGAAATAAATATGAGTTCATCTTGCCTGCATTGTAGTCATATGTACTCAAGCTGAGGGGAAACGAAATAATAACTTACACTCACAAACACTTAACAATAAAGAGTACCGAACAGAACCACCACATCATTCAATTTAACTTTTTTCGAGCCGCGAGAAAAATCCGTGAGCAAAAATAATGTGTCGAGCATAAGTACATCATCAGATGAAATAAAGGAATAAGTTGTCTGTGAAACGTAATAAAATACAGGAGAAATATGAGCGAATTTTTACTGTTTTCCCTACAATTGTTAGGACATGCTTTTCTTTCTTTTCATGCTGCTGAATGATAAAAATAAAAAGTGAATTTATTCTGAAATTTATTTTTCAGAGTCGCAACGAAGACTTCTTTGTTTTATTTTGGCTGGCAGTGAGAGAATGCTCGAGAAGCTTATTCCACAACACAATTTTTCTCACGTTTTGTTTTGAAACTATTTCTCAAAGTTGTTTTTTCGTCCTGTTTTTCTTAGCTATTGGCACATACCTTGCATGAAGCTTCCACTGGCCACACCCACAAGTACGGACAAGATCGGCAGCGGGAAGGCCGTGAGCATCATGGGATGCTATTAAACCGTTCACTTCTCGCTATGAATTTATAGATTGCTAGCTATCAAAAAATACCACCTGTAAAACAGTGCTCATGATTAATTACAGTTTAATAACAATCACTGCTATGCTATTAACTATTACATCATATTACTATATTATAATATGGCTATTATATATAGCAACATAATAGAATAGCAAATATTAAATTGTATTGCTATATTATTATGTAGTTATTAGGTACAACAATATTACAGCTAATATTATATTATGTTGCTCTATTATTATGGGGCTATTAAATATCCCAATATAATAGCTAATATTGTATTACATATCGCTATATTATTAAATAGCTTTTATTTATAGCTATGCCGTTATCTTTATAGTATCAATAGAGTGTACATGAACATAGGCGCGTAATTGCTCAATCAATTGAATGGTGAAATTTTACTTTCTATTTTATGCAGTTCGCAAGACTTTTCTCAAACTTTGCACTCCAAGATATTATCAGCCATATTTGTTTCATATTCGTCAAATATTGGATTCTATTTACTGCCGGAAATCAAATGTTTGTGAAGCGAGTGGCGCAACTTGGAACATTTTCATCGAAACTAAGCGCTATCGTCAAAAAATATCAGTCCTGTTCTGAGTCTGAAAAATTGATAAGTGGGGCGATTTTCACGCAAAATTCACAAGACTCTAAATTTCATACGCAATAAATCTGTGAACCGCTCCTAGGTTCAATATTTATCTTTAAACTATGTTTTTCAGAACATTATGCATTTTATGCTTTAATATTTTATTATGGGTATTTATTACGCTCCTAAACATGTAGAAAAAAAACATTACATGGCTCCTTCCGAAGCCTGCGGGATGGGTGCATAAATGATATCATAAATAAGTAAATTGATGCACGAAAAATTTTCAGGAAAACTTCCCCTTCATAAACTTGACTTGCTTCGGGAAAAGCACATCAGGAGGATTTTCCATCTCATGAGAGGGTTGCGTTCATCAAAGATGAGTTGTCGGTTATAATCAGAGTAGAATGCGATAACATTTCTTGCATATTTACCCTTGTTTTAGAAAAGAATCGGTATTTGCAGAGTAACATGACGGCGTCCAAAATATCAGAATAAAAATCTTCAAACATTGAGAGCACAAGAATATTTTGCTCTCAACTTTCCTTATAAATAAAGCCACCATATTAGTACAAAATTACACATTCGACGATCAATCAGGATTGAGTCTTAAACCTGATTCTTTACTTTCGAGTATAACATTGATGAGGCTCATTCACATGAATACATAAATTCAAACAACTAGTTGAAACATAATTTCTAAGGAAACCTCATATGCTGCGGAAATTCACATCAGGGACATTTCTCTTTCACGCTCAAACCCCTTCCCGATCGCTAATACTGACGACGCACTTTTCATTCAGTCTATTTAGAATTGTATCAGTTGATGGAAAGCCTTGCAGCACTACTCATGCTTGCATTTCCTGACCGATATGAAACCTTTAAGTGCGTCTAGGATTTAATCATTTGCAATATTTCCGTTTATTCTGCAGCAAATGTGGTCAAAGAGACATGAAGTAAAATTTAACAATCACATATAGTTCGCTCAAACCTCTAGCGAAACACTCATCAATAATTATTCCTTAACAATGTTAATATTTATCCCATTCAATGTAAACTATTTCAACAATCGTTGTAATACTGTGTGCAACATAAGTGAATTAGATTTTTTGTTTTTGGTTAGGTTACTGAGAAATAACCGAGTGAAGACTCTGAAGTATTTCATTATATCACCGTTTGATTAACCTTATGATATTTTCATTCTAAATAGATTTCGATACTCATACTGAGTTCAATGAAGAAAAAACTTCAATTTTGTAAGACCTTTGCGCCCTGGTCGTACATCGCAACCTTGGATCACCTTCCAGTGCTGTAGTTCAATATTAAAATCGTAAAATTTAATATTTTTATTCCCTTGAAACGACCTTACTCGAACGTACTGAGTTGATAAATCTCACATCGCTGCTTGTGTCTTCTAACGCCCCAACTTCTAAAGCTTATTTTTAGTTCGTTCAAAAATC
Source organism: Morinoia aosen (assembly GCA_030386875.1). Lineage (NCBI taxonomy): Eukaryota > Metazoa > Arthropoda > Malacostraca > Amphipoda > Talitridae > Morinoia > Morinoia aosen. Next base: position 1,938,657 of record CM059571.1, read on the forward strand.
GCTTTTGAAAAACATAGCCTCGGGGCCCGACAGCGTTAGTTTCTTCGAAGAGAAACTTAAGTCTGGCTCGAGCCCATGAGAACTTGGATGAGTTTTCACTCGGTGACCCAGAAATAGAGCCGAAGCTGTTTTGAAGAGGCTCAGCTGCTGCCCGCGGGCATAGTAGAAAGAAAATGTTTCCGTACTTTGGCAAAAATCCACTTCGAATGATCCCACGAATTGTTTTAAAAATGCTCTGAGAGCACAGGAAAGTATATAACTTCCAAGGAAAAACCAGCCCTGGTGGTTAGCACAATTTTAAAACCTTTGATACTGGACACCGAGGTTCATAAATAACAATTCACGCCCATGCCCGCACAAAAATCCCTGCCCTGTAAATATAGAAGTATTTCATTTGTTCATGTGCTGCGAGGCTTCGTTTTCACTCACCTGATTCAGCTCATTTATCCTGCGCTTGACTACGCGACGAGGTCTGTATAAATATTAAGTCCCTTGACATTGTGAATGTACTGTAACTTGCATAGTTTTGGTGCACCGTGATTTCTTGAATAGTATTAAAGCATGTCCGAACTGAATTATTTTCATCCAATCAGTGTGGGGAAATTTTAATTTTGAGGTTGCAATGTATAGAGTTCACAATTTGATCGCCCTTATTTCTTTGCTACGGATGGAAAGACTTGGAGAAGAAAACAGACAAGTTTTAATTTTTGTTGTTTTATATAATTTATTTATTTATTTATTTATTCCATTGCCACAGGAAGTGGAAATAAGTTCTCTCCAAAATCAGCAAACAAAATCAGTAGTAACTAAGGTTACACTTTGACACCCCCAAAACGGACAATAGTCTATGAAACATTCGCGTTAAAAATTACAATCTTTGAACCCACACCAGGCTAAAGATGTTTCTTTCATTATCAAGATTGAATCTATGAAGATTGAATCATTCATTAATTAAGAGCTGGAAAGTGTCGGTCAAAAGTCTTTACAGACTCTTAACTGAAAATATTCAAAACAAATACCACGTAGGACGTGTGCGAATGGTATGTACCTCTTACACGTCTCATGTGAGACAATTGTAATTTCACGCTACATGTCAGTCGAATAATTTAAACAATTTAAACAATGTTAAACAATTTATCCACCACAACAGCTCTACGCGTTAGGGCAGTGAAGGAGCTTCCGCCTTTCCTACTGGACAGGTCGATGATGAAGTAAAGATGTTGCTGCTCAACAGAAAGTGTCCTACTGGACAGGTCGATGATCATGTAAAGATGTTGCTGCTCAATAGCAAGTGTCCTGCTGGACAGGTCGATGATGAAGTAAAGATGTTGCTGCTCAACAGCTAGTTTCCTGCTGGACAGGTCGACGATGAAGTAAAGATGTTGCTGCTCAACAGCAAGTGTCCTGCTGGACAGGTCGATGATGATGTAAAGATGGTGCTGCTCAACAGCAAGTGTCCTGCTGGACAGGTCGATGATGAAGTAAAGATGTTGCTGCTCAACAGCAAGTGTCCTGCTGGACAGGTCGATGATGAAGTAAAGATGTTGCTGCTCAACAGCAAGTGTCCTGCTGGACAGGTCGATGATGAAGTAAAGATGTTGCTGCTCAACAGCAAGTGTCCTGCTGGACAGGTAGATGATGAAGTAAAGATGTTGCTGCTCAACAGCAAGTGTCCTGCTGGACAGGTCGATGATGAAGTAAAGATGTTGCTGCTCAACAGCAAGTGTCCTGCTGGACAGGTCGATGATGATGTAAAGATTTTTCTGCTCAACAGCAAGTGTCCTGCTGGACAGGTCGATGATGAAGTAAAAATGTTGCTGCTCAACAGCAAGTGTCCTGCTGGACAGGTTGATGATGATGTAAAGATGTTGCTGCTCAACAGAAAGTGTCCTGCTGGCTGGACAGGTCGATGATGATGTAAAGATGTTGCTGCTCTACAGCAAGTATCCTGCTGGACAGGTCGATGATGATGTAAAGATGTTGCTGCTCAACAGAAAGTGTCCTGCTGGACAGGTCGATGATGATGTAAAGATGTTGCTGCTCAATAGCAAGTGTCTTGCTGGACAGGTCGATGATGAAGTAAAGATGTTGCTGCTCAATAGCAAGTGTCTTGCTGAAAGGTCAACATGTCGCTGTCTGAAGACCCTCGCATCGGGTACAGGTTGCAAGGTGAACAGGGCGTCAGGTAGCCATGGAGACTACAAGATTTCAGTCAAGTTGCATTCTGAATATGCAATTTCAGCTCGTACACTTTCGAATGTTCCGTTCAGATCCATGATTTAAAATAATACCTGAAATGCCGGTAGTATGTGCTTTTCCATTGTTTTAACAGCTCAGCAGAAAACCAATCCCGAGCGTTTACTATTGGAGGAGGACTCACAATAAATTAGAAGCATAAGAATGTTAACTAACTTTTAAACTTTCAATGAATAGCGATAAAATTTCACACAACTTTTCAGATCGTTCAAATAGCAACCAAGGAATTTTACGCCTTAGTGCTTGGCGTTATAACATATAGAGTGGAAAGGAATAAATAACCAGCTAGGAATAACAAAGAGAAAAAGTGCGTCCAATAAACCAGGATAAATTAGATGCAAAGGAACGAGCAAGGAACATTCACAAAAGACCAACAACCAACATTCAGAGCAACAAAGCCCACAACACTCATCAACAGCGCTGTTCACACGACATAAACGTATTTCCGCTGAGCAAAAATTCTCAAACGAATATTCAACTCCCGTAGGCGGCAATAAACGCACGAGACAACGACCAACTAAGATGAACAGAACAGATTAAAATTACAAAATTGACCTAATCGGTCTCGGATGACAATAAGATGGAGCAGCTCTGTGTCTTGGCGGAGATAGAGACCTTCCTGGCTAGAAGCTAACAGCACTGGAGTACAGCATCTCCTCGAGCCACAATCAAGCGCCGTCACAAACTCTGTCAACACGGGGTCATACGAAGATCGAAGTGCACAAATAGGGCCCTGGCACGTGAAACAGAAGCAGTGACAGCATACTGTTGTAGTTACTACATACTGTTGTCACAGCTAGCCCATGCTAGCAGGTAGTTCAACTCCTGCTAGATAGAAATAAGGAAACTGCTATAGGAATTAGGAAACTACTAAATTCTTGCTAGCCAGGAATTATGGAACAACTGAGTACCGCCCATGATTCACGAAGATAGTTCATGAGCAAGTCTTTTTAGTACAGAGATAAAAAACCACACTTCATGAATCCTGAGGAAAATTTTTACCATCAGTTAAATGAAGATGCTCCAGATATATGTTTGAATTATTCTCGTCTGACTGAATTTAAGTGAGACTTACTGTGTTTCTCTACTGAGAAGTGTCAGCCATACCAAAGCTCGAGGTGGTTAAATGATTTTGGCTCTGGAGATTTTTTAGCAGACTTAAGTAACTTTTGAGACAAAGATCTTATGTGCAACTTAAATCAAATTTCAGAATGAGTCTTGAACAAAATCTTACACAACCGCAACTGATGCGTATTAACTTTTTTTCTTCAACCAGTGAACGAAATTTGAAGAGTAATAGATAACCTTTCTAATGATATAAACACTTCATTTAATTTAAAATACCTTTTTCATCGTATAAATACTTTAATTTATTTAAAAATATATCATTGCATCGAACGTGGGCTTTCAAATTCTTTCCTTCGTTCGTGAAATTTTGCATTTGCGTGCTTGGAATGTCAAGTTTTAGTTGCGCCGACCTGACTTTTGTTTGCGTGCACTTTGTGATTCTAAGCAGCACGTTTTGATGCAACGGTTGGCCTTGGTTGTCAGTCCCTAAAATTTAGCATGGAAAGCACCTCGGATCTGCGTCCCGACTCTCCTGGAATAACAAACATCAGGATACAGATTGTACAGAGTTTAACTTTTGACCTTGCCGCTGAATTCGGTATTTTTTATTCCAAAAGAGTGACAGAAATGCTGAATGGTATTAGGTGTGATGTGTACGCTATTTTTTTCAAGTCAGGTAAGAGTTCTTATGCGCAAGAATGAGATTTTATTTAAGGCCTATTTGATCTCAAGCCTTTTCATAGAAGCTCAGTCTGCAGCGCTAGCCCCATGCGCGCCAGAAGAATAAGACAGCACTGACACGGAGGCAAAACTTAGAAATTAGAGTTAGCTTACATTTATAATGCTTTCCTCCGTTGACAAAACTTAGTCAAAGCTCTGTGCATCGCGCGAAGACTCACCTTGAGCATTTCTCAAGCACCAATTTACTAAGTGAAGTGTTCAGAGCCCAAAATAGAATCAATTATAATTTTGATTAATTCCATGTTGATAATATCCGAATCTTTTGTTTGCTTTCTGTTGGGCAGCTGTGGCTTCAGGGGATGCTCTGTTACTTACTTTTCAGTTACGTCCCATTATGCATTTCATTTATTTTCTCCTTAACCTGTGTTCAGCTTATAGGGTATGGCAGTCTGTTCACAACTACCGGTGTTTAAACATCCCTAATTATGTATAATGTGTGTAATTATCCATTCAGAATATTATATCCTCTGTTTATATTTGCAGATTTCCAGATGATGATGGTTCATTGACCGTAACGTTCGTTTTAGTTTGACCACATACATTTTTTGATATTATGGACTTCTTTGGTTTTCGCCCTTAACATTTTATATCCGACTATTGCTTAGATGATAGTACAGAAAGGGTGAGAAAGGCGTTGACACTTAAATGACGGAGACGCGTCTCTACCCCATATTGCCTAATTTTTTTAGAAATTGTATATATTATTTAAATTTTAGTTAAATATTTAAATTATTTAAAACTTTTTCAATTCTTTAAAATTATTAAAAGACTTTTAATGCTGCCAAATGGGTGTTCTAAATGCAGCTCCTCTCGTCAACGTTCAAATATGTGAGTCTTCTCACTCAAGATCGTGAATACTATGTCAGCATACGTACGTGACGTTCATATGTGATCCTGTGACGCATGTCTCTCGTACTTTTATCTGTACGAATTTACATTTCTCAAATATTTCAAGGTTCACGTTCGATGCAATGATAAATTTTGAAATTATTCCATTAAGAATGTGATCTAATACATTACGTATTTCGTTTACTGCTTGCACAAACTTCGCACTTATCCTTTTAACAAAGACGCAAAGATATGAAAAAGTTGATATTTGTGAACAGTTTTTATTACGAGCAAGTATTCGCTGCTGTGGAGAACAAAATAAGGGAATGTGCTCCTCATGATAACTAGAATGGAAAAATGACCATGAATTCTTCATTTTAATGGGATGTAAACCTCTTAAGTCTGATCTGCTGCATTCACTGCTGTTGTCAGTCTCTAGAGAACCAGGTATGTTTAGACAAGCTTAAAATGGAATGTACTTATTTTTCTCTTTTATCGGACGAGTATTTTTAGACCTTCCTCAGGCCTATTTTTCCAGAGTCTTTTCAGACCTCCCGTCACACTTCGAGCTCACTGAGTATCTCCCAAGCAGAGAAAACTTTTTTTCCGTTTCTGAATTTCAGGTAATATTAAAAAATAAACTTTGGTTTACGGTAGTTGGTCGAAGAGACGAAGTCCAGGTTACACTTTTATAGAAAATTTTACAAATTTTTGTTCAATTTTGTTTCTGTGCTCCAAGCTTTTGCATTCTTGGATAAAATCGTTCTTGAGGTGTGATGCAACATATTTCGAGGACATGTATGGGAATTAATCGTATTTTGGATTCAATAGGGTGAATTTTGCCATTAAATAACGATGCATTGAAAAAGATATAGTAAGGCAATCAATGAATTTCAGAGTTCTCAACGGTTTGATGTAGCGGTCACTATACTTTCCAGCCTTAGAGCCATACTGATTACTCCACTAGATTTTAAGGGCAAAACCAAATTTCCTGTCATCTTATTTAATATTTTCCTTGGTGTGTTTATTTGTTTGCTGTCCACTTCTTCCGTCTCTCTGTGACGCTCATAAAGATGCTTAATGACCGCATCTGTGATACGAGTTTTACCAGCGCACAAGTACAAGAATATATTAATCGCGAGTATTATTAGGATGGATATTGGATACATTTGTTTTTTATCCATATCTGGAAATTCATTCAAGGGAAATATTGAATTCCGTAATTTTTGACGGGCCGTATATACTGGTTATTTATCATTTCTAGAGTAGTCACTGAGTACGCGCCATTAGCGGTCGCGGGCTGGGTTTGGCCCGCGGGCCGGAGCTTGAAGATCGCTGGTCTTACATATTTCTGATTGTGTTTAGTAACGATTAAAGACCTGATTATGTAATGGTGAGACGCTTCAGCAGAAATTTTTTAAGAAAAAGTAGCTTGATTATAAAAACACCTTCTTCCTGGGAGATGCTAAATTTAGAAAACTACCCAATTCCTTTGATCTCCTTTCTTCCAATATGATAATTTACAATTAAATTCTAGATTTCATTCGAGAGGTTCCTCCTTTGTTCAGATTTTCTAACTTTAAAGATTGTCAATATAATTATAAAACTGACATTCGTGTTTCTAGAATACGAACAATCCCATACACGTCCTAGAAAGCTAACACTTTCATTTACTGGACGCAGGTGAAGAAGAGATCGAGTTGACTTTTCAACACGACAGAGATGTTCATAAGCTTGTAGAATCAAGTCCTTAGTTTGCTGAACAAACCCACTCAACCATACCGTAGGCGAATAACTAATGGGTATACTAAAAAAAATGTTTTCAAAAAATAAGATGTGGTTTTCCAATCGAATAAAAGGTGTCTAAAATACCAAACAATGAATCAATGTATTTTGGAGTATAGTGATTTTTTATAATGGTTTTAATGGAGTATAATGATTTAAAACGACTTGATCAAAGTAACATACAAACGGCCAATCTTGAACAAATCAGCCCCTAGTGGTATGTTAATCACAATGTGTAACGAGACACGACCAGCTTACATGTGTGGGTGGTAACAGAAGGAGTTTTTTACTTTCACAAACAAAACTGAGACGCGAGGCAAAAGTCCCTATGCCGTCCATCCCTAAATTCTATCATGATTTATTCGCTGTGGCAGCTGGTAATAAGCGTATAAAGTCTGCGGCGTATCCAGATTAGTTGCAATTAAAATAAAATGTCGCAAAAGATAAGTTTAATGCGAATTGACTGATGTTAGAACTATGACTTGAGCTCAAGCAGAATTTTGAAAAATGTGACCAGCTTGTTGGTGAAATATTTTTATTCTTTGGTCACTCCGATGCGGAAAGCAGCCAAAAATCTCGAAGGGAAACGTGATTTCCGTCGGCGATTGTTTATTACCCCATCAGATACGTCCGGCCTCAGGGGGTCGGCACCAAGCAAGCCTCGCAGCGATATGTGGTGCCAATACCTTCTTTTTTTGGTTGGGCACGGAGCGAAAGTCGCATTTTGCTTCTCTGTTCATGCGAGGTTTAGAAATGAAAGAGGCTCAGAAACGAAAAAGGTCCAAAATAAACTTCGGGTCGAAATTTCCAATGTTGATATCGCGAACGACCAGAATTTTTGGCCCGTTAGAAATGGGTGGTCGCAAACTTTTCGAGTTGCAGAATTTTCTCAGAAATTGCGACGTTTCGTTTCAGGCTAGTCCCGTATGATTGATGAGCGCTAATGCAAGGTACCTCTTATAAAATTCTGTGAATATTCAGAGCCGTCAGCATATTCTGAAAACTTAGTTCTCTAGCTTATGGCTGACCATTGGCTGGATTTCCAAACAATGTGCGTCTTCGTATCAGCACAGATGGCAGCGAAAGATTTGATGTTAATTTGACAATGCTCAAGTGTTCTTTTTTTACAATAATTCATTAGTTTGAGCATTTTAAAAATAAAATTCACATCAGACAACCCTAAAGAGAAGAACCAACTCATCCTGTAGACTCATCTCACCAGATGAATTTTCAAAATTTATTTAAGAAAGGTTCAAACTTTCAAAATTTTACACTAACAGGTAAGACGCTTCAAAATGACTTACGTAAATCTACACAATCAGCCGTAAGAGGAAGAAAATATTCGTCTGTCGCCAATTTTCCCTTCTCCTTATTGAAACTAACAATTCTCGCCCTGGCTTTCTCTACCGGAAAATATTTATCGTTAGAAATGAAAACCACCTGCCCTATAACGTGGCAATGATCAACGAACTTCACCTGCTGAAATTTATTTAGAAACAAAAAGGTTGCTGGAACTCTTTCGATAAAGACGCTGATCAACATATGGCAGTAGTTCGATCTTACCATGTTTACACCCATGTTGTGACATCTCCTCGACCGGGTGTGGGAGATATTGCTGAGGCATGTGATCGATGTAACGAAATTATATTATTTCGTCAGAGATATGATGTCTTCTCTGTTGGAGAGTAGATGCTCGGAAAATACAATTAGTTTCAAACTTACCTGCTTGAGAGCTGAAGGAATTTTGGACGCAGCTAAATGACGTCTTCGAGATAAAGAGTAAACATGGCATTGCAATAGGTTTGGAAGTTCTTTATAAGTTTTGAGATCCGAGTTGCTACTGAGATATAAAAAGCACGTTTTGAAATAGTCTGAATAAATCTAATGAACGACGAGCCTAACATGTAATCTGCAAATCTAAACTGAAACTAAGAACTCACGTTTTCTTTGCCATTAAAATCAAGTTGGAATCTTGATCAAGTATCAAGTCCCAGGAGATGTTCGATTCTTACCAAATGTGAGTTTTCAGCCAAATGTGAGTAAGAGAACTTTATGAAAAATGATTTGAGAAAGATCCGTAGTTACGCAACATCGCTGGCACATCCCACACTCAAATACTTATGAAAAGTTTTTTAAATCATCGCCGAATTTAATTTTTATCAATTTAAGAGCTGAAATTTCTACCTAGCGTTCTCAAGCTTAGCTAATGCAGGTGTGTTTCGTTCGTGCTTTTTTCGCTTTTATGCAGTCTGTCATATGTTCATAAATTGAGGCTTGGTTTCCACTAAACGGGCCGATAAAACCATCTATCTGCAATGCTGCGTACCCAGTATTCAAAGCAACATAAAGCCTGCTACTCACTTCACTTGAGAGCATTCAAACATTGCCAAAACAGTTGTAAAACTTCTTCCCGTTTTAGAGAATCTTACGCGAGCAGTTACCGCAAGTCTACTTGCAAAACTAAATGTTTGTTTAGGCTAATTCATTAAAGTTGTTTATCAACTGAGAAAAATTACTTGATGCCAGAGGTAAAAGACGTTCTCTAACTTCCGGGCAACGGAAGAAAACTTTCCTGCCAGCTCTGCTCAAAGTTGTTCCTTCATTGAACAACCAATTCATTCCTCGGCCTTTCCGTAAAAATTCTCTTCGTTGGCAAAAATAGAAAGCGTTCTAAGTTTGTTCCAACACAATTATGCAATGAGGCTAGAATGCGAAAATCAGTGTTTCGTTTTAAAATTTTCCTGCAGTGATTTCTCAATTATCACTTCAAACGATTTAAATTGCGAGAAGATTTTTGACACTTGTCTAGACTCTAAAGCTTTAAATGTGAAATCAAAGCGAGGGTTTTAAGTGAATTTAATTGTTTTAATTTTACCATATTTTATTTAACTTACCATTGATTAATACATGGCAGGATATATTTAATGCCTTGTATTTTTTTAATTTTTGTATGAACATTTTTCTGATTTCAGCTTCCTGTTAGCTTGTATATTTTCTTGATGTGCTTCCATGATAATAAGAAGATTTATTTCGCTTTGTTGGTCCCATCATTCGTTTAAATGCGAGTGTGATCATCTTTTAGGGTTTCAAAACGGTTGTTTGTCCCAATTTGAACATTAAATAGACTGCCATTCAGGAACGTAAGGAATATTGAAATAAGTTCGATGTATGCTACAATCTACGTGGGGTAATCGAAAAATGTTTCTTACTGTTCCACGAAAAAAAATAGAATCTGTGATAAAAGACTGAAGACTACACTAAAAGCTGCGATTTGAACTTAATCAAGTTGAGTATCATTACTCATATATTGCTCTCCAATGAACATTTGATTTCGCAGACACTGTTCTGAAACTCCACACTTAACTTTAGGTTATATTGAAGCTTATTTGAAGTTGCCTTAATCGTCGGAGGAAAGAATAGACACAGTACCCGCATTAGAGCTAGTATAAATTGTTCATTAATATCTTCATTGTGATTATCCCTTTTAATGTAGATTATAATTTTACGCTAGATATTCCTTGAAAAAGTTGACTAAATGCTGCTTCGCGAATACTCATGTTTTTCTTCGTTGCACTTCTTAAGAGGAGGCGAACAGCGGGAAGAGACCCAATTCACCATGCTTAATGCAACAATAAGAGGCTGCTAAAGTAATTAAATATAGTATATTCACTATATTCGTAGCATCTTGAGGAAAATCTGAAGTGCCTTTACGTTTCATAGATATCAAACGCTTCCACTGACCCAGGGCTAGAAAAAAGCTCCTGTCACGGAGGACAGTAAAGCCTCAGAATTTTGAGTCAAAACAACTCCATAGGTGAAGAAGTAACAACCATCTATCATTAACAATAGCCGCTATTCATCACTTACTGCTAAATACCCTTCACTTCAATATTCGTATCATTAAAGCAATCCTTACAAGGCGCGCTGTATAGCCTGTACTTATTTCACCGAGTTATTCGCACGATGTTATTCATTTCTTATCACTAAATTCCATTCAATTCAATGTTTTCTATCATTAATGCAATCATAACATGATGCGCTGTATATCCTGTACTTATTTCACCGAGCTATTCGCACGATGTTATTCATTTCTTATCACTAAATTCCATTCAATTCAATGTTTTCTATCATTAATGCAATCATAACATGATGCGCTGTATATCCTGTACTTCGTTCACCACGCATGGAAACTGAAACAATTTTCTATATTCTCTGCTGCATGCTCCACTCCAGACATCGTAGTACAAGCAAGTCGAGATAGATCAACCGCACGCAGTGAGCACTAAATATTATATGAAAATATATGAGTTTCTCCGCCGATTTGTACCTTACTCCTGTAAAAATTATTGAGCTTCACTTTGTTTCAATTTAGACATTGAAAATAAAATGCCATTAATTCAGTAACAGAACTGCAGCTCCTGTTCTTTTGCTTTGAATTCATGAAAATCTCAGTTTATTTTAATTTCTCTGATGAGAATTTACAAGAAAATTGTTCCTTTTATCGCGCAATATTCCGCCCCAGATTTGAATGAAAAATTTTGTGATAAAAACATCAAATTGAAGGTCAATGGTCTTGCGAGCCCATGTTAATCCTCCTCCCAATTATTCGGCATTCATGTTTTGAAAATCCTCGAGGGCTTTTTCGTCCGTCATGAACTTTTGCAGGCGATAATGACGAAGAAATATTGAGTGGCGGCAGCATTGCTTACTGGAGCCCACGGAATATTTCAAGAAGTTTGAAGAAATTTTTCCTTTTCTTGCGCTCAAGCTTCATGAATATGAAGTGATCGCTGCAGGCCAAATTAACAGGAGAGTCAAGACTATGCTAGACGAATTATGAGCGAATCTAACATGGGATTATTTTCTGCGTGCATATCAGCATAACAAGCTGAACTTAATCTGACTGGACTTTTACCATTAGAAATGAGTAAGCATTCGCAAAATGTTCTTCCCTGGCGTGAAGAAACATTTAAATGTACAGATATTTTGACAAATCATGTCTTTCATAACTGCTCGCGTACTGGCAGAAATGTTACATCAGCAGATTCTACAGGCTCTGACATCTCGGGCCGAAAAAAGCTGATATTCTTGCGCCTGTTTTCTTCCTTCCGTGACTTTAACGAAGTTGTCAATGGGACCTGCAAAATTCTGCTTCGTGTCTACGCCGGATTCCCTTGCGTTACAAATCCATCGAAAAACTTTTTCAGAAGTTCCTTGGGCCGAAAGTTTTTCCATTTCCCCTCCGAATTCCGGGGATGGAGGCGGGCGTAACGCTTGGTAATTAGGTGATTCGCACGTCTTTTGTACGGGCACGCTGAGACAGAGTAAACATCCTCTCAGGGTTTTAAACGAGAATGGAAATTTCTTGCGTTCACAACTGTCGATGTCATGTGCGAGGATGAGCTACAGAGACAGTCGAATTCTGCATTCAACACGGGATATTGGAGGAATTCCGTTCTCGTTTCGTTAAAAAAACATTGTATTGAAGAGAAGTTGACGCACGGTACAATAAGTATGCAACTATCCACGATACATTGAAAGTTACACAATATCTATTTTAGGTTGAATGACGAAGCAGCAGAAATCAGAAGCAATTAACATGTGATGAACTTCAAGAAGTTCTCCGATGGAACAGAGAGTATTCCCGAGCATCTCAATGGCAAATTCTACAGCTGCTTTCTGTCATCAGACAGCGCAGCGTTTCTCAGGGAAGAGTTGGACTGAAAGTGCAGTTCAAGTTCTGAAACTCGATGTTTTTTGTTAGCACAGCTTTATTTTCTTTATTTTCCCTGTGTTGCTCGAGAAAGTTGCGACTATCACGACCCAGCACTAACTTTTCAATGGAAACACTCCATTATTAGACCGTTGCACAAAAGTGGTGACCTAAATACAGCATCAAACTACAGGCCCATCAGTCTTTTGCCTGTCATGTCCAAACTATTGGAGAAAGTGGTGACAAATCAACTGTCATTTCACCTGGACGAGTCAAATTTACTCCACCAAAATCAATGTGCCTATAGAAGAAATACTAGCACTCAAGACGCTCTGCTCAATATATCTGAAAAAATATACAGTGACATCGATCAAAAGAATGTAACACTCTTGCTACTACTCGATCTCTCTAAGGCGTTCGATAGCGTCCAACATGAAAGACTTCTACGAAAAATACTGAACTTGGGAATAGACACGCAATGGTTTGAAAGTTACTTGTCAAATCGATCTCATGCAGTCCGCATAGAAAACAAATTGTCCCCATTCATTCAAAACAATTTTGGTGTTCCCCAAGGATCCATTCTTGGTCCGCTACTGTTTTCTATTTTCATTAATGATTTCCCTCCAATGCCTTCTAACACACGGATCTCAATGTATGCAGATGATGTTCAAATTGCAATAACAAGTTCTGTATCGGAAATACCACAGACGCAAATTAAAGCCGAAACTTTACTGACTAGCCTGAAATCATGGTACGACCGAAATGGTCTCAAATTAAATGCTAATAAAACACAATGCATTATTTTTGGATCCAAAGATGCAATTAAAAAAACTTTAGATCTTACTCTTGCAGTTGGAAATGATAAAATTAATGCATCAGAAAAAGTTGAAAATCTAGGTATCTGGTTCGATAGAAATATGTCCTTCAAATCTCACGTTGAGACTACTTGCAACAAAATCTACGGAACTTTAATGTTTTTTCATCGTATAAAAAGTATGCTAGACAAAAAATCCAGATTATTAGCCATTCAATCCCTTGTGTTATCGCGCATTGACTACTGTAGCCTAGTATGGGGAGACTTACCTCAATACCTTCAAAGGGACTTACAAAAATGCATGAATTTTGCAGCCAAGGTGGTATGCAACGGTAATTTCAAAAGAAGTGATCACGTAACCCCTCTCCTCAATAAACTCGGCTGGATCCCTATCCAAGAAAGGCTCCTCATGCAGAAGGCCCAATGCGTATTCTCCTCGTTATATCTTCCTCAGAGCAATGCTGAGATAGTGCGTTTCCATCCACCCACTGTAACCAATCAAAAACCGAACAGAAACAATAATGTCTTAGTCAACTATCGTTCATCTCACTTAGGGCAGAAGGCTCTGTCCATATCAGGCGCCTTACTGTGGAACAAACTTCCCCTGAATATTAAAGTCCTTCAAATACCGAGAGAATTTAAAGCCAAAATAACTCGTCATCTTGTGTCTCAATAATAATCCTTAGTTACAGAACATACTGAATGAGTACTGACGAATCTCATTTACCTGGTATCTCCATTGCTGAAAAATCTCCCTCGCTCATTGTTTTATAATTCAAGACATCAAACAATAGTTTTGAAGTATGCGTAGGTATTATGATTTGACCGCCTATACGTTGTCATTTGCGGACATGCTTACTTGTATATATGTGTACGTATATAGGTGTATGTGCGCATATGGGTGTGTATATGTGCACGTACAAATGTGTGCACTAGAGTAGATGAACCAGTCGAAGGTGCATTTTATGTCATTCCTCTCCGTTTCTGTGCAAGCATCAAACTAGACCGTCATGGTACCTATGTGTGTGTGTGTTGATCAATTAGACATTCTGCACCATATTACAAAGATAATGTATTTTTTCTAATATGAAATTGTAAAGCATCCATGTAAAAAAAATAAATTCGTTGTGTGATCATCCATTTATACTGCAGTAATATACTTATTCGGCTTATAGTTATATGCTTATAATAATGTGATACCTATGTTTGTTTATCAATTGACGACAATTTGCGCCATATTTCAAAGATAATGTGATTTTTTTTTTCTAATATGAAACCTTTATAGGACATTAATGTTTTCTTTCTTATTCACGTCCCACAATCGTTTTCATGTTTCTGACTTAAGTAGATTGTTTTGTGCCACTATTTTTAGTACGAAATTTTATAAAATTCATGCTATAATAAAAGATATTTTCTCCGTTTTCCTCGATTGGAATTCTGGTTTATACTGACTAGTTTACGCTGATATTTGCGCACATGCTTACTTGTGTAAATGTGTACGTGTCCACGCTATGCGTTTGACACTCTGTAGAATGCGTATGTATTGCCTCGATGCATAGAAATGCATTTGTGTATGCTCACGAGTTAGGTGTAAATATGTGCGTGGGTATATGTGTGCATGTGTATGTGTAAATATTTACGTGTATACGTGCACATATGTGTGTACTAGACTGACAACTAGCATTTTACAAGAGATAATGGTCTTTTTTCTGTGCACTCTCAACTTGTAACATTACCTAACTCGTCATATCTTTAGTATTGTAAAGCATTCATGTAAAAACTATACATTTGTTGTGCGATCATCCATTTATATTTAAATAAAATGCATGTTAACTAATGACCGTTATGTTAAAATTGTTGAATCAGAAATACAAAACCTATAACCTTCTTGGTCCTCATGCTTATATGTACACAAATGTATATATGTGTGTGTGTGTGTGTGTGTGTATGTGTGTGTGTGTGAGTGTGTGTATGGATATATACACACATGCATACGTACGTGTACATATGTGTGTATATGGATATATATTTATATATATATATATATTTTTCTTTTTTTCATGCTTCCTTAAAATGACACTTGTGAACATTGACCGAAACAAGCGATTTCATATATTATTTCCTGGCGTCAAGAATTGCGGAGTTTCATGTCATGTACATGTAATCTGTCAAAAGTGTTTTCACCTCACAATGAAAATGCATCGTCCATGAAATTGTGTTGTCTCTTACAATTATCATTACATGTATTATCAAATGTAGATTAAGCTAGATTAGGAGTTCATTGCCCTCAATCATTTCTTTTGACTAGTGACACGAGTTTTTCAATACTCGTGTGTGTGTATCATCTAAGCGTATTAATTTTAAGATATTTTAAAAACCAATGATGGTACTTTTGTACCATCTCTATTGGGAATAAACCGTTTTTCTTTCTTTTCTTTTTCTTTTTCGACGTTATTCCAATGCTTTTCAGATAGACTCAAATAATTTTTTCTGAGATCCCTTTCATAGCTATCGTACTGTTCTCAGTTTTTTCTGCCCCTAGCTCTGCTGAACAGCTCGTTAGTGTTACAAAACTGTCTAGTCTAATTCTCCTGATTTGCAGATGTAATTTAACAGACATAATTACTCGACGTATGAAACATTGAGAATCCATGATGCGGTAGCATCCATATCCAAGTAATTGTACATGTCTAAATTGATACTTTCTGAAGAAGTTTTACCTCTCGTCTTCACGGCGGTGGGCCCCAGCTGAGTTATTTATTGTATATTCAACTGACAACCTCAAAGCTGTCAGGACAAACTGTCATATGATGGCAACGTAACTTGAGCTTACTAACTCTGCGATATTTACAAAACTGATCTAAGCAAACCCATTTTCAAATCACCGAGTGTGTAAAGTTTGTAAACCTGAGCTTTTTAACACTGGCATATTTACAAAACTGTAATCTAAGCAAACCCATTTTCCAAGAGTCGAGTGTTTAAAGAGTGTAAACTTGAGCACTGCAACTCTGTCATATTTGAAAAACTGCAATTCGAGCAAATCCATTTCCAAAGCACCGACTGTTTAAGAAAGTATTTGAATTTCATGTATAAAATCATTCGAGAGCAAGGTAGATGTGAGTGCTACAGCAGGCCTCCCACATTCTGCTGCGGGTGCAGTATCTTATTCCTTCCATTGCCTCCAGTCAAAGAAAAATTTTTACTTTGTTTTCTACGCGCGATAAAACATCACAAATCACTTTGAATTTCGAATGATCAAAGTATAGATCAAATTCTCTAGAGCACATTCGACCTACAACCTAAGAAGAACAACCTAACAGCTGTTCCTTATAATCCATGGCACAATTTTTCGGAAACGCGACTCGTGTATTCAAGCTGTGGCACGAGGAGGCTGAGCCGTGTTCTGTAAGCCTACTCCATCAAGCCCATCCCTCGCTGCCAGACCTAGGGAGGAGACCTCTAACAAGATTAGGATCTGTAAACACGCTCTGTAAAGAGGCATCGCCGGAAGGTCCTTTTATCTCTAACAAGGCCGAATGTCTCATTGCGCCGCCACTCGGCACGTTCACACGCCTTATTTCGAGCGGACTTTCCTCTCTAATTCCCGGAATGCAGTCCAAAACTCCGCTAATTTTCAAGCGCTGATGGAATCTACGCAGAGTTAAAGTTGTTTCTCGTCGCTATCGTAAATATAAGATAGCTGAGAACCAGCGTTTGTGCGCTAGAAGACATCTGTTTCTTCACAGTAACGTGATCAAGTTCACTTACACGTGTTACATTTTGTTTGTGGATTAAATTTGGTCCTTTCATTCGTGTGACGTTGGGCTAGAAAATATGAACCACAGCCTCAGTGCCCAGACTTGGGTTTTTTTCCAAATAAGCCCCGCCACTAATGCAACACATAAGTTCATCCACTTGTAACTTTCGAAAGAATGCACCTATCGACTTCAAACTACTCTCAATCGAAAGATGAAAGAATTTTTTCGTTCGAGTATAATTTGAAGTCGATAGGTGCATTATTTCGAAAGTTACATGTGGGTGAACTTATGTGTTGCATTAGTGGCGGGCTTACCAGGAAAAGATCACCGTACTTAATCCCAAGAAGCGTGCAATGTTTAATTAATTTGAACAATACAATCTTCTGAGGTTCCCGTCAACTTCTGTAGGCCTTGTAAGTCAGATCGGATCTCACCAACCCAACCTTCAATTTACATTAAGCCGTTCTCGTGCTCACTATTATACGACTCGCGGTAGGGCTATCTGGCTAAATTCCCTCTGATAGAATTATCTCGTTTATCTTCTGTTTGCAAAAGATATCCAACCATCGATTCTCGCCCACCCATCCATTGATATCCTTCTATGCATCCAATAATTGCTCATAATTTGTTCCACCTATACCCATCCATAATTGTTTTATAATATATTATCTCGATATCCAACCATCGGTTCCTGTTATTTCCATATGAACTTCACCCCCAAATTCCTTAAATTTTTTTCCTATTTAATTACCAAGAAATACTGATGTCAATGCAATGAGCTGACGATTTTTACATGTTTTATACATCCCACATATAATTTATCTGATATTTACATGTTTGCATCTATCATAATTTGAAGACACAAGTCTCTCTGTAGTGTGTGAAGTCTTTGTATTTTGGTCGCTATCGGGAAATCTTAAGCGCTTTCTGGGGGTAAATGCTAGAGGCATTTTTGTACAGCTAGGGAAATACAAGCTAGTTATGAAACAATAATTTTATGAATTTCTTATGTGAGAATAATTTTACGAATTTCCTGATCATTATGTAAAGTTTTAAAATGTATTGTCGCATGAAAAATGATACGTTGAATGCAATACATATGCATGCTGATGTGAAATGTTTTTCGTGCTAATTTTCATTACTGAAAACAGCTTATCGTCACCTCTATTTTCTCACGTCAGAGAGGCTACTCTTCTGTGAATTATTTTCTCCCATTGGGAATCTACTCTTGCGAGAATGACTTGCTCCCGTCAAAAACTTAACTTTCCTGTGAAATATTTCCAGCAATTGACGAAATTAAACTCCCTCGTAAAATTTGAAATAACTTTAAGTCATTTAGTACCTTAGTTTTTTCAAAATTTTTGTCCGATTTTTCCTCCAGTATGGAGCCTCAACTTCTAACTCAGCAAGCTTCTCTTCAATTTTCGTTTCATTTTCTGCCAAAATATCAGAAATTCGTCAAATAAAACGGTAAAAAACGAAAAATCACACCTACCTCTTGAAAACAATCATTCCTCACCAGCACCTGATATTAACTAGTGCGTCCTTGAACTTACTAATTTACTAATGTGAGGTACTATTCTTAATTCTTGAAACAATCATTCCTGAAATCCTTGAAGCCTTTAATTTAGTAATGACAAGAGATTAAAGCCTTCGCTGTCTTTTGCATCACAACGCTTCGGAGCGAATAGTCCTTCGATCTTTTGTTCCGAAATGAGAGGATTTGATCGTCTATTGACCAGCGCGCTCCATTTCACATCACGATGTTCCTCTGGGATGAACTCCGAATTACAGCCTACAATGAGTGTTTGAAAATAGCGTCAGCAGGTTCTAAAATTTCCGTCCATTTTAAGTACAGTACAAACCTTGGATTGAGTTTTCCTGTTAATTTGAAAGATTTGCATTCAAAGAAACACGCGTTTCTTATTTGAAAAATTTCCTAACTACAAATAATCATCTGTAAAAGGGCAGGAAAAACGTAATCCAATTTTTCGCATTGTCTCGTTATGGATAATTAAAGATATACTTAAATATATATCAAACATTCATAGCAGGCAAAGCAGTAATATTCAAATATTGACGCAATATAACAGGAATTACTCAATTACCTTTTTAAATCGTATACTGTATGAACAACGCTGCATCTACGCGTAACTCAGAACGTCGGAGCTCACTTATAAAATTCTTCATGTTAAGATCAGATCAAAATAAAAATTTTAGCATAGTTGAAGAGAAGCAAACAACAAAATAGACTGCACTACGTTCATTAGCTATCTGTAAGTAAAAGTTAAAAATTGAAATGTTTCACCCTTATTTAACCATTCATCAAACTTGAAACCTGAATGAACTATTTGGACATGAAATGTATAACTCACTATCTTACATAACGTCGCAAGATAACGAAATCTTATTGCAACGTTGTCTCTGAGCAAATTAAGACAACCATAAGCTATACACACAAAACTCAATGAAAATAATCATACTACAGTGATGTCTCTGAGTGAATTACATGTATTTAGCTCACCCATAAGTTTTAAACACAAAACCCATTTCCGTTAGTGGCAAAGTTCACGCTTTGTCCCGACACACTCCTGCTTCAATTTTGCCAGCGTCCTGGCGAGCCAAGGCGGCCTCTTGCTTTGACAAAGGCACAATGACTGCCACAATCATTCCCTAATGGCAAGCTGAGAAAAAAACGCAACGTCTACCACCAAAAATTCGGCACTTTGCCAAAATTCCAACTCTGACGTATTGTGGTCATTTGGCTCAGCTCTGATATGTCAAGCAGGCAACCGCAGGGCCCAACACTTCAAGGCACTGCCAGCATGGACTGGCCTTCCTTTTATTTCTATAAATACATAACACCTGCCAATCTTTGATGTGCTCTGCTCTCCGGTGCTGCTATTACAGAAGTTCGTATCATAATCCGTTGGATTGTGGTATAGAGAGCACCCAACGAACCGTCTTTTTTTGATGAAATTTTAAGTACTTTTCTATTATACCTATTATATTTAAATGGTCTTACGATGTAATCATGGCTTTAAGGTGATAAATTTTTTATAATTGTATGCCTTGTTCAGGTGTGGGCTAATTTCTCCTCCTGTTATACTCGTTATATATATTTTCTACCATCATGATTTCTACCATCATGATTTCCAGGGCTACCGAAGTATGTACTGTATCACTGTTATGAGACAGATCCAATGTACAGCAAACAAAAATGATTTTTGTTCCTCGAAGTAAACCGCTCAAAGTTCTGAGCTCTATTTGCGCTCAGTTGCGCAAATAGCTCTAATCACTGAGCTCTAGTTGCTCTAGTTGCGCTCAGCCCAATTGGAATATCTATCTATATTCCAATTTATATATGAAATAATTACTTTCATGAGTGTACTTTAAGTTTACTCAAAAATGGGTTGCATATTTTCTCTTCAGTACTGCACTTAAATAAATTAGACAAACAGCGAATGGCTTTTCATTGCCCAAGCAAATAAGTCCGATCTTTTTCAGGACACCATCACCGTAAATTTTCCTCCTTTTTAGGGTACGTTAAAAATAAATTTTTCCATCACACGCTTGATTATTCTACGACAAAAAGACCATTTCTGATGATCACACACATGTCAAAGTGCGACCAAATTAAGACCAGAAATGTGCGCTTTGGATCTGGGTTTTGTTAACGAAGCCGCCGGGAGGTAATTTTGAAAAGCAAAGCTTTAATTTTGGAAAGCAAAGCTTTAATTAACCGAATGAGATTCGGTTGTCATGAGGCACGATATTGATTGCTCTCGCCCCGTCCCCACAAATGTGAACATAATTCGATGTTTACTGTACTCTTAAATTAATAGATAATTACTGCACTCTAAAATTAAAAGTTAATTTGCTAAGATTTACGCTTGAAAGCTGTAAACTTCAGACTATCATTCGATGTTTACTTAAATCAATGGATAATTGTTTGAAGTTGTGCGTTTGAAAACGTTGGACTGTAGTTGAAATTTACGTAAATTCACAATAACCCGTGACTGTACATAAGTAGGTTGTTGCCTTTATAAGCTTGTGTACTATGTTGTGGAACTGTTCAACCAATTTCAAGCATAAAAAACAACTCAAATGTTAGGAAATTTGACCAAATTCTCACGAAAGTACAAAAAGAATGCAAGCTACACTCCTATACTATACTTTATTAGACATACAGGAAAAATGTATTGTCGGTGTATTTCTTTGCCGTATTAAACATGTACTAAAGTGTATTGTCAGCATATTTCATATCCTTATTGGACATTCCCGAAAAACGTATTGTCAGTATATTTCTTCAACCTTATTAGACATTTTAGAAAAACCTATTTTTATACCATATTTTTGATGTTGGCGCCCTCCTTGAAATGTTACCCGATTTATAAGGATCGCCTATTTATCATTAGCGATGAGTTATTAAATTCACATGACCGTTATCAAAAGTCGTTTCCGGATATTAGCGCAACATTATGCTCAATTTTGAAGCTATAGACGCATTTAGTCTCTTGAGAACCTTTGCTACCTGATTTAAAATTCCATCGTTAATATTATCGAGCCGTCAAGTCCTGAAGCAGTGTGTGGTAAAGAAAAATAATGTAATAAAACCACCGTAATTTTTTTGTGGATAGGATCTCCAATTACCCAAAACAAGTCAAGATAACGCAGGCGAAATAACCTCTGAAATTCCGAAAGTTTCTCCTTTATTATTCGAAATCGAATTCGAAACATCAAGCAACCTTCAAACTGACGCTGAACTTTGCAGGCAAAATTCAATACTTGCTTCAGATTCTTTAGAGGCGACGCCGTCGCGACAAACTCGCGTGGGAAAGCAAACCCGTTGAGTAAGTAAAGCTCGCCGTCAACTTTTCCAGAGATGAGACCTCTGCTGCTGATAATTCTATTGTGAACTTTCGGTTGAGTCGTCCGTGGTGGTGGTGGTGGCTATTGTGGTGGTGGTGGTTGTGGTGGTGGTGGTTGTGGTGGTGGTGGTTGTGGGGGTGGTGGTGGTTTTGATGGCGGTTATGGCGGTGGTTGTAGTTGTGGTTGTGGTGATTCAGTGGTGGTTGTAGAGGTGGTGGTGGTGGTAGTGGTGGTGACGGTGGTGAGACTTTCGGGTCCATTTTTGCCAAAATATTTCAGTAGTGCGAGCGATTTTATGGGGCTCCTAGACGGCGCTTTAGAGTGGCGACTTTAGCTGGCCATTGGTTGAGGTTTACGGTGGCATTCTACTTCAGTGATTACGAGCAGAAAATACGGTGAGAGGATCGTGTGCCATGACTGCCATCTTCATAAAACGATTACGGTTGATAGCGCACCTGTTATGGAGCGGCCTGTGCCTAACCCTCTTATTTTGTGGTAAACGGCCTCGTAGTTCTGGCTTGACCACGCTCGTAAGCTTTGTGTCTACACTCACTGCATTAGGAGAGTTAAACCTCATCCAGCCTTATATCTGAACTCATCGCACTAGGATTCTTAAACCTCATCCAGCCTTATGTCTACACTCACCGTTTTAGGAGACTTAAATCTCATCCAGCACATTGTTATCGACAAAATACCAGTGGACTGTTGTTCGTTAGATAACACCTCCACACTTGCATTCCATGTGCTATTCAAGTATTCATTCGCTTGAATAATTATCGTCTAAGAATTTTTGTGAACTGTCTAAATCAGATAACTCATTGCAGTTTCATTTGCCGTGACAAGCAGTAAATATCTTAGCTGTACCCTGGAATTCCTTGATGTGACCTAGTAATCTTCCAGGTATGTTGTGCTATCGTAATTGTTTTCTTATCTCACTTGAATGCATGAAAGTTAATTTTTAGTTAGGATTGAGCATATCACCTAATTTTATACATCTTTTTTGTTCTCAGAAAATGCAGCTGGTGCTTAACGTGTCATGCAGTTTTTTCCACGCGTCTTCAATACACCAATACGCCACTCTATTTGTTTTTTTCTTCATAAGACAAAAGCAATCAAGTTATTTTATATGTTGATATGTGTATAGATTAAGACATCACTAAAATTTTTAAGATCTTATGCATGTATGTGTTGGTTCATAATCTTCAGTCTATATAGGTCACCTCAGTACTGTGAGATATCATGTAGAAATTTAAGAGAACGCACAAGTCGCCATGTGACCTAGATTTACCAATCTCAGCCGGAAAATCCCACTCATGCTAACATTAAAAAATAAAAATTAAACTGCACTGATTTACAGTTTGTGAAAGTAAGTTGTTCATTGCAAAGATTAAGTGCACTCTCATTAGATGTGCTCTATCATACCAGAACATCTCTGCTCTTGGCAAGCTGTTCAGTTCACTGCACCTTCAAAAATAATAGAGCTTGTGCCCTAATCAGTTCATCAGAGGAAGTTTCCACTCTCTTGCGCTAGTAGTGGCCTGATCAATCTTGGTTCCTACACGTATTTGCAAGCAGACAACATTTACATCACGCTGCTCATTGTGGTCTTCCAATTACATCTCTATCACCCTTTCTGTGAGGCTACCTAATTTGAAATTTTTTTTAATATTTCATACGTTCTGTAAGTTAAAATTTTCTGTCATCTCTTTATAAAGCTCTGTTAACATAAATATCGAATTAGCTCTTCTTCTCAAAGCTCTGTAAATTGAAAATTTCAATTGTCTCTTCTATGGATCAATGTAAGTTTTATTTCTCCATTATCTCGTCTATGAAGTTCTGCTCACAAGAAGCTCACTCGTGAGAAGTTCATTGTGGATTTCTCCCAGGTCATGTTGTATAGCTTGGGAAAACTTAGGCAAAAATAAGCAGAAATATATTTGGTAATAAAGAAAATTAACCGATGAGATATAACGTGCAGTGCCCCTCTCAGCTAAAGTGTTGGTGTAATGCATACCATACAAGGTCACAGACTGAAAATTTCACACTCCATGAAAACAAATTTTACAATTTCATAAAGCAATAACAAAAGAGAAATTCTCCTTATATCATAATGTATTCTCATTACAGTACCACCCTTATCTCGAAAAGAATGGAGTAAATCCATATTTAACTTTCACTTCGCCGCTGAGAACAACTGAACAGCCAACTTTCATGAGCCACAGGAAGATCCAGGCGATCTTACGCAAGCATCAGACCAGCGGCAGTAAAACTATTATAGTTGAGAGGAATTGGCTTCCGAGGACGGTAGCAATGTCATTAAAGTGAGCCTTTGTAGCGGCGTCTCCACGCTGGCAGAAATGTAAGGTGCCATGTGAATACCTGCTACGTAATATCACTGTACAATGTACATCACTTGCTGCTTGCTTCATCGTGCATCACTTGATGCAAGTTTCGTCATTTATAACAAGCATCATAAGTCATTAATCTTAAGTGAATAGGAGGGAACTAAAAATACCGTATAAAACATTTACTTAAATTCAAAATTGCAAGAAAAACAGTAAAATAGAACGTTGCGTGCATTCGCTCATCTTCAGCTAAGGAAATTTAATTGAAAAGACATGACATGAATTAGGCAGACGGTAAATTGGAATAACTAATCATAAAACTATCTGTTAACTATGGTCTTTTCAGGTAACTTTCGTTAGCTGAAGATGAGCGAATGCTCGAAACGGTCAATTTTACTGTTTTGCTTGCAATTTTTAATTCGAGTAAAAATCTTATTCGGATTTTTAGTTCTCTCATTTTTACTTGAAATCAGGTAGCCTTCAAACAACTTTTTGCATAAATTCCTCAATCTTGCGTCAAGCTATTTTTATCCTAAAAATTCAGAAATTGGGACATTTTCATATTTGTTTCCTACTCATTTTCTTCCCTGTTACGTGGAGCAAAATGCAGTTACTTCAGTTATAACGATGCCATAGTAGTAACATTTCATGATGAGCCTACCGTGGCTTCAATACCTCATTAGGGTCGTATTTCAACTCATTTTTGACGTTAGATGTGTTTTGCATCTTCTTAGGCAATGTTGATTCGAAGGAATTCATTTTGAAGGCAATCATAGCTTGTGGTGCCTTAAATTATGATAACTCGTGGTGCCTTAAGTGATGGCTTTTGATGCCTTACGCAATATCGATTCAAATCAATTAATTTTGAAGGCAATGGTAGCTTGAGGTGCCTTAAATTATCTTAATGTCCTCTAGACAACTCTGAGTCAAGGTGTTTCTGTCACTTTATGTCTGAGATGCAGATCAGTTCCGAAAATGAATTAGAGAATTTGTCAAGTAACGAAATTCTTGGATGACTTCAGGAAGGATTTCCACTAAACTGCAAATGCTTGTATGCCTTCGGTATCGAAAATTGTTGTTTCGGTTTCAAAGTGTAGTTACTACTAAATCTGAAATAAGCGTATACTACTGTTACAAGTGTGCAAATAGCAAGCATGCTACGGTCCGGATTGTCCATACCAACGTCATTCAGTTTGACTTACAAATTCTTTTCAAGCTAAGATGAAAAATGGTTCTTCATGCTATGCAGAGCACCCAAGTTCGTCAAATGTCTTCCTTCCTTCTTCATGTGTTGGTTCACAGTGAATTCGTTAATTAATTTAAAATGTTGTACTCTAAAATGAGTTTGAGTGAAAATCATACTCGTGAACGACGTGGAAGTTACTGTACCTAAATCTTGTGTTTTCAGGTTCATTATAACCATTCAAATTTTACCTTGAATCCTCAACGCTTTCCTTGAATGTTGAAACCTTTCTTAAAAGTTACTTCTTATCTGAAGTATAGTTCTAGGTTTTTTTAATATTTAAAGACGACCGCCAATAAAATCTACCTCAGAACCTTGAAATCTTTTCACCTTATCTGTCTATATGGCCTAGAATTTGACTTCAAAGCCTAAATCGATAATATTACAGCGATGCATGAAGAATTCAGCATGTACTTCAGAATTCTTGGCAAGCCACGCCTACATTTAACTCCTCAAATATCCAGCCTTGATCATAGCATTTTCATTCGAGGTTAACATTGTGAGACCATTACATCTACGAAGGAAAATTACCCCATGAAACCACAGACGCAAATTCTAGGTTTTCTAATTCTTCATTTTTGCTTCTGCTCTCATCTGTTGACGAGCTTCACGTCTCATGTCGAACAATTTTCTTTCCTCCTCTGAAATATGAAATTGTAAAATTAGCTTCAGAGAATATGAAAGTATAGTTTCTTTGGCCTCATTTCGCTCGACATTAGGAGTTCTATGAATATTTGATTCGCTTTCCCGTGATGTGACTTTCACACGCCAGAAGATTGTGTGTAAAGCGAGCTAAAGCTCGTATAAATGCAACATTTAGTGAAGGCATTTGTAACTTGATTAAATTTGTTGGAATTTTCGTATAATGGTTTTGGATACCGTTTTCCGCTCATGTGATGATGCGCATGAAATGAATGTGAAAATTCTCGTCTGAAGAAAACCCAAATAATCACAAAGGTATTTTTGATAGTAGTTTGCAATAGTGTAAAATTTATGCAGGATCTTATTATCAGTCAGTGAATTTCCTCGCATATAATGTCTTGCAGACGCTAACCGTTTCGCTCTTCCTGTCTGAATAAACAGAATTGCATTTTGTTATCGTAACTTGTAGTAGTGTAAATTTTGCATAGGGTTTTATCATCGCTCAGGGAATTTCCTTGCATATGATGTCAGTTGAAAACCAACAATTCCGTGAGGGTGATCACATCCTTTTTTACCAAGAAAATTTCAATTTTCCTAATTCCAAATGAATTTTTGAGATTTCAATTTGCAACAAATTCAGGAATTCATGCGTATTAAAGCAATACTCCTCATCAGGAGGATATACAGCTCCTTTTCGAATTATGGATGTGCGACCTACACATCTAAATTGAAAAGAGTGCGAAAAACTATGAAGAATTCGTGTTTAACTTCACGCCCAATCATAGAGGATACTTTCCTTCCTTTCTTCGCATTATTAACTCAATGAAAAGAGAAGTGCATTATGCTCCAATATTGTTCTGGAACTGGAGGATGAATCGCTTTGCTTAATTTTGTATTTTCTGGACGAATGCAAGCCTGGCATGGCAGCGGCTCATTCTCGCTTGCATTTTGTCAACACACGACGCTTCTATAGCCGGAAACTCCCTGTCACCTACCGTGATATCGAAGCTTTATCAGTGCCTTTGATCGGATCCCCCTTACTTTGCCACGTCCTTGCTCTTTTGCTTGGGATCAGCAGATATCGCATGAATGCATTCATCTGCGTGCCCGCAAAAAAATGACCATCTCATTCGGAGACTGACAGAGAAACATTGATCTCTCATGCGCTCCAAGTTAGTGGGTTCGTTTCGTAGGGAGGATTTTTTCTGTCTTTCGATTTTTGATCCCCGTTTTCGAAAGAACCATCCTGTTACGAGCGGTAAATCCGTCCGATATAAGTACTGAATGCTGGAGCTTGGAAATCACAAAGCTGGAAGAACAGAAATCGGCGAAGAGGAATAACTCGGCTTAGTTCTCTCGATGCGAGTAAAGCTCGACTTGAATTGTAGCTAAGCTCCCGACCTCACAGCATGGCATTGCCTTCTTTTGGCTCGAGTTAAATTACTCGTAATTCATAATTGTATCACTTGAATTGCTGATTTTGCAGGAAGACCAATTATTTAATCGATCTTGTTATCTGGACGCGCTTTGAACTATGAGCAGTGTGATGTTTGGATCAAATTTCTCATAAAATCTACTTGTGAAATGGACTTGAGGTAACCGAGACAATCGGTTTTTTGGACAACCGGTTATTGAGGCAATTGGTTTTGGGAGGCAATCGGTCATTGGGGCAATCTGATTATTGAAAAACCAGTTATTGGGGTAAACTATCATTGGGGTAACCACTTGAAGGGAAGAGTCATTCACCATGAATGGAAGACTTTTGGGAGAGGCATTTGTTTAGACAGGGCAGCTCATGGGAATTATGTTACCAGGACAATCATGGTTTCTTAATAAGCTTATTTCTGGAATAGCTAGTAATCGCTATAAACTTATATTCAGAACAAACTCGTTTTTTAAATAATTGGTTTCCGAGATAGCTAGTTTTAAATCTAATTCGTTTTCGGGATCAGTTTTTTTTTACACTATAATGTTTTTGAGTTTTCATTTCCTCGGCCCGGATTGTTTCGTGTGAAACTCGTTGGGCTGTCAAGACGGCTATTGGGACCAGTAAATTGTCAGGAGAAGTCCGTTATCGGGACTGGCGAATATTGTCCCCAAAGAGACGTGGCCTACTCCGTAACTGGCACTGAGTGAGCAACCCTCAAAACCTGAATGTCATTCTGTAGTTTGCACCGCAGACAGTAAACTTCTGGGGCTCACACCTCAGTAAAAATAATTAGAACGATCATTCTGCACTCCAGCGGAATTACTTCAACGCCAATGAAACTGTTAATGCAATTCTTGTGTTAC
Organism: Morinoia aosen; assembly: GCA_030386875.1. Classification (NCBI taxonomy): domain Eukaryota; kingdom Metazoa; phylum Arthropoda; class Malacostraca; order Amphipoda; family Talitridae; genus Morinoia; species Morinoia aosen. The sequence continues at coordinate 1,967,014 of CM059571.1, forward strand.
ACTTGGTTCATGGTGTGGATCTGAACTGGTGTGGACCTAAACTGGTGTGGACCTGAACTGGTGTGGACTTATTTCGGCATTTACCCACTGAAGATAAAGTTTATACCAGAGGAACACATTTTCATCCGTGAGAATAATAATAGGAAATATTTCATGCTATTTATTGCTGCTAAAAGTTACAAAAGTTTTCTCAAATTATGATTTTCAAGCCAGATACGTTATTTACTAGAAATTTTATCGCCAATTTAGTATTTCATCTTTTGCTTTCTCTGAAGTCTACGACTAATTGTACCAATAAAAGAATTCAACATCAAATGATCATAACTCGTGCATTATGGGGCCCGTTTTGCACATCTATTCCCTAAATACTTTATATATAAGCAGTAGAGGCGATCGCACACGCAAGTTAGCGAGATAGTTCAAGTCGTCCATAATTTCCTCGGATAGACGTGACTTATGAACACTAATCATTTACATTTTCCCATAACGACTTTGCAATCGATAGCCGCCCCAAATACGTAACAGCGAACGTTAAAAATCTGTAATGTGTTCTATGCCAATTCAACTGCTCCGGACAATTGCCCTGAACAACTGCTCCTCGGTCATTTGGCTCCGGACAATTGCCCTGAACCACTGCTCTTCGGTCATTTGGCCCCGGACAATTGCCCTGAACAAATGTCCTCGGTCATTTACCCCCGGACAATTGCCCTGAATAAATGTTCCTCGGTCATTTGGCGCCGGACAATTGCCCTGAACCACTGCTCTTCGGTCATTTGGCCCCGGACTATTGCCCTGAACAAATGTTCCTCGGTCATTTGCCCCCGGACAATTGCCCTGAACAACAGCTCTTAGATGGGCAGTTTTCCTCAATAGACAATTGCTTTTCGTACAATTACCATTGAATGTTTGCTTTGTTTAAACCTAATATAACAATCTAAATAACCTAAGCCCACCTATGTTCAACCTCATTTTATCTTAGTCTTACCTAACAATTCTAAATCTTATTTTTAGTTTGATACAGTTTTCTATTCAAACGTTCAATAAATTTAAGTTTAAAAGCGATAAAATTTCCCTTAAAAGCATTTAGATCTACGGACTAAGATTTTACGATTAACTTTCACGATAATATTTGACAGTAATTTGCAGTACATATAAATAACTTTTATCATTTGAATAATCCCCGGCTATTTTCCAGAAGGCAATATTGTCCAAAGGCATTTGTCCTCCTGGCAGTCGTCCTGTATCCCTCAAATGAATAACGTTGCTTCCATACATGTTATTAAATTTTCCTGGTGTTGCAACTCTGCAGTACAGCTTTAAACTACAGATACAAGCTTCTTTGAATATTGCAAGCAGTAATATGCAAGAAAAATGCGTTTCACTTTAAGTACATTCACGTTCGTGCACAACATTAAAACCAATTTGCATGAAAAATGCGTTTCGCTTAAAATGCGCTCATGTTCGTACAAAACAGTAAAAATAATAATCTCACAACACATAGTACTCACTCTGTGTTATAGTACTCACTCTGGTTCCAATTCATTCACGCTATATATAAGTTTATTCGCATTGTATAGCTATACCAGGTGTCTCACTTCAAATTACGTTGTAAAGAAATCATTAATAATATTATTTGAATCCTATGTTCCAATTACACCATGAATTAAACATTTTTGGTGTCAAAATGTACGAGAGTACAAAAAAAACTTCAAAAATGTAGAAAATTATATATAAATAATTTATAACGCTTTCAAAACTTGTTCAAGAAGCGATGACCGGAATAGTTTCAACGTAGACCAATCATATAAAATTTAAATGTTATTATAAGCAATTTCTTAATCATACTAATGAAGAGCAGAAATCTCGGCTGCTCCAATAAATGGGCGCACCAAAACCTAAAGCATTTACCAGCAAAGTTTGAGAATTTTCAAGTGCAAGATAAAGTAATGAACGCCTTCCTCAATGTCAAGCATGTCTTTTTGCTGAATTGATTTTAATGAATCCCATACCTCTCAGTACTTTGCATGGCATCATTTTATGCTGAACTCTCCGCTCATTTTCCATCCGTACTGAAAATTTAAAAAAAATTCATTCATGGAAGTTTCGAAGCTTTTGAACCCCTTAACAAGTTCTGACATATCAATCCAACAATTTCAACCTCTCAGGAAGCTCAGGAAAAATATTTTGGTGCCAGCAAGTCAGTGCAACATCGCCCCGAGACCGTGCAGTGGTTGCCTACCTGCATGGATGAAAGTTCCTAACTTCTTCCTGCTCGAACTCTCACGTTCTCAAAGTTAGCGCATTTTACGGTACCTAAATCTCATTAGAATACACGCATGACAGGATGCCGCAGTAGCAAATGCAATATCTTATTGTACTATAATGTTTTATATCTATGTGAACTTGGTTTCCTTTATAAAAACTGATGCCGAGGATTAAGTGCTTAAATAGCTCCACAAATTCCATCATTCCTCCATCACGTCATGTACGTACAGATCTACCACTCTTCGTTTTACTCAATTAATAAATTTGGAGAAAAAAGTTTTATTAGTTACTAAAAGCTCTAACAACTTTGAATTACCATACAGAATTCACATAAATTATTCCATTATTAATACATTCTCCAGTTAAAACTTCAAAATATTCACATCGTACTCGCCTAAAAAGCTTGAACGACGATTTGCCCGGTTATCCTAAACCAACATAGATTATGCGGAAATATTCAGCCAAAGTTCATTAAAATGATTCAACGATATGCTTACGATCCCATTCGTATGTAAATTAATGAATTTTAAACTCTAGTACCTATAATGGCTTGTAAAATATTTACAAATTATTATATGCTCTACAAACCAGGGTACATCAGTTGACTATTTCTTGGTTTTTCAAACAGCGGCAATTGCATTCCACTGTCCACCGAAATTACAGCCCTTCTTACAGCAATGATAGCTTTTTGCATTCTCGCATGTCTTCCACGACTTCAACTGCTGAGCATTTCGGCAAAGATTAACACCGCAAGCGAACATTAAGCAACAGCGGTAAGCCTTCTCTCAAAAAAGAGAATTTTGGTCTTAAGACTTCACTGCCCAAGTCTGAGTTAAGACCTTCTTCAAAGGAACTGTGCGGCGCAAAATTAGAGTCCTCCCTCCAACTTTGTCCTCCTTTCGATGCGAGGACAAATAATTAGCTGTAGCTTATGAGGCCACCGCAAAAATGCTGCGTCTGACTCGGCCGACAGATGTTACTGCGAGATCCGTGGCTCTGTGTGCTCGGCACACTGTCACGTCTGGCGTGCAGGAGTAATTAAAACCTAGAGTTTGGGAATGTGCTTTTCGAAAATACCCGAGTGCATGTATCTCGTGTGCTTGAGTAAGGTCAGACAGGGAATGTGCTTATGAAAATATTCAAGTGTATGTGTATCTCTTGGGCTTGAATAAGGTCAGACAGAAATTGAGTCAACGTTAACTAAGGTTGTGCTTAAATAAACTTAATCAAACGCAAATTCAATTAATGATAACTGAATATTGTTCCAAACTCACAGAATATGGCAGTGCGTAACACATAAAATTCGGCGTCCATATTTTTCGAATAATAATGATTCACAGAGGTTGGACTGAGCATGCAACTTTGATTAAGGAATCATACATGTTTAAAAACGAAAATTTGATGTTTTTTCGTATTTAGTTAACCACTTGAGCAAACTTTTTGATCATGGAGAGCTTCATAACATTATCTGACATTGAAATTACCCACTGACTTACTTTACATTACTTCTGACGAATACGTCCTTATATGCTTGCAGAAGTAGATGATACGTGCGTTTTAGTTTAAAACATTCTTTTCCAGGGAATCCGCTGAGGAAAATTCGTTTCTCGATGTGAGCACAGCATTTTGGAGACTTGGCGATCATCTGATGGCACTTCCTGCATTCAACTCGCCAAAAATGCCGACTCTTTTCACCTTCATAGAATGCTCGTCTGAATTGCTGAATAAAAATTCTGAATTTGCTCGAATTCAGCAAAGGCAGGATATTGTGGAATTCAGCAATGCTCGTTGAAAGCAGTTGTTGTGTGTACTTTTTTAGAGTAGCTCAGTAAGTCATTTTTTTCTGGTTTTCTATCTATTCCCTCCGGGAAGTAAACAAGATAGCCTACGTAGTATATGAACGACCTTCTGAGAAAAAAGTTCTTTTCTGGGGATATTGCTACGTTAAATCCATTATAGATTGCTTTAAACCATAGTTTAACTCAAAAATAATTATTTCGTAGATACGCTTAAATAAATCTCCTTATACGATGATAGGAATAAGATTGGAAAAAATTTATTATTGATTGACTAAAAGAGAAATGGCCTGAAAGATGAATAATTTATTTCTATACTCTATGAGGATACGTCGCTATTAGTGCTATGGTTTTTCGAACAAACTATGGACTGAAGTCATTCTGGGAAATATCCATTAATTTTTAATACCAACGAATTGCTTAATATTTTAGCGTTTCTGCCATAAATACCCTGAAAAGATTATAGAAAATAGAACACGCCCTCATTAAACTAGATATGCTCATTACCATCAATAAAACCATTGCATTAATACCATTACCATTAACATACGCTCATTACCAGTAAAAATGCTGATAAGGTCATTACCATCAATGATACCATTACCATTAACATTTGCTCATTACCAGTAAAAATGCTGATGAGGTCATTACCATTAATGAGGCCACTACATTTATACCATTAACATATGCTCATTGCCATTAACTACACTGATACATATACCTTTGCCACTAAAATGACACCAGCGGCTCCAATAGGGCAATGGAAAGATTCAACACCAGCATACTAGCACAAGAGCACCGATGCGCGCTACGGAAGTTGATGCCGATATTCTCATCATGCTAAGAAGCCTCGCGTTATACACGAAGAGCTCTCAAGTGTCAGGGGTAAATTTTTGACGGAACTGGCGTGAAACTTTGCTACTTTCTCGTGAGGACCCTGGAATCTTACGGTACCAAGCACCATGTAAGGCAAACAATGGGTGTCCCAGAAGTCGCACACCATGCAATAATTTGTGTTTTAAATGTTTTTGTTTCGTCTGATATGGTTGAGAAGCTAAAAGTACAAGAAAGTTCGATTGGTTTTCAAGTTTAGTAGAGATAGGGTTATCTGCTCTGATTATGATCGATAAATTGATATACGTATGTATTTTTATAAAAGCCTAGATGATGCGCAACGTCAGGAACATATCGTATATACCCCAATGTATGTATGCCATTGTCATCCCCAAGCTTTCCTCTGTCAGAGTGAATCGAAGGTACAGAAAGATTAATCGCAAAATGGTCGAATTAGTTGCTGAGATACACGAGTTTCAAAGTCGCTAAATTCTGGAGCCGTTTTCTAACGTTTTTATAAAGTCACATTTGGTACAGGGTGCGGTATGATTCTACGGGCCTCGTGCATGTGAAGATACACATGGGGAATAATTATCAATTGATTTGTGAGTTTGAAACTATCCTGAAACTAAACTTGATAACGAATCCGGACAAATAAGACAAAATGATGCTACAATCGAGTGAATATTTTTCTGTTTTTTATTTGCTTTTTTCAAGTTTAGATACAAATCACTATTGTCCTGGAAGAATAGAAGCACGATGTTAGAGAAATACTAGCATTTGTAAGCTTGTAAATCTAATTAATATTACAGTCAGTGCATTTTGTAAGCACAATAATGTAATTATTATTACAGTCAGAAACGAGAACGCACAAATCAGAGTGTTGCTCATTATAACATCGCTCACGAATTAATTATCTGTCACAGTATTTTTGCGTTTCGTTCTCGGTACGAGGTCATCGAGAAAATTAAATTTGTGAAAAAATAAATTCATGTAATTAGTGTCAAATTCCTGCACCAACACGACGTGCATTCAAAGGCTGTATAAAGCTCTGCCAAAATTAATTATTGCTTTTGACATGCGCAAAAATATTTCGTGATTATAAATTTCTTTTTGGCCCCGACTCCGATAATGAATGAGATGACGCCAAAATATATTTCCGGTTTCTACCCAAAAATCTTTTACGTACTCAATTAGAATCACTTGACTCTGCCTGAATTAATAAATTTAGTATGTTATAACACTGTCCGAAAATGAAATTCGATAGTTTTGGTTGGCATAGTTTTGGGCTACTGTAATAAGGGAACACGTAACCGTGTGATATTTACCTTCGAATTTGCTAGTGAAGCCCCTAAATAAGGTATTGAAAAAACTCAACAACTTACATTAAAAAGTATTCCTTGTCTGAGCAGGATTACTATTGTACAAGGCTCCTTTACTTGATATTCGTTAAAACTACTTAGAGAAATTTAACCGCGGGAACACATGGTCCAGGGACGACTCTAGTAAGTCTTTAATTTCTTCCAGCGACTTCTTTGACATTGTGTGCCCTATTAAAGATACATTTTCGCTTGTTCTATTGATGATATTTCACATATAATTCATACAAGAGACGAAAATTTCATGTATTATCCCAACAAGAGACTAGATACAAGATATTTCTGCATACGCGCCTTATATGAACTGTATATTGATATTTGAAATAACGCTTCGCTTCAGTTCTGACAATTTAAGATGAGTTAAATGTCCTGCACTGATTCAAAGGTATGAAATCTACCATCACGGCCCCATGTCTACTACCCTCTCTTTGTTTCAAGTGAAGCAATCAGATTCAATCCACAAGGCCATCAGTTCGTCGACATGCGTCCATTGTGCCATGGACTCTGAATAACAGCGAACGAACTCGTCAAGATTGTCTGATTATATTGTGCGTCGTGGCTTCTGTTCTCGCTAAGAGATTTTCATTCCACGTTGTTCTGCAAATTTTTCCAGTTCTCGCCAAAAGAATTTCATTCTAGGTTGTTCTGTAAATTTTCCTATAAATTTTTCCAGTTCTCGCCTAGAGAATTTCAGTCTAGTTTGTTCTGTAAATCTTCCCATGGATTTATCAACTTGCTTCATTTTTTGGTAGCTGAAGTCGAGTAAATCTAAGCACCCTTAAACTGGAAAGAAATACGATTTAAGCTTCTGAGTTTGTATTTAGTGAATATTAAGATGCCAATCCTGAAGCTCATGCTACAAGAAAGCTTTCCGTGGTTGACGTGTAGATGTGTATTTTGTAAGGGTTTCAAAACGACTGATGCAGGCTAAAAACATTTTCTGTGATACTTGGAGCACTTTTTTAAGCGTGAGAGTCGAGAAATAAAATCATCTCAGTGCATTCGTATCCTATTCTCTATCGTCGAAAAACAACATGAAACCAGCGGTACAAACTTCAATAATTTCTGACACTCTTCATCCAATACTCGAGATTAAAAGTCCCTTTGTCCAGCGCACACAGTACATACAATGATCCTGTTTCTCTACCATCAGGATAATCACAACAAGATGATTGCGAACCATAATTAGACGTTGGTATAATGACTATAAATCTAGAGCCATGGATAGCAGGACCTTCATACCAATTCAATGTCTCAATTTCCCCGTAGAATTTGCATCTCGCGAATGCAAACAGTGATCATCTTGAAACCTGTAATTCGACGCCGATGAATGAACTCTCCGTCTGACAGACAGGCCGAGCTTTAAGCCCACAGGCAGCGCTCACTAATGAAGGTGCGACACATGCTAATGTCTGCACTCAATTAGATTAATTAAGAGCAGACGCCTAATTTATTTCTATTGAACATATTACGGTCAAGTTTACCACATCGGGGGCAGAATAAATCGTGCGATTGAGGAACGATATTGCGATTCACGATCGATGGCTCATGAAAATGGCGTTGGACTAGTGGCAATTACGTTTGCAGAGGATGTTTTAATTGCCTTCTTCTTTGAGCGTTAAAAGCCTTTTTATTAAGTTCAGTGCATTTAGACTACATGAGCAAATAAGCGCAACAAATTTTTTACGTAAATTGTTCATGAGCAAATCGTTTTTTTATTTACATTGAATACAAACACATCTTATAAAAAGTAGTGTTGCTCTACAGTGGCCACATTTGTAGAAAGCACTCGTAATGACTCTAGTTTAATGAGTTTTTACACCATTGAAATGAAATTGCTCTACTTTTTTAGTTGGATAATCTAGAAAATGATAGGGGGTCATTTTCATTTAAATGCTTACATGAATGAAAATATCATAAGGTTATTATTTTTAAGTCAAAATTGTCAGACAGGGCTTAAATGGTGCATGAATTTACAGATAAGGTTTTTACGTCATCGTGACGAGTTTCAAGACTCGAACAACGACACCCCGAACTTCTTGAATGATTTAACATCATTAATGCCTGCAACTCTGCAACAATATTCCTCAAAACACTGTTGTCAGCTGGCATTTACCGCAAAAATACTAAGTGTCAGTGCTCAATCTTGAATTTTACATAAGTGTTATAAATTCACTCACATTACTTCTTGTTACGAGATCTAAGGTGGTTTTTAGAATAATATAAAAACTTAAACAACTGCTTACTAAACTGCTAACCTGAACAACTTCAAAAAAGCAGCAATACGACTTCGCTCACCATGTGCAGTAGCGGATCAATGTGGGACCAGAAATTATGGGAATAAACTTTGTTTATTCACAATTACTATTATTAGATGTTCGTTCAGATCATCTTTATTCGCAATCGACTATCAATCAAAAATAATTTTGGTTCCTGTGTAATTTTAATTTCAGGTAAAAAGATTATTTCTAATGTTCGGCATTTAAGAACATAAGCTTGCTAGTCTAATTTCTGATTTACACGGGAATTTAAGAGCCTATTTTTGATAAGCTCATATTTTGGGACTTCATGCCGAAATTATTTTGGACGAAAATCAAGGCCTTTTTTACATTACAGGTGAATATAAGTTTAGCTTTGTGGCCGTTCAAATGCATAAATTTAGGTTGTCTCGAAGAAAATTTTCGGGACGTTATTCTATACTCAGTTGACTAAATTAACTGCTTCAGTTAATGCCTAAAGACGGTGTCAAAGTGTTGATTAAATGCGTTACTAAATGTGTTGCAGCATTAGGAAAAGTTAAAAAGGAAATTGTCCTTTCAAATGCAGATATTCATTTACGGATAAATTAACTCGGTTTTAAATTTATTAGCCTAAAAACAAACTTCTTATGCCATAGCGCATCGAATAATTCTATTTAAATTTGTTACCATCCTCAGATCACATTTATTACAATTTATGCACAGGTAGAGTAAGTTAAATTTGAGAGTGTAGCACCGTAGATTTATGGGTTGCGGTATAATTTTTGTGCAGGTTGAGTAAGTTAAATTTGATAGTGAAATACCGTACATTTATGTCATGTGTTAAAATATACGTGCAGCTGTAGTAAGTTAAATTTGAGAGTGTAAAACCGTGGATTTATGTCATGAGTAACAATTTATGTGAAAGTAGAGTTAGTTAAATTTGAGAGTGAAATACCGTAGATTTATTTCTTGTGTCACATAATATGTTCATCTATAGTAAGTTAAATTTGAGAGTGTAATACCGTAGATTTATGTCGTGTGTGACACTAATGAGCTTGCGGAGTAAGTTAAATTTGGGAGAGAAATACCGTAGATTCTGTCAGGTGTAGTATGATCACGCTAAGTGTATCGTATGACACAAAATAGAGTGTCGTATGACCTTCATAATTCACAATATTATAGTTTTTCGGTTCTAGAATAAGCATATTTAACACGTTTGTATGCCTAAATGACTCATGTTTACTCTCAGTACAATCGTTTTCGGGTGGATTGATTTGCCGCTTCACCAAGAACCACTGAATGTAACAGCAATAATTATAATTAGCCCAATAATGTCTTTCAATTTCTTTGGAATATGATTACATTCTGACAACAGGAATGTGAATAAATTATTCGGTCGGTATTCTTTTCGTTCAAACTCATTTTCGCAAATAAATCTTTACTTTTGATAATTTGCTCGACAGTCGCTCTCACTATAATCTAGTTTATTATGACTGTAACTGCTGATCAAACCACGAATTATCTTCACCCTCTATTCCAGCATCTAGATCAATCTCAAAAGCATATTCACTAATCTCGCTTCAGTTTCGAAAATATCATGGGATCGCCTAGGAAATCATTTCTTGTCTTTACATCTTAAACTTGGGAATATTCAGTTACAGGTTTCGCTATAGTTAAGACATTAAAAAACAGGCCTGATAATTCCTTTGTTTCCTATCTCCACTCTCTCATTACTTGAAAATAATTGGAACTACATGTCTGCAAGCTTACAATTCGTTTCCGGTTTTTCATATTTCTTGAGCATTAAAACTTTCTTATCACTAATTACACTTTCACGTTGAGTATTAATCGCCTTCGCGAACGAATGAATGCTTGTTATTTCACATTGCTATTGATGTGTAGCAAAAACTCTGAGCTTAAATGATACCTGCTTTCGAGCTTACAGCCACTCAGTTTACGCTTACGAAGAAAGCGGACCGAAGAACGAACATTACCATGAGCTGAGAAGCGCCACTTGAGCTTATTTACTGAGCTGGCTGGGTGAATTATTATTCATACTGTAGCAGCTGGGGGCCGGGACATGAGGCTTCGAAAAGAGCGAACTAATGCTCTTCTTATTGATGCTCTGCTATCGTCGAGGGAAAAAATACAAGTCCGGTGTCTTTCATTTCTTGAACAACTGCCTTTTGGTTTGCAGCTGTCGATATCACACAATCTAATGCGTTTGATGCCATTGTGTGAGACCTCTTCGTGGAATGAGAAATGTAGAATAAAAATACATTCAGAATTTTTCTTTCGATGTATTCAATAAATGGAATATTTTTCATCATTTTGATACCTGTAATAATGATGAAGATATTAAAGACATGGAGGAACAATAAGACATTGTCTACAGTCCCATGGTAGTCCGTTTTTGTGCTTCAAGAGTAAATAGATTCCGTTTCATGTTTAATGTAGCTTTTTGTGAACATTACGAGCAGATGCCACGCCATCCACAACTCAATTTACATAAAGAAATATTTATCAAGCTATCAGATACCGTTATGGCAATGAAATATCTGCGCATGTTGAATTTACTTGAATATAGTGTAGTCCTACACCTCGGTCCTATTTTGGCATCGCAGTTCACACATAGCTAACTTTATTTAAACAAATGAAATAAAAAATCAGAACATGCGCAGATAAAAGCTCTTCCGAAAAAATTGAGGGTGAATATTTGTCTAGTTTTATGTATTTCTTTTTCACCTTAAATTTTCGTTGTGTTTTTAAATTGGGATTGAATATAATCGATAAACAGCACGACATTTTCACTACGGTTTGTTAAGAACATTCATGACAATGGAAGGGAAAATTTATAATCGTTAGTATTGTTAAGGCACAGGGCTATAACCATAAAATAGTATGAGCAGAGAAACCTTGAATTGATTTCTTCCACAATAAAATTGTTATACCTGAATCGTGATCAGACGATTGAGTTTGTTCGACTGGTACTCAACTGGAAAATAGCGACAAAGAAGGGGACAATTTGGTAACAGATTTCTTTTTGTTCAAGACTGCTGATGGGATTAGTGGTAGTACGGTGGCCGAGCTCAGTGATAGTATATCGCAGAGTATCTTGAACTCCGAAAGCCTAGAAGCAACACCTGCCAGCATAGAAGTATTGGCATAGCCGGTTGAGAGATTTGCTGTCCTGTTAAGCGAACTCGAAGTTGTGACTACGCTGGCTTCGTTGCCGGTCAGGATATTGATGAGCGTATCTACAGCGTGAGTAGCGGGATGTGCTGCAGCTTATAGCAGGTTATAGGAGCGCTGGACGTGGGGACGTATTAGTGCGATGAGCAAAGGACTAAGCTGTCGGCGCGACTCACATGGCGCACAGCGAAAAGAGTGCACGGGAAGAAAGCGCTGATGAAGGAGTACTTTACTGTAGTCGTGCATACAAACAGCACTTGGCGGCGAAGCATGCTCTTAAAATAGCGACCGAGCAGTCTGTCATGGCACTGACTATTTTTGGGGTGGCGTTTCGGTGCGCAATGTTTGCCCGAGTAGCTCGGAATTGAGCTACACACGAAGTACCGGCCTGGAAACTAGCTTCAAGCTCTTTGATCTCCGGAGCGCTTCTTTTTGTGCAGTACCTTCAGCTGCCTTCGTATACATATTGCCTCCGCCCAGCTCGCCATCGAGTATTGTTCCTCTAATTTAGACCGAAACGACATGTTTCGCGCAGTTTTGCAGGTGCAGCTCACGCCAAAATGTGGAATGCTAGACACGAAAAATAACCAGATATTAGGCCGCTGCTCTAAGTGGAATACGGATGCGTTCTATGAGATGTTTGGCCGTTTCTCACGCGTAAATAAGCTTTGGTATCATTGATATGAAACTTTTAGTAGGGACGTATAAAACTTCGATTATCAGTGCGTGATCGCATGTCATTAAATGCAAACAAATAAAGTCTTCAGAAATTCTGCGCGAAAATTCTAACAGCAAGTTTCATTTCAAACCTTAATATATCAGAATGAAAACAAAACGAACACTTAGATAAGCGTACAGCACTCTATGATTTCTATTTGCTGATACCAGCACTTTCTCGTTAGTTGTCTTTTTGTAGTTGATTTTTTTCCGATCTTGTTATAAGTTTCCTAGAGTTAATCACATTGAATTTTTTATTGTCTTCATTTGCTACAACAGCAATTCTGCACGTTTTTTAAGATCTCATTCAAATCAACATGTACACGGCTAGGTTACCAGTTCTTATGCTTTTCGCTACAGTGTAAGTTATTATTTTTCAGAGTTCAGCATGTAACCTTAACCGACCGTAAATTTATTACTAAACCGTAATTCTATGTAACTGGACTTATACTAGTATCATTGCATTTTTATTATCCTTTGATAATAGCCTTTATGACCTCATCTGGTGATGATTTCTGTTTTATATATATGTTTTTTGCGTGAGATCTTGGCCTGTTGATCATTGCTATCGTATTTACATCATTCATAAGATTTGTACGTTGAAATATTACATTGATAGTTTTAGCATTGCAAACTGCCGAGCAACGATTTTCAGGAAAGGTTACATTGTTAGTTTTAGCATTGTGAACTACTAAGCAATGATTTTCAGGAATGGTTACATTGTTAGTTTTAGCATTGTGAACTGCCGAGCAATGATTTTCATCACTCATGATTACTCGTCAGAGCATAAAGCGGGCCGGCTCCGTATATTCAATGGCCGAACGCAGGCGCAAAAAAAAAGCCTTGTTGCTGAAGTGCTTGTTTCTTTAGCGGGACATTCCAGTCCAAAATTATTTTCTATTTTGCAAACGTATTTTCCACAATAGAATCAGTACTGATTTTAATAAGAGTTTGAGCCCGTATAACTAATTATCATGATCTTAATACCGGGATTTGGTTTGAATTATTTTTATTAATACTATGTTCGAACGGACTCCGAGTTTGATGTGCTTAATTTAATTGAAATATTTCAATTTTCACATCATCAGGAAGTTATTTTCAGGAACGCTTCCATCAAAAGTATCAGTAGAATTCATCTAATATTCTCTATTTTAACCAATTTGCTTCTATTTTTAGCTTGAGTTTGACGCTTGTTGCTCTATTGAGATACCCAGTTCAAAATTTGCGTTGACTAGAATAGAACAGAGCAGAGCGTAGCAGAATAAAATGTAACTGAATGGAACACAATGGAATAGAAGGATGTAAAATTGAATAAAATGGAATAGAAGGATGTAAAACGGAATAAAAGGGAATAGAAGCATGTAAAATGGAATAAAATGGAATAAAATAGGATGGAATAGGGGAGGAATAGATAGAGTAGGATAGAAAAGAAAAGTTTAGAATAGAACCGAATAGAGTAGAGCAGAGTAGAGCAGAATAGAATAAAATAAAAGCGTAGAGTGGACGAGCGAGCGGCACATTCTCAATTCCCGAGTCTTCAGACACCGGTCACTCAGAAGCACTAGAGAAGAAATAAAATAATAAGAAATAAGATAAAATAGAAGAAGAATATAAACAACCATTGCCCCAGCCATAAGTTTCCAAGCACAAGCATTCGTATCGAAAATTTGCTGTGATCAAGTATAAGGCTTCTGAACCAAACTTTCAAGACTTTGTTGTGCTTGCATGCGATTTCTAATGCATCCATTGTCTCTTCAGGGCTGCATTTGTACCCTATTTTAATTTTTTGTAGGAGAATGATGATTGATTGTTCTGGTAAAACGCGAGTTTATTGAAGATAAAAACACTAAGCCCGTTGAACATATCAAAGTAAATCCTAAGATGGGAGTGAAAAAATTGTTCTGTAAAAATCCTGAGGCAGGCAAAAATGTTTCCTATAAAATATCCCGGAATAAAATGACTTTAGCAATGGAGACTCCTGTGAGGAAAGTGTGTGAAAAATAAATGTGGGTTAGAGAAAGGTTTCCAGTAAAATGGTACTCTCAATAGTGCTTTGCATTGAGATCGAATGTTGCAGCGAGAGAGTTCAAAGACATGAAAGGCTCGTTAGCTAACATCAAATGGATAAATTGTTATAAAATACTGAGAGCTTCGAATGGATTATTTTCTGCCAAGATGCAAGCATATCTATTGGTCTAAATAACTATATTTCCCCTTTCTAAGTTAGTTCAGAATAGAAGTTGCATTCGTTGAGTCAATTATCAGGAAATTAAATTTTTCAAAAAGCCTTGACATAAGATTTTAAGTTTCGCTCGTTATCCTGCTTGTTAAAGTTATAAAAACACATTTTAAAATGCGGACAAACTCAAACCTCATCTCCACAAACCGAAATAAATTTTCGCTCATTAACATCGTGCCAGTGAAGCTTTTTCCAATAATCTGCTTAAAAGTCTTCAAGAGATCAACATTTCTACAATCAGTCTCCATGGAAATATGCCATAAGAATATTGAGATAAATAGTTCACTAAACCAAAACCTTCAATATTGCACTGAGCTCATAATTATATTGCAAAATGGTAGTTCATAAAACCAATACCTCTAATAATGTACAGCAATAATATTGAAAAGCGAAATTCTAAAAACAAAAGAGGGAAAAATTGGCACAAAAAATTCTCGCAGGAGAGAAAATCATACTTATTTGGAGTACCCGTCTGTGTCATAGATAAATTCGTCAAATAATAAACAGGGAAGTTCTTGATAGACCACAATTCATTAATGTTAAGTCCAGGACATGTGTGCACTTGTCGGACCATGCGTCTGCGTCCTTCATCTTAATTAATAACGAAGTGAACAATCACTCCCCTTCCCACTCAAGCCCCCCACCCACCCAAATTCCTCCCCCCACCCACCAAAGAACCTCCCCCCGCCCACTCAAATACCTCCCCCCACCCACCCAATTATCTCCCCCTACCCACCCAAAAATCCCCCCCCACACACCCACCCACCCAAACACCTCCCCCCCCCTTCTTCTCACCCTGAGAAATAGCGCAAGTTTGAGCGGTGCTCAGACCGGACTCTGCTGGCCTTCAGAACTCCAATTAATGATCATCAAAAAGCAGGCAGGAATAATGTGAAATATCTTGCGCCGGCAGACTTAAAAAAGCTGCAATTTCGGGCACAAATATAGCCATCCAAGTTTTAGAAATATGAAAAAATAAAGTGTGAGTTAACGCTGAAAGATTTTCGGGAAACATTATGGTTTGGCAATCAAAATTGTTGGTTGAACATTATTCATATTTTGAAGACTGTTTTTATTCATTCGTCATTATGGTTCAATCGTAGTTATAACCGAGATTCCAGCCTTATTGTGAAAAAGTGTCCCCGTATCGTTGCTAAATTTATTTTAGCGTTTTGTTTTAACTGAAAAGATTAAGAATGTCGTCAAGTCGTGGCGACTGGAAACGTCTGCGCGACGAGCTGCAGCTCCCTCTGTACGAAAGCAATTTTCGTGTTCTGTGTGATCCTAGTTCACCTACCTTGGAAAAAGGCTTACCACTTCAAAATTCTTCTCAGTATTTACTTCTACCCTATATTTTTTAGCACCTCGTTCACCGATATTTCTTTGTATCATAAGCCGCGTTCGAGTTCCTTTCAATGAATCAAGATCTTACAGGTACGTGATTCTTTCTTCCTTGCGTCGTTAATGTTCAGCTATCGATCATTTCAAACAGCTGCTAATTTTGGCGTTAGTCTCTCTTCGTCTTGAAGAACAGTTTCTTCTGCTTTTGAATTCTTCACCGGTAACGGTTTACTAGAACCATTTTTCAAATTCTTCATTACTGGAGGAGTAATTGAAGCAGACTCAAAACACCATGTTCGGCGTAAGCCGTTTCCACCTTCTTTCGCGCTACTGAATAAATCCAATGACACGAGAATTCGATGGAATATGGACGGCGAAATTGGGAGCTGAAACTCGACGGATCAAGCAACAGACGCGTAGCATTGCTCACGAGTGGAAGGCTGGCTCCCAATGAGGAAAATTGGATCAAGGTGTTCATGGAGCGAACTTCCAGTACCTGAGTTACTGGTGATGGTGCGATGCGGCATTCGAAGGAAACTGACGGAATATTTTTTGCTCTGCTTCTTATAAATTGCTCCCTTTTCATGGTTTTGACTGAGGGATAGTAGAGTTTTGTTTATCCAAGAGAAATCGCTGGAAATTTTTTTACTTTTACCGATCGTGATGATTCAGCAGACTCAGCATTCCAGGGGGTGGAAGGTCTTTTTCTTACTGGTTTTTGTTCGAGGTTAGAGTTCATTTGATAATAATTCTTGGCGGTGAAATATCTGACTAACTATCTTCAATTCGAACGAATTGAGCGAATAAATGTGAAAACTTGATTAACTAACTATAAATTGTTAATTAACTAACTATAAAATTGAGCGAATATATATGAACATGCGATGTGTAATAGAGAATATCACTTCCAGGTGAAATTGTCAGGAACGAGTTAAAGTGAACAAGAACCCAGAAAATTTAGTGGATGAATGAGTAAGCTTTGGTAACGTGGCGTATCGAAGTTGTTGCTTTCATGCAATCAGCAAAAAAATATTTGGGCTAAATCATGAGCAAAAATATCTATAAATTTTTTGGCAAGCGTATGTTTAGGACATAAATTCCTATTAGTAATCAAAACATAGAACTTCAGAAGAGTTTTGCGCGCCTAAAAAACAAGCCGCTCAGTTAAAGCAATTTGTCATATCTAACCTCCATTTATTAACAAATCGCAAACATGGGAACTTAATACCTCTGACTCAAATGAAATAAGCAAATATCTACACCTCAACAGTTTCAATTCAACGGGTGATGTTTTGGGTGCCGTATTAAAGTATTCTTGTTCAGAAACAGTCTCTGAACCCTAGAAGTCACTGAACTTATTCGGGCCCATTGTGCAAGACTTGAGATACATTCTACTTCTTTTGTATCGCTTGTGGTTAATAAATTGTTTAAAAACCGCATCTCTCAAACACTCGTGCCTAAGAGACTGCTCCAGACATGAGACACGAGTGCAACGAAATGCGCTAATGTAGTGATCAATATGAAGTGAACAGAATAACTCAACAGTTCTTCTGAAGAATTCTGTTATTGAATCTCTCTGCAATCGAAGCTGAGTAAATACGATTTTAGTGAATAAATTTCCTAGCAGGCCTTGATGACGTTAGTGTAAAAAATTTCTGGTAGCCCTGTATAATTCTCGATTATCTGATGTTTACATCATTTGTCTCCCAATTTCTTGCTAGTTATCTGTCTAGTTCTTGCTTCTTATTTCCACATTTCTTACTTGTTATTTCCATATTTCTTGGTAGCTGTCTTCCAACGTCTTGCTAGCTTCCATTCTGCAACTTGAGTGTGTAATTGATGGCTGAAAATCCACTCCATTATTCTGAAATAATTACGCTGTTCACAATTGGTGAGCTGTCACAGACTTGGAGCCTGCGTTAGTCACGCATTATCCTCTTGAACCTTAACTTCCTAATTAAGATCTTAATGAGTCATTCTGCTTTAATAACGTCCCTCTAGTAAAACTTTGCTCTGGTTAATTATTCAGCGCATCAAACCTTCAGGTATAGTTCAATTAGCCCCCGAAGTTGAGTTTGATCAAAAGCCTTTAAAGAGTCCTTTTCTGTCTCATTAAAACTGGCCAGTTTCTTGAATTCCCAAAGTAACCTGTTGATCTAATGGCACTGAAGACGTCATTGCCATTCGAATTTGCTTTTTGATTCAGCTCAACGAGACAAAATAAACAGAGGATATTTGGGAATCTGCTTAAAGACAACGAAAGTCGTCGCTTTTGAAGAGAAGCTACAATAATGCTCCTCAGAAGTGATAAATTCACATCGGAATTCATTTTGTACTGAGTATTTTAACAGTATTTCTACTTGGGGGATTTCATTTTTCGTCAAACGTTTTTGCTTAAAATCACAAAAACTAACAGTGAAAATTATTCTCATACCGTAAAATTTTCTCTTTCAAGACTGTCATCTCGCGCCGTGTATTTCGAATTCTTAAGGCAGTTACTGGAGCTCAAACAAAGTTAATCAGCATCTTTCCGTGAGCGAATTCGATAAAAACAAATATACCTTGAACTCAAATTCAGACTTGCTTTCAATTTCATGATATTCTGCTGCTAGTCCCGTTAAAACACCGAAAAAAATCTTTGCCATTTTAGACTACTACGGCATTTGGCGTAAACTAAACAAACGTACTCTCCGTGCGAGCATTTTTAATTCACTTTGCAATACGAGTATTGACTCACGTACACTTAAATACGTGGCTGTATTTAGGTTGCAGACACTAAAGCTTGTGTGTTCATTGGCTCAACGTACTATAAAAGCCTTGAAAACCATCTAGACGTGCCTAATTTTTTTTTGGCAGACGTCGCGCATGTTACACAAACTTCCGAGAATCGAGAACGAATATTCCGAGTAAGTTTCTTCGCAAATTCCGGGGATTTCCACGAGTGGCCTCAATTCTTCGCCAGCAAACAGCCCAGTTAATTTAGATTCTTAAGACCCACTAGGCAAAATTGACGCATTCTCTTTTTTTGAATATCAAAGAAATGAACGCAGTCTTGGAGTCCATTCGAGACGAACCGTACGGTTGTCGAGGCCTGTCAATTAGCAGCGAGGAATGGGGAGGCAATCAGAAGCATCGTTAATATCACCTGTTGGGTAATATTACCTTCGTTAATATTACCTGTTGGGTAATATTACCTTCGTTAATATTACCTGTTGGGTAATATTACCTTCGTTAATATTACCTGTTCTAGTAACTGGTGATCAATTCATGGACTAGAGGCGATCTTTCAGTTGCGATCAAAACTAGAGATATGAGACCAATGTATTTATCTTATAGGAAGCTACTCGTAGATTCCCACCCTAAATTTGGAAATGATGTGAGTTGAAAATGCCAAGAAATTTGGATTTGATGCATACAATGTATATTTTAGTTTCAATTTGAAATCTGAAGTTGATAGTGAAGCGCCACAGGATCTAAATTCATTTTAAAGGTGAAACGAATTCTTTCTTCTTTAAAATCCTTTTGGCTGCAAAGTTTGAGCATCGGATTGAAAATGACACGCATGACTGCTAAAAATACACCAAATAACTCACTTTTTTTATTTATTCTAACTATTTTTTAATTTAAGCCTGAAGCCTATTGTTCTTTCCGTGTCTGACCAATATTCATTTATATTTAATCGAAAAGAAAAGAAATTACAAATAAATTAAAGTAAAATTACGACGGTTTGCTTTTCCACTTCGAGAAATTCACAGAAATTTAATGCAAACAACATTCCAGAAGCGGGAAATACAACAGGAGGCCGGCACAGTAATATGAACCACGGCGTAGTTCTGGAGTTCATCTCTCGAGGTGTGCTGGGAGTGGCCCTTTGTTATCGCGCTCCCACGTTTATCCTCCCAAGATTTAGTGTCTTTCAGGTCACCAGCATTCACTGCTCACTCTGACAGCCTTGCGTGCAGGTCTTGGAACATTGCCCTCTCGGATCAGGAATGTTGCTACGGAGTTTGCTCTTCGTTATAGTTCAGGTTTGTTGTGAGGTTTTGGAGGTAGTGTAATTTATTTTTGAATATGGTGAGATTTTGGAGATGGTGTAATTTATTCTATGGCGAGAATTTAGAGATGGTGTAATTTATTTTTGACAATGGTGAAATTTTGAAGATGGTGTTATTTATTTTTTACTACGGTGAGATTTTGGAGATGGTGTAATTTTTTTTGACCAGGCTTGTTGTAATGTATAAACTTAGATCAGTATGCGGAACTTTGAATAATCCCCTTATGGATCAGGAATATTGCTCTTTTTGCTCTTCGTTATAGCTCAGGTTTGTTGAAAGATTATGGAGTGGGCGTAAATTATTTTTAAAAAAAGGCCCGTTGTGATGTGTTAACCTTGATCAGCGTGTGGAACTAAAAGCAAAAAACAATCTTTCTGCGCTTAATAGCAAGCTGAAACTATTAAATGAACGATGTTTTCGTGAATATCTCAACACGATGACCATGTTTTCAGGCACATGTTTACCAATAAATGAATTACTCAATCCTGTGCCTCCATAAATGAATAATAGCATTCCAATCATTTTGTGACATTTTTGGAACAGATTTTAGCGTAGGAGGTTATATATTACAATGGAATTTTATTTTGCTCTTTTCTTAGTAAGGAGATAAAACGTGTGCGAGCAGAGAAGTCAGTTTTCCAATTCTGCCACTTGCAAACTAATCCAACTAACCGTAGCAACCTTAGTCAACGTGTTAGAAAGCCTTATGCCCGCAAAAAAGATTGGAAGTAATTTTCACATGAATACACTTCATCGCAGCTTTTGCGACGGTATTTATTTTCATGACTGAATAAACGTCGTCTTCCTTCAATTAACTTGGGTGACAAAGCCTGTAATATCGGTGCAAAAGACCCAATCGAGATGCTCTCGTATTGCGCCATTGCGCCGGCCGCCGCAATATTCGGCGAGAGGATCTTCGGACAGATCCCACCGACAGCACTGACAGCACTGCGGGTACTGCGGACACTGCTGACACTGCAAACACTACCAGCACTGCGGACACTGCAGACTCTGCCTGCACTGTGGACACTGCAGACACAGTACTGCAGACTCTGAACACAGAAACAAAATACCACAAGGGCATTTGGGCAGAGGACTAAGAGGGCACACATACACAGGTGAACAAGTAAACACCAACACATAAGCCTGCCATTGACCAAAAAACAAATACACATTCATAAGGCACACAGGCGTTCGGAATACAACACAAAAATGCGTAAAAGAAATACACATTCATAAGGTAGTAAAGCATTCAGAATGAAACAGACAAAAGAACAAGAACACAAACCCGAGGACACAAACTCTCGGACACAGACACACGCATACAGAATAAAACATGCAAATACAATCGGAATGAAACACACAAATGCATCCGCCATAAAAAACACAAAAGATTCGGAATAAAACGCACAAATACTTTCGGAATGAAACACACAAAAGCATTCGGAATGAAACACACAAAAGCATTCGGAATAAAAAGCACAAATGAGTAAGCAAACAAGAACACAAGGACACAAACTCTGGGACACTAGAACACAAGGTCGTGTGCACCGCACACATGCATGTCGTGGCCCCGAGAAGACCAGCATATTCTGCCGGCCCGCATTGCCGGGCGGTTTATGCATGCAACCTTGATCAGAGGATATCTGGGGGCATTCAATAGGGCCAACGTCCAGTCCCAGTTCGGTCGGACTCGCTAGATATAATGTATGAAATTCAGGAGTTATTAGGCCACGTGGGTGCCTTTAGCCTTTCAATTTATAGGACTAGATATAATGTATGAAATTCAGGTGTTATTAGGCCACGTGGGTGCTTTTGGCCTTTCAATTTATAGGACTAGATATAATGTATGAAATTCAGGAGTTATTAGGCCACGTGGGTGCCTTTAGCCTTTCAATTTATAGGACTATATATAATGTATGAAATTCAGGTGTTATTAGGCCAAGTGGGTGCCTTTAGCCTTTCAATTTATAGGACTAGATATAATGTGTGAAATTCAGGTGTTATTAGGCCAAGTGGGTGCCTTTAGCCTTTCAATTTATTGGACTAGATATAATGTATGAAATTCAGGAGTTATTAGGCCACGTGGGTGCCTTTAGCCTTTCAATTTATAGGACTAGATATAATGTATGAAATTCTGGTGTTATTAGGCCAAGTGGGTGCCTTTAGCCTTTCAATTTATAGGACTAGATATAATGTGTGAAATTCAGGTGTTATTAGGCCGCGTGGGTGCCTTTAGCCTTTCAATTTATAGGACTAGATATAATGTATGAAATTCAGGAGTTATTAAGCCCTTTGAGTGCCTTTAGCAAGCTTTTTTATTATTTACTGGGTGATTGTTTTTCACTATATGACTGTAACAGACGTAGATAAAGTTTAAATGTTGGTTTCAGCACCGAAAATTAGAAACATGTAAACAAATACCTCTTTAAGCCCATGCGTTCAATTTAAACGCCATCCGGTGACATTTTCCCGGAGAGGAAAGAATTTACGATCAGCGATCGAAGAGAATCTTGCGAAACTGAATTCCACAGCTGAATATTTAATATCGAACTGGCGAAATGTTGCCAGGTATTTTTGGTGCAGCTGCTGGTTTGAACTGTATTGTTTCAAAGGAAGGTCTATCCATTCAAAGTAAAATATTGAGCTCAGCATGAAAGGGTCTTTATTCCAGCAGTAAAATTTGTGCTATAGCATGTAGTTTTATCGATCCAGCCGATATGTTATATATTTTTAAACCTATTTTCATATTATTGTTTGTTTAAGTGTTTGTAGTTAACGAGTGAAGATTTCACTTGACCTCCGTTAAGTACATACATTGATCCTTGTTTTCAATGTAAAATGCAAAGTATTTAATTCAAGGTTGCCTTGCTTGGTTGCCTTGCTTTAATTAAACGGTTGCCTTGCTTTAATTAACGGTTGCCTTGCTTGCTCCGCATTTCTATTGAAAAGAAAGCATGTAGTAGAATCAAATGGCATATTTTGTTTCCAAGCTATGTACAAATACGTCAATTTACCGGCGAACGAGATAAAAATTCCTCAAAAGCCTTTGATCCAGCGCTCCAAATTTACACGCGTAATGGTAAAATCCAAACTTGAAAAACGTAAAAACTAGACTAACTAAACAAGCGGGTATAGGAACAAATATAGGAACGCATACCGGTACGAAGAACTGAAATGAAAATTAACATCGTTGAAAAATAACATGGCGACAATATAACCAAGTTTATGATGAGCGTGATAATTGAAGCAGTTTAGTAGAGACGAGCGACTGATTTTAGAAAGTAACGATATAAGGAAACCAACAGTTTTTAATAAGTCAATTCCGTTTCACTATAGTAATCAACTGTGTGGAACACAAAGTGCATCTTCTAGGTTGACAAGCAAGGGCTCAATTTACTATTCAAATTCTTATACATAAAATAAAATATTCAGGAATCTCTTGATACAGAATGTATCAAGGCACTTGTGGTCTGCGAAAGGTGATGTACCATGAAATTGTGCACTAAAATTGTTACTCTCACTTACCAGTTTAAAATGCAAATCAAACTAATTACTCAAACTCATTCCTTGAACTTCTTGATCAAACTTATTACCCCTGCTTACATCAATTTAAGACTCTTTCCCAACCTCCTACTAAAACTTACTGCTTTAACTCACAACTGCATTTTACTTCTCTAAAGTACTACTCCAGTTCCCAACTGGAATCTAATAGATTACTACTCAACTCACTGCTCCAGTTTCCAACTGTAACTTAACAGATCACTACTCCAACTTACTACTATAATTGATACGCCATCTGGACTCGGTGAGCGCATTTCAAGTATTTTTAAATTCTGACAAAGCACTGAATTGAGATTCTTAAATGGAAAATGAGGGAACGAATTCCCATTGTATTTTCTATACGCTCATTGATTGATTATATTTGCGAAAATATTGTTAAATCACAGTCACTTTAGAAAGTTATATTTAAATTTCCATTTTCAAAATATTCTGCTTTCATTGGGAAAAATGTATAATGATTTTGGAAACTTATATTTAAACTATTAGTTCTCTTTGTTCGCTTATATCCTCAAAAATCATAAATAAAATACCTGCAAACTGGATGAAACTGAAGCGCTTTTTTGTAATTTACATGAGTATTTATTTTCAAAGAGTCACCTCACCTGATATGCAAAGGCTTCATAATACTAATATTGGGCGCCAAAAGTTTACCCTTTTTTGTCCCTTAATTACTGCGAACGAACAAATGAGAATTTTCTAAAATTAAAAATTTTTTAACTTTACGAACAAAGATTTAGAAAACGTCAGATGCGCTGACAAATACTTCGCAATGCGGTGAAAAACTAATGAGATTTTCGAGCTCAATGATATACCTACGCGTGTCTTTTATATGACCCTATTTTATTTCCTTAAGGATTAAATGCTACCTTGGTGCAGCCGGTATACGATTTGGCTAAAAAAATATTCATTAATGAAATGCTTCCCGTCAGCAAACCATTTCACATTCAATTGAATTGGTTCTCAGCCTCCCAAGTTTTGTGTCTCCGAAATATCGCAACACCGCAACATGAAAGCTTATGTTCAGGTATTTTAAAGCCGCCAGAGTGCATTCGATTTTCATGAGTGATTTTGCTCTTAAGATGTCGAAATATTTACGGGTTGTTCTTTAGTATTCTCGAATCGTAAGCAGGATTACTCAGGGAAGCCATTCAGCTGGAAATTTTAGCCCGGGAATAGAAAAGCTGTTCCTTTGAATGCATCATTTTCTTTTGAACCGTTCAGTAAAACAAACAATAAAATGCACTTAAGTTTTCTCCCGATCTGCGGCAAAGACATGGTCGTTTTTAACGCTATAAATCTTGAGTTTAAAACTGCAAAGCAGCACTGGTGTCCTACACCAGAGTATTTTGCATGACTTACTAGACTATTGAAACGGAGTTCATTTTCTCGGAAAAGTTGCCGAGTAAAAATGTTCAGCTTTGGAGGCTCGCCTTTCAGCGAGGGACGGATGAAAAACTGAGCAAGAAGAGGCCCTTGATAGAGATACAGTCGGCTGAAAAACTTGCGAGGACTTCAGGTGCGGCTCACGGAAATGAAAATGCAAATTCCCTGCAAAATGACTACCAAGCTGAAAATTTAAAAAGGTACGAGGATTTCGTGGCAGCACACTTGTACCTCCCTGAAAGCGATGCCTGCCTCTCTGTGTCAACGCAGCAGCAAGAAAACAGAATTAATGATCGAGGGCAAAATGAAATTATTTTGCGGCGGAGTGAGCGACCTGAACAGAATAATTCCACGGTGGGGCAGCAGCGTGAGGAAGATGGATGCTGGGGAGAGCATCGCGCGTGACTGCGTGTCACCGAATAAACGGCTCAAACTTTGGTCATCGCACTGCATCAAAAAGCCCTGGAAAAGCATCGTGCAAACGCAAAATAACTGTTTCGAGGACCATGAAGTTTGGGGGAATTTATAGCGTATATGTTGGATAATAAACGCAAAACGTCCTACAATAAATGTGATGAAGATACGGCGCATTGTATGTGGAATATCTTTACATATTGTTGTTTTGTTGGACGTGAAGAAAAGGATCTGATGAAGGTGGCCGTTGCAGATTCCATTCTTGTTCGTGATTTTCCTTGTGCTGATTTTCTGCCTTTAGTTTGTTTTTCCAGTTTTATTAACTTTTCTGCAAGGCGCAGGTGTTGGTGAGATTGCTTCTGTATTTTTCGCGAGTTTCCCAGCTTTGTCTTGTGTTCGGCGTTGCATACTTTCATGCTTCAGAATTTTAGAGGAGGAACTTATAAGATCATTGTCACCCGAATGGGTCGACTCAAGCAACACAAGCACACCAACTGCCCGCTGGCAACAATACACCATGCAGCCCACCTTTCCAGAAAATAAATACATTCATATCTTACAAAGATGCATTCTGCAAAGGATGGTTAACTGTGCTCTACCTGAAAACAGCGACGTTTACAACAACTTCTTTAACAGCATTCTCTATACACTTTTATAAACTGAACTACCATATGAGTGGGTATAAACAATTTAAATTTAAACAATTTAAACAATTTAAACAATTTATTTACCACAGGAGATACAGAGGTAGAATGTTTCTTAAGTCTAGTACAATGGACAAGTTTGAATATAGCTACCTGTGGGCCCGAATAAGTTCAGCGACTTCTGGGGCATCCTACCATCAACATTATTCTAAGGTGTACATTAATGTTTAACCTAATTCACTTAACCTAGTTTCACATTAGGCTGATCAGTGAGATAATTCAATCGATATCAGATATTTCATTTTACAATATAGGTTATGTGGACTATATTTAACAGTACATTCGATAAAAGATTTAACAGCAGACTGAAGGCGAATTACATATTACCCATGGCAAATTTCATTATTGGAAACAGTCATGTTGGAGACAAGATTTGACTTGGTGATCTTACATGACTAATATTCCGATAGGAAGTGAGTCTCAAGATTTCTTTTGAATAACTTGTAAGAATTACTATCACGGATCTCCGCAGGTATTGAGTTCCAAGTTTTAGTTCCAACGAAGAGGATACTGTGTTGCGACCGGGCCTTTGAATAATAAGGAAGCATGAATTTACTTCTATTTCGGGTTAAGTGGTCGTGATGACCAGTTTGCGCACTTAATAATAGTTTCAGGCTATTGTCGCCATCATTTCTTAATGTTTTGTAAATGAAATTACAAATGGAGATTTTATAGAGATCTGGAAGTTTAGGTATTTGTAAATTTTTAAATGAATCGTTTGTGTGAGCATTATATTCTAGATTCTTTACCGCTCTGATTGCTCTTTTTTGCAGAGTAAAAATTATATTGGTTTTATTTTTATCAGTTCCGTGCCATGCTTCTATTCCGTACTGCAAGTATGGTGAAATGAGCGTTCGGTAGAGCATTCGTAAAGCTGTTTCAGGCAGGTAACTTTTAACTTTATTCAGGATTCCGATGGATTTCGATAATTTAGAACTAATATTAGCGATGTGCTCTTTAAAGGTCAGATGTTTATCTATTATGATGCCCAGAAACTTGCATGAGTTGGTTTCTTCGATTTCACCTTGGCCAATTTTTATGTGTGGGAGAGATATGCTTTTCTTGTATGAGAATGTAATATACTTTGTTTTTTCGATGTTGAGGCTTATTTTATTAGCTTTAAGCCATAATGAAACCTTATGGAGTTCATTATTTATGCTCTCCGCAATCATAGCGGGATTTTGGCTCGGAAGGACCGTAGAAAGCGTGCTGTCATCGGCAAAAAGTATGAATTTGAAAAATGTTGTTGATTTGATAATATCATTTATAAATATCAGAAATAGGAGAGGCCCTAGGACAGACCCTTGTGGAACTCCATGGCTAATTGTCTGTGGGTCCGATTTTGCGTCGTCAACGACAACGTATTGCTTCCGATTTGTTAGGTATGATTTGAACCAATCATGGGCAATTCCTCGAATGCCATAACAGTGTAGTTTCGAGAGTAATATCTTATGGTCCACACAGTCGAATAATATAAGACGCACGTCAATCGCACGTCAATTGCAAATATAAGACGCACGTCAATCCTCCAAATTTCAACAGTCTGACTGCGTCAGGTAAAACTGAAGTTAAATATTAAATTAAAGGTTAACGTCAATTGCAGTAAGCGATGTTGGAAATTCCAAACAGTGGATCGTATTTTCATTTAGTTTTCATTTTGTATTTTAAAAAATTGAGTTTGTGACTCCTTGTTGGCCAGCAGCATAATGAAAACTCCCTTATAGACCAAATATGGCTCACGCCGCAGTCAGAGTGTTGTAGCGCAGACTTTCCCGTCACAGTCGCACATGTCTGAGCATAACTAATTTGGTTCGTAATTTCATGTAAGTGTTGGAAATGAAAATGGTCCCAGAAAGGTCTCATCCCCTGCTAAGAGATGACACATGCAACAAAAATAAGTTCATAAGTTTTCGAAACCAAGGTGTACACGAAACAAAGATACACTTTCGATTTTGGTAACGAAAATGATGCAGTTGTCATGATGGTGATGAAATGTTCTGAACGGAAGAACGAGAAGGTCTTTAAATAAACTGAATGTTACTAATCCACAGATCATAGTCAACGTTGAAAAAGTAAATTCATCTGAACGTTACTTTACTATGGAACTAGTGTTGTTCAGTGGAATATTATACAAGAGATAAAAGAATTTCAACATAATATGAACTTTCAACATACTCAAACCAACACACAAATGTGCTGACGCGACAAATTTCGAAAAATACCCTCACATTTTCAAGCCTTACTTGGGTTAGGATATCAGGATATCAATATCCTGAACACAATTACTGCAATGACTTATATCATTACTTGTGTATTCCCTAATTTCGCGCAAATATTACAGTAAATTCACGGTTTGAAGTGTGTTCATCCTCATATAATGAGCTCA
This sequence comes from Morinoia aosen, assembly GCA_030386875.1. Classification (NCBI taxonomy): domain Eukaryota; kingdom Metazoa; phylum Arthropoda; class Malacostraca; order Amphipoda; family Talitridae; genus Morinoia; species Morinoia aosen. The sequence goes on from CM059571.1 coordinate 1,995,523, forward strand.
GATTCAGAACGTGATACCATGAATACAAAAAATGTAATTCATTATTCCAAAATTGTTTGTTTCGTAATTTCGCGGAGATGATGCAGTAAATTCATGATTTAAAGCGTTCATCCACAAGTATTGAGCTCAGAGCGGGAACTTCGCGACTGAAGGTATGTATACGACCGTGCAGCCGTGCACTATAGAGGTCGTTCCTCCCTCGATCGATTTGAGCTTATCTGGAAGCTTGCTTCTTGCAGCGTGTCTGTACTTCGTAAACACTTCTGGGTGTGTGTGTGTGTGTGGCACACCTCCTGCACACATGTGTGTGTGTGGCACACCTCCTATCACACATTTGTTTGTTGCACACCTCCTGTCACACATATGTGTTTGGCACACCTCCCGTACACATGTGTGTGTGGCACACCTCCTGCACACACATGTGAAGGGCACACCACCTACACACAATAACACCCACAGACAAGCAAACATCAGCTTCTTATGAGGCTTTATTTCCAACCAAGCCTGATTCATATCACTTTGAACATTAGTTTTTCAAATGCCTTATACCTAACACCAGGTCGCCAAGATGCTTTCCCCCGGTCTAGACGGGTACCCATTTCAGACACCTGGGTCGAGTGGGGTATTGTGCTTGGAATTTTTCCCCTATACCCAACGGAGAAAGTCGACGCCCAGGGCCAGGATTCGAACCCTCGACAACTTCACGGAAAGGTGGGTCCTTTAACCACTCGGCTATGACGAGCCCACACACACACACACACAGCGTGTCTGCAGCTCAACTACCAAAGCAATAAAAATTAAATTTTTGTGGACCCGTAATTGTAGGAACTCCTCCCGTCAAGTGCAACTGTAGATCGGGACAATTTGCACTCATATTCTTCACGTGTGATACATGGTCACCTCACACGTGATACATGCTCAGTTTACGTACGATACTTGGACAATTTACGTATCATGCATGCCCACTTTAGGTATGATACATACTTACTCTATAAATGATATATGCTCCTTCCACAGATGATATATAACCACTTTACACATGATACATGACCATTTTATACATGATACATGACCATTTTATACATGACACATGACCATTTTGTACATGATACATGATCATTTTACATATGATACATGACCATTTCACACATGATACATGACCATTTTACACATAATACATGACCATTTTATACATGACACATGACCATTTTGTACATGATACATGATCATTTTACATATGATACATGACCATTTTATACATGATACATGATCATTTTACATATGATACATGACCATTTTATACATGATACATGATCATTTTACATATGATACATGACCATTTTATACATGATACATGATCATTTTACATATGATACATGACCATTTTATACATGATACATGACCATTTTACATATGATACATGACCATTTTATACATGATACATGATCATTTTACATATGATACATGACCATTTTATACATGATACATGACCATTTTACACATGATACATGACCATTTTACACATGATACATGACCATTTTATACATGATACATGATCATTTTACACATGATACATGACCATTTCACACATGATACATGACCATTTTATACATGATACATGACCATTTTATACATGATACATGATCATTTTACACATGATACATGACCATTTCACACATGATACATGACCATTTTACACATAATACATGACCATTTTACACATAATACATGACCATTTTATACATGATACATGACCATTTTATACATGATACATGATCATTTTACATATGATACATGACCATTTTATACATGATACATGATCATTTTACATATGATACATGACCATTTCACACATGATACATGACCATTTTACATATGATACATGACCATTTTATACATGATACATGACCATTTTACACATGATACATGACCATTTTATACATGATACATGACCATTTTATACATGATACATGACCATTTTATACATGATACATGACCATTTTATACATGATACATGACCATTTTATACATGACACATGACCATTTTGTACATGATACATGATCATTTTACATATGATACATGACCATTTTATACATGATACATGATCATTTTACATATGATACATGACCATTTTATACATGATACATGATCATTTTACATATGATACATGACCATTTTATACATGATACATGATCATTTTACATATGATACATGACCATTTTATACATGATACATGACCATTTTACATATGATACATGACCATTTTATACATGATACATGATCATTTTACATATGATACATGACCATTTTATACATGATACATGACCATTTTACACATGATACATGACCATTTTACACATGATACATGACCATTTTATACATGATACATGATCATTTTACACATGATACATGACCATTTCACACATGATACATGACCATTTTATACATGATACATGACCATTTTATACATGATACATGATCATTTTACACATGATACATGACCATTTCACACATGATACATGACCATTTTACACATAATACATGACCATTTTACACATAATACATGACCATTTTATACATGATACATGACCATTTTATACATGATACATGATCATTTTACATATGATACATGACCATTTTATACATGATACATGATCATTTTACATATGATACATGACCATTTCACACATGATACATGACCATTTTACATATGATACATGACCATTTTATACATGATACATGACCATTTTACACATGATACATGACCATTTTATACATGATACATGATCATTTTACACATGATACATGACCATTTCACACATGATACATGACCATTTTATACATGATACATGACCATTTTATACATGATACATGATCATTTTACACATGATACATGACCATTTCACACATGATACATGACCATTTTACACATAATACATGACCATTTTACACATAATACATGACCATTTTATACATGATACATGACCATTTTATACATGATACATGATCATTTTACATATGATACATGACCATTTTATACATGATACATGATCATTTTACATATGATACATGACCATTTCACACATGATACATGACCATTTTACACATAATACATGACCATTTTATACATGATACATGACCATTTTGTACATGATACATGATCATTTTACATATGATACAAGACCATTTTACAAATGATACATGCCCAATTTACACATGATACGTGCCCAATTCACACATGATACAAGACCATTTTACACAAGATACATGACCAATTTATACATGATACAAGACCTTTTTACTTATGATACATGCCCAATTTACACATGACACATACCCACTACACATAAGACACACGCCCACTGCGGGTTCCTAAGAACACCTCAAGTCAAGACTCGGACCAAAACGCAGTTTTCGACCAGCAAATGTGCTTTTTGGACTCGTTATCCTTTTATATACGTAGAGACTAAATCGGTCTAATTTAGCTATAAAAAATAACATAGGTTGTGAAACACAGAATTAATCCTCTTGTACCACTGGCATTGCGCACCTATTAATTATTTTAGAGTGCCCGATTGTTAGCGAGTAATGCTAAGACATAAATTCCATGTTAGTGAGACAAGAGATCAATGATGGTTCTGAGTGGACGAGCGCGCTTACTCACTGAGAAATAATTAGGTTACATTTTATAGGCAATGTTGACGCTTTAGCATAACGTCGTTTGGTATAATATATATCAATACTTATTGAAAACACAGTATTGTCGTAGGTAAAAACTTGTCAGCGTTGTACAAAAAATTAGTAGAACTTTTTTTGTGAGCCATCAAAAACTCATCATCAGTAGCAATCTCTGAAACAATAAACATCAGGAAAGCGTGAGATCTACGAGTAACACGCAGACATATTGCTTCGAATTTTAGAAAGAAAAAATTTGTATTATATGATGTGTTGTAATACGCACGATAATCATGAATTAAATAGTCGCAATATTATTGTTTTCGGTTAATATATTTTTCTCAACGATAACTATTGTCCTCATGAAGTCCTAATTTGGAAGATCAGAGTAACCGATCGTTCTCATTAACACCCCACCATAGTCTACCGTCCAGATTGGTACCATCACTATGATCAACGGTCCTAGCAAAACTATCACCATGGTCTGCCGTCCAGATTACCACCACCACGATAGTCAGCCGCCTGGTCAACACTATCACAGCGGTCTGACGTCCAGGTTAAAACAACCTCGATAGTCTGCCGCCTATTTAACTCCATCACAATGGTCTGCGTTTTGACCACCACGATAGTCAGCCGGAGTACCACCACTACCATGGACTACCAATCACTGAACTAAACTGAATGTCACGCATGTCAGCACGCTGAATGTCATTGGCTGCATCACGCTACGTGTGAGACGCAACAAGTTCTCACCGGCGACACTCACTGTAAACTTTCACACAAAGGACCAGAGCTGCGTTTGTGATCAAGTGAAACAAAGCGAACAAGAGAATGTGATACTCATCAGTTCAGACAATGATCATTGAGAATACCACCAGATCGGTTATTGGTGAGTGATTGATAGCCTACTGACAGGGGATGAATAACTTACGTTATTGATTCAGCTCTCTGAATTAGGATGACAGATTTAGTAAATATTGATCAAAGCTCTGAGATTGAAGAGGAGCGAACGGAGTGAGGAAAGGATTCGATTAAAGTTTACGCCTCGTTGCTCGATTTGAAAGGAAAAGGATTTTAAAAATCCGTTCTTATAGTCCTGGTAATAATATGGGATAACAAGCGATGAAAAAAAATTAGTTTCTGAACAGTATAATTCTTCGGAAATGAACATATGTTCTTGAAACTTTTATTGAAGGGATTATACTCGGGTGAATAAATATTTTTGACTAAAACTTTTTTAATCTTTTATTGAAATGATGCGTAGAGTTAACCATGTGCGCTGAGCGGAACTGACTGGGCTCATTTAAACTTATATCTAAGGAACGAAATCCAGGCTATTAGCAGAGGATATTTATAAAGCCATGCAAAAGTTTTGTCTCGAAAATCTCGAATCTTTGGTCTTTAATCCTTGTACTAAAAAATGATGTATGTTTCTTTGCATTTTTCGAGCTAGTAAATCATGAATAAATGCGATGTTTGATAAAAATTTCCGAAAGGTTCAACAACGTACAAAAATATTTCAGGGGAAAAATGCCCAAATAAACTATAGCCAATAGCAATTGAACCTGTTGCCTTGTAGTTTAATGAAATGGGTGAGAGATGCGCGCAGTTGAGACATATGCTCGAAACAAGCGAAAAAATTCTATTACCTACTTGAAATTAAACGTTTCCGTCAATGAGAGCGAGAAAATTTTTGAAAAAAAAACAAAAGTTGTATCGGCTATTAACTTACGTAAATATTCCATAAAATTTGATGATAAAAATCACTAAGAAGTTTAATTTAATTTTTTTCAAACACTCAACAAAAATCACTCTTCAGTTATTGTATACTTCCTTAGAATTTATTTTCATACAACAATTCATCGTACTTATTTTCATGTATGTTAGAAATTTAGAAGACAACTTAAATTATTAATTCTTTTTCGGGTCTTTTATGAAACCATTTCACGTAATAAAAAACTGTTCTTCTGATCCCTTTACTACCTTATAAAATTCTAACCGTGTGTGTTTGTACGCCTTTAAACTGATTTAATTACTGTCCTTGGGTGGTTCATACGAATGGCATGAACAACACATGACTTGTTACATTATATATCTGGACACGTCAGTGGTTTGCTTTAAACGCTACCTTATCAGGAACTTAAAAAACGAAGAAAATTCCGATAAAATTTATCATCTTTACTAAGAAAACGTTTTGAAGTCCCGCTCCATCATCTGTTCAAACAAAAAAAAAGAATTACGTCTGATATGAAATTAAATAAATTCATTGCACTTCAATGTTTTATTTCAGACATAATTCTTTTTTTTTTCGTTTGCATTGATGATGGAGTGGGGTTCCGAGACGTTTTCTTAGTAAATATGATGAATTTTTATTGAAATTTTCTTCGTTTATATGTATTTTCGACATTTTTTTACCGTAACTGAAATAAAATGCCTTAGTAATAGGTACGCAAAAATCTCTCAATTTTGGGAGCATTTTGAATATTTCCAGTTCAAGTACTGCTCTAATAAATAATTAAAATAAATAACAGGGAATAATAACTGAAAGAGCTATAATTTCAGTTACCGAATCATAGTTTTTCGAGCTCTTCGTGAGCTCATTAGCGCCTACTCTCCGTTTTCTGAACGGAATGAGTCTATTAAGAGCAACATAAAACAAGTTTAAGGTCTGTAAAAACAACTCGTCATGCGAGGTGGCCGCGATTGAGCGTGGTTAAAATAGACATTTTAGTCATTTCGAACGACCTGTGAGGTAATTTTAACAACTCCAGTGTACATAAAGTTCTTTCTAAAGTTCTAAGTTCATCAATAGCAATGTTAAAATGAAAATTGTGAAGATTTTACGCAAAGCTTTAGTCTTTTCATGCGTTCAAAGACACTACACGGCATTTTGGTACATGTACCGTCGTTCCAACAACCAACAATAAGAGTAACAACGGTTACCTGCCAGCAACAGTAATGTCACGAGAATGGAATGCGTCTGTCACACACACATTTCCTCCATTGGGACTCGATGAGGACTAAAAATGTTCAATCGAAAAAGACGCATCTTCGTCAAACAAACAATTATCTGTAAATTCTGCACTGCGATCCTTCATGTGATTTCTCACATTCTCAATATCTAATGAAAAATATCTCTCTAATAAGAGTCACAACACATAGGTACAAGAAATTGTTCTCATTGCAAAGCTTATCAATATCCAAACATTCTAGAACGTTAAGTGAAACCTGTCTCAACCTCAGAGAAACCTGTCTCAACCTCTTTCGACCTCAGCTGCCATCTCCGTGATCCCCTCTGCTCTGCGACCAGCCCAGACTCCTTCTTCAAGAATCATTCAAAAACTGAAGGTATGCACAACACCAACAATATTCGCCATCTGACGGCATGATCTGGTAAAATTACGCTAACGAAATAAAAATCATAATATGCCCATGTATTCAACAAAACTACTTGTTTCATGTAATCCAAAGCGGTTAGTGGCAGGAAATTTATTAATTTACTAAAATTGAGAAAGACATGAAAAAATGAGGTCCAATACGAGTGTAATCTTCGACTTACATCAATGTTAAAAATGTAACCGTTACATTAATGCAAGAACGGAATAACAGAGACATGAAGATGGGGATCGTAACGCACAACACGCTTCGTCAGCAACGTTTGTTGCTCGCAAATGTGATGTAGAGCAATTTTTTACCTCCTATTTTACCTCCATTTTTAACTTCCCTCTATTTAATTGTTAAGATTATCAGGACATTTTCTCAAGTCACATCTTTATTACGAACGTACAATGCAAGCACTCCCAAAAAAGTTCAAGCCTATATTAAAATTCCACATTACCTCGAGTCCTTTTCAAACTTTCTGCGTTATTGAAGCTAGCGTGTACGATCTCACGGTCCAGACCTCATCTGATCCAGTGGAGCTCGCTCAGTAAACACCGCGCAGTCGGCTCTGCAGCCCATAATGTTGTACAGGATCAGCGGACGCGGACTCATAGCCCTTCTCTGTGCTACTCGAGGTTCCCATGAAGCGTTCATTTCGAGCTTGTGATATCCAGGCACGATGCTGTGATGTTTGACGGGTACAGATTTCATCAAGGAGCTCATAACTGAGACATTTGCATGCGCTGCAACACTATCATCTCCCGAATATTATGAGTAAAAGCCCGTGCTGGATGTTCATTCCGCAGACTTATGAACCCGAACCAGACTAGCTTTACTCCCGAGCTTACGCGAGATGAAAGTGGGCGTATACATACAGCGATCTCGCGTTCTTGCCAGGTCGTAACTTTGAAATCATTACCTTGTATTACATTCGCTGAGTTACGTACCCGAACACACCGCGTTGACTTAGGCCCGAGTTGACTTAGGCATGGTTGACTTAAGTATGGTAAGGTCCATTGTTGACTGGATAGCACGCTACAATTATAAACCTTATTTCTGAGCTTAAAAGAACTTGTTACCACTAGCCAGTTTCCGTTGAAAGTTGAAGTGAGTCAACCGAACCCGCACTATTAAATTTATCATTTTGAAAATTTATCATTTTGATTTATCACTCTAAAACTGAGTTAAAGCCGGTCAGCAGAACGTACGAACGTACTGGGCGTTGTGTGTAGTAATCTTTGCATCAGATCTTCGAATAATAAAATCGCTGTTAACACAGATCCAGCGTATAACCAGGGCTAGCGTTATTAGTTAATATTGCAGTATAAGGCAGGCATTAGGCGAGCGCTACAGACCTGCACTGGCCGAGGCCGCATTTCAGCTTCTAGCTTCAGGCGAGGCAACAACGGCGGGACAATTTTTCATTTATATTTTCTCTGCCTTGGATCTTGTAGGCCTGATCTTCCGCTGCTCATTATGAAATCTAGTGCAGCATAGCGTGTTGGTTGTGTCTTCTAGTGCAGCATAGCGTGTTGGTTGTGTCTTCTAGTGCAGCATAGCGTGTTGGTTGTGCCCTCTAGTGCAGCATAACGTGTTGGTTGTGCCCTCTAGTGCAGCATAGCGTGTTGGTTGTGCCCTCTAGTGCAGCATTGCGTGTTGGTTGTGTCTTCTAGTGCAGCATAGCGTGTTGGTTGTGTCTTCTAGTGCAGCATAGCGTGTTGGTTGTGTCTTCTAGTGCAGCATAGCGTGTTGGTTGTGTCTTCTAGTGCAGCATAGCGTGTTGGTTGTGTCTTCTAGTACAGCATAGCGTGTTGGTTGTGTCTTCTAGTGCAGCATAGCGTGTTGGTTGTGTCTTCTAGTGCAGCATAGCGTGTTGGTTGTGTCTTCTAGTGCAGCATAGCGTGTTGGTTGTGTCTTCTAGTGCAACATAGCGTGTTGGTTGTGTCTTCTAGTGCAGCATAGCGTATTGGTTGTGCCTTCTAGTGCAGCATAGCGTGTTGGTTGTGTCTTCTAGTGCAGCATAGCGTGTTGGTTGTGTCTTCTAGTGCAGCATAGCGTGTTGGTTGTGCCTTCTAGTGCAGCATAGCGTGTTGGTTGTGTCTTCTAGTGCAGCATAGCGTGTTGGTTGTGCCTTCTAGTGCAGCATAGCGTGTTGGTTGTGTCTTCTAGTGCAGCATAGCGTGTTGGTTGTGTCTTCTAGTGCAGCATTGCGTGTTGGTTGTGTCTTCTAGTGCAGCATAGCGTGTTGGTTGTGTCTTCTAGTGCAGCATAGCGTGTTAGTTGTGCCTTCTAGTGCAGCATAGCGTGTTGGTTGTGTCTTCTAGTGCAGCATAGCGTGTTGGTTGTGTCTTCTAGTGCAGCATAGCGTGTTGGTTGTGTCTTCTAGTGCAGCATAGCGTGTTGGTTGTGTCTTCTAGTGCAGCATAGCGTGTTGGTTGTGTCTTCTAGTGCAGCATAGCGTGTTGGTTGTGTCTTCTAGTGCAGCATAGCGTGTTGGTTGTGTCTTCTAGTGCAGCATAGCGTGTTGGTTGTGCCTTCTAGTGCAGCATAGCGTGTTGGTTGTGTCTTCTAGTGCAGCATAGCGTGTTGGTTGTGTCTTCTAGTGCAGCATAGCGTGTTGGTTGTGCCTTCTGGTGCAGCATAGCGTGTTGGTTGTGTCTTCTAGTGCAGCATAGCGTGTTGGTTTTGCCTTCTAGTGCAGCATAGCGTGTTGGTTGTGTCTTCTAGTGCAGCATAGCGTGTTGGTTGTGTCTTCTAGTGCAGCATAGCGTGTTGGTTGTGTCTTCTAGTGCAGCATAGCGTGTTGGTTGTGTCTTCTAGTGCAGCATAGCGTGTTGGTTGTGCCTTCTAGTGCAGCATAGCGTGTTGGTTGTGTCTTCTAGTGCAGCATAGCGTGTTAGTTGTGTCTTCTAGTGCAGCATAGCGTGTTGGTTGTGTCTTCTAGTGCAGCATAGCGTGTTGGTTGTGTCTTCTAGTGCAGCATAGCGTGTTGGTTGTGTCTTCTAGTGCAGCATAGCGTGTTGGTTGTGTCTTCTAGTGCAGCATAGTGTGTTGGTTGTGTCTTCTAGTGCAGCATAGCGTGTTGGTTGTGTCTTCTAGTGCAGCATAGCGTGTTGGTTGTGCCTTCTAGTGCAGCATAGCGTATTGGTTGTGCCTTCTAGTGCAGCATAGCGTGTTGGTTGTGTCTTCTAGTGCAGCATAGCGTGTTGGTTGTGTCTTCTAGTGCAGCATAGTGTGTTGGTTGTGTCTTCTAGTGCAGCATAGCGTGTTGGTTGTGTCTTCTAGTGCAGCATAGCGTATTGGTTGTGTCTTCTAGTGCAGCATAGCGTGTTGGTTGTGTCTTCTAGTGCAGCATAGCGTGTTGGTTGTGTCTTCTAGTGCAGCATAGCGTGTTGGTTGTGCCCTCTAGTGCAGCATAGCGTGTTGGTTGTGTCTTCTAGTGCAGCATAGCGTGTTGGTTGTGTCTTCTAGTGCAGCATAGCGTGTTGGTTGTGCCCTCTAGTGCAGCATAGCGTGTTGATTGTGCCTTCTAGTGCAGCATAGCGTGTTGGTTGTGTCTTCTAGTGCAGCATAGCGTGTTGGTTGTGTCTTCTAGTGCAGCATAGCGTATTGGTTGTGCCTTCTAGTGCAGCATAGCGTGTTGGTTGTGTCTTCTAGTGAAGCATAGCGTGTTGGTTGTGCCCTCTAGTGCAGCATAGCGTATTGGTTGTGTCTTCTAGTGCAGCATAGCGTGTTGGTTGTGTCTTCTAGTGCAGCATAGCGTGTTGGTTGTGTCTTCTAGTGCAGCATAGCGTGTTGGTTGTGCCTTCTAGTGCAGCATAGCGTGTTGGTTGTGCCTTCTAGTGCAGCATAGCGTGTTGGTTGTGTCTTCTAGTGCAGCATAGCGTGTTGGTTGTGCCTTCTAGTGCAGCATAGCGTGTTGGTTGTGCCTTCTAGTGCAGCATAGCGTGTTGGTTGTGCCTTCTAGTGCAGCATAGCGTGTTGGTTGTGCCTTCTAGTGCAGCATAGCGTGTTGGTTGTGCCTTCTAGTGCAGCATAGCGTGTTGGTTGTGCCTTCTAGTGCATCATAGCGTGTTGGTTGTGTCTTCTAGTGCAGCATAGCGTGTTGGTTGTGCCTTCTAGTGCAGCATAGCGTGTTGGTTGTGCCTTCTAGTGCAGCATAGCGTGTTGGTTGTGCCTTCTAGTGCAGCATAGCGTGTTGGTTGTGCCTTCTAGTGCAGCATAGCGTGTTGGTTGTGCCTTCTAGTGCAGCATAGCGTGTTGGTTGTGCCTTCTAGTGCAGCATAGCGTGTTGGTTGTGTCTTCTAGTGCAGCATAGCGTGTTGGTTGTGCCTTCTAGTGCAGCATAGCGTGTTGGTTGTGCCTTCTAGTGCAGCATAGCGTGTTGGTTGTGCCTTCTAGTGCAGCATAGCGTGTTGGTTGTGTCTTCTAGTGCAGCATAGCGTGTTGGTTGTGCCTTCTAGTGCAGCATAGCGTGTTGGTTGTGTCTTCTAGTGCAGCATAGCGCATAGCAGTAAACAATATTCTATATGCATGCGGACTCAAAAATACTTACAAAATTCAGAAGAGAACTTGAATTATTCATACCTTTTCATCGCTCCGTAATGAAGAACTATTCATCTAAAGCTTTTATTGACAGATAAAATTTGGAAGTAGTTCGGATAAGTAAGCGTTCGTAAGCCTTCAAATTCATTTAATTACTGTGCTTGTGTGACTCATACGAGAAAATAAAATTCACACAAAACAGAGACCCGACTTAGGTCGCCACCTCTACACAGCGGCGGCAGCGAGGGGAAGACGCGCTGCTCACAGCACAATTCAGAGGGCCATTGCACAAGTCATGTTCTGCAGCTGCCACTCAATTTTAGTTAAATACTGGAAGCTCTCAACGGGGTCACGAGACCCTGTAGAGTTTTTAATGTATTATTCAGCCGCGTGACGGGAAATCACCTTAGTTGTTGTATAGGGGCAGTGGCAAGCATGCAGATCGGTGCTTGTTGCTTGAATTGTCGCGTGCAGAGAAGTTTTCTTCTTTTTTTTTTGTTCATGCTGGATATTTGAGTCTCTGCGTTGCCCAGCTGTTGAGTTACCGAGCAGCTAAAATGGGCAGATTTTTTTGACGTGTATTCGACAGAACTTTGAGAAGCAACAGGCTACGAAGATTGCTGTAGCAGACATTTGAAGATTTGAAGAAAATCTTCTCGTGGAATACCCGACTGGCGAAAAGTTGAGGAGAATGGTGAGTGGGGTTTTTTCATAGTATTGAGTGACGAGGAGTTATAGAGGAGCTTCCATGTTTCATTATTTAAAAATTAAAAGACGTAGTGACTTTCAGATGATTATAAAGTCGACTACAGATGATGTCAAAATGATAATGATAATAGAGTAGTTATGTTGGTAAATGATGGTTAGTAGTTAGATGAATGTAAAGTCGACTACATGTTGAAAATGGCCATAAAACAAAACAAAATTATAAACTTAATTCTTCGTCTTCTGACTAATCCCTTACCATTGTGATAAATTTCATGGACTATCATTAGCAGAACGTGTTTAGCTATAGCTGAATAACAGTTCTATAAGGTTTGTTAAAAAAAATAGCGTAAGATTCTAATTTGCTTTTACTTTTCCCAAAGAGGAGCACACCAAGATTTTAGCTTAAATTTTTTCCAACTTAGTAGCAATCTCTCATGAAATTGGTAATGGCACGAAAAAAATCGATCTTGCTTTTATCATTGATTTCATATTAAAATATCGGCGACCTAATTTGACATTTCTTTCTCATCATTTTGATTGAACTGCACACAGTCGTATGTAAAGTTTTTGTTCTCTGATACGAGACAGAAATACCAAAACATATGGGAAATATTGCTAGACATGTATCATAATTTTTAACTGCTACCTTTAGCGAACCTACTTAATTTCAACAAAAATTCTTCTGGTGTACTTTTTCAGGTTTTTACGAGCGGAAATGAGCTAAATTGAAATATTACGTGAAAGGCCTGCTACAAAAAGAAATGACGGCAGAACAACACAAGTAGTCAAAATCAATGCCAAGCGCACCTCCCGTGCCTGAACGAGATAGACAGTTAGTAATTCAAAAACAACCACTCTACCTAGTCAGACGAAAAAGTGCTTTTCAAAAAAAATTTGATTTCAGCTCAAAAACTTCTCATAAATGGAGTCGTTGCACGCTTTTACTTTCGTTTGGTTGTTTGTTTATTCGTTTTTCAGTCGGTAGCCAAAAAACTAGTTTGAGCTCATCGAAGACCATCATCAATATACGGTACTTCATACATTTAGAAGATGTCAAGCTAGCTCCAGGTTGACTAGTTCATTCTCTCGCATTAATCGATCTAAAATTACTTAAAAATAATTTCCTCTTCTAGCCGATGAAGATGTCCACACTATTTTATTCTCTTACACTAATTGATCTAAAATTACTTGGAAATAATTTTCTCTTCTAGCCGATGGGGGAGCCCACAAGAGCTGTTAGGAATTCGGTGCCCCTCTGTTGTAAATATGACTTCTCAACTTCTCTCAGCGAGCGATCTCAAAGTGTCAGTCCACTTCTGAATCGTCGCTGTTTGTTCACAGGTTAATTTGTAAGCCATGTTATTAGAGTCTGATATCATGTGAGTTATTTATTAAAGAACGATTTTTCGATAGTTTCTTTCAGTCGCATCTAACTTTAAATAAAATTGACGATTTCACCCTTAAATTTTTAGCTGACTTATTCTACACATCACCTAATTATCTCATTTGCTCGTTTGAATGTTTCCTCTGAGAAAATATTATTTGCAGAACAAATTTCATGATGCTGTCAGTAGTTAAACTCAATATGAATCCATGACCGCATATTAAATATCTGAGATGTACGCAAAAGAAAAACTGCTTCTTCTTTTAGTCCCTTGAGTTTGTTCAGACTCGTACACTAAGCTCAAGAAATACACATATTTAATCAACCAAACTTACCTCCCTCATAGCCATTTATCTCATGTTTCTCATGTTTAAGTGAGTTTCAAATCCTTGTGTCCCCAAAATACATCTCCATTCTCGTTCTCAATTTATTTAGCTTCGAGACGGTGCTTACCTTTTCCCTAACAATGACTTCCTTATTTTATGCGAGTAAATAATACCCTATGGCAGAAATTTCTTCCCCCGAATAACGAGCAAATCTGCTCGCTCGCTCCCACAAATTTTCTAACTCGCTTCGGTTGGTGAGGACGGAATCTGTTTTTCTAAGCTCAAGATTATGCGTCAAGAAATGACTACTTCTTAATGGTGAGCCAAAGTTTGGAATTCTTGCAGAGCGAATCATTTTGAGAAAAGGAGCTGACGGGAAACTTTTAGAATTTCGTGCGTGAGCGTACCAAATAACAGCGAAATGAATGAATTTGTTCATTTTATCTTTGAGTCGCGTTTATCGTAGCTTGACCCTTGGTATCAAGAAGTGATTGGATGTTTTTGATTAGTTCATTACCTCAAACATCGGAAAAAGCAACGTGCAGCAGAATTTCATATAACCGGAATTAAGCGAATTTCCATTTTCAGTGACTTAAATCCGAATTTTTACTCAATATAAAACCTAAATAACTCAATTCCAGACAAGAAAATCTTCATCCGACTTGAAGCATTAATTGTGTAGATTAGCGAGCACGAGAGAAAATCATTTCATCTTAACTTACGTACTTACTGTCTGCTGATGAGGAAAGTAAATTCAATTCTGGAAAAGATTTTTATTGTTGAATGAAGAGGTGTAGCGTAGGCCCGCCATTGTTTATCATGAGCGTTTACAGAAAATTAGTGGCAGGAACAAAAGATTGGATTTATGTAGACCAAGACACCTACTTGTGGTCACATTTCATCTAAGATATGACTATACGAAGGACTAGGCATCTAGCAATTCGACGATGTAGCCAGATGTCGAGCAGCCTTCAAGGCCTAATAATTCTTGCTAAAAAGCCAAAGATCAGAAAATGTTGCTAGAAAAACGGCCATCTTGCATTCCTCACCACAACATCCGGACGCAATTTGGCATAAAAATTCTCACCAAAGCATTCATTTATCTTTCTAGGATACAAGTTCAAGTACCTATGCCTTTCAATTACGATCTTTTGAAATATATTTATACTGGGAAGCGCACGAATGATATTCATTAAGATCCTTTCAAAATGGAAACACAGAAACTCCAAAGACTTAAAAAAAACAGACATTATTTTACTTGCTTATGGGCGAAATTATTTTACATAGCTATTACAAGGTTACCCAAAGCATTTATCACAGAAGGTCACTAAACAATTACCGAAAACCAATTCATTTCCTAAATTGTAGTGTCGAAGCTGACTGTGGACGCTAGAATGGCTTTTCCAGTCGACCTCAAGCACTTCATGCTTTGACTCTTGGGAATCATATTTGTGCTTTAAAGCACCCAAGCTTTCAGCTGAGCACACTTCTATTTGTTTTCGATTTAGTAGATCAAGGAACAGCGGAGTGAATCAAAGCGGCGGTTGCATCCAAGTCAATGGGCAGCGCATGGAGCAGCAAAGTGCGGCCAAATTCGACCGTCCTTTGCTCGACTCAATTGGAATGGCCGCAGCGAATTTTTACTGTAATGGTTCTGATATCTGCCCGCGTCCTAATGAAATGCATCTATGCTCAGAATAATAATTGTGTGAGTAGTGGGTGAGCAATTCTTTGTGCTTGAAAAAGTTGGAGTGTGTCTTAATGAAATGCGTCTTTTCTGGGTACGATAATTGTGTTGGGGGTTGGTAAACTATTCTTTATTCTTCAAAGACGAAGGAGTGCGGAATCTTTTTTATCCACAAACATCGGAACCATTCGAAGAGAATTGCTATAATCTGAGGACTGCAAGTTTGAAGTTTTTTGGAAATGGTGAGTGGAAGAGTGAAGACACGGATTTATTAGCGGATAATGTTTATAAAAATTTATTCATTTACAGGTCATAACGTGATTCTTCCCCAATTAGTGCTCACAAAAGAAAAATATTATTTTGGTCTTTATAGCAATTCGTGTTGTTGACCTCCACAGCTCAACCACTTCAATTTTACCTTAGAACTAGTTTTATGGTAAGTTTTTTGCGGTATGAATCTTCATTTTTCATTCAAATCTTGGATCATTCAAATATTCCCCGTCACGTGGAAGCTAGTGAGATTTTCTACATGTTCTTCACTAACGAAGCTCTGCTGTGACTGCTAAACGTAAGCTTAAGATTTAACCGCGACAATACTTATCTGAGACAAGTCGCTGACCATTAAAATGTGCACAAACTTCCTGAATATTGGGGAAAAAATCGTTTGTTCAACAACCCACGTCTACGATCCGTCATAACGCTCCCCAACCGCTATTCAATTACATTTTTATTAATTTCCTGAGCATTAAGTTGATTTTTCTAACAAACTTTTAAGAAACAGAAGCTGTATCACGGTGGCAAGACTTCACAAATTTTGTATTCAATAATTATGGCTACATTTGACCGATAATATGGTCTAGCTGAAATGCATCAAACGAAAAGAGACCAATTTGAGTCGAGCCAGCGCTCTAAAATGGAATTCAATTATTCTCCTTTCATACTTCCTGTTTATGCATCACTGCGCATAATTTTATTAGTTTCAGTTGAATTGAACTCCACAGCTAACAAAGGCAGCTCTAAAGACCGGAAGGAATTCTTCCGCCTGAGAGAAGGCCGTGTCATGAGTGATGGAAGCCTACGAGTGTGTTCTGGTACGTCGTGAAGCCTCTCGAGTCTTGTGACACTGACAGCTCTATGACTTTTAGATTCATGAAATTTTCAATAACCTAATGTACAAACCACTTTTGGATCTTTTATACCATTTTGTACACTATATTCTTTTGTATCTTTCTGTAACTTTTTGTACGCTTTATACTTTTCGTATTAAAATTTGATTAAAATCCTAAGCTCTGAAACACCTTCGGCATTTGAACACCTTTTTGTACACTTTTGTACTACTTTTGTATCTATTGTGCAAACCCCTTTAGCTCGGCTTTCTTCAAAAATTTCGACTGCTAGCTTAAAAAAAATAAGCAATCAGAGCAGAGCGCTCCTCTGTTGTCCTTAGATTTCCCATTGCGCAAAAAATTTATATTCTAAGATAAATAATCGGTTAAGCTGAATGAATTGTCAACAATGAAACTGATGATCAAAGTAAGACGCTATTTTAGAAATATCGCACATGTCGACCAGTTTTTTTAGGAATGAAATTGTAATTTATGTACTTCAATTCTGTTATATCTGTATAGGGTATTCGCAATGAAAGTGTTCCCTTGTTTCGCTCGTTCCAAAATCTCGAAACGATTTCTTTGGAACTATAAGTTTATTCCAAGCAGTACAATAGAACGTTGGGTAATAGTGATAAAAACTTACTATATTAGACGTTATTGCACACCTACCGCACGGAAGTCGAGCGCTCACATGCCTTAGCAAAAGCTGTACAGTCGCAGGCGCAACAGTTGTAGGAGATTCCCGGCGTAATTGCAAACTTCTGCCAAGAAACTTTTTTATGACGCGCCCTTGATAAATGGCCTTTAATTTTTTCAGGCATCAATAAATTACGTTAGAGGAGTGGAGATCGCAGAGTGTAAACACCTTTATGCTAGTCTCCCTAGCTAGTGTCGTGAATGGGACTGAACTTGTGATTTGAGTGTAAGTCTTTGCCTAACGTTTTTGAAAAACGTTGGGAAGTACATATTCGAGGGCCATTTGAATAACACTGATCTGGTTTATTATACATTTTGATTATCTATTTTCGCTCAATAAAGATTTTAGCATAATTTAAATGAGTATTTTTTTTATTGCTTTCCTGTATCTTTCAATTGATGTGTTATACATGATACTATTTATTTCTTGCCTAAGCAATAGAAAAGCCATGAACTCAAATTATTGTAGTGTCCACACAATGTACATAAAATAATAATATTGTGATTTTCAACATCGCATTTTGTCCGCTAACAACACAGACTAGGAATAATTGCTTCAATAATACGCGATTTAGATGTCATCTGATCTCTGAGAGTTCGAACCTGTAGTCATGATCATATTAACTTTCAATTGTTCCTGAGTCCTCCGAAGAGTAAAACGCCTGAGAAGATTCAAAACAGCAATCAGAAGAATTTTTATCTTGTCAATCACCATAAAATGCCTCAGGGGGCAATTGTTGTACTTTTGCCTCGTTAAGAAACAGAAAAACACTTCCGATGACGATTAGCTGTAGCTTTGTCTCGTTAAAATACAGAAATATGATTTCGGCAGCAATTACTTGCAGTTTTGAATAAATCCTGCGAATATTCCCCGATGACAACTAATGGAACTTTTGTCTCGTAAATCCCCTGAACTTGGCTTCCGAGGCCAATTACTTGTTGTTTTGCTCTGCATGTCGCCATAAGAAACTTTTGATGCCAATCAACGTGTGAATTATGTCATTGATGTTGAGCAGAAGCGCTCTTGTGGTAGTAGATCCTGGACTGATTTTTAACAATTTATGCTGTATTCTGTTGATAGATTATATATTGAAAGCTTGAAGTTCTACCGATTGCGAAAATTATATTCAAAAACATCGATCATTGTCTGTCGAGTTTTGTATTACACGTGCACGAGATTGAAATGTGTACATCAGTTTTAAAATTAATTTCATTTGAATTTGCGAGTTGATAATTTTAGAACTCTCGATTTGATCATTTCGTTTAAAGAGGCGTCCTGCTTATCCGAATAACGATGTGCGTACCAAGAGATATTCATTCATGAGTTGCATTCCTTAATTCCATTTTCCAAAAAGCTGGAATATCATTTTCCAAAAAGCTGGAATCCTATTTTCCAAAAAAGCCGGAAAACTATTTTCCAAAAAGCTGGAATTTCATTTTCCAAAAACCCGGAATCCCATTTTCCAAAAAGCCAAAATACCATTTTCCAAAAAGCTGAAATAACAATTTCTAAAAAGCTGGAATACCATATTCCAAAAAGCTGGAATACCATTTTTCAAAAAACTGAATTATATAAGTCTTATTACCTGCAGACACATTTTGCATTTAATTATTCAAATTGTACTGGTACCTTTCCGCAGTCGACTTATATTCTGCACAGGTTCCAGCTCTCAAGGTTCTAAGGACAGCACTTGCAATGATCTGCATCATCGTTCCAAAAGTAATATCGCCCATTCCAGTATGCTAAAAAATGAATCGCTGCCATGAAACGCGTACTTTCTGCGATGGTGACCCCGTGCCTATTATCGAATGAAGAAAACTCATTAGCGACTGCAAAAATCTCCCATTTATTGGCTCGTAAATATCAGGGAAATAATTCTCAACAATAGAAATGAACTCTCGTTCTCACAGACAAGTCTTCAGCTCATACCCTCAGGATGAATTTTTAAAGATCTACGCGAAATAAGACTGAAAACCTTACTTCAAAGGCCCCAGATGTTTCATGTTAATGGGAAGCCTCAGAATTGATGTCTAATGTCAGGATTATTAGAGTATATTATTTGAATTTATGAAGGGAATTTAGCAGTCTTGGACATCAAACAGTAATAACTTTCAAGATCCTGATAGTTGTAATACTTTGAATACACATATAGTTTTTCCCAAACAATGCTTGCTCAATGCATTGTAATTTTCGTTGTCATGTCTTAAACGTATGAGGGGCATGGCAAGGGTTTAATTTTTTGATTGAGGCGCAACTTTGACTGGGCACAACTTTGAGCTCATGAGCTTCGCAAAGATGAAGTTGTATAAGCAAGAAAAATGTTGTATAATTAGAAAAAAAATTGAACAACTAAGAGAAATATTGCGTCGTTTAGAAAAATGTTACATATCTGAATAATACTTCGCATGGTTAAGTGAAGTGCTGCACTATTAAAATGAAGGTTTAAATGAAATGCGGCATTATTGAAGGATTTATTACACAGGGTTTTATTAGTAAGAGAATAATACGTCATTAGTGCCGGGCTTGTGTGACTGGTTACGGTAATTTAATGAGACGCTTACAGATTTTTACAAGCGAAAATACTCAAATTTTGGCTATTTTCGAAGCAAGTTCTGTCATGAAGACAAGACCACTCAGCGACTTGACAAGCCGGCACGGTTCAAAATGTAATTCATGGAGCCGTTTTCTAGAATAATTACCAACAGCATACACTGATCGAATTGCGCGATGTAATCAATGGACCAGTTTTCTAGAATAATTTTTTAGGATTCACGAGACGAATTATAAGAAATGTAGTATTCGAATTTGTTCTCCATAATAATTTTTTACAGGATCCGCCAGTGGAATTTAATTCTTACCCTTATATTCTAGCATAATTGTTCACGATCCGCCGGTAGAATTATGAGAGATGAAATTCTCAAACCATTTTCCTGGATACCTTTGAATGGTTTCGGACCCCTCACCGCCAGCGCAGTTCTGCCTCAACCGTACGAGCGGGAAACCTCTCTAGAGGATCGACCAAATTGGCTTCGAACCTGATTGGTTACTTCGACCGGCGGGCAACTGCCAATATTCCGTGAGTTGCTGCAACTTCTTTTAATTATAGATATTGAAGTTTTACCTGCTCCCTGTACCAAAATATGCTCTCGAAAAGCATTTGAAAAATGACAATGATGTTTTTTATACATCCTACAAGCTTCCTGCGAGCGTGCTATCAGTATTTTGTCAATGTTAACATTATCATTTACATGACTTGATAATTTCTAATATTGTATTGACTCGAATGTTCTGGACTGATCCCGAATTCCCGTGTAAAGTGAAAAAAGGAATTAACAATTATGTGTTATGAAAATCCACTCTATAAAGTTCTAAAATCCCTCAGATTTGATAATTTTTCGCAAGGACTGAGGAAAACTTTTAAGAAATTATCTTGAGAAGCAAAGAACATTTCCGACGGAAAAAAACTGGGATAATTTTAAGACACATAAGAATCCAATTTAACCAGCCAATTTCTGCAATTTCGGAGTTCGTAACAAGTTAGAAGGCAAAATGAGCAATGGCAAGGTCAGGACGATAGGTGGATCTCGAGGGACAGATCGTTAGTTACTTGAGAGAGTTAAAATTGCATTGCCAAGAATTTCCAGAGTCAGACGGCCATTAGTGCTGAGTAAAAATACTGTGCTACACTATGCAGTACAAAACTGAACACTGCAAATACATTACTTTATCATAGAATACTGTACTATATAGTATATATACAGCATCAGAATATATCAGAAAAACAGTTGGTACTACACTAAAAAGTACAAATGCAGTAATATGATATACAGTATGTCTCAAAACCCGAACCAAGTATTTATTTCCCGTATCAGTAATACCATCACATGAATATCATAAGCATTTAATTTCAAGCAAAATTATGTAGTATTACTGATTACTACTGATACGGGAAATAATTACGGGTATTATTGATACGGGAAAATAAATACTCGGTTCGGGTTTTGTGGGACATACTGTACATATCAAGATCATTACTGCACTATGCAGTCCATATAGCATGCATCCTATACAGTACAAATGCAGTACTATATTATAGAGTACTATGCTGTAGAGTACAAAGACAGTACTGTACTACAGATAACAGCTGTTTAAGCCAGCAAAAGCAGAGAGTGTAATCTTTGTTGGTTACAGGCATTTCAACCTATATTGTAACTGAATTCCAATGGCATTTAAAAAAGAGAATGCGAATCTAATAAACCTAAATTGGCCTTGAGTACTGTCCTAGAAAAATGATCATTCACGGCGTAAAACCTCAACCTCGTCTGTAATGCCAAATTTTTTATCAATTTCATGTTTGAAATTAAACTTTTGCGTTTTCGCAGGTCAGTCTGACCTCGAAAACTGTTTTGCTGGCACATGTTCGCAATTTTCATTTTCCTGCAAATTCTTTTTTTTTAATTTGAAATTACCTGCAAACTTTATGTTTTTGGCACCCTTGTTCAACCTGTAGTTAAATCAGCCTTGAGGTATCAGGCAAATTAAAAAGTTCAAACGGCAAGCGTTTGTGAAATTATCGAATCGTACGTTGAAGCCATTCTAAACGCCAAATGTAGGTCAGAGGTCTTAATTTGTCGTTCTTTTCCATTCCTCTAACTTCTGAGGCCCATTTCAAAAAATACCCTGGAGCAACTATTTTGAAATCGAGCTTCACTTATACTCATTCGTGATTTTTTCACTGAAATTCAATATACCTCATCCTAGAATTGTTCCTGGAGGGAAATTTTTCAAAAATATAGCATTTGTTCTCCGGAATACGATGGAAAATTGTAGAGATTTTCTAACAAGCTTGAACGTCGTGGATGAGACTCACGACGAGGATGAAATGCAGGAAGGCACTCCATTTACAAGATTAAGACACAGATTTAAAAAAAAATCACATGTCGCATGTTTATATTAAGCCGAACGAGTTTCAAAGTTCATAGCTTGCCACAAGAAAACATCTTAAAAATTTTGTAATATTTCACGAAAGTTTACTCTAACGACAGGGTAGGTTTATATTCTGTTTTAATTGTTAATTTTTGGTTCGTTTTTCCATGTGACAAAAATTCATTCAAAATATATAATTGAATATTACGATAGTTTTTATTTCTATTATTAAAATTTAATTACAATTGATATTCGTGCAGTTCATTTGGGGACAATTTTTTAACGAATTTTTTTCGTTAGCCTACAAATAACACCTATGTTGACCCCAGATTTTTCATTCCCCTGACATAGAAAACCTGACCTAATACTTACCCTGCACAGAAAACTTCTAGCGTCTAGACAGACACTACAAAACGTTCACTCGCTCATTGAAAAAAATTCGAAATACTCTAACTCTACGGAGAAAATTTTGAAACTTTGAGGTGTCAAAATATGTCCAAAAAGCTAGCACATGTGAAGGCCGTAAACATTTCGGAGCAGCGTGAGGCTGCGGAAGCAAGTCTAGACTCCGGATAGCAAACACAGATAACGTCTTTCTCTTCCGAGCCTGGCTTATGGACTGACGGCTGGGAGAAAAGCTTTTACTTCAAAAATTCCATTACGGATGATGCATAGAATTTGTTCAACTAGACTGAAAGTTTGTATTAGTCACATGAGCTTACCATGGACCTTCATGTGATATTATTGTTAGACTAATGTGTGGTTAAGGTTTTGATTTTGTAGCGTTGTATCAATATTTTCATTTGCATGGTTGGGACATCTACCACGGTATGTGAGTTTTTGCCTTGGAGATTTCCCATTTCGCGTTTAGATGCACCAGAGGAAAAATTTTTTCAAAGCGCAATGCCCAAAACTAATTTATTTTTATGTTTAGCATGGATTCATTATTTGTATATAATTATGGTTAACATAAGGTCAGCTTAGCAAAAGGCCAGTCTGAAAAAAATTGGCTTGTGATGTTGGCTTAGCATTTCGTGGGCTATAATATATACTTGTTCATTGTAAAAGAGAAGAGCGAAGAAACACCAGTAAATTTCCCAGAAAGCTCACCAGTAAATTTAAGTCTAGGGTCAGGCGGATGTTTTTGAAACCACGCATCATAATTCGAGAGTGAAATTCATTCACAATTGAATCATGAATTTACCGAAGCCCACAAAATTTGATCTATGTAATATTTTGGAAAGGTCGTTGCAATGAAGTGAGGCCTGAACTCTATCGAAAAAAAAAACAAATTTGATCAATGTAATATTTTGGGAAGGTCGTAGCACTGAAGTGAGACCTGAACTCGGTCGACAAAAAACAAATTCGATCAATGTAATATTTTGGGACTGTCGTAGCACTGAAGTGAGACCTGAACTCGGTCGAAGAACCCAAATTTGATCAATGTAATATTTTAAGGAAGGACCGAACTCTGCATGCCCCCACGCCTCCAGCTCTGCCTTCACTAAGGAGACTTCTTTAGGAGCCATCCAGCCGCGGAAATAAATTCCGAAGCCTTGCATACAAATCCGAATAGAAATCGAGCCCTGGACTTAAATTCAAATAATGAAGGAGGGCGAGGAAGTTTCTTGCTCCCTAGCGCGGATTTCAAAGACTGACTTAATGTACTGCAGTAGTGACCGAAGTTAAATTTTCGGAAACATTCGAGGAAAGCATTGAAGTAGAAGTATTTTTAGAACTCTGTGCTGAGATTTACCGCCGCTTGGAGTCACAACTGGAGCGGTTGTGAGTGAAATGTAATATGTATAGGAACGAGGAAAGTTTTCCAACGCAGCGTGACTTTGTTCGTGCTAAATAGCGTGATTTAGTGTCTAGGAGAGGTGAGTGGTAACAGAAGATGGCAATAACTTGTTCTTTTCTCTAGTAATTTCACTGCAGTAAGTTCCCGAAAGATATTGGTCAGTTGCTGGCAATTTTTCAACAGAAGAGAGAAATAATCTACAAAAACAAAAATTGTATGAGGAAGCCTGATGAACTGTGTTAAAAAATCCGTTTATAGGGAGAATGGGTATTGCTTTTCATCCTCATTAAAAACGTGAAATACTGCAACGAAATAAATAAAATGCAGTAAAAATGATCGAGGAATTGGATTGTTTACATTGTGTGGGGAAAATTCATGAAAATAATTTGATAAAATTCATTTTATTGCTACTAGTGACAACAAAAACTAGCCAACGTTTGAAGATTAAGTTTCAACATGATTAGGACCCAAAACTGACTGAAACACAAAACAAAAATCACTGGATGAGTTAAAGCTATAGCAACAAACGTGAAAATTAAACCAATACCTCAGAAAAAAATTCGAATGAGACGTGCAATGATATACCTATTAAAATTAGTTCAACTGCTTTTTCTGGTAAAAATAAGAGAACGTTCAAAATAAGCGAGACAAAATGTTAGACTACATAAGCTTTTATCAATGCAAGAGACGTCAGAAGCATTACAATTTGGAGGTAATAACACTAGCGAGAAGGCGTTTGCAGTCAGTCTTACATCAGTCAAATTTCAAAAACAAACACTAGCAAGAGAGGTCAAAAGCAATAAAATCTCACGGGAATAACCCTAGCGAGAAGGCGGTTGCTTTTTAGTTCTACATCAGTCTAATTTCAAAAACTACTACTAGACAGTAAGTAGCTGATTTAAATTTTATACCCATCGCTCATGAGTGGACGAACATGGATTGCTATGCATTAACCCTGCGTCAGTTTTTGAGAGCAGAAAAACAGCAACTAACTATTCTACATTCCAAGTATATTGATAGCTCTCTAATAGAAAAAATGTAATTTTGCGCATCTGTTAAGCATATTTCATGACAAAAATATTTCCAAACTTTAAAAATCGGTAGAGTCAATAATGTACCAGCATTGCCGTGAGCCTTTGGAAAGTCCTATTCTGCTAATTATGCCTCTTGTTATTGAAAAGATTTTTGAAATGAAGTTAATTTAATGTTATTGTGTTTTCAGTGTTATTATTGCGCGTTTCATAGGAACGTTTGATCTTATTTTCCCCGCTCGGAAATGTCCAGGTACGAGCGGATGTGACCAGAAAGAATAATTTGATGCATGAGGCGAGATCTCAAGCAACACGGAATAGCCAGCCTCAGACTTGCTTCTTGTGCCTCTTCTTGTACTGCTTTCTGTCTGATTATTGAGGAGTAAAATATGATGACTTCCTGACAGCAGCAATAACATCCACTGCATACGGGAATAATATTTTCCATGTTTTTTCATGTTGTGGTTGTGAGGAAACCAGGGCCTGAAAAGCACAAGGAATTCAATTCTTTGCCACAGGTAGGAGATGGTGCAGAACTAAGCAGTGGATAAGCATTATAAAAAAAACTCAGCGAATTTCAAAAATATTACGAAATATGTTTTTGCGCTTGTAAGATATTGTTTTACCAAAATTAATATTTTAGAGGATAGCGCTAAGTAATTTGAACAGAAATCTAAGCGCCAGTCTTGAGAAACTACCCTCGTGTGTGTGAACTATGGAACTGGTCCCAGTTTTGCATTATGGAAATCCAAATAGAATTCTTGAATCAGATTTGAAGGTAACCTGTTCCCGGATGAACAGGTGTGCCGGATAAGTATAATATTCTTAATTTCTAAGTTGTTACAACACTTGAAGTAAATATTGGTCCACAGTTTCAACTATCATGTTAGTTTCTTGCAGCTGCAATACCTGTCAAACCTTCGCAGATGTGCAACTGAGTTTGAGTTCGCGTGATATTGTTTGGCCGAATAAAAAATTCTTTCCTTTTTCTCCAGGTACAATTAATATCGTTAGAAATTATTGAAACACTTGAGCTGCTATACCGAGTAATCATTTCACTTCTAACCATTTCCCGCCAAAAATCCTGCTTTAAGTATATATTCCATAAACTAAACCATCTTCTCCTGCCCTGAGGTACGACACAATCCGACCAGCACACGTGGCTCCAATAGGAAGACGGTATGTGCATTATTAACAGCGAAGCTTGAGGGCACGTGACGCTGTCCAATAACTCGTGCCGTATTGAGGCAGGCGGCCGTGTTCGTTAATGAGACATTAAGTGACGACTGACAGTGGCGCTTGCATCTTGCAATACAGAGAATTTAATCTAACAAAACTTCAGTATTGATGTTTTGAAGCTTGAGAATAAAAAGCTCCCCAAAAATCGCTGCACGTAAATACTTCATTAGTGAAGTAATTCCTCCTCTTTTGGTTTCGTTTTTATAGAGATTTTGCTTAAAATGGACTGTTAGTCCGAAACGTCCAGTTTTACAGAGAATTTATGGCTAGGTTGAACAAATGAAATGTTAGGTGAAGTTCAA
This sequence comes from Morinoia aosen, assembly GCA_030386875.1. Classification (NCBI taxonomy): domain Eukaryota; kingdom Metazoa; phylum Arthropoda; class Malacostraca; order Amphipoda; family Talitridae; genus Morinoia; species Morinoia aosen. The sequence continues at coordinate 2,022,335 of CM059571.1, forward strand.
AGTCAGGAGACGAGGTGAGTTAAGCTTGTGCGACGAGGTTTAAAAGGTTTTTTTCAAAATTTATGAGGATATATTGACAAATGTAGTAACTAAAGTTATTTCATTTTACTTGTCTGTTGAATTCCAATTGGTTTTCATAGTGTCCAACATGGAATCAATTCCGTTTGAATGATTTAAAATTTACGATTTTATATCTCCCACAGCAATGCGCTCCCACAGCAATGCGCTCATTTAAAATTTACGATTTTATATCTCCCACAGCAATGCGCTCCCACAGCAATGCGCTCATTTAAAATTTACGATTTTATATCTCCCACAGCAATGCGCTCCCACAGCAATGCGCTCATTTAAAATATACGATTTTATATCTCCCACAGCAATGCGCTCAAGAAAGATTCAAACCACCACGTTCTCTCTTTCTGTCTCTCTCTGCTTCTCAGGAGATTGTCACTCTGATTGCCGTGCTCACAATCGAACGAACGCTCATCATTATCCTCGGCTCTGCTCACATCTGCAACACAAACCTCGGCCGCCCATTCAGGAGCGCCATTATTTGTGACAGACTCCTGTGAGTTGGCGCGACTACCAAGCAGTTCTCATCAAGGAGGAGGAAACAAGGTAGGGTCATTTATGTGGAGGAAAATACACATCCTCTCGTTTGGCTAGCCAATAGAATGGCTTCATTTCAAACAAACCATACGACGTTACCATTGCGACATGTCGTTAGGCCAATAGTGGTGCCAGATTTGGGGCTAGCAGTGTTGTCAGATGCAATCTGAGTGCTGCTATTAGGTCGTTGCCATGACGTCAGCATTTTTACATGGCTTGCAAAAAAAGACTGGTTTGACCCTACCATGTTTTTTCTACCGTTGTTCTCATAGTCATTTTTAATTCGCCCGTCCCGATTGGGGCACGCGCCCGATTTGCTAACTTCGTTTGATGCTTGAGGCTTGACAGCACAGATTTTGTTGACTTGTTCAACCTGCAAGTTCTCATCACACCCTTGCCTAGGTACACCGTCTTTGGTAAGACCGTTGAATATGTTTTACACTGAACATGAATACTAAGTGTTACAGGTCATTTACACCATCCTTCTTCAGACAGCAATATAGACTCGTATACCATCTTGTGCTGTCTCCATAACGCCGTATGCTATCCCCCTTTACCAAGTGCTGCAACTTACCCAGTCTAACTTTCTCACCCCCTGCATGCATGATTTTCACCGCCCAAGTGATTTAATTACTTGGGCGGCGAAAAACATGCATGCTCCGGCGAAAAAGTTAGACTGGGTATGTATATCGTCCTTCATAAGACAAGTTAAATACCGTCTTATACTCTTTTCCTTTACCAAGTGTTACAACTCATGTTTATTGCCTATGATCAAAGAGGCTTACGCCGTCTTATCGCGTCTTCCAATGCCCAGTGTCACAATATCACAAACTGCAATTCTATTAAATACGCTCATTTGCATTCTTTCGTACTCGAGTTCAAACCTGGGGAGCAAACCTATCTTGTTTTAGAGTACCAAATTTTCAAGAAATCTCCGTTTCAGCTGCCGCATACCAAATAAACGGGGCTTTCCTTCCATTTTAGTATGGACATTAAAAGGCAATCCATCATACGGAAAGAATTCCCCGCAGAAACTTCCAGTCACAAAGATGAAACTGATGTCGTCTCCCAGATTTCCTTTACTTGAATTCAAAAGTAAACAGTTGCGCGTAATCCATCACAGTCGTGGCCAAACCAGTGTCGCGATGTCATCGATCATTGGCAGAAAGACAGGTCGATGCCCTGTATCTTGCAAGCAACGGAAGTTTGTCTCTACGCTTTTTCTTGGAATTTACTATATAAACAATCCACCGTTAAGTAGTAGTTTTTCTCAACGTTTTTACTTGGAATTTACTATATAAACAATCCACCGTTAAGTAGTAGTTTTTCTCAACGTTTTTACTTGGAATTTACTATATAAACAATCCACCGTTAAGTAGTAGTTTTTCTCAACGTTTTTACTTGGAATTTACTATATAAACAATCCACCGTTAAGTAGTAGTTTTTCTCAACGTTTCAACTTGGAATTAACTGTAAAAGTATTCCATCGTTAAGTTGTCTCAGCGAGCATTACACATTGTATGTATTAAACAATTGATATGCACGGGAAAACAAACATTTCATTGATCTTAAGGAGTAAATGTTTCTTTATAACAGTGGTTCCCAAACCATCTTACCTGACGCCCCCTTTTTGCTTCCAGTAGACCCGCACGCCCCCAATGCCTCTTTTTTTCATATGAAATGATTCTTACAGTTATTTCCTAGCATTGTTCAGGAAAACATATTTGTTTCTATTACATTTTAATAATGAAAGCCACTCAACCAAATAATACTAGATTCCAGTAACTAAGAAGGAAACATTTGGTTCAAAGTGAGCGAAAAAAAAGTTTGAACAATAGCAAATTGGAAAATAGAGTTGCAATTTTAAGAAAAAATAATTTGAAAACATGGTATATAATATCTGGAATGACTCATGAGACTAAGGCAAAATTTATGAACTAATTTAGTGAGATGGATGCAGCTGCTTCTTCCTCACAAGATCAGAAATTCTAGGATTAAAGGATGATAGCGCTCAACGCAAGTCATTTTCTATATCAAGTCGGTTGCGCTGTTTTGTTTCCAGGACAACAAGAGCTGAAAATCCTGCTTCACAAAGATAAGTAGAAGAAAAGGGAAGAATCAAACGAAGTGCTTCTTCACCTACTTTTGGGTACATGAGGAGATATTACACCCAAAACTCTTCTAACTTCATTGTTTCAAAGTCCCTTTTCGCGCTGGAGTCACTTTTCAAATCGATGGCTTCCTCTTGCAGTGATTCCAGTAACAACTCCACATCAGTGTTAAATGGATTCTGCACCAATGTCCAAAGAGAATTCTCCACTGAGACATCTGGAAAATAGTGCATGAATTCCTCAGCAAGGGAATGCAGATGCGATGAAACCTCTTTTGTCACGTCACACTGCTCAATGTTTCTCTTCTCAGATAAGAGCTCATTCAGATGTGAGAACGATGAAGAGTTCCCAACTTGTACTTTTCGTTTCCAAAGATGAATTTTTTCGGTGAAAGCTCTGATCACATCAGAGTGTTCAATGATGTTTGTGTTTCTTCCTTGTAACTTCAAATTGAGGTTGTTGATAGCTTCAAAAAAGTCCACAAGGTATGCTAGTGAGGGCTGAAAGTCTTCCTCTCTGAATGCTTCATACAGTTTGTCTTGTTTCTGCTTCTGCAAAAAAATTTCCACTTCATCTTTGAGCTCGTAAAGACGACTCAGCATGTTTCCCTTGAAAAGCCAGCGGACTTCGGTGTGAAACAAGACAGTCTTGTAATCAGTGCCCAAATCTGAGCAAAAAGCTGCGAAAAGCCTAGAATTCAAAGAGCTATTCTTTACAAAATTCACCACTTTTATTGCTAAATTCTGTGAACTGCGTAGATTACCAGGCAGAGTTTTGCTTGCTAATGATTGTCTGTGGATAACACAGTGAGTCCCAGTTACAGCAGGATTTTTTCTTTCAACAGCTTCACAAATCCAGGACAAGATCCAATTATTGATGAGGCACAATCAATACAAACACCGACTCCACCCACCACCGAGCAGTGGTTTAGTCTGTTAACGTGTTTCATGGCTTTGTTTTATCATTTACACGTTTTTATAATAGATTCGCTTTTTTCTGCTGTCTGAGTTTTTATTAACGTTTATATCAAGTGAATAGATATGGCGATTGAACCATCAACCTAGCAACATATATAGTACATTTAATTTGTCACACACACTTATCGCAGCCTATAGTGGAACCAACGCACACACTTCACCACATATATTCAAACTGGCGCACAAAACTCATCGCGAATTATTCACATTTCACACTTTCGATCACAACGAGTATTTCACCCAATCAACAAGACATTCCATTCTGCATCGTTCTACCCTTGCAAATCGTCAAGGTTACAATGTCATTCAACACGTGTGTGATCCAGAATTAAAGAGGGAAATAAATCCCTACCGTGGACAAGGGGAATATGTGCTCAGGTTGACGGGATGGAGTATTGGGAGTTTGTGACGAGTCCCTCAGTGGCGTCAGTGTGGTTGGTATCATTGACTTGTCCTAAACGTGTAAAGAGAGCTAGCTTAATAGAAAACGAGTTGGAGTGACTGCTATAATTATACTTTGCATGTGTGTAATGATAGATATTTTTTCTTTGAATGATTTTATTATTCTAACGTAACAAATAATTTTGAGCAGATGACTTCACGCCCCCCTTGTGTCCTCCTCGCGCCCCCTTAGGGGGGCGCGCCCCCTAGTCTGGGAACCACTGCTTTATAAGGAGTAAATGTTTCCTTATCAGGATTAAAAGTTTTTAATTAGGAGTGATGTTTCCCCATAAGGAGTAAATGTTTCCTTATAAGGCGTAAATGTGTAAGCAAAAGAATGAATTAGAAGTCTTCAAATTTCGAGGCGAAATGGAAAGGCAGGTGTTTTTTGTATAACTTTTCCTCGCGAAACACAATATGTACAATGATCGCAAAACTTAGTTTTTTAGTATCTAAATACGTATTGTGGATTACTGTAAAACATGAAAAAAAAACATTTCACTTGAGATAGTTCGAAGTAGAAATTGCACCCCAATTTTCATAGGAACTCAATAATATTTCCATGAGCGTATTATTAAATCACTGCTATTCTGGTTTTGCTTATGCTTGAGATGAAAAATTTCAAAGCGTTTCGACAAGACAGAAGGAAATCTAACGCAAAACTACAACGTTGATGTCAACATCGTTGTCCATCACAACGAGTCATAGTGCAAGTTTAAATTAACTTACCCCAGAGTGCTAATCCAAGTAAGATCATTCTAAATATATGTATATGTACTGATTCAGAACGAAAACAATGAATAGAATCCGCAATTATTTCATTCAACTTAGAACGTGGAAAATATTTTGCAAAATTACCAAATTCTCTTCACAAATAATGAGAGCAGTATCTCAACACAATTAAAAATTATTTTGCACTAACATCAATCTACACTAAAATTTGACAGCGCCAGCGCTGCATGGAAAAAAAACAATGCAATCTATGAAATATGAACAAATGACACCCTTTCGTAGCACATTGCGGCTGTTGATCGATTGGTAAACATAAGATTTTGAGGCTCGGAGTGCGGTACCAATTGGACACGTGTTATTTCCTGCAGATTTTTTTATACTAAGCTGAAAAGCATTCGCTGTTTTATTTGGCTGTAATGGTATCAAGACGGGGATTTTTTCACGTCATGAAGATGATATAATATCTTGGCGTTTCAATGTTAAAAGCTAATTGCTCTTCGGAAGAGAATATTTTTTACAGATGAGATTCGAGAAAGCCTTCCTAATTTAGTAGCTTTCATATTCTCGACGACGAAATCAAAATTCAATTTTAAAACATTATTCACATGAAATTCATACACACTAGATTATGTTCATATTATAGAATCATCATTTGAGACATCATTTGGCACCAAAACAATTCATTTAATGACCTCATATTTCAATGCATTTCAAATTACTCCTGTTCAATTGAATTCAATTGCTTCATGCCATTTTTTTTCCTTTATCATGTATTCTTATTAACAAATTTCAGCGACAAATTAAATTTGTGAAAATATTTCATCATTCTATAGAGAATATGTTTTAAAAAAAATGCGCTTTTCTCAATTTCACTCGAAGAATAAATAAAAATAAAAAAGGCAGTGGTTGCCCCCATCCAGGATCAATTTATTATAAAATCGGTAAAATAATACAGCCTTCACTTAATGCATTCGTTGCTTAATGTTATTGGCATCGTTTGAACAATTGATGTTTTAAATATTTTTCACATAGTGACGCAATATTGAAGTCCATTTAAATTCTCGATGTGATCGAGGCACGGATATCCCCAAATGGTGCAGGCATCGCTTTGCATCTCGTGGAAAAGACTGAGCGCAGAGGTCAAGCGGCAGTCGAAGACTTGCACTTCCGAGTCTTTACAGCAAAACTCCTCTTTGAGACAAATCAAGCGTATTCCTTTTCGCCTCTAAATTCAATCTTCGGGGACTTTTCCCCGTTCTCTTCTCTGAGTTGTATATTGCTTTCGGTTTTTAAAAAGCCTCTGGCTCGCTTAATCAATAATTTATGCATGTTTCGCTTTGAGAAATTTGTTTGAGGACGTTTTTTAACATGACTGACTGGGTGACGAGGTTCAGAGTGGAAAATCCCGAAATTGTTCCAAATTTGGAGTTTTGATATCCTGAGAGCATTTTACCTCATGAGTATTTTTTGGGTCTTGTGCATTTTGCAACTCTCGTATATATTCCTAAACGTACCTGATTTTGCTTGCAGCTGGATGAACCACTTTAGCCTTGTTCCTCACTCACACTCAAAATGTGATCTAAGCCGTCGTCAAATATATTTACAGCTCGCTATAGAAACACGTGCTTTATCAATTGATTTCTAACCATGATGGCTTACCATAACAATATTGCAATTTTTTGGAGATTTTCTCACAGAAAAAGGCCAATTAGGGTTTTTATTAGGGTTTATTATGATTTCCCCTAAAAGGCTCTGGTTTTTTTATCGTGTTTCTGGTTCAGTGACGAGATAAGGGAAAGCAGCTGAAAAATTTTTTGTCTTTCGCCCTCTAGCCATGGTCTGACGGAGCAAAATTGTTCACGCAAAAAGTGTGACGGTCACAATGAACAGAATCATTATATTTCGAATTAAAATAATAACTGAAATTCAAATAGTCATCATAATTGTCCCACTCATTCCCAGTGCTTATAAATATGCGCGTTTCAAGCCTTTCTATGTTTGCGTTAAAAGCCTGACGAAATTTCCACCCTTGACTAATTAGAATAACTAAAAAAAATGCAGTGAACTGCCGCATGAACGGTTGTTTATTTCAAAGGACCATCTGGTCTAAAAAGAGAACTGAAAACCATTCGAAATTGGTAATTCGAGGTAAATCTTCAATATCTTTTTTTGTTAAAACAACCCGTGGTGCAGCTGTTCACTTTTGATTCACCAATTATAACCGCGTCTTTTTCTTTCGGAACTTGTATGATGGATATATTTGCTCGTTACTGAGATATCCAGTACATTAACTTAACCGGTCAAGAGCAACCTTTTTTAGACAATTACTACTGGATCTGACGGAGGGTAACTAGTTTTGGAGTCTTGTTTTGATATTTCACGTTCCAAAGCAAATTTTGTGTTTCTTTTGAAAGCTCGTCTAATTGACTATACTTGAACAAATAAATATTGCCAAAAAAAATTAACTGAATGGAAAAAGCAACGCCAGGTAAGCACTTGCACAATTAACCCAGTTTAATTGGCTAATCAACAAATTCGCAAAAACTTTTTTAAAGTGAATGAAGACATGATCAGTAATTTACCTGAAATGAATTACGCATTGCAATATAAAGTAGAGGAGTTTGCCTCCTGAATAAATTAAACAGTAATGAAATGAACTAAGCCAAAAAGACTAGATCTCTTTCTTTCATTTTTTCGAGCACATTAAACTCTATTTCTATCAACTGCTGCGCTTGACGAGCACGCAGAGCGTGATGTCCGAAGTGCGTATAAAAGTGAATTATACGACCACTGTCACCAGGCATTCTATGTAGAACGTCAATAATTTCCCTAAAATTGCACTTAACATCATAGCGAGTCATCGCGTTCCCTCAACCGAGCCAGTTCACCCAAATTGGAAACGTACGCCAGTTTTATTTGGAGCGACGATTAAAGAATTACAGAAGAGCCGGCATTAAAAATAGAAGTTGAGTTTAGAAACAAGCATATTGAGAGCAGGGACCACGGCTGCTCGGAGCACCGCTCACAGGGTCCCCAAGGAACTATGTTCTGCGGAACGACACCGTAGCGAGCACGATGGAGCTGTGTTTTGCAAGAGAGCGTTCCAATACTCATGTTGGCCGTAAGTTGGACTACTTTTCTCCTTCAATTCGGGCTCCTGTTAAGCTGCTAAAATGTTCTCTCGGTGCTTTTTAGCGATCGCTTCGGGAAAATTTAATGAAAATCGAATTTTTTTGGTAGCCAACAGCGAGTTTTGAAAAACTTTCATGTGGAAGGGTTAATCTTGAATTGCTTTTTTGCTATAAGGCATATTTAATTCATAATGTTATAGTACAAAAGCGTGTCTTAAACTAGCATTATTCCATGCAGTACTTTAAAATTATTTTCACTTACGTGTATGGATATCAAAGTTTTTTTGATGTCTTAGTTTACCGTATAACAAAGTTTCTCGAGTTTCAGTTTCATTTTAACGCATAATGAAGTATCTCGATCTCATGGTACAAGATGGGATCTTGCTCTCGTCATGGTACAAATGCGTACCCAGATGTTGTAGTAGTTAAACGTGGCTAAATTATCTTGCGTTCTTGTGTAATAAAACATCGACGACGTCTTTTCCTTTGATGTTACGCTTACACGTTGGTTGGCATGTCAACCAATAGAAAGAAACGTCCACGCACGACACGCTGAACCCATCACTTCCAAAATTCACATCAACTCTCACGTAGTTGCTTCTTTCCATATACGAATGCAGTGATATGATTTTATGCCCTACTTCAGTAGATTTGCGCGTATATTATATTATATGATGAAAATATTTACATATTGACAGTATTTAAAACATTAAATTTTTTCATAAGCAATTTTTTGCAGGGCATTTTAACTCGTTTGTCACAAGCGTGACCATGTTTAGGAGATTACTATTTTGGTTTGAATAACTTGTGTTTTCAAGCAATGCAAGTGAAGAATTGCAAGTGAATTATATTCTGAATTACGAAAATTTGGCAAGTCCTAAGGCTCAACAAAATCAAATACCTTAAATTCAAGTACGTTTTTCACTGGGAAGTAAACGGCAAAATCTACACCACATACACTTTTCAAGATCGCTTGAGCACAACCCAGTTCCTATACCCTTACTTTCTCAGCAAAGCGGCTGTTTATGATTAGCTCGAGCACATGGAGTTTCTCTAATTTCATTTCTGCTGCACTATACTTCTTTCTTCATCCGCCCCATGAGGGAGCCAAAAAGAATGATAGCCAGAGCGCACCACCCCCACCGCGTCTCCTGAGCAAGGAAGGGCAATTATCGCCAGCCTCTTGCTGCTGCTGTGCGGCAGGCCTGGAAGACAGGGCTTCATCTGCTGAACAGAGCTCTTTTGAAGATCGTTCTTAAAGGATGGTTGAGGAAGCATTTAGAGAATCTTTCATTAGCGTGAAGCTCTCGAAAAGCTTTCATCAATTGGAATCGATGCCGGAGGTTTTATCAGCTGGAACCATTTTCAACTGGAACCATTTCCCAGCTGGAACCATTTTCAGCTGGAACCATTTTTCAGCTAGAGCCATTTTCAGCTGGGACCAAAAGCCTTCATCTATTGGAATCGATGCCAGAGGTTTTTTTCATCTGGAACCATTTTTAGATGCTTTCGTCAGTTGTTATTTTTGCGGGAAGTTCTTGGTAGTTGCGCCAATCTGAGTGGTGATCTGTTGCATATCCTGAAGTTGAAAATAATCTCAACTGAGAAGATTTTTGAAACCCACTCATGCTATGTCCACTAGTTTCAAAAACTCTTGCTCCAAGTCTGGCAGATCATGCTTCGCGCACAGCTGCGATGCAATTTCAGTCCAGACCAGAGGGAGAATCCGTACGGGTAGGGCGCAAGACTGATGCAACTCCAGGAGAGGAGCTTCTTTTTGACGCTAGTTTCGTTTCAGCTACTCTTGAAAACACTTTTTGACATTTTTAGCGGGAACTTGCATTGAAAGTCACAGAGAAGGCATTTGCTGATAGTATGTATCTAGTGATGCAACTACTTTACCAGCTTTGCAAATGCTCTGCAAAGCGTTCTTTCGAGGTTACGATTGTCATTATTTCTAGGAAATGCATTCTTTTGAAAACTTCAGTGTTGGAAATACTACGAGAGGCTTTTTTTAAAGTTACAGATGGTGCATCTACTCATTAGATGCTTTATAACAATCAATCAAGCCTGAGACAAATCACCTTGCACGTTGGTTATTCAAATGCTTCATAACTATCACCAGGACGCAATGACGGTCAAGCCGGTACCCATTTCCAACACCTGGATGGAGCGAGGAATAATTGTAGCTTAATTTTCCCTTTTCCCAACATGAAGAAAGCGTCTAATAACAACTCAAACAGTCAAGTTCCCCAGAAACCCCCAATTCAAGAAGGTTTTGACTCGCATCATTTGACATGAACAATTCGTACAGAATTCATCACTTCTTGACTGACATGACTACAAACCATCACAATTGCAAATTATTTTTTGAGCAAACTTGACTCCCTGCAGAAGAAATGACATCGATAGATGACGTCAAACTTGACATCGCTTTTAAAGGTCAGCTGTGCGATTGCATAATACAGCTAAACTTATTGCTCCTCGAAGAGATAGGTGAATGTTTCCCTGCCCATATTTTGCAGGTATTAGGCAGATGTAATGCTCTTGTCCGAAGTAATGTTTGCGATGATGTTATAGCTACAGAGTGCGGGCAAATTTTGTATTGGCTGCAGTTTTAGCGCTGAAAGTTCTGATGCCAGCGTTGGACGATCGCAAAAATGAAGAAGTATATATGTACAAGGAACAAGAGGTAATTTATTATTCTTTTACTCCTCTGACGGTTTTAATTTGTTTTTAAATAACGTCCTGAAACTTAAACTTTCAACAGATAACTGAGGTTCTTTTAACAGCTTTTGTTTCCAGGAAACAGGCGAGTGATTCCAGTTTTTTTCTCTTCAAAATACATCCAGTTTCCTTACGTATTACTTCCAATACGATGAAGTGTTTCGTGATGAAATTGAGTTTAATTAATTCTGAAAAGAATAGCTGAGTAGATGAGAAATGCCCGTTAAAATTTTAATGGTAATTAATGTTGTTAATTAATTAAGGTAATGACCTAATTAGTTAATTATGCCATTAACTTTCACGAGAGCACTGAAGCAATGATCCGAGCTCCAGCGAGTAGCACAAAATTTCGAGGTGTATCATCTTCTGGGTGCATTCTTAATGAACTGTGTTCTCCAATTTAACTAATTGACTGCAGTTAATTCACCCTCTTTATTTTTGAATGAACTTCTTGAAAATTTAGCACCTTCAGGCTTATCTTTGTGAATGGCTTTTTCTAAAGCTGTTGTGTTCTCAACTAACATGTGATTACGTTTTTTCCGCTACCCCAAAAAACTACTTCAAACATAAATTCAATCGATTCAAGCGGAATATTCAATGTTGAAGCTCTTTGTAGTTCCCAGTCTAACTTTTTCGCCGCCTGCATGCATGTTTTCGCCACCCAAGTAATTAATTCGCTTGGGCGGCGAAATAAATGCATGCTACATCGAAAAAGTTTGACTGGGTTGCAGTGTCCAACAGAGAATCCACGCACCTAAAATAATAATGATAATTTCTATGAACAGGAAATTCAATCGAGTTGCGGGAACTGCTTACATTGGACTACCCTGCTTGCCTTACACGCAACCTACAGCCTACAAACTCAAATAAACTCAGTGCTTTACCGAAAGAAAACGCCTTCAGAAATATCTTTCAGGGTCTCTACGCTCAAGATTCCAGTCAAACTTCACCAAACGACTTCAATTCTAATTCTTTGGCCGTTCTTAGATAGAATTTCAGTTGTCTTCGGGCTTCAGCCGCTAATTCTAACACAACAAAGGCTAGTTAACAACTCATCAACTCGATCCGAAATCACTAACAGCATTCGTCATTCTGCAATTCTAGTTATCCAAGTTTTCATAATTTTCTATTTTCAGCTTTTATCTCGTAAGTCATGATCGCAACACGACTCTGATTCTGCAGCCACGATCTTGAAACTGACATCACGACTCCGACCTTGCAGCCCCGATCGTGAAACTGACAGCACGACTCTGACTCTGCAGCCATGAGCGTGAAACTGAAAACACCACTCCGACTCTGCAGCCACGATCCTGAAAGCACGATTCCGACCTTAAAGCCACGATATGGCGATCCGACAACACGATTCCGTCTCCCCAACACAGCAGCAGCAGCACCGTGCTGGGCGATATTTCAACAGCTATGAGATGGTTTTGTTCCCTTGGAAGCCGTTCATTTTAACGCGTTGTCAGTTTACAACAGAATGAATATGTTGTGTCCTTGACAGCACTGCGCAGACGCAGAGCGGGGGAGTCTAAGTCATGAAGTCGGCCATTTTTGCCAGCTGGCTCAGGGTCGCAAATTTAAAAACTGTCATGACTTAGACTCAGAGAACCGGACTCTTGACGTGCGCCCACGAAAAGAACTGAACCAAAAAGGCTGAGGCTCAAAGAATGACTGCGGGACCTTTGTTATAATTCAAAGACTACCAATTAATTCCAAGTCATTTCACTGAAAATGAACAAATTTTTAGCTCCATGAACTGAAATTTACCGTCCTTTCAATTTATTCTCTCATACGTGATGTGTTTTTTTTACGAATTTGGTGATATTTTCTATACACGCAATGGTAAGAATTTTTTTCATTCCCTATCACACTCTCTTCATTGCTCTATGACTGTATTTCAGAACTAAAAATTTCAATTTATGGGTCATAAAAATTTACATTAGCCGTCCAGTGTCAACAATAAGCTCAATTTCAGTAGTGTTAAATAGTCACTTAATTACCAGGTCCGAAAGACTCGTAGATTGTCCAGCTTTCAAGTGATTTGTTTCGTAAAAATACTCAATTGTTCAGTGGAAAAAGTGGGAGAAACAGCTGTAAATTTTCGTCTCTGAAGTAAAAGTAATTATTCGAAAGTTACCCACTAGTACAGGGTAATTTATAGCTGAGCTTATGACGCCCAGTGAACAAATACTAGTCTTCCGTCATCCGAGCGTCTGCCATTATCACGTTTCTCGTTCCATCAGAGACTTCTTTTTGTGTGGTGGACGCATGTGCTGCATCGATTAATTCTAAGCAGGCAGTGCAAAACAAGAGCAATGTTGGTTTTCACTCGCGATGATTGCTTTAATGCGGCTGCAAGATCCCTCGTAATCGTTGAGCAAACACTCACCTAAATTGTTGCGACGTCCGACAAAAAGTTTCGCCTGCACAAGAATTAGTTTCACTGATGCTTGCTTACTTTCCGATGATGTGAAATGAACGTGGCTTCTGGCCCTTACTGCCTGTTTTGTTTTGATACTTCCTATTTTATTTTGTTTGGTTTACAGGATTACCTTTGATTGAGTATCCAAAGAAAATTTACCTTTGCTTCTATTAAGTTTACCCTGGTTTCCGATGGTGAGAAATGAATGTCATTTTCGGACGATACTTCCTATTTTGTTTGGTTTACAAGACTACTCTAGAATTAGAACCCTAAGAAACTTGTTTTTGCTTTTAATCAAGTCTACCCTAGTGCTCCCCTACGCCCACCCAAGCCTGGCCCATAATCTAGCTTAGCCTAGCCAAACAATTTACTTGACCTAGCCAGGACCTAAGCTAGCCTAGCCCTGCCATACGCTGAACCTACCCTAGCGCTTTCTCACTCCTACCCTAACCCAAACACTAACCCATACACTAGCAAGGTCCTCTATGCGAAAATGTGCATCTTGTCTGGAGAGCTAAATACTTTCACTGATTTAATTGCGTTAATAAATACTTTCTCTGGGACGTATATGTGCCGTTATTTGGGCATCGATAAAAAGACTTCGGGAATTCAAAGAATTCAAAAAAGTACTTCTGGATTTTACTTAGACGAATACGGGGAAAATTACCGTAATGTTTGAAGCAATCAAACGCAAATATCACGAGTTTGGCTAAATACCTCTCAGGGATGCCCACTTCGCAGCCCTCACCTGTTGACACAAGGAACAAAGTGCTTTGTGTGAGCCGCTGCAGCCTGTCTCACAAAGGCACAGCTCTACGGACACTGCGCCTTCCGGACGTGTCTCAAAGTGTCCTCTTCCAACCTTTGTGTCGAGGTCTACGTAGCTAGAACCTTTAATTTCATCTGAAAACAACCCGATAGCCTTTCTATTCCACCATAGAATGTTCTGTCAAGGTTCCATAGATCCAGTAAATCGAAGCTGGTCTCTGATCTTGATCTCATACCGCCAAAGTTTGAATAGAAAGTGCAGTTTTTCGGATCTCATAAACATTCTGTTTTTCTTTCTGATCTCATAAACATTTCAGGGTGCTGCTGTAGGGTGAGGTCTACCACACTATAGCATGAGATCTACCCCTAGATAGAACTATAGCATGAGATCTTCATCTAGCTAGTACCATAGTGCAAGGTTAGGTTACTAGTGGATATAACTAATTTACATACATTTTATTTATGGATAAACACTTAATTTGTACATCTCAAATTGCACCTGGGTAGGCGATATATGACAATACGTGGCACTTCAGTTTTCTGCCATTCGTATGCGTCAAAGATCATTATTTCATTCAGATTGCCCCTCTACAAAGTTAAATTGACCGCATCTAAATTAAACCACGTATATTTTTTTAAGTGAACCACGTATTTCTGAATTGATAAAGCATTGAACCAAATAATTTTTTCGCCTTTTCATCGAAAATGGAGTGGAAATATAGCAGGTGCAATCACATCAATCGACTAAAAATACTTCAGAATTGATTACTTATTCATATCTACGATTGTGGCCATAATTCTCTCTGTCATCAAATGACAACTGTGTTCAAAATGAAGTCATCACAAGAGCAGGTAATTATTTCTAGGAGCTGAAGATGGACGTCATGGATTTTAAGCACTATTTGTTCCTTTTCTATCTCAAGTACATATGATTTGATAAATATTTATCTGGATTAATTGATTTTGATCCTTTGATTCATTTCATGCATTCCATCGTCCCAGCCGCCATTAAATGACCGAATCTCCTGCCGTCGGAAACATCTGATCAAAGCACTCACAGCGACATCGACGTGTGTTGTTTCACTGTCACAATAGCAAATAGGTGCGATTAAATACCGCAGTAACGAAAGAAAAAAGGCAAACCTTTATTTTTCGATTGTTTTTGAGTGCCGTCTGCCAAATCCTACACCTCATTGCACTTGTATGTGGTTTCTCTGTCACAACGGCAAATGAATACTATTAAATACCGTTTGTAAAATAGTGATCCGTGATTTTTCAATTGTTTTTAAATGCCTCATAGAACTCATAGAATTGATTATATTTAAATGCCGTTTATAGATTATATTTAAATGTCATTTGCCAAATTCTGGACCTCGTAGCATTGTCTCCATTGTGATCGCGGCCGCAGTCATTAGCCAACCCCAGGATATCAAGCTTTTGTTTTCAATGTCTATTATATTATTTCAATGCCTATTGTCTCAACTCAGAAAAAATAGGGTAAAGAAATGAAATATAAGCTGAAAATTTTGCTTCTGTGCTCAGTTCAAATCCTGTCATTAGCATTTATATGTAGCTATTGAGAATAAATTTAATGAAATTGTTGTATTGTTAGAACAATGCAATTATGACCATATCAATACCATTCTTCAATGTTCCCCCAATGCTACTGTAGCAAGCGAATAATACGAAAAATTTTATGAAAGTCGGACATTTTAAGGATACATTCATATCGCTGGGATGTCCATAGCTGAATTAATTATTCAAGTTATAGCAAATCCGAGCACGAAATAATTTTTTCTAAAAAGAATTACATATTTCCAGCCCTTAAATGACTCCTGGCGAAATACAGTGAATGCATACACTTATCTCAAATATTCAACGCATAAAATTGCGCTTCTGTTTTGAACTTAATCGTATACCGGTCACTGATTTATGCAGATTGATTATAAGAAAGGTTTAGCCTCCCTTTACCACAACAAAGATGTTCAAAGAGAGGAAGGACGAAGGCACCATTTAGTTTGAAGTTGAGGAAACGCGGAATCTACGTGCAAGTTGCATAAAAACAGTAAGCTCAGAAAGAAGTTCATGAAACAAGATAAAAGTTGGAAAAGCAAATAGTAGGAGCTGAAAACCGGCCAGTAGTGAACCGAAAAAAATGGTGTGTAGCAAAACGAAAACCGTATTTTATTTCAACAAAAAGAAACCCTCCTACATAAAGTTTAGCTCAGGGTCTCACATAATCCCCACTGATTTATATCACGCGGCTGCAGTGGCCACAGATCGCCATCATTGTGCTTTAGGAGTGGCAGTTGAGTTCTACAGCGCAACATGCAAGCCGGAATATGATACCATTTACTTTGCTTCCTCGTGCTCTGAGACGCTGTTTTCACTCCCTCCGAGAATAATTTGCAAACGCTACTCTCTAACGAAAAATTTTTCTATTCAAACTTCGATGAATATTTTAAAAACATGCAACTGCATTGTCCGCATGCTGTTACAAATTCTCCGCGATCTATCTCACGGTAACCAGATCTGTTTTTTACCCAAATCCAAACTTTGGGTAAATTGTGTATAACATTTGAGCCTGAAAACCAACGACCTTGCAAGGTTTCCCGATGCTGAGTAGTCTTTGTGTTTAAATTTCCCTGATAATAGCCCAAATTCAGGATTTTGAGAGAAAAATGCCAGTCTTGCAGCCCAGAGCGCTCTCCTGCCCTCCAATACAATGGCTTTGAAAAACATCGCAGCTTAGTGCCCGGCCTTTCAATCATTTCGCCTCATTTACCGGAACTTTCGTTTCTAATTAAACCTCTTGTCCTCAAAAACTATATATTTTCGTTTCGTTTTCTTTACGAGTGAGGCATTGTGATCGCAAGCCTACATAGCTGCCTGGTTTTATTAGTTTATGACGATGAAGACATTAATGAAAATTCTACGAATTTGAACATTTTTCAGTTTGTGCAGTTATTTCAGTATAATATCTAAAGGTTATCTCTTGAGCTCTCATAAATTAGGAAAACCTGTTGGTTAAGCATTTCTTTTGACATCATTATTGATTGAAATTATAAGAAGGCTCACACCAAGTATGTTTTCTATATTTTTTTAATAGCTAATTATTCATTTCCTGCTTCGCTGTAGGATGAAGCAACAATCGTGGTAGGATTGGGTTGAACTTTTTATTAAAACATATTTTTAGCCCACGAAGCATATGAAATATCCCTTTATAATTTAAAAGCAGAAAAATTTAACAATATTCAGGCATTGCTACACGTTTTCAGTTATCTCAATTTTGATGGTTTTAGGTTTAACAGACTCCGGTAGTTAGCCTACATAACGTTCTAAGTAATGAGTAAAAACATATTACAAGATTGATTTTAAAAATGCACGTATCAAGAAATCTTACACAATTGACTTTGAAAATGTATGTGTCAAAAAAATATTACATGATTGATTTTGAAAATGCACGTGATAAAAATATTACACGATTGATTTAGAAAGATATACGCGTCAAAAATACCACACGATTGATTTTCAAAACGCTACGTAGAAATTACATCGCCCTCCTAAACAAACGCCCTGGATGTTTTTGTTGCAGCTCAAGCGGCACAGCTCATGACCGGGGTTACGTAGAGCGCATGAAACAGCAAAGCTGTGTTTGCTCGCAAGTCGCGGCCACCAACGCAAACTCCCGGCCTGAGCTCCTAATTAGCACATGAATAAACCTCGCCACGCTAACTGGCTCGAAAACTAACTCCTATTTTATCTTTGTTCATTTAGTTGATAATTTATTAATAATGACTAACAGAACAACGGGCTGTAATGTCAAGCAAAATAAAAATAAATAATGGGGAAATTTTCGATCTTTACTACAAGCAGGATGAACACTGATAAATTTTTTGTTTTAACTTTTTTGGGTTGGAACAACGCGCTGTAATGTCGAACGTAAAAAATACGTATAAACTATGGGGATATTTCGCATCATAAGCGATTTTCAAGAAGCAGGATGAACAATGATTTATTTTTGGCTATTTTGTCTTCTTAGGGTTAAAAATTAACCATGTTGGTATATTCTAGTTTTCTACAAGAAATGCACTACAGAATTGTATTCGGAACGTATAAACTGCAGCTTAAGCGCACGTGAAATCCTAGCGCGTCAGCCATGCAGATTCGCGGTCGTCATGATGCTGCACAAGTGTTCAGTTCGAACATCAGAGATGCTCTAACAATTACTCATCTGTGTATGATAGTCACTTGTACAATATAACTCATTCCACAGATTGATACCAAACGAACTGCATTGAAGTGCATTTATCCAACCTAGATAGATTATTTTTGCATACTATTTTTCAGGATATTTACAAAAATATACACACGGATATTAGTGCGAATTTGAATATGAGCGTAATTTTGCTAATTCAATTTCAATATTACGAAAAAAAATCGGCATTTTCGAAATTCACCGAATTTGATACTGAAAATTTTATACAAACTCTCGCCTGTAACTTTTCTTTTAAACAAAAACATAACGACGGGTTTGGCTAGCTCACATTTCACTGAGAACCGGAGCGAAAAAGACGTAAAAACGAATTTGGGACTCTTATTAGCGACCATTCATCTGGCCGCAGTTGCTTAAAGACTCGCATTTTGTGCAGTCGACTTCAAAGACTGTGTTAGTTCTAACGAACAAGATAAGAATAGAATAAAATTAAGCCTTGAATTCGTCAATTGCCTGCATTTCATTCACCTGCACTACTATGTCAAAAACGTACTGAAAAGAACGTAATTTCTCAGGTCTTAAAATTGTCAATTGAATAAATTGCAATCACCAGAGGCCTGCCTAAGTCAAAAATAAACTGATAAGAATGCAATTTCTCAAGCAGTGTTACTCGTTATGAAATTTTTGTCACGCTGATAAACTCGTATTCGATTTTCATTGGAGGGCACATTAGTGTCTTCCTTCAGGTCAGGCAGGGAATATAACATAAAATGATTCAGTCACTTTTTTCTCCGTGGCTTGTTGCCAGCGTAACAAGAACGGCTTAGAGTAATTGCTGCTCTAGTTCTTAATACTTAAAAGGAGAAGCCCAACACAGTTATGTATGCTTTATTCCAGGTAGCACGAGGAGCTCTTACTAAATACGCTTGTCGTTATGCAAGAGCTCGACTGAATTCCCTCGTTTGATGTTTTCAAAATCAAGAATTTCAGGCTTTGTGCCGCACTAGCAGTCCTCTTTGCTGCAGGATGCTGGGTTTCCTCGCAGTCACAAAACTCGAAGAGAAACTGGAGATGGAAAGCACAAGCTTCTTTTTCCCTTTCTACTGGAAAAATTGTTTACAAATGCCTCATATACACAGCAAGGGTCGTTGATATATTCATCCATAATTATTCATGCCTTTTGAGTTTCTGACAGGGGTTGGTCTTTGGCGTGCTCAATTTGGTTATAATGACACACGAACATTAATGGCAGGTTTGATGAGATGCCCATCGAGCTCTTTACCGTAAATAAAGCGTACATCAGCCCGCAAATTCTCTGAATCTAATTGAGTTGCCCAGATTGTGGCTTCCTTTGAACTCGACCATCAATGTTTTTTTAATCACCGCCGCAAAACTACCAATGGCATACGAAATGAATAGTAACGTTCATAAAGGATCTCGGATATAATGCTTCACTCAATACCGGTGATCAATGGACTGTACCTGAATTCATTAGGTAATTTTGCGCATAAAACTGATTTTGAATTAAATCTGTATAATGGATTTGTTTTGATTCGATTTATTCCAAGGCTGAATCAGAGTTCACGAAGCTTGCCATTTTTGTGATGATTCCTATGAGTGGCTTGTGCATGGATTGTAAAACTTTCCCTTAACTTACATTCTTTTTTCTTCCAAACTTACTCGAAATATTAAAAACAGTTTTCCATCTACATGAGCAATCAAAAAGCTGCAAAGTCGTTTTTTCACGCCACAATCCGCAAATTTTAATTTTTGGTGTTACATGAGAAACTTTCGTAAGCATCTATACTAACTGAACATGTGAAGCATTGGAACATAGGCTCTTTGACCTACTTGTTTTCACACGCTATTTTTTTACCTTACTCACAATTTGGTGTCGGTAAGGTGCGTGCTATTGTAAAAAAATACAAGGCCTTCAAGTCGAGGATAGAAAAGTGAAATTCATCTTTTTACAGTGACCACTTAGGAACAGGCTATTGGTGAGGTAAAAAACTCATAGATTCCTTTTTAAACAACACGTTGTGTTCGAAAGTTGAAGGCGTTGAAGAGTTTTCTATTTCACGTCGTTTTTGCATGTTATAAATCCTTTAGTACTACTCATATTGGGTCAGTTCTCTGAGGGTGTTGCTCTTCAACCTACTAACTCTGATTTTTAAATTACACTTATTCTACGATCAACTTACAGTCACTTTAGATCTTAAGAAAGAAAACTTTTAGTCTCAATTCCCTGACGAAAATTCTAGTTGTTCCATTAGGGCCCAGGACAATATTTCGTACGAGCGATGCTTAAAAATTACCGATAATAGTCGCTGCATTATGGCATGGGACAATTTCTTTCATGAGCATATATGACGATTGTCGAAAATTTTACTCACTGCATTATTTGCAAGGACAATTTCTTTATATTAGGCATATCAGACAATTGCCAACAATTTTATTCGCAGCATTATGGTCCAGGATGAGCCATATGTGACAATGGACGACTATTTTAGTCGCTCCATTATGGCCGACGACAATTTCTTTTCACGAGCCATACTTGACAGTGTCCTACGCCGGCAGACACTTGCCAGAGCACGTGTCTTGGCTAACGAGACACTTCTGTGCTCACCTTGCAAGCACCCCAGGGAGGTCCTTAACCTCAACCGAGTCGTTCGTTGTCTCCTCCGCCTCGGCCACGAGTTGGGGCTATTTTTGGGTATCGTGTTTCACTTAGGGTGTACTGCACTATGAATGACTGTTCCTGCGGTAAATAATTTTGTTGTTTCAAAATGTATTAGATATTTTAGATAAAATATGAATACCTATTCAAGTGATTGAAATAGTTTAGATTTTTTTTAAATAATTAATTTCTGAGTCCTGTGGCTTTTCATTCAGTTGTTTTGACATATAATAACTTTATTAGTCCTAGTGCTGTTTTAGACAATAATTAGTGTTTACAACAGTACATGTGTGCTGAGAAAGGTACAGGGCTTTTAACTATGCGAAGACTATGCGACTATGACTATGCGAAGTTTAATGACTAAATGATCTTAATGACTTAATGTTTAATGACAAGTGGGACCAATTTAATCACTTAAATATTGAAAAATAACTATTAATCATTTCAACTAATATTAAATAAAGTAACTCCTGAAATTTTCAGCTGTCATTAGTTGAATGTGATCTGCATTGTTTTCGGCAAAACACTTTCTGTAGAGCGTAGCTTAAAGTAAGTTGAATACTGGTAACAAATCCCGTAGACTTTACTCCATCCTGTACCCTGAAGTAAGTTGAATACTGGTTCAAAGTTCCGTAAAATTTTCTAAAATAACTCGCAAAATGACTATGGTGCATCAAATATGGCTAGTTATCTCCGTAGACTATAAATTAATATCTTGCCATCAACATGATTACTTACTGGTACTTTTCTCGTTAGCTTTCACAACGTTTTCAATGTGTTGCTAGACGAAAACTGCCCTTCCATCGATGTTTAGAGTAGCAAGGCAAAGCACGTGGCGCCACTCAAACTTTTTTTGAATTTTCGGTCGAGTTTCCAGGTTTCCTCAGTGCCCTTTCCAGGCTTTGCTGATTCATGTTAAATCTGATGCTGCGAATTTCATAACAAAAACTTCAAATAATACCGTAGCTAAAAAATTATACGCTTTTCCAACAGTGGCAATGGATATAAACGAAACAGTCCAAATTTTTTATCAAATTGAAAGCCGTCACTGAAACATTACGATAAAGCTTCGGATAAAAAGAAAACTAATGATATAACATAACTTATGATAAATCATAATCACTTCAATTTTAAACGTTTCGACGCTGATTGCTCCATGTGCAAAGAAGGCTAATCGTCCTTATTTACGCGTTGCGTGAATGGTGGTGCGCAGAAACAGCAGAAAAACTGAACGATTTCATCTACACGGCAGCAGTTGAGTACAGTTCCGAACGTCGTGAGCGTTAAACAGACTCCACCAAACACAGCTGCCACAAATACCAATAATCAAGGATAAATATGGAGCTTTCGTTCTTCCCCCAATTCCGTTTCTACCAGCTAACTATCGAAAAATATTTAATGCTTCTTCTTCCCCTTATTTTCGTTTTTACCAGCTGACTAGTGATAGAGATTTAATTTGCATCAATACAGAATAATACGTATATATAGTAGGAGCACTATACCAAGAGTATTACTTTACTGCGTACACTTTGCAGTCATTATAATTTCCCAAGACCTCTCATAGAGTGATGATGACCGTGATCATTTTACACATGGGCATGTCATTTATTGATGCAATCAACCCTTTTTAAAGCAGGTCTTCATGAGTCTTGTAGACCATTCAAATGTTTACCACGCTTCATTAGCTTTAGTACATTGACTTTGAGCTCAAACCCCTTCCCCGATTCTACCTTATCATTCCCACAGCCTCGTTTCTGAAACTTGAGTACACTGACTTAAAACTCAAACTCCTACCTCGATTTCATCTTTTCATTCCTACCTAATCCTTATCTTTTCCTCATGCCATATCATTCCACGAAGCCCTCACCGACGTACAGTTAGCAGATACCAACCATCACCAAGTTTTACTCTAACTGACTTAAGTCACCATGATACCGTCAAAGTGACGCTTTCATGAATTAAACTAATTCAATAATACAAGTGTTCCACATTCCCGAGTTCTGGTAATGAGGTACGTGGTCTCCGGTTTCTAGACACGCGCAATCTCGTTTCATTTATCGCCAAGACTCGTTTACCATGAGCGAGATGAGCAATTTTTAGCAAAACTAAAGCATGCTTCAATATCTCGTTGTCAGTGCGACAACTACGCCCTGAATTAAAAGTCAACAAAGAAACTTCACGGCGGCTGTAAAGCTTCTGTCTGCTAAGAGAATGTTTTCCTCTAATTCCATTAGCTCGTAAGATGAGCGGCTTTGGTCTGATGAAAGTGCTTCGTTTCTGCAGAAGTTATTTTCATGTGCTTGTTACCACCAGCTGTGGACTGACTTAAAGCTCTCGCTTGAGTATTCTTCTCTAGTCGATGTGCCTAGAGAAAAGAAACTTGAAAATAAGACTGGAGAAAAATAGAATCGCACTCCAGCTGTTTTATTCCTCATATCTAAAGACTGTACACGAAAACTAAATTTACGCTAATCATTCGCTAATCTGAAAAAGGGTCCATAAAATCCAAATAAGAAATTAAGCAACTGTTGTCATTCATCTGTTAGCTCTCATTTCGCCTGCATTCGACAAAGCATGTTTTTAACCTACTTTTCTATTTGAAAATAAACTGCCCTTGAAATAGAAGTAAACACAAAGATGTGCAATGCGGTGTAACTACGTAACTCATGTCGTTGTGATGCATCATTTTCATGCGCGCAAATACACAAAAGTTCTCATCAGAACAATTGAAAAACACTAGCGTAAACATGCTTACCGCCAGCGCCAGCTCCGTTGATTTAGATCAGCATATGTTTAATTAGGCTTTATATACCGTCAACGCGTTTCATCATTGTTTAACATTTGGCTTCATCGTATACGTGATTTTTCGACAAACGTAGTACAAACTTGTCTGTTTGCCAACGCGTTTCATCATTGTTTAATTTTTAGCTCCATCATATTCATGATTTTTCGACAAACGTAGTACAAGGTTGAGAATGTGTTAACATCCATGTTTACTGAACGTACTTTGGCGATTTTAAGTCTGAGAGTGCTGCCATCATGAAATTTTAATGATGTGTTTACCTATAGCAATCGATTTCAAGGTATTTCCGTTAACAGAAAATCTCTTCTCATGGATATTAATTGCTAAAAGTAGCTTCAGTAAATTTCAAACCGCCAGTAATTATGCTTTTCCTGCTGAGTTTACGATTACGATTACATATAAGCATGCTGAAGCAATCAAATTTCTCGAATCCTAATTTGCCAAATATTCTGTTTGGAAGATGCAAGTTCTTGTTGGTCAGCCCATCGTGGACAATGATACTGAATGCATTTTACGTTCATTTTGAAATTCGTAATTTCGATTCGCCAAAGAGAACCGAGTTAATAAGATCATTGTTAACTCCGGCAATCTCTGCTCAGGTGTAGTGACGTCTGAGATCGAGGCACTTTTACTCATCTGACCTGTTGAATAACATTTGCAAAAGCTCATGCATTTAATCTCTACTTTTTAAAATGTATTTCGCTAGCACAAAATTAATAATGTTCACTGCGTAGGTATTGATATATAAACTACTCATTTCTTACTCTCAGGTTGAATTCCAGTCTGCCTTTCTCAAAAACCTAATTAATAGAACAGCGATGGGAAGTTTTACCACCCGTTTTTGCATGGCCTTTTCCTAAATTTAGGGACCTTCGTCCACACTTGAAATTAACTTGAAATTCTGCGACAACAAAAAGTTTAAAAATTCCTGTGCTTATAATCTAAAAACCAACAAATGAGTAACAGAGGAAAATTTATTTACAAAGATATGTATGCTTTTCGAATGCAATTCCAAAATTGATGTGTGAAGATCCCATAATTAGAATCCAATTAACATAAGATTTTCAATGATTTTAATTTAGGATAAATGTAGTAACTCAAGTGCAAAAAAAAGAATTAAAAGCATTCTGAAAAAAGTATTAAAGCAGGTTCTTCAGAATAGGCATGCATCCATCTCTGGTTGGAAGTGCATCTCGGAATTGGTTCTTGCTTATGAGTTTAATCAATAAATCCTTACCTAGCTTAAAAATACACTAACTTTCAAGTAAAAAACCTTGGAATAAAGATAGTCCTTTGAAAGGCTTGGAAAATCTTGACCACGGGTCAGAGAGTTTCAATCTGCAAAATGGCTCTAGAATGCCTGAGTGATCAGCCACGCTCTCGTGGACGGAGGAGCAGAAACCAGCGCTGAAATTTATAGGAAATTAAATTCAGAGAATGGCTAGAATAAGTATTAATTCTGGATGAAAGGTTCTAAGGGTTAGTTCTGTGCACCTAACACTGCAGTTATAGCCAAATTTTGGGTAAAACGATTATGCTTCAGCGTTTGAATATTCAGTTATTTCAGTTATTCGTTAATTTAAAAGCGATGCAAGCTCATGTTCAAGTCAAATATTTTACGTGAATTTTGCATTCATTTAAATACCGATTGTGATAATTAAATCTATGTTGATGGCTTAGCGTGGTATGCCTTTCCTCCTTCATCATATATCAAAGTAATATGAAAAGCTCTTTCAGAAGGAAGGAATAATTTCCAGTCTTCCTACCCTCCAAATCCTAAGTCACATCGCACGAGTGGCAATATTGCACAAGGGACGAAATTTTGCCAAATCCTGCTCAAGCACCAGGGCATATACTCCACGGTTCACTCGTCCAACCTGTTGCTTTCAAACAGCCGGGGCCACCTTGCGCTAAATTCTGGAATAAAGCTAGTTTCATTGGAAGTTGAGAGCACCAACATGAACATGGAGTTGAATATTGTGCACGGACACAACACGCACCAGGGTATGCCCGGCTGTCTTCTTCTTTTTCTATAATTTACACGCATAACTTGAACAATAAATCTCAGCTCACGAATTTCAACTGAGCTTAACAAGAATTTTCTATAATTTATACGTATAACTTGAGCAATAAATCTCACCTCACGGATTTCACCTGAGCTTAATAAAATTTTCCACTTATAACGCATTCCTTCTAAATTAAATAAACATTCCAGAAAAGTCTGGATTCTGTTTCAATAAAATTGGGAGATTCAAAAACGGACCCATTTTTTAATGACAGAAATGTTCACACGACTTAATAATCAATCAACTTGTAGTACAACGTATATTATGTTTCTCCTGCTTTTCCGTGCAACCCTGCGACCAAAAAATTTCACATTCGTAGCCATGCCCGAGGCCACAGACAAATTCAGATAGCCTATTTACACTCACTCGGTAAAATTTCTTATATCTAAATTTAAAAACTGCAAATATGCATTGAAATATGGAGAAAAAATCTAAGAACTTTTTTGGTAGCAAAAAAAACACTCTTTAATACGAACTAATTGTTAACATTACTAAAATAATTAATCTTGAAACGAAAGAAGTAAAGTTCTGTAGCGAAGTATGACGGATCATATCTTACGTTTAAGGCCGATGATACTTGCATCGTAACCCAGATTAAATTGCTCAATGGAAAGAACAACGGAAAAACTTCAAAATATAAAGAAGTTTCTCTCTCAAATCACTCGCTCGGTGACCAAAAATCTAAGGCGAGGGCGAAGTGTTTGCAAAGCCCGTAAATCGGATGCAATTTTCTGCAGACCATCTTACGCGTTCGTTGCAACACAGAGCTACGAGAGATGAAAAAAGTTGTGTGGGAGCATGGACAATTGCACTCATGTGAAATGACTTTCCCGTTAAACCTGACAATTTCTCATTTGGACGACCGATTCTATAGTTCACTACCTCGTCTACTCTGTGCTTTCTTCCACTGTGGAAATATTTTTAAAAACATATAATTTTCGGTGTGTAATCCATCTTTATGAATTTATGAAGCTGCAGAGCAATTTTTATGTAACATCATTGATCGAACTATTGCATTAAAAATAAATAAACGTTATACAAGGTACTAATGCTCCTGCCCACATTGTTTTAATTCATGCATCATCAGATTAAGGGTGAAAAATTAAATTAGAGTTCTCAACCTAGTTTCTTTTTATATAAATTAACTTGAAGTCCGAATCCACAATGACAGCAGCTCCTGCCAACAGAACAAGCCAGAAAAAATAGAAACATGGTTTATCAGTCCTGCTTTTTTGCAGTAGCTATAAATTAATATTGAAATTCAAATGTACAAAATAGCGGTACGAAAAAACGGCAATAATAAATCCAAATATAATTCAGAACCCTGCTGCTTAGTGTAATGTTATGGCTTGAATGCTCAAATAACTACAAAACAATCAAGAAAATTTTAAAATACATACTCGTATTTCCCAACATTGCTCTTTTTTGATATAAATGAACATAAATCAAAAGCTCTAGAGCTGGAGTTCTCAAAGTGGGGTCCGCGGACCCCCAGGGGTCCGTGGCACTCTGACAAAGGGTCCGTAAAATTTAGCGAATTTGACAGTGGATGCATACATGGATCAGGGACAAAAACAAGAAAAACAGTGGACGCTACAAAAACAAGAAAATTTAGGACGTTTTTAAATTCTAAATTTTGTCGTATATCCCAGCATAGCGCTTTTGTTGGTATAACTTAACATACAAACTCTAGATCACAAAAACCGCTGCACCGGAGAACACAAAACGAACATCCGACCATCGCAGCCCACTTTGATACGGCGTGCACCAGACCCGTTCTGTAGGGTCCATCATCGTGACGCAATTTTACGTGAATAATAATACTCGGAAAGGACATCATTAGCATTTCTATTAACGAATGAACTTTGGCGTAAATATGTTGGCGTAAATATAAACTAAAGTTTCTCATTTGTACTTAGGATGATATGTTTGCATTCATACTTTACTAGGACAATATTTTGAAAACGGTACATCAAAAAAAATATTTACCGAATTAGATAAAGTTTTGAAAACGACAAATTATATGAGAACTGTAAGAGCATTCGTTTTTTCTTCTCAGAATATAGACTCCAAATATTCAACTAAAGCTGCAGATGAATGTACACCGACCGAGCGCACGACCTTGAATTACAAATGCAGCTCGGGTGCGAGGAAATTCGGAATACTGCAGCCAATTTCCGCGTGTAGATCATGCATTGGCGAAACTAATTTTTCAACGCACAATCTACGAGCACGCTAATTAATGTCTGAAGAAGCGCCACAAATATCCATGAGCTAATAATTAAATAATATCGAATTAATGTTCTACGTTCTAAACTGATTAAACACGATGTATTTCAATATGAAAGTATATAAGTGAGTGCCTCGTGCATCGGAATAGAATAATCATAATAAATGCAGTGATTCATGCAGAATAATGTTGAGCTTGGAAATACGGGTCTTTTCTGGAGAAGTACCATTTCAATTTTGAAATTATTTACTCTGCATTCAATTTGTTGAAGTCAGCGAACGTTCATTCATCTAGTAGCACTACAAATCCGTACATTAATCAGCAGAACACGTCTTTTTTCCAGCAAGTGGTTGGGATTGGCTGAAAGAGATTAAACACTTGATCGTACCAAAGTCAGTAAATCGTATAAGGTAGGTCATTTGACGTTATGGTTGTTGTTGCTGCTGCGAACCATCTTCCAGTGCGCGTGATCGTAAACAAATCAGTGAATTATATATGGTCATTTGATGCTGTTGTCACTGTGAACCAACTTCCAGTTCTTGTGGTCGTACCAAAGTCCATGAATCATATAACGTCATTTGACGTTGCTGTTGTTGTTGCTGCGAACCAACTTCTAGGAGAAGAAGCACGCGTGCTGCAATTGACGTGAGTGAGGTCCCATCACTCTGCTAATTGCATGGAAGGCGTGCGCTGGACTGGCGTGCTGGAACAGCGCACGCTATCTCTTCGGCATGGGACGATGACAGCAGAGTGGCAAATTCTTGAGCGGCCCAACGCTCCCGTCGGGCTGAGGTGACTGGACTTGGTCGCATCGCCTGCGTCGCTTCTAGACTGATGCTTCTAATGCTAGTGACGATGGAAATTTAGGGTTTAATTTCAATGTTGCTCGTGAAAATGAACGTCCTATCGTTTCACTCATGTGTGGTATTAAATTTTAATTGGAAATTGATCTACCATTAGTAAAAATTGTAAAAAATTTCACTAAACACATCACCATGTCGGCAATAGGGGAAATTTAGAATTTTATTTTCATATGAGTGGTAAAAATATATATTTTATCGTTTCACTCCAGAGCGATGTTAAAGTGTAGTTGAAAATTTCTCTTCCTATCGTAGCAATTGTACAAATTTAGCTCAACATGCAGCTTCTCAATACGAAACGGAGCACTTCTCAAGCACACATGAACTCCAACATTCTTCATCGTTATGTCTGATGTTTTTGTACTTAAAATTATTCTAAACGCTTTCACGGAAGTGTACTGATTTTTTCGGGAACAAAATCTTTAAAATACTGAGAGTTTAACCGAATAGTCCATTTACCGTCATTCAATATTCTTCTTAAAACTAATGTAGAATATTCGATTTCAAAACCTCTTTGTATATTCAGTATTACAACTTGCTGTAATGTGCTAAATCAGGCTTACCTAAAATCGGGACCATTCAACTGAATAAAATTATACAGAATTTCACACTACCACTTATTTTAAACAGTCATCTACAATTCACTTATTTAAGTAATGTACTGTGAGCTAACCAAGTTTGGAGGACTTTCCGCTCACTAAATCTAGAGTTTTCTATTCTATCCTAAACCGTCCGTAATAAAGAACTGGCTTGAGGCTGTTTCAGCAGTCGTTTTTTAGAGAGATATGAAATATATATTTTGCATCATTTTGCCCTGCAGTAATGTCATAATATAACATCACGAGGGCTTCACACTAAAGTTAGGTTGGAGCAAATATTGAAGTATCGCACAAGCGCGCATAAAGCGTCGTTAATGCTCCCATTTGCACAAAGTTGTCCTGTTTTTGATATTTGACAGCGAACAAACAAAACAAACTGCTGGGTTGGGTCGCTGTTGGATTTTCCGATTGCCGACTGAATTAATGTCGCAAACTCAGTTCGCATGAACATTTAAATATGACGCGTGGGTTTCATTTTAACTGATGTTAACTGTAAGTGTGTACGCTGCGTGTGAACAGCTAAAAATTTTAAAGGCACGAATAGCCTAAAAGCATTCAGTGATGGTAGGCATATATAGATCTTGGAGGGGGGATGTTAAAAATTTATGGAAGCGTGAATCTTCGAAGTGAAACGTTCTGATTACATAATTCTTAGATGACGTAATTCATCCAAGCTTCAGGATCAGAAATGGAGCATTAAACTTTTTAGAAAACGCAGCCAATGGCTAGAAAAAATGTCCTAAAATTTATATTTTATAAATGGTAATTTCTACACACATCTTAATTTGTGCTAAGTTTTGGCCAAGTATCTGAAATAACAGTTGAGTATTCTTGTATTTTTAAACACTCATTTTTGCTGAAATACTGATGCACGAAATTTCAAACTTCCTTGTAACGTAAAGTAATTTTCTTCAAGTATTTGTCATAGTAAGGAAAATTCTTTCATAATGCAAGGGAATTTCTCTCATTCCATGATGGGGAGTATTTATCATATACTCATCACACAAGCGTTACTTTGTGTACTAGAATTTCCAAGAAATTTTAAATTTCACTTATTACACGAAAATAGAACACATACTGCAAAAATGGCACACATTCATACTCGTATGCCCATAACAATACGGCAATGCACAGCATGTGAAAACTAGATACATGGCCTAGATCTTCCGGAAATTGAACATCAGCGATAGCTTCTGTAAAATTAAAATTTTAAATAACACAGTACTTAAGCAGGCAACAAAGCTTCGTTAAGTGGTCGTTATGACCCGACTTAATCCAATCAGTGATGGCTTCCGCGCCTCCAGGAACATACTTGCAACATCAGCCTGCGCAAACCAGTCTTGTAAGTATCTTAAGTGCGTTACACGCAACACAGACGGTACTAACATCGCAAGGAAGCGTTGTATCGCGCAGGTCTATGGTGATGGTATCATACATTTGAGTTAGCTTGCTACACAAGATGCGATTATTTCAATTGGCATTTAGCTGCTCTGCAAATGCAGTGGCACAAGCTATGAGTAGGTTGTATTAATGAAAAATTCAGAGTATTTTTGATTGATAGAAGTAATTCGTATTAATGAAAACGATATTTATAGTATTTTTGATTGATAGAAGTAATTCGTATTAATGAAAACGATATTTAGAGTATTTTTGGTTGATAGAAGTAAGTCGTATTAATAGAAACGATTTTAGGAGTAAGTCGTATTAATGGTAACGATTTCTAGTTTATCTTTGATTGATAGGAGTAAGTCGAATCAATGAAAACAATTTTTAGAGTATCTTTGATTGATGGGAGTAAGTCGTATTAATGGAAACGGCTTATAATTTATCTTTAATTGACTATATTGCAGGTGAAATGATCATACAATTATGTGGTATAACTCCCGTACATTGACGCACTACTTTGACTCTATTATTGCACTCAGGTACTGCGTCACAAAAATAAGAGAAAAGCTCCAGGCGATGTCTTGGTTGAGTATGTTTGGCACCAACAATCACTATGAAAACTTTTAAAGTGAAAATTCAGTTGAGCCGTAAATTGCCTCACTAAGTGAGTGTACTGCAGAAATTGTTCAAAAAATTATGTCTATGTGCGTGGTACAACTGAACAATGGTTATCCGTAGGGTGCTTTAGTAAAGTATTCATACTTCAATTGGCCTAAATAAAAAGTAAATCATCTTGGGTTACGTTATTTGTCACTGAACTGTGAACGTTTCGTTCTAAATTAGCCACACTATATAAGGGATCAGAAATGATTTCCTGTAACCCATTCCTACAATCAGCCTAAGTCCCATCGTGATTTCCCGTTTTTTTATCTATAGCTCACATGAATATGTGAAGTTCTGCTCACTCCCGGTAAAATATGTATCTTGAACCTTTTATACAGACGTGCTCCTTTATACAAACCTTTTATACACACGTGCTGACCATCATGATATTTTAAAATTCAATTCCGAACCAAATGGCTGACAGTCCAAATTCTAACAGAGTTGTTGACCCTTTACGATAACTATTTCCCGTTGATTTCCGATTGCCACTTATAAACGAAAAATTTTGACGTGTTACTGAATTTTTGACACTTCACTTGCCGTGGTGGTTTTCAGTTAGAAAATATTTACGTCAAGGTAAATATACTAAATGTAGGTTTCTTATAACACGTTGTGTTTTGTATAACTTTTGGGAATCGAAATGCCTCTGGTCAAGGAATTATCCTCGATTTTAAGAGCTCAAGAAAGCTGATGACTTTTATATGAAATATGCACTTTTTTTTTCTTTATTTATTTGCCTGCTAAGTTGGAATTCAGCAATAAGGAAAGCACTCCTTCTTCGTTGACAAAGTCTAAACGACATCCTAAAGAACGTGAAGCCAGTCAGAATCCAAAAACGAATGAATAATCTTCATTTTTATACACGAAAAATGAAGTGATCTCAATTTTCTTAACCAGGATTATGGCATTTTTTTTTTCTAATAGCGGAGCACAATACCATTTTTATTTTAACTCGGAGGAATAACATAATCAACCTTTTTCCAATTCAAGTAATGGAATCATCTTCGTTTTCGAAAAAAAATAATAACATGATTTCTATTTTTATACCATTTCTACATTGTTGTATCATTTATTTTTATACATGGAGCCAAATGAACCTCAATTTCCACACGCGAGGAATAAGATAATTTTAATTTTCAAACACGAAGAATAAATTGTTTTGTCATACTCACATATAGCGACGATAATAATCCCCGTATTCATAAATGAGGAATAAAATTGTATTAGTTTTTACAATAAATGATCACCATTCTCAGTTTCTATGAATAAAATATACCCAGTATTCACAAACGCCAAAAAATTATTCCATTTTCACGTGCAAAGAATAGATGAGTTTCACATTCGCAAACGAGGACTGTGATGAGGAAAAGTTTCACGTGCGACGAAAAAACGAAGAATTAGATGATCAACAATTTTATAGATTGTAAAATAAGAGAAATACAATTATCGAGACGAGAAATACAATTATCTTTTTCAAATACGAGGGTTAAAGAAATTCTTGTAAACACCAACGTCTCCCTAGATCCAAAACCTTTTTCAAATACGAGGGTGAAAGCCATTCTTTTATTTACCAACGCTTCACCAGATTTAAAAGAGTTGAAAAATGACCATATTCAGCGATGAGGAGCAGCACCTATCGAGATAATAAGACTCAGGTCCCTTCATCCAGCCCCCGCGGCCTCGCTCGGCCGGGGCCTTAACTTCTGCCTTACCCCAAAGACAAAGTTTGCTCGCAAAAAGAAGCTCTCAACGCCCAAACTTTACAAGAATTTTTGGCTTAGGCTATAATGCAATCCATCAAAGCTGTGTCTGCGGCTTCCATTTTCGGTAGTAGAGTATTTCTGCGCTCTTTCCCGTAATCGATCGGCCGTTAGTGAACACTTCACTCTGATATACGCGCCTGCCTTTCGGGACGCCCACTATTTTTCGATAATTTGTCCTCAAGTTTTTAGGGTCTTCAGCCCCTATTTGTGAGATTGAAATTGCACGAAAGATATACATTTTACATTCAGACATTTTTAAATAAGTCAAACAAGTCACTGTTGCTCGAAATGGGTGTTTCTTGATTTGTTTTAAAAAGCATTCATCAGTTCCTACTGTTCGGATCCTAATTCGCTACTCCATTCGGATTCCTTTTTCGGTCAAATGTTCAGTTTTATTGGTGGGAAAAAATTGCTGAGAATATACAGGTTGGAAGGATTTCAATATACCTCACACTAAAAGAAAAACTTTTATACCTCATTTCCACATTAACAAAATGTTGTAACACAATATACGCTGAAAATATTAGGGACTATGAACTTACCGCGCAAATTATTTTACTTTCTCGTAGAACTTAGAGAGCTTCAATCGGAATTATTCAACACTGAGCTACAATTGGCTGGTTTAATTATTCAACTCGCATTGACCTCCCTAATAACCCATTTTTTAAGAAAAAACTTAAACTAAATTGTTATTACTACTTATCACCAGGAAAGCATTTGACAAGGTCATAACAAGAAATTTGTATTTATGAGGCGTTTAAATTTCGAAGTAGAACCAAAATCAAATATTGTTACCATCACCTGTTAGGTTCTGATTTTGGAAGAATTCTCTCAACCGCACTACATACCTGTCGAACATACATACATTTGTTAAGCTATTCTTGGCATGCAGTAAAAAGAAAGCTTAGTATGCGATGCACACACGGAAGTAATTTCCTCAAGGATGCAGTTCCATATTATTTCAAACAAAAGTTTTCTCAACCACACGTCATACATGTCGAACATACACACGTATGTTAAGTGATTGTAGACACGCAGCAAAAAACATAGCTTAGTTTGAGACGCGCTCACGGAAATAATTTCCTCAAAGAGGCAGTTCCATATTATTTAAAACAAAAGTTCTCTCGCGTCTTGCCCTATCTCACAGGCATGTGCATAATTCTGCGAGGGAAGTATTCCATGAGACCCATTCATCATAGCTGCCCTGGAGTCCTGTCGTCTATAAAAATCAGTCAGCGGGAGGGCTGCGAGAAGAAATGACTTGTTAAGCTAGAGCCAGCCTCCAGACCCGACGCAATGGCCGACACACTCTCCGAAGAAATGCGAATTGCAACAAACGAGCTTTAATTACAGACCGACAGCTTTTCACTGGGGAGCTTTTCTTCATTTGTATTTGCTTTTAACGTGTTGATTATATCCATATATCTCAGTTTGAAAAATACTTGCTTGGTAGAAATTATTGAGTGACAATTTGTGCTGTTTTTTGTTCACTCTGGCAAAGCACTATAGAAATTAAGAACTCTTACTGAGGAGGTAAACTATACTGGTGAATCTGAATGCTTCTGTATCATAAAATCAATACCTTGGATGATATTTTTCAAATTTAAATTAACGACGTTATGCTTTTAGTGTTCAAAGCATCATTTTTAAACTTTAATTGTGTGTCCTTGAATTCAATACATCTGAAAACTCGATATAACCTGATTTCAATTCTATGTTATTTTTAAAACTTATGAAAAACAATTCCATAAAAAATGAAGTCTACATAAACAAACTCGGTCAGGATCTCACACTGCATATAAATATTCATTTTTGTATTTATTAATCCAGTTTTCTCACGAAGAAAAGGAGAGAAATAAGCGATTATACAATTATTATTCTTTTCCGAGGTTGGCAGCCTTTGCCACATCGATGTATACGATGAGTCACTGATGAAATTCACCGAATTGAACTTCGGTTTTAAGACTTTGACTGCGACGTCAGCCATATTTGGTCTCGGAGGGAGCTTTCAATATACAGCTACCAACCAGTAGCCACGAACTCACTCCAAAAAGATAATTAATCAAAACTGATCGAAAACATGATCCAGTCACTGTTTGATATTTTTAACATTGCCAATTTTTATTGACTTTCAATTTAAATTGAATATTAAACTTCAGTGTAACCTGCCGCAGTCAAAGTGTAAAGAGGCAGCAATGTGTTCTTGCTGAAGCTTCGTCGACCCGGCTCCAAAAAGCTACACATGCACACGAATAGGCCTTTTCCCAAGCAAACACTCGCAATTAGCCTAAGTTGTAGGCAAAGAATTGCCGGGTCAACATGGAGTCGAACGTCGAACTGCCGCTGCCAAATATGGTGTTGGGGGCAATAGAACGTCGAACTGCCGCTGCCAAATATGGTGTTGGGGCCATAGAACGTCGAACTGCCGCTGCCAATTATGGTGTTGGGGCCATAGAACGTCGAACTGCCGCTGCCAAATATGGTGTTGGGGGCCATAGAACGTCGAACTGCCGCTGCCAAATATGGTGTTGGGGCCATAGAACGTCGAACTGCCGCTGCCAAATATGGTGTTGGGGCCATAGAACGTCGAACTGTCGCCGCCAAATATGGTGTTTGGGGCCATAGAACGTCGAACTGCCGCTGCCAAATATGGTGTTGGGGCCATAGAACGTCGAACTGCCGCTGCCAAATATGGTGTTGGGGCCATAGAACGTCGAACTGCCGCTGCCAAATATGGTTTTGAGGCCATATAGAACGTCGAACTG
The DNA here is from genome assembly GCA_030386875.1 of Morinoia aosen. Taxonomy (NCBI): domain Eukaryota; kingdom Metazoa; phylum Arthropoda; class Malacostraca; order Amphipoda; family Talitridae; genus Morinoia; species Morinoia aosen. Next base: position 2,058,284 of record CM059571.1, read on the forward strand.
CCGCTGCCAAATATGGTGTTGGGGGCCATAGAACGTCAAACTGCCGCTGCCAAATATGGTGTTGGGGGCCATAGACGCATTTTGAAACAATGGAAATTTGAGTAGAATGGAAATTTCATGAGACGATCTTATTGTAATAGCTACATTAACCGCAGGCTTATTGTGTTAACATTGTTTAAGTGAATTGATATTCCCTCATACTGCAGGGTATCCCAAGAATATATACTCATCATTTGACGGATGATTACTCAGGTATTTTCATGTTTTTGCATCAGGTGCAATTACGTTTGCTTTCATGTTACTCAATATTTTTAAATTTATTCATCAATCCTTTGATATTACTCATTATTCCGGTTTCTACGTCAACAAACAACTACATTTAAACAAAATACGGGAGTACTAGGCGGTACAAATAAGGGAATACTGGGAAGGTAAAGAATGAGTAAAAGTTTTATTTGACTCCCTGTATTGACTGCGCCGTGAACGCCATGAATTTTTTTACACCGTTGAACACAACTCAGCTGCGGTGAATACGTGGGGAGAGATAAGCTCATATGATCAGCCTGTTTGATTAGCGAGACGCTAATCTGATTAGAAGTTGCGATAATGATCATATTTCAGTGCCATCGTTCCCCAGGAAAATTATACATACACGAACGCAGTAAGTACATCAATTTTAAAACTGTTAATTCGCAATTTGCCACTCGACTTGGCGCGTTTCATTAAATGTGACGAAGAGCAAGAATTTGCATGATCGTACGGAAGACATTGTCGATTGTTTTAAATGAAAGGCTTGAAAATATTGCTCAGTTGTGCTCGCGCTGAAATAAATTGAAGTAGAACCAAAATCAAAAAAGGCTTGCTCGGTAAAATATTGAAAATTTCGATATTTCGAACCATTTATGATGCATTCAGAGTAGAAGCGCTTGACGAGAAAAGAATCGGAAAAAGACGGCGTTCTCGAACAAGATTAACTTTCTTAAAAGATACAGCGAATAAACAACCAATTACAGTTGTGCAGAAAACCGTTTGAACGAAAAAATCATCATTTTTCATGCGTTCATTTTTTCGATACATAAGTAAAAAAATATCCGTCACGGATCAATTTGTTATCATCGCGTGATGATTATTTTTTCATCAGTCAAAAAATCATCTCTGAAAACGCTCGCGTGAACGGCTCGATTGAAAACGGTTCTAATCTTAGACTCGACAGCACTAATCACCCGAGGGAGACCCATGATTGTTTCCCAGTCCGTCCGTAGGCCCATCTCTCTCCTCGGTACCGCAGAGTGGTTCACAAAACCACTCTAGGGAACACTTATTGTCTGTTCTCATCAGTAAAACTTGTGTCACTGACATCTTTAGACTGTTTCATTTATTCCAACACTTGTTGCAAGGGTCTTTACTCAGGCATTTCTTCTGGTATTTCAATTTCCAGAGGGAACAACTCGTGTCACTGACATCCTTAGACCGTGTTTCTATTTATTCCACCTCTTTCTGAAAGAGCATTTGCTCAAGCACATATGTCTTCTGGTATTTCAGATACCGTAGAGTTCACGTTTTTCAGGTACATAGCCATACATCTCTTTACTCCTCATACGCATGGCTTGCAATTGGACTAGTAGCCCAGTTATATTAAACCCCATTCCTTCCCCTGACTTCGATTTAACGTCTCTTCGATATGAAATCTTGGTGTCGCCTTCAGGGAGCTGTTCCGAGACGCAGAGCGCTTTGCTCCTGCTCGGCAATTCTCAATTAACCTCCAATGAACATCACGGGAACGATTTTCTTCATTTAGACAAAGTTGTTGTTGATTTAAATATTATGTTTAATATTAACTGATTGTTTATCGAAAGCAGGCCCTCTCCAAGTTCATCCACTCGGCTTATAAAATTTGTCAACATAATCTTTTGTCGCTACATTATATTTTTTAATTTATTTTTAAGAAAAAGAAAGTTAGCTTAGTTGTTCTGTTCAATGAGGTTCCCCTCAACAGCTAAATATTTCATTTTATTATGCAGTATATCTCCAGTACTCTGCGTGCCGTTCATGATACTAGCAGCAACTTTCTGTAGGAGTTAAATTTTTGTAGATTTCGATTTCATTTCTCCTCACGTTTGTCCCCAGCTTTGATGATAATACCCTTTCAAGTAATAACTTTAACTTCGGCAACTGTGCTAACAAGGCTACTGAAATCGGATGCTACAATGCGTCGTTTGCAATAGCATCAAGTAAAAACAAGATCAACTCACACAACTTTGCAGTGACACAAATTCAATCTCTGTCTTCCTTAATAAACGGCGCGTTTCTATCAGTATGAGCAAATTAAAATGCCCGGGAGGATATCCACGTATCAGCAATAAGTTGTCTTCAGCTCCACAAAAAGTGTCGAGTAGCGCTCAGGTACTTGCTTCAAATCTGATCAAGTGCGTGACTCCGGAGAATTAAGGCACTTCGGCATTTTAAGCAGAGCTCTTCAGAATTTAAATTTCCCTTTATTTTTATTCAATGTGAAAAACATATTTCATTCCTTCAATAAATTTCAATGAATTGCCACTTCAGTATCTTATTGCGTCGAGTTTTAATTGACCTGAATTTTGCCGCTTCTCTCTTTAACAAGTTTGTAAAATAGCAATAAAGTTTCCTCTGACACGCAACGGGGAAATTTTTCTTATAATTTTAGAGAAGTGGGGTGATCGTTTTTCTTATAAGTTCTGAGTTTTAAAGATGGCAATTTTAAAATGGTAGATCCTAAATATGTAGGGGACATGCTGAATTATACTCGCAAGACATGACAGTTACCATTCGATACACTTGATTAACTTAAGCTGAAGCATTACTTCCAGTCATTCAAACTTTCAATCTCGATAAATGTAAATTTGTGAACGGTCTGCGAATATGCATAATCTATTGGAGAAATCTACTGGAATCACTGAAAGCCATGCTTCAAATTTCCTTGAGAAGACTATTAGTAACATTGCTGTTACCGAAGACGAAAGCCTAGTGATTACCCAAGTGAACAAATACCTAACCGCATGAATTTCAGTTTTAAGTCCCGAACCTAAAATTTTCTTTTGAAATGCAGCAGACGAATACCAAGCACAGCGTCTTCACAGCGTTAGCTGACAGTTTTCCAGGCAAAAATTCACATGCAAAAGATAACACACGAGGGAGCTTTAACATTCTCATGATGACTATTTTGAAATACAACTTCACGCTAAAACGACTCAAACTAATACACCGACACCAAATAAGGCGAAAGAAAATTCCTCGGAATAAGGCGCACTGAACAGAAAGACAGTTCACCCACCGACCGTACAACCAAAACGAGCTGGTGAACTTGATTCCCTCCGGTAAAAGATCAACCCAAGGTGATTCTAAATTATGGTCGAATTAAGAGGCTCTAAAGCTCACAAAACCGAACTAGATACATGGTCTTCTATCCCATTCGTGAGCTTCCATGCTCTGTTTTTGCGGCGGGAGCTGTGTTCGGCAAAGTGGTGATGCTCTTTCTCCTCCGGAGGACATCTTCCTAACGGCCAATTCCCAAAGAATTGCCCGGCAATTTCAGTTTTTCCGCGATTTGAAAATTGAGTTTGGCTCAGACTCGGAATCGATTCAAGATTGAGTTTACATGGACGAATGATGCCATTTTTTCCTCCCGCGTTTGGTCGCCGACTGATGTTGGCCAGAAATACTCAGAATAGGAAACGCAAAACCAATTAATGCCCTTTTCCCTGCCCAATTTTTTCCACGCTCATCTTTCCCGAAAAGCAAATGAACGAATCATAGAATGTTTTCCCAGTGTCCCATATTAATATTATTCTTATCCCTGTCATATCGGGATGTCATTTCTATATCCATATGGGTCCTCACGGGTCTGGTTGTGACAGAGTCAACTTTTACAAAAATACTGACGATCTCAAATGGAGTAAAGCAGCTCCATATAATTTGAGGGTAAACGAAATAGTTAAAACCTCTAGTTTCGTATTAGAACTGATAACACGAAACTAACAAAAATTTCAAAAGCTTGTCTAATATTACATTCATTGAATGAACATCATTCATACCTTGTTTATTCTACATTTTTTCTGTGACGGTATCATTTACAGAAACTCATTAACAATTTCTTTCGATTAATCATTAATTAAGAGTAAATGTGTTATTGTAAACGATTTATGTGATTCTTAAAGCAGTAAAACTGTTCGTGCCTGGATGTCCTACCGTCTCTAAAACTTCTGAGCTGTTGATGTTGCGAGAGTAGAGGTCTCAATAATGATGACGACGTACGAAAAGATGGGCACAAAGTTCCATTGAAAGCACACACAAATTGAAATGAACTTAGTTTCAATTTCAAGGCGCATTGGTTATTTCGTTCACCAGTTTCTATGCTCATTGTCATTACGCAGTGCACAGTCACTCCTAAACCGCGGAGAGAGAGGACTACCTTTGTTCCTGTCGGAAGTGAGTTTCTTTCCCAAGTGCAAGGGCTACCTGTATAATTAAAGCTGAATTTCTATAATGTATTAGGTAATACATCGCACGGTTAAGAACATTCATAAATAGAAATTGTCTTCGTCAGAGGTTTGACGATTACTTTTCGAGATGCATGATGAATTCTTGTTTAATCCACACGTAACATTTTAAAACATATTTTGCAAAGCTTGTGTGCCAAATCAAAGGCAAAACACAATTACTGTAGCACGATTATACCACGCTAATATTTTCACTATTTCTCTTTAGGGTCCGATTTTAACGACTCTGGTTACCTCTATTTTATTTTAAAACCTGAATTCACAGGGTACACTTATTCTTTCCTCCTAACAGAATTGAATGATGTGGAAAAAACATTTCACAATTCATGACCTAAAACTGCAGCGGCCGCTTGACAATCAATTGCAGACGAGGCATTAAAGGCTCCACCGCTTGTCACATCTGTTAATTGAGGACGTTTCAAAAATTTCTCGAGAGCGAATTGAAACCTAAAGATAGCAGAATTTAATTAGATATTTGAAGTCAAGGTTAGAGGAAAAGCTTCTTTTGAGCTGCTTTAATACTTGGCCTATGAAAAATACTTACGGCCGTAATTCTAACTGAAGGGTGAAGAAAAGAGCCAATTATAAGTAACTCTTTTATCAGTAACCCTTTACTAATTTTTAAATTGGACTTCACGGCGCTGCGCTCTTAAAACAACGCTAAGACTAGAAAATTTTCACGTCACCTCGACTCCGGGAACGCAAAAACAGCCATTACCAAATAACCAAAAGCAGCTTTTGGTATTTTGGTTTTGTTGAATTTATCCTTGCATAAAAATGGCGTAAATAATTTCAATATAAATAAAAATAGCGGGAATCGTGTACTTAAGAAGGTTATTCTACAATCGAAAATAAATATTTCGGGGATCATGTTCTAGGGACTGTGATCACGAACCGAATATTCCTTACGGAAATGAATTGATCCGCTTTGAAATTAAATAATCCAAACCGTGGTCTCAAGGACACAGAATAGGGAACCTCATAATACGGTTGATAAAGACAATCGTACGAGCTTTTCAAAAATTAATGTGGGGAAGCCGCCGTAGCCTAAGAAATCAATAGCAACGAATGTAACTATCTTGAATAAGTTGGTTTAATATCACATATTTGAGTCCGAGGTCAACTGGAGGGTATGTGGTTAGCGTGAACTAGATTGTGCCTTCATTTAGCTTCCATTAAGTATTTATAAAAATTGAGTTTGTGACTACTGGTCGGTGTGAATGTATCAGACAACAATTTTGATCTGTATCAAAAGTTCCGTAAAATACAAAAATGAACACTCGATTTCGTGCACTTCAGTGTGTTGAAGCAGACACGCTTCTTCCGTGTTTCATGATGCCGTCGGCCACCATTTTTAAAATAAACACTAAACTTGCATGCCTCTGATGCATTTGTAAGTTCCTTCACGAGGTAAAAATTTCTACTAATCACTTCATTTACCTCAAGACCTTGCTGTTTTGTGAAAGTAGAATCTCAAAAATAATTTCCCTGACGTACAATTTTCTATAATAGTATCCGAGAAGTTAAATTTTCTAGGATATGTTCACTCGCGTACGATGCCAAACTAAGGTCTAGAAACAATTTTTTCGCATCATTTAATCCTTCCCATAACGCTTATAAAAACACAGTTTTGTGATGGATGTAAAATTTCCCCTCACATATGTTCATCCGCGTATCATGTGGAAACTATGACCCCGTAAATTCTTCTATTAAGAATTAATTTTAAGGCAACTTGTGCCCATGAGCGCAAAACTTGACTTCGCAATGCGCAAAGTTAAGCGATGAGCATCGATTTATTTAGATGAGCTCAAAGTCGCTCGAAGTCTCCTGTGTCTCACATGAGCCTCGTTATCGTGAGCTGCCCAGTTATGCAGGAGATGTGCTCTCATTAACTGCTTTGATATTCATTAATGGAAACGCTGTGCTCTCATTAACAGCTGTGCTCTCATTAACAGCTGTGCTATTCATTAATGGAAAAGTTGTGCTCCCAGTAACTGCTTTGATATTCATTAATGGAAACGCTGTGCTCTCATTAAGAGCTGTGCTCTCGTTAACCGCTGTGCTATTCATTAATGGAAAAGTTGTGCTCCCATTAACCGTTTTACTATTCACTAATGGAAACGCTGTGCTCTCACTAACCGCTTTTCTATCTACGTGTGCAGAAACTGTACTCTGTCAACCTTTATTTCATTCAGTTTGGCAGACATCGTCTTTTCATTAAAATTACTACCATTGAGTTTTAGCACATATTCCACCCTCATTAACCTCATTTCCAGCCAGTTTTAGCACACATTCCACCCTCATTAACCTCATTTCCCCTGCTATGCAAATACCGCAGCTTCATTGCGCTGCTCAAGAGCCCGAGCAAAAGAATTCGTTGAATTTTCACAGGAAACAAAAACCATTCCCATACGCGCAGAATAATAAGGAAATATGACCCTGTAGTGACAGGCTTGAAGTTAGAGTCAGAAAAGCGTAACAACGCGACCGTCTCTTGCAAACGAAAATATAATTTCTATGTTAAATACACACTATAAATTATCCCTGTATTTGAGCCCGAGTTCATGCACTATTTCGAGAAACATTGATGTCTTGTGAAGTACTTACGAAATTATTATTTGGCTTATCGTACATTGAGCACTTCATACCGATATATAGCCATTCTTCCCACGTGGTTCGTATGTATGACCGTGCGTTAAAAAAGCGCTGTGCATCCCACTCTGGGTGCGTGTTCGAACATGCATACAATTACAAGTTATGATGCCATATTTAACGGTAACACTCCTAAAATCAAGGGTACCACTCATAAAATTAAGGAAGGGTAAAACTCTTACAATCAAGAATAACACTCTTAACATCAAGGTTAACACTCTTAAAATCAAGGGTAACACTCCTAAAATCAAGGGTACCATTCCTAAAATTAATGGAGGGTAATACTCCTACAATCAGAAATAACACTCCTAACATCAAGGGTAACACTCCTAAAATTAAGGGTGGGTAATACTCTTAAAATTAGGGGGTAACACTCCTAAAATCAAAAGGAACACATAAAATCAAGGAAAACACTCATAAAACAAACAGTAATTTCAGCCCGGCTTCATCATGCCTATTTTTTGGGCAAGTAGGCTTGCTTTTAAGCAAAAAAATGAACTATAAATTTTTCTGGACTTGAGCAAGGCCTGATTTCTTGCAGAAGCTGTAAGCTAACATAGAAGAAATTAAAGTTATCGTTTCCGTGACTCGAGCAAGGCCTGATTTCTAGGGTCCGACTGAGAGGACACCCTGTCTGACACCGGCCGAGCGGCTGCAAATAATCACCAGAAAAACTGCCCCGTAATTCTGCGAAAATCTTGGAAAAACTCTCAAAATTATCGTGCCGACGACTTCAAATGTTCACTGAGTTGCTGTAAAAGAACGAGGTTCAAGGCGATATTTTTGGAAAGGGTTAGGAAAAAACAGATCGTAATTAAATCTCTAACGATGAAAGTTGCTTTTGAAAATTATTGTATATGCTATTGAAAGTTATTGTTTTTTATTCTTCTGTTATGATAGTATTCGAAGTAGCTCTCGTGAGTCAGGTTGGTTGTGGGTCTAATTCTGTTTTCTTCGAGCAACTGTTTCTTGCAACATTTTTTTCTAACGTCGGCCTGCTCTTCAGTTCGTTTTCCAGCCGATGAAAAAATCTTATCTTAAAACCTAATGTCTAACTCTACTCTATGAAGCACATCGACACCTCAACCATGCGTGGGATCTCCTGACGTCTACTAACGTGTAGTTAAAAACACAAGGCAAAAAAATATTCACTTTGTATTAACTCGGAATCCAGAGCGCCATAAAACACAAAAACGTTTTGTAATCCAAAAATTTGAATCACACAAGGTACTTGTTGTGAAGATGCAATCGCTCACACATGGTATAGTTTTTTTGTACACTGATTACCAGTTTTTGGTAAATGAAATGATTTTTTTCTGCGGTCCTGATCGTATTGTCCTGTAGTGAATTGTTTGACACTGCTCGAAGTTTGGGGGATGATGTACGAGAGGTGTTGAGCACGGTAGAGGGAACAAGGTAGGGTCATTTCTATGGGAGAAAATACACCTCCTCTTGTTCGGCTAGCCAATAGGAAGGCTTTATCTCAAACAAACTTTAGGACGTCACCAAAACGCTGTGTCGGTAGGCCAATAGTGTAGCCCGATTTAGGGGTTGCAGTGCTACCAAATGCAATTTGAGCAATGCTATTGGTTCGTTGCCGTGACGTCAGCAAAACCACACCGACAACGAAAAGAAGACTGGTTTGAACCTACCTTGTTTCCTCTACCGTGGTGTTGAGCCAAATGGAGAAACTTGTTAAAAACTAGCTGCAGATAACGGCTGTGGAATTTTCAAATTTTATATTTATCAATGTATAGTTAAAACTTGCGTTATGTACTCATATAATTGTTTCATATTCTATCATTTCGAAATCATATACATAACTTCATGAATTCAATTGTTATTAGTTTGAAACTGTTAACGAGTTCGCTCGTTTTGCACAGTGCTACAAGCTTCGCATCTTCGCATATTTCACTACATCCAGTTTGATACGAAGCCTGCAAAAAAAACTTCAACCATGCTCAGTTACTGGAAAAAATTCTCTACGGCAGTCGAGAAAGAGTTGCGAAAGTGCATAGAAGAAATATGAATCAGCTAATTTAAGCACTAGATATATATATATATACATACAAATTATTCGCCATACAACATACATGCATACAAATTAGTTATATATACATACATACACACCTGAACACTGAACAAACACGCAAATTATTCGCCCTAAATTACTTTACCCTAATTGATTTAATTTCATGGCGATAATTCTGTCAATCTCATTCTCGCCGTCTGCTTAGTCGTCTCTTTGCCGCAAAGACTGAAAATAATCTTAAGAAAAGGAATAATCTAAAGGAGTTTTACAAAACACTACTCCGGCAGCACAAGGTTTTGTAGCGTTTTATAATTCAATATTAGGTCAATGTCCTAAATAGATAATACGCAAAAGAAGTATACCACGTGTGTTCACATATATGCATCAATCTACATACTGAACCACACTCGTTTAGTCCCTCCAACAATTTTATTCTATCAACTTGGTTCAAATTAAACTAGCCGTGAATTTTTAAGCTGGCGTATTTCACCAAATTTGATCATAGAATTAATTTCATGAAACTCTTCACCTGCTCAATGTTTGTGTGGGTCTTCTCCCCCCCTCTCCCTCCACTCCCCTCTTTCCGCGAACCACTCGGTGTGCACAATTCACGACAGAAGCGCATTTCATTAAATTTAATAATAGAATTAATTTCATGAAACTGTTTACCTACGCAATGTTTGTGTGGGTTAACCCCCACCCCCCCTCCGGCCCCAACCACCCCCCAGCCCCCCTTCCCACCCCCGCAGCACCTGGTGCACAATTCACGACAAAACTCGTGCTCGACGCTCCACAAAAAGTAAGCAGCAGCGGCCTCAACTTACGAAAGTACTGCCCTAAAACTTCTTAAACAAGGCCCTTTGAATTTAAATAAACTCAACTTTCTTGGTTCGCAGGCTGTAAATTTCTCGCTCTGCACACATTCCGTACGTGTGCTACGGCGCTCCTTTACATGCTCATTATGCATTGGTGATTGCTTGTTCTTGCGAGGCAGATTTAGAGAACATGTATACTTTGAAGTTTTCTCATATATTGCAGTTCTAATAACTATAAAAGTAATATAGCCACTTTTGGGCTTTTAATCTACGCTGACCAAAAAATATAAATCCTGGTATGTTGTCCATGGTCGGAATGTTGTGTGTTGTAAACATATTTCTATGCTTGGTGTGAAACTCTATAATACCCTTTCGTTTACAATGATTTTTTGCTATATCCGTTATTAATATTTATATATGTACATATATATAAGTTTGCGAATGTTATTGGGTATATCACTCTTCTCTGGTGAAAACAATATCACTTGACAGATGACTCATTTATCCCCAATTTGTTCATTACTCGTAGCTAGTTCCATTTTTAGTGCAGGTAATTTGAACAAAGAATGAGACTGCCTGCGCTTTACTTACCTGAACACTGAAGACATACAACACACCTTACATCACAAGGTTACGACATGACTTGTGTTCCAAATTTGACGAAAATTGATTTCTTAAAGATGTCCGGGAAAATATATTTTGGAACGTACATCGCCGTACGTTGATTTGAAATCATTAAATGCATTTGGTCGGGAAAACGAGCAGATTTGACTTCATGAACATTCACCAATGCATTAAACATTCAAACGCAAACATTTGAAATTATTTTCAAGAGCATCTCACCATGAAACAACATTTGCCGAACGAAAAGCAGAATAATTCATTCATTCTTCAACTCATTCATTGTTCATCGAACGTTTTCATAGAAACGGTCCTCTAAGCAATATAACCATACTGAATTAATATATATATAAATGTAGGTACTGAAATTTTTCAGAACATTAGGATAGTTTTTTTTTTCTTGTAGAGCTGTAAAGTGTATGAAGAACGTATTTGTGATACTGACTTTACGACCTAATGGAAGATAACATAATACAAAAATCCCGTGCAGTATGAGCACGTAGATACATATTTAGTGCCCGCATTTACAGGATTAACGTAGGGAAAATTCGGAGGGCATTGAATGCTGTTTTATACAAGGATAATCTAATTAAACGATTTTCCTGCTGCACCCAACACCATCAAACTGCGTCATTTTGGCGCCTCGTTTACGCAAGTTGAAAGATTTACAATGAGAAACTCTTTATTGCATCTATGAGAACTGAACGACGAGTTTTGACATCGTATTTTTATAAATATGATAAATACTTATGTATATAAATATTTTTAATGAATAGCCTGGCTATTCGAAAGATACCCAAATCTTGAATTGTGCTGCGTATCAAGCAAATATTAAACCATAATGCCAGAATACGGATTTCATTTTATCTATTTTCATTAAACCTAAAATGACGGACAAGTGGGAAGACCCTCTGTTATAAACTTATAGTTTCATTCCCTTGTAGACGTGCCAAAATGCTCACAACTCTCCCCTATTCAGTGGCGCGACATCACGACAATTGAGTATGAATTGAAACCATCAACACATTGAGTGTGGTAAGTTGAACTGAAATTCAATATCCAACTCAAATTTAAACTCGAAAGTTGTAAAAAATTATATAAATAACAAACATTAACTTGGTGAAATAAATACCATTATTGTAAAAAGATTGTTAAAAATTTTCCAACGACCCACCGGTGGGTCACACCGCAATGAATGCGTCAACACTGAGACTGCGGCTGGTAAAACTGAAGTGTACAATTCAATTCTAATTTAAAGTCAATTGTATTATGTAATGTTGAAAACAGTAAACATTAGCTGGATCGTGCCCTCATCTATTTTTAATTAAGTATTTGTGAAACTTGAGTTTGTGACTACTGGCCGGTCAGCAGCATTGTGAAAATCCCTTCCGTGGCCACCGGTGGCTCACGTCGCAGTCAAAGTGTTGAACGAATTTCAACAGCAAAGCTGTGCTAAATTCCACATCCCGCAGCAAATACTCAGCTTGCAATATTACTCAGCAACCTCGCAGCGGCTTCATCGCAATTCAACACATCGTCAACTGTGCATATTGATATGCATTATTTATAAACCGTGCATGTTGACATGCATAAATTTATAAACCGTGCATGTTGATATGCATAAATTTATATACCATGCATGTTGATATGCATAAATTTATAAACCATGCATGTTGATAAGCATTATTTATAAATCGTGCATGTTGATATGCATAAATTTATAAACCGTGCATGTTGATATGTTTAAACTTATGTTCACCCGTCATCTCGCAAGAGCATGAGCCGCTACGGTTATATTAAATTTATATCGAACCAAGATCTTCGATATTACCGCGCACTCGCATTGCACTCCACCCCACTTCACGGGATTTAATTCGAGCGCCGAGGCGAAATGGAATTTCTGTTTCTTTCCACCTCGAAAGAGCGGTCGACATCACACGCCCTCCTACCACGAGCCCGAGAGGCAGACTGGACGCCACCGCTGCTGGAAGAAAGTATCTCTGTGAGTGAACATTCCAGCTCAAAATTCGAAATTGTCTAATACGTGACACGCAAGAATCGTCTTATGTTTCTCGCAAGGCCTCTGGAATCCGAACAATCGAAATTAACCTCACCATTCATCTCAGTCGCTCCTCTCCTTACGTCCGTGCCTGGAAACCATTGAATCTGTTAGTGCATTTTTATTTTTAAGAAAATGGAAGTCATTGCTTGCTCTAGTTCAACTTTTTCTGCTCGTTTCCTCAGCTCCAGCATTCTTTACCTGAACAAAATTTTCAGTTGTTGTAAGCTGTGCTTGAAATACTGTAATTTTGTATGATCTCTCTAGTATTCCTTTCTTTTAGTAAAACAGATGTTATTGCTTGATCAAGTTTTTACTATTTTCAGTTCGTTTTTTCAGCTACGCTATTCTTCACCTAAACAAAATTCTCAATCAGAGTAAGCTATGATTGAAAATACTGTAATTTTGTATGATATATTCAAAGCGAGATGAAGTTTCACGCTCACCTTCAGCAACGTATACGACGCAAAATTCTGTAAACTCGGACTCTTCATGTCGTTTTTATAACAATTTATCGATTTTCCGTACAGCTGATGTCGTGGTCCCTTCATCGTGGCTACGCTGTGTGCTTCAGTCAGTAGCGCAGCCAAGTTCACTTAGAGGAACTTACGCAGTCAGCTGTGCTCAATTTCTCACCCCTAAGGAGAATTATTTATTGAACTGATTACAAAAGGAGTTGAAAAACGAGCAAATGAAATAGCCCAGGTATGATATAAAGGAATCTGATCTCCTGTATGAGGCACTGCACCAGATAAGCTAGGAAATCGCACTTCTCAGATCTGTGAAATTTTGTCGACGATCAGCCCATCTTAATAGCTGTATAAATATTTTTTATCGATGGGGGAGAACACATTAGAACCCCAAAACATCAATAAATTCATTGTACAACATCATTCCTCCTCTGTCACATGAGTAAGCCTTTGACTCGTCCCATACTCACTCAAAACGCATTGAACTCATATTTATGTTCGGATGCATACTCAGATTCATACGTTCTTCGACTGATCCCTAATTGGTTGACTTTAATACAACGTTATTCTTTACTCATTCTCACGGAATTTTTTCTTACCATTTTCTGACAAAGCCTCTCGGCATCAAAAACCAAATGCCCATTTCGCCAGTAAATGCATTCATAAAAATTTATAAAATACATTTTCTCTTTGGTTCATTTCACAAATGATATTCCTAATGAATCAAGAGGAAGAAAAGAAGTTAAACACAGCTCATGATAGCGTAACATCAGGTTATCCTCTCCGAAAAACCATGAGTACAATAGTATATTTCATATTATTCAGAATGCTTCCATCCACCTTCTTCTCGTGAGTTTCTCGGTCCCACAAACGTATAAATTACTTTTTTGAGTGCTCTCTTTTGGATGTCACCTGCATGTTGATCAGATTTCTGACCGATTGCTCCCCTTCATTCCATGCTAATGACGGTCTCGACGATCTTCCATGACGCCAGCCCCAGCCTACATCTGGGGCTGGGCACTTCTATCATATTTTTATCATCCCTCATATTTTCCCCTAAGCACTTTTAAAACAGCTTATAATATCATTAAAATTAACCGAATTGTTTTTAGAAGGTCATGAATGCTGATCTCAATATCAGACGCGTTCATTAATGTCGTTCTTAACATATTATTGATCCAAAAAGATCTAATCCGTCCTTTGCGCATTGTTCACAGGTTCGCTCATTCTACCAAAAATTGATCACACTTCACTAGGTACTGTCACAGCCCTTATAATCGCATACATACACACATGCGCATGTAAGTGATTTAATACAAATTTTAATTGTAATTGCAATTGTTTAATTGACGTAACATGCGTATGTATGTGATTATTAGGGCTATGACAACATGCTTAAAGCATATCGTCACAGCCCAAGTCATGTACTCTGTTTTCAACGTCCCTGTTACCCTTTACGCTTCGCACTCGTCACTGTCTTCTAAACGAGACACGCAGATCTACCTTTGGGCTCCTGCCTACTGTCTAGCCAGTGACATGGGGCGAAGTCATATGCATAACGCCATTGTCTACGTCTGACTGACTCCCGAATGACTTTTTGCGTGTCTGGTCAAAGTGAGCTGCCTAACACGAGCTGTTTGGCGCGAGCACAGACGATCCCAAATTTCCAGAATGGCTAACGAATCCTGTTTGGTAAGGGAACAGACGATGCTAATCTTCCGATACGACCACTGCCTATGGGAGGATTCCTAAAAACCTACGTGTGAAGAGAAAAATTTTCGGAATTTACCCCGATAAAAATTGTTTATAGACCGATCAGAAAACGAGATTGAGTTTTTGATTCAGTAGTCTAATTTTTAAAAATGAAAAAAAAATTGCAACACTGACTTAATGCTGTTGCAGGAAAACTGTGTTATGAAAAACAGTTAGAAGAGGTTAATGTGTCAACATGACTGAAAAGAGGATAAAAGTATTTTGTGTTTGATGAAACCCATGCAAGTTGAAAGGCGTCGAACTCTAAGTTTTATAATACATTAAATAAGATTTACCGGGTCCCAATCAAATTATACCAAAAAAATTCATCAAGGAAGCCAGCAATGTCGACAGAACTATAAAACTACATAAAATAAAGCTATAAAACTATAAATCTATAGATATGCTCTAGTAAAACCTAACGCAACGAAGTGTTCGATGCCAAAGATCTTGTTAAACGCCAACGCTTCATGACGCGCTGTTGATAGTTTTGAACTACCTCGTATTAATGGAAGTGTAAAATTAATGACTTCATATACTTGCAGCACTTTGTTTAGTGGATAAAAAATGTCAAATTAGGCAATGGAAATCTGTGTCATATATACGGTAAAATTTGTACATGTGCAATTGATAAAATTTTATACTGGTCGTTATACCTTTCGGTTCTGTATTTAATACGAGTATACCAACAGAAATTAAAAATAAATAATTTTATAACTGATGCATAGAATTAGATTTGAATGATTTTTAAGCTTAAGTCCATAGATTATCTTTAATTATTACTTTAAAAAACTTTTTTGTGAAAACCGAGTCCTGGTGCTGGTACAATGTATCGAAGAAAAGCTACACAAGTTTTCCAAACATTTTCGGAGACTGGACGAAGTTCATCGACTTACTCTTGCTTCAGAGCAAAAATGCTGGTATCAATAACTGGTGATGGAAAATTTGGTGAAACCCTAATTGCTTCCATAGATTCACAATAAAATCGTCAGGACGGTCGCCACAGAGAAACTGCTCCTCTGCATGCAGCTGGCACCAAGCATTGGATTCTCATCTGACTCTTGTTTGCTGAAGCGATTTCGGCAGAAAAGCTCTTTGTTACTTCTATTTCTGACCAGGAGGTTTTTAAACCGGCTTAGCTCAGGTTAAATGCTAAGCAAGTTTGGTTTTTTACGTCTGTTTCTAACCTCAAAGTTCTTAAACCAGCTTGGTTGTGCTCAAGTGTAAAATTTTTTTGGTTTGTTAACTCTTATCCTAACCTCGAAGGTTCTTAAGCTAGCTTGGCTGGGTTCAAATGCAGAGTAAGTTGGGTTTTTTAATTACTTTTCTAACCTGGAGGCTTCTTGAACTAACTCGGTTGTGTTCAAGTGTTTAGTAGGTTTAGCTTCAAAGTGTTTTTTGTACACACATCCATCGATAAGGAAATTTGTTTTCATTACAGGGGACATAGCTGGTCATTCGAGCCCATCTGCCGAGAACAACTTTTGCGGCGTATTTAAATACTTTCGCCGAATTTTGTCATTACTCGTTTATTTACTTTACTCTCCTTTAAACACTTTTAACAAATTTTGTGACTAATCTTTAAAAACTGTCATCACATTCCCAGCCGCGTTAAACTACAATCACATTTCGAGACCCGTTTTTGAATACTGTTATCATATTCTGTGACATGTCTTTCAGCATTCCTTCGTAAAGTCTATTTCGTGAAGGAAAAAATCCTACCAACCGATTTCATGTATCCCGAAACCAATTTCCTATTATCGACCAAATTTTTTATGAAACTAGCCAGTTTTTTCGGCCAGTTTTGAGCGGCGATGTTTACCTCGCCGAGAATCTATGATCAGCATGGCAGCTCCCTGAGCTGGCTCCACACATCTCCCAGTCTCTGGTAACACGTGAGTATTAAAGCATCTCATTATTATAGAGACATCAACAAGATCCCAGACATCAAAAAGATACTTCAGCTCATGCCCGAAAAAATTCTCGCACTCTGAAGTTTTCAAAACAAACTCAAACGTAGGAGCTGTTCTTGCCTGTTAGACGTTTCTTCAGATGGAATATGCGTGAGATAATAGAGAAAATTCTGCTTTTAACCAGTATTTTGCGCATTAGTGAGAAATCTTGTCGAGTTGTACTAACATCTGGTGCAATGTTTGTAAATCATTATTTAGTAGCGATCTCATTTGGGTGTGTTTGCTGCACTGTTGTTATTTCACATTTTTTAATAAGATTCAATCACAATAGAGGGGAGTTAAGCTTGAATTCGCAAAAAGGCAACAAAGCAAAAATCATTCATGCCCTGTTGGGGCAAGTTAGTCAACATTTATTTTCCTGGATCGTCTTGAAAATATTCCATTCGATCGAGTTGACTGGGTATCTTCGGGGTAGATTTTATTTAACTTTTCAACATAACATCTGCTCTACTAACCCCTCACGTAAAGTTAAATTTGGCGTTTTAGAATTAAATGTATCATTCTCAAACGCTCGATTTCGTTTGCTAAAATTTCTCCATAATTTCACCAGGAGCTAAGCTTCTCATACTGAAAAACTTCACTAATCATACACAGTACATTCTTAACTCAAATAGTTGATAATACAGATTCTGCCGCACCAAAATCATACAATAAAAACTTCAAAGCACAATACTGCGTATGAGAACCAGAGTTCTATTGAATGGTGTATTAAGAACTTCAGTGCCTGAGAACAGTAGTGGTGAAACTCTTGCAAGAAAGAAGCCATTGGGAAAACTTGGTGTATTGGGAACTGCGCGCAGGAAACTTTCGTAAGTATGGTAATTAACGCAATGGGAAATTAATAATTCAAAGGGACACCGTTTCCCAGACTCGCATGAACAAAGTCATAGAAGTGCCGCGCGGGACCGGCTTGCTAGATTGCTCTTTTTGGGCCGAAATTCTCAGGCAAGGCATTCTTTCAATTGAAATTCATCTTAATTTGGCGATGAAAGTCAGCATCTGAGTGATCTTAATGGCTAAATTTCCCAAATTAGCACTTTGACTACAGCTGATAAATCTTGAGCGCAATATTCAACTCAAATTTAGAATCAATTGTACTAAGCAATGTTGAAAGTAGCAAACATTAACTGGATCATGCCTTTATTTAGCTTTTTATCAAGTATTTGTGAAAGTTGAGTATGTGACTACAGGTCGGTTAGCAACATTATGAAAACTCCCTCTGTGACCACCGGTGTCTCACGTCGCAGTCAAAGTTTTAATGCAAAATTTGACCATTTTGGCCGAAAAAAGCGGAATTTGATCTTTTTGGCCAGAATAAGGTGAAAAGTTGATCTGATGACCTCGGTGTAGGTGCTTCAACAAGCCGTATCAACAATTTCAAACTTTGCATCTAGCGCAGAGTTTGAAAAAATTAAAAAATTTAAAAATTTAAAAAATTTAAAATTTTTGCTCCTCTGATTCTTAGCAATGATGATGTTGTTAATATTGGTGAATTTCATTTTCATAAAATAGTTTTACTAGGATTACCAATACTAATACTGAAATTTGAGTTGTGTTTGATTGACATGTTTTAATATTAAGCAGTATTGAATCACCATGCAACGTTAGTTGTTATCGTTACGGTTTTGAATAATAACTTTTGGAACTAAGCCGGTATTTAAGAGACACTTTCGAAAGCACCTCTTGAATGCAGAGTAATGCTAATATTGAAGTCCTTCAATGCAGGGAAATCCTAATTTCGAAGCCCTTCAATGCAGGGAAATCCTAATTTCGGAGTCCTTGAATGCAGGGAAATCCTAATTTCGAAGTCCTTGAATGCAGGGAAATCCTAATTTCGAAGTCCTTGAATGCAGGGAAATCCTAATTTCGAAGTCCTTGAATGCAGGGAAATCCTAATTTCGAAGTCCTTGAATGCAGGGAAATCCTAATTTCGAAGTCCTTGAATGCAGGGAAATCCTAATTTCGAAGTCCTTGAATACAGGGAAATCCTAATTTCGAAGTCCTTGAATGCAGGGAAATCCTAATTTCGAAGTCCTTGAATGCAGGGCAATCCTAATTTCGAAGTCCTTGAATGCAGGGCAATCCTATTGGAAGCAGTGTTCGAATCAATGCCAAACCATTGTTTCCTTTCCTCGATCATTCTGTTAAATTTGGCCCGTTTAGAGCGATTCCAATACGACATTTCCCACTGCAGCTGCAATTTCAGCCGGTGTAAATGATGCGTTATGAAATCATCAGTTTTGGAGGCGTTACAACGTACATTTTCCTTATTATTGAAAAATGTTAAACCTTTTCAGCCAAAATAATTTTAGAAAATTCTCGCAGTTGAAGAAAAATATTTGTACGACAAAGATTCTTACAGCTCAAAGAGCTATACAAAAATTTTTTGGGCTATACCGGTGAGTTGTACAACTGAGAAGCGGTTTTCTTGACAAAAACGCACATCACGTGCCATCCGTTCCAGATTCTGTCATTACTCGTTTTTTACTTTACTCGTCTTTTACAACCTTTAACAAATTTAGAGACTTGTCTTTAAATACTGTCATCGCCTTGCCAGCCTCTTAAAATACAACCACATTTCAAAATTCATTTTTGAGTACTGTTAATACAGTTCTGCAGTATTAATTAAGAGTGATAATTGAATACAGTAAATACCTTACAATATTATGAGTTAAGTGTAATAATTGAATACTGTTCACACTGTACAGAATTATTAATTGAGTGTAATAATTGAATACTTTCAATACCGTTCAGTTTTGTTTATTAAGTGTGATAATTGAATGCGGTAAATACTGTACAGTATTATTCATTAAGTGTGACACGAGTGATGCTGAAACTCAGCCTACAGAGTCCTGCCCCAGAACCGTCCGGCGTAGAGAGACCGCGCTTCGGAATTTATAGCCACCTGCCAGAGCGCGAAGGCGTGAAGAAATAAAAGGAACTGGCCATAAAAGGCGATTCTTTTCTAGTGGGAATTGATTCCCAAGGTGGTGCTGCAGGATCACCGTCGAAAAATTTCGGGCGATTTTTTATAAGGCGCGAGATGGACCTTTTCGGGGACCGGAGAGCCCCAAGAATTGGTGCCATTTTGAACAAACTCTTGTTAATTTCGGTGATGCATAGCGGGCTGTTGAAGGTGCCTGCCGATATGTTGACGGTCTTTATTGCCTTCTTAGGAATTTGTGATTAATTTTACGTGGTAATGATGCGTCAGTGATTTGTGATGATGTCATGAATAAAGCTTCGATTATATATCGCTATTGCGCATTTTATTCTTTGCCCATATAGACTTTCGATTCTATAAGGGCTAAAATACCTCATCTGAAACCAAATGGCAATCATGTTCATTTATACAACTTTCTACTAACGTTAGAAAAAGAATAGTTTTACGACGCAAAAAAGCATCAGGGGAAGACTCAAACGGTGGAAAAGCAACCTATAAAATGCATTAAAAATAAGTGACACTTACTTTCATCGCATTGCCAAGTTTAAGATAATGAAGCAACTATTCGCTGAATTTCAAATTTCTTGGAGGTGAAATTCCGACTCCTCTGATAATCTTTTAGCTTATACCAACTGATAGTAAGAGCGTTTTTGCTCATAGATATACTGTATATGCATGTGCGATAATTTTTATTTAAGTATTTTTGTTTCCATACTTTTTCAAGCATGTGTATGAAAATATATACGCGTATGGGCTGCAAAATCTCTACAAGATATCAGCAAATATCTACAAAAAAAACATAAATCATAACTCACTTCATCGCACAGCATCGAAAATAAAGTTACGATCAGAAAAGAACGATTTCCCATTGAGTGCGCAGGCAGGCTCAAACGCTGCGAGTTGAGTCTGCAGTGAGAGCAGTTTAATGCCTTCTTTCAAAATTACCAAATGGACCTTACGGTAATCTTCTAGGGCGGGAGGATTAAATTCATGTTGGCTCGAAAAAAGTTATTCGATCTGCCCTAGTCTTGGGCTGGTTTAAAACAGTGTAAGAGTTTTGAAATTAAGAGAGCACTTGCGCTCAGGTAACTAAGTATTAAAAATACTTACTTTGTAATAATAAAGCAACACCTGCATGAAAAGTTGAATTTTTGCTCACATGAATGACACTTGAGAAATTCATTTCATTCTGATGCAAGATTTTTGCCTCCTTACATGGAAGCTGTCAAAGTTTCCAAATTGTGAAACATTATTCAAATATTATAAATTTATTAACTTATATTAGTAGTTTATATTATTAATTTATACACGAATCCAATTTCAGACTGACGATTTTGCTGAGGTGTGAAAAAAATCACGGCCGCTATCGAGTGGCGAATTACGAGCCAAGGCTTAGTTCGGCAAATTTCGAGAGAGGCAGGTTTTTACGAACGTGAAGATGTTTAGAACTGCAAACAAAAATTAACGTTCAATTTTTAATGCTCTGAACTCTCAAACGAAATCGGTAACGGTAAATAATTAAAACTTGTAAAAAATTTATTTCAAAAAATATTTTAGTTCATATTATGTTTACGAAGACATGGCTCATGCCAGACACTCTTGTATTCAAGATGAGAGATGGCGTTTAAATTCCTTAGAAAGACTAGCTTGGATTTTGTGCAAAGAGATATGATACTTGTAACGATGACCTTCATATACATCAGAACTATTTTATTTGTTGAAGTCTCTCTTCATCACACTCTTTGCCACCCCTGCTTCGCTTTGTTGCATCACACTCCGCATCACATTCTGCATCACACCCTGCACTAAGCTTTGAGGTGCACTATTGCAACATATACAGGTGTACTATTGCAACATATACTATCGCAACATATACAGGGCCAAATTTTGCATCGTACCGTTGTATCAGACACTGCACCACACTCTGCACCACACTCTGCACTACACCCTGCACCACACTCTGCACCACACTCTGCACCACACTCTGCACCACACTCTGCACCACACTCTGCACCACACCCTGCACCACACTCTGCACCACACTCTGCACCAGACCCTGCACCACACTCTGCACCACACTCTGCAGCAGACTCTGCACCACGCGCTGCACCGCACTCTGCACCACACTCTTCACCACACTCTGCACCACACTCTGCACAACACTCTGCACCCCACTCTGCACCACACTCCACACCACACTCCACACCACACTCCACACCACACTTCACACCACATTCCGCACCACACTCAGCACCACACTCCACACCACACTCCCCACCACACTCTGCACCACACTCCAAACCACACTCCACACCACACTCCAAACCACACTCCACACCACACTCCACACCACACTCCCCACCACACCCCGCACCACACTCAGCACCACACTCCACACCACACTCCCCACCACACTCCACACCACACTCCACACCACACTCCACACCACACTTCACACCACACTCCACACCACACTCCACACCTCACTCCACACCACACTCCACACCACACTCCGCACCACACTCCACACCACACTCCGCACCACACTCCACACCACACTCAGCACCACACTCAGCACCACACTCCACACCACACTCAGCACCACACTCTGCACCACACTCCACACCACACTCCACACCACACTCCACACCACACTCCACACCACACTCCACACCACACTCCACACCACACTCCACACCACACTCCACACCACACTCCACACCACACTCCACCACACTCAGCACCACACTCCACACCACACTCCGCACCACACTCCACACTACACTCCACACCACACTCTACACAAAACTCAGCACCCCACTCAGCACCACACTCAGGCAGTACCACAAGCCACAGATCCAAGTGTCCAAGCAGGAGACGGGCTGCAAGTGACGGGAAATGAAATTACTCGGATGCGCAGCCTTCATTTTCTAGGCCCGTCATTCCTGCAGGATTAATTTGCCATAATTTAACGTTCCAAATAAAAGCGGTAAGGATCTTCCCTTTTTGATCGTTTTACGTGCCGATCTTCTGAATAAAGTTGGCATTCGAAATTTAACCAACCAGAACCCATCTACATTGTTTTATATGCTTGTAACGAGTTGCATATTTTTTCCTCCGCTTTCTTTGGTTGAAGAACATGTTTATTATGCTACGACCGCAAGTTTAACACGTGATGGCTGTTGATCAACCTTCGTCAGGGTGAATAAAAGCTTGCGAAGAAGTTCTATCATAAATTAATAATGCTAAATTTTGACAACAACGACAGGCGAACGAACTTCAACCATTCACGTTCCGAAGATCTGGGCGCTGTACTATCTAAGACCAATAGAACATCGATTACATGCCACACCGTCGAGCGTGTTGGATTGTTCACTCAGTAGCTTTATTTTGGACCCTGACTGTAGCTTTCCTAAAAAAAAAGAGACGCAAAACAAGGCAGCATAGAAAGGTGTGCGCACAATACGGTGTTTATTAGTGACAGAGATTTGTGCTCAGCAGTGTCCGGTTAAAAGATCGGAGTTCTGATGCCCAGATAGACCAGCCAGCCAGGGTTGGGAGCTATTTTAAAAAGCAATGTTGTGCGTTTTGTATCATCTTTATTAGAAATAAACTGTTTTTCTATGGGAACCCGCCAGCTGCGCGGCTCAGAGCTCGATAGGAGAGCGACGAGGGATCCTCAGGCAGCAATACAATCCTCGACTCAAACCGCATCGCCGCAAGTGCTCTTAAAACAAAATGGAATTGAATCCTGTGAGAGAAGGACACTTTGTACGTCTATTATGTACTGATATCGGTGTTTGTAAGCGGTTATATACTGATTTTTGTGTTTGTAAGCGGTTATGTACTGATTTCGGTGTTTGTAAGCGGTTATGTACTGATTTCGGTGTTTGTAAGCGGTTATGTACTGATATCGGTGTTTGTAAGCGGTTATGTACTGATTTCGGTGTTTGTAAGCGGTTATGTACTGATTTCGGTGTTTGTAAGCGGTTATGTACTGATTTCGGTGTTTGTAAGCGGTTTTGTACTGATATCGGTGTTTGTAAGCGGTTATGTACTGATTTCGGTGTTTGTAAGCGGTTATGTACTGATTTCGGTGTTTGTAAGCGGTTATGTACTGATTTCGGTGTTTGTGGGTGGCAATCTTTCACGTCTATTATATACTGATTTCAGTGTATTTTGGCAGCAATTCTTCTCGTTAACTTCTGTTGCTTTTATTGGAACACACGTGTTCAAGCCCCCATAAATGTTTGCCATTTATTGTCTACTCATTATTTGTAAAGTCCTGATGACGGCGCAACTTCTTATTCTACGTCCTGATTATCCTCGAAATTTACTGATTAACTTTAAATTTTAGGAAATCCTTCGGCCATCCTTGAGGTCAAGGGAAAAGTAAGTGCGATATTTTTTCATATGAATTAACTTCAATACGTTGACTCCTTAGGGACCCACCGGTGGTCACTGAGACGATTTTCATGATGCGAGTCACCCTCCGGTGGTGTTTTTTAATAAGATAAAATGAAAGCAAACTTTGTTTCATATTGTTCATTTTTAGAGTTGAATACCAAAATTAACTTTAACATGAGGAAAGTATTGAATTTGAGTTCAACACCCAGCGGTTGTAGCGCGTTTAACTTGGTATTGCATTGACTTAACTCACTTTACAAAATTAGAGATCTTATAAAGCAAAGGTGGAAGTAGAGATATGCGAGGTAAAGTATCAGGATTGACTTTGAAACATGTGTTATTTGAAATTCTTTCCCGATTTTAAAATTCAAAAGTTTATTTCCAATCTTGGAATGGCAACATTTCATTTAAGCTCAAAGTTTCATAGCTAGTCTAGAAGATACGATTCAGCAGCCGGAGGAAAACAAGATCTCTTTTTTTAGGAATAGCTTGCTATGTCCCAAGTTATAAAATTGCATTCTGACCACTATGCAAACCTCATTTGTCCAAACTCTTCTTTTGTTTTGCAAATTTTGAATGCAAGTTAGTAAAAAAACTACTTAGATGTTTTATCGTTTTCGAGGTAACGTTCTACATTGGGCTGCTGATCCTGTGAAAATATGTGTGTGTGCTCTTGCCAAAGTATAAAGATTTTACGCAGTAGCTTCGTCTAGAATGTTAGGGAAAAAGATAATAAAACATATTTCAAAGATTTCTGACTGTGAAATGAAATGCTGGGGGTAATGTCTCTTTTTCTAAAGATTTACAACCTAGAAATGTTGAAGGGCTATTTCGAGTGGAGTTTAAAAGGCATAATTTCGCATTTATTTTGTGAATGAGTTAATTATCTCATGATTTTAAAGTATCTTCAATACTTGGCTAGAAAAGTAGCATAAATTCATCACAGTTAAAAAATGTCAACATTTCATGAGAGAAGCACCTTGATTTCATTCGTTTTTACGCGTCTTTTAGCTCCTTTATAATTTTTTTAGAATAAATTCATCATTTGTGACTTAGCGGCTCCCAATTGCACTGCGGCACCTACCATGACACCAATATTCATCACTCAGTCACCACAGAAGCGCGATTTAAAACAAGCCTCGTTGCGCCGAGGCAACCAACCCTATTTCCACGCTCACGTTTCAGCCCGACCCCAAGAAACGTTTTATTTTACAGCATTCGTAAAACTTGTCACGGAAACTACGCCACGGCGACGTTTTCCGTTCCTTTCAATGTCGAGATCGCGCATCTGGCGATGGAAACTGACACGAATCGAACAGCTCTTTATGATCCACACGAGCGCAACTGAGAGCTGCGGCGTAACCATCCTAGTTATCGGTACTATAAGCCGAACATTCCATTCCAGGGCCTGTTTTTATACTTCGTTTATTGCATGGAGGTATCTGAAGCACGCAAGTTTGTCCATCAGTGTTCATGTGGCTGATGGCCGAGATACTACGTTCTTACATTTTCTGGTGAAGCATCGCAGGTATTTACGACACATTATTTTTTACATCACCACATCGTGTCATTTCAAGGCATGGAGATGAAGTATAGAAACATTATTCAACTTACAAAGAATTTTAGTTTATGAATGTCATTATTTGTCTGCTTAATTACTGTCGTATACATTGTTTGGGTTCAGAATTCTGAATTTTTCTCACAACTTCTTTGCACGCCATTGGGTCTTCCTCCAAACCGGTGGCCAGAAATACGCGCAAATCCTCTTTCGTAAAAGTTCTCGGCACTCAAAAATTTCTTGAAATATTGAATCGTTTCCGGCAGTTAATATTGCTTGAACCTATAAAGGATTCGATTTTGTAACTCTGTAGATTGATTTGGGATATTTTCTTTCCTTCTCACAGTCAGCAGCCACGGGATCTTGCGCCAGGGTATGACGAGAAAGTTTTTGCAGTAGCGCAGCTATCTCTTCTTTTTCATTCATTTTCAAAGAGCGTCTTTATTAATTTATACTGCGCAATTATTTCAAATAAAATTAATTTCTCGGTAGCTTTACCCTATCATTAAGTGACCTTCTATAGTACTAAACTTAAATAATTCTCTCTTTTAAAGTACAGGCACGGCATTCCCTCCTTACGTAACAATATGAACCATCTTCCTCCGTTTTATTTTATTGCTGTTGTGCTCTCTGGACAGATGAAATCTTTTAGTCAGCTTTCCATAAACACCGGTCATGTGCAAGTTCTTCTGCATTGTGTTGGGTTGATATGAATAATTTTGATGTGATGTGAATAATTTTCACGCTCCTTTTTTAAGTTCAAGTTCACTTTGAGCCCCGAAAATCTTTAAATGAGCACACTTTTGAAGGCGCAGTGCAATTTTTTATTCGAAATTTCTAGGAGTTTTTTACAAGTTGCAAAGTCGTTTTTTCTTAAAACTTTGTGAAAAAAATTCCAAACTCAGAGTACTGACAATCTCGAGATTTGAGGCACTTTTGGAACAAGCTGTCGAAATTGACTCAAAACTATTAAATTTCATCCTATGTATGCTTGGCAGATATTTAATTTAGCTCTCAGTAAAAAATTACGCGAACAAAATAACATTTCCTGGGTATATCCCTCTAAAATATTTGTTATTCAATACAGTCTTGGTCAGTATGTGTTGTTGAACCTGGACTACTTTCATAGGAGCAGCCTAACGCGTGAGAGCGACAGCTGACAAATGCCTCCCGTTGGGTGTCTCTGCGCATTTCTATTTAAGACAGTGTTGGTTTCATTTGTAGATACTCGTAATTATACTGACGCTAAGTGTGATTGAACAAATCTTATTGTTAAGCCAAACGAATCAGGTGTTTAAATACCTCGAGATGAAATCTTAAAAGATTACTATCAAGGTTGAAATTTTTGTGTACAAAGTTTCATAACACGTCAGATGCAACTTCCGCAGATTCAGAGCCCAACCTCTGCTCTCTTCATAAGACGCTAGTGTCACTCGAAAAAACTCAGTCGTCTTGTTGGCGACGAAATATTTTTTCCATATTTTCCCTAAAACAAGAGCAAAGCAGCTTTAGAGAAACGATTACGATTAACAAATACGTCGACTTCAACTCTCCTTCCTGAAAATTCTCCTCTCAACAAAGACCCTTGCTCGACAAAGGTTTCCACCCTTATTTACAGAACTAGTGTTTGTACATACACGGTTCTCGGTGGTGCTGATTGCTTTTAATAAATAACACAATGCGTTCAGTGCGTGGCATTGAGCCCATTGAGAGCTGGCATAACTCATTTTCGTGTGCAAACATCCGCCGTTTGTTTCATGCAAGATTTGTTTTCTCAGTCGCCGGGGGTCTCGCGCTCGCCAAGATTAGAGAGCATCTCTCATACTCGCTGCTGCTGTGGCTCCGGAGCGTGCAGGGTGCAGATTATTTTGCTTTTGCTTCGTTATTCGCAAGCTGAAATTGAAACGGAAATAGGCAAGTTCGTGAAGCTAAAATGGGTGGCATCGCTTTACATGAGGAAACTAAAAACATGGAATCACCTGCGAAAAGTATGTTTTGTTTCGTTATTCGTAAGCTTTCGAGAAGTAAAACGGAAATAGGCAAGTTCACTTTACAAAAGGAAACTGAAAATATGGATTCACCCGCGGAAAATTTTCTTTTGTTTCGTTATGCGCAAGCTAGAAGTAAAACGGGAATAGGCAACATCGCTTTCCAAGAGGAAACTGGAAAGATGAAATTACCTGCGAAACGAAAATGGGAAACATCTCTTAGTTTGTATCCGAGATGAAACTGAAAAAACAATTTCCCGCGAAAAATTCCAAAAGCTGTTAATTGGTTTCTCAAAATTTTAATACTTGAATCAGTGAGTTACCCATTGACTGAAAACGTCACACTGCGTTCTGATTTTGCATAAGGACAAAATTAGCTGGGCCAGCAGCAGAAAAAGCCAAATACTTGGGGCGTATGCTGATGAGCCTCATTTGCATGCGGGATATTTGTTTGCGACCACCGAGTAATTTTGCCGAGTGTTTTTGCTGACGTTGAGAGAGGAGTGGCGTGGGTCCACACCCGAGCTCCCAGCGAACGTTGAACTCCGCGTCGCGTTAATTCGTAGTGCATTTCTTTCGGTTGCATGCATTTTTTGCGATTTCGAGGGAAAAATTAATTTACTCATAACCGCTTCGTGGTGAATTAAGTCCCTTATAACCGCTTCGTGTTAGTGGTGTGCAGCAGTGGTGTGTAGAAGTTGTGTGTTGCAGTGGCGTGTAGCATTTGCGTGTATCAGGGGTGTGTAGAAGTCGTGTGTTGCAGTGGCGTGTAGCATTTGCGTGTATCAGGGGTGTGTAGAAGTCGTGTGTTGCAGTGGCGTGTAGCATTTACGTGTATCAGGGGTGTGTAGAAGTCGTGTGTTGCAGTGGCGTGTAGCATCTGCGTGTATCAAGGGTGTGTAGAAGTCGTGTGTTGCAGTGGCGTGTAGCATTTGCGTGTAGCAGTGGTGTGTAGAAGTCGTGTGTTGCAGTGGCGTGTAGCAGACGCGTGTAGCAGACGCGTGTAGCAGGGCAGGCTAATAATGGATTGAGCGATAATGGATTATGCCTCCACCGCCTACGTGCGTCTGCCGCCAGCTCGCTTTAAAAATTTACCTCCACTAGGCTGTTCTTCGCCAAGTTTTGTGTTCTCGGGTTCGAATTTTTGTCCAAAAATTTATCATTTATGGATGGTATAAAAATAAAAATCGTTCAAATAATTGATCATTCATTGTAACCTGGCTCCTAAATTTCGCGAATTTAATTACTTCATTAAAGATGATATAAATGGAACCTTGCGTGTTTATTGATGTGCAGGAGTGAAATTCAAGATTAAATATAGTTGAATGTACCTCTATCAGCGCTCTGTCTCGCTCACTCTCAAGAGCTGAGTTGCGCGACGGCTCTTTCCTATCGAGACGTACGTCAAAAAAATGAAATCTATCAGAAAATTAACATAACTACACTGTTGATCTGTATTCTGTCAGGCCGAAAAAAAATTTGCAATTAAAAATCAATTTTATGATGAAAACGTTTGCAAAATAATTATGCAAGATCTTGTCCAGAACAAAATTATTGTACTGAATTTTATTTCCTCTAGATTTACAAATTTTAAAACCCCACGATTTTTTTTGTGGAAGCGTCGTACGTACGTACATATTTCCAAGCATTTTATTTCACTACCAAGCTCTTTCTCACTTGCTACAGTAGCTTAGTCTTAAGTCTGCGTCGCCGTAGTTCAACTTTGCCTTCAAATCAACGTTGAGTTAATCTATCGCAAAATTTAAGCCACGGGTGTGATGGGTGACTCCAACCTCCGCCAAGTGGACAAATATTTAAACAAATATTTAAAAAATATATTTAAACAAATATTTTTTTCATTACAATAATGAAGGCCCCCACAGGTGCCGCATCGTCACGTTCCTTAACACGTTCACTCCGCATCGGTACACATGTGCACCACTTGCACACATGTGCACCACTTGGTAAACTGTCCATTGGCTACCATGTCGCTCATTTCACTACCTTTATTTGAATTAGACTGTGACATACAAGCTAAAATGCGGATGTAATTTTAGATTAGCTAAAATTTTATCGATAAATTATATTTTTCCCGCTTGTTAGCAAGGATGGGAATGTAATCAAGCAGTAAATATGGCTTTTCAATTCTGCTTCTTCCAGCCTAACGTGGAGCAGGGCAGGCCTTTTACGTTACGCAAAATATTTGAAATGTAAAAAAGTGACATCAACGGAGTGCACTTCGTTGCGTACATTCTATCGCACACGTGGAAACAAAGAATAAAAATTTACTCGTTATTCGACTGTTTGCACGAAGATTAAGAAAGCAAATACTCGTAGTAATGAAGACTTCTTCCCACTTCCCCAAACACTACACGAAGGCTTGACCTTCTTCCGCAAAGGTCTCCGGCTAGAACAACGAATTTAACAGACCACAAAATAGAGTATCATGAAACTTTTAAAATATCCCACAAAAACTGCGCGTGCCCTTCGAAGTTCCTAGAGCGAGAAGAAAACATGAACACTAGACGCGGAACGCGACGTCTCTAACGTCGCCTTTCTCCGGCGAAATGTTGACTCTGTCAACATCGCTGCTTTGGCTTACGCTCTCTCCTGCTGCCACGCTGAGCCTCGCAAAAACCTCCGTGTAATTCTTGGCCATGTGTGACTCCGGTGAGGGGAGAGAGATAATATAATGGAGTGAGCCTCTTCTGCCATGTCGTCTTGTGTGGGGCGGAGTTCTCGCAATGAGTTGCTACCATCACATCTGCTTGATAACCATCATTCATGGTTACCATCATGGATAGTTATCACCAAGTAGGCTTAGCATTGTGCTTGATAACCATCATTCATGGTTACCTTCATAATAAATTATCATCAAGCATGGTTACGACCAAGTTTGGGTACTCTCGGACATATTTACCACTAGGAATTTTTTCATAAAGTATGGTTATCACTAAATAATCTTCGTAAACATAAAGCCTGGTTGCCCTGAAGTAATGTAAATATCAAGCAGGTTACCTCAATAAATAGTGATTATCATTAATTACTAAGGTGCGTTCTCACAAGTACGTATGTCCCAACAAAGAAAATCAACGGAAATAATAAAAGTCATTCACGCTCCAAAAAGTTTCTTGTCAGCCTTGCCTGGGTAACACTTAGAATTATTTTATTCCATTTCCTTTTTAGTTGTCGGAAAACTTTTCTATACTTCTTTTCAAATTCCTACTGATAATTTGACAAGGAATGGTCAAAACGTTTAACTTTTGGCTTTCTTATCAAACTTGTCCTTTTAAGGTGTTCATTGTTCACGGTATGATAATCCGCGCCCTAATTGATCAGCAGGACGATGTCCAGTTATGTTAAAGATAATTCAACTAAGAAATAAAATCCCTTACTAACTGGAGTGCGTCTATTGTGCTTTTGTTTGATTATAAAGTTTTCACGAAGAACACAAATTACAAAATCCTCACATAACTAAACGACCATACGAAGAAAGTAGAATTCGTCATACTGAGTCGCTTAAGAGTTATGAAATATTTTTCTTGAATGCCTTCCCCTTTCATGAATGAGAACAAACCTGAACACGCAGAGGAGCAACAGAAATACAAGACTCATTTATTCTACGCAGTCAACAAGTCCTATGATGCATCTTATTTACGCAAGAGTACGCTGCTAGTTAAGTCAAACCGAACTGGCCGTAAACTTTCTTCAAATTTCCTTTTTTTATTTCTCGGGTTCAGTTCCACAATCATAGAAAATGGGATTGAAACAAAGTTTCTGTCAATGAATGATCTGAAATCATTTCATTTCAATCAGTTTCATTAAGTTGACAATTAGGCTTACAATGGACTCGTTCATGACTTCACAGAATCTTAGTTTCCTGGATTGAAAAACTAACAAATGTTACCTAAAAAGCGACACAGCTCGAGTTGGACCTTGTACCAGTTTGCGAGCAGTTCGACATGCTCTTTGAAAACACTTTGCGCAGCAGTTGTTCTGCAATTCGCCCAACAATTTCGAAGCAGTTCACTCAGCAGTGTGCATCTAGTTCGATCATCAGTTTACTCTCAGTTCGATCATCAGTTTACTCTCAGTTCGATTATCAGTTTGCACTCAGTCCATGCAGCAGTTTGCACGCTGTTCATGCAGCACGCAGTTCATTCAACAGTTAGCACGCTGTTCACGCAGCAGTTCATGCAGCACGCAGTTCATGCAGCGCGCAGTTCATTCTACAGTTCGCACGCAGCTCATGCAGCAGTTCATGTAGCACGCAGTTCATTCAATAGTTTGCACGCAGTTCATGCTGCAGTTCATGCAGCACGCAGTTCATTCAACAGTTTGCACGCAGTTCATGCAGCAGTTCATGCAGCACGCAGTTCATTCAACAGTTTGTACGCAGTTCATGCAGCAGTTCATGCAGCACGCAGTTCATTCAACAGTTTGCACGCAGTTCACATAGCAGTGCATGCAGCACGCAGTTCATTCAACAGTTCGCACACAGTCCATGCAGCAGTTCATGCAGCACGCAGTTCACGCAGCAGTTTGTGCCGTGTTTGCTGCAATTGGGCGCCCCACACCAGGGAAGCTAAGCAGTCTCTCTAACGACCACCCTGATGGCATCATCTTAGCAGACGCGCATCAAATTAAGAAGCAACACAGTTCCCAGCTCAGGGGGCTCGGAAATTCTTCCAAGGTCAAGGTTACGGACCTTGAAAAATATTATTTCACTTAAACATTTGACCTTCCACTGCTGGAGAGGGTGTGCGTGCTCCAGAGTTGTCTTTGTTTTGATGAACAAGACTGTATTTCATCGGTAACTTTCTAATACACAGCGTTGTGAGTGAGAGTTGATGGCACGTGTGAGACTGCAACACGTGGTTGCAAGAATAAGGATAGTTGCTTGAAAAATACTTTATCATTGATACCATTTTCCAAGTTAGATTTCTCATACCTTCTAATCGTCTGTTGATATATTTTATCTTTCCTTTTTTTTTGTCTAAATATTTGAACGCCCCTCAAGATCGCAAACGGAAAGGCAATTCCTGTTTTTTTGTTTGTGTTTTGAGGGAATACCAATGCAATAGTTATTCTAGTTACTTTCATATGTACCTCAAAATGCGAAATACCAGACTTAAGTTATTTTAAAAAGGAGTAGTTTAAACAAAAGGCAGCTGAAGATGTCTCAGCAAAACTTATATATTCCTGGTGTATATTCTGCCAATTAAACTCAAGGTCTTCCAGTTTTCTCCTCGCAATCGTTCGTAAAAACATCAAACATTTTTTGCTTCCGGGAAATTTTGCAGAAATTATTTCACTCTTAGGACCCAAAGTTGTCTAATTTGCGCTGTCGCAGCGACATCTGACGGCCGCTTCACAAAAACAAACCATTTTGTGCCGTGAGCTGCGGGGGTCCTTCCCGTTATTGACGCGTGGCTCGCTCCTTTTGTGCTCTTCGTGATAAATATCTTCTGTTGTTCGATAACACTCAGAGCCTCAAGCGTTTAAAATAATAGACCACTTCCATCTTCGCGCGCTGACGTACATGGAAGCTAGGATTGTAAGGCGGGCTCTGAATTGCGGGGGAACTTTTAGCGGTTTTTTGCCTTTGTCTTGGCTTTCAATGTTGAATAAATGATCTTAGAGTCCTGTCTCTGCTGCGATAGCACGTGAGGGACCATAATAAAATGGATTATTTAGAGTGCATGCACAGTTTACAGCCCTTTTACTTTTTTAAGTGTTGTTCTTTAGCTAAAATCTACACTATGCAAGATAACAAGCTGGATGTATAAATAGATGACTATTGTCACCTCTAGTTCTAGAACTGCCATTCTCTGAATATATTATATACTGTAATATGATACTGTAAAGAATTATTTTTTGCATGCTACAGTACATTTAGTAACTAAGTACGCTACTGTGCATATACTCTGCACATGCAACAACTCTGCATTACGATGACAGCTAGTTTTTCGCGTTTTCATTTGGTTGTGTCGCGACGGCCTGTCTTTAACAACTCTGCAATTTATTTACGTCAATGGTAAATCTTACATAAGTTAAAAATCTTTATATTTCAAAAACAACACAGAACGAAATAATGTCAAAAAATTGTTGTGTTTGAGGAACACGTATAAACCTTTTTTTGGTAACATGGTAAAATTTATATTAAAAATAACTAATTTACTGCGCATAGCTCATCATACATAACTTTTTCCGTAATATTTTGAGAATTTTCTTGCATTTTTACAGTCGTTGTGTTAAAAAAAAACATGAAGCCAAAGTTTCGTCCTTGAATTCTTCACTCATATCATGTGAGTGACCGTGAGTATCGCATACATTGAGCAAAAGCAAGATGTTGCATGCTGATGGTACAATTTGCGCGCTCAGTTTCATTTTGTCGTAGGGCGATGTCGACCTCCGAGCGAATGGCGGTCGTCGTGTCAGAAACCTGGGACTTGATTTATGCTCGCCTTCCCTCGCGAGGGTCAAATGGGTCATGAAAAACTGAGGGAACAAATGGGTCATGAAAGGGCCAAGCATTATTTTGTCCTATATTCCTGAGCGGGACTTGCTAAAGTAGAACAACCTCTTCTGATTCCAGGACGTCGGCTCTTGAAGAATCTAGCTCCATCACCCAGAATAATGGAGCAAAATATTCTTTGACCCCAAAGTCCCCGTTGTTGTTTCTATTATGCGAGTAACAGTCATTTGAGGACATGTTAAACGAGTTTGCATCATGAGATGCTACACTCAATGTATTTTTTTAATGAGTTTGCGTCCAGTTCACGTAAACAGCAAAGGAGCTTTCTGTAAAGTCGTTTGACAGATGAGAACATGCATTTCAGTTATGAGGAAATGCAGTAATTTCTGCTCAATAAATTATGCTCACTAGCACAGATTTCATGCGAAGAAACACGTAGGAATATCTTCTATTTATTACCCAGACTCATGAATAGACCAACGAAAATTGTAAAAGCTAGAATGAAACAAAAACCATAGCTCCTCATAAGCAACCATGAAAAGCAGCTTTTCAGAATTAACACATTCACCAAAACAACGCATAGCAATATAACGTACGATGAGCTCGCTGGTTCATATGGCAAATTCATCGAAGCTTCCATAACAATTATCTGAATAAGAACACGATCGTAATTAGCAACATATCCCAACTTTGATCATGATAACAGCTTCTCAGAATTAATCTGTTCTCCAAACCAACGCAATAGATCGTAATTTAGACTCGTTAATTCAACAATATAATTCATCGAAACTTTTTCAACTATCCTGAGAGGTCGATTCTAATGAGTTAAATTTCCAAATTTTTATCTTAAATAAGCGCTCATCAAAATATATTCAGTCACAAAACCAATGCAAAAAATAAAGTAAACTCATAAATTCAATGAGATTTTCATCAAAACTTCTGCTTCTACTATCTGGGTAAGAAGACGATTCTAATTAGTTTATTTGCGCTAGAATGGCTACGAATTTGTTGGAAAACAAAGCCACGGGC
This sequence comes from Morinoia aosen, assembly GCA_030386875.1. Taxonomy (NCBI): domain Eukaryota; kingdom Metazoa; phylum Arthropoda; class Malacostraca; order Amphipoda; family Talitridae; genus Morinoia; species Morinoia aosen. The sequence continues at coordinate 2,093,597 of CM059571.1, forward strand.
TGCAGACACAAGCAATGCCAACTTTTTCGCCGGAAGCACAACTTCTCTGTCGGAGCCCTGACCGGGTCGTGGTATGTGAGAAACCTTTGTAAAAAGCCGCGGGTTAATTTCAGAACATAAGCCAGCCCTGAAACGAGGTTCTTTAGCATAACTCGCAAGTTTTTTAACAGGATTAAGATATTTTATTGAACCTTCAAGACCTGTTATGACGAACTTGCCACCTGTTGTTTTCAGACACTTTTTTCTATATTTGCACAAGAAAACTCTTGGAAGAATCAGAGAAATGAACAGTGTGCCACACTGTAATCCTGAAATTTGTGAAGGCAAGATAAAAATACGAGTACTCGGTAAATTTTAACTATTATCGTCATTCCAGTGAAATTTGTTGAAATGACAATGACAAGACTTGGGCAGATTGTGTTGGGAATAAAGGAAGGGAAATTGTTAATCACTACTGCGATATCTCAGTAATTTGTTGCCGAATAGAGGAATAAATCATCATCAAGGACACTATATTTTAGCGTTTTCTGTTGTGATTCAGTAATATGGTCATAGGACATGAAGGAGTAAGAAAGTGTTTGTTCGTGTGTGCATTGAAAACAGTTTTTAGCCTTTTAACTACGAGCCGTGCAAAGAATGAATCGACCTACAAGTGTAGTCCATTTATTTTAAAAGTCCATCACTGATGAAAATGTTTACACCTTTTTTGACTCTCATCATTTGACTTTCTCCTTTCAGCATCCATCACCCAACATTCATCATTTGACATCCATCGTCTTATTTCCATCACACAACTTCTATCAACTAACTTCAACCATGATACTTTTATCATCCAACTTCATTTGTTTCATTTCCGTGGTCTAATTAACCAGCAACCTTACCTCATCACCTCGCCCACATATGGACATTTATTTTCTTATTTCCAACACACAACTTCTATCACCTATTTTCTACCATGTTACTTTTATTATTCAACTTATTTTTTTATCATTTCCGTGGTCTAACTCGCAACCTTACAAACCCACAAATGGATTGCGCTTACTCAGCTGCCTGTAAAGTTCATCATTGTCTCCAGGTGTTCTGAACTCTTGTAAAGAGAATCAAGAGTCAGGCACTTAAACTTATAATATCAGTGCTCATATCGCTTTTACCTATTTCATTTAACTTGGAGAACGTGTCATTTCATAGTACTATATTTTTCTTAGGTTGAAACGTGATTTTGTTTTCCCATGTACACAAACGCTATACTCTCATATATCAGCATTTTACTGATATGTAGTTTTTCTGCTAAATATCAAACCTCGTGAAGCAAACTTACATGTGCACTAACAAAAGAAACAATTAGATCATCGAATCAGCTAAAATAAATAAAGAAAACAGACACTCATATTCATTTGAAGCAAACCCATCAGTGCACTAGCAACAGAAATCAATGGATTATCAACTCAAGTATAAAAAGAAAACAACTAAATGTAAACAGATAAAGGGAAATAGCCTATCGAAGAATTGAGCAATAAGGCTCACAAATATGTGCCCAATTCGCAAAAACGGAAGCAAGAATGTCACAAAATAACCAATCGGCTTCAAATGGGAGTGAAAAATAAACAACAACAAAATCTAAATTATCAACCATATAATAACAGGACCGAAAAGATATAAGGAGCCAATTTTTCCTATACACAACCAGTGTATCTATCTGCTTCGCTGTACGTGTACTAAACAAGGGAGTATATTACTGTATGTAGGACTGCTCTATTCCAGCCGTGAATAGCAACGTGCTTCTGTTTCGGAATTCGACTCTGCTTTCACGTAAGCTTATATTTTTTAAGTAATAGTTCGAGGTTACTCACACATTTCGTTATCTGCGTTTATTTTCAACTGGAAATACTCTCAACATCAGCAAATTTTCTGAGTTATCTCCCATGGTAATTCTCCTTCTCAACTGAACCTTTCACTCTAGTTTTAGGTTAGTAAAATTATATAAGGATACAAAGTAAACCAAAAAGGTTTGAGTTGCTCGTAATGCAACACCATGCCACCTCTCCTTCAAATCTCCTTAAAGAGCCTCTACCAATGACGGTGAGAAAATCATCAGGTGCTCAAGCACTTGGTGGACGTGAAAATGGGTCTCAACTTTTTTTTTGCTCCTCAAGGCTTCCCCCTGTCTAGTAAAATAACATCAAATATAGCCTTCAATAGAGCATAGCACTTTTAAGGCAAATTCATTCAGGACGTCAATGCTTCGACCATTTCTCCTGTATTCCATCACGGGGATGGCTGATTAACGCACAATTGGTCTCACGAGAACTGGTCTCTAGTCTTACAAGTTAAAAAAGCAGCTTTTGAGGAAGCAGCTAAGTTAAAAGCAGCGTTTGCCACCGGAACATAGAAAATGCAGCACTACATAGAAGCAGAAATAACCATAACCTGACGCAGCAATATTATTGGCTCATTTTGGACACCACATCGTGTGGACGACAAAAAGTCCCTGTGGTGTTACTAGGCAGATCAAGTTAGCTACTGTGCAGTCGGCTAACTGCCGCCTGAAAATCTTGAGGAGAGTTTCTTGAATTGTCAACACTCGTGATTTCAAATTTTAAGGGAACAAAAGATGACCAAGGTTTGGTTATCATGTAATGATGGCACTCTACACGGTATGAACGTACGCAACACATAATGAATGACAGTACGTGAAACTGTCGGGAACACTCTCACTTGGACGTCCAGGTTACAAAATAGAAGGGAAAGGGGAGTCTTATCTCCTAACTTAAAATAAAGCTACACCTTAAAATTGCTTTGAATGCGCTATACCTTGTTCTTATTTAGGCAGCATCCATGAACGAGGTTTTCAATTTATGGCGATGCATGTTATCTTGAGAACTGACCGCGTATATTACCGATCGAAAATCAAAACCTAACCAATACATACTGTAACTTCAATTTTGCACAAACTTTTCAAGTTGAATTGGAGTTTATTCTACGTATTCCTTTACCAACGTGCGAGTTTGTAAACCCTCTTGAAGGAACATTTTTAGCAACAATTGTTATTGGCGTTAGATGTTATCATTAGACACAATTTAGGCTCACATTACCTGGAAGTTCGTGAAAACATGTGATGCCACAAAATGAAGTCTCATTTCGATAACATAACAACCTAAGGGGCACAAATTGATCAGTCCAACCACACCAAGGCAGTAAATTTATGTGCAGCATCGAGATCGCCTTTTCCTTAGTTTAAGGGGGTTACAACCACTTAAAACTTCATGGCTTATTCGTTAGAAACACGGCTTCTTGCAATATACATTAGTACCAACTCATAAATTAGCTTTCAGGTTTGTTCTTTAGCGAAAACTCTATTTCACGAATGGGTTCAGCTTCTTAAGAAACAAAACCATAATATATACGACTCAAATCAAATATATTTTAGGTGTAAGATGAGATAAGTGTGTGTGATAAGATACCCAGCCGAAATGAGGGCGAAGGGTTCTGAGACATGAAATGATTACAATTTGTTATGGCATTTTTAAAAACTTTAATTTGAGAGCACCACTACTTTGGTGCTGGACGCAGGCAAAATTTAAGATCTAATTTTCCATCTCGGTCTGAACTAAGAAATATTTACGTTAATTCAATTGACGGGCTACAAATTGTGATTGATTGCAATTGATGAGACTCAGCTCATAGAGGATGCTGTCCCATCTTGAAGAAATGAGTTCTTTACTAAATGTCTTCCGAGCGTGGTATAGAGAAGGTGTACTTAAAAATGAGTAAAAGCAATGAGAAAACATTTCCAGAATGAAGAATCCTATAATCGGGTTTCACGTTTCGTAGATGAAGAATTACAAAATGGAGAAAAGAAATTTTCTATCGTTTATAGACAATCGTATTGAATTGAGCACTTGTATTTCATTGTAGATATATTTGATAGTATTCAAGTTTCACTTCCATGTGTGTAATCGATGAAGAAAGTAAAAATAATTCCACCAAGGTCCAGATTTGAAGTTTTGATTCGAATTGATCGCTGTAATTTGATAACGATAAAGCTGGGAATAGAATTGGTAACTCAGCGACCGCGATGTATTTTAAATTCTCATATTCACAATGAGACCATAATTTAGGAGCAAACTTTATTTGTGAAAACTGCAGCTATATTGAAGCTGTTCGTGGATCAAAATTTACAAGCCAGTTTATTCTACAGGGACCAAAACGAACAAATCTCTCCGAAATTTGTCATGATAAGAAAAAGTTCGAGTATGCTGTAGAAATGCGAGCGTACTCGTATTTGCTTTCGATTCAGGTTGCATCATACTTTGAACCCGCGGTACCTTGTTTTTATTTAGGTAGCGTCCATGAGACCCACAATCGCATTTAGAGTGCACACTGCATGTTAATGTTGTGATCAAATAAATACGGTACTGTCTTCGCCTCCATCCGCTCGTTAATGCTTCATTAGTAATTAGTAATTCAGAGGACCTTCGTGACACACCACAGCGGGAGTTTATATTAATACAGACGTTAGTTTTGTACTACCATGCAGTGTGTAGATATATATATATAGTGCGCGAATGAAATCATATTTTTACTGTGTCACGCTTTTACTGTATATGTAGAAATGCACGCGTTGTTGAGGTGATGGCACACAACGTGCGTGCTGTTAGTGACAAACTATGGGAGTTTGTAAAACTAATGTTTCTAAAATTACATCAAATAGCGCGAAGTAAAGTCACTGAACTCACTGGTAGAAACGCAATCCCTTAACTAAACAATAAGTTATTGATGAACATCAGCTTTCTCTTGAAAATTTTGAAGAATGATCTAAAATTTCTGATGTTACATCACACTAGCTGATGCTAGAGAAACTTAAATTGCAGAGGTTTCTGCAAAGAGGTTTCTCAAAACCAATCGTGAAAGTTTTGCATTATTTGAAACTGTATTACTATGAAGTTCGTATTCGTGACCTTCTTTGCTATATGTAAAATAAGTATGACCTTCTCTGGGTATAACTCTTTTTTAGGAAAAAATCCTATTGCTGCCAGTCAACACCATGTTCTGACGCAATACGAGAAATCCATAACACACAGTACCAATATTCTGCATCGAAGGGTAGGCTTGTACATTACCCTACGTATTATTGCACACTTAGTAATACGCGCTTTGCTTGATCGCTTGCTTGCTTGCTTTCCCACTAAATTGTTGTATGCTTGGCCTGACTATCCCACTCTCACTCTGTAAACTGCACACATGAACATGACACCAAGAACGCTCGAGCAACTGTAAATTGCTATTTGCTCGTACAGGTTGCAGTTCATCCCGTTGCTATCCCACCACAAGAATTGAGGAATAAATAACAAAAAATAAAGGAATCAAAAGTCTGCATGATGCGCGTTTCAACGATTCATTTCTGACAGATTTCAAAAGAGAAATGATGTTCTAACTAAACAAACGCAGTCATTTTTACAGCGAGAGTAGACTAGTAGACAATATTTCCTGGCACAGCAATACACCATGAAGTAGTAATACGAGAATAGAGATAGTATCAGCATTCAATGACGCATGTAACACCTCCAAGTTGTCAACTTTGAACAACAAGATTGAAACTTAAACAAAATAGAAGCCGACTAGGGCGCACTAGTTGCTCTCAGTTTCTCATTCGCGTTCGTCAGTTTCAAAAGTTAACGCTTTGACAGCAATTGGTTGAACTGAAGTTCAATATTCAACTGAAATTTAAAGTTACTTGTAGTAAGCACTTTTGAAAATTGCAAACATTAACTAAACCGGTTTTATTCAGCTTTAATTTAGTATTTATGAAAATTGAGTTTGTGACTATTGATCGGTCAGCAGCACTGTGATAATCCCCTCCGTGGCCCCCGGTGGCGCACGTTGCAGTCAAAGCGTTAAATGCTGTAGCACTTCTGAATTACCTTAACAGTTTCGTTTTTGCTACAAAGTTTCATAATAAGTTTAAAAAACAATTTAACTCTGAAACGATGGTGCTAAATTTGTGCTTTTCAGATCACAGAGCTTTGGGTGACGGCCAATACCTTCGGTTGACGTCAGAATAGAAGGCATGGAGCAAACATTTTGCTTGGTAACACAGTCCAACTTTTTCACCGAAGCATGCATATTTTTCGCCGCCTAAGCAATTTAAGTACCTGGGTGGCGAAAAACAAGCATGCAGACAGCGAAAAAGTTACACTGGGGAATGAGTTATTTCTCGATTGTGATGCGAATCTGAAGTATAAAACTCAATAATTTGAGTCACTTAAGAACGTGATTTGCGCACTGAATTACGAGTAGTAAATCACGAGCCAAATAAACTACAACTAAGTAGCAATGTAGTATTGAATACGTGGTTGCAACTGTCACTCAAAGTAAAACATACACGTTTTTATCCTAAAAAAAATTCACTTGGCTGCTCCTAAGAGAGCAAGATGAAGTGCTCAGAATTTATGCTCCACAGTCAGGAGCTGTGATGACAACTTTGTATATGAATAGTGATCAATTTTTACACAATTCATAACCTGCAGAAATTCGTAGGCAGTACGTAGAAATTCGGAATAGACTTGATCATAGGTAAAGTATCAGTTCATACCTAAGGATAGCAACGCCTTGTGTCCTCAATAATAGTACCTATCCCTTGTGAGGACATGGCCTGTATAGGCTATCCTCGGTGTGTGTTCGTTTGGTGAGCCGTACTTAGTGTACTATCCTCCGCTGGCTATCCTCTGCGTGGTACCATCGATGTGTTATCCGATGGTAACACCAATATATATTTTATACTATCCTCTTCAAGCTATCCCGGAGTGTAATCCGTTTCTTTCTATCCTCTTCGAGCAATCCCCTGAGTGTTATTCGTTTTGTACTTTCCTCAGTGAACTATTCTCTGTATGCTATCCGTTTTGTACTCTCCTCTGCGAACTATCCTATGTATGCTTTTATTTTGCACAATATCTGCATACTTTCCTGTACGAACAGTCCCCTGAGTACCGTTCTGGGTCTACCAATCTCTCTGTTCTCTCCGAGCGCCGCTTTTTTTGCATCAAGTCCTGCGCATTTTACTCTATTCTTTTCAGTTAAAACTGCTGCTGGTTGAATTGAAATGCTAGCTTCATGAATGACGTAGAATTTGAAACATCTTTAAAATTGCCACGGAACCAATCATCACAGGTTAGGATTGTTTTGTGAGTAATTCAAGTGTAACTTGGTAGAGCTCTGAAAAATCTCAGTTAATTTTTCTCATGAAATCTCTGTTTACTATTTCCTTGGAATCTCAACTTGTTGTTCCCTTGGAATCTCAGCTTGTTGTTCCCTTGGAATCTCAGCTTGTCGTTCCCTTGGAATCTCGGCTTGTTGTTCCCTTGGAATCTCAGCTTGTTGTTCCCTTGGAATCTCAGCTTGTTGTTCCCTTGGAATCTCAGCTTTTTGTTCCCTTGGAATCTCAGCTTCTTGTTCCCTTGGAATCTCAGCTTGTTGTTCCCTTGGAATCTCAGCTTGTTATTCCCTAGGAATCTCAGCTTGTTGTTCCCTTGGAATCTCAGCTTGTTGTTCCCTTGGAATCTCAGCTTGTTGTTCCCTTGGAATCTCAGCTTGTTGTTCCCTTGGAATCTCAGCTTGTTGTTCCCTTGGAATCTCAGCTTGTTGTTCCCTTGGAATCTCAGCTTGTTGTTCCCTTGGAATCTCAGCTTGTTGTTCCCTTGGAATCTCAGCTTGTTGTTCCCTTGGAATCTCAGCTTGTTGTTCCCTTGGAATCTCAGCTTGTTGTTCCCTTGGAATCTCAGCTTGTTGTTCCCTTGGAATCTTAGCTTGTTGTTCCCTTGAAATATCAGCTTATTATTTTCTTGAAATGCTAGTAACTGATGACGAGCGAAAATCATTTAATTCTCAAGCAGTCAAAATGGTATGACCTCTCAAGGAATGTATCAAACAGTGGATGACATCCAAAAATACATCCAGCGGCCCGCACTGCAATGAATGTTACAAATACATGCAAAAGTAAGTGAGCGACTAGGCATCGACCATGATTATTTGAAATTAATCGACCATGACTATTCGAAGTAAACATGTTCTTTGTGACCTTGACCGCATGACATCACTTATAATTCGCTAAAAAGCTTTCACGGGTAAGGAAACCTAAAGATATTGATTGAAAATTCCCTAAAAATACGACAAATAACGTTGTGATAACCAAAAAGGTAACACAATTTCCCAAAGGTACACATAGATGTACACAATCCTAAAAGCACACAAGATTGGCTAAAAATTAACTAGAGGTGATTAAGTGATAAATACAGTAGTCACGAAGCATCAAGATACGCTAGCAACAAGCATGATAAGTATGAATCAAGTCTATACCAGTCAGGAAGAAATTTTGTCTCTATCTCAAAAATTTCAAATGGTATTGACATAACGACATACTTCGACGAAAATTTATCGAGCGGGATTTTATAGACTTGGTGTTCACATCAAAATGTTCGGACCATAATGTTCACACCATGATGTTCACACCAGGATGTTCACACCATTATGTTCACACCATGATGTTCACACCAGGATGTTCACACTATAATGTTCACACCCTGATGTTCACACCATAATGTTCACACCATAATGTTCACACCGTAATGTTCACACCAGGATGTTCACACTATAATGTTCACACCATGATGTTCACACTATAATGTTCACACCATGATGTTCACACCATGATGTTCACACTATAATGTTCACACCCATGATGTTCACACTATAATGTTCACACCATGATTTTCACACCATAATGTTCACACCATAATGTTCACACCATAATGTTCACACCGTAATGTTCACACCAGGATGTTCACACTATAATGTTCACACCATGATGTTCACACTATAATGTTCACACCATGATGTTCACACCATGATGTTCACACTATAATGTTCACACCCATGATGTTCACACTATAATGTTCACACCATGATGTTCACACCATAATGTTCACACCATAATGTTCACACCATAATGTTCACACCATGATGTTCACACTATAATGTTCACACCATAATGTTCACACCATAATGTTCACACCATGATGTTCACACTATAATGTTCACACCATGATGTTCACACCATAATGTTTACACCATGATGTTCACACCATAATGTTCACACTATAATGTTCACACCATGATGTTCACACTATAATGTTCACACCATGATGTTCACACCATAATGTTCACACCATAATGTTCACACCATAATGTTCACACCATGATGTTCACACTATAATGTTCACACCATAATGTTCACACCATAATGTTCACACCATGATATTCACACTATAATGTTCACACCATGATGTTCACACCATAATGTTTACACCATGATGTTCACACCATAATGTTCACACTATAATGTTCACACCATGATGTTCACACTATAATGTTCACACCATGATGTTCACACCATAATGTTCACACCATGATGTTCACACTATAATGTTCACACCATGATGTTCACACCATAATGTTCACACTATAATGTTCACACCATGATGTTCACACTATAATGTTCACACCATGATGTTCACACCATAATGTTCACACCATGATGTTCTCACCATAATGTTCACACCATGATGTTCACACCATAATGTTTACACCGTAATGTTCACACCAGGATGTTCACACTATAATGTTCACACCATGATGTTCACACTATAATGTTCACACCATGATGTTCACACTATAATGTTCACACCCATGATGTTCACACTATAATGTTCACACCATAATGTTCACACCATGATGTTCACACCGTAATGTTCACACCAGGATGTTCACACTATAATGTTCACACCATGATGTTCACACTATAATGTTCACACCATGATGTTCACACCATGATGTTCACACTATAATGTTCACACCCATGATGTTCACACTATAATGTTCACACCATGATGTTCACACCATAATGTTCACACCATAATGTTCACACCATAATGTTCACACCATGATGTTCACACTATAATGTTCACACCATAATGTTCACACCATAATGTTCACACCATGATGTTCACACTATAATGTTCACACCATGATGTTCACACCATAATGTTTACACCATGATGTTCACACCATAATGTTCACACTATAATGTTCACACCATGATGTTCACACTATAATGTTCACACCATGATGTTCACACCATAATGTTCACACCATAATGTTCACACCATAATGTTCACACCATGATGTTCACACTATAATGTTCACACCATAATGTTCACACCATAATGTTCACACCATGATATTCACACTATAATGTTCACACCATGATGTTCACACCATAATGTTTACACCATGATGTTCACACCATAATGTTCACACTATAATGTTCACACCATGATGTTCACACTATAATGTTCACACCATGATGTTCACACCATAATGTTCACACCATGATGTTCACACTATAATGTTCACACCATGATGTTCACACCATAATGTTCACACTATAATGTTCACACCATGATGTTCACACTATAATGTTCACACCATGATGTTCACACCATAATGTTCACACCATGATGTTCTCACCATAATGTTCACACCATGATGTTCACACCATAATGTTTACACCGTAATGTTCACACCAGGATGTTCACACTATAATGTTCACACCATGATGTTCACACTATAATGTTCACACCATGATGTTCACACTATAATGTTCACACCCATGATGTTCACACTATAATGTTCACACCATGATGTTCACACCATAATGTTCACACCATTATGTTCACACCATGATGTTCACACCAGGATGTTCACACTATAATGTTCACACCATGATGTTCACACCATAATGTTCACACCATAATGTTCACACCGTAATGTTCACACCAGGATGTTCACACTATAATGTTCACACCATGATGTTCACACTATAATGTTCACACCATGATGTTCACACCATGATGTTCACACTATAAAGTTCACACCATAACGTTCCCACCATGATGTTCACACCATAATGTTTACACCATGATGTTCACACCATAATGTTCACACCATGATGTTCACACTATAATGTTCACACCATAATGTTCACACCATGATGTTCACACTATAATGTTCACACCATAATGTTCACACCATAATGTTCACACCATGATGTTCACACTATAATGTTCACACCATGATGTTCACACCATAATGTTCACACCATTATGTTCACACCATGATGTTCACACCAGGATGTTCACTATAATGTTCACACCATGATGTTCACACCATAATGTTCACACCATAATGTTCACACCGTAATGTTCACACCAGGATGTTCACACTATAATGTTCACACCATAATGTTCACACCATGATGTTCACACCATAATGTTCACACCATAATGTTCACACCGTAATGTTCACACCATGATGTTCACACTATAATGTTCACACCATGATGTTCACACCATGATGTTCACACTATAATGTTCACACCATGATGTTCACACTATAATGTTCACACCATAATGTTCACACCATAATGTTTACACCATGATGTTCACACCATAATGTTCACACCATGATGTTCACACTATAATGTTCACACCATAATGTTCACACCATGATGTTCACACTATAATGTTCCCACCATAATGTTCACACCATAATGTTCACACCATGATGTTCACACTATAATGTTCACACCATGATGTTCACACCATGATGTTCACACCATGATGTTCACACTATAATGTTCACACCATAATGTTCACACCATGATGTTCACACTATAATGTTCCCACCATAATGTTCACACCATAATGTTCACACCATGATGTTCACACTATAATGTTCACACCATAATGTTCACACCATAATGTTCACACCATAACGTTCCCACCATGATGTTCACACCATAATGTTCACACCATGATGTTCACACTATAATGTTCACACCATAATGTTCACACCATGATGTTCACACTATAATGTTCACACCATAATGTTCACACCATGATGTTCACACTATAATGTTCCCACCATAATGTTCACACCATAATGTTCACACCATGATGTTCACACTATAATGTTCACACCATAATGTTCACACCATAATGTTCACACCATAACGTTCCCACCATGATGTTCACACCATAATGTTCACACCATGATGTTCACACTATAATGTTCACACCATAATGTTCACACCATGATGTTCACACTATAATGTTCCCACCATAATGTTCACACCATAATGTTCACACCATGATGTTCACACTATAATGTTCACACCATAATGTTCACACCATAATGTTCACACCATAACGTTCCCACCATGATGTTCACACCATAATGTTCACACCATGATGTTCACACTATAATGTTCACACCATAATGTTCACACCATGATGTTCACACTATAATGTTCCCACCATAATGTTCACACCATAATGTTCACACCATGATGTTCACACTATAATGTTCACACCATGATGTTCACACCATAATGTTCACACCATGATGTTCACACTATAATGTTCACACCATGATGTTCACACCATAATGTTCACACCATAATGTTCACACCATGATGTTCACACTATAATGTTCACACCATGATGTTCACACCATAATGTTTACACCATGATGTTCACACCATAATGTTCACACCATGATGTTCACACTATAATGTTCACACCATAACGTTCCCACCATGATGTTCACACCATAATGTTTACACCATGATGTTCACACCATAATGTTCACACCTTGATGTTCACACCAATTTTTAAAAAGATCAGAATACAATAAAAAATAAGACAAAATTCTTGTTTAGGCTCAACATTTGCAAAAAGATGAAAAATGAAACTGAAGATGAAAATCATCCCAAAAAATTTCAAAAACCAAACGGCATTCAGCAGCACCCATTAGCAATATCTTTAACGAAACAAAACTGCTGCGGATGGGAAGAAAAGAAGAGAAAATTCAAAGTGCGCAAAGAAAAGTTTCGTTTCGTACGAGCCTTTGTTCAAAATACAGGCATGATCCTGGCGGGCATCGCTTGAGGTAACCTAGGCTACGCTAGAGAGTCTACCCACATTAAGAATACTACCTAATTAACGAATAGTATCTTACATAACGCCACTGACGTAACTTTAATCTTCTTTTTTCGTTCTGTTAGAAGTTCCGGAATGTGATCGGTTTTCTTTTCCGCTTGAAGTAAATTTTCCAGACACCGAAGTGGATGTTGTTTGTGGAATTGGGTCCGGCTGATCCTGAAGCTTTGCCTGCTGCTCGGCCTTCTCTTTCTGCTCGAGCCGCTCTTTCCGCTTGATCTGGTACTCCACGATCAGGCGGCACGTGAGCATGAAGAAAAACACCTGCGAAACACATTCCGGTCATTTCATCGAAATGGGATTGGGTAATGAAGGTTTTCTACGCAACAGTATATTTGGAAACAATATATATTTTCAACAGTATGTATTTTCTACGCAACAGTATGTTTATATTTTCAACAGTATATTTGGAAGCACTAGCTCTCTTTTCCGGTTATTTCATCAAAACGGAATCGAGTAGTTAAAACTTCTACTCAACGGGACAGTACATTTGGATGCACTATCTTTCTGTCAAATAAACTTCTCATCACCAAGAAAGTCGCTTATTATGCAGCTTATAATCCTAAAAAGAATATGCGATGCCTCTGGTCTTGCCGTAACTTGACGCCAAAATGTGAGGCCTAGAGTGATACTTTTTTTACTTGGAGACTGAATTATTTTTTATAGCATTGCGATTTCGCATTGCAACACTCGATAATTTGATTTATTTAGGAATGTGTTTTACGCACTGAATTACGAGTAGTAAATTACGAGCCAAGTAAACTACAACTAAGCTGGAAACATTCGAAACTTGCGCTTAGTTCAAACCTATCTAGTTTACGCAGGCGATATAATTCCGAACACATATTCTTCAGTTGCAATCCATACCATAACTCTCAACTGAAAAATAATTTCGGCGCTCTTCTTGAGAAACAAATTGACATTCCCTCTTGAACACAAGTCTCCTTACCGATTAGCGACCACTATTTATCAAATCATTGCGGGGAAAGGAAAATATCTATATTTCATTTTCAATGGCAATTATCTATAAGGAGAGAAACTACTATTGTCGTTATAAAAACTCATATGATCATAGAAAAAAAGTGTACAAAAAATTTGGTATTTGCGATCCGTAAAATTTGGATACAATTCACACAGGACAAAGAACGGGCAGTTAAAAGTACTTTATTTGCTCGATTTGAAATTGTTTAAACATTTGTATTTTAATAGCGATATAAAAACAATTGAACATTTTTAACGGCAACGGACCGGCATGAAATCGTTTCAACATTTTTAACAGCGACCGACATGAAATCATTTACATATTTTTAGGTGCGACCGACCGGACTTAAATCATTTCAATATTTTTAACTGCGACCCCACAACTTACTAGAGACGGCGCGATGCGTTCGAACTTGTCCCCAACCATCCAGTGGTTGTAGGTGGCGAACAGCATCATCAGCACCAGGGTCAGGTTAGCGATCTGCTTCACTCGACCTGCGAAATGAGGTAAAAATTTGCTAAAAGCTTTAAGAAATGATTACCAATAAATGGATTTTGATGTTTGGCCAGAGGTTTTCTCGGCCGATGTTTTTTGTAGCATACTTCTTTGTTTTAATTTTGTTCTTTGCCGAACGAAGGCGAATTAGAAAATATTTTAGCCTGAGGTAAAAGTTTGCTAAAAGCTTTGATAAATGTTTTCAAATGGAGTAATTGTACGTCAGGCGAGATGTTCTCTCTCCTGATATTTTTTTAACACACGTGTTTCTTCCGATATTTTATCGTACGAAAGCAAATTAGAAAAAATATTGGCCGCTGAACGTAACTTCTGGATGACCTATGCATACTTAACCCGATGCAACCTTCTTAGTAAGAAGCACTACGGTAAATTTGAATCTCAATTCCAAATCACAGGTAAATGACAAAATTTCAAGGTATTTGTAACTCTAAACTTAGATTCACCGAGCTTAGAGCTCACAGGTACGTCAATTTATTCACGCTTGTCACGTCTTGAATTATTAACATTTTTCACGAAATGCCGACAGAAAAATGGCCCGGAGAAGAAAGCTTAAAAGCCAAATCTATAACACGCTGGGCTCTTTGGTACGCATAAGATTCCCGAAGTCGCCGCAAACTGGCCGCTGATAAGAGAAAGGCGTCTGCTTCTGTCATTACGCACTAGGTGCACTTCTTGTCACCAGAGAAGCTAATACCAAATAATTTAGATCCAACATCGCATATTGACCAAACGGCTGCTGTGGATTCACATGCAAAGCCTCGCCTTTAGCTCCAACATCACGATAAAAACATGGCAGTCGAACTCTTACAGACAATAATTCCTTACCTTCTAGATAATTCTTTTTGCGCAACGAACTTTTTATTTTATTTTACGGGCATCAAAACGCCGCAAATTGGAACACAGGAACTAATTAGAAAATTGGGACACAAGTAACAATTCTATCGACCACGATGTTGTCGATGATGACTAGTGAAATACAAACAAGCAAGCCGTAAAACATTTCTCTGAGGCCAATTTCGCATAACAAGACGACTAACGCTAGTCGGTCGACCTAGAAGGCGCAAAGCATGAGCTGTAGACGGTCGCAGTCGAGATACAAAGCATGAGCTGTAGACGGTCACTGTCGAGGAGCAAAGCATGGGCTGTAGACGGTCACTGTCGAGGTGCAAAGCATGAGCTGTAGACGGTCACTGTCGAGGTGCAAAGCATGAGCTGTAGACGGTCACTCTCTTCATAAGCTAAGAAGTACAACCGAAGAGTGAGGCGTACGTTGAAGAATATTGACAAAAACGGTCGAAGTATCAATAACCGTCGTGCTACGAGCGTGATTTACCTCGCGTAGACTGACCAAATTACACGGAATTGCTACTCTAGGTCTTTTGTTTTCAGTTGAGTGAACTTTACAGCAACTCTTGCTTACCAAGCGTTTCTCACGGGATAAGCAAACCCTTGGCAATTTTCCAGCTACAATCAAGCATTGTTAACAATCTATTTGTGAAGAATATCATGTCAAATTAAAGAAATATCAATTGGACCACTTGAAAGAAACTGCAATTAGTGGCAATATAGAAGTAATCCCAGGATTAAAAACAGTTTTGATACACGAAGCACCAACATTGCTCATGGGTTTTATTGGGTTGAAAAAATTCTTTTCTACATACGAGTTATGTTAGTTGGAGGGACACTACCCATGTCACTAAATGACGCAAGATAAAAACTTGAAAAAAATTTGAAGCAAGGTTTTACATCAAACACTAATTCAAATTTTAAATTTGAATTATGCTCTTTGGCGGGTGAAACTGTTCGTTATGTTAGGCTTTAATTTTAATTATTTCTCTGTTTACTTTTACTCACTTGAAAACTTCTACTACGGAAACAGTTTTCGTGAAGCTATAATAGAAATAATCGAAATGCAAACTAGCAATAGATGCAGCAACGAAATGATAGTTGAAAACTGGCTGCAAAGTTCGTAGACTTTTTAGGGCATTCACATTCAACTAATTGCGTTCAGAAAAGTTCATAAAATGAAGAAGGGCAATGAAAATCTATTTACGTTCTATGAAGGCATTATGACCCACATATTGTTTCGCATGACAACTTATTTCTCATCCTGACTTGATTTATCACGGCGTGTTAGTGGCCAAGCTTTTATTTTGACCAGCTTATCACTAGATAAGGCTAGCTTTTACTATCACTTTTTACTAACTCACTTTGCTCCTGTCTGCTTATCACTAATTTTGCCTGGCGTAATGCTACTTTTGACACACTGAATGCTTCTTCCGCTTTATTATTGTTTTTCTCGACACTTTTCTTTTCAGAGGGTTTTCCCTTTCCTTATAACCTCCTTATGACTATGTCTGACCCATTTTAGAGCTGCATCTGATTTACTGAAAGACACAAAGTCGATATTTCAATCCGACTGTGCAGCTCTCCTTGGTTCTAAAGGAATAAGTTCCGATTCTACAGAGATAGCAATTACCTTTCTGTACTTAAGATTCAGAGAAAATGTTTACTGTGAAGTAATAATCTTAGAATCTAAGATCTTATGAATTTGTGGGAATGTTATCTTCTATCGGATAATCAATGTTGTCAAATAATGAGCCAAAACTAAAATTTAATTTCATGCGTTGCAGGAAGCGTCTAGCGTTTCTGGAGCGGTCAATAAAGATCCTTTAGTGATTGAGAGTACTGCAGTAAAATAGATTTTATCAACGTCACTTTGGACGATTTGTACCTAAAAATTTCTATAATTTCAAAGGTTTGAACACGAAGCGGCAGAAATTTCTTGGTTATGGTGATATTCTTACATAGATATTCTGTCGTAGGGGATTACTGCCATAACGTTTTGCAATATTATTGCAGCATTGGTTGGAGTGTTTACCTGCAGGTGGTCGATGTTGCTAGGGAGGATTCTGAAGGTCTCATTAGACATTATCTGAAATATCAACGACGTACAACCTCAACAATAAGTCATCATTACAAATGGGCACGATGATTGGCCCCTTATAAGCATCTGTATTTTGAAAGCATCTGCAATTTAGCTTCTGATGAAAATGTTAAAAGTTTTTTCTTACAAAACGCAAATATTCAAAAATTTACTTAAATTCTTTCAACGCGTAGTATATTTTTATATCGCGTATATCAGTAAACCCCTTTCCTGAAACCCCTTTGAGCAAAATTTCTTTTTGTCCTTAAAACCTTTTTGGTCCTTAGTGTTCGTTTTGAGTTTAATCATGTAAAATCTCTAGAACGTAAAGGCAATAAAACGTATACAAGAGGACATATTTTTGCCCATCAGAGCTGATCGAAACTGTTTACTGCAGAGTCAGTATCGCTTTTACTAGATGCACTTATGTGCTCAGTTCGTACTTATGCAGCCCTCATACTACACAGTGTATAAGGACTAGCTCTCGTTGGAGTTTGAAATTGTTTGTTGTCATTGGTTTTAATCTTCCTTTTTTTTCTTCGTTCGCTCCCTTGTATAACAACTTCTACTATTAAAAGTATTTTTTTCGAATTTATAGTACAACCCATTATAGTGCAAACTGTCCATAGATTCAACAAATAGATAGTTGAATATTGATTGCAAAGTCCGTAGACTTTAAGATGAATTGCATCAATGAATTTCATTCTGAATTTTTGTTCTCAAAAATATAACGTCATATTAGTCAAAATGTAGGTTAATTTTAAATAAAAATTCTCATACTAAATTTTTAATGATAATAATCTTTTCTCACTAAAATTCTTTCTTTCAGAATAATTTTTTTTGCCTAAAAATATACTTGAATGTTGGTTGCAAAGCCCGTAGACTTTTACACAATTTTTCATGTATTGCTTTCGTTTTGCTAATTTTTTCTCAAAGGAGCATACATAAACTTCCATTCCATTCAGAATTCGTGCAGCCAAAGTTTTTAGTAGCTTCAGGTATTCGTTTGAAGCTACGTTTTCGTTCCAAAGGATGAATAAAATAAATAGTGGATCATGACGCACTTTAGCAGCTAGATGCGGTCATCATAAACTGCTACTGTATATTAATTCTCTCTGACGTTTTCTTAATTATTCTACCGGATACTTGACACGTGCACAAAATAAAAAATATTATCGAAACTCAACACGACGTTTCTCGCTCCCACAAGCATTCTCTTAATTGAACACAAAAATTTTAGGCTCTCATGTTATCGGCATAACGAATTTACGTGTAATTAAAATTTGCAAATACATATCATAGTAATCTTTATTTTTTATTTAAATTTGTAGCCAATGATGTGCCCACTTTACAAGAGATCAAACGCACATTTACGCCTGCAATGACTAACGTTATGGTGACTTAGCAATCCCATTACTATAAAGCTGCAATTCTGACATAATATGGTGATTTAATTAATAGTTCTCCTGTAATACGGCTGTAATGCTAACATTATGGTTACTAACAAGTCTTCCTATAATACAGCTGTAATCCTAACATTATGGTCACTCTCTAGTCTTCCCATAATACAGATGCAACCCTATCATTATGGTCACTTTCTGGTCTTCCTATAATACAGTTGTAATGCTAACTTTATGGTTACTTACTAGTCTTCCTTTAATACAGCTCTACTGTTGACATTATGGAAACTCAATAGTCCTTATATTAAACAGTTGTAATACCGATATTACGATTACTTCAGAGTCGCCCTATTCATATTGACTAGATAAAACTACGAATGCGTCAGAAATTACACAGAACTGTTTTTCTTGGCAAATATGACTTACAAGCTTAGGGATGAAATAAGGTATCAACGTTTTTTATAAAGTCATCATTAGCAATAAGTTCCATGCTTGTAAGTCGACAAGAAATTCGACAAACTGCCATCAAACAATAACAATTATAAGTTTTATGCTTTCGAATCGACAAGAAATTTAACTAACTGCAATTAAATTATAGCTATTATAAACTACTTGCTTTTAAATTGGCAAGAAATCTACCAAACGTCTTAAATTTAGCTTTATACGTAGTGTTGGAGACGGTGGAATGCTCACGAGAAGGAATGAAGGTGAGACATACTCCACAGAGGATCTCCAGCGCCCCGACCCCCCGCCTGTACCACTTTGACGGGATTTTGTACTCCAGCGTCTGAGCTAGCGGGAATACCTTCGCGTATCTCGCGAACTCTTTCCTCTGAAATGGGCAACGAAAAATATGAATAAGAAACGATAGACAGTTCTTCTCAAGGCAAAATGTAATATTAATACATAAATGAGAAAAGCTGACACAGTTATTCTTTAGGTGAACTGTAATATTAATACATAAAAGAGAAAAGCTGCCACATCTATGCTTAAGGCGAAATGTGATATTAAAACAAAATGTAATTACTACAAAACCAGAAATGCTGGTGCAGTTCTTCTCATGGCGAACAGTAATATTTATGCAAAAATGTAACTAATGCAGAAATGAGAAACGCTGCCACAGCTATTCTTAAGGCAAATTTTTCTATTAATAGAAAAATGTAATGAATACAAAAAGTGAGAAACGCTCTCTCGATTATTCTTGAAGCGAACTGTAATATTTATCTAAAAATTTAATTAAAACAAAATTGTAAAACGCAGCCACAGTTTTTCTTGGAGTGAACTGTGATATATTCAAATAAGCTGTTCTTACAATGTTTATGTATGCAATGGAGGAGTAAAAGAATTCGCAGGAAAGGAGTTGTCGATGCAATCTGAAAAAATGTTATTGATGAAAAGTAGGACTGATTTTTGAAAATTCATAAGAACATGAACAAAAAGTGCGTTTAAAAACGTACTTTTGATTGAACATTTGAATTATTTTCAAGAGGAAACAAGAGAAAAACTCCAATAACAGTTCCTTCACACAAGTTGTTTTGTTTTTCAGCCGTCGATATTTCCTCATCTTGAACTATTTTTTTCTTCTTTTAAGCTATATTACAAATTTTTCTCAAGAATTCAACATACCAGCATTACGGCAGCGAATAGAACATTAAGATATTGATAAGAGCCTCTCACAATTCTCAGGGAGGTGCCTCGAAACCATGAAGTTTCTTCTGGAGTTTTTTTTTACTCACTTCAGTTGTTAGCAAAACCAAAAAAAAGTGCTAAAAGTTGCTAAAATATGTAATGAAGGAAAAAAAATCAGTATTTAATGCGATTTTTAGTGGGTAAAAATGAGCAAACAAAGTTCTTATTTCAGCATAAATACATGTTTTCAAAAACTAAATTTCCCCACCGCTTTTGCTTCTTTATTTAACAAGTTAATTTCATAAACTTAGTGTGAAGCCAAAATTTTACAGGTGTACTGACAAATTTTTCAGATGTACCAAAGACTACGCAAGCTCAAGGCGATGCAAATTAATTATTTCTAGCAAAAATTCTTAGCAAATTATGATAACACGATTATTCAGTAGTATTTCTTTGGTATCAGTGTTGCAGTATATACTTGTCTTATGATACACAGAGACCTGCCAAGGCAACTTGACACATGAAGTTCCTTCAGACAGTAATAACAAGAAATTTTACCGTGATAAAAATATCATACAATCACCCATGACGTAAATGAAGCTATGATTGGGCATTTTGTGACACCTCTAAGGAAATACTACGATACTTTTTGAGTTACATTCAAGACTAACTTTGTTAGTGTTTTACGAAATGCCCTAAGCCAAAAAAAGACACACTAAAACTCACATGCGGACCGCTGAATACTTACCAGTTCTTTGTAAAGCTCTTTGCTTACTCTGGGGGTGAGCTTTGTTGTTCCCACAAATATGAAAAATATTCCTAGCAAGATGGACAAAGATTTAAGCACAACCGAAGCCATACTTGCTCTTCTCTTAACTTCGTGCTGTAAAGCTCTTCTTCCTTGACTGCAGTAAAAATTTTTAGCTTCCTCTGCCCTCTTTGCCTCTGCAGGATTCAAGTTGGCAGATTCGGTTTTGTTTTCGACCCGACAGGGCCCGTAGCACGGATACCGAGCTGGCTTATCTGGCGCTGCTGACGACCAATCTTGTGTTTGTTGTTGCTGTCTCTTCCGTCGACGGGATGAGTGAGTGTCCGAATGGTGTTGGTCTGACTTGGTCATGAAACTATTTGCTGCTTCCCTCGTACCGAGCGTACTTCTGTCACTTACTCCCTTCATCAAATACCTCAGTGCTATGCTGTGGTCTCGCAAATGAATACATTCAGAAGAGGTTGCTGTACCTTCAATCGTCGGCTTTCAGCCCTTAGTGATCAATAATCCAAGAATTTGCGACAATGTCGTTATTGAAAATAGTTGGTGAAGTTAGTGCACATCATACAATTTTTTGTAACGAATATGTGTTCTATTTTAACGCAATAAGTGCATTAGTTTGATGTAGTAAAGATTCGAAAGATACCACAAACACACATGAACCATTGCCGGCTAACTGGTCTACTGAGAGCCAAAGGTACCCTCGCTGCTGCCGCTGCTATGGCTACGTACACACAGAAAATTCTGGAAAAACACAGATTTTCAAAAGAGTAATGACGAATGGCATTATTTTATCATAATTCTCACAAGATAGGCAATTTATCATATTCCACATCAACATAACATCAACTAATCGCATCATTTCAGTCAACAAAGGAATTTCAATCTAACTTCTCAAGACTTTTCGTTTCAGCGGATGGCAACACTACGCCAGCCACTTTAGGGCAAGTATCGATCATGAATGAGAACGCCTGTGACCGTTTGCCACGCACGCGTTCGAACGCTGCAAGAAAGACACAAAACTGCACTGCACGCAAGAAACTGCACTGCGTTGTCAGCTAAAACTGCAGTGCACTGCGCACATGCAACTAAATTTCAGTGGAGCTGGTGAACTGCCCTACATTCCAGGCAACATAGTGATCTTAATTTACAGGCAACGTTTTGCTCAGAACACATCATATTGCAAAAAGAAAACACCACACAACGAGTAAGAGACTGCACCACACAACGAACGAAAGACCGTACCACACAACGTGTATCATACTACACTACAGGACGGACAGAAAGCTATTTGTTTTCCATGGAAACAAATTTACGTCCGAAGATTACACTGTAATCATTCAAAATCACGGCTCTAAAATAACGTTAATAATATTGTCTAACATTTCTGTATTTTTCTCCTCCTGTGTATTTCTACATCAAGGTTTAATTAAGAATAATCGTAATAATTCGTATGAGTTGTTACCGATAAGATAATTGTTTATGTCGTTCCTAAAATGTTTTTATTTTTCAACTCGGATGCGTGGTTCAGTTCCGGGTTTATCTCATTATATTGATTTCCAATTCCGTAGAAGCAGAAATGATACGCTGCAACATTCTACATATTTTATTCACCCGAGGAAACAAAGGAAAAAAGAAATAAGGTAGGCTATATTCTCAATAATTTTGACACAAACACCAGCATTTGATTTTCAAAATATCTCATCGTGAATATTTTTCGTTTGCAATCGTAACAGAGTACCATAACAATCTAATTTCAAATTTTGTTCATAAGATTGAAAAAACAGAATCTTTAAATGCTCAAAATAACAGAGGGCAAGCTGTCACTATTACGATTGTAGTCTCAGATTACACTACGCTACGAATTTCAGGTTCAATAAAAGTACATGTTTCGGGGTAAAAAAACGTCTTGATTCGGAATCCGACCTTTATTTTTCCTGATAAAGCACTATTTCTCTGTACTACAAACCACATATAAGGTATAGGTACCTTAGGTATAAGTACCTAAGTTTGAGATGTTACATGATGGTAGTTTTGGAAGTCAACTCTTGTTTGCTGTGAAGTGTAAGTCATTGAGTGTGAACAGACGTACATGGAGGTGGAATGAGAACAATAATAGATTATGTAGGCAGTGTAATAATGGAGTGGAGGAAACAATTGAGCAGTTTGTGCTGGAATGTAGTAAGTATGAGCAAGAGAGAGAGTTTCATGAATGTGGTGTTTGAGCAGTATGGAGAGCATGAGTGGTAGGCCAGATGTGTTGAAGATGATTGTGGTATGAGCTGTATTTTTTGATTGGATCAGGAGTGTAATTTGAGTATCATTGAAGCCATGAAAGTTTTTCTTTTACGTGCCTGGAGTAAAAGACAATGACTGGGATGAGCCAGTCATGTAAAGTGGGCTGTAATGACCCACCATGCCTGGGGATGGTGTCTTGACGTGCTGGTTATCCCAGTGATGCCATCTCAAGGCAGCTTGTGACAAGGATTGGTGGATCCCGTATAGTATTGGATAAGTCAGGTACACAGGTGCTGGACCCTTTGTGTGAATATTGTGAGTATTGAGGACGGAATTATAGTCCGTTACAAAGGCTCCGACGCTGTCGACCCTCAATTTCAAGTTCAAATTCATATTATTATTAGGTATTGATTATGAATGAAAAAACTCACACCTGTCAGATTAAACAACTTTGCCCTACTAAGCTTTTGTGTGAGGCGTGATCTTCTCTTTTCATATTTCAACAGTAGTCTGCCAACATGTCAAGGTTTCATTTTCCTTTCATTCGTTATTCTATTATTGAATGCTCCAGAAGGAATCGCTAGCCATTTCCATCACTCACATCACCAAGATTCTCCACAAAAAGATCTGAATGCGAGTGGGTCACATGAACTTTTAAAGACATGGTACATTCCATATCATGATAATGATTCAGCAGATCATTCACAACTTGGCCATATTTTCCTGAGCGATATTTCGATAGGAAGTTATCACAAAATTTCTCCAATAACTCATAGGCAAGCTTCTCCTTTCTCTTAAGATGCATGATGACAGTTTCGTGAAGTACAATTTAGCAAAATTGGGGACCTATGAAAATACCTTCTTTGATTGTAGCGTGACTTAAGGAAAATAATTTTCCTGTAAGATGTACAAATGCAGAGGAAGCCGTATCCAGGTATTCACAAATTGCTTAAGCACACCAAGTTTTTTCAGCGTAGGCGGTAAATGAATTCTATAACTTTTCACAAGCTGTTTGTGCATGATGTTACCGATTCCTTCTCAATTTCATTTCAGATCGGCCAGTCCTTGCGTGCAACAGATAGCTGAGAATTACCTTTGAGTAACAAAACAGCTTTGATGCAGTCCTTGGATGCTTGTACGACAAAATCAAAAGTTGGTGTTATCGGATGGCATTTCCAGTCTTTCAAAAAGTTCTGTGAAGTCATTACAAAAACATAAGCAATCATTTATTGTGAACAATGCAAGCAGCTTCTCTGTACGTGTTATGTAAAGTATTAACATTCACACATTCTTTACTGAAAGGGTCGGAACACTTGCTGCCAGAAGCTCACTGCTGTCTCTAGTTAAATAAAGATCTCCAGCACAAGTCATTTAGGCCCTCTTTCAAATGGTCGAATGTTGGAGTGCATTGAACGATTTTAAGATCAGCTAAACATAATGTGAAATTATTGGTATTTTCATGCACTGCCAACAAATTTGATGAGGTAGTCGTGAAAAATTTGATAGTCGTGAAAAATCAGTTCTTGTAAGAAAGAGGTTAATCGCGGTTACAACACTGTATTCACGGTAATATGATTTAATCTGAAGGTTTTAGATCCCACAACAAGGTTTATATATGATTCGCTTACCGTATTAACTTGTTTCCTGTTTTTGATACCTAGCACCTGTTTGGATCTGGCCGTGGGGTATAGCCAGTCCTTACAAACCTCTCACAACCTACACTATAGCACAGTATAGGTTTCACATAGACATAGACACAACATAGTAATAGACATCAAGTTAGGTAAAATAGTTTACTCACCTCTTGGATACCTTACAACATAACTAGATACTCAGATACCAGAATGTGGTTAGCGAGAGCAGAGCGGAGATAGAAAGGAATATATAGAATAGGGTAGCATAGAATTAGTACATTAGTTTAGAAATTAAGAAGTTAGATACCAACCACAGTAGGTAATATTATTTACACACTCGGTCAACATTTACTTGTTGTCGAGCCCGAGTTCACTTGTAGACTGGCTGCGAGTGTTGCTGTCTCGAGCGTTGCCAACTATTGGTCTCTCTAACTAGAACTTACACTACTCGCTATATTACACCCCTCCCTCCTTAATTAGAAACCCCCCCTGTATCCCCAGTCCCCTTATTCAATATAGTCAATCCTAAAGGTCCATTCTCGCCACAGGCTTCCGAGCTCGGGTAGACCTGCGCGAGATGCTAGCGCTTGGAGGCTCGTGCATCCTAGCCTCCTGGGTGGGAATCGGGTAATCAGGTGTTTCGGAGTCAGGTTCATGGGTCGGAGGTGGTGGGTATGAATTTTGAGCAGGTTGTGGAAACACAATGGTTTCCTCCGTAGGTTGTTCCAAGGGTTCAGGGATGGTGTTCGAGCAGGTAATAACTTGGTCCTGGTGTCGACGAACGACCTCTCCCCCCTTCAGTTGGCACTTGTAGGATACCGGGCCTGTTTTCTCAATGGTGGTAGCAGGGGTCCATTTTGGGGAACCCGGCGTGTATTGACGGACCATCACAGGTGACTCCAGCGGAATGTCAAACGCGCGAGACCCTGGGTGGTATCTTTTCTGAGCGTCCTGGCGTTGAGCAACTTTGGATGCGATTGCTTCTGACGGCCAAAGCAGATCAAGACGAGAGCGAACTTTCCTGCCTAACATCAGTTCGGCAGGCGTAACACCTGTTGTCGTGTGAGGTGTTAGCCGATAGTTGAACAGGAACCTGTCTAGTGCTAGGCGTAGGGGTTCCGTTGACTTCCGTATATTCTTCTTGAAAGTTTGTACCATGCGCTCTGCCAGTCCATTAGTTGAAGGGTGGTATGGTGCGCTTGTAATATGTCGCATACCACATGCCTTCACAAATTCTTGGAATTCAGCCGATGTGAAACACGTTGCGTTGTCTGAAACAATTGTTACTGGGAATCCAAATGTCGCAAAAGTGTGTTTCAGGCACAAGATCGTTTCGCTAGAGGTTGTAGTAGATGTGGGAAAAATTTCAACCCACTTAGAGTGTGCATCCACGATCACTAGATAGTATTTTCCATCCATTGGGCCCGCGTAGTCAATGTGTATGCGATGCCAAGGCTTCGCAGGCCATTCCCACGGATGGAGTTCAGCTTT
This sequence comes from Morinoia aosen, assembly GCA_030386875.1. Taxonomy (NCBI): domain Eukaryota; kingdom Metazoa; phylum Arthropoda; class Malacostraca; order Amphipoda; family Talitridae; genus Morinoia; species Morinoia aosen. Next base: position 2,120,294 of record CM059571.1, read on the forward strand.
CGTCGGTGCGGCTCGAGTGCTCAGGCACTCGCTGCATGACTTAGTTGTTTCTTCTAGATCTTTATCCAGAAGGGGCCACCACACGTAGCTGCGAGCTAACTCCTTCATCCTGGATGATCCAGCATAACCAGAGTGAAGTTCATCCACAATGGCTTGTCTGAGAGCTTGGGGTACAATAATTCTTGCTCCCCAGAGCACACAGCCATTTTGTGTGGACAATTCGTCTCGCCTCCTAGTATACGGAGCGAGATCAGGGTCACCAATTACCATCGAAGGCCAGCCTACTTGGCAGTATTTGTATACCTTTGAAAGTACTGGGTCCCTTAGGGTGCTGTCGCGGATGTGGGTGCTGGTGACTGGAGCTGACTCGAGGAAGTTTACTAAGGACGTCCATTCCGCAGGAATAGGTGTGGCTTCCTCGGGAGTTGTCAAGGGTAGACGACTGAGAGCATCAGCCGTACCCAACAGCACGCCAGACCGGTGACGCAAGGTGAACTTGTAGGACTGCAGTAGTAAAGCCCACCTTTGGATGCGCCCGGATGCCATCGGAGGAATGCTTCTACCCGGATCAAATAGTCCTAACAAAGGTTTGTGGTCCGTAACCACAGTGAAATCCTGTCCCCACAGGTAGCAATGAAATTTTCGAAGTGCGAACACCATAGCTAGGGCTTCTTTCTCAGTTTGAGAGTAGTTGCGTTCTGTTGCTGTTAGAGTTCGGGAGGCAAAATAGGCGGGGCGTTCAATCCCATCAATAAGGTGACACAGCACCGCTCCCACACCATACGCACTACTGTCAGCCACTACCACTATGGGTTTCTGAGGGTCAAAGTGGACTAGAGTCTGAGAGTCCAGGAGGGCTTGTTTAGATTTCTGGAAGGCTCTCTCCTGACTTGCATCCCATTTCCAAGGGGTTTTATCCCTCAGTAAGGTATTTAGGGGCTCCAGCATGGTTGCAGATGATTTTAGAAATTTCCTATAGAAATTTAACAGCCCCAGGTAGGCTCTCAGTTGAGTCACATTAGTAGGAGCTGGTGCATTCTGGATTGCTGCTACCTTCTCGGCAGTGGGGTGCAATCCGTCCTTGTCGATTTGGTATCCAAGGTAGGATACCTGTGGCACTCCAATTTGACATTTATCCATTTTCAGTTTTAGCCCTGCCTCCTGTAGTTTAGATAAGACTTGATAGAGACGCTTGTTGTGCTCTTTCTCATTAGTGGCACTCACCAGGACGTCATCCAGGTAGCAGAACACTCCTGGGAGGCCCTGCAATAGTCCTTCCATGGCACGCTGAAAGATTCCAGGTGCGGACGCAATTCCAAAGCTGAGACGGTTGTAGGCAAATAAACCTCTGTGGGTGTTTATTACCGTGAGTTCCTTGGAGTCTTCATCCAAGGGTAGTTGAGCATATGCCTGAGACACATCTAGCTTGGAGTACATAACTCCTCCTGCTAACCCGCTAAATAGATCCTCCACTCGGGGTATGGGGTAGGTATCAAGCCTAGTGGCTCTGTTGACTGTGAGTTTGTAATCCCCACATATGCGGATGCTTTGATCAGCCTTGAGCACAGGGACGATCGCCGCCGCCCATCTTGAATACTGTACAGGGGTGAGGATACCTTCCTGCACCAGTCTATCAAGTTCAGCCTCCACCTTAGGTCTAAGTGTGTAAGGCACGTTCCTGGCCTTACAGAACTTTGGTGGTATGGCTGGATCCACTTCTATTTTGAATTTTCTTCCCTTAAAGCAACCTAGACCTGGTTGAAAAAGGTCGGGGAATTTATTTGCTAACTTTTCAGGGCAAGTGATCACTTTGTTGACATTATTGGAAACTATAGCTAGCCCAAGGAAATCAATCAGGTCCCTACCCAGCAAGGCTGGCCCCTCCCTGTCTACAACCACAATAGTTGCTAGCTGAGGAACCATACCACTAGATTCACGCTGGATGTTAGCCCTAATCTCCGCACAAACTACCAGCTCAGCTCCCCCATAAGTCCTAAGCTTAACATCAGAAGGTCTCAGCTCGGGTCTTGACTTAGCTGGAATTTTAGAGTAGGTGGCCATTGAAAGGATAGACCTGGCAGCACCTGTATCTACCTCCATCTCTAATGGCACACCATTTAGTAACCATTTTATTTTGATTGGGGGTTTCATTTCCTCGGCTAAAGCAAAAATGTCCCCATAACATTCTGGATTGGGGGCTGGGTAGTCTGCACTGGTTCCATTGCTAGTTCCATTAGGGTTAGGGTGGTTTTTCCTCCCCCTTTTCTCATGCATAGCATGCACAAAATTATTTTTGTTGCCTTTATCAGATTTCTTAATTGTCAATTTAAAACAACATTTCTTAAGATGGCCTTTTTGGCCACAACCATGACAAACACTGTCTTTATAGGGGCAATCTCTACGCCAGTGCAGATTACCACAGCCGCTGCATGCTGATTTGGGGTTAGCTTGAGTCTGAGTTTTGCCCTGAGGCTTAATAGCAGTTTGCTTAACTCTGCTCTGGTCTACATTTAGAATTGAATTTGGTTGCCTCAACCCCACAGTTTCTCTCAGTGTGGTTTCTTTAGCAGTAGCTAGATCCATGGCCTTTTGCCATGTCAGGCCAGCCTCATTTAGCAAGCAATTTTGAATTTCATTACTGGACACACCCAAAATGAAACGATCCAGCACTCTTCTAGCACTTCCTGTTTGAAATTACAGGTATTAGAAAGTGCTTTCAAGCTAGCCACAAAATCCGCAATGCTTTCCCCTTGTCTCTGGTTCCGCTTATGAAACCTAAACCTCTCAAAGATTTGATTTCTTGTTGGCTTAAAATGCCGTCTCAACGCTTCCACAATCTCGTCATAAGTAGCATCAAGTACTTTTTTAGGAGACACGAGGTCTCTAATGAGCCTAGCAATTTTAGGACCCACTAGTGAAATTAAGGTGGGGGCTTTTTTATTTTCCTCTATTTTGTTTATTAAAAAATAGCAGTGTAATCTAGTTTCATAGTCTCCAAATTCCTCCTCTACAGGATTAAATTCTCCTACTGAACCTATCAATGGCATATTGAATTTTTAGTAAGTCAAAAACACAGTGTAAAAAAAAAAAAATTTTTCACAGCACAAATAGTACAATCCCTTGCTCAATTCTGAGATTCTTCACTAGTCTAGCCAGTCTAGCAACACCAGTGAGCAGCACAACAACAATAAAAAAATTATTAGGCAAATTTTATGTTCCCTCACTAGTCCGTAGTCACTACCACTTAGTCACTTCCAGCAGTTCTACCAAATCCTCGTCGCCAATCTCACAACCTACACTATAGCACAGTATAGGTTTCACATAGACATAGACACAACATAGTAATAGACATCAAGTTAGGTAAAATAGTTTACTCACCTCTTGGATACCTTACAACATAACTAGATACTCAGATACCAGAATGTGGTTAGCGAGAGCAGAGCGGAGATAGAAAGGAATATATAGAATAGGGTAGCATAGAATTAGTACATTAGTTTAGAAATTAAGAAGTTAGATACCAACCACAGTAGGTAATATTATTTACACACTCGGTCAACATTTACTTGTTGTCGAGCCCGAGTTCACTTGTAGACTGGCTGCGAGTGTTGCTGTCTCGAGCGTTGCCAACTATTGGTCTCTCTAACTAGAACTTACACTACTCGCTATATTACACCACAGCCTACTCGCTATATTACAAAACCTCGACAAGCATCTGGGAGAAAATCATGAGAAAGGATAATAAGGCACTTTGGACTCAGCTTTTTGGGTATATATTGGAAGGAAGCCGGAGAGGACCGCCGAGTCTTGAACCACCGATGAACTTGGCTAGAAGAGGGTTTGCACTCCGGGCAGTCGGGAGGCTCCTGGAGAAGTGCTGGAGTCGACCGTGTGTGTGTGGGTTGCAAATGATTTAAGAGCCCAGTATATAGACTTTGAGGAAACCGTGACGTTGTGAGTGATCGATTTTGATTGAGTTGAGGCCAGGCAGGGCGGCTCAAGTTGAGACAATTCTTAGGTGAGTTAAGTAGCATTAAAGCCCATGCCAGCGAGACAAAATGAGGCCCAAGGCCAGGTAAATTCTGGTTAAGTCACGTCCAGTTAAGGTCGGGCCAGTTTCAGTTGATGCCGGTTGAGGTAAAACCCAATACTAGTCCAACAAAAGGGAATCCCACTAAGGAAATGCCTGGGGAGTTTAAGGCCAATTCAGTTAAGTTGAGGCAAAGCAAGGCCCAAGGGGAGGCTGTTGCGAGTGGTGTGTGGCGATGACGTTGAAGTCCTGCAAAGAGTCCAATAAGCTGGATGAACAGTCCAAGGAGACATCAAGGAAAATTCCACCACTGACAGTCCCACAGCATCGTAATTAGTAAAACTCCCACACAGCAGAATTCGAGAAATCCTACAGATTTGACTCTAGTTAATTTCATTTGTTCTCTTTCTCGTCAAGCTCAAAAGTAGAGAGATAGGACAGAATCAATTAAGAAACTCTTATACAGCTGCTCTTGCTTTAAATACAAGGCATAAAATTTAAGAATTTTTAGTAATACTTTTAGTGATTATCTAAGAGCAAAATCGGGGATCAAATCCCTGGAGCCATGGAAAACACATGACTTAACAAGACATGGTTCATGAAGCAAAAGAAAAGAATTACAGCAATTAAGAATTTCATAGAAAGAGAATTAATGCTTCTTTAAGTACTCTAGAACGTCTCTATAACTGTACAAGAAATAACAGAGAAAAATTCTAAGGTTTCATTGATATAAATCCTACTGAAAATCACTGATAAATATCATTTGCAATACTAAAAAATTAAGGAATAATCTCCACAATAAAAGAAAGAAACACTAAACGTTTTGCTTGCACAGAAAGGAAATATGCGCAAGATGAAAACATGAAATTCAGTGCGGCGATTAACCCGGCGGCTCTACACGTCGGCATTCGCCAAGCCGCCGGCGTAATTTGTACGCACTCACGAAAGGCAAATGGTAGTGGGTGTTTTTTTTTTTTGTCACAAGAATGAACAGAATGGAATTAAATTTTTATTGAAATGATTTAAATTGAAATAAGTGCGATTAATCGCAAGGTTCAAGGAGTATGAACTATAAAAAATGAAACTCAAAACTTTAGCAAGCATAGGCATGAATAACCTTCGTAATTTATAAACATTCGAGATTATTAGGAGACATTTTTAATTATTATTTCGCGTTGAAACATTATTTACGAAAAACTACTGCAATTATGTTTGTTAAAAAAAAAGAAAATACTATTATAACACATGCTTATAGTGCAATTATAGTCACGGAGTAGTGACAGGAGACGGCAGTGTATGCTCCGCCATTTGGAAAACGAAGACACTCTATCCACAAAGAACGCCGGCAATTCAGCCGCGTTCGTTCACGAGTCAGTCTATGAATAATTCTCGATATGATACTGGCGACCGCAATATATAATTTGCAGAAAAGAAGGACGATAGCTGAATATCTAGTATGAAGTCTCAACACGTGAATTTGGAAATGACACGCAAATGTTTACGCTATTTCACGCTGAGATAGCATCCGAAATACACATGCCCGTCTAAGAGCTTTAGAAATATTTTTAAGTTCATCCTTAATTCACGACGATGATCAGATCCTTAAGTTAATTGACATGCACACAGGGAATTTACACTTGTATACGTTACCAGGTTACTTCTTATTTAAACACTAATTTTCTTCACTTACACGAACACGGTATGCACGAACTAGTAAGGCACGATAGAATGTGATTCGAAAGGACGCCACGCACAGTGCTGCCAGATTCAGAGGCTTGAAACACGAACATGTCAATCGTGACTTTAATTTTATGCTTTTTGCACAAAAACTTTAAGGATTACGAATTAGAAGTAGAAAATAATTAATAATAAATTAGAGTAAGATTTTTAATGCTAATAATTAATTTATTTAAGTGCGAATGGGAAAATTTATAATTCTTACGCTTGTGTAGCGATTGCTGCACACCTATTACTAAGATCGAAATAATCAGATGCCAAGCAGAATATACTAAAATAAAGATGGACAAATATTTGCAATACAGGATTATGAATTGGATAACCAATTTTTTAGTTTGGTTAATTTTTTGTTCATTTTGGTTAATTCATTGTCTTAACAGCAAGAGAAAAACGAATTTATCTAATTTACAGCTAAATGTTTGAGATTTAAATTTGGACAATTTCGTTTTTTCTACTGCGCATATCCAAGGTTGTACGTCTGTCAGTCTGTTCATTCGCACAGCACTGTCAGCACATTCGACATGTTGTTGGTTACATAGACACCCGGTTGTTTCATGCCAAGTGACGCGCCGTACCTCTAAAAAAGTAAAAAAAAAGTAAAGTTTCATGCCAACAAATGTCGATTCAGGAGTGAGGGAGCAGCACAGGTGACTTTAGGACGATGCTGAGAACTTTTCTACTCTAATTAAATTATTTATGGTCTAAGATCTAAGGGAATTTTGTTGTGGAATAATTTATATGCTACCTAGGCCTATATATATAGAATAAAATAGTGCACAAATGGTAAGCTTTTGTGGAAAGCATGTTCTTATTAAAACGGTGAAGTCAAAGCCCGTTTTATCATTTTTTCAATTTTCTTTAAAAATGCCATGTAGCCAAAACTTCCAATTATTGAGGTATTCTAAGCTTCTGGAATAGATTTATACTTGTCATACTGTCAGACGAATATCTGCAAGCAATCAAACGGGCCTGTTACAATTTTGTGAGTTCAGCCTGCTATTTGTAAATGACTGTGCATTTATGATTTACTTCAATGTTTTGCCATTTGCAAAGTCTAACTACAAATCAAATAGCAAGGATAGTCACTTATAAAATAGACATTATTTCTTAGAGAATTTAATGCAAATTTCCTGTTAGCAATTACAAATGTTAATCATATGTGTGTGTATTTTTTTTTGTCTCTCTGAAAAATCTCGGTCAATATTGAATATAATGTTAACGAATTTCATAATTTCGTAGGTATACATAGGTAATATAGTCGATTTTAAGACGTTTTGCACGAATGACAATGTGCCCGGAAATGCTTAGCTTAGGAGATATAGGATAAATAACGACAGGTAAGAATAGCATTAACGGCAGTTTCGATATGGCTCTTCCGGCGTTTTGCGGACGCGGACCACGCCAAGTTTTTTGGCGGGAGTCATCGGCCTCGGTATGGTTGAGTTAAATTAAGATATTTTAGGCTTACTTAGGTTAGGATACTTAACTAAATTAACTTTACCAAACCTAACCTTACCTATCGTTACGTCAGAACCGGATTTCTGCTTATTTACCTCTCCGTTTGTTCAATTTTATAAACGACATTCCTTTAACTTCAAAGTTGAATATCTCCAAAAATAAGCATTTCCGGGCACATTGTCATTCGTGTAAAACGTCTTAAAATCGACTATATTACCTATCTATACATACAAAATTATGAAATTCGTTGACAACATTATATTCAATATTGACCAAAATCTCTTTTGTTTTCCCAGATGCTGAAGATGACCCTTGTGGTCAAAACGTTCATTTTTTCGCTTATATATTTAGTTCTGACCTATTAAATTCTCTAAGAAATAATGTCTATTTTAAAAGTGACTATCCATGCTAATTTATTTACTGTGCATATACATACGGTGTGTTGCCTATTGTAGTTGACATTTTTATATCATGAGTTTGTAATGTTGTATTTTTGTGCATTACTTTTACCTGTGTAGTCTAACTGGTATCCAAAACTTGACTAGCTGCTGGTGTCAGATAAACAACCAGACATGCCTAACAAAATAGACCAACAGATGAGAAACCTCTAGAATTGGTCGGATGTTATGTCAACCGGTCATCTTCAAAATGAAAGAATGCTCGTTAGGAATAAAAAATCAAACTTCAAGAGTTGATGAGGCCAAGAGCTCATGGCCCAACATAAATATGTAATGATGTTTGACAAATCCTATGAGACATGCTCCTATTTCCCAAGAATTTACATGAAATTCATTCCAACTTTAATCTGATACATTAATATACTGGAAATTGTGGAGTTGATGAAGCTTGTATCACAGATACGCTCATCTCACACTTTCAGCTGGCTTTGAACAGACAGACAGGTCAATGTGAAGTTTAATGCAATCACAGAAAATAATAATTGCAATCTCAAGAATCACTAAAGGAACCCATTTAAGAGCGTTGGTCAATGTGAAGTTTAATGCAATCACGGAAAATAAGAATTTCGATCTTAGGAATCACTATAGGAACCCATTTAAGAACGTTATACAAGAATGACATTCTGCTCGCTGATGCGTTATTTTCGAATAATTGAACTTTGAAGTTGGCCTTGGCACCAAAGGAAGCAAGCAAGCGCGTGAAACGGAATTTAATTAATAACGGAAGCTATTACAAACGTAAAGAGGTTGGGTCGTGAGGGGGAGGCATAGTTCTTCTAGTGAAAATTATAAATAAAGCTTCTAACCCACCCATTAGGGTGACAACCGCAATCTTGTTGACATCGGCTCTAAGATGGCGGCGCCCATGGTGGTCACCATCTATCTTAGAGCCGATTTAAACAAGATTGCGGTCATCACGTTAATGGGTGGGTTAGAAGCTTTATTTATAATTTTTGCTAGAAGAACTGAGCCTCCCCCTCTCAACCCAACTTCTTTACGTTTGTAATAAGGAGTTAGCTTCCTGTTTTAATTAAATTACGCTCGCTTCCTTTGGCGCGGGAAGGCCAACTTCAAAGTTCAATAATTCGAAAATAAAGCATCAGCGAGCAGAATGTCATTCATGTAAAACGTTCTTAAATGGGTTCCTTTAGTGATTGTTTGGAATATAATTATTAATTTCCGTGATTGCATTAAACTTCATATTGACCAACAGACACCTCATATTATAGCATAGATTGTATGTAGCAGGACAACATTGCACTGCGTTGTTGCATGATTGAGATTGAGAGAATTAACAATAATAAAAATAATTCCCTAATGTAGCATAATATGCAAAATCAATCCTCAACCTTCATAATTCTAAAAGAAGCTAGGTGAATGACCTCCGGTAGCAAATGTATTGAGAAAAGCATATACTTCAGGCTTCAAAGTCTTACTGTCTTTGGTTCACTGGAGGTGCATAAATTTAAACTTTTGAATGTTGAAGCTGGTTTCCAAAGTGATCTTGATTTTTTGTATTTTTTTTTAATAAAATCACTAATTTTATTAGCATTTCCTTTGCTTTTAAATTAGTAGTAAATTTGCAATATAAGGAAAGTGAACATCTGCTTAGAATTTAAATGTATTATGGGGTTATAGATTATGGTAAAGGATACAGATGTCGGTCAATATTGAGTTTAGGTGATGTGGGGAAATTCAGAATTCCGTTTCTATTAGTCACTTAAGAAGTCCATTTAAAAACGTTTTACATGAATGACATTTTTTCCGCTGATGCTTAGTTTGCGAGTTAGAGCGGTAAATTATCGCGCCGAAAGAAGCGGGCGCACCAAGTAGAATTTAATTAATAATGGAAGCTAACCCCCTATTACAAACGTAAAGAGGTTGGGTCGTGAGGGGGAGGCACAGTTCTTTTAGTGAAAATTATAAATAAAGCTTCTAACCGACCCATTAGGGTGACGACCACAATCTTGTTTACATCGGCCGGCTCAAAGATGACGGCGCCCATGGGTGCGGTTGGGTCACATAATTAAATTCCACATGGCGCGCTTGCTTCCTTGGCGCCCGAAAGCCAACTTCAAAGTTTAATAATTCGAAAATAACGCATCAGCGGAAAAAATGTCATTCCTGTAAAACGTTCTTAAATGGGCTTCTTAGGTAATAATGTGAAACGGAATGCTTAATTTCCCCACATCACCTAAACTCAATATTGACCCAGATGTTGGTAGTTTTCATTTGATTCATCAATTTTAAAAATGAAAAATTTAATTTATGTGGGGACATTATTTAGTTTATATTGTGAAAAATTATTTTGATTAAACATTCTGCAGAGTTTTATCTTGAAACATATAGGCTTTATGTAGCACTTTTTTTATAAATTGAGAAAATCCACGGTAAATATGAAGGACATGACAGTAATCGATTTCCCACTTTTCGATGTCTAAACATAAAAGTTTTCTTTTATGCACTTTCCGTCTGAAATGATATTACGAGTTATAGCGGTAGGTTTAGTTTTGTCTTTGATGACAAATACGCTTGAATAAACAGCTACTCATCGATTTTTGAATTTTTGTTGCTTGAATGATGGTGATAACATCGAAATAAACAACTTTTCATCTATACACTTTTTTCGTCAAATGAGTATTTAACAAGGTTTAGCGGTAGGTTTAGTAACGTCTTTGGTGACGAGCGTGTCGAAAGCAAAACTCTGCCATATCGCGCGATCGATCATTTTCTTTCCGCTTCAAACACTGGAATTGTGGTAAGTCATTTACCGCTATTACTAATAAAATACTCATTTCAGGTGGAAAGTGCTTGAACTTGAAATTGAAATTGAGGGCCGACAGCGTTGGGGCCTTTGTAACGGCCTACAATTCCCTCCACAGTTATCACACAAAGAGTTCAGCGCCTGGTACCAGACTTGTCCACTAAACTACTCAGGATCTACCAATCCTTGTCACAAGCTGCCATTGGATGGCGTCACTGAGATAGCCAGTGTTTCAAAACACCATCCCCAGGCATATTGGGTCATTACTGACCATTCTACCTGAATGGCTCATTCCAGTCACTGTCTCTTACTCCAGGCACGCACAAGAAACATTTTCATAGCTTCAATGATACTCAAATTACACTCCTGATCCAATCCAGCAAGACAGCTCATACCGCAATCATCTTCAGCACATCTGGCATACCACTCATTCTCTCCAGCTCAAGCACCACGTTCATAAAACTTTCTCTCTCTTGCTCATACTTACTACATTCCAGCACAAAATGCTCAATTGTTTCCTCCACTCCACTAATACACTGCCGACATAATCTGTTATTATTCTCATTCCACCTCCATGTACGTCTGTTCACACTCAATGACTTACATCTCACAGCAAACAAGAGTTGACTTCCAAAACTACCATCATAGAACATCTCAAACTTAGGTGCTTCTTTTTTCATATACCAGTCAAGTGTAGGCTTCCGCACCATGCTAAGCCTCCACTTATTCAATCCATACTCTTTTGTTTGCTTCTCAATCTCTTTCTTCCACCTCTTGCAGTCCCACTCAGGCCCTACACCTCCAGGATTTATTAAACTCCAGTCATCCACAGGTCTCCCAATTCTAACATGAATAATCTTTTGCATACTAAGCTTCCTTGCATGCCCCCAACACACTTTCACCCAATAGCTCACATTCAGATTCCATTCAAAAATTCGCTTTACCCATCTGCTATTCTGCATTCTTTCAATTCTCACCTTATAATTAAGCACCGCTTTCATCATTCTTTCTGAAAATAGGCTCCACCCAAGTCACCTCTAATGGCTTCTGTAGCTGTCCATTTTGGAGCACCCAATGCTAACCGTCCTACCTTATTTTGTATTACATCCAGCTTTTCAAGATCACTTCCATTCCATTCCTTAGAAGAAAACTTATTTATTTTGATTAAATTAACTATGTTCAGGCGTTGAAATTTACAAAACCGATTACTGTCATATTCTTCAGATTTACCGAATCCTCAAGCACCAACTTATTTCAATAAATACTTTGCTGTTTTTTTCTGTTGGGAAATTTAATCTTTTTTGTGGTGGTATATGTAAATGATTTATTGTAAAATACTTTTGCACCATCTATCAGATCAGTTCTATCATATAAGTTTTAAGTCGAGATGGAGTTTACACCTTTCATGGAAATTAAAAATTCCGTTCCAAAAAATCACTAAAGGAACATATTTATAAACGTTTTACATGAATAAATTTCTGCTCGCCGATGCGTAATTTTTGAGTTATTCAACTTTGAAGTTATAGGAACATTGTATATAAAAGTGAAGGAACGGACACATGAGTATGCTGTAATACGGGATTGACGTAACGATAGATGTTAGGGTAGGTAAAGTTAGGTTAGTTAAATTAATCAACCTAAAATAACATAAATCAATCTAAAATAGCTTACCTTAACTTACCCGAACGTAATTTTTAATTTCCGTGAAAGGCGTAAACTTCATATCGACCAAGTTCTCTTTAATTTTTTTTACCTAAAGGAAAATTAAAGTGTTACATAATGTTTGACGGAGCTAGAAATCATTTTTATTTTCAATTGCATTTAGACTGATCAAATTTTATTTTACAGAACAACAAAATTAAAATTTGATTGATTTAAATCCTGCTAACATGAAAGTAACCAAGAATCATTTGTGGCACATAATGTTTTACAAGTTCTATAATGGAAACTTTGCAGTGCCTTCATACTGCCATTTGTTTTGTAGCTTACAAAGTCATTTAGAAGAAATAAAGGGTGGGGCAGAAAAACCTATCCGATTTCAAATCCCTTTTTCTCAGAATAGGGAGCAGGTAGAGTAGTGGGGTAGAAACTGTTAGAAAGCCGGTTTTATGCCATTTGTCAGTAGTCAACATGCCTTGGTCTGGTGAACATCGTGCTTTTGTTATTGAGCGGTTTATCGAATGCGGCGGTTCGATAATTGCTACACAACGTGCTTTTCAAATTCATTTCGGACTCGGGCGTCATGATCCTGTTCCACATCACGCTACGATTAAAGTGTGGGTGTCAAATTTTAGACAGACGAGTTCAGCATTGAAAAAGAAGTCGCCTGGACGTCCCAGGACAGCAACAGGACCTGAAAACGTGGCCAATGTGAGAGCTGCGATTGAACTTTCCCCGCGTCGTTCGGCGCGAAAACATTCGCTCGCTTTGGCAATTTCCAACCGCAGTATTCGGCGCATTTTGCACCGGGACCTCAAAATGCATCCCTACAAAATGGTTGTTGCACAGGAATTAAGTGATAGGGATTTTGAAACCCGTACGAACCTGTGTCGCGATCTCCGAGAACTCCCAAACGACGATGTTGTGCTCTTCACGGACGAAGCCCATTTGCACCTTTGTGGTGCCGTTAACAGGCAGAATTTTCGATATTGGAGTGACGAAAATCCTCGAGAAATCCATCAGGAACCCCTCCATAGCCCAAAAGTGACTGTGTGGTGTGCTCTTTCCCGCCTAGGCGTCTGGGGGCCTTACTTTTTTGAAGAAAATGGGCAAACCGTAACGGTCAACAGCGAGCGCTATTGTTTCATGCTGGAAAATTTTCTTAGACCCAAAATGGAAGAAAATGGCGTGGAAAATGTGTGGTTTCAACAGGATGGTGCAACCGCCCACACATCGCGACGATCAATGGACATTCTCAGGGAACTGTTTCCCGGTCGCCTCATTTCCCTGAGAGGTGATCTTGGCTGGCCGCCGCGCTCACCGGATCTCACTCCATGTGACTTCTTCCTTTGGGGTTACCTCAAATCGAAGGTTTACCAGCATCGACCAAGGACCCTTCTTGCTTTACGAAGGAAAATTGCTCTGGCAATTGAAGAAATTCCTGTGGAAATGACGGTGAAAGTCATGGAAAGCTACCGCGAGCGCCTAAATCAGTGTATCCGCTCCCAAGGACGACATTTGAGTGATGTGCTTTTCAAAACTTAAATTTAAAAATGGCATAAAATTTGCGATATGCTAATAAAAAAATTTTTTTGACAACTTCAGTCGTTTTAATTTTATAACGTTTTGAAATCGGATAGGTTTTTCTGCCCCACCCTGTAGCTTTTACAATGCAGTAAGAGGTTGAAACTGACATTTGTAAGTTCTTCAAATAAAGACTAAAGAATTTTACAATAATGGCATTAATGAGCTTGTTAATTGGTAAAAGTTATAGGTAATTAAGGAAAGTACATTAAAAATTGAATCTTTAAAGAAATGTAACATTTGGTCACTGGTGTAATTTTATTCAAAATTTTGAGAGAAGTTATAGAATGATCTGATATAATGATTGCAATATACTGCAGCCACTGTCATTTGCTGCTAGGAAACCTAGTGCTTACAATTGAATAGTGAACGGATTAAAAAATCTCCATTGATTACTCTGCAATTTCTGATAGATTTTTGTCTGTATTTTGTTAGATATCAAGTTTACTCACCATGTTTCTGAAACTTTTTTATTTGAAGTGAAGTATTCTATTATTTATCATGTTATAATTAGAGGGCAAATATGCAGAGTGTCCTAACCCACAAAACACATAATCTTAGGACGCTCAAGTTGACGCGTGGTCTTCATTGCAAGGTTGTCAAACTGGTGGTTCCTAGCCTAGTTACTAACTAGGAAGTAGGCCACTCTGCCTGAAAAACATCTACGCCGCTATGAGGTGAAATTATCACTTAATCCATTCTCCAGTTTTGACCTCTGATTTGTGCATTAGGACACTTAGCATATTTGCCCTCCAATTGATAAAGATGAAGCCTATGCACAATTTATAATTTTCTTTTTACAATTGATAGTCAAAACTCAGGACTAAAGAAAGTCACTACTTTTGCGATTGGCAAATTTCACTTCAGAGCTTCTCTGGATTTCATGTTGGTTTAGTGAGTGTGTAATGTTGCAAAGTGTATTGATATGCATGGGATTTGAAATTGAAATAATTATCTTGCAATGAAATTATTTTTTCTTGATATAAAAAACGAATGCATGTTTTCATCAGAGAAGTGTTCAAATATGTGTTATAATATCATTATGAAAATGCTCTGCAGCAACAGAAAAAATCATTTTATGTTCTGCTGAATAGATTTAGTAATCAAAACTGCTGGCAAAAGTATTTCATGATCAGTTTGAGGTATAGAATTATCAGGGAAATATTCTGGAGGAAATTTGGAACTTTCCAGATAAGCCTTGCCATTAATGCAACACAAGTTTACTCACTTGTAACTTCTGAAATAATGCACCTATCAACTTCAAACTACTCTCAAACAAGAGATTAAAACATTCTTTTGTTTGAGAGTAATTTGAAGTTGATGGGTGCATTATTTCAAAAGTTACAAGTGGGTGAACTTATGTTTTGCATTAGTAATAAGGCTTATCCAAAAAAGAACAGAAAATTTACTTTTAAGTTACTGCACTAAAAATTTGGCATGGTTATTGATAAGAAACCTTGAATTCAAAGTTCTTCAGCATATATTTCGTCTCCAGAATAACTACATGTTGACGTGATTTGCATATATTTCTCTGAAATTTAGAATAGTTTCTACAACTTGGCTGAATATTTTTTCATTTCAAATTTCATGATTTCATATTTTCTTTTTTACTATAACTACTGAATATTTGTAAGATTAACTTTTTGACAGGTTCCTCAGCCATTTTTCTCAATTTTAAATTAATATAAAAGGATTAAGCATTGCTATTGAAGCTGCAAGTCTCCGTGCATTTTCTCACGTGATGCGTAAGCTGCCAATCAAGAAGAACTTGAGCTTCAAAGTTCTGGCAGTTGTTTTGGGAGCCGAGGCTGTTTTTTTCTCTGGATTCTACTATGCATATCACCGAATGAACAGAAGTCAAGGTACGCATTAAACTGGCTCTTCAGTTGAATATAAGTTAGCAATCTATATTTAGGTTTTATATAAACTAAGTTGCAAATTTAAGTCATGCCTTAAAAACCCATTATTTAGCAAATCTAGTTAGTTCTTTTTAAGGAAATCAAGGTCTCTACATGCCAATTTAGTTTTTTTATTAAAATTAAATTTTTGTTCTTTAAAATTTAGGTATTTTCATGTGAATATAGGTTTTTAAATATGAATCTAGATCTTTAAATGTAAATCTGGGTCTTTCCATATAAATCTAGGTCTTACCATATAAATCTAGGTCTTACCATATAAATCTAGGACTTCCCTTGTAAATTTAGGTCTTCCCATGTAAATCTAGGTCTTCTCATGTAAATCTAGGTCTTCCCATGTAAATCAAGGTCTTTCTATTCAAATCAAGGTCTTTCTATTCAAATCAAGGTCTTTCTATTCAAATCAAGGTCTTTCCATCCAAAGCTAGGTCTTTCCATTCAAATCAATATCTTTACAAGCAGATGTAGGTCCTTACAAACAGATGTAGGTCCTTACAAGCGGATTTAGGTCCTTACAAGCAGATGTAGGTCCTTACAAGCAGATGTAGGTCCTTACAAGCAGATGTAGGTCCTTACAAGCAGATGTAGGTCCTTGCAAGCAGATGTAGGTCCTTGCAAGCAGATGTAGGTCCTTACAAGCAGATGTAGGTCCTTACAAGCAGATGTAGGTCCTTACAAGCAGATGTAGGTCTTTACAAGCAGATGTAGGTCTTTACAAGCAGATGTAGGTCTTTACAAGCAGATGTAGGTCTTTACAAGCAGATGTAGGTCTTTACAAGCAGATGTAGGTCTTTACAAGCAGATGTAGGTCTTTACAAGCAGATGTAGGCCTTTACAAGCAGATGTAGGTCTTTACAAGCAGATGTAGGTCTTTACAAGCAGATGTAGGTCTTAACAAGCAGATGTAGGTCTTAACAAGCAGATGTAGGTCTTTACAAGCAGATGTAGGTCTTAACAAGCAGATGTAGGTCTTAACAAGCAGATGTAGGTCTTAACAAGCAGATGTAGGTCTTAACAAGCAGATGTAGGTCTTAACAAGCAGATGTAGGTCTTAACAAGCAGATGTAGGTCTTTACAAGCAGATGTAGGTCTTTACAAGCAGATGTAGGTCTTTACAAGCAGATGTAGGTCTTAACAAGCAGATGTAGGTCTTAACAAGCAGATGTAGGTCTTAACAAGCAGATGTAGGTCTTAACAAGCAGATGTAGGTCTTAACAAGCAGATGTAGGTCTTAACAAGCAGATGTAGGTCTTAACAAGCAGATGTAGGTCTTAACAAGCAGATGTAGGTCTTAACAAGCAGATGTAGGTCTTAACAAGCAGATGTAGGTCTTAACAAGCAGATGTAGGTCTTAACAAGCAGATGTAGGTCTTAACAAGCAGATGTAGGTCTTAACAAGCAGATGTAGGTCTTAACAAGCAGATGTAGGTCTTAACAAGCAGATGTAGGTCTTAACAAGCAGATGTAGGTCTTTACAAGCAGATGTAGGTCTTTACAAGCAGTTCTATGTCTGCTGATGCAAATTTAGGTGCTCATTCACAAAATGTATGTTTTAAAATTTAAAACATTTATGCTGTTCGTTTAGTGCTGGATTTCCATCTACCCACTTATCCTGACTACAGTTATTTTCATTGTTGCATTTCCCTCAGCTGGATATGAAGTGAAGATTTTTAGACTTTCCAGTTAATCATTTACATACATTCTATGAAATGAGTGCTTGCATGGCAAACTCATTGTTGAACTAGAAAACATGTAAGTGTGCTCTTGAATTTTTTTGAGAGTATTGCAACTTTTAGCTTGGGTTTATGGAAATGACTTCCTCATTCATGATGGTATAGTTCTTTCTAACTCCTGCGTTGGTGAGGGTGTTAGAAAAATTATAAATAAATTAACCATTAACTGATAACTGCTGACCAAAATTCAAGGCAATAATTACTTTTTCTCATATGCTTCAGCTTTAAATGTTTGTCAGCCCCTCAGGAAAATACAACTATTGTATCTATGGGAATTGTCACTCCCAAGTTGAAAATGTGATGTCTTAAGCTCGAGTTTAGGTAGGCCTTCTTTATGTGGACATAGAATAGGTTTTTGGTTTTGTAATGCACAATCTTTTTTGGTTCACTGCTGGCCTGTTTTCCAGCACCTACTACTTTCTTCTTCACCTTTCATCTTGTTTCATAAACTTCTTTCTCAGAGCATTTTCTATGCACCTTGTACATAAATTCTGTGTTCTCTTAATTCCATATTAAATGATTCCTTCCTCTCCTTGGAATCCCATGATTGTGGTTAGGGTGGCCTAAACATTTAACTTAAACTTAAGGGGAACGTCTACCCAGAATCCGGAAAATTTGTGGTTTTGTTTTATTACTTTAATCATCAGAGATATGCTTACTTCACCAGCTGTTAAATTTGCAGAACAATCTGAGCATTGTAAGTGGGTGAAATTGGGTTGAGAAGGGGGGGGGAGGGGTCCAAGCAGCAGCCAGCGCCGACCATTAAGGGCATGTGCCACGCCCCTAAAAGTTTTTTTATGGGTTTATTGCTTTATTCATTACAGAAGTCCTTATTTTACAAGCTGCCATAGGTTCAGAATGTTCTGTGCTTCATGAGAAGGGGAAATGAGGAGGAAGGGGTGGATTCGAATGTAGCTGCTAGCGCCAGACAGTCACCGCATTAGACATGAACCAGAAATATCTGGATTATGTGGTGTTGGTCTATTCGACGCAGAACTCCTTAGTTAACAATCTAGCAAGGCTACACAACGTTCTTTGCTCCGTAAGAGGGGGAACCAAAATCGGGAAGGGGAGAAGCGCGTCGAGGAATACACCCCAGCGTGCGCCTCTAGAGCTGTAAACATATCTATGATACCCGTTCCAAATGTCTCTTGATACCTGTGGTACAAATTCGTTCAATGAAAAAATATTCATATGTTCAGATAGCTTTCAGAGCATAAACTGCGTCAATTTTTCTGTACAATATAGCTTGCAAATGAAAAAATGAAAAATTTTGAGAACATGTTCTCTCTGAACAGTTGAAAATGGGAAAATAGGGTATTTTCAAGATCTAAGTCCTTCGAAAGTTATCGTAGAGCAATGAATTAGGCCTCATTGAATGCGCACAAAGAATTCTGGGTAGACGTTCCCCTTAACTGTTTTATCATGCTGCAAGTTTCATTACTTTTTCTTTTTCTGTATGGTTTGCTGTTTGTATCCTAAAAATTTTGATTAGGATTAAAATATTTTAATCAAACTATGTTTATATAAATTATTTTTGCGTATGCCAGGCTTTTCATAGAGCCTGAAAGGAAACCGAGTTGTAGTATTTTTCTAGCCTGTATGGCCAGGAGCATAATATAGTACACAAGATCTTGTAAATTAAATTATAACTGCTCTAGCATCAAAGATTGTTTCTTGTTGTGCAATAACAGTGTAGTATATGTTTCTTGTGAGTCAAGTATCACATCAATTTGTCTCTCAAATTCAACAAAATTTTTCAATTTCTCATCAAAAATGAACATAAGTAAATAGACATCCCTGTGGCATCGTCTGTATTACATACAGTGCCGGCTGTTAAAGTATGCAGCTCTAAAGCATTTTTGCACTTCATTTCTCACAAATAAAATCTCCATTTTTGTGGCTTCAAAAACAGCAGTGGTCTGCTTCATCAGTAGGAGTTGTGATGTATGTAAACAAACAAGTTTTCAAACTCATCAATGTCATTGTTCTGTTTCAGATTTCCGGTATTACATGCACAAGAACTACAACTGGGGCTTGGAAAGTGAGTTCATCTGTAGTGTGCTTTTCTAGGCACTCTTAGATACACATTTTTTTTCTACCCATGCCTTGTGTTGGTAGGGGTTTGTTCCCAAGGGAAATGCCATTTTTTCATAATGAGGGAAATCTCATTCTACGTATTTATGTATGTTATTATTTCTTTATCATCTTTTTTATATGATTGCAAAATTTCAGTAGTTAGATTCCCTTTTTATGTTTTTTTTATCCCATTCAACATTTTATGGATATAAATATTATTTATTTCCATGTTTTAATTTCAATCTCAGTTGTAAATTTTTGTGATGTAAAACTATTGTGATAACCTAGGACATAACCTTGGCTATTTTATGACCCAAGGAGACTTGTCATTAGCAAAGGTTACAAATTGAGTTCTTTAAAGAGTGATTGCCAGCATTTTATCAGGTAATTATAATCAAAACATCATTAGTGTGAATAAGTCAAAGCCTTGAGCATGCTGAGTGTGTAGGCATTTGTCTGAAATGAATCTTCAGTATTTTGCACGGTTTAGGCATAGGACACTTATCAACATGAGAGAGTAATGGGTCTTATTTTTTCTAGCGTTCTACAAGATTGGTGAAACATTCAATTCTGAGGACAACTGCCGTAAGCTGGACAAGATTGCCTGGGCTGCCCTGGAAGGACCTGCGACACGAACCAGAAACTAAGTAAACCTTTAACAAGTAAGTTATGCAAATGTGTTGGTAAAAGCTGCAATATTAAATTCTTTTCTTGAAGTTTACCCAATTAAAGTGTATTCATTTTCTCTATTCTACCTCAATTCAAATTGTAGTTCTGTGTGTGTACTTGCCTTGAAAGGTGTTAGTGCTCGTAAGCTACACAATTGCATAAAAGAGCAAATTAGGTGCTGAGTGGACTAAAAAAAATTAGAGAAGCCCTGTTCTTTTTCATTGTTTGCTATTCTTTCCAAGAATTTTGCGGTGTCAGCGAATGCTTCCCATTATTTTAGAATAACAAGCATCCAAGAAGAGTGGAATATGAAATTCAATTTACACTCCTATACTGACAATTGCATTGGCTCTTTGTTTCATTTGATGACAGAGTTTTATGTTCCGCCATCAAACCCCTCGGGAGTCATGGGCAAGATGCTTAGGTTAGTTTGATTTGTTTATCTGGCACGGGGACTTGTTTCTCCAGGGAAGGAAGACACTGCTAGATTACCTCAACTGTAGTTATGCCTTCAGACCTTCCATCTTCCATGCCCAAGTTACTTTATATTTTCATGCCCTTTTTGCTATCACTTTTCCATTTCTTGGTCTTTTCTTTCTCTTCCTTTGCTATTTTTATGTACGTGAGATATCGTGTAAGAACACACCTTGTGCATTAGTTCTCTATAGTGCATACTTGATGTTCTTTTCTCTTTCCTTTCTTGAGGTTGGCTTTATAGTGGGTTGGAATCTTAAACTAATGAAATAATTATTCACTCGTCAACTAATTTTTTTTCTTGAATTAAGAGCTAAAGTGGTGTAGAGAAGCTCATACTCATTACCATTTTTTTGCAATACTTTGTTAGGCTATTCACACAGTCTTTTGTTCATTTTTTTACTACTGCACTCTTGTACAAAAAAAAAAAGAACTTTGGCATCTTGAAGCCCTGCCTTGACTCGTGCTCTGAATCAACAGCATCGGAGTCTCAAAGAGGCTGACACTGTCCTATTAATTTGAAATTTCGTATTCTTCCCCCCACTGTTCAGTCGTACCCAGAGCTACCGTGTAGCACCTCGGTCAACTACGCATTTTTCTGCATGATCACTCGATTCCCATTTGCTAAACTCCTTTGAATTTCTTCCAGCATAGATTAATTAATGCAAAAAATTTTCTTCAGCTTGTAGAAATGAGCAATGAAATTTGTGGTTTCAGACTTGGTTATGTCTGGCCTTATTTTTTCTCTGTATTCACTGTGCATTTATTTACCTTTATTTTCTAGAGAATATTAATAGCAAATTCCATAGTAATGGTTATTAAACACGTTTCAGTCACAAAGAGCGTGACTAATTTGTGAAATGTTTGTGCAGGTTAGCGAGGCCCACAGCATCATGTCAATTCCTCTGAAGTACCGTCAAGTCGTCGTCCGGACGGGCATCCTTGGCCTTGGCACCTACGTTCTTTACAAGATGATTATGCCCTCTGAAGAATATTTCCAGGTCTGGATTTTTGTGTGAAAGTACTTGCGACAACCAATAGATAGGCAATAGATTTTGATTGGTTAGGTTCGTCTATTCTATGCTCTAAGGACTGGTGCTTCAGGGTGTTGCTGTTAGGTTATCTAAGCTGTAGATGGGCTGTCTAGACTAAAATCTTTCATTTTCATTTGGCGTCCCCTCAGGGGGATACAACTATTGTATCTATGGGAATTAGCGCTCCCAGGGGAAAAATGTGAGGGCCCGAGCTGAGAGTTAGGTAGGCCTTCTTTTTTGTTGAAATAAAATGTTTTTGCTATGTTAAGGACCACCTTTTTTCGGTTCACTGCTGTCCTGTTGTTCATCACCTACTACTTTCCTCTTCCACTTTGATCTTGTTTCATGAACTTCTTTCTCATCTTACTGTTTCTATGCCTTTTCTGCATAGATTCCACGTTACCTTAACTCCATACTAAATGGTGCCTTCTTCCTTCCTCTCTTCAGATCTCATTTGTTGAGGATAGGGAGGCTTAAACTAACTAATAAACTAAAACTTTCATTTGGCGTCATGTAAATTTACTCAAGGAAAATGCTTACAGAATAAAGACTTTGGTTCAGTGGCTAGTTTCTCAAACGAAGTACAGAAATAGGTTGAAGTGCTATTCAGGTAATTTTCACATTCAACAGGAGTATTTGACGCAATGTTTACCCAAGAGTGCCAGAGCAACGTGGAAAAAGTTTTTATACTTGCTCATCCTTCTTATTCAGCAAAACGCAGCCATGCTGAGAAGTGCAATGCAATTATTTATAATAATATTAGACGAATACACAGTTCTTTCCGTGATTTTAACCTTAGGATTTTAGAATTGTTGCACATGTTTAGGGTAAACCAATTTCAAACGACATGCTGAGCTCATATCCCTTTTGGATGGTTGATCCATTGTTCATTTTTTTTTTCTTTTTATTACTTCGATGTATAGAAAGTCCGGAATTTATTATCAATCATGTTTTTCTGTTATATAGTCTTGATCAAACTTAGCGTTTTACAGAACTGATAGCGGTAATTACTGCTCCATGGAGAAAAATGTGTGGTCTTGAGCAAAGAGAAAGGTCGGCCTTTTTTTGGTGAAAAAAATTGTTTTTTGTTTCGGCAAAGACCATCTTTTTTTGGTTCACTGCTGTTGTTCTTTTGGTCACCACCTCTGACTATCTTCTTCAACTTTGTGTTCCATAACCTTTCTTCTTGACTTACTGTTTCTGTGCGCTCTGGACCCTGTGCGGAAGTACATCTTCTGCATAGATTCTGCGTTATCGTAACTCCATACTAAATGGTGCTTTCATCTTTCCTCTCTTTGAACATCTTTGTTGTGGTAAGGGAGGCTAAAACTAACTCATCAATCAACTGAACAGATGATGCAGCTGATCTCCTGAACATTTGCATTTTTTTTTGTTCCTATGGATAATATGACTAATTTAACTGGCATATTCTTTGCTTCTACAATTTTAGTGAACTTTTTGATATAAGCAAAATGAACATCAGTTCGAAATTTAGTGCATTTGCAGCCCAATCCATCACATGAGTTATCACTCACGTGATGTCATCTTTAATTTAAGTATTCATAGAGGGTAAAGGCACTTGATAGTTTGTATTTCTATGGTGCTGAACAGTTGTTATAGAAATTTTTAGTGCTTGGTGATAATTAAACCGCGGCGTTCATGTTCTCATTTGCATATTAAGAAGGTCATTAAAAAATACCTGTTTCTCTTTACCAATTGGACATTATACGGGCCGTCTATGTGCCTCTGATTCATTTTATTTTGTCTGTCTCTCATCCTAACGTTCAAATTCTCTAACATTGATTCAAAACCTGTTTTAGTCGGTAGAATGTGCGACAGTCTTTGAATGCGTCATGCAGAATTCTCACAAATAACATGCATTAGGAACAAGCTCAGATCAAACTCCAACCAGCTGAAGAGCATGGCGCATTATTTTTTGAAACGTAGGATTCCTGAGCTCATCTCGGGGTTGTTTTTGCAGAAATTCCATGAAGATGCTGAGGAGAAAAACATCGGGACGGGCCCGTCGAAGCTTGGTCGTGTGGTGAAGCTGTCCCAGCAGGGCTACTCGTACGAGGCCATCACCCAAATAATCGCCAAGGAGCAGAAGGACAGATACAAGGCTCTGTACGAGCAGGAGGCCGAGATCAGGAGGAAGGCTGTTGAGCAACAAAAGGTACGTCTCAACTGGCGATATTTCTTGGGCTTGTTTATGTATTTAAATATTTCTTGAACTTATTTATGTATTTAAATATTTCTTGGGCGTGTTTCTGTGTTTAAATATTTCTTAGACTTGTTTCTATAATTTAATATTTCCTGGGCTAGGTTATATATTTTAATATTTCCTGGGTTAGGTTATATATTTGAATATTTTGTGGGCTTGTTTATTTATGTTTACATTTTTAGCTTGTGTATTTCAAAGCATGATGGGAGTATCTTTGTGATGCTTTTTGGGAGGGAGCGGCTTCAGCTTGGGAATCATCACCTCTTTTATTTGGGGAGCATGACTATGTGTTAGTTTTTTTTTAATCTGGTGTTACATTGACATGTCAATTTGAAAAATTTGTTCACCACCAGCATGCAGCACACGAGAGAAAATTTCAGATCAATTAGTGTACATCTATGTCACCATTGTGGGTCAAATATGCTGTGTGGATTTGATTACTATTCATCAGAACAAACCCCCTCAGGGGGACACAATTATTGTATCAATGGGAATTAGCGCTCCCAGAGGGAAAATGTGTGAGGGCCCGAGCTGAGAGTTAGGAAGGCCTTCTTTTTGTTAATACATAATTTTTTGTTTTTGTGTTAAGGACTACCTTTTTCCGGTAAACTGCTGTCCTGTTTTTCAGCACCTACTTTCTTCTTCAACTTTTATTTTGTTTCATGAACTTCTTTCTCAACTTACTGTTTCTATGCCAGTTCTTCATAGATTCTGCGTTCCTTTATCTCCACACCAAATGGTGCCTTCCTCCTTCCTCTCTTTGAAACGCCCCATTGTTTAGCGGTTTGGGAGGCTTAAACTAACATGTGATCTGTAATTTAACCATTCAATGCCATGGGGGCCTTGACCCCCAGGGGAGATATGTACTGTAACCTAAGCTATGTTTGTCTGTACCTAAGCTGTAACCAAATCCCTTTGGCTATGCCAAAGGGATTTCTGTTTTTCGTGCACTGTTTACCTTGTTTTCATACTTCTTTCCTATCTTTGCTTATCTTTTCTTCATCATTTTTTTTACTTGCTTTTTCTACGCACAGGATATTCTGTGGGGGAACAGAGCTTGTGCATAGATTCCCCGTTTTCTAGTGTTCTAAATCTCACTGTTTGCCTGTTTCGTGGTTGGGGAGTCTTAATCTACCTATATAATATCCAATACTCGATTTGAAGGGAAAACTCGTTAGCTTTCGAGGGTGGTCCTGCTTTCATCATCTAGCTTCAGTGTTTCCAAATAATCTTATTAACTGATTTTTTGACTTTTCTCATGCGTAATTTAAACAAACTGTGTGGTGTACTTCCGTGGGTGAAATGCAGTCTCGCATCTCGTTCGCAGTTGGAAGCGAGGACGGCAAACAGCCTGGAAGGGATCGTGCGCTCTACCGCAGACATCATAGCCTCCAACAAGCAAGCTCCCAACTGAACTCTTTAAGCCAGTAGTTCTTAACCTTGTTGGAGGTACTGAACCCCACAAGTTCCATACATGCATTCATCGAGCTCTCCGTTGTTGGAAAAATAAAATGGCCTTTTTCTCTTTAAATTCGAAAGAAATATGAATAACTAAATACTGTATTAGTGCACAAGCTGTACCGTAACGAACCCAGGGGTTCGGTCTCACCGAACCCCTGGGGTTTAATCCAACCGAGATTAAGAATCACTGCTCTAAGCTAATGACACATGACGACACAGTGTATCTCAAGGCTGCCTTTTTCTTGTAAAAAGTTGTCCAATTGGTGTGCTTACCAAATGTTGTGATGAAAATCTTGTAGTATCAAACCTAGTTCCAAGGCTTTATTAAGTTCAACGCTGGGTAATTTTTGAAGTGATAAATCTTTTCTGATTTGCTGTATGGAGCACCTACTTGAAATAATCTCATCCAAGCAAGTATTGTGGCATTTGCAAACTACTTCGCTTTGAATTTGGGATTTTTTTCTCGTTTATTTCCTGTTTTGTTTTCATTGCTGAATGAATATCTGACTGTTGAAGATTAAATTGTCTTATGTTCTGGGGATGACGCACACTCTCAAAACGCGGCATTTGTTACAAAGTGAGCCTCTTTTTCCTATGGGACGTGTGTTGCTACATGCTGTCTTTGTATTTACTTAGTCCCCTCAGTTTTATCTGTTGGCTCTGACTTCGTAGCATTGACATCTTGAATTTTGTTGCCTTTATATCTGAGTATTGGATTAAAATGAGGGGTAAAATATCGAGCTCTGCTTGTTTCTGTAATGGACGTTATACTTTAGGCTATTTTCCTCAATACTTGAGAAAATATTTTACCCTATTTTTCAGTGAACGTAGATATCTTGTTTCCAAAATATGCTTTGTTGCTTTCTTAAGCTTTCAAATCCCCTCATTTGTTTATGTGAACCTCTATTTTGTGAGTAATTTTGCCTGTGAGATTTATTCCGATGAACGAGGTAACATTAGTCGCAACCTTTGATGAGCCTCGTCTGCAGCGGTGATGATCATGGCAACGTTTGTTGCGCATTGATTTGTTTCTTAACCAATAGGCCGGAAGATCGTCATGTTTGTAAATACAATTTTGTATGAAATATTTTTCGTTGTTTTGACTGTGCCCGTGTATGGGGTCGCCTACTCCAAATCAAGGTTACTCTCCCGCAACGGCCAAATTTGAACATTTTTACGACCCGTGGGTGATGTTCAAGTCACGCTGAGAAGGAAGTAAAAGTTATCATAAAACGATCACAAGTATAATTAACGCTGTCCGAAATGGGAGTAGCACACAAAGTAAGTAAGAATTCTGTCACTTATTGGAATTGCTAGTCAGTATCACCGTTTTCAAGCAATTAGTTCCTGAATTTGGTACAGAAACATTCCTCTACCGTTTGATAATTTTTTATTCCAATCTCGAAAGCGTCTGCAGAAGATCATTCTTTTATCACGCATTCATATGTGTAAAATAACAAATTACCGATCAAAATATATTTTTTGACTACTAATATGTTCACACGAGGCAACGTCCAAATCTCGTGTGTTTGCCACCTTGCATACAACTTTGAACGTGTTACTAGTATTTTTGGTCTTCATATAGAACAAATCGATTGCTGCTGAACATTGGCTTCACATTTCCTTCGCCAGGCATGGCTCCTGCAAATGTACTAAACACAGAAATATAGACAACACAAGCGGAAACTTAGAGCTTAGTTCTACGGAAGTCGTCTATTGGAATTACTTCATCAACCATTCTGCGATCATCACTTCGTTGGGAGAAAACGTCTTAGCGACACAACAGTTCTTGGTTCAAATATTGACCGCTTTTTTTCCTGGCTTTGAAAACTGTCCAAAAGGCTACCATCAATAATAATAGGACCTATCTATCGGTGGTAAAATCAGAAAAGTCGACGTAGTCAAATGAGCGACACGCTATGAGGATGATTACGTGACCTGTTTACTGGTAAGTATTTTTACCAAGCTGGACCATTTTAAAATTGACATTTCAACTAATTAAAAATTGCCACGGTGTAGCAGTAAAGAATAACCGCAAATGCTGAAGGAATGCATTAAAATGGTCTCATAAGACCTTGTGCGGATAAAAGTTAAAGAAGAAAGTAGTAGAAACCGTTTATGGTGGTCCGTAACAATGCAAAAGCTCTATACTGCTTGAACAAAGAAAAGGCCTTCCTAACATTCAGCTTGAGACCTCTCGTATTCATTCAGCGACCTCACGAATGGGTAAATGTTGATCTCCATTACATATCCGGCTAAACAGGCGATGCAAGATAGCTAAACAGAAACAAAAGCAACCTAAGAACAACATAAAAATGTAAATCATTTGGTTGATGTGTACATCACCTATTTCAAAGAGAAAGAAAAGGCAAAAGACAGTCAAATGACTAATAGCACAGCTCTCCAGCACCAGCGACATTGATGCACTTGAAGCTAGTGTGTCTAGCAGCTCTCAGTACGCGCAAGTAGTCATCGTGAGCTTGGGCAGCCTCGTAGACAATTCAAGAAGTTCTGTTATTCTCCAGGATAACAGGGACGACAATTTCTCGTAGTTCACTCCTTGGAGGATAGCGAAAAAATTGTTCTGCATTTTAAACTTCCTATCACTAAAATTTTTCACTCGCATGATCCGAATATACAGAAATGGAACCCTAGTGAGTTAAGTCACTCACCTGGTAGTTTTGGTTAACTTCTACTTTCTCAAATCCTTAAATTTTTCCTATTTATTTCATCAGAACAATTCCTTAGCGCTTATATATATACCGACCTTTAGTGGAATAAGTCAACATTTTTTGCATGAATTAAAATTGCCATCTTAGAACGTACCTTAACGGGAGTGTAAAAATTTCAATAGAAAAATATTCATCTTGAGATCTAAGTTCTCGTCTCAAAACCTAACCTAGATGACATATCATTCCAAAATAAATTTAGCTAAGTGGACGACATATTCTTTAGACTTCCACGAAGGCTACATAGTCTAGTATTTTCTGAGCTACGTTACACTTCTTGAACGATTTCAAGTTTACCCTAACCTGTTCTGAAAATTTACCGCCAATGTATGGAATTTACCCCCAATTTATCGAAATACCGACGTAGACTATACGTTTCCTCTGACAAGATAAAATTCATGACACGATGAAATTCAACAATTTAACACTCGAATGACCACTTGGCAGCAGTTTTGAAATACAAGTTTCTCGAAAAAATTCCCAGTTTTCGTTTCCAAGTTGTTACACAAAGTATTGGTATTCAGTGATGAATCTTCTGTTCCTATCTTATAGAAAGTTTTAAAGAAATTCCATGTCTAGCCACTGCTGAGTAATAGCAGGCATGATTTTCTTGACACGATACCGAAACAGTCTTCTACTGCAGAAATGGAAACGTACCTTATTAGGCCACTAGTATTCTACTTGGTGTTCATCCGATCAAAATTCTTCAAATTTTCGGTATCATGCGACAATACATCAAAAGCTCGTATTTAGAATCGAACAACTTGTATTCTGCAAAAAAATACGCAAAGGCGCTAAGAAATAATGCTTCGCACCATCACTTCTTATATACCGGTCCACATTTCGTGGTTTCATTTATGATTCAAAGATTATATTTCAATCATACACGTATTGTCCAGACTACTACTCAATACGAGACAGTAAATTGGACAGCGATCTCAAGTTCACTGTAATTATTTAAAAATGGCGAGTTTATTATATACCTCTACAAATACCACCAGCTACATAAAGTTTCAATCGGGTTCAAATGTAGATTGATGTCTTACAACCACAATTAATATACCACAAAATTCTTACACAATTTCATCCAATCAATCTAACAAAAACGGCTAACGGCCTGACTTACCTTCTCGCATTGAACTGTCATCAAGTCTTAAATTCAATCAAAGGTATGCTGAGAGAGAAATATTCATAATGCGCGAATTTTTAGAAGGGAGGAGAGTCCTTTACAAAAAGTATCCTGCAAACGAAAATCATGATGGATAAGTTAGTTCAAGTCTCCCTAACCCCAATAAAAGTGTTCTAAAGAGAGGAAGGATTAAGGCACCAATTAGTATGAGTCGAGAGAACGGGAAATCCACGGACTAAGTATGTTCCTAAGCGAGATCCTTGCGTATAGAAACAGTAAGTTAGAAAAAGTTCATGAAACAAGATGTAAGAAGATTGTAGGGGTTGAAAAAAACAGAAGTAGTGAACCCATAAAAGATGGTCCTTGAGAAGAAAATATAGAAGTCACAAGAAAATCTTTAACTCTTATCACGTAAAATGTACCACGTAATTTTTAGGTACTAAAAAGACTTTTGCTTCCCAATGTTTTCAGCAGTTCTGCAGAAATGGCGGTTGCCTCTCGGGAGTAGAAACCTAAACCTTCGCTGTTTTTACAAATGATGCATAGAAAACCGTCGATCATTGTTTCGTTCTCTCGTTAAAAGGATTAAACGCCACCTTGGTAAACACTCTGTTCCAAAGTGGAGCGTGAATTTCTTATTTGAAAGAGGCAGGTCTGGCCTCATTGCTGTTCTGGTAAACAAATACAACTGAGTTCCAATTTTGAAGTCGCATTCTCTATTTACCAGGCTGAGCATGCTCGTTCGGCCACTGAAAAGACGAAAAATTGCCCAATCACTGAGTTAGCTTAATTGCGAAGGCCGTTAGTCGTTTTTGTCCAACAATGAGACACAGGAATAGAAAACGCTAATAGATGCAGGAGCGGATCTACATGACTAGTGTTACGTAAATGTACGCTTGGTAACTCTACAACAAAAATGGACCTCTATGTGCTTCCAGCTTATCTTCGATCAAACGCATTTCTCTTTCTTTTTTGTAGTTCCAAGACACATTCGGTAGTGCACTGTCTAAATTATACAAAACTAAGAGAGCGAGCATACTCGTCAAATATTCTAAAGGACGCAAACATTTATACGTATGGCTTTACTTATAACATCAAGGGAAGTCCTCTTATTATACGCATTTTTTAACTATATTGAAAATTTGATAACAAAGACATTTCCTCAATAGGTTGCGCGTTGCAGTACTTGGTATTATGGTCCATTAAACTGGTTGAATTTCGCTTTCAATAATTTTTCAAGAAAGTATACCTCTTCTAGCTGAAAAAAACATAAAGTATTATTTCACTTGTTCTAATAACTTTCACTAATTTTGTACAACACTCTGAATCAAATCCTAACTGGATATTTAGTAATAGCTTGGCGCGATAGCTTTCAATGTTATTGGTTTTTCAATTTTTTCTTGGTAATTTAATTCAGATGCATTAATTCTTACAACGCAGTATACTTGTAACGCAGCAGCTAAGAAAAATACAATGAAAGATTTTTGGCAACGGGCGCCTATTAAATACATTCTTATTGTCTACAGTATATAATTTTCAGTTTTTGCGATCCTAATTTTTTCTAGGCTACAGTGGACACAGATCAAACATGGATAGTCGATAAATTATTAATATGTACAAAAAGTAAACGATTACGTATAGAATTAGCATAAAATTAAAAATAGCTACCCAGAAAGAACAACTTAAGTTTTCTTAATGTGAAACACGGAGAAATATTGACTAACATTTGCAAACGTACTTCATAACAGGTCTGCGATCCTAGCGCCCTCAATATTTATACATAGGTAAATGTAGATATGAGAGGAGAAAAGTCTTCGCGAGAGAAGTGAAAGTGATCGCTCAAAATATCACTATAGGAAGAAGTACATCAAGTTGTCGGTTGAAATGATATTTATTTATAAACACCGAATAAATAGCAAAATAAATTTCATTACCGCTCCATCAAAAAGAAACCTGTCTTTCAAGTCTTTTTATTTACAGCTAGTCTGTGCTTCTCCAGTCTCCGCCTATCACATTTACGAATATTTTTCTATTCGGCGTACGTATCTTTTCAGTTTGATTACTCTAGATATAATGAAATCATTCCAAATAAATGCTCACGTCATGAACTTCAGTTCATGGTTGCAAAAACCTCCAAGCGGTTCCTCCAACCACCGAGGAAAAAATCTTAGACTAGTTGGGACACCCACTCAACGTGTGACAAGCCTTTAAGTACGACAATACTTATCAGTTAATGGAGGCTTAGTCCAAAGCTGTTCCGTGCAGTGTATTTGATTCAAAACGAGTTCTAGAACAATGCTAAAAACTTGACATTCAAGCGTAAGGCATTAGAATAAAATTTTTATGCTTTGGTTAGTCTTTGACGATGAGCTTTATGACGTGCCACAACTTGTCTTTTCAGGCTTTGTACAATTTACGGGGCATCATACGCCCTACACATCGTGCAATTGTTCTAGCATCAAGCAGTTTTTAGAAGTAGGCTCTTCCCACCATTTCCCTCAAATTGGATCATTTACACCGCAACATTTCTGGTCATAAGCGTACCTAAGGTTACATGACCTCTCAGCAACGCAAGACAATAGGCCACGACTCGTTAATATTGGGTCGAAGGAACGAGTGCACAAAAAACGCATTGTTTGTCATTTTCAGCTTTCAACATACACTCGCAAATAAGAAGAAATAAAAAGGAACATAAAGTATGAATTCATGTTTCCATATTTGTAAAGTAGGCTTTGCAAGTTACAGCAGTTAATTTACAGAATCGAGATCAGGTACCAACGCACGTTATGGTTCTTGAAGCTACTACTGATTTATGGCAACATTTTTGATATAGTAATTTTGCTCCAGCCCAGACTACACTGCAAAATAAAATTTCTCCTACTCCTCGATTTGCAACTGGACACCTAAAGCTGTCTGATTCCTCGTTATCTACTTTCTCTGATTTAAAAGGATTGTCGCAATGATCTTTCTTTGAATGCTCCCTGAAAGCTCACGACGCGAAAACCTAATTAAGTATACTTCATCTTTTTCCTTGAACCTATATTTGCATATTCTTGACCCTAGTAAATTCTAAATACTTTGAAATTTTTTCTTGGAAAAAACGAAAATCACTTTATAAATGAGTGAGTTCAAAAAAAATTCTTATGTATAGCACTGTGTAAGAAAGAAAAAGCGAGTTACTCTACTTGGAATGAAGTCTTATTTACCTAACTTTTCACGACTATATCTATGAAGTACAAGAAGAGTCGATATTTCTGTTTATCAATGCTCTGAATAAGCAGTTCATTAATTCATCCGTTGGTTGAAGGTTCGTTCACTCACTCCTGATGTCTGATCTTGCGTGAAAAATGTAAGAAACCGAATTGAATTCCTCACAAAGTAATCGAGTAAGGCTTACATAGGTACGAACGATCACTCACTTCAAAAGAACTTTGAGTCTTCTCCATTAGCGGAAATTTCTTTCCCTGACGTTTACATTGCAAATATTTAAATGAAAAATTCAACCTTCATATCAACAAGTAATTGTGAAATAAGCTTTGCACTAGTTCTCGAGAACATTATATTTCTCCTCCTAATGTTTCAAAAGTTACAAACCCATGCGGCAGCTCGTTAAAAATATTTTAGATGAGAACGATACGCAAAATATACAAATCGGAAAAGCAAGCATTTTAATATAGCAAGCCTTGGGCGACTACTCTTGAAAAAATTTGGGGCAAAAACTTTGTTTGGTAAGAGAATCGATGCCAGACTGAAAGAGAACCATAAGATTACGTGTATCTTAAGATTTAATATAAATTTGAAAGCCCAAGGAGCGCGAATTTCGTTGTATATCTGGCATAGTAAATTACGATTACCTATCATCCGCTCGTACTTTCTGGGACTGATTTACCTATTACTTGGTGCTGAATTCCTTCTTACTTGAATGCCTTCCATGAGACACGGAAAGAGATTTGAAGTGATTGGCATTCATTTGTTAACTTTGCACCGAAAAGCGTGTGTTCAGATTATTAAAAAAAATTGAATCTCCTAAAACAGAAATTTCTTGATAAAAAAATAGCTAAATTTAATTATATGTTTCGTCATCGAAACGGACTGTAGAATAAGTTAGACTTAATTTAGGTGAGCATAGCTTCTTACGTTCAACATTCATAAAATGTTCCGCCTGTGGTACACGTATTCAAAAACAAAAGTAATTCAATATCCACCAATTGCTATCCCATAAATGGTACACTTACATACTCGTAAATATGAATATTTACGCAACGCGGAGAGCTACAAAATTTAGCACCCAAGACTAATAGACCTAGCACCCATGTATTATAGACTTAATTGACTTACTTTAAGAAGCAGTAGCACCAAGCAGTCTATGAGTTCCTTGTACGCTCTCCATTATTTGGGAAAATGGAATGAATATGTGATAGTTGAAGCCCCATTTTTTCGTTCAATCAATCTCGACTTTCTTATTCGTTAAATATTGTTAAAGCCACGTAAATTCATTAGAAATAATCAGTTCAAGATATATAATTTGCAATAATAGCTAATTTTTTCATAAGTGATTAATCTAGGTTTCTGTGTTTGTTCATCTTATTTATACCTCGTTATTGACCATGACAAACTTCTGACTTTTAATTTTTTTAATTCAGACGTTTTAATTTATAAACGTCAGACTTTCAGCCTTTTTAATTTTGGGAAGCGAAAAATTATACTGAAAGGTAATTATTGCTACGATTTTTCATTATGTCATTCGTTTGTTTAAGACTCTTCTTATCCACTCCAAAGGCGATGTCAAGAAAGCGAAAAGAAGAATCCATTTACCACGAACCTAAGAAAATAATGAATCTACACACAAAGTGTATTTCCACTCAGGATACCGTGCGGATAAAAACAGCAAGTTACAAAGAAAAAGAAAAAAAGAAGAGATACTGGAGAAGCTATGAAACTGAAAGAAGCAAAGTAGGCCTATCTTGAAAGCCTATCTACAGGTGAGATAACCTGAAAGTATCTCCTCGGGAGCGCGAGTACTCGTGCCATGGGACAACAAACCTAAATAACCAAAACCTAAAGTTTGATGGGTTTTAGAAAAATAACTTGAGGTCCATCTAGTTACTATCGCCGAAAATGAATTCATTCTTCTCGCTGACAACAATTGATCATAAAAAATATCTCCTCTTCGGTCATAAGCACAGGGGCTCCCAAATATTCTTGGTATTAGCGCTTTGCCCGTTTTTACTTCCAGAGATAGCATAGAGAAAGATTCAACACTTTGCTTATGGAACAAAAATGCGGAAAAAATTCAACTTCTTTTTTAAGTTCCACATTTTTCAAGTTTTTCATTATCGCCCGGGGAGAAATTCCCCGTACCTGTGCTGTGCTGCAACAGCACATGGCAATATACTTCACCAACTCATAAAAGGTAAATTTATATCGGAGTAATTTAACACTTACATAACTATAACTTTTTGTTTATAAAATTTCAATTCAGTAAAATTGCAAGATTCGTAATATGTTACATGGTATGCAGATAAATATAACTTTCATTCTATTTACAGCACGCTGTGCGTGAGTCTAAAGAATTACTGGAACATGAACCCGATTATTTTTTCGTCTCATCGCTGCCTAACGCAGTGGCGAGGTTGTGGTAGCAGTAATGTCTCAAGTTAAGTGAAATCGCTTTTTCTATAAAAAACCACGTGTGACTAGATATTCACAGATATTATTTCAAATTAACGTATGAACGTTTATGGAGCTCAGAAATTACGAAGAAAATTGCCCACAGATCACACATGACTTAATTCTTTTAAAAATTAAAGTTAGGGAAGAACGAAGTTCATTCCCAATACTTTGGTTTTCTGCTATTCAGCATGTCGCCGAATCTTTCTTTAGCTCATTTAATTTTGGTTCCAGCTTCAATCACGACATAAAATTAGAAGCGACAAATGTAAATACAAAGGTACACAGAAAATAAAAGATTTACACGCACAAATTGAGTGAAGAAGATACTGTTTGGATGCGGTGCGCCGCTCTGCTGCCCGTGCTACTGAGGAAGACTGTTGCCGTTGGCGTGCGGGGAGCTGCCGCCTTCTGGGGACCCTGGTTTTCCCGTGAGGAAATAGGTGACCATTTCTCCCTTGCCTTTGACGTTGACTGTACCTCGGCATGTCAGGGGCCATCCACGCGCCTCCAAAATCTGGTACACCTCCTGGGTCACCTGCATACGACATTTTGTCATTTTGATTGACATCACAATAAAAATTTATAACGTCATTAATATGACAAGAAGAAAAAATTAGCATTTCTATTTTCATAATAGTACGAGACTACACATAAAGGTCTCTAAAAAGCGAAGAGAAGGGACCATCTAATCTGGACTGTAAAAACAGGGAATCCAGCGCGGGATACCATGCACATAGAAACAGTAAGTTAGGAAGGAGAGCGATGGAAGGACAAGAAATCGAAAAAAAAAATTGAGCACGAAAGATAGAAATCACCGGAGGTCTACCGAAAGTTGAGGTAACCCAGTAGAATGTCTCCAAGAAGCGCCAGTCCTAATAATAAATAATAAACAAGCCTGATTAATTACAATTTATTGTCTATGTTGTACCATCTAATAGGTGCAAAAAACTTCCCATCGATGAAAATAACCATTTAGACGATAAATTTTCACGCGAAAAGAAAAATTATCGAAATAATACTTCGTGCAATATCATTTTTCGAATGAAAGTCGTTTGAATTCCATTCGTTTGTTGTTCATTCTTTATTTGAGGAATTTATTCGTACTGAATGGGGGATTAGAATTTCGTGTTTAAATTCTAAAGTCATTTCTAGCGAGAAATCTGGATTTCTCACACTTTTATCATACAAAATCTTTGTGCAAAACAAATGTTGAGCATTGCAATATTTTTTCACCTTTTCAGTCGTTTCCAAAAGTAATGAAACGTTTTGACAACATCAATACTTGGTTGTGTATAAAAAACTATTTCACCAGAAATTCAGATAAATATCCCATGAAACTCTTTTGAGATTCTGTATTAAAAAGTCTGAATCCACAAGTTGAATTTCGAAATTTCCCTAGACCAAATCAA
Organism: Morinoia aosen; assembly: GCA_030386875.1. Lineage (NCBI taxonomy): Eukaryota > Metazoa > Arthropoda > Malacostraca > Amphipoda > Talitridae > Morinoia > Morinoia aosen. The sequence goes on from CM059571.1 coordinate 2,156,511, forward strand.
ACGGAGATCAAGTTCATAACCGCGTTTTTCAATCCTCAAGTCGTTTCTAGATAGAAATCAGAGAATTTCTAACACTTTCATTTTGCATTTTTTTTTGTAAAAAAACGTAAAAGACCTTACAATATTTTTCATATTTTCATTCAATGTTTCCAAAATCAATGAAAATTTTAGACAACTTCAATACTCGGTTGTACATCAGGAAAAACTACTTATTTACTACAATAAACTACTAGCTACTTATATCAATACCTCATCACACTCTTGTGAAATTCTTTCAACCCGCAAATTGAATTTGAGTTTTCCCTGTTCAAGAGCTTAAAAGCAGGTAAAATAAGATTCAAATGTTTTTCCCGTTCTGTTCCTTCTTTCCTATTTCACTTCTTATCCGTCAAGAATATAAATCATCTCATTTTTTCGCGAATGACTCTAGCTTTCACTCGTGGTTAAAGCATGGCTTTGCGGTTTATAACGCAACCATTGAATGCTGATTTTGATCAGTTAGTTATAGAATAATTTACACCGACATCATTTTAATGCACTATTCAACACACGTAAACCTATCTGCTTAAGTAATTTCAATGAAATGATATCTTTAGTCTATGCACTAGCGTTTAAACGAAAACTTGCAATGATTAAACAGACCTCTATCACGAATACCTATCATGTTTTTAGAACAGAAAAATCAAAAAATCAAAAACAACAATTGCTCTAAGCACTTTAGATTTTCATCGTTCAGGAGATTTGATTTTTACTGTGCAAAATGAAATACTTGGAATCAGGTCACGTTGACGAGGTCTCAAGTCACTCGAGTAATCTGAGCTTCCACTCTAAAGCAACTCAATTTACCTCCTCCGTTTCTGTACTAAAGCCGGAGGGAAAATTGATACCATCAACATCTTCCTTTAAAATCAGTTCTCTTCAGGGAGTTAGCTCTTAACTGCTCTGCTGTTTGGTGCACGTTAATGATGATGAAATTCCGGAAATTTGAACGTAAACAGCTGTAACAAGATAATCCTGGAGCGCAATGATAGGAAATTCTAACAGCTATCCTTCTATCACTTGCGCTGACTTCAATTATGGCGAGGTATTTCAGAGCAGCGAAAATAATAATAAAAACTCATTGCAAAAAACACCCATCTATTCAGAATATCGAAAACCTTGTGACGTAAAATATTGCAGTCAGTCGTGACAAACTACAAAGAAACGTCCGAAACACAGGAAATTGAAAATTGAGTAAATTTACTGAATAAAATGAAAAAATTTTGACGTGTCCATGGCTCATCCGATAACTGATACTTTCTTAATATCTATAACAAATAAAACCTGCCTAATAAAAATTTCTCATTAGTTAAAACGAACAAAAATAAGCTTTCGTGCCCCAAGCATCATCCAAGTGTTTCAAAAGCCTCGCTTTGCTCGCCGCTAGGAGCTCACCTGAATTTTATCAGTATCACTCGTGGTGTCCATCCTGGACGCGACGTTGACAGCGTTGCCCCAGATGTCGTACTGGGGCTTGCGCGCTCCTATCACTCCCGCCACCACGGGGCCGATGTTGATGCCTGCGTCAGAGCAGGGGTGGGGTCAGAGCAGGGGCGAGGGAGCGAGCAGTGTTAAGGGGATGAAGGCTATCATCAAAGTGGAAAACACGCAAAATTTTTGAAGGTGAGAATTCTACAAATAGGAGAGGTGGCGATCAAGATATGAAACAGGTGGCAATAATGGAAATACGAGATAGGCGGCAATCAAGGTCCGAGACAGGTGACAATAATGGGAATACTGTACAAGACAGGTGGCAATCACGATACGAGACTGAAGGCAATCAAGAAATGAGAAGAGTGGCAATAATGGAACTACGAGACAGACGGCATGGATACAATACGAGATTTTGGGTACGAGATAATGAATACGAGACAGATGGCAATCAAGATTCGAGACTTTCGGCGATAATGGAAATGGAAGAAATGTGGATGAAGACAGATGAAAGAACGGAAATTAAAAGAAAAAGTAGAAGCAGTAAATGCAGAAACGAAAGAACAGCTTTTAGTCTAGAAATGAGAAAAAACACATGCACAATTGGGAGAATAATGGCAAACGCCAAGAATGGGAGATATAGAAGATAAAAATGGGAAAGAACTGACAAGTTTATGGTTAAAAGATAAATTTAATGACAATACAAGAGTATTAAGTAAACAATGCATCAGAAAATACAACGATAGCAAAGTCAGGATGAAGGAAGCAAAACGAGGCGTGTTTTACTAAAGAGATACTGAAAACAATTCTCTGAACTGGAAGAAACACTCTAACGAAAAAAAATTAAATTGCATCTTAAAAGTAAGAATGAAACACGAAATAACGTTCAAGTATTACGTGAGGAGCAGAAGTAAGAAAATAAAGAAATGAAATAATTAATGAATAAAGAAGTCTAAAATGGAAGGTATCTTGAAAAACACATGGCAGTGAAGTTACAAAAACATAAAATCTTCCAAGTATCATGACGAGGCAGAATTGAGCTTTCTTGAACTACTTAGAGCATGAATACTCCTTTTCTGTCAATTTTGGAGCGGATAATGCCCCTCGCATTTTTTATTTCTTTAAAATGACATTGCACAAATATCTAATCAAAAATCACACAAAGAGAGTAACATTATCACGTAGGTCAACAGAAAAAAATAATAAAAAATTCAGGGTGCAACGATGAAACTAATCAACTTCCAGTCGAATGCTGGCAAAACATCATCTGTTCTAAAGGAAAAAGTTTATTAATGCGTCAGGCCTATAAGTCGTTTAGGAATAAAAATGGTACTAACATCAATCGTCGTTCAGCCGTTAATAGTACAACTAATTTAACTCTGAGATATAATGAAATCTCAATTAATGGTGCGAGGCTCGCTATGGCTATGACATGCTATATAGTTAAACCAAACTAGCAGGCCTACTATTGAAAATGCAAACAAATCTCTTGAAGGGATTGTTAGTCTAATAGTTTCTGTGTATCACAATTCATTTTTCTTCTTGATTTTGAACATTTTTCTTATTGATACACAATTGGAATATATATTGTAGCGACATAAATTGACTGAACGTTGTTCCCACGGCTGATTCTAATTAATACAAATATCAAAATAGAGTCACTCAAGAGATATTCGAAAAATGGCTTCAACATCCTTAACCTGAGACCTCGAGAAATGATACCAAAAAGTATTTTAATCCACTGGGACCCAATTTTTCAGGTTTGAGGCCAAATGAAATGAAACCCTTTATGGTACAAAACAATCCATGCAATTGAATGAGTTTACTTGGTGAGAGATAAATAAACCAACACAATGATCGATTGGATATACCGTAGTAAGTTATTAACCTTTGAATACAAACTTGGCTATTCCCACCCAATTTTGACTTACTTTTCTCGTGCCAATAGCACCAGACGTGAATAGGGTTCAATGGTTAACCCTTTAACGCCAGAGAGTACTCTACGGTCCCCTTTCGAAAATAGCCTCAATATATTGTAATGCTTGTTAAATTCATTCCCTAATGTGTTCTTTGGAGTTCACTGCCGAGTGGTAATTCCTTCCTCATCCTGATATCGGTGACTGCCTGATGCCGGCTCCAGTTTAGTGACGGTTGTTGTGGTAACGGTAATATGAGCATAAAAGTTCCGACGTTAAAGGGTTAATGACTTCGAAACATCTCACCTATTCTTATCTTGAAGTTGTTGAAGGAATGTTCGTTGACATACTCGAGCTGCTCTCTAAGCCTCAGTGCAAACAGAGCCATGGCCGTGACGTGTGAGTAGTCCTTCAGGTCGCACGTCGTCTTCGTCAGACCTGCACACGTCACGGACAATGAGCTAACATCGAGCATTTCCTTCAGTCGCCAAAAAAATTTTGTTTCCTCACTATAACAGCATCACATGAGTTCATACATGATTTACTAACTAATGTACCATAATTCTGTCAAAAGATAATGCACAATTCTCCATCTGAAAGAGGTTGCTACAGAATCCGAATTGAACGAACAACGCGCTTTTGCTCACCATGACAGAATCACGTGTCATCATACGTGGTTTACTAAGTGATGTAAAATAATTTAGCTAAAAGATAATGCACCATCCCTTATCTAAAATAGGTTGCTACAGACTCAGAAATGAATGAACCATCAATGCAAAGCACCATCGTTACCCCGGCACTTTATACTAGTCAGAGTGTTTGAAACATTTGAGAGGCCGGCCAATTTACCCGAAGCTGCCATGTACGTGGCTCCTGTGGACTTGATTTTTTCGACGCATTTGAACTGATCTTCGCTAAGCATTTCGTCGAAGTCTGCGATGATCTCATTGAGGAGTCGGAGGCACTCCACGCCTTCGTTGTTGGCTTCCAACTCCACGTAGAACTCCGAGAAGTTCGGGATGGACGCAAACATGATGCAGACGCTCTCGCATTGCTCGTGGTACAACTCCTGTGGATATAAGAAAGCCACAAGCTATTTTAAAGAATAGTTTCAAGAAGCCAAAAAATATGTAATATATAAATCCAGGTTTTTTACCAGTTCAACGGAAAGTATTACGAATTGGAAAAGCATGAAATACACAGACTCAGGTTTTTCATCATTTATATAATTGGAAATTCAATTCATAAACGTTGCTAGATGAAGAAAAGAGTTAAAGGAAGATGTGAATACGCTGTACGTCTTGCATTGGGTTCCCCTCAAATTTTTGAGGGAATTGGAAACACGCGTGATGAAATGGATGTTTTATAATAACCGTGTCCTTAAAAATGTCTCATTTATTTCTCACAACTTACTATTGTAAAATCTCAGGTTATAAAAATCTTCAACTCCACCGATCAAGAACTCCATGAAATTAGGTGCGACGCTGTAAGAATATTCCTGTAACCATCCTCAACGAGAATACGTTCGTCTCACCTTCAGAGTACTGAATGGGCGGACCCCACCCTATAGTAATAAAGGTTTCATAAGTTTCTGTTTGACGCACGTTTCCAATTAAAAAGTCGGCTGAATTTTTATTTGACGCGTTGTTTTGTTAAGACATGTTACGATGATGTCATTCGACTTGCATAAAACTTAGCACTCACATCAGGAGCTTTGTCCAGGTTGAGGAAATGTTCGGCCACATGCTCTGGAAGGATGTTGGCAATCAGCTTCCTGTTGAAGGCTTGTAAATGTTCAATCTCTTCTTTTTCGCCTGTAAAAAAGTTTTGACTATTAGAATGAAGATATTTTTAACCCATAATGATCAGTCACAATTTTAGTGTCCACAAGGCAGCACTGAAATCAATAGTAAGAGTTTTCTGCTTGAAGGTGTTTAGAATTTATTCTCTGGAAAAATTTAATTTAACTATATAGTGAAAGTATAACAAGATTGAGCGCCATAAAGATTTTGTCGAATTAAAACTAAAAACGAAAACAAACAAAGAGATTTGAGCAAAATTCTGCCCCTCACGATAAATTTTATGTATCTTGAATACTAAAATGCATGGAGAAAATACAATACCCGAACGACGGTATAGCAAAATAACCGAGCTTATCAGTACACAAATAAGCCCATTGCCTTGGTAAATATTGAAAAAAATTCCTCATTTTCAAATGTATAGCGAGCGCGATTGAAAAGTTTCACCTCCTTAAACACTAAACGTAATGCTGCTCGCAAATTACTATACTAAACAACCTTTGAATGTGGCACTAAGTTGACACAGACCGTCTGGCGCTAAATGAGCACTGACCGTTTGCCTGCAACTTCCAGAGGAAGTCGAGTCTGCAGGCGGTCTCCGTCTGGCGAGCGTGCATGAAGAGCGTCATCGTGAAGCCGACCAGCACCGACACCGAGAACCAGGGCAGCGCATCGTCCCTAGGCGGGGGAAATAACATTAAGATTATTAACAATTGATAGTAAATTGATGACAAAAATAAAGCCAAGAAATTGAATCATGAGACCAACGGGTCGTCCCTGCACGGGGGAAATAACAAAATATTATGAACAATCGATAGTAAATTTATGTCTCGACACGGAGAACCAGGGCAGTGCACCGTCCCATGAAGTAGGAAATAACAATTGATGGTAAATTAATGACGATAATAAATACAAGAAATCGAATCGTGAAGAAACTAAGAACATGAATAGCTTTACATAAACTCCTAGACTAGAAGTCACGTATAAATTAGAAATAAAGCACATATGTTCTTGCTACGATAATTTGATGTTCAATGATGCAAAATTTTAAGGAAACTCATTATAGAGTCTTGCAGGTCTTGAAATAAAGAATGGAGTAATGTTCTATCCAAAGTTCCAAAGTAATATTCCATGGAGTAATGTTCTATCCAAAGTATTGTTTAATCCAATTGTTTGCGGCGAGCACAGATGAGGTTGTCATTAGTTTTGTGAACTTGTTGACTGAGGAAGAATGAGATGTCATCCTCCGGAGAAAGTTTATTTAAAAAATTGTGCAATGTGTCAATATCATTAGTGGTGAATTGAACATGCGTTATCGGTAAAGGATCACAAACTGGATGGATCAAATTGAGTACTAAGCAACTCTCTCTTAATGATGATGATGCTGATAACATTAATTAACATATTAATCGGAATTTTAAAGTTGCATCTGATAAAATAGTATCAGTTATTTAAAGGTATCTCAATAACTGAAAACTTAATATTAGGAAGAAAATTCAAAGAAAAACAGACACATTCAAGAGGTTATTACTTGTACAATAGCACATCTGCTCCTCGAAAAAGAGTCAAAAAGTGAGAGGCAAGATTTACGTTAGTGCAATACTAAACATTAGTCACCATCCTGGTGCGTGTTGGGGTCAGCGGTGGGCAGGGGTGGGAGGGATGTAATTTGCAAGCATTAATTCCTCGAGATGCTCGTAAATGGCAAGAAAAATCATGAATTCGAAAGCGTTCCCTACAAGGCCCATGAAAATTTTAAAAACCTCACAAAGTTCTAAGAGTATTCAAATAACTTTAAATGACAATCACTCCAGAAAGTCTTAGAGCAGCTCCAACTATAAAAAAACATGTTTAATTTACGTTATAGAACAACGCAGCTTGAATTTATTTCATCTTAGTCCTCTTATTTTCTGAACCATGCGTTGACTTTTGTTGTAGGAGTAGAAAGTCACCTGAAGAAGTCGTTGCCGCAGAAGAGAGGGAGGTGCGTCACGAGCAGGATGGTGAAGTATGCCGCGCAGATGCTGGCCAACAGCAGCAGCTTCAGCATGGGCACGAGCGTACGATACACGGCGCAGCTCACCATCACCATCATAACGCTGTACGTAAAATACTGCACGACAAAACCATCACCATCATCACGCTGTACGTAAAATACTGCACGGCAAAACAAAACAATTTCACGCTTTCGCTAAAATATTTTTCGAAAAGATGGTACGTGGAGCGTTGTGAACCTAAGCTATCATTGTAAAAAATGAATTTGAAGCTACACACACACAGCACATGGCCCTCAATGGGCACCAAGTTTGAAAGGAAAGTTTGAACGTGATGAAGATATAATTAAACAAATGGTGAAACCAGAGAGAGACATGTTTACCCTAACATAGAATAATAGATTTCTTTTCCCTATAGATTATGCATTGGAATTCCAAGGATGTTTCTACCTAATTCTGAACAGCTGCAGGGAAATGAAACTCCCAGTAACGACTTTAAAAAATTTAAAAACCGCAAATGCTGATTCACTTAGCATTAGCAATAAGTAAGAAATACACACAGGGGCTACTAGTCTCACTCGACGCCAGAAACGTTAATCATTATATAGTTATTACAATTGGAAACACCCATATACTTGACTTCATTTTGACAAGTTATATTGCAAACTCTGCTGAAGCGTAACTTAATGATGTTCAAAATTTTAAAATTAAAACAAAATTTTAAAGAGTCAGAACTGTTTAAAGGATCGCTTTCTTGAGTCCTGATCACAGTATGGACGACGTTGTAATTCAGAAAAATAGAGACAGATTTGGTAGCCTGATTGCATGTTACTACCAAACAAATCATGAAAATACTATCATCAAGCCCATGAAGAAATTATTCACTATTGCTGATTTCAAATGACAAATTCATTCATGTTCCTCATTGTCGATACCGTCGTGCGGTCGACGTGAGGGTTCGTGGAAAAGGGGCTGTCTTCTGTACAGCTACCTTTTCCGGGGCGCTAGCTTTTCTTCGCAGCTGCCCTTCCTGAGGTTCGTGTGGGTACCGCCTACGCCGTAATCAGTCCGCTAGGGCAACAGAAGTAAATTCTGTTAGTGCCGAACTACGGCGGTACCGTTGTGTGTGGGGGGTGAGGTTAGTGTGGGTACCACCTGCGCCGTATTCAGTCCGCTAGGGCAACAGAAGTAAATCCTGTTATGTGCCGAACTACGGTGGTACCGCTAGGGTGAGGTGTGTGTGTGGTTACCACCTACGCCGTAAAAAGTCCGCTAGGGCAACAGAAGTAAATTCTGTTAGTGCCGAACTACGGTGGTACCGTTAGGAAGACGAGCAACTGTCTGCGCCGTATGAGACCGCTAGGGCAACAGAAGTGAATTCTGTTAATGCCGAACTGCGACAGCGTCTTCCTATCGACTAACTATGCGAAATAGTTCGTCCTTCCGAGGTGGCTCCTTAAACCCCTCATTAGGCGAGGTCTCGAATGAAATTAAAGCCTGTCTCAACAAGGAGAAAACGGAAACTCTTTTCACCTAGGAGTGTAACTTGTTTTATGCTGTGTCTCTTTGAAGTCCCTATCACATACACTGATATATTTTAACAAAGACAGTGATTTATTTTCTATTGCAAAAATAGTGCGTACAGACGTGAGCTACTGCATAACAGGGTACAACACTCAAAATTGCATTTAAAATATTAGTCGTATTTAGCTAGATAACACAAGAAACATTGGAATATCGACATGTAATACACATGCCATTTAAGGGCTAACTAAAGTAAATGCACAAACGCAACATCAGCGCGGGGAAATAGATAAGTCGGCGTTCAGAGAGCTGGACACATGAAGAAAATACTTAAGATTATGGGTAACTAACACAAAAAGGCTCGACAACCCCTGTGCGGCCTGACACTCATCTAATTACACTCTTCTTACATTGACGGTCAAGATGTGATTTCAATTTTAATTTTCGGTCCAATGAGCTAATTAACCCGCAACAGCAGATCGCCGCTCTTTTTGCTCCACGTCCATTGAAAATGATGGGATGTAATATTTTCATTCAATAAATCTTCCAGCTGTGGATGACAAACAAATATATCCATCCTAATATAGTACCCGCGATTAAAATATTCTTGTACTTGTAAACAGGTGAAACTCGTATCACAGAAACTGTTATTGTGCACCCTTAAAGAGCGGGACAGAGAGACAGAATAAGCGGACAGCAAACAAACACACCAAGGGCATTATTAGGAAAGAAGATTAGCAGAAGAATAAAAGTTTTAAACTCACGTGAGTAAAATTGTACTCCATTTCGATCGTGGAGGTTCCGTTCGCATCCAGCGCACTGAAGTCGAACGCAGAGCTGTTGTACTCCAGATCGTAGCCCGACCCCGGCACCAAACCGGGGGTGCTCAGTGGCCGAGTGTCGTCGTCCGTCACATAAACTGACGTTTCGTTGGTGTCGTTGCTAAAGCCTTCGCCAAACACGCACTCGCTATACGTACTCAAGTCGAATAAAAACTGCTCATGAAAATAAAACAAACACCGTTAAAGTTTGCTCACGCATTATCAGATCCAAGAATAATTGGTCTATTGCCCACGTTGAAGTGTTTACTATGATTTTTACGTTTATTTTATATTACCATTTGCATTTCCATGGAATAGGTAACCATACATTTCTGAAAACGCAGTTTCATTTTGAAATGTAATCTAACACTGGACAAGTAAAAATATTTACATGGATGCCAATAGAAAGTTCCCTACCACTTCAGGAGCACAGAGAACTTCCAATTTTCTGAATTTCTTTACTCACTAGTTTAGCAGAAGTTTTCTCAAGAGCTAAGTCAATCGTTGAATAAGGAAGTTGAAACAATAATCTCCGTAAATAAATGTCATTATTTAATAAATAGAAGCTCAAACATTGAACTCGATGCTGATCGGAGTAATACTTTAGATGCCAAACCGGAGATGGTTATTCAAAAGAACAAATGAATATAGTAACAAAAAAATTCAACGAAAAATCTCCCCGCTCTTAGCCTAGTTCAGATTTCGATATCAACTTGAATTACTTATCTGCGTGTGATATTTTTCTAAATTTTCTTTAAACAATCATCTTTTCCCTCTTCACTGGAGAATTACTGTCTCAACAGTATAATTGCATCTGCAGCAGCCGGTTGTCAATTATAAGCTCCTCCTCGCGAACGTTTTTCCCCACTCGACCCAGGTGTCGGAAATGGGTACCGGCTTTACGGGGGAACCGTCATGGTGTCCTATGTATAGTGTTAGTAATAAGACATTTGAAAAACCAATGCTTAAGATCATTTGTATCAGGCTTGATTGGAAATAAAGCATCCCAAAGATGCCGATGTTTGTTTGTTTTGTTTTGTTTCACTCAACTCTATAATTATGGGTATAAAGATGCATAAAAAACTTGCATATCTGCGAACAAAGCTCAGTTTTGGATCTCCACTGAAACACAGTTTCGTATTTCATGCTTATGGGACAATGGCGTGAGACAATGATATGAAAACTAGTGTTTTTTGCGAGTCTCGCGAGTGTAATTTTGTTCCAGATAAGGCTTTCTGGTAAAAATTAAATAAGAAAACATCTCTGAATTTTAAATTCGACTGATGCAGAAAATTAAAAATTGTGGGAACTCAAGTTTAATACCTGAATCCAATTATTAATCCACTCCAAATGATACATGGATAGAAAAAAAAAAAGATTATTGTACCTACGCGAAATTAAAAGCACGAAATAGAAAAAAAACAGAGCCAGTGTATCGAACACTTTTAAAAATTTTATTCACGACTATGACTCTCTTGCCCTTACGTATATCTCAACATGCAATAAAATAGTCATTAAATAGTTCTCATAGCTAAAAATCTAATATACTGAACAGCTCTCACAATTTCCTGCCTTTTTAAGCAGACCAGCGCAAGCCTTACAGAGACGGCAAATGTGGCAGAGCCTTTGAAAACACGTCAGGCGAATGAGCCTCGCTGAAATGCAAAATTTAGCGCCCATGAAATTTTGCAGGAAGTTTCGTAGGGCAGTACCCTTGAAAGTGACAAGCTTCACACGAGGAGCTTCTACATTCACACTGCACCCAAGACGAACGCGCATGTAAATAATTTCAGGCTACTTGGACCATCTCGGTCCACTCAGAGAACACGGTCTGGTATACCGCGGGAATTGCAAGAACGAGACGAAAATAACATAGACGCAAATCTAAAAAATCCGCAAATGGATCTCGACCTAGCATTTTTCGGGCAGCGCCCCAAGTGAAAATGAAGAGTTTCCACTTCGTGCCTTTTAATGCCAGTAGGCAATGTTCTTACGGTGTGTATTGTAATTTTAGAGTATATTTAGGCAATGTATTTTTACATTTTTTACTGTAATTCCAAAGGAAATTTAGACAATGTGTTTCTAAGGGAACAAGCTTCTCTTGGGATCATAATGCAGACAAGTAACTTTTAAAATAAATTTTTATAATTTTAGAGCAAATCTAGGCAATGTGTTTTTGAGGAAGCTCGTTTCTCTTGCAATCGTAATGCAGACAAATTACTTTTAACTTCAATTATTGTCTTTTGAGAGTAAATTTAGGCAACTTGTTTTCAAGGTTGCGAATTGCTCTCAAAATTGTAAGACAGACTCACTAGTAACTCATAATTTCCAAAACTGTAATTTAAAACCAAAGTCTCATTGTGTTCCAGTCTTGAGGAAAGCTGTGCCTTACAATGAAGAACTGGAGGGTTGGAGAAATTGCTTCAGCAGCATCCCGACTCCTTATTTTAGCTCGCACGACGCTGATGGTATTTGCAGGTTAAGGGCGGTTGGTTAAACTGAAGTTCAATGTTCAACTCAAATTAGAGTTAATTTTAGAGATCAGTTTTGAAAATAACGAGCATCAAATCAATAGCGCTTGCATTTAGTTTTCATTAGGCATTCACTGCAATTGAGTCAGTGACTGCTGGTCGGTCAGCAGCGTTATGAAAATCCCCTCAGTGACCGCCGGTGGGTTCACGTCGCACTTGAGTGTTAAAGGAAGGACCAAAACTATCAAGTTTAATGATCAACTTTTGCTCAATTAAGATGAATATTATCTCAGTATGGAAACTAAAAAATATATCACAAACGGTAATTATATGACATGAAATTGAAATAAGCAATCTAACCTTAGTAAGGATTAAGATATCGGTACAGTTAATATTAACACCGTTAAAAAAATTATATAAGTACAAGCCAAATTTTGATGAATCGAACCAGGAGCCGAAATTACAAGCTCTCTTATGACAAACATTAGATCAGTCCAAATGAATTTCATTAGTTCAGTCAAAATGAATGATATTGTACGGACTAATGTTACTTGTACAATAAAGAGGAATGATATCAACACTACTAAATATTACTTCACCAAGACCAATGATAGCGTAAGACTAAGAACGTAAGTTCATTGAAAACAAATGTGTGTGGATTTAGAACCAATAACATGTATAAGAGTTTTTGGTTCTAACTCTGCTGTAGAAACAAAAATTGACAAGCACGACATAAGTCGTTGGTGGTTTCAATCGAAACGTTTCGTTCCGTGCGCCATTGGAAATGGCTCAAGCAATTCAGAAATTGAGGGAAACAATGATATTGGGAACTAAAATATCAATCATCATATGAATAAATAACACATACAAACCTTTTCCGCACCTACATCATCATCGACAAGGCACACGATATCAGCCGCAACAGGCTTGCTAACCAAAATATCACGACCAAACCCTGCCACTGCAGATTCTATTGGTCCGGCGATTTGTCGTTGTCGGAGCTGATATCATTGATCCTGTTTTGGCAGGCATGAGCCGAGGCAGCAATAGCAGCAGCAGTACTTACCAGGGGTGCGACCGAGCACACAAACAGCACCAGCACCACAAACGAAGCTATCATCTGGCTCAGGGTCCTGTTGTTGTTGACGTCGGCACTAGCGCGTCGCAGCCAGCTCGGTGCCCGCTGCGCGCGACAATATTACAAACTCAAAAACTGAAATTTGGGACTCGACGGCAGATTTTCAAACAATGTACGTCATGCATTCAAAAATTTTCATCGTTGTTATTATTATTGAAAGTTTATTCCCCGCAGACGATATAGCGGCCTTTGATCAGTGCATTTGGTGTTCTTCAAGTAAGGCGTGGTGTTAACAAATGAGACCATAAGTGATATGAAATAAATGTAAACACTCATGGAAAACGCTTAATAAATTTAAAGTTCTACACGTATGAAGTTTCAAAAAAGTCAAGTCAACTGATCAAAAAAGACGGCGTAGCCTGGTGTGATGTGGAACAAACCCAAAAGCTATTAATTACCACTACTAACATCATACACGGAAAAACTAATGAAAAGAAATAAACTTGCTAGTACGACTCGCTCATTAAGTTTTACGAGAGCGCAAAGGAAAAACTAAAAGGAACAGAGAAAGTAAGGTCGTAAAGCATTACAACTTCGTTCGTCAGCAAATATATTGCTACATCTGTATCGTAACTAAGTGATAGCATGGGTAACAGTGATGGCATGAACTAAAACATCAATGATATGAAACAAACATGAAAACGCACATCTTGTGGGACTGTAACAATTATTCAGGTAAATTTCATTCACGTAAAAATACATTTTCTTGAATATTTGTTATACTGATAAAAATACATTTTTATTTATGTTTTGTTTCATTTTAGTTTTTCTCAACTTTCAAAACTAGAAAACCAACTATATTACACATGTAATACTGTAAGTTAGGCTGAGCACACCATTCAAATAGTCCTTACATTCTGCGCACATGTTCACCTTGCAATGTCATGGTAAAACAATACATGGTCTGTCATTGGATGGAGCTGTGAACGTGATGAAGGAAGAAATTATAATAATTTCAGACTTAATCAAACAATTTACTCATTAAAATTATATTTTAAGCCGCCGACAGTCAGTTATGTAAAGAAGGAAGCAAATTACAATAATTCCAGACTTTACCAAACCATTTTTCCCTAAAAATTATAATTTAAGCAACCGACTGACGTTCATAGCGGCCTCCATTACAATAGGCAAGCGTGAAATACCCCGTACTACGAAGTACGTCGTATACTTGCATGAAATAAACATTAAAACTTAAAAAGTTCATGTAGTGCATCCCGTGGTCAATTAAACGAGGAAGTTCCATCTCCGGGAGCAGGAAATTCCCCCCCTCGCCTTGTAGAGTGCTACAAGGTTCCCAGTCTCGCTCCTTCTGGCGCATTTACGTAGCATTAACCCCGTATCAGTTTATGAACGACTTGAATAAGAATTAAACCCTGAATAGATCAAAATTAATACTAATAACTGCAATATATATACATAGAAGTAAAATAATTTAAAGCCTTTTTTTAACAGCAATTGCAGAGTTCAGAAATACTGTTATTCTCGTTAAAGCGTATAATGCTATTTTTGTCAGAGGGCAAACACTCTGTCTCGTCAGTCAGTCGTTGCATTACATTCAGTAGTTTTCGTTCAAAGAAATAATGATGTTTTTGTTTAGAGGCTTACCCTTTTCCTCGTACGTCAGTTATCACGTTACATACAGTAGTATTTGTCCAAGGACATAATGATGTCAAAGGGCTTACCCTTTTTCTCGTCCGTCAATCGTCACGATACACACAGTAGTTTTAGTTTAAGGACTTAATGATGTTCTTGTGAAAGGGTTTACCCTCTGCCTCTGTCACATTATATTCAGTAGTATACGTTCAAGGATAAAATGACTTCATAGGGTCTACCCTCCGCCTTGCTCGTCAATCGTCACGCCTCACCTCGTAAGTGTCCGCCACCACAAGGACGAGGCAGAGGCTCAGCAGCAACAGGCCGGCCACTGCGATGCCTGTCCATTGACCGATGCTGACAACAGGAAATGTATAAAATTAAAGCTCTC
This sequence comes from Morinoia aosen, assembly GCA_030386875.1. NCBI lineage: Eukaryota > Metazoa > Arthropoda > Malacostraca > Amphipoda > Talitridae > Morinoia > Morinoia aosen. The sequence goes on from CM059571.1 coordinate 2,171,628, forward strand.
GTTTTTTAAATGTCTTGACATAAAGCGCCCGCTTTTCAAGTGTCTCAACATAAAGTGCCCATTTTTTAAATGTCTTGACATAAAGCGCCCGCTTTTCAAGAGTCTCAACTTAAAGCACCCATTTTTTAAATGTCTTAACATAAAGCGCCCATTTTTTAAATGTCTTAACATAAAGCGCCCGCTTTTCAAGAGTCTCAACATAAAGCACCCATTTTTTAAATGTCTTAACATAAAGCGCCCGCTTTTCAAGTGTCTCAAAATAAAGTGCCCATTTTTTAAATGTCTTAACATAAAGCGCCCGCTTTTCAAGAGTCTCAACTTAAAGCACCCATTTTTTAAATGTCTTAACATAAAGCGCCCATTTTTTAAATGTCTTAACATAAAGCGCCCGCTTTTCAAGAGTCTCAACATAAAGCACCCATTTTTTAAATGTCTTAACATAAAGCGCCCATTTTTTAAATGTCTTAACATAAAGCGTCCGCTTTTCAAGAGTCACAACATAAAGCGCCCATTTTTTAAAAGTCTTAACATAAAGCGCCCATTTTTTAAATGTCTTAACATAAAGCGACCATTTTTTAAATGTCTTAACATAAAGTGCCCGTTTTTCAGACAAAGTTCTATCAAATATTTTTCGAGCGCCGTATTAACAGGACCTTTGATCCCAACTGAACCGTTATCAGTAAGAATGAAATGTTGACTTTGTGAAACTGAATTATTTAGAGTATGGTCGTGGTATCGATCCAAATTTTTAGAAGAAAAGACATCATAGATTATAAGTTAAGCCTCATCATGTATAGAATTGAGATCAATGCACAAAATGTCTCCCAGCACCCTGCACAGCATGGAAACATAAAGATATAAGTTTATGAAATATGAAAAAAATTGAAGAATAAATTAATAGGGACCTGCAAAAATGATCACAACTTATAGAAGAAATGATGGCAAGTAACGAAACAAAAAACTAGATTTGTCATCGCAAAAAAAGACTTCCCTAGCTTTCAGTTCGGGTTCGTAGTTTACTCAATAATATTAGTGAACGAGGGTATTCTTACAAAGCTAACAATATTTCAAAGCTCCAACTAGCAAAGGAAATATTTACACTGTTGAAAAATTCAAAACGTCCCTTCGTTTTATTTAATATTTTGATCCTATCACGCAACGTTTTCTATCCATCATAAAGCATATGGAAATGATGGTAGATTTTTTAAGAAAGGTCAGTTTAATTCATCGTCAATAAGAAAGTTCAGTAATATATGGGGTATCATTACCAAGTTGAATAATGTAAGCATTAAATAAATTACAAAAACAATTCGTAATATTCACATAGAATAGAAACTTCGAATAAAATTTAGAATACCATGTTCAGCAATACAACTTTCAACAGCCTAATGCTACAATTTTGATTAGATATGAACAAGTGCGTATCTACGCTATTTTCAGACTAGAAAAGTAACTATAATCGCTAGCCCTAAGACAAGTTTACGCTCATTTGATTTCGTCGTCTTACTATAATTGTGAGAATAGCATTGGTGAGACTTTTAGCTGCATGAATGTACTGTTTTGTTTTTTGCTCGAATATCCTAGAGTTAAAAATCGTAAAACGCTCCACTAATAAAATAAAGATCTAAATTGTTCGTGCTTGCGCTAACTAATTTTCGCAACAATTTTCAACGGCAGCTGAAAAATTGGTCCATCAATCTTTTGTATAATTTTCTCATTATAATAAATAAATTTGTACACTCTGAAAGTGCAAACCTCTTTGTTTCCACGTGCCCGACAACGTGAAAATTTGGGAGCACACGTGCGTCGAGTCGTGTGAAATGAATAAAAATACTGGACGTAGGCGGGCACACGATTAACCCTCTACCGTCAATGTGGATTTCGAAATCCACTTTCATAAACAGCTCTAATACATTGTTTTCCTTGTGAAATTTTTGCCCTGATGTGTTCTTCGAAGTTCATTGTCGAGTGGCAGTCACTTCCTCGTTGTGATGTCGGTGACTAAATGATGCCGGTGCCAGTTTAATGATGGTGGCTGTAAAAACAGTGATATGAATACAAATGCGGACGCTAAAGGGTTAACTTCGCTGTTGAATGCAAGTGACGGGAGCACAGAAGATCAGAACACTGTGGGCTCACCCAGGGATGACTATGGCGTGCGCTATGTAGCAGGCCACCAGCGTCACCCAGGAGAACGAGAAGTAGGCAGCCAGCATCGAGTCTCGCTCCCGGCAGTACTGGCGGGACAAATGGGCCGTAGGTTAGGCGAGTTAAGTCACCTCCCTACCATCAATATAGGTGTTCCAAAGAGAGAAAGAAGGAAGGTATAATTTAGTACGGAGTTGAGGGAACTGGAATCTTTGCACAAAACGAGTTCCCGCTCAAGTTCCCCTGCGCGTAGGTACAGAAAGTTGAGAAGGAAGCACAAAACATGTCAAAAGTTGAAGAAGAAATGTAGAGGTGCTCAAAAGCAGGACAGCAGTGAACCGAAAATGTTGATTCGTAACCAAACAAAAAGCCTATTTTGTTTCAACGAAAGAAAGACGTACCTAACTTTCAGCTCGGGCTGTAAAATTTTTACCGTTGAAGCACTAATTTCAATAGATACGATAATTGTATCCTTTGATGGGGGTCAAATAACAAGACACGAATGCATTGAGTTAATACCTTGATTATCAACACTCTAGCAGCAGAAAAAATTATTTATGTGGCTGAAATAAATCCAGTTAGATTTATATGTCTTGTTTACTATCGCAACTTTTTTAACGTAAACACGCATTGTTAAATGTGGTTAAGAACGTAAGTTTTCTCCCACCTAAGCTCTGAAAAAATCAAAGTTAGCGTTCTGAAATATTTAGCATTTTCAGTAAAACACTGCCAACGAAAAGTTGCCCTCCTAATACCAATAACTCCAAAAGTCAGAGAAAGCTAAATCACCCGAATTAAGATAGTTCATACTTACTATGATATTCAACGTGTTTCTCACTGCCCCTCAATCTACAGAAAATAATGTACTCACTGTTTTATTGTACACACTCACTGCACTTGAATCAATGCACACATTGGGCTTCATAGTGATTTTAGTTAGGATTTAGTAGCCTAAATCCGACGTGGTATAAGTCAAATTTATTAGCCATTATTTGAAAATTACCGATTTACATCCAACAAGTTAGGGTACATTTTTCCTTTCACAGTAGTAGAGAAAAACAGCGTCGACCAAACTTTTATATTATACGATTCGTCACACTGATTAACTCGGTTTATTTTCTCTAGCTAAGGAATTAACGCAGCAGAAAACCAACGTAAACCATCGATTTGGGCCAAGCCTTTACGAGTCCGCCCTCTGAAGGTCCCTGAAGTTCAAGGCTCTAACTTAACCACTTTCCTTCGATGGGAAATTGCCGTGGCGCATTTTACAATGGAACAAATGTTTAATTAAAAAAAAAGCTTTTTAAAGGTGTTGTATGCAAGTACACGAAGATTTTTGCGGATCCAGGACCACAATTATTTTCCGTTGCAATTTCTAGTCTCAACCTAATTTATGGCGCTCAAAGAAACATCACTTAATATACAGTTGGCTAGAAGGCCACTATTAACACGTTCACCGCATTTCCGCAGTCGTCGGTTAGGTAGCAAATAGCAGAATTGAGAAATCTGCTGGAACACATTTTATATTTCCTAAAAAGTGTGTATAAACAACTGCACGATAACATTTCATTCCTTTTGATAGCAGATTTTATTTAAATATCGTAAAACATGAAATGCTACTCATTCAGACCGGTATGTGAATGAACACACACGGCTCAATACGCGAGGAACATGATAAAACAACAGCAGGAGCACAATCAACCGACGATTTCATTCCAAACGGACGAATGAACTTCGCCCACACATCAAACATCAACGCGGTCCTCTCAATAAATAGTACGATCGCGGTTTCAACAATGCCATGAAATTTATTCATGGTCTTTTCACGCAACAACGAATGGTAAATCTGTCAATCACTAGGCGTAAAAATTCACTTCAAACACGGATGAAAACTGCGTTCACTTTGGTACCAAAGGGACACACAGTGCCGACAACGTAATTTTTACTCTTCTCAGACACTAGAATCACACGCTCGCCTCATACACAAGTCGTACACTCACATGCAAGTCCCACACGCGGCTCCACGTACAAGTTCTACACGCCATCTCACACCCATGTACTACACGCTGTTTCGTACCCAAATCCTGCACGCTCGTTTCACTCATGATTTCTACACATTAAGCGCCACACGCTGCTTCGCACACTTGCACATCACAGTCAAACTTTTTCGCCAGAGCATGGATGTTCTTCGCCGCCTAAGCAATTTAATTACTTGGGCGGCGAAAAACATGCATGCAGGCGGCGAAAAAGTTAGACTGGGATGCAATGCGTTTCCAATGTTTACTCTACATCCATGCCGCTCAATCAAAGACGAAGTTTACGCAAACCATAAAATTCTTGGGAACTATTCGTGGAGTGTAATTTTCCGAACTGTAAAATAATGACTTCGTGACGAACTGCACGTCGGTCTTCGCCCATAAACGATACCAAAGTTGGACTGTAAACGAAGGAACATCACTTTTCATCGCAATTAATCGTAAAAGTTAAAAACAGTTTTCTCTTCAATGGTCATAAAACATGATCAAGAAAACACTAGTAAAAACATATTTCTTAAATGAATTGAGATTAGCGAATTTGCCCACAACGATCTCTAGTTCACTAACCTTCACTTAATTTGTGTTACCTTTGCTGCTTTCTCGCTTCCTACTTCCGCCTCATTTATGTAGCCAGCTGCCTCTCCCCTACTTTCGCCTCATATTTGTAGCCCAGCTGCCTCTTATTTTCTACTTCCGTCTCACCTTTACTACTGCTGCCTCTCACCTCATACTTCAGCCTCATCTATGTTGCCAGCTGCCTCTCACCTCTTGATTCAGCCTCACTTTTGCTACCGTTGCCTCTCACCTGCCACTTCCGCCTCACCTTTGCTACCGTTGCCTCTCACCTGCCACTTCCGCCTCACCTTTGCTACCGTTGCCTCTCACCTGCCACTTCCGCCTCACCTTTGCTACTCTTGCCTCTCACCTGCCACTTCCGCCTCACCTTTGCTACCGTTGCCTCTCACCTGCCACTTCCGCCTCACCTTTGCTACCGTTGCCTCTCACCTGCCACTTCCGCCTCACCTTTGCTACCGTTGCCTCTCACCTGCCACTTCCGCCTCACCTTTGCTACCATTGCCTCTCACCTGCCACTTCCGCCTCACCTTTGCTACTCTTGCCTCTCACCTGCCACTTCCACCTCACCTTCGCTACTCTTGCCTCTCACCTGCCACTTCCGCCTCACCTTTTCCTCGATCTGCCTCTGCGTGAAAGACAGAAGAAGAGGCCGGCAGTACTCAGAGCGCTGGCGGTGCGTGGAGCGAGACTCTATGGCCTGCGCGAGATATTCGTTCACTTCATCACTCGTGCTTTTCGCCACCGGCGCGTCGTGAATACCGAGCCTGGCGGGCAAAAGTATTCGTTAGCTGTTGGGATAAGAGCCAGTAAGTATTAAAAATCTTGACACTTAGGGGGGGGGGGGGAAATATCTGAATAGGATTACACAGTAGGTCACCAGCGGTACTGCTTTGGTGTTTGCTCCCGGTATATCACTCGCGCAACGTCAGCAAGGAAGCTTGGCTGGCCTTCAAGAAAATATTTGGGGAAAGCAGTTCACTCCGGTACCGATTAACCAAATAATCGTTGACACGAATACATAATAGAACACTTGTTAGGGAGCTAGTGTTGTGAGATATATATCAATACACAGCTGCACGGTGTATCATACAGCATGCTATACGTTTAGCCGAGTTTTATTATAAACATGGAACCAAAAATAATTTTTGCGAAATACGGCGACCACATCAAGGTTTTTGCACCATGATTCTCTGAATTTTTATTGTTTATAACTTTAAATTCAAATATTTTCATTTAGGGTCATGACACTCTCGATGCATCGTGGTGCCATGATGCCACGAGGCACGAAGGCGTCAAGCAAGTAGCGGCCTCTCGAGACTCTGCAAGCCGTTCAAATGTTTCAATTCTCCCTGGCTGTCGATCCTTTGTAAAACTTGAGTTGATTGAAATAGTAGGCATAGTGATAATACACAGGCATCGGAAAAAATAATTCTCTTTCGAAACTAATTGACAGCCTTGCAAAAAAATCATAAAAATGCCTATAAACATGATTGACTTCACTTCCGATTCAAGTTTTTTTACATATTCGAATGAATACCACGATGGGTTATTAGAGTTGGTCTCGTAGGGGGGCGAGCACAACGGGAAATTTGTGAAAAATTATCGGTAATAAAAAAAGACAATACTGTTGGCTAAGCCTTTGTTTCGTCTACAGAGTTATATAAAATAAAGCCCTTGATGTTAGTAATCAACTCATCTTTACATTAAATTGACTAAATATGATCCATTGTCGAAATTTCCTGTTCAGGAAGGTTTGAGAAACATGCAAAGATTTTTATTGAAGATCTCTTGGCCCTTAATGGCAGGCCGAAAACTTTCTCGTACCGAAGTGCGTCTTCATTGTGAAGTGTCTAAAATAATTTCTGCAGAAAAGTTAAGTTTGAGTGGCACTCAGAGCAGCAAATCTCATCGTCAGGCGAGGGAGGACCTCCAGCTGAAAATTGCAATTGGCAAGATATGTTCAAGTGTTGAAATCTCTTTTCCTTTCGAGACTCGAGAATATTCGTGGATGATGTGTCACGGATTTGTGTTTCATATCGAATAAAAATAAAAATATCATGAACGAGGTCCTAAATTAATTAGGTAGTTGATTTTGGGGTTGGAGGCTACATAAAAAAACTAAGCGCATTTCCCAGGTCTCGTCACTCATCAACAGACGTTGATCTTCACTAACTCTTATTTAAACATACCAGGGATGTGTTTATCACTTCCCCCCAGTACTTCAAGTAATCATGGAGAAACGGTATCGAGTGATTTCTAAATTACTGAAAAGATTCATGTCTCAAACAACTAAACGCGGCTCAAAGAGACTGAGCCTCAGTGGCTGTTTTTGAAGGCGTGTGATTGATTGAAAGTTTTATCATCCCTTCACCACGGCAAAGATGCTCAAAGAGAGGAAGGAAGAAGGCACCTTAGTATGGAGTTAAGGGAACGCGGAATCTATGCAGAAAGGGCATAGAAACCGTTAGATAAGAAAGAAGTTCATGAAACAAGATCAAAGTTGGAGAAGAAAGTAGTAGGTGCTAAAAAAAACACAGGACAGCAGTGAACCGAAAAAAGATGGTTCTTAACATAACAAAATCATTTTCTTTCAGCAAAAAAATGGCCTACTTAACTCTCAGCTCAGGCCCTCACATTGTCCTACTGGGAGTGCTAATTCCTATAGTTACAATATTTGTATCCCTTTAAGGGGACTGAAGTGTATTTCTTACGAATTTGATACAATCTCAAGTTGGTTCCCTCACGATAACAAAGATATTCCTAAAAGAGGAAGCAGAACGGCAATGTTCAGAGATGGGGATTTAGAGTGGGATTGGTGTGTCCCTGCGAAATGAAAATGTACGTTTCTAATAAGTTCATGGAACACCATATAACTAAAAGAAGAAATTAAGAGGTGCTGAGAAAATGAAATGAGAAGGGTGCGTTCAAAATCATGTCTTACTGTCATAAAAAAAAACTTAACAATGATGGTCAGATTTAGGACCACTTAAAAAACTGAAAATACTATTTCCCTCAAACTAGTTTTAAAAATATTCTATCACAAGTTTACCCATAGGTATAGTTAAAGGATTCACTCACATGCAAGAAATTGAGCTGCTTCCCTGCTGAACCAAAGTTTAGGACCTATCAATAATAAAGTAGAATTAATCTGCAAAAAATTAAAGCTAGGAAAATAAAGACTCAGCATGGAGCCATACCTTCATTCATGTTAATTTAGACAAAATCGTTGAAGTTGTCTGAAACAGAGGCTTCCAATACGGTTAGACGATTATTCCAAGCAGTAAAGGTCGCACCACTAAGATCATTTACAGTCTCATATGCTGACCACTTCTGCTGATAATCTTTACCATCCATGTCCGAAAGTTCTCCATCGAATTCAAATTTTGAGATGAGAACTGATGACGGAAAAAGAGACATCATTTTCCTAAAAAGACGACATGTCAGACTGGCATTGCCTCGTTGGAGGACCCATTTATCACCGGACAACGAGGGCCTCCGTAGCAATGAAAGCTCTCAGCAATATATTAACATAATCAGCCGCTCTTTGACGCCACTGCACAATCTAAAGTTCTACAGGGCCTCTGCAAGACAAAGGCAACTCGCACCGTCACGGAACCTCTGCTACTGTACCCCGTAAAGAACGTTTCAAAAGGCAATTCTTCGTAGGGTCACTTTCTGTGGCTGCCAACAGGACAGTATAGGTTAAAAAAAAATTTCTCGGAGAAGAAACTCTACGCTTTTTTCGAAGTTCAAGTATTGGTGCTCCAAGGCGAACTCTGAAATGTCTACTTTGTGAAATGGAAGTTAACGAGGCTCTTTTTTTAATTTTTTACTATTTAAACTTTTGCCCTCAAGGGTTGTCTAATGATTATTTGACTGCATCCAGCATCAGTGAAAGCACTCAATGATCTGACCACGTTCATTAGGTATGGCCAGTTACAACTTCTAAGGTGAAATCAGAAAATTTCTCTACGTTCACACTTTTGTACTACGACATGGTCATAAATTTTTTATCCTCAGGAAGCAGCTTTATGACTTACAATAAGATTTTCTAATTAAATTGACGAGACAGAAATTGCTTGTCTTCTTCCCTTTTTAGCGTCACCAATTAGTGATAAACTTTCAAAGTCTATTCAAGCAAAATATCATTTTTCCGTTTTTCAACCAGTCCTGCTCGCATAATCAGGAGTGTAGTGTCAAGACAACAAGATTATTGCTGCCGCTCCGAACGGATTTCCTACTTTTTAACGTTCGTTTTCTCCTGCTTTACAATAACTTAGCTCTTAGATTTCGATAACTTTTACTCAAGAGCTTCCTTTTTTTTATTCTAGGAGTGTCATTTATATTCCATTGTAATTTATTTTTTGAAACTCAGCTAGAAAATCCAATTTACCTATTTGGCTGCCTTCTTCTATATTTCTACAAAATATTCGCAGAATTTTTCCCGTTGACGGAAATCGCTTAAATTCCTGAGTTCGAGCTCGATAGCGGGCTTAGAAAGGCTCTCGAGGCATAATGCATCGATGCTCTCCATATTGTCGGTATTTTATTATTAAAATGTTATTTCCTATATCAACGTTGCCCTTTTCATCGATGCAATGACTTGTACCATTGATAAAGTAAGGTTTACTTAACTGAATGTTGGAGTGCCGCACAAATATTGCTATTTATTTTCGCTCACCAAATCGTAACACTCCGATAATGTTTGCGTTACCATCCCGATAGCCAATTTGTATAATTTCCTCTTACACTCAGTGTATAATTTCCCTAAAGAGGTAGACTGACTTATGCAGATTGACCTGTATAGATTTACTTATACAGCTAAGAGTAGGGCTCTTTTACAGTATACCACACAAATACCCAAACCGAGTATTTACTTTCCAGCATCAGTAATACCATCATGAGAATACAATAAGCATTTAATTACTAGCAAAACCATTCTTCAAAATTAGCCTTTAGAAAATATATTACTGACTATGATGGTATTACTGATACGCGAAGATAAATGGTTCGGGTTTTTGTGGAACATACTGTGTAAGTGGTTCTATTTCATATCCGTGTCGCAAATTTCATTTTCATTTTATTAAGTAATAATATACATAAAACATATATCTAAAATACCATTGAATCCATTGAATTTTTCACCGATTTCATTGAACTCGCCAAATTCGACGTCAATTTCTTAACTAAATTATGGACGTCAGCAGGTGAAGCGATTCATCATTTGCTGCATTAGTGTCACTATTGCAAGGCCGACCGAAGCTCCACTAAAAGATCGCTAAGATTTTTTAACGGTCCATAAAATCCAGGCATGACTGATTGAGCGATGGAAAGACAGGATATGAAATCAATCAAAATATGTATGAAATAGAACATTGAATCCAACAAAAAATTAGGTTGAATTAAAAGTTAGTTCAAGCCTCCCTAACTGCAACAAAGACGTTCCAAAGAGAGGAAAGAGGAAGCCACCATTTAGCATGGCGTTAAAGGGAACGCGGAATCTGTACTCAGTGTGCAAATAAACAGTAAGTTGAGAAAGAATTTCATGAAAAAAGATAAAAGTTGAAGAAGAAAGTAACAGGTACTGAAAAACCTAAGCCAAAACAAAGAGAAACATTTTTCTGCAAAAGAAAGGCCACCTAACCTTTAGCTCGGGACCTCACATATTCCCCCTGGGAACGCTAATTCACTTTGCTTTGGTACCACACAGCTGGTAAAGAAAAAACATAGCAACTTGCACGAAACTGAGATTCGAACCGACAAAAAGCTTTTCAATATGTGATATTACAGAAATAAACTCAATTTCAAAACCTTTTCAGTTATTTACGAGTATATGAAGTTCAGTTAAACCTTAATGTAAGATATTCTCAGAACGTAATCAGTGTTCACAAAATTTCTTAGCCATCAAAAAAATTTAAGAATTAAATCTCGCAGCTGATTTTGGTTCCGCATAACAGATTCGTTCCAGCCTGGGAGAATTTCTAAGGAAGCTCCTTTGAAACTCCGATATTATGGTTGCATAAACAGCATCGTGAAGTTCTAGAATTCCAAACTTGAGTAACAGTTGTTGAACTTATTGCTAATTCACCTGTATGACGGCAAAGGTTTGATTAATATTTCATAAGTAATAAAAAAATATTAATGATTCCTAGTTTTTTGTACACTTTAGAGTAGCTTTCAGCTCTGCCCGACTAAGATGAACATGATCAATTCCCACAATTTCAAATAATCGTATCCACGCGCTTAACTTCGTATCGTATCCACGATACGATAACTTAACTTTCAAATAATCGCATCCACGCTAGTCACGCTCACAGAAATTGCTCACGGAATGCGACGGGTGTAGCCGTTCCCGGAGATTGAGAAAAAACTTCAATCGCCTAACTCTGGAGAACGACATAAAATAAAAATTAAAATTGATTTTCCAAGCATATGAAATGAAGCTTATGTAAAGCCCAAAAAGCATTTTGAATTAAATATTTTAATTACATTTTGCTGCAGTATACAAATAGAAACATATTTGAGCCATATTTTAAAATAATTAGTTCTGCGATGCCATGTTTAAAATATAATTATGGTCACATTTCATATGCTCAGCAATACATCGAAAATAGCAGGAACTTTTGAAGCCCATGAATAGATAGGTATTAGTTATTTATAGCGTCAAAACAAACTCCGAAGCCTAATTAATTTTTCATTTCCTCGAATCCCTCGCAATGAAAAAATAAATAAAATTTCGAAATTGTTTTTAACACGCGGACAAAATATGCTAAGGTCTCAAAGTACATTCACTCATATTACTGCAAAACATTTCGCAGCCTTAATAGGCAGGCTCAGTTCATTTGATGCAATCATTTATCTGATTGGAAAACCGTAACGTATCAGCCTCCTGCTGTAGATTTGATTGAATAAATTAGTTTAAACCTCCCTAACTGGAACAAAAGCGCTCCAAGGAGAGAAAAAAGGAAGTATCATTTAGTATGCACTCTAGGGAACGCGGAATCTATGCACAAGGTACATAGCACCAGTAAGTAGAAAATTAAGTTTATGAAATAAAATTAGAGGGGAAGAAGAAAATAGTAAGTATAGAAAACAGGATAGCAGTGAATCGAAAGAAGATGGTCCGTAACGAAGCAAAAAAGTTAATCTATATCAAAAACAAAAAACCTAACATTTAGCTCTGAACCTCACATATAACCCAGGGAGTGCTTACCTCTAAAGATAAAACCCTCGAGAGGTCAGCCTCTTGCTTTCAACCCCATCAGGACGATAAGTCAGTCAACATTTAGGCGAAAAAACTGTTCAAAATATCATATTATTAATGGCAAAATCATTCTTTTGAAAATAATTCCTGATGCGAAGAGCACAAACATTTCTGAATTTAAATTATTTCTGTAATAGTAGCGCAAGTAACTTTTTACCATTGCGTACGAGAGAAATAATGCTAACCATGATAAACTCGTTTGTGCCAAAATTAATTACATTCGAAGTTATGAAAAAGTATAATTACCCACTACCGTCTTCGAGAATCCGAAAATTCGCTGTAATAAGAGCAACATCACTAAATAAATTGCGCGTGTAATTCATCATACAACGATCTGAAGCGTCATCAAGGTGACAGCAAGCAACGCTATAAGGGAAAAATTTTGACACGATAAGCAGAAAATGTAAAATTACCCACTACCGTCTTCGAAAATCTGAAAATTTGAGGTAGTAAGAGCAACATCACTAAATAAAGAGCACGTGTAATTTATTCTACAGCGACCTGAAGCATCATCAAGGAGACAGCTAGCAGCGCTGTAAGGTGAAAATTTCGACACGGCGCAGCATCACAACGCTCATGGTCTCCAAAGGCGACTTGTATTATAATTAGACGGCAGCGAGCAGAGCGCGTCTGTGACGGCACCTAATGAGCAGGATTGTGCGGCATTCCAGCCGTCCTCGTTGCTGGCTGCTAGCGATGAAACGCCGCGCTCTCGCCAGTCCACATCGCCTCATTATTGCGGGCTGAGGCTATTTAGTGGTGTTGACAGCAGCCTAGTTTCAAATACCAGCCTCATTATTACGGGCTGGGGCTATTTGGTGGTGTTGACAGCTGCGTAGTTTCAAGCTTCATTATTGCGGGCTGAGGCTATTTAGTGGTGTTGACAGCAGCGGTGCTTAAAGCTTCATTATTGCAAAAGGCTATTTAGTGGTGTTGACAGCAGCGTAGTTTCAAATACCAGCGTCAAAGCTGCTTCAAAAAATACATTGGTTCATGCAACTTGCATAATATAACAGCGTAAAATTATTACAACTCTTAATAAACAAATTTATAAACATATATCTGCAGCATAATTGGCAACAGAGATGAAACAATCCTAACTAGAAGTGAGAAAGCTGCCGGCAGTTCATCACAACTTGACCAACATGCCAGACTCCCGCAATGGGGCATCTCCATCGCACCGTTCGTGTCTAAAGGTCAATCAATATCCAAGTCTCGAGCCACTGCACTGGTCACGAAACAAACGTTGTCTCGGTGCAGTCAGAACTGCATTAAATATTCAACGGGTGAAGGCAGTAAAAAACTGTCGGTGATGAAAGTACTCCGTCATGTAATCTTGAACGCTTTAAGCAAGAAAATATGTTTGACATAGATTGGAGTTCATAATTCATGGAGATCGTAACACGCAAGAGCTTAAATAAAACTTGACCATATTGCGTTGGACAAACAGTAACGACAATTTCTCACAAATGCTCAGAATAAGGTGCTCGAGGCAGGACGATGCGCCGAAAGTCCCTAACAACAGAAGATGAAACAGTATAATGTACATATGCTCATTCAGCCCATGTTGTATCACATTGGGTCGAAGCTTTCTAATGAAATTCATTCAATACCATTGCGATTTATCGTCCTTATACAAAATACAAATAGGTTAATAACTTGTATTACGTTTAGACCTTCCAACTCACCCAACTTCTTAGGGTTTTTTCGTCTTTCTAATGACAGGGACAAGCTGTGGGCAACAGCTGGAAGAAATAATATACCGCAAAAAAAATGGTCAGAAACTAAAAGTCTAACCACTTTAAAATCAGGGACAGGTTTTGAGAACAATTGCAACCGATTTCTGAGAAGAGATCTTTGAATCCTGCAGAGCGATAAACCCTCTTGAAATGCTGACGAAGACATCAGCACACCTGAGAGCAGCTCTTAAGACTCTCTTCTTTTCAGAGTTCCAGTTCCGTCAGTCAAGGAAGGAGAATTCGTTACATTTTTTCTTGATAATTGCAATCGAATTTTACTAAGAAAATAAAAATTTCCTTTGTGAATGTATGCCTATTTAAGCACACTCTGTAGAAATGTTTGACAATTGTGTTTTCACTGTCGGATGACTTTTGTGGCAACCAATAAATTAGTTCCTAGATTTGAGAAGTAATAATTTCATAATAATTCATCGCTCAAATTTTAACACGTAGCAAAAATATCGTACGTAGACATAATATACTTTCTATATTCGTATTAAATTTACCATTAGGAGAACTAAGTGTTGGACACGCTGTTGACCTCTGTAGCTAAAAATTGAACACTCCCCTATCTGGATCGCAGCCGGCCTGATCTCAGTAACTCATTCTATCGAAACGCCATAAAGCCCGAGAAAAACGGGCGATATCTATAAAGAGCTTCATCAGTGTGATAATTGGCAGCCCTATTTTGGGCTGGAAAACAAGCATAATTGAGTTGCATCGAGCGCTGAACCAGAAAGTGATCGATCTGCTGTTTGAAGTTGTATGGAGGTCAGTCAATCTAGGACCGAGAGAATGGCCAACGCGAACGTGGCGTCAGCTACTCGGTGAACTGCCAACGTGATGGAAATATCTCAGAACACGTCAAAAACCAGCGTAGTGACGGAACATACAAATGATCTTACAAATTAACACATGATGTATACTCATTCCAGAAGTAAGCATGCACAACCTTGGATGTTGAACTTTGGTGACACGTGTGAGATCAGAGTCGTTTGTACGAGTTGCGAGTATTTTTACCAAGTCAGCGTGACCTACATCTGTCATGTGACATCGAATTCATTACAAAGATGAAATGAACTCGACTAAAACTTCCACAAAAACTTGGTACCATTTGATAAAAAAATATTTTCAGCATGCGTCACAAATAAAATAGAGCTTCCAAACTGCTGCAGTTCCAAAAAAAGAACGAATTTTTTCTCTTGAACGCAGAGTAATCGCGTTCAATTTAAATAGCACTGACGAACGTATTTGATAAAAAATGATCCGCAATATTAGTCGTAAAAAATATAAGACATTCAATCCAAACATTTTATCTATGATCAACAAGTCAATGCGTGCGATAATTGAATGCATTACTTCCAACGAAGTAAAAAAAGTTAATATCTTACACTTCGGCAACACCCTCGTTACACTAACATACACTCTAATTCAAAAATTATGTGATTGGAAAATGCTCAGTGCTGGAAAACAGGATAGCAGTGTACCAAAAAAATAATGGTCCATGACAAGACAAAAAAAATATTCAATTTTAACAAAAATGGAGCATAGCAATACCTCAGCGCCAGAATTAACGTTTTCCCTTGAGAGCGCCTACTTACGCAAGTGAAATAATTGTATCCTCTCAAGGGCAGTACTTCATGCTAAGCTCGTTCAAAAGTTTAGATGGTCATGAATGAAAAAGGAGAGTTAGATAAAATAGAAGACTGTTTTTACATTCATGAGTGTCGTTTTCATATGAGAACGAGGGGGTAAGGGCTTTTTGATAAAAGTCTTCGATAGAAGAGACAAATATTTATCTTGCTCATAAAAACTTTCAGCTATTTGGGAATCCAAAAATGCCGATGTCTAAGAAGAGGAAATGAATATTAAAAGAGTAGGCTCTTTAAAAAGACTAGCATCAGCCTAAAATCAGATAATGATGCTTCTTGGATGTTGCCGAGTGAGAAAAACTAGTTAGTTTAAACCTGCCTAACTACAACAGAGGTGTCCAATAGAGATCAGGCCGAAAAACACTTATTGAACTGGAATTGAAGAAACGGGGAATCTAATCATAATTTGCTTTCCCACATAAGATCCTAACAGCATATAAACCGTTAATTAGGAAGGAAGTTCCGGAAGGAAGATAAAAGTTAAAGAAACAAAAAAGTCTGGGAAAAATAGCAGGGAATCGTGAAAATATAGTCTGTAAATAAATAAATCTATTCTATTTCAACAAGATAAGGCCACCTAAGCTTCAGAAAGGAGCCTCGTATTTTCTCAATAGAAGTGCTCATTCAATTAGTATAATTGTTGGAACATCCTGAAGGAAAGTTTCGATGCACTGAGTCAAGTAGATCAAAATCCAAAACGTAGCGTACTCACACCCTCGCATTTTCCTCAACGCTTGCGTCTTCATAACGAAAGTAATCCACTGATTTATAGTTTACCATAAAAGTAAACTTTAAGCTGCCCTAGAAAATATTACATTTCTATGATACACGAAAAACATTAAAAAGTCTACGGTAAAAGAAACAAACATTTAAATTACTCTGAACTAATAGAATACGCCTGAGAGAGGTTCAGATTTGAATTAAGTCTACGGTAAGCACAACAAACATTCAACTAACTTTGGTCACCGACCAATATTAAGAAACCGAAGAATATATTTTTTTTTTAAAGAAAAAATTAGAAATAAATAGGAAAGATAAATTGGGGTAAATCAGAGTAAAAGGGTATCTTTAATGGTCTGCACCACCCTAGTTTAATATGCATGAATGCACAGAGTATGCCTGCGGAACGCCATGAAACAGTTCACAGGTGCGGAGGGCGAAGTGAAGCCAATAAATTTTAATTTAATCAACGCCTTTTTAAGCCTGAGAATTGCAAAACACCGTAATATCTGTCGCCATTACTTTCCTTCTCGTGTATTTCAATTCTTGCAAATGCTGATCCTGAGAAAAAACCTAGAATTCAGTTCTCAAATTCATGCAACAACAATGTAGCAGTAGCAGTTTCTCTTCATAAAATTCGTCATTTTAAACTACAAGCGTGTATACATTTCAGTAATTGGTTGAAAAATGTAAGGTAAAGGAAGTACTTTTTTAGAAAATGAATTATGAAATTTTGTTCCCCAAAAACAGAGACACCAGAAAGACCTCTGGCTTAACACAACGACGTTCATTGAAGGTTCATACCAAGTTTGAAAGAACAGAATGATTATGAATCTTCAGTACATCTTAGATAGTAACGATACCATAATTAGACAATTCTATCAAAAAATGCGGAATAATTTTACTTGTCATTTTTCCAATTCTCGTGCTTTCGTGATAGAAGGTTACAAGAATAAATTTCAAAACTAATTTTAAATACTCTTTTGAGGAAAAACGAACAGAGAACTAAATTCTCCCTCAGTCAAAGCACTATTATTTCCTCCCCATAATCAACATACTTCATATTAATCGATAAACTCTTATCCTGATCACATCTTCCACACCAAACGATTTACACCATCGTATCTCACCTTACAATCAATGTACAAATACATATTCTATTTATGCTGCCAATGAACGCTGTGTAGGCTACATTACTTCATGCGTAAAAAAAATTGAAAGGATATGCAAAAGAATCACTGTAGTTTATGAATCCTTTAAAGTTAAAAGCACGCTTAATCGACCACGAAATTTTGATCTAAAGTTCAGATGCACTAGACACAATGCTTGTGGAATCAGTGACGAAAATTCCTTACCATGAACGTCATGCTAATTTATAACCAAGGCTACACGACAACAGAAATTGAGTATTTCATCATCAAATTACAGTATGTTGTGCGGACAAACCAAATGCATCGAAGAACATCAACTTTTTTTAAATAAATGTATTTAATTTTTGTGTTGCACAGCATTTGCAGCTATGCGCATTGAAACCATTGCGCACACGACCTTCGCATAGCCCAGCACCCACTGCAAGATTTTCAGAGTACCTGACCAGTCTTTAGAGCACTGCCAACCAGCTACCGAAGAGCAGGTCACTCACTTGTTATGGATGTCAGTGTTGGTTAGGTTAGGTTAGGTTAGGTTAGGTTACGTTGATTAAGTTGATTAAGTTGATTAAGTTACTTAAGTTGATTAAGTTGATTATGTTGATTAAGTTGATTAAGTTGATGAAGTTGATGAAGTTGATTAAGTTGATTAAGTTGATTAAGTTGATTAAGTTGATTAAGTTGATTAAGTTGATTAAGTTGATTAAGTTGATTAAGTTGATTAAGTTGATTAAGTTGATTAAGTTGATTAAGTTGATTAAGTTGATTAAGTTGATTAAGTTGATTAAGTTGATTAAGTTGATTAAGTTGATTAAGTTGATTAAGTTGATTAAGTTGATTAAGTTGATTAAGTTGATTAAGTTGATTGAGTTGATTGAGTTGATTGAGTTGATTGAGTTGATTGAGTTGACTAAGTTGACTAAGTTGACTAAGTTGACTAAGTTGACTAAGTTGACTAAGTTGACTAAGTTGACTAAGTTGACTAAGTTGACTAAGTTGACTAAGTTGACTAAGTTGACTAAGTTGATTAAGTTGATTAAGTTGACTAAGTTGATAAAGTTGATAAAGTTGATAAAGTTGATTAGGTTGATTAGGTCGATTAGGTCGATTAGGTCGAATAGATTGATTCGGTCGATTAGATTGATTAGGTTGATTAAGTTGATTAATTGATTAAGTAACCGGCCACTCACTTGTTGTGGATGTTGGTATTGGCCTTGGCAGGGTCGTGGTGCGGAGCGGCGCGAGGATCCTTGCCGACGCTGCCATTCATGCTGTACAGCGATGTCTTCTTCGCGTGGTGCTGCGCGATACAGCACACGAGACCAAATAAACACTTTGACTGCGACGTGACACACCGGTGGTGACTCAGGGGATTTTCATAGTGATGTAAGCCTAGCTTTTTCACTGTACATTAGCTTGGTGTCATTATTGTACATTCGAATTGTGCCTTCTTATCGTTAAAGTTTCAAATCGATAGTCAATAAAAACTAAACTTCAAAATGTACACAAATATATCCAAGTATAGGAACATTTCAATTTTGCATCACGTTGTCAGGGATTATTCCCCCAGAGTACACTACAGGCTCTGATCTGGAATCAACAGGTAAATTAGGCTCGAGATCTTCATGCAGATTGGTCAGAAAAAAAAATGCAATTACGAAGAAAGTATTCATTAACTCACTTTTTACTAAGAAAATACAATTTCCTATGCGCAATTTGAACCCTGAACAATGTGTAGCAGACTATGCCGGTGAAAAATAAAGATTGATAGGAAAAAACCATAGCTCGAACAAATAATTCATACTGCTCTTCCTAAAGTATGTGGGCTGTGAAACAAAATAACTACTGTTCTCTTAAACTCATTTAGATAATATGAAAGAAAAGAAAGAGAAATTAACTGAAGAAGCTCAAACGCACCTGCGATGACTTTTAACAAAGGTAAAATTTTCTATTCGAAAAATTAAAAGTATTTTCCGACGAGTTGCAACGCCGGTAACACTATTGGAGGATAAAACGGATTATCTCTCTCCCAGCAGTGAGAGTTCCTTTTAAAAATAAAGTCCGGATAACTGAACAACGGACTGCAAATTTTATCGCCGACGCGCACGCTGGAAAAAAATTGATCGATCGGTCGCCTAATTCAAACCTAATTTGGTTCTAATCATGAGACGAATAATAGCACGAGGTAGTACTTAACATTTTCCATATATCAACTGAAATTTTTAGCGTTTTTTACAACATTTTTTATACATCAACTGAAATCTTCAGCATTTTCTACGTTGTATTTGCTTGTATTCATTCTTTGGCTTTAGTGCAATAAAGGAACCTTTAAATGAGGGAACGTAAGTTAGATTAAATCTTGACAAGAGCTAAAGAAATAAATGCAAGAGTCACAATGGGCATTGTCAGATAACTCTCGCCTCTGACTCACAAGCCATGACGGAAGCACTTACTAGATCCTGATGAGTTTGTATGGAAAAAAACACACACAGAAGAAGATTATCAAAACTTGAACCCGTATTAAAAACTATGCCGAACATAATGCTCAGGATGAGGTTGCGCTCACTTCACGCTCCTGATGAACTATCAGAAATCTTCCAAATATTCAGGATGAAAAACTTCATTTTTCTGGAATCAAATTCAAATGGCTGTTAACTCGTAAATTCTTGCTTGCGACTATCAATATATTAAATATCATTGCATTGAAATAATGTTATACATAAACATTTTAATTTTAGTGTAACAAGTCAATGAATTGAAATTATATAATTTATCGAAATTTCAATTTTCCCTCATTCTCGCTATAGTTGACTCACATCGCGATATTCATCACTGGTCACCACCAAGAAGGTCTCGATGTTGTGCGTCTTGAGGTACGCGTTCCTGTCGCCGCCGTGGCCAGGCTCCACCTGGTAATCGTCGCCCAGGTACTTCAGGGTTTCGCTTGTGATGTGGATGCGCCTGCGAATATCAATACAATTCTATACTTAAAAACAGGTGAAACATTCAGACCTTGAGATTTCAAATAATCATACAATTTTACGTAAAAGAGAGGTTGGTTGTTGTCTAGGACTGATTGTAGAAGTAATAACTTATCTTTCTTTATATTAATTGCTTACACGGCTATCCATTCTTCAAAACACGTCCCTCGTAATTAAAAATACTACGTGAAATACTTCCACTATCTATTCTTCATCACTAAATCAATGATGTGCAAGTGCTAAACGTTGATCAAATCAATAAACATATAATTCATTATTAGAATTCGCATGAAATTCACGGCTAAAGCCTCCATTATTTGGGTGAGAACAAATAGATCTATTGAAAAAGGAATATTGCCCTAAACGTACAAATTAATTGGTTTCCAACAAAACACAAAATGAAATGAATTTTCAGCGTACTATAGCCATTGGAAATTCTGATCGTCATGCACGTCAAGAGCGTTCAAAAAATCAGCAAAATTATTTATTTACTCGTTCAAACGCAGAGCATTGATCGGGTTTCAAATAGCTTGCCACTTTCTTCTGTAGCTGGTGCTATAATTAGTATCCTTCCGCGGCTAAGACAATCTGGAGAGCAATAGCCATTTCTTCACCTCGAAGCACTAGACAGGAACTAATGTTTGAAGTTTTCATTAAGGATAGCGAACCTTTCAAAAACATACTCCTTCATGTGTTGTTGTAATGACTCCAGCTCTTTTGAGCAATAGAATTACGCAAAGTACTGTGCCTCAAACTCATTAAATTTCAAAGATTTCATTTGAACACATTTTTCACACTGTTCATAAATTCTGATACCAGACTCCATCCAACCTAACCAGACCTCCCCCCGGGATGCCACCACACTCCATCCTAACCTACCCTAAGCAGAACTCACCCCGGGATGCCACCGGACTCCATCTGGTTGGCGAGCGTGACATCGTTGCTCCAGACATCAAATTGCCACTTGCGCAGGCCCAGCACGCCCGAGTGCACGCGGCCCGTGTGGATCCCGACGCGCATGTTCACGTTCACTCCTGTCACCTCACGCACCAGCCTGCCCGCACATGTTTCCGCGTTGTTTTATTGCATTAGTTGGGTTAAATGATGGGTTAAATGATTGCTAAAACTGAAGTTCAATATTCTTTCCTCATTGTTTTATTGCATTAGATGGGTTAAATGATTGGTTAAAATGAAGTTCAGTATTCTTTCCTCGTTGTTTTATTGCATTAATTTGACACGTTGACTGCGATGGGTTGAAATGAAGTCCAATATTCAACTCAAATTCAAAGTCGAAACTCGTTAGCTATTTCATAAATACCAAACATAAACTGGGTGCATTGAATAGCATTGATTTTAGAAGATTGTATAATTTTTCAAACTACCCATCGCTGGGTCGTATCGTAAGCTACGTGTTATGACTCCATGGCCACAACAAAAGCGATTTCAAGAGACCAAAAGAAAGAGACAATCTAGTGTAGACTATAGAAAATAGGTAATCTAAACACAACGGAGAAGTCAGTTAGGGAATATGCACAGATTTTATATCTGTTATAGAACAGAATGAGTGTTCAAAATTTTCTCAAGAATATCATCGCTATTTTATAAGTTTAAGACTCCATAGCCACAACAAAGGCGATCCCAAGAAAGCGAGAAAAGGGAGAATCGAGAGCGGACGTTAGAAACTGGGAATCTAAACACAAAGTGTGTTCCCACCCAGGAGACCCTGTGCATAGAAAAAACAAGTCAAAAAAAGGAATAAAGAATAAGGGTTGCAAAGAAAACATGAAAACTGAAAGAAGTATAGTGAGCATGAAAGATAGAAATAGCTAAGTAACCTAACAGTATCCCCCTGGGGTAACCTAACAGTATCCCCCATGAGGGCAACAACACCACCATAAAATTTCTAAA
Source organism: Morinoia aosen (assembly GCA_030386875.1). NCBI lineage: Eukaryota > Metazoa > Arthropoda > Malacostraca > Amphipoda > Talitridae > Morinoia > Morinoia aosen. The sequence continues at coordinate 2,193,800 of CM059571.1, forward strand.
GCACTACCACCATAAAATGACTGATAAATATTAGTGATACATTTGCTATTTAATGAGTAAAACAATGTTACATACGATCGATCCATAACGAATTGACGACCTCCTGCCATAAGAGGTTTATGCAACACGATCTGTTGCTTATTCGACTGTTCCTTTTCATCGAATTCGCATCGCTATAACTTTCTTACTTTGTTATTCGAGCACTCGTGTGCTTCAGTATATTTTATGAGAGCAGCTATTAAATGTGGGAATGAAAATAAGATAATATTTCAAGAAGAGTTAATAATACTCGAATATAATATCAATTCGGGCAAAAACAAATTCACCGAATTTTTTTAACACTCTAAACAATTTCTCGGAAAAGCAGACAATTGATTCGTGGATTAAAAACCGAAAAACATTTTACAATTCAATTACCGCAATCGCCACAATGGTAGCGATATTTTTAACGTTATTTACCGAGAATCAAACTTTACGCAGCATAAGTCACAAGAAGCAAAGAATAGCCTCAGTTGTAAAATAAATAAGCTCCTGGAAAAGCGGACAGCACCACCTGCTTGTTGGCTTGGACTTATCATTAGAATGATTTTATCTATGCCACAAAGCTTACTTTCATCGATTTGAAAACATTAGCTCATGGACAGTAAAACACTTGCTAACACTTGTCTCGTTCTGTTTTATGAACCAGAACACACTAGACTGAACTGGAGCTTTGATGAGCACATACAGTACGCTGGCCGCACACAACCACGTACCGAACTTGTGAGATCAACAACTCGATAACAAACCACACGCGAGAAAGATAAAAAACGGAAAAAAGGCTTACTTAAGTTTTACAAAACTAAACAAGACGACACTTTCCTACAACTAACTAAATTTTTATGGTTTGTTAATGATAATCTAGAAATTTTTTCAAATAAATAACCGATAGATTGATCATCAGCATAACATTCTCATGAGAACTGCACACGAAGCTGGAGACTAAGAAAAATGGACTCACCAGGCAGAGCATAGAAAACATTAAGCAAATTAAAATTTTCAAGGGGAATATACTTAGCTCATAAACTAAAAAAAAGTTGCTTATTAATGCATTTAGATTAACCCTTTAACGTCCGAATTTTTGTACTCATATTACCGTTAACACAACCACCGTCACTAAACTGGCGCTGGCATCTGGCAGTCACCGAAATCAGGATGGGATAAGAACTGCCACTCGGCAGAGAACTTCAAAGAACACATTAGGGAACTAATTGAATAAGAAATAAAATATATTGAAGGGGAATTTTGAAAGAGGACACTGGTGTCCTCTGGGGCGTTAAAGGGTTAAATTACAATAGATTAGTTTGAGCCGCCTTAATCACATCACTAGTGCTCCCAAGAGAGCAAGGAGGACGGCACCGTTTAGTACAGACGATAACGGGGGATCTATGCACATGGTGTGTTCGAACACCCTGCGCATAGAAGCAGCAAGGGTAAAAAAATTTCCGAAACAAAATGAAAGTTGAAGGAAAAAGTTATAGGAACTGAAAAAATGACAGCAGCCAATCGAAAAAACTGTCCGTTTCTCAGAAAAGGAAGGGCTATCTGTCGTTCAGCTCGGAACCTCGTACCTTCCCCCTATGAGTGCTAATTTCTACAGATATAATAGTTATTTCTTTGTAAGTGGGTCAATAATATCTTCAAATTTCGTGGGGATTTCGCGGACAAAGTCATTTCTTAGTGTAAATTATAATTAGAATAGATATTTGATGTATTGCATCAATGGAATTTATAAGACTATACATGTATTCAAAATTTTAATTGTAATCATAAATATAATAAGAATATATATTTGATATACTGCATCAATGGCCACTACTTCACGAATGACTGCAGATCTTCCGTATTTGTCACGTATTTTTTTTTCAGACCCTTCAAAAATCGAATAATATTCTATGGGAATCATTAAATTCCGAACGAGTTCGTAGCCAACACAAAATCCCCCCCTCCCACACTTGGAGTGGTATTCTTGCCGAAGTCGAACATGTGTGGTCAAGTTGAATACTAGAATTTGCAATACTGTCTGACGTCTGAGATCAGACTGACGTCTTGCTTGATAACCTACCTGACGTCCTTGAATTATTTGCGTCTTTCTACGTCAGAAATGATTTGATTTGCGTTTTTTTATGCACAAATAATGATCAAAACCTCCATTTGCACAAGCTCTCGACCTTCACATCTTCGATCAACTTTTTTCCAGCGTGCGCGTCGGCGATGAAATTTGCAGTCCGTTGTTTAGTTCTCCAAACTTTATTTTTAAAAGGAACTCTCACTGCTGGGAGAGAGATAATCCGTTTTATCCTCCAATAATGTTACCGGCGTTGCAACTCGTCAGAAATGCTTCTTCACTCGATCGGAATGAGATTTCAAAGCCAGATTCTGCAGCAGCTTTCAATTTCCAAATGGCTGGTTATTCCGACGCCGCCGCCGTTAGAGCATCATTGCCTTTGACAAATCTAGTTCCGGTTCTGCAGAAACGGAGGCTATTATGCATGAACTTAATGCAAATGTCGCGAGTGAGTGGGTGGCATTATAGTACCAGGCTCTACTTTGGTTTGACTGGAGGAACTTACGCTTCGAGTTTGCGTTGGCTATATCATTGCACGAAACCTTGATTCAAATTATTACTATAAGATTTTCAAGCTCAAGGACAGAACGATACGAGCATAAATATTTGTATTTGCAATTTAGCTTTGTTTCGTGCTCTTGATTCTAGTTGCATGAACGCTGAAATATTAACAACATTGGATTTAACCCTTAAGGTAAAAGAGTCACCCATCCATTGAGTGTATTCTGGATACACTCTAGCTCCTTGTTCAAAAAACAATCACTTCAAAACGGCCACAAGAAAGCGCGAATGTCGAGACGTTTTGAAAAACAGAGTTGTCACTTTCATAAAAATCGTGGTACACTCATGGAGAATAACTCAATAAAGATGTTGGCAGCGTGCGGAGTTCGTGCATTTGATCGCAGCTGTGGTCTGCAAAATGCAAGACGCAGAGAGCGGCACAGATCGAGTGTGGACCGAACGCTGGTCTCCTCCCATCAAAGAAACGTGAAAATTCCGAAGGTCGGCTCGGGAAGGTGAGTTCCAAGAACAAAACACAATGAATTTTCTCAAAAAGTTTTGCATACCGAACTCCAACGCTTTTTGAGCGAGAAATCCTGTGAAGATACTTCTATGCCATTTTCTATGGCTCTTTTGAATTCAGCCAAAACCTTTATTTTTACTGAGGAAGCAGAGATCTATCTCCCACAGAAATTTTACTGCACTATTGTTATAAGCAACATAACCACGAATAAGCAGCGAAAAGGCATTTAGAACTACGGCTTGATTTTGTCTATACGATTTACACGAATTAAACAGTATAGATGCGTAGCTTGTAGCAGCAATTATTCCTTGAAAAAATCCTTGAAACCTCCCGGCATCACTGCTAGAAAAAATACTACTACGCTAAGAAACGAAATTTTACAGGAAGTGCCGTCGACATTGACGATCATTTATGGCTCTAAGAATTACGACCTCTTTGCTACGGAGCCGAGCAGCGCGTAGCAACAGAAAATAATAACACGGAACAGAAGACACTTCTGGAAACTGGTAGCGTCATGCTTCCTGTCACCATAAATTTACACCGTCTTCTATTCTGCGTTGAAATTGCACGGAGAGAAACTCTTTTAACTTCATGAACTTCAAATTTAAAATGCACATGCGCGTCTCCGAGCACGTCAATTGCATCGGTGTGATGAAAAGTTCCAGTCGGTAATAATTGTATCGGTGTGATAAAAAATTCTAGTCGGTAATTGCAGTATTTTTTAACTACCAGCTCAGCTCTGTTCTCCTTGCAGTCAAACAAGGCATTATTTCAAATATAATGTTTCTGACACAAAAATGATGAAACTAATTAAAATCAAAACGAAGCAGAAGCAAGTCCATGAACAGAACTCAAAACAAGAGCAGATCACAATGGAAGATATTTACGAGTCTAACATTTACGTTTTCCCAGTTTTCTCTCGTGAAATCGGTATTAAAATGTTAAACGTCATCGATCATTCTCGCTAGGGAGTTCCGTTCCACATAGGGAGAAGACAAAAAGCACCTGCCTAGAGGCAAGATAAAAGCTCTTTTTTTCCTAACATTGGAGCGAAGACCAAAAATTTCAGGCTCAAAGAGCTCTGCATCCCTCAGGGCGCGGGCAACTTTTGCCCCGCAGACCTCGACAAATTCGCTGCATCAAAAAGCCACTAAATTGTCAGAACTGAGAAGATGGTTTCTGTAATACTGAAGACGCAGAATACACAGGCGATGTGTTACGCGCGCACTTGAACTCGAGCATTAACAGTCAATAGTCGGAAGAAAAATACATCACAATCCATGTGCAATTTTGACCGTCTTGGCTAATCTAAGTTGAAAACACATGAACGAAAAATGAGAAAATTCCGGTATAGCCTGGTGTAGAATAAAAACAATTATACCTTTAGAAGCGCTGAAAAAAGATGAGTACGAGCAACAAATTTTCTGAAAAGCAGGGAAGTTCTACACCAGTGGTTCCTAACCTTTTTGCTCCCACTCCCCCCTTAAGAACTGTCAAGGGAAATTGTGTCCAGATGGACTGGTAAATTAGATTATAGATTAGATTATAAGTTAGTTTAAGCCTCCCTAACCGCTACAAAAAAGAGCGTATCGAAGAGAGGAAGGAGGAAGGCACCATTTAGTATGGAGATAAGAGAATGAGGAATCTATGCAGAAGGGGCATAGAAACAGTAAAGTTGAGAAAGAAGTTCACGAAACAAGATAAAATTTGAAGAAGAAAGTGAGAGGTGCTGAAAAACAGGACAGTAGTAAACCGAAAAAAGGTGGTCCTTAACATAACAAAAAACATTTTATTTCAACAAAAAGAAGGCCTACCTAACTCTCAGCTCGGGCCCTCACATTTTTCCCCTGGGAGCGCTAATTCCCATAGATACAATATCTGTATCCCCCTGAGGGGATGGACTGGTAAATAAGAGCTCACAAAGAATACTGTTAATAGGTCCTCAAAAATATTAAACAGTGGAAGTCAGCTCATGCGTCGAAAACATTACTGGGCAAAACCAGTTACTGCGGAGGCTCGCGCCCACCCAAGGGCAAAACCAGTAAATACAAAACCAGAGATCATGGCGCCCCCAGGTCAAGATCCCATGCTCTACACAAAAACTAAGGTATGATATCATGCATACAAAATGGGCGTCAAAGTTCAAATAAATGACAGCGTCGGCGCACTTCTCAGTTTAACTTTTTCGCCGCCTGCATGCATGTTTTCCGCCGCCTGAGCGATTTAATCGGTTAAATCGCTTAGGTGGCGAAAAAGTTGCATGCAGGCGGTGAAAAAGTTAGACTGGGTTTGTTAGCGAAATATTTACGTTTACTTGAAGCGCTGTTGCCATGTCGACAGCTCATAAGATGCAAAAGATGCGACTTCAAATGAGCGAATAAATTCGCCCACAAAATACAGGATTACATTAATTCGACTCAGAGCTTCATATCCATTTTTTACCCGCAGAGAACGCTCATTTCATGTCAGAAATTTAAGACGACGTCGAGAAAAAATATTTTCAAAAATATTTCACAGCAATTAACGTATGTTTGACTACGACTCGCACGCCATCATTTGTTATTATGGTTCACACACACAAAAAAAGAAAATTCAATTAGCGACTTGGCATAAAAGTATTGACTCGAGATATTATTTACTGCACAGAAACAAAATACTCAGCAGCTAATTCAATTCTCCAAGAAAGAAACTTGTTTAATCCAGAAAATAAATTCAGTTCTTCTTGAAAGAAATACAAGAATAACTCACGACAAAGCTCCGTGGGGGAAGCAAATAGGCAATTAATTAAATAAAGATCATTGTCTTTTCAATGCAAACACCGCATGAGCTGCGGCTAACAAGAGGTAAGCCATCAACTGCAGAGATCATGTCGTCTCGCACAGCGATCCGCTGCTGCATAAAACGGATGTACGAGTAATCACAACCTCAAGGGAGAAAATAAAAGCAAAATACTCTTCATCATCCACAAATTGAATGAATGCAAAACTCTCTTCATCATCCAGAAACAAATAAATGAAAAATACTCATGATTTAAAACTAAATGAATGCAATAAACACTTAATCATCCACAAACTGAATAAATGCAAAATACTTTTCAGCATCCATAAACTAAATAAATGCAAAATACTTTTCGTCGCCCGAAAACTAGAACGTAAAATAAGCTTCATCATCTAAAAACCCAATAATAAACATTGGAATACACTAGAAGTGATGAGGAAACCTGAGGCCGAGCAAAAATTCTGATCGAAAGCAGGGAAAGTTTTAAATAGCAATGATGGTAAACAGAGAATTTCATCTCTTAGCAAACAAAATCACTACTTAAAAGGAATCGCACCAATGCTATGCAAATGCAAATGATAAGAGAAACGTATTATTTCAAACGGTATGTGATTCTAAAAATACTTTTCACATTCCAACTCAAATTCATATCATCGTAAGAAAAATAATCTAAAAAATATTGTTGCTTCCAACTAAATCAAGCATTATGATACTTAACCAACAGTATAGTTACAGAAGCATAGGGTAGAAACATTTGTTGGCAATGGAAGGTCTAAGTAGCTCAATACTAAAGCCTGAGCATTATCAGAAGAATCCAGTTTAAGGAATTTGACTGATGAAGAACAATAACCAAGGCAGAAAAACAGGTCAGATTATAAGTTAATTATAACCTTCGTGAACACAACAAAGGTATTGCAAACCGAGGAAGGATGAAGGTACCATTTATTATGGAGTTGAGGGAATGCGGAATTCAAGGACAAAATGTGTTCCCACACAAGATCCCCAAGCATGGAAATGTATGGAAAAGTTGAGAAAGTAGGTTATCATACAAAACCGAAAAAAAATGTTCCTTAACAAAACAAACAAGTCTATTTTACTTGAAAATAAGAAGGTCTACCAAATTCTCGACTCAAGACCTCACATTTTTTCCCCATGAGAGAAGGCAGAATAGCATTGAGAGTTTTTTACACAGGGACGAGGTGTGTCAGGCATGGTCAGCAGCAGCGATCAAGCGAGGTTTGTGATGCTACCGGTGCAAGGGTGTCATCTTGGTGACGCTTCATCTTATTTCTATTTTATTTATTTCAATTTATAAACACGTTATCCGCGTACTGGGCCATATGTATACCAATGTGTAAATTGCTCATTCACGGATAGGTATAAATGAAATGACATTTCATCTGTTTTGCAGCCTTCTGAAAAATAATGGTTATCATACGAGATGAAATGTTATTATGTAATTGTACTTTTCACACTTCATAGGAAGGATAAAATGTATTCGAGCAATAAAGGAAAATACCCTTTTCTACTACTTACAGCCTAACAGGAAAGATGTCTTTAATGTCTCGAGAGTTAAGTCAGAAAGTTACTCTACTCTGCCATTTTACCAAAAAAAACCTAATTAAAAGGGTGAGTGACATAAATACAAAGCAGATCAGCCAAACCTACTGTGAAGCAGAGGAAGTGTTTCAATAGAGACATGATTTAGAGTGCAGTCATCGCTAATATAGATATTTTTTGTATTGTACTTAGTAAGACGATTCTAAGTTATAACTTGATCACTAATTTAACGTGACTGCGTGGAACTCGTGTAACCCAAGAACTTATAGATTGAAAATAAAGCACTCCGTCTCTCAAGTAAAATTTACCATAGAAGTGGTAACAGAGTCAATTTTATCTTCTTAAATTATTACTTCATTGACAACGGAAAAACAATTCAATATTCCTTCATAAAAGGCAACAAAACCCACAACGCCATAACAAACCCTCCCTTTGAATATAAAGCATTCAACTTCCCCATCGCCACCACGCACGAGGGTGTCTATGTACTGAATAGAAACACTTAAGAAGTACTGAACCAACGGAAAATTTCCGTAACACAATTTACTCCTGCGGCCTTACCCGACCATTCTAATACTATAGAGCGCTAAGAACTCAATGAATGCATTCGGTAAAATAGATAAATTAGTTCGGTGGAAATAAGAAATAATTAAAATAGATAATTAAGTTCAGTGGAGATAATAGATAATAAAATTCGAGGGAGATAATAGCTAATTAAAATAAATAATCAAGTTGAATGGAGAACGCATCACTCACGCGATGGCTTCGATCATGTCGAGTCCCATCTCGACGCAACAGTGCGCGTGGTCAGGCCGCGTCTCAGGCAGGCCGGAGACGCAGTAGTAGCAGTCACCCAGCAGCTTGATGCGCAGGCAGTGGTGCTCAGTCGCCAGCCGGTCGAACCTGCAAATTTTGTCCTGTGACTAGACTTGTGAAAGTTTCATTGAATTCGTTTCTTTCTGATTTGTTTAGATTAGATGTTAGTTTAAGCCTCCCTGACCGTAACAAAGACGTTCCAAAGAGAAGGAAGAAGAAAGCAGCATTTAGTATGGAGATAAGGGAACTTGGAAAATTTGCATAAAGGGCATAGAAACACTAAGTGAAGAAAGAAGTTCACAAAACATTAATATGAAACTAGGTGCTGAAAAACAGGACGGCAGTGAACCGGAAAAAGATGGTCCTTAACATAACAAAAAAACATTTCATTTCAAGAAAAAGAAGGTCATACCTGACTCTCAGCTCGGGACCACTCGACTTCGGCAAAATTGCATTGAATTCACTTCTTCATAGGAATGTTCAAATAACCGCATAAGCAAGCGCGGGTCAGAGTCATGAAAGCGTTGGTATATTTCATTGGTTGGGGACACACCTACACAACAGATGGAACTCTTTAAAAGCGTTTGTGTGAAATTCGAAATTGACAAGTCGTTTAGTCCTGCGAGATCTTGATGTTTTGAAATCAAACTAGTGCAATAAGCTCTTGCTTCGCAAATATTCGTTTATCCTGATGTTCCTTGGACTTTGCCTTGGATTGCCAGAAGTGGTAACAATACGAATAAACTGCATCTCCTCTTACTAGAATAAATTCAAGGAATAAAGAAAATGAGCAAATTCGGGTATTTTGTTTGCCGAGGGTTACTGGGCACTAGGTTGAAAAGTGAGGCAAGATGATAAAAATAAAAAACTGTGAGAATCTTCGAGGTGCAGGACACTCGTCAGTTTCAAAATGACAGTGTAACTCTTTGTCTGCAGCTTGAACGGCAGCGACAGTACAGGAAATAAGAAGTGTGTCAAGTGGGAAATGATAACTTGCGAGAAAAGTAGCGATACCCTTTTGGAGATCTGCTGTATAAGGTTAAGAACAAACCAGAAAATGAAAGGAAGGACTCACCTGGCGAAGAGTTCATTGAGCAGTCGCACGAGCTCCTCTGCCGTGCACTGGTCGGACAGCGTTGTGAAGCCACAGATGTCGGCGAACAAAATACTGCAAAAGCAATCTTTTTACAATAAATATTAATTAACCATCTATACATATTACATAGGCTAAGTGAATTCGGTTAACATAATTGTACACCTTAGAATAGCGTTGATGATACGACGCTCTAGAAGTCGCTGAACTTTTTTGGGCCCGTTGGTAGCTGCATTCAAATGTGTCCTTTGTACTAGGCTTAGAAACAATCTGACGAATCGCTTCTGTTCAATAAATTGTGTAAAATGTGTTTCATAATATCCACAGTGCTCCGCTTCCTCGAGACCAATACCGCCCACATTAGCGGTAATGCAGATGAATTCATCGCACCGTGAGCTTCCTGTCATTTTGTTGCGTTCCCTGATGCTGGAAAGCAACAAAGCTGGGCTCATCGAGCCACGTTGCCCAGTTCCACTCATTTTAGTTCAAACCTCGTGGTCATAAGCAAACTGAACGCGTCCTATGATGGTCACCAACACGAGTGGCTTCATTGTTGTAGCCCAACTTTTAGATCATTTTATAGGTTTATTCATATAGTTGTTCCTTTCTTCTTGTTGATAGCTCTCAATGTTATCGTCCTGTTGAATCAATTTCTCGCGTAACCTTACATGTTTTTTGTAAGATTCATTGAATTTGCTGGTGAATTTCTAGGCCGAAATTCGCTCTTTTCTCATAAACATGTACTTCAATAACAGGTGATCTCTAACACTGAAAATATCTTACTTCAGAATTTTTCTACGAGTAGGCTTGCCACTTCCTTCTCTGGCTCTGAAAATAACCCACTTGAAATAAAATAAACAAAGGCTTGAGACATAAAGATGAGTGATACAAAACAGCGTTTCTTTTCAGGCAGGAAAGGTCGTCACAGGCAACCGTGAACTCCAGGCAACAGGGCTGCCTCTTGACAGAACACGAGCTTCAAAATTATGGGATTTTCTACAAAATGATTCCGAGAAAAAACAATTATTACATTCAAAATTTTTTTTCATAATCTATGATTTAAGTGTCAACCATTTATATAAACATTTTGATGTACACCTGACATTGCTTTCACTTTGATTAAAAACTTTGTGGAAAAGAAACCACATTTTTGACACGGAAGCTAAATATTGATAGATCGTGATAGATACACCTAGTGAATGATGTATCATAAGTTAATGGTTTAAAAATTATCATCATCATCATCATCATCATCATGTGAAAATACGCGAGAGTGACTACGAATGAACAATTAAGTAATAGCATCAAAATACCATACATATTCCTCACCATTAATACAACGAAAGCAGTACAGCCCATGATGTTCTGAGCGGTTACGCAAGTCTAAAATTCGGACTAAAAAAGTTTCCTTCGCGTCATGAACAGAACGCATACAATCATAGCCAACGTTTATATCAAGGAGCATGAAAACGTAAACTAGATCATACCTTAAAACAGATCCTTCAGTTAAGAATTGTCAGAAAAAAGGCCCAAATGACACACAGACAAAAATCAATCCAACCTGCTGCTTTGTTCTAATTACGAAGACTCGTACGACAATAATGTCGTGGTTTAATATAGCTGAAACAATATACCAGTAACTCAGAAATCGTCAAACATTGATGAAACGATAGATGTTCCAGTTACATGGGAATCGTTAAGTATTGCTAGTAACTTAGAAATCGTTTGTAAATATTTCTGAAAGAATATACCAGCAACTTAAGAACCATTCTTAAAAATTGCTGAAACAACAAACCAGTAACCTAAGGATACCAAGATCGGACGGAATTCGCAAGTGGCGTGATCGCCAGCACGCACCTGACGTTGTCGTGCTGCATGATGTAGATCTTATGGAACATCGTGTCCTTGGGGATGCCGGCGATGTCGTTCATCATTTCTTTGGCCACGTGGCTGGGCAGCACGCTGAGCAGCAGCCGCTCCTGCGGGCAGGCAGGGAGATGGTCCTCAACCTCTCGAGTGGCGAGAGAGAGGGCCCTGAACACCTCCAGTGGCAGGAGAGAGGGCCCTGAACACCTCCAGTGGCAGGAGAGAGGGCCCTCAACACCTCCAGTGGCAGGAGAGAGGCCTCTGAACACCTCGAGTGGCAAGAGAGAGGGCCCTGAACACCTCGAGTGGCAAGAGAGAGGACCCTGAACACCTCGAGGGGCAAGAGAGAGGGCCCTGAACACCTCGAGTTGCAAGAGAGAGGGCCCTGAACATCTCGAGTGGCGAGAGAGAGGGCTCTGAACACCTCGAGGGGCGAGAGAGAGGGCTCTGAACACCCCGAGGGGCAAGAGAGAGGGCCCTGAACACCTCGAGTGGCAAGAGAGAGGGCCCTGAACATCTCGAGTGGCGAGAGAGAGGGCCCTGACCACCTCGAGGGGCAAGAGAGAGGGCCCTGACCACCACGAGGGGCAAGAGAGAGAGCCCTGACCCCCTCGAGGGGCAAGAGAGAGAGCTCTGACCACCTCGAGGGGCATGAGAGAGAGCCCTGACCTCCTCGAGAGGCAAGAGAGACGGCCCTGACCATCTCGAGGGGCAAGAGAGAGGGCCCTGAATACCTCGAGTGGCAAGAGAGAGGGCCCTGACCACCTCGAGGGGTAAGAGAGAGGGCCCTGACCACCTCGAGGGGCAAGAGAGAGGGCCCTGACCACCTCGAGGGGCAAGAGAGAGGGCCCTGAGGGGCAAGAGAGAGGGCCCTGAGGGGCAAGAGAGAGGGCCCTGAATACCTCGAGTGGCAAGAGAGAGGGCCCTGACCACCTCGAGTGGCACAAGAGAGGGCCCTGACCACCTCGAGTGGCACAAGAGAGGGCCCTGACCCCCTCGAGTGGCGAGAGAGAGGGCCCTGACCATCTCTAGTGGCCCACAGAGTGTCAGCGAACCTATCTGATAACAAAATGAGAGTCTGTGGCCTCTCAAATACTCAATAGGTCAGTCAACCTTCACCAGGCAGCGTGCGAGTCAAATGCTTTCTCGGTGACGGTCAGGGTCAAATACTATTGAGGGGACAGTGAGGGTCAAAGAACTTCATAGGTGACAAAGTGAGGGTCAAAAATCCTCAACAAAAATATCCATTAAATCGTTCGCATTCCAAAAAATTTACTAAATAATCACTCATCAAATTATGTCATGGATTCAGCATTTTATCAGATTTCATCAAGAATAATTATTAGACTAAATAAGTTAGTTTAAGCCTCCCTAACTGCAACGAAGGCGTTCCAAAACAAGCAAAGATGAGAGCACCATTTAACATAGAGTTAAGGGAAAGTGGGATCTATGCACAAGGTGTGTTACCACTCAAGAACCCCTGCGCAAAGAAACAGTAAGTTAAGAATGAAGGAAATGAGAGAAGGTAAAATTGGAAAAATAAAATTGGAGAACTTGAAAAACAGGATATCAATGAACTGAAATAGATTATTCTGAACAAAAAACAAGATTATAGGTTAGTTGAAGCCCCCCTTAACCGCTACAAAAAGGAGCGTATCGAAGAGAGGAAGGAGGAAGGCACCATTTAGTATGGATATTAGGGAATGCGGAATCTATGCAGAAGGGGCATAGAAACAGTAAGTTGGGAAAGAAGTTCATGAAACAAGATAAAAGTTGAAGAAGAAAGCAGTAGGTGCTAAAAAACAGGACAGCAGTGAACCGAAAAAGGTGGTCCTTAACATAGCAAAAAATATTTTATTTCAACAAAAAGAAGGCCTACCTAACTCTCAGCTCGGGCCCTCACACATTTTCCCCATGGGAGCGCTAATTCCCATAGATACAATAGTTGTAGCCCCCTGAAGGGTTACTCTGAACAAAACAAAAAAAAACATTCTTTTCCAACAAAAAGAATGCCTACCTAACTTTCAGCTCAAGACCTCAAAATTCTCCCCCTCCCCCCCCCCCCCCCCCCCACTAGCACTAAATCCTATACATTCTATGATTGTATCCGCTTGAGTGAAATTACGTAATAAAAAAGTTCAAATGATAATTCACAGCTAATTATGCAAACTCTATTTGACCTAATTAAATGCCTTCCAATTCCACGCACGTTTTCAGGCCAACGATCAAACACACACAACACGTGACTTTGGGGTCGAATTTAAGTGAAAGAGAGGAGTCCATGGAACAATTTAGAATACAATAAGCCTTGATGCTTCATGTATATTATTTATGATGTGTTAGCAACGTTTAATTCGGTACAATATCCAAGAGAAAAAGATTTATTTTTGTCTCAATTAAACATTGCACTCATGACACAGCTATTGTCTACTTCTGACGTTTCGTCTATCTATTCAGGATCCTTATGTTAAGAAAAATTTAAAACCCAAATTAGTTGAGTTGAATTATCATGTATCAACAATCATTTCTTCTTTCATTCAAAACACCGAATTTTTCAAAGCTAGGCAAGACCTTCTCAAGCATCAGGATTCTAAGAAACAGTCGTACATAATCGAATTTTATCAGACTCAAAATCAAACAGAGCTGACGACGTAAGAGCTCAGTAAGTTTTGAGACGCAGCACCTCAAGTCCTTAGAGCAGCCATCAGAAAAACGTACACCAATTTAAAGAGAAAATTAGGTTCAGCAACAAGTGTCAGTTGACTACGCAAATATCCTCCCCATCGCACTGGGTCTAAGCGTTTACGAACTTTGCAGCCTTCCAGCGCCTAGGGGCAATTATCCGAAATAGAGCTGTTGGGTGCAATTTGTTCACACATCGTATATTTAGGGCGTTCAGTGCACTCGACCTCAAGATTCGGTTAAACCATAACTCTGAAGTAAGTGTCGACGCAATATTCTCGCGACGCAAGTAGTAACTGCAGTTCACTGGTCGTTCTGGGCTGATTAACGGCCAGTTCAGGAAGACCAGCCTTCCAATTTCACAGAAAATCGGTACGATTTACAGTTCTTGACAGCCTGCAGTGAAGCACACATTGCACAACACTTGGACTCGAGATTACATCTCAGGTTTGAGAAGTAAAGCGCACCAGTTTCGATAACGTTTTTGATCCGTATACACCTTGGGTACTAACAAAATGGAAGTTGAGGATTTTTTTTCTCCACTTGATTGCAATTGCTGCACACCAAAGTTAATCGAAAAAAGGTGCTTGAAATAAGAGAAGGAAAATTAAAGTGAATCAATTATTCCAATGGGAAAAAAGAAAACGTTTTGGTAATACCGGTATAAATTCTTCGGAGGAACCGTGCTTCAGAGTTATTTCCGAGATTACCTTACAAAAAATGCTTACTAGAGAAATATTATACGATATCTCCTTTGCCAGATATACAACACACTTTCTCACGTAGAGACAGAACTATTACTCTGAAATAAAAGCGAGTTCTGTAGGCATATTTCCTTCTGAGTTTCCATGAAACAGTGAAACATGAGAAACTCAGCATGAGCATAGCAGCGGTACAGAATTAGTCTACTACTTGTGGAACAAACCAACAAGGGTCAACAAAAACCACTAAACTCAATGAGCACAACTTCAAATAAGCCACAATAACACGCTCTGAACTTCCTTTAAAAATTACCCTTCTAAACGCGCTCAGTTTTCATGGACACTTCGCCATAAAATCGCCGAATTCTGGCCCGAGTTCATGTTCGGTCGAAGGTGAGCATTACTGCCATCGTAATCCAAAACGGGAGCGGCCAGGACTGGAGTGAGGGGTCGGGTGCGACAGCAGTGCAATTAATGATTATGAATTATTTTTAGCCTCCCTTCAACACATCAAAGATGTTCAAAGAGAAGAAGGACGAAGGCACCGTTTAGTATGGAGATAAGGAAACGTGGAATCTATGCACAAAGGGTGTTACATGAATTGTAGAAAAACTTACACACACTCTGAGCATTGAAATTTCTCAAGGTAAACCAAAGATCATTCACATTCAGTAGCAAACCTATTCTCAGAACAACCGGAACATAGAAAAGGAGAACACAAACACAAAAATACTCTGAAGTCTCATAGCATTCAAACTCGAGGAAGAAAATTAAGAGGTTGAGTCGGGCAGGGCACGCATAGGCCTCTGAAGTTCAGTTTTGCTTCATAATATTGCCAACTTGGCGGCATTTAGTAGAGCTCAGAATGCCGGGCACGCATGCAAATATGGCCCTCAGCGATCCAGAGCAGCGCAGGTCGGGGACGGGCGAGCGACAGAAACAAGCTCGGTCGCCAGCACGACTGTGACCGTCAGAGAAACGTTAATAAATATATTAGGTGAGATTATCTGGAAGTTGAAAACCAAATTTAAAAATGGTAGATAGAATTGTCCGGAAGCTGTGGTACTACAATCATGGTTTAGGTTCATGATTAGTATTTAATGTCATTTCACATGAATCCAAGGTTTCAAAGGCAAAACCTTTCACTCGTGGAGCATAGAATTTGAAAGTATGTGTAGTGTGTATATGTGTTCGGCAGAGCCAGCAGTAGCGTTCGAAAGAAGTAGCGTGCGTGCTATGCGTCGTAAGAAAGTATTAAATTTGACTAAAACACGCAAAAAAATTCCCGTGGTACGTCAACCCTCAAAAAAAAATGAACAACGAGGCTAACGCAAAGAAAGCCCACCATATGGTAAGTTTTTTAAATGCTAAACCAATTCCCAAAACCACAGTTGTTTGTGCGTCAAATGTCGCTAGGCACATTCTTGATGGTCGCAAAGATTCTCTGCTGTGCTACAGAAACTGACTTCATCCTTATGCGCCTGATTATATTTTTAAGCGCACCTGATAACATTTTTAAAAGCCCCTCATTGTATTTTCAAAAACATTGATTATATTTTTAAATGCACTTGACTATATTTTTGAACGCACCTGATCATACTTTTGACATACTCGTGTATATTTTTAAAAGCAAAACCCTCTGATTATATTTTTAAACACCCCAGACTATATTTTTATATGCACCTAATTACATTTTTACAACACACCTGATTACATTTTAAAAAACAGCTGATTATACTTTCGAGCGTACCTGATCATGGTTCTCGCGCTGCATGTTGATCCTGGTGAAGATGCACTGGCGAGTCTCGAGGAAGGCCTTGCGGCGCGACGTCTCGTTGGGGTAGTGGCTGAATACGCCCGCCACGTTCACCAGCAGCAGCAACACCCCACTCGCACCCAGCTGCTCGAGGGGAGGAACATTTCGTTACCAGAGGCGTCGACATTCAAGAGAAGTGGAGTCCAGTTCTAATTTGTGTACGATAGTCCAAAAAAATTGATATAATCTAATTGATATTTTATAATGGTTCCCTCCACAGTAGTAGCGGTTAAAGATTGTAAACACTTTGTTACCAGAGGCGTGAAAGTTCACGAGTTGAGTCTAGTTCTAATTTGTGGAAGATAATCCAAAAGGTACTTTCGATAATCTAAAAGATATTTCACAATTGCTCACTCCAAGGTGATGGCGATCAAAGATAGAAATAGACTTGTTGCCAGAGACTGAATCATTCATGAAAAATAAAGTGGAGTTCTAAATTAAATATGCTAATAATATGAGGCATTTTTTAAGGGCTTACTCCACAGTGATGATGATCAAGCTGATAACAAAAACATTGTTGCCAGAGACTTGGCATCTACCAAGTATACACATTTAAGCTCATACTCAAATTCGCGGACAAAATGGGCAAATAAAAATCTATGGGGCAGCGATTACGTACCTAAGTTTGATTCTGATTCGCGAATTTGAAAGATCTCCGAGAGCACTTATGTCGTATAAGCGCAGAGGCTTGCAACTGTACCTCAGAGATGAGCGAATCTCAAATTTTAAAGTTTATACTTCGAAAGCACAATTTCAGAGACACAGAACAAGAATTGAGGACGCAAAGGCGAAAAGTATTTGAACTGAAAACGCGTGGGTTCTTGGTTGAATACGATAAATGTTGGCATAAATGCAAGAAACAAGAAACAAATGTTTCATGTCAGCCATTTTGCGCTGTTAGAATAGCGCAAGAAAAGAGTAGTGTTTCCGCGAACTCGTAACTCTGTTGTTACGGTTCTTGAAAAGAAGCATCCTTTATACTTGAGGCAAACTTTATTCCGACGCGATGATGAGATTCCGGAGAGCTTTGAATTCACTATCCCCTCTTTCAGTGGCTGAGGGTAGCTCTGGTATATGTGTACAGTACGACCCCAAAAAAAGTTTACTCATGTTTAAAATGTCATAACTTTACAACGAATTAAGATATTTTTAGTCTGTCTTCTTTATTCGACGTAGAATATTGTCTATTAGCGCATAGCACAGTTCATAACAGATATTACGGGGGCAGGTTATATGCCCTAAAATCCACAATTAAAGTGATCCGAAGAGGGGAAGGATGAAAGCACCGTTCAGTATGGAGTTGAGGGATAGGGGTATTTATGCAAAAGGTGGTTCCCACGCATGATCCCCTGCGTATAGACACAACAAATTTGAAAATTAGCTTATGATACATGATTGAAATGGAAGAAACAAGAAGTAGGTGCTGAAAAACGGGACAGTAGT
This sequence comes from Morinoia aosen, assembly GCA_030386875.1. Lineage (NCBI taxonomy): Eukaryota > Metazoa > Arthropoda > Malacostraca > Amphipoda > Talitridae > Morinoia > Morinoia aosen. The sequence goes on from CM059571.1 coordinate 2,211,686, forward strand.
GAACCAAACAAAATAATTGTAACATAACAAAATAACTATTTCACTTGAAAAAAGAAGGCCTATCTAATATACCCCTCGGGACAATTCATAGGAACGTTAATTCCAACAAATACAATATTTGTAATCTCACAGCAGAATTACAGAGCATAAATTACAAGGTAATCCGTTCATATAAAACTCTGATAACCTTGTTTTTTTTTGGTTGGTTGCTACCATCCACGCACTATCTGTAATAACATAAGGAATAATTTAATTGTCCAGCTTTTAATTATCCAGGGAATTTAAAACTTCCACGTGCTCTAAGTGGATACGATTAGGTAGAAATATTCATTTTAAGAAGAAAATTTTTCCAAAATTCGTAACATGTATCCTAACCCAATAGGTCACAGGTGGTTTAAAATGGCGACTTAGGATGTCGGCTGCAAATGAATATCGCGTGCTATTTCGACAACCTTTCACAAATAACACACGATACAACCAAAAGTTCAAAAATTACTCCCGCCACACCGATGCTTCTATGTATGATAAATTCAGGCAAAACCCTCGTTGAGGATATGGAAATTTTGGAGCAAAAATATTAAACTCGCGAGCGGCACCATGAGACCGAGAACAGCATTTGCGCGCTAGAAGAGCCGTAAGAGTGAGCCAGTCTCGGCACCGACGTGCTTTTACGAGAAAAAAATTCTTCCTCGCGCTCTAAAAGGCTAAGAGCGCCACGACTTAAGGATTCTTTTGGAGGCATTTAGTGAAGGAAATTAGCATGGAGTAGTTGGCGGTCTCTGCTGAGCAATAGGAAGAATTAGAAAGTAAAGCCATTGGCAGTCCCGAGACTCGTAATGATTCGTTTTTTTAACTGAAAAGAGCAGTTCTGAGTACTGGCAGCCGCAACACACGTAATATTACATCCATAAAAATGAAAAATGTTTCCTCAGTTTTAGTGTGGGATTGAAATTGGAGAATATGCCTCCTCCAACGAATAATATTCAAATAGAACAAAGATTGGCAGCACTCTACAGAATATTACACCCATCAAAATAAAATTATTTCTTCAGTTGTGCAGTTAGATTGGAACTAAAGAATATTTCCTTTCGCAGCGCCAGTGGAGGATAATTTTAAAATACAACGCATTTTAAACACAGAAATGATGGTGTGCTTGAAATGAAGGAAGATTAGTTTCCACATTTCGGTAATTACGCTGTACAAACGCATCAGCTAATGCACTTTCTGGCTTTGAAGAGATGGATTCTCGTTCACATGACCTGAAAGAATCACTGAGGACGGACTTTGCGCTTCAGAGAGCATAAACACTGAACTGATACCTCGATCATACAGCAATGCACATGTATTTACAATACGCAAGGAGTATTTAACCGCACCCTAAATGTAAACGTTTCATAGTGTAATCTATTCTCCATTAATCACAAGTGCAGCTTTCATTTGAGCTCAGTAAGGCAATCACCAACAAAACACAGAGTAAAGTGTGCGATTCATTGGTGCAACACGGGCGAAAATTGTGGGCGCCTCAATTCGCACAGCTCATTATACAACACACGATTAATCACGCAAAAAAAGGCAACAGCGATTTATTTACCGTTAAAAATTATAGCCACTCGCATCAAACTTCACTCCACTTAACAAAGGGTGTAAAATTCTTAGCCTTGAACTCACAGCTGCAACTGCACCTGATGAGAGCTGCGGTTATGCATATAATTGCAGCTGCAAGTGTGCCTCGCAGTTGCAGCTGTGCGCGTGCCTGGTAAGAGGCGTTGAGCGCACAAGAGACTGCAGCCGTGAGCGCTCTAAAAAGCTGAAGCTGTGAGCACTCTTGGGAGTTGTAGCCATGAGCGTACCTGGTACTTTTGCTGAGAGCGTTTCAAGTACTTGTAGCTGCGAGCGCACAAAGCAGTTGCACTCTACACCTGAGTCTAATTTGCAGATATCAATGATCAGTCTGAAATATATACCTATAGTTGAAGTAATCTAACGCTATTCCTAAAAAAGCGCCAGTCCCCATAGCATACAACAGACAAACCCAACCAATCGCCTATCTTACATCACCTGAAGAAAAATTTCTACAAAAAAAACAGAACTTGCAAACTAGACAACCGGAATTTTTCCCCTATGGCAGCGTACCGCTGAGTGCGACATCACGCTGTACACTGTGTTAGACTCACGTGAGCCGCATTCCATAAGTGCATTTGACACTCGACGCACTTGAATTGTAAGAAGAAATAAAGCGTATTATTTACTCAATGAAAGAAAGAGAGCGAATCTTGAAGCCAGATCATATCCCTGAGGGAAGTAGAACGCCCTTTTTTCTCAGAGTGAACTGAAAGAAGTGTTTTTAAGTGAAAGTGAAGAAGAAGATTTTTGTCTCTGAGCGAAATGGCAACTACATTTCTACGTGTGAATTGTTAATTTCTCTAGGTGCAATGGCAGATTCATTTGTCTAGGTGCAATGGCAGACTCGCTCCTTTGCACAACCCGGCACGCCCACTTGCACACACGAGCCGCACTCGGAACTCATTTCCCGACAGAATAAGGAAGTCCTAACGGCTCTCCGTTATCGTAACTTCAGGATGTAGCTCGCCCGTAAAACCAAATCTTGAACCCATAAATTTGGTAGAAATTGACTTCTCCCAGAGAAGGTTATTTGTGGACCAATAAAACGCTAAAGATTTGGCCAATATTCCGACATCAAATCTCGCGGAACTTTCTAACAGCCATTACAAAGTTGGAAGCCGCTCCGGCGGTGGAGACGGACCAGTCAGCGGCGCATCTTGCACGGATGAACTCAGAGAATATCCTCACCCTTTTTTCTTAATTTTGAATAAAATAATACAGACAGAGATGGAATGGTTACTAACTCATTTTGGTACACCTTTTGCTGCGGATAATCCTTGAATACGCCTAGTAAATAAATTCGAAGTTCCCAAAATATCAATGGTTTGAAAATACAGGAGGCGTTCGATAGTTTCCAATGTATTTGGAAATAATAGTTTAGGCAATTTTGATGGCCGTTGCTAATAATCAAAGCCAAATCGAGCGGCGCATTACGTTAATATCGAACACTGAACGATTATAAGTATAACAAATTAGATTACATAAACTTTTTATTTATTTTAACTCTACAGTTTAGCTCAAGCTTCAAACTATAGAATGTGTTTCCAAGAGAGGAAAGCGGAATACAACATTTAGTGCGGAATTAGGGGAACGAGGAATCTATCTCTAAGGTGTCATACGCTTCGAAACAGGAAGATTAAAAGACGTTTATGAAGCAAGTTAGAAGTTGCAGGAGAAAGTAACGGACGCTGAGAAAAAATTCGCTAGTCAATGTAAGAAATATCCCGTAACAAAACAAAATCCTATCTTATTTAAAAAAGACTTATTAGCCTTCAGCTTGGGAGCTCACATCTTCCCCTAGGAATGCTAATTCGGAATGATACAATAATTGTATCAGGTAAAATACAGCATATTTTGTGAGGCCTTCAAACGTAATTCTCTGAATCAAAGTATCATGACATAACTTTTTGTTACATCGAAACTATGATACTGTTCAAGTTTAATTTTAAAATGCAAACTCTAGATGTGTACACCTATTAGGTCGACTGAAATGCTGGAAAATCTACACACTCGCAGCGATCTAGACGACAGGAATGCACACTTGCAAAGAAGACACGAAGTTCCGATTTAAAAATTGCGGTTCGAAGAGACTAAATTGAGGTCCACGCGAGAACTTGAGGGAAAGCACGCTCAAAAATCGCTAAACTCCGGCCGGAAAAACTAAATTCTAACGTCAGGCGTGATATGAGGCGGCAGAGGCGAGGAAGTGATGCCAGAACACGTGAGACGGTGTCTGGCTTTACATCATGACGACAGGCACCCGTAGCATTGCTTGGAATAGATTAGGTTACATTAGATGTTAGTTTAAAGCTTCCCCAACCACAACAGAGGCTTTCCAGAGAGAGTAAATAAGGAGGTACCGTTTTGTATGGATTTTTGTCCCCAACCACAACAGAGGCGTTCCAAAGAGAGGAAAGAAGGAGGTACCGTTTTGTAAGCATTTTTGTCCCCAATCACAACAAAGGCGTTCCAAAGAGAGGAAAGAAGAAGGTACCGTTTTGTATGGATCTTGTGAGCACGTTTCTTAAGTTAAACATGCGAGCATCAAGCTTGAATATGAGGTAAATTTCCAGAAACTAAAAAGAATCGAAAATTTGTCAGCAATAAAAGTTAGAAAATATAATCACAGTATCTCTCTCACCGATTCCCTAAAACAAGACCAGTATAATTAACAACAAGTTCCTGTACCAAGTGAAAAACAATTATGTGAAATTTTTCAACAGAAATATTTGTGTTTAGAGCATGGATCCTGTTTTGGCCAGCGCGCAATACTTCACACCGATTGGCTACAAAGAAAAATGAATAATCGTACTTGAAATGGCGTGTAAACAGCGAAGTTGTAGACCTGCGTTGATGACAGGAGTATGAGGGGAGGCCTAACACCGGAAGCTGATCACCGATCACCCAGTTGCAACAAGCGCTGTTGATTCCCACTGAATAAAACACGCTCATGGCCTGGACTTCAAAACGAGAGTTGCCCTAACTCCACCAGCCCCTAATTACGACATTAATTGACCCACACAAGCACAGCGAGCAAAGAAACGACAGATCGAGCAAATTAGTTCAATTCTTTGCCCGGAAAAAAAAGTGATTATTCAGGGTACGTACGACTCATTATAATTTTAATACCATATTAACGTTAAACCACGCATAAGGTTAGGATTTAGGTGAAACGCGTCCTAATGAAGAAAACTGTTCTAAATTTGAAGATTTGATTCGAGTGGGAAGTGAAAATTGGCCTTCAGTCGAAGCATTTCTGCTTTTACGGTTTGAGTTCATATCGGAAAATAGCAATAGTGCTGGGACATGAGTATCTCCAATACTGGAACTTTAACAAAAACAACGAAATTATGATGTGAAAAAACTGAAAACCGTGCATCGCCAGTACAAAAAATAAAAAAGCCATTTTCGCTAACATTTCAGTGATGCCATAACGGAGAATGAAAATAGAGAGTACAACTAGTTTACAATTCATGTCAATTACATGGAGATTAGATTTGATTTTAGTTTAAGCCTCACTAACCACTGACAAAATGTTCCGAAAAGAGGAAGGAACCATTTAGTATGGAGATAAGGGAATGCGGAATTTATGCAGTAGGTGCTGAAAAACACGACAGCAGTGAACCGAAGAAAGGTGGATCTTAACGCAGCAAAAACGTTTTATTTCAACAAAAAGAAGGCCTACCTCTAACTGTCAGCTCGGACCTCTTACATCTTCCCCTGAGAGTGCTAATTCTCAGAGATACAATAGCTGTATCCCCTGAGATGTGCTAATAATATGGATACTAGGCAATCAATTTCTTTGTATTTTTATAGGAAATAAATTCTTTTGTATTTTCATTTAGGTCGTCTATCACCAGCAGGGAATGATTTGCCAACAATAGACTCCCAGACCCAACAGCGAGAGAGGAATGAAATTCACAAAAAACATACCGCCTTCTGATCTCAATTCCACCTCATCTGCTGTCATCTCCACCGCATGCAAGCATGCAAGCTCATGAATTGATCGATAGAAATCACCAGGAAATTTTATGGGCGAAAATTTTTACGATCGAATAATAAAGGAATCTATACTATAATAAGAGCCTCGTCCGTCCGTCCGTCGGTCTGTCCGAAGCCAGCCTGCAGTGTGTGATGAGCGTATCTGTGAGTTTAGTTTATTAGTTAGTTTAAGCCTCCCTATCCTCAACAATGAGATGTAAAGAGAGGAAGGAAGAAGGCACCATTTAGTATGGAGTTAAGGGAACGTGGAATCTATGCAGAAAGGGCACAGAAACAGAAAGCTAAGAAAGAATTTCATGAAACAAGAAAAAGTTGAAGAAGAAAGTGGTAGGCGGTGAAAAACAGGACAGCAGTGAACCGAAAAAAGATGGTCCGTAACACAACAAAACCTATTCTATTTTAACAAAAGAAAGCCTACCTAACCTTTAGCTCGGGCCCTCACATTGTCCCCCTGGGAGCGCTAGTTCCCATAGATACAATAATTGTATCCCCCTGAGGGGAGCGTATCTGTGATACAAGCTCCAGCCCTATATATTTTGACGGGCCGTGTTCACGCGGCCTCATCAACTCTCGAGAGATTGAATCTTTTTTATTTCTTACAGCCTTTCTTTCATTGCGCCTTCTTTCTTATTTCAAATAAAGGGGGGTGGACTAGTAAATATAATTATCACATCTTGCTCACCCGCCGCTATGCATTAAATTGCGCTATGTCCTTTTCATCTCTTACATCTATGTTTAGTTCCTAATTGCGCTACCATCATGATGTGGCAAACGTATTTCTTAGCAATTTCGGTATCTTCGCGGACCAATCAAATTTCATCACCTTTGTGTTCAGAAGTTATGAAAAACCAACATGTCGGCTTGATGCATCAGATTTTCGGATGCAGTATTTCTTCTCTTTTTACTTATGACAGCTCAGTATTTGACAACACTTTACCCCTAGGAAATCCTGGGAAGAGGTGCACTTTCAAAACTAAATTCAATTTCTATTCAAAGATTTCAGTGACACAACCTCGGGATTTCAGTCCAGCTTCCAGGAATGGTCTTCCAGATCGCTGATGTGTGATGAGGACGAACGAGAGGAAAATCTAAAAAAGTTCGGCTTGGAAATCAGAGAAAAATCGCGCTGAAGATTGATGAGTGGGTAATTTTCAGCAAAGGTTCTTTAGTCTCATTACTTTCCGGTGACAGAGAGTGATAGAAAATCGCAGACAGTTGCACTTTTCGCGCCATCTCCCTCGCAGGAACAAACTTATTTATCTAACAGAAACTGGATCACGCTGGCTAGACTAAGAAATACCACGGAATAAAAAAGAAATTGATTTTTTTTCTCCTGAAGCATTTAGCAATAAAATCTTACTGAATAAATTGAACTAAAATCCAAAAGAAACTTAAAAATAGCTTTGAAAAAGAGCATTTTCCCTGTTCAAGACATAGAGCGTTCCTGAAAAAACACTCTAGCATAAAAAACGGGAGGAAAATATTTCAGAACACCACAATCATTAGAATGCGCTGATTGATTAATTTATTATAATAAAGTTTTGGCCTCCCTTTACCACAACAAAGATGTTTAAAGAGAGGAAGGATGAAGGCACCATTTACAATGGAGTTAAGGGAACGCGGAATCTACGCACGAGGTGCATAACAAGAGAAAGGTTAGAGGTTAGAGAAAGGCCAACGTGACAACCATGGTTAAATAAACTTAGTCAGAAGGATCACTACTACAATGGTAACCGGGTTACCATTGGACTTCAGGGTTACATTTCATATCAAGAATCCCAAACCTGAGAATTTTGGTTAGAAAAAAAGCCAGCATGGCAACCAAGGTTAGGACTGGTCAACACCGCGGCTCGTCGCGACGCGGCCAGACGGACGTGTTTGGCGAGTCTCCGCTTCCCTGAATGCCATCTCGCCAACCACACGAAAGAAGAACTGCCAAACACGCAAATCTTCCCTGAACAAACCCATAAATATTGAGCCAGGACAATGCAAGGCCACTGCTATAGGAAACGCTGAAATTACTTTTAGCTAACACGCAGAGTGGTTACTGCAGGTATTCACTTCAAATGAGTACATATCTGAATAGAAGTCATTTTTGGAAAACGCATACCCAGAGATGAGCTGCAAAAGGTATAAAAATAATAAAATAATTAATACTAACGGAGTTCACATTAAGTCTATAAATACTGTAATAGCCCGAATTAAAATATCTGAAATAGAAAAGTGAAATTTATTGACGAACACCACCTTTCAAATGAATAAAAAAATAAAAAACTCACCGAGTAAGAAAAGGAATTTCTTGGAGCAACGCCATCAAAATTCTCTGTTCCCTTCAGCGCAAAACAAAACGCGAGCTGCTTCATGCGATGCTGACGGCACTCAAAAATCGACATTCATGACCGGAATCACGACCCCCAAGAAACTCGAGTCCCAAACGCCCACTACTGCAGTGGTTCTTACCCTGGGGGGACACGAGCCTCCTCAGTAAAGCCTGACTTTTCCCATTTTTCTTTTCGACAAAAAAGTGAACTTTTACTGTTGAATATGTTCGAGGACCTATTTACAATATTCTTCATTGTGAGCTCTTATTTACCACTCCATCTGCACACAATTTCCCCTGACAATTCTTAAGGGGGCGTGGGAATAATAAGGTTAGGAAGCACTGCTCTACTGCGTTGCACCATACAGTGCCCTTGCATGCGCTGCTGCCGCTCTGTATTTCGCTTAAACAATTGTTTTCAGCAACTGAATTGATTGACACATTCGCCTTTAAATAAAATATCAAGAAAAATTCATTTTAATAAATATCAACGTTTAGAATTCACTAGATGTTACTCAATTACAAAGACTTTAGACACAAGAAATCCTTTTAAGTTCAACTCCATGTTACATGATAATTTAATCAACGAGATATAACATGTACACTTTATTTCACGATTACGCTCTTTCGTAAGTGAACTAACGAAAAATTTTTGAAGAATTTTTTGCTAGGCAATATCGGTCGCTATGCAGGCGAGACAAGCCTTTCAACTCACTAAACGCTAAAGAATAACGACATTAAATCTAATTTTCAGACTTGAAAAAATCTGCAATCATGTATGAAGTATATAAAATTAAGTACGGTCATCAAAAACGTATAACAGTTCCAACAACTACAATAAAAACAATAAAAAATTATACAACTCAATCGGAAGAAATATAATCCGAAATTCATGAAAGAATCTTTAGAAAACACCCAACCACCGGCAGCACTAAAAATCAAACTTCGGAGATATAAACATCACAAAATAACTCTTCTCAACACGGCAAAAACCTCTAGGGGAATACCACCCACAGCTGCGGGGAGTCTATCCGATGCAGGCAGAAGTTAGCCAGACTCGGAAAGATCAATTCAACAAAATTTCCACGAGAAAAATTTGCTCAAGTTATGGAGGCGCAATAGTTTCATCAAAAGTTTCTCATAAAAGCAAAATTGAAAGTTCGGTCATGGGTTCCTTGGCGTATTTTTTAGTTACATCACCTCATCTAGATTGGATGTTAATAGATCACACCCCCCAATACATCCAATCACGCGTATTTTGGGAAGGAGGTACGTAAGTCAAAAATAACGACCATATTTGTTAGATTTCACAGAGCAGAATAAAAGAATGTTCTGCAATAAATTTATGACTCACAGCTCCCACATGCTCAAGTCTTGAGTACATTTAACCAAATTTGATTAAGAAAGAATACAGAAACTAAAACAAGCGTACTCACTATGTTTTTAGAAGCATAATTCAAGGAAAAGTTAAATATTGGCAAATTAATACTTGTTTCAGGCATTGACCAGAACCAACAGAACCTTCTGTAATGGTAAAAATTAGAGAACTAAAAGCGTTATAACATTTCTTAAGAGGCATGATTAAGATTACTTTTCAAAAATCTGGAACCGGCTCTTCCAAAGAGACTGCAACTCTGTTGAGAACACATATCGCACGCCAAAACTTGATTAATCACAGGGACGAAACCCCCAAGTCCTTACTTTTCACTGGAACGAAGAGCAGCGTTCAGTAATTTACTCAATTTGAGTCAGCCTTATGCTTTCTCTACTGTTTGGAAAATTGAAATTTACAAGGTGAGGGCTTTCCTACATAAAAATACGCTTAGCGCTCGCATAACGATGTTCTTTAATGTTTCAGAAGGGAAATATTTCAAGGAGCTCCCGAGTTACTCGTAAAGCGAGCCTAATTCCTGATTGGAGCACAAGCAGCTACCTTAATTAGCGCGTCTGCTACGAGCCATTAAGAATTTCCCTCTTCCCTAATTTGTAATTAACCCGGAGCCGTAATGCACTATGCAACCCAGCCATTGCGTAATGCGCACCCAAGCTAAATGCCCGGGCGAAACAAGAGGGACATCCACGTTTGAGAACAAAGATGGATTGCAGTAGCCAGCCAATGAGGTTTTGTGCGAAGGCTTCAGAGACGATGAGTGCTGGCATCCTCTGTGCCACAGCGATAGCATGATGAGAGTAGCAGGGAAGTGATGACAAACAATCCGAGGCTAAAGCAAAAACTGACTCAAATATTGCGGGAATTTACCATATTAGGAAATGGCGTTCCGACAGAAGCATCGTGGTGGTCTTGCGAAAAAAATATAGCAAGGAGACAATTCTTGATAAAAATAAACTACTCGATAACATTTCATTTGAGCAAATAATAGAACGAGGAAGAGACAACAAGAGAACAAACGGAAAAGGTTATGGTCAAGGTTAAGAGAGGTTATGTTTTGACAGAATAGGCTTAGTTGCGATTGGTAACGATCTATCAAGACCATTTTGTTATACGCGGTGCGTAAATAAAAAAAAAACTGATTTTTTATTACGTCCAGGAAGTATTCATTATAAAGTGTTCACTTAATAGTGATCAGTTACTATGAAAGAAACTAAGAACGTTTTCATGTAACATAACGATGTAACTTTTATAGTAAGGTGGTTTCGTCTACGCGTCCAAATTTCTCCTGCGACCCAGGAATAGACAAATATTGTAGGCTCACCGTATACTAAGGGTAAAGCATCCTAGCCAAATCAAGCCGAGCCAGTGTATTACATTGACTGGGTAAATATCTTTGGCCAAGCAGTGCGTAGGAGACTTCACTGATAACCGCATAAACTTCATTGGACTCATTTAAATAAGTTAGTTTCAGCCTCCCTCATCTCAAATAAGATGTTCAAAAAGGGGAAGGATGAAGACACCGTTTAACATGCAGTTAAGGGAACGGGGAATTTACGCGTAAGGTGTGTTCCCGCGAGTACAACACAGTTGTTGCACTCGCTCGTACACTCAGCTGCTGTATTCGTACACAGAAAAGAACACAGTACATCAGAAAGCACAGGAGTGAGTCCAACGTTTTTGCACGGAAATTGAACTTCGCAATCAGAAAGCGAGTATGGAGGCCTTCGAACGCATTTCCCTCGACTCGCATGTTTTAAACAGAAACTCAAAAACATTCCAATTTTTATGTTGTTCAGCGTAAAATTAAAAACATAATATGTTTACATGATCTTTAAGAAAAAAATTTTCCTGGAAAATTTACAAGCACATCAATACGCCGTCTTCATTAGGAATAAAAGAACTGGCGATGGGCTGGAATAGCAATTGTATCATACAAAACGGGCGTCACGCTGAGCTAGCACTGAATTTATTGGTACTGACATTACACTCTCTTTGATTAGTAGGGCAGAAAGAAATAAGAAACACAATCTTAAGGATGCACAATATTGTTCCACATGCAAAAGACTTTACTTCCGTTCAGTGATTTTCGAAATTTCTTAGAGAGCAAAAAATCTCATCTTTGAGGTATGTGCCTCACGAATTGGGCAGCCTGGAAAATGGTCAGGTCATAGTTCTTGATGAATGAAAAGTCAACTATCGACTCCAAACACGTGCAGCTCAACACAATTCAGAACTTGCACACCTAAAAGCACTCATAAAAACTCATGGGAAAAATAATCAACGTATAACGCATAACTCTTGACGACTGAAAAGTCAACTATCGACTGCAAGCAAGTGAAACTCAATGTACTTCTGAACTAGGACACTTCAAGCACTCGTAAAACCTTGCAGAAAAAATCAACGTATAAGAACTGAGCAGCTTTGAAATGAACGCTAACTTGCCAAGCGCTACATTCACAGCTGACAACTCATCCTTCAGAGCAGCAGAAGGACGCAGACATAAAGCTGTTTGAAATGCGGAAAATTCAGCTAAAACGCGTAAAATCTCCAAGTTTGCGTCTTACAGGCACTAAATTCTATTGAAGATGGTCATAAAAACACTTTTTATTGCTGTAAAATGCTCTGTTCAGGGAAGGAGCGCTCACTAAAAATCTTCAACAGAGATGAATATGGAGCTCTTTATTTACTGCTGCAAATGAAACTGTGATTTTCATCGACAACATGACTCGGAACTCGGCTAAGTCATCTCACTATCTTAAGTTCTCCTCAACAGACCTGAGCTTCGCATTCAAGCACCGCAGCAGAATGTATTTCAACGTTTATTTTTATAATGTATTTCCACGTGTATTCTACGTCCTGTAGGATAAACGTACGTACGATAACAATAATATTTTCCCTTTTTATTTTCATTTTCGCATATTTAGTTTAGAAGCAGACGCAACCCTTTAAAGATTCCTTGCCCAGTGTTCCAGGGCACCTTCAACTTTAAATAAAGTATTACAGCCTAGGGTTCAAGCGTATTCAGTAAGTTGTCTAAATCAATTTTAGCCCAAAGCCATCGAGAGAGGAGGCTTGCAGAAACTTTGATGAACGCTTTGTTCCATATAAGCTTCTAAAGGTGGTCCTAATTTCGCAATCGGGCCACTACCCAGCAAAAACCTCGATTTTGTATACGAAAAAAATTCATTAATCCATTGAAACATCAATAACATTAATATGTCTCACAGATGCGTTTCGCAAAATAATAACAATAAAACTCGGAGCACCAATAAGCATCAAAAAAAATTTAAATTGGAAAAAAGTTATCTTGTATTAAGGTCCATAAAAGACTTCGGCATTTCATTCGGAGTTTTGACAAATATTGTAAGATATGATCAACCCTGAGTCCAGTGTACTTTCCGACCTCCTACCCCGATATCGAAGATGAACTTAGACTCGGACCATATTCCAGATCAACGCCCACTAGATCGATAGAATTTATAGACATGAACTCGTTACAGCCAGCTGACTCAGCGACCGAAAATTGTATTCGGTTCAAGAAACACGTAATCATGCGAAAGGCTAAATAATTCCTAATAGATGGACTTCAAGAGATCGCTCAACAGGTTGGTGTACATTCAGGTATTTTTTGAACTCATGGATGATCAGCAAAAAAACTAGAGTTATTTTCGAAGCTGTCTTGCGACCTACCCTGAATTATTTTACATGAGATACGAGCGTGAATAAGGGCAAGGATTCCGGAGCCCTCATTTTCAAAGTAAATCCACTTTAAACGATATTTTTGAAGACTTGACAGTAAACCGCTTAAAAAATATTTTGTTTCAATGTTTCTTTCTAAATAACGAAAAATTCAAGAAGAAATCACGCGTAAATGAACCTAAAAACGAATTTTCAGATTTGCGCGTTAGCGAGTGAATGTACGAGTATTTTGAATTCTAAGCATTTTCCTCTTTATTTATTTGTAGCTCATTGTTTCCCTGTCCAAAGAAATTTAATAGTACTAATAATAATTACTATTATTAAGTGCATTTTTGAAAGTTTCTTGCCAGGCATAAAATTGAGCTATTCTACACAAGCACTGCAACGAAAGCGTGTAGCCTCAAGAACGTCTTAATGGAAACACTCCACTCTAAAAACTTGGCGTATAAATTTCGGTCGTACCTTCGCTGGCAAAATGTACTCAATACGCAAAACCAGTATTTACATTTTATTGCCCTCCATTATTTCGAATGTCAAAATTCTTCTCTAAAATCCAAATGACAATTTATTTCGAACATTTGCCTCGCTACACACTATATCCACTGTAGATACCTTCGAGAGCCACAACATAGTTCTCTGTACGCAATGATGGAACGTACGTATAAATTTCTGACGTAATTTCCATGACAAAATGTATTCGATACGTAAAACAAGTATTGAAAGTGCTCTGTACGCAATGACGGCAGTGAATCAATAATAGCAGAAACATAAATCAGAAAACCTGGTTCTCGTTGCTGCGACGACCGCAGTCCACAGCCACAAAGCGACACTCAAATTTCCAGAGCTTCCAGAGACCCTACTCCAGTCAGGCGCTGGAGCAAAGGCCTGCCTTCCGAAGAGTCCTTGACAAAGTCGCCAAAATACTGGTCGAGGCCGCAGGCTCAGAAGGATCACGACTTGTCCAAACGATATTGGGAGTTAATGGTCGTGAAAATCGCAATAATGTTATTTAATGAGGTCGTGTTCAGCTTCATGCCGTGCATATGCATGGGATATTGTCACGGCATTTCTGAGAGGAACTCCAGCTGGCCACATGCGAGGTTAACGGGTGATAACGCCAAGAATTTTTCTTCAATACTACACACCCAGGAGAGTTTTCGAATGTAATTTTTGAGAACACTATTATTTTATTATGAAATGGCAGAACATCGGTCGGCAAAAATCATAAGTTACACGAGTGTTAACTTAATCTAAAAATTAAATTAAAATGAAGGACACTAATGGAGGAAAATCTTTATAGAAAGAAGTTTAAAAGAGCCCTGCAGAGTCTAGAGGAGGCAGGTAACGGGAACCTAGGGCAAGAATGCTTTGCTATACTAAGTGTCGCTATTAGAGCCCAAGATTATTATATAAGAGTACGACCGAGTCTCTGTCGAGTGCAGAGCAGGTTGCAAATTCAGTGAAAACCGACGCAAAACTCCGCAGACAATCTTATCATGCGTAAAAATCACATTGGTGTTAAAAACGAAAATGTGCATGATTACTGAGAAGATGGAGTTACAAAATACACCTGACATGCGTTCCCCATCTAGTCTGAAAAAAGCTAGTCTTTAAATGTGAAATCATGAAGTCTGCAAGGCGACTTCAATTACGGGTAAAGTTTCGTACAACTTTGAAAATTTGTGACATAAATCATGTATACTGCTGTATGTGTTCAAACAATACGTGTGTGATCACGCATGTTCAAATAATACGTAGGTATGTGTTCAAGCAATACAACTAAGTATTGTACAAAGTGTCATGCTGTTCAAACCAAGAGAACTCCACGATAGTTACGAGAGAATAGACTGCAGTTTTCTTCGCCTCGGCCCTAGAAGAAAATCGATACAATTGGATGTGATCCATCACTTGTTGTGTTCCACAAGTTCCACAAAACCGACATGGAATCTCCAAAAACTACGCTCAAATTTCCTCGAGTTAAGATTCAGCACTCATTAGATGATAAGGATTGGTTGGTTCTTTTTAAGCAAAGAGGTTAAGCAATTTATTTTGAGCTCCTGCACAAGATCCTCTGCGCAGAGAGACAGCAAGATAAAAAGAAAGGCTATAAAACAAGATGAATATTGATGAAGAGAGTCTAATGAGCTGAAAAACAGGACAGCAGTGAACGAAAAAAATATGTTCTTCCATAGTATAAAAAACGTATTTTATTTTAACACAAGGAAGGCCTTATTAACTCTCAGCGTGGGAACTGATATTTTCCTCCTGGGAGCACTAATTTCTCACAGATACAATGAGAGGAACGCTATGAACGAAATTTCAGACAGCGCAAGCGAGCAAGAAAATGAAATGCATCTAAACGCATTTTCATGACATTGAAGATCAAAGTCCAGAAAATGAAAGAAATGAAAAAGAAGAAGCATTTCTAGCAGCCTTGCGTGAAAAACAACGCTTGGAAACTTGGCACCTGAACTCAAGCAAGCTCTAAATTTCTAATGCAATCCCACAAGCCGTCAAGAACTGAGGAAAGTTTGGTAATGCTGACCTACTGAGTAGAGTCTTCGTCTCTAAAGTTACATGGAGATGCGCACTTTTTGAACGTCTCTCGGACCTTAAAACAGCTGGTTGCAAAATTGGTTAATATGTGAAAATTGTCAAATACATTTCTGCGTCGTGTAAGAGCTACTGATACCTACAAATTACTCGACCTGTGGATAAAATACACCCTGGACATACTTCTCAAGTAGCCTCTGACCCATTTGTAGAATGGGATGAAGCATCGTAGATTGCTCCACAACCTAAATTTATTTTGAGAACGCACCTCGAAAAACAAGCGCTGACATAATGAGATCATTTACCACGTTGTGGTCGGTGAAAAATCGAGAGTAAAGCGTAACTAGGAAACAAATTTCAAAGTTTCGATGGGGAATCAAAGTAGGACAAATAGAAGCTCCGATCGCACTATTAGTCAACATCATATCGACTGGAGAAAAGTTGAGGCAGAAAAATTCTGCCACGGCGCGGCAACATCGAAGTCTCCAAAAGTTACACTCTCGTGGATGTCCGTGAGTGAACAGGATTTATGGACACTGAAGTGGCACCTGCGGAACTGCCTAAGCCCTTTGACTGCGACGTGAGCCACTGGTTGTACACGGAGGCCATTTTCATAATGCTGCTGAACGACCAGTAGTCACAAACCAAATTTTCATAAATACTTCATCAAACCAAAATGAAGGCTCGATCCAGTTAAAGTTTGCCATTTTCAACATTGCTTTCTGCAACTGACGCTGAATTTAAGTTGAATATTGAACTTCAGTTTTACCTGCCGCAGTCAACGCGTTCATCCTTAAACGTTAGCATTTTTCCACTCAAATTATCATTATAACTTCCATGATTAGACTTACTCTAGCATCGAGTAGAGACCGACATTAGAATAAGGAAGGAGCTGCCACTCGGCAGTGAACTCCAAAGAACACACTAGGGAACAAATTCAACAAGAAATACAATACATTGAGGCTATTTTCAAAAGTGAACCGAAAAGTCTTCGGGGCGTTAAAGGTTTAATTCGAAAGGTAAAGCGGAGGTCATTCGTGGGCGAGTATTTGTCAAATACACAACGTGTTCGCCTGGAAGGTCGACAAATTTCTCACGGAAGATAAATACTAAAGCGAATACAAAATATTGTCATGTACACAAGAGACGAAAGCGAGAAAGAGGTCTCCGAAGAAAACAAGCACAATAAAGGATCTAATTGCGGAAGTTTAATTTGATTGATTTTCCCATAACCCGATACTGCGGCAGCCGAGTCGAGAACATTAAATGGTTATAAAAGTCTCAAAGTTCTCGTAAAAGATGAAATGAAAGCATTAAGTTAGTTTTACGGCCACTCTTTAGAAAATCAGCTTCGCTTTCCCAAGCTCCTTACCTAATGCAGAAGAAAAAATCAAGAACTTGGACTTATGAATGACACTTTTATCACTCACAATGAATCAAGAAGTTTCTAACATCCAATTAGGAATTAAAAATTCGAAATGCTTGAACTTTCATTCAGAACACTTCAAATGTTACTGTTGACAACCGCAGTTCGAAATCATGGACAAAACGCTGGCAAAGCGAGCATAACCATTTCAGAAAATTGACTGTTTCACATGAAACAAAGAACCTCTTAAGTAACACAGCATAAAGATTAGATTAAATGAGATTAGGTGTTAGTTTAAGCCACCATAACCGCTAAAAAAGCGTCCCGAAGAGAGGAGGAGAAGGAAGAGGAAGGCACCATTTAGTATGGAGATAATGGAACGCGGAATTTATGCAGAAGGTGCATAGAAACAGTAAGTTGAAACATAGCACACAGCGTGACTAAACATACAATAACTGTTTCAATTTTAAGCAGAACTGTAACTGACCTGTCTGCTGACGAGGTCCTTGTGAACGTCGATACAACAACTGTATAAAATTTAAGCATAACTGCAACCAACCTGTCTGTAAACATACAATAACTATAAAATTTAAGCACAACTGTAACTGACCTGTCTGTTGACAAGGTCCTTATGGACGTACACACAACAACTGTATAAAATTTTGGTATTAACTGTCTCTCACCAGTCTGTAAACATACAATAACTATAGAAATTAAGCACAACTGTAACTCGCCTGTCTGTTGACGAGGTCCCTGTGTAGGTGGAGGTGCGACACCCACACGGAGCAAATGACGTGCTCGAGAGCGAGCAGGACCCCCCCGGCGGTGGCTTCAGGGAGACGCAGAGGCAAGAACGTGTAGGTCACGTAGATGAAGACCAGGGAAGCCCAGAGCCCTGAGGACGCTGTGCGGTGGTCAGGGCACAGCATCACCAGCAGCTCGAGGCCAAAAAACGACACGAGGACGATGTACGAGAACACGTAAAGCGCTACCTCGTTTTGCACCCACGAGCGGATGAGTAAAATTTCGAGCACTCCGTACAGCACAAGCAAGGAGCCGAGCACGGCCAGCACCACGTAAGATAGGGAGTCACTAGCTAAGTACAGCGACACGCCGATAATAGAGCTAACTACTATGATAAGTAATGCCAGTAAAACTGTCAGATTGGACTGGTTCATCCGCAAAAAGTATCTTTGATAAAGCACTTCCACGTGAATGTTCTTAAACTGCGAGGATTTGAATATTCGGAGGCAGAGCGTGGGTATGTCCCACCAGCCCCTGCCTTCGTGCAGAATGCTCTCTTCGTCATCCTGGAACTTGACTTTGTCTTCCTTAGGACTGCGAGGCGACGACGAGGTCCCGACGAGGCCCGACTTGTGGTAGTGCTCGATGACCTCCCAGTTGGACTTCTTCGGGGGCACCTCCGTCACTGATGAAGGCTCCACTGACGAAGACCCGTTCGCCTTCGTCGAGTGGCGGAGAGACGACGACCGAGGGCCCGAGACAGACCCTCCCGCCTCCTGAAAATGAAATGATCGTTAGTAACAATGAAGCATACAATACTGAAGAAGCGTTATCAATGCCGAGGAAAATTACATAAGCGAAAACAAAAAAGTTCACATGAAGAGATGCGCAGGTACTTGTGGGTATTATTAATATTTTTACTTACGATAAACGAGCACAGATTTTTCCTATTTCAAGAGGGCTAGACTCGTGTGCGATTGATTTGTAAATTCATTGGAAATACATTTTTCACGAAATAATGAGAGTCTGAATCGCCCATCAACAGCTCAAGACAAAGAATGCTGCATTGAGAAACACCCTTTTTGAAAGGAAGTATAAAATATGCGTACTATGCAAAATGGGACAAAGTTGACGTCACACACAGCTCAGCCAGCAACCTCATGAACACCGTCGCTAAATGCTACCTGAACTCGTAGGATTGCCTCAGATATAAAATAGGTAGAAATCAACGGCTGGAAAAATTTCGAGGGCGGAGGAAGAGTTGAATAGAAAACACGTCCTAACCCAATAAATATAAAGATTTACGAGTTTTACGAACAAGTCAATTTTTTCTAAACTTTATTACATGTGAATCACTGTTTTTTCACGTTCATTCGCACAGCGAATTTTCTACATCAAAACCCAAGTCTTCAATACAAAATGTGCCTGTAAATTTATCACTCAAATCAAAACGTTCCTTCAAACTCAAACAAACAAGTGAAAGTTAGCTATTCATTACATACATCAACATTACATTAACATTACAGTACGTTAACGTTACATACATAATATATTTATATTGCATTTACATTAACATAACATTACATCGACATTAACATAACATTGCGTCAAAATTAATATAACATTAACAGCATACACACATTAGGGCACAACACTCAACACATGAACCTATCACACGAAATCATTTCAGCAACAGATCGCACGTTAACTGCGAGCCAACCTCCTTCCAGTGGAAGACTTCACTTTTGTAAATCAAGAACTTGCTCGAGATGAATTCACATCAGCGCACTACTAGTATGAAAATAAAAAGAAGTAGTAACCTGCCCCACAATTATGTACTCTCGAGAATTTATTTACACGTTGAGTTGATAATATCCACCAATTTAATACAAGAGAATTGCCGTGTGGGATGCGTGGTGTATATATGTAATTTACCGCAGATCTCGAGTCAGCTTCAAATTCTAATTACTTTCACTTGATCCAAGTGTCACCCATCATTTTACGGAACGTTATTAACATTCAACGCACTCAAATTTCTAGTCTCTGCTTGAATTTGGAAACATATTTCGGGTCAAATTAAAATTAATTCTTTTTTGAAGCGTTAAAGGATTCACAAACACTCAACACCAGCGCCTTTTACGATTTAAAATTGCACACACCGTCTTCGACGCGTGATTTCGTTGTCCTTTAACTCACAAGAAATTAATTAAATTCTGCTCTGAATTTTTATTTCATTCTCGAGTTCTTTTACTGGTCGGCGTTGGTTTAATTTTCATTGTAAAATGAAGCGGTCAACAAGCTATTCCAAATAAATTGAAACAACGTCGCCGAAAGAAATTTCAAAATTCTTTTCATAGCAGACGAGTTTATACAGTATTCAAGTGAGGTAGCGGGGTTCGAAGATTCTCAGATTAGATATTTGTTCTAAGCTTCCCAAAGCCGTTCCACAAAAAAAGGAAAAAAGGCACCATTAAGTATGGAGTTACAGAAACGCAGAATTTACGCACAAGGTACATAGAAACGTTAAGTTCAAAAAGAAGTTAATGATACAAGATAAAAGCTGAAGATGAAAGTAGTAGGTGCTAAAAAACAGGATAGCAGTGAACCGAAAAAAGATTGTCCTCATCATAACAAAAAAGATTTTATGTCAACAAAAAAGAGGCCTACTTAACTCTCAGCTCGGGACCTGAAATATTCCCCTGGAAGCGCTAATTCCCAAAGATACAACAGTTGTATCCCCCAGTGAGGTTTAAAGATGCGTCAGTGTTATAAAAGAGTTGAAAAATATTTCAATAAGTAAAAAGGCTAAGCAGAGCGATGCGAAAATATTTCTGAGCTTATGTTAGCATTCTGAAAAATGAAATTTTTGAATTCAATATCACGAATTAAAATATTTTGCAAGAAAGCATGAACGCAAACTTTGGTAAGCAATATTATCTAAATCGATATTTCAGAATAAGCAAACTAAATTTGTGGAACGAACCATGAAAAAGCTTAGAATTGTTAATCAATTGCCAGACTACCCTTGAGAGAACATGCTTCACTATTTTAGCTGATGTGAAAGCTTTAATTGCATAACGTTTCAAGTAACCATTATAAGAATTCAAGTTCGAAAGCTGCTTTTCCCCCATCTACTTTTCAATGCTTTTGACTAATTTCCAGTTCAAGTTTAGTCACTTTGTGTTAGAAAGATTTTCAATTGACAGTCAGCTCGGTTTCAGCAGGGTACGGCTTACACAGGCCACTTGCAACACAGTTTCCCTGACAAAATGGCGTTTTGAGTAAGTAAACGCCTTTGTAAATTCCCAGAGGAGAAAATCAATCGCTCGTTAGTCTATAACTGAGACAAGAACACAGCTGTTTCAAACAGAAGATGAATTTCATCCAAACTCTAAACCTTATGTATGCGAGTCTCATTGAATGTAAAACTCGCAGTCATTATAAAAATAATTTGTTCAAACCAAATTTGAATATCAGACACACAGCCCTTATGAAAATAATTCGATCAAACCAAGCTTTCGAAACAAATTATGAACAACAAATAGAAGTATTCAGAACTCTTTCTGCGATGCAACCTACATAACGAGTAACTCTAGCCCCAATCTTGTGATGTAAACCGTAGGATGCATGAACCTCTTGAGAATTGGCGATCAAATGATGCGGCCTGCAATCATTAAAGGAAAACTCAGACTTCGAGGTGAACGAGTGTCTAAGTTTCATTCGAAAGACAATGCACGTCTATCGGAGAGCTACAGGAGTCATCTCCCAATCGGTAAAGCTCTATATTTCCAATTTCTGGGTCGGTATTCACAACACCCAGACCTCATTACCTCAATACACTGAAATTATCGGTTAGTGCAACTAGACAAGAATGCTATCAATGAAATACTGTGGTGTCGCTTTAAATTGCAGATTCGATGAAACAACAGAAATACATGACGTTAAATTCTCAAATTTCATTGTTCAACCTTAAAAGGGTGCTATGAAATGAAAAACACTGTTAAAGTTACAACAACCCATAAACTATCTCAACTTCCTACGAAGCTTCTAAAAAAATTCCCAACTTTCTAAACAGTACAAGTTTTGAAGCTAAAACAGATGATCTAACTCTATGAGCCAATAAACTTCCAGTCCATTCCTCGCGAAATGCGAAACGACAGCAAGATGAGGCGGACGACCGAGCTGAGCACCTCCAGACAGGTCTAAATGATACCAATAGCGCAAAGAACAAGGCTCCAGAAACAGTCACAGTGTATACGAGATTTTCAATCACTTGCAGTTCCAACTATTTACTCGAAAGTGGCACCGTTAAACAGGGCAGGAGTCGCGACCCAACCAACGACCCGAAGCAACTTCATGTCCCGGCATTATGCTTATAAGCGCGAGCACAAATAAAGCACAGAAGAGGGTCGCAGCATTCGACCTAGTCTTTGGACGCGGCAGAGCAGGGAAAGAGCAGTGGATGGTTGGCTCACACCCAAATTTTGCTCTTTCATCTTCGAAGAAACTCTACGGCTCTCGTGGGCCACATGCAGGCAGCTTCAAACTCTGTCCTGCTCTGTTGGCTCAAATCAACTAGTCCGCTGGTCATTTAAGCTCGGCTTTTTAGGTCAAATTTCTAGTAAGGAAGCTTTTCATTAAAATAATATTATTCGAACAACGAGAAGTCAACGAAGAAATTTCACTTGAAAAGACAGTATTTCTGAAAGATTGCAAAAAACAAACACAATTTCTTTGATTCTTTCTTAATGTTATCGAATCGCTAAATGAGATTAATTGCATAATGAGCATGATTAAAATGATTGTGCGAAAAGAAATTACTCCAACATGCTAACAAAATTTTCAAGCACTTAGCATCAAGAAAAAAATGTGCAGAAGAGACATTTTATATCAAGAGTAATCCACTTTCTTCAACTATCCCAGCTCAGGGCTTGGGCTGACAAAATTTCATATGTATTTGTTGTATCATACGGAGAGAGAAAAGGAATGAACTTTCCAAGACGTTCTCTATTTTCCTTATTTTTTTCATGCATATGATTATACTCAGTATTTGTGGACCTAAAGTCGAATAAAATAACCGTACAAACATCATGAAAAAATGACTAGAAATAAAATACCCAACGGAAACAAACTAGGCAGCAGTTCTAAGCTTCGTGACGATCAAGAAAGGAACACCAAGTGTAGAATTGAGAACAGTGCGAACCATACAAGACCAAGAACCAATAACTATCAAGCTAACCAAGAACAAAAGATATGCAAGACATTCAAGAGAAAGGATTAGCATCATCCTTACCCAAATATTTTTTCTAGGCAGTGATTAGGCGTAACTTTCCTTCTTGAACTATTGTTTAACGTATTTCCAATAGGTTGGCTCCTGGAGAAATGTGAAATATAAAGAAACAAACTTGTCTCATAATGCACGTACAATTATTAGTGCTCACCTCAAATAATTATACTCCGAGATGAATAAGTCGCTTAACTTAAAAACGAGAGACCTCGGGCTAGGTTGTTTAGAGGATAGCTGCTGTTCAGAAAGTTCAAGAACAAGACATAAGCTACCTATTTGAGTCAGAAAACAAGAGCTATGCACTCAATTTGAGAATAGAAACCAAGAAATTCGAAGCATCCAAGAATAAGAACTTTAAAAGTTGACTGATTGATTACTAGTAAGTTAGTTTTAGCCGTGTACTTTAATACCTCAAACCTTCATGTTCAGATGATTTATACCAATATTGGTAACACCCAAGAAAAATCTCGTTGTTTTATACTCAAATGTAATCGAATGAGTATAAAAAGAGCGAAAGAAGTGCAAGCAGCGTTAAGAATGTAGAAAATTTAAATTATTTCCATCTCACAGCACCAGAAGTCCAGTGTTTGAGGCTTGGCAATCAGCTCGACTTGAACTTGGAGTGACTAACGCACACAACGTCAACTGGGAGTGCAATGTGCTCCAGTGCTACCTCCAGTGACCGAATTGATTTACTTAATTCTGAAGAGGTAGAGGGTGGCTACCACTCGCCACTCTATGAGAGAATAATGAAAGCAATCGCCAGAACACAGTGCGCTTCTTTCGCCTTTTATATGCAAGTAGAATAAGTACTGCATCTCATTCGCACGATATATAGACAGCCTCATCAGTACATTGGGTTGGAGTCATGTTTGTCAAAGTTATCTTAGTAATATTGCACAATCAAAGTCCAGTTTTTCACACATTGAAACATACAGGCGAAGCCCTTGCAATAATCATTGCATGTTTTGTTTTTGAACATTTATCTTCCGCTGAACTCAGAAGTATTAGGTATATCTTCCGGGGTCCTATCTCGAATTTTAAGATTTATACATTCTTATTGTTTCAAGACCTCGCAATTTGCAGCTAGTTTCTGATTACCCCGGAAGTCTACCTGAACAATTGTCTAATTGAAAGTCTACCTGAAAATCCAGGAAATATTCCATCGAATACCAGCAAGAAACGTAGGACATGGAGCTACAACAATTTCTCGCCATGCCCTTATTCTGAGGTAGGCTTATTTTTTGATATTCCCAATTCATGAAGCCCTAATTCAGAATCCAATAAATCTAAATGGAGCAACTCCAAATTTTTTACTGCAAGTTGCGACGGACATGCGCAGATCCCGCAAGTTGCAATGGACATGCGCAGATCCCGCAAGTTGCAACGAACATGCGCAGATCCCGCAAGTTGCAGCGGACATGCTTAGATCCCGCAAGTTGCAACGAACATGCGCAGATCCCGCAAGTTGCAGCGGCCATGCGCAGATCCCGCAAGTTGCAATGGACATGCGCAGCGCATCTCCCGAAAATTGCAGCGGACATGCGCAGATCCCGCAAGTTGCAATGGACATGCGCAGACGCCCAGTAGCAACACAACCAAATGCTGAACAGTTTACCCAGGATCTACAATAACTGGGGACGCCTCGATCCATCAGGTGAGCGGTCGCTTGCTCTGTATCGAGTCCACAAATCTGACCAGACGTCCGGCCGCCACCGAGGCTTTGAGCGCAGGCTCCAATGTGATAAGCAATCTGCGGCGAGCCCAGCACGCGATTCATACGCGAGAAGTGGTGGGTGCGCGAGAAATGGTGGGTGCGCGAGAAGTGGTGGGTGCGCGAGAAGTGGTGGGTGCGCGAGAAGTGGTGGGTGCGCGAGAAGTGGTGGGTGCGCGAGAAGTGGTGGGTGCGCGAGAAGTGGTGGGTGCGCGTGAAGTGGTGGGTGCGCGAGAAGTGGTGGGTGCGCGAGAAGTGGTGGGTGCGCGAGAAGTGGTGGGTGCGCGAGAAGTGGTGGGTGCGCGAGAAGTGGTGGGTGCGCGAGAAGTGGTGGGTGCGCGAGAAGTGGTGGGTGCGCGAGAAGTGGTGGGTGCGCGAGAAGTGGTGGGTGCGCGAGAAGTGGTGGGTGCGCGAGAAGTGGTGGGTGCGCGAGAAGTGGTGGGTGCGCGAGAAGTGGTGCTCGAAAAATGGTACTCGAGAAATGGTACTCGAGAAATGGTACCCGAGAAATGGTACCCGAGAAATGGTACCCGAGAAATGGTACCCGAGAAATGGTACCCGAGAAATGGCACCCGAGAAATGGTCGCCAAGTCTTGGCCACTCAGTGGAAATCATTCACGGTCACTAAATACATATACAGTGAGCTGGGAAGGGGAACTTAAACTTTCGATGAAATTATTAAAGACATTCGGTAATCGAGGTTAACTTTGCTAGTAAATGTTTAATTTTCGGAGGCTGAAGAGTTGCGAAATTGCCCACAACTTCCGCCTTAATGACAGAATTTCGGCTACCAGATCGCGAAGACGCAACGTGCGGAGACGTACCGTGTAGGTCACTCAAGTTTCATGGTAACCTTTTCTTCGGCGACTTTTTGAAAGAAAGTTTCACATTCTGATAAGTTTTCAATTGTTCTCATATAGCATTTTTGGTGACACCATGAAAATACATTTTTATACAAATTTCCAACTATTTAATTGAATTGTATTTGAAAGATTCAATTTTTAGAAAAAACGAGAAAACCTTGCTTTTATATTCATTGCATATTTCCCTGTTTACTATCAATCATAGAAGGAAATTATACACTTATTTGGTCTTTCCATACATACGTTATTACAATTTACGAAATATATATAAACGCGCTAAAACAGCACGTTCATTTTTTCCCCTCATTTTTCCATTAATTTTATTTTCTTAGCTATTTTATGCTTAACAAATAGTGAAGCAGTTACGGCTCGATTTTCGATGAAATGATGTTTAAACTCAGGAAATGGAAGGGTCCATTTAGTACGGAGATAAGGGAACGCGGATTACATTTGAAAAGTTTGTTTTGACCTCGCCAACCTCAACGAAGGCGTTCCAAAGAGAGAAAGGATGCAAGCACCTTTAGGATATAGTTAAGAAAACACGGACTCTCTCACGGACTCAGCCTATAGGGTCCCCTGATGATTCAACGAAGGGAAGGATGACGGCACAATTCAATATAGAGTTAAGGGAAAATGGAATTTATGCACAAAGTACTCCCACTCAAAGGCGAAAAAATAAAAATAAAATAGAGACACAGAAGAATGTACAAAAACTTAAAACACGAAAATATTATTTTTTTGGAAAAAAAATTTCCAACCATGGCGCTACACATAGAGAAATTTGGAAGTGTCTGCACATATGTATTTTTTTGGTGTTTACCCTACTTTAGGCGTATGACGAGTTCACTCGTCGCACTCTGAAAAAGATTGTCCTAAGCGAGCTATCTCGTATCTGTCGGACAACGAACAAAAGGTTACCTGAGTGACGTAAATCTGCGCTATCATTACGTTGGCCGCCACTCTCATTTGTTAATGACAGTTGTTTAGAGGTGAACATTAGAAGCAACTACTTACGGGGACAATTTCGGCGAGTTTTATATCGCTGCCCTAATATTATCATCCAATTTTTGCGAATATTATTTGAAATATTGGTCATACTCATTATTAGTTTCATCTACGAGCACAGAGTTGATATTGTCTAGACTGTTATAGAATTGAATTCTCCCGATCCTAGAATAGTTTATACATAAAATCTTAAATTACACAACATGCATACATCTTCCTCCTCCTTAAAATCCTCGTTGGTAAATCATCATTTGAATAAACTTGGAAGAAGAAAAACAAATAGTGATAGAGAAAAGTAGAAATAAGTCTGATGAATTGACTTAGGTATCAGCTTCACATCGACGCACCATCGAAGCTAATCTATAATCTTCAAGCTTATCGATTAACAATACTAATGCACCTGCGCTCGCATGAATGACGACGTACTCGTTTGGCTCCACCCCAATGTATCCGTAAAAACTCTTTAAAAGAACAGAGGGAACGTACCTAAGAAGACGTGCCCTATAGCGTACCCGGGAACGGGTACGAAGTTGAATTTTCTCGACAGACGCAGCTCTCTTCATAAAATCGACTATAGTTGTTCACTAATGTTTGCAATATATGCAATGAACGTTTTTACACCGGTTCTTCTTTTTATTCTACCAGTAAGACTCACGACGAATCGCCCTAATGGAAGTATAATTCATGAACTACCTCGCAAGGTTTCGATACGGGCTGAGCACTCCCAGATGTGAGCTGGCTATTACGACATCGCCTATGTTATTGAAACCAAGACCAAACCCACGCATGTGATACGCAGAGATGAGAGCGGCATCCTCGGCAAATGCTGGAGGCTGTTCCGGCCCACGGA
The DNA here is from genome assembly GCA_030386875.1 of Morinoia aosen. Lineage (NCBI taxonomy): Eukaryota > Metazoa > Arthropoda > Malacostraca > Amphipoda > Talitridae > Morinoia > Morinoia aosen. The sequence continues at coordinate 2,239,105 of CM059571.1, forward strand.
TTTTGATCGAGAGGAAGGAAGCTCGCTCGCGTAGACTCACAAAGCAGATTCCCGGGATGCCAGGCACAAAGGGAATAAGGTATTCGCTGCACCTCTTTTGAGCGCGGGCAAACAAGCCGTTTTGCCTACACAGAATTACACATGCATCCAAGTTGCGCAGAATATACGAGTATAATAATGCGAGCTACGAGCTGTTGCACCAGAGCGTGCTTATGCAGGCCGCTAGTCATGCTGTCTTGGCAAGTCGCGCGTGTCGTGCTGTCTTGGCCAGTCACGAATAATTCATCAATTATCCAAAATTTTTCAACACAGGATGATAAGATTTGACTATCATGACGCTTATTTTTTCATGCATTAATTTTCAATTTTTGATCCATGTCTAGGTTCTATGATACATAATTTGGGACCATCAATGTCTATAAAAATTAGAAAATAAACCGGTCACAACGCACGATTGTACTAGCGCAGAATCTAAAATGAATGTGATCATATTTTTGTTGCAATTGGCCCAAATCCGTAAGAAGAATTAGATATCGTTTCTTATTTTCAAACAGTTCGTCCTGCTTCACAACGTCGGCTAAGCGTTACTTCACAGAACTCTGAAGCTGGTCCAAGAGTCCTACTAATCTTTTACAAACTTAAACTTAACATGAATCTAAAATCGACCAAGTTATTCATCTCATACGAGGCTTGTAACCACGAACATTTGGAACTATTTCGCATCCGTGCAAATCGAGAGGCGCACGAAATATGTCGCGCAATCTAAAGATCTAACTGCAACAAAAGGCGATATAAAGAAAGAATGGAGGAAGGCACCATTTAACATAACGTTTAGAGGAACGCAGAATGCATACACGCTGTTGAAGAAGAGAGTAGTATGTGCGGAAAAACAGGACAGCAGTGACCCGAAAAAAGGTACCATAACAAAAAAAAACATTTTATTTCAACAAAAAGAAGGCCTACCTAACTCTCAGCTCGGCACCTCACATATTTTCCCCCTGGGAGTGCCAATTCCCATAGACACAATAGTTGTATCCCCCTGAGAGGGAAGTGCTTCAAATGAACAAAATTCAGAAAAAGTACGCATCACATATCTGGAGCGCTGGTGCCACGACCATTACGCGAAATATGTCCCAGGACTCGGTAAATTAAAAGCGCTCTCGGCCAATTGGCGCGGGGTGCACAGCATATATGAGGGCAACATAGAGTAATTTACGGACGCCCTGCGTCCAAGTTGCGCTGTAAAGTTTGTCCGAGTTTGAAATTCATCAAAGAGCAGCACAAAACATTGAGTAACAAGAGAGAGGGTCATGGAATTGTTATGCTGGCAAGAAATAATCCAACTCATCAAATCGGGACGTTGGCGATTGAATAATGATTTTTGCAGTGCAATAATGCACTTATAAAAATTGCCCTACAAAGCAATCAACTTTAAGTAAATTTGAATACATTGGACAACAGACCACACAAATAGATTTTACTGTAAGGTGACAGTTCTGTAGATCAAATAAGATTATATATTAAATTAATACTCCTTAACTAAACCAAAATGATTCAAAGAAGGGAAGAATGATGGCACAATTAAATATGGAGTTAAGGGAGAATGGAATTTATGCACAAAGTACTCCCACTCAAAATCCACTGCGGATAATAGAAGAAGAACGTAGCGGGTGAGCGAAACATTGGAACAAAAAAATGCCTTTTACAAAATTAAAGAACTATTCTATTATTTGAACAAAAGGAAGACTTATCTAATTCTCAGCTCGGAACTTCACATCTTCCTTCTGAGAACGCTGGTTCCCATAGATGCAACAGATGTATTCCCCCTAGATTAGATTAGATGTTAGTTTAAGCCTCAAAAATAGACGTCTCAAAGAGGAAAGGAAGACCGCATCCTTCAGTATAGACTCGAAGAAACGCAGAATCTATGCTCAAGGTGCATAAAAACAGTAAGTTGAGAAAGAAGTTCATGAAACAAGATGAAGGTTAGAAAATGAAGTAGTTAGTGGTGAAAAACAGGACGGCAGTGAATCGAAAAAAGATGAACATTAACGTAACAAAAATACTTTTATTTCAACAAAATGAATGGCTACGTAACTCTCAGCTCGGGACCTCACATTTCCCTCTGGTACACAATAGATTCAGGGATGTACTTCAAGTCCGCAAGAGTACGCAAAACTGGAAAAAGTTCCCTAGATAGGAAAAGAACCTTATAGGGTGGAAAAGAATTGACTAAGGAATAATGTTTTTCTAAAGGACAAAATTAGCTCTTGGATATCGTTTTTCTGGAGAAAGTTGGTTCTAGGATCACGTTTCACGACAGAACAAAATTGGCCCTGGCATCAAGTTTTACTAAAGAAAAAACTTGGTTCTAGGGTCATGTTTCACTGCAGGACAAAATTGGCACCGTAGATAACGCTTTCCTACAGGATAAAACTGGCTACGGGATCAAGCTTTACTACAAGATCAAATTAGTTCGGAGATAATATTTTACTACAGGACAAAACTGACTACGGAATCAAGTTCAGCAAGAGGACAACCCTGCAAAGGAACATCTCCAAGTACCTCACAACGTCGCCCCGGGCACCAGGATGCGTGAATGCAGTCAGTGCGAGGCCACGCAAGTGTCGAGTGTCACGTTCTAATGACACACGCGTCCTGTGCGCACGTCACAGGCAAGGACACCATGAAAGCAGCTTTGTGCCAAAATAGAGCTCAGTACCACAGCTTCCACGTAGGTCTGTGGGCCAATTACTAGGTGTAGGTCAGCCCATAATGACAGTCATTGCCAATTATATCCTTCACTGAGTCCTTTCACATCCCGCCAGTGCAGGAGCCTCTCATTGAGGGACATCTCTGCACAGACTTGGAATTAAAACTACAGTCACCATAAGTGACTACAGGCGCCGCCAGCAGAGGCTGGACGCCGCTCTACCACGCTGGTGCGTAACCAAGCAGCTTACTCGAAGAATGACCCAAATTTTCTCACACCCTGTTGACTACGTTTGAGTGGCTGCTATGTTTAGTTACGTCAGGCTGCAAGTAGCAGAGTTGAAGAGTTGAAAATCCAATTGTAGCGATGAAATACATTATTTCTTTGTATCAAAATGGAAAAATGTAATAGTACGGTGACACTTTACCTTGTACTCTAAAATTTATCGAAAGAAGGTGATGAAGTAATTAAAATACGGTTCATTAACACCTGTACACAAATGAGCAATTGACCTACCAGTACACACATGTCCCAATACGCAGTGAACGCAAGTTTGAAGCCATTGCGTGTTAACAACAAAACTTCCAGTATTTTTTCAAACTTTTTCTTCCAACGAAAAAATATTTGGATTGAAAAATTTGCCTTCAAAAAATAACAACACTTTCACTGGATTCTGAGATTCAATAATCCAACTATGAGTAGGGTGATGCAATTTATTCAGCGTTACAAAGACTTGAATAGAAAAATAATTTTTATTTCTTGGTCCTGCAACGCACATTAGCCAAGTTAGAAGACTAATTAAATTAAAAAAGCAAAATTAAGCCACGTGTTTGATTTTGCGATTCTATCTTAATGAGCTCTTCTAAAATGCCTGGCTTTCTAACATATTCTAATTAGCTTCCTAACTAAACACTGGTGCTGGCCTCAGGATATTTGGTGTTCCGACAAACCTGCACGGTTGCAGCGCAGTCTTGTTCCTACCGCTAGCAACCGAATGCTTTACATTGATATTGGATCCATTCCAGCTGTTGCGAAAAGAAGCTCAAGATTAACGCCCAGAAAATTAGAAAACCACGTTCTTAGCGTGGAACACTTGCACAAGATGTGGTGCCGTAACCGAGTCGTTGCCGAGTTGAACTGCAACAAAGAAACCCTAGCAACTGGAGAACATGTTTAAATGAAGTTATCTCTTAACTCAAATGTTAAGACGAATAATCCTTATCAGTGTTATCGAATTCATCTTCGTACATGCTCATTCGCGACGAAAAAACAAAGAAACTTTGGTTGAGGTCTCGAGCTTAGCTCAACTACGCCACAGAACAAATAATTAAAGCTACGTCAGCATTCACGTAAAAAGAACAAAAAGTTGCAGACATGAGCCGCTGGACGACGCAGGGGGTCGAAGAACGTGTCTGCTATCTCTTGATCGTAGGGTTCGCTAATTTTGACATGCACTTATACAATTACGGCAAATATGTACCGAGTGGATTTACGAGTGAAGATTATGAACGGTAAGTTTTATGGCATGCAGTACCATATTCAAGTTTCAATTGCGTTAGTGCACCTGCCGTAAGAAAGTTCTCTGTTCTACCCATAAAAACGAATTTTATTTCGATTTATGTAACAATGTATTTCTGTTACTGAATGCCAAATGTCAAAAAGTTTTTGAAATGTATTAGCATAAATCCTGTTGAATGAATATAACACAATTGAAATTGATATTGCATAAATTTCAATTGAATCACATGAGTAACACAAGGTCGGTAACGAACCGTAAAAACAAGCCTCAGTTTTGAAAAAAACGTTCGTATTTCATTTCAAATTAGACAATATTTTCATTGATGGGTATATGTAGCGTTCAAAATAATTGCTATACATGAAATTTGAATAATTCTTTCATCTGTAGCATGGTCACTCTTTAGGGAATTTTGAATCAACCATTTGGATTTGCTTAACCGATCCTTCAATGAATTATCAACCGAGCTAAGAAGAATTTTCAATTTCAGTGATAAAGAGCTAGCCATTGAAGAGTACTCAACCTAACCTCTGATGAGCGTTCCTTAGAAGACCGTTCCATTCAATGAGCGCTCACTTTCTAATGCAAAATGTAAGTAGATTTACTCGCCTGTTAACAGCTAAAACTATTCACTAGCCCGTTCACAATTTACACTATTCACTAGCCCGTTGACAACTTACATTATTCACTAGCCCGTTGACGACTTACATGATTCACAAGCCTGTTAACTAACATCATTTACTAACTTGTTAACTAACATCATTTACTAACTTGTTAACAACTAACATTTTCACTAGCCCGTTAACAACCAACAATACTTACTAGCCTGTTAACAGCAAACAATATACGGCGGAGCATTGCCTGGAGGAGCCAGTAGCGACCAGATATTGATCTGTTGTAATTGCGAGTCAGAAATCTTTAATTGGCTCGCGACTCCCGCTCCCAGCTCGCGCAGTCGCTTGCCAATCACCGTGAGGGCAGCGATTGCATGTCTTATCAAATTCAGGCCTGGGATGCAGAATTCGTTTGGCCATAGAGCAGGCCGCCTGAAATAACGAGCTCTGCCAACCTCATTAAAACCAAGTCGACTACGAAAAGGAAATAACCTCAGGGCTTCTTCTGGCATTAGTGTGAAACAAATATTACCATTATTGAGAAACCTGAAATATGCAGATAATATAACCTTCGCCTCATGACAACCCCATTAAAATCAACTCGATTACGAAAAGGAAATAATCTCCGGGCTTTTTCTGACATTAGTGTAAAACAAATAATAACATTGAGTAACCTGAGATATGCAGATAATCAAATCAATTTTGTGATGATGCATTTTTTTCAGAAGTTAGGCTTCATTTTATTTTCATGACGAAATACTTGGAGTGCTCTGTAGCGAATGCTCCAGATTGAAATCTCAAATGTTTACTCTCTTCAACAACTTACACTTCTTTGTGCAGTGGAGAAAACCATATTTTGAAAAAATCAGCTAGAATTAAAAGTAAAATAGTAAGAACTAAAATTCTCGTGAATCTAGAGATTGTCACGGTTTAAGCTCTCGTGTCTTCGATATTTTATACATTAAAATTCATCTGTTCAGTTATTCTAGTATGAAATTCTACAAGAAAACATGCACAGAATACTTCCAAATCTAATATTAGAGCCCAACATTCTATGACATGAGCGCACCACTTCATCTCATGACAAGACATGAGAACTGTGACATACAATACTACAAAGTAAATATATAAACAGGACATTTAATTATCGCACAAAAATATCCCACTTTGGAGTGAATGGATATCTGAAGTACATTTTAATCAATATCCTGTGAGAGTTTCAAGAGCCAGTTAAATAAGACGAAGTTGAAATTCCGTGAAACATTTAGTAAAGTTACACGCAGGGGAAAGTCTGAAACATCAAAAACCAGTCACGATGTTAATTCGTAGGAGTTTGCTTATGGGGGGGATGATAAGTTCCGACCTCATAAGAACGCAGGAGTCCTGCTACAGAATGGATTCAGATTCCTTAATCAAACGCATGGCGTCATATTCTTAATCTCTTGGCCAGAACGCGAACGGGACATTCCTAATCTCAGAACGGGAAGGAGAGAGAGAGAGAGAAGGCAAGCACGGAAGTTTACTCTACATACACCCGATGCAATATGAAGGCAAAGATAGATTCAAGGGCGTAGACGTATAGAAATAGCTATACAGGGATTGGGTATCGATCAACTTTTCGAGGAACCAAGATCCCCAGCAATAAAAAGTTAAGCTTCTCTACTCGGCATCGTCTGCATCCCGGGTGCCGAGCGTGCGCCCGCATATTGGAAGCCAATAGAAGCGATGCCTTGAACTTGGCAGCATCTCTCTAAGCGAAGAATTGCGTAATGCATCAGGGCACAAGCATCGCATTTTAAGCATTTGCAGAGCTTAATTTTTTTTAGTTTCACAGTTGCGTGATAATAAAACAAGTCGTGCAGATGAAGCAGTAGATATTTCATTATCGGTTTGTGGATGAATACAGTTGGGTTTCACGTGTTCATGCAAGTCGAGGTTCATAATTCCGAATTTAAACAATTTATTTGCTACAAGCGATACAGAAATAGACTGTTTCTGAAGTCTAGTACAATCGTCAAAGTTAAGGATGGCTACCTGTGGGCCCGAACAACATCAGTGACTTCTAGGGAAACCTACCGCCAACGCTATTCTAGGGTGTACAATTATGTTAACCAAATTCACCTAACATAGCTGCGCACTAGATTAATGAATGAATTAGTTAACTCGAGATTCAATGCTAAATTTTACAAAATAGTTTATATGGGCTAGGGCAGGGCTTCTCAACCGGGGGTACATGTACCCCTAGAAGTACATTTAACATACTTCATATGCTTATGTTAAAATGTACAATATATATCTACACACAACCGTATAAGTACATATAATTATTAAACATTAAGTGTATTTTTATAGCTTCTTAAACCTGTAACTGTGCTGGGATACATGACGATACACCAGTAAGCTAAAAGGGTACACGACAATAAAAAGTTGAGAAGCCGTGGGCTAGGGGTCAACATTTCAGCAGCGATGGCAGAAATAAATCGCTGGAAGAAACGAGCGCACGTGCCTGACCCAGAGCTGCGAGTCGGAGCTGAATAACTGCTCCTTCAGTCAGAGCAAAGTGGAATATTCCCTACCTTCAAAAATTGCTGCAACAAAAATTTCAAAGCGGAAACAGGGAGGAAGTTGATTAGATTTGACAAATCAGATCAAGTCTCCCAACCCCCAACAAAGGTGTTTTACGTCGAATAAGGAGGAACGCACCGTTTAGTACGGAGGTAAATGAACGAAGAATCTCTGCACAAGGTGTGCTTCCACACAATACCCGTGAAGAACAGCATAAGAACAGCAACATAAGAAATAAGTTCATAAAATAAGACAAAATTTGAAAAACATGGTGCTGAAAAAAAATAAAATAGTGAACCAAAATAAGATGGCCTGTAACAAAACAAAAAACTTATTCTATCACAACAAAAGAAAGGCCTACCTGACATTTAGCTCGGGACCTCAGATTTTACTGCAGGGAGTGCTAATTCCCAGATTAGATTAGATTATTATTAGTTAGTTTAAGCCTCCCTATCCTCAGCAAATGAGATCCAAAGAGAGGAAGGAAGAAGACACCATTTAGTATGGAGTTTGAGGGAACGCAGAATCCATGCAGAAAGGGCACAGAAACAGTAAGATGAGAAAGAAGTTCATGAAACAAGATCCAAGTTGAAGAAGAAAGCAGTAGGTGCTGAAAAAACAGGACAGCAGTGAACCGAAAAGAGGTGGTCCTTAACGTACCAATAACATTTTATTTCAACAAAAAGAAGGCCTACCTAACTCTTAGCTCGGGCCCTTACATTGTCCCCCTGGGAGCGCTAGTTGTGCTAATTCCCATAGATACAATAGTTGTATCCCCTTGAGGGGTCAGGAGCGGGCAAGGCAGCACAATATTGACTACGGAAGACTTGCGTGCCGGGCAAGAGGCGTAAACGGAATTAATGCACTGTGAGCGAGTGTTATTAGAGGGGAAAAAAATATACACAGAAGCTTCTCACAAAACAATTGACTCCAAAGAATAGGGGCACTTTAATTTCAGAAAAACCGTGCAGTAGTAGGAGATACTGAAAAAATATCCATCGTCGTTTTTTACAAGTTTAAAAATGCAGGAGTTGTTCCCAGAGTAACGTATTTTAAACAACCAAAATAATCAAAACATTTTCAGCGCGTAGTACTAAAAACACGATAGTTTGCAGCTAAACTTATAGCTCAAGTGTCCTATCATTCGGTTACTGTGTTTAGAGTAAGTCGTCAGAGATATTCAAAAGGATCTTAAAACATGCCATTGAAGATTAGATTAGATGTTAATTTGAGCATCCCTAACCGCAACAGAGGCGTTCCAAAGAGGAAAGAGGAAGGTACTATTTAGTATGGACTTAGGGAAACACGGAACCTATGCACACGGGCATATAAAGAGGAAGTTGAGAAAGGAGTTTATGAAACAAGCTGAAAGTTGAATAAGAAAGTAGCAGGTGCTGAAAAACAGGACGAAAGTGAACCGAAAAAGATAGTTCGTAACACAACAACAACTTTATTTTATTTCAACAAGAAGAAGGCCTCGGGACTTGAAATATTCCCTCAGAAAATGATAATTCACATAAGTACAGTAGCTGTATCCCCCTGGAGGGACATGGCATTGAAGAAAAGTGGACTCAGAGTAGAAATATTTAAAATACTTAAAAACAGCTGGCTAAGCACAAGTCATAACCACCCTAGAAATAAGCCTCAATTTTCCAAGCAATACTCGAAAATCCTTCTCATGAACACACGGAGACTCGAGTTACTGGAACAGCAAGTCCAAGGCAGCCTGAGAGCGGTAACTTCAATATTTCACTTATGCTGGACGCGATTTCCTGATTGAATCATTGCAAATTGACAGCTACATTTCACGAAAGGCATGACCAAATGTTGAAGAAATATTCATCCACAAAACTCATATTTCAGCGTTTGTTAGTTTACAAACAACGAAGCATGGGAAGTTTTTGTTACAGCTTATATATACGTAAATCAATATTTGACACTTTATTTAGATGGTAATTATTTGGATGGTTGATGGCGAAGCCTAATTGTAATATCTCCCATTCCTAGATTTTATCATTCATTCTTATTACAATCCAATTCAGCTACTGTGCAAATATAAAATAAAAACGACAAATAAAAGTTGGGAAACCTAATTAAACAACGAAGTAGTTAGGGCAGGAGAACTCGCTTCTAAATTTTTGACCAAGAGTTGAAGCTATAGAAGCTGTCAAACCGTGCCTCGATCTTGTGTCCAAACGTTTTATAACAGTTCAAAACTTCGAGTTCAAACTTATAGTAGTCTACATTTTTTTTTATTCTGATGCCTCTTGATCGACCGCGTCACCTTAAAAGCTCCAATTGCTGTAAATTTATGTATTATGGAGCCCAGTTCAGCACGGTGTTTGCGGTACGACCCACCGACGGGTCGTGCTCGAGTTCTTTATGTTACAAAACGTCCCAATGATGGGATGGGTCGTTTGAAAATTTTCACAATCTCTTGAAATTAATGGTCTTTAAAGGATTCACTTGATGCTTGGTATTCATAAAATTGCCAACAACTTTTGACTTTAAATATGAAATGAATGTTCAACTTCAGTTTAACCCATCGTTAGGGTCCATGGAGGGAATTTTCATAATACTGCTCATCGACCAGTAATCAAGAATTAAATTTTCATAATACGTGATGAAAACTAAATGAAGGCATGATCCAGTTAATGTTAGCTTTTTCCAACATTATTCACGACAATTGAGTTCAAATTTGAGTTGAATATTGAACTTCAGTTTAACCCGCAGGTTCCTAACCAGGGGTAAATATACCCGTAGGGATAAAAAATTATATAATCGGAGTAAATAATGGAAATACTTGATAATTACCAAAAAAGTTGAATCAAATTTAATTTGGTAAAATGAGAGAGAGAAAGAGAATGCAAAGAACGTGTGTGTGTTTGGGAGTAATTGGGTAGATGGAGAAATACACAATACCGTGCATGGAGGGGTCAGTGATAGAGGGAAGGTTGAGAATGGCTGGTTTAACCCATCGCAGTGAACCTGTTAAAGCCCCTGACCTCGGCATAGCGCCCGAGCAGCAGCAGCAGCAGCAGCAGCTGTTGTACAGAGCACACCTGCACCGCTGCTCCTCCAGCTGCCGGCCGCTCGTGGCTGAGTCCACATGCATAAGTCACATGTAATCCCACGACGCATCAACAGCATCAAACTTCATGCATTTGGACGAACAACTGCGAAGACATTGTGGATTGATGGTTCGGAGAACTTCACAGATACTTTTAGCGTTATTGTCAACGAAGAAAAACATTCGGTTATGGCAACTCATAGTACTAATGATAAGAGAGATTTGAAAACATTTTGATTGCATCCAATGCTACAGAAGTAAGCAGTGGAAAATGCACACAGTACAGCAATGGTTAAATACGACATGGACCACCAAAACATTCGCGACATACTCGATATTTAGGCTACGATCATAATTAACTTCTACAGAAATTTAGTGTAACATGCAAGACAAGGAACTAAAAATAGCAGTCTCGCTTGGCACATCGATATCAACTGGCAAGGAGCAACCAAATCTAAAACTACGTGACATCTTCATGAAGTGAAAATTGTAAAGTGGTGTAATAAAAATTGGAAAGTGGCTTAAAAATTGAAGGTTTGATGCTTAGACAAGAGAGTAATTCATTGATTCACATATCAGGAGCCAAACAGAGAGAGTCTGAAACCAAAAAAAAATATTCATATAGGAATAATAAGACACACTGAGCGATAAAACTGAAATAACCACTGCTGAAGATGGCATGCATGATCAGCACATTGGTGTTAGATTAATGTTAAAAAATTTATCATCTTTCTCTACCACTTCGAACAAGTTCCTCGAAAAATTTGGTTTGAAAATGTTCCATCTTTCTCAACCACTTCGAAGATTTTCCTTGAAAATTTTTTCAGTATGACTAGTTTTCCTGCTGGAACAAGTTTTGGGCATCATGCGCGCAAAACCTTGGAAATCCTTTTTACCCCATCATTACCTGAACAAATCCACTCAGGTAACGTGAGCGACCACGTTCAATGCCCGCTTTTCGCATGAGTATAACCAAATATTCCTTGAAGTCATTACTTCAAGATGAACAGTAACGCAACAAAGGAGAATGTTTTTATTGGCCGACGCTGTAAGCCGAACTTGTTGTCCTCTCTCCAGGTCCGGTCGTACTTTTCAGAAATAATTTTGCGAAGAGCTTCCGCCGGGACGCGGAAGCGCTCCACACTCGACACCAGCCAATAGAGGTCGCTTTCACGACTGGAGATGAGCGCCAAGTTGGGACTGGCAATCCGATCAGCTGCCGAGGCGGCAAAGGTAAAGTGTTGTTCGGTGCAAAAATGACAGGAGGAGACAGTGAGAACTCGGCATATATAAGTAAATACCTAGAACGACTGATGGAAAGAAACAGTGAGAAAAAATGAAGGATACCTAGGAAAATTTGATAAAAAATGTATTTCAAAAAACTATCTCTAGAATCTCAAAAAACGCTAAAAATATAAATTTAGAACACTATAGAAGAGATGCTGTGAGAAATTAAAAAGAAGCGCAGAAAATTACGAGGATTTTAAATAAAAAAACAGTAAAAGCTGAATCGAAGAAACATTTGAAGAATGGCTCGAGTAAATCGTGGGAATACAAGCTCTTGAAGAAAAAACATTTATAAAATAGAAAACCTTTGGATATATCCAAAAAACTTTTACCAAACCGCAAAGAGAAATTAGATGAGCAATAAAAACTTAAAACACGATAGAAAAGAACCTTCCGAAAAGTTTAACTGACAGGCGCTTAAAAACAAAGAAAAGTCCATAAGAAAAAACAACACAATGGAAACTATGAAGAACCTGACACCAGTGAGCAAGTGGTCAGTTAGCTTTTATAAATGCTTTTATTTTTGCAGCTAAAGCGAGCAGCTAGCAGCGAAGTGGCACATCGGCAGTCATGCACGCTAAATTCTGCTGCTTCCCGGCCTATGATTGAAAGACTATAACTTAGTTTTAGACTCCCTTTACCACAACAAATATGTTCAAATAAAGGAAGACTGAAGGCACCATTTAGTATCGAGTTAAGGGAACGGGGAATCTATGCACGAAGGGTGTTCCCACAAAAAATCCCGTTCGCATAAAGACAGTAAGATAAGAAGGGAGATTATGAAACAAGGTGAAAGTTGAAGAAGAAAGAGTTGAAAAAAGCAGGACAGCAGTGAACCGAAAAAAAGTTGGTCCTTAACAAAATTAACCCTTTAACGCCGAAGAGGACTGTACGGTCCTCTTTCAAAAATAACAATAATATATTGTATTTCTTATTCAATTTTTTCACTGTGTCCTTTGAACTTCACTGCCGAGTGGCAGTTCCTTCCCCATCTCGATATCAGTGACTACCTAATGCCATTGTCGGTTTAGTGATAGTGGTTGTGATAACGGTAATATGAGTATAAAAATGTGGGCGTTAAAGGGTTAAAAAAATTATTTCAACGAAAAGAAAGCTTACCTAACCCACAGCTCAGGACCTCACATTTTCCCCCTGGGAGCGCTAAATCTCATAGCTACAATAGTTGCATCCCCCTGAGGAGTGCCGACCTGTGAGTGCATGACACCTGCGATGGAGTCTACTTAACCTTGTAACGACGAAATTTTTAGGCTCTTGAACGAAATATTGTGGTAATTTCTCTTAAATTAGTGTTCATAAAACTCAGTAAATGAGAACATTTCATCAAAACATCTAAAATATAAGAACTTTGTTGGTGACTTCCTAATCTTCCTCAGAGAGAACGTAGAGCTATCACTATCTTTGCATATTCGTTCTGATGACATTACGTAGAAAAAATATTTGAAATTTAGGGCATTATGTTTGCTCTCCAAATGAAATAGGCAAAGAACAAGAATTTTGTAGATTTAGATAGATTTCATTGAAGGTACTTTTAACAACAAATCTTATCATAACAAATTTATTTCATAAAAGTAAATCGATAAACTGAATCTAGACCACATTTTCATATCTTTTTTCACAAAATCTTCAACGAAGAGATCTAACATTGAGTTTAAATTGAAGAAGATGGCCCTAATCCATGACTGCATTGGTTATTGTTTTCTTTTACAACTGAAATTAGCTATGAACAATTGGAACGTACATCGGTTGAGAAAAGCATTCAGAGTTTGTCATGAGTATTGACAGAATATGAGAACTTACGAAAGCATACTCACTAATTATCAAAAAATTATAAGATGTATTGCAAGCACATAAATAAGAATTTATTCCAGTGAACTAAACTAACGTATGGTAAAAGATGCTGAAATGTGAAACGGATTTTATTACTCTTATATTGGCACATAGCTTTACAAATGGTTTAGAGAGAAAAAGTTTCTTCTCGTCTATTACGCAATTGATAGCACACTCGAGATTAGTTGCATCGCGTGAAAAAAATTTTACTTCTTAAAGATACGTAACATAACAGACAGTAAAACACAGATTTATTCACTAAATAGTTTACGTCTCATTGCTCAACAATTACCGCGTTCAGCAGTTGCCCAATTTTAATAAACTGCTCCTCATAACAGTGAAATGAAAAAGTGAAATGAACTTTCGAGGTTCTGAATTATGACCTGACGACGCAGTCTATCTAAGTTCGCTCTGAGTGCAACTGTCGGCACACTCCCCGTCCTTACTTCCACCCAAGAAGTCGTAATCATAAACATGCAAATCTTACCAGTGAGCAAGCCTCTCATCCCTGTATTTCGCTGTCATGCTGCATACGAGAAATAACTCTGGCAGATAAACATGTGCACATGCACGTGGCTGCTATCTCAAGTACGATTGGCATTAATCAATGCCTTGGGATGCGCAAAAACATTACTTGAGAATGCTGGTTGCTACAACTCGATCGTGAACCAATGCCATCTTCAGTCAAATAGAAGAGTACTACTTGTGTGTCATGTTAGTGATGATAAATGAGAGGCAACACTGAACTAGACTGAGCAATAGGGACTTAATAACTCTATTTTCTAACAGAAAACCAGTTGGGTGATTGCACGCACAGGTAACATGAGCTTAGTGAACAAAATTCATCGTCGCAGAGAAACGATTTCAGAAGTGAGAGCAAAAGGCGATTTTGAAATAGGGTGAAAAATAAGGCCACCAGCGAAAAGAATTAACGGCTTGAAAGTGGCAAGCACAGGAGGAAAAAAATAAGCTACCAGCGAACAGAAATAATGGAGACCAGATAACTGCAACCTCAAAAGGCTAAATTAGATTACATGTTGGTTTAAGCCTGCCATCGCTTAAAAAGTGTTCCGAAGAGGGGAAGGAGAAAGACACCATTTAGAATGGAACGTGGAATCTACGCACAAGGTGCATAAAAATAGTAAGCTAAGAAAGAAGTACATGAAACAAAATAAAATTTGAAGTAGAAATTTAGTAGTAGGTGCTGAAGAACGGAACAGCAGTGAAGCGAAAAAAGATGAACTTCAACATAACAAACATTTTTTTCAAAAAAAGGAAGGCCTACCTACCTAACTCAGCTCGGGCCTTCACATTAACATTGCTCAGGAGCAATAACCCAAAGCACTACACTGAACTCCGACTCTGATGACATCGCTCAAAAATAATGGTGCACGGTGGAAGAAGCCCAGCTACACATGGAAGCAAAATTTTACATATTCAATTCAGTGTTTACTCAGCGGAGACGCTGAATTTCACTTCATTTTTCTCCAACAAACTACGGGTAAAAATTCTTAGGCATGAATAAAATAATTCATCGGTCACGCGGTAGTTGTCCCTTCAAGAATTATTTTCTAACACCTGAATTTGAAGTGATACGCGATATTTAGGCCGTGGGTGCTGAACATTGAAGAAAAGAACATTTCTCTCAGATTATAACAACTCCGAGTACGCTACTCTTAATAACTTTAACCTTTTTGAGCAGAGCTATGCCTTGTTATGGCATTAGTAGGTCGTTATTTGAAGTTCGTCCACAATCCAAACAATTTCAAGCAAAAAATTTTACACTCGTATTTTTATGTTGATGCGAGTTTTCACGCAAGTTATTTGTTAATTATAATTTTTGAGAGAATTAAAATTGAAGGAGTTCACAAAGGGTATTTAGGTCATGCTGTGAATTAGCAGAGAAATTATGTAAAATATTAAATACTCATTTTCTTGTTGGGAAAAAAATTAATTGGACATGCAAATCCTTTCAAAAATTTACTTTGCAATTGTACAACGGAACTTTACTCTACAGTTTTTCAACGTTCTATGTTACTAAGCTCATCAAATTAGAGCGACGCTAATAAACGTCTCTTACGTTTCCTACAAGCGATCAAATCACTTTTATCAAATCAAACGATCAACTTTGATTAGAAAGCAGTAAATATTGCAATGTATCCTAAATATAACTGCACTCACGTACAGAGCATGCGCAAATATAGTAGATTTAATACAATCACACTCTCACTGAAGCTTCCGGGTAGTCCATGCCAAAATTTCCGAGAACCTGATGTATTGAGCGAAGCTGTGATTCACTAAGGTTCCTAGTAGAAAACCGGCAAAAATGAACCAATTCCAGCTGCTGCAGATAACACGTGGCGATAGCATACGCGTCCAAGAGGCATGCGAGAACTCAACGAATTGATTCCACGAGATTGAATTCACTTCTCGAAAATTTTGCGACTAAAAATCGTTCGGTAGCGAATCAAATAATTCCTTCGAAAGAATTTACGAAAATGTTCTGAATAACTACCAGAGCTGTGAGACGAGCACCAGCCACAGAAAATTCCTCCTTGTGGGAAATTTCCCATTAGAAAAATTCGATTTCAGCCGCCAACTTGGCCGCGGTTCAGACCAATCTCATCATTCGTCTGCAGGTTCAGCCTTCACAGGAAATGTGAACTGATGAAGACCGCTCAATAAAATTTTTTAAAAGATCCACAGTCCAAAGTGAGGCCGGGAAAATTTAAATTGCAGCGTTTCATGTCACGACTGGATTGTTTTACTGAAAATAACTCGAAAATGAAAGGAAAAATGAAGCACAGAAACACGTACGACACAGGGCAAATATAGAAAGCATACTAAATAAAATTCCGTTTCATAATGTTAAATCGCTCCATACTTTAAACTCGACCTTTGGTGACAAGCGGCAACATTTACAGTAATGCGAAACTCAAGACTCCCCAGGTTGAAAATATCTACGGGACTACAAATCACATCGAACAGAAGTAACAAAATAAAGAAGAAGAAAAACAATTGAAGAAAATAAAAATAGGCTCCCATTTAAAACGTATGATGTAATTAAAACATGCTCATTATTAAAACAAACATAAAAACAAGATTGTCAGAGCAAGTGAGGCACACAGTCCACATCTGAGAGTTAAGGCACTTATCAGAATCATTTTTTTAACCAAAATTCCCAATTTAATTTGTTTTATTTAAAGTTTTCCCAGTTTGCATAACTTTTTTTGACCAGAATTCTCAAATTGAGATTTTTTCATATAAAATTTTGCTATAAAGATCATTCAGCTTCTGGCAGAGCTACAAAGTTGCCATGTGAACAAGCTTCACGATAAAATTCTATATTGAAAAGAACTCGAATCCGAAGATTTTGGGCTGAAAAAATACCACTCTGGTAGCCCTGATGAAAATGCAACATCCCGAAGACGCCAAGCAAACAAAAAGTGCTAAAAGAACTCCATGGCAGAAGGTTGGAAATCCGTTAAAACTACACCCACTGTTCGCCGGCTTTACTTCCTTGAATTTAGTTTCAAATATCTGAAAGAGATCATGCACCAGGAAAGCCAGGTGTCGTGTTTCACATCGACAGATTCCACCATTCCGGATATGAAACGTACAAAATAAAAAATATTTAATTACGTTATAACGACATACTTTCAAGTGTCTCTTAAAGAATGCTACTCAACAAATAATCAACCTAATTAAATTAAAACATAAAAGAACACAACAAGAGCAACTTTTGACGTTCCCCGTATTTTTAGCGAATAAAATTATTATTTTTGTATATTTTTGAGTTCAATATAACGAGTAGAAAAAAAGGCATCTAATGTCGTCCTCAGCAAAATACAGTAAGGGGATAAGCCAATTAAAACACATTGCAAATTTACACACCATTAATTTGTCGTGTAAATTTTCCAAACGCTTGTAAAATGATCTGGTCACCGCTTCAGACGATGCATATTGTAATTGTTCTGCCTGAGATAATTAGATATTATGTTTGAGAAACACCGCGCCCTCACAGTAAAATGAAAAAGACAACACATCAATACACTAAACAAATTTTGCACAGATTTTCTGTTTTCCACGAAAATCAATGGAATTTCTTCTTCGCCAGCGGTGAAGGAAGTCTCCAGAACGCTTTTGTTTTTTAAATACCCATTGAAGTTTCGCCACCGAATACCATCTTTGGGAATATCGTAAAAGCGCTCATTAACAGGTAAAACTCAACCCCTAACCCTCAAAGTGGACTTCAAAATTCACTTTCATTCACAGCTCTAATGTATTTTATTCCTTGTGAACTTTGTGCCCTAATGTGCTCTTCGAAATTCATTGTCGAGTGGCAGTTACTTAATCGTTGTATTGTCGGTGACTACATGATGCCGGTGCCAGTTCAATGATGGTGGTTGTGATAAAGGTAATATGAATAGTAACATGCTGACGTTAAAGGGTTAATGCGAGTATGAAACAACTCAAACACGTTTCCTGCATTCCTGAAATCCAAACTTTTGCGTGTCATTTCTGATGTCAAATGATGCACAAATTTCAGAATAATATAAATTGAGTTGAATAATGCCTCCGAAAGAATTTACGAAAAAGTTCAGAATAATATCCACTTCCCGAAACCTGTTCATTTGAAGTGGTGCATCCATGTATTTGAATTGATTTCAACCACTGGCAAAATTAAATAGGCAATACCAGACGCACTGGAGCAATAAATTGCAAATTTACTTAGTCATGGCATTCCCTCACAGCAGCAGAAGATAATTAGTAAAACTGCTGAGCCGCAATGGAGGACATTGGTTCTCGAAGGTTTCCGAGACTCGGGATTTCATTAATTACAGCATAAATTTCAAGGATCCTACAAGTAACAACATTCTCACCCAACTCGGTTTCCCCGAAATTCGCCAGTAAATCCTATAAAATTAACATAATACCAAATAATTACAGCTTCCTCGCGCAGATCAGTCGCTCCCTTGCAAGTGTGCCTATACTGGTAAACTCAAAAGAAGAAATACATCAAAATCTCACACCCTGACCATCAAGTCACCACTACCCAGCCTGCACGCTGTGTTGAGACCGTCCGTGCCTTGTAGGTCGGAGGGTCGACAGGTGGTACGGAAATAGCCCAGGTACGATCCTTTGATTAGCCTCACGGAAGAGATGCCGGCTAAAGCGAAAGGGAACACATAATGAATGCAAAAATAGAAATTCTTGTGCACCTCATCACATTAAAGCGAGCGATTATTTATTTGTTTCCACTCAATTTACTGAAAGTCCATGAAATATGAACATGTTTCCTCACACCGGAAACGATATTGAGTAGGGAAAAAATGATGGCAGAAAATATTTAAACGGAAACCAAAGATAGAACAAAAGCCGAAGACATTGGCGCAGGAGGTCAACAGCACGGAACACCAAAAAAAAATTTTTGCCCCTAAGAAATGCGCGTAGAGAACTTCAAAATCATACTTGTTAAACTACAAATCGAAACTAACAGTACACGCCTGATACAAGCGCTGCGGATTTTATTCCAAGTAGCCTGGGCCACCATTGAGAGGCGATTGTTCCCCTCTCACAAAAAAAAAACAGACACTGTTTGCATTCTCTTGAGTGGAGCTGAAAAATTGTACACACCCTGTCAGGAGGTAAGTCCCCAAGCTGAGATTATAAGTTGGTTTCAACCTCTCTGACGTCATAAATTATGTGTTATGAAAGGCCGTATTTGGAATGTATCCCCAAGAAAAAAAAAGAGAAATTCCCAATTCATAATGGAACGGTAATGGAACAATTGCTCCAACAAGGAAGACGTAAACGAGGCACCAATCTAGATAGTGTGAGATACGAGACTTTTCCCCTTTCCCAAAAAGCGAATATCTGTGCATCAGCGCGCTTGTGTCAGTATCATAACAAGAAAAACCAGAGGAGCAAAGTACCACGTAAGCACCAGCACCAACAGTACACAGAAGCTGAGCGCCACTGGAGGTACTCTTCAATTTCCCAGCTGACCGCCGAATTCGTCACAAGCACTCTTACATCCGCGGGGCTCTCGTGGAAATTCGCATTCCCCGGAAATGGAGCGAGAGCGGCCAAAGAGCGGCCACAGATTGCACTGCGGTGCCAATCTTGCCGATCTGTATTTCGCAGCGCGAGATCATCGAAGGCTGGACGAGCTCGCGATCGGTGATGGGATCGCACTCGAATGTCCCTTCTTCCCACCGCGTCCAGTGCTCACACTCCGCTCGAAAAGATTCAATTTGCTTAGTTTCGTAGCTGTTGTTAGGCCTTTTTTTACTTCTGTCGGGATTATTAGTTTTGGTACTATTGTTAGCAAGATTGGTCTCTACATAGGAAGAAGCACCAAGACGCATATTGCCGTCTAAAGAAGCCCTCGTAGCCACGATGGTAAAATCTCGGCGGACGAAGTAAGAATGAAATTGGTAGGGTAAGGACTGGATTATGTAGAACAGGCCGTAGAGTCGGCACAGCTCACCAGCCTACATCGTCAGAGCACGGAGAAAAACTAAAGGCTTTCGCAACCCGCAAAATATACGCTCAAAAATTCACAAAATCTGTGCTGCTAAATCTGCGGCCAAAGTTGCGGACACTTCTCACGACGACGAGCGCCAGTCCGCATCAGATCAGGTTCATTAGGCGCCAACTATCTTCTCACAGTGTAGAAACTATCTACCCCAGCAACATTATTCCGCAAGAGACTTGCTGAAGAAAACCGGCGTTAAATCTTTGAGCTCTGCATGATAAAATTTACGTGCGTTCCATAAGCATACAGAAAATACCTTTGCAGCGAAGTTACTTGTCCAGTTCCTGTGTGAACAAATAATTCCAATAAATAATTTCAATATCGCGTACTACAAATAAAATAACTTGTCTGACGGTAAGCTCGAATTGTGAATCCAACGTACACAATTAACGTAATGAAGCCCTGTCCATCATTTCTGACTCGCATCCCTGCAGTGAAGTAGCAGACAGCTCTTCGCTGCACCCAGCAGACCCGCCCCACAAGTTGTGTAAACCGTCCCGGATTTCAGCACACACGTGAGAAGCGGCCGCACAACGCACGATGCCACAAACACACACTCCCTAGTGCAGTACGCGAGGTAATTGTTCAGGTGACGTAGTTCAATCGCCAGGAGGATGTAGAAGCTACTATTGTATCATACATTCAAGCGCTCAACTTAAATGGAGCTTTAACAGAAATAGAATTTCATGCAAAGGATACGAGGTCAGATTAACTCAGCAATAGATACGATAGTTTCAAGTATTCCACATGAGTACACTAAAGAAAAAAATATTTGCAAATACTAGAGAAAGAAGTACATGCATGTCAACTCAAATGGTTAACTTTTATGCCTTAAATGTTATTTATCAAAGTTTAACCCCTGTTCCCGTGCTAATAGGTTCGTCACAGTAATAACTTCGCAATCTCGATTAGAATAGCTTGCTATCCAAGAAAAAAAATGAGTGTAGGATAGTTCAGAAGCCTAAGATAGAATGAAAACCGAAATTAGAAATGACCGCCGATCGTCCCTCAAAGACTATCGTTCTCCCCTCACAAAAGCAAACTGTTCGCATTCCCCGTAAGAGAAGCTAAGAAATTCTACACCAAAGTCAGGTCGCTAACATTAGGTTATAAGTTAGCTTGAGCCTCCCTGAGCACATAAAATGTGTCCCCAAAAGAGGAAAGAAGAAAGCACTGGTTAGTGTGGAATTAAGGGAGAAGGGAAATTTATGAATCAATGTATTCCTGCTCAGGGTTCTGACGCATGAAAATGGCAACATTCGAAGAAGTTTACAAACAACATAAAAGTTGAAAAAAAAAAGAATCTGAAAAAGATTACACTGAGGAACCGAAAAAAAACACCGTAAATAAAACGAAACAGAAAAAAATTATTTTTAAAACAAAATGATGGCCAGCCTATCAGCTGAGGACTGTCCATCATCCCTCTTAGACCATAAATTCGCATGGACAAAATAGCTGTATCACCCTGAGATCTGAAGTCACCAAGATGCGCTGGCAGAAAGTTCGCTTAAGCGCATGGATTTACCCGGTAAAATAACCGTCCGTGTTTGCTGTATGAGCTGTTCTGTAATCCTCTGAGTATAACTAGACCAATTGATTGATTGTAAGCTTGTTTTAGCCTCCCTTCCTGCAACAAATACTTTCAATGAGAAGAAAGAAGAAGACAGCATTTAGTATGGCGTTAAAGGAACGCGGAACCTATGAACAAGGTGTGTTCCTCCACAGGATCCCCTGCGCATTGCAACAGTAAGTTGGAAAAAAATGGTGGAGAAGAAATTTGGAGGTGTGGCAAAATAAAACAGCATTGAACCAAAAAAAGATGGTCATTTGGTCATATACAAACAAAAAACATTTTACATAGACAGAAACAAAGCCTACCAAAATCCCATCGCGCAACCTCACATTTTCTCCCTGGGAATACCTATTCCCATAGAGACAATAGTTGTCTCCCCCAAGGAGATCTAGACCCTTCAAAGCAAACAGCCGCGGAAAAGAAGCATCTCTAGGTAAAACTTTCGATGGTAAATTCAACTTCTATTTTTATGGCGCAGCCAAAATAAGCCATCGAAAATTTTGATTCTGTGAAAGAAAAGAAACTTTATCTCCAACGAACCATAGTTGTGCGCAGGATACAAACAAAAGAACATTCGCTATCCGACTTGGCTGCGAATTAAAAATTCTGAACTCGGTTTTATCGATACATCGAAATCAAAGTTCCAGTCTCTGAAGTTAAATATACCTGACACGGTCAGCGTTATTTTGTTGAGGAGAAATAAACACAAAACACATACACAGTCAAGCGAGCCCACCTCCAACTAACGAGGTCAATGTTCTCATGCAAGGGAGTTACGTGAACAACCGGCATTGTTTGCTTATGGAGTTAACGCTTGCCTTCTTTTTCCCGGAGTGCCTCGGACGATTTTATTTTCCAAGCATGAATTGTGGAGCAAAGTTACCGAGTGCTACCAGCAAGAGGCCGGTGCTCGAGCTACATCACTTCGATACACGTGTCACCAACTCTCATAATTAATCTCTCCCTTTATTCGCCAGCTAATTAATGGCGGTCGTGGTAATGAAAGAAGAGATCTATCAATCAAATGACTTCGGCTTTAAGAGCACTACTGACGTTCCTCACGAGTGTGTCGTATGTACCAACAGTTGATTGCGATCAATATTATCTCGATTAATATTGGCCGGAATACATTTATTGTAACTAGGAACAGATGAATCAAGTCTGAAATGAACATGTGCACACTCGCAGGAAGTCAAATAACACAATTTTAGCGTGATGGTTGCGTGAAAAAAAAAACTTCTGAGATGAATAACGCTTTGCGAGAAGTTTTCGGATGAAGCAGAACAAAATATGAATTTTCAAAATTTATTGGTAATGTGGAGTATAACAGTCTTCAATATAAGGAATCAATGATAATTGTTAAAGAAGATACTTAATTTACTTTCAAAAAGTCATTGAACCATCAAACATACTACTAGAATTTAATTTTCAATAGACACAATCACTCTAAAACGGATAAAACATCGACAAACTAGCTTCAAGAATATCTTTGAAAAGATTTTAACACTCCCATAGACTTCACCTTAAAATGGTTGTAAATTGCGTAGTACTCAGAGCTCGTGAAGTGACTGGAAGCGCTCTCAGCAGGCACATCATTAAGTCAAGACCGGCGGGGAAGCTAAGGAACTCTTCATGCACAGAAGAATCCGCCCACACGACACGCATTTTTAGAAATAAAGCATAGAGACACTACTTCAGTCATTTCGCTGCAGACATGTCCGACTGTGATGCCCTCGTGATAATAATAACTCAAGATTCTTGCTTTAAATGCTCCAAACGAACTATGCTGTCCTCGGGATTATGATAACTCAAGATTTGTGCTCCAAACGAATATGATACTCTTGGCAAACGTGTTATCACATAGGTCACGGCTGGGGAGTTTGATCAAGGAGTTTGGCCGACAGTTCCATGTTAGATTAGATTATAAGTTAGTTTAAGCCTCCCTAACCGCTGCAAAAATAGAGCGCATCGAAGAGAGGAAGGCACCATTTAGTATGGAGATAAGAAAATGAAGAATCTATGCAGAAAGGTCATAGAAACAGTAAGATGGGAAAGAAATTCATGAAATAAGATAGAAGTTGAAGAAGAAAGTCAGAGGTGCTGAAAAACAGGACAGTAGTAAACCGAAAAAAGGTGGTCCTTAACATAACAAAAAACATTTTATTTCAACAAAAAGAAGGCCTACCTAACTCTCAGCTCGGGCCCTCACATTTTTCCCCTGTGAGCGCTAATTCCCGTAGGTACAATAGTTGTATCCCCCTGAGGGGTCGACAGTTCCATGTATCATTTTGTTAAATGCTAAAGCA
This sequence comes from Morinoia aosen, assembly GCA_030386875.1. Lineage (NCBI taxonomy): Eukaryota > Metazoa > Arthropoda > Malacostraca > Amphipoda > Talitridae > Morinoia > Morinoia aosen. Next base: position 2,263,138 of record CM059571.1, read on the forward strand.
ACACGCTGAAACTTGTAGAAAATTACTGCGTAATGTCAAAGGCAAGCGAAAATTTGAAATTATATATAATTCAGAAAAAGACCATGCAAAGACCATGCGATCTATAACTTCTCTTAATGTGGCAAAGCAGGGAATTGCTGGTGGGTTTAACTATCATTTTCAGTCATGAAGCAATTCCAGATGGTTGTGTTTTTCATTTTAATCCCCTATAGCACCCACAAGGCTCAAAATAAACGTGTACACAAAGTACACTTACTAGACATTTTTTCAGCCAAGTCTATCTCTAGTGCTAGCAGATAATCAAGAATCTCCGCTAAATTTCATTGCTTCGCACTTTTTTCAATTGATGAAGGTTTTCTCATTCCAAAAATAAATTATTCTCTAATGCCTCGGACTCCTCGCTGCAACAAAATACTCAAATTAATTATTTTACAACCTTTGTAAAAAACGCAAGTGTTAACGACCAACAGAATTTGCATAAAATTCTGATGAATCGCATGCGATATATTCGCTAAATTGTTTTAGTAACTCATGACATGGACTTGGATACTAATTACATTATCGCATAATTGTTTCGAAAGATAAATGAATACGAAAGTCTACTTCATGGCTCTAAAAAATTAAATGTCGGAAAATCTTTTTAGAGCGCGCGATCGTTGAACATAAAAACTCAATAGCATTGTAAAAATCTGGTTTTCAAAAATGTCAGCGTATTTCATCATAAAACTTTAAACGGTGTCGTAAATAAAATCACACATTTGTCCCACGCAATTTTATACGGGGAAAAATTATTTCAGGGGAATAATGACAAGAAAATGAAATATGTAAATCTCACACCCGGTGAAGTTCATAGATCAGATCCTAATCCTGCGATAGTTCAATTTCAGTTAGAAATAGCAAAACCAAGATACGGACAGTTTCACCAGAAAAATTAACACAAAACACCACTCGTACTCTATTCACATCGGGCAAAGCTGCCGAATACCAAAAGAACTCCTGTTTTGCTTTCATTTCTGTCGATCAAATGATAATTACGGAGCAATTACGGTGAGAAATAATGAAATGGGTCCACCTTTGGTTATTTTTAGAACCCGACTCAACCGCAACCTGGGCGGTTGCGACTGAAGGTTGCGTCCGTGTTAGAAACACAAGGTGGAAGTTTCTGGCAGTTTACCGACAAGCGAGCTAAACAAGCGGACACGCCGACTGAAAATTCACTGCCTGCTTATAGGTGGCCGGACTCCTCGCGGTGCTTTGACTTCACTTCAAGCGCTGCTGTAGCAACACAGTGCGAACTTGCGCCGCAGCTGCGTTTACATCATAAATAATACTATAAAACTTCCACAATCGCTGCTATCAAGACCTGACGTAGGAATTTGGTTTGGTTTGAAACGGTCAGAGCAATAACTTTATTGTCAAAAGTGACTTACATAGTAATGAATTCTTATGTTAGGTTAAATTATAAGTTAGTTTTAGGGAATTTTTAAAGTATCAAGCCTATAGAACCATAAAATCGTTCACCTTAAGTTTCGTAAAGGGACACTGGAACATCACAATTTCTTCTCCCTGAACACGAATGATTCACCATGACTCCCTCAAAAATGATGCAAGATAATTGTAATTTTGATGTGCTACTATTGAATACAATTGCACGTAGCTCCCTGCCACTGTGGAACAGAACTCGAGCACCATATCACCGATGATAGAATTTGAAGTTCTGCTTGACTCCACATTGCAGGTGTGCGAGACCGTACCATTACTGCTACTCAACATATTGCTCGAGGCTTTAATGCTATTAAAATATTCACCGCTTTCGACTCCTAAAGTACAGCTTAAAATGCTGTACGGATAATTTTTCACCCCGCATAGGGCAATGGCATCAAGACTTGAATGCATACACATTACAACTAATCATTTTCTCCGATCCCATGTACATATTTTACACGTTGTTACTACCTGCAGTGCAGTGGACACTGAGGTCATTCATGCTCGTTTCAGACCCTGCAGGCAGGCAAATGACTCACGGTGACCGGCCAACGTCACTCGGGCAGCCGTGTTACAGAGTGGAGCACGCTGCCATAGTGGCACTGAACAAAAACGATTTTTTATCCACAAAAAAAAGATTTCCTATCCTTAACAAAAACGATTTCCTATCCACAACCAAAACGATTTCCTATCCTCAACAAAAACGATTTCCTATCCTCAGCAAAAATGATTTCTTATCTTCAACAAAAACGATTTCCTATCCACAACAAAAACGGTTACCTGTCCTCAACAAAAACGATATCCGGTGAGCGAAGAAATGGAACTATTTAAGAAGTGTAGAAAACAGGAAATCTATGCACAAGTTGTTTTCCCGCACGGGATAACCTGCAGCACATAGGAACAGAAGATTAGGAAGGAAAAGGAAGAAAACACGAAGAAGACACAGCGAAGAAAGCAGGAAGACTGAAGGAAGCGAAATGGGCACGAAATATTTGGACACAGCTGAAAGGTAGAAAACAGCCGAGGGGTAATATTCAAAGGGATCCAGCTGAGTGATAGAAAAAGAGGGTAATCCCAGAAGACTAAAAAGTAGCATTGATTCTATTCAGCCCTTGATGACCTCTTGTTAATTCAAGGTATTGATTTGTTGCTTGACCCTTTATCGGGTAAATTTTTTTAAGGTGACGTTTCAATTTCAGGCGAAATTTTCTTATGAAACATCAATTTTATTCAAATAAATAACCTATTTTTATCTACATCTAATATTTGCTTGAAACTGTACTCTGAAGACACTGTTGTTAGCAAAAAGGGGATAAGTTGTTTTATTTATTCCTTTATTTCTGATTTCAATACTGAAAGTGAAGGGAAATTATACACTTGTGTTTCTCTTTTTATATTGATACCACTATTTAACGTGAACAACTAGATTGTGATTAGAACGGTATACTTATTTCACCTCATTTTTCTATGAGTCTTACTTTCCCTCTTTCCCTGGTATTTAATGAATATTCATGAAGATGCCTATTTATAGCTTATTTTTTTAAATAAAACCTATTATTTCAAATCACGGTACTACACATCCGAATATGCTCATTGGCAGCTGAGAAGAGCTCTGTATCAACGCATAGAAGTGTCCGGACTGTTTTTGATTCATTTTGCACGAGTTAACTCGCCGCACTCTGAAAAAGACAAATTAGCTAAGATAAGTAAACTCGTCTGTGCCAAGCACTAGGTTGATAAAACTCAAAGCGGAAGTTTACAAACCTAATCATGGCCCACTACACTCCTCATGGAGTCTCTACAAAGCTCAGTGATAATGAAGTCAGGGTTACGTTTACAAGCTCTTAGAGTTCATAAGAGCTCGAGGCGCAGCTGGAGTTATAACTTTATTATAAGGGCAGCCCAGAGTGGCGGGGCGGGCACTACACAGCTCACCACAGCTGCTCGTCGCCAATCGCAAGTCTGCTCTTCAATTTACGACCATGAATTCGGCTCGACTTACAGAGTGACACATTACCTAATTAAAAAGTTAACGGATTTTCGAAGAGTAATTCAAGAATTCAACGCGAGGTTAACTCTTTGTTCAGTCCAATCATGGCATGACGAACACAGCTGGAAGTCGCTTTTGGATACCAATTTTCAGGCGTGAGCAACGATTAGATTAGATTAGTCGTTAGTTTTAGCCTCCCTACCCAGCAACAAATGCGATCCAAAGAGAGGAAGGAGGAAGGCACCATTTAGTATGGAGTTAAGGAAACGCGGAATCTATGCAGAAAGGCATAGAAACAGTAAGTTGGGAAAGAAGATCATGAAACAAGACCAAAGTTGAAGAAGAGAGTAGTAGGTGTTGAAGAACAGGACAGCAGTAAACCGAAAAAAGGTGGTCTTTAACATAACAAAAACATTTCATTTCAACAAAAAGAAGGCCTACCTAACTCTCAGCTCGGGCCCTCACATTGTCCCCCTGAGAGCGCTAGTTCCCATAGATACGCGTGAGCAGCGAATAGATAAATTTGGACGGGGAATTGAAAGCGGGAAACTTCATATTTCTTTGTATGTATGCACTCGTTTGTACCTCCATCTTCCCATCCAGCCCCAAAAAAAACAGCCAGATAGAAAAAAAGTTTACGAAACAGGGTCAAAATTGAAGAAAAATTAATAGATGGTGGAAATACGTAATAATTATTCGAAAAAAGAGATTCCGAAACAAAACGCCTAACAACTTTTATTTCAATGAAAGGAAGGCCTATCAAAACATCAGCTCGGGAACACCCTGATTGGTTTATAAAATACTCGACTCTTGTGTTTTCGTAGTCCACAAAATTGATAAAATTAGAGTAGTCGATTAAAATTTCACTCTTATACTATTTGCAGATTGAAATGCGGATGCATTTTAATGACGCCACACGATGCCTTAGCATTGGTCTTCACAGTCTACCAAGTCTCCACAACACCAGCGCTTCATATCAAATAGCTTTAGCACCTTGGTAAACTATTGTCTTACTTCCCTAATAACTGCTAAAAATGTCTAATTTCACATCCTGCATTTATCACGTCTTACTGATTTTTTTTTTCATTTATAGTGACGTATCCAGTCTTTCACATCTGCGGCCGGTGAAAAACTAGCATGAGGTCCTTTTCTAACCTATCATTTTTCAGTAAGAAATCCTATTTCAGATATTTAACGTACACACATGTTTTCCAGCGTCGTCACTCATGAGCAAAATAATTTTTTAAATTGCCGGAGCACATCCAACAAAAGATACGATGATATCCCATCATCTTCAAATTGATTGATAAGAAGATAGTTCAGCCTCTCTTAGCACAAGAAAGGTCTTTAAATACATGAAAAATGAAGGCATGTTCAGGCACAATTTTAAATGAAGGCATGATTTTAAATTGGAGATAAAGGAACGCGGAAACTATGCACAAAGTATGCCTCCAAACTCTGCGCATAGAAACAGTAAGTTAGGAAGGGAGTTTATGGAACAAGAAAAAGTTGAAGATGAAAGTAGTTGGAGATGAAAAGCAGGAAAAAAAACAAGCAAACCGAAAAAAGTGTGCGAACCATCATCTTCTGAGTCGATGCAATAAGAAACAAAAGCTTCACTGTATTTACTCACTTCGCTTTCTTGAATCCCCTCTTACCTCAAAAGCTATAATTAACGAGCATTCATATTTCCTAAGAGTTAGGCTTCGTCGAAAAATAAGCCTCTAGATGCTTACTCAGTCCCGTACTAAAATATTTTTCGCTTTTTCAGGCAAAACATTGAATGCCCTACCTGAAGCATAGTTCCCCGTTTGGCTCAGGGCTATCTGCACCTGCTTCTATTCACTAAACCAATAAACTTTCACAAAACGTTTCTGCAAACCGGTGCACATCAGAATGCCGTTTTGCTGAGCAGTGCAAAAAAATGCGATAGAATCTTGTGTGGGTTTATGATAATCTGAGCAAGCAAAATTTGAAGCGAGCTGCCTAGATCGAAAATACGCGTAAAAGATTGCGTCAAAACACATCATGTCATCTGCGAATTTCCTAATCACAGCCCTCTCACAATTTTGCCGTTATTGAGGTTGATTACCTCAGTGAATAAAGGCTGTTGAAGCCATCGTATATATAACTGCCAAGGACTGAACGTTTGTGTGTGAGGAAACTTCACATTATATTCATGTGAAATTATCATATTTTTGAAGTCAAATATTCATTCGGTGAAACAGTCTGATCTTCAAATGTCCTAACTCCTACAAACCCGAGTAAGAGAGAATAAGCGATGTTGAAGTATGTTCGTTCATATGATGTTCATAAAATGCCACAAAAATCTTTCTCCAGATCTAACGCATACCCTCATTGAGATGAATTAATTCTCCCATTGACGGCACGTACAAACTTTACAAGTTCATTTGATTCAATTGTATATAGCTGATTCATTTACTCTTCGGCATTTTTTATGGTGGACGGACAGGGAGAATGAATTTAACACTCTAATCAAATAACTTACTCTCAAAAAGCTCAGCGATACCTCTTATCAACTAATGTAGTTAGAGTTTAATTCGTCTTCCTTTCTACCCCGTTAATCTACACGAATAACTCATTCTTTAAACTCGGAGATGATGCACGGAAGTGTTCAAATCCCAAGAGTGATTCATTCAGAAAGGCTTTCCCCGAGCCAGTTTGCGCTACCGGCCGCAGATCTGCACATGGCCTTTTCGTCCGATCAACCGGAGCCGCTCGGCAAGAATTGGTGGGCGCAAACAAACGCGAGACGCTCGGGTTTGTAAATAAAGATTTGTCTCTCAGACGACCAGCTCTGTAGGCCAGACAGAAGCACCAGTGGGACAGGTGCATCAAACACGACAGCTGGCTATAGAAATATCGCAGTTGGCCAGACAGCAACACTGACGGAACAAATGCGCTAACATGACAGCTGTTATAGGAACATCGAAGCTGATCTGACAGGAACATTGACGGAACAAATGTTCTCAACATAACAGCTGGCTATAGAAAGATAGCTGCTAGTCAGACAGGAACTTCGTCATCGGGCCGATGGAATGCTACCATACAATGCAAAAAAATATTCTAAATTAAAAATTTTTAAACTGAGTGAAGAATGCATGCAAGCATCGCGTTTCTTATGAATCGACCTATTTCATCTAAATGAACCCGTAGACATAAGATTTTACTAGAGATGACCCTGACGACATGGTAGTATCAGCGAGGCCTTCACTGCCATACATTAACACGTGTGTTCATTAGGAGACTGCAGCAGAAAACTCTCAAGTTTCCCCAAGTGTCACCTACGGACCAACATAAGATAAGGGCGCAACTGTTCTCACTACCATGTCCAACTTTTTCGCCGCCTGCATGCATTGGTAATAAAGTAATAAGAAGCCACCCAAGTAATAAAATCGCTTTGGCGGTGAAAAACGTGCATGCTCTGGCGCAACAGTTCTCACTAATGATGCACGTGAAGTTGCATCCTTGGAGACGTTTACATGCTGTAGATCTGTATGAAAAGCACCGACAAACTCCTTCCATAATCTTGAATACAGACTGAGTTTTAACAAAGTTTAATCCAGGGAAGGATCTACATCAGGCATCTTAACTACATTTTATAATATACTTCCTTCTTCAAAAGCAATGTAGAAAGGTTCTCCCGTTTATGAAGCGGTATAGGATATTATCAATACGCATACTAAAAGGTCCATTTTACTGGAATTTCCAAGCTAAAAACCAGACAACATAAAACTGAAAACTTTTTCATCATGAACGTATCGGAATTGCCTAATTGGAAAAGTGAACCCAATCATGCAAATGCTCATGAGTGCTACACAGAGAGGTCTGATGCAAGTTGTGCACATACGGATAAGAAAGTAAAATCTACGAGGAATACAGTATTTAAGAAGTGACCCATACGTTTGTACAAATAGTACTTAAGCGCCTGTACGTTGCTTAAAATATTTCATTGGTAAATTAAACGGAAGTTTAAGCCTGTCTAACCACAGCAGAGGCATTAGAAAGAAGCAAGGCATCCTTCAGTATGGAATTTAAGGAACTGGGAATCTTTGAATAAATTGCGTCTCCACGCCTAGCGAATAGAAATGGCAAGATTTAAATGTGTTTACGGAAAAAGATAAAAATTAAGAACAAAGTAGAAAGTACTTAGAAGAAGCTGTGAACTAATAAAGATAGTCCGTAACGAAATAGAAAACCTGTTTTATTTCAGCTGGACATCATACCTTCCCCTTGAGAGCGTTAGCTTTCAAAAATATAATGGTTTCATCCCACTGAGGAGTAAAATATAATATTCTACGGTTACCATTTTTCGATCATAATTTGTATTTCTCCTTCCATGTTTCAATAGTCATAAACCAATTTCCCGAACAAACAAAATTGCTGCTAGCTGATTCCCAATTTTTTTATTTTCACATTGTTTAAGACGATCGTATTCATGAATAACACTATCGACATGTTTTTAACTTTTCGTTATTTGTGTCACTAATTTAGCTCCCAAAATTTTAACTATCACCGATCAAAACTAAGGCCACTATCACCAAAAAGATCAAGACCATCTTCAACAAAGACCAAGACCACCTTCAACAAAGACGAAGACCACCTTCAACAAAGACCAAGACCACCTTCAACAAAGACCAAGACCATCTTCAACAAACACCATTGCCACTTCTTTTCAAGATCAAGTCGACCGTTAGCCAAAGTCAAGATATTCTTTCGCTCTTCCTTCCAGCGCAAGCGTCACAAAGAGGATGCGTTCCAAGCCAAGTCCGGGCCACTCAAACGACGAATATTTTCGCGAGAGCTGTTGACGCAGAGCAGCGAGCGAAGAAGCCACCTGCGGAATGTTGCAGCACATTTCAAAAATATCGAACAAAGATAGTGTCGAAAAATATTGCAACAGTAACTTTTTCCTGAATCATTCATTAGACAGTTATTTGACATACATGAAGTTTTACAGTTTCAGAAGTTTATAGACAGTTTATCTCTATAAATGAAGAAATTTCCTATACCAAGCAGATCCCTCCAGCGCGATGTATAGCGATGAATACACGCCATCCAACTCGAAGAGACAGGAGGTCACAAGGCTCGCATGCTAGAGAACAAAAGCGTTCCCGCCTCCAGCAACAATAGCTCAATAATTGCAAAAAACTAATATTAAAAAAGTACATCAGTATATCTCAGGAAACAAAATAACGGGAAAATACTAATATTAAAAATGTACAGCAGGAGCATCAAACTGTAATTAATCATCGATCCGGAGTAAGCAGAGACTGTCAGAGAAAGTAAGCAGAGTTGTACAATCGTTCCAATATCTCAAGTCTAAATGGGAAGTTACGCATGTCGACATCTAAAATGAAAAGATATGTAAAATAAATTTTGATTGAAATCAAACTATATGATAAAATTAGAGGGTGTGCCGGGTTCAAAATTCATGATCAAAAACTTACACATGAAACGATACTAAGACCGGTAAAAAATTTTTTTTATTGTTTTATCCTCATTGTTCCATGGATTACCAGTAGCATCGAAAAAACAGACAAGCTCATTGAGTTCACAACAGTTTGTTATTGTAATAAGTGTTGAAATTGTCTTTTTGAAACAGAAACCAAAGTGTCATAAAAAAAGACTTTAATTCACTATCACAAATATAGAGCTCCCACGCTGTCAGAATACATTGTAAGTGAGGCAGCGAGTATCACAAATAGAAATAGCACTAAAGACAAGGTAGGCGTAAATACCTGAGGATCAACTCATGAATTTCGATCGCTCGATAAGCCGGTTACACTACTGAGTGGCATTGAAAGAAATAGCTCAAGGTATCTGCAAAATGCTGCCGCGCTAATTTTCTTTACATATCACTGGGAGCGCGAGACTTTCCAGATAAAGAAATTACTGGATCAACCCTTTTTCTCCTTGATTCAATTTGTTTAATTTAACATATTTAAAAAAAATCATTGGCTTGAGAGGTTTAAAATATAATGCACAAAGTAGTAATCCGCGTTTGGAAAAAGTGCTTAATGTAAAACAACGATCGATTGAAGTTTTAAAGAGTTTGGTTCAACTCATACATTTTGTCTAAAGTGCATCACATAAATAACTTCGTGATATAAAAAGCTCAACGAGTAGGAACGAATGCATTCGAACTACTCTGAATAGTGACGTTCTATCTGTTAATCTTTTCTGACAACGATCAAAAATCATGTCCATTTATCGAGGCGACTGAAACCCATAAAAACATAAGTTTCCTGAAACATAAAACCTGTAAAAGCGTGATACAAATGTCTAACGTGTGATGGCTGGTGAATATAATATCGAGGCGGACACCCGAGGATTCCAATATTTAGAACTCCTGCCTACTCTAAGGTAATTCCATATTCAGCGTCACGTCTCTAATAAAAGCAAAATGACAGTCGCTCTTTAATTAAAATGACAGGAAAATGGCCGTAATACTCGAAGAACAGGATATGTAAAAATAATAGCAAAAGAAATCTTGAAGTATCAAAACCAAATGTTTCCAAAGCCAGTTTATCGTCATTGGCACAAAAAATCTAGATAACTGGCATTTGATATATGACATCCTAAGCTTAGTGAATATCCAAACCTCGCCAGATCTTCTTGCGTTACATCAGGACGACAAGATCCCGAGAGCAGTTGCACATAAATAATTCCAGTCGAGAAATGCGACCAGTGCGCCATACAACAGCCCGGGGGCAATATCGCACCAATATTACGGAGCTGAAATACCGTGCGCCACAACATCGCTCCCTCGCGTAGCTTTTACGCCGCATTCAATTTGCTCAAAATTGACGACTTGATTGCCGACTCTTCTCTCGGCTCTTGCTTGCTTAAAATTCGAGCCCTAAAAGTCGAGAGCTTCTTCTTTTCTTCCCGAAACTTGACGTAGAGGCTATTCATTTTTTGACCGTGAAACCCAACAAACTTTTCCTCTCGAATCTCCATAGTGCAGATTCCGTACAGATCCAGTACGGAGAAGATCCAGGAGCTAAAATTAACTTCACTAATAACCACTCAGGAGAGAAATACCTCATTATTTTCTTTTGGAAAAATAGGAAAACAACGTCTACTTTCTCGGCAATTATGGTAATTTGCGGCCATAAAAACTGGAAGTGTGTCGTGTGACGCAGCTAATAACCTGCAATTGCGCTAGTATTTTCCGTGTGGTGCCCGAAATATAAACCTGTAGCACGCAAATAAATCGGAACGTCCGTTTAATAATTATTATTATTATTATTATATAAGAAAGTTTTAGCCTCCCTTAACCACGACAAAGATGTTCCAAGAGAGGAAAAAGGAAGGCACCATTTAGTATGGAGTTGAGGGAACGTGGAATCTATGCACAAGGTGCACAGAAACAGTAAGCTAGGAAAGAAGTTCATGAAACAAGAAAAAAGTTGAAGAAGAAAGTAGAAGGTGCTGAAAAACAGGACAGCAGTGAACCGAAAAAAGATGGTCCGTAACAAAACAAAAAACCTATTTTATTACAACAAAAAAGAAGCCTACCTAACCTTTAGCTCGGGCCAACACATGGTTTCCCTGGGAGCGCTAATTCCCATAGATACAATAGTTGTATCCCCCTGAGGAGGTCCGTTGAATAATTATTCTTCAAATAAATAACAGTTCAAAGGAAAAGAGTAGTATACCGAATAAAAAAGAAGAATAAATGTACCGAATATTATAAAAGGAGTGTCAAGGTTGCTTGCATACGCATAATTCCGACGTAAAATCTACTGTCGAATAATTAAGGTCAAATTTGGACGCCAGTCACAAATGCGTCATAACTTTTGACGGAAAGCTGCAGTTGGATGTGCTTTGAGCACCAAAACTCTCTTGCACTGCGCTTTTACAGTTCATCACTATTATTAGCTAGCCTGAGACTCGCTCGTCACATGAAATGCGCAGTATACAGACGTAACGACATGACCTGTTCCGTCAGTGCGTCCCGAAGGGACAACCAACACAGGCAAAATACCGAGAAAAAAATCTCTCATCAGCCGATCGACAGAAAAAAGCAAAATACCGAGAAAAAATTTCACATTAGCCGATCGATCGACTGAAAAAAGCAACATACCGAGAAAAAATCTCACATCAGCCGATCGACAGAAAAAAGCAAAATACCGAGAAAAAATCTCACCATCAGCCAATCGACTGAAAGAAATAGCAACCACTGGGGCGGTATGCGAGTGAAAAATGATCTCATTAAGCACGGCGGAAAAGAGCAATTAGCAGGAGAAGAGTGATGAGTGCACAACACGCGAGAGAGCGCGAGAAAGAAGAGCGGCGGATGTGGCTGAGGGTAAACTGTAGCACAGAGGCGCGTCTGTGTGGACTCAATGGCCCTCTCACCGACGGGAAGTTGGCGTCTCTCTGTTTCCAATTTGGAGTAGCTGTGCGCTTTATAACAAGTTGCAGTGAGCGCATGCAAATAGTTTGCACAGCTGAATATTCATGTCAACTTCTGCACAGCAGACCTGGATGATGACTTGTATACCTCGTGCAACCACCGCCCCAATGCTGCGGGATGTTTAGGCTTACCTATTTATGAAGATACATCGGTATATGTAGAGAATTTGAGTACAGCTAGCGAAAGCTGCATGTTACGATATTGATGAAAAAAAATTCGCCCGCGCTTCATTTCAACTATGTGGAAAATTGCATGTTCAATATTCAAGAATTCTTTAATTATAGCTGAATCTAGATTTTTCGTCGAAACCAGACAAGAAAATACAAAAATTGCTGGTAACTACCTAAGATTATCTCCTTAAACTTAAATAATTCCTCAGATTTAGTGAACAATTTTATTAATAATGTTATTAATCTTTGCGAGAGAAAGAATCTTGAAATTATGTCCTCTCCTGTGCGATCTGTGTTTCTTTCTCACAGGCAAATGATTTACGTATCAAAATAAGTTTAAAATACAGTCAAAAAATAATAACAAGATCCATTTAAAAAAAACCTTAGGGCTACAGGGCAAAAGCTCGAAAAAGAAATACATTTCATTTTTCTCTTTATCGACGGCAACTTTTGGAGAGCAAATACGGTTACCTTTTTAACGAACAACGATACACCGTAACTTGAAAACACAAGTTACTTACACAAAAACAAGCAGTTTTACAAGCATCCAAAATTGAACACATGAAGTTGAAAAAGATTAGATTATTAGATTATTAGTTAGTTTAAGCCTCCCTATCCGCAACAAAGGCGATCCAAAGAGAGGAAGGAAGAAGGCACCATATAGTATGGAGTTAAGAGAACGCGGAATCTATGCAGAAGGGGCATAGAAACAGTAAGATAAGAAATAAATTCATGAAACAAGATCAAAGTTGAAGAAGAAAGTAGAAGGGGATGAAAAAACAGGACAGCAGTGAACCGAAAAAAGATGGTTCTTAACATAACAAAAGCATTTTATTTCAACAAAAAGAAGGCTTACCTAACTCTCAGCTTGGGCCCTCACATTGTCCCCCTGGGAGCGCTAATTCCCATAGATACAATAGCTGTATCCCCCTGAGGGGATGAAGTTAAAGAATACTTATTGCAAGTATTGTGCCATTTCAACAGTTCTTGAAATAAATTAACTAACGATGGCTTAAATTAAACTGCAAGGGAGTAATTTTCAGAAATATGCTTACAAATTGAATTACAGAACGCTCAACAATCCAAGAGAAAAGTAAAAATATCAACTGACAGAAAGAAGTTTCTGCTGCGTGTAATCGGAAATGAAACAGAATAAAATAGTTGGGGGGAGAGATAAAAAGACTTCGTATTTACAACATTCCAACGATACGAAAAAAGACGAAGTCGAGGTTTGAAACAGATTTAATACCACGCCCCGCCTCAGCGATTGCCTGAGATGACCTTCAGATAAATGCAGCATCACTAATTCAAAATGTCACACAGACTAAACAAAATCAAATCCGTCATGGAGATGAACTTCCTGGCGAAGTATCATCGAATACCTAAGAATACACGCTCAGAAACATTCAACCAATTTATCTCATTTATTTCATCCGTGTGAAAAATCAAACATAAAATCTACCTGTGTACATAAGTGACCCTCTCAATTTATCAGCCGATCCATACAGCTAAGGCATCATTGCAAACCAAAGGAAATCTTTCACAAGCAATAACGTTGAAATGCCCAAAAATACCAACATGGGAAGGTCTACTAGCGAGGTATTTCAAAACTAGTCGGGCGGCGCAAATTCTGGGTGGCGTTATGTCCACTTACTTGCATTGCACTGGCATGCAAAGAAAAGATCACATGAATTGAGGTATCCCATAAATCTTAAATGAGATAGGAAAAATGGCGCTGATTCACTTCGAAAGGAGGCACAGAGGCACACGTAATTGGTAAGGGTACGTGATGGATTTTAAAAAAAAAGAAAAATAGTACTGTCATTCAAAAAGGCCAACAGTACTGACGAAAGCTTTTGACGAACTTTATGCGAGGCAAAAAGGCCTACGGTACTGACGAAAGTTTGTGATGAATTTGAAGCGAGGAAAATAAAAATGGTTCGAATTCATTAAGAGAGGGAGGCAAAGAGGTCAACGTAATTGACCCCCGTGGCTCAAACTAGCGCAGCACACACCTGTCACATCAGGTATCGGCCTGACATCTGCCCTAGTGAAGGCCGCTGTACTAAATTAAAACGACTCCTAAATTCACTCTATCTCTTATGCAATCAACAACCTACGTACGAATTTCTAGCCTTAGTTCGGCGTGCTGCCTTGTTTATTTTATTCTGCCAGCTCGCCTATTAGATTTAAGCTAGATTTAAGAACATCAGGTTAGTAAATTTATTTTCATGATATAAAGGCAGGATGTAGGAAACAATTTCTTGGCCCGGCAGTTTCCGTTCTTCTTAGCGACTGATGAGCGATGAAAAGTATACTCTAGCGTGCGTTAGCACCGAATAATCAGACTTTTCGCAGACCTCCAATCTTGCACAACTATCGGCGTCAACTGCTCACTCAAAGCCATATTCTGCGTAATCTACTGAGAGCACCATAGGTATTACTTACCTGCTGGAGGCGCTCAACTTCCACGCAGCTGCGTACTTACCTGCTGGAGGCGCTCGGCTTCCACGCTGCTGCGTACTTACCTGCTGGAGGCGCTCGACTTCCACGCTGCTGAGTACTTACCTGCTGGAGGCGCTCGACTTCCACGCTGCTGCGTACTTACCTGCTGGAGGCGCTCGACTTCCACGCTGCTGCGTACTTACCTGCTGGAGGCGCTCGACTTCCACGCTGCTGCGTACTTACCTGCTAGAGGCGCTCGGCTTCCACGCTGCTGCGTACTTACCTGCTGGAGGCGCTCGACTTCCACGCTGCTGCGTACTTACCTGCTGGAGGCGCTCGACTTCCACGCTGCTGCGTACTTACCTGCTAGAGGCGCTCGACTTCCACGCTGCTGCGTACTTACCTGCTGGAGGCGCTCGACTTCCACGCTGCTGCGTACTTACCTGCTGGAGGCGCTCGACTTCCACGCTGCTCCACTTACCTGACTGGGGACAGGCGAACGTAAATCCATTGCCAGGGGATCTACACTTCGTGGCGTTCTGCCTTGAGGTAAGGAAGCTTGCCGGACTTGCCAAACTCGTAAAGTTTCCGAACCCCTGCCATTTATATTATGGAGATTTCCTTTAGGACTCGAACCATTATCAATACATTCTGAGCAATATATTGATGGGTCGCGTTTGATGGTGGCTCATCAAACTCACTAAAATTAATTACGTTAATTCTTTTTTCAGTTAATTAAGGATCAAGTGCATGTGTGTTCATTATAATTCTTTGTTTCCAGTGCTTGGAGACTCGAGGAAGGAGCGACGAGCGGCGGGCCTGGGCAGTGAGGTGGCTGCTAGTGTAGCCTGCCCCCAACTCGTACCATTTGCCGCCAAGCGCAAAGCTCCAACTCAATCTATAGTTGATAACTTGCTTGCAGAAGCAAATAGACTTCTGAAACGATACTTTTCCTTGATCCTTTACATTTGCGATCCCATTTTATTTGCTAACCTATAGGGAAATTGAGTAGAGAAAATGCAACGAAATGTTATTAGGCACCAAGCAAGAACGGCAAAACTTTTGCAAAAATGGTTGGAAATATGGTCCACGACCAAGTAGCTCAAAGTTAAACGAATGCACAACGAAAGCGGTTAATTTTTTGAATTTTGAGTGATGGGACAGACATTTTTGTTCGTTGAGAAAAAGGTTTAGAAATGTGGTGAGAGGGATAAAGTCTTTACGCTGAAAGTAATTCTAATGATGGAATGTTCATGTCAGAGGCTATCGCCAGTACATTTAAAAGGCACACAGCATTAACGATTTTTTTTAACCGTGATGCCTGAATTACAGAAAATTATGATAATAATCCTTTGTTCGCATGCTCCGCAAAAAATAAATAAATTCTACTGGACTCCGTGCAGAAGAACCACTTAACTGAAATATTTTGAAAGCGCAACGCATAAAATGCCCCTCATGCTAAATAAGTCATTATTTACATAGACGTCATTAAGCTACGTATGAGCTCATTAATGATATATTAGGTTTTTTATATTCGCTTACATTAACTGAAAATAATATTTACGAAATATTGTGTTAAAAAACGCAATGACAACATTTTTGGGAACACCTGTCGCAAGCGAGGTGGCTGCCAGATCGTAATTCAAAGCTCCAGGATAATCACCGCTTCAGCATTACAGTATTGCCATCGTTAGCGCAGCAGTATTGGCGGAAATATTTCCTAGACGAATAGTAGGCAAAACCTTGTTCAAAATGAAGTAAACTTATACATTTTTAACTTGATTGATGTATCATACATGTCTGTGGAAAAGTTACGTACATCCTTTCCCCGTTTTCAACGATCAATTTAATTTAGCACAATATTACGATAACTAAACTGATGGTAGAATCTTGAAGGCTGCAATGTGGTGCAAACCTCTACTTCACTCGATTTGAAGATAATAGATAAATCTGAAAAAAAATCGTCGTTCCATTCAATAACTAGCAGCAGCTTAAATTCCAAATGGAAAACTAGAAACTATGAGACGCAAACCTTGCGAAAACTTCAATGAAGAAAATTGCAATAGATAATGTAATGTTAAACATTTAGCCGAAAATCACGATTACAATTACATTGATAAATTATTTCCACCACACACGAGCGTCCTGTGCAGAACCTAAATTTTTAGATATGAATTCCCGAATCTTTACGCAAGTGTTGTAATTTGTATGATTTCCCACACCAGAGAAAGACCAAGGTCCCGTCAAATCGCTTGATTTTAAGCCTAGAACGTGAGCCGATAATTTTGGCTTCGATCGGCAAAGAATTAAAGAGCGGAAAGGCGCGCACTTACGCAGAGAAACGCAATTTACTAACACAGAACCTTCGTCTTGTAAGCACCAGGGAGGTCGAGCTACCGAGATTTTTCCAACATGATCGACTCAACACAAGCCAGGCACGGGCATCCCGAACTAGGGTGCGAATAAAAAATTATGATCATAAAAATATAATAAGGTAAACGACAGCGTTCTGTGGATGGATGGCCAGCGTTAAGAAGAAATGATGAAAAAGCAATCTTTCAGAATTCTTTTGTTTCAAAGGAGTAATCAGAAAATTGGAAATGAAAACTAAATTAAGTTGCATAAAAAATAGGTGTTAATTAATTCAGAATGAGCAATTTTGCAACCTTTATTGAGAATTTCCTTGCATTAATCAGTCGAAAGTACACATTAGAGCAAAAGAGCAAAACAGAGCAGACTCGTACAACTCAGCGATATCTTCAACGTCAAGCAAGAATTTTACTAAGGCATAAAGCGTAATTAAGCAAGTTACTCATCAATGAAAATCTTCTCTAAATCCTTAAAAAGGCATAGGAAAAGATTTTTGCTCTACTTTCAAAGGAAGAGGGCAAGAATGCTACAAACCTAGCGTCATAACTAGTTGTACCATGAGTTGGCTCCTCCTAGACAGATTTCCTGAAAAAAATTATTTTAACATGTTTCCTATCACGGAATTATTAGATTCCTCTACGCTTTACCTCCATGCAAATTAGATTCCAATTGACTCTTAGACGAGCCGTGCGACACATTGGTGCAGTGCTAAAATAGGTAAATGGTAAATCGAACGGAAAGTTGCAACAAAACCGAATCCAATATTGAATGTACGTGGGGCGATCATACACTTTAATTTGTGAGACACAACAGCATCTAAGCTGCACAGCAAGACCTTGTGACTCGCCCTTCACATCAAATTAGAGTCAGTCAAGGGACTGAGAGACGAACAGTACATTTTATTTGCGATAACAACAACAACACGTCGATTGCTCGGTGTCCCACCGATGGTCACGTACTGAATTTTTACACGCACATGATATAAATCAAGTGAAAGCACATCCTGATTAATCTTAAGTTCATTTTAGTGTGGCAAATTGAGGCTAATTCCACCTAAATACTGAACTCCCGTTTGACCCACCGCAGGTTTTGCACGAGCCTAGCTCGTCTGCGAGTGTGTTAGTTCTCACTCGCTAAAACATGGTTCCAGTCTTACTTTTTGCACCGCCCAGGTGCATTCTGTGCACGGAGCGGCTAAAATAATTGATACTTCATCAAAAAAGTTAGACTGGGCTTAGACTTGTCCATAGAAGCACATGTTTCGCTCATGTTAGCATGAGAGAAGATTGCAGGGTGACATAATGATCAGTGATTCAAACGTTTCACAATGCAGCGGTGCAGTTTAAATTATACCGAAGTTAACGAGCAACGATTCGGCAAAAGTCCTAGTCAAAACCACTTTTTATAGGACCGGAGAAAAAATAACTGATGCTTAAAAAGTGCTATAAATACAAAATGCTGTAGCATTAAAATGTCTCAAATAATCCGTTTGAAGCCGAGTTAGGCAAAAAAATTTTCAAAGCTATCATTTAAACTATTATCCCTCCGTCCGGAGAAAAATTTGAATAAAATGAATATACCTCTCTTGCTGCTGCCCCATGCTACAAAAACAGAGACAAAAATTGAGAACGAGTTTCTTGGTTTACACAGGGACAATCTTCATGACACGTGCGGCTTGCGATCACCTCAAATGGGCCTGCAACAAAGGCTGCCCCCTGAAGTAAATTGGTCGTGTCGGACTTGGAGTCACCTCCCGCTGCGTCAGCAGGACTGGCCGAGCAGCGCAGAAAGTTAGCGGCATCCAACCATTCGGGTTGGTTGAAACATGGAGCTCCATGGGTTGAAACAACACTCACTTGCGGGTTAAATAGCATTGACTCATATCAGCGAGTCTTTCACTCACGATGACTCGACATTCAATATACTTTCGACGAAAAAAATTAACCCTTACGTACGATACCATTAATGAAGATTTGGAACTTCTGTTCTACTAGTCCAATCAGAAATATCAGTTACACAGAAACAGAGTTGATGATTTCAAAGATGATGAGGCTAAGCATTTTCATTCAAATGCATAAATGCTGGATGTATTCTCATAAATGTCACAAGTAGTCGCATAAATGTGACTGAGTTTCATTTCTACCATGACTGTTGAATAACACGTCAAGAAATGTTATTCTGAAAGTAATTTTTTCTTATTAGAGTCTTTATAGTATCATCCTATCATTTATTCTTTTTAACCATTTCCAGGTCAGAGAACGCATGTTTCATTGGAAAATTATTTAAAATGTTGTTCGGGATGCAAGCAGTCGGTGTAGGTACACCATGGCAATTTTCATAATGCTACTCACCGATCAGTCTTCTCAAACTCAATAAACATAAATATTCAATATATTCACAGCGTTTCCGCGGTTACTAACGGTTGGTTGGGTTAGGTTGTTCGTAGCAGAAGTTTGAAATCGATTTTACTGCGAAAAAAACAATTTTTTCTTAAAAAATATAAAAAATACATTTGCATGATAGCATTTCACCTGGTATGATCACAATTATTTTCTAAAAAGATCGCGAACAGATGGAACGTCACTCATTTATACCGGTACGCGAATGAGCAATTCACGGAGCGGTACACATGGGTCCCAATTCGCGAAGAACGAGTTAACCAAAACTAAATGAGGGCAAAAACCAGTTAATACTTAAATTTACAAAATTTCCTGAGTGCAACTGACTTTAAATTCACGTTGAAACTTCACTTAAAGTCATCGCGGTCAACGCGTTCATGATGAAATTAGCCAATTTCAAAAAAGTTAATTTGATAGTTTTAAAAAACGTCATCACAGATTCCCTTTCTTCTTAATTTGCTGAGGATAATGCCAACAATACTACAAGGAGAATAAGAGGCCGCAAATAACAGCTCATTAATAAAAGGCAAATAAAAGGCCTTAAATAAGAGCTCAGTAACACAAGGAGAATAAGAGGCCGTACATAGGAATAAGAACATGATCAATAAGGCCCGCATAGCTCGCCCCGGCCACGCCGCCGGGGGAGCACAGATCACGTGGCGCAGCATTCCGCTCGTTTCCTTCAAACTCTCGGCAAATTCAAGCGTTTCGCTTTTGGTCATGAAGTACATCGTGATTTAAAAAATGAAATAAATCGTTGAAAACTTCATCAACGTCTATTTCTTCTAAGATCGTTACAGTACAGCACCTGTTTTTTGCTCATGAAGTACATCGTGATTTTAAAGGAGGAAATAAATCTTTGAATACTTCATCAAAGTCAATTTTTACTTAGTAAGATCGCTACAGTACAGTAATATTTATCATACCTGATTTTGAACTTACCATTGCCATTTCACTGAATTATCAATTACGATACCAATGCAACAGACAAAAAAAAAGTTAAGGATAGACATGACAGTGGTCCAATACATGCATCAAACTTCCCGCAGCACCAAAGGTTCAGAGTGCACCGTATCATAGCTGAAGATGCCAGCAAAAACAGCTGGAGCACGTGTTAAAACGAGGTGCAATACAGTTGCAGACACACGTGCCATGTACCTGAGATTGATTCAGCTCCCATTTCTCCAATACAGGCGGAAAAACATCATAGGGACGTGAGAAAACGCGAGCTATCTTACTCTAAAAAAATAAATCCACAACACACTATGCCCAGGGCCATCAGTTCCGTGAAATGAAGGGGCGCCAAAAAATGGAACGCCTCACTAAACTTTCATCATTGTCGTATGAGGACATGTGCAATTAATCCTTGAAATACACTCAATTAATCCGCATATTGACACCCAGAACAATTCATATTTAAAATAATCGCAGTTAATCCGTATAGTAATGAACGTAATTAATCCTTCTATTGATATTCGAACGTAATTCCTGCGTGACCAGCGCGCTGCAATTTTTCCCAAGAAAGAGAAAATTTTTAATATACGCAATAAGACTTGCTACATGGAACTCTCGTCGAAGGCCAAAGAAGGAGGGAAAGAGTAAAAGCCTTCGTAACTGAACTCCTTGAGCCCACTTCAGCTTCGCATTACCAACCTAGACCTGCAATCAGTTGCTTCCTATCTGTTTATCAAAGAAGGACCTTTATATTGAGGAAAAATTTAATATACAATTTGTTGTACATTTCCTGTTTTAACTTTTATGGACGTAAACGGTTTTTCTTTTTTCTCTTCTTTTTTCAACAGAACGACTCCTTCCATTGGGATCTCCAACACAAGAGGCAACATGTCTTAACGTAACTCTTCCTGCAGATTGAGCGAGTCAGCGAACTCCGACGGAGCATCCAACAAATATTCAATGCAAAATAAACTCGGTGATGTACAGGTACAGCTCACCGTAGCGCGAGGGTAAGAATTTCATCGCCCTCTTCAAATATATGACTTAATTTTTTACTCGTTTTTCCATGCTCTAAACGCTCTGCAGAAGTTCACTAAGCAATAAAACACGTTTCAACAACAGTACAGTGGAGAAGCAGCAAGATAAAGAATTAATTTTACGATAGAACAACATAAATTACACATTCATGTGTACAAGGTAATCATCCGTAAAAGATATACCAAATCTTACGAGACGCAAATTTTTATACAAAAAACTTCATGGATGCCCGTAAAATTTTGCAACTCTTAACAAGGCTAATTCCTTCTAAATCCAAACATTCGTACACATAGCTGAACGCACAGAAAAACACAGAGCTTGAGCGTTAATGAGTACCTATAAAAATTACAAAAAAATTAACTCAAACTCACGAATGAAGTAAAGATACGGTAACTTCCAGCCACATACCACACTACAGCGCAAACAGATCTACAAGGAGCAACACATATGAAAAGCAGCCCTGCGTGAGGCCATGATGTGTTAAGATGTGCTCTATAACAGTCGAACTGAAATCTTCACAAAAATGCAGAACAGGAAGTACGTGCACACAAATTCCATTGCACCCCACAACGAGGAATAGGATAGATGATAGGCTTAGGTTAGTGAGGCTTGTTCATCCTAGTAATTGGGAACTGGAGCTCCCAAGTTGGAAACTGTTCGGTTACCTCAGCTATAGATGGGACTTCTACCTTTGATACTAAACATGATTATCGTAGTTTTCTCGTTTTTTCACCGTCTCTCCTTTTCATCCTCTTTCTTCCAAGCTTGCTGCTTCTCTGCAAGAAGTAACCTGCGTGGGGACACACCATGCGCATAGATTCCACGTGTTTCTCAGTCCATGCTGAACGGAAACTACTGTTTCCTTTACAAAAATATCGTTACAATGGAAGCGGAGCCGCAAACTAACTACTATATTCTATTTATTGCCTGCTAAACTGAGCAATATTTGGTCTTGTTGCTGACAGTGAGTGACAGCGCCATGCATACGAATGAGCCAACAGAAAACATCCCTGAAAATGTATATTATAATCCCAATTAGAGCACATGCAGTGTGCATATCTTCCTTACCATCCTACATTGGCTGCTCGGTTCTATATTGATCGTACCGTCACATGCGCTCGCAGATCCTGACGCGGAAAAATGTTGTTTTCGCCCTTCACTGTCAGTATCAAGGCCAATGAATAACTAGATTCTGGAAAAAGAGCTAAACACTATCACTAGGAACGATACTTACAGACAGAATGAAAAAGCTGGATAAAAAAGTTGCAAGAACAAATTCAGATCCTCGTGTTCCTCAGCTCTATGCATCATCGCTCGGAAATCACGGACATAATATCGAAAGCTGAGAGTACATAATTCCACAAAATCATATTTCGGCTACCCACGTCGTATTGCAAAGTGAAAAACAATTGACTGAGTGATAAAATTGGGATAAATTGTAAGCGAAAATACTTCATTTTTTAACAGGAAGCATTTTGTTCAATTTAAACAATTCGCAACGATAACTGGATTCACAACAGCTGTAGGGATGTCTTTCATTTAATGACGAGGAAGACTAATTAGGAAGCTGAAAGTGGAGGATAAATCAGCATCATTTAGAGAAGAACATTTCGGGATGAATCTCATCAGGCAAAAAACAGGCAAAAAGATTATTTATATACAAGTAGTATACAGAAAATAAATTAACAGAGGCTTGCTAAAATTTACTTTAAGGGAACCATTTCCGGGGCATCTGCAGTCCAAAGGTCGGTTCTCCCGATTTTTTTTTATTGCTCTAATGAGTTTGAGATATGTCCCCGATTGTCTGTAAAAAATATCAGGAACGTATCCCAGAGCTAACGTCCCCTCCGGGGGGGGGAGAGCATTCCCCTTACGGACGTTTTTTTTCATTTTTGAACCTAGAGCAATGAAATTTGGTATACTAATGGGAAATGCAATTTAGAATCGTTTATCATTTATGACAAAATGCGATTTTCTTGAAAAGAAAATGGGGAATCATAGAAAACGACATTTTTGGGGGGGTTTTCTAAATGCTGCTCCTCCTACAGTTTTTGAGCTACAGTAATGATTTTAGTATCATTGAATGCAGAATAACGTGGACAAAAAAAAAAAAAAATCCAAAATTTTCAATTTTTTTCATTTTATTTATTTAATATATTTCATCATTCATATTCCTCGTCCCTATCCGAATTTTTTTTTTGTTTTGAACTTAGAGCAATGAAATTTGGTGTACTGATAGGAAATGCAATTTAGAATCATTTATCATTTATGACAAAATGCGATTTTCTTGAAAAGAAAATGGGAAATCATAGAAAACGACATTTTTGGGGGGGGTTTTCTAAATGCTGCTCCTCCTACAGTTTTTGAGCTACAGTAATGATTTTGGTATCATTGGATGCAGAATAACGTGGACATTCCAAAAAAATGGAATGCTTTTCCTCCAATTTCCAATATAAAATTTTAAAAAATTAAAAACAACAAAAAATCAAAATATTCTCAAGAAAATTCAAATTTATGACATCATAACTTTGAAACAAGAATGAACTGTGAAAAACTGCTCAATACATTGTAAAGCCCTTGTTTTTCTGCATTCAATGATACCAAAATCATCACTGTAGCTCAAAAACTGTAGGAGGAGAAGCATTTTTTTTCTTGAAAATGAAGTTTTTACAAAAAGTAAGTTATCAAGACGGCAAAGTTAATACCTCCGAAGTTTACAAAGCTAGGGCAATGCGGTTTGTTGCACTTGAAAGTGACGTATGTGCTCTACCTAACTGACAATATGAATTTTCAAAATTTTTTCTGTAAAGATTTCCGTAGACTTTTTTACCCTAAAATTATAACTTTTGCTCTGACCCTGAAATGAAAAATTCATAAAAATTCTGTTTGAAATAATCCAAAAATTCCATTTTGTCTATTAGATAGAGCCAACGTTTGCCTTTCAAATGCAACAAACCGCATTTCTCTAGCTTTGTAAATTTTGAAGTAATTAAGAATAATATATGTATATATATAATTTTGTTTTTTTTAAATAATTAATTTTCTATGGCCTTATGAAACATTTTTATTTAACAAAAGTTGTTACAAATGTGGAGGTCTAGTAGTCTGCAAATTTTCATAGACGTAAGTCCAATAGAAAAAAAGTTTCAGTTTTTTGGAAATGGTTCCCGTAAATTAATTTCAGTGTAAAACTTTGCGGTAAACATGTTATTGGTGAAATTAGTCCATTTTGATGGGATTCTAGAAATTTTTCCAGAAGAAAGTACCTTACACATGCAATACTTTGTGTGTTATTTCCATACAACTGATTACGGATTTCGAACAGTCATACACGGAAACCATACGGCGTTTTTTCGCCTGTGTTGAAGACATGGTCGCAGTATCAATCTCACCAACATGGCACGTGTGTCTTCAAAACAGCATAGTTGCGTCTTACCTTTTCCTCAAAAGTAACAGAGAGCAGCCTGAAAGGATTGAATGCATACATCCTAAGCCAGTTCCCGCAATAAAAGAAGAATAATTCAATTTGACCTTCATAAAACCCGCTACGCCACAGCTGCACTAAACGAAAGCGACGCTGTTGCAATACAGTTGGCAGCACACAGACTATTATAGCCAAAGTCATTAGTCAGTCACTTTTGTACGGGCTCCCTATAGCCCTATCCCTCACTACTGACCCGAACAATTCAAATACAAAAATATGAATCGAGGCAATGAAAAATAATCACATTCCTGCGTTCAATGGCAATGACATCGGAATAATTTGCTCGCGACATGGCTCAAAAAAGCCCTTTCACTTTTCACTCATTCCAGCATTTGTCATGGATCGACTCCATCGTCTTGCGAAGGTCGAGTCAAGCAAGCATCAATGCCTGGAAATCGTATGCTCGGAACAGTTGCGTGTGCATACATTCCTTTGTAGTTATAATAATCACGTAAGCTGAATAAATAGATTTAGACAGAAATTCTGAACATTTTCTGTCTTTTGTTTCTTTCAACTAAACACGCATTCTAGTTCGTACCAAGGTCACTGATTTGCGCTCTTTAATGCAATGTTTATTTACATGATGTAGATAACTGGTCCAGAAAAAAAATTCTTGTATTTCAAACGTAAGCCAGAAAACAAGTAGAAGCCTTTGAGGAACGTGCCAAATATTTAGTTGCACTCAAAACATCTTGCAAAGACCACCTACTTTCAGAAAATACCAAGAAGCTTTTAATAAACGTCATCAAAACTCTAGGAAAGGTTACCGAGCGCCTGGTGGAGGCAACCAAACTTTCCATGGAGACAACACCCCATTGCGTCGAGATGTTTTCCGAAAGTCATTAAAAAAACCTCAGTGGTTTTCACATTATAATACAACTTAATTAAAAAATGATTAGCTTACCAAGTAAAATATTGAGATGAAAATAATTTCCATTAGGAAATAACATAGAACTTGAGTCTGGGACAAAGCTCATCGGTGACCGGATCGTAAAGCACAGGAGGGTAAGAAATAGCTCAACGGTCTCCACACTGTGCGCTGATGCATATCGTTGCGGCCTGTGATGCCGAACTCTTGACGCTTCACGACAAGAGCTCTTGGAGGAGCACTGTGTCGCCCAGAGCAGGCTCCATAACATTCAATTTTCACACTCATCCTCGGAAAGCTTCGGAAAGTTGGGCACCTACCAGGAAGAGTTGGAAGTTAACGAAAAAGTGCGAAGACAAAACCACTCTTTATATTTTTCTCAACAGCATCTTTTCAACGGCGATCTTATAGTGTTGTGAGCGGCAACCCAATTTTTACATTTTTCATTCCTGAATACGAGATTCGTTAGAAACAATGCATTAAAAAATTCTATGTAACATGCGCAATCGAGAAATGAATCAAGAGTGCAGGTCTATTTAATGTTCACTCGATTGAGTCACAATATATGAGTTCAAATTCAACATCAAGTATCAGAACACAGGCTTGTTCACCAGCCATCAATAAAAAATGAAGGCACCATTTAGCAGGGAGACACGGGACGCAGAATCTATGCACAGGGTGTGTTCCCACGTAAGATACCTTGTAAGAAACAAGATAACAACTAAAGAAGAAAATAATACATGCTGAAGAACAGAATAGTCGTGAACCGAAAAAAGATGGTCCTTAACAAAAACAAACGACGCATGTAATAATTCTGCACAGCCTGCATTTCTTCCTCGATCATAAAAACAGCAAAACCACTTCTGTGTTTGGAAGAAGTCACGGAGAAACGGCTCTCGAGCTAAACCAATACCGGCAATTACTAAAGGAGACCACACCTGTCCAGCCTCAAAACGAGAGCGTATGTTCCGAATAGATTCGGGTTTGAGTTGGGCTGAGAGCGTGTGTTTCTGGGGCAAACATCGAGGCAGAAATACAGAGATGATGAGTCAGGAGATATTGTCTGGCATGGCACCAAGAAATATTCGGTGTCGGCGACTCCTGCACTCCACATGTCCATTCTAAGGACTCTTGCAGTCCACAGGTCTATTCTAAAGGCTCATGCAGTCCACAGGTTTATTCTAAGGGCTCTTACAGTCCACAGGTCCATTCTTAGGGCTCTTACAGTCCACATGTCCATTCTAAGGGCTCCTACAGTCCACAGGTTCATTCTAAGGGCTCCTACAGTCCACAGGTCCATTCTAACGACTCTTACAGCCCACAGGTCCATCCCAAGGGCTCCTACAGTCCACCCGTCCATTCTAAGGGCTCTTACAGTCTACAGGTCCATTCTTAGGGCTCCTGCAGTCCACAAGTCCATTCTAATGGCTCCTGCAGTCCACAAGTCCATTTTAAGGGCTCCTGCAGTCCACAAGTCCATTCTAAGGGCTCCTGCAGTCCACAAGTCCATTCTAAGGGCTCCTGCAGTCCACAGGTCCATTCTAGGCCTCATGTTGCTCATAGCAACAGCGCGGATTTCTTGTTAAGGCATCTAATCTTTACATCTGCCTCACGTTAGTACTTTCGTATAATTACCACCGTATGTTTAAAACTGGTTCACGCAAGTATTTATTAAAATCAGAGATTTAACGCCATTTGGTTCACCTAGAAATAATTCTGTTGCAATATTTAAAACAAGTTAGCCTAGGAAACTACCTCACAACTGTTTCCGTTGCCGACGTTTCCAGCATTGACCCAAAATATGTAGTGATAGGAACGAAACTTTACATTCTGTTATCTTTTTAGGAATAAAAATTCAAGAGTGCTCAATAATAATCATAATCTGAGGTACAGTGAGTTCTGAATTAGCAGAGTTTTGCTACCAAGATATAAGTAGCATAAGGCCAGAACTTAATGGAGCCCAGCGCTGGGCGATTTGGTCAGTGAAAAAACACTTTTACCCCGACAAAATACATGATCACGTCAAAATGCGTGGCTCTACTAAAGTAAGCTTTTAACACAATATTCTTTCACTCGTCATAAGCGTGCTGCATTTTTGCCGGGATGCAAACGAAAGGAAGTAGCGTTACTTTAAGCTGAATAATTTACCATTCATGAAAAATGATAGCTCTCGATGACTCACAAACTCATAGGTTATAATACAGTAGTGCCAATTCGAAGAGTCAACGTTCAAGGTAAAAAATGCAACTGATTCTTTAGAATATTTGGAGAAATTCTTTTCTGAACTCACATCACGAATAAGTAGTACGTGAGTGGAAGTTTTTCCCTATCAGTGAGCGCTTTACTATCAGATTATAGGTTATAAATTAGTTCAACCCTTCCTAACCACAACCTAATGTTCTAAAAAGAGCAAAGATGAAGCACTATTTAGTTTCGAGTTAATAGAATGGGGAACATATGCACACGGTGTGTTCTCACACATGATCTCCTGCGCAAAGAAAATTCAATTTAGGAGGGAGGTTTATGAAAAACTGAAGAAGGAAGTAACAGGAGCTGAAAAACAGGAATGGAGTGACACGAAAATAGTTTGTCCGTAACAAAATAAAAACATGTTCTTTTCTAAAAAAAAAGAATGCAAACCAAACCTTGAGCTCGAGATCACACATTTTCTCCCTGGGAGCTTTCTATGCTATCAATTCCGAACAATCTGATATATAAAGATAGAACTTTTGCAAATGATTACAGATCGCTCATCACAAATAAAAAAAACAGAATACTCGTGAACTTATGATACGGGAAGCAGTGCACTCAAAACAATGTTATTCCTTTTTACTATTGAAAACGCGCTCACACTTTACCCAATGCAGCACAAACATCGTTCCCAGTTTTTCGCAATGCTCGAACTTTTAAAATGCTCTCAAGAATACTAAATAAAATACGGGCACTCGGGAGCGCATTCACTCTTCCAATAAACATGGAAATGAATAATAAACTTGAAAATAAATAATAAGCATGAAAATAATAAATAAGCGTGGGAGCGCACTCACTCTTCCAATAAACTTGGCTGTCAGTCTCCTGCTGGCGGAAAGGTCCATGCAGATCAAGCAAATGAAATATGAACTGTCTCATTTATTTAGTGTTGACAGACGCAGTTTTGCTGGGGTAAATACAAAACAGAAATGATACAGAAATGCTTTGAAAACGAGCGAAAACACCACTAGTCATACCAAATTACGGAGACAGGCGTGTCTGAACAAAATGCTCACAACGAGCTTCCCTCCAATGATTACTGCATATAATAATAATCATCAGCTGAACTCGGAAATTATCTCAGTGAAGTTCCAAGGAATAATGATTCGAACGGCCATCTGGCAATTTTTCTGGCTAAAAAATCCTCAAATTCCCAGAATTCGCGCATCACGCAATTATTTGTATTCATTTATGTATCATATTAGACATTACATAGGGGAGAAACTAACAGTACAAGAAAGAGTTCAATTGACCCATTATCAATGGTACAAGAGTTCAATTGACGATAAAATTAATACGCCTAAGTAAATTCGTAAAAACGAGGTTGGTGTGTGACTTTTGGGACACTGTATGGTTTATCAGAGCAGATTTGTACAGTATAGGCTACCCAGCAGGGTTGCGGAGTCGGAGTCGCAAATTCATTCCTCCGACTCCACAACCCTGAAACCCAGTGACCAGCAAGATGTACGCAAGAGTTGCACACGATCAAGTTCAGTCCCTCATAAAATGACCGATACTTGTCAAGCACAGCCTAAAAAATATCTATTGTTTTTGTTTAGATTAGATTACATTATATGTTAGTTTAAGCCTCCCTAACCGCAACAGAGGCGTTCAAAAAAGAGAAAGGAGGAAAGCATCATTTCGTGTGGACTTGATGGAGCGCAGAATATGCGACACGTGCATAGAAGCAGGAAGTTGGGAGAGAAGTTTATGAAACAATGTAGAAGATGAAAAAGAAAGTAGCAGGTGTATCAAACAGGACAGCAGTAAATATGGTTCATAACAGAAACAAAAAACATATTCCATTTTAACGAAAGAAAGGCTAACCAAACATTTAGCTAGGGACCTCGCATATTCCCTCTCCCCTCTCCCAAGGAGTGCCAATGCCAATAGATACATAAGTTATATCCCCCTGAGTGGATTCTATACATGTAACAAAGAGCTTGTTTACAGCAGGCGGCAACTACTCCAAATAAACACTGGATAATTTTCTGAGAACTGGCTATTTTTCCTCTCTCCGCAGCTTCATTTATGGAGCAGAAAGAACTTAATATACGCCTGATAGATAACAGACTTTCCTCTTTACGCCAAGTTCCGCATTTGGCACTTAAACATAGCTGAACGGCGTCACGTGGAGTTAGGTAAATAGAACTTGTATTACGACGGAGAAACTGGGAAAATTTATTAAATGGGAACAACAGATTGAATATATTAGAATTCTCATGTAAGAGCCTTCGGTCGAATGAAAATAACTAAACATGCTTCTTAATTAGAAATGGGAGGAAAGTCAAGTAATGTCTCCATCCGAGTGCAAACAATTATTCATTTCGTCAAGTGCATGAAAAGAGGATGAAGAGATTACACGAAAAGGTTATTCATCAAAATTATACTCATTCAACTTAGAAAGTCGCGTGAAATCAAAAACGTTCGGGTTTAGTTTTTCAAGTATTCAGAAGCTCGGAACGACAGTGAATGAAGCGAATAGGAATGACACAGGCAGAATGCAAAACATTGTGCTGGGCCCATAACCCCACCAACAGGGCACAGCCCCTCAACAGACCATCAAACAATCAGCAACGCTGATCGAGAGCTCCCCAGAAAGACGACCATGCACGTCAGACCCGATGCCTGCTCCACGGCCTCATTCATACAAATATCTCCATCAGTCTGCGACAGGCACCAGCCATCTCCTCCAGTTACATGAAAGCGAGACAAAATACGTGGGCTCTCTATGACAGTCATGTCATCACACGCAAATACCGAAAGCAACTAAGGACAATCAATGTCACTGCGCCCACCGATGGTTTGCATAGTTTTTAGGGTACGTGTTTTGTTTTATAGCACATCGGGCTATCATATTCATTCAACAAGATAGACGACTCTTTCAATTTCAAGGTGGGGGGAACATCAATGTAGAAAACTTCTATTTTAAGTTCGTACTGCTAGAACGTTAAAATTAATCTATAGATTGTTTCTTACAGCAGAACGACCGCACTATCCTCACCAGTGCCTCGGTACCCCACAACACCCCTGTACAACAGTACGTCATAAGCCGAAATAAGCAGTTAAGTGCACTTTTCACCAGTCTCTTGCCTCCACGTGGTTGTTCATAATCCTCAGAAAAATATTCAGAGACGAAAATCGATCAAGTTAAAATGGAAGAGCATTGAAAAAATGGTGCCAAGAAGAATTTCTGTCCTCTTCGCCATTATCAACAAAAAATTAGAGATATTTATTAGGGTAAATGTGATCCACCTCATCAGCAAGATACATATATACGCTTAAAAATAACATGCATATAGATGCTATTTTCATATAATAAATATATAGCTATATTACACATTACACGACTAACAATATACAAGTCTTTCTGCCCACAGGTAAAGCATTTCCTTCACAAGAATTGAACTCGTGAGAACCAATTTGTCGACAAGAAAAGACAAGCACATTTTTTTTTGAGCAGCGTTGACTGATGATTTGAGCGCAGTAAATGGCAAAAAAGAGGCGGAAGGCAAGCCATTTAAAGTTCAGAAATAGGGCCCGTCTCTCATTAGCCTCGGCTGA
Source organism: Morinoia aosen (assembly GCA_030386875.1). NCBI lineage: Eukaryota > Metazoa > Arthropoda > Malacostraca > Amphipoda > Talitridae > Morinoia > Morinoia aosen. Next base: position 2,294,601 of record CM059571.1, read on the forward strand.
GGTCTTCAAAAAAATAAACCTAGACTGAGAGCGCGCGCCTGCTCATGAAATGTTTGAATAAAATTACGCCGGTTCAATATCACGAACTCGGGTTGAGGAAAATGATGCGTAATGAAAGCACGCAAATGTTAATGAAGAAGGGTAAACAAATCAATGGACTGGGACGATTAGTGTTCTTACATATTTAGAAATAAAGGAAGATGTCCACTTTGAGTTTTTCTTTTAAGTGGGTCATCACAGGCCCCTGCCAGGCCCCTGTCGGTCCGGTGAGCTTTTTTTTATTTTGTTGTTGTTGGAAAAGGTTGATCGCATCTGTGATACAGTCATCACTGCCTCACTGGTATGAATATAAAATGGAAGCCATGAGTATTACCGTAACGAACATGCTTGTTTGCTATCTGCAGGATAAGTATCATGTAAATTCTGGAGGTAGCGAGTCAGTGAATTAATCAACCTAATTCAATATTTTCTCAGGTTGAGCGAAAACTGTCGAATACCGTCCTACATGTATAACTTCTGCTCTAAGCTTGTACAAACTTGTATGTATAACTTGTATGAATGAAGCACAGTTTTTACTTGGCAATAACGCAAGTTTATTAAATATTTAGGAGCGAATAATAAAATTCTAAACATTTGATGAACGTTCCGCGATTAATCCTATCATCAGCAGCATTTTCATTAGTCCCTTTACCAAGTTTTACTGTTATGATTATAGTTTTCACGTTCAATCCGATCACCATCAGCATTTTCACAGTTCCCTTTACCAAGTTTTACAGCTGATGATGGGATTTATCCTGAAACGTTCAAAAAAATGTTTAGAATTTCATTCTTCGCTTTTAAATTTGCAACAAACTCGCATGAATGAGAGGCACGACAGCACTGGGAGCACCGCAACACGCGACCCTCTCGTGATACAGCCTCTTGAGACCAGCGTGCGTCGCACTAACATCGTTTGAGGCAAACAAACTGATCATAGTTTATTATGTCACCAGAGATTAGCGCAAAGATACGAGTACTTTGAGCTCTCGACCCATATTTTCAGAAAAAATAAATGCTAGAAGGGTTCGCTAATGAGCACTTTTTAGGGTAAAATTTTGCAACCCTTTTTGCTCCCGTCAGTTTTATTTTCTAACGTCCACGACGCACTAAGCCTCTCAAATCATATGAGATATTTTTACCCTAAACTCCGGAACTGGGCCCGAAAGGGAAATGCCTCAACGGATTTTAATTTCACCTGAAGGCTCAACTCGTCAAATATGACCGAGAGCGGAACCCATCATTAGCTAGGCGAAATTCAGTTAGCGAGAGTCGACGAAAAGAACATCACACAAGTAATGCCAGTTGCCTTAGACATGACCTGTACTTGAGAGGAAATTGTCCCATTTAACCAACTGATAATTATTCCCTGACACAAAATAGCGGCCTCGTCACGGATGTCCTGAATTAACATTCATGTTAGAACTACGGGCATCTAGTCAAATAGTTGAGGAGAAAAATACTGGAGACATGCTTAGCTGCTTGTGCTTAGCTGCATGTCTCTGTAAACTCAATGCCGTGTCACATCAGCGGGATGTCGCTCTAATTTTCTTCAGTTGAGCTCAACGTTTTGCACCAATGAAATTTAAAGTAAGCTAGTATGGTAGTATGTTTTAGAGTAGTAGGGTAGTTAGTTTAAAGGTTCTGCTTTCATTGCAATGATGTGTTTACAGAAGAAACAGAAGGACCGCTTAGAATTCAGGAAAACGTAGAATCTATGCACAAGTTCGGAAGGAAGAGAAAGAAAACGAAAAGAAGGAGAGAAAATAAGACATTAAAACTGAAATAAGCAAGGTGGGCACGAAAGACACAAGTCCAAAAGACCTTTCAATGGTAGAAGTAACCTCGCAATGTCTCTCATGGGAGAAATTAAATAACTGATGCTCGAGTTCGTGGTTGTAAGCTAAAGTTTCACTCATACGCCGCTAGGGGAAGTTGTGAAAGGGGTGACGCTTTCATTGGGTGCGGAGATAATCAGGTAACCCTATAACTCGTGTAACCCTATAACTCGTGTAACCCTATAACTCGTGTAACCCTATAACTCGTGTAACCCTATAACTCGTGTAACCCTATAACTCGTGTAACCCTATAACTCTTGTAACCCTTTAACTCGTGTAACCCTATAACTCGTGTAACCCTATAACTCGTGTAACCCTATAACTCGTGTAACCCTATAACTCGTGTAACCCTATAACTCGTGTAACCCCATAACTCGTGTAACCCTATAACTCATGTAACCCAATAACTCATGTAACCCTATAACCCATGTAACACTGTAACTCATGTAACCCTATAACTCATGTAACACTATAACACATGTAACCCTATAACTCATGTAATCCTAAAACACATGTAACCCCATAACTCATGTAACCCTATAACTCATGTAACCCTATAACTCATGTAACGCTATAACTCATGTAACACTATAACACATGTAACCCTATAACTCGTGTAACCCAATAACTCGTGTAACCCAATAACTCGTGTAACCCTATAACTCGTGTAACCCTATAACTCATGTAACCCTATGACTCGTGTAACCCTGCAACTCAGGTAACGCTATAACTCATGTAACCCTATGACTCGTGTAACCCTATAACTCATGTAACCCTATAACTCATGTAACCCTATAACTCGTGTAACCCTATAACTCATGTAACCCTATAACTCATGTAACCCTATGACTCGTGTAACCCTACAACTCAGGTAACGCTATAACTCATGTAACCCTATAACCCATGTAACACTGTAACTCATGTAACCCTATAACTCATGTAACACTATAACACATGTAACCCTATAACTCATGTAATCCTAAAACACATGTAACCCCATAACTCATGTAACCCTATAACTCATGTAACGCTATAACTCATGTAACACTATAACACATGTAACCCTATAACTCGTGTAACCCAATAACTCGTGTAACCCAATAACTCGTGTAACCCAATAACTCGTGTAACCCAATAACTCGTGTAACCCTATAACTCGTGTAACCCTATAACTCATGTAACCCTATGACTCGTGTAACCCTACAACTCAGGTAACGCTATAACTCATGTAACCCTATGACTCGTGTAACCCTATAACTCATGTAACCCTATAACTCATGTAACCCTATAACTCGTGTAACCCTATAACTCATGTAACCCTATAACTCATGTAACCCTATGACTCGTGTAACCCTACAACTCAGGTAACGCTATAACTCATGTAACTTGGCTTTCAGAAGAGTGTGCTCTAACATCACTCCGACTAAGAAGAGCGTAGCGCGACCAAGCTCATCAGTGCCTAGTTTTTTGTTAGTGAACAAAACCAGAAGTTATGAAACGTAAATACAATCGATATACCAAAAAATCATGATTGTAATAACTCTATTAGGAGCGACAAAAAATATAAACGAAAGCAAAACTAATATCGGTCACATTGCTAGGAAATATGAGGTAGCAATTTTTGATTTATACAATTTCCTCAGCATCATTAGACCATCGCTGTACAAAAGGCATGAAAGAGACTTCTAGGAAGCCTCAACTGAGAACACCTGCAAAAGGAACTTCAGCAGTTAATTACCCAGAGACGTAATGTTACAACGCGTGTTGCAGCCTTCGTTTTGTTTAACAACCTTCGTTCTGAGCAGTTAATCAGTATTGAGCCCCCGCACGAACCTGACCAATGCTCTGATCACTTTATCACTACGACGAACAGTAAAATTTGAAATTTCTTCGTACGTACAAATGTTAGTAAGTTTGATTGCGAGCGAGAAAACTCAGCCGAAACAGAAATTCTTGTCAACAAATGAGAACTTGCACGGGATATGAAAAAATGATCACCGGGTTATCAATTATTGTCATTATAAATTTACTTCAAAATTGTATAAAGTCCACTTCAATACGAATCTCAACTGGTCCCTGTAAATCCATCGAGCAACTGCCTGCAGAGAACTAGAAGCGAAATGTAATGACACGAGGGAAACACGATCCGCTTCTCTCCACAACACAAAACGACCGCGAGAACGAACCCACATTGAGGTTTCGAGATCAAGTCCGTCAGTACATCGCTCAACGATTGAGGCCAATCAACGGAATTCTTCTCATGGATCGCCAATCGTAAATATCTTTCATTTTCTTAGGGGTATGATTTTAATCGCGAGTATTATGTATTAGGATCAGAACATTTGCTTCACCCTCATCTGAAAGATTTATTTGAAGGAAAATACCAAATTATGTTATTTTGGACGGACCTTGCACACTGGTATGAAAATAATATTCTTATAATATCAGAGATTTAGACGTGAATATTTTCAGAAGATACTCCACGCATCACAACTTGTTTTAGAACCCCGAGAACAACACGATAACGCTAAGAAAATACAACGCTTAATTCCTCCATGGACTCGCAACAGAGGCTTGTTTACACGAGGAATTTCATTATTCCTGCTAAGACAAACGGCACCCTCGTGTATGAGCTAAACTTATGCACGCCTCCAGAGCTGCTGCTTGCTCACCAATTAGTTCATGCACTGCATTCCAGAATAAACGAAACGTTTGGAACGAGCTAAGAGCATTTATTTATATAATTATTCCTTTCGAAAGTGTTCCACTTCTCACAACTAAAGCAGACATATGATAAGCGCCGTACGTAAAGTGTTTCTTTGTGCTGGGGCGAATGTTCCTTTCTGAATATTGTAGCGGTAACTTTATAGCTCGCAGTCAAAGTGTTTTATTACGCAGACACAAAGCGCAGGCAATGGCAGCTCTTTTCCAGGCCCCGACGGTAGGCAGTTGCTGGAGCCGTTTTCAGACAAAATATTTTTGGACGCATTCGCTGACATATCCCTCAATTCATTTGTTGCACGGCAAGTTCGGGTGCCACTTTGAACAATCAAGCCACAACAAGGTGTTAGATATCAAGAATTAATTGGTTCAAGGGGAATTTTTATTTGGTACATATTTTCTGATCGATTTTACGTTGCCTGGATGCGATCGTCAACTTTGCTTCGTTACTAATTATGGCAATGGTTCTCAGACAGGCATCTACAATTGGCTTTATTGGTGACGTATGTGTGTTCACAGTGAACTCTCATTGCCCACACATGCAAATGAATCTTTCTTCTATTGCAATTTTCAAAATTACTTTCTAAATGTTATGCCTTTTGTCATGGAAGGTAATGCAACTCTCCCCTAATTCTCCCTCCCTCTCATCATTGGAAGACTTGATGAATCTGACTCCCATCGCGTGTGTTCAACTCCAACCTTCCCTTCAATCATACGAGGTTCACATACCTTGCTTCAATCTCATACTTTAGTCTAATATGCTCTCATTTCACCGTATCTCACTCTAACTTACCTACTCTCGTGATCAAATAGCACCCCTCCCATTAGTAAGTTCGAGGCAATTCGTCTAGGGAAACTCAAATTATTACCAGCATCGAGTCACAAGAGCACCTCCTTGCGGCAGCTGCTCCATAAATCAAACTTTGCTTATAGCAGATGATCCACAGCACAAAGGAGGATCAATTGCCAGTTATCATTCTTCTCGCCAACATCCTCAAGCTTCGGCATTTCTCAAGCGAAATTTTGGCAGTGTCTAGAGTCGCCAGATACCAAGTCCCCAGATACTAAGTCGCCAGATACCAAGTCGCCAGATACCAAGTCGCCAGATACCAAGTCGCCAGATACCAAGTCGCCAGATACCAAGTCGCCAGATACCAAGTCGCCAGATACCAAGTCGCCAGATACCAAGTCGCCAGAGACCAAGTCGCCAGAGACCAAGTCGCCAGAGACCAAGTCGCCAGAGACCAAGTCGCCAGAGACCAAGTCGCCAGAGACCAAGTCGCCAGAGACCAAGTCGCCAGAGACCAAGTCGCCAGAGACCAAGTCGCCAGATGTTAAGTCGCCAGATACTAAGTTGCCAGAGGGAAAAGGTGAATCCTGCACCTCTAGGCAGGTCAAGAGAAATATGACCTCAAAACACCAGCTTGCTGGACCCTCACCTGCTACGCTGAGAAAAAGCGGCTCAAAAATAGACGAGATAATGGGCACGATGATAGGCTGGACCAAAATAGAGTCGCATGGAATTAGCAGCATGCAGACCAGCTGAAGGGGTGTAGGGCCGGCAGTGTTCCGGGGACGCTTTTGGACCGTGAACGATGCCGTGATGCCCGAGCAGCAATGACATGAAGTAGCCGATCATCAGACAGTACCAATCTCAGGACCACAACACTTTGTTATGCGAGAAACAAGAAGAAACTCCATCTGCAACTCGTTCTTAACACTTCGACTGCGGCTGATGAAACTTTGTTTTAACTCTCGACTCAAATTTAAAGTCAATTGTACTAAGCAATATTGGAAACAGTAAACATTACCTGGATCGAGCCTTCAGTTTGCTTTGATTAGGTATGTATGAAAATTGAATTTCTGTCTACTGGTCGGTCAGCAGCATTATGAAAAACCCCATAGTGGCCAATAGTGGTGCAGGTAGCACTCAAAGTGTTAATGATTATCTAAACGATCATCCAATGTTCATTATAACACGCCGTTGCGGGGAGCGTATTTCTAACATTGCAGTAAACTGGCACTTTGCTACACACGGCCCTCACACTGAATGCAATAATAGACAAAGGAAAACACTGGAAAAATTATATTATAAGAGAAATTGTGAGAAGTTGGAGAGAGTAGCAAATGCCTCACAAGTTTAAAAATTTTAGTTTCTTGACCAACTTAATTCAGTTGAAGTTTTTGGTATAATTGCAGTCATAACTGACTGGTGTACTCGAACAGCAGCAGTTCTGTGAGAGAAGCAATGAATCCTCCAGACGAGAGAATTTTCGCTTCTCGCTCCTGGTATCCATAATCATTGAGTACTCAAAAGCATAAATTCTCTGAAGAACTCGCCACCCTAGCTTCTAAGGAGAAACTTTAGCCTCCGTCAGAATCCGACGCTGCGGTACACCACGCTCCCGTTGTTAATTAATTGAATGGCAGGCCTTATTAAGGAAATTCTTTAATACATTGTTCCAATAATACGATAAGACTCCTTCGAAAAATGAATACTGCAAAATAACTATACGTGCAAAATAGTTCTGATTCCCTCAAGTATCTGGATGCACATTAACGAGCAAGAAAATCAAGCTTAGGTTTCCGTCTCTGCCAGCTATATCAGTTATCGTCTACTGACTAGACTCTTGTCATTGCGGGCTTTTCCTAAGGTTCATGTAAAGTTAAAGGTCTCTTTCCTTGGATAAAAGTTCAATTCAAAATCACGAATATGATGAAATGGGAAATCCTTATTCAGGCCCTTAAAATCCCACTGAGTTCAAAATTAGTTAACCCTGTTCAAAATATGCACCAACATTCGAAAAAATCACCCCTCACTTATATCTGGAGAAGCCCCTAGAACTTGAGGTCGGTGAAATGACACAAAACACAAAAGGAGGCTCGCAGAAACCAAAAGAGGCTGCACAGTTCAGTGCAGAAATCAAATTCAAGTAATGAGGGCAGCCGTTACGCAAGCGCTGCTGGGATCGTGAGATTGGCCCGAGTGTAACATACATCAAAAAGGAAGGTTATAACTCACGTGCGACTAGATATTAAATGCAAATGAGAGCTATAAAACAACATCATATTAAAGGCGAGCAAGGAACAGCTTCTTATTATTCATCAATCAGTAGACTGCTTTAAATTATTGCACTACGCGTCGTTTACACACTCTGCTTGGTGCCTGCGTTCATCACTGATGCTTCCAAATTCTAGCCCTTTAGTGTTCGCTGAATCGAAATGAACGAGAAAATATAAAGATTGCTACAAAAGATGCTCAAAAACGTCGGTCGTTCTATAGAAAATGAGTTTGAAGTAAAATCGATAATGTTATCCCAGAATATATATTTATATGTAACTACACATACTTTCAGGAGCTATAATTTGTTGGTAGTTAGAATCATAGATAAATTCTTCACTCAGAGGTGATTCGCGAGTACCTTTTTGCATCCCTCACCAGAACGATGTTCCAAAGAAAGGAATATTGAAGACACCATTTAGTATGGAGTTCAGGGATAGCAGAATCTATACACGAGGTGCGTTTCCACACGAGAACCCCTGCACACAGAAAGAGTACGAAAATGTATAAAAGAAAAAAGTTGAAGAAAAAGGAAAGTAACTGATGCTGAAAAACGAGACTAAAGTGAACCAATAAAACAAAAGCCTGTTCTACATCACCAAAAAGAAGGCCTACTCAACTCTCAGCTTGGAATCTCAAATTTCTCCCTGGGAGAGCCAATTTCTTTAAATACATCGGTTGTATTCCCCTGAAAAAGCAGGGGTAAGCATTCACTTCCGAAAAATGACGTACAACATATTTTTAGATTTGCTTTGTGCGCCACCAAATCAAAAACTGTAAGAACCAAGCCGAAAGTTTCGCAATGCCTATGGTTGCATGATGAGGAAAATGGTGTGCTTCAAACCAAAGAAATGAAATTAAATGTTTTTCTTAACTTCACGAGTAGTATGCGTGCATAAAATATCTAAGAGATGATAATTTGACGGTTTCTATCAGTAACATAATTAGCTCTCGACACGGCTATCGTACGCCTCGTAAGGTTTGTCTTTCAATAAAAGACCTTTGTATTAAGAAATTTTTAAAATCCAATGTGTTATCCATCTCATGTCTCAACTTTTTCGGAAATAAACGATTTTTCTTTTTCCTTTTTCATCTTTCTTTCTTTCTTTCTTTTAAAAAGCAGTTCAGCTCCGGGTAGCCGCAAGCTCTCCAGTTCCTTGCTCCTACAGAGCGTCATATTCGAGCGCTGCCACATAGCTTTCCCGACCTCGACTCAGATCTCACATCGATTTACTCTTCTCACCAGAGTCTATGCTCCCTGATAATATTATCGTTACTTCAATTCGACGTCATTTCACGCACAAAATAGCGCAGTTACTTTCAGGGCAAATAATTGAGTCGGAAAAAGAGAAACGTGAAATGAATTAAAAGGCGATATTGAACAGGCATCCGACATAACACAGCTCGCAACGGGCACTTAAATCCAATTTAAAGCGCACTTTGAAATGTTACCCAATAGAGCAGGAAACTATCGCTGCAAACTTGACTGGAGCTCGAGGTGTGCTGGATGCCTTACATGCTGGAGCGCAAGGAGCAGAACGGCATGCAGACGAGGCAAAACTATTGCCGCTGTCATGTGCAAATGCCGACACAACTTTGCGGATCCCTCCAACTTGGAAAGCTGTGAGCAACATACGCAGAACGACAAACCTGGTTTTGGTTCTCTGCGTTGCTCAAGGGAAATCTGAGCTCATTTCGGTCGTGCTCGCATTATTATTATTATTATTATTATTATTATATAAGAAAGTTTTAGCCTCCCTTAACCACGACAAAGATGTTCCAAGAGAGGAAAGAGGAAGGCACCATTTAGTATGGAGTTGAGGGAACGTGGAATCTATGCACAAGGTGCACAGAAACAGTAAGCTAGGAAAGAAGTTCATGAAACAAGAAAAAAGTTGAAGAAGAAAGTAGTAGGTGCTGAAAAACAGGACAGCAGTGGACCGAAAAAAGATGGTCCGTAACAAAACAAAAACCTATTTCATTACAACAAAAAAGAAGCCTACCTAACCTTTAGCTCGGGCCCTCACATGGTTCCCCTGGGAGCGCTAAATCCTAAATAGTTGTATCCCCCTGAGGGGTCGTGCTCGCATTCAATTATGAACAAATAACACAATGAACAAATACGTCAAAAGGACAACAGCAAAACTCGAATCATGGCAGTACGTAGCGTAAACACAATGAATTGTTTTACCAATATTTAACGCATTTAATAAATATTACATGCATTTAATGTATTAACTGACGAAATTCCTAGAAAAGCCTTAAAAAAGAACGAAAGAAACTCCATTTTCCTGTTTCAGTCGTTCCAAAAATGACGATGATACATTTTTATCACGCGCTAATCTGGCTTTCCGCGAGCCAATGCGTTCGTAAACTGGAAAAATTCATTCTAAAATATTCGACGGTTAAGCTGTAACTTCTCCGAGTATTTGGTAAGTTTAACTGGAGTTTGAGTGAACGAAAAACGTGTCACAATGCTTCATAAGTATATTTAGAAGGTTCTTATGTAAGCAGGAAACACAGAGTAGGGCGGTGATATTAGCTGAAATATAGAACCTCAGTACATTTGTTCACTGTGTGTGAGTCTGCTTCTTTCAGTTGACTCGGCTCACTGAAACGAAATCTCCAAAGGGGAAAGTAAGCTCTACTTGGATGCAGACTCAATTTTCAGTGCAATAAGACTTCGTTTCTTTACACTCGTTCAGTTCCACGAACTCTAAACAGAAGGGACACAAAAACAATGCCCGGACGACAGGAAAGGAAGCAGCTTTTCGATGAAGTAAATTGATGCTAGAGCAAGACATTTAATAGCTTGATGGTGTCACGTTTCCAGAATAATGGACGAGGACAACTTCATGTAAGTGTTATGGCAGTCACAAGATGGCACATCTTCCAGCGCAATATGAAGCCAGACAAGCCGGAGACCGTCGTCACAACGGCCTCACATGCAGAATGGAGTGATCGCATCGTTCAATTCTACGCCAGTTCAGAAGTGCGTCAGGGCCAACCAAGCTTTGCACTTCGATTTGAAAAGTGAATACATTGAAGTAGTAACGCAATCCACTTTGATTTGAAGACAGGAATAGATAGAAGTAGTTTCGCAATTTAATTCCTAAATTCACAGCTTGTGCGAATCAAAAAGACCATATAAATAATATGTGTGAGGTTATGCGTTGAATTTGACTTTATGAGGTCTATTACTTCAGGGCCTAAGATGCTCACGTTGCCTCAAGAGAGCGAAGAAAATGGACCATTTAGTACGAACTGCAGTAAACGGGGAATCTATGCACAAGGTGTGTTTTCACACAGGATCCCCAGTACATAGAAGCAGCAAGTTAGGAAGGAAGAGGAGGAAAATACGAAGAAGAGATAACAAAGAAAGTATGAAATCTGATAAAAGAAAACTAGGCAAGAAAGATCGAAGTCCCTTAGGCCTATTTTCAATTAAGGTAAATTAACAGTATTTCCTCTGGGGGCACCACTGTCCAGAAATGATATCAGCCACTACAAAAATATCTTCAATTATCCGACTGGATTTTTATGAGAACAAAATGCGCATTGATATCCAGAAATTCAAGAATTGATGGAAAAAACTGCCAGCCTAGGAAACGAAAATAACTGATAACTTTACGAACATCACACGGATGACGTCAAGTTCTGGATGAACACCACCCCTAGTATCGGCCACAGGTGCTCCAGGGTACAATTTTGCGATAAAAATTCACCTAAAATGGCCGAGTTCGTTGCTGGCTTCTCCCCGCCCTCACGCGCTTAGCAGCTCGATTGAGAAGACAGCGACAGCACGATTGCACCAATGAGCTCTTGAAGTCCCATGTTCGTTCGACTGAATAAGAGAAGGACAGTTTTTTTTCGCTAGAGAACGCTTTGGGAAAACTGATAATTGCACGAAAAAGATCGCAGTTACTTTCGGCTAAATCGAAAGGCATTGGGTTTTGAGTAGCAGACGATGAAAATTAATGTACATTCAAGTTTATCCTCAATTACAGTTCAGTCAGGACGATAAACACAGAGAACCTTAACGAAGTTTAAATTCAAGTGAAAATTGACAACATTGCCTTCGCCTCAATTCGCTATGCTGGCAAATGAAATCATAAAAATGTCCAAACCAGTAAAAAAAAACAAAAAAAAATAAAAATGAATAACAAGACGAGGAGACACTCGCATGGGAGATCAATCGCACTCCCGGCACTTTTCTCTCACGAGACAAAAGAATAAAAAGAAAGGCCCACTCATCTGAGCCCACAGTAAACTCCTGTATATGATGTTACTACGGCTTATTTCGCACTGAGCTAGCAAAGCAGCATCTAGCAAGCTCGCACAAGCTATCTAGCAGACGGTCTGCGAGACTGGCAGGTAGGATTAGCACTATTACGAGCCGTTGCCTTCACACTGAACTCGCACGTCTTATCCAGCATGCGAGATGAAAATGTTATTCCTGCCAACAAGTCTCGCAAACATCTGATGGATAGCTCATGCGAGCTTGCTAGATGCTGCTTTGCTAGCTCAGTGTAAAATGGGCCTAATTCTGCATGAGGCGAACAACTTGAAAAACATTTAATTCTTGTACAGGTTCAGGAATACAATCAGACGTCGCGTGCGCCTGACGCAAAAATACAGCACAAAATCCACTTTCGATATTTTAAGTACTCGTTAACTGAAAAATTCGTCGAATCAGATTTCGTAGGCAAGCGCTTGGACACCTCTGCTTCCTGTGAGCTGGCCCAGCTAATCAAGTAAAGACTGGTGAAATTCAACGCATTTCGTGCCGTTTTTATTTAAACAATTAAAACCATTTAAACAATTTATTTACCACAGGTGATACAGAGGTAGAATATTATCGCACGTGATGGTAGAAAAGTCAATGTTCTACAAAGACATAAATAATGCTAACAAAATTATTCGATTCGTAGCTACGAGTGCACAAAATAAAACATGGAACAGCTCTAGAAACTAATTAATCGTACGTTGGCTATGTGACGACTAATTCATCAAAGAAACTTTTCAAAAGTTGTTGAGCTGAAAATTCTCAGGTGATCGAGAGGAGTGATGTACGCAGCACTGCTGTACCGCCCCGCGAGTTGGACCGACTCTGAACCAAGTTTGTCCCCCCGACTCGGGTTGCCTTGAAAACTGCCCGCGACAAAGATGAAGTTTTCAAAGGACCGAACGAACTTACCTGCTCTAAAAAATGACGGCCTTCAAAGTTTTGGGCTGATAGAAGTGTAACCAAGAAGTATAATCATTCAAAGAGCTCACTACGATACATTAACAGATTAAAGGAAAAGAAACACGTCAAAGGGAAATGAAAGCGAAAAGCAATAAAACAAATTAAAGGAATGAAGACAGGCAAAAGCTATCAATATTACTGCAACTGCAATGGTCCACGCGACTAACTAGAGCAAAAAAAATCAATTTGAAGCAGTACAAGCTAAGGTCACGACTACAACTTTGTATTTCCTACCGGGCGATCGACAAACTTGAGCGAAAATATTAATTTGAAGCAGTAAAAGCGCTGGCTACAGCTACAGCTTTATAGTTTCTACCGGGCGATCAAGAGGAGAATGCACAATTGATTCCGCTAGTTCAATAAAATACAAAAGTTACTCAGAACGTTGAACGTTTTCTGTATCTGAGAGCATCTCAAGCGACGCGGGTATGGCCGGGTTACCACAGTACCACGAACGCAGATTGATTGACCATAAATTAGTCTTAGCCTCCCTTACCACAAAAAATGTTCAAAAGAGGAAAGATAAAGACACCATTAGTATGGAGTTAAGGAAACGTGGAATCTACGCACAAAGTGCTTCAACACAGGATCTCGTGCGCACAGAAACAGTAAGTTAAGAAGGTTAGAGAACAAGATGTAAGTTGAAGAAGAAAGTAGTAGGTGCTGAAAACAGTAAAGCAGTGAACCGAAAAAATATGACCCTTAACAAAAAAAATTATTTCAACGAGAAAACGCCTAAATTTCAGCTCGGGACCACACATGTTCCCCCTGGCCCACAAACTCAGGCACACACACACGCACCTGAGCACAGGTCCGCACGGGCCACACTCGCCGCACCCTCCAGCACCGAACAAGTGTGCCGCGTGTACACCTGACTGAAGGTAAATGCAACATTCAAGTAAAATTTGACGAAAATTGCGAGTGTAATACATCCACTTGCACAACATCAAGGCAATATCACAGAAGTTAACAATGATTAAGAACGAAAATATAATTGTGACGTATAAAATACATAACGTTAATTCACAAACGACGGGAATTAGAAACATTTCATGCTACATTAGACAACCTTGCAGGAGATGTGGCAATGCATACAGAAGGCGCGGGGAAGTGTAGAGAAGCACAGCACGGCTGAAGCCTAATTGCAGGAGTTACGAATGTTACGCATAAAATACATAACGTCAATTAATAAAATAGAGAAGCACAGCACGGCTGAAGCCTAATTGCCGCAGTCGTAATGTCTACTCATGGCCTGCCCACACCAACCCTCATTGAGACACAAGCAAGGCACTCGACAGCAATGCTAATGAGAGCGCGTTATTGCTTTCACCTGAATGCATTCTTCAGGTCGCCTCATTAAAGCATCTCAGGTGGTCTCCGAGTAGTGGGCAGCACGGTAATCTAAACGATTGCGTTTCTTCATCTCAACAGAGATTGCTGTGCAAAATGAGGTGGATACCCAACACGATATGTTAAGTGCTAGTGAGAAATGAGAGCAGTAGGAATATTGAATTACGACTATGTTTACTCTTTTTCAAAAACGTGGATGCAGCCTTTAAATCCCTCACAAAAATTGATCTCAGCTCAAACGACAGCACCACGAACACCTTATCCTACAGGGCGCACAGCTCTCACGAATCCTCACGAAAATTTATATCAAAATTTGCTAATTTGCTTTTGTCTCAACTAGACTTGGGCCGCAAAAATTTATCGAAAGTTGCCAGATGCTAGCAATCTTGGAAAGTGAAAAGGATAATAAAATAAATGTTAAGCAATTCACACAAAAAATTCAAATGCTAAAAACGAGAATTCATAGAACTTGATAGCTCGAGAATGCTGTGTGAGAGGGTTGAGGAAAAATAATTTTGCTGAACGAATATGAATACAGCATTTCATAGGTGGAGACGGCAGAACAAAAACTACAAGTTTTATGAAAATTTAGTTCATTTGTTCAGTTTTCGAAGTGTTGAAAACTCGAAATCTAGAAACAATCATTACTAAGCCTGATTCTACCACCTAAAAATATTGTAGCAAAATAGTGACTTATTCAGGCCTACAATTTAGTTCGCTAAAGAATCAAGAGGTTTTCATGAGAGGAAGAAGACAGGCACTATTTAGCATGGAGTTAAAGAAAACGGGGAAACTGTGATTGAAGTGTGCCCCCACACTCTCGGCATTAGAACAGCAAGAAAGATAGAAGTTTATAAAATAGACAAAAGTTGAAGGAAAAGTAGAAGTGCAAAAAATTGTATTGCAGTTCAACAACAAAAACAGGTGGTCCGAAATAAATAAAAAACCTGTTCTATTACAATAGAAGGCGTACCTAGCCTCCGGCTCGGGACCTCATAATTTCCTGCTGAGAATTTTAATTCTCATTAATACAGTAGTTGCATCCGCCTGCGGGGAGAACTAATGTAAACAACCCGTCCTCAACTCGGGGCATTCCCGAGATGAGTACAAACACAACAAATTAAACCGAACCACCGCACTTTAGCGAGACGCCTCATTGTGCAACCTGGAACGCCAGTCATAAATGCAGCAGTGAAGCACGATGCAATAGCAGAGCGAGTAGCGACGCAAAGCGGACGGGCCGGCGAGGTTGAGCTTGCTCTATCACAGTGGTTCATGACCTTTTTACTCCTATGCCCCCCTTAAGAATTGTCAGGGGAAATTGTGTGCAGATGGACTGGTAAATAAGAGCACACTAAGAATATTATAAATAGGTCCTCAAACATATTCCATGGTGAAAGTTCACGCTTTTGTAGAGAACATTACTGGGAGAAATCAGGCGTTACAGCGGAGGCTCGCGCCCCCCAGGGTAAGAACCACTGCTTTATCGGGTCACCCGAGCTGTCATGACGGAGAAGTGATCCGTTCAAAATGGTCAGCTCGCTGACTCCTGCAATTATTAAGATTGAAGCCTCCATAATTGAGTTACCAGAGCGGAGTCAATAAAGTAAGGAAAGCGGCTTGGAATAATTGCCCGCCATTTACGGGGGTCATGCTGCACAGACAGTTTCCTAGATTGGTATGACGCGAACGATCTCGACTGCTAACTGAAAATTTATTCATGAACTCTCGGTTAAAGAGATTGCCTATCGGTTTGATTTCTGACTACATGAACCATGATTAATGGAACAATTAAGGCGAAAGCTTGAGAAAGACGAACTTCAAGCGACAGTTTACTGCCTGACGGGCCTCAATAAATGCCACATTAATTCACTAAATTGGATTCAGAATGCGAGTTAAAAATGTTAGATGAATTTAATTGATTGCAAAATGAAGTACAGACGAACAAGCTACAACCCAACAGCATCGTAAAATGAAGAATATTCAAGTGTGGTTGTTGACAACATGTGGCTTTTAGGAAGCGTTTTTTCAAGAAGCCTTTCTCTTTCACTTTGTCTTTAGATTAGAAAAGTTGGTTTAAGCGTCCTCCCCCTCACTAACCCCAACAGAAGTGTGCTAATGAGGAGAAGGCATAAGGCATCATTTAGTGTGAAGTTTACGTTTGAAAAAATTTCTGAGAGAAGATAAAAATTTAAAGAAATTGAAGTGCTGACAAAAAGTACAGCAGCGAACCGATAAAAAAATGACCCGTAACAAAAAAACATGTTCTGTTCCAACAAAAAGAAGGCCTTCAGCTCAGGACCTCAAATTTTTCCCCTGGGAGCGCTAATTCCCATAGATAGAACAGTTGTATCCCCCCGAGGTACGTGCCATACTGAACAAACCGTCCCCAACCAATAAAATATTAGACTCGCCATCGAAAGTAGCCCAATTGCTTAGGTGAGCCAAATAACCCGAAGCGAAACTACAAGATATTGCAAATTTCATATTTGAGTACAAAAAGTGGTTATATCTGCAATTGATACTGAAACTGAGGCGAACAAGTAGGTGCACTTGTAGTATTAGACCAAGGTCAAGCGATATGAAAAATATATTTCAGATGAATCGTTATTCCCCCAGGGGGGTTAGTTGATTTACAGCTGATAGTTTCTCGACAGGTACCAATTTTTTGGTTGACATTGGGCTACGTTCACGTCTTCATTATCAAACAGGCAGTAAAGGAAATTGAAAAGAAAAACTTGTTCAGCGTCCTTTCCAAATGCATTATTCATCGATCTGAATGAAACTCAATACACCCATTAATCAAGAAGAAAAGAAGCGTTCCGAGTTCCACAGCCACCATCAGTGACTTCCCTCCAGTTGCATTCATCAATTTCCAGGACGAATGCAGTTGAACCAAAGCCATTATTTGTCAGTTGGGACTTATCGTGTAGCTATGATATGAGCAATGCCTTGACCGATAAGCGATGCATAATAACAACGAATTACAGCCGCTACACCACACATCTATACATTAAGCATGCTGGAAGATCTGTAGCATCAATAGTAACGTCAAATTTATTACATCTAATTGGCTACCGAAATAAGCCACCTCGTAATCAGTTGATACGCAAAGAGAAGCGAAGACGGACACAACTTACATGTATTACTAAAGATTTCAATGGGACGTCAATCGAACAATGCCGTCTAACCTCGGTTCTGATATGGATTAAAACAGATATAAAAGCAACAGTGCACTACAATTCCTATGTGAATTGCAGCAAAGAATAATGGACCGTTTGGCTCGACTCTCAATTGGCCTCCATCATAAAGTAATACCCGCTACTATCATCAAGCAGCAAACAAAGGCGTTCTGCAAGAGTATCATTCACTTAATATGATCATTTATGGCTCAAAGGCCATCATTATCATTTCATTCAATGTTTAACCTCCGCTTCCGCTGAGTTGGGCGATCATCACACGGAATTATTGCTACATTAGTTAGTTCAAGACTTCCTAGTCAAAACAAAGGCCATTTCAAGTAAGCAAAGAAAAAGGAACATTCAGAATCGACTGTAGAACAAGATGGGTTCGGACACCAGATGCCCTGCGCATAGGAACAAGTTTAGCAATAAAGAAAAAGAAACACAAAAATGAGATAGCGTAGAGGATATAAAATTCGAAAGCAGCAAAGTGGGCACGAAAGATAGAAGTCCCCAAGCCCTATCTAAAGCTTAGGTAATCAAACAGTCGCCCCTTAGCACAGGATAGACACATCAAAGTAGCCTATTGCCTTGGCATATACGGAAAGAGATCCTGCAGGGCCAGAATGTGGTCAAATGAAACGCCTGCTGGCATAACCAACCCCAAACAACCAAGCAAGTCTCTAACTCTCCGTAAAACGAGTGAAGTCACAACAAAGCAGCAAATTACTATTGGTTGAAAAGGTCATCCGCTAAACGGAGTCTGAAGAGCAGTAACTCGGACAGACACAATGTGCGTGGCAGCGTCCGGGTGAATGGACGCCAGTTGCTGCATCTAATTGCAGCAATTGAATACGAAACTTGACTAATTAATGGAGATTTTCAAGGACCACAGGAATGGATCCACGTGTACGCACGTGTTCTTTCTTAATTAACTATCAAGTGTGTCTCTACTCGGCAATATTTGTAAGGATGCCATCGTAAGATGTTTGATACGAACTCATATTACTCATTGATGTACTCGTCTACTCCAATGCAAGCTCGTGTTGACAAAAAAAAAGCTCCACGTGACTGAGGCTATGAAAAATATTTCGGTAATATGAAACTCCACCTAGATAAATTTGCTCCCCACACCTAGAGCTTAAAAATTCCCAGTACCGCAGTCTAAAGACAGAAGCTACTCGAGAAGTGCACTTGCATTGAAAGTAAAATTATCGAGCACACATTGATCACCGCAGACAGAAATGAATGGTGACCTGGGCAACTTGGTAACAGAATGCTTAGTGAAAGCGATAGAAAAACTAATCCAATAGAAGGCAACATCAATACAACATAACAATTACTACCGATCATAGGCATGTCGACACTGAATTGGAAGCTACTACCTCAACGTCAGTAGTTTGCGTGTCATGTTAATTTCGGAATCAAGGTGAACAATAGTCCGTCATTTGATTTGTCTAATTCTGGAAAAAACTTCAGTTAAAAATTCAGGCAGGTTCCTTACGCAATAAAATAGAATAAATACTATGCAATCAATACGCTACACAATTAAACGTTCGTTAATGCACTCTAAGATCAATTTTAATTACGAAAAACATAACCATTGATTTCATAAGCTTAAACAATAATTTAAGCTCATGAATTTAAATACTTATTTGAGGCCGTTACGCATAAACATTACCAACAACATTATGACTTTCAAATGGGTGGACTCCGAATTAAGTTTAGGCGTATAAACTACCCTGCGCCTGCAAAACCGCCCATCACAGCAGACTACTGCAGCGCTGGAGGAACCATCCATCTGCGATACTGATGCATAAGTCTGATACTGATCCATCACCACGAACTACTGCAGCGCTGGAGGAACTGATACATAAGAGAAAACAATACTGCAGGCAATAACCCTATTCTTCACCTCGCGTGCTGCAGATGTAGTCCATATTTCAGGTCTTTGCTTAGGTCGTCGCAGCGGCAGCCAGCTCACGCAGGGCAAGTCTCTTGCTTGGCAGCTGCATTAAAATATTTATAAAAAAGTTGTCTCTCATTCTAGTTGCTGCTACAGGGTAATATTAACTAAAATCATCATACTCTCTGCTGGGCAGCAACAGAACAATAATTACGAAAACTCTTTGCTCTCATTCTAGCGACTACAGAATAATATTCACTAGAATTATTTTGCTCCCATCCAAGGCAGCGACTGGACAATGCTTCAAGTAGTTATCTTGCGATAATTAAACAACTCCGAGTCAACCTTGTGCGATATTTTTATCAAACAAAACTAAAAAACATAATGCAAATGAGCGGATTCTGATGGTTCCGTTATATTTCATTCTCAAGCGTACGTTTAAGCTTTAAGATGAGATAATTTTTTTTAGCGTAAAGCTGAGCCACCTAAATTTTACTACTACGCTCCGTATCCTTTATTCATTTTTCCAGCTCATTTTTTTACATTTTGAACACACGCTTCTCCAAGCGTTCAATTACTATGGGTCTCATGTTGTAAAACAATGTCAAGTTCCATTTATCACGCAGTAGAAAAGAATAAATTAGTTTAAACTTCTACAAAAGAGTGTCAAAAAAATTCGGAAGGCACTATATGGAGTGAAAGTGACAAAATGGAATTTATGCCCATGAGTGTTCATCGCACACAAAGAGTGAGTTATAGGAATAAAGTTTATAAAACAAGATAAAAGTTGAAGTAGCAAGTAGTAGGTTCTGCACAACAAGAGCGGTGCGAACCGAAAAAACATTGTGAGTAGAAAAACGAAAAAGCCTATTTCATTTCAGTAGAAGGAAGGAAATCGTCACATATCTCAGGACAACTCATCTGACAACCCTCGAGAGCGCTAAATCCCGCAGCTACAATTCTTGTATCCTTTAGAAAGGATCCTTCCTGCGAACTGACGGCAGCCTCAACACCGCGTAAGAGAAAATATTATAAAAAGGTTTAAACAAAAAATGTTGATGCTTTTAATTCTTCAGTATCTAGTTATTTCACCTTGTTAAAGAAAACTAGTAGGTAAATATCAGCCTTTTTTACCGATCAATACAAAAACAAATTATGTGTCACACAACTAGAGTCTCACAAATGTTTACATCGCTAAAAAAAGACACGCAGTAAAATCGAAATTTCTCACAGAAAACCGCAGCACAGGCACTCTTCTGTCAGCGTCCTGTCCAATAAACATTGGTTGTTATCAGAAACGTACGCATCGCAACTCGTCAAAGTAGAAATATACCAAACATATACACGCAGAACAGTATGTTTCGTACCAATATGTTGCGGTCATTTAAAATTTCTACGAAAGTGCGATGAAAAATTTGATCTTGTAGAGGAGCTAAGCCTTGTTAACGACGCTGATGTACCAGCTGAGCGGGTCGGTGCACGCTGTTGCAGCTGTTGCAGCAGCTGCGTGTAACTGCACTGCGGCCTACACTACACACACAACACACGTGTGGGGGTTAACCATAATTCAACATTTTAACACAAACTTCAACTTTGACGTGAAATGCTGATAAAAGTGATCCCGGAAATTTTTAATAAATATGAATGTATGAGAAAAACTCAGATATGTTTGAACACAGAAGCGCTTTAATCTTAGGCGCTCACGCTCACATATTAAACCTGAATTCGTATACTGAATTGCAATAAATCAGAAATGAGCATCTATGAAATGGTTGACAGCATTATAACAAATGAGAAATAAACATCGTTGGTTTAGTGCAAAGGTAACCGAAAGTAACCGAAGCCAGCCACTGTAGAGTGAACTCGAGGATGCAGCGACGCAATGTTTCAGCAAAAATGAGCGATGTACAGGAGAACTTGATAGCACATATGCAAACGTAGAAAAAACAAAAAAACACATCTGTTCCTTTCTTCTGAAATTATCAAATGTGCTCGAGTTGCCTCCAGAAACTCACACGGTTATTCGAGGAATGATATAATCAAGACACCTGGACAAACGTGAGTCGCGAGAAAATGAACAAAAATGAAAGAGCAATAACTTCTTCTCTCATTAAAGTACAAAATGCGCTTCTTAATCAGGACGTTAAACGAACAAAAATGTAACCGCATCAACTATACATTTCTATCAATCACACAATTCTGTATCAACCAAACATTACAGCATCAATGTGTTCCAATATTCATTAAGAGTTATTGATTGTTCTGGCTTCACCGGTGAGGTGTCAAATGTAGTCCGCAAATTTGCGTTGTGCATCACGCACGACGTACAGCACGCACGCATACGGCGAGGAGTCGAGTGCCCCACTCAGAGACACAAGTTCCGTTCTTGCACATCCTGCAGTGCCCCAACTACGAGAGCATTAAACTGAATATTGCAACTATGGTCAAATCCGCTGTACCAACTCCAACAACTTACTTGAAAGCCTTTCTAATGGTTGCTACACGTTTAGTTTTTATGATGCGCACATTGGTCGCCATATATTCAGTAAAATGTCCTGCAAATAAGTTGCATGACACTATGAAAACAAGTTTAAACTTAATTAAAATAGTATGCTATACGCCTTATTTTATCATCAAGTTAAAACCCTCTCATCTCGCTTACGATCAAATAACTGAGGCGAAGCAACATTTTTCACACGTCCAATTCTTCGACTTTCACCATCAGATTTTCCGTCTACATCAAGAAATTAGAGACCATCTCAAAGACCACATTCGCTTTGAGCCATCCTAAAGGTAGAAATTACTGGCACGACAGGCATGTCAGTCCAGCAGGAGGCAGGTAACAAAGTCCACCGTAGCGGCGCCGCAGCTGGTCATGTTGATCGTTAAAAATTGAAGAGGAAGTCGAGTCCACACACGATAATTGATGAGGCGAGCCTCAGGGACTCCATGGCGACATCAGAATTCACGAAGCAACGCAGCCTCTCCACTTAGCTGATATAATTCGTGAGGTCAACTGGGTATGATGAAATACAAGTGAGGAAATATAATTATATAATTATAATGGCAGTTTGAGGATGGCGATCATAAATACCATAGTATGGCGACTGCATCCTAGATCACTTCACGACCACAGTTTGAAACTGAAGTTTTATCTGCCGAGTTGAGTTCAAAACATGCTATAAGGTGAAGCAAGCCATCTGACTCACACAAACGCTCTCTCAAACAAAAGCGCTTTTTGCCTATGTTTGAGACAAGCACTCACCTACACTCTCACGAGCATTTGCACTGACCAATTCATTTACCACGCTAGGTCAAAACACCCTCGCTTTAGCCTAAACATGCTCCGTTCCAACTCAGTTTTTGTTGCCCTTTGAACCATGAGACACCGGAGGAATCTTTTGGATAACAACACAGCCGGATCTTCAATTAAATTTATCATCCATTGCGCCAGAAAATCGATATTTCCAAAAATTATAAAATAAAACTACAGGTTATCGCTGACAGTTACGCGGAACAGCGGCGGCATTCCGTCAAGAAGCACATTAAAGAAACACTCTGAACGTATAGGATAATTACATAGCACCACCAGTTGGGACGGGCGAATATGTACTTGCTTGACCAAGCAATTAACCCGAGTATGGCCAAAGACTTGTGAATTATCGTGCTCGGCTTCAAATCCCCTCATCAAGTTCAGCATAATAACAATTTTAATATTTAACATTCGGGATTCAATACTTGAGACCCCACAAACCAAATTAATTTCAATCTGTGTAAGCGAATATTTTCCAAAGCTGCCCCAACCCGCCGAACAAATTCATTCTAAGTATCATTTGTTAAGGTATGAGTTACTAAAATGAGCATTCGGAAATTTTCAACAAATACAAGCTTGGTTGATTCACAGCACAAAAATCAGCAGCAGCACACGACCACAGCTCTCGCGCCGCTGTAGAAACACCTTCACTATTCATCTCCAACCTTATCCCGAAAATGAAAATATTCATAATGCCACATCACTAGAATCGGTTGAGTATGCAAATACTTTAAGCCATTTTCTTGCAAAATGCTCTTCGTCATGCAAATCCCACAGCTCGATGACAAATTCAGAATGGGACATACACCAAACTAGGGCAAGTCAACGCCCGCGTTTGACGATTGGGAGAACACTTCGGAGCCACAAAACCTGATCGTCGGAATGTAGAACAGTAAGGCTCGTCTCGTTTTTTTGCCTGTCTATTGCGATAGCAATCCGATGTCATACTGCACACACCTGCAAACCCGCATCTGTGTATGTGTGTATATATATATACATATATGTTATATATACATACATATACATATATATCAGCTTAGAACCTATATATATATATATCAAGACGCACACGCCAGCAAAGTCGTATGCAGATTGCAGACACATACAGTTGTCCCAGAAGTCGCGCAATATCCGGGTTTTTATAAAAAGAGATATGTATATCAATTTCATCGATCATTGAACTTTCGTACCACTGATCAATGGACATTGATCATTGGCCAATTGAGCGGTTTCTTGTACTGTTAGTTTCTCACCCATATGGGATCTAATCGAAAAAAAAGAAATACAAATTATTGTGAGGTACGCGACGTCTGAGACACCCTGTATACCAACATCATGACACGCACGCCAACAGTGGCGGCAGGTAAGCCACCAAACGGCTAGTTTGATGTATCAAACGGCTAGTTTGATGTATCAAACGGCTAATTTTCAGCAGGTTACAAGTCATTCGAATCATGTTCATTCTTGCCACTGTTATGTTTGAAGCTGCAAATTTTTCAGCAAGCAAAGAACGGGTTCGTCAAGCTCGCACTCGCCTCCATTAAACTGACAAATGAAAATGAGGGCTTACTAATATCTTCCGTACCTGTCTAAGGAATATAGTTTTACTCCAACCCTCAATTTCCTCCAATGCATCAGGTTTCCCTCGGTCTTCACCAACCAGCATTTCTCTGCAGAACACGACAAATCTTTCATGCGTTTCCAGCACGAATATTCAATGCATGTGAGGTGGACATAAAGGTTAATTCGGCGTCTGTATTCCAAATGCTCAATAGTTAAACGTGTAATACTTGTTCGTTTTTGTATTCTCGAGTTATGTCTACACTCAAATTATCGAAAGCTCGAGCATATTAATTCAATGTTTCAGAAGCTGTAGAATGGCTAATGGATACATAATTTGCGTACTATATCAGATTAAAAATTAGTTAAGGCCTCCGTAACTCCAATGAAGGTTTCCCCATAAAGGAAAGTAGGAAAGCCCTATTTAATATAGCATTGAAGGAATAGGAGATTTATGCGTAAGTTGTGTCCCCACAACCTGGAGATAGAAACAAAAGTTCATGATAAAAAACAAATCTTGAAGAAGAAAATAATATGTGGTGAAAAACATCTTTGAACTATAAAAGAGTCATTTGTAACAAGAAAATGTCCTATTTCAGCAAAAGCAAAACCTATTCAACCATCAGCTTGGAACCTCTCGTAACGCTAATTCCCATTGCTACGAAGATACAAAAGTTTTATTTCCTGACGGCAAAGCGTAGAAAGATTTCTTGTTGTACGAACTAAATTTAAATTCGGAAAAAGTCCATTCCTGCTATGAACACTAGAAATTATTATTATTATATAAGAAAGTTTTAGCCTCCCTTAACCACGACAAAGATGTTCCAAGAGAGGAAAGAGGAAGGCACCATTTAGTATGGAGCTGAGGGAACGCGGAATCTATGCACAAGGTGCACAGAAACAGTAAGCTAGGAAAGAAGTTCATGAAACAAGAAAAAAGTTGAAGAAGAAAGTAGTAGGTGCTGAAAAACAGGACAGCAGTGAACCGAAAAAAGATGGTCCGTAACAAAACAAAAACCTATATTATTACAACAAAAAGGAAGCCTACCTAACCTTTAGCTCGGGCCCTCACATGGTTCCTCTGGGAGCGCTAATTCCCATAGAGACAATAGTTGTATCCCCCTGAGGGGTGATCACTAGAAACATTCAACGGACTTCACCAGGACTCATTTTAGCATTGGCTTAAATAACTGAAAAGGATAAGAGATGCTTGAAATGTGTACAATGAAAAAAAGCAACAATTATAAAACGTTAAAACACGCATCACACGTTTTCCAAATATGAACTGATGACGGAAGCGAAATTATTTTAAGCGCTGCTGCAGAAAGTGAAGTCTCATCAACTACCACCTGCATAGAAAGTTCATAGCGATTTTTAGAACTCATAAAATATCCATTGGATGGTCTTAAAATTAAATTGCTGTTTGATATGGCCAATACAGTTTCTCCCAACCAAGCAACTCTTAATCACGAACTCTGACAACCAAAATCGTAACATCGAGCTAGAAACTCCAGAGCCCTAGCCATGGATTACTTATGCTGATTTTAAGTACATCCAAAGTTTCCTGATAGAAACTTGATTAAAATATTATAAAGTATGCACCTCTCACCTATACAGCAGTGCTGGCTGCTGGTTGTAAGCAGGTATGAAGTAGACTCGGGCGAAGAACAAAGAATTTCAGTCAGTAAATAAAAGAATCGACCCGAGAACAATGATTTCCTAAGTCTGTAAAAAATAGAGTCGGCCCGACAACAATCAACTTCATTCTGTAAGTAAAAGAATCGACCCGAGAACAATGATTTCCTCAGTCTGTAAAAGGAAGAGTCGTCCCGATACAATAATTTTTCTCGCCTAACAAGGTAAGCAGCGCGAGCAATGCAATGAAATGATGTCTTCATCGTGTGTTGGCAGCAAGCAGCCACGCAAAATATTATGATTGATCATTGACGAATCGTAACCAAACAAACCGCTTCGATTGCTTTTCTATCCGCTCTTCTTTGAGACACTTCTTATCTTCATAATGATATAGATTACTGTTGAGCTACTTGAGTTGACTATTACTGCTGAGCTGACTGCTAGTCAGGTATCCGATGCCAGTCCTCGGGTGTAAGAATCTGTGGCACAATCGACCAGAAAATCTGCATCACTGTCAGAAGTGTGCAAAATATGCGGTATTGAGACGAGATAATAACATATATTAGGTAAGTAAGTTTGAACGTCATAAACACAACAAAGGTGTTCCAAATAGAGGAAGGAGGAATGCACCACTTAGTATAGAACTGAGGAAATGGGGAATCGATGCCAAAGGCGTGTTCCCACACAAGATCCCTGCGCATAGAAACAATAAGTTAGGAATGAAGTTTATAAAACAAGATAAAAATTCAAGAAGAGAGTATTAAGTGCCGAAAACACAGGACAGCAGGGAACCGAAAAAGATGGTCCATAACAAAATAAAAAACTTACTCTATTCCAACAAAAAGAAGGCCCGGCTAACTCTTAGCTCAAGACCTCGGATATTCTCCCTAGGATTATTATTATTATTATTATTATTATATAAGAAAGTTTTAGCCTCCCTTAACCACAACAAAGATGTTCCAAGAGAGGAAAAAGGAAGGCACCATTTAGTATGGAGTTGAGGGAACGTGGAATCTATGCACAAGGTGCACAGAAACAGTAAGCTAGGAAAGAAGTTCATGAAACAAGAAAAAGTTGAAGAAAAAAGTAGTAGGTGCTGAAAAACAGGATAGCAGTGAACCGAAAAAAAGATGGTCCGTAAGAAAACAAAAACCTATTTTATTACAACAAAAAGGAAGCCTACCTAACCTTTAGCTCGGGCCCACACATGGTTCCCCTGGGAGCGCTAATTCCCATAGATACAATAGTTGTATCCCCCTGAGGAGTATTCTCCCTAGGAATGTTAATTCCCATAAAACCGATATCTGTATTTTCCTGAGGGGAGAAATAGTGTTTGTTACGCAAGTTTTATGTCGTACGTGATCCTACTGGAAAGTTCAATAAGCACAAACAACAAGCACAAGCAACAAGCAACAAGCACAAGCAACAAGCACAAGCAACAAGCACAAGCAACAAGCACGAGCAACAAGCACAAGCAATAAGCAAGGCAGCAGAGAGAATCGTTTAGCTTGCCGCCGAAGCAGCGCAGATCCCGGCGTGCCTACCACGCTCTCGCTAGCCTCGCTTCATCACACCGTCAGATGACGAGTCGAGCTTCTCTTGCCACGCTCGTCGCCGCCGTCAGAATACAAAACTGCCTCAACAGACGCTAAAATTTCCAGAGGAATGCAGCACAACTAACTCCGAGTTAGATGATCGTTAATAACTCCCTAGACCTAAAATGAAGCATCCAAAATTGGTGAGGAATTAGACATACTAAAACATCTAAAAACCACATCTAACTTGGACATTACAACAAAAACCCCCGACAGGTATGGACTCTCAAGGTATCAAACTTGCAAAAAAAAATCCAATGGAGGGAAGGAAATCCAGCGATTGTTTCTGCAGTTCTTTCAGGGTATGGTGATGAAGAAACAGGACAGAAGTGAACTGAAAAAAGATGATTCTTAACGTAACAAAAGCATTTTATTTCAACAAAAATAAAGCCTACCTAACTCTCAGCTCGGGCCCTCACATTGTTCCCCTGCGAGCGCTAATTCCCATAGATACAATATTTGTATCCCCCTCATTTCATTACCCACGAGTGCTACCCAAACAACACAACTGATTTAGATACAGGCTGCGTGAGGTAACTTAGATAAACGCGAAATCTCCAGCAACGCTGCTGAGCAGCGATCAAATATCAAACTCCAATTCCAATCAAAAATAAGCCGAATATTCAAATTTTCCAATTTCCATCATACGTAATACGTAAGCGATGCGCTGAAAACTTGAGCCGAACAATCGTTAGACCAAATCAGACGCTTCTCGTCCGACAGGTCCAAAAGAGACGCAGACATCAATATTGTCCACCACTGAGCGAAAGCCGCAATCTCGCCGACGATAAAGTTGCAAACAGAATGAGGAGTGGCAAGCGACAGTCAATGACAGGAGGACTACAAGCCGTGCCTGTAGTTGTCACCGAGCGCTGCTGGCTGCTCTTCATTCATGCCCTGGTAGCTTGTATGTTAATTAAGTGAGATAGTGGCCTTCACTATGGGCACAGTATCGATGTGTAAATAAAGGTGTATTGACGGCATTGCTATTTATGGAACCACAAGCAAATTATGCTGCCATACTTCATAAGCTCTGGCGACTTTTTACCAGCCACGGTCACAAGTATTTACGTTCAGAAGGGAAACAATTAAAAGGCTCACACGGCATAATTTCTCTACACGACAATTCAGGGCAATGTTACCTGATTTTGATAATAATATGTTAAATAAATAGTTTTCCCATTATGATTTAATTGCTCCACCCCTTAAGACAACAAAGCAACCAGTTGCGGCGACTACAACCGAAGAATGCAACACCTTAGAGACTCGTTCACAGACAAGTCGCTGTGAGCACAATAAACTACACAGGAGAGTCTCGTTTAATTTCTCTACAACGCCTCGTCATAAGAGGCGCAGCTCAATCAGAGACCAGTGCAAATAATCAGTAACAGTACAAACATCGAATTGAACATCAGCAGGCACTGAGTTCTAAACACGTTATTAAATGAACGATGTCGGTGTCGTTTCTAAAATATAATGAGCAAACATCGAAAAAAAGGCTCAGTGGCAAATTTAAACTTTTGTCAAGCCAAAAGACTGCTGAGTCGAAGGCTTACAATTAATGGTAACATTACGAGGGAACTCTGAGAACCATACAATAAAGTAATCAAATATCACTGACACCTACAAGTACCCCTGAACATCAACGAAACGCAGAGGTTCTTCTACTTTCAAACCAGGCTCATTGACATTATTCATTTTTGTGTGAGCAACGAATTTAAAATTTACTGAACATTCAAGACGCAGAGAATGCGGCTCAAATCAACCGACTAAAATTCTTCACTCGTACTGCAGTTATCACAACCACCATTGTTACACCGGCCCACTCATCAGGTAGTCACCGGTATCAGAAAGAGAGACGATCTGCCCCTCGCTTGGGAACTTTAACGAACACGATAAAATACAAATTCGAAAAAAACAACATATCAAATTTATTCAAAGAACTATTCAAAAATCCCTGCGGTATGTGAAGGATGAACCGCACGCAACTCCACGAGGGGATAAAATCAATAATTAATGAGGATTAAATTAAGCAGGACGAGATCGATAATCATCTTCTGCCTCGATCTCGCGTGCCCTCCTGGCGCTCGCTGCTCCAACGTCACCACACAGCCACGTTAACTTCAGACATTAACAAAAGAACTTCAAACACGTTAACACTAAAAAATTCAGAGACATTAACAAAAATTAAATTAGAGTTAATTCACGAGCCATTTGGCTTCGTAAAATGGGCAAAGTCATAACAGAAACTGCCCCCCCCCCCCCCGAGGTAATGTAACTTTAACTTTTGATTTAGAAATTCAAATTGACGTATATGTTCAAGAGACGCTTCCGATCTCACGCAAAAACTGGTGTTCACACCACGTAATTTTTTTGAAGAATTCATTATATCTCGACAGTCATTTTAGAAATTAACCTTCATTCCAATATGAAGAATTCGTTTTAAAACAGCATCAGAGCTTCAGAATCAAACTTTAAAACTAGAGTTCAGAGCTCGTAAGAAGAGCAGTGACTCACAACTCGAGTATCTTACATTTGGAGAAGGTGGTCAACGAAAGATTCGGGTTTTCTAACATCGTGCCTAATAGATATATTTCAAATCAAATTTCACAGTTTCTAACATCTAAGCCCAAAAAATATTCATCCAAAACCTACAAAATAGAGTTGAATATTCTCAAAAATCCCATATTTCAGGTTCACTTTTGACCAGATCACAAAGCCAGGACCAAGTCTAAAGTGAATTAGCGGACAAGAAGTTGAGGCGGCATGGGCAGCGCCGCAGCGAGTACGGCGCCTAATGCAGTCCGCAGCCACCAATTGCAGCAGAACAACGTCTCTCCAGGGCACCCAACTCGCCCTGATAACGCAACTTCGCTTCACTTCGCAACCAGAAGTTACGATACACAGCGGGCCTCCGACTCGCGGTAACGTTGTATACTCGAGGACACCGTCCACGTCCCTCGTCAGCTCGGGAGATACGCAACTTGTATGGATGCGCGTGACGAATATTAGCGATAGAAATACTGCCACACAAATGAAAGCAATTCAACCACAAAAAGTCAGCGAGTACAACAGGCGTCACAGAATTTATCAGCTACGCTTAAATCGTTACCAATTAGCACGAATCATTTCTGCGACCAGAATAACAAGCGGATGAGTTTATACTTATTTTTGCAGAGTTTAGAGTAATCAAATCAAAAAAATACACTCACACCAAATTACCCGAGCGAATTATTCTCTACAATTATACAAGATTATTTGTTAGTGTAGGTCTCCCTATCCACCACAAAGCAATCCAAAGAGAGGAAGGAGGAAAGCACCATTAAGTATGGAGTTGAGGGAACGCGGAATATATACAGAAAAGGCATAGAAACACTAAATTGAGAAAGAAGATCATGAAACAAGATCAATTTGAAGAAGAAAGCAGTAGGTGCTGAAAAACAGGACAGCTAGTAGTGAACCGAAAACAAGATGGTCCTTAACGTAATAAAAACATTCTATTTCAACAAAAAGGCCAACCTAACTCAACTCGAGCCCTCACATTTTCCCCTTGGGAGTGAATCAACACAATCTTAAGCTGACAAGCAACTGAATGAAAAAAATGACCAAGCGTCGCAGTGGAAGTTCGTGGCACTGAAAATTCTCGCTTCGGCGTTTAAACTGGCATGCAGGTTTTATAACGAGGCGTTAAGTACGTCTCCCCTGCAGGCATAAAATTCTTCTTTTTATTTAAATTATGAAATGGTTATAAAATTCACTGGATTTTTATGGTGTCTCAAATAAATAAACGGTTTTAGCACTCGCCCCACTCTAAGGAAGAAGTTATTTTATACGTCCAAACTATCTTACCCAACAATCAATATGAAAAACATTTTACGAAATGAAATAGTTCATTGAACTTACCTCATTAAAATCCATCTAAAGTAAAATCAGGACAGAAATGCACACACGGTCTCATTCGGCCAAAAACAATTTCAAACAAAAGCGACCATTAGAACTCTTTCTCACGAATGTGTTGAAGAAACGAGCTTTGAAACATAACTCACTCATGTTACGTGGGATGAATACTTCCACTCATCTCAACTCACTCCAACGGTGTAGGCACTTACAGCGCATAATGCTAGACGCTAAATCAGTAACTTTCTGAATAAGGAAGATTGTATATAAAACACGTACACGTGTTTCTTACTAGATGCGTCACTTTTAAATTTAATAAAACTCGTCGCAGTGCCTGACCAGCAATATTGAGGCAAAAGAATTATTCGACTTGGGTGAAAAAGTTCAAGTCAAAGAAGTAGAGATCCTTTCGTGCGAATACGCCCAAAACCGCAACTCTGGTGAGCAGCAAATAAATATTTTCATGTTTTCGTACAAGTAAAAAATATCATTGGGTTGAGAAAGACATGCACTACTTGACTTATGAAAAACAGAAACGCATAGCGAATATGTATTTTATATATTATATTTATATTATATATATTATATATTGTTCGTAATGTGCATCTACAGATACATTCGTCAACTAGTTCGTCTTCCAGCGCAACTTTTCACTGCGACTCATGACAATTGCGTTCTAACAATTGCGAACACCAAGACTCGCTTTAACATGCGCAAAAACGAACCTCTGGCTTCGCCCGAGCAAACAAAATTGAGAATCTCAAAGCAGGCCAGCTTGCGAGAGGCAGGCAGCGGCTCATTGCTAGCATGCAAATTGTTCAACTTTCACCGACTGCAACTATGCCACACAACAGCAGCTAATGTTTCCGCTCGACTCCTGTGAACAATGAAAGTTGGAAATCCTACGACAGCATCGCGTATTCATTCCAGAATTCGTGCCGCCGAACATTCGAAATTGCGCCCCAATTTCTCAGGTCGAGGGACTTTCAAAACAAGGACAATTTAGCTTCAGTTTGAAGACTACCCCCGAGTTTTTAAAACGCGCTTCGGGTCGAGCAAACTGAACACGGTACAACAAAGAAGAATGTATTGCATTTCAAAAGACAAAGCAAATGTGAAAGAACTCTAACATTAAAAAGAGATGTAGAAGTAGGACTCGCTGCTACGGCAGAGAGGCTCTAGTATAACACATTAAATTATAGGTTATTTTCAGCCTTCCCTACCACAACAAAGGTGTTCCCAAGAAAGAAGAAAGGCGCCATTTTAACGAAAATTAGGGAAGGGAATCTATACAGAAGCGCGTCCCAATACCTGCGCAAAGAAATAGCGAGATTGAACAAAGTTTATGATACGAGATGAAGTTACGAAGAAATTAATTGGCTCAGAAAATATGGCAGCAATTAGCAGAAAAAATGATCCATTGCAAAACAAAATAACCAATCTATTTCAACAAAAGAAAGTCGATCAAACCCTCAGCTCGGGACTTCACATTATTCTTATCGTAATCATGAAACTGATATTGACGATTGTAAAAATGACGATATCAATATTAGCTAGCGTTAAACTATCAAGTAATTTTGTCGGTAAAAAAGCAGCTTTTCTTAACATTTTCATTAGTGTTTGGTAGACGAAAACACTGACAAATCTGATAAATTCTCGTTAATAAATTAAAGTAGTTGAAAAAGCACATATTCTTCTAAAAAGGAACTTAAAAAGTTAAACCAGCCACCGTTTTATGAACTCTAAGCGTCCTAATATCTTGTGGACTCTTAGTGTCACGTGCGAAGTGTGAGTGAAGTATTCTCGCTTGATATTGATTTCGATTAAGAAGCTTCAGAAACGGAAGACGTAGAAGAAGACAATCTACGTCATAATTAAGTATCCTAATGTAAAACGTAGTTGTAGAATGGTTGCCAAATCAAGCTAGAAAGTATGACTTTAAGGCTTGGCTAATACTGACAATGGCGCCAAATGAGCCGGAAGGAATCACAGTAGATAGATTATATATTTCATTGGTTTAATTAGATTCTTTCCCTTCCGCTCACTGTATTTAGATACTCCGATAGCAATATAGCGACTAGATGGCAATAGCAAGAAACAAATGTCAACACAGGAAAGGCAAGAATTTCCTTATATAAATTTATAAATGGTTTCTAATCGCACGTTCAATACGACTAACATTGTGCATGAGCATCAATATTTTTTAGTATAAATTACCATAAGTAATTGATTTATCCATTAAACGATCATATTCCCGTCAAATCACTAGGAAACATATTATCTATGACATTGCTAATGTCTGACTTCATGAACCGGTAGGCGATTACATGTTACCCAAAAAAAAATTAAAGGTGAGAAACTAACAAAATTCACCAAAAATTTGCTTATTCTTCTAAATTGCGAGAACTGAACAGAAGCGTTCAGTATCAGAGAATTTCAAATGATCGATATTCCTCAATGCTTACGTCGTGTTAACTCTGATCGTAGCGTGAGAATTCGTTGAAAGAATTCAAAATTTCATCCCAATTAAAACCACAATTACAAATTAACAAGCAGTCTCAGCCACGGGAAAAGAGGCAGCACTTCCACAATTCTAAGGGCAGCCGAGTGTTGCAACTCCTATCCGCCGGAGCATCAACATCTGGAGTGCCATTAGCATCGCGAATTCCACAGTCCTGACGAGACGACTTCTACCTCAGCTTATCTCCTTTGTTACAAAGTTGCCCAAGCCTTGGCTAAAAGTTTAGCTAGCCTCGTGGGCGGAAGTTCATAACGGAGACGGTCGACATCGCCTTAAGTTTACCGCCAAACTCTAGCGAGATTCTCTCTCGAGGACAACAGGCCAGTCAAGAACGGCTTAATAGTTTCAAGTTCGGTGAGAAAAACACAAACACACCCGTCTTGCAGCGTAATTGGCAAGTTCATCGATATCACTGAAATCTGCAACATTTTGAAATAATACACAAGGCTGATAGAGCGTGAGCAATTAATGTTTCATTCAATGGATTCCTCGTAACTTGAACCATTTAAATAGTAAATTATAGCCTAGAGCAAGATAATATATTCCAAATGACATGACGGTTAGACTACCATGAGCGTTGCTACAGAATAGCAGGATCATTCAAGTGCTTAATTTGCTCTTTTTATTAAACCATATGGTTTGCATTTTTGATTTGTTGGTGTTGTTGATAACACGAGGTCAACAACTCATATACCCCACCGACTGGAAATATTGGCAACGGCAGGCAATACCGCTGAAGTTTCCTGTCGATGCTCCCTGCCTCAACTCTCCCTCACTTCTTCTGAAGGAACAGTTTTTGAGAATTCACTTCCGTGTTTAATTCACTTAACCCATTGCGTTGTTTTCAGTTGAGTAGGCTAAAGTTGGATTAAGTGAAACTAATTCGATTCTCTCAACAACAAACAGTAGTTGTACGGTAGAATGCAATTACGAATTTGAACTTCCGTACAACCTTCAGCAGTTTGAGTTTACAAAAAAGTAGAAAGTAAAGAAAAAAAATGCGACCACCACAGCAAACCGTAAATTATATGAGATAAGATAATTTAGTTTGAGCATTTTCAACTACAAAATCTGTAGGTGTTACCTGTTGAAAAAAGACGAAAATAAAATTTCGAATGGCATCAGAATAGATTGGATGTTAGTTTAACCCTTTAACGCCCCAGAGGACACCAGTGTCCTCTTTCAAAATTCCCCTTCAATATATTTTATTTCTTATTCAATTAGTTCCCTAATGTGTTCTTTGAAGTTCTCTGCCGAGTGGCAGTTCTTATCCCATCCTGATATCGGTGACTGCCAGATGCCAGCGCCAGTTTAGTGACGGTGGTTGTGTTAACGGTAATATGAGTACAAAAATTCGGACGTTAAAGGGTTAAGCCTCACTAACCGCAACAAAGGCGTTCCAAAGAGAGGAAGGCGGAAGGTGACATTTATTCTGAAGGTAAGGGAACGTGGAATGTATGCCCAACAGGACAGCAGAGAACAGAAAAAAGATGGTCCGTAACAAATCAACACAAGGAAGGTCTACCTGACCGTTAGCTCAGGCTCATTTTCCCCCCTAGGAGCGCTAATTGCCATAGATACACTAGTTATATCCCCATGAGGAGGAAGGGTACCGTGAGCAATATCCCGACAACCCAACCAGCACGTGTAATTGGAACTAAATACAATTCCATAATATGCGCCATAGGCATCAAGAATCATGTCCAGATACATTTTATACGACACAATAAAACATACTTTCAAAGATACGTTGTTTAATATTGGGCCATCCGTGTCAAAGAATTAAAGATGTCCTCATCTCGACAGGATTCCGATTCCAGAAATTTGCCATCAACCGTTCCAACGTTTGGCACGACACACTCCGTGCTTTTACCTCATTTTGACATCAATAAGTCACAACTTTTCATAAATCTACTGCGTTATTATACGTAAAGGCAACAGAATGCATCACCAGCCCAAGCCTCAACACACGCCTTACACTTGAGCGATTCCGGTGTCATTACTCGGAGACGCTGCAGGAGTATCGACATTAGCATAAACATAACATAAGGAGGCCCGCTGCAGACGGTAGGAGTAAGCAGGTGCAGCATGAGACGCTCTAATGAGGAGCTGATGAGGGATCAGCACAGCTTCATTTCGAGCCTAATGAGCTGCGAGGCGCTCACGAGACACACTCCTCAGACTACACCAGGGTATAGTTACCGTGGTCTGCGTACACGGTGTAGTTATCGTGGCCTGCGTACACGGTAGAGTTATCGTTGCCTACGTACACGGTATACGGGACAGAGGCATACGTACACTACACCGAACTGCGCGGCACCGCTGGCATGAAACAAGACTATTTCTTAACGTTATTTCAATCATTGGTTTCAAACATAAATTGATAAAACGTTGAAGCCTGGTTCAATGATAATATTTCTTAATTGTTTTTTTATCTTGGTAGGCTGTCCGTGAGTCCACCGAAATTCTAATTGACTGCATCAATGAGTTAAGGTTAGTCAACTAAATTTTAACACGTTCCCCGTGTATTGGGCCAAAGGCGTCCTAATCGGAAAATTTCTAATTCTCGTACTGATATCATGAATGACATTTCATCTCTTTCGCGACCTTGAATAACTATCATCATAAGAGGTGAAATTTTATCGCGCAATTGTATTTTATTCATATTTCTCGGGAAGGAAAAAAAATATTCGAGCAGTTACGTCGATTTCGCCATTTTGCTGCTTACAACCTAACCAAACAACCGTTAACAACCGCGAACACGCGGTGAACGTGTTAACTAACGGTTTGAAAAAGTAATTGCGTAATTAACACTAGGTGACGCCGTAAAAATTGAATTCCAACATTCTATGTTGACAGCAAGTAACTCGTAAATGCGTGTGTGTATTAAAAAGAAATAGATACCCCAATGAGTATTTCTGCGTTCGAGTTTCCATGTTTGCACATCCCAAGTAGACACCCAACTCATTTAAAATGCATCAGGTAGCTACAATTAACTTCAGGCTGTCTTGTTATCACTACTTCACACTGATAGTTTTTAATCAAGTATTCCCTAATGAAACATTGGGCTGAGATAAGGAGATTTCTTCAACACTACAGCTTTAAACAGTAAAAACAATCTGCAATGAATAAGTTTGACGGATAATTTACTCAAATGGTAAAAAATTCAAACTGAAATAATAGTTTTCTTTAAGCACTGAAAATTTCGGTTAAAAACCAGTTTTTAAATTTGACGCTAGCTGAAAATAACGCACAACTTCGCATTTTTTTGACAGCTGTGCAAAATAAGTTAAAGCACTGCGCGATCGCATACTCTCTGTTGAAACAAAACCCCAATTCGAGAAGCGGTGAATGCCCCTAGAATAGAAGCAATGTTTTTATGTTGACTAACATATGTATCATAAATATATGTCTTTAGTATTAAGAAGGAATTACCAAGCAGTTCTTCCTACTTCTAAGCGTGTTGAGCATTAGAACCGCAATGGCCCGCACAAGCAAAATGTGCAACGCCGTAAACTACGTACAAGAGTCGCAGACACGACAGGGATACAAAAATGATTTACGGGGCGGAGAGGCGGCTGTTTCTTAGAGATTTAGAGACGAGTGCCGGAGCAAGTCACTCGCAAGTGGCACGGGTTAAAAACAACACCTCAAAACTTCACTGAGTTGGAAGCAAAAACCACAGAAATGATTGCATCGCGGTAGCTTTAGAAGTACGCAAGAGGGTATTCTCCATCCATCCCGAAGTCAGAGAGCTAAAAAACCCGGAAGCCTGAGATGCATCAAACCGCCAAGTGGATCAAAAAAGCGAGGAATGTCTGTGTCGAGCGACGGAAGGTCCTAAAATGTTCAAAGGGTAAAATTTGCTCGAATTGAATTATGGCTTCAGTGACGGTGACCCGAGCTCAAGAAGGTCATCGACAGCGCCCAGAACGCATGACACAAAGCCCTCCACCTCTCGCGTCGCTAGACGTAGTCAGCGATCTGAAACTTTCGATACGAGAAGGTGTGTCTTCGAGCACTTCAAGTCGTGATGCGTTTACTTATTAGAGAAGATCATATGTTAGTTGCGTTTACGTTTTGGATCAAATAAGATTATGATTTAGTCTAATTTTACATTGAATAATGCTAAAAATCTCATTAAATTATACATAATGTAGAAAGTTAAAGTGTAAGACCAATTTCCCGGTCCTTACAAAAGCACTCAGGGTACACAAAATTGTCGCCCTGAAGCAATGAAGTAATGAGTGAGGTGTAAGACACGGCCAGCAGAGCACCTAAGACGACTCAACGTAGAGTGAGCTCAGAGAGCGCTCTGTCCGATGCAGGCTGGAAAAATACGCCGCTTCCTGTGCAGTGAGGAATGCGTGCTTCTAGGCGCTAAGAAAATGCTTAAACAATGGCAGCATTCATGGTGGACACCACACACCTCGTCAGGGAACGATCTCGCGGGCAGCTGAGTGAGGCAAGAAATAGATCACTAGGTCATGCATGGCTTTATCCTACCGCACAGGGAACAACTATCTTGTTCTGGCGCCTTGTGAGAAAATCAAGTAGGTGAATATGCACTCTGCAACTAAATATAAAGCTAATAAACACGGTAGATGCACAATAAATAGAGACACAGTTAATTGGTATTAAATTAGGATTAGATTAGTTAAAAGCTTTTTAACCGGAACAAGATGTTGAAAATAAACGATGGAGAAAGGCACTATTTAGTATGGAGTTTAAAGAACGGGAAATCTACGCAAAAGATGTGTGTTCCCTCACAAGATCTCCTGCGCATAGAAGCAGTGAGTCAAGAAAAAAGTTTATGAAACAAATTAAAATTGAAGAAGACAGTAAGATGAGCTTAAAAACAGAACAGGATAAAAAATTACAAATGTGTCATCCAAGTATCTTTTTTAAAACACAGGTTTAAAAAAATCAGGGCATTCCTCAAGGTACTTTTGTTCCATATTGCATAAAAAAATGTTAGCAAGAGTAGGCGCGATTGGGTTGCCCATCGATAAGCCATCTATTTGTTTATACAGCTTTTGATTAAAAAAGAAATACGTTTCAGTAACTGCTAGTTTCAAAAAATGCATAAAATTCACATTATCAAACCCGTAAAATAATTGACTGGATGAAAAACGCTTATTGCACAACAATTGCAGAGTTTCTACGACTGGGATGTTTGTATACAAAGATTCAACGTCGAAGCTCGCCATGAAATGGTTAGATTTGCAAGGAAATTTCACAATATCATTGAAGAACGTATATGAATTCTTTACTGTATATTGATTGGTAGAATACGAGTCAATGAAAGGAATGAGATATTTTGCTAATTTGAACATAGAGGTATTGAAAGCTGCAAGAATTGGACGTAAAGGAACATTATTTTTATGAACTTTGGCCAGACCGTACAGACCGTACAGTCTGGCCAAAGTTCATAAAAATAATGTTCCTTTACGTCCAATTCTTGCAGCTTTCAATACCTCTATGTTCAAATTAGCA
This sequence comes from Morinoia aosen, assembly GCA_030386875.1. Lineage (NCBI taxonomy): Eukaryota > Metazoa > Arthropoda > Malacostraca > Amphipoda > Talitridae > Morinoia > Morinoia aosen. The sequence continues at coordinate 2,333,960 of CM059571.1, forward strand.
AAATATCTCATTCCTTTCATTGACTCGTATTCTACCAATCAATATACAGTAAAGAATTCATATACGTTCTTCAATGATATTGTGAAATTTCCTTGCAAATCTAACCATTTCATGGCGAGCTTCGACGTTGAATCTTTGTATACAAACATCCCAGTCGTAGAAACTCTGCAATTGTTGTGCAATAAGCGTTTTTCATCTAGTCAATTATTTTACGGGTTTGATAATGTTAATTTTATGCATTTTTTGAAACTAGCAGTTACTGAAACGTATTTCTTTTTTAATCAAAAGCTGTATAAACAAATAGATGGCTTATCGATGGGCAACCCAATCGCGCCTACTCTTGCTAACATTTTTTTATGCAATATGGAACAAAAGTACCTTGAGGAATGCCCTGATTTTTTTAAACCTGTGTTTTACAAAAGATACTTGGATGACACATTTGTAATTTTTGAAGATAAATCCCATGCTCCGTTATTTCTAAATCATATCAATAAGTATCATTCGAATATCAATTTTACTATGGAACCTGAACAAAACAATAGATTAGCTTTTTTAGATCTCAATATCAGTAGAACAGAGCAGGGTTTCGTTTCCAGTGTATACCGCAAACCAACTTTTACTGGGTTAGGCTGCAGTTTCTTCAGCTTCTGTCACTTCCGCTATAAACTTAATTCAATACGGACCCTTCTCCATCGTGCATATAACCTATCCTCCTCATACTCCAACTTTTCTTCCGAATTAGATTTTTTAAAATCTTTTTTTTCTGACAACGGCTATCCATGCGGTTTATTTGACAGGCTTGTCCGTGATTTTTTAAGCAATATATTTTCTCGTCAGAAACAAACCTTGTGCACAGTAAGTAAATGTAAGGTGTACATATCTCTTCCTTACATAGGCCCCTCATCTGAAGAAATGATTAGGTATTTCAGGAAATTACTTTCTAAATTTTACCCCCAGATTGACTTTATTTTTGCTTTAAAGAATGACTTCCAAATTAAAAAATTCTTTAGATATAAAGACAGGCTGCCCTCTGAATTGCTTTCGAATATTGTCTATAAATTTACGTGCGGAACTTGCCAGAGTTCTTATATCGGAAGCACTCAGAAACAGTCGAAGATCAGATTTTTTCAACACATAGGCCGTTCCTTCAGAACAAACCGGCCTCTAGCATCCTTGCCGCATTCTCCTCCCAGACATCATTGTGAACAGACCAATCATTCGTTCTCAATATATAATTTTGAAATCATAGGATCAGCTCAGGAGTCAGATATTAGAATTTTAGAATCCCTTTATATAACCAAACATAGACCGCAGCTCAACACCGATCAAATTGCCGTGCCCCTGTACACCCAATGATTTAGTTTAGTTTTCGTTTTTTTTTATATATTTTTTATCAAGGACCCATGTAAATTTCCTATGAAGTGTTGCAAGTTTTTTTCGAATACTTTGTAATTTTGATTGTATAAAAAATTTTTTTTTGTCCTTTTGTTTCAGAAGCATTCATTGAAAATGAAAAGTCGAAACCAGCTGGTCTGAGTGCAAATAGATGATTTTTATTGTGACCCTTGTGTTTCTTTTTATACTAAAAATTAGGTTTCCTACCAATCGTCCAATTTCTGATATTTTACGTCATAGATATGGCCAAGATGGACTTTTGTGGTTTCGAAAGTTTGAGCAGTGTTCACGAAAACTGGCGAAAACTAAGCAGGATCTACACTATCTGGTGTGCTGCACGGCGTACCAAGTCGTGCCAAAATTTCTAGCCTTTAAGTTATATAAGCAATATCTGCAACAAACTGAAGCATACCGGAAATTTCAGGAGCAGCTACTCGACCAGGAAATCCGACAGAAGGAGCGCAGACTTCAACAACTGGAAGCCCAACTGTTGTCTATTCAAAATTCTTTGTCAACCATAGTCAGCACATTAGATTTTTCAAGTCTTAAACTGTATGTACATCGTAAAACCGTTAAATATATTGATACTGTGAAGCAGACTCACGATAGGAAATTGTCCCAGTTAGGTGTAAAATCCGCACTCGTTTCATGTAACCCTGATGAAGTAATTTTCAATTTTTCAAAACGTACTTTGTCGCGCAGAGAAAGATTTTTATTGTCATTTGGTTTATATTTCAATCTACCAGTGAGAAAGTTGAATTTTTTTAAATATTTTTTGTCCATTGAGAAATTCATCAGAGTGCTGAAATCGTGTGCTATAATAGAAAACGGAAATTTTGACTTAGTTGCAAATTTGGTCAAACAGAAGGCATCCGCTGCATTTTATGGTTTTAGAGCAAATAGAGTTTTTTCTCCAATTTTTAGTAGGGCTGATATTGCCACGCTAAAAAAACTTAGGTTCGGATGAATCCATAGTCGTATGTTCGCCGGATAAAGGTAGAGGCGTAGTACTATTGAATAAAATGGATTATGTGCAAAAAATGATGAATATATTGTCCGATGGAACTGAATTCCAACTCATGCCTAACTTAGATCCGTTAAATACAGTGGTGAGACTTGAATATAAAATTAATAGATTCTTGAACAAAATTAAACGCTTGGGCACAATCTCTGAGACTACTTATAAACAATTGTATGCCTCTGGCTCATCTCCTGGAATTCTGTACGGTCTGGCCAAAGTTCATAAAAAATAATGTTCCTTTACGTCCAATTCTTGCAGCTTTCAATACCTCTATGTTCAAATTAGCAAAATATCTCATTCCTTTCATTGACTCGTATTCTACCAATCAATATACAGTAAAGAATTCATATACGTTCTTCAATGATATTGTGAAATTTCCTTGCAAATCTAACCATTTCATGGCGAGCTTCGACGTTGAATCTTTGTATACAAACATCCCAGTCGTAGAAACTCTGCAATTGTTGTGCAATAAGTGTTTTTCATCTAGTCAATTATTTTACGGGTTTGATAATGTGAATTTTATGCATTTTTTGAAACTAGCAGTTACTGAAACGTATTTCTTTTTTAATCAAAAGCTGTATAAACAAACAGATGGCTTATCGATGGGCAACCCAATCGCGCCTACTCTTGCTAACATTTTTTTATGCAATATGGAACAAAAGTACCTTGAGGAATGCCCTGATTTTTTTAAACCTGTGTTTTACAAAAGATACTTGGATGACACATTTGTAATTTTTGAAGATAAATCCCATGCTCCGTTATTTCTAAATCAGAACAGGATTATTATTATTATTATTATTATTTTTATATAAGAAAGTTTTAGCCTCCCTTAACCACGACAAAGATGTTCCAAGAGAGGAAAGAGGAAGGCACCATTTAGTATGGAGTTGAGGGAACGCGGAATCTATGCACAAGGTGCACAGAAACAGTAAGCTAGGAAAGAAGTTCATGAAACAAGAAAAAGTTGAAGAAGAAAGTAGTAGGTGCTGAAAAACAGGACAGCAGTGAACCGAAAAAAGATGGTCCGTAACAAAACAAAAACCTAAAATTTTCAACAAAGGAAAAACCTGCCTAACCTTTACCTCAAGACCTCATAGCTTCCCCTTTGAAGCCCTAATTCACATCACTACAACAGTCGTATTTCCCGAGGGAGACTCGCAAAAGAACGCCAGCATAGAGCTCGCTGGTGTCTTCAATTTTCTTTATCGCTAAACTTGACCATCAAACCTATAATAATTAGATATTTTTCAACTTGAACTGTATTGAAAAAGTCATGGAATGATGTGAAAAATGGAAGGAGAGTGACGTAAATTTCTGAATCAGCAGTTATAAAAAATTATTTACAGACAAATCACGGGATTATCTATTTATCAAATAATTACAAACATTGGAATAAATTTATACTACCACCAGTTTCCGTTGACCTGTTGGCAAATGGTTTCCCTATTGGTTCCCTTTACGCTCATGGCATCATGACGTCAAAGAGCCAGGTAATATTGGCACGCAGAAAGCTACAGCCTAATATTGAAATTCTAAATCTCTTACTGGCATGATCTTTCAATCTAGAAATAGGAAAAAATTTATTCATCAAAATAGCTCCCTGCTGGGACTCAAAATAGCTCTCTGCTGAGACGAAAACATTCCGATACACAGCCTCATCTCGGCGCGTGTCCCATAGGCCGATGCGCTCAGCTGCTCGAGTAGTTAATAACGAGTGGCGGCAAAAATATTGTTGCCTCCAAAACGGCAAGGCGTGAATCCCGTGCCGCGGCAGCAAAGAAAACGATTTAAAGACCGCACATCGGACCGTCCATTTGAAGAACCTCAAGCATAAGACGCTTTTTGGTTTCACTTTGTTTTGACCAATGTTCTTATATAGATCGCAAATCGTAATATCACGTAATATTACTAAATAAAAAGATGGTATCATAGATCAACTTAATAAACAGGGTGAAAAAGTATGAAATTATATTTTCTCACTCTGTTTCACAAGTTGTTGTTGCTTGATACCATCTTTTCAAAAAGCAAGTTAGGAACCAAGTAAATGAAACAAGATTAAGGTAAAAACGTAGTAAGCTTCTAAAAATTAAGATGCTTGTTTAATTGTTGAGGAACTCTAATTGGGAATTATTGGCAACGGTACAAAGCGGCAGAGCGACCAAAGGCAAAAAGAAAAAAGTATACAGCCATATGAAGACAACCCCCAAATGAAAATTTCTAAGCCATTCATTAGGTTGAGCTACGAAACGAGTTAAAAATCATTTTATTATATTAGGTTTTCAGGGGATGAGCGGAGGAAAAACAATATTCGTGAAATGAAATTATAATGCAATTATCACTAAGAAAGCATTCACGAAGTAAGTATAATCTGGAGATCAGTTTCCGTAGATTTTTCCAAGAATTTAACAGCAAGCTATTCTTTCGTTTGTGACTTCAAAGTCTTCGCGCCAACATAAGGTGCTTCAAACAACCATCTGAGGCAAAAATTATATGCCCACACCCTAGACGATTCCCTTGATCATCGACACTCGCACGGTATTAAGAGTTTGTTAATAGATAATGTGCTGAGTGAACTGACATGTGGGGAATGAACACTATTTGAAACAATGGATGAAAGAGTGATTGAATATTCTTTCAAGAAAGACTCTCGATTTGTGACATTAATTTTAGATTGATAAAGGAAGCACAGTTACAGCGAAAGGGAAAACAAAAGAAAAACATTTCGCATCAATCCATAATCTTCGATAACTTAATTATTTTGAAGGATAGTTACAGAATTGTTCCCCGTTTCATAGAGATCGTACACTGTAAGTTGTGTTGCGCACGCAACACCGTAAGCCAACAGTGAGCACAACACAACACAACACCACTCACCGCACCACAACACCACACCCAGCCTAGCACTGCCAGCGTGAGCAACAAAAGCTCTTGTTTTCAAGACTCGAGCCGGATAGAATTTTCCAAGAGAGGTACGTTTTAGAGCCTCGAAAAATATTTTCGAGACATCGCGTTTATATTTTTCCCGAACACTCCTACTTTAGTCGTGAGCTATAGACCGTACTGTCTGAGTTTTTATTGAACATCCGAGTACAAATTACAGGAGCAGCTCGCGGCACACCACTTCAACCGATTGCATTGTACAGCGCGTGGATGTACAGCGGCTCTTCAAGAGGGCTATGAAATCGGTCAGGAAAAGTGTGGTCCGATATCATCACGGCCGCATGAAAAATAGCTTAACAGCTTAGTATTTCACGCTTACCTACATTTGCACAAGATATTTAAGCTTAGTTAGGGTTAAATGCGTATGAAAAGCAAAGCAAATAATTTCTTTCAGTAGCTTCCTCGAAACAACGGCATGACGTGGCCAAAAATCTGTTGGCGGAGATCCAGCCCACCATCGGCACTGTCTTCATCTGGTCTGACAAAATAATCCTCACAGTGGAGCAAGTCCACAACTCAAAACATGAAAGAAATTTTGCGCGTGTTACACAAGACTTGCCTGAAGCTATTCGTACCCATTTCGGGTCCACCGAAATGCGGCTGAAGAGAGAGGATCACAGTCGCTGCTGATGGATTCAAGTTTCTTTTGGACTTCGTCTCGAAGAGTGAAAATGGAAACGAGTTTCACGTCGAAATTTTAGCAGAAAATAGCTTGGATCTCTAAAAGCAGATGCAGCCATGACGCCTGAGAGATCCCTAACAAACATGTCGAATTTGGCAAGGCAGAGGAGCGAGGATCACTTCAGTGGGTTACAGATGGCCTCCGTTTTGTCCAGATATCAATCCAACTTACTCTGCTATCTGGTCCATCTCGCACCTAATGTTTTTGCCAATCCCACTCAAGTGTGGCTGCTCATAAAGTTGCCGTTCAAGTATTATGGTCAGCTTGAGAAGAGGAAAAAGTACGGAATTCATGCGACGCAGAGACGCGTCGTCTGGGTCTTATGATCAAGGTGCAATGGAGTCATTTCCAAATTAGACCAGCGAAATGTACGGCAAAGTACATTTGAGCCTGAGAGCCAAATTTCAGTCTTCTGCATTCAGCTTTTCAGTAATACCAAACATTGAACAATTAAATGGACACAGTGATGATGATCGGGACACATTGAATGATCAGGACACAGTGCGCACAATCACTGCATGGAAAACATTGACAATGCACCTAGGCAAAACAGTTAGCGTTCACAAACACTTCAAGAGCGCATAAAGTAGTGAAACACAGTAAGACCGTTTGGTTTTACAGCTCTACGTCGAGAGACTCCATACCCTCAAGCTAATACAGTACATGAAGCTCAAAATCACCACAGCACTGCTGCTCTGATGCACTGCGACACGCAGCAACAACGACAGCTCAACTCCTGGACTTACTTGATGCTGAAGACTCGACCGGAGGAATTTGAAATGCTAGGATTCCAGCCTGCTGTGCTGCACTGCACCACTCGCCACTGCTGCACTCGCCACTGCAGCACTCAGCAATCCCCACACAACACACAGTGCCCACACCACACAGTGCACACATCAAACAGAGCCCACATCAACAGTGCAGCCAACCACCAAACACACCATAGCGCAGCACATCAGCAACAGAGCAGAGCGTCGCAGAGTAAAACATCACGGAGCTCAGAGTAGCAGACTCGTGCACCGCGCACTGCCGGGCGCGTGGCTGCAGCACTGTGCTACAAATTGCATCAATGCAAAAGTAACACTACAGCACTACAAATAAGATCAATGAAAAATAATTTAATACAGTGCTGTAAATTACAACAGCACTGCAGATTGGATCAGTGCTAAAATAAAATTACTATAGCACTGTAAAAATAAAATTACTCCAGCTCTCTAAATTATTACAGCGCTGCAAATTATATCACTGCAAAAATAAAATTACTACAGCACTGCAAATTACAACGCGTCACTCAAGACAAATAACGTCGTGAGAGACGCTGTCGGTAGGGTGAAACAAAAACGTTCTGATGCAGTGCACAGAAATAGACATTAGTTTCAGCCTCCCTTACCACTGCAGGGATGTTCATAGAGAAGAAAGGTGCAGGCACCGTTTAGTATGGAGTTAAAAGGGAACGAGGAATCTGTGCACAAAGTTTGCTCCTGCACAGGATCCCGTGAAAATAGAAACAGTGAGTTGGAAAGGAAGATTAGGAAACAAGGTAAAAGTCGAGGAAGAAAGGCAGAGGTGTTAAAAAACAGGACAGTAGTAAACCGGAAGAACATGGTTCTTAACGAAACGAAAAAAATATTTCATTTCAGCAAAAAGAAGGCCAATTTAACTCTAACCTCGGGTACTAACATTTATTCTTGAGAGTGCTAATTCCCAAAAATGCCACAGTTGTATTCCCCTGAGAGGAATGGTAGAGCACACTACTCCGGACAGCGGTTAAAAAATTACGATGAAATTTATATTCATAAGTTAAATAGCGCATCGGTTAAATAAACAGCAGCCCAAGGTCCACGCTAATCATAAGAGGGAGCCGCACAATAACGCTAATGGAACGAGTATTGAGCAACACAACTGCAGGCAGCAACTCGTAAAACCTGTATCACGCTTGCTTTGCAGAGGTCCTCACAAACGGCACTGCAGCTTACAAATTAAGTGTTAGTTTAAGTCTCCCTTGCCGCAACGAAGGTGTTCTGAAGCGAGGAAGGCACCATTTAGTGTGGATGTTAGGGAACGAAGAACGAAAGTATGTTCTCACACAAGAACGTCACTGTAACTTACAGATTAGATGATAGTTTAAACCTCCTCATCTACAACAAAAGTGTTCTGAAAAGAGAAAATCACTATTTAGTGTAGATTTTAACGAACAAGGAATCTACTCACAAAGTGTGTTCTCTCACAAGAACGGCACGAAAACAGCTGAAATATCCTACACTCATCCCACGAAACGTCTGCTCTCCGATTACTACCGACAGCTCTGATCACACAGCGCCGCACAGTCACGACAGCGCATACAGGAGCGTTAATACAAGATGTGTACCTGCCTACACGCTCTGGTACACACTCCTGAGTACCTGCCTACACTCAGCATCGTTCAATAGCTGCTTTTTATGCATGCTCTGCATAACATTCAATATTTAACTCCATTATTTCGGAAAACCAGCCCACACCGTGAGAAACTCGAAACCGCACGAATAAGGTTAGTTGTAATTACTTTAATTACAGAACTTCGGGCAAGGTAATGTTAAAGTTAACAGAAATGCTTAAGTTAGTAATTAATGAAATTTGTGAAATTCGTGCAAGTTCAAGAATTCCTCATCACGACTAAAGCACATCGATCAAGCGTGAGGTCGGTGCAGTGCTCTCGAATGCGACACGCACTTGGTACAGCTCTCCCAATAGTTCATGCACGCCCTAATACGTTAATACATTAACACACGCACGCACGTGTAACATTAATACATTAACACACGCGCACGCGAACAACCGCTTCTATGTACGCACCCACGCACGTAACGATGGACGACTTCGGGAAATAGTTCAAACTGGGAATTTCCAGTAAGATTAGTTGTTAGATTAGCTTCCCTAAACCGCAACATAGGCGTTCCAAAGATAAGAAACAGAACGGAACCATTCAGCATGGAGTTTAAGGGAACGCGGAACCTATGCACAAAGGGCATAGAAACAGACAGTTGAGAAAGAAGTTCATAGAACAAGGTTAAACTTGAAAAATAAAGTGGTATGTGCTGAAAAACAGGACAGCAGTGAACCGACAAAAGATGGTCCGCCACAGAACAAAAATTCTATTCCATTTCAACTGAAGTAATGATTATCTAACTTTCAACTAGGGACCTCACAAGTCAGCACGCAAGACAGAAGGCCCGAAAGCCTATCCACGACAGAGGTAACTAAGAAGTTTCTTCCTGGGGGCACCAGTACCCATAGCATAATATAGACTTGACTAACTAAACCAACGGCCTCTCACATGCTCCTGGGCTCTCGTAGAAGCAAAGAAGCGGAGGCTCTTACTCTCAAGTTTCAACTTTCAAATAATTTGAAACATAAAGCAGGGAAGTTGACGACCTCAAGGTAAAAGCCTATAACCATGTTCTTATTATTATTATATAAGAAAGTTTTAGCCTCCCTTAACCACGACAAAGATGTTCCAAGAGAGGAAAGAGGAAGGCACCATTTAGTATGGAGTTGAGGGAACGCGGAATCTATGCACAAGGTGCACAGAAACAGTAAGCTAGGAAAGAAGTTCATGAAACAAGAAAAAAGTTGAAGAAGAAAGTAGTAGGTGCTGAAAAACAGGACAGCAGTGAACCGAAAAAAGATGGTCCGTAACGAAACAAAAACCTATTTTATTACAACAAAAAGGAAGCCTACCTAACCTTTAGCTCGGGCCCTCACATGGTTCCCCTGGGAGCGCTAATTCCCATAGATACAATAGTTGTATCCCCCTGAGGAGGCCTATAACCATGATAACTTAACCCTTTAACGCCCAAGTGGACTGTACGGTCCTCTTTCAAAAATAACAATAATATATTGTATTTCTTATTCAATTTGTTCACTAATGTGTCCTTTGAACTTCACTGCCGAGTGGCAGTTTCTTACACATCTTGATAACAATGACTACCTAATGCCAATGTCGATTTAGTGAAAGTGGTTGTGATAACGGTAATATGAGTAAAAAAATGGGGGCGTTAAAGGGTTAACCTTCCCTGAAAGAGCATCCTTAATTAAGCTTTACCCTCTAAAGCGAAAAAAAACACTCTACTTGTGACAGTAGTGTATATAAATTAACAGTTGATTTTTAATTTCCACGTTCGCTATAGCAGCCTGAGGTTGACATAATGTTTAGCGTGAGCCCTGGACACACAGTAATACTTTGAAAATCATTTCAGCGCAGCCCTACGTTGTACAGACGAACATCTCCACTCCTTAGTGTGTGTTGTCACCGTCCGCATTAAGACTTCTCCCGCGTATTGAGCGTTATGTGTACCATAATTGCTCATCCGCACACAAGTACTAATGAATGCCGTTTCATCAGTTTCGCGACCTCTTTAAGATATACATGTTATCATATGAGGTAAAATGTATCGTACAATTGCATTTTTCATACTCATGGGAAGGATAAAAATGTCTGAGAGCATTAAAGCCGATTTTCCTATTCTGCTACATACAACTTAACCAAAGTAACCGGTTACAACTGCAAAATTGCGGTGAATGTGTTAACGCCGGTGTCGAGGTCAGGCCCAGGCTCGCCAGGCAACTAATGCAAAAATTATGCAACCTTCAGCTTGCACTTCAGATGTTTCTATTACTACACAGCGATACTCTCCCTTTCGCACAATATATCCCCGGACTCAGAAGATTTCTGCTGGGCAATCTATCCTTCAGCTCTCAAGATCAAACCTGATAACCCATGTCCATATTGCATGTCGGTCACAAATCTTCAACAGCACGACAACTAAGATGGATCGCCAGAAGTCGTGTCAAATACAACTCACTCTACATGAAAGGATAGTGCACCAGTACAAAAACATTTCTATCTTCTACACGCATTGTAGCTAGTATCTATATGTCTCTTAAGACTCCTATTCAAACAATGCGGATTCAAACATTAGGTACTGGTTTGACAAAAAATATTGCACCATTGTGTAGTTTTAATAATCCTAGGGGGGAGATGGACTTACGGACATTGTTTATGCTTAATAGGAAATTGCTGTCTCGTTTTGGCAGCACGATATCCTTAATTTGTGTTCAACGGTATCCAACAGCGGGCAATGAAGAAAGTCTGCTTACAGTAGTCGCTCGGGTAAATCTGGGGCCTTCAAGAAGTAAGTATTCAGGAAGAAGTGCACACTGATAGTGAAGGCACATACAACCAGCAATGTCTTCTCTATGGATCTGGGATCATTTTACACAAATGACATTGCTGATTATTTGCAACAATGAACTGGATGCACTTTTCTCAATAGGGGTTTAACATTAGTGACCCTTCGTAAGAGATTATAAAAATATCATCATGCATATTATAAATTTATAATTGAATGCAAACTTGATAATTTGAGAATTAATTTCATATCTTCAGCACTAGCTGATAACTCCCTACTCAATGCAAAAAAATCCAATTTAGAAGCTGCAATAAATTTCAATACAAACATTACGACCTTCAGTATCATTTTACCGTTCACTGCACTCTATGAAAACTACCCCCAATAAACCGAGCAGCCCTTCAAAATCTGTACTCTAACATGAAGACACGTTACGAAATATTAAATAGCACACTGCTAAAACACAACGCCTGCAACTGTCGATGCGCGTGCAGTAGCACAAAAGTCGCCAGCGCCTCAACAACACAGTGTTCACGTAAGCACATTCTAACAGAGGCCAGCGAGCAAGCTGCGCGTTGTGTCGGCCTGATAACATGGGACTATAAACCATTTCAATACAACAGCACAGCATCAACAGTGTTATGAAATACCCTCTGAAACTATAACACTGATGCTAAATGCACGAGCCCTCGTGCGTTATTCTGTCGTGGATGCTTTGAATTTAGACGGTAATTTACATGGATGCTGTATATTTAGACGGTAATTTGCATAGATGCTGTAAATTTAGACTGATTTACATGCGCAACTGCTACCCTCAAGGTGAAGGAGACGGACATCTGTGACATTTTAACGAGGACATCAAGGGGAATTATACATGCTATTGATCAAGTGAGTCGTAATTCATTGCACACTTGAGTGAGCCGCTATTTTATATTCTAAATTGTACAAAGGCAAACGAAAGAGAAAATTTATTCCGTCAGTGTCCAGACAATTGATGCGAAGTACACGCAGCTTGTCTCGCACTCATACTTAGCAAGTTATTATGGTTATTATTATTCTTATTATTATTTAACCATTTAGCAAGTTATTATGAAGGGTCAATTGCTGTTGCTTTCATTAAATCTAAATTCAACGTTCACTATACGAATAGACATGATCATTTCCCCACTGAAGATAAATAATGTTAATAGATCATTGTAACAAACGAAGCAAGTATAACAATCACAACGCACAACACTTGAGCAGTATAGATGAGAGTTCAAGTGAGAATTGCCTCTATACTTGTGTTTTGCATCATTTTCAAGCTTTGTAAATTTCAAGCGGCACACTAATAAAAAATTGCAAAAATTCATTCAAAAACTGGAAAATGGTAGCAACAAATAAGACTATAAATTAGTTCATAAGTTAGTTTGCGGGCCCCTGAGCGCAACAAAGGTGTTTCCTAGCGAGGAAGGAGGAAGACACAATTCAGTATGGAATGGAAGCAATGGGAAATTTATAAACAAGGTGCACACTCACACTCGAACGTAGAAATCAGCAAGATTGAAAGAAGCTATGGAACGAGGGAAGAGTTGAAGAAAAAGTATATATATAGGTATAGGTATATACCAAGCCTTTTCCTCTTTTCACGTAGAGGGTGGCTAGCATCATTTACATGATACTTTACAGGGAATGTACATGATAGGGGTTCCCCAGGCCCCTAGTCACGCCCGAGCTTTAGGCCTCAAGAAAAAGTACTAGGTTTTAAAAACCAGGAGAGCAGTGAACGGAAAAAATATATTCTCTTACGGAAAAAATACTTAATTTATTTCGACAAAACCAGGGCCTGCCTAACGTTCAGCTGGAGACCTCGCATCTTCCATATCTCCTTAGACACAATAGTTTTATCTCCCTGGTGGGTTTGCGTCCTACAAATGGAAAACTTTTAGCTTTAGATAATTAACGGTCATAGGAATGAAGGTTTGTTCATGGTTCATTACTTGTTATACAAGAACTAAACGCATCATGGCGATGGTTTGTTCATGGTTCTCAGCCTGTTACGCAAGCACTAAACACACGAACGATTTTAAAGCAAAACTGCTATTTGCGGACATCAGCGCATGTTTGTTAACAGGTTTATTTTTCCACAAAATAAACGCAAGTGTTCGCGCAGCACTCATGCTGCCGAGCACACACACACACACACACGCACACTAGCATACGAGAAGAACAAGCGGCTCCACATGCACGCCACACACACACGTGAAGCAAGAGCACAACTCACGTCGGGGCTGCTAACCCTGGAAGATATTTTGAAGGTTTCCAGCTCCACGCCGACAAGAAAGTCACGCAGTGGTATTGAAAAATAATATATTCACTGCATGGTAGTTCGCCAGCGGCGAAATCAAATTTACATGCCTCGAACAAACGGTTAATTCGCACTCGACACTTGCGGCGGCACGACTAAGCGGAGGCAGGAGCAACTTTCTTCACACACTCACTCAGACACCGCTTGAATGGCACTGAGGGCAGCAGAGCTTCCTGTCTGATAATGCTGCTTCCATGTGGCAGACAGACCCCGGGGAAAAAATTCATAGAACTGAGATGGAAAAGTTCGTAGCATCCACACCGAATCCGAGCAGAGTTGCGAAATTCGACTGCACATATTAATTTCATCCTTGCATAACATCAGTGTAAGGATTAATTGCATATACAAAAGCTCTATTAGCTGCCTAGCTGAGTAGAACATCCTGAAATGTGAGGGAAGGAGTCAGTCGTGCACCAGAAATTTCTGAGGACATTGGCAACACCGAGAAGACAGACGTGACCCCAGAGGGAACCAATCGAGCACTCAAGGCACTGGTTTGACCTCAAAACAACACGGCTCCGAGGCAGGGTGCGGAAATTGGGCGATGAGATCAGAAACTGGAGCCGGGTAACGAAGTCTTGAGCAGTTCACAGCTGAGGTTCCTGGAGGATGTAAATACATTTAGAAGTAATGTATGATGTATTTACATCACACATTATTTTCACGAGGACAATTGCGGTGCACGGGCGTTTAGATGGGATTGCTAAGTCAAAGATTTAACGTATCAAAGCACGAAAAACCTGGATATAAAGTGAATATGAAATTAAACAGTATAGCAAACTGAGATTATCGAACCAATGGGTTCAAAAAATAACTCAAGTTCTGAATGTAATAATTCTGTTCACTTTTGAATCAAGAGACTAAACGAACGCGCCCTTCACGGGAAGGTGTCGGCAGTTCGAATCCCGGTAGTGCCGCCCGGAGATTATCCCCGTTGGGAAAAGGGAGAACTCAGCCACAATTCCTCACTCTACCCTGATATGGGGAATGGGTACCGGCTTGACCGGGGGTAACCGTCATTGCGTCCTGATGTTAGTTGAAATGCATTTGAAAACCGATGTACAAGATGATATGTATCGGGCTTGATTGGAATAAAGCATCCTTTTTTTCTGACTTCCATCACGACTTCTCTCGCGCCCTCGCTACTCCCTAACGCATCCAGACTGACCACCACGCGTGACGACCATGCTTCCCAGTGCTTCAAAATTTCAGATTTCGAGGGAATTTAGGACACGCATAACTCAAAACTCAAGTAATTGCGATGATTACTCACGACAAACTTAGCGAGTTTCACGGACTTAAAACGCTAGTGCTTTACAACGTCTTCAAATTTTCCAGGGTTTTCATCGCGGTGCGTCTTTGTGCATTGTGTGGTCGTGAATGAAAGAAAACTTAGGAGAACGTTTCTTTATGGCCTTTCATCGTGGATTTACGCAGCAAGATTGTGAACACCGTAAACACACATTCTACGCCTGGCTATAGCTGAGAGGAAGAAAACAATAGATTCGATTAGATGTTAATTTATGCCTTCCTGACCGCAACACAAGCGTTCCAAAAACAAGAATTATGAAGGCACCATTTAATAAGGAGTTAAGGGAATGCAGAATCTATGAACAAGGTATGTTCTGTATAAAATCCAGTCTGCACAAACAGAGAGCAACAAAATCACCAATCTTGAGACAAGGAACAGAACACGTCATTATGGTGACCTTATAACCACAAACATGATCGGACCGTTTTTTGAGGTAGCCAGTCTATAACCTCGGAAGAAAATTTGCTAAAGCGTAGGTCTTGCAAATTTATCAATCCCATGATAAATTCAAATTGAAAGCGATTAGTTTAATAGTTTGAGACTCTAGCCACAAAAAAGTGGATGTAAACAAAACGAAGAGAAAGAACCATTTACTACTAACAGGGAAACAGGGAAAAGACAGGGAATCCATGTACAATGTTTTTCCAATCAGGATATCCTGCTTATGGAAACATCAATTTTAAAAGAAAAACGTTGAGCGATAAAAAAAGGGACAGCGAAAATGGTACGAAAACTAAAAGAAACAAAATGTGCGAGAAAGATAAAAGTTCCGAAGGCCTATGCTTAGCTGAGGCAATCTAACACTACCCTCTTAAGGGACGCCAGTTCTCAAAGCATCCGATAGACAAACCTAACTAACCTAAACCTATCGCTTATCTTATGCCCCTTGAGGGGAAATTGAAGTTATATTTAAGTGGTAAAAGCATAAATAAAAAACCGATAGCTACGAATGTTACAGTTACATTTTGGTTAGCTTACGCGACTCGTGTATTCAGAAGTCAATTCTCCATGCATTACTCAAAGTTTCCTAGTCTGTAGTTTAAACAAAAAAGCTGACAGACGCTACTTTGCTTCGTTTTAACAAACGATTTCGTTCAAGAATTTTAGCCCTCACAGAACGTTCAGCTGTCGTACACTACGCAGACATAACCGTAGAAATCAGTTTCTAGAAATGCACGTTAGCAATAAGAAGTTACGCGCATGCATTTACGTTCTGAAATTTCTTGCATTCACGCCAAATTAAATACGCAAAGTTTTCCGATTTCAGATGTTAGCTAGCATTTAAAACCTGATTAGTGTGGACAAAGTAATCAGAAATTCACTGCTTTGTTGATAAATTTTGAAAATTACGAAGATATTTCTGATGGTTTAATTAATTCATGGGCATGTTCTATTGAATGCTCCAAATTCATAAAAACTCACCACCAATAAACAGTTATTGAAGTACATTAAATGATATGAACTCCATTGAAATTGAGATGAATTTTTACTCATAAGAGCTAAATTACCCACTGCGCTCATTGAAGGTTAACTTTCCACCTACTTTTATTCTCAGAAAAACAGTCGTGTTCCCTTGCTACTAGGAAGAAGTGAGGGTACACTTAAGTGAGAACTGTTGCAAAAGTGAGGGTACGCTTAGCAAATAAGGGTACGCTAAAGTATAGGGTAATGTTGAAAAAGTGAGGGTACGCTTGAGAATGAATATTTTTGACATAAAGTTAGCAGTCGCTACTCGAAAGTTTATTCCTACACTCTAAACAATAGGACCTCGTACGATACCACGCATCTCTGTGCAATGCAAGCAAGGTCCGGCAATGCAGGTAATTGTTCCACTTCGGACAACGTGTGTGCAAAAATATTAACGGTCTTTTTAGCAGTCGTTACGCGAAATTTTATTCCTGCATTTTACACGATAGGACCTCGTGCGATACATCGTGCAATACATGCAAGCCACAGATCCACTACATACAGCAAGTTTGTCTATTTAAGGACCTTTATATTAAGAAATTTCTAAAATCCAATGTGTTATACATCTCATGCATCAAATTTTTTGGAAATAAACTGTTTTTCTTCCTTCCTTTCTTTTCTTACCAGCGAGGGAAACTAGGAACTCCCTCGTATGCCCCGACCACCTGCCCTCGTTTGCGCAGTTTCCCTTGCAATCCGCGTGGGAGAAAATTTAGCGACTGCTTCAGGCGGGACTAGCGAGTCCTGAGGCTCATGGCTGACCGTCGCTCTTGAGAGGGCAGGAACAGGGCTCAATAAAAAAAATATCTAAAAAATTTTTTTCTAAATAGGATAAAGGATGAAATAATGAAATAAAGAAAAAATAAAACAAAATAATTTAATAAAGAATCATTGTTTAGATAAAACAAAGGATGCTTTGTTCCAATAAATCAAGCCTGATACACATCATCTTGTACATTAGTTTTTCAAATGCCTTATAACTAACACCAGGACGAAATGACGGTTACCCTCGGTCAAGTCGGTACCCATTTCCGACCCCTGGGTAGAGCGGGGATTAAAACAGCAAAGAGTGGTTCTTCTTCCTAGCTTATCACCACTTCCATTCCTCATTCAAAATATCCAAATGAAAAAGCACGAGTGGGATCAAATATTGCAGGAGAATAAAAACAGATTACATATTAAGTTAACTTAATACCCCAGGCCACAACACAGATTTCCCTTAAACAGGAAGGAAAAACCAAAACGAGTTTGTTCTTCCTACCGGTAGCTTGAAGAAAGTCGTGTTTATTTTGTTTATTAAAAGTTTTCGGATACCTCAAAGAACTGATCATTTTACCGTACATGTCCTCGATTAGTCTAGAAAGCTCTAAGAACTTCTAAAAATAAGTATACAGTATGTCCCACATAAACCCGAACCGAGTGTCTATTTTCCCGTATCAGTAATAGCATCATAAAAATACCAAAAGCATTTAATTTCCAGCAAAATTATCCTTCAAAATAGACCTATAGGAAAGGTGTTACTGATGACAATGGTATTACTGATAGAGAAAAATAAATACTCGGCTCGGATTTTTGTGGGACATACTGTACATGCGCCAAACCTAACGGACAGGAAGCTTACACTCCTACGTTTTACTATTGGCGCCGATTTGGTGCAGGCGTCTAAATTCCGTCCCCCAAGAACATGCATGTTTTCTGCAGTACATTCGGTTTTAGTTGACTTCTTACCATCAGACACCATAACTTGTAGCAGAGGTACAGGTTGGACTGGAGCAGAACAGAAACTCGGTCCTCGTGTGAATAATTAGCTTCAGTGAATTACTGGCAACCAATGGAGAAACGAATCGATTCGAGGGTAAATATTCCGTTTCGTTTCTAATTTGTGAGCTCAGCCAGCAGTCTTTAATTCTATTCAAATCCTTAGCAAAAATATAGACCTAAATAAAAAAATTTAGCGACATGATAAATGTTCGACCAGTTACTGTGAACGACTTACCGCGATGGATCGCATCAGGAAAATTGATTATCTCTAGAACAGACCCGAGATTTTGAGCGTAATTAACATCATACACGGGAATTCAATCACGTTGAAGACACCGAATAATTCAGAAAATCCTGCTCCATATAATTAACGAAGCTTCGGATGATGAGAACCATCCTTGAGGTGTACCTCGACATTAACGTCGTGATTCAATGGCACTTGAAAACACATCAACAAAAATTTGCATTGTGTATCAATGCCCTCGCAAAATATCATTTAACCATGAAGAAAAATCAAGCCCATGTGCAACCTTCAATTTATCTCGAGCGACCTTAGAATTAGCAATGCATTACAAACTTAACTTTAAATCTCATTTACGTATTCCAGCGGTTGTTCATGTACTGTAGTCAGAAAAGGTTTGCAGGCTTTCAAATTAACACTAACAAGCTTCACTGGAAAATTATTACCTCCTCCCTGTCCGAAATACAAACAATTTCCAGTGAACTGTGTCGACTTCATCAACATGTCAAAGTAAATCCCACAAGGCAGAAACTAAAGGGAATATTTTACCCCATTTAACAAGTCAAATTTTTCAAGTTGAATGCAAACACATGGATCTTGTCAAAATAGTTTGTACGCAATTTGCACGTGAAATGTCATAAAAATATGCAGTTACTTGAGCAGCCTAATTGGCGGTAAAGACTCGCTTCTAAACATTCCTACAATGTAACTCACTTACTAACTTCCTAAGTATTCAGAATATAAGAAAACACTAGTAGGTCCTACTCAGCAGCAAAATCTTTTTCAAAGTTAAAAACAGCGTAATCTTAATTCCTGCAAGAAGCGAGCAAACGTTCTCTCCGAGAGAGCAGGCACGAAAATGAGCAGATACAATACTCAAAGCAAAAGACAAAAGCACTCACCTCGTCACACGCAAGGTTTCGGTTGCGGAGTGAAAAATTGCGGAACCTCTGCGTTTTGCCGCCGCCTCTGATCCGTTTAGAGTCGCTATTGCTACGAAACATGGACATTTTTGCACCGAAAGATTTCTTGGTGGAGCCTGCGTTGGCACTCAGGCCACCCGTGGAGCTGTTGTTCACGGTGGTGCATCGCGGCAGGCTCGCGTTCGAGGGACATGAGACAGAGAGCACGTTCGTTTTGGAGGGACTTCGACGTTCCAGTAAGCATGGATTAGACGGACATTTTAGCTGCCGGAGGCTGGGTTTCGGCCGACCCAACAGATTCTTTGTTTTAGAGAGTGGAGCGATGCCTGGTACGGGACTTTGCCTGGCATCCAGTCCTGACGAGGAATCTCCGGCAGCTCTTGGACTCATCCTTCTGAGTGCTCGACCGTGAAGAAAAGGCTGATGCCTGCTTGTTGTACCCACCGGAAACTCGCCGGTTTTTTCCTTAGAAGCTCCCGCCTCTTCACCCTCATCCTCCGTGAGCACCGAGTCTTGGGTGATATCAAGACAATGTTCCGAGTCCACACGCCCGTCATCTCCTGCTTTTTTCTCCGGACTGCACTCGAGCAAGGGAATACCGCTGCAGTTAACGTCTACCGTGGACCATTTCCGGGTAGCTTCGATACTCCTTCTCTTCGGCCGGACCTCGACCTTCTCCAGCAGTCCAACCTGCTCAGGCGTCGCAGCTCCTGACTTGACACCCATGTCATCTCATTACTTCGACTTCTTCATTGGTTCACATTATACATAAATAAAGCAACAGAAAAGCTGGATGGCCTCGTCATTGTTTCACATTATAAATCAGGCAACGGAAAAGCTGGATGGCGTTTCCAGTTCTTTGTGGGTTTGATGTTCGTTGCTTTTACTTTACATGTTCAATTTGAGCCACTATGAATTTGATGGAAGGGAGAAGCTAATAAATTCTGGCTGTTTTAGCATAAAGCAGTGATTTTCTCCCGTTAGCGTCCTCAAAAAAAAAATAGCGCAGAATAAATTTTATCACTGCCACTTCTTTTGTTCCAATAATTTCACTCAATATATTTTCAAATTGGCAACGGGGTATAGCAGAATTGTCGACGTTGTTCAGTCACTTCTTCGACGATCAAATTCTAAAAGAAAGCACCATTCGTTTTCACATAAAAAATTACTGGACACTAATCGATGTAGAGAAAGTTTCACTGAAGTCTCCATTTCCAGGTTGCAGCATTTTCAGTCTCTTGCGCCACACTATTGATGTTATAAAGCTATAAATTGGGTATCACCAATACGGTCGAGCGTGATAAAAAATTAAAATCTATTTCACCACTATGCCGAAATTTTCTAGTTATTAATCAGTATAGAGCGTTAGAGATATGGTTATAAAAAAATAAAATCTGTCTAAAACAAGCTACGTATCGTAACCTTGAAGTTACTGTTAATTGCTTAAAAAATGAAGCAAAGTGCTTCCGAATACTGGTTGCCGTTGTACTTGTTGAGAATTAATATTGACACAGTTCCGCCTTTTTATACACACTCAGAGCGGAATTTCTTCCTCAACGATTGATGTTAAACGTGTTCTGAAGCGCTAATTGTGGATAAGAAAATCTAAAGTAATTTGAATTTTCAATGACGAAGTATCAGAAAATTATTCCACAGCTTCCACCATTTGTTTCTAAAATCTTAATATCTGAAATTGTTCGAGCCGACACAGTTAAACCATTTGAATAGTGAACGATAAAAGAAATTTGCAAGCAAAACTTTTCAATAGTCACTATTCCGTTCACGTTTTTAGGATCTTAAAAATTTCAGTGTATTAAAGCACTGGGAATTTGATACAGTTTCAAACTGTAAGAGAAATACACATTCACCAACACCAAACTTGATTTCACGTACAGCCCAATTTAGTTCCAGTCAGCACATCGTCCACTTAGTGAATCTGAAACAAAAGAAAATAAAATTTAGATAAATCTCAAGAAAATCAGTAATCGCAGAACGAACGCAATAGCCAGCAATACCACGAAACATCTGCAATGAGTTCTCCAAGATCTTCACTGTGCTCTAAAATACAGAAATTTATTCACTACGCACCATACATGGGCTCATGCATCGCTATTTTCACATGGCGCACTTTCCTCGAGTCGCCAAAGTCCCAGTAAGATTGTATATTTTTCAATATCATTCTCGATAACACTTCGAGTGCGAAATTTTTCAAGAAATAGTCCAATCGTTACGCCATGACTCAGCAGAACTGACAAAGTCAATCAAGAAAAGGCCTCCTAAAATCGGAAAACATAACTTTAGATTTACATATCAATCACAAGGTAGGAAGAAAACAAGAATCTTCAAGAAATCTGCATGATCAGAGGTGAGTAACCGGAGGGCTGTAAAGATAGGGATAACCAACATGATATACCAAAGGCTACTGGAAACAAGGCCACGTGTGAACTGAATCGTAACTACGTTGAGTTCAGGAAAGGCTTCTGGAAACAAGGCAACATGCAAACTATAGTGTAACTATGTTGACTTCAGTAGAGTTCCAACACACAACACGCTGCTCTCTCTCACACATTTGAAGATGAGATCGAAGACAAGATGATTGCGTCCAAAATTGAGCGCTTCAAAGATCTGTCGGGACAACGCAGTCGAGTCATCGAAATTTCAGGAGAATATTGCGTACAAAACTTGGAATTAAAGCATTCAATTAGCATAACTCGGAGCTTATTTTTAGGGTAAGTCGAGTGACAGTATTTCGAGCAGGTTTTCCGTTGACACATGTTGCATAACCACGCTACTCAAGTAAATATCGGGAGTAATGGATGCACTTTGCAAAGTTAAAGCTGATAAATTTAAGGAACAATTGTGGTCAAACAAATATCGGGACATAAACTAGAGAAACTCAAAACAGGTATTAGAGAAAATGTTTATGATAGAAACTTGGCAAACCATTAATTTGATGTCAAACAATTTTCAACATTTATCGGATGGAAGAAAACTACAAAGAAAAATATTCTGAGAAACAGTGAATGCGAAAAACATATAAAACAAAAAAGTATTGAAAAACAAAAATGAGTATTTAAAAACAGAAAAATTGCATTGAGTACGAAAAATGGTATTTAAAACGAAAAATAGTATTCAAACCGAAAAATGGTAATTGAAACGAAAAATAGTATTCAAACCGAAAAATGGTATTTAAAACGAAAAATAGTATTCAAACCGAAAAATGGTATTTAAAACGAAAAATAGTATTCAAACCGAAAAATGATATTTAAAACGAAAAATAGTATTCAAACTGAAAAATGGTATTTAAAACGAAAAATAGTATTCAAACCGAAAAATGGTATTTAAAACGAAAAATAGTACTAAACCGAAAAATGGTATTTAAAACGAAAAATAGTATTCAAACCGAAAAATGGTATTTAAAACGAGAAATAGTATTCAAACCGAAAAATGGTATTTAAAACGTAAAATAGTATTCAACCCGAAAAATGGTATTTAAAACGAAAAATAGTATTCAACCCGAAAAATGGTATTCAAAACGATAAATGGTATTTAAAACAAAAAATAGCATTTAAAACAAAAAATAGTATTCAATACGAAGAAAAAGAACTTGAAGATGAAAAATAGCATTTAAAAACGAGAAACAAACACTGAGGATGAACCGTCTAACCAAAGTTGAGCGCAGGCGCGGCACAGAGGGGGCCGCCAGCGACGCCGTGAGGTGGAGGATATACGACTTGGGAATTCATTTCCTTTCGTGGTCTCACGCACTGACGAACATACGCTGAAGTGTGTTTTCGAGTTGTGCAAAAGGAACAAGGCATATTTATTCTCATGTATGCCACAGATCTTGATTGATTGATGATAAGAAAGTTCTAGCCTCCCTTCACCACATCAAAGATGTTCAAAGAGAGGAAGGATGAAGGCACCATTTGGTATGAAGTTAAGGGAACGCTGAACCTACTCACAAGGTGCATAAAAACACTAAACTGAGAAAGAAGTTCATGAAACAAGCAGAAGTTGAAGAAGAAAGTAGTAGGTGCTGAAAAACAGGACAGCAGTGAACCGAAAAGAGATGGTCCGTAATAAAATAAAAAATCTATTCTATTTAACAAAAAGAAGTTGAAATCTATTTAAAAGTTGAAGAAGAAAGTAGTAGTTGCTGAAAAACAGAACAGCAGTGAACCGAAAAGAGATGGTCCGTAATAAAATAAAAAATCTATTCTATTTAACAAAAAGAAGTTGAAATCTATTTAAAAGTTGAAGAAGAAAGTAGTAGGTGCTGAAAAACAGGACAGCAGTGAACCGAAAAGAGATGGTCCGTAATAAAATAAAAAATCTATTCTATTTAACAAAAAGAAGGCCTACCTAACTCACAGCTCGGGCCCTCACACATTGTCCCCCTGGGAGCGCTATTCCCATAGATACAATAATTGCATCCCCCCTGAAGGGGCCGCAGATCTTGAGAAATTTGGAATTATCGGTCAAATACGGCATGCCACAGATCTTGTCTAACGAGGAGTTATCGATAGAATACAGACGCGCAGTGTATACATGGGAGTAAATGCTGCCCTTTTCACCTATTTATTCTAATCCTCTTTTTCATCAGGATAAATGCTTTATCATTGATTGAATGACGTAATTCTGATATATGATTCACTTAAATTCATAGTTCAATTGTGATTTGAAATGTGAATTGATGAATTTTCTTATCGCGTCCATGCAGTGAATGGTATCATCTAATGATCACTTTCTCGTTGTCTTCCCGAACATTATGGATCACTTGAATTCACCAGGTTAGCACAATTTTTGAAGGAAACCATTTCTCCATCGCCCCCACAGCGCAACACAACTCCAACTGAAATATCTTGATGAAATTTGAACATCATTGCTTAAGGTCTCCTAGATCGCTCGCCTACAGCATGATAAATGCCAGCTGAAGTTCTCGATATCTGAGAGCGCGGGTCTCGATGAGATAGCGCACTGAGCTCGCAAACTTTCTTTGTGTAACATCTCCTGCGCATCGCTTCTGAGGCAGCGAAATGAGAAGCGCTTGAAAGGGCAATCGCTCAAAGCGATCAGTCTGCGGCCAAACAGTTTCCACAGCATATCAAGGGGACTCGGCAACAGACAAGCTGCTGCATATCTAAATACTTCCTCAATGTTCGGTGGGCCTTCGTGTCTGCATTTGTCGGACCTGAAACTGCTTGTTA
The DNA here is from genome assembly GCA_030386875.1 of Morinoia aosen. NCBI lineage: Eukaryota > Metazoa > Arthropoda > Malacostraca > Amphipoda > Talitridae > Morinoia > Morinoia aosen. The sequence continues at coordinate 2,358,427 of CM059571.1, forward strand.
TCAAGCGCAATTTATCGGCCGATCACTGTGTACATCAAATTATATTAGGCGTCCATGAACAACTCAATTAACAGGTGTCGCCAATTCAGTGTCCGGACAAAGCACAATGAATTACGAACACTTTGGATGCTCATAGAAACCCTGATTTTCTCTAAAAACTCGACGGCAGCAATGCTCAATTGATTTCTAGCATTTCTGCTATTGCCCTTCAGCAATTTTTTTTGCCATGCTGGGCGTTCTGTATAAAATTTTCGATATAACTTTTGCAAACGCGGTAGCTGCAGCCTGACATTGTTTGTGGCATATGTAGGTTGTACGTATCCTCCCTCTTCGGTCTCCTTCAAATGACGCCACGTATATAAAGACGGGTACTTCTACTGCACCCAGCATGCCCTATGAACTTCGCACAAATTCTGCCACCCTAAAAGTAGCACAAGCCGGTTCAATAATGCTGCCAATTAAGGAAACGGTCGTTCAAGTTTTAAAAACAAACGAAGTGGCATCAGCACATTTGTCCGAGGACATTGCGTTTTCAGAGCTTTCGAACAATTCCTTCCTAATGCTTAGAAAAAAAGTCACTCAGTCTGGTGTGTCTTCGTTTTTAGCTATTGGTACAGAACCAGACCCAAGCACAGCCTAATGTTGGTAATTTGTCATCCACCAAGTGAACTTAAATAATTACAAATCAAAAGCATACCTTTTGGCAGGAGCACACAGAAGTGCGTAGGAATTAATCTAAAATTATAAAAACTCGTGGTACTCATGAATGAAATTAAAACAATAATTCACATAATTAAGCGAACTCACTAAAAAGTGTGCGGTAAATTCTTTAAGTTTTCAGCAGCGAAATTTCAAATTCACACTTTAATCTGTCCTCAAAGTTGCTCCACTAAGACAGATAGAAAGAAATGTTAAGAAATACAACTAGGTATAAAATTATCAATATTTTCCGTAAAAACTTACACATATACATTAGAACAGCGTACACAACAATAAACTGATAGAGGAGACTTGATCGTGATGTCACATTACGGCATAAATTACTTATAATACTTGGAAACATTTGACGTTAATACGACACTACAAATAGGATGATTACCCGTACAACTCAGTGCCACGGCACTGTGCTTGCTTTTCTTCTCCAGCAGGTAGTGGTATAGTTCCTATACATTCAATAAAAACTAGTTATTTATCGCAAAGGTATTACTCTTCACAAAGAAGAAAGATACATAAGTATTTGGTTCTCGTAAAATATTCGCGGCATTAATTCATGAGAATGATGAACAACGAGCGGTACAGATAAGCACGCATGTCACCGCATGCCTTAAATTATTTTCCCACCACACCGCCAGCGTTGGCTTAAGGAAGACTTGGTCGACGCACTGCATCCAAAAGGCGAGTGAAAAACAGAAAGCAATTAGAAGCGTAAAGTTTTGTCGGTAGCTCTGCGCTGTAAACAAATTATCTGCCCTGTACTTCGCTTCAAATTGAGCTGGCGAACGATCTTTTCCTGTTAAATTGAGATAACGAAGTCAGCTACGAGTTCAGTAGAGAATTATTTCCCCTGACGGATTGAATGAGGTCAACACAATTTATATTTGTGCGTACAAGGACTGTGAGCTTATCGAAGGTTGTCAGTGCTGTTCATGTAGTTAATGAAAATGAAACAAACTTGTTCTAGACAAGTTTCTTGATGTTTACCTAGATCCAAGATTAGATTAATCGTTAGTTTTAGCCTCCATACCCTTAGCAACAAATGCGATCCGAAGAGAGGAAGGAAAAAGGCACCATTTAGTATGGAGTAAAGGGAACGCGGAATATCCGCAGAAAGGGCATAGAAACAGTAAGATGATAAGAAGTTCATGAAACAAGACCAAAGTTGAAGAAGAAAGTAGTAGGTGCTGAAACAATAGGACAGCAGTGAACCGAAAAAGATGGTCCATAACAAAACAAAAACCTATTCTATTTTAACAAAAAGAAAGCCTACCTAACCTTTAGCTCGGGCCCTCACATTGACCCCCTGGGAGCGCCAATTCCCATAGATACAACAGTTTTATCCCCCTGAGGGGCCCTACCTTCATCCAATTGAATGAACTTCAAAAAATAATGAATTAGTTACTTCAATAGATTAGTTCAAGCTTCCCTAACCGAGAACGATGGTGTTCCAAAGAAAGGAAAAACGAAAGTAATATTTAGTATGGAGTTGAGGGAACGCAGAATTTATGCACAAGTGTGTTCCTCCTCAAGATCCCCTGAGTAAGAAAAAGTAAGTTAAGAAGAAAGGCTATTAAGCAAGATCAAAGCTAAAGAAAGTTAGAGGTACTGAAAAATAGGACAGCAGTGAACCTAAAAAAGGCATGATTCTTAAAAAAACAAAAAACTTATTTTAATTTAACAAAAAATCGGCTGCCTTATTTTCAGTTGGGCCGTCACATTTTCTCTTTGGAACGCATATTCCCGCAGATACAATAGTCTATCGGAGGGGAAACACAATATAATAAGCCCTATGAAAATATAGGTAAAGGACAATTCACTAATTGTATGATTGAGAAACCAAAATTCAGTAGAGATGTTGAATAGTGTTGTAACGAAACAACTGCTCGCCATAACTAATAAAAAAACTCTTCTAACTTTTAAAATGTCATAAGACAAAGGAGAGTCAGGGATAAGAGGGAGGGGACGAAGACCGTATTTTCTTAGTTTTTATTTAGATTGTGATGAGATACTTAGAATATGTCGTATATTATACTGATAGGTAAATCGAATGAGTCACATGGTCATGACTGAAGCCGTGAATTTGCTTACCTTGAACAACAGCCATCACTTTCTAGAACAGCGAAGAGCTGCAAACTGACTAATTTTAGCGCAGTTTACGTGACGTGACAGTAACTTTGGTTTTTTATCATCACTTTGAACATTTCTACATTCGTGGCAAATATTCAGCAGTGAAATTGATCGAGGTTTTCGTTTGGGTGAAGATCAAGGAATGTAATGACAATTACGAACGTCAACTTCGCATCGCTGCCAATCGGCGAGATCGCGGTAGTGCTTGAGCGCTCAAGCGTCCGCTGACAACACAAGTACCGAGTATCAATGATTTTCAACAACACTGATGTTGAAAATCACAAGCATCGAATATCAGTGATCAGTGTTCACTACAACCAGTCAGCCAGTCTTGGCTGAATCAAATTATAGGCAAATAAACTCTGTTATGATCGAAGCATATTGATTACCGCTGGGAATGGCTCAAACTGATTCTAAATCCCTTTCATTCCATTCATACACGTGCTAGTTCGAATAAAATATCGCTCAAGTCGCCGATCATCTGACTCCGAACATACGAAGAACGTCGTTACCTCACCGAGTGAACACTCGAGTGCTGTTTCCGATTAGCCCGGCGAGTTTAGGACTCGGTACGTGGATTAAAAAAATATATTATCTGAACAATGGCATAAACGGGCTTACATATTCTCATTCAACCTTGAAACTTTCAGTCAAAAAAAGAATATTATAATAAAACGAGCAACATTTTCAACAAGAAAATTCCTACAATTGCAAGCAATTAGTATTCCTTCAAACAGCTTACTCTGTTTTGTGTATGTAACACAAAGTGAACTGCTGCTGCTGAGCAAAGCGTTCGATGGCAGAAAAATAACAGAAAGTCATGAACAAGATTCTCTGCGGAGATATAATTAGTCGGTGGCACGGTTCATATCTAATTGTACACTCCCTCAAGAAAAGCATAAAATCAGAAATTATTATCTAAGAACCTTAAAAGGCAAGAAATAAAAAAGACTTGGGGACAGTGGTGGATAACTTGCTGGTCGCTTATGAATCGTATGCGCGTAAATTCGAAAACATGCAAACAAAAAACACAAATTGCAAAAATAAAATTTTCCACATTAAATCTTTCCAGCATAGATGTCTACGGTTGAAGAACATCTAGTTACCTAAGATTTTCAAACCCCTTAAAGAGCTTTATAGTATATATCAGGTTCTACGCCTCGAGAAATATCGAAAACAACGCACCGTTTTCTTTGATCGGGGGAAATTCATTTTCTTTGGAGGGAAGCTGTCGCAAGTCGCAATACGTACACGCTGCGGCCACAAGGCAGTCATGCGTGCTCCTGAGCAATATCAAAGCGCATGAGGGCATGCAATAAAGGACACCATAAAAGATACACCAGCTACCTCGGCCAAGCAACGATGAGAAACCGAAATTTCAATCTCGTTCGAACCTGAGAGAATTGAGGGGTCGAGTAATAAAATTTAGATCGCCTTTGTACGTGTCAGTGAAGGTAAAATGAGATATTACATTACACGCTACGATTTGCATCCTGGAGCGTAATCTCTTACGTAAGAACGAGCTTGAAAAAAATATCTCAAATGAGAAAGGAAGGATAAGCATCGGTGGCAAAAGGATAATGTATTAGAGAACTAGACAGAACTTTAGAGCACTAGACTTCAAACAACGTGCTCGCATCAGGCTTCAAAAAAAGTTTGTGCAGAAACCTAGTAAGGTAAATATAAGGCATCCACTACTACAATACAAACCCTGAACTGTCAAAAAATGATTCACAGAAGTAAAGATGTACTCCTCCGAGTGAAGCCTTCAACAACTCCAACTCACAATAGAACATGAGCATGCGCCAAATAAATTCACTTCGCAATACGAGCAAATTTTATAAATCCGAACGCATACCATCGGCAAAATTGAATACTCGGAGAATATTTGACTAGATGTTCAAAGAACGGCCGCGCGGCTTTTAAGATTGCTTCGTCCAATCAAACGGACGGGCAAAAATCCCGAGTCCGTGAAGTCGCGTAATTCAGCAGGATTGAAATTCGCTGCAACCTGCGCCAGACTGATAAATGTTTTCCTGGCCCAGGTGTTGGCGATGAAACTGGTCAATTAATTTTGCAACACTTGTGCAATTGAGAGGGAATCCGGGTACAGATGACTAACAAAAGCTCAAAAACTAGAATTGAGTGAGACGTATGGCACTCACAGGCAACTGAGCGGACAGGCCCAGTACAGATACAGAATGTTTCTTGTCAGCGTCGGAAAAATTTCCCACTCGTAATGTTTTTTAGGAAAAAGAATTAAAATTTACTGGCCATGGAGAGTCATATGCACACATTTCCCTCGTCATCATGTGCACTCACTAATGACATTAATGACATCAGAAAATCAACCGAAGTTAACGAAGTAAGAAATAAAAAGTATTTACTACCAATTTTTACTGAAATTCGTGAAAATGCTGAAAAATTTTCTGAACATAAACGACAGATCAGCTTTTCTCCCTTTCTGCGTGATGGTAAAAATGACAAAGTATTTGACCGACGCAGTCATGACATGACGTTGGAATATTATCAATGAATGAGTATCAAAGAAACAACGAATTTCGTAATGAATGCAACGAAATCTGCGTTCGTTAAAGTGGTCATTTTATCAGTATTCATTTTAAGGCAATCAAATGAAGTATGCTAAAGATGTCTCACATTAGACAGAACCAGGTATTACCTTACCACGATCAGTGTAGTTACAATCAATTTTTTGTTGGAACAAAAGTTACCAGATACAGACTTCAGACTTCCTTGAGTTTGGCACATTTCTCACGTTAAATTCCGGACACTCCAAACTTACTCATTTTAACACAGACATCACACTTTCACGTTGCTTCAACACAGGCCTCATATTTTCACGTTACTTCAACACAGGCCTCATATTTTCACGTTACTTCATCACAGGCCTCACATTTTCACGTTACTTCAACACAGGCCTCATATTTTCACGCTAAACCACAAACTTTTTACTCACTCCAGCATGCCGACTGCACGGTAAAGTGCACCGCTGCAGACGCTTTTTCCACCACAATAAGAAGTTGTCGCTCAGGCGCACAGCAGCAAGCAAATCAGTCCCACCAACACCACCGGCGCGAGCGCCAGAAAAGCTGACACGGCGGTGCGAGGAAGCAGAGCCCAGCTCACAGCCTCAGACAGAGCAGTCAGGCACAATTGTCTTGGAGCGAGTGATTGCAGGCAACAAGTGGAGGGAAAAGAACTTCATTTCGCACACGTTTTTGGGGCGTGATTCCGATCGAAGGAACTTCAACCTAAGCCGTAAAGAGGCCCGAAAAACGACGCTGTGCTCTCGAAGGAGGAACTTGTCGTGAGGAAGTTTTGATATGAAGTGGAAATCCAGTAGTGATGTACTCTCAACTACATTCGTCGAGGCACTGCATTAACATGACATCAGCTTAAAGCGACCTCCGGTATGGTAATTTTACAAGTCCTAATGGGCTTCCCACGAACGTTTTATCACAGTTTTGTTTTGATCTTCTGTAGCTTCTCCAGCGTATGGAACATTTTTGCTCGTTGATTGCCATCGATATGACAGACTATAGCGAATTCCTCATCGTTATTTCCAGCAAATTTCTGCTGGTATAAAGTTACAATCACTATGAAATTTAAGGTCTCACACAAAATTACCTTGTTAACCGCACAATCAACATAACCTGAAATACCATCATTTACCTTTAAAATTACCGAATATCAATAAATTTTTCGAAATCAATCGCTCGACAGCAGACCTGCGTCAAAACTCCTGAGCCCAAACCTCACAAATAAACTATAAACTCGCGCGTGTTAGTGAACTAAAGTTACAAAGTTATTCCCGTGGACAGTCTCGTCAGACTGCGTGAAATAGCCGAGCTGCTGTGAACAACAGAGAAATGCTTAAGCATTTCAATTAATCACCGTGAAATTAACCAGGTGTGTTAAGGAATAAAAATCAGACAAACCGATCCAATAAAAAAAGGAAGCTACTGATGAAGAGCGTCAGTACGAGAACAAGCTTGGACAAATGGAGGCGCTGCAGATGATTAATGTACAGGTTATGGGGCCATAGCGCTCTGGTGCGCAAGTTCTGCCCATATTTGGTCCTGGAGAGAGACGCGTGATGCACCTCAAGACTCTGGATTGAATTCAATAAATCGAATTCTTCAAATCACATCTTTAGAACTGATGCTTCAAAATAGAAATCCAAGTACAGGATCAAAGCACATGAGCGAAGCCAAAAGAAATCAAAGCCTTAGAATCGAAATGAAGAAATCAAAGCTTACGAAGTAGAATCTAACAATCGGAGTCTAGGAACGCAAGTCAACAATTTCAAATCTGTGAATCTAAATCTAGAAAACAGAATCTAGAAGCCGAAGCCTAGGAATCGGAATGCTGGTCTATTAATTGCTCTTGACTTCACAATGCCTAAGTTCATTTTCGTAATGAAATTTAAAGCCCTGGCATCATAACGTTAACTGAACATGGGTCCGTGTATTCGCAGCAATTCTACAGATGCTCACTAATTGCACGCGTTTTTAGCTACCGTTTGCTTGCATTACCACGTTCTCTGCCAATTTACCCCCAGGAAAATTGCTCATTTACGTATCGGTGTGAATGAACATCATTTCATTTATTTTAACATTTTTTAGAAGAGATTTAAGCATACTGGGAAAAATTTCAGCATGCAATTATTACATTCACGTTTTTCCGTAGAGATACAATTTTTTTCAAGCAGTAAAGTCGTATTTTACACTCAGCTACTTCAACCTAACTTGACATGAAGCCGGCGGACGCACATGTGCGTCCAGCTGCAGCGAAAGTGTTAATTAGTAAAATCCTGTTAACTTTATCTGCTAAGCTGAACACGATCGAAGTCGACATCTGTTACCCAGTTTATCGAGTAATGACACTGCGACCTCACCAGCAGCCAGCGCTACTCGACCCGCTCCCAACGAGCGACATGAGAGAGATCGATTAGATTATATGTTAGCGTAAGCCTCCCTAACCGCTACAAAAAAAAGTATCGAAGAGAGGAAGGAGGAAAGCACCATTTCGTATGAAGTTAACGGAAAGCGGAATCTATGCAGAAGGGGCACAGAAACAGTAAGTTGAGAAAGGAGCTCATGACACAAGATAAAGTTGAAGAAGAAAGCAGCAGGTGCTGAAATATAGGACAGCAGTGAACCGCAAAAAGGTGGTCCTTAACATAAAAAAAATTATTTCAATAAAAATAAGGCCTGCCTAACTCACAGCTCAGGCCTTCACACATTTTCCTCCTGGGAGCACTAATTCCCATAGATACAATAGTTGTATCCCACTGAGGGGCACATCAGATAGAACACTGGCGAGTAACCTTGCCGTCACCAGCGTGCTAACGTCACAAAATGTGTGAATTGCACGCAAATATTATGCGCCGCTACTGCACGGGCAACTTCGTCTCCTAGCAGACGATCGCAGGTATGATTTTTCGTACTGTATGATTCCATCTACTCTCCATCACTGTCACTTTTTATCAATGGGATTCCATATAATGATATGGTTCATTGCCGACGGATCCTTACGCAACTTATACCCTGTATGAACGGATGTTAAGAAAAAAATTCTGAATCGGTCAGATACCAATTGATACCGCGGATGATTAGCTTAAATTTCCAGGTAATGTACGAGGTGTGCCCTCGAGAGGTAAGCACTTTTAAGCATGACATTTCTAAAAAAGGAAATCCATGCACAAAAAGTTTGCGCACACCCTGCGGATGAAAACAAAAAAATAGCCAGACGTTCAAGAAACAAGATATATGACTGACAAGAAATTAATAGGAGCAGCAATGCGAACAGTAAACACTTATGGCAAAATTAAACGAAAAAAGAGAGAAAAAAATGAAAACCCTTTATGCTACAATAAAAAGCAGGCCACCCAACCTTCATCTCAAGACCTCACATCTTCCCTTGAGAGCGCAAATTCCCATCAATACACTCGTTATGTCCTGATAGGACCACATGCTCAAGGCCTCGGATATTTTTCGATCACTTAAAACCACATTTTGTATTATCAAGATCACACTGAAGCGAGAATAATTTGGGGAAAAGCTGCAATAAAAAAAGCCTTCAAGAAATCAATGAAAACGCTCGGTTCAGTTAAGTACTCCGAGGCAGAACTACGCAAGGCTTGTCTGAGCGTTGTTGTCGGCTGCGAAGGTAATTTGTACGCTAATTGAGTTGAGCCGATGTAATAAAGGCGAGACAATAGAAAACACGATTCAAAACAAACACGATTCAAAACAAACACGATTCAAAACAAACACTCAGCACGCCAGAGAAGAGTTCGGACGTTCACTGGAAATAAAAAAGCTCCTGTTATTCAGTAAGTGCGATAGCTTTGGCAGATTATGGAACACAAACTAAGAGGGGTAATTGTGTACGATAACTTCTCGTGTCAGGCCCATGAGGAACTGAAACACAAAATATAAGGGTTCATTTTGAGAGGACACATGTGAGTCAACATTCTCACGGACATTAACCCACAAAGCTCTCTAAGGAAAATGTAGTTCCTCATTAAATACTACGACTGCAGAAAAAGTAGAAAGTTGTATAACAGTGTACAGTGATAGCAAAAACGGAAATAGTGTTTTCAATTATTTCCATTACAGCAGTAACACAAACACTAGCCATTACAGAAGCAAGAACTGCTCCGCTGGAAATTATAACTACCTGCATGTCAGGAATACCTATTGCAAGAATACTAATGAGCGCGGCAGTTATAATCAATGCAATGGCAGCAATAGATGCAATTTTTTACTATACGAGAACTCGTAGCTGAAGCAGTTTGTGCAGGAGAGTTAGTTGATGATGCTGCAATAATGACGTAAGTTTGATACACAAATGCTTTGTTTACCCAAGGTATAAATAAATACAAGACAGTTGATTACCAACGTAAAATTTTATGAGCAATTAAAAGAATGTTACAGATGGATGGATGGGATGGAGGCCCGATTCTCGGATCGGTAAATTATCGCAGGATTCGTGTTCAATTGAGTTTACTAAATATGTTAAATCGTTTTTATAAACTCTAGAAGCTAATTCATTCGGCTATTTGCGATCGAAATTTCACCGTTTCGACCAGGCGTTTTCATGAGTGCAGTTACATTCTGTTGGACACACTTTATGGTGCGCATCACCTAGCAAATTCTAAAGAAGAGCAGTAATGCCGCTATCACCCGTAGAGATATAAAACACATTTGCAGCCGTCGCTGAAATGTTCACACAGACGAACCCTCCTGCATACGGCGCTGCTTACGGCAGACCAACACCGGAGATAAACTATTTCTCTTCAAGCACTGTGAGAAAAACTCGTAGCATTCACTTGCACTACGGACATTAATTAGTGAACAAAAAATTATACGAGAGAAGAGAAAAACGCATTCAAAAGTCTCATATTGTCACCAGCCGTTCTAAATTGGCGCTGCAACTATGAAACAAAATAAAATTATATAATAGGTCCACGAAATTATTTCATGGAATGTTTCCATTTTATTTTCGAATTGAGTCTGCAGCGGCAGAGCAGCATCCAAATTCTGAAGTGTTTCTCATTAAATAGAATTTAAGATATTTTGAACTGTTTTGACTGAAGTTCCTTGTGAGACGAAAAATAAAACTTCATTGGTATGGTAAGCGTTGCAGGATGGCATTAAAAAACAATCTGTCAGCTCGCATTTGCAGCTGTTTTTTTCAGACCTGCACATGTAGCACACTGCTTCGCCAATATTATGATTATGCGATGCTGAAATACCAGAAGCAACAACGAAACACTTTGACATCAATTGGTTAAATTGGAGGTCAAAATTCTACTAAAATTTGAAGTCAAATGGAATAAGCTATTTGAAAGTAGCAAACATTAACTGAATCGTGCCTTTATTTAGCTTTGATCAAGTATTCATGAAAATTGAGTTTGCGGCTACTGGTCGGTCAGGCATAATGGAAATTCCCTCCGTGGCCACCGGTGGCTCAAGTCGCGATCAAAATTTCTGTTCAAAATATGAACTGTAGGTAGTGGATCGCAATATTATTTTGTAAATTGTATTTCTGGCTTATTAAAATGAATGTTTCAAATACCAAGCATTTGTTTTAGGAGCAATTGAAAAACGGAGGATCATTGAAAAATACACGTTAAATTCAAATAATCTCAGGAATTCCTTTATAAATCAGGGTAGAGCCAAAGTGAAATATCATTAGGCAACCAAACTTACAATGGAAACTTCTCCCATGCAATTGCGAAGCAATTGTCAGACAAATCAAGATTGACATAACTGGCTCGTCATTAACTATACTTCATACCTTCCATGGCAAGTAACCACGACCAGCCAAAACCGCAACAAAGGTGTTCCAAAGAGAGGAAAGTTGAAGGCACCATTTAGCCAGGAATTAAGGAAACGAGGAATCCATGCACAAGGTGTGTTCCCACGCAAGATCCCAGCGAATAGGATCAGTAAATCAAGAAAAAAAGCTATGAAACAAGATGAAAATCGAAGAAGAAGGTTAAAGGTAGGGAAAAACAGAACAGCAGTGAACCGAAGAAAGATGGTCCTTAACAAAACAAAACGCACATTTTATTTCAGCCAAAAAAGCCTACCTACACTCATCTCGTGACCTAACATTTTCCCTTGGGAGCGTTAATTCTGATAAATACACAAGTTGGATCCCCTGGGGAGATCTGGCGCACACAATGCAACAGGCACTTACAAAAAGTTATTAAAACAAATTGCAACGTTAATCATTTAAATCCCATGATTAAGAAATGTTTGCAGTAGTGATATATTTTGAAACCCGAAGTGGATAGGCCAGAAGTGTCTCTCGAGTGCGGACCGACAGAAGTACGAGGTGGAGCAGGACAGGCGTGATCATCATTACCTGAATGAGGGGAATCGAATCAGTCGCAAGGACGTTCTTTCAGCACGTCGTTGTTGAGACAAAAGGGAGAAGTTCGTGTCCGAAAAAAGGCTCAAGTAGATCAGCGCTAGAAAAATTTAGTTAGCTTGCAAACGCGTTTAATAAGACGAAGTGACATAAAGGTACAAAGTAACGGAAACGTGCCGTCAAGACCGTCGAATTCAGGGAACATTCCTGAACGAAATCGCCGTTCATTAAAAAAGCGCAGAGGGGACGCATTGCATGTTACAGGGTGAACCATAGAAAAGGAAAATAATTTTATGCATTTATACATTCATTTATTTACATCTTAGAAGAAGTATTTCGGTTTTGAACGGGCGCTATTTCAACATAAGAAAGGTTCGTGTTTTCTGCCAGGGAGTGGTAATTCCCATAGAAACAATCGTTGCATCCTCTGGAAGAATATCCAGTTTCCAGGCCTCTAATCAGTTTGGAGATACACGACATTAACGGTTTATCCCACTGGAAATAGCTACCTTTAAAGTCAAAGGAATCGATGGTCAGTTGAGTTTCTATCGACAACGTATAATTTATACAGGTTCAAAGTGAAAGAGACTTCTTTCATTTAAATTAACTTGCGATTCTTGGAATGAATGTCCCAGCAGCACAAGTCAAGACAGAAGAAGAAAAGGAGACAGGAATTAGAATAATGCGCTGCGAGCGTCACTTCGCAATCTCTGAGCGCAGTGATGATTTTAATGAAATAACGTACTTTGGTGGCACAGCTAGTCATGACCTCGTGTATCCAGCGACACCAATAATTTCAACACTTTGACTACGGCAGGTAAAACTGAAGTTTAACATTCAACTTAATTTTAAAGCCAACTGTAGTAAGTAATATTGAAAATAGCGCTCATTTAACAGGATTGTGCCTGCATTTAGTTTTGATTAAGTATTTATGAACACAGAGTTTGTGATTACTGGTCAGTGAGCAGTATTATGAAACTCCCTTCCGTGGCCACCGGTGGCTCACGTCGCAGTCAAAGTGTTGAAGCAATTTCTTCATGTTATTTCAAGGCTAGAAAAGAAGCGCGTTTCTCTATCAACTTGGAAGCAGAATTTGCAATTACCACCGCTGTGCTGCTTTGCTTTGACACAAAGAGATTAGTTCGATGTAGCGAGATTTGACTTACTCTCGTTAATTAAGAACGAGCAGTAAAAGTTTACAGCGTGAAACGAGTTGATACAAATTCGAACACTGACGGCTATAAAAAATAACTGCTGAGCTAGTCTTCATGCTGCACAAAAGACAGGGAAACAGAATGCGATACGAATGCGGCAGGCATGTCGTAGTTGAAAATATCGACAAAATACTGAAAACAAACAAAAACAGGTTAATCGTAAGAAGACGCTTTTAAGGCATTTAATTCTGCGATAAAATGCACAGAGCCCACGTGGTAAGCATAATCCATGACATGGATCAGGTTACATATAAAAAAATTCAAATATTTATTTACCACAACAAGCATGTATACTGCTACACACAAGGAACAAGAAAAATCTGAACAACTAAGCAAAATAAACTACGAGGTTTCTATAGCAATATTCACCTGGATAACGAATTCTCAATGACTGCTTGGAGAAGAGTTAAGTGAACTCAAGTTATTAACTCATAATTACAGAAGTACATGAGACATCTAGCTAATTTCAAGATAACAGACAAGAACGGTAATTCATTTTCACAAGTTATTATCTTTTGAATACCGACGAATATATTGCTCGAGTCTATTTTTGCGTATAAGAAGTAAATGATGTTTAAAAACTGAGTACCATTGTTTTTTTCACTGATGTCATTAATTTCTATTTTATCAACATTCAGTTTTGTAAGCATTTGAGAATAAATAGAATTCAAGTACCTTTTTGAATTAATAGGATGAAGGTAAATCGTAATCGTAAATATCGCCCCACTTTGAGTTCCAGAACTTGAAACCACACTGAGAACAAATGTATCACGAAGCTGACACTTTTGAGTCTCAACTTGGTCATAATACCGACACGCATAAGTGTATCAAAGCACAATGTCAACCAGCATACTGTGACACACTTCTCTGTACCATGAGCTGGTGAGACACACGCATGTGTGCCAACCATGACAGTGTCAGTCAACATCATTTCACAAAATGACTTTTCTCTGACTAGCATAAGATCACTCTGATGCACTGGTTATATCTAAGAATAAAAAAATTACATAACGCATCTTATAATTTCGGAACTAAATTACATTCTTTTCAGAAATTCCCAGGAACACTCATTTTTCTTTTACGTTGTTTGAAACGATTCAACTTTCCCAATTGCTAGAACAAGTGGTCAGAGGTGTTACACCCAGATGCACCTATATATCTTTGAATAACCGCTCAACACAGCAGGAACGTCAAAATTACTCCGCGTGACACAAAAAGAAAGCTATCCTCAGGCTCAGCTTATGAGCATCACGGAACAACAGACGAGCTTATTCGAGTTTCCATGAGTCATCATTGTGGTCAGTTACACAGATGAGGCACTAAGTGCGCCTTATGGCTCCAGGGCCGGCAATAGCTATTAATTACTTCTCAAGAGCTTCGTTCATCTAGCACAAAAGTAAGCCAAGAAGTTGGCCCTAACTCGAGACCTGGCCTAACACAGTCTCCGTAAACATACGGTGCCGTAACTTCCCTCATTACACAACTTGGCGCAAATGCTCCACCTCATGAGGGCAGGGTTTCCCAGCCACGCTCCACAAAAAGAGAATAAATCCAGTATCTTCTAACAGTCTCAGGTTACACGCGAGCCTTCAAAAACACTATTGAAGCAAGAACAAACAAGCCCGAAATCGAGAACGAAATTTACGTATTCGTATCCGGAACAAAACGTTGCCCTAGAGAGAAGGAAAAATTTGGACGTACGTATTGTTAGATCGAAGGAATTTTAATAAACCTTCAGTGAAACTAGCGGATTATTAATCAAGCTTCACAACGATTTAACCAATCAATATTATAAAATAATCTATGAAATGAGGTGTACCTCACATAGCAAATCCGGTGTTCAACTTTTCCTCTCTTAAATCAATTTTCCTGAATTTGAATCATTTATGTTAAAAACTAATAAATATTCAACAGTAAAAAATACAAAAACACGTAAAAATAAATTTGGCTAAATTTACAAAATGTAAAAAATCTAAAAGTCGATTTTTCAACGAGTTAGCTTTGGCTCGGGTCTTATGCTTAAAACGTATCGTGTTTATTACGTTATGAGTGAGGGATGAGGTGTCGTTTTAACACTTGGACTGCGGCAGGTGATTATGATTATGATTATAAGTTAGTTTACGCCTCCCTAACCGCTGCAAAAATAGAGCGTATCGAAGAGAGGAAGGAGGAAGGCACCATTTAGTATGGAGATAAGAAAATGAGGAATCTATGCAGAAAGGGTATAGAAACAGTAAGATGGGAAAGAAGTTCATGAAATAAGATAAAAGTTGAAGAAGAAAGTCAGAGGTGCTGAAAAACAGGACAGTAGTGAACCGAAAAAAAGTGGTCCTTAACATAACAAAAACCATTTTATTTTAACAAAAAGAAGGCCTACCTAACTCTCAGCTCGGGCCCTCACATTTTTCCCCTGGGAGCGCTATTTCCCATAGATACAATAGTTGTATCCCCCTGAGGGGGACTGCGGCAGGTAAAACTGAAGTTCAATATTCAACGCAAATTTAAATTCAATTGTTGTAAGCAATGTTGAAAATAGGAAACATTAACTTGACCGCGCCTTCATTTAGCTGCAATTAAGTATTTATGAAAATTGAGTTTGTGACTACTGGTCGGTCAGCAGCGTTGTGAAAATCCCCTCCTACCGAGGAAGGGGTCACCAGACCGCCAAACCAAACTAAATTCGCAATAAAACATTCATTAAATTCAGTTTTCAAACTTATCCTCTCAGGACCCTGTGTGGCTGAGAAAGGTAACACAGCATCAAACAATATTTCTTCAGCTTTTCTTCTATGAATGTAGAATATTTGATCATTGTGTAAAAAATGCAGCTAAATCAGAGCATAGATAAGTAGAACTGCACGTACTACCAGGCGCTGAAGATTATGTAATTTTTTTGCCCTACAGCGAAAGCAATGCTCGCACGCGCCAGTGCAAAATGTAAATATTTTTGAATTGCGCAATATGAGCTCAGCTACAGCATTCATATGCTTATCTGGTAAATATTGTTGAATGTTCACTTGCCTATCAAGTTAAAGTATACACGTCGATTATGGAATATACAGTGTGTCCCACTAAAAACTGACCGAGAATTGATTTTCCAGTATCAGTATAATCAGTAATACCTTCTCTATAAGTTAATTTTGAACGATAATTCTGCTAGAAATTAAATGCTCATGGTATTTTTATGATAGTATTACTGATATGAGAAAATAAATACTCGGTTTGGGTTTTGTGGGACAGACTACCCACCGATGCGAAACGCTGGTAAAATTCAGGATTCCGCGACAAATGGAAGTGAACTTTTCAAGCATCAAGTAGAGAATGTTAATGAAAAATCAATATTCCAGTATCACCTCTCTAACTAATTTTCAACCTGCAAGACAAAAGATGAAAAAATATTGGGTCCAAATCGAGAAGCAGGCCTGTTTGCTGCAGGGAGCAAAACTTGGCCAGGAGACTGCGACCGTTACTCAGCCGAGAGAAGTTTCATCACTGGATGGGCATAAACTCGTCACATAAGTTCACGTTTAATCCCTTAATGTATCTGCCAACTTAACTCAGAAAGTTTTATGAAAAAATTCTCTCAATGTGAAACATCCCAGTGTAGCCTTTATCTATCACAGCAGAGCCTACATTCGCAACATAGTTAAATCAAACGCCGTATCTAGTATCACAAAAATGTTACTGTTAATATAAGAATTACACAAATAAAAATAAACGCAGAGTAGACACTACTCAGTATGATTGATCAAGAACCGAGACAATAATAAGGAGAAGAAAATAGCAGAGAAAGCAGCGGGACAAAAGTGACAAAGGCATCACACTCATGTGCCGCCGACCTGTTGTCTGTAGCAGCGCAGGATGATTATTTAGTGCAGAAATAACGCGGCGCTCGTGAAGTGAAAACGCCCCAAAATATATGGTCCATAGGAAACGTTTTTTTTTCATTTCTTTAATTAGAAAGACGACTGAAGTTCACGGCCGAAGACTAAGACAAAAAAAAACATTTAATTAATGGTTCCCTTTGACAAAAAAAATCATTTAATGGTTGCCATTGAGATTTCTCGAGGGAAACGAAAATAGACTTTTCAAGCCTGTACCCGGGTTACTGTGCGTTTGTTCTATTCTGCACGAGAAACAACTTACAATTTCAGCGATAAATCTACGTGACAGATTAGATTAGATTATTAGCGAGTTTAAGCCTCCCTATCCGACACAAAGGCGATTCAAAGAAAAGAAGGAGGAAGGCACCATTTAGTATGAAGATAAGGAAACGCGGAATCTATGCAGAGAGGGCAGAAGAATAATAAGTTGAGGAAGAAGATTATGAAACAAGGTCAAAACCGAAGAAAAAATTAGTAGGTACTGAAGAACCGGACAGCACTGAACCGAGAAAATAGCACATTTTATTTCAACAAAAAAAAGGTCCAAAAGAAGGTTCCACAAAAAGAAGATTAGCTCGGGCCCTCACACATTGTTTTCCTGGGAGCGCTAATTCCTATAGATACAATAATTGTATTCCCCTGAGGTGAATCTACGTGAAAATAATTTGATGTCTCAACAGGCATTCGTGAGTCCACCTGTGTGAGGAGCGACATTCAGGCACCATTGCACACCGCGGTCTGTGCAACTTCCTGGCAAAATTTACGCATGCCTAGAAGCCTCTTCTTCGCCCTAACTGACATAGAACACTGACGTTTTAGAATTAGCTCCCCTATATTCTCCAGTCCCAGTTTAATTTTTTCAGAGCAGCGAAGATGGATTTTTCTAATCCGAAACGTTTTATTTTATGACGATATTTGTAGCTATGTTGTTTTATTTTCTCTGGCGATACGTGAGATTTCGTAGTAGTCGACCTATTATAACTAGCTGACTTCTAAATATTAAAATTAAATAATTAATATTAAATAATATATTATTATTAAATGATATCAAATTTGATTGCGTATTAAATTGAGTCACAAGTTTTAATCGTATAGAAAATTCGTTTCCTTCTTCATTATTGCGAGAGTAAAGAATTTTAAAACTTAGCAGAAAGCGTTAAGCTTTCCGAGACTAAAGAGTAAAAGCAACTCGTCTACAGTCGCGCTGTTTTTCTACCAGCGGGAAAATAAGTGTTTTGAACATTACCATTTCTAGACTTATGCGCATTTAAACATGTTCGAGTATAAAAATTATGAAGCTGCCTTTTTCCGGCGTTCAAATACCGCGATAAAAATCCGGAAATTAAATGCAGCTTCGATAATTTAAATCCCATCATTTGCGAAATGCATGTTTGTTGAAGCATTGAATTTGTCGTTATAATGAAAGCCTCATTAGAAGCATTCGATTTGGCAATTTCGAGGCAATGCGCTGGCTGAAGGTAGGATTACGACTTGGTGGGGAGAAGTTTTGGCAGGTTTAATTATTTATTTGCGATTATTTCACCAGACGTCAACGATGCAATGAATTTCACATTGGGAGAGATTGAATGATTGATTATAAATTAGTTTTAGCTTCCCTGTACCACAAAGATTTTCAAAGAGAAGAAGAGTGAAGGCACTATTTAGTATGGAGTCAAGGGAACGGGGATCTTTGCGCAAGGTGCCTAAAAACAGTAAGCTGAGAAAGAAGTTCATGAAACAAGACAAAAATTGAAGAAAAAAGTAGTTGGTCCTGAAAAACAGGACAGCAGTGAACCGAAAAAAGTGGTCCTTAATACTCGTATAACAAAAAACATTTCATTTTAACGGAAAGAAGGCCTACCTAACCCTCAGCTCGGAACTTTCCATCTTCTCTCTATGATAATCATAAATTATAATTTACAATCAGCAGAACATAGTTTTCAGGGGGCTGAAACTCAGTTCGTATTTTCTATTCACACCATTTCATCTGAGCCTCGAACTACAAAACATAAAATTTCATTTACCCAATTTGTACGTTGCCGATTTGCATGTCCATTTTCTGCCCTCATTTCTGGTGAGAGAAGGCAATTTGTGTAATAGCCTCCATGGAGCGCATTCGAGTCAAAGGAGCACAGATTCTCAATAAGGCGGAGGTGCGAGGTGACGTCGTCCTCTTTTACTTCGAACGCCCGCGAAATGAAAAAAAAATCATTCCGTGACATTCGCACGGGACACAAATTCGCATCAGTTCATTGGTGATGGTTGAATTCATCACTCAAACGTATTAGAGGTTGTAGCGTTGTGGTGCACGACGGACAGACCTTTCTCTTCCACCAGCGAAGGTATCGAAGAATTGAGTATAAAACTGGATATTTTGATGAAAACTCAAAAATTCCATCGAATGTCTGAATTTTTGGAAATTAAAATTCTGTGATATGCCGATCACTATTTCCAGCCTCATAAAAATGGACAAATATAAATGACACTCGACTATCATATCTAACTTCAAACAAAAAGCTATAAGATAGTTTGAGCGTTCCTAACCCTAACACTGGTGTTCCACAGTGAGGAATGATAAAAGCGCCATTAAGTATGGAGTTAAGAGAACACAGAATGCATGTTCAAGGACAGCAGTAAACCAAAAAGAGGGAGTTTTAAAGAAAATAAAAAACATATTATTTGAACAAAAAGAAGGCCTACCTAATTCTTGGCTGACGACCTCACATATTCCCTCCGGAAGCGCTACTTCCCATGGATTACAACGGTTGTATACCCATTAGGGGTACATCATTATAATCCACGATTAACTAAACGAATCGAAAGACTCAAGGCTGAACTGTACAGTAATTATTACAGTATACAGTATTATATTATATACAGTAAGTAATTATTCCTCGCAATAAAATTAAAAATTAAAATTCAAACTCAAGCAGTGAAGCCATGCCGTGGTGTGACGTTATAACAAAATTGAAAGAAATTGCTTTCATGGGTTTCAATTTTATCTTGCAAGGTGAAATAGAACGCAGAATTGTACGGTGGGAAACGGGGGAAGTGCGGCACTCTAATTGGATTAGAAAACAATGAGCGTGAAGCGAATTAATTGTTCAACTGCGGGTCTGATCAGCGAACTCGCAACTTATTAGCTCCGAGGTGGCAGCAAACACATAGAAGCTGAGCGCTGTAATTGGACTCGCCGAGTTTGCCATTGAGCGCTAATGGAGCCGGGGCATAATGAAGTGAATCTGCTGAGGTGGAGAATCGACTGGAAGTCATGATATGTTACCTTAACCCAGCGCTAAAGCAACGATTAAATTCCTTCATGATCTCCAAATGAAGGGACTCGAGCTAGAAAGTATGAGCCCATTACAACCTAAGGAAATAAGTTGAAGTTAGTTTTGACGAATTATTATTACTTCTAAGAGACGGGACAGGCTGAGATCATGGCTCACACAACGAGAAAGCGAAGCTCTCACTAAGAGCTGAAGATGCAAAGTGAATGAAACATTTGGTCATAGAACCCCATATTATCACTCCGCGTTCAGCCCTAGACAAAAATAGATAACACTGCGATGCTGAAATCGAATGATTTGTGAAGAGCTAATTTTCAGATTTTTTATGACAATACGATGCTGAAATATGTTGAGACACCATATGCAGCTGTTGAACGTTCGTTAGATCTAGGCTAATAAAATTTAGACTTGTAAAGAGTTTATGAAGAGTCGGACCAAAGACCAGGGCTGGAACGTTGCATGGTGCCATCTCCTTTAGCTATGACGTATTGCAATTACGCTAGAACTACTGGCAAAAAAACAACAATAATAAATGAATAACAAAACGACCAAATTGAAGCCAAGCAAAGTTCAATTTAAGAAGAATAGCCTAAGTGGCAACGATTTTAACCTCCTGGAAATAATTCACACCACATGAATGAACATTATTGTAACCTTATGGAAGCTTATGTAACCTCTCAATGTAAGAAATTGTTCACGACAGGAACTGCACGCTTTTCGACGCTTATGCTCATAAACCTACATTAGATAACACCGAATTATACAAAGCGAAATATTTTTTCAAGTGGAGACTCATTCACTTAAAATTTATAGCATGGACATTCAGCCTTCACGCATGCTAGCCTAAATCAAATTTATATTAACAACGACATTTAGCGGTCACACATGCTAGTCTAAATCATATTTATGTATAATTTTGTTCGTTAATGATGCAGTTCCAAGTCCACGCGACCAAGAAGAAGAACTCAGCGGCGCAGCAACCCGACGGAGCAGCGACGAGCTGGGCACGAGTACCTGCAAGTCTCCAGCACTGAATTTGAGAATCAAAGACGGAGTTGGGAGAGCGAAATCAAGCAATAAAGGCGTTCATATGCAATTATTATAATGTAAATAGAATTATTCCACAATGAAATTTCTAAATTTGCACATTGATCAGGCGCACGTTTTCACAATTTTTTTTTCTTAGATCAAAGGGATCATTTTCGTTTCGTAATTTTCTCATTCCATATCATACGGCTACGTATTATTTCACGCGTATTGGATATTTTCTTTCTAACTCAGTAGATGCAGCACTATTTTAATGCTATAAATTACACTTTCGGAATAACGGTATTTGCAGAACTCTCACATGCATGGTTCTCTCTCAGCTCTCACACAGTACTCACACATGTATGGTTCTCTCTCAGCTCTCACACAATACTCTCACATGCATGTATGGTTCTCTCTCAGCTCTCACACAGTACTCACACATATATGGTTCTCTCTCAGCTCTCACACAATACTCTCACATGCATGTATGGTTCTCTCTCAGCTCTCACACAGTACTCTCACATGTATGGTTCTCTCTCAGCTCTCACACAGTACTCTCACATGTATGGTTCTCTCTCAGCTCTCACACAGTACTCACACATGTATGGTTCTCTCTCAGCTCTCACACAGTACTCTCACATGTATGGTTCTCTCTCAGCTCTCACACAGTACTCTCACATGTATGGTTCTCTCTCAGCTCTCACACAGTACTCACACATGTATGGTTCTCTCTCAGCTCTCACACAGTACTCTCACATGTATGGTTCTCTCTCAGCTCTCACACAGTACTCTCACATGTGTGGTTCTCTCTCAGCTCTCACACAGTACTCTCACATGTATGGTTCTCTCTCAGCTCTCACACAGTACTCTCACATGTATGGTTCTCTCTCAGCTCTCACACAGTACTCACACATGTATGGTTCTCTCTCAGCTCTCACACAGTACTCTCACATGTATGGTTCTCTCTCAGCTCTCACACAGTACTCACACATGTATGGTTCTCTCTCAGCTCTCACACAGTACTCACACATGTATGGTTCTCTCTCAGCTCTCACACAGTACTCACACATGTATGGTTCTCTCTCAGCTCTCACACAGTACTCTCACATGTATGGTTCTCTCTCAGCTCTCACACAGTACTCACACATGTATGGTTCTCTCTCAGCTCTCACACAGTACTCTCACATGTATGGTTCTCTCTCAGCTCTCACACAGTACTCACACATGTATGGTTCTCTCTCAGCTCTCACACAGTACTCTCACATGTATGGTTCTCTCTCAGCTCTCACACAGTACTCACACATGTATGGTTCTCTCTCAGCTCTCACACAGTACTCACACATGTATGGTTCTCTCTCAGCTCTCACACAGTACTCTCACATGTATGGTTCTCTCTCAGCTCTCACACAGTACTCTCACATGTATGGTTCTCTCTCAGCTCTCACACAGTACTCTCACCCGCAATGGAGGCACATAACATGCTGTCGTACCTCAGTGGACGTGACACCGAATTTTGTCAATTTTTTTTAAAGTTTTCAAATTTAACGGCATTCGCAAAAGCGACAAACTTAAAACCGGATTTTGTAATCGTTTGAAAATATTCAAAATTTACAGCAAGTGCAACAACGGCCCCCTCATAAGTTCGCCAGTTCCCCAGAGCAGCGAAGGACCGCGTGGAGGCTGGACAGGTCATCTTTTGGCTTGCCATTCAGTGTCACCCTGCGGACCGCTCAGCTCAGGCGATGCCGCTGTGGACTGGACTCGCGCCGCTCAAATGGAGCACAGTATTATATAACGATGCAAAATAGATGCTTATCCTCTATAACGCACTGCTTCACTTCACGATAAGCAATTTATTTTGCTCGCTCCCTAAAACGCATTGCGTCACAACCTGATAAGCAATTTGTTTACCTAACGGGCCAGCAGAAGACGTTAAAAATTACAGAATTTGTCAGAATGGTCATAACAATTTTTATTTGCAATTCCGAAAAAATCGCAGGCGTGTCAAACAATGTTTATGAATGAAAATTTCTAAGTTTCAGGAAAATTTACAAAGTGTTATGGAGTAAATTTTCAAAGTAAACTTGTGCAAGATAAAAACAAATTGACGATCATTATTTATGAAACATTTTAAATTTCAACACGGTCAGCCTGAGGTAAAAATACGGCTACAAAACATCAAACATTTTACAGAACACGAACTTACGGCTGCTCTAAAGTTTTTTAATTCAGGCTTCAGGAAGCAGACTGTCGCAAGACGTGCAATTAATTTTTTGGTCTTCTGCGTCCCAACTTCACAGCACAACAACTTTGTTATGTTCTTCCAGCGTATCTTCGAAGTTCCTTATTTTTCCCAAAAAGTTCTCTCAAAGGATTATCCTCAACTAACTGATCAAAAGTTTAAGCCACGACAGTCTAAGTCTCACTGACGCATAAATATGCTTCATCACGCCACCTAGAAATATTACAATTGTAAGCGTTAATTCGTATCCTGAGACAGAATTTGAAAACAACTCGCTTTAGCGCATTCGAACTTTGTTTCGTGAAATGGAAAGCCAAATTACCATCTAGGAACTCCTTTTTGACATCACTGCATCTCTACTGTGAGGAATTTGCTACGCTAGTTCAGACAACCATTTGCTGACGTACAATAAAGAGGTACTTACTATGCAGTTTTCCCGTCTGCGACACTTCCTCAGGCATTCGAAAGCAATTGTTATGCAATGCTTTCTTGAAGCGTCAAACACCGTGTGATTCAAAGTATCTCGTAAGTTCGTTTTGGGTTATTTACCCTGCAATCTCACCGCTGTTCCATCACATGAGGCAGGGTTTTTGGGTGAAACAAATGAACTGTATCTCCTAATATTTTTGTATGCTTCCTGCGAAAACTTTAGTTATTGTTAATTGTGAGCCATTTTTATTTCCCATCATGTTCGTTGTCTACTTGTTAATCAATTTCGTCGGCCTATTTTATGTACCATTCACTTCATTAACATATTAATTTCCTCTATTCTC
Source organism: Morinoia aosen (assembly GCA_030386875.1). Lineage (NCBI taxonomy): Eukaryota > Metazoa > Arthropoda > Malacostraca > Amphipoda > Talitridae > Morinoia > Morinoia aosen. The sequence goes on from CM059571.1 coordinate 2,382,610, forward strand.
TGCTAACCAAAATATAAAATTAAATAAACGTGTTCAAGGCTCACCCAACCCCAAAAAAAGTTCCTCAAATGGGGAAAAGAGATCACCATTCAGCATGGATTATAAGAAACGGGGGAATCTATGTACAAGGTGTGTTCCTACACAAGATAGAAAAATAAATACAGCAAGTTAGGAAATAAATAAGTGAACGTATAAGTGAAACAAGTGAAGCAGCACGAAGCAGCGGAGGAGATTCTGCACACCAGCAAAGGCTACAGCGAAGCGGCAGTGAATCAATAGTGAGTTGACAGATAATATTTTAAACAATTTAAACAATTTATTTACCACAGGTGATACAGAGATAAAATGTTTCTTAAGTCTAGTGCAATGGTCAAATTTGAGTATAGCTACCTGTGGGCCCGAATAAGTTCAGTGACTTCTAGGGCATCCTACCATCAAGGTTAGTCTTAGGAGTACAATAATGTTTAACCTAATTCACTTAAACTAGGGACGCATTAGACTGATCAATGAGATAAGTAACTCGAAATTAGATACTTCATTTCACAATATAGTTCATATGGACTAGATTTAACAGTATATTCGACAAACGATTCAAGAACAGACTGAAGATCGGCGAAATTAATCAAGGCAAATTAATATCGAGTCGTGAATCTGTTTGTGGTAGTAAGAGCTCTAAAAGGTGATGGTGGTTCAGGTTAAATACAAGAAGCACATGGAACAGTGCGTTCAAACCGGCACACTATATTTAAGTGCACTTGGTGTCATGTGCTAATTTATCAGGGTGTTGGATTCAGGTTGTGCGTAGTGCGAAGTGTTTTACTCATTTTGAATTCCTTGTGGTGAGCAAGGTTGTTCATGTTGTACATTACACATTTCCCCGTTTATTTCATGCTTATGCTGGCCTATTCAGTACGACACGAAGCGTACGCAAAGTGCGATTTGTGTCAGTTGTCTGTCTATGCAGCCAAGGTGGGGATTTCTCATTGTGCCGGAATTTTCATGTCGTTAAGGTCATGAGCATCTCACATATAATGCACTGGTGCGCCCTTTCATTTTTCGTTCAGATATTTCCCTGTGTTTTTATCCACGTGTTCTTTATTAAAATAAAACCCATTTTTTTATTCTTTCAATTCGTTTATTTTCCATGGCTGTTATATGGGTGTACGCAAACACAAATGTGTGATATTAATTATTTACGGAGGTTGAGAGCCCTCCAGCGTACGGGAGGGGGGCGGCAGCCCCAGGCCGTAAACCGACCCCTTTTTCTCGTATCGCGACATCTGTAACGAAAGAAAACCCTTATTCTATTCCAATAAACCGAAGGTCTACCTAAACTACATCTAGGGACTTCACACCTTCCCCCAAGGAACGATAATTTCCATAGATACAGTCGTGTATCACTGAAAGTTCTGAGCAAAAGAGCAAAAAAAAAATTTAATGCATCTTAAGTGTAAGTGAAAATCGGACAAGAACTCATTATGACCTGAAAGAACGCGCACGAGAAGCAATTAGCAACTCTTAACGGTACAAAACCTGATCTCAAAATTGAAAATCGATGGCTGAGTTCACCCAAGACCAAAAGCACAACGAAGGTGCTGGCCATTTTATTGTTTTGCACATCACGTGATTGAGATTTGACAGGTAAAGACAAAAAATTTAGCCCACAAGTTACCGTTGCCTTGCAAGTTGGTTCAAAATTTCAAATTCATTCAAAATTCTAAATTTAATCAAAATTCTAAATTCGTTCAAAATTCGAAATTCATTCAAAATTCGAAATTCATTCAAAATTCTAAATTCATTCAAAATTCTAAATTCATTCAAAATGTAAAATTAACTTAAAATTTTCACATTCGAAATATAAAATTCGTTCAGTTCAGATCAAAATTTGTCGCCTTGCAAGTTCATGATCCAAAACTCAAATTCTAAGTGTACTAATATAGCATGTGTACACACAAAAGCGAAGGGATTACACCCGCAGCACTCCCGGGTACAGATTACAAGGTCAGCTTAAGCTCGCGGCGCCGGCTTGTGTGCCGCTCTCTGCCCGGCCTGTGCAGAGGCGATATCTGGCACAGCTGCACCACCAAATGGCTGTTGAGCTGCCTTCAAACAGAGCTGTGCGAATGTTCTAGCATGTCAACAACTGCCATGAAACATACTTCCAAACCTGCAAATTATATGCGCCGTAAACTCGCTAAATTATATTCAACGAATGACCAACTAATTTATGTTCCACGAATAACTGGCTAAATTATACCGTATTTTACAAATTACTTGCTAACTTAAGCTTCAGGAATAACCTGTTAAAAGATTTTTTACAGATAACGAGGTAAATGTTTCGGAAATAACTTCCAAAGTTATCTCACGTTCCTGACAGAGTTGGAAAAAATTGACACTTTAATATCTAGGTTGTAGGGAAGTACCCTACCCAGGAGTGTGATGCAGACCAAGAGGAGAGACAAAAATACGAAGACAGGGATAAAGCTTGGAGAAGATAATATAACTGGTCCGTAACCTACAACATGTTTATGTTCGTGTTGAGGGAGATTCAGACTTCCCGAAGGAGGGAAAACATGGCTCCCCGTGTGAAACGGAGGGAAAACATGGCTCCCTGTGTGAAACGAAGGGAAAACATGGCTCCCCGTGTGAAACGAAGGGAAAACATGGCTCCCCGTGTGAAACGAAGGGAAAACATAGCTCATCGAGTAAAACCGAAGGGAAAACATGACTTCCTTGTACAACAAAGGGAAAACATGGCTCCCCCGTATAAAACAAAGCAAAAACACGACTTCCCTGTAAAACTAAGGGAAAACATGGCTCCCCCGTATAAAACAAAGCAAAAACACGACTTCCCTGTAAAACTAAGGGAAAACATGGCTCCCCCGTATAAAACAAAGGGTAAACATGGCTCCTCCCGTATAAAACAAAGGGAAAACACGACTTCCCTGTAAAACTAAGGGAAAACATGGCTCCCCCGTATAAAACAAAGGGTAAACAAGGCTCCCCCGTATAAAACAAAGGGAAAACACGACTTCCCTGTAAAACTAAGGGAAAACACGACTCCCCGTATAAAACTAAGGGAAAACATGACTTTCCGTGTAAAACGCCTCTCCGTACAGCAAAATAATTATTTACAGGCATCTACCTAGCACGAAGTCTCCGAATAACACTGTCCCCTATCCCTGTAATTTTTTATTCTATTTCAACGCGGAGGAAATTTCAGAAGCCAGCACTCATTTTAGAGCAGCTCGCTGATGTGGGGAAATTTTGCCCCACCGAATTCTTCCTTGGAAATTACCTTGGACGCATTCGAGGTGCGAAATTCAGTTCAATTAATCAAAATCTAATTGGACGATGAGGCGCTTCATTCCGACGGATCTGTGGCACTTTAACCGCTGTATATATAAACTAGATCATGTAAACTTTGCTAACCGCGTGTAAAGTAGAGTATCTCCAAGTGAACTTCACTGCCCCAATCCTGAATCTTATGAGAAGACCTACAGTGAAACTCGTCAAAAACAAAGCTCCCTGAGAGTGTACTGCTCAAGGAAAGTCCTTTATTATCCATAAAATAACTCCTGAACTACCCAAGAAAACGTACCTTACCTCAAAAGCGAGCTACAGGATGGAGTAGCGGCAGCGTTTAATCAGCACTCTCTACCACCATAACGAGCACTAAGAGAGCAGTAACAGAGCCCTCTAACCAGACTGAGGGCCCGATATTGGATCACATCGCTGCCTAATGCAGTCAGAGCCGCAGTATCAGCGCCGCCTCCACATCTCAGAGCTCAAGTGTAGCCTACACGAACTTATTGTTGCCCCTACAACACAAAACGCAAGAGTCAAGCCATCATGTCGCAGTGGAGAAGACTCGACACTCACACGTAGTTAAGAAAAATTTTTCTTCTCAAATTATAAGATTCTATTTCACGTTGAGCGACAAAATTAAAATTTAAACATAATAACGGCCTTCCTACAGTGGTCTTAGCCTTCTCGCTGGTCACATTCACTTTTTATTAGGTTAAAAAAAGCGGTTCGGCAAACTTATTTGCATTCAAAATTCGTAAATCACTGGGTTCCTAAAGTACAACTCTCGATAGTCTGAGAGGGCGAATTGGTTTTGTGAGGCTGAACATTACATCCTCGTGAGCGTTGTCTCACCAGGCCTCTCTAGCCAGCACCTAGTACGTGGCAGAGGAACCTCGTGAAAATGTTTCGTGCCGTGAAAGTTTGTAGTATTTATAAATTATACTGCAAAAAATAACAAAAAATTCTTTTACAGTGCAAATACTGTTATACGAGTTAAACAATTTAGGAGTTTCTATTTCATATTGACGTTGTATTGCGATCGTCTCCTGTAGCCCAAAAGCAATATGAGTCAGTCTAGAAACGGTGCAGTAATTAACAGACGAAATGTTAGAACTTGTTGTTGATGAAATTTAAAATACTTTACGATGAAAATTTTTCAAGGGCATTTGGTTCAAGTTAGACGAGAAAAAAAAAAGAAATCTCGTGCGCTGAATCAAATCTTTCGAAACTATTCAGTGTTTTATCAGTTGGACTATCCGAGCGTCCTCTGAATATTGCGTGCACTTATAGCGTCCTTATGTCGCTTCCAAACTTTTGTCAGCCACTGTCAAAATATTTAGGTTTAATATAGGCAAATACTTGTATTCCACGGGCAAAATTAATAAGATCCAAAGCAAAAACACAACTTGTTAGACAGAATTAGGAATAATACTCGAGAACACAAACACTAAATATTGCAAACAATATTAGTATATTTTCAGCACTGAAGATGGAACTATAACATTCCGAAACGTTTGCTTAAGAGACAATAAAATGTTCATTTTTACGTTGTTCAGCTCTTTTTCAATATTAGCAGTTAATGTTCAAAATGCCATTAGAAGCACTTGAGACAAACGTGTTTCTAAACAACATTGGAACTACGGAACGGGATTCTAGCATATTCTGTTTCAATATTTTCCGAATTTTTTGGCTACACACTTGCTTTAGACATGAAAAATTTGGAAATAGCCTCCACTCTGTAAGAGTAAACTCTTGGCAAATTTTGTTAGTAAGATGGACGACAGAATAGGATAGCATCCTAGCACTTCTCCAAGTACTCATAAGTTGCTCGCGCCGTGGCATTGGACCACTTAGTGGCTTTCTATGAAAGGAGTCTTTTCAGCGAAGTTCCAAAGATAATTTTTTGAACTCAGCAGCACTTCTCAAGACTCCTTAGTACCTTTAATGATGTCAACATCAAGATCGTCATCGTAAGTGTCTGCTTATGTAAAAGCACTCTGATATTTTAGGTAACCTCAACCATATTATGCAACGAGTCTGATGCTTTCCGATTTGCATGCGAAGTTCTGTTCTCGCCAAACCATATGAATGGAATTACTGCTCACGTAGTCGAATTTTTAGGTGATCTGACCAAATAACTGCCGCAATGTTTATCATGTATAAATTTTCTGTCAAACTACTCGTGGAAAAATTCTACTTGTCACTTAAAAAAAACTCCTTGTTTCAGCACCAGCGAAGTCTTCCTGACCAAATAACTTTGACGTAATGTTTTTCAAATATAATTTTTTCTGTCGAGATATTGATGAAAAAAATCTCTTTTCACTCAAATAAGAAAAATTCATGTTCAGCACCGTCGAAGTCTTCCTTTCGCTAGTCCATTGGCCACTGTCTGCCTTGTGTCATCGACTTCGCGATATCTTTTCTATTAATTTTTGTGTGAAGAGCGATTTTTCCTAATTCTCTTATTGTTGAACATGCACGAGGAAATTTTTTCACATATCACCCGTCATTATTTCAGAGTACCTAAACTTCATTTCTTCCATTTCGTTCTTTACAGAGATGAGTAATTGTTTCGAAACCATACCGTAATGTTTCAGACTCCATTTTAGGGTTGAAGTGCTTCTATTGTTAATGCATTTATTATGGGTCGTGGGGATACACCTAATTTCTTACTCATGAAAGAATAATTCACCCTACGTCACAGCGTACCTTTGTTACTATTCCTTTAAAAAAAACTATGTGTATTTCAAGGTACCAATATATAGTTCCTCACGAAATATGTACAGGTTGATATTGTTCATGTCGTACAGAACTTTAATGTTCTATTTTAGATCCATTTACTGCTCCTATTCAAGGAATTACAGTAATGCTAGTTCTAAAAGCATTTGTGCTATTCTGTACAATATTCACGCGAACCTTATCAAAAGTTCGCTCAAAGTCTTATTTCAGGATGTTTGTACGTGACGTAAGTTATACTTTCTACCGCGTTGTGAACGTTTCTGTAAACCAATTTAAGCCAAAAAAAACGGAACCTGCAACAGCGCAGATTAGCGCAGTGAGGCCTGCGCAACGAAGTAACGTTCGCATGAGTCAGTTCGCCGCAGCATTTCAGGTGTCGGCCAAAACTGCCGCGCAGCTGCGAAAATCTGTGCCGCTTCACGGGAAACATTTGCGTTGCTGCGGAAGAGTGGACATTTTTGCGCAGCGCCCTGCGCTGCCAGCCACGTGGAAATGGTGGCCTACCTCGATCACGACGGATATTTATAATAAGATTGCATGATGCTGACCAACATCTCGTAGTGAGAATTGCATCGTTACAGCTAGAGACATGGACGCGAGGTCCCGAGGTGTTGTCGTGACCAAGACCTCGTAGCTTAGTTCGCGTGTTGGTGGTTGTCACTCAACAAAGGCGATCGTTATAACAAAGCTCAGTGGAGATTATTAATACAAGCACCACAAGTGATGCGACCTTTCGTGAGCTTGACTACTCACAACAATAAACGTCGGGGGAAAGAGGATTAGTGAGATAAATAAGAGGAGCACTCACTCACCAGAGAGCGTGACACTCACCAGCCGGCGTCAGGGAACAAGACCAAGCTGGATGCGTCGCCCACACACAACTCGATTTGAGGCCCTTAAAATCATACGGTACCAAGCGCCGCTTTTCGAACATTTCAAAAATCGGCATCAGAGTTCGACGATTTAGAAGCCATCGCATCTCAGCAACTTATGGAGGTCGTCGACGTTTTGTAGCTATTTTCCTGTACCTACTACTAACTCTCCATACAAAGGACAATTTGGGGTTGATGGAGGTATAGGGAACTCATTTTCGCTAGATGTATTCGGCGCTTGTACCGTATGATTCTAGGGGCCTGATTTCATCTCGGCTATGTTGTCATTGGTGACGCAAATCTGCGTAGGCTGTTCACTCTACTGTAGAAGTAGAGGGGCCTTGACTTATGCCATAAAAGATGCTCGCATCCAGACTCTAATTTCATTTTAAATAAATAAAAAGTGACAAAATCTGCGTAATTTTTTCATCTTTATGACCAATTTTACCCAACTCCAGTCGTATACGTACGAAACATGCATTGCTTATTTTAAATGAGCACCATTCTGAAAAAGCTGGAACCCAGCCGTGTCTTCGTGTAAATAAATTATGGTCTTTCTCACAGTTTTATTGATTGAGGAAAAGCGAAGTAAGCAAAACTTTTATCGTTTTACATTTCATTAACGATTATTGCAATCTTGACAATACAACTTATGTATCACGCAAATCTGATAACGCGCAAATACTTTCTACGCAAAGTTATCACATGTGAAACCTGATAAATCTCAGCGAAACGTTCTACGGTATAAGAATTGAACTTCCAGGTGCAGTCTAGCGATTAGAAAACGTAGGAACGGTATGCTGCAAAATAAGGTGATAGCCTCGATAAACGTTGTTCGTCCGTACTAGCAATTTTACAAACATGATCAGCACTCAGCCTCACAACAAAGTGTTTGTACTGAACATCATTAAATCAGTGCACTCTAACGAAGGAAGCTAATCCTCCGAAAGAGTTCAAGAACGTTGATATCGGTAGACAGAAAAGATGAAGACAATCACAACGCTAAAACAATCCATTAGAATTTACAAAGATCAATCTGGGGAGTAAAGCGCAAAGTACCTTTACAATAATTAAACAAGCCAACACTGGGAAATTGCCCATCAATTCAGCTGCCAAAACTGAAATTCTGTCAATGCAAATCCAGTATTAATTGCGCAGCTTAACATCAAAAACCTCAACTTCAGAGCCCATCATTGAACCAGCGGGTAATTAACGCGCAAATTAGAAAACTAATCCGTGAATTTTGTCCCCAGCCTTCAATGTCTGCTCAGATCAGCTTTCAATCTCAGATCGATGACTTAATCAGCGATATTAATGAGTACAAGATTGTTCTATCAACTTTAACAGCAATGGAATGCTGCTGCACTGTATATCGACATTATTTGCAATTCAATTCGTTATTTTGTAAGTTAACGCAACAAATGAGAACGGTGAAACGCAGGGAGATGAGAGTGGAGGGAGGAAAATCGAGAGGAACTTTATCTGCGGCTCGATCTAACACACGAGACTATATTTCCAACTACTGAGAAAAGAAGTCTCCAAGATCTCCCCAGAGCGTGTGTAAACATTAAAGACAAAAACGTCCCGAAGACGGTAAGGGGTGTTTACCTCCATGAATACTAGATGATCAAACCGCCGGTGTTGAAACAAAGGTCATCGTCCACCAGCATTTCCAGCGACCGTCCCAGGTCTCGGAGCGCCAGACCCGCCGGCCAAAAGATCTCCTGAATTATTCAGGGGCTGAAACTACGGCGCACGATCGAGAGGGTCGTCTTATTGTGCGTTTAATTACATACCGAGCAAATTCTGCTGAGTACCAGTTGGATCTAAGCAAATGCCAGAGAAACGCAGTCAAAATTGCTTGTAATATTACAAACCTCCGGCATAAACTATGCTCACTTGCTCTTTGATTTGCATGTGAATGCCTACACCGATCTTTGTGTAAAATTTATATTGTCACATGAACATAGTTAGGGGCGGGGGGGGGGGGAATGAATAAACACACAAATGCTACACCAATCTTTTACTCAAATATATAGTCACATGAAAATTGTTAGATGATAAGAAAAAATACAAGAATGCCTGCACCAACCTTTTACTAAAATTTACGTTATCTTTAAAATAAAGATACAAGAGCTGGTAAAGACAGAGCAATAACTGCAGGCCCGCGTCTGCAACAACGCCATCAATAACTGACTAAAGTGAAAGCTGAGGAAAGAAACGGTAAAAGTGAATATTAAAATACCCATCTCCATGGATCACCGTTTTTAACATAATAGTAATAAATGGGTTCGTCTAAATGAGAAATCTCGCAGCAACTTCAATTAAAATTTTTTCCGGGCTTAATAATGAGTTAAAAAATTGTTGGCTCGTACCGCCTGAACCTTGACTATTTTTAACACCATTATTGAAGTTTAAGGATCTCTAGCCAGAACACAAGCGATCTCAAGAGAGCAAAGAGAAGGGATTATTTAGCTTGGAATGTAGAAAACGGGGAATCCATGCACAAGGTGCGTTCCCTTTACACGATACTCGGCGCATGAAAACAATAGGTTAGAAGAGACAAAAAAAGTGATGATGGCATGCAAACGGAAGGAAGCAAAGTGGGCACGAAAGATCGAAGTCCCGAAGGCCTATCTGTAGCTGAGATAACGAGACGGTATCTCCCCTGAGGGCACCAGTCTCTATTGCATGCGATAGAGACTAAAACTTATTCCCTAGCTTTTGTTCTCCTAATAGGTGAACGAAGACTATAGTCTGAATGCTAGAAGGTTGTTTCATGAAGATGTTCCAAACTATGTTCAATTCCGAAATGATTTTCACCTTCGAGTACGAGAACATTAATATCTGCAACACATGATCAATGTTGATGAGGAACTCTGGGTTGAGAGTCTAGTGTTCTCCACCTAACACATTTTCGTAACCCGTAGCACTCGCTTTGAACGTTTTAAATGTAAAAATACAATCCTATTGATTCCTTACTCAAAAAAAATCTGTAACAGAATAAAAAGCATCTTGATCTCTTATTATCAAACCTGTTACTTGTGAACAAAATGGGTTGAATCAATAAACTGCCCACCTTTCAGTTATGCTCAAATACCACGTTGTTTTGTGTTTTAAAAAACTCTCTTACTAGATATTTCCCTTGGTTGACTTCATCTTTAGATACGAGCACAAACGTGTCAAATTCTTTCACAGATATAACTTATTTTATCCTATCACAACAACCTCACTGTTCCGGACGCTACAATTTTCAAACATTACTGACTGCCTCTCAAAAACTCTCCGACTGAACAAGTTCGTCAAGAACGTGCCGATAATGAAGTGCCTGCTCGAACTTTTCTCGCAGTCATCAACTCGTAGCACTGAAAAGACGGCCTCAGCAAGGCACCTCGATGTGATACTCTCTATGATACAGAGCTTCATAAACTAGATATTCAATGAAGATACCAAAATATGAGCTACCATGAATCAGGGTACAACTAATGCCATGGAGGTGAATACATAAATACAAGAAGGCGAAAATTAGTTCAAAATTTTCAGCTGACCCAAGCTCCCAGAATTACAACTGGGGAAAATCAGCCTTTTTCCATGCGTTTTGAGAGCGCTTCTACAGTATAAATACACACATAGAGTAAAGTGTTCAACTCCTGTTTCAAGAATGAACTAAAATTGACTCGAAATTTTAAACTGAGGACCGCTCCGCACGACAAATCTTACGTTGAGCTCTCGGTAATGAATGGATTGTCGATTTTTGAGTCGATTCTTAGTCCGCAACTTTTCCTGCAGCGCAGCTGCTAGGCCTGGAGGCTTTTGTTTGCAAATAATCCAGATATTCTTCCAGTTCTGAGCTCATTACTGAGATTTTCCGCATCTAAGCTAGTTTTGAACTATTTAAATAAGCACGATAAAATTGTTGGCCTTGGAAGTTATGGCCGTGGGCTTATAGATTCCTGATCACAGCAGATTTCTCGGTCAATTAAACTTCAGGAAAGTCGCTGCAAAACTCTCACAGTGTGCGCCTCAAGCTCAGCAGAACAGTGCTCTTATTCCAGCATCCTGGGCAAATATTTTTAAACGTATTGTTCATTTTTATGCGTTTTAAAGGTTTTCATATGGATTATTAAGTATTTACGTAAGCGAAACCTATTGTTATAAACCATATTAGTATTTAGGGGCTTTGGAGAGATCAAACATTTGTATTCCACTATTTTTCTCATTAAGGTTGAAAATCTCGTATCAGAGCAGCAGTCGTGAGAATACCACTGCGCCGAAAACTCTTGCTGTAATTGAAAAAATTCAAAAGTCGTACTTCAAAAGCTTCAATCCATGTGATAGTAGACAGCAATTCAAGCTTTTTATCACACACACAAACATTTCTAAAACTTTGCCGACTTCAACTCATCTTCTTTGATTGCAGCATCTTACAGCCTTTGATTTGAATCACCACAAAATTCCTTCATTTTTCAACTTATACAATTCACCAGGCCTTTAACCCCCTCCTGCAATGTGAGTTCGAAGCCCTAGATTCAGCGGGGTGTCCCTAAAAACTGAGCTCATGATGAGATCTTGGAACTCGACCAAGACGCCATCGTTCCCGAGACAACGTCGCCTTTAACGTCTGGGTTTCCAGATAAAGAAGACAACAAACACGACCCTTAACTTTGCTAAATTAAAAATGATGCTCTCAAAGCGATTGAATCGCCCGAAATTGAGAAAGTTGACAAACCCATTTCGATTGCATGATCATACTCAGAGATTTGCGAAAGCACCGTCACAGAGTTTCAACAGTGATTAGCAGTTGTACGTACTTTGACGGAAGGAATAAATAATAATAATACTGTTGAAGGGTGTTGATAATTGATAAAATCAACATTAAAGCACGGACACGAGTCATTCACTGCTTCCTCTACGCATGCCGTCTAAAAGAAGGGAGACAAAAGACAAGAACGTTCTCAGTCTGTGTCATTCCCACGTCACGCGTTGAGTGACAGTAAAGCGTGCCAAATTCACACCTCACTGAAGCGTGCAGGAGAGCTAGAACACGTCAGCACTAGGTTATTATCCAGGATCTACCGAGCATAGAGTACAAGGAGCTCTTCAGTAGCCACAACGCTGCCGTTGTTTCTGCTCTCCGTTGAGCTAGATTAGACTGGATATCTTCCTAGAGACGTTCCATGTAGCGAAAACATTCAAACTTCACAGGAAAATCGTCGAAAAACAACATATTTTATAACCTTGAGAAACTTTTCGACAAAAATAAGGAGTTGCTTTCTTTCGACTCCATGATTTTATTACAAAGCAAAACTTGCTGGGAACCTTTTAAAAAAAACACAATCTTGTAAGATCTTCAGATGACAAAATTCACCACAAATAAAAAATACCAAATATTAATGAAGTACCAAGTTAAAATGATTAGAATTAATTCATCTAAAATGGAAAAGACACGAGCGTCTTTAAGGAAATAATATTCTCTCTAGGCAGCAAAACAGGCATTTACAGACTGGGACAAAACCTAATCAGTTGGCGTCCTCAATTTAACACCCGCCAGCCTCATCAATAACAGCTCGGCCAACTGCTTGTGAGGAACGAGCAGTTAATTACGCTAATGAACTCGTCGCGGTAGGGAAGCTCTACCCGAGATCAAGCCTATTTATGTCTGTAATGAATGTATTTCATAGGAGAAAAACGTAGGCAATATAAATTAGCACAAAACAATTATGCTCATTCACGGGAACGAAAATTCAAGCATTCTATCTGAGCTTCGAAATCAAATCAAATATTCATAAATGGAAAGCAAGAAGAAAATTCCTTGTAATGATTCCCAATTTACGCGCAGGATCCATGATGTGGCAAATTTCCCGTTGTGATATTACCGTGCACCAGCCACAGCACTGCCTGCAGTGCTCTGCCAAAATATGTCTACTGTACACCATGTTCAAAATATTTACTAGGCATATTTCTAAGTTCTTTTAAATTTAAGCAAAGCAGTCAGAAATATATTCATGTTCTTTTCAGATAGTGGAGATTGGGTAAGGCTAAATAAGGATATAGCTTAAGACGGAGTAGGTTAGGCTTGGACTGTTGAGTTCAGTTCTTTAGAGGAACTCCCGAGTTCATTGTATGAACTCGAAGATTGAAGTTAATCCCAAAATTAAGGTCAAGATTAATTGCATGGCTAAATATCGATTATCTTCAGGCCAGGCTGAGTTGATTAGGATTTTATGACAACAATAGCAAGGAAAAAAGTCGAATAACTTCTTGTATAAGTTTGAAAATTGACCCATTTATCCCATCAAAAATTATTATTAGTTCCATCATTATCATTATTATTATTACTATGAGAATAATTTAACTCTTAATGAAATGGCAGGCTTTAAACACCGTTTCCGCACGATTTTTTAGATTTTAATTCTGTAAAAACTCGACCCAAAAGACATGAGCGCCTCAGTAGGCCCAGCCTGCTACAGGCTGCTAATTCAGAATCCATGCGCCCAGAGGCGGAACTTTTAACAAATGTTACAGCAGCTGCAGCGGGCAGGCAAGCATACACGTAATTAATTTTATCCTCAAATTTAACTCCCACGCAGAGCTTGAGAAGATACCCACACAATTAGGATTGTCAAAATCGGAAATAGCAATCGCTTCACAAGTGGGACTTAGTCTTTGATTATTATAATCATTTAAGGATGGTCAGAAATGAATGAACGCCAAACGCTTCAAGACCACACAAGCCGCCTGAAAGATAATCGTTTAGCCCTTCACGGACCTGATTATCAAGTAGCGCATTGCCAAATGCAAGCCTTATGAAAAATATTTGTGCAGAGAAAATTATTAAACGAATGCTTCATGTGCACAATTCGTCACAAATGAATTACGAAAGCGGACGCTTCATGACTACGATTTAGACATAATAAATTATCAAACTAATGTCCTATGAACATAGGATTTGTTAGGAGAAAATTACCGAACGTGTGCTTAATGAACAAGATTTGTTAGTAGACCATTACCAAATCTGTACAATATGGTTTATCATCATTAGTACAACCACACTTCAAAAAAGTACAAACACGCTTGAATTACTGAGGCAAAGTTGCTATGCGGAAAGAATTTCATAAATAAAACGACGTCAATTATGAAATGTAAAACCAAACACCAAGAGAATGACTGGGAGCATCTCGCAGGTGGGCGTGCCGGGGGGTTGTGGCACTGCTGGACACAAAATCTCTGCTGCCCCTCGCAAGACGAAGTGTTCAGGCCAATAAATCAAGCACAAGAATAATGCTGAAATACTTGCTGCGGAACATAAAGCAGAAAAGCTACCAGCGAGAAAATCGAGGTTGGCCTTCATTGTGCATTATTTATAACGCTGGTAATAAAACAGAGAATACGAAATTAACCGCCTCGTTGGCAACACTCGAACGTGAATCAATCTCGTCAATATTTCAGGCATGTTGCATTGAATACAAAACTTTTCATTTTATTCAAACAAACTTTAATTTGGCGGAGGAAAAATGTTGGATAACGTCCAGAAATACTTCATTGAAACTACAAAGCCAATACACTTTTTTCCAAAAATTGCTAGACTCTAATTGTTCTAAATCATAATCTTATCGATTGACCTACGTTAATATTGACGTATAGAGACCTAACTGATTCATGATGAATGAGCCGAATTTTGTGGTGAGATGACATTCTCAGGAGCCATTTATTCAGGGTTGATCGAGAGTTATCAACCGAACAACTTTCCTCCCAACTGTATAAATATTACAGTTTGTGATAACTGAGCATTTTACCATTACTTCAAAATGAAACACGATCTAAATCAAACTTATTTCACACTACCCTTAGTATGCAGCCACACAAGCAAGCTTCCATCACGACCACAAACTCTTCATCTGGTGGACGAACAAACGCAAATGAACAATGAAACTCCGACAAACACTCCAATGTATTGAAGCAGATGAAGTTCCCGGAGAACAAAGCGAGGAGGAACACTCGAGAGCAAAGGTCGAAGTATAAGAGGGGAGTTGAGGAGTTATCTGTGGGGCTGGCGTGAGATACGGGCCGTCGAGCACCGACTGCTGCGAAATGCGACATCTTGCCCAGACGTGCTTCCGGGTGTGGACTGGCAGAGGGTTGTAAAGTGCTGCTGGGGCTGCTGACTATAGGGTATGAAATGTGGTTGTGTGGCTGCACAGAGTTATAGGTACATTTGAGAGGGAGGTGTAATCGCATCAAAGAGAGAGGTGTAACCGCATCAGAGTTATAACCACATTAGAGAGGGAGATGCGCAGCATCAGAAAGGGAGAGGCAATAGAGAGAGTGAGAGAACTGTATTCTATCATAACGTTAATATAAAAAGTGAGAAAACTCTATGCCGAAGATTCCTGAGCAAAATAACCATAATACAGCTCTTGATAGATATTTGATGAGAATTGTAACGAGGTCACAACTGGTGTATGCAACTGACATGAAGGGGGCAGTTGTGAAAGTGGTAGCCTAAGATATACTGTGTATTTATCATCTACCAGCACTTCAAAATCAGTAAAATGGGACAGATTTTACTATAAGGCTACATGCAGTGTCCGTCAACAAAGAACACAGTTCTCCAACATGGAGCATTTTATAAAGTGTGAAAAAGTGTTAAATTGAGATATAAATTTCCTTGCCCTTTATTTACGAAGAAGCGTGATTGAGATGTCAAACATTAAGCTCATCCTAGCAGAGGGGAGAGAGAAAACTTGAAGCAAATACTTGGACCCTTTTGCCCCGATGCATAGGGAAGAAATTATCAAATTTTCAGTACGACGTACGGCACAAATGCTCACAACGAAGCGATTGATTTCGCCATGAATTTGCTGCGAGTGAAAACAGAAAGCTGTTGGTGACGAAGGTCGCGTGAAGCCGCTGCTTGGTACTGAGTGGAGAACGCGGTGAGAATGAGCTTAAGAATCTCCACGGGGCAATCTCCACGAAAGTTCCCCAAGCCTCCTCAGGAGACAGTTTCCCACGACACACAGCCTTACCTCGACACACCACGACACACCACAGCACAACACGCCCCAACACACGACGAGTCACCACCTCTCCCAGCGAGCAGCGGTCATTACGGGAGGTTGGTGGCACAAAAGGAAGCGGTCAGCGCAGCCAGAATTGCTGCTCTGGTTGTGTATAGCAGGAAATTAGCGGAATCGACGCATGCCTCTCACATGCAGGAACACAGCGCGCATGCGTGAAGGTGCACGCAAAACGTGCAATTCGCCGTATATGATGAGTGCTATTTTGAGCCAACATTAGTCCGCTTGCAATGTCCCATGCCAACATTAGTCGGCACGGGACTTTGCATATCAAGGTTGATATCAGGGAAATCTAACGAATGGAGAATACCTGCTGCCTCATTGAATAAACTTCATTTGTATCACTCAAACACATGTGTGCAACGCGGTATTCAATTAATCATAGAACCAGCATTGTGCGTAGGAATTATAGAAGCCACATTTCTAGCCCATTAATTTTAACAGGACCCAACCCTATCGCGGCTTCAGGGGAAAATCTATAACGAGCGTTCACGATACAAGCTTTACCTCATTAAGGGAAGCTCTTACTGCACTGATGTTCTCCAAACGACCGCCGCTCCTCGAGAAATTTGATTCAAAACTGATACTTGCAGCTGCAAGCTCCCAAGTTTCCTGCGTAACACGAGCTGCGCCGCGGCAAGAAGAATAGATGCCACATAAAAACACGTCTAAAATTAAACCCCTGCTGTGTTCCTATTCAATAATAACGGGAATTCTAAATATTCCGATACTCGACAAGCATCGACGGACGGACTGTACAACCCTACCCTTCGCTGGTGAACATCAATATCAGCTCTTGGCTTCCACTTGTACAATTCCTCTTACCTCGTCGATGCAAAATGGCTTACAGTTTGAATGGCATACTCAACAACTTCGTTAGTACAAGAGACCTAGCAAGGAGATGTTGTGGTGAATTAGCCGATTAGTGGAGTATAAATTTCCTGATGATGATTTTGATTTTTAATAAGGCAAAGAAGCAGAAAAATAATCATCAAGGCAAGGAGTGTGATAGTTTTTCTACATCTGCCGCTCTCACCAATGCTGGCGCTCTTCCTGTACATCTTAAACAGTCGGATTCGATTGGCTTAGATAACAAGTCAGTTGAAGAGTCCATATCGCAATAAATGTGTTCCCAAGAGACGGAAGAGAAAGGCACCATTTAGCAAGAAAATGGAAAATTCACACCAACAGCGCGTCCCCACTTCCTGCGCAAAGAAATAAAATTTAAATAAGTCCATGGAAGACGTCAAAAGTTAAAGAAGAAAGAAATGGGTAGTTGCTGCAAAAAGAATAGCAGTGAATTCAAAAAACTCCGTAATAAAATAAATATATGTACAATTCAAGCAAGAGGAAAGTCTACTTTACCTTCATCTGAAAACCTCGCTGTTTCCCCCCTCCGGGAGTGCTAATTCCCACAGATGCATTAGTTGCATCCCCCTGGGGTGAGACGGTCGGCTCGAACATCCCTCATCCTTGAGATGTTGGCACGACTGCAGGGAAGTTGGCACGACTGCAGAGATGTTGGCACGACTGCAGAGATGTTGGCACGACTGCAGAGATGTTGGCGCGACTGCAGAGATGTTGACATGACTGGAGGGATGTTGGCACGACTGGAGGGATGTTGACGTGACTGGAGGGATGTTGACGTGACTGGAGGGATGTTGGCATGACTGGAGGGATGTAGCTTGCCTTCTTACCTCTTCCTCCATCCACATTCCGCAACATAGCATTTTTGTAACCGTTTGAACTTCAAAATATTTCTTACGATGAAAGTGATCTTTAAATATTTATGTTGTGCAAAAGCAGACACGAGGAAATTTTTCCTCGTTCTAAAAAAATCGCTAACGGTAAGTCTCTGAAATTTCTTTCTTTTCAAATAAATGAAGGACAATTGTCGTAAAAATTGAAGCTTCTATAACCGATGCTTAGTTTAAGTCGAATAATTCTTCAATAGGGCTCCAAAGATGTCATGAACTATACCGGGTGTCCCACAAAAATATCCTCGATATTATAATTGATTATATCTCCGCTTTAAATTAACATGTATGAATTGTTTTTTGTCAAAATGTAGCAAATTTTGTTTCCTTTTCGAATAATTCAAGTTATTGAAAATCATTTGAATAACCACTTTACAATGATATAACCTAATAATAATAACTAAGCAAGGACTTCCGGCAACCTGCATCAGAGACCCCAGCTAATAAATCAGATGTCAACTTTCTTAGCGCTGACGAAGACTGCATCGTCGCTGCGCTGCCTGGTCTGCCCGATCCTCTTTAATGATAAGCTTCGCATTGCTGCTATCTCATTTCTGAACGTTAAGTTTCCGACCGCTTTTTATGTCCTACATCAACAAAAGCATCACATGGCGCAGCTTGCTGCATTCATCATGGAATAATAGAGTCGTTTTTAGCGAGCACAATGGCGACATAATCTTCTCTGGAGTTCTATTGCAAAGATTCAAAAGAAACTCAATAACACTGACCACAACCGTAATCCAAACACGAGTTATTTTTTCTCAGCTCGTAGTCGGTTCAAGTGCAATCAATTTAGGAGAGTTGTTAACATTTGCACACAACGTATACTGTAGTATTTGAAGGTCAACAAGGAAAACACAAACACCTTCAACGCCCGATGTGTAACATGGTAAAGGAAACAAGGTCGAGTCATTTCTATGGGGGAAAATACACCTCCTCCTATTTGGCTAGCCAATAGAACGGCTTCATTTTAAACAAACTTTATGACGTCACCATTGCGACATGTCGTTAGGCCAATAGTGGTGGCAGATTTGATTCTAGCGATGTTGCCAGATGCAATATGAGCGCTGCTATTGGTTCGTTGCCATAACGCCAGCATTACCACACGGTCAACGAAAAAGACTGGTTTGACCCTACCTTGTTTCTTCTACCGTGACATTACCAGCCAAACAAGTGCAGGGCACCCTGACTCTGGCATGACTTCGTTTGAGTACAGCTATCACTTTGACCGGTACGGGTTAAACTGAAGTTCAATTTTCAACTCAAATTTAAAGTCAATTGTAGTAAGCAATTTCGAAATGAGCAAGCGTTAACTGTATGGTGCCTTTATGTGGCTTTAATTAAGTATTTATTAAAATTGAGTTTGTGACTGCTAGTCGGTCGAGAGCATTATGACAATCCCCTGTGGCCACCGGTGGCGCACGCTGCGGTCTAAGTGTTACAAAATCAGTGCTTTCCGATGCATTATCCAGTGTAGCCTAGTGCAGTACGCGAGGACAGATGAAAAGGGGGCATTGAATTATCGCCTAAACTTTTTTCTGGCTGTTTTAATTACCATGTCTATGGCTGTTTTTATTGCCGTGTCTGTGGTGTTTATGATGCTATGCCTGTTTATGATATCATGTCTGTTTATGATGCCATGTCTGTGGCTGTTTATGATGCCATGCCTGTTTAAGATATCATGTCTGTTTATAATGCCATGTCTGTGGCTGTTTTTATTGACATGCCTGTGGCTGCTTATGATGCCATGTCTGTGGTTGTTTATGATGCCATGCCTGTGGTTGTTTATGATGCCATGTCTGTGGCTAGTTTTGATAAATCATATTTCAGACCAGCTTACCCGCCGCACTCTGAAAAAACACAAACAAAGCAGAGACGATTTCACTTATCCTCGTCAAACAAGGCGTTAACAATCTATTCATGGCGCAACGAACCAGAGCTCACGGTGACAAACGTAGAGATGAAAGATTTAGTCGCACAATTTTGCTCGCCATATTGACTTAGAGTTCACGAAAGACTTTGTATGCGCGAATGAACATCGTCCAGAATGTTCATCTCGGAAAACACGCGGCAAATCACGGTTAGTCTCATTTTGGAGCACTATGAATAAATTCAGGAGCTGTGGACCGAAAACATCCTCATCCTCATCATCATGAGCCTATAAAAGGCTTCGCAAACTTGAAAATCAAATGAAAATTTTTACAAAATCCCGTTAAGTGCAGAAATAACTGCAGCTTCCCTGAACGCGACAAGTTTTTATGAGAGTGGAATGGAGGGGAGCGAATGAGGGAGGAATGGAGGGGAGCGAATGAGGGAGGAATGGAGGGGAGCGAATGAGGGAGGAATGGAGGGGAGCGAATGAGGGAGGAATGGAGGGGAGCGAATGAGGGAGGAATGGAGGGGAGCGAATGAGGGAGGAATGGAGGGGAGCGAATGAGGGAGGAATGGAGGGGAGCGAATGAGGGAGGAATGGAGGGGAGCGAATGAGGGAGGAATGGAGGGGAGCGAATGAGGGAGTAATGGAGGGGAGCGAATGAGGGAGTAATGGAGGGGAGCGAATGAGGGAGGAATGGAGGGGAGCGAATGAGTGAGGAATGGAGGGGAGCGAATGAGGGAGGAATGGAGGGGAGCGAATGAGGGAGGAATGGAGGGGAGCGAATGAGGGAGGAATGGAGGGGAGCGAATGAGGGAGGAATGGAGGGGAGCGAATGAGGGAGTAATGGAGGGGAGCGAATGAGGGAGGAATGGAGGGGAGCGAATGAGCGAGGAATGGAGGGGAGCGAATGAGGGAGGAATGGAGGGGAGCGAATGAGGGAGGAATGGAGGGGAGCGAATGAGGGAGGAATAGAGGGGAGCGAATGAGGGAGGAATAGAGGGGAGCGAATGAGGGAGGAATAGAGGGGAGCGAATGAGGGAGGAATGGAGGGGAGCGAAGGAGGGAGGAATGGAGGGGAGCGAATGAGGGAGGAATAGAGGGGAGCGAATGAGGGAGGAATGGAGGGGAGAGAATGAGGGAGGAATGGAGGGGAGCGAATGAGGGAGGAATGGAGGGGGGCGAATGAGGGAGGAATGGAGGGGAGCGAATGAGGAAGGAATGGAGGGGAACGAATGAGGGAGGAATGGAAGGGAGAGAATGAGGGAGGAATGGAGGGGAGCGAATGAAGGAGGAATGGAGGGGAGCGAATGAGGGAGGAATGGAGGGGAGCGAATGAGGGAGGAATAGAGGGGAACGAATGAGGGAGGAATAAAGGGGAGCGAATGAGGGAGGAATAGAGGGGAGCGAATGAGGGAGGAATAGAGGGGAGCGAATGAGGGAGGAATAGAGGGGAGCGAATGAGGGAGGAATAGAGGGGAGCGAATGAGGGAGGAATGGAGGGGAGCGAATGAGGGAGGAATGGAGGGGAGCGAATGAGGGAGGAATGGAGGGGAGCGAATGAGGGAGGAATGGAGGGGAGCGAATGAGGGAGGAATGGAGGGGAGCGAATGTGGGAGGAATAGAGGGGAGCGAATGAGAGAGGAATGGAGGGGAGCGAATGGGAGAGGAATGGAGGGGAGCGAATGAGAGAGAAATGGAGGGGAGCGAATGAGATAGGAATGGAGGGGAGCGAATGAGGGAGGAATGGAGGGGAGCGAATGAGGGAGGAATGGAGGGGAGCGAATGAGGGAGGAATGGAGGGGAGCGAATGAGGGAGGAATGGAGGGGAGCGAATGAGGGAGGAATGGAGAGGAGCGAATGAGGGAGGAATGGAGGGGAGCGAATGAGGGAGGAATGGAGGGGAGCGAATGAGGGAGGAATGGAGGGGAGCGAATGAGGGAGGAATGGAGGGGAGCGAATGAGGGAGGAATGGAGGGAAGCGAATGAGGGAGGAATGGAGGGGAGCGAATGAGGGAGGAATGGAGGGGAGCGAATGAGGAAGGAATGGAGGGGAGCGAATGAGGAAGGAATGGAGGGGAGCGAATGAGGGAGGAATGGAGGGGAGCGAATGAGGGAGGAATGGAGGGGAGCGAATGAGGGAGGAATGGAGGGGAGCGAATGAGGAAGGAATGGAGGGGAGCGAATGAGGAAGGAATGGAGGGGAGCGAATGAGGGAGGAATGGAGGGGAGCGAATGAGGGAATGACTGAGGAGAGCAAATGAGGGAAGGACGGAAGATACCGAATGAGGGACCAATGGAAGCGACTGTAGCCGCTGCGTCAGAAGAGCCACCAGCGCACGCTGTATAACAAAAACAACAACACGCACAAATACACCTACGCTCCGACCATTCAATACGACCACTCGGCAGAACTGAAAGCACATTAGAAAGCGTATCTAATTTCACCCATGCATTTCAGTGACTAGAGACGCAATTGATTCATAGCACAAATGCGCACAAAAGATTAGATTAGATTATTAGTTAGTTTAAGCCTCCCTATCCTCAACAAATGAGATCCAAAGAGAGGAAGGAAGAAGGCACCATTTAGTATGGAGTTAAGGGAACGTGGAATCTATGCAGAAAAGGCATAGAAACAGTAAGATGAGAAAGAAGTTCATGAAACAAGGTCAAAGTTGAAGAAGAAAGTAGTAGGTGCTGAAAAAAACAGGACAGCAGTGAACCGAAAAAAGATGGTCCGTAACAAAACAAAATCCTATTCTATTTTAACAAAAAAGAAAGCCTACCTAACCTTTAGCTCGGGCCCACACATTATCCCCCTGGGAGCGCCAATTCCCATAGATACATTAATTGTATCCCCCTGAGGGTAAATGCGCACAAAAAGATAGCATGCACATCACTGTAAGAAATTAGATTATATTAGATTAGATTATATGTTAGTTTAAGCCTCCCTAACCGCTAAAAAAAGAGCGTATCGAAGAGAGGAAGGAGGAAGGCGCTATTTAGTATGGAGGTAAAAGGAATGCGGTTTCTATGCAGAAGGGGCACAGAAACAGTAAGTTGAGTAAGAAGTCCATGAAACAAGATGAGAGTTGAAGAAGAAAGTCAGAAATGCGGAAAAGCAGCACAGCAGTGAACCGAAAAAACGTGGGCCTTAATAAAACAACAAAAAACAAACATTTTATTTCAACAAAAAGGAAGGCATACCTAACTCTCAGCTCGGGTCCTCACACATTTCCTCCTGGGAGTGCTAATTCCCATAGATACAATAGTTGTATCCCCATGAGGGGACATCACAGTAAGAAAGCAGACGTACGTCTTCTTCGATGCGCATCGCTGGGTTACTCAAAAGTGGAATATATCGCTGGCTGAGAAAAAAAAGAAAGATTTTGCCTGAAAGCCAGCCCACTGTTCAAATATCTGTACAATTCAAATGGATTTTAATGAATTTTCATGTGCGCAACACGTGCATTGGTATTTTGCAGTAACAAGAATTTTCATCATAGTACATTGAAAATTAAATTTCACTCGCAATAGACGACCACGAAAAGCGTTGTGTGCGTCAGATGACCTCAGCGTTAACAGGTTCATTTTCAGTGCTTGACAACAACTTCTATTTTTGCAGCTCGGGCTGGTCACGGCTCGTTGTTTTGATTCCATCCAGTTGTGCCTCTCGGCGGCAGGTCACCGCCGGCAGACGGTCGTGCTTTGGTTTAATGTAGAGCCTCCATCTAAATTATTCCGGTGCCAGTCTACCAACAGCTCTCACTCTCAACGACCGTGGACGGCACACCGGTGGCTGCTCTGCCCTTCTGCTGCGAGAGCTCGGCTCTCGGCAGAGGAAACAAGGTGGAGTCATTTCTATGGGGGAAAATATACCTCCTTTCGTTTGGCTAGCCAATAGAACGGCTTTATTTCAAACAAACTTTATGACGTCACCATTGCGACATGTTGTTAGGCCAATAGCGGTGCCAGATTGGGGGCTAGCAGTGTTGCCAGATGCAATATGAGCGCTGCTATTGGTTCGTTGCCATGACGTCAGCATTGCCACACGGTCGACGAAAAAAGACTGGTACTGTGGCACGGGTCAAGTTGATTTTAGAGGGTTCGCTTCTGCAACACTGAAACGCACCTGGCAACGTGAATAGCTGAATTTTCAAACAATGAAGAAACAACGTTTATAATATGTCGATCGTGAAATGAGTCCAAATCGGAAAAGAAAGTCCCTAAGAATCGAGTCCAAATCGTAATCGAAAGATTCTAACAATCGATAAAAGTGGTGAAAAATATAAAATATATTGCTGACTTTTAGCCCTAAAATGGGTAAATTTGCACAATGAAGGGAAACGGCAGTTAATAATCACCTTAAGAACAGGCTTGCTTTGCATTTAACAAAATGATGACTACCGACTAAAATTTCTACGTCAAATTCGATACTCGGATTAATTTGTAAGTATGAATTATTAAATACTTTATATATACAAGTTCTAAAATAACGAAACCCTATCATTCATGAAAATCTCTTTCGAGTGTTTGTACTTTTCTTTCCCTAACTCCTCCAACAGAATTTGCAACAACTAACATTCACTCCAGACTAAAACTTAAAAAAAAACACACACGTTACTTCCTCTTCGTCAAATTTTACATATAATAAAACCAGCATAGACACGAATGCTTTCAGTAACTAACGGAATTACTCGCTAGAAAGACTCGTACGTCTAATATCGGCCGAAAAAATCAGGCAAGTCGCATTTCCAATAACTCAGATACCTCGCGACGAGGAAGAACTTCCTTATTTATTGAAGAGGCCAGCGAGATCCCGCGTCCATACAAGGCAGACATGGAACCGCACTCGGCCTCGAGCCAGATGTTGGTTGGAGACGTGCAGCAGCAGCAGCAGCAGCAGCCCGTCGGTACACTTCCAGTCCAGTCAAAATTGGCCCGATTTATCCATGATTACGAGTCGTGAAGAGAGGCCATCAGTTGGTCATAATGCCACCAGCGGGCGAACTCTGGAGTCGAAAGCAGGCAGCATCGGCTGCGATTGAGGGTTAGGGAGATCTCGAGGCCCCTACGAGAGGATGGTCCGAGTCTAATTCCGTTGTCGAATTAACGCTGGTTTGTGTCCATTACCCCGGAATCTACGACAGTTTATGACCGCCCGGCCGTAAAGTTAGTCTGGGGCAGTTTTCCTCTAACATCATGAAGCAGCAGCTCGTATCTCTTCATTACGACTTCAAAACATTTCAGTCAACGTCCAAATCTAGGCGGGGAATGATGTAGAATCTAATGTTTTCGCACGGTCTCTCTAATTATAATGTGAACTCCTCCTGGACGAAAGAAAATTCTCCAATGACTAGGTATCGAAACTTGAACTGAAAAATGAATTGTTTAAGTATTATATACAACGTCCCTCCATATTTTTTGATGCCCCGGTCGTGCGCGTGGCAAAAATTTTAATCCCATTTTCTTATATTTTCATTTTCAATACTCATTCCAATTCAAGTTTTTCCTCATTATCCAATCGGCTCTATAACAAACTCATAAAAATTACTTAATTTCGAGATAAACATGAATGTGCGCCTCCATATTTGACACAAACTAAAAGTGGCCCTTTACAACAATTTTTAGAACGTCATGACTCAGCATCAACGCTCTCATGCAGCTGCCTGCAAGCGTTTGCAGCCTACTTGCCCATCATGATGAACGCCAGCCTTACAAACGAACGTGTCATTGTACTAGAAATTTTCAGTATTCCCCATAGTTGTTCACAATTGAGCTATTAAAAGCATAAATGCACGAGTTACCAGAGCACAGTGACTATTATTCCAAGCAGAGTTTTTTTTCGTAAGATTGAATTATAATTTAGGTCGAGCCTCCATAACCTCAAGAAAGGATTTTTAAGTATAAAAAAGAGGAAAGCACCATACAAGATTGCCAGAAAAACACACGTAATTAACACCTCAAGTCAATTCAGGAACGAAGGTTACGGTTTACCGTAATGTTTTGCCGTTTGCGATGTCTAACTATAAGTAAAGTAGCAAGGATAGTTACTTTCAAAATAGACATTATTTGCTACCGAGTTCAATACGTCAGCACAACTGAAAATATACACGAAAGATCTTTCGTGTATATTTTCAGTTGTCCTGACGTATTGAGCTCGCCAAGAAATATTGTCTTTTTTTAAAGTGACTATCCTTGCTACTTTATTTATCGTATGCTACGAGCTGTATCGCCCGAATGACATAAGTTATTGACTAATGTGTCCCCAGCACGCCACATCCTCCCCCACATCCCGTCAGATATGATGGGCAACATCCAGTGGCGCGTGGGAGCGAGCCGGCAGGCAAGGCACACGCAGCTGCTGAGCCGTCACTGGTTCAGAATAGATTAGATGTTAGTTTAAGTCTCCCTAACCGCTGAAAAAAGTGTTCCGAAGAGAGGAAGGAGGAAGGCACCATTTAGTATGGAGGTGAGGGAACAAGGAATTTTTCTATAACGGGTACTGAGAATCTGAGACGAAGCATCAAAGTTTACCTTTTAAATTTATTTCACGTTATTTCAATGTATATTGTATAGCGACACGAGTCATACGTTCCAATTCTTGCAATAACAAACACACCCTGCAATAAAAGGTTAGCTCGTTTTATACAGCACACAGGTTCAAAATTTCGCATTGATGCCGGTGTACAGCCAAAATAAATTTGTTATTCGTTTCAATCGATGATAAAAATTTTATTATTTTGGATCCAATCAATGCTTAACAGCTTCATCAAAGAGCAGTGTAGTGCTATTGGTAGCAAGACAAATAATCAGTTTTTAGATTCAATATTGCACATCAAATGGAAAGGATCACAAAGGTAGGAGCCGGACAATACGGGATGCAGCACTCACTGAACACCGGCTGGTCGCACCCGATGAAAAACACGGTTTTTGAGAGATAAACTCGCATGGAAAGACGCACCTCAGTTCTCTGCATTAGATGCGTTACGGGACGGCCCGAGGATTGTGAACTTTGAAATTGTATAGCATTTAATGAGAGTTCAAAGAGGACGCTCCACGAAGTATTTTTAGCTGACATGTGAACATTAACGAACAATAATCACGGTTTTTAGCACCGCGGTATTTTTGAAGGTACGGAACTAAAGGTTCGAATATTAAACTCGTGATGTCCAAATACGTGATAAGAATAATATTAATCATTTAAAGATATGTTGCTACAAAAACTTAAATTCAACATGCGAGGCAATATGGTAATCATTATGTAAAATTTAATGTTCGAGTGTATACGACAACACACTTTATTGCGTGCAGTATTTTTATGAATTTGGGTCTCTGTAATGAGCTCCGATAACTTACAAAACTAGGGAGAAATAAAACCATTCAACTAGCTTCCTGGGAGTGTCAAAAGTGTGGGATAAAAACTACATAAATATGAATTATAAAACTCGTGTAATTGAGACAATGCATGAAGAGCGAGGAAGTGCACCATCTGATCACGTCCACAAAAAAAAGAATTATTTTTCCACAGCGCCAAAGGACCGTAAATGTAAAATACACTCATTACTTTGAACAATTTCAACCCGAAAGCATCAAATGATACATCGATATTCAAATGCAAGTATTGTTCAGTTTCTGATTATGTTATGAAAAACGCTCGAAGTGAGAAAAAATGAAATAGACATACCATTTGTAGCAGTTGCGATGCGAAAAGCAAGAAATGGCACGAGCAAGAAGGCGCACATGTATCTAGCTGCTACTACGAATTTACGTCCTGGTGCGACTCCCGGTGAATACAAATGTACATACTTAAGCAAGTACGTTTCTCGGGCAAGGACATTTCTCGTGAAAGTACTTATCTCTGGCAAATACACCTGCGGTATTCATTGATAATTAATATGCACACCTTGATTCAATGGCTCAATAGAAGTTATTTTTCACGGGCGCAGGATGGGATCCAGAAATGTGTCGACCTGTGTAACCTGTTGTGCTACCCCGACAAAACCCACCGTGTGCCCCCAACACAACCCACCGTGTGCCCCAACACAACCCACCGTGTGCCCCAACACAACCCACCGTGTGCCCCAACACAACCCACCGTGTGCCCCAACACAACCCACCGTGTGCCCCAACACAACCCACCGTGTGCCCCAACACAACCCACCGTGTGCCCCAACACAACCCACCGTGTGCCCCAACACAACCCACCGTGTGCCCCAACACAACCCACCGTGTGCCCCAACACAACCCACCGTGTGCCCCAACACAACCCACCGTGTGCCCCAACACAACCCACCGTGTGCCCCAACACAACCCACCGTGTGCCCCAACACAACCCACCGTGTGCCCCAACACAACCCACCGTGTGCCCCAACACAACCCACCGTGTGCCCCAACACAACTCACCGTGTGCCCCAACACAACCCACCGTGTGCCCCAACACAACCCACCGTGTGCCCCAACACAACCCACCGTGTGCCCCAACACAACCCACTGTGTGCCCCGACACAATTTTTGCCTCATGTCTCCTTTCTAAAAAGAAAACACAAGGACGAGGTGACTCCATAATTGGTTTTTGAGGAAGAGGAGAAACGTTCCCAGGCCACTTCAAAATTCAATATAAGTTTTAATCCGCGCTCCATAGAACATGAGGTCGCCTCTTTATATTCTCAAAGTTTTAAGCGGTCGCCTAATTCACCGCCGCTGCAGCAGCGGGCACTGGGAGTTATGGACTCGGAAGCGCCGGGAGTGACAGCATCGCAGTTCACCTCAATAACAAAAAATAATAATTCCAAACAAAAAAATGGTGTACATTTTTTTTGTTGACTCTGGGCTTTGCATCCTAATTCTTTCCGTTCTCATAAGTGAAAGCAGCTCTGAAACCACTAAAAATGATGTTATCTCAATCCCCTCAGAATTCAAAGTTTGATGCAAGCATATTCATTATTGCACAATACCTTGGGAACATTTGTTTGGATAGAACTTTATATATTTGGAAAGAACTTTATATATTGGACGAGAACGTTATATAATTGGATAGAATATTCAATTTGAAAGATGGAATATTTTCATGATAGTACACAGTGCAGTGTATTACACACACATTCCGTGGTGTAGGGGTTAACCCTGCAAGACAAAACTCGGATGATTTCCACCCAATTTCACCCTACCATAATCGGTGTGTAGTGCCACGAATATCGTATTGGTCGTATTCTAGATTAAACAAATTAGTCAGCACCATCAACCGCTCCACTCATGATTTCCGTGCACAAGCTCATCAACTACGCTTATGGCTGCATCTTCACATGAAATACTCGCTAGTTTCTAACCTCCACGACGGCAAGCTCACATATTCTATTTTTTGTTAAAGTTCAAGCAATCAGCCAGTCTGTTGCTCGCACGCTTACTTGCAGTGAAAGCCATCAACTGACGAGACTCGTGGCATTCACGTAAAATAATTGCCTTCTACAGAAAATATACCTCACCTAAGAGAGCATTAGGTCAATTCTGCAACGATCTTTCGTTTTGAGGACTAAAGACTGATAAAAATTCCAGCCTGGTCACTATTTCAATCAAAAGCGTGTTTTGCTTGGTGTGCTGATATAGAATATTGTGTAAATCGTGGTAATTGAAAGACAGAACATATAGGAAGAACAACAGTCATACAAGTACGTATTGCGGCTCGTTATTTAGCATGTGCAGGGAAAATTTTACTACTCACTTGCTCGTATACAATTTATTTTTCTTGAAAGTTCAAAAAACTTTGTATTCGAGATAAGAAACTTTCAAGAAAAACACTGCAATGAAGACGGTATTGATTTTGCCTCAAGACGATCCAGCCGCGGCGAATGTTAGTAAATAGCGGGAGGCACAGCTAAACGCATTTAGGTACGAGATATCGATAGGTTCAGCGCAACGTACGATAAGGTTGTAAGGAAAAGAAATAATAATCTAGTTCTACTGTCATTCCTGCAAGCACTTCTGCTATTCAGAAACTATTATTATTATATAAGAAAGTTTTAGCCTCCCTTAATTGCACGACAAAGATGTTCTAAGAGAGGAAGGAGGAAGGCATCATTTAGTATGGAGACGAGGGAACGCGGAATCTATGCCCAAAGTGCACAGAAACAGGAAGCTAAGAAAGAAGTTCATGAAACAAGAAAAAGTTGAAAAAGAAAGTAGTAGGTGATGAAAAACAGGACAGTAGTGAACCGAAAAAAGATGGTCCGTAACAAAACAAAAACCTATTCTATTTCAACAAAAGGAAGCCTACCTAACCTTTAGCTCAGGCCCTCACATGGTCCCCCTGGGAGCGCTAATTCCCATAGATACAATACCTGTATCCCCCTGAGGGGTATTCAGAAACTAACTGTGCGGCAGGACATAAAAATAAGAAGACACTCTTTTAAATTCAACACATACCAATAATGCGATCGGTGTGTTACCTCTCACGTACGAGTTGGTAGAGGTCTACTTCACACAAGGTTTTGTAAATCAAGTCAACAGTGAGAACAAGGACCGTGTCGAGTGGTTCTTCAAGAATTTTGCGTTCCCAGCCCCAAACACGCCACAGGACTTGCATGCGCTTCCACGTCGTAGTCGGGTGGTTAAAGAACTCGCCCTTCTATGAAGATGCCGAGGGTTCGAATCCCTTCGCTGTGGGGTGACTTTCTCCGTTGGGTATAGGGGAAAAATTCAAAACACAATACACCACTCTACCCAGGTGTCTGAAGTGGGTAGTGGGGGAAACCGTCATGGCGTCCTGGTTTTAGTTATAAGGCATTTGAAAAACTAATGTACAACATGATATGTATCAGGCTTGATTAGATATAAAGCATCCTTAGATGTCGACGTTTATTTTTTCTACCATGTCGAGAATTGAAGACAGTGAAGGGAACTCTCCAACACATCTACCCACAAAACCCAATGTGACATCTCCCTCTTAAAGATTAGATTAGATGTTAGTTTAAGCCTCCCTAAGCGCTAAAAAAGCATTCCGAAGAGAGGAAGGAAAAAGCACCATTTAATATGGAGATGAAAGATCGCGGAATCTATGCACAGGAACATAGAAACAGTAAGATAAGAAAGAAGTTTATGAAACAAGATAAAAGTTGAAAAAGAAAGTAGTAGTTACTGGAAAAACAAGTCAGCAGTGAACCGAAAAGGATGTCCCTTAACATAACAAAAAATATTTCATTTCTGCAAAAAGAAGGGTTCCCTAACTCTCAGCTCGGGCCCTCACACATTTTCCCCCAAGGGAGTGCAAATTCCCATAGAGACAATAGTTGTATCCCCCTGAGGGGGCATAACGAATAAAACGTCGAATTGAATTCTCAGAAGTAAATTCGTGAATTTTCTATAGCTACTGACAACGCACCACAGTCGATGAGAAACTTGTGATTGGTTTTCATTAACCAATCATGCCATACAATCGTCACGACCTCGTCCCCTTCCTAACTCTCAGCGCTGCATTTTTCAATTGCCAACAGAGTTGAAAAGTCTGACTCGTAAAGGATTTGTCGACACAAGTGAAAGCAATGCGCGGAGATCGCGCCATTTTTTTAAAGCAATCGCGCATGAACAGTAAAAATTCCGAAATTGACTTTTCACCCAACATATCTCTTGCTCCGAATCAGTTTCAACTCACGAAATTAATCTTGACAATCACTAAGAATTTTTAACTACAGACCCTTTTATAGATAACGAATTACGTCATTGAGTTCCAGAAAATATTAGCTGAGGTCAAGATCCTTGTATTTTAGGTTAGTCGATTGACATTCTTAATCCCCCATGAAACCCTAAAGTTCTTGGTGGAGAAGAACTGCTCTCCCGTTGAGAACTCTAGTATAGATAAAAAAGAAGACTTAGGCCAATCTATCCAACACGTACCTCGATCAACAGCGAAACTGAGGTCACTCACCAGCACTCACTAGCGTTTCTGTAAAAAAAAGAGGTCGCTCCTTATAACCCAAGTAAAAAATCGTACTTCACCCTTTATTGCATGATTCAAGATCATTTCGAGCCTGCAGTTGAATTGAGGAGAAAAATTTCCCGGGCGCTATTTTCGCTGTACCAAGATGTATTTATATCAATAATTATTGTACCCTTCTGTGCCACAACAGAGCCGTGTGATTATATTTCATCTCATGTCCGAGTACCGTAATGCAAATGACAGTCTCTGACCTTGAATTAGACGTCAGGAAGCAAGTTATGAATCCTAAAAATTCTGAATAGCTTCTGCTGAGCATCTTCTCTTTGAACCCTTAACAAAGTTTCAACTACCCATATTAAATTTTATTGCTACAAATATACATTCCTCTCTATGATCTTTACTGTTTAAAAGTATTTTTAAATAAATATAAGTCGTCATCACCTAGTGTGAATAACTCACCAACACCACAGCTGACAGTCATTTCATGAGTCGATTTCATTCATTAAAACATTGAATTTATTACATCTAAGCCTTGATGCCAGTCCAAAATCGCACGAGATCTGCAAAAATGAAACCAATTCTCTAACTCTTCATTTTTTACTCTAATGAGCATTGATTAAACACGGTTTGAATGGACTAGACTCCAAGCAATTGTCATAACGGAAATTAAAAATACGAATACTGAAAAAAGCACCTTTCAACGATGACGAACGCAAAACTCGACGATCAAAACAGACTAACACACTCATGCGCTCATGAAATACAAAGTGAGCAAATCGCATCAGGCCGGCACCAACAAGCACAGCAACGTCAGGCCACCGTGTACCTCGAACGCGATAATGGACTTGCAGAATGCAACGAGTCACGTCGTTTTCACGTGCATACAGAGCAATATTTTCGATTTCTCTATCAAGTGTATTTCTCTCGATCAACAAGGCAGTTAGACAACTTTTCTCATTACGCACCAAGTATTTCACACCAAGAAAACGTTTGATGCAGGTATTATTCCTAAGTGTTAACGATGAATCTACTCGATGAAATACAAGTTGCGAGTTGAAGAATATGGAGAAATTTGGTTCAAAGCCCATGGTGGATACAAAGCAGTACTTAGCATGCATAATATACAAGCACACACTGTACACAAAACAGCTTAAAATTTACACCCAAATGCAACAGAAAAGAACGATCCTTTTACTGCCATACGGTGAGCCGAAATGTGCTGTAAAACTTGAGCAAACGTCACGCAGCGCCGGTCATATATTACTGCTCTCTCTACTACCACCACCACCACCCAGCTGGACAAACGATAATTCACACTTGTTTTATGAGTCACATTCATACTGCAAGGAAAGCACCACGAAGAATCCCTCTCGAATACTGTTCATGAAATACGAGTATGATTCAGCATTGACGTTTGCTGAGCCTGGCATACGAGACTCACAGGGATCAAAGCCTGGCCCGCAGTGATAGAATTAGGCAGGTTTTGTGTCGGCTGGAGCAACAAAAGCGTAATAACAGCCACCAAATGCCGTCAGTGCGTGATTGATCACTGTCAAGCGCCAGGTCAGGCTGAACGACACAAGCTCACACTGGAAACAAATGCCTCTAACGTTGTTCCCGACGTTGGAATAGCGACAGGAGCAACCAAAAACTCAATAACTCGTGTCAACTTCCCAGACTTGTACACTACGTTTTAGTATCGTCACTGAATGAGATTTTCACCCTACGTAGGAACAGCGACAGGAGCAACCAAAAACTCGGGTCAACTTCGCTGAATTGCACACTAAGTTTTAGTAATGTCACTGGATGTGGTTTTCTGTCGAATTAAATTTCTGTTCTCAAGCTGTCATTTTGAAGCAAGTTTTCTTTAGGAAAGGAAATGACATTGATGAAGGAGTTAGATTAGATTATTTATGTTAGTTTAAGCCTCCCTCCCCGCCAAAAAATAATTTTGAAGAGAGGAAGGAGGAAGGCACCATTTAGCGTTGGGATAAAAGAACGCGGAGCATAGAAACAGTAAGTTGAGAAAGAAGTTCATGGAGGAACTAGACTGCGTGGAGGATTTTACGTGGAACCTAAACGACATCGCTGCACGCTGCTCCGTTTGCCACACGCAGCAGCGAGCGAGGCCTGTGACCAGCTCAACCTAAATTGGAGGCCGGCTGGTGGAGCGCCGCAGGAGTCGTTAGCGCCCGCACTGCGTGCATTGCATTCGTCACCATGCAGGGCTTGGGAATTTCATGCATAGCTCGTGAATTTCATGCATAGCTCGTGAATTTCATGCATAACTCGTGAATTTCATGCATAGCTCGTGAATTTCATGCATAGCTCGTGAATTTCTTGCATAGCTCGGAAATTTCAAGCGTAGCTCGGAAATTTCATGCATAGCTCGGGAATTTCATGCGTAGCTCAAGAATTTCGCGCGTAGCTCGGGAATTTCATGCGTAGCTCAGGAATTTCGCGCGTAGCTCGGGAATTTCGCGCGTAGCTCGGGAATTTCATGCGTAGCTCGGGAATTTCATGCGTAGCTCGGGAATTTCATGCGTAGCTCGGGAATTTCATGCGTAGCTCGGGAATTTCATGCGTAGCTCGGGAATTTCACGCGTAGCTCGGGAATTTCATGCGTAGCTCGGGAATTTCATGCGTAGCTCGGGAATTTCACGCGTAGCTCGGGAATTTCATGCGTAGCTCGGGAATTTCATGCGTAGCTCGGGAATTTCATGCGTAGCTCGGGAATTTCATGCGTAGCTCGGGAATTTCACGCGTAGCTCGGGAATTTCATGCGTAGCTCGGGAATTTCATGCGAAGCTCGAGAATTTCATGCGTAGCTCGAGAATTTCATGCGTAGCTCGAGAATTTCATGCATGGCTCGGGAATTTCATGCATAGTCATGCTTCGCTCATAAATTGCAAGAATGGACATGCATAGCTCGTGAATTTCATACAGCAGCAGCAGCGCTGAACTTCGACAGGATCTAATACCAGGTTCAAAGTTCAAATATTCAAGAAGCGATTATTGTTAGACTTTATTTCGATTGAGCAAGTCGTAGCAAAACGATCACTTACACGAGTGGCAGTGTCAAAAATAGAAGAATAGCTTTTAAGACTGAATTTTAACGGCACCAGATTAGATAGTTAGTTAGTTTAACCCCTTCCCCGGCAGAAACGTGTATACTCGTTTTCACAAAATGTTCTTTATTCAGTCGTCGACGAGTATACTCGTCTAAAACCGCACCTTCAAAAACCAGCTACATACGTATATACTCGTTGATTTTGAGCCTTTGTAAGCCATTCTACGTGTGAAACGAGGATTCTCGTCAAATTGTACGCCTGGCAGAGGCGATAGGGTAGAGCTGTGGGATTTCAAGTACATTAATTGTTACTAGACTTGCTCAAACAGCCATTGCCGTCGGATGGGTGTTGTTTGCCTCCACATTGGCATTCATTTTTCGTAGCATTTTCAAGTGTCACACCCCAAAGGTCAAGTTCAAAGAAAGATAGTGAATATGAACCTTCCCTCAGAAGCTTGAATACTGCTGATAACTCTGCCAGTTCATCAGACAATAACTATTTCTGGACAATGGATCATTTCTCGACATCAGACAATGACTATTTCACTCATTTTTGCCGACAAAGGTATTTTCAAAATATAAAGTTAACCACAAAAATGGGAAGAAAAAATAATTAAAAATTGTTTTCATAACCAGCACCAACAATACTATATAGAACCAAAATGAAAAAATTAGTCTGAAAAAGAAACGTTTTTAACAAAAAAATTGTTGGGAAGGGGTTAAGCCTCCCTACCCGCAGCAACAAATGCGATCCAAAGAGAGTAAGGAAGAAGGCACCATTTAGTATGGAGTTAAGGGAACGTGGAATCTATGCAGAAATGGCATAGAAACAGTAAGCTAAGAAAGAAGTTCATGAAACAAGATCAAAGTTGAAGAAGAAAGTAGTAGGTGTTGAAAAAACAGGACAGCAGTGAACCGACAGCAGATGGTTCTTAACATAACAAAAGCATTTTATTTCAACAAAAAGAAGGCCTACCTAACTCTCGGCTCGGGCCCTCACATTGTCCCCCTGGGAGCGCTAATTCCCATAGATACAATAGTTGTATCCCCCTGAGGGGGTTTAACGGCACCAGTGAGGGCTGTTAGCAAATGTACAATAAAATTAACGTCAAAATTCAGAGGCAGTATTTTATCATTCAGATCGCAAGAAGAATATTACAATAAAAAATACAGATTTGGGCAGAGGTAGACCCTGTAGAATAATCTGTACAAAATTTTCTTAATTAAATATCAATGGCGAAAATTTTCCAACGCTAGAATTAGCTAGCAAAAAAACAATTTTATTTTAAACTATAAGCATATAACGTATAAAAATAAGGACGTTTGTGAAAAATTAACTGGATTCTGAGCTCAGAATGACGCAATGTAGTGTAGAATTGATAACAACCTACACGGTTTGACTATTTCAAACGAAATATTCTATTACGCTGAAAATTTGAAATAATTTTCTTCGTTTTTCAATTTAAGGAAAAACTTCGAGACCTTTGGTGAGAGTTCTATAGCACCCAACACCGAAATTAAAAAATAATATTATATTCCTAAAAAATAATTGGAATTTGATGTCCTTTTAATCGAAACTATTACCTATATCAAAAAATTTAACCCATTAACGTTTACACTTTTTTACTCATAGTACCGTTATCACAACCAACGTCGTTAAACTGGCACCGGCATAATGTAGTCACCGACATCACAACGAGGAAGTGACTGCCACTCGACAAAGAATTTCGAAGAACACATTAGGGCACAACGTTCACAAGGAATAAAATAATTTAGAGCTGTTTATGAAAGTGAATTTTGAAATCGATTTTGACGGTAAAGGGGGAATGAAAAGCGGTTCCCATGACGTATTGGTGATCACGATTGAGACGAGCAATATGCAGGATAGGGAAGTGGGCAGTAGGAGAAACAAGGAGTAGGAGGGCAGTTTCACAGCGAATATACAGTGTCACAAATAATTGTACTCATTCCTGGATGATCACTCTTTTATTTTCTATCTTTGTTTCAGGTGCAAGAATTTTTTTACGGTGCAATTTTTCGGAATTAAATGCTCTTTTCATTGATTTAACTCATAAGCCTTTTGTATATGTCAATAAACATTTACGTCAAAATAAAATGCATGATTACTGCGCTGGCAAAGAGTGTGCACATTTCCTTGTAATATCCTGTAATAACTGTGATTGAGAAGAAATGATGGGTTATTGACCATTCGGCCCCCATATGACCTAGTGGCGACCAGTGAAAACTAGAAAGAAGTGTGAGTGCAATGATTACTCCATTAGCTCTTCCTAAGCGAAAATCAGCCATAAACACATATGTTTCATTGACATCAGGATCAAACACATAGTGAAAAACAAACACATTTCACAGAAAAATGCGACCACATTGCGAAGGAAAAGACGCAAGCTGGAAATGGGGGAAAAAGAAACTTCGAGTGGGAGAGAATCGGCCTGAAAAGATGAAGCCCCGCATAAAAGTCCCTCAAGTTTTGTACGGCGTACATCAATCAACAGAAAAGGTGAGGTCGCAGAAATGGAAGTGTCAGCTCATTAGTGTCAGAGCAGAGATGCAGCACACCGCAATAACCACGTATTGCGGAAACCACATCCGACAGTGCGATAGATGACAGAGTACAAAAATATTCAATAGATGCAAAAACTATCCTGAGCCCCACTCAAATCAGTGAGGGGCACAGAGCAATTTTTCACGGACAGCTCTTGAGTTCACAGCGCCGCTAACGAGCTTAAAACTTCTGTCACCCGTAACATATATACCAATAAAAATATTAGTTACAGCTTAACGTACATGAATTCCACCAGCTTATTGGGTCAATTACCGCACTAATGAGAAGTTACATTAGAGCAAACGGAAGGCCTGTTCATTATTGACTGCATCAGCTTCGTCTTGTAATCATACCGTTTAGGTAGGCTGCTATTAAAATGACGTGTTATCAACGCATGACTTGACAGATATGATAGTTAACGTAATTTTGCACATGTAAAAACTGAGTTTTTAGAGCTTTGTCACTAAACATGAATTAAAATACATAGTTTCCTCTTTTTTGAGTATCTTCGTAGTCAGAAAAATCTCCGATTCACTGAAGTCATTCTTTTAAACCAAGGCATCAGTGCAAGACCTGAAGACCTCAGTTGCCGACAACGCTAAGGCCTGAAGACCTCAGTTGCCGACAACGCTAAGGCCTGAAGACCTCAGTTGCCGACAACGCTAAGGCCTGAAGACCTCAGTTGCCGACAACGCTAAGGCCTGAAGACCTCAGTTGCCGACAACGCTAAGGCCTGAAGACCTCAGTTGCCGACAACGCTAAGGCCTGAAGACCTCAGTTGCCGACAACGCTAAGGCCTGAAGACCTCAGTTGCCGACAACGCTAAGGCCTGAAGACCTCAGTTGCCGACAACGCTAAGGCCTGAAGACCTCAGTCGCCGACAACGCTAAGGCCTGAAGACCTCAGTTGCCGACGACGCTAAGGCCTGAAGACCTCAGTTGCCGACGACGCTAAAACCTGAAAACCTCGGTTGCCGACGACGCTAAGGCCTGAAGACCTCAGTCGCCGACAACGCTAAGGCCTGAAGACCTCAGTTGCCGACGACGCTAAGGCCTGAAGACCTCAGTTGCCGACGACGCTAAAACCTGAAAACCTCGGTTGCCGACGACGCTAAGGCCTGAAGACCTCAGTTGCCGACGACGCTAAGGCCTGAAGACCTCAGTTGCCGACGACGCTAAGGCCTGAAGACCTCAGTTGCCGACGACGCTTAGGCCTGAAGACCTCAGTTTCCGACGACGCTAAGGCCTGAAAACCTCAGTTGCCGACGACGCTATGGCCTGAAGATAAGCGGAAGACTAGAGCAGCTAGCATGTCTGTATCGCAGCAAATGCCCTTCGAGGCGTTGAAGTCTTCAGATCCACCGGCTAACGGCCCAATTTCCTCAGTGGGACGAGGCAACTAACCTGCCCCAAAAAAGCTGAGGAGTTCATCTGAACTCCTAATGTTCGAGCATTAGAGTTACATCAGTTTTCGGTGACCTGGAAAAGAGTAACTTCTGGCGACGTTGCGCAGGTTTCTTACGGCATGTTTGTGAACAGTACGTTGAAAAATGTTTTAAAACGATTATACTAGAACACTTTATTTTGAGTAATTCTGAGTGCTTTCGACAGTGATGTATCATAGTAATAAAAGATAACAGCGCACAAAAATAATCATAGACCACATAGATTCGTAGAAAATGCACGAAGAAACTTTATATATCCATCTAACTCCAAAGTAAGGGTGGCCGATCATCATAACTCGAATAATGCTTCTCTCAGTGCTCTAAAATATTTGTAGCTAAATTAGGAACACAATCCTAACGTACAATTCTCAACCGACCACACATGCGTTGCAAAACCTGGCACAGCACAGAAGCCGCATGTGAGAGACTGATGAGACAATTCCAACGGGACTCGTGGCTTCCATCCAAGCTAAGTTTTGGTTCCTCAAGTTTCTGCGGGCAATCTAATGCCAGTATGTTCCTTCCCTCAAACAATCGTACACAACAGCAGAGTTCTGCATTGTTCGAACAGAACTCAGAACTTAATGGAATTCCGAAGCCAAGCAGTCACACGCCTGCAAATGTTATGTATCACCTGATCAGGAGCGATTGGCCCGTCACAGAGGAATTTCATAATCAGAGATTTAGAG
Source organism: Morinoia aosen (assembly GCA_030386875.1). NCBI lineage: Eukaryota > Metazoa > Arthropoda > Malacostraca > Amphipoda > Talitridae > Morinoia > Morinoia aosen. The sequence continues at coordinate 2,421,938 of CM059571.1, forward strand.
GACGAATTTTATCACCAGCCAAGGGCAGGACGACTGATTTGAACACCATGGATTCGGAGCTCAAGCAATTTCCTCCAAACGTAATATTCTGAGTGGAAATCCGGGCGAGAAACCATCTTTTTCAAAAATATTCTAAGCCTACCACGCTGCTGTCGCGCTGCAGCTCACCTATCGAACTAATAAATACATGCCCCAAGGCCTACTGCAGACTGCACCGCCTTCTGCAGGCTGCACTGCCTTCTGCAGACTGCACTGCCTTCTGCAGACTGCACTGCCTTCTGCAGACTGCTCTGCCTTCTGCAGACTGCACTGCCTTCTGTAGGCCCCACTGCCATCTGCAGACTGATCTGAATACTGCAGACTGCTCTGAATACTGCAGACTGCACCGCCTTCTGCAGACTGCACCGCCTCCTGCAGACTGCACTGCCTTCTGTAGGTCCCACTGCCTTCTACAGACTGCACTGAATACTGCAGGCTGCACCGCCTTCTGCAGACTGCACTGCCTCCTGCAGACTGCACTGCCTCCTGCAGACTGCACCGCCTCCTGCAGACTGCACTGCCTTCTGTAGGCCCCACTGCCATCTGCAGACTGATCTGAATACTGCAGACTGCTCTGAATACTGCAGACTGCACCGTCTTCTGCAGACTGCACCGCCTCCTGCAGACTGCACCGCCTCCTGCAGACTGCACCGCCTCTTGCAGACTGCACTGCCTTCTGTAGGCCCCACTGCAGTCTGCAGACTGCACTGAATACTGCAGACTGCACCGCCTTCTGCAAACTGCAGACTGCTCTGCAAACTGCAGACTGCTCAGGAAACTGCAGACTGCGCTGAATACTCCAGACTGCGCTGAATACTCCAGACTGCGCTGAATACTCCAGACTGCGCTGAATACTCCAGACTGCGCTGAATACTCCAGACTGCGCTGAATACTCCAGACTGCACTGCCTTCTGTAGGCCCCACTGCCTTCTGCACTCTGCTGAGTTGCGAGACTAATCTGTTAAGCGGCTACAATCTTCAATTTTGTGTATTTCCCAATAAAATTTGGTCAATAAGACCACCCAGCATCCAGCAGCCCAACCTACAGAGTCATCAGGTGCTGGGTAGTTTCACGGCCAACATTCCAGTTTGCTGCGAACATTTCAGTTTGCTGCGAACATTTCAGTTTGCTGCGAACATTTCAGTTTGCTGCGAACATTTCAGTTTGCTGCGAACATTTCAGTTTGCTGCGAACATTTCAGTTTGCTGCGAACATTTCAGTTTGCTGCGAACATTTCAGTTTGCTGCGGCCCAAACTCAACTTAGAGAAGTAAAACAATCTACAGACGCATGCGAGCTGCCCCCACCGTCCCGGTCCTGTAGGGCGGAAAATTAGTTCATCTTTTAATTCATAATCGGCTTTTTCAAATGCAGTTACCTCAATAACGCTTGACTATATAATTTAAATAATTTATTCGGCAATGTTTTCGTGAAAGCATTACTTAGAGCTGTTACAATTGACAGATTGAGAATAAAACAACTTGTGACTTAAGGGCGTAAGCACAAATTTCGCCATTAATGGCCAGCGAATTATTCATAGGAAAACGATGCATGGCTGGGACACGGACTCTGCGCGATGTTTGCTTCAAAGCGCCTCGATATTTCGCAGGTTACGTACAGAAAACAAGACCTAAATATACAGTAGAGGCAGGCGGCGCGGGCCAACAACAAATCTTGGGGCTGCTTTGAAGTGCAGGGGAGTGGCGGCGGCTCATAATTGGGTGCAGGTATGGGCTTGATCACGTTGGCTTTGAACCAGAAAACTGCCCTCAGCAGCAGGTGTCAGCCCAACTGGAGCCCTACGAAAAACATTCCGCTGAAATCGGCCTCACCGCTCATGCAACGCAAGCACTGAAACGAGTATTTTGCATCAAAAGCTGGTATTGGCTCGTTCATAGTCCCGTGTGCACACAACCATGAAAATAAGAATTCATGTAACAAGTACCCGAAGTGACAGATCAAAATGGACTGGAATAACGTATTTCTGCCCAATTCTGCCCGCTCTAGTTCATGTAGGGAAACGACTAAGCTGCTCTCACGACTATGGCTGGATTTGTGTAATGGAAACCAGCCGTTTTTCTGAGGCCATACTTCAGCGGCGCCATAACATCGCGACACGAAAACAAGGTGCTGAGATTTGGCGTCCATCAGCGATGAACGCGAAAGATATTTCCAGGGCTTCGACAGAAGTTGTTTGCAGTTCAACTTAAATGGAGGGCATCGCTCGCCTTCAGTCCAGCCGCCGAGCTCAACGAGGTGCAGTGAGGCTGTGCGAACACACACCCGGTGTCCTCTCAAACTTTTATTCAGCAGCTCGTGAGGGTTAACGTGTTCACTTGCAGTGTCCTGCTGCCAGGGAAATGAAGTTCTCACGTCAGATTTCTTCAACAAAAGAATCGAGTTTTATTTTTACCTCCTCCTAGTCTTAGGACTAGTCAATGATATCTGGAAGTTGAGTTAACGGTGACGAAAAGAGAGATTAGTTCTCGACTCGAGATATGTTACTAAATGATCTCAGCTGTCACAGTTTTCATGAATAAAGTGAATCGTTCCTTGTGCATGTGAGCTAATTATCCATGAAGTAGATTAAAATATAGAAGTGCACTTCAAACTTGAAATTATAGAAAAATTTGAGATCTAATTCTCAAAAATATTGAGCACATGGATATTTCGACAATACAATGTGTAAAACTCACGAATAATATTACCGAATAAAACCACTTAATTACAGAACTAGATTTTCATAGCGCACACATTCGTGCGAAACGAACAAAATTGAACGAGCATTCGATTCGACACAATTTTAAAACCACAATCAGCACGGAGAAAAATATCCGTTACTCTCCTCATCAGGACTCACGCGCCGCTCTGCAAAATAGTCCTGTCTTTTGAGTGAGACATGGTCGATGGGATCCCACATTCACACCGAAATTAAAACAGGATCAGCCCCGTAATTTGGCGAGTTTTAAACCTTTACAGAAGACATTTTGACATGAAGGTGTCAGTTGGATTAGCTCGTGGAAAGCTCAGTTAAAGTAGGAGTGTTCGGTGCAAAAGTTATGACAGTGCAAAAGTTATGACAGTGCAAAAGTTATGACAGTGCAAAAGTTATGACAGTGCAAAAGTTATGACAGTGCAAAAGTTATGACAGTGCAAAAGTTATGACAGTGCAAAAGGTATGACAGTACAAACTTTATGACAGCTCTGGCGGCTGGTGCGCCGGGCAGTGACCACCAACTAAAAATCAAAATTATGAAAGCCAGTAGAAATAAAATGCAATAATTTTCACCCTTACCATTTTTTAACAATTTTCAGATGGTGTGTCGAGCATTAGGTTTTCTCAGAACTGAAAAAATTGGTATTTAAAATTATTTTTCCATATTTTCTCACCTCTTTCTATAGTGCGTCTAAAGCATTTTTCCCTTTAATTACTGTAGTTTTTACAATAGCTAGTTTTTTATTTATATTCAATATATTTATTTTCGGTAGCATTTATAAATAAGTGCATTGTGTATTACTCAATACATCATGTTGATGTTTATCAATGAGAGCAATATTACACATATTGATGTGTTCAGAACCATCACACAGCGGCCACCCAAGTTTTCAGCATCAACGTACAACTTGTGTTCTGATCGGTTTAATTTTTTTTTAAATTCAACTTCAATCAGGAAAATTTATTTCGTTCACATACACACCAATTAGAAACACGGATATTCGCTATAACAAATTCGTTGAATTTCTAAAAAAAAATTCGGAAGCAAATCCTAACATGTGATCAACCATGAGCAACCCTGAGTTTTGAAATCGATAACTCATTCGTTTAAAGAAAAATATTAATAATTTTATCAATAAACGCATGGAATTCGATCATACCTAGTGTTAACTCAATCCAGACGTTATTTATCAGATATTTCTTTAACTTATTACAATTGTATGCATTTTCTTCACAAATCAGTCTTCATAGACCGCTTTCACTTGGAAGAACGCAAAGCTAATCCGAAGCATATGTTGCACCGATTGCAAAGTGGCACGCAACATGTGCTGGATAGATAAGCTGGTCACACATATTCGTACCGTACGATACGACCCGAGTCTGAATAAAAACCAATATTGCACTTGGCAATCTGCTGCACGCACGCCACAGCTGCACCGATGCACCGAATATACAAGTCATGCTTCAATTAACCAGTCACCTGTGTTGGTAAAGCGAGCGTGGCCAGTGAGGAGAATTTTAATCCCTACTTACAACTAGGGCACAACACTTCGATTCATATTGGTGAATGAAGCAATGCATAAGAAAACTATTTACAGTGCCGCATGCAAACACGAATCATCAGCACTGAAAACTAAACTCGCAAAGCTGCACCCCATACAGGCATTGACTGGAGAAATAGCTGTGTCATTGCGTCTGTTATCCAAATTTTGGCTAGCCTTTCATCACAAAAATGGTGAAGCACAAGCTCACAGTAAACGGTCTCCACGTCGACCACGTCGAAAATTTTGTTCGAACACAAGCTGTTCTCAAGTGATTGGACAAGGCATCTAGTATTTATAAAACGGTATAATTATTTCATACTGTTTTCTATGCATTTGATAGTCGCTTCTACAATTAAGACCAGGCTTCCCCTACTCGGCTCAGGTACCAGGAGCTACGTGCAGGCTGGGTCGCCAGACTTGACGCTCTCGTTAAAATTATCTAACTTTTCCCGTAAAATTTAGCAGTGAAAACCATTCAGCATCTGTTAACTCTACAGGGTGGCCAGAGGGTAGGTAATTCTTTATGGAATGTATTCTTTGAGAAAAAGCCAAGTTAACAAAATTTGGAAAAAACAGTGTCAAACCTGCCGGTGCAGGCCGCTGCTGAGCACTCCATAATGCAGTGGGGTTCTTAACTTTTCCTGGCAGTGACCCAAAATCTGCCCAAAATAAAATTTTCATTTATAATATTCTTTCTAAAAGAGGTTACTGTAGGTTAACACGATCAGGTTGCACAAGCCCTTAGCGACCCAATGAAATGGCTTGGCGACCCAACTTTGTGCCGCGGCCCAAGGGTCAACATTTACTGGCCTAATACAGGTATGCATGCTCTTGTGAGCTGCCATTTATTACCCTAGTAAGGTCAAGAACCACTGCCCTAATGGGAGGCACTGGGGGCAGGTTGAGGAGGCACTGGGGGCAGGTTGAGGAGGCACTGGGGGCAGGTTGAGGAGGCACTGGGGGCAGGTTGAGGAGGCACTGGGGGCAGGTTGAGGAGGCACTGGGGGCAGGTTGAGGAGGCACTGGGGGCAGGTTGAGGAGGCACAGCACCGCTACGAGGCAGTAGCAGTACGTAAATCCACCTGAAGATTTTAAAGAGGATCTTTCCAGCGCACGAACTACGGACGGCGCACGCGAGACGTCCAGCACAGCGTCGAACAAACAAAGGCAAAATAAAGAATTTCAAGACCCGTGCGCTGCGGCGTGTTAGCAAAACTATTCAAAGGCGCACAAATTCTCACCGCCGAACATTCCCGCTCGTGGAATTTCGTTCGAATAACTCAATGAGACTAATAAACCTTTGAAAATAGTTAAGAGTAGCACTTGGTTCGAAGAAACCTGGAACCCTACGTCGCTGATTTTACCACGTTATTACAATTCAAAGATTTTAAAAATGTACTAGGATAAAAATATGAAATGTATGTAGTATTATTCATTTCAACTTTCTCGAGACACATAAAATGTGATCCGAAAAGGGAGAAAAGAAAGGACCATTTAGTTAAAACTTCAGAAAACGGGAAATCTTTGCACAAAGTGTGTTTCCACACAGTATAGATGCCCTGCACATAGGGAGAACATGTCATTAATGGAGACGAAGAAAAAGAAGATGTGGCGAAGAAGGCATGAAAATTTAAAAAAGCGAGTGATCGCAAGAAATAGAATTACCAACAAAGGCCTCTTTTTCGATGAGGCAACCAATCAGTAAGCCTCAGAGGCAACCAGTCCGCACAACGTAGGACAGATAACGTAACTAACCTGAACTCAAATCCTCTCCTACGCCTCATGTGGGGACCTATTGCCTATCCTATGCCAGCTTAGGGGTAAAAAATTGAAACTTTCCTTAGCATTTCTTATTCCGTCGACACCACGTACGTTTAAGCAGTATTTGAGAAGCGATGGATAGCAAGCTAGAGCACAATACTCAGATACTCTCATCGCATAACTCAAGAGAAATCTTGAAAGCTTACTGTCCACAATTATGTGGAAAAGATAATCACGCAAAAACATTTAATATTAGGAACTAAAAGAGACTCTTCAGAGAACTTTAAAAGCATGAAATATATTCAATCCAGCAGCCCCCCGCTCCACTAAACCAAAGCCGTGTGAAGACGATACGAGCGCAGATGGAAGGCTCTACGTACGACATGAAGACGTCTGTCCACCTTTACAATACCTAATAATAATAAGCGATACCTTCTTACTTCAAGCGTTGCTTTCGGTTTGAAGAGCTACTCAGGCTTTATAGTTTCTCTCCAATCAAATTCTCAGGGTCGAGCTGTTGTGATAGAACTTCAATGCTTGGACTTGGCGCAGAAGTTGCAGTTCGTATCCTCCGTAGTTGGAATACAGCGCTAGACATCACGGAGCTTTTGAAAATAAAGTCTGTGCTTTAAAGATATATCACACTAATTCAACAGCAAAGTTAGTGCGTTAAATCTCTGATGAGTTATACACCATCGCGGATCAGGGAAAACTCCATGACTTGTACCGGCAACCGTCGTTGAGAAAGACATAATACGGCAACGGCTAAATACATAAATGGCCGAGTCCAAATTTACTACGCATCCAACTCGGCTTGGTCTTGGGCTTAGACGTCCTATGCAGAACTAAAGTTCAGTCCACAATTTTCGAACAAGGCGTCGACATCATAAGTTGCTTGGTGCTGCGACCTGAAAATGGTGTTGATCGAGAAATATGATAATTTTGAAATTAAGAGACCAGGTGTAGCGCCTCATCAAATTAAAAAACAATATTGGCTGCCGGTTGGAAGCGTGACTCGTTTCCTTATGCCTCTTCTAAAATTGAGGATGTCTGTAGACAATTTTAGAACTAATAACGCAATTGCAAACAAGTAATTTTTTCGAAAAAAGTTATATTTTGAATGGCCCGAAATTTAATCGACATTATCCAGACATTTTTTTCCCTTCAAAATAAAACACATAAATGCTAGTACACGTAGGATTTGTGCTGATATTATGTCTTTTTGGAAAGACTATTTTTATTCCTTTTTTTAATGAACAAAAGACAACAAAGAACAAGAAAGCTGAGTGGAACAATGAACAATAAATTACGTTTCCTGCTAACGATTTAATTTCGTAATTTAGACTAGACCAACGAGTATGTGCTGTAATGCAGAAGCTAAAGAGAATCCATTCTAAAGTAAAATTTAGCCAACATTTCCAGTGAAGTTACGAGTAAGCAACAACTGAGGGCTAAAAACAAGAAGTTCGTCATCAGTGCGACCAACGCAGAGCTCCTGCAGCACAACGGAGACTCGTGCTACAGAGCATTGATCCCTGCATACTTGAGAGGCAGGGGCAGGCCAATAAAGGCCAAACTAAACACGGATCACAGCGCTCTAACTGGCCAACATTAAAGTTCATGCTAAATATTTACCCACGGGTAGTTAATTGACGCCAAATGTAGATCTTAATGTGGACGCGTCGCACAAAGCGCGCTCAGGTAACAAAGAATAAGCTGAACATTTTATTTACGTGAGACAAGTCACATGTCGTCGGCTGGATAAAATTAGCGCGTCTGAAACCACCGCGAATACATTCAGAAAATGTCCATTTTGTAGACAATTTCATTTGAAGTTGAGAGCTAGGTAAACCTGACTCCGACCTCAGAGGCGTATGACTGATCAATAACGAGATATTTTAGGTCGATACAAAGAGCGCAATAGAGTGCGTACAGACTTAAATTGCCTTAAAACCACTCAAAAAATGCTCAAAAATGCAGCGAACTTGAGTGAGAGATTCCAAGCTGCACAACATTGCGGTGAGTGGGTTGCCAATAAAAATGTAGAAGCAATTACGGCAAGAAGATGAGCCTAAAAAAGAGAATTACAATTAACGGTGAAGTTCAGCTCAATCAAAGTGGCGGGACGTGAGACAATTAAAAGCGCAAGCCGATACGTTCACCGGCTGTTTGAAGTTCAAGCCAACAGCCGAACGAAAGCCCTTGGGATTCTCTTCCTCTCAATCCTCCATATATTTTTATAATTGACAACTACAATAGCAAGAAAAAGGCTCGTTAAAATCTCCCAATGATCCACACCAGGGTGGGAACAAGTTTTGAATTAAATGAGAGGCGCTGATATTGCAATTTCATCACTGGAAGTGTTAAAGATTCTCTGAAAACAATTAATTGGTCCCAAAGAAACTAGGTTCAGGACTCAGTTCAGAGCGCGGCCACAAATAGACGTAAGTTCCAATTAAGTTAACAGAAATAAGTCAAATCGCACTCGTAAAATTTAACGATTTCGGCGCAGTAGACGGGGCTCAATTGCAAAGTATATTCGTAAATTAAGTCTGCAGAAAGTAACCGAGCGCTTAGATATGCCGAATGAAATGAGATCAACACACAAAATTGTTGAGAATGTTTCACTAAGTCAGGCCAGACTGATAATATTCAGATGTACGAGCGCGAATATCAACTGAGAAATTGGAAATAAGCGAAAAATGCAATTAAAAATTGGGCAATGAAATGAAAAAGAGTAACGGAAGAAAAAAACGTAACGGAAGAAAAAAGGGTAACGGAAGAAAAAAGGGTAACGGAAGAAAAAAGGGTAACGGAAGAAAAAAAGGGTAACGGAAGAAAAAAAGGGTAACGGAAGAAAAAAGGGTAACGGAAGAAAAAAACGTAACGGAAGAAAAAAGGGTAACGGAAGAAAAAAGGGTAACGGAAGAAAAAAGGGTAACGGAAGAAAAAAAGGGTAACGGAAGAAAAAAAGGGTAACGGAAGAAAAAAAGGGTAACGGAAGAAAAAAAGGGTAACGGAAGAAAAAAAGGGTAACGGAAGAAAAAAAGGGTAACGGAAGAAAAAAAGGGTAACGGAAGAAAAAAGGGTAACGGAAGAAAAAAGGGTAACGGAAGAAAAAAGGGTAACGGAAGAAAAAAGGGTAACGGAAGAAAAAAGGGTAACGGAAGAAAAAAGGGTAACGGAAGAAAAAAGGGTAACGGAAGAAAAAAGGGTAACGGAAGAAAAAAGGGTAACGGAAGAAAAAAGGGTAACGGAAGAAAAAAAGGGTAACGGAAGAAAAAAGGGTAACGGAAGAAAAAAGGGTAACGGAAGAAAAAAGGGTGATGGAAGAAAAAAGGGTAACGGAAGAAAAAAGGGTAACGGAAGAAAAAAAGGGTAACGGAAGAAAAAAGGGTAACGGAAGAAAAAAGGGTAACGGAAGAAAAAAGGGTAACGGAAGAAAAAAGGGTAACGGAAGAAAAAAGGGTAACGGAAGAAAAAAGGGTAACGGAAGAAAAAAGGGTAACGGAAGAAAAAAGGGTAACGGAAGAAAAAAGGGTAACGGAAGAAAAAAGGGCAACGGAAGAAAAAAGGGCAACGGAAGAAGAAAGGGTAACGGAAGAAAAAAGGGTAACGGAAGAAAAAATGGTAACGGAAGAAAAAAGGGTAACGGAAGAAAAAAGGGTAACGGAAGAAAAAAGGGTAACGGAAGAAAAAAGGGTAACGGAAGAAAAAAGGGTAACGGAAGAAAAAAGGGTAACGGAAGAAAAAAGGGTAACGGAAGAAAAAAGGGTAACGGAAGAAAAAAGGGTAACGGAAGAAAAAAGGGTAACGGAAGAAAAAAGGGTAACGGAAGAAAAAAGGGTAACGGAAGAAAAAAGGGTAACGGAAGAAAAAAGGGTAACGGAAGAAAAAAGGGTAACGGAAGAAAAAAGGGTAACGGAAGAAATAAGGGTTACGGAAGAAATAAGGGTTACGGAAGAAATAAGGGTTGCGGAAGAAATAAGGGTTACGGAAGAAAAAAGGGTTACGGAAGAAAAAAGGGTAACGGAAGAAAAAAGGGTAACGGAAGAAAAAAGGGTAACGGAAGAAAAAAGGGTAACGGAAGAAAAAAGGGTAACGGAAGAAAAAAATGTAATGGAAGAAAAAAGGGTAACGGAAGAAATAAGGGTTACGGAAGAAATAAGGGTTACGGAAGAAAAAGAGTAACGGAAGAAAAAAGAGTAACGGAAGCAAAAAGAGTAACGGAAGAAAAAAGAGTAACGGAAGAAAAAAGGGTAACGGAAGAAAAAAGGGTAACGGAAGAAAAAAGGGTAACGGAAGAAAAAAATGTAATGGAAGAAAAAAGGGTAACGGAAGAAATAAGGGTTACGGAAGAAAAAGAGTAACGGAAGAAAAAAGAGTAACGGAAGAAAAAAGAGTAACGGAAGGGAAAAGAGTAACGGAAGAAAAAAAAGTAACGGAAGGGAAAAGAGTAACGGAAGGGAAAAGAGTAACGGAAGAAAAAAGAGTAACGGAAGGGAAAAGAGTAACGGAAGGGAAAAGAGTAACGGAAGGGAAAAGAGTAACGGAAGGGAAAAGAGTAACGGAAGAAAAAAGAGTAACGGAAGGGAAAAGAGTAACGGAAGGGAAAAGAGTAACTGAAGGGAAAAGAGTAACGGAAGGGAAAAGGGTATCGGGGGAAAAGGTAACGGAATGAAAAACAAAAAGAAACAGTAACGAAAGGAAAAAAGGGTACAGCCAGCTATAACAACAGCAAAAGTAATGAAGAAAGTGCCATCAAAATAGTAACAAAAATTTTGACAACAACAGCTTTTCCAAATTGCAACAATAGCAACAATAACAGATTAGATTCTAGGTTAGTTTAAGCCTCCCTAAACTCTACAAAAAAGAGTGTATCGAAGAGAGGAAAGAGGAAGGCACCATTTAGTATGGATATTAGGGAATGGGGAATCTATGCAGAAGGGGAATAGAAACAGTAAGTTGTGAAAAAGTTAATGAAACAAGTTCAAGAAGAAAGTAGTAGGTGCTGAAATACAGGACAGCAGTGACCCGAAAAAGGTGGTCCTTAGCATAGCAAAAAATACTTTATTCCAACAAAAAGAAGGCCTACCTAACTCTCTGCTCGGGCCCTCACACATTTCCCCCTGGGAGCGCTAACTCCCGTAGATACAATAGTTGTGTCCCCTGAGGCGTAGCAACAATAACAATTTTCCGGATAACGTCAGAGACATTAGCAACACGGGAAGCCAGACAAACAGAAAATTACCATTTTAGAGGCAATTAGTCAAGATCTTAAAAGAGATTCATGAGGCGCTTGAGAAGCTTTACTTACTCTCTGACTTATTCATTAATTCTACATAAACTCAATATTCTCAATCCATAGTCAAGTCTGAGGCGACATTGTAAGAGTAAGGTAAATTTGGGTCTGAAGTACCGTAGATTTAGACTGAGTGTGTCATGACAACTTCAAGTGTGTCATGTGACGCATAAAAATATAGTTTTACCTTCATGACAAACGATCGTATGCCGGATTTGTGACGCACGTTTGACATTTGAATGTGTCAAAAACGCCTCTACTTTCCTCAGTTTGACCGCCTCGCTGTTCGCCCACGGAGGCGAGGACCCAACTTTTCACATCGATCTCTAATTGGCTATGTTTTTATGTCATCAACTTTTTCCAAAACGTGGCGAGCATTTGTCATCAGCGTAAAAATGGTAAAATAACGAGCAAATAGAGCAAAACTGCACAGCAACATAAGTAGAGATATGTTATGTCGAAGTCCCTTGCTTGATACATCGTAGATTTTCTGGAAGTTTGCATAGATGGGGACAAAGACGAGTGATGGCCAATGGAAAGAATTGTAGGACCGGTTAACAGCTCCCGACGAACGCCATCGCCCAGTGATTGATTACACCAGCAAATAAGCGACCGTGTTTTACAAAAGTGAAACTTGAAAATGAATTCAACATCGAATCAAAAGAAAAACCAAGCAGGAATACGGGAATTTTAAATATAATTATTTGGTTTGATGAGCATGGAGGACGTGTTTAAGGGAAAACGTTTTATGTCACTGAAAGCTATCACTCTGGAAAAATAAATTCTACCGTTACCGAAAACAGGAAAACATGAAAACGAAATTATTGTAATCATGCTCGTCAAATACTGCAACAATACAAAAGCAATAGCGAGAAATCGAGTAAATCAGAGACCTCCACTGGAGCTTTCAATCTCTATCCACTTGGCACAAATAAAAATATACGTCCTCTTCTAAAATATATCAAGCAGCCGCGTACACTCCACTAGTCAGCCCACAGGATGCGAGTTCATCTCCCGGACACACTCATTACCGACCTTTGTCCTCCAGTCAACAGAGAGTCGTCTACAAAAATTCCGTTCCTAGCTCAATATCGTAGCGGGCTCGTCAGTAATGAAGGTATATGCAACCTGACTGTCACTCGTACCCTGTACGCTACTCGGCTCTGCGACGCTCACATAAAATTGTCAACAAATTATTTGTGAGAAATCATTTTGGGAGCGCTGAACTTCAAGCAAAATATTTATCAATTTAAAACGCAAGATTAAAAGTTCCCTGAAAATTATTCTCACCACACTTCTAAAACCGCCTTTAATTCAACATCGAACGTGACCAGAAAACGCAAAATTAAAGATGAAGCGGAGAAACTATTTGTACCGCAAATTGAAGACCAACTAAACTGTGCGTCAAAAGTGACAAGATTAGAAAGTTAATAAGAAGCTCGAACAGCTATCTTCTTTGCGGACACCAACACGCAGAGCAAAAGGTGCCTTACTGGCACCCTCAAGCAGCTTATCGACAAGGCAGCTTATGTGAACAGCAACATCTCCACTCTTCGCAATGGTCCGAGAGTTCCTAATTTTTATTTCACCACGCACCCCTAAAGAAATTTCATTCGAACCTCCCACCCCCTTACATAAAACTGCCAGCAAAATAGCTAAGATCTTCCTGGAATATCGTCTCGCACCCCAGGTTGAAAACCCCTGCTTTAGACTGTTGGAACACTATTTGATACAACACCATACATTCCAACGTAATCGTTATCAACACATTTTTGAAACGGTTCTACAGTTCTTGAATTCCCTGAAAAATAGAGCACATCGTAGAGTTAAGCTCACAGAAATGTCCGGTTACACAGTTCTTTCATTTCCTGAAAAATTGAACATCTCGTAGAATTAAGCTCAAAGAATTGTTTTTTACCATCTGGAGGAAGAGCAATTGGCTCAAGACGTCGAAAACGAGGAGCAAAGCAGCGAAACTACGGAACCATTTGCCCGAGCAGCTCGGATTCGAAGCGACGCCGCACGCATAAGTAACGCGCGGTCCACGTCAGAGGCATCAGTGGAGTCCAGAGTGGAGCTGGAGCAGAAATTGAGTGCCCGCCATGACACAGCGGCGCATGAGCCGAAGTTCAAGTGAGCGCTCGTGTATTTACGACGAGGACTCGAGATCAGCAACTCGAGATCAGCAACTCGAGATCAGCAACTCGAGATCAGCAACTCGAGATCAGCAACTCGAGATCAGCAACTCGAGATCAGCAACTCGAGATCAGCAACTCGAGATCAGCAACTCGAGATCAGCAACTCGAGATCAGCAACTCGAGATCAGCAACTCGAGATCAGCAACTCGAGATCAGCAACTCGAGATCAGCAACTCGAGATCAGCAACTCGAGATCAGCAACTCGAGATCAGCAACTCGAGATCAGCAACTCGAGATCAGCAACTCGAGATCAGCAACTCGAGATCAGCAACTCGAGATCAGCAACTCGAGATCAGCAACTCGAGATCAGCAACTCGAGATCAGCAACTCGAGATCAGCAACTCGAGATCAGCAACTCGAGATCAGCAACTCGAGATCAGCAACTCGAGATCAGCAACTCGAGATCAGCAACTCGAGATCAGCAACTCGAGATCAGCAACTCGAGATCAGCAACTCGAGATCAGCAACTCGAGATCAGCAACTCGAGATCAGCAACTCGAGATCAGCAACTCGAGATCAGCAACTCGAGATCAGCAACTCGAGATCAGCAACTCGAGATCAGCAACTCGAGATCAGCAACTCGAGATCAGCAACTCGAGATCAGCAACTCGAGATCAGCAACTCGAGATCAGCAACTCGAGATCAGCAACTCGAGATCAGCAACTCGAGATCAGCAACTCGAGATCAGCAACTCGAGATCAGCAACTCGAGATCAGCAACTCGAGATCAGCAACTCGAGATCAGCAACTCGAGATCAGCAACTCGAGATCAGCAACTCGAGATCAGCAACTCGAGATCAGCAACTCGAGATCAGCAACTCGAGATCAGCAACTCGAGATCAGCAACTCAAGATCAGCAACTCGAGATCAGCAGCTCGAGATCAGCAGCTCGAGATCAGCAGCTCGAGATCAGCAGCTCGAGATCAGCAGCTCGAGATCAGCAGCTCGAGATCAGCAGCTCGAGATCAGCAGCTCGAGATCAGCAGCTCGAGATCAGCAACAAGAGATCAGCAACTCGAGATCAGCAACTGCTTAAGTAGGTCGTTTCCCGTAATCTACGGCATCCTTGTGCCTCGAAAAATTTTTACACGCAAATTTAAATGAAAACACAACTGTCGGTATCCTGATACGTGCACCACGTAGCGCAATGAGCCACAAAAAAGGCATGAGCACAACATTGTAGTGAATAATATTAGAGACGTAACTGATAATTGCCACTACCTTTAGCAATTCTGCACTATTTTATTCAATAAATTATTTTTTAAACAAATACGCATACTCGTAAATGAAACATCCCTGCAAAAATGTGATTTTCAAAGAAAATCGTCACAAAGGCGTTTTTACTGTAGCTGAGATTGGAAATCAGCAGAGGGATGAAGACCGAACATCAAAAACAGTGATACGAGGATTGGAAAATCAATCTTTGGCCGATAAAAAATGGAAGGGAGAACAATACAAGACCCAAGCACTCTTTATAAATGGTTCCATAAAAGGTAACGCAGGGTAACCAAAGCACCGCTGCTACACAGACGCTTACAGACACAATCGATACAATCAATTATCACCCAGCACCAAAAAATATACTTTCTATCATGAAAGACCTCAAAATCAACAACACAGATAACTTGAAACATATCCCTGCAAAGTTTGTATCATTAATTTCCAGTAGAGTTCTCGTCAGAATTCGATGCAAAAAAATGTTGGCTAACACAACAATAAGAGACGCACGGAAGACTAAAATACTATCTGCAAGCTCCTCGGCATTACAGGCACATACGATGTATCACATTCGGCTGCAGAGCACGCAGCCTCCAAGTGCAGGCAGTTTATGTCGACTTCCGAGTCGCTGATTTCAATTTTTACCCAAGTTTGCTTGTTTGTTTGAATGACTTCAATCGCTAGAAAAATATTTCAGCTTACTTCAGCACACAGGACTAGTAAATTGTAGCCTCTAATTAAACGTGCTTCACTGTGCGACTGGCAGGATTTTGTAACTTCCACTACAGCATTGCGAGAGAGTCAACAAACCAAGAATAGCCTTTTTGCTTGACACATACACTCACACAAACGCGTCGTGCGCTGGCAATACTCAGACATCATTAGTTTACTTAGATAATTACAAGGTATAAACATATGGGTCATGAATTCATCACATTATCAGCCCCACAACATTTACTCGAAACAACAAACACGTCTCTGGCATCACACTTGGACGTTTACCATCCAAAAAATTGCGGCTCGTGATATCAAAGTAGATCATTTTCGAATTTTTTACAGCGGTGGAATTTCTTCTGAATTAGAGACTACCTAGCCCTTAATAAGCCTAGATTATAATAGTACAACATAATGTGCACCTCAATCTATTTTCACAAACGTCTTTATTTACAACATAATTTGCATTTCGAAATATTTTCACAAAGTTGATCGTTCAGTCGCACTGGCTAAGACTTCACTACACAGCATGAACTCTGACATCTGAAGCAGCACTCGAGCACGCTGTCAAGACGCGTTCGAAGCGAAGCTCGCAGCAGCGCAGAAGGGCACGCGCTGCCTCACGCCTGCAAATGCGGCTCTGGAGCAATACACGCGAGAAAAGAGACGCGTTTGGGAACTGCATCGATTGCCAATGGTATTAAATCACAGCTTCCTCCTCGCATGCCACCTTCATGGGCTCGCCTGTCCCACCTTAAACATTTCGACGAGCTCTCAACGTCGAAGTCCTCAAAAGCAGTACCTAAATCTCACGAAAAAGCATGGATTTTCGTGGGGTAACCCTAATCACTGGTCATAAACAAGCAAAAATTGTTGTGAAAATATCACAGTCGTTGGGCAAAGTTGAAAGGCGAGGCTGAAACTCGTAAATGTGATTGCGAAAAATACATACTGTATATGTTCTGATTATTATTATTGTTTGAGGTCGCTTTTCCATCGGGGTCGCCAGCAAATAGCAAATGTGGACCCCTTCGCTTATATGTTCTAAGTGTATCTGGTGGTGGAAACACTTATATTCTCCTCGAAGTGAAAACGCGTTGACATTAAAGAAGGAAAACTCATCTTGGTTCAGTTTTTCTCGACGAAATTAAACTTTTTTTTACGCGGTCAAAATTTGTTGAGTGATAAAACAAGACGGTCCTAAAATTGTGTTCTCAAATAAAGTATAGGGTCATTTTGAGAGTAAAATATTCTGCCACAAGATTAATGTATACATTTGTAAAGCCTCTCTGACCAAACCTAAGGTGTTCCCAAGACAGAAAGGAGGAAAGCTCTATCTAGTATGGAAGTAAGAAAACACTCCCCACGCCCCGCTCGTTGAAACAGCTAGATTGGAAAAAAAGTTGATGAAGCGAGATATAAGTTGAAGAAGAAATAGGCACAGAAAGAAGGAATAGGCACAGAAAGAAGGAATAGGCACAGAAAGAAGGAATAGGCACAGAAAGAAGAAATAGGTGCCGAAAAAAATGACAACAATGAATTAAAGAAAAAGATGATCCGTAACAAAACAAAAATTCTTCCAGAACAAAACGAAGGCCTACCTGATCTTCAGCCCAGGACTCGACATCTTCCTCCTAAAATCATATTTAATCTCAAATATGGGACAAGTTTCAAGGTTGTTGTGCGATAAAACGGACACGCGGCACGACATGCAGTGATCAAGTCATGACCTGCACGTACGCTAAGATCAAGTCATAACCTACACGTACGCTAAGATCAAGTCATAACCTACACGTACGCTAAGATCAAGTCATAACCTACACGTACGCTAAGATCAAGTCATAACCTACACGTACGCTAAGATCAAGTCATAACCTGCACGTACGCTAAGATCAAGTCATAACCTACACGTACGCTAAGATCAAGTCATAACCTACATGTACGCTAAGATCAAGTCATAACCTACATGTACGCTAAGATCAAGTCATAGCCTCTAGCCAACAACGCTAGATCACACCTCACATTAGGTGGTCTGTTGCAGGGTATAATTCGAGCAGGGTTAGAGTATACTACATGGGGTTGAATCCGTGGAGGAGAAGAGTCAAGTTGTTGGCCTGAACTTATTCGGCCCCACAAGTAGCTTTACTCAAATGTGTCCATAGCACTTAGGAAATAAGTATTTTTGGCGACTTTGTGCTCAATGACCGTATCTGTGATACGAGTTTCACCAGTGCACAAGTACAAGAATATTTTAATCGTGGGTGCTATTAGGATGGCTACATTTGTTGGTCATCCACATCTAGAAGATTTATACAAGGAAAATATCGAGTCCCGTGATATTTGACGGGCCGTGTTTCTCTAGTCTTAAAATAAATTCGGAGACAACCACACTAACTGAAGAGAATCATGGGGAAATGATTCGAGAACACATCATTTTTGCGGAAAGAAGCCCGACAATCTTAGACCGTAGAAATAGGACTTATGGTTTACCTATTGTAATCTAAAAAGGTTGCACGCTATAACGAGGATTAAATTTAGCAAAATTGAGCCTCTCTCACCTCAAAAATGGTGTTCCCAAGAGAGGAAGAAGGAAGGTACCATTTAGTGTAGAATTAAAGGAACGGTTGATTTATGCACAAGGCACACCCCGACACCATGCGTACCCGTGAAAAATAGATATAGGAAAATTTATGAAACATGGCAACAGATGAAGAAGATAATAGATGTTGAAATTTGAAAATAAAAAGAGCAGTGAACCAAAAAAAATGGTCATCACCAAAATAAAATTTATCTTCGATTTAAAAAAAAAAATAAGCTCAACCTCACCTTCCGCTCAAGACCTCTCATCTTCCTGTGGGAGCGTTAATTCCCAGAGAGTTGTATCTCCTTGAGAGGTAATGCCCTTGATGTCAGCACGCGACGATGTGCGATAGCCGCGTTCCCTCGCCCGTTTAATGGCTACATCCTAGGGCTCGCTCTCCTCAACTCTTTTGTTCTCCGAGCCAACGCCTTCCTCACAACTGACACGCTTCTTCCTTCACCGCCTCGTCTACGCCATCTCCAGCTTTATGAAAACCTAAGTTAGCTACTGCAGATAATAAATTTCATTGAAATCTAAAAAACAAAACTATCAAACTATGCATGTCGATAAGCAGACTCATTAAGCGTGAAGTGCTCCAGGGTGAGACAAATACAACGTCGTTGCATCACTTGGGACTAAAAAGCCCGCTTCGTTCCAGCCTAGCGAGGAGTCCTGTCGTAATCTTTGGCACCCAGGATGTGTTCTGTATGTAACTTATTCGAAATCTTGAGATTCGTCTTCATTTCCTAAGACAATGGAAGGTTTCCTAACTGGAAAATATTTACAGAACACGCACTGTACGACTGCAATAATAAAGGATATTTTTTATTCCAATAGAGCCTGATACATTTCATCTTGTACATTGGCTTTTCAAACGATTTATAACTAACACCAGGACGCAATGACGGTTTCTCCCGGTCAAGCTGGTACCCATTTCCGACACCTGGGTAGAGTGGGAAATTGTGGCTGAGTTCTCCCTTTACCCAACGGGGAATATCGCCGGGCGGCACAGCCGGGATTCGAACAGCCGACACCTTCCCGTGAAGGGCGCACCCTCTTAACCTCTCGGCCACGGTGGCCACATATATTGCCACTTGTAAGCTTGACGTTCATTTTGGCTGGGGCACATAAGTACTCTAGACGAGTAACCGGCGGGACATAAAATGCACACGTAATACAATGGAACACAGTAATTACAAACAACAGCGAAAAATTAAAAATAAGAATCACGCCCAAAACCTGAAATTCAGTAAAAAAAAGAATAGATAACTAATAGACCGAAGCACAAACATTATTTCCCCAAAAAAGTTTGAACCCCGCACTCAATTAATCAAAAATCTAAAACACAAAGACAATTCATGAAGATGTAAAAAGAACAAATCGCACAAAATTATATTACAGTCTGCCCACAAAAAATGTATCCACCGACCGGTGTAACTCTGATACAGGAAACATACAACAGTTAAATTCTGATATATGGTTCCTGTATCACATGTACTAACATCGGTCAGTGGATACATTTTTTTGAAGACGCCCAGTACCTATTTCAAGTTTCAGAAAGAGACGAGAGTCCGACAAATGATACGGCGGCAAAGGAAATCATGGGACAGAAAAGAAACAGAAGCCACAAACGGAATGCAAATACAACACGTGACCCTTGACGAACAGAGGGCACGTCGATGGAGAGCCTTCGAGTGCCCTCTGCGAGCAGCGAGGACTGCCTCGGATTACTTGTTTTCCAGAGGAGACACTCCGGAGGCCATCAAGAAGCACAACTCCAGGATGCCGATGATGCGTTGCAACCTCACATTGAATGAAGGTTCCGCTCAGCGGTGGTCGCTCCAAAATAATCTGAATTAAGCGTCCTTAGCCTATTTGTATTGAAAATAGCGGATTTAGCCGCAAATTGTAATAAAAATGTCGACGGTTACATATGCTCATTCAGAAGGAAGGTTTTTTGTATTAATACCGTATAAATAGAATAATGAATGAGTCTAGAATACTCGAAAATTGACGAAAATTATTTTCATTGTCTTTAAAACAAATTAGTTGAAATACCGTCATTACCGTTTCTTTTTTAGGATTTACTTCAAGTTCAACCAAAATGTCAAAATAAATAATAAAATTTCCTCCAACACCTGATGTTAGAAAAATAAGCCATGGACATCGACACAACTTCATTTAAAAATAATCAATTCCAAACGCAGCGACACGATACACTATACGAACACCACTAGAATTTTTATAAGTCACAACAGATATAATAAACGAAAGTCAGAGCGACAATTCGGAAGAAAATATAATGAGCTCAGAGTTAGAGCCACGCTAGAGAAAACAAGGTAGAGTCATTTCTATGGGTGAAAATACACCTCCTCTTGTTCGGCTAGCCAATAGAACGACCATTTTCAAATAAACTTAATGACGTCTCCTTTGCGACATGTCGTTAGGCCAATAGCGGCGCCGGATTTAGGGCTAGCATTGTTTTCAGATGCAATATGGGGGCTGCTATTGGTTCGTAGCCGTGACGTCACCATTGCCGCACAGACGAAAAAAAGACTGATTTTACCCTACCTTGTTTCTTCTACCGTGGTTCGCGCGCATCCCAGCGCAGAATGACCGCGTAATGCCGCCGCTCTACTTTAAGCTCAGCCGCCCGTAACACTCACGGTAACGCTCGACTTGGTCGAGTCCTCAAATATTTATGACGAATTCATTTTCAAAAGGAGAGCACAGACTTAAGAAAAATGATCGAGATGAAAGAGCAATTTCCTTCCAGGTTTCTAAACAGAAGTCTAAAATCTCAACAGATCAGGTCATAACTTTTTTTAAGCTCCTAAAGCCCAACAAAGGTGTTCCCAAGGGAGGAGAGCGTTAAGCACCATTCAGTCTGAAATTGCGGGTACAGGTGATCTCGCACAAGCTGTGTCCCGCCGCGCGCTAAGAAAAACTATTAAAATAGGTGTATAGAAAAGTTTAAAAATAGAAAATAACAGTCGAAAAAACAGCAATGGATCAAAAAAATGGTCCGTAACAAAACCAAAAACCTACTCTATTTCCACAAATGAAAGATCACAGTCTGCTCCACAGTCTCTGCTCCACAGTCTCTGCTCCACAGTCTCTGCTCCACAGTCTCTGCTCCACAGTCTCTGCTCCACAGTCTCTGCTCCACAGTCTCTGCTCCACAGTCTCTGCTCCACAGTCTCTGCTCCACAGTCTCTGCTCCACAGTCTCTGCTCCACAGTCTCTGCTCCACAGTCTCTGCTCCACAGTCTCTGCTCCACAGTCTCTGCTCCACAGTCTCTGCTCCACAGTCTCTGCTCCACAGTCTCTGCTCCACAGTCTCTGCTCCACAGTCTCTGCTCCACAGTCTCTGCTCCACAGTCTCTGCTCCACAGTCTCTGCTCCACAGTCTCTGCTCCACAGTCTCTGCTCCACAGTCTCTGCTCCACAGTCTCTGCTCCACAGTCTCTGCTCCACAGTCTCTGCTCCACAGTCTCTGCTCCACAGTCTCTGCTCCACAGTCTCTGCTCCACAGTCTCTGCTCCACAGTCTCTGCTCCACAGTCTCTGCTCCACAGTCTCTGCTCCACAGTCTCTGCTCCACAGTCTCTGCTCCACAGTCTCTGCTCCACAGTCTCTGCTCCACAGTCTCTGCTCCACAGTCTCTGCTCCACAGTCTCTGCTCCACAGTCTCTGCTCCACAGTCTCTGCTCCACAGTCTCTGCTCCACAGTCTCTGCTCCACAGTCTCTGCTCCACAGTCTCTGCTCCACAGTCTCTGCTCCACAGTCTCTGCTCCACAGTCTCTGCTCCACAGTCTCTGCTCCACAGTCTCTGCTCCACAGTCTCTGCTCCACAGTCTCTGCTCCACAGTCTCTGCTCCACAGTCTCTGCTCCACAGTCTCTGCTCCACAGTCTCTGCTCCACAGTCTCTGCTCCACAGTCTCTGCTCCACAGTCTCTGCTCCACAGTCTCTGCTCCACAGTCTCTGCTCCACAGTCTCTGCTCCACAGTCTCTGCTCCACAGTCTCTGCTCCACAGTCTCTGCTCCACAGTCTCTGCTCCACAGTCTCTGCTCCACAGTCTCTGCTCCACAGTCTCTGCTCCACAGTCTCTGCTCCACAGTCTCTGCTCCACAGTCTCTGCTCCACAGTCTCTGCTCCACAGTCTCTGCTCCACAGTCTCTGCTCCACAGTCTCTGCTCCACAGTCTCTGCTCCACAGTCTCTGCTCCACAGTCTCTGCTCCACAGTCTCTGCTCCACAGTCTCTGCTCCACAGTCTCTGCTCCACAGTCTCTGCTCCACAGTCTCTGCTCCACAGTCTCTGCTCCACAGTCTCTGCTCCACAGTCTCTGCTCCACAGTCTCTGCTCCACAGTCTCTGCTCCACAGTCTCTGCTCCACAGTCTCTGCTCCACAGTCTCTGCTCCCCAGTCTCTGCTCCACAGTCTCTGCTCCACAGTCTCTGCTCCACAGTTCACTCCGCATATCACAATGCAGTTCACAAAAAATATCCCAGCACATTTTACGCGACAGTTTACGACGCCGTAAACGATATATTACGATGTAGTAAAGGCTGCCGTTGATTGAGACATTGACGATTAGCGCTGCGATAACCTACGATACATCATTCGATGTCTCACGATAGTCTACGATACAATGCTCGGTACCTCACGATAGTGTACGATACAATGCTCGACACCTCACGATAGTCTACGATACAAAGCTCGACACCTCACGATAGTCTACGATACAATGCTCGACACCTCACGATAGTCTACGAGACAATGCTCGACACCTCACGATAGTCTACGATACAATGCTCGACACCTCACGATAGTCTACGATACAATGCTCGACACCTCACGATAGTCTACGATACAATGCTCGACACCTCACGATAGTCTACGATACAATGCTCGACACCTCACGATAGTCTACGATACAATTCTCGACACCTCACGATAGTCTACGATACAATTCTCGACACCTCACGATAGTCTACGATACAATGCTCGACACCTCACGATAGTCTACGATACAATGCTCGACACCTCACGATAGTCCACGATACAATTCTCGACACCTCACGATAGTCTACGATACAATGCTCGACACCTCACGATAGTCTACGATACAATGCTCGACACCTCACGATAGTCCACGATACAATGCTCGGTACCTCACGATAGTCTACGATACAATGCTCAACATCTCACGATAGTCTACGATACAATGCTCAACATCTCACGATAGTCTACGATACAATGCTCGACACCTCACGATAGTCTACGATACACAATGGTTCATTTCAAGAAGTAACTTTTATTGAAAATGTGGTTCTTACTAACCAAAGAAATTTAACGTTCCCGACGGGGATTAGTTTGTGCGTCTTCAGTCTAATTCCATGCTTCTCCACGCGCCAATTCCCTTAATTTCTTAGCACACGCCTGCTGAATATCAAAACTTACTCACTTGCGTAGTCATCTGCTGAAACTGTCCACATGGAACTAACTGGAACTCCAAAACCATAACCGAGCATCGATCTTGGTTCTAATTTTGTGAGCGGTTAGGAATACTTGCTTCTCGAACTATTAAGTGCTCATTGGTTCATATAGACGATCAATTTAATTGTCTATGTCATTGACTCAATATATTGATGAAATTTTTATTACCCACGAAGTCAATTAATTGACGGTCGTCAGTCAAGCACACAGACGATCAATTAAATTGCCAAGATTCATTATTGTCAATAATATTGACAATAAAATTGATCGTCTATGGGCCGCTTTAAATACGCTCAATTTCAGAAAATATATTGGAATACAAATTGTTCGACTTTTAGAGCAGCGGTTCAAGAGACCTGACCAACCGGCAGGAGAGGAGATTGCCCTCAAACTACACCAGTGAACGGACCTTGGGTTTGGTCGCAAATGAAAATGGACAGACTGAATCGACCAAATTTTTTCAGAGTCCAGGTTTAGCTTCGAATGCATTCCAGGTCTACACGGTATGCTCAAACCAAAGCTCACTCCCAGCTTGAAATTTGTAATTGATATTGCTATTAGTTTTGAATTTCTAACTTTTTCCAAAATAAATTATTAACAAACTTAGGGTTACGTTCGTCTTTACAAATTTCCAATGCACACTATCTATTATTCAAGACATGGAAGCTTTTAGTTCTTACCTTCAAGTAAGAACTATAAAAATCCTGTTAATTTCTGGCCATTCGCAAGCTCTTCAAAAATCCAGAGTGAATTTAAGAACATGCAATGCAGTCCGTCAAAATAAAATAAAATTCTCATTGCATTAGGAGCTTCGTTAAGTGGACGCTACACACGATTGACTGATTTTATACTTCGATACTTTCGTTCTACAAGGAGCAGTCCTTCATGAAATGGCACTACGTACGGATAGTCACGTACTACCTGGAGTAGTGTTAGTCCCGTTTCTTACCTACGGGTTACACACAAATAACAGTACGCGACAAAAAGTGCAAATGCATGTGCTACAATATAGAAAGTTACTTGTTTCCATAAACTTGTATCCAAGTAACTTTTTAAACCTATCGGGTTACCACACATCATATGGTCAGTCGGCCACATAATTTTGATGTTCATGTCTAAAACTGTCAGATTTTTCAACAGTATGTGTTAGTAACAAATGAAAATGATGAGCTTGAAGTGCATCACAAGCGCTATTTAGGACGCTTAGCGCAGTGAAGAATTCAATCAAACGGATGAACCGAGCCTATAGATGCAAAGCACGGTAGAAGAAACAAGGTAGGGACAAGCCAGACTTTTTATCATCGACCGTGTGGCAATGCTGACGTCACGGTAATGAACCAATAGCAGCACTCGTATTGCATCTGGCAACACTGCTAGCCCAAATCTGGCACCACTGTTGGCTTAACGACATGTCGCTGTGGTGACATCATAAAAATTATTTGATGTGAATCCGTTCTATTGGCTAGCCGGACGAGAGGAGGTGTATTCCCCATAAAAATGACTCCCTTGTTTCCTCTACCGTGCTGCACAAACTGACAATACAAGCAGCCGGCGGCTAGTGTCGGTGTGTGTTTTGATGACAGCACACACAACCGAGCTAGGCGCCGTCCCTCAGAAGGCCTGGACCGCACCTTATCAGTCAAGGGCTGCACAAACAAGCGGTAACTCGGGGGTCCAAGTGCCGTTAAGAGCATCACTTAACCAAATGCCCTGGACTGATAAAACTGATCCACCGCACCCGCATCACTTGGACGCCTCGCATACAGATCTGCCGCACGTCTTGCCAGCCTTTCTAACGACACTCAAATGACCTCACTGCAACGATTTTGAATGAGGCTTGGCAGGAAGGTTAGTAATCTATGAAGAAGCAATTTTCACATTTTTCAGACGACAAATTACAAAAATGCGATTATGTATGATGAAAAAGTTTGGCCCCTACCGCTGTGCATGTGGTAGTTTTTAGCAGAATTAAGTTCTGGAATTTTCTTGCTCCATTTTCATTTCCTGTTCTATTTTTTGGAAGTTTTGCACGAGATCAGAGTCAGCATTATCTTGACATGATCAACATGTACATATACTGTCCTACAAAAACATTACCCTTACTTTTCTAAGCGCGTGAACTCGTATTAAAAAAAATTGCTCACACTCTTCCTTAATCTTTGGAGATCGGTTGAAAAATCAAACGTACAGTCAATTCAGCATAAGAGTGTCATTTACATAAAAATTCACATAAAATTGTAGTATTAGATTGTCAATTACATGGAAATACCATAATACTGCAGCTCAAGATGAAATTGCTACATCAATGTTGCCATGATGACTGAAATTATTGCATCTGTTTAGACCAAAAAGGATCCTGCAGGTGCTCAAGATTTATTTCGGAGCTCAAGAATTTTCTGATACTTTTGATGGAACTCCATTTACGAAAAACCTGAAGCACTCCACAATTTTTCATTCAAGGAGCAAAACAAAACTTTTATTTTATGCTATGAATCATGAACAGATGCTAGTGAAATTGTGATGTATAGTGTATAAAAGAAATCATACAGATCCTGGGTAATTTTAAAAATTCTACGACCAGATGTCGTCCGTGTTTTTCAAACAGTTTAAAATGTTCATACTTAATTTTTTCTTGAAATAAAACTTCCGCCAGGTAACTCACAACTTCCGCACTGCATGATCGTCCTGCACAAGTTACAAACCTCACCGTACGAGTTCAGAAATATCGCCAGATACCCAAGAAAAAAGTCGGTGCAGTTGCGAGAAGTTGTGGAGCTGTGCAGTTTTAAGGCTCACAACTTCGAAGTATCTGGCTGGGTATTTCTTGATAAAGTT
The DNA here is from genome assembly GCA_030386875.1 of Morinoia aosen. Lineage (NCBI taxonomy): Eukaryota > Metazoa > Arthropoda > Malacostraca > Amphipoda > Talitridae > Morinoia > Morinoia aosen. The sequence continues at coordinate 2,448,349 of CM059571.1, forward strand.
CCACATGGCTGGGCATTTTTATCAAAGACATGACTAGACCATTCAACAAAGCTGTACATGGCTGGGCATTTACATTTACATGCTCATGGTTGGGCTTTTACTGTGAAAGCTGCACTCGGCCAAAGCGTATTTGCAGTAAAATGGACAGCGCAGGGGAACTTAAGTGGCCCATAGACGATCGATTTTATTGTCACTCTAATTGACAATGATGAAGATTGACAATTTGATTGATCGTCTGTGGGCTTGATTGACGACCGTCGATTAATTGACTTAGTGGGCAACAAAAAATCTCATCAATATATTGAGTCAATGATATTGACAATAAAATTGATCGTCTATTTCCCGCTTTAAGTCACAAGTTTAGTACCGTCTGAGAAAGCAATTTTATTTGAACTGCGACTGCCTAGCGATACGTGAAAATGAAATTTTACGATCGTACTATTAAATGTTCTCATGATAAATTGTCAACTGTGTGCAAGCTGCCAACTCAACACCAATTTTGAAAACTCAACAAACTCAAAAATAACAACTAATCCCTGTAAAAAGTACCTGCAAAGAGCAGAGTCTGCATGAATGTTCATTCATGCAGACTCTGCTTCATCATTCCCACTCACACATTTCACAAACACCCACTCACACATTTCACCAACACCCACTCACACATTTCACCAACACCCACTCACACATTTCACCAACACCCACTCACAGATTTCATCCATAACGTCTCGCACATTTCACACACAAACCCTCATATACAAACCAACGAGCAGCGCAGTTTTCACGTACAAATGACCCTAAGCGTCACAGCAGCAAATGAAGCTAACAAGTTTCGCAGCGCTGTCGAGCGCTCGACAGTTGGAATACAATTCAAATATTCCGTGTTCGTAGCCAACGTCAGCGTGTCCAGCTTGTATCCAGCCAAAAGTCGGGGAAAGATCGTCTGTGATCAACAGAGTGACATAAAACTTTTCCTCTACGGTTGTTTTTTTATTGGCAAAACATACGGGACAGTTTGAATTTAATATCAGTAATGTCAAATTTTCCTACTTTACTCCAAGCATCATGACAAAAACAATCGGTATAATCGTAATGAAAGCACAAACAAAATCATTCAAACTGTTCTTGGTTGCAGGTTCTGTATTGAATATCTCATATTCCAGAGCATGTTCCCGAAACATTTTCTGCGGCACCTGACGTGCCCACAGGCCCCGCACACACGACTAAATGGAAACTCAAAAAAGAATGCGCGATCCCTTGCATACATCAGCCCGCGCGTCGTGCAGAGGAACAATTCTGGGAAATCAGGATAGCACGTGACATTTGATGAAAATTTTTTTGACGACTCCGGATAACAAACAGAAATGTTTGAATGCTTTTGACAGCCAATGGGAACGTCTTGTAACTGTTACAACCAGTTGGAACGTTTTGTAATTGTTACAACCAATGGTAATGCTCAAAAACTCTTGACCACCTATGACAATGGCTGACAACTCAGAGAACCAATGGCAAAGCCCGACAACTTCTATTTACTAAGGGCAATGCCCGACGACTTCTGACGACAAATAGAAATGCTTGACAACTCCGACAACCAATGACAATGCCGAACAACTCGTGACAACCAATGGCAATGGCCGACAACTCCTGACAATTAATGGCTATGCTTGACAACTCCTGACAATCAATGGAAATGCTTTACAACTTCTGACGACCAATGGCAATACCCAACAACTCTTGTCAACCAATGACAATGCCCAAGAACTCGTGACAACCAATAGCAATGCTCGGTAGCTCTTTGCAACCAAAGGAAAATCAAAGGCCACATCAGACAGCTCGATAACCAATGTCAAAGATGTACAACTCCTGACAACCCGTGGCAAAGACTGACTATTCTTGACAACCAGCTGACACGTCTAACAGCACCTGAAGACCAATAGCAACGCCAGGCACCCCACTCACTACGCTTGACAACTATTAACATCGATCATGAACCCCGTAATTTCAGAAAACTTTATAAGACTTCTTTAAAACCATGTGAATAATTTTATTTAGATTTGCTACATATACGGGAACAGCCTGTACGCTGTACAGTAGCGTTTGGGAATGCGTAGAGGAAATCAATTCCTGAGTTCACATTTTTCGATATTAAAGTAAAAGCGTGAGCCCCGATGCTCAACACTCAGAGACCCAGAGATAGCACTTGTATGTACGACAGAGAGATAACACGTGTTCAACACTTAGACTGCGGCAGCTATAACTGAGGTTTAGTGTTCAATTCAAATTCAAAGATAATTGTGGTAGCATTGTTGAAAATATCACATATTAACTGGATCTTATTTTCATTTAATTTTGGTTAAGTACTTTCAAAAGTTGAGTTTGTGACTATTGGTTGGTCAGCAGCGTAATGAATACTCCCACAGTGACCATACATGGCTCACGTCGCTGTCAGAGTGTTAAGCGGACTAGAGGGAGGTTAAGACACTTTTTCCACGCTGCACATTTGAAGATAAATATTTGACTTCGTGAAAGAGAAAACTTTGCCTCATGTGAAATTAAAGGCGCGAGTATATTTGGAAATGCGCTTGTAAATATACTAAAGAATATATGCTCACAAAATTTTTCACGGCGTTGAACATTACTTCATCCTATGATGCGATATTCTGATGACAGTGGAGCCATGGATTACCTTACCATAATAAAGGCGTCCTCAAGAAAACAGAGGGAAAGGATCACTTCGTGTGGACTGTAAAAACCAGGGAATCTGTGCACTAAGTGCGTTCTTACTCAGAATACCAAACGAATAGAAACAGAAACGTTAGGAGAGCAGAGAAAAAATACAAGCAAGACATGAAAGCTGAAGGATGCAAAATGGAAAAGAAATATGGACGTCCCGAAGGCCTATCTAATGCTGAGGTAACCTGCCAGTATCCCCTGGGGCACCAGCCCCCACAGCATGGGATAGACACACCTAACTAACCTGAGCCTATTGTCTATCCTACGCCTCTTGAAGGGACCCCAACTTGAGGGATTGCCCCAACTTGAGGGCTTGCCCCAACTTGAGGGCTTGCCCCAACTTGAGGGCTTGCCCCAACTTGAGGGCTTGCCCCAACTTGAGGGCTTGCCCCAACTTGAGGGCTTGCCTAAACTCGAGGCCTTGCCCAACATCGCACGGGCTTTTGCAGATTTGATTTTTTTTACTATCCATGTATGACAGGCGTGCGTCTATGAATATGCAATTGAAGTTTATTCGCTGCACTAAATTTTTTTGTAAATTAATTACATCTATCAAGCACTAAAAATAGCAACAAATTGGAACCATAAAAACGTGCTAAAAATTGTTCCATATATAATGATCGTCGTGAAAGCAGTCAAATATCTTAGTCTGTGAACCAGTGAGAATTAAGCTCGTAAAGCTCAGTGAGAAAGTTCCGATGACGGTAAAATCACTAAATAGAAATTTGAACGACTATCAGCTGGCACTGAGAAGTATAACATCCCAAAATCCCAACTTTTGTCTCACTTGACATGCTGCCTGCGTGCGCTGAAAATTGTAATTCACTGTTGGACGCTCGCGTAATTCTTCCCCCTTTTCTGCGATGGTCAACTCGATATGACCCAAGTTTACTTGGAAATTGTAAGCATGTGAACAATTTATTCAAATTTTCAATCGGCTGTATGAGTTACAGACAGAGAAAAATGAGTCATTCCTTACCTCTAGTCAGGATTCGAAGAATGGACTAAAACACCGCACAAGTCTCCCAAACAGAAAAATAAACGTAGGTACAAAAATTGGTCAATGTGAAGTTTAATGCAATCACGGAAATTGATAATTATATTGCAAACAATCACTAAAGGAACCCATTTAAGAACGTTTTTCACGAACGACATTCTGCTCGCTGATGCGTTATTTTCGAATTATTGAACTTTGAAGTTGGCCGTCGCGCGCCCAAGGAAGCGAGCGTAATTTAATTAAAAACGGAAGCTAACCCCCTATTACAAACGTAAAGAGGTTGGGTCGTGAGGGGTAGCCACAGTTCTTTTAGTGAAAAGTATAAATAAAGCTTCTAAACCACCCATATGGGTGACGACCGCAATCTTGTTTACATCGCGGGTCTAACATGGCGACCACCATGGGCGCCGCCATATTGGACCCGATGTCAACAAGATTGCGGTCGTCACCCTAATGGGTGGGTTAGAAGCTTTATTTATAATTTTCACTAGAAGAACTGTGCCTCCCCCTCACGACCCAACCTCTTTACGTTTGTAATAGCTTCCGTTATTAATTAAATTCCGTTTCACGCGCTCGCTTCCTTTGGCGCAAAGGCCAACTTTAATGTTCAATTATTCGAAAATAACGCATCAGCGAGCAGAATGTCATTCATGTAAAACGTTCTTAAATGGGTTCCTTTAGTGATTCCTGGGATCGCAATTTTTATTTTCTGTGATTGCATTAAACTTCACATTGACCCAAAAATTTGAGAACCTCACGCCTACTTTTTCGAGGTAAATGAGTCAAAGATGTTTGTCTTATACCAAGCCAAGAATCGATATTCCATCCAAGTTCATTGTGCATTCAAACAAGTATGAAACTTCTGCTTAACCGCTGAAATAAGTTCGGCGAATGACTATAAGTGCAGAGTGAGCTTGCCTCAAACTTGAAAACGTTCGATACGTTACGCAAAATTCGCTTTCAACAGAAGTTAGTTTGAAACTAAAATTCAGTTATCACTCCTCTGTAAATCTTTCCCAATTCCTCGAGCTATTCCTTTCTTCGATCGAAAGAAATTAAAATACCGAGATCAGCATTCGCGGCAAAAATTTTTGTGAAAAATTTGAGACGATAAAAATCTGCCGCAAGGTCAACCATGTGGAGAAATTAGCCCAAGACTTCGTCCCGCCGCCGCTCAGGTCACGCGATGCTGGACGAGAAAATAGAGTTTGTGGCTAAAAAATGCTGATACGAGCATGAAATGTGCTATAATGATAAATAAAGCCCCACCCCGTGTCTTATTTTCTATACAAAAATTGGGCCTTAGTTTATTCATTTTGAAACTAAAATTGAATTGAACCTTTTATTCATTTTGAATACTAACATGTGGCCTCAGTTCATTTTTATTACTAACATTGGACCTAACTTTACTTATTTTCAATACGAAAATTGGGCCTAACTTTAATAATTTTCAATACTTATTTTCAGTACTAAAATTGGGCCTTTGTCCATAACTTTACCTCAACCTCACTCACACCGCAAAAGCCTCAATAATCTTTCTATCTCCCCCCAAAAACATCATTCCTCAACAGATTCATAAAAGGTTGGTAATGTTAACGTTTTTATATATAAAAAAAGGAGATAGTGAACCTAATCACGTATTTCGCTTAACACTATAATAAAGCCTCGAGCCAAGCAGGGGCGCCTGCGCTGGTGATGATCCAACTGCAGCAAAGTTAAAGAGCTTCTTGCATAGCACACAAAATCCAATTCAACTCAGAAGATAAACCTGGATAAGAAGAATTATTTATCTCTGAAATTTCAATTATAATACGTCGATCGCGGTGTTTTAAACTGAAGTTTAACATTCAAGTCAAATTTAAGCAAGCAATAATGAAAACAGCAAACATTTACTGGACTGTGCCTTCATTTAGCTTCGATCAAGTATTTATGAAAACTGAGTTCGCGTCGAGTGATGGGTCTGCAGCATTATAAAAATCCCACCAAAAATTTTTTACGTCTTCCATTCCGAAATACTTCAAAAAATGCGAAATCCGACAGAAGCAGATTTTAAAAATTCATTTTCCCTCATTCATCATTAACTAATAGTCCGTGCACGTAAAACAGAACCAGTTTGAGAATACAAAACATATTTTTTCCCCACGTAGGTAACACATACTTGCAAATCGTTGCCTGCGACCCGAGTCACAAGTACATGAACCAAATACAGTAAGTCGTGGCGCAGTCATTGCGTAATGTGAGACTTTAATGACAGGACAGCGTGTGTGTGTTTGTAGGAGTTGCCTCATGAGACGCACTAGCACATCTAACATCTACCATTACTTATGCGAAAATCACCGCAGGATTAATTTGTGATAAAATGATTTCCTCTCGCAAGGCAATTCAAGTCATATCCAGCCTTCAAGGCCAACGCCGAAGTAAATAAATTAAAGTAGACAATCTACATAGTTCAGCTTACCTGTACTGCACATGGAGGTGCGTCCAGTAAGATGACTGTCCTTTGACATCACTCGAATACAGGTAAAAAAGTGTTATATTTCGAATTACACAACATACAAACTGAGATACAAGGTCATTTTTAAACACTCAAACTCAATATTCACGCATTACTTTTTCTATAGTTTTAAACAGTAGCAAATTAACTGTGGTATCCAGTTATTGTTTTGGTGACTGTGCTAATGGTGCCACAGGCAGAGACATAGCTTTGACTGCGACGACTACACCTGCACAACACGAACGACGTCAGCCGCTCAACTGGAGCTGCCAAAAGTTCTGGGGCGTCGCTGTATCCAGACAAAAATTCTTGGTTTAAACAGCCTAATACTAAAGAAATATAGAACACGCTATAACATTTCCAAAATATTTTTCAGTACTACTGAGAGTATATAGTATAATTTATTTACAGTTATTCGTCTAAATTTCACCAAGTAAATGAGCATATTTTGGCTAATAAAATTTCGAAGTTTCCAAGGAATTTCTGTATCAGACACCAGCACGGGAAGATACAGAAGGTCATGCTCTGGAGCGCACCTCTGTTTATTTTTCTCATAAATCACCTATGATACTAAAGCCCAAAAATATGACTGGATATAATTGCTATGTGTACAAATGCTATCTCTTTCGTGTTATCGGGAAGACAATAAACTTGCAGTTCGCAGGCTAAATGTGGAGTTGAAATAATTTTTCAATATGGGTGCGCGTTTTTTTATGTTATTCCAACGTATTTTTAGCACAAAGAATTATGAACCAGGATGATGAGAAACAGAATAATTTTGTAACTCACGTGACGTACACGCAAGTACCCACGCAACATACAATCGTTCAAAGTCATAAATATATGTTAATTAGCTAGCTAAAATCAGTAAAATCATAAACTATGAGTTTCAGAACATTACCCTGACTTCAAGAATATTGCCCTTAATCGGGAATATTTCCCTAATTAAGAAAATATTACCCTGAATTTTAACGCATTACTCTAATTTGAGTACATTACCCTGCCGATGAGAGCATGTTCATTACTGAGTGCGCAAAACCCTAACTTTATGAATGTTACCCTTAATTGGCAAATTTGCCTCTGAATTTGTGAGCGCAACTTCCACTTAGCAAACATTAATCATACCTTTGAATAATTCATTGAATTAACAAAAATGAAACTTGAATTTGCGAGCATTACTCTTACTTTATGAACAATACTCTGAGTAAATATCAACCTGACTTTGTGAACCTTACGTTGACTTTGTGAACATTCTCTTGATCACGTGAAAATTACTTCAACTGTGAGAAGATAACCCTAAATTGACAAAATTACCCTGAATTTGTGAGCATAACCCTGGCTTTGTGAACATTTCCCCAACTGTGTGAATATTGCTCTGACTTTGTTTACATTGCCCTTACCATGGAAATGTTACCCTAAATTTATAAACATTCCCCTGAATTTGCAAACATCACCCTAAATATACAAGCAATACCCTGACTTTGTGATCATTATGCGCAACGTCCTCTACACCTCCCAGACTTTTTGAACACAAACCCTGACTCTCTGAACGCAAGCCCTGACTCTCTAAACTCCAACCCTGATTCACTGAACGCAAACCCTGACTCTCTGGACACATTTCCCGAGACCTGATCGATGACACATGGTAACACAATAAATTATTTACATTTAAGAGCTAAAGTCATTTTTAATTTTTCAAGTTTTCATCCGTAATAATTACCCACTCACCTCCTATACCTTTACACGGTTGGAACATTTATTACTGGAGGTTCTGTAGTATTTCGTAGTCAGGTATCAGCGTTCGTACAGAATATTTCACGAGAACTAAGCGGATGATTTCACCCCTCTTGGTTCGTTCTTTCTTGTTTCTGGGCGAACCAGTCTTTAGACATTCACTTTTATTCTTTACTCGGTTAAAATCGGCGAAGCGATTGCGACAGGCCTTACCTGTCAGCTGTTTTAGATTGCCAATATTCTGAAGACTTTTCACGGAACACTGCACGTGTATCTTTACCTAACGTCCATCACGTTTCGCACATTATAGTTGCGAACCGATCCTGCAGTTAATCTGTGAACCAATCCTGCAGTTAATCTGTGAACCAATCCTGCAGTTAATCTGTGAACCAATCCTGCAGTTAATCTGTGAACCAATCCTGCAGTTAATCTGTGAACCAATCCTGCAGTTAATCTGTGAACCAATCCTGCAGTTAATCTATGAACCAATCCTGCAGTTGATCTGTGAACCAATCCTGTAGTTAATCTGTGAACCAATCCTGCAGTTAATCTATGAACCAATCCTGCAGTTAATCTGTGAACCAATCCTGTAGTTAATCTGTGAACCAATCCTGCAGTTAACCTGTGAACCAATCCTGCAATTAATCTGTGAACCAGTCCTGTAGTTAAACTGTGAACCAATCCTGCAGTTAATCCGTGAACCAATCCTGTAGTTAATCTGTGAACCAATCCTGCAGTTAATCCGTGAACCAATCCTGTAGTTAATCTGTGAACCAATCCTGTAGTTAATCTGTGAACCAATCCTGCAGTTAATCCGTGAACCAATCCTGCAATTAATCTGTGAACCAATCCTGTAGTTAATCTGTGAACCAATCCTGCAGTTAATCCGTGAACCAATCCTGTAGTTAATCTGTGAACCAATCCTGCAGTTAATCCGTGAACCAATCCTGTAGTTAATCTGTGAACCAATCCTGCAGTTAATCCGTGAACCAATCATGCGTGAAGTCTTCAGCATGTTTGTGAAATGGGCACTTACTGTCTTCAATTTTTCTGTAGGGTTTGTATATACATAGTGCTAGATTTTAATGAATATATGACGTTCTACGTCCATAATCTAAAATTTCAGAGCGTCGCAGTTTTCCGTGAAGATTCTGCCTTTCTAATTCTTATTTTCATTTATAAAGCCCTAAAGTAGCGCACGTCATTGTATATATATGTATAAATATAAATGGTAGTAGAAAAGAACTCTAATACATAGCTTTTATATTTTTGCAGCAAAAAAAAAATAATGATTTCGAAATTTAGCTTCGACCAAATGAAATTAATTGTCCGAAGCCCTTGGACGTACGAAAAAAACTACTAACAGTAGTTGCCTAATTGAAGAAAAAAAGAAAAATTCAGTCAGATCCACGGCGAGCGTCAGATCCGCTCTCTACCCTCTCTCGTATCAGTAATAAATTTAACTCTGATAGGCTAAGCACAATTTGAACAAGAACTGTTTGCGAAGACCCCGGATATCAACAAACTCTGGAGCGCGAGTAAAGGCACTAAAAAAGTTAATCACAAGTTCGAGACAACTTTTGCTGCTAACAAAGATTCTCTGTTTTGCTTGATATCTATCCATATACTTATTGAACTTTGATAGTCTTGTTTGTCTGAACGCTTGTATGTATGTTTGTTGGGTTTGTATGGGTATTTGATTAGCACCATCCCAAGCTCTGCTCTCATTAATATCAAAGGGCAAAATTCAACACCTTGCTTTCAGTAAAAAGTAGGATAAAATTCTACTAGGTTTTTAAAATTGCTGGTGATTTGTGTTTGTCACTATTACGTTGGGAGAATTTCGCGGTAGACTTGGTCCAACTTACTATGTCGATTTCAGGCGCTGTATTGCGGATACGAGCCACCACAAATTTTCAGTTTAAGAACGATTTTTTCTATTTTTTACTCATCAAGTGGTTTAAGGATATTTTTCAGTGCACCAATGGTATTGTTAAATCATAGAAGAATATGTGTGTTTCTATATTGGGAATTCGCAATTAATGTAAGGAACTTCACATGAGGAGCTGTTGAGAGCAATAAATTCTTGTAAGCTGTAAGGCTTACATGATATTCTCTTCCAAAACTAAAATATTTTAGTCTAAAATTTTCCGATCAGAAGCCCATGATTTTTTGTCAAACCAGAAGACCGTTCTGTCAATGTAAAGATAACTTCTAAAATTATCTGCAAAGACTTCGAAAGGAGTAACAGAAGGACTATCGAAAAGTTTAATATTATGAGAGACTGGCAGTGCATTTTCTGACGCTTGAATTGCCTTCCCTTTGCTTGTAAAGCTGGAATTGAGTCCTCTCTAACAAGGTCTCTATGCAGCGCTCAGCATTGAAGCATCGCTCTCTCAAATATAAGCACCGCATAATCATCGAACATATTGCATAATCATCCTTGAAGGTTGGGAGGCCGAGAGGTTCCTGATTGTCTCTAGAATCCTAAATTTTAGATGGAATGAATTCAATAAATTGACAATGAACTGGTAAGATTACGAGCCTTTAAACACAGTAATGATCATTAGCTGAAGTCTTCAGGTTATCTCATATTTATATAGGGTAGGAAACAATTTAATCGCACTAGACAACCTCATAATATTTATGCGTCCTTTAAAGTCTTTTGCTAAAAATTATGAACAGGAAACTAATTAAATCAAATTAATATTTCTTGTATTTTAAACCCATTTAAACATTAGGAAACAACCTCATCATTGCTTCATACCGTTTTCCCTTTGCCTTTTTTAAACCAACGTATTCTATGGGGTAAAAAAACAAATTTCTAAAACCAATCTCATGGTTTCGAGCTATCCTTATTCCAGTTTTCAACGCATAAGAAATTGCTGCGAACAGCTCAAAACTCAAACCTTATTAGCTGAATGCCTGAGGTCGTGAATCACTAATGGAGTTCTGCGGGCCGAGTTACCCGGACGGATAAAGAGGCACGCAAGACTTACCCCGAAATGGGCACCTGAGCTCGAGAGGGGCAGTTTAATCGAGCGAGCACCTGCTGGAGGCGCTCAAGTGCTCCATGAGATGCAGCATCAAACGAGCTCTGTTTGATTAAATCGACTCCAGGCTCAGTTAATGAGCCTCATCTCCTAGTGAAGGTCAAATCCATGGTTTTTTATGCCTTCGGAACTATATCTATCTTGCGGTAGAGTATTTTAAAGTACAATGTTTATTTGCACTAATTATTTTAGAAGAAAAAGTAAATATTTGTTTTTCCGAATCACGTAATTTGTTCTGGTTACGAACTTAGAAAAAGCAACAACATATTTTGCTACTGGAAATCTCAAACTCTGAGTTCTTGATTAAACAAATGATGGTAATGTAAAGGTATCTTTTAATTAGTGAGCATTTTCATTGGAGAAAATCGGTAGAGCTTTGAACTGAAAAAGTAAAGGAGCATCAATTATTTAAATAGTTCTACGATCTGAAATTACTCTAATCAAAGCAAAATTATTATTCTTATGAAATGTTTTCATTGGAGGTACTCGTATTAAAATCCAGTTTAGAGTTTGGATATTTCTATGCATAACTTCCTTCACTGATACTTGATAAATTTGTTTTCATTTCGTTTCTTCAATAAATTCACAAAGCAGTCGATCAAAGCGTGCAGGAGATGCGTGTTGTTAATGCTAGTCCAGTCTATGGATTTTTCATACAAAATTAATTTACTGATACTGCGTAAATAAAATTTTCTACAGTCTTCACACGACATTTCAGTTTACACACGATTCACAAAGCAGTCGGTCAAAATATCCAGGATTTGCGGGTTGTCCACGCTTTTCCAGTCTGCCAGGTTCCGCCACCCGGACTGAAAGCAAGAAAGAAAGAAAGAAAGAAAGAAAGAAAGAAAGAAAAACCGTTTATTTTAACAAAAACGTTGATACATGAAATGTATAACATATTGGATTTTAAATGATGTACTCAACATCGTGTTGACCTCTGCTCTGAATATGCAGAATTGAAATCTTTAGTCATTTGTATACAATGGGTCCTAACACTTTGACGGCAATGTGTACCACTGGTGGCCGCGGATCGAGGGGCTTTTCATGATGCTGCTGACCGACCAGTAGTCTCAAACTTAATTTTCATATATAATGAATTATCTGAATGAAGACGTGATCCAATTAATTTTGCTATTTTCAGAATTGCCTACAATAATTGATTTTAAATTCGAGTTCAATATTGAACTTAAGTTAAACCAATTGCGCTCAAAGTGGTGAGGACAACTCGATGCTGTCGAAGTGCTGGAAACTACAGCTGATGAGCAAATAAGTTTCAAATTTTGTTATGGACTTCAAACAAATTGCTAGGTAATAATTCTTGTTGTTCGAAGAGTTTGGTACTTTAAACATTTCTGACCCAATAACTTTGAAAACGTACATTCGTACCCTTAACAGAATAGATAGTCGCAATGTATGTATTATATGTTCAACACATTCAGCACATTGCACAAATATCAATGAAAATGAATGCACAGTAATTTTTAAAGCTTGCCTCCTATAAACCTCAATATGTGCTTGAATCCTTTTAATTTGTATATGAGACCGCTATCAGGTTCTTTCTTGGAATAACTTAAGAGGAAGAAAAGAGTTTTACGCATTCAAAGTATTTTCTGTTTGATACGTTTTCCGTGTTGCAGAATGGATAGTTTCGGTCTTGATTATTCATGGCATATGCCTATGAATATTTGTTAGTGTAAATATTAGGACAATTTTAGAGCTTCTAATATGAACAGCGGCGTTAATCTCGCCCCGAGCTTTATTTTATTGCTTCACTTTGAACTCATCCATAAAAAGTCCATCCGTTTAAAAGGCTAAAAGCCGTTGCTTTCTAGTGCACCCTCTCTTCAGTAAAAAAATATGTTTTACGAGTAAACATTCTTCAAGAGACGCTTCAAACGCTGACGCGACTAAAATTGGATCGACAATTTCCACTGCGCATTTCTTTCTGATTTATTTTCTCCTTCTCAAGTCAGGAATGCATAATGAGCTTCCTCGTACTTCATTAAATCTGGGTGTTTGATTGTCTAGATAAATTATATTTTGCGTCATTTCACAACCTAAGCAGCTGCACGAGTCTCGCTGGTAATCATGAGTTGTAGCGGGGGCATCTAAGAAAACCGAAAAGTAATTTTAATACTAGAAAACAGAGTAAATATGTACTGTATCAAAAACCATCGGTTGCTTTGACGTCACAGTCGTCTTGCTCAAGATGAAGAAATGAGATGAACAAAAAATTACACATGCGTGCCCTTGGATAACATACCTCCCTAGAAGTCGATGTTCGGGCAGGTTGTAGACACTTATCAAGCCAGTCCCCTAACTGAGATCATACGTATGCATAATAACTTTCTTACCTTTGCATCAACTGCGGGCAAGGGTTACACAAGCCACTGTGCAAATTAGTTTTACTATTAAAATTTTATGTTCAAAATTTAACTCATGACTGCACATCTTCTATCAAAATTTCCACTGTCTTTAAAACCGCAAGCTCACATATGCGTTTTTATTGTAGATCATGAACTGTGAAAATTAAAGTGCCTTCCATCACTGGAATCTGTCGATGAAAGAGCTGCTCCTCCCTTAAACAATTTTTTTAAATACATATGCATTTTCACATGCTTTATTACATATGCTTAGCGTATGCTTTTTTTCCATGTTAATATGTTTATTTGTTCTCATGTTGTACATTTCAATACCCGTTGAAGCAAAGCACCACAAGCAGCATTGCGATCCTCAGTATCGGTATCAGCAGCAAAAGCAACCTCGGACCTAACAACTCCTGATGACCGGCAATCAACCGTTGCAGCTATGGTGTCTAAGCAGTTCATTTTGTTCTGCAATGCTTCTAATTTAGCAGTCAGGACATGTTGGCACTCGCTACACAGCTTTCAAATTGTTCACCAAGCTCCGCGATCCAAGTTACGTCAGAATTCATTGTTCTGTTTCAACGGAAACATCTTGTAAATCATTATCTGATACTGACTGACGGTAGATCATAGATGAGCTAGGAAGACAAAAGTTTCAAGAAGTCCGTAAAGTAATGAGTTTTTATTTGGCAACTTTATCTCTGGCATAATTTCAAAGTGTTTTCTTTGTTCAAGCCGTGGATTTTATTCTTTTGCTGAACTCACTAGCTCAGTTCATAGAAAAAAAACTTGACTGCCGAACTTTTTGAGCACAACATTGTCCTCCACAACACTCAAGTACACTAGCTGGTTTTCACTCTAACGAGTTGTATTGAACCCAAGGTTAAGGATAGCGATAGCAATATTCCCAGGATCGACCTCGCCCTTCTCCTCGTCCTTCTTCTTGTAAAAAATAAACAACTCGTACGGTTTGTTGGTCAATTAAGGACCTTTATATTAATAAATTTTTAAAATATAATTTATTGTAATGCATTTCATGTATAATTCTTTTTTTAAATAAACAGTTTTGTTCTTTCTTTCTTTCGTTCTTTCTATGCTCTTATTAGCAGTGTTTGCTCAGTCGATGCGGCACACTCGTAACCGGCGCAAGTGTAAGAAAGTTTTTGTGTTATAAAATTATACAAACTTTAGCAATACAGCGATTGAACAATTCCATGTTGAATTTCTTTTGCGGAAATTTAAATTTTTGCATGTCAAATTTGGAGCATGTTTTAAAATGGTAGTGGTTTCGGGCACTAGAGCGTCCACCTACAGTGTGCTGGGTATCAAAATACTTTTATTCGTTGGGGATAAAACCAAACAATTTGTACCGCAATATTTACTAAATTAGAGATCGCTACTTAAACTTACATTCATTTTTAGAAAAGAATATTTTCTAGAACGTTTCATTTATGCTACCGCAATTTATAAAACTTTATATGACTTTCGAACAGTTGTTACAAAATATATTCTTGATTAGCTCTTCCATGTTCTTTAAATCAGCGATTGAAGGCAAAAATATTATTTACAAATCTTTTACCCTATTATTGAAGGAAAATTTCATTTCAGATCTTCATTCCTGCTGAGTTGACAAACTCACTCATCTTAGTGCAACGTTAGTAGATTGTGGCGTGACAGCAGGCAATAGGTCGAGCCGCCCGCCTTACTCAGGAACAAACGATCCTTTCTTAGCTGAGCCTCCCTCCCGCCAAGGAAGCCAATTATGTAGAATGTGTACACAGCTATTCTAATTTCCGGAGACATGCACCAGTTAAACTAAACAAAAATATTTCTTAAATGAATTTTTCCCAAGCAATCAATATGAAGGTTTTGTTTCTTGCTACAGAACGTATTAACAAAGTATGACCCGAAAGGTTAGACATAATGTCTACGAATACTACCAATAAACATTATAAACTGAAATGAATAGTAAATTATGCTTGAAATTTTATCAACTTAACAGGAAAGCAGACCTTGACTTCACTCTACTCTTTTTAGTTCTTTGCCCCTTTTCTAGTTTTATCGTGCCCTGCACTCTCTTCTCGTCCTGTGTTCGCGTTCAAATTAGCCTCATTGCCTGGCAATCACTTATTTACCTCTCTGTGTCAGCCAGACAATCAATCTGTTCCCCATATCACATATTTTTATACTTCTCTCTGATCTAATATAAATGCTCCTAGGGCTATGTCTCGAATCACATCCATGGCTTTTAACCGCCCAATACACAGGCAATAATTAGGCAGGGAAACAAAAATCATTGATGCCCGAGTGAAAAAGTTTTATTGTGTTTTAGTGCTAACTCTGAATGCATGGTAGAGGTCTGTGTTTTCTTCTTCCAGGAAGTGAAACCTTTTCCCACCTTATGGTAAATGATGTAAGTGTATATATTTTTACACTTCTCTTCCAATGTTTCATTGTAATACTTCTGATGGTTTACCCACCCATTGAAGAACTCTAAAAATATATTTGAAAATGAATGGAAAGTTTTTTTTTAATTAATTTTAACGAACACATGGTTTTTTGCTGAACCTGCTGTTTCTCTTTTTCACTCGGATTTTGATTTTCCTTTACTTACCTCTTAAAGATTTGCAGCCTTTTTCAATGGAATGCTCACAACTTTTGTTATTACCTACCTTCTTTTCTATTTTACTAGAGACAACCCCAAGAGCACACAGATTAGCAGAATTTCAGTAACTCGCTTTTTCATTTTTGTTGTGCTTTTCTCTCAATCATTTTTTGTATCAACATTTTACATGGGTGGTACGATGTCAGTGAGTTATTATCAATTAAGGATGTTAATGTTGAGTTATTTCAAAAACCAATGTTTCAACGTTCAATGTTTGAAAATTATTGGAAATAAACTGTTTTTCTTTTCTTTTTTTTCTTTCTTCTTTCAACGTATTTGAAGAACTAACTGTGCAGCGAGCTCAGATTAGTGGGGTAACATTGAAGGGGCACTGCCGTACGTTCTGATAATACTAATTTACTAATTGTTAATGCTATTCAGCAGCGACATGTTCGTTGCTGGAGACAAGTAAGAGTATGAAACAATGAATAACAGTTGAATTTCAGTAAGTTTCTGAGATTTTCAATTATTGATAATTCGGAAAGATTATTCAAACACATTCGATTAATTGCGGCACAAGTTTGGCAGCCATACATAAATTACTAAAATTGAATAGTGATATGTACAGATACACTCAGGTCTAGAGAATGACCAATAAAAGTTTTTTCAGAATAACGTATAGGTGAATCAATGACGGTCTTCGAACTTCTTCGCACGCTTTCAATAAGAAACGCAGCTGCTCCTGTGGTATATCTTGCCCTCCCCTCTTCAATGATTGCTCTCAATTACCAACAGATCACTGAAGCTTACTGTTTCAATTATTGACTGCATGGAGAATACTATCGGATTTAAATCTAATGAGCACAAGAGTTACACATCTATCGATCAACTTAAATCTTGGAAATCTTGGAGTCAAGCTACTAGATCGTCGTTTGTGGAATAGCTCAAGTCCCACCAGGTATCATCCTTGAAGTATTTCTTATGCATGTAAACATAGATTCTTTAACGTTAGCCCCTCTTTTTTGTGTGTTTTTCATTCATTTTGAAAGAAAATGAGAGATCTCAAGATTTAAATGCCTCAGCTTAAGCTATGTCAAACAGTGGATTAATTTTTCGGTAAAATTTTCATTTCCGTAAAGAATTTTGCATATATTTTTTCAAATACCTCTCTGATTTTTACCTCTGTGACCCTGGTGAGCAGTAAAATAGTTTCCGTCAGACCTAACCCCCTCATCGGTAATGTTTCTCTAAGCGCGTTCAAAATTGTGCTCGTGACTTTTTTCGCTTTACAGCTTCTGAGAAAGCTAGTTTTTCTTGAAAAATTTATTATGACGTTTTGAGGTCTGCACGAACTGCTGGCCCTATTGTTTTAAGACTATTGTATGTCTCAGTAGCCAATTTCCTCTATGACTTTTAAGGATTTTTCCTGATTCTCTTCCAAATAACATTAACCGTGAGGTTTAATCATTTAAATAGAAATTTTCCCATTTCTTACGATCAGAAAAATTTACTCATAGCGCAAGTGGCTAGGGGTTCTGCCGCCGTGCGGCAGACCCGGGATCGATTCTCAGCGCTGGCGGTGGCGATTTTCTCTGTTGGGTATAGGAGAAAAATTCCAAGCACAATACCCCACTCTACCCAGGTGTCTGAAATGGGTACCGGTCTTGACCGGGGGAAAGCGTCATGGCGTCCTGGCGTTAGTTATAAGGCATTTGAAAATCCAATGTACAAGGGGATATGTATCAGGCTTGATTGGAAATAAAGCATCCGTAGATGCCTTCATTATTATTATTATTTATCTTGTTAAACATTTAAGTGCTCTTCGTACAGTCGATCTTGTAACTGGAAGGAATTTGCAATGGATGCATCTTCGAAACATTTTCATAGCTGCTAGTTTTTCGGCGTTGAAACACACATCATCTAATTATTGAATGTTTTGAAAAAGATGCTCCATTCTAATCAAGCTTGATACATATCATCTTGTACATTGGTTTCTCTAATGCCTTGTAACTAACACCAGGACGCTATGACTGTTACCCCCGGTCAAGCCGGTACCCATTTCAGATATTTGGATAGAAAGGGGAATTATGCTTGAGATAAAGCATTCGTAGATGCCTTCAATATTATTATTATAGTTATTATTATTATTCCTATTATTATTATTATTATTATTATTATTATTATTATTATTCTCTCTTTACCCAACGGGAAGAAATCACCGTGCAGCGCCGATCTTGAACTTGAACTTGAAATTGAGGACCGACAGTGTCGGGGCCTTTGTAACGGCTTACAATTCCCTCCTCAATCCTCACACAAAAAAGTTCAGCGCCTGTGAACCAGACTTGTCCACTAAGCTACTCAGGATCTACCAACCCTTGTCACAAGCTGCCATTGGACGGCATCACTGGGATAACCAGTACGTCAAGACACCATCTCCGTGCATGGTTGGTCATTTCAGCCCACTCTACATGACTGGCTCATTCCATTCAATATCATTTATTCCACGCACGTACAAGAAAAACTTCCATAGCTTCAATGAGGCTCAAATTACACTCTTGATCTAGTCCAACAATACAGCGCATACCGCAATCATCTTCAGCACATCTGGCATACCACTCATTCTCTCCATACTGCTCAAAACCACATTCATAAAACTCTCTTTCTCTTGCTCATGCTTACTACACTCCAGTACAAAATTTTCAATTGTTTCCTCCACTCCCCTATCACACTGCTGACATAGTCTATTATTATTCTCATTCCACCTCCATGTACGCCTATTCACACTCAATGACTTACACCTCATAGCAAACAAGAGTTGACTTCCAAAACTATCATCATAGAACATCTCACACTTAGGTACTTTCTTTTGCATATACCAGTTAAGTGTAGTCTTTTGCATCAAGCTAAGCTTCCATTTATTCAATCCATACTCTTTTGATCGCCTCTCAATCTCTTTTTTCCACCTCTTGCAGTCCCACTCAGGCCCTTCACCTCCAGCATTTATTTCAACAATTTAAACAATTTTAAACAATTTATTTACCACAGGAGATACAGAGATAAAATGTTTCTTAAGTCTAGTACAATGGTCAAATTTGAGTATAGCTACCTGTGGGCCCGAATAAGTTCAGTGACTTCTAGGGCATCCTACCATCAAGGTTAGTCTTAGGAGTACAATAATGTTTAACCTAATTCACTTAAACTAGAGACGCATTAGACTGATCAATGAGATAAGTAACTCGAAATTAGACACTTTATTTCACAATATAGTTCATATGGACTAGATTTAACAGTATATTCGACAAACGATTCAAGAACAGACTGAAGATCGACGAAATTAATCAAGGCGAATTACATTATTAGGACCAGTTATGTAGGGGACAAGGTTTGACTCTGTGATCTTACACGACTAGTAATCTGATAGGAAGTGAGATTCAAGACTTTTTTTGAATACCTTATAAGAATTACTTTCACGGATCTCCGCAGGTATTGAGTTCCAAGTTTTAGTTCCAACGAAGAGGATACTGTGTTGTGACCGAGCCTTTGAGTAATAAGGAAGCATGAATTTACTTCTATTTCGGGTTAAATGGTCGTGATGACCAGTTTGCGTAGTTAATAGTTGTTTTAGGCTATGGTCGCCATCATTTGTTAATGTTTTGTAAATGAAATTGCAAATGGAGATTTTGTAGAGATCCGAGAGCTTAAGTATTCGTAAATTTTTGAATGAGTCATTTGTGTGAGCATTATATTCTAGATTCTTTATCGCTCTTATGGCTCTTTTTTGCAGGGTAAAAATTTTGTTGGTTTTATTTTTATCAGTTCCGTGCCATGCTTCTATTCCGTATTGCAAGTATGGTGAAATGAGCGTTCGGTAGAGCATTTTTAAGGCTGTTTCAGGCAGGAAATTCTTAACTTTATTTAGGATTCCGATAGATTTTGATAATTTAGAACTAATATGAGCGATGTGCTCTTTAAAGGTTAGATTTTTGTCTATTATGATGCCGAGGAATTTACTTGAGTTGGTTTCTTCGATTCCACCTTCGCCAATTTGAATGCGTGGGAGAGATATATTTTTCTTGTATGAGAATGTGATATATTTTGTTTTATCGATATTAAGGCTTATTTTATTAGCTTTAAGCCACAATGAAACCTTATGAAGTTCATTATTTATACGCTCCGCCATCCTAGCGGGATTTTGGTCTGGAAAGACCACAGAAAGGGTACTGTCATCGGCAAAAAGTATGAATTTGAAGAATGATGTAGATTTAATGATATCATTGATAAAAATTAGAAATAGGAGAGGCCCAAGGACAGATCCTTGTGGAACCCCATGGCTAATTGTCTGTGGGTCTGATTTTGCGTCGTCAATGACAACGTATTGTTTCCGATTTGCTAAGTATGATCTAAACCAATCATGGGCAGCCCCTCGAATGCCATAACAATGTAGTTTCGAGAGTAATACGTTATGGTCCACACAATCGAATGCTTTTCGAAAGTCAAGAAATACGGAGAAAACAAGCTTTCCTTCATCTATATTAGAATAAAGGTATTGCAAATGATTTAATACAGCTTGTGTCGTAGATTTCTTAGAACGAAAACCGTATTGTTTGTCGTAGAGGAAAGATTTTTGTTCAAAATAGGAATACACTTTTTTATACACAATTTTCTCGAATATTTTGCTAATAATTGGTAGTACAGAGATAGGTCTATAATCATTAACGCAGTTTTTATCACCATTTTTAAAAATAGGGGTGACTCTCGCAATTTTGAAAGAGTTGGGGAATATACCTTGAGAAAGGGATTGGTTGATAATATAAGATATGCACGGTGCTATTATATCAGCAATAGCCTTAAGAACTTTAGCCGAAAAATTTTTCAATCCACTTGATTTATTTTTCAAGTTGTTTATGCACGTAATTACATCGGAGGGATTAGTTGGCGTGAAAAAGAAAGAGTTAGGTTCACGGACATGGTCCATGTATTGCAAGTGGTCTCTGGGTTCACCGAAGACACTATCGGCTATATTTTTTCCTATATTTACAAAAAAGTTGTTAAACACAGTTGCAATATCTTTTTTCTCGTGGTATTTTACATTTTCGTGAACGACGGAATCAATTGTTTTCGTAGTAATATTATTCGGTTTATAGCATGAATTAAGCAGGCGCCAAGTTTTTTTAATATCAGTTTTGTATTCAGTAAATTTGCGCGTGAAGTAGTCTCGTTTTGAGGTTCGTATTTGATTTGTCACATGATTCCTGAATCTGTTATACGCTACTTTAGATATTCGCCCTTCGTATAGTAAGGCTAGGTACGCTTGACGTTTCTTTATATTGATCACGATATCTTCAGTAATCCAGGGCTTTTGTCTATTTTTCGGCGTAATTGTGCGGGTGATTATTGGACAGCACTGGTTATATGTGGTCGTTATAATTTCAGTTAAATTTAGTATTGCTTCATCAATGTTAATCGCATTATTGTCCCGTTCATAGACGTCTAATGATGGCATTAATTCTTCTAGAACAGTTCGCATTGTTCCCAAGTTGTATTCGTTTACACAACGAAATGAATAAGTATCAGCCTGTGGGCTGGAACAAGGATTATAGACATTTTTCTTGATGAGAAACACCGGGAAATGGTCAGATAAGTCAGAAATTATTATTCCGGTAAGAAAATCAGTCGGATCTAACATAAAAATATTATCGAGTAACGTAGCCGATTCAGAAGCAACACGTGTAGGTTTCGTGATGATTGGAAGGAAGGAGCTAGATTGAAAAACATTTATGAAGTTTGAGATTTGCTCACAGCTATCATATTGTAGAAGATCGTAGTTGAAATCCCCGCAGATTATTATGTCATTATATAGAGACTTGTTGAACTGAGATATAATGCTTTGAAGCTCGTTCAGGAAAGAGACGTTACAAGCTGTTGGGGGTCTATATACTGTCCCAAGCATAATCCGTTTACCATTTTTCGTTAGTTCTATAAATAAGGTCTCAATATGTTCACGATTCATAGTTGCACTTAAAATGACTTTCGAAGATATATGTTTAGATATGTACGTACTGATGCCACCACCACGTTTGTTACTACGGAATGAATGATGGCTATAATAGTTTTGAATTTGAATCAGGTCTTTAGATGAGTCGTCTAGCCAACTTTCGGTGAAACTGAGAACATCAAAATTGCTGTTCAGCTCAGTGATAGTACAAGATATTTCATCTATTTTCGGATAAATGGATCTACAGTTCCAACATAGTAGAGAAAAATCGTTACAGGTCTTCCTCATCGATTCATTGAATTTTTTAATATTTAGGTATTTACAGTTTCCAGTTTCATTTAGGTTTGGGTGCAGTCTATTCAAATGATTGAGATCTGGATCAATATTGTCGAATATGTCAACATGGTCAGTCATTAGCATTAAGAGACAGTAAGTAAAATGTAACGTAAAAATAAAAATGATAAAAACTACAGGATCAAGGTAAAAATAAAGACATTCCTACTTAGAATTAAACTAAAAAAAAAGAGACACTAAAAACTCACAGATTATTAGTCCAAATTGTTTAAAACCTAGTATGATTTCATAATGAGAGCGCAAATTCAGTCCATGAGCAGGAACATTAGGGATCATAAAAGGCAAATAATGTAGTTACAAGGCTGTCGTACCAGTGGTTTCCGCATATAACACTTATAAGATGTAGCAAGGACGAAATGGATTTAAAAACGAAGTGACAGTGAAGTTATTTATGGAATTTAAAAAATCTTGCCTATCTAAATTGTTTCCAGATTCAGAAACACATACACGAGTTAAGTCTGAACAGCAAGTTCGGTATGAGCATTCGATAAAAAAGAGAAAGAAAGAAATTGAAAAACAATTTAGTAAGCAGCAAAATAAGGCTGTAAGGTCGACGTGGATACCTTGAAGAGGTGAAGGTAATTCAATCAAAAATCAAGAAGAAAACATGTGGACAGATATCAAAATAATATTAAACTCAATACGTCAGTCTAAAAAAATACTAATCACGAATAATTTCCTCTGAGGACTTGCCGACATGTTGCAGCAAGTACTTGTCTAGTTCTTCAGGTGTATTGATGGTTAGAGATCTCTGAGTTACTTGGCCGGGTATCTTTGGAGAGAAGACGTTGATATTGCCATCAAAACTTCTTGCGGGTCCTATTTGTTCCGGAAATTTTCGTTTGGCCAATCTCAGAGTGTACATTATACTTGCTCGTGAAGGTACTAAGTATTCATTCACGTAGAGTTGTTCCGGTTTTGTAACACGGCAGGCTGTGAGAATTTCTTGCTTCTTTTCGTATTTTCGTAGCTCAAAAGAAATGTTTCTTCTATCGACGTTTCCGGGTGGAGGTTTTTTTCCCAATCTACTCGCTGTGGTGATGTCAGAGTTACTCAGGTTGATTTTGAGTTGGTCCTTCAGGATCTGGCACACAGTTTCTATGCAATTTTCTTCAGGACGTGATTGCGGCAGTTCCCCTGATATAACCAAAGTGCGTTTTTTGTTCTCCAATTCTTCACGTTCTTCTTTCCGTTCGAGTCGCTCTAGACGAGAGACTAAGGTATTTATTTTCTTATCTTGTTCTTCAATCCTTGCATTTTGATTTGATTCTTTCTTCGTTAGTGTTTCAATCATCGTTTTCAAGTCACTAATTTCGCTTTGAAATTTCTTCATTACTGATTTGAAGAGATCAATTAGGATGGAAACTACTTGCTTAGTCTGTTTTGGCAGACCTTGTACGTCTGGATAGTCAAGCTCCAGCATACCCTCGCTGTTGTTGTCCTTGGTTGGGCTTGTCGCCATCTTGTGAGAAGGGAGACACTCTCAAAAAGAAGCAAGGGTTGAGTGCTTGTTCTGATGGAATATCACACTTTTTGTTCGATTTTTTTTAATTTGGTTAGATCAAATTTATTCTTGGATTCTCATGGTCTGAGTGGGCACTCTTTTTTGGTTAGAAATGCATGATCATTAACCAGTTGGGCACTTTGTTTCGGAGCAAAGACACAGACGTCCTCACTGCCTCACTGCACTCACTCACTTTGGACTAGAGTTATTAAACTCCAGTCATCCACAGGTCTCCAAATTCTAACATGAATAATCTTTTGCATACTTAATTTCCTTGCTTTCCCCTAACATATGTTCTCCCAATAGCTTACCCTCAGATTCCATTCGAAAATTTGCTTTACCCACCTGCTATTCTGCATTCTCTCAATCCTCACCTTATAATTCAGAAAATAGGCTCCACCCTAGGTCACCTCTAATGGCTTCAGTCACTGTCCATTTTGGAGCATCGAATGCTAATCGTCCTACCTTATTTTGTATCACATCCAGCTTTTCAAGGTCACTTCCTTTCCAAACAAGAGCACTCATACCATACATGACATATACCATACATGACGATATTCGAACTGCCGAGTCGCCGACACCTTCACGAAAGGGTTCGTTCTTGATCACTCGGCCACGGCGAGCATTATAGCATATTGACATTGAAATACCATTCCTGAGCACTATTAAATCTAGTTTGATCACCTAAAATCCTTATTTACCAATGCCTCTATGAATGTCTCAACAAACTTAGCAGTTTAAAGTGAACCAAAAAAAAAAGGTCAATATTGAATTTAATGTTGTCAACGAATTTCATAATTTCGTAGGTATAGATAGGTAATATAGTCAATTTTAACACTTTGACCGCAGCGTGACCCACCGGTGGTACACGGAGGTAATTTTCACAACGCTGCAGACCGACCAGTAGTCACAAACACAATTTCCATAAATACTTAATCAAAGCTAAATGAAGGCACGATCTAGTTCATGTTTGCTATTTTCGACATCGCGCGCTGCAGTTGACTTTTAATTTGAGTTTGGTGTTGAACTTAATATTTAGTAGTCGCGGTTAAAGTGTTAAGACGTTTTACACGAATGACAATGTGCCCGGAAATGCTTATTTTTGGAGATATTTAACTTTGAAGTTATAGGAACGTCGTTTATAAAATTGAACAGACGGAGAGGTAAATAAGCAGAAATCCGGTTCTGACGTAACGATAGGTAAGGTCAGGTTTGTTAAAGTGAATTTAGTTAGGTATCCTAGCCTAAGTAAGCCTAGGTTTGGTAAAGTTAATTTAGTTAAGTATCCTAGCCTAAGTAAGCCTAAAATATCTTAATTTAACTCAACCATACCGAGCTTGAACTTGAACTTGAAATTGAGGGCCGACAGCGTCGGGGCCTTTGTAACGGCCTACAATTCCCTCCACAGTTATCACATAAAGAGTTCAGCGCCTGGTACCAGACTTGTCCACTAAACTACTCAGGATCTACCAATCCTTGTCACAAGCTGCCATTGGATGGCGTCACTGGGATAGCCAGTGTGTCAAAACACCATCCCCAGGCATATTGGGTCATTACTGACCATTCTACCTGACTGGCTCATTCCAGTCACTGTCTCTTACTCCAAGCACGCACAAGGAACATTTTTATAGCTTCAATGATACTCAAATTACACTCCTGATCCAATCCAGCAAGACAGCTCATACCGCAATCATCTTCAGCACATCTGGCATACCACTCATTCTCTCCATACTGGTCAAGCACCACATTCATAAAACTTTCTCTCTCTTGCTCATACTTACTACATTCCAGCACAAAATGCTCAATTGTTTCCTCCACTCCACTAATACACTGCCGACATAATCTGTTATTATTCTCATTCCACCTCCATGTACGTCTGTTCACACTCAATGACTTACATCTCACAGCAAACAAGAGTTGACTTCTAAAACTACCATCATAGAACATCTCAAACTTAGGTGCTTCTTTTTTCATATACCAGTCAAGTGTAGGCTTCCGCACCATGCTAAGCCTCCACTTATTCAATCCATACTCTTTTGTTTGCCTCTCAATCTCTTTCTTCCACCTCTTGCAGTCCCACTCAGGCCCTACACCTCCAGGATTTATTAAGCTCCAGTCATCCACAGGTCTCCCAATTCTAACATGAATAATCTTTTGCATACTAAGCTTCCTTGCATGCCCCCAACACACTTTCTCCCAATAGCTTACACTCAGATTCCATTCAAAAATTCGCTTTACCCATCTGCTATACTGCATTCTTTCAATTCTCACCTTATAATTCAGCACCGCTTTCATCATTCTTTCTGAAAATAGGCTCCACCCAAGGTCACCTCTAATGGCTTCTGTAGCTGTCCATTTTGGAGCACCCAATGCTAACCGTCCTACCTTATTTTGTATTACATCCAGCTTTTCAAGATCACTTCCATTCCAGGCAAGAGCACTCATACCATACATGACACTAGGTACAGCAACATACTTCCACATTCCTCTCCCACATTCATACTTGTTTGCTCTGTATCTGGCCACGCTACTTAATCGTCCGCTCCACTGCATAGCTTTTGCCACTTTCTCACCCTTAGTCCTAGTGCATCCATCTTCACTTATCATACAACCTAGATATTTGTATTCTTTTGTTCTACCTACTCTGATTTCTCCAATATTCCACAGTCTGTCTCTAATCTGTCTGTCTCTCTAACATAATACAGTGAACATAAAAATGAAATGACAAAGCAGTTTTACGCTCCGCCATTTTCCCGCGAACACGCCGGCATTCCGCCGTACGCTCTCACGAAGTATTTCTATACGCGAGTAGCACAATCACCATTACAGATGCAAGTTGTTGTTGTTGTTGTTTTGCTCCGACGGCCGCTCGAAAGGGTCCGCCGCGGCCAGGGCCGCTCCAGACCGGGCCCGGCCCGAGGCGAAGAGGGGTGTGGTTATATGGGCCTCTGGAAGACGCCCGCGTCGTGCAGAAACCTCACGACATCCGCGGGGCGGGTCCAGAGGTGCACCAGTGCATGTATCTGGTGTGTGTGTCGGTGTGCGTGTAGGGCGGGACATTGTAGGAGGACATGCGGAAGATCGCCCACGTTGGCATGACACCAGGCGCAGCTGTCGTCCTCCGCAAGTCCTATTCTGTGCATGTATGAGGGGAGTGAAGTGTGGTGCCCGCACCGCAGCCGCGCCAGGTGGACTCGATCCAGCCGGGGGAGGGATCGCTCCGTCGTGGGGACGGGGGGGGTCTCACTCCGAGGAGGGAGTTAGGGGGTAGGGCAGCGAGGGCGCGTGAGGTGAACTGTGTGTGTATGTGTGTGCGTAGTGAGGTGCCAGGGGGGCAGGGAGGGAGGGAGTCGTATAGTGTTTTGAGGTGTGTGGCCGGGGTGGTGTGTAATGTTCGTTGGGTTGGCCGGGGTTGTTGCATGTAGTGTAGCGGGTGGGCAGGGTCTTGTGTGGAGGTGTAGAAGTTTTTCCCTAGCGTGTTCATGTGGTCAAGGAGGGGGAGGACAAGGGCTTCTTCGTGTAGGTGTGCTATAGGGGTCGATCGTGTACAGCCCGTGGCAATGCGCAACGCTGTGTTTTGTGTGGACTGTAGTTTCTGTAGGTGTGTGCGAGCAGTGTCTGCGTACCAAGATGTGTGTGCGTAAGTGAGGATGGGTCTGATGAACTGTTTGTATACTGTTGTTATGTCTTCCTTGGAGTGGCCGTATGTAGTGTGTGTTAGTGCTCGGAGGACGTTCAGCCTAGTGTTGCATTTAGTGTTGGTATTGTTAGTGTGTGGGATGAACGTAAAACCTCTGCCATATGTAACTCCAAGGATTTTGGGTGTGTCTGTGTAGGGGATGGGGGTGTTGTTTGATGTGACGTGGGGGTGGATGTTGTATTCTCTATTATAAGGTGTGATGAGTGTGAGTGAGGATTTGTTTGCGGAGACCTTGAGTCTGTTTGTTTCTAGCCAGTTCTCTATTATGTGGATGTAGTCTTGTAGTTGAATGGCGGCGGTCTCGTGTTTAGGGTGTAGGGAGAAGATGGTTAGGTCGTCTGCGTATGTGAGGAGGTGTGTTTGTGGGTGTGTAGGGGCCGGTATGTCGTGGAGGAATAAGTTGAATAGTGTAGGTGAGAGCACGGAGCCCTGCGGTACTCCGTTGGTGAAGTGTTGTGTTATGGAGGACTTGCCGTTGTATGTTGTGTAGCCATGGTGGCCCGAAAGAAAATTGGCGAGCCATTTCTGAAGGGAACTGTGTCGAAGGCCTTGCTTATGTCAATGGCAGCTAACAGTGTGCGTGGAGCAGGTTTGGGAGAGTTAAGGCCTTCGAGAATTGTTTGTGTCATGTGCGTGAGGAGAGTGTTAGTGGAGTGTTGTTGCCTGAAGCCGTGTTGTGAGGGTGAGAGTGGGACGTGTGGTGAGATGTTGTGAAGAACCAGCCTCTCTAGTATCTTTGAAGGGTTGCACAGAAGTGATATAGGTCTGTAAGAGGCTGGATCTGTGGGTGATTTGTTGGGCTTCAGGATGGGTAGGATCTTGGCTGTCTTCCAGATGTTGGGTATGCTGTTGTTTGCGACTGAGTGGCTGAAGATGTCTGTGAGGGCCCTGATGGCTTGTGGTCCTAAGTGTTTGAGGTGAATGTATGAGATGCCATCAGGTCCGGTGCTGCCTGTATGTTTAGTGTTGGAGACGTCCATCGCCGTCATGTGAGGTGTAAAGGGCGTGTACGTGTTGTCGATCTGTAGAGCATGCAGGCGGCGCAGTATGATCCTATTCTCGTGTTTGTGCGGGAGTCGGCTAATGTTTGAGTAGTGTTTAATGAGTGTGTCCGCCTGCTGCTTGTCTGTGGGGATGTTTGTGTGGCGAGAGAGGATGGCCTCGTGCGTGGTAGTGTTGTCGGTGTATTTGTTATTGAGGCCCCTCAGAAGTTTCCATAGTCTACTTGGGTCAGTGTCAAAAGTGATCGTGTCTAGTGTTTGTTTCCACCTGGCTCGTTGTTCGTCTTTGATGTTGTTGTCTATTTCTACATTGAGTTCTTGTATTCGAACCAGGGTGTTGGGTGTGAGGGGAAGTGAGCGAAGATGGTTCCTAGTTTGAAGTTTGAGTTTTGTGTCGCGGTTGAATGTTGGATTAAAGCGTCTTCTGTGTCCTGTTGGAATATGGTGTTTGTTTGCGTTCGTGATGGCTGTGTTAAAGTGTTGTACTGCCGCATCAATGCTGGTGTAGTTGTTCAAAGTGAAATTGTGTAAAGAGTCTTCGATTGATGCGGTGAAGGAGTGCCAATCTGCGTGTTTGTAATTTGTGAATGAGCGTGAGTGTAGTGAGGGGAGGGGTCTGTGAAATGAGAGTGTAATGAGAAGAGGGAGGTGATCGGAGGGGAGTTCGTGGAGCGCATGCCACGAGCATCTGAGGGCAAGTGATGGTGAAGCCAGGGATATGTCAGGGGAGGTGGGGGCGGTGTTAATGTTATAGGGCTTGCGGGTGGGTGTGTCGGGGTCATTGAGGATTACCAGGGAGTCTATCTGTTGAAGGATAAGGTGTCCGCGGGTATCGTTTGTTTGGGAGGTGAGCCATGCAGTGTGGTGAGCGTTGAGGTCCCCCAGGACGTAGATGTCAGGTAGTGTTTCTACGTATGATGTGTTTGGGGAGTATCCTGGGGGGCATGAGGAGGTCGGAGGGATGTAAATGTTTGCGATGTTGATGTCGTGTTTGTGTACCCTAATTCTTACAGTCTGTATTTCTAGAGTGTTGTCTTGATGCATGTTTGCGAGTGTGTGGGCTGTTGTGTTTGTGAATGGGATTGACTTGTGTATGAGGGTGATAAGGCCGCCGCCGCCGTCTCTTTGTCTGTCGAGTCTAAGTGTCGTGTAACCAGGAAACTTTGGTGTAAGTGAAGTGTTCCTTAAGCTCATTTTACACCTACGGTGTGGAGCGACGGTATGGAGCGACGGTGGACTTGCTATAGCTCCGCCCACGAGAGGACTGAGCGTCAGTGCACACCGACTTGCTTTTACATTGCCGCTCAACACAACGCTCCTTCCCGAGAGACAAAAATCGCCACGCAGGGCTCCCCATCCTGGGTTTTCCACCGAGATCTTGTTTTTTCGATCCCTCCTGGGTAGCTAGGTTTAATTAATTTTTGATCTATTGCTAAATATATTTTTTTCAAGTCAGACAGTAACTTTATCATTAACTGAAGTAAATTTAATAATGCAGTTAAGAATTATTGTTTCAACACCGTATGCAAATGAATATCTGATTCAAAACCACGCCTATCGGATGGGGTAGAACGTGTTAAATCTGTTTCTCGACCTTAAAAACTCGTAATGAACGAGTATCTTACGAACTTGCAAGCCCGCCCAAGCCAGGGATAGCCGTCGCTCCACTTCTGTTTCTTCGATTTGCTTGGTACGTTGCAGTGAGGTGACGCGCATTTTGATCGTAAAACTGGTTGTGCATTCTTTTAAATGAATGCCTAAACATTAATTATTTTAAACATTCAAATTTTCATATTTTTGCCGCACTAGTATTCAAAATGGCTAGCCCTTCGAAAACGATGCCTAAAAAGTGGTAAATGCAATCTTTCAAAGAAGAATGGTTAATGGAAAGAATGAAAAACCTGTCACGGTTGGAAGCCTAAGCCGAAATTGGCACGAGATGTCATCAACAGAGCATGTCACCAGCGTAATGAAAAGCGCCTTGCACAACAGAAAAGTCGACTTAATATTGAAATTTGCGCTAAAGAAAAGAATTAGGATGAAATACAGGAATAAAATCAGTATTACCATCATTGTTTCTACTGACGTATGCTAACTTTTACTTATTTCTTATTAAAACTACACTTCTCCATTTATTTTTAACGAATCTAGGTTTTTTCATGTTCAATCTAGGTTTATCTAAACATATTCAGTGTGAGCCCTGATCGTCAGTATTGCTCCTGCACTACTGACAGAATACCTGGCAGAACAATTTGTAGAATATTTACAGAATATTTTGCAGAAGTAAAAAGCTAATATTCTGAAAAACTTTAATACTACCCAATTACCTTCAAAAACACTAAAAAAAGAAAGAAAAAATAAATACCAACTACTAATTTGTAGGTGTATTTGTTTACTTCTCCTTTAATTTCAATAATCTTCTAATGACAACTGCCGAATGTTTTTCGTCTACTTGAAGTACTTTTCCTAAGAGCCATGCACACTGTACAATTTTAATTGCACTGTAATTAATTTTACGTTCACATACGCTGTGTATGCTTCTTTGATTTTTTGAATAGTGAGAGCTGTTTCCTATCTTGGCCTATCAGTGTTTGAATTTTCATTTTAACCATTAAAATATTATAATTGTGGAAGTGAAATGCTATACTTTTAAAAGCATCTTCTCTGGACGCTCTGTTTTTATACTCTGCGAGCTTAACGTTCCATAAACATGGAAATTCTTTACATTTTTCGATAGGAGTTTTAATTTCTTCTTTGCTCCATAATATGCAAGCCATGATTACACATGCTCTCCATGGTCTCAAGAGAAACTGAATGCTGTTGACCGGCAGTGCACACCGTCAATATTTAGCATGCAGAATATTGCCGCTCCTTACCGAGAGCGTGGCAATAAGGGTCATTTTGCTCAGCTGTGGGCGGAGCTTATTTGGCTGGCGGGATGGAGCGACGGTGTGGAGCGCGAAAACACCGTCAGTGTAAAAGGGCCTTAAGTTTTGTTTCCTGGATGGCGGCTATGTCTATGTTGTGGGTAGTGAGTGTGTGTTTAAGTTCCATCTGTTTGTTTGTGATGCCGTCTATGTTTAATTGTAGTATGTTAAGTTGATGGGAGGGCAGCATTAAGTCAATTGTTTGTGCGGGAGGGGGCGTGGGGGGCGGAGAGTCAAGAGGGGGTGGAGGAGGGCTGGGGGGGTGTCGTCTCGTCTGGGGGGGAGTCTCTGCGGGGAGGACGTGCCCGAAGGCGGGGACGGGGAGGAGTCCGGGTGTAAGAAGCTGCGTCGGGGGAGCTGTACAGATGCAAGTATATATTTTTGCCGCAAGAATAAAAAAGAACGTGATTGAATGTTGATAATAAAATCTTGACACACGAAATGCCATGACATGCAAAATTCACGCTATGTCATGTTGAGATAGCACTCTGAATACACCATGCTACATCACGACTTCTACGCATAACTACGTATTTAAATAATACGGCACTGTCACAATTTATACTTAACCTGAACACGAAGAAGGAACACGATATTTTCTAACACAGATTTACTTACGAGAAATGCTGTAACACCAAGCTAGAGAGACGCACAAGAGAGAGTGAGTTCAAAAGAGACGCGTCACCGCGCAGTGTTGCCAATCCAGAGAGGCTTTAGACTCGAGAATGTCGATCGTTATTTTATCTCTCATGCATTTACACAAAAACTTCAAGGATTACTAATTATAAGTAGAAAATTATTAATAATAATTTAGAGTAAGGTTTTTAATGTCAATAATTATTTTATTTAAGTGCGAATGAGAAATTTTATAATTTTACACTTTTGTAGCAAATGCTACATAACCTTGCTTTTGTCGGCACCGAAGTTCATCTTAAAATCTGTACTATATCCGTTCACAATGTCAAGCATCCTTTGCAGTTCATGTCCACATCCACTAACCACAACCACATCATCAGCATACAACAAACAGCTCAGTCTCTCATTACCAATTTTCAGTCCTAAGCCACTCCTTCTCAGTCGAACTGCTAATTCTTCTGTGTACAATCCAAACAACAGGGGAGACCGAGGCTGATGACTCCCGCCAAAAAACTTGGCGTGGTCCGCGTCCGCAAAACGCCGAAAGAGCCATATCGAAACTGCCGTTAATGCTATTCCTACCTGGCGTTATTTATCCTATATCTCCTAAACTAAGCATTTCCGGGCACATTGTCATTCATGTAAAACGTCTTAAAATCGGTAAATGTTGAGGACTTGACCATAATTGATTTTCAAATTTTCGATGCCAAAATATGGTTAATGAGATCAAAAGAAACAAGTTTTCTTCAATGCACTTTCCGGTGGTGTAATATAGCGAGTAGTGTAAGTTCTAGTTAGAGAGACCAAAAGTTGGCAACGCTCGATAGGGCAACACTCGCGAGTCAGTCTGCTATTGGCCTCGGGTTCAACAACAAGTACATGTTGACCGAGGGTGTATATAATTACCTACTGTGGTTGGTATCTAACTTCTTAAGTTCTAAACTAATGTACTAATTCTATTCTACTCTATTCTATACATTTCCCGTCTATCTCCGCTCTAATCTCATCAGCCACAGTACCGCCATTTGAGTATAAAGTTAAGGTATCCAAGAGGTGAGTGAACTATTTACCTAACTAGCTGTGTCATTGCAGTGTCTATTGTGTTCAGTACTATAACTATGTTGTGTCTATGTGGAACCTATGCTGTGCTCTAGTGTAGGGCTATCCACTCTATAATACTGGCGACGAGGATTATTTTTTGTAGATCTATTGGGAGAGGCTAGACTAATGAAGGAACTCAGAATTTATATTATTATTCAGTGACTAGAGTATTGATGCTGTAAATTTCTGATTTTTTTTAACAAGGTGTATTATTACAGTCTTTTGAGTTGGCTACTCTTGCAACTGATATTGTTGCTACTACTATTTCAGGCAGATATCTGAGAATTAGCTGTAAAGCTGGGTAAAAATGCCAATGCTAGGCTCAGTGGGAGAATTCAATCCTTTAGAGGAAGAATTCCCAGAATATGAAGTCAGGCTAAACTGCTTCCTGAGTATTAATAAAGTGGAAGATTCAAATAAAGCTAAAACATTTATTGCTCTGGTGGGTCCTAAAATTGTTAGGTTAGCCAAAGACCTACTCTCACCTAAAAGACTTTTAGATGCTACCTATGAGGAGGTCATGGAAGCGTTAAGACGGCATTTTAAGCCGACACGCAACCAGATCTTTGAAAGGTTTAGGTTCCATAAGCGGAACCAGAAACAAGGGGAGAGCATTGCTGATTTTGTGGCTAGCTTAAAGGCCCTTTCAGACACCTGTAATTTCAAACAGGAAGTTCTGGAAGAAACGCTGCTAGATAGGTTAATACTGGGTGTGGCCAGTAATGATGTTCAAAATTGTTTGCTTAAGGAAGCAGACCTCACATGGAAAAAAGCCGTGGATCTGGCAACTGCCAAAGAAACTCAACTGAGGGAGACGGTTGTGTTAAGGCAACCTAATTCCATACTAAATGTGGGCCAGCATAGAGTAAAGCAAACTGCTATTAAGCCTCAGGGCAAAACTCAGGCTCAAGCTAGCCCCAAATCAGCATGCAGCGGCTGTGGTAATCTGCACTGGCGTAGAGATTGCCCCTATAAAGACAGTGTTTGTCATGGTTGTGGCCAAAAAGGCCATCTTAAGAAATGTTGCTTTAAAGTGAAAAATCAAAATTCTGCTAAAGGCAACAAAAATAATTTTGTGCATGCTATGCATGAGAAAAGGGGGAGGGAACACCACCCTAACCCTAATAGAACTAACAATGCAACCTGTGCAGACTATCCAGTTGCTAATCTACGCTGTTATGGGGAGATTTTCTCAATAGCCGAGGAAATGAAACCCCCAATCAAAATAAAATTGTTACTAAATGGTGTGCCATTAGAGATGGAGGTAGATACAGGTGCTGCCAGGTCTATCTTTTCAATGGCCACCTACTCTAAAATACCAGCTAAGTCAAGACCCGAGCTGAGACCTTCTGATGTTAAGCTTAGGACTTATGGGGGAACCCCCCTTAGGATTTGTGGGGAGATTAGGGCTAACATCCAGCGTGAACCTGGTAATATGGTTCCTCAACTAGCAACTATTGTGATTGTAGACAGGGAGGGGCCAGCTTTGCTGGGTAGGGACCTGATTGATTCCCTCGGGCTAACTATAGTATCAAATAATGTCAACAAATTGACTACCTGCCCTGAAGAGTTAGCAAATAAATTCCCCGACCTTTTTCAACCAGGTCTAGGTTGCTTTAAGGGAAGGATTTTCAAAATAGAAGTGGATCCAGCCGTACCACCAAAGTTTTGTAAGGCCAGGAACGTGCCTTACACACTGAGCCCAAAGGTGGAGGCAGAACTTGATAGACTGGTGCAGGAAGGTATCCTCACCCCTGTACAATACTCGAGATGGGCAGCGGCGATCGTCCCTGTGCTCAAGGCTGATCAAAGCATCCGCATCTGTGGGGACTACAAATTAACAGTCAACAGAGCCACTAGGCTTGATACCTACCCTATACCCAGAGTGGAAGATCTATTTAGCGGGTTAACAGGAGGAGTTATATACTCCAAGCTAGATATGTCTCAGGCATACGCTCAACTACACTTGGATGAAGACTCCAAGGAACTCACGGTAATAAACACCCACAGAGGTTTATTTGCCTACAACCGTCTCAGTTTTGGAATTGCGTCCGCACCTGGAATCTTTCAGCGTGCCATGGAAGGACTATTGCAGGGCCTCCCAGGAGTGTTCTGCTACCTGGATGACGTCCTGGTGAGTGCCACTAATGAGCAAGGGCACAACAAGCGTCTCTATCAAGTCTTATCTAAACTACAGGAGGCAGGACTAAAACTGAAAATGGATAAATGCCAAATTGGAGTGCCACAGGTATCCTACCTTGGATACCAAATTGACAAGGATGGATTGCACCCCACTGCAGAGAAGGTAGCAGCAATCCAGAATGCACCAGCTCCTACTAATGTCACTCAACTGAGAGCCTACCTTGGGCTGCTTAATTTCTATAGGAAATTTCTAAAATCATCTGCAACTATGCTGGAGCCCCTAAATACCTTACTGAGAGACAAAACCCCTTGGAAATGGGATGCAAGTCAGGAGAGAGCCTTCCAGAAATCTAAAAAAGCCCTCCTGGACTCTCAGACTCTAGTCCACTTTGACCCTCAGAAACCCATAGTGGTAGTGGCGGACAGTAGTGCGTATGGTGTGGGAGCGGTGCTGTGTCACCTTATTGATGGGATTGAACGCCCCGCCTATTTTGCCTCCCGAACTCTAACAGCAACAGAACGCAACTACTCTCAAACTGAGAAAGTGTTGAAACCTTTCATGTAGCACCTTGAATGTATATGTGTATAATACTGATAATGTTACAGTGCTCTTGCGTAAGAATGTATTTAGACAGCACTATGCGTTGAGAACTGAGCTCATGGTTCTTGTGGATCTCTGCTCGTGGTTCTCGGGCTTGGCTGGAGCCTACTCCACCGCTACCCTTCGTAATGTAAACGTGTGTCCTGCTGTGTGTACTGATTATACAAACTCCAAGAGTCTCGTCTTCTTAACCTACGTCCATTAGGTTATGGGCCCAGTAAACCTTCCGATGAAGCAATATCAAGTGAGGTTATCTTAAGTCCCGAAGCGAAAAACAGCCCGGGACAGCGAGAACAGAAGTTGGTGATTTGTTAGTGCTGTGTGAGACAGAAACGGTGAAAGAGAAAGAAACATGGCAGGCTCCGTAAGTGAAAGTGCAAAGAACTGCCTCACGGCTCTTAATGATAAAAACTATCCTACGTGGAAGCTGCAAATGAAGATGATTCTGATGAAGGAAAAACTGTGGAACTTGGTTCGAGGAACGGAAACCATGCCACAGACTACGGACGAGACTGCTCGAAGAAAATTTGAAGAAAGACGTGACAGTGCACTTGCAACAATTGTGCTTGGTGTCGAAACAAGTCAACTTTATTTGTTGGATGATCCTACTGACCCTGTGCAACTATGGCATAAGATTGAAGATACATTCCAGAAGAAAACTTGGTCTAACAAGTTCAGACTACGCAAAAGACTCTACAACATGAAACTAAAAGAAGACCAAGACTTACAAACTCATCTCAAAGCATTTGTCGAAATATTTGAGTCCTTGAGTGTGATTGATGACGCAGTTGATGAAGAAAGTCGTGTAATAATCTTGCTGTCGTCACTTCCCGACCATTTCTCCACACTGGTGACTGCACTGGAAGCTCATGAAAAACTACCGTCATGGGATATTGTGACAGAGCGTCTTCTGAATGAAGAAGCAAAACTGAAAAACCAAAGTGCTTCAGACTTCAGTGAAAAATCCCTTGTGACCTCCAAATTGAAAAACTCACGATGCTTCGAATGCGGAAAATTGGGACATCTACGTACCAAGTGCTGGATCTATCAAGAAAAATTGAAGAAAGAAGATGGGAACCACACAGAAAACCAAAACAATTTTGTAGCAGGTAAAACAAATTATATCGGTGCATTGTCTGTGATAAATATCAATAATTGTTGGGTAATTGATTCCGGTGCAACAGCACACATGTGTAATAATAGGAATGATTTTTCTTGTATGAATGAGCTATCTAGTCCAATTAACATTGAAGTTGGTGATGGTAGAAACTTGCAAGGTGTTGGTGTAGGTGATGTTGAAGTTATGGTGTTGTTGCCTAAAGGTCGAGTAGATACCTGTGTTGTTAAGAATGTCTTGTATGTACCTGGTTTAGCTTACAATTTACTTTCCGTGCCTCAGATTACAGAAAGTGGAAACTCAGTTTACTTTGACGAAAGCTCATGTAAGATTGTAAATAAAGACGATGAATTAATTGCCTTAGGCAGTAAAGTAGGAAAATTGTATAAACTTAATTGCACCCTTAATTCAGCCGCTAAATGCATGAACGTTTCCTCTGATGAAATTCTGTGGCATAAACGATTTTGTCATCTAGGATTCAATAATCTTAAGAAATTAGGCACTAAGAATCTTGTTAGAGGTTTTGATTGTTCTGTGAGTGGAGATAACATTTTTTGTGAAAACTGTTGTGATGGTAAAAATCATAGGCTTCCGTTCCCCAAAACAAATCACAAAAGGAAACGCCAACCCTTAGAACTTATCCACAGTGATGTGTGTGGCCAGCTTAATCCCATATCACTTGGGAGTGGAAGGTATTTTGTAACCTTCATAGATGACCACTCCAGATATACTTGGGTGTACATTATCAAACATAAGAGTGATGTTTTCAAAGTGTTTCAGGAGTTCAAATCCTTGGTAGAAAATCACTATGATCACAAAATTAAAATTCTGCGCTCCGATAACGGTGGGGAATACATCTCTAATGACTTTGAACAATTCCTAAAAGGGGAAGGAATTATCCATGAAAAAACTGTGCCTAAGACACCTGAACAAAATGGAGTTGCAGAAAGAATGAATAGAACTCTTCTTGACTCTGTCAGAGCTATGCTGTCTGGTTCAAAGTTACCAAAATCATTCTGGGGTGAAGCTATATCAACTGCCGTGTATGTCAAAAATAGGAGCCCTGCTAGTGCATTGAATGATATGACCCCTTATCAGGCCCTTAATGGACACAAGCCCAACGTACAGCACCTCAAAACCTTTGGCTGCAGTGCGTACGCTCATGTCCCCAAAGATGAGAGGGAAAAACTTGATCCAAAATCTAAACCGTGTGTTCTTGTAGGATATGGAAGTGGATCCAAGGGATATCGTCTGTATGACATAAACAGTAGAAGGATATTTTTGAGTAGAGACGTTATGTTCAATGAATCTCAGCAGATGCCAATTGAGAAGGAGCCTTCAGAAGTAAATGATGGTAATTTTTCTCTTCTTCCTCAGGATCCAGAGCCAGAAGACTCTGAGGGAGGGGTGGAGCATAGACAGTCAGATGCTGGGATGGAGGGAGTGCAGCCTAGACAATCAGCCAGATATCGACGGGCTCCTGATAGGTTTGGTGAATGGGTGTATTTAATGAAAAATGAGCTTGATATACCATCTTGTGTTCAAGAAGCACTCAGTGGACCAGAAGCAAAACTATGGGAAACAGCTATGGAGAATGAGATGGAGTCTATAAATCAAAACAGAGTATGGTCCCTTGTAGAGTGTCCTAATGACAAAAAACCTATCAAATCAAAGTGGATCTTTAAAAGAAAAACCGGACCCGACGGAAGCATTTGCTCGTACAAAGCTCGCCTTGTGGCTCAGGGCTACTCACAAAAATATGGCATCGACTACGACGAGACCTTCAGTCCCGTGGTTCGATTTGAGTCTGTCAGGACAGTACTAGCTTTGGCTGCCAAATGCAACATGCAAGTCCATCACATGGACGTTGCAACAGCCTTCCTTAATGGAGAACTGATTGAAGAACTATATCTGGTTCAACCTGACGGTTTTATTGTCAAAGGCAAAGAAAATCTGGTGTGTAAACTACAAAAATCGCTCTACGGACTAAAACAAGCTCCTAAGTGTTGGAATACTACACTAGATAGCTATTTGAAGAAATTGGGTTTTGTACAATCTAAGAGTGATGCTTGTATATACACTCGTGTTCAAGATAAGAAACTGTGTATTGTGGCGGTGTATGTAGACGATCTAATAATTGCTTCTGAGTCTGGTGATGAAATAAATCAAATAAAGTTGAGCCTTTCTACCCAATACAAAATGAAGGACCTTGGTGTGCTGAGTTACTTCCTAGGTGTAAGTGTTGTACAATTTAAAAACAATGTCTTCTTGAATCAAAATGCCTACACTGAGGCTCTGTTGTCAAAATTTGGCTTTGATAATTGTAAACCTGTTGCAACTCCCGCCGATGTAAACGTAAATCCGATATGCTCCCCAAATGATGTCGAATTTGACCCTGCCACTTATCAAAGTGCTGTAGGTAGCCTTTTGTATTTGTCAACCAGAACTCGACCTGACATTGCATTCGCAGTGAATAATGTTGCTAAATACAGCTCCAAACCTCTTGAACAGCATTGGATGTGTGTTAAGAGAATATTCAGGTACCTGAGAGGCACCTCTAAACTAGGTCTCTTGTATAGCAAATGTTCTGATACTTGCATTGGTTATTCAGATGCTGACTGGGCTGGTGATAAAAATGACCGAAAGTCTACCTCTGGTTACTGTTTCACCCTCAGTAATTCGGTAATTACGTGGAGATCTAACAAACAAACTTGTGTAGCCCTCTCAACTGCAGAAGCCGAATACGTTGCTCTTGCCGGTGCGGCTCAAGAGGCTGTCTGGTTAAAGCACTTACTCAGTGATCTAAATTTTGGGACTATGGAACCAATGGTTATAAACGAAGACAACCAGTCAGCCATCTGTCTTGCCAACAATCCCAAATATCATGGGAGGAGCAAGCACATCGATATTAAGTTTCACTATGTACGGGATCTTGTAAGTAACAAAGATATAGACGTAGTGTATTGCCCTACCGACGAAATGCTCGCCGACATATTCACCAAGAACCTGCCGATAGAAAAGTTCTCTAGACTAAGAACGAAGTTAGGAATGGTCTCATCTGACACACATTCAATGTGAGAAGGAGTGTTGAAACCTTTCATGTAGCACCTTGAATGTATATGTGTATAATACTGATAATGTTACAGTGCTCTTGCGTAAGAATGTATTTAGACAGCACTATGCGTTGAGAACTGAGCTCATGGTTCTTGTGGATCTCTGCTCGTGGTTCTCGGGCTTGGCTGGAGCCTACTCCACCGCTACCCTTCGTAATGTAAACGTGTGTCCTGCTGTGTGTACTGATTATACAAACTCCAAGAGTCTCGTCTTCTTAACCTACGTCCATTAGAAAGAAGCCCTAGCTATGGTGTTTGCACTTCGAAAATTTCATTGCTACCTGTGGGGACAGGATTTCACTGTGGTTACGGACCACAAACCTTTGTTAGGACTATTTGATCCGGGTAGAAGCATTCCTCCGATGGCATCCGGGCGCATTCAAAGGTGGGCTTTACTACTGCAGTCCTACAAGTTCACCTTGCGCCACCGGTCCGGCGTGCTGTTGGGCACGGCTGATGCTCTCAGTCGTCTACCTTTGACAACTCCCGAGGAAGCCACACCTATTCCTGCGGAATGGACGTCCTTAGTGAATTTCCTCAAGTCAGCTCCAGTCACCAGCATCCACATCCGCGACGGCACCCTAAGGGACCCAGTACTTTCAAAGGTGTACAAATACTGCCAAGTAGGCTGGCCTTCGACGGTAATTGGTGACCCTGATCTCGCTCCGTATACTAGGAGGCGAGACGAATTGTCCACACAAAATGGCTGTGTGCTCTGGGGAGCAAGGATTATTGTACCCCAAGCTCTCAGACAAGCCATTGTGGACGAACTTCACTCTGGCCATGCTGGATCATCCAGGATGAAAAGGTTAGCTCGCAGCTATGTATGTTGGCCGCTGCTGGACAAAGATCTAGAAGAAACG
This sequence comes from Morinoia aosen, assembly GCA_030386875.1. Lineage (NCBI taxonomy): Eukaryota > Metazoa > Arthropoda > Malacostraca > Amphipoda > Talitridae > Morinoia > Morinoia aosen. The sequence continues at coordinate 2,489,385 of CM059571.1, forward strand.
ACTAAGTCATGCAGCGAGTGCCTGAGCACTCGAGCTGCACCAACGAAAGCTGAACTCCATCCGTGGGAATGGCCTGCAAAGCCTTGGCATCGCATACACATTGACTACGCGGGCCCAATGGATGGAAAATACTATCTAGTGATCGTGGATGCACACTCTAAGTGGGTTGAAATTTTTCCCACATCTACTACAACCTCTAGCGAAACGATCTCGTGCCTGAAACACACTTTTGCGACATTTGGATTTCCAGTAACAATTGTTTCTGACAATGCAACGTGTTTCACATCGGCTGAATTCCAAGAATTTGTGAAGGCATGTGGTATGCGACATATTACGAGCGCACCATACCACCCTTCAACTAATGGACTGGCAGAGCGCATGGTACAAACTTTCAAGAAGAATATACGAAAATCAACGGAACCCCTACGCCTAGCACTAGACAGGTTTCTGTTCAACTATCGGCTGACACCCCACACGACAACAGGTGTTACCCCCGCCGAACTGATGTTAGGCAGGAAAGTTCGCTCTCGTCTTGATCTGCTTTGGCCGTCAGAGGCAATCGCGTCCAAAGTTGCTCAACGCCAGGACGCTCAGAAAAGATACCACCCAGGGTCTCGCGCGGTTGACATTCCGCCGGAGTCACCTGTGATGGTCCGTCAATACACGCCGGGTTCCCCAAAATGGACCCCTGCTACCACCATTGAGAAAACAGGCCCGGTATCCTACAAGTGCCAACTGAAGGGGGGAGAGGTCGTTCGTCGACACCAGGACCAAGTTATTACCTGCTCGAACACCATCCCTGAACCCTTGGAACAACCTACGGAGGAAACCGTTGTGTTTCCACAACCTGCTCAAAATTCATACCCACCACCTCCAACCAAAGAACCTGACTCCGAAACACCGGAGTACCCGATTCCCACCCAGGAGGCTAGGATGAACGAGCCTCCAAGTGCTAGCATCTCACGCAGGTCTACCCGGGCTCGGAAGCCTGTGGTGAGAATGGACCTTTAGGATTGACTATATTGAATAAGGGGACTGGGGATACAGGGAGGGGTTTCTAATTAAGGAGGGAGGGTTGTAATATAGCGAGTAGTGTAAGTTCTAGTTAGAGAGACCAAAAGTTGGCAACGCTCGATAGGGCAACACTCGCGAGTCAGTCTGCTATTGGCCTCGGGTTCAACAACAAGTACATGTTGACCGAGGGTGTATATAATTACCTACTGTGGTTGGTATCTAACTTCTTAAGTTCTAAACTAATGTACTAATTCTATTCTACTCTATTCTATACATTTCCCGTCTATCTCCACTCTAATCTCATCAGCCACAGTACCGCCATTTGAGTATAAAGTTAAGGTATCCAAGAGGTGAGTGAACTATTTACCTAACTAGCTGTGTCATTGCAGTGTCTATTGTGTTCAGTACTATAACTATGTTGTGTCTATGTGGAACCTATGCTGTGCTCTAGTGTAGGGCGATCCACTCTATAATAGGTGGAAACGAGTATTTTAAAAGTTATAGCGGTAAATGAGTTACCGGAACTCCAGTGTTTCAGGCGGGGTAAAATATACCGCGCGGTCCGACGTGAAAGTAAACAGGCGTTGCCGCGCGCCAACCAAGCTGACTTCGCTAGAAAAAATAAAGAAGAGAAGCAAACCCCCTATTACAAACGTAAAGAGGTTGGGTCGTGAGGGCTAGCAACAGTTCTTTTAGTGGAAATTATAAAGAAAAGTTTTAACCGACCCATTACGTCGAACGTTCGACGTATCTGAGAGCATTCGAATGAATTCGTTCGGATCGACAAATGAACTCGTCATCTCAGTATTTATACTAATGCATACCTACTAGAATTTAACTTTATTGATAATTCTCACTAAAAGAACTGTGGCTACCCCTCACGACCCAACCTCTTTACGTTTATAATAAAGCGTTTACCGCTGCTTATAAAGTGTTTACCGCTGCTTCGACGTCACTGGCAGCCCTGAGATGACGGTATATCGTCGGTTCGACGTATCTGGGAACTTTCGAGTTCAGTCTTTCGCATCGACAATATAACTCGTCATCTCATTAGTTATGTTTATGCATAGTAGAATTTCAATTGATTTCTAATTTTCACTAAAAGAACTGTGGCTACCCCTCTCGACCCAACCTCTTTACGTTTGTAATAGGGTGATGCTTCCCTTATTCATTTATTCCCGCCTAAAACACTGGAGTTACGTTACCTCATTTACCGCTATAACTTTTAAAATACTCGTTTCCACCGGAAAGTGCATTGAAAAAAACTTGTTTATTTCCATGTGATTAACATTATTTAGGCATTGAAAATTCGAAAATCAATTATGGTCAAGTCCTCAACATTTACCTTAAAATCGACTATATTACCTATCTATACCTAAGAGATTATTAAATTCGTTGACAACATTAAATTCAATATTAACAAAAAAAAAACACTGCTAATTAGCTCCAACATGTGGAGTAACCAAACCGGTTCGTGTAAATTTTAAATGAAGCCCGAAGTCGAAGATGCGGAATAATGGTCCGGCCCATGGAGCTACCTCCACGGTCCGGCTCGTGAAAAATCAAGAGGAGAAGCACCCACCGTCTACCCGTAATGACTTGAGTTTCTTATTAGAAAAATCTGACACCCAAGAAATTTAGCTCAGCTGTACGACCCTGCTGTGTATATTTATAATGAAGAATATTTCAGATCGTAACAAAGGCCCCTCGACTCATTGAGTGCTCTATCAACTTCAAGATTCAGGCCCTATTTATTTATTTTAGATGACATTTATTTAGATGTCATTGCATTAGTCCTTAACACTAAGCAGTGTGTTTATTCTAGTTGCTAGCAAATATATCCTTGTTGGCACTTAGCAGTGCATTAATCCATGTCACCAGTACCTACATCAATTTTCCTTATTGGGATTGCATTTTGGCAATGCAGTTATGATGTTATCCATGTTACCAGTGCGATTATTTATGTATGTAGTGCAGTTATTCATGTGAATAATTTATTCTTTGGTTAAACATTGTTTACCCTTATCAGTTTATACACTGCTAAACAGTTCATCATTGTTGGCAATTTTTTTCAGAATTTGTTACAGTGGACTTAACTTCTATTGTAAACTATGTTTAAGGTTTAACCATTTAAGGTATAAAAATAGTGGTTATTTGTGCTTGTCTTTATATGTAGAAATCTTGATGCATCTCAAATATGTGTTTATTTAACTGAAGACCATAAGACTAGAGAGGTTGATGGAAATTATGGTTGTGAAGCGTTGGTCAGTAATCAATTATCCACTTTTTGTTGCCTAAACATAGTTAATTAGATCAAAATAAGGTCAATGTTGGGTTTAATGCAATTACCAAAATTAAGAATTTTATTCCAAAGAATCAGTGAAGGAACCCATTTAAGAACGTGTTACATGAATGACATTCGGTAAATCTGAAGGAGATGACAGTTGTCGATTTTCCACTTTTTGGTGCCTGAACCTAATTAATTGAAGCAAAATAAACAAGTTTTCTTATATTCTATTTTCGTCTCAAATGAGTATTTTACGATTTATAGCGGTAAGTTTAGTTTCGTCATTGATGACGAATGCGCTCGAATAAACAGCTACTCATCGATTTTCGAATTTTTGTTGCTTGAAACATGGTAATAACATCGAAATAAACAACTTTTATTCTATACACTTTTTTCGTCAAATGAGTATTTAACGAGGTATAGCGGTAGGTTTGGTTTCGTCTTTTCAAGATAGAGCGAGATGCCATTGCAGTATTGCCATACAACTCGATCCAAGAATTTCTTTCCGCTTCAAAGACTGGAGTTGCGGTAAGTCATTTACCGCTATAACTAATAAAATACTCATTTGAGACAAAAAGTGCATAGAAGAAAAATTGTTTATTTCGATCTAATTAACTATGCTAAGGCATCAAAATTTACAAAATCGACAACTGTCATCTCCTTCAGATTTACCTGACATTCTGCTCGCTGATGCGTTATTTTCAATGGCGGCCACCTGGAGTGGTACCCAAGATGGCGGTCGTCATCTTGGGTACCGGGTGGCCGCCATTGGAGATGATGTAAACAAACGTCTCTAGAAACCTTTATTTATAATTTTCACTAGAAGAACTGGGGCTCTTCCTCACAACCCAACCTCTTTACTTTTGTAATAGGACGTCAGCTTCCGTTATTAGTTGAATTACGCTTGGCGCGCTTCCTGCGAAAGCCAACTTTGAAGATTAATACTTCAAAAATAACGCATCAGCAAGCAGAATGTCATTCTTGTAAAAGTTCTGAAATGTGTTACATTAGTGATTCTTCGGATCGGAATTATTATTTTCCGTGATCGCATTAAACCTGACATTGACCCAAAATAAACAAGTTTTCTTCTATGCACTTTCCGTTGGAAATGAGTATTTTACGAGTTATAGCGGTATGTTAATTTTTGTCTTTGATGACCAATGCAATCCAATAAGCAGCTACTAATCGATTTACGAATTTTTGTTGCTTGAATAATGGTAATATCAAAATAAAATACTTTTCTCTACACCCTTTAAATAAGTATTCTACAAGTTAGAGCAGTAGGTTTAATTTTTTGCGCAATTGAGCTGTTAGAGTGCATTTGAATACTTTGTAATTTATTATCAGCTCACCCCGCGGAGCTTGCGGAGCCTGAACTTACTTCCAGGATCTTATAGTTAATAACACAATAGAAATTATCACCCAAAAATAACGAACTATAGCGGGATGTTAACTTTCGTCGTAGATGGCGGGAATACGCTCGAGCATTCAAGCGCGTCGGATCAGAGCATCCATGACAGTGTTGCCAGACGCGCGGTCAATGAATCATTTGCCGCTTCAAACTCCAGAGTTGCGGTAAGTCATTTACCGCTATAACTTGTAAAATACTCATTTCCGACGGAAAGTGCATAGAAGAAAACTTGTTTATTTCGATCTAATTAACTATGTATAGGCACCGAATTAAAAACCGATTACTGACCAACGCTAGACTTTAAACAAAATTTTTGTGTAATCTAGATGAGGCATATGGGGATCGTTCCGATTAAGACCTGCAAAACGTACCAAAAATTCCACCAGCCAAAGCCAATGGTAACCCAACCCGAAGAAGCCCAACTGAAGCGTGACCAACCTAACCTAACCTAAAGCGTGACCAACCTAACCTAAAGCGTGACTAACCTAACCTAAAGCGTGACTAACCTAACCTAAAGCGTGACTAACCTAACCTAAAGCATGACTAACCTAACCTAACCAAAGCATGACCAACCTAACCTAACTGAAGCGTGACCAACCCAACCCAATGAATTATTTGGATTTACAGAGTTATTTGGATCATACAGCTGTCTTATATCGTTTTAAATTTTATCAAATCTATCTAAATTTGCGTTTTAGCCTATAGCGCCATCTATTGAATTGGATGTGAAACTGAAGCGGGCCTTAATCAGAACTGAAGCCAGGCATATTTTTGGTTTATTTTAGTAAATTTTTCTTTAACATATGGCCTTCTGTATTGTGGGAGCATGATTATTCAGTAAAGTTTTTTTAAAAATGCTGCTCCTCTAAATTGATATTTGTTTTTCAGGAAAGTTTGGACGAATCTAAACATGCATAAAAATTTGTTATCTGCTGGTGTTTCATCTGCATCTATATTTTTCAATGCTGCAGCAACATGCAGTTGCAAAAGCCTTGTGCCTGGTGAGTTTTACCAAGCTAAGTATGTATGTAGATTTGTTATATGGTAGTGTTCAAATTTTTCAATGATTTTCAAGACATTCTAATTTTAACACAAGTTCAAACAAAAGTTCATTATTCAACTGAAAGTGGAGTTAATTTTAGAGATTAATTTTGAAAAAACTGACCATTAAATAGATTGTGCCTCTATCTAGTTTTCATTAAGTATTTATGAGAATTGAGTTTATAGCTGCCGGGTGTTCAGCAGTATTATGAAAATCCCTTCGGTGACCACCGGTGGTTACGTGACATTTAAGAGTGTTAAGAACATTTATGCCCAAGCCAGCATTCAGGTAATTTGTTCAATGTAATGCTTTTATGCAATTTCTTATGTGTACGCTTATTACTAATATACTCAATATAATTTTGTATTCAATTACAAAGCTTTGCTAATGTGATGTTAGGCTTGCTAGTACAAACAATTTTTGCAGAATGGATGATTAGTTTCCTCTTGAAAATAAATTTAGTTCTTTAAATTGATTTATATTAGAAATATATGTTCTATTGCAATAGGCAATTCATCTTAAAAATAGTGATGTATCCTTCTTGCCAAGAGCATTAGCCATCAGTTAGTAAAGTTGCTTGTTGTTATTGAAAACAGTTAGGTTTTCATTTGTTAATCAGCTGTTACTACTGTGCAATTTTCTGATATCATTCGATACAGTCTTTCAGTCTTTTTTTCTGTTGTATGTACAATCTGAGTTTTTATATTGCAGGTCTGGGTGCACTTTCTCTGGTACAAACAAGAGGGCTTCGAGATGATCTCAAGGCACGAGGCATTGAATGGAGAGAGCCAAAAAAGCTCAAGCTCTATCAACCTGAGAAAAGTGGAGACCTGGAGGCTTTTCGGGCTCCTGATCCCTCTCGACCTACTGAGCTGATGACCTATGCGCTCTCGGAATATGACTCGTAAGGTTAAAGTTCTTGTAGTAAAACTCGAAATAATAGTTTGCATATGCTTGGATGAATCATTAAAGTTGTATTATTGCTGTAAAAGAACATACTTTCAGTCATGAAAATCACGCGTTATTTTGGAAATGGAGATTTTATGTTGTAATGACTATGAATAGATATTTGTTTATAGTATTTAAACATAAGTTTATTATGAAATGTTGATTTAATTTATTCAAACTTTAAAGGAGCTTTGTTTCACAACCAATAAGTTGCTGTGTTAGGCTACTAGATGGTGTTTAAAATTTTGGTCATCCGCATCTTCTTGTAGCCTCATTGAAGACTGATATTCTCTGCAGTAAATTCTACTTTTGAAATGACTTTGTTGTTAGAATGTGAACTGAACCTGTATAAATTTTGATGAAAACCTGTTGACTTCTTGCTTGATGAGTTCTTGGAATAGATTATGTATTTGATTCCTTTTCATCAGTGTATTAACTTGTAAATTCATTTCACATGGTATTCAAGTCATTAGATTTTAGAACATCAAGTCACAGAATGTTCTGTGTCATTTTTTTCATCCCCATGACAAGGGTACCTATTATATTAAAATATATTAGTGACAGGAAAGTAACCTGTACTCTGCTGTCATATTTAACGAGTTGACAGTTGTAAAGAAACGTCTGGCTTTACGACGTGCGACATATTGCAGGCTTGAAACTTTTTCAACTGTTCCTGGTGCCTAAATTGAACATTGGTTAAGCTGAAAGTCAGCAATGCATCTTGCACCTGGCCACCAACAAATGCATCCCATTACATGAAGAATTCATGTTTGAATTTTTTGTATCGCATGTCAAAGTAGAGGTTCAACAACTATAAAATTTTCATAATAACTCTATGATAGTATGAGCTCTTGATTTTTTTCATTATTTTTCAGAGCACCTCCTGATGTGCAGAAACTACTGTCTTTGGAATTTGCTTCCCTGAACGAGTTAATTCGAGTAGCAAAGCTTGACATGCTGCGTCAGACCCAGCGGCATCAGTACGACACTGGCTCATTAGCTGCTAAAAGTGAGTTTTTTTTGCAAAATATACTGAGGCAATCAGTTGAATTTTTTTAAGTTTTGAGCTATGCAATTTTCCATTTTGGATATTTTCTCCATTTAAAATAGCATATTATGGTATAATTATGAGTGATGAATAAAGTTTAGTGTGTTGCTGAGATAAATAGTTGCATTGCCAATGATTTGAAGGTCATGATATAGCTGGAGAGACAATGGCTCTATAATAAGTCATTGATGTCAGTAAATTTTTGACAATGTATGGTCTAGTCCATTGTTGTGTATTTTGCGCTGGTCATAGGTTGATCTAAGGTGAATACGATTTTAAATCTACTTAAATGGGGTTATACAGCTGTATTTCAGAAGAGATAAAGTCAATTAGAGATGGTTGAGAATGTGGCTGAGTACTAACATGCAGATATAAAATGTGTTGAGTGGGCCCATGAAGGGAGGAGCTGTGTGTCTGTGTAAGACTTCTGATGGTGTGCAAGTCAGGCATTTTCAGCTGTGATCTTGTAACCAGCCCTACATCCTCCTTAGTGTGCTCTCATATCCTCAAAAGTGCGTTGCATCAGAACTTAGAATATTTTGTAAAGCAAAGTCACGGAATTTTTTTATCTATTTATGCATCCAATTAAAAACTGTTGAATGATCAATTTAGTGGGCATCCATTGCATCTTGCCATTGCTGCAGATTATAAAACTGTGATTTAGATATTCAAGAATGAGATAAATGAGGCCAGAAGTTACTAATATTTCTTTGTTGATATAGCAAGCAGGAAATTGTTGCTCATTGGAGAACTTATGTGATGATTAAATTACAGTTAAAGCAAGACTCAGAATCAAGCAATTACCAGATCTTATTATTTGGACCAATAAACGCTGATCTTACTGCGTAGGATAGGAAGTAAGTTAAAGTTAGTTATATTTGCTGTGAGAACTGGCACCTCCAGCCGTGATACTGTTTGGTTACCTTAGCTGTAGATAGGCAGGCCTTTGAGACATATTTTTTGTGCACACTTAGCGTCTTTCAATTTTCTTGTCTTCTCTGTTATCTCTTTTTTAAATTTTCTTTGGCTTTTCTTGAGCTTGCTGTTACTATCCACAGGGTGTCCTGTATGAGAACACACCTTACGCATAGATGCTTTGTTTTCTACCGTCCATCCAATCAACGGTGCTCACTCATATCTCTCTCAAGATTGCCTGTGTTGTGGCTAGGAAGTCTTAACCTACTGATTATAACAATAATACTAAAAACTAGTACTCTCTAAAAACTATTTCACGAAAGATTTGCTAATTCAAATCAAGTCCCTAGTTGAAATCAAATTCCTAGTTGAAATCAAATTCCTAGTTGAAATCAAATTCCTAGTTGAATTCAAATCCCTAGTTCAATTCAAATCCCTAGTTGAGGTCAAATCCCTAGTTGAGGTCAAATCCCTAGTTGAGATCAACTCCCTAGTTGAGATCAACTCCCTAGTTGAGAACAACTCCCTAGTTGAGAACAACTCCCTAGTTGAGAACAACTCCCTAGTTGAGATCAACTCCCTAGTTGAGATCAACTCCCTAGTTGAGATCAACTCCCTAGTTGAGATCAACTCCCTAGTTGAGATCAACTCCCTAGTTGAGATCAACTCCCTAGTTGAGATCAACTCCCTAGTTGAGATCAACTCCCTAGTTGAGATCAACTCCCTAGTTGAGATCAACTCCCTAGTTGAGATCAACTCCCTAGTTGAGATCAACTCCCTAGTTGAGATCAACTCCCTAGTTGAGATCAACTCCCTAGTTGAGATCAACTCCCTAGTTGAGATCAACTCCCTAGTTGAGATCAACTCCCTAGTTGAGATCAACTCCCTAGTTGAGATCAACTCCCTAGTTGAGATCAACTCCCTAGTTGAGATCAACTCCCTAGTTGAGATCAACTCCCTAGTTGAGATCAACTCCCTAGTTGAGATCAACTCCCTAGTTGAGATCAACTCCCTAGTTGAGATCAACTCCCTAGTTGAGATCAACTCCCTAGTTGAGATCAACTCCCTAGTTGAGATCAACTCCCTAGTTGAGATCAACTCCCTAGTTGAGATCAACTCCCTAGTTGAGATCAACTCCCTAGTTGAGATCAACTCCCTAGTTGAGATCAACTCCCTAGTTGAGATCAACTCCCTAGTTGAGATCAACTCCCTAGTTGAGATCAACTCCCTAGTTGAGATCAACTCCCTAGTTGAGATCAACTCCCTAGTTGAGATCAACTCCCTGGTTGAGATCAACTCCCTGGTTGAGATCAACTCCCTGGTTGAGATCAACTCCCTGGTTGAGATCAACTCCCTGGTTGAGATCAACTCCCTGGTTGAGATCAACTCCCTGGTTGAGATCAACTCCCTGGTTGAGATCAACTCCCTGGTTGAGATCAACTCCCTGGTTGAGATCAACTCCCTGGTTGAGATCAACTCCCTGGTTGAGATCAACTCCCTGGTTGAGATCAACTCCCTGGTTGAGATCAACTCCCTGGTTGAGATCAACTCCCTGGTTGAGATCAACTCCCTGGTTGAGATCAACTCCCTGGTTGAGATCAACTCCCTGGTTGAGATCAACTCCCTGGTTGAGATCAACTCCCTGGTTGAGATCAACTCCCTGGTTGAGATCAACTCCCTGGTTGAGATCAACTCCCTGGTTGAGATCAACTCCCTGGTTGAGATCAACTCCCTGGTTGAGATCAACTCCCTGGTTGAGATCAACTCCCTGGTTGAGATCAACTCCCTAGTTGAGATCAACTCCCTAGTTGAGATCAACTCCCTAGTTGAGATCAACTCCCTAGTTGAGATCAACTCCCTAGTTGAGATCAACTCCCTAGTTGAGATCAACTCCCTGGTTGAGATCAACTCCCTGGTTGAGATCAACTCCCTGGTTGAGATCAACTCCCTGGTTGAGATCAACTCCCTGGTTGAGATCAACTCCCTGGTTGAGATCAACTCCCTGGTTGAGATCAACTCCCTGGTTGAGATCAACTCCCTGGTTGAGATCAACTCCCTTGTTGAAATCAACTCCCTTGTTGAAATCAAATCCCTAGTTGAAATCAAATCCCTAGTTAGGTTAAATCCCTAGTTAGGTTAAATCCCTAGTTAAAATGAAATCCCTGGTTGAATTCAAATCCCTAGTTGAGTATAAATCCCTAGTTGAGGTTAAATCCCTAGTTGAGATTAAATCCCTAGTTGAGATTAAATCCCTAGTTGAAATCAAATCCCTAGTTGAAATCAAATCCCTAGTTGAAATCAAATCCCTAGTTGAAATCAAATCCCTAGTTGAAATCAAATCCCTAGTTGAGATCAAATCCCTAGTTGAAATCAAATCCCTAGTTGAGATCAAATCCCTAGTTGAGATCAAATCCCTAGTTAGGTTAAATCCCTAGTTAAAATGAAATCCCTGGTTGAATTCAAATCCCTAGTTGAGGATAAATCCCTAGTTGAGGATAAATCCCTAGTTGAGGATAAATCCCTAGTTGAGGTTAAATCCCTAGTTGAGATTAAATCCCTAGTTGAGATTAAATCCCTAGTTGAGATTAAATCCCTAGTTGAGATTAAATCCCTAGTTGAAATCAAATCCCTAGTTGAAATCAAATCCCTAGTTGAAATCAAATCCCTAGTTGAAATCAAATCCCTAGTTGAAATCAAATCCCTAGTTGAAATCAAATCCCTAGTTGAAATCAAATCCCTAGTTAAATTAAATCCGTAATATTTGTAACTCATGTTGGCACTGTCAGTCACCAAGCTGACGGTGAGCATCAGATACTACCAGAACGAGGCGGGTTACCTGAATGCTGAGAGGTACCCCATCCTGCGGCACCTCATGCACCAGAGGGTGGACCGCCGCAAGAAGTACCTCTACAGACTGCGCAGCTCTGACTACAAGCAGTTTGAGTGGCTCCTTGAAAAGCTCAACCTCCTCTACAAGCCACGCGTTATGTAAGTCCTCTTCTTCATTTCCTGGTGAATTGAAGTTGGTTTCACTAGAGATTTTGGTGTCAAAAACACTTAATCGTTGTGCTTTTTCTGCCGCCCATAAGGAAAAGCGAGTAAGTGAAGATCTGTCAAATTTCGACCTGACTTGGTAAGCTAGCACGGAAGGTAGTCAGTAACAAGTATCACTTATGCATCAGGCCTGCATGTGCTGTATGTACAAATCAATGCAAAGAACCAGGTCTCACCATAGTTTACCCTTACCCAACTGTGAGGTTATGCAGATAAGGGTTCACCGCATGCAGACATACAGGGCTCTAATAAGAGGAAGTTTGGTCTGTCGGCCAAATGAGTTTCTATTACTTCTATTGCTATTGGGTATTTTGAACTTATGTGTGTGGTTGTGGTTAAGTCTATTTTCAAACAGTTCATGCAAAATGAGCTCGTAATGTTGGCTTATTCTAGTTAAAATTCACTCAAACTGCACTTGCATTCCCTGTTGGGTTTTTAGCATTCATTGAAGTTATTCGACTACATTTATGAACTGTAGTCCCACGCACTAGCCACTTACACAGTAGCCCGCACTTTCTGTGAGTGTTGTGGGGATCCTACTGTGAAACTTGATGTATCTCCATGAATTGTTAGTAGATTTTCCCGTCTTCAATCAGGAGACAAATGAGAGTAAATAACTTAATGTGGAAATAGTTAGTGTCCTCTGGCCTACCATCCATCAGTTACCAGAAGCACCCTCTGATGACACGTTCTCTACGAGGCTTTTGTTTTTATACAAGATCTCAGGTGGCTGCAGTCGTATATTCTTTAGAACTCAGTTAGGCTTGTTCACGGTTCCTCAACCCGGTATTGACAAGAAACGAGCTACATTCTTGCTAAAGATCTTCATTTTTCAATTGCTGTGTGGTGTAGGATAATACCTTATGATGATAATTTTGAAATCAATGTATCGTAATAATTGGATACATTACTATGGTATGCAAATAGATAAACATGTATGTACAGGTAGGTAACGAGATATCAAGGCCTTTGCACTTGAGCGTCCTTGTCACTCTCCGTGTCTGCGTGCTTTAGGACAAGTCTAATCTTTCAGCGCCGTCTAAAACACTGGCTGGTTGTATGCCTTGTTACTCTGAAGAATTGCTGTCCACTGGACCACTACTGCACTTGGTGCGCAGAACATTGTCATTGTCTGGTATTATTAGGTCCAAACAGACAATGTGAGCATGCAAGCATCAGGTAAGAACTGACGAGACAAGCATGCGAATCAGGTAAGAACTGACAAAACGAGCATGCGAGCATCAGGTAAGAACTGACGAGACGAGCATGCGAGCATCAGGTAAGAACTGACGAGACGAGCGTGCGAGCATCAGGTAAGAACTGATGAGACGAGCATAGAGGACGAGACTAGCAATGCCTCAAAATTTTCATGTGAGCGTTCTAACTGTCGCTGGTGTGCAGCAAGGGCGGGCCTGTCTACCGCTATGACTCGCTTCGCAAGCTGGTTGATATGCGCTGCAACAACCTCAGGAAGGCCAAGATGGCAGCCTACAAGGCCAAGCTCGACGCGCAGAAGGAGCAATATCAGGAGGAGAAGAAGGCCACGCTTCAGTGGATCAAAGAAACTGAGGAGAAACTCGGTGTTCCAGTCACCGTAGACCCAGAGACCGGCATGATAGAGCCTCCTTTGCCTGAACTGAACACTATTGCAAAGAGGCTCTTTGGCCCCTATTGGGAGAAGAAGAAGGAGTGATTCGCGAAGTTAGTGTTCAAGTATGTATGTATAAATTTTCAAGAATTTATTTTTTTTTATTTAATCCTCTCTTCCTTACTGTCATAAATGTACTTTGCTGGGCGGAAAAATATGTTTTCTGTCACATTGAGTCGGAAAAATGACCGCTATTGCGAAGGTTAAGAACAGAAACTTAGCTACGAAGTGCTGTCGTTAAGCGGTGTCACGAGGAAAGCAAAGACAGCAAAACTAGAGACCAGGCTTGACTAGCGTAATTGTGGAGACAGCAAAACTGGACAACAGGCTTGACTAGCATAAATGGTGTATTGAGAAAGAAGTGGTCAGAGGGCCTCCGCGTTTGATTTCACTATACTGACGTGGCACTATCTAACGCTGACAGTTCACGCAGTAGCGATTTCAGTCTTGGTATATCACTTAGATTAGAATGGACTGGCTTATTATCTGTGAAAAACTGAAAAAGTTCTTTATCCCCGTGAGAAAAGATTTAAGGTCGGCCTTTAGTTTTTGTAGTTTTTATGGATCTTTATTCGGTTCACAGTTGCCCCGGTCTTAGGCACCCATAACTTTTTCTTCAAATTTTACCCTCCATGATATTCCTTCTAGGCAGTGGATCATGTGCTGGAACTCATTTTTTTCATGTACTAAACGGTGCCTTCTTCCTTCATTTCTTTCGAACCCCTTTCTTATTAGAGAGACTTAAACTAACTCTTCTTATCTAACCGAAGTTCTTCAAGTCTTACTAGGGAAAGATAACGATGAGCTAAGTTTAGATATCATACAGTATTTAAAAATCGGTGTTCGTAAGTAGTATGTTATTCCGTTCATTATCGAGATCGGTATATTGACTACGTGCTTTGTCGAGTAACTCTCCTCAAAGGGATGCATTTATTTCATCGGTTATAAGCGCTGCTAGGAAGAAGATGTAAGATCCCAAGGTAAAAGTTGACTAGACCTTCATACTGTTGAAGCGGATTAAGTTTTATTTGTTTTGTTACGGACCATCTTTTTAAGTTCACTGCTGTCCTTTTTTTCAGTTCTTATTACTTGATTGAATTATATCTTACTTCCCAACTTTGTTAGAAGCTTGATGTCCGTACGCAGAGTATGTGGACACAACTTGTGTATGGGATCCCCGTTTCCATAATTCCACGCGTTACGAAATATGTGCCCCTTGCCAACTTGTATTAACGCGGAAATCTCGGATTTGTGGGTAGGCCCACCCCCACTCACATGTGTAAATGATAATTAGGAAGTGCGCGAGTAATAATATGGACCCAGCATAAGGCTAACAAAACACCACAGCCAACCCATAGAATAAATTCTTACGGGGATTCGATTCTTCATTGAATGAAAACTTCACGACAATATTTCTGATGTTCTCTTTTATTCTCGACCAAGGACCTGTTCACTAAATTATGTATTTGGGACATAATACGCTTGGGTTGCTTCCAATGTGTGTGCTCACACGAATCACACCCTAGTACACCATCGCTATATGGAGAACTTACACTTACAATTTGATCAACAATAATTAATAAAGTAATCAAATTTATTAGCTTGCACGATTACCAGCATCACCTATTGAAATGTGCAAATTAGAGGACCTCTGACTTCTACACAAAGATGATGGTAAACGTTAACGTGGAAAATCAACACATTTTAGGTAAGAGGGTGTAGCACTAGGGTGGCCAGAACTCGTAGGGTAGATTTTTTTCACAGTTTTCTGAACGGGACCCCCTAAAAAAGTGAGGTTGATAGAACAAATGATACTGGTAAAGTTTCAGACCATTTGAACATCGTTAACCCGTGACCCAACGGCCTCAAAGTTCTGAAAAATCGCGAAAAATGTCATTTTTCAGAACTTTGAGGCCGTTTGGGCAGAGGTTAACGGTGTTCAAATGGTCTGAAACTTTACCAGTATCATTTTTTCTGTCAACCACACCTTTTTAGGGGGTCCCGTCAAGAAAACTCTGTGAAAAAAAATCTACCCTATGAGTACTGGCCACCCTAATGTAGCACGCTTACCTCCTATACGCAGCAAATTTTACTCTCCTGATACCTTATTTAGGGACACAGTTTGTTCATTTGTAATATATATGTGTAAAGTACATGTATGTGTTGCCTCGTTATAGAAACTTTGAAGCGATGTAACATAATCTAGATAGCCTTTAACACGTTGACTGCGATACGACCCACCGGTGGGTCGTGCTTAGTTTTTTCCAGCTGCGAAACGACCCATCGATGGGCCCTTTGAAAATTCTAACATTGTTTTTTAAATTGATGGTATTTAATGTGCTCAGTTAATATTAGATATTCAAAAGATTGCTGAGTTTATTAGGATTGCCAACTTTTGACTTTGAGTTGGAGTTGAATTTTGAACTTCAGTTTAAAAAAAACACAAGTCTTTCATTATCGGCAGTCTTTACAGACATCCGTCAGCATCTCTTCGTCCAACATTAGATTTCATTGAAAATACGCTTAGATCAATCTCTGCAGCCAAAAAGTCTTTCTATGTTTTCGGAGATTTTAACGTGGATCTGACAAATAAAAACAATCAGCTAAGCAAGATGCTGCACAGACTTAATCTTTCTCAAATGGTCCAAGAACCAACGCGAATTAACAACACTTCTAAAACTCTTCTTGACCTAGCAATTACCAACAATCCCCAAGCAGTACTCAGCACAGAAATCTTACCGTCCTTTTCTGATCACCATTCTGTAGAATGCCAAATCAATATTGCAAAAGAGAAACAGAAATCTAGTTACATTACATATCGCATGAAAAACCACTACTCCCCTGAAATATTTCAAGAAAAGCTATCAGACAGATGGAGTGAATTTCAAGGCATGGAAAACACCGATGATGTCAATCTACAAGTTTCGCTTTTCAACGAAAATTTCGTATCAGCTCTTAACGAATGCGCACCTTTCACTACGAAGAAAGTTAAGCCAAGAATTTCTAAATGGATAACAGACGAGATAAAACATTTGAGCAGAGCTAAAAGAAATTTGCAGCGTGAGTACAAACTGAATAAATCAGACAGTACGCGTCGAAAATTATATAAAGATCATGAGAAGATCCTACGAAGAAAAGTTAAGGAAGCAAAACGGGACTACTTCCACAAAGAACTCTTGGCGGCAAAACAAAACCCTAAAAGAACTTGGGAAATCATTAGAGAAGCTGCTCAGTATAAAAATTCAGACTGCAAAAGCACTTTTGACAACCCCTCAGAAATGGCGAATGACTTTAACACTTTCTTCTCAAAAGTTGGCGAAGATGTTTTCAATGAAGTATCCAGGACAGTTTCAGACACATCTACAGAGGCAAATCTGAGCGATGTTTCATCCCCAAATAGTAGCAACAAGTGGAGACCAAAGCCAGTTAGCGTCATAGAGATACGAAAAATCTTATACTCACTAAAGAATACTAAAGCGACTGGACATGATGGCATAAGCCTCCAACATATAAAAGACAGCTTCCCTGTCACAGCACCCTTTATTCGCTTGATAATAAATACATCTATAGTCACAAACAAGTTTCCCGATCAATGGAAACTATCCATAATTAAGCCATTACATAAATCTGGTGATATCGACATAGCGTCAAACTACAGACCAATCAGTCTCCTGCCTGTTATGTCCAAAATATTAGAAAAAGTAATAACAAACCAGCTCTCGTCTTACATAGACGAGTCACATCTACTACATCGCAATCAATATGCTTACAGGAGGAATACCAGTACTCAGGACGCCCTGTTAAACATAACAGAAAAAATTTACAATGATATTGACCAAAAAAAATTAACTCTCTTACTATTGCTTGATCTCTCCAAAGCTTTCGACAGTGTTGAGCATAAGAAACTTCTACAAAAAATTTCAAACCTCAGAATAGACACTCAGTGGTTTGAAAGCTACCTACGAAACCGTTCTCATGCAGTGTGCTTGAATAACAAAATGTCATCATTCATACCAAATAACTTTGGCGTTCCTCAAGGTTCAATCATCGGCCCACTCCTATTTTCAATTTTCATCAACGATTTCCCCACCATGCCGGCAAACACAAAAATCTCAATGTATGCTGATGACGTACAAATTGCCATGACAAGCTCAACAGCGGATTTAACAGAAACACAAGCCAACGCTGAAAACCTTCTGAGAAATCTGAAATTGTGGTATGACCATAATGGCCTCAAACTTAACGCAAGTAAAACGCAATGCATTATTTTTGGATCACAGAATGCGACTGAAAATTTACCACCATTCCAGCTAACATTTGGAGACGATACAATTAAACCAGTCGATAAGGTTAAAAATCTGGGTGTTTGGTTTGACAAAAATATGACTTTCAATTCACACGTCGAAACAATGTGCAACAAAATTAACGGAACCTTAATGTTCTTTCATCGTATAAAGAACACACTTGACGAAAAATCTAGATTATTAGTGATTCAGTCTCTAGTTTTATCGCGTCTGGACTACTGCAGTCTTGTGTGGGGAGACTTACCTAAATGTCGTCAGGAAGAGTTGCAAAAATGTGTAAACTTCGCCGCCAAAGTGGTATGCAAAGGAAATTTCAATAAATACGATCATGTCACCCCTCTTTTAAGAAAACTCGACTGGATCCCTATACCGAACAGATTCATGATCCAGAAAGCTCGACGAGTATTCTCCTCTCTGTACCTCCCCCAAAGTAATGCAGAGGTGGTAAAATTTTTTCCATCTAATATCCCAAACGAAAGACCAAACCGGAGGAACGATGTTTTAGTCAGTTACCGTTCATCTAACGTGGGACAAAAAGCTCTCTCAGTTTCTGGAGCTTTTTTGTGGAACAAGCTTCCCCAGCATATCAAAAACTCTAAAACTGGAAAAGAATTTAGAGTAAATGTGTCACGTCATTTTGCATCTCTGTCATAGGGCCTGCAGCATCTCGGTGTGAACTTCCCATCTATCAGAAATTTTAATTTTTCCTGAAATTTATGTTAGAAATTTAGAAACTATTTCATTTTACGTTTGCTAAGCGATTCGTATATTCATCTTACTTATTTCTGTCGACAACAATGAGCACCACAGCCGTCAGTTCAGTGCAGCAGAACGAACGTTCTTTCCATAATATAATTAGGAGTATTTCCTCATCTTTATTTTGTTATTTCTTTCTCTTTATGTATTTAATATTTAAAGTCCGTATGACAAATATACCATGAAATACATTTTGTGTGTACACCAATAAACAGGTTTATAGATGTGAGGGTTGTGCAAAGTTTATAATGAATTAAATTTTTGGCTAACGTTGTCTCGCTATTTCAAAATCATTCTCGAAGATGTTTTCAATCGATTTTCGGCTGAGCTGGGGGGAAAGGGGTTATTTAAGCATTGCATTTAGTCTTTTTATTTATTTTTTTTTCGTGCGTTCAGCGCACACTAGCACTGAACTTTCAAATCGGAAAAAACTCTAAATTTCTGTAATCAAAATTATTATTTTTGGATCAAGGCCTAATCTTCCTATATGTGCCAATTTTGCGAATATTCTCCAATCAGATGGGATATCCGGCCACAATGTTACTCCATTTTATCCCACGTACACATGTCCGTATAATGCTGAAGAGTTGTGTTGATTCTTGACTATAACCTGACTTTTCTTAAAAATTTCTGTGAAGAAATTAAAAAACAGCTCATTTTTATGTTTTTCGAAGTCTTCTCTTCCTTTTAGTTATATTTGCGAAAATTTCTTAGGATTACAGTGAGCTCAGCTGTCATTTTCTGTGTAGTAGATGGTAGGTTGCTTCTTTCTTTTATCTTATATATGTATTTTTTTTCTAATATTTTATTTTCAATAAGTATATATTAATATGTGTGTGTACGTGTGTAGGTATATATATGTATCTACATAAATAGATATACATGTTTCTATTTCATTTCTTTGCGCAAAAACCTTTCGGTTAATATATTTTATTGCAACAGCGAAATGATTCAAAAATAGATCTATCACTTCCCCAGAGGGCGTTTCTGTGAATCGTATTAATGTCATATATAATTAATGAAATAAAGTGCAATTTGAGCATATGAATCGTAGTAAAATTATCTTTCTGTCCGTATGTTGTACAAGCTATGAATTTTGATATTGAATATATGTTTGTTTACCCATTTCTACCAATATTTTGTAGATATTTGTCAATCATGAGTGGTAACCGGCTCACACTGTATCTCTATTTTATCCCATGTACCCATGTCCGCATGATGTGGTGAATATCCAGAAGACATGAAATATGTTTTTGGTGGTGATAGGGCTTTGCGTATTTTTAGTGCATAATTTTCATTTCTCATTCAACTACCCTTGACAGAGATAGACTATTGGCAAGCCACGTGTGGTTTGTCTATTAGTACGCCTCGTATATTTTGTCTATTAATATGCCTCGTATGGTCTATCTATTTTGTACACCTCTGATAGCTTGTCTATTAGTACACCTCGTATAGTTTGCCTATTATTATTATGCCTCGTATGGCTTATCTATTTGTACACCTCGGATGGTTTGTCAATTAGTACTCCTAGTATAGAACTTTTGTTAGACTACTAGCACACCACGAATGGTTTGTCTATTAGTACGCCTCGTATATTTTGTCAATTAATATGCCTCGTATGGTCTATCTACTTGTACACCTCTGACAGTTTGTCTAATATAGTACACCTCGTATAGTTTGTCTATTATTATGCTTCGTATGGCTCATCTACTTGTACACCTCGGATGGTTTGTCAATTAGTACTCCTCGTATGGAATATTTGTTTTAGGATGTCCTATATTTAAGAAACTTTTAAAAGCCAATATGTTGGCATGTATCTCATGTGACAATTTGGAAATAAACATTTTTTCTTTCTTTTCTTTCTTTAACCCATCGCAGTCAACGTGTTGGATAATTTATGTAAACAATATCTTCCTAACTCACTTAGTCCCATGCCAGCGTTGCAGGTTGATTTTTAAACTAATTTGAATCGTTCTAAACCATGACTTTGTGATGGAACTGTGACGTATCGTTGCCGCTGTGCAAATCCTTTAATTACTTAATTTTCTACTCAATAACACAACTTCTGTACGACGATATCACTGTTGTTAAGGTCCGACCTTCCTTATTTCCGCGATGTGGCATTACACAAACCATCACTCCTGATGGTCGCGTTAATCCTAACCTTACTAGACTAATTTTCTCAAACTAATATAATTTCTCTATCCACGGAGAGCTTGCCTGTCGTATTCTGCCCTAGATTCGTTCTAAAAGCGTTCCCTGAAGACGTCTCCTCCACACGGCCAAGTTTTCCCACAACATACGCCTCCCACAGCATACGCTGTTAGTCCTATATCCTTTTTATATTTCTCCCTCGGCTTACGAGACATTTTAATGAGCTAGCCCGATTGTTTGGGGTGAAAACGACCAACAGTTCTAAGTCGTCGCATAGATTCTGCGTTTCCTTATCTCTATGTTTAAATGGTGCCTTCCTCTCTTTGGAACACTTTTTTTTAGCGGTTAGGGAGCACTAACATCTAATCTATTCTACGTCGTCTGCTTGACTTACGGCATTTGGCCAGGGTAGGTGCTCGCTCTGCCGTAGATTCCCTTAACCTAAGGAAACAAACCAACGCTCGATCTCCGTGGTCTCAGATTCCCGGTTATTAAGAGGAAAGCATCAGATTGCTTGTAACAGTTTTCTTCATTTAATAATTTCCCCACATAATCATCTTCGTTTTCAAGTCTCTAAAGTTGTTAGGATATAAACATTCAAATTGCTTTTAACAGGTTTCTCGACAGTTATCATTATTTAATAACATCCTTGCCTTATCCTATCCATTATATCGTTTGTTACTCACGCTTAATGGTAATTTTACTTCCTTCATCAGGAGCACACTCGGTGCGTTAAGGGAATCACTAACTTTTCTAATCTAATATGAATCAATTCTTGCCTACTGGATGGAGTACTCTAATTCTAGGCCTTCAGCAAGTAATATCTACTTTTTTGTTTATATGGAAAATGAGATCTCCTGAGCACCATTTTTGTCCGTGTATAAATTCATCACATGTAATAACTGAAAAACATTCAAGTAAAGCGTTCCAAAATTCCTTCGTTATGATCGAATCTGCTGACTTCAATTTAGGATCGTGCTTGGCTGAGCGGATGTTAGAAAGTTATTCCAGAAGAAAGGCCAAAATTCCACTTTATACATTAAGCAGTGACTGACAAACAAGTCTTAAGCACAAATCACACAGCTTGCTGTTAGATCAAGAAGAATGAGCCGGCTACACATACGTTGCGTTGGTTACGCTCTCAACCGTCAAGGCAAGATTTTGGGTTAGGAAAGCGGAAGATCATGGCTGTATTCTTCAAGTAGGGGAAGGACAAAGCTTCTTTGAGTTGTTTTTCTGCTTCGATGTCGTTGATCAGACCTCGGTCGCTCATTTTTTTCTTGATGTAGTCGTTGTTGTGGTTGTTGACGTGGTGGTGGCCGCCCTGGCCTTCCACCGCCCACGTGATGACGATGCCTGTGACAAATGAAATAAAAGATAAAAAAACGTTTATTTCCTATAAAGGTGATACAAAAAGCTCATCAGTGGTTTTCACAATATCTCAAGGTAAGGATCCTTAGTTGTTACACACACATGAGTATCGTAATACCCATGTCACTAGTAAAAATAAATGATTGAGTAGATACACACACATGAAAAGAAAGAAAAGAAAAACGTTTTACTTCCAATAAAGTACAAACATGAAATGTCGATACATTGGTTTTTAAAACACCTTAACATTAACATTCTTAACTGATAATAACACTTTGGTATCGTAACACCCGTGTAAAAAGTTGAAAAAAATGGTTGACAGAAAAGCACAACAAAAATGAGTTCCCCTTCTTGCCTAATCTGATTTTGATAGTGCATTTAAATATAAGGAACTAAGAGAGCACAATCCTCGTAACGAGGTAGAAATGTAGGGTGATGTGTTCACGACCCGGACAAGGTCTCGACCCGGAGAGTCTTGATTAACCAATGAACGATCGAGCCTAGGATGACGTCAGAGCTATGACGTATGAGGGAGGGCGGTCCTAACTAGACGCCATTTGCAAACCTCCCCGCCGACGCTCCGCTTGTAAGCAAGGTAAGAATTTCGATTTTAAGAGGTCGCGATCTTAATTTTCGGCATCAGGATATATTGTGCCATGACCACGAATAAGGCGTGATCAACTTGTGGTAAGTTTTGTTATGTAATATAGCCATATTCGCATAAAATCAATGATAATACGGAGTGCCTAAACAACAATGGACTCGTTTGGAGTGCCCGCTAAACAAAATTATGCCGTGTTCTCGACTCTGAAATTTTTTGACAATTCTTGCAAATTAAGTGAACTGGAAAAAACAATTAAAAAGTGAATGGTTGCATAGTTCTTACAACTATAAAGTACCATATGTGAGATAAAGCCATGGAAAAGGCTTGAAATGGGTGTTTGCCACGGCTAAATATCGAGTGATTTTTCGAAGTGTTTTATTGATGGAAGTGAATTATTTTTAGCATTAATATGTGCCCCCCATTAGTGTTTACTTCTCCAAATTGAAATATTTAACCTAGGCCAACCTTTTTAATCTTTTTTCTATCATATATATTTTTTTATTACATCGATATTTTGCTACCAATTGTTTTATTCCACCTTTCAGTGTCATGTTCTGGATGTTCTTAGTAAGAAAAAATATAAAGCATTGGTGTAAGTGTGTTTTTGGTGGACCAAAACACCCGTCCGGGTTGAGACCACACCCCCGTCCGGCTCGTGAACACGCGGTCTCGACCCGGACAGAGAATTCTGGATTTTAAAAACGGCTGTAAAACCAATACTATGATATCTACAGATATGAAACTCATAACATAAGATGGGGAATTAGTTAAGCTTTCTTTTAAGCACAAAATCTCTCCTGTAGCTCAATAACTTTTTTTTAAGAATATTATTCACTTTACTGTCTGGGTCGTGAACACATCACCCTACATGTGCTTTAATTTCTCTACTCCTTTTATCTACTTCTTTGCTCAACACATTAATACCGACTGAGGAAAATTTTTCTTTTATCTCTCAAAACTGTTCACGTTACTGTAATAATTGATAACAAATTTAATGGTAAGCTCTCCTATGTTTAAAAAAAAAATAAAAGTCATAACAAATGCCTCAAAAAGATGAGCGACCGTAACGTTAGTAAAGTGAACAGGGATTTTTATCCTTAGATAAAAAATGTATTCGTTAGTGCGCATTTAAATTGGAATAAAAGCAATAATCGCTTTCAAATACTTTAACTTAGAGATCCTTAATTACTATTCATACATGGTTATCGTAATACCCATGTTACTAGTCGAAATAAATGATAAGCTGTTAACGTCACCTGAACCGAAGTAAAATTTATATCAAATGAAAACGTGAACTAACCTCTTTCTAAATTTGATTATGCGAAATCAATGTGCGCTTGAAATTTCAATTAACCATATATGAAGAACTCGTGCGGCAGCTTGACAAGCATGTCTGACGAGGTTGTCGAGGAAGTTGTCTTCGTACTGGAGGGGTCTTGGTAAGTAAAGTTAATATTTGAATGAATACATGAACTAACCTCTTTTTAAATTTGACAGTGCGAAATCAACGTTAACTCTCAATTCCAATTCATGAACAACTGTGTGAATTGATATTTAGAGCTATCGTTGATTTTAGGTCTAAGTTCATGAACTGGAATTTAGAACTAGTTAACGTTGATTCCAATTGTCATTCACGAATTCTGAAAAGTTCGTGTAAATTGCAATTCTCGAAAAGTTTGTGCCTCACCTTGACAAGCATGTCTGATGAGGTTGTCGAGGAAGTTGTCTTCGTACGCGCGGGGTATGTGCTCCCCCACCTCGACACTCAATACCCAGTCCCAGCGGCGTCCCAGCCACAGCCCCGCCTCGCTCAGGTCCGCGTAATTTATGAAGCCGCCGCTCACCTCGTCTATGTTGAACGCCCCATCGAAACCTGCGTCGTGGTGGTTCAATATAGATTATTTACTATGATAATTACAATACTCTGAAAATTATGAGGTGTTGAAGCGATCGCTGTCGTCTATGTTGAACGCCCCTTCGAAACCTGCATCGTGGTGATTAAATAAAGATTATTTTCAGTGATAATAAACTCTTTGAGAAATATGTGTGGTCACTGTCGTCTAGAGTTTAAGAGCGCTCACCTTCCACGTACAGCGAGGTCAGTTCGAAGCCCAGGCTTAGTGTGTCTTTTCGTAGGTAAAAGGAAAAACATCTCTATGAGTCGGGGTTGGATTCAGGAGTTCAAACAAAATATGTTCATGATGACGTGATTGGAATAGGACATCTTTGTACACTTGACAGAACGTCACATGATACACTGGACTGAAGATTCGACACGAGACCTTTCAGGCTTTCATCGTCCAAAGATTAAGCGTATGCAATCAAGAATTATATAAAACTAGTTGGCTGATTTGTTCTTCATGAAACCATCCGAACACTCGCCTTGTACTGCTTAGTTTTCGTCTTATATGACTTTTATTATACAGGATTTTAAGAAGTAAAATGATCTAATATCATCCTGTTATTAATGATTTATTAGCAGGTCTCCTAATTTTTACCCCATATCGGTTCATGCATTCATACTACACAGTCATTCACTCCTAAGGGAAATTATTCCTCTCAACTAACGCGTTTCAGCTGCACCATCTAAGACTTTTGGGAAATGCCATCGCATATTTCATAAAATCATTTATACACTCAGCCAACATTATTATCGCTCACCGTGCCACGAGTGCACAATTTGAGGCTTCGCGCTGATGTCACCCAAAGAAGCTCTGACATTGTCCATGTACATCTTTTTCTGGGCGGCATTCAGGCGGAATTGCGTATCCTTTTTCCGCAGAAAACACATTCCGTAGAGGCCGAGCCCTGCTCCCAAGTCTGCGAGTGAAGCCTTGCCCACCAGAGCTTCAATGAAGTAGCAGAGCTGTGAGAGTGCAGATTTATGTCAGACCACAACTGGCAAAATAGTCATGTCAGAGCACAGCTGGCAGAGTGCGGAGTCATGTCAGAGCACAGCAGAATGAATTTAAAAGTAAATTTGAGTTTAATAAAAAAGAATAAAGTACTGGCCATATAAGTCATATAAAGTGAAGTCATCGTAGAAGAAAGACAAATACTTATCAAATTCATGTGAAATATGAGAGCTCAAGTCCGTCGTAAAATTGCAAGTCAGAAAAGAGCTTTAGCTTTTTGATCTACAGATGGAAAATCCATTAAATACGCTACAGACATCTGTGCAACGCAGCTGTTGAGGGATAGCATGAGCGACTGAAGAGTCTTGCATCGAAAATCTATTTTGTCAATGGGCAATTTATCTTTACATGAAATGGATTGGGTTGAATTTACCTGTGAGCGCAGACGCTCAGCCAATGACTCCAGTGAGTTCCACCCAAACGCGAAAGTGATTTTTTGCTTCACGGGCAACTTTGTTATGCAATAAAATATTGAAATATATTCAATTTAAAGTTCACGATATTTTGCATCATGATATTTTAACATCTTTTCATCACGTGAGCTACATAAAAACATTAATTATTGCCAATGGAGTTCATTGCATTAATTCTTTCTCGACGAAACTACATGTGCCGCGTTTATTTGATGAACAATTTAAGAATTCTTAGATCAGAGCCATTGGGCTACCCTCTTACTTCTTTATTTCGGGCTTTACTGAATCAACAGATATTTTTGAAAGAACATGCGTAGAAACATAAAGAAAGAACATCTTCTCTGCGCTCAACCAGTGAACACTTCGTAAAAGAATGTGCTACTGAGTGCATTTCCGGGATTTTCGAATGATGTTCACGGTTGTATATGACTTATACTAACTGCCATGACCTCAAGAAGGAGTCCCGTACCTCCGGATCGACTGCCCGGTTGCCTCCCGTAAACACTTTGTCCGCAGACACGCAAAATCCGCCGCTGCTCGTGACGTCCTTCGTGTTGCACCACAGCTGCTCCAGCGCCTTCGAGACGCGGTCCAGGCGGTGTCTCAATGCCTCAATCTGGTCAGAAGTGATCAAGTATTTGAAGGCAGATACACTGAGATCATTTTGCTCAATACCCCAATCTGGTCAGAAGTGATCAAGTATTTGAAGGCAGATACACTGAGATCATTTTGCTTAATACCCCAATCTGGTTAGAAGTGATCAAGTATTTGAAGGCAGATACACTGAGATCATTTTGCTCAATACCCCAATCTGGTCAGAAGTGATCAAGTATTTGAAGGCAGATACACTGAGATCATTTTTCTCAATACCCCAATCTGGTCAGAAGTGATCAAGTATTTGAAGGCAGATACACTGAGATCATTTTGCTCAATACCCCAATCTGGTCAGAAGTGATCAAGTTTTCAGAGACATGGGTATATTTTTTAAACAATTTATTTACCACAAGTGATACAGCAATGGATTGTATCTTAAGTCTAGGACGATGGACGCATTTGAGTATAGCTACTTGTGGGCCAGAATAAGTTTAACGCCTTCTACGGCATCCTATAGTCAATGTTACTTTGAGGTGTACAGTTATGTAACTTTTGTTTAACTTAATAACACTGAGATCATTTTGCCCAGAAATAGCCCAAAATATGCGGGAAAATTTTCTTCCGGTAACTCTACATGGACGTAATGAGCGTCGTGTTTAGTTTGACCAAGAAAGCGGGGTTCAGATAAATGGAATATATGGTTAGGGTTAAAATAGGATTTTATCCTAACACTATAGGCCTAAGTTCCGTGGACCGTACTCTACGAACAAGCGAATAAACAGAAAAGCAAAAACAGTTAACAGCTAGCACCAAAAAAGCTAATAGGCAGTTTTCGCGTTGTAAACTAGCATATTTTTTATTTAACTGTTTTCTTGCAAAGGTTTAGTTCATGTTCTGCCCCTGTGACAGATCCTTTAATGACAACATTCTTACTCCAATTGACACCCTCATGTTAACAGCAGTGAACGTGACAAAAACTATTGTACCAGAAGATCATTTTATCATAGAAACGGTACACAACATGGTTTGTGCAAATCGAGTTGTCATTGACAGTGATGTTTTATACCTTGGCATTAGCATTATGTTATTTCTTACTAAATGAGTAAAATCTTTCTGGCCGGTATTTATTTACCGTTAAAGAAAACATCTTCAACGTAAACCGCGTGATGTTTCACCCAACCTTTTAGCTTGGTCAATCATAGACAAAAATGGCTTGAAAAATATCAGAATGACCAGACTAAAAGACCAGCTGTAGAGATGAATTCCTTCCTCAGGACTGTCATCATTTTAATTCATTAATCATGTTCCAAGGATATTTCGCATTGAAAAGATGGAGAACGCTGACCAAACCAATCCAAATTTAGTCGCTAAAAGACCAACATTTGTCGATTTATAAATCGAACTTTAAATTTAAAGGAAAGGTAAACCAAAAATAATGCTCAAAAAGCCTCTGGAGCGCGTAACCTTACTTCTTTTTGGTTGTTTTGATTTATCGCTGCCGCCATATCGGCGCTCGAGCGCAGAAATCCGCGTTGGTTCGTCTTGGAGTTCTCAGTGTCTTGATTAAATGCAGAAAATAAACAAGTTACAATATTTGTAAGCAATTTAAATACAAAAATAAACATTTTACTAAAACATAGACTCGCTTATAAGAAAGCATATCCCTAGAATCATTCAGTAATAAATAGCTTGGGTCGTACTTATAGTCTATAGAAAAACATGTTTCATGACCCATTTCTTGATTTATTAAAATTTCACTTCATTTGTGACTGCAATGCCATTTCTTGCGATTCATTTGCAAAGAACGGAGATAATGTGATACAATCAATGCGTTTACGTTTTATACAGAGTTTCAAAGATTTCGTCGCATCTTAGGTATTCCTGCATAAATGAGAATGTAGGAAACCGACGTAGTCCTTCAGGCATATGCTCAACTGCCTACCAGCAACTGCCTTTTCAGTTTTTTTCCTACTAACTCATAACTTTTTGAGAAAAATATCCTAAATCTACTTGATATATACCGACTCAAAACTTTTTGAGAAAATTTCTTGAACAATATTGTGGAATGGCTATAAAATTCAAAATATTTCACAAATTCATGGCGCGACGCTGCGTTGCGCCGACGTACCTGCGTGCAGAAGTGGAAGCTCCTGCGCCTCATAGCTGCTCTGCAGGAGGTTGACCTGATGTTGAATGGTTAGTTTCCAAACGCACAGAAAGACAAAGCAAGTGAATACTAAAAGAAAACATATCTTAATCAATTTTTCTCTAAGAAAATTCATGGTTTTTCCTATGACAGAAATGAAAACAACTGCTTATTGTTTAGGATGGCCTGTAATTGAGTTTGATAAATTAATGGATGAAACTGAAAAAAATTAGCGATGACTTAAAAAAGCTCTCGAAGTGGAAATGATTTCACTGACACGATTCGCATAAATTACTTTACTATAGCAGAACTTTTTTAAACCTTTTGTGTAACGTTCGCAAACTTTGAATAATTTTCCAGTGGATGAAAACAGCTCGTACCTGACCAATCTAGCTCGCAGTCAATGAATTCAACTCACAGTTGACACATCCATCTTTCAGCTTATAAATACATAGCACACCCCCTTTTTTGAGAAGGAGGAGAGAGGTGATGTTACGCTGCTGGCGCTGCGAGGGGGTCGAGGTGTAGGGTTTTTTTGGTGTACGCAACCCGTCAAAAATGACAGGAATCGATAGTTTCCTAAAAAAATATTTCAGATGTGGATTAAAAAC
Source organism: Morinoia aosen (assembly GCA_030386875.1). Taxonomy (NCBI): domain Eukaryota; kingdom Metazoa; phylum Arthropoda; class Malacostraca; order Amphipoda; family Talitridae; genus Morinoia; species Morinoia aosen. The sequence goes on from CM059571.1 coordinate 2,518,620, forward strand.
AAAAATATCCAACTCGGACCCACAGGTAGCTATACTCAAATTTGACCATTGTACTAAACTTAACTTAAAAAGAAGCTTAAAAAGAAGCTTAAAAAGAATCTACTTCTGTATCGCTTGCAGTAAGTAAGGATTTTCAATTGTTTAATTTGTCTAAATAGTTTAAATTGTTTAAATTGTACTTGCATTTGGAATCGAGATAGCTATAAAACAGACCGAAATCTTTCGATCCCGCCGCAGTGAACACTCAAGCTCATACCATGAGACAGGGAACAACGCCCTCACGAAGCAGAGCTCGTAAACAACTGAAGCGTAGACAAGGAAATTTTTCCTCTAATTCAGTTTGATCCACGCAAGTGTAGGAAAAAGCAAGTGAAACAGATTTTTCCCTGGCTTATCCTGCTGTTCTATTTGCTGTAGCATCTTAAAATTTTTGTTAGCCAAGTTTTAAAATCACGTGGATCAAAAATATAAGAATTCACCAAGCTCATTAAAAAAAATTAAATTTGTTGATTACATCATCTAAGCATCTAACGTCTGATATTCCAAATCAAGTAGTGAAGAGGATAAAGTTTAATAAAACATTAAGGCGAATTCAGTGCAATAACTCAAAAGATGGCACATCAACATTAATTGCAACGAACTCTAGGTTGCGACGCTCACGGAAAGTTCTCTTGAGAAAATTACTCTACCATAGTTGACTGTGAAATGGTGCGAGTTCCATGCACTACTCGCCTCAAATAGGATTTTAAAATATACAATTTTTCCGCGGAAACTTTCAAATAAACTACTATTATGTACTAAAATATTGTCATGGAACCGTATATGTGGATAAATGTACGAGGAAATTTATCGATAATTACATGTATCATATAAAAACCATAAGGGTCAATAATTTCGGAAAACAGTTTTTAGGAATTCATGTGCAACGAAAGCCATTAATAGTTTTTCTGAACGAAATCAAATTCTCGACGCTCATTAATTTTTTCTGGAGTGATTATAGGAATTCGTGATAAATTTGTACTTTCAAGAAGATAAATTAGTGACGATAAAGCACAAATATAATTAAGCAGAATTTACATTATTTTCAAAACGCAATACTTTTACACTGGAATTCGTTTCGTGACAATAATAAGTGCGAGGGAAGAAGTTTGATGAGAGTCATGGCGACGGGATATGTGAGGGCGGGGAGCAAGATTACCTGCGAGTAGGTGGAGATTCTTAATTTGCATTATATTTAAAATCCCGGGACACATCGTGAGTAAGAAATACCGTAAATGAAATTTTATTCAATGAAATTTTATCATTACAGAAAAAGTAGAAAAATAATAGAAGTACAGAGAGATATGAGATAATCACGCAGGTAAATATTGAACTAAAATGCGTAAAAGGTTTACGCATCTCGGGAACTGGGAAAGACGCTTGGAGAACGATCTAAATCGTAGTAGTCGGCGGGATATTTAAAGACAATATTTTAGACATTGAGGGCTTTCCGAATTCTCGAGTAGCTCGTGATGTACTTACTAATGGTTACTATGTTTGGTAAGGTACAATGGCTACATATTAAAAGTGTGACGATTCCCTCAAAGGATTTTGGATGTAAGGGAAATAATGTTATGTGGCCCTGGAATCATAGCGCATTAAGCACCCACTGCCATTCCCAAGCCGTCCTCTGCCTGAAGCGTGAGTGGTGGGTGAAAAAAAATAGTCCCAAAGGGTCGAATCTCTCTATTGGTTGCCGAGATTCCACGGATTTCAAAGTTACCAAATTTTGAAACTGTATTCGGACATTTTTAGACTGGTACCTCATAGTTCTTGGGGCCTCAAATATGTTAGACAGCTTAATCATATTTTATTTGCCAATGAGCAGTGCAAGAGGGATCCTAGCGCTAAAAAGTTAGCACAAAATAGCGAAGCATGAGACTTCAATTTTAGCTCTACTTACGAATACCAAACCGCTGTTTTTAGGCATCATTCCGTTCTACAGGAATCGATAAGCTCATGAGTTGATGTCTGGTATCTTTTTGAAAAAATAATAATGAAATCACAGGCATTCGATAAAATGCTACGTCTATGTGTGCTAGTGATTTTTAAAGATTGAAAATTTCATTAATTTGCTCAGCTTTAAGTGATTTGTTCACACTATTTGTCTCGAAAATCTACCAGCAATCAAGTACTGAATAATTTTGGTTAATTTTGACGACCAAAATTCAATGACAGGATATAACTTTATCACATTCTGTTCCAAATCAATAGTGTTATTCCAAACCATGAATTTATGAGTGCAACATGTTATTTTTACTCCCCACTCTTTCAACAACATGGATTACTATCGCATAATCACTCAGCTCATGTGTCAGTGTAAGAAGACGATGTTCATCATACGTTTTTGCTTGTTTCGCTTAAAAGCAAATGATGATATAAAAAGAGACAACACATTGGGCTAGTCAATCCTTCGTCAAGGTTCGCCCGAGCAGTAGCCGGCGTTTTGCAGGTATGCGAAGCCTGAGAGGTTTACAGCGGAATACTGGGCTAATGTCTGGGCTCACTCATTTATCGCTGAATTGCTCTAAAATCTGCATTGTGAAGCAACGTCTCTTAGTGCCAAGTAAGACCAAGCTATCGCCTGTGCCATGCGAGTTTAATACTTGACCGCAATTGGTTGAACCGAAGTTCAATATTCAATTCAAATTTAAAGTTGATTATAGTAAGCAGAGTTGATTTTAACGAGCCTTAACTGGATTATGCTTTCATCTAGGTTGAACTAAGTATTTATGGAAATTGAGGTGGTGACTACATGTCGATCAGCAGCATCATGAAAATCCTCTCCGCAGTCATCGATGGCGCCCGCTGCGGTCAAAGTATTAATGCCTCACCTATATTCGAGCTGCGTAGATTGCCTTCAGTACGAGACAACGAATTATCGACATAACATACTTGGAAATGCACCACAGTAACCTCCAACTGCGAGCACCAAACTGTTTGATCAGCGCATTTAACATTGTCTTTGCACAGCAATGATATGAGATTAGGTAAGTTTTTAGCAGCTAGATAAGAAAACTTAGTACCTTCGTCAACGGCTCACGCATCCGGCAAATTTAAACCTTGTCTGTCAACCTGTACCACCGCAAAACGAACCCATGATACCATACTGATGCAACCAACGAAATATACCAGAAAACTTTCGAATTCAACATGATAAATCATTACGAAGGATTAACCACGGTGACTGCTCATGAAGGACCGGAATTCTTCATGAGCCAACAGTAAAAGAAGTGAAAGTAAAAAGCAAGAAATAGAGTGACGTGTGACATTTTAATTACAGAATTCGATTCGTTAAAAGTTAGTTGAATTGAATTTGTTAAGTGTGCTAACTTAACGAAACGAAACTCAAGCGCAGAAATGAATATAAGGAGAGTAAATTTTAAGAGTAAAGCCTGTCGTAGTACGTGCATGGTCAACGTGGTCAATACTCGGAGGCTTAATACAGCCCCAGCCAATGCCCCCTAAATCTTCAGGCCTACTCTAAGAAATCGTAAAGCCACAGCTGATAAGAAATTTCGTGCTTTTTTGGATGACTCGTCCAATCTCGTCCAATCTATAGTTTATTTCTCATAAAAAATGGTGGACCAGGTCTTAGAAAATCCTAAGAAATATGCATTGATACTTTTTCGATGAAATGAGTGTATGAAAAACTCAGTTTCCTGTAAATTGATTTACAATAGATGCGAAGTTTTCAACTTTCTCGGAACTGTACAGTAGTCTCAAAATGAAGCTTATGAAATTCTATGTTCGTTCATACATCACAGATATTTTTCGCTCATCTTCAGCCGATTTTCCAAAAAATGATCAGTTAAGCGTAAATCTTGTTTCTAAATCTAAACTATTAATTCTTAAAACTTTAAATTACTCTCAATTTGAAGCCAAAAATTTTCACTAATTTCGTGTATAGTTCATGAATTTATTTTTCATCTAAGGGGTTGGATCGAAGCTCTCATTAACCCCTCAACATTCGATCGGTTCCCTCAAGACCACTCAAAATGGCCCACCTTTCATTTCTAGGCTATTGCCGCTAGAAACGTCTAATTAGTCGCAATTTAAAAAGTAAAATTTTTGGTGAACTTAATCTATTTTCTTTTCATTTAACAAATTTAGAGGAAGTAAACTTGTTGCATTCAGTCCATTTCTGGGGAATAGAAGGTATGCGAATTTTCTGAGCTTTAAACTGAGACCAATTGAACTTTATGGGAGAAATAGCTTGCAAATAAAAGCTGGGTCATAATGAGTTTTCATAAAACTGATAGAGTAAGTTCGGAACTTTTAATCTAAAGATGAATGGCAAACTTCTGAGCTGTGTGCGCACGCAGAGAACAAAACAAACAAACAAACGGTGGCATCTACGGATGCTTTATTTCCAATTTCAAGCCTGATACATATCACCTTGTACATTGGATTTTTAAATGCCTTATAACTAACGCCAGGACTCCATGACGCATTCCCCCGGTCAAGACCGGTACCCATTTCAGACACCTGGGTAGAGTGGGGCATTGTGCTTTGAATTTTTCCCCTATACCCAACAGAGAAAATCGCCACCAGTGCCGGGACTCGAACCCTCGTTTGCCCGCTCGGAGGCAGGTCCTAAAGCCACACGGCTATGAAGAGCATAGACTGTCGTTTAAATTGCAACTTACACTATGCGAACATCATGAGTGTAATATTGTGACACAAATCAGGACCAAATGAAAGGCTTGTGGTGGTCTCAACGAGCAGTTCGCTTGTACCCCACCACAAAAGCTTCAAGCTACCAGCGGCCACCCCACGCAAAGGCGGGCTTCGAGGCGGTTTTCGGATTGGCCTAAAAGCGCCTTAACCACCAACCAATGAGGATGCGTGCCCAGCGCGTTACCACACTCACCAGGCCCTATAAAGTACAAGAATTGTATGTCCCACAAAAACCCGAACCGAGAATTTACTTTCCCGTATCAGTAATAACATCATAAGAATACCATAAGCTTTTAATTTCAAGCAAAATTATGATAGTTCGGGTTTTCGTGGGACATACTGTATAAGGAGGTGCAGGAGAAGCTCAGCCAGTCTTCTCACTGCGGCTTCGATTTTCACAACACTCACGGAAGACGCTCCGCTAGCAGCAGTCTCTACTTCTTCTATCGCCGCTTAGCACTCAATAGTCACTCTACCGCCATCTGTGCTGCAACTTCCCGTCACCTGACGGTCCTCCAAGACATCTCTGGGTCCATTACTACGTGACAGCAATCTTTCCCTCGTGTGCCATCACTGTCGTCGATATTCATAATAGAAAGTCATCTATTCCAGTTGTGTTTTCTCACCCTGTCGGGTTCGTTGGTACCTCAGGCACTCGCTTCGGGCATTGATATTCAAAGTCCTTAGATATTCATAGTCAGCCCGGAACGTAAAGTAGCCTGAGGAAGAAAGCCACAGGCTCCGTACGCGTAGTGAAATGATTGGTCTCAAGATGTCGCTCAAGTCAACGACCGTTTGCACATATGGTGTGGACATGTAAATGAAGCAATATGTTTTCCCTTCAAAGAAAATATGATGATTGAGTGTGTACAGGTGTAATACCATATAGATACGGCCTGCTGTGGTCCACTCTCTCAAACATTTGTTACGTCCGGGGAAGAGAGTAAAATCCTAGCTTTATTACTCATGATAAGGAAAAAATTGGAGGAAGGAATAGTTCTCTGACTTAATATGGGCCGCGAGTTTCAAAAACGGATGCAATCAATTTAAGATCAAAGGTAATCGTAAAAATTCGAAGTGATTTATTTTCGCGAGCATTAGTTACTTGAAACATATGAATAAATTTACAGCACTGTAGCCCACATATATGCTCGTCACTAGGTATTTGCTAATAAATGTAATGCAAATAGTAAATATGAACAAAGATTGTATCCTTTTAGGCGTTCGTCATCAACGTTGAACGAATAATTTAGTTGAAATTATTTGTTGGGCTTTCAGTGACAAGACCGTTAATTGAATCGTATGAGCTTAGTCGCTCCTGTGTTGATATCTAATGTGTCACGCTGCCGGTGATGAGCGTATCTGTGATACAAGTTTTATCGCTAAGCGAGGGGCAAGAATAATAATTCTTTAATAACGTATTTCATCAAAATGGGTTTGCTTGTTTGGCGTCCACATCTCACCGATTGAAATCGGAATATCTGAAAGATATTGAAGCCTCCGTCAAAGATAGGCTTGCCCCACACTTTTGTGAATGAACATTCTAAAACATGAAATGTATCAACTCGTTAAGTTAAAGTTATATCATAACCAAAATTTTAGTCTCACTATATCGATAGACTAATTTCGGCAGTTTCCCATCATAGCGAGACTGGAACCTTAGCGCAACAGAGCCGCGAAGGAGAACAGTAGCGAACGAGAGGCAGAACGATGTCATTTCGACCATCCAAGCCTTGGCTTTCATAATGTAGGTACTTAAAGATGAAAAATGAATCGTTGTCATCGTTGTCGCTGCACGCTATCCCGGAAAGCGTTTCAAGATCAGCGCAAAAATAAATAAAAAATTATCTTCAGATCGCTTGAGTAGAGTGACAGATTCAAAACCATTAGTCCGCACTTGGATCCGTCTCAATTGACTCCACGGTTTTTCTTTGTACGAGATGCAAATTTAAGGAAGCAATGTTAGGCTTCACATCTGTTCATAAAGGAGCGTGATATTCTTTTAACGCACGAGTACACAAAAAAACAATAAATCATACAAATAATAGCACTAGTTGACTTTGTGAAGGAGACAATGTAATGCTTAATAACTTGTTCAGACCCTATGTGAAGACGGTCTTTGACCGTAGCGCAAATTTGAGACCAATTGTACAATAGAACAAAACGTGGTGCCACTCACTTGGCCCCGCCTTTCATTTCAAAACGTAACTCGTATCAAGTTCAAATAAGTTATAATTTGAATTTCGATCATCCTCTGCGGGTACATATAGCACCCATGCTTTCCATTAACATGGGGATTAAAAGTCCCCTTGCGTCGTTGTACTTCGGTAAAGCAGTAGATGCGGCTGCAAGTGTGAAGTAAAGCTATTGGTTACCACAGTGACCAATTTTAGCTTACGTCAAATTACACGACACAGCCGATGTTAAAAATAATTGATTATTTCAAAAATAAAATTAACAAGAACTTTGCGTTGACATAAAATCATGACCTTTATCAATTCCCAGTACAAAGGGGTGCATAAACTCGAAATACAGAGTGTTTCAGACAAGATGTACAAAATTGCACACCAAGTAGAAAATGGCCAAGTAAAAACACTTTTTCTTCCATGAAAGTTCCCGAAAAAAATCATGTTTTTGAGGTATTAGCTGTTTTATGTTTTAAAGGATGAAATTTAATGACACAATTACACGCAATTTTTATTTGAATTTACTTTACAAAAACTGTTCAAAATATGTTCCACCTACATCAATGCACTTCACAAATCTTAGCCTTAACGACTGCCGGAAATTAGGAAACGTGTCTGGCATTTCAGAAATCTCACTAACAGCCACTGCAATTCTGGTCAAGAGATCTTCTTCAGATTCAATGTGTGTAGCATAAACAAAGCTTTTCATGTGTCCCCTAAAAAATAAAAATCGAATGGAGTCATGTCAGGAGATCTAGGAGGCCATGCAATAGGACCTTTTCGCCAGATCCACCTATTATGAAATCGACCAGTCATGTAATTTTGGACATTAATATGGTAGTGTGCAAGAGCACCATCATGGACAACCATTTAAAACCTTCTTACTAAAGCTTTTTACCAAATATCTCAATAACTAAATTTATTATTGTAAACTCTCACAAAATAGAAGTGTTTGTTACATAAATTCAAAATAAATATCGTAAAAAAATAAATATGAATCATGAATAAATAAATATGAATCACAGTACATAGGTTCCACCTGTCGTACTCTCAAGTCCAGAATAGCCGAGCACGCTGGGCGCAGCTGTAGAACCGGTCGTCCACTTGGTTCTCCTCCACTGTCCTCTGTTCGATCCCATGCCGAAAAACGAAACTGTAACGTCCCTGTTTCCGTAAATCATTTTAAGATCCTTACAGGTGTCCCTCATATGATTGATTTACGCATCCTCGAGTCGCTATACATTTTTAAGCTCAGATCCCCTTTAAATGATACTCAAAGTGCTTTTCCTCTTCTCGTTGCAAATACATGATCATTAGTTTAGGTTTTTTAATTTTTGTTTTGTTTTATATTTTAGTTTTAGATCTACGACTATTTTTCTGTATATGTTGTAGTATTCTTTGGCATAGTGTAGTTTCAATTTACTCATTTTCGTTTTGTTTTGTCGCAGAATTCTTTTCTTTGCTGAAGATGAACTGTTTAGTTCGAAACGTTCAATTTTATTCATTTAGACTTTACTACTTGTAATAATAAAATGGCAATTCGTACAGCGATTTTCGCCTTGCTTTTCATTTTAAGAATAAGACACGTCAATGCGGATTCAGTTTTAGAATATCGTGAGTTATTGTGTAATTAAATTTCACCCTTTAGAACAATAAACAGCTAACATCTGAAAAATTCGATTTATTTCGGAAAACTTCATAGAAGAAAAAGTGTTAATTTGGCCATTTTCTACTTGTGTGCAATTTTGTACCTCTTATTCTGAAATACCCTGTATACCCCGGCCTTGCGAGAAGTGCTGCAGACACACCTACATACATCGAGTGAAGGTTATAGAAGCAGGTGGAAGACCACGAAAACACAATACGAAGCGAAGAATAATCACACTGTAAGAAATTTTACAAGGGAAATTAAAGAAATCAGGGTAGGATGAATTGAACTCATGGATCTACAAGTGAACGCTTCACGTATTAAGGGCTCCTTATAAAAATGTCTCATTCCAAGTAGCGATTAATGCCTCTAAGTAAATCGAATGATAAAAGTGGAGTTAATAGCGATAATAGAGTTACTTTTCAACAGCTAGTCTTCATTGAGGATGCCACAATACGGGAAAGTCAGGAAGTGTCTGAGTCTTGTTAGCACCATCAATCCGAGGAGGCTGCAGCTATAATAGTTACATTGATAAAAACGGTTAACTGTTAGGTACGATTTTCGAAGAAGATTTGTTAGGTAAATATAAATAAAATAAAATCATAGTGAAACTAATCAGGCATGAAAAAATAGGTTTCACAGATACAAACTATAAGATAGCATGAGGGATTGGAAAAATTGAGATCGCAATTTTTTTCGACCGCCACCAGTACGAGGAAGATAGCAGAAGCCACGGCTTCTCCATGGAGACCGAGATGGATCGCGGTCGATCTTGCCTACCATAGAGACCACGCCTCAAAGCAGAACGCTTAATTAAGTATCTCTGAATTTATACTTTTAACAGAGTAATGTGAAGAAAATTAAGAAAAATACCGAGTTGCTGCTTCTTTGAATTTATACTTTCATCAGAGTAATATGGAGAAAACTGAGAGTTATATCGAGTTGCTGCTTCTCTGAATTTATACCTTCAGCAGAGTAATATGGAGAAAACTGAGAGTAATATCGAGTTGCTGCTTAGCTGAATTTATACTTCTAACAACCAGCATTACTTTGAACCGGGACTGCCGTCAAGTTCTTAAACACAACAATGGCGTGAACACCGACCCAAAACTCTTGCTGACACCGCCAACAGGTCTGAACGGAACGCGTTTAGAAAGACCCAGCTTAGAGTTGCGGAGGAGTAATGAAGTAGCAGAGTATCTATGAACTATAGTACAAATAACAAAGTGAATACATTTTTTTCGGTGATGTTCTAGCTGGAAAAGTTGCAGGGGCTGCGATGGAATAGGGTGTGCGTGTTAGAAGATTCTTGGTGCTGAGCACTCGTTACAAACAATTGCACTTCGGTGTGTCTACTATTCGACTAGGCGATACTAGCTCCGACGCGAGAACCAAAGTTATGCCATACACAAGTGTGCTCAAAACACCAGGTGTGTGCATTAGAATGTCAGGTGTCTCCAAAGCGTTTAGGCTAGACTCTAGCCTAAACTTTTAATGAGCCTTAAAACAGAAATTGAAATTTGTTCAAAATTAATGACTTTTGTTTAAGCCAAACATATAGCTTTTAACCTTCATAATATTCTTTTTGGAGGAGCTGCACAGATTAATTGAAGATTGCCGTTTAGTCTATGTTGAAAAATTTCACAATAACATTAATCCTTTCACACACTCCAGAAAAATGGAACTACGCAGTCAGATTTCAAACAAAAAGTTGAGCTGTGCTCGTCATAGCCTTGTGGCTTTCAAACCCGCCTCCGTGCGGGCAAACCCGGGTTCGAGTCCCGGCGCTGGTGGCGATTTTCTCTGTTGGGTATAGGGGAAAAATTCCAAGCACAATACCCCACTCTACCCAGGTGTCTGAAATGGGTACCGGTCTTGACCGGGGGAAAGCGTCATGGCGACCTCGTGTTAGTTATAAAGCATTTGAAAATCTAATGTACAAGGTGATATGTATCAGGCTAGAATTGGAAATAACGCATCCGTAGATGCCTTCATTATTATATTATTATTGATGTGTTGCTGGGTACCTACTCGTGTTGTGCATAGCTTAACGAGCGACAGCGGCTGCCAGCCGTGCCTTGCAACTGTGCGTTAAGTAGTCGGTAAAGTGTTCTCATCACGAGGATTCTCTTCTTCTCACAACGTTCAACCTTCTCTCTCTCGAACAGGCTCAAACAAAACTCCTCAAACATTTTGATTGAAGAATATTGTTTCAAATATGATCCTGCTTTTAGCAACAATGACTCCGATATTGTAGAGCCAGCAAACATAACACCTGACCCATGGATTTTAGTATTTTTGCTTATTTTTAACACTTTGACCGTAATTGGTTGAAATGAAGTATAATATTCAACTCAAATTTGAAGTCAAATGCAGTTAGCAATTTTGATAGCAAACATTAACTGGATCGTGCTTTTATTTTGCTTTAAGTATTTATAAAATTTGAGTTTGTGACTACTGGTCGGTAAGCAGCATTACGAAAATCCCCTCCGTTGCAGTCAGTGTTAAGTACCGTCAGAAATTGAATGAAAGTGATTCAGTAGTTAATGAATGTGATTGAATGTGATTGAATGAATGTGATTCAGTTGTTAAACTTTCTAATCCTCATTCTTGTAACACTTCCAATTTGGACAAATTCAAACTTGGGTGTTTTTATTGAGGGTATAATTTTGTGTGGTAACTGACATGTCATTTGAGGTGAAAGATAACCACTTAGTTGCACTGCTTATCAACAGTGGTCGGTAAGCAGCATTATGAAAATCCCCTCCGTGGTCACCGGTGGCTCATGTTGCAGACAAAGTGTTAAACTTAATATCATCAAGACTTTATTATTCTGGGTTTTTGTAGTTTGTTCAAACTTTACCTATTTTCCTTGTGGATTTTCATTTCTTAAAACATGTTTTCATTCAAATAGTTTTCCGATCACGTATTCTCCAAATGCTATGAAAAATTTCTTGAACCATAAATTTTATGTAACTCTATCTGTGTTTTCTATTGGCAAAAATTTGTTTGATTCTTTTCCTCCTTTTAGGAAGCAATCGCAAAAAGTGAAAAAAATGTATTGTTCTTTTATCCAAATATTTCGTGTATGTTGATTTCATTTTGTTCTTATCTTATCAATAAAAACCGAATTCCTCTATTTTCGACAGAAAAGGCAAAACTTTCTGAACGATAGATTTCTTGTTTTTTTCAGCATAATAGTTGATTTCCTCTATATTTATGAAAGAAAAAACATTCAGATTGCTTGGAACAGTTTTACTCATTTAGTAATTTCCTTAAACAATCTTCTTCGTTCCCAGATCTCTACAGTTTTTACGATAACAAAACGTTCAGATTGTTTTCGAAAGTTTTCATCATTTAATAACATCCTTGCACTCTTCTATTCATTATATCGTTTGTTACACACCCTTAATGATACTTTTCTCCTCTGCTTATCGGGAGCACACTCGGTGCGATCAGGGAGTCTTGAACTAACTTATCTAATCAGTTATGGATCAATTCCTGATTACTAAATGGAGCTCTCAAATTCCAGGCTTTCAGCGAGTAATGTCTACTGTTTCGTTCATGTGGAAAATGAGATATGCTGAGCGTTATTTTTTATCCCCCTGTATAAATTCATCACGTGCAATAACTGAAAAACCGTCATCAAGGTTAATCGTTCCTCTGTTCTTTCATTATGATCGAAGATGCTGATCCCAATTAATGATCATGCTTGGCTGAGCGATTATTTGAAAGTTATTTTATCAGAGAGTCCAAAATTCCACGTTTTATATTAATTTAGTGATTGACAAATAAATCTTAAACACAAATCACACACCTTACTGATGCACAAGAATAATGAGCTGGCCGGATAGACTAGAGTGTCCCAAGCGTATATGGGTAGAAATTCAAAGTAATAATATCAAATCCAGCACATGCTGCTGTGGTTCCTTGTCAAATGAAAATGATTCCACCAAATTTTCGTGAACATTGGGCAATATGTAATGGTCGCACAAAACGAACGTTTTCTTATAGCTTCTGTGAGATTCGACCTGAATTTCCATCAAATAATAGGACGGAATCATTGCCTCGTTCAAGCATTTCGAGTACACCATAATCACAAAGAATGCCACTCGACAGATCTCCGCTAACTCCCGCCTGCTCATCTCTAGGCTGTCTCTGAAGATGCATCTCTTCATTTCCTCCATCTTTGTTTCTCGTGACTTGGATTTTGCTAAGGTGCCGTACTCTTTGTACAGTTTGAGGATCTTTTTCTTCACTCACGACACATCCGACGTTAATTAAAGTGTCAATTGACCCCAAGTTCGAATATATATATATATATATAGGCTTAATTAATATATATATATATGTATATCAACATATATGTACTATACTTTAAATTTAAAAATATAATATATATAATATAAGTTTCAATTAAAATAGCGAAAATACTCAGTAAGAGTGGAAAAGAGTTTCCTTATACTAATCTTGCTCTAACAAGTTCTCAATTAGCCCTCCTATCTCATGTCGATAAGAGCATTCTTCCCCCAAAAACTAGACGACATCGATATTTTAGCCGCTGTTTTTAACAGAGTTGATCTTCGTACGACGAAATTCCTTTTTTCTGTAGTGAAAACCTCGTGTAAACCGATATCAATCCACTTATTCATTGTTAATTGATTAGCACTTCTATTTATTTTGAATTTACCATTAGTAGATTTTCATTTTAACGTTATGAAACTTATGTTTGTGTCCAACTAAATGCAGTTGATGGTGATTCTGATGAACAAATGTTTGTTTTTAGCAATTTATCCTTTCAAAAGGATGTTGATATTCGAGGCCTTCATTTTTGTTTTATCGTTTACGATTAAAATTCGTAAATCAAAACACAAAGTTTTTCATCATTTGTGGAATTAATACGGTGAGGATCGCACTCGGGCTTCCAGAAAGTAAGAAAAGTTTTCTTTAAAATTAGTGAAAGCTTACTGAGCTATAAATTTTTCCAAACAGGTAAGATTCATTCCGGAATTCGGAAATAAATAGTCCGCAATTCTTTTGGTTCATTCAATTTTCTTTACGCCTACAAACTCCTCCGATGTAATTACGTGCATAAACAACATGAAAAATAAATCGAGTGGGTTACAAACGTTTCCGACTAAAGTACTTAAAGTTAATTCTGACATTGTAGCCCCACTGATATCAAATATTATTAACCAGTCTCTCTTACTAGGCACTTTCCCGAACTCCCTCAAAGTTGCTAGAGTAACCCCTATCTTTAAAAGTGGTGAAAAAACCTGTGTAAACAATTATCGACCTATCTCCATTCTACCAATTATTAGCAAAGTATTCGAAAAGATTGTGTATAAAAAAGTGTACTCTTATTTTGAACAAAAATCATTTCTTTACGATAAACAATACGGTTTTCGCTCTAAAAAATCAACAACACAGGCTATATTAAATCATTTACAATTCCTCTATTCTAATATAGATGAAGGAAAGCCTGTCTTCTCTGTATTTCTTGACTTCCGAAAAGCATTTGATTGTGTGGACCATAAAATACTATTATCGAAACTACACTGTTATGGCATTCGAGGGATTGCCCATGATTGGTTCAGATCATACCTAACAAATCGGAAGCAATACGTTGTCATTGACGACGCAAAATCAGACCCACAGACAATTAGCCATGGAGTTCCACAAGGATCTGTTCTCGGGCCTCTCTTGTTTCTGATTTTTATCAATGATATTGTAAAATCTACATCATTCTTCAAATTCATACTTTTTGCCGATGACAGTACGCTTTCTGCGGTCCTTCCGAACCAAAATCCTGCTATGATTGTGGAGAGTATAAATACTGAACTTCACAAGGTTTCATCGTGGCTCAAAGCTAATAAAATAAGCCTAAAATGAAAAGCAAGGCGAAAATCGCTGTACGAATTGACATTTTATTATTACAAATAGTAAAGTCTAAATGAATAAAATTGAACGTTTCGAACTAAACAGTTCATCTTCAGCAAAGAAAAGAATTCTGCGACAAAACAAAACGAAAATGAGTAAATTGAAACTATACTATGCAAACGAATACTACAACATATACAGAAAAAGTCGTAGATGTAAAACTAAAATATAAAACAAAACAAAAATTAAAAAACCTAAACTAATGATCATGTATTTGCAACGAGAAGAGGAAAAGCACTTTGAGTATCATTTAGAGGGGGTCTGAGCTTAAAGATGTATAGCGACTCGAGGATGCGTAAATCAATCATATGAGGGGCACCTGCAAGGATTTTAAAATGATTTACGGAAACAGGGACGTTACAGTTTTCGGCATGGGATCGAACAGAGGACAGTGGAGGAGAACCAAGTGGACGACCGGTTCTACAGCTGCGCCCAGCGTGCTCGGCTACTCTGGACATAAGAGTACGACAGGTGGAACCTATGTACTGTGATTCACAACGTGAACAACTAAACTGGTAAACCACAGAGGAGCACATAGCAGTGGGCAGCTTATCCTTAAAGCGGAAAAGGGAACCGATTGTGAAATTGTTGACTAGAATAGAATGAATTTTAAGTTGCGGAAATGAATTTTAGGTTGCATAATTCATTCTATTCTAGTCAACAATTTCACAATCGGTTCCCTTTTCCGCTTTAAGGATAAGCTGCCCACTGCTATGTGCTCCTCTGTGGTTTACCAGTTTAGTTGTTCACGTTGTGAATCACAGTACATAGGTTCCACCTGTCGTACTCTTATGTCCAGAGTAGCCGAGCACGCTGGGCGCAGCTGTAGAACCGGTCGTCCACTTGGTTCTCCTCCACTGTCCTCTGTTCGATCCCATGCCGAAAACTGTAACGTCCCTGTTTCCGTAAATCATTTTAAAATCCTTGCAGGTGCCCCTCATATGATTGATTTACGCATCCTCGAGTCGCTATACATCTTTAAGCTCAGACCCCCTCTAAATGATACTCAAAGTGCTTTTCCTCTTCTCGTTGCAAATACATGATCATTAGTTTAGGTTTTTTAATTTTTGTTTTGTTTTATATTTTAGTTTTACATCTACGACTTTTTCTGTATATGTTGTAGTATTCGTTTGCATAGTATAGTTTCAATTTACTCATTTTCGTTTTGATTTGTCGCAGAATTCTTTTCTTTGCTGAAGATGAACTGTTTAGTTCGAAACGTTCAATTTTATTCATTTAGACTTTACTATTTGTAATAATAAAATGTCAATTCGTACAGCGATTTTCGCCTTGCTTTTCATTTTAAGAATAAGACGCGTCAATGCGGATTCAGTTTTTTTTTAAATAAGCCTAAATATCGATAAAACAAATTATATTACTTTCTCATACAAGAAAGATGTATCTCTCCCATGCATTAAAATTGGCGAAGGTGAAATCGAAGAAACCAACTCATGTAAGTTTCTGGGCATCATAATAGATAAACATCTGACCTTCAAAGAGCACATCACTCATATTAGTTCTAAATTATCAAAATCCATCGGAATCCTAAATAAAGTTAAAAATTTTCTGCCTGAAACAGCTTTACAAATGCTCTACCGAACGCTCATTTCTCCATACTTGCAATACGGAATAGAAGCATGGCACGGAACTGATAAAAATAAAACCAACAAAATTTTTACTCTGCAGAAAAGGGCTGTCAGAGCGGTAAAGAACCTAGAATATAATGCTCACACAAATGATTCTTTCAAAAATTTACAAATACTTAAACTTTCGGATCTATACTAAATCTCCATCTGTAATTTCATTTACAAAACATTAAGAAATGATGGCGACAATAGCCTAAGACAATTATTGACTGCGCAAACTGGTCATCACGACCATTTAACCCGAAATAGAAGTAAATTCATGCTTCCTTATTATTCAAAGGCCAGGTCGCAACACAGTATTCTCTTCGTTGGAACCAAAACTTGGAACTCTATACCTGCAGAGATCCGTGAATGTAATTCGTACAAAGTATTCAAAAGACATCTTGAGTCTCACTTCCTATCAGAATACTAGTAGTGTAAGATCACCGTGTCGAAATCTTGCCTCCTACATGTAACTAATGATAATGTCATAATGTAACTTGCCTTGTGTACCATAACCAATCTTCTCTCTGCTCTTGAATCGTTTTATCGAACATACTGTTAAATATAGCCGACTTGTAAAATATCGAGTTAATCATCTCAATGATCAGTCTAATGCGAAACTAGGTTAAGTGAACTAGGTTAAACTTTTGTACACCCTAGAATAGCGTGATGGTAGGATGCCCTAGAAGTCGCTGAACTTATTCGGGCCCACAGGTAGCTATACTCAAATTTGACCATTGTACTAGACTTAAGTAAAACTCTACCTCTGTATCACCTACCTCTGTATCTCCTGTGGTAAATAAATTGTTTAAATTGTTTAAATTGTTTAAATTGTTTAAGCTCTACGAGAAGTCTTTGCAATGTTCAAGTTTCAGCAAAATTGTGCTATTCAAATAAATTGTCTCTGAAATCACTTCACAGAAAAAGGTCCTTGCCGTACTCATGTCAGAAGTTGACCCAGCACAGAATTATAGCGCACTACGCTCCCCTCCACGATCGTTATCTTGATTGAGCTGCACGTCAAGTGTTCCGAGCCTTATCACTATGGACAACCAAGCTCGTCAATCTCTAACAACGAAGCTCATCCCAGTGCAACAACTAAACTTGCATAAGAGAAGCAACCCAAAAACATCGGTATGTTCGCTGCAGTTCAGCCCTGCAGCCACGATAGTGTAATTTTTAACTTCACTTCTGTAAGTGTGCTACCTCGTTTGGAATTTATATAAGTTTTTGGCCTAGATTTTAATATGTCTGAATATTGCGAAGAATGTATGGAACATTTGCATGCTTTGAGAAACTCGCTCTTGATATTAAGTTCTTTGAGCCGTTCCAGTTTGCAGAAGATAAAAACAGGTTAGAAATCCTGGTAAACCAATATTTTTACAATTTAAACTCGCTCAACATTTTTTTGTCGATGTTCTCCAAGGCTGAAACATCATAAAAACGTTTACATCCATTTAAAACAACATTTGGTGTAACCCTGATGAAGGTAGAAGAATTGTTATTATTGCTAAACCTAAAAACATCAAAAGCAAAAGCAAGAAAATTTCTCATCTATCTCAAATCGAGCACAAATACGAGCCGATCCTCACACACGCACGCCGTGTTGAAGATATAACAAACCGCTTCTCATGCGAACATGTAAATTCAAAGATAATTTCGCAATACCTATGCTATAACGACATTTTATAGCCGGGTCTTGCCCAGGTGTTCCGCATGGCTCACCAAAAATTCATTAATCAATTTTTATACAGATGTTTACTTATCATGTTGATGTTGACGACCAATTTAATAGTCAATATCATTGACTCAATATATTGATGAGATTTTTTGTTGCAGACAAAGTCAATTAACTGACGGTCGTCAATCAAGCCCACAGACGATCAACTAAATTGATCGTCTATTGGCTGCTTAAGACTGAAATGCTGTTTTTTGTTCTAATTCGAACGTACATGTTATCTTAGCGAGTTTTGAATTCAAATAATCAAGAAAGAGGGATCACTGGGAATGTACATGGAATAATAAATATATATCAGGTTCGTACTGTTTGTATAAAGACGGATTAAATTCAGGGGGACACACTCCATGGTATTGTTGCTCATGAAAATTACTATAATATTCACAAAACAAGGCTCGAGAGGTAGACCCATGCCCTACCCATCTACTTACTCACTGAATTTACTGTCGATGATAAAAAATGAGCTCGGAACAGAATGATGATGCTGAGTCTTGAATATGATCTAATTACGGCCAACGACAGGATTTACATTTTCAAAGGTTTCATCTAAAGAATAAGTAAGTTTTTAACGTCAAAAGATGCTCTACAAAATTTGTCAGCGCTCGGTATTGAAATTATTTGATCATTGAGTCACTTAGAATTGTCTACTGGAAGATTATTGCACATGAATGAATTCAAAATCGGGCACTTTTTTTTGTCGAGTTCATTTCTGAATTTTTTTGATTCAACAGGTTGACAGCAATTTGTTAACTGAAGTACAATTTTAAACTCAAATTTGGAGTCAATTGTTGTGAGTAATTTTGAAAATGGCGAACATTAACTGGTTTATGCCTTTCTTTAGCTTGGATTAAGTATTTATGAAAATTGCGCTTGTGACTACTGGTTGTTTAGTAGCATTATGAAAATGCTCTCCGTAATCAACGGTGGCTCATATTGCGGTCAAAGCGTTAAACTCAATAACATCAAGATTTTATTATACGGGTTGTATTTGTTGTTAGCTCTATAGCTTCACCTATCTCCCTTAGGAATTTTCATTTCTTAAAAACATGTTTCCATTCACATAGTTTTCCGATTACTCATTTTGAAAATGCTCTGAAGAATTTCTTGAATCATAGATTTTATGTAACTCTATCTGTGTTTTCTGTTAGCAAAAAATAATTTTTATGTTTATTATTCTTTCACAGAACAATCACAAAAACTGAAAAAAATGATTGTTCTTCTATCCAAATATTTCGTGCAAGTAGATTTGGTTTTGTTCTTATCAATAAAAACCGAATTGTTCCATTTTCAACAACAAAAACAAAACTTTCTGAACGAAGGATTTTTTGCTTTTTATCAACACAATTGTACATAATGCGCATCTGAGTACGTAGGCTCTTTCACACGAGCTCTGTTTGTTCCTGCAGCAGAGCATGCCGGTAGGAGTTTTCGTACTAACATTCCTCTTGTAAGTTCTCCTGTGTCTGCTAACATTTCCCATGCCGAAAAGTGTTCCATTCCTGGACAGCTGATTGACGTGAATGTTTCAGCCTTTATTTATTTCCCTTTGACCGCCGCACCATTAAGCCCTTTTGTATTCTGCAACGAAAACCTCGGTTATGCAAGAGGCAGTCCGCTTATTCATCGCATATGTTGCTTTGCGCTTTCATTTAACATTAGTTTTCCTTTCGTAGAATTTGAATTTGTTTGCGATACAGATTTGTCTTTGTTTCTAAGCAAATTTTTTTGATGCGGACTCGATCTAATGTTCGAAACATTCATTTTGACCGATATTTCCTTTGAAATATAATGTTTACATTCAAAGCCCTGATCCTTGCTTTATCATCTACGCATAAAAACCTACCAGTCATAACAATTTTTTTTTTTGCAGCAGAAGTTTAACTTTGATCACCCAGAGTAAATAAACGAAGCTATAGTAACCACATATCTTAGGATACTATGGTAATAGTTTAAAGTGGTCTCCACAGTTTTTAAAGGGAAACCATTACATTATTTTCATAAATTTCATAGATGAGATAAATAAAATTTGGCACGTTTCACGGTCTCCACAAAAGGAATATTTCGTAACTTACTTCTATTCATAAGACATGAAGGGTAAATATTGAATTGCAAATGGTAGGCTCCGTCGATTAGCTCCGATAAGCATGAATTACATAAACAAATTTTCAATGATTTAACTTTGTATAGCAAACAATAGAAGTTTTTAATGTTAGAATTTATTTGATAGAAATTTACATTTCACTCACTCACAGAGCTCATATTTTCACAAGAGGGCCTGTGCTGGTGATTAATTTTCTATTTCCATTTTCACTTTTCATTCTCAGGCTTAACACGTCGACTGCCACACGACCTACACGTCGGTCGTTTGAAAACGTTTCAACAATCTTGTAAAATTAGTGATATTTAATGGACCTCACAGTTAATGTTTGGTATTCATAAAATTTCTAACAACTTTTGAATCTAAATTTGAGTTGAATACTGAACTTCAGGTTAATAACCCATGACAGTCAACGTGTTTAAAGTTGGGCTCAGCACCGGACGGGGGACCAGGCGTCGGTGATTAATTTTCCATTCTCATTCTTCACTGCTCATTCCCAGTCTGAAAGTTGGGCTCAGCACCAGCCGGGGGACCAGGCACCATCAAAGTTGTCCGGGTTGCCCTTGCCGTCATCGGCGGGCACATCCGGGGGTGTGTAGCGCGGCAGCTCCAGCTGCAGCCGTGCGAGCATCAGCTCCACCACCGGCCTCCGTATCTTGACCAGGTCCAGACGCTCCGTCGGGTCATCTGCAAAATTAAATCCACTATGACGGGAGCAAGGATTCAGTAGAGATGATTACTATTTCCCAACTCAACAATTAATAAAAATCCCTCAGAATGTACTGTTTTCACATGATATGTACTATGACAGTGTAAAAATTTCCCAGGTCATCTGCAAAATTGAATCGGCTGTGACGGGAGCAAGGATTCAGTAAAGAAATTAAATCCACTATGACGAGAGCTAGGGTTCAGTAAAGATGATTACTGTTTCCCAACTCAAAAATTATCAAAATCCCTCGGAATGTACTATTTTCACAGTGGTAGGCACTATGTTAGTGTAGAAATTTAAGATTAAAGAATCATAACAGAAATGTAAAACGAATGGAGTTGGTCTGATAGTACTCAATTGTTTTTTCGATGAATTACGAGGTCGAGATCTGATGTGAGACTACCACATTATGAAAAACATCGATTTTCAGTCATGACACAGCAGCGCTTTGTACAGAGGTGGTTCATATTCCACGGCTCTTGCTTACGGAATGCCAAGCTGCCTCGTTACTCCTAGCTGATGATCTAAAGAATATCATAAACGACTTCTACAGTAAACTATTTATAGCTTAAGACTTGAAATTGCAAAGGGATAAATACGAAAACTGTGAGCATTTAAAAGTAAATTTTTCATTTTTTAGTCAAGCCGATTGTTTAAATCGAGGAATCATTGAAATGAATTATGATTTAAAACAGGAGAGGAGCAAATGCGAAGACTCGTCAGGACCTGTTTTTAAAAAAATTCGTTTTTAATGCAGCTGCCTACCTTCGACATCATAGAGCTGCATCTTCACGTTGGAGTCTACCATGTCTCGTACAGTTTCGAAGTCTGTTAGTCGTACTGCATCACCCGACGCCAGACGATATCGGCGCTTCATCTCTCGGTGCCGCAAATTATCACTCTGCTCATGCATGGAATTAAAAAGCCAATCAATTTCATTTTCAGATGTATCTTGGTTGTTAATGAAGTCATCTATCGCCAAATCTTCAGTTTTTCTATCCCGGTACAGAAGTCGTTGGATGTCAATTTCGTTGTCCTTGAAATATTTCACAGCCATGTTGATAAATGCGTGACTCTGCATGTCTTGCGTATTTGTCTTCAAAGGGAATTTTTTGAAGCGACTATCAAAGCTATTCGATTCATCCTTCTTTTCCGGAAAGATTGAATTTTCGTTGGAGTCTTCCTCGATGACATCTCGACGGTAGCCGTCAGTATTCTTTGATTTGATTTTGTCCCTTTGGAAAAAGAAATCGAAGTCCCCGTTATCTGAGACTACACCTCGACTGTTCGATTCACGCGGGTCACTAAGAACGGCATTCTCGATATCATCTCTGATGCGTTCTTCACTGTTTCTGTTCGCTCTATCAGCCTCGACAGTTTCGTCTGACTCATGGGAACTATCGAAGAGCATATTTCCATCACTCAGAACGGCGTGCTCGATATCATATTTGATGCGCTCTTCACTATTTCTGTTCGCTCTATCAGCCTTGACAGTTTCATCTGACTCATGGGAACTATCGAAGAGCATTTTCCCATCAGTTGGGTGCCGGCGCTCATGCATGACTTCTTGCTCTCTTCGGATGGGTGCACGAGATTTCTGGAGATTAGGAGGAGGCGTCCAAGACGAAGGTCCCGGATCACCAACTATTAATTTGTACCTTCCCCATCTGTAAAATATGACCCAAATTTCTATTAATGAATGGATATATTTTGAGATGAGAAAGTATCGTTGTGGAATAAATTAACCGATCTTAGTAAAAATTATTTCAGCATGATCACAATATTTTTAAATTACGGTTCGTATAGCACTACATGTAACATATGTTATATAGACAAATTTTGCCACTTTATACCAATTCTTCATCGCTTGAGATACGGTCTGGAGCCTAGAAACCCAAAAAGGCTCACATAAACATGAGATTTAATGTTCGAAATGCGTGGCTATGCGGACCTGATGGCTGCGCTCATGCCGTTCTCTTCGTTGATATCATAAACGAAGTAATCTCGAGCATCAGGAAGAGACTCGTTGTTCAGAACTTCCCACTGATTGACGCCATCGATGCCGCTCGGAGCAGTTCCGCCTGCCAGATGTACGAATGTAGGGTACCAGTCCGTGACGTGAACCAACCTGCTTGAACAATTTGATTAGATCATTGAAAACAATATGAAATTGTTCATGAAAAATATGACAATATGTCGTAAAACAATATGAAATAGATTACGACACAGTTTGCTTCCATATATAAATTTGTTTCTTCAAATCAGATCAGCACTAAACAACATGCATTTTTAATTGTTTCAACCATTGTGAATAAAATACTTTTCCAATGTGAACTTCGCATTAGCTAGTATTTTACTTCCAGCCTGTGCAGGCAAAATACTGGCCAATATGAATTTCACCGTGGAAAAGCTTCTCAACCCTCATTGAAGGTGATAAAACTAGAAGCATTTGTTGACCTGTTGGAAACTGTGCCGGGGTTGGCAAGCAGCGGGGAGTGTATGAAGGCAGGACCCCGGGTGCCACCCTCCCACAAAGTTGTCTTGTTGCCCCTCAGCGGCCAGTTGTTGGCGCCTGATATCGTGGGGCCACCATTCTGGAACCGCAAGCGTATACCCAATAATGGCAAATATTGTACCTATGTTGAAGAAAATTGACTAACTAAAGTCATTACCAGGAAAACTCATTTTTAAACGCTCATTTTTTTCTCGCAAATGAAGATTTTAACACATGACATCAATTGGTTGAACTTAAGTTGAATATCCAAAACAAATTGAAAGTCAGTTGTAGTAAGCAATTTTGGAAATAGCAAATATTAAATGGATCGTGCATTTATTTAGCTTTAACTAAGCTTTATAGAAATTAACACTTCTCTACATGAATTATTTTTGGAAATTTGGGTATGCACTCGCCAGCCATGGCGTCCAAACTAAAAAACTAAACTCTACCGCTTGAGGGGGGGAATCGAATACGCGTCATACGCGTTAATTTTATTAATTTGTATACAAACCGGAGAAACGCATGTGTTTAAATTAATTACTTCTAAACACCGTAAAATTCGGTATACGTTACATTCGATACACCATGCTGTGGAGGCTTAAGTTTGTGTCAACAGGCCGGTCAGAAGCATTTTGAAAATCCTCTCCGTGGCCACCAGTGGTGCACGTTTCGGTCAAAGTCAAATTTTTCACAATTTTAAATATTTACGCACGAACGTCACCCAAACTTTGACATGTATAATAAGAATGGTTGCGTTCCCCTATAAATAATATATGCAAGGCCACCTTAACACTTTTAATGGAAATGTATGTATGAATATATATATACATATATGTATATATATATTTATATATATATATATTTATATATATATATATGTATATATATTTATATATATATATATATATATATATATATATATATATATATATATATATAACATATATTTTGTATGTCTTTCTTTCACTGTTAATGTTGTCGTTATCTTTTAACGACCACGACGTTCGAAAGTGCTCACGTCAGTCGTGAATACGATGATGGAGTTGTTGTAGTGACCTGTGCTCTTCAGTGAAGCGATGATCCTGCCCACAGCATCGTCCAAAGCGCTAACCATGCCTTAATTAAGAGAAATGAAGAAAAATGGTTTATTCCAGGAAAAAGTTAGTTCCTGAAATACATAACTACTAAGTCGATTTTATATTTATTTATTAACAATAGGTCCTGTAGAGCGGAAGTCGTCAAAATTGTTTGCAATACGGCGAGACATTACTTTGGTTGGCCCTCGACTTTTACGCACAAAGCTAATGGAAACTAAATGTAAATGCAAGATATATCGTAAGATAAGAAGAAAAATAGAATTCCTACAGAACCATGTACAGGGAAATTATATTATCGAGAGGTCGTCTGATGCTTTGACTATACGGAGCCTATTTTGACTAGACATCGGTAGCTGGGATTGCTGCCCTTTCTCTCTTCCCAAGAAGGGTTTTTTTGACTATATGTTCTGCGACTCTCATGATAAATATGTCTCGAATATACAAATATATAGTTTAAAGTTGAAATGTATACGCAGAAATATATTTTTTGCGATTTCCAATATTAACACAGACATCTGAGTACCATTTTAGTATCTATGATAGACTAGTAGAAAGTGAGTCACCATAATACCTAAATAAGTTCTCCTATTATAGTTCGAGATATTCTTGTAGATGTTGGAGTAATTCTCTGGCACTTGGAGCGGCGAATGGACGCTCTGGAAAGGCACGTAGAGGAACAGCGGCTTCTTTGGACTGCGAGCGCGCAGAAGAGAGTCCACTCGGTCCGAAAACAGGAACTGCCAGTACAAAAATTGTAATCTGCTGAAACTCCATTGGAAAGTTTAAAGTTTTCATTATTTTATGTCAGAGAAAACATTACGTGTTTCTTTATGTACCTTGCATGTTAGGAGAAATGAATCTTATCCTTAAGTGCAAGATGACTCAAAAAGGAAAAGATGACTAAAAGTGACTCCCAGAACAGTTTGCACTCATAGGAAGGATTCAAACTGAAAAGAGTCACCCAAATTTAGCTTTGCTTTCATTTTAAAAGAATGTCAAATAATAATTGAATTAAACATATCGTTAAATAAATTCTAGGCATGAGGTTTTCAACTGCTCATTCATTAACCTGTACCTCGATGACTGTGCTCATTTTCTTCTGGTCTCAAGCAAAGTTAGAATTAGATTTTTCATGAATGCTGAATTTTATTTCCATTGAGGCTTGCTCCGAATCAAAATGCTCGCAATCAAACATTCTTAACATGACACGAAATTAAAAACTAACATGTTATCTTTCGTGAACACTGGAAAACTAGAAATGCTCGTTCATGGTTATATTTTATTAGAATGAGCTTAATGCAGTATTTCTAGGGATTTTTGCCATGAGATCATCCAGTTAAGGTTAAAAAGTATATTGATTTACCGCTGAGTAGTTACCGCTGGCTGTGCGGTTCACAGCTGTGTCGTTGCGGAAGTCATAACCCGAGACTTGCTCTTCTGCAGCCATAAAGGGAGGGAAGTTATGCGACATGTGAGAAATATAGTGATGTCAATGCCGTATAAGCTGGAAAGGTGTGAAATTAATTTCACTCGGTGGCCCTGAGTGCGTGAATTTTTCTATGATAGAAAAGAGACTAAAATTATTAGGAATGTACAGAGCAAGCAAAAGCGTTCATACATCTGTAATAAATGTTGGCTATTATACGAGAAGCCAATGATTACGCAAACTCACGGCCGATTTCCATTCATTTTAAGCGATCAAAGAATACAGGATAAATATAACAATAACATTTTACATCTTAAATGTATGAAGAAATAAAAAAGTTCCATTACAAAAATCAAGCCTACCTGTTGAGTTTGTGACATAGCTGTAACCACGCATGTGAGTATAGTAATCTTCAGATCCAGTGTAGTAGCCATAAAATGAATCGAAGCCTCTGAAGGTTGGAGTGTACGCCCACTTGCAGAAACCCAAATGCCACCTGTACGTATAGAGCAAAATTAGACGAGTTTCACAACGAGCGCTCACGAAAAAATTCAGTTGTAAAAGTGAAGAGGTGATATCTAGTCTGCTAACTCAAAGGCCATGGACACAAATCCTGTGGAAATCAATGACTTGAACACGTGTATGATATCGATTTTAATGATTTTGGTATTACTTGTCTCATGGACCTTGTAGTAGCAGACAGTAGTATTTTAGCATCCTGTACACGCCGTGTTATGAGTTTTCAGATTTAGCATCATTCAAAAAAGTGAATATGCTTTCATCTTAGCCCTAGAAGTGACCTTATTCGGGCCCACAGGTACCCAAATTTTACTATTGTACTTAACTTAAGAAACATTCTACCTCTGTATCACTTGTGGTAATTAAATAGTTTAATCTTTTGTCTCTCAATCATTTGTATGAGAGTTTACATGCTATCGGTATTATAACAGCCATGTATGTGGGTAAAACAAGGATCTTTATTTTGACGCATTCGAAATACCGATGATCATTTGTTTCTTTTGGAAAATAAATGGATTGTGTCCTGTGGATACATCCGTGCAAATGACACATATATCATGCTAATATGCGATGCAATGTGACTACTGGCTTTATGGAGAATGACATTGTTGATATTAGAAAAGGTATTACCATTAAAGACAAAAGCACTATTTTAATCTTTATTAAAAATGCAATATTTCAAATAAGAATTTCCTATCATGTGAACAACGTGTAATTATTTTCTCAACTGCAGCCTCGCTCTCTCCTTGGTACAAAGTGCTCACTGCTAAGAATGACACTCACTTTCCGACAGCGTGAGTGTCGTATCCCAAGTTCTTCAGTTCTTGTGGAAGAAGCGTGGCATTAAGAGTGAGACCAGTCGGCACCAAGGGCCAGATAACATGTCCCTGAGAGAAGCAGAGTTAACTGATTCTAATTATCACCAAAATAATTTCTAAAATTGATTAACCATTAACTTTGATGTCGTGATTCAATTTGGGTATACAACAGTAATTAAATTTATGATATGGTTTCTCAGCCTCTTCCAGAATAGATACTAAGACCCTGACTGAAGTAACAATACCTGTGACAAATCAACTTATCCCTGAACATCACATTTATCTTAAGCTGAGGAAATCGGCAGAGAACGCTAAACATATACTAGAAGTCAAGAGTTTACCTCCTACACCGTCAACTACTATTTAATTATTCTGGAGTGTGCTTTCAAGTTTCAGATGAATTCAATTGGTCATTTCACTTTGAAAAATTTACTCAATTTGAAGCATGTTATATTTTTTGGTTATCACCTCGCACGTAGGTGGTTAAAGCAAATGAAGATGATTTAGGCGAGCACAAGCAGGTGGTTTAAGCAGATGGAGATGAATTTGACAAGAACACCTGTCTGCCGATTGTGAAGGGGTAGCGAGATGCGAGCAGGGCGGAGCGAGTGGGAGAGCAGATTGGCTGGACGTACGAGCGGTTGAGCACAACACCTTCGCTAGCTAGCCGGCCCAGGTGCGGGCTCACCACTCCTCCGTTGTGCCACGACACGTCATTCCAGCCTGTAGTAACAAAAACCATGGTTAAACTATTCCCAGGTGCTGGCTTACACGTCATTCCAACCTGCGATAGTTGAAACTATGGCTAGCAGTTAGACCGCAACGTGCGCCACTGGTGGCCACGGAGGGGATTTTCGTAACGCTGCTCACCGATCGGTAGTCACAAATTCACTTCTATGATTACTTGATAAAAGCTAAATAATGGCACGATCCAGTTAATGTTTGCTGTTTTCAAAATTGCGTTCTACGATTGACTTTAAATTAGAATTGAACATTGAACTTCAATTTAATCTATTACGTGTAAAGTTAAACTAACAATGCAGTATTGCATTGATGATTAGAGTAGTGTGATGTGGGTATGAGTTAGTTTAGTTCCTGGAGAGTGTTAGGATAAGATAAATTGTACGAATTATAATAACTCTTTAATGTCGATGATGAAAGTCTGTTACTCAGCTCCAATTAAATTAGTGAACATACTTCTATAAGATACGCTAGTCTTACGCTTGAAGTTCGGTTTTACTGAGTACTTTTAACATTTTTCCTCGAGACTGTGTTTTACATATATATGTGCTGCTGTACACTGGTGTCATTGTGGACGTGCATTTTTACCAATCGAACAAGCAAAATGGTAATCACTCATACCACATCAAAATTTTTGTACATATAAATTGTAACACCAATTACAAAATACTCAGCACTGATTGTTGTACAGAATAAAAAAAGACTTAGAGAAACAATCCAAACTTTTTTATCACTTATGAAAACTTTTGTATTGATATGTTTTTCAAAAACTAAAAGCTCACACAAGTGCATTCGATCAGGTCTTAATTAGCTTACCAAATGATCTGTGAATTACTATTATTCCGTTGTTCATGAAACCTTTCAGTGAAAAATAGAAATAGAAAAAGCGAAATAATTCTTTCCAGCAATTATACAAAGCGGTGTATAGTTATAAGCAAACTGTAAAAAGATCTATCATTGAGAGCCCTGAAGAATCAATTGTGATTTGATGAGACGTTTAGGCTATGAAACTTACTAGAATTATTCTAATATCAATTGCAATATACTTCATGTTATTGCAAAGAGAATATCTCTGAACAGAAACTTTCCCACATCCCTAACAAACCCAACACCTGTGGCCGCCCAGCGACAACATTTGAAGCACCGATTTGAGCACACTTATGTAATAGCGCAAGTGAAAAACTCCTCTTAGTAACCTTTAAAAACGAGTAAATTCTCTGGAGCGCAGGAGAATTTAACAGGTCCACTTGACCAAGTCAATTTAATCAAGTAGAACTAATATCCCCAGCGAGGAAGAATTTAACAGGTCTACTTGAAAACGTCTATTTAATCAAGTAGAACAAATTTCCCCAGCGAGGAAGAATTGAACAGGTCCACTTTACGAAGTCAATTTAACCAAGTAAAGCAATTTTCCCCAGCATTACCCAGGTCGTCCGCGACGATGAGGACGAGGTGAGGCTTCTGAGGACTCTGCACAGCGATGCAGGACCCAGCAACCAGCAGCAGGCCGAGCGCCTGGACCCAACTGGGGTACAGCATTGCAGCTTTTTTTTCGTGATCAGTCACAAAATGGGCTGGAAATAGATTGTGGAGTAAGTATTTGTCAAAAATTGCCATGTCAGTGTAAGTGTAGACTTTCAAAAGCGTCTTTGCTTCAATGTTACATCGTCATTATTTTGTAATGTGTTTAGTATCATCATGAAGATTAGAATGACTTGACCACGGGAATTCATTTTGTGTTTTTTCTACTAATATCGAGTAAAAAATTGACATGGGCAGTTATGATACTCATGCAAGTTCACCAACCATGGTTTTTTACCTTAAAATATTCTCAAAACACACTTTGATTTTTGTATTAGCTTTTGTAGGCAATGAACTTTTTTTTCGTTTCATTTTTCATAGTTAATGATAGTTGCGGTAACGCAGCGTTTTGAGTTGAGAGGAACTTGAACACTGACCTCGACTTTGTATCTTAATTTTCAAGGCCAACGAGATTTTTTGTCATCGAAAACAGCTTCAACAGCCATAAAATTTGGACAGAACGGTCGTTAACGAAGAAGTAACATATATTACAGCATTAAAGAAATGTTATAATGCCTAAAAATAGTTCTATTTAATTAATCTAAAAATACTTCTATTGTGATGGTATAGTGAAGTTGTTATTATACTCAAACGTTTTACCCACATTTTTTGCAGTGTTCCTCACTGGAATGGCCTGATTGAAATTAATGGTTAATTTTATGCAGAGGACAGCCATAGAAGTCTAAAACACTGATTTATTAAAGATATTCTAGTACTGGAAAATTTTCATACTTCATTAAAGAAAAAGGAAAGGAAAGAAAAGAACAACGCAATAATAAAAGATTCTACTATATGAATTAACCCTAATATTTCAAAACTTTAACTCTCTAGCGCACATGAAAAGCTTTCTAGCGCCTTATTTGAAGACTCATCCGCTTGTACACAAGCATGTTTTTTACTTGAAATAGTTGCGACAATTTCAGCAAATTTTCCATGATTTTGAATTCAATTTCCTTCTACTGTAGAAAATACTTCAGATCAGCATGGGTTGTGCTATGTTGCTTTTAATTTTTTGTCATTTTGAGAGAGACTCTTTAACGGGAAATTGAATTCGAAAATAAAACCGCCGTTTAGTCAAGAAGCTCTGTCAAGTGAGGTCTGGCCTAACACTCCTATGTAACTCCCGAGTCTGAGGTAAAACGGGTTGATAAAAACCAGCAGCCGACAACCAAGCGCAACTCCATTGGTTGGAGAGCACAGCCACACTCTCAACACAAGTCACGGTAGTGCAATGAAGCGAACAGTTACTAGGGCCTGAGCCCGAATGTTATATGAGAGCGCTGCTATCATCTCTTCCACCGCACAATGTAGACAGGAACGCTATCAGGACACAGCCCACAAGTGGGAGAATGTGATAATGGTCTCCTCCTTCATCCACTATCATGCAGGAATCTTTTTTGAGCTGTGTTCGCAGTCATAAAATCAGACTTCAATGTAAAGGCATTATTCTAACTCTGTGATCTTCACGAAGCGTTTATTAACCACTATTTACATTGTACCACGAAAAAAGTTGGGTATTTCATTCGTCAAGTTCTTCCATTTAGAATATTTGTGATTGATTTTTACGTGTATTTAACACTTCGTTTATAAAATTCACTGGTGTCATGTGTTAGGATTAATTCCGCAGTGCAATCCGGCATTAAAGTGCAAAATTAGTTTGGTCTCTTTTTAAATTAAAATCCATTTTCCTACTAAGTTTGAGAGGACCGTAGAGTTTAAAGCAATAGGCTCACATAGAAGTTGGCCAGCTCTACCACACCTAGGTAGCTCAATAAAATTATTCAGTTCTGCATTGCGAGGATAAGACTACTCATACCACCTATTAGCGGGACTGTAAACGTGCACGAAAACTGTTGATTGACAGTATAGAAAATTGAAAATTTTTGTGCCCATATAATAATTGGCTTTTTTGAAATAAAACTAAGAAAAATAAAAAAAAAGTTTACTTTCCATTGTGATACAAAAACCATCATTGATATTTCGAATGCCTCAACATTAAGATCCTTAGTTGATATACATACATGGGTATCCTAACACCCATGTCATTATTCGAAATAAATGATTGAGAGAAAAGCATGTTAAACGTATTAGCAAAGAAGAACTTAGTTGATTAACATATATGGGTGCTATGACAGCCCATGTTAATGCTGGTACAAGAGACTGAGAGCAAAACATAAACAAATACACTCATGGCAATTGATGTCAAGTTAGATAATGTTTATTAATGAATATGATCATATGCATATAAAAATTAACTCAGTGAGATGAAACGCTTGTGACAGTCGCCTCGTACATTGGCATATGAGCTTTGGCGTTTTTGACATCAGTGAATATTGCTAAAAGTGTTCATAGATAATTTATATTCAGAACTAAAATCTCAAAATCACAGAAATTCGAAAACATTTCTTCGTGCGGAAATAACAAAACAAAACTTATTTAATTGCCTCAAATACCATACTTCAAATCACACAACAAAATAATGATCTTTCTTATACAAACATTAGAGTGCACATTCATTGTGAGTTGATGTAAAATTTTGATTGAAGATTGAAACTTTACTGACAACGTCGCCATATTTCTCCATGTTCTGAAATTTGGGGCATCTATTCAGTAGTTTTCATGAAGTAGTTCCGCTGAGTAGGGACTTTTCTAACGATAAGTCATATAGCAATAATTTCATTTTCTATTTTTAAATATTAATTTGACGCTCAATGGAGTAGTGATGTAAACTGATGATGGCATTGCAATGCTGATTATTGAGTAGGACCATTTTAAATTACCAGCCAGTTTTAGAGACTCTATTACGTAATACGAATTAGTTCTTTGACCATTTGGGATAAGTTTAGTTTGTGTATTTTTTTTTCTCAGCTGATTGTTCTTATTCGTT
Organism: Morinoia aosen; assembly: GCA_030386875.1. Classification (NCBI taxonomy): domain Eukaryota; kingdom Metazoa; phylum Arthropoda; class Malacostraca; order Amphipoda; family Talitridae; genus Morinoia; species Morinoia aosen. The sequence goes on from CM059571.1 coordinate 2,550,852, forward strand.
AAATCAATGTTGAAATATCCGAAAGCAACGAATTACTTTTTTCTCTCTTGAATTATTTTTGAAAGTATTCCATGGTCATCGTTGCCAGGTGCTTAAAGGCATGCACCCTTTATGGAAAGGTATCGGCAGTTCGAATCCCGACAGTGCCACCTGGTGATTCTCCCCCTCGGGAAAAGGGAGAACTCGGCCACAATTCCCCACTCTACCCAGGTGTCGGAAATGGGTACCAGCTTGACCGGGAGCAACCATCATTGCGTCCTGATGTAAACTACAAACCATTAAAAAAACAACGTATGAGATAATATTTATCAAGCTTGATTGGAATTAAACATCCATATATCTCAATAAACTCATTTCACGATGATAGAGACAATCATTTTATTTTATATTCATATTCTGATTTAAATTTGAAATTTAGGTGAAAAATTATTATTATTCTGTCGTTAAAACGAAAAATAATTGATTTAGTCTAAAATTCAATGCGAAAAATTAGGATATTTTGTTTTTGCCGATGAGCGTTAACCGTCTGGTAGATAACGGATGAGCCTTGTGCATCGTCCGGCACTGCAAGAAGAATCAGCTGGAAGTAGTATATTAGTAGTACAGCCATTATGTCGTCGTCACATTTAGCCAATTTGCGCGTCGCGCGTCAAGTTAAGCCTATGCTGTCATTGGACCAAGCTGAGGCCAGAAGTCGCGTTATAAACCTCTATAAAGCATGGTACAGACAAATTCCTCAGATTGGTAAGTTTGTACATTTTTTTCAATATTCATATTTTTTCCCAGGAAACTCCACTTACGCTGATTGGGTAATTTTGTTCAATATGAAAATAGTTATGTTATAATACAAATTTAGAGGTGTGTTGTGAATATAAACGGTTTTAACAATATGTTACTGCAAAGAATATATTGGTAGAATCCATTGATTTCAAGATGAACTTTGGGGCTGACAAAAGTAAAATTATGGTTATAAATAGTGATGAGACTGATAGAGACAGACTGTGGAATATTTGAGAAATCAGAATAGGTAGAACAAAAGAATACAAATATCTAGGTTGTATGATAAGTGAAGATGGATGCACTAGAACTAAGGGTGAGAAAGTGGCAAAAGCAATGCAGTGGAGTGGACGGTTAAGTAGTGTGGCCAAGTACAGAGCAAACAAGTATGAATGTGTGAGAGGAATGTGGAAGTATGTTGCTGTACCTAGTGTCATGTATGGTATGAGTGCTCTTACCTGGAATGGAAGTGATCTTGAAAAGCTGGATGTAATACAAAATAAGGTAGGACGTTTAGCAGTGGGTGCTCCAAAATGGACAGCTACAGAAGCCATTAGAGGTGACTTTGGGTGGAGCCTATTTACAGAAAGAATGATGAAAGCGGTGCTGAATTATAATGTGAGAATTGAAAGAATGCAGAATAGCAGGTGTGTAAAGCGAGTTTTTGAATGGAATCTGAGTGTAAGCTATTGGGAGAAAGTGTGTTGGGGGCATGCAAGGAAACTCAGTATGCAAAAGATTATTCATGTTAGAATTGGGAGACCTGTGGATGACTGGAGTTTAATAAATGTTGGAGGTGTAGGGCCTGAGTGGGACTGCAAGAGGTGGAAAAAAGCGATTGAGAGGCAAACAAAAGAGTATGGATTGAATAAGTGGAAGCTTAGCGTGATGCGGAAGCCTACACTTAACTGGTATATAAAGAAGGAAGCACCTAAGTTTGAGATGTTCTATGATGGTAGTTTTGGAAGTCAACTCTTATTTGCTGTGAGATGTAAGTCATTGAGTGTGAACAGACGTACATGAAGGTGGAATGAGAATAATATCAGATTATGTCAGCAGTGTAATAGTGGAGTGGAGGAAACAATTGAGCATTTTGTGCTGGAATGTAGTAAGTATGAGCAAGAGAGAGAAAGCTTCATGAATGTGGTGTTTGAGCAGTATGGCGAGAATTAATGAGTGGTATGCCAGATGTGCTGAAGATGATTGCGGTATGAGCTGTCTTGCTGGATTGGATCAGGAGTGTAATTTGAGTATCATTGAAGCTATAAAAACGTTCCTTGTGCGTGCCTGGAGTAAGAGACAGTGACTGGAATAAGCCAGTCAGGTGGAGTGGGCAGCAATGACCCAATATGCCTGGGGATGGTGTTTTGACACACTGGTTATCCCAGTGATGCCGTCCAATGACAGCTTGTGGCAAGGATTGGTAGATCCTGAGTAGTTTAGTGGACAAGTCTGGTGTTAGGCGCTGAACTCTGTGTGAAAATTGTGGAGGGAATTATAGGCCGTTACAAAGGCCCCAACGCTGTCGGCCCTCAAGTTCAAGTTCAAGTTCAAGTTCATTGGCTACGGCTAATATTATGCACAGTTTGAGGTGTATCAAAAGGAGGGTGGGCTCAACTTAGCCCTGCATCTTCCCATGGAAAGTATATTCTCCATTTACAATGTTGTAGATTGTAGACTTCTTGACCTAAATATATATCAAACTGATGAACAAATTGGCAATTTTCAATTTTAGGTGGTATAAATGAACCATATTAAGTGAATTTACTCTGCGGGATATTTTAATTTAATATTTGTTTTCACCTTTACTTGTTTAAAAAAATTGGTAAATGTGTAGCGTTTTGTAATAATCGATTTTCCAGTTTTTTGAGCCTAAACATAGATAATCAGATCTAAATAAACAATTTTTTGGTCAATATTAAATTTATTGTTGTTAATAATTTCGTTGCCATATATTGGTAAAATGGTACAATTGAAGACGTTTTACACAAATGACATTATGCTCGCAAATGCTTAGTTTTCTAGATATTTAACTTTAAAGTTATAGGAAAGCTCGTTTACAAAATTGAACAAACGGACACGTAAGTAAGCAAAAATACGGTTTTGACATAATAGGTGAGGTTAGGTTAGATAAAGTTAGGTTAGTTATATAAACTAATCTTAAATAATCCTAAAATAGCTTGATTTAACTCAACCATACCAAGGCCGATGATTCCCGCCAAACAATTTGGCGTGGTCCGCGAAACACCGGAAGAGCCGTATCAAAAATGCCGTTAATGCTATTCATACCTGAACGTTACTTATGCTATATCTCAAAACTAAGCATTTGCGAGCATAATGTTATTCGTGTAAAACGTCTTGAAATGTCTTCAATTATCTAAATTTCGTAATGAAATATGAAAGTTGTTGACAACATTAAATTCAATATTGACCAATTTTTCTTCTATGCACTAACCATTGAGAATGAGTATTTAACAATTTTTAGCTGTATGTTAATTTTCGTCTCCGTCCATCCCGCGGAGCCTGAACCCATTTTTAGGATCTTTTAGTTAACAACACAATAAAGGTTAGCACCTAAAGTTATTAACTAAAAGATTATAGAAGTGGGATCAGGTTCCACGGGGTTGGCACTTGCACCGACTCGAACATTTGAGCGTGTCAGAAGAGTCCATTGTAGTGTTGCTATCCGACGCACTAGATGAATTACTTCCCGCTTCAAACACTAGAGTTGCGCTAAGTCATTTACCGCTATAACTCGTAAAATAGTCTTTTCAGACAGAAATTGCATTGAAACAAATTTGTTTATTTTGATATAATTAACTACATTTTGGCACCAAAAACTGGAAAATCGATTACTACCAAACGCTACACATTTACCAAAAAATTGTAGCATACAGTACTTTATAATTGAAGTTATTTTAGTGCTAGGGCCTGTTATCTAGCATTTATTCATCATTCCTGCTTTTTTGTAAATTTCTAATAATTTTTGTGTAAATTTGTTTTTAGCAATCATTATAAATTATTGTATGTCTGAATTGACTGCCAGTATGATGATCAGTTCATTTCTACCATCAAAGATTAGGTGATTCCTAGTATATAACTGTATACTGAATTCACTCTTCAGATTAATACATTTTGTATACCATTCCACAACATTGTGGCATTTAAAAACTCAAAACTGTTGTTGATGGAGACTGATATATATCACACTTGTCACGAAATGAGGACGCGGCTGGTGCCTCATCCACATTCGTAGTGAGGAATCGAAATCTCATAGTGAAAGAGGAAAAGGAAAACACAGAGCGGAAAAACACAGAAGGAGGAAATGCAGAGCAGGTGGAAAATACAGACAAATAACTACTGATCTGCTCACCCACACCAATACCTCAGTTCAACATGGGAAATGAAACACTCGGTTAATGGTACATTATTGATTACTTTATTTCAAGTTAACTAATGAACACGTGATTGGCATGAGGCATTCTCGGCAAGCAAAGAAATTTCCGACAAACAATATTAGCGAAGGTTACTGGCGCGCGCACCTTGTAACGCCAACACAACACCCTAGCAAGAAATATATCCTACACAATCCTGGGCGATCACAGCGCGCGCGAAAAAAAATAGTCACCTATGGCCTATTTTCCCATGGTTCCTCTTAACCATGCAGTTCCAAGCATGACGATGGAATAACCCCGAGTTCCTCCTAAACTTCTTGTGGCCTGCCAATCTGCTACGTTCCTTTCTTGTGTGACTTTCCTTACAGCGTGCAGAATTTGCGGTAGGCCATGACGCCCCAGCTTGGTGAGCGCCATTTGGTCAGGTTGCTCTGCAACCCGGAGTTGCTTCGCCCACATCGTTGAAAACTCCGAGCCGCTCCACACTCAAACACCCGACCCCTCCTGGGAACAAGGAGCACATTGAGTAACAAGTTTAATTTACGTCTTCATTCCCTGTGATGCACTTATTTCAAATTGATTGAACTAATTTTTACTCCCCTTTAATCTCAAAAACAATCATAAAATATTCATTTTCCCTCTGAGAATAATTGGATTATTTTACCCCGCTTTACATAACAAATCACAAAGCACTCTGTTTCGGAATAAGTTACTTGACAACCATCAAGCCTGCACTTCAATAATAAAAAAAAAACACGAATATATTTGATTTCCCTATGAGAAATAATCACACCCTCGAACTTCTACCCAAATCTCAAGTGAAACTCTAAACACTCCCTGTTTGAGAACATTCTAAAAGTGAAAACCCAAAGAACTAATGTTGCATTAAACTGCTGACGTTACTCGATATTATGACTCCCTTCACTTTTCTAGCAGATAACAAAGAACAATATCTCACCTCCCCATTGAAGAACTCGTATCCCTACACCCTGCACTGAGTCAGTAAATCGGCGAAATAGACCGGCTCGCAAACTCCCTGCGTATTTATGGTCCCCTCGAACAAGGGACGCGCATCGGCTAAGCGGAATGCGCGCGAAAATCCTCGCCCTGTAATTGGTTCGTTCTTAAGCGTCACCTCACTATACTGACGTGTCCCTTACTTCACAATATTGCTACGCATATATCTCTAAAATAAACCAAGAAAACCTTTGATTTCCTGACACGTAGGCACTTAAATTTCAAACCCACTATTTCCTGTGCTATGTATTTAAGTTGCCCTCGTCTTATTCTGTGTGCAATTTAGCGCACTAGCTTTTCAATCCAGCCTCTACCCCCTATACGTACTCCTCCTTGCTCCTGATGTACGTACGTCACACCTTCCTATGCCTCTCGGTATGCCTAGCGTCGACCTGCCGGTTGTCGCGCCTATCCTCTCTACGTATATATATAACTTTTGTTGAATATATCGTTACATCCCCGCGCCCTTCGTAATACAAGTAAATACTTTCAAGTTTTCCCGCAACATTGCGAATGGCCCGTTTTTATTCGATGCCTTTCGATCACACGACCACTAAAAATGGAAAAAAACAAAACACATATTTAATTTCACATACATAGGTGCTTGTGGATTACCGAGAGATCTACCCACTGGGCCGAAATCTTTCACCTGAGAACAAGCACACAAATACATGTTATATTGTGAAGTTGATCAGTCGTGTGTCATACTCTGCTGCATACAGCCTTTCAGACTTTGACGTTGATCAGACGTGCGTCATACTCTGCTGTACACCTCATTTCCGACAATCCGACCAACACACACAAAAAAATAATCCTAAAGTGTTAAGTATATGCATTGTAAACATCAACCTGATCCCAGCCCCGAGACTGTACTCTTCACCTTCATTCATCTCTCTAGATGAGAGGTACTCCGTATTCACCTAATCAACAAATTTTCTGTATATACAACGTTCGGGTTAGCAGAATTGTATGGAATCCGTTGATTTAACGGCAATGTTTGTGTCTTAGAAGCTACGTGTAATTTGCGTATCCTTCAGTTTGGAGTATATAAACATTCAGTTTCCTCAATCACTACCGGTGCGGAGAGTCAGCGAATTTGAAGCCCACACCAGATCGTATTAAGTACTAAAGTCAAAGCTCCAATTATGAAACCCGGGCATAGTATCAACTGCCTATTGTTTCCTTTAAAAGATGGAAGTTGTGATGCACTTGCAGGAAAAACACAGACATTGATACACGTTCCCTTTGCCAGTAGACAATCCATGAAGACGCAATCGATAAGTTTACCATCCACAACCACTCGCTTGGATATGCACAAGTATGTTAGTTGCGAGTAGGCAAAAACAAAAAGTCACATTTGGAAATTCAATTAACAGTGCCTATATTAACCCCCACAGTTAATGCTCAACAGGCGGAAGTCAGCAAGTTCCTGATGGCACATGTGATAGGTTAGGGAATTAGGAACCATCCTTACACTATAACACTTAGAATAAATGAAAACATCCTAGCACAGTCAAATCACGGGATCAGCTCAGCCAGAACATGAGGCAAAATACACCGAGCGAACCCCCTTGAATTTCAGCGACCAGGAAATAATTTTAATTTTCAACTTAAATCACTACTCAATATGTTTTTTGAATTATTTACAAGTATTCATGCGTTGACCCGAGAATTTATATTTTCTATATGCTACCTAGTTGCCCCACTCGATGTCTGATCTATCGATGAGAACAATCATAGTAACACAATTTTATTATTTACTCTGCTCCTTTAAAAAACTGATACACAGGGTATGGCACGCAGAACACTTTTCAAATTTTATAACTCGTAAAGGGCAAAGCAAAAAAAAAACGAGTCACAATTATTTCAAGTAAAATCCCGGTCATTTATATTTACATGCATATTTTCAAATTTTACTCATCATCAATGCTACTTTTACTCTAACATATTGCTCTACCACATTCATTCGGCTCGCACAGGGCCTCACTCTTGACCTACTGACAGACGAGTGCCCTAGTGCCCGAGAGCACTTTTATGATCCTTGCGTAGAACAAGTTGTAAAATTCGAACACACCTTCAGCTTCACTCGCGGTTACGCACACTCAGTTACATCCTACTATCAGCCTCACAGAAACAAAGATATCGCTGTAAAATATTTTTGCCTGCTCAAGCTGATATGAAACACTACATGGACACATTACACTACATGCATAGGAATGGTCACTTTAAACAGTATAACACAAATACAAGGCATGAATTCATCTTCCCAATAGCATTCCCGTCAATTTTAGATTCCTCTAAATCTTTCAATGTAGATAAAAATCGCAGCGTGTTCTTCATTCAAATAAGCACTAAATGTAATTAAGACTCCTTCCTCATCTCGAGGTAGATCAATGAGATAAGAAACCCTAACTTTAATTCACCATGCGCCGTAGACATCTTTGTGAAAGTTTTATTTTCTTTTAACGTAATTTTTATTTATAATTTTCTGTGAAGGAGCATTACTTCTACTGCAATTCAATTTGGTAATTCATCATTAGCAAGAAGTATCTCGTTTCTCCAACCACCATACCAGATAGACTTAATTTCAATCTCATCAAAATTAAATTAGTTTATCAATCAAGTTCCGCAACAAAATATTTGATGACTTTTAATTTCTTGAGAAATTCTGTTGACTTTGCCAGATGAATAATTAGCATCTCGTTTTCTATACTAATGCTTTGGAATTATTAAGCTTTAAAGAAAATTTTGTATGTTTCATGTATCTAAATGACAATTTCACAAGTTGTCAACCGTGCAATGGACGTTAACCTACACTAAGGCACTAAAATTAAGCTTTGAGCAGCACGAGCAACACTCTAAAATGCTATCACATAACTTGTGAAAATTTACATTCCCATGTCACTGATTCGCGCGCTCCTACTTAGGTCTATTTTCCGTGTATATTTTAATACTTCGGCAGCCAAATGCCGCCTAATACTACTTTAAGATGCCTAATACTACTTTAAGATTGACATATGTAATTATCCAAAAATATTTTGAAATTGTGCACGCAGCTCACTATTAAGAAAGGTCTGTAGATAATCTATTTCTATTTCAATTCCCAAGTGCTACGTAATATCATCATCTAGTCTGAGAAGACACGTTGCATTACTCACATAAAAAAATTAGGCAAGCGGTACTGAACAAAGTAGAGAAAAATAGTTTGAGTTATACATGATGTACAATACGATTTTAGCAGCTATAATGTTCAACATAATTTCCCCACTTGTGCAAGGCTTCCACAGGCTATGTCTGCTCGACCCACGCTCCTACTCCTACGAGACCCGTCGTCTGCGGTTTGTTTTATTGCTCAGGAATTTCTTTGACTCTCATGCTCGGACAGTCGCCTCACAATTGAATACAACGGAATATATTTTAAACAGATTCTTGTGCACTTCAGAAAGGTTACGTTAACACACATTTGCAAATGCATTACACTGAAAATATTTCTAAAATCATGTTCACTGTACGTTAATTAGTTTTATTTTTAATCAACATGATTAGTGTTAGGTGGATGAATGTAATTACCGCTCCTGGCTTGGGAACTTGCAACAAGAAGTTGACAATATAAAAGAGAGAAATGATTGACTTCACCGGCATGAGAGTTCACAAAAAAAAACACAGCTTAGAATGCACATAAACAATAATTACAATTTGCAATGCATTGACTGAGACTCGGTATTAACTGCTCAAAATACTGCATCATTTTCACAGAAAAATTGCATGACGTGTATATATTATCTATCACCCGCCAGACTCCTGATATCACTTGAAAAAAATTCAATTTCTCTTTTTCAACATTTAGAGAGAGCAAATTCAATTTCTGTTTTTCAACATTTAGAGAAGATAAAAAAAATCACTGCTTGAAAAATACTGGTCACACTGAAACACACTGCTTTACACATGCTCTCACTTAGCATTATTCACTGAGCCATTGCAAACTTATGCCACTCAAACCTAACTTATGTGCGCGCTGCTGATGCCTCTACACTTCAAACTTGAATTTTATGGAGCCAGCTATGGAATGCGATCACAGGCCGTACAGCCCCTTTTAACATGAGAGAAACCTCAAGCTCGCAGCTGATGCTTTGCCGGCCTCTACACTCAGATTCACTGCAGCTCTAGAGTGCTAGACTGGCTTTGAAGAATCACTTTGAATTAGACTCACTTTCTTTGAAGAATCACTTTGAGTTATTATTAAATTTTTATCAAACAGAAAGAATTACGGCACAAAAAAAAATTTCCCATGTAAACCGAAGTACCGGGTGGTAAGCAGTACAGTATATAATTAAATTCAGTTTGCGGTGTCACGAAATGAGGACGCAGCTGGTGCCTCATCCACATTCGTAGTGAGGAATCGAAACCTCATAGTGAAAGAGGAAAAGGAAAACACAGAGCGGAAAAACACAGAAGGAGGAAATGCAGAGCAGGTGGAAAATACAGACAAATAACTACTGATCTGCTCACCCACACCAATACCTCAGTTCAACATGGGAAATGAAACTCTCGGTTAATGGTAAATTATTGATTACTTTATTTCAAGTTAACTAATGAACACGTGATTAGCATGAGGCATTCTCGGCAAGCAAAGAAATTTGCGACACACAATATTAGCGAAGGTTACTGGCGCGCGCACCTTGTAACGCCAACACAACACCCTAGCAAGAAATATATCCTACACAATCCTGGGCGATCGCAGCGCGCGCGAAAAAAAATAGTCACCTATGGCCTATTTTCCCATGGTTCCTCTTAACCATGCAGTTCCGAGCATGACGATGGAATAACCCCGAGTTCTTCCTAAATTTCTTGTGGCCTGCCAATCTGCTACGTTCCTTTCTTGTGTGACTTTCCTTACAGCGTGCAGAATTTGCGGTAGGCCATGACGCCCCAGCTTGGTGAGCGCCATTTGGTCAGGTTGCTCTGCAACCCGGAGTTGCTTAGCCCAAATCGTTGAAAACTCCAAGGCGCTCCACACTCAAACACCCGACCCCTCCTGGGAACAAGGAGCACATTGAGGAACAAGTTTAATTTACGTCTTTATATTCCCTGTGATGCACCTATTTCAAATTGATTGAACAAATTTTTACTCCCCTTTAATCTCAAAGACAATCATAAAATATTCATTTTCCCTCTGAGAATAATTGGATTATTTTACCCCGCTTTACATAACAAATCACAAAGCACTCTGTTTCGGAATAAGTTACATGACAACCATCAAGCCTGCACTTCAATAATAAAAAAAAACACGAATATATTTGATTTCCCTATGAGAAATAATCACACCCTCGAACTTCTACCCAAATCTCAAGTGAAACTCTAAACACTCCCTGTTTGAGAACATTCTAAAAGTGAAAACCCAAAGAACTAATGTTGCATTAAACTGCTGAGGTTACTCGATATTATGACTCCCTTCACTTTTCTAGCAGATAACAAAGAACAATATCTCACCTCCCCATTGAAGAACTCGTATTCCTACATCCTGCACTGAGTCAGTAAATCGGCGAAATAGACCGGCTCGCAAACTCCCTGCGTATTTATGGTCCCCTCGAACAAGGGACGCGCATCGGCTAAGCGGAATGCGCGCGAAAATCCTCGCCCTGTAATTGGTTCGTTCTAAAGCGTCACCTCACTATACTGACGTGTCCCTTACTTCATAATATTGCTACGCATATATCTCTAAAATAAACCAAGAAAACCTTTGATTTCCTGACATGTAGGCGCTTAAATTTCAAACCCACTATTTCCTGTGCTATGTATTTAAGTTGCCCTCGTCTTATTCTGTGTGCAATTTAGCGCACTAGCTTTTCAATCCAGCCTCTACCCCCTATACGTACTCCTCCTTGCTCCTGATGTACGTACGTCACACCTTCCTATGCCTCTCGGTATGCCTAGCGTCGACCTGCCGGTTGTCGCGTCTATCCTCTCTACGTATATATATAACTTTTGTTGAATATATCGTTACACACTTGCTCTCAAGTTTTTTCAATACAGTATGAAGGAAACATTTCGTCATTATTTCAGTGAATTCCAAATATTAATTATGAACCATTGACTACTGAATAAATTTAAATCTACATTATTTTGACATGGTTAATGTTTTTATATTTGTTTCTTTAAGTTAGGTTTTCAATAGACTCCAAATATTATTAAAATTGTTACCAGTTACTAATTTTAACTTTTAATAAATGTCACTGTGAGATTTATATTCTGATTAATGAGGAAAAATTTTAAACTTCACCTGCTGTGGAGTGTTTTTAGACTTAAATATAATAACTGTAAAGTAAGATTTAACTTTTAGAAAAGAATTGAGAGATCTCTAGTGTTGGAACAAGATAAGAATGACTCGTACAGAATCTTTATCCTTTTATTAAGAAGAATTCTTCGGCTATACGGTGCGTCGCAGTTCTCGAAGTCAACAGGAACGAGAAACGAGAACAAGGAACTTGCGAGCGCGAACGCACCAACACGACTGTGAAAAATTTATCAATAGATTAAAGATCTAATATAGAACTAGGTTCATGTAATATGAAACGTATGACAACAGATTACACGCTATTTCAAAGTTAACTCGTACCGAGAAACAAAACGAAGGCTTAAACTTTATTTTGGCCTTGCTCTTTCCAACAAGGTGAAGACATTAAGGACACCGTCTGGGTAGGAGAAAAGTCCGTTATTTATGGATGGATTTCTCTGAAATTTCACAGTAGGTGTGAAATGATGCAAAGATCATTTGTTATTTCGACAAAATTTTTGTACCTGCACTGGATTTTTTTTTATTTCGAAAAAATATGACAAAATAGGGTTTTTAAAAATCTATCTTCTTCTACAATTTTGAAGTTATAGAACCAGAAATTCGTTTTTAGATTGCTTATATGTCTATATAACCATAAGGGGCTACGAATTATGATAACTTTTTGTTGTGGATTTTGGAAATATTTTTTTTCAAAAATGTGACCTTTTTTCATTTTTTTGTCGTGTAATTTTCAAAATAATTGATGTATCGAAAAATTAATCCCCTTATGGATACACCTTGCTAAGCCCTATCGAATGGTATATAAACCATTCTTGTAGCTCTAAAATTGTGGAAGAAGTAGCATTTGAGAAACCAATTATCAAGTTTCCAGAAAAACGTGTTTTTTCACAAAAAAAAATTTCTAATTATCTTTTGAACCACAAAATTTTCTACAATGAACTCTTGAGCGTTTGTAGCTCTTTTCAAGCCCTTTCGATTGATATAATTTACATTGCTGTAGCTCTGTAATTCTGAGAAAAAATATACAACAAAAGCCAATACATGTAATTCTTCAAAATAACCACTTTTATTCTTTCATTTTTTTCGACCAAATACGTTTTTTTTAAGTCAACTCCTCTGTTTTGTAGCTCTTTTCAAGCCCTTTGGATTGGTGTGCTCGCGATAGCTTTAGCTATGATACTGCAGCTGTCATTGAGTTATGAATGAAAGCTGCGGTATCATAGTTACGGTAGAACAGCTAAATTCTGAAATTGTCAAAATCTTATATAAAATATTTATTCAGCGTTAGAATGTTTCGTTTGAATAATGAAAGCACTTTGAGTACCCCATGAACGAACTCTATTGCCATTGCCGCAGAGGAACACGCTCAATTGACCCCCAATAATGCGGGGGAGGGGTCAAGGTCACGCCACCCCCATCGCTTTCCCCCCCTCTGGTGAGCGCACTATTCGGAGTAGACGTAAACGGAAAGTACAACCCAATTGAAAATTATCGCCCTTTTCAGGTAGTAAATTAGTCGTAAAAGGTCGAAAACGGCCCAAAAGGGCCAAAAATCACGACTTCAAACCGACTCCTACCTATACTTGGCCTATTAGGGCTTGAAAAGGGCTCTTCATTCAACTGGCCTTTTATAGGTCTAGTCAATGGCTGTTTGCGGGCTCATTCGGGTCGTTTAAAGTCGTTTTCAAGCCTTTTCGACGACCTCTATTTGGACGCGTAATAGATTGTAAAAAGACTCGTAATCGTAAATGTTGTACAAGTCGTATTACTTCAGTAAATGTAAAGAACTAAATGAATTTCAACTAACCTAACTTAGTTAAGTTAGATTAGGTAAGGGTGGCCAAAGTTAGTTTCGATTAGTTTCATCAATTAATTATTGCTATAAATTTCGGTTTAGTAGTTAAAAAAATATTATGCTCATGTAGATATCCAGAGCTGGTCATAGATACTTCAAAATGTATCTAGATACTAGATACTTCTCCAAAAGTATCTAGATACTAGATATTTTTCTTTTAATTCTCTCTGTCTCACTACATCATCGCTGAGCATTCAACTTGTAGTGCTTTACCCTAGTTACCCCTCAAACCTCGATTCTAGTCCTTCTATGTTCAGTAATCTTAATATATCCCAATGTAAATTCATTTGAGAAAAAGTTCCCCCTTCTCCGCCGCGTATCAACAACGCCTACAGCCGGAGAAGTGTAAAAGTACGGCCGCTGCTTCACTCGCCTCGATCAAATCGGAACTCACTAGGCGAAGCAGCCACAAGACCCGGCCTTACAAACTCTTTATGTCGCATAGAAAATCTGATGTTGGAGCGATCTGATCTGCTCCATTATCCCACTGTTGTAAATCAATACTTAGTAATTTTCATATTTATTTCGTTAATAAATAAAAATTTTAAATTTTATTGGTATAATGTTTCAATTTGGGACTTTTGATTCCATATGTCTTTTTGTTTTTAAGGCCGGGCGTAAGGAAGCCCAAAAGGGCCGGTATTAGCCTTGATCAAGCAGTAAAGAAGCCCAAAAGGGCCGGTATTAGCCTTGATCAAGCAGTAAGGAAGCCCAAAAAGGCCAGGACGAGGCTCGTTCAAGCAATGGAAAAGCCAAAAATGGTCGTGAATAGCCTCGTTCAGGTAGTAGAGAAGCCCAAAATGGCCGTTGCATTAGCCGCTTCGATGCCCAGAAATAGCTGTTTAAAAGGGCTTAAAATACTAGACATTTGCTCCGAAAAAGGCTCATTTACTGCTTGAAAACGACTAAGCTTTTGGCTTATAACGGCCTGAAAACGATCTGTAAAAGGCTCAGAATTTCAATTGGGAAATGGAAGCGTTCTATAAGATGTATATAAAAACAGAAAATCAACACTTATCCCGATTTCTACCCAGACGGTGTCCTTAAACCAGGAACATACGCTGATGCAGCAGAGGCGGCAGGAGATTACATGGAAGGTAGGTTCTTCCTAAAGAAGAGCAAAGAAATTCAATTCGGGGAAACAATCTTATAGAGAACTATTCGTCAATTTTCAATTTCGTTTATGAGGCAAACTTCGTCACATACTCACTTGATTTTATGCCGAAGAAGAGCCCTACGGCTTTTTGAGATTTTAAGAGGGAATCAGTATAATATACCAGTCCAGCGCAGGCATGCGATTAAGGTTACGAATTACCCTAGTCTACTCAAGCAGTTAAATAGCCTTAAGGCGCGTTCTAAGGTTAATTGTCCCGTGGGCACGTTGAAGTTTAAGGTTAAGGTTAAGTGGCCCTTGGGCACGTTAAAGTTTATGGTTAAGGTTAAGTGGCCCTTGGGCACCTTAAAGGTTAAGGTTAAGAGGCAGTGGCCCTTGGGCACGTTAAAGTTTAAGGTTAAGTGGCCCTTGGGCACGTTAAAGTTTAAGGTTAAGGTTAAGTGGCCCTTGGGCACGTTAAAGTTTAAGGTTAGTGGCCCTTGGGCACGTTAAAGTTTAAGGCTATGTGGCCCTTGGGCACGTTAAAGTTTAAGGTCAAGGTTAAGTGGCCCTTGGGCACGTGAAAGTTTAAGGTTAAATGGCCTTTGGGCACGTTAAAGTTTAAGGTTAAGTGGCCCTTGGGCATGTTAAAGTTTAAGGTTAAGTGGCCCTTGGGCACATTAAAGTTTAAGGTTAAGTGGCCCTTGGGCACGTTAAAGTTTAATAAGGTTAATGCGCCATCAAGGCAAAACCTTGAATGCCCACCAACGGGCTTTACTAGAACTAATCACTGGACTGGTCAGGAGCACGAACATGCATTACGTAAATAATCAAAATGAAATAATCACGGCACCGTTTAAACAAAAATGTAACCGAAAGAGAGGAAAAGGAACCAAATAACAGAGGAGCACAACGGCACTTACTGCCGAGATCTCTCTCACTGCCTGACTACTTTGTTTAAGAAGACCGCGGTCGAAGTGAGAAACTTTGATAACGAGAGGTCTTCATAGCGCGTCCTAAATTTTCTCACACTAGTGAATATTTTAGGCTTTGATAAGCTTTGCAACTACCAAAAGTCCTTTTTGCCCGAACAATATTGTAACTTTTACATAAACTTTTTCTTCAATATGAACACTATCTGAGTTAATTCTTTGAGATAATGAGCCTATATTAAGCCACTCAAGTATTGCATTTGATCCACTTAGTATATTTAATAGAAGCCTCATCTTGGTCTCTACATTTGTGAATTTGTCCCAAGAATACTCATGTCTTAACTTGATTGCAATGACTTTGGTCATGTTTGTATCAGGTTAGTGCAAAAATGTTTGGTTATTAGATTAGATGTTTAAAATTTGATTTGTCAATTATATACATTTTTTCATAACTACAATATATTACTGTTTTAAATAATTTTCTTCTAGATATCTTTGTTGCAGCCATATTTTTCAAAATTGTTGGCATCCATGTTGCCTCATTGTAAAATCACATAAAAAATATTTTACTCTACAAGTTTTGTAAAGGTGTTAAATGGAAATTTGGCAGCAAAATCTATTCAGAGTACATATTGAAATAATGTAATAAATAAAAAAGTTGCAGGAGATGGTTTACTTGTTTTTGAAATGATGATTTTACTTAGAAAGATGAGTCAAAAGAAGGTAGTCCAAGAACATTTGATTCTGATCAATTGAATAATTTTGTGTCTAAAAATCCTACTGTTACCAACCACTAGGAAAATTGCAAGACAGTTTAATGGGGCCTATACATCCTGCTTCTGATTTCCATTTGTTGGCCAGAACCATTCTAGTGGACTTAGGTTAAAAACGAGAGAAGAGTGAAATAAGTATTTGGGTTTTAAACCTACAGAATTTTGCATGCCAGGCTTTTATCAGCTTGTTATAAGGTAGGATTAGGTCATTGAATGCAATGGAATGTTAATGAAGAAATATTTCCACAGTCATTGGCTTATTCATTTTTATTCAAGATTGATAAATCACACATCACTTCTGCACCAACCTGATTCGTAAGAATAATTGCAAATGCATCTCAAAAATAGCTGAAGCCACGGCTTCGGAAGCCCGAGACGGATCGCAGTCGATCTTGCCCAATTGAAATTCTTAGCCTTTTACAGAGCGTTTTCAGTCAGTTGTGAGCCAAGATATAAGTCTTTTTCAAGCAGTAAATTAGCCCTTTCAGGTCGCTATGTCACCTGTTTTAAGCCCTGATAAACGGCTATTTCTGGGCATCGAAACGGCTAATGCAACGGCCATTTTGGGCTTCTCTACTACTTGAACGAGGCTATTCATGACCTTTTTTGGCTTTTCCATTGCTTGAACGAGTCTCGTCCTGGCCTTTTTGGGCTTCCCTACTGCTTGATCAAGGCTAATAATAGCCTTTTTGTGCTTCCTTACTGCTTGATCAAGGCTAATAATGGCCTTCTTGGGCTTCCTTACTGCTTGATCAAGGCTAATAATGGTCTTTTTGGGCTTCCTTACTGCTTGATCAAGGCTAATAATGGTCTTTTTGGGCTTCCTTACTGCTTGATCAAGGCTAATAATGGCCTGCTCCTGCTTCTGTACGACTTATAGTGGGCCTTGCAACGACCTTAAAATGTCCAGGCTACTGCCTCGAAAGACCGTCTGAGATCCACTCAGCACTATACCTTATGGCAGCATAAGAGCAACAGCATGCTGCAGCTGCTAGATTTGCAGCAAACAGCACATTTGTGACAAAGAGCTCCTGGGTGTAAGTAACCACAGCACTGCTGCAGATGAAAAGGTCGATGTTGAAAAACTTTTTGTTGGCGGATTTCCCTTTATTGAAAAAATAAACAAAAACTTCTTCCGTTGGTTCAAACCAGAAATACTGGCGAAATACTGGCCGTGCAAGATACTGAATACATCTGGTACACAAAAAAAATCAGTATCGACGCGAAATGCATCGCCTTAGGAATATCGATGTTACCGGTACCCATTTTTTGGCCGATACCGATACTTGGAAATACCGATACTTTGACCTATCCCGATACTTTTAAAAATTTACAATTGTATTTAAATAAAACTATTATAAGCCCTACATGGGTGTTATAATAAAATTATTTACTAATACCTAACCTAATGATACCCGTTGTGTGTTTATTTATACATTGGTTTGGTGTCCGCTTCTTAAGAAACATAGGTAGGATGTGTGAGTTTACGGTATCATGGATACCGAATTCCTCAGTGTATTGAAAGATGGCCTTACATGCATTGATATGTTTGACGTTTTATCAGGATAGATTCGGTTAGGACATGATAGGTTAGGATAGGTAAGTAATGTTGACGGAATTTTTTCACGGGTCCACTTAGCTTAACGATGACATTGTAAGAGGAATTTCCACGGGTCCTGCTACTACCTAATTATACCCTTGGTTTATTTGTTTGGAGTTCGCTTCTTTCATTTCTTTGTCATGCTCATAAGGATAGTTATAATGACCTTATCTGTGATACGATTTCACCAGCGCATAGGTGAAGAACATTTTTTATCACGGGTACTGTTAGGATGGATATATTTGTTTGTCATCTACATCTGAAAATTTTCTTCAAGAAACGTATGGAATCCCGTCATTTTTTGTGGGCTGTGCACACTAGTATCTAAATATAACAATATTGACAATAAGGTTTTCGATCAGAAAAGATGAAACTGCTCTGGCTTTCTTAACTATAACGTTTGATTCGTTTCCCGCACAAATTTTTTCGATTGCGTCATCTTTCCGGTGTATTTTGTATGATACCGTTATCAGCATGTATGAACAAACAAGTATTCACTGTTCATCAATCTTCATTGGCCAACTGAGGTTATTATCCGACTAAATTATTAAAAATATTTTTCTCAATTCACAGGCGTAAACTATAGTAGTATAATATAGCATTTAGTCTCAGAAATAGCAGCGTGAACGCAAATAGTACACAGTAGTAGATTAGATTAGATTATTGGTTAGTTTAAGCCTCCCTATCCTCAAAAAAGGCTATCCAAAGAGAGGAAGGAAGAAGGCACCGTTTAGTACGGAGTTAAGGAAACGCGGAATCTATGCAGAAAAGGCACAGAAACAGAAAGCTAAGAAAGAAGATCATGAAACAAGAAAAAGTAGAAGAAGAAGAAAGTAGTGGGTGCTGAAAAACAGCACAGCAGTGAACCGAAAAAAGATTGTCCGTGACAAAACAAAAACCTATATTATTTTAACAAAAAGAAAGCCCACCTAACCTTTAGCTCGGGCCCGCACATTGTCCCCCTGGGACCGCTAATTCCCATAAATACAACAGTTGTATCCCCCTGAGGGGAGTATACAGTAGTAATAGTAGTATAGTAGTACTAACACACATAGTTGGCAGAAGCAAACCAAGCTCTTTTCGCTTTGGGGGCCTATCGAATTTTATTTTCTTTTCGCCAAAGTTTGTATTTTGGTGTGAAAACACGAAAATGATAAAAATTTTGTGGAGAAATTATTTATTACGCCAGAAATTTGCTTATATCCATTAATATTTTATGAAAATCTTGCGGTTTCTCGGTACGTTTTTTCCACGCAAATTCACACAGATATGAGTCCATCATTTGTCGGTGAGTGCCTCTCTGACGTTTTTTTTCATTTTTAGACTATGCTATGCACTCTCAATCATTTGAGTGTGTGCACATGTAGTGGGGTCCACGAAGTTTTCCCCATGATTAATAGTGAGGTATTTGAAATTATACCCTTGGTGAGGTGAGGTTAGGTTAGTACCACTTAATGAATAATTTCTCCCCAAATGGGTTTCATTTTCATGTTTTTCACACCAAAATCCATACTTTGGCGAAAAGAAAACATTAAAATTCGATAAGCCCCAAAACCGAAAAGATCCGCAAGTACGCAACCAACTATAAGATCGCTCGTGAATTTTTCAAACATCTTAAAATAGAAGAATAGAAGAAAAATGCAAGAATCGAAATGTACGGCGATTTACATGTGAAATTAAAATTGAATTTTCAGCTACTTCTATATTAATTTCAAAGTAAAATTTGCTGATGGTGTCAACACTTAGGTATGAGTAGGCTCTTTATTTGACTACTAGTGTGCACGGCCCGCCAAAAATGACGGGATTCAATCCCTTTCTTGAACAAATTTTCTAGACGAGGATGACTAACAAATATATTCATCATATACAGTACCCATGATAAAAAATATCATTGTACTTGCGCACTGGTGAAACTCATATCACATATACGGTCATTATGGCTACATTTATCACCATGACAGAGAAATGGAAGAAGTGGACTCGAAACAAATAAACCAAGGGTATTTTTAGGCCCCGCCAAAAATGACCAGTGAAAATTCCATGGACAATGTCATCGATAAAGCTAGGTGAACCCGTAAAAAAATTCCGTTAACATTACTTAACCTTTCCTGTCCTAACCTATCCTAACCGAAGCTATCCTGATAAAATATCAAATATATCAATGCATGTAAGGGCCATCTTTGAATGTTAGACTGAGATGTTCGGTATCCATGATACCGCATACTCAGACATCCTATATTTTTTAAGAAGCGGACATCAAACAGATACATAAATAAATATATAAATAAACACCAGCGGGTATTATTAGGATAGCTATTTTTACTTTCACGATTTATGACCTTCAGTTTCATGATAAAATAAGTATTATTGGATAGTATCGGTAAAGTATCGGCCGAATTTTGCCGATAACGATACCAGTAAAAATGACCGATACCGAAACATCAGTACATCACTACTTTGGAAAAACTGAAAGTGCACTACGAAAGGTTGAGAATGTTTGTGGCTTGGTGAATAAAGCCACGGGTGACCCCTTCACCAGAGAAGTCACTGCCAGAAGTCGTAGCTGCACCAGTTGCTTCATCGATGACACGGTTTCCTGAAGTCAAAAAAATGAATTAATTATTGAATACATAGACCTTCCCATTTGCCCTCCATTTGCAAGAGGTAGTTTAACTTTTTGTTCATGTACATGAGTTTGATGCAAGTGATAATGGTACCCAACCAGGAGGCCTTGCCAAGTCTGGCCACAGAACTGTAAATTTACTGGTTTAAGTGATGTAGTAGTAGTAGTAGTAGTAGTAGTAGTACCATGAATTTGCTAGCGCTTCAGTAGGTCCTACTATATCGCGCCGAAGGTCTCGCGTCACAATTATCGACCTATCGGTCACATCACCGCTGTGGTACAAAATAACCATCAATCACCATCACTGAGCTACATGTAACAAATTCAAGAATTCGCAAACAGGTTAGACATTGCAGCCACAAACACAACAAAAAGTCAGTCATGACAAGCTCAAATTAAATTCAGTTGCATCAAACACAACTGCTCCACCAGTTCAGTCATAAAATCAAGTATCAAGTCCCCGGAATTATTCCGAAAAAACAGAAAATCAGGTTACATATGCATTCATTGGGCAGCCGAGCCCCAGGGGGTTTCAGCTGCCCACCCAGCGGGGGTTTCAGCTGCCCACCCAGGGGGGGTTTCAGCTGGTTTAAGTGACAATATGGTATGAAGTTCAAGAATTAAATCATTAGATTAGTTTAAGGGTCTTACGGGCAATACTCGTTGCAACAAGAGAGCGAAGTGTAAGGCACCATCCAGTACGGGGACACGTGCATGGGGAATCTATGCACAGGTGTACTCCCGCACAGGAAACCCTCCGCATAGAAACAGCAGGTGCCGAAAGAAGAATGGAAAGAAGAGAAAGTTGAAAAAGATAGCAAGAGGTGCTGAAGAAAAGGATGGCAGTGAACCGAGAGTCATATGGTCCTTAACTAGAAAATAAACCTAATCTAATAAAACAAATGAGTTTTAGGGAATTAAAATCTTACACGTGAGGTGACTTCCACACCTGTTAGTCCTAAATGGGAACACATGCTGTGTCCATGTGATGCATAAAAATCGAAAAAGCATTAGAATTGAGAAAACATCGAAAGAGTAGTACCATAGTTGCTGAAAAAGACACGAATGAGCCAAAAGGAAAAAGAAGCCTATGACAAAACAACCCTAACCATAAAGACTGTCAACCAAATGATCGGATAACAATTGGTTGGGAACCCTAGGCCCCTCTTCACCAGAAGACGAAACTAGATCTGCTTGCTTACAGGAGCAACAAGCTATTGTCTGATGCAAAAATTATTGTTTATATTCCCATGTACTGTATGCGTGTATAAATTTACTGTTTCATAGCTATTTAAAATTATATGCTCTTACCATTTTCTGTCTCCACCATTCTAGACTGTTCTTTCACATGCTGTCGACCACGCCAGTCGCCGGCATTTTTTAGGGCATGGGTGATGCATCTGTAGACTTGCTTCCTCGGCGTATTGCGGTACATTTCTGATGACACTACAGCATCTGAAAGTAGTCGAACATAATTTAGTAAATGTAAAGATAACAAGTATTAAAATGAAACCAGTCAATTCATGACTGTGAAGCTGTGAAGAGTTCTATTCAAAACCTTTGCACAGGGACTACAGGGACTCTAAATAAAATGAGTTGTATGTTCTTCAAACGATGGTTTTTATGAGTTTTAATTTTTCAAATATATTTGTCTGCCTCTTATTTCAACTGTAATTGATAATGCTTACGTTCAACAGCTCGGAAAGCAGGACTATTCTTGAAAAGAATTTTTTCCTGTCCTCTAGAGCGGCCCAACCCAGTTAGAGAGTACTTCAGTGCTAATTCTTTAGATAGCAGAAAATTCAGTATGTGAGTTATCGTCCTGGAGAGTGTACATTCCTGGGTTTCTTTGATCAGCTGAATCTGGCATGGGATTGAATGAGAAAACTAACATTAAATGTAACTCCCCTTTGCAGGTATCAGTGATCTAAAATAAACCCCACTAAAATAAACCACAGTGATCTAAAATTAACCCCACATTTAGTCCCCACCTCACAATTTGCCACCAAACTCGACCCAGGTGCCAGACATAGCATGATGACAATGCAACAGCTACAAAACTTGCACAAAACATACTTGGGAATTAGTTGCCTAGAATTAAATCAAAGCGCTATTAAATAAATATATCCTATCATGTTATTTTTCACCGATATTTTTTCATTTGGCTGATATTTCAATACATACCCTTCTGGAAGAAATTCCTTGGTGTTGAGCAGAGGCTAAGGAGAATTAATGATGTGCTCACTCTCACTGGAATCTGAACTGTCTGAATCCGATACACCTCCTGTGAATGAAACAATTCAGTATTGAGACAAATGGTAAATAAGAAATACCTACATGTTATCAAGATAAACACTAATATGGAATTATAATTGTGTGACCTAATCTTTCAACAGACATTTGTTTTCATCAAACATAAACGTTAACACAATAATATTATTCTTATTATATGAATTGTTTATGCCTCCGTGCCCTAGTTTTACTGGGATTCAGAATACTTTAAAGAGGCAGGCTTCTGTCTTAAATAGGCCTAGCAATGTCTCATAAATTTTATTTTATATAAATGTAACTACTTCAATACAAACCTACAAATTTTTTTGCCTAACATATACATTCATATTTTGCACTTATCTGTAATCAAAACATAAAACGTATGATCAAATGTTCTTTAATTGCAGTCGTAGTGAATATAATGGACAAGAATAAATTTTCTTTTTATACATGACAATTTAGATGAAGAATTTTTGCGGCAATGTACCAAGACTCATCACAGTAAAAAGATCCCACTCTTAGCATATTCATCAAAAAGAGGGTTATAAAGTTGGGTAGGAAAGGTTCTTTTAGAAAAAAATAATTACACTATTTTCACCATGTTAATGCAACACATAAACAAACATGGCGGGACAATGGTGAATAGCTACGTCTTATTCCTACTGCAACATGAAATGCATTATAGCTAGGCCTAGGCTCAAAAGACTGCATTTCTGATGGAATGGGCACTCATGTAAAATATCTTAAAATGGATCCTTTTACATAGAGATGACTTTAACATGTAGAAAATCAATAGCAGAAAATAGAAAATCATGCTATAGAGAATCCTTGAAGATACCATGTCAACTTAAATGCCCTAAGAATTGAATAACCTAAGAATTGGAAGGTTTCATCAAATTTATGATAATCAAGATTTTTTTAGCCAAATATATGACTTTGAATTTAACATTATTTATTAGGAGGAATCGAAATGAAATAAATTTGAATCAGGACTTACTCATCTGATATTGTAGCATGAGTCTCTAAAAGTTAATTGAGAATAATTTGACTTCTGTGCTAATGTTTGTGAATAAAATACTCTAATTTCTGAGTATCAAGTACACAAAAAGAACAATTATACATCCATCCATATTTTATTTTCAATATTAATCCCTGATATTACAAGTCCCTAAGCTTGTATTTCAATTTAGGCACGCACTAATAGAAGTGTTTTTGACAATGCACCGTCACTGGTATTACATTTTTTAATTTATATTTATACGATTTATGAAACCTTGATTACCGCATCAAAGCAAAAGCCATTTTGAATAGTTTTCTCTCAATAATTTTTTATTAATAAAATGGCTCAAATGAACCTTCCATCATAAAACAACTTGATAACTTTCAGCTCAAACTAAATTAGAAATGAACTATTTTTAATGTCTGCAAAAATTTGGGACCTTTTTTCTATTTTGTATCTTCTAATCCTAAAATTACACTCCGCTTTACAGGAATATTTCCCATTAACCGAGGCAAATTCCTGATTATGGGAGAAATAAATTTTAAAAAATCTTCATACTCTATGAACATATGTAACATTAATTTAATTTTTCAGAGAATTACTCCACTTCACAATTCTTTACTCCCCAGAGGCAAATTTTACTACTTTTGACCACTTTTTTACTGCTTTCCAAATTTTACTACTTTTTACTTCTTAACTACCTAGTGGACACCCTGTCATATTACTGCTAGGTCCTAGCCTCGGCCTAGGTTATGTATTCATCTCTAAGTAGGCTATAAGCAGAATTTGGCAATACAAATATGGCCGACCAAAAGTATTAGTTAATAGTTACCTACTAGCAAAGAATAGCATCATGCAACATGTAAATTAAATTCAAAAGGTAGTATTACATTCGCTGATTTCATCACAACACTAATAATTCACTGAATCACGCGATTGACTTATAATTCTCGGTTTCTCCAGCACAGCAAACAGCTGCGTCACTGACTTCGTCACTTCGAAACCCGCCAAATCGGCCGCCAAACAAGGATCCCTCAATGAAAACTCGGAAAATCCGCACTCGCGGCCTCAAAAATAAAAAAAACAAATGGAACCTATAGTCCATAATTAAACATCAAACAATTAAAAATTTTACACAATAACATCATTCATCGACATGAAATTACACTTTGGAAATTTACCTAGCAGGCAATGAACATCATTTATCTACACATCTTTAAGAACAGATTTACAGTTCTATCTAATCACATAATTAACCTATGTTACTACTACTACTACTAATCACATAATTCAATAGTATGCAAGAACATAACTTACCCAGGCCATTTTCGGCGTAGGACACTATAAGAACGCTTCGTTAGAGAGAGCTATGGTTGAGTAAGCTGCAAATATCGTTGGGACGCTTTATATAGGAATGAATGACCGGATGTGGGTTTTCAACGGATGTCGGGCACAGATGAATTTGAGGCGTAACCAAACGTAGGGGCATTACCGGATTCGGGGCATCACCGGATGTGAAGGATAAATATTGCTGGATGGGCGAAAGAAATTTTGGATTTTAAAGTTAATAATTTATCACGAAAAATAACAAGCGTGGTGTACCATGTACAGAACCAGATGCTGTGGCTATCTGATCTGCCAAAACATTTACTGAATTTAATGCGATTTCTTAATTCAGTAAATGTTTCGGCAGATCAGATCGCTCAAACATCAGATTTTTTATACGATATGAAGAGTTGAATGCTCAGCGTTCGACAACCCAAGTGTTCGAACAGTTAAATGCTATCATTCATACTTATTTTATATAATGCATTAATAAAGTGCCTTTTGATGTTATACTCAGCAGTTAGCTTTTCTGTCCTAGTTTTCATGTTAACTCGATTAATTATTTAAAGTATTGTTGAAGATTTATTACGAATCGAATAAAAGTATATTTTGTACATGTTTCATTGGGTAAATTCCTCCTACTTGTTTATCTTAGTGTTGTAATGTGTATGTTGTACGATGAAGTAGTAAGACCGAAAGAATTAAAAGAAAAGTATCTAGTATCTAGATACTTTTGGAGAAGTATCTAGTATCTAGATACATTTTCAAAATACCTATGACCAGCTCTGGATATCTACAGGAGTATAATATTTTTTTAATTACAAGCCAAAATTTATAGTGATAATTCATTGATGAAACTAATCGAAACTAACTTTGGCCACCCTTACCTAATCTAACTTTACTAAGTTAGGTTAGTTGAAGTTCATTTAGTTCTTTACATTTACTGAAGTAATACGATATGTACAACATTTACGATTACAAATCTTTTTACCATCTACTACGCGTCCAAATAGAGGTCATCGAAAAAGGCTTGAAAACGAGTTAAAACGACTCGAATGAGCCCTAAAACAGCCATTGACTAGAGTTATAAAAGGCCTGTTGAATGAAGGGCCCTTTTCAAGCCCTAATAGGCCAAGTATAGGTAGGAGTCGGTTTGAAGTCGTGATTTTTGGCCCTTTTGGACCGTTTTTGACCTTTTACGACTACTTTCCTACCTGAAAAGGGCGATAATTTTCAATTGGGTGCCTAGCCAAGTGACCAGGCCTCAGAGCAGAACGCTAAAACCAGCATTACTCTGAACTAGGAGTGTCTATAAGTTCACAAACACCCACCCAAAACTCCTGCTGACACCACCTACAGATCTGGAAGGAACTCGTTTGGGAAGACCCAGCTTAGAGTTGCGGAGAAGCAATGAAGTAGCAGCTGAGCTGTGTACTACAATACGAATAAAAAATGCATAGCACGAATACATTTTTGACCTAATTTTTCTTTCTAGAAAAGTTGTAGGGACTGCGATGGAATAGAGTGTGTGCGGTAAAAGATCCTGTGTGCTGAGAACATAAAACAAACATTTACACCTTCGTATATCTAATACTTGACTAACTTCAATGCTTTGAACTAAGCCAGACCATGTACAAGTGCGCATAAAAGCACCAGGTGTGAGGAATCATTAGTCAGGTGTTTCCAAAATGTGATGTTCAATAGCGGAGCTCTATCAAGACAAAATCAAAGTAAAGGTAAATAGTTTTGGAGCCGTGCAATGTTTGGTATCAATGAAATATTTATCACTAATTTTTTCAACTTTTTTCAAAACGGTCGATGACACATTTTTGGCACTGAAATATTCCTGTAAATTCAATTTACTTCAGAAGAAAATAATTTGATGAATTTTCATATGCCCTATGAATCAAGAAGACGATTTTAGAGTTTTGTAGTTAACTAAGATATTGCTGAAATATAGTTCCTTATCGAAGAGCTTGTACGTGAAAAATTGAACTCTCCCATTTATGACATTTTTTCGGAACTCATACATCTAAAAAATCACACGTAGATGATTGATTCATTTCGTCATCCTGTCTAAATTTAGTATACTGATGACACATATTCATGGGTACGATTATTTGACCTGAATAAAAAATTTTAAACAAAAATTTTGAACAAAAATTCGAATTTTTTCAAACCTAATGACCCTCGTTAAGGCCAAACATACAGCTTTTAATTTTCATAACTTTCCTTCTGGGGGAAGCTGCGCAGATTAATTGAAGATTACCGTTTAATCAATGTTGAAGAATTTCACAATGGCATTAATTCTTTCACATACCTACGAAAAATAGAACCACTCAGTCGAAATTCAAACTAAGAGTTGTGCTCGATGTGTTTCTGCATACCTGTGTTGAGTAGAGCTTTACGTGCGACAGCTGCTGCAGCGCGGGGCAACTGGGCTCTTTAATAGCTCGTATTGAGTTCTCATGTCGGGGACTCTCTTCTTCTCACAACCCTCAACCTTATTCCTCTCGCACAGGCCATATTTTAACAAAACGCATCCAACATTTCGATTGAAGAACATTAGCTCAAAGATGATAACATTGTCTCAAAGATGATGACAGGAACGATAACTCCAATATTTTAGAGCCTGCCCTCTAACATCTGGCCCACGAATTTTAGTATTTTTGCGTGTTTTTGAGCACCGGCAGAAATAGAATGAATGTGATTCACCAGGGAAACTCTCGAATCTTCCTTTTTAAATATATAACACCTCATATGTTGACAAATTCAAACTATTATTTTTTCATTGAGGAAATGCTTGTGTGAGGTATCTGGCATGTCATTTGTGGTGAAAGATAACCACTACGTTGCATCATTGCATATATATATATATATATATATATATATATATATATATATATATATATATATATATATATTTCAATGCGTTTATTGTACCTGCTGCATATTACAAAAGTAAGTACTAGTACTAGATACAAAGTACTGCAAAGTAGTACTCCTATGTAGTAAGTACTGCAGACTACAAAAGTGCTACTTCACGTACAAAAGGTAAGTTGAAATTTTCAGGACCCTTTTGGACCGTGCATGCAGCTCTACATCTCATGCAGACACAGCCACGCATCCAGCGACAGCGCCACCTTGAAGCCGTCCGTTGATGGCACATTTTCAATGGCCTATTTTTAGAAGTACATTTTTTACGTGCTAATTTTAGAAGCGAATATGTTACAATTTTAATCATATTGTTCAAGCTAAGTGACTGAAATTTTTTTATACGAAGGAGCATGATTCCGAGATTAAAAATATGGCTGAAAACCATTATCATACCGATAATTTTAACGAAGAGGAAAATTATCCGTTATTTAGTATGATAGCTGTAGGGAGTGAGAAGGTGGTGAAATTGTTCTATTTGTAATAAAAAATTGTCAAAAGCAAGGCTAGATAATTAAAGTGCCAATTAACCATAAGCTCGAACATAAACATGTATTTTTACTATACTATGTACATTTATAAAAATGATGTATTCGTAAAGTAGTAGTTTCAAATTAAATAGCGAAAATACTCGGTAAGAGTGGATCAGAGTTTCCGTACTAATCTTGCTCTAAGAATTTCTCAATCAGCCCTTCTGTCTCATGTCGATAAGCGCAATCTTCCCTTAAAACTTGACGACATCAATATTTTAGCCGCTGTTTTTAACCCAGTTGATCTTCGTATGATGGGATTCCTTTTTCTGTAGTGAAAACCTCGGATAAACAAAATTCTATCCACCTATTCATTGTAAGTTGCTTAGCACTTCTATTTATTTTGAACTTTTGATTGGTTGGTTTTCATTTCAATGTAATGCAAACTTTTGTTTGTGTCTAAATAAACGCAGTTGATGGCGATTCTGGTGAACAAATGTTTGTTTTTAGCGATTTATCCTTTCAAATTGATGTTGACATTCGAGGCCCTCATTTTTGTTTTATCTTTTACGATTAAAATTCGTAAATCAAGACACAAAGTTTTTCATCATTTGTGGAATTAATACGGTGAGGATCGCGCTCGGGCTTCCAGCAAGTATGAAAACGTTTCTTTAAAATTGTTGAAAGTTTACTGAGTTAAAAATTTTTTCAATCATATAAGATTCATTCCTAAATTCGGAAATAAATTGTCCGCAAGTCCTTTGGTTCGTTCAAGTTCTACGAGAAGTCTCTGCAATGTTCAAGTTTCTGCAAAATTGTGTAATTCAAATAAATTGTCTCTGAAATCACTTCACAGAAAAAATTCCTTGTCGTACTCATGTCAGAAGTTGACTCTCAGCACAGAACTATAGCGCACTACGCTCCCCTCCACGATCGTTATCTCGATTGAGCTGCACGTCAAGTGTTCCGAGCCTCATATCTATGAACAACCGAGCTCATCACTCTGGGACTACTAAGCTCATCACTGTGCAACAACTAAACTTACATTAGAGAAGCAACCCAAAAACATCGGTTTGTTCGCTGCAGTTCAGCCTTGCAGCCACGATAGTGTAATTTTTACCTTCACTTCTGTAAGTGTGCTACCTCGTTTGAAATTTATATAAGTTTTTGGCCTAGATTTTAATATGTCTGAATATTGCAAAGAATGTATGGAACATTTACATGCTTTGAGAAACTCGCCCTTAATATTAAGTTTTTTGAGCCGTTCCAGTTTGCAGAAGATAAAAACAGGTTAGAAATCGTGGTAAACCAATATTTTTACAATTTAAAGTCGCTCAACATTTTTTTGAAGATGTTCTTCGATGTTTTTTTTTTTGACGGCTGAAACATCTTCATAAAAACGTTTACATCCATTTAAAACAACATTTGGTGTAACCCTGATGAAGGTAGAAAAATTGTTATTATTGCGAAACCTAAAAGCATCAAAAGCAAAAGCAAGAAAATTTCTCATCTATCTCAAATCGGGCACAAATGCGAGCCGATCCTCACACACGCATGCCGTGTTGAAGATATAACAAACCGCTTCTCATGCGAACATGTAAATTCAAATATAATTTCGCAATACCTATGCTGACCACTTTTTATAGCCGGGTCTTGCCCAGGTGTTCCGCATGGCTCACCAAAAATTCATTAATCAATTTTTATACAGATGTTTACTTATCATGTTGATGTTGACGACCAATTTAATAGTCGATATCATTGACTCAATATATTGATGAGATTTTTTGTTGCAGACAAAGTCAATTAACTGACGGTCGTCAATCAAGCCCACAGACGATCAATTAAATTGATCGTCTATGGGCTGCTTAAGACTGAAATGCTGTTTTTTGTTCTAATTCCAACGTACGTGATCTTAGCGAGTTTTGAATTCAAATGATCAAGAAAAAGGGATCACTGGGAATGTACATGGAATAATAAATATATACCATCTTCGTACTGTTTGCATAAAGACGGATTAAATTCAGGGGGATATACTCTATGCTATTGTTGCTCATGAAAATTACTATAATATTCACAAAACAAGGCTCGAGAGGTAGACCCATGCCCAACCCGTCTACTTACTCACTGAATTTACTGTCGATGATAAAAAATGAGGTCGGAACAGAATGATGATGCTGAGTCTGAAATATGATCTAATAACGGACAATGACAGTATTTACATTTTCAAAGGTTTCATCTAAAGAATAAGTAAGTTTTTAACGTCAAAAGATGCTCTACAAAATTTGTCAGCGCTCGGTATTGAAATTATTTGATCATTGAATCACTTAGAATTGTCTACTGGAAGATTATTGCACATGAATGAATTCAAAATCGGGGACTTTTTTTTTTGTCGAGTTCATTTCTGAATTTTTTTGATTTAACAGGTTGACAGCAATTTGTTAAACTGAAGTACAATATTAAACTCAAATTTGGAGTCAATTGTTGTGAGTAATTTTGAAAATGGCGGACATTAACTGGTTTATGCCTTTCTTTAGCTTGGATTAAGTATTTATGAAAATTGCGCTTGTGACTACTGGTTGTTTAGTAGCATTATGAAAATGCTCTCCGTGGTCAACGGTGGCTCATATTGCGGTCAAAGCGTTAAACTCAATAACATCAAGATTTTATTATTCGGGGTGTTGGTTGTTAGCTCTATAATTTCACCTATCTCCCTTAGGGATTTCATTTCTTAAAAACATGTTTCCATTCACATAGCTTTCCGATTACTCATTTTGAAAATGCTCTGAAGAATTTCTTGAATCATAGATTTTATGTAACTCCATCTGTGTTTTCTGTTTGCAAAAAATAATTTTTCTGTTTATTCTTCTTTCACAGAACAATCACAAAAACTGAAAAAATTGATTGTTCTTCTATCCAAATATTTCGTGCATGTAGTTTTTGTTTTGTTCTTATCAATAAAAACTGAATTGTTCCATTTTCAACAACAAAAGCAAAACTTTCTGAACGAAGGATTTCTTGCTTTTTATCAACATAATTGTACATAGTGCGCATCAGAGTACTTAGGCTCTTTCACACGAGCTCTGTTTGTTCCTGCAGCAGAGGTTGCCGGTAGAAGTTTTCGTACTAATATTCCTCTTGTAAGTTCTCCGGTGTCTGCTAACATATCCCATGCCGAAAAGTGTTCCATTCCTGGACAGCTGATTGACGTCAATGTTTCAGCCTTTATATATTTCCCTTTGACCGCCGCACCATTAAGCCCTTTTGTATTCTGCAACGAAAACCTCGGTCATGCATGAGGCAGTCCGCTTATTCATCGCATATGTTGCTTAGCGCTTTCATTTAAAATTAGTTTCCCGTTCGTAGGATTTGAATTGGTTTGCGATACAAATTTTTCTTTGTTTCTAAGCAAATTTTGTTGATGATGACTCTAATGTTCGAAACGTTCATTTTGACCGATTCGTCCTTTTAAATATAATGTTTACATTTAAAACCCTGATCTTCGCTTCATCTTTCACACATAAAAGAGCTGCCAGCCATTACAAATTTTTGTTTGCAGCAAAGGTTTAACTTTGATAACCCAAAGTAAATAAACGAAGCTATAGTAACCGCATACCGTAGGATACTTTGGCAATAGTTTAAAGCTTTCTTCCCAGTCCTTAAGAGACATCACTAGATTATTTTAACAAATTTCATTGATGAGATAAAAAAATCACACGTTTCACGGTCTCAGCGAAAGGAATATTTCGTAACTTACACCGATTCATATCACAATGAAGAGTATATTTTGAATTGCAAATGGTAGGTACAGTTGATTAGCTCAGAGAAGCATGAACTACATAAACAAATATTCAGTGATTTATTTTTGCACAGAAAATCGCAGAAGTTTTTAATTTTAGAATTTATTTCAAGGATATTTACATTTTATTCACGCACACAGCTCATATTTTCACAAGAGGGGCTGTGCCGGTGATTAATTTTCTATTTCCATTTTCACTTTTCATTCTCAGTCTTAACACGTCGACTGCCACACGACCTACACGTCGGTCGTTTGAAAACGTTTCAACAATCTTGTAAAATAAGTGGTATTTAATCGACCCCACAGTTAATGTTTGACATTCATAAAATTTCTAACAACTTTTGAATTTAAATTTGAGCTGAATACTTGAACTTCAGTTTAATAAGCCATCGCAGTCAACGTGTTAAAAGTTGGGCTCAGCACCGGACGGGGGACCAGGCGTCGGTGATTAATTTTCCATTCTCATTTTTCACTTTTCATTCTCAGTCTAAAAGTTGGGCTCAGCACCAGCCGGGGGACCAGGCACCATCAAAGTTGTCCGGGTTGCTTTTGCCGTCATCGGCGGGCACGTCCGGGGGTGTGTAGCGCGGCAGCTCCAGCTGCAGCCGTGCGAGCATCAGCTCCACCACCGGCCTCCGTATCTTGACCAGGTCCAGACGCTCCGTCGGGTCATCTGCAAAATTGAATCCGCTATGACGGGAGCAAGAATTCAGTAAAGATGATTAATGTTTCCCAAGTCAAAAATTAACAAAAACCCTTAAAATATACTGTTTTCACAGTAGGATGTACTCTGCTTGCGTAGAAATTTGGGGTTAAAGAGGGTCAAAATTATGAAAAGAAAGGAGTTCGTCTGTCAGTACTCAAATTTTACTTTTTGACAAGTTTCGGGGTCGATATCTGAAGTGCAACTACCGCCCAAATCTAAATTATATCAAAAGCACACAGTTCCAGTCTCCCCACAACAGCGATTTATATAGAAATGTGTTATATTCCATCTCCCTTGCTCACGAAAGCCAGGCTAAAAGCTGATTCCTAGTACATGTTCTAAAGAATAACATAAACGACTTCTGCAGTGAACTATTTATAGCTTAAGACTTTAAATTGCAAAGAAACAAATTCGAAGAATTTACACGTTGAAATAGAAATTATTCGTATATTACTTAAAGAAATTGTCTAAATTAAGGAATCTTTAAAAGGAATTGGGACTTAAAACAGGAGAGGAATAAATACGAAGAGTGTACCGACTTGGATAAAAACCATCCGTATATTGCTCACTGAAACATAATTCATATTTCTAGATAACGTTTTGTGTTATTAAGAAAGTTCTTCAGGACACATTTCTGCAAAAAAAGTACAGTTTTAAAGCAGCTACCTACCTTCCACATCATAGAGCTGCATCGCTACGTTGGAGTCCAGCATATCTTGCACATTTTCGAAGTCTGTTAGTCGTACAGCAACACCGGACGCTAGACGATATCGGCGTTTCATCTCTCGGTGGCTTGACTTGTCACTCTGCTCATGGATTGAATTGAAGAGCCAATCAATTTCATCGTAAGATGCAACTAGATCTTTAACGAAGTCATCTACCGCCATATCTTCAGTATTTCTATCCCGGTATAGAAGTCGTTGGATGTCGATATTGTTGTCCTTGAAATATTTTAGAGCTATGTTGATGAATGCGTGACTGTGCATGTCTTGCGTCTTTGTTTTGAAAGGGAATTTTCCGAAGCGGCTATCAAAGTTATTCGATTCATATTTCTTTTCCGGGAAGATTGAATTTTCGTTGGAGTCTTCCTCGATGACATCTTGACGGTAGCCGTCCGTACTCTTTGATTTGATTTTGTCTCTTTGGAGTAAGAAATCAAAGCTCCAGTTATCTGAGATTACGCTTCGACTGTTCGACTCACGCGCGTCACCAAGATCGGTGTTCTCGATATCGTCTTTGAAGCGCTTTTCGCTGTTTCTGTTAGCTCTATCAGCCTTGACAGTTTTATCTGATTCATGGGAACTATCGAAGAACATTTTCCTATCAGTTGGATGCCGGCGCTCATGCATGACTTCTTGCTCTCTTCGGATGGGTGCACGAGATTTCTGGAGATTAGGAGGAGGCGTCCAAGACGAAGGTCCCGGATCACCAACTATTAATTTGTACCTTCCCCATCTGTTAAATGTGAATCAAATTTCTATTAATGAATGGATATAATTTATGAAATGACTGAGCATCGTTTCAGAAGAAATTTACCGATCGTAGTAAAAGCTTCTTCCCGAATATTCAAAAAAGTTGAAAAAAGCAATTCATGATACAGTGCATGTAATATATGCAGAAAATACGGACAAGTTTTATCACTTAGCAGCAATTCTTCATCATTAGAGATACGGTCCGGAACCTGGGCACTTAAAAACGGCGGAGGGTGTGATTAAAAAAATTCAAATTTTGTGACTATCCACACCTGATGGCTATGCGCATTCCGTTCTCTTCGTTGATATCATAAACGAAGTAATCACGAGCATCAGGAAGAGACTCGTTGTTCAAACTTTCCCACTGATTGACGCCATCGATGCCGCTCGGCGCAGTACCGCCTGCCAGATGTACGAACGTTGGGTACCAGTCCGTGACGTGAATCAACCTGTTCAAGCAATCGGAATAGATCATTTTAAACGATGGAAAATTTACACGCAGGTTACTACACTACACTTCCTGAAAATATAAAATTCATTTCTTCAAACCAGATCAGCACGTATACCAAGCTCAAAATTTAGAATTATATACGTTTTATTTGAATTATTTCAACGGAGTAGGTACACATTTCTTCTCAGAAATTCGCATTAGCTAGTACTTTACTATCAATCTGTGTAGGAAAAATACTGACAAATAGGAATTTCCTCATGGAAAAGTTTCTCAACCCTCACTGCAGGTGATAAAACTAGAAATATGCAGTGACCTGTTGGAAACCGTGCCGGGGTTGGCGAGCAGAGGGGAGTGTATGAAAGCAGAGCCGCGAGTGCCTCCCTCCCACAAAGTTGTCTTGTTGCCCCTCAGCGGCCAGTTGTTGGAGCCTGATATCGTGGGGCCTCCGTTCTGCAAGCGCACGAGGGTAAATAATGCTGTATGCCAAACAATCAAGCCTGATACACATCCTCCTGTACATTTGTTTTTTCCAATGCCTGATAACCAACACCAGGACGCAGTGACGGTTACCCCCGGTCAAGCCGGTGCTCATTTCCGACACCTGCATGGGTAGAGTGCCCAATTGTGGTTGAGTTCTCCCTTTTCCCAACGGGGAGTAATCACTGCGCAGCGCTGGGATTCGAATATCCAACACCTTCACGGAAGGGCGCGCTCTCAACCATTCGACCCAACCTAAAAAAAACTATGTTGCATTAAATTGACTAACTATGTATGCGTATGCACATACCCAATCATGTGAAAATATAATACCTATGTTGAAGAAAATTGACTTAGTAAATTCATAACACACAAAATTCACATTCACACGCACATTTTTTCCCAAGTAAATACTTTAAAAATAGAAATGCAAGAGTGAGGAAATTATTTATAATTCCTACCATAATTTAGAGCTGTTGGCGGGCTCGAATAATTCAACGATTCTAATTAAACATCGTAGCGAGCAGCGAGTTATACAAAAAGGCTTAGTTACCGAAATTAAATTTTTGTGCTTTTTCGGAAACAATTCTACATAAACGAAATGAGATGTAATAACACAAATTCAGGTGTCAGAATACGGCAGATATGGCGTATTTTTTAGCCCTGATGTGTTCCCAAGTTCTCGTTAATATCGTCTGACGAACCACAGAGTTCGAGAGTGCTCACGTCAGTCGTGAATACGATGACGGAGTTGTTGTAGTGGCCCGTGTTCTTCAGTGACGAGATGATCCTGCCCACAGCATCGTCCAAAGCGCTAACCATGCCTTAATGGAGAAAAGGAATAAAAAATAAAGGAAGAAAAATGGGTAATTTCGAATAAATTAAGTGTTGAGGAGGACAGTCATCAATATTAGTCGCGATTATTCCAGGTATTGACTTGCTTCCCTCTCTTTTATGCACAAGACTAATGAAAACTGAATGTAAATGGGAGATATATCGTAAGAAAATAAATTTCAATAGAAGCAAGTGTTGTGAAAGTATATATCAAGCGGACGTCTGTATGACTGAACTGAGAGTATTCTGACCTGACCCAGGGAGATGTGATTGAGGCCCTCTACCTCGGTAGCAACTTTTTTATTTAACAAAAAGTGTTTTATGAGGATATGTTCAGTCATTACGATGGAAAAATATTCATATAAACATCTCAGTATCATTTTAGTGACTGTGACTGACTTGTGGACTGCGAGTTTCAATCTTACCTAAATAAGTTCTCCTATTATAATTCGAGATGTTCTTATAGATGTTGGAGTAATTCTCTGGCACTTGGAGGGGCGCATGGACGCTCTGGAAGGGCACGTAGAGGAAGAGCGGCTTCTCTGGACTGCGTGCGCGCAGGAGGAAGTCCACTCGGTCCGAAAACAGGAACTGTGCGCACATTCCAAGCACAAATTTTAATCTGCAGAAACTGCGTTCCGAAGTTGAACGTTCGTAGTTCTCTCCTCACAGAGAAAACTTAAAGAGTCTCTCAATGTATCCTGCGTGTTAGAAAACATGGATAAACAATGTACTGCTGTAGCACTTCTGGTAAATAAGTTGTTTAAATTGTTCAAATGTTCTCCTGAACTGAGACACAACTCATTGTTTTGACTAGAAGTGACGCCCAGAACGGTTCGCACCAAAGGAATGATTCAATCTGAAAAAGGTCACCAAAATTTAGCTTTGCTTTCATTTTTAAAGAAAATCGAATAATGTTTTAATGCAACATATCGTTAAATCAATATATCTAGCGTCAAGTTTTCCGCCAGTCATTCGTTGGCATGTACAGTGATGGCTGTGCTCATTTTCTTCTGGTCGCAACAGCAAAAAATAAGTTTATTTCCAATAGAGTAAAACATGAAATGCTTAACATTGATTTTTAAAATATCTCAACATCAACATCTTTAGTTGATGGTTACACATTGAGGACCTAATACCCAAATAAAATTTCGAAACAAAAATTATTAATTGATGATATTACTTGTGTGATTATTTTAATTTAAGAAAATTTGATTGA
The DNA here is from genome assembly GCA_030386875.1 of Morinoia aosen. Taxonomy (NCBI): domain Eukaryota; kingdom Metazoa; phylum Arthropoda; class Malacostraca; order Amphipoda; family Talitridae; genus Morinoia; species Morinoia aosen. The sequence continues at coordinate 2,588,168 of CM059571.1, forward strand.
AATTATTATTATATACCTGTAGTGCTCTACCTTAGTTACTCCATAACTCTCATTTCTAGTCATGCAACTGTTCAGTAATCTTAATATGTCCCGTTGTAAATTCGTTCAAAATAATAGTTCCATCTCCTCCATCGCGTATCATCGATACCAAGCGCAGGAGGAGTATATAAGTAAGACCGCTGCTTCACTTGCCTTAAACGGAACTCAATGGCCGAAGCAGCAACAACACCTGGCCTTGCATACCTATAATTATTTAAACTTTACTGAATGCAGAGAGATATCACTAAAAATTTTTTCATTGAGGATACTTATAATCTTACGAATACTCCCAATCTAATATTCCTGACGTAAGATGAACTAAGAACTAACATGTTCTCTTTCGTTAACTCTGAAAAAAAAACAGTACTATGTGATTATTTATGTCGGTAGGAGTTTAAAGCAGTATTTCTATTTACTTTAGCCATGAGAACATCCATCTATGATAAAAAGAACCAGAATTGGGAAATCTACGTTATTACTCTAACACATTATTATTCTTCCTAAGAAATATGGATATATGATACAATTATTGCACGGTAATATTTCACCCCGTATGATAACAGTTATTTCTTAAAGTGGTCACGAAACAGATGAAATGTCATTTATACCTGTACCCGAATGAGCAATAAACCTAGTTGGACACATCTGGCTCAACACGTGGGGAATGTGTTGACCAATACATTGATTTACCGCTGAGTAGTTGCCGCTGGCTGTGCGGTTCACAGATGTGTCGTTGCGGAAGTCGTAACCAGAAACGAGTGATTCTACGGGCAAAAAGTGAGAGAATTAATTTAACATGCGTAATAAATATGGTGACGTCAATTCTGTATAAGCTGGAAATATGTGAAATGAATTCCACGCGATCACTCTGAGAAAACATGTTAATGTTTTTCGGGAGTAAAAAGCACGTTTAATTTCTTTAGGAATCTACAGTGTTATCAACAACATTACATACATCTATCATGAATGTATTCTAATACACGAGAAGCATTTGATTAAGGATACTCGGGGACGAATTTTATTCATTTTAAGCGATCAAAGAATACAGGTTAAATATTAGAATAAAATTTCATAACTGAAATGTATGAAGAAACAAAAAAGCTCCAATAAAAAATCAAGCCTACCATGGGAGTCTCCGAAATTATTATCACTTCGCGTGTGATTATAGTAGTCTTCAGCTCCAACGTAGAAGCCGTAAAACGAATCGAAGCCTCTGAAGGTTGGAGTGTAGGCCCACTTGCAGAAACCCAAATGCCACCAGTACGTGTGGGATAAAAATAGTATCAAACACCGCTCATAAAAAAGTTCATCAGTAATGGTGAAGCGAGAATATTAACTCAGTTGACTCAACGGCAATGAACACTCACCACGTGAAAATTAAGACACGAATACAAGCATCATCGTATTTAATTTTGAGAATACTTGCATCATGAACCTTGGAGTAGCTCACAGTAGTATACTTTAGCAGGCAGTACTCGCAGCAGTATGTATTTTCAGACTTAGAATCATTGATAAAATGGAATGTATTTCTGTCAATCTTTGTTTGACAATTGAAGAGGGTATTTTGACAGGCACGTATTTTAGTCAACAATAGGATCTTAATGTTAAGGCATTTTAAATACCATTGATCTTATGTTTCTTTATTAGAAATAAACTGATTTTGTCTTGTGGACGCAGTTTTGCTTCAGACGTAGACGATGCTAGTATGTCATGCAATGACTGGTTATGTGAAGGCTGGCATCAATCATTTTAGAAAAAATTGCCAGTAGGCACAACAGTGCTGTATAAAATTTTGCCCAAAATGTGATTTATTAAATGATAGTTCCTTCTTTTTAAGTAACTTATGATCATTTTTTCTCCAATTCAGCCTGTTTTCTCCCAGGTAAAAAGTGCTCTTCGCTAAGAATGACACTCACTTTCCGACAGCATGAGTGTCGTATCCCAAGTTCTTCAGTTCTTGCGGGAGAATCGTGGCATTTAGAGTGAGGCCAGTCGGCTCCATGGGTCCGATAATATGTCCCTAAAAGAAGCAGAGTTGAATTATTCCAAACATTAACGTAATAATTTTTCTAAATTGAGTCAAAATTGAATTTGGTGTCGCGGTTTAATAATCGGCATACAACAGTAATTGAATCAATTATACAATTTCTTAGCCGCTTTCACAATAGATACCAAGACTCTAACTGAAATTAGCAATAAGGATGACAAATTAACGTAGTCGTGAACTAAATACCAATCTTAAACCATGGATATCGGCACAGAAGCTCAAGCATGTATATACAGTTAAAAGTCTACCTCCTGCGCCATCAACTGAAATCTAGTCGTTCCGGAATGGACACTCAAGTTTCCAAAGTCTCCAATTAGTCCTTTCGCGTCGATGAATTTGCTCGATTTGAAATAAGTAATGTTTTTTAATGATCGCCACACCCAGAGAAGAATTTCAAAGCATGCCTTGTTTTAAAAAAGGTGACAAAAGCAATCTTGTAGAAATTTTGAAAGTCTTAAATAAAGGCATCATAAAACGTGCGATACACATCATTAAAGTGAGAACGCAGGTTAACATGTTAGTCGCGAAGTGAGCCGCCTGTGTAAACTTGCGAAATTTTCATAATGCTGCTGACCAACAAGTTGTAATTAACTCGGTTTTTTCTTAAATCTTAATCTGGAGCTAAATGAAGGAACAAATGCGTTAATATTTGCAATTATCAAAATTGCCTAGTGCAATTAACTTCAAATTTGAGTTGAATATTGAACTTCAGTTTAACCCATCGCGGTCAACATCCTAACCTGAATAGAGATGAGCAAGAGCGCACCTGTCTGCCGATTGTGAAGGGGTAGCGAGATGCGAGCAGGGCGGAGCGAGTGGGAGAGCAGATTGGCTGGACGTACGAGCGGTTGAGCACAACACCTTCGCTAGCTAGCCGGCCCAGGTGCGGGCTCACCACTCCTCCGTTGTGCCACGACACATCATTCCAGCCTGTAGTAATAAAAACCATGATTAAACTATTCCCAGGTGCTGGCTTACACGTCATTCCAACCTGCGATAGTTAAAACTATGATTAGCAGTTAGACCGCAATGGTCGCCACTGGTGGCCACGGAAGGGATTTTCATAATGCTGCTCACCGATCGGTAGTCACAAATTCACTTCTATGAATACTTAATAAAAGCTAAATAATGGCAAGATCCAGTTAATGTTTGCTGTTTTCAAAATTGCTATCTACGATTGACTTTAAATTAGAATTGAATATTGAACTTCAATTTAATCAATTACGTGTAAAGTTAAACTAACAATGCAGTATTGCATTGTTGATTAGTGTAGTGTGATGTGGATATGAGTTAGTTTAGTTCCTGGAGAGTGTTAGGATAAGATAAATTGTACGAATTATAATAACTCTTTAATGTTAATGATGAAAGTCTGTCACTCAGCTCCAATTAAATTAGTGAACATAATTCTATAAGATACGCTAGTCTTACGCTTGAAGTTCGGTTTCACTGAGTACTTTTAACATTTTTCATTGAGACTGTGTTTTACATATATATGTGCTGCTGTACACTGGTGTCATTGTGGACGTGCATTTTTACCAATCGAACAAGCAAAATGGTAATCACTCATACCACATCAAAATTTTTGTACATATAAATTGTAACACCAATTACAAAATACTCAGCACTGATTGTTGTAAAGAATAAAAAAAAGTTAGAGAAACAATCCAAACTTTTTTATCACTTATGAAAACTATTGTATTGATATATTTTTCAAAAACTGAAAGCTCACACAAGTGCATTCGATCAGGTTTTAATTAGCTTACCAAATGATCTGTGAATTACTGTTATTCCGTTGTTCATGAAACCTTTCAGTGAAAAATAGAAATAGAAAAAGCGAAATAATTCTTTCCAGCAATTATACAAAGCGGTGTATAGTTATAAGCAAACTGTAAAAAGATCTATCATTGAGAGCCCTGATGAATCAATTGTGATTTGATGAGACGTTTAGGCTATGAAACTTACTAGAATTATTCTAATATCAATTGCAATATATTTTATGTTATTGCAAAGAGAATAACTCTAAATAAAAACTTTCCCGCATCTCTAACAAACCCAACACCTGTGGCCGCCCAGCGACAACATTTGAGGCACCGATTTGAGCACATTAATGCAATAGCGCAAGTGAAAAACTCCTCTTAGTAACCTTTAAAAAACGAGTAAATTCTCTGGAGCACAGGAGAATTTAACAGGTCCACTTGACCAAGTCAATTTAATCAAGTAGAAATAATATCCCCAGCGAGGAAGAATTTAACAGGTCTACTTGACAGCGTCAATTTAATCAAGTAGAACAAATTTCCCGAGCGAGGAAGAATTTAACAGGTCTACTTGACAGCGTCAATTTAATCAAGTAGAACAAATTTCCCCAGCGAGGAAGAATTTAACAGGTCTACTTGACAGCGTCAATTTAATCAAGTAGAACAAATTTCCCCAGCGAGGAAGAATTTAACAGGTCTACTTGACAGCGTCTATGTAATCAAGTCGAACAAATTTCTCAACCGAGGAATAATTGAACAGGTCCATTTTACGAAGTCAATTTAACCAAGTAAAGCAATTTTCCCCAGCATTACCCAGGTCGTCCGCGACGATGAGGACGAGGTGAGGCTTCTGAGGACTCTGCACAGCGATGCAGGACCCAGCAACCAGCAGCAGGCCGAGCGCCTGGACCCAACTGGGGTACAGCATTGCAGCTTTTTTTTCGTGATCAGTCACAAAATGGGCTGGAAATAGATTGTGGAGTAAGTATTTGTCAAAAATTGCCATGTCAGTGTAAGTGTAGACTTTCAAAAGCGTCTTTGCTTCAATGTTACATCGTCATTATTTTGTAATGTGTTTAGTATCATCATGAAGACTAGAATGATTTGACCACGGGAATTCATTTTGCGTTTTTTTCTACTAATATTGTGTAAAAAATTGACATGGGCTGTTATGATACTCATGCAAGTTAACCAACCATGGTTTTTTACCTTAAAATATTCTCAAAACACACTTTGATTTTTGTATTAGCTTCTGTAGGCAATGAACTTCTTTTTCGTTTCATTTTTCATAGTTAATGATAGCTGCGGTAACGCAGCGTTTTGAGTTGAGGGGAACTTGAACAAGGACCTCGACTTCGTATCTCAATTTTCAAGGCCAACGAGATTTTTGTGATCGAAAACAGCCTCGACAGCCTTAAAATTTGGTCCGAACGGTCGTTAACGAAGAAATAACATATATTACAGCATTAAAGAAATGTTTGAATACCTAAAAATATTTCTATTTAATTAATCTAAAAATACTTCCATTTTGATGGTAGAGTGAAGTTGTTATTATACTCAAACGTTTTACCCACATTTGTTGCAGTGTTCCTCACTGAAATGACCTGATTAAAATTAATGGTTAATTTTATGCAGAGGACAGCCATACAAGTCTAAAACACTGATTTATTAAAGATATTCTAGTACTGGCAAATTTTCATACTTCATCGAAGAAAAAGGAAAGGAAAGAAAAGAACAACGCAATAATAAAAGATTCTACTATATGAATTAACCCTAATATTTCAAAACTTTAACTCTCTAGCGTGCATGAAAAGCTTTCTAGCGCCTTATTTGAAGACTCATCTGCTTGTACACAAGCATGTATTTTACTTGAAATAGTTGCAAAAATTTCAGCAAATTTTGCATGATTTCGAATTCAATTTCCTTCTACTGTAGAAAATACTTCAGATCAGCATAGGTAGTGCTATGTTGCTTTTAATTTTTTGTCATTTTGAGAGAGACTCTTTAACGGGAAATTGAATTCGAAAATGAAACCGCCGCTTAGTCAAGAAGCTCTGTCAAGTGAGGTATGGCCTAACACTCCTATGTAACTCCCGAGTTTGAGGTAAAACGTGTTGATAAAAACCAGCAGCCGACCACCAAGCGCATCTCTATTGGATGGAGAGCACAGCCACACTCTCAACACAAGTCACGGTAGTGCAATGAAGCTAACAGTTACTAGGGCCTGGGCCGAATGTTATATGAGAGCGCTGCTATCATCTCTTCCACCGCACAATGTAGACAGGAACGCTATCAGGACACAGCCCACAAGTGGGAGAATGTGATAATGGTCTCCTCCTTCATCCTCTATCAGACAGGAATCTTTTTTGAGCTGTGTTAGCAGTCATAAAATCAGACTTCAATGTAAATGCACTATTCTAACTCTATGATCTTCACACGAAAAAAGTTGGGTATATCAGTCGTCAAGTTCTTCCATTTAGTATATTTGTGATTTTTTTTACGTGAATTTAACACTTCGTTCATTAAATTCACTGGTATCATGTGTTAGGATTAATTCCGCAGTGCCATCCGGATTTAAGGTGCAAAATTAATTTGGTCTCTTTTTGATTAAAATGCATTTTCCTACCAAGTTTGAGAGGACCGTAGAGTTTAGAGCAATAGACTGACAGAAGTTGGCCAGCTCTATGTAGCATACCGCTACATAAGCGTAAAAATTAGAAATTTGCCATTCGTACTTAAATAAATTAATTAGTAGCATTAAAAATCTTACTCTAATTTATTACTAATTATTTTCTACTTCTAATTCGTAATCATTGAAGTTTTTGTGTAAATACATGAGACGATAAAATAAAAATTTACATTTTTCGAGAGTGAAGCCCTCTGGTGGCAATACTGCGCAATGCGCGTCTCTGTTTCAAATAGAGCACTCTTACTTTGGCGGTTGACTAGCCCGCTCACAGCATTTTTCTCGTGAGTAATCAGTGTTAGAAAATAATCGTGTTCTTTCTTCGTTCTCGTGAGTAATCAGTGTTAGAAAATAATCGTGTTCTTTCTTCGTGTTCAGTGAGTATTAATAGTTGACAGGCAGTGTTATTTGGATACGTAGTTATGCGTAGGAATTGTGATGTAGCATGTTCTCATTCAGTGCTTTGTTTTGTTTTTTTCCCAACGTGACTTAGCGTAAAAATATTGCGTCAGATGTGCATTGCATTTCCGTGTCATGATTTTATTATCAAAACATAATCATGTTTCGTTCCTTTCTTCACTACAATAGTAGATACCTGCAGTTTTCATTCATGATTCGATACTCGGAACGAACGCGGCGAAATTTGCCGGCGTTCGTTGTCGATAGCGTCTTTGTGTAATGGCGGAACCTCACACCGTCGTCTCTTGTCACTACTCTGTGACTATAAATACTATAGGCATGTGTTATAGTAGCATTTATTCTTTTTTTTTACAAACCGACTTGCAGTAGTTTAAATTACGAAAAGTATTCATGTCTATGCTTGCTAAGTTATGGAATTTCATTTCTTAATTCCATACTCTTTGAAACCTTTACGTAACCGCACTTATTTCAATATAAAACATTTCAATAAAATTTAATTTAACTCATCCCATTCTTGTGACAAACACCCACTACCATCTGCCTATCTTGAGTGTGTGCAAATTGCTGGCGGCTTGGCTGAGGCCGACGTGTAAAGCCGCCCGGCTAAATCGCCACACGGAACTTTCATGCTTTCGTTTTTTCTTTCTTCGCGTATTTTCCGCCTGTGAAATCAACGCTTAGGTTTTCCTTTTCCTTTTATCATTGGGGATATATATTATTCCTTAATTCCTTTATTATTGCAAATGATATCTACCAGGATTTTTCAGTAGGATTTATATCCATGAACTTTGGGATTTTTATGTTTGTTCTTACTGCTTTCAAAAGTGCAGTCACTTGATATTTTCACGATATTCCGTAGATCTCGTGTTTACTTGCCCGTAGTCTCTGTAAGGAATCACGATCTTTATTACCGGAAGTTCTTAAACCTAATACTCAGATTTTTTAAAGCCAGAGGCATTAGTGAACAGTGTTGAAAGCTAAACAGTTTAAACAATTTATTTATTGTTAAAATCTGTCAACCAAAAATCTGTTCTATCTCTTTGAGTTTGCCAAAAGTGAGAATCCTTAAAGTAGCTGGTGTCAAACCTGTAGGAGTTTCTCGGAGTTCTCCGTGTGGGAAGAGTTGTCATTATATGTTGGATTGCCAGTGGTGGAATGTCTTGATGTCTCTCCTGGAACGTTTCATCCAGCGCCTCTGCCCTTACAGGACCTCAACGTCATCACACACACCACTTACAACATTCTCCCTGGGCCGCTTTTGGGGCTTTCTACTTGGATTGGATTTGGCTATGCTTTGGGCCTTTAGCCGGATATATTCTCTAATTACGGGCCTTAATTCTCAACTGCCTAAAAGTACGGGCACCATTGAATTAGCTTTGCATTCGCTAAATTCCGCGTGCCTGGATCTTAAGTACTATTCAAACCAAGAGTCATCATCGCCATCAGGCTCGGCTCCTTGATCAAACTCACCTGCTCCAAAATTAAGCATGCTTTGCCCACACAACTAGCTACGCACCGATTGTTGTGCTTGTTTTAAAAATTGCCCACAGTAAATTGAATATTCTGAACTCGATACACTTAAAAATCTCATCTACCGGCCGGAGCGACGCCAGCGCTCACCGAAGCTCACCACCGGCACTCCGGACCTCACTGGGATTTCCAGTCAAGCTCATCGAAGACCTCCTGGTTTCCTCTTCCAATAAACTCCACCTGAAATGAGCTGAGTCCAAATCCGTTTTTCATTATCCCTCTCATAATTTTCCCAGATCACTATCGAGAATTGTTCGAGTTTTTGGCCGTCAAGAACTAATATTTAAGTTCAAACTACCCCAACGGTCACGAATACCCGACACTGGTGCATTGGCCGGGAACTCGTAAAAATAAAAACTCAACTCGAAGTGTTTGAGAGATTGTGAGAGGATAATGTTGGCGTATCATTGTAGTGATAAATTTTCCCATGTCGTAGTAGTTTGAGAGATTCCTGTGGATTTTGACCGTGCTAATTGTTCTCTGAGCAGCTCTAACAAAATATTTTTTTTAGCGCTATCCTGTCCTTGTTTTTTTTTTTGTTGTTTTATGTGCCTCAGTAGGTAGGAAAAATATTTTTTTTCCTATTTCCGTGCTTACGTTCATTCTGACTACCGTAAAATTCGCGTCTCCATTCTCCATTTTCCCTCCGTTTTCTTCAACGTTATTGATTGATTGAGTAGGTAGGAAAATAATTTTTCTCACCTGCTTTATTTTTGTGCCTACGCAAAATTGCCGCATACCGCAGAAATTTTTCTCGTTTCCAATTTCATATTTCCTTCCTTCTGTTTCAACTTAATCTGAATGATTGAGTAGGTAAAGAATTAACGCAAACCATTGCCACTTAATCCCAAGTCTTAGGCACTGATATCATTAATTGTGCATCCCCAAAAGTGATCGCTAGCATGACTGAATCAGATAATGAAGATCGAGCCCCCTCAAAACCCATTAGGCTCCCGCCCTTTATTCCGGAGGACGCTCATACCTGGTTTCAACAGTGTGAAGCCGTGTTTAGGTATCATAAAATAATAAATGACATAGACAAATTCTATGCTCTTGTTTCCGCCGCGCCCACAAAACTATTGAATGACTCAAACCAAATATTAGAAAACCCTCCAGCTCTCAATCCTTACGGAATCTTGAAAGGCAAAATTTTGGCAAGGCTTCAGATGTCCGATGCGGACAAATTCCGAAGTCTTGTAGACGCCTCAGCAATTCCATCTGTCTCTGTCTCTTTCTCTCCCACTTCGCTAGTGAAAGAACTGCGGAAACTTGCTACGGGTGTGGCCGTAGCTGAGGGATTTCTGAAGGAAGTTTTCATGACTAAGCTTCCTCCGAACGTGCGTCCATTTCTATCGCTAGCAGGGCCCGAGCAAACGTTAGAAAAATTAGCGGAGTCCGCAGAGACGGTGATGCGAAATATTAATTTGTCACGAGAACCACAAGTTGCTTCCCTGAATGTAGCAGCTACAAATTTTAGCCCGTCAAATACGGCGCAAAATCAATCCTCAGCCACAATAGATAAGATGCAGCAGGACATCGCTGAAATAAAGCAAGCTCTCCAAAATTTTCAAATAGGTCAAAGTGTAGCTCACATTCAGCAAGGCCCAGGGAGATTCCAAAGCCACCAAAATGCCTACGACTATCCCTATGACTATCACTCAAACTATCTTTCTCCTCCTCCTTAACGCTTCGATAGAGGTAGATCTTATGATAGGTCAAATCAAGACCGCCGCTTCAGGTCGCGCTCTCGTGATGCTAGTAGCAATTTATGCTGGTACCACATGAAATTTGGTGACCAAGCTCGCAAATGTGCCTCTAGATACTGTCCTCGTTATACCGAAATGACTTCGGGAAACGCCAACAGCGACGCATAGTGGCGAGTACTGCGTTGCCTCATTCCCAGACTACTCGCCTCTTGACCATTCACGATCCCGTCACCAAGTATCGATTTTTAATAGACACTGGCTCCAGTGTGTCAATTATCCCAGCCACGGCAAAAGACAAAAACAACCCATTGTTGGCGACATTACGCGCCGCAAACGGCACGCCAATTCCTTGTTACGGTGAAAGAATTTTAGAGTGCGGTCTGGGATTGAGGAGAAAATTCACATTTACTTTCTTGGTAGCTGAAGTCCAAGAGCCCATCATAGGTGCTGATTTCCTAGCCAAGTTTGGCATAATTGTAGATATTAAGAACCGTAGAATTAGGGACGAGGAGACACAGATCTCAATTCCCGCTTGTAGCATAACTAGAGCAAATGTCTTGCATTCCTTCTCGATTGCTTTCAAGGAGGAGTGCATGTTTGAACAAGAACTTAAAAATTTCCCAGCATTAACAAACCCTAACTTAGCTTCTAATGACATGCAAACATGCACAAAGCACTTCATAGAGACGCAAGGTCCGCCAGTTTTCTCCCGTGCTAGGCGACTGCCGCCTGATCGATTGGCGTTAGCTAAGAAAGAATTCGCTAGGATGCTCGAAAGTGGCATCATTCGCACTTCCAAAAGCCCTTGGGCTAGCCCTCTTTTGCTAGTACCCAAGGCTAACGGTGAATTCAGACCGTGCGGGGATTTCCGCAGGTTGAACGCCGTTACTTTACCTGATCGATACCCTATTCCCTACCTTCATGATTTCAGTGCAAATTTAGAGGGATCACAAATTTTCTCTAAGATAGACCTGCAGTCTGCCTTCCATCAAATTCCCTTGGATGAGTCTGCGATTCCTAAGACCGCGGTAATCACTCCGTTTGGTCTCTTTGAGTTCCTCAAGATGCCATATGGCTTGAGGAACGCTCCTCAAACGTTCCAAAGGCACATGGCTGAAATTTTCTCTGATCTCACTTTCGCTTATGTCTATTTAGACGACATCCTAGTGGCATCCACAACCCCGGAGTTGCACAAAGACCATCTTAGGGTCGTTTTTCAAAGATTGTCCGACAATGGACTCCTCGTAAATCCTGCAAAATGGGAGCTCGGAAAGCCATCACTGATTTACTTAGGTCATGAAATCTCTAGCCTAGGTCTAAAGCCTTTACCTTCCAAAGTAGAAGTGATCAAAAACTTTCCTCTTCCACAGACCCAGAAGGAACTAAGAAGGTTCCTAGGTTCTGTTAACTTCTACCATCGTTTCATACGCAACTGTGCTCAAACTTTAGCGCCCTTGTCTGACCTCCTCGAACCGAAACGAAAAGGCAAATCTATTGAGGTAAAATGGACAGAAGAAGCGCGCAAAGCTTTTGAGACAATCAAGCACAAGTTAGCTTCCGCGACTGAATTATCCTACCCTATTGCTAATGCTGATTTTAGTCTCGTTGTTGATGCATCTAGTACCGCCGTAGGTGCTGTGTTGCAACAACAAGTAGGTACTAATATCTCTCCTCTTGCTTTCTTTTCCAAAAAGCTGTCGCCCACTGAGCGTGGTTATAGCGCGTTCGGTAGGGAACTTCTTGCTATCTACTTGTCTGTGAGACACTTCCGCTATGCTCTAGAGGCGAGGGAGTTTGTGATCTACACAGATCACAAACCTCTGACCTCAGCGATCAAAATGCCTTCCGAAAGACATTCCCCTAGGGAAGCTCGACCTTGTCGTTTATAAGTCAGTTTACCACTGACATCCGTTTCATAAAAGGGTTGGACAATACTGTCGCTGATTGTCTTTCCAGAATCAACACTGTCCAAACCGGTGGTGAAATCACTTTCGGCAACATTGAAAGAGCGCAGAAGGAGGATCCTGAACTTCAGGACCTTCTCAAACCTTCTAACACTTCCTCTCCGAAACTAACCTTGGTTGACGGCGTGTACCGTGATGCCGAGCGACCTTCTCGTTTGGATCTTCCTGCGACGCTCCGCAGAGTAGCTGTCCTCCACTACCATTCCCTCTCTCATCCAGGTATTAACCGTACAGTGCGTTTGATTTCTGATCGTTTCGTCTGGCCAGCGATGCGTAAGGAGGTCAAGCAAATTGTGCAAAATTGCCATGCGTGTCAGAGTAGTGAGGTGGTGAAACATAATCGTGCAGCGCTGCAGAGTTGTGCATTCACAGGTCACAAGTTCGACTCTGTACACCTAGATTTGGTGGGTCCTTTGCCTTTATCGCGCGGGCATTCTTATTTGTTGACCATCATCGATAGGTTCACGCGTTGGGTTGAGGCTGTCCCTCTTCCTGATACCCAAACTGAGACTGTAGCGCGCGCTTTCTTGTCAAACTGGATCTCTAGATTTGGGGTTCCCTTAAGTGTCACACATGACCGGGGATCACAATTCACCTCCAAATTCTGGAGTGAGCTTAGCACCGCTTTAGGGTGTGCAAATACATCAACTACAGCGTATCATCCGCAGTCAAATGGACTTATTGAGAGAGTCCACAGAGACCTCAAGGTTGCATTGCGCTGCCTTAATTGCAGTCACGATTGGACTGATAGACTTCCAGTAGTACTACTTAGCATCCGAAATTTACACAGACAGGATCAGCAATGCACAGCGGCAGAAATGTTGTACGGGAGAACGCTTCGTCTCCCCGGCGACATTGTTGACCCAAAACCTTTGCCTGAATTTTCATCCGCTGACCGTTCCGCTTATGTAACCTGTCTCAAAGATTGCATGCGTAAGATCAAGTATGTGGCTCCACGAATGCCTCAGACTCAGGACAAACTGGATTCTGCCCTGCAAGACTGCACACATGTGTATGTCCGCAATGATGCTATAAAACCTACACTCACGCGCCCTTATGATGGCCCATTCAAAGTACTTAAGCGCAAGCAAAAATATTTCATCCTCGAAAGATTCGGTTCACACGACCCTGTGAGCATTGATCGATTAAAAGTCGCATACACTTCTGATCATAGTGTAACTTATAACTCATCATCCTCTCCGCAGATTTCCCTTCCCACTGAGACTCGATCATATCTACCATCTCAGCGTCCTCAGTTGGCTGCCTTGTTGCCTAGTCAACTTGAGTGTAACCCTTTCTACGTGTCTGTACATTCAAACCCTATCCCTAAGCCTATCGTAGACTCTAATTCTAGCCCTCTTACTGACACAGCGACAAGTCTGGAGAGACCAGACGAGCCCGCTGCAGTAACTCCTGTTCCTAGGACTCTTGCCGACCTAAACTTGCAGACCCGTTTGGTGAAACTTCCCCGCTCAGTATCATTTGCCAATTGCCGAACTCGGCAGGGTCGTGTAGTTCGCCCTCCTTATCGCTACAGATGATTGCAGCGGGTGGACCTTTCGGTCTGCGCCTTGGGGGGTAATGTAGCATACCGCTACATAAGCGTAAAAATTAGAAATTTGCCATTCGTACTTAAATAAATTAATTAGTAGCATTAAAAATCTTACTCTAATTTATTATTAATTATTTTCTACTTCTAATTCGTAATCATTGAAGTTTTTGTGTAAATACATGAGACGATAAAATAACAATTTACATTTTTCGAGAGAGAAGCCCTCTGGTGGCAATACTGCGCAATGCGCGTCTCTGTTTCAAATAGAGCACTCTTACTTTGGCGGTTGACTAGCCCGCTCACAGCATTTTTCTCGTGAGTAATCAGTGTTAGAAAATAATCGTGTTCTTTCTTCGTTCTCGTGAGTAATCAGTGTTAGAAAATAATCGTGTTCTTTCTTCGTGTTCAGTGAGTATTAATAGTTGACAGGCAGTGTTATTTGGATACGTAGTTATGCGTAGGAATTGTGATGTAGCATGTTCTCATTCAGTGCTTTGTTTTGTTTTTTTCTCAACGTGACTTAGCGTAAAAATATTGCGTCAGATGTGCATTGCATTTCCGTGTCATGATTTTATTATCAAAACATAATCATGTTTCGTTCCTTTCTTCACTACAATAGTAGATACCTGCAGTTTTCATTCATGATTCGATACTCGGAACGAACGCGGCGAAATTTGCCGGCGTTCGTTGTCGATAGCGTCTTTGTGTAATGGCGGAACCTCACACCGTCGTCTCTTGTCACTACTCTGTGACTATAAATACTATAGGAATGTGTTATAGTAGCATTTATTCTTTTTTTTTACAAACCGACTTGCAGTAGTTTAAATTACGAAAAGTATTCATGTCTATGCTTGCTAAGTTATGGAATTTCATTTCTTAATTCCATACTCTTTGAAACCTTTACGTAACCGCACTTATTTCAATATAAAACATTTCAATAAAATTTAATTTAACTCATCCCATTCTTGTGACAAACACCCACTACCATCTGCCTATCTTGAGTGTGTGCAAATTGCTGGCGGCTTGGCTGAGGCCGACGTGTAAAGCCGCCCGGCTAAATCGCCACACGGAACTTTCATGCTTTCGTTTTTTCTTTCTTCGCGTATTTTCCGCCTGTGAAATCAACGCTTAGGTTTTCCTTTTCCTTTTATCATTGGGGATATATATTATTCCTTAATTCCTTTATTATTGCAAATGATATCTACCAGGATTTTTCAGTAGGATTTATATCCATGAACTTTGGGATTTTTATGTTTGTTCTTACTGCTTTCAAAAGTGCAGTCACTTGATATTTTCACGATATTCCGTAGATCTCGTGTTTACTTGCCCGTAGTCTCTGTAAGGAATCACGATCTTTATTACCGGAAGTTCTTAAACCTAATACTCAGATTTTTTAAAGCCAGAGGCATTAGGGAACAGTGTTGAAAGCTAAACAGTTTAAACAATTTATTTATTGTTAAAATCTGTCAACCAAAAATCTGTTCTATCTCTTTGAGTTTGCCAAAAGTGAGAATCCTTAAAGTAGCTGGTGTCAAACCTGTAGGAGTTTCTCGGAGTTCTCCGTGTGGGAAGAGTTGTCATTATATGTTGGATTGCCAGTGGTGGAATGTCTTGATGTCTCTCCTGGAACGTTTCATCCAGCGCCTCTGCCCTTACAGGACCTCAACGTCATCACACACACCACTTACAACATTCTCCCTGGGCCGCTTTTGGGGCTTTCTACTTGGATTGGATTTGGCTATGCTTTGGGCCTTTAGCCGGATATATTCTCTAATTACGGGCCTTAATTCTCAACTGCCTAAAAGTACGGGCACCATTGAATTAGCTTTGCATTCGCTAAATTCCGCGTGCCTGGATCTTAAGTACTATTCAAACCAAGAGTCATCATCGCCATCAGGCTCGGCTCCTTGATCAAACTCACCTGCTCCAAAATTAAGCATGCTTTGCCCACACAACTAGCTACGCACCGATTGTTGTGCTTGTTTTAAAAATTGCCCACAGTAAATTGAATATTCTGAACTCGATACACTTAAAAATCTCATCTACCGGCCGGAGCGACGCCAGCACTCACCGAAGCTCACCACCGGCACTCCGGACCTCACTGGGATTTCCAGTCAAGCTCATCGAAGACCTCCTGGTTTCCTCTTCCAATAAACTCCACCTGAAATGAGCTGAGTCCAAATCCGTTTTTCATTATCCCTCTCATAATTTTCCCAGATCACTATCGAGAATTGTTCGAGTTTTTGGCCGTCAAGAACTAATATTTAAGTTCAAACTACCCCAACGGTCACGAAAACCCGACATCTACCACACCTAGGTAACGCAATAAAATTATTCAGTTCTGCATGGCGAGGATCAAGGCTACTCATACCACCTATTAGCGGGACTGTAAACGTGCACGAAAATTGTTGATTGACAGTATTGACAATTGAAAATTTTGATGCTCATATAATAACTGGATTTTTTAAATAAAACTAAAAGCAGTTTATTTTCAATTGTGATACAAAAACCATCATTGATCTTTCGAATGCCTTAACATAAAGATCCTTAGTTGACATACACATATGGGTACCCTAGCACCAATGTCATTATTTGAAACAAATGATTGAGAGAAAAGTATGGAAAATGCACATCCTTTGTTGTGTAAGTCAAAATTTGATAATGCGTGGAAATACAAGTTTTAAAAATATATACAACACCAGTTATAATGCATAGTTGAAAACACTCTCAACAGTGCGAGTTCATATTGAATTACGGGCAAAAGAACTTGCGATGTCCGGAATTATTGTTGAAAGTAAAGTGAGTCGATCTTTAAAATTCTGTGTCTAAGACTAAGAATTTGACATTCAACGCTATTTCTTCACTCCTACGTATCTACTGGTACGCCAATTAACGACCTCGGAGACAATCAAAGATATATTAACCACACCACAAATTGATGATTCCCTTCCTTAATTATACTGGCACGAAAGAGTTCTCGGGAGTCAGAAGCGCACGACAAAGATTGTTGTACAACGCTAACTAAAATATTTACAACACAATTGGAACAATTCTTGAAATAAACTACGTAAATTATGCTTTTATAACATACTTACGAGCGTAAGAAGCGGCAAATTGCCCCACGATGGTATCAAGAACATTTTAGGACATGAATAAGAAAACGAAACTCTTAACATCATATGTAGTTAATACATAAAATGAATCCCATCGTTTGTAAAATGTCTTAATATAAAAGAACTTTGTTGATAAACTTATAAGGGTGCCATAACAGCCCATGTTAATGCTCGTACAAGAGACTGAGAGCAAAACAATAACAAATACTCAGTGCAATTGATGTCAAGTTAGATAATGTTTATTAATGAATATGATCATTGGAATATATAAATTAACTCAGTGAGATGAAACGCTTTTGACAGTCGCCTCGCACATTGGCACATGAGCTTTGGCTTATGTGACATCAGGGAATATTGCTAAAAGTTTTCATAGGTAATTTATACTCAGAACTATAATCTCAAAATGGCAGAAATTCGAAAGGATTTCTTCGTGCGGATATATCAAAACAAAACTAACATAATTTCCTCAAATACGATGCCTCAAATCACACAACAAATTTATGATCTTTCTTATACAAACGTTAGAATGCACATTCATTGTGAACTGATGTAAAATTTTTATTGAAGATTGAAACTTTACTGACAACATCGTTATATTTCTCGATGTTTTGAAATTTGTTGCACCTATTCAATAGCTTTCATGAAGTAGTTCTGCTGAATAGGGAATTTTTAAACGATAGGTCATATATCAATAGTTTCCTTTTTTTAATAATAATTTGACGCTCAATGGAATAGTGATGTAAACTGATGGTGACATTGCTATTGTGGAAAATTCTTCCCACATACTCGTCGTATTGCCTTTGGTGGCAGAGCCATACGCCGCTTTCTTGCAGTCATTTGTTGCCGCGGAGCTTGAGCGGAGTAAAGGTATGGTGGGCGGATGATTTTTTAGGATAGGAACGGCATTGACACATTGACTGGAGCAGCGGCAGGCTGAGCAGCACCTGGAGGGTACCATTTATTACCTCATACGTAGCCACGAGGTTATGTATTCCTTTTCTTCACTTACTTTCTTATTTTTGCTTTGTTTAAGTTTGTATGCGTGTGTTGTGAATTTCTTTATTTTTGATTTGAGACTCTATCTTGGTGTTCAGGTCGTTAATAATTCTAACTAAATTAAGAGGCCAGTGGCCCGTAAACTTCTTCGGAGGGAGTTCATAACCATTTAAAGTGCTTCTTCTGAAGTGTGTAAACCTACTTGCTTACGGTGAATTCCTGATACTTGGAGGAAACTGTAACGGTTTCTTCCTGAATTCATCTAGCTTTAGTTATATTGCCTTAGTGCTTGTTTCATCTCCCTTCTATTAACTACTTACCTGATTACGTACTTCCGCCTGAACACCGTTCTACCACTATTTTCATCTTTTTTTCCGCTACTTTAACAACCTCTGGAAGTGGCTTATCGACCCACCGAGTGGAAATTAACTTGGGTGAGAGCTCGCTGGTTGTTGGAATAAACTGAGATTCGTGATCTGAAATATTACGTCTCTATTCTACCGTCGTAGCGGCCCATGTTAATTTGTGTTTGTTTCCGCTCCTAGTATGTCCTGCTGCTGCTGGTTAGAGTTACCGCTACCCTGGGAGGCTGCCGTCAGTTGCTTCACCGTAACGCTGGCTCGAGGGTTTTGTCAGGACTCGAGTGCGATGCTGGGGCTAGCTGGCGCTACTGTTGGGTGCGTTCTAGGAGCCTTAAATATCTTGTAATTTATTGTCGTGCATAACTTGAATTACCTAATGACCTAATTTTCTAGTTCTTTTTTCTGTTTACTCAAAGAATTCATTTGTCCTTCCAGGAAGCTGCCCAGACCGACCGGTTCCTGCTGCTCTTCCTTAAATCTCGTTTACTACATAACCTAAAAGTGCGGTTGCAGCAGTCCTGCTGCTCGCTTAGTGGCGTCAACCGCTGTCTTGTTAGTTCGGATGCAGCAGCTAGTTAATACTGCTCTAGTGCAATAGGTTCACCTACCTACTTTGTCACACCTGTAACGTTAGCTGTTGCTGCTCTTGTGGTGTAATTTAACTTAACGAGCACCCGTGTCACTTATGCCATTTTTTTTGAGGTAAAGCGAAAGCTTTTTTAATCAAGTGCTCTAAGCGCTAAGTTTTAACTTAAACCAATAAAATAATAAAAAATATTAAATAAATCCTTCTCTAAAAATACTATATACGCGGCCTGTACGGCTCTTTAAAATTATTAACGTGTTCGGCCTGTACGGCTCTATAAAATTAATCTATGTTCGGCCTGTACGGCTCTTTAAAATTAATCTATGTTCGGCCTGTACGGCTCTTTAAAATTAATCTATGTTCGGCCTGTACGGCTCTTTAAAATTAATCTATGTTCGGCCTGTACGGCTCTTTAAAATTAATCTATGTTCGGCCTGTACGGCTCCTTAAAATTAGTTGCGTTTGGCCTTACGGCTACTTAAACATCGTTAAATAAAACGTGAATAAATTCGTATATTTGTTTCTAAATTTCCTGCAAGTGTGAATACTTTACACTATGCTGATAATTGTATTAGGATTATTTGTTATTACCAGCTAGTTTTAGAGCCTCTAGTACGTAATGCTAATTGGTTCTTTGACCATTTGGGATAGGTTTAGTTTGTGTAATTATTTTCCTCAAATGATTGTTCTTATTCGTTAAATCAATATTATAATCTCCGAAAACAACAAATGACTTTTTCTCTCTTTAATTCTTTTTGAAAGTATTCCATGGTCATCGTTGCCAAGTGGTTAAATGCATGCACCCTTCATGGAAACGTGTCGGCAGTTTGAATCCCGGCAGGGCCGCCTAGTGATTCTCCCCCTTGGAAAAAAGGGGAACTGAGTTACAATTCCCCACTCTACCCAGCACAGGTGTCAGAAATGGGTACCGGCTTGACCGGGAGCAACCGTCATTTTGTCCTGATATAAACAACAAACCATTTTAAAAAACGCTGTATAAGATAATATTTATCAGGTTTGATTGGAATTAGACATCCATATTTCTCAAACTCATTTCGCGCGATAAAAAACAATCATTTTATTTTATATTCATATTCTGAGTTAAATTTGAAATCTAGTCAAAAACTTATTATTATTCTGTCGTTTAAATGAAAAATAATTGATACCAGCTTAAAATTCAATGCGAAAAATTAAGATATTTTATTTTTGCCGATGCGGGTTAGCCGTCTGGTAGATAACGGATGAGCCTTATGCATCGTCCGGCACTGCAAGAAGAATCAGCTGGAAGTAGTATATTAGTAGTACTGCCATTATGTCGTCGTCACGTTTAGCCAATTTGCGCGTCGCGCGTCAAGTTAAGCCTATGCTATCTTTGGACCAAGCTGAGGCCAGAAGTCGCGTTATAAACCTCTATAAAGCATGGTACAGACAAATTCCTCAGATTGGTAAGTTTGTACATTTTTTTAATATTCATTTTTTTTTTTTCAGGAAACCACTTATGGTTACGCTGATTAGGTAATTTTGTTCAATATGAAAATAGTTTTGTTATAATGCAAAATTATAAATGTGTTGTAAATATAAACTGTTTAAACAATTTGCTTCTGCAAAGAATATATTATTTGAATCCATTTCCTAAGGCTAATATGCACAGTTTGAAGTGTCCCTAAAGGATGGTGGGCTCAACATAGCCCTGCATCTTCCCATGAAAAGTATATTCTTCAATTAAAATGTTGTGTATTGTAGACTTCTTGACCTAAATATACATAAAACTGATGAAAACATTGGAAATTTCCTAATTTAAGGGGCATAAATGAACCATATTTAGTGGTTTTACTCTGCTAGGTATTTTAATTTAATATATCTTTTCAAGGTCAAAATTAAGTTTAGGTGATGTGGGGAAATTAAGCATTCTATTTCTAACAATCACTTAAGAAGCCCTTTTAAGAACGTTTTACAAGAATGACATTCTGGGCACTGATGCTTAGTTTTTGAGTTAGAGCGGTAAATTAGCCTGCCAAAAGAAGCGGGCGCGCCAAGCAGAATTTAATTGATAACAGAAGCTAACCCCCTATTACAAACGTATAGAGGTTGGGTCGTGAGGGTTAGCCACAGTTCCTTTAGTGAAAATTATAAATTAATCTTCTAACCCATCCATTAGGGTGACGACCTCAATCTTGTTTACATCGGCTCCAAGATTGCAGTCGTCACTCTAATGGCCGAGTCATAAGCTTTATTTTTAATTTTCACTGAAAGAACTGTGGTTACCCCTCACAACCCAACCTCTTTACGTTTGTAATAGGGGGTTAGCTTCCGTTATCAATTCAATTCCGCATGGTGCGCTCGCTTCCTTGTTGCCCTAAAGCCAACTTTGAAGTTGAAAAATTAAAAAATAACGCATCAGCGGCAAAAATGACATTCCTGTAGAACGTTTTTAAATGGGCTCCTTTACTGATTTTTCAAAACGAAATGCTTAATTTCCCCACATCACCTAAACTCAATATTGACCCTTTTCAACTTTACTTGTTCAAAAAAATTGTTGCATATAGTACATTATAATTGAAGTTGTTATTTTAGTGCTAGAGCCTATAATCTAACATTCATTTATCATTCCTGCTTTTTTGTATATTTCTAATATATTGTTGTGTAAATTTGTTTTAGCAATCGTTATAAATCATTGTATTAGTCTAAATTGACTGCCAGTATGATCAGTGCATTTTTATGAGTAAAGATTGATTGATTTCCAATATTTATCTTTATACTGAATTAATTTCTCAAATTAATACTTATTGTCTTTTATTCCACAACATTGTGGCATTTTAAAACTCAAAACTGATGTTGACAAAGACTGATATATTTCACAATTGCCACTAAGTTTTTTCAATACAGTGTGAAGGAAATATTTAATTATTATTTCAGTTAATTCCATACATTAATTATGAACCTTCAATTTCTGAATAAATTTAAATCTATATTATTTTGACATGGTGAATGCTTCTAAACTTGTTTCTTTAAGTAAAGTTTCAATAGACTGCTAATATTACTGAATTTGTTACCTGTTACTAATATTAACTTTTAATAAATGTTGCTCTGAGGTTATTTTCTGATTAACGAGGAAAAATTTTGTTCAATATGCAGTTTAATCTATTTGTAAAATAAAAAGAAGAACCGGAGTAAAAACGAACATAACATTTAATGCAAACATTTCAGAATTAAAATTCTATCATCAGTGCTGGAACAGAAAAGAAAAAAAAAATTTGTCTATTTTAAGTAGATTGAGTATCATTTAGAAGAGGTCTGAGCTTAACCCTTTAATGCCCACATTTTTATACTCATACTACCATTAAACTTACCTAGTTCAAACTTACCTAGTTCAAAAGCATGGGAGGTTAAGACTTTGTCTTATAGGGCTCCCATCTCTTCATCTAACAATTGTGTGAAATCCAAACACTTTCTCTAAAACAATCCCTCACTTGCTTCTCAAACACATACAACGGACTTTTCCAGAGTCAAGACTTGTTTGTGAGGCAAATCAGTACCTCCCTCAATCATTCATGGACCAGGCACATTGGTCCAGTCTGGCCTTGAAGGCACCAATGGTCCCAGCAGTCACTACATCCTCCGGGAGAGAGTTCCAGTCGTTTATAACCCTTACACTGAATGAATTTGCTCTGGCTATGGTTCTCCAGTGACCTCTCTTCTTAAGCTTTTTTGAGTTGGACCTTGTCACAGCATCACTGTACTCAAAGAACAATTTGTAGTCAACATTCTCCATGCCATTCAAAATCTTGTAGGTTTCTATTAAATCCCCTCTCTTCCTTCTCTTTTCCAGTGTCGTAAGCCCCAGTTGTCTGCATCTCTCCAAGTAGCTCACAGTCCTCAGTTCTGGTATAATTCTGGTCATTCTCCTTTGCACCTTTTCCAGCTCTTGAATGTCTCTTCTGTAATAAGGTGACCAGCTTTGCACTGCATATTTGAGATGTGGTCTTACCAATGAACAATACAGAGTTTTACCACTTTCCATGTCCAAATTTGGAAAATTTCTCTTTATAAGTCCAACCATTATATTTCCCTTAGCTGCCACCCTTCCAACATGATGTCCCGGCTTGAGATCTGATGATATATAAACTCCAAGGTCTTTCTCCAGGTCCGACGTCTTAAGTTGTTTTCCTCCGAGGTTATAAGTATGTCCCGGGTTACGATAGCCTATATGCATGGTAACACACTTGTCGGGATTAAAATCCAGTAGCCACTTCCTGCTCCACTCTTGCAATCTAATGAGGTCCCTCTGCAAGGCAAGAACATCGTCTTCTGTTGCTATCTCTTTGAAGATCTTTGCGTCATCTGCAAAGGGGAGGGCTGAGCACTCCAATTCATTCACTAGATCGTTTATGTAGATGAGGAAAAGCACCGGCCCTAGTACTGACCCTTGAGGGACTCCTGATGACACTCTCATTTTATCTAACTTTGTTCCTCTTATCTCAACGTACTGCTCCCTGCCAGTCAGAAAGGCTCTGATCCATCTCAAGATTTTTCCCTTCACTCCACACGCTTCCAGCTTCCTCAACAATCTAGCATGTGGCACAGTGTCAAATGCCTTGCGACAGTCCATGTAGTTGACGTCAACTGGTATTTGCTGGTCTGTAGCCCTAGTCATATCCTCCATGTATGCCAGCAAGTTGGTCAATGTGCTTCTTTTACTCCTAAAACCATGCTGACAATCTGTAACTAAGTTGTTGACCTCCAAATGGTCTACAAGTGCACTGCAAATCAATTTTTCACAGATCTTGCACAAAACACATGTCAGAGATACTGGCCTGTAGTTGAGAGGATCAAATTTACTTCCCTTTTTATAGATTGGGCACACTGCAGCCAACAACCACATCAAAGGCACCGTGCCCGAGTCCAAGGATTTCCTTATCAGTAATGTTACTGGTATAGCGAGTTCCCGTGCACATTCCTTTAAAAGTCTTGGATGCAAACCATCTGGTCCCATGGCTTTGTCTCCATTAAGTTCTCTCAATAGGTTCTCAACCTCTTTTATATTCACATCTATATCTTTAAATTCTTTGCCATTATATTTCACATGAAAATTCGGCACATCTTGTAAATCTTCCACCAGAAATACACTTTGGAATGCTTTATTAATTTCATTTGCAGTCTCATAGTCTGTCTCTGTAATTTGTCCCTCTTCATTCCTCACTTTAAGCACTTTTTCCTTCAATGACGTTTTGCCTCTCACATATCCCCAGAATTGCTTGGGATTCTGTTTTATGTCCTCACATATCCTCCTGGTGAAGTCTCCTCCCTTGGCTCGCCTCACTGCTTCCGTTGCGTTATTCCTCGCTTGGCGGTATTCTTCAACTCTACGAGGTGTCCTTCTCACCTTGAGTCGTTTCCAAGCCCTCTCCTTAGCATTTAATTCCCTTCGCACTTCTCTGGTCATCCAACTTGGTTGTTTCTTATGGGATCCACCTCGAGTTTTGGGAACGTGCTTCTCAACTATCTCTACCAGGGTATTGTTCAATTTCCGGTACATTTCTTCCAATGCCCGATCTCTAAACAGTTCAATCCACTTCACTCCCAACAATTGCTCCCTTATATTTTCATAGTTAGCCTTATGAAAGTTATATTTATTCATTCCTCTTACATCCTCCGATGCAACTTCCACATCCAATAGAAAATCAAACATCAACAATACATGATGACTCCTTCCCAGAGGTGGGCAACACTCCACATCCACTACATCATGTTCACTTCTGGAAAAAATCAGATCCAGAGCAGTTGGATGATCCCCATCTTTGTTATGTGTTGCACAGCCAACATGCTGATACAAAAAACTGTCATTAACACTATCAAGGAAATTTCTTGCATCAACCACTTGTCCACAATTTGTTACTTCATTTGTTTCCCAGTTTATTTCTTTAAAATTAAAATCACCACATATAAGCACCTGAGACTCGCTATCATATTCACCACTCAGCCTCACAATGTCACACAGTAAATTATTACTGTCCCTTGCAGATGCTGGTGGTCTATAGATCACGCCCAGCAACACTTTTTTTGTCTGCACTAGTATCTCACACCAAACAGACTCTTTATATGCATGTTCATTAAAATAAGCTACACTGATATCGGAAGATGCAATATTATTTCTAACCAGTATGACCACACCACCCCCAGGTGCCACCTGTAGCTCTCTGTCTTTACGATATATTGTGAACACACTTCCATCAAATATTTCTGAGTCAAAATGCTCACCTAATTTGGTTTCTGTTAGGCACACAACATCAGGTTTTAGATCAGCTAAGCACACATGAAATTCCTCCACTTTGTTTGCAATACCATCCACATTTGTGTACAGGCACCTGAGACTAGGTGGGTCACTAGTATGAGTCTTTACTGAAAATTTTCTCCCTGCCGAGGCCTGTTTGTATTCACTTTAATTCTCACAGTCCCCTCTCCACGTATAATCCACTTACTATCTGTGACATTCTGATTGGCTAGCTCCTCATTCTTCCGCGTCACCTCCTCCTCAAGGCGTTTCCTTGTTGCTCTGTCTCCTCTGTTCATGTCCCGGAAAACTTTGACATTTTTTAAGACTTCATTACCTGTCCTGGCAAGATTCGGAGCCGCACGAATTATATCTTGAACTGTGCTATCCTGATCCAGTACTACTTTCACAAGTCTTGGCCTTGAACTATTATCATCTCGTTTACCCAATCGCATCACAGCCTTTATTTTGGAATCTGAAATTCCACGCTCCAGTCCCATACCCTTTTCAAAAAGATCACAGACAATCTCAGTATCATCCACTTTTCTTTGTTGGCCCTGCGTGGCTGTCGATTCAGGAACATTGGCTAACACAATGTTTCTAGCCCTTAGGGCTCTGTCCTTTTCAATTTCCCATACTTCTTTATCTTGCTCATCAACCTTAACAGCCACAGTTGAGTTCACCTCACTTTTTATACCTTCCATCTCTGAGCTCTGTCTTTTCACACTCTCTTCCAGAGCCTCGATCCTTTTAGAATTCTCCTCCACTCTCTGCTTGATAGGACCCAGTTGCTTTAATATTTCTCCCGCAACCACTTTGCATGCCTTTACTGAGCAATAGTAGGCCATGTTTGGTACTTGCTCTGCAAGCTTACAGAACATGCTGTAGGCCTCCAGGGTCATGCCATCACATGTGGCATGCACCTAAAAACCACAGTAATCACAACATATTCCGTCACTGCCCTTCCCCCGGGAGGTGCACTTACTTTTGCAATGACCACAAATGTTTTCATCTCTTGTCTTTCCCGCCTCTTTGACAACACCAGGTTGTAAACAAACATGGCTGCCTCCGGCTGCCTGCCTGTCACCTCTGTTTGGCATATTACACCTTTCACCCTTGAAATCAGTAAAATTGGTAAAGGGAACAGTGAAATTTTTCCATTATGACCACCATCACTAAACCAACACTGGCATTAGGTAGTCACTATTATCAAGATAGGGAAGGTACTGCTACTCTGCAGTGAAGTTCAAAGGACACATTTTTTTGTTGAACCTAAACAAATTTGTTCTAGTTCCTAAAAAGTAAATTGACTTTTTTTCCACAGATATTCTGTACATATCACAAGTGCATCACACATTTTTCCCTGTGCAGCCAATGTGTTGTCTGATTTTTTATTGTGCAAATCTTGCTGTAGTGTTCAGTGGACATTGTTGCCTCCCCTACACTCCTTACTTAGTTAGCAAAGATCTCTATCAACATTCAAGCACCTAGCTATCATCATAACAACTCTTGATCCTGCAGAGTGGTCTTGATTTTTTAAAGTTTTCTGAACTCTTCAGAATATTTGCTGATCCTTTTGGTGTATATACAGTCGTACCTCAGTACTCGACCATAATCCATTCTGAGGTGGTGGTCGAGCAACGATTTGTTTGAACACCAAAACCAATTTTCCTATAAGAAATAATGGGAAGTGTTTGAACACCGAAACCAATTTTCCTATTAGAAATAATGAGAAGTATTTTAATCCGTTCGTACCATTAAGAAAAATACCTAAAATTATAAGAACGTGTATTACGTGGACTTTGAACGTGACATTGGACTTATAAGAACGTGGTTGACTTTGCCATTTCGTACTGCGACGCGAGGTCGGACACTCGTACACCACTTTGATATTTTGCTATAATTTCCTTCTTCTGTTCAATAGTGGTCCTCACTGTTTTCCTCTTTGCCTTCCTTTTATCACTGTCTTTCTTTGGACTCATTATTATGGGCTAGAGCAACATAAAAAAGTTTGAATCTGAGAAGAAATACTCAAACAAACTGCGTACGTCTTGCGGTCTGAATCGAACTGACGCTTACCCGCTGGCCGAGAAGGGCCGAGGAGCGCATTCAGGCCGACTCGGCAGTCGAGTACCGAAAATCTGTTCGAGGTCTGATGCATTTTCTACTCAAATTTTTTGGTCGAGTATAGAGGCGGTCGAGTACCGAGGTACGACTGTATGTGCATCACACCTCAATCATTGTGGTATCTATGATAGGGGTTGGCTTGCATTGGTTTGTGTTACATTAGAGGGAGAGAGAGAGGGGAAGGAAGGGGAGATGAAAATTATTTCATTTTTCAATTTTTTTGAATTTTTTAACTTTTTGAATTTGAGGAAAGGATAGGTTAGTATAGGTTATGTTAGGATGGGTATAGGTTAGAAAATGTTAGGTTAGTATAAGTATAGGTTAGGATTTGTTTTGTTAGAATTTGTAAGGTAATGTTGACTGAATATTTTCATGGGTCCACCTAGCTAATTGATGACGTTGGTTAGCCCCTTCCTCGGCAGAAACGAGTATACACGTTTTCACAAAATGTTCGTTTATCAGCCGTCGACTAGTATACTTGTCTAAAACTTTTCCTTCAAAAACCAGCTACATACGTATATACTCGTCAATTTTAAACCTTTGTAAGCCATTCTACGTGTGAAGCGAGTGTTCTCGTCAAATCGTTTGCCTGGCATAGGCGATAGGGTAGAGCTGCGGGATTTCAAGGACATTGTTGCTAGACTTGCTCCGACAGCCATTGTTGTTGGATGGGTGCTGTTTGCATCCACATTTGCATTCACTTTGAAAAGTACCATTCTAAATAATTTCATCTAGAAACAATCTGAGGAAATACTATTCTTTAATATGTTAAAACAAAATTCATTTGTCTTATATTATTGCTAACAACTTTCAGTTTTCATTTGATTTTGTTCATAATAAAATACTGGAGAAAGGAATTCCATTTTTCATGCATATTATAATTACTGCTAGATATTTGGTATACAATTGTAATAGAAATAAAAAATAAAAAAGCTACTTATTTCTCTTTACATTTGGTATTAAAATTTTGAGAAAAATTGAAAAAATATGATTAAAAATATGGTTTATAGGAAGACGAGTTGACTCGTTCTGGCCGACAAAGGTATTTTCAAAATATTAAGTTTACCACAAAAATGGGGTGAAAAAATAATTACGAACTGTTTTCATAACCAGCACGAAAAATACTACATAGAACCAAAATAAAAAAAAATTAGCCTGAAAAAAAATGTTTTTTTTTTAAATTGTTGGGAAGGGGTTAAAGTGAGGTTAGGTTAAGATATGTTAGATTAGGATAGATTTGGTTAGCATAGTTTAGGACAAGATAGGTTAGGTTCAAATTTTATTTTAAAATTTGTCAAGTAACGGTCGAATTTTTTTGACGGGTCCACCTAGCACATTAATGACATTCTCTGTGGTATTTCCACAGATCCTGCTAGTTTATAAGAGCTAGGTTAGTGACTGCAAGTTGATTAGCAGCATTATAAAAATTCCTCGGTGACCCACCGGTGGGTCCCTTCACAAGAAATGTGTTAATGATGGGATAACAGATCAAGGTTTAGAAATTGGTTTCTTGATATTAATCACAATTGTCTTAAAATAGCAATGAATTTTCTCTTCAGTCACTCATTTATGATTCAAAATGATCAGTGAGTTTGAGACAGTAGTATGATATTTTTAGATTGAGGGTAGGAGGATTTTGTGCTGTTTCCTCACAATGTAAACTTTTTCAGCTATTGACTACGATCTACCCAAGACCCAGCCTGAGTGCAGAAAGAAGCTTAAAGAAATGTTTCTGCGGAACAAGGATGTGAAGGACATCCGAGTCATTGATGCTCTTGTTATTAAGGTGAGATGTTTAAATTTTTTGTAACTAAAGTGATGACCCAACTCTTTTCTTTTGTATGAATTATTGCATAGCTTTTGAAAGGACATCTGCTTGACAAAATGCTTTTTTTTTTACTCTTAATCACTACATTAAAAATAGTACTTCTCTTCAAGAGTACAAATGTTGCAGATATTTACAGTATAGTACAGATGCTTTGTATGAAGAGAAAAGTTACTCTAACACTATTAAGCTAAGTTTGTTCTCTTCTGTGTTTTGGTAAATTTGCTGATCTGCTGTTACTAATTGAAAATTAATGTTAAAGTTGTAGGTGAATGAAATTTTTTGTTTAATATGTGTGCAACATGCATATACTTCTCTGCTTCCACATGACTAATTTTTGCCAGTTACGGAGATTTGCTTCATCTCCTTTATTTATGCTAATGTTCTGATACCAACTATAATTTCAAGGAAGTTACTTTTCGAATGATCATTAGGAATTTAAAAATGCAGAATGGTCTAATCATTGAAATCATATTATTAAAGATTTTGCAAAATGTGAATTGATAATTACAGTGTCAGTTCCATAAAAATTTCAGAGACCACGTCCATCTTCAGTTAGCAGCCTAAAGATATAAATATGAAGAAATAAAAATCTGTCATTCCACAAAATACAAGTATACAATAATACAACATGTAAATTTGCATAGGATATGAACTATTGGTGCTATTGAGATCCAGTTTTTCTTTGGAAATATGAAGAAATTCTAAAATGAATGTATAGTTTTCTGAAGAACAACCATCTTTCTTCTAATAGTTCATACTCAATAAAAATTTACATGTAGATTTTATTGTGCCCTTGTACTTCATGAAATGCTTGATTTTTTCCTTTATATTTTAATCTTTTAGACTGCTACCAGAAGATGGAGCTGGGCTCTAAAATGTTTTATTGAACTGACACTGTGTACTTATTTTAAAATTATATGTTGTGAAATCTGTGTTAAATATGATTTCAATGCTTAGTGCATTCTTCATTTTTAAATTTCTTCTATAATTTATATTGTTTTGAAGACTTTAAAAGGAATTTATGCTGAAGTTTGGAACTTTCTGACTCAAGGTTAAAATTTTTTAAGGTTTTGGTATTTCTATGTGTATGGTATTCCATTTATTCATGTTTATTTGCTTCTAGATAAAAAAATCCATTTAATTCATCCGTCATGATAATGTGTGTAAATTTACCAAGCAGCTGCTACTGGGAAATTGCTATGAGCAGATATTTTAAAATGAAGCTATGTACAATGTGTGACTAAATTTCAGTGTATTTGCTTAGCTTCTTGTGCATAGTCACATTTGGTATTTTATGAAATTATTGTATTTGCTTCTTGTGTAAAAATTTCAGTGTATTTGCTTAGCTTCTTTTGCATATTCAGATTTAGTATTTTGTGAAAATATTGTATATATTTGTTTTTACAAAATGCGTGCAGTAAGAGCTCACTGAACACGCACTGTTGCAGAGTCGGATGGAGCTGAAGGAGATGGTACAATTTAAGATTTTGTGCAAATTATTGTACAGGCTGCTTTTTGCTAATATTTTGTGAAATTATTGTACAGGCTGCTTTTTGCTAATATTTTGTGAAATTGTCCTCTCAGGGGAATACAACTATTGTCTATGGGAATTAGCGCTTCCAAGGGAACTACACTATGTGAGGGCCTGAGCTAAAGGTTAGGTAGGCTTTCTTTTTGTTGAAATAGAATAGGCTTTTGTTTAGTTACAGACCAGCTTTTTTCAGTTCACTACTGTCTTGTTTTTCAGCACCTACTACTTTCTTCAACTTTTTCTTGTTTCATGAACTTTCTTAGCTTACTGTTTTTGTACAACCTGTGCATAGTTTCTGTGTTCCCTTAACTCCA
The DNA here is from genome assembly GCA_030386875.1 of Morinoia aosen. Classification (NCBI taxonomy): domain Eukaryota; kingdom Metazoa; phylum Arthropoda; class Malacostraca; order Amphipoda; family Talitridae; genus Morinoia; species Morinoia aosen. The sequence continues at coordinate 2,618,994 of CM059571.1, forward strand.
TACTAAATGGTGCCGTCATCCTTCCTCTTCTGAAACATCTCTGTTGTGGTAAAGGGAGGCTAAAACTTTCTTATATAATAATAATAATAATAATAATAATAATAATAATAACAATTTTGTGGAATTATTGTACATGCTTCTTTTTGCTAATATTTTGGGAAAAAAATGTATATGCTTGTTTTTGCATATGTTTTATGTACCAATCATGAAAAAATTTCTGTATATGTATTTACTTAGCGCTGTTCTGCAAATTCAGATTCAGTATTTTGTGGAATTATTGTAGATACTCATTTTTGCAAAATACTTGCAATGAGAGCTCACTGAGCATGCCACGTTGCAGGGTCAGATGGAGCTGAAGGAGACAGTGCACATCTGGAAGCAGAAGCACGGCCTCATGAACTTCTGGGCGCCCACTGTTGAGCCAAAACCTAAGGATTTCATGGGAAAATTCTTGGATGGTCACAACTGAGTTGGAGTAATTTGTTCTGTGCCTCGTAGTTTGTACAGTATTTTTTGCAGTGGAGGTACGGGCTTTTTACCTAGCATCTCAGTTATTGTAACAGATGTGAGTTTTTCTAAATTATTCGTGATTGGTTGGTATTGGCCTCAAATTTGTAGTCTTCATCTCAGATCTTTTCCCATAAATGAACCCAATTAATTTTCTTGTTGCTAACTTCATTGAAAATTTGAGCATAATGGAATGATTGGCAGTAATTTTAAAATCAGTGTTGATGTTTTGATTATGTTTATTACATTTGTGATGGAAACTTTTTTGTAGGATATTTTTGGAGAGGTAAACTTTACTTGAGTTTCCCTGAATGTTCAAGTTGCACTGTGAGTGTTTCTTGATTATTTTATCGTTTACACGTGAAATTGTTCAACTTTTTATTTTTTTGTTGAGGTAGTTATTTATTAAACTGTCAAGAAGTTGAAAGCTGCAGTAAATATGTGAGTATTGCTCATACTTTCTTTCCCTTTTCATGTATTGCTCTCATTTTACTGTGAAATGAAGCAGCACTACAACAGATTTTTTTATCCAACCAGGAGATTTTTGTAACCATCGCCACGCTGCAACATACTGCCTCATTTCCTTATGAAGGTCGCTCTTTGACTGATGTGAGAAGTGTGTAACCGTTCATTTGTTTTGCTGATGTTCTCCCCTTACTTGAATTGTGGTGACATGATCACTTTATGCAAAGCAGGCGCCCATGAGACGTCTCGATGCATATTGGGCTTAATGCTGCATTCAAGTGTTGTGGAGCATGATCTAGTTATTGTATATCCAATTATCGCTGAGTTTTCTCTCGGTAAAGTTGCTCTTTATGATCTAATGGTTTTGTAGTCTTTCTTTTTCTCTCTCTATTGTGATCGGCTCAATGCCTCTTGCTAGTGTTGGTAGAGCGGTATGTAATTTTTTTATTAATTCAATTATTGCTTAGCTTTTTCTCGCAATGACCCACCGTTGTTATCTATAGGTTTCAAGGTTTCATAGTGTTTCATTTTCTCTCTCTCTCTCTTTTGGAGACTCGCTCAGTTTTGGAGTAAATTCCTGCTTGAGCCTATTTCAGTGTCGTCTTAGTGTGTTCGGAGTGATGGTGAGGGCCTCATGCCTCACAGTGACGTGTTAGGCAGTGCTTCTCTCATATTATTAGAAAAAGCCGTCCACGCGCCTCACAGTGACGTGTTAGGCAGTGCTTCTCTCATGTTGGTATAAAAAGACGTGCACACAGCTGTTTTATAGTTCAGTTCTGGTTCATGTACTGAAGAAGATGCAAAATTTTAAATTCAAGAGCAGTGTTCTAAAACTGTAATTGGTGCAATCGTAATTATAGCAGTCGTGTGTTTCATTCATGTACGGGGCTTTTTTTGTTTTGTGCAGGACATTTGAATTGTTTGCATCAATTATTAGCTGCGCTTTTTAAACGAGGTTGTTTTTTCCTTTAATGCAAAAACATTCTGTTATCTTATAGCTCCCTCAGAGAGATACAGCTAATGTATCTATGGGAATTAGCACTCCCAGCGAGAAAATGTGAAGTCCCGAGCTGAGAGTTTGATAGGCCGTTTTAATGAAATAAAATGTTTTTTGTTTTGTCAAAGACCATCTTTCTTCGGTTCTCTGCTGTCCTGTTTTTCAGTACCGAGTACTTTCTTCTCAAACTTTTATCTTGATTTATTAACTTTCTTCTCAACTTACTGTTTTGATGCACCTTGTACATAGGTTCCGTGTTCCCTTAATTCCATACTAAATGGTGCCGTCGTCATTGTTGAAACGCCTTTGCTGCGCTTCGTCGGGAGGCTTAAACTAACATTTAATTTAATCTTGTCATATGACATAGTATTGTCATAGTATCTATATTTAATTGGTATGAGAGTTGCATAATTCAAATTATAGGTCTCACAAGAACGGTTACGAAAACAGGTTCAATTTTTGTCTGAATTTATTGACAGTAATTCAGTTATTTCTTTTTCGTTAGTTAAATGCGCCGTTTTCGCTGCATGGTAATAACGATAATTTCATTACGTCTTGGTGGCATATCAAGTCATGCTACTACAAACCAAGTGCGTTTAATACATTCAATTGTTCTACCTGCTAGGTCGTCTAAATAAGCCAACCTGCAATTTTCAACCCTCTCGTGTCCAGTGCTCTTGATGTAGGCACCGCAATTTCGTTTTTATTTCCAGTATCACTAATATCTTTGCTTGATTTAGGTTTATTTCCTAGAGCAATGTATTTCTCAAGTGATGACCCCCTCAGGGGGATACAACTATTGTATCTATGGGAATTGGCGCTCTCAGGGGGACTATGTGAGGGCCTGAGCTAAAGGTTGGGTAGGCTTCCTTTTTGTTGTAATAAAATAGGTTTTTGTTTTGTTACGGACCATCTTTTTTCGGTTCACTGCTGTCCTGTTTCTCAGCACCTACTGCTTTCTTATATTACAAGGGTAAAATAAGTTCAAAATGTAGGCGGTAAACAATACATTATGAGAGGAAAATAAAACGAAAATTACAAGTCAAAAGAAAGACGAAAATGAAGGCGATATACCACACATTATGAGTCAAAATGAAGGCGGCCAACCGCACAATACGAGTCAGAAGCCGAAAATGAAAGCGGTATCAACATTACGAGTCGAAGGAAAGGCGGGACACCGCACGTCACGAGTGGAAATTATGACGAAATTGAAGGTGGCACACCGCACACCACGGGTCGAAGGAAGGCGGTCCCCGCACATGATGAGACCACCTAACACCACCCCGGGGACCAGGTGCCGCCGAAGTTGCGAGGGTCGCCGGCAGGGTCCATGGGCGGGTTGTGAGGCGTCTTGTACCGCCGCAGCTCCGGCAGCAGGCGGCGCAGCATTGCCCTCAGTTTCCCTGGCTCCCTGGCCGCGATGTTGTGCCGTTCGTACGGGTCAGCTGGCGTCAGAACAAGTTATTATGGAAATACTCTTGAGAATTCTGTATTGCTTCTCAAACATTCCGTATTGGAATACGTAGTTCATGCGTTATCCCTGATGGGACTGGAAAAAATTATTGTGGAATACTTCTCGAGAACTCCGTATTTTAAAACGTATTTCATGCGTAACTGCTGGTTACACTAATTCTTTACAGGAAAACTTCCCGAGAATCTGCAGTTTAATACGTATTTCATGCGTCATCGCTGATGAAACTAGTTCTGCTCTACAGATCATCTGTAGAGTCAGAATTCAACGTTGAAAATTTAACCAGTTTTTAAGGTAAATAAGTTAGTTGAAGGGTGCTTTATCACTACAAAGGCGTTCCAAAGAGAGAAAGGCACCATTTCGAAAGGAGTTATGAGAACTGGAAAATAATACACACAGCCTTCAGATGTACAATCTACGACCATCTAAGGGAATTGCCTCCCCAAGGGAAATATGTGAGGTCCCGAGCTGAGCTGCGAGCTAGGTAGGCCTTCATTTTGTTTTAATGAGATGTTTGTTATGTTAAGGACCACCTATTTTCGGTTCATTGCTGTTCTGTTTTTCAGCACCTCCATCTTTCTTCTTCAACTTTTATATCTCGTTTCATACACATCTTTCTCAACTTACTGTTTTAAAGATTCTACGTTACCTTATGTCCATACTAAATGGTGCCTTCCTCCTTCATCTCTTTGAAACGCCTGGAATAAAAGGAAGGCTTTCCGAACTTTCAACTCGGAACCTCACATGTTCCCTCTAAGAACCTTAATTGCCATAGATAAAATAGCTGTACCCTCCTTGAGGGCCTACTTCTGTAATTTGAAGCATTTAAACTCGGCGAATACTAAGTTACCTATAAATTGAATATTTTAGCAAAGGTTACCCGTTGAGCAATCATTCTGGTTGAGGTTTCATACGTGTAGAGCATGACTTGCGATGTGGAAATGGTCTTTGGTCTGTAAATATAAGATTATCAGCAATATTCGGATCAAGATCAGCGTTGCTTGCAATATTGAGAGATCAACCATTGATTTCGACCAATGTTTCCGCATCGAGACATAGAGCACAATGTTTCGGCCTCGGTAGGAGAAACAAGGTAGGGTCAAACCAGTTTTTTTTGCCGACCGTGTAGCAATGGTGACTTCATGGCAACGAACCAATAACAGCGCTCGTAAGGCATCTGATAACACTGCTAGCCCTAAATCTGCCACCACTATTGGCCTAACGAAAAGTCGCAATGGTGACGTCATAAAGTTTGTTTGAAATAAAGCTTTTCTATTGGCTAGCCGAACGAGAGGTGTATTTTGTCCCATAGAATGACCGTACCTTGTTTCCTCTACCGTGGTTCCGGCCTACGACTTACCTGCGAGGTCGTAGAGATGAAGTGGTATCCCTGATACCAGGAGGTCCTTTACCGTTTGGACGTCACGGAGTTTTATCTTCTCATTTCCGATCACTCGCTGTCTCTGCCTGGGCTCGATTTTTCTTGGCTTTGTGAGCTTCATTGCTTTTTTCCGCGATTTCTTCTCCTGTTTCGCTGCTTTGCTGTCGTATTTTCTTTGCAGCTTTTGTTTTGTTTTTTCATGCTTTATTTTCTGTTTGTTTCGTCTTCGAAGTTCGCGTAGTTCGTGCTTCGATAGCGAAATAGCTTTGAAGAGCCTACGGCTGCTCTCCTTTGCACCAATTTGAGAACGGAGAGCTGTGCTGCGGCTTTTTTCAGCGTTTTCGGACGAGATCAATTTCAGGTCTCGTTCGTCTTCAGGAGAACAGCGATCTGAGGAATGGCAACGTAAGAAAATGGTATCACTTTTAAATGTTAGTCCCCTCAGGGGGATACAATTATTGTATCTATGGGAACTAGCGCTCCCAGGGGGACAATGTGAGGGCCCGAGCTAAAGGTTAGGTAGGCTTTCTTTTGTTAAAATAGAATAGGTTTTGTTGTGTTACGGACCATCTTTTTTTCGGTTCACTGCTGTCCTGTTTTTCACCGCCTACCACTTTCTTCTTCAACTTTTTCTTGTTTCATGAACTTCTTTCTTAGCTTTCTGTTTCTGTGCCCTTTCTGCATAGATTCCACGTTCCCTTAACTCCATACTAAATGGTGCCTTCTTCCTTCCTCTCTTTACATCTCATTGTTGAGGATAAGGAGGCTTAAACTAACTAATAAACAAATAAACATTTAAATGTTAGTGTCTAGTAAAAATGTGATGAATTGAACTAAATGTCAAAATTACTGGGGAAATGTCGATAACGGCACAAATAAACTATTTCTCGTATTTCTATCGGTTGCAAGATCCGTACAAACGTCTCTAGGCTGCATCTCCTTATCAGCGATTCAAATTTTTATAACTAAATTTATTCTCCTCTTTGAAACACTTTAAGTGTGGCTAGAGAGTATTAAACTCACTGATCTAATTTAGCTAAATATATATTTGAGATGCGGTGACTGTCCTGTAAAAGCAACGGTCTCACACTGAATTCATTTTCTAATTAAAGTTTGATGGTTTGCTGTTAAAGAAAAAAGGGGGGGGAGGATCTATATTATATTTTTAGTAGTATATTTCAAGTTTGACTTTCGAAGCTACATTCCCAAAATAGAGGACTAATTCAATTACTTAAAAACTGTGGCCTAGATTAATTGAAAAATCCAGTGAAAACATAAAATGGAAAATATCTTTGAATAACCTGTTAAAAGGAGAATGAGCCCAGTTATATAATAGCAACAGTTTCCAAGGTTATAAAAACTCACTTCTTGACTAGCATGCAGAGTTCATAAACTTATTCTCCGTGAATTTCAAGTTTGTAATATTGGTGTCGTTTGACCTCCAGTGTTGGAATAATTTTGAACGCTTGACAACTGGAAACGATTAACTTATCCCTGCCTTCCACCCGAAGTTATCACCAAAACACATTGCTTGTCTCGTGTCGCAGCGAGTGATGGGTTACTAGATTTACAGTACTCGAAATTAGGCCTTTGTGTGAGATTTGTTAATGAGATTCCTATGCTCTTTCGAGGAGTAGATGAAGAGTAGAAGATACTTAGTGTCAGTGTTGTCAGATTATACATTTCTTTACTAAATTTAAAGTTTATATTTTAGAAGCGCCAAATATAAAAACTTGAGCGAAAAAAGTTACGCTGGCAGCCCTTCCTAGTAGGAGTAATATAATTATGCATAATATACCTCATGGGCCGCCTGCCAACCTTCATCTAACAAACACGCCATACACTGCCCACCAACCTCCATTATCGCAGTGTGCCGCGTATGCTTTGTGCGTAAAATTAACCCGTGCCCGCACAGGGACGATGTTCATTCCTCTTCCAGAATCTAGGAAGGCTTCCAGAAACTCGTCCGATAGCGAGTCGTATTCTGGGGGAACTCCCCAGCCTTTGTCTTTGAAGCTTCCCGCCATCACCTTGAGGTTCTTGTAACTGCAAACCGTCCTCTTGTATCAACATTTTATACCGAGCATTATAATTGAAAAACGTGTGCTACTGAGTGTTATAATTGAAGAGAAATGTTGGAAAAATGTAGATGAGTTCAACAATGCCGTAGGTACCTGAACATGCAGTGCCTTTCGTTTTATGTCGTTATGTGACAATTCACAAAAGCTAATCCTCACTGTATAATTCAAAGCACATTTTCTCTTGGAAAAAGCGTAGATGTTTGAATTTATGTAACTTTAGAATCTTAATGTATTTAACTTCAGTTTTAACAAACTCACTAATGCGAACTACATAATAGTTTGACTCAACCCTCATTCCTCAGGAGGATACAACTATTTTATTTAAGGGAATTAGTACTCCCAGGGGGACAATGTGAGGGCCCGAGCTGAGAGTTAGGTAGGTCTTCTTTTTGTTGAAATAAAATGTTTTTGTTATGTTGAAAGGAACATCTTTTTTCGGTTTACTGCTGTCCTGTTTTTCAGCACCTACTATTTTCTTCAACTTTTATCTTGTTTCATAAGCTTCTTTCTCAACTTACTGTTTCTATGCCCCTTCTGCATAGATTCCGCGTTCCCTGATGTCTGTACTAAATGGGGCCTTCCTCTCTTCGGAACGCTTTTTTTAGCGGTTAGGCAGCTTAAACTAACATCAACATCTAATCTGACCTGACTCAACCCTCACCGCATGGCAGTACTCAACCCCCTGCTGTCGACCATGTGGTAGACCATCTGGCGGCGTGGGGATGTAGCGCGCCCGTTCAAGGCTTCCCATTGGCTGACGCCGTCCAGCCCCTCGGGTATAGTTCCACCAATGGCGGCCATCAACGTGGGGTACCAGTCGATTCCGTGGAAAATCCTGTCGAGTTTACAAAGAGGCATTATTGAGCCTTTCTTGAGTCATGCCTAAACTAGAAAAGGTTAAAGGTTAACATCGGCATCTTTGGGATGCTTTATTTCCAATCAAGCCTGATACATATGATCTTAGCATTGGTTTTTCAAATGTCTTATAACTAACCCTATATATAGGACACCATGACGGTTCCCCCGTAAAGCCGGTACCCATTTCCGACACCTGGGTTGAGTGGGGTATTGTGCTTGAGCTTTCCCTTATACCCAACGGGGAAAATCTCTGCGCCAGCGCCGGGATACGAACCCGCGACTCCATCATACGAGCCCGATCCCTTAACCACTGTACCACGGAGAGCACAAAAAACAAAAAACAAGCTCAGGAGTTGGGTATCAGTTTACTGGTGCATAGATTCTACATTCCTTTTCTCCAAACTAAATGGTGCCTTCCTCTTTCCTCTCTTCGCTTTTTTTTAGCGTTCAGTGAGGCTTAAACTAACATCTAATCTAATATCCCACCCCGATGCCACAACAGGTAAATTTTACCCCGAATAAGCAGCTCCGGGTTGTGTGAGCATCGTAGAGGCGATGACTGCAGGCACTCGTGTGCCGCCTTCGAACAGCGACCCTTTGGAGCCGCGCAGTGGCCAATTCATGCCCATCTTCTGCCAGGACCCGCCGTTCTGACCGATACCAAATACTTGTAACTTGGCCGATACCAAAAAACTTATAGCTTGACCGAAACCAAAAACTTGTAGCTTGACCGATACCAAAAGCTTGTAACTTGACCAATATCCAAATCTGGTGATTTGAACGTGGATTTTGGGTTGTTTAGTAAAATTGAATACGTTCAAGGCCCACTGGGCTTTTGGAATCCATGATTCATGAGATGCAGTGACGACTTTGACGCCGTCTCTTCCACTCTCTCTCTTTCTGTATGTGTCTGCGATTTAAAATCCAAATATGAAGTACTTTGTGATAACTTATTTAAAAATTATGCTCCAATGCTAAATTATTGTCTAGCCGTCAACTCCCATCCGAAATGAAGTGGTACACTTTCCTTTCTGTTACTTTAAATAACAAAAGAACGAAAATAGAAGCTCGGCGTTTTTTTCAAAATGAGACTGGAGGGCGTTCACTCTGTCATTTTCACGTTGTAGTCGTACATTTTCGAGTTTCTCGTTTCATAATTAAATATGAATATGCCGTATTGTGTGTTCAAAACTTCCCTTTAAATAGACTCAGCACAGGTGTCTAGTACACAACACGTCTCGTACAGAACTTTTTATAAAAACGGATGAGCTTCCCTACATTTTTCTGAATGTTTGCTCTACTTTTCAAAATAAAAAAAAAACAGATTATCCTCGTTATCCACAGCAAACTTATCAAGTAAATTTTACAAATGTTCTTAGGACCTATTTTTTGAAAACTTATCTGATGTTCCTAAATTCTGACCATACACATAGCAATGAACCAACTACTTTTTGTTGCACATGATTTCTATAATAACGAACTAAATTCTGTGAAAACTTCCTTCGAGTTTCCGAAATACTGGTCCCCTCAGGGGGATACAACTATTGTATCTATGATACTTTGCGCTCCCAGGGGAAAAAGTGCAGGCCCGAGCTGATGATTAGGTAGGCCTTTTTGTTGAAATAAAAGTTTTTTCTATGATAAGGACCACCTTTTTTCGGTTCACTGCTGTCCTGCTTTTCAGCGCCTCTGACTTTCTTCTTCAACTTTTATCTTATTTCATCAACACCTTTCTCAACTTGCCGTTACTCATTTTCTTATCTCCATGCTAAATGGTGCCTTCCTTTCATCGATACGCTTTTTTGTAGCGGTTAGGGAGACTTAAACTACCTTATAATTTTAATCTTAATCTTCCGATATACTGGTTGCTGAAAAATCGCGCAACCATGCGGTTTTAAACAGTGCGTTTATCATTCTTTAAGTCTTGACAATACCGCGGCGATAACCTGCATGCAAACTGGTTCTTTTGCAATTTTTGTCAATACCTAATACTATGATACGAAAAGTACTGGAGCGTAAATTTTCATGGTAGAAAACAGAGTTTCACATCTCGAAATTTACGTTCAGTAGAAGTAATTGTAGCAAATTTCGTGAAAGCATGGCACTTGTAATTTTGATGAATTGCAGCGCAATCCATTAAAACTTAATGACTTCTCCAAACTGATTGCCACAGATAAAATTTGCACCAATTAAAAACACAAGAATTCGTGAATGCTCAAATCCCTCGATCATTACAGTAGTCCCGCGCACTCACATCTGAGGAAAACACGATGATAGAGTTGTTGTAGTGCCCAGTTTCTTTGAGGGTCCGAATGATAGCATCTACGGCCGCGTCCAGTGCTGACAGCATTCCTGCGTGTACATTCATCTGCTAATTAAAAGATACATTATTCCAATCAATCAAGCCTGATGCATATCATCTTGTGCATTGGTTTTTCAAATGCCTTATAATTAACACTAGGAGGCAGTGACGGTTACCGCTGGTCAAGCCGGTACCCATTTCTGACACCTGGGTAGAGTGGGGAATCGTGGCTGAGTTCTCCCTTTTCCCAACGGGGAGAAATCACCGGGTAACACTGCCGAGATTCGAACTGCCGATACCTTCCCTTGCAGGGTGCGTTCTTGACCACTCGGCCGCGGTGACCATCTCCCTTATATTCTAACCAGTTGCCGAAGATGAGTTTTCTAGCTTAAGTATCATACTTCTACACGGTTCGGAACGATTATAGGGAAAGGAGGACAGCTTTGTATAGAGATAATAAATACTTTTCGTATGAGATGTAGAAGCGTTCTTTGAAGCTAAAAAGTTTCCCGCCTTGTTCCGGCAAATGTCCCATTGATTACTAGGTCCACTGACGAAGAAAATGGAAAAGAAGTTTAAGAGATCGATAGTCATCGATTGTTCAAGCGAGCAATTTAATTTTGATGAAAAACTACGAAACACGTTGACGTTAGAAAGGGCTCATTCACTGTTGGCATTCAGTTCCATAAATTATATCGTAACAGACTGCAGGCATGTTTAAATATGTTGACAATAATTTACTTATTTGTAAATTCTTCACCGACCGAGCATCATCTTCCTCTTGAGATTCAGCTCTCGAGGGTAGAGCTTCAAGAACCTCTCCGGCACCTGCAGAGGTCCGTGCGGGTTCTGCAGAGCGGCGTAGAGGAAGAGCGGCTCCTCGGGGCTGCGAGACCGAAGCGTCGACTGGATGCTCTTCACGAACTCAAACTGGAATGTGCAGGAAACTGTTAGGTGTAGACGATACATGTAGCTCCGCACCCTGTCGCCAGTGCCAGTTTGAGATGTCGATCAATGTCAAATTTTCGTAAAGTTAAATTTAGTGGGATATTTTGTTTCTCCCATCACGAGGTTATTATTATTTTGTTAATTTTATATGTTCGCGGATTTATCCTCATAGCCTTTCGATTCCGTTGGAAATCTTAATAGTGTGCATTAAGTCACATCGGTATCATCTCCTGTTTGGAGTATCTCGATCAGAAAATCAGGTTTGGTTTCAAATTAGATCCTTTGTGTCTTCATTATCTTGTTCCTGAGTATTTATCCCAACGATTTAACCACCGTAGACACTTCAAAACGATCCAAACATAGAAACTTACCATAACCTGTGATACCCTCGGTGCGACGCATTACTCGTTTTCAAAAATCAATTGAAAAATACTGAAATCGATTACCATTTGCAGAAACGGAGAATTTTTGTATGGTTATTCCACCAACAGAGATCCATCATTGAACTGTAACTAGCCATTCGACTTGGAAAGAACGCATCTCATCTTACAGTGGAATATTTGCCGACTGCACTGCGGTCGCTTGTCGTGTTGCTGCGGAAATCCAAGCCGGACATTTTTCTGCGATGAGCTGAAATAACGACGCCAATTAATGCAAATTCAAATCTCATCTACATAAATATCGAAGTACATCCCACGAATGAATAAATTTTCAGCAGACAAAAAACAAATTTTTTCGAGCATAAAACAGAAATTCTTCAGTAATAATGCATAATCGTTAAATCGAGTTTACAAATCCTCGTATAATCTAGATTAAACTTTGTTCGTTCACAGTCGTACTCTCCCAACTTGTGGTTCAGCTTTCAGAGGCGTAGCAACCTGTGCATCTTTCTCTTACCCTGCAGATAAACATTCTCTCAACAGCGATGCAAAAGCTCATTCCTACGGCTTACATTAGATGTTAGTTTAAGCATTCCGAACAGCAAAAAAGGCGTTCAAAGTAAAAATGTCAGAAATATTCTGATGTCTCTTTAGAAAGGCTTAGAGAATTGGAAAGCGCTGTTTCAAGTTATTCTCAGTTTGATTCGCAATGGTAGAACATGATATTCTACTCGCCATTTCAAAACGGAAGTTTTAGTTAGACATTTATGAGATGTCTATAAGAATTTCTAGCCAAATAAAGTAGTTTTCCTTATTTACAACAGAGTATTGAAACTGTCAAAAGGTTTCAATGATTTTGGAAACAATGACCAAAAAAGTGAAAAAATATCGAGAGTATAGGGATTTATGAGATGTTTATAAGAATTTCTGCAACCGCCGCGAGAATTATCGCACAGCGAGTGGTGGTTATGATTATTGTTTATTCGTAACTTGTCTTAAGTTGAGTTTTCTAGCCAGCTTTCGGTGAAGCTAACTACGTTGAAGTTAGAAGTTATATTTCATTTCAGTTAAAGTTTACTAATTTAGTTTTCTAATCTGCCAGCATAATAGTTGAATTGCATAATTTATATCACGATTGTTCTTCTGCATTTCTCAACAGTTTTAAGGGTAACTGTAGTAAAATTATATTCAATTTATACTTCTAAATAAGAAATACATTGTAAATGTCTCCAAAAGCATTTTGTGGCTTATATGCTACTTAGCAGCTTGGTCGTACTACTCTCACATTAAATTTTATCCCCCTCAGGGGGATACAACTATTGTATCTGTGGGAATTAGCGCTCCCAGGGGGACAATGTGAGGGCCTGAGCTAAAGGTTAGGTAGGATTTTTTTTGTTAAAATAGAATAGGGTTTTTGTTGTGTTACGGACCATCTTTTTTCGGTTCACTGCTGTCCTGTTTTTCAGCACCTACTGCTTTCTTCTTCAACTTTGATCTTGTTTCATGAACTTCTTTCTCATCTTACTGTTTCTATGCCCTTTCTGCATAGATTCCGCGTTCCCTTAACTCCATACTTAATGGTGCCTTCTTCCTTCCTCTCTTAGGATCTCATTCGTTGAGGATAGGGAGGCTTAAACTAACTACTACTAATAATAATAATCTCACATTTATCGTAAAAATACTTCACCCGATCGTCAAATAAGATGAGCACTTGCTTGTAAAATACAAATTTAAGAATTTCTGCAACCGCCAAATATAATACAAATATCGTCATAGAACTCCAAGTCTGAATAACGCGTTGACATCACCATCAGAGCACTTACATTTGCGCCCTTGTCCATTCACTCGCTTGGTGCCTCTCGAATGATCGTAGTAGTCGAGGGAACCCGTGTAGAAACCTTTAAAGGAATCAAACCCCCTTCTCAGTGGCGTGTATTCTTCCTTGCAGAACCCCAGGTGCCATCTGCAAAATTTCACTTTATGATTCTCTGAATGGAAGCTGAGCAAATCGGATATAATGTACTAATAATAATGCGATGCAGAATAATTTTTAGAACTCGCAAAAATATGTAAGCAGAAAATTCAAATAGGGTGGCAAATTCACGATGTCATATCAATGAAGTGAGATTTAATGCAAACAAAATTTGTGCTCAAATTGAATGATGTATCATCAATATAACTTACAGCAAGCCTAAAACAATTAAACATCAGTTATTGTAAGGTTAGCCCATTAGAAGTCATATGAAAACGCAATCAAATTTACCTTATTTTCTCTGCTATTTTAAACGCGAATTTACACCGGATAACTGCATAAGTTGATCATTCTGGAAAACTTAATATTTCCAATATTTCCAATAGTAGCTATGTATACGAGAAAAATTTTGATTTAGAACTGCAGGTGTATCACGAACTATCAAAAACATGCACACCTCAAAAAAGTACGAACTATCAAAAACATGCACACCTCAAAAAAGTACGAACTATCAAAAACATACACGCCTCAAAAAACTGCATGTCTCACGCACTATCAAAAACAAGCACGCCTCAAAAACAGCAGGTATCAAGAAGTATTAAAACTTCTACAAATCGGGCAATGTTCGATGATTTACAGACTGACTTGCCGACGGCGTGCGTGGAGTAGCCGAGCTTCTGGAGACTCTGAGGCAGGAGTGTGAGGCCGAGAGGCAGCCCGGTGGGCTGCAAGGGCTTGATCGACTTGTGCTGTGGGCAGCGGAAAGCAAATTAACACTCACATACTCGTCAAACGTTTGTTATTTTTCAAAAGAATGGTTAGGAGTTTGAAGCCCCAAAGCTTCATTTTTAAATTATACAACAGGCCAAAAAACAAAGGATTTTCGGACTCCAAAATGCACATTTAAAGAGACGTCTCAAGCTTCAACATTACAAGCTTGCACAGTTCGAAATGTAAGCCTTGCACCATTAAAATAGTTACCTCGAGTAACATCATTCTAGAAGGTAATTAATCCATCTCATTTTTTCCCTGCAGTCCTAATAGTTAATGGAAAAATTCTGTCTGTACCTAATCCCACCAGAGTAATGCTGTTTCTCCATCGCCCAGTGATGAATTATAGCAAAATAGTGAATGAGAGAGCTCCTTATCAGAGAGAGCTATTCTTCACTATTCGTTCAATTCTAAATCGTAACAAAATAGTGCATAAGGAAGCTCCCTATCAGAGATAGATGTTCTTCACCATTCGCTCAAATCTAAATTGTAACAAAAAAGTGCATGAGAGAACTCCTCTGAAAAAACTATTCTTCACTATTCATGCCGCCATCACCATCATCAGACCCCCTCACCATCACGCCGCTGGTGTGAGGGTACCTCCCACTGAGGAGTGCGGCCCGGCTGGGGGAGCACACAGGCATGAGGTAGGCCTGCTCCAGCGTCACACCGCCGTCCGCCAGTCGGCGCAGGGCGGGGGCTCTGACGAGCGGGTTGTGCCACGGCGCGTCGTGGTGACCTGCGCAAACAATCGAGTAAAATAAGAAAAAAAAGGCGAACGAGGGAAACAAAAGTATTCGAGGGAGACAAAAATTCGAGGGAGAAAAGGTACACGAGGGAAAAAAGATATACGAGGGGGAAAATGACATAAGAAGGAAAATGTGGCGTACGAGGGGAAAAAAGGCATACGACGGAAAGCGAAAATTATAGGGAAAAAGGCACACGATTAAAAAAGACATACTTGGAAAAAAGGCACTTTGGGAAAACGGCATACTAGGGAAAAAAGGAATGCTAGGGGGAAAAATACGAAGAAAAAAAGGCAAATGAGAGGAAAAAAGGTGTTCGAGGGAAAAAAGGCATGCACGGGAAAACGGCATTCCATGGGGAAAAAGGCATGTTAGGGGAAAAACGGCATGTTAAGGAAAAATGGCATGTTAGGGAAAAAAGGCATGTTAGGGAAAAAAGGCATGCGAGGGGAAAAAGGCATGTGATTGGAAGACTTAACTTTGTTTAATCGATAAAATGATGTCCCAATACGTTCCTTTTTTATCAGCTCGATGCGAGAATGGGAAATGTAAGCAAATTTTTCCTTTCAAACAATATACAATTTTTATTTTACACAATGTATTAAACCTTTCCGTAAATTTATATGTGGGAAATTAACAACAGTCAATGGCTAGATTTATTTAAAGACTTGTGTTAGATACACTAATTCTTTGCCATGCATTTTTGAGAATGCTAGAACAATCTCGAAATTCGATTTAATAACGAGATGAAATTTGTCAAAGTCATTAAAGTATCAAAATATCTGATTCAAGATATTAATAACTCGCATTGAATTTCACTTGAATGATTTGGGGTTAAAATTGGTTGATGTTTTATAGTTTAGCGAGTGACTGAAAATAATAAATTTGCGCATTTCTCCAGACGAAGAGATGAACTGGCCACCAAAAGACGAATAAAGATGTAAGATCACGAAGTAACTTCCACACCGAATTTTAAATCCTTTGACAGTGAATCAAAGGCAGGGTTAAATGTCTAAATTCCAGGTCAATTTTGCCATCTGATCACTCATTATATACTAGCAACTTATACTAGTAGCCTAAGTAAAAATACATCAAAGAACGCTATTTTTCCGTCTAGGTAATTTCACGCAAACTTAGAATGTACTACTTCATAGAAGGCTCATTTCTTACGTCTAGCTAATTTCATAAAAGCCAAAGAATGGATTAAATCATAAAAGGCTCATTTTTACGGTGATCTAAGTTCATGCAAACTTGGAATGGAACACATCATGGAATGATCATTTCTTACGTCGAGCTAATTTCATGCAATTCGTAGAATGTACTGATTCATATAAGGCCTATTTTTTTCGTCGATCTAATCTCCAGCAAACATGGAATGTAACATATATATATATATATATAATATATATATATATATATATATATAATGAATGTCTCATTTCTTACTGCGATCTAACTTCATGCAAACCTGGAGTGTACTCACCCATGTCGTCTGCTAAGATGAAGATGATGTGCGGCCTCGAACGGTGCTCCAGAGCAGATGACCCAGACAGCAGCAGCAGCAGGACGGTCACTGCCGCCCACGCCAGCATCGCTGATCTCAAATCAACGCTGCAGCAATTTCTTTTAATATCGTCTAGCCGAAATTTTCAACTGCACTGTAGAACGAGCGCCTCCTACATCATTTCATTTGCTTCCCAGTTTCTAATGCGGCTTCTGAGCTGGAGAACTCAACGCACGGTTAATGAAAATGGCCTATAAGAACAAAATAGCGTTAGTAGTTTTCTACTGCTTGTGAAAACTTTGTTCTTCATGGTAGAATACTGAAAGATATTTTTAAGAGTTGTATCTGTTTGACATGACTGAGTTGAGAACTGAAGAGCTGTGTTTCATCCAAAATTTTAAAATCCAAAAGGTCAAGGCACTCAACATCCCGATGCCCTTAAAAAAATTAAGTTTCACACCCAGTACGGTAAGTTTGACGTATAGAAATAAGCTGGTCATTGGATCAGCTCAAATAACAACCTCACACAGCGCGTATAAAGTCAACAAACACAACAATGTTCCTTGAATTTAGTGGATCAATTATATTTTTTCACTCGAAACTATGTTACGCACTATTCAGCATGCTATCAAGAATTGCATTATTCAGATTCTTGATTATTATTATTTCGAGTATATTTTCTGTGATTTAACAAACCATTTAAGCTCCAGCATTGGATGCGATTGTTTTCAATTTGTACATCTACTGACCGGATCCACCAAAAATACTTGCACTCGCGAGTAAGTTCAAACGTTACTTTTTCCTCTTTTGTATTCGTTTTGCTTTAATGGGTCTATCCGTCCTTCTCTGTGCGTTTCTCGCTATTTTTCGTGCTATTATCCACTTATTTAAGAAAAACTGTTTCGACACGATAGTCACCCACTGTAAGAAGGGACCCCAAAGATTTCTCTATTTTGAGGATTTCACAGAAGAAGGCTTGTGAAGTCCGTCACAAGTCAATCAAATTGTTAAAGCGAGCTCTAAAGTGAGCCCTCGAGAACGTCTAGGATGCATTCACGTCAGAAATGGTCACGTGTACTGGAGAAAATTTCCCAGAGCCAACTGATCGGTGCATTGTTGGCAGTGCACCATGGCAACTTGACGGAAGAGTACCATGGTAACTTGATAGAAAAGCCCAGTGGCAACTTGACGGAAGAGCACCGTGGCAACAGAAGCGATTTATTCAGTGCATTGATGGAAGGACTCCATGGCAACTTGATGGAAGATCACAATGGAAACAGAAGCGATTTGTTTGTTGCACTGATGTAAGTGCACCATGGCAACTTGATGGAAGAGCCCCATGGTAACTACTTTAAATTTTTTTTAAACATCTTGTGTCGACCTTTCCCAATTGAAAATTATCGTCCTTTTCAGGTAGTAAATTAGTCGTAAAAGGTCAAAAACGGCACAAAAGGGACAAAAATCACGACTTCAAACCGACTCCTACCTATACTTGGCATATTAGGGCTTGAAAAGGGCCCTTCATTCAAATGGCCTTTTGTAGGTCAATTCAATGGCTGTTTTCGGGCTCATTCGGGTCGTTTAAAGTCGTTTTCAAGCCTTTTTCGACAACCTCTAGCCTCGTTCAAGTAGTAGAGAAGCCCAAAATGGCCGTTACCTTAGCCGTTTCGATACCCAGAAATAGCCGTTTAACAGGGCTTAAAATAAGTGATATTTGCACTGAAAAAGGCTAATTTACTGCTTGAAAACGACTATCTCTTGGCTTATAACTGCCTGAAAACGCTCTGTAAAAGGCTCAGAATTTCAATTGGGAATTATGCCCTCTCTGTGATATGAAGAATGTTGCGATTCACTGATCCGGTAGAAAGTTATGACTTTTTTGTGCGACAGTATTTCTGGTAGACCCAGTGTATTATCAATTGTTACCATAGTGTCATATTAAAATATATGTAGAACAATGTTAATTAAATTTTAACCACCGTGAAAAACATCAACTGACAAATAAAAGTTGTTTCCCATTTTGGGGGTCAACTACGTGTTTAAGCAACTTTCGTCTTGCGATATTTGCATCAATTTCCAGTTCCTGGAGCCTAACACTTTGATAAAAATCAACTGATCCGCGCTCCAGACTTCAGCCGAATGCGCCCGCGAGACAAAATGCGGCCTGACTCCTGAGGTACTTGTTGCCGTGCAATGAAAGGAGACAGCAGAAATTTCTTGAAATATTTGAATTACAGAGAAGAAAGGAGGCAGAAATTTCTTTAAATATTTGAATGACAGAAAAAAGTCAAATTCTGACACTGAAATAGGTTTTCACTAAGTTGTGTAGAATTGAAATTTCACCCAACTTATTTTTCATTTCATGTGTGTTTATCCAAAGTTTCTCCGAAAGAAAGTTTGAACGAAAATCTCGAAAAAAATAATCTTTAGTTGGCAACACTGCTGAAACGATGGTCAAAGTCGTGATAGAAATACTGTGTCTTCACGGCATGGTCACGCCAGGCAACGGGATTTTAAATGACCGTCGTGCTACTGCCTCCCTGCCATGAAATTTATTCTTTAGAAACTTTCCGTGTGCGTCGTAATTTCTCATCCACTTCTGTTATTTAGAAATTGAAAGATATAATTATTGATGCAATGACTCAAATTCAATGTACGCCAACTTTACTCCCTGCTACAATGCATTATTCTCCACGTAGTTAGTGAGCTGTCACGCTTCTGTTATTTAGAACCCAGAAGACATTTTTAGATGCAATAATTCAAATTTACAGAACATTAACTCTACTATGTGCTAAAATTTATGATTTTCCACATAGTGAGTGAGCTGTGACATCGCAGAGTGTGCTGCGAGTCGCTAAAGCGTAATAACATTTCTTAACAATCGCC
Organism: Morinoia aosen; assembly: GCA_030386875.1. NCBI lineage: Eukaryota > Metazoa > Arthropoda > Malacostraca > Amphipoda > Talitridae > Morinoia > Morinoia aosen. The sequence goes on from CM059571.1 coordinate 2,638,263, forward strand.
ATCACGTGCCCCATGTGGCCCTGTCCGACGCTGTATCGGCACGGTCTGCATAATTCAGGACACGTGCAAATGTTCGCTGGTTTGTGTCTGGTCAATACTGGGTGCGTTGGCTAAGTTTCGCACGCTAGCATTTAGAGCAAGACTGCTTCTTCAAGTTTGCAGGCTCTTATCCGGTGTCTTATCGGGGAAGTTTTCGGTGAGACTTTAAACGGTTCTAATGCTTCTTTTATCTGGGGAATTTAGGACATCAATGACTTCCCAAATTGTTGATGTCAGTGAACACAACAATCACTCAATACTTGGTATCACAATCACTCAATACTTGGTATCACAATCACTCAATACTTAGTATCACTATCACTTAACACTCAGTATCACTATCACTCAATACTTAGTATCACTATCACTCAATACTTAGTATCACTATCACTCAATACTTAGTATCACAATCACTCAATACTTGGTATCACAATCACTCAATACTTAGTATCACTATCACTTAACACTCAGTATCACTATCACTCAATACTCAGTATCACTATCACTCAATACTTAGTATCACAATCACTCAATACTTGGTATCACAATCACTCAATACTTGGTATCACAATCACTCAATACTTGGTATCACAATCACTCAATACTTAGTATCACTATCACTTAACACTCAGTATCACTATCACTCAATACTTGGTATCACAATCACTCAATACTTAGTATCACTATCACTTAACACTCAGTATCACTATCACTCAATACTTAGTATCACTATCACTCAATACTCAGTATCACTATCACTCAATACTTAGTATCACAATTACTCAATACTTAGTATCACTATCACTCAATACTTAGTATCACTATCACTCAATACTTAGTATCACTATCACTCAATACTTAGTAGCACTATCACTCAATACTTAGTAGCACTATCACTCAATACTTAGTATCACTATCACTCAATACTTGGTATCACTATCACTCAATACTTGGTATCACAATCACTCAATACTTAGTATCACTATCACTTAACACTCAGTATCACTATCACTCAATACTTAGTATCACTATCACTCAATACTCAGTATCACTATCACTCAATACTTAGTATCACAATCACTCAATACTTAGTATCACAATCACTCAATACTTAGTATCACTATCACTCAATACTTAGTAGCACTATCACTCAATACTTAGTATCACTATCACTCAATACTTAGTAGCACTATCACTCAATACTTAGTATCACTATCACTCAATACTTAGTATCACTATCACTCAATACTTAGTAGCACTATCACTCAATACTTAGTATCACTATCACTCAATACTTAGTAGCACTATCACTCAATACTTAGTATCACTATCACTCAATACTTAGTATCACTATCACTCAATACTTAGTAGCACTATCACTCAATACTTAGTATCACTATCACTCAATACTTAGTAGCACTATCACTCAATACTTAGTATCACTATCACTCAATACTTAGTATCACTATCACTCAATACTTAGTAGCACTATCACTCAATACTTAGTATCACTATCACTCAATACTTAGTAGCACTATCACTCAATACTTAGTATCACTATCACTCAATACTTAGTATCACAATCACTCAATACTTAGTATCACAATCACTCAATACTTAGTATCACTATCACTCAATACTTAGTATCACTATCACTCAATACTTAGTAGCACTATCACTCAATACTTAGTATCACTATCACTCAATACTTAGTATCACTATCACTCAATACTTAGTATCACTATCACTCAATACTTAGTATCACTATCACTCAATACTTAGTAGCACTATCACTCAATACTTAGTATCACTATCACTCAATACGTAGTATCACTATCACTCAATACTTAGTAGCACTATCACTCAATACTTAGTATCACTATCACTCAATACTTAGTAGCACTATCACTCAATACTTAGTATCACTATCACTCAATACTTAGTATCACAATCACTCAATATTCAAGTCAATGTCGCACTTTTGGGCACAAAAGAAAGCAGAACAGGGAGTTGTTTAGCAAATTACAATGGGAAATAATAAGTCCATGTATCGAGGACGCCTGTATTTTATTTACGTATATTTCCACACTGGACTAGAGCTTCGTAGAGAACAAATGTATTTACAAACACCACTGGAAGTATTTACACTGTGTTCTATATAATCTTACGGATATTTTTACTCTCTGGTTCGTCTTAATATTTAATTATGTTTAGAGTATCTGCTCGACTATATACGTACACCTCTCATGAGCAAGTGCGTTTTGAAAAACTTGATATTTTACGCGCAATAAACTTTTAGCATTGTTTTTATGTCGAAGTTTTCTACTAGAAAGTTTGAAAATAACAAACAAGATAAAAACTCGGTGCATTTCAAGATGATGCAAATGTATCCTAACATTGATTACGTTCAACAATATCTTCAATTGGCCCTCGTATTTCTGACGTAATTTGCGCTGAGGAAAAAAGCTTCAAATAGCACACAATATACGCCGTGCTACTTTCAAACGCTAAACATAAACGCCAGTTGACAGAAATTTCCAGCTTGCAGAAATTTCCAGATGACAGTAATTTCAAGTTGACAGGAATTTCAAGTTGACAGGAATTTCCAGTTGACAGAAATTTCCAGTTGACAGAAAGTTCCAGTTGACAGAAATTTCCAGTTGACAGAAATTTCCAGTTGATAGAAATTTCCAGTTGACAGAAATTTCCAGTTGACAGAAATTTCCAGTTGACAGAAATTTCCAGTTGACAGAAATTTCCAGTTGACAGAAATTTCCAGTTGACAGAAATTTCCAGTTGACAGAAATTTCCAGTTGACAGAAATTTCCAGTTGACAGAAATTTCCAGTTGACAGAAATTTCCAGTTGACAGAAATTTCCAGTTGACAGAAATTTCCAGTTGACAGAAATTTCCCGTTGACAGAAATTGGAAGTCATTTAACCGTCACCGCTACACCAATTTTGTAACATTAACCTTTTTCTCAGGCAAAATTTAGAAATCTTGGCCACAAAAAAGGGAATTGGCTCATCCTGAAATATACAAGGGGTACAAATCCGTAGCGGTTACCTCATTGCAGATTAGCTCTCTCGCTCTTGCTAGGCGCCTTAAAGTGAGCGTTGCAGGGGATTGTTGAGTCAATAGCAAGTCCACGGCACGAAAACAACCGATATCTTCCATGAAACAAACGATTTGTTTTCCATACTTGAACAACTTGTTCATACTTTGTTATAGATAGAATAGCTCGAAAAAAGGTATTTTGTACCGCGTACAGCTTCCGTTACGGTAAATAGCTTGGCCTTCAAAAATTTATAATATGATTCTTTAGAAATTTTAACTCTGCACGTGTTAATTTTTTCGCGAGATTGTGATCTTCAATTTACGGCGAATACAGGACAAGTAATGGATGACGTAGATTTTGAAATTCAAAAATGGTTTTTAATGCTTCAGAGTTGTTACGGAATCTACGAAGTAGAATAAAATGCACTCCAACCGTTGAAGGCTACATTGAACAAACATAAAATTCATTTTCTACATTTTTTACAAAAATCTTAGCATTTAATAACTTCTAGGGTTCAATTATTGTCATTTTGATCTCGAAATTCAGAAAATTTTCACGTTAGTTGCACCAAAGCAACACATTTTGATGTAATATTGTAGCTCAAGAAATTCATAACCAAATAGCACTGCCGTCATGCCATTCTGCTAACGTAATCCGCAGATCTTTATTTAAACAGCTTTAAGTGACATGATCAGACTTAGAGTCGTGATCTATTCTATTGGTCCAAATTTTATTTCGCTCAAGAACAGAGCACATCTTCAAAACCAAGCGTTTTAATTAATCAGTGGCGCTTTCGATTCTATAGTTATTATATTTACACCGAATTTGAGCTGGTTCAACAAAAACATCAATTTTTTACATCTATGTCAACACACGTATCGTATATTAATCTTGACGAACTGCATTGGATATTAAATTTAAATTGGTGTGAAATGATATCTAATTAAAAATAAATAATTTAATTTCTTTGACTCCTCTGAAGCGATGTTTAACGAATTTTCTACGGAAAGTACAGTACCTATGAGACCTTGGAACTTGCATATACAAGTTTCTTGAACTCGTCGTACTGAATCTCACCAATTAGAACACTGTGTTTGAACGGAACTCGATGCTCCGACTGTTATCCCGGGTGTGGCGCTTTCGATGTACATATTTTGCGTTTTCTACATATGTTTAAAATATGTGCATCGAATCTCGCAAAACCCTGTATTGGATCACTCGTCTAACACAGCACAAGCAGCAGTTGTGTATAGTTTACCGGGGGCTTTTTCCTATATTATCTTCCCTGCTAGCATTTTCTGGGTTCTGAACAGTTACCATAAACTAAGCACATTCATTATTCTCGATGCGTCATTTATCCGATGCTCACTTCTATTATTTAATTGCTACACCTGCTGTAAGTCGTCTATGAAGTGTTAAGGCAAGAGTACCCCCAAGATGCCGAATTTTCTCGAGATATTGGGTTTCAGCTGCCATAGGAAGGGTGAGATGTCAGGTACATCCTGTGAAAAAATGAAGTTCGTACGTTCATTGGTTCGCCCGCTACGGGGATTTAATGAATGGGTGGGTGGGAGGTGGAAGAGATATTTTATCATTTTACACGTCCCCCTTGGCACTTTCTTCACGGCTTGACGTTGCCATGTCATCGTCTATGTCTCTTTATTACTGTATAATAATTTCAAGGGTCCTAGATGACCCAATAAAGAAAAATTGAGATTGTTTATAAATCTTTGTTTACCTGTTTTGCCTTATTTTGGAGGATCGGAATGTAGCGGTTTCAAAATGTATCTCCTACTACAGTTTTTGAGCTACAGTTATGATTTCGGTATCATTGGATGCGGAATGACAAGGGCTTTCCGAAAACTAACTATGCAATTCAAAATTCATTTGTGATCAAGAGAAATAAAGACATTCCTAGGAATGTCTTTTTTGTTCCTAGGAATGTCTTTAATTTCTTAAAGACATTCCTAGGAATGTCTTTATTTCTCTTGATCACAAATGAATTTTGAATTGCATAGTTAATTTTCGGAAAGCCCTTGTCATTCCGCATCCAATGATACCGAAATCATAACTGTAGCTCAAAAACTGTAGTAGGAGATACATTTTGAAACCGCTACATTCCGATCCTCCAAAATAAGGCAAAACAGGTAAACAAAGATTTATAAACAATCTCAATTTTTCTTTATTGGGTCATCTAGGACCCTTGAAATTATTATACAGTAATAAAGAGACATAGAAGATGACATGGCAACGTCAAGCCGTGAAGAAAGTGCCAAGGGGGACGTGTAAAATGATAAAATATCTCTTCCACCTCCCACCCACCCATTCATCAAATCCCCGTAGCGGGCGAACCAATGAACGTACGAACTTCATTTTTTCACAGGATGTACCTGAAATCTTACCTTTCCTATGGCAGCTGAAGCCCAATATCTCAAGAAAATTCGGCATCTTGGGGGTACTCTTCCCTTAAGCATCAGAGTATATATTCTTCACGTACGGGTATAGCACACAATGAAAATATACGAGTACGACCCTTATGACAATATACTCGCAGTTGCCGTGATAGTGCGTGTACGGAACCAATGCGTGCGCGTTCTATCAGGCAGGAATTTACGTCAAGTCCCACACAGTGACACACAAACGTATTCAACACACTAGCGATTCCTTAAATTCTAAAATTCTACTGATCATTTTCAGCTCAATGTGCAGTGGAATAATTGCACCGACCAATATAATAATTACTCAAAAGTGGATCGAAAATTAAAGCATTTCCCATTATTTATCAATAATGTTCAGATGTCAGACCATAACACACGACATATTGTGTTGGATCTTGGAACGGGCCACGAACGAGAACTTTTTACCTTGTTTAATTACCTATTTTGTTGTTGTGTGAAATATTTTGCTTCGACGACTCATCCTTAGCACACTGCAGACGGATCCATATGCTGAGTTTACTTCATATCACACATCCTATTATGATCATTTTAAAATTAAAACCAGGGATATTTTCGTGCGTCCATTGCTTTCTTTTCATAGCGCTATACAACTATTGCAAAGGTCATAAGAAATTTCGTCTCTTTTACCTGGTCGCTTTCTAAAATTATTTTAAAATAAACCAGAAACTCTCAATTCAGGAAAACACTTCTCACAGCCTCTAAGCTAACAAATGTAGCTAATGTCATGTTAGTATCCCATGAGGAAGTTCATCGAATTGAATTGAAATTGAAATGACGATGCAGCTTATCCATGACCTGAGGGAAGTATTACTTTGCGTTGGGAGATTCGATTTTTTTCGTCAACGTAATATGGAAATTGCGTTAACTTTCAATTACCTTTTCAATAAATATTTTGAAGGGCAGTGCCATAATTTCAATCTTTCAACCAAAAAAGATGAACAGAACTTGAAAATTTAATAAATTACTAACGTGCTGAGCACTTTAGCATGTCACTGCACACCTCGATATACACACTTACATGGACCAATTCACGCACCATTTTCATTCGGACAAGAAACACGAGCTAAATTTACAATCTACAGCCTACAATATAACTATACGCACGATACTGAACAGCGATATGGACTGATGGAAGCTCCAGCAATATTTATATAGCAATCTTACTCTACCGTCACCAAGGCCCTGTGTCCCCGAGACTTGTTATTGAGTATGCGACAGATATTGAGAAAATCTATACGATATCAATCGTCTTTTTGGTGAAAATTATTGTCGTACTAACAATTAGCCCAGCAACTAGGCTTTCCATAAACGAATACTACCAATAAAATCAGAAATTGTACTTTTATGAACAAAAGTAAAAGATAATAACAAAAATTATGTACATGTATCACTAGATACGTGCATGAAGGCCAGCGATGCGTTACCACGAGTGAAAGTTCTGTTTTTTGTGTCTTGTTGTGACCTAAAATATAATACACCTTTAACATTGGCAACGCATCGCTGGCCCTGCTCTGCCCTATCTAGTGATGCGTTACCGTATGTTAAAGGCGTGCGTTATCTTTTTGGGTGACAATACCGCTAACGTCAGAACGCAGGGGTTGAAAAGGAACTGGAGGTCCTCTACTTCTGGCAAACTTGGAAGCAGGAATACTCGAACAGCTGCTGCTGCAGCTCTGAGTCAACCAAATACTATAGCAGTACTAGTGCAATGTTAAAATGCCCTCTATTCCCAATACTGTATTTTAGACACGAGAGAGAGTTTCTCGTTCCTAAACGCTGCAAATTATATTTTGTACATAAGATTGCAATTCAGGGCAGACGTTGCAGACCCTGTAAGAGTTCTGTCAGTGTTTAAACAGCAGAAGTATAATCGTTCGTAGCGCACCATACATTGTAAATATTTGGTAATGGAACGTTGTAAATTGAGAGTCAGAAGAATTTAAAACTAATGCAGATTCTGCTAACCTAGACTCGTTACAAACCACACTGTGCGGGTGAATTTTTGACTTGCACAATCCGTTTTTTTTAAGGATTCTTAAACTCCGACCAGCGATATTAGTTTGGTACATTATTTCTGGATCAATAGCAGCATCGTTGTGTTCACGTTGCTTTATTCATCGTAATTCGATGCAGTTCTCATTTTTAGTTTGTTTTTGTTTTCCGTGACCGGTGATATCAGCGTTTTATATTTGCAACAACAATGTGGAGTCGAAAAGCTGTAACCTACGATGAAAAAGAAGTGACTGGATTAGCTAAATTAAGAAATCTGTTGAATTAACCTTTCGTAATGTCCTAACCATAAAATAGATCATCATGTCGACATAGTAGAAAGATTTTAGAAACACTTATCACCATGGAAGAGAAAATCAGCTGCTAAAATTTTCAAGGCTATCATTGACTGGGATTTGAAGAATATCGGTCGTAAAAGACTTGAGGCATTTCATAGTCCTTTTTTACTGCAGTTGGTCGTCTTGGCGTATAAAAATTCACAAGAAATGCAGTTCTCGGGATCATAGCTTCCCAGATAGTTATACTGAAAGTGCGTTCTCTTACACCGTAAAGACCGAGTTCTTGCACCGTTCTCTTACACAGAGTTTGAGGATGGGACCGACAAGGAAATTATTTGAAGACAGACACGAGTCTTGACCCTTTTTACTGATGAGGCCCATGCGACCTTTGACAGACCTGACTGCTGCGCAAATGGAATTGTATACTTCGTTGGAGATCGCCATGGTCGATTAAGGAATCAACAGCAAAGGGGTGGAGTCATGATATGGGCAGGCATTTTAGGGATGTTGTTGGTCTTATCAGAGTACCCTAAGAAGTAAGGATGACCCGTGCAGCCTATCGCAAACTTCTGAAAGGGACTTTGATGCCTAAGTTAGATGCCATACCTCGTTTGAAACTGCGGGACTTGGTTTGTAGGCATCACAGCGCGACCTACCACTCCGCTCGTGTCGTCTTTTGGGCAACCTATGTGAAAAATTTATAATTTGGCAACCATCTCCAATCGACTTAGTCCCAATTGAACTTTTCGAGCTGTTGTAGAATGAGACGTTCGTGCCAATGAACGCCAATTTATGTCGGAAACTGCATTTCGCGAAGCCATCAATGCTACAGCAAGGGCAGTTACACGCACAATGTTGAGATATTGACTCATCCAAAGAATACGAAACTTTTCGTTGCGATAAATCTTCGTAGTGGTCATGGCAGTGAATAGTGAAGTTGTCCAATAAGCATATTCATGTCATTTCACGGCTTGTTAAATATACTGTGAATTTATCCTCATTTTGTATACTTATTCCTATTTTGCTCGAAGGAAAAATTTATGACGTTTTCATTGTAAAGGTATTACGATGAAAATTGTAATATCCGATCGGCTAAAATTGAATGATCCCAATAAATATTTTTGTCAATTAATCTACAGCTTTTAGGCCTAATTTTTGCCTACGTTGTTACCGTAACATGCCAGATGTTTCGTAAAAAATTTTCAGCTGTTGATTCGCAGGAAATCAAGGAATCGCTATTTCTGTTACCTTGCTGTTATCGCTGGTCGAAGTGTAATTAACTTCCTTTTAAACCTCAATCTCATTTTACATTTACGTTCAAATGAATTTTTCTAATTGACTCTTGAATTTTCGTTGATGACATTTACTGTCGGTGAGAAGAAATTAATTATCGGCTGATGTAGTTTTGACTAGAGATGGTATTGTAAATTAAAAAAAATAATACTTTAAGCCCTCAAAAGAGTTGAATTATTGCTATCGATATCTAGTACTTTTCTGAAGTCGATGTCGGTGTATGTCAATAAATTTTTTGGTCAGATGATATCATCAATGTGTGAATCGGAAAATTTCCCGTGGTCACGGGCGTATCTCTCATGCTGCTACCTGTTGTGATAGTGTCGGAGCTAGTGAATTTTTGTCAGTATTATTAACTTATTGATCCAGCATAAAATAGCAATTATATTGAGTACATTTAATTTGGGGGTTCACTTGTATTTGGAAAATCATTTTTAATGATGACGGCTCACATGTGGTGTGATATAACACGTGACCTAAAACTTCGAAGTCTAAATGTTTCTGGTGTGAAATCTTCTAAATTGCAGGCTTTGAAAGAACTACTGTAAGCGAGAGATATTCTAAATTTGCCAATGGGATACGATAACAAACTTTTACTTTAGATCTAACGTTCAATTTTCCCTAAATTCAAATAGAGTTTCTAGAAAGACCAAAATGACTGCGATAAGTTTAAGGGCTTTGCTACTGGACGATTCGGTCAACAAAGTCGATCCTCCTGATCCGAAAAAGTTGAACACGTCGTACCCGTTGCTGGGTTCTTCCAGCCCCGGATAATGCTCGCCTATCCCGGGTGATCTTCCGGAGTTCTGGAAGTTGCCATCGTCCAACCCTCCTGGATTTATGCCTTCCACCGGCAAAATTTGTCTTCCGCTGGCATCAGTTGGGAGGAAGAAATCAACAGGACCGTTGATCACGAGAACATCCTTGCGACGAATATCGTCTTTGTTGATTTCGTTCTTTGGTGACGACATCTGCTTCGGGATGCGCTGCTCCGGCTCTGGCTTGGGCGTCGCAGGCTTGGGTGTGGCTGAGGAGGAGCGTAGCAGGTCAGAGCCGGCAATTGCAGGTCAGAGCCGGCAATTGCACGTCAGAGCCGGGAATTGCGCGTCAAAGCCGGCAATTGCACGTCAGAGCCGGCAATTGCGCGTCAAAGCCGGCAATTGCACGTCAAAGCCGGCAATTGCACGTCAGAGCCGGCAATTGCACGTCAGAGCCGGCAATTGCACGTCAGAGCCGGCAATTGCACGTCAGAGCCGGCAATTGCACGTCAGAGCCGGCAATTGCACGTCAGAGCCGGCAATTGCACGTCAGAGCCGGCAATTGCACGTCAGAGCCGGCAATTGCACGTCAGAGCCGGCAATTGCACGTCAGAGCCGGCAATTGCACGTCAGAGCCGGCAATTGCACGTCAGAGCCGGCAATTGCACGTCAGAGCCGGCAATTGCACGTCAGAGCCGGCAATTGCACGTCAGAGCCGGCAATTGCACGTCAGAGCCGGCAATTGCACGTCAGAGCCGGCAATTGCACGTCAGAGCCGGCAATTGCACGTCAGAGCCGGCAATTGCACGTCAGAGCCGGCAATTGCACGTCAGAGCCGGCAATTGCGCGTCGAAGCCGGCAATTGCACGTCAAAGCCGGCAATTGCACGTCAAAGCCGGCAATTGCACGTCAAAGCCGGCAATTGCGCGTCAAAGCCGGCAATTGCGCGTCAAAGCCGGCAATTGCGCGTCAAAGCCGGCAATTGCGCGTCAAAGCCGGCAATTGCGCGTCAAAGCCGGCAATTGCGCGTCAAAGCCGGCAATTGCGCGTCAAAGCCGGCAATTGCGCGTCAAAGCCGGCAATTGCGCGTCAAAGCCGGCAATCGCACGTCAGAGCCGGCAATCGCACGTCAGAGCCGGCAATCGCACGTCAGAGCCGGCAATTGCACGTCAGAGCCGGGGCAATTGCACGTCAGAGCCGGGGCAATTGCACGTCAGAGCCGGGGCAATTGCACGTCAGAGCCGGCAATTGCACGTCAGAGCCGGGGAAATTGCACGTCAGAGCCGGGGCAATTGCACGTCAGAGCCGGGGCAATTGCACGTCAGAGCCGGGGCAATTGCACGTCAGAGCCGGGGCAATTGCACGTCAGAGCCGGGGCAATTGCACGTCAGAGCCGGGGCAATTGCACGTCAGAGCCGGGGCAATTGCACGTCAGAGCCGGGGCAATTGCACGTCAGAGCCGGGGCAATTGCACGTCAGAGCCGGGGCAATTGCACGTCAGAGCCGGGGCAATTGCACGTCAGAGCCGGCAATTGCACGTCAGAGCTGGCAATTGCACGTCAGAGCCGGCAATTGCACGTCAGAGCCGGCAATTGCACGTCAGAGCCGGCAATTGCACGTCAGAGCCGGCAATTGCACGTCAGAGCCGGCAATTGCACGTCAAAGCCGGAAATTGCACGTCAAAGCCGGAAATTGCACGTCAAAGCCGGAAATTGCACGTCAAAGCCGGAAATTGCACGTCAAAGCCGGCAATTGCACGTCAGAGCCGGCAATTGCACGTCAGAGCCGGCAATTGCACGTCAGAGCCGGCAATTGCACGTCAGAGCCGGGGCAATTGCACGTCAGAGCCGGGGCAATTGCACGTCAGAGCCGGGGCAATTGCGCGTCAGAGCCGGGGCAATTGCGCGTCAGAGCCGGGGCAATTGCACGTCAGAGCCGGGGCAATTGCACGTCAGAGCCGGGGCAATTGCACGTCAGAGCCGGGGCAATTGCACGTCAGAGCCGGGGCAATTGCACGTCAGAGCCGGGGCAATTGCACGTCAGAGCCGGGGCTATTGCACGTCAGAGCCGGGGCAATTGCACGTCAGAGCCGGGGCAATTACAGGTCAAAGACAGCAATTGCAGGTCAAAGACAGCAATTGCAGGTCAAAGTCGGCAATTGCAGGTCAAAGCCGGCAATTGCAGGTCAAAGCCGGCAATCGCAGGTCAAAGCCGGCAATTGCAGGTCAAAGCCGGCAATTGCAGGTCAAAGCCGGCAATTGCAGGTCAAAGCCGGCAATTGCAGGTCAAAGTTAGCAATTGCAGGTCAAAGATGGCAATTGCAGGTCAAAGCCGGCAATTGCAGGTCAAAGCCGGCAATTGCAGGTCAAAGCCGGCAATTGCAGGTCAAAGCCGGCAATTGCAGGTCAAAGCCGGCAATTGCAGGTCAAAGCCGGCAATTGCAGGTCAAAGCCGGCAATTGCAGGTCAAAGCCGGCAATTGCAGGTCAAAGCCGGCAATTGCAGGTCAAAGCCGGCAATTGCAGGTCAAAGCCGGCAATTGCAGGTCAAAGCCGGCAATTGCAGGTCAAAGCCGGCAATTGCAGGTCAAAGCCGGCAATTGCAGGTCAAAGCCGGCAATTGCAGGTCAAAGCCGGCAATTGCAGGTCAAAGCCGGCAATTGCAGGTCAATGCCGGCAATTGCAGGTCAAAGCCGGCAATTGCAGGTCAATGCCGGCAATTGCAGGTCAAAGCCGGCAATTACAAGTCAAAGCCGGCAATTGCAGGTCAATGCCGGCAATTGCAGGTCAAAGCCGGCAATTACAGGTCAATGCCGGCAATTGCAGGTCAAAGCCGGCAATTACAGGTCAAAGCCGGCAATTACAGGTCAAAGCCGGCAATTGCAGGTCAATGCCGGCAATTGCAGGTCAAAGCCGGCAATTGCAGGTCAATGCCGGCAATTGCAGGTCAAAGCCGGCAATTACAGGTCAAAGCCGGCAATTACAGGTCAAAGCCGGCAATTGCAGGTCAATGCCGGCAATTGCAGGTCAATGCCGGCAATTGCAGGTCAAAGCCGGCAATTGCAGGTCAAAGCCGGCAATTGCAGGTCAAAGCCGGCAATTACAGGTCAAAGCCGGCAATTGCAGGTCAATGCCGGCAATTGCAGGTCAAAGCCGGCAATTGCAGGTCAAAGCCGGCAATTACAGGTCAAAGCTGGCAATTGCAGGTCAAAGCCGGCAATTGCAGGTCAATGCCGGCAATTGCAGGTCAAAGCCGGCAATTTCAGGTCAATGCCGGCAATTGCAGGTCAAAGCCGGCAATTACAGGTCGTATGCAGAAATTTTCACATGGGTAAAACTTTTACACTTCTTCACGGTTCATTACATTCATTCAATTTTCATTTCTGAATAAATCAATATTGAAGATAAAAACGCCCCCTCATCCCATCTTGAGACCTGTTCACAACAAATTCACTGAACAGTTCAGGAATGAAATTAATGGGAAGTAAATGTCACCATATCATATTTCTTAAAACACTATGTCATATTTCTTTTCGGTTCATGATTTTTATTCGCATTACATTTTAGGATGAATCCATAATGAAGAAAAAATACTTAAAAATCCTATGTTGATAGCGGTTCACAACTGCATTCTTAGGATGATAATACTGAGCAGCAAACCTAATGTTTTATAAGTAACATTATTGATTTTTACTTCTACTCTCAACAAAATTTGTCACTTTATACAATTGTGTGGTTTTGTGTACCTGTTTGAAGACTGTGTTGTTAAAGGCATGTCTGTAACCAAGGTTCAGTGTTTTCCTTATCGTGTATCAGTTGAGTATTTTGTTTTTTTCCAGATTTCAAAAGGTTTCCAAGTTATAGCATATTAAAAGGGTAAATATTTTCTGTTTCTTACGATTAGAAAAAACAGTCCATCCCCAACGAGTGAAATTTTTGAACCAACTTTTTTGGAGAATATACGGTTTTTTCCAATCGCTTACCTTCCAACGTAGGCACGTCATAATTACACAAATCGAACTTCAAGGTACGTAAACTAAATCGACCTGATAAACAAAGAAAGAAATTGCATCAAAATCGAATATGTCAATTGTACTAGACTTAGAAACACTCTAATGCTGCATCTCTTGTAGCAAAAAAATTGCTTAAAACATAGGAAGCCTCACCATTGACGGTGATGGTGGCGTCGCTGGAGCCGAGAGAGTTGCTGGCAGCACAGAGGTAGTTGGTGGCATCCTTCTTGGTGAAGTTCCTGATGGTGAGATGCATCATGGTCACGTAGTAGTCCTGGTGGCTCTCCGTCGCGTTGTACTTGTGGCTGCTGATGATCATCTGTTCGCCTGAGGTTTGAAACAACGGTATAGTAAAAATGTGGTAGTAAAATGACACTTTGTATTCCAAAAAGAAGGGTTAATGCTCCCCCCCCCTCCCCTCCCCCCCCCCCCCCCCCCCCCCCCCCCGGGTTTCCGCGGCTTTTAACGGTTAATTTGGTAGTGTTGTCGGTAGCAGAACTGGGAAATTGACTTTACTGCTTGAATATATTTTCATCCTTCCCGATAAATGGGAAAAATATATTTGAACGCAAACATTTCACCTCGTAGCGTAACAGTTATTTTTCAAAAAATTGCAACGCAGATGAAATATTCATTTATAACGGTAAGTGAATAAACAATTTTCCAAGTGGCACACTTGAGGCCCTATACGCTGGGACGTACGCCTATGAACGTACACAACCTATGAATGTCCACAACCTATGAACGTACACAACCTATGAACGTACACAACATATGAACGTACACAACCTATGAACGTACACAACATATGAACGTACACAACGTATGAACGTACACAACATATGAACGTACACAACCTATAAAAGTACACAACCTATGAACATCCACAACCTATAAACGTACACAACCTATAAACGTACACAACCTATGAATGTCCACAACCTATAAACGTACACAACCTATGAACGTACACAACCTATGAACGTACACAACATATGAACGTACACAACCTATAAAAGTACACAACCTATGAACGTACACAACCTATGAACGTACACAACCTATGAACGTACACAACCTATGAACGTACACAACCTATGAACGTACACAACTTAGAGTACACAAGCTGACAATACTCATTACCCGTACATATACTCATTTAGCACAGGAGCACATTGTACTCAAGAGTGAACACGGCGCAAATACAGACCGGGCACGCGGCGCCAGGTGGTGACGGCCTGCGGTGAGGACTCCACCTTGCACTGGATGGTGACGTCGTCCCCCTCGGGGAACGAGAACATGTTGATGGGCAGCGTGACCAGGGGCTCGACTGCAACACAGAGTCCCGAGTGAAACTTTAATAATACTACCAACTCAATCCTTGCATATTAATCCTTACAAGATAATTGATACTTATCGTTACAATTACAAGAGAGTCCCGAATTAAACTAACATCTTGATCGTTCCTTGAAAATGGTTTCAAGATAATTGTTACTTCTCGGGGCAAGAGAGTTCAGAAAAATACCAACCACTTGATCGTTACCTTACAGATCGTAGCAAGACAATCGTTACTTATAGTTACAAGACGATTGTTACTCAGAAGGTGTCTCATCTTAAGCCGGGAAAAGAATGTCCACGAATCGAAAAGTTTGCATGTTGATTGAGCATTGGTAAAATTGAGCGAAAAGTTGGTTGTAAGTCGCTTTATGCTTAGCCAAGCTAGGGAGGAAAGGTCACGAAGCCACAAAGTTTAACAAGCACAGAATTCATGTCATTTGTGATGCAGGCAGCTCGAGGTACGTCTGGGCAAATCTAAAGCTCATAGGTAAGCTGACAGAGCAACTACGTTAGGGTCATGTCAGACAATTTACCCCTAACCTGTGTCAGGAAACGCATATCTGTAGAGAAAAAATTCGCATATATCTTTAAATAATTTAAGAACAACGAGTCGGGTAAAACTGTCGAATAAACTAAATCAAATAAATGTTAGTGTAACATCTGAGTTAAGTAAATTCATTTTTATCTCAAGTATAGAAGTGATAGCCCTGAACCCCTATCGATACATTAAAATATTCATTGAAATAAATATTCAGCCCAAAATTTAATGGGGAATTTTTAGTGTGGCGATTCAAAGCAAAGCAGCTTTGAATCATTTGATTAGCTTAGTTCATAAATCATGATTGATAAAATCCAGAATCATGGCTGATCAAGCCCAGAATCATGGCTGATCAAGCCCAGAATCATGGCTGATCAAGCCCAGAATCATGACTGATCAAGCCCGGAATCATGACTGATCAAGCCCAGAATCATGACTGATCAAGCCCAGAATCATGACTGATCAAGCCCAGAATCATGACTGATCAAGCCCAGAATCATGACTGATCAAGCCCAGAATCATGACTGATCAAGCCCAGAATCATGACTGATCAAGCCTAGAATCATGGCCCATCAAGGCCAGAATCATGGCCCATCAAGGCCCGAATCATGGCCCATCAAGGCCCGAATCATGGCCCATCAAGGCCAGAATCATGGCCCATCAAGGCCAGAATCATGGCCCATCAAGGCCAGAATCATGGCCCATCAAAGCCAGAATCATGGCCCATCAAAGCCAGAATCATGGCCCATCAAGGCCAGAATCATGGCCCATCAAGGCCAGAATCATGGCCCATCAAAGCCAGAATCATGGCCCATCAAGGCCAGAATCATGGCCCATCAAGGCCAGAATCATGGCCCATCAAGGCCAGAATCATGGCCCATCAAGGCCAGAATCATGGCCCATCAAGGCCAGAATCATGGCCCATCAAAGCCAGAATCATGGCCCATCAAAGCCAGAATCATGGCCCATCAAGGCCAGAATCATGGCCCATCAAGGCCAGAATCATGGCCCATCAAAGCCAGAATCATGGCCCATCAAGGCCAGAATCATGGCCCATCAAGGCCAGAATCATGGCCCATCAAGGCCAGAATCATGGCCCATCAAGGCCAGAATCATGGCCCATCAAGGCCAGAATCATGGCCCATCAAAGCCAGAATCATGGCCCATCAAGGCCAGAATCATGGCCCATCAAGGCCAGAATCACGGCTGGTCAAGACTATGATCAAGACTGGTCAGGTCAGTTCCCTCAATCGTAGCCCCATGCACGAGCACAAGCCACTCACAGTTGACACGCAGCATGATGCGCTTGCTCACAGACGGAGGAACGCCGTTCTTAGCGATGCAGTAGTAATGTCCCATGTCCTGTCGCATCACTCGTGTCATGGTCAGGTTCTCACCTTTTTCTTGAACTTGATTTCCTGAAATGAAGTTTGAAATTCAGCTACAAGCATGAAAACTCGCACCATTAACTCTTCTGTTATTTCTCTATGTACGCGTTATAAGTATAAATCCTGAGTGTTTCTGTATCAGTGTATGTGCAAGAGTGATGAGACACCGAAACTATTATACATCCGTTATAAACATTCTCATACGATGTTTGGCCAATTCTGCAAAGATTTTTTAAAGGCGATCACCAGAGAAACTGAATAAGAAGTTTCTCTAGACGGTCTCTAGGAAAATTGATCCCTCGTTTACTTGCGGCTTTTTTCCTCCAGTAAATGGTAGGCGTGGGGATTTTCTTATAAAAATATCAATAGGGAAACTATGTGTAGCTTCGCAAGGCGGTCAAGATCGAAAATTCATAACTCACGTTCATTCGCGCCATTTTTCCTCCAGCAGAAGGTGGGAGTGGGGATTTTTTACAAAAAGATCATTAGTGAAAATGATGGAAATTCATAGAATTAGTGCCAATGATGGAAATCCATGGAATTAGTGAAACTGATGGAAATTCATGGAATTAGTGACAATTATGGAAATTCACGGAATTAGTGGAACTGATGGACATTCATGGAATTAGTGACAATGATTGCAGGTCAAAGCCGGCAATTGCAATATTCCATGACTCACGTTTACTCGCGCCTTCTTTCCTCCAGTAGATGGTGGGCGTGGGCACCCCGCTCGCCTTGCAGTAGAGGCGAGCGTTGCCGCCCTCCAGAACTTCTGTCTCCCCCGAGCTCTCGTCGTCCACGATCTCAGGGGGCACTTGGACCTCCAGAAAACCCATCTGGAATGAAACGTTGAATTTGTCATCTGCTCGGTGTAGATCGTGAATTGCTGGCGAGAAAGCGTGGTGAATTATTTGTCCCAGTACATGTGCTTTTAATGCTACGAAAAAGAGAAATTAGAGCGGTAAGAATATTTACACACAATACCCACGCTTTTGATTATTTCAATAGTATGAATAAACTTGAGCATTTTGATCTCTATAAGTCTTCAATGTGTAATTTCATGCTTAAAGCGTTGACAAAAGGGCAAAAAATATCTAAAACAATTATTGCGAGCGCAAGCTGGCATCATGATCATCTAACGAAATATAGAAGTGAACTAACATTTCTTTGCTATTCAGATGCACTATCTCGACACATTTTTCATTTTATTGGGATCAAAACTTAGACTTGGGTCATTACTGAAATTCATAGAAAAGATCATTCGAAGCTTGCCCAACGAATAGTGGATCTATTTTTATCAACGTATTAACGATACCAGGTAATAGCACAAAATGTTAAAAAATAACGTCGTTCATTTAGGCATCGAATTCTGTGTGAAATCATCAATTTATCACTCCTGTGTGCGACCGTTACCCACGCACATCTTGAAAAGCTAAGCTCGTGAATGTTGTTTACGGGTGAATTTTCAGCAGAAAAAAAAACTTATCCAGATATTGTTCTAGCATTTGGACTACTTGAAACATTCTGGATGAATGCATATTAATGGCAAATTATCAAAAATTTTATTTCAAATATGAAACGACGGCGGGCAAGCTGAGGCCTGCTGTATACGAGCGTCAGTCTTCTGTACATCTGCGTTCTGCAGATGTTGAACATCGCACGCTGTAAAAAAAAACTTTCGGATGTGTTTACATAGGTTTTCACTCATTTCCACGCTGCACAGCAGCCATGCTTTTTATTTCATACAATTAAGGTGGCTGCAATATTAACTGATTTTATTCCATATAACTGTTTTCCCAATTATAGTACGCGAATTTGATTTCAATAAGACGACTTCCAAAGCGTTTCTGATAGAAGAGGATATCGGCATGGAGGATATCACAATAAACCTTTTCATTTGACTGATCTGAAGACAACATTTGTACGATATAGCTCTAAATCCATAGCTGTTAACACTAATATAATATTTGGAATTATTATTTTTTATAAGCTCGATCCTAACCCAAAACATGGTGTTCATGACCCACAACCCCACTCCCCATTCCCTCAACCCTAGCAGCGATGTATCATACCTCCCCTCCCTCAACCCCACCAGTTCCACAGAGCACAAGCACCCCCGTTGTGGCGGTATCAAAGAATATCCCCTAATGTGCAGTCGGGACCCGGACACAATTGCTAAATCCGCAATACCATTTCTAATTTTCTTTTATTGTCCCCAAGCAATGAAGTGAGCTTTTTGTGCCCAGAGAAACGGAGGTCGGCACTCGCCAGCAGCATTTTTCTGCTCTTCCCTTTGGTGGAGGAGAGCATTTACAAAAATTTCTGGATTTTCCTTTGGTTACCACTGCGCAAGGGAACGTTCGTGCCGTCATGGAAACTGATAATGCATTAGGAACGTAAATTACATGTGAGAGTTTTGTATGTTCTCGCCTTTCAAGTGTAACTCTATTTACAAAACATCCACAGTAAACAGCGTACTATTCAGCGATTTTGAAACTATTTTTATTGCTGTTATTTTATAATTAGGATACTGCAAACCACCTGCGTACAACATCAGACAACTAAAATGAGTTCGTACTCCTAAACTCATCCTAAAAATAGTAAAACTACAGATTTCGAAGTCATTCATTTCTTCCTCGCATGCCTTGCATGAATGACGATTTCCCTTTGTCTGAATGGCAACTTTTACATTTCATTACGAAGTCATAAAAGGTTTTTCATCTACAAAGCAATTAGGTGATGCCGTCAGAATCCACATCTACTCGTTCGTTCCACCGGTAATGTTCATGGTCAGTAATGAGTGCTGCAAGACTTCCCAATTTACAGCCAGCGCTAAAGATAGAAAGTGAGAATGCAGGCTTGATTACAATCCAGATATTCATCCCCGTTTGGCATTTTCATAACAGCGTAAAGCTGTAGCAAAGCTACACATTTCGAAAGACATTTTGATTCCACATCTTTAGCTCTATTTAACTCTTTGCTAACTAGTAACGTCAGTCGGTGGCTTGATATTACCTACTTCTGTATATACTGAGTGAGAGACTTCTTTTTGCTTCCTTCCGCTATCTTTCGCTTCTATTTTAGTGAACGAGCCCTGAATTGTTCAGAAATGAATCAATAAAGTTGAATCTAACATAGAAATTGACTTCGGTCAGAATACAATGAAAACCCCCGCCTGTGATCCAGATTTTTTTGCAGGTCGGTATCGTCAGTGGCAGCTGGATGGCGATCTACGTCCCGCTCTGGACAGTCATTTCCATGCAAATGTGTGGCACCAACAAATTCGCTCACGACTAACTCAATTACTTAACTGGATTAATAAACGCACGGGACTAATTCCCGTGAAGCGTCCCAGTGGGACCACGAGGAGCGACTGCATCGGGGCAACATTGGGAGGTGTCATCAAGTGACCGACTGGGCAGCGGCAGCGGCCAGTTTGCTATGGTAGGGGTGATCTCATGCAGAGGTGCCGCTAGTCTCTCAGACAACCATTGCAGCGGGGATGTTTTTCTAGCGTTTGAAGTCCGCAGAGCGCTGACAGGGAGAACAAAGTAAGACCAGCGCTTCCCGCTACCGTAAACTCTTAAGCTTGTGGAGCAGTGACAGAAAACCATGCCGGTATATGTAAAAAGTGTTTACTATTCTTAAAAGACAGAATTTAGGTAGAACTGAGACCCTGACCGTATCTATTTTTTGAAAAGAAAAATTCTCAAAATGCGACGTTATCATAATGACCCAATCAAGAAGTGCTGATTTGCACGAACACTTTTAGCCATCGCTATTTCCCAAATAGAAAAACTTTTGTTTTCTAGCAATTAACGGGAATCAAAGAGTGTTGCAATTGGATCTGTGCATTAAGGTTTGTCTGGCTCGAATGCAAAAAACTTCAATGGTTATAAAATCAACTTTCTGCGAGAGTAAATATATTCGCCGCAGCATAGGATGCGTTGGGGTAGCCAATTGAACAGACTGAATTAAAATAGAAAATGACAGGCAACGCGAGCTAAGTGACCGATTGTCGAGAAGTCCTCAAATCCAGTTCCGTCAGACACCAGTCGCACACAGGCATAAACGAAACACTTTTATAGTTATCGATTTTCACGCACAATCATTTCTTAAAGATGCTTTTCTGACTCCTGAACATGCTTGGACTAGCTTCACTCAAAGCACGATGGGCAAATTGAGGTTCACGTTAATATCTTTCAAGATTTGACACTAACAAAATGTTGCCATTTTCATGAAAACTTCAGTTATTGGTAAGTCAAATGGCAAGTTACTCCCCCTATCAAAGACATAGATTTAGCGATAGCAGAAATTATGCGGAAAAACTGAAGAAACATAAGCTTTTCTAGCAGTGGTCTCTAGACGAAGTGCCACCAGCCTCAAAGAAAACAAGCGAAAACAAAGACGGACCAAATGCTCACATGGTATTTTCAGAACCAATCAGAGGGAGGATTATTCGTTACAAGGAAACGATGTTTTTCTTTGCTGGCTCGGATGATGAACTACACGATAGCAGGCGCTAAAAATAAAGGCTACCTCATGTTACATCTGCCAAGTATCAAAGTTGTCAAAAGTGTGAATGAATTAATAATACCCTCAGTTTATCACAATAAACAGAAAAACTCAGAAGTTTTTGCTCGAAACTTCATTCTTTCATGGCTGTCTTCCATCCCTCGGCCCACGCGGAAAAATTCATGATGGGCCATCGTTCTTTTTTATTCTTCTTTCGCGATCCTCAGCGCCGCGGCCGTTCTGGGGAGGCGGCTCCGTCTCATTTCATTTATGCGACTTCTTTGGCTCTCGTGTTCCTTGGCACGTGAAACAAGAGCCGCGGCCGGAGCCGCTCCAGAGATCTAATTTGTCAGGAATCTCAATAAGTTCTGGTCAATTAGGCCGAGAGGCGCTTTCGTAAGACTCCACTAAAGTAGCTATTACAATGCAAAAGCTTTCAAGTAATTAAAACTGAGCAAAAAGTACCGATCCTGATGCAAATGACTCCCCCACGGCCTCCGTGGGCTAACTTTATGGATAACCTACGGGCGCCAGATCTGGAATATATGGCAGGCTTATTATGGTCGCCAAGTCACAAGGTTATGGGTAAACTTCGACAGAGTTCAAAATTTACCTATAATTAATGAGAATCTTGCATATGAGTTCATGAAGGGTTCAAGCTAGTCAGTTTCATAATTAACGAGGTTTTGCGTTTACAGTCGAGATATGTTTTTAAGGGAAATGAATTCTACAATAATAAAGGGAGGTTGAGTTATTTGACAACATATTGAACTATAAAAGCTTACGCGAAGCTTGCAAACTGTTTGCAGTTAGATAACTGCAGCAAGAACAGGTCGTGACTGCGTAATGCAAGTCAGTTCGAGTACGATCCATCTCGAATAGATATTCTCCTGTTCTGAGGACGTATCTAAACAAAACTATTCTATTCTGAGCTAATAAGATGCAAGGTCAACAAAGAAAAATACATCAACTAACGCAGAGCTCCAAAATATCAGAAGAAACTGCTATTAAGATCCTCAATCGGTAGAATATGGTAAACGTGATATAATACAGATATCAATCTAAACATGTTGCAAAAATGAAATCTTACAGGCAAGCTTAACAAATTGAGCATTATAAAAAACGCTACAACACCGAAGAAAAATTTTTGCTCAATGACTGCCACACAATTCATTTAAATTACGTACAGTTATTAGAGCAGCGGTATTAATGATATAAAAGTATCTGCCAGAAATAGAGCTTTGTGCTCAGTGCAAGTGGGCTAACTAGAGTGCAGTAGATAGCTTTAAAAAATCACAACGTAACACATTAAATAGAACAGCGGTTTTGAGTGATTCTGAAAATGATCACTCGACAAAAAGTTATTGATACAGTATACTGATGAAAATCCGGAGTAATTTTAATCACATAAACTAGTTGTTTTAAACATAACCATATTTAGTTAACATGGAAAATCCAGGGCATAAGATTTACATTGTTGAAAGCATGGGAGTTAAATGCACATCCCTGATGTTCAGTGCTGAACACCTGCCGTATCGAACGTTGCTTGAGATACGAACCATCGATGGGTCGTTTGAAAAATTTTGACACGTTTTTAAAATAAATGTATTTAAAGGACTCTGTCTTTGTTTGTATTCATAAAATTACTAACTATTTTTTGATTTTTTATTTGAGTTGAACATTGAACTTCAGTTAACCCATAGTGGTCACCTTCAGTTGACCCATAGCGGTCAACTTCAGTTGACCCATAGCGGTCAACGCGTTAAAAGTAGCTGCTCTCTCGTACGGATGAGCATGCGCTTCTCTAGGAGAGGTTCATGAAGCAACAACATAGTCGGAAATAGTCATTGAAATAACTCACATGAATTGTTCAACTTACACTGAATTCGTAAGGTACATAATAAGTTCGACTTGATGTAAATATCAGGTTGGTGCAAAAGTTAAGTCGGATTTAAAGGCCGTGGGTAAAAATGAATAAACCAATAGCTATGGAGATTTTTATTCTTTAACATACTCTATTGTTTTCAATGACCTCTTTTCACCTTTCAATAGTTTATAAATGCCTCGCTAGTAAAATTCTGTAGGTTTAGATTCAAAACATAAATTCAACTCTTTTTCAATCTTTTCTCATCTTGTAAATCTAAGTCCACTAAAAGGGTTTTGTAGTTCTCGCAACAAATAGAAATAAGAAGCAGATTGTAGGTATCAAATCTGTCTTGCAATATCCTTAGTGGTGACAGTAGGATTCTCCTACACATGAACATTAAACTGATCAGAATCAAGTGTTCTTGGACTACCTTTTTTTGGCTCATCTTTGGAAGTGAAAGCACCACTTTTTTTCCGTAAGCGAAAATATTCTCTTCTGCGACTTCTTTTATTTACTACATTATTCCCATCAAATTTCTGAGTATATTTTGCTAGCGCACTCACATAAACACCTTCATAAAACTCGTACAGTAGATCATTTGTGATTTTTAGATGGGACAAACCTAGATGCCAATATTTATAAAAAATACGAGCGTAACAGAAAAAATCTGAAAGAAAATCATTCAGTTAAGCTACAGAAATATATTGCACTTAAAACAACATGTAAATAATTGACAATTCTAATTTTGAATATTCGTTTTAAAAATTGGGTTTTATTTTTGTTATCAACCTGATACAACCGATGGCAATTGATCCGTCCCTTGATCTAGCATTCGCTAGCTATGCAAGACTTGATAAATACGTTTAGATGTTGACAAATGAGTGAACAATTATCCGGCTTGTGCAACCACTGTTCCTGTTATTCGAACTAAAATAACTTTGAGATCAAATAAAAACGTCAATTCAGAACTTTCGACACACATTGCATGCTTCACTAGATGGTAATCGGTAAGTAGAAAACAAAACGCGTGTTTGGGTCTCAGTGAGCCTATCCCTCGTCTCACCGAATTACTATCGCCATCAAATCCAATAGGAGGAAAATGAAGCAGTTTACGACACTTGAGTGGATCGTATTTTGCACAGAAATTTACGACGCCCGTATTAAGACGAGACTGAGCGGTTCAGAAAGAGGCTCTTCATCATCGCAAACGGTTTACGATGGCATAGGCTTCAAAAACTGCCATAATTGACCTCGCAGAGGCGCTTTAATGACGTCCTATTGATTCCAAGACGAGCTAGCGCCGCCACCGTACTCAGCCATCCCTTGCGAGCAAGCAGAGCTACGGATGCTGTCAGCTCCTCCAGCTCATTTCATATTCTCATCCTCTTTGCTAACTTGTAAGCACGCTCAACTCTTTCCAGTTGTGGGTTAATAAAACTTTTTCGTGTACTCTGCGCTTTATTTTGCTCAGAAGAAGCCAGAATGTAGCTTCTAGGAACACGTGTTTGGTTCGCTAACTCAATTCTTTCAAGAATGAAACTTTAAAAATTTAAACCACTTCAACGCAGATACTGTAAGCAATTAAGACTAGCTTAATGTCAAAAATAATCTCTCATATATTACAGTTACTGTACAATAAGAATCTCTACATTTAGTGAAAAATTTAATACTGAAATATCATTCGTCTGCAAATGGAGCGGAAAGAGGGAATACTGTAAGCTTATGAAATTTGAGTGGAATAGCCGCTTTAAAAACAAGTTTTCATAAACTTGTAACATTTTGAATCCTCTTCTTAAGCTAGGAAATAATTACCAACAAATTACCCTCCAAGTAAAACGTAAAAATCTACGTAAATAAGAATAAATTCTGCTACTGACTACACAGCATCGCTTAGAACACGCCACACTGATGTTCAAATTACCTTACAGAGAATACTACATGATTATTTAATTTTCTACACTGTCTTAACTTCATAATACCACACCTGATGTGCATCGCCAGCAAGTGGCGAGCAAACAAATCGCGAACGCTGCTGTAGGACCGAACAGATTAGATCAAATGTGTCGAACCGAACAACTAAACCCAATAAGTTATTCATCACTGAACCCATTAAGTGCCATCCAAATCATCGGTGTCTCCGCAGTAATGAGGCAGTTGGGGCTTCGATCAAAACTTCGCCTCGAGTTTACACACAAACATCGCCGGCTTCCTCGCGTCGCCTCGTGAGATTGGTTAACTCGACGCAATGAATGAGGCTAATATAGCGGCCTGAGCAACGCATCTGGGGGCGCACACGTGAATTAATGAGATCGTGTGGCCTCAGTGGAGAGGCTTAGTGTTGTGATGAGGCCTCAGTGTTGTGATGAGGCCCCAGTGCTGTGATGAAGCCCCAGTGTTGTGATGAGGCCCCAGTGTTGTGATGAGGCCTCATTGTTGTGATGAGGCCTCATTGTTGTGATGAGGCCCAGTGTTGTGATGAGGCCCCAGTGTTGTGATGAGGTCCCAGTGCTGTGATGAGGTCCCAGTGTTGTGATGAGGCCCAGTGTTGTGATGAGGCCCAGTGTTGTGATGAGGCCTCAGTGTTGTGATGAGGCCCCAGTGTTGTGATGAGGCCCAGTGTTGTGATGAGGCCCAGTGTTGTGATGAGGCCCAGTGTTGTGATGAGGCCCCAGTGTTGTGATGAGGTCCCAGTGCTGTGATGAGGCCCAGTGTTGTGATGAGGCCCCAGTGTTGTGATGAGGCCCCAGTGTTGTGATGAGGCCCCAGTGTTGTGATGAGGCCCCAGTGTTGTGATGAGGCCTCAGTGTTGTGATGAGGCCCCAGTGTTGCGATGAGGCCCCAGTGTTGCGATGAGGCCCCAGTGTTGCGATGAGGCCCCAGTGTTGCGATGAGGCCCCAGTGTTGCGATGAGGCCCCAGTGTTGCGATGAGGCCCCAGTGTTGCGATGAGGCCCCAGTGTTGCGATGAGGCCCCAGTGTTGCGATGAGGCCCCAGTGTTGCGATGAGGCCCCAGTGTTGCGATGAGGCCCCAGTGTGGCGATGAGGCCCCAGTGTTGCGATGAGGCCCCAGTGTTGCGATGAGGCCCCAGTGTTGCGATGAGGCCCCAGTGTTGCGATGAGGCCCCAGTGTTGCGATGAGGCCCCAGTGTTGCGATGAGGCCCCAGTGTTGCGATGAGGCCCCAGAGTTACGATGAGGCCCCAGAGTTGTGATGAGGCCCCAGTGTTGCGATGAGGCCCCAGTGTTGCGATGAGACCCCAGTGTTGCGATGAGGCCCCAGTGTTGCGATGAGGCCCCAGTGTTGCGATGAGGCCCCAGTGTTGCGATGAGGTCCCAGTGTTGCGATGAGGCCCCAGTGTTGCGATGAGGCCCCAGTGTTGCGATGAGGCCCCAGTGTTGCGATGAGGCCCCAGTGTTGCGATGAGGCCCCAGTGTTGCGATGATGCCCCAGTGCTGCGATGAGGCCCCAGTGTTGTGATGAGGCCCCAGTGATGTGATGAGGCCCCAGTGATGTGATGAGGCCCCAGTGTTGTGATGAGGCCCCAGTGTTGCGATGAGGCCCCAGTGTTGTGATGAGGCCCCAGTGTTGTGATGAGGCCCCAGTGTTGTGATGAGGCCCCAGTGTTGTGATGAGGCCCCAGTGTTGCGATGAGGCCCCAGTGTTGCGATGAGGCCCCAGTGTTGTGATGAGGCCCCAGTGTTGCGATGAGGCCCCAGTGTTGTGATGAGGCCCCAGTGTTGTGATGAGGCCCCAGTGTTGTGATGAGGCCCCAGTGTTGCGATGAGGCCCCAGTGTTGCGATGAGGCCCCAGTGTTGTGATGAGGCCCCAGTGTTGTGATGAGGCCCCAGTGTTGTGATGAGGCCCCAGTGTTGTGATGAGGCCCCAGTGTTGTGATGAGGCCCCAGTATTGTGATGAGGCCCCAGTGTTGTGATGAGGCCTCAGTGTTGTGATGAGGCCCCAGTGATGTGATGAGAATAAGGAATGCAAAATTGCGCTTTAGTTTATTTTGAGCGAGGCCACATTCCAACTGCAATTTTCAGCCTATTTTAAAAATTTTTACTATGAATGAGTAAAACTGCCAGGCTAGTTATAGTGTTAGCTAAATGCTTAGTATTGTGCTATCACTTGACGCAATGGCAATAAAGGCAACATTCAACATTCGAGGTGAAGGTTGAGATTAGATTAGAATGTTAGTTCGAGTCTCGCTAACCTCATTAAATGTGTTCCAAAGAGAGGTGAGACGATTGAATTAGATCATATTAAATGAGTTATTTTCAGCCTCCCTAACCACAAAAAAGGTGTTCCAAGGAGAGGAAGGAAAAGGGTGGAGCTATAGAAATGGAAAATCTCTGTACAAGGCGAGTGAAAACAAAAATTTCCTGCGTATAGAAACAACGAGGCAGGGAGTAAGTTTGAGAATCAATATAAGAATAGAAGCAATAGGTGCTGCCAAAAAAAGGCAACTATAAACCAGAATCGAAAACCTGGTTCATAGCACAATAAAAACCTATTTTATTTTTAAAAAAGGGAGGCCTACTTAACATTCAGCTCAGGACCTCACTTCTTTTCTCTCAGGACCTCACTTCTTTTCTCTCAGGAACGCCAATTTTCATAGATGCAATAGTTGTATCCACCTGAGTGGGTATCGGATAAAAGCAATCGCAGTCTGGGATGAAAACAATCTCAGTCTGGGATGAAAACAATCTCAGTCTGGGATGAAAACAATCTCAGTCTGGGATGAAAACAATCTCGGTATAGGGTGGAAACAATCTCGGTATAGGGTGGAAACAATCTCGGTATAGGGTGGAAACAATCTCGGTATAGGGTGGAAACAATCTCGGTATAGGGTGGAAACAGTCTCGGTATAGGGTGGAAACAATCTCGGTATAGGGTGGAAACAATCTCGGTATAGGGTGGAAACAATCTCGGTATAGGGTGGAAACAATCTCGGTATAGGGTGGAAACAATCTCGGTATAGGGTGGAAACCATCTCGGTATAGGGTGGAAACAATCTCGGTATAGGGTGGAAACAATCTCGGTATAGGGTGGAAACAATCTCGGTATAGGGTGGAAACAATCTCGGTATAGGGCGGTATAGGGTGGAAACAATTTCAGAATAGGACGGATACAATCTCAGAATAGGACGGAAACAATCTCAGAATAGGACGGAAACCATCTCAGAATAGGACGGAAACCATCTCAGAATAGGACGGAAACCATCTCAGAATAGGACGGAAACCATCTCAGAATAGGACGGAAACCATCTCAGAATAGGACGGAAACAATTTCAGAATAGGACGGAAACAATTTCAGAAAAGGACGGAAACAATCGCAGTCTGGGATGGAAACAATCTCGGTATAGGGTGGAAACAATCTCGGTATAGGGTGGAAACAATCTCGGTATAGGGCGGTATAGGGTGGAAACAATTTCAGAATAGGACGGATACAATCTCAGAATAGGACGGAAACAATCTCAGAATAGGACGGAAACCATCTCAGAATAGGACGGAAACCATCTCAGAATAGGACGGAAACCATCTCAGAATAGGACGGAAACCATCTCAGAATAGGACGGAAACAATTTCAGAATAGGACGGAAACAATTTCAGAAAAGGACGGAAACAATCGCAGTCTGGGATGGAAACAATCGCAGTATAGGGTGGAAACAATCGCAGTATGGGGTGAAAACAATCGCAGTCTGGGATGGAAACAATCGCAGTATAGGGTGGAAACAATCGCAGTATAGGGTGGAAACAATCGCAGTCTGGGATGGAAACAATCGGTGTGGTTGTTGAGAATGGGTGTCATTTTTCAAGCGAGCCAGCGAGGCGGCGGACACCCGGCTATCAGAGAGGCAACAGGCTGCGGCCGCGGCCAGAACGACTTATCGGAGAGGCCAGGCCCTCCGCCGGCTGTGGTGTGGGCCAAGTTCGGACAAAATTTGGAAAAATGTTCTGGCGCCTACTCTTTAAGGGGATAATGTACGTTACAAATTGCAGGCACTTACGAATGTCTTCGATGACTTCAATGGGATACCTTTGTTCAGGTTTGAAATTTTTCGTAGAGCGAGGGGGAAATGAGTTCGAATAAGACTATGGCTAGCAATATCGGTCGAAAGAAACGAATAGGATGGCATGTAGTTAGTTAGATTATGGGCTAGGTTGAGCATCCACAACCACAACAGAGCTGCTCAGGAAGGCACCATTTAGAACGGACTTAGGGAACAGAGAATTCAAGTGGGAGGTGCGCCACCACACCCAGCGCATAGAGACAGCCAGGTGGAAAGAAGTTTGTAAAAAAAAGATTAAAAGTTGGGAATTTTTTCAAAGGGAGTGATAGATACTGAAAAAAAGAAAACCGTGAACCGGAAAGGATGGAATAGAGTAAAACAAAACTCTTTTTACTGTATTTTTTCAAAAACAAGGCCTACCTAAACTTCATCGTAAGACCTTATTAACATGTTATTTCCTTATTGACGTTGATTTTACCTCCCTTGAGAGGTATAATGGTGGCAAAATATACCGCAAAAGTGTTGATTTAGACATAAGTTTTATCATCTCAACCTATTCTATTACAACTAAAGTCAAGCCTACCTAACCTCAAGCTTAGGACCTCACAGAATACCCCTAGGAGCACTAATTCCCATAGATACAATAGTGTCATCTCCCTGAGGGGTGACACGAAACTCATTGATGTGTGACAGCAGTATTCAAAAGTAATTTCTTTCGAACAATTCTTGCATCGAGACGCTAAATTGCATGTTTTCTTCACGAGGTAGCTTGTGATGCCATACCGAAGTACTTCTGTAAAACAAAGAATAATTCCGCGCTGTATTATTCAACTACCCCAAATTATTGGAGGCTGTCTGCACACAATCATAAGCTCTGCAACGGCATAGCGTGTAATGCACGGCGTTAAATACATAGCATAGAAAGCATGGCTTATAATTGTTGGCGTACAACGCTTGGCGCACAACGCTTGGCGTACAACGCTTGGCGTACAACGCTTGGCGCACAACGCTTGGCGCACAACGCTTGGCGCACAACGCTTGGCGCACAACGCTTGGCGCACAACGCTTGGCGTACAACGCTTGGCGTACAACGCTTGGCGTACAACGCTTGGCGCACAACGCTTGGCGCACAACGCTTGGCGCACAACGCTTGGCGCACAACGCTTTGCGTACAACGCTTGGCGTACAACGCTTGGCGTACAATGCTTGGCGTACAGTGCTTGGCGTACAATGCTTGGCGTACAATGCTTGGCGTACAATGCTTGGCGTACAATGCTTGGCGTACAATGCTTGGCATACAATGCTTGGCGTACAACGCTTAGCGTACAATGCTTGGCGCACAATGCTTGGCTTATAATAGTTACCAGATATTCCAAATAGTATGATGCATTACGGATAACGCATGACACAAAATAAATAACGTTTAACTCAGAGCGTATATAGCATTGTGTAGAATGGATTACGCATTACGTGTTTCAATTGGTTACACAGTGAACAACTAGCAGAAGCAAAATTTTCTTTTGCAAAGTTATAATATTTGATGTCCAGTAACATTCTCGATAAACGTTTCTACGTTGTAGTGGTTATTAATGTAACTAGAACTCTAACAACGTGATATATCAAATGACCAGGTTAATCGGCTTCAAGGCTGTCAGAACGCGCAAATATCGTTCGGATCGAAGCTAGCTAGTCTTTGAGGCAATCGAACAGTCTCCGTGTGGAAGCCTGAGCAGTTTAAAATGGAGAGAAAATGATCCCAACGCATACAATCCTTGAAAAAAACGTTTCCTTGGATCTTACTTTAATCGTGGATGGGTTATTCTCAGCGTAGAACACTTGAATTCTTTCACTCCTATGAATGAATGAAAAATTCTGTTCCAATACAGAGGAGAGATGATTACTGAACGTTTGAGCAAGAAACGAACAGTTATTGGGGATTGCGTAAGAGAAATAAACTGAAAAGTGGTTAGACTCGAGGCTTAATGAATAGTTCCCATATTTAACGTGTATTATGATTAAAATATTAAATTCGGAGAGTTACACAGGTTGAAACGATAATGATTAGTTTTCCCATCACAACGAATCAGAGCAGCAAGGGCATCTATAGCCACGGTTTCACAAAACTCGCGTTTTCCGATTTGAAATTTTGTACATACAGATTTTAAATATAATATTCATTCGTACGTACTTTAAATACGCCTTTCACTACAATCCCCGTCGAACACCGCGACACTGCTAAAAAAAAGGACGGCAGTGTTCGGAAAACACAAGAACCGCAAGTGCAAAATTGGCGGCTTTGTAGTAATGAGCAGCGCGTGGAAACTTCGCGGTGGCCACAGCGCTTCCAGAGGTGTCTTGTCGCACGCTATTCCAGCCTCGCTAAATTCCAGGCCGTGGATTTGGGGGCGCGACGACGCCATCAATCCTGCTTTGCTGGATCTTCCAGGATATGGTCCGCTGGAAATGTTCTCAAAGCCTGGGTCATTTCTCCGTCGTATCATTCCGTAGGTGGTTAGCGTCGTGGCGAACACTTGTGTTAAAAGAAATTGACGTGGTATTCGTGTTAGTGCAATGCCCTCATGCGATCGCACATAAAATGTTTAATGTGGCCTTGTAATTTAATTCTCTGTATAAAGGTATGAATGAGTATATGTTTGCTTTGAGATAATCTATCTCGTTTGCTCGACTTTAAGTCGCCGCTGTCGGCTTAGCTCGAAGAAGTTGTTCGGGCGACTTGATAAGATTTTCTGTATAATTCCGATCGTATCGAATATTTGAACCAATTGTACTATAAAGACCTCAATCGAATTACAATTCATTTCAAAATTCACGCTCATTCTATAAGCGCACTTATGAATAGTTTTCTTAAAATCTTGCGTACACTCTCAAGCTGTGATGCAAAAAAAAATTACAACACTAGGACGTAATATCAGTTGCTCTATTGAAGCTATTGTACGGCGGTAATTATAATGATCAATGCATGACAGTTATTTTTCGCTCAATGATTGTTGCTATAGGAATTAACTTTATATTAATTAGTAACTCTTGTTATGTGTATTCATTGATTTCGAAATATGCCATTATTATCTGGATTAACATTTCTATTACTTTAATAAAATGAGTTATGCTAGCGTACAGAGATAAGTTATAACAACCTTCACGATAGCTATTCTATAATAATTATTTTAGTGTGATATTCCACCCTTCAGCTTAATGATAAAATTTCAGAAGATTCTCAAGTCCAATTTTGATATAATTGAACGACAAGTTAGCAAAGTACTTTAAGTTTGAACGAGTATTTTTTTAAAAGCAAAAACAAAATTTTCTAAGAAGGGAACATTATCATTCCTTTCTAACACCGCAAACTCAAAATTACTCCATCACTGAAACTCCTATTTTATTCGCTGAAATTCTGGAGGCTCTGAATCAATATGTGCGTGAGGCAGGTGAGCTGCTTCCTTTAATTCGGCCGTGAAGAAATTCTTTCTTCCCCCAACGCGCGATTCCGTCTCGCCAACTTCACGCAGGGTCGCGACGGAGATTTTCCGAAGGTTCAGGCGTCTCGGAAGTTTCTTCGGGAAGAGCATTGCGATGTTGACGGCAAAAGTTCTATGGTTTGGACGTGGCTTAGAGGAGGTGTCTGGGATTAAGCTCCGTCAAATGACAATAGTAGCACCTCCAAATCTCCCGACAAAATGATCCGGTCCGTACAGAGAGAACATATTGAGGCGTTGTGTAGACCTTCAGCTTACGGATTTTATAGGAGTATTGGAGCCATATTTTTAAGCTCCGAAATAAAAATCTTTCGGTCTCTGCCGTTTTATGAAACAATGCAGGTTCTTGAAAACATTGGATAATCTTTTATGTTAAAATGTTCTTCAACTTCAAATGTTTCCTATCGAAATAGTAAGCATGTAAGATAACCAAGTTAAATCTCGTATCCTAAATGACCCATCTTGCTGGGGTAATTTTGCCATTGTTAATGTCATAGATCTTCAATCTGTTCTCAATTCGTTTCCAGAATATACTGTTAAAGTCTAGCCCACATGAACTATATTGTAAAATTAAGGATCGAATCTCGCATGAACGAATTCACTGATCAGACTAATGCGTAACTAGGTTAAGTGAATTAGGTTGAGCATAATTGTACAACCTAGAATAGCGTTGGTAGTGTGATGCCCTAGAAGTCATTGAACTTGTTCGGGCCCACAGGTAGCTATACTCAAATTTGACCATTGTACTAGACTTAAGAAATAATCTACTTCTGTATCACTTGTGGTAAATAAATTGTTATGATGATTGGAAATTTCTTACGGATTCTATTTTAACTAACCTTGATCTGTGCCTAATAAATGCTAAAGAATGTGCGTAGTAGAGCAATATGTACCCAGTTAATGTTTTAACTTCAGGACAAACAATAAAAGAGCTATCAAGATTGGGAACTGCGTTTTGATGACATGGGTTGAATTGCTCACTCACCGCAGTAATGAACTTAAAATGAACTCATAAATTTTTTGTGGTCTGTCCAGCTGTTGGTATACATTTACCTTCATACATTGTACAATCTTGCACGTTAGAGAAGGAAAATGTATGAAGTGTTTTGCGTCGTCACAAATTACTGTCCATGAAACTTTCGAGCAAGGTTGAACAATTGATCTTCTTACTGAGACGGCTGTTTTAGGATCTCTTGCAATGGTTAAATTGTTTTTAAAATGCTCATAAACAGGGATTTTCTTAAAATGAACCATGATTAATTGTAATTGTATGAAAGAAAAATCCAAATGAATGAAAAAGCATTGCGGACTTTTTTCTTAACGCTTGTCAACGTTCTCTGAAAAAAAGACATAATCTATCCTAGTTGCGCTATTTGCAATGCATTCTCAGCGTATATCAAAATCAGCAGACGCAAATTACCGTAGATAGTAAGCATAACTGAACAATTACTGTTTTACGCAGAGTGTAAAGTACTTGAAAGTGGTTCAGAACATCAGTATGGCGGTCGACTATAAACTGTGAATAACTGACTGCATAATTGATGTCCATTAAGACAACTGTGAGTTTTGACATGAAAATTTATCGCGCTTTATATTGATTTATCCAGTCAAAAAACGGAGGCTGAGAAATTTTCTTGAATGGATTCTGTATTTTCACAACCTCGTCATTAATATGGAAGCGACACTACTAGAGGATTGGGACGCGCTCGGTTCGACAACTGCTCTTTCTACGACATAGGCCATCTCACACTATAGGCATGAATAGACAAAATTCTTGAAAGTGTCACATCGGGCAGCGCTAGGATGCACTTCACCTCACAAAAAAACAAAAAGTTGAAGGGGGTGTGATTATTATCTGGACAGAACACAATTGATGCAGGCACTTGAGCAAGTGGTCGGATGTCTTGAAATTTTTACACAAAAAAATAAAAACGTTAAGGGCTACGTCTACAATATTAAAAAAGTAAACCTACATGCAGCTCACGTAGTAAGAATTACTGATAAGTGGAAAGCTAGAGTCACCTATGAGGTTAACTATTGAAAGAGAAAGGCACCTTCTGCGTCTCACTGAAAGTTCAGCTCGAGAATTCTACTCGTCACACAAGAAGTGCAAAGTTTTTAAAATACCCTATTGAACTATGTCATTCAGTAATCCTCTTTCGAAATCGAGAAGCTTCGCGGGAAAAGCACTGCAAGGTTGATGGCAGCAAAACAACGAGGATGTCAACATTCACAAGAAGCTGCAGGAATGAAAAACCAAACTTTCTGAATTAGAACGACGTGCGAAAAGAAAGAAAACAGTTCTAATCGAGCGCGCCCAAGCCGCAGACCTACGCTGGCTATGAACCAAGCTGAGGAGGTTGAGATTTGCATTTGGTGGCGGCGGGCTGTGTTATCAGGGCTGCCGGGTCGCAGCAACTTATTAGCAGAGCGGCGCTTTTTTAAGCTAACTGATGAGTCATTATCTGCAGGCTGCAGCTTGCGACGCGAGCCTTCCGCCCCGACTTGAAGAAGCCAAAAACTCGGCCCTTAATATTTCTCCAACACAGAAGTGGAGTGCGAGGCATTTTGGAACTCCTGGGATTAGTGTTTCTCAAACACAGAAGTGGAGTGGGAAGCATTTTGGAGTTCCTGGGATTGGTGTTTCTCAAATACAGAAGTGGAGTGCGAGGCATTTTGGAGTTCCTGGGGTTAGTGTTTCTCAAACACGAAAAGGGTTTCGCAAGATCAATCAATCAGCCTCATGTCATAGTTTCTTCTTGATTCAGTTTATTTATAAATATATGCACTTTACGGGACATGTGTTGCAACGGGCGTGCGGAATTACTTCAACTAACTTGGAAAGAACTGCTTCATCCTTCTTTGAGGATTTCGTACGTCACAATCTTTCTGCAATTACATCTACGATCATACATCAAATATGCTAGATTGTCCTAAGAGCACAAAGATCAGGCAACGAAGTCATTTCAGGACTTCATAAACCTTAATGTCGACGTGTTTGTTCGACAACCTCTGCTTCCTCCTCGAAGCCATTCGTAAATTTCCAAGGACCGCTTACTCGACCTCTCCTAATCGCGTTCTTTTTTCGCTTTCTTTTACTTATAGCTTCTAAAATTAGCATATTTTGGTGCTTTTCCGTTAAAAAATTTATTGCTGAAATATTAATTAGTTTGAGCATTACTTCGCATACGTTAGGATGATTTATGTATTTTCTTACACCTCGATCGAATGCGTGCTTCGCAACCAAGCGGTTCCCTCTGCCTGGCGTACTCTGCCACTACCCAACCTGAGGCAGGAGCTCCGTTACGATTGGTGGTTCCACAACACTCCAGAATTGAAAAGAACTTGATTTCATTTTCCTATTTTACCAATGTTCAGCACCACGCCTCAAATTCTCAATCACTTCTTAAAGCTGCTCTTAATTGAACTTCATTTAAAGACTGTTTCGTAGAGTGAAACTTATCGGCGGATGCTATCTAAAATATGTTTAGCACGAGTCCTCGGTCCAGCGCCAGACTACATCGAGCTTAATATGGGGTCTCTTCGAGACATTCAAACGTCTGCCTCAGAGTTCTTAGATGAGTTTTCCATTCATTCCATTCACTATCTTGCATTTGATTCTATTTTCTTAGGTACTCATAATGAACTAAGCCGAGAGTGAAGTATGTACATAAATCAGATGCGTAGTGTTTATTTACAATGAATCATTGTGTGCGATCAGTAGCTTTATAATAATATACATATGTCTCAAACATTTGCTTTATGCGTATTTTCCCTGATTCACTTTGAGAAGTGATTGAGACGAGGATGAGATGATTTCATAAATAAACAAAGTTCTTTTTGAAAAAGATTACTAATATGCACTTCATAATAGTTTGTTTATTAGTTAGTTTAAGCCTCCCTATCCTCAACAAATGAGATGTAAAGAGAGGAAGGAAGAAGGCACCATTTAGTATGGAGCTAAGGGAACGTGGAATCTATGCAGAAAGGGCACAGAAACAGAAAGCTAAGAAAGAAGTTCATGAAACAAGAAAAAGTTGAAGAAGAAAGTAGTAGGCGGTGAAAAACAGGACAGCAGTGAACCGAAAAAAGATGGTCCGTAACACAACAAGAACCTATTCTATTTTAACAAAAAGAAAGCCTCCCTAACCTTAAGCTCGGGCCCTCACATTGTCCCCCTGGGAGCGCTAATTCCCATAGATACAATAGTTGTATCCCCCTGAGGGGGCACTTCATAATAAGACTAGGTTTAGCATTCTTAATAACCAATTGCATCATCACTCACCAAGTTTTAATCTTCGAAAAAAAACAATCCACTGATCAATTTGATGGTTGCAGTAACCCTGGCAATTAATTTTGTCGAATTACTTGACACAATTATGTGGTAAAAATTAACTCTCAAGTTATCAATTCCGAGATCCATTTTTTTACGTTAGTTTCTGTCGTAAAATTATTCCCTAATATTGTTCCTTCGTCTAATTTTGCTCATCTCCCCATTTGAAATCAAATTAGATTCATTCAAGTTGCTTTACAATGTTAACTAGTCACCAATGTCGATGCATACAGCATTCTTTAATTCACAAATTCTGCACATTTGTTTCAATTTCTCACATTTTTAATCAAAATCGATTAATTTCTGGACCCAGTTCTGCACAACAACTACCCGTTTTTAATTCAGAATTTGTTATCGCTATTCATTAAGGCAAACATTATTCACATACATATTTTCTGAGAATTGCTTCTCTCATTCAGAGGTCGCATTAACCTGACGCAATAATTTCGCCCCAAGAGCTCGTTGGTGAAGCCGTAGTCCGTATCCACAAAACGCTCACAACGAGCTGCCTGAGCTCATTGGCTTCGTTAAAATCCCGAAACTGCAAAAGGGCTTTACGTCCCGCACCTCATAAAAGGACTCAACGTATTTATTCAACCAAAACCAACGAAGCAAATTCAAGGCGCTCTCCAATTTTTGCATTCTTGAGTTTCGTGGTCTTTGAATAGCACATTTTGGAGAATTACAGCCCTGTAAAATATGGGCAGCCACCGCAGCAAGCGTCGGGCTAAATGTTCTCAGCGAAGTGTCGCGCCCAACTACGCAAACTTTTGCTCAGAATTTCGAGATTTCAAAAGATCTATGTCGTGCAATCAGCAAAGGGGGGCTGGGGGGCAACGAGGAACAATAATGAGAGCGGGGAACAGAGTTTACAATTCTAGTAAAAGGGAGAGAAATGGAATGAAAAAAATGAAAGTAAATGAACAATTTCACTTAAAGAGAGGGAAAGAGAATGAAATAATTATTTTGAGGACACAATTTCAGTAAAAAAAGAGTGGAAGACAACGAAAGAACGTGAGTCAGTGAAATTTAGAATAAAAAATTGAAAAATCGAGCAAAATAGAGAACAAAATTAAAGTGAAGAGATTCCAAAAAACGTCCAACTCTAATGAAATAGAGTATGAACAATGGTAAAAAAACTGGAATGAAAGTGAATTAAAGCACGGAACTTACCTGTAGGTCAGATATATGTATATATATATATATATATAAATTAACAAAGTCTAACACCGAGATAGGAAGATTATAAAAAGGACAGTGAGGAGGAGTAGGGTAAAGTCCGAATGTTCGTCCGATTTCAACGGTTCAAACTTCAAACCCTCTCAAACGGTTCTCAAGATCGCTATTGCTGCAGCAAATACCGTCAAAAAAGCGCAAATGCATTGGGTTCATCGTGCTTTGCTCTAAAAAGGATCTTTCAAACCTTGATATGAAAAAAACAACTTGCTTTGCGAACACTTTGTCCAACTGAAATTTTCAAAAGTTCGTACCAAATTCGAAATTAATTTAAAATTTCGACCACGTTTCGAATCTCATCACAAAAGTTCGTACACCCTCTAAATTGAAATTTATTTTTTTGTTTAGCGCTAAAGTTACCTGTGAGCGTTCAAATTTTTTTTAATATAATAGCGTGTTCATTTTTAATGGATTTGATACGTACGTTTTGATACCGGCAGGCCGCAGCCGAGACGGTTCAAGAAACGGTTTGTGAAAAGTACAGAAGTTTTTCGAGAATTTCTTGAGTCCTACTTCAAACTTTAGTCCACCACTCGTAACTTTTGAAAGAATGCACCCAACAACTTCAAATTACTCTCAAACGAAAGAACAAAACATTTTCTACAAAGGTGTTATAAACACATCCAAAAAATTTTTCTGAGAAGTACAGAAATTCTTCGATAAAAATGTTTGATTCGCGTGCCATCGCTAGCGCGAAAGGGTCAACTAAAGTCTTTCGACGGCGCGTGAGTCGTACAGGTTCATTTTGAGGAATTTCTGTACTTTTCAGGAAACTTTTTTGGATGTGTTTATAACACCTTTGTAGAAAAGGTTTTGTTCTTTCGCTTGAGAGTAATTTCAAGTCGATAGGTGCATTCTTTCAAAAGTTACGAGTGGTGGACTGAAGTTTAAAGTAGGACTCAAGAAATTTCTGTACTTTTCACAAACCGTTTCTTGAACTGTCTCGGCTGCGGCCTGCCGGTCCAATTCATAAACTATAAAATCTATACCTGAAAAGATATTAAGGATCATAAACAATGAGAAACTTAAAGAGAAAACGTTGTACGAACAAACGAATTCATATAAATGATTTCTTCAAAACTCCGTACATGTGGACGAAGTAATAACACAAGCCGTTAAAAGATTCGAAATTTAGTACACCTCAGAAACAAACAAAGGGAGAAATAAAACTCTGTAAAATGGCAGCACTACAGCTGTCAACACTCACACAGGTACGACATCGCCTAACACAACAACTTCGTCAACGGAAAAATTTTTAGTCGGCGATGCAAAATGGTAGTCAATTAAGGTGTGACGACTTCATAAACAACTGAAACGCAGGTCATTCACTTGGGCTGTCATTTTTGCTCAAACAGTGATACTTATTTGCGGTGAGTGGCAATTATACAATATTATAAACCAGCAGTTACCACGTGAACCACTTTTCGATGAACTTCAACTCCATATTAGCTTGTTAAAGTAAAATATACTTGGTGTGTACGGAAATTCGAAGTGGACGAATTTTCGCAACTTACCCTAAATAAAGAAGTGTACTAGTGAAAATAATTATCAATGCTTATTATTTCATTTTTTCGCTAAGTAATTCCTCTATTTCAATTCAAATTAATATAAGAGTGAACTGTTTTAAGAAAGAATTTTCTATAATTACGTTTTTTGCATCTTCTTCTCACAGTATCACAAAACTGACAGGACCGGGCGAGAGCGACAGATGAAAGCGAGGTGACAAAAGACTTCGGTAGGAACAAAGAAAATTTCCTCAAATTATCGAGAAGAGCTGAGTTACTGCTTTGGACACAATGAGGAGCTCATGAGGAGTACCGAACACTCCTTGATAAGTATTGAAGAGCACTGAAGAGAACCAAAGATCACCCAAAGATCACCCAAATATCACCCAAAGATCACCCAAAGATCACCCAAAGATCACCCAAAGATCACCCAAAGATCACCCAAAGATCACCCAAAGATCACCCAAAGATCACCCAAAGATCACCCAAAGATCACCCAAAGATCACCCAAAGATCACCCAAAGATCACCCAAAGATCACCCAAAGATCACCCAAAGATCACCCAAAGATCACCCAAAGATCACCCAAAGATCACCCAAAGATCACCCAAAGATCACCCAAAGATCACCCAAAGATCACCCAAAGATCACCCAAAGATCACCCAAAGATCACCCAAAGATCACCCAAAGATCACCCAAAGATCACCCAAAGATCACCCAAAGATCACCCAAAGATCACCCAAAGATCACCCAAAGATCACCCAAAGATCACCCAAAGATCACCCAAAGATCACCCAAAGATCACCCAAAGATCACCCAAAGATCACCCAAAGATCACCCAAAGATCACCCAAAGATCACCCAAAGATCACCCAAAGATCACCCAAAGATCACCCAAAGATCACCCAAAGACCACCCAAAGACCACCCAAAGACCACCCAAAGACCACCCAAAGACCACCCAAAGACCACCCAAAGACCACCCAAAGACCACCCAAAAACCACCCAAAAACCACCCAAAAACCACCCAAAAACCACCCAAAAACCACCCAAAGGCCACCCAAAGGCCACCCAAAGGCTACCCAAAGGCCACCCAAAGACCACCCAAAGACCACCCAAAGACCACCCAAAGACCACCCAAAGACCACCCAAAGACCACCCAAAGACCACCCAAAGACCACCCAAAGACCACCCAAAGACCACCCAAAGACCACCCAAAGACCACCCAAAGACCACCCAAAGACCACCCAAAGACCACCCAAAGACCACCCAAAGACCACCCAAAGACCACCCAAAGACCACCCAAAGACCTCCCAAAGACCACCCAAAGACCACCCAAAGACCACCCAAAGACCACCCAAAGACCACCCAAAGACCACCCAAAGACCACCCAAAGACCACCCAAAGACCACCCAAAGACCACCCAAAGACCACCCAAAAACCACCCAAAAACCACCCAAAAACCACCCAAAAACCACCCAAAGACCACCCAAAGACCACCCAAAGACCACCCAAAGACCACCCAAAGACCACCCAAAGACCACCCAAAGACCACCCAAAGACCACCCAAAAACCACCCAAAAACCACCCAAAAACCACCCAAAAACCACCCAAAAACCACCCAAAGACCACCCAAAGACCACCCAAAGACCACCCAAAAACCACCCAAAGACCACCCAAAAACCACCCAAAGACCACCCAAACACCACCCAAAGACCACCCAAAGACCACCCAAAGACCATCCAAAGACCATCCAAAGACGATCCAAAGACGATCCAAAGACCATCCAAAGACCATCCAAAGACCATCCAAAGACCATCCAAAGACCATCCAAAGACCATCCAAAGACCATCCAAAGACCATCCAAAGACCATCCAAAGACCATCCAAAGACCATCCAAAGACCATCCAAAGACCATCCAAAGACCATCCAAAGACCATCCAAAGACCACCCAAAGACCACCCAAAGACCACCCAAAGACCACCCAGAGACCACCCAAAGACCAAAAAGCGCCACGGAACCATTAAGGCCACAGGGACCAGCAGGGCGGGCTAAGTCTGAAGTCGTCAACAAAATAACAGCGCGAGGTGACGCGGCTGCATCAGACCGTGAGCAAATCCTCGCATGATTTTGGAAGGCCATCAAACAGCGCTGGCAGCCTACGCTTCTGTGACCCGGCGCGGAGCTTTGAGCGATCAACGGATGGGATCCTTGAAGACGTGGGTAACTCCGAGAGTTTTAACGAGGACGTCAACACAGAGCAAGAAGATTGTAAAATCGCCAGGACGACGTGCATATTCTGAGGTGATATTTTTGTTCTGGAGTATTTTTGATGAATGTTAGTTTAAATTTGTGTTATCATTAGTGTTTTCAAAGAAACGTTCGACTACAGATTGATCTCTATTATTATTCTGACCCGTAAAAGAGTTTTCTGCTGAACTCAGCGTGTGCGTTCTATGCTTTCATAATAATGTTCTTCAATCAATGACTATTGAATCTCCTAGCACAGTAAAACAATGCCTACTCTATCAAAATACTTGGCTCAAATTTTATGCCTGATTCCTCTTGCAGCAAGACACAATACGCCCGTCAATGAAGTAAACTTTGGTACCGAATGGTCACTAGAAGCATAACATTGTACTTCACCAAACTCATACTTAGTTCTTCTTCCATTCGCTCTGTAACCTCAAGAATACAACCGAGTTATTTTAGATGAATACGCCTAAAATTCCCTTGCACACCCAGCTCTAAATCCTAAACGAAAGGTTTCAATCACACACGGCTTATTTTTTCTTCTGAAAAGCAAGGTGTCTCTTATATACGCAAAGCCTAAATATGAGACGTTTACTCAGTTTTCGAGGCTACAAAATCAGGAAAACGAGGCACTTGCCACTCGCTGAGAGCGCCGCACGCCTACGTTTGAGCACAGCAGCAAGCAGGTCATCACGCACTTCCCTCAGCAGAGATACGACAGACTCGGTTTGTCCCCTGAAATCGGGCAATTCATTTGCCAGTTAAGAGCTAATGTCATTAGGTCTCCCCTTGTGTGGCAATAATTGGTCATTAAAGCTATCTCAGTCAGCACCCCATCTCGTGCCTTTTATTGCCACACTGGCGGAGAATTGATTGTCAGCTTTGAAACGATTATTGGCTATCAGATATTGAAGTTGAAGACCTGCATTCCAAGATGCAATGGCGTTGGAAATCGAAGTCCGGTTTGCTCAAGCCATCAAGTGAAGAAATAAATTTCGAGCAGTCATTAACTCGCATCTCACGCAAAGAGCGATTTAAACGAAATCAGGGTTTGCAATTGAAATGCAGTTGCTGTTAGATTTGAAAACCTAATTTATGTTACACCAAAGATGGAATGCTAATAAAAAATTTTAAGACCTTTAGGATGTACTGAAATTATAGAATGA
Organism: Morinoia aosen; assembly: GCA_030386875.1. Lineage (NCBI taxonomy): Eukaryota > Metazoa > Arthropoda > Malacostraca > Amphipoda > Talitridae > Morinoia > Morinoia aosen. Next base: position 2,681,811 of record CM059571.1, read on the forward strand.
ATGAACTCTGGACTAAATCTACACACTTCGTGGAGAAAATTTCCTTTGGGATAGAAGTCGTGAATCATCAATTCATGAACGTTGTTGATCCGTACTCAATTATTGTTATAAGAAGCTAAATAGTCGAGTGAAACAGAGCAGAAATTAGATTAAATGTTAGTTTAAGCCTTCCTAATCGCTAAAAAAAGCGTTCCGAAGAGAGGAAGGAGGAAGGCATCATTCAGTATGGACATAAGGGAAAGCTTAATCTATGCAGAAAGGGCATAGAAACAGAAAGTAGAGAAAAAAGTTCATGAGACAAGATAAAAGTTGAATAAGAAAGCAGTTGGTCCTGAAAAACAGGACAGCAGTGAACCGAAAAAAGTTGATTTAAAAAAAACATTTTATTTCAACAAAAAGAAGGCTTACGTAACTTTCAGCTCGGGCCCTCGCATATTTTCCCCTTCGGAGCACTAAGCAATAGAGCACGAAGTCTCACCGAAGACAACATGGGGTCGGTGTTGACCTGGCACATGTAGATGCCCCTGTCGTCGGTCTGGACGTTGCGGATGTGCAGGTTCCAGGTGGTGTGGTCGCGGTAGGTGACGGACACCCGCGGGTTGTGCGTCACCACCTGGTGGTGGATCGCTTGGATCGCCTTCGTGTCTGCCTTCACCCAGCCAACCTGGAATCCAAAATTAGGTAGTCTTTAATAAAATAAAGGTGAAAAGTCAAGATGGGAGGAACCCCGCTCTTTCACCCAGCCTACCTGGAACACAGAATTAAGTGGGTTTTTAATAAAATTAAGGTGAAAAGTCAAGAAGGGAGAGACCCAAAATTAAATAGCATTTAATAAAATGTTTGTAAGAAGTCATGATGGGTTTATCGTGGTGACAAACTGGTGGTGGATCGCTTTCCTGTCTGCATTCACCCAGCCTACCTGGAAGCCAAAATTAGGTAATGTTGAATCAAATGTTGGCTAAAATGATGTTTTATTTCAAACAAGCCTGATACATATAATCTTCACCATTGGTTTTCCCAAATTCCTTATTACTAACACCAGGACGCAATGACGGTTACCCCCGGTCAAGCCGGTACCCATTTCTGACGTTTTGGTAGAATGAGGAATTGTGGCTGAGTTCTCTCTTTCCCCAACGGGAAGAAACACCGGGCAGCATTGCCTGAATTCGAGCTGCCGCCACGTTCCTATTTTCCAACACCTTCCAATCCAACACCATCACTTATTCCCAACTGAGCTTTACCGTTAAATTTAAGCTCTGTAATTCGCTCTAATAAAGAGCCACGTGAAGGTGATGTCCATGCCACTTCTGACATCGCCACCCATGCGACGCAAGGTAAGATCAAGCTTTCATCACGCTCAAAATTTCAAATCATTCAAGTGATATTTCAGGATTCGAGTGGTTCTGCCAAAGTGAACGATACTTTACCAAGTTGAATGTCTTGCTAAAATAGCATGTAAATCAGCGTAAGTTTTTCGAATGCCAGAGCTATGAACTGTTAGCTATATACATGTAATAGCCCACTTGTTGAAAATATGACTATTTTCAAAGATGAAAATACTGCCATGAATTCTTGAGTGACTTTTATACTGATAAAATCATTTAAATTAATAGAATACGGATAAAAAAACACCAATTTCCATGGCACTCGCGTAGTGAATTTCCCCGTTAAGTTTGAAGTTAAATTTCTCGTCATTCTTGACCAGCTTGTGAACCTCCATGACGAAGGTTTTGATGGAGTACAACGGACTCGCAAAACAGTAACGATGTCGGTGGGGTGTCAGCCCACAACAGAGAAGTGAGAAAAAGCAAAATTATTCCCTTCGAATTACTGCTTACGTAGGTCCAGTCAGATCAGCTTGAACGTAATTATTTCTCTACAATGCTACGATTCAAAAAAATTGGCAAAAGGCTCTGTAATGGGCTGCCAGCTGGTAACCCATGCTGGCGAGAGACGTATGCTCATTAATTCAATTCGAAACAAGCGCTTATAAGCGGAATCACTCATCGGGATAACGCGTTAAAACATCGAGTGGCACTAGAGAATTCAACTCAAGAAAGAAGGGGTGAAATTCTTCAGATTAATGCCAACCAGCACGTGTACACTAGTCACAAATTAAAAAAGAGATCCTCACAAAAGAGGGCAGGAGGGAACATTGATGCAAAGCATTCATGGAAATCAAACTATTGACCCAGGCGCGACGCGTATTATAAGTTGGTGATTTTAATTTAGGAAAGAACTCTGATGGAGATAGGCATTATCTGTAAGTTCTTCTCAAGAAATTTCAAGAACCCACATTTTCATAGAATTGACGAACGATTAACGTGATGTTAAACTATCTTCAAATAGCATTGTGTAGAATTTTACTCCTGATCAAAAAGTATACAAATAGCAAGATAATCTGTTTAAGAGAAGTAGTATCCAGTTTAACTGTGATCGCTATGTCACAACACACGAGTAACTATACAGGGTGTTTCAAAAATACACGGCATAATTTCAGGTATGTATTTCCCACATGTAGACAATCAAAATAGTTCATTACAACATATGTCCGGAAATGCTTCATTTCCGAGTTATGGCCTTCACAACATTGAAATTCACCGGAACGTTTTTCTTTCCGCAGGTCGTTGCCGTCAAAGGACACATTAAGAGGGCACTCTGACAGATCATTCCTAGGCGAAGGTTAAATTCAGTGTTGTGTTTGGCGTTCGACTGTGTGTCATGTACACAAATCAGGAGCTGGCAGAGATGCACTTGATCTACGGTAAGGCAGACGGCAATGCTGCGCTGGCTCGTCGTTTGTACCAGGAGAGGTACCCACAGCGACAATGTCCAGATCGGAAGACATTTGTAAGTCTCCATCAGCGTCTGTGCGAGTATGGAAAATTTGACTCTCCTGGATTGGGAAGGGGACGACCAAGATCTACAACTCCAGAAGAACAGGAGGAGATTCTGGAGATTGTGAACAGAACTCCTTCTATCAGCACACGAAGGTTAGCGTTGCAAGTGAATGTTCCCCATACGACTGTCTGGAGACTGCTGAAAGAGTATCAATTGTATCCTTACCATTTGCAACGTGTACAGGCGCTGTCACCAGCAGATTACCCTGCACGAGTTAGGTACTGTCAGTGGTTCTTGCAGCAATGTGCTGCAAATCCGAACTTTCCTGCCTTAGTATTATTTACAGATGAAGCACAGTTCACACGAGATGGCATAACAAATCTCCACAATCAGCATGTATGGGCGTATGAAAACCCAAATGCAACTGTTGTATCTCATCACCAGGTGCGGTTCTCCCTCAACATGTGGGCCGGTATCATTGGTGATCGGTTAGTTGGACCCCATGTACTTGTAAACAGACTTACGGGGCAGGCGTACACAAACTTCCTGGAAAACATCATACCTGATGTTTATGACGACACTCCACTGATCGATCGTCAGCACGCTCACTTCTTGCATGACGGCGCTCCTGCACACTTCAGTCGTACGGCTCGCCGGTACTTGGATCGAAGATTTCCTGATCGATGGATAGGTAGAGGTGGCCCAATTGCTTGGCCTCCACGCTCACCTGATCTGAACCCTCTCGATTTCTACTTGTGGGGCCATTTAAAATCATTGGTTTATTCGTCTCCGGTGCCTGATTTGGAATCCCTTCGGAATCGAATTGTGGCACGCTCTGAGGACATACGCAACATTCCTGGAGTGTGGGATCGTGTTCGCAGGTCAATGAGACATCGATGTGAGGTCTGTATTCAAGCAGGAGGTGGTCATTTTGAACATCTTCTGTAATGGCAACGACCTGCGGAAAGAAAAACGTTCCGGTGAATTTCAATGTTGTGAAGGCCATAACTCGGAAATGAAGCATTTCCGGACATATGTTGTAATGAACTATTTTGATTGTCTACATGTGGGAAATACATACCTGAAATTATGCCGTGTATTTTTGAAACACCCTGTATACGGCCGTCAGCACGAAGGTATCTATCTCGAGACTCCAGCATTTTTTACTCGAGAGTTGTACAGTTGATAAATGTCTCACTATTTCTTGCGGCTTCTGCAGGTGTTCCGCTACATAGCGATGGCAATTTTAGCTTAAGTTAAATAGTTTCATTGTTCAATTCATGTTCCCAATCAATATACTGAATTTAGATTTTAAAATTTAATGGTTTTTCTCGTTGTTAGCAGTCGTACGCATCAACAACCTAATTTTTGCGATCGTTTCCAAAACAGTTGGAAAATTTCAATTAAAATTTCTAAGGAACCACAAACTCTGTCGGTTGAACCCCACCTGTGGTATATCTCTCATCCTGATATTCTCATCCATCATTTAGTTTTGAGTTGCCTTATCTGACGCTCAAACGACAGCCTAACAATGCACTTTAAATCGATCAAATATTTTTTACGTGAGAAAAACTGGATTGCAAAAATCCAAGCACTTAGCTTTCTGGTTTGAAATTCAGCTACATTCAATCATGCAAGAAAACATAGATCACTCGAGCTTAAGAAAAATTCTGGCATGGGGGTCCCACAAATATCCGAAGTCTATGCGAGGGTAATAGCAATGAGGAAAACAAAGGGCAAAATTTCAGAAGATTTTTGCAGGCACCGGCAACATCGGAAGCCAATACGCGCAATCCGGTATTGAGCCTCGATCACACCGCTCAGTGTACACAGGCCTCGAGATGCTCGCGGCTAGACTACATCAAAAAGAGTTTAAGCTATTCATAAGCGTAAATCTTACAAGAGTTATCAGCGAATAGTGAAAATGGATCTACTATTATCGATTTTTTTAATGTTTCAAGCTAAGTATGACCACAATTTCGCATTTAGTATTTTTATAATTCATATTAACGCCTGTCATTTCGAGACAGCACTTTCCTTCATCTAGTCAGGAGGCTAAACTCATTTTTTACAGCAACTTGCAGTAGCAACAGAGAATGTGTGTAAGTTCATCATCTAATCAAACCAATGTAGGAAGCAGAAGACCAGTATTCTGTTTAGATGCAGATAAAAATGGAAGCGCTCCACTTAAAACTGATAAATTTCTAGAAATTTATTCTCACCCCTAATCACTATGACAATATTTTTAACCTCTCCACTCTAGGCTGTCGTGAATTTCGATTAATTACTGACTACAGTAGTGTTCTGATTTAACTTTCGTAATAAACTTTCGCTGCATGAGGTCAACATTTGAGTAGATGGCTTAAAAGTAATGATTGAACCGAAGACTGCGTAATTTCATAGAAAACTAAACTTCTGATGAGAAAAGGAGCATTTTTAAAATCGTGCTCGTATTCGAATTATTCAGGAAAAGATGGGTGTAGCAGTTTGGAATGAGATGTTCTTAAATGGGAGTTTTATGCTTCATGCCTGATCCGTTTTGTATTACGATATAAAAATCAGACTCACACAGCCTGGGGCTTACATCCTGGCAATGGCAGCTAGTCGTGTAACTTTGTTTAAGTCCTGCATGTTGGCCACTTAGTCAATGAGCTGTCTGTCTGAGGGCGGCCAATCTCCAATCTCAGATGAACACTCTAAGACGTGAACCACCGAAGGGAATTTTCACGACGCTGATCGACCAGTAGTCAAAAACTCGATTATCATAAAAATTTAAATAAAACTAAAAACATGATCGAGTAATGTTTGCCATTTTCAACAGTATTTACGACAATTGACTTTAAATGAATTGAACATTCAACTTCAGTTTTACCTGCCGCAGGCAAAGTGTTAAGTGTAATCCCTAGACTTTAGTTTATTAACTAAATAACGCTGCGTATTTTTATTCCACGTTCTAGATATCAATGACCCAATAGCGTGAAGCGAAACGTGAAGCGAAACGTTCAAACTCATGGAAGTTTTTACTTCACGAAGAGCTTAAGCGAGAGTACAACTCGATGTAACTCAAACTTTTAGTTTCGTTTGTTCGTTACCAGAACTTCAGTATCATCCAAAGCTGGAAATCACTCTCCGATTTTCAATCCTTCATTTCTTCCCTCTAGTTTAATGCTAGATGTAAAGTATCTATTATTTGCTGTGGATGTTAAAATAGAAATATCATTTAATATGCTGCAGGTCTGGCATTCCATTTTTCAGTGCAAAATTAATGTTCGATTTAGTGATCTTGGGTGAAAATTAATAACCCAATTACTATGTGATATTTATCAACACTCATTACAATGCTTTCAATGACCTAATTCCTAATTTCAACAAGCACATAAATATCTCGCTTGTAATATTATGTAAATCGTTTAGTTCAGCCACAGAAATATATTACACTTATAACAGAATGCATACAGTTGACAAATTTAATTTTAAACATACATTCTATAAATAGGACATCACTTATGCACCAACCTGGTAAATTTTCCATTACGTTTATAAACAAGGTCTAGCAGGGAAACCCATTTCTTATCTGAGGGGATCCTTAGAAAAAACAGAGTTTTATACAAGGCAAATCGTTGCAGAATATTGCGTGCATAAATTACTGGTCCTCGCACACACAAGGAAGACTGGATGAGTGATGCCTCTTATGTAAAAATTCCCATGCATTGTCGTACAAGGCAGCAAGAAATTCGATATAGAAGAACGATATCGAAGCCAAGCTCTACAAGTGACCTGGCCCGAGGCATCAAATTAGAGTAAGGATGCACTTGCGTGCCATAACCAATAATAAGAATATTACTTGGGACGGGACAGGCTTCTCAGGCTCAATATCTCATTGGTTCCCTCGGCTTGAGCTCTTGTTTTAATGCACTGCCGCAGGCCCGACGCCAACGGCCCGGTGGGATTGGGGGCAGGTGCAACTGCTATTGCAACCCTGATACTGGCCGCATTTTATACTGGAAGCCCAAAACGAGTCTACGGTTGTTGTTCATGTCACTGTCACTAGCTAACTCAGGGAGTTCTTAGGAATATAAGTTTGACACTTTGAACGTAATTGGTTAAACTGAAGTTTAAAATTCAACTCAAATTTAAAGTCAGCTGTAGTCGGCACTTCTGAAAACAGCCAACATCGACTCGATTGTTCCTTCATTTAGTTTTGATTAAGTATTTACGAAAATTGAGATTGTGACTACTGGTCGGTCAGCAGCATTATGGAAATTCCCTCCGTAACCCTCAGTACTCACACATAACTCAGTCATAAAAATAATTCAGAATCTGACAAACCAGCACTGGTACGAAAAATAGCTATACGAGCCATCAGTAAAATAAGATTTTCTAAAAAGTTGCGTTTTAATACTTGCAAAACACTGCAGCATATTGATAAATATGAAAACCGTTTTAGCATGCAGGAAAAATGATGTAGAGAAAAGTATTGGAATTAAGGGAGAGTGCCGATTGCGTTCTTCAATTTTTCATGTTTTTGCGCAATTTGTTGTGTTAAAAATATAAATTTGCTATAACTTTATTATATTTTCATGTGCTCCACTTTTTTAACTCAAATTATTTCACAAATGTTACAGAGTAACTCTTTGTCGACGCTATAATATTTAGAAGACGATTACACCAAGCACTGCCAAGGCAAGTATCGTGCGAAACGGTAATCTCGCTCCAAAGTAGAACTCAGAATCCGGTACGGAGGAAATTTGAATTATATCTAACAGCTGAAATTTCAGGAGCTAATGTACTTTAACATAGCCAGAGGATGTTACTTGAGGAACGATTTTCTTGGCAAAACTAAAGATTTCTTGTAACCTGAGGAAAGATTTTTCTGGCAAAACCTCAGCGAACAGTTTTCTTGGAACCTAAGTCCGAGTTTCCAGTTAGCCATCCAGGTTTCCATGTTTGCTTCAGCCGAGCCACTTAGTGCATCCCTCAGGAGCCCCGGTGTTTGTCTCGAGTGTTTGCTTCTATTAAAAATCTCGCATCGAGCCGGTATGAACACCCTATTTTTATAATTGGTTGTGTTTTGTACAGCGAATGGGGTCTACGTGCCTGGAAGCAACTTTGCAATGTCTCTCGATTTGGCCAAGCCTTAATTGGATTTTAGTGAACTGCAGGAAAGCAGCGGCCGTACACTTCTGAATTATATTAAACAGTGACCATAGCTCATTGGGGGATAAATATTATTATAAGTCGGTTTTCTGGAACAAATGAATTCCCTCTGTCAAGTATATTCAGAACGAAAATCAACTCTTGTACGTTACATTTTGGACATGAATAGAAAACTGCGTTTCATGACTTTTACGTCAGCATCAGTGCAGGAAAATGGAGAAAATGTGATTCAAATTCTCAGAAAAATTCAATTAGTAACAATAAAAATTGAAGACTTACAAAATACGATGTATCCGAACATTTGATGGCTCTCACGCAGGTAGAAGCTTTTGAATTTCGCATAGAATACAAAAGTCAAGTCTCATGACTATGTGTTAGTTTAGACACGACGTGTTGAGATGCTCTTATGCTATTGGGTCGTCCAAATAAGTTTACAGTACGACACATCGCATGCAACACAATACGATGCAATGTAGGGTTCAAAATTCCACGAATTGTCCTGAAAAACTCATCACAAGTGAATGCAAATTCCAATTTTCACTCGTATAAGTTTACACCTTGATTCCACTTACGTTATTATTCATTGATTCAATTTGTATGTATTCAAAGTATTTGTACGTAAATTTGCGCATCCCTATATTCTTATACCAAGTGCTTTGTTCTTTTCATTTCAGTCATGTATTCACAATTATCTATCCAGCAGACGAAGTGCGAGTGATAGGATAACGACTGACCAGCATTTGAAAAAGCTTTTTTCACAACGGTATGTAAATACGAGAACACTGCATGCATTTTTCAAGACCTTATTCCTACTTCAAACGTATGCAAAACGAATTTACAAGAGCAGTGAGTTGCTTTGAAGCATTTTGCATTTAAAGGCTAATTCTAACGTTAATTTCACAAGAAATGCTTGTTTTCGAATGCAGCTAAGCACTCTAAAATTGAACTCGGATGCAGGACGCACGGAATTTTTGCCCGATTCGCCCACACGTGCGGCGGTCGCTACGCACTCCATTTGTTATGCGGTCCTGCAAAGGATAATGAAAAGTTCCAAAGCATTTCCTGCACATTTTCTCTCGTTCTCGCAATCTTTAGTAAAATCCTCACCAGCTTACAAACAGTGATATACGGGTTGGGTTATTCTTGCGAACAAATTATTTCGTTCAACTTTCTCATGACTGGAAAAATTTCGTCATGTTTTCAGCGATATTTCGGTGCTCACCCTTTTGGAAACTCTGTTTTGTGAATGCGCACTTTTGAGCGAAAAATAAAAGGTAGAAGAGACGAGGTGTTTACTTCAGGCGGGAGTAAATCGAGCGGACACAAAAGTGGAGAAGAAGGACGGTGTTTGTTGCGTAAATGGACAACTTTTGAGGCGACATCGCGGCGCGGCCGCTCGCAGATCTGCGCGTAAGAGGCTTAGTTCGCAGCGCCGAGTGGGGGTCGGAAGAAAGAAGGCAAAGCATTTGCACCAGCGCAAAGTGGTTAAAACTGGACCAAAGTAAAATGAATCGCCGTTAAACTATGTATCTATGCATGGGAAATGTGCAGTGTGCTGCTCCAAAATGGTTTTAACGAACTGGTTCTAATGGACTCAAAATAGCGTGAGTGATGTTGATTTGAATAAAGTGATGAATATCTAGGTAAACTGTGTCAATATTTTGTGGTTTCAATGGGCTCAAATTAGCGTGATGTGATGCTAATTTGAATAAAGTGATAAATATCTAGGTAAACTGTGTCAAAGTTTTGTGAAACACAGGGCCGTGTGTTACTGAATTCACATGTTACAACCGTTAACTGATGATGGTTGCGCAGCGTAATTCAAGTTAAATTCAAGTTAACACGTTGAGCAGCTGTAGGTGAGGTGCCAGTCACCGATGTCATAAAAAAATACGGGAGTACAAGATGTGTGCAAGTTGGTGCCAGAGCTGAAATCGTTACCTGAAACTGCCAACGAGATCAGGTAGCACCATATTTAGCTAGAATCATTAACACGCTGACTGCGTATAGGGCCACATGTATCCAACAAGGTAAATTGTTCATTCACGTACCGCTATAAATGAATTGCATTTCATATGTTTCGTGGCCTATTTAAAAAGTAACTTATCATACAGGGTGAAATATTACCGTGCAAATGTATTTATATCTGAGGGATAACATTGTTTTCGAGAAATGCAGTCGATTTCCCAGTTCTGTTACTTACAACTTAAATAAAACCAGGTGTTAACCACCGCGGAAACGTCGTAAAAGTGTTAATTAAACAATTAATTTAATTAAACAATGAATTAAACAAGTTGCAACCGAGCGTTCCCGAGTCCACCGCTGGAGTCGGCTGGGACACACACCCCCTCTGGAGGCAGCTGCTCGTGTTGCAAAAGATTGCACTTTCCGTTCAAAAGCCGAAGACTCTAGACTTAGAAAGTGATCAGCCGAGACTTAGGAAAGTTAAAAAGCTCTCGACAAAACAGGATTACGGCGAAGGAATCCTGTTCAGAGCTGCGCACAATGGTATGCTGCGCTGCTTGATAAGACACCGTGGAGCCGTGCTTGCGGCTTTGTAGGCAGCTGCTTAAAGGAGAATTTCCAAATAAATTAACTTGATTTTTATTCTTTAAATACCGGTTTACTTTCAAATTTCATAATATCAATCATGTTTGTGGTGAAAGGCATTTAGAACTTTTTATTGGCATATGCCTTCGTGTCAACAAACTGGCAGCCTGCTCTTCATAAAACATTTACCAGCAGCCAACACAGTAAACGATGCGTGTTTTTCAACTTGCGGTGCCTGGAAAATATCAAAATTTCGCCCCGACCAAACCTCTGGCCCCAGCAAAGTCCAGGTAACATCTGCAATATTATTCGTACAGAGCTCAATCCGGGTTCTAAACTGCAGATCAAATTCGTCCGGAATAGTGCCATGAAGAAACAAAGTTGCAATACTAATCGTACGAGTCTGCAGGTTTTAATGCTCCACGCGAGTCGAGGAGCACCGCTAGAAATCCGATCCAATCAAACTTTGAGCCTATCTGAGGGTTCTGTGAGGGGACACAATGCTATTCCTTCGAGGCGTTAGGCCCAAGCCGAGAGGATGCGGGTGCAGCACACACGGGTAATCGGGCCGACGCAAATACTGTTTGTTCGAGGCAGCGAGCGACAGGATCTCTGCCAGTTGCTGTGCACACTGATGCTGCTCCTGCTGCTGCTGCTGCTGCTGAATCAGACACTAGTTGGACTAACTGAAGGGCTGCTGCACTAACTGGATATCTGCTGCACTAACTAAAGGGCTGCTGCTCTAACTAAAGGGCTGCTGCACTAACTCAAGGGCTGCTGCACTAACTCAAGGGCTGCTGCACTAACTCAGGGGCTGCTGCACAAACTCAAGGGCTGCTGCACAAACTCAAGGGCTGCTGCACTAACTCAAGGGCTGCTGCGCAAACTCAAGGGCTGCTGCACTAACTCAAGGGCTGCTGCACTAACTCAAGGGCTGCTGCACAAACTCAAGGGCTGCTGCACTAACTCAATGGCCGCTGCACAAACTCAAGGGCTGCTGCACTAACTCAATGGCCGCTGCACTAACTCAATGGCTACTACTCAGATGCATCTGTCAATTCTCTCAGTTGCTGGAGTTGAGAAATTTTTCACGGCTGCTATAGCAGCTGCAACATTTGTAGCGCTGAAGCTCCTTTGCTGAAGCATCCGTAACTCCTCAACTCTGTCTTGCACTTAGGTTGTGAACGCATTATGAAATGAGCTTTCAGCACAGGTTTTACGAGATAAACTTAAAAGTTAGTTCAAGTCTTCCTAACCACAATCACCGGTTGCATTCGTCAGACGCCTGCAACTCTCTCAGAAAAATAAATTAGGGAAAGGGAAGACAGTGGCAGAAAGATTGACGAAATTTGATCCACTGTAAAAAATGCAGTCCAGCATCTTCGATGGTCGCCAACCTGGAAACTCTCTGTTTAAATTCCGTGTGTTCTCAATGTCACATGAACAAGAGACAAAGCTGAACTCCAGTGGCAATGAGTGGGTGTCATCAATCAAAAAAAGTAACAAGCAGGCTGAAGTGATGGAATGTAGAAAAGAAAAATACAAAGCAAATAAAACCGTGTTTTTTTTGACGAAACTTGTGTCGCGTGACATCAATTTCATAACTTCAACGAGTGAGAAATAGACAAAAAAGAGGATGAAGAAGTCTACGCAGTTGAAGCAAAGCAAGTACTTCATTTTAACAACATTTTTGACTAATTAAGCTATTTTCTTGAATCTATTTTTCACAGTAAATTGATGAGTAGAGATGCTAGCTATTTCCTCTATCCGAGAAAGGCTCCGGAATTCTGAGTCGCCTTCGGAGCGTTAAGAAAAAAAATACTCCACTACATTTCTTTCAACATACCTGCAAATAAATAAAATGCGAGACAGTGAGCATTTACGCAAACCAACAATTAGGAGTTAAACAACAAACTATCTCGAGGAGGCCTGAGCGAAATCGTTTCTCCTAGAATTGGTCACCGACTTCGCCTGAACTTCTCCCCTCGATCTCCGCTGTCAATTCCGCCTAATGCCTTTTTATCGTCCGACAGACTCCTAATCGAGCACTTTTATTAGGAACTTCCAGGATGTCTTTAGGAACTCCAGCGCACCACTTCAGACTCTGTTTGTGTGAACGCTAAAAAAAAGTTAACTGTTTTAATGAGAACTGAGGACGTCGAGTAGAGGCATCTTTGTTTGGGGGAGTTCCGAGGTCGGGCTGGGTAATTAGAGACTCTTGATAAGCGAACTTTTCGGCAGTCGAATAAATATTCCCGTGCTTTATTTCATCGTGGAGTGGAGGCTACCGCCTGATGACAGGGGTTGAAATAAACGGGAAAAATATTCAATATGAACGTGAGTAATTATGCAGTACAAAACGCTTGTTATATGCAGTACGTTTGTAATTATGCATTATAAAACGTTGGTTACGTGCAGAACGTTTGTAATTGTGCATTACAAAACGTTAGTTACCTGCAATACGTTTGGAATTATTCATAACAAAACGTTGGTTACAAGCAGAACGTTTGTAATTATGCATTACAAGACGTTTTTCATATGCAGGGCGTTAGTAATTAGGTATTAACAAAGAGTATTGAAATAAGATGTTAAGCTACTGAACTTCCAAAGGATTGAAATTCTGTGGGTGTATTGGAATATACTGGGTAACTTTGAGCAATGCTCATCTTAATTGTTATCACAATCCACAGTACAGCAGCAGTTGCTAAGTATGGAGCGTATAGTACCTTGAATTAAGGAGGTATCAATAAAAGCATAGCATGCACAGTTTTACTACTGCACTCTATAAAAAAAATTCTTCCATGTTGCAACTGCCTCTTCACATCAGGATAGAATCTATGTCAGTCAGACGCCGAAGTGAGCTGGTTTTCCTGACCCTGTTGCACACGAGCTGCTATAATACAATACTGATGTTAATTAATGCTTCAAATTTATTCAGGATAGGTCAATAGTGTCAAGCGACTCATGTTCAGATCTTATGCCAGACCACGGCTCGATCCAGTCACCACATTCTACTTGAAATTCCGTTCGGTATATTTTTTTAGACGTAATTGCTTTCACTAGAATTTGTCTCCGTTTATTGAAAAACTACTCGTTATCGAGAATTAAAAGCTTCTGGAGAACTATTTATCAGGTGAACAGCGATGTTTTCTTTGCTTAGCCTCGGATTTTTCCACTGATGCAAGAAACACCTGCATATTTTGAAAATCATGTAAAGATATTTATTACCAATAAGAAGAAATCTTTTCCCAGTCTCAAAAATCGTTAGACTCAAACGTATCTTTCAAGGAAAACCGAAACTAAATTAAAAACTTGAACAAACTCAACTCTTTCACTGACTCTCATTGCAAACACAAAATAAAAAGGGCTTCTTTTTGAACAGATGAGAGAGAGCTACATTTCTAAGCTGAAGGAATCTTTTCATAACTAAAATCACACCCGGACAGCTGCATGCCAGCAGCAACCGAGTCCGGGCGCTGCCGGCAGCAACAACAGCCACTGCGGATTTACATAGAAATTGAATAGGGGGCTTAAAGTTACGACGTGCTTTGATATGGGCGTGTTTTATTGGCGCTATTTTGTGTTGTTTGTAGCATTGACCGGGCACCGGTTTACGAGAGCTCAAGTGAGGCATCTTTGGCTGGTTGGCAGCCCTTCCCAGCGCCGGATTTTGGAGAACTGCAACCAAAAATATTGGGACATGTTTGAAAATATGCTGCGCTTTCTGACAGGCAAAGTCCTGCTCCTATTCCTCTTCCTCCTCTCCCGAGAATTGCTTGTTTTTCAGTCCAAGAATTCACTTTTGAGCCCTCGATGTTGCGTTGGTATTTTTCAGCGCAACTCTGTCAAAAGAATGAACTCAAACCGAAAGGAAATCAAATCAATGAACAGCCGACGGGCAGAGTTTGATTTTCGCGCATTGATGGAGCACAGAAACCTGATGAGGCTGTTAGCAATATTTGAAGTAAGAATTCATTTTACTTGAATAAATACAGTAACTAAGGGAATCTTTTTATAATAAAGTATTAATAGCATACGGAAATCTTTTATAATAAAATATTAAAAATGACCAATACATGAATATTTTCGAAATTATATCGTTAAAGAAAGACGTGGTCTTCAGACACTGGAAAATGGCGATTGTGATCCAGTGCCAAGCGTCGCGCGATTCAGAAGATATATTCAGCTTAGAAAATGAAGGTGAAGTGCAAACACTCCTCATTCATTGACTATTGATTGATTTGGGAGCGCTACTGGTTGCATTACTACCATAACCGATACTTGTGTCTATGTCTGATGTGTTCTATGCCGCACGTCAGCTGCAGCACGTCAGCTGCAGCACGTCAGCTGCAGCACGTCAGCTGCAGCACGTCAGCTGCAGCACGTCAGCGGCAACACATCAGCGCGTCAGCTGCAGGACGTCAGCACGTCAGCGTGTCAGCGTGTCAGCGTGTCAGCGTGTCAGCGTGTCAGCGTGTCAGCGTGTCAGCGTGTCAGCGTGTCAGCGTGTCAGCGTGTCAGCGTGTCAGCGTGTCAGCGTGTCAGCGTGTCAGCGTGTCAGCGTGTCAGCGTGTCAGCGTGTCAGCGTGTCAGCGTGTCAGCGTGTCAGCGTGCCAGCGTGTCAGCGTGTCAGCGTGCCAGCGTGTCAGCGTGTCAGCGTGCCAGCGTGCCAGCGTGTCAGCGTGTCAGCGTGTCAGCGTGTCAGCGTGTCAGCGTGTCAGCGTGTCAGCGTGTCAGCGTGTCAGCGTGTCAGCGTGTCAGCGTGTCAGCGTGTCAGCACGTCAGCGTGTCAGCATGTCAGCACGTCAGCATTTCAGCACGTCAGCACGTCTGCTGCAGTAAGTCAGCATGTCAGCACGTCAGCTGCGGCACGTCAGCGTGTCAGCATGTCAGCACGTCAGCTGCGGCACGTCAGCGTGTCAGCACGTCACCACGTCAGCTGCAGCACGTCAGCACTTCAGCTGCAGCACGTCAGCACTACAGCACGTCAGCTGCAGTAAGTCAGCACGTCAGCTGCAGTGAGTCAGCACGTCAGCACGTCAGCTGCAGCACGTCAGCACGTCAGCTACATCACGTCAGCTGCAGCACGTCAGCACGTCAGCTGCAGCACGTCAGCACGTCAGCTGCAGCACGTCAGCACGTCAGCTGCAGCACGTCAGCACGTCAGCTGCAGCACGTCAGCTGCAGCACGTCAGCACGTCAGCTGCAGCACGTCAGCTGCAGCACGTCAGCTGCAGCACGTCAGCTGCAGCACGTCAGCTGCAGCACGTCAGCTGCAGCACGTCAGCTACAGCACGTCAGCTACAGCACGTCAGCACGTCAGCTGCAGCACGTCAGCTGCAGCACGTCAGCACGTCAGCTGCAGCACGTCAGCTGCAGCACGTCAGCACGTCAGCTGCAGCACGTCAGCTGCAGCACGTCAGCTGCAGCACGTCAGCTGCAGCACGTCAGCACGTCAGCTGCAGCACGTCAGCTGCAGCACGTCAGTACGTCAGCTGCAGCACGTCAGCTGCAGCACGTCAGCTGCAGCACGTCAGCACGTCAGCTGCAGCACGTCAGCTGCAGCACGTCAGCACGTCAGCTGCAGCACGTCAGCACGTCAGCTGCAGCACGTCAGCTGCAGCACGTCAGCACGTCAGCTGCAGCACGTCAGCACATCAGCTACAGCACGTCAGCACGTCAGCTGCAGCACGTCAGCACGTCAGCTGCAGCACGTCAGCACGTCAGCTGCAGCACGTCAGCACGTCAGCTGCAGCACGTCAGCACGTCAGCTACAGCACGTCAGCACGTCAGCTGCAGCACGTCAGCACGTCAGCTGCAGCACGTCAGCACGTCAGCTGCAGCACGTCAGCACGTCAGCTGCAGCACGTCAGCACGTCAGCTGCAGCACGTCAGCACGTCAGCTGCAGCACGTCAGCACGTCAGCTGCAGCACGTCAGCACGTCAGCGTGTCAGCACGACAGCTGCAGCACGTCAGCTGCAGCACGTCAGCACGTCAGCTGCAGCACGTCAGCACGTCAGCTGCAGCACGTCAGCTGCAGCACGTCAGCACGTCAGCTGCAGCACGTCAGCACGTCAGCTACAGCACGTCAGCACGTCAGCTGCAGCACGTCAGCACGTCAGCTGCAGCACGTCAGCACGTCAGCTGCAGCACGTCAGCACGTCAGCTGCAGCACGTCAGCACGTCAGCTGCAGCACGTCAGCCCGTCAGCTGCAGCACGTCAGTACGTCAGCTGCAGCACGTCAGCTGCAGCACGTCAGCACGTCAGCTGCAGCACGTCAGCACGTCAGCTGCAGCACGTCAGCTGCAGCACGTCAGCACGTCAGCTGCAGCACGTCAGCACGTCAGCTACAGCACGTCAGCACGTCAGCTGCAGCACGTCAGCACGTCAGCTGCAGCACGTCAGCACGTCAGCTGCAGCACGTCAGCACGTCAGCTGCAGCACGTCAGCACGTCAGCTACAGCACGTCAGCACGTCAGCTGCAGCACGTCAGCACGTCAGCTGCAGCACGTCAGCACGTCAGCTGCAGCACGTCAGCACGTCAGCTGCAGCACGTCAGCACGTCAGCTGCAGCACGTCAGCACGTCAGCTGCAGCACGTCAGCACGTCAGCTGCAGCACGTCAGCACGTCAGCGTGTCAGCACGACAGCGTGTCAGCACGACAGCGTGTCAGCACGACAGCGTGTCAGCACGTCAGCGTGTCAGCACGTCAGCGTGTCAGCACGTCAGCGTGTCAGCACGTCAGCGTGTCAGCAAGACAGCAGCAGGGAGGACGTCAGCCACCACTCAGCTGTCACGCAGAAATTAACCTCCCCGCGTACGCTACAACTGCCCTCAAAAAAACGCAATAATTTTGCGGGTGCTCCGTCCCTGCACGCCGGCAGCGGCGACGGAATGTTATGTGTTGTGCTCTGGGTGCGGAAATACTCGTGTATCTCATACTGCTAAAACACTTTGACCGCTATTGATTAACCTCAAGCTCAATATTCAATTTAATTAGAGCTGTAGAATGTTTATGCTGTTGCTGCTGTCTCAACATTTTGACTGCTATTGGTTACACTGAAGTTCAATATTTAACTTAAATTTAAAGTCGATTGTTGTTGCTTTAGAATATTCATGCTGCTGCTGCTGCTGCTGCTGCTGCTTTAACACTTTGACCGCAAGTGATTAAACTAAAGTTCAATATTCAACTCGAACTAGAATCCGATTGTTGCAAGCAATTTCGAAAACAGCAAACATTAACTGAGTCATGTTGTCGTTCAGATTTTATTAATAATTCATAAAAAAATTGAGTTTGTGACTACTGGTCGGTCAGCAGCATTATGAAAATCCCCTCCGTCGCCACCGGTGGCGCACGTTGAGGTCAAAGTGTGAATTCTATTCACTGTAAATATAACATAATTTGCGACTGTGCCTTGAAAATAGAATATTTTAGAAGCATTTCACTGGATATGAACATGGTTACGACGAAAGGAAATGGTGTATTCCGAAACTGATATTCAAATCATTCTATTTAATTTTTATTATAACTTGCCAAGCGTTTTATAAATTTCAGAAAATCCAATAGTTTTCACTACAACGTCTTCTTCCATTGTCACATCCTTTGTAGTTCAGCTGTGACCTTCCTACCCGCACCAGAAATTAAATTAACTGCGTTAATGAAGTTTTGCAATTTCATTCCCTTGACTTTGCATCTATCAAAAGTTTTACCAGATGATGACCACAATATTCTTCCTTGTTCCTTCAAGTGAAATTTCTCTAAATCATAAAATATTTTGTAGTTTGAGCAGCATAAAGAGATGTACGGCCCTATCGTCGAGACACACACTAACTGGATGAGTTTCTTTAGCGACATTTGTTGAACACTTATGTTTGTAACATTTATTTGACTCACATGATCTTTTCATTGCTGTAAATATTTGCATGCCAATAATTCTATTAAATTAATTCAATTATTATGTTTTTTAACCGATAACTGATGTCCCTCGAACTTTAAAACTTAGAGAAAATATTTTTTTCTGGTAATCTTTTACGAGTTTATTGCGATTCAAATACTGATATAACTAAGGATAAAATCACAGCCTGAGACAATAGGATGCCGCTGACCTATCAGTAGATAGAAAATATGCAAAATTTGGAATAGCATAAATTCGCGTTCGTACAGACTCTCAAAATTATACTTCCATGAACTAAAATGAAAAACTTGTTTCAACACTAATCGTTATTCTGCCTAGGATTCCTGAGAAAAAAAATCATTATGATTCTGAAATTTTGTCAAGTGTTGCTTCCAGTTTGTTAATTCTGGTGCATTTGTAGCTTTCACTACACAGTTCTTTTCTACTCGGCTAGTTTCCCTTCACCATCCCTTGTAACCGAATTATTTATGCAGTATACTTATAAAACACCTACCTCATTTGGAAAATGTAGCCAGCTAATTTATTAGTATAAGGCTCGAATCCATTTGAGATAAACTGTCAAAATAAATTAATACATCTTCTTGTCAACTTAATGGAAGCTAAACTTCTTCCTGTAATTCAAAGTACCGATACACCTAACATATTTCCTCCTAAGCCCAAATAGAAGTTAAATTTTTCGCAAGATTCAAAGGACATTACAAGGGACTAATATTTCAGTGGACTAATATTCCAAAGGACTAATATATTTTATAAGACTATTTCAAAAAACTAATAGTTCAAAAGCTAATACTTAAAACAACTAATACAATAGGACTAATAACTAATACATTGATACTTAATAGAATCTAATTTTCTCAGCGAGCTACAAAGAACGGAGCAGCCTGAGACCCAACGAGGGAACCGACCTTGTACTTGCCGAGGTGCTTCACGATGCAAGTGAAGGTGATGTCGCGTCCTCTAATGACCGTGATGTTACCCACTCGGTCCATGAAGCTCGGCATCGGCGTGTCCGGGTCGTGCTGGCCTGCAGAACGTCAATATGGGGTCAATTGGTGACAATGATCTCTTTACATTAACATTTTGTGGCGAGTCATTTTTTTCCATCAATATTGTATCAACTGGAGACAGTGATCTCAATCCACTAAAATTTTGTGAACTGACGACAGTGGGAATTTTCTTCGTGTTTTAAGAGCCCTGATTCGATAAGTTTGTGCAAGTCTTCCAGAAAACAGTAACGGTGTTCCCAAGAGAAGGAGGAGGCACGAGTTAGTATGGAATTAAGGAAATAGGGAATCTACGCACGGGGTGTGCCCTTATACCCCACACTTATTTACAGCAAGATTACGAGAAGATATTAGACTGGCGAGCAAATTGATTGATACAAGTAAAATTTTTAAATTAAACAAAGTTCAAACAAACAAATGAGAAAACATTTAATTTAAGTAACTTGTGTGATTGAACAAATGGTTTGCCTTAACTATTACTTAAAAATTGAGATCAAAAACCCTACAAATTGCAAAATTCAGCAATCGAGAGAACAGCGCACCCGAAAAGAAGAATATGAAAAGTTCCGGTAGCAATCACGTCAACGATAATATTACTCTGGAAATCTGAGCCCCTTGCAGCATGAGTAAACATCACACGGAGAGGTATCGAAAAGTGACATAGCTGGTGCAAATATCTTCATCAATAAGAAGAAATTACGAAGAATGTCTGAAATTAAGCACTGAAGGAAAAGACGAAAAAGAGCAAAGTAGATCTCCGATAGCCTAAGCTTATTTTGAACAATAAATTCATTATTCAAAACTGGCCTCTGAAAGTCTTTAAAAAGCCTGGTGTCGCTTCACTGAACAATGCAATCCACTCATTCAGAAGTACAAGATCGGCGGTTCACTAGAACTGACTTTTCAATTGGTAAATGGCAGCAATTAGGCTAACTAGGAGCAGCCAGCTAATGAATTTCTCCAACGCGGTAGCAAGAAAGTTAACTAAAAAAGCCCGGCACCCGAAGAACATGCTTGAGAAACTCGTCGCTCAAGAGGAAAATTGATCAAAATACGCGCTGGACGCGAGCTTTCTTTACAGCCTTAAAATCTTCTCCATACAGGAAGCTTGTTTAGAAGCCCGTTTACGGGAAATCGTTCAAGGAACACGCTTTCAAGAGCGAGCACTCGGCTCAAGCCCGTGGCATTTCTCGAGAGTCCTCCAAAAATCTGTTGCCCGGGAGAGGGAGCAAGTACCTCGTAAACCACCGGTCGTGATTCCTCATTTGGCTGCAAAATTCATGCGTGCTGCCACTGAAATTTCCCTCCTCATTCTCATTAAAAAGTTAATGAGCTTTCATCTTGCTCACAATCGCGCACTCGAGTCGTTCTTAATGAAAGTCTCACTACTTACAACAGAGCCTTTTGAGATGTGCTCGTGTAGGTTTCGTACGTTCATTAAGTTTCTTATTTATTCATTTATAGATGAATCGCTTTCAAATGATGAATATATCGCCAATTAACAATAAAGTTCAATTAAATCTGTGCATAATTGCTGGAACTTTAGATTTAGAAGAAGCTTGAATTACTGCTTTTGTTCATTTGTTACTTGATAACTTGCCTCAGCACCTACATCCTCAAGAACGTGAGCGTGGCGTTCGCATAAAGCAATCATACTTCACTCTATCACCGACGTCAAAAGTGAAGCTCCTGCATAAAACATTAATGTTCAATTATAATACAAAACATATTCCGCTGTCATCCAATGGCAGCATATTTTCAGCAAGTTTGCTTAGTTTTTAGCTATTCCTTTAAAAAATGGGATAGTAACTTAGTAATTTTTTAACCATTATTAAGTGTTATAGTGCGAAACTCTATACATCACCAATTAAACAAATATAGAAGGTATGCATGTATCATTGTGGGCAATCTCTGACGGTTTTTGTAATATTTATTTTTAGTTCCATGTAGGGCATCTCTGACGGTTTTGTCGAGCTGCATCTACATGCACCAGTGCTTATGTGTGCGCGAGAGTGTGTGGATGTGTGCATGAGTGTACATGTGAATGTGTGAGTGTACAGTATGTGTATATGAGTGCGTTTATGAATGTAAAATAATGTGTGGATGCGCATCAGAGTGTGAGTGTGTAAGCGTGCATACGTACGAGGAAAATCGAATCAAATTCTGAATAGAAATCGATCTAACTGTAACGAACTGATTGACAGCATTATTGGACGAACATAAATGTAGAAAGTTATGACAAGCGCATTAGTAAAATATTGGCCTAGTGTCTATAAACCATCAAAACAGGATACATATTTGTGAAATGCTCATTAAGTACTTCATTCCTTTTCAGAAATTTGTTTTCCAAACCGGTTATTTATGAACACTTTCTTCCTCTCGATACAAATGCCCTGGCATATAAAGTTGTACAGCAAACCGACCGCTGCATGCATCTGTCGATATTTCAAATTAATCCACATGTATAAGTGATCGAGTCAAGCCCCACAAATAACTTCAAAGCTGAGTGACTGGAATTCAGCGATGTCTGTGTTACTAATTTCTGGAATCTTCGGCGGCAATTGGAATAGTTAAGTCGTGCTTGGGTGCACAAGCTGCCAATATAGTGATGGCATCCTGAGTTGCCACCTGCGGCACCGCTGATGGCAGGCCACATCTCGAGGAGTCGTGGCATCCAGAGCTGCCATCTGATCCTTTGATCAGTCAATCATCACACATTGTTGAAGACTCGCCCGAAATTCTCTAATTATTTCCACATCAGAAGGCGACCGCTGCCAATGGACTGATGTTGCTGATCGCTGCATTGCAATTCACTGAGGATAGAAAATATTCCTGCAAGCAAGCCTGTTTTAGTCGGTAATTTTCCTAAATTTTTTAACAGGCTTTCAACTAGCTTCTCTAACAAACTAAATTTTTACAAACCTAGTTTTTGTTCAACTAGGTTTAATTAAAATCCCGACTTACAAATTAGTCCGAGCAGAAGATGCTCCTCAGAATCCTTGCGAAAGCGATGCCGTTTCACAACAAAATGATTCTATAGAAGATTCGAACATGAACCCGAGTTGTTTTTTCGCTTTGAATGCTATCACGGAACTGACGTTAGCAGATCAGTAAATGTAGCAGCGTATTCTGACGCTCATTGATCTCGTCCCGAACTGGCGACGCATTCTCGAAAAATCGCTGAACGCGATTTGTGCAAGCGAGAGATCAGTCAGGGGCAATGATGATTAGAAGCGCATGTAGGGAAATACTCTGAAATGAAGTAACCACTTTTGAGCCAGAAGAGAGGATCAATGGCAATAATCATTAGAATTCAGGGGCAAGATCAGGAGCAACGATCATTAGAAGTGCATTTAAGGAAAACTCTAAAATGAATTAATACATTTCAGATCCAGAACACAAGATCAGGGGCAATAATCATTTGAAGTGCATATAGTGAAATACTCTAGAATGAATTAACCCATTTCATAGCCAGAAGGGAAGATCAGGGATGATAATTATGATCCAGAAGACAAGATCAATGGCAATAACCATTAGAAGTCAGAAGCAATAATAATTAGAAGTGCATATAGGGAAATACTCTAAAATGAATTAACCCATTTCAGAGCCAGAGGACGAGATCAGGGACTCGAAGACGGGACGGTAATTGGATATTGAGCGAGTCCGAGCACGGCGACTTGATCGAATTAACGCTTCACGCGAGGCTGGGCGCTCGGATGAGGGAGGAGAATGGTGAAGGCCATCGGGGTGTGATTGTGACGCGGCTGATGGTGGCAATGAAATTACACTGATGATGAGTTGCAGATTATTGTGATGAACTGTGGGGCTGTAACGACGAGTAACTAGCAGGCCGTACTTGTATGGTCTCGATAGGAGCGCTTCAAACAATTTATTTACCAGAAGCGATACAGAAGTAAACTGTTTCCTCAGTCTAGTACAATGGTCAAATTTGAGTTTAGCTACTTATGCGCACGAATAAGTTCAGTGACTTCTAGGGCATCCGACTACTAACGCTATTCTAAGGAGTGCAATTATGTTATACCATGTTTTAACATAATTATTTAACATTATTTAACAATGCTTTAACGTTGGAATAGCGTTTTCACAATTCAAGTGGTTTGCACAGCTCCACGCGCTTCGATTTTTCTTTGAGGTGAAGTACGAATACACGGGATGACGATACAAAAAACAATTTGCAAGAGCATACAAGGCTCCTGGAATCATGCGCGCCCAGCGCCATGTATAGGAAAAACATTCTAAGTACATCACTATATCATCCCCAAACCTCCCTCTGTCTGAAGAGCAAGTCGTAGGTACAGAAAATAGTCTCAGAATGATCGAGAACCAACGCAAGTCGAGCTGAGGTGAGATGCACGGGTTTCAAATTCACTAAGCGTTGAAGCAGTTTTCTAACAATTTTTGGAGCGGTACTGTGTACCGAATGATCCTAGAGCTCTCATAGAACGTTGAAATGAACTGTCTTGCTGGTATCCTGTATAGAAAGACATCAGGCATGCTTAAGCTGGTGTGCAATCAAGAGTGGCAAGATAGTGAGGCGTACATAGGGCTGCGACGAAAATGAATCGGCATGATATGGCTTACGCTAAGTAACTGGGAATTCTTAAGACCACAATGCAGTAACCTCTTTAGAAGCACTTATGCTCAAGTTTCAGCAGATCAAACTGAACCCTTAGAGCGCAGTATTCACCTTTGGTGGCAACATCTTAGTAATAAACATCCGTTATTTCAGCAGCATGAGGTTTATTAGCAAGATTACACTGCAAGGTATTGTGGACTTTTGACCTGACCACATTCTGTTGGGCTCTTTGAGGGTCACGAGGTGGAAAAATGCCTTCTGGTTGAGGCACTGGGTTGAGGGACTGATGTGGGAGGCATTGGGTTGAGGGACTGATGTGGGTGGTATTGAGTTGAGGGACTGATGGGGGAGGCATTGGGTTGAGGGACTGATGGGGGAGGTATCGGGTTGAGGGACTGATGTGGGAGGCATTGGGTTGAGGGACTGATGTGGGAAGTAATGGGTTGAGGGACTGATGTGGGAGGCATTGGGTTGAGAGACTGATGTGGGAGGTATTTGGTTGAGGGACTGATGTGGGAGGCATTGGGTTGAGGGACTAATGTGGGAGGTATTGGGTTGAGGGACTGATGTGGGAGGCATTGGGTTAAGGGACTGATGTGGGAGGTATTGGGTTGAGGGACTGATGTAGCAGGCATTGGGTTGAGGGACTGATGTGAGCGGCACTGGATTGAGGGACTGATGTGGGTGGTTCTGGGTTGAGGAACTGATGTGGGCTGCATTGGGTTGAGGGACCAATGTCCAGAGGTGAAGCAATGCGGGTCATTAGCGGTCGGAAGAAACTCTACATCCAACTTTGAAATAGTTTGCTAGAAGTTCAAACAACTTTTTTCGGGGCGAAATTTAACGACACTTACGTTCGCTGTTTCCAGCGAGGATTGTTGGCATGATTTGTTTGAGCGTCTCTAATTAGTGAAAGTTCCGCTTGGGTACGCGGGAAGCGCAGTTAACGAGTGCGCACGGAAAAAAGGAAAGCTCACCTCTTCGTAATTCATTTCACTGACATTCTTTCTGGTCCTACAAGTAAAGAATTTTGAACACTGCCGTTCAATCAAACAACTAATTGTGAAAGAATCACGGATTTTGGTGTTTTACGTACTTCATTATAGGAGTTTTACAAATTGCAGAGTGCATCCCAATTGCTTATTGTAGGTCAGTTGGAAAAATATTTCGTGCCTTTTATGTTTGAAAAGAAAAAAAAGAGTCAGGACATGAACTATTCTCTTTTTATTTTCAATAGTGCTTACAAATAGCTCAATTACCCCGCATAAATTGAAAACGCTGGACAAACTATTGAAACAACCATCAGGATTAGCTACGAGTTGTACAAGGATATTTCAGAACAATGTCGTCCAACACACAGCTGGGCGACCAGCTCATCTAGAGCCCCGGTTCGTACGGTTGCACACCGGAAATTTCTGCCGTGATACGGGCACTATAGAAGTGAAGCAACCGACAAACGCCGGCTGGCATTTACAGGTATTTTCGTAGCTCACAGCTAGCTGTAATTTCTGAAGAATCACAGTAATTCAAAACAATAGTTCTTGGATTTGTAGGTATGAATTAATACTGACATGTACAAATACTTCCCAATAGTGAGCATTTGCAATAGTCTGCATAGCAATGTGGGCATTGGGTCGAGGGACGCCGGGAAAGTATGGAAACGGCTTGCCTGGTCGAATTGACCTTTCTCGACTGTAATAATTGGAAATTGAGTAATAATTGACGCAGAAACTTTGAAGCCAAGGCTGTTTATTTGCAACCGGCAAAGAGTTTTGATAGAAAGTAGACACTCTTCCTCAGGCCTTATTTGTGAGAAA
Organism: Morinoia aosen; assembly: GCA_030386875.1. Taxonomy (NCBI): domain Eukaryota; kingdom Metazoa; phylum Arthropoda; class Malacostraca; order Amphipoda; family Talitridae; genus Morinoia; species Morinoia aosen. Next base: position 2,707,695 of record CM059571.1, read on the forward strand.
ATCTTCAATGCTTTCGGTAATTAACCTGAGTGCCGTATGTCCTCGATTTCAAAACTCGTGAATTAGGTGGATCTTAAAATTAATTAAAATAAAATTCCGAGAGCTCAAGCTCATTCGGAATGACATGCTCGATTAACACAGGTAAACGTATTTATTTAAATCTGATAACATAGTGTTTATCGAACTATCAAGAATGAGCAAAGCTTAACCACAGGATATCATGATTAACCATTTCCAGAACGCACGCAGTGTTCTTTCCTATAGATTAGATTAGTCGTTAGTTTTAGCCTCCCTACCCAGCAACAATTGCGATCCAAAGAGAGGAAGGAGGAAGGCACCATTTAGTATGGAGTTAAGGAAACGCGGAATCTACGCAGAAAGGCATAGAAACAGTTAGTTGTGAAAGAAGATTATGAAACAAGACCAAAGTTGAAGAAGACAGTAGTAGGTGCTGAAAAACAGGACAGCAGTGAACCGAAAAAAGGTGGTCCTTAACATAACAAAAACATTTTATTTCAACAAAAAGAAGGCCTACCTAACTCTCAGCTCAGGCCCTCACATTGTCCCCCTGGGAGCGCTAGTTCCCATAGATACAATAATTGTATCCCCCTGAGGGGGTTCTTTCCTATAAAACAAAAGGACTTCCGTTGATGTCAGACTAGCTTAGGTCGAATTTTATTTTAAGAATAATTATCAACATTTCATCGCATTACTACTTACTCTACTGCCTTTGGGAAAGAGCCCTTTCATGAAATTCACAATACCTTTATTCTTGATATCCTCCTACTTTGCTGTATCACTACAGAGCCGAGTGTGATTCCGGAACTGAACCTTCCTCACCTAATTTCATCATTTCTTCTAGACCACATTTCGAAAATCCAAGCTGTGGGTGACCCCCCCCACTCCCCGTTACCCAAGCGGCGGGTGCCCGCACCTCCCCGTCACCCAAGCGGCGGGTGCCCGCCCCTCCCCGTCACCCAAGCGGTGGGTGCCCGCACCTCCCCGTCACCCAAGCGGTGGGTGCCCGCACCTCCCCGTCACCCAAGCGGCGGGTCCCGCCCCTCCCCGTCACCCAAGCGGCGGGTGCCCGCACCTCCCCGTCACCCAAACGGCGGGTGCCCGTCCCTCCCCGTCACCCAAGCGGCGGGTGCCCGCACCTCCCCCGTCACCCAAACGGCGGGTGCCTGCACCTCCCCGTCACCCAAACGGCGGGTGCCTGCACCTCCCCGTCACCCAAACGGCGGGTGCCCGCACCTCCCCGCACATTTTATACGTCGGATTCACCGTAGCTGGCGACGCGGTGCAACATTTTGTGGCTGATCCCAACATTCTGGCGTAATTCTGGCTGTTATCCTGCTCTAATCCTGCGACTCAGAATCCCTTTGTGCTTCACTCTCGTAATCTTCTTTGCAGCGACGCCGTGGCCGCTCTCGACCTGGGTTTTTCGAGACCACTTTTATTTATCGCCGAAAAAGAGAGGATCAAGAGGAACACCGAGCTGTGGTTTCTGTGTATTTATTTGCTTCGCCGGCCGAACAGCTGAGGGTTTCTCGCGTGCGGCGTCTGCTTCCCATTTTCCCCGAAAGTGAGACAGGTGTCGAAGATGAATTTTTTAAACTTGAATCGTAACTGAATCGTGGAGTATTTTTAAAAACAAGAAGCGTTTGTTTAGTGTTATGAGTGATTAGGAAGAATGTCAACTTGAAAATAAATATAGAGTTTATTTTCCTCTGTAACTGATCGTGGAGTATATTTCTATACGAGAAAGGCTTTTTTAGTGTTATTATAAATGTCTAATCGGAAATTTCTAATCGGAAATGTCTAATTGGAAACGAATAAAGAGGTTTATTCTCCCTTGCAAAAAGTATGTTCTGTTGAAAAACAGGAGAACTTCTGGTTTCCTTAGGAACAAGTAACCTTGCATGTAAGTTTAATACAAACTAAATTCACAAGATCTTTTTGTGGTACCTCAATTTTTTTTGAGTGCACAGTTATTATGCGTTCAGCTCATGGTAGCCATTAAAGCGCTTTATTACGAGAGTCTTTCCTGGTCCCTAAATCAGTGTTCGCAAATTTTCATCTAGAAAATTTCAAAGTTCATGGTTTGGATAGTATAAAAAACTACGAAAAAAGATAACAGAATAGGGCTCTGAATTTTTTTATCACGTCAACTTCAATAAATGAATAAGCTTTAAAATTTTATCACTTTACGCACACCCTCTGTCCTCCATCGAAGTCATACCCCATGACCTGCTTCTGCTCTCGTTATTGGGGATATGAAAAAAAATGAACGAAAAACCATTGATTTTCCAATGAAGTTCGAACATAAATACGGAACCACAGCAGGCTTCTCTGCAAAAGAAGCCAAAGACACATGTGCGACTCGAGGCAAAATGATGTGGTGAGTCATGAAACAAGTGAGGTTGAATGCTAAAAAAACTAACAGCGCAATTCGAATCATATTTTGACGAGCATATGCTTCATAACATCATAGTTTATAACTTTGCCAGAATGATGCAGTGAGATTGCCTGTTCTTGCCATCCGTAAACAACTTCAAGTTTATAGATCTCATGCTGCAAACAAGACATCCTAAACGGTAATCCTTGACTACAGTAACATAAGCGCAACCTCCTCCTTCGGCTTTCTTTTACTAATGACCTTCAAGACACGAGCGATTTTGGACGAAAGATCAATTTCTTGCCAATAAAATTACACAATCAATAAGTTACAAATTTTGGACACAGCAAGCCTCATTTATGAGCCGCTGTTTTAAGTGGATCTCCAAAGCAACCAGATGCTCCCTTGGTGCAAAAAGAAAATGCTACACGTTGTGTTCAAATAAACGAGCGGAATTAAAGCGCTAAATTATAATCTAGCGCAAATCTCAGCTCATACTTAGTAACGGAGAGCTTTCTCGGGAGAAAATCATAATGATAATGTTTAAATTAAATAAGAATCATTGGAACTCTAAAACTGTGATCTAACACAAATATCAACTGATATGGAATGAAGAAAAGCTTTCTCGAAAAAAATCATAATGATAGTGTTTAAATCAAATAAGAATCTTTGGAACGCTAAAATTATGGTCTAACACAAGTATCAGCTGACAGTGAAGAAACAAACGATAGAGGCGAGCAGGGTCAGAGCAAGAGCCGAGCAGGAGCCGAGCAGGAGCCGAGCAGGAGCCGAGCAGGAGCCGAGCAGGAGCCGAGCAGGAGCCGAGCAGGAGCCGAGCAGGAGCCGAGCAGGAGCCGAGCAGGAGCCGAGCAGGAGCCGAGCAGGAGCCGAGCAGGAGCCGAGCAGGAGCCGAGCAGGAGCCGAGCAGGAGCCGAGCAGGAGCCGAGCAGGAGCCGAGCAGGAGCCGAGCAAGAGCCGAGCAGGAGCCGAGCAGGAGCCGAGCAGGAGCCGAGCAAGAGCCGAGCAGGAGCCGAGCAGGAGCCGAGCAGGAGCCGAGCAGGAGCCGAGCAGGAGCCAAGCAGGAGCCGAGCAGGAGCCAAGCAGGCAGTATTGCCTCAAGCACTGCAAGGTGTCCGGCGGCAGCGGCGCAATATCGGCAGGTGCACGCAATAACGCAACACGGGGACATTAATGTACATCGCCGCCCCTCGTATTAGTGGCCATATTAGCATTTTTGGCCGCGTGACCGTACACAATACAGTAAGTTCAAATGGCCGCCGCCACTCCGCCTGTATGGCTGTGAAGCTTGTGTGGTGAAGGTGAGGTTGTTAATAGTTGTGATGTTGTCAGTAGGTGTGGTGAGGTTGTGAGTAGTTGTGGTGAGGTTGTCAATAGTGGTGAGGTTGTGAATAGGTGTCGTGAGATTGTGAGTAGTTGTGGTGAGATACCACATTGAGTAGATTGTGAGTAGTTGTGGTGAGATACCACATTGAGTAGATTGTGAGTAGTTGTGGTGAGATACCACATTGAGTAGATTGTGAGTAGTTGTGGTGAGGTTGTGAGTAGTTGTGGTGAAGTTGTCAATAGTGGTGAGGTTGTCAGTAGTTGTTGTGAGGTTGTCAGTAGTTGTGGTGAGGTTGTCAGTAGTTGTGGTGAGGTTGTCAGTAGTTGTGGGGAGGGTGTCAGTAGTTGTGGTGAGGTTGTCAGTAGTTGTGGTGAGGTTGTCAGTAGTTGTGGTGAGGTTGTCAGTAGTTGTGGTGAGGGTGTCAGTAGTTGTGGTGAGGGTGTCAGTAGTTGTGGTGAGGTTGTCAGTAGTTGTGGTGAGGGTGTCAGTAGTTGTGGTGAGGGTGTCAGTAGTTGTGGTGAGGGTGTCAGTAGTTGTAGTGAGGTTGTCAGTAGTTGTGGTGAGGGTGTCAGTAGTTGTGGTGAGGTTGTCAGTAGTTGTGGTGAGGTTCTTAGTAGTTGTGGTGAGGATGTCAATAGTTATTGTGATGTTGAACATAATTATTTTGATGTTAAAAGGTATTATGATGTTCCAAATAGGTATTGTGGTACCAAGAGTCGTGGTGTCAAGAGTTATTGCTATGTTGAAACTAGTGATTGCGATGGGTCATTAGCTATGGTGATGTTGGCAATAGTTGTTGTGGAGGCGTCAAGAGTTGTTGTGTTGTTGGCGATAGTTATTTTGATAGCTGCTGCTATGGTGGTGGTAGTTGTTGTCATTGATATATATTCAGAGCGTAAAATACCAAACATAACATTTCTAGTCTGAACTCTTCCTATTCTCTCAGTTTTCTCATGAGTAACGCCAGTGAATGATGATCAAAATACCGGAAAACATCGTCGAAAATTTTACATGTCTACAAATTTAGTTATTATTGAAAGTCAAATTGAAAATATGAAAATTAACTCAGATAGAAAACTGACAATTTAACCTAAAAAATCTGACATCACACATGTGATGAGAAGCACTTAAAATATTAGAGTTGAAAATCACAATGGAATAGAAAGGAATTTATCACAAGATTTTGTAGAACTATTCTGGATACTAATACAAGTCGCCCCTAGCCGGACCAAAACAAGCCGCTGGACCAACACAAGCCGCTGGACCAACACAAGTCGCTGGACCAACACAAGTCGCTGGACCAACACAAGTCGCTGGACCAACACAAGTCGCTGGACCAACACAAGTCGCAGGATCAACACAAGTCGCTGGACTAACACAAGTGGCCGCAAGAGAATTACGATAGCACTTTTGAGTGAAGTGATCATCCCGCATCAATTGCTCACAGAAAGGAATCAGTGCAGCGCAAAAATCCAACTCGCAGCATCTATAAAGAAGAGATGCAAAACCAACTCTACGATGAAATCTTATCTAATCAAAATCGATCTAATCTAAAATCCCCAACAATGAGCTGAAGCAACTGACGGTGGTGGTGGTTACTTTGGAATTCAGCTAACACTTCTGATTCCTCCTATTCACCTCTAGCTCCCAACTCTCTGACCAAAATAAAACCTCTAGCAAGGAGGCCGACTCTTCTCGTACTCGGTATTCTTACGAGCAGCATCAGAAACATCTTCAGATTAGAAGGCATGCTCGTTTTCATTTCAACTCTCCCTGAAAACAACACATCGTCCTTCCCTTCTGCGCGCATCGTGTCCCAAGCAACAACCAAGCCTTCGCGCTGCACCTGCGGAACAATTGAAATGCAAGGAGCGTCCGAGTGTTGCGTGGTGCAAGGTTTGGTCTTATTCAATTGCGGTTGCGAGCAAACGTGACGTACGGACAGCGCGCAGAGCTCTGTTCAGTGGCAGGATACGAACTTGAACCCCCGTCGCAGAGCAAACTTGAACCCCCGTCGCAGAGCAAACTTGAACCCCCGTCGCAGAGCAAACTTGAACCCCCGTCGCAGAGCTTACTTGAACCCCCGTCGCAGAGCTAACTTGAACCCCCGTCGCAGAGCTAACTTGAACCCCCGTCGCAGAGCTAACTTGAACCCCCGTCGCAGAGCTAACTTGAACCCCCGTCGCAGAGCTAACTTGAACCCCCGTCGCAGAGCTAACTTGAACCCCCGTCGCAGAGCTAACTTGAACCCCCGTCGCAGAGCTAACTTGAACCCCCGTCGCAGAGCTAACTTGAACCCCCGTCGCAGAGCTAACTTGAACCCCCGTCGCAGAGCTAACTTGAACCCCCGTCGCAGAGCTAACTTGAACCCCCGTCGCAGAGCTAACTTGAACCCCCGTCGCAGAGCTAACTTGAACCCCCGTCGCAAAGCTAACTCAAACCCATGTCATGATGCAAGCTAGAACCCTTGAGCGTTAGCCGAGCGGGAGCCAAGCGGGAGCCGAGCGGGAGCCGAGCGGGAGCCGAGCGGGAGCCGAGCGGGAGCCGAGCGGGAGCCGAGCGGGAGCCGAGCGGGAGCCGAGCGGGAGCCGAGCGGGAGCCGAGCGGGAGCCGAGCGGGAGCCGAGCGGGAGCCGAGCGGGAGCCGAGCGGGAGCCGAGCGGGAGCCGAGCGGGAGCCGAGCGGGAGCCGAGCGGGAGCCGAGCGGGAGCCGAGCCGGAGCCGAGCCGGAGCCGAGCGGGAGCCGATCGGGAGCCGATCGGGAGCCGATCGGGAGCAAATCGGGAGCCGATCGGGAGCCGATCGGGAGCCGATCGGGAGCCGATCGGGAGCCGATCGGGAGCCGATCGGGAGCCGAGCGGGAGCCGAGCGGGAGCCGAGCGAGAGCCGAGCGGGAGCCGAGCGGGAGCCGAGCGGGAGCCGAGCGGGAGCCGAGCGGGAGCCGAGCGGGAGCCGAGCGGGAGCCGAGCGGGAGCCGAGCGGGAGCCGAGCGGGAGCCGAGCGGGAGCCGAGCGGGAGCCGAGCGGGAGCCGAGCGGGAGCCGAGCGGGAGCCGAGCGGGAGCCGAGCGGGAGCCGAGCGGGAGCCGAGCGGGAGCCGAGCGGGAGCCGAGCGGGAGCCGAGCGGGAGCCGAGCGGGAGCCGAGCGGGAGCCGAGCGGGAGCCGAGCGGGAGCCGAGCGGTAGCCGAGCGGGAGCCGAGCGGGAGCCGAGCGGGAGCCGAGCGGGAGCCGAGCGGGAGCCGAGCGGGAGCCGAGCGGGAGCTGAGCGGGAGCCGAGCGGGAGCCGAGCGGGAGCCGAGCGGGAGCCGAGCGGGAGCCGAGCGGGAGCCGAGCGGGAGCCGAGTGGGAGCCGAGCTGGAGCCGAGCGCATGCAGAGTGCGGCTAGCTGCAGCTGTAAATAAGCACAAGGCCAATATGGCGCAGCTGTCGCGGAACAGCTGCTGCTGTGCGGCCCCCAATACCCGCAACCCTTCCACAGCGTCTCCCATTAACTGGCCCTCGTTGCGCTCCCCAGTATAATGGGAATATGGACCCTCTATTTGGGGAGGAGAACTGGCCATCGTCTCTATTAAACCTGAGGATTGGAAAGGTCGCGTTAACGCAGTCTTCCCACGTCGCTTGTTGGGTATGATTAGTACGGTAAATGCCGGAGTCTCGATGCCAAAAATTTAGCGACGTACCGTATATTTCAACAACATTGCTAAGAAATTAGTTTAGATTAGTTCGCTGTTTTCATAAAATTTAGATGAAATTTCAGCATATATAACAAATGCCTGCTACGTCAAGTCAATGTTAGGTGGTCAAACTGATTTCTGTTGTTATGGCGTGGTTTAGTTGATTGAGGTCACTGCTCAGCCAATCCAAACGATAAAAACTTATCAAAAGATTGTTCATAGGAAGCAATGCACGCACTGTATTTATATCTATGGACAGTGACACCAATGATGTACCTCGTACATTCCCAAGAATTGTATATTTTCAAAAAAAGTATGAACTTTATAAAATGGGTAATCTATGCTCAGGTGATGTTCTCACATAGGATACCCTGCACATAGGAACAGCATGGGAGGATAGAAAAGAAAAAAAAAGAAAAAATAGAGGAAGTGACATCGAAAGATAGATGTCTTGAGCCCAATTTATTGCTGGTGTGACCTAACCTACAAATCTTTCGTGGTACGACTACAACGATCGACTGTCAATTGTAACTAAATCATTTGAAGTTCAAATTGCATCCTAAATTTTTCCTATTTAACATATTTCTTGTGGCGGGTTCACCTGAAGTTCGTTACCCTACGTAAACTGAAATCAATTGGACTATTCAATACTAAAAAAGGGAAACATCAAATGAAAAGTGTCTTCATTTGGTTTAGGTAAAGCATTTATGAAATTTAGTAGGTGACTAGTGGTGGGTCATGTTATAGTCTATAAGAGCCAGCTGTGACCCACGCACGGGTCGTATCTCAAGAAACGAGCTTAACAATGAAAGTGTAAAATGTGGACTGACCGGCGCACTGTCGGAGCATAAAAAAAAATATCAGTATAGAATTTTAATGAGATTTTACAGAACGCCGTGTGTTAATTAATAAAATCTCCCAGCAATGATGGTGCAAAGCAATGCTGCTTGCATGGCGTACGAAGAAGGTTAAATATACGTGATTATGAAATGTAAATCGCTGCAGAAAGTAAAAACTAAACAACAAAATGAAAGACAGATTTTTTTAATGTAACCATAGGCAACCATAACCGTAACAAAATTTATTGCCCAAGTCAACCACATGTCAAAAGAATACAACTGCATGCACAAAATTTATTTTCTATGAAGATTGCGATCCTATATTCTTGAGCGCACGTTTAGTAGAGATGCTTTGCTGTTCATGAGTGTGAAATACATGAGGAGGTGATCGTTGTGATCAAGAAAACCTGCATCAATCAGTGACCATCTCGTTTTCCGTTTGTGGATCTTTGAAGCTTCAGAGCCACGGATCTTTGGAGGATCAAAGGAAGGCCTGCACATCATAGGCAAACAAGAAACGAAGCGCTCGCCGCTCATGCGATCTTTTCCGGAAAAAAACGAGAGAAAGATGCCGGAAAAATACTGCGAGGAAGAGAATGCATCGACCTTTGATAAACGAGCAGAAAATGCCGTGAAATTATGAGACACAATAAGGTATGAACGTTCTCGGCTTAGGGAATGACTAATTAAGAGCAATCAGGGAGAAAATAAAAAAGGTTTATGCTAATATGGGAAAATAAGTAAGCGGGAAGCAGGAGAATGAGCGAGAAGCACAAAACGCAACACCGCAAGAATGAGGCAATTATATCTAAAATAAATGCAATTCAATCATTCCATGACAATTGTTTCCTAATGTATTTTTACTCGATTGATTGATTGATTATAAGCTAGTTTCAGCTTCCCTTACCACAGCAAAGCTGTTCAAAGAGAGGATGGATGAATACATTCAGTATGGAGTTAAGGGAACGCGGAATCCAGGCGAATGGTGCGTTCCTGCACAGTATCACACACGTACGCTGACAAACAGTATATTGAGAAGGAAAATTGAAAGACAAGATAAAAGTTGGAGAAGGAAGTCAAAGGTTCTAGAAAACAAGACAACATTGAACCGATAATGATGGTCCTTAATAAAAAAAATTATATCAACAAAAAAGTCTATAACACTCAGTCCAGGATTTCACATATTCCCCTTCAGAGTGCTGATTCTCATAGATACAACAGTTGTATCCCCCTGAGGGGTAGTCTCACTCGATATTCTCAGATATATTAAGAGCTAAAAAAATTCCATGTAGGATTTTTAACTGAAATGTCAAAATTACAGTCGGGTTCACGGATACATTACTTGAAAAGAAAATTAATTTCAGTTTTGTTTTTGTAACTGTTAGACAGTTATTATTCGTTTCCACGCAGGTTTTTATACTCAACAACATTGATCATACTTGAGTGTCGTTAACTAAATCAGTTTTGGATACCATCAACAGTTATGGTTGTGTCTTAAAAGTGCTTGCTTACGAATATCTCAGGAGTGTTTACCAATATCGCAGTTCTCGTTCACTAAAAACGCTATTAAATTAATGAACGTCCGAAAATCCACGCCCTAAAATATAGCTGAAATAAATCCGAGCTTGCAGCTATGAATGGAAAATAAAAATAAATTTCCAGTCGTAAGCACAGCGAAAAAATATGAAGTTTAAAAGAAAAATTGAACAACAGCCCTGAATCGTTATTTGATTTACACAATTTTAGTCACCTTTACGAAGATTATTCGTAGCGAATAACTTAACATCGGGAGGTCCATACAAGTCCAAAACTATACTCAATTCCTTACTGAATTTATTTAGACGTATGAGCAATTTTATGTAACTTTTCTATTTAAATGTACTGTCGATCTAAAACTTAGTCTACAACCCAGTCTACCTTTTTCGCCGCCTGCATACATGTTTTCCGCCGCTTAAGCGATTTAAGCGATTAAATCGCATAGGCGGCAAAAAACATGCAGAAAAAGTTAGACTGGGTATGGAGAGCCAACGCATGTAACTGCAAGGACGAGATTTCTCATTGATGTATTCAAATGCTAACTCAAGACCTCTTATGACAACCACTACCATCACTGCATATATAAAGTACGGAACTTCATGCCGCGTGAATTTCCAGTATTACAAAAACCGCTACCATCACTGCAATTATAAAGTACGGAACTTCATGCCGCGTGAATTTCCAGTATTACAAAAGCCGCTACCATCACTGCAATTATAAAGTACGGAACTTCATGCCGTGATGGAAAGACAGCGTGAATTTCCAGTTGCTTAAATTTGTTCGCACACAGAAAGCAATGGGAATCAAGTCCACTAAAAGTCAGCCGCGTTGTGAACAACACGACGAGCGTTTAAGTTCATTTGTGGGGGCAACAAAGCCTTTCCTCAATTCTCTACGACTCTTCACAAAGAACTCGATGTCGCATTCTGTACGGAGAAATTTACCGCAAAAAAGGCGAACTTGAAAGTCTTTTTTAATGAGACAGGCTTCACAAAAGCGGGCCCTGGAGAGGACACCTTTCACGGGCACTCTAGCGCATGCAAACCGGCGTTCTGCATTAAAGAGATGAGAACTTAACCCAAACACATCAAATTTCTACCGAAATTTTAACATGTTGGCCACGTTTGTACGGTTGCTACGGTTGATTTAGGTAAGTTGGAAGGTAGCAGAATTGAAAAACCGTCTTCACTGCACGATTACAATTTTATCCTTTCTACATAGCGTGCTAAATGTAGTTGCACTATAACATTTTAGCGTGTTCGCTATTATCTATTTTCAATGAAGGTAGTGAAACAATTGAAATACTATTCATTTATACCGGTACGTAAACGAGCAATTTGCCTCGTGGTACACATGTGTACCAATACGTATTCAAAATGTTTAGCGTACAATTAAAAGCCGTCAGACCTACCGGCTGCTCTGTGTTGTGTCCGCACCGTGACTTGCAGTCATGAAATTCTTGCATTAGGAACCGCATCTGCGTGCCGTGTTATACAACATATCCAATGAACAGATATACCAACAGTGCCAATTCAAATTTTTTCAGCATTTTCATTTCCATTTGAGTTGTCAGTAAGAGGATGGATTACATGGGCTTTACTCCCTCGGCCCATTCAAATTGGTTAACAAATTATCAAGGGCATGAATAAAAATATGAATATATTGCAAATTCCAGTCAGAAATTGTCACACAAAAAGTCAGAAGCTAGTAAGATTTTTTAAGAACTTTTGGTCACACATGGCGTGCTGATGGCGTCAAATTAATGCTGATGCATTTCTTACCCCTTTGACTGTGGAAGGTAAAACTGAAGTTCAATATTCAACTCAAATTTAAAGTTAATTGTAGTAAGCAATTTTAAAAATAGCTCACATTAACTGGATTGTGCCTCCATTTGCTTTTGAGTAGTGTTGATAAAAATTGAATTTGTGAAAACTGGTCGGTCAGCAACTCCTGTAACCCCTGGCTGCTCACGTCCCAAAAAACTGCTAAGAGATACTCTTCCAAGGTTTAGCTGTGCCTAGTGATGTGGACCAAGCCTTTTTCTGTACATGTCAGCGTGAAACCGACCTCTGATACTTCCAGTATCAGAAATCCGGGAATTCTTCCAGCGGTGTCGTGGCTCATTTTTCCAGTGGCTTCATTTGGCAACACCTTCAAAAAAGATATCTTTGGGTGTCGGTTTGAGTTCAAAATAATGCAAGGGGATTCTGATGGTAATGGTGTCGGAAGTATCACTAATGCTAACGAACATGTTGCATGTAACACTTATGAGTTTGCAAGGTAAACTGTTGAACAGGAAATAACTGAAGTAGTATAATTTTGATGGTATTTCTCACATCGCTGATAGCAGCTCAACAGCAGAGTAGTATTAGAAGTACAACGTGGGAGCCATTTAAATACAACGTGAGAAATTTGAGGTGAAAGTCACCAGCAGCACGATAGTAGAATGTCGACAAGTCACCCTACAGCTATGACTCTTTAGCGCCTGCCACCCTTTAAAGTAATGTCAAATCCCCACACCAACACCATACGGCATGAATCAACGTCGTATCAAAACACCTGCTCTGCCATAATAAAGGTGCTGCCACAAACACCTGCTCAACAAGTCACCACACCATCTTATATGTCATTAGGACCAACATCACTTCACCAGGACCTACACCACTATAAAGTGATGCGAAGTTACCATCACCACATCGCACAGACCAGCATCGCCGCACCAGCACTTGCACCACTATAAAGCGATATGAAGTCACCACTCAACTACAAGACCACTGCATCACAGCACCACCACAACTCCACTACATCACATCACCACCACATCACCGCACCAGCACATCACAACACAGTACCACCACACCACCACCATGACATCACAGCATCGTCACACCACCACACCACTACAGCACAGCACAACACCAGCGCGCCACATCACACCACACCAGCACACGACCAGCACGTCAGCACCAGACTACAAATGAGAGCCTCGTGAGTAATGAGCCGAGCACATCAGGCACGCACCCTTGGCTCTCTTCTCTACACTTGCACTGCGAGACATCCCACTTCTGTTGGCTTCTAGCGTCTCAGCTGCCTCATGTGGGGATGACGTTTTTCACTGTTCCTGCTCAGCTAATGGGATGCATTCAATACGAAGAGAAGCGAGTGTTGAAAGTATAGCTGTCATTAGTATATCGGAAGCCATGTCTACTTTGTAGGTGAAATCGCGTTCTGGGTACAAGATGCTCGAGTTCAACACTTCGTTTTCAAAACCCATGTGGACGGAAGTTCTCAGGCAACTTGGAAGAATTTTACTATAATTTTAACTAATTGTACGACTTGTTACGATTCTATAACTCTCACAGGATCAAGAAACGAGTCTCTTCATGTCCAACCAACGAGTCGCGGATTTTTTCTAACTAAAACAGCATTCAGTACGCCTAAGATTTACAACAAGTTGTACCACGAGTACGCCTGAGGACAAAGCTGTGAAAATCAATATCATTTTTCTGATCATACGTATGGAAGTTTTCTATATTTAAAAATGTATAATTTCTACACTATATCACGATAATTGTGTATCTCGATATCACTTCTGTCAAAAACTATCTCGATAATTTTTCATCTCACTAAAATTCAATAATGCTCTGGTGAAACTACTGTAATCCTGTCGATTTCACAAACTAACCTACACTAATTCACGTATTTACATATCTTGTGTAGATAGTTAAATCTCAGTTCCAATTTCCGTAGAGTTTTGAAAAATTTGATCATTTTGTTTGAAGAAAAGTGGATTTTCTCTAGATGGTGACACGGAACCGATGATTAATCTTCAGAAGAATGAGAGCAGAGTCGAACTAGGTGCCCAAAAACAATTTTACTTTATAGAACATGAAAAATATTGACCGGCAATTGATCGGTTTACGGCCACTCAAAAAAACAAAAAACACTCAAAAGAAAGTTGCAATAAGTTGTCCCAAAGTAGCAAAATTATCACCAACACCAGCATTGCTACCATACCAGAAACAAGAAGAACAGCGCATGAGGACACTTGACCTCAGTGTCTGTCCGTCAAGCTGGATTTTCAATTTGTGAAACACGAAGGTCCCCTTGGCAGTTGCAATAGCTGAGCATTCCTTTGGTGACAGCCCAGCAAGGGACGACTTCGATGGAACTCGTTGGTGCGGTCATCACAGCTGGAAGCCCTCGCTGGAACCGTACGTCTGGCTTCACTATCGCCCGTCTGATTTCTTGGCCTCTTTTTTCCATCAAAGATTTTTTTGTGGAGCCTACAGACGGTCGTCAGAGATGCGAGGGGCTCCGCAAGTCTGTTCTGCGGTTTGGTTTGCGTTTCCATCGAAATTTGGTCATTTCTGGCTATGGTGTGTACTTCGGGGCGAAGGAAATGTTAGTACTTTGTGGTATTACAACATCGTGTTCCGTTATTCAGAGTACAATGAATCTTCGTCGTAAATCTTACATGCTGGTTATTCCTCGTATTTGTTTCTCATATTTTGGAGAAAAAATTTAGAAGCAGCGACCAAAAAAATCTTTTTGAGCTCGTGGCACACAGAATAAACTATATTACACCCAAGTTCAGCTTCCACAAAAACTGAAGGCTCATTGTAAGCAGGAGACATTTTACTGTACCAAATTATTTACTGGTTATCACCGCAATAAGCAACTACCGTTACCATCGGGGACACGAGGGTAAGAAGTTGCCATGGAAGTGATCAAGTGCCCAAGCACACCGACACATATTTTCGTAGCTTTGGCTTTGTTGAAGCGTATGCATGAATAAAACTAAATATGGATCATTCTAGTTCGAGAGCACAGAGTACCCCATGTGCACCATAGAACTCATGAAATACGAACTCTCAGCAATGTACTGTCGAGCTACTAGCCTATCGTTCTCACTGTGTTTGCTGGAACTTCCGGTCTAAAATAATAATTTTGACGTACCAAATTCAAACATATGTTAAAGATTAGATTAGATTAGATTATAAGTTAGTTTAAGCCTCCCTAACCGCTGCAAAAATAGAGCGTATCAAAGAGAGGAAGGAGGAAGGCACCATTTAGTATGGAGATAAGAGAATGAGGAATCTATGCAGAAAGGGCATAGAAACAGTAAGATGAGAAAGAAGTTCATGAAACAAGATAAAAGTTGAAGAAGAAAGTCAGAGGTGCTGAAAAACAGGACAGTAGTGAACCGAAAAAAGGTGGTCCTTAACATAACAAAAAACATTTTATTTCAACAGAAAGAAGGCCTACCTAACTCATAGCTCGGGCCCACACATTTTTCCCCTGGGAGCGCTAATTCCCATAGATACAATAGTTGTATCCCCCTGAGGGGACATATGTTAAAGTAGATATTTTACCACCTTTCATAATTAAATCGTATGTTATCTAAGTTGAGTGCGTTACGGTGCACTATTCAGGGAAAGATATTAATTTCACATTTGCAGAAACACTTGTAGAGTAAATTTGAAAAATTTGCTTCATTTCATTTTAGTCTTTCATTCAGCCCTTCACTTCAAGAGAAAACGTACCATATTGTTTATATCGAAAAAAATTCTATGGATAACACATTCTCTGCATGAAATAAGAATTTTTTCGATATCAAATGACGTCGAAGCTACGGAGACTTTGATGTTCTGCACAGTTAACCATCGATTAAAATAATGATGCAAGAACACGTTTTTAAGTAAAAAATTTAGCAACATCCAAAGGAAAGCCGAAATGAACTAAATACGTTTTTCCTTGTGGCTCAGTTGGCACCAAATATTCGCGATCGTAGACAGCACAGAATTTCAGACCTCGATGATTTCTTTCATTCATTTTAGAACGAAAAACTGCACCTTTAATGTAATATTGATTCTGGGTTCAACGAAATGAGCAAGGATTAACTATTGAATTGTGTTTCACATAGTTCACTTCATTATTTACGATATCCATAAATCAAAAATTTTTATACTGTGACAACACTGTTACTGTCGAGGCTAGCCTGAAAACTAATATTGTGACAACACCATTAGTGCAGAGAATAGCCTGAGCACCAAAACACCGCCCTGAACACGTTTAACGAACTGCTCATGGATCATAATGGCCGCCGCGCGTACAAAGCAAGCCTCTTGAGGGCACCGAATCTGCGCCTCTCCAACAAGCGTTCGGTCGCCTATTCAATGAAGCACAAAAGTGCCTGAAAGTCGCCAAGTTACTGGCGTCGCTCTCACGACTTTATTTCCTGGTCATTTCCAGTACACAAAGACCCATAAATAGAGAGCTTAGGTCGAGGATCGTAACGTCATTTTTTACAAGTGGCCCAGTATCTTGGCTTAATTAAGCCCCATATATCGCGGACGCAGACTTCGGCCTCTTCAACGTCTCGAGGAGCCTTGCACGAGCTGGGCGCCTTGACTGCGGCGGCTCGGCGCCAAGACTGCGCTGGCAACCCTTCGATGATTTTTTTGGCCAGTCGTGCTGGATGTTCTTGCTTGCCTTGCGAGGTATTGAAATGGTAGTGTGCATTTTTCTGCTCTGAATACGTGTGGGAATTTTTCAAATCAAGGTATGCTTTTTCACGCTTCTTGTTTTCCGTTTCTCAAAAAGCTTTTCAACTTCGATGTTTTCTGCTTGGACCAAATGAAGATTCCTTTAGTGTAAAAAAATTGATCTTCTTGATTCCTTGACTCGCGAGTTTTTCGGATACCTAACAACTAAATATGATCAAAATAAGGAAATTGGTCATTTTGAAGCATCTTTGTACACGTTTAGATAACCTGGTAAAATGACCTCCCTTTGTATTCTATCTTCTGCTCACATTTTATAGAGGGTAAATATATCTCAGGTTCATGAGTGCATATTTACCAACTTCACATACCAAAAAAAGTTATTTAACTGCCTGCCTGCTAGACGAAAATAAAAATTGCAAAATTGAAAATGAAAATTTCTGTCACAAGAGGATTTTTGAAAATATATTTCAACGATGAAAACGAAAAGGCAGCATTAACTTCTTGACTAGTTTGAAACGTAACGTATGAAGCAATAGGACATGCTTAAAGTAATTTAAAATGCCACCACCGAACTCAGCTTTGGCTGAACGATATATTTTCGTCGAACAAGGGCCACGTAAACCGCAACACAATCTTTAAAATTCAGGTTTCTAGGATTATTTCCAACTCACCAATCTGTTGAAATTATAAAAGAATGTGCCGCAAATGCTCTCAGGGCAGTACCTAATTAGGAAAAATGTTTTTCGAATGCCATTGCATAAATTAAATTATGAAGCTCATTTTTTACTCATCATGCTTCTATTATTAAAGTAGCAATTGTGCTTAATAAAATAAATTTAAGTTAAATGTGGTGAAATTTTTACGTTGTATACACTTGAACGAAGAAGGTCAAATCCAAAATAAATTCATCACAATTTCCGTTCGCGTACACTCGGAAACATCGTCCACACGCGTAACATTAAAACTGTCAGAATTTCCCAATATTGCATTTTACAGTCGTTAAAGAAGACTGTTCCACATTACGCTTGCTAATTTCAATTAGTTACTTCCGTTCTCAGTTTCTACTGTCGAGAAAAAATTCACAGGCTGCATTGAACACCTCGCGAAGAATGTTAAATTAATGTATAAATATTTGGAGACGAGGGAGCACATCTACAGTCGTCCAAAAACTGCTCAGGCAGAGCCTTGTGTCGCCTGTAATTCTCTCTTGGAATAAAAAGAGGCCGATTTCCATTCAGACTTCCCTTCAGAGAATCACCCAAAATCAATCACAGGGAGCGATCATGTCTAACCATCTTAATTCCATTAATTGGTTTCTTGGAATCAGAGTTACGTTGGAATGGCCAATAGGCTTGGAAAAATTCAACGATGGCCCGAACGCTTAGAGACGTATTGCTCAACCGAAAGAAAGTTTGTATCTGATGGCTTTCTGCCAGACAAAGATGCCTAGGACTTGAGATTGCATCATTAGGTATTTATGGCAACTTGAATTTCAGTGTCCTAAAGAATTTATGCATGAAGTAAAATTGATTACGTTTGGTATATTTTAATTAAGATAACTTGCATAAATTTGGACCGTTTACAGAGTGAAGCGAACGAGCTTTTTCTCAAGGTGAGAGGCTCCAGCACGTGTTTTCAAGGTAAGCAACAAGTAAATGAATTCGGTAAAGAAAGAACTATAAAGCGAGTGAAACTTTACGCTGACAAAATTATCTTATAACTACAGAATTTCAGTAACTGTTGTTGAAATTGTTCTTCCTCAATTTAATCCATCCAATAAATTTAAAATTAAACAAAACTCAAATTAATTTCAGGAAAAAATTCAACGAGCTCTTCAAAGCCAGCATAAAACACAAATGCAACTCAATAAACTCCATTTCTTCAAAATCTTCCAAAGAAACAAGCAGCATTTTAATTATCGGCAAATATTCCACAATATCCATAGAATTGGATGTGAAGTCGCTGGCGAGGGACGCAGCATCTGAGCGTGTGGTGTGCTGCTGGCCCACTCAGGTGGGAGAGTGTGGGAGTGTACAGTGGGGTGAGTGCCGCCACCACAACAACGACACCACCACACACCACAATAACACCACACACACACACCACAATAACACCACACACGCACACACCACAATAACACCACACACACACACACCACAATAACACCACACACACCACAATAACACCACACACACCACACTAACACCACACACACACACACACACCACAATAACACCACACACACACACACACACACACCACACACACACACACACACACACCACAACACCACACACACACACACCACAACAACACCACACACACACACACCACAACAACACCACACACACACACACCACAACAACACCACACACACACACACACCACAATAACACCACACACACCACAATAACACCACACACACACACACCACAATAACACCACACACACACACACACCACAATAACACCACACACACACCACAACAACACCACACACACACACACACCACAACAACACCACACACACACACACACCACAACAACACCACACACACACACACACCACAACAACACCACACACACACACACACCACAACAACACCACACACACACACACCACAACAACACCACACACCACAACAACACCACACACCACAACAACACCACACACCACAACAACACCACACACCACAACAACACCACACACCACAACAACACCACACACCACAACAACACCACACCCCACAACAACACCACACACAACAACACCACACAACACAACAACACCACACAACACAACAACACCACAGTCACCAGAGGTTGCCACCAATACACCACCAGGACGCGCAGTGCAGAGCTGTACCAGCCAGCCCAGCTCTCCAATTAGCGATACGCTGAACTCTGCCTTTATTAACCTGGCGAGTGGCCGCTTGTGCGTCCACTTGCAGAACAAATTCTGGTCGCATAAGCAACTTACTTTGACAATTATTCTATATTTACTGGGGCTTGTTACTCACTCTTCAATTAGCTCCGACAAAATGTTGAATGTTCAGTTGGTAAGAGTTTTTGTTCAATTAAATCGATCATTGAAGTGAACCGCCAAAAGTGAATCTCAATTAAGTGGTGTTCATGTTCAGCTAGCATTCAAAATGTTAGTTAGTTAGCATTCAAGTCACTGATCTTTTTCGAAAATTTAGTGGTAGAAAGTAATAAACTGACACACTTGCACACAAATGGTACCGTATTTAAACAATCATGAAAGTATCATTTTAAAGCGTGCACTTGTTAAATCGTCTACGTTTCGTGAAACCGTTGCGATCAAATCTTATTTGGTAAATTTGAATTTTTACATATTTTTCAAACATGTAGTACAACTCACAAACATGTCTATGTAAGAAATGCCCCAAAAACTGCTTGTAAGCCAGCATGTATCTATATTTTAGCCCACAATAGCTTGACAGAACAAGTGTTTCACGAAAAGAACTCTTCCAAAACCATCCTGGACTGCAGAAATGAACTCAAGCGTTGAAAAATCACTCTAAAATTTCCCCAAACAAACTTTGGAAACAAATGTGCATCATTCAGGACTGGAAAAAATCGGAACGTCTGAGAGTGGCCGATGCGCGAGGCAGGACTGGAAAAAGTGCATCCAGCGGCCCACCGGAGCACCACTCCAGACCACAATAAGAGTTTGCTGGAAGTTGCTCGAGTGACCGATATGAAGACAGCCTTCCTCAACTTCGCCTTATATTGCCCTCCTGGGGGGACCTCACTCTCCTCCCCCATCCTGAGAGGCGGGACAAGGAGTAGCGCGGGAATGCAGGGCTTCACTTGAATGTCTGGGAGTCTCAGTTCAAGTTGGAATTCACAGCGCATATGTGAAGAAAAGCCTTGTCCAGATTTCTTAGAAGCAGTCAATTCCAGTGTTGACTGGTCTCTACGATGAAAAGTACATTGATATGTTCGATGCGGAAATTACAAAGTCTGATCACTTCCGTGATGTGTACACGCACTCCGTTTCATAACACGCAGATTAAAATACAATGCAGAAAAGTCTATCAACTCGGCAATAAGAAGTCCCCACGTTTCTTCATTCTTTAATATATACCACAAACGACATGAACTGTAAGTTATTTAAAAGTTTCTTTTTCTGAAGAATGAAATTTAAAGACAAGGAGAGTGAAAAAAAATTTCCGTGTGCTGCAGTATGAAGTTCATATAAGGCTTTCAAGTCAGCTCCGATAGGAAAAAAGCTACTGCATATTTTCTGCAAGGAACCCAGTCTCAAAAATATAGGTGGTTCTTGTCTTTAAACTATGATGAAAGATGAATTTATAGAAATTGTG
The DNA here is from genome assembly GCA_030386875.1 of Morinoia aosen. Classification (NCBI taxonomy): domain Eukaryota; kingdom Metazoa; phylum Arthropoda; class Malacostraca; order Amphipoda; family Talitridae; genus Morinoia; species Morinoia aosen. The sequence continues at coordinate 2,728,342 of CM059571.1, forward strand.
TTTGTAAAATGCATCAATCTTTGATAATAATGTCACTTCAATAATTTGTTATAACAAGAAAATACTCTCCAGCGTCTAAAACGCACAAAAAATTGCACCATTAACACTTCTATAGAAAAAATACCATTAACGTCTGAAGTCATTTGTTTACTAAGAACGCAGTCAATCGAGATAAAAAGATGTGAAAATTCATTGATAATTCATTAACAAGCAAAGAGCAGTCATCTAAATCTGAGTAGGATTTATCAGTTCGATAAGAAAAAATAGAGCTACAGGATTTGGTCGGAAGTAGTCAAACATGCGAAGTATGTTATTTTCGCATTTTATATGCGAAAATATTTCTTGAGCAAAATTGAGGAACCATTTAAATCGTTCAGATAATAGTCATAGGATTCCTACTTTAAATGTCTGAATCTTGTTTCGCTGTTCAGTTGTATATTCTTCTGATATAATGCCTGTGAAATAAATACTTATCAAATTATCAATCTTGCGGATCACCGTTAATCCGTAAACGCAAACCTATTTTTCTAGCATAGCGCAAACAGAGTACATGATAGCCCTGTTTTCCGTTTACGGGTAAACCAAGGTAGTCTCCTGTTCTAGCCATCAATCTGGAACATTGTTCTGTCGAATAATAAATCTGTCTGATAAAAAATAAATAACATAGAAATCAGAGACACCCAAATGATGAATTTTAGTAGTTCAATTATAGTTACAGTCGTAATTTATTAAGAATTTCGACGAGATCACAGTCCCATCAAAGCAGGACTTTCTGAATGTTTATATACTTTACAGAATACTACTTTGGTTCTTTCAACGTTCTCGTTTTGATTAGCTTTCATAGCAAACTTTCTGAAGGCATTCATCGGATTAACAAAAATTAAATTTTCTCGAATAGTTCAAAATTTTTCGATTGGAACATTCAGATAAACATTTTACGAACAGGTGCAGAAAATCCTAAAAAATTTGAACATTATTAATATATCTTAAAAATCACTGCTAGAACTTTGATTCACGTTACAAAAGTATCAAAACGAGATTTCGTTATCCAACATGTGCGTTTCGTTTCTTGCAAACGACAATGACCTCATCTGGGGATACTGAATTAAAAATGAGGCAGATTTTGTTAACAAAATTAAAAATTTACTATCGTAGCTTCTTGCACAATAACGAAAAAAGATCAGGGACGATTACAATGAAAAAAAAAAGAAGAGCAGCATCAAAAACTGAGGGCAGTCGCTTTCCATATCCGTTGTAAGTACGATAAAAATCAAAAGCTTTCCAGCACAAGTGCTCTGAAAAGAAGAGAAAATAAAACCGGAGGTATTCATGGCCGAAATGAAAGCAGTTAGTGTGGGTCTGTGAGTGATTTAGGTGTGAGTTAGGTGAAGGAGTAAGCAGAGGCTGCATCACGAGCCTAATAACCATTTGTTAGGCTGTACAATGGGACGCCGCAGTCGTCCTTAATATAATAAAAGCCCGCAAGATTATCAAAATGTGGGAACCTTTTCACGTGATGGCGCTGGCTCGCCTCACAGAGCAGCTCGCAATCGCGGCTGTGTGGCGTCAGTCGCGCTGGCTCATCCAGTGTGGCTCTCTACCTGCTGGGAGCTTACCAATTCTGGGGCTTTTGTGCGGAATATATAATCGCGATAAACTTACTTTAATCCTGCGAATGTTCATTGTCACAAATTTATTTCCATGTGTGTTGTTTTCCCGAATATCTTTAATTCTCCCCTGAAATTTTTAAGAGGAAGTTTTCAAAATGATTGTTTCGTTTCTTGTGCTGAATATGTAATCTCGGTAAACTTACTTTAATCTTACAAATGTTAGTTGTCTCAACTTTATCTCTAAGCGTGTTTTTTTCCAAAATTATCCCCTGGAATTTTTAAGAGGACGTTTTCAACTTCAATGTTTCATATGAGTTTTAAAATAAATTTCATTTCCATGTTTAGTCTTCATCACCATTTGGATTTTTAGATTAAATTTTGGTCTTAAATGTCATCTAGTGTTCGGGCTTTAAGGTTTAAACCTGAACAATTTACAAGTGAAATATTTGCATGGCGAACAAGCATAAAAATGCCTTCATGAACTTGTGACAACGAAATTTTAAAAAGATCTTGGCAATTGCTTTGGATTCAACGAAAGCAGCTTAATTGAAAGACGCTTAAGAAATTGTCACAAAATGTTTCATGTTGCAAGATCAGAAATTTCCTTCATCTTGATTTCACGACGCATCTTCGCTGCAATCATAAGAACAAGTGACTAAAGCGAGCAGAATGGAAGATCATGTAACCTACACCTCCTGATCCACAAGACATCGAGACCTCCGCCGGCTGACGTTCTCGGTCTACCGACTGCGCCGCTCCCCTTTTATTCGCAACAGAAGAAGGCCCTAAATCTCAAGTCCCAGCGCTTATTCAAATCCGCAAGGCCTCTCTGGGTGTCCTAATGCCTTTGTTTACAGAGCCACCGAGGTGAACTGCCTCGCTCAAATCCTCCTCAGGGCTGCCGAGGGTAACTGGAGAGGAGGGTAGGGGATCGAACCTCCTGTTGATCATTACTACTTGTCATTTCTCATCTCTCTGCCACCTTCTAGGGTTGCCATTTGTTCTGGACTTGACATTTGTATTACGGTTGCCTTGTTACTTCAGTTCGTTATTTCTCATCGCTCAGCCACCAATTCTACGGTTGCCTTATGTACCGGAATTGATAAATAATCGGTGGCATCCCTAGTATATTTTGTTGCCATATGTAGTACGGTTGCCATGTTACTTCAGTTCGTTATTTCTCACCTCTCAGCCACCAATTCTACGGTTGCCTTATGTACCGGAATTGACAAATAATCGGTGGCATCCCTAGTATATTTTGTTGCCATATGTAGTACGGTTGCCATGTTACTTCAGATGGTTATTTCTCACCTCTCAGCTACCAATTCTAGGGTTGCCTCATGTACTGGAATTTTCATATGTACCAGGTGGCTACCCTAATACATATAGTTGTCATATGTACTACGGCTGCTATGCATGTTTCTCAGTTGGGGATGTTGATAGGATTCCTCGTCGTATCCAAATCCCTCGTACAGCTACTGGGCAAAGTAAGGCCTAAAAATTGGCCTTCCCGTACCATGAGCTCTCTTCCACTAATGCTAATCTCTCGAGATGGCTACACAATTTGAAAATCCGCCTTTTTTATATGGTCGTGAGCATCAGTTGCCAGATGTGTTTTAACGAGTTTTATTTCGCTTGTTGTTTGATTTTTTCAAAATTTGATGATTTTCGTCAGCTGCTATAAAAGATGCAATGGAGCAAAAGACATGTAGAAGTCACGCTGTATGCAAAAATTTACGGGTAAAATTTTCCAACTGAATTATTCCCTCAAAAGATGTGCAGAAATCATTTCGAATTCTGCAAATTCCTTCCAAGTTTCCCTGATGGATGATTCATTTTCGCAACTGTTTATTATTTCGTTCTTAGTTGCGTTCAAGCAGCCGAGAAACTAATCGGCTACTGAAGCAAATTGGAAAGAGTCAGTCACTCTACTTTTTCTTTCAATTTGTATAGTCCATAATTCGATAGTCCATGATTCCAAGCGCATAAAAGACTGCGTACTTCACTCGAAACAGCATATTGAGTGGGAACTCAGTAAACAGATTGGATACAGAAGCAGTTCGCTGTAAAAATCCCTATGTGCATGTGAAGGGCAGGGACAGCATCACTTGTTCAGTTCATTTCGAAAGAATAACTGATAGCGATGTTAAAAAATATGAAAGAGGTCCTAGTAGTCGTATTTCAAAAATAGGTGAATTTACATAATGTCCGTAACTCCAACCCATACTACACCAATTTTGTAGTGAATAGAGATGTATTCATTTTATTCAATACATCAGTACACAGATCTTCTCTACACCCTGCAGCTGAAAAACGCATTACAAGCTGACCAAGTAGAACTATGCCACCACAACACTCTCAGAGGAGAAAACTATACCCATGTTGTCAAAGAGGGTAAATTATAACCAGATTGGGTAATTTGATATAGAAAACTAAGCAGCTGGTGAATACAACAGTTAGTAAACTGCGCAGCTAACGTTAACAACAGCTAGGTTAGTGAACAAAATAGCTATTAATCAAAACAACCAGAAAAAACAGCTCTCAAACTATGCATCTAGTAAGCTTAGCTTCTACGGGACGAAGCTAATAGTGAACTAAGAATCTTGTAAACACATCAACCTGGTACGAGGCACAAGACACCACCATCAGTCACCACCACCAACAGGCACCACTACAAGGTACAACAACCACCACCACCACCACCACATGGTACAACCACCACCACCACCACTTGGTACAACCACCACCACCACCACCACATGGTAGAACCACCACCACCAGGGGGTGAGCGACATGCGACCTGACCGCGCATAATGAGTTGGTGGGAGCGACCGAAGATAGCGACACTTACGAGGGCCTAATTAACAAAAATACGAAAAGTCCGTAATGTGTAGCAGTTTTTCATCAAAATATGTTCTATCACTTAATTTAATCAGCGCTAATTCTTGAAAATTTAAAGCAGTATCTCTTCTATACACATTTTGTAACTGTTTATAAAAAAGTTACTGAAGATGGAATAACATCGCGGTGTTTCTAACGACACTGGCGCTTATCAAAAGGGCGGCCATTAACGCAAAAAATACTTTCCAACGTCTTCGGATTTTCTTCAGCACAAAGTGTTTCAGAATCCAATAGAACATTTTATTCATAAGGATGATTTTCATTTAGCTTCTAATCCATGATTTTCGACTGAACGCAACAAACTAATCACAAACTAATCCAGACTTTGAAAATAGTTTTCAGATAGATATTGAATCGATCACTTACGCAGAGTAGCTAAGAAAGGTAGCATTGAAAACAGAATGTTTTAGCACAAACTAGCTCATGTATAATATCCTCAGCGAACGATTTAAAAAACGTATAATTCGAGAGAAGACTCACTTAAGCCGATACTCATTTATGAACCGGAGTTCAGAGCAGAATTTCGGGTGAACCTTCGTTTAAAATGAAAACTACCGTAAATGGAGTGGGTGTCGAACGTAGGTAAGCACCTCTACAGCTACGCCACTGCGCTCCAAACCAGTTCAATCTAAGGAATTCGTAGGCTGCGAAATTAAAATGGTGACACGAGACGACACCTGTGTAACGGATGGCAAACTGACAGGCTCTCAGCTTGTTGTGTCGCCCTAAGCGTGATGGTATGAGGGCCGGTGTGAGGGCCGGTGTGAGGGCCGGTGTGAGGGCCAGTGTGAGGGCCAGTGTGAGGGCCAGTATAATGGCATTCTTCAGATCCCCTACTTATTCTGCGATCTATCCTCTCGTATTCTATCGTTCGAGAGTATATCGTTCTCCGATCTACCCTCTCCAATACGACTACGTATTGGTACATATGTATACCACTAGATAAATTATTCATTGACATACCACTATGAATGGATATCCTTTCAATTGTTTCACTACTTTTGTTTAAAATAAATGATAGCGTACAAGTTAAAATATTATAGTGCAACTGTACTTATTATGCTTTGTACAAAGGATGAAAATAAAATCGAGCCCTAGAGACTGTTTTTCAATTCTGCTACTTCCACCTAACCGAACAAACTGTAACAACCGTGCAACCGTTGCCAACGTGTTACCCTTAGCGTAAGTCGTAGGCGCGGCGCATACTTTGTCTTACCCTTTCATCATTCGCATTCACTCGAGTCATTTCAGAAAATGTAACCTGAATGCAAAGTCATCAAAATATTTCCTACTTTTCATGCCCGTTCTTCACTACCCCAACACTCAAAGAACTATTTTCATCACAAAATACAGTCCTAACTTGTACAGCTACACCGACTTACAGCCAAAGTTCTGTGTGCACGCACAGTGCACAACCTCTTCCTGTGGCCGCACATTTTTGATAAACATGTGCACCTACAGCATATGTTTATCAGAGTCGATTATTAGACGAAAAGAAATGTTTATTTTAGAAATTTTCATTCTACAAGAGAACCACGTGAGTTGACACTACTCATAACCATCCAATCTTCAACAAGGACCCTCAGGTAAACAACACCTCTTACACCTGCACAGCCCCCACACCTGCACAGCCCCCACACCTGCACAGCCCCCACAGATGCACAGCCCCCACACCTGCACAGCCCCCACAGCTGCACAACCCCCACAGCTGCACAACCTCCACACATGCACAGCCCCCACACCTGCACAGCCCCCCACACCTGCACAGCCCCCCCAGCTGCACAGCCCCCCCAGCTGCACAGCCCCCACAGCTGCACAGCCCCCACAGCTGCACAGCCCCCACACCTGCACAGCCCCCCCCCCCCCAGCTGCACAGCCCCCCCAGCTGCACAGCCCCCCCAGCTGCACAGCCCCCCCCCCCCAGCTGCACAGCCCCCACAGCTGCACAGCCCCCACAGCTGCACAGCCCCCACAGCTGCACAGCCCCCACAGCTGCACAGCCCCCACAGCTGCACAGCCCCCACAGCTGCACAGCCCCCACACAGCTGCACAGCCCCCACAGCTGCACAGCCCCCACAGCTGCACAGCCCCCACACAGCTGCACAGCACCACAGCTGCGGTATGTTAATAAAGCAAGGCTGCCGGCTAATTGCCCCCACTTCCCCAAACCATAACCATTAAAGGGCCACGGCGCCGCACGCCCAGCCACCTCCGCCTGAATTGATGCGCACTCGCTTGGTCTTCTCTTGCCCTTACGAGATCGTCGTGGCAGAAGCGACTCCTCAGAGCCATAAGCACGCTAATTGCACCATGTGAGCGACTCACCTGGACTCCCAACTTGCTTGAAAGTTGAGCGGCTCCTCAGAGCCATAAGCGTGCTAATTGCGCCATGTGAGCGTTTCACCTGGACTCCCAACTTGCTTGAAAGTTGAGCGGCTCCTCAGAGCCATAAGCGTGCTAATTGCACCATGTGAGCGTTTCACCTGGACTCCCAACTTGCTTGAAAGTTGAGCGGCTCCTCGGAGCCATAAGCGTGCTAATTGCGCCATGTGAGCGACTCACCTGGAGGACGCGAAAAAGTTACCGCGACGTTCCAGGTGCACGTGACCGTGCGCGCGGAACCGGGTCTTAGCGTAACCTCATAAGACAGAGAAAATGATCAAGACAGTACAAGGTGGCGCACGTCAAATATCCGCGTTCTGAAATGCTATTAGTGCAAATCAAATGCCCGCATTTTTCAAGGCCGTTAGGAAAAGTCAAACAATACAGAATTATTTTTTGTTTTATTCGAATCAGTATAAAATGGCGTTTGTGTGCTCACGTTTTGGAAATGGTACCAGGAGGAAGATGGAGGTGACCACACACATCTTACCATCACCACTACAAACGTTGCGAGCGCCTTTCAAAACTCGGGCATTTGTTTTGCCCCACCCTGCATCCCTCAAGGCAAAAATCGGATGCCTTCAAATGATAATCATTAAGACGCATTTACGGGATTTCCAGATTTACACAAAACGCCGGCGGAAAAAAAGATACAGTAGGAAATCTTCCTCATAGAAAAAGGAAACCGTAGAAAACTTGGCTTGCCCGCAAGCCGACTTGACTCATCCCAGCAACAAGTGATGACCGACCTAAAGAGAGCGGCTGCGGTCACCACTGAAGAGCACTGATGTCCATAGGTGTGCTGACGAAGACAGGCACCATTAATCCTTTGTCTTTTAAGCACTTCAGAAAACTGCTCTGTAAGTTTACACAGTGTGCATCGATTTATTTGAAAGATTCTTTGGTTGACATGCGACGCTACAATATTTTCCATATTAGTTCATTTAATTGATTACCTAATTTGAAGTGTAAAACTACGAGTGAAGATGCTAGTAAACTTTGCATTTCGAAAGCAAATTACACAAAATAAAATCACGCAAGCCTCGGCATAATTTGAAAATTTCTACCTCAAAAAATGGTGGCTAGCCAGAATACGCATGAACAAGTTACAGGTTTGGCCTGCGCGAGAACGAGTAGGTGCTTCGTCAGCCGACTGGAGACAAATCGATCAGCGTCAGAGGAATAGTTTCATTTACGTTCTGGACAGGAGATTCTGCAATTGGTGTCCTAGGCGAAACGAATCAGGCAGAACAGAGCTAGAAAAATAAATATGAAAACGATCAGCTATGGGAATATGAGAATAAATTGTCATTACGTTACGAGGTGATGCGAGTTCCTCAGAAGCCGCTGACACTTATGAGAGCAAAACACACTTGAGATTGTAATAAATCTATCAAAATAAGATCTATCTCTCTACGGTTACATCGATGGCATCTTTAGCTTTTTTTTTCTTTTTCTACTAACGGACTGAAATTTCACAAACTCTGCCTACGGAAATTCACAAATAGGGTCGCAGCTTGACTAACAGGCCATCCATGACCATTTCAGTTCTGATTAAAAAAACCTGCAGCAGTAACGGAACACGCTCGTATATCACTGAATAAAAGCCTTCATTTTGCTGTTAAGCGAACAAACAGTGATTCGAAATGAAATTGAGCGCTTTATGCATGTGGTAATCAGAGTAGATTTTGAGATGAAAGAGGTATTCGGAGTAGAACCACATGAGTTGACATCAATCATAGCCACGCAATCTTCAACTAGCACCCTCATTTAAATAACATTAAATTAGCCAGCATTAAACAGCACCCTCTCATTTAAACAGCACTTTGTGAGCCAGCATTAAATAGCACCCTCTCATTTGAACAGCACCCTGTGAGCCAGCATTAAACAGCACCCCACGTTGAGCATAATCAGAAGGTGGGCAGCGAGCATTAAAGACAAGCCCGGCCATTACTCAAAGCAGCTGGCTGGTGTCATTAATTGCGTGTCCCCCTCGCGTGTCTCCGGGCGCCTAAATGCTCAGCGGCACTAATGGCTTTCCACTTTCTTTGCCTTGTTTGGGCCCTTGAAGCATTCGGCTCCGCACACCTCCAGAAGTTGTGTGCTTGTGCGTCTGACGTTCGTCCTGGTCTGCTACCTTGCTTAATCTTGAGTACATAATGGATACCGAAACAAAAGTTCAATTGTAACCGAACGATGTAATTGATTATGCCTGTGTACATCAATGGATATAAACGAAGAACACTAGGATAATTTCTGTATGAGTTGAAATGGAATTACAGAGTTCATTGTTTTATTTTTCAAAATTTTCCAGAGAGAACTGACGACTTACAAATTGCTAAAAGACGCAACGCAAACTAATTACATTTTTGCTAATTACACGTTATTTCAATCAGAACTGGTTAATTACTCGTATCGAAAAGTGAAAATAATGAATATTAACCTAAAGGAGTATATCTGACAGAATTAAATAAGCTATTTCAAAACTGTCTGAACGACAACAAAGGTTCTCCAAAGAGAGAAAGAAGGAAGGATCCATTTAGTATAGACTTGAGGCAACGCAGAATCTGTGCACAACAGGCATAGAAACATGAATTCAAGTGAGAGGTTTATGAAACCAGATAAAAATTTAAAAATTCCCATAGATACAATAGTTGTATGTCCCTGAGGGGATATATGACAAAATACATTCCTCGCTACGACTACTACGAATACAAACTTAGAGGTACCCACTCACGGCAGTTGCAGTGGCCAGTTATCAGCCTCAACTTGTGATTACTTATCCAGAATAATCTTATATTCTTAGCTCTGAATTAGACCTTCAAAATACTCTGTAGCAATGTTCCATGGAGCCCGCATCCCAGTCCCAGCGAAGTTCAATAGCCTTCCTGAATAATTTGAAGATAAAAGAACAAAAAACTCTATGAAATACGCTTAAAAACTCGAGACGTATCACAATTCACAACTACATCATTGTATCAAAAGAATTGCTGTACACTGTCCTAAGTTTGTCAATTTGTCCCGTTTCCAACATGCCAGTTTGTCACCCTCCAAAATATACCCCCTCTCCCATGTTCCAGTTTTTCACCGTCTGAAATTTGCCCCCTTTCCCCCGTTCCAGTTTGTCACCCTCCGAAATTTGCCCCCTTTCCCCGGTTCCAGTTTGTCACCGTCCGAAATTTGCCCCATTTCCCCTGTTCCAGTTTGTCACCGTCCGAAATTTGCCCCCTTTCCCCCGTTCCAGTTTGTCACCCTCCGAAATTTGCCCCCTTTCCCCGGTTCCAGTTTGTCACCGTCCGAAATTTGCCCCCTTTCCCCGGTTCCAGTTTGTCACCGTCCGAAATTTGCCCCCTTTCCCCGGTTCCAGTTGTCACCCTCTGAAATTTGCCCCCTTTCCCCCGTTCCAGTTTGTCACCCTCCGAAATTTGCCCCCTTTCCCCGGTTCCAGTTTGTCACCGTCCGAAATTTGCCCCCTTTCCCCGGTTCCAGTTGTCACCCTCTGAAATTTACCCCCTTTCCCCCGTTCCAGTTTGTCTCCCTGGCTGAGAAGGCAGGCCTCTCCCTTACCCCCTCTGTCCTTTCATCACAGCATAGCACTTCAGGGCAAAATTTTCCACGAAGAAATTTGAGCTTTTTAAAAACGTGGCCGCAGAGGCCATAGATATTAAGAGGCAGGTCGTTTGGGCTCGCTAATTGAGCATATATTATGACACCCAATGTACAGTCGCCCCATTTGTTAGGGGGCCCGTCGAGGCCATCACAGGCAGTCTTCCTGCGGCTCCTCCCTCACATTAGCGACGTCACTAGTTTGCTGGTGGTTAGATGACCTGGAATATTTCCGCAAGGATATGCATACATTTAAAATGTCCCACATTAGCGATGTCACTATTTGTGCTGGTGATTATATGACCTGAAATATTTCTGCAGAGATACACATACATTTGACACGATGGCTACGATAGGTTAAACTGAAGTTCGATATTCAACTCAAATTTCAAGTCAAAAGTTGTAAGCAATTTTATAAATACCAAACGTTAACTGGGTCCGTTAAAAATACTATTACTTTTGAAAGGATGTTAAAAATTTTTAAGCGAGCCATCGATGGGCCGTATCGCAAGCAACGAGCTAAATGAAAGTCTGCCCTTCAAATTCGAGCAGCGCTGTCATCATCCACTCCCATTGTCAGTTGAGTGTTCTCTTTTGACCGCTGGAAAACTCATGTTTTGTCACAAAAGCCCTAATTCTTTCAAAATATCTCATGGGATTTGATTTTACAAGCCTGATAAAAAATGCTACTTAAAGCAGTGTTCAAACCGTGATTTTGCACTTCTAAACGAGGCCATGGTCGAAAGAAAATAAATATGAATAATACGAGAATTCGGCATGTCGAAGGAGACGGTAACATGCCTTCTCGAGAGCGCGAGAGATAGTCAAAAAAGACACACACGAAACGTTCTCTTCGAAAAGAGACCCACATCAGATTTCACTTCACGTCATAATGGTACCAAGAGATGATCTATGTAGCGTTGCTCTTCCAAAACACACAGAGACGCAAAAGTGTGTAATAATATTGTATGATCTGACTGTGCACCTATAGGCGAGGTAGGACGTAACCTCATGAAATGATAAATTTCTTCGTAAAAACAAAATATATGGTGTGCTGTGTATGGTGCACAATACCACACACAGACAAGCACCTTATAAGCACCTGAGGTGTACAGCACCAAGCACCCAAGCACCTGAGGTGCACAGCACCAAGCACCAAGCACCTGAGGTGCACAGCACCAAGTACCAAACACCTGGGGTGCACAGCACCAAGCACCAAACACCTGGGGTGCACAGCACCAAGCACCAAACACCTGTGGTGCACAGCACCAAGCACCTAAGCACCTGAGGTGAACAGCACAAAGCACCTAAGCACCTGAGGTGCACAGCCCCACATCCGAGACGCCAGCAGCCCCAGCCCGAATGAAGCAGTACAGACGAGGGCGACAGGAGGGAGGCGAGGGCTGGGCCAGAAGCACACGGCAGTTATTGAAAGCTAGGCAGGGGAGAACACAAGCAGCGATCACGAGTCCAATAAAAGTGCAAATCAGCATAGAAATATTACCGCGCTCTGCGCTCCCATTCGTATTGCAGCGGCGGCCGCCGCGTGACGGAGCCTCCTCACCATTCCGGGTGTTGGGTGGGTGCGATATTGCTCACCCTGTGGGTGTGCGAGTGTGTGGGTGTGGGTGTGCGAGTGTGTGGGTGTGCGAGTGTGTGGGTGTGCGAGTGTGTGGGTGTGCGTGTATGTTCGTGTGTGTGTGAGTTCATGTATGTGTGCTCTCGTGTGTGCTTGTGTACTCTGTGTGTGTTCACGTGCCCGTATGTGTATACTTGCGTGCGCGCGCTCGTGTGTGCTGTTGCAGTATGCTCTCAATCATGTGTGCTTCCATGCTATGTGAGTAGCTGTGTACTTTACAACGTGGGGTGTACTGTATTACAATAATACGTAAAGCGAGATGTGCGTGCTGCTCAATGTACTGTGTAGGGATTTTAATACTGTTTTTCTTTTCACGTTACGCGTAAGATTCCCGGCGAATCTACCGATTGAAAACATGATTTTCGATGTGCTTTCAAATACGTCTTGCAGACTGGGAGAGTTTTTATAAAATGTGCAGCATTGAGAATGCGCTGTTGAGATATGTTTGACCACAAATTTAACAGTACTTGTGCGAGCTGAAGGATGTTTCTAGAGTATGTGAGTGCAGTGTTTGTGCAACTAGGTGCATTTAACCCTGCGCTAGTCAATGATTTTGTTTATATTTGCGATTGTTTATTTTACTGCGTTGTTTCATAATTTAACGTCAATCAACTAATAGTTAGTGAAAATTATTCACTGTGAGTAATAATTTATTCTAGAAGAGCAGTTCACTTTATTTTTTACTAATAAAGTACAGTATTTCAATGAATAAAAGAGCAAAGAAAATCGCTTTAACAGAAATCATATTTCTTTAAAAAACATTTCAATAAAAAGGAACGTTTCGACCAATTTTTGGTCATTTTCAACCATCTGAAAAAATACAAAAACACCGCGTTATAACAAGTTCAAAATACATTCATAAGTGACATTATGACATTAAAAAATAACATAAAAAAAGAGAGACAGAGACTACACTAATTGCAGAGGGAAGGCCGATTGCATATTGTTTAAGGTAGGTTTATCTTTTAAAATGAACAGAGATTCTAAAATGCGAAGGTTATTTGTACCGGATGTAGAAGAAATTACTTTAAAGTCATCTAGCCGAAATGGAATGTCACAACTCTCTGCATGAGAGCGAACAGCAGATTGGTGAGGGGAAGAGAGTAACTGTTTAGTTCGAAAACTCCTGCCGGCATGCTCAGCCACACGAATATCCAGGGCTCGAATAGTCGAACCCACGTATTCAGACTCACACCGTGCGCAACAATATCTATAAATGACGGAGGAGAGCATGCCTTTAGGTAGTTTGTCCTTGCAATTGAAATGAGACCCAATTTTGCATGCATTAACCAATACGATTTTGAAGTCGACATGTAAAAAATATTTAGAGAGCAACAAGTAAAGATCTTTATTGAGCTTTTCGGACTGCTTGCCAAAGAACGGAAATGAAAAATAAAATTGTTTCTTTCGAGCAGTAGGTAATGGTGAGCGGGAATAAAATTTATGATTTAAAAAATTCTTGAGACATGAAGTTACCGGTCCTGAAGTGAACTTCATGTATCAAGAATTTTTTAAATCATAAATTTTATTCCCGCGTACCATATATAAAATATTTTGAAAATACATCCGTGAATTAAAACATGCTTGGTGGATTTTATAGTATAAGTGTGGAAAGTTTTCATGTGAAATCTGGTCAACTTCTTTTAGAAATGTCTCTTTCTGAAGTTATTGCTCACAAAATTGACCGCTTCTAAGGACGTAGCTTGATGCTGGAACCTCTATCGTATGCGTAAATATAAGAAAAACACGTACCTAAGGACACGCTAAGAGTATCACATAATCCTTCATAGAACCCTATACAAACACCGAGTATTCAACAAAGACAATCATTTGAGATTAGACAAAACTCAAATCACATAACAAATTCCGATGTTATTCCATGCAATTTATTCAAAACTCCAAAAACCAGTCCCCTCAAAGTAGACCAACACAACTTCCAGCTGGACGCGAGGAAATTACGAACGCAAAATCCGTAAGCGAAACAAACCCAAGAACGAGAGCTACATCGCGCTGTTGCAAGCAACCGAGAGCTACAAAACAGTTCACAAGTTTAGTGCCTGCTCTAACGAGGCACAGAAAATTCCGTCTTTTCAAATAAAGCTGGTGAAGGTAATAGAGCATCACATTATCTGAGGTAAGAGGCACTTGTGTTACTGCAAGAGAGGGCGGGGAGAGGGAGTGCGCAAAGCTCTCTACTGCGGAGGAAGGGAGTGTGGTTTGAAACCTTCTATCATAAAAGTCCAACTGTGCTCCGACGACTGAAGTGTTCTACGGGTACACTAATAAAACTCATGTGGTAATCAGATTTGGAACAAACAACATAATTTCGTGTCTTTCTCAATAAAAATCAGATCAAATTACGATATTTCGTGTATTTCTTCATAAAAAATCATATTAAAATACATAAGTTCGTGTATTTCTCAACAAAAATCAGCTCAAATTACAATATTTCATGTATCTCTCAACAACAAGTGCGCTAGCCCGGCAGTGTGGGGAGCTGTAGCCTGCCTCGCGCTGTGCTGGGGAGGCAAGCCGCAGCTGCGGACGGAGCGGCGGCAGCAAAAGTAATAAAGCTGTGTTTTGTGGCGCACACCGCGCCGACAGACGGCGGCATTATGCAGCGTCTCTGGGACCCCACGGGTCAGGGGTCTACGACCCTGGGGGGTCAGGGGTCTACGACCCTGTGTCGTCAGGGTCTACGACCCTGTGGGGTCAGGGGTCTACGACCCTGTGGGGTCAGGGGTCTACGACCCTGTGTGGTCAGGGGTCTACGACCCTGTGTGGTCAGGGGTCTACGACCCTGTGGGGTCAGGGGTCTACGACCCTGTGGGGTCAGGGGTCTACGACCCTGTGGGGTCAGGGGTCTACGACCCTGTGGGGTCAGGGGTCTACGACCCTGTGGGGTCAGGGGTCTATGACCCTGTGGGGTCAGGGGTCTACGACCCTGTGGGGTCAGGGGTCTACGACCCTGTGGGGTCAGGGGTCTACGACCCTGTGGGGTCAGAGGTCTACGACCCTGTGGGGTCAGGGGTCTACGACCCTGTGGGGTCAGGGGTCTACGACCCTGTGGGGTCAGGGGTCTACGACCCTGTGGGGTCAGGGGTCTAAGACTCTGTGGGGTCAGGGGTCTGCGATCCTGTGGGGTGAGGGGTCTACGATGTTGTGGGGGTGAGGGGTACAATTGTAAAGGGTAGAGGTCTAGGACCCAGTGGGGTCAAAGGAACAGCCGCAAGGGGTAGGAGTTTAGGACAGCGTAGGATTAAGAGAGCAGCTGTAGGGGTCTGGGGGCCTACAACTCGGCGAGGTCAGGAAAATGGCTGCAGGGAGTAAGACTCTAGGACCCCGTGAGGTCAGAAAAGCAGCTGTAGAGGGCACGAGTTTTGGACCCCCCGGGGATTAGATTAGATGTTAGTTTAAGCCTCCCTAACCGCTAAAAAAAATCGTCCCGATGAGAGGAATAAAGAAGGCACCTTTTGGTATGAAGATAAGGGAACGCAGAATCTATACGGAATGAGCATAGAAACATTAAGTTGAGAAAGAAGTTTATGAAACAAAATAAACGTTCAAGAAGAAAGGATTAGGTGTTGAAAAACAGGACAGCAGTGAACCAAAAAAATGCGGTCCTTAACATAACAAAAAAACATTTTATTTCAACGAAAGGAAGGCCTACCTAACCCTCCGCTCGTTCACTCACACATTTTCCCCTTGGGAGCGCTTATTCCTATAGATACAATAGTTGTATCCCCCTGAGGATTCCCTCAGATGCCATAGTTGCATCTCCCTGAGGGATCCGAGAGATACAATAGTTGCATCCCTCTGAGGGGTCCCTTAGATACAATAGCTGTATCCCCGTGTGGGGGATAAGGACCCCTCAATGTCAGGAGACCAATTGCAGAAGTGGGGCTTTTGAGCTCCGTGGGGCCAGAGAAGCAACTGAGACAGACAGGGCTCTGGATCTCCGTAAGGGCAATAAAACAAGAAGACTTCGTGTGACTGTGAAACAAACCGACAAATGAAAAAAAACACTGGTATGAAATGTAGCTAACAAATGTCCAAGCGATACGCCCGCATGATAACGTTCTATTTAGTTGATGGGTTCCATAGCGCCGGCATGATCACGCTGCTCTCCGTGAATGCTTTTTTCTCTTCGTGTAAAACTTCGGTATTAGCAGGAACACAACAGTCAAAAGTATAAAAATGGGTATTATTTCTCTTTATTTTTGAGAGCTCAGAAATAGTAGAGTACAGCGCTTTGCTGTCCCTGCGTTTGCAAATTTTCAGCGCGGAAGGCTATTTAATGAAAGCTTTCAATGCACGCTGAAATTCCGTCTGGTAGCGGAAATATCAAACGCATCTTCAATATACTAACTTAGGTCGCAATATTCGCAAGGAAAGAAATGTTTTTTTAATACAGTAAGACAGAGAGTTAAAAGTTTAAAACTATCTCATGAATAGCTTTTCGTACGAAGAGTCCAGTGAAGAGTCACACGCAGCGTCATTTTAATGTTTCCTGTATTAAAATATATTCTTCATCATTTAGCGTCTTGGACACCGGGCACCGTGAAATAACCACACTCTTTACCACACGCGCACCACACGCACCACTCGAAACACACATACCACACACCACACACACCACACACACCACACAACACCCACACACACCACACACCCATGCTTCACACACACCACATACACCCACACACGCCACATACACCCACACACGCCACACGCACCACACACCAGAGGGCTGATCAGCCCCGTGTCTCCCTAGCCCGGTTTTCGAAGGCCTACAGTTTTTATAAGAGACCCTCACGACCACACGCCCTAAAATAATCCATTCATCTTCGGCAGAGATAAAATTTCCCTCAGATATTTGAAGGTATATTCCGGGGCTTGCGACGGAGAGGCGCTATCAGTCTCACTCGGGCGCAGGCATAGCTTTATTCGCGCCTCAACCTCCCTCCTCAATATCTGACTAAATATTTTAACTTCATGAGCAAGTTGTCGAACTTTTAGCGGTGGAGTCATCAGTTATCTTAAACTGAATATGTTATACTTAAGTTCCCAATCATTTTAGTCGTGGTGAAAGGCTCAAACTTTTAGCGGCGGAGTCATCAGTTATCTTAAACTGAATATGTTATACTTAAGTTCCCAATCATTTTAGTCGTGGTGAAAGGCTCAAACTTTTAGCGGCGGAGTCATCAGTTATCTTAAACTGAATATGTTATACTTAAGTTCCCAATCATTTTAGTCGTGGTGAAAGGCTCAAACTTTTAGCGGCGGAGTCATCAGTTATCTTAAACTGAATATGTTATACTTAAGTTCCCAATCATTTTAGTCGTGGTGAAAGGCTCAAACTTTTAGCGGCGGAGTCATCAGTTATCTTAAACTGAATATGTTATACTTAAGTTCCCAATCATTTTAGTCGTGGTGAAAGGCTCAAACTTTTAGCGGCGGAGTCATCAGTTATCTTAAACTGAATATGTTATACTTAAGTTCCCAATCATTTTAGTCGTGGTGAAAGGCTCAAACTTTTAGCGGCGGAGTCATCAGTTATCTTAAACTGAATATGTTATACTTAAGTTCCCAATCATTTTAGTCGTGGTGAAAGGCTCAAACTTTTAGCGGCGGAGTCATCAGTTATCTTAAAATGAATATGTTATACTTAAGTTCCCAATCATTTTAGTCGTGGTGAAAGGCTCAAACTTTTAGCGGCGGAGTCATCAGTTATCTTAAACTGAATATGTTATACTTAAGTTCCCAATCATTTTAGTCGTGGTGAAAGGCTCAAACTTTTAGCGGCGGAGTCATCAGTTATCTTAAAATGAATATGTTATACTTAAGTTCCCAATCATTTTAGTCGTGGTGAAAGGCTCAAACTTTTAGCGGCGGAGTCATCAGTTATCTTAAAATGAATATGTTATACTTAAGTTCCCAATCATTTTAGTCGTGGTGAAAGGCTCAAACTTTTAGCGGCGGAGTCATCAGTTATCTTAAAATGAATATGTTATACTTAAGTTCCCAATCATTTTAGTCGTGGTGAAAGGCTCAAACTTTTAGCGGCGGAGTCATCAGTTATCTTAAACTGAATATGTTATACTTAAGTTCCCAATCATTTTAGTCGTGGTGAAAGGCTCAAACTTTTAGCGGCGGAGTCATCAGTTATCTTAAACTGAATATGTTATACTTAAGTTCCCAATCATTTTAGTCGTGGTGAAAGGCTCAAACTTTTAGCGGCGGAGTCATCAGTTATCTTAAAATGAATATGTTATACTTAAGTTCCCAATCATTTTAGTCGTGGTGAAAGGCTCAAACTTTTAGCGGCGGAGTCATCAGTTATCTTAAACTGAATATGTTATACTTAAGTTCCCAATCATTTTAGTCGTGGTGAAAGGCTCAAACGTTTAGCGGCGGAGTCATCAGTTATCTTAAAATGAATATGTTATACTTAAGTTCCCAATCATTTTAGTCGTGGTGAAAGGCTCAAACTTTTAGCGGCGGAGTCATCAGTTATCTTAAAATGAATATGTTATACTTAAGTTCCCAATCATTTTAGTCGTGGTGAAAGGCTCAAACTTTTAGCGGCGGAGTCATCAGTTATCTTAAAATGAATATGTTATACTTAAGTTCCCAATCATTTTAGTCGTGGTGAAAGGCTCAAACGTTTAGCGGCGGAGTCATCAGTTATCTTAAACTGAATATGTTATACTTAAGTTCCCAATCATTTTAGTCGTGGTGAAAGGCTCAAACTTTTAGCGGCGGAGTCATCAGTTATCTTAAAATGAATATGTTATACTTAAGTTCCCAATCATTTTAGTCGTGGTGAAAGGCTCAAACTTTTAGCGGCGGAGTCATCAGTTATCTTAAAATGAATATGTCATACTTAAGTTCCCAATCATTTTAGTCGTGGTGAAAGGCTCAAACGTTTAGCGGCGGAGTCATCAGTTATCTTAAAATGTGTGGGTTGTACTTGAGGTTCCTGCCAATTTGAAGGGACTCATAGATGGAGGGATTAATACTTTTTTCCTATCACAATTGGATGTCATTTTAGTAGCGTACTTCTAAATTGCTTTTGCTATTACGACGTAAAAAGTGGAATCTTAGATCAAGGTAAAAAAATATTGGATGGAGCCGATTTTGCTGTTCACATAGGGCCACCTAGAACGACTGAAACATACAATGAGAATAGAATGGAATGTAACACTAACCCTTTGACTTCATTTGCATTACTTTTCATTTTCGGCACACTTGTAATGTAAGCAGCGCATGAAACTTTTTTATTCTGATGACCTATTTTAAAGTAGCATTGGGTGGCTGTTTTCTGAAACTTGAAAGATCACTTAGGGAAATGATGTAAGACAATTCAAAGCTACCAACTGTCACACAAGAATGAGCCACGCGACTAGACCATCAACCTTTCCAGCCTTGAGGTCCTGAACCTAACTGTTAAACGTTAAAAACCTAAAGTCAATTCAAACTCATGGGCACACATTTACAATGGCTAACCATGAGGTTAGCCATTGGTTAGTTATTTTTAATTTGTGACGCGTTTTTTCACGCACAAGGCGGCGAACCGAAAATTAGGTATAACGGTGTGTCGATAGATCCGGAAGTTACCGAAAAATCAGTGCAGTATTCAACCCTATTAAAAAGGTATTCAACACAATTAAAAAGGTATTTGTCCTTACGATACCGTAGTGTTAAATACCTTTTAAAACTGTTGTTTCTCGTACACTAAGCAATACTAGTTTAATTAAGCATTTTCCGAGCTTATACATCGGTAATCAACACGTTGCTTGTGATACGACCTATCGATAGGTCGTTTGTCAAATTTTAACAATCTTTTAAAATAATCGGCTTAGAACGGACCCAGTTAATGTTTGATAATTGTAGAATTACCAACAATTTTTTACTTTAAATTTGCATTAAATATTGAACTTGAGTGTAACCCATCACAGTCAACGCATTAAAGCGATCTGATCTCCCACAAAACGCCGGCGGATTTTGTGCTGTGAGGCGGGGAGAGGAGCCAGCAGCGCTCCGTGAGGGACCCAATTAGGGCACCGGGGAGAGGTTCATACTCTGGCGTATTGTAGAGCTACTAGAAGGCTAATCTGCGACCTTAGAGTCTTCTTGAAGGATTATGTGCGACCTTAGAGGCTACCTGAAGGCTATCTGTAACCTTAGAGACTGTTTGAAGGATTATCTGTAACCTTAGAGACTGTTTGAAGGATTATCTGTGACGTTAGAAGCTACTAGATGGATTATTTGTAACGTTAGAGTCTACTGCATGGATTATTTGTAACGTTAGAGGCTACTTGATGGATTATTTGTAACGTTAGAGGCTACTTGATGGATTATTTGTAACGTTAGAGGCTACGTAATTGCTGTCTGTGACCTTAGAGGTTAATCTGTGACCTTAGAGGCTAATCTGTGACCTTAGAGGCTAATCTGTGACCTTAGAGGCTAATCTGTGACCTTAGAGGCTAATCTGTGACCTTAGAGGCTAATCTGTGACCTTAGAGGCTACTTACAGGCTCATCTGTGACGTTAGAGGCTGCTAGGAAGCTAATCAGCTACGTTAGAAATTACTAAGAGGTTATTCTGAGGTTTGAAATTACTAGGAGGCTAATCTAACTTTCAGGACAACTATATAGGAGGTTAATCACTAACATTTGAGAATACCAGGAGGCTAACTATGACGTTAAGGACTACTTGAAGGCTATCTGTGACCTAAAAACTATTTGGAAGTTAATATGTTAAATTAGGGGCCACTAGGATGCTAGTCATTGGGATAACGACTGGTACGAAGCTAGTTTATTTTCAGTAACTATGAGATGAATAACAGTGTAATAAGCAGCATAATGACAGTGTAATTAAATAAATAATCCCTGACCATCGCAATTACAGGACTAATTACGACGCTAATCATCAGTTAGGTCTCTTTTCACCAGCTTACATGCTAATCACTGAATTCAAGGGTTTATGAACACATTGTGTTGCGGGGATAAAAGACTTTGATTGCGAGCGACCTACCAGCAGCAATAAACTTTATGCGTAAAGCCTGAATTTCCAATTTAAAGAGTATACTCAGTGCTTAGATCATTTCAAGACAGTTGCTTAATTTGAAGTAAAGTCCTTGCTGTGGATTTAGTAATTCGTTCAAGTATGAGTTAGTCTCTAAATGAATTGAAAATGAGTAAAGGGATGGCACATATTCCTGCTACAAAGCTTGAAGTTCCTCTAAATACCATGAATAAGCCTTTCACTCTAGCATAACTAGCTATCTAGATACTGAATGCATCAAAATGAAAGCACAAAAATAAATTTGTCTTACCTTTAGCAAAGATGGTCGGGGCCACGACGACGGCGAGAAGAAAAGTCATCCAGCGTCGATCGTTCATGCCTGTTTTCCTGGACGTTTTGAAGAAGCGCATCGTGAACTGCTGCGAGCTTCTGGGCAGTGATACAAACTTGAACTGTTCCTTGGCTGCCGAAATGTGCAGAAGTGCTCAGCACTTTCTTTCACATCACGTCTTTCACGTCACGAACATTCTCACAAGATAAAGGGTTTTAATGTGCACTGCTAGGTATACTTGGCTAGATAGGCCTATTCGGAGTTGGAATCATGGACCAAACTCTGAGTCATGTATTATGAGAGAAATACTCCATGGGTTTTAGCATTCCATCCACTGAGTCTGGAAGAAAAGAAAGATAAAATACACACGAGCACTGAGGAGACAAATTACGTTTCTTCATGGATTTTATAGCATTCAATAATTACGGCTGGATCCAAATACAACTCTATATAAGCTACGAAAATTGCTGAAACATTACAATAAATTTTAGCTGAACTTTAAGAAAGTGCAAAAGTTGATAATGAAACTCATTCAAATCGGAAAGAAATGCCTTTTTGAGTGAGAAAATTTACATCTACTCAGCATGAGGATCAAAAACGCTCAACTAAAACCAACGTTTAACGAAATATCAGGTAAGTCTAGAATATGTTCAGAATTAACGAAAGAACTGAAATGTTTCAAACGAAGAATCGTGGTCTTGTAGGTGGCATTCTGCTGCAATCACAAATTTAGGCAAGGAAGAATTCGCACAAAAAGTGCGCTAACAATCCAACAAACATCTGAAGTGGAGTCTACGAAAAATTACCACAAAAAAGGACATTTTGACAAAATATACTCGTTCATGAGCACACGCAGTAAAACAAGGCGTGCACGAAAATGTCGGAGCAAAATAAGGAAACGTGGAATAGAAGGTGAATTTGAGAGAGGTGTCATGACCATACTCAATAAAAAAACAAGGCGTGCACGAAAATGTCGGAGCAAAATAAGGAAACGTGGAATAGAAGGTGAATTTGAGAGAGGTGTCATGACCATACTCAATAAAAAAACAAGGCGTGCACGAAAATGTCGGAGCAAAATAAGGAAACGTGGAATAGAAGGTGAATTTGAGAGAGGTGTCATGACCATACTCAATAAAAAAACAAGGCGTGCACGAAAATGTCGGAGCAAAATAAGGAAACGTGGAATAGAAGGTGAATTTGAGAGAGGTGTCATGACCATACTCAATAAAAAAAACAAGGCGTAACGAAAATATCGGGGCAAAATAAGGAAACGTGGAATAGAAGGTGAATTTGAGAGAGGTGTCATGACCATACTCAATAAAAAAACAAGGCGTGCACGAAAATGTCGGAGCAAAATAAGGAAACGTGGAATAGAAGGTGAATTTGAGAGAGGTGTCATGACCATACTCAATAAAAAAACAAGGCGTAACGAAAATATCGGGGCAAAATAAGGAAACGTGGAATAGAAGGTGAATTTGAGAGAGGTGTCATGACCATACTCAATAAAAAAACAAGGCGTAACGAAAATATCGGGGCAAAATAAGGAAACGTGGAATAGAAGGTGAATTTGAGAGAGGTGTCATGACCATACTCAATAAAAAAACAAGGCGTAACGAAAATATCGGGGCAAAATAAGGAAACGTGGAATAGAAGGTGAATTTGAGAGAGGTGTCATGACCATACTCAATAAAAAAACAAGGCGCGCACGAAAATGTCGGAGCAAAATAAGGAAACGTGGAATAGAAGGTGAATTTGAGAGAGGTGTCATGACCATACTCAATAAAAAAACAAGGCGTGCACGAAAATGTCGGAGCAAAATAAGGAAACGTGGAATAGAAGGTGAATTTGAGAGAGGTGTCATGACCATACTCAATAAAAAAACAAGGCGTGCACGAAAATGTCGGAGCAAAATAAGGAAACGTGGAATAGAAGGTGAATTTGAGAGAGGTGTCATGACCATACTCAATAAAAAAACAAGGCGTGCACGAAAATGTCGGAGCAAAATAAGGAAACGTGGAATAGAAGGTGAATTTGAGAGAGGTGTCATGACCATACTCAATAAAAAAACAAGGCGTGCACGAAAATGTCGGAGCAAAATAAGGAAACGTGGAATAGAAGGTGAATTTGAGAGAGGTGTCATGACCATACTCAATAAAAAAACAAGGCGTGCACGAAAATGTCGGAGCAAAATAAGGAAACGTGGAATAGAAGGTGAATTTGAGAGAGGTGTCATGACCATACTCAATAAAAAAACAAGGCGTGCACGAAAATGTCGGAGCAAAATTAGGAAACGTGGAATAGAAGGTGAATTTGAGAGAGGTGTCATGACCATACTCAATAAAAAAACAAGGCGTGCACGAAAATGTCGGAGCAAAATAAGGAAACGTGGAATCGAAGGTGAATTTGAGAGAGGTGTCATGACCATACTCAATAAAAAAACAAGGCGTAACGAAAATATCGGGGCAAAATAAGGAAACGTGGAATAGAAGGTGAATTTGAGAGAGGTGTCATGACCATACTCAATAAAAAAACAAGGCGTGCACGAAAATGTCGGAGCAAAATAAGGAAACGTGGAATAGAAGGTGAATTTGAGAGAGGTGTCATGACCATACTCAATAAAAAAACAAGGCGTGCACGAAAATGTCGGAGCAAAATAAGGAAACGTGGAATAGAAGGTGAATTTGAGAGAGGTGTCATGACCATACTCAATAAAAAAACAAGGCGCGCACGAAAATGTCGGAGCAAAATAAGGAAACGTGGAATAGAAGGTGAATTTGAGAGAGGTGTCATGACCATACTCAATAAAAAAACAAGGCGTGCACGAAAATGTCGGAGCAAAATAAGGAAACGTGGAATAGAAGGTGAATTTGAGAGAGGTGTCATGACCATACTCAATAAAAAAACAAGGCGTGCACGAAAATGTCGGAGCAAAATAAGGAAACGTGGAATAGAAGGTGAATTTGAGAGAGGTGTCATGACCATACTCAATAAAAAAACAAGGCGTGCACGAAAATGTCGGAGCAAAATAAGGAAACGTGGAATAGAAGGTGAATTTGAGAGAGGTGTCATGACCATACTCAATAAAAAAACAAGGCGTGCACGAAAATGTCGGAGCAAAATAAGGAAACGTGGAATAGAAGGTGAATTTGAGAGAGGTGTCATGACCATACTCAATAAAAAAACAAGGCGTGCACGAAAATGTCGGAGTAAAATAAGGAAACGTGGAATAGAAGGTGAATTTGAGAGAGGTGTCATGACCATACTCAATAAAAAAACAAGGCGTAACGAAAATATCGGGGCAAAATAAGGAAACGTGGAATAGAAGGTGAATTTGAGAGAGGTGTCATGACCATACTCAATAAAAAAACAAGGCGTGCACGAAAATGTCGGAGCAAAATAAGGAAACGTGGAATAGAAGGTGAATTTGAGAGAGGTGTCATGACCATACTCAATAAAAAAACAAGGCGTGCACGAAAATGTCGGAGCAAAATAAGGAAACGTGGAATAGAAGGTGAATTTGAGAGAGGTGTCATGACCATACTCAATAAAAAAACAAGGCGTGCACGAAAATGTCGGAGCAAAATAAGGAAACGTGGAATAGAAGGTGAATTTGAGAGAGGTGTCATGACCATACTCAATGAAAAAACAAGGCGTAACGAAAATATCGGAGCAATATATGGAAACGTGGAATAGAAGGTGAATTTGAAAGAAGTGTCATGACCACACTCAGTAAAAAAAGGCGTACACATGAAAATATGAGGGCAATACAGGGAAACGTGGACTAGAAGGTGAATTGGAGGGAGGTGATCAGCCTAATGCTGGGCCGGGCCCGAGTTATCCGTGCACCATCAGCAATCCATCTGCCGCCTCTGCTGCTGCTCTGCACACTCGCCCGCCCGGGTGTTGCGCGCCGGGGGTGTGTGGTGAGTGGTGAGTCAAAGTATATGGTGTGTGGTGAACGAAGGCGAATTTTTCATAGAGAGTGACCGTGTAGGTTTCGTAATGAGTGGTGTTGATTTCGTTGGGAGTGAAAATATGTATTGTGTGGTGAGAGAAGTATATATTGTGTGGAGAGAGGAGGTATACTCTATATTTTATAGTGAGTTGGGGTGTAAATCTTGTGGTGAGTGAAGGCATCACAGTATGGCAGGTATGGTGATGGCTTACTTTGTGATGTGCCGAACCGTACGTGCGAGAATGCGTGCGGCACAATGGACATTGTGATCTTTGTAGAGTTGACGCGTGATGATGGCTTTTAAGGTTATCTTGCGGTGTATTGTGTTTGTGGTAAGAATATGAGTTGACTATCACATGACGGGTCTTAAATCACCCTGTCATGCGTCTTTGCATAAGTCAGGCACTGAGGTTATTGGAACAATTCCTGCCTATGTAATAAGTGTTCCTAGACAGCGAAGAATCTTTAAAAATGATTGTCAAATGAATTGAATATCGTTGGGTAATCGTTTATCGCGGAAATTAAGGCTAATTTTTCAAATTTTAGTTATGATGGCCCCAAATATTTGTAAACATTGAGAAAAAAATGTCATTGCGGCCCTCACAAAGACCGAAAAGCGAGTACGATGATTTCGAACGGCGTTAGAAAACAAAATATCTCACACCCTGGAACTGAGCAGCACGCAAATACCGCAAACACAGGCAAATCTCGAGTCCAGTCCGGCGGCAGAAATCAATCTAATATGAGCCGAGCGTCACCGCACAAATTAGATGTGCATATTATATCTGCGGCGGCGCTCGCTCTCCACTCTTCTGAACCTCTCAAAATGCGGAGCGGCGGCTTCCCGTCAGATTCTATTTAAAGCTCCCGAGTGTCGGAATTCAAGAAGGAAATATCTGGTGAGCAAACGTTGAGGTCCTTCTTCTTCCGTGCCGAAGCGCGAAGAATGTATCGGGAGAAGTGACGCTGACTTTTCGGTTAGGTGGAATGGGCTTCTCCAGCCGCGATTTCGAAGTGAAACTGAAACGGAATTTGGGCCTCTGAAGCGTGTAGTTTCAAGAATAACAAAGGTGTAATGTATCGGCACAAAAGACTCTGACTTTTCTGAATAGGTTTCTCTAGCCGCGATTTTGGAGTGAAACTGAAACGGAATTTGTGTCTCTGATGTGGGATATTTCAAGAATCACGAAGAAGTAAGAGGCATTAGTGAATGAGCGTTGATACTTCTGTTGAACCGTTGAATTCACTGCTACGACAGTGAATTCACTGGATACGACACAGTCAAGTATTTTTGCTAACAGTCTGGTTTATCGCAGAATTTTACTTTTCCTTTCAAGTAAACGTGCAGATGATCGTCCCAATGACTCTTTATGAAAGCCAAATTCATGCGAATGCTGCAACAGGGAAAAGCTCAGCCAACAGCTCAAATTTTTTCAACGTTTTCACGAAAAGTTCCAATTCTCAAAACTTAAAACCAGGGATGCGAATTTTAGACCTTTAGCAATAATCTGACCTTATTGAAATAGATTTTGAAAAATTCAGCGTTAGAAGATAAAGTTACTCACTTCGAAAGCATTAGGGGAAACAATTTACTTCACAATAGAAGTTGCACTAAACGCCCGGTAATGGGAAGGTAAAAGCTTCATAAAATATTTGCATTTGTTAATCGAAGCGTCGCTAAATTCTTATATCACACCCTAAATTCGGTCGTGAAATTAATTTGGCGCCATCAAATAAAGAAAATCAAAACAGCTTTTACAAAAACCCTGCGCTTCCACTTCCAGGGGAAATAACGAAAATATAAACATCAGAATTATCGCAAAAAAAACATTCGTATATTACCGTTTAAGTTCGAAATTCCCGGACCTTTATCACAACATTAAATAGATATACACTACGATATCAACCTTACTTTGGATAATAAATACATAAATAACGTAAAAAAATCTTTTTTTCTTCACAATTGAAAAATTACATTGCATACAAAGCACATAAAGTATTAATTAAAATATAAACCGCTTGAAAAAATATTGTGAAACATTTCTAGAACATCGATAGAGCAGCTCTACACGCTCACACACGCAAAATAACCTGACAATTCCCACTTTATTTTCAAAAT
This sequence comes from Morinoia aosen, assembly GCA_030386875.1. Lineage (NCBI taxonomy): Eukaryota > Metazoa > Arthropoda > Malacostraca > Amphipoda > Talitridae > Morinoia > Morinoia aosen. The sequence goes on from CM059571.1 coordinate 2,755,915, forward strand.
TAAACAGGAAAGTTTTGCATAAAAAGCACCTGCTAGATAATTTGAAGTAGAAACCGCTCTCAAAAATGGTTTTAAACAGTTCTGGAACATCGACAGAGCAGCACAACACGCACGCGAAATGGCGCGCTCAGCCTTAAGATGCTGAGAGCAGCTGTGGCCTTGCGGCAAAGAAAGTCGAGTAGCGGATCCGGCTGTCGCTACCAGGGCTCGGGCCGCGGTCCACAAAATCCCAACTGGCTCCAGTGATTTATTTGCGTGTGTGCCAATCGATAGATCTGTTGTGGTATTGAGCCCTGCAGCAGCACAGCGTGCATGCCTGCCGCTGGATACGCGCACCGCAACTCTTCTCTTAGCTTGGCCATGTTGCGCCCGCCACGTGCGGTGGGAGGTGGGCTGTGCTGCTTCAGTAGGACAAGCAAGATCAGGGGAACGGGAACTTTAATACGAGGCTACTAAGTTTTTGACGGGATTTAACGAGACAACTAAGTCTTTAGCAGGATTTAAAGTGAACAGAAACTTTAATACGAGACAACTAAGTTTTTGACAGGATTTAACGACAACAAGAACTTTTAAATGTCAAGGCAATTCGAATCGGTGAAACCAGAGCTTACGATGTTTTGTTTGCGAACTGGGATCTAGAACTGATTCATAATGAAAACTCATTTCTTGCATAAGCAAGAATCGAAGTCGAACTGTTAACTTTTATTTCTCGTTATCCGTTAGGCTAATATAAGCTTAAAATCGAAGAGAAGTAATTCGATTATTTTCATCTCATCTCGGGAAAAAGAATTGTCATTCTTAAAATGAATTAACGAGGCACCATTAATTCTTGTGACTTGAAGATAGGTACATTTCACCTGTTTCACTGGGTTGACTGAAATTCCATCTAAGATTTTATTTCGCGCGACTTAATGAGCTTAAGCATGAAACATTGTTTCGAAGTAGTAAGAATTGAGGATAAATCAATGCTTTGTTCAACCGAATTCCGTGCATCGCCGCAAACTCCAAAAAAAAGAGTCGAGTACATCAAATTGAGACAATATGCACAAAGCTCACAAAAACTGCGCCCAATACTCAGCGGTTTTCATTTCGTTTTCAAATTTCCCCGCGCAATGCAAATTTATTTTTAAGTTCAGCACAAACCCGCGATTTTTGTACCGAGTGAAGTGTCGGGACGATGGAAAACAAAACGAAAAGCACGGACTTCGTATTTGGGGTACTTGAAATGGTCATCATATTCCAAGATTTTCTATTAATACAATCGAGACCGTAATGTGCAATGAAAAATGCATGTACAATTTAGATCAGGCATACTCGTTCTACGTGATTGTATTTGTCAAGAAAGGGGATGAATTTTGCATTATTGGGGAGCGACGCTAGCCGAGAAGAGCTGCATCTCTAATGGCGCTGGGCTACTAGAGTCGCAAAATTTTTCAAGGGCTTTTCTTCAATAGGTTACCATCACTCTGTAAAACTGTTACTCGTGAAATATTTCATGAAATTTGTTCTCTAATTTCAGGCCATTGTAGCGGATATGAATTCGTACTCATTCGTTATCGTCACCTAACACCAAATAAATTAAATCCTGCCAAAATAAATCCAGAATAAAAGAAAACAAATTGGTAACTGTGCACATCAAGGGAATGCTACATTTAATAAAGCACAAATGGATGAAGACGGAACACGCTATTGATTGTCTTCGAAGGAGTGCTAATGTACACAAGTATTCAAATTTGCCTCGGAAACTGCATCATAGGGGCCATTATGGCGAATTTTCAGTGGTATTTACGTATGTACATGTGTATAATTTTGATCGAACACTGTATGGCTTTTCAGCCTTGGCTATACTCCTCCAGTATAACGTACGCTGTAAAGCAGGTTGATCTCGAACTAGTTAGGCAATCTCGGTCTTTTATTTTATATATGAGAAAATTGGAAATCTTAGATGTTGCCAAATGTACCAGTGAGATCTGCTGCGAGATGAACCTTGGCATTTTACATAACCAAATAACTAAATTTGATCCGTATTATTTGTAATCTGATGAATTTAACCAAATACCCGCAATGTACATCAAAGTGCTTTTACCAGACGTTAAGATATGAACCCCTCTTCAGCACGTCACGGAGCTCCTCCACGGCTGTGAAATATTAGAAAACATTTTAAATGTTCAATAAAAAGGTACAAAAATGCAAAGTTCAATAGCAAAATCTCTACGGTATCATCGCTCATGAAAGATAAGAGTTTAAGAAACCAAATTTCACGGAAAAAATAATTTCCCGTAGTTTTGTCGAGAGAAGTACAGGTTCGTTCGTTGCGAGCCCCCTACACAAGCCAGCCGAGCCTGACAGCCCCGTGATCAATAGACTTCCATTAACCGGGCCAGAGATGACATGAAGGACTGTGATGAAGGCATATCGAGAGGCCGGTGCTTTAAGTACGGTTTATTATAAGCCGATCACTGGGAGCACATCGCGGCGCACAGGCGCTCCGATATCAAAGGTCGAGCATTGTGGCCGATACTCGTTACGGATCAAAGGGCGATGCTGCTGCACGACGGATGAGTCTTATTTGATTAACCGCCTGGCTTTGCGAATTTCCTGTCATTATACGCTGAAGGTCAGCTGCATACAGTACTTGCGTTTATACGTGGATGGAAATGTACGGGAACAGTTTTGAATATTTTTTTAGAGGGTGAAATTAGTTTTATTCTGGCAATCTGCTTGGTACATATATCCAGGTTTCGAAATACTCTTTCATTCAACAGGAAAGAAGAAATTCTTGAGCGGAAATGATCGGTGAGAGTGCGATGAACTGAATACCCTCTGAACGCACTTTTCGCCGAGACAAAGTTTTCCCAGTCAACGATTAGATGTTAGTTTAAGCCTCCCTAATCACAACAAAGGCGCTCCAAAGAGAAAAAATAGGAAGAAAACGCCCCATAGTATGGAGTTAGATGAACGAAGAATCTATGTACAAAGTACGTATATATAAACAGTAAGTTGAGAAAAAGCTCATGAAACAAGATATAAGTTGAAGAAGAGAGTGGCAGGTGTTGAAAAACAGGACAGCAGTGAACCGAAAAAAAGATTGTCCATTACAAAAAACAATTCTATTTTAACAAAAGGGAGAAATTTGTTAACCTAATTTTATAGGAAAGAATTTTTTTAACCTAAACTTTAGCTCGGGACCTCACATATTCCACTGGGAGCGCTAATTCCCAAAAACGCTGTAGTTGTTTCCCTGAGGAGTCTCAGCCAATGCGCAAACAATATCAGTGGTAATGTTCCCTTGAGCTTAAAAAGGTGCGCTAAAATACTCGGGGTGAAGCGGGGTAAAGGAGCGCAAATCCATTCTAAAAATATTCGTTCCAATCTTAACACGGAAATAGTGAAAATACTGAAATTAACTCGCAGCCTCAAAAAATCTCGTCATTGGGCTCGGCATAAAGTAAACTGTAGATAAATGTCGTGAATTCACTTCTCAGTTGTATTGAAAATTCCAAAAAAAAACATTTCACTCAACTAAACGTAGCGCATCAAAATGTTACAAATATAATTGTAAATGTCCAGCTTCCAGAGGAACGAGATTGGTCTGAACACTTAGACCGCAATTGGTAAACTTAAGTTGAATATTCAACCCGCATTTAAAGTTAATTGGGTAAATGTGGAGAAGAGGACCATAATTGCGCGTCGGATGGCAACACTACAATGGACTCTCCCTTCCGACGCGTTCAATCATCCCCGCCATCTAAGACGAAAATGAACATACCGCTATAATTCGTTATTTTTGGGTGATATTTTCTATTGTGTCATTAACTAAAAGATCCGGTGAATCTGAAGGATATGTCAGTTATCGATTTTATAAATTTCGATGCCTAAGCATAGTTAATTAGACCGAAATAAACAAGTTTTCTTCTATGAACTTTCCGTCTCAAATGAGTATTTTATTAGTTATAGCGGTAAATGACTTACCGCAACTCCAGTGTTTGAAGCGGCAAGTAATTCAAGGAGCGAGTCGGACAGCGACACTGCAATGCGCACTCGCTTCCAGCGCGATCGTCATCAAAGACGAAACCAAACCTACCGCTATACACCTCGTTAAATACTCATTTGACGAAAAAAGTGTATAGAAGAAAAGTAGTTTATTTCGATGTTATTACGATGATTCAAGCAACAAAAATTCGAAAATCGATGAGTAGCTGTTTATTCGAGCGCATTCGTCATCAAAGACGAAATTAAACTTACCGCTATAAATCGTAAAATACTTATTTGAGACGGAAAGTGCATAGAAGAAAACTTGTTTATTTTGGGTAAATCTGAAGGAGATGACAGTTGTCGATTTTCCACTTTTTGGTGCCTGAACCTAATTAATTGAATCAAAATAAACAAGTTTTCTTCTATTCTTTTTTCGTCTCAAATGAGTATTTTACGATTTATAGCGGTAAGTTTAGTTTCGTCATTGATGACGAATGCGCTCGAATAAACAGCTACTCATCGATTTTCGAATTTTTGTTGCTTGAAACATGGTAATAACATCGAAATAAACAACTTTTATTCAATACACTTTTTTCGTAAAATGAGTATTTAACGAGGTATAGCGGTAGGTTTGGTTTCGTCTTCCAAGACAGAGCGCTGGAAGCGAGACGCCATTGCAGTATTGCCATACAGCTGGATCCAAGAATTTCTTTCCGCTTCAAAGACTGGAGTTGCGGTAAGTCATTTACCGCTATAACTAATAAAATACTCATTTGAGACAAAAAGTGCATAGAAGAAAACTTGTTTATTTCGATCTAATTAACTATGCTAAGGCATCGAAATTTACAAAATCGACAACTGTCATCTCCTTCAGATTTACCTTATTTTGGTTCAATTAATTAGGTTCAGGCACCAAATAGGGGAAAATCGATAACTGACATATCCTTCAGATTTACGAAAGATCCTAGAAGTGGGTTCAGGGTCCGCTGGCTCCGCAGGGCCGGCCAATAATAAATTACAAAGTACCCAAACGTACTCTACCGAAACTAAACCTACCGCTATAACTCGTTAAATATTCATTTTAGACGGGAATTGCATGGAATAAAATTTGTTTATTTACATCTAATTAGCTATGTTTAGGCACCGAAAAGTGGGAAATCGATTATGGTCCTCTCCTCTACATTTACCGTTAATTGTAGCAAGCAATTTTGGAAATAGCAAACATCAACTAGCCACCGATAGCGTACGTAGAGGTCAAAGTGTTGAAGACAATACGTGCTGTGAAACGCGGTAATACAAAAGTTTCAGACCAACCAATCGAAGAATTCTTATAAATCCATCCAGCAGTCATTTCTTGTTCCTTGGTCTTGCGGTTGAGCTCAGCCATTGCATACATCCTTAATTTGCGTTACAGTTCACTTACGCAAAAATGAACAATGCCAAAAACCATGAATGTGAAGGTAATAACTTGCATATCATCGCGCAACCAAAATCTACTCTCGTTTAAAATTATATTACAAGACAGATACTAATTATTTCAAAATAAAAGTGGAAGTCAATTTAATAATCTCTGATGCATGCAAAATTCTTAGCCTATTAAAACAAGCATGTTTTTAAAATAGTTGCGAAAAGAAAATCAGTTGGACAGGAATGTTAACTGCATATTTGAAGTTTGTGAACACAAAAAACTTCAATGACATTTCAGCAACTGTTTGAAATTCACCTCATTTTTCTTGCATAATCAAAATACGCATGACATCACGCTACTCGACAACTTTGGGCTTTTACCTCACAAAACACAGACCTCTGACAAGCTAGCAAATCCCGCGCTCGTGCTTTCCAGCAGGCAAATTTAGGAAAACGAGGGGCGACAACACCCAGCACCGCAATCAGGGAAGCTCGGACACTTGGGGCTTATCAGCAAAAGCGGATCCGCGGCAGCTGCGGCCACTCCAATCTTTGTGTGGAGTAATATCCGCCTCTTGAATAAGCGCCGGCGCAGCGTGAGACGATAGCGGGCGGCGAAAGTGAAGGATCACCTGAACACCAGAACTCATTTTTGGGGAGGATGCAGATTGAGTAAACTTTGGGTTCCTCCTTGAAATGGTTCAGGATGTCGCTCAGCGGCGGCTTTTCGCGCTAATTTTCATAAGTTTGCAAAACGAATGAAATTCGTAATGTATCTTTCGTGTTCTTTTCAGATATGAGTATGAGAAGCTGTAGGTAGTATTTACCAGCATTCATATAATTTGGTTTCAAAATAGTAATCTTCGTTGTGAATCTCTATTTAACCATGAACTCGTTGTACATGATTTCTTATTTTCTATGTACAAAGTCAGAGAATGGGTTACGATTATTTTTAATGAACTATGACGAAGTAAACTTTTTGTCGTAGTGGATCATTTAGTGACAATTAAACAATGTCATCTAATTCCTCTGGGTGGTGGTGTCGTATCAGCATTTGTAGTCAGACACTGGAGAGTAGTCAGAACATACCTTCTCCTCTGCAGTCAAATGAGTAAGTAGACTAAATGGATGGCTGATTAGTTAAAAATAAAACGCATACGGTGGAGCAATTCTATCGCTCCCTATTTTTCCTCCCTACATATCCTCTTTTATGGTAGTGGAGAGAGGGGAGGAGAAGAAAGGAGGGTTACCAGATGATGGTGAAGTTACAGGATGGTGAATCGAACTCAGGAACCAGATTTAGTGAATAATTTAATCTTATTACTGTAGGGGCGACAATATCCCCCCCGCGTCCGGTATTCTTAAAACCTGACATGTACATAGTAGACTAAGACCAGCCGGTTTTCGAACCGTCTATTTCACTTGCTGCGAGCGGGGATGGAGCCCTCTCCAGGCTCCCTCCTTGCTGTAATGTTTAGTTTAGATAATCGTAGCTTAGTTTGTTCAGAAAGTTTAATTGTATTTTCTTCTTTGCTGCCGCACCCTAGAACCCTAGAGAACTAGATAATTATACTGTACACTTGATAGGGTCTCTATTTCTAGCAAGTGAGTAATCCTGTGTTCCCTGATAGTCTGTGTTCCCTGATAGTCTGTGTTCCCTGATAGTCTGTGTTCCCTGATAGTCTGTGTTCCCTGACAGTCTGTGTTCCCTGACAGTCTGTGTTCCCTGATAGTCTGTGTTCCCTGATAGTCTGTGTTCCCTGATAGTCTGTGTTCCCTGATAGTCTGTGTTCCCTGATAGTCTGTGTTCCCTGATAGTCTGTGTTCCCTGATAGTCTGTGTTCCCTGACAGTCTGTGTTCCCTGATAGTCTGTGTTCCCTGATAGTCTGTGTTCCCTGATAGTCTGTGTTCCCTGATAGTCTGTGTTCCCTGATAGTCTGTGTTTTCCGATAGCCTGTGTTTGCCGATAGCCTGTGTTTTCCGATAGCCTGTGTTCCCTGATAGTCTGTGTTTTCCGATAGCCTGTGTTTTCCGATGGTATTAATAACGAATCATACCCGTTCGAATTTCCTCTCGCTCTCTCTTTTCATCTACATTGTCTATAGGGTCTCGTTAGCAATGCTTCATTGATGGTGTACCCGTAGGCTGGACGTCCTCCTGGCCACGGTGGAGCTACGCTTGAGCCCTTTTATAGCACCTTGCTATAACTCGCCGCCCTAACTCAACGCCGTTACTCCTGCCTCTGTCTCTGTTTCGTCACTTGCTGAGCTTCCGGTCGCCCCACCCGCTTTGCAGCTGCCATACTCTTGCATTTACCTTCACGGCCTGTGCAACAGCCGCTCAATCCCGCCTAATTACTTTTAGTTAAGTTTATTTTTCTCATGTAATCTATAAATTAAATGTTGTTTTGTGTGTCATTACCCGAGGATTCCGTTCAGTTGGGGGTCTAGGTTGCGCATCCCCGCTATTAGAATTCTCAAGGGATCTTCCGTTAACTTGGCCCCGACAATTACTATTTAATTGTTTAAATTATTAATTCGAAGCGGCTACAAAATATTTCACTCTACGTGCTGTTACTGCAGATTTGCAGATTTAAAAGACTTTGAAGGAACTCTGAAAGTTAAACGAAAATGATTAATTTATCATCAGTGATGACACGGTCAGCATCAGTGATGACACGGTCAGCATCAGTGATGACACGGTCAGCATCAGTGATGACACGGTCAGCATCAGTGATGACACGGTCAGCATCAGTGATGACACGGTCAGCATCAGTGATGACACGGTCAGCATCAGTGATGACACGGTCAGCATCAGTGATGACACGGTCAGCATCAGTGACCTACGTCAGTTCACCGCTCCAGTTTGATCCGCAATCAGCAGCCGAGAGTGGCTCTAGAGACCTCCACTCCACTGAAGTGCTCCCATTGTTAACCTACGCGCCACTCCTCTCTCCGATAATGCCACAACTCCTTTCCCCTCCCGGCTCCACCACGCCATTCCTCTCCCTCCCTACACCACTCCTTTCCCTCCTTGCCTCCACCCCTCCTTTCCCCTCCTTGCCTCCACCACTCCTTTCCCCTCTCGGCTCCACCACGCCATTCCCCTCCCGGCCTCCACCCCTCGAAAAGTAGAATGGATCAGGAAGACAAGTCTGCCGCAATGTTTCCTGCTGTTACTTATCTTTGCCGGTGTGCTGTGGAGCACTGCAGTTACCACGAGACACAGCAGGTTTGAAAGGCTAGCAGCAATGTTAGGCTGCTTAACTTCACTCAACTGCTCAATTATCATTGATAGATTCACACACTCCGGTTCGTAGTGCACCATGCATGACTATTTTAAAAATTAGATAAAAGGTCATTGTAGAATGCTAAAAAAAACTTGCTGGTGAGATGTTGACCTTTTCTATTATCGATCTCTTATAAAATTGAACATATTTATGTTGACTTTATTCTCTTTGAACGTTAATCACTCGGAAAAAATGCACCTCATTAGTCAGCTTCTTACCCTTTTGTCATCTTACTTAATCGATCTCTGTCGGTATTCTTTCCATTTATTTCCTTAGACAGTATTCTGACGATTTGCTTCTTGTGGTCTTAAATGCTCCCCTCCAGCCACACGTAACCAGAAGCAAACAATGCGGGGATAGCTGTTCGTCATTATTGAGAAAAGTAAACGACAAATCGTAGGTCTAAGTATCATTTCATGCATAGATGAAGCATATGAGCGTCTTAAGAAAAGTTTGCCAAGTTCTGTGGTGAATTTTTATCGATCTCCTTCATTTGAAGGTGTCTTTCTGTGATAAATAGCCATATCAAACTTGAGTCGGTAATTTTTGTGCTGAGAGAGCATTTTCTGAATGGACGTTGGCCTTCACTTGCATTGTTTCGCAGGTGAAAATCTTACTCACCTGAGCACTAGAAATTATATTAAAATGAGCATGCGTATGAGAACCACTTGTTTGAACAGAAACATGACACATTCATTGCTCCTGTAGAAATGCAATTAATTTCCTCCTATTTTCAAGAAACTTTTGGTTCCTTTTTTTCACATTTCATTTTCCTTTCTACTTTCGCTTGCTCTTCATCAGATTTATATTCCTAATTCAGGTTTGTTTGACGGGCGATTATGTTTTTGGCCACCCAAGCGGCCACTGATTTCTACTTCCCAAATTTAATTTCCCTTTCTTCACTAGCCTGTCTTCACCAAAGTTATACTTTTTCCTCAGGTTAGTTTGACGGGCGATTATGCGTTTGGCTCACAGAGCGGACACTGATTCCTATTTTTCCCACTTAATTTCTCCCGCTACCACTCCCGCCTACTCTTCACCAAAGTTATACGTCTTCCTTCAGGTTTATTTGACGGGCGATTTCGCCTGCTCTTCACCATATTTGTATTCCTACTCCAGGTTTATTTGACGGACGATTTCGCCTGCTCTTCTCCAGATTTGTATTCCTCCTCCAGGTTTATTCGACGGGCGATTTCGCTTGCTCTTCACTTCACCATATTTGTATTCCTACTCCAGGTTTATTTGACGGACGATTTCGCTTGCTCTTCACCATATTTGTATTCCTACTCCAGGTTTATTCGACGGGCGATTTCGCTTGCTCTTCACTTCACCATATTTGTATTCCTACTCCAGGTTTATTTGACGGACGATTTCGCTTGCTCTTCACCGGATTTGTATTCCTACTCCAGGTTTATTTGACGGACAATTTCGCCTGCTCTTCACCAGATTCATATTCCTACTCCAGGTTCGTTTGACGGACGACAATTATTTTGGCCCGCGTATCCCGCTGTGGTGGCGCAGGAGTTGCAGTCTCCACGTGGCCTGGCAGCCCCACAGCCGCAATCGATGAGGCGGGAGATGGCCCCGCGATACGGGCCTGCGGCACTGGCACCTCGTTACTCAGAGTGCGGTGGTAGCGAGGTGTGTCTTCCCGGATCTTAAATATGCGAAATTTTCACGCGAATGCAAGTACTTCTGGAATGTTAAATGCGGAATTTTTTCGCGAGACTACAAGTACTTTTTAAAATCGGGATTTTTTCACGAGGATACAAGTAGTTATTAAATACGGGATTTTTTCACGAGATTACAAGTACTTATTAAATGCGGGATTTTTTCCCAAGAATACAAGAACTTCAAGGTTATTGAATACGGGATTTTTAAAAAGAATACAAGTACTTCCGATGCATAAAAAGAGGAATTTTTTACGAGAATGCAAGTACTTTCGGGATATTAAATACGAAGTTTTTAATGAAAATGCTAGTATTGAACACAGGGTATGCTATTCAAAAGTGTTGTTTATCATACTGCTGGTACTAATTTGTTATTTGTGACCACACTAATTATATTAACTTCACGCCTCAAAGTGTCTTCACTTTTTTAAAACGGCAAAGAGTGAAGTAGCAAGGGAATTCCCTAACATTTGCACCCAATTTATAGACTGAACAAATATCGTCATTGTTTAAAAAACTTTAAGAATATTTTGTAAATGAGCTACGATATGCGTCGCCATAAACAGTCGAAAAATGCAAACTTTGCAACGCAGTAGTTTCGAGTTGTCGTAGATTACTCGTTCTTTTGAAGAACCATTGAAATCTTTAGAGTAGCAGTTACGCTCTGCAGAGACGATGGAAGTCAGAAATTCTCGTAAATGTAGCCTGACTTGGAGCAACGCAATTAAGATCTGGGAATACGATTTGCAACAATAAAATCTAATTTTTCCGTTTCAACGTCTACGATTTTTATAACATCATGAGCTCAGAACTGGTCTCACGCATTGATTTTTTATACGAAGCAAAGGCTGAACTAAGGAGGAACTGACTGCAGCGAGTATAGAAAAGAAAGAGCTAAATCACATACATCCTTTTTTGAGATTTCTTTAAGCGTTTTGTGTGAAAAACTCTCAATCAGCCTTTAGATGAGCATACATATAACGATATTCGTACGGGTCAAATTTAATTTTTTGCTCAAGAGTGCTTTAACCAACTTTACAGGCATTGAGGCAAACTTTTGAGGTATGATGATATCATTAAAGCTCTCGCAGAATTGGACATCTTTCGACCAAAGTTAATAATAGCAGTATACCCGTCAGAAAACCTCTCTATGAGCGCAGCCTGCTGTAAAATCTTTAAACCCTGTACGTGTGAGGGACGCTATCATTGTGATACAGTGTTACTATTGTGATACAGCGTTACCATTGTGATACAGCGTTACCATTATGATACAGTGTTACTATTGTGATACAGTGTTACTATTTTGATACAGCGTTACCATTGTGATACAGCGTTACCATTATGATACAGTGTTACTATTGTGATACAGTGTTACTATTTTGATACAGCGTTACCATTGTGATACAGCGTTACCATTATGATACAGTGTTACTATTGTGATACAGTGTTACTATTGGGATACAGTGTTACTATTGGGATACAGTGTTACTATTGTGATACAGCGTCACCATTGTGATACAGTGTTACTATTGTGATACAGCGTTACCATTGTGATACAGCGTTACCATTATGATACAGCGTTACCATTATGATACAGTGTTACTATTGTGATACAGTGTTACTATTGTGATACAGTGTTACTATTGTGATACAGCGTTACCATTGTGATACAGCGTTACCATTATGATACAGCGTTACCATTATGATACAGTGTTACTATTGTGATACAGTGTTACTATTGTGATACAGCGTTACCATTGTGATACAGCGTTACCATTATGATACAGCGTTACCATTATGATACAGTGTTACTATTGTGATACAGTTTTACTATTGGGATACAGTGTTACTATTGTGATACAGTGTTACTATTGTGATACAGCGTTACCATTGTGATACAGCGTTACCATTATGATACAGTGTTACTATTGTGATACAGTGTTACTATTGTGATACAGCGTTACCATTGTGATACAGCGTTACCATTGTGATACAGCGTTACCATTATGATACAGCGTTACCATTATGATACAGTGTTAATATTGTGATACAGTGTTACTATTGGGATACAGTGTTACTATTGTGATACAGCGTTACCATTGTGATACAGCGTTACCATTATGATACAGTGTTACTATTGTGATACAGTGTTACTATACTATTGTGATACAGCGTTACCATTGTGATACAGCGTTACCATTATGATACAGCGTTACCATTATGATACAGTGTTACTATTGTGATACAGTGTTACTATTGGGATACAGTGTTACTATTGTGATACAGTGTTACTATTGTGATACAGCGTTACCATTGTGATACAGCGTTACCATTATGATACAGTGTTACTATTGTGATACAGTGTTACTATTGTGATACAGCGTTACCATTGTGATACAGCGTTACCATTGTGATACAGCGTTACCATTATGATACAGTGTTACTATTGTGATACAGTGTTACTATTGTGATACAGCGTTACCATTGTGATACAGCGTTACCATTATGATACAGTGTTACTATTGTGATACAGTGTTACTATTGTGATACAGCGTTACCATTAAGATACAGCGTTACCATTATGATACAGTGTTACTATTGTGATACAGTTTTACTATTGTGATACAGCGTTACCATTGTGATACAGCGTTACCATTATGATACAGTGTTACTATTGGGATACAGTGTTACTATTGTGATACAGCGTTACCATTATGATACAGCGTTACCATTGTGATACAGCGTTACCATTATGATACAGCGTTACCATTATGATACAGTGTTACTATTGGGATACAGTGTTACTATTGTGATACAGTGTTACTATTGTGATACAGTGTTACTATTCTGATACAGCGTTACCATTGTGATACAGCGTTACCATTGTGATATAGCGTTACCATTATGATACAGCGTTACCATTATGATACAGCGTTACCATTATGATACAGTGTTACTATTGGGATACAGTGTTACTATTGTGATACAGTGTTACTATTGTGATACAGTGTTACTATTTTGATACAGCGTTACCATTGTGATACAGCGTTACCATTATGATACAGTGTTACTATTGTGATACAGTGTTACTATTGGGATACAGTGTTACTATTGGGATACAGTGTTACTATTGTGATACAGCGTCACCATTGTGATACAGTGTTACTATTGTGATACAGCGTTACCATTGTGATACAGCGTTACCATTATGATACAGCGTTACCATTATGATACAGTGTTACTATTGTGATACAGTGTTACTATTGTGATACAGTGTTACTATTGTGATACAGCGTTACCATTGTGATACAGCGTTACCATTATGATACAGCGTTACCATTATGATACAGTGTTACTATTGTGATACAGTGTTACTATTGTGATACAGCGTTACCATTGTGATACAGCGTTACCATTATGATACAGCGTTACCATTATGATACAGTGTTACTATTGTGATACAGTTTTACTATTGGGATACAGTGTTACTATTGTGATACAGTGTTACTATTGTGATACAGCGTTACCATTGTGATACAGCGTTACCATTATGATACAGTGTTACTATTGTGATACAGTGTTACTATTGTGATACAGCGTTACCATTGTGATACAGCGTTACCATTGTGATACAGCGTTACCATTATGATACAGCGTTACCATTATGATACAGTGTTAATATTGTGATACAGTGTTACTATTGGGATACAGTGTTACTATTGTGATACAGCGTTACCATTGTGATACAGCGTTACCATTATGATACAGTGTTACTATTGTGATACAGTGTTACTATTGTGATACAGCGTTACCATTGTGATACAGCGTTACCATTATGATACAGCGTTACCATTATGATACAGTGTTACTATTGTGATACAGTGTTACTATTGGGATACAGTGTTACTATTGTGATACAGTGTTACTATTGTGATACAGCGTTACCATTGTGATACAGCGTTACCATTATGATACAGTGTTACTATTGTGATACAGTGTTACTATTGTGATACAGCGTTACCATTGTGATACAGCGTTACCATTGTGATACAGCGTTACCATTATGATACAGTGTTACTATTGTGATACAGTGTTACTATTGTGATACAGCGTTACCATTGTGATACAGCGTTACCATTATGATACAGTGTTACTATTGTGATACAGTGTTACTATTGTGATACAGCGTTACCATTGTGATACAGCGTTACCATTATGATACAGTGTTACTATTGTGATACAGTTTTACTATTGTGATACAGCGTTACCATTGTGATACAGCGTTACCATTATGATACAGTGTTACTATTGGGATACAGTGTTACTATTGTGATACAGCGTTACCATTATGATACAGCGTTACCATTGTGATACAGCGTTACCATTATGATACAGCGTTACCATTATGATACAGTGTTACTATTGGGATACAGTGTTACTATTGTGATACAGTGTTACTATTGTGATACAGTGTTACTATTCTGATACAGCGTTACCATTGTGATACAGCGTTACCATTGTGATATAGCGTTACCATTATGATACAGCGTTACCATTATGATACAGTGTTACTATTGTGATACAGTGTTACTATTGGGATACAGTGTTACTATTGTGATACAGCGTTACCATTGTGATACAGCGTTACCATTGTGATACAGTGTTACTATTGTGATACAGCGTTACCATTGTGATACAGCGTTACCATTGTGATACAGTGTTACTATTGGGATACAGTGTTACTATTGTGATACAGCGTTACCATTGTGATACAGCGTTACCATTATGATACAGTGTTACTATTGTGATACAGCGTTACCATTGTGAGACAGCGTTACCATTATGATACAGTGTTACTATTGTGATACAGCGTTACCATTGTGAGACAGCGTTACCATTGTGATACAGCGTTACTATTATGATACAGTGTTACTATTGGGATACAGTGTTACTATTTGGATACAGCGTTACCTTTGTGATACAGCGTTACCATTGAGATACAGTATTACCATTATGATACAGTGTTACCATTGAGATTCAGTATTACCAATGAGATACAGTGTTACCATTGAGACATTGCGTTACCACTGAGATAGAACGGTACCACATTATAATTGTGTAATTTGATGCGATAGCTTTCACATTCTTGCAGTGTGTTCCATACTCATGAAGTTGGTGATTTTATATTTTAAATGTAAAGTTTTCTAACCTCTATCTCCAGTAAAAGTTTTAAAAACAAGTTGAAATATATGATTAAAAATTTAGAAAAATCTTTCGCCCTAAACTTCGGAAAAAATTTACTCTCGCATTAGTGACATTATTTTAATATTATTATTGAAAGATACAAAAATAGTATTTCACTTTAGTGAAAATTTTTGATAATTTTCTAATCGTTTACCTAAAAGGCATTCAAATAAATTCCAAGTTATTTTTATATTCTACAAATGAATTTTTATCGAAATTATATGTAATGACAAAGTAATTTTTCCCGTACATTATATTTACTTTGTCTTCACATTTTTTTGGTCAACAGGATTGAAAAAGAGAGCTTTTAATGATGCTATACAAATTCTAAGAATACAGTTCGTACTCTTTTGGTCGATATTTACAATATTTCCTTAATTTTTCGATACAACGAAGCTTAACACTGCACAATCGATCTTCAATCGTATATAGGTTCAAGTATGTTTACAGTGCGTAGCAGTATGTTGGCGCTACCCACCGAGCGCTATACGTAAGAGTTGCAGAGCAAGTTGATCGTAGTCATAGACCAGGCAATTTTCTTGCTCCCACACACATTCAGGTATAAGGCGACATTGCTTAGACGGGCCTTTCGAACAATTTATAAAGAGTGATTTAATTTACAATATAAGATTTATATCCACCCAATTTAAACCTCAGACTTTTAGAATCCCTCTCCATCCACAAGCTAAGACCATCTATTAATTATTTTCAAAGCGCTTAGCCTTCAAAAATGGTAAACAGTTCATTTTCACCCTTCATTTGATTTTTTTAATTTTAATCTCTGCATATTAAAGAGTACTTTTAGTCATTTATAACATTTTTTATTTCATTTCTTTTCACATGTATAGTTGATAATTTTCCGAGGCTTGAAATGTTCTTATTGAATATTTCTAAATATCTTTTACCCATTGTTTCAGAGTGAATGTGCTTCGCAAAAATTCATTCTGAAATTGTTTATGCTATTGTGTGCCGTTTATAGATAGTAGTAATAAACAAATCGATTCATTTTCTAGAAACCTCCATTGGGAACTTGAATTCACACGAGTCAACAACCGAACCAGCAGTCATACAAATACTGATCGGCTTTGCTGTAAAGGCGATGCGTGCGTTGGAAGCACGGCCTCCGAAGACTACAACAATACTGCCATATATGTGCGGGAAATGACTGTATTCCGTCCTTTACCATTTTTAAGCTCAATAGCGCTACGCCGCTGATGTCTCGTCATTAACGATGCCATAGACAATTATAAAGTCATCAGAAATGTCATCAGAATGCAAATGCCGCGTTGTCAATTGCGACTCAACAAATTTTAAGAATTTAATTCGTCATCTTTTTACGATATGAAGTCGTTGGTAATTTGACGAAATTAGAAAAGACTCTTCAGTAAATAACTCCATTTATTGCCGCCCTCAGCCATGCCATCAGCAAAGCCATCTCTAAGACCACGTTGTGCGGCAGTTTGGTTTTGAAATGAAGTCAAGTTTTGGTTTTTAAAATGTCAAATTTTAATTTTTAGAATAAAAATTAAGTTTTAGTGGTTTAGAATGAAATCAAGCTTGGGTTTTTAGAATAAAATTAAGTTGAGGTTGTTTAGAATGAAGTAAAGTTTTGGTTTTTGGAATGAATTCAAGTTTTGGTTTTTGGAAAGAAGTTAAGTTTGGGATTTTAGAATGAAGTTAAGTTTGGGTTTTTAGAATGAAGTTAAGTTTTGGTTTTTAGAATGAGTCAAGTTTTGGTTTTTAGAATGAAATTAAGTTTTAGTTTTGGAATGAAGTTAAATATTCGGCACTCAATACTCACATCGCCCGTGAAAGTCAAATAACTCAAGTGAGCTTTTTGCAAAAATTGTAAAAGGCATTCAATGAGTGCTGAGAACAGCAATATAGCACCATGGAAAAGTGCAACAAAGTTTTTGAAAATTTTCGATGAGTTAAGCTCATGGAACCCAGCCATTATTTTTGTAGAAAAGCCTAACGATTTTCTTCTCAATATGGTAAATTTCATTTTTATACAAGACTCCCTTAAAAATAAAAAAGAATTAAATTAAAACGTCACTGAAACTTAATTAAAATGAAAGGCGCAAGCATTCGGTGTACTGTACAATAAAGTTTTCTTCTTCTCGATTACACCGAAGAATAAGCTACCTCTGCAGCCTTTGCCATAGCTTCAGCATTGTTGCCTACCAGCCTTCCACCGCACTTGACCACCTGTTCATCTCTTCAATTGACCTACATTCTCGTGAGTGTGGCCGTTGTCGTGGTCACTGTCTTCAGCTCGCCATCTCTCCTACATCGAGAGGGCCCTGACGGTGCCATGATCGGCTAGACGTCTCCGCCGACCTCCTGCCTCCCTACGCTTCGCTTCTGCTTCGCCACTCGTGTTCGGCTGCTTAACTGATGTAAGTCACCGTAATGGTTAGCGCCACATTTTTACGTTAGTGACGTCAGTTGCAGTTCTAAGTAACCTGCCTTGCTTACCTTAAAATTAAATGGGAGATAAAATTTCTTGCAATATTGCCATAGCTCAATTCAATTCTTGAATATTATTATCATTAATTAATTTAATTCTTATTACGCACTAATACGGCAATTGTTACCGCAGTTTACTAATTATTAAATTTCGTGTTCTAGATTTAGAGCAATGAAAGTAATGTCTATAAATTTAATTAAAATACTTAAGTTAGGATTTAGCATATTTACCGAGACTTGACTTGGTCTCAAATCCGCTAATCCTACAAATTCCTTGGTAATTACTAAAGCTGAACGCAGTAGCCCTGCATTATTTTCTGTAGAGACTCTCGTTCACCCAATACTTAATTCTCACGTCGCCATTTTTAAATTTAACTTGCGCGGTCTTGCTGACCCGTCCAATTTTGCGGCGTGACTTAACTTAATATCGAATAAACATTTGAATTACCAAATTTTTGAGCAGTCGTTATCGACTCTATTTTCTTGTATCTAAATATTTGTTCTCCCACGACAGTGAGAGTGGCATGGTGCTGGAGGGGCGCTATGGGCGTGCTGGTGTCCCAGCTCTCCCGTCTTCCAGCCCACTCGCGGGATAGAAGAGTAGTCATTTATATACTAAATGAAATAAATTAACCTAAACTTTTTGACTGTTTACTATCCCTGCGGCAGTGCCACGTTTCGTTTTTGTCAATTTTTGTTTAATTAATACAAATCATATAATGAATTCGAGTGAATCGTGGATCTCATAAAAATCTTCCAGAGCTGCTTTCACACGCCATAATTCCTGGTGGTGTATTTTGTTTTCTACTACAAGTAAAAAGAATGACTTTGATTGTTAAAGCCATTAGGCTTAAATCGATGCGCGTGTATAAATATCTGTTTGAATCAATTAACATTTATAACTTATATACGCGAATTTATTACCAGCCCTATTGTATTATAAGTGGCGACTTGTCGCTGGTTTAAGGGAGTATGCTCATAAATTGAGGCTGAAAGGAGTTTTGCAACGAAAACGTACAATTATTATGTTAACGTTTTTCGTGCCAGAACAATTTTAGAACGATAATTTCAGTGAGCTAACAGTGAGGTATGGATTGAAATTTTTCCCCACAGGATTTTTCCAGAGGGGAACCTTACAAGAACCTCAGCTGCAAAAAACTCCTCTTACTTTTTATAATATAGAAAGAATGCTTGGGAATACACGTTGCCATTGGGGCACTTGAGGGGCACAAGAATAAGAAGAAGAAAAGTATTTGCAAATCTAATGATCATATAGACGCACTTTACCATGCTTAATGGAATCCCATGCTCACAGTATATGCTACGAAGTCTCGATCAAATCGTACATCCTTTAAAACCGCCGAGAAGGTGGCGCAAAACTCGGCGGCATCATCTGCAGGGAATGGTTCGCGATTTTTCCGGCCCGTTGAACCTATCAAATCCAGAGCTGGCGGAAAGCCTTTCGAACCTTTCATTTGTTATTGAATTTGTGCGGATCTTAACGAGGCATAAAACCGAGTATTAGGCGATCATTTTGAGCTCAAGAATTAAAGCTCGTCCTCTGAATTTGCTGAAAAATTGTTCGTATAAAAATCTTGTAGAATGAAGTTCAAAGCAAAGCTCATGTCTGAAGAAGCAATTATATATGGGAGTCTTTTGGTGAAGCCTAAGGCAATCTCTGTGAGAATCAATAAGACCGGTGATTTGTTAAGAATATTCATATTTTATTCTTCCCTCTATAGAACTACTTACTTTTGATTCCATTTATCTTAAGATTGAATTAGAGAAAGGTATTTTCGCAAATACTGTTCTACTTTGTTGTGCTAGGCCGGTAGACTGTTGACAGACTTAGATGTAACGTTAGGCATCTGTTATGTTTTAGGGGCAAAATTAGCATTCTGCCAAATTTGAAGCATAGTGTTTAGCTAGCAGACGATGCGTGTAGGGATAAATGGGAAAAAAGAACTACGTTCATTTGCGAATTTTCCTGTGGGCTAAGTTAAGAGTGCTTTGTTGTACGGAAACTATCTTTTTTAAGTTTTGTTTCGTAAGAACTGTTGCCACGGATTTAAATTAGAATCATTAAAGCCCTATAACCAATGCTAAATTGTTTCATTGAGAACAATTTATGAAAATAATGACCTATTAAAGTATGTCCAAGTTTAGGACTAATTTGATTGAAGTCTTATGTGGTTTGAGAATTATTGATATCGGCCCAGCTAAGGGAGCCCCGCCTGTTTAGTAGACTCGTAATCTGCAGGCTGCGTCACATGATCTTAATTAATTACTAGGGAATCCTTCCTTCGTGCAACGAGCGTTCACGTCCCTATTTCGGTGTTCAATATTTTCGGTCCGAAATGTGAATACAATTGAGTTTCCTGTGCGATTGTCCGAAAAGGGAATCAAATCGCATTTCCGGCGCGATTGATTGTCCGAATAGGAAATAAAATCAAGCATCATTAAGAGTTACCAAATTGAAAAATTTTTCCTTAGTTGTCAGAGACGATAGACTTGAATTATCTGAAGGATAAAGTGACTATTCGGTCTCAAAGTCAGATCATACTGTGGTTTAGTGTTTACACTGCGTTGACGAAAAGATAAGTATGTGTCCTGTTGGTATAGCTGTAAATATGCATATGTGATCCTGTTGATAACACTGCAAATTGTGAAAGGCGAATTTTTTTGCAAATTGTTATTATCTTCCTCACCTTCAAACGCATCATTTGAACTCCTTCAATTACTCTTACTGTTTAATGCTATAAGTTTTAAATGCCTTTGTGCCCAAATTTTATACAACTGTCTAATGCGATATATATATAAAGGAATCTGCTAAAGAGCGTTCAAGAAAGTTTTTGAAGTTTTTGTATCCCTGCACTTGCATTTATATTATATAAATAACAGTATGCTCACAAGCCGAGGGGAAATTGAATATTTTATTACTCACACTTCAACTGAAGTGCTGCAAGTGACCCCAACTTTTCCAGCATATTTAGAGCTCAAAAGATTTTAAACATTATATTAAATTTTTATTGAAATCCAATTCATTTTCAAGGTCCTTTAAGCTTTCAAGGGTGATTCGCCGTCACTAGTTGTTTGACTAATGCCTGCATCTGCTGGATGGATTATAGTTCATCACAAGGCGGTCACGTCACGAGCAGCTACTAGACCTGCACGTGAACAAATAAATATCTGAAGACGGTGAAGGCTCATTTTCATCCTGTTTTAATTGCATTTTGCTTAATTAACTAAGGTAGCTGTTGCCAAATTAAATGCTATCTGAAGTTATTTGACCGACCACACATGAGTAATGCAACGAATATGTGCTGGAGTTCACGATCAACTCATTCTAATCCAATGTAAATTTTAAACTAATTGAATTGAAGCAAAGGTCATAGCTATAGACAGTTAGATTCTGGAGCAAGACTATTGCCCACACTCCTAACTTCATATAAATGGTTGGATTCTGGAAAGTATTTCTGCCTTCTTACGGAAGTGTCTGTGTCTTATTGTACCTTCATTCCTCGAGAAATTTGATAAGAAGCAATTATACCGTACAAACATCATCAAAAAAGACTGAATAATGAATGAAACTTTCAACGATGGATAGCATGAACATCTACAATTCTTTGTGCACATAGGTGAACAAGTCACGTATAGGCAATTTTTTTCACAAAGACACATTAGTTATGTGCTTTGAAAAGTTAAAAAATATGTTTTGTTAATACTTCACGAGATAATTCACTGAAAAACATAGGCCTCCTAGATTTAAGGCATGCCCCTATTTTGAAATACTTCTCTTTGATTCCTTGCACATCACACTATCAAACCCCGGGGTATGAGAAATGGCAACAACTACATGCTGCAGTATATCCAGTTGAAACTCATCAGTTTTTGTGCTCGTAAAAGTGATATCAAGCTGTATACCGAAGCCAATCTATTTTAACTCAAATGCTGCGCTTTAGGTAGAAGATTTCATAAAAGCCCTTGAAAGGGTTCAGTCATTTAACCCCATTCCCTTAAGTTAATTTTGCCGAACTTGACCGTTAAAAAATTTACAAAGGGCGAAACATAAATGATCCTCCCATAACATGGCAACAAGAGATCCGTTCATTAAATGCGGTGAATGCACCATAGTAAATAATCGATTTTTCACTGAGTTTGGTTTGACTCTCTCTTTTCTACAGGGTATAAAGTTTGATAAGTTTTGGTATAATGGTTCAATTTATTGTACTTACGAACTGTTTCCTATACGAACGATTTCCTCCCCAACGATAGTTCAGCAATGCTCTCTAGTGACGCTCGGATCGTAATTATTAGATTGCTAATGTCGATGAGAGACGATATTTGCGAAGAATGTTGGGTAGGTTGTGTAAAACGAGCCTATCTTGGGTTACTAGCCTCAACAGCTGATAGGCTCTGTGTCGCACAATAAATTAAAAGCTACGGGATGGAATTATTCAAATTTATGAACACAATAATGCAAAATTTAAACATTCTTAATAAAATTTTGTAAAATTAAAACCTACGATATTCGTGTTGAATAAATCGTAAGGACTTAGACTACTCACGTCACCAATATTGTTGTCACTCAAAAGTCCGATTGAACGTTTATTAAAATCAGATGCACCTCACATTTTCTGAGTGTAGCATCAGACCTACAACGAACAACATCACATACCTTGAACAAATCCATGGTCACAGCAATTTCATTGATTTTGAAACTCTGTCGTGAAAATATTTCACTCCGTCGTGAAAATTTTAAATTTCATTGCCATTTAAGTTCGCTGCTGATTATGCAGCATAACCGACCACTTATTGCCAAAGTTTACAAACTGGAAGACATTTATACGAGATTTTAATTTTTCACTAACAAATGAATCAGAATCAATCCATGTCTTGCTGGTAAATTTACTTATATGCCAGATTTTGCCTCACTCTCAATCATCATATGTTGACGCTATGCTCACAGAAAGACACGCTGATCTTCAAGAGCACTTGCACACCCTACGCTCGCGACCGACGACGGGCGAGTGAGACCCGTAGACTTGCGACACTTCACGAGATGAGGCTAGTGAATGCCGTAGATTTAAGACATTGCGGCCGCATCTGGCGAGGGGAAGCAAGAGTGGCGCGCATGCCCGCCCGCGGACGCATTGTATTGGCCGGAACCTGTGCAATCAGGACTTGATCGCGCCGCCCCCTTATCTCCCACGTCCGCCCATATGTTGGCATAAAGCCGCGTCTTCAAGGCCTCCATGCCCACACGATGCCATGGCATGGCCGCCGCCATAGCAGCCGTCATCATCTTCTTGCCGATGACCTGCCCTCTCTCAAAACTTGATGGTTTGTAGCCCCCAAACTAGAGCTGCGAATCAGAAGAGGTGCCAAAGATGCGTTGAAATGAACGTACCTCGCAACACAGGGATTAATAAAAGCCCTTGTTTGAAAATTAGATGCCAGCTACGTACGAAGTTAAGCTGGTTATAAAAGGCATCTGGACACTTGCAATTATTACAGCAAACTGTTCAAGCTATGAACGAGAATCTTGAGCTTTGGAAATTTCTCCAAGGCTTGGAGTTTTGGTTGCCGGAAAAATGTCTGAGATCATTCGAGATAAAGTTGGTCTCAATTCTGTATTCTTGATCTTCTATTTGCTTTCTGGATCGTTAGCGTTGCGATGTGTGACAAACACATATGCAGATATCTAATCACAATGTCACGGGTGAAACTAAATTGTTCCTCTTCCATTCTCCGAGAACACGTTTTGTAGGCCATTTAATTAGTGCTAAGCTTTATAACTACACTCACGAAGAAAATATTTGCATTTACGAATGTGTGCAAACCGATTTTCTATTTTTAATGAGATGCAGTTGCTTGTAAGCCCTCGATGATGAGATCTCTCCTCAAATGCCACAAGCGAGGATTTACTATCAAATATGAGTAACCAACATTAACAACGCATCACTGAAGCAGAACTTCTGTGCTCGAGGGACATACGTCGAATTGGGCGGACTAACTTGAAAGTAAAGGCACCTGCCATAGACATGAAATCTATAGAAGCACAATTTACGATGTTCCGAATGGCTTTACGACCTCATTAAATTAGAGAAAACTTTTTCCCTCAAAATTGGCAAATGTGAGTGAATTTACATCCCATGATCGGTTAAACCAACGAACATGTATGTCCTCTGACAAAGCGCAAGTTAAACCAACCAACATGCAGCATTTTTATTTTGCTTGGACATGAATCAACATTCCCACTGCTTGATTCGGCAAAGTATCACGCAGCTCCCTCCCAAACCACGTGGCAGAAGCAGAGAAGTTACTGGTATATGTCGCTCTGAACTCGCATGCAAAAACATGCATTGAGGGCTTGTTACATTCTTTAATCCAATGAATATTAATGATGGGACAGCAATAATCTAACGACAATTAAGGAAACATGATTACCGAATTCAAAGAGATTTCGACAAAAAAATTTCACTGCTGCATATATGACCTTAAAACTTACGATACTACTAAATTAATACCAAATACCATGATATTTTTTATGTATTTATATGAGATAGAGTAATAATTCACAATAAAGATTGTTTCTTAAGTCTAGAACGATGGGCATAACTGAGTATAGCTACTTGTGGACTCGAATAAGTTCAGTGACTTCTAGATCTTGCAGCCTCCTATCATCAACGCTATTTTAAGGTGTACAATTTTTAGGAACTGTCATGTATCAACATGGAAGAGTTTTTTCAAGTAATTGCGACATCATCATCGAATAGACTTGTTTAATTTGAAAAACTACAGCATTTTCACCAAAATTTTCAGAATTCGTCTTACTCGTGGCCTTTGAGAGTCTATATTCATTCGAAGCATACATTTATGAACCGCAATATACACTCGGAAGGTATTCTTGACATATGTGGACGACACCAATGTGAATTATTCTTGGAATTTTCCTGGTCCAAAATAGAAGCCGAGCCAATCTAAGACACCATTTACTTTGTTTCTAAGAAGCACCTCAACCATGAGCTATGCACATTGTCGGATCCCGAAGTCTCAAATCATTTAGTAATACAATTTACTTAATTAATTAAATTTGCCATTCCCGATCGTGTACATCCTCTGACTATATGTAATAGGCTGAAATGAAATAGACGATCCTTGAATTAATATTTTTACGCCTAATAAAGCAATTAATATTTTTGCACCTCTTGCAGTACGCGCTCTGCGACTCAAACTATTAGACATCTTTCGGATTGAATACACGTCAATATAGCGTGGAAAATAAGGTGAAACCCTCGGAGGATTTTAAGAAATATTATAGGTGTAGAATGAACGACTGAGAGATCATTGTGATAAAACGAAACACTTCAGGTTTCTACGCACCTCTAGTCAAAATATAATTTGGAAATGAATAAATACATTCAAGTTCTTTAGATGCTTGGTTTCAGAAGCTTTATTTATAAAACCAAACCGTCCAATTAGTTTTCTTCATATCCATGAGATATTATGAGGTTCCAGCCTTTATGAAATTTGTTTTCTACTTTCTTATTTTTAGTTTCGCTTTTAATTTATTTTATTTGTTTTTTCGTTATTTCATACCTATATTCAATTGTATTCATATAGTTAAGCTTTTTTACTGTACATTTCATTTCAAACTTATGTTCTGATTGAAAATTGGTAGAGACAACGGTATGGCAAAGGCCTTTAACTCGAACATTTACGTTCCCTTGTTAATTATGAAATGTCAATATTTAATATGAATTATGGTAAAGAAATTATGCAGAATATTCCGGGTGCCCAAAAAATCTTGTTGCAGGATCAATTTGATCGCAAGATGAATATTGTACGAGGCGATTTAAAATTGAAAAGTATGTTCTAGTATCGACAAAACTTGAAAAAACTTCATAAGAGATGTTAAAAATGTCTTCATTTTGCAGAATGAAGAATTTGACTCGTATGTAAAGGAAAGCTTGTGGGCGCATTAAATTGCACACAATGACTAAGGGGAAATAGCAAACACCCTTCCGCACTCGCACCGACACCTAAGTTGCGCTTCCAAGTTGCAAGTTGAGAAGAAAATGATTTTTCTTGCTGAACGATAACCGACGTTCGCGTGGTGTGCGTGCCAACGCATCGAAAATTATGAAGAATACTCTCAGAGGAATATTTGTACACCCTGATCTGAATTCTTTATTTTAACACCCAGTATTGCACCCTGTGTATTTTTGAGTATCCTGTCTCATATAACAAAGATTTAAAGATTGTAACATAACCGTTGTTATGTTCTGCAAGCAGCTATAAAACCGTCCAGTAGTCTCTTAACCGAACACGAGAATGAAAAACACTTCTCTCCCTTCTTATTTTTTTTACTTCTGACAAAAATATAGCTTTCTTCTTCTCGTGGTGTGTATGCCGAACAGAACGTTCACCCAAGTCAAGTTCAGTTCCCGTGACCGCGACATTTTCACCATATTGAGCAGCTCTTCTGGTCAACATAGAAAATGAATAAGACGCTTAGAAGAAGTTATTCCTTCAACTCATTAAACTTGCTTTTTACTGATAAGAAATTGAAAAAACAATGTGGTACGACAACACAGTAAATTAGAATCCATTAATAAAAAGTTTTCTTTAGATGTTTCTGATTTGAAGTCATGGGTCCGAAGTCATTTTGTCCGTGGGCAGACAAAGGTGCTTTAATTTTTCCCCAAGTTTGGGATCATGAACAGCTTCATGTAACAAACCATCTCAAAAATTACTGAGCTTGGAAAATCAAGAGCCTTTTTCACGTTAGTACTGTCGACCAGTCGCTCCAAGTACTCTACGATTGAACACGGGGGAGCTGAAAAGTGAGATTTAATTTTCTTATATTAATTAAATTAATTAATTTTTTTTAATAACAAAACCTCAGATAGGCTTTACGTTTTTAGTGCAATATCAGCTACGATTTCATGCTTTGATATCCGCCGGAACGAACAGTAATGTTTGCATCTTGCACACCACCCGAGCCAGCAGGTATACTCAGGTCTAAGGGTTGGGTAAGGAAAACCTCGAAGTTAATCGTTCACAGAGCTGCCAATACCTCCAGACCTGCCTTTGCCGCCATGATGACCACACGTCCGATTGTCTTGATAGATGAACGTTCCTTGGATCGTTCAGATCCAAGATCGTATTCAGATCGTTCCTTGGATAAAGCAGAGATCCGTGAATGTAATTCGTACAAAGTATTCAAAAGACATCTTGAGTCTCACTTCCTATCAGAATACTAGTAGTGTAAGATCACCGTGTCGAAATCTTGCCTCCTACATGTAACTAATGATAATGTCATAATGTAACTTGCCTTGTGTACCATAACCAATCTTCTCTCTGCTCTTGAATCGTTTTATCGAACATACTGTTAAATATAGCCGACTTGTAAAATATCGAGTTAATCTTCTCAATGATCAGTCTAATGCGAAACTAGGTTAAGTGAACTAGGTTAAACTTTTGTACACCCTAGAATAGCGTGATGGTAGGATGCCCTAGAAGTCGCTGAACTTATTCGGGCCCACAGGTAGCTATACTCAAATTTGACCATTGTACTAGACTTAAGTAAAACTCTACCTCTGTATCACCTACCTCTGTATCTCCTGTGGTAAATAAATTGTTTAAATTGTTTAAAATTGTTTAAATTGTTTAAATTGTTTCCTCAACGTAACCGATGGTAGCGTTGTGTGGAGTCAAAACTACAAAAAGTAGCAGAATTTGAAATCCCATCCACAGCAACTTCTAAGTTGGCTGATTCCTTCTGAAATAGCAAGCACTGTGCTGGTAATGACCATTTCCACCTACATACGATATTTGCGTATTTATGATTTGCATAAGTTGTCTGATGAGACATGTGGCCACGTACGTTAAATACGTAGTTACGATTTACGTTCATTGTGTGATGAGATCTCCAAATCGAGCAGTCGAAAACATATTTTCCACAGCGCACCAAAAGTATTATTTTCAAGAATTTAATAGTTACTGAAATTAAATTATGCATGTCCCTTCACGACAGGATAACATCAGAGGACGCATCCGAAGATCCGTCGGTAGACTTCAGCTCGACCACGCGGCAAGTGGCTTTTGCTTGGTTCATGTGTCAGGCTTGAAAAGCGAGAGTTCATGCATTCTTGACGTGTTCACTACTAACCAAGGTGATCTGAATATGCTGGCCCGTAATCAAGGTAATCTAAATATTCTGGCCAGTAACAAGGGGATTTGAATATGCTCGCCAGTTGCCAAGGTGATCTGAATATTTTGAAGCTCTATGAACGTGTCACTAATTGCATCGCAACATGACGATTCTTCCATCATCTAAGGCAACTCCGAGGTGCTTGTGACGAAACGATGTCAGTGTGTCAATTACCTTGTCTTGATCATTTCATTTCATGTTATACATAGTATCGACCACGTACAATTTCAACAAAGTGGACT
Organism: Morinoia aosen; assembly: GCA_030386875.1. Lineage (NCBI taxonomy): Eukaryota > Metazoa > Arthropoda > Malacostraca > Amphipoda > Talitridae > Morinoia > Morinoia aosen. Next base: position 2,784,431 of record CM059571.1, read on the forward strand.
TCTTTGGTTTTGCTCTTAACTTTTTATTAAAGCGGCTTGCTAAGCAAAATCTACACCTTTTTCACTTCAAATTAATCTATGTCAAGTTCAATTTAATCCAAGTCAAGTTCAAATTAATCCGAGTCAAGTTCAAATTAATCCCAGTCAAGTTCAAGTTAATCCAAGTCAAGTTCAAATTAATCCAACCCTCAGTTGAGTTAAAAAATGATATAATAATTTGTTAATGAGTTTTTTGTGTTAAATATGTATCTATTGGATGTGATGAGCAAAACTTGTTTCGAGGATTTATTTACACTCATAGATATTTATATACGTGAGATTCCACTTTACCACATATATGAAATCAAATACATGCAAATACAAAATATTATCATTGGACGATATTTAGATTTAATCTTTAAAAGAAATATAGAAGTGCGATTCACTGAGTACTAATGTACGATTCCGTTTAATTACAATTTATATATGTACATTACTACCCAGATACATTCCTGCATTAGCAATAAAAATGTTCACATCCATTCTAGTTCCGTGTTAGTCAATGTGAAGAAATGTAGGATCCACTTACAATACACAATAATAATACAAGAAACAATGTTTCTAACTTAATACTGATTCTATTTGTGTGTGTTCACAATTCTATATATAATACTTTCAAGACAATAACTTTTTTAATAATAATTTTATGAATATTTAAGTAAAGCAATCATGGGAATTTTACGTTATAATTAACTGATGGAACTGTGAATTTGTAAGAACTACAATACAGTTGTGAATATGTCTGTGTAGTTCTCTCATAGCGCTGAAGGAAGAACTGCTACCGCAGCCTCCCGGTTGCCGCGCGTTTTTCAGAGAGCGCTGTATTTGCTGCGAACTTCGCTCGTTATCAGACAGGGCGCGACATGTTGCTCTTCTTCACCCATGTAATCCGTTACCCATTCTCTCGCTTCAATAGGGACTTGCTTCAGTCGAGCAGGGGCAAGGAATTGCTCTCATCTCAACGGTACGGAAATCCTACTATAAATCGTACCATCTACACTGCGTTCTAAAACGGTACGGAAATACTTCTATAAATATTATCATCTATACTATCTAAGTTCTAAGCGGTACGGAAATTCTTCTATAAGTCTTACCATCTATAGTATCTGAGTTCTAGGGGTGCGGAAATAATTCTATAAATATTATCATTAACACTATCTGCCTCTGCTGCGTACGTTTTATGGTGAGATATAAAAAACGTCACAGGTAGAAATTACAAGATTCAGCCATTACGTACCAGCGCACGGGTACATTAAGTTTTGTGATAAGAATATGTTCCCTCCGTTTATTTGAACAAAATATTCAAGAATGAATTATAACTCTAACTTAAAAATAACGTCTGCAGTTTTGGCAGTGCGAGTTTCACTAGAAAAGACAATCAATCAGAGCTCCTTGGCTGTTATGGGCTTCCCGAGATTATTTCCTCATATTTTTGAATGATATAGAATTATTACCTAAACTTGGTCAACCTAAGTCGGATGGCTAAAGTTTCTGTGCAAGGACACATACAACGACTGAAATAAATTGTGTCGGGATGAGTGAATGTCTAGTGACATGATGAATCGAAAATGTCTAAGCTCTGTCTAACTTTTCCAGCCTGCTTTCAAATAGAGGTAGTTTTTTAACATTTTAAGTGTGATTCATGACTACTAAACTGAAATTGTTCAGAATCTGCACTGAAAATTAATGCACTTTAATACATCAAGATGGCTTTTGAACGAATGCTGCAACAGTTCGAATTTTTACTTTCCTATCTCATTTTCAATCACTAAAACTTCGTGCAAGGTAGTGATTTACCATAGCGTTAAATCAATGAAACTTTACAAGGGGAAGATTTCAATTAACGAAGGATAAATTTTCGATTAGAGGAACTGGCAGCTAATTTTAACGAATGTGAATAGATATTGATATCTTGGTTTTTGCCTCTACTGATTCGCGTGGAAACGAGAAGCAACAACTCGTTTGAAACAAAACAAATGTTTCTTTTTCGTATATTCTACTTAAACGGCTCACACGTTTTTCATTTTCTCATTTAAAACTCTCATATGACTTTTTTTGTCTTATATATATTTTTCAAAAAAATTACAATCCGTTTTCGAACTTCTTAAATCACTGCGCTGGTGGCGATGTTCTCTGTTGGGTATAAGGGAAAAATTCCAAGCACAATACCCCACTCTACCCAGGTGCCTGAAATGGGTACCGGTCTTGACCGGCGGAAAGCGTCATGGCGTCCTGGTGTTAGTTATATGGCATTTGAAAATCCAATGTACAAGGTGATATGTATCAGGCTTGAATTGGAAATAAAGCATCCGTAGATGCCTTCTTCATTATTATGTTGCGGTCTCCCATCCTCTCCCCCCCCCTCCCAACCCCTCCATCCCGCCACTATCTGGCTGCTTTCTCAGGCTTCAGCGCTGTTATTGATGGTGGTGCCGCTAATTGCCCATAACACCTTGAGCACCACACTTTCCTTCATCAATAATTACTGGCGAGGCTTTTTGAGGCAGCCTACGTCAGGTGGAGGGAGGCCTCCTACTCGTGACGTCACCCAGAGGCGGGCCACTCATATTGAACCAGTGAATGTTGCCAGCCTCCTCGAAAATTCTTTAGGAGCGTGAACTCTCTCATGGTGTCTCAGAATGATGTATACGTTCCTGGACTTCACGTATGAATCTAGCTGAACGCTTTGATGTTGTCCCAGAATGATGTCCCTGTTCGTGGATTTTAGTCTTCAAGTATAAGTCGAACTGAAATATGTTTAAGTTGCTTCAAAGCTATGTTTGTTCATCAAAAACTGTTTCTTTCGGAAAAGAACCCCCTTCCACTGTACCTTGAAAAACGTCTGATGAATATTTGATCAATTTTTTCATGATTTTCATCATTCCTTACTCGCCCCACATCACATACTATCGAAAATTGCTCTGATTGAGAGAACGAAGCAAAATTGATTTCAGCGTATTCTACCACGTTAAACATAACAATACTTGATCACAGGATTATCAGGATTATCACAGGATCATTTTACAGGATTTTTCTTTTACCGTGGAAAAAGAGTTTAAAAACCAATAGGATATTGAAAACAACTATACTGTTTTAGCTCAATTGAGATTACGATAGTTAGAGAAAGTTTTCCATCGAAAATAGGCGTGATTAGCCGGATGCTAACATCAGAGATAGCATTAGCAGCAGCTGAATAAATTTGCAGACACAAAAAATAAATCGTTAAAGGAAGAATTAAAACGAATGCTGGATTGAAAACAGTTGTATAAGTAGTTTATACGTTTAAAAATTTAATTAGGAAAAGAACGAGCGGCAGAAATGAAACAACGGTCTTACACAACAACTGCACCCTCAGCGAATTGCAGAGTTGCTGATTATTATTATTATTATATAAGAAAGTCTTAGCCTCCCTTAACCACGACAAAGATGTTCCAAGAGAGGAAAGAGGAAGGCACCATTTAGTATGGAGTTGAGGGAACGCGGAATCTATGCACAAGGTGCACAGAAACAGTAAGCTAGGAAAGAAGTTCATGAAACAAGAAAAAAGTTGAAGAAGAAAGTAGTAGGTGCTGAAAAACAGGACAGCAGGGAACCGAAAAAAGATGGTCCGTAACAAAACAAAAACCTATTTTATTACAACAAAAAGGAAGCCTACCTAACCTTGAGCTCGGGCCCTCACATAGTCCCCCTGGGAGCGCCATTTCCCATAGATACAATAGTTGTATCCCCCTGAGGGGTAGAGTTGCTGATTCAGCAATGAGTCTCACTGAAGGAAACTTACTGACGAGGAAAGACTTTGAGAACCGATGTCATTCCTACTTCGAGGGTTGATGAGGTTTTTTCCTACCCCGCTGGATAGTAACGTTTCCCTAACGTTACGGTGACATTTTTCAGCCCACGCAAAGAAAAGAGTAAGAAAAGAAAACCATTTTATTTCCAATAAAGTTGATACATGAAATGTATAGCATTGGTTTGAAAACAAGGAATTTGTTACTTTTTTCATTCCGTACATAATAAGAGCGTTTGTACGCATGCACGTGCCCATGGAAGTAAAAAAGTTAGGCACCACAACAAAAATGTGTTTTGCTTCAAGATACTACTGTAACGTACCCGTTGTTTCACTTTCGAGGATAGAGTTCTTCTAGAGCAAGGGTTCTTAACCTTTTTTCTCCAGTACACCACTTTTTAGAGAACAAACTCTCCATTCCATACCGAAGCATCTTCCTTTTACTGATCTGTGACATTCCCAGCCCAGCAGTGTTGTCACTTTTACCCAAACATGACAAACCATACCCCATATTATTGTGGTTTTTGTTATTAAACCAGTCTGTAAATGGTTGTGATTTGGCAAATAAGTCAACATTTAGATGTAATGTATGAAATTTAAAATACTATCGATTTTGTTTTGGGTGGAAACAAATGCACGAGATTCCCCACCAGGCAACTCCGCCATCCCCCCTCAGTGGGGAATTTCCCACAGGTTAAGAACCGCTATTCTAAAGTAATTCTACTGGTACAGTATGAAACAAAAACGCACGCGAGCAGTTTCTCAGAAATCACTCTAATGGAATTTACAGATCACCAGCCCAAAGTAAATACTTAATTATTGTTCTCGAATTAATATTTTCCGTTGAATCTCTCTGAGGATGCTATGTACGTGACCGAATGCACGTGCAAATGACATCAAAGTCATACAAGGCTGCAATAACATTTCTATGATGGTTGAAACAGCTGATGAACGTTTAATTGAACTAAGGTTTCTCGAATTAATTCAAGAAAAGAAGCGCTTCTAGGAAATTGCAGTCATATCTTGTGTCGTTCGATGCGTTATTTGACATAGAGAAAGTAATTTGCATACTTCGGGACCGCTTTTAACTTGTCTCTCGCCGTCCACAGATATTTGGATGTAAAATATGTCCTTAATTGTTAAAGAAACACCTGTTCTCCAATGATAGAACATCAAGTGAAAATTATATAGAAAACATCGTGGAAGATTTGAAAAAAGGTGGTTGTCAACTACTAAAAGATCACAGCTTTCTCTTCTCCTAATAACAACCTTCAACTTCGAAGCTGAAATTTTGTTAGTGTCGTTGAAATTTTAGGAGGTGAGCGTACAAGCTTTTTTTGCACAAAAAGTACCACTAAATTAATTCCCAGAAAATGTCTATTTTACGTTAAAAATACCCCATAAATACATGCGAAGAACTGGAACAATTTCGTAGGGTCGAAAAGTTGAGGAAAAATCACAGAATTAAATAAATTATCTTAAATTTCAAGGATTAACTTATTAAAACGAGTCGTGGTTCTACAGCAGAGACTAAGAACATCGGAATTGAACACTATTTTTTTCACTGAAAGGACGTCGATTCCCGCGAGTGTGCCAGAGGTGAGGAAAGGCAGTGCAGAACAGGACGTTCTTAACACCCTTCCAGCACTGTGAGTGCCGCGACCACTGTCAGGGGAGACAAAAAATTGACAATCGGAACAAATATTTCGGTAAAAACACTACTCAACAATTTTTTATTTGTTTAAAACTAGACCAATACTGCACAATCATAATTAATCCCAGCGATCACAGTCATGGAAGGATAAAAATTATTAATCAGCTCAAATATTTCAGTAAAAACGCTGCCCAAAAATTTATTTGATAAAAACTAGAGTAATACAGCGGAACCATAATTAATCCTGTGCAGAAAATTTAGGAAGTCCGTAGGATCACGAGCGTAAGTTTAAAAATCGCGACATTAGTGAGTTTAAATTATTGGTGTAGGTGTGCCCTCGCAGAAAATAATGCACGTGTCGTGAGTTCAGCTGAAATAATTGAAGCTTTTCGAAGTTGTAGGAATAGTTGTTCAAGACAGATTAAATGGCTGTCTAGGTGAAAATACTAATCCTAATCAAGTTACCTCTAGTAATTTTCTAATTTTAGATCGTAAAAAAATGAATAATTGTCCTAATTTCAAAAAGAGATTGAAATATTTGTCAATTTATGGCCAGGTAACGTCTATTAAAATTTCATTTTTGACTTTTAAGTGAGGCTGGCTAGCTAAAGTTGCAACTGACGTCACTGACGCAAAGTCAGACTGAAACTTTATTGCAGGTGCGCTAAAGCTTGATTGCAGGTGCGCTTTAACGCCCCAACTCCAGTGGCGAAGCAGAAAAAAAGTAAGAAAGAAAGAAAGAAAGAAAGAAACAAAGAAAGAAAGAAAGAAAGAAAGGAACAGTTTATGTCAAATAAAGAAGATACAAAAACCATCACTGATTTTTAAATATCTTAACGTAAAGTTCATTTGTTGTTATACACACACGGGTATCGTAATACCCATGTCAATGGGAATGCTCATTTCTCCAGAAGTGGAAGTCAGGGGCACGGTATACATATTATGAGTACCGTGGTCAGGGGGCAGTCAAAAAAAAGCCAGGGAAGGTCAGCCCGTGATGGCACCGTCAGCGGTCAGTATCTTCTCGACGAGCATGAGATATGTAGTACATCGATGCACCCCCAAGCAAAAGAAAGCTGAACAATACGTCTCCAAAAATTTAATACTGTGCGCAACATTACTACTTGATAATTAATATGATTGAATTGGTTTAAAGAAAAATATAATTATTTCATTTATCAAATCCCAAATACATGCATAATACAGTCTACCAAAATATCTTAGCTTAGAGTTTGCACAAAATGCCTTAAAACTTTAAATAGGTACTAATTACACGTTTCATTATGTTGTTAAATTTCAAAAGCAAATTATAGCCTCACACATACAATTCTTAAAGAATAACGCAGTGACCCCATGAAAAATTACACTCCCATGGGTATAAAAAATGTTTTTTTAAGGTTACTAATCTACTTATGTGCTGAAAAACGTGAATGTTAAAGTTCACATTTTTCCTCTCATTCAAAGCTTATGAAAAAAATATTTACTGCGCATTTATTAATTTCTACAACTCATATTTCTAACATGGTAACTGACGGATTTAGGTGTCAGGTCTCACTGCATACGAGAGTCTCAAAAAATCTAAAATCTCACAAGCCAGATAGCAATGAAAGCCTATTTTCGAGTTCTCGTGGTATGAACTTCCATATTTTTTGAATAAATGAGCGTCACTACCATAAAAATTTTCGAAAGAAGAAACAAAAAATAGGTTTAAATTTTAGAAGATAACAAGATTATAGTTATTGGTGAACATCACATCAGATTTGTAATTATGTTTCTTCTTGCTCGTCTTCGGGCTCGTCATAGCCGTGTGGCTTTCAGACCCGCCTCCGTGCGGGCAAACCCGGGTTCGAGTCCCCGCGCTGGCTGCGATTTTCTCTGTTGGGTATAAGGGAAAAATTCCAAGCACAATACCCCACTCTACCCAGGTATCTGAAATGAGTACCGGTCTTGACCGGGGGAAAGCGTCATGGCGTCCTGGTGTTAGTTGTAAGGCATTTGAAAATCCAATGTAGAAGGTGATATTTATCCGGCTTGAATTAGAAATAAAACACCCATAGATGCATTTATTATTATTATTATTATTATTATTATTATTATTATTATTATTATTATTTTTAAACGGCAGCAGTAAGCCTTCAATTGTTAGTATTAACGGATATCTTTCACCGCTCATTAAGACAGCGTGCACACAAAGATGAGAAAAGGGAAAATGTTCTCTTAAGTAATGCACCTGTAATAAACTAAACAACTCGTCATTCTACGAGACTAGCTTGAATAAAAAACAGTAGTTATTGCATTTTTCATTGGAGGCAGATGAGTTCTATCTACCGCGACTGCCCTTCTAGAAAATCTGAGGTGTACCGCTGGCACAGCGTCAAGAGCAGTCTGCCATGGGCCCTTTGATGGTTTTCCCTTGATGTGATGGGAATTTGAAATTTTTCATTAAATATTATTTCCTCCATTCCAAATCAAAGCTTCTTTTCAAACTGATTCAAAACATCAAAACTTATCGTCAGTTTGCAGTACAATTTCTATTCAAGATAATTTTAGATTCTTTGTGACTCTTGTATGAAGCCTGTGTTTTGTGAGACAGTGAGATTATTTCAAAAATGCTAAAAAAATTAAAAGGGTGAAACTTCCTCACAGAATACAGCCCTTGTCTCTAAATAGTAAATCTTTGATTGTACATCTACAAGTTCTATTTCTGATAATACAAAAACTCAAGTAATACTTCATTGCATTCATTTCTTCATCAGATTTCGTTGAATAATTTTAAAAATTTAGGTACAGGAAAATACACATAGCTACATCCTGGCACTAATCACACAGCATTCAAAAGCCACTGTGGATAGTGAGAGTAGAAACTTGGACCAAATAAAACCTAAATATGTATTTTTTATACTGATACAAGAATTAGGGGACTCATAGGTGAATTACTTCCACTGATATTATTTTGCAGAACAAAGTAACTTGAATTAACCGGGATCGAAGCCTACACATGTCCCTCACAACAGCTGAAGTAAATTCAACTGATAGCTTAAGCTAGCGCAGTTTAATTTTTCCGTATTTTGTTAAAAAATTATGAAATTAAATTATTCTCCCTGTTCAAGATTTCTAACTGACAAGATATTTTAAATTTCTAAGTTTGAGTTGCATCCGTGTCAACGGAAAGGGTTGACTACTTGACATATGAACGTACTCAACGGAGCGAAGTGAAATTGTTCGTGACTCATAGAAGACTGTCTTGTGTTTTCACGCGGCTGTGAAAGATGTTAAATGTTAATTGTAAAGTTTTAAATGAGGATTGTAGGGTGTAGAAAATGAAGTAAAAATTTTTAGGTTATTTTAGAATATCTCTCAGAATATTCGTTCGAGTAGAACTTGCAAGCCGCAACCCCTCCAGGCGTTACGCGAAGCCAATAACTTTTACTTCCTCAAATTTACAGGCAAATCTTACTGTATTGCAAAAGCAGCCCGTATATCATGAGGAAGATTGAAAAATTCATGTCTTAGATAGATATTATTGAATTTCAAGTTGCTGAGACTTGAGATGTTCATCGTTATGTATTTATTTTGTTTTTGTTTTATATGACCTGTTGTGAAAAGCTCAAGACTTGCTTTACAGATGCCGGTTCTAAACTTAAGCTTGGTATATTGCCTATAAAGTTGAAATTTTGCTAGTTTGGATAGCTCAAATCTGCTAGATCTACTTTAATACCTAGTTACCTTATTTTAAGGGGATGCTAATCCTTGAAAAAATTTCATGCTTTTTAGAGGAAATATTGAAACATGGGGAGGTCTATGGGTAAGTTAGCAATTCTAATATTTTGTGCTATCATTATAAGTTTTAAATTGATTAGGCCTAGCAAGAGGATTCTGTAAATTTGGTAAATTTGAAGGAAAGAACAATAATCTATATCTGACTTTTTGATGCATAAACATAAATAATTTAGTCAAAATAAACAAGTTTTCTTTTATGCACTTTCCATCTGAAATGACTATGTTACGGGTTATAGCGGTAGGTTTAGTTTCGTCTTTGATGACAAATGCGCTCAAGAAACAGCTACTCATCGATTTTTAAATTTTTTTACTTGAATCATGATAATATCAAATTAAATAACATTTCTCCTATACACGTTTTTGTTAATGGGAAGGAGATGCAACAAATCAATTTTTGAAACTTTGTTGCCTAAAACATATCAATTATATCGAAATGAATAACTTTTCATCAATGCACTTTTGGGTCAATTGAGTATTTAACGAGTTATAGCGGTAAATTACTGACCGCAACTCAAGTGTTTGAAGCGGCTAGTAATTCAAGCAGTGCATCGGACAGCAACACTGCAATGCAGTCTCGCGTCCAGCGTGCTCGTCATCAAAGACAAAACCAAATCTACCGCTATACCTTGTTAAATACTCATGTACCGCAAAAAACATATAGAAGAAAGGTAGTTTATTTTGATGTTATTACCATAAGTGAAGCAACAAAAATTCTAAAATTGGTTATTAGATGTTTATTCCATTGCATTCATCATCAAAGACAAAAATATACATACCGCTATAACTTGTTGAATACTCATTTGCCCCAAAAATTGCATAGAAAAAAAGTTGCTTATTTCAATATAATTACCATGATACAGGCAACAAAATTTTGAAAATCGATTAGTTGCATCTCCTTCACATTAACACACTTTGTCGTTAAATGAGTATTTAACAAGGTATAGCGGTAGGTTTGGTTCCGTCTTTGATGACGATCGTGCTGAAAGCAAGACTCCATTGCCGTGATGCCATACCACGGGATCGATGAATTTCTTTCCACTTCAAACACTAACTCATTTACCGCTATAACTAATAAAATACTCATTTCAGACAAAAAGTGCATAGAAGAAAACTATTTTATTTTGAAGTAATTAACTATGATTAGGCATAAAAATTTACAAAATCGATTGTTCTTTCCTTCAGATATACCAAAAATTCTTGTAAGGTAGCTATTACAAAACTATTTCTAATGTTTAAACAAATTTGTGTTGAATCAAAAACTTACTTATGAGCTAAAAAAAGATTTTTTGAATTTTTTTATCATGCTGTGAAGACTGAACTAGTCAATCCATGCTCTTAGATTTTACTTTCATTTGCCTGTGTTAAAAATATTTTTTGGAATTTTTTTCTATAAAAATATTTTTGAAATTTTTTTATTTTAAAAATTTCTTTAGTAGTCTGCAATTGCTATTAAAATGATCCATACAAAGTAATATTATTTGGGAATTGGTATGTTAGATATTATCAAACTTAAGGTTTAAAAATGTAGGCTAAATGAAGTTTAATAAAATTTAAATTTACAAGATCCTATTCTAAAATTATTTAAAAATTTAAAAAATTTGTAAAGAACTGGATGATTTATATTGTTTACTGGTGAAGTGATCCTAGCTCTCACTTAATATCAATTTTTTGCTTTTCCCTGTAAATTTTCTTGTTCTAAATCAATATCTATTTCAAAACTGAATTGTTCATTAACATTTAACTGCTCAAAGGGATGCAGCTATTGTATTTTTCAGGAATTGGCATTTGAGGAGAGTAAGAGACAAGGTCTCTAGCAGTTGGTTAGGTAAGGCTTCCTTTTTGTTGAAATGTTATATTGTTTTATTTATAAATCCTTTTTTTTTTACATCATGACAGTTATTTGTTTAGCTTTGGTCTCATTTTACAAATTTCTTTCAATCTTGATGTTTCAATGCATAAGAAGTTCTGCATGAAAATGCTCTTGAGCATAGAGCATAGGTTGTCTGCTCCTTTAATTTTTAATTTTATAACAAATGATGCCTATGTCTTTTTTCTCATAGGGACATTTTTCATCATTAAAATGGCTTAAAGTAACTTATAATCTAACATAGCTTAATGTCAATAGTGGGAAAATAACTGTTCTACTTTCATTGTGAAATAGTATTAAAACAAATGGTTTATCACTAGTTATATTATTGAACTAGTTCCACAATGCATCACTATGCATAGATCATTTATGCCTCTCAAGATATGTAAAGTTACAAGACTGTATCTAAGCATGAAAAAATGATGTAATAATTATTATTAAATATGCAGGCCAGCTCTCATGCAGTTCATCTTCACTGTACTACACGGGTAGATAAGGATATGTGGTAAGGATTTGTTGGGTTCTTATTAAAGTATACTACACTATGTTACTACAAAGCATCAATGGATTTTCATTTAACATTCATTGGTTATTTACAATTGATTCAAGTCTCGATGAACAACATTGTTTGGCTTGTGAATGCGCAAATTTATTTGGACTATTTATATTAAACAACCACACTTCTGTGCATTTTACACTAATGTTCCATTTGCTAGATGCATAGTCTCATATTTCACTCATAGATCTAGTCTGAGGGGAGTGGAGCGTACCTGAGAGGTGCGTCACGCATCTGGGCAGGTGATGTGTGTGTGGCCTGCAGTGGATTTGATGGGTGTGCAAATTCAGGCTAAAAAAATCTGAGTGGCTTTTGGGAATTTTTTACTTCAGTGCTGGTCCCCATGTCGGTCATTAGGGAAAACTCCCGCAAGTGATAGTCCAGGCAACTCTGAGTGTGACCCAATAGTGCTCCCTTTCTAACAGTTGTTGGATGCTGTGTGCCCGTTGTGTATGAATTTCATTTGGGTATTACTCAAATTTCATTTAGGTAATTCTTAAATTTTATTTAGGCAATAACTCAAACTGATAATTTTAGCCATAAAATGATTAGCCTAGCGAGCATGTGCTCTAATGTCTTCGTGTGGTATCATTACTTGCTCCAGCTGTACCTACCTACCTACCTACCAACCTACCTTCTGTTGCGCGTCATGGTTGAGGGCAGCAGCGCTGCGCCAGGGAGGGTGGGGCACGAGGGCCATGGCCCCTCTCCATATTTTAAGTAAAAGAATAATAAGATTGCCGATAATTAATGTTTGGCCTCCCCGAAATTATTTGTCAGGAATCCAGGACCCCCTCCACGAATTTTTCGGCTGGCTGCGCTACGGTTTGGGGGCGTACCGAATTGCCTGAAGTGTACTGCAGTGTTCTACTGCGACAGCTGCTGTAAACCTGGTAGCCGCGACATATTTAACACGTTGGCTACGTTTGCTCGGTTGCGACGGTTGATGTGGTTAGATTGGAAGTAGCAGAATTTGAAAATGGTCTTTACTGCTCAATTACTTTTGTGTCCTTTCTAAAAATACGTGGTCAATATAGGTGCACCATAATATTTTAATTTGTACGCTATTGAAGAATGGTTTTTACTTCTCGATTAAGTTTTTATCCTTTCTAGAAACCGGGATAAATATAGTTGCACTACAATGTTTTTACTTGTACGCTGCTTTTTATTTTAAATGAAGGTACTGAAATAATTGAAATGCCATCCATTCACACCGGTACCAAAACGAACAATTTAACCAGTGGTGCACATATGTAGCAATACGCAGTCAACGTGTTCAGTAGAAGCATGCTAGTGTTCCTTTCATTTTGGTAATTGCTACGTGCTTATCTAACGTACGACATGTAGTCACTAACAATGGTGCAACAAACGCCATGAAGCCACCTGTCGTGCTGTGATGTATTTACAAGCTGATCAGTTTGAAAGTGCAAGTGTCATAGAAATAGGTTTGGAAAGCCATGTTGAAGCCATGCCACCTGAATTGTTCGCTTGGCACCGTGGTGCGTTTAAGGGTGGAGCTCTCGACTTTCGGTGAAATGCAACCGGCGGTGCTGCTGCAGCGTGAGGTCTACCTCACTATAGCATGAGATCTACCTCTAGCTAGTACTATAGCGTGAGGTCTACCTCACTAAAGCATGAGATCTACCTCTAGCTAGTACTATAGCGTGAGGTCTACCTCACTAAAGCATGAGATCTACCTCTAGCTAGTACTATAGCGTGAGGTTAGATTCCGAATGAGTATCACTTAGTTCCATACATTTAATTTAACAATAAACATTAAATATGTAAATCTCAAACTGCACCTGGGTAGGCGATATATGGCGGTAGACCTCACGCTACAGCAGCACCCAACTGGCTGGAAGTCACGTACTGGCTGGAAGTCACGTGTTTCGTTGCTGATTCATTATTTTATGATGAATCTTCTATGAATTCCAGCTTCAATAAATAGGTCAATTTGTTTGTTCCTATGCAATAATGTTGTATGATCGAAAACAGGTCAGTAATTTCCTGTATTTAGGAGGCTACATAATCTACGTTTCTATGTATAATCGAAAACAGGTCAGTATTTCTTGTATTTAGAAGGCTGCAGAATCTCTGCTTGTGCTCCCGAAATATAATTGCTACTCTGGCACACATGGCAAAAGAGAAGCGAAACCCTGCATTGATCGAAAATTTAATTCTAGGGCCGGAATTTCGTTCTCAGAGTTTACCCTTTTGACAGTGTAGTTATTTCGTTATCGATGTTTGCTCTAATCTGGCAAGTTATGCCGGATCGATTTTGTATGGTCATTGGCATTTTCTTGGCTCTGTACGTACTGCTTGTTTTAATACGTATCATTTTTTGCTGCAGAAGGCAGTCATTTCTTTACATTTTATTATTACTGTTGACCTAAAATAATTCTCATCCGTTAGAGTACTGCGTGGATATATTTATCATTTCTATGAATGGTAACTAATTATTGTTCATTTAAATTTTTGCTCATTTTATCAATGGATTTTTCTTCTTCGGAATTGAAGTTTGCCGCGACTATTGATCTTGATTCACCGTCTGTGAATGAGAAGCATCATCAGTCATTTTTTATTCACTTGTTAGATCTCATACGCTTTATTTCTACACGCACACTCACATTTTGGGTGATCAATTCCTGGAATCGACCGCAACAAGAAAGACAAGGAAATACAAAGCAAGGAAATCATGTTAGGGTAAAAGTAACAATTTTGGGTCTGGTCCCCAAATATTAGGGTAGCAGTACCCGTAGCACATGCTTGGCTCGTTGAGCTCCTGTTTAGCATTGTGAAATATTGCGATCATGTCATTCATGTGTCTTTCAGTCGAGGGCGGGCTGTCGTCGGGTGAGGTGGTGCGCGCGTTCACACCTGCGGACGGACCTTATCATTATCCGCTTTTGCCTTTCAGCGAGTAGAAAATTCATAAAGCCTTCAATGAATGTTTGTTGTGAGTGTATTGGGAAAAAATATCGAGACGCTTTAGATTACTTAGGTTCTATTATTTGATCTTGATGATTATTGTGAAGTACGTTTAATTACTCATCGAAGTTTTAACATATATTTGACCCGGTTCCAATTGAGCCAGTGAAGAAGATATATGCAGCAGCACGGACGCTTCTCGGAAATGGGCTCGCTTGCAAGCCGTTGCTGCAGCATGTCCGGCTGCGTCAAGAAACGAAAGGTTTCATCTGCCTGATCGTGATACTGTTATGAAACTCTTGCATTGTTTTCGAGTGACCGAACTGAAGTAGAAATACTCTAAAAGTACTCACTTCATGTAGTATGACTAGTACTCGTGTCACCTGTCCTGTACTGGCGGATTTTTCGTGGCTCTGGGGATGATCTTCCAAAGACCAGAGGGGACTTGTATACGTATGACCATAGCAATAGTGTGGGTGGCAATTGGAACATTTCATGTGATGGAGGTTACTATGCTTCCGTGATGGTAATTGTGACAAGCATTCAACAACTATTACATAGTGTGCTTTTGCTGAAATGATGTGAAGTTTGTACCCCTCAGGGGGATACAATTATTGTATCTATGGGAACTAGCGCTCCCAGGGGGACAATGTCAGGGCCCGAGCTGAGAGTTAGGTAGGCCTTATTTTTGTTAAAATAAAATGCTTCTGTTATGTTAAGGACCACATTTTTTCGGTTCACTGCTATCCTGTTCTACATCACCTACTACTTTCCTCTTCAATTTTGGTCTTGTTTCATGATCTTCTTTCACAACTTACTGTTTCTATGCCTTTCTGTGTAAATTCTGCGTTCCCTCAACTCCATACTAAATGGTGCCTTCCTCCTTCCTCTCTTTGGATCGCATTTGTTGCTGGGTAGGGAGGCTAAAACTAACGACTAATCTAATCTAATCTGTGAAGTTCGTGTTTTTGAACTGTGACCCCTACGGCACGATATGGTACGAATTACCGAAGCGCTAGCGAATCTATCCTAATACTGCTACTCGCTTGACGTGGGGCGCTTTACATGCAAATTGTGCAGTTCGAGATATTACTGAGATCACAACGTGTATTTGTTCAGGTGATATATCAGGAGTACTTTGTTCAGGTGTGAGTTGAAATTAAGGTTGCTCAGGTGGTTTCACGAGAGCGTGTCTGTCCTTGTTTCGCTACAACGCCAGGAAACGGACGTGGTAAAACTGAATGAGAAGCCCATAGTAAACTTCACATGTTAACTGCGATGGGTTGAACTGAAGTTCAATATTCAATTAAAGTTTTGAGTAAGTTTTAGTAAGGAATTTTGGAAATCGCCGACAGTAACTACTTCAGGTTTTTATTTAGCTTTAATTAGGTATTTATGAAAATTGAATTTATGATTACTGGTCGGTCAAGAGCATTATGAAAATCCTTTCAGTGACAACCGGTAGGAACTCTTCACAGGAAACGAGTCAAGTGTATTTTGGCTGTCATATGCTGGGATCCGAAATTCCTTTTCAATTATTCATTTTTGGGTATATTGAATATTTTGTTTTGGGGTGAGCACAAGTCGCAGTGACCGATTACGGTGCCACACGCAGGACCGGCACCGATGAGATACACTCAAAAGGTGTGCGCGGCCACGCTTCTGCATAAACCTTTTAACTCTTCCCCCTCAGGGGGATACAACTGTTGTATCTGTGGGAATTAGCGCTCCCAGAGGGAAAATGTATGAGGGCCCGGGAAAAGCGTTAGGTAGGCCTTCTTGTTGTTGGAATTAGACGTTTTTTGCCATATTGTGGACCACATTTTTTCGGCTCACTGCTGTCCTGTTTTTCAGCTCCTACTACTTTCTTCTTCAACTTCGACCTTGTTTCATAAACTTCTTACTCAACTAACTGTTTCTATGCCCCATCTGCATAGATTCCGCGTATCCTTATCTCCATACTAAATGGTACCTTCCTTCTTCCTCTCTTGGGAACACTTTTTTTATTAGCGGTTAGGGAGGCTTAAACCAACTAATAATTTAATCCATAATCTGAATATTTCATCTATTCTGCGACCTCTGCCCCTCAGGGGGATACAACTATTGTATCTATGGGAATTAGCGCTCCCAGGGGAACCATGTGAGGGCCCGAGCTAAGGGTTAGGTAGGCTTCCTTTTTGTTGTAATAAAATAGGTTTTGGTTTCGTTACGGACCATCTTTTTTCGGTTCACTGCTGTCCTGTTTTTCAGCACCTACTACTTTCTTCAACTTTTTTCTTGTTTCATGAACTTCTTTCCTAGCTTACTGTTTCTGTGCACCGCGACTGTTTCTTACTGTTTCATGACACCTTGTGCATAGATTCCGCGTTCCCTCAACTCCATACTAAATGGTGCCTTCTTCTTTCCTCTCTTGGAACATCTTTGTCGTGGTTAAGGGAGGCTAAAACTTTCTTATATAATAATATAATAATCTGCGACGTCTGTGAAAAATAACTTATACCAGGTGAAATGTAGCGTGCTATTAATTGTATCGGTCACAATTTTTAGGAAGGATAAAAATGTATTCGAGCGTTAAAAGTAGATATCCTTATTTTGCTATACTTACGACCTAACCATACCAAACATTTACATCAGCGGAAACGCGGTAAACGTGTTAAAAGTTGGAGTTATTTTATAGCTAGAGAAATTTCTCGGAGATTATAGCACTTCAAATGTAATCGGATGTGACCTTAATAATGAAACTTTGTTTAGAGGGCACTTTAAATATTTAATTCTGACTGGTCCGTGTTAGCGTCAGCAGCGCATGCGACAGCGCTTCTCCACTGTGATGCGGAGTGTTCAATAAACCTTCGATTTTCATACCTGTGCGAAAAAAATTTCCCAGGAATTATAGCACTTCAAATGCAATCAGGTGTTAACTTTAAAACGAATCTTGGTTATAAGGACACTGTAAATATCCAGTTATGACGGTGGCCCATGATAGTGTAAGCGTGGGATGTCACAGCTTCTCCACTGTGAAGCGTAGGCTGCAATAAACCTTCGATTTTCATGCCTAGGCGCTCCTCAGGGGCACGATCCAAGGATCAGAGAACTCCTCGGGGGCGTGCAAGCCGCGTCTCCTTATCCTTGACACGTTGACTGCGGCGGGTTAAACCGGAGTTCAATATTCACCTCAACTTTTTAGTCAAACGTTGTTAGCAATTTCATAAATACCAACCAACATTATCTAGGTCCATTAAATACCAATGATTTTAAATAATTGTTAAAATTGTTCAATCGAGCCATCGATGGGTCGTTTCGCAGCAGAAAGAAATTGGCATGACCCATCGATGGGTCGTATTGCAAGCAACGCGTTAAGCGACTTCTTCGCCTGTGTCTGAGGTATCCCGTGCCATATTCTTGAGTAACTTGTTTTCCCTGTGTCTGGATATTCCGTGCCTCTACTTCCATATTGAGCAATTGTTGCAGAAACCACTTGTTGTTTTGGCTTGGTTTACCTAGATCTTTCGGTTTCTTGTTATGTGTGGAGGCACTTTCAGGTTTGAATTTCTGCTTGTATTTGTAGAAATAGGAATATTTCCTCGTCTTGTTATTAATGCAGTAATTTTACGCGCTGTAAAACCCATGTGTTCTGCTGTGGCGGTGTTACTCGAATCGATGGGCCCCTCAGGGGGATACAATTATTGTATCTATGGGAACTAGCGCTCCCAGGGGGACAATGTGAGGGCCCGAGCTAAAGGTTAGGTAGGCTTTCTTTTGTTAAAATAGAATAGGTTTTGTTGTGTTACGGACCATCTTTTTTTCGGTTCACTGCTATCCTGTTTTTCACCGCCTACCACTTTCTTCTTCAACTTTTTCTTGTTTCATGAACTTCTTTCTTAGCTTTCTGTTTCTGTGCCCTTTCTGCATAGATTCCACGTTCCCTTAACTCCATACTAAATGGTGCCTTCTTCCTTCCTCTCTTTACATCTCATTGTTGAGGATAGGGAGGCTTAAACTAACTAATAAACTAAACTACTCGAATCGATCTAACCTGTTCGAATTATACGTCGCAGTGGTGGAGGTTTTTACACGTTCTTTACGTTTTCGCGGTTGTTGAAGCTTGGTTTGGTTAGGTTGTAATTAAGTAGCAGAATTGCGAAATCGACTTTACTCCTCGGATGTATTTTTATCCTCGGATGTATTTTTATCCTTCCTAAGAAATATGTAAAATGCAACTGTACGATAACTTTTTTACCGAGTATAGTAACAGTTATTTTCTAAAAAACGTCGCGAAACAGATGAAATACCATTCACTTACACCTACCAATTCTTGAATGAGCAATTTACCCAGTGGGTACACACATGTCCCAATAAGCAGTTAACATGTTGATTATAGGAAGCGCTGTGCCGTCAGTGGCTGCTCTCTTGCATCATAGCGCTTGTGCTCCAACAGCCACTCGACACGATACTTGACTTTCATTTAGTTGCTCCTTTAATATTCAGGATGGGTGTTTGAGCGAGATTTGGGCAGCCACTCGACACACGCACTCGAAATTTGACTTTTATTTAGTTTCTTTTCAATATTCAATATCGGCGTTTGAACGATATATTCAAGAGGAGGCGTTCGGACGAAATATATCACCGTACTTGAAATTAGAGTTGTCAATAAATTATGAGCGGTCTTTGTGCTTGAATCTCATTTAAGCATGAACTTGGGGGCTTGAGTAGAAGGCCCTCGGTCGTACTGATGCTGCACGGTCCTTACGGTGGGTCATAAATGCGTTATGTGCTTGTGTTAGCTTTTGACACTGGCGCCAGCGCTTCGTACTTCCTTCTTAGGTCATGAACGAATCCGCACTGCAGTGTATTCTCGGCCACCTGCAGAATACATCAGTATACTTCAGGTCGAATGAAACGCCATGGTGTGTCTTCTTGTCTTGCTTAGCCGGCTACTCAGCGGGTAGTTTTCAGTGGTCGTCATGAAAAACTCTATAAACCAAGTGTGTTTCGATAGGTAAATTGAAAATATCAATGGACTGACATCAGTGTGTCTCGGGCAAAATTTGTGTGTCTTATTCGGTAATTAAAAATACGATGCACTTTGTTGATCCATTCTTCTTGAGATGGTTAGACATTTTCGGTTTACAGTATCGGGAAATGGGGCTGTAATTGTTACTGAATATTTTTATGCCGATGACGCTTTAAGTTTTCTCAAAACTGAGACCAAAAGTTCTCTGGCAAAACCTTAGACCTCCGATTTTCACTATGCTTCACTTTGTGAACAGTCAGCTACCGTTACTTTATATTTCTTATATTCCATAGACACCGTGGGCCCCTAGGGTTTCGCCCAAAAATTGATATAATGTTTGATGTTTGTATAATATGAATAAAATGTTAATAAGTAAGTTACGTGGACGAAAAGTTTCAGGTATCTTTAACGCGTTAAATTGAAGTTCAATATTCAACTCCAATTTGAAGTAATTTTAGCGATAAATTTTGAAAAAAACAACATTAAATAGATCGCGCTTTGATTAAGTATTTACGAAAATTGAGTTTGTTACTCCTGGTCGGTCAGCAGCATTTGAAAATCCCTTCTGTGACCACCAGTGTGTTCCTCCGTAGGAAACGTGTTAATGAACAGAGATGAAAGCTTTATGCTCCTTCTGACTTACCGCAGTGCGCACCCATCGCATGACGTCACTGCCGGTTCTCAGTTCTGACTGACGTCATCAGGGAGGCCAGATTGGCTTTTTTTGGCTGCAATTGTGCCAGATGTGGAATAATATTTGTGGCAAATTGTTGGGGAAAAGAAGCAAAATTTGAGGGCAATGGACAGTTTAAAGCTAGTCTGTCAACCCTACGTTTTTTTTGAGTGCAATAGTGCCATATGCTGAATGATAGTTGTGGCAAATTGTTTTGAGAAAAAAGCGAAGTATATGTGCGTAACGATTTATGTATCAGTTTCAGATTTCCATCCCAACTTTACTAAATTGGAAGAGGTTTTCTGTGTGTTTTAAGTGACTTATTTTTACCTCTGATATAACCTTGTGACTTTGTTAATCAATACTGCATCAGAGTACATTTCTGATTATCCACAGGCTTGATAAAGATTATATTGTGTGTGAGAGGCAGTGAACATATTTCGCTAGCAGTGGATAAACACAGCCTGAGTTGAAAAATTTGTTCTTTGTCTTATCAAGATTCGTGCATTTGCTTGGTGTAGTCCGGGCAAGTTTATAATTCTCATTGAATCTTAAACAGGCTTGCGGACAAGTCCACAATCCTCATTGAGTCCTACCAGAAATAACGATCAAGTCCACAATATTCATTGAGTCCTTCACGGAATAAATAAAGCTCAAAAATTCTAGCGTTATCGCTCGGTGTGAGTACTTGCGCGCGAGCGCCGCTAAGAAGACGTCACGAGCTGTTGTGTCATACTTCATTGGGATGCTGGGCGCCTGCCCGCGGACGCTGAGGAGCCCTTGCGCTGTAATCGTCCACAGGTGAGTTTATTGTTGTCATTTGTACTTATTAGTGGCTGGTTCTTACTTCTTTCTGTCGAGCGACTGTCAACCATCGTGATGAGGAATTCTTTGTCTTCTAAAATCTCATTTGTCATACGTGTGATGAACAATGATCCTGGGACCCTCGTGCTGCCTTTGTTTATTCAAGATTAAATGCTTTACACGATGCATATTTATTTTCATTTATATGTTTCGTTGTCGTCCAGTGTATTACCAATATGCCTAGGAATTTCGTCCATATTTGTGGAGAGTACCCGCTAAACTGTGTAGACGCTACTCGTAGTTAAAATATCAACTCATAAAGTTCGTTTCCTCCCATGTTCGTTTCGTTTGTGTTTTTTTCCAGATTATTGAGCCTGCAAACCTTGGGCCAGACTTTCTAGCGCTGTGCTTTGTAGTAGACAAATGATAGTGTATGTTATTTTCAGTCGACTATACCTTTTCCACTTAAAAGAACTCATATTGCCAGCTACATAGGTCTAACTTTTTCGCTAGGGCATCAATGTTTCTAGCCGTCCAAATATAGTTACTGTATTTGGCGGCCACTATTATTGATACAACGGCGAAAAAGCTAGACTGGGTAACTGCAACTGTTCGAAAATCTAGCATGACATGCATACGCCCGGTGCTTTGTGTCTCACAGAACTGGGCAGGCTCGGCTCGAGCCGAGTCTGGACCTTTAGTGAAAACCTGCTAACAGCAGTGTTGTGTTTCTGCGAGTCATGGTTTATTACTCGCGTTACTCTTGACACACTTTCACATCTTGATGTTCAACGCTCATGCTGTACTAATGTCGCTTTCCGGATTGTTTTCTAGTGCCCACATCCCTGATTTTATGTTTTGGGTGTTGTTTTTGTACGGGGAGAACTGGAAGTGTAGGAAAATTTTCGGTTATGAAATTTTCGAGAGAGTTGCATTTATGCTCGATTAGCGCAAAGTAGTGTGAGCACGCCGGCCTTTTATCTTGCTAAAAAAATTATTTTAGCTCTAGTCAAATGAAGTTTAACAATGAAGCTAATCAGCATCTGACAACTTAATAGGGTTACGAGATGTTGAATAGTATTTGTTAAATTCAATGAGAGAAATAAAATTCGGGCGGTCTCCGACAACTGTTGTCGAAATTGGTTGCTCGAAATGCAAGATAAACTGGGATGGGAATCTGCCAAGCTGAGATGTTATGCGAGGAAGTGACCTGGTGAAGCCGAACTCGAGTAATGTTTTTCTCTCGTGTGTGTTCCTTATTGACATCAACTGCTGTGTTATCTCTCCCAACACCATCTTCAAGAGCCTAACTTATAGAAAGGAAGTAGGTGAGGCATGCAAGCTACATCGACCTGCAATTTAGCTTGTTTATATCAAGAGAAACTGATGTGAAATATGTTAAATTCTGCGTGATAAATTCAGTATGAATAAAACTGAAGTGGCCCGCGAATTTCCCAGATTTGAATCCAATGCAGAACCTGTGCAGCATCATGGAGCGACGACTTATCGCAACTGGACGCCAATTCAAGGACAAGGATGAGTTGTGTTTTTGTTTTGTTGAGATTTTTAAACAACTTTTGATTTTTCTCCTGCTTCAGCACTGAGGATTGAATATCAATTCCAAAACGTTTGCAATAAATGAAATGATCGTTTTTACTTTAATTCTTCATTTTATTCTTCGAGTAAGATTCTCGACAAATCGTCCTATTGGAAATAAAAAATTCCGTATGTTGCCAACTCAAAAGAAATCTTCTTCACTTCTTCGATTCACTGGCTTTGCTGTATAATACAAAAATGAGCAACCTTGAATATAATGAAAATAATGAGTAAATGAGCCGAACAGCCTTGAAAAAGGGGGGGGGGGAATTGAAGCAAAAACCTTCAGTAAATAACACCTTCAGCGACACGCGCTCTCGATAGCACCAGGCTTGAAAGTCGTTTTGTGCTCCAACTCCCTTTTTTGCTTAACTTTGTGTTCATTCTAGAATTTTATTGACGGTGAATGCTAGTCGAGGATGCGTCGATACATTTATTGGGAACAGTCGAGACACTTCAATAATGCTTACGTTTACGCTTTTTATACGCAATGTATCTTATGAAGCAAATAACGCTTGCGTTTGCACTTTTTATGTATAATGCATTTTGCGTAACAATAAATTGCTTAGGCTTTTTATATATAATGCATTCTGCGAAACAAGTAAACAATGCTTACGCTTTTACAGGTAATGTATCTTATGAAGCTAATAAATAACGATTACGTTTACGCTCTTTATATATGATGCCTCTTGTGAAACAGAAATAAATAAATAAATAAATAATGCTTACGCTTTTCACATACAATGTATCCAGCGAAATAAATAGCCACGTGGAAAATAAGTACGTATCATTTTGCAGCACTATTGCCGTAGCCCTTCGGTGCTCGCACAAATCGTAGGACAGCCATGCCATTCGCCGATGCAAGTCCTTCTAGTGTTGGGCTGAAAGTAAATTTTGTTTCAGTTCCATGAGATTCCATTGCTTTGATCTGGCTTCAGTGCAGTGACTTCATTAGTTTTTGTACACCAAAGATATAATTTGACTGAAGGACTTCGACATGAGCAGTGTCAGTAACTGCTCATGAAGCCGTCTCCCTAAATTGTCTTCCTAAATTGCGCTCGATGAGAGACAGTCCTTTGTATTTTTACGAAATTGTTGAGAATTGGAGTCCCGTAAGGGGAATACAGCTATTGTATCTATGGGAATTAGCACTCCATAGGAGAATTTTTTTGTTTGTGTAATGTTAAAGGCCCCCTTTTTTCGGTTCACTGCTGTCCTATTTTACAGCACCTACTACTTTCTTCTTCAGCTTCTATCTTGTTTCATAATCTTCTTTCTCAAGTTACTGTCTCTATGCTTCTTCTGCATAGATTCCGCGTTCCCTTATCTCCATACTAAATGGTGCCTCCTTCCTTCCTCTCTTCTGAATGTTTTTGTTAGCGGTTAGGGAGGCTAAAACTAACATCTAATCTAGTATGGGAATTGAAGTGAGGTTGCAGTTCCTGCACCCGAGGCTCAGCATGAGTCAGACCGTCGTTATTCAGGGGGATCTAAAGCACAGTTCACTGCTCCTTAACTCTGTGAGTTGTGCTCATTCCATAAGTTTCCTGACATACGGTATGGACCTGAACAAAGAGCGCTCTGTGAAGTGGCCTATGAGTTTGTATGATGTTTGTTGCAGACTGGCATCTCACGTCGGACTGCTTTGATTACCGTTTCTTGCTTCTTGAAATCGTTCAAAGGAAGATTCAAAGCCCCCTTTCTTACGTTGGTCTTGGTTTAATTCATACTGCAACATCTGTTGGCTGGCTAGACCGAGTGTGCAAGCTTGCAGAGCATCATCATGGGTTGCCAGAGTAGGCTTTTCTTGACCAAAATGTTAGATGTTTTGTAATTTAAGCACAAACAGCATTCCGTTTTTTTAGATTTGTATATTCAACCAGATGAATGCTCTTTTTGGTCAATTTGTATCAGTTAGAAGAATAAACTCGATTAGCTTGGCCAGATAAATGTTCATATGGTTTTATGTTGTGTGGTCAGAGAGGCATTTTCTTGACCAAAATGTGAGAGGTTTTGTAATTTGAGCACAAAGAGCGTTCAGTTTTTCTAGTTTTTCTACATTCAGTGCTGGATGCTCTTTTTGGGCGAATTGTATTAGTGCGAAGCAACAAACTCAAGGGGGTTAGGCCAGAAAAATGTTCATCTAGCAACGTGAAATATATTCATCTGGCAACAGTAAAGAATGTTCACCTGGCAACAGTAAAGAATGTTCACCTGGCAACAGTAAAGAATGTTCACCTGGCAACAGTAAAGAATGCTCACCTGGCAACAGTAAAGAATGTTCACCTGGCAACAGTAAAGAATGTTCACCTGGCAACAGTAAAGAATGTTCACCTGGCAACAGTAAAGAATGTTCACCTGGCAACAGTAAAGAATGTTCACCTGGCAACAGTAAAGAATGTTCACCTGGCAACAGTAAAGAATGTTCACCTGGCAACCGTGAAGAATGTTCACCTGGCAACCGTGAAGAATGTTCATCTGGCAACCGTAAAGAATGGTCATCTGGCAAACGTGAGGAATGTTCATCTGGCAACAATGAAAAATTGTTCACCTAGCATTACGTTCACCACTGCCGCAGGGCACCTGCTCAATTGTGCGCTCGTTGAGCCAGTTCCTCTGCCTCAGCCTTGGTTTCTTTGGTCTTGTTAGGGCTCGTTTCTTGGCGCGTTAAACTCGGCTCAAGGATAAAGATGATCTCTTGTATGCTTCTGCACACCGTGTTGTGCGCCACCAGAGAGGAAAGCTTTGCTAACGTAGGTGATGCTCAAAATTTCTGTTTGATGAGTTGTATTCTAGTTTTTTTCAGCCTTTCTGTGCCTAATGTCAGTTTGGATAACTGTAGAATTTGTGATTTTATCACGTGATCATTATTGATTAGCTTCGTTTGAAGTGTTAACTTTTAGTATTTTGCTAAACATTTTACTTAATTCGGGTAACGGGATTTGAATAAGAAAATAGGTTCGTTCTATTCGTAATAATTTATTCATGGGGTCTAGCAATCAGTGCCGCAGCATTTTATTTTGACGCTGATATCTCGAGCGTGAGCTCTGTGATCGAGGTGTCAGATTCTGCACCTCGTCTCGACATTCAGGAAGAAAAGCCTGTGTGCGGCTTTCAATGCATGTAACCCTCTGTTGTCCAGCATCCTTTCTGAAGGACATGAGGAAATCACCTGCAAAGTTCTTATATTCTAAATGCTTCGATGAAAAGTTCGCATTCGCTGGGATTCATGAAATATAATTTAAGAGAGGTTTTCGCAATATTTAGATCTAGAGCCTAAAAATTTCGTCGTTAATGCGTTCGCATTTACTCGTGATTACGTCACTTTTTACCTTCGCTGTCATAAATAACCCCTGAACCATCATTCAGTGCACACATTCACTACGTCGTTATCTCTGAACACCGCAATAACCTGAAAATTTCGTCGTCACAGGGTTGAAGCTTTCGCACTTACTCGTGATTGATTCATTTTTTACCTTCGCTGTCATAAATAACCGCTGAACCATCATATAGTGTTACGTTCTATACGTCGTTATCTATGTACGCCGCAATATGCTGGATCTCTGTATCTCTTCTCCATCACGGTGCTGAAAATGCTGGTGGGTCGTGTGCAGTTGCCGTATTTTTAACCTTTTTTTTCATTACCTGTTGTGAGAGATGTAGTTCAGAATGTTTTTAATTTCATATAAATGTTGAAGTTAAGATGTCAAAGCGAATTGTCATGTTTCTTCGCAGTCATTGCTTGAAGGATTACGTGGTATGAACAACTAAACACTTTGACTGCGGCAGGTAATTCTCAGGTTTGACATTCAACTCAAATTTATAGTCAATTGTAGTAAGCAGTGTTGAAAACACGATGCATCAACTGGATAATGTTTTCTTTTAGTTTTAATGAAGTTTTTTTTATAAATTGAGTTTGTGATTACTGGTTGGTCAGCAGCATAACGAAACTCCCTCAATGACCAAACATGGCTCTAGTCGCAAAGTGTTGAAGTACCACGTCTCCTTATTGTCGTTTGATGATCACTCGTGGCCTAAACGCCCAGGTTTGGAGGGCTTCAACTCTGCAACTCTTCAATTACGCTGTAACAAAATACAAACTACTTGAAAATTTTGCACCTGAAATAGTTGTGCTTGAGCTTATTTTTTGTGAAATGTAGTCCACGATTAGCTGTTGTAGGAGAAAGAGTTGAGTTCGAGCGGCAAATTCACTTCTATGGGGCGTGTTGACGCTTTCAGAATCAATACTGTGTCAATCAACACTGTATAGTAAAAGTCCAGATGCTTCCATAAATTTATAAATAAATATTTTTGGGGGCGTAGTTTCTCCTATGTTATTACAATGGTGATCTCATTGAACACATTAAATAGGTTTGCCCGTTTCTTTGTGACGCTCACAAGGACGCTTAATGACCGTATCTGTGATTCAAGTTTCAACTGTGCGCAAGCTCAAGAATATTTTAGCCGCGGGTACTGTTGGGATGGGTATATTTGTATGTCATCTACATCTGGAAGATTTTGAACGAAAATCGCATTCCGTTATTTTTGATGGGTCGTGTACTCTAGTTTCGAGCCACGTATGTCATGTGATGCGTAGTGTTGTTCAGTTACTCACGTCAGGCACACCCCGAGAGTTCTGCAAGCTGTACTCGTACAGGTGGTGGTGGACCAGCCCAGTGGAAAATCGAATTTCATGTCAAGCGCAACACCTGAAGATGACAGGTGTTTCTTTTCTATGTATCCCAAAAGTTGAACATCATGTCGAGAGCAACACCTGAAATTGGTTTCAGGTGTTATTTCCTATGTGTGCCATGTTCTAGTTTCTTTTGACACAGTGAGGTATCGCGTCCAGAGAGCTCGTCTTTGATGCTCCAGCAATGCTTTCTCTGTTTAGTTTCTTGTACACCCGCAGTGTATACTTGTCTACAAATTTTTTTCATATCCGTCGCATATACATGTTAACGTATAATTTTCGTGGGTTATTCTTTTTCGTGACAATCATATCTCTGTGCTTGTTAATTTTTTTACAATAACAGAAACACATTTGGTGTTTTTAGTTTCAGTGTTATTCATGTATCTGGCATGCCGTTTTTATATGTTTCAATATGTATTTTTTATGTTTCATGTTATAATTTTCTTGATTTGTTGACTGCGACCCACCGGTGGGTCCTGCTCAAGTTTTTCCTGCTGCGAAGTGACCCGTCGATGGGTTGTTTGAAAAACTTCTAACAATCTTTCAAAATTGATGGTATGTAAAAGACCCAGTTACTGTTTGGTATATGAAATGGTTGACAACTTTTGAATTTAAATTTCAGTGGAAACCCCTCAGGGGGATACAGGTATTGTATCTATGGGAATTTGCGCTCCCAGGGGGACTATGTGAGGGCCCGAGCTAAAGGTTAGGTAGGCTTACTTTTGTTGTAATAAAATAGGTTTTTGTTTTGTTACGGACCATCTTTTTTCGGTCCACTGCTGTCCTGTTTTTCAGCACCTACTACTTTCTTCTTCAACTTTTTTCTTGTTTCATGAACTTCTTTCCTAGCTTACTGTTTCTGTGCTCCTTGTGCATAGATTCCGCGTTCCCTCAACTCCATACTAAATGGTGCCTTCCCCTTTCCTCTCTTGGAACATCTTTGTCGTGGTTAAGGGAGGCTAAAACTTTCTTATATAATAATAATAATAATTTCAGTGGAAAACTGAACTAAACTACAACCCACGTGTTAATCGTTTCGATTTCCTCATTGCATTTCGTTTCCTGTTTCGAAACTCTGACTTCGATTCTAAAACATTTAATTTTTCACGAGGATATTAACCTCTTGTCTTGTCAAAGGGAACCCGAAAGAACAAGTTGCTAAAGCTCTTTTATTTCCGATGATATTGGTTCCGATGATAGTGGTTCATTTAATTTCACATGAGGATATTAACCTCTTGTCATGACAAAGGGAACCCGAAAGAACAAGTTTCTCAAGCTGTTTCATTTATGATGCTTGTATTTGCCGCATGGAGATTTGATGGCAAGGCATCTGTGAGGCAAACTTACGAAACTTCCATGATGATTTTATGAACGCGCTATCTCCGGTATATTGTGATGATTTTATGGTCTCCAAGTTTACCACGGGCTCGATTTCTCTATCATCCGGAAAGGCATTGAAAGATAATGTTGGTCCTTCTCTTTTGTTGTCTCCGGCGTAGCGAGCCGCGTCTAGCACTTTGATCGCAATGAGTTGAACGGAAGTTCAATATTCAACTCATATTTAAAGCCAATTGTTGCTGTAGAGTGCTCATGCTGCTGCTGATTTTACACTTTGACCGCTATGGGGTAAACTGAGGTTCAGTATTCAACTCAAATTTGAAGTCAATTGTAGTAAGCAATAGTGAACGTTACCTGGATCGTGCTTTAATTTAGCTGTAATTAAGTATTTATGAAAGTTGAATTTGTGACTACTGGTCGGTCAGCATTGTGAAAATCCCCTCCGAGGCCACCGGTGGCGCACAATGCGGTCTGAGTGCTAGTCTGACATTATTGAGCTTCGGGGGCCAACTGTCGGGGACTTGCGATCATTAGACTGCTATTTATCTTCAGCCATTTGTTTACTTCTTTCCAAATCTGAGCTGACTGCTATCATTTTGCGATTTTTCCTCTAAAATTAAATAACAAAATGGATATCTCTTGTTGCATTCTGTTATTGTAAGCTTGATTTTTTTGGTATTAGATGAATACGGGTCTATTGCTGGTGTTTTCCAAATTTCTCGAAGACTACCGACACGTGTATGATACAGTGAGCAGCTGTGCTTGTGCTGCGTGTGGCAATGCAAATCATTGTTACGGAGAGCTCAGGAGACTGGGCGATGAGTGCTGGTGTTGGTACAAGTGTGCAGACATGAGATGGTGGTGGCTAGACGTGAGATGGTGGTAGTTAGACATTTGATGGTAAACATGAGATAGTGGTGGTTTAATATGGTAGTGGTTAGACATTAGATGGTAGTGGTCAGACGTGAGACGGTAGTGGTGAGACGGTAGTGGTCAGACGTGAGACGGTAGTGGTTAGACATGAGACGAAAGCGGAGGCGGTAGACCCAAAGCCGCGGTAACACGTATAATGGGCCGAGAATAGCCCCACGTGTCTGCGCCACGCCCTGCTAATCCCTCCGTTATTCCCTCTAGTTCCTCGTGCTATGAAGAAGATGGAGATAATTCTCGTGCTATTTTGCGTCCTCAAGACGCTGGTCGTGCCTAGGATGCTGCCTCATCAATTTGGCGCACCGTCTGTTTCAATTGACCGCGAATGAGAGCGCCATTGTCCGCCTCGCCTACCTACGCTATTCTCGGCGGGATTCTCGTGTCGGTTTGCCTTGTTGGTCCTTTATTATTCCCCTCATGTGTCGTGATTTGGGTACTGTGGCATCCGTTATGGCTAAGCTGCGTGAGGGCTTTTTTGGTAGGTAGACTAAATTATTTCCAGGTTTTGTATCGTAAAAAATTTGTTGAAAATTCCAGGTACTATAACACCAGGCAGATAAGGCATCAGAAATTTTAAAATACGTTATTCAGCATTCTCATATCCAACTCGAATGCATTCCGACGACCCGCAATTAACTTGTTTAACCGAGATCTTTTCTTAAATCAGTACTACCGACTTTAGTAGTTCCTCTCTTTTAGTACTTTGGCTACATCATTGTTTCTCCACGGGCGATAATATTATGATGTAAATAACTGTGTAATTAACGCTAAAGAAAATATTGTGACCGCACGATGCCAAAGTTTCACTTTTGATGATGTGATTACGTTCGCTTGCTGCGAAGTTCTGAATTTCCTTTACCCTTTGACTGCGACGTGCGCCACCGGTGGTACACGGAGGTAATTTTCATAACGCTGCTGCCTGATCAATAGTCACAAACTCAACTTTCATAGATACTTAATCAAAGCTAAATGAAGGCACGATCCAGTTCATGTTTGGTATTTTCAATATAGTTTACTACAATTGACCTTAAATTTGAGTTTGGTGTTGAACTTGATATTTGGTTGCCGCAGTCGAAGTGTTGAACGCGTTCGCTGCCGCCGGACGCACATGTGCGTCCAGCGGTCTTATGTTGAGTAAGGTTGTAAGTAACTGAGTTAAAAAAAAAGACTTTACTGCTCGAACAATAATTGCATCGTTACTAAGAAGGTTGAAAATGTAATATGTGCATGATGATATTCTATCTCGTGTGTTTAAATCTCTTTCAAAAAAGATATTGAAATAATTGAAATGATGTTCATTCACGCCGATACGTAAGTGAGCAATTTACCTCGTGTGCTCTGTGCCCCAATAGGCAGTCCCCTCAGGGGGACACAACTATTGTATCTATGGGAATTGGCGCTCCCAGGAGGACTATATGTGAGGGCCCGAGCTAAAGGTTAGGTAGGCTTCCTTTTTGTTGTAATAAAATAGGTTTTTGTTTTGTTACGGACCATCTTTTTTCGGTTCCCTGCTGTCCTGTTTTTCAGCACCTACTACTTTCTTCTTCAACTTTTTTCTTGTTTCATGAACTTCTTTCCTAGCTTACTGTTTCTGTGCACCTTGTGCATAGATTCCGCGTTCCCTCAACTCCATACTAAATGGTGCCTTCCTCCTTCCTCTCTTGGAACATCTTTGTCGTGGTTAAGGGAGGCTAAAACTTTCTTATATAATAATAATAATAACCCCAATAGACAGTCGACGTGTTAGCACTTTGACTGCGACTGCTAAATATAAAGTTCAACACCGAACTCAAATTTAAAGCCAATTGTAGTAAACTATATTGAAAATACCAAACATGAACTGGACCGTGTCTTCATTTAGCTTTTATTAAGTATTTATGAAAATTGAATTTGCAACTACTGGTCAGTCAGCAGCATTATGAAAATTACCTCCGTGTACCACCGGTGGCGCGCGTCGCAGTCAAAGTGTTAAAGATGTCCATGCACATCTGAGTGAGGGAAGGCTTGAAACCTAAGTAGGAGGTCAATGTATGAGTTTTCCCTTCTGTGTTCTCTCCCGCTGGGTGGAGGTTATTGACCACCATCAAAGAGATAAGCGATGCAGCTTTTGTCGCTGGTCGTATCTCTTTGTTGGGAATTGTTTCTGGCCTGCCAGCGTGTGTTGGAACTTACCACGTTCCCCGCGTATTGGGACCTATGTGTGCAACTACGTAAATTGCTTATTCCCGTACCGGTTTAAATGAATGACATTTCATCCATCTCCTTTAAAAAAAAACCATTATCATACGAGGTGCAATGTTATCGTGCAATACTATTTTTCATATTTCTTAAGAAGGATGAAAATGAATTCGAGTAGTGAAGTAGATTTCCCAGTTCTGCTACTCACAAGGGTAGTAAAGTCGGTTTCCCGGTTTTGTTGCTTACAACCTAACCAAACCAACCGTCAACAGCCGCAGAAACGAGGGGAACGTGGCTCCCTTCAACGCCCCACAGGACTATTTTCGTCGCCACATATTTCATACATAAGATGAAACTTTTTGTAATCTTTAATTTTTTATTTACCAGAACAATCAAACTTTATTGAACCCTTACAAATAAAAGAATACAAAAGATTATGATTAGTTTTTGGAAATTCTTCCGTAAGAGGTAAAGTTTCAACCGATTCGATATAAACTGTGTAAAGTAAAGTGCATCTAATATTTGGTCCTCTATAGGAGATAGCCTTGGCATATTGTATGTGTTGTTAAACTTCTTCCTAAGTTAACTGCCAAGTGCTGTTTCCTTCCTCACCCTGATGTCGTCGACAACATGAAGTCAGTGACCTTGTAATGAAAATGAAAATAAGAGTAGTATTGAGTACAAAATTGCTGACGTCAAAGAGTTAAGGATCTTTTGATGAGACAAAAAATACATCGAAAGATTATTTAGTCGACTTTGCGTGAGGATAACTTCAATTTATTTTGGAGAACATGGCGATGTATGAGTAAACAATTGGATTGCTTGAATGTGTCTAATGACGTCACAAGAAATATTCTCTTTTTTTCATGCTTAATTGTAAGGACTTGGTTTCTGTTGTGAATATGACTTTTGGGCTTGTGTGAAAATTGTTTATGTAGTTAGATTCGCTACGATGTGTTTCAATTAAACCTTATATTCCTTTTTCGTTTTGTTAGATATAATGGATGTCCATGCTTGTGGGACTTTTTGCTCACCTTCAAAAAAGAATGAAATAACTTGAGTCCTAGCTGTGAAATTCAGTTTTTCACCTTTGTAGATTTGGTTACATTTTTTAGCGTCTTTGAAGAAGAAAAAATATTCTCAAAGTTAGTAGCGATTAACCGCGCCAAATATTAGTGATGCTAACAACAGTGCTGATGGAGGCTATTTAGTAACCAATTAATTGTGGTGTAATGGAAAAGAAACATTATTGAAATGTTGAATTCATTCAAGTTTGAAAGCTTAATACGTGAAATACTTTGAAATTAGGCGAGGAATAAGAAGTTAATGTTTTGGGATATTTACAATGACATAATTTTTGGTTCCTCTTGCTCATTGGTAAAAGGTGCAAAGTTAGTCTACTTCTTGCGATGCTTCTCATCTTGTACCATGTTTAAAACGTTCGCTATTTATTCCATTGGAGTAATTCATCCGGTATCTTTTGCAAATCCTACCATGGTTTGCGTGCGACGCTGCTGGTTATTCAACCACTATCTCTGACATATAGGGTCAGCAATTGAAGACCATTCGAAATGATATGCGTAGCACTCGCACTACTACTCCAATGCCCCTAGAATCGCTCGCATATCGGAAAGCAAGTCCACCGTCTCAAGTATGAGTGCGATAAACGTGAGCTGCTCCGTCGCCAAGTCTCGTGATAAAGCTATCAACACTATACAAAACATACAAATATTTCTTCTGCGTTATTATATAACTTATTGGAGTAATCTATTGACTTCATTACACCCACAACCCTACGTCTCAATTCTGAGCTGGTATGGGTCATTGTGTTGTCACCTTGACTGCGATGGGTTGAATTGAAGGTCAATATTCAATCAAATTCAAAGTCAAAAGTGATTAGCAATTTTATAAATACCAAACATTAACTAGGTTTATCAAATACTATTAATTTAAAGAAGATTGTTGGAAATTTTCAACCGATCCACCGATGGGTCGTATAGCAAGCCACGAGTTAAGGTTCGTTTTTAAGAGGCTCGATATTTAAAGCGCCTGCGGTCATGAAAATTAGTGGTGTGTTGTGACAAATTTTGCTATCATCACCTCCATCTTCCCATTAATAATCTCGCGACGTCGAATGCAATCATGGGGATTTTTAAAACTGTAACACGTATAAAAGCTACTCTTCGCTTGCACTAGCTAGAAGCCGTATATGTGTTTGTGTTTAAAGTCCCACAAAGCTGCGATTCAGATGTTTCACAACGAACTGAAAGTTAAGTACTAAGTCAATTTCGTACGCATTTGTTGGCATGTTTCCAGTGGTGTGATTATCACCCGAACTTGCGATTCCAAGTACCGCTTGATTATCTTGGTGAGCTGGAAAGGCTCATTACACGTACTGTATATCAACCCACGTCGATGCCTCCGGCTCTCGGAAAAGCACAGTCGCACATTTCTCCACTTGCACGCACACCTGTCCGTGCATGACGGGGCGTTTGTTGTGGTCGTCGTTGTGGCTACTGCCTTGTGTCGTTTGTGCACCGTGCTGATGCTGCCGCTCCTCTGCCGGGTATGACTGTTGCATCTATGGAAATTACTGATCCTAGGGGGAAAATAATCCCCTTAGGGAAGTACAACTATTGTATCTATGGGAATTATTGCTTCTAACGGCAGGGTGTGAGCACAGTGAGGTCCCGAGCTATAGGTTAAGGAGGCATCCCTCGTGTTGAAATAGAGTAGGTATTTGTCTTGTTGCGGACCGTCGTGTGTTCGGTTCACGGTTGTCTGTTTTCAGCAACTATGACTTACGTTTTCAACGTCTATCATGTTTCATCTATTTCTTTCTTAACTCTGTTTCTGTGCGCAGGGTCTGTTATATAGGAACACTTTTTGTGCATAAATTAATTCTGTTCCCTTTAGCCCATCCTAAATGAAGCCGTTTTCATCCTTGATTTGGAACACCTTTGTTATGGTTAGGTAGGCTCAAATAAACTTCTGCAATCTGACGCTACCGTAACTTCCATTCACCAGAACTCGTGCATGAATAGAACACTGGCACACCACGCTCTATTCATGCACAGGCTCCTTTGTTCTTCTTTATTTCCTTCCGGTGTGCAAGTATTTCGATCTGGTCTTTGTTAGCCCTTTACTCCGCCAAAGTGTATTGCAAAATCCACTTTCATTAACAGTTCTCATGTATTTTATTCGTGGGAAATTTGTGCTCTAATGTGATCTTCGAAATTCATTGTCGAGTGACAGTTCCTTCCTCATCCTGAAATCGGTGACTACATGATGCTGGTGTCGCTGGATGATAGTAGTTGTGATAACGGTAACATGACTACAAAATTCTGACGTTGAAGGGTTAAAGGACTTCCTCAAAGTGTTTTAAAATTTATGTGTTGGTTGGTAACGCTGCTACCGCTCTTTACGTAGTCGAATCGATATGTGCGCGGTTATCAATAATTTTTTGGATTTCAATTTACTTCTTCAGAATTGCCATCGCGTGGACGAACCCGTCGTAAAATTTGTGCGTGGAGTTGCTATTTTTGAAATGTTTGCTATCGTTATTGATCGGAAATTTGGTAATGCTATGGGTTTGGCCTGAATCATAGCAATAGTTTTTGTGTGAACGTTTGATTACGATGTAGTTATTGCAAACGAATATCGAACAACTTACTGAAAAATTGCATTTTGAATTTGCTCGGTCTAGATGCATTAGTATACTTAATTCAGTATCTTTCATCGTACATTCAGTAGTAATTTGTTTTGTTCAATACCAGGTTTCAGGCCCAGGTAATCGATCCATGTTGCTTAGCAAGAAATTTTTGCAATTGAACTAGATGGTTTTCATATCTTATTGAGGAATTGCTTAGTGATTCGATCTCTGTGAATAGAAATTGTTGGCTTTTACCACTTAGGCTTGTGTTGTATACAGCAGTGAAGCTGCCTAGGCACGGGGGCCTTGGCCCCCACCCCCTTCGTTCCGAAATGGTGAGCTGGGGGCCAAATTCAGTCGCCGTTTTAAGTAAAAGAATAAAAAGATTGCTGATAATTAATGTCTGATGGTTACTTCGCGCTTGTTTTCACACGTGTCAGAATTTTGGTGTGCGCGCAAGTTCAACAAGCTCGCATCAATTGCTGTTGTCATGTCTACGCGTGGCTCGTTACCCATCGTCAAGCAGCGAGCGGTGGTCAAATTAACGAACAATTTGTACACTCCAACTCACATCTAACTTTCTTTAAAAGCAATAACGTTTTATATTACTCTGTCCAGTCGGAGGATGAACCTATAAGTACGTTTGCACTCACACAGCTCGGAATTACACTATTCCCTCGTCTATTAACTAATGTAGGTGCGACAATAAGTTCTCGGGCTCAGGTCTGTATGTCACCCTCAGGGGGATACAACTATTGTATCTATGAGAATTAACACTCCCAGGGGGAATATGTGAGGTCCCGAGCTAAAGGCTAGGTTCTTGTTTCATGAACTTCTTTCCCTTATTAATGTTTTTATGCACCTTGTGCACAGATTCAGCGTTCCCTTAATTCCATACTATATGGTGCCTTCATCCTTGCTTTCTTCGAACTTCTATGTCGTGGTAAAGGGAAGCAAAAACTAACTTATAATCAATCAATCAGCTCCATACCATGGGTGCCCTCATCCTTCCTCTCATAGATCTGTATGTCACACACCACCATCGATGGTCCTACATGAGCGAAGCGACAGGTGCGGCTTTCGGTTGCCTCTCTATCTGCCGCTATCATCATCCCTCACGCCGGATTGGGGACGCATTTCTCTATATTCTCTCTACATAAAGCAACCATCGCGGTGTGATGATAGCAGGTGATACCGCAGCACGTGGCATTCATGTATAGCTTTGTTGATGCGTCTGAGTGTGCGGTGCTGGGGGTGCTCTTTAATGTTGTTATTTATTATTATTGGTTTGGTTGTTGTTTTTATCATTTATTTTTATAGTTATGGTTATTTTTTTATTATTCATTATTATAGGAATAGTTATTTTTATTGTTGTTTACTATAGGTATGTTAATTGTTATTTTGAATGTTATTGTTAGTATTCGTTTATAATGTTTTAGATAATGTTTGATTTCTACATGTTGGTTTGCTCATGAAGCGTGGCTGAGTTTTGTTATTAGTTTCCTTCTAGGAGAAAATTCCCAGCTGAAGTTTCAGTAGGTTTCGCTTTTGTTAAAATCGAATAATGTTTTTCATTTTATCGTAGACCATCTTTATGTTGCTTTACTGCTGCACTTTTTTCAGCACCTGTTGCTCTAGGCGCTAACTTTCATCGTATTTCATGAATATTTTTTCAAGCGTGCACTGGGTGTGAGGACACCTCGTGCACCTCGTGCATAGATTCCTTGTTCCTTCAAATTTTTGCTAAATGACGTTTTCTATCTTCCTCTTTTGGAACACCTTTGTTGTTGTTTCAGAATATAAACCAACTTGAAATTAATTATAAATTAATTTATTGTTCATATATAAATTTGTACATTTTAGTGAATTTTTATGACGGGCTTTTCACATCGAATAATTCGGTTTACTTTAATTTATTTGCGTTTAGTGTCTTTTGTTCGTTTTCTATCAGTACATACATTTTAAATTTTTCTTTTAGAAGTAGAATGCAGTTTCTTGGTTTTGACTAGTTTTCCAGCTAATTTTCGTCTTTGGGTAAAAACGTTCAGAAGAACTGATAAAATGACGTTCAAGTTATTTGATTTGTTCTTATGAGTGTGAGACCATTTATTTAAGAATGACCATTTCTCTCTCTCCGGCAGTCGTTAGCGTTTCTTGCCGTGGATGTTCACTGCGTCCCTACGAACGATTTAAGGGATGCGTTATTTATTGCTAGGTAAATGAATGAATAATTGGCTCAAAGATGTCCTTTGGACATTGCTTCACACCTACGTAAGTTGTTGAATACCTTCGAAGCTAATCGGTTTATATTTTGAGAAACTCAAATAATGAACTGCAATTTGCGTGTGTTGTCCTAATGTCATTTAAGTTTGATTCATTAATTCGCATTAGTTTTGCTATTGAATTTTGAGTTATTTGCCTCTGAGTTTTACCGAGTGACTGAAGTCACCTCGATATCGCTCACGCGCGCTATTGCCTTAACTTTCAGTGAGCTAGACAGCACAATTCTAAGTGGGTAATGCGGTGCTAGAGATGGGTCGGAGAGAGAAAGATCATAATACCGGTCCAAAATTTTGCGCCTTTAACCCTTGAATTTTGCGTGGAACTCAGTCCCTTTAGTATCGCTGACTAGTTTATTGCTCTAACTTTTGCTGTTGTAGATAGCGTAATATTCGAGGTGGGTAGTGCGTGACTCATGCAGTGCTGGAGAGACAGGGAGAGGTCATGCGCCGGACCAACACCTGCACATGGCGGTGGTGGCCCGCACACCTGCGGCCTCGATCGCACCTGCCACGTTCTCGCGCACTTATCTGCACCTCCTCTGCTCTTTACCTCGCCATTAGTTGTGGCTCGGGTCGCTCGCTTTTGCTCTGCGGTGCACTTTTGTCTACGTGTTTGGTGTGCTGCTATATTGTTTTCTTTACCTCACCATTACTTGTGTTTGGTAAATTGTTCTCCTTGTGTTACCATTTGTTTTCGCTCTCGAGTCGCTCGCCTTAAATCTGCGTTACTCTTTGGACATTTGTTCTTGCTCGATTCGCTCGCCTTTACTCGGCAGCTTTGCGTTACATGTTTGAAAGTTTGACTTGCTGTTATTAGGTTGATTGTTCTCCCATGCTTCACGGTTTGTTCGTCGTGCTCTACTTTACTGGTCAATTTTAGTTCATTCGCTGTTGGTCGATGCTTTGGATCATCTTGAATTTATTGGGGAACCCCTCAGGGGGATACAACTATTGTATCTATGGGAATTAGCGCTCCCAGGGGAACCATGTGAGGGCCCGAGCTAAAGGTTAGGTAGGCTTCCTTTTTGTTGTAATAAAATAGGTTTTTGTTTTGTTACGGACCATCTTTTTTCGGTTCACTGCTGTCCTGTTTTTCAGCACCTACTACTTTCTTCTTCAACTTTTTTCTTGTTTCATGAACTTCTTTCCTAGCTTACTGTTTCTGTGCACCTTGTGCATAGATTCCGCGTTCCCTCAACTCCATACTAAATGGTGCCTTCCTCTTTCCTCTCTTGGAACATCTTTGTCGCGCAATTAAGGGAGGCTAAAACTTTCTTATATAATTATAATAATAATAAATATTTCGTTCGGTTTTTTGTGGGACATACTGATGCTGTAGTTGGATTTGTTTCTGCTAGTTTTTTTTAGCTCAGATCGCATGATGTAGATATTGCCTTTCGTTACAGTTGACCCTGTTTATTGCTCCAGCTCTCTGAGGCTATCGATCTCTTTTTTTATAACATTCCCTTCTTGTTCTCTTTTTTTTCCGTCGTATCCCGAAGTTCGCCAGATTAATCTTACCGCTGTGATGTTTTTTGTCGTTTGTCGTAGCGGTACAACTGGCAGCATAAATTCTTTTAAGTTGACTTAGCTACGCTACGTTAGCAGTCCAAAAAAACATTGTGATAATGAGCTTTATCGTGGCTATGACCTAATTTGTAGGCCTCGATTAATGGTCATTGTTTAAAGGGATATAAGTTCAAACCGTTGCACACGGTGCGAGTAAACTTTCCTTGTTTCGTATGGGTCAGAAATGCTCTTGGTATTTCACCGAGTTCTGTGTCTTCTTGGTCAAAGCTTTCACTTCACTATTTGAACTTACAACTGATATGCAATTCGACCGCGGTTATCCTACCACTTTGTTACGAATAACGGAAAGATGAACCCCTTCAGTGGGATACTACTATAGAATCTATGTGAATTAGCGCTCCCAGGGGGACTATGTGAGGGCCCGAGCTAAAGGTTAGGTAGGCTTTCTTTTAGTTGAAATAGAATAGGTTTTTGTTTTGTTACGGACCATCTTTTTTCGGTTTCTCTGCTGTCCTGTTTTTTCAGCACCTACTATTTTCTTCTTCAACTTTGATCTTGTTTCATGATCTTCTTTCTCATCTTGCTGTTTCTGTGCACTTTCTACGTAGATTCCGCGTTTCCTCAACTCCATACTAAATGGTGCCTTCTTCCTTCCTCTCTTTGGATAGATAGCATTTGTTGCGGATAGGGAGGCTTAAACTAACTAATAATCTAATCTTATCTAATCATGTGACCCCGGCACAGTTAAAGGTTTAAGAAACTATAAAAATACACTTAATGATTAATAATTTTATATATTTATACGGTTGTATGTAGAGATGTGACTCAAAAAAACCATGCCGTTTTAAAAAAAAAACTTTTTTTTACAAAAAAAACCCTGGCCCAAAAAAACGTGGATATATTTTTTTTTTAATATTTTCTCTGAAAATAACTCAGCAAGAAAAAGAACCACATTACATTATTTGTTTTCATGTCAA
Source organism: Morinoia aosen (assembly GCA_030386875.1). Taxonomy (NCBI): domain Eukaryota; kingdom Metazoa; phylum Arthropoda; class Malacostraca; order Amphipoda; family Talitridae; genus Morinoia; species Morinoia aosen. The sequence continues at coordinate 2,824,706 of CM059571.1, forward strand.
ATTACAAAATAAAATAGCATACTTCTTAATTGATGGTTTTCTATGGTTTTATGAAATTTTTCATTTTCTGCGGTTTCATGCTTTGATATTTCATTTATTTTACAATACATGTGAATGACCTTCAACTCCCAAAATGGTGTGATATAATAACATATCTTTAATTATGGTCATTGATAGAGATGTGACTAAAAAATCATGCTGTTTTTTTAAAGAAAAAAAACATGTTATTTATACAAAAATTATGAATAAAAAACATGGATAATAATATATTTATGTGACCTTAAAAATCCAATGCTGTTTTTTTTTAAAACATTGTTTTTTAACCGAAAAATATTGACTAAAAAAAACATGGCTATTATATTTTATGGGACCAAAAAAATTATTATTTTTTTAAAACATTTAAAAAAAATCATGACTAAAAAACACGGATGTAAATATCAGGAAAGCTATTTTTCTTTTATCGAATTGTCTTTAGAAACTTATAAACAAAGAATGCTGTTAATATTGGAATCATGTTTATTAGAACTGTACTAGGTCTTAGAATAAAATATCTACAAAGAATCTATTCACTCCATAAGTGGTGGCAGATAACCCACAATTACCTAGAGGAGTCTAAGAGGTACAGCAGGAGCCACAGAACTCATATTGATGGAGTCAAAATTCAGAGCTTATTATCTCTGCTATGTCTGATTTTTTTGGTCACATAAAAATGAAATCAGACATAGTAGAGATAGTAAGCTCTAAATTTTGACTCCATCAATATAAGTTCTGTGGCTCCTGCTGTTCCTCTTAGACGCCTCTAGGTAATTGTGGGTTATCTGCCACCACTTTTACTGTATGGTTTTTTTTTGATGTTTTTATAACAATAAAATGACTAAAAACATGGAAATTAATATATTTTAGGTGTCCAAAAAAAAAACCCAGACATATACTTAACAAAATTTAGGTGCGCAAAAAAAACAAAAAAAAACACATGAAAAACATATTTTTTTTGCCAAAAAAAACGCAATCAAATAAAACCGTTTTTTTTGCATCACTAGTTGTATGTAAAATATATCGTACATTTTAGCTAATGAAGTATGCTAAATGTACCCTTAGGGGCACATGTACCCCCGGTTGAGAAGCCCTGCCATAGGCAGTCAACGTGTTCTATGAAAGGGATTTACAAAATCAAAATCCGCCGTGGCGTGCACCCACCAGCATTCTCTTCGAGCATATCGCGATAGTGCGATAAGTGTGAGAACGAAGATAAGAGCTTGGGAAGATTGCCCATGGCTGTCTAGAGTTGAATATTTGATGTGCTCCATTGTTATTATTGCACCACGATTAATTCCACCGCTAAAATTGCGAATTCGCGTTACCGAAATTTTTAGTGTATTGCATGTATGCTGTGTTTGTTTGAGTTTTCAATTTTAGTGATGTTTTTGTGATAAGAAAAATGTTATCCCCCATTGATGTCTAGAGTTGAGGATTGCATGAGCTCCATTAATGCTTCACGATTATTTCAACCGCTATCATTTCAAATTCGCGTTGCCGCTGTTTTTGGTTCACTTCGTATATTGCTGTATTTGAGTTTTAATTTTCAGAGAAGTGTTTTGTGACAAAAATATGATCTACGGATAAAGGATCAGAATACATGTCAGTGCGTTGACGAGTACTTTAATGCATTTATTTATTCTGATAATAAATGAAAAGTGTTCTCGAAAATGTCGCAGCATTCGAACAAACTCGATCACTTTCAGGTTTTGTGATATGAAGCTTTCCCTTACTACATAGTGCGTGTTGATTTTATGCCCACAGTTTATGGTTACGCATCTTGGTGAGGGCGAGTTAAGATGCGAATCTTTAATGTGAAATTTTCACCCCGTATACTAACTCTTGAAGAAAGATTTTGTACCCAGAGTATCATTCGCGTATCGCTGCATGTCTTTGTATTTTGGTGTTGGGACGTCTAAATATTTTTACGAATGTACATTTTGCATGAGCGAGTTATTTCCAGTGTCCTAGAAATGATGAAGAAGGTTTTACGATTGCAATTAACTCCTTTACTACCAAAAGCGGATACTAAGTAGCTCATTACTTGCTTTAATTAGGTTGCGTGTGTGTGTTTGTGTGTGTGCGTGTTGCAACGCAGCCATATTGTGGGCACGAAACGCTGCTCAACGGCTGAAGAGCTGAGCATTGTTTCAGTTAGTCGGCCTTTCTCGCATGGAACCTTCATTGATTATATATCTGCAAACGTAGATCTCGACCGTCAATATCCTAGAAGTGGGGCTTTCTCTGCAGTACTTCCACTTGTTTTTTCCCGTTGTTTGGAGTCTTTCAAGTGCAGGCAGGTAATCAGGTCGTTGGGCTTGTTTCTTTTTGCGTTTCTTTCGTACGAAACGTACCTACCATTTTTCGTTATCAGATGTTCGTTTGTTTGCTATTTTATGCATGTATGTTTCGACCAACAGCCCTTGAAAATTGTCTCTTGAATGTAACTCACAATTCATGTACTTGGATTTTGTGTTGAGGATTTTCGCCGTAGTCGACTTGCATAGTCTAGGTATTCATGCGTAACTGATGGATATCCATGCTTTCATCCTTTGTACACCGGGTAATTATGCGTGGAAAGACGGCTTTATTTCACCGACGCAGCGAGCAGAGAGTTATTTTTTATTCAGGCAGGCGATGGTGATCGCGTCGAAAGTAAGAGTGAATTATTTATATCTTTGCTACTGTTAGCGGTTGGAACTTATACTTATAGGCCAACTATTAATTTAGTGCTTTTTCAGTTGGAAAGGATCTGCAGTGCAGTAAATGTTGCACCACCGATTAGTCCCCTCAGGGGGATACACCTATTGTATCCATAGGAATCAGTGCTCCCAGGAGGATTATGTGAGGTCCCGAGCTTAAGATTAGGTAGTCCTTTTTTATAATATAATAGAATTTTTATTTTGTTACGGACCATCTTTTTTCGGTTCACTGCTGCCCTGTTTTTCTGCACCTACTACTTTCTTCTTCTTCAACTTTTATCTCGTTTCATGAACTTCTTTCTTAGTTTCCTGTTCCTATGCACCTTGTGCGTAGATTCTGCATTCCCTTAACTCCATGCTAAATGGTGCCTTCATTTTTTCCATCTTTGAACATCTTTGTTGTGGCAAAGGGGGACTAAAACTTTCTCATAACCAATCAATCACCACCGATCAGTGTTGACTTAGCGTGCGATGTGTGTTGAGTGATCACGTGAGCTTATTAAAGTTAACTTCAGTTGTTCTATCTTTTGCGATTGTAAAAAATTTACTTTGAGGAGTCTTCCACTACCAACATGGCTTGAAATAATTGATTTCTTTGTGGTGTCTTCTCGTTTGGGCCACTTAGATTTTGAATTTATTAAGATGTTTTGATCCTTGTACGCTCCCAGGGGGAAAGTGTGAGGTCCTGAGGAAAGTTAGATAAGCCTCCTTTTTGTTATAATGAAATGTTTTCGTTTTATTAAGGACCATCTTTTATTGGTTCACTGCTGTCCTGTTTTTCAGGAACCTCTGACTTTCTTCTTCAACTTTTATCTTGTTTCATAACCTTCCTTCTTATCTTACTCTGTTTCTATGCGCACGGGATCCCTTGCGGGAACAGTCTATGTGCATAGATTCCACGTTTCTTTGACTCCATACTAAATGGTGCCTTCATCCTTCCTCTCTTTGAACATCTTTGCTGTGGTAAAGGGAGGCTAAAGTAAAAAGTTACTTGCTTGACACATCCATTGTAATATGACCCACCGGTGGGTCGTGCTCAAGTTTTTCCGTGTGAGAAACGACCCATTAATGCGTCGTTTGGAATTTTTTTAACGAGCTTTTTAAATTAGTCGCATTTGATACACCCAATTAATGTTTTGTATTTATAAAATGTGTACCAACTTTTAACTTTAAAGTTGTGTCGAACAATAAACTTCAGTTTAGCCCATCGCTGTCAGTGCATTAAAGACACCTCAATGAGACCCATCTCGATCTTGAGAAGATGATTTCTCATAATATGTCGGCTCAACTGACGACTACTTACGCAGGACAGACCCATACTTCAGACCGGCTCTGGTGTCACGCGAGATCTCATGCTTTGTGGTCGAGGTGTTGTGGAGACCTCCATAGGTTTTGCATAGCCTCTGTTTTGGTAATTATTGCTTTTATCTTGATTACCATCGGAGAACACTGGAGTTATGGCTGCGTGTCGTTGGCAAAGAAATGAAAGAGATTTAGGGTTGTGTGTTGTTCGATGTTTGCTCTTTTCGGTTATCAACGCCATGAAGGTCTCATTCAAGCTTACAAGCTTCAAAAAACTTTCTCAGTTTCGAGCTAATTTAGATATTCATGGTAAGACGTTACGAATATGTCATCTCTTATGTGCCCCGTAACTGCAAGTAAAGCGTCCCGTGTGTGTCAAAACTATGAATAATACATCCCGTATGTCTCCAGGAATTTCAATTCAAAGCATCCCGTATGTTTCAAGGAATTAAAATTTATAACATCCCGTGTATTTCTAGGAATTTCAGTTCAAAACATCCCGTGTATGCTAAAGGATTAAGAAGAGTAAAACATCCCGTGTTTGCCAAGGGATTAAGAAGAGTAAAACATCCCGTGTATGCTAAGGGAATAAGAATAACAAGCTCCACGTGTCTCAATTTGAACCGGAAAATTTGGGAATAGGTTCGATTCAATTGCAGTATTGGTCAGAACTTGGGGCGAAATTCCAAGGGAATTGCATTCCCGACGCGGCCATAAATCGGATTTGAGACCTCCGCGGAAATTACTTCGTTGCCGCTCCAGCAATCAGCCTGAGCACTGCGCTCATCTCTTGACACTCCAGCTTATTCTCTCAGATTAACCCCCCTTTCCTGCAATAGTTCTAATTAACTTGTGCGTTTTGTTCCCTGACTTGGGAGAAATTGTGTGAGGACCTGAGATGAGTCGTAAAAGTAGGCCTTTTTGTTGAAATAAAATGTTTTTTGTTAAGGGCCATCTTTTTGGGTTCACTGCTGTCCTATTTTTCAGCATTTACTACTTTCTTCAACTTTTCTCATGCTTCATGAACTTTTTTCTCAAATTTCAGTTTCTATGCGCCTTCTGCTTAGATTCCGCATTCCCTCATCTCCATACTCAGTGGTGCCCTCCTTCTTCGTCTCTTCGATACGCACTTTTTGTATCGGTTAGGGAGGCTCAAACTAACACATAATCTAATCTTTTCTCCCGAGAAAGCGTTAATGCGTGCTAGTACAATAATGGTGTTCTCTCGCTTCTGTCGAGGAGAGCTCAATTCATGCAAGTATAATGCTGATATAATAATCATCTACACTCGTTTCGGCAGAGTACACCCAGAATAGGTTAATTCGTGCTAGTGCAACAATCCCTGGAAGCGAACGCCCAGTAAATAGGTGAACAAATGGCTTGAATAAGTTGGTAGTTGCGAAGTCTCATAATGCTAGGTATAATGAACAAAAGATATTTTTAATAAATCATAAGAGAATTTTTGTGTTACCGCGCGGCGACAGACAGGCAGGGTCGGCCGTAGGCTGACCTCGATCGATGGGCTAACCCGTACCCTTCTGCTCCTGACCTCTGGCCTGCTCCTGGCCTGCCTGGCCTGCCCCCGGCCTGCCTGGCCTGCCCCCGGCTTGCCTGGCCTGCCCCCGGTTTGCCTGGCCTGCCCCCGGCTTGCCTGGCCTGCCCCCGGCTTGCCTGGCCTGCCCCCGGCTTGCCTGGCCTGCCCCCGGCTTGCCTGGCCTGCCCCCGGCTTGCCTGGCCTGCCCCCGGCTTGCCTGGCCTGCCCCCGGCTTGCCTGGCCTGCCCCCGGCTTGCCTGGCCTGCCCCCGGCTTGCCTGGCCTGCCCCCGGCTTGCCTGGCCTGCCCCCGGCTTGCCTGGCCTGCCCCCGGCTTGCCTGGCCTGCCCCCGGCTTGCCTGGCCTGCCCCCGGCTTGCCTGGCCTGCCCCCGGCTTGCCTGGCCTGCCCCCGGCTTGTCTGGCCTGCCCCCGGCTTGCCTGGCCTGCCCCCGGCTTGCCTGGCCTGCCCCCGGCTTTCCTGGCCTGCCCCCGGCTTGCCTGGCTTGCCCCCGGCTTCCCTGGCCTGCCCCCGGCTTCCCTGGCCTGCCCCCGGCTCCCCTGGCCTGCCCCCGGCTTGCCTGGCCTGCCCCCGGCTTGCCTGGCCTGCCCCCGGCTTGCCTGGCCTGCCCCCAACTTGACTGGCCTGCCCCGGCCTCCCTGGCCTGCCTAGGCCTGCCTGGTCTGCCCCCATCTTGACTGGCCTGCCTAGGCCTCCCTGGCCTGCCCCTGGCTTGCCTGGCCTTCCCCCTGCCTGCCTGGCCTTCCCTCTGCCTGCCTGGCTTGCTCCTGGCCTGCCTGGCTTGCTCCAGGCTTGCCTGGCCTGCCCCCGGCCTGCCTGACCTGCCCCCTACCTGCTCTGGCCTGCCTCACCTGCCCCCGGCCTGCCTCACCTGCCCCCGGCCTGCCTCACCTGCCCACTGCCTGCCCTGGCCTGCCTCACCTGCCCCCGGCCTGCCTGCCTGCCTGCCTGGCCTGCCCCCGGTCTGCCTCTCCTGCCTGCCTGACCTGCCCCCTGCCTGCCCTGGCCTGCCTCACCTGCCCCCGGCCTGCCTAGCCTGTCTGCCTGCCTGGCCTGCCCCCGGCCTGCCTTGCCTGCCCACGGCTTGCCTTGCCTGCCCACGGCTTGCCTGGCCTGCCCACGGCCTGCCTGGCCTGCCCACGGCCTGCCTTGCTTGCCCACGACCTGCCTTGCTTGCCCACGACCTGCCTTGCTTGCCCACGGCCTGCCTGGCCTGCCCACGACCTGCCTTGCTTGCCCACGACCTGCCTTGCTTGCCCACGACCTGCCTTGCTTGCCCACGACCTGCCTTGCTTGCCCACGACCTGCCTTGCTGGCCCACGCCCCTCAGGGGGATACAACTATTGTATCTATGGGAATTAGCGCTCCCAGGGGAAAAATGTGAGGGCCCGAGCTGAGAGTTAGGTAGGCCTTCTTTTTGTTGAACTAAAATGTTTTTGTTATGTTAAGGACCAACTTTTTTCGGTTCACTACTGTCCTGTTTTTCAGCACCTCTGACTCTCTTCTTCAGCTTTTATCTTATTTCATGAACTTCTTTCCCATCTTACTGTTTCTATGCCCTTTCTGCATAGATTCCTCATTTTCTTACCTCCATACTAAATGGTGCCTTCCTCCTTCCTCTCTTCGATACGCTCTATTGTTGCAGCGGTTAGGGAGGCTTAAACTAACTTATAATCTAATCTTGCTGGCCCACGACCTGCCTTGCTTGCCCACGACCTGCCTTGCTTGCCCACGACCTGCCTTGCTTGCCCACGACCTGCCTTGCTTGCCCACGACCTGCCTTGCTTGCCCACGACCTGCCTTGCTTGACCACGACCTGCCTTGCTTGACCACGACCTGCCTTGCTTGACCACGACCTGCCTTGCTTGACCACGACCTGCCTTGCTTGACCACTACCTGCCTTGCTTGACCACGACCTGCCTTGCTTGACCACGACCTGCCTGGCCTGCCCACGGCCTGCCTGGCCTGCCCCCGGCCTGCCTGGCCTGCCCCCGGCCTGCCTGCCTGGCTGCCTGCCTGCCTGGCCTGCCTGCCTGCCTGGCCTGCCCCCGGCCTGCCTGCCTGGCCTGCCCCCGGCCTGCCTGGCCTGCCCCCGACCTTCCTGCCTGGCCTGCCCCCGGCCTACCTGCCTGGCCTGCCCCCGGCCTGCCTGCCTGGCCTGCCCCCGGCCTGCCTGGCCTGCCATGCTCTACTGAGCCATAGGACACCACCGAGCATCATGCTGTGCTCATACACTGCTTCAGCGCGCGTGAAAATTTATGGTTGTAAACGTGCGGCGTTGGTGCCTGTGTGTGACTGGGACTTCCTTGGAGACAACCCAAAAATGGGTCGCTTGGCTCGTCTCTGTTGCTATTTACTATTCTATTCCATTATATTTCACTCCATTCTATTCCATTTATTCTATTCTGTTTTATTACATTTTATTCCATTCTATTTTATTCTATTCTGTTCTATTACATTCTGTTCTGTTCTATTCGCTGAACGAAGCTGCGTGATCTACGCTGGCCTGTCTAACCTGCCACCGACCTGTCGTATACCTGTCCATCTCCATGAATGTTCCAGACTCGTATGTAGCCTACACCGACCTACCTTGCTTATTAGCGTCCCACGTGTCCATGTTTTCCTGACCCTTCGTGCTCGTGATGGGTGAACCTCTGTGATAGTATTACTAAACACTCCTCTGGCGATCACGGATCGTTGGGGCTACGTAGTTCTTCCTTGTTCGGGTTCTCGTTGGTATGCATGTTACGTGTGTCCTAATGTTGTGACCTTTTGGAGAACTTGGTTGGATCGTAACCCTGATTCTTTATTGTCTGTCTTTTTGGTGAATATTTTCCCTTTTGTGGTTCTTGTCCTCGGCAAATTACGGCTCCTCATTATTAATGTCAAATTTGTAATAAAATGAAGCTTTAAATATTCCTATGAAACTATTTCAGGTCTCCGCCTCCAGCTGTAGTAGCACTGATACTGCGCAGTCCCTGTTACCACGCACCATTGTCAAGGTTCCTTCCTTCACCACCATCAAACTATTTACCAAAAACTCTCCAAAACTATCATCGTATGCGCAAAGTGCATCTTTTTCAGTTCCCTATCTATCCTTTTCCGTTTCACCTCAACTCTTCCCGACACACTCTGTGTCAAACTCTCTTTCCGTCTTTCCTATAAGCATCGTTCCTTCCTTCGTTCCTGTGTCTGCTGAGAACTGTTGCGAGGGAAGCCAATTTCTGTCAGGAAAATTTCAATAACCGCGAGTGTGTCCTTATATAATGTCCTTATATAATGATGTAAGGCTTGCGTTTCTATATATGTAAATATCTGGATGGTAATGACGTGACATCGTGCTTTTGTACTGTGCGTTGATGTCAATTTGAGATGTGAACCCTTTGCTGCCTAATCGCTCGTGTTATATTCGTCAATAGCTGCCGCTAGGAGTCATTTTTTGGCCGAGATAAATTCTCTTTTCTCTCGGGTGCATAAAAATGAAGTCGAGATGTTTTTTTCAGCTGGGAAAGGGAAACAAAAAACACTCGCATACACTCCATATTTGCCTCAAATTTGTGAGTATTATGAACGACCTTCCTAGCCAAGTCAGCTTCCGAAAAACTTGACATTACTTAATCACAGACCAATTATTTATTTTGAGGCAAATTTATTCTCATCAGGAAACAAAAGTATCAAAACGACCGTGATGAGTGAACTGGAACTGGTGACCTTGACCAATGCTGGAGCGCCGAGACTGCTCATCATTGCCCAGGGAAGAGCTGTTAGGTCGTCCTGACCTGCGGATCAATAATGTGCACTTCCACGAAGCTCTCTTTGTGAACCTTGCCCTGTGCTCGACCAGCATTTGGACTAGAGTACCGCCAATTATGCCCTGTCCTGAGTCGGCTCCACCCGGCACGTGCACCTATTGCATTGCCTCGATGGGGACGCCTTATGTTGCTGGCCGTCTCATCTGGAGTTCATGTTAGCTGTTAACTACGCTCTTTGTTTTGGTGGAGTTTAATTTTATAGGGATTAAGTTTTAAAGGAACTTATGATAATTTTTATCTTGGTGATGCAGTGAAAAGCGAGGCTTTCTTATTCTTGTACTCTTTATGCATTGTTAGTGAACAAGGGATTGTTTTTAGTCACTTTTTCGTGTAGTGTTGTATATTAATGCAAATTCGTGTTGCGTATTGCAAGTTCTATTAAATTTTATTCCTGAATGTTTTGTAATCATAAGTGTTTGTTAGCCCACTTCCCAAGATATCAGTGAATGGCTATTCACAAGAGCTCTTTAATTTCGTATTGTGGATCGAATTCTTGTCCAGATTTTGGAATTTATTGGCAAGACTCCTGAGCTCGAGCTCGAACATACGAAAAGGTAATCTAGGTAAAAAACACTTCAATGATCAGTTAGTGTCACCGATCGATGCGAGTTACACGTGCTGCATGAGCTAGCTTTCTTGGTTTTGCGCATCGGAATTTAAGTAATTGAACTTGTATCTTTGTCTTGTGTTGTTGAACTGTTTCTGTCATTGATTCATAATTTTTATGTTTGCTTTTGCTGTGTTAATGATTTCCTTCGTAGTTCGAGTGGTTGAACTGAAACACACTCTATTGCATCTGTGTCTTGTGCTGATGAACTGTTTTCCGTCATTCATTTATAGTTTTTTGGTTTGCTGTTGCTCCGCAAATGATTTACTTCATTTTATATTGGTGAGCATTTCTTTCTCTTTCAAATGGAAAGTAGGAGCTGCGAGTTTTGTGCACTATTTACGCGAGTCATCTTTTTGGTATCTGGGAGGATAATCTGGAATTCATTTAATTAAAGGGATATTTCGAGATATTTCTCCAGCTTTATTTACTCGGAACTTGAGTACAACAGTTAATAGATGCTTCGATTGCGAAGGAAACTCTCCTTGCATTTTAATGAGTTCAATCAAATGTGAATGATTGAGTAGCCTCGAACACAAGGTGGGGTGTGGAGAGCGTGCAAGTGTGGTACCACTCCCAAATGTGTTGATCACAAGTTGTGGACTCTGCACAACTGTTGTGTAGTGTGTTCGCCTTCCAGATGTGTTGATCACAAGTGTTGCGTAGTGTGTTCGCCTCTTAAATGTGTTGATCGCAAGTGTTGTGTAGTGTGTTCACTCCCAGTGTGTTGGTCGAGTGGAGCGTATTGACACAGGGTCAGGTTGCGTAGCACCGGGGGTCGTGATGTGGCCTGTCTCGATGGGAACGACGGGCAGCGGCCGATGCGGTGTTGCGTGTGTTCAGCATTAGTGCTTTGTTCAGTGCTGCTGATCAACTGTAGGCCTTCGAATGAGGGGCATATCGACACCATTGTTCCTGAATTCCGAGTTGTTGCGGTGATGCTTGGGCTACAGCAATGGCCAATTGTTGTGGTGGTGCTTGCGCTCCAGCAATAATCAATTGTTACGGTGATACTTACATTCCAGCAATACCTAATGGTTTTGATGCTTGCATTGTTGCTTGCCCTGAAGCAATACCTAATGGTTGCGGTGATGCTTGCGCTCCAGCAATAGCCCATTGCTGCTGTGATGCTTGCATTCCAGCAATACCTAATGGTTTTAATCCTTGTACTTCAATTGTTGGACTGTTGCTTGCGCTCCAGCAATACCTAATGGTTATGATGCTTGCAGTTCAGTTGTTGCATTGTTGCTTGTGCTCCAGCAATACCTAATGGTTGTGTTGCATGCAGTTCAGTTGTTGCATTGTTGCTTGTGCTCCAGCAATACCTAATGGTTGTGATGCTTGCAGTTCAGTTGTTGCATTGTTGCTTGTGCTCCAGCAATACCTAATGGTTGTGATGCTTGCAGTTCAGTTGTTGCATTGTTGCTTACGCTCCAGCAATACCTAATGGTTGCGGTGATGCTTGCGCTCCAGTAATTCGTCCCTAGAGAATAAACCTTCCAAGGTGTGAACCGAACTGAATATTATTTTGTGTACTGAAGATAGGTAGTTCCCACTGAGGATAATAAATATACGCAACCTCTTTGTCGATGATTCTGTGGGCGTTATTCGTTACCAGCGAAGATCAGTTGTGAAGCGCGCCGCAGCCCTGTGCTGTGTCGCTAATTTTTTTTTAACAACCAATTCACCTGATTATAAACAAGATGATTGAAATATGCACTCATTCTTTGGCTAATGATTAGTCATGCATTTTTTCAGGTACAACTAAGTTTTCTTTTGTGATTTCTAATATTCTTAAATTTAGTTGTATTTTATTTAAACTATTTAACTTGTATATATGTTTTTCAAAATTTAAATTGAAACATAATGATTCATTGTATTTTATTTCGATGTATATCAAAGAAAGCGAATGTATTCTTTTAGGAAACTCTGAATTCAATACGAAGACTTTAATCACATTGTATAGAATACTTTTGTAGTCAATAAATCTGCGTATTTTGATCGTTTGAATTTGAAACAGTTGTGTATGATGACGATTGAGTCTTATATATAACAGTTTAATTCTCTTGCTCGTTTTTCTATGCTATCCTTAAATTTTATATTGTGACATAAGCCGTGTAAGAATATTTCATACAAACAGTATTTATTCGCTAATGAATTACGTGTTCCACGGTGTTGATTTTTTTACAACCAAAAGTAGCAAAGTCTGGCGTACCCAACGTTCGTAATTTTTCAAAATCAAAGTTTTCCAATAGAGCTCTTCATTGTGCAGCCATTATAGCTAAATGAACTAGTCAAATTTTTTGACGTGTGAGTTGGTAGAGTAATGCTCCTAGCATTTTTGTACTAAAACACAGCAATTCATGAAAATCTATATTTCTGTCTAATTATAAAATGCAACGTATCGACATATCTGACATCATCCTCAGGCTGGAAAACCTATTAAACTCCAACATATGAACCTGTTGAACCCATAACATATGAACCTGTTAAACCCACAACATATGAACCTGTTAATTAACCCGCGCACTGTAACTGGTCGCCTCATTTACCAGGCTCACTGGTTGCCAGACGTAAGGCATAACCCCAAGTTGTTATACACCAAAATGATCGTCTCAGCGAGTGCTACACAGCTGGAGCCAGAAACCCCCACATTGTGGGGGTTAAGGCAGAGCTCCAACCACTTGGAAGTTGGGAGGGGTAAGCACAGTCAGTGTGGTAAATGAGGCGACCGTGAGAGGGTGTGCGTGCGAACAGTCAGTGGCAGCCTCAGTTACCAGCGAAACTACTCAGGGCCTTATTTCGCCTTATTTCGTAAAAATGGCAAATAAGACAAATCTGAAGTCAGTAGCGTGTAGAGCAGTATTTTATTCATATTGTGTGAAAATTACAAGTTTCGAAACACTATACTTACAGTAATATAACCAGACATGCAAACATGCATTTATGTAGGAACTAAAACGAAGAATGGATAACACCTAGTAGACATGAATGGTCATAACTTTTTTCTAATTGTTGTAGAGGAAAAATAAAAACATCAGCAGGTTTGGAAGGATTTTCTGCATAAAATAGCAGTGAAAAACATTACATTGTTTCCAAAACACAAAAATGGCCATTGATCTCTTTGAAGCAATGTTGTGCAAAAATCGACGGAGTTTGACTCCATATTACAAAGAAACGGTTCAAGTTATCAAAAATCTGACAACATCAAAGTGTAAAGCAACATTTTTTACTCATTACTTCATATTTTTACATCTCTGCCTATTACGGTAAGTGAACAGGGAACGGCAGAGTAACGCGGGTAAATTGACTACTTTTCTGAGGGATGCGCGACCGTGCGCGGGTTAAACCCACAACATATGAACCTGTTGAACCCATAACATATGTTAAACCCACAACATATGTTAAACCCACAACATATGAACCTGTTGAACCCATAACATATGTTAAACCCACAACATATGTTAAACCCACAACATATGTTAAACCCACAACATATGTTAAACCCACAACATATGTTAAACCCACAACATATGTTAAACCCACAACATATGTTAAACCCACAACATATGTTAAACCCACAACATATGTTAAACCCATAACATATGTTAAACCCACAACATATGTTAAACCCACAACATATGAACCTGTTAAACCCACATCAGCTACTGGTTCTCTTCCGTTTTGTATCGGGTGCCTATGCACACCCCCGCCATCAAATTACAGTTTCATGTGCCCATGAAATATGAAGGGTAAATGAAGAGTGTAAAGCGTACTACATTCCGTGCGCTGCTCTCACGAATGCTAATTGAGCATGGAATATTCAGTGAGCACCGAGTGCTTGCGTCGCAGCCGGGCGGCATTCTTTGCATGATGGGTGCCGCGGTATGGTGGCATCTCACGTGCCGATCTGGGGCCGGACTTTCTTTACTTACGTCATCGTTGCTGTACAGCTGCCTGCGTAAGTACTCTTTGAAGAACTTACTCATGCAGCCGTACCGCTGTTGACCGTATAAATGAAAAAGTCCCAACCTTGAACATTGCTGGGTGGATGGTTCGTCTCAGCGGGTGCAATTGGTTTGCAAATTTGCAGTACTGAGCTGTTTGATGTACTCAAGCTTTTTGTCCCTCCCTCTCCTCTACAGTAAGTTAGGTATCGCCTTCGGTATCTGTTTTTAAGTTATTATTTATTTGCAACGCATGTTTATTAAATTCCTTACTCCCATTCTCCTATTGTATACGTTTGTACTAACGCTGATGGTGATGCGCTTGCATTCTTTTCAAGGACTGTCACTTTCGTCTGTCTTCTGTAATGGCCAGCATGCTATGACAGCTGTGTAATATTAAAAAAAACTAATGCTACTATAAGGTTTCATTGACTGTAAGCTCAACTACATACCTGTAAAGTAGTCTGTGCTTACAACCTAGCTCTCTACTTGATGCATTTTTAAAGATATTATTCGAAGGATTCTATGTAGCGTGTCGGAAATTTGGGGAACTTATCTTCGCGGTATTCTGTTCGTTAAAAGCTTGCATAGAATAGTTTTAGGTCCACTCACCCGAAAGATTGTTCAACGGGCGAAGGCTTTTGGTACAATCTTACGACCTCATGGATGAATTGTGTGACTTTCCACAGAAAGAAAATACGGGATTATCATTTATTGTTGATTAATGCTAATAAAAATTTTTTTCAATCAATCAAATGCCATATAAGCTAAGGGAATTTTGCTTACTTTTATTTCTATAAATGCGTTTGAAACATTGTTCCGTGAGTTACTTTCGGCTCTCAAGTCAAGTTATTGAAATACTAGTTTTCAATTCCGCAGAGTTATGGCGCGGTAAAGTAAGTTAAATATGTGTTTCGTTTCCCGTAGACTTTACTATGCATGCAATACTGCTCAATTTCGTATTCACAATTTTGTTAGTTCGTTTATCAGGACTTGTCAAAGTGATGAGGCTTGCTTGTTCGATTGTGGTTTACGGGAGGTATTTTTCTGTGCTCTTCTGTTAACACTATTTCATCCAATTTTCGATCGTAAAGTGTTTCCTACTTTCGTAGCTGAAGCTAAAAACTCTCATTTTTTCACGACTTCAGCATCTCACCTGGTAAAGCGAGTACGCTGAGGTTTTTACTTGCTACAGAAACAGATTTAAACGACAATTTTAATATCCTACTAAGGATGCGTACTACTCACCACGTATGAATTTTTGCTGGATCTCATCGTGGGTGCTCTCCTACGTAACTGCTTGCCCTCTTCTCTGCGTGTCCAGTTTCTCACTTGTTCGCCCATTTGTTCAATGTTATAGCAGCGAGATCGACAGCCCTGCCCTTGGCTAGAATACAAGCGGATTACCACGAACATTACTTAGAGTGTGTTCAATGGAAGAGCAGTAAATGATTTATTTGACACACGCTGGAAATGAACCAAAATACTACCACTTCGATGACAGATACTGGCGGCGGTGTAACCTACTGTATATTAGAGGCAGCTAAAAAGATCAAGCGCACCAATCAATTTAGCTCTGCAAATCTGTGAACAAATTGTAGCCAGAGAGAAAAGATCACGAGAAAATGCTTTGAGTACTTTGCTGGACAGTCTACTGTGCGTACAGACCAGTTTGGTAGTCGACTTGCTTGCTTACATGTACGTACTCCTCACCATTTGAAAATGGAGTTTAGGTAGTTTATCAGGACTTACATCCTTCGCAAACAACAACCCATTCTGTGAGGCCGCTCTCTCAGCTGCCAGTCGTAGGTTTGTCTGTTTTTCTGACCTCTCAGGCGGATGCAACTGTTGTATTTATGGGTATTAATGCTCCCAAGGAGAATATGTGAGGTCCCTAGCTAAAGGTTGGGTAGGCCTTTTTTTTGTTGAAAGGGATTTTTTATTTGTTTTTTACGGACTTATTTCTCGGTTTACTGTTGTCCTGTTCTTCAACACCTACTTTCTTGCTCAATTTTTATCTTGTTTCATGAACTTCTTTCTCAATCCCTTAACCCTTTAACGTAAATGTTTTTGTACTCATATTACATTGTGGCTAAATTTTACGCTAGAAAAACGTCTCTTAACCTCTTTGTCTACTGATGCATTAATTATCTAGTAAAATTAGCGCTCCCAGGGGAACCATGTGAGGGCTCGAGCTAAAGGTTAGGTAGGCTTCTTTTTTGTTGTAATAAAATAGGTTTTTGTTTCGTTACGGACCATCTTTTTTCGGTTCACTGCTGTCCTGTTTTTCAGCACCTACTACTTTCTTCTTCAACTTTTTTCTTGTTTCATGAACTTCTTTCCTAGCTTACTGTTTCTGTGTACCTTGTGCATAGATTCCGCCTTCCCTCAACTCCATACTAAATGGTGCCTTCCTCTTTCCTCTCTTGGAACATCTTTGTCGTGGTTAAGGGAGGCTAAAACTTTCTTATATAATAATAATAATAATAATAATAATAATAATTATCTAGTAAAACAGGAACATTGTGGCTAAACTTAACACTGGAAAAACGTCCCTTAATCCGATAACGTGAGCATTTTTGTGCTTTTATTGCCGTTATCACAATCACCGTCACTAGACTGGCGCTGCCATCAGGTTGTCTCCGATACCAAAATGAGAAACTGCCACTCGCCAGTGAACTTCAAAGAACACATTAGGGAACAAATTTGGCTATAAATACGAAATATTAAGGCTACTTTGGGAAGAGGATTGTATACCTTATTGTCCTCCGGGGCGTTAAGGGTCCTCGTTTTTATACTGTTTACCTGGTATAAAATAGTCCTCGTTATAATATTGACCTGAACTTATATCTCTCGTCTCACTCGGTGTCAAGTCGTGGTTCACTATAATACAAAATAGCAAGAGATTTTAAGGAATGCACTCAGATACACTTCTTGGTGCAGGAAACATGCCGAGTTGAGGGCTTTGTTTGTGACTGAGAAAGCTGTGTTTTTGGTGAAGAAAGGCTATGTTTTTGGTTGTGAAGGCTTTGCTTAGGACTGAGGAGGCTTTATTTACGATTGAGAAGGCTTCGTTTTTGGTTATGTTCGTACTGTTGAGTGCGTGTGACGTGTGTACGGTGCAGTCGGCGGCCTTGTGCTAGAGTACCATTAATAATTCCCTCTCATGACGCTATCGACTCGCTTCATGTGCTTTAAATTGCCACTCTTCGTGCTTTTGTCGAAACTGTGGCGGTGGAATTGTCCTAACTTGAGATGGTCTGTGTGTGATATAGTGGGAGCATGCTTCGCGCTGTGAACGATGGTTCTGAATTTTTAGACCCCATTTGACTTGAAGTTTTGTCTTCTTCACGTACTATGAGGGTTGAAAGATTTAAATTTAACATTGCGTTCGTTCCGTATATTCATGATAAATCAGTTTCAAAATCAGCCGAGGGACGTCAAATAGTGGTCCGTTAGCACATTCATTGCGGTATGACCCACCCGTGGGTCGTCCTTAAGTTTTTCTAGCTACAAAACGTCCCATCGAAGCGCCGTTTAAAATTTTTTTTTAACAAACTTTTAAATTAATGGAATTTATTTTACCCAGTTAATGTTTGATATTTATAAAATCTCAAACAACTGTTGACTTTAAATTTGAGTTGGATATTGAGCTTTCAGTTGTGAACCCATCGCAGTCACTGTGGTACGGCACAGGTCGTGGAGTTCAGTAGGGCGGCCTAGATTTCTAAGCAAGGGCACTCTAATGTATCTCATTCCTATACTTCCTAATGTTGGGGCGCCTGTCTTTGGGAGCACCTATATTTGGTATAGATTCAGTGTAAATAACCCGTCCACCTAATTCTAAATAACGTCTTCGGTCTTATATTATGTTTTTGAATAATTTCATTGAATTTAATTGAATAATTCTATTCAATATATTGCAACCCAATAAAATAGCATCAATATTGTTATTCAATATTGTTAATATTTTATATAATAATTTATTATTTTTATTATATATCTAATATATAAATATTATTCAATAATAATGGTATTCAATAATATTGTTGATGAATCATAATTCAAAAACAAAATGTTGTTGAATTTTTGAAATATTTTCCCTAGTGTGTTCACTATTTGAAATTGCGCTCTGTCCTCTGTCTCCTTGACCGCGTGACCGTCCGTCACGGGCCTACTTATTTTACTTTTTGCCTACCAAGTCCATATTTGGGTCAAGGCCTTCGTATTGAGGGCTAGTGTATGGCGACCACGCACCCAATTTTCTGTGCACAAATTTATTTTACTGATACTCCAAAGAAGAATGTAAATGGAGCACACCTTCATGCTAGTTCCGATGGCCGCTATGGTCCTGAAGTTGGTGTAAGAATGGCAATCCTTAAATTTGATGGCGTGGCGCCATGCTTTCGTGACACTAAAATCATTGACTTGCGAGTGTTGCGAGCTGCTGCCTTTGATGTTCCAGCGTGATCAAGGGATTACTTGGTATTCGCCATTTGGAAATCATTTGCTAGATTATTCTTGAAAGTTAATGGCTAGATTATTCTTGGTTGTCAATGGCTAGATTATTCTTGGTTGTCAATGGCTAGATTATTCTTGGTTGTCAATGGCTAGATTATTCTTGGTTGTCAATGGCTAGATTATTCTTGGTTGTCAATGGCTAGATTATTCTTGGTTGTCAATGGCTAGATTATTCTTGGTTGTCAATGGCTAGAATATTCTTGGTTGCCAATTGCTAGATTATTCTTGGTTGTCAATGGCCAGATTATTCTTGGTTGGCAATGGCTTGATTATTCTTGGTTGTCAATGGCTAGATTATTCTTGGTTGTCAATGGCTAGATTATTCTTGGTTATCAATGGCTAGATTATTCTTGGTTGTCAATGGCCACATTATTCTTGGTTGTCAATGGCTAGATTATTCTTGGTTGTCAATGGCTAGATTATTCTTGGTTGTCAATGGCTAGATTATTATTGGTTGTCAATGGCTAGATTATTCTTGGCTGTCAATGGCCAGATTATTCTTGGTTGTCAATGGCCAGATTATTCTTGGTTGTCAATGGCTAGATTATTCTTGGTTGTCAATGGCTAGATTATTCTTGGTTGTCAATGGCTAGATTATTCTTTGTTGTCAATGGCTAGATTATTCTTGGTTCGTCAATGGCTAGATTATTCTTGGTTGTCAATGGCTAGATTATACATGAAAGTTAATGGCTAGATTATTCTTGGTTGTCAATGGCTAGATTATTCTTGGTTGTCAATGGCTAGATTATACATGAAAGTTAATGGCTAGATTATTCTTGGTTGTCAATGGCTAGATTATTCTTGGTTGTCAATGGCTAGATTATTCTTGGTTATCAATGGCTTGATTATTCTTGGTTGTCAATGGCCATATTATTCTTGGTTGTCAATGGCTAGATTATTCTTGGTTGTCAATGGCTAGATTATTCTTGGAAAGCAATGGCTGGATTATTCTTGAAAGTTAATGGCTGGATTTTAGAAAGATTTACGTCGTTGTAGCTGTGCAGTTAGCGACGTAAGTTCTTCTAATTTGGCTTAGTAAAATTTACATTACCAGCTGTACGACTTGAATTGCTGGAGTCCTGCCTTCGGTCTGCAGTTAACGGTCCGTAATTTCTTATTGATGTCATTTTCCTTTGACTTTAACTTCTTTGTCTTGCAATTTTGTTTTATGGCGAGCGACGACTTGACACCGACTTGTTCAGGTGAACAGTATAGCGAGGTTAACACTTTGAATAGGTTTTGGTACCCATGCGTACCACGAGGTAAATTGTTCGTTTACGTACCGGTATAAATGAATAGTATTTCAAATGTTTCAATACCTTCATTGAAAATAGATAATAGCGCACAATTTGAAATGTTATAGTGCGACTATATTTACCAGGCTATATATAAAAGGATGAAAATACAATCGAGCAGTAAAGACGGTTTTTCTACTCTGCTACTTCCAACCTAACTAAATCAACTGTGGCAACCGTGTTAAACATCCCAACGTGTTAAGAGATGTTGCTCCAGTGCAAAGTATGTCCCACAAATACCCGAACCGAGTATTTATTTTCCCGTATCAGTAATACCATAAACATTGAATTTCAAGCAAAATTATGCGGTATTACTGATTACTACTGATACGGGAAATAATTACGGGTATTACTGATGCGGGAACATAAATACTCTTTTCGGGTTTTTGTCCGACATATACTGTATAGTTGAGCTTCGACATTCCTGTCAAGCTAAATAATTAATGCTAAAGATATGCCGTTTATTTCAAAAGTTGGAAAACACAATCGTTGTTTGCTATTCGTTCGAATACCAAGAAACGCGTCTAAATAATTGCCGACTGTAAAGGGCAAGCTAGACGATGGATTGTATCAACACGAAAGAATTTCATGACCAATTGTCTTTTTGGGCAGATATTTTTTGTTTGAACATGCTTTATTTTGCTCGTCCCGCTGTTGCTTCTTCGCTTCAAAGTTTGTTCTTTTACGCTCGTCATTTTATCCATTTGCACATTCAATAATGATGCTTACTGTATACTAGAGAAATTTTGACGTGTGCGTGAGGTAGGAGGGACGATTCTTACAAAACAAATTGTAAAAAATATATACTTATTATGTGGAAAAATCGACGTAGCTCATTTCAAATTTACTAAAAAGTAAAAGGAATCGAGTTCGAGACTCGTCAGGAGCAAGTGTTCAGCGAAGGCAAGTCAAACCCGTAAACACATGCTATCTATCTCCAGATACTGTTTTTGGACGAAGTTAATTAGCTCTGAAATTGACTGCCTGTTTTCAAACGAAAGTCACATACTAACCTATGAATAGCATCTGCGTTGCCATTCATCATGGTTAATATATTCTGCTATCGATCCTGCGCTGCCGAACGTCAGGGATAATCGTATCACCGATACCTGTCGCGTGATGCTTGTGTGTGTGTGTGTGTGCGTTTACGTTATTCGAATTCGTTCACGTTGTTTTAATTTGTTCGCGTTGTTTTAATTTGTTCGCGTTGTTTTAATTTGTTCGCGTTATTTTAATGCGTTCGCGTTATTTTAATGCGTTCGCGTTATGTTAATGCGTTCGCGTTATTTTAATGCGTTCGCGTTATTTTAATGCGTTCGCGTTATTTTAATGTGTTCGCGTTATTTTAATGCGTTGACGTTTTTTCACTTACGCCTCTGAGTTTTTGGCCTTGCTGCAGTGTAACTCTGAGATTCGAGTTTCAAACTTGCTTTCAATTTGATAACGGCAAGTTGCGCTTCACTTCTAAGATTTTAATATCATCTGTGAAAATGTCATGCGGGTCATTATATAAGGAAGAAAATGCTCTTTCGCTGGAAGTTGACCTTTTTCTGCTCAAGGCCTATGTATAATCAGTGGTTTTAAAAGGGCACAACCAGAAAGGAGAAAAAGTAGGTCAAACCCAAGCCCCTATTTAATCGAGTCCCTGTCATCGTGAGTGAAAGCAAGCGATGAAAATTAGCTATGGGCGCTGGCCGCACGATCTCGTATGGTCTCTCCACACACGGAATAATTTACGAGCTATTTTATAATTAATATATCTCGAATTATTCACGTGCAATGTACTCTATTGAGACCTTTTTGTTCATGCGGTGGACTTCGTTGGTTAATGCATGGCTGCGGCTGAGCCCTTTATTGCATTGCTAACACTGTCTTAATCGAGCTGCTTGATTATAAAACAGCATCGATAAAGTGAGGTGAGCCTTTCTGAATAATGTTGATGCCAGTCGATTTTTTCATTAGCGCGATAATAATGATATTGCTTGCGTGCGTGCGTGCGTCTACATTTTTTTCCGCTGTACAGCACTTGATTTATTTACATATGTTCTTATAATGATCCGCGGATAGTGAATATTTGAACCGATATCAGTATAGAAGCTTGGTACTCAACGTTTTCGCGGTTTCAGTGTTGTGCACCTAATATACCCTTCTTCTTTATTGTATATTAACTTCATCAAACTACGTATTGTCATGGAATCTAAATTTTTTACAAGCAATTATTATTTATATTTTTGTGATTCATTTTTATTTATTCATTCATTTCGTTAATTGTATTAAAATTTTATTAAACAATACTTGATTGAAGGATATGAGTTATATGTAAGTTAAGTAATGCTACTTAATTTCTAATCGATTTTGGGGTTTTTAAACACGTTTTGTAACTTAATAGTTTGTAAGTAAACTGTTCGTATTCAACATAGCATGAAGTCTTTTTGTCTGGTATTTCCGAGCCTTCATTTTGCCCTTGGATTACAATGTCAAACTTTGGCGTTTCGTCTCATAGTTAGTTTTCCTGGTGTGACGCACGCAAAAATTTCCGTTTCGAGAGTCGCTGGACGCTTGTACTGAATTCCCCTGCAAATTATTGGGGCTATTTATTTCATTTCCTAGGTGAGAATGATCGTCTCCACGCTGAATTTTAATTGAAAAAATCGCGCCGTTTCTCCGTTCATCTGTTAGCACTTAGAGCAAATTTCTATTGTACCGTCGCATTTTAGCTAAAGGTTAGGTAGGCTTTTTTTTGTTGAAATAGAATAGGTTTTGTTGTGTTACGGACCTTTTTTTTTCGGTTCACTGCTGTCCTGTTTTTCACCGCCTACCACTTTCTTCTTCAACTTTTTCTTGTTTCATGAACTTCTTTCTTAGCTTTCTGTTTCTGTGCCCTTTCTGCATAGATTCCACGTTCCCTTAACTCCATACTAAATGGTGCCTTCTTCCTTCCTCTCTTTACATCTCATTGTTGAGGATAGGGAGGCTTAAACTAACTAATAAACTAAACCGTCGCATTTTTATCCGGATGACGGTTCTTCATTATGACCTCCACGCACAACATTTTTCAGTGGGAAGCGTCGCTGGCAGCCAGCGTGAGCACATTTATCTTCGGCAAAATAGGAGCTCCAAGAGTGGAGGGGGATGGGAAGGGAGAGGGAAGCCTCTGGGCTGTTCAAACTTGCCTTTTTTCCTGCCAAGGTCTTCGCGCTTGATGTGATCAGGAGACAGGCCCTCCAAAAGTCTGGTGTTGGTCCAACCCGTCCTCAAGAATGTTCCTTGGAAAGGCCAATCGTGGTCTCCACTACGTCATGGGATTTTGACACTCTGACTGCGATGGGTTAAACTGAAGTTCGATATCAAACTCAAGTTTAAAGTCAAGTTGTTGAAAATTTTATAAATAGCCGACGGTAACAGGGTAAAATGCATGCCATTAATTTGAAGAGATTGTTCAAAAATATTCAAACGACCCATCGATGGGCCGTTTTGCAGCTGGGAAAACTTGGGCACGACCCACCGGCGGGTCATACTGCTATGAATGTGTTGAGCGCTATTCCTCATTAAGAACTGAACGAGGTTTGGCACTTTGTCTAGAAAATATGTCTGCTCTTGTTTCGTTAGTCTTTTGCTTCATCTTACATTGTTCGAGGTTGTAGTTGTCTACTTATATATTGCACATTTACTCTTGCGTTGCCGTTCTGGTTAGCAATCCTCGAGAATAAATTACGCATCATTTAGAGATAGTCGCTACCAACTATAATGTGATGTGTGATGCTACTTACGCCTCCCTTCCATTATGTGAGAGTGCTGTTGTATATCCTTTAACATTACGAAGTGACTTGATAAATTTCACTGGTCATTTATTAAATTGAATAGTCGCTTTGTACTCACTGAAATTCTTCGACGCTATGTATATATGTATTTGAGTAGGAGGAAGGTGTGAGATACCGTACTAAAGAATGGGGAGGCCTTCCTTTTTTTTAAATAAATTACGTTTTTATTTCATGACGGACTTATCTTTTGTCGGCTCATTGTTATCCTTTTTTCAATGATTATTTATTTTTCAACTTCTCTCTTATGTCATAAACTTGTTTTATTTTGCTGTTTGAAGATGCTATTGGGTCGACCTGAGATATAAAATCTAATAAAGTGACATATTTTAACACACTTTTATTGTTATAGCAAAAGAAATTAAAAAAATTTATTATTTTGAGAAATTTTATGAATAATGCTTTTTGGCCATTTTTCAATATTTTGGCATGATATTATGCACATTTTTATGGGGATTCACAATTTTTCCGCATAATTGCGTTATTAGATTAAAAAATTTGAAAAAAACGCTTCACCCTAATGACCGTATCTGTGATACGAGTTTCACCAGTGCACAAGTACAAGAATATTTTAATCGCTGGTACTATTAGGATAGATATATTTGTTTGTCATCCACATCTGCAAGATTGGTCTAAAGAAAATATCGGATCCCGTCATTTTTGGCGGGTCGTATACAACGGTAGAAGAAACAAGGTAGGGTCAAACTGATCTTTTTTTTGTCGGCCGTGTGGCAATGCTGACGTCATGGCAACGAAGTAATAACAGCGCTCGTATTGCATCTGACAATACTGCTAGCCCCAAATCTGGCCCCACTATTGGCCTAACTTTATGCTGCAATGGTGTCGTCATAAAGTTTGTTTGAAATGAAGCAGTTCTATTGGCTAGCCGAACAAGAGGAAATGTATTTTCCCCCATGGAAATGACTCTATCTTGTTTCCGCTACCGTGGTGTACATGAGTGCTCTTATAAACTGCCAGAGCGACCGGCCTTGTCGCTCTCAACATTCCGCTTTTTCGAGCGCATCGATCAGAAGTGGGCAGCGCCCGTCGCCGTGGCTTCTGCTGTGCCTGACCTTTACATCTACGATTAATCTTCTCAGCGTCATCAATACCACTTGTTTGTCTTTTGCTGCTGTGTCTTTTTTGTCTTTTGGCTGCTGTGTCTTTTTTGTCTTTTGGCTGCTGTCTTTTTCGTCTTTTGGCTGCTGTGTCTTTTTTGTCTTTTGGCTGCTGTGTCTTTTTTGTCTTTTGGCTGCTGTGTCTTTTTTGTCTTTTGGCTGCTGTCTTTTTTGTATTTTGGCTGCTGTCTTTTTTGTCTTTTGGCTGCTGTCTTTTGTGTCTTTTGGCTGCTGTCTTTTGTGTCTTTTGGCTGCTGTGTCTTTTTTGTCTTTTGGCTGCTGTCTTTTGTGTCTTTTGGCTGCTGGGTCTTTTTTGTCTTTTGGCTGCTGTCTTTTGTGTCTTTTGGCTGCTGTCGTTTTTGTCTTTTGCTGCTGTGTCTTTTGTGTCTTTTGGCTGCTGTGTCTTTTTTGTCTTTTGGCTGCTGTGTCTTTTTTGTCTTTTGGCTGCTGTGTCTTTTTTGTCTTTTGGCTGCTGTGTCTTTTTTGTCTTTTGGCTGCTGTGTCTTTTTTGTCTTTTGGCTGCTGTGTCTTTTTTGTCTTTTGGCTGCTGTCTTTTGTGTCTTTTGGCTGCTGTGTCTTTTTTGTCTTTTGGCTGCTGTCTTTTTTGTCTTTTGGCTGCTGTCTTTTGTGTCTTTTGGCTGCTGTGTCTTTTTTGTCTTTTGGCTGCTGTGTCTTTTTTGTCTTTTGGCTGCTGTGTCTTTTGTGTCTTTTGGCTGCTGTGTCTTTTTTGTCTTTTGGCTGCTGTGTCTTTTGTGTCTTTTGGCTGCTGTGTCTTTTTTGTCTTTTGGCTGCTGTGTCTTTTTTGTCTTTTGGCTGCTGTGTCTTTTGTGTCTTTTGGCTGCTGTGTCTTTTGTGTCTTTTGGCTGCTGTGTCTTTTGTGTCTTTTGGCTGCTGTGTCTTTTTTGTCTTTTGGCTGCTGTGTCTTTTTTGTCTTTTGGCTGCTGTGTCTTTTTTGTCTTTTGGCTGCTGTGTCTTTTGTGTCTTTTGGCTGCTGTCTTTTTTGTCTTTTGGCTGCTGTCTTTTGTGTCTTTTGGCTGCTGTGTCTTTTTTGTCTTTTGGCTGCTGTGTCTTTTTTGTCTTTTGGCTGCTGTGTCTTTTGTGTCTTTTGGCTGCTGTGTCTTTTTTGTCTTTTGGCTGCTGTGTCTTTTGTGTCTTTTGGCTGCTGTCTTTTTTATCTTTTGGCTGCTGTTTTTTTTGTCTTTTGGCTGCTGTGTCTTTTGTGTCTTTTGGCTGCTGTCTTTTTTATCTTTTGGCTGCTGTCTTTTTTGTCTTTTGGCTGCTGTGTCTTTTTTGTCTTTTGGCTGCTGTCTTTTTTGTCTTTTGGCTGCTGTGTCTTTTTTGTCTTTTGGCTGCTGTCTTTTTTGTCTTTTGGCTGCTGTGTCTTTTTTGTCTTTTGCTGCTGTCTTTTTTGTCTTTTGGCTGCTGTGTCTTTTTTGTCTTTTGCTGCTGTCTTTTTTATCTTTTGGCTGCTGTCTTTTTTGTCTTTTGGCTGCTGTGTCTTTTTTGTCTTTTGCTGCTGTCTTTTTTGTCTTTTGGCTGCTGTGTCTTTTTTGTCTTTTGCTGCTGTGTCTTTTTTGTCTTTTGGCTGCTGTGTCTTTTTTGTCTTTTGGCTGCTGTCTTTTTTATCTTTTGGCTGCTGTCTTTTTTGTCTTTTGGCTGCTGTGTCTTTTTTGTCTTTTGGCTGCTGTCTTTTTTGTCTTTTGGCTGCTGTGTCTTTTTTGTCTTTTGGCTGCTGTCTTTTTTGTCTTTTGGCTGCTGTGTCTTTTTTGTCTTTTGCTGCTGTCTTTTTTGTCTTTTGGCTGCTGTGTCTTTTTTGTCTTTTGGCTGCTGTCTTTTTTATCTTTTGGCTGCTGTCTTTTTTGTCTTTTGGCTGCTGTGTCTTTTTTGTCTTTTGCTGCTGTCTTTTTTGTCTTTTGGCTGCTGTGTCTTTTTTGTCTTTTGCTGCTGTGTCTTTTTTGTCTTTTGGCTGCTGTGTCTTTTTTGTCTTTTGGCTGCTGTGTCTTTTGTGTCTTTTGGCTGCTGTCTTTTGTGTCTTTTGGCTGCTGTCTTTTGTGTCTTTTGGCTGCTGTCTTTTGTGTCTTTTGGCTGCTGTCTTTTGTGTCTTTTGGCTGCTGTGTCTTTTTTGTCTTTTGGCTGCTGTCTTTTTTGTCTTTTGGCTGTTGTCTTTTGTGTCTTTTGGCTGCTGTGTCTTTTTTGTCTTTTGGCTGCTGTGTCTTTTTTGTCTTTTGGCTGCTGTGTCTTTTGTGTCTTTTGGCTGCTGTCTTTTTTGTCTTTTGGCTGCTGTCTTTTTTGTCTTTTGGCTGCTGTCTTTTGGCTGCTGTGTCTTTTTTGTCTTTTGGCTGCTGTGTCTTTTTTGTCTTTTGGCTGCTGTGTCTTTTGTGTCTTTTGGCTGCTGTGTCTTTTTTGTCTTTTGGCTGCTGTCTTTTTTGTCTTTTGGCTGCTGTCTTTTTTGTCTTTTGGCTGCTGTGTCTTTTTTGTCTTTTGGCTGCTGTCTTTTGTGTCTTTTGGCTGCTGTCTTTTGTGTCTTTTGGCTGCTGTGTCTTTTTTGTCTTTTGCTGCTGTGTCTTTTTTGTCTTTTGGCTGCTGTCTTTTGTGTCTTTTGGCTGCTGTGTCTTTTTTGTCTTTTGGCTGCTGTGTCTTTTTTGTCTTTTGGCTGCTGTGTCTTTTTTGTCTTTTGGCTGCTGTCTTTTGTGTCTTTTGGCTGCTGTGTCTTTTTTGTCTTTTGGCTGCTGTCTTTTGTGTCTTTTGGCTGCTGTCTTTTGTGTCTTTTGGCTGCTGTGTCTTTTTTGTCTTTTGCTGCTGTGTCTTTTTTGTCTTTTGGCTGCTGTCTTTTGTGTCTTTTGGCTGCTGTGTCTTTTTTGTCTTTTGGCTGCTGTGTCTTTTTTGTCTTTTGGCTGCTGTGTCTTTTTTGTCTTTTGGCTGCTGTCTTTTGTGTCTTTTGGCTGCTGTGTCTTTTTTGTCTTTTGGCTGCTGTCTTTTGTGTCTTTTGGCTGCTGTGTCTTTTTTGTCTTTTGGCTGCTGTGTCTTTTTTGTCTTTTGGCTGCTGTGTCTTTTTTGTCTTTTGGCTGCTGTGTCTTTTGTGTCTTTTGGCTGCTGTGTCTTTTTTGTCTTTTGGCTGCTGTCTTTTTTGTCTTTTGGCTGCTGTCTTTTTTGTCTTTTGGCTGCTGTGTCTTTTTTGTCTTTTGGCTGCTGTCTTTTGTGTCTTTTGGCTGCTGTCTTTTTTGTCTTTTGGCTGCTGTGTCTTTTGTGTCTTTTGGCTGCTGTGTCTTTTTTGTCTTTTGGCTGCTGTCTTTTTTGTCTTTTGGCTGCTGTCTTTTTTGTCTTTTGGCTGCTGTGTCTTTTTTGTCTTTTGGCTGCTGTCTTTTGTGTCTTTTGGCTGCTGTCTTTTTTGTCTTTTGGCTGCTGTCTTTTGTGTCTTTTGGCTGCTGTGTCTTTTTTGTCTTTTGGCTGCTGTGTCTTTTTTGTCTTTTGGCTGCTGTGTCTTTTTTGTCTTTTGGCTGCTGTGTCTTTTGTGTCTTTTGGCTGCTGTGTCTTTTTTGTCTTTTGGCTGCTGTCTTTTTTGTCTTTTGGCTGCTGTCTTTTTTGTCTTTTGGCTGCTGTGTCTTTTTTGTCTTTTGGCTGCTGTCTTTTGTGTCTTTTGGCTGCTGTCTTTTTTGTCTTTTGCTGCTGTGTCTTTTTTGTCTTTTGGCTGCTGTCTTTTTGTCTTTTGGCTGCTGTCTTTTTTGTCTTTTGGCTGCTGTCTTTTGTGTCTTTTGGCTGCTGTCTTTTTTGTCTTTTGGCTGCTGTGTCTTTTTTGTCTTTTGGCTGCTGTCTTTTGTGTCTTTTGGCTGCTGTCTTTTTTGTCTTTTGCTGCTGTGTCTTTTTTGTCTTTTGGCTGCTGTCTTTTTTGTCTTTTGGCTGCTGTCTTTTGTGTCTTTTGGCTGCTGTCTTTTGTGTCTTTTGGCTGCTGTCTTTTTTGTCTTTTGGCTGCTGTCTTTTTTGTCTTTTGGCTACTGTCTTTTTTGTCTTTTGGCTGCTGTCTTTTTTGTCTTTTGGCTGCTGTGTCTTTTGTGTCTTTTGGCTGCTGTGTCTTTTGTGTCTTTTGGCTGCTGTGTCTTTTTTGTCTTTTGGCTGCTGTCTTTTTTGTCTTTTGGCTGCTGTCTTTTTTGTCTTTTGGCTGCTGTCTTTTGTGTCTTTTGGCTGCTGTCTTTTTTGTCTTTTGGCTGCTGTGTCTTTTTTGTCTTTTGGCTGCTGTCTTTTGTGTCTTTTGGCTGCTGTCTTTTTTGTCTTTTGCTGCTGTGTCTTTTTTGTCTTTTGGCTGCTGTCTTTTTTGTCTTTTGGCTGCTGTCTTTTGTGTCTTTTGGCTGCTGTCTTTTGTGTCTTTTGGCTGCTGTCTTTTTTGTCTTTTGGCTGCTGTCTTTTTTGTCTTTTGGCTACTGTCTTTTTTGTCTTTTGGCTGCTGTCTTTTTTGTCTTTTGGCTGCTGTTTCTTTTGTGTCTTTTGGCTGCTGTGTCTTTTGTGTCTTTTGGCTGCTGTGTCTTTTTTGTCTTTTGGCTGCTGTCTTTTTTGTCTTTTGGCTGCTGTCTTTTTTGTCTTTTGGCTGCTGTCTTTTGTGTCTTTTGGCTGCTGTCTTTTTTGTCTTTTGGCTGCTGTCTTTTTTGTCTTTTGGCTGCTGTCTTTTTTGTCTTTTGGCTGCTGTGTCTTTTTTGTCTTTTGGCTGCTGTCTTTTTTGTCTTTTGGCTGCTGTCTTTTTTGTCTTTTGGCTGCTGTCTTTTTTGTCTTTTGGCTGCTGTCTTTTTTGTCTCTTGGCTGCTGTCTTTTTTGTCTTTTGGCTGCTGTCTTTTTTGTCTTTTGGCTGCTGTCTTTTTTGTCTTTTGGCTGCTGTCTTTTTTGTCTTTTGGCTGCTGTCTTTTTTGTCTTTTGGCTGCTGTCTTTTGTGTCTTTTGGCTGCTGTCTTTTGTGTCTTTTGGCTGCTGTCTTTTTTGTCTTTTGGCTGCTGTCTTTTTTGTCTTTTGGCTACTGTCTTTTTTGTCTTTTGGCTGCTGTCTTTTTTGTCTTTTGGCTGCTGTCTTTTTTGTCTTTTGGCTGCTGTTTTTTTTGTCTTTTGGCTGCTGTCTTTTTTGTCTTTTGGCTGCTGTCTTTTTTGTCTTTTGGCTGCTGTCTTTTTTGTCTTTTGGCTGCTGTCTTTTTTGTCTTTTGCTGCTGTGTCTTTTTTGTCTTTTGGCTGCTGTCTTTTTTGTCTTTTGGCTGCTGTCTTTTTTGTCTTTTGGCTGCTGTCTTTTTTGTCTTTTTGCTGCTGTCTTTTTCTTTGGCTGCTGTCTTTTGTGTCTTTTGGCTGCTGTCTTTTTTGTCTTTTGGCTGCTGTGTCGTTTTTGTTTTTTTTGGCTGCTGTCTTCTTTGTCTTTTGGCTGCTGTGTCTTTTTTGTCTTTTGGCTGCTGTGTCTTTTTGTCTTTTGGCTGCTGTGTCTTTTTTTGTCTTTTGGCTGCTGTGTCTTTTTTGTCTTTTGGCTGCTGTCTTTTTTGTCTTTTGGCTGCTGTGTCTTTTTTGTCTTTTGGCTGCTGTGTCTTTTTTGTTTTTTTTGGCTGCTGTGTCTTTTTTGTCTTTTGGCTGCTGTGTCTTTTTTGTCTTTTGGCTGCTGTGTCTTTTTTGTCTTTTGGCTGCTGTGTCTTTTTTGTTTTTTGGCTGCTGTCTTTTTTGTCTTTTGGCTGCTGTGCCTTTTTTGTTTTTTTGGCTGCTGTGTCTTTTTTGTCTTTTGGCTGCTGTGCCTTTTTTGTTTTTTTGGCTGCTGTGTCTTTTTTGTCTTTTGGCTGCTGTGTCTTTTTTGTCTTTTGGCTGCTGTGTCTTTTTTGTCTTCTGGATTTGTGTCATGGATCGTTCAGTCGTGTTTTTCTTGTTTTAGCGTTTGATCTTGGCACTTCTCTTAGGTGTAATTTTTCTCAACTAAGGTCTGAATGTTGTCTTTGTAGACTAGTGGAGTTTGTAGGCATGTGGTTCTCGAGCGAGACCCGTCGACTCTTGGTGGTCTTGCATAGCTGGTTGTTCTCAAAGAAGCTTCTCGAACCTGCAGGTTACATCACATTTCAAATGGCTGAACAACCTCCAGGCCTGTGAAGGTCGGTTTGTGCACCTGAGGATACTACCTGTAAAATGCTGGTAACGTTTACGCAACATTTACCTGTAAAATGCTGGTAACGTTTACGCAACCTTTACCTGTAAAATGCTGGTAAAGTTAAAGCAAACTTTACCTGTAAAATGCTGGTAAAGTTAACGCAACATTTATCTGTAAAATGCTGGTAAATTTTACACAACCTTTGCCTCTAAAATGCAGGTAAAGTTAACGCAACCTTTACCTGTAGAATGCTGGTAAAGTTTACGCAACCTTTACCTGTAAAATGCTGGTAAAGTTAAAGCAAACT
Organism: Morinoia aosen; assembly: GCA_030386875.1. NCBI lineage: Eukaryota > Metazoa > Arthropoda > Malacostraca > Amphipoda > Talitridae > Morinoia > Morinoia aosen. The sequence goes on from CM059571.1 coordinate 2,855,812, forward strand.
TTACCTGTAAAATGCTGGTAAAGTTAACGCAACATTTATCTGTAAAATGCTGGTAAATTTTACACAACCTTTGCCTCTAAAATGCAGGTAAAGTTAACGCAACCTTTACCTGTAAAATGCGAATAAATTTCTGCTACTTCCTATTGATATTGGTTAATTTGTGTGTTCATTTTGTTAACAGATACGATGACTGCGAGAAGAGAGCGAACACCTTCCAGTCTTCCCTGTTCCTGATGGCGCGCTGTGAGTTGTTGTTGTAATTTATTTGTTTTGTGTTCTTGTAAAAGAAAGAATTTCGTCAAGTTTTCCTTAGTCCCAAACTCTAATGCGTGTGGCCGTTCCTTATGAAAAATTATTGTTTACAGTGACATCAAAGATTCCCGAACTTCACCATTTGGTGCCTCATTATCGACAATCATTTCTGATTGAGTTGGGCAAAAATCACTGGAAATTCGGATGCAATTTGATTTCAAAGGAACAACGATTTCGTAGCTTTTGAAATAAATGGTGATTAGGGGATTTTAAAGCTCACACTTTTCATACGTTGCGTAATGTAAGATAAACTTCACTCCTAGATATCTTCCCCGAACGAACTCCTGAATGTACAGTGCCCGCAAAAAAGTGCACATTTTCGCCACAATAAAAATATGCACTCGGTTTCGCGTGGGTACATTTTTATTACGGCTAAAATGTGTACTTTTTTGCCGGCACTGTAAATCCTCTAAAAATAAAATTTTGCATCCCGTTATTTCAGGAAGTCAACGTATTGCGAATTTGAACTTTCTCCCCATGAGCGTTCACTAGTAGTGTTCACATTTAATCAGCATTCTTCATGGAAACGATCTCCTTCAAATGAGAAAACAGTTATCGCGTATCGATTATAATCTTTCGCCACTGATAGATTTTTTTTTTTTTGAGATGCAAGTTGAAGTGCGTATAGCTAAGTTAATTAAGCTGCTCATTTGTTTGGAAGAACCAACCTGTTCATCTGCTCATTGTTGTGCTTGTACAAAGTGGTGACAAGTGCAACGCTTGCACTAATAATGAGTCTTGCTGATTGTTTCTATCCTACTAGGTCGTACTGCGTTCTCGCGCTCTACTTTCGCATATTACTTATTATCGGGACTATCATTTCGTATCCCTCTTTGGTAATCGCCGAATAAGCTAACATTTAAAGCGTCTTCCCTACTTTCTGTCAATCATCCCTCACATTCAACTCGAACTGAACAGCCCCCTATTCTGACGGCATCCTTCTATCTAACGTCATATTTTCGCTGCAACAATACACATGAGATACAAAGGAAGTGCACAAAATTGAACATGTACGCCATGTACGTGCTGGGAGAGTGACCAGATGAAACGAAAAATGTGTTGAGAAGGAAGCGGTTGAAAGGATTGTGAGGCTATTGGAAGGTTGAATTTTGCAGAAAAGGTAGGCTGCACTCTTTGTTGCATTGCTTCTCAGGGTCATCAATCTCTTCATAAATTTCAGTGGATTGCTGTACGATCAATTGAAGTCAAGGCAATATAACAAAGAAATCTGACAAGAGAGATGGGATTTGACCTTACGTAAGTCGGTTATTGTTCACACAAAGACTAAAGATGTTGAGTTGCTCCAAACTTCAGCTCTGTCCGATCGTTCCAGTGCCACGTTGACGTAGACTTAAAATGTTTCAGTATTTTTAGCTCAAAATATTTAGATATTGCTGAAATCCTTATTTTATTGTATTCATAAAATATACGTAGCGTGTAAGCGGTTGTGGGAGTTCCATTTGTTATGCTTTCTCACTTGTTCACAATGGTCGACTTTTGATCTGACTCAAAAATAGGTAGGAAGTCGACTCCCCTCTCTGGAAGTATTATGTAACGACGAGTCGCCATTTCATCGCTAATCACTCAAATAAGGTAGCTGTTGATGCTGTGCAAGCATACTCCCCTCAAAGAGATACAACTATTTTATCTATAGGAATTTGAGGTTCTGAGCCGAGAGTTCGGTATTCCTTTTTGTTGCAATATAATGTTTTTTGTTATGTAAAGGACCATCTTTTTACGGTTCGCTGCTGTCCTGTTTTTCAGAACCTACTACTTTCTTCTTCAACTTTTATCTTGTTTCATGGACTTTTTCCTCAATTTACTGTTTCTATGCATCTTGTGCATAGATTCCGCGTTCCCCATCTCCATACTAAATGGTGCTTTTTCCTTCTTTCCTTTGGAACGCCTTTGTTACGGTTAGTGAGGCTTAAACTGACATCTAATCTGTGCAAATACACTACTAAAAGCGCGGGTAACTATTTATCCTGTGCAGACCTACTACTGACAGCAAGAGGAACCATTGATGCTGTGTAAAGCTACTACTGACCGCGAGGGTAATTTCATGTATTTTTGTGTTGCAGGTGTTGGTGGGGCACAATAGATGGCCTCGGAACCCGGTCCTCCAACCTCACCTCACCCCCATCCTATGAACTCCTCCCCGAAGGCTCCGTCCTCACCACATGCCTCTACTCTCGCCTGCCCCGAGTGGAGAACACGTCTTTGTCCTAGAGCGCGCCCCTGCGTGCTTGGCGCACGAGTTGGCTGAGCACAACTGTTTTTTTGGCTCAAGTGCTCGACAAGTGTTGTCTTATTTTGCGAATTTAAAGCCTTGTTTAGGGAATTTGAAGCCTTAAATTGGAAGTTAGAAGCCTTATTACATGTCCAACGCACGAGTTGTTAGTGCACAACTGAGCTTCTGATTCAATTGCTGGACTATTGTTGTGAGACCAGCCTAGTGCCGTCTAGCGTTTTTTTTCCTTTATGTGTCAAAGTGAAAATTCAAAAATGGAGCTGAATAGGTGGTGATCGAGTATTATTCGGCTTTGTTTTGGAACTGTTGATTTCCGTTGATGTGATGATAAAACTGTTCGGCTTTAAAGTTTTGAGTTCAAGTGCAGGATAAAATCTGGTGTACGTATACGATCAGTGCTTGTTGAGCGCTCTTTTAATTTTAAAGAGTATTTTAGGGCGACCGGGTTACATTCCGGTCTTGGGTTTTTGCTTCCCATCAGTTACCTTCGGTTGCCATCACGGATCTCAGGCGCTCTACTTCGCGGCCTCCCAGCACTTCTACCAACTCTCCTTCACGTCCCCCCGAGGCACAAAGGTCTCACTCTTCCCTCTTCGTGAGGCGCCCCACCTCTCACCTCCCCACCACCCAGCACTCTCCTCGGCTCTTCACCGTCGAAGAGTCCCCGTTCGTCCCAAACACAGGATTTTCCTCTGAGAATCAAGCTCTCAATTCGTTCTTAAAAGCTCAAAATGTCGCTCCTTCTTGGTCTTTGAATCAAAATTCGTATCCCTCTGAACCCGAGGAACATTCTTCAGAATTTGGGTACAGTAAAAGCAGTTCACAGCTTCAATTAACCGATTTTTTTCTACAATCGAATGACCTCAACCTTTCTTCGTCTCTTCAGTCTTCCCCCCAGCCTAAATTCGTGCCTCCCCAGCACCCTCTTTACAGAAGTCTCTCTCTGAAAGCACCTCCGTCTAAGCAGCGCCGACCTTCGTCTCCTCCTGCTACTGCCAAACCCAAGTCGCAGTTCAATCATTCTCAAAATCCTTTCATTACTGAGCCTCCCTTGAAACGGCCACCCTCGGAGACCCGTCGTCACTCGTCGCCTGGCTTCCTGCCGTGCTGCTTTCCTGGCTGCCTCGACGACCAAGGCTCATCTGCTACTCTTCAACCCGCCATGGGACCTGTTGCCGGCGACTCCGATGTCGGTGAGTACCCCATCTTCTACTCTGAGTGTTGATTTAACTCTTCACTACGTATTGGTACATATGCGTTCCACTTGGTACATTGCTCACCTACGTACCCGTAACAATAGCTACCATTTCACTCATTTCACCAGAAGTTCATCTGCAACTCTTCGGCTGTTCCCGGCGACTCCGATGTCTTTACGGTCTCTGACTGATGACTTAGGAATTTCTGGATACCATGACCTTACAATTATTTTGTTGTGAGAAGTTATCCAGTGGCAGCCCGCACCTAGCACTGTACAGTTTCTCAGCGCTTAGAGTGCTTCCCAAGCTTTGCGTCGATAGCCCAATGCACATTCTAAACTCAGGTTTGATCAGAACCCTAGTTTTTGCCCGCAAACTGACGTCTCAAAGCAGCGCTAGGCTCCTCGCTGCATTCTACGCTGAGTATTGACGTTTGAAACGGCGTCACATCACGCTCACACTCTTCTGTCTATTGCTGTTTGTTTTTCGAGTTATGAATATCTTGTGATAAGTGTTCTGCGCGCGTTGTTACCCATTATCACTCGTATACTCACCTCGTCACTCGAATACTCATCTCACGTGATCACTGTAGGCTCAATGTCGAGATTTCGTGTCAATTTCGAGCGACATCCGACATGAGTTGCGATACGTCTGAGGGTTGATTTACCGTTCCAAACTACTCAGGGGCTGGGTCTTCAAAAAAATTTACATCTTCTTCGATGCACAACAGACAGTGTAAGTTTTAAGTCAAAATGTATGAAATTATGGGATTAATTAATATAAGCACACAAAGAGTACTCACTCTTCCTGCGCATAGAAACAGCAAAATAAAAGAAGTTTATGAAATGTGATAAAAATCGAAAAAGTAATAAATACTGAAAAAAATGACAATGAGCCGACAAAGGAAAAGTCCGCCATAAAATAAAACCCCGCTTTATTTCAACAAATGGTAGGCCTCCCCATTATTCAGCTGGGCATTTCACATCTTCCCCCCTACCCAACATAAGCTGCTAGCTGTACTGCACCTATTGCTTGAAATGCCGTCCTCTTGTCGATGTCAATACACACGTGCTCGCGTGTCATGTGCGTGTTCTCAGTAGCGAGCTGCACCCCCTTAACGCCCACATTTTTGCACTCATATTAGCGTTGTTGCAACCACCTTCGCTTAACTGGCTCTGACGTGTGATATCACCGATATCAGGTTGAAGAAAAAACTGCCGCTTGGCAATGAACTTCAAAGAACGCATTCGGGAACAAATTCAACATGAAATATAAAATATTGAGGCTATTTTCGAAAGAGGACTGCATAGTGCTGTGGGGCGTTAAAGGTTTAATAAAATCCAGTATATCAGTTGATGCGCGAGTCAATGAGAACTCTCAAGTTTAGTCGTCAGAGGAACAATACGAGACTAATTGTGTTGCGCGAATAGCAACAGAATATGTCGAAGCAAAATGTAATTCGTTCTCGAATGCTTAGTGCGTTTCTACGCCATTAATGCAATGAGGTAATCTGGGCATTAGAGACCTAATATGCAATGCTGTCCTATGAGAATTGTTCAAATTTGCCGTAAAATAAGAGACAAAAACATGGAGTTGGTAAGGTATTGGTGAACAATGTTCTGGTCCTTTTGTTTACGAACCTGGCAGATGCTCGTGAAAAATAATCATTGAAGTAATGTGCGCAATTTTAAGAATGATATTAACATTGATGCTTCTGCCTCGTATTAGGAAAATTTAGCGGTCAATGTGAAGTTTAATGCAACCACGGAAAATAAGAATTCCGATCTTAGGAATCACTTTAGGAACCCATTTAAGAACGTTTTACAAGAATGACATTCTACTCGCTGATGCGTTATTTTCGAATAATTAAACTTTGAAGTTGACCTTGGCGCCAAAGTAAGCGAGCGCGTGAAACGGAATTTAATTAATAACGGAAGCTATTACAAACGTAAAGAGGTTGGGTCGTGAGGGGGAGGCACAGTTCTTCTAGTGAAAATTATAAATAAAACTTGTAACCCACCCATTAGGGTGACGACCGCAATCTTGTTTACATCGGGTCTAACATGGCGACCCCCCTCACCCCCTCACGACCCAACCTCTTTACGTTTGTAAAAGGGGGTTAGCTTCCGTTTTTAATTAAATTACGCTCGCTTCCTTTGGCGCGGGAAGGCCAACTTCGAAGTTCAATTATTCGAAAAGAAAGCATCAGCGAGCACAATGTCATTCATGTGAAACATTATTAAATGTGTTCCTTTAGTGATTCTTTGGATCCAAATTATTATTTTCCGTGGTTGCATTAAACTTCACATTGACCAATTTAGCTTGACAACTTGAAATGTGTTCGTTTTTATCATCAACCAAAAAAAAATCAGGAGTGATATTTTAGGTACCCTAATTATTTGTCAATTTTCTAAGGTTGGCACAAGTTAGAAAACGAACAAGTGCCAGGGAGACTAATGTAATTTGCTTAATTTCTTACGGTATCACACGCGACGAATAAAATAGAAGCTCAACTTCTGTAACTTAGGAATTCATCAAAAAACATCGATTCCATCTTCAAAATTTCGTGCCAAAATATTTTTTCTATCTTATTAAGTAAGAGGGTTAAAAATTCGTTGTAGTGCTGTTTTTGAGCGCCGTGGTAAACGAATGTGGCTGTAAGACAACGCAGTCAACGCTCCTTATCATGGTAGAAATTATCGGAAATTCGAAGGGTTATTGTATTATTTTGTGAATACGCATCTTAAAATTATTTATTTCAATAGCTTAAAGAAAAAAATGCAGCTAAATTCGATTTAAGGGGCATTTTCTCGACACATTCGAAATTTGCCCGCGCCGATTTCATAGCTCTTTAATTGCGTTAGGTTTATTTTCAAGTTCTTTATTTCCTCGTGAATGGTTTCATTGCCGGTTGAATTACGAGGTTCTGATGGATGCGCCTTTTTCTATCTTTAAATAATCTCATAAAATTACAGGCTGTTGGATCAGTACTTTCTATAGGGCACAATGAAGTGTTCGCATTCGTGAAAGACAGTAAAAATAACTTGTAACATTGTGCTCTACATTTTTCATTGAAAAGCTCGCCCATTGTTGTGTATTTTGATTGATAATTTGCATGTTGTTATCGTCGTATTTCATTTACCGTATATGACTTGCTATAGTGACTGGGTTTGAGATCCAACATAATTTACGTATTATTATCGCATATTTCATGCAACATAAAATGGCCGGATCCCGACAGGATTAGAGATCCAACACTTATATTCTCGTGGGAGTGCGACACGCCCCTTGCCCTGTAACCACTTGCATTTAGCACAACAACTATTCGACATACTAGCTTCAATTTGATGACACTAGGAAGAAAACTCTTTCCTAGTAGTTCTATAACTGAAATAAATCTTATATTTTATTATAAAATTATACATGGGTAAATGTGCTCATTTTGTGCAACCCCATCTGTAGCAAAGAATAGAGCATCATCGCTCTCGTAGTGATCTTTATGCCATTGTTTATTGGGAGTGTGGAATGTTCTGTCGAAAGAGTTGCTCTCTCTCTCTCTCTTGTGTATTTTTGCCCTCTTTTGAATTTTTTCTCTTTTGAATTTAGAAGAATAGCAATTATTTTTATTATTTTTGTTAATGATGAACAGGAGAACTAATGAGTAAAGAAACATTCTAATTGCCAACGCATCTGAATTTTAAAATTCCATCTTCAGAGCTGAAATAAGCGTTGGCAGTTATGATGTTCATTTAATCATTGGTCCTCTTTTTTAAATCAATGAATCTGTGTGTAGAGCACAAAATGACTAATGACGTTTTAGTGCACGGAAGTTGTGTATCACCCTGCGTAGAGCATTAAAATGTTAGAAGATTCTGTTTGTAGAATACCTCTACGCACCATGTAGAAAGATATTAGCACTGGTACATGTGGTAGATGACATCTGTACTGGACATGCGCAGCAATGGTCAACTACTATATATGTGCAGGATCCAATACTGAATTAAAATGTTTGGAAACCCTCCATGAGAACGAAAAAACTATGGTAGAGAACCATGTGCAAGGTCTTGTAGTACTTGAATAAAATGTAGGGAAAGCATCCACTATAACGAAAAAATGTTCAAAAAACTTCGATGCCTCCGATCCAAGCCGTAAACAACCAAGTGGGTGACCCAATACCTAAATAAAATGAATGTAGAGGAAACATCCACAAGATCGAGAAAAAGTGAAATTGAGACCGAAGCGCGCACTGTGGAATGCGTGAGGGCATCAGGACAGCATCACTGCTACTGAAGATAGGAACGTGCAAACCAGAGAATGAATCCTTCTATTGGAAAATATATGAGTAATTAGTCAAGGTTGTGTGTTTGACGCGTCCATTGAAGTCTGTATCCGATGAGAGACTCGATATACTACGTCATCTGAAAGCGTCAAGAGCGTTGTGTTTGTGTGTCGGCTGTGTCTTCCAAACTCTCGCATGTGTTGCGTAGGAGGCTCTATTATTAGGCCTAATTTTCAAAACATTTGTCGTCGTCAGACAGTAGGATGCTTCTAAATCAACTTTCAAATTAGCGCCGTTTTAAGTGTTTGAGTAAAGGGCCGTTTACACTAGGGGACATTTCGGCCGTGAGGCGCGACACGTGTGTACGAGGCTCACCGCTGAGTTTCATTTTTGTGTGTGTTTATACGAAGTTCCCTATTCGCCCCGGTAGTTACCAGGCTCTTGAGTGTCGCGGATTACGAATTCGATCAGAGCGAATGGGAAACTTCGTATAAACACACATAAATATGAGCATGAGTGGTGAGCCTCGTCTACACGTGCCGCGCCTCACGGCCGAAATGGGCCCTAGTGTAAACGGCCCTTAAAGGCACCGCCACACCTTGCAACTTCGAGTACTCCATGCCGCACCGACGAGTTGCCCAGAGCTCTCTCACCGCTCGGGCAGCCACATGAACAAAAGTCCAGCCCTCCTGATTCACGTAGCCAGACGACACCGCACAGCAGAGACAGTGCGAGCCAAGCAGTCATTGAGTACGGTTGTCTCGCTCAAGCGCTCACTGTTGTCTCGCAAGCGTGTTCCGCGAAAGTCCGAGCGCAGCTGCTTTGCAGAGCACATTGTCGTCTGACGTCCTCCTCCTCTCAAAGCTTATATGCAACTGACTGCGTGGAGGGAGTATATTATGGAGGGAGCATTGGCGACTGTGAAGTGAACCAGTTTTTGCGATTTCTCTCATCTCTGTGAGAACCAATAGGGTTCTCGCAACTGTGACGTCAGTTACCTACTAACTACGATGGAGTGCGCACGTGCGCGCTCCATGCTCCTCTAGCTGTTGAGTTAATCGCCCCTGTGCATTTCAACCCAGGTCTTAGTTTTCTCAAGAAATATCTGGGTTTTGATTTTGCGTGAAGGCAAAGTTACCAAATTACGCACTTTTTTCTGGACATAATTCTTCAGCTGATATCTTGAGAGACAAAACTTGATTGTTGAAATTGAAAGCATTTAACAGTCCCAGCAAAGTTCAAAATCTATGAATGAATTTCGGTGTCAAATTTCAGATCGAAAAAAGTCAACTCCAGGGTTTTGTTCACAGAAATGACAAGTTTGGTAACACTGCTTCAGGGCGTCACCTGGGTTTTTTCATAATTTCGCTCAATACTGAAATCTATTTGACCCAAATTAATTAAAAATTCAAAGGAAATGTGAACAATTAATTTACCACAGGCGATACAGAGGTAGAATTTTTCTTAAGTCTAATACAATGGTTAAATTTTGAGTATAGCTACCTGTGAGCCCGAACACGTTCAGCGACTTCTAGGGCATCCTACCATCAACGTTATTCTAGGGTGCACAATAATGTTAAACCTCATTCACTTAACCTAGTTTCGCATTAAACTGGTCAATGAGATAGTTAACTCGATATTGGATGCTGCATTTAAAAAAAAGTTTATACGAGCATAGACTAGACGTTGACAGCATATCAGTCATGGACCAGTCATGAAGGAGACAAGATTTGACTCGGTGATTTTACACGGCTAGTATTATGATAGAAAATGAGACTAAAAATATCTTTTGAATACCTCGTAAGAATTACTTACACGTATCTCCGCAGGGATTGAGTTCCAAGTTTTAGTTCCAACGAAGAGGATACTGTCCTCTCATTATAGCGCAAGGATTTACTACTTTTTCGTGGAGTACTTTCCGTCAAATTGACATCAAAGGCTAGAAGTAAGGCTCAATCGATTGTTCAAATTCAGCCCTGCGCGCTAAGGAAAAAATTCATGTTACCTCTCTTGGGGAACACTAGCTCCAATCCACTATCGGGAGACTACGCAAGAACGCGATAATTTACTTCCTTGTCTGTCAGATCATTCATTCCATATGAAATCAACCTACAAGCCTAAAATTAGGCTAAACCGAAAGCTTGAAACGCCTATTTTAAAGGGCAATAACACAAAAGTGGAAAGAACATTTTGTACATCATCCACGACACAAGAAAATTATTTAAAGACATACAATTGATTGAAGACGCTGCTAATACATAATTCAGGTGATAGCAAATGCTGAATGGGTAAATAATGAAAAAATAATTGCAGAATAACCAAAGCTGATTGACGTTGATATATTTTCAAGAGGAAAATTTACACACGATAATAAATTATTCTTTCGAACAATAAATTTTGTAGGAATGATTAAATAATAAATCAAGATAGAGACTAGCTTTTCAATTTAATATTAAGACTATTTTCCGTAATGGGGTCAAAATAAATCAAACCTCCAGGACTGTAAGTACCAAGATAATTCAAATAGCATTGAATTTCCTACATATTAATACTAAAAACATTGTAGTAAATGATACTAACAGCATGAAATAATTAATCCGTTTGCTAAACAGTATGAGTAAAAGAGGTGCAGTGTAAATCTCTGTTTTGATAAATAACAAAGCGAACCGGTTTCAGCTCAAAAACAGTTGACTAGTTCAGACAGATATGGTATTCACTAGTTTAGAAAGTTAGGTCAACAAACTTACATCATACATATTTGAAAAACAAACATCACTTTTGTCCTGTACAAAAAAGTAAGTAATTAACCGTAAACTGACCTTGGCACAATCGAATGAATGAAATAAGATTATATGAAAACATATGTTTGTTAAAAACCTCCCTATCCACAACAAAGCCGTTCAAAAGAGAGGAAGAATGAAGTAACCCATTGGGGATGGTGATTATGAGGGAACGCGGATTCTATGCACACGGTGTGTTTTTGCACAGAATCCCTTGCACTTAGAAGATTAAGATTAAATATTAAGAAAGGAAATATCAGGAAGGAAATAAAAAGGAATAATGAAGGCTCTATTTAGGACGGTCATTACGGAACGCGGATTCTACATGCACAAGGCGTGTTCCCGCACAGGATCCCCTGCGCAGAGAAACAGCAAGTTTAGAAAGAAGGTTGAAAGAAGGAAAAAAGTCAGGAAGAAAGTGAGGAGCTGCAAAACATGACAGCAGTGAACCGGAAAAAAATGGTCCTTAACAAAACGAAAAGCATACTTTATTTCAGCAAAATGAAGGCCTACCAACCCATCGGATCGGGCTCATACATTATCTCCCGCGAAGCGCTGATTCCCAGGGATTAAACAATTGTATCCTCTTGAGGGCATTCACTTGAGGGGATGAATGAAATAAAAATACGAATGACTCGAATAAGAGTAAGAATAGTAGCGAGTCTACTTGCGCTTCATAATAAGGACCTATTGATTATATTAGTTCGGTGCACGCATAATGGTACATTTTTGCATTTGTGGAAATGAAAATTTGTGCTATGATGAGTTTCTGCACAGAAATCGTGGTGCAAAGTTGAAAGAAGGTTCAAAAGAAGAAAAACACGAAACGAGACAGAGAAGTGCAGAAAGGATACCAGTGAAACGAATGAAAGATAGTCTTCAACTAACAATATTTCACACTAAACACATTTTTTTTCATGGTAATTGGATATATCATTCAAGAATACACATGCTGCATTTTTATTACTGCTTGCAGCCAAATTGCTGAGAAAAACTGATACAAGCAACCCTCCACTTTGGCTACTGATGGGCTTTTCAACATTACCGTTAACTAACAGGGAGAAATCAAGCAGGATGTGATGAATTAGAAGCGTCCCTTCAAAAATATAACTATAAGGAGGATCAATTAGAAGGTCGCCATTGATTTCAATCGAAATGATGACCTATATTTATAATCATGTCTTTTGTGAAATACAGGTCATTGAAAAATTGCAGTAAAAATTGCACATTCTATAGTAAATTTGCTGATGAAATAATGATACCTTAATGTATAAGAAGCACAAAATAAGACTAGATCACTACGGAATTTATCAGGAAACTATGACCCCGAATCTTTGTTCTCAGCCAAGTGCTTGGTCCAATATTTTAATACCAATTAAACAATTAATGCATTTGTATGAGACCATGTGGCCCTTTTCGTGCCGTATACATAACACTCTCTATCATAAACTAAATGCCTACATAACATTGCATCCAATTAGCGGCGGAATAATGAGTTATTACTTAACATTACTTTTACCAAGGATTACCCAACGACTACCCTGTCTCCTTGAACAAAATTTTTATACAGAAGAAACTAATGATGGAATGTATTTCTGCATATTCCTTAAATTTTTTACGAAATATTTCCTTGACGTCCCAATTCTCCATTGTAAATACAATTTTGAATTTTACAAAACATCCTTCAAAAAGAAATAATATGTACACTTTTAACCATGGTTAAAGTAAAGATGAGAGAAATATTTGTTTACCTAAAAAACAGCCTTATAAAACAATAACATCCTAACTTTAACAGTATTTAAATGGTGATCACTGACTCGCGAATGAGTGATATACTGCATGAAATCTAATGTTGCCTAAATTTACAATCCGCTGAAAAGGATTAATTTATTTGACATTTGTCTGCTTGAACTATTTTTCGCGATAACCAATTTAGCAGTCATCATTTTGGCAGCATGCGCAACTCTGCATTCCAAATACTTAGCAGACACGGCTTTGATCAGAAGGCCTATATGATTGCTCAGAGGATCAGTATCCATGGAGTGTTCACGCAAACTTTCGAAGATGGGCATGCCTAGAAGAGACAAAGAGACTAAATTGACTAACTTATTGAAACTTAGGTTTGGAGCAAATGAAGAAATGTTTGCTTTGTACTGCTGTTCTGTAGATAAATAAATAGTAACTACATCTTTGCTGGGATAAATCAGATTCCCTTTTGAAACCAGGTTTAGGAATCTAAAGCATGACTGCTTTTGAAGAGTTTCCGAGCTTACACTAAGGCACTCACAGCATTTTGAACATTTCAATTTCTTAATAATTTGACGAACCACAAATCCACCAACATAAGACACTACATTCTTATAGTAAGTATCATTTGCTGAAAAATGATATTGAACTTCAGTGTCTACATCGAAATCCAATTCAAACTTTGCTTCCGAGTCATCTACCACGATCTTAGTTTCTGTTAGGCTCTCATTTATTCTACGTACGAGATACGAGCTTAAAGGCATTGATGTCGTTTTAGATGCACTGGATACGGTAAGTATTGGGACCTTTTCCAATGGGTAGCAGTTGCCTGTAAGGCTATCGGACAAGTCGTTATGTAGCATCAACCGCTTGTAAGCGGCAGCGAAATGCCTTGCAGTTGGGTTGTTATTGCATGCACCATAAGCTCGAATTTTTCCGACAAAAAGTTCCAGATGGTCCTGACTGAACTTATATGTGCATAAGAAGCTCATTTCAAGATCATTCAACTTGTTGTACAGTGAAAACTTGTTGTACAGTGGCAGACGCAGTGGGAGCAGACGCATGCAAAGAGCATGCAGTGGAAGCCGACGGAATGGGCTCATGGCCTGAATGGATCGGAATGGGATCAGGTATAACTGAAACTTAATAAGAAGGCTCAAATTGTTGATCGTCAAAGAAGCTAGGCACAGCCCCTTCTTTTCGGATGCCTTTCCTGAGACAAGCTGAGAAAGCCCAGTCTTGATCCTTGAAATGATTAGAGCAAACATAAGATGCGTCTGTAACCGGCCTCTTCAATTTATGCCTTCCGATCGCCTCCATCCACTGCTTCTTGGCCGATTCGCTCCTAGGAAACCTTAAAAAGAAATAAATGGATTAGAATAACAAGTGAAGATGAACCGAGAAGTTACAGTACACGGAATTGTTGTTGTTATTACATAATAAAGTTTCAGCTTCCATTTACCACGACAAAGATGTTCCAAGAGAGGAAGGATGAAGGCACCATTTAGTATGGAGTTGAGGGAAAGCGGAATCTATGCACCAGGTGCATAGAAACAGTAAGCTAAGAAAGAATATCAGTAAACCAGAAAAAAATCGAAGAAGAAAGTAGTATGTGCTGAAAAACAGGAGAGCAGTGAACTGAAAATAGATGGTCGGTAACAAAACAAAAACCTATCCTATTTTAAAAAGAAGAGAGCCTACCCAACCTTTAGCTCGGGCCTTCACAACTTGACTCTCTCAAACCCCGTTCCCTGATAACTGAAATGAACTACCTCAAAACTGAAACAGTTCCCTCATTGCACGGCCTTTAGTTTAGGGTACACCATGTTAGGCTCTTTGACTGATTTTGTAAGCAATTCCACTGTTAGTCTTGCTATTCGACATTCGATACTTTTACAATTTTATTAAAATAAAACCAATATAAGCCGTACACGGGTAGAATAATGAAATTGTTTGCTAATATATCTAACAATATATATTTAATACTTACATTAAAGTTTTCGATTAGGGATAGTAACACTAATTTTGCTATGTTAATTTTATAATTGATAAAAAATAAACTGAAATCCATTCGATAGATAAGTGTTTATAATCGTATTGCAACGCAATGTAGATTAGCTATAATAACAACAGGTTATGGAAGTGTTCCCAAACAATCTCTCAAATCAATTCAAAACAAAAATAGTTTCAAAATTATCTTTCTCATCAATAATGGTTCCAAAATTGCGGATAAATTACTGGGGAAAAATCAGGCTTAGTCCGGAGTCTCGAGCCTGGAATCCGATCACACACCTCTATTTTAAGAACGACTTTTCTCAGAGATCGTTTTAAGAAGTTCTAACTCTGAAGACATGCTTTCCTTCTTTCGTTTCCTCACAAAATTAGTTGATTGGAGGTTACCATTAAACAATCAAAACAACTAAAGCACTCCTGCACGCATGGATGAATGACCAACGAAATATAAGTTTTCCTATTATTCATGCATCAAAGAAAAAGAAAGAAAGACATTTTATTTCCAATACAGTACAAACATGAAATGTCAATACGTTGGTTTTTAAGACACCTTAACATTAACATCCTCAACTTATAATAACACATTTGTATCGTAACACCCGTGTAAAAAGTTGAATCAAAAAATGATTGACAGAAAAGGACAACAAAAATGAGTTCCCTTTCTTGCCTAATCTGATTTTGATAGTGTATTTAAATATAAAGTAACTAAGAGAACACAATCCTCGTAACGAGGAATGTGCTCGTACAGGTAGAACATGTGGTCGTACAGGTATAAATGTACATGTGCTTTAATTACTCTACTCCTTATATCTATTCCTCTGCTCAACACATTATTACCGACTGAGGAAAAATTTTATTTTATCTCTTAAAACTGTTCACCAAGGAAAAGCGTGGTCTATTCACTAATTACTGGAAACTGAGAAATGCGTTGAATAAGATTTTCAAGCAAGTTATGGACGGCTCCATTTGTGAACGAGGAGGTGAATTTTGAAATTTATGGGATAAAAGGATTAAATTAATATGTGATGTGAAGACCTGTTTTCTTGAATTTCTGAGAATATGTCAATGCACTTAGAATTCACGTACTAATCTATCAAGTGCTAATTTTCTTCCAAACAGACCTCGAAACACGTATTTGCCGCGTAAGACGTCGGTCCATTTTTGTTCGTGTTATAGGATCCGCCAGTAGTGATATGTAGCTACAACCTTAGTCTTCACATACCCGTTCAACAGAGCTTCATTACAGAGCTTTCATTATGAGATGCTTCTGCCATCATCAGAGCAAATGTATTTATTTATTGATGAAGGCAACCGAAGTACTTCCAACATACATCTTGTTTTAACTAGATATCTTTCTAAGATTGCTTAATCTGTTATGGAAAAATCTTCAAAAACCCTTCATGAAAATTTTTAGAGCAATGAACAATCAAGAGTTTTTCGATTGGTCCGCCTACTTAAATGTCTAAAAATTTTCCCTCTAATATTTGAAATCTATTCACTGATCTCACTTTAGACTTGCTTGTTATAGTATATGCAATAATAATTATTTTCTCCCTTTACCTTAATTTTCCAAAAAGATCCAGAACTGAAATTCCAGTACATATTTTTTATAATCCCGTTTTACCGAAAGAGTTTAAGGTGAACAGATATTACGCCTAAGCAGATTTTTTATAATTTCCAGATTTATATTCAAACCACTCATTCATAACGTACGTCGACTAAACTTACTTGAAGAATGCGAGTCCAGGATTCTTTTCTGCTGCAAGCCCACAAATGCAGCAATACCGAGTGCGAACCATTACGGTAACGCTGTACTCGTACACTTCGGGGAGTCAAGTTTAGTAACGTGAGCAATGTCTTGCTGAACAGCTACAATTGACACAAATTTCTTCGGTAACCTGCTGTCTGTAAAACATTTTTGCAATATAAATGATATGAGCATGCACGAGCTTTCATTATGTTATTCTATGTATAAAATATAACAGCTTAGATATTAGGTTTTAACTTACAATATTTTAATGTACTTCATTTATTTATTCAACGAAATTGGCTGTTTTAATTTTTTCTATACTACCGTATCTTTTAGTAATAAACATCGTTTCTTTCTTATAACTAGTTAAGAGACGAGATGCATACGCTGGATCTTGATGAAGAGCGTTAAATTATTCCCAACTATATTCCTTAACTCATACGGAGCAGACACTGTCTGCCATGGTATAATGGTGGATGCTGATGTTGACGTTTTCTCATCCAACTGTAACCTATCATAGGCTACATTGCCTCACGCCACTATAAGCTGATGCATAAAAGTCAGTTTAGAACGTAATAACTCCGTTCACAACACGCAGTGTTAGAAGTAAAGGCGTTAGGTGGAGTCAATGTCAGCGAAAATTGCATGCAGATGCACTGGTAAATAAGACTTCCCACCAAACAAATATTATCATAAATAGGCACTGGAACTCGTTCAACTGGGAAAGTTCACTTCTATCGGATAAATTACTAGGTGGTCATGTTTTCATTATGGTCATTGAGTTACCATGAGTCAAGAAATAGATACTAGAAAGCAATTGAAAATGACTAAATTTAATACAATGGTATAATCGCCTTATAATATGCTAGATTTTTCATTATAACGTTTTTTCCCTGTTTGATGATAGATTCATACGTCATTGCTAAGTTGGCATCACTGCAGTCCAGTGTCATTATTTCATTCGTTTTCCTCACAAAGTATTCCGATTGCGTCATCTTTCCGCTTTATCGTCGTATGATACCGCAATCAGCATACATGAACAAATAAGTATTCACTGTTTAGCAATCTTTATTTGAACTGAAGTTATTATTGGATTAAATTTAATCTTAAATGATATTTTTCTTCCTTTACAGGCGTAAACTAGTAATATAATGTAGCATTTAGTCTCAGAAATGTCAGCGTGAACGCAAATAGTATACGTATGTACGAACACACAGTGTGCAGGAGAAGCAAACACCGCTCTTTTTGGTTTGGGGGATATAGAATTTTAATTTTTTTCCGCTAAAGTATGTGTTCTGGTGTTGGAAACACAAAAATACTAACCATTTTGTGGAACAAATTTTTATTAAGCTTGAAATTTACTTATTCCATTAATGATAATAGTGCGGTTTCTCGATACGTTTCATCCACGCAAACTCACGAGTCTATCATTTGTCGGTGAGTGTCTGCCTGACGTTTGCCCTCAATCATTTCTTTTGACTAGTGATACGAGTTTTTCAATACTCGTTTGTGTGTGTGTATCATCTAAATGTATTAATTTTAAGATATTTAAAAACCAATGATGGTACTTTTGTACTATCTCTATTGGAAATAAACCGTTTTTCTTTCTTTTTTTCTTTCTTAAGACTATGCCATACACTCTCAGTAGTGTGTGCGTGCACCTGTTGCAGGATCCACGAAATTTTTACTGTGATTGACAGTGAGGTGTATGAAATTATACCCTTGATTAGGTTAGTAAGACTTAATGAATAATTACTGCACAAAATTGTTATCATTTTCGTGTTTTTCACACCAAAATAGATACTTTGGCGAAAAGAAAACATTAAAATTCGATAGGCCCCGAAACAGAAATGATCCGAAAACACGCAAACTGTGAAATTGTTCGTGAATTTTTCAAACATCTTAAAATAGAAGAAAAATGCAAGATTCGTAATGTACGGCGATTTACATGCTAAATTAAAATAGAATTTTCAGCTACTTCTATTGTAAATTTGCAAAAACTTTAAAATTCACCTTCAACTTTATTTAATTGGTTTGATTTTTGTTAGCCTGTCACATACTTTAAGAAATTGAAATTGGGTCGAACTATATAAGTTTTAGTAGTAAAACGATAAGAATTTTATGTCGCTACTGTGTTTAATAATTCATGCTACATAGCTTTCCCTTACTGACCGTATGTGACTCATCAGAAATTCTAAGTAGTAAATTCAGTTCGCGGGCCTGATTAAACGCTGTAATTTAACAGTTAGCTAACGAATTTACCAGGCACCAATAGGCTCTTTATTTGATTATACTTTTACTTTCATTATTTATGATCATTTTTATGATAAAATACGTATTATTGAAAAGTATCGGCCAGATTTTGTCTATACCGATACCAGTAAATAAGACCGATACTGCCGATACCGATACATCACTACAAAATATTCAAGTATTAGTTCACATACATCATTTTATCTCATCAGAGAGTAGTAATGAATAAATGACAAATAATTTAGTATTAAAATGAAGTCAAATCACAATAGGGTTTGAGAAATTAAATACAGATGATGAATAAGGTAATACCTAACAATAAAATTGGTAAGTGAACCGTAAAAATTAAAAACGAAACAAAAACCTAATTTAACAGACTAACAAGAAGTCCGACCTCACCACAAAAAAAAAAACCGTTTATTTCCAAGTTGTCACATGAGATACATATGCCAACATATTGGCTTTTAACAGTTCCTTTAATATAAGACGTCCTAAAACAAAAGATCCATACGATGAGTATTAATTGACAAACCATCCGAGGTGTAAAAATAGATAAGCCATACGAGGCATAATAATCGACAAACTATACGAGGTGTGCTAATAGATAAACTATCAGAGGTGTACAAATAGATAGACCATACGAGGCATATTAATAGACATAATATACGAGGCGTACTATAATAGACAAACCACACGTGGTGTGCTAATAGTCTAACAAAGTTCCATACGAGGAATACTAATTGACAAACCATACGAGGTGTACAAATAGATAAGCCGTACGAGGCATAATAATAGACAAACTATACGAGATGTAATATTAGACAATACTATCATAGGTGTAAAGATAGATAGACCATACGAGGCATATTAATAGAAAAAATATACGAGGCGTACTAATAGACAAACCATACGGGTCGTGCTAATAGTTTAACTCTGTCAAGGGTAGTTGAATGAGAAATGAGAAATATTATCTCTTGGATATTTTATATTCCAAGAGATTCCGGTACAGCGCTTCTTGCCTTTTTCCTACTTCGATAATTTCAACTAAGAACTTGGCAGTTTCGAAGAATTCTTTAGTAGTTTTCGAATTATTTATAAGATCATCGAAGTAGGAAAAATACAAAAAAAAAAAACGCTACACCGTACTAGATTGAAACACCACCGTAAATGACAATCAAGTATTGAGAAAAAAAAAGATAGTCTCGAAATAATTTGTAAAGAACATCGCGCAACACAGCACGCACATCTAGAAATGCGTAAACAAACTTACACTCAAAATTGAAATGCATGGCTTGTTCGGCATACAAATATAGAGATAATTTTTGCACGAGTGCTTTATTGCCTTTGTCTGTTTATACTTTTTAATTTCTTCTGTTCACAGAAATGCCCTTCGGGGTCGTGATAGATCGATTTATAAATCGTTAAGCAAGCGCTATCAATTTGTTTATTTCTGAAATTTGGTGCAGTGTTAACTGATCGCAGAGCTGTTGGTAAAATGTAATGTGTCTTGAGGTTTTGCTTTTTATGCAAAAAGTAGAAATAGAAACAGATATATGTACATGTGCGCATATATGTGTGCGAAACGTGTGCATGTTTACACTGATACATAGACATTTATGTTTGCGTGCGCACACGTACATACTCACGCACACATCAACACACATATTCATATATATACGTATTGAAAATGAATATAAGAAAAATGCTAATAGACATGAAAAATAATCTTACTCTTTCAATATTTAAAATGACAGCCCAAGCTCTGATGAATCGTAAGAAATAACATACTAAGGTCAACAAAATCCTGTGTGAGCGGTCAGCGTTCATGCTCCTAACACATGTTAAATGCATTTATTTATTATCTCATTTCGATTCAGCATGCCCATTCGTTATATTAAGACAATCAGCTCCACAGTCACCTTTTAACCTAATTTAATCGCCTTTGCCAAAGTTAGATGACGGCTTTAAAAGTTGAAATACCTTCTAGCCTGAACAAGTAATGAATGCAACAAAAGAGGAACAAAGCGGAAGTAATTGAATACTTCTAAAGCGACATATGAAAGTTCAACTCATTATATTTACATCACTCTTGTTATCAAATGGGAAGAATAATAATGGGACTGTACCTATACGCACGAACTCGATCATCACTCAAGATTCCTCGTAGATACCATGTCAGGCAAAATTATCTGACCCGTATCTAGGTCTAATAATATGCAAATGAAGTAAAGCAACAAAAAAGTGTTTTCAGTTTCAAAAGTGTTTTCGGTTTTAATGCAATTCTGTTCCCATATATTTTAAAAATTAAATCAATCAAAATATCAAAAGGGATCCATTATTTTCCTCGCACAGTCAAAGGCGTTCACGATAGTTGTCTAGATTTACCTACAAATGTGTCGTATGATTTTGCCTAACCCTGTACAAAAACAAGGTTATGAAAATAAATGGAAAAGGTGTTCCATGGAAAACAGTAATTGGATATGGACTATGGCATTCACTTTGCCGAAAATTTAGTTTCTAACTTATACAGAAAGAAAGTCGATATTATGCTAAACTTAGGCTGAACGTAACTTATCGATTTGAGATTCTTAGATTTCGAAAGATAATAAATTGTCTTTCCTCACTTGGGGAGACTTGATAATATCAGAATTCCTAACAATGACACACCAACAGTTTAAAACAATAAATATTACAGGCCCTGAAGAAAAAGATAAATATCACAGAGCGATTTTCACGCACACCTCACGCTAAGATTTCTCTTGCAACACTAATGTTGCTTTGGAAAATCGGAGGTGGAGTCGTACAGGAGGTTAGGTTCAAGCGTCTGTGATTGGCTGTGAGGTAGCCACGTATGGGGCCGTGGTTTCACCCCAGTCTCTCAACTTTTGCAGCCAAATTGAGCCCGATCGAAGTGCGCTATGCTCCCTCCATATATCCTAGCTCCATGACTGACTGCCGCGCTTTGTCACGCGCTCATCCAAAAGCTCGTTAAGCTGGGGGTACATTGACACTCGCATTGGAAGCTCACAACCATCGGGCGCGGGCAAGTGCTCGCAGCGAAAGGGCAGCGATCGTTCACATTGGCACAGCGCTAGCAGGCAGCTGAAGTGTCAAAGTCGGCGGGCAGACTGGCAGAGTGTGTTGCTCACACTGCTCAGTTGCAATCCAGACGCTACGTTGGGAGGTACTGCGCTCCGCGCTCTAGTACTTCTCGCCAGGAGCGGCTGATGCGTATAGAATAGCGCTAATAATTTATTTCGTACGTCATTGATTGCACGTTCTTCAATGTTCTTGTTTTTGCTGATTTTTGTTGCGCATATGCAGCATAAAATATGAAGGCTTCGGCAAGAATTATGCTAGTAAAACCATATGTAGAAACACTCGATGCATATATGCTACACTCTATGCATAATTGTGGAAGCGCATATTACATGCTAAGCAGAAATATGTATCCATATAAATGCTTCACTTGAATAGCTCCAAATTTATATTTTTTGTGAGGAAAATTGTACAGAAACAATGATGCAGGATACAGTGTACTTCTTCATACACGGAAAAAATAATTTCTTTCATGATTTTCTATTAATAATTAAGTGTATACAATTCTCAACTAATTTTTATAACTTATCTGAACATAAATATTTTGAAACAGAAATAATTCTAATCTGAACGAGTCAAGGACGATGATAACGAACGAAAAAAAAAGTAATCTAATCCAAGGCTGGTTCTGAACTATATATTTTTTCATGAATGCAAGGAACATTTCTTAATCCTTCTTTTATACGAGGAATATATTTTAGCATCAAATTCGAGGGTTGCTCTTGATAATTGCGTGGTAGTTGAGATTTTTAAAAACAAATCTTCTACGATTATCTGCCAGCCAAGTTTTACACTGCGAAAACTTCCACTCGACATCGCAAGAAACAAGTGGAGCAAAAGTGAAGCAAGTTAGTTCGAATATTCCTTTATGGATTCATCCATTGCGTCAGAGATCTCACGAGTCAAAATTGAGTTGATTGTTTTTATCTTTTCAAAACCTTTGTTTATCACCAAAATGCAATTTAACTCTTCTTAATACCTTGTATCATATCTGTTCTTCAATGTTTCCTCTACGATATCCATTAATTTTATTGCTCTCGAAGTAAGAAGTCCCTGTGCTGTTATGCAAGAGCAATAATAATTATTCATATCCTTCGATAACAATAATTTGATAAAGTGTGCACTAAGCCCAACAAAGTTCTGCGTGATAATATTCAGAAACTAAAACCTTGTACCACGCAAAACTTCTCTAACGTGTTCTGAGTGAAAAAAAGTTTTATATATCACCTGTTTCTCGCAATAAATGCGATAGAGAAATTCTTCCTGGGTTTGAAAATCTTCAAATTCCTTGAAGTATTCTAAATATGATGCTCCTTGTTCACCTTCGGCATGATTGTAGATCACTTTTAGCCGCACTAATCTCAAATACACTTCATAAGGAACTATATCTAAAAAAAACTTGAGCTAATTCCCGCAAAATTAAAGTAAACTTTCGAAGTAGCTGTAGCAACTTACAATTATTATTGATTTACGAAAAATTTCAATTTACAAAATTGATCCAGTTATTCAAAAAGAATTAAATAAAACTGGATGAAAAAAAATATATAATTTAAAAGTAATGGGAAGGTTTTACTAGGTTTCAGTTTACTGCCACTTACAGTTAATCATGCATGTTCGTCATATTTTATGCTGTTCCGAGGAAAATATGCGATATGCTCACACTGCATATTTACTTGCGGGCATATTTTATGCTATCTAAAATATACTCAAAAGCATATATTTGCAATATGTTCAATGTCACATCCCTACTGATGACATGCTGCAGGCTACGGCTCATCTGTAGATGGAGTGATTGACGGGCAGGCGGCGGCAAAGAATGGCTAGGGAGAATGTCCAAGTGAACCTCACTTTGCCCGCCTGCTAGCCCGGCAACAGTGTATGTGCCCGTCGAAGTGACACTCAGAGTGTTGAAAAGAGTGTCAATGTATCCCCAGCTTTAAGCCGCAGCGGTTGTTCTGCGACACGAACAAAGTTACAAGTAGCATTGACATAGGGCAAGGTGTGGCACGGGCTTAACACTTCGACTGCAACGTGCGCCACCGGTGGCTACCGAGGAGATTTTCTCAATGCTGTGACCGACCAGTAGTCACAAATTCAGTTTTCATAAATACTTAATCAAAGCTAAATGGAGGCACGATGCAGTTAATGTTTGCTATTTGCAACATTACTAACTACAAATGACTTAGAATTAGAGTTGAAGACTTAACTTCAGTTTAACCGATTGCGGTCAAAATCTTAACCCTTTGAGTACGGCAATTCAAATGGTTCAGGAAAAATTTCTTAGGAAAAAAGTTGCAAGTACCTTAAAATATCAGTGAAATTATCCTAGTGTTTTTTTTTCGCTTAAGCAAGCGCCTAATTATTTTAATTAAAAATCATGAATCTTTTAAGCTTTTAGCTTTGCGAGAGAAGCTTTCGACATTGAAAATAAAGCTTTTGAATCTACAAAGAAATCATAAATTATTTATAAGTTTTTGCCCGAACTTCGGAAATAAACGAAGACTAGAAAAAACTAACTCAAGATAAATAGAAAGGTTATTGAATGTGTTGCTCGGACCCTGTAGCGTGAACCTAGGAAGCCATCAATGGTAATTCATGAAGCAGGCCTCTGGAATGTCTAAAAAAGTTTTATGAATGCTTTTAATCTCCCTAATTTTGTCATTTACTTCAAAATATTCCTTTACTAGTTAAACTACTTGTTGGGAAAGATTTAATTTTGGAAATTTAACTAATTTATGTCCTTTTTTGTAATTGTGTGTTATAAATTTTGGTGCTCACTCAATGCTTACCTAAAATTTTGTTCGGTAAAATGTCTTTGCAAATCCCAGCGGCACAGAAGGGGTCTCTTCACCAAATGTTTGGTTAAAATAAATGTTAGGGGTAGGCGACCATTAGATGTGTGTTGTTTCAGGCGAGGTGGGTAGATTACGCTATCAAGAATTTGACGGTGTAAGCAGTCCTCTAGGCCTCGGCAGAACCGCCTGTTGTGAGGGTTAATTGCACAGGCCTCGAAACTACAAACACAGTGGTCGACAGATTTAAGGGTCCAAACACTTGAGCATGAGAACCCTTAGAGCGATACAGTTTCCACGAGAAGTGTTGTCAAAAAAAAAAAAAATACAGGGGAAAGATGTAGAAGGGCCAACGGCTCTCAGCGAGAATCCCGGGAAACCTCATAAGGGCGGAGTCAGAAGTTCACGCCGAAAGACTCTAAGCCAATACAAACGACCCTGAATACCCTTTCAAAAGTCGATTGGTCGATACGGAAAAGGAGAGAACCGCGCTCTTGAGCACAGCGTCATTACTGAGGGAGTGAATTCAGTCTGCGTCGACGGGCGTCGTGAGAAGTGCGTTTCTTTTATCAAGTGCAATACTGGAAATATAATTTTAAAAAAATGAGCAATACGTAGTTAATTTGGTAAAATCGTTTTTGGGGAATTTGCTAATCCAAAATTTTCTCTTTCCATTTTTGCAGAGAAGAAATCTCACACAAGACCACTGTGGATGAGATGTAGAAAGTTATAAGAAAGTTTAAACGTCGATGGGCCGGGTAAGACTCATGTTACTCATTCGCGATAAATGCTGTTAAAAGGATGTATACATATGATGATAAATTTGCGCCGTTCAATTAAATATGGCAAGAAAATATTGTGAATATGAGTGAGGTAGATGTAATACAAAATTAATGCCCCTTTATTGAATGAAAGATGAATATATTTGAGGAAACGTGATTGACGCTATAATGAGTAACAAGTCATAATTCAAATTTCAGGTGGGAAGGTAAAACTGGATTAACTGGATTAACTGGATTAAACGTACTACAAGGCAAGAAGATTCTCGGGAGTGCCGGGATCAGCATTTCGCAACAGACTTTCTGTGTACTGTGCACAAGACAGAAATTTGAACTGAAGTTGTTAGTAAAGGAACAATTCTGTGGTTTGAAGTGAGACCACCTTCTGTGCTGCGGGAACGCAAATGTTGGCAGGCCTCATTTGTGGCATTTTATGTAGGAGCAATATATGGGGAAGCTGGCCAGCGGTAGCACTTATTGTCATTCTGTTATGTAAGCTGTTAACACATGAAATTTCTAGAATTCCGTTACTCAATCTACACCAGTTCTAATGCCGTACATTGCGTGTGCTTATCGGTATTCTGTATGATGTATTGCCGTAAATTATAAATTAAGTGAATTTTCACGTGTATAAAATACCCCCCAAATTTAGTAGCAAGCAGCCCTCATCATAATTGATGCGCTCTGGAAACGCGCATTGAGTAAGTCGAGTTCCACGTACATCGGTGAGTACTGCCCAATTTTAGTATACACATTTTGTAGTAGTGTTGATTTGTTTGGGCTTGCCCATAAATTTTCCTTGTGGTTCCTGTGCATTTCATTGAGGTATGCCAACCCCTCAAGCGAGCATTGGTCTTCTCATTAGTGTAAATTAATGAGAGACGAGGCGGACAGCCTTCTCGTGACATACTTTAAAATTGTGTTCGATACCCTAAACTGGAAGCACTAGCCATCTCGGACACTAGAGTCCCGTCAGTACTCAAAGGGTTAATTCGGCCTCTTCAGGTGCTGAGAAAAGCACTAAAAAATCGTCTGTGGAAACTTAACGCCGTAAATTTTTTAATAATATGGCCTTTCCAGATCCTGAGAAGCATGCTTCTGTTCGAGTGGAAAATTAACGCCGCAAATTTTTCGACTATTTCGGCCTCTTGACGTCTTGAGAAAAACATTCGAATATGTCATAGCCGTACAGCTGGCAGCGTGCTTCAGTTTGGAAACTTAGTGCCCAAAAATTTTTTTATTACGAATTCGGCCTATCCAGGCCCCGAAAAAAATTCGACATTGTCACAGCTGCACCGTGCTTCTGTTTGAAAACTTCACGCCTTAAAATGTTTGATTACTTCGGCCTGTTGAGGTGCTGAGAAGCATGCTTCTGTTTGAAAGTTTAACGCCTTGACACGTACGTTCACTGCGTTTCCGGTGTTGTTTACGATTGGTTTGGTTAGGTTGTAAGGTGTAGAATTGGGAAATCAACTTTTCTACTCAAATACATTTTGATCCATCCTGAGAAATGTGAAAATGCAAATGCACGATAACATTTCACCTAGTATGATAACAGTTATTTTTCAAAAAGATCACGAGTCAGCTGAAATGTAATTCATTTATACCGGTACGCGAAAGAACAGTTTACCTAATGGTACACCTGTGGCCCAATACGCAGGGAACGTGTTAAAATCTATACTATAATAAGAGCCGCGTCCGTCCGTCCGTCCGTCCGAAGCAAGCCTACAGTGTGTGATGAGCGTATCTGTGATACAAGCTCCAGCCCTATATATATATGACGGGCCGTGTTCACGAGGCCTCATCAACTCTCGAGAGATTGTATTTTTAATTTCCCTCGGCCTTTCTCTCATTTCGCCCTCTTTTTTATTTCAAATAAAGGGGGGTGGACTACATAGTGTTTGACTAATTCGGCGTTTTGAGGAGGTCGTGAGGCAGCTTGAGACAGATGATGCAAGCAAGGAAGGCCTCGTGCCCAGTGTCACGTCCGGCGCGGGGTGTGGCGGTGGTGCGCCGCTGCGGCTTCCATTGGGGACCCTCGAATTGCTGCCTATGATGGACAGCTTTCTTATCGACGTCGGGCGGCGGACTTTTTCTTCTTAATAATTAAGGAGCGGACTTGAAATTTTCTGTCCAACTGGAAACTCGTAGCTGCGGACCTTTCTCGGAATGGGCCTTTGTTAGCCTAGGCTGATGTACTGGCGCTGTGGTCATAATTCTTGTGTTTACATTCTACTCTGATGTAGTTTGTGATGAATTCTGTATTTATTTTCTGATATAAGGTTGATTCAAGTGAGCCATTCTGTGCAAATTTAGTATTATTTCTTGAACATGTCGGAGCTTCGACGTCGACTGAACACACTCACCTCTGTTACGATAGAGCTGTGATCTCTCTTCGCATCCATTTCTTGGTGATGTCTCCTCAGTTGTTTTCCGGTCTGAAAATATCATCAATATTCGACGAAATAAATTACGTGCATAAATGTTGCTGGGCTACGCGATATGGCTGCTTAATGATATGAATCGCCACTAATAATTATTATAACCACTCCCTAAAGTTTATGTTCTTGTGTTGGACGTGGTTTTTTGAGGCGTGTTTAGTGTAGATTTTGTGGGTAACACTACTGGAAAATATTTGGAGTGTCCCGTGAAGGATGTAAGCATTGTTGTACGTCATAGCGAGAAGGTCGAGGCCTGTTGCGTGGAGGGAGATCGTTTCTGCACTGCATTTCTGGTGGAAGGAACGAGGCTTGATGGCGTATACCCTCGTCAGCTTACCTTAAGTACTCAAATTCATCCGTGAGAATTTCGAAGGACCCACATCAGATTCCTGCTGCAGCACATTGCCCAATTTCTGTTCCCTCCTGTAAACTGACTGGTGTGCCGTGCAACCGACTTCCGAAACGAGGCTTGATGGTGTCTGCACTCGTCAACCACCTTTAAGCACTCGACTTCATGCGTGAGAATTTTGAAGGATCCACATCAGACTCCCGCTCTCACTCCGAGCGGACTGGTGTGCCGTGCAACCGACTTTCGACCGTCGTGCTGCCATCCTCTTGCCTTCATCTGACAGCGTGCCACTCAATGCCACTTTTGAAGCGCCCTGTTTATTATTCTCGTGAAGTCTGTTCTATCCGTGATTAGGCGCGCCGCAGTGCAAAGTAAAAAACAATGGGCTTTTCTTGCCAATCGTCTTGGTCTTTTGTGAGAAGGGCGCACCTCTTGTAGCAGTGTAATCGAACTTCTGATTTCGATCGCCTTTGTTCATTCAAACTGCGCAGCAGTGGACGTCTTTTTTTCAGGAACGGGTGGCTTCGTTACAAAGAAGAGAATCAGGTTGATTTTTAGAGAGCCGCAAACTACAGATTAATGTTTTATATTAAAATTTTACTGTGAGAACCAGCCACTGTGCAGGATTTTGTCAAATGTTGAGTGTTTAATTTTCATTTGAAACTACCTTAACTTGACAGTTATGGCCAAAAAATGGCACACATATGGCTTTTTTGATCACAATATACGTTTGGCACCGAGCATGATGCATGAGCATATTGGAATTTCGTCAGAGTTCTGATGTTCTACTATACGCTCACAAATAAATCTTGGATAAGTAGACTGTGGGAGTGTATTTATTTATGTGCGTCGTGTCTTTAAGTAAGGCTGCGTGCACACTATTCATTTTGTGAACTTTTGATACGCATAAATTGATACTTGCTCGTAAAATTAAGTATAACTTATTTCCTAATGATTATGAAAAAACCGAGAATTTATGTCTAGTGAGGCACATCTAGCTTTGAAGCTGTGCTCTAAACCTTGTATGGCGTTCTCCACCACATTTGCAAATGCGAACTCTTTATTTGTTGATGGTCTGTCACCAAAATATTTCTTCTGGTAATGTTATGGCCGGTGAACAATGGAGATTCATCTACAGCACGTAACTTGCTCACACACCTACATTGTTCCGTCTTTGAGCCGTGTCACTGCTGCGTTATGACGCATGTGCCAGCCCTCTAAAGTAGTTATTTACCTCCTCAAGGGCATACAACTGTTGTTACTACGGGAATTAGCACTCCCAGGGGGGAAATGTCAAGTCCCGAGAGTATGGTAGGTCTTTTTGCTGAAATGGAGTGTTTTTTTTTGTTGAGGATCATTTTTTTCGGTTCATTATTATACTTTTTTTGAAGCATCTCTGAATTTATTCTTCAATTTTCATCTTGTTTCATATGCTTCTTTCTTAACGTAACTTACTGTGACTGTGCGCAGGGGATTTTGTGCGGCAACACACCTTGTGCATAGATTCTGCGTTCCCTGAACTCCGTACTAAATGGTTCCTTCATCCTTCCTCTCTTATAACATCTTTGCTGTGGTAAGGGAGGCTGAAACTAGCTTATAATCAATCAGTCACACTTGTTTACAGTGGAGACAATGACCCGAAAAATGTGAGAGAATTAGCGCAGGTGCCAAAAGATTCCGTGAGAAAAAGACTTTTTCCGCGCAGATAACGTTTAAATTTTTTTAATTGTGATCCTTTGGTATGAGAGTGTATATTTTACAATTATTTTGAAAGCTTAGTTGAAAATATGAAAGAAACTGCGTAAATACTCGTATTTTGGTATAGAAATATTAAGGTAAAAACTCAATTTGTCGATGGATAATCGCTCAATTTCAAGGCAAAATGGGATGTTCCATTTAATTTGTTGTACGGGTTCACTGGCAAATATTGGAGTTTGACGCCCGTTTGCCTGACAGTTAATTAGCCAGCGTCCGCCTCGTGGCTCGCGCCCTGTCATGTGCTTCTTGGCTTGCGTGTGCCTTGTTGTACTCTTATGCGTTACAAGCTGCTTTCTCTTCTAACTCTGAGATTAATAGACGTTTCCTTTTCTTTCCAAGTTAGTTATACCCTTCTAAATATATTATAAGATTAAAAGACGTTTGCTCTTCGTTTTAAATTGCTTATTCCCTTCAAACTCTAAGATGAAAAGACATTTACCGTTTTTTCTCATACTGATAATGTTGTATAATGTCCGTCATGTTCAGTCATGTTGATGTGAAGCCAATGTGAACGTTTTTTTCTGAGCTCCTTAATTGGCCTCTTTACAAGGCATTGAAGTCGTAACTCGACACCAAGCTTGTGTGCTGACTTGACACGCTTGTTTAGGTTGTCATTCCGGCATTCCCTGGATCGCGTAATTGCTAATTTGCAAACGCCTCCCAGCGGGTCTAGCAACTGCCACAGTGCCATCTTTGTTTCTAGAATTTACATGCATTTTTTAGGGATATTTACGTATGCTGAAATGACTCGAGAAGTTGGTGTGTCCAACATGTTTGCTTTAGTTCCGAATATTAAATTAGTTGCTTGTAATCAGCGGAGCATCATGTTTTGTTAGTAACAAGCTGGTGCTTTAGCCCACACGTGCTTTTTTGGGTGTGGGGAATACAGAGCGAGCAAGATCAAAGATCCGATTCCAAAGTGTGGTCCGCATTTCTAGAATTTACCTGGGCTGAAGCGAGCATTTCAAAATTTATAAAACTTTGTTGAGGATCAATTTTTCCTTTACAGTTTCAGAATATGCATATTATATTCTGAAAACATGGTTTTATTTTCAGATTCAGTTTCGAAACATTCAATACTTTTTCCGAACGTGATTTTGTTTTCAAAGGTTCGTTCATACCTCATTAGCCCCCCTCAAAAGGTTACAGCTGTTGTAGCTGTAAGAAATGACGATCCTATGGGGAAGATGTTAAATCCCGTGCTGAAGGTTATGTATGCCTTTAGTTAGAAAGGATTTTTTTTGTTTGTGACATATCGTCTCTTTTGGTTCATTGCTGTCCTTTTTTTTCAGCATCTCTTACTGTCTATTTCAGCTTTGATTTGAATCATGATCTTCGATGAATCTTGCTTATTTACTTTGCGCGGGGTGTTGGGACACACCTTCTGCATGTATTCCCTGTTCTTTCAAATGACAATAAATGGTATCTTTCTCTTTCCTCTCTTTGAAACGAACAACTTTGTTGTGGTTAGGGAAGCTTAAACTAACTGGTGTAATCTAATTAAAATTATAGCTAAAATTGACGGCTACATCGCTAGGATTTGCTGCGCTCTCGAAACTAAAGCTTAGTACGCGCATTGATGCTCGCTACAAAGAGCATTTCAGCTAACACTTGTTCAATTTTATAATAAATGTTAGAAAATGTTTGCTAAATGTCGTACAGACGAAAGGCATAAGCTGTTGTAGATGCGGATTGCATCCAATTTTTCCTGCTGTACGAATTATTCTGTATATGCATCTCATTTGCATGTTTTTTCGTTTTAATTTTATGTTTCCTTTTGATAAGCGTTATTGTTCCTTTTATTTACGTAATATTGTATTGCAAGGCTCCGCATGATTCGAGCTATAAATTTTAAGAAGTATGTTCTGTTGTGAATAGTTAATGTGTCGACAGGTGAATAATTTCATCGGTCTCCATATCTTTAGGCGGTTCAATCCTGCTCATATTCGTGCGAGACTCTCGCTTTACAGACACCCTGTACTTTTTTTATCACTCGGAACACAACATTATTCTATTATGGCCTCGAAATTCTCAAGTATCTTCATGAAATTTAATTCCATTGTGTTATGCGTCAAATAGTTTTATCATTTATTATCGGATAGAATGAAGCTTTAATTCAACTGTTGCCTCGGGATCCCCAGATCTCTTCGTAGAATTTTTTGGCCCAAGTCTCTCGCGAATTTTATTTCATTGCGCATTGCGTGCAATTGTAGCTGAGCAGTGGTCGCGTGACCGAGCCCTGCATTGAAACCTGAGCAGAACTTCATTGGGGGCCGAACAACGTCGATTTCTATTCAAGAGGATGCTTGATTAAATCGCGCATCATGCCCCGGCTGTACTGGCAGCTTGGATCCAGCAGCTTTCCGTACTGATTTGATATTCGCCCTGGTGTTTATTAGTGTTCAACATTTGACTGCGGTGGGTAAAATTGAATTCAACTAAAATTTAAAGTCAGTTGTAGTCAGCAATGTTGAAAATACCAAACAGTATCTGGATCGTACCTTCATTTTGTTTTGATTAAGTGTTTATGAAAATAGAGTTCAGGGCTACTGGTCGGTCAGCAGCATTATGAAAATCACCTCTATGTACCACCGGTGGCGCACGTCGCAGTCAAAGTGTTAACTCTCCCTCTAGTAACACTTCATCTCCATGTTAAATGAATCGCAACTATCTCAGTTTTTCATGCTCAATATGTGAAAACATACTGCTACAGTACTACAGTCAACTCTAGAACGAACACTCCTAATTATTTCCGTTAAATTCGTCAGTTTTATACTCGAGTTCGCTTGTTGAAATTACCCCTGATAGCCTATGAAATTATATCAAACTAGCCTCTATCTACGTGTATTATTAGTGCTGAATTTTCCATAAACTACACTCTATTATTAAATGTGACACCAATTTCTATGACTCCCAACTGCACTTCATCTTCTCGCATTGCTCTAGTTATGATTTTTTTTAATATCTAGTCATGAGCTTTCATTCAACCGCTCTCGCTTTTCATAATACACTTACCAGCAACAGCTCTCGCTATTCCTAATTTTATCCGTACTATAAACTGCACCTTTTAATGTCCTATAAACTATACCTCTCGCTATTCCTGATTGTATACGTACTATAAACTACACCTTAGTGTACTATAAGCTATGCCCCTCGCATATTCCTAGTTGTATGCAAACTATGAACTACACCTCTTAGTGTACTCTAAGCTATACCCCTCGCATATTCCTAATTGTATGCAAACTATAAACTACACCTCTTAGTGTGCTATAAGCTATACCCCTCACATATTCCTAATTGTATGCAAACTATGAACTACACCTCTTAGTGTACTATGAGCTATGCCCCTCGCATATTCCTAATTGTATGCAAACTATGAACTACACCTCTTATTGTACTATAAGCTATACCCCTCGCATATTCCTAATTGTATGAAATTATAAACTACACCTTTTAGTGTACTATAATCTACACTTCTCGCTATTCCTAATTGTATACGTACTATCTACTACACCTCTTAGTGTTCACATTATACCTACCAGCTACAGCTCTTAGCATTCTTACTTGACACCCTGCAATCAAAAGTGCTGCTCTGTATTGGTGTTCAGTTCACTGCCGCGACTCCAGTCCCAGTCGACCCAGTCTTGTGTTTTTGTTGTCAATCTATATGGCAACTCTGCCAGCTGATATTGTGTATCGATCGTATTGAGTTATTCCTCCCATGGAGAAGGGCAAGACGGAGTCTAATTATTTACTGTTAAAGTACAATTTTAATTTTAATGAAGGTAAAGTGTGTCACAGAATTGTTCACGCAATTGCTTCATGCCATGCTGCAAGTTAGCTAAATTCGTTGCAAAATCAGGGTTATGACGCTCAATATTTGTACGGCACATTTGTGAACATTGCACCCCTCAGGGGGATACAGATATTGTATCTATGGGAATTAGCGCTCCCAGGGGAAAAATATGAGGGCCCGAGCTGAGAGTTAGGTAGGCCTTCTTTTTGTTGAAATAAAATGTTTTTGTTATGTTAAGGACCACCTTTTTTCGGTTTACTACTGTCCTGTTTTTCAGCACCTCTGACTTTCTTCTTCAAATTTTATCTTGTTTCGTGAACTTCTTTCTCAACTTTACTGTTTCTATGCCCCTTCTGCATAGATTCCTCATTCTCTTATCTCCATACTAAATGGTGCCTTCCTCCTTCCTCTCTTCGATACGCTCTTTTTTGTAGCGGTTAGGGAGGCTTAAACTAACTTATAATCTAATCTAATCTTGTGAACATTGCAAAGTTGCATGCTTGCTCGTGTAAATTTAATGAGGACCCGACGGTTAAAAGGTGTAATTTTATTGATTAAACGTAGAAGTTTCAATAACTATATTGATGATGTATCTTTGTTGTTTACTACCCTCTCTATTACACAAAGTTGCTATGTTGAATTTAATATTCTGATTGATTTTTACAATTGCGTAATGAAACGTAATGAAATATTGCAAAGAAAATGAATTTATTTTCAATTTAAAAAATCACCATTCATTGATTTGCCAACGAGAACAAAAAATAATAAAACGCAGTGTGACTACCGACTTTCGAAGGAACATCACTATTTACTTCAAACATTTCATCAAATCATTGCTTCCTATTCACCATCCCTTTGTCGTTCAACGAACTTTTTTTCTAACTAACGTGTGGTGCATACCATTTTCTTGCTTCGTTAGCGCCTTGTGATGTGCTTCCTCTCTCATTAAGACAAGACTAGAAGCCATTTCTGGTATCTCAGTCGTATCCCTCAGAGTTGGAGTTTTTGCGCGACGGTAGCGTTGCTACGAGACTCGCCCGTCTTACCCTCGCAGAACACGACAGAATTTGGCAGGAGGCCTGCCAGCAAGTGGGCTCGGCGCCCTCTCTACGATACCTGGTGACGTCATTCTGTTGGGCGGCGTGCGCGGTGTCTACTTGCTGCGTTCCCTTGCTTTTGGGCTCTGAAATGAACCTCCACTCAGGAGGATACTACAATTGTATCTATGGGAATTAGCGCTCCCAGGGGAATTATGGGAGGTCCCTAGCTCAGAGTTAGGTAGGTCTTCTTTTTACTGAAATAAAATGGTTACTTTTATACATGTTAAGGATCACCTTTTTTCATTTCACTGCTGTCCTGTTTTTCAGCACCTACTGCTTTTTATGCCCCTTTTTCATAGATTTCGGCTTCCCTGATTTTCATTTTAAATGGTTCTTTTCTCCTTCCTCTCTTCGATACACTTTTTTGTAGCGGTTAGAGAGGCTTAAACTAACATATAATATATTCTAATCTGTTCACAGTAATATCCTTGTGAGATCAATACATTGTGAATCGTATGGAATTGACGTAAGAGAAGCACTGCTTTTACGCTCTGAAGGGGAGCAGAAGAGGGTGCGAGTTTTTTTTTGTGTGCGAGTGAGTTAAGTGCAACTGAAGTGAGGACTGCGACCTGTAGTGAGGGGTTGGTGGGGTAAATTTAGGGGAGCCTGAAATAGGCGCAAGAGATGCCGAGTTTTTCTGACGCTCTCGAAGTGTAGGCGAGATCCTACGTTGGGAGCACCCACGATGCTATCTTCTTTTTGGACCGAAGCTCGGTTTTTCTTTTTGTCTGGCTTGTGTTGTTTTTCAGGGTTTGCTCCTTGCACTGAAAGAAATAATGGCCCTATTTTGAAGCACCCAGGTGCCTCTGACGTCTTGTCCCAAAACCGAGTCACGAAGGTGCTTCATTAATGAGACACTTGAGATTTGGAGGCATGCCAGTGTCTCCAGACCCGATTCAGAGACGTTCCAGTGTCTCATTAAATACGCTCCAGTGTCTCATCGATGAGACGCTAAGGCATCAGTTTGAGGCACTTTTAACTGGTGTCTCATTTAGAACTCTACGGTTATTGACCGTAGCATTTCACTACTAGTAGTAGTAGTCATACTAGTAGTAGTAGTAGAAGAAGTAGTAGTAGTAGTAGTAGAGGGCTTGCTGCTGACGCTACTACTACTACTACTACTACTACTACTACTACTACTACTACTACTACTACTTCTACTCTACTACTACTACTACTCTACTACTACTAATGCAATGCATTACATTACCTTGCATGGTTGACGCTCGTATAGCCTGCAGTTTCACCGTCAATTAGAAACGCTCTCGAAGTTAGGGAGGAATGAAAAGCTGTTACACAAGAACATCTATGAATACATTTTTTTTAAATAATAAACTGAGAATGGCTCTCAGTCCCCCCATAGCTTATTTGTTTTATTCTAATAAATTTAAAGTAAGTTTTAAATGAGGATAGGAAACGTAATGCCTTATAAAATAGGCAAGAATTAATTAAATCACAAATAAGCAATGGTATTACTAACTAAACTCATGTTATAAAAATGAGTTAAGCAGAGGGTATCATCCCGACCAAGGGACTCATTGTTGCTGAGTTGAGAAGGGTGAATGAGAAAAATAAATCCAAGCACAAAATATTATAAAAACCTCCATTAAAAATCAAATGAAACAGTGCAAAAAACAAGTTAACTTTTGAAAATATAATAAATCATTGTTGCTGAGTTGAGAAGGGTGAATGAGAAAAATAAATCCAAGCACAAAATATAATACAAACTTCCATTAAAAATCAAATGAAACTGCAAAAAAAAAAAAGTTAACTATTGAAAAAATAATAAATCATTGTTGCTGAGTTGAGAAGGGTGAATGAGAAAAATAAATCCAAGCACAAAATATAATAAAAACCTCCATTAAAAATCAAATGAAACAGTGCAAAAAACAAGTTAACTTTTGAAAATATAATAAATCATTGTTGCTGAGTTGAGAAGGGTGAATGAGAAAAATAAATGCAAGCACAAAATATAATACAAACTTCCATTAAAAATCAAATGAAACTGCAAAAAAAACAAGTTAACTATTGAAAAAATAATAAATCATTGTTGCTGAGTTGAGAAGGGTGAATGAGAAAAATAAATCCAAGCACAAAATATAATAAAAAACTCCATTAAAAATCAAATGAAACAGTGCAAAAAACAAGTTAACTTTTGAAAATATAATAAATCATTGTTGCTGAGTTGAGAAGGGTGAATGAGAAAAATAAATCCAAGCACAAAATATAATAAAAACCTCCATTAAAAATCAAATGAAACAGTGCAAAAAACAAGTTAACTTTTGAAAATATAATAAATCATTGTTGCTGAGTTGAGAAGGGTGAATGAGAAAAATAAATCCAAGCACAAAATATAATACAAACTTCCATTAAAAATCAAATGAAACTGCAAAAAAAAACAAGTTAACTATTGAAAAAATAATAAATCATTGTTGCTGAGTTGAGAAAGGTGAATGAGAAAAATAAATCTAAGCACAAAATATAATAAAAACCTCCATTAAAAATCAAATGAAACAGTGCAAAAAACAAGTTAACTTTTGAAAATATAATAAATCATTGTTGCTGAGTTGAGAAGGGTGAATGAGAAAAATAAATCCAAGCACAAAATATAATACAAACTTCCATTAAAAATCAAATGAAACTGCAAAAAAAAAAACAAGTTAACTATTGAAAAAATAATAAATCATTGTTGCTGAGTTGAGAAGGGTGAATGAGAAAAATAAATCCAAGCACAAAATATAATAAAAACCTCCATTAAAAATCAAATGAAACAGTGCGAAAAACAAGTTAACTATTGAAAATATAATAAAAATTTACATCCATAATAGATTCCCTGTATATTCCTTTCTTCATTCTACCTTTTTGTTTTTTTGCTGTATAGCCTACACGGGAACCCACACTCTGCAGGGATACCAAAAAGGTAGAATAAAGAAAGGATTAGATTATATTCTGTTACTTTAACAATTTCTAACCGCTAAAAGAAACGTTTCGAAGAGAGGAAGGTCCCCTTCAATACGGAGATAATGGAACGGAATGTATGCAGAAGGGGCATAAAAGCAATAAGTTGAGAAAGAAGTCCATGAAGTGTGATAAAAGTTAAAGAAGAAAGTAGTAGGTGATGAAAAACAGCACAGCAGTGAAGCGGAAAAAAAGTGTTCCTTGACACAAAAAAAATGTATTCCAACAAAAAGAAGGCCTACCTATTCAATTCTCAGCTCGGGCCTCACACATTTTCCCCTGTGAGTGCAAATTCTAATGGATACAATATTTTTACCCCCCTGAGGGGAAAGAGGAAAGGATAGAATAAAAAAGTTCAAGACAGAGGGAGGAACTGAAAAAAAGAGTAGCAATGAATCGAAAAGAAAATTTTCCCTCGCCTAAAAATAAACTTCTTCCATTGAAACGAAGGCTGACCCAACCATAACTTGATTTACGTCAAAATAGGGTTTAAACTGAATACCTAAATTTAGTTTGCATTTTTCAGCATTTTTAAGTTCTGGACAGTGTCGAGGACGATTAGAGGAGCCTTGCACTTGTCCTTCAACCCAATAAGTCCTCTTTGTATGAAAAGCAACGTTTTTTTACATGATTTGGGGTAGCTCATATTAAATATATAATAACACGCTAGCCACACAGTAACACCTTGCAATAAACCCTTCACGCGGCATACCACAACACCTTCAGAAAGAAGTATACCCTCTGCATCAGGGTCGGCAGGGTCGCTGAAGTGAAGCATAGGAGCAGGTCCAGTCTTTTCCTGGAAATAACGAATATCGTAAGAACACGTTCATAAAAACGATCAAAAGCCAAACCAAGCTAACAAAATGAATACCTTAAGGCCAAAGAAATCTATGTCACGTGTTAAATATATTGTGCAATTTACTCCACTTATTCCTTAGTGTTCGGTGCTTCGTGTAATCCGGGACTAGGTTCCTGAATTAATCATCAAAAAATGCCGAAAATGTATCAACATGCGTTTGAGGAAAACGTACAAACGAGTACACAATTTTAGCCTTCTAACAAGCACATGTCTTGCCCAACAACTTGAATTAGAATGTACATAACAAATAGAAGTCAAATCTTAATTTGATCATGAACTGAATTTTATAAAATCTTTTAGCATGAAGTATTGGCTATACTTTCATTATGAAGGTAACTGCTCATGAAGAAAACAAATCCATCGAGGCATATCGATAAGAAGTATCATCATGCTTAAAAACTGGAAGCTTTCATGCGTTTCATTAGGGAATGGAAAACCTTTGAATGTAGTAGATAGCACCTCTCAGTGCACAATTCTGGGAATAAATAGTCTAGTGCAGTGTTATTCAAGAATTTTTGGATGACAGCCACTTAGGTTGCTTGAGGTAGCCCTAATTACTGCAAGTTAGCGTATATTATGTGAATCATAGATTAATGTAACCTAATATTACCCGTAGTGTGTTTATTTATATATTTATTTATTTGTTTGGTGTCCGCTTCTGAAGAAACATAGGATGTCTGAGTTTGCGGTATCATGGGTACCAAATTCCTCAGTGTAACATTGAAAGATGGCCTTAACATGCATTGATATGTTTGAAATTTTCTCAGAATAGTTTCGGTAAGGATAGGATTGGTTAGGTTTGCATAGGTTAGGTAATATTGACAGAATTTTTTCACGGGTCCACCGATGACATAGTCGGTGGAATTTCCACGGGTTCTGCTACTACCTAACAATACCCTTGGTTTATTTGTTTGGAGCCCGCTTCTTCCCTTTCTCTGTCACGCTCATAAGGATAGTTATAATGACCGTATCTGTGACACGAGTTTCACCAGTGCATAAGGACAACAATATTTTTATCACGGGTACTGTTAGGATGGATATAGTTGTTTGTCATCCATTTCTGGAAAAAAATTCAAGAAAGGTATTGAATCCCGTTATTTTTGACTGGCCATGCACACTAGTTAATTTACATATTTTTCGAGAGCCAAGAATTGAGTCATAGCAAGCCGAGCAAAGATGACCACTGGGTTAGTGGAACGCATTTGGTAGAGGGTTAGAACGATAGTTCGATTCATAAAATCCAAATAAAATATATATGCTTCACAATTATAAACAGATCCAGTCGAAGCATTTTGTGCATGTATAAATAACTTGTGGTAACATTTATTGTAAGCAAGAAGTACATCTAATTATGAAAAAACGTTCTTCATATAGGTTTGCGTACATTAAATTGTATGGGGCCTGGACGCATGGAAAATCGTATTCCCCTGACAAGTAGAAAACATGTAATAACATTAGTGTTCAGTAGACACTCATGAGTAAACCAATGGTAATGATCGAATTGTCTTCATTTCTTACACTCGTAATTTAGAAATATAAGCTTCTCGTGACAACTGACCAAAATGCAATGAAAATTAAAAATCATTTGAATGAATACATTTACCAGTAGAATATTGGGAAAAATATCGCTTGCATTAAAATAAATAGATCCAATTCCATAATGAAGCAAAATTTATCAAAGAAAAAAACCAAAAGAATTCGTGATGTAATTCCCAACAAACCCAAAATAATGAAAGCAATAGATAATTTCGTAATTTATACCACAGTTTCACTTACATCAAAACATCAAGCACAGAGACATCACATTAAAAATTCATTGTAACTTACTTCTGGGGTAGAGGTAAAGCTTACAGATTCCTTCATTAGACTGGGCACTTGAAGAAGGGCACTGCATACCATACGTTCTGCCGACAAAATTAATATGTGTTAATTATCCGTAAGTCAATATCATACGCGTAAAGTATAAAAATCTCTATCTCTTGAACATCTCATAACATTATTCTTCCCCCATGCGGTCTCAACCTCCTTTGGTCAAACAAGTCTCAACTTTTATACCAATCTGCACAACCTAACACCCGACTTAGCAACCAATGCAGCTTCATGTGAAAACAATAACTGCTCTACAGCAATCGCACTGCCCCGTATATCGCTCAAGCGTATACCTATACCTGAAACTCACATCGATTTCTCTCACTATACCATGTAAGTACAATCAATCACAAGGTCATCAAGCAACACTGAGGTTAACCCACTTCATCTGTAAAACAATCACTCACACTTTTTCAATTGCTGACAAACGTTCCACGTCTTACCATAAAACACAAACTACTCGAAATACCTTCAAATACTGCAGGTGATAGCTCAGGAGGGCAGTGTGGCACATGCATTTTACGCATCTGGAGAATGACTTGCCAGTACTCGAGCATACTGTTCTGGAGAAGTGTGGCAATGTCTTGTTCCGTCAAACGGTTGAACTCAAAACAGATCTGAAATTCATGGTTAAGTTATTGCAATGAGAGCTTGAGTAAATTAAATTGTTTTTGAGCACATATATTGTAACGTAATTTATTTTCACCATTTAACTTCAAGTTTCTACCTGATTGGGATCGAAGAGAGCAGGATACAATTCTTTAATGAATGCAACAGTGACAGTCTCATTAACGATGAGGTTTCTTCGATGAGGGAAAGTCAAGCGCATGGCTTCATCAATTTTTCTATGATTTGGGAAAGCTTTCTGTACTTCCTTAATCATTTCACTCTGGTGCCGCGCAATGGATACATCATCTTCGGTTGATAATTGCTCAGGCAAATAGTTCACCATTCCAAAAGCAGGAACATTTTTTGGACGCTTACAATCGCTTGCATTCTCCTTAGCAGCGTACTGCTGCCTCTTTTCACGTTTTGCCACTACAAACGACACTGAACTGTCTCTCCTTTGTCTAGTATTTCGTGCTTTTCTGGACATCCTCACTTTCCAGATTTCCTAGAATTAGGAAGCACTAATTAGATGACAAAGAATTTACTAATATGTATATTAAATATCTGCATCACGCTGTTACACTGCATATATGATACTCAAATTGTGAAAGTTGAGGAATCTATTGCAAAAATGTTCATTTTTATCCGGATATGACTATGAATTTCAATAAGTGTCGGCCACCAACCTTAGCATCACCGAAGCTAATACACTGTTGTAAATAGGGATACTTTACTAGGAGTGCTGTGGCCACTGCATCATAGTTGCTCGAAGATGGGTAACTGCAACAGACATGAATAGTTAGTAAATTACATCACTATACCTTAGACCAAAAAAAACCTTGGCTCAAATAGCAAATCATTTTTTAACATTTTAGCAATTTCAAGTCTCATGAGATAAACTTACAAAGTAAATTTAATTATCTCGTTGTAAAGACAATCCAGCAGGTCGGCACGATTTTTTTTTGCCAATGGCTTTTGGGCATCCAAAAGTTCCTTCAAGCTTGGGGGAAATTGTTCACACGGCAGTTGAAACACTTTCGGCCACTGAAGTGATGCCGAACAATTTTGCCCAGAAGTTGCAAGAGGCGCATTAACTGTGCAGCCGACAGATGAATCAAGGTTGCTTGTAGCCCTGTTGCTAGTAGATAATGCTTGCACACTGAGAGAAGTAGCAGTGATTACAGAATGTGGTTGCACGGAGAGACTAGACGGTGAACAAGGGTCAGGTACTTGGTTGCCATCTTCATCCACATGAGAATTTGAAGACAGGCTGGGATGACCTTGGATATTTCTAAGAACCCGAGAAACAATAGCTGTAGTACAGATATTGGAAAAATTATTCGGAATATGAATCGTTCAAAAAAAACTTGCTCAAAATTTCAAAACAAAAGACTAAAATACATTCAAAAAATTAAATTCCTGCAAAAAAATGAACTGCTGCAATCTATGATCCAGTTACTCACTTCTCACTAGTTGAAATTTGGTCTTTGTTGAGTACTAATTTAAGCAGGCCTCCATCAGGTATTTCATCATCCTCAACCTCATAATGCAGGTTGAGTTGGGGACAAAATATCTCCAGCCGACAGGTACCATCACTGGACAGGAGGCCTTTCTCCTTGAACTTTTTAACAGCTGCTGACAACAACTGTTCCTTTTCATTCACTTCAATGAGAATCTTT
This sequence comes from Morinoia aosen, assembly GCA_030386875.1. Lineage (NCBI taxonomy): Eukaryota > Metazoa > Arthropoda > Malacostraca > Amphipoda > Talitridae > Morinoia > Morinoia aosen. The sequence goes on from CM059571.1 coordinate 2,898,483, forward strand.
CGCTCTTGAAATTCAATAACAAACTTTAATGCTGCCATTATGCTTCACTTGGAGGAGGAATGAAATGGTGAAGAAATAGGGTATATTGGCCATTAGCTCTTAGGTACATTTGTAGAGGAAAAGGCGAAATTAAGTTAGATAGCTGGATAAGGTTTTTAGATTGAGCTTTTTCTAATATGTAAGCATGGTAGTGGAGTGAAAATTGGCAAACTAACATGTCAGTAACAACAAACCAAACTGAGCCGTTAATATATAAGATGCTTTCTATTTCAGAGAATTTTAAGTCATTATTTTCAAATGTTACCACAACACCCCCTCTTTCATATGTTAAACCTTGGTAAATTACTGACTTAGCTACTGGTACTGAAGAAATACCATAAGCAACATTGGAGACTAGTTCAGTCACAGTCTCATCCATGTCAGTAATATTCACTTCTTTGGATGAATTGGGGAATTGAAGCCTCTCAGCTTGAAGATAATCCTCACACATGTTGTGCAAACACTGCATGAACTGATGGCGGAGTGCAATTGTCTTGCATGGATTTCTGTAGTTTTTAGACCTAGAAATAATTGACTTCATGAAAGCATGTTTTCCTTCAAATCTCAATGTAGATTGGTTTATTAGGGGACCAAATGTTAGGTATTGACTAGCATAGTGAACAAGATAGTGAGCTTTGGGTTTGACTGATAATTCAGGATTTAAAGAAAAAAAATCCTGAAGAAATTCAGAAATTAGAGCGCCCATTTCAAGAATTTGTCCGACATTGAGTGATGGGGCTAAAATGAAGTCTAAAACTTCTAAGAAGTCAAGATAGCATTTCCAGTAAAGATCACTTTCTGGAATTTTTCCAGCAACAAACAATGGAAGCATTCTAACCAAGTTTAACATCTGAGCAGCAGTTTGTTTTATTGTCAAATTTCCTGTTTTATCTTTTGCAATTGAAGTAGGTTTATTTCTCTTTTCTCTCCCTGAATAAGGAAAATTGCAAATTTGATCATTTAAAAATTTAAGGTCAAAGTATTTTGAAAGAAGACAATGGAGCACTGTAGCTTTCAAGAGGTCAATGCAAAATCCTTCGAATAAATCATGAGCAATGTCATATTTTGACTATATGGTTAACACCATAGCACCATATGGTTGAGCACCATATTTTTTTATGTTGGTGCTTTTTGTCAAACAGAGAACTTGAATGGCAAATAATTTGCTTCGGAGATGAGCAGGGATGTTGCCAAGTACCCAGTAAAGGGCACAAATTTTGTTTACTTCTGTGGCAGTTCCCAATGGATTAACTATCTGGAAATCATCTATATATAGCTGAATATGGAGGCAATTTTTAGCTGAGAGGAAAGGACTTGACGCACACCGATTACTCTCTTTAAAGCTATTGATGTATCCCTTAGTCGTGATTGGTTCTCCCATCACGTGGTTGCGAACATCTGGATGCTTTAAAAGAATTTTCAGATTTTCTAAGATGGGCACATACATGACAGAGTCGCCTTCACCCAGGTCAATTTCATTGGGTGCAACAAATCATTTTTTCATGAAAATTTTTCTTTGCTTGTGTACGCTATTGTTTGCATTCAGGTTTGCTTTCAGTTGCAATATAGGGTGAAGTATGTTCACTTTCTCATTAGCAGGGATTTTACTAGCATCCATGATATCACTTGTCATTTTTATGCAGTTTTCAACAACTGTTTCAAATTCTTGAACAATAACTTCAGCTGTTTTTTCAGTGATCCCTTGTTTTTCTCTGATATACAGAAGGAATTTTGTTATTTCAAAAATTTCAGAATTTTCTTCCACATCGTTATCAGGCACACTGTCCGATCCACTGGGCGACTCACTGCCAGTAGTAGTAGTAGTAGTAGTAGTAGTCGTAGCAGTAGTAGCAGCAGTAGTAGTAGTAGTAGTAGTAGTAGTAGTAGTAACATCATCCGAGGCCATAGTTTGAGTAGCTTGAGCCCTGTTTCTAACATATAGGGCATGTTTCCTGAATACATGTTTTCTCAATGATGAAACATTGGAGTAGGTGTTCAGACAGTGGTTAATGCCACATCTGACATTGAAGTTAGGAAGGTGAGCATGTTCTGTGGAATAATGCCTGAACAACAGCGATATGAATCGTGTCTCATATGCACAAAGACAGCAACTCAAGCAATCCATTTTTAAATAAGAAATTTCCTAGGGCCAATTTTAAAGCAATTTTAATAGAAGTTTCTCCTTTTGTTCAGAAATTCTGATTGGAACACAATTTTTGAAAACATTGTTATTGTTTTTAGTATTATTATTATTATTATTATTATTATTAATATCATTGCCAATAAAACATAGGCAGCATGAAACATTGACCACGATAATCACAAACTGCATTCTCAATCACAGCAATTAAACTATCTCACATATACATAATATTCAGAAATTTTATTCAAAATAGCAATCCATACACACCGTATGATAAATGGTATAAGAGCTTGACACACCAGAAATGAAAATATCAGCAGGAAATAATTAAATCTCTTAATTGAACATGCACATGACTAACAGCACAACTCAAACCATGATGAGTAATAGTATTAAGTTTAGTAGAGCATAGCTTAAATGGTATTTTTAGCTTATACAACAATTTTAATTATGAGCTGTTTTTTCAACATTTTTAGGTTTACTTCCGATGCAGTTTACCCGCCTGAAGCATACACAATAATGCACATAGGCACTTGTGGATTATCTGTCACCACTTTTAATTTATGGTTTCCTTTTGATTTTGAGAATAGATTACATTAGGTTAGCACAATTAAATTGTTTATATTTTTAATGTCCTAAATTTTTATTTTGTTTCAGGCCAAAATGAATCTTTGGGACCTTCCAAGAACTGAAAAAGAAGGTCCCAGATATTATATTAAGTAAGTAAATTTATCAGAAAGGAATATAAATAAACAAGAATGCCTTCTCACATAAATAATCCAATCATACTGTCCAGATCATCAGTTCAATATTCATAAAACATTAACATTTTCCACTTTTTCCCCAAACAAATCTTTTTTCCTTAAAAAAGTGGTGACATATAACCCACAAGTACCTGCAAATATACTGCTGTCTCATGGCCGTATGACTTGGGCAACATGAGGCACAATCAACAGAGCTGGTTGAAATTGATTTATGGTTGAGAAGCATTCTGATCAAACATTTACATGTTAATTAATTTATTCTGCAAACATTAATTAGAGTTGTTAGATAATTTAAAATATGCTAAGAAATCTACAATTTCATTATTTTGAACATGACCTAGTTTAATGAATATGACTCATTCTTCTAAGAAAGGGTGCAACTACTTAATTGTTATAAATGCAAAAATATTTAAAAAAATTTAATGATAATGAAACTTGGCATATTAATCTACTTAACCTCTTCTCAAGGCACAAGTTTGCTCCCAGTGGCATACTGCTATTGCCTGCATTTTTAGTATTGCATATTATCTCAAGTCTCTGAAATAAAATAACTGCATGCTTCTTTTTGTTGTAATCTTATTCGATACATGATCTTAAATGCATTACCTTAGTAATGTATTGCGTTTGCTGAGCACTTTTTGGTATGGCATTATAGTATCAGATATATGCACTTCTGCTTCTAAAATTTTCAGAGTAATTAACGATCTGTGCTGAAATTAGCACGTTTATAATAAAATATTTTAAAGCAACAAATCAACAATATTCATTGAGCGATTCATTAAAATGCTTCATCACGATTTTGACGATTACAACTTGTTCCAGTAGCAAACGAGCATCGCAGATTACAAGCTCACTTTACGAAAATGAATATATCTTCAACAGTCTTGCATGTATACATAAACGAACACCAGTATTGCACAGAAATTTATATTTCACCTACATAAAAATGGACTACATGCAAAAGAATCCACCAGTTATTAAACAACACATCTGACAAATACAACTCCAGCGCTGCGCGCATCATTGCACCATCCTTCCCGCGGGACTGATGCGTAGTAATACAACACAGCACAACACAGGAACAAAGCTCCTAGCTTTCCGCAAAGCAATCTAATTCTCAGCTTCGATTACATTTTTGCATAATTAGCAGAGGCGTTGCCATTAATTGTTGTGCTTAAGTACCAACAGAATACTTCTACACTATTTAGCAAATGTTTTGTTATCGTCCTTATCACATTGTATTTGCGCACGAACGAACGAACAACACCTTGCTTTGAGACACATAGCGCTCATCGAAAAGTCGCACTTCCGATGAGACATCGGCTCTCTTTTTGCGATGTTTTGGCTACTTTTGAGACACCTGAACAGCCATGAGGCACTCAGAGGGGCCAAAATTTCTCTCAGTGTGATGGTCATATTTCCGGGCTAGCAGTTTCTACATTCCTGAAAAATTACACCCACTGTAATCTGATAGAAGAGACTCACCTCAAAACTACAGAAACTGTGAGAGGAAGAACGTTTGTGGCGAGCATAATCAGTCGAAATATTTAGTGTAAAAGTTTTTTTAACGTCGCCAAATTATTAAAGTATATTAAGTTTCCAAATTTTAAAAATGAAAGAGACTATTTTGGCCTATTAATCGACTATTGTCAACACATTCAAAGCTTTTCGTTTATGGTATCGTAAATCTGATTAGTAATACTGGTGCGGCTGTAAGAGCTGATGAGGAAAAACAAGACCGTGTAGAGATAGATAGGTCACTGTTGACCGATGTATCCCCTCTATGTGTCCCCCGATATCTCCCCTCTTGGCGCCTAATTCGTTTGTCTCTCATCTTGACAGTTAATTGTCAGGGCGGATGTGGTTATTGCGAGCTGCTAGCTGGCTGAGTTGCTCTCAAGGCTCTACCATAGCAACTACATTTTTGTGCTCATATTGCCGTCATCACAACCACCGTCATTAGACTGGCGCTGCCATCAGGTTGTCTCCGATACCAAAATGAGAAAGAAACTGCCACTCGCCAGTGAACTTCAAAGAACACACTAGGGAACAAATTTAGCTATAAATACAATATATTAAGGCTGCTTTCGAAAGAGGACCGTATAGTCCTCTGGGACGTTTAGAGGTTAATTCAAGAAGAGGGTAGTATTTCTTCGCCCTACAATCTGTTTGTTTCTGCTGCTCGCTCTTACGCTTGATAGGAATACTGCAGGGTGTGGCAAGTATGATATCAAGTAGCGTGTAAATGCATGATGATCGCGCTACTGGTAATGAATATACTTCTCATTATAATGCAGGAGTTCAACTAGGTGTCCATGTCCGATTTGACTGACTTTGATTTTGGTAATGATAACTTAAAACAATTATAGCTCACCAAGCTTGTATACTCTAGACATAATACTCTAGTGACAGCATTAGACGACATAATTCTCTAGTGTACACCGTGAGGGTGTTGACTGGCGCGGAGTTCATCACTCGATTAGCTTAACGCGGCAATATTGTCATAAACTAGGAATAAGTGGGCCAGATGGCGGGCTGCCCAGTAACTGAACTTGTTGCTTCATTTTGTCGCTTGGTTGTTTTAATTTGTCGCCCAGGACTCTGGGTCAACGCCGCGCACTCACCCAGTCTAATTTGTTTCGTCGCCTGCATGCATGTTTTTCGTCGCTTGAATGCAAGTTTTTCGCCACCTGCATGCATGTTTTTCGCCGCCTGCATGCTTGTTATTTACCGCTTGCATGCATGTTTTTCACCGTCTGCGTGCATGTTTTTCGCCGCCTAAGCGATGTCTTTTATGACAGGGTACTGACGACGCTTTACTACAGCGTGTCGCCAATGCCCAACCTTCAGATTTGGAAGTTTGCGTCAGGACGCTACCAATACTCTTAATGCAGGTACTCGACGGATTTTTAATATTTAATAAAGCGGTACGAAAATGGTTTCTCTGTATGGAACTGTCCATTTATATCGTAGATTTAGATGTCAGAGTGAAGGATATTATTGGACGTCGGCACTAAAATTGTTCTTCGTTATAAAACTCACTGTTTTTAGGTTTGGATGTTAGAACGAGAACTATCATTGGGCGTGTTGTTAGATAACCTGTATCCAGTTTGTGTATCTCGGCATTGGCACACCCTGATCCTGCTCTCAAAATTTTGGTGTGTGAAGTTAGCATCTTGGTAGGGATTTCAGGGAACGTTAACCTACCCGGCTTCTTTCATTATCTTGATGGAAATAACTTTAAACTATAGCAACTAAGTACTTCATTGAGAGATATATTATCCCATTGATGTCCCGCTCCACGTTGGCATCAAAGAAACTCTCATCCAACTGCATGAACAGTGAAAGCCTTTGTTTTGCGTTTTATGTATTTCAGCGAACCCTTGTATTTCTATACGATTTCAATTTTTATCGTTCGTATAGTGCAGTCTCCCCTGTGTATTTCTGTATACCTATGTATTTTTGCTTGCCGTATTTCGGAAAATTTGCGTGTTTTTTTTTACTTTCGTCTCCCATACACTACATTTGAAGTGTTTTGTGAGGATCTTATACACGCTCGATGCTGTACGAAGTTTGTCTCATCTTCTCTTTCTGTTTGACTTCTGTTAATCTGTCGGGCGATTTTTGTACGGTCGTACACAAGTTAATTATTGTAACAAAAAAGTCTAACGAGTTTCGTAAACATGAGCTGGTTAGGATATTTAATTTTTTTGTTTTGATTTTTTGTGAACTTGCTGTTTCAAAAACGACTATTTCAGCACATCACGGACCTCCTACTTCTATCGTAGTGTTTAATCTGTTATGAAAGAAAGCTCAAAAAAAAGAAAAAAAATAAAACTTCTGAAACAATAAAAAGTACTATACCTCAACGTATACCGGTTGTCACTTTTATTGTGTGCAACCCTTGAAAAGAAGCTTCTCGAGATACGTCTCGCCATCATTGAATAGAAGTAAGGAAAATTGTAAGTAACCTTGTTAAAAATAAAGTTATATTAAATTCCTATAAGACGTGCTTGAGTAGTGTAAATTAAATGTGTGACAGAACTGTACTGAGTGGCATGTGTGAAGCATTTCTAGTGATAACGAATGCCGACAGCTAATTGTAAGACAGGAAAAGCCAAGCATGTTTCTTAATGAAATTCCGCTCGAATGTATCGTTTGATTCCGCTGCGCTTGTTTTTTCTGCTGGAATTGCAGTCTTTTTTAAAAAAATGCGTGTATTTTGCGCCCAGATAGTATTAGTTGTACTATGTGAAAGAAATTTTATGCGTCATTGACGAGAATCTAAGAGCAAGAATCGGTTATTTTACGCCTAGGTATTATTATTTACACTATATGAAAGAAGTTTTACACGTCATTGATTCGAATCTAAGAGCAAGGAGCGGTTATTTTACGCACATGTGCCCTTATTTCCTCTAAGAGAAAAAAATTTCATACGTCATTCGTGAAAATTTGAAGGCAAGGAGTGCGACGGCGCGTCTGTCAATGGAAATAAGCGAGGGCGGCGGCGCGTGCCAATAGACGAGGGGACGCGACTTTGCGACATGTGGAGGCGAAAGGCAAAGGTTTTCCGTGTTATCCATCAGAGTTCGATGTTTATTGACAACTTCTGTAAACTTTACGAGTCACAGGGTCCTAAAAACCGTTTTGTAGCGATCACTTAATTTGTTTGTGGATGTTCTAAATATGAGATGGCTCTGAAACAATCCAAATAATGGTCTTTTTTAACCTATGAACTCTTTTTTTACCACAATGAAGCCAGCATGATGAGATTAATATGTTCCTTTTCAAGTTAATTCCTATTTTTATAACTCTCCATAAGTCGGGACGAAGTAAATTGTTTCGACTCCTTAGATGCTCAAAGTTGTATCAACAGTTCCAGAAACTTGACGTTATACTGCGAAGGTGGTCGGCAAATGAAGTTTGCGCTCACAGCGGTTCCGTTACTGCTGGAGGAATCAGTGAACTATTTTAGCCTGTCTAGCGCAGCACACCTGTAACACACTCAGTCTGACCACTTTAGTTTGGTCTGTAGAGTTACTGAGGTGAGTAACACTGACGCACCTTTCAGGGCAGGCCGCTGCCAAGTCAGTTGAGTGCTTGGTGTTAGCGCTTGCTCTTAAATTTCTACGTCTCTGCTTTAATTAAAGCCTCGTGAGGCTGGCTGTTCTCAGCGTCTGCGACCGCTGCTCGAGCTGACCTCACGTTCGCACGTCTCGTGTGGGTTTTGTTACGCTTGACCGTGAAATGTCTGCTGCTAAGTATGTCGGTGACGACCTTGTCTGATGAATCACTGAGATGTGCGTCTAATGACGACTGCGAGTTAGAGAGAATTTTTGTGAGTGAGATAATTGCTGTCTTATTTGTTGTTGTACCCCCCAAGGGGATACAACTATTGTATTTAGGGGAATTAGCACTCCCAGGGGGATTATGTGAGGCCCCGAGTTAAAGGTTAGTAGGCCTTCTTTTTGTTGAAATTGAATAGGTTTTTTGTTTTGTTACGGACCATCTTTTTTCGGTTCTCTGCTGTCCTGTTTTTCAGCGCCTATTAGTTTCCTCTTCAACTTTCATCTTGTTTCATAAACTTCTTTCTCAGCTTACTGTTTTCGTACACCTTGTGCGTAGATTCCGTGTTCCCTTAACTCCCTATTAACTGATGCCTTCATCTTTCCTCGCTTTGAACACCTTTGTTATGGTAAAGGGAGTTTAAAACTCTCTAATAATCAATCAATATTTGATTGTATCTAAAACTTGCGATCGTGACTTGTGTATGATTTTGGCGAGCGAAGTATTTACCGTCTGATTTGATGCTGTATCTAAAATTACAAACGTGAACATGTGTACTACTGCGATACTATTTGACTGTTTTAGTTCTATCTCAGGCCAACATTATGGATAAAAAAAAGGCTTTTCATCAATAACGTTGGAGACAGTGCAGAACGAGAGACGCACGCGTTGCTCAACAGTAACACTGGTGCTGGTCGGTGAGCAATTCACACTTTGCAGCTGCCTGCGTGTGTCAGGAGGCTGCTGTGTGCCAGTTTGCGTGCAGGTGTCCTCGAGGGGAGCCTGTGTCAGTGCGAAAACGATTGTCTGCATCCGAAATTTGGAGCTTTCTTATTATCAGTTTGGCTTTTTTTTGTCCTCAACCGAAATCTAGCGCTTTCTTATGATTGTTTTTTATTGAATTGTAAGTGTATGTTTTTCATCTTTTATTACCAGATTTAAACATGCTCGTTAAATACGAAAGACTTGTAGAGACGTAAGAACGCATAAGTACATTTTCTGGTAATTCTGTATTGAAAAAAAATTGAGCTGTTCCGCGTAAGAGGATGGCAGTGAGCATGTCTCGGGAAGTGTGACTTTAACTTACATGCAATCTAATCTGGTGCCGTTTAAAAAGTGCCCCAATTAATATAATCGTTCTTTGACTGCCCAGTACTCATGTGTTTTGTTTTTATGTGTTTGATGACATAGATACAAGTCGTTCAATAGCAAAAAAAAATAGCTCCGCGCAAGAGGCTAGCAGTTGAGCAGGTCTCAGGAAGTGCTGTTGATGGGAAACACAGAATGCCCGAGTTCCACTCGCAGGCGTGTGATGTGTGATCCACCTGCTCTGGGCTCGTCAGTGGCGCTTGAGAACGCAGCTTTTCAGGGGCACCCTACTCGGGTTACGCTCACTGAAATTGTTGGTTTCTACATAGTGCAGATGTCTGGTGCGAGTTTATTAGTTTATAGCTTTGTTTTTTTCTGCCTATCTTGTTTTTCGTGAGTATTGTTTTGGTTTTAAAACCAGTCTCTTGTGCGATTGCTTTCGTTTTTGATTCGTAATTTTTATGCGGTATTTTTTTGTGTCTGTACAATACTTGCGCTTTCTTTATTTACCCGCTGTAGCGTGCTGTGCCAACCAAGACGTTGATACTCGTATCTTAAGACCGTCGATGTATCTCAGCCATTTTTCGATTCACGGGATCGAATATTCTAAAAATTGCAGTTCTTGCATCTGTTGGAACCACTTAATAATTCTGCAAGGAAGCGGACGTTAGAAGTAATGCCATACGCTCTGTTAAAATAGTAACAATTAGTCTTCGATTTGAGGTGTGATCCAGTTAATGGATGCTATTTTCAACCTTGCTGACGACAGTTGACTTTAAATTTGAGTTGAATATTAAACTTCAGTTTTACCTGCCGCAGTCAAAGCGGTAAATAGTAACAATTAATCTTCGATTTGAGGTGATTAGTGACAATCAGTCTTCGATATGTGCTGCAACTACCGCTGCTCCAGGTGCGCAGTGACGGGTCTGAACTGTGAATGATGTATGATGACCTTCACTCACTTGCTGCTCATTCTTGTACAAGAAGCTCACTGCTTCACATAGACTAGCCTTGTTCTACCTCAGAACCTGATATTTTCCGAGTGGTAGGCAACCTTTTCTCATAGGCTAGCCTTGTTCTTCTTTAAAACCTGATATTTTCCGAGTGGTAGGCTACTTTTATTCGTTGAACTGATAGGTTGATGTTATAACTCGTTACTTCGTGAAAAGTTTGATTCTCATACAATAACTTTTTTTTGGTACCCTTTGGAGGGTGGCCTAATTTATGTTGTCTTTCTTTGGCTGACCCATCCTCAGAGGGATACAACTATTGTAACTATGGGAATTAGCACTCTCAGGGGAAAATGTGTGAGGGCCCGAGCTGAGAGTTAGGCAGGCCTTCTTTTTGTGAAGTTTTTATAAGGTTTTTTGTTTTGTTACGGACCATCTTTTTTCTGTTCACTGCTGTCCCGTTTTTCAGCACCTTCTACTTTCTTCTTCAACTTTTATCTTATTTCATGAACTTCTTTCTCAGCTTCGGTTTTTATGCACCTTGTGCGTAGATTCCGCGTTCCCTTAACTCCAAACTAAATGGTGCCTTCATCCTTCCTCTCTTTGAACATTTTTGTTTAGGCAAAGGGAGGCTAAAACTTTCGTATAGTCAATCAATCTTTGACTGCCCAGTACCCATGTGTCTTGTTTTTCTGTGTTTGGTGACATAGATACGAGTCGTTTGATCAAAGGGAAAACATTAAATTTAATAAATTAAATGTCACGAATGAAAACTTAGTTGCATCTGAAACCAAAAACCCAAAATACATCAGTAATCGTGAGTCAGAGCAAGGCTTTAACTCTCTGCTCATAAGACCTCCGCCACTTATTCTTGGAACTCGTCCTTCGAAGCTCTATTGATGGAATAGAATGTAGAGTGACTCAACTCAACCATGGTTAATTAACGCGCTTGCGGAACGCTGTGTACCATCCTGCTTTATCGGCTCTATGTTTGATGGCTGTTCGATGGCCTACTCACGGTAATGTGTGACGTCTCCACTCTCTGTGCAACGACTTGCGTACGGTCTTATTATTTAAGCGATGCGTGCCGTAGTTAGAAACAGTTCACACGTCTAGGGGTGCAACTAGCGATCGTATCAATTGGAATTAACGCTCACAAGGAGAAAATGTGAGGTCTCGAGCTGAATGTTAGATTGGCCTTCCTTTTGATGAAATATTTTGTGTTCCGGACCGCGTTTTTTAGGTTCACTGCTATACTTTCTTCTAACACACACTTATTACCCCGTTCCTCAATTTTTTTCTTGTTCCATAAATTTCTTCCGATCGTGCTGTTTCTGTCCTCAGGGTGTGAGGACGCATCTTGTTTCAGGATTCCTCATTCTCTTGATTCCGTCCTCAATGGTGCTTTGCTCTTTACTCTCTTAGGAATACCTTTATTGAGCCCAGAGAGGCATATATCGGCTTACGATCTAATTCGATGTGGAAACAATTGAACGTTAACTGCCATTTTTCATATGTGATGTAAATCTAATAATTTTGAATGTTTTTATAATGTGAATTGGTGTCTTGAATATTTCAGATCTGAACTTCTATGTATTGAAGAATTACATGCAGTCCTGATCCTGAGTTTTGACAATACTTGCGAATTTATTGATCTATCTCTCTTCTTCTGGGAACGTAGGATGGACAATAAGCTCAGATTAGATAAGTTTGTATATCTTGTGCTGTGGGGACTAACGCTCGTGTGGGATACTGTTTGGTTGCCTCGGCTATATATAGGCCATCGGAACTTCTCACTTTCGGTTCTCAAATTGTTTCTTCCAGTGTATACGCCCTTTTCGTTATCTCTATATATAAGGCTAAATATATTGCATTGTGTTCTTACATGCATTCTTATGTAATATCTTTCCAACAGTATTGGCCATCATTTTTGATGGCACGAGTCTCAGTATCTCCTTTGCGAAATAACATTGCGAGGGAACTATTCTTTTTAAAAGGATAAAGCTCTAAAATGAACGTCACGTGCAGCAAATATTTCGACGTCGTCACGTTTACGTTTTGGGCTGTCCGGCTCGTGCAGTCTCCGGTCTAGAATATTATGAAGGCGATATGGGCCGAGCCAGAGATACGCCTGGGGAATAGACCAGCCCAAAATGTGGCCAGAAAGGGTCTACAAAATTAGAAGGGTCTTTATCCCTCACTCCATAAAGTGATGGCGGGGGGTGAATTTTTTCCTTTATCCCTCACTCCATAAAGTGATGGCGGGGGGGTGAATTTTCCCTTTATCCCTCACTCCATAAATTGATGGCGGGGGGTGAATTTTGCAGGGGAGCTTGAGGTGTAGTCGCTGCCAAGATTGCCTTTGTTTACACACTGGGGCTATTTAGCTTCATCTCCTGCATCTGCTGCACCTACTTCGTGTGCTGGTGACTTGTGTCGCTTGTGTGGTGTTGTGTGCTGGTGACTTGTGTCGCTTGTGTGGTGTTGTGTGCTGGTGACTTGTGTGGTGTTGTGTGCTGGTGACTTGTGTGGTGTTGTGTGCTGGTGACTTGTGTGGTGTTGTGTGCTGGTGACTTGTGTGGTGTTGTGTACTGGTGACTTGTGTGGTGTTGTGTGCTGGTGACTTGTGTGGTGTGGTGTGCTGGTGACTTGTGTGGTGTTGTGTACTGGTGACTTGTGTGGTGTTGTGTGCTGGTGACTTGTGTGGTGTTGTGTGCTGGTGACTTGTGTGGTGTTGTGTACTGGTGACTTGTGTGGTGTTGTGTGCTGGTGACTTGTGTGGTGTTGTGTGCTGGTGACTTGTGTGGTGTTGTGTACTGGTGACTTGTGTGGTGTTGTGTGCTGGTGACTTGTGTGGTGTGGTGTGCTGGTGACTTGTGTGGTGTTGTGTACTGGTGACTTGTGTGGTGTTGTGTGCTGGTGACTTGTGTGGTGTTGTGTGCTGGTGACTTGTGTGGTGTTGTGTGCTGGTGACTTGTGTGGTGTTGTGTACTGGTGACTTGTGTGGTGTTGTGTGCTGGTGACTTGTGTGGTGTGGTGTGCTGGTGACTTGTGTGGTGTTGTGTACTGGTGACTTGTGTGGTGTTGTGTGCTGGTGACTTGTGTGGTGTTGTGTGCTGGTGACTTGTGTGGTGTTGTGTACTGGTGACTTGTGTGGTGTTGTGTGCTGGTGACTTGTGTGGTGTTGTGTGCTGGTGACTTGTGTGGTGTTGTGTACTGGTGACTTGTGTGGTGTTGTGTACTGGTGACTTGTGTGGTGTTGTGTGCTGGTGACTTGTGTGGTGTGGTGTGCTGGTGACTTGTGTGGTGTTGTGTACTGGTGACTTGTGTGGTGTTGTGTGCTGGTGACTTGTGTGGTGTGGTGTGCTGGTGACTTGTGTGGTGTTGTGTACTGGTGACTTGTGTGGTGTTGTGTGCTGGTGACTTGTGTGGTGTTGTGTGCTGGTGACTTGTGTGGTGTTGTGTACTGGTGACTTGTGTGGTGTTGTGTGCTGGTGACTTGTGTGGTGTTGTGTGCTGGTGACTTGTGTGGTGTTGTGTACTGGTGACTTGTGTGGTGTTGTGTGCTGGTGACTTGTGTGGTGTGGTGTGCTGGTGACTTGTGTGGTGTTGTGTACTGGTGACTTGTGTGGTGTTGTGTGCTGGTGACTTGTGTGGTGTTGTGTGCTGGTGACTTGTGTGGTGTTGTGTACTGGTGACTTGTGTGGTGTTGTGTGCTGGTGACTTGTGTGGTGTTGTGTGCTGGTGACTTGTGTGGTGTGGTGTGCTGGTGACTTGTGTGGTGTTGTGTACTGGTGACTTGTGTGGTGTTGTGTACTGGTGACTTGTGTGGTGTTGTGTGCTGGTGACTTGTGTGGTGTTGTGTGCTGGTGACTTGTGTGGTGTTGTGTACTGGTGACTTGTGTGGTGTTGTGTGCTGGTGACTTGTGTGGTGTTGTGTGCTGGTGACTTGTGTGGTGTTGTGTACTGGTGACTTGTGTGGTGTTGTGTGCTGGTGACTTGTGTGGTGTTGTGTGCTGGTGACTTGTGTGGTGTTGTGTACTGGTGACTTGTGTGGTGTTGTGTGCTGGTGACTTGTGTGGTGTTGTGTGCTGGTGACTTGTGTGGTGTTGTGTACTGGTGACTTGTGTGGTGTTGTGTGCTGGTGACTTGTGTGGTGTGGTGTGCTGGTGACTTGTGTGGTGTTGTGTACTGGTGACTTGTGTGGTGTTGTGTGCTGGTGACTTGTGTGGTGTTGTGTGCTGGTGACTTGTGTGGTGTTGTGTGCTGGTGACTTGTGTGGTGTTGTGTACTGGTGACTTGTGTGGTGTTGTGTGCTGGTGACTTGTGTGGTGTGGTGTGGTGTGCTGGTGACTTGTGTGGTGTTGTGTACTGGTGACTTGTGTGGTGTTGTGTGCTGGTGACTTGTGTGGTGTTGTGTACTGGTGACTTGTGTGGTGTTGTGTGCTGGTGACTTGTGTGGTGTTGTGTGCTGGTGACTTGTGTGGTGTTGTGTACTGGTGACTTGTGTGGTGTTGTGTGCTGGTGACTTGTGTGGTGTGGTGTGCTGGTGACTTGTGTGGTGTTGTGTACTGGTGACTTGTGTGGTGTTGTGTGCTGGTGACTTGTGTGGTGTGGTGTGCTGGTGACTTGTGTGGTGTTGTGTACTGGTGACTTGTGTGGTGTTGTGTGCTGGTGACTTGTGTGGTGTTGTGTGCTGGTGACTTGTGTGGTGTTGTGTACTGGTGACTTGTGTGGTGTTGTGTGCTGGTGACTTGTGTGGTGTTGTGTGCTGGTGACTTGTGTGGTGTTGTGTACTGGTGACTTGTGTGGTGTTGTGTGCTGGTGACTTGTGTGGTGTGGTGTGCTGGTGACTTGTGTGGTGTTGTGTACTGGTGACTTGTGTGGTGTTGTGTGCTGGTGACTTGTGTGGTGTTGTGTGCTGGTGACTTGTGTGGTGTTGTGTACTGGTGACTTGTGTGGTGTTGTGTGCTGGTGACTTGTGTGGTGTTGTGTGCTGGTGACTTGTGTGGTGTTGTGTGCTGGTGACTTGTGTGGTGTGGTGTGCTGGTGACTTGTGTGGTGTTGTGTACTGGTGACTTGTGTGGTGTTGTGTGCTGGTGACTTGTGTGGTGTTGTGTGCTGGTGACTTGTGTGGTGTTGTGTACTGGTGACTTGTGTGGTGTTGTGTGCTGGTGACTTGTGTGGTGTTGTGTGCTGGTGACTTGTGTGGTGTTGTGTACTGGTGACTTGTGTGGTGTTGTGTGCTGGTGACTTGTGTGGTGTGGTGTGCTGGTGACTTGTGTGGTGTTGTGTACTGGTGACTTGTGTGGTGTTGTGTGCTGGTGACTTGTGTGGTGTTGTGTGCTGGTGACTTGTGTGGTGTTGTGTACTGGTGACTTGTGTGGTGTTGTGTGCTGGTGACTTGTGTGGTGTTGTGTGCTGGTGACTTGTGTGGTGTTGTGTGCTGGTGACTTGTGTGGTGTTGTGTACTGGTGACTTGTGTGGTGTGGTGTGCTGGTGACTTGTGTGGTGTTGTGTACTGGTGACTTGTGTGAGGTATCGCACGCTTCCAAAATGAATTACTGATCTTGCTCTCCGTAACAGATGATGGATTGAATTTTATTTTTAACAGCACCAATATTAAATTCAATGTTATATGTCTTTCTTGAGAAACTCAGAAACGAGGAAAATTCCAAGGAAGTTTATTCATATATAATAGGAAAACGTTTCGGAGTCCACTTTCCACTTTCGGAGTCCAGCATCAGTTCAAAAAATTACAAATTATTATGTCTGAAATAAAAAAAAAAGTTGGGGGTCATTAAAAGATAACACGATAACAAAACTATGTCAAAGGAATAATATCGACGCAATTGCTATCTAGTTACTATTTGCAGCGGGTATGGACTGTCTTTCTTGTAACAGTGCACGAAACATGCCAGTGGTGCATGAATCTCTGAAATCTCATCTCCATACTTTCTCTAGACAGGTAGGGCTCATTTTGACGGTGTTCATGCGCTATAGATATGCGGCTTCCTGCGGCGGCGATAGCGTTGCGGCCCTGCTGCTGCTGCGCTGCCTAATATTCTTGTAGTAACTCTATGCTGTAAACGTGAAGTTTAACATTTCTCGTGTGTACTCACGAACGTTCATTCCAATCCTTCGCTTTGCAGATATTGCTAAAGTTTGGCTCTAGGGTTGCCGCCCTGCTGCTTCGCTGCCTGGTATTCTTGTAGTAACTTTATGCTGCTAGCCTGAATTCCAATATTTCTCGTATGTACATTCCAGTTCTTTGTTTTGCCGATATTGCTTAAGTTTGGCTCTATAGGTCCGTAATTCACTCTCACCTAATCAATCTAATTTGTAAAAGTGAGCCTCTCAGTAGTATACTACTACTACAACTATGGGAATTACTGCATCCACGATGATAGTGTGCGGTCCCGAGCTGCGAGTTAGGTCGGCTATCTTTTAGTTGAAAATAAAATGTTATTTTATTTTGTTGACTACCTTTTTCCGGTTCACAGCTCTCCTATTTCTTTAGCACCTCTAACTTTCTTCTTCAACTTTAATCTTGTTTCATAACATTTCTTCTAACTTGCTGCTTCTATGCGCAGGGTATCTTGTGCGGCAACGAACATCCTTTTTGCGTAGATTTCGGGTTTCTTTAAGTCCATACTAAATGGTGGCTTCATTTTTCCTCTCTTTTGAACATCTTTGTTGTGGTTGTGGTTAAAGGGGCTTTAGTAACTTATTCAGTCCTATCAGTCGGTTTGTTGGTGTGAATTAGCGGTGTTAAAATCAGGTACATATGAAGCAAATATGTCGTTATTATACGATAAATGTTTCCCTTCCTTAAATGATATTATAATTTTTCAGGTATTCCATTTAAATTTATTATAAAAAACTTAGAACTGTTAAGCCGTTATCGAACTAATTTTGTTTTTGCCGATACAGTCTGAAATTTTGAACCAGTGTGCTGGTGCGCGCCCGAAGGAACTTCCGTTGAAAAGCTTTGTGTTGCGTTCTGCTAAAGTACGAGTGATGATCCCTGGAGTTTGTTCTCTGATAGCATCAGAAGTTGAGTGATTTTATCACGTGTGATATAAGTATTACCTGAGTAATTGAATGCCTTCTTGCATTTTCTTCAAGCATAAATCTGCTGTAGCGCAATTCAAGTACCCTTTTTATGACAATGAACGGTCGTGTTTACTGCCCTCATAATCGTTATGATCATTGAATGAACATGAGGGCATCTCTCCCTGAAAAATCCCAACATTCTGGATGAACTCCGGTGGTGGAAGCCCTCTCCTCCGGGTGGATGTGTATGGTCGACTCGACCCGTGTGAGATCTAGAGATCATGTTCGAAGATGATCCAGATCTGGAGGTTTTTGACCTCCGCGATGAAGAGGAAAATCGTAACAGCCTGGCCCGGCGTCGGACCATTTCGAAGGACCGGGACTCCATAGCTCAGGACCGGGACCCGCTAGTGAAGGATAAGAGCCCCACCAAAGCAGGGTGGTCGGAGAAGGCGGCCCACAAGCTCGACGATGGCCATCCTAAAAAGAGCCACGAGTCTCCACCCAGCGCCGCGCCCTCCATCTACCAGCAGCTCGTGGGGCTCCTCCTCAACGACGACCCATCCTCCGAGGGTGAGTCAGGTCTCTTTATTGTTGCCAGGTCTCTTTATTGTTGCCAGGTCTCTTTATTGTTGCCAGGTCTCTTTATTGTTGTCAGGTCTCTTTATTGTTGTCAGGTCTAACCATGTGTGGGCCCGAGCTAAAGGTTAGGTAGGCTTCCTTTTTGTTGTTATAAAATAGGTTTTTGTTTTGTTACGGACCATCTTTTTTCGGTTCACTGCTGTCCTGTTTTTCAGCACCTACTACTTTCTTCTTCAACTTTTTTCTTGTTTCATGAACTTCTTTCCTAGCTTACTGTTTCTGTGCACCTTGTGCATAGATTCCACGTTCCCTCAACTCCATACTAAATGGTGCCTTCCTTTTTCCTCTCTTGGAACATCTTTGTCGTGGTTAAGGGAGGCTAAAACTTTCTTATATAATAATAATAATAATGTTGTCAGGTCTCTTTATTGTTGTCAGGTCTCTTTATTTTATTGTTGTCAGGTCGCTATTTCCGGTCGACAGGCCGATTTTACGCACAAGGTCGCTTTATCCTGCCGTCAGGTTGCTTTTTGTTATCAGGTCGCGTTATCCTGTCGTCTTTTTCCTGTGATTAGGTCGTTTTTTCCGTCGTCAGCTCGCCAGCTCCTCTGGTCAACACATCTGACATTTTTGTGTTAGTGGCCGCCCTAGTCTGTCTTACAGCAGGCTGCGGTACATGCTTGCAGCTGTTAGGGCGGGACCCCTCAGGGGATGTAGCTATTGTATCCATGGGAATTGATATTCCCTTGGAGAATATGTGAGGTCCCGAGCTTCTAATTTTCCCTTACATGTTAAGATGGCTTCTGTTCTCAGTTCGCAGGACCCAGTATTGGACTGCTGCACTGGTTCGAAATTGTCTCACTCAATGTCTTGTTAGTCAGCTCTGACGACGACTGTCCCTTGGTTTTTGTACTCAAATTTTCACTTCAAATTTTAAGGGCTTTTTTTTATCAGATCAGCATGACTCATTATGAAGCCTATAATCAACAGTTCATTAGTAGCTTCTGTTGGCCTTTCACCGGCAATGTTTGTACTGATATTTTTTTATGGAAGTAATGTATTTGGTCGTCCTGGTGAAGCATCTTGTACAATCTTTGAATTATTATATTTTAAGCACGAAAGTGAAGTATAAATATCAGTCTACTAAGCAACTACTCGTTCAAATTAAAATCAAATGCAAAATTTGTGTCATGGCAAGTAATGTTTCTAAATTGTATTTGAAGCCGATTAGAAATTAGACAGAGCTATTGAGCGGGAAGAGAAAGTGAAAGTAAGCTGAATAATTGTTGCTTGATTGGGGAAGAATTTGTTCCTGTTCTGCCACATATGTATACCAATGTGATAGAGGTACACATATTTACCAGTATGACAGAGGTACAGGTATGTACCAGTATGACAGAGGTACAGGTATGTACCAGTATGACAGAAGTACACATATGGTACACATCTGTACCAATACGTACTTAGCGTGTTAACGAGGCGAGTTCCAGGCTCAGTAAACAATGGCTGGGGTTTGGAGGTCCCGTGACGTCACGAAGGCTCCTCTTACACCTGCCTAGCGTTGCCTAGCAACGCTGTTGACACGCGCTTTTGCTGCTACTTCTCGTGCCCTTGGCGAAATGGCTCCGTGTCGATCTTCTTTTTGCGCCACCCTCCCATGGCTTCCATAGCTCTTGTCTTTTGAAATGTACGGTGAAAGTTTTCGTGACTGATCTTCTTCTGAAATATATATTGAAAAAAGTTTTCGTGACTGATCTTCTTCTGAAATATATATTGAAAAAAGTTTTCGTGACTGATCTTCTTCTGAAATATATATTGAAAAAAGTTTTCGTGACTGATCTTCTTCTGAAATATATATTGAAAAAAGTTTTCGTGACTGATCTTCTTCTGAAATATATATTGAAAAAAGTTTTCGTGACTGATCTTCTTCTGAAATATATATTGAAAAAAGTTTTCGTGACTGATCTTCTTCTGAAATATATATTGAAAAAAGTTTTCGTGACTGATCTTCTTTTGAAATATATATTGGAAAAAGTTTTCGTGACTGATCTTCTTTTGAAATATATATTCAAGAAAGTTTTCATGACTGATCTTCTTCTGAAATATATTTTGAAAAAAATTTTCGTGACTGTCGACCTTTGCTGCCAATTGTGAGTGACTGGGGTAAAATTCTTAGTCTTTGTTCGGTGGCAAATTGTAATTTGCTGCTGAGCGAAAGCCTTTGATTAATATCTTCAGCTTTCGTTCATCGTCGTCCAAGAAAGTTACGTTCGAGGGAGGCACAAAGGAAAGTAAATCGTGGGGTTTCTCCGACAGGCCTGCACAGCGCGACGCATTTCGCTTAAATCTGGTGCACATGTTGACCCTTCAAAGTGAATTTCAAAATCCACTTTCATTAACAGCGCAAATATGTTTTGTTCCGAGTGATACTTGTGCCCTAATGTGTTCTTCTTCGAAGTTCATTGTCGAGTGGCAGTCACTTCCTCGTTGTGATGTCGGTGACTTCATGATGCCGGTACCAGTTAAATGATGTTATACTTGTGATAACGGTAATATGAATGCAAAATTCTGACATTTAAGGGTTAACGCTGGAGCGTGCGTAGCTCGAGTTGGGCGTGCGAGAGGGAAGTGTTTAGGAAGAAAATCTCGTTTTTAGGTTAACATAGAAGCAAGCATCCATAGAGGTATTGGCTTGAACTAACTTATGATCAAATCTAATCGAAAAATCCATGAACTTGCTTACGTTTAGTGAAATAGTTATGCTCATGTGATAGTTTTATTTTCTGAGAGTACACTGTTTTGATTCTCAGTAATTGTTATTAAAAAAGAAAATGTGTTTGCATGATCTGAAAGTTCATTTAAATTTAATCCAAGTCGTACTCAAGCGGCTGTCGAGTCAAAGGTCGATTCATTTTGGGCTGGACCAGGCGGTCCTGCATTAAATTTCTTGCTTAATTTTTGCCGAATGTCGAATTTCATTTTGTGTTATTTTACCATTTAAGAATTTCTCATGAGAATTAAGGATGTACATAAGATAACAATCTAACTCATTTGAAGTATGAGATGTCCATGTAAGCGTTGAACTGGAGTATGCATATATGACAATCTAACTCGTAAATTCAAGTATGAGATGTCCCGGTAAACGTTGAACTGAAGTATGCATATCAAATCCCCTCAAGGGGATGCAACTATTGTATCTATGGGAATTAGCGCTCCCAGGGAAACCATGTGAGGGCCCAAGCTAAAGGTTAGGTAGGCTTTCTTTTTGTTAAAATAACATAGGTTTTTGTTATGTTACGGACCATTTTTTTCGGTTCACTGCTGTCCTGTTTTTTCAGCACCTACTACTTTCTTCTTCGACTTTTATCTTGTTTCATGAACTTCTTTCTCATCTTACTGTTTCTATGCCTTTTCTGCATAGATTCCGCGTTCCCTTAACTCCATACTAAATGGTGCCTTCTTCCTTCCTCTCTTTGGATCTCATTTGTTGAGGATAGGGAGGCGTAAACTAACTAATAATCTAATCTATGCATAGCAAATCGAATCATAATCTAACTGGTAAATTCAAATATAAGTTGTCCATGTAACCTTAAACTGGAGTATGCATCTCATATTACAATTTAACTCGTAAATTGAAGTATGAAATGTCTCGGCAAGCGTTGAACTGAAGTATCTAATCTCGTGATGATGGAATGAAGGCCAGTAATAGTTGTCAATCGTCCGCTTCGCCTCGACGCGGCTGTAGGGATCCTTGTTCTGACGGCGTGGCAGCCTGAATACCGTGTTCGATTTGGAATTCTGAATATTTTAGTAGATGATCGCACTTTCGGCTTGTTCATGGTGCGCATGGGTGTACACTTACGCGTCTGGAAACATGCAAGGAAAACAAATTTTGAACCGTTGAATCTGTTGCAGTCTAAAGCGGACCATAGACGATCAATTTAATTATGAATATCATTGACTCAATATATTGATGGAAACTTTTTGTGCCCACTGAGTCAATTAATTGACAGTCGTCAATCAAGCCCACAGACGATCAATTAAAGTGTCAATATTCAGCATTGTCAATTGTATTGACAATAAAATTGATCGTCTATCGGCCGATTAAACGTAATAATGCTAGTTTAAAATGCCAATGGATTTTCCGTTCCTCGCTTGGGTCGTGAGGGGAAAAGCGTTGAAAATTTTCTGCTCGAGGTGTAAGCTTTTCTTGATTTCGTTATGGTACAGCTATTGTATCGATAGGAATTAGTGCTCCTAGGAAAAAATGTGAGGTCCCGTGCTGAGAGTTGGGTATGCCTTCTTTTTTGTAAATAAATCAAAAAAATTTCTAGTGAATGACCATCTTTTGTTTAGTTCACTGTTCTGTTTTTCAATACCTTTAACCGTCTTCTTTAACTCACCTTGTTTCACAACCTTCTTTTTTAGCCCCTTTATTTTTTATGCGCAGGGGCTCTTGTGTAGGAACACACGTTGTGCAAAAATTCCTTGTTCCCTTAATTTTATGCTAAATGGTGCTTTTACCTTGCCTCTTTTTGGAACGCCTTCGATGCAGTTAGGGAGATTTGCACTAACGTATATTTAAACGTAATTTAATCTGAGACCATTCACGCAACCAAGTCGACCTGCAATGATAAGCCTGGTACCATTTTGAGAAGTCCATCGCAATCTCACGGTCAGTGGTTGAAGACTCCACTCGCTCTCCCTCCACTTCATGGAGTGGCCGTTATTGAATTCTCCCAAGTCCAGAGAGAAAGGGAGGTGCTAGACAAGCGGAACGCCGATTGCGGCGATTCAATATTTAGGGACAGATGATTGAGAGCTACTGGAATGGAAGAAACTAATTCTTTGGTGAACGTGTAGTTCTCTTGATACCAACTAATTTTTTTAGTGAACGTGTAGTATTCTTGGTACCAGTGTTCTGTGCTTCCAGGTGCATCTCATTCTCATTAGTTGCTTTCATTTGAAATTAGATAGTCTGATTAGCTTAGCGACCGCAATTTGGGCAACCGGATGAAAGAACGACAAATTGAGATCAAAGAAGTTGGTGGTTTGATATCCCACCCTCGTGAAAATCGTGCCTGATATTATCTTTGTGCACCGACATGTGAAAAAGACTTAGAGATGACCTGACAAGACCACGACCGCCACAAACATCGATTCCTGCGCAACACCTTCCGCCGCTGTCGCCGTAATTGCGACTGGCTGCCAAAATCTGGCCGTGCGATTTTTCTTGCTTGCAGCTGACAAACAAACAGAAATCCCGGATCAGCGGGGAAGATTACGGTAACGAATCGATGGTTAAACTTATCCTCGATATTTTTTCAAAGTTACAAATGCCACGCCCATTTAAAACACAGTTTTTCAACTCTAAATTATTCAAGTTTAGTTCATGGCTACGCTGGAAGTTTGCAGTGATTTTAAGAGCTGTAGCTCGAGTTTCCTGTATCGATGTTCTAAGTCGTTCGGAGCGGGCTGCCTCACGCTCTCCAATTAATGCTAGGGGCTGTAATGGCCCGCAGGGACACGAATCTCTGCCTTCTGCAATGGCTGTCCCGCTCAATTCAACAAGCGCGTTCCCGCCCTGTTCTCTAGCCTCCGAATAGAACGAGTGTCACACGAGCTTTGTCTTGGCGTAATACCTCGCCGTGCTGCGGCCCGTGTTCACAAATGGCTGCAGAGAGCTCAATTAGCCGCGCTTCTCCTTCAATTGCGAGATGCTCGCTGCCAACCGCTGCTGTAGGTGCTGTGAGCTCATCGGGGAAGGAGCGAGTTGCACGTTTCTGTTCATTTTTTCTGCATAGATTCTGCGTTCCCTTATCTCCATACTAAATGGTGTCTTTCTCTTCGAGACGCTCTTTTTTTAATGGTTAGGGAGGCTTAAATTAACATCTAATCTAATTGTTGGTCAGCCCGGGCTCGGCGTTACGCTGAGTATCGTTTGGCCCTTGTACGCGAGTCGGATTGTTAGTTTTGGCAGGCATCCGTCAACTGGTGCTGGCTGTATTGAGGCTTCATCTAAGACGTGTTTTTTGCCCTCATTTGCGTGAAGGGTATCATTCATTCATTCTTTTATTCATTCATTCTGTTATTCATTCATTCATTCATTCATTCGTTCGTTCGTTCGTTCATTCGTTCATTCATTCATTCATTCATTCATTCATTCATTCATTCATTCATTCATTCATTCATTCATTCATTCATTCATTCATTCATTCATTCATTCATTCATTCATTCATCGTTACGCAATCATGTGTTCGCCTCCTCATTTTTCTGCCGTAGTTATTAAGAGGACAGGGAATAAATCTTCAGGGTGTGTTTAACTGCGGCATTTGTCTCAGTCAATGAAGAATTTATTACTATCTCAACGAATTGAATCAATAGTGCCAATTAATTACACCATCATCGAGGGTCTGGATTAGAGAAAGAAAAATTACATGTTGCTGGGACTTTTTCTATTTCAAGATGTACGTGCGTTCCAAATTATCCAGAGCATATTTTCCAAAAAATTATGTACGTTATTTCAGCAAATGCTTCAGTAAATTTTGGAACAAGCAAACATTATTGTCTGCTTCAAATAATACGGCCTTATTAGCACGCATTGATCCATGGACGAGCTTGTTTAGAGTCCTGAAAAATTGATTACGCCGTCTTGTCATTACAGTGCACGCTGCTTTGCGCCCGCAAATTGTTAGGTAGGTAACGAGGCTTGCCTTCGTAAATGTTTACTCTGAGCTCTCGGAAACTGTCAACATCTGAGCTGTGAGTTATGAGAACTTCTCTAGTGTTCTGGGCACTGCCTATTGTTTAGCTCTGAACGATTTTAAATACTAGGCCAAATATTCTATTACTGTATGGCGCGAGATTTAAGGTGCAGGATTTGTAAAGGCGAGGGGTTTAGCTTTTGCGTTCAGCAAATATGCTTTTCTCAGGGGATACGTAGATAAAACGATGATAGGTAAACCCGTAGCAAAAATGATGATAGAGCAAGCAAACGTGTCGAGTGAAGTAACCGTAGCAGGGAGCGGTGACTCACTGGGTCAATGAAGATGATGTTCGCAAATGTTATTGGGCAAGACTTCATTTGCCAATCCTCCCAAGGGGTTATCTCCTTGATGTGAAGAGAATTGCTTTTCTTACCCGAAAGAAAATTAATTCTGTGCACCTATAGAGAATAATAATCTCCTTAGACGGATGGAAATACTTCCGAATGCCGAAATTTGTCAATATGTGACAAGGGGTTAGTGTTCCTCCACAAAGCGTCCACACTATGAGCAGTGTGTGAGTGTGGCGTTAGGATCAGGAGACTGAGTTGACTGTTCTTGATTGACGAAAAGCATGCTTTACGCTATTTCTCACGTTTGATCTTTCGAACTTTGACTGCGACGTGCGCCACCGGTGGCCACGGAGGGGATTTTTATTATGCTGCTGACCAACCAGTCGTCACAAACTCATGTTTAATAAATACTTAATCGAAATTAAATGAAGGCACGATCCAGTTCATGTTTGCTATTTCCAACATTGCTTACTACAATTGACTTTAAATTGGAGTTGAATGTTAAACTTCAGTTTTGCCTGACGCAGTCAAAGTGTTAATAACCGCAATAATGAGGTATCGACATTTGGTAGTGCTTTGTTTGCGATTTTGAAGCTTTGTTAACTCTTGATGTTGGGTTGGAACCTCTCTTCACCAACCATTTCAGTTCCGCTAAATGCTGTCAAAATTCGGTTGTTCTTCTTCGGTAACCGCAATTTCCACTGATATTTAACCTTTTTCTGGTGGACTCAGAGTAATGAGGTGATCAACATTTCGCTGTGTTTTATTAGCGCAATTGAAGCTTTCCTTATTGATGTTTCGAAACCTCGCTTCAGCAACCATTCCATTTCCGCTAAATGCTTTCAAAATTCGGTTGTTCTTCTTCGGTAACCGCAATACTGACACTGAAATTCAACCTTTTTCTGGTGGACTCGTCATCAGAGCGTACTCCCTTAGTGCAGCTGCTCGTTAATATTTGAGGCTATCGATTGTCCCAGCCATTCATTGTTCAGGGAGCGCACCGCTCCCTTGTGCAATGGGCATGCTGACCTGACTATCTCACGTTCACCAACCATAGTGAAAATTGAATAGGTCTTGTGTAAAAATTTCTGAATCGGTTTCTTATTTATCTTGTTTTATTTATGTCTCTTATTTATCTTTTTTATTCATGTCTCTTATTTATCTTTTTTTATTCATGTCTCTTATTTATTTTTTTATTCATGTCTCTTATTTATCTTGTTTTATTCATGTATCTTGTTTATCTTGTTTTATTCATGTCTCTTATTTATCTTGTTTTATTCATGTCTCTTATTTATCTTGTTTTATTCATGTCTCTTATTCATCTTGTTTTATTCATGTCTCATATTTATCTCGCGTGTTTGTTTTTGACACTGACTTTATTTCGAGCCGGATCTAAGTAATCATTATTTGGGTACGGGTCTGTAATTTTGTTTTCTATTGAATGTTTCATGACTACATGTGAAAAGTGTAAATTAGAAAAGAAAAGCCTTGCGCTTCAGGGAATAATTTCTGAAGGTTTTGTGTTTAAGTAAAATCGTCATCTTGTCGACGCAGGCATTGATGTTTTGATATAAGTTCATTATATACTCAACGGTCGTGAAAAATTGAAAAATAACCGTGAAAAATTATTTTTCCAATAATTGGATCCGTCCTCGCTCCTTGATGTTATTTAAGGTTCTCAGATGCCCTGAAAATAATAGACGCAGATCTGGATCGTCGAATAAAGTTTTTTTTAGGGTTCTTGTTGCTGTTGCTAGAAGCCAATCATCTGTGAGGTAATTAAATGTATGTTTGCATCTCCGTAGAGTTATTTCTATATGGTAGTGAAATGTTTGTATTAATTTCCGTAGATTTATTAAAAAATTATAAATTGATAATTAACATGCGTATCATAAAAATTGTTTCCAAAATGTTAAAGAATGAAATTTATCTCGGGCTATTTTGTTGCGTCGGATATGCCACGTTAATTTAATGCTTAACATTGATTAATTTATTCATCATTAAATGGTTAAATTATATTTAGGCTGAGACAAAAATGGCTCAATCTATGAGACACAACGTCTGCTTAACAAATTTCTTTTCGCGAGGGGAACAGAGCTATTGTTTCCATGTGAATCAATGCTTTCAGAGAGGGAGGGGAAAATATGAGGGCTTGAGCTGAAGGACCGGTAGGCTTTCCTTCTGATCAATATAAGTTTTTGTATTTGATGTAGCATTTTTTGATTCATTGAAGTTCTGTTTTCAGCTCAGCTATTACTCTTATCAATTTTCATTTTGTTTCATAAAGTTATTTCAATCTTTCCGTTTTTATGTGCAGGGTGTGGGGACCCGCTTCTTTGCATAGATTCTCCGTGACCTTAATTCCGTATCAAGTGGTGTCTTTCTCGTTCCCCTCACAGAAACACCTTTGATGAGGTCAGGGAAGCTCTATAGAGTTATAATCGATGGTATTAAATTTCGTAACGATAGAACTTGGTTTTAATGTTCGTTTTGTCGATAAGTACAAGTGTCAGAGTGCATTTTAACTCGAACATGATACTGTCTGTCTATGTGTTCTGAATTACATCTAGCAACGAGCGTCGTAAATCGTTTATGTTCCATTTCTATGTGTAATGCTTTACTGGTTGCAAGGAGTCGATGAACGCAAATAAGCTACCAGGAAGAATCTAACGCGGGGCTCTACGAATGTCCTTTGTGACAGTAAAGTTCACGGTCGATGTTCTGACATTCTGATGCCGTCTTGGTCCATATCATCGCACCTTCCAGCGTTCGCTCTTCTCCGGTGCCTTCCGAGAACAGAACTTCATGGAAATCCCCTGCATTAATTTGCTCGGCATTTTTTACTTTCAAATTAACATGGGCGTTCCTTGTTATGCACTTTCAAAGTGATGTTTCTCGTGAATATCTAATGTTACTTTGTTTGCACGTATCTCAATCTCAAAGTGGCATCAGCGTGTCTCGTTTAGAGTCTTCAACGTTTATCGTGAAGATCCGATATTACTTTGCTCTTTTGCACGTCATTTCTTACTCTCAAGTAACATCGGTGTTCCTTGTTATGCGGTTTCAAAGTGATGCTTGACGTGAATATCCAACGTTACTTGGTTTGTGCGTATCTTGTACTCAAAGTGACAGCGTTTCTCGTTTGGGGCCTTGAACGTTAATCGTGAAGATACGATGTTACTTTGCTCGGCATTATTTACTTTCAATGTCACATTGGCGTTTTTTGTTAAGCGGTTTCAAAGTGACGTTTATCGTGAAGATCCGATGTTACTTTGTTTGGCGCTACCAAAGTGCCATTCCTCGTCAAGGTTTGTTACGCGAGTATTGTTTTACTGTGCAGCTGGAGACATTGTTGCTCTTCTTGAGAATTTTGAGCTTCTTCAGGAGCTTTAATCGCACAGTGCTGGCTCCTCATAACTGCGTAACCGTACGTGAGAGGAATCACCATCTGCCCAGCTCTAACTCAGCAATCTTAAAACGAGCTTTTTATGGGTTTGATTCAGTTTTATGGCCAGTTCAGCCCTATTTATGTCTTATTTTGCAGTTTCAGATGCGCGAAAACACGCTTGCCCACACACACATGTTGCAGAAAGCTCTGCAATCTTGTTAACAATCTCAGAGCAATACTACTGGAATTTTAGTGCTGTATTCTTCAAATTCTCACTTTCTTGCATCATTTCGTCGTTATTACATGTTCGCGATAAACAAAGTTGAATCTACAACACCCTGTTGTATATTTCATTGCAGGCTTTCGCTCATGTGGCGGACCTCTATCGTCTTTGGTTAATCACGCTACAGTGTAGGTCCATCATGCGCGGTAATGACGCTCTACACGCATAGCGAGCAGTACGTGTCGCAATGAAAAATTGTGCGGCTGAAGTTGTGTGGCCGTAATGTAGGCTGCAAGTCGAGGCCTCGGTATGAAGTCGGTTGCGTATAGATTTAGAAAGGATTGAAACAGTTTGGCTGGCAGTATTGTCCTACCGCAAGCCTGGCGTGAGCGAGTAAGTTAAGGTTTGCTTCAACTAACGCATTACAGAACTTAATGGTTACTGCTGATACGAGTTACCTCTTTTTACCTTAATTTCCGTCTTTGACCTTACTGTTTATTTTACCATCAACAATGTCTCTTCAAAAAGCTTCGATTGTATCGTAGCTACAGTTTAATGTTCTTTGCTGCATATTTTAAAAATCCAATTTTTAGTGGTTTATGCAGCAACAAGTCCAAAAATTTCATTTCAGTCTCCGCAAATTTTGTGCTATAATCTCTGCTTGCAGGAGTATTTTTATTTATTATTAACCGTGCTGGGTAGCTCTGCCACTCCCCTCAGGAGAATACTATTATTGCATCTACGGCAATTAGTTCTCCCAGAGGGGAAATGTGAGGTCCCGTACTGAAGGTGAGGTAGGCTTTTTTGCTGAAATCGGTTTGATTTTCGTTTTGTTACGGACCGTCTGTTTTCGGTTCACTCATGACCTGTTTTTCAGAACCTATTGCTTTCTTCGTCAACTGTTACCTTATTTCAGAAACTTTTCTCCCGACTTACTTTTGCTATGTGCGAGGGTAGGAGCGCGGCGCGTGCCATTTTCCCGAACTGCAAACTCAAACATGCCTTCCTCTCCTTGGAATGATATGTTGTGGTTAACGAGGCGCTAACTTGCATATGTAGCGCAATCATTAAAATTAATACTCTGGTCCAAATAGTGAAATTAATTTGCTGGTCTAATTAGTACAATTAATGTACTGGTTGCATTAGTAAAATTAATGTAATGGTCTAATTATTGTAATAAATGTACTGGTCTAATCATAGAAATTTATATTCTGGTCTAATCAATAAAATTAATATTCTGGTCTAATCATATAAATTAATATTCTGGTCTAATCAATAAAATTAATGTTGTGTTCCAATGGTAAATTAATGTTGTGGTGTGATCTGTTTGCAGAGACGGAGCGAAGAATCAGGGCGAACAACCCGGCATTCAACGCTCAGTTCCGCTACGCCGTGAGTACTGCATAGAGTCACTGGTTCTTCGTTCGTTTTTCGTGCTCCGTTCGGTGTGTGGGTGTCTCTCCTAGCTTCTCGACCCTGCGGAATTGTTCTAGTTCATCACGTGTAAAAAGACGGAGAATATTGCTCATCATGTATACTAAAACGCTAAAGCTATAAAATTTTGAATGTGTGTCGGTTGTTTTGGGGGACGGAAGGTGTTGAGTTAGTGGATTAATTCTAACTTATTAATTTGAGATTTTGAATCAAGTCTTCAGATCCACAAGATTTTATTAACTAGGGTAGTCGAGTAAGCTTTTGAATCAAGTTTTAAAATCCACACAATTTTATTTTTAATATGTCTGATTTTCTGAGGGAATCTGTTAAGAAACCCCTCTTCATTTTGCTGTGAAAACGCATGAAACATTCTAATACATGTTAAAGAATAATCATTCAAAAACGTTAATAAATTAGATTTTATAACAATATTTCAACAGTATTTATAAGTGAACTTGGAATCTCTTGTAATGAACATATAGTAATTCCAATATTCCAGGCTCCATTGCGTGCCAGAGCGTGAGCTAAGAAAATCCATGTTGTCATTGCCCACACGGTTTTTTCTGTCATATGTCTTAAATACTAAATTTAGTGCGAATAGTTTTGTTTATATGAAAGATTATTTGCTCTACGAGAAAAAGGAAAGCTACGGTAGTGCAGCTGTGACACTGCTATTCTAGGAGCAAAAGTACTCTATGTTTGGGTCAGAATAGCAACCAGCGACTAATTACGACGACATAGCGAGACCCTGCTAGCGGTCTGATTTATTTATTAATTAATTAGTCGAATGTTAGCTTGCTCAATATTTGCTCATGAGGGATCGGAAACGTAGACAGCACACCATAGGAAGAGACATGCAAGAAAAATTACAGACCATCATCGCGAGGTCGATGATGCTAATTTCTGTCCAAAAAATAAATAGACGTGTGCTGTCTCTGCATGGTGTCGTATAATGTGTATGCTTGGCCTTACTTCAGGTCTCACAAGCTGTCAGGAAACGGTCAGTATTCAATGTCTGCGTATCATTAAGTTCAGCGCGAAGTGTGGCTCTATTGGCCTTAATCTGCTCGGCAAGCTTGAGTGACTAACTGTAAAGGCGATTATATGACTAGGGTGTTGTGTGCGTTGCTTTTTGTTATTTTAATATTCGCATTCTTTCTCGTGTGTGCTGTAGTTTGAACATCGTACAACCGCACACCGTCTACGTATTCATTTGCCGGCTCCAATTTCAGCATCTTACTCTATTAAAATGCCGTATTTTTATACTGTGTTTAATTTGCCGCCATCTGGTATTACTCGGTCATGCGTCCAGAAGTTGAGGCCTCCCAACCAATAGATTAGGCAACTGAACATCTTGTTGGATCGCTGTTTGCTCATCGGCTCCCAGGCTTCGCAAGGACTGGGTTTAGTTAAAAATGCGTTTCGTTAAAAATGGTGTATATTATTAAAAATGCGCTTAGTTGAAAATGGTGTGTATAGTTAAAATGCGTGTCGTTATAAATGGCGTGTATATTTAAAAATGCGTCTGCATGTTGGTTTTGTTTTTCTAAGCAATTTTGTGTGCCTGGCTATTGAGTACTTCATGAAGATCCTTGTGATATCCGTCTTCTCACTAATTATCCGAGTATACAGCAACAGAAAATTATGGTCCATGAATAAATTGCAGCTAATGAACCCATCTCCGTCTAATTGCTGATTATTGTCGGTTTGTTGACATGTCGCGTATTTTTAGGGCCCGTATTTACACAGATAAAACTGTAACTGTTCGCCATCGATGTCTTGCCAAGGCCAACATTGCCGTCGTGTTTGCTTCCTTCAACTGGGGCCGGTTTTTAAACCCCATGTTTATCAGGTCTCTCTCTTTCTCTGATTGACTTCAGCAAGCTTGTTCTTTTTTGTGTTGAACGGCTTTTAGTGTTTCTAATGAAAGAAAAACTTCGCTTTAAATGTTTTCAGTGGCTGTGCGCTTGTGATGTTTATTGGTTAGTTGAAGCAAACAGATATATTCATCACCTGAGCGAAGCGAAATTTTGCCAGTTTTCAATTACGAGGTCAAGTATGCTGTACACTACTCTAAGACCATGCTGCTGATATAGTACGTAGAAGAGAAAGATTGACCTTCGCAAGAAACATTTCAGTTGATGAAAGGTGAAGCTTGTGCTGGTAGTCGTGGTCTGTTTTAAGTAGCGAGCGCGCCGATAAGTATTCCTGTCTCTTTCTGAATGATGGTGACATGTGAAGTAAGGCGTATGTGTGTACTAATTATTGTATCTCAACAACAGGGAAGCCCCTCGGGGGATACAACTATTGTATCTATGAAAATTAGCACTCCCAGGGGGAAAATGTGTGAGGGCCCGACCTGATCGTTAGGTAGGCCTTTTTTTGTTGAAATAAAATGATTTCTGTTATGTTAAAGGACCACCTTTTTCGGCTCACTGCTGTCCTGCTGTTTTTCAGCGCCTACTACTTTCTTCTTCAGCTTTTATCTTGTTCCGTAAACTTCTTTCTCAACTGACTGTTTCTTACTGCATAGAGTCCGCGTTCCCTTATCTGTATACTAAATGGTGCTTTCCTCTCTTTGGAATACTATTTTCGGTTAGGGAATCTTGAATTAACATCTAATCTAATATAACTACAGGCAAGGGAGCAGTGAGTGATTTGGTCATTCTTCCTCTACATTGCAACAATAGTTTTGATGTTGATTTTTTATTTTGGTTTATTTTTTGATAGCAGAACTCAAGTCTCACTCACGAAGCGTTCCTCGCATCTCCGGTTTAAAGAGTCAATACGGAGGCTTTCTTCTGCCTTCTTGACGGCTCACTGTCACTTGTTTTATTCTTCTAACACGTTGACTGTGATGGGTTACACTGAAGTTCAATATTCAGCTCAAATTTAAAGTCAAGAGTTATTAGCCATTTTATAAATGCTGAACATTAACTGGGTCCATTAAATACCATTAACTTTAAAAGATTGTTAAAATATTTCGGAAGACCCATCGATGGGTCGTTTCACAGCAGGAAAACTTGAGCGCGACTCACCGGTGGGTCCTATCGCCAACACCCATTTGTATAACGTGGGATCCTTGTTAGCGTAGATTTGCAGGAATATTTCAAAACTGCCCTGACTGCGTCATGACAATCTTTTATCGATTGAAAGCCAGCCTGATGATTACAGCAAAACTCGTGTCATTCTTGCAGCTGTCCACAGCTTGAATTATTGAGTACGCCAATATCCTGAACCTTCAGTATATATGATGGCGGGCGCACGTCGTTAGGTATAAGATACACGTCCTTTTCTTGTGAATAATTTACGGGTTCTGAAATATTAGGTCTTTGTGCAGAATAGGATACAGTACGTTGCAGCTAAAGTTGTCATCTGTTGAGGCATTTTTTGTGTAGAGTTAAAATCACGAATCCTGACTTATTGTCATATTGTTCGTGGATTTTTACCGTTTTGTTTCCTTTAATATTGAAGGAATGTTTAATTTTTGTTTTTTTCCGGGTGTTGTTTGCTTTTTTCTGTGCGGTCTGAAAGATGAAAACTACGAATTTAGGAAATGAATTATCTATTTTTCAATTTCCTCAACACTGAAATTTCATGAAACTTACAGCTTTCGGTAGCTTTCCAACACTCTATTTTTGTCATCTTGATGAGCCCAAATTTTTTATTTATTATTCAATAGACTCGAATACATGTTCATGACTAGGTCAAAAAAAATGTTCTTTTTCACTCGATTTCAGCATATGTTTAATAAGCGCCGCGTGTTCTAGTGTACAGCCGCACCTTCTAGGAAGACATAAACTTTTCGTATTAGATCGTCTGACGTAAACCAGGCGAAACTTTGATGGCCTGTCTGCTGTATAGTGGGGTTGGTTTTGGCACTTGTTCCCTCGTTGGCGCGCTCGGCCAGCAGCACGTCTCCTCGGAATGGGAGTGGGGAGCTCACCTCTGTGGAGTTATACTACCCCTCAGGGGGGCACAACGCTTTGACTGCGCCAGGCAAAACGGATGTTTCAAATTTATGAAAGTCATTGTAGTAAGCTATGATGAAAATACCAAAAATTAACTGGATCGTGTTGTTATTTAGTTTTGGTTGAGTATGTTTTAAATTGAGTTTGGGACTCCTATTTGGTCAGCAGCATGCATAATGAAAACTCCCTCTCTGACCAAACATGCTCACGTCGCTGTCAAAGTGTTAATATGTGCTCCTTGTGTGTAGTGTCCTTCTTCGTCAACCCTCAGGAAGAGACATCTATCGTTTCTGTGGAAATTCGTTCTCTTAGGGTGGGAATGTGAGTTACCGAGCTGAAGGCATTCTTTTTGGGCGAATAGGATAGGTTTTGGTTTTCACAATTCCTAGAAAAGATAAATATATTTGAGCAGTTAAGTCGATTTACGAGTATCAACTTTGCTGCTACTTAACAACCTAACTTTAACCAACCGAAACAACGACGCAAAGGTAGTCCACGTGTTACGAAAGCTTGACCTTACTGAGTAACGCTACCACTACCAACCTGCCCGTATCTGGGCTGCTGTGAATGGGAACAGCGCCCATGATCCACCGCTCTATTCATGGCGTTTTCTATGGGTCTGTTGCTCACGCTCCTTATCTCTGCCCCTCTGTAGGGGGCAGTTTTTTGGCTGTATTTGGGGGACCAGCAACCCAAGACCTATTGGTGGGACTACCGAGCTTATCTCAGTGGAGTTATGCTGCTGTATCTCCTCCTTGTGACCCTGAGAGACCCACCGCTGGTTCGCGCATGGGATTCTAGTGTATCAGGTGGCAGGGCAAAGAGCTGGGAAATTAGCAGTATTTCTCCTATATTGTCAGCCTAAACTGTGAAGTTCAATATTCAACTCGAAATTTAAAGTCAATTGTAGTAAGCAATTTTGAAAATAGCAAACATGAACTGGATCGGGCCTTCATTTAGCTTTAATCAAGTATTTATGCAAAATTGAGTTAGTGATCACTAGTCGGTCAGCAGCATTATGAAAATCCCCTCCGTGGCCACCGGTGGCGCACGTTGCTGTCAGAGTGTCGACTTACTACGCAGTTGCCTCCTTGCTGCGCAGCGCAACTTCTGTGCTTTGCATTATCACAGCGAACTCCGGCCTGCAGTTGCCTACCTGTGTGTGTACTCTGTATCTCGTGTAGTCCCCTGAACTGAGGTCTGCAATTGATCTTGGTCACCTTTTTTGTACGCCGTGGATCTGGTCAAGGCTGCGTGTGGGTAGTTCTTTGTCCAGCGTGCGTCGGGTGTTGTTCCGTCTGTTTATTTTATCGTGTTCTCTCTGTTATGATTTTACGGGATGGTTGATGTGAGACAATTTTTATTCTGCGGCCATTAAATTGATTGACGGTGAGAAGTAAGTAGGGATTTGCTTGAGAGGTTTCTGCTGTCCAAGGTGGGAGAACAAAATCATTGAGACAGTTTAATCCTTTCGTCTGTTGAGACGTATTGCGTGATTATTTGAATTCGGATTTGAAAATGAGTTTCCAAGTGTTCCCTAACATTTATTTTAAAAAGTAGAAAAACTAATACCGCAGAAAGAGGGTTACATTAGTGTTCGCAATGGACAAGTGCGCATTCCGCACTTGTAGTTATACTGAAAATTTTATTCTATCCCTTGTATGATTTGCAGTTGTTAGTTGGCTTTCGCCTCTATGATTCATTGTTTTATGTCATAAAAAAACTCTGTTCCCGCATAGCGTAATAAATTTGATGTGCTTACCTTTATAAAACAAGCGTTTATGACAACCTATGCCTAGATTTGTTACGCCGTATTTAGCATTCATGATGTGAATTATTTCTGGGCGTCTATAAATCTACACTTACATTTGACATTTGAGGAATAACGATTATATGTGATGACTGTTTACGAGAACGAGGGGCTTAGGACACTTAAATGATAGTAAATTTATACGTGTGGTGTGCCTAATTATGAGATACTCTCAAGAAAATTCTTGCACTCGACTCGATAGAAATATTTTCCTAAGAGTCTCTCAAATGAGGCACAAGACACGATAAATTTCCTATGATTAAGTATAGCCCTGACACTCGACACTCAATGATAGGGAATTTATCGTGTGTGGTGCATAATTTGAGGTACTCTAAATAAAATCACGGTGTCAGTGCAATTCAGTGTATTTTGAGAATTAGCGCTCTTCTTTGTGATCAAGAGCTCCTCACAGGAGTAACGTATGAAGTGAGTTGTGTCAACCAAGATAAGTTTTACGTTGAAACGGTGCCACTTAAGACCTCAATACAGTTTTACTTCATCTCATTTTGAATGAACAAAAGCTACACGTATATTCTGATGAGCATTTCCTGTAAATCGTCCCAATTGGTGAAGATGTAAGAAAGTATCCAGAATATAAATAAAGTAAATCTACACTTATATTCTGATAATCATTTCCTGTAAATCGTCCCAATTGGTGAAGATGTAAGAAAGTATCCAGAATATAAATAAAGTAAATCTACACTTATATTCTGATAATCATTTCCTGTAAATCGTCCCAATTGGTGAAGATGTAAGAAAGTATCCAGAATATAAATAAAGTAAATCTACACTTATATTCTGATAATCATTTCCTGTAAATCGTCCCAATTGGTGAAGATGTAAGAAAGTATCCAGAATATGAATAAAGTAAATCTACACTTATATTCTGTTGAACATATCCTGTAAATCGTTTGAATTGGTAAAGATGTAGTAAAATGTTCACTTTTTTTTTATTTTTAAGCTCGATGGAATTATCTGATCATGAGAAACCAAACCGGAGCGCGGCCACATATTCGTACGGCGCTGGCTGGAGTTTGGGGCCGTGACGCTTGACGCTCGGTGGTTATGGTCATGACAGTCGGTGGCCATGACGGTCGGTGGTCATGACAGTCGGTGGCCATGACAATCGGTGGTCATGACGGTCAGTGGTCATGTCAGTCGGTGGCCATGACGGTCGGTGGTCATGACGGTCGGTGGCCATGACGGTCGGTGGTCATGACGGTCGGTGGTCATGACGGTCGGTGGTCATGACGGTCGGTGGTCATGACGGTCGGTGGCCATGACGGTCGGTGGTCATGACGGTCGGTGGCCATGACGGTCGGTGGTCATGACGGTCGGTGGTCATGACGGTCGGTGGTCATGACGGTCGGTGGTCATGACGGTCGGTGGCCATGACGGTCGGTGGTCATGACGGTCAGTGGTCATGTCAGTCGGTGGTCATGTCAGTCGGTGGCCATGACGGTCGGTGGTCATGATGGTCGGTGGCCATGACGGTCGGTGGTCATGACGGTCGGTGGTCATGACGGTCGGTGGTCATGACGGTCGGTGGTCATGACGGTCGGTGGTCATGACGGTCGGTGGTCATGACGGTCGGTGGCCATGACGGTCGGTGGTCATGACAGTCGGTGGCCATGACGGTCGGTGGTCATGACAGTCGGTGGTCATAACGGTCGGTGGTCATGACGGTCGGTGGCCATGACGGTCGGTGGCCATGACGGTCGGTGGCCATGACGGTCGGTGGCCATGACGGTCGGTGGTCATGACGGTCGGTGGTCATGACGGTCGGTGGTCATGACGGTCGGTGGTCATGACGGTCGGTGGTCATGACGGTCGGTGGTCATGACGGTCGGTGGTCATGACGGTCGGTGGTCATGACGGTCGGTGGCCATGACGGTCGGTGGTCATGACGGTCGGTGTTCATTACGGTCGGTGGTCATGACGGTCAGTGGTCATGACGCCCCTCAGGGGGATACAACTATTGTATCTATGGGAATTAGCGCTCCCAGGGGAAAAATGTGAGGGCCCGAGCTGAGAGTTAGGTAGGCCTTCTTTTTGTTGAAATAAAATGTTTTTTGTTATGTTAAGGACCACCTTTTTTCGGTTCACTACTGTCCTGTTTTTCAGCACCTCTGACTTTCTTCTTCAACTTTTATCTTATTTCATGAACTTCTTTCCCATCTTACTGTTTCTATGCCCTTTCTGCATAGATTCCTCATTTTCTTATCTCCATACTAAATGGTGCCTTCCTCCTTCCTCTCTTCGATACGCTCTATTTTTGCAGCGGTTAGGGAGGCTTAAACTAACTTATAATCTTAATCTTAATCATGACGGTCAGTGGCCATGACGGTCGGTGGCCATGACGGTCGGTGGCCATGACGGTCGGTGGCCATGACGGTCGGTGGCCATGACGGTCGGTGGCCATGACGGTCGGTGACTATGACGGTCGTTGACTATGACGGTCGGTGGTCATGACGGTCGGTGGTCATGACGGTCAGCGGCCATGACGGTCGGTGGTTATGACGGTCGGTGACTATGACGGTCGGTGACTATGACGGTCGTTGACTATGACGGTCGGTGGTCATGACGGTCGGTGGTCATGACGGTCGGTGGCCATGACGGTCGGTGGCCATGACGGTCGGTGGTTATGACGGTCGGTGACTATGACGGTCGTTGACTATGACGGTCGGTGGTCATGACGGTCAGCGGCCATGACGGTCGGTGAATCAGAGAACAAATCATTAATAACGTATTAGGCATAATCTTCCAAGGCTGGAAAGTTATGTTTTCGTTTAAAGTTGCCGTTCGCCGCGCGTACTGAAGTTGAGCTATCACTAAAATTTGCCATAAAATGCTGTGTCATTCGTTCAAGGCTCAAGTTATTCTCATTGGACATGCCATAATTTCCGAGTTTTGAAAAATCGAATATAGTTTTCTTTGTTTTAAATTTTTCGTCGCGCTGAAGTCGAGCCGTTGTCAAACCAAGCGATTATTTGTCTCCTCTGTATAATTGGTTAAGTGCTTGGAAAAGATGTAATTTAAACGGGTTAGTGTGTGCACTTTTTTCATTCTCACTTGCATTATATCTAATGAAATTTTAAAAGCTTCGATTTTAATCCTAAACAATAAAATGCTGTTCTTAGCTCTTCGCAGGACATTTCTGTGGCGGCGTTTTTTCTCGTTCGGTTGATTGTAGCTGGCCGGTATTTCTTTTGTATTACTTAGCAACTGACTGACTCTGAATGCAGTATTCTTTTATTTATACTCAGCCCGTGTGCCTGCTTCAGGGCGCGTGTGATATCTGCTCGCGTGCAGCTCTCGGCGCCAACGATCGTCAATTTCCCTCATTATCTATTTCACCATGAGTACAGAGTCATTGATTTTAATTCCTCTTCATATTCCATTACGCGTAACCCTTTCCTCTCTTTGGATCGAATTTGTTGCGGATAGGGAGGCTTAAAACTAACTAATAATAATCTAATCTTCTAGTTCCTCTTCATATTTCATTACGCGCAACCCTATTCATAAATTTGCCCCAACGATCTTCAATTTACCTCATTATCTATTTCACCATGAGTACAGCGTCATTAATTCTAATTCCTGTTCTTATTTCATTACGCGTGACCCTATTGGTAAAGTTACGCAATTAGCCGAGGGAGGTGAGACTGAACGAACACGCTCGACCTACATGGCCCTGCAAGCATCGTTTGTCTGCCCCGAGCCCCGTCCTGCTATCCTATCGTAAATCAATGTGGCTCTTCTGAGATTTGTAACCTCAAAACGAGGCTTGGAATTTTTCAGGGCTACACTCTTGACTTTTAGGTGGAGGTAGTTTTCTTTTCGAGGACTCGAACTTCAACCGTCACTTGCCTGTATGGACGCAAGAAAATTATTCATGGAATGGCAGCGCTATTGATGACCATTGTCTCGACTGCCTGGCGAAGACGCTCGTCTACAGGACGTTCTCGAGCGAACGCGTTTTGTTATCCCAAAAATTGCCCGCTGACCAAATCGTAGATTTATTTCATTTACTTCTTCTTACGTCATTGCTTGCCATTCACGACAGCGGACGGTATGTGGTATTGTAGCAACGTTAGTTTAATGAAAACCCTGCTAGCGACTACAGGGTGTTGATTTATTTAGAAGAAAGAGTTAAAGAACTCGTTTCTAACACTTATTCGTGAAAACAAAATTCTCCTGCACTCTGTCACATCTAGGATTTATATTTAAACTCGAGGAGTTCAAAATCTCGTTTATATATAATACTTACTCTTAAATATACGATTCTCCTGCACTCAGTCACATCTGCTGTGATTCCTTCGAACGCCACTCACAAAGCTCAGAATAATGCTGAGGAGCTGGTGTAGGTATCCCTCACATGCTGTGTAGCTGAACTGTACGTTGCAGCACTCTTGTATATTTGAGTGAGGCTCATCAACCCATTCAGAAATAACTCTGTGCGTCACGGCATCCCATCGGACTTCACTTTTTAACCAGCGCTGCCTTCCCGTGTCATATTTCTTGCATGTGTACCACTTTTAAAGTATCGCGGATTAATAAATCGATCTTCATTGCTAAGAGTTTTAGCTTTGCTTTTAATGCGTGCTCGCTTTATTTAATAATTAAACGCTATAGTAATTGACAAAGTTGTAATGATGCTTCGATCCCAAAGTAATTCTTCACCCGAAATGGTCTTCGAAGTTGTTTTCTGTCAAATATACTCAGAATTCATTTGTGTAATATTGATAAGTCTTAATTAATATGCTCACTTGGGCGGAGACGCAGGCTTAATTGCGCTGAACTCATTTTCTAATTGTCTGGAGGACTTACACGAAAAATTCAATTCAAACCCTTCTTATAAGTCGAGTAACCGAATTCGGGCTCCCAGGGGGATCATGTGAGGTCCCAAGCTGAAGGTTAGGTAGGATTTTTATTGAAATAGAACGTCTTTTTACGGACATTTTTTGCTACACTTCTGTCTTTTAACGCCTTCTAATTTTTCAACTTTCTATCTAGTTCATTGAACTTTTATCAATGCTGCTGTTTCTTTGTCCAGGGTGTGGGGGACACACAGTGGGCATAGATTCCATGTTCCCTTAATTCCTAATTAAATGGTGCTTTCCACTTTTGAAAACGCCGTTGTTGTGGTAAGGGAGTATCGAGCTAATTCATTGGCAAATTTGAGAGACCTTTTTGGAAGAACCCTCATCATTAATACTGCTTTTAAGAATGCGCCTTTCGTCAAATGGCGGTGCGAGTTACTCTGAAAGCTTCGTTCATTTCAAAGGGATTTTTTCCTAGTAAATTACAGGGATATTCCTGCATTGAGACTGCACAATAATCGTTGAATGTTTTATTAATTGAGTGTCGACTCGGCGGAATTTCAACTCGACATATTCTTCACTCTCTTCGAATCCCACGGTTTTCATCCTGCAATGTGCAATGTTTTGCCTTCCTTACTTACGGCATGTGTGCTCATTTGCATTTGATTTGCACTCTACATGGAAATGGACACTTTTCATGTCTCTTGGACGTGCATGTCTCGTTTTATCATCCCGTTAAATTGAGATTTTATGGTCTTTTCGTCTGCCGTAGTTGTAATTTGCATTTAAACTGTCAGTTATTCGCACACTTTTTTGTAGTGCGATGCGTTCACTCCGAAGGGAAGGCATCAGTTCACGTTTTAGGTTCGTTGAACCGACGTCTTGTACACTCATTTTTCTGTGCTGTAGCCACTATCGATCTGCTGGAGCATCATTTGTTAGCAACTCGTAGGAGAAGGAATGCTGGCCCTGAGTCATTTCATTAAAGAGTGTTGAAGTAAGCCAGCCCTCAATGACGTTGTACGTTGACATAATATCCTTGAAATGTCCCAAATATTCTCATGTACTCTTACAACCCAGTCAACGCGCGCTGCTCAGTTTGATTTGGGAGGCTGTCCAGTTTTTGCGGTGGTTTAGTGTTAAATCTATCTGTATTGCAATGCAGTTATTGTGAGACTAGTTTTTGCAGTGTTCTAGTGTGAAATCTTCCTATAAAATGAGGCATTGATTATTAAAGTGTGGACTATGTGAGGGCCCCAGCTAAAGGTTAAGTAGACTTCCTTTTTGTTTAAATAACATAGTTTTTTGTTATGTTACGGACATCTTTTTCGGTTCACTGCTGTCCTGTTTTTCAGCACCTACTACTTTCTTCTTCAACATTTTTCTTGTTTCATGAACTTATTTCTTAGCTTTCAGTTTCTGTGCCCTTTCTGCATAGATTCCGCGTTTCCTTAACTCCATGTTAAATGGTGCCTTCTTCCTTCCTCTCTTTGGATAGCCTTTGTTGCGGATAGGGAGGCTTAAACTAACTAATAATCTAATCTAATCTTATTAAAGTGTTGTAATTTTTTATTCCAAGTCTTTTGAGTTCCATTCATAATCCAGAGCGAACGTGGAGCCGAATTCAAAGCTCGGTCCATTTTTTTTTTGGTGGGGGGGAGAGGGGGGGACACCCTGTATAGCAGTGCAGTAGTTGTGGAAAGTTATATGAGTGTTACGGTGCAAAGGTTAACACAAAATTGGTTTACACATTACAGGTATGTGCGAGGCCAACAACATGATCGGTGTCTCGTGATTGATTAAAATAAGAATCTCTTCTATTGGTTCCATTCGCCTCAATTATAACGAAGGGCCTCTCGTAATGTGCAATTTTTATTTCATCTCTGTTGGAAAGCAATTATTATCTCGCTTGTAATGGAGAATCATAACTATGATAAACTGAATTTGAGAAACGTGCTGTTCTTTTTCTCAGTTAAATTCGTGATATCTAATATTCTTTGCGAGATCATGAAAAAATTTGCATCATGTACATTAAACTGAAAGAATTTTTAGAATCATCGATCGCGTGTTACGCTTCCAGCTACATTCCAACACTGCCCGCTATAGTGTCAATCCTTCCTGGAAGTTTGGTTCATCCAGCAGCAGTAATTTTTTTTACGTTTAGGTTAATTTTATGTGAAGTTGCTCGAAAATTGACTGCGCTTGCACGTCATATGGATCAAATGACATGGAGTGTTAAATTTATTTATTGGGTTATTCTTTGGCATTTCAGACTTGTTCAGTGTTTCTTCTAATCTTCCTG
Organism: Morinoia aosen; assembly: GCA_030386875.1. NCBI lineage: Eukaryota > Metazoa > Arthropoda > Malacostraca > Amphipoda > Talitridae > Morinoia > Morinoia aosen. Next base: position 2,941,398 of record CM059571.1, read on the forward strand.
TTCAGGATGACTACACACGAAATGAATCATTTCATTGCATTAGAACCACGGCAGCAGAAACGAGGCAAGGTCAAACCAGTCTTTTTTCGTCGATCGTGTGGCAATGATGACGTCATGACAACGAATGAATATCAGCGCCCATATTGCATCTTGCAACACTGCTAGCCCCAAATCTGTCACCACTATTGGCCCAACGACATGTGGCAACGTCATAGAGCTTGTTTGAAATGAAGCCGTTCTATTGGCTAGCCGAACTAGAGGAGGTGTATTTTGCCCCCATAGAACCGACTCTACCTTGTTTACTCTACGGTGGTTAGAACACAGCTTACAGAACACCCGACCTTCATGAAGCAGTGGTGCGTACAGCCTGGCTACAGGCCGCGCTGCCTGCGAGTCTGAAGTCAATACGAGGCGAAAACACCTCGTGCGCTGCCATCCCTACTGGTGCTCGACAGCTCGTCAAGCTGTAGCAGATCGACTCGGATTCCATTCCTGACGCTTCCATTCCTCTATCCACTCTGAATCGCCTGACGCTTTCACTCCTGTATCCATTCCCGTGTCCATGTTACTTTGAAGACCTCGTCCCCTCAGGGGGATACAATTATTGTATCTATGGGAACTAGCGCTCCCAGGGGGACAATGTGAGGGCCCGAGCTAAAGGTTAGGTAGGCTTTCTTTTGTTGAAATAGAATAGGTTTTGTTGTGTTACGGACCATCTTTTTTTCGGTTCACTGCTGTCCTGTTTTTCAACGCCTACCACTTTCTTCTTCAACTTTTTCTTGTTTCATGAACTTCTTTCTTAGCTTTCTGTTTCTGTGCCCTTTCTGCATAGATTCCACGTTCCCTTAACTCCATACTAAATGGTGCCTTCTTCCTTCCTCTCTTTACATCTCATTGTTGAGGATAGGGAGGCTTAAACTAACTAATAAACTACTAATAAACTTTGAAGACCTCGTTTTAACTCTATGACTGCGTTGGTTAACTGAAGTTTAGTGTTCAACTCAAATTTAACTTCGAAAGCTGCTTGAAATTTTACAAATACCAAACATTAACTGGGTCCATTAAATGCCATTAATTTTAAAATATTGTTAAAACTTTTTCGAATGGCCCATCTATGGGTCGTTTCGCAGTCAACGTACGAGTATATCGAGATAAAATTGCGACGTTCTGTAATCTCGATTTTTTCCTTCGTTCTTCCTTGGATACAATTTAGAATTGCCTCAGTTTGTTCTGTAAAAGGTGTTAGGAAATAACCGCTGTTTACACATGCCGATTCAATGCACTTGGTACACCATTGAGATCCATGTAAGGCAATTATTGTTGGTGCTAGTGGAATATCTCATGCTATAGTGTGATAGACCTCACGCTATAGTACTAGCTAGAGGTAGATCTCATGCTATAGTGTGGTAGACCTCACGCTTTAGTACAAGCTAGAGGTAGATCTCATGCTATAGTGTGGTAGACCTCACGCTATAGTACTAGCTAGAGGTAGATCTCACGCTATAGTGTGATAGACCTCACGCTATAGTACTAGCTAGAGGTAGATCTCACGCTATAGTGTGATAGACCTCACGCTATAGTACTAGCTAGAGGTAGATCTCATGCTATAGTGTGGTAGACCTCACGCTATAGTACTAGCTAGAGGTAGATCTCATGCTAGAGTACTAGCTAGGGGTAGATCTCATGCTATAGTGTGATAGACCTCACGCTATAGTACTAGCTAGAGGTAGACCTCACGCTATAGTACTAGCTAGAGGTAGATCTCATGCTATAGTGTGGTAGACCTCACGCTATAGTACTAGCTAGAGGTAGATCTCACGCTATAGTACTAGCTAGAGGTAGATCTCACGCTATAGTGTGATAGACCTCACGCTATAGTACTAGCTAGAGGTAGATCTCATGCTATAGTGTGGTAGACCTCACGCTATAGTACTAGCTAGAGGTAGATCTCACGCTATAGTGTGATAGACCTCACGCTATAGTACTAGCTAGAGGTAGATCTCATGCTATAGTGTGGTGGACCTCACGCTATAGTACTAGCTAGAGGTAGATCTCATGCTATAGTGTGGTAGATCTCACGCTATTGTACTAGCTAGAGGTAGATCTCACGCTATAGTGTGGTAGACCTCACGCTATAGTGTGGTAGACCTCACGCTATAGTACTAGCTAGAGGTAGATCTCATGCTATAGTGTGGTAGGCCTCACGCTATAGTACTAGCTAGAGGTAGATCTCATGCTATAGTGTGGTAGGCCTCACGCTATAGTACTAGCTAGAGGTAGATCTCATGCTATAGTGGGGTAGACCTCATGCTATAGTACTAGCTAGAGGTAGATCTCACGCTATAGTGTGGTAGACCTCACGCTATAGTGTGGTAGACCTCACGCTATAGTACTAGCTAGAGGTAGATCTCATGCTATAGTGTGGTAGACCTCACGCTTTAGTACAAGCTAGAGGTAGATCTCATGCTATAGTGTGGTAGACCTCACGCTATAGTACTAGCTAGAGGTAGATCTCACGCTATAGTGTGGTAGACCTTACGCTATAGTACTAGCTAGAGGTAGATCTCATGCTATAGTGTGGTAGACCTCACGCTATAGTACTAGCTAGAGGTAGATCTCATGTTGTAGTTCTAGTTAGAGGTAGATCTAATGTTGTAGTTCTAGTTAGAGGTAGATCTCATGGTTTAGTGTGATAGACCTCACGCTATAGTACTAGCTAGAGGTAGATCTCATGCTGTAGTTCTAGTTAGAGGTAGATCTAATGTTGTAGTTCTAGTTAGAGGTAGATCTCATGCTGTAGTTCTACTTAGAGGTAGATCTCATGCTTTAGTGTGATAGACCTCACGCTATAGTACTAGCTAGAGGTAGATCTCATGCTGTAGTACTAGCTAGAGGTAGATCTCATGCTTTAGTGTGGTAGACCTCACGCTGTAGTTTTAGCTAGACGTATGTAGATCTTATGCTACAGCGTGGTTATTACATTAGATCTTATGCTACACCTCACGCTGTAGAAGCACCAATTAATCACCGGTGCTAGAGTTCGTGCTCGGCTGGGCGATAATCCCGTACCTGAAGTGTAGAAGTTGTCGTGTGCGTGTGTTGCAATTTGCTGCTTTGATAAAATAACTAGTGCCGCGCTTGAGTGGTTCCGTGATGCGCTTCATTTGGCCGCGGTAATTACAGATGTGGCTTACGCACCGACGGTCCAAGAACGCTTTTAATCTCCCCCGGCGTTGTGTTTAATTGGTGTTTGATTTGCGAACGTCCTTCGCATGAGCGTTCTGTGCGAACTTGATAACAGTTGAGGAACGCCTCACTCGTACGCTGGTTGTTCTGAGCTGCGTTGTTCTTGGATCGTTCGAGCAATGTCTTGCCATGTGTAATCGAGGTGTAGGGTTCTCTCTTGCTAGATGGCGTATCCTTGATGAAGTCGTGCTTTCCTTCCACACTAAATGAAGTTATTTGTCTTCGGCCGTGTATGCATTTTTATTGCTGACCATTTTTCAGCCAATACAGAAAAACAATCGACTTTTTCGAATTGAAATTCGACTTAACCCGCGAACTATAACTGGTCGCCTCATTTACCAGGCTCACTGGTTGCCAGACGTAAGGCATAACCCCAAGTTGTTATACACCAAAATGATCGTCTCAGCGAGTGCTACACAGCTGGAGCCAGAAACCCCCACATTGTGGGGGTTAAGGCAGAGCTCCAACCACTTGGAAGTTGGGAGGGGTAAGCACAGTCAGTGTGGTAAATGAGGCGACCGTGAGAGGGTGTGCGTGCGAACAGTCAGTGGCAGCCTCAGTTACCAGCGAAACTACTCAGGGCCTTATTTCGCAAAAATGGCAAATAAGACAAATCTGAAGTCAGTAGCGTGTAGAGCAGTATTTTATTCATATTGTGTGAAAATTACAAGTTTCGAAACACTATACTTACAGTAATATAACCAGACATGCAAACATGCATTTATGTAGGAACTAAAACGAAGAATGGATAACACTTAGTAGACATAAATGGTCATAACTTTTTTATAATTGTTGTAGAGGAAAAATAAAAACATCAGCAGGTTTGGAAGGATTTTCTGCATAAAATAGCAGTGAAAAACATTACATTGTTCCCAAAACAAAAAAATGGCCATTGATCTCTTTGAAGCAAAGTTGTGCAAAAATCTACGGAGTTTGACTCCATATTACAAAGAAACGGTTCAAGTTATCAAAAATCTGACAACATCAAAGTGTAAAGCAACATTTTTTACTCATTAATTCATATTTTTACATCTCTGCCTATTACGGTAAGTGAACAGGGAACGGCAGAGTAACGCGGGTAAATTGACTACTTTTCTGAGGGATGCGCGACCGTGCGCGGGTTAAGCTTATTCCCCGACCTTTATTCAGCGAAAACAAGCTTCATCCTTTAACGAATTTATTTTACTTTACTGCAGCAAATTTTTATTGAGTCTTATAACAACTTTTATTTGAGATTTTCCTCACATTTGAGGTTAATTATTTTTCTTCTAAATCGAGAAATTAAGCTTACAAGAACATCATGTGTATGATGCTCAGAATCGACGAGGGAATGCGTCTATAGCTGTTTATAAAAATTAAATTTTAGACGAGTTGACGCCTGAAAAAGGAACATTCGGTGAAAACGTGTTTCCTCGTTTCTGCGAGGAAAACGTTCAAGTATTATTCAATCCACCACTTGCCTAACAACTCATCACAGAAAAAAACTCCCCTTCGAACGCCTGCCTTCAGTTGACCGGACTGGACTTCACCCGGCGTTGTCCAAACAAAATGGCAGCGCTCTTGTAACTTAGCTGAAATAGGAAGATTTCTAGGAAATCTCGCTTTTAGGATTGAAAGGAAAAACTAACGTAGCTAAGAATGATCAGATTTTATGACCCGAAACGTTTGCTTTTTATCATGATTTTCTTAGCAACGTTGGTTTTCCTTTTTATCCTCGTGTAACTTACGTGCATGTTGACCGAGGTCAGGCGGTGTGGCCATCACGTGTTTGAGTGTGCGACTGCTGTCTTATCTTTATCCCCTGCCCCACTCGACCACTCTCATTTTCACTTCATTTTACTGAACTTTAAATACCTCCATTCCAGATCTTCCCGCCAGATAAAGTCCCGCCTCCAAGGGGATATTAACATTGGATGCCCCAGAAATCTCTGAACTTATTCGGGCCCACAAGTAGTTATACTCAAATATGTCCATTGTACTAGGCTTAAGATACAATATATTGCTGTATCACTTGTGGTAAAATAAATTGTTTAACTGTTGGAATATGAACTCCTAGTGGGAAAATTTGAGGTCCTGGCTGAGAGTTAGATAAGCCATCTTTTTGTTTGAGTAAAATATTTTTTACTTTGTTAAGGACCATCTTTTTCGGTTTACTGCTGTCCTTTTTTTTTTGTTGCAGCACTTATTGCTGTCTTCTTAAACTTTTATCTTGTTTTACAAACTTCTTTCTAAACTTTCTAGTCCTATGCATTTTGTGCATAGATTCCGCGTTACCTTGACTCTATACTAAATGATGTCTTCTTCCTTCCTCTCTTTGGAACGCCTTTGTTGCGGTTACGGAGGCTTAAATTAACTTCTAATCTGGGACAGGTGTAGCGCTGTAACCTAATTGGTTGTCAGAATTTTGAAATTACGTAAGGACTTGTTGCTGTTTATTTCCTTTCGTGATGGATTACGTACTGAGGTCACCTCAGCGTAAAATAGACGTTCGAGATTTCTATCCTCTGGGCCTGCTTTGCTTCTTTCAATTTTCTTGCATTCGTCCCTATCTTTTCTTCCTCTTTCATTCTAACTTGATACTACAATGCGCATAGTAACCCCTGGGACAATATACCTTATTTGTAGAGTCCTCGTTTTCTGCTGTGCATTTTTAATGATCTCTTAATTGTCTTTGCTGTCTTGAAATCGCCTTTGTTGGGGCTAGGGAGTCTTGAATCAATAAAATGATTGTTAGAATAATGGTAATAGTCCTCATTGTCGCTTTGCTTTAAGGTTTAACTGCCGTCATTCCCTTTTTTTTTTGAAAACTCAAACTTCCCTTACCTAGCCTGTTCTATTCTAGCCCAACCTAAGCTATCCTGAACCTATCATCTGGGGATTTATGTTAAACTTAGTGTTGAAATTATAGATTTCCCCATCTGACACTCGCTCGAATAGCCCCAAAAGCTGAATTTTTACGTCGGGTTTTAGGATAGCCTGCATAAACCGCGTAGAGGGGTGAGCGTGGGTGGGTGGGTGGCTGTTTTCCTTACTCAAGAAATTTCGGTATACCGGGTGTCCTAAAAACTGATGAAGAGTTCAATAGTAATAATTATCTCTGCGGTGTGTCCGTTGAATGTGACGGAGTTGAAAAAAACATATGATAGATAAGAAACACAAGTGGTGGTCTTCAAATTGGTTTAGAAGATAATTTAATTTAGGTGTGCGTGACGTTTTACAAACCCGCATTGCCGCACCGAAGCAAGAAAAGAGCGGACTCTCAGCAAGCGGCAACGCATGTGCAAAGTTGACTGCGAGAAAAATTGTGGTGAACACAAAGTGCGCCGCAAAAATCACACGTGCAAGAACTGAAGGCACAGTTGGAGTAAACAAAGAAGTCCCTTGAGTTAGTAGGTTGAGGGCATTGTGCGATGAAGTCATGGGAATTCAGTGTTTCAACACGACTTAAAATACTGTTGTAGTGCGCATAAGTAACTTGAAATACGAATTACTGTTACACTGCGCACAAGTCATGCGAGTTACACCGTAGGAGTAAACAAACAAATGCCGCGAGTTAGGTTCAGGGGTTTGTGTGCGATGAAGCCGTAGGAATTCATCGTTTAACACGACGCTAAAAACGAATTACTGTTGCACTGCGCACAACTACCGCTATCTGCGCAGAGCAGCGATGAGGGCGTGCTGGTGGTGTAGGTAGCACTTATTCATTTCCGCGTTTACATTTGGTGCCTTCTCACTCTATTTGATGAGCTTTACGCAAATATTGATTCTAACGTTTTAACCTCCTTTTGTCCGAGTTGTTTTTATCGCTTCCTGCGCTGTGCAATTGCTCCCTCAATCTGCGCTGTCGGGCACACGTGTCGCGCCCAAGCATTTTCACTTCATTGGGTCTTTTTTGAATTTCGTCGAAAGTGTTGAATTGTAAATAAAGACTCTGTAGCCCGTGCCGATCTCTCTCCGGTAAATTTCTGCTCTCGCGCTAATTTATACGATTTTCAAGTCGTTGACGCATTTCTTCGTACGATTGTAATATTTCGTATTTCTCAATGTTGTACAAAATACTGCATCATTGTATGAAAGACTGCATCATCATCTTGAAACGCATGCGTTTCAAGATGAAAAAGATCCAATTGCTCTCATAACAAATAATATACTGCCGGATAATAAATCATATACTTCAAAATTCTTTGTTTTGTACTCATGATTCATAAAAATATCTTTCCGTATCAAGAAATAGTGTTTGAACGTGGCTCACGGCTCCGATCGTATTTCATGCGCTGATCCTCTCCTGTCGGAACTGTGTGAGATTCCCTATTTCGATTATCGTTGTCTCTATGTTGGAAGATATCTGCAATTATCTTCGCGAGCTCTTTAAAGCAAACTAAAACTAAAGGTATTCATCTTATAATTTTATAAAAATCTATTTTCGTGACCTCTCAGGGGGATACAACTATTGTATCTATGAGAATTAACGCTACGAGGGGGGGGGGGGGAAATGTGCGAGGGCCCGAGCTGAGAGTTGGGTAGGCCTTCTTTTTGTTTAAATAAAATGTTTTTGTTATGACCACCTTTTTTTGGTTCACTGCTTGCCTGTTTTTCAGCACCTACTACTTTCTACTTCGACTCTCATCTTGTTTCATGAACTTCTTTCTCAACTTACTGTGTCTGTGCCCCTTCTGTACAGATTCCGCGTTCCCGCAACTCTACAGTAAATGGTGTCTTCCTCCTTTCTCTCTTTGGATCGTATTTGTGGCGGATAGGGAGGCTTAAACTAACTAATAAATCTAATCTAATTCGTGAAGGTAATATTACGTATTCATTGAGTTTTCCTTTAGCGGTACATGGGAGCTCGTGAAGAATCCTGATATTGTATTAACCGCTAGAGCGGAGCTGATAGGTGTGTGGTGGGTGCGACCTCGATAGCGTTGTGTGGGTCCGGTCGGACGGATCGACTTTTGTGTTGTGTGTGTGTTGTTTGTGACCAGATCTGGCGATCTGTGTTACATGTAGAACTCGCTCTCACTTTGCTTTGTTCGAGAATCGTATATTATTTTCTGGAAAAGTCCATCTTATTAGTTTAAGAATGGTATATTATTTTCTGTAAACGTCCGTCTTATTTGTTAAAGAATCGTACATTTTTTCTGTAAACGTCCATCTTGTTTGTTCAAGAATCGTACATAATTTTCTGGAAATGTCCACCTTATTTTACTATGAGTCATTAAAGTCTGCTACGCGTGGCATGGGTCTGGTTGTGTTTGGAAAAAAAAATTAGAATAAATTTCATATCAATTATGTTCATTGCTTGATTTTTATAACTGTCTCATTTCCGTGACAAACTAAAAGTGCATTGTGTCTTTCTTGTGCGCGGAGCTCATTTTTAACGGAATAAAGTGACCGTTGCCGCCAGTCAATTTCGATCAATAACTGTTGAATGCTCGATACAACGGATCTTTTGTGCGTGCTGATGAGGCATGAAATGTTGATCTGTGGTAACTTTCCACAGCGTAGCTGCCTAGCTGACGGAGCTATCCGAATACTCGTGTGCCACCAGTTTTGGAACGGCACCGTAGCTTTCCAATAAGTAAGCGACCTAGAGTTATCCCTCGTGAGTGTTCGAACATTGCTTTTCAATAAGTAAGCAAGCGACCTAGAGTGATACCTAAATACAACCCCTCAAGGGGATGCAACGATGATAATCAGCGCTCCCAGGGGAAATAAATGAGGTCCCGAGCTAACGGTTTGGTAGGCCTTCCTTTTGTTGAATTAAAATACTCATTGTTTTTTGTTTTGTTTTGGACCATCTTTCTTCGGCTCACTGCTGTCCTATTTTCAACATATACTACTCTCTTCTTCAACTTGTATCTTATTTCATGAACTTCTTTCACAATTTACTGTTTCTATGCACCATGTGCATAGATTACGCGTTCCCTTCACGCCAAACTAAATGATGCCTTCATCTTTATTCTCTTTGAACATCTTTGTTGTGGCAAAGAGAGGCTAAAACTTCCTTATAATCATTCAATTACTTTTCTAATTTAATAATAAATTACCAATTGTGTCTTGCTCCTTTTTTAGTTAAATAATTAACTAACAATTGTTGTTCCACTGAACAAATCGCAGTCAGCGGCATGAAAGCAGAGGTTAGGTCATGTCTTGCTCCTCCTATATGCATGCGTTGGGTGTGTGCCAGTGATGAGTAGCGTACAAAAAAGTGATCTTGTTTAATGAGCCATCCAAACGAACGAATCCTTGCTGTTCTTGGTACGCGTGCACAACAATTTTCTTCCGGTTTTTTGCCGGGCAATTTCAGTGTAATGTATCACATGCATCGCAGCTTCAACACTATAGAGGAAAATGCTTGCGTATAAAATTACGAATAGAGGAAAATACTTGCGCATGAACTCCGAATAAAGGAACATTCTTGCGTATGAATCTTTGATTGTTCTTCAGGGAATTCAGTGCGCAGGTTTCGTGTTGCACGTATCGCGGGTGTGCGCCATTGAGGGACACGCGTACAATTATCGCATGCGTGCCCGTGCCTCGTGTATGATCAGCCTGAGGCTGTATCGAGCGTCTGGACGCGTGTGCTGTGCCTGTGGATGGGCGCGTGTCCTGTGCCTGTGGATGGGCGCGTGTCCTGGCGCTCTTAGTGCCCGCCCTGTGTGGGCGCTGTCTGCTTTGTGTGTGTGTGTGTGGGCGCTGTCTGCTTTGTGTGGTGTGCGCTGTTACCCACACCTCGCCTGCCTAGTGTGGTGTGTGTGGGCGCTGCTTTGGTTGCGTTCTGTGTCTGCCTGCCTTCATATTTCTTACGCGAGAAAATTACATCAATTAGTATCACCTGCGTCAGTTCTTCTTTTTTCGTGAAGGAGCAGATTTTAAAACGAGTTCTAGAGGAATCAATAAGATGGAGTGGGAGGCCTCGTAGTGATTGTACTTTGCGTGAGTGATATATAAGTTGTAAATGTGGGTTTTATTATAATCTTGTACAAGTATATATATGAGAATCATTTATTGTACGGAAGTTATTTCCTCTTGAATCCACAATTTTCTTGAGTGAGCGTGAATTCTGGAACCTAAGAAAGTTTTCTTCAATGTTCTATAGAAAATCTTTTTGAATTTTTCCATGGCATTGAACAATTGTACTAGCATTTGGTTAGGTCTTTCTGGGAGAGCTGGGACACCCTTCTATATACAGTACGGGTGTCCTCCTGCAGTTATGGTGTCACTACAGTGGGGGCATTCTGTTACAGCTGGAGTATCCCCTGCTATACCCTAAAACTTTACTCATCTTATCATTTTACAAATTTTCAGAAAAACCTTTCATTTATTTTATAATTACCTAAGTATGCTAATTACGGTTTCATTTCTTAGCTAATTACCTAAGTATGCTAATTACGGTTTCATTTCTTAGCTAATTACCTAAGTATGCTAATTACGGTTTCATTTCTTATCTAATTACCTAAGTATGTTAATTACGGTTTCATTTCTTAGCTAATTACCTAAGTATGCTAATTACGGTTTCATTTCTTAGCTAATTACCGAAGTATGCTAATAACAGTTTTATTTGTTAGCTAGTTTCCTAAATATGCTAATTACTGGCGTTTCTGTGTGCAGAAAAACTACATCAAGACATCGAAGTACACGCTGATCAACTTCGTGCCGTACAACCTGTTCGAGCAGTTCCAGCGCCTCGCGAACTTCTACTTCCTGTGCCTGCTGGTGCTGCAGCTCATCCCCGTCATCTCCTCCCTCACGCCCATCACCACAGCCGTGCCCCTCATCGGCGTGCTCACCGTCACCGGCGCCAAAGATGCCTACGATGACTACGTGAGTTGTGCTCTTACTGGGGCTCATGTCACGGTAGCCTACGATGACTACGTGAGTTGTGCTCTTACTGGGGCTCATGTCACGGTAGCCTACGATGACTACGTGAGTTGTGCTCTTACTGGGGCTCATCCGGTGCGATATAGTTTGAATAACTGCAGCGCTAGCAAACCTGTGTTACTACTAATACTACTTACTGGGGCTCATGTCACGGTAGCCTACGATGACTATGTGAGTTGTCCCCGTCTTGGTTTCGGCTCATGTCACGGTAGCCTACGATGTGATAGTGGCGCGGAAGTTTTCCGTAAAACGGTAGAAATAATACACTAACCATTAACGGCAAGTACGGCCGTCACTTGAGCTCGTAATTAAGATGAGCTCTGAGCTGGCAAGAACTCAGAGCTGATGATTATGAGAAGCTTTAGATTCGGTCATCATTTAGCCAGCATTTCATGACCCTGCTGCGTGGTACCAACCGTACCTACTTCCTTTGATTTTAATACTCTAGGGTTCCCAGTCTAATTTTCGCCGGAGCATGCATGTTTTTCGCCGCCCAAGCGATTTAATTACTTTGGCGGCAAAAAACATTCATGCCGGCGGCGAAAAAGTTACACTGGGTTATGTTGTTCTGAGTGAGCACTGCTAAATAGGACAGTGATTTCCAACGGTACTTTCCAGATGTCGAACCAATAAATGGACTGTACCAATTGTTCTTTTCAGCTGCTCACCATTGTCGTTGTTCATCGGCCTCCCATGCAGTGGCCCTCTCACTTGCATAACTTGTAAACTTTACTTAGCGTTCACCGCACTGACTGCAGAATGTGATGTCCAATACGGGTCAATACCATCTAGAATGACTGTCTCAACACGTTTAGGTACATAAATAATCTGCTTATTTGTCTCGTTCGCTGAAAAACTTCCGTATAGGTTCAACTTTCATTGTACTAGTAGAATTTCCTTACATGCGCTTCAGGTTCTTGCTGTCGAGTTTTTGTTTGTTCTCCCGCGGTTAATTTGCTCTTGAAGTTCATTTTCCCTGAGGATGCTTTTATTTGTAATTCGGAGAATGTTTGAATGGTTGTCAAAATAAATTTTTAATCTGTGCAAGATTAAGCCTATCGCTCATAAGAGCCCCGTCTGGCTAACCAGTTCAGTTCCGCGCCTATTTCTATCTCTTTCTTTGTTTCAACTTAATTTATTAGTTTCATAGCTCATGTTGCTTTCAAGTTCTTATCTCGACGTATCAACTGTGGTTTATATCTTTAGTTATATTGAATACTATTCAGTGGAATGCGCGCTAATGAACAGCAGCCCTCCATACATTTTATCAGCGAATTGACTGCTTTTTTTAGGGTAAATTACGTTTAAAACAATAATAATGCAGGGTGTCCATGAAGTGTCTTTACCATTTTTAAAATTCATTACTAATGCATGTGTAATATTTTTCATGACTTCTCCAGCAAAGACATCGCAGCGACAACCAAGTCAACAAGCGCAAGTCCAAAGTACTGCGAGATGGAGAGCTTAAGGAGGAAGTCTGGAGCAAGGTATGGCCTTCTAAAATATAAATAATAGTAAAGATAGCTGATTTAAAACTCATTTTAGTTAGTGAACGTTTCGACTTCAAGCTCAGGCCATTATCAACACTTATCATAACACATTATCTAAACTGTCAATTTCATTTTTAAACTGGCCAGAGTGTCCCAGCCTAATTTACTTCTAAAATATGTTCTGTGTTCATATTTGTTCATTGTTGCGCTTTTTTCGACGCACTATCGGAAAACATGTCTCGTAAATTCACTCTTGATATTTCTGGTCGTAAGTTCTATTAAGTCAGAATGTAGTAATGCATTTCCTAGTGATGACTGAAGTGTATAACAGAAAGTTTGAAGAAAAATTGCATGTTAAGAAGCGCGTGTATTACTTGTTCATGAACAGTACTGAAAACAACTTATTAATGGTGGTATTCTCCACAATTACCATCAACTCGAAAAATGGGAGAAATTTCATTGTGTAAACAAGTCTCAGAAACACAGTGCGTTATTTTGTGAGTACAATTCATGGATGAATGACAGGTTGTGGTGGGTGACGTCATCCGCATGGAGAACGACCAGTTCGTGGCTGCGGACATCCTCCTGCTGTCATCCTCGGAGCCAAACGGGCTCTGCTACATCGAGACGTCGGAGCTGGACGGGTGGGTGTCGTGGCAACCTTTTGACTAAAATTTTGGCTGAAATTGTAATATTAGTCAAACTGTGTCTTTACGTGAAATGTGAGGGCATTGCTTCAAAATTTGTGCTCGAATTTTAATTTAATTTGGGTTAAATCGTTTACGTGGAATGGCTGGGAATTGTAGGTCAGTCTCATAGTTGCTTGGTGCCTGTTCTTTACTGTCCGTAATAGTATCGCTTAGGTTAAACACCTGTGATTTTCTAATTTCTGGTCAGTGTCATGATTGTTGTTTCTCTTTTTATTAAATATTAATCGTATATTTTAATTTAAAATCATTGTTATTTTATCTGAAATAAAACTCTGCTTTTAGCTAGCGACTCATCTCGTGACAGAACCTCGCACATATTTGAATTGTCACCTAGAAGTTACCGTAGCTGCCTTTGAGAACCTCCTGTTGTAACTTTCCTTTGGAAATCTTTTGTTTCCACTTTCCTTCAAGAATCTCTTGTTTTATTTTTCCCATGAGAATGTTGTGGTTTAACATCTTTACTATCACTACGAGACATTTCTCGCTTCAAGTCGTGTATTTTTCTAATACTTCAAACGTAGGAAATAAGCAGCACCGAGGTGTAAGAGCACATGTGTGTGCAGGGAGTCTAACCTGAAGTGCAAGCAGTGCCTGCCCGAGACGGTGGAGCTGGGCCAGGACGCGGCCGCCATCGGGACGTTTGACGGCGAGATCATCTGTGAGGTCCCCAACAACAACCTCAACAAGTTCGAGGGCACCCTGCTCTGGGAGGGCGAGAAGTGAGCATTCGGCGGGGAGGGATGGCTAATGTTGCAGCTTGGAGAATATAACGTCAGAATAAGTTATTAATAATTATGAATACCTAATGAAGGATGAATTTACGTAAACTTGAGGGCACCCTGCTGTGGGAGGCGAGAAGTGAGCGCAGGGCCGGGAGGGAGGGAGGGAGGGAGGGTTACTAATGTGTGAGGTGGGCTGGGAGAGATAGGAATACGAGGGAGGGTTGGCTAATGTTGCATCTCGGAGGATATAATGCCAGAATTACTAATGGAGAATAGATGTACATGAACTTGAGGGTACTCTGCTCTGGAAGGGCAAGAAGTGAGTATGGTGGGGGGTGGAGAGGGAGAGTTTCGTGCGTGACGCTGATATGGTGTTGGCGGTATGGTGCGTGGCGCTGATGTGGTGCTGGCGGTATGGTGCGTGGCGCTGATGTTGTGCTGGCGGTATGGTGCGTGGCGCTGATGTTGTGCTGGCGGTATGGTGCGTGGCGCTGATGTGGTGCTGGCGGTATGGTGCGTGACGCTGATGTGGGGCTGGCGGTATGGTGCGTGACGCTGGTGTGGTGCGGGACGCTGGTATGGTGCGTGACGCTGGTGTGGTGCGTGACGCTGGAGTGGTGCGCAGGTACCCGCTAGACAACGACAAGCTGCTGCTGCGGGGCTGCATCCTGCGCAACACGCGTTGGTGCTACGGCGTGGTCGTCTTCGCTGGCCGGGACACCAAACTTATGCAAAACTCCGGCAAGACCAAGTTCAAGCGCACCAGCATCGACAGGCTCCTCAACTTCATCATTTTAGGGGTGAGCGCGTGCAACTCTTGTGATATTGTTTTTCCATGCTCCTCCTATTGTCCGCTTTAGTGCTCAACGAGTTACGTACGCCAAGGGGTATTAAACACATTAACTACAAAACGACCCATCGATGGGTCGTTTGAAAAAGTTTTAACAATCTTTTAAAATTAATGGTATTCAATGGACATAGTTAGTTTTTGGAATTTATAAAATTGCTAGCAACTTTTGAATTTAAATTTGAGTTGAATACCGAATTTCAGTTTAACCCATCGCAGTCAACGTGTTAACGCTGATAATGTAAGCGTTTTACGATGCGTGTTTGCCGTATGCAGTCGTGGCTGCAGTGCTTATTCCACTAACTGCTTTGGTGACTGTTTTGTTCTGTTCAGTGGACAACGGCGCGTGTGTGTGTACTGTTGCGGGTGGCGGTATTATCTAGTGCGGCGAAATTTTAGAATATGTCCGTGCTAATGCGATAGTATTACTAGCTGTGGTGTATGGTTCATACTGTGAGCACTAGTATGAGTAAAGGGCCGTTCACACTAGGGGACATTTCGGCCATGAGGCGCGACACGTGTATACGAGGCTCACCACTGAGTCTCATATTTGTGTGTGTTTATACGAAGTTCCCTATTCGCCACGGTGGTTACGAGGCTCTTGAGTGTCGCACATTACGAATTGGATCAGAGCGAATAGGGAACTTTGTATAAACACGCAAAATATGAGCCTCAGTAATGAGCCTCGTATACACGTGTCGCGCCTCACGGCCGAAATGTCCCTTAACCCGTCGCCACGTCCTGGACTCTTAGAAGGTCGGCAAAGCCAGCACATGTTTCACATCAGCAAACCTAGGGTTGCCGTATATGGTCTTAAGCGTCTCGTTGAGCGCTATTCATTGGTGTAAGGTAAAATTAGGTGGGAGGAACACAAAGGAGAGGTATCAAGCTCAAATCTGTATGAATTCTTCTGCTCAGTCTGGAGTGTAGCTACCGGCGCTGCACAATCTCTTAGAAGGCCAGGAGTGTAGCTGAGGCATACCAGCACACACTCTGCCTCTAAGAAGGTCGCCATCATTTTTATTTTCTTATGATTTTTGTTCCAAAAAATGGGAGTCCAAACCCACAGATTTACTCCTACGCAAAAAATAATACCACCATTGTATTCGGGAGGAAAAGCTCTATGCATATCAAACTCTTTACAAACAATGAAACTGCTTGATAACAGCCTATACACAAAATGAACTAAAAAATAAAAACTGTGTTTTACATATAGTGCACATAACTCCGGAACTATTGGACCTGAAAAAAAAATCACATACCACAAGATTCAGCAACTCAGAATCTATGAAAATGCATCATAAAAAAACATAAAAGTGCAATAAATAAAAAATGGCCAGTGATTTTCTGATTCATGTTTTTTGTATTTTACCGAAATAAAAACTCGAATTTCGTAGATTTTCATTGGGGTAGCAGTATTTTTTTCCCCACTGACAGAAATAGCAACTCTCTCTCTTTACAATGAACCCCCAATGAAACTTCTAACATGATTAATGAATGTACAGTAAGTTGCACAGTTGACCCATTTTCTTCAAACCTCTTGGTAGGTCGACCATGTGGAGACGGGTTAAGGGGTGTTTACACTAGGGGACATTTCGGCCGTGAGGCGCGACTCATGTAGACGAGGCTCACCACTGAGGCTCATATTTGTGTGTGTGAGCCCGAAGTTCCATATTCGCTCTGATCGAATTCGTGAGGCGCGACGCACGTGTGCCTCTCAGCTCAGTGTGTAGTTAGCAGTCATCAGATGAGGTGTAGCCCTTTGCTCATCGATTACGGCTGACATAACGCTGCCACGAGAAACTACATTGCTTTTAATTGAAATTTATAAGCCCATGAATGCATTTGGCAGACCAAAGGCTGCGAACATAAGGAGGCTGCTTTCCATTATATTTGAATGAAAATAAACGAATATAGTATCATTTCACTCATGCAAATAAAAAAGAGATTACGTTGTTAATGATGCAGCAGCAATATTCAGACAACTTCGTCGACTGCAACCCATCTTTCATAGTATCTGGCCACACACTGACTGAATTTGAGCAGCGCGCGTTCCGCGGCACGCTCCATGTCTAGTCTAAACGCACATGGCTCATGTGAAGCTCCACACGAGGCGTCTACACGTGAGCCTGCAGCAAAATGTAGACCAGTGTAAACGGCCCTTTAGTGTAAACGGCCCTTAAGTATAGTTCATACTAGTGCTTAAATTTGGGTTCCACACACTAATGAACTTTGATGTAAATGTCAAGCCTGATAGAGAATCGCGATTAGTAAACCGACTTGTCTACTGATGATCTGAAGGTATTTAACGCAAGTAATTACACAGTGATGCTCTTGTGAATACAGGCGTTGGTCAATATATGGAATAAGTTATGCTTTGTTATTTAGGACTATAATCTTGGGTATTTATTAATCCTTTACTTTATTAACTGGGAAAAACGTGCAATCGTGATAATATTATTATCCCATTAAAAAAAAAATTTCATGACGTAGACGGTGTTTTGCAATTCCTTTGCGATTCGCTTCATGCTTATTTTGTGTCTAAAAGTTAACTTCGAAATGTGTATAAAGACATAGCCAAATTTGTTGCGCACAAATTCCAACTGAAAGCACCCACACGGTACAGTGTAAACGTTTCGTTGTACCAGATAACCATAATGTACAGCTTTGTCGCAACAGCCAACAAAGGTTAAGGGTAGTATTTGATCGCGTTATTTTTCCTTCTTTTCAGATTGTGTTCTTCTTGTTATCTATGTGTCTCTTCTGCACCGTGGCGTGCGGCATCTGGGAGACCATGATCGGTAAGTCTGGCGGCGTGTTGATATACTATTTCTCTGGCCTTTACATGTATCATTTTTGACTTGAAATTTACTGAAACTCGCCAATTTCAGTTTATTGTGATCGTACGTAAAATGTGATTGTTTAATTATGTTGAATTTTTTCATTGTTTTCATTATTTCGGAATTTTTTTAATGATATAATATAGCCTGAACAAAACTCGTATTATCCAAGGTAATACTTCGTGTGGTAAAGTTCAGTGTGATCAAAACTCATGTCAAAGTATTGTGGTGAAATAGAATAAATTAGATATATATATATATATTTGGCAAAATCACATCAAATTTCATTTTTGGGCTAAATTCCGCGATGCTATAACATTTTAAAGAAGGGTAAACATTCTGCGGGGCTACAAACATTGGAATGTGTTGGGTGTCGTATCGGCGAGGGTCGGCTCTTTGGGCAGCGCTCTCAAGTGCTTGAAACGGGATGTCATAGATCAAAGTCACTCGGCGGTTGGCGCTTCGTCCAAACTTCTACGGTTCAGGCGTCCACAAAACACAAACACACAATCTTGAACACAAAACACATCCAGGCAACACAACACAAGTCACACACACAACACACGGGTAGGCGTGAGCGAGCCCACTTCAAACAAGCGAGGGTTAGCTTCGAGGAGGTAGGGGCTGGCTCATGGGGTGACCGCGGCTGCTCTACCAATGAGAATCAAGAAGTAGAGTAGGCAAGGAGGTGTGTCAGAGAACGCACCAGTTACATTTCGGCAACCCGAAGCAAGCAAGATTTCTACCAATCACAAGTGAAACACGTGATCTTTGCGAGGGAACAATCGCGAATGATCTGGAAAAGAAAACAAGCGAGAGTATATAAGCGGCGAACAAGTACATTCTGGAGGAGGAATTTTTTGAACAAACGTGAGAGACTGCGCAAGACGTCTGAGGGTGTTCTACACAATAGGCCAGCCTCGTCGGCTGGCCTTATACCCAACTGCAACTTGAAAGTTAATAATTCGAGGCACATAAAATAACGTTGGACGTTGGAAGTCATTGAAGCATCGTTTTGCAAAGGAAGCCTAATCGAAGTAAACCAGCCTCGCATCGGTGATCGTCATGAATAAACACGTCGGAGATTCAACCAAGAGCATTCAACATCTGTGCATCGGGGTCGAAATAACAGTCAACTTCAGAGGCAGTCGCCAACATTGCAAATGGCAAACAGTTAAGTTCGTCCACCCACAATGCGTAAAGCAACGCGCAAATCTACAGTGAAGTGGCTTACCATTGAAACGCTTAAGACACGCCAGGCACCACGGCGGCTGTGAATTCGAGTTGGAATGCCGGCGGCACGATGAGGGAGCGGCAGAGGCATCGCTGCAGCGCGGGCAAGACATCAGCCTACACCTGCAGCAAACCTAAAGCTACGACGCGGAACATCCGCAGTGAGCAACAGCATCGTCAGTGAATGTCCATCAGTGAATCATTTATTATCAAAAGTGCGAGTGTTTTATAGTTGTGAGAGCTCTTTTAGGTGGTGATTGAAGTTCAATTTCAGATGTAGAGCAGCACACAGATAAGTGCTTTCCAAAGTATCGTGAGGAATCATCTAATTTTATAGGCAACCGATTTATTGTGTCTATTTAGTCGAGGATCGACTTCCCGTTGTATGATTCGACACCGTGTCACAATTCCAGGTTAAATCGTGATGTGTTACTCTCGCAAATATTATGATTTGTGTTACTGTGGATGCGTGAATCGTTGTCAACGAGGGAGTATTTGTAACTTGAAGGCTCGGTAAGCAGCACATTTGTATGATGTCGTGTTTAAATATTGTGGCGGTAGAAACTTACATATTTTTCATTGACGCCGCTGTGCCATTTCAAATCATTTCGTTCCCATGCCTTGTGTGTTTATCCACGTGTTCATCTCAAAAATAAATGTGTCTTAATCTTTCAAATTCTTTTATTCTCCATGTCTGGTATACAGGTGTACGCAAGCATAAAGGATAATACTATAACATGTGTGGGGGTTGGAATTCCCTCAGCGTATGGAAAGGGGGTCCTAAACCCACCCGCTTCTCTGTATCGCAACAGTATATCAGGTTTCAGTAGTTATCAAACTAGGAACTAGACAATTTAGACGCATGAGGAAACACATACGAACACCTTGACTTGTTCAGATGGTATTCTCCTGATATTTGCCATTCATCCCACCGAGTGGCGCTGATAGAACGGCACCGCTTTGTTAAGGAGGATGAAAAGAAATGCCAATTTACAGTAATGCGTAGCTCATTATTTTTGATTTTTAGTGGTGGGATTTACGGAGATCATTTTCTGGGATTTGGCTAAAGAGTAAAATCTTGTCAATTCAGAAGTGGTAACATGTTTGCACATTAATTTTATTTGCTATTCACATTGGCGTGTGCAGGTGAGCAGTTCACGCTGTTCCTGCCGTGGGACGAGCTGGTGCCCACAGACCCCGTCGGCGGCCCCACTGTCATTGCTCTCCTTGTCTTCTTCTCGTACGCCATTGTCCTCAACACCGTCGTGCCTATTTCGCTATACGTCAGGTATGCTTCTGTTCTTCTCTCTGGTGTGCTTCTGTCACATAAGTCGCTCTGTCTGGTGTGCTTCTGTCACATAAGTCGCTCTGTTTGGTGTGCTTCTGTCGCTCTCTTACTCGTGGACTTGAATGGCGACACGTGAGCACCAAAGGCTGAACGATAGACATGTTGTATTCGCACGCCATGGGCCGTATTTTCAAACCTTTTACGTTGTCGTAGCTTGACGGTTATGTGGTTATTCAACTTCATTCCTATCTCTTTTAAGAAAAAGATCATTTGCGTCATGGTTATTGTACATCTGAAAAGAGGATACTTTTGTAGATATAACCCAAGGAGCTTTAATGGAATGGAGGCGGCATCAGCGCTCTAAAGTGAAGCCAATTTTCGGTAGCTGTAGGGTATACGGGCACACACACGGAGATGGGGCTCAGTGCGTGTCAGACACTCAGCGTGACAGGGCGCCGCTTATCCACGCTGCGGTGAAGGACGAGTTTTTTCAATATGAGTTTCTTTATCATTCAGCGAGGACGCAATTGAAATATATGCCTAAGAAAAAAAAACGTATAGCACAGAGTAGCGCAAGTCTGCCATTTAACAGCGCGGTCTTCAGTCGCTAATGATGGAGGTGGTGCTACCCCTCCACTGCAACACCACCTCCACACTGGGCCCCAATGCCGGGTGGGCGGGGCTTGGGTCGGCAAAATTGGCTTCACTCGCTTGACTGGCAAAAGATAGGGATGCCGCCTCCATTCCATTAAAGCTCCTTGATATAACCTGTGTGTGGACAAGGTGTATTTAGAAGCAATGGTTACCCACGTTGCTCCAGTTAATCTCTATGGTAGCTGATCTCTAGACAGATAATTCCAGAGAAAGTACCGAAATCCCTCATTAAAGCTAATGTGGGATTCCTACCTGCCTCTGAAATATCAGTGTGCGTGGTTTGTGTTTCAGCTCTTAGCTAGCCGTTTTTACAGATATTAAGTTTCACTAGTCAATTTCCCATCAATTCTATGTTTTGTATTATTTCTTACCCTGTAGCGTGGCAGTTAGCAAATACGCTTACACAATCGCATACATGGTATTAATTTGTGATTTTTTATTTACATTTTTCTATCGATGAAAAATTCAGTAGAGCGAGCTGAGCTGGAAAGCATCATGCCATTCATTTCATTAGACATTTTCAAGCATTGTGTTCATTTGTTGGCCAGCGTGGAAGTGATCCGACTGTGCCAGAGCTTCCTGATCAACTGGGACGACCGGATGATCTACGAGACAACAAACCCGAAGGACCCTGACAAGACGGTGCGCACTTTCGCCAAGGCCCGCACCACCACACTCAATGAGGAGCTCGGGCAGGTCGAGTACATCTTCTCCGACAAGACGGGCACGCTCACCAGGGTACGTTGGTTGGTCTGGCTGCAACGACTGTCTTTACTATTTGTATTGTACAAGAGGAAATTTCTTAGCTTTCTTGTCGTGATCTTGAAGCACTCTTACCAGGGTACGTTGGTCTGGCTGTGACTACTTCCTTTGATGATTGTATTTTTAAGAGAGGATATTTTGGACCTTCTCGCAGTTGTTTGTCTACGACCACTTCCATTGCTATTTGTATTTTGGATATTCCTTTGCTATACATTTTTATTTTTGTACGAGGATATTTCGAAGCTTTCTCGCAGTTTTGGTCTTGAAGCAGTTGCACCATGTACTTTGTTGCTCTTGCTGCAACTACTTCCTTTACTATTTGTATTTTGACCTTCTTCTGCTATTTATTGGTATTTTTTAAGAGGATATTTCAGAGCTTTTTCTTAGTTGTGGTCTTTCAGCATACTTACCAGGGTACGTCAGTGTGTGACAACTTCCTTCGACAATTACATTTTGCCTGTGGAAGTTTTGGAGCTTTCTCGCAGTTGTAGTCTTGAAGTGTTCTTTATCTAACTTACAGTTGTACATTCTCTGGATCTTGCTTACAGTTGTAGTGTTATAGTATTAAGTAAGAACTTTAGTGTTGAAGTATACAAGGGCTTTCTTACAGTTGAACCAAAGGCTTTCTAGCAGGTAGATGTTGAAGTGGTAGAGTTTTGAATTATCAGCTGTCTCGTGCCTGATTGCCGACATATGTAGCATGACTTTCTTCATTCTGAGTCATTTACGAGGCTTATTTGCACGACTGATGTCGAGAAATGTTTCTTTCATTACACTTTGTATCTGAAAAGGTTCAAGTAATGCAACTTTTAATACACCATGCCCTATGGAGCTGTTCGTCCGATGATGAATCGGTCATGTTTTCCATTGTGAACATCATCGTCATTTCAGAGATATTCTAGCCTCGAAATGAAAATAGTTGTGTTACAGTGTTTATACTCAAGATTATGCATAAAAAATGGAGTATTTGTTCGCATTATAGTGAGAGCAGTGCTATATTTGCCCTCTTATTACGTGGAAATTTACTTGAGGGCGCCTAATTCATAGATTAGTGCATATTCTTCTTTACCACTCATTTTAGCTCAACATCCTGAGTCGATGTGACCTAAAAAGCTGAACGGAAGAGTTAACTAAGTACCGAGCACCGTTTTTTCTGAACGGAAGAGTTAACTAAGTACCGAGCACCGTTTCACCCTTTAATGCCGTGGAGGGCTGTTCGATCCTCTTTTGAAAATAGCCTGTACATCTTGTATTTCTTGTTAAATTTGTTCCCTAGTATGTTCTTTGGAATTTACTGCCACTCCATTCTAATGTTAGTCACTACCTGATGCCAGAGTACGTCTAATGATGGCATAACGGTGAGATGAGTAGAAAATAGTCAAAGGGTTAAACTGTAAACTGTCTGCTTCCGACTGCTGAGCCCGCCCCTTTTCTCGCGCAGAACATCATGGTGTTCAACAAGTGTTCCATCAACGGCCAGGCCTACGGGGAGATGCTCGACCCCAGAACTGGGGAGCCTATGGAGATCACGGAGGTGAGTTCGTGTCGTGTTCTTGCCACCCAGGACTGGGAAAAGAGACATGGTTGTCGGTCGGTGTCATAGACCAAGTTCTGAGAATAAGTGCTACGTGCCTGAACAAACACCATGATATTCGCATATACTTTGAACACTTTGACTGCAACCTGAGCCATATTTGGTCACTGAGGGATTTTCATTATGCTGCTGACCGACCAGTAGTCATAAACTCAAATTTTAAAATAGATACCTAATCAAAATAAAATGTAAACACTATCCAGTTAATGTTGTTAATGTTTATTCAACATAGCTCACTACAATTGATTTTAAATTTGAATTGAATATTAAACTTTAAGTTTTACTTGCCGCAGTCAAAGTGTTAATGAATGAAAGTGCTTTTTCCTTGTGCCGTGGCAGGGCATGCGCTCGGTAGACCTGTCCCACAACCCGTACCACGAAGCGACCTTCAAGTTCTACGACAGCGCCCTCACAGACGCCCTCAAGTCTAAGGACAAGCACTGCCAGGAGTTCTTCAGGCTACTCGCCCTCTGTCACACCGTCATGCCTGAGCTCAAGAACGGTGAGATCAGAGTCCGCTGCTCCAGGTAGCGTTCCCCTCGCCATGATGGTCTAATTTGGACTTTCTTGAAATGAGAGTTCATTACAAAAACCTTTCAGCATGTGGTTGTATCATAAAATTGAATGGCTACTCGCCTTCTGCCACACCGTCATGCCTGAGCACAAGAACGGTGAGATCAGAGTCCGCTGCTCCATATCTATCCCACGCGACTGATAGCATTCTTTCCCCTCGCCATGCGGGTCTAATTTGATTTTTTTTCAAATGGGAGTTCACTATAAAACCGTTCAGCATTAGGTTATATCGTAAAATAGAATGGCCTAAATGGAATTGAATGGCCTGTATGGTTGTTCTTTGGTGTTGGTAAAATTTGGGATTTTCGTCCATAAAAGGACAATTCACCAATCATGGTTGCGTGCTCCAGATAGCTTTCCCACTCGCCAAAAGGGTTAAATTTGAACTTTCTTCAAATGTGAGTTCACTATAAAAACTATGCGGCATGTGGTTATATCGTAAAATTAAATGGCTGAATGGTTATTCTTTTCGAAAAGGCTAAATTTGGGATTTTCGTCCAAAAAGGCCAATCTATCAATCCTGGTCGTGTGCTCCAAATAGCTTTAAGCAATATAAATAAATAGCTTAATAGCAATAAGGGTCTAATTTGAACTTTCTTCAAATGAGAATTCACTCTAAAAACCATTCACCGTGTGGCTCTGGCGTAAAATTGAAACGCTCCTATGGTTATTCTTAGGAAAAGGCAAAAATTAGGATTTTCATTCAAAAAAAAAAGCCGATCCATCAATTCTGGTCGTGTGGTAAGTGCATATCTCACTGATCAGCTTGCTTATGAACTACTCGCGATGTAGGTTTTATGTCCGATTTCTTATCCATACAACGTCTACATTGTTTGGCATCTAATTTCTAGCTTAACTTCTTGACTGTCATCCCGTATGACGAAGTGATGGGTGCGGTATATTTTTTTGGGTGGATTTACATCCGTCTTCACCAAATTGGAAGAGCCATGTACAAGTTTATCTTCTTATATTGACATATGTAGTTTGTTTTGTCTTTTTATAGTTCTACATCCATCTGTATCAAATTAGAAGACTCATATGCTAGTTCATTTTCCTTTCTTGATGTTATTTATTTTGCCTTAATCATGCCGATATCTGTTGAGCGTTAGTGGGCCCCTGTAGTAGTTCATCTTCCTTCCTTGATATTGTTTATTTTTGCCTTTATCATGCCGAAAGGCTTCTCATTTTGAGCGTTGGCAGACCCATATAGTATTTCATCATCCTTTCTTAACGTTATTTGTTTTTGTAGTTATCCTGCCGATATCTGTTGAGCGTGTGAAAGTGTTAGCGCGGTGACCATCGTATCATGCGTGTGCAGGCAACCTGGAGTACCAGGCACAGTCTCCCGACGAGGGAGCGCTCGTGTCCGCCGCCCGCAACTTCGGATTCGTCTTCCTCTCTCGCACACCGAACAGTATTACTATCTCTGTGAGTTCTCCTCACAATATACAGGGTGTTATGTACTTCGATGCACATATTTTAACCAGAAATCTAAAATTATCAGAAATCTAACCTATCTAAAATTATACAGAAATCTTAAATTATTTCAGGTCATCATTTCTGGAAGGAGTTTTCAGGTTTTTGTCACTCGTGAAAATCGTTTTATTTTTCGTTTTTCTGTTTGTGGTTAAAATATGGATATAGAATTACACAATACCCTGTATACATAAGTTATGCTTTAAAAGTTCTTTGTTATGCTCTCTACCTCTAAGTGCGATTCTTGTTGTATATAAGTATTTTTTTATTGCTGTTACCATCTCCAAGTGTGAAGTTTACGTTTTTCTAGTTAATGAACGTCATCGTCTCCCTGAGTCATAGTTTTTTTTACTGAGGCTGTACAATATTCTCAGATAATATTAAAACTCGAGTGAGCATGACAGTTTCTCACAAGTACCTTTTGCTATTAGAAGCACCGGTATGTCAACCATCTCTTACCATTATGTTTGACCAAATATCGTTTGTGTGTTCATTTAAGCTGAGTTTCCATGCATACCAGTCTGAGTATCCTTTGGTGGTGCATACTGAACATCTTTCACTTGGTGGTGCATACTAAATATTCTTGAATGTTCTTCACTTGGTGGTGCATACTGAACATCCTTCACTTGGTGGTGCATACTAAATATTCTTCACTTGGTGGTGCATACTGAGACCATCCTTTACTTGGTGGTGCATACTGAACATCCTTGACTTTGCGGTGCAGGCCAACGGGACGGAGGAGACGTACGAGCTGCTGTGCATCCTGGACTTCAACAACGTACGCAAGCGCATGAGCGTCATCCTGCGCCGTGACGGCAAGATCCGCCTCTACTGCAAGGGCGCCGACTCCATCGTCTACGAGCGCCTCAAGAAGGGCCAGGACGCCATCAACTACCACACGCAGGAGCATCTCAATGTACGCCCGCCCCTCTTCTTGTCTTGTGCTTTTGTCCATCAGTTTTCAATTGTTTCTTTTCTACTGCTTTTGTTCTTCTGATGCTTTTGTTCATCTGTTTTCTTGAACATCTGTTCTTCTACTTTCTATTGATTCTTTTCTACTGCTTCTGTTGTTACAAGTACAATTCCTGTTGCCAATAGAAATTGCTTGGCTGAAGCAAATACTTTGTGAGCTCGAAGCTTGGTCTACAGAGAATGACTTTTGTAATTTAGTAACAAAGGACTAGCGAAAATGAGTTCTTATAACTCGTAACTAATTGGTGGAAAAAGTGATACTAAAACCACAATAAGGAAAATTTTATTAATATCTTTTTCGTAGTAGATACCCTGAATATTGGACGAATTACGTCATTTACTACATTCGAGTGATCATGTTGCGTAAACCTACCATGGTCTAACTTTTCCGTCTGGGCATCTCTAAATATAGCCGCCCAGTGCATAGGTTATGTTTGGGGCGGCTAAAGCCATAGAAAAGTTACACTGGGCAATGAGATGCCCAATTTTTCGTTATTGAACCTCGACTTACCTTGCAATGGATGCGAAGAGGACATTTAACAGGAACTGAATTGTATTCAGAGTGTGTTCCTTGGGGCATGATTTTGAGTAGTAAGTCATTAATTCCAAGCAGTTCTTTGCTCAGTTCTCAGGATAATGCTAGGCTATTTTCTCTACTGAATAATTCAAACTTTTCAAGAACTGATCTTCTTCCGTAGATACAACTATGTTGTCTATGGGAAATAGCGATCCTAGGGGGAAAATGTGAGTTTCCAAGCTAAGAGTTATTTCAGGAGTTTCTTGAAATAGCATAGTTACTTGTCAGTTTAAATCATTTTCGGTTCAGTGCTGTTTTGTTTTCAGCACCTGCATGTTGCTTTTGTCTTGTTTTATAAGCATACTTCCTAACTTACTGCTTCATGATGAACAGAGAATCTTGTTTGGGAACACAATTTGTTCATGAATTCCTCATCCCCGTGACTCAATAAATAGCCCCTTCATCGTGCCTAACTTTAAGGCACCTTTGTTATGGTTAGGGAGGCTTGAAATAACTTATATTCTGATAAAATCGATAAATAGTAATTGATGACCTTTGTTAAGGTTAGGGAGACTTGAAATAACTCATAATCTTGCCTAATTAATTAATAACTCATGATGACCTGACCAGCCGATGTCTGTGTGGGCAGAAATTTGCAGGGGAGGGCCTGAGGACGCTGTGCTTAGCCGTCAAGGACCTCGAGGAGCCTTACTTCCAGGTGAGTTGGCCCTCTGCAGCTACCTCAGACATCGAGCTGCTTCCGTTTGCGTGAAGCGAATACCTCTCTCAATTGCTTAACATGGTGGTCGCGATGTGAGCCGCCGGTGTACACGGAGGGAATTTTCACTGTGTTGCCGATAGACTAGTAGTCAAAACTCAATTTTTATAAATACTTATTCAAAGCTAAATGAAGGCATGATCCGTTTAATGTTTACTGTTTTCAAAATTGCTTAAAACAATAGACTTTAAATTGGAGTTGAACACTGAACTTCAGTTTAACCCATCGCCGTCAACGTGTTAATCAGGAATTGCATTTTATGCTCGAAAGACTGAAATTTCTTAACAGCTCTCCATCTAATGAATCCAATTTAAATTTTTCAGAATTTCATGTCTTCATATTGAACGAAAGATGAAATGAAGCCCATTTACAGTATATGAAGTTAGTTCACATTGCCTTGAAATTCAGTCGGGGTAATGGAGGCGTTTCTTACGGCGAAAGGACCAGATGGCTGCGGTGTTGTTCAGTTCATGTCGAGTTTTTTGTTCCTGCTTGCCTCATTTCAAGTCTGTAGTGCTCTTAAGTAGTTACATACGTTCTGATAGAAAAACAAACTTTAGATCTCGCAATCGGAACGTAATAATGATGCTCAGTTGCTATGGGGAATTTCTAGCCAGCTAAGATATACCTAGTGCAACAGTCCACTATTCGTTGGCGGTGAACTTGCATTTCACTCACTTTGTTCTGTCCATTAGCAAGAAAATTTTATATTTTATTGCACTTTTCCTATGCATAAATGAATGGGACGCGTGTTCAGGACTGGAAGAGACGTCACCACGAGGCGGCGACCGCCGTCAGTAACCGCGACGAGAAACTGCACGAGATCTACGAGGAGGTCGAGAAGAACCTGACGCTGATTGGAGCCACGGCCATCGAAGACAAGCTGCAGGATGGTGTGCCTCAGGCTATTGCTTCGCTGGCCCTCGCTGACATCAAGCTCTGGGTCCTGACTGGTGACAAGCAGGAGACTGCCATCAACATTGGCTACTCGTGTCAGGTGAGGACTGTGGTTGTGTTGGTGTGGGACCTGTTTGGCTGCAAACCTCTGTTAGTGTGTTCCGCGACCGTGGAGAAGGAATATATTGCCATCGACTCTAGGTGCTACATGCTCGTGTCAATTGATCATATGGTGAAAAAAAGTGCGTCGTATTTCAATTTAGAAACTTTTTCTGTTTGTTTTTTGGCAATTAGGTTAAAATAAAATGTTGTCAGGTTATAATTTAGATTCGTAAATTAATTTATTTTTTGCAGTAGTTTTTTTTGCCATTTCGATGATCAACGTACTTTTGTGTTCGTAGGGAGATGCTTTTTGAAGCATGAGTTGAGCCAAAGTCACCCAAATTTGATGCCGTTTCCTGAAGTGTTCAACACGTTCACAAATGCCATTCATTTGTAGCGGTAAGTGTATGAGCAATTTACCTGGTGGTACACATATGTACCAATACGCTGGGACGTGTTTAAAAAGTGGCGCTTAGTTGGTATTTTATGATTGTAAGGGCCTCATTATAACTCGTGTTGCCGTTGCAGCTGCTCACGGACGATCTGGTGGACGTGCTGATAGTGGACGGGCAGACGGCCAGCGAAGTGGAGAGCCAGCTGCGCAACTACCTCGAGGACATTCGTGCTGTCTCCAGCGCTGCAGAAGCGCCCAACAACACTGTGTCAGTTGTCAACTTTAGGTACCCGCCCAACACTCTTAACAACACCAAGAGGTTCGCCACGACGTACGTTGAGCAGTTGTATCGATTTCTTTGATGCGTGCTTTTTGCCTCCGCTTGCGACACCGAGTGCTCCCTTCTTACCAATCCGCCGTTTGCTGCTATTTTGCTAGTGCAGCTGCTGCTGTTGCATTGTTAGTGCTGCTGCCACGGTTGCTGGTGTTACTGCAACTGTTGTTGATTGAAGTGCAGTTTTCTCTCTGCTTCGCTTCGGGATTGAACGTGAAATGAAAAACGTACAAGTACGTTTTAAGCATATCTGTGTGTGTGTGGTGCTCTCGTACGTGCTGTGCTTTCGTACGGCACAGACGTACGTGCAGAACACACGCAATTAATGTGAATAACGGAAGTGTATGTGCTTATAAGAAATTACCTAGTATTGATAGATCCTTCTAGTTACCGTTAAATGGATGCTTCAGTAGTTATAGTTCTTCCCGTAGTTCCACTGGTGTAGTACCAGTTTACAGTACCTATAGTAGTATTTATACGTATTACAAAGAGTGAATTTTTGTTAGGTTTATTGTTAAATCTTAACAGCAAAAGTGCTCGTTTTTAGGAATAGAAAATGCAAGAAGCGTTTGCTGGCGCACAGCTTCGAAGTGCAAGAACTACGTCCATGTATTGGAAAGTACATCAAAGAATCAAGAAATAACCATTTGTGTCGAAGATATTCGTTCTGTTATCTTCGAAAAGTTTCTTGAGCACACATGGTCCTCATGTACAATTTTTTACCTTCGTCAAGTATATATACGAGTAGAACGTGCACAACGCAATTACGTGTTCTTCGCGTGCTGCGCCTAACGATCCGTTTGTTATACATTCATAGTCCACACTCTTGCGGTGTTTAAAATTATTATGTTGGAAAATTATGGAAGGAAAATGTTAGAACTATAATTTAACAAAATATTTTATTAGGAAAATATTGAATCTTTTTATTTATTATCTACGATTATATTTAATTGGAATGCTTCGCGCGTGTATTTTTTCATTTACCACGAACGGCGGCGAAAGGGAGGAAATCTTTTTAAATCGAAAAAAAGCTAGAAAACGTAGTCCATTGATCAAAAATTGTTGCAGTTCTGTTGACTACTTTACGCTGGCCTCAGACCCTACAACGCTTACCGGTATCCAGCGTCTGACCGAGATTGAGAGCTGAAGTACAAGTGGTGTTGCGCGGGTGAAGATGGTGGGAGAACAAGCAGTGTCTTGATGCTTGGACCTGACTTGACCACCGATAACTTATGCGCTGTTCATCGTGGTGTTTGCTGTTGAAGCAATTGTCGTAAAGTGTCCAACACTGGACAAAAATTAGATTCTTCAACGGTGCATTGTTTTATCTATAGAAACCAATTGTGCAGGTCGTTGAGGTAAGGATACAAAGTTCAGGAAAGAGGAATAAAAGTTTTAAAGATTGTGGATCTTAGTTGCGACTGAAAGGCTAGGAATTTTCAAGTTGGTCAGAAAGGTCTAGAATAGTCGAAATACTCCGGTTTTCAATTTGTTCACATTCTATAGGAGTTAAAATCGTCTTAACAACCCAATTATGGAATTGTCATATTAAACTCCTGAGCCCCACCCTACGGGTCAACTCCTCTACCTCGATTACGTTTTGGTGAATACATTGCTGCTCAAAAGTTCCGTGTAGTTCGCCAGCGTTCACTATAGAATCGCCTTTGTAACGTCTATGGTGGTTAAATAATTAAATTAATTTCGCCAGCGTTCACTATAGAATCGCCTTCGTAACGGCTATGGTGGTTAAATAATTATATTAATTTCGCCAGCGTTCACTATAGAATCGCCTTCGTAACGTCTATGGAGGTTAAATAATTATATTAATTTCGCCAGCGTTCACTATAGAATCGCCTTCGTAACGGCTATGGTGGTTAAATAATTATATTAATTTCGCCAGCGTTCACTATAAAATCGCCTTCGTGGCGTCTATGGTGGTTAAATAATTGTATTAATTTCGCCAGCGTTCACCTCCTTTTCAAGTTGCCGCACTATCTTGTGATGTGAGCACCGTAGCTGCGCCCTCATGCTGCACTCTAGTGTGTGAGATTAGCACTTTCTAAACTATTTCGCCTTGAAGATCTTGATTTTAATTCCAAACTTTGTTTCTATCTTACATTTCTTGTCAATTGATCTCAATTCATTTAATTTTTATTCCCCCTTTGAATTTTATTTTTAATTCTCAGTTAGACTTTTAATTTTAGCTCTTTTATTAAACTGATAATTTATTTTGATTACAGTTTCGTATATTCTATTTTCCTGGTTGATGTTTTTTGCCGATTTAATTTTATTCCGAGTGACAGCTTTGCCAGCAAGCGCCGTTTTGAGATGCCGTTTTATTGCCCTTGATGAGCTGCGCTCACCCGACTCCTATTCTCTGCCTCGTTCCATTGGAGATGAAATTTTTCCGGTTTGGTTTTCTACGTTTTTTTCAACTTTTCATTTGCTTACTTGCAAAAACTACTTTTTAGATTTTTCTTTCAAATGCACCTTAACTATAGAAGTTTGTTCTACTCCTCTGGTATATCTTCCTTTTGACCCCGCATAAATTTTTGTCTCGTGTTCAATTTGCTGGTGTTTGAAGTTTCAAAATAAAGCATTGCTTGCAATTGCTCCCTAACTCAATTCACTATTTGCCTGCTTAACTAACTCTCGTATTTGTGCGTTGATCTTGTTCTTACGTGATGCAATCACTCAAACTTAACTAAGTCTCGTTCTTTCTTAGCAATAAGCTAAGTTAAAGTTGATAACACTTTAACTTGAATAAGTCTCGTTCTTTCGTAGCTGTGAATCGCCTTCAAATGCAGTAACATTCCTTTAGAGTTTATCCCGGGGCCTTTCAAGTTAATACTGTGGTCTCCGTTATCCTTCAGAGGCATACCTACGCTTTCATACGCGCCCCTAGAGGTGTAAATGTTGCTTTCAGACCCAATCTTTTAACTCAGAGTAATATTCCCGTAAGAACTAACTTCTTTTCATTCATGACATGAACTGTTACGGTTCCTGGGCAGAATGTTCGTGGCTTCTAAACTGGGGAAGTTCTATGAGATGGCTTGGTTATCTCTCAAGTTTATCGTTCATATCCTCTAAACTTGTATAATCTCAAGCTGCTCTGAGCAACTATCTGCAATAAAAAATAGAGTAAACTACAAACATCGGGTAAATATAACTATTTCAATTAGCTACTGATTTTACCTGTCTCAAGAGGTAGCTGTCGACCGACCGAGCCCAAACCAGGAGCTTGTTAACTGAAATTTTTTTTATGTTATCCAGCTCCCTATTTTACAACTACCTATTTCTCAACTATTTATTTCGAAGCCAGCTATTTCACTACTATTTATTACTTCTCAACTATTAATTTCACAAACATTCCGCAGAAAGGCGTAAGGCTTGAGGAAGACTGCTAGTACACTGTATTGTTACTCTGATGCTTTCACTTGTTAATAACTATTACATTCCTTGCTTTCAACCATTTATTTTAAGGTTTATGGATCACTTCTTCAAATGTTGTTCATTTTTAGAGCTTGTTAGACCATATATTACATACGAACTCACTCTCTACAGCGATCGTACTAAGCGTATTGCCTCATTTCTTTTGTCCTTGATACATTGCCTTTTTTGGATTGCATTTCATATTTAAGACTAAGGAGACTACATAATACACCTACACCCGCTCTCTCGGATAGCCTAGCGCAACACCCGCCGTTCGTGACAAAATCTGCATGTGTACCCCCACAGAGACGAAGGCAACCCTGCAGGTTTGGACACCCTAAGCGAGGACGGTGAGACCTCGTCAGGGTTTGCCCTGGTCATCAACGGACACTCGCTGGTGTGGGCGCTCAACCGCAAATTTGAGAAGCTCTTCCTCGACGTCGCCACCAGATGTGAGTCCGCTTAGCTCTGGGCTCTATTTTTTTGGCCTAGCATTGTGACTCTTCTTAGGCGCGAGACCTTCTATGTAAAATATTTATTGCATTTTTTGTTTTGAAGAACAAGTCTTGGCTCTTATTTTGTGACCAACCGTTCTTAGGCTCAAGACCCTCAAGTTAAAACGTTTATTATGGTTTTTGTCGTGATAAATACCATGGGCTCTAAGTTGCCCCTATTTTTCTGACTAAACATTGTGACGGAACCTTTGCCGCGAGGTATCCCAATTTAAATGTTGTTGTCGAAAACGTTCTAAGAAATTGTTTGTCGTGATCGATGGCTAAGAAAAACATGTAGCCTTTCGCTATGCTACAGCTGTGTCTGGCTTTGGTGTTCACGTTAGTTTAGATATTTTTAGTTTTCTCTTATTTTTAGCATAGTGGCGTCTTCACTATTGTTTTTCAACCTAAAGTAATGAATATTATAATCTAATTTTATATTTTTCTAATATGGCTTGTCTATCCTGTGCTATGGGGACCTTCTTCCATTCATGTTTACTTTACTTCTTTCATGCCATTTTAGCTATTTCTGCTCTTCATTTTTTTCCCCTTCCTAGCTTGCTGTGTCTGTGTGTAGGGTATCCTATGTCGGAACACACCATGTGCATAGGTTTCTCATTTATCCCATACAGATATACCTTCTCTTTCCTCTCAAGCAAACATTGCTATGGAAACGGTGCCTTAAATTAACTGTTGTGCGACTACCGTCATTCGTATTACAGTAATTCAATTGATCATTTTTTTCATTTATATCCCAATTATCATATCATTTTTTCAAACACCTGTCTACACTCAAGAGTAGTACATATGACAATACTTTGCCATTGCATCACCGTCACACAGCGACATATTTGTTTGTATTCATTCTTATTTAATCCTTTTCAATACTGCCTTGTTGTTCCTTACACACTTGCTGCTGCAAGCTGATTTGTCTGTACTAAGTTTTTTAACACTTATTGTGGCTGGTAGAACTGAAGTTTCAACATTCAATCCAAATTAAAGTCCATCGTAGCAAGCAATTTTGAAAATGGCAAAAATTAACTGAATCATGCCTTCACTTGGTTTGGTTTTTTTATGAAAATTGAATTAGTGGGTACGGGTCGATCAGCAGCATTATGAAAGTCCCCTCCGTGTACCACCGGTGGCTCACGTCGCAGCCAAAGTTTCAATTCAAGGCCACTTTTGTCGCTGCTGCAGGCTGATTTGTCAGTATTGCGTCTATTTTAATTCAATGCCACTTGTGTGGATGACACAGGCCGCTCGGTGATCTGCTGCCGCGTGACACCGCTGCAGAAGGCGATGGTGGTGGACCTGGTCAAGCGGCACATGAAGGCAGTCACGCTCGCTATAGGCGACGGCGCCAACGATGTCTCCATGATCAAAAGTGAGGCCGCGTCTTCCTGTATGTAGAGGTCGCTTCTTTATGTGTGTGTCACTGAGCAACGCAATCGTCATTATTAGCTTCTAAGTCACCCATGTTTATTTCTGTTTTGGAAGATTACTTAGGTTTAATTAAGTGCCGGTGATTCAATGTCTTTGATAAACGTCTTTGTCAATAAATAGACGGCAGTTTTTGTATTTCCACTTAATTAAATTCTTTTTCGAATTAATGAAATTATTAATTTACCATTCCATTTCCAATTAATTAAATATTCTAACACTACATCTTTGCTTTGAATGAGAATTTGCGTTCCTTTCCATCTCTCGAAATTGGAAACGTTTATCCTCCTATGCTTGCGTCGGAAGCTGAACTTGTGGGTACCTATAACGGCTACGGAAAGTGGAACATAACTGCTTGTCATAGACTCGTATTTTGCGTTTAGTTTCTTGCAAAATTTTCCCTCGTGCAAGTCACGAAACAGCCGAGAATATCATATATCTCTGGCCCTAAATAATCCCTCGACTGCCGCAGCTGCTCACATCGAAGTCTGTATCTCCGGCCAGGAGGGGACGCAGGCAATGCTTCCCGTATTTTTAATTTGGTTTTTGCAAAATTTCATGTCATATAAGCCCAGAATATTATACTTGACCTGTATTAATGGGTCCCTAAAATGCTGCAGCGGCCCACATCGGAGTGGGCATCTCGGGCCAGGAGGGCATGCAGGCGGTGCTGTCCTCGGACTACTCCATGGCTCAGTTCCGCTTCCTGGAGCGCCTCCTGCTCGTGCACGGCCGCTGGTCCTACTACAGAATGTGCAAGTTCTTGAGGTGAGCCTTCTTCTCTGCGACTCGTGGCGTTGTTCGAGTTTCTCTGCAGGGGTAGTTAAACAGAAACCAAAATTACAAAATCGACCAAAATTGCAAAATTAACAAAATTGCGAAGGCGACCAAAATTGCTTAGTCGACTAAAATTGCAAAATTGACCTAAAATGCAGTGGTATGTACACTAAAACTAAAGTTGCAGCATCGACCAAAAATGCAGCGGTAATTTGATCGATGCAGTTGTCAAAGGAAGCGTTGCTGCCTGATATACGTTCGCTACTGAAGTAATTGAGCTCTTACGTGACCTTGATTTTTCACTGGCATTTTGTTGTTGTTATTATGCTCACATAACTCACAAATGTTACTTCCGGTTAAAATTATTCATTTTTTTCAGATATTTCTTCTACAAGAATTTTGCCTTCACGCTGTGTCATTTTTGGTTCGCTTTCTTCGTTGGCTTCTCAGCACAGGTGAGAAAAATTGTTAATAATTTATTATGAAATGAATTTCTGAGTGAGAAATTTAGCCTTACTCTTATAACACTTCATGTTTTGCTTTTGCCTCTTGAGGTAAGCGAGCGAAGTTTGAGCCTCTCGAAGGTGACATGTCCAAATCATGCCTTGATATCAACATAGCGAGTTTTAGCAGTCGTCGTAGATCGTGAAGTTTAATGATATTTAATAAGTTAATTTAACACATGATCCCTTTAACATATGAAAGTTCTTTATAAAAGAAAAACGAATAGAACTGTTTATTTACGAAATGTTAATAAGAGTTAAAATGTGTTACAACACATAGGATTTAAAAAGATTCATAATATAAAAGGCTTAATTGGAATATAGGAACTGCTTGTCATCTTGGTCACGCTACCATGTATTGGAATTTGGTTCCGAAGTATTTCTGGAACACTAGAAGCCTGCACGTGAGACTGCGATATTTTCATAAAGAAAGAGGCTAGACTCTGGTCTGAAATACCAGTTCGTGATTTACGGTCATTTCAACCTATCATCAAAAAGATTAATCGCTCTATCCTGTTAAAAAAGCCTTAACCCTTTAACGTCCAATTTTTTCCTGAAGAGGGAAAAAATTTTCCTATAATTGTTTGCTGTTTTGGCATCGTTGGTGATAGAAAAACAACATGCAATCCGGAAATCGGGACGCTGTGACTAGATCGAATGTAAACGCGTTCTGAAAATGAATGATACGAAGTTTTGTAGAAACTTGCCTTCAATTTTTTGTTATTGCATTTATTTGAAAGAGGACACTTGTATTCTCGTGGGCGTTAAAAGTTTAAGCTTTGTCACACTTTGGTTTTACAATGGGAAAAACAGGCGGGTACTTATTACCTCGTGTTCACTGGGAAGCCTTTATCTTCTGGATATAATGACATCGTGAATATTTTTATAGCTGTTTTTCCAGTGTACATCTAATAATATCATCTTGAGTGTATTTTGCTAAATATATTTTCCAGTGTATGTCTAGGTATGTGTTTATTCTGTACTCTTCCCTATTCGCCCGAATTGTATTTCGATGTTAATCCTCAGCCCTCTTTTCAGTTCTGGCTGCGGAGGTTCGTCTGTTCCCAATTAATTTTTTTGCCCGTAATTAATGTTTTTTTTTTATTCTTGTCCAAGGCGCTCGATGAAAGACGTTTTTTTATCGATTTTCGCGTTGACATGTTTTACTGTTACTTTTCCTTTCAGCGGTTTACTCAGAAGGATACATGGATCTATGGGAATTAGCGCTCCTAGGGGGAATATGTGAGGTCTCGAGCTAAAGGTTGCGAGCCTTTCTTTTTGTTGAAATAGAATTGGTTATTGTTTTGTTACGGACCATCTTTTTTGGCTTTGCTGCTGCCCTAGTTTTCAGCACATGCTACTTTCTTCTAGTTTTATCGTATTTCATTACCTTCTTTCTCTGCTTACTGTTTCTCCACACTTTATGCATAGATTCCGTGTGGCCTAACTTTGGAACGCCTTTGTTGCAGTTAGGGAGGCTTAAACTACCATCTGATCTAATCTTACCTCCCCCCTCAGTTGTCATAACTTGTGTTTTGATAGGAATCGATCTAGCGGTAGTTAAGCTACGCATTGTATCGCTTCTATGCGGAGCTGCCTGCTTTTTGCCTTCGTTTAGCAGGTAATTGAGCGTTTCGTTGAACATTGCCTAAAGATAATTATTCAGGGCTTTAGTAGAGGAAGAAATTTCAGAAACCCAAGTAAAATTTGCCCCTGGCAACTTTGTTCAGAATTGTTCTGGGGGAATTTTGTAAAATTTTGAAACTCGGGACTTTTCCTGCCCCTGGAGAAGGGCGCTAACTTCTTATTCTTATTTCAAGAACTTCGTTTGTGTCAGGAATCTCTCTGGCAACCCTCAACATTGGTGCTTGTAAATTTGAAATAGGTGGAACTTTAGAGTGAGGCAGCTTCATTTCACTGTTAGCGCTAGTTGTTGTACTGCTCCTATTATTTAATTAATCTCTCTTCTATTCGTTTCCATTGTTGTGAAGGAGTGCGTAGCAGAAACTCATGCTATTTCTATAAGGCTGTTTGATACCGTTTTATAAATACTGTCAGAATGTTCCATATTATTCCTAATTTACCTGAAAGTTTGTTTTTCTTGTGTTAGCGTTCTTACTGTGGCATTATATTTCACCTCCGAATGAATCAAGTCATTAGTTGGAGGGCAAATATGCAGTGTCTTAACCCACAAAAGACAGAATTTTGGGACACTCAAGTTAGAGGCATGGTGTTCATTGCAGGGTTGCCATACTGGTTTTCCTAGCCAAGTTACTAACTAGGAACTGAACTAGGAACTAGGCCACTCTGCCTGAAAGACATCTACTCCG
Source organism: Morinoia aosen (assembly GCA_030386875.1). Lineage (NCBI taxonomy): Eukaryota > Metazoa > Arthropoda > Malacostraca > Amphipoda > Talitridae > Morinoia > Morinoia aosen. Next base: position 2,979,684 of record CM059571.1, read on the forward strand.
CTATGAGATGAAATTATCACTTAATCCACTCTCCAGTTTTGACCTCTGGTTTGTGGGTTAGGACACTCTGCATATTTGCCCTCCAGTTATCAACTAGATATTTTTCTCCTTATAATACAGAGGATAAATAGAATAGAGTTGAGAAGCATAACATTGCTGCTGTTTTTCAATTGAAGATTTCATTTTGAGACTCTTGTGGTAAATATCATAGTTTTTGCTTTACCTAAACACGTAAACTGTCATATTTTGAGTTCACCTGAAATTCAACTTTCCATTAATAGCTCTGAGTAACATATGTTGTACGTGTAATTACCTTAAGCATTCATTGCAGTAGCAACCAGTTCAAATTTATCTGACCCTTTTAATCTTCCAAATTTGTTTCTTGTGGATTGCTCGTTTTTGGGTCATCAAAATGTATCATTAACACTTTGACTGCGACGTGCGCCACCGGTGGTACACGGAGGCAATTTCCATAATGCTGCTGGCCAACCAGTAGTCTCAAACTCAATTTTCAAAAGTATTTAATCAAAGCTAAATGAAGGCACGATCCAGTTCATGTTTGGTATTTCCAAAATAGCCTACTACAATTGAATTTAAGTTTGAGTTTGGTATTGACCTTAATATTTAGTTGCTGCAGTCAAAGTGTTAAACTTTGATTTAACATTGGTCCGTTGAACTGATGCATTGTGTACGTGGTGTGACGTGCCAGTATTGTGGCGTGCACGTGCAGAGCTTGCAGCTGAGCAGTACCTACATGAGCGCTTCTAAACCCCCGTACTAACACGAACTGTATTTAGCTTGCATTAGTGGTATACTGTAGCCCATGTTTTATTTATGCCATGTCATGAGGGATTGGATGTTCGATTGGGACGCATTCCTCAAATCACTGTAAATTTTTCTCTTTATGAACAGATATGCCTGAAAACTGCTTTCTCCCTCATTGTGTTGGTGAAATATTCGTGTAAAGCTACGTCAAATTCTCGGCTGTGAAAATTGAACACAATGAACTTACCAAATAAGACACTGTATACTCAGGTTTCCACCCTGAAGTTGAAGTTAAAAGTTGCCAGTCTTCAAGTGGTAAACTGTAACCAAGTTTGTTTTCCACTTGTGTGCCATGCAGAAAAACTAAGGGGCTGTAAACCAGGCAAGTGGAAAACCGGGAGAGCTTGAAAACCAGAAGAATGATAAAAATCTGGCCAAATAAAGGGCACTTGCTTCAAATCTGGACCACGTTGATCTCTGAAATTGAAGCCATTTTGTAGCCTTTTTTCTCATTTGTTTTTTGGAGTAGCTAAACGCATTCCAATTGAGCATTAGAATAAAAAATTTCAGCTGAAATAAATAGTTGAAAGGGAGGAGTATAATACTTACAAATGCGAAAATCAGAGTAACAGTTCTTACCTCCATTCTTCTTGCTGAGCTGTGCGTCCCAATCACGCATCTCTCTGTTCGCCCATGTTGGTTGTACGTTGTGACGTCATCATATGCTAATTGTACTATTTCCTGTGCTTCTATTCATAACCGTACGTGCCCATTCCTGTTTTTGTTGAATGCCAGCTACTAACCCAACCCCCGCTAACCCATCTCGTAACCTGTCTGAGCTCCCGACCTGACCTGCTTCACGCTAACTGTGCAGACGGTGTTCGACCCAATATTCATATCGCTATACAACGTGTTCTATACGTCGATGCCTGTGCTTTGGCTCGGCATCACCGACCAGGACGTAGATGACTTTAACAGCGTGCGCTACCCTAAGCTCTTCTCTCCTGGACTCAGCAACAGATTCTTTAACAAGAGGCTTTTCTTGACCAGCGCCGTGCATGGCGGCTTAACCTCTTTAGTCACGTTCTTTGTGCCCTTTGGTGAGTTGCTGTCCTGCTTTCAGTTCGCACGTGCAAACCTTCCTGCGTGCTCCTCAGTGTCACGTGTTGTTCCTATGATTAACTCGTGCCCCGCGCGAGCGAGCGAGTGGTTAGACGTGAGTCTATTGGAGTGGGGGTGCGTGTTGTGTTGTGTTTTTCGTCGTTATGTGTACCATCACAAACGGTGTGTGTTTATCCTTAAACGATTTTGTTTGATAGATTTGAGCTGAGTGTGGTTTTTGCTGAGTTCTCACGTACATTTGTTGGTGTTTTTTTTTATCTTGGATGTGGTTTGTGTACTTTTTCACAGTCTTGAGTTTTCCGCCGCCGGTGACGGAGTGTCCGAACGGCGCTGGGGAATGCTCCTTTTTACTCTTCGTATTTAATGGAATTTAAAAAAGAAGTTTAGCGTCGGGAAACGTGAGCTTTTCCGTGAGGTAAAGGAATGCCCTCAATTTCTGTCATGGTGTTTTAATACTTACTGTACCTGAAAACGTACTGAGGTAAAGAAGTACCCTGAATGTCTGCCAATTATTGTTCCTGAAAACGTACGAGTATAAATGCTGCACATCATAAAATGATGGTCGTAAAGTAACGTCAGTAAGGTTTCCGTTAGTTCAGCCCTAATAATGTTACTACCACACTAAACTTACCAACAGATGTTATAAGAACTTGAAAGTTGATACATTTCTTACTGACTGGCGTAGTTTTTGTTTAATTTTGCAGTGCAGTGATCCATTTTATTTGTTGTTTCGTGTCTAACGTATTCAGTTCACTGCTCTTGAGTGACATAAAAATGCCAATGTGGCATCGCTTGCGCTCGGAACCTAAAACTTAAAACATGAGATAGATGTTATTGCATTGAAATTGGACACAAAATAAAAATCTTGGCAAACTCAGAATCCTGATCCACTCAGAAGCCTGAGTTGATCGGATACCTAAGCGTAAGAAGTCCTCTAAACTTGAATTCGCTGAAGGTAAATCCGCTATTTTGGAGCATGGATTTTGCGCAGGACCAATGACACACATAATGTAATTTAGTGCACACACGACATGCAGGACGTGTCCTAACGTACAGTGGCGTGCGAGGCTCTACACTCCGTCGCCTGCGCTGGAGGTTCCTTTCAAGTGTGGTGTCCTGGCACGACCTCATATTGATTAACCCTTTAACGTCAGCAGTTACTATTCTTATCACCGTTATGATAACCCCCCTACTTGCTTACTTTGGCATCCGGTAGTGACCGACATTAAAATGAGGAAGGAGCTGCCACTCGGCAGTGAAATCCAAAGAACACACTAGGGAACAAATTCAACAAGAAAAACAATACATTGAGGCTTTTTTCAAAAGTAAACCGAAAAGTCCTCCGGGGCGTTAAAGGGTTAAGCCTCATGCTCTGTGTGTACTTGGTTGTAATGCAAAACTCGCCATTACTTTGCATATCACCAATTTTTTTTTAACTTCATTTAAAATTTTGATGTTCATTCTGTCCTTTTGTGTTTCAGATTGGGTTGCTTGTGTGCTTTTCGTTGGTTGTCATCAGTCCAAAAGCTCGAGCTTCTTAAATTTATTTTGTTGTTCATTGTGTGTTTCTGCTTATTTCCACATCGCACTCATCATTGCTCATTTACGCTGAAATTTATGTTTGCGACTACTTTTTGTGTGAGTTGTCTCGTTTTTATTGTGTAACCTTTTTTCGTACAAACAATTAATTTTCCTTTGATTGTGCCACTTATGTTGTTTTGTTGAATTACCGTGTTGATTTGGTTGACTTATGGTTGAATTTCTTTTATTTTATAATTTGTCTCGTAGCTTCAAAGAATGCTACACCCGAAGCTACCACCCCCCACCCACCAACTATGGTACCAGCCTCCGCAGAGTGTGGTGGTCACTTCATGTAATATTGAGAGCAGTATAGATGTTGCCTCATCCACTTCATAATATCGAGTGCAGTGTAGATGTTCTCACTGTGTTGCCTGTCTTTGCTGCTCTCACTCGGGCTTCTTTGTCGCTCTCACGGGGGAGAGAGGTAAAGGAATGCCCTCAATTTCTGCCAATTATTGTTCTGAAAGCGTACAAATGTAAAAAATCATACCACGTGGTGTCAAAGCCATCTTGAAAACTTTCTAACGATGTGCGTGGTTTTCATTCGATCGTAGCCATTGGTTGAGAATGGGAACGTCATCTGGCAGCTTGAGCAGCACTGATGGCGCACATTATCTGAATGTTGGGTCGCCCTCTCGTGTGGAAAATTGGGACACATTTTGTGCTTACTCATAAAATTTATAATGCCAATTCTAAACTTGACTGAATTACTTACTTTTACCATAAGTGTATATTTTTTTATGTTAAATTCAAGCCTGTTCACTTGACCCTCCTCAGTTGCCCGTTTGCTTGAAATTCCTAAATGACTTAAAATCTTGAGCGCCCTTTTCCCACTGACGATGGCGACCTTTTCTGCAGACACCACGGGCACCGCACCGTCAATCAGCCTTTTACGTCGAACCTTTTTTTACAGGATGAGTGTGTTACTTCTTTTTCTTTATCCTGGTGAGACTTCGTCACTGACTATTGTAATTGGAGTTGATTGAAGAACTGTGAAGTCTCGCTGGGACACATGTTGTTTTTGTTGGTGTCCAACCGTGTTCGTTCACCGGGGTTATTTTGTTCACCCACCAGACCGTATTCGACCCCATGTTCATAGCCGTGTATAACCTCTTCTACACGTCCATGCCTGTTTTGGCACTCGGGGTTTTCGATCAAGATGTTAACGCTCACAACAGCATGGCGTATCCCAAACTCTACACGCCAGGAGTGCACAACAAGCTCTTCAACAAGTTTGAGTTCTTGCGCTCTGCTTTTCACGGTTTTGTAGCGTCCGGAGTGCTGTTCTTCATCCCGTACGGTGAGTTGCCCGGCCGCCCTAGTCAGTCTCGCCCTTTGCATGGCCTCCCCCCCCCTTCTTGGCTGCCATTGCTGTGGTGCTCTAACCCATTTGTGGGTGGTTCTCTAAGTCTCTAACGCAGTGGCTCTTAAATTTTATAGTCTAGTTACTCTCAAAACCCTCAGCACCGTGGTTCTCTTGCTCTAAATCCGGCTATTTTCTAACCTGTAGTTAGAGTTATTCTCTAATCTTTCGTGTGGCTATTATCTAGTTCTTAGTGCTATTTTTCTCCTTAGCACGGAACTTTTCTGGTCCATAGTACCGTAGGTAATGAAATTCTGAAGAAGTCGGAATAAAATGGTTGAGACCGTTGCGTTTTGTCAAAAGGCTTTATGTCCAATTACAGGTAGTGTTGTTCTCATATTGTAATGCTGGGTGGCCTCCTTTGTACCCTGCAACTATCTTGAGTAGGAGTTCTTGAAGTAGGAGTACAGACTTCGTCTAAAATTACCAGCCGTCATGTTCACTTGTGTTGGCTCATATCTCGACTGTAGTCGAGGTATGCACGCAGTATTGAGGAGGAGCTCAAATAAAACAATTTATATTCCACCAGTTCTAAACATGGCGGAGCTACCAATAGGTCTTTACGAGGCTCTTGAAATACTTCGTCTATCTTGCGAGCGCCAAATTCATGCACGAGGCCTTGTTTTCTTCAATTTCTTATTAAAGCAAAGCAATTATAGTCGTAGTGCTGAAGTTTGTAAATATTTCATAGTATCACTGATGGTTCAACACCTTAAAGTTCTATTTTCCTCTGTAAGCTTTGAATTTCACCTGTGTCGCGTATTTGCGGGTGTTGTAGAGGTCAGTAGTTCGGTGCATTACTGCGTATCCTTTTTCGGATTATTTGATGTGTACTCAATCCATAAACTCCGTAACTATTTCACAATCAATGAAAATTTTCGATCCTATCCTAGAAAAGCGATCATATTTAGAGACATAGGCTCTGACAGGCAGGACTTTTCAAATTAGTGTAGTAAATTGAAGATTATTTAGAGTATTTATTCAAAAGAAATACTTCGTCTATCTTGCGAGCGCCAAATTCATGCACGAGGCCTTGTTTTCTTCAATTTCTTATTAAAGCAAAGCAATTATAGTCGTAGTGCTGAAGTTTGTAAATATTTCATAGTATCACTGATGGTTCAACACCTTAAAGTTCTATTTTCCTCTGTAAGCTTTGAATTTCACCTGTGTCGCGTATTTGCGGGTGTTGTAGAGGTCAGTAGTTCGGTGCATTACTGCGTATCCTTTTTCGGATTATTTGATGTGTACTCAATCCATAAACTCCGTAACTATTTCACAATCAATGAAAATTTTCGATCCTATCCTAGAAAAGCGATCATATTTAGAGACATAGGCTCTGACAGGCAGGACTTTTCAAATTAGTGTAGTAAATTGAAGATTATTTAGAGTATTTATTCAAAAGAACCTTGAAGAATTACGTCATTTCTTATAAAAACTTTATTTTTGCTGTGGCATCGTCTGTGGCTTTCTGTGGTCCTCTTCTACATATTGTCTACCTGGACTTACATGTGCTGCTATATTATTGCTTCTGTAAAATGGTAACGATATTTTGCTCGTCATCTGCTCCTGCATTCTTATGAGCAGCAAATTGTAAATTTTTGCTTCGATTACTTGATATTCCTATTGCAGTACTTCTTTTGGTTGTAGTTGAAATTAGTTAGCTTTCGATGCTTGCTAAGTTTGTACTTGTAGACGCTCGTGACTCTTTGTAATGCAGTAGCTAGTTCAGTAAAATGATCAAAATGCTTTCAGTTTTAAATGCCCTTGTACTGCGACATGCTCTTTGAAATGCAATTTAGTAGTTAGCGAAGGCGTTCTGCAGCCATTCCCGATGTTTCTGTCTCGAGCCAGCATTTTCAGACGCATTACGTCGTCGTAACGAGACGGCCTACACCTCAATTTCTGTTAAGATGACTTGGCTACGCAACTTGCAACCTTTTTCCGTACAAAATTTGAAATTCCAATTTGTTTTTATTTTCTTATTAGCACTTTGCCTGCGGCGGGTAAAAATAAAGTTTAATGTTCAACTCAAATTTAAAGTCAATTGTTATGAGCAATATTGAAAATAGCTAACATAGACAAAATCGAGCCTTCATTTAGTTTTAATTATTTATGAAATTGAGTTTCTGATTACTCGTCGGTCAGCAGCATTATGAAAATCCCTTCCGTGTCCACCGGTGGCTCACGTCGCAGGCAATGTGTTTATATGTTGTTTTTTATTTATGATCTAATTCAATTGAAAAATTAACGTTGAACATAATAGGGCTAAATCAACTTTGAAAAACTTGATTGTGCCGTTCCGACGTCGTGAACTCAGTCTATTTTTTTGCCGAAGCATGCATGTTTTTCGCCTCCCAAGCGAATTAATTGATTGTGCAGCAAAAAACATGCACGCAGGCAGCGAAAAAGTTAGACTGGGAATGGTTGGAAAATCCATCCCTTGAATCTTAGTGCCGCACTGTTAATAGTCAGCTTGCTGCACTCTGCTTGTGGATCCGTCTTGTGCTTCTAATCTGATGTCACTTCGTCTTCTCATGGGTCCCCATTCCTTGTGCCCCAGTTTTGCTGCGAAGAATTCTGTCTGCAAAGTTTCTCAGGTACTGCCATTTTGTTTTAAATGTTTACCTTCTCGAAAGTTCAACAATTTTCGGCGTGATCAATTGATACAAAAGGAGCTGGTTATCAATATTTTACAATTTTCTCTTTGATTTTCTCGTCCCAACCTTGCTGAACTTAACGACAATGTTTCTATGATAACTGAGTTGCCTAATTACCTACTTGTGAATTCAAAGTTGGCATTTGCAGGCATCCTTAAGTTGACTGAACTCGCTCACTCCCGAGCGAGCAGAATCGTTGGCCGCTCGTACTCGTCGAAAATAAGATCATTTGACTTTTCCTGTTGCGCCTGTATCTACGTTACCTGAAAGACAATATCATCGCTATCTTGTACAACTCTGAGGGGTGTACATCTGTGGCCAGTATGCAACGCGCCCCCCCCCCCCCCCCTCAGGGGGATACAACTATTGTATCTATGGGAATTAGCGCTCCCAGGGGAAAAATGTGAGGGCCCGAGCTGAGAGTTAGGTAGGCCTTCTTTTTGTTGAAATAAAATGTTTTTTGTTATGTTTAGGACCACCTTTTTTTGGTTCACTACTGTCCTGTTTTTCAGCACCTCTGACTTTCTTCTTCAACTTTTATCTTATTTCATGAACTTCTTTCCCATCTTACTGTTTCTATGCCCTTCCTGCATAGATTCCTCAATTTCTTATCTCCATACTAAATGGTGCCTTCCTCCTTCCTCTCTTCGATACGCTCTATTTTCCAGCGGTTAAACTAACTTATAATCTAATCTAATGCAACGCGTCCTAGGGCAGCTTCAAGGCACTGAACAGAACAGGTTTGGGATAGGTTTGTTGTACGAGAGCCTGTTTTGGAGTTTAACACGTTGACTGTGATGGGTCAAACTGAAGTTCAGTATGCAACTGAAATTTAAATTAAAAAATTAATAGCATTTTTATAAATACCAAACATTAACTGGATTCATTAAATACCATTAATTTTAAAATATTACTAAAACTCTTTCGAACGACCCATCGATGGGTCGTTTCGCAGCTTGAAAATCTTAAGCACGACCCACCGATGGGTCGTATCGCAGTCAAAGTGTTTGATGTGCAGGCAGCTAATGCCTGCGAAATAGGCGCAGGTGAGTGGGAAGCTTGTAATTCCTCCGTTCGTGTCTGGTTAGCTTCTAATTGAATCGTGTACAAACTCGCGCTCTACAGTGACGGAGACTCGCTCCTACACTTTGTGGAATTGTCTTGTCGCCACGTTCTGTCGAATACGCTCGTGTTCGAAAACATGCACGGTAGATATTTGTTTCTAATTTTATCCTTTCAGAACGAGTCGTTATATAGGTTTGAGCATTGTGATATTCAGAAAATGAACTAGTCCTGGTTAATTTTGCCTTCCCCTTAAGTTCGTCCTTCTGCAATGAAAAATTAGCGTTGGGATTGTTGATGTTCCATTCGCGGGACTTTATTAACTCTTTAGCAAAGAAAACGAGTCTTGTTGTCTTTGATCATAAACTTCACCCATTTCACAGCTCTGCCAAGGCACCCATACTAATGGTATTGTCATTTGCATCTTAAAAGACGTCATGTTGCTCGAAATTTGAAATTGAAATTCTTGTTGTAGAATCCCACAATTCCATTGGGTTCAATTTTAGTGTTAGACTTGTTCTATTATCACCTCGCATTTTTTTCAGAAAAGTGACCTTGTCGCATTTTTCTTGGCCACCGTAAGTTTTGGTTTTCAAATTTGATGAAGGATGATCTTGATTCATCAAAGCCCGCGTCGATTAGGAGAAATTTTGAGCACCCAGTATAAATGCGCGCCGTGCACATTTGATAACACTCGCATGAGAAAGACATCGTTCTTCTTGGTGCAGTGCAGTGGTTCTTAACCTTGTTGGAGGCACTGAACCCCACAAGCTCCATACATGCATTCAACGAACCCTTCGTAGTTGGAAAAATAAAAAAATTTTCTTCAAAATAAAAAAGTGTATATAACTAAATGCTGTATTAGTGTGCACACTGTACCATGCCGAACCCAGGTTAAGAACCATTGGCGTAGTGCATGGCTGCCCCAGTGCTGGCGGTAAGGTACATCTAGTCTTTCATGTGTTTTTGCTTTTCTTCTCCAATGATTGATATATTTGATTCAAATTTCATATTTGAGTAGTTTTTCTACTCGTTTTCAGGTTGATAATGACCCTGGACGAAACGCCTAAATATTTTTTATTAATTGTCTTTCCTAAATAAAATAATGATCCCATTAAAGACGTGTACCTTGGCACCTTTATTTTTAATTAAGTATACCGAGCCGCGCTGTACTGCTCGGCTGATCTCCCTCACCACTGCACCATCCAAGTCTAATTTTTCCGCCCGCCTGCATGCATGATTTTCACCGCCCATGTTTTTCAACCGCTTCTGCGGCGAAAAACCTGCATGCTCCGGCGAAAAAGTTAGTCTGGGATGAGGCCTCAGCTTGTGCTGTTTGGCGCTAAATGTAGTGTGGCTTACGAGATAGTCAGATTATGTTGCAAATTCTCATTTACCTTTTGCAGTGTGCAACGCAAACTTTATTTTCAGTTACTGAGCTTTTGTGCTGTGTCTGCATCTCCTTTTGTTAATTTTTCTTCAATTTCTTGCTACTGCTTTCAAATGTTTTCGTTTTTGATATCTTTTAATTATTGCCTGTGTTTGCATTCCCTAACCTGTAACTGTGTTGAGTATAGTTTTAGGATAAATGATGGTGTGACTTTCGTTTGCTTTAAACCTTTGCACCGCGGATTAATTACTCTTTTTTTCAAAACTACCTGATAACTCTTATCGAATTTTTTTTTTGCATTTTTCAACTAATAACGCTCATAGTACCATCACTTATATGAAATATGTGGAATAATTTGTCAATGTTTTTCCATAGTCTCGAGCAAATACGTCTGAATATTTTCTGATGAATATCCTGTGTCATTGATAAACCTTGTTTACTTTGTCTTGGTCGACTTTTTTGTGGTTGTGTCGAAAAATGTTTAATACTTATTAGCTTGGCTTGCTAAAGTAAAATGCCTGAAATTTAGCCCTTCAGTGAATTGGGTCACTCGAATCAAATTCAAATGCTGGCGAAAACAAATTTCGTTCATTACCAAATCAGTGTCAAAAACAGTTTCCTGGGAACAAATTTTTACTGCCCGTAAAACACATCCTGCGTTGTACCTGTGATATTCTAGCCTTGATTGTGTGACTAAGTATTACTGTTTATTAAGTCATTAATGCTTTATCAAAAGACATGCTGTATAAAAACGTCTCAGACCATCTATTTACGGGACTGAAATAAAGAGTGAATTAAAGTGCTGATAACACCGGAAACACGACACCACTGTCGGTACTGAACACCCGGTCTATACAGGCGCGTACTACACGGCGGTAGACCAGCAGGGCCGCAGCATGGTGGACCACCAGCTCTTTGGCACCGTGGTGGCTTCCATCCTCGTGCTCGTCGTCACCGTGCAGGTAACTTGGGCTCCGCTGCGGCCTGATGCTCCCGAGCTACTTGCGTGTTCTTCATCTGAATCTCTCATTGATGCCTTAGTCGTGGCGTCCTTTGTCATTGAGGCCTTTGTAATGACGCCTTTTGTCGTTATGTCCCTTTGTCATGACGCCTTTTGTCGTTATGTCCCTTTGTCATGACGCCTTTTGTCGTTATGTCCCTTTGTCATGACGCCTTTTGTCGTTATGTCCCTTTGTCATGACGCCTTTTGTCGTTATGTCCCTTTGTCATGACGCCTTTTGTCGTTATGTCCCTTTGTCATGACGCCTTTTGTCGTTATGTCCCTTTGTCATGACGCCTTTTGTCGTTATGTCCTTTTGTCATTGCGCCTTTTGTCGTTATGTCCCTTTGTCATTGCGCCTTTTGTCGTGACGCCTTTTGTCGTTATGTCCCTTTGTCATTGCGCCTTTTGTCGTTATGTCCCTTTGTCATGACGCCTTTTGTCGTTATGTCCCTTTGTCATGACGCCTTTTGTCGTTATGTCCCTTTGTCATGACGCCTTTTGTCGTTATGTCCCTTTGTCATGACGCCTTTTGTCGTTATGTCCCTTTGTCATTGCGCCTTTTGTCGTTATGTCCCTTTGTCATGACGCCTTTTGTCGTTATGTCCCTTTGTCATTGCGCTTTTTGTCGTTATGTCCCTTTTTCATGACGTCTTTTGTCGTTATGTCCTTTTGTCATTGCGCCTTTAGTCATTGCATTCAGTCTTTTGTTTCTTGAGTTGTTCTTGCTTCATATCGTCATTAATTTTACGTTTTTTTTTCATTCAGTATGTTTCTTTCGTGCATATTAATAATCAATAATCCGCCTCTGTGGTTTTGATTGTGAATACGAGTATGACCTACATACATGACTCACGGATGCTTTGTACACTTAACCATTGATTTTACAACACCTGACATAAGGTAGCCTTAATATCTTATTGTCGTAAGTCTATATTAAGTAAGTAAGTAAGTAAAGGAGCGCTATCAATTTACCTTATTTAATTTACTTAATATCTGATGCACCGTACCTTCACTGGCCAGATCTGCCTAGACACAGCGTACTGGACAGTGTTCAATCACGTCACGATCTGGGGTTCTCTGGTGATGTACCTCATCGCTCAGTTCTTCTCCAACTACGTCTTGGGTGGAGACTACGTCGGGGCTCTCGCTAAGGTTAGTCGTTGGTTCTTAAAAGTAGTGGCACTTGAGTATTATACAGTGCCAGTTAAAGTGATTCTTAAAGCAGCGGCATTTCAAACATATGTTAGTTGATCAATTGAAACACAATGTTAAGGCCGTGAAATTTATGTGAACTCGTGTTTGTCGAGCGGTTAAATCACAGACATTTTTATCGACTTTTGTCTAGTTCACGGCTATTTTTGATTCCCAAGGTTTAGTGACTGATTAAAAGCCATTCAATTAAAAAAAAGTACTTCATCACTTTAAAATATCCACAAAGAGGAATACTTGTTACACAGTGAAGACCTGTGGGGAAAATATGCCAGAGCATTTTTTACGCTAGTGAGTGACAAATGGTAGCTTGAGCCTAAAAGACGTTATTTAAAGTAACTTATTCTTTTTCTCTGGTGAACATTGATTTACTTGTTATTAGGTAATATATTTTATCAAGTAAATAAATTCCCGGTCGATTCAGCAGTGCAAGAGCTGAACTATTGATCTAAGCAGTAAAAATGTATTTAGTGAGTAACGTTTAATGATGCACCTATGTGCAGTAAAAAGTTTAAGGTTTGAAAACACCCACGAAAATGCGTTGTCAAGCAGAACCTTCTGCCTGTTTCAAGATGGTAATTGTGTCCGAGGTCTCAACACTGAACACCAGATGCTTGTAACGAGATCTGCTTTTGAAACTTTCGTTTTTCTTTTATTCAGCACGGCTACACTTCCGCTGCTGTACGTAAGACAGTTTTGATTAGCTAGACGTTCATATTGGAGTGTTTTATTGAATGTTGTCGTCTCATAGTAACGTTCTTAACATATTTTTGTATTTCAAATACTTTTAATTAAAATACACGTCATTTTGGGACATGAAAATTAGAAATTTGGAATCTGTTAGTTAATATTATGTGCTCAGTAATAGACTCGCATCATGGTCCAATAAACTCATCTTCAAATGAATTTACCTCGACCGAAAAAATTACCTGATTTTTTAGTATTCTCAGATACTGTTCTGGTCAACATCACTTGTCCACGCTTCCCTCAGGGGGATACAACTATTGCATCTGTAGGAATTAGCGCTCCCAGGGAGAATAAGTGAGGTCCCGAGCTGAAGGTTAGGTTGACTTTCTTATTGTTGAAATAGAATAGGTTTTTTGTTTTGTTACGATTCATCTTTTTTCGGCTCACTGCTGTCCGGTTTTTGTCACCTTCTACTTTTTCCTTTCAATTTTAATCTGTTTCATAAACTTCTTTCTCAACTTATTGTTTCTATGCACCTTGTGCCTAGATTTCGCGTTTTCTTGAGTCTATACTGAATGGTGCCTACCTTCTTCCTCTCTTTAGAACTTTGTTGCAGTTTAAGGAGGCTTAAACTAACATCTAATCTAATATACTTCAGATTAGATCTATTCTTTTACTTTTTATCCATTCTTACTCTTCAAATCTAAGCTGAAAGAATAAGAATAGAATAACTACGTTCATGAGCTTTGAGTTAACTCACTGTGTAGCTTGGCTACGCACTGATACGGCAGGAGATGTCAAATTGTTCACAAATTTTATTGTACCCGCTAACTCTGATAATCCCTTATCTGCTGCTTATTTCTGGAGCAAAGCCATTGAATTTTCTATAAATAAACTGGAAGAAAACTTTACCATTTAATCTAATCGATTAAGTATGTTCAAACGCTGATGGCTTTCTTATTCCTTTAGTGAAACTATTGGATTTTCTTGAGAATTAACTGGAGGAAAAGTTTGCGATCTAATCTACCATGTTATGGACGTACAACTAGTTAATTCTCTTGAGATTTCAACTGGAGGGAAACTAATGTAAATTATTACGGATGTACAATTATTGTATTTTCTTGAGATGTGAACTGGAAGAGAACTAATCCAAGACATTACGGATGTACAACTATTAGATATTCTCGAGATTTTGCTTGAAGGAAACCTAATGCCAGGTATTACGGATGCACAGACGCTGAGGGAGCCTCTGTTTTACTTCACGTGCATGCTGACGCTGGTGGTGCTGATGGTGCCGGTGGTGGCGTGGCGGTTCTACTGGGTGGACGTGCACCCCACGCTGGCGGACAAGGTGCGCTACAAGCAGCGTCTTGAGGCCAAGCTCGCCAGCAAGCGGTCCCACCGCACCATGCACCGGACGCCTTCCGCCAGGAGGTCAGTTCTGTTTTGTGCTAGTCTCGGTGGTAACTTGAAAAGTGCTCTTTAGGAATTGTTTTTCGGGTTCAAAAAAACCTCAGTGTCATTTTATCAGACTTGAGGCAAAGCTGGCCAGCAAACTATCTTGGGCATCTTGGCAGTTCAAATGAGGAATTAAGTATGAAAAATGAGGTGTTGAGTAATTACCCAAAACACCTATTGATAAGGTGTAGAGGAATTATTTTCAGAGTAGAAGAAAAGCGCCAGAGTAATTTTATCAAGATTTGAATTGTCATTATTTTCATGAATCTCTTACGTCCCTTGATCTCCCTAAACGCGTGTTCCTACCCCAGATCGAGACGATCAGTGCGGTCGGGCTACGCATTTGCGCACCAGGAAGGCTTCGGTCGGCTGATCACAAGCGGCAAGATCATGAGACCGAACCCGATGTCGGTACAACCTCGTGCAAACCGCCACCAAACCGCCCCCGCGGCGCACTCTGCCATCACGACCACAGGCCACCTGCCGAGCGCACTTCCCTCGGACTACCCCAACACCGACTCCGGCAACCCCAGCGCGGCAGCGGCCGCTGCTGCAGCCGGGCTCGTGTCCAACTCCATCAACCAAGTCGTGAACGGCGCCTCGAACAGCGGCAGGAAGCGCAAGAAAGCTGGCGATCCTGCCGGCGGCATTCCCCTCACCACCGTCCATCCGCAGCCTCCTTCGACTGTCGACGTGTAGCGTTGATTCGTTACCTCCTTCTACTGTGAACGTGTAAAATCGTGTAAAATTAATCCACATCCCCAAGTTCCTTCGACTGTCGACGTGAAGAGTTAGTTCGCAAGCTCCTCTTACTGTGGATGTATAAAATTAATCCACATCCGCCATTTCTTTCTATTGTGGATGTGTAAAATTAATCCATGTTCGTAAGCTCCTTCTACTGTGGACGTGTAAAATTAATCCATATCCTCAAGTGGAACTGTGAAGCAACCTTAGCAAAAAACTCGTATCTCTCTCTAATGCAGGACGACTTGCATCCTATGTTCGTGTTCAAGAACCGTGCGCATTTCTAATGAATTATCAAATCGATTAGCTCTATGAATACATTGCGGTGGAGATCACGATGCTAGAACGAAATGCTACTTGTCGATGAAAATAGCTTTTCATCGACAAGTAGCAGTAGTGAAGTTTTTACGTAGGAGCCTGAAATAGTGGAGCCTCGTGACGCTCCTCATTTAGAACTACACCCGTTGCCTTTGATGTGGGAGGAAACAAAAGAGTCGAGCCTTAATCCCTGTACTGTGATGACTTATAGAACTGTTACTGCTGGAAGTAAAAGTTTAAAGTTTAATTGTACATAAGTTATTTTATGAGAAATGTTGAATATAAACCTCCGTGCGTAGCCTGTATGGCCTACTCTCACCATGCATTTTAGCTTGGAAAATATACTGAAAACTATTGAAGAGCCATGAGGGGGACCTAGATCTTTTTAAAAAAAATTGCTTCTGACTGTGTGATTGTGTAGATACTTGCGGCCTTGTGATTTTTAAAAAGTTTATATAGATTGGAGCAGCCGCGTCAGTGGTGAGAGGAAATGCAGCTGCAGCGCTTCTCAGCAACACTGGCAGCTTTGTGGTGTTGCGTTGCATCTGTCTTGACGCAGCAAAGTGATCAGTATATTCCCTCGTTGTAAAGTCTAGCATGAGCGGCATGCTGCGATATCTGGGCACGTCGCTCTACTTCAGACTTCAATTCGCAATTGCATTTATGTTCGCCAATCTTATCTAACTACGTGATAATATTTAAGAAGCTATAGAAAATTCCGGAGACTGGATTCGATGTGTTAACTGTGGGGGGATATATTTTACCGTGAGATGACATTCCATTCGGGCTAGGGAAGTGTTATCTTAGGAAAATTCATTCATTTTCGCCTACGAATTTTCGACTCATGAGCATCGCTGTCGCATGCCTGCAGCTGTCCTTTAATCGCTTGCGCTCGGGTACTCAGAAGTAGCGTGAGATTGTAATGTTGCGCTGGTCTAAATTATTTATTGTAAACCCACAATACCCTGCAAACTTAGCGTGTGATTATGATGTGGCGCTGGTCTAAATCATCTATTAAAGAACACAATACCCTGCAAACCTAGGATTTCAAATTTCAGTAACAAGTCTATCGGACCAGGCGATGTTTCCGATAGATTCATTTGGCACAGCGGAATACAAATGTAAAATTGTGAAGTGCCTGCATAAAATACAGTATGCATCAAGATTCATATCATAAAAAATATTTTAATTATCCATGCCTCGCATAATTTCTTTGTGCCTCTGACTGATACGTTTCGTACCTCAAAATTCCTGTGTACCTCTGATGTTTCCAGTCCCCGAAAAGTTTAATCTACGGCAGTTACTTGATACGTGTCTTGGTTTACAACCAAGTGAGTAAAAGCAAGTAGTTCGCTAGCACAAAATAATGCATTCGCAGACAAACTATGCAAAAGTTGCATTATTTTCGTGCTCATTAATTACCTTTAATTGAGCCTGAACCCATTTCATTTTGTTTCCGATGCGGAATTAGGCTGATAGACAAGCACACCTCTAGCCAAAATTACCTGCATTCTTATGACAAAACGAGGTTTTCGCGCCCGCTGAACTCGTTTTCTGTCAACTTCCTGAATTTCATTCGCTTAGCAAAGTATTGATTTCTGACGTCACCGCTCTAAATTTTGTCTTTTTGATTTACGTAGACTACAAACTTATGAGCCTCCGCACAGATCTGTGTGTTTTCGTGTTAAGTTGAACGGGAGACCCGAAATAAGCTGGCATAGCAAAGCGAAATTATGGTATCTTTAAACTATGCCGCAACAAGTAAACTATTCTCCCCGAGCGACCGGGGCGAACTACCGTTGTTGAAGAACGACTCTCCAATGTCGTTCATATCCATTTTCTATGAAAGTGATGCTGACTATTTTTTTATCGATGAAGACGTTGGTGTTGTTAATTCCTGTACTGCTTCTGGACTCGCATCTGAAGTAAATACTCAACAAAGCAGCAGGGGGAGTTGAAATTCAAGTGTGGTCCTAACTAGGTCTTAAAGCTGAATTTTGCTCATTTTAATCACTGGGTTCTACTCATTTTTTTATATTATGACACTAGGTGTGGTTGGTGAACTGTGTATTTTAGGCTTTCCTTGACTGGTTGCAGCTATTTTTACAGCACCAACCTGCAACCACACAGTGATGCTGTCATGTGATGTGAGCAAATAAAGCTTGATTTTAAATTACTTCAACCAATTCAACTTCGAAGGTTGGGATATGATGTGATGATGTGCGCGGCAAGTAGAACTTTTTCCCGTGATGTTGCGGGAGTTTTCTTTATTGCTGCGCTCAATGCTTTAAATATAATCCACTTTGAGACAACTTTCCGCTAAGGTCCACAGAGACTTTAGTGTCAGGGGCTCTGGTGTCGATCATTTTCACTGGTTCACTCGTACATCTGAAATTGTATCCTCTTATCTTGTGTCATTTCACAATTTCACTGTGATGTGAGCCACCAGTGGTACACTGAGGGCCTTTTCATAATGCTACTGACCGACTTGTAGTCACAAATTCAATTTTCATAAATACTTAATCACAGCTTAATGAAGGCACGATCCAGTTAACGTTTGCCATTTGCAAAATTACTCACTACAATTGACTATAAATTTGAGTTGAACATTAAACTTGAATTTTACCTGCCGCAGTCAAAGTGTTAAGATCTCTACAGCTGTCGCCAATGCGCAGTTCCATCCCAACTGCCAAACCGCGAGGGCTCCAATTCTATACAAACCAGCAGCATTCAAGTAATAGACGATTTCAACTGTGCCTTATACCGTGAAAATTTTGGTACGATACACTTTTCGTAGAGTAAATTACTTATGGCGAATAAATTTTTGTTAGTATAGAGGTGTAGAGAGGTAACCTCCGTTTTTGTTTTTAAAGTGTGGTGTAGATCTTGTTTAACAGACAGGAGTTCTGGATCCCTAGCTGACTTGTAACGATCCGTTTACTCGAATGGTAACGTTGCCTTATTTTTTAGCGACCTGGACTATATGTCCCATAGATCTTGCTGCCGCCTAGTGTTGGTTATGCCTCCAAGTTATACCCAGTCTAACTTTTTCGCCGCCTGCATGCATGTTTTTCTCCGCCCAAGTAATTAAATCGGTTGGGCGGTGAAGAACACACATGCTCCGGCAAAAAAGTTAGACTGGGTACACTTCCACAGAGTTCCTTACTGTGCTATTTTACCGACAGAAATATTTTCCAAGAAAAAGAAATTAACCTTGTACTTTTATACTGCAACGATATTCGCTTGGAAAGATGTTTGGTTCTTTTTTAACGTTGAAGGGAGGATGAAGCCAATTGTGTACCCTATATTCACTTTTCATTTTGATGCTTCTTTTTATTATTTAAGTCATTGCTCTTGAGTGGTGTCTTTGAACAGTCGTACTGCGAAGACTGATCCCTTAGTACCGTCGAAATTAACTAATTCGATCATCGTGTGATGAATGGTTGATTTATTAATATTTAATTCTGATACATTCGGATGAACTCTTATGCATAGGATTTTGTATATCATCAGAAATGAATTACTCATTGCTTTTTATTTTCTCAACTTGTTTTCTCTCGTTTTGGCCAAATTGATATTAGCTCAAATTAGTAAGTACAGCTGCTTGCAAACTAAATGCGCTTTTCGCTCAAAAGCTTCATTGTTAAGCTGCAAAACTGCCTCGTAATTTGTGGTTTTCTCCAGTTTTTGTGTTCCATAATATGCTGATAACTTATGAGCAGCATGGCAAGCATCTGTTGTACCTCAAGTCACGCTCAGCGAGTGTTTGCGTCTTGTTCCTTCTCGCTTGATGCGGGCGTCATGACTTCGAAGGAACGCTTTGTAGTCACCATCACGGTAGAAGAATCAAGGTAGGGTTAAACCAGTCTTTTTTTCGTCGACGGTGTGGCAATGCTGACGTCATGGGAACGAACCAATAGCAGCGCTCATATTGCATCTGGCAACACTTCTAGCCCCAAATCCGGCACCACTATTGGCCTAACGACATGTCGCAATGGTGACGTCATAAGGTTTGTTTGAAATAAAGCTGTTCTATTGGCTAGCCGAACAAAATGAGGTGTATTTTCCCCCATAGAAATGGTTCTACCTTGTTTCCTTCTACCGTGGCAACCAATCGTGTGAGAGACATATTCATTTTCCTCACTAATTTGAGTCATGTAGCAGCCTTTCCGTTTTCCCCACGATAATTTATGAACCGATCTTTGCATTCAAGGAGAGAATATGATTGTTATCGATGGGTGCCTAGCATTCAAGCGTGTTCAACGTCGCTCCGGTGTAATTTCGGTCACGAGGTTCCTGTCCCTGTTTCCTTATGTGTAAATGTTTGCTGTTCGTTTAAGCTTTCGACTCCAGCAACCAGGTTTCTATCCAATTCTCGTCGTCGTAGCGGTACAACCGGCTGCGAAATTTATTTTTGTCCACTTGGCTATGCTACGTGTTGTTTTTGCTGTCAATCCTCAAGTTCGCTTTTTCATCTTCAAATAAATTTTACGAGTTGAACATCCGCACCTGATAATTCTGCAGGTTTGCCAAGGGCTCAGTTTTTAGAATTTTATTGGAAAACTGCCGTACTGAGGATTTTGTAGTAAGTAAAGAACCCGGTGCACTGCCAAGTTAACAGAAAATCATTTTCTATCAGCTACACCGCTGCTACGGCGTAAATTGTATAAAAACTCGACTTCAGCGCCTCCTTTGCTTTGCTTTGCTTTGCTTTGCTTTGCATGTGCTGCTATTGACTGGAAATGCCATTCCACTTCATACTTTGCTCACGCTAAATCGATTATTCAGCTTTTGCTTACTCTTTGAATTGAACATAGCATGCCTGATCGCTGTGTGAATGTTGGCCTCAGTGTAGATTGTGTCGCCCTTCTATTGTACATGTTGCTCCAAAGCACAATCTCGAGGCCAATAATTAATTCTCGTTTACCATATAATTGTACATACGCTTTGTTTGAGTCGCTTTTCTGCTTCCGTCCTCTTGGTTTCTGGTCTCAGACGGTACTTTTATTTGCTAAGAACCAAACTCTGCTTGGGCATGTGAACCAGTCCTTCCTGGTGCCTCTCGCGCCTTGTCCTGCGACTGCTTCCCAGTCTAACTTTTTCGCCGGCTGCATGCATGTTTTTCGCCGCCCAAGTAATTAAACCGCTTGGGCGGCGAAAAACATGCATGCTCCGGTAAAAAAGTTAAACTGGGTTGGTAAGTGGCAGTAGCTCTCGTGCTTCATTCAGTTAATGATTCTTACGTGAAGCAAGACCTGTGTACATACATACATAATGATTGGGTGAGGTCGGCGGTGTTACTGGTGGGCAGTGGTAGTGGTGCACATGTAATTATTGAAGATGATACGAAATGAACTTCAATCTGATATGTTCATCTTACGTCTACAGCGCCATCATTTCGCTTCTGCGGTGCGCGCATTCTTATAAGTTTGAAACAATCTCTATTTTTCTACTTCGCTCTTGGCTTTAAGTTGTTGTGTTGTGATTATTTATAGTTAAGTGAACTTATTATTCTTTTGGTCTTATATCGAGCCTCTAGGCACGCTGTGTCCATCACATCGTCTATGCAAGTAATTTTAAGCGGTTGCGCGCGTTCTGCTGCGCCTGGACAGGCACACCTGCCAAGGCACACCTGCCAAGGCACACCTGCCAAGGCACACCTGCCAAGGCACACCTGCCAAGGCACACCTGCCAAGGCACACCTGCCAAGGCACACCTGCCAAGGCACACCTGCCAAGGCACACCTGCCAAGGCACACCTGCCAAGGCACACCTGCCAAGGCACACCTGCCAAGGCACACCTGCCAAGGCACACCTGCCAAGGCACACCTGCCAAGGCACACCTGCCAAGGCACACCTGCCAAGGCACACTTGCCAAGGCACGCCTGCCAAGGCACGCTTTCCAAGGCACACTTTCCAAGGCAAGCCTGCCAAGGCACATTTGCCAAGGCAAGCCTGCCAAGTTTACGTGGTGGGTGTGCCTGCCCATGCGCTTTCTATTTACAAACAGGTTCACTTGTCGGCAGGCCTAAGCAAGGTCCTCTGGAACATATATGGGATGTTAGTCTTGGTGTGGTTTGCCCACACAGGCCAATTTATCATGGAGGCTTTATTTGAAGTGCAGTTCTGTGTGGCGCGTGTGTTACACGGCCTAGCTGGCCGGCCTGAATGTACGAGACCGGCTATCGTGAGACCTTTAATGACTTCCCTAATGGTGTGGACAGTTTAGCGTTTTCGCTGCCATTAAATAATAATAACGAAAATTTGAAAGTCTTCAAGATCTGTATCTGTTCGAATTACTTTATATGCAATTTCCCGACTCATTAGCTGTTTTGAGGTTAGTATGGAGATTTATTACAATGATGCACTGCGGTTGCACGTGGAAACACCTCGTTTGAAACGATTGTCTGGCACAGCATGGAGAAAAATTCAATAAGAAAGATTCCCTTGAATTCACTGAAATTCCCAAGTTTGTGGAAAAATAGCTGCTTGTGCTTTGTTAAGAAGACGCGCTTGAAAGCGCTCATACCGCTCGTGGGGACGGTATGCAATGAATTTTGGGAAACGGCTCCACTCCTTATCATCCCTCTTGATAACCTGGTGAGTTGTGCAGGAGGGACTGGTGTTACTTCGAAAGTTTACTTTAGCGCCCTCTTTTGTTGTGTTGTTTGCTTTTAGCGCGACTATGATGTCCACGTTGTCTTATGACAGCAGTGCAGCGAACGCTTTCCTCTACTCCAGGTGCGATCTTGGACCAGTTGTGGCGAAATCGTAAAGTGGGATGAAGTCTGTAAAGTGTGATTTCGCGGTGCTCAAAACTCGTTAATTGACCACCAAAGGCGTCTCTCCATCGTCTACACATAACGACATTGGGAGTCGACCCTCGTCCAAAATTAGCCGCCACGCGCTAGGAAACGATTTTTCACATTACCAAAAGTTGAAAATTGCAGAAATTACCGTGTCTCCAAAAGTCGTTCGAGCATCCGCTCGGCAGCAGAGGTGTGTGGAAGTGACTGCCGATTTCCCGTTCATGAATCTCAATAGATGCTGAGTCGATTTCGAGTAGCATAAATTTAAAAAAGTTTGGGATACGGCAAAAAGTGTGCGGTACGTGCTTGTAAACTTAGCTGGCTTTATTTATGGGTTGCTGGTTGTTTGTACACGAGACTTTTGCCGTTTCTCACTTTTTTTTTTTTTTAACCATGCTTTAATTGTAGTCTCATTGCAGCTAAGCTTTAATCGGATTTTATCTTTAACTTTGTCATCATCGCACAGTCTGCATTTACCATCACTGTAATAGTGGTCTGTATTCTACCTTCGCTGCTAAGGTGTAGGGTGTATTCCAGCCACGCGTTATTCGGACGGCTTAGATAATCCTCGCTAGTCGTCTTTTTTCTATGCACTGTGTTGCTTCATGTGCACTTGCCCTGTATGCTGTACCAAGCCTTTCTGTGTTTTAACTTTCTGATATTGTATTTGCAATGTTTTAACTTTCAGGTATAGTATTTGCAAAACTTACCCCCTTCAATACCATTAGTTCCCAACCCTGGCACCGACGCGCACAGTTTTCAGGGTTGGTAAGGTTAAGTTCGTTCTTGGTATCCTTTTATTCTCTCTTGGATCGGCGGAGACATCTTGTTGTTGTTCTTCTGTACGGGTTTCTTGTGTTTGTTTTTTGTATTTTTTTCAGTGCACTCCATGTTCAACTCATTAAACACCGATTTTTTGTGTAAGAGATAGGAATTAATATTAAAGAATGGGAACTCATTTTGGTATTCGGAGATTTCTTCCCCAAGCTAACTCCTCAAAGCTATTGTATCTGTGAGAGTTAGTCCTCCCAGGGAAATTGTGAGGTCTCTATCTCAAAGTAAGAAGGTTTTTATTTTCTTGAATTAAAATAGGATTTTCTCTCTCATATACACGTTTTTTCGGTTCACTGCTGCCCTATGTTTAGCACCTGCTTCTTTCTTCAACTTTTACCTCGGTTCATAAACTTGCTTCTTAATATGATGTATCTATACGCATGGGATATTGTATGGCATAACCCGTCCCCTTAATTCCATTCTAAATGGTGCCTTCCTCCTTCGTCTCTTTGGAACACCTTTGGTGTGATTTAGGAGGCTTAAACTAACTCATAATCTAGCGTGCGATTAGGGCGGCTTTAACTAACTTCTTTTCTAACCTGATCTGAAGCATCTGTTTAGAGATGGTATTCTTCAATGTTGTTTGTAACGACCCATAGCAAATTCCAGTGCGAGAATCCATGGTGGTGTTGTAGTCTTAAAATATATATACAGTATATATATTTATATATCTATTTGAGTTTTCCTCTTATGTGGCTTGGTGAGTAGAAGTGATATTGTTAACATTTCCGGCTGCCTCTTTCTCGAGTGCTTTGGTTGAGTTTTCCTCTTGATCTTTTCATACTTTTTAGTTGCCTCCGACCGTTTACTGCTTTTCTAGTAAAATTTACATTGCGACTCTGGTTGAAAGAGTGTACTGTTTAAAATCGAAAATCATAGCATATTTTATTAGTATAGGTCGTGGTGTTCATTCATAGTACTCGTACTTACCTCATTCATGAATGTACCTCTTCAGGATAGACTAAGGTTAAAGCATGACTTGCACCGCACAGCTGTCACTCTTACAAAATATCCGAAGTATCACCCGTGTGCTCACGGCTCGGGAACTTCGGTCGTCTCGTTGTGCAAATTTCTATTCCGTTCCCCGCCCACCTTCGTAAGAAAAACGCTGGTCTCGTTTTCACCCTCCTGGACTTTCCATTTCTGGTGAATCACAGTACCATATCTTAAATGTAGCATTCCATAGCATGCCTTATAATCCTTAAGCTGTTCTCGTGACACGTAGTTCTCTTTCGCCCCTTAGGCTTCATCAATAGATGCGAAACACGAGTGATAAAACTTGACTTCATTAATATAACGTTAGCTAAATGTGTCTTATATTCTTGTACTGGTCCTGTAAACACAAAGGTAGAAGAGTCCATAAACAGTATACGTGGACGGTATCTCTCTTCCGAAGAGCGTTCACCTCGCTGCAAGGGTTCGATTAGATCTCGGACTTGTGAGTGCTGGAAACGGTATAGTGCCGCTTCTTTCTTTGGTAAGAGAAGACGGTCCCGTCTGGAAAAACAAACATGAAACACGTGATGGATTTACTCTTCACTCGAATGTCAACATGCAGTACCTCTTAGTATCGATTGAACTTTCGAAACTAAGAAATTTCCATTTGCCATTTATATTCTTTGTGGTTTTCTCGTCATCTAGTGTTTGAATTTATCTTATTATTTGTTCAACTCCTGGGAGTTATACACTACTTTGGCTGTAGTGTTTAACCTGAAAACTGTTAATTAGTTTAAAAAAAAAAAATTTAAATATTATGATTCTATTCGTTTTTGTAGGATGAATCACATAAAAATGATGTCGACTAGTGTAGTCTGGTTAAAATATAGCTTGTATTAAGATTTTCTGGATGAACCTCGTATTGTGTCTTTATACATCCAGCTGTGTGAGGATGCGTGCGTAGTCTTTAGTGTTATCCTCTGTGGTAGAGCGTGAGAGCCGGACATGGTTTCTGGTACTTGCCTGATCTGTCGTATCTGATTCTGTGCCAATTTTGAGCCTACCCTTGTATAAAAGCTCCCCAACAAGTATGACTTTGGTCCAACTCTGTCATGATGCAGTTATGCTCTGCGATTCCATTTATCCTGAAAGTAGGTCGCGCGTAGCTTTCATTTCTTGAAAATGCTTGAGAACTTAAATCGAGTCTCATGCTGTCGGTCCCTGAGTTCCCTCTTCACCGAGGCAAGAAAGCGGCCTTAAATTAATAGATTTGAAGTTGACGTGTTTTTAAACCGTCACGGTAGCATAGCTCTGCTTGATTACTAACCTCTTGCAATTAATATTGACTTAATGAAACACCGCAATCATGTGTCTTATACTAGTAATAGCTGTAGTTTCCTCCACTTCAGTACAACGATGGTAGCAAATGCGCTCTCGAGAAGAACAGAAGAGGAGATCTTCACCGGCATCATGTTTAGTTGAGCCAAGCATAGGCTGTTCCAACGTACCTTCTGCTATAAATAGTAAAACAGAAACCGTTTTGTTACGTCACTCTGGTTGTAAAAACGTGAATTTCGTTACCTTTTAAAATATTAATATATTTCCTATATAGCAATGATTTCATTTGATCTATTTGTTCAAATCTTCGTTGAATTCGCTCACAAGCTGAGGGGCTTTGATCATTCGCCGCAATTTTTAACATATTAGTATTTCAAGATTCCAGCTTTTTGTTCTCGTTACGCGGAGACAAGTTTGCGCTGTGTGTTGCTCTATCAAGTCTCGGGGTCGCGAGTCAAGATGATGAGTGGCAAAACTCTCATTCTGCATCATAGGAATACCTCGGTTCGGTGTGTAACAATGCCTCGTCCACCCTCTCATAAACTCCAATTCTGGTATATTTTAGTCTCCCAGGGAGACAATGTAAGGGTCCGAGCTAAAGGATAGGTAGGCTTTTCTTTTTGTTAAAATAACATAGGTTTTTGTTTTGTTACGGACCGTCTTTTTTTGGTTCACTGCTGTCCTTTTTTTTCAGCACCTACTACTTTCTTCTTCAACTTCGATCTTGTTTCATGAACTTCTTTCTCATCTTACTGTTTCTATGTCCTTTCTGCATAGATTCCGCGTTCCCTTAACTCCATACTAAATGGTGCCTTCTTCCTTTCTCTCTTTGGATCTCATTTGTTGAGGATAGGGAGGCTTAAACTAAGTAATAATCTAATCTGGTATATTTTAGTTCTAGATTTTTAAGATTTTCTTCAAAATCTCTTTGAAGAGGCTGGTTATAAATTGAACGACGTAACTCACTTGAGGAACACGGCATGCATTCTCAGATGACATGTAGTAAAAGTGCTGTTATGTTCCTACAGCCGTCTGTCTGAGCGGGAGGTGGAGTTACGTGAACGTGGCTCAGGAAAACTGCATCTGGCGCTTCATGGACAATTTTTTAGCTGCTGTCCTTGTGTGGTGGATGTTCGACTTTGCACAGAATTGTTCGTGTGCGATCTGCGTTCGCACAGCGTTGATGTTATCCCTGTCCGGACTCGATGTTTTGGTGCGTGTTAGAGCCTGGTGTTCTGTGTCCCCTCTTAGCAGATTTTATTTATTTCAGGATGAAGGTTGTATCAATAAGAAATTATGCATAAACGGAATGCAAATATCTTAGTTAATTAGATTATCTTATCACGTGTAAGGAGTTTCTATGATGTATGATATTCTGACGGAAGTCAGAACAACGTAAGCTTGTTGTGTTGTGATGTTCGTGGGTTCAAATTTTAATACAATTGTTGAAATATTCTTTATCAATTTGCTATTGATATGCACCCAAAAAGATACGCTACCTGTAAAGGTTAACTACTCTAACAGATAAGGAAATTCTCTAATGTTGTTGATCATTTTGAAACATATTCAGCGGTGTGATATTTAGATGTAAGGTAGGGCTGACCAATCCTGCGTTCTTCGGGGGGTCATCGGTGCTCCGTTGGGCGTTTCAACACGGAGTTGCAAGTACGGAAGTTATTTTCTGGTACCATCATTTTTTATTGTACGCCGATGAACTTTTTGCACACGTTCCGAGAAAAATCTATGTCCTAGTTTTATTTACATTTACCCGATTTATTTTTTATTGCCTTAAGCATTTGTTCTTCAAATAGCCTGTATTATTATACCGTCCATGCTTGAAACGCGCGTCTTGCCCGCCACCGCGATCTGTAGCTAATGCTAAGCCATTTTATAAAGCTTGAAGTCCAGTTGAGAATTTGAGTTAGATGATTACGCTCTCCTAGAGTAATTAATACGAAAACTGTTGTAGAATAAATAATATATCCTTGCCTTTTCTGCCAAATAACAATTAAAGGGAGTCGGTTTTTCGTTTATTCTCATGCTGACTAGAGCTTTTCACGATTTCATTTCAGACAGTTGATTATTTCATATAGATTTAAATTGAGCACTTCTCGTTCATGGTGTGAGAGATAAGTAGGATATACTTTTGCTTGTGTGATCATGAATAAACAGAAACTTTTTGTTAGTAAATTGTTAAAATATTGATTTCGTTTTCTGATGACCTCTAACCCATTTTTGTAGACAACTAGGCAGTCGGGCACTCTACCTTAATGGGTTGTTCACCAGCGTATCTCGGAGATCAAGGGCTCTTCGAAAAATAAGTTACATTCTTGAGCTTTAATTAGTTCGATTTTGTGATGTTTGATGAGCTGTTTTATGCCATTTTTCCCAAAAATTTAGATTGGGAACTGGGAGGCTGACATAATATCTAGTCAACATTTTGTGCGACCGTCTCTGCTTCTATTCGTTCGTCTGTGGCCCCTCAGGAGGCATAAGATAGGCAATAGCTTCAGGTTAATTAGGTTTGTCTGTCATATGCGATGGACACTGTCTTCCCAAGGGAGTTACTGTTAGGTTACCACATCTGTAGATAGGCCTTAGGGACATCTATTTATCGTGCACTCATTGCTTCCTTCAGAGTTCATGCCTACTTCGCAATCGCGTTTTTGTCTTTCCTTTCCCTTTCTTCCTTCCCAACTTGCTGCTTCTATGCAATTGGTCTCCTTTAATGGAACACACCTTGTGCACAGATTCCTTGTTCTACTCAGCCAGGACTAAATGGTCCTTCCCTTCGCTCTCTCAAGATTACCTTTGTTGTGGCTAGTAGGTCTTGAATGGATACAATAATAAAAATAATGCTAGTCTAAGATTCTATTGTCTTTTACAGCTGTCGTAACGAGCTATGCCTACCAAATCAGTCACTATATTATCAGCTAGGCCTTCAAATAATTTATAGAGATGAACTATGATTACTTTCATTAAGCCGAAGTTATTGGTGAACCGAATATGTAATCAAAATTCCTATTACGCAGCGTGATCCACCCGTTTATCCCATGTTACGCTTTCTCCATGGGAACAGTTGTGTAACCTCGATTATGAACCTGTTTTTAAGGGGGCTTTTGAAAAACTACTCGAAAGTGACACAGTCTTAAGTTAGGTGTAATAAGATCGCTTTAAAGTGTACTAAAATGCAGTAACTCGCAATCAGACAGCTATTAAAGAAAATTTGCGTAAGCGTTTCGACAGCGTCAGTCAAAATTTGAACGCAACATATTGCAGAGAAAACCTTTCAAGTATAACCATCATTTTATGATCGTGAACATTAGATGTTTTGCTGTTACATGGCACGCCTCTAAAAATTGATTGCCAGTTAGGTTTATCCATCCAATGCAATAGGGACTGGAACCTTCCTAGGGATTCTGATAGGTGACTTCAGCTATAGATCGACTATTGGGACAAATATATTTGTCGTCCCCGTTATGCTTATTCAGTTTTCGTGCCTTCTCTGCTATCTCTTCTGTGTCTTTTCCCACTTTTCACTAACTTATTAATTCTACGCACAGAGTATCCGGTGTGAGACCATACGTTGAACATAAATTCCACGTTTTCCGAAGTCCATTCTAAATGGTTCCTTCTCTTTGTTCTTTGAGATCGCTTTTCTTGTAGCTTGGGAGTCTTAAACCTAGTAGAAAATCCTGCGTAAATGAAGTATTAGCCCTGAAAGTATTAGCATAAAGATTTCCCGTTGCGTTCCATGCTGCAACTTAGTAAGCCAGTTTATTACATTAAGCAGCTTATGATAACTTTACCAGAGACACAGAGCATGAAAAAACTTTCTATTTATTGAAAAATTAGAGAGAAAAAAGTATACAGGAAAAAACAGCTAATTGTTCTCTCTGTTGATGTTAGGTAAAAATACGGGCAATAAAAATGACATAATTTTTTCAACTGTATTAGTATCGAATGAACAGTAATCAGTTAGACAGGTTAAAGAATTTCCATCAAATGCAAAATTATCGGATAAAATTGTCCGTGGTAATTACAGTTATAAATAAAAGACTAGGGCTTGGGTTTTCGAATAATGTAATAAATACCGGTTTTATATGAACGAGTTAAGTGCTCTTTGCAATAAAGATAAATTTAAACAGTCGTTACATAGTGTAGTGATCGCCCTCAGCCGTACTTCAGCCTAAATTCATAAAATATTAAAAAACTAAAATCCTAAAATTAAATTATACAAATGTAGTTATTTTTACAATTTTACAAGACCAAATTAATTCGATTAAACTCAAAATTGTACCAAAACTGTGTTTTCGAAAATATTTGCCGATCACGTTTCCGTCAGTCACTTCCGTTGGAAACATTCGCGCAGAACCATTTGGCAAGCTCGATAGCCATTTTCCAGGCAGACTGCTCATTTCACGTTGTGTGTTCTTCAGATATTAGTCCTTGGGCCCCAGAGGGGCAATTAAGATCCTGGGAGGCCGACACACAAACAATCACCTCCAACATTCAATCAACATCACTCAAAACTCTGTTCGCCACACGGCAATCAATTCAACTAAGCCACACGGCTACCAATCAACCACCAAAAGCCTCAAGGCACTAGCAGAAAATAACTACCTCCCTCATATACTCTTAATATCAAACTGTTACCGCACCTGCGGAATATTACACTAACAAATCCACTCTCGCCGGGATCCACCCCGGATTCCCTCGAGCCGCGGCACCTGCTGAAGCCCGGCTACCCACTGGACCTGGATCCCCTTCCTCAAGAAGTGGACACCCCTACTGCTGCCGTAGTCACGGCACTCAGAGTCGTCAAAATAAAAACCGAGGCGAGAGTATTCAGTTCCGTCATTATCCTGCAGAGGTCAATAGTGCAAGTGAGAAAATAGATGCCAGGAAGGCAACTCGAATTACCCAAACAGAAACCCCTTCTGAGTCAGATTCATTCATTTGTTATCAATTAAGTGTGCTCTACACCGAGCACTGGTGGCCCTTAAAATTAATAATACACCCTCCTAGTTACTTGAGAAATTCCCTCGCTATTACGCCTTGGAAAATTCAAACTCAATTAGTTCCCCAACTTGGGAGAAGTCCAAAGTTCATAATAGCATATAAAAAATGTTAGCCAATAAAGAATTTCAGTGCGTAGATTAATCGCCGAGCTGGTAGGTTATGTTGTGACGAGCATTCCTGTAAAACCGTGAGTTGTAAAACTGTCTGATAATATTCAATCATAATATGATACGCTCTAGAACGTCATATTGTGTGTTTCTCAGTCATATCTATGTTGCATGCCGGAGCTTAATTCTCTGGTAAAATCTACGGAGCTGAAGATACAGACGATGAAATATGAGTTAATATTTTGACAATATTTTACTTTTGTATTGAAGTAAACGGACAATAACTTCTTCTTTAAGAGTCTAGAAGTCAAAATAAGTATAGAATTGATATTAAAAATTCAATGCAAATCTTAAAAATGACGCATATGAAAATTGAGCCTGCAATGAAACCAGCAGCCTCGAGACCTTTTTCTTAGGCCTAAAACTGAATTATATTTAGAAGAAATAAGGTCTGTAATACACACATCTTAGCTGCAAATGAGCTAATTAGCGACTTTTCACCAACCCTCTTGCGTTCACCTATAAACTACTAGCATGGCACCGTCTACCCTGACTGCCAGCCGGCGTAAATTGTTATATCGTGACGCAAGATTGGTATTGGGGGAATAAAATTGTTTCTTTCATTTAAACAGTTTTAAAAAGTGATTTTTTCCCCTTTCAAGTGTCGTAGTATTTTATATTGCTAAATTTTAATTCAAAAGTGCAAAGGATTCATCAGGAGTTACGTGCACAACGTCGTCAAGGCAACAGCTCCCGGTGTCTGTAAACAGAAAGTAAGTTTTGTTGTCTATCCTTTCTATATTTATCAGTGTGGTGATTCCTGGGATCTGATTGGACATATGGTGCGTAAGTTTAAAAAAAAAATGGGTAGTCTATTCAAATGAGAAAGAATTATGGAATGGTAAACGAAATTGTTTTGTACCTGGCTTTCATATATTTTCTTTAATGTACAGCATTAGGAAAATACTGTCTGAAAATTTTGGTAGATCACAAATATGTCTGATGATTTATAGTTTATTGGTAAAGCTAATTTAATTTACGGTAAATTTGAAGAATATGACAGTAATCGATTTTGTAAATTTCAACGCCTAAACATAACATAATTTAATTGCAAAAAACAAGTTTTCTTCTATATACTTTCCGTCTGAAATGGGTATTTTATTAGTTATAGCGGTAAATGACTTACCTCAACTCCAGTGTTTGAAGTGGAAAGAAATTTATCAATTGCTTGATATGGCAGAGTCTCTCTTTCAACACGCTCGCCATCAAAGACAAAACTAAACCTACCGCTTTTCTCGTTAAATACACATTTGACGAAAAAAGTGTATAGAAGAAAGGTTGTTTATTTTGATGTTATTACCATGATTCACGCAACAAAAATTCAAAAATAGATGATTAGCTATTAATTCGGGCGCATTCCTCATCAAAGATAAAACTAAATCTACCGCTATAACTCATAATATAATCAGTTCAGACAGAAAGTGCATAGTTTATTTTGACGGAAACTTATTTATTTTGATTTAATTGATTATGATTAACTAGGCACCTAAAAGTGGAAAATCAATTACTATCATATCCTTCAGATTTACCTAATTTGCTTCTGATGAGTCCATGAAGTTTGAATGATACAGTTAATTAAAGTCTTTTGGTAGAAATAATGGTCAGTGTGTATGTAGACGTAGTGTATTATGTAGAATATATAGCATTTTTGTGCTCTATTTGACTGAAAATTTACGTATCTCTGTGCATATCTGGTGCATTGTTGACTAGCTGCTTTCAAAGATGATAATTAGTTACTTGAATCATACAACAAATTATATATCATTCATCAGGTTATATATTATACAAAAGTGGTTGTTGCATGAGTTTACTCTGGCTTTTTTCTATGCTAAGCGTTAGCTTGAATGTCTCATGAATTTATTTTTATATTCTGCAAGACAAATATCTTGCTGCCAGTATAGAGTAATTTTGGACTTGCATTCTACCTTATGAAAATCAATGTAGAATATTTGAATTTATTCAAAGTCTTACTATTTTTTATAATGTGGAAAAGTTACAATTTTTTATAGAGTTTATCATTCTATGTAAAAAGCCTAATTTAGATAATTGTCACAGATTCATTAGAACAAACTAATCTTATAAGCAATCAAATAGACCTGGCATATTGGTTTAAAATAATTGGAATCTTTTTTAAAGGCTTTCACTTATTTTCATGTTTTTATTCTTTCATATAGGTTAAATATCAAATGCCTTCATAGTTAGTATAACTTGTTAGAAGAGAGTGATTTTTCTTGACTTCAAAGCATATTAATTTCTTAATTCTCTATTCAATGCTTTTTATTTTTTAATGCATGGTCAATATACCTATATCTCGGTTTTACAGATAAAAAGGGAAAACCCCTGTCTGATAGTCCTGATTGTCCAAAGCATTCAACAGATATGTATACAGTATGCTATGAGTGGCTAATATTACAGTAATTTTATAAAAGAGAACTGTATTTTTAATCATGGACATGCCAGTTTCCAACTTCCTTGTCAACTGAAGTTTCTGTGCCGCAGTTACATTCACCCTCTTCTATTTTCCATTTAAGCTCCAGATGACATGTTAATGGAATATATATCAATAAAATAAGAAATCAAGCTCAACATAGAAAAAAAAAAGAGGCAAAAATTTGGAGCATTGCAATGCAGGTGCTGAAACACTGTTGTCAACAAAGCGACTGCCTACCACCTAGCGGACAGTTTTAGAACAAATGGACTTTGTCCGTAGAATCCAAAATCCGCTAAAACAGGGTCCGTAAAACCGAGATAGGAGTGTAGTCAGTTTTAATTAAAATATTTGTTCTATCCAGCCTCTTCAGATGGATACAACTATTGTATATATGGAAATTAACACTCTTAGAAGGGAAAGGTGTAGGGGCCTGAGCTGAGAGTTTGGTAGGCCTTCTTTTTGTTGAAAAAAATGTGTTTTGTTAAGTTTAGGACCACCTTTTTTGTTTCACTGCTATCCTGTTTTCCTGTACTTACTACTTTCTTCAACTTTTTTTTCTTGTTTCATAAACTTCTTTCTCAACTTACTGTTCCTATGTCCCTTATGCATAGATTCTGCATTCTCTTATCTCTACACTAATTGGTGCCTTCCTCTCTTCAGAATGCTTTTTTAGTGGTTAGGAAGGCTTAAACTAACATCTAATCTAATTTATTCTTTCCAGGATGAATCGTCATTTAGCTTCCCTTGGAACACGTTGGTGGCTCCACTGTACAGCCCGTGCCTCTTCAGTGTGCGCTTATTCTTTTCCTTGCTCATGTGGAGCTCCTCTTACCAGTGTACAACCAAATTTAGCTCTAATTCAACAAAGACACAACACCGTCAGAAGGATTTCAATCATTAGAAGATTTAGCAGGTACGTTTCCTGTTTTTCTTATTCGTATCGTGCATATACGAGCTAAATTTTGAGCATTTTAATTCTTTCCTTCATGATTGATTTGAGATTGATTTGAGTGAAGAGTTTTGAGAGTTCTGATTTTTACTCCTCAGTTGAATGTGAATTTTTCAAGTTTTTAAACATTCATTTAAATTTTCCGCCATGATGTGCTCTGCTTGTTTTATTTATGAATTTGCTATTCTAAATTTTCTGGTATGGTAAGAGCTTGTGATGAAAGAAACTCTAAATTTAATGGCTACCATTAGATGTTTGACTTGCAAACATTGAATTATTTTCAAATTCATGCAAGAATTGTAAGAATAAATTCAGGCTGTGAAATTCAGCTGTAGTGGTTTCTATCTATAGAATTTTTGCAGGTGTCCATAAAATATAGAAATATTAATGCAGAATTTGGGCTAAAGATATTTTTTTTTATTTTCAGCATCTCTGATTTGGATTTTGAAACCGTCAGTGAGGAGACCTTGGAATCTCTCACTGAGTTTCTTGAAGCATTAGTCGAGTTGGATTGTGCTCCTCAAGAATCGGACGTCTCATTTTCAGTGAGTAGCTTGTAAATGAACAAATGGGTTTGTAAGAGTGTCTCCAATGTAGTTGGTGAATATTGTATATGGTCCATTCTTTTTTAAAACTCAATACTTGCAGATTGCTTAGTACTAACCAGCAACTAAAGATTATTTCTTTTTAGTTTAAGAAGGGAATGAACACAATTTTTTTCAATTTTATGTTATTTTATGAATCCGTCTGAAGCTTTTAGTATATTAATTATAAGTTAATTAGAAAGAACAATGACTATCAAATTTATAACTTTTAATATTGTTTAAGCAGAACTATTTGACAGCCATCACACTAATTTCATTATTGAGTTTTGTGTAATATTTTCAAGTGTATTACATGCTTAGTGAGAGGACCTGATGATCACTCTAGGTAAATTTCATTGTAGAAATGAAAATTGTAAAGTAGCCATGAGTGATGAAAAAATTAAATTTGCTTGATCAGCCCCAAGTATCCATGAGATTTGACTAGCTTGCTGAAGGTCTTAATGCAGACATTGCCCACTTTAATTTCTAATAGAGCATTTGTGGTTTTAGCCACTCAGTGTAAAGGCTACACTTTGGCAGTTAAAATTATAGCTGCTCCAGCAAGTAGTTGCTGCTCCATACAAAGCTGCAAGGCTATTGTTTTTTTATGACTGTATGAATATAATGTTGGTATATACTGTAAGGTTGGTACTTTTTTCATTTTATCAATAATAAGTTTTTTTTTAATCTCTAATTCAGAAGAAATTTCAGTCAATTGGTTTAGTTTTTTATTGATGCAAAAGTTATGCCCTGCTGAAAGTCTTCAACTATACAAAATATCCATTCTGATTTCTGAATGGTATTTTTGTTTTTAAAATTCTTGAACAAAAAGTATTATGGCATAAAGTCATCAATTTTGTTTAGATATCATGCATTTTGTATAATTTTGTTAATGACCATAT
This sequence comes from Morinoia aosen, assembly GCA_030386875.1. Taxonomy (NCBI): domain Eukaryota; kingdom Metazoa; phylum Arthropoda; class Malacostraca; order Amphipoda; family Talitridae; genus Morinoia; species Morinoia aosen. The sequence goes on from CM059571.1 coordinate 3,015,014, forward strand.
ATATGTTTTGGTTTACTAGATATGTTGGTGCTGTCATGCCTATCACTTGGCTAATACACACACTGACATGACATGTTAAAGACATTTATTTCTTTAAATCCAATGTGAGTGTAATCACCAGTGCCTCAGCATCTATGGAAGTACAATTTTTTGTCATGCATTCAGTTGTGTCCATTCATAATTATGGGCTGTTGGTTGTCTGTGCTGTTTTGTGGTTCCTTCAAATTAATTTACAAACAATGTGACAGATTGGCAGATGTATGTTAAATTCATGAAAATTTTTACTTCAAATACAGTATTTGCAAATGAAAGTGCTGAAAACTAGTCAATGCTATTCTGAGAGAAGTTTATCCAGATCCACTGATGCAGGGGCACATATTTTCATCAAACATTTTTGTAGCTGAAGAAGCTTTTAATTAAGTAGAGGAGTGTTTTTTTAGGTTTCCATGACTTACAGGTAAGTTATTTGGTCAATTCCAAAGTATTTAGTTCTCTCAACACTTCACTAACTTTTTGCGCTAGCATGTAGTAACTGGTTTCTTTTTCACCATGAAAATCTCATATCTCCTGACATTCCAATTGAATTGTTAATGCAGTTGAATTCTGTACATAGTTTCACCTTACCTTCACAAATGACTGCTGTTCACTGAGCAAAACTTGTAAATCGTCCATGTCTGCTTGTTTGTCAATACATTTTCAATGACATTGTTTCACCAAGTAATTTATTATGATCAAGACTTCTATTCACACCAAGCAAAATGTGTGAATCATCCATGGCTACTTGTTTGCCATGACAATATTTCACCAAGTAGTTGATTATAACTAATATTTTGTGGTGTGCCACAGAGTGGTGTATTGACGCTTCAATTGGGCTCCCACGGCACCTATGTGATCAACAAGCAAACTCCCAACAAACAAATCTGGCTATCGTCTCCCACCAGCGGGCCCAAACGATACGACTTCACCAACAACACTTGGGTGTACAAGCATGATGGTGTCCCCTTGCACGCTCTTCTCATGGAAGAACTTTCTGAAATATTCAATGAAGAAATTGACTTGACTAACTGTGCCTATTCAGTGTCTGAATGATGTTTCCTCAATTCTAGAAGTACTTGAAGTTCGGATTGTTTTGTTTGGTGTTTAGAAAAGCTTAAATTATGGAGATTGCCAGTTTGATCTTAGACTAGAGGAGCAGAAAACCCTATGTTATTTTTTTTATATTTGTAAATACAGGAATTTATTCCAGTTAAATCTTGTTTGATGAACCCTCAATCTTATATTTTATCTCTTTTGGAGTTTTTAACTCGCCTAACTTCTGGAAGATATGGAAATTAGTTTTCAAAGAATCCCTTTCCCAGTTTGTTCATGAACAAGTCTGGTAAAAATCAAGCATACCATTATCAGGGGAATAAATAGCAAAACAGCTAAAATGAATATTGTCACTCTGGAAGCATCGTCCATCACAAGTGCGTGCAAGGACTTTCTCACAGCAGAGTGGAGCTCGTATAAGAAGAGCGGCGAGTGCAAGGTTGGGAAAGTGTGTGTGTATTCTGTAGGGGGGCCGCGAGGCAACTCTGTCGCAGTGCTAAGCAGCATCTCCTCCGGCCTACAAGAGTGTGAACTGCTCCTCAGAGACGTTGTTGATGACAAGGTCAGTGTTGCTGAGGCAAATTTTTGTGTCTCTAGCTACTTCCCTGGTAACTTTTTGTGAGAAAGCATTTCATTTTCTTCTAAGATATTTTTTGTTATTTTCAAAGTATTTCTAATGCTTTATTCGTGAGGTTAAAGGTACATTTGCTGTAGAAAACAAATTGCCACATGACACTTCATTTCTTTTTGCATTTCATTGTTGTCATGTTTTCACTATTCGTCATTTCGTACATGAATAAATTCTTCATATGTTAGCTGCGACGTCAGGGTATCTAATTAAAAAGGCTTTTGGGTGTAAACAAAAGTGTTGGGGTATATTAGCCTTTTTTGATAGAAATGATTGGATTACAAGTGATAGTTTCTGTTTGAACATTCTTCACCAGCTCTTGAGAGCTAGAAGATTTATGAACTCTTTGAAAGTAGAACACTGATGTTGACTGTTCATTATGTAAGGAAGTACTTCATGTTTTTTAATTTTAGGTGTTACCTATATATAAGCACAGCTATGCTTATAACTGATGTTTATGAGTTATTTTATTCATCGTTATACTGACCTTCATTCCATTCTTGAAGAGGCTGGCTAATGAGCTTGAGTGAATCATTAGCAATACTATTCAACCTCTTGCATTGTTTTTATTGTTCCATTCCATTGAAATCCAACCAGCCTTTCCTACTCATAGACCTTGGATAGAATACCTTGCATTTACTCCTTGTGTTAGGTTTGGGAAGATGTATGGGGAAGAATCAGTTTCTACTTTACGCCAATTTGTTGGAACCTTTTCTTAACAGCTATTAATCTTGCACATACTCGTAGACATTCCCTTGAACTGCAGGTTGCCTTTGAGTGCCCAGTACTGGAAAGCGAGGTGGTCGTGGGTGCAGACTGCTCATTTTCAATCTACCCAGAGCGTCACAAGACCAACGAGGCCCTCCATACCAAGGCTTATGTCGTAGGTCCCCCACCTCCCCCGCCTGCTGGTAAGCGCAAGAGACCCGCTATCAAATCCCCCGAGGAGCAGTTCCTGCTCATCATGGAGCAGGTGGCAGGCTACATGCTGGACCATGTCAAGAAGATGAGCCAACCCGCTGTGCCTCTCGCTAACATGAAGGTGCAGTATCTCCTCATTGGCTCCGCCACTCTCGTCAAGAACAGGCTTAACTACTACAAGGATATTCTCAGGCTTCCGTCTTCCAAGTAAGATTACAAACACTGTAACTACCATTTATATAAGAGTTCAAAAATTTAGATTCAAAATTTAAAGTAGAAAATTTGTATTTGCAATTTATTTAAATTTAAAATGTATGTTTGCTATTTAAATTCATGAATTTGTATTTGCAATTTATTTACATTAAAAGTTTTATTTATGCAATTTAAATTAAAAAATTTAGATTTTAAATATAGGTTCAAAGATTTAGATTCAAAGTTTTATGTTGTTAAGTGGGAATTGGAGGAAGTATTGATAATGTTTTGTCCAGGCATTAAGAATTTGATTTTAAATTTTGTTTTGAACAACTGAGAAAAAGTTTCAAGAAGATAATATCCCACAGTCATTAAATGCGGGCATATGTGTTATTTTATCTAAGCAGTGTTCTTTGTGTTCATTTAATCCAATGTCATGCTTTTGTGTGGAAGTACCCCTTTTAAATTGAAGAAATGCATGTAACTTAAATGTTTGATCATGTGCTGCAATATTCTTGAGCTGAATTTCTTTACCCCTCAGTGAGATACAGAGTTCTGTATTTATGGGAATTAGCTCTCCTGTAGAGACATTATGAGGTCCCTATCTGAAGGTTAGGTAGGCCTTCCTTTTGTTGAAATAGATTTTTTTTGTCATCGCCCATCTTTTTTTGGTTCACTGCTGCACTGTTTTTCATTACCTTCCCTCCTAAATAACTGTTTCTATGCACAGGAAATATGTGCAGAACACTTCTTGATTATAGGTCTCACATTTGTCATGGTATGCACTTAATGGTTCCTCCTCTTTATTTTGTGAAATGCCTTTGCAATGGAAACAGAGCCTTAATTAAAGCTAACTAACCTACTGGGAAACCAACAATAATAGTAATAATATTTATAGTAATAAACGTTCTTGTAAGCTACAGTATTTGCACAAAGTAATTGTGCAGCTGATTTAATGTGTAAATTTAAAAAAAAATTGTAAGGGTGTCTTCAGAATTGGCTTTTTAGTCATTTCCAATGATACTAAATTCATTTTTTGTTTTGCCTTAGCAATTTTGATATCAAAATACTTCTAAAGTGTTTGAATCATAAAATGGTTATTCATTATTTGGTGTTCTTAGGTGTGTGTGGCCAATTCATCTGTGAGGAGAAACTTGGGTATCAATCTTTTTGGTGGAGTTATTTAGTCATACAAATTTTAGAGTGAAAAGTTATAGTTTCAGCTATTTATTATTCAATGAGATGAGTTGCAGTCTGACAATATCTTCTGAAATTTTCTCTCTCAAGTGTCTCAGTATTGAGCTCAATTCCACTGGAGCAATGACTTGACTGATATTTGAGTATTGAGCATTGGTGTAATTCGATGAGTTTTACTTCTTGAATGAATGAGAGGAGTCAAATAATAGAATTCATCTGAACTAAAGTTAGCTGTCAAATGAGTGTTGAGTGCTTGCCTGTTAAGGCATGCATATTTCTGAACCACACACATGCTATAACAGGAGGTGGTAAATTAATTGTAGGATATCAGTAGATAGGCATCAATCAATACTGTAGTGAATAAGTAGCAGCCCATCAATAAGGAGTACACCCTGTGTGGATGCTTGTCAAGACTGAGATTAGATTCTACTCCTCAGGAGTTTTGTCGAGACAGGGGGCCAAGGTGCAGAGCTGAGTGTGAGAAATACTCCCTGCATGACAAGACTTAGCTGTCTATCAATGAAGAATAATCTCTGTAGGTTAAGACTGAGATGAGATTGAACTCCTCAGGAGTTTTGGCGAGACCGTGGGCCGAGCCACAGAGCTGAGTGAAGTGCTGAGCCAGTCGGTGCTGTACTACCAGTGCGAGCTGCTCAGGAGCAGCCTCATGCATGACGCTGACAGCCACGACTGGAGCAACGAGAAGCCCTACCAAGAGGGCGAGCAGATCTCTACTGCCATCCGCATGTGGATTTTCCATATGCAAGGTAAAACACTGTAGTGTTTTTTTCTTTGTCAGTCATTAATACATGGAGTTCCATATGCAAGGTATGTCTTGCCTTAGTACTTTTTTCAGTGTCATTAATACATGGAGTTTGTATAAGCTAACCTGGCCTGCTGTCATTGCTGTTCTTTATTGTACGCATACCTCTTGGGAATATCATTGCTTGGAATATGTTTGTTATTTGATCGAAAAACATTTTAAATGTAGCACTAAATGTCTGTTAGGTTATAAGGGCTTTTGGCACTTTCACAATAAAAAGCATTTTATTCCATATAACATTTGAAATGAAATACTTAGGGTGATGAAACAGCTCAACTAATTAATCCTTCATTTTTTGAGTAGTGTTAAAATTATAATTTTGATGCATTGAGAACTAAGATAACCAGTAAATATATTTTAATACCTCTAATGCCAGAATTTTCAAGATTCTTTCAATTTTCCTATCGCCTCAGGAAGATGCATGCATCAAGGGGAATATGTGAGATCCCAGGTGCTGTCCTGTTTTTCAGCGCCTTTTACTGTCTCCTTTAACTTTTATCTTGTTTCATAAACTTTTTTCCGAACTTACTGTTTTTATGCACCTTGCACAAGCTTCCGCATTCCCATAACTCTATTCTAAATGGTGCCATCCTCCATCTTCTCTTTGGAACGCCTTTATTGTGTTCAGAGAGGCTTAAACAAACTAATCTAATTTTCAACTTCCCATAGCAATTTCCTTCATTGAGAACCTTCGTGGTTTTTATCAATTCTGCTTCACAATTACAGGTGTGCGCAATGATCTGTACCGCTATTGCTCCCCCGCTGCTGCTCACAGCCTCCTCTCCGGCATCCTGAGTGACACCCTCAACATCCTCGTGACCCGCTACATGCAGGTGATGCACGGGACTGTGTTCATTCTTAAAGCATTCTTTAAATATTTATGAAAAAACAGCCATTAGAAATAGGAGTTAAAATCATGTCCCTCTTATTTTTTGTATGCAAGTATACCCACCATGTTATGCATAGCAGAGAATGCTGCAGAATTATTTTAGCTTTTTGATACTTTTTCCTACTTCTCTACCACCAAGTAGTACACACAAAACATGGACTAATTCCAAAGTTACAAATGCAATGAAGGCCATGTAGGACCTAATGTGTTTCATTTAAAATTGAAGTTTGCTATTTTTATGTTTCTTATTCCTATAATGTAGTTTTGAGTAATGTTCATTGCACTCGCATGGATGAAGACATTACTCTGTGTAAAATATTGGAGAACATTTGTCCATTTCGAATGCCAGAGAACATTTGTCCATTTCGAATGCCAGAGAGCATTTGTCCATTTCGAATGCCAGAGAAGGTTTACATGATCAGGCAACCCCGAGCGACCGTCGCTTAACTCAGTACCGCGGCGACGTTGTGTCCATCCTGGCTATGGTGGCGGCGCTGCTGCCGTCGCTGGTGCAGCACGCCAGCGAGCTGTTCAGGGGCACGCTGCACCACAGCCCCGTGCTGCCTCTGCACCGCAGGGCTCTGCTCCTGCTCTCTGTCGCTGCTGTTAAGGCCGCTCCTCTTCCGCTTCTTGTTAAGCATAAAAAGGTACGATGGAACTTGGTTATTTATTGGAGGCATGTCGGAGTGACGACAATGTTCCCCGGCTCCATGTTTCGAGTCTAGGAGTGATGGTTTTGTTTGTTCCCTGATGCTATGATTCGAAGCTAAATTGTGATCGGGGTTATAATTAGGACGCAGTCAAATAGTGCCCTTTGATGTGAGTGCTGTACGCACGTTATAGAACATAATGTGCTACAAGTTACCCTGTAGAATTGTGAAGTTATTTGTTCAACTGTGCTACAAAAACGAAAATGAGAATCGACCAAGGAGTCAAAAGGGCAACAAGTAATGATTGTAAGCTGTATTTAATTAACGCTAGGGGTAATATGCTGACTTGAAAAATGAAGAAAAATACGTCCCAGTGTTATTTTTGCATGAATTTCCTCACATACTTCCTCAAGCATTTTCTTCTGTATTACATGAGCAAACATTGCTTTCAAACTCACACCTGATTTACCTTCAGGGATGAGGTATCAAACTGCTCTTTCTTACTCACGGAATTTGAACCTCGTATATCTTTGCTTTTCTTTTACTGAACGTCCTATAAAATCATCACAGATCTTGTGTTGTGATTGTCTTCCGTGACCTCAGCTGCTGCAGACGAGCACACTTCGCACTGACAGCTCCAGCTGCAGTGCGATAAACATCACCTCAACGCCACCGTGGCTGACGTTTCTCAATAAAGATCTGTACCCGCCTGGGGTAGTAAATCTGGCACAGCTGCCAAGCAATGTGGCAACAATGCACATGATGCTGCAGGTCGCTTCCAGCGCTGCTCCTGATTGGCCGCTGCTGGTCCGGGTAGGTGACAACCTTTAACTTGTTTAGCGAGGTAGAAATTAGTTCCAAATAGCAAGCTTTTTCGCGCATTATAAATTATATTACTAGTTTGAATTGTAGACGCTTCCTTTCAGTGAAGTAATTTTAAATATCAATACACGTAAATAGACATATCGGTGCTATATTTAAGAATTCTACTTGAAATTTATGTGTTTTAAATTCCACATTCTTATGGTCTAAGTGCTTCAAAACCAAAATTCTTACCTTACGACTTCCAACTCTTCATTAGGATTCGAGTCATTGTTATTTACTGGGAGTTTGGTTAAAATTTTCCGCGAAATATTTTCTTAAACCTGTAGGATCAAACTCGTCTCTACTCGTGATAGCAAATTCCCTGACCCTCTCTAGTACCATGGGGGATACAAATGACTGGTTTTGATCAGTTACCATGTTAAATTATTAGTCTTGGAAGGTTTTGTACACAAATGCTAAACATGTTTCAACGATTAAAGCAGGCAATGTGAAAATGACGATTTTAATGAAAATCATGAATATAAATAGTGTATCTTTCCTAGTATGTTGAACTGTACATGAATTCTCACTTTAAGTTCCTTAAATTTCAATTATTTTAAATTTCACTTTATTACAGTGAACAAAATTGGGCTTCTTGAAATAAATGAACGTGAAGTTTGCTGGGGTAAATATCCCGATTGGCATGTCAAACACTTGACCACGGCCTCAGATATTTTTTAATTCCTGAGTGTGACTTCATTTCTGACAAAGTCAACGTTTTTTTTTATTGATTTTGGCGCGGAATTGTTCCCTTATATCTCACTAAAATATGGTAAAGTAGGATTATATTGGGATTATGAATTTTATTGATAGAATGAGATCAAACTTTTGTTATGAGTAAAGCATACATTTCTATCTAGTGCGGTGATGTATTTTATTGATGATATGAGAAAATTTATGTTATGAGTATTGTTGTACCTACATTTCTACTGACGTCATAGAGCTGAGCATGACAACCGTTGCAGCATACCATTGTATCACCAGAGCCTCGTCCACGAAAGTCTGTATGGAGCTCGGGCGCTCGTGCGCGGCCTGAGGGACTACTGGTCTGGCGTGCGGCAGCAGCAGCCATGCGGGGGAGCGTTGTGTGCCCGACACCTCTGTGCGCCCCCTCTCACACCGCAGACGGTCTACGCTGCTGTTGTTCAGGTGCTCATTGCAAGTGTTACTTCCGCTTACTTGTTAACACTGCGGCAGGTAAAACTCAAGTTTAATATTCAACTCAAATTTAGTCAATTGTTGTAAATAGCAAACATTAACTAGATCATGTCTTCCTTTAGTTTTCATCAAGTTTTTGTGAAGATTGAGCTTTTGACTATTGGTTGGTCAGTAGCATTATGAAAATTCCCTGCGTGTATCACCGGTGGCTCACGTCGCAGTCAAAGTGTTATTGCTGCTCTGGTGTTCCTTTGGATTAGGCTGGGTCAGAGGTTCCCAACGGGGCGTACTCGCACCCCCTGGAGGTACGAGAGAAGTCCAGGTATATAATAGGATATTGACCAAATGTCGACATTTTTATTTCAGGGGATGCGAGGTTCGAATGAAATTTCTCTAGGGGTACGCGACAAAAAATCCTGGTCTAGGTAATGAGGTACTTTCCTTACCACGAACTATGTTTTCATTTTCCGATATTGACTATTGCTTGTTGTTAGCAGTAACTCGCGTGTGCTATTTTCCATAGGTACATCTGTACCACCTTAATTTACACTACAGAGCGTATACAGCTTAGCATTAGTTTATCACTCATGAGCATTCTCTAAATGACAGCTATATTGGCAATAAAAAGAGCAACCATTTTGATGGTATTAGTTTTGATCACCTTCATATTTGCCGCTCAATGTCATCGTCGTTGGTCCATATGAGTTTGATATCGGTAACTATTTTAGTGTCGGTGTCTTTTAGGTAATTTGATGCTTAGATCCCCATAGTTAAAGTTCATAAATAAATTAACTGATCTGGTTGTCTTTTTTGCATTTTTTGGTAGGTTCTCATGCGTGAAGCATGTGTTGGTCGTGCTAACTTTTTGTAACCCATGCCCGTTTAGCAATTATCACATTTTTAACACAACCTGTTGCTATTTTATGAGATTATTAGGTATGTCCTCAACTTGAGCTGTAGAAAAGCCGAAATTATTTCGTAATTTTTTTCAGAAAAATACAGTCCCAAGATTATTGAAAAGGGAAAATTGCGCTCTCATATAAATTTGTTGTATCGAGCTCTTAATACGGGGCAGGGTCATAATGATATGGATGCTTTGATTGATCTACAAATCTATGTGGTCAACGATCTTCACAGTAGACGTGAAACAAAAGTTTTTGTTCTTGATAATTCAATTTCTGTTTTGTCATTTTTGGGTTGCTAATATTTTCTGAAGTTTTTGCATGAAATAAATTTGAATATTTGCGTTATTAAACTATTGTTCTAAATGACTGCCATACTACTAACCGCGATGGTTGTGCATAATAATTGCTCTGCATCTAAAATTTGAAACCTTCCATCTAGATGAAGACATATTGATAGCTCAAAGTTTTTAATGGTCAGGTGGTGTTCCGCTGCGTGGAAGGGCGTTACCTGCTGCGACAACTCCTGTTCCCAGACAAAATCAACCCAGCATCTTGGGACTCGCTTGATCAGGCGCAGGTGCGTTGCGGCATTCGCTTCCTGATACGCTTGTTGGATCTCCATATTTTATTTGTGGTATGTTAGGTTGTCATATAGGGTATTCTTAAAATTTACATTTGTTATTGTGCTCCAGATATGTTTTTCTGTGTTACTGATAAGTAGTTTATAAATGTTGAATAACCTTCATTTTCGTATTGGTTTACTTCGAAGTATTTCTCTGAAAATGCCTTGAAGGAAATCAATAGCTCTCTTGGCTTGCTACATTTCAACTCCCTAGCAAAAAACAGAAACTGAAAATACGAGTTTATATAAAATGCTCTTGTTAACAGAATAAATAACTATCATTCACTCACTTGCACAAGACTTGTTTCTACCATTGTTAGCAAGAACTTATGCACCTTAAAACATGCCATGAGTTCACATGTAAACCAAGTCTTTCTTTGATATGCGAAACTTTCCCCGCTTAAAAAATTCTGAAACAAAAATGAAATTGGTACTCCACTTCTGAACGTTGAAAAAGTTACAGTTAAAGGTTTAAATGCCGGTAATTTTACAGGGCTCTGAAGTAGTGAACTTGTAGTTGAGATCCTGTTGTGCTGCAGGTGTGGAACAGCCAGCGGCCACCGTGGCACCATGTGCTCGTGCAGCTCGCTGTGCCTGCCGTCCTTCCCGCTGTACAGCAGGTTAGTGCCGCAACAACCGAGTCCACTTAATGTTATTCAGTACGAAAGTTTGACTTAGTCTTTTTTGAGTCTACAAAAAGTTTTTCAGGCGAGTATTTTCTTTAACTACTTGAAGATATTCATGCAATTTATAAGGCAGCCATCGAATATCGTTCAACAATCCGTGAACACTGGGCGGTATTATCGAGATCAGAAAACACCAACAAAATATATAATTTTTTTTGGTGTTTTCTGAGTAAGTGACTGTGGTGATCCCAGCGGCAAGCCGCAGACCTCCACAAGACATGAGAAAAGCTGCCTCCAGACTACAACCGCATCCGTTCCAGAGCACCTCCGGACCCGAAGCGCCTAGTCAACCAAACACGGGACCTGAGAGAAGCCGTCTCGCGACTATGAGAAAAGGTGCCCGTAAGCTACAACGGCTTCCTGCCTCCAGCACCACAGGCCCACAAACTCGCGACCAATCAGGACTCACGCCCGGACTCAAGGCTTGCACTCGAGGCCTACATAAGGCGACCCCAACAAGGCTCGCACTCACTCAAGCCCTCGTCCTCGTTCAAGTCACATCTCCAGCACCAGCCTCGTGTTCCTGCATCTAGCTTCCGAGATCGACTTTGTCTCTCGCGTACCTGCACCAAGCTCCGGAGACCGGCCCTGCCTATCGACGCCCCAAGGTGTTGCAAGGTCTTAAACCTAGTAGCGTCTTGACGCTTCAAGGTGTTTCAAAGCCTTAAAAAAGTCACGTTGCAACGCCCCGCGCCGGCGTCGTCGGCCAAGCCGCTCTACGACATCTCTCGCCCGCTCCGGCCGGCTAGCCTTGCCGCAGCTACTTACCAGCTACCACGGTGAACCGCGTGGCGGCTGGGCCCGACCCAGCTGACTAGCCTCGTCTCGGCGCCCCGCTAGCACCAGCTGACCTGTTCGTAACAGTCGCACGACGTAGCACCAATCATCACGTCTCGCCGCTGCGTTCGTAAGTAGCGTCCTCGCGGACGTTACCCACTATTGGTGCTATTCTCGCATAGGATTGTGTTTCAATCATTACGTCATTCCCGAATAGGATTGTGCTTCAATCACCACGTATTTGTGCTATTCTCGCATAGGATTGTGTTTCAATCATTACGTCATTCCCGAATAGGGTTGTGCTTCAATCATCACGTATTTGTGCTATTCTCGCATAGGATTGTGTTTCAATCATTACGTCATTCCCGAATAGGATTGTGCTTCAATCATCACGTATTTGTGTTATTCTCGCATAGGATTGTGTTTCAATCATTACGTCATTCCCGAATAGGATTGTGCTTCAATCATCACGTATTTGTGCTATTCTCGCATAGGATTGTGTTTCAATTTATGTCATTCTCGAATAGGAATGTACTTCAATCATCACATATTTGTACTATTCTCACATAGGATTGTGTTTCAATCATTACTTACTTCTCGAATAGTATTGTATTTCAACCATCAAGTATTAGTGCTGTGTTCCAATCATTACGTAATTTACGAGTAACGAACAGTGCTCATAGTAGTCACCGAGGGCCCTGTGTAATGGTCCGTGTTCCGTGTACCTAACAGTCACCAATATAATTACCGTGTTACCCCCGTGTAGTCCATATCCTGCCGAATACGGTTGTACCTCAGGCACTCGCTTCGGGCTATCCTATCACGAAAAAGATAGCTCAAAGTCTGCCCGAAGCGTGTTGCAGCCTGGGGGAGAACACGACACTGGTTGACCCCAGAGGTATTCGGCAGGCAATAGGAGGCATGGCTGGGAAAGATATCCGGTTGCCCGCATTCAGCGGAGATGTGAAAGGATGGTTACTGCATTGCGACGTGTTCCTCGCACAAGTACCAAACCTGGACGACGGCGCAAAGTTCGGAGCGTTACTAGGAGGACTCCCAACACACATCGTATCCGAGATCCAAGAAATACTCCTGAACCCACCGGCAAACGACAAATACGACGCATTAAAAGCCGCATTAACGCACCGTTTCGTGCGACACGACGAGGAAGCAAACTACGACACCATCGTCAAAACTACCATGGGAGACAATACGCCATCAGAATTGCTCCTCGAAATGAAACGACTGAACAGCTGCAGGCAAGAACCCCTACCACCGTCCGTCATCCGTTCCATGCACCTCGCAAAGCTACCAATCACAGCACAACCGCTGATCGAGGCACTAGGCAGGGGAAAAACGGACGAAGAATACAGAGTAATTGCAGATCAGATCATAGCAAGGCAAACCGCTTGCCAAACTGCCATGAGTGAACCCATCGCCGTAACTGCCATCAAACAACCACCATCTCTTACCGTCTCAAGAGCGGAATTTGACAAAGCCCTGCAGGAAATAGCAGAACTCAAGAAAATGCTGGCAAACGCTTTACGCCCACAGGAAAACAAGAAGCAAGCAGAAGATTGGCGAAACCAAACCCCAGGACCTAGGTACGGAAACAGAAGCAATACAAGAATCAAGCAGGACCAAGCAATCTGCTATTACCACCAAACTTTCGGTAACCAAGCAAGAAACTGTACCCAACCTTGCAGTTTCGCGGGAAACGACGACCGCGGAGAATGGTAAACGCCCCAGTCTCCGCACAGACAAAAAAAGGCGAGCTAATGTACGTCACAGACACCGGCAACGTACGATACCTCATCGACACCGGTTCAGCCGTCAGCCTAGTACCAGCTAAAAAGAAACACACGCTCAAACCCCCGTCCCACGACTTACTCGCCGCCAACAACACCCCCATAGCTTCTTACGGGACGACTGAGCGCATCATCCTGCTCAACCCCCTATGGCCCGTAAGTTGGAACTTCATAGAAGCGGACGTGGGACAACCGATCATTGGCATGGATTTCCTCGCCGCACACCAGCTAAGCGTCGACACCGCAAACGCAAGCCTATACGCCCAAACTTCCGGAACCAAAGTACCCTGCAAACGTGTCGTTTCAAGAAGCCAACGAGTGCACAGGATCGAACACCAAACCGCCCCGGAATTCAACACATTGTACGAGGAATACCCCGGAATACTACCGACCTCCCAACACATCCGGCACACACAAAAGAAAATCGACGTAGAACACCACATCGAAACAACCGGACCCCAGTATATGCACGACCAAGGAGACTGTCTCCGGAAAAATTGGAAGCGGCGCGACAAGAATTCAAGGAAATGCTGGAACATGGCATCATCAGGCCGTCGAAGAGCGCCTGGGCATCACCCATGCACATGGTACCAAAGGCAGCCAAACCCGGGGCATGGAGAATCTGCGGAGACTACAGACGACTGAACGCAAGCACCAAACCTGACCGTTACCCAATACCACACTGTCAAGACTTCCATTACAAACTGCATAACAAAACAATCTTCTCCAAAATCGACCTCGTCAAAGCCTATCACCAAATACCCGTCAAAAACGAGGACATCCAGAAAACGGCCATCACCACACCATTTGGGCTGTACGAATACACCGTGATGTCATTCGGGCTGCGGAATGCAGCCCAAACGTTCCAACGATACATCGACGCGGTAACAAGAGACATGGACTTCGTAACGGCATACATCGACGACATACTGATAGCGTCCGCAAACGCAGAGGAGCACCAAAAACACCTCCGACAACTCTTCCAACGGCTACAAGGAGAAGGACTGCGCGTGCACCCCGCCAAGTGCATTTTCGGAGTGCCCGAGCTAGACTTTCTCGGACACAGAGTGTCAGCCGGCGGAATCTCACCACTCCCTCAGAAAATAGAGGAAATATGCAGTTTTCCCCAACCAGCAACAGTAAAAAAGCTACGACAATTCCTAGGAATAGTCAACTATTACCACCGATTCCTCCCAGCCGCAGCAGAAAAGATGCAAGCTCTGACCGGATTGACAAAAGGATACTCCAAAAACTCAAAGAAAATTATCAACTGGACAACAGAACTAGACGCAGCGTTCACTAGCCTAAAACGCGAGATCTCGCGACTCACCTTGCTAGCGCACCCCGCTCCAGAAGGCAAAAGCACCTTAATCACAGACGCATCAGGAACCGCAGTCGGCGCCGTACTACAACAAAAAGCATGTGAGGGCCTGAGCTGAGAGTTAGGTAGGCCTTCTTTTTGTTGAAATAAAATGTTTTTGTTATGTTAAGGACCACCTTTTTTCGGTTCACTGCTGTCCTGTTTTTCAGCACCTACTACTGTCTTCTTCAACTTTGGTCTTGTTTCATAATCTTCTTTCACAACTAACTGTTTCTATGCCTTTCTGCGTAGATTCCGCGTTTCCTTAACTCCATACTAAATGGTGCCTTCCTCCTTCCTCTCTTTGGATCGCAATTGTTGCTGGGTAGGGAGGCTAAAACTAACGACTAATCTAATCTACAACAAAAAGTCGGGCAAGAACAGCGCCCCGTAGCATTTTTCTCCAAAAAACTAGACGACACCCAACGTAAATACAGCACCTACGACCGCGAACTAATGGCGATATTCCTCGCAGTGAAACACTTCGAGCATTTTTTGGAAGGCCGAAGCTTCGAAATCATGACAGACCATAAACCGCTCTGTTTTGCCCTGCAAAAAGCCACGGAAGGCAACAGCCCCCGGGTAGCAAGACAGCTCTCCTACCTCTCACAGTTCGACTGCGAAATCAAGCACATCAGCGGCGACAACAACACGGTCGCAGACGCGCTATCACGTCTGGTGTCAACAATAATACCTAAAGGACCCGCGATCAACTACGACAAAATAATGACCGAACAAAACAGAGACGCAGAATTAGAAGAACTGCTGCACCCAGCATCAAAGAACGCGCTCAAACTACGCCCCATAATCAGACAGACCGGTAAACCACCCCTCTGGTGCGACGTGTCAACAGGCCTACGGAGGCCATACATCCCGGAATGCTGCAGAAAGAACGTATTTCAGCATTTCCACGGGGCGAGTCATCCCGGCATACAAGCAACAAGGGACCTCTTGAGGCAGCGAGTAATCTGGCCCGGACTCAACAAAGACGTCGGCAAGTGGACACGCGAGTGCATTCCATGCCAGACAAGCAAAATAATAAGGCACACCAAATGCCCGCCCGGGAAGATGCCGGTACCCAAGGAACGGTTCCAGACGATACACATCGATATCGTCGGACCACTACCCGTGTCACAAAACAAACGGTACCTGCTGACGTGCATTGACCGCTTCACCAGATGGTGCACCGCTACCCCAATGGCCGATTGTACGGCAGAAACAACAGCACGGGCATTCCTAAAAGACTGGGTAGCATCATTCGGCGCTCCAACAACAATCATCACGGACCAAGGCGTCCAGTTCGAGTCTAACTTATGGAAAAACTTGCTGACGGCGCTGGGCGCTGAGAGACAGCGAACGACAGCGTACCACCCGCAGAGCAACGGACTGGTGGAGAGGATGCACAGAAGATTGAAGGAGGCGTTAAAAGCTACGGTCACTGACGCAGACTGGGCAGACGCACTACCCCTCATACTGCTTAACATCCGAGCCACGCCACACACGGACGCAAACATCTCCCCCACCGAAATGGTATACGGACAAACATTGCGCCTCGCAGGAGAGCTACCCGAGAAAGAAAAAGGAGACCGGCCCGCCAGAGAATTTCTACAATGCCTAAAAAAACGAGTGACAAACCTGCAGCCAATACTGCCACGACAACAGGGACCCCAAAAAGCCAATGTTCCGAGCGCTCTATACAAGGCGACCAACGTCTTCGTGAAACACGGGGGGCACAGAAGACCCTTACAGAAACCCTACGCAGGTCCCTTTCCCGTGCTCCAAAGGACACCAAACTACATCACCGTAGATATACAAGGAAAAAAAGCTAACATCGCGACGGAAAGGGTCAAAGCAGCGTACCTACCCACCATCGAGGATAAACCTCAACAACAGGCTAAGGCACCGAGAGCAACAAACTACGAAGTATACGAGGGAGTTCCGTTCCCTGGAACAGGCACAGCAATCCCTGAAACAGCAAAACAGGCAGTATTCACTAAATACGGCAGAGAAAGCAGACCACCAGTGAGGTACTAAGTGTTTAAAAAAAAAAAAAAACAGGAGGGGGACACCTGTAGTGATCCCAGCGGCAAGCCGCGGACCTCCACAAGACCTGAGAAAAGCTGCCTCCAGACTACAACCGCATCCGTTCCAGAGCACCTCCGGACCCGAAGCGCCTAGTCAACCAAACACGGGACCTGAGAGAAGCCGCCTCGCGACTATGAGAAAAGGTGCCCGTAAGCTACAACGGCTTCCTGCCTCCAGCACCACAGGCCCACAAACTCGCGACCAATCAGGACTCACGCCCGGACTCAAGGCTTGCACTCGAGGCCTACATAAGGCGACCCCAACAAGGCTCGCACTCACTCAAGCCCTCGTCCTCGTTCAAGTCACATCTCCAGCACCAGCCTCGTGTTCCTGCATCTAGCTTCCGAGATCGACTTTGTCTCTCGCGTACCTGCACCAAGCTTCGGAGATCGGCCCTGCCTATCGACGCCCCAAGGTGTTGCAAGGTCTTAAACCTAGTAGCGTCTTGACGCTTCAAGGTGTTTCAAAGCCTTAAAAAAGTCACGTTGCAACGCCCCGCTCCGGCCGGCTAGCCTCGCCGCAGCTACTTACCAGCTACCACGGTGAACCGCGTGGCGGCTGGGCCCGACCCAGCTGACTAGCCTCGTCTCGGCGCCCCGCTAGCACCAGCTGACCTGTTCGTAACAGTCGCACGACGTAGCACCAATCATCACGTCTCGCCGCTGCGTTCGTAAGTAGCGTCCTCGCGGACGTTACCCGCTATTGGTGCTATTCTCGCATAGGATTGTGTTTCAATCATTGCGTCATTCCCGAATAGGATTGTGCTTCAATCACCACGTATTTGTGCTATTCTCGCATAGGATTGTGTTTCAATCATTACGTCATTCCCGAATAGGGTTGTGCTTCAATCATCACGTATTTGTGCTATTCTCGCATAGGATTGTGTTTCAATTTGTCATTCTCGAATAGGATTGTACTTCAATCATCACATATTTGTACTATTCTCACATAGGATTGTGTTTCAATCATTACGTACTTCTCGAATAGTATTGTATTTCAACCATCAAGTATTAGTGCTGTGTCCCAATCATTACGTAATTTACGAGTAACGAACAGTGCTCATAGTAGTCACCGAGGGCCCTGTGTAATGGTCCGTGTTCCGTGTACCTAACAGTCACCAATATAATTACCGTGTTACCCCCGTGTAGTCCATATACGGTTGTACCTCAGGCACTCGCTTCGGGCTATCCTATCACGAAAAAGATAGCTCAAAGTCTGCCCGAAGCGTGTTGCAGCCTGGGGGAGAACACGACATGACGTTTTCTCAGCGAGTTATATTGCACTGCTGCATATCAGGGTGAAGAGCAGCCATATTTTATTGCTAAGTTTATGCCTGAAGACAATGTCAAAATTGTTTGATTGTGTGAAAGAAGCTCTGTGGTTTTACAAATCTCACCAAATACAGCAGCTTTTCAGCGGTAATATGTTTAGGAGGAAGGGGCTTACAATCGTAACAGCTTGAGATAATCATTTTCGCTTTTTCTAGAAGAAAAAAGCTTTACCACAGTGAAATCAAATTTCTCACAATCCAGTTTAATTGCAATTATGTGGCATCAGAAACGTAGAATATAAGATCATTCACGACTGAATAATCTTTCACGGATAATCTCGAAGTATTAATAATTAGATGACACAATGAAGTTTTACATTAAAATTGCTTGGAATATTTCTCGCAACTTTTTAATTCAGTTGTCATCCTTTATTTATCTCCAATGATTTAGTGTGCTTCTAGGATATTCTGAGTACCTTAGACCATGTTCAGCAGTCATGATTGCGGAGGTTACAATTGGTGTAATACCTGATGCATTTTGTTGACCTGTAACTTCGATGATTTTCTGCTCAAGTACAGAGCTCCTATTCTCGTACTCCTAGAATCAAGTAGCTTATGTCACTGTGGACGTTTCAGTTTATCTTTAAAGTTAGTTTTTTTAAATTTTTGTTTGTACTTTATCTTAAGATAACAAATTGTGTTAAAAAGGCGTGTTGAAAATCCGCCCTCAAGTTGAAAAATAAAATTCTATCTTTCACTCATTCAGCACGTTCAGCACACACACACACACACACCCCCCCCCCCCCCCCCCCCCCCCAAAAAAAATAATGTTGCTTCGCCTAAGAATCTGAAAGAACGACCAGTTGGATGCCACCCTTGACGTGGTCTGGTGTTGAGCAGGTGGTGAAGACCCTGCCCCTCATAGCCCCTGCCCAGCCGGCGCATCCCAGCCAGGCCTCCGTCAGGCTTGAGCACCATCTCACCGCCTGGATACTGCAGTTACTCAAAGGTAAATATTGTGTTGCTTTCTCACTTAACACTGTAACTGTGACTGCGAGGTGATCGATATTTGGTTGTATCTCAGAGAGTTTTCATTATGCTGATGACTAACCAGTTATCACTAACTCGATTTCAGAAAGACTTAAAGCTAAGTAAATGAATTATTATTATTATATAAGAAAATTTTAGCCTCCCTTAATTGCACGACAAAGATGTTCTAAGAGAGGAAGGAGGAAGGCACCATTTAGTATGGAGTTGAGGGAACACGGAATCGATGCACAAGGTGCACAGAGACAGGAAGCTAAGAAAGAAGTTCATAAAACAAGAAAAAGTTGAAGAAGAAAGTAGTAGGTGCTGAAAAATAGGACAGCAGTGAACCGAAAAAAGATGGTCCGTAACAAAACAAAAACCTATTCTATTCGACAGAAGGAAGCCTACCTAACCTTTAGCTCAGGCCCTCACATAGTCCCACTGGGAGCGCTACTTCCCATAGATACAATACCTGTATCCCCCTGAGGGGGACTAAGTAAATGAAAACACGATCTAGTTAATGTTTGGTATTTTCAACATCGCTCGCTACAATTGGCTTTAAATTTAAATGAGTATTGAACTTCAGTTTTACCTGTTGCAGTCTAAGTGTTACGTGGTCTTGAGTTTGTCACACGCTCCAACAGGTTGAACTCAAATTTTTATTTTTTTTTGTTTACGTTCGGCCATGGCCTTGCAGTGGCCGAGTGTACAGAGCGCTTGCGTTCTGTGCTTCCTGCACGGGTTCGAGCCCTGTGCGCAGCAGTTGGCGTGAAAAACGCCGACGCGGCAATCAGGGTTGTTGCTTGCAGTGTGGTCACTGCCCTCAAAGAATGTTACCTGGGCACTAAACAAGAGGAAAATAAGGCCTAAAGCTCGGGCGTGACTAGGGGCCTGGGGAACCCCTATCATGTACAGCCCTTGTTGAGTATCATGTCAATGATACTCGGCCACTCTCTACTAAAAAAAGAGAAAAAGGCTTGATAAATACGTATTGTCGTAATTCCCAGTTCCAATTAATATCCTGTAACCTATTCGGTTAGGTTCATGCAAAGTTTCGACACCTGAACGCGTGTTAATAGTGGTTTCCTAATGTTTATGTTATGCTGTCAATGATTAGCATTTTACATGAGAAACCATACTGTTTTCTTTGACATTTGTGAATTTGTTTGGTATTTGCGATTGCTTTGATTTGTTACAGTTTTGTGTTTGAGATTCGCTGTGCTCTCAGAAACTCTCTTCCTTGTGTCTAAATGTTAACTATAAGACAAGTTTGTTTTTATTTACAGGTGTTGAGACAGCTGCTTGTGAAATACCCGAGTGCCTTGTGGAGGTGTGCCGCAGTATGGATCCGGTGGTGCCCCCGGCCGTCAAGCCATTGGGCGGACATGTACGTCTAGTCAGGTTTGGTTGGACCTAGACATCATAAAAAACTGGAAACTAAACCCCATCATTCACTGGTCTTTTGTGTTCAGTTCCAGAAGGATATTCGCGCCTTTTCATTTTTTGAGATTTAATGCATTCACGAAGGTTGAACATCTGGTTTACTTACATGTTAGTTCCATTCTTGTAAGTGGTAATCGTGGCGTTGAGCATGTTATTGTATGTTAACACGCTAATCTTGATCTGGAAAATTAATTTGAGGAAAATTCAAGAGGTTGTGAAGCCTGTTACACATACGTTCATTGCACACTCAATTTTTCAAGTAATTAAAGTGTGTATGATGCTTTACCATCCTGATTACATGATTTTTGTGCTTTATCGGACATTATCATAGCCTTGTCCTATTTTCTGAGTTGTTTATCATAATTTCTCGTTACACGAGTACGCAACTGCAACTAATGAGTATGTAAACCCGGCAGGTAATATGTCAAGTACTAGTGGAGGCGCTGTACAGCGTCATCAACTCACGCTCAAGCGTGTCGCAGCTGTGTGAGGCGAGCTCGGGGGTCACTGAGGACCAGTGGAACATGTTCACAGCCATGGCTGAGCGCCTCTGCTCTCTACACACGGACGCTTTCACTGCTGCTGTCAAGGGCATCTACACCGCTACTGCTGCAAGGTATGGACGTCCATTTTGCGTGGGGCTCCACTTAAATCTACCAATGTCTGTGCTTTAATGTTTACTTTATCAACAAAATTCATGGCTGGGAAACATGTGGAATTTTGGGGTTTATTTCCACATATTGAGATGTATCATACATATGCTTGTTGGCTGTCAAAGAACATAAGGCTGTTCTTCAAGTCTCAGCAAGTGAAAGGTATCCATTCATTCGAGGAATTCAGTCTTATCTCTTCGTCAAAGCTGAGCGCAAATATACTTTTAACACGAGTCCCTTCCTTGCAGACTGTGCGCGGATACGAACGAGGAAGAAGCGCTGTCCACCCTGCCGGACCCGCTGTGCGACTACCCCTCCGAGGACATGGCCGAGGCTGTGGCAGAAGGCCTCTGCAGCCAAGTGCTTGCTGCGGCGCAAGGCCAGCATGCGCTTGGAGTCAGTGTTTCTCTTAACAATTTATCAAAGAGTCTGCCCTTTTAATCATTTACAGTTTTGAAGACATTCAACTAAAAATAAGATACTATGTTAGGTCAGCCTGACACAGATTGAAATAAATGTTACATTATACTCATATGAATTCTATGTTGAAGGATAGAATAAGTTGATGCGAAGGTTCATCAGCAAAATCTTGAGGTTTCCTGAAACTTGTCTAGCTTGACGTATTAGTAAGAACGCATTTTCTTAAAAAGCCATTACCCTGATGCAGAAAAAATTCCTACCGTTTTCTGTTTATGTATCTTAGCTATGGATAAACTCGAACTATTCTTCAAATTTTAGTTCTTCTATGATGCTCTTAACTCCTGCCCGAACTCAATCGTCAACGGCTGTGAAGAAACAAGAGTGAAGTGTGTCTTACCGAAATAAATCACGTAACACAATGTTGTTCTCTATGTGCAGGTCATCAGAACATTTTTGCAGCACAACCTTGAGTGGGTGCAGCAGCAGTTAAAGGCTCCTCCTCTTCTTCCTCTGGACCATGAGACCCTTCAGCGCCCTTCTCCTCTGCTCTTCGCTCCGGAACCTCTCATCTACAACCCCCTGTATTACCACGCCATGATCTTCTACGCCAAGTTTCAACAGGTATCTAAATGAGACTGGAACTTGTCAAAGTTTAATGAAAACCTTACGTTTGTTCGAAAATATATCTGATGAATTTCGAAGAAGCTCATTTGTCTCTCAGATACGTAATTATGAATGATAGTAACTTATGTCCGTTTTTACTAGTATCAGAAATACAGGGTGTGGCAGTTAATCTTGCATTCTCTAGAACGCTGTGGAAAACAAATTTATTTTTAAAAATTTTATTGCTGTTATTTTATAATGCATTACACAGCATTAAACCCCTCAGGGGGATACAATTATTATATCTATGGGAATTAGCTCGCCCAGGGGGGCAATGTGAGGGCCCGAGCTAAAGAATAGGTAGACTTCTTTTTTGTTGTAATAAAATAGGTTTTGTTACGGACCATCTTTTTTCGGTTCACTGCTATCCTGTTTTTCAGCACCTATTAATTTGTTTCTTCTTCAACTTTTTTTTTTCTTGTTTCATGAATTTCTTTCCTAGCTGACTGTTTCTGTGCACCTTGTGCATCGATTCCGCGTTCCCTCAACTCCATACTAAATGGTACCTTCCTCTTTCCTCTCTTAGAACATCTTTGTCGTGGTTAAGGGAGGCTAAAACTTTCTTATATAATAATGATACACAGCATTAAAGTAACAAAAACATAATCATTCCATTTTTTAAAAACAGCATCAGCAAGATAAATATCCTCCCCGATGAATTACTAATTTAGGCCTCCTCGAAAATGAAGATTTTATTGCTGCGTCCTATTAGAAAGGAATTTGGAATGGCACAATCACTGGAATCTATTACAATTATGAACATTTTACTGGTACATAGCTTGAAATATTATTCAGCTAAAGAGATGCATCTTTCTATGACTTCCATACTTCCTCAAATTTTTAAATTCGCCCTTCTACATATTCAAAATTGCTTCTTTATAAGCCATTGAATTTTTCCGTCAAAAATTGTTATTTTTATTAACATTTTGCTTTTACTTACAACTTCATTTGACTAGGACTGCCATCAGGGCGGCACCGGTAAGAGAATAGGGACGGATAAACCACTCTGTTCTGACCTTATAAAATACGTTTGCGGGCACAAATTCGACAACGAAATATGAGCAATTTACTGGGCACATATAGCCCGCGAGGCTGCCTAAGGGTTAATTAAGAGCTTTAACATACTCATTTCTGAAACGTATAGCGTTATCTTCACTCCCATATCAATTGTTTTTAGTCACTCAACCTAAATGATATTTGGCAAGTCATTCAATTATCTTGAACATAATTTAGCGCATATCAGTAGCAATTTACCAAAATGAACTATTGAACTGTGGAAACTGTATCAGTACATATTAAATTTATTATGAGGAAGCACATCTGATTGAAGCATCTTTCACTTTTACACATTTACTCGAACATTCATTTGCGTTATCCCGCTTCAATTTTCACTCTTTGCATTTGTAAGAATTCTTACCGATCTGCGCAATTTCATAAATTTTAGGATCACAAACTCGAAATTTCAAGACGAGCATTGAAAGTTGTTAGTTCTAAATTACAGTTCAGCAGACTTTTTTTTACTGTGATCAACATTGTTGCAGGTACCAATTCTACATCACGAGTGCGACTGGAACTTGGCGCTGACCTGCGCGAGTCAGTGGTTGTCACCCAGCGCGGTGACGTCGCTAATGTCGACTCGCTGCGAGTTGCAGCCGCACGCAGTCCTCAGCAGCGAAGAGGAAGCTGCTGTCGAAGTGTTAGCTCCGCTCCTCAACACTCTACATGAAGAGTGACCCTCAGGTAATTTTGTTTACAAGGTAACCTTTGCGCTCTATGCTTTCTGAGAATTGTTATCGAAGTGTACATTAAAGGCACATCATTCTCTGCTCGTTTAACTAACATATTACAAGTTTCGACGGTGCTGGGTTACATGAATTAGTTGAATAATATTAAATCGTGCATATTAATTGAGGCCCTTAGAGTCAAACAATATTAGGCGCAGCTTTTTACTACGTCAGAAAACGGCTTCAGAGTTTGATGACTATTGCATCTCAGCAACAGGTATTCGACATTTTGTAACTATCATCCTGTACGTGTGACTAACTTTCTAGACAAAAAAAAATTGGGTTTGACAGCTATATTATAACTCATTTTTGCTCAATGTATGTGGCGCTTGGTACCGTGTAATTCTAGTGGGCTCAATTGAGAGAAGATATGCTAAGAAAACATTCAAAATATGACTGTTGCGAACCTGTGTGTTATTGGAGTAATTTTGCGCTTTGATCTCGGTCATAACTTATTTTGGCAACGTCAGCATACGTAGCGAGTGCAATCTGTACTCATTATCTGAGATAGGTTACAGAGCCAAGTCAAGCAGAAATTTTTATTTGTGCCGACATTCTTATTAATATAATTGAAAACACGTTAATAGAGATCATTTGAGGACTGAAAGCACACCTCTGCACGATGATTTGTATTTACAAGAATCTGAATACGTTGTACAGGTGTCAACAAATAAAGTTTTAAAATAGTTTATTTTTCCTTCACAATCAATTTAATGCACCCTATAAAAATCATAAATATTCAACGGCCTCACATACTTTTTTTCGTTGTGTAACGTCATCCTGCTTGCTCTTTGCACAAGATTATCCTGTTAATGTCCAGCAATTGAAAATATAATCAACGAACATGTGAATAAACGATTCAAAAGCATTTTTTCCAGTCTAATTTAAGTAGTAAAATATTACTAAAATCATTTATTTTGTCGAGGTAATCAATCGAATAGTACAACATTACAGTACTGTTAAAACGAAATATGGAAATTCTCTTCCAAATGTGCATTTTTTACCCCAAATATACTTCTCTGAATAAATATTAGACAGAATACTAATCATTGTTTGCTACCCTTTTACACACATATTAAAATAGTTATCAACTTCCATTCTGCAGTACAATATTACATTAGCTTACGACATGTTAAACACCGAAGTTGACATTTCTGTTCACAGCCAAAAAGTAAAATTAATTAACATATTGTATACACTCACCTTACAACTTTCCCCAATTGGAACACTGCCAACCTTCACGTCGAGCGACCGATTCAGTGAATTCATAATTTAAATTTATCAGAATCATTCGCCTTCCAGAGGATTTCCGACGGGGTAAAATACTGGGAGGAGGTTCCTGCCCCGCCATTTTTGCCTGTGCATCATATGACAAGCGCCCTCCGCGTCCAAACACTCTTCGAAGAGGAGGTAGAGAGCGCCCTCTTGTGTGCAAACTCGGTGCTCTGCGATCTTACCGTAGCGTGACTCACTGTCCGACACGAGCTGCCTCACATCTGTAGTCATAAATTAAAAACCGTGAATGGTAATTGAGGCGGCGACTCATCGTGGCCTGGAGCTGTGCTCTCAACTCCATCTCAGGAATCTCAGATAAAAAACAAATCGAATTTATCAATTGGTTTGTTACAGGAATATTGTTGCGAAAAAAAAACAGTACAGCTCACAACAATCGTCGAGGTTATGATACGACGAAGAAAGAATGGAATTTTTGGAGAAAAAGAGCCCTTGTCTTGAATGCAAGTTTGCCAAGATAAAAACAAATTTTGTTGTGCAATTATCCCAATACTGGGTACAATGTAAGGAATTTAAGCGTATTTGACCAAGTTAGGTCTTTTATGAGTATTCACCGGTGTCGAGTTGTGTTTCATTTTTACAAATATTTTAAAAAACCACGAAGTGAGACAACTGGCATAATTAAATGGCGCACATGCTTCTTTGCACAGCGCACAGTCCTATAACCTTTATAGAAATCTTCACGCTTATGCTTACGAGGGCATACTGCAAATTTCCAGTCCATGAACGTGCAAGTAATTGCTCTTTTTTCTCGAAGCCATTTTTTCTGACACTAAAAAGCTCACCTCAACTATATCAAATGAACCTTCAAACTTCATCTGCTCCGCACACAACGCAATTACAACTAGATGGAAAACTTTGATCTACTGCTTCGAACCCACTGCAGTTACTAGATGCAAAACTAGCATCTAAAAATTTTTTACCTATAGTTTCAGTTCCCGGATCACACACGTTGAGTATCTTGAGCCGCGGACAAGGCAGCGTCACCATGTCCGAGTGGGAAGGACCACCAACTCCTCGCCACCGCATGCGGCACAGCTCCGTCGCGGTCGCGCGCTCCGCAGGCGCTACTCGCAAACACCTGTTCAATGCCAGAATAGAAACCTAAATTAGGCAAGAAGGATCAATTATGTCTTAACGCTTTGACTGCGAGGTGCGCCACTGGTCACTGAGGGAGTCAACACTTGGATTGCAACGTGCGACACCGGTGGCCACGGAAGAGATTTACATAATGCTGCTGCTGCCACTGCTCGACCAGTTACCACAAACTTAATTTTCATTACACTTAATAATGGCTAAATGAAGGCATGATTCAGTGAATGTTTGCGATTTTCAAAATTGTTGACTATAATTGACTTGAAATTGGAGTTGAGTATCGAACTTCAGTTTAACCAATTGCGGTCAAAATGTTACGCTGCTAACCGACCACTAAATGAGATCATAATTTTAACTCAATTTTCATACATGCTATAACAAAGCTAAATGGAGGCATGATCCAGGTAATTTTTCTGTTTTCAATCTTGCTTACAACAATTGACTTAAAATTTGAGTTGAGTATTAAACAAAATAATTACCAGTCGCAAAGGGTTAGCCTGCTTTCCCTTTCATGCAGTTTTGCAAATCAGGAACCACTTCAAGTTAGCCTTTTGTCTCTGGCATAGGGAGTTATGAAGCCACGTGTATGAACGGTTAACATAGTGATGGGATTAGATTAGATTAGATTATTATTTAGTTTAAGCCTCCCTATCCGCCACACACACGATCCAAAGAGAGGAAGGAGGAAGGTACCATTTAGCATGGAGGTAAGGTAACTCGGAATCTATGCAGAAAGGGCATAGAAACAGTAAGTTGAGAAAGAATATTATGAAACAAGATCAAAGTCGAAGAAGAAAGTACTAGGCGCTGAAAAACAGGACAGCAGTGAACCGAGAAAACATTACCAAGATGGTACTTAACGAGGCAAAAACATTATATTTCAACAAAAAGAAGGCCTACCTAACACTCGCTCGGGCCATCACATTTCCCCCTGGGAGTGCTCATTCCCAAGGATACAATAGTTGTATACATAGTGATGAGTATGATTACTTTTGACATACGGTTTAATTGAATTCTTGAATTAGGGTAAGATTGAGAAGTGAAAATATCTGTCCCGGAAATTGACTGACATTGATTCAAAATGTTTGCACAGATATCAATATCAAAGACTGTGACATTACAGTAGAACTTCACCTAATCAAAAAATGTTTTCTAGCAGCAACCACAAAGTTTGCACCTAGATCAATGTAATATCCGATTACATACAATTTACCTATTACTGAGAAAATTAATTCCTCACATGAATAATTTTGACTAAGCTTTCTTAAATGACCACTCAATTTCAAACAGGTTTGGCATATTGATATGCACAACTAAGTTGGAGGGTTCAGCATCAAGCGCCTGACTGGTTAGTTCAAACCTCTTTAGCCCCAAAAAAGGTGTTCCAAAGATGTAAAGGAGGAAAGCACCATTTAGTAGTTTAGATAACAAGGAATCTATGCACAAGGTGTGTTTCCACGCAATATTGGTATGTACAACACAATTTCGAGGAACCAATTCGTTCAATACAAGGCATACATAATGTCATACACCTAAAAACATATTTTCCAGGAAATCCTGGTACCTATATAACTTCTGAATCCAGCCTCAAGCACCACTTACATTTTAATGAAACGCAGCAAATCAGCGTAAAACTCCGAAGAATATCGAGTAGCAACGTTTGC
Organism: Morinoia aosen; assembly: GCA_030386875.1. Taxonomy (NCBI): domain Eukaryota; kingdom Metazoa; phylum Arthropoda; class Malacostraca; order Amphipoda; family Talitridae; genus Morinoia; species Morinoia aosen. The sequence continues at coordinate 3,042,982 of CM059571.1, forward strand.
AAACTGCGCTTCCAGAACGTCATCAACTGCAGTCTGTTCCTCGGGTCCTCCGTTGCAGAAGAGTGAAATGCCCAAGGCTGCCTAAAAATAAACGTTACTTTAACACATGGTATGAAGTAGTAAACGATCATGAACATTTTAACCAAGCACTTGAGGGATTTTGAAAAAAATAGTTGATAAAAACTTTGCAATAAGTTTCTATGATACGCTAAAAAATAGAAAAAATATCACTCCAAGCAATCGAATTGAAACGCTCAAAAGTTGCTACAAGACTGCATAGAACCATTTCACAATATATTGATTTGATGATGAACAAACAGCACCAATAAACTTCAAAATCAAAACATGAAAGTAATTCCAGTAGTACTTACTCCTTTGTCTATGTAGTACACAACTAAGTACAAAAAATATTGTCATTACTTGGCCACTCTCGCACAAGGGCGTGGAGCGAGTGATCGGGCACAAGACATCTATGTCACTCATGTCAAATGTTTCATAACTGCTACTGTGGCACATAGATTTACGGTAATAATAGACAAGCTTGATCTACACCTTAGCTGTGACTGACACATGTACGGTTTCCCAATAAAACAACCTTCTACGATGGCGTCTAATGCCTAAAACAATTCTTCCAGTTTATATTGTGTATATTCTACACAAATACCGACATAGGCCAAGCTGCAACGCAACAGCAGCAGTAGAAAGGATCACAACATCCTTAAAAGTCAAGTGCTAACTCTCAAAACAAAACCCACGGTGGAAACTCCGCGAATTCAAATGGCGCGGCATCGCCGCCAAAACTAGTTGCATTTACAAACATTACCTAACTCTGAAAAACTCAAACACTTTATACAGAAAAACGAAAAAGGAATAAATAATATATTCTACTCCTTTAACTAGCCACACACACGCTAACATAGGAGATGTACTGAATGATGAAGTGAATGTTGCCAGTCTTCCACGTTCAAAAACTAGCGTTCCGGGATTATTTTACAACACAGAAAATGATTGAAGAATTATTTTAAAGCACTTATCTCTCAATTAAAGCTATTGAGGGATTATTTTACGACATTTGTCTCCCAATTAAAACGATTGAGCTAAACCTACAGTTCTCGCCAACTCCCTGAAACTCCAAAGAACAATGACTCGCAGCAGTGCTGTTTACCTTAGCTAGAGTGCAACCTAAGGCCCACAGGTCGGCAGGCTGCCCCGGCCTCTCGACAGCATCTCGCCTCAGCTCGGCATGTGACGGGGACGCGGACACGCGAGCGTTCCACCGCACCACCTCGGGGGCAGAGCACCCTGCGTGCAACGTACCGTCAATGAGCCTTAAGTTAAGCCTAAATCTACTGTCAATAAGCATAAATTGAGCATAAACCTACGGTCAATAAGCATAAACACTACCTTAATTTATTAACTCATATTACTGTTCATACAATCCTAGCAGCTACCAGGTAATCACCGACATCAGAATAATGAACTGTCACTTAGCAGTGATTAGATTATAATTTAGTTTAAGCCTCCCTAATCACAACAAAGGCTTTCCAAAGAGAGGAAGGAGCACTATTTAATTTGGCCTTAAAGGGAATGCAGAATCTTTGCACAAGGTACACAGAAACAGTAAATTGAGGAAGAAGTACATGAAACAAGTGAGAAAAGTTGAAGAAAAAAGCAGTAGGTGCTAAAAAAACAGGACCCGAAAAAAGATAGTCCATAACATAAAATAGCTTTTGTTTCATCAAAAAGAAGGCCCACCTAACTCTCAGCTCGGTACCTCTCATTTCACACCCCTGGGAGCGCTTATTGCCATAGATACAATGGTTGTATTCCTCTGAGGCGCCACTCGGCAGAAAAAAAAGAGATATAAATTTTACATAAAAAAAATTTATTCAAGCTGTTATTCACTTGGTGCTATAATGGGGACTGAAATCCACTATAAAGTAAATGACCTAAACAGCAATACTCAGCACAAGTCTGCTAATGCGTAGTTTATACGTAGTAAAATGATAATTGAATCATTAAAAATGTAAACCAAAACTAAAAGGATCAATACAGTTAGACCAATCTATAATTTAAAAAAATACATAAAGATGTCGCACACTTCTAGTGAAGCTTAGCGGGACATCAGTAGACGAGAAATAGGGTCATTCCAATGATCTCAAAAGTACTCAGGTGGCCAAGTAAGATGTATCAGCATACACTGATAACCGCTCTACCTGATGAGTGCATGGTGCAGTACTAAATTGCTATCACAGATTGAATCCGGTCATCGACTTTTTCCAAATCTTTTATCTGTATTCTTATTAATTAGACCAAGCCCACCTGAATCAATTAGAACTGCACCAACAAGTGTTTACTGATCCAGCCTTTCTCAACTCACCCATACGGTGTGTAGGTCACTCTTTTTATCGTATAATCTTATTATCTACAAAGAATATCAGAGCCCATTCAATAACTTAGTGTATTTCTTATGTAAATCTATTAGGTTACAAAAAGTTACCCATCTCAAATGTACTAAAATTTGAATCATTTGTGAACATTGAAGCCAAGAAATAAGCTGTCACCAGCTACACACTATCAAAATTAGCACAGGATTTAAATTAATGAATGGCACAAAACATCTCGCCTTCAGCCAAACCTTCACCCACACAAACTTTTCACCTCGTTTTTTGTTTCTGATGGCAGGACGCATGAAAACACTAAATGCTACAGCAACTTTGCCCATTACAAATATCTCGAATCATATATATTAGACCGGCCCTAAAATCTTACATCATACAAGGTACAAACCCTAAAATCTTACATCATACAGGGTACCAACCCTAAAATCTTTCATCATTCAGGGTACTAATCCTAAAATCTTACATCATGCAGAGTACCAACCCTAAAATCTTACATCATACAGGTTACCAACCCTAAAATCTTACATCATACAGGGTACCAACCCTAAAATCTTACATCACACAGGTTACCAACCCTAAAATCTTACATCATCCAGGTTACCAACCCTAAAATAGAACTCCTCAAGATCACCCTCAACAAAAACTTGCGTGATCAACGAACCTTTACTGTGGACTTGAAAGTTGTATCGCTCGTTGACTCGAGAGCTGAGCCCAAAATCAATAAGCACAAAGGCCGATCTCTCAGAGCACCACATCACATTCTGCAGTTTGATGTCGCCATGAACAAAACCAGCTCGATGTAATGCCTCCAAGCCTCTGACAAAAAAAAATCACATCTACCACTTTGTCACAAGTTTATTTTTGTATGATGGTATCATAACTTACACAAATTGAGTCCACAGCTATTATACATTAATGAGATATTTGGAAATTATACTGTTTACTATCAAAATCAAAATTATCAGAAGTGAGGTCATAATGCAAGGAAGCAATATTTAAAGAACAATTTCAATTCATCCCTGACACTTGTTGAAAATTAGGCATCGAAATGTAATCGCCAATTACATTAGGTGTTAGTGTAATCCACCCTAACCAAACAAAAGCGTTCCGAAAAAAAGAAAGAATGGAGGCACCATTTAGGATGGTGCTAAGGGAAGCAGATATTTACTGTTTCTATGCCCAAGGTGTGATCCCCCTCAAGATACCCAGCGCAAAAAAATTAAGTGAAGAACGTATGCTTTGACACAAAATAAAAGCCAAAGAAAGTCAGAGGTGCTGAAAACAGGCCAGCAGTGAATAAAAAAAAGGGTCCTTAACAAAAAAAAAATATTTTAATAAAAGAAGGCCTACCTCTCAGCTCGAGACCTCACTTTTCCCCCGCTGGGAGCGCTAATAACCATAAATATAATAGTTGTATCCCCTCAGGGAGATTAACCACCAATAAATCACAGAGTTATTTGTAAGATATTATCATTGATAGTCTAAATATTATGGAATAGTTCCAACTGCTTGACTATAAAATCGCACAGCCATACTAGTACACATGCCAACATGACCGATCTGAAAATTGGTGCAAGATTGACAAACCACAGTGCAAACGCACAAGACCAAACTCCATTCAAAAGATTTTGCTTCAAAACTCTGAAAACTATTCACGCAAAGCAAAGTTATAATCAAAGCTTAGTATGCATTCACTCAAGCAGGCTTATGAAGTATCTCTTAGACAAAACCAACACCTCAACATAGGGAGTTATTGCTTTCAAAGCAAAGTCAACATAATCAACACCTCAACATGGGAAGTTATTGCCTACGAAGTAAAGTTAATATAAGCAACACCTCAACATAGGGAGTTATGGCCCACAAAGCAAAGTTAACAAGATTAGATTATAAGTTAGTTTAAGCCTCCCTAACCGCTACAAAAATAGAGCGTACCGAAGAGAGGAAGGAGGAAGGCACCATTTAGTATGGAGATAAGAAAATGAGGAATCTATGCTGAAGGGGCATAGAAACAGTAAGATGAGAAAGAATTTCATGAAATAAGATGAAAGTTGAAGAAGAAAGCGAGAGGTGCTGAAAAACAGGACAGCGGTGAAGCGAAAAAAGGTGGTCCTTAACATAACAAAAAAAACTTTTATTTCAACAAAAAGAAGGCCTACCTAACTCTCAGCTCGGGCCCTCACATTTTTCCCCTGGGAGTGCTAATTCCCATAGATACAATAGTTGTATCCCCCTGAGGGGAGCAAAGTTAACAGAATTAACACCTCAACATAGGGAGTTATTTGCCTACAAAGCAAAGTTAACATAATCAACACCTCAACATAGGGAGTTATTGCCTACAAAGCCAAGTTAACATAATCAACATCTCAACATAAGGAGTCATAGCCCACAAAGCAAACTAAAGTTAGACCACTTTTTTTACTTTCTTTTCTTGCGATACTTCCAACTGACTCGCGAGGCTTTTCATATAACAAGAAAACTTCTTAAGCTATTCAAATGTGCCTACCTGACGGTGTGCACAGCAAAAGTATAGAGCAGCCAGGGAGATGGATAGTTGTCGTCTGATATGGAGCTGGGCAGCACAGATGCCATAGTGCCTGTGAGCAGCTCCAACACCAGCACGTCATCGCCATTTCTCAACTTGGTCATCTCGCACAACTGCTGCACTGCAAAAGATTACATTAGATGTTAGTTTAACCCGTCAACTCCAATTTTGGTCCCGTGCTATACTCCCCTACCATCATCCACGTACTTCATCATCATCAAGACTTCATTAACGTGTTGACTGCGATACGACCGACCGATGGGTCGTTTGGGAGAGTTTTAACAATCTTTTAAAATTAATGGTATTTAATGGACCCAGTCGGGTATTTATAAAAATTTCCAACAACTTGTGAATTTAACTTTGAGTTGAATACATAGAGACAATACTTGTATCCTCCTGAGGGGGATCAGCTCTGATGAAATCTATCTATAAAGCCTGTGCTACATAAACATCAGTAAATGTAAATGACCTCGTTGCTCCCACACTTCCTATTTCTCCAGTTGCTCTACTGATACCCATGATAAACACCCACATTATTTGGTTACAGTCATGGATTAAATGATGTTCTTGTCTATGCATCCAGCATGCTTATACCAATTCACAATGCTAGTTTACTTTTTCTCCCTGCTTCCAGAATCAGAACTCGTCACACACCTTACAAATTTTCATCTGTCTATATTAGTAACAAAAATTCTCTACTCTCCTACTTTATTGCCTTACCAGGGTACTTCCTATCCACTGAAATTCCTAAGATATCCACTAATTTTAAATATATCATTTAATCCACTACCCTCGATTAGTTCATACTGAGAAGGTTTTGTATTTTAGCAATTTTGAAGCTTCCATAAATATGTAAAATATTTAAAATATTCCAAGTAAAATATTCCAGCTCGTCTACACTTACTGTAAGTACAATTCTATCAAGCCATGCTCCTCTTAACAATGCCCAAACTATAAATAACATGTCCAGGAATTATCCCTCAACCATTCTTACATTTCTATATAGCTAACACTTTTAACGCAAATTATTCTCAATTCATTTCTTACAATAAATATTGCCTAATTAGCCAAGTTTCTCCATATTTTGTCCAACATGAGACCACCTGCAGAGCATTCACAACTTGGTGAAGGTCAACCACTAAAAAAAAAAAAATTTCAAGTTCCTCAAACAAAGAGAACGAGACTAAGCATGAATGATGGAATGCAGACCTACATATTTTTCCCCTGCCATGGCTTCTAACACCATCAGCTCCCGCTCCAGAGCACCCCGATACTCTTGGTGGCGGCTGAAGAACTTGAGGGCAACATACAGAGGAGACGACGACTTGACGGGCTCATTTTTGCCCACGTGAGTAGCACACACTCTGAAAAGATTAGATTCACATAACTGAATGAAATTTACACACATGTGCGAGATTAAAAGCATTTTAATAATTATTCATACTTTTAGCAATCTTCAAATACAGTTTTTGATCTAGGCAACACAAATTAATTCAACTCAAAGGATTTTCTCTTCCACAAAAAAGTGTGTGAAGCTTAATGTAGCAGGCTAAAATTGGGCTTGTGCAAACCCATAAACACTACAATCTTTCATGAATACTTAGAATTAAAGAGCTAAACAAAAGAATCATTAACTGTTTGCTCAACTGTGGAAGCAAGTACTGATTTTAAACTGCCAAGAATAATCAGATTTCATTGCTCCAAATATGAAAGGCATATAAGGCAGAGTTCAACAAAGGTGATCAGTCACTTGATCAGAGCCTTAATTTCTCAAAACATGTTCCATTGCTAAAAGTGGAATTTAGTGTAGTGAATGAATTTAACCTTGTTCATAATCAAATACCATGAAATAAAATATCAGTTTTGACTAGGGGCAACAGTTAATAACTGATTTTTTTTCTTTAATAGGTTTACCACTAACACAAATCTCTGTTGGTCTGAGGCATATCATATCTAATTGAAAATGGAGAGCACTAATATGCAGCATACTAGCAAAACTTGAATGTTATCATACAAATTATTGATGAGCTAAAGCAAGATAAGAAAGATCACAATATATCTCATGCATCTCCTAATGTGCTATAATTCTTTATATACAGTACAAGTAGGCCTGACTTTCAAATTTATTCATCATTCACTGGCTATTTTCCTGTTTACTCTAATACTGATAATTGAGAACAAGATTTACTTATTAGAATTTAAAACGCAACCAATTATACCTTCAACAAATGATAAAACCTACCAAAATCTATTCTAGCATTTCCTGAAACTGGTAATGATACAAAATAAAAATATTACAGTGAATTTGGTATTATCTTAGTAGTGGTGCTTCTTATAAATGCCTGAATTTTTTAGTAAATATGCACCAGTACACAAATTTTTTTAACAAAAATTATACACCTGCAGCCACACCATAGAACATTCTTCTGCAATGATTGAAATATTTTACATCTTACATTTCTACATGATACAACAAGAATTTGCACATTAAAATCACTGAAAACCATTAACTTAGGATTTGAAGGGTACTTTTATGAGTGAACTATGCACAACCTGGAGAAATGACATCTAGAAATACTACATTAGGTTTGGTTAGAGTAGATCAAACTTGGCTGGCTGAGGTTCATTTTGTACTTTTTAGTGCTTATTAAGATTTTTATGCCAACAAAACATCAGTTATGCAATGGGAAAATCAATTCCACACCAAATCTGGCACACTCCAGTCATAGCACTGCTCATTGAAATGACAAATATCTCCAAAATTAAGGGTTTAAAAATTACATTGACAAATTTATATCCCATAAGTGTAGCTAAACTGAAAAATTATTTAAAGCACATATAAAAATAAACCAGCAGAGTGTTGGTTGATTATAAATTAGTTATAGCCTCCCTATACCACAACAAAGATGTTCAAAGAGAGGAAGGATGAAGGTATCATTTAGTGTGGAGTTGAGGAAATGTATAATACATGCACAAAGGGTGTTCCTGCAAGGGATCCCTTGTGCATAGAAACAGTAAGACAAGAATGAAGGTTACGAAACACAATAAAAGTTGAAGAAGAAAGTCAGAGGTTCTGAAAAACAGCATAGCAGTCAATTGAAAAAAAGATGGTCTATAATAAAACAAAAAATATTTTATTTCAATAAAAAGACAGAGAAACTAACTCTTAGCTCAGGTCTTCACATTTTCCCATGGGAGTGCTAATACCTGTAGAGTAATTATATTATAAATTTTCCAATTTTATCTCCACAAGAAATCAAGATTGCAGAAATTAAAACTGCATTCAAAAATTTACCAAGCATAATATCAATATAGGAAAGCATGAATAGACCAAAAATTGCTAACCTAGTAACTTCACTGCAATACAACAGAAAACACTGAACTTGGAAAATTTGGAGAATAACTTATTGGGTGCCAGTATAGCATGATATCTACTGTGAATTTTCTGGTTTAGTATATCTACCATGGATTTTCTGGTATAGTATGAAATATCCCATAAATTAAAATCAATTACAGATGAAGATTATGTGGTAAAGGATAAATAAAACACGTATTCCTAATCTTATTCCCTATATACAACATTGTACCATAGATACCTTACAATTATTATTGAAAAAGAAATTCAGAACAAGAAATACATAGGATAAAAAGGGTTGTAGATAATAAAACTGATGGTAGATATACTATAATAATGGCACTACTTATTGGATTAAAACTTACCTGCCTCTGGCAAGAAAAGAAACAACTTTATAGCAACCTAACTTGCACTCTATCACAGTCCCCTTCTTTAATGTTTGGAAAGTTTTACACCCAGATGATGACATTTTCTTCACTTTGAAACCAACATGTGAAAATTTTTTCTTTGTTTGTTTCAAATCAGAAAATGTTATTTCCTTGCTACTTTCATCTAGAAAAAAAAATTATAATTATTCTTTCTAAACTTATTTTGGTGATATAGAAACTGATATACATAATGAAAGTATTCTGAAAATAAATCAATATTATACAAATGTCTGAAATCTTCTAGCAGAACAAATACAAGGAGCATAGCTCTATAGAACACATCATTTCTAACCATCACAGTGGAGATAGGTTATCATTTATTAGCACCTGCATTTGTCAGACATGGCACCAAGATGTTATATCCAACACATATTTTGTTACAGACCATATTATTTTAAGTTAGTTTAACCCTCAATAAATATAAAAAATGTGTTGAAGAGAGGAAGAAGGGAGGCATAACTAGGCATGGAATGAAGGGAATGGGAAATTTATGCACAAAGTGTGTCTCACATGCAATACCAAGAAACAGCTAGACTGAAAGAAGTTCATGAGGAGATAAAAGTTGAAAGAGAGATAAAGGTTGAAGAGGATAGAAGTGGAAAAAGATAAAAGTTGAAAAAGGAAGTAAAATGTGCTGGAAAAAAGACATCAGGAAACCAAAAAACAATGACCTGAATGAAAACTTATTCTACTGCAATAAAAGGAAGGCCTACCTCTAACTTTCAGCTTGAGAGCTCACATCTTCTTCCAGTAGAGCATATTGTCCTTTTATAGCAAATTTATCAGCAAAAAACTGACAAAAACACTTGGAGACAAGTACTGAATGAATGTGTGAAACTATCAAAGCATATTTTGGCCAACATATTGGAATCAAGACAAATCATGGGCATCAATGATACAGATTTTACAGGTGCAACTGAGGAAAGAAATCCATTCCACTCATACCAAGAAAACATTAATAATCTGATAAGAGATCTTGGTCTCATAATGAAAACTGAAAAATTTCTGACCTTAAGAATCAAGCAGTAGAATTTCTTGGACAAAAGTGTACGTGTTTGAAGGTATTGAACACATCACCGTTATTTTATTGCATATTTACACTCAAGACAACTTTACTCTTCCTAAAACATGACCCATCTATTTGAGGTAATTGGAATCCCCAGTAATATCAACAAGTGGTATCACTTATTGATTAAAAACTTATGCAGGAGCTTTAAAACAGTGCTTCTTCATAGCAGGTACACGTATCTCTTTTCCTTGCTGAATCAGGCTAGCTCTAAGAGGTGAATTAGTCTAGCTCTAAGAGGAATACAGTTGTGCTAAAGTACTGCCAGATACCTCGAAATATGAGCAGTATGGTTGGAGAGGATTGGAGATAGTGAAATGGTGACCTTCTTGACAAGTCTCTGGAGTGGCTCTACCAAGTTTCACAGTCTTTACTCTTGAGACAGCATGTACAGCACGACACACTACCACAAGCAAGACTGGCAACACAGGACCAGATTTAAAGGAGGGAAAAACAATGTCAAATGGGAATCAATGCTCAAGCCCAAAAATGTGCTCTTTTCTCCACTGAAGTCAAAATTGAACCTTAAAAAACTAAAGCAATTCATGAGAGCAAGTAACTGAAGAGTCTGCATTTTTTTATACATCTCCAAGATCCTTTTGAAAGCAATCCGCAGCAAATATAGAAACTATGACTTTCTTAGCACTAAAAAAATCATAAAGAAGGAGTTTCACCAAGAAGCTCACTACGATGGAGAAAGCAGCATAGAAAAGACTCATGGTTTTGATTCTTGTCTTTTTGAACAATCATTAAGGCCAAAAAAGTACGTGAAGCTTGTTGAGACCCTAGTGACCAACTACTACCACAAGATAGATTGCAGAATGTCTCTGAAGCTCATACTGATGAATTTAAGAATATGAGGCATACTGCAACAAACAAAGCAAGGGCTTCCACTAAGATAAATAAGGGCCATTCAGAAAGGAACGTTTCTGTCTGATGCGACGTCGTTAGGGACATGCCAACCACATGTATTTTTGTGTCTGAGTGCTCGGCATCTCAATTAGCGTCCAGCCATCATAATGGTAACATTTCTGCACTGAAGAACTGGCTAGCAACACAGCACTCTGACAATGATGAGAAGGTGCGGATGCGTATCACAGAGTATCTGATATTGCAGGCTGCAGAATTCTACGACGAAGGAATTTCAAAGCTTGTCTACCGCCATGATAAGTGCCTCAATTTGTTTGGTGACTATGTAGAAAAGTAGGATTTAAGTTGCTCTTTCAGCTATAAATAATAATTTTTTGTGTACTTGGTTTATTTTAAATCCAAAATGTTCAATACTTTCTGAATAGCCTTATCTTATCTGAATAGCCCTTATATAATAGTTATCAAGCAATGTATGATAAAAATACTCTACAAGTCAAAGTTTAAATTTACTGCTTTGTTCCTAAGGGAATGGGTAAATTTCTTTAACATCACTATTCTACATACAGAATCCAAGTTATAAATAAATTTCACTCATTTTTCTGCATTTGAGACAAAAGTAAATAGAAAATAACAGCTTGTACCCAAGGACAAACAATTGTGTCATTTCATGCAACTTCAATCATAAGAGCATTGCTGTAATGCCTAGCTTATCCACTAAATTCTCATGGGTATTAGATTATACAAATTCCCTGCTAAAAGTCAGTGTCACCTTTTCTACATATTTACTAGAAAATTCTCCATGGCATGAACTAGAATGAAATTGTATTCTTCATCAAACCCTGCTAAATAGCTCATACCAGAGTCAAATTCAACATATCTAATCACCCACTATTTTTCTCTTTACTGCTTAGAAACTATACATAATGATCCTTTTTTGCTCATACTGGTATTTCTGAAGGAAAAAACAGTAATTTATTTCTCAATTTTTGGTGCCTAAACATAATTTAATCGAAATAAACAAGTTTTCTTCTATGCACTTTCCGTCTGAAATGATTATATTACGAATTATAGAGGTAGGTTTAGTTTCGTCTTTGATGACGAATGCGCTGGAATAAACAGCTACTCGTCAATTTTTTAATTTTTATGGTCAATTAACCCGTTAATGGTTTGCTCAACAAAATTGTCGAGGTATTTTTAAGCCTAATAAAATATATGAAATTGCAGTTACTCAATGTTTTCTCTTGTTCTGGCGGCTAAATAGAATTGTTACGCGTCAGGTAGGTACAAAAAGTAGGCAATAGATGGCTCTGAGGTAGTGGCAAGCCTCAACGTCGATCAGCTTTTGATCCCTGTGTACGTGTTGCCAAACTTTCCTACTTTCCTAATTCAATATCAGGGTATAACTAGTAAATAATCTATGCCTATTATACATCAGATATTTAATTTGTTGTTGTAGACGTGTTTGAATACTTGTTTTGCAAATAATTATGCAATTATGACACAGTGTAAGGTACTTGAATATTGGTCCACGATTTTGTTGAGCTGCACATTCATGGTAAAAATTATGAGTCGAGAATCAGCTCAACAAAATTGTTGAACTTTGTTATTTATAGTGGTTTTTCATTATATTTAACCTTCACAGGCCCCAAAATGGATGTGTTAGGTTTTAATGGTACCATTAATAGATATCTGCAAGGCGTGGCTCCAAATTATGCTGACAATTCTGATGATGACATGGACACAGACAACGATGTTGCTGATCCTGATTTCATTCCCAACACAAGTGATGCTATAGCTGATGACATTGATGAAGGCAATGATACATGTGATAAAGGCTCTACTATATTGCATCCAAACAAAGGTAGCTCAAACTAACAGCTAGAAGGACCAAGTATCAAGGTTAATATCTCCAAATATATATATATACACACACATTTTACTAATAACAATAGTGAACACAATAATGACAATAAATTTTGGAAGCTTAGGCAGCTGTCTGAAATGCTTTGTGACCACTGTAAGAAGGTTGAGGGCATCCCATACCAGAGTGCAGATGAGAAAATGGTGCCTTACAAAGGCCCTAGGGCAGGAAAACTTTGCTAGTACATCAGAAATCAACCCAATAAGTTGGGCTTCAAGATCTTTTGTAGATCAAGCTGTAGTAAAATATTCATGATTTACTATTCAAGGAAAAGCACAAGGAGAAACAACATTTATCTATTCAAGGGAAAACATTATTTTCACAGAAAACTTGAAAGAAAATGAGAAAGACCTCTCGCTTGGTTAAAAGGTGTTGTTGATAATGACAAGTTCTGCCCTTGACCCTCAATCAGCTGTTGTTTTTGTGATAACTTTTTCACAACATTGTGTAAAATGTGATGTATTCTCGTACCTCAAAAATAAGCAAACTTGCTGCTTTGATTGTTACAAGAAGTGAACATGCACCAGGGCGGTGATTGCAAGTGACTCCAGTCGTATCTTCCAGTTACACTGAAACCCATCCAAAAACCTTTTTTTTATTTGATACAGAACAACCCAAAGATTTTTAGTTGATATGACCACAAAATGTTGATTTCCGGTATACCCGTCATTTTTTGTATTTCATAATTACTTGAGAAGGAAATAAGTTTGATACTTATGTTATTGTTTGTGAAAAATTTAATGATGTAATGAGTCTGTATACATATCTACCTTACTACCATAATGAGGCAGCTCGACAAAATTGTAGCTACCATAATGTGGCAGCTCAACAATATTGCTGAGACTCGTAACTCGAGAAATATGCTAGGCACGAAAAATTTTCTCAAACAAAAGTTGTTACTCTACTTAAAAACTAAAGGAATTTGTCATGAAAAAAATTTTTTTTACCTAAATTCTACATGTGACCATTAAAGGGTTAATGGTAATAGCATCAAAATAAACAACTTTTCTTCCATACCCTTTTTTCGTCAAATGAGTTTTTTAGGAGGTATAGCGGTAGGTTTGGTTTCGTCTTTGATGACGAGCGCGCTAGAAGCAAGATTCCATTGCAGTGTTGCCATACCACGCAATCAATAAATTTCTTTCCGCTTCAAACACTGGAGTTGCGGTGTCATTTACCGCTATAACTAATAAAATACTCATTTCAGATGGAAAGTGCATAGAAGAAAACTTGTTTAGGTAAATCTGAAGGATATGTCAGTTAACGATTTTCCACGTTTTGGTGCCTGAACCTAATTAATTGAATCAAAATAAACAAGTTTTCTTCTATGCACTTTCCGTCTCAAATGAGTATTTTACGATTTATAGCGGTAAGTTTAGTTTCGTCTTTGATGACGAATGCGCTCGAATAAACAGCTACTCATCAATTTTCAAATTTTTGTTGCTTGAATCATGGTAATAACATCGAAATAAACAACTTTTCCTCTATACACTTTTTTTGTCAAATGAGTATTTAACGAGGTTTAGCGGTAGGTTTGGTTTCGTCTATGACGACGATCGCGCTGGAAGCGAGTGCGCATTGCAGTCTTGCTGTCAGAAGTACTCCTTGAATTACTTGCCGCTTCAAATACTGGAGTTGCGGTAAGTCATTTACTGCTATAACTAATAAAATACTCATTTGAGACGAAAAGTGCATAGAAGAAAACTTGTTTATTTCGATCTAATTAACTATGCTAAGGCATCGAAATTTACAAAATCGATAACTGACATATCCTTCAGATTTACCCTTGTTTATCTTGATTCAATTAACTATGTTTAGGCATTGAAATTTACAAAATCAATTACTGTCATACCCTTCAGATTTACTTTTTTTCATTTTAATACTTTTGTATTTCATGATTATCTTGATATTGAAATATCAAATTGTTTAACTTGTGTAAAAAAATATCCATAGGGCATTTAAATCTACTTGATCAAAGTTTAATGATAGTGCTTTCACTGCTTTACATAAGTTGATTCTTTATTTAGCTATAAATTAGAAATACGAATAAAAAATAGCAACAGTAAGGAAAATAGTGAATCACAGCAAAATAAAAAGAACCCTTGCAAGCACACTCACACTTAACAATCTTCCATTATGTATTAGCACATATTTTGGAAGATAGTTGTGTATAAAAATATATTATTACGGTAAATCTGAAGGATATGTCAGTTATCAATTTTGTAAATTTTGTTGCCTAAGCACAGTTAATTAGATAAAATAAACAAGTTTTCTTCTATGCACTTTCCGTCTCAAATGAGTATTTTCTTAGTTATAGCGGTAAATGACTTACCGCAACTCCAGTGTTAGAAGCAGCAAGTAATTCAAGGAGCACGTTGGACAGCAACACTGCAATGCGCACTCGCTTCCAGCGCGATCGTCATCAAAGACGAAACCAAACCTGCCGCTATACCTTGTTAAATACTCTTTTGACAAAAAAGTGTATAGGCTAGTAGAAAAGTTGTTCATTTTGATGTTATTACCATATTCAAGCAACAAAAATTTAGAAATCAATGAGTAGCTGATTATTCAAGCGCATTCGTCATCAAAGACGAAACTAAACTCACCGCTATAAATCGTAAAATACTCATTTGAGACGGAAAGTGCATAGAAGAAAACTTGTTGGTAAATGTAAAGGACTTGACCATAATTGATATTCGAATTTTCGATGCCTTAATAATGTTAATCACATGAAAATAAACAAGTTTTCTTCAATGGACTTTCCGGCGGAAACGAGTATTTTAAAAGTTATGGCATTAAATGAGTTACCGTAACTCCAGTGTTTGAGGCGGGGAAAAATATACCGCGCGGTCCGACGTGAAAGTAAACAGGCGTTCCCGCGCGCCAACCAAGCCGACGAAGAGCAAACCCCCTATTACAAACGTAAAGAGGTTGGGTCGTGAGGGGTAGCAACAGTTCTTTTAGTGAAAATTATAAAACTAAAAGAACTGTGGCTACCCCTCACGACCCAACCTCTTTACGTTTGTAATAGGGTGATGCACAATGGAGTTCCGGTAACTCATTTAACGCCATAACTTTTAAAACTCATTTCCGCCGGAAAGTGCATTGAAGAAAACTTGTTTATTTTCATGTGATTAACATTATTAAGACATCGAAAATTCGAATATCAATTATGGTCAAGTCCTTTACATTTACCAACTTGTTTATTTTGATTCAATTAATTAGGTTCAGGCACCAAAAAGTGGAAAATCGATAACTGACATAGCCTTCAGATTTACCATTACATGTGAATAAACTAAATTTCACACATGATTGTCATTTCAGATATTTGACATTAGTACTCTCAACAATTTACACACACCTAATCGTTGAAGCACGCCTAACATACCTTATTCTTCTATTTCTTCAATATTTTTGTTATTTAATTTAAATCATGCAGAGAGTGTTTACCACATCTGTCTCCCATAAAACTAATTTGTTTCTCACCCGTAACTCCTTGCTCTGCTACTTCATGTTTTATCTTCCAATTCAATTTACCACTAACTTAGGCCTATCTGTTTACCTTTATCAGCGGAAGCAATACGCCAATAATTCATCAATTCTTTTATACTCTCATGTCCACCCTTACGCAGCAGCATAATGTAACATGTGCGACATCCATCTTGAAAGTTGAAAACTTTTAGACTTCATACCTTAGCAAACATGGTTAGCTAATATTTTGATTCACCCCCACATCGCTTCTAGATTGTTTAGGTTTTGAACCAATTGCAATCAGTCCTCTTTTTCTTGAGCAGTGCTTGCCAACTGAAAAAAATTTGGCTAATAAATTTGCATGTATTTCAAACATTCGGCACATTTATTGGCGAAATTATTTATTTAAAAAATAAATTAAAAACAAAAAACATAAATTTTTAACTTGAACATCTGAACAAAAAAAATTCATTCAAATTGTAGTTCCAGTTAATCCATTAATTTTCATAAAAATCATCCATAACATTGTTTGGATGATAATTTGTTTAGAATTACAAATAAAATTTACCATAAACAAATTAGCCAATGAAAATACTTTTTAATACTTGAATGATGTTGTGTTTGAGTTGTTTCCATCCTATTGAAAAGAAACTGTTTTTTAATCAATGTAGAGCAGACTAGACTTTGTCGAGGTACAAGGTGTTTTGCAGCAGACGGATGATAAAAACAACCTGAGACGACCCTAGTTCGGTACTCACGGGTTATGAACAAAATTGCAACCCGCCATGATCGTAACTAAACAATTTAAACAATTTATTCACCACAGGTGATGCAGAGGTAGAATGTTTCTTAAGTCTAGTACAATGGTCAAATTTGAGTATAGCTACCTGTGGGCCCGAACAAGTTCAGCGACTTCTAGGGCATCCTATCCATCACGTTATTCTAAGGTGTACAATAATGTATAACCTAGTTCACTTAACCTAGTTTCGCATTAGACTGATCATTGAGATAATTAACTTGATATTTTATGCTGTATTTTACAATATAGGTCAAAATCGGCTATATTTAACAGTATGTTCGATAAAACGATTCAAGAGCAGACTGAAAATCGGTTATGTTACCCAAGGCAAGTTACATTATTACATTATCATATGTTACATGTAGGAGGCAAGATTTGACATGGTGATCTTACACGACTAGTATTCTGATAGTAAGTCAGTGAGACTCAAGATGTCTTTTGAATAATTTGTACGAATTACATTTACGGATCTCCGCAGGTATAGAGTTCCAAGTTTTGGTTCCAACGAAGAGGATACTTTGTTGCGACCGGGCCCTTGAATAATAAAGAAGCATGAATTTACTTCTATTTCGGGTTAAATGGTCGTGATGACCAGTTTGCGCAGTCAATAATTGTTTCAGGCTATTGTCGCCATCATTTCTTAATGTTTTGTAAATGAAATTACAGATGGAGATTTTGTAGAGATCCGAAAGTTTAAGTATTAGTAAATTTTTGAAAGAATCATTTGTGTGAGCATTATATTCTAGGTTCTTTACCACTCTGACAGCTCTTTTCTGCAGAGTAAAAATTTTGTTGGTTTTATTTTTATTGGAGAAAAGGACTCTCTGAATGATATTGATAATTATAGGAGAAGACTGCTAGAAAAGGTTTAAGAGGAACTATTTTGCACACTGAACGCTCCCATCCCTCTTCTTACAGTTAGAAGCTGAAAAAAGTGTATGCAACTCGTTTTTTATCAAAAAGAAGGGAATGTTGGACACAGTGCTACTATAGAAACGTAAAATTTGTTGTATTTTACGCATTGCATTGCTCATATTCTAAAAAATGTGATTTAAAACAGCGAGTTTCAAAGTAGATGAACTCTTTCTTTGATTGATCTTAATTGTTTCTTACTGCAGGATCTCCAACAAACAATTTCATGGAAGCATGGCCGAACATTATTTTAAACGGCGAGGTTCCTTCTGTTCTCATGTTGGTTAGCCTTTAGCCATGTTGGTCATGTTGGTTAGCCTTTTCTAGGTGACCTAGAAAAATCAGTTCCTTCTTTCCCAGTACACATTTCGCCGGATTTACCAGCAAGTTGTGCGACGCTAGTCGTTTGCACAGCTCCCTTAGGTAATGCACATGCTCCTCAGGCGTCCCCGAAGCCACAAGCACATCGTCGAGGTAACAATAAAAAAACGGGAGGTCGGAAAGGACTTCAGTCATGTGACGCTGAAAGGTTTGCGGAGCATTTCGCAAGCCATATGGCATACGGAGATACTCGTACAAGCCAAACGGCGTACAGACAGCGGTCTTCTGAATAGAGCTTTCCTCCAATGGAATCTGGTGGAAAGCTCTCTTCAGGTCAATCGTGGAGAAGATTTTTGCACCGGCCAAATTTGCCGTGAAATCATGCAAGTGGGGAATGGGAAATCTATTGGGCACGGTTACGGCATTAAGCTGGCGGTAGTCGCCGCAAATGCGTAACTCGCCATTACTTTTGGGAACAAGCAGCGAAGGACTGGCCCAGGGACTTTACGAGATGGGAATTGTCCTATCTTCTATCATTTTAGCAAACTCAGCTTTTACCTCCAGCAAGCGGTCATGGGGAAGGCGCCTTACTTTCGCGTAAACAGGGGGGCCGCTCGTCGATATGTGATGCTGCGTTAGCGTGTTGTTTTTCAGAGTTACGTTAGGTTGGAAAAGTGAGGGGAAATCCAGCAGTACCCGTTGGTATGGGCATGTCCTGTCGAAATTAGGGGACACGCTTGACGCAATGTTCACCATATCGACGGCATTTAGGGGTCTTTGCACTCGGGTTTCGCTATCATACAAGCATCTGTTTCCCACGTCCACCACCAGTGCAAATTTCTGAAGGAAATCAGCACCAATGATGGGCGTGTCCACATCAGCCAATATGAAATCGAAGTTGAGTGTGCGCTTGAGATTGAGGGAACACGATAAGGTCTTTGTGCCGAAAAAATTATTGACGAAACGAACACTTATTCTGTTCTTTGCATGAAATTATCAGCATTTAATCACATCACTAGCACTGTTCAAAATCCGAAATGCAGGGCAACAATTCAAACCCAAGCCCCTACACTACATAACACAGGCCTTGGAAAACCTGCTTAGTGATAGATTACCTCGCTTAAAAATAGATAATTTTAGAACAATTTACTCAGACAACCCACCTAACAGAAATATCGCGAGGTTGTTTCAAACATAATCCCTTAGCCAAAAATAAGAAGAAAATCGTTTATTTCCAATAAAGATGATACAAAAGCTGTCATTGGTTTTCAAAACGTCTGAACATAAAGATCCTTCGTTTATAAACACACATTTTTTTTCCAAAAATGTGTGTTTATCAACGAAGGATCTTTATGTTCAGACGTTTTGAAAACCAATGACAGCTTTTGTATCATCTTTATTGGAAATAAACGATTTTTTTCTTATTTTTGGCTAAGGGATTATGTTTGAAACAACCTCGCGATATTTCTGTTAGGTGGGTAGTCTGAGTAAATTGTTCTAAAATTATCTATTTTTAAGCGAGGTAATCTATCACTAAGCAGGTTTTCCAAGGCCTGTGTTATGTAGTGTAGGGGCTTGGGTTTGAATTGTTGCCCTGCATTTCGGATTTTGAACAGTGCTAGTAATGTGATTAAATGCTGATAATTTCATGCAAAGAACAGAATAAGTGTTCGTTTCGTCAATAATTTTTTCGGCACAAAGACCTTATCGTGTTCCCTCAATCTCAAGCGCACACTCAACTTCGATTTCATATTGGCTGATGTGGACATGCCCATCATTGGTGCCTTCGTTGATAAACACACATGGGTATCGTAGCCAAGGCACTTTAGAATGAAACGCTTGATCATGCCACGGGTAAGAAAAAAGAAAAGAAAAGAAAAACAGTTTATTTCCAATAGAGATGGTACAAAAGTACCATCATTGGTTTTTAAAATATCTTAAAATTAATACACTTAGATGATACACACACACGAGTAATGAAAAGCTCGTGTCACTAGTCGAAAAGAAATGATTGAGGGCAATGAACTCCTAATCTAGCGTAATCTACATTTGATAATACATGTAATGATAATTATAAGAGATAACACAATTTCATGGACGTAAGCGACACTTTTCAAGTCTAACTTACCGCTGAGGCATCTATGATTTTTCCTACCCAGTGCAGAAACAACGTTAGTGTGGCTAAAATCATAAATACCTGCCAAAAAGGTAAGGTAAGACTGGGAGAGGTTTGTAACCGAGTTGTGCCCTTACCTGTCGCTCATCCTAGTCGCCTTGAGACGCTCCGGCTGAGCTAAAGTATTGTTAATGTGAGAAATATTCGTGATCAGTTGGTGAAATGAGAAATATAATGTGAGCTTTTCAGAATGTTAATATGAAAAATGCATAATCACCTAGTCAAAATGAGAAAAATAATACGATTTTTCCAGTTAAGTCATGAATAGGAGCATATATCTAGATAGTTTCAAAATAACCCTGTATGGGATACTTCGAAGTGTACCAGTCATCCACCACTGTCCTTTCCGGAAAGCACTACATATTACTTTTTTTTAATTTGCCAGTCATTCCATTTTATCTCAAACATGTGACGTTCATTTCAGGTTTAGGAGCCCCGAGATCATTATATTTCATGTATAAATAATATGGTTATTCACTTCCAGGTATTTTCCCACCAAATTACGCATTATGCTATCTTATCTTGTAGCCCATACACCCACCAGAGTGAGACATAAAGATAAGCAACAAAATTTCAGTGCTAGAAAAAATACTGAATTATTTTAGCTTTAGATCAGTGGTTCTAAACCTTGTTGGAGGTACTGAACCCCACAAGTTTCATAAATGCATTCATCGAACCCTTCGTAGTTGTAAAAATGAAACGTGTTCTGTTTTTTTCCAAATTCAAACATGTTTACATAACTATATGCTGTATTAGTGCACAAACTGTACCATGCCGAACCCAGGTTAAGAACCACTGCTCTTCATACATAGATACTTAGTCCATCACAGTTTGTGACAAAGATTCATGCTTATTCATTTTTGAATTATTTGAAAGTCTTGAAATGACACCACTATCTCAACTATAGAATAATTCACTTGGTCATCTTATAGCGGAATATTGCTTGTAACTGCATTACAGAACATCTATGAAGCGATTTACATGCAGTCTAACTTATTAAAGACAAACCAGTAATCTTATATTGCCCCTATCTCAACCTATTTTGAATAATTCACTTGGTTATGTGAAAGCGGAATATTGCCTGTAACTGCATTACAGAACATCTATGAAGCGATTTACATGCAGTCTAACTTCTTTGAGATAAACCAGTAATCGCTGATCCTCTTTGAGAAAAAGGAGTGGGTTCCAAACGCCCGCACGTAGCCTTGGAACTACGGCTCAAATGACAGTCCTGTAAGTCAGTACAGAACTTTTTAGGGCATGGCTATAATGACGTATTTTAAATCCAACTCACCATCTGTTTATATGTCCACTTTTTCGTGATTCAAACGGTTACCTACGATGGAAAATTTTCATCATGATTTACACTCCAGTTTTTATAACTTTTGTAGCTAGAACATGATAGAGCCAAGTTTCGAAGAAACTTTTAACGGCACGGCTATATTGACCTATTTTAAACACAAACTCACCGTCTGCGTATAAGCCCACTTTTTGTGCAATTCAAACGATTGCCTACGATGCAAAATTTTTATGATGAGTCACAGAAGCAATACAGTTATCATTACCCTACAGTTTTTATAATCTTTGTTCCCTACGATGGAAAATTGTTACCATGAGTCACAGAAGCCAACAGTATTCATCATCCTACAGTTTTATAACCTTTGTAGTAAGAGCATGATAGAGGTGAGTTTCTGAGAAGTGCTAGTATTCTTCAAAACGATCTAGGGAGGAAGGGTAACGTGTGCAGAAGGTGGCCAGTAGGCTCTGCCAAGGTGAACGGCCAGCTCTCGTCAACTCATGCTGTAGCGCCATGGCGGGTCCGACTAGTGCCACACTTGGCAAAATGTAACGCGGACGTGCAGCGGTGGACGTCTCAATATTGTCTTTTCTGAGCAATGATTAGCATTGGGTGTATGTATTTGTTTTGACGTGCGGCGATGGACTTCTGAAGATTGTTTTTTTCTGAGTAATCATTAATGTTGAGGGTATGGATTTGCTCTTCGAGCTTTTGGGATTTCCCACCGTGAGATTTAGCTTTAGAAGGCAACAGAACAGCAACGGTCGCTGCAAACCATGTTGCAAACCGACATGCTGGGCGCAGTGAGAAGAAGTCTTGACCTTTACCAGTTCGATCGTGATGTTCGCTCCGTCTCTGCCAGCTGGGCTGTCACGCCTCGGATTACACAATGATGCCTAAACAATTTCACAATACGGGCAATGATTGAAAATTTAACATCGCCCGTTGCTCTAAAATGCAGCAACGATAAATTATCACTCTGCCTGCGGCAGGTAAAAAACTGACGTTTAACATTAAACTCATATTTAATATAAATTGTTATAAGCTATGTTGAAAATAACAAACATTAGACTGGACCATCCCTTCAATCAGTTTTGATTAAGTATTTATGAGAATTGAGTTTGTGACTACTGGTCTGTCAACAGCATTATAAAAATTCCCTCCGTGTGCCACCGGTGGTTCACGTCGCAGTCAGTGTTAACTAAAGGGAAGTAGACGACAAGGATTCACAAAACAGTTCTGTGGAAATTTGCGTTGACGTAAGACAGGGGCAGGCAAGTTTTACCTTAGCCTCGCCTAGCCTGAAGTGCAAGGTTACAAGCAAGTACGTCCACTCCACCTCATCTATATTATTTGATTGCATCTTTGTAGCGCTCGGGTGTAACAAAAAAATCCCTCTGACTGGTGCTTTGATTCTGACATTTTTAGAATATTTTACCGTTTTTTTTTCAATGAACACGAACACGAAATTGACTTGACGCAACTAATTTTCCGGTGTCCTATAAACCTGCACTGGTATCCCAAAATTTTGTGTTTATTTCTTAACATTTTTCGATAACAGCAGTTTGAGCCATTGAAGCAATGGAGCGCATTGCTTTATTTAAGGCATTTTAAAAACCACTGTTGATTTTTGTATCGAATTTAATTTAAATCATTCTTTCTTTCTTCTTTGCGTGCCGTATATAAAAAGGTTACCAATTTTTTTTACTACATACCGATGTCTGTTGACGTCATTGTTCATGTTTGTATGAAGAAATGTTCATTTTTGCTCGCTTCTAAACTGTAATCATATAGAAATAGATTAAGAAGGATTAAACTAACATCTAATTTAATAGAAATACAGAATTATTTCAAACAACAGCAAACAATTGCTTATAGCTCCAACACAAAGTAATTAATGCACACATTTTCCTGACCTTGACCCTTCAAAAGTCAGCATTTTTGCCCTCATATCACCGTTATCACAACCACCGTCACTCTACTGGCTCTGGCATCAGGTTGTCACCCACATCGTAGTAAGGAAGGAAGAAACTGCCACTAGACGGTGAACTCCAAATGAGCTTTTAGGGGAATTTTATTACCCAATTTTGATATCCAAAGGCTATTGAAAAAGAATCTTTGTGGCGTTAAAGGGTTCAAATGCATAAATATATTAAATTCTACATATGAGGAAAGCTGTGTACATTGGGGGTAGAAGTTTCGCTTTGATCTATGCTTTGTAGAATATCAAAGCAGAGCCTTCTTAAGTTTTCAATATGGTAAAAAATACTGGAAAAATTCAACTTAGATAAAGAATAGTTACCATAATGCTCTTTTTCTAACACACAATCATATTTGTATAATGTCTTTTTAGGGGTCAAAAAAAAGAATGCATCTACATCAGACGTATAAATGGCAGAGTATACACATTTTCATTTTATGTGCAAACACGCAAAACGACAGTTAAAGGACAACCATGGAGTTAAATATGAAAATGCCAAATATATGTACGACAACACCCGTCACCTGAGCGCTGGAAGCACCCAAACGTACGACAGTGAGGTGCTCACTGTGATCTTCAAGGTTCGGCGACCGCCGCCTTCACTGGATAGTGAGACGGTCACTCCAGCAGAAATTTGAGTCAGTTCGTTGCTGCTGCTCGTGTTGAATGGTAAAGCGGCAGTGCCAGGAATATGTGCAACATGGGCTTAATGTAGAATCTCAGACATTATCTAAGGAAAAATGATTCAGTAAAGCGCCTACCTGTACGAACACCGAATAGTTTCTAAGGAGGGGAGCTACTGTGGCTCACTTATAAAGGGTGACATTTTCTCAAGTTTAATTGCCGTCCGTAATTATTTCGTTTTCCTGCTACACGTCACGTCTCACACGATCAGGTAACTTGTCACTGCAAAGCCACAAATAGAAATGGCACTATGTTGCTGCTGTTCTTACACAAAAAATATTTCCGACAATGCAGGTGGATCGAGACGACAAAACGTGACTGTGGTCTGCTGAAAATTTGCTCCTGTGTTCACTTTCCACAAAATATATAACTCACCTGTTGCAAGATCAAGAGCTACTTTGTAATTATGTTCACAGAAGAAAAATTTCCATAACTATGCTTACATTTGGAAGATATTAGACACATGTGTAGTTTTTTATGGCAGCAACTGCGTGCAAACAGTTTCCGTGTTGTTTTTAAAAAGGGGAGAAAAGAACCGTACGGCTGCAACGAATCTTTCTATTTATTAAAAAAAAGATTAGTGAAACGTTGAACAATACCGTGTGTGTTTACATACTAATTTAAGTTTATAATACACTCGAGGAAATTAATGGTTAAACAATTTAAACAATTAACACAATTTAAAGAATTGATAAAATTTATTGACCACAAGTGATACAGCAGTAGATTGTCTCGTGTCTAGTACCTTTCAACCTTTGAATCGAAAGCAAAGGGAAGCTGCACTTTTACCTAGTACGCTGCTCATTCTTGGCGTGGGCCAACCTTACGAGGAACGGTGCCACAATCCTAAAAAGGCTCACCTGCAAGAACGTCGGGTAAATGAAAGTGTTTGTGAAGAATATGATTCACCTTTGACGACGGCAGACTGTTTTTAGTTCTGATGCAGAAAACGGTATTTCTTAAACCGCGTTATGATGAGAGTCGTTAAATTCTTGGCGTTAATTGTTTGTCAGTTCCATCACGGGTCCCCTATGTATTCAAAAACAGATATTTCGCTCTTCTGAAATCATATTCCTGTAAATGTTCAGACGTTAATGCTTTTAAAACTAGTTTGGGGAGTTGAGTGGTGAATTATTAATAAGGAAACACTCCATTAGATCCTGAAAATCTTATATGTAATAAGATAACAGAATATTTGCATTGCCCTCGTGCCTTATGACTTCACGACAATTATATGAGTAAGTGGTAAGATTTAATTCAGTTCAAGATCGAAGAATGATGAACCCTTGCATCATTTCTTCGCTTTTTAATTATTTCCTCACATTCATAAGCCAGACAAGTCATTCATGCAAGCTGAACTTATATCAAAGCTTCCTCATTAATCACACGCTTCACATAAATCTATATCCGAAATATTTTTTCAACCAACGCTCACCAGCGCTGAAAGTATCAACTTTTTCGAAAAATACAGAAAAAACGGTTTTTCATTCATCTCTCTGTTTTCAAACCAGAGCATTTGGACTAGCGCGGGGGCACATTGGAGACAAAAGATTGCTTTGACTCTCGTTGCCTCACCAAAGAGTAAGAATTTTTACAACAATGGCGCGATTTAACGTATTGACTACGGTTGCTACGGTCGGTTTGGTTAGGCTGGCAGTCGCAGCATTAAAAAAGCGTCTTTATTGCTCGATTATATTTCTATCCTTTCTAAAAAGCGTGCAGAATATAGTTGAAAGGTTTAATTTCAACTTGTACACCACATATTATTTCAAACAAAGATAGTTTACACTTTGACTACGATGTGAGCCACCGGTGAGACACGGAGGGAATTTTCATAGAGTTGCTGATCGACTAGTAGTCACAAACACAATATCCATAAATACGTAATGGAAACTAAATGCAGGCACGATCCAATTAATGTTTGCTATTTTTAACATTACGTACTATAATTGAATATTAAATTTCAGTTTTACCGGTCGCTGCCAAAGAGTTAAATGGTTAAAATGTTATTCATTTGAACAATATGTCGCGAATGAACAATTTACGGGTCTTTTCCAGATAAGCCCCGCCGCTAATGTAACACATAAGTTCACCCACTTGTAACTTTCGAAATAATGCACCTATCGACTTCAAAATGTAATTGATTTGAAAGATTAAAACATTCTTTCGTTTGAGAGTAATTTAAAGTCGATAGGTGAATTACTTCGAAAGTTACAAGTGAGTGAACTTATGTGCTGCATTAGTGGCGCATCTGGAAAAGATCCCAATTTACCTTATAGTATTTACCAATAATAATGTACCAGTACGTAGTCAACGTGTTAAAAAACGACTTCTAGTATCTGATTTGGAGCAGGCACCCGCCAAGGCTAGCCTTTCTTGCGCAATTTCAGACCTCGGTCGCCGTTAAATTTTTTTTTGCGTGATCTCCTTAGCCGTCTTCTCTGCAAGCTAGACAAGCAAGAAAAAAGCCAGGCACTGACTGGCTCTAATTTTTGCCTTACGATCACCTCTACCAATAGTAGATTTTTTTTTAAAGCGTTCAAAGGCTAAACACTCAAAAAAGGTGGATTTGTTTTGTTTTACTTCTAAAAATATGATGGTAAAGAAACTAGGTCGTAAATTCTATTGGAAAAGGGGCTGATTTATTTTCTTAGGCGTTCAAAGACTGAACGCTCAAAAAAGGAGGATTTGTTTTGGTTTACTCCTAGAAATATGAAGTGTGTAAAGAAACTGGGTTGTAAATTCTTTTAAAAATAGAAGCTAGTTTATTTTCTAGGTAGGATTTGAGAGTTTTTTTTAGTTCATTCTGAGAGCTTGAAGGCAAATTTTGAGTCTCTTTGAACGTTTGGAAATCCCGGACACTCCAGCAGAAAAACACAGACCTGTCCCTGTGGCTTATCTTTACATACTACCGCACATTTCGCATGCTGTTGGTATGAGAAAGAAAGAAAGAAAGAAATAAAGAAAGAAAGAAAGAAAGAAAAACAATTTATTTCCAATACAGATGATACAAAAAACACATCATTGACATATCATTGGTTTTTAAAATATCGTGAAGTAAGGATCCTTAGTTGATGCGCACACATGGATATCGTAATATGTACCCATGTCACTAATTGAAACAAATGATATAGGGCAATGTTTTCCTATTGATCTTAACCCTTCTAATTTCACCATTTTTGTACTCGTGTTGCCGTTACCACAACCACCGTCATTAGACTGGTACTACCATCAGGTTGTCTCCGATACCAAAATGAGAAAGAAACTGCCACTCGCCAGTGAACTTCAAAGACCACACTAGGGAACAAATTTAGCTATAAATACAAAATATTTAGGTTGCTTTTGAAAAAGGACCGTATATATAGTCCTCTGGGACGTTGAAGGGTTGAGTCTAGGTTTGTCCCTGAAGTCATCGAAGTAACGCGTCAGGGATTCAACACGTCTTATCAACAACGTCAAGGTACAGACTCTCTACGAATCTTAATCTACAACATTTTAGAAACGAAAAATGCTCTTTATTCAGTTTTGCAGTGCTATACGGTTCGAGTGCAAAATGAGCTCGGGTGTATTTTGCACTTTTAAGGCAAAGATGTAGACAGACAGTGGGTATGGAGATATTTTATGCTGTTAATGTAGAGAATCTAAAAAGAGATTTTGTACTTAATTTGCATCTTGTCTGACGGTTATGAAGGTCAGTTGAAAGAAGAGTGCAAAAGTTTTTGAATCATTTTTTCAAAGATCCTGGAAATTTTTAATGTGGTTGAAAGTTCTTAAATTCTTGTATATGATGTGTGATGGTCCTTATTTATGTCCGCAATTGAATGCACGTAAAACTTCCCATTCAAGGAAATCAAGTTCAGATATTATATGAATTCAAAGAAATCACTTGAAATAAATTTCAGAAATGGAGGCGACGATACAGCCGAACTTAGAACTTTGTTACAGAAACTAGCGTTCAAATATTATGCGACATACAAATGTTTTTCTTTCTTCGTTTGATTCTTTATTGATCCACGTCAGTAAAATGGACAAATAACTTCGAATGATAAAATGCCAAAAATTTCTTCTAAGGACTTAATCATTAATGAAAATCGATTTATTTTGAATTTTTCTACCTTTGGTTGAAATTTGTCCGCACACAAAAAAGCTCCCTATAACTGTTCTGTAACCGGAGAACTATCATAGCTGCTCCTTCATGACAACCCTGACCTAGCCAGCATTCTCTTTCCTGGGAAGCGTCTCATACTCAGTACCTGAATGAGTTCGTAAATTGTTTTATTACATTGCTTTTTCGGTGATTGAGGTTTTGCGGCATTCAAAATAAATAGTGGAGTAGTATCCCTCGATTTTCAGTGCTTGAATGTGTTCGTAAATTGTTTTATTTTTATTGCTTTTTCGGTGATTGAGCTTTTGCGACACTCGAAAAGAATGACGGAGTTATATCCTCTATGTTGAATCATTATGTTGTGGGTTGTATGATATTGTGGGCCGTTGATTGACGTTAATGACTTTTGTTGAATGACTGATTAATTGATTTACGTTAATGTCTAATGATTATTTACTAATTTATTGATAGTCGTTATTTATAAATTCTGACTGATATAGTGATTCATGTTATTGACATCCATGAATATTGACTGAATTGTTGATTGACGTGACTTATAAAAACTGACAGATTTATTAATTTTTGTCATTGACTTATGAGTGTTAACTTGCTAATTGGTTGACGTGACGTGATTATAAACTTACTATGTCCCGTACGTCATTGGAGAAAATAATTGAAGGAACAACTTCACACTATTTGCAGCTTTAATTAGCTATTTCACAAACAACCTTAATTAATAACTCATTTATGATTGTTTTACCTAGAAGTTTCTGTTGGAAAGTTTGTTCCCTCTCAGTTAGCAGGACGCCAGTTAACACAGCCCCTCAACTGTAACTGTCACTGAACTGCGCTTGTTCGCGCCCCCCGATCCACAGTTAGATAATGTCAAACTGTCGCGCAAAAACTGCTCATGGAAGCTGTCTGCCGCTGCAGTTTCTAAAGCGAGCAAAAACTGCAATAGCTGTTCTTCAAGTTCACCACAATGGTCGCCCATTGATGGAAAAACCTCGAGCAGACCTTGGTACTGGGATGTGTCGTTTGCGAGTACTATACATGTACGGTAGAGAAGAATACGCATCTCATGGCAGGTTGGGTAGAGTAGCATATACCTCACTATGTTGGGTGCAGTGTAGGTGTTCTGGGAGAGTTTTATTCCCGGGTGAGAGCGGTACTCTCGAGTGAGAGTTATTCTTGAGTAAGAGTGTTATTCCAGTGGGAGAGGGTTATTCTAGAGGGAGTGTTGCTTATCTGAGTGTATTATTCTCGAGTAAGAGAGTTATTCTAGAGGGAGTGTTTTTTATATGAGAGTGTTATTCTCGAGTGAGAGTGTTACTCTCGAGTGAGTGTTATTCTCGAGTGAGTGTTGCTATCGAGTGAGAGTATTGCTCTCGAGTGAGAGTATTGCTCTCGAGTGAGAGTATTGCTCTCGAGTGAGAGTATTGCTCTCGAGTGAGAGTATTGCTGTCGAGTAGGAGATTTTGAGTGAATCCAGGGCGAGTTATAACGAATCACATTTGAGATGAAACTTGGATGAATCGTTTGCTTCTTTTGTAACCTTGTTAGCAATAATTTACACACGCTAATAATTTTTCACAGACTCTATGAAAATTATGCAAATGAATCAATTTGATCAAATTTGGCCAATTATTTAATCAATTAATTCGACCCACCAAACTTACGTCAGATGGACCTCTTCGATCCAGCAGATGAGAAAAGGGGGATTTCAGCGAATTCTATTTGCTGCTATTGGGACACCAATAAACAGTTATTAACCTAGGCTTTCTTCCCAGTCTAACTTTTTCGCCACCTGCATACATGTTTTTCGCCGCCTAAGCGACTAAATCTCTTAGGTGGCGAAAAACATACATGCAGGCTTCGAAAAAGTTAGACTGGGTTTGGTGGGTGTGTGTGGACGTACAACTTGGATTATAAGAATAGGGGAAATATCCTTTAAGGAAAGCAATGCAATAAATTACGCGCTAAGTAGTTTCAGCTTCGCAAAAAAAATGAAACGATTCAATATGGCATTTCAGAGTGTAGTGAGTATTCAGAGTATTTCACTTTAAAGGAGATGCTTTTCAGTTTTCTCGCTTCTTAGTTCTTAAGTTTCTTGTACGAATGTCCACGACCAATCTTACTTGTTTTCGCTGTCTGGACTGCTTGGCAGAATTGTGAACACCTAAGTCAGGAATATTTAATTAAATATCCAGGCAGGCTGGAAGGAAAATGAATTTCTGACGAATATTTGATGGTATATCAAAGTTGAGTGAATCTCAATTGAATGTTTGATGAAACATCCTGCATGAGTGGGCGCAAAGGGAATATCTGACGAATGCTTGATGAAATATCTTGGCTGATCGTGAAAAATTAAATATTCATTTAATATTTAATGAAATATCCTCGCTAATTGTGAACAAAATAAATATTTAATGAATATTTTATGAAATATGCACGCTAATTGCGAACAAAATAATTATTTTACGAATATTTGTTGAAATATCCTCGCTGAGTGCGTACAAAAACAATATTTGTGGAGTATTTTGATCAAATATCTTAGATTATTGTGCACAAAATAAATATCTACGGAATATTTATTGAATATTTAATGAAATATCCATGCAGCGCGTAAGCAGAACAGGTCCAGCGATGTGCCAGCCTCGTGGACTTCACAATTTGCTGAAAAGAGCTCGAAAAAATGGCCATGAAAGCCTACTTTTGTGACGAACACGTTTGGCCTCCGCTGAGTACAATACATGTGCGTTGACCCACATGTGTGCGTGTGCCTGGACAGGCCCACGTGTGTGCGTGTGCCTGGGCAGGCCCATATGTGTGCGTGTGCTTGGACAGGCCCACATGTGTGCGTGTGCCTGGACAGGCCCACATGTGTGCGTGTGCCTGGACAGGCCCACATGTGTACGTGTGCCTGGACAGGCCCACATGTGTGAGTGTGCCTGAACAGGCCCAGGTGTGTGCGTGCGCCTGGACAGGCCCACATGTGTGCGAGTGCTTGGGTACACATACACATCGAAGGTTGGGTCTATGGCACTGGGCCAGGCGGTCCCAACCCTTTTTTTGCCCCGCACCCCAGAAGAAATTCCAATCGAGCCTCGCATCCCTGGAATAAAAATGCTAACGTATAGCCAATATCTTATTATATACCCAGAATTTTATCACACCCACTGGAAAATCGCGTCACAACCCCAGGGGCGCGCGAGCACCCCAGGTTCAGAACCACTCTACTACTATATGTGCAAGCTCGTTCAAAAGTACACTTAAATAATACTTACGTGGACATCGGATCATCATAAGTGTGCATGGATTTCTTTTCCGAAAATTTAATTAATTAGAATGCTGGTTGTATAGTGAGAATTGGAATTTTCTGTCGCTCTTTTTTTTCGGGTTGAAAATGGTTAACGGGGATGATATATGACATGGAGTTCTTGAATTCATTATTATTTTTTTGGAAGATGAGTTTGTTAATGAAATAAAGCATAATTGAGCATTTGATTTTTGAAATTTATAGCAATTACCTGAGTGAAGTTAGACAATTTCGAGATTATTGCGCCTAAAAATGAAATTTAATTTTATTTACCCTGAATAATTCATCTCGTATGATATTTTGTAGCATTTAGAATGTCCTTCTTGCAGCATCGGTGACTGCACGCGCTAATCTGTGTCCTGCTCGCCTGCTTGCTGCCCTTTCGATACCCCTTCAGAATTTCAAGTAAAATTCTTCGATACGACACAACGTCACAAAGCTTCTAAGTTCTTTTCATGACCATTTTCTGGTAGAGAAAAGTTTCCAGAAACCACAAGATTTACTTATAAATAAACCATTTCTAATTTATGTTTGCGATTACGGTATGTTATCTTTTTGAGAATTACCAATTATGTGGCATATATTTTATACTATTTATATGAAGTATTTAAATAATTACATTATAAAGCATAATTCTGTGTAATCTTCAGAATAGAGATATCGCACACAGGTATCACGTTTATTAGAGTTTACGAACTTAAAAAGAAATTCAAATATTTAAAAATTCTGTACGAAAAAAATAACATCCAGATGCGATTCCAGTGGCGTTTGTTTGAATTGTTTAAAACAAAATTGTTCGAATTATTAAAAAATTCTTTAAGTTGCTCAAAAATTGTTCAAATTATTTAAAAATAGCTTAAATATTTAAAAATTGTTTCAAATGTTTATAAGTTGTTTAAATTGTTTAAAAATTGTATAAAGTTTTCAATAATTATTTAAATTGTTACCGTGGTTCACCGTTTTAATGGTTCAAAAATTGTTTAAATCGTTCAAAAATTGTTTAAATTGTTTAAAAATAATTTAAATTGTTCAAAAAATGTGAAAATTGTTTAAAAGTAGTTAAAATTGTTCAAATATTGTGTAAATCGTTCAAAAATTGTTTAAATTGTCCAAAAATGTTCGTACCCTCACAGTTCACCTACTAAGATCAAGGCGCCAGCTTCAATAGATAGAACTGCATTTCTACGAAACAATGAATGTTTTTTATTAGAAGTTAGTGCAGAATGTAGGAGTGTATGTTGAGGTGTGCGAGCTGGTGATGAGGGAGCGAAGCGTGCGGCAGTCGAGGGTCACACTCAGACCACTTTCACCATCGCGCTACGGTCTGGTGATGGTGGTGGTGGTGGTGGTGGTAGTGTTGTTGGTGGTGGGGGTGATGGTGGTGGTGAACAAGAGTGATGGTGGTGGTGATACAAGTGATGGTGGTGGTGGTGATGGTGGTAGTGTTGGTGATGGAGGTAATGGTAATGATGACGAGAATGATGGTGATGATGATGGTGGCGACGAGAGTGATGGTGGTTGCCCAGATGGCGGTTGGTGCGAGCTAATAGCACAAGACGGGTAAGACAACGACTACAAACCGCAATTAAAACGACTCTGAAAACAACTTATTTCTGGCTATGTAATTCAACTGAAAATCACTTATTACTATAAACATAATTGAATTTTTATATACATAATAGAAAGTGACCTCACGTGCTTAAATTTCTGTATTTGTGCATTTTTTCGAATCTTTGGCGTTCGGAAACAATAATTTTATAATGAATTATAATAATTATATAATAAAACAATAATTATATGGTCGTGGTCTTGATACGTTGTAACTGTAACAGTTGCGTGTTGCAAGTTGTTTGTTGCTGTAACAGTTGTACGTTGCAATAGTTATATGTTGTAACAGTGATATGTTGTAATAGTTGAATGTTGTAATAGTTGAATGTT
This sequence comes from Morinoia aosen, assembly GCA_030386875.1. NCBI lineage: Eukaryota > Metazoa > Arthropoda > Malacostraca > Amphipoda > Talitridae > Morinoia > Morinoia aosen. The sequence goes on from CM059571.1 coordinate 3,076,569, forward strand.
GTAATAGTTGAATGTTGTGATAGTTGAATGTTGTAATAGTTGAATGTTGTAATAGTTGAATGTAGTAATAGTTGAATGTTGTGATAGTTGAATGTTGTAATAGTTGAATGTTGTGATAGTTGAATGTTGTAATAGTTGAATGTTGTGATAGTTGAATGTTGTAATAGTTGAATGTTGTGATAGTTGAATGTTGTAATAGTTGAATGTTGTGATAGTTGAATGTTGTAATAGTTGAATGTTGTAATAGTTGAATGTTGTGATAGTTGAATGTTGTAATAGTTGAATGTTGTAATAGTTGAATGTTGTAATAGTTGAATGTTGTAATAGTTGAATGTTGTAATAGTTGAATGTTGTAATAGTTGAATGTTGTGATAGTTGAATGTTGTAATAGTTGAATGTTGTAATAGTAGTACGCAGCTCTCAGGTGCTGCTTCATACATCATTGAGTCGAGTAACACTAAACAAGTTAAGTCTGCTATCGTATTTGAAATAGGAGGTATAGACACTTGACCCTGATAAAGCAACCGTGTTAATAAAAACATACGTACCAGCGCTGCGTTATCTGACACTCTATGCTGTGTAGTGTTCAATCGCAAGCACGCGATTAATTTCAGTTCTGCATTGCATGTCTAATTAGTTGTTAAGTTCACAGACGACACTGTATTTATTGAAGCATTTTCATCACTATTTTTTATCCGTGTGATTCATTGAGTGATTCCATTTTTTTTGTGAATACTTCGCATATTAAATCTGGATTGTTTTAGTCTCTCGAGTCCTTGATTGGTTCTTCACTTTTCAATACGCACTCCCAAAATTGAACAGCGTCAACCGAATTTTATAATTTTTCCTAATGGATCGTTTTTTCTGGTGGGGGAGTGAACACGATTTCAAGGTGTGATGAGAAACTATGCTTTGGGTACACCGTGCCAGGTGGAGGGGGTCGTTTCAAGTGGAGGTGATCGTAAAAATAATTGTGTCAGTTATCCTCTCATTAGACGAGAGTCAAAGGCAGCAGTTCAGTGAAGGCAAATCAGTTAATCATTATAATAAAATCTCCTAAGTTCCGTTCAACAGGTAAAGTTTGTTCCTACGTCTCTATTGTCCCTCTTGTTTGTCCCTACGTCTCGAGTAGATCCTGTTACATGAACGAGACACAGAGCTCTCGTTGCAAAAATATTCCATAAAATGCACATATTTGTTGCGTTGCTGCTGTTTGAAATTACGTTCAGATCGACTGACTCTAAAAAGGGAAAGAATTTCAGAGATCGTTCGCACCGTGGTCTGAAGGTGCGTAACCTGCGTGAACAAAAGACCCACGTGTTCGAATATCCGCTTCTCCTAAGACCCACGTTTCGGAGATCTAAGTATCGAGTATCCACTTGTCGGAAGACCCACGTGTTCGAAGACCCATTAGTCGGAGATCCACGTGTCCAAAGACCCACGTGTTCGAAGACCCAAGCGCTTTAAGATCCACGTGTCAGAGATCCAAGTATAAAGGATCCACATGTTGAGGCCGGACATGATCCCTCAAGTGACGGACCAAAGGAGATCAGGACACAGAACACAACGCCCCATTTGTACACGGGGGTGCTGGTGTCTGAGTGAAGGGTGGTTTTAGGGTCATGACCGAGTGCGTCACTGCTTCCAGAATTACTCCCGGGGCGCGTGAAGAGAATTACTTGACACACTTCACCGTTATGATTGTATGTACATGTACCTGTAACCTTGTAACTTCACTTCAAACGTGGTGAAAGTTGTACTTTCATTTTTGGCACTCTTTGTTCTTTCATTTTTTACGATCTTTGTTCCTTCATTTTTTGACACTCTTTATTCCTTCATTTGTGGCATTCTTTATTCTTTCATTTTTGGCGCTCTTTGTTCGTTTATTTTTGGCGATCTTTCTGTAGGTAAACTCGAGCAGTAGTTCAGCTTGCAAGAAACCGGGAAGGTCAAAAAGTTGTTCTTTCATTTTTGACACTCTTTCTGAATGTAAAAAAATTAGATTGCGAGAAATCGGGAAGGTTATAAGTCATAAAATGCAGCGCTAACACACCCTGCTCTCAAACTAACACGTAAGTCAGGCTGAACTTGATCCTAGTTTTCAAAATGACGACAAAATCCCAAGTAAAAGAATCCCATTTTGATTTGCACATGCTTTTCTTGCTGGAGAACACTGCCATAAAATGCTCACTTATTGTTGTTTATTATCAGCAAAAACAAAGTTGAGAGGTGGAGCTGTCAACAAGGTAGAGATCCCAGAGAGTGAGTGACGGAAATCCAACATATTTTTGCGTTTACAACCCATCAGAGCTGTGTCGTATTAGGAATGTGAAAGGATAGGCAGGCCACGTATCATACAGTCAATGGAACCGAAAACTTCCGATCTTATTTGTGTTGAACCTAATTTGAAATTTATTCAATTGAAATTATATCAAATTTTATAATATCAAAGATACTATGAAACATCAAAAATTCTATATAATATCAAAAATAATAAGTAATATCAAAAACATTAAATAATATCAAAAATATTATATGATATAAGAAAACATTTATTATAATTATTATCTATGTTGTAAATAATAAATACCGAATAACCAAACCGGTGACCGGAACCCATCTTAGATATTCGGGTGTGTTTGTCATCGAGATGTGCATTCAACAACAGAAGGGGAGAAAATATGTACATCAGGTGCAGGAAGTACGCATACTTTTTACGTAGACGAAAGGATATTCACTTTTGGATAACAAGGAGCGCAAACAATGCGAGTCGGCCGCTGTTTTGCGACATTCTTTCTGCAGGAAACGTTGGTCTGAACTTTCTGCAATGTTGTAAACATCCTTTTGTTTCTAAATCAAACATCTATGTCAACATGAAAAGCTCCTTTGCTGCTGTTCGTCAGGCGGATGATTTTTTTTAAAAACTTTGTTAAAAGTATTCTAAAAATTGACGGCGAATTCATTTCACCTTAAAGTGACTGGTTTTGAAGCATTTTTGCTGCGTACGAAAGATTTCTTTCCCGATGTACGCCAAGTGATGAAGAAATAACACGTTAATATGAAAATCTGAAGAGATTTAACTAACCACAGAAGATAGTAAAAACAAAGGGACTCAACGTAACATTAAAAAATATTAAAAGATGCAATAACAGAAGATGGTAAAAGTTATTGCTATCGAATAAATGTAAGCAATAAAAGTCATTTTTATTGAATAAATATTAGCAAAGAGTGATTGCTATTGAATAAATAATAACAATGAAGTTATATATTGCTATATTGAAAACGGCCACAGAGTCGTATTTCTGATCTGTTTGTCATTAGCAGTTTGAGATGTTGGTCGAAATTGACGATGATCAATGCAACAAACGTTGATGTTATTGTTGCAACAAATTAATGCTGATTAATTTTCCGACAGATAGCGATGACGCGGCTTCTAAGTGCGTCCAACTCGCCCTGGAGGAGCAGGATAGCGACAGGTGCGTACTGCCTTGTCTGCAGCGGGTCATGTTCGTCTTTTCCTGGAGAAAATACTTCAGTTTGTATTCTTTTTTAATTAGAATTTGAGGGCAAAGAGTATTTAGTACTTAATTTTCTTGGAAAAATACTTCAGTTTGTTATATTTTTTAATTAGAGTTTGAGGGCCAAGAGCGTTCAGTATTTGATTTTCTTGGAGAAAATACTTCAGTTTGTATTATTTTTCAATTATAGTTTGAGGGCAAAAAGTGTTCAGTATTTAATTTTCTAGACTGGTGGTGAGTGGGATTCATGGTTAATTTTTTCTGAAAAAAAATTTGTGTAGAGAAAACAATTCAGTTTGTTCTTTCCAAATAAAATTCAACCACTAAGAGTATTCGCTATTAAATGTTCTTGACAGGGGCTGAGAGTTTGTCCGTGACTGGTGGTGTATGTTTACATTTTTTTTGCAAAAAATAGTTTTTTTTCGCAAATTTTTTTTTTAATTTTTACTCTGATATGTCATTTTTGTCACTGGACTTGCTTTTTGTGAAACTTATATTGAATTAAATATTATTGGCGATCCTTCACCTGGAAATACTTTATTCGCACTAATTTCCCTTCCGATTTTTGAGCTGCTTCTTTAATATCGCTGCATAACGCTTATGTTTCGCTGGCAAAAGTCACCAGATGTTGACTTTGGGCTTCATTTTTGTGAAAATGTACGAGTACATTATGCCTCCTGGTGAAAGTAACTATCGTTAAAATAACAATTTTTCGCTCGCCAGCACCACCAGATGTCGGCTTTACTATTGATTTTTTTTTAAATTCTATTCAATGGCTCCCAGTAAAAAGAAAACATCATTAAACACCGACAATACTTCGCTGATGTTGATTAGATGTTGACTTCATCAGTTGTTGACATCATCAGATGCTGACTTCACTCTCGATTATCTACAATTTCTATTTAAATAACGAAAATATTTTACTAGCAAACACCTCCAGAATTCGTCTTAACATTCAGCCAAAAACATGTCGAGCAAAAGAAAAGCGCCCGCAGCTCTCGGCCATGGACCCGCTCTTCCTCGTATGCTCGTATCATGCTTCACGGCTATGTATTGGTCAAAGAGGGGAAAAGAATGTGTAGTCCATTAACAACATTCCCTTTCAGTAACATTTGCCTATTCATTTTACTAGCAGCGTTCTCTCCATCAACAGAACCTCTCGATTAACGGCTGCCCTTCCATTAACAGCATTCCCTCTGATAACGGCTGCCCTTCCATTAACAGCATTCCCTTTGATAACCGCTGCCCTTCCATTAACAGCATTCCCTCTGATAACGGCTGCCCTTCCATTAAAAGCATTCCCTCTGATAACAGCTGCCATTCCATTAACAGCATTCCCTCTGATAACGGCTGCCCTTCCATTAACAGCATTCCCTCTGATAACGGCTGCCCTTCCATTAACAGCATTCCCTCTGATAACGGCTGCCCTTCCATTAACAGCATTCCCTCTGATAACGGCTGCCCTTCCATTAACAGCATTCCCTCTGATAACGGCTGCCCTTCCATTAACAGCATTCCCTCTGATAACGGCTGCCTTTCCATCAACGGCATTCCCTCTGATAACGGCTGCCCTTCCATTAACAGCATTCCCTCTGATAACGGCTGCCCTTCCATTAACAGCATTCCCTCTGATAACGGCTGCCCTTCCATTAACAGCATTCCCTCTGATAACGGCTGCCCTTCCATTAACAGCATTCCCTCTGATAACGGCTGCCCTTCCATTAACAGCATTCCCTCTGATAACGGCTGCCCTTCCATTAACAGCATTCCCTCTGATAACGGCTGCCCTTCCATTAACAGCATTCCCTCTGATAACGGCTGCCCTTCCATTAACAGCATTCCCTCTGATAACGGCTGCCCTTCCATTAACAGCATTCCTATATCAACTGGGGCTCCCTCCATAAGAAACAAACATTATACCACATGGATATATTTTTCTAATTCATAATTAAGAGTTAAATATTCATTGAGACCAATTAGGTGCGTTAACTTGACGAAACTTAAAAAATCTGACGCAACTTCGCAGGTCATTTGTTCGAATTAACACTTTGACCGCAACGTGCACCACCGGTGGCCACGGAAGGAGTTTTTATTATGCTGCTGACCAACCAACCAACCAGTCGTCACAAACCCAATTTTTATAAAAATACCAGCTCAAAACTAAATGAAGACACTATCCAGTTTATGTTTGCTGTATTCAACATTTTTTACTACAATTGACTTTACTGCAATTGACTTTAAATTTGAACTGAATGTTAAACTTCAGTTTTACCGCTGCAGTCAAAGTGTTAAAAAATTCAAAACATCATTCCTTAGTATACCCTGTGGAGTGAACTACAATAATTCCTGCACTTAGGAGAAATGACTTCTTTTCCAAGCCTTTCCTTGAATTTTTCCCAGTCCAAGAAATGGGTTACACAAAAAAATTAATATAATTCTCCCCTAAAATGGGATAGTTTTTGGCTTCACGATTTTCGATAAGAGAAACAATAACACAAGGCATTCTTAAAAAATCCAAAATATCATTCCTTAGTGTACCCCGTGCAGTGAACTACAATAATCCTGAACCTCGGAGAAATTACTTCATTCCCAAGCCCTTGCCTGGATTTCTCCCCCAGGAAGAAATGGGCTGCGACGCGAGCAAAAAGCGCGATTTCTTTCCCTCCCGCGAGCGTTGAGTCTGTACTCAGCGGTACTCAGCTTTCTAGCTTTCCGGCACAGGGAAACTCGGGCCGTGTCATGGTAGTCGTCATTGTTGTGTGTCTGTATGCCGTCTTTGTTATTGGGTCTGCATGCCGTCATTGTTATTGGGCCTGCATGCCGTCATTGTTATTGTGTCTGCATGCCATCATTGTTGTTGTGTCTCAATGCCGTCATTGTTGTTGTGTCTGCATGCCATCATTGTTGTTGTGTCTGCATGCCATCATTGTTGTTGTGTCTCAATGCCGTCATTGTTGTTGTGTCTCAATGCCGTCATTGTTGTTGTGTCTCAATGCCGTCATTGTTGTTGTGTCTGCATGCCATCATTGTTGTTGTGTCTCAATGCCGTCATTGTTGTTGTGTCTGCATGCCATCATTGTTGTTGTGTCTGCATGCCATCATTGTTGTTGTGTCTCAATGCCGTCATTGTTGTTGTGTCTGCATGCCATCATTGTTGTTGTGTCTGCATGCCATCATTGTTGTTGTGTCTCAATGCCGTCATTGTTGTTGTGTCTGCATGCCATCATTGTTGTTGTGTCTGCATGCCATCATTGTTGTTGTGTCTCAATGCCGTCATTGTTGTTGTGTCTGCATGCCATCATTGTTGTTGTGTCTGCATGCCATCATTGTTGTTGTGTCTCAATGCCGTCATTGTTGTTGTGTCTGCATGCCATCATTGTTGTTGTGTCTGCATGCCGTCATTGTTATTGTGTCTGCATGCCATCATTGTTGTTGTGTCTGCAGGCCGTCATTGTCGTTGTGTGTCTGCATGTCGTCATTGTGGGTCTGCATGCGTCATTATTGTGGCGGACTGTGTAACATCATTGTTGTCCACAGAAGCATCTGTGGCGACATCATTGTAATGTACAGATGGATCTTCCCGCCTTCATTGTAGCGCACAGAGTGGTCTGTAAGTTGTAATTACAATGCTTAAAATTAATTTAGCTGCTGCCATTGATTTGGAAGTAGGCATCTTAGAATTGGGAAAAGAGCCTATTTCTGTTGTAATATTAACATCACTCGAAAATTGAACTGCTCTCTGCCGTTTTATTATAAAACGAGCTAATTTCGGACTCCGTGTTGTAATCACGCGATTTGGAAACAAAGTTTTCTTCCGTTTTCTGCCTTGAAGAAAACTTCAAAATCCGTTCTCGACAGGTTTCACTTTTTTATGATTACCAGCCAATACCTACACGGATACAAATTCTCCATTTGGAATTAATATCTACACCCAATATCGCAACCAAAAATGTGTGATGATCTATTCTTCAATACATTGAGTTGGTTATATGAACAACCATTTTTTTCGAAGTAACGGAATGGTAAAATTGAGATCATTACTACGAAAGTTGAACTATAGTACGTACATATAACTGCATGAATATGCAATAAAAACTAATTTTCCCCTCAAAGGGTATGGCATTTCGCGTCATAATTTTTGACGTGCAAAACTTCAACATTCTTCTTAAAAATTCTTCTTATTCTTAAAATTCTTCTATTCTAAAATTGTAAATTTCTTAAGAAAAAGTATTCTTAAAAATTCTAATGACTCATTCTACATCTTGTAGAAAGCATATCAGGAAGCTGTGACTCATTTCCACCGAGTTTATTATAGCATACGAGAAAAATGAAACCATCGACACCATTGTTGTCACATTTCTGTCGTAGAAACACTTGTCACATTTCTGTCGTAGAAACACTTGTCACATTTCTGTCGTAGAAACACTTGTCACATTTCTGTCGTAGAAACACTTGTCACATTTCTGTCGTAGAAACCCTTGTCACATTTCTGTCGTAGAAACACTTGTCACATTTCTGTCGTAGAAACACTTGTCACATTTCTGTCGTAGAAACACTTGTCACATTTCTGTCGTAGAAACACTTGTCACATTTCTGTCGTAGAAACACTTGTCACATTTCTGTCGTAGAAACACTTGTCACATTTCTGTCGTAGAAACACTTGTCACATTTCTGTCGTAGAAACACTTGTCACATTTCTGTCGTAGAAACACTTGTCACATTTCTGTCGTAGAAACACTTGTCACATTTCTGTCGTAGAAACACTTGTCATATTTCTGTCGTAGAAACACTTGTCACATTTCTGTCGTAGAAACACTTGTCACATTTCTGTCGTAGAAACACTTGTCACATTTCTGTCGTAGAAACACTTGTCACATTTCTGTCGTAGAAACACTTGTCACATTTCTGTCGTAGAAACACTTGTCACATTTCTGTCGTAGAAACACTTGTCACATTTCTGTCGTAGAAACACTTGTCACATTTCTGTCGTAGAAACACTTGTCACATTTCTGTCGTAGAAACACTTGTCACATCTGCCGTAGAAACACTTGTCACATTTCTGTCGTAGAAACACTTGTCACATTTCTGTCGTAGAAACACTTGTCACATCTGCCGTAGAAACACTTGTCACATTTCTGTCGTAGAAACACTTGTCACATCTGCCGTAGAAACACTTGTCACATCTGCCGTAGAAACACTTGTCACATTTCTGTCGTAGAAACACTCGTCACATCTGCCGTAGAAACACTTGTCACATTTCTGTCGTAGAAACACTTGTCACATCTGCCGTAGAAACACTTGTCACATCTGCCGTAGAAACACTTGTCACATCTGTCGTAGAAACACTTGTCACATTTCTGTCGTAGAAACACTCGTCACATCTGCCGTAGAAACACTTGTCACATCTGTCGTAGAAACACTTGTCACATCTGCCATAGAAACACTTGCCACATTTCTGCCGTAGAAACACTTGTCACATCTGCCGTAGAAACACCTGTCACATTTCTGTCGTAGAAACACTTGTCACATCTGCCGTAGAAACACTTGTCACATTTCTGTCGTAGAAACACTTGTCACATCTGCCGTAGAAACACTTGTCACATTTCTGCCGTAGAAACACTTTTCACATCTGCCGTAGAAACACCTGTCACATTTCTGTCGTAGAAACACTTGTCACATCTGCCGTAGAAACACCTGTCACATTTCTGTCGAAGAAACACTTGTCGCATCTGCCGTAGAAACACCTGTCACATTTCTGTCGAAGAAACACTTGTCACATCTGCCGTAGAAACACTTGTCACATTTCTGTCGTAGAAACACTTGTCACCTCTGCCGTAGAAACACTTGTCACATTTCTGTCGTAGAAACACTTGTCACATCTGTCGTAGAAACACTTGTCACATCTATCGTAGAAACACTTGTCACATCTGTCGTAGAAACACTTGTCACATTTCTGTCGTAGAAACACTTGTCACATCTGCCGTAGAAACACTTGTCACCTATCTGTCGGAGAAACACTTGTCACATCTGCCGTAGAAACACTTGTCACATTTCTGTCGTAGAAACACTTGTCACATTTCTGTCGTAGAAACACTTGTCACATCTGCCGTAGAAACACTTGTCACATTTCTGTCGTAGAAACACTTGTCAAATCTGTCGTAGAAACACTTGTCACATTTCTGTCGTAGAAACACTTGTCACATTTCTGTCGTAGAAACACTTGTCACATTTCTGTCGTAGAAACACTTGTCACATTTCTGTCGTAGAAACACTTGTCACATCTGCCGTAGAAACACTTGTCACATTTCTGTCGTAGAAACACTTGTCAAATCTGTCGTAGAAACACTTGTCACATTTCTGTCGTAGAAACACTTGTCACCTCTGCCGTAGAAACACTTGTCACATTTCTGTCGTAGAAACACTTGTCACCTCTGCCGTAGAAACACTTGTCACATCTGTCGTAGAAACACTTGTCACATTTCTGTCGTAGAAACACTTGTCACATCTGCCGTAGAAACACTTGTCACATTTCTGTCGTAGAAACACTTGTCAAATCTGTCGTAGAAACACTTGTCACATTTCTGTCGTAGAAACACTTGTCACCTCTGCCGTAGAAACACTTGTCACATTTCTGTCGTAGAAACACTTGTCACCTCTGCCGTAGAAACACCTGTCACATTTCTGTCGTAGAAACACTTGTCACCTCTGCCGTAGAAACACTTGTCACATTTCTGTCGTAGAAACACTTGTCACATCTGTCGTAGAAACACTTGTCACATTTCTGTCGTAGAAACACTTGTCACATCTGCCGTAGAAACACTTGTCACCTATCTGTCGGAGAAACACTTGTCACATCTGTCGTAGAAACACTTGTCACATTTCTGTCGTAGAAACACTTGTCACATCTGCCGTAGAAACACTTGTCACCTATCTGTCGGAGAAACACTTGTCACATCTGCCGTAGAAACACTTGTCACATTTCTGTCGTAGAAACACTTGTCACATCTGCCGTAGAAACACTTGTCACATTTCTGTCGTAGAAACACTTGTCACATCTATCGTAGAAACACTTGTCACATCTGTCGTGGAAACACTTGTCACATTTCTGTCGTAGAAACACTTGTCACATCTGCCGTAGAAACACTTGTCACATTTCTGCCGTAGAAACACTTGTCACATCTGTCGTAGAAACACTTGTCACATTTCTGTCGTAGAAACACTTGTCACATCTGCCGTAGAAACACTTGTCACATTTCTGTCGTTGAAACACTTGTCACATCTGCCGTAGAAACACTTGTCACATTTCTGTCGTAGAAACACTTGTCACATCTGCCGTAGAAACACTTGTCACATTTCTGTCGTAGAAACACTTGTCACATTTCTGTCGTAGAAACACTTGTCACATCTGCCGTAGAAACACTTGTCACATTTCTGTCGTAGAAACACTTGTCACATCTGCCGTAGAAACACTTGTCACATCTGCCGTAGAAACACTTGTCACATTTCTGTCGTAGAAACACTCGTCACATCTGCCGTAGAAACACTTGTCACATTTCTGTCGTAGAAACACTTGTCACATCTGCCGTAGAAACACTTGTCACATCTGCCGTAGAAACACTTGTCACATCTGTCGTAGAAACACTTGTCACATTTCTGTCGTAGAAACACTCGTCACATCTGCCGTAGAAACACTTGTCACATCTGTCGTAGAAACACTTGTCACATCTGCCATAGAAACACTTGCCACATTTCTGCCGTAGAAACACTTGTCACATCTGCCGTAGAAACACCTGTCACATTTCTGTCGTAGAAACACTTGTCACATCTGCCGTAGAAACACTTGTCACATTTCTGTCGTAGAAACACTTGTCACATCTGCCGTAGAAACACTTGTCACATTTCTGCCGTAGAAACACTTTTCACATCTGCCGTAGAAACACCTGTCACATTTCTGTCGTAGAAACACTTGTCACATCTGCCGTAGAAACACCTGTCACATTTCTGTCGAAGAAACACTTGTCGCATCTGCCGTAGAAACACCTGTCACATTTCTGTCGAAGAAACACTTGTCACATCTGCCGTAGAAACACTTGTCACATTTCTGTCGTAGAAACACTTGTCACCTCTGCCGTAGAAACACTTGTCACATTTCTGTCGTAGAAACACTTGTCACATCTGTCGTAGAAACACTTGTCACATCTATCGTAGAAACACTTGTCACATCTGTCGTAGAAACACTTGTCACATTTCTGTCGTAGAAACACTTGTCACATCTGCCGTAGAAACACTTGTCACCTATCTGTCGGAGAAACACTTGTCACATCTGCCGTAGAAACACTTGTCACATTTCTGTCGTAGAAACACTTGTCACATTTCTGTCGTAGAAACACTTGTCACATCTGCCGTAGAAACACTTGTCACATTTCTGTCGTAGAAACACTTGTCAAATCTGTCGTAGAAACACTTGTCACATTTCTGTCGTAGAAACACTTGTCACATTTCTGTCGTAGAAACACTTGTCACATTTCTGTCGTAGAAACACTTGTCACATTTCTGTCGTAGAAACACTTGTCACATCTGCCGTAGAAACACTTGTCACATTTCTGTCGTAGAAACACTTGTCAAATCTGTCGTAGAAACACTTGTCACATTTCTGTCGTAGAAACACTTGTCACCTCTGCCGTAGAAACACTTGTCACATTTCTGTCGTAGAAACACTTGTCACCTCTGCCGTAGAAACACTTGTCACATCTGTCGTAGAAACACTTGTCACATTTCTGTCGTAGAAACACTTGTCACATCTGCCGTAGAAACACTTGTCACATTTCTGTCGTAGAAACACTTGTCAAATCTGTCGTAGAAACACTTGTCACATTTCTGTCGTAGAAACACTTGTCACCTCTGCCGTAGAAACACTTGTCACATTTCTGTCGTAGAAACACTTGTCACCTCTGCCGTAGAAACACCTGTCACATTTCTGTCGTAGAAACACTTGTCACCTCTGCCGTAGAAACACTTGTCACATTTCTGTCGTAGAAACACTTGTCACATCTGTCGTAGAAACACTTGTCACATTTCTGTCGTAGAAACACTTGTCACATCTGCCGTAGAAACACTTGTCACCTATCTGTCGGAGAAACACTTGTCACATCTGTCGTAGAAACACTTGTCACATTTCTGTCGTAGAAACACTTGTCACATCTGCCGTAGAAACACTTGTCACCTATCTGTCGGAGAAACACTTGTCACATCTGCCGTAGAAACACTTGTCACATTTCTGTCGTAGAAACACTTGTCACATCTGCCGTAGAAACACTTGTCACATTTCTGTCGTAGAAACACTTGTCACATCTATCGTAGAAACACTTGTCACATCTGTCGTGGAAACACTTGTCACATTTCTGTCGTAGAAACACTTGTCACATCTGCCGTAGAAACACTTGTCACATTTCTGCCGTAGAAACACTTGTCACATCTGTCGTAGAAACACTTGTCACATTTCTGTCGTAGAAACACTTGTCACATCTGCCGTAGAAACACTTGTCACATTTCTGTCGTTGAAACACTTGTCACATCTGCCGTAGAAACACTTGTCACATTTCTGTCGTAGAAACACTTGTCACATCTGCCGTAGAAACACTTGTCACATTTCTGTCGTAGAAACACTTGTCACATCTGCCGTAGAAACACTTGTCACATCTTCCGTAGAAACACTTGTCACATTTCTGTCGTAGAAACACTTGTCACATCTGCCGTAGAAACACTTGTCACATTTCTGTCGTAGAAACACTTGTCACATCTGCCGTAGAAACACTTGTCACATTTCTTTCGTAGAAACACTTGTCACATCTGCCGTAGAAACACTTGTCACATTTCTGTCGTAGAAACACTTGTCACATCTGCCGTAGAAACACTTGTCACATCTGTCGTAGAAACACTTGTCACATCTATCGTAGAAACACTTGTCACATCTGCCGTAGAAACACTTGTCACATTTCTGTCGTAGAAACACTTGTCACATCTGCCGTAGAAACACTTGTCACATCTGTCGTAGAAACACTTGTCACATTTGCCGTAGAAACACTTGTCACATCTGCCGTAGAAACACTTGTCACATCTGCCGTAGAAACACTTGTCACATCTGTCGTAGAAACACTTGTCACATCTATCGTAGAAACACATGTCACATTTCTTTCGTAGAAACACTTGTCACATTTTTCTCGTAGAAACACTTGTCACATCTGCCGTAGCAACACGCCGGTGATAAGTAGGTGCGTTGGTAATATAATCTTCCTCATTCAACGCGTCAGAAGAGAAGGGATCGAACGCACTCTTTCTACGTGAGCATTTCGTGCTGCGTGTGCACTCGTGTGTGAAGCTTATCACTTTGATTGCGGCTGGTAAAACTCATGTATAATATTCAGCCCAAATTTCTGTACTTTTCCTCGACTCTATTAAAGCAGTGACTGCGGCAGGTCAAACTGAAATTTTAACATTCAATTAAAATTCAATGTCAATTTTTGTGGTAAGCAATTTTTAAAATGCTGAACATAAATTGGATCACGTTTTTATTTAGCCTAGATAAAACGTGTGTTTAAAAAAATTGAGTTTGTGACTAATGGCTGGTCAGCAGCACAATAGAAACTCCCTCAGTGACTAAACATGGCTCACGTCGCAGTCAGAGTGTTGAAAAAGAAAGAGTCGCTGACGAGCGAGAGGGTTCGTGTGAGAGGGATCGTGACAGAGGGATCGTGTGAGAGGGATCGTGTGAGAGGGATCGTGTCAAAGGGATCGTGTCAGAGGGATCGTGTCAGAGGGATCGTGTCAGAGGGATCGTGTCAGAGGGATCGTGTCAGAGGGATCGTGTCAGAGGGATCGAGTGAGAGTGGAAAAGCAAGGACGCTGTGCGTGACATAGAAAGCAGAAGAAAGACTATTCACAGAAGTGAAAATGCGATTTCATCTCGAGCGTTAGTTGCCTCAATTTGTTGTAGTTTGAAGACAGTTTCATCGAACCGCACAGCTTGCGTACAAATTTGGGTGCATCACGTGTACAAATTTGGGTGCATCACGGGTACAAATTTGGGTGCATCACGCGTACAAATTTAGGTGCATCACGGGTACAAATTTGGGTGCATCACGCGTACAAATTTGGGTGCATCACGGGTACAAATTTGGGTTCACCACACGTACAAATTTGGGTGCATCACGGGTACAAATTTGGGTGCATCACGGGTACAAATTTGGGTGCATCACGGGTACAAATTTGGGTGCATCACGCGTACAAATTTGGGTGCATCACGCGTACAAATTTGGGTGCATCATGCGTACAAATTTGGGTGCATTACGCGTACAAATTTGGGTGCATCACGCGTACAAATTTGGGTGCATCATGCGTACAAATTTGGGTGCATCACGCGTACAAATTTGGACTGAGCATCAGACAAGGATGCAGAGCAGACATGCTGGTATCCATCCTCAGGTCAATGAACGGTTTTTGACCTGCGCGCTCCTGCGACGAACTTACTTTGCATCCAGTGAATGCGTTGGGGTAAAGAATGGAAAATATTACGCTTTGTTTGAAAATATTACGTTACGTTATGTCAGGTATGTGTGATCCCTGCTGGTTTGGACGTCAAGTTCATAAAATTTGAATGAGGTAATACGATGCTAAAATCGTCCCTGGCGGTAGTGAGTCGAAACTATATCGGTGCTAAAAAAAAATTCCCGTCATGTCATGCCGTATGTTTTAAACTTAGAGCATTTCTTGTACTTGTTTATCCCCTCAGAGTAAATAACGCGCTGTCCAGAAACCGGTTTCTGCGCCTCCGTTAAATTTTTGCCAGGGAAACCGAAGGTGGAGAAAAGCGCAGACAGTTCATCCTAGCGGCCACAGAAATATAGAAAAGAAAATAAAAAATAAAAACAGTTTATTGCAAATAACCCAACAACGATCACAACTGAAACATCGAATGACTTTGCTGATAAATTTTCTTTTCTGTTAAATGGTAGCAATTTTTTGACATCATTGAGTCTTTTTTTGAGTTTTTATATTCATTTTAAGTGAGCGTACTACCCTGGTCTACAAAACTGAACCAGCTAATTCCTCCTTTTTGTGTCGGCGTTGAATAATGTTGAGGAGTTATAACACATCGCCCTCAGTCATTTGTTTCGGCTTGTGACATGGGTGTTGTGATACCCATGTACATATATGTCTCAAATTTGGGCCCTTGCTTTAAGATATTTTAAAAACCAATGATATTATCTTTGTATTATCTTCATTGGAAATGAACTGTTTGCTTTCTTTCTTTCTTTATATCTTTTTTTCATTCATTCTTTCTTCCTTTCTTTCTTCCTTTCTTTAGCGTCAAGTGCTGCACCGGTCATGCATGTTCGCGGTCGTTGTAGACTCCGAAACAAGTTTTTAACTTTGAACTTTCTGATGCTATTTCCTTACACCCACATGCATACGCAAGCTCACATGCGGCGTGTACTCGTACAGGCTCACCCGTACACAGGCCGTACACACACATACACACACATATACGCTGACACACACGTACGGTACTCACACACTTCACACACACATACACACACTACACGCACATACTACACACACCGCACACACCTCCTACACACTCACACACACACACACAGGTGAGCAGAACGATCATGTACGTCAAAAGACAGCGTGTGCGTGCACGCCAGTGAAAGCAGCCATGTTCCAGACCGTCCTGAGCCAGACGTTGTCTGCTAGAGCGCTGGAAAATAAAATCTGTATTAATTAACTCTATTAAATATATATGTACATCTTTATTAAATTATCAGATATATAAAATAATATAGTACATATATTATTTATATTTATAATATACAGATATTAATATATCTTTATTAAATTATCAGTATAAAAAATATGTATTCTGACCGCAGCTGTATAAACTGAAATTCAATATTCAAGTGAAATTTGAAGTGAGTTGTAGCCAGTAGTTTTGAAAATTGCAAACATTAACTGGATCTTGCCTTCATTTAGCTTTGATTAAGTAATTATGAAAATTGAGCTTGTGACAGCCGAGCGGTGAGCAGCATTCTGAAAATCCCATCCGTGGCCACCGGTGACGCACGTTGTGGTTAAAGTGTTAATTGCTTCATTTTTACTAATGCCTTGTTATTCGATTTTTATCTTCATAACGTCAGGGGCAGGTGGTGAAGTGTTGGCTCATCGAGAGACTGTAACGCTTCAAACACATTTTGCAGCTATTGTCTTACTTATTCGAAATAGCCTATTCGAAAATAGAAACTTACCGCAGTGCTACTCGTTTTATGAGCGATTGAAGAAGTTTTTTTACTCGAGTTCTCGAATTTCAGGCCGTGAACGTAATGTAGAATTTCCATCCATTCCCGGTCTAACTTTTTCGCCGCCCACGCAATTAAATCGCTTGGCGGTGAAAAACATGCATGCTCCGGCGAAAAAGTTAGGCCGGGTTGGGGTTTTTCCGAATGTACAGACTAGTAAATGTTGTGCTAGTTTTGATGTGCTCAAATATTACTGAACACTTTGAAATGTCGAAGCAAATGTTTGCCAAGAAAACATTTCCATTGTAAGACAGAATAAATTTTCAGTGTTAGCCTGAGCGATACTTGCAGAGCACACCTCCACTTTCAGCTACTGAGGTAACTACACTGAAAATTAGACAAATTAGACTATAAGAAAACTATAACTATAAGAAAACAACCAAATTTATGGTAAAGGCAAAAATGAGGTCCCATAAGTTTTTCTGAACATTTATCGAACGTAACAAATTGCAAACAAACAAATCGCAACAGATTGCAATTTCAAACAAACAATTTTAAATTGCCATGGATTCACGTAAAATCATAGCCCTTCCTGGATGCACTTGAATGTATTCACCAGGTCTGAGCTGGCAAGTTCCGTACGTTTGAATTTTAAATAACATGGTTAGTTTTATCTCGCGCTTTATCGTATTAACACCTGTAACTTGAACTACCGTTCTTAAAACTCGCTCCTTCCTGCCAGGTCTCACTTTGTTCTAACATCTCCTTACCCTTGGTACTTTCCTCGCCTATAGATGAGTGGAGTGAGACTTTGGCTATTAATAAATTTTTTTTACTCATATTCCCAGCATCACAACCGCTGCCAATAGAATGACGCTAGGATCAAGTTGTCACCAACATCACGCACAAATTGGACGGAACTGCCATCGGGCAGAAAACTTCAATAATTGTATAAAAGTGCAAATTCGACGCAAAATAAATTGGGTTAACACAACTGCTACACAATTATGTTCAGCTCGCGGGAATGGTAACAGCGTTTCTACAACGTTCTTCGTGTTTATGTCAAGACAGATACTTAATCCAAGTTCAATAGTTACATTGGAATTAGCAAATTTAAAAATGCCATATTAATGGTGTTATATTCTTGATGATATGATATTGCAGCAGGTTTAAAGATGATCAAACGCATCGCAGAGCAATTTGTGATCCATAATTTTCATTCTTTGTCTTACAGTATTTGGTATTATTTACATTGCTCTTTTTCGACATTCATTGATGATGCGCGCTCTTACACGATCGCATGCTGCTCATGCGTGATTGATGTTAGAGGATTGTACTTCGTATTTATTTTAGTATAATACTTCAGTTGTGTCCACTGTATAGGACTGGATGTCCTTGAATATCTGCCGGTAAATTTATTAATTTATTTTCCGTATATTCACGAATTATTTTCGAGTGAATTGGGGGGGAGATAAATGTTCAAGGTTCATTTACGAGTATGTAGGCAAAGTTATACACTTGGAAATTTAAAGCGGACAGGTCACTTAAGAATTAAATACAAAATACTGAATTACTACTTGTCATTTTCATGTCATGTAACCATTACTTAGTTACAGAGACTTTTCTTTGTTATTGGAAGTACTTTACTCTACATCTCAAGCTTCTTATTAGTGCACTTTTCGGAGAAAAATCTTTTCATTCCCAATTTTAAATGGTGCAGGAAAGGGTTAAATTTTCGAATTATCAACCACAAAAATTTAAGTTTTAAATTAGTTTTAGCATCAAATTTGAAAAACTGGAATCAAGAACTACATAGAGCGTTTTCAATTCGGAGATAAATTGTCTTTTTTACATATACTGGTGTTGAATTTTCGCGCTCAGGCGATCCCAATTTTTTTGCACGGAAGAACTTCATGCTATCTATATCTCCACAAATTACATACACTTCGATACGCATAAAACATACCCATAGCCTCCGATGACGCACGCCAATTTGTGCCATTTCTTCGTTACAAAAACAGCCAGTTTGGCTGTCATGCCACAACGGTGAAACTCGGACTGCTGTTTGCCTTGAGCCGGCGGCGCGCCTTGTGAATTTGGGTGCGTTCTGTGGGGCAGAGCTAAATTCTGGGATAATTTGAGAGGCTTTATGGTTGTGATGGTTGTGTAGAACGCATGGAGAGACCGATAACGAAATTCTAATTCTGGGATAATTTTAGAGGCTTTATGGTTGTGTAGAACGCATGGAGAGACCGATAACGAAATTCTAATTCTGGGATAATTTTCGAGGCTTTATGGTTGTGTAGAACGCATGGAGAGACCGATAACGAAATTCTAATTCTGGGATAATTTTAGAGGCTTTATGGTTGTGTAGAACGCATGGAGAGACCGATAACGAAATTCTAATTCTGGGATAATTTTAGAGGCTTTATGGTTGTGTAGAACGCATGGAGAGACCGATAACGAAATTCTAATTCTGGGATAATTTTAGAGGCTTTATGGTTGTGTAGAACGCATGGAGAGACCGATAACGAAATTCTAATTCTGGGATAATTTTAGAGGCTTTATGGTTGTGTAGAACGCATGGAGAGACCGATAACGAAATTCTAATTCTGGGATAATTTTAGAGGCTTTATGGTTGTGTAGAACGCATGGAGAGACCGATAACGAAATTCTAATTCTGGGATAATTTTAGAGGCTTTATGGTTGTGTAGAACGCATGGAGAGACCAATAACGAAATCCTGGGATAATATTAAAGGCTTTATGGTTGTGTAGAACGCATGGAGAGACCGATAACGAAATTCTAATTCTGGGATAATTTTCGAGGCTTTATGGTTGTGTAGAACGCATGGAGAGACCGATAACGAAATCCTGGGATAATATTAAAGGCTTTATGGTTGTGTAGAATGTATACAGAGACCATAGTGAGACTAAATCTATCAATGCATATCGTTAATGGTTACTTAGAGACACCATGGTGCGAGAATATCTACAGTATAAACGCATATCATAGAAATATGTTCTTGATTTGTGCCCTGTGTTTAATTCTCGATATCAAGATATAATTTTTTTATGTTAATATATGTTAGACGTAAGTTAATAACGAACTCTGTCATAATCCCATGAAAGTAACATTAGAGATGATTTGATTTAAAAAAAAAATGATGGAGAGTAGGACTCCTCTGTCTGCTCTCCATGACGCAAAACATATTATGTACTCTGTTCGTATGGGTTCAGTATTCCTATATTCCTCAGTTTAAAATTTCCAAGTTATTTTTCAGTTCGCACTTCGAATAGTTGCAATAATTCACCTGACCGTTCAATCAATTGTTCTTCTGTGTCTGCTGTGTATTATCATATTTTTAATATGAATGGCACTTTGATAAAATCCCCGTGTGGGGGTGTACAATTGTATTATTACAATTACAATTATTATTATTATTATCATTATCACAAAACTAGTGTGAATGACCCATCAACAATGACAGGATTCAATATTTTCCTTGAATAAATCCTCCAGACGTGGATGACAGACAAATATATCCATCCCAACAGTACCCGCCATCAAAATATTCTTGTACTTGTGCACTGGTGAAACTCGTATCACAGATACGGTCATTGAGCGTCGTCCTTGTGAGCGTCACAGAGACGGAAGCAGCGGTCACCAAACAAATATATAAATAAATAAATGCATCAATGGTAATATAAATATTATTATTAAAAAAGAGTAGGTGCATACTGTCTTACACAAAAGTGTGCTAAAGAAGTATAAAAGGGAAACTATATAAAAGCGAAAGCCCAGCAACGACTTAAGGAAACGATATCCCTGGTACACACGGCGGTGTAAACAGTGCTGTGCACACACACACCACGCTCAGATGGACACGTAACGGCCTCGTTTTCTACACTAGAACAAACTCGGTCTCAGCTCTGTTTACACTTTCCAATAGAAAACAAAGAAGTAAGAACGTGAAGTGAAACATTACTGCAGCGTCAGAAATACTCCGGCGTACACACAGTGCTTAAAAATGAGGAGTGGAAAGAAACACACGTGTCAATAAATTGTTTACGACCATAAAATAACTAGAATTACCTCGCTGTAGAAGATTACAATGCATTAAAACAACAATTAACCATCATTTATCTCAGTGGCGATTTTGCCCTCAATTTGAGTTTTTTTATTAGCCAATAATTTCTCTCAGCTTTAAGCAATTATCTTAACAATTAACATAAGCAAGTTGTCAAGTTATCGTACACCGATAATTTCTCTCAACTCCAGCAATAATCTATACTATAATAAGAGCAGCGTCCGTCCGTCCGTCGGTCTGTCCGAAGCCAGCCTGCATGCAGTGTGTGATGAGCGTATCTGTGATACAAGCTCCAGCCCTATATATTTTGACGGGCCGTGTTCACGCGGCCTCATCAACTCTCGAGAAATGGTACTTTTTTATTTCTTACGTCCTTTCTCTCATTTCGCCCTCTCTTTTATTTCAATAAAGGGGGGTGGACTAGTGGCCAATAATAGACGCAGACACACGGCTGGTATTATCAAACTTGCCTGCAAGTCAGGCTGGAATATATAAGGACGGGAGCAGCATATGCAGGTCTGGCAAGGACCGGCTATACCAGGTCCTTGTGTGCAGCAAACCTGTTCCTGCACTGCTGCACACACTGCTGCACCCTGCATAGCTGCACCCAATGCTGTTCCTTCACATATTGCTGCACTCTGCACAGTTACATGCACCCACTGCTGCTTTGCTGCACCCTGCACTGCTGCACACATTGCTGCACCCTGCACTGCTGCAGGCAGAGTATTGCTCGTTGCACTGCTGCACACAACAGACGTATGAGGCAATTCACGGCATCTGACACTAGTAGTTACTTCACATGCGGCAGGTAAAGTTACTAGTAACTTTTGATTTTAGGTATAAAAAGAAAATGCAGGTAAAGTTACTGGTAACTATATATACTATGCTACTATGCTCATGTTTAATTTCCTTCATGCCCATCTAATGACAGGCAGAACATTTAAAAGCAGAAAATTTAAAATCAAAACATGTAAAAACAAAACGTATAACAGCAGAACTTGTAAAAGCAAAAGATTTAAAAGCAGAGTATATATAAACAAGCAGAACATGCAAAAGCAGAGCATTTAAAAGCCAAAGATGTAAAAGCAGAGCACATACAAGCAAAACAGCATGCACGATGGTTTTTGAATAAGTTAACTCGAGTCTCAACTGGTAATGGCGGTAAAAACCCGTCTTTATTGGAACACAAATACTGAAGCCTCTTCAACTTCGACGACATGAACCCGGACAAGCTTGGTACGGAATTAAGCTTCTTCAAGGCTGAAAGGCTGAAAATTCGATGAGCTAGAATTATATTAAAATTGCTGGTGAACAAAAATACAAAATGCGCATTCACAAGCACGGAAGTCTGTTTTATTCAGTCACCTTGCCCTGCTGGGGAGAATAAAAAATGAGAGGTGCGAAGGGCAGTTCTTTGAATGTCGCGTACGTACACAAATATATTAAATATTTTTTATATATCTACCGAGAGAAACTACTGCTCAGTTGCAAGTGTTCCAGTTAGAGACTTCGCTTGGTTTTATCGCTCACAATCTAAAAATATACTTGTAATATTCGATAGTGGCAAACACATCGTAAATATGATGCAAAACCAACATACCATGCGTTTTTCTCCTATATTAAAAGGATGATCTTCAATTGGTAGGGCACTGTTTACAAAAGGATAAACTTCTCAGAACTCACGCGTCCGCGCTGTCTGAGAGTTACTAACTTGAGAGTGATGCGCACGGTATAGTGCGTTAGAAACAAGGTAGGGTCGAACCACTCTTTTTTCGTCAACCGGGTGGCAATGCTGACGTCATGGCAACGAACCAATAGCAGCGCTCGTATTGCATCTGGCAACACTGCTAGCCCAAAATCTGGTGCCGCTATTCTATTGGCTAGCCGATCAAAAGGAAGTGTATTTTCCTCTAAAGAAATGACTCTACCTTGTTTCCTCTACCGTGTTGGTACTCATAATGCAGTATGTCCCACAAAAACCCGAACCGAGTATACATTTTCCCTTATCAATAATACCATCATAAGAATACCATAAGCATTTAATTTCTAGCCAAATTATCCTTCAAAATTAACCTATAGAAAAGGTATTACTGATTATGATGGTATTACTGATGCGGGAAAGTAAATACTCGGTTCGGGTTTTTATGGGACATACTGTATGTTGTCGCTGCTACTAAATACCTCGTCTGCGTATCCTACATACGCACCAGAGCTTAAAACCCACAGCGGTAGGAAAATTTGCGCAGACGCTGCAGTGCAGTGTGCTGCTCTGTGATATACGGAGCGCTTTCGCACGACTGACCGTGTTGAGAGGTGGAAGCGTCCGCAATAATCATTCGAAATTGCTCAGAAAATGTATCGAAGGTTTTAAATATATGTAGATTTGACGTATAGCTGCTGCACCGTAAGCTATATTCGTTTTTAACGAAAACATAAAACAGAGTTTAACAGGAGATTCTCTTAATCGAAAATATTGTTGTCATTTCTACTCTTTATTATTCGCTGTCTGAAATAAAATGACTTCAACATGTCAGGTTTGTTCGCTCTCTGAAAACAACTTTATCATTTCAGGTCTGTACGTGTCAGTTCTGGTGCTGATGATCCTCAGTTCTGCGACTGCACAGAAGAAGAAAAAGAACAAAAACAACGACGCTGACGCCTCAACCGCCAGTTCAACAGACGTCTCAGAAGACGAGACGTCGACCGGACCCCCACTGACCGGGGACCCCCAAAAGGACTACATCCACGACCCCAACCTACCCCACGAGCTGATAGGGTACGACCTCTCAGACTACCCCTTCTACAAGCGGGTGCCCAAGGAGGGGCACAACTTCACCTGCGACGGCCGCCATGATGGATTCTACGCCTCCGTACCCCATAAGTGCCAGGTGCGAATATCTTTCTAAGTATTTTTTAACATTGTGATTATTGTTATCATATTCTTTGTTTCCGTGTGTGTTCTTGAATATTTTAATTATTATTATTATTATTTTATTATATCCCTCGTATTCTTTATTCCATAATTTTTCTCGTGTTTTCTTGAACATTGTTATTATCATTGTTATATTCTTCGTATACTTTATTTAATCATTCTTCGTGTGTATCCTTGAGCAAAATTATCATTTTATTCCTCATTTAACCCCCATCGTATTCTTCAACATCGGGTCGTTTTCTCTCTCATGCCTTTTTATCTTTTTTTATAACTCTCACAGACGCATTTCACGCTTATCGTGTACTGTTTTCATCATATTCTGTGTTTCATTCATTTGGTTCAAAAATTTATTTCGTGCAAATCTGCTCGAGTTGTTTGGAATATTTTTACACTTGGATTAAGTTCATATTTTCATATCTGCTTCAAAAGTAGTCCAATCAAATATTGGAGTTACTCCTTCGCACTTGAAAATCATAACTACTAATTCATAGTTTCGATATGTTAAAAAATAGCTTCCTACTTGCGCTTGAAAGAGAAAACGTCTTTAAATGCCGGGCTTAAATTCATCATAAAAAGTCTGTGTAAAAATTCAAAATGTGAATTTTGACTAAATATTAAGTGTGTGAGTGTGCCGCAATTTGTATTTACGTTTTTACGTAGTAGTTTCTACAAACCGCAAATTATATGTATGAAATATATCCTTTCTTATACTCTATATATATGAAAAGACGTGAGGGAGAAGAGAGAGAGACTGGAAGAGGGCTACAAGAAAAAGAAAAAAAAGAAGAACCGTTTTGTTCAAAAAAGTTGGTATTGGTTCATAATATGCGTTGCAACACATTGGATTTTAAAAATAAATAGTAAAGAAAATTGATTCTTGAGAGGCTGTAATCTTGAACATTGTAGTTATTGAACCTTGATCGATGTCGGGATTGAAGATTTTTAATCATTCAAGCAATTTTTGCTCCTGTATTTTGAGTCATCAACGGAGCAGGCCTTTGAAACAAAGCTCATTGAGCAAATTCTGGTGAAAAATTGGGCATGCAAGGGGCCCAAGAGATGGTACTTGACCGAAAAAACTTTAACAATTTATTCACCGCAAGCGATACAGTTGTAGAATTGACAGCTCTGATGCTTTTTAATAGAATGTTAACTTAAACAACTCACCTAAATAAGCCATCCAAGCGATCGATTTAGCACCCTCATGTTATGCGTTAAGGCCCGGCTACACTATGCGTTTCTTCGTGCAACTCACGCGCGACTCGCCCTAATTTGACGCATGCATGTCGGATGCACGAGTGCTGCATGAACTTCGACGGTGTGCGGTTTTTGACGCGTCTTCTTGTGCAGCAAGCATCTGTGGCGCGTAGTTAGGAGTGAACTACACATCATTTCAGGGTCATCGCCCGACAGCTCTCCCATTTTGCAGTTGTACTTTATCATGGAGTGTTCTATTGTACTTCTGTCTATTGCTTGCGCTTTCTAAAACGAGTGATTGGGCACGCGAGCTGGTGCTCCAGCTCAGAGACCAATTTAAAGTAAAGGAACGCCTCTGAAACGTCAAAAATTCAACATATAAGATATAAAGTTATAAGAATTTGCTTACAAAACTAGGTTAACATCTCTAGACACTGAGAAGGCATTGACAGTTGATATAACCACTATTATAAAAGTAGCCGCGTCCATCCGTCTGTGTGACTCCCTCTTCTAATCGATAGCTTTGATGGCAACAAGGATAAAGCTTAAAAAATACAAGAAATTATTCTACTGCATTATTTTTCTGTGGCGATTAAATTCCCTTTCATTTGGATTATGGTATCCAGAATACGCAATCAGCATATTTTTACAAATAGAAATTTTCTTTGAAGCTTTCTCTGTTGAAATTCATCATTATGCTTTGATATTTCTAATTGATAATGCAAAAAAATGTTTTAAATTCGTTTGACCAGTAACCTGGCTACCACTTAGTATAAAGCCCAAGATTTTGGAACTTGAGTTATCGTTTTCGAAATTGTGATTTCCTTGAAAAGCTCGGAAGAGATAATAGACATTACAGAATAAAATTCCACCAAAAGAGGCCACCACGGATAGAAATGTTTTCAGGCTCAATTGACATTGTTTTTAGTTTTTTCAGGCTCAATTGACATTGCGAGCTTAGTTTTATGCTTGCTAAACAGAGGACATGTAACTTTTCGTTGTGGTGTAACTCTGTCATTTTGAACTAGTAAAAATAAAATTCACACATTGAAGACACAGTATTTTTAGGCTGAACAAAATGCTCAGCATTTAAAAAAAATCGAAGCAGGTACAGAGGAGGTACAGCGACTGACCCAATCTTGCTATGAAATGTTGTCATTTCTTAATGATGGGTAGAGAGACGGCGGTCAACATCAAATTTGCATAGTCAAGTAGTCGCTCAGGTAAGTCATGTGTATTATTTATTTGTATATAGAAAATATATAAGTTAAATAATTCTTCCCATTGCATTTGTACCTGAGTGAATAAACCAAAATCAAAAATGAATACCGTGTATATATTTTTGAAATATATAGCATTTATTTCGAGTAAATCAACCCTGTTTCTTGTTAATTAGATAGCTTAACCCGAAATTAGAATGAAACATAGTTGGGTAGTTATGTCTTTGATTGACTGTAAATTACTTATACATGAAGGAAATAGACAGGTAGCGTGAGTCACTTGTCGTTGTTTTTTTCTTCCCTATCGCACATGCGATAGCTACTAACCGGAGCGCACGTTCATCTACATCCATACTCTCCGAGCCGCAGCATGCAACTGACCATGGAGCTAGGATATATGGAGGGAGCATAGCGCACTCCGATCGGCTCAATTTGGCTGCAAAAGTTGAAACACTCGGGCACTCTCAATGCCCGACACGTCACAATTTTTGAGCCAACCACAGACGCTTGGCTGAAATTGCTCCACCCACCTTCCCTACAACCTCCTCTCAATGGCTCTCATTTTCCAAAGCAAGATTAGTGCCTCACCACAAGTCAAAGGGTGAGGTGCGCGTGCAAGTCGCTCTAATTTGTTATAATCAAGGGCCTGTAATCTTCGTAGTTTTCAACTCTTAATGTATCTTTTCTAGTAATTTTGATATTATTAAGTGTCCTCAAGTGAGGAAACACAATTTATTATCTTTCGGAGTCTTAGAATTCCAAATTAATGATTAACAATGATTAGATTAACTCTACAGCTGGAAGAGCATTCAGCGAGCGCGTGCGCACTCTAACGTTGCCAGTAGGTAACTGGCTTCCGTGCTGACGTCACACTTGCGAGACGGCTATTGGTTACCACAGACACAGGAGAAATCTCAAATACTGGTTCTCTTCACAGACGGCTATGCTCCCTCCATATATACTCCCTCCACGCAACTGACCCCGCTGCTCCGCGTGCCGCGTCTGTACTCTGTAGTGTAGCCGCTCAGGCATGCAGAAGTTAAAAAATGCCTGAGATTCGCGCAGTAAAAAACGCATAGTGTAGCCGGGCCTTTAGATGTGTTTACCAGGCGAAGACTACGCTTTTATCGTTCCACAGTCTCAGCTGACAGAACATCGATGTAAGTTAATTAGTAGAAACATTAGCTGAAATTTTTTTTGCCAGGTGTACTACAACTGCTTGTTCGGACAGCGCTACGACTTCCTATGTGCCAACTACACCGTGTTCGACCAAGTCAACTTCATCTGTCACTACGCCAGCGAAGTTGACTGCGCCAGCTCTGAGCGATACTTCGGCAGGTGAGAGAGACTTTTAGCACGTTGGCAACGTATTGGGACATATGTGTACCAATAGGTGAATTGCTCATTTACGTACCGACATATGTAAATAAAGAGCATTTAATATAATTCACTGCCTTTTTAAAAATAGATATGAGCGCACGAGTTAAAATATCATCGCGTAATTATACTTTTCACGCTTCACGGATACGACAGGAATGTATTCAACCGGTAAAGTCGGTTTGTTTGCAGTGTTGCTACTACAACCTAACCTTATCGACCGTTGCAATTGCTCAAACGTAGCCAACGCGCTCACTCTTCACTGCAGGAATTATTTTTGGAACTGCGCTCGTCAGTAATGGCGTTCACACTGAACTCAACCATTCTCGGAGTGTATCACGGTAGAGGAAACAAGGTAGGTTCAAACCAGTCTTTTTTTCGTTGACGGAGTGGTTTTGCTGACGTCACGGCAACGAACCAATAGCAGCGCTCCTGTTGCATCTGGTAGCACTGCTACCCCCAAATTTGGCTTCACTATTGGCCTAACGACACGTCGGTTTGGTGACGTCACAAAGTTTGTTTGAAATGAAGCCTTTCTATTGGCCAGCCGAACAAGAGGACATGTATTTTCCCCCCATAGAAATGGCCCTACCTTGTTTCCTCTACCATGATACGTATCAAGCGTATGACACGTATCATATATACGCGGTAATTTTAGGTGTAGTGTGTCTCATTAGCGGTACAAACAGTAGACGTGCGCATGTCTCAATTAGTTCTTTTTGTATACAAAAAATTTGGTATGTGTCGTATTCGGCACACCATGCAGTGAAGGGTTGACACTTTGAGTGCGACGTGACCACCGGTGGTCACTGAGGGGATTTTCAAAATATAGCTGACCGGCCAGTAGTCACTAACTCAATATTCATAAATACTTAATGAATCACAAACTCAATTTTCATAAATACCTAATGGATCACAAACTCAATTTTCATAGATACTTAATGCAAACTAAATGAAGGCACGATCTATCTAATGTTCGTTATTTTAGAAATTAATATATAAAATTAACTCTAATTGCACTTGAATATTGATCTTTAGTTTAACCCATCGCAGTCAACGTGCACATGATCGTTACTTTCTCTCTATGGTTTCGATGATGTCTGAGTGATCCTAAGTTCTAAAAGATCGTTAACCTTTGTTCAAGTTGAATAGGGTCAACCAGTTTAAATAAAAATTGCAAAGCTTATAAACACACAACCAATTTTGAAATCAGCCATTATCAATTATACATTTCAACCGTGATTTTGAGGTTTCACATATTTTTGAAAGATTATAGTTGTACTGGAAATATTTCTTACATTTTCATCTTTTCATGTTATATAACCAGGAAATATTTATGCGTATGTTTCCATATTACAGTCATCTGGTTAATGATTGAAAGAAATTTTTCCTGTCGGAGAAAGTTTTTTACGTGCATTTATTGAATTATTTTTTAAATTTGGTTGTTCATTCTTTTTTTGAAAATGAAGATAATTTCATAACATGTATTTGCCCCTTTACATTTATTATTACATCTTTTGTACCTACGCCATGGCAGTCGATAACGGTCACACTAGCATTTATTTCTCGCCTTTGAATATAAAGATATACAAGATAATTTCGTACTACAAACTTTTATTTTCATTCATAATTTCAAATTGCTAACGTTTTATTATCATTCACTATAATAGCCCTCAAACGTAACCTACGAATCGATAAATTTACGATGGTGATATCCTCCATCATTATTCACCATAACAACACCCACACGTAACACACAAATCAATAAATATCCTATGATAAGTTATTTTTTTTTACTTCCGACCAAGGTTATATAATTTTTTCTAAATTCTGACGAAGTTGATATCTCTTATTCTAAATTCCGATCAGAAACGAAGAGCTGTACGTGACGACGACCACGACGACTCCAGCTCCGAGGGTGATCTACGTGGACCGGCCGAGACCAAGACCTCTTCGACCCCTGAACATCCGGAGACCGCTGCCACCGAGAAGACGACAACGTCCTCAAGTCAGAGTTGCATCTAAAAACGACGCTGCAGCTCCAGAAACGGATGCTGGTGGTACTAAGGGCGCCGAATCTCTTGACTACTATGACAACGCTGACTACTACAACGACTACTATGATGATTACTACTACGACGATGCCGAGACCGCAGTACAGACCACTACCACTTCGACAACTACAATGGCTAGACCCGTCAGACGAAGGCCAAACAGACCTGGTAGTGGACCCAGGAGAGGTGGTGGAGGAGGTAGAAGGCGTGGTGGTGGTGGAGGGGGAGGTGGTGAAACGAGAAGGCAAAGGCCAAGACAAAGGGCAGGTGCAGGTCAAGGTGGAGGCAGGCGAAGGAGAATTAGAACCTCCACCACAACTACAGAAGCGGCTCCGGTCCTCGATTATTATGACGATTATTACGACGATTATTATGAATATGACACGCCTGCTGCTCAGAGTGAACCTGCCCAGCCAGCTGAAGCCGCTGCTACAACCACAACAAAACCTAAATCAGGTCCACGGAGCAAGCCTGGTCAAAGTCGTAGACCTAGTTTCAAAAGAGCCCAAAATGCGGCTCCCGCTGTTGAGCCTGTGAGTATAGAGCCAACTCTTCCTCCAGCGGCCGTTGAAACTGCTGTTGAAGAATCTGTCATAGATGAATTCGACTACATCGACGCTGATGTTTCACCGAGCCAAGCAGAAGCTCCTTTAGAAGGTGCGCGTCAAATCAACCGTAGAGGGAGGCCAACAGTTCAACGAATTCGAACTCGGCCCGTCAATTCCAGGGGCTTCGCTGTTGAAGAAGCAGCTGAACCCCCCATTGAGCCTGATGCTCCACTTGAACCCGAAGTTATAAATTCTGAGCCCCAAGAGGAAAACAGAAGGGGAAATGCCGGTGGAAGCCTAAAGGATAGGCGACAGAGGTTGGGTTTGTCTCGACGAGGTCCAGCAACAGAAGCTGTCGAAGTCGCGCCTTTGGAACCTGAGGAAGAAGTCCCAGTTCGTCAGCCTGGCCGGGGATTCGGAGGAAGAAGACCAAGGCCCTAGAAATTGTAGAATTAAGTAATAATTATTACTAGTTATTTTTTTGATGTGTATAAAGATTTCCTTTATCGATGTCTTTCGTCATTGACCATTTCAACTTATTTAAGTCGATTTCTAATTGAAATTCAGTTGACGTATGCGCGAATGTTATCGCAATATTGCTTCCCTAAATAAGCTAAATCAATTATCGAAAACTTGATGAAGTCCTGATTAGTTCGGGGATTTGTAGGAATTTTCAGTGAAATTATCGAAGCACAATATTTTGAAAATATCTCACTAGATTGTTTATGCGGTGAATCAAATTATTACTCGAATTTTACAACATTATTGTTTTCAATATTGGAACTCCGTTACATTGATAGATTAAATATGGAAAATTACATTCTTTACAAATCATTATAAGTGTTATTGTCTTAAAAGGAAAATTACACATGATTCTTTAAAAAAAAAAACATTTAAAAGCAAATTAACCAGAGCGTTTGAATTACGGGAGAATTTACAATACAGTACAAGTGTCATTGTCTTGTGAGAGGAAAATTGCACCTGATTCTTTTTTCGAGAAAAAAACGTTTACTGGCAAATTAACCAAGGTGTCTGAATTAAGTGAGAATTTGGTACGCTCGTACGTATAATGTTACCATGATATATATTTGTTGTTGAAATTTGAATGAATTTGAGCTAGCACTAACTAGATAAATTTTCAAGCGAGTCTTTTTAGTGTTTTTTTTTGGTAACGCAAATTATGTCATTCGATCTTAACATGTATGTCGTTATTTTCAGCAATTTTGAATAAACGTGTGTCATGTGTTAGTAAAAAATTTAAAGTACTTCTCGTATAAATTTTACCTTGATAACATCGACAGAACTCTTCAACGAAGATACCGATACTGAAGATATTATCAATTTTTGTGTCTGTATGAAAGCAAGCGGAAATACCTCTTCCAGTTAGAATCCACGGCACAAAAGTCCCCGTAATTTTTCTTATAATTCTCGTTAAATAATTGTTCGGCAACGTGCGATAGAAATGTGAATGTATCATGACCGAGGGTGTGAATCATGGTGCCCGTTTCACCTGACACTTCTCCACACGGTTTTTTGACCTCCCCCAGCCTCCCTCAAAATTAAAATCACCTCATTCTGTGCTCAATCGTAAAAATAAACACATACAAAAAAATTGCAAAACTTGTTATTTATTTATTTCATTGGATTCATTTATTGTTATTTATTTTTATTCGTAATTTATGAAATTTAAAAATGTAAAATTTTCAACAGTCAGAAGATCGAAATGCTATTATTTATTTAATTTTTTTACATAAGCTACTTATTTCTATTTATTTATTTAATTTTAATTTATGAAATTTAAAAATGTAAAATTTGTATCAATCAGAGGACCCAAATCTCACCAAGAGAGAAAGAGAACGTTTCAGTATCGTACCTTACAATCGCTTCCCACTTCACTAGGAGCAATCAAAACATTGAATCTTGGTGCCGCTTCACAGCCTCATCGCGAGATAGGAGGTCTGAAGTGAAGAATTAAACTCAAAAATTTAAGAACTTTATTTCGATAAAAATAATAGTAACAGCAAAATAAACAACTGAACTGGAATGAAATGGTATATTTATGTTAATGAATTGGAAGTAAATGAAAAATAAAAACAAAGTGTGCGCGTGATATAAGATATAAAAGATAATGAATCTCGTTGAAGTTGACACGAATTACTCGTGAATATTCAAATGAAAAAATTCGCATTCGGGCATTTCTTGCGGTGTGAGCTGGTAGAGAGTCTTGTTGATGTTCGCGCAGTGGAAGTTGTCGAAGCACTCCATGATTTGAGAACTGTTGACGATCCAGAAAATATCGCAGTCACACTCAATAGGGTTCCCTGCAAAGGAGAAGCAACGTTACTCTCATGGCATGGAAAAGCAAGGTCCAGTTCTCATCTATGGGACAGATTAGCTAGGTTTCTCAATTATTTACTACTACACTAGTCCACCCCCCTTTATTTGAAATGAGAAAGAAGGCGAAATGAAAGCAAGGCCGTGAGAAAAAAAATTCAAGCTCTCGAGAGTTGATAAGGCCGAGCTTGTATCACAGATACGCTCATCACACACTTTCGGCTGGCTTCGGACAGACAGACAGACAGACGGACGCGGCTCTTATTGTAGTATAGATTATTCAGCTGCTAATAAGCGTTTGGGTGACTTGTGTCTTTCTAGCCCCCTTTACGTCTTTCAGTTGGCACGTTTTTTTTCTCTCTGTCTCTTTTTGCAGTTTCTCCCTCTTCCTTCCTATCTTGTTGTTTTTATGCGCTGGGCATTCTGTGTGGGAACACACCTTTTGCACAGATTCCCCTTTTTCCAAAGTTTACTCTAAAAGGTCTCTTCTTTTTGCATTCTTGGGGTCGCTTTTGTTGCGGCTGGAAAGTCTTTAACTAGTTTAAGGGGGTCAACTTAGCGATTGACCCCCTTCAATAATGATAACCCTAAAAAGGAAAGACCAAATTTCGACTAATAGCACAATTCATTCCACGAATTTTGAGGTGATCATTATCTGCCAGAGATCGTTGTAAATATGATTCGCGAAAATCCTCTGCACTGGGAGAGCATTATTTCTACACAGAACTTTCGAAAAAAAATCTCTGTTAATATCAAATTATTTGAAGATGCTATTCGAGCACCGCTACCTCATCCTAACTTCCCGCAAAAAACAGCGCATTGAATGCCTGCCACTTTTTGCATTTTCCTCCGCGTGAGTACGTCATCCACAAAACCTCTCATTTGGCTGCATTTTCTCTCTCTCTGAGGGTTTAAAACCAGTTCAGAACGCAGGGGCGCTTTACCATCAGCTTGGAAGAACGCGAAGTAGTTGCTGTTGACGATGATGGGCAGAAATAAAGCCTCGTCCAGCACCGTGAGCTCGTTGTCGGAGAGGTCCACGCTCACGTCGACAAGCTCACCGAACGCGTCCGGCCTGAGGCAGGAATGTTTTGCAAGTTCAGGTTACGAAGCGCAGCTCTTTTAGATGTGGATTAAAAACAAACATATCCAGCCCAACAGAACCCGCAAATAAAATATTCTTAATCTTGCGCACTGGTGAAACTCTTATCGAGAATAGTCATTAGGCATCCTTGACAGAGTGACAGACCAACTGAGCCTCAACATGGCTTTCCCATGATTTCCCATGCTATTCTATGGCTTCCTATACTTTCCTAACTCCCAATTTTTGGCATTGCATACAACCTAACCTAACATTACACGTGATGTTCATTCCTACTCCGAATTTGATGGATTAATACACCAAAAATTGTGGAGTTGATGTAGCTTGTATCACAGATACGCTCATCACACACTCACGGACGGACGCGGCTTTTATTCTAGTATACTGTACATTACTATAATCTGTTTATATAGAATTATAGTAATAGCAAATGATATAGATATGTATAGAGATATGTAAAGAAAGTCCCAGAATTTTTTATCATTGCATTGAGTGAGCCTCACGGGATGTATCTGATGCTGTTGTTGGAGATGTCGATTTGCAGCACAGAGGAGGTAGAGTGGCCGGTGATGCTGAATGTATTACTCTGCAGGTCCGACAGGTGGTTGTTGGACACGTCGATGAGCTGAGAGTGAGTCAGACCTGACCCAAATTAAATTTGAAGTTAAGAAAGCTCACAAACAGAAAATAACCGAACAAACACATGAAGTTAAGGTAACCCAGGGACAGAAAATAAAATGACCGTCCATGCTGTGCAACTTGTTCATTTTGAATTATTCATACTAGTCCGCCCCCCTTTATTTGAAAAAAAAAAGAGGACGGAATGAGAGAAAGGCCGTAAGAAATAGAAAATACAATCTCTCGAGAGTTGATGAGGCCGCGTGAACACGGCCCGTCAAATATATAGGACTGGAGCTTGTATCACAGATACGCTCATCACACACTGCAGGCTGGCTTCGGACAGACCGACCGACGGACGCGGCTCTTATTATAGTATAGATTATCTGATAACCTGAATCAAATTATTATTCTAGGATTTTTTAGGTGATGTATTGCCTAAACGATGCTAGGTTGCGATATTACCTAAACCGTTCGAAATTTACCGTACGTCATTGAAGATGATTTAACATCTTAACTGCTTGGTAATCCACCGGTGGTCACTGAGGAGATTACCATAACGCTGCTGACTCACCGATAATCACAAACTGCATAATTATATTTATGCCTAATAACTAAAATCTGATGATGGCACTTTTCAATTGACTTTTTGTCCGTTTGAAAGTCTGTCAGTTATTGTTAAATTTGAATTATTTTAGTTATATTTTGAATTTCAGTTAAACTCGCCTTAGTTAGGCCGTGTTGACGGGACAACGCTGTAACATTCGTAACATTAATAATGTTAATACTTATAGTTATAATAATATTTTTGCGAAGTTTAATGAACAGATTACAGTATATATGCCTTCACTATTATGACTTTTACCATCATTAATATTTTCATGCTCCCTGTTTAATTAACCAGCTCGTCGTGCGGTCGGATTGTCATATAGAGAACAAATCGAAGAGTCATCCAGTCAAGGTTCAATGAAGAGTTCAACACACACACAGTACCAAACACATTCGGGAAAAACACCAGTAGGAGATATGGGCAGCAGGCAAATTTACTTCTTTAATATAGATACACTTGATAATTATTACTTCCTTAATATAGATACACTTGATAATTATTCTCATTCGCGAAGAGGTAGTTGGGTGAAAAAAGGTAATTTTGCTTAGAAAAGGAAAGGACTTTTAGTTCTTTCATTGCATGTGATAAATGCAACATATCACATAGTAAAGTAGTCGAGTTAACGAGTGATCAAGAGATGAAATAATGGTTTGGGTAATGTTTTGCACATGCTTTTTATAAAAAAAAACTTTCCACACTTTTTTTGACGTGACCTACCAGAGAAGCAATGCTGACTGATGGTGTAGATGTTGTTGTCGGAGATAGTGCATACTTGCTGGAACAATAAACAGTTGGAAATAAACGCTTTTTATCCTTTTTTTTGACGTGACCTACCAGAGAAGCAATGCTGACTGATGGTGTAGATGTTATTGTCGGAGATGCTGACGGTCTCCAGCTGGGGGTGCACGAAGGCGTCCTGAGGAAGAAACTCCAAGTCGTTGCCGCTGATGTCCAGGTACTGTAGGTGAGGCACCTCTTCAGAGGACACCGCGCCGAAGTGGAAGTACGAGATGTCGTTGTTGGCTGCCGAAATCGGTCTACGATGAACCCCTTTCACGGTCATCCATATTTGTCAAGAAAAATTTGATTTAGATTTGTTTTCCCATTGCATTGGGGGAGTCTGCCTTCATGTTTGTAAAGAAAGACTTGTCTTCCATTGCATTGAGGGAGTCTGCTCTCATGTTTGTCTGTAAAGAGAGTCCCTAGCATTCTCTTCCATTGTAAGAAAAGAGCCTGCCTCCACATTTGACTAATTTGGCAAACCAATGAAGTTCGTTCTAATACAGGTAGGAAACTTTCCTCTAGATTTGTTTTTATTGAAATCCCCGGAATTTTACTCATGTTCAAGACCTGCAATAGTGTTATTAATTCAGAGAGGACATCTCCCACATTCACTCAAATGATCTCTTCTCGTCTCTCTTTCGAGGTCGTCTCTTTTAGAAAAAAGAAACATTAACCAATCTCCAAGCAATTAAACGTTCAGACCTACTCACGGTTACATAAAAACATCTTCCATACACTTGCAGTCTACAAAATGTGCAGAACAACATGAGCCAGGAGGTTTGCTTAGGTATTTTTATTATTATTAAATTTATATTATGAATAGCTCCAAAGTACTGACGAACTCACCAAGAGATATGGAGATGAGGGAGTGCGCAGACGCGTTGAAGGCGTGGTTGTCCACACTCTGGAACTTGTCGTGGTTCATGATCAGTTCCCGGACCGTGAGGGGCAGGAACATGTCCATATTGAACACTCCCCCGATCTCAGACCGGACTAAACTGAACCTGGATATATAGCAGATATCAATGATCACATATCACTGCCTTGTTTTCAATCATAGTTTACGAATTAGTTTGAAAATATTATCCCCTGATTCCGGACCGGCCAATATGAATTTGAGAATACGAAAGATTTCAATCCGCGCAAAATGATTTCTTCGATTTATATCATACGTATAACTAATCCTGAAAATATGAGACATCAGTAAGTGCAAGTCACAGCTTTGCTTTCAATCACAGTTTATGAATTAGTTTGGTGAAGATTTGCCTATTTTTTTAAAGACATTTTCCGGGTCTAGAGGGCTGATTCTAGACATATGTCCAAATAAGCGAGCATTTTTTTTTTGCATTCCTGAACAGGACGGGAATTTACGCGCTCACCCATATTCCAGATACTCCACCTCCAAAGTTGATAGCGAAGACATAAAGATGTCGGTGTCGTGGAAATATCGTCAATTTTTGGCGATAATAATGACAATGTTTCAATGGGACGGGGGGGGGGGGGGAAGGATTGTAAAGCAGTGAAATTAATGCAATTCCATTAATATCAATAATTGAATGCATATGGCGACTGCTTTCAATTATGACGTAATAAACGAACTCACGTAGAACTAAAAAATAAAATAAATATTTTAGCTCAGAATATATGTCAATCTCTGTCTCAATTTGCGGACTCAAATTTATTTAAAAAAATTTATTTTCGTAATTCATCATTGAATTTATAAATAAAATTCTCAAAAAAAATGTCATCCATGTTCCACGCAACATCAGTTATTCTAGTTTTACATCGGTCTCGTTTGAAATCGAACGTTTTATCTCAAAAACCATCATAGTTTCGTTCGCCTCTTCCCGTACCCTAATGGCGTTCTAAAAATCATCCAACGCTCAATAGATACGAGAGCAGAAGACGATTTTTACCCTAGTTTTCCAGGAACTTCCCTAAAATGAAAAATCTGTAATATGTTTAAGCGGTGATTTGTCAAAGTCCGTTCGTAAAATTTGACAGCCAAGTTCAGGTTAGCCTCTGTCAATCGTAACATTTGACAGCCATGTTCAGGTTAGCCTCTGTCGATCGTAACATTTGACATCCAAGTTCAGGTCAGCCTCTGTCGATCGTAACATTTGACAGCCGTGTTCAGGTTAGCCTCTGTCGATCGTAACATTTGACAGCCGTGTTCAGGTTAGCCTCTGTCGATCGTAACATTTGACATCCAAGTTCAGGTTAGCCTCTGTCGATCGTAACATTTGACGGCCAAGTTTAGCTTAGCCTCTGTCGATCGGAACTTTCGGCAGCGATGTTCAGGTTAGCCTCTGTCGATCGTAACATTTGACAGCCAAGTTCAGGTCAGCCTCTGTCGATCGTAACATTTGACGGCCAAGTTCAGGTCAGCCTCTGAGGATCGTAACATTTGACAGCCAAGTTCAGGTTAGCCTCTGTCGATCGTAACATTTGACGGCCAAGTTCAGGTTAGCCTCTGTCGATCGGAACTTTCGGCAGCCATGTTCAGGTTAGCCTCTGTCGATCATAATATTTGACAGCCAAGTTCAGGTCAGCCTCTGTCAATCGGAACATTTGACAGCCAAGTTCAGGTCAGCCTCTGTCGATCGTAACATTTGACGGCCAAGTTCAGGTCAGCCTCTGTCGATCGTAACATTTGACAGCCAAGTTCAGGTTAGCCTCTGTCGATCGTAACATTTGACGGCCAAGTTCAGGTTAGCCTCTGTCGATCGGAACTTTCGGCAGTCATGTTCAGGTTAGCCTCTGTCAATCATAGCTCACTTTGATCACTGCAAGGGACGGTAAATTGACCAACCTGTTGACGTCCGTGGTGAAGAAGGTGGTGCGCTGGATGATATCCTCGAGTATGGCTTGCGAGGAGACCTCGGCTGGGCAGTCGATGTTGATCGTTCCCCCCAAGGAGCCTCCGTTGTTCGTGCACTGCGTTAGAAACTTTAATAGTTAAATTTCCTTACTTTGCAGCTTAGGCTTACTCATGACAACCCAAAAAGGTAACACGGGTTTTACCATATCTGTGACTTGTTAGTAAGACGTGTTGCCTTGTGTGTAGGACTTGTTAGTAAGACGCATTGTACCGTATGTGTGGCTTTTTCAACAAATTTTTTCCCATCATTCATTTATACCCTATGGTTCTTCATATGCTAATCTTTCATTCCACTCTACCATTCAAATCATCACAATTGCACTATATTACGCGCAATTGTTCAATCAACAAGAGAACATTGTAGGTATGAGAGCATGAGGTTGTCATAAGCGTTGTTCGGTATTCATCAGTCACAACTTGTAATTCAGCTTTCTCGTATTTATCAGCAGTAAAAATTAGAAAGAAGTAAAAGAAATAAATGTTGACGACTCAACATCAGTCTTATGGATGCAAAAAGAAGATTGCCCGTTTCATGTCAACTTGAAACTTGTAAACGCTCAAAAGATTCTCCGTTTCACGTCAACTTGAAACTAGTAAACACTTGAAAGATTCCCTATTTTACGTCAGTTAGAACCGGATAAACAACCGAAAGATTCTGCGCTTTACGTCAACTTGGAACTTGTACTCAATCACAGGTGGCACGCGACAACCACAGAACACTTATCTCGTGTGAAGGTTGCACGCCAAAATTGAGCGTCGCAGCGATAGAGTGACATGATACGACGTACATTGAATAATACCATTCGAATGACCACACGCCCACAAGCGTACACGAACGACGATTAGGCTTATTTTTGTCAAGAGAAACGAAGGCCTTTTCGAAGAGGCTGACTTTTGAAAAGAGAAACATGCGGATATAAGCAAGGCGTTTACTAGGGCAAGAGCAATTGATTGATTACTTCTCGTTTTTAACAACGGAAACCATTCAAGGCGACTAAGGAGTGTCAAATTTGATCTATTTATGTTATTTAATAAGTTTCCCGCATATTGGGGCATGCGTATGTGTACCACTAAGTAAATTACTTATTCACGTACCGGTATAAGTAAATAACGGTTTAAATGCTCAATAATATTTTTAAAGAATAACTGTTACCATGCGAGGTGATATGTGTCGTTCAATTAATTTTATTTTTCATAAATCTTAAAAATAAACAAAAATGTATTCGAGAAGTGAAGTCAATTTTCCAATTCTACTACTTACGAACTAATCAAAGCAAGCGTTCACAAAAACCGCGGAAATGTGTGAACGTGTCGGAGCAGTTTGACCACCACCTCTGCTACTTATCATTGCTAAGCATAGTACGATATTGATGATGATGGCAATGACAATGAAGTTGATTTCCAATAAAGATGGTACAATTAAGTAAGGACATCATTGGTTTTTAAAATATCCTATACTAAGTACACTTAGATGATACACAGACATGGTTATTGTGATACACATGTCACTAGTCGAAAAGAAATTTGTTAGGCAAAGCTGAGGCTTGTCGATTTTGAACAGAGAAAAAAACACAAAATGCAGTCGAGTCAACTTGGAAAAAGCCGCCACTTATGGCAACATAAATTCATTGGAATCAAACTTCATATTTCCGTCCATGGAGGTTACTCCATCAAAAGAAAACCCACGCTGTCAATTCATTGAAATTGAACTTCATATTTCCGTCCATGGAGGTTACTCCATCAAAAGAAAACCCATGCTGTCAATTCATTGAAATTCAACTTCATATTTTCATCCATGGAAGTGCTGCCAACGAGGGAAGACCTACGCTGTCACCTGAGCAAGTCACTGCGTGGCTAACCCCCACGTGAGCACACTAAGCAGATGCAGATAATACATTTCAAAATAGCAGGCGGTGTTGGTCACGTGCGTTTTGTATTCTCACGCAACAGTTATCTTACGACGATAGACCTGAGAATTTTCTGTCGTGGAGGGACGCACCCGAACGATTTTACTCTATAAATAATCTACAACAAAACTAATTCATGACCTTTCCTTGCTAAATAATGTCGCGCACGTTACACATCCGAACGCTATAACTCTATAAATAATCTACAACACAACTAATTCGTGACCTTTCCTTCCTAAATAATGTTGGCGTATAGTAACCCCGAGCGTCGGAAACGAGAAAGAAATAGCCCCACAGAGCAAACACAAAAACATCATACAACATTAATAAAACGATGAAAGAACATTTACGATTTTAAACAAATACCTAGAAGTTTATTTTTATACTCAGGTGGGATGGATCTGCAATCTGATGTATACTAATAGTATGCAATGCAAAATACTAATACTCGAAAATATTCTGTAGCTGAAGAAATTTTTCATTTGACTTTATAAAACAATGATTGCTGGTGTCGAGAGAGTGTTCGTGATTGTGGAAACTTTGAGTTAAGTGGGCCTCGAAAATCAAAACAATCGAGAAAATTGATAGGTCAAATCGAAAGCCTCAGTGCATCTTGCGTACAAATTCATAACTTACTTTTTGAAAACGAAATATTTTCAGACATAAACGCTTGGGCTTGACGATGACAATATAGCAAAGTGATGTGTAGAGCAGCATAACAAGTTATTGATTAATAGAAAAATACGGCAAAAAAATGTACTGTTGTATCGCTTGTGGTGAATAAATTGTTTAAATTATTTAGAGCAAAAATGCCAATGTGAAGTACGCATGGGAGCGATTTTCACACGTGTACATAAGAACACTGCAGAAAATCACGGCCATGAAGCACCACAAACCAGAATAGCAAAATCAACCTTATTAAATACAATAAAATATCGGAGAGAATAAACGTTATTTTTCCACTTATATATTGAATCTCTGACACGCTATTGTCTACTTTTCACGGTTTGCATAAATTCAGGACTTTTGTGCTAATAAATAATCAAAACCCAATTGATAGTATTTCATTTCACCCGTCAACCATTTTTTGAATAAACGGTTATTCTTTCTTTTCTTTTTCTAGCTAATTCTCAATATTGAACCAATTTTCTTTTAAAAAGAACGAGCCTCATTATTTTGTTATGAAAAAAGAGCTAGTTACCTCGTATAGCTTGTCTATCAATTAAGGACCTTTATAAAGAGAAATTTTCAAAATCCAATGTGCTGCAATGCATCCCATGCATCAACTTTTTTTAAATAAACGGTTTTTCTTTCCTTCTTTCTTTCTTTTTTTCTTTTTATGCAATCGCCAATACCTCTCGGCAACATTAGGCTGACGCAACTAATGATAATAAACTTTGTTAAGGACAACTTCGGCCAAAGACTATTTA
The DNA here is from genome assembly GCA_030386875.1 of Morinoia aosen. Taxonomy (NCBI): domain Eukaryota; kingdom Metazoa; phylum Arthropoda; class Malacostraca; order Amphipoda; family Talitridae; genus Morinoia; species Morinoia aosen. Next base: position 3,118,464 of record CM059571.1, read on the forward strand.
GTTGTCGCTGTGGTATTTCTACCAAAGTTGATTTTCAAATTTACGAGATGACACACAACTCTCATTCCGTGACACAACTCAGATTCCGTGACACTACTCACATGCCGTGAAACAACTCACATTCCGTGACACAACTCTCATTCCGTGACACAACTCACATTCCGTGACACAACTCACATTCCGTGACACTACTCACATGCCGTGACACAACTCACATTCCGTGACACAACTCTCATTCCGTGACACAACTCACATTCCGTGACACAACTCTCATTCCGTGACACAACTCACATTCCGTGACACAACTCTCATTCCGTGACACTACTCTCATTCCGTGACACAACTCACATTCCGTGACACTACTCACATGCCGTGAAACAACTCACATTCCGTGACACAACTCACGACACGCTAATTAGCCACCGACATGGTTAGTCAATTAGTACGCCTCGTATGGCTTGTCTATCAATGAAGGTCCTTTATATTTAGAATTTTTTTAATCCAATGTGTTTTAATGCATCTCATGCATCAACGTTCTTGGAAATCGATGATTTTTTGTATTCTTTTTCATTCTTTCTCTCCGATTAGTGCCATGGGTATTAGAATACTCGTGTGTGTGTATCATCTAAGTGTATTAGCTTTAAGATATTTTAAAACCAATGTTGGTACTTCTGTACCTTCTATATAGGAGATAAACTGTTTCTTTCTTTCTTTTTTCTTTCGGCCACACAACTCACAATGCATGGATCCAGTCCGTTCTCAGGCCCAGGCTCAGGGCACAAACCCGTCACGTTAGGAGGCAGCGGCACAAAGGGGCTGTTCCACGTCCAGTCCCTCACAGTCGTGAACAGCTCACGATCATTATTAATGCTTCTTCTTTCATACACAAAATGGTTTTTCACGCTGACGTTATCTAAAACATTATTCTCACTTCTTCGATGCAGTACAACGCTGTTTTCAATGTCATTGTAGCCGTCAGAAAAATTTTTCCTTGTACTGTTTTTTAGCTTAAGATTATTTTTAATGTTGCTTATCTCTTTTTTATTATTTAATTTAGTCTTTCTGTTCTCGGACCCAACAAGAATTTGAGCATGAGACTGACGTAGATTTGGATTGACATTATCGTACTCATTTCGCACCAACAAATGCCGTCCTCTTTCACGCTCTTCCAAAAGTTCAGAAATTTTTGTATTTTGCTGAAACGAAGACCGCAAAGACAAGACGGGGAATAATTCATTTTTGTTAACATTTTCTGGAATTAATCTTGACGAAACGGCTAGTAAATATCCAACGGCGCACACAGTAACCAACAATTTAACGCACATGACTAAGCATTAAGTACTCTCAAGTAAGGTTCTTTCACTTCAATATTTTGGAAAAAAATGAAAAAAACTTTCCATGCTGCGCATCAATAACAAAACGAATCCATTTTTTAAAAAGCACTCTTCGCAATCGAGAAATTCACTGTCACTTTGGCAGAACTTCAAACGCCCGAAGTCGCATTCCATGGGAGCTTTTGAGACACTTCTTCACCACGCCTCAAGTGGAAGGAAAAGGAGACATCGGCTCGTGCAGCATCGCACCACTCATTTGAAACAAAAATATCTCAGGGGTGACCAGCTGAGCGCGATAAGAGATAGCCTGCGTGACGAACAACATCACAAAAACTATATTATTGAAAAATTCATAACATCGCCACGATGAATTGAATGCCAAAATTGAAAGTGGGTTATCACTCCTAAACTGTATTAACAAAGCTTGAAAAAATGCCCTAACAATAAAATCTTTGAATTCCTTACAGAACATCCCTGAGCTTGTGTATGTTAGTGTGCATTTGAGTTATGGCGGGGGTTATCTTTTTTTGCCTGCACTTCAGCCCTGCATCTATTTACTGGTAGTACCTGGTACCTCGTGTGAATCACCACATGTTGTGAGCTGGATATATAAATTGGTGAATCAGCTACTGCATCGACTTCAAGTTCAAGTGGAAGCCGTTTGCAACATGGAGTCCAACGCTAAAGGATTCAAGCGCTCATTTAGCTTTCAACCTGGAGCACGAAGCACAAAATCTCGAGCCAATGGAGAGTACAGAGTCTAGAGCACGGGTTCCCAACCCATGGGGTGCTCGCATCCCCAGTGGTTGTGAGACGATGTTCCAGGGTTGCGAGAAAAGATTAGGGATATAAATGGATATTTGACCGCATTGTTATTTCAGGGAATGCAAGGTTCGAATAAAATTTCCTTAGAGATGCAAGGCGAAAAAAAGGTTGGGAACCTCTGGCCAGGAGCATGTGGGGCATTGTGGGCACCGTAGTGACGCAACAGTGAGACAACACCGTCATGAGCAGAGAACACCGAGGGTTTCATCGAGAAATGAACACTGCATCATTTGCCAATAGGTCATTCGTCACTAGGCAAAGATAAAGCACTAAGTCATTAAGGTAGGTCACTAGGCAAAGATACGGCACTAGGTAATTTAGGTAGATTACTAGGCAAAGATACGGCACTAGGTAATTTAGGCAGGTCACTAGGCAGAGATACGGCCCTAGGTAATTTAGGTAGGTCACTAGGCAAATATACGGCACTAGGTAATTTAGGTGGGTCACTAGGCAAAGATATGGCACTAACAGTAACACTGTAACATGTCGGACAAGATTTGTATCAACTTCACACAATTCTTAAACATCTAGTCAGTATCTGCCGATAGAAACAAATTGCGGGGATGAAAACCTGCGACTGCAGACAGTCAAATCGAACTCAGATGCAGCCAAACTGTAATACAAAAGTATTCTTTACTAAAACCTCCTTTTACTTTCACCAGTATTGTTACCATCAAGGTAACCCAAATTATCGTTGGAGTCCCTGTCTAAAGTTTTTCTTAAAGAGAGGGTTTCGGGAGAATCTCATAGAAATCTGCAAAACTCCCATACGAAGAAAATATTCCTCAAAAGCGATTCAGAAAGAAAGAAAGAAAGAAAGAAAGAAAGAAAGAAAAAAAAAACTTTATTTCTAATAGAGATTGTACAATATTACAATCATTGGTTTTTAAATATCTTAAAGTTAATACACTTTGATGATACACACACATGAGTCTTGTAATACCCATGTCACTAGTCGAAAAGAAATGATAGAGGGCAATGTACTCCTAATCTTGATAATACATGTAATGATAATTATAAGATATAACACAATTTCATGGACGATGCATTTTCATTGTGGGGAAAAACTCATCAACTTTTTCTTTGAGGTCATGGTTCGGTCTTAAAGAAATCTCTCCTAACTCACATCCTGTAGCACAAATGTCGTCCGTAAGAAATAAGAAAAAGACCACCTACAATCACGCAGCTCGTAATAGGACTCCAAAGACGAAAGTCCCGTGGTACGTTCATATAAACACTCGAGAAAAATAACACTAAAAACGACCATTTTCGCCTGTCTAATCTCTCTCTCCATACAATGTCCTCGGTGTTTCACTCCTACAAAATATGAATACGAGAGCTCAACCTCACTATTCCCTCACTCAGAAACATGCTCGCCAATATTCTTTGATCACAATAAATCATTCTGAAAAACTATTTTAATTGTTTCTAAAAAAGCATTCATAAGTAAAATTCCACATGTAACCTTTAAGAGAGAAAAAAGAAAGAAAGGATAGAAAGAAAAAAAAGGAGAACTGTTTAATTTCAAAAAAGATGATACAAAAGCTCATCATTGATTTTTGAAACATCTTATGGTCTTAGGAGTTTTTCATGATGGAAAATCTAGTTCACAATGATTGTTCTGGCTCACCTCACTGAATGACGAACAAATAGTAAGCCAATGTTTGAAACAAAGGTTCCAAAATACAAAAGCCATTTTGGTGTTTTGAGCAAAAGTCCGAAAGCCTACTAAAAAAAAACTTTGTGAGCTATTCATGCTTCAGTACTAAACATTTCAAATGTGTTAAAAAATTAATCGGTGCATCATATCCATTACTCGACAAACCTTTCTATCCCAGGCTCTAGCCACGAGGAAAATAAGACGTGTCACCTATGCTAAGTGTGTGATCTTTGCACCGTAACAACCCTCGGTCAAAAACTTTTGTGATGCACATGGATAAGAAATTTCTTTATTCCTTCTACTATAATTACTATCCGGTTATGGAAAATGATTAAGTAATAGCATGCAATCAGTCTACACTAAAGAAGTTATAAATAGGTAGTAGTTCTAGTAATTACTGGTGGCTAGTTTGTTGGCAAGCATAAATAGAAAAATACACGTAACAACAGTTGACAAATCTCACGTTAATACCAGCCAGAGTCAAAACCATCATAAGTGGAGGCTGTCCTCTGAGGCGTTTTCATCAGGATTTACAGAATTCATGAGCTTCCTCAAACCTAGAATAACACAACCAACAGAATAAATTTTCCTGTTTTTCTCTGAATTTTTAGTTTAAATTTTGACATAACTAAAATACCAATGCATATCTACCAAATAAGGACCTTTATGTCGAAACATTTTCAACATCAACGTAAATGATCTAATGAATAAACTTTGCGGGAAAGATACATTTTCATTTTGCTCTCATATTCTAATTTTAAATGGGAAACGAACATAAACGGAAACTTTTTGAGTAGAACGCTAACATGTCTTTCCTGTGTTTCTCAAGTCTTCATTAGAGATTTCTAAAATCAAAGTTTATATTTCTCCAGAATATTCTGCGGAACTATACATGCACGCTAAAGAAATCTTATGAGGCAAAATAAAAGATGTCATTCCACGGTAATGTTGATAACTATTATTACTGGTATAGTACTCAAATACTGGCATTTTTAAAATAAAAAATGACGTAGGAAACTTTATTAAAATGCTATAAGGAAAAAATTTAGAACTTTTGTTATAGGCTTACTGTAGAAGTAACTGGCAAACGTACCTCAACGTTAGAAACTTGACGAGTAACTGAGCGATTTATATAACTACTAGCGTCAAATGTGAGATTTTTCTCACAAATGAAATTAAAAATCTATAATTTTCAAGTGGGAGAAAGTTATAGATTTACAAATATCTAAAAAATACTTGAAGTTTCTGTTAAATAATCAAATTTTATATTGGTTTAATTTACATTCGCGTTTCAGCCATTAAATAGGATAATTGTGTTCTAATAGTTTTGAGAGACTCGCACCGGTTCACAGTCCACTCTGAGTCAGCATCTCAACAGCGTGACACCCGCTTGTGACTGTACCTCTGCAACTTTTGACAAATATGGCTTTGCACGTTCCTAAAGCCCCGGGCTTTGCCCAAATGCTTAAAGATGGTGCCAGGGTACGTTTTCATCTCTATACGTTACGTGATGTAATTTTTATAGTGTTTGAGTTAATTTATGTTAAAATTCTGTCATTTTGTAGGCCAGGTGTTTTCTTTTGAAGTGTCACACCCTCGTTTAGTTCAGTTGTAATTTAGTGCAAGAGGTTCTTGAATGCCGTTTTAAATTTGATATATCAATCTAGCGCAAGTATTATGTTTTTTTGCAGCAAAGTAAATATTACATTATCAGCCACTATATACTTCCAGCTAGGATACCTGCAATGGAATAGTTAATAAGCCAGTCGGGAGCGAGTGAGAATGTAATGTAAGTTTTCAAGTATTTTAATGAGAATTTACAGAATTTGTTGAAATAATTAATTTTAAGGTCAATGTGAAGTTTCATGCAATCACGGAAAATAAGAATGCCGACCCCAGGAATCAGTAAAGGAACCCATTTATTAACGTTTTACAAGAATGTTCTGCTCGCTGATGCGTTATTTTCGAACTATTGAACTTTGAAGTTGGCCGTCTTGCGCCCGATGAAGCGAGCGTAATTTAATTAAAAACGGAAGCTAACCCCCTATTACAAACGTAAAGAGGTTGGGTCGTGAGGGGTAGCCACAGTTCTTTTAGTGAAAAGTATAAATAAAGCTTCTAAACCACCCATTAGGGTGATGACCCCAACCTTGTTGACATCGAATCCAAAATGGCGGCGCCCATGGTGGTCGCCATGTTAGTTGGCCGTCGTGCGGTCGTCACCCTAATGGGTGGTTTAGAAGCTTTATTTATACTTTTCACTAAAAGAACTGTGGCTACCCCTCACGACCCAACCTCTTTACGTTTGTAATAGGGGGTTAGCTTCCGTTTTTAATTAAATTACGCTCGCTTCATCGGGCGCAAGACGGCCAACTTCAAAGTTCAATAATTCGAAAATAACGCATCAGCGAGCAGAACATTCTTGTAAAACGTTATTAAATGGGTTCCTTTAGTCATTGTTTGCAATACCATTATTAATTTCCGTGATTGCATGAAACTTCACATTGACCAATTTTAATTGCTTGTACGAAGTTATATTAATTGGTTCATTCATTCTAATGACTAATAACTGTGTTCGGGTGCAACTCTTGATTATCCTTCATATTTTAACTTGTATGTGCTCAGCATGTGTTTTACTGTTGGTTTAAAGAAAAAAATTTATGTAAAGTTCTTTTATTTAAACTGATAAACTTTGGAACTAGTTGTGTGATTAATAAATTTTATTTGACAGTGTTACAAAATTTTTCAGGTAATGACATGCATTATGATTGTGAATATTGCTGTTGAAAGAAGATGCTAGATGATCAATAGTTCAAGTCTCAAAAAAAGATTTCTTTGTGCCCGACAAAGTGCAATGGTAGGAGATTTGGTAAATGTGTAGAGTTGGGTAGTAATTGATTTTACACTTTTGGGTGCCTTAACATTGTTAATTGTCAAAATAAACAAGTTTTCTTCTTTGCACTTTCCGTTGCAAATGAGTATTTTACAAGTTATAGCAGTAAATTAGTTACCGCAACTCGAGTGTTTGAAGCGGCAAGTAATTCATCGACCTTGTTGGATGGCAACACTGCAATGGAGTCTCGCTTCCAACGCGCTCGTCATCTAAGACAAAACTGAACCTACCGCTCTAACTGGTAAAATACTCATTTGTCGCAAAAAGTGAATAGAAGAAAAGCAGTTTATTTTGATTTTATTACTGTGATGCATGCAACAAAAATTCAAAAATTGATAAGTAGCTGTTTATTCGAGCGCATTTGTCATCAAAGACAAAACTAAACCTACTGCTATAACTCATTAAATACTCATTTGCAATGGAAAGTGCATAGAAGAAAACTTGTTTATTTTACCCTAATTAACTATGTTTAGGCACCTAAAACTGGAAAATTGATTATTACCAAATGTTACACATTTACCAGAGATTCTTTATTGTGAAATGTTATTTATAAGATAATTTTGCACATAAAATTTCCACATCAAAAACTCATTTTCAATATTCTCTGTTTAAGAAACCTATTAGTATTTTTGTAGGTATGCTTGCCTATTCCAATATTCATAACTTGGTATTAAAATGATTCATTTTACAGCACTACTCGGGCCTGGAAGAGGCTGTGTTCCGCAACATTGGGGCCTGCAAGGAGTTCGGCCAAACTCTGCGGACTGCTTATGGCCCTCAAGGACGCAATAAAATGATCATCAATCACATTGAGAAACTCTTTGTCACAAATGATGCTGCTACAATCATTAGAGAACTTGAAGTATGTTACTAAGTAACAGATGTAGAGTAACATTCTTTCTACTTCATTTTCTATTATTTTTTGAGAATTTAAGTCTTATTGTGTAATTTGTTGCTTATGTATAGAACTCATTACTTGGCTCATGTTCTTGTTGTAATTTTGTCAATGAGACAGCATATGCTATCCTTTGTATTTTATTTTAGCAGTTTGGGCTACAGTATTGTTTCTGTTGTGGATCTAAATTCTTGGGGAAAGAGATCATAAATTTCATTATTTATCAGGACTTCTTTTATTAACAGAAATTTGCAAGTAATATCTTACATGGTTATAACTGCTCTATTACACTAGAAGTGAAAGTCATTTTTGCTTACAACACTGCAGTGTAGTGCACCTTTTTGGGGGATAAAATTAGCAATTTATGGTAGCAAATATTATGAATGTTAAATCAGAGATGGAGGAAATTAGCCTGAACTCTTAAAGTTTTATAGTTTTCTTGGATTGATTTCCAAAAAAAGTGTTACTTATGAGCTGCTGTGTACTAATCTTCCTTTTCATGTAGTTTTAGTAACATATCAAAAATAAATAATCAGTGTTGAAAAAATAAAATATTGCTCTAATTTTGGAACATACAGGCTTTTTTCCTGATCTTTCAAATTCTTGTGTGAGTTATCTTTTAAATTCTGTCTGCTTGTGCAATATGTGTATATTTCAGGTTATATATATTATTTATTTATGTACAATGCTCATTGCTAAAATTGAAATGATTTAATAGTATAGTGTGGTGTAACCAAATTTCTCCTTAAAAATCACAAAAAATATCACCTTTAAAATTTCCATCAGAGGGGCACAATTATTTTATCTTTAGGAATTTGTGCTCCCAGGAGGAATATGTGAGGTCCTGAGCTAAAGGTTAGGTAGTGTTACTTTTTGTAGAAATAGAATAGGTTTTTGTTTTGTTGTGGACCATCTTGTTTCAGATCATTGTTGTTTAGTTTTTCAGCGCATATTACTTTTTCCTTGTTTCACAAACTTCTTTCTTAACTTGCTGTTTGTGCAGGAGATCTTATGTTGGAACACACTTTGTGCATAGATTCTGAATTTCCTTGAATCCATACTGAATAGTGCCATCATCCTTCCTCTCTTTGGAACACTTTTGTTGGGATCAATGAGGTTCAAACCATCTAATGTAACATTAGATACAATGTGACATGGTGCGTAAATTCTAACATGACAGGGTAACTTGGAATGCAAATTCACTCGAACTCCATCTACGCATAGAAACTCAAAGAATAATTTGGCATTATTCTCATAGAGCATAGCACACCTTTCAGTTGCAATAATATAACAACTATAATGGCAGATCGAGCACCCTGCAGCAAAGTTGCTGGTGCTGGCTACCGAGATGCAGGAGCAGGAAGCTGGAGACGGCACCAACTGGGTGGTGATCATGGGATCTGCCATGCTCGAGAAGGCGGAGGAGCTCATCAAGATGGGGCTCACCCCTACAGGTCTGAACATTTTAATTATTTCTGCAGCAGTTGTTTATTAAAGTCTTTTCACGTTGACTGTGATGGGTTAAACTTAGTTCAGTATTCAACTCAAGTTTCAAGTCGACTGTAGTAAGCTAATCTAAAAATAGCAAACATTATTTGGTTTGTGCCTTCATGTTGTTCTGATAAAGTATGTATGAAAATTGAGTGTGTGACTCCTGGATGGTCAGCAGCATTATGAAAATCGCCTCGTGTCCTAGTAGTGGCTCACGTCGCAGTCAAAGTGTCAAGTCTTTACCCATTTCAGCCCCACTTGCCATACATGGCACACTCACTATAAATGCTAATGCTATTTTTTCTCTTTGAATTTGTGCCCTAATGTTATTTTTAGAAGCTTTCTTTTGGATAGCAGTTCCATTCCCATTCTGATGTTGGTGATAACCTGATGCCAGGGTCGGTCTAATGGTAGTGGTTGTGTTGTTGGAAATATGAGTAAATATATTTTGGTTGAAATGGGTTAATTTTTTGAATGTGGCTATTTACCAATGGAGTCATATTGTATGTCAGCTGTAAATCTGCAATATAAACAGAAAATTTAACACTATGATTAGATAATTGCACTCATTACATATATAAAACTAGAAGTGTTTAGACAACAGTAATTGGGAACAGACACTCAAATTGTGCGTCAATTTTAGTGAACATCTGGAGGCGCTTATTCTCATCAGAGCAGGGCAGAATTGCAGCTGCTAGAGTCATCTGCTTGCAATTTTGTGGCGAGTCTGTGCCTCTCCATTAATGCAAGATCTCTGGTAGGAAGTGATAGGAGACATGAAATTTTGGTCAGGTTTGTGAACTTGAAAAGTATCACGTCAAGTCTGCTGTGAGCATTTTAAAATTAATGTGAGTTGGAAGTTCTGTTCGGCACACAATAATAGATTTTGTTACATCAAGTGTGGCTAAAAAATCCCCCTTGTATATTATTTGGCTAGGCAGTTTCTATAAATTTTTCTGTTCATTGAATGCTAAAAACTTAAATTAAGTTCCATTTTATGAAACTGTGATGTTGAACATCGCTTTGATAGAGAATACATTATTTTTAAACATGGCTTGGGGATACTACAATTTGGTAAAGGCCTCACTATAGAAATCATCAGCCTCGACAGTGTACGAATATTATTTAGTCCTGATTCATCTTGATTGGAAATTTTTATTTTGTTCTCCAGATGTTGCTGATGGCTACCAATTGGCTGTAGACAAAGCTTTGGAGCTGCTGGAGGATCTGGAGTGTTGGAAAATTACCGACACAAGAGATATTAATCAGGTAACATTTGTGTGCACTAATTTTTTTCGCTATGTTGATGCTTAAGATTATTGAATTGCTCTCAGTATTTGTTTTTTGGTGAATAGATCTGTCATGATTTTTATTTAAAAGCTTTTCGTTCTAAGCGTGTATTTAGTTTATTCTTGATTTTCTCTAGAATTTGGTTTCTCTGTTGAAGAGGTAGAATTTCTAAATTATGGGTGTAAAATGCGTGTTTGCTTCAAAACACCTTGGAGGCATAGCGCCACAGTGACTTCTGGGTTTTGAACATCAATGGCAGCAGCTCTTAATAAATAGCAGCTTATTGGTTTGGTTTTGTACTTGCTTAACTTCACTTGTTTTTCTCTTTGTATGGGAGGCTAGAAGAGGGTGTAATTCTTAGCTGTAATCGTGATGTTGCTTCTTGTCAGTTTAGTTTTCATGTAAATGAAACTCAAATTTAAACATCAAAGTGTTTATTTTTGTACTAATGTAATTGTGAGTTCGCAGTGTTTAAAATTGTTCATGTTAGTGCTGGAAATTTTTTAGTTACGTGCATGATTTGTGGTTAATTTTTCTAGCGCATCCTAATTTTCTCATTTTAATTTGCTATCAAATGTTGTGAATTTATCATAACAGAAACATTGTTTTACTTTATGAAAGCTTGGTTGCTTACAAATGCGTTTTCCATGCCAGAGACGTTATTTTACTTTTTGAAAGCTTGCTTGCTTACGTGTAATGTTTCCACTATGCTTGCAGGTGCGCAAAGCTCTTCGAGGAACCCTCATGAGCAAGCAGTTTGGTTATGAAGATTTTCTGGCTGACCTGATAGCGAGCGCCTGCATCTCCATCATGCCTGAACAGACCTCCTTCAATGTCGACAACGTTAGGATCTGCAAAATTCCTGGCTGTGGCATCACTGCGTCATCAGTCGTCCAGGTTAGCAGGCTTTGAATTGCTAGTAAAAACGCTGGGTCGGCTGCAAAATTTTGAATTAATTTTTCTTCTTTCGTTTTTTGGGAATACTTGAGTTGGATTGAGGAATGCTAAGCTAATAATCTAATCTATTTAATTGGCATTAGGTAAGTTTTTTTGTAGAATGTGCAATTGTGACAGCTATTTGACGCAGCTTTCAGTAGGACCTGGACTTTTTTTTTTATATATGTACAAATGCTATTGATGATATCAAAATGTCGAGGGGGACGTAAACAAGTGACATGACTGTTATTATGATACAATTTCTTGAAATTTGTGCGATCATCATTATAATGATATTTCTGGAAATTTGTGATCTAAAAATTGTGTTATTCAGGGCATGGTGTTCAAGCGAGGTGTAGAAGGAAACGTGACTGAGAAGAACAAGGCTCGAATTGCCGTGTACTCGTGCCCCTTCGATATCACCACCACCGAGACCAAAGGCACCGTGCTCATCAACACCGCCGACCAGCTTGAGAGCTTCTCTAGAGGAGAAGAGGTCAACATGGAGACTCAGGTCAGAATGAATCATTTTAAAATGGAGTTGAATGTTCTTGAATAGAAGCGAGGCATTTCTTTTCTTCCTGCGATAGCATTTTAACCTCCCTACATTCACGCTTTATTTAAGGTTAGCCTGCATTTAATACTTATTATTTACTTGAGATTTCAATTTATTCTTAATTCCTGCATATCATCCTGATATAGTGGTTTAATTTCCTTATATTCACGGCTGATGGAAGCTTAGCCTATACATAGGACTCGCTCTATCTGGGATTTGCGACTTTTTTGCTCATTCATATTTTTATCATTTATGAAGACTTGGTTTTGAGGAAATGAACCATAAATTATACAATATGAAGTGTAGAAAAGACACATTTTTGGTGGTTTTTGGTGTAATAACCCATTGCAGTGAACGTGTCATAGTATCCATGGTTGTGGTGGAGGTAAAAGCCCTGTTTAACCATCGCAGTCCTAATTCAACCCATTGCAATCCCAACTTAACCTATGGCAGTCCCAGTTTAACCCATGGCAGTGAACGCATCATAACATCCCATGGTTGCTGCAGGTGAAAGCCCTCGCAGACGCGGGCGTGTCGGTGGTGGTGGCAGGCGGCAAGATGGGCGACATGGCCCTGCACTACCTCAACAAATACGATATCATGGCCGTGCGCCTCACCTCCAAGTGGGACCTCAGGCGTCTCTGCAAGACCGTCGGTGCTGTCATCCTCCCCAAAATGACCATGCCGACTCCCGAAGAAATTGGTTTCTGTGACAGGGTCTTCCTTGATGAGATTGGAGAAGTGCCCGTTACTATTTTCAGGTGAGCGTTTGTGTTTTTGCTCATGTGCTCTGAAAGTTTGGCCGCAACGTGCGCCATTTTTCATGATGCTGCTTACCAACTACTAATCAAAAACTCAATTTTGATAAGCAATGAATTAAAATAAATGAAGGGCATCATCTAGTTGATGTTTGCTATCTTCAAAATTGCTCACAATAAATGACGTTGAATTTGAGTTGAGTATTGAACTTCAGTTTAACCAATTGCGGTTGAAGTGATAATGGTATCCTTCAGCTATACTTTGCTATTCATTTATTTTTTATTTTTGCTAACGTGATGCTCTGCGACTAGTGATGTACCGATGAATCGGTATCGGTATCGGCAGTATCGGCCATTTTTAGTGGTATCGGTATCGGCAAAATCCGGCCGATACTTTACCGATACTTTCCAAAAATACGTATTTTATAATTCAAATGAAGGTCATAAATCCTGAAAGTAAAAGTATTTAACCTAATAATACCCGCTGTGAGTTTATTTATATATTTATTTGGTGTCCGCGTTGTGTGAGTTTGCGGTATCATGGATACCGAATTCCTCAGTGTAACATTAAAAGCTGGCGTTTCCATGCATTTAAATATTTGACATTTTATCAGGATAGGTTTTGTTAGGATAGGATAGGTTAGCTTAGATTAGGATAGGCTAGGTTAGCACAGGTTAGGTAATACTGTCAGAATTTTTTCTCGGGTCCGCCTAGCTTAACGATGACATTCTCCATGGAATCTCGGGGGGTCCTGCTACTATCTAATAATACCCTTGGTTTATTTGGAGGAAATTTTCGCTGTTCCCTTTACCAAGTTTTTACTGGTACCAAATTATTGAATTATTGAGCTTGGTGAAGGGAAAGAAGTCGTAGACAAGGATTGATACAGGAATACCTACTCACGAGCAGGTATCCAGCTGACCCGGCACCTTCTCGTGGTGGTACCGTTGAAATACCCAACTGCTCTTTCCTCTATCTTTTGAGTTTTCTTTCGAGGGATTAAGATTTTAGGTTTTTTTCCAATTCCCCGTTGTTGGGTAGAACAAAGTCGGGCGGCGGCCCGAGCTCTTCGGAGCTTGGGTCTCTTTTGCGTAGTTATTTTCTCTTTAATTTGCCCTATATTCCAGGGCCCTTAAATAGCCTATAAGAATAGACTTAAGTTACGCAGACCAATAGTCCATTTTGGATTACTACTTTGGATCCCAAAGTAAAACTTTAAGCACTTCTGGCAACAATCAGCGAATACCTCAAACCCCGACTTCGAGGCGGGGAAACCCCCTCTGAAGCCGGGAGTATGTACGCCAAAAATAAAAACAAATTCAAACAACGAATAAACCCCAACAAAAACAACCTAAGCACTGCTACCAACGTTGGTGCAACAAACCCCAAAACTAACACCATCACCAGGAAGATAAGCGAAAACAATGAAACATCTGACCAAACAACCGAAAAAACTCTACCGGAACCAAACGGTGCTACCTGTAAGGTGGACCAATTGGAGGCTAAATTAAATGAAGTGCTGAATAGACTTGCGGCAGGTGATGCAACCAAATGCATCAACCCCGATAAACATGAAGTTGAAAAAGAAGCACAAAATGTAGACGATCGAATAAGGAAAATCGAAAATACACTCGAAAAAATCCTAGAAATGACGAAAGCGCAGAACATAGGAAAAAACAGTAAAATCATGGGCTGCGAGAAAGAAAATGTGAGAAAACAAAGCAAAGCTAACAAATACACACCCATATCGTTGAACCAAGAAATGACGAAGAACGACCATTATACAAAGTTCTTCTCGGTCAAATTCAAAGTCGAAGAGAGAAACCAAATAAATCCATTTTGCCTCCAAGAAGAAATAGTCAAAATAACTGGTTTGAAGGCGAAAAGAATAACTTATTCAGGTAAAGATAGCTTTATCATAGAAACTCGAAACAAACCCCAATCTGAGCGCATCACCAGACTTAATAATGTCGACGGCATTAATTGCCAGATCAGCGAACACCCATACTACAATCAATCCAAAGGACTAATATATATTCAAGAATACGATGTAGATAATATGGAAGATTTTGTGGAAGGCCTAAAGAGCCAGTACAATATCAGTGACGCTGTCCGTGCCAGCTTCATTAAAACTCGATTCTCCCAAACCACCCCACTCCTACTAACCTTTAATAGCTACACTACACCAGACTCTATATATATCCCAGGCGAAAAATCAGATACGATAGTATACCCATTTATTAATAGACCAATGATCTGCCACAAATGTCAAAACTACGGCCACACAGCCAAACACTGCCATAACGAAGCAAACTGTAAACGCTGCGGAGAAACAGGCCATGACAGCGAACACTGTGGCAGCGCCCTCTCCTGCATGCATTGCAAGCGTCAACATGAAACTGGCCACAGAGAATGCCCGAAACATATCATGGAAACAGAAATATGCAAAGTCCAACAAGAACAACGAGTTAATAGGCGTCGTGCTGTACAGATAGTCACAGGACACTCCGAGATACCAATATCAGATACGAACACCCCCACAACTCATTTCAATATAACAATGCAGGAAAACGAAAAGCGGAAAATTACTCCATGGCTCCTAGAAAAATGTATTGCAAACCAAATCCAAGGAAAACCCAAATCTATTCGATCGGGTGGCAAAAACACATTTATTGTAGAATTAGATCACACACGACAAAAAGATGAAATACAGAAAATCAAAGACATAAATAACATCCCTGTGCAAGTAACAGAAAATAACTATGTAAATCTTTCAAAAGGACTCGCCTACATCTATAATTACGACTTCACCAACTTCGAGAAATTCAAACAAGGTTTAATGGAAAACCATATAATCAAAAATGTCGAACCAGCAAATTGGATAAAAAGCCGTAACACAAATGCAAAAGCAATACTTCTAACTTTCAGAGGCTCAACCCCCCCTGAGTATATCGACATCCTTGGCCAAGACTGCAAGAGTAGGATATATGAATACTTCGACCGCCCTATGATGTGTAAAAAGTGCTTGGAATACAACCATACTGCTAAAAGATGTACCAGTGAAGAGTTCGTGTGTGGAAAATGCGCAACAAAAGGCCATGAAGCAACAAATTGCACGGAAAACAACTTGACATGCTACCACTGCGGAAACAATCACAAAACTGGAGACCGGACTTGCCCGGAACAACGCAAGCAACAAGAACTAATTTCTATCCGTACTAAACAAAACGTATCAAGAGAACAAGCCCTTATAATATACCACAAACGATCCCCACAACTCGACCAAAGCTACGCACAAATAACCAGAAATCGAACGGATCAAATACCCAAAGTACCAACCCCCAACCCTTTATGGCGGCTCCCAAAAACCAAACGATCACCGAACAAAATATGGCTCCCCCACTTTGTAACGAACCAGGTACAACTGATAACACAACCGATACACCAGAAACCAAACCACCGCAAACTTCACAACGCGACCACGAAACATGCGAAAAAGAGATACTCCGCATTAAACCCAACCCAACACAATTGCTCAAATCCACAATTAATATTGAAACTACAGCCGAAGGATCTGAAAATGAGGAAGATGGCACGAGCGAATGCAACCCTATTATGAGACAAGAAGCCAGACGAATATTCAACGAATTCAAACCCCCAAAGCAGCACAAACCTTCCAAAACCCAAAACAAGAAGCGACCAAGATCACGATCAAAATCACGATCCCCCACCTACAGCCGCAACAGACATGATAAACGACAAATTTACTCAGATGAGGAACAATCACACTACTCTCGTGACTCTAGGATTAGAGATAGATCACCCAAAAGAAAGTAACTAATTGAACGATTGAATAACAAAATCAAATCAAATACACCCCATGGCTAACGTAGGAATCCTGCAGTGGAACTGCCAAGGCATCAGGGGAAAGAAAGATGAACTAATGGAAACAATAAACAACCACCAACCCAGTATAATAGCACTTCAAGAAACAAAGCTATGGGATAACTGCCAGTTTAGAATAAACGGCTACAGTAATGTGCTACGACACGGTCATTACAACAGAACCCCCCATGGAGGTGTTGGAATATATGTCCATAGCTCAATACCTTTTTGTGAACTGAATCTACAGACTGAACTACAAAGCGTGGCCATTCAAGTAAACATAGGACAGCTGATAACCATCTGCAGCATCTACATACCCGGTAGACAAACAGTCACAAACGAAAAACTAAATAACCTAATCCACCAACTACCGAATCCTTTCATCCTAGCCGGCGACTTCAACGGACACAGCACCATATGGGGCTGCAAAAATACAGATAATAGGGGGAAGCTGATAGAAACTGTTATTACAAACAATAACCTTTGCCTATTAAATACTGGTTCACCCACTAGAATAGGATACAATTCAGAATCAGCTATCGATCTGACAATTTGCTCACCTACATTGGCCGTGCTATTAGACTGGGCTGCTTTCGACTCGCCGGGTGATAGCGATCATTGCCCAATTTTGATCACCTACCTTAACGAAAATCGTCCCAACCAACCCCCATCAACTATCTGGAACTACTCAAAAGCTAACTGGGATCTATATTCCAATAACAATGCATGGAACAAGCCGATGTTGAACACAACTAATAACGAACAACTACTCACCGACTTATACCAGCGGTTCTACTCAGCAGCTGAAAAAGCCATCCCAACTTATATACCAGGAAAATACTACCCCAAACCATGGTGGACAAAAGAACTCCAAGAATCAAAAGAAGAAAGAGAAAAACTTTACAAGAAATACCACCGCAATAAAACTCTTACTAACTTAATTAACTGGAAACGAGCAAGGGCAAATCATAAATACAAAATTCGAGCAAGCAAACAGGAAACGTGGAAGAATTTCGTAAACCAACTTAATAAATATACACCAATGGCCAGAGTATACGAAACAATAAGGAAAATAAAAGGTCGAGTACAAAGAAAAGTCCATATATTGATCGAAAACAATATACACTACAGCACAATCCCTGATATTGTGAATAAACTGGCTGAAAATTTCAGCGAAGTGTCAAGCGATCAAAGCTATTCCCCTGAATTTCAACAAATCAAAACCGCAAATGAAACTATACCGATCCATTTCAGTTCGCCAAACGTAGAAATCTATAACCAAACTTTCCATATGCATGAATTTGAATCCGCCCTAAGAAAAACTAAAAACACATCACCAGGAAACGACAAAATAACATACGACATGATCAAACACCTAAAACTACCAGCTAAACAATACATCTTGAACACTTTTAACAAATTCTGGACAACGGGCTACTTCCCACCACAATGGCAGCACTCGATAATAATACCAATCCTAAAACCCGGGAAAGACCATAGTAAACCAAATAACTACAGACCCATCGCACTCACGAGCTGTCTGTGCAAATTAATGGAACGAATGATCAATAATCGACTGATCGAATACTTAGATATGCACAATATAATTAGTAAAGAGCAGTGTGGATGCAGAAAGGGGCGTAGCACTACAGATCATTTGGTCAGACTAGACTCGACCATAAGATTAGCATTCGCAAACAGAGAACACTTCATCTCAGTGTTCTTCGACCTTGAAAAAGCTTACGACAGAACATGGAGATATGGGATCATACGGGATTTATTCGATATCGGACTCAGGGGCAGATTACCAACTTTTGTCGCCAAATTCCTAGAACGTAGAACACTAAGTGTCCGAATAGACAACTATAGCTCAAATATTTACGAACAGCGAAACGGAGTCCCTCAAGGCAGTGTCCTCTCGGTCACGTTATTCGCCCTCAAAATAAACGACATAGCCAAGCAGATCCCACCGGACAACAAATTCCACCACTCACTATACGTTGACGACTTACAAGTTGGATACCACCACCAAGACCTCAAGGTTATCCAAGACAAAATGCAATCCTGTATCAATAAAATATTTAAGTGGTCCCAAAATCATGGCTTCAAATTCTCATCCAGTAAAAGCTAAGCAATACATTTCAATACCATACCCGGACTCTTCCTCAGCCCAATACTTAAACTCAATGATGAAAACATTCAATACACAAACTCACATAAATTCCTCGGCCTGATCTTCGATGAAAAATTGAACTGGCAACAACACATCACTGCTTTAAAGAAAAAAGGGAATGATAGCCTGAACTTATTAAAATCAATAACAGCTCAAAGCTGGGGAGCAGACCAAACCACGATCCTCAAAATCTATCGAAGCATTACAAGATCAATCCTCGATTATGGATCAATAATCTATAACTCTGCCAGCCAAACAACTCTAAAGCCCATCGAGTCTATTACATCCGAAGCACTACGAATCGCTACAGGAGCATTCAAATCCAGCCCAACAAATAGTCTACACATTATTTGCAAT
The DNA here is from genome assembly GCA_030386875.1 of Morinoia aosen. Lineage (NCBI taxonomy): Eukaryota > Metazoa > Arthropoda > Malacostraca > Amphipoda > Talitridae > Morinoia > Morinoia aosen. The sequence goes on from CM059571.1 coordinate 3,137,518, forward strand.
GAAATGCCTCCCGATATTAGGCGAAACTATCTATCCCTCTGTTATTACTACAAAATCCGAAGTCAACATGGAAACCCCGCCTTCAATTACACTGTGACGCCGAGTAACCGACTACTCTTCCAAAATAGGAAAATAACTCCAACATTCGCTATTAAAATGCAAATACTGATAGAAAAATTTGGCCTCCGGAAAAATCGAGTTAAACCAGACTTTTCATACCGACTACTGAACATTAATACTCCCACATAGGCACTAACAAAACCAACAATAAATACCGACCTCACCGAACTACCAAAAAACGAAACCCCTGAATACATAATCCGTCAAGAGTTTAAAAGAATGACAAAAGAAAAATATGACGGATATGTAACTATATACACAGACGGCTCAAGAGGAGAAAATGGCACAGGAGCGGCAGCAGTATGTGGCACCATTGTTCGCTCTGCAACGCTACCGAAAGAGGCCTCAATATACTCAGCCGAAATACACGCCATCCACTTGGCCCTTGGCATCATTAATGAAAAAAGAGATAAAAAATTCGTAATATACTGCGACTCCTTGAGTGTCGTTAACAGCCTAAAGTACGAGACATACCATCCAGTACTACGCCGAATACAACACGACATACACGAAAAACAAAAAGGCGGCAAAGCCATCAACATATGCTGGATCCCCTCCCATGTCGGAATAGGCGATAACGATGCTGCAGATACTGCAGCCAAGAACGCAACCCAAAAAAACGAAGAATTTATCCTAATTTGCTACACAGATTGGAAACGATTAATTCGACAAGCCGTGATTAACCAGTGGAAAACTAGGTGGGAAAATTGCAGAGACAAATTAAGGGAAATACAACCATCACCAGGAATAGAGTTGGACTTCGGTAAAATATCACGTAAAGAGGAAATAATAGTTAACAGACTCAGAATAGGACACACATTCTTAACGCATGGCTACCTGATGAACAACGAGATACCTGATATTGCACCAGTGTGCGAGTTTTGCAACAACTCAACACTAACTGTCAAACACCTAATCATAGAATGTGAAAGTCTAACAATTAGTAGAAATTGTATAAAGGCTTGCCAAACGCTACAACCTACCGTCGAGACGGTATTGGGACGCCATTTAGACGTCAAGGAATTAATGAACTATCTTCGTGTGATAGATGTCTACGACCTAATTTAAATGTTTCAGTAACTTTGCATTGCAATTGACTTATCTTTAATGATGAGTTTCTAAATTGACCTTGCGATCGCAGATGACATGCATAAAGGGGAGCAGTAAAGGACCCGTGTCCGTGCTTTAATGTTGATTGTATCAACACCCCTCATTATTATTATTATTCTTCCATTTTCTTCGTCACGCTCATGAGGAGAGTTATAGTGACCGTATCTGTGATACGAGTTTCACCAGTGCGTAAGAACAAGAATATTTTTCATCATGAGCGCTGTTAGGATGAATACATTCGTTGGGCACCACATTTGGAAAATTTGTTCAAGAAAGTTAGTGAGTCCCGTTATTTTTGACGGGCTGTGCGTACTTGTAATCAAATAAAGAGCCTATCCATACCTAGTAAATTAGATAGCTAACTGTTGAGTTATAGCGTTCAATCAGGCCCGCTAACTGAATTCACTACTTTGAATTCCCGATGAGTCACGGTCATAACTGAAAGCTATGTAAAATGAATAGTTAAACCCTGTAGATACATAAAAATTTTTATACTTTTACGACTAAACCTTTATAGTTTGACCTAATGTCCATATCTTTAAAGTATGTGACAGGCTAACAAAAACCAAACCAATTTAATAAAGTTGAAGGTGCATTTGAAAGTTTTTGTGAATTTAATATAGAAATTGCCGAAAATTCTATTTTAATTTAGCTTGTAAATCGCCAAATATTACGAAGCTAATAATTTATTTTAACTTAGCATGCATATCACCGTTCATTACGAATCTTGCATTTTTCTTCTATGTCAAGATGTTTGAACAATTCACGAACAATCTTATAGTTCAATACATCTGAACGGGTCGGTCAGTTGATTGCTTTCACCGCAACTTGATGAATTTAAAAGCGAGGAAAATTCCAACGAACTTAATCATATTTACTAGGAATACGTTTCGGAGTCCAGCTCCATCATCAGTACGTAAAATTAAAATTCATTACGACTAAAATAAAAGAAAAAATAAAATGTTGGATACAGTCATGAAAGAAAATCACGAAAACAAAAAAAAATCAAAACATGTCCCAGAGAAAGTAAAATCGACATGATCTACTTCCAATTTACGATGGGTAGGAACTGTCAGAATTGTTGAGGGCCAGTTTTCGTTTAAAAATGTGTAGCGACTCTGAAATTCTGAGGTCACATGTAGTTGAAGCCGAACCTAAGATTTTGAAGTTCGCAGAGGATATCGGTTCGTTGCATTTTACTGCGTGATTACGTACGAATTGTGCGAATTCATTCCCCGTGCGGAAGCTTCAACCTCGATGTTCGGCCATTCTGATATAAGAATTTTGTGCCGTAATGCCGACGTACGATGATGTGCACTGCACACAACTGTAAGAATAAATCAGAAAGGCTCTTTCTCCATCAAAAGCGTATCCTTGTACCGGAATTGTATAATTTTATGGTTGCTTCATTTTTCCGGTACAAGGATACGCTTCCGATGGAGATGCGAACCTCGATCTCTGATTTATCTTTAACAGTTATACAGTTGTGTGCAGTGCACATCATCGTACATCGGCATGACGTCACGAAATTTTTATAACAGAATAGTCGAACATTGGGGTCGAAGCTTCCGCGCGGGGAACTAATTAGCTTACTCCTCACACTCCGCAGTACGTAATCACGCAGTAAAATGCAACTAAATCTTAGATTCGGCTTCAACTGCATGTGACCTTAGAATTTTAGAGTCTCTACATATTTTTAAACTAAAACCAGCCCTCAACAATTCTGATAGTTCCTACCCATAACAAATTGTAACTAAATAGTAATCTTGTCGATTTTAGTTTTTCTAGGACATGTTTTAATTGTATTTTTATGTTCTTGATTTCCTTTAATGACTGTATCCAACATTTTGCTTTATCTTTTATTGCAGACATAATGATTTGTAAATTTACGAACTGATGATGGATCTGGACTCCGAAACGTATTCCTAATAAATATGATCAAGTTCCTTGAAATTGTTGTTTTTAAATTCTTCATCTTATAGATGGTTGCGTGTTTGCGGATATTTCCGGTTTCGGGGCTTACCGAATTTTAATATTTTCTTTCGCTAAAGTATGTACTCGTATTTGGTGTGAATAACACGAAAATGACAATCCTTTTTTGGAGAAACTATTGTTTTGGTCCACTTTTGGAGCCAGTTGCTATTATAGGTAGTCTAGTTTACGTTGCAATACGATTAGAAACACATATCTATTGAATGGATTTCATTTTGTTGTTTTTCTCAACAATATAGTTAACATAGCAAGAGCATTTTATTTTTCACAATCGGAAACTTTTTTGTCAATATTTTTGTATTATTAGGTATATAAGGAAATAATTTTATTAAAACTCCCATATTGGAGTTATAATGGTTTTATTTTAATACAAGTGTGCACGGCCCGCCAAAAATAGGATTAAATACTTTTTCATGAACGAATTTTCAAGATGTAGATGATAACAATAACAGTATATCCATCCTAACAGTACCCCCAGACCCGTGATGAAAAATATTTTTCGCACCGTTGAAACTCGTATCACAGATACGGCCATTATAACTATCCTTATGAGCGTGAGTGACAGAGAAATGGAAGAAACGGACACCAAACAAATAAACCAAGGGCAAGGGTATTATTAGGTAGCAGCATGACCCATGGAAATGCCGAGGACAATGCCATCGTTAAGCTAGATGGACCCATGGAAAAATTCCGTCAACATTATCTAACTTATGCTATCCTAATTCTATGTCGTGACTCGCAATACGATCACCGCCGCAAAGCACGTTCACGACGCAAAGGCCTAGCGATCGTCATTACATGGTAGCAACTGCGGTTCTTGTAGACCCTACACCACTAATGCGTTTTCCACTGTTGCCAATACGTAGAACGGAAAGTCGGGTAGGTTTAAAATGTTTATGCCGAACACGTATGCACAAGAACACACAAAGCTCTCTTGACTCGGAGTTCCCCTCTGGTGACAAATCACCATTACTCAAAAATGATTACTTCGGGCACAGCTATTCACCAAATTACTATATTTAATTTAATGTCTTTTAATTATTCAATATGGCCTGAAAGCTGCACAAAAGCGACATGGTTAGGAAAATGCGCAAATTACGGCGATTACAACAACCTATCCAATACTACTAACCTATCCTGATAAGATTTCAAACATATCATTGCATGTACAGACGATCTTTCAATGTTACACTGAGGAATTCGGTATCCATGATACCGCAAACTCAGACATCTTATGTTTCTTAAGAAGCGGACACCGAACAAATACATAAACAAACACACAACGAAATACGTATTATTAGGTTAGATGATTGTAAAAGTATCGGTATCGGTAGTAGTATCGGTCAAAGTATCGGTATTTTCAAGTATCGGAGTATCGGTATCGGCCAAAAAATGGGTATCGGTATCGGCCAAAAAAATGGTATCGGTACATCACTACTGCGCATAACCTTTTGTGTATTTGTTCTATTTATTTTGATCAAGAGCCGTGTGACGAGTTTGAAGCCTCATTTGGCGCTTGAGTACTGTATTCACTACAGTACTTGAGTTTCGTGAATGTCGTACGACATAAGTTTATTTCGAGTTTCTTGTGTTTAGCACAAGTGATGAGAGGCTCTATGGTAAATTCTCAATCATAAAATGTTGCCACTGCATAAGTAGATAAGTTTTTGAAAATTTACGGGATACTTTGCTTTCATAATCATGATGCTCATGAATAGGCCACTTTAAATCGATTTGGATTTGCGCGTATGTACGCAGTTTGAACTTGGCTAATTGTGAGATCTTGTATCACCGTTTAAGTAGTCTCAAAAAATGCTGAGAGCATCCATAAACAGAAAAATGAATCCTTGAAATTACTGAGCGTTGTTCTTATATTGGAAAGTTCGAGCCATTTAGCTAATATCTGGGTCGATTTAAGTTTGCGATATCAGTGGAATAATTGTAATATGTAGGTGGGTTTTTGAAACTTTCCGACTGTAATGCTCTGCCGTAACTTCTTCTGCATAATCTTCTCATGAGAAATGTGTTGAAGTGACCTTGTTGTTGAAATTTGAATACGTTGTGGATGGAACACTTCGCACTTGTTATTCTTACAGCTAGTTTTCTGATCAACAATATCTTGACACATGATACCTCCTTTGTTGTTTTCACCTAGTTCTTGAACACTCAGTTTTAGGTCGTGGTGCTCTAACAAAAATTTAACAACCTTTTCCTACAGGCAAGAAGGCGCGGAGTCGCGCATCGTCACGGTTGTTATTCGCGGGTCGACCAACAACCTCCTGGACGATGTGGAACGTTCAGTTGACGATGGAGTGAACACCTTCAAGGGGCTGTGCAAGGTAAGGGCTTCCGGAGACAGCCAGTGATCAATTTGACGTATTTCTTGCCAGTTGTGGATACTAGTACATCTGCGTTGAGTTATTGATTTATTTATTTATTTATCGAGTTTTTTAAAAATTTGATCTGCGCCGGATTTGGAAGCTGTTGGCTAAGCTAGCCGTTATACCGTCCCAGGAGATGTCGAGCTGGCACTCCATACTTTGAGAGCGAGGCAACTAAAGAATGTTTGGCGTTGCTATGGTCTCTATTTTATTGGAAAACCTTAGGTGTATAATTTTCAATGTGCATTACTTATCCATGCCAAGTCAGCATGCTATGAATCTGAAAATTAGATCCTGATGAAAATCGAGCACATGTTGTGGTCCACTGCACTTCATAACTTTAAAAAACTTAATTTTATCAACAATTTTCAGTATTCGCCATCACGAACTGATGTTGCTTATTTTGACTGTTGATATTGCCTCGCGCAGGAGTTGCCTATTTTGAATGTTGATATTGCCTCGTGCAGGAGTTGCCTATTTTGAATGTTGATATTGCCTCGCGCAGGAGTTGCCTATTTTGAATGTTGATATTGCCTCGTGCAGGACGGTCGTTTCGTAGCCGGTGCGGGGAGTTGCGAGATCGAGCTCAGTCGCCGCATCGAAGAGTACGGGCGCCAGTGCCCTGGATTGGAACAGTACGCTATCAAGGCTTTTGCTGAGGCTCTTCGCACCTTCCCTAAAATCCTGGCAGAGAACTGCGGCGCCCCTGGCCAGGAAACCGTGGCCAATCTCCTCGCGAAGCACCAGGAGGGAGGTCACAACTACGGCTTTGACTGCTCGACAGGCTCCGCGAGCGTCTTTGACGCGTGTGAGAAGGAAGTCTTCGACCTCATGCGGACCAAGTACTGGGCGCTCAAGTACTCCGCGTCCGCTGCCTGCCAAATCCTCAGGGTCGACCAGATCATCATGGCCAAGAGAGCAGGTGGTCCTAAAGCTAGAGCTTCTGGACCTCAGGATCCTGATGATGATTAGATGCGATCCTTGTTCCACATCTGGGCGAAATCGAGTTAAAAACTTCATATGTACGAACAGGTCTTTATCGCACCTTCATTTTCGCCCAAAAGACTGCTTTCTTGTTGGTTGGTTTCTTATGAAATTATCTTCCTAAATTTTGTATTTTATCGTTATCCAGGAAGTTTGTTTCTTTTGCTCATTCGAGTTGAGAAAATAAGTTTGAATTTTTTGCTTTCTCGGCTGTTGCAGCATTCGAAAGCTGGTATAATATTACGATAATTCCATGCCTATCCGCAGACATAAATATATGTTTTATTGCGAGGTAGTTATTGAATATGGATTCGTGTTCATTTGTTTTGAGCTAATTTAACCCACGCGATCAACGAGTCTAATCCATTTAGTTTACCTTGTATTTTACTGATCTCTTTTTATGTTGTGTCCACGGTGCCTGTCCGTTAATACATTTTCTTGCTAATTAACTGTTGTTTCTATTCTTGCTACCCTATTTTTGAGGTTACGAACAAAAAAGTTTACAACTGCTCTGATTCACAAGGCATATAATTAAGTTCGGTTCAGCCTCCTTAATCTTTACGGGTGAATGGGTGAATTGTAGCTTTAAACAAGTACTTTCTTCGTATGTACTTCAGTTCCTTAGATGTGTTATTTTTAATACGTCTGGTGCTTGATACCAGAACTCATAAATAAAATAGGAGTAGATATTGGGAATGTAAGTATTTGTCCTAGGGTACGTTAGACTCATGCTAGCAGTAAAAAAATTGAAAGCGGAATCTTACGCGAGTTTGAAACTATTATCAAAGAAGCATTTAGCGCGCGCCCACAATCGAAGGACATTTTCTGGTTTTGCTCTTATTCTAACACAATCATGGAACGCCTTGCGTATGAACGAAACGCTGTTAAACATCAGTGAAATACATTTATTGAAAACTAAGAACGTTCAAATTCAATCTCTTGTTAACCAAACAGGTTGACGAAGAGTTCACTTGGTGACTATCCCATGATTCAGACGAAATATGCGGAGGTTTGGGTTAAACTGTCGGGTGTTCGTAATTGATTCCTATTTACTCTTACTCAGGGAGTTACTCAGGAAAACCAGTGGTGTTATCTATGCTTTTAGGTGGATAGTCTGGGTTACATAATCGTTGCTCTAATTTAGTTTGACTTTATATTATTAACTCGAGTAAGAATGTGTATTTACATTACTCAATAAGTATCTAGCAAAGTATGTTTACATGAACCGTCGCAAATAGATGTGATGGTCAGATATTTATTAGGTGACACATTTTGTTGCTAAGGCACGCAGTAAGATAGACACTCATACTGACGAATCTGGAGCTCATTACGCCAGCTACCGAAACTTGGGTAAAAATTCATGAAATGATCATTACATTGGCGCATGAAGCATATCCAGCCTGGAACAGGATTTTATATGACAAAGAATAAATCTCAACATTTTTTCTAGTGTTTGTCATTTGGCCTAACAAAATATGCATGCAGTTTATTATATTAATTTATTTTTCCCGGGTAATTTCTCGCAACCAATATTCGCACTAAAGAGCACACACAGCGTAGGAGTTTTGACTGAAAAATCCACATTCTACTCCATAAAATTACAATTTTATCACAACCCTACTCGATTGGTGCGCTTAGAACAGGCGTATAAGCAATCTCCATATAATTAAAGAACAAGGATATAGGCTATACGAGTGGTTTGCTTTCTGCATATTAGAATTATGAATAAAAGTGCCAAGATACACGTCTTAAATCTCATTATTTATTTAGACAAGTCAATGAATAAAAATTTCTGGAACGTTTCGACCACCAGGGTCATTATTTTTATCATTAGAAAAAAATTTTATTCATTGACTTTCCTAACTAAATAATGAGATTAAAACGTGTATCTTGGCATTTTTATTAAGTAAAGAATAAAGATCGGCAAAAAAAGTTGAAGCAAAAATAACCCATTCGTCATCTGTTTCCAACACGACGAAAGCTTGATGTATACGTTTGATGGTACCCAACCTTAACTTTGACAATTTTCTATTCAACTGGCTAGTCGCTACCACAAGAGTGCCCTGGTGAGTGTGATATATAAATAATATAATTCTTATATTCAGTAAGGCCCGAAACGTCGGCCCGCAGCCGTGCGCGCTGCGACGGTCGTTAGTTCAGCTGAAGTCGTTGCAGACGATGACTCAGCACAAGTTATTGTTTACCTGGAGGGGGTGGAGAGCGGGGGTGTGTTTGGGGCCTCGCTTCAGGTGAACAGGGAGATGGGAGGGCCGCAAGGAATAGTAGAGAAAGAACAAAGTTTCACTTGGAAGAAGGCAAGAGCCGGAGACAGAAGCTCCTATGCCTTTCTTTTGTCGCAGCTTCAGGATGCAGTATAGAGCGAGGCAGAAGAGAGTGATTTATAGAATGAGTTCTCGCTATTATTTTTGTTGTATAATGTATAATATAATATATACTATTTTTGTATGATGTATAAATACAATGTATATTTTTGAGTATAGTGGATACCGCGCTGAGAAGATTGATAGTAGCACGAATGTTTAAAATAGTACTGCTTAAGCAAAAATTCTCCCCTACACTTTAAGAATCTTTTTCTCCGAGCTTATCAGTAAATTTAAAAAAAAGCGATTCACTGTTATCCTAGCTAACTTCTCAGTGATTAGGCTAATGAATTAATTTTATCGAATAACTGCATAATTTTAAAACTATTTTCACTTCGATGGTGCATAGCAATTGAAATTCGATTAAAATACCAGCAATTGGCTCTTTGCGAGCAATTTTAATTTATTTATTTATTTTAAATTATGGATTTGCTGAGTATAAATGACCAAATATGACTGAAAATTAGTAGACACAATTCCACGAGCATGAAACTAATTCTAACAATCTTGCTGCATCATGCAGAATTACAGGAAAATTTTGACTATAGGTTAATGCATAGGCTTGTCTAAGCAACATTTGTTAAAGATATTGAAAAAAACAATGTTTTAAATTTCATGCATCAACTTTATAGGAAATAAACTGTTTTTCTATTTCTTTCTGTTTTTCTTTCTTTCTCTCTCCGGGGGAATGGATCGGGGAAAGGCCTGCTGCCGGGACCGGACTAGTTTTTGCGGCGGAGGAAATGGTCGCTACGCTGCGGACGGACGTCACACGTTAAGGGAATTGCGGTCGACAGATTTTATTGACGTTTAAACCTGTGTTTAGTTGAGTGTGGGGCTGGCACTTACCTCGTTGAGACGACGCTTCAGATGTCGTGGTCACATCTAATTACTATCATAGAACGTCCTTCAAGTTCATTCATGTGATTTTGGATTGAACTTTATAATTCCATTACAGAGCTTTTAGTGGCGATTGGCGACCGCTTCTGTTTTCGGAATGTTTTTTCAATTTATTTCTACAGGGCTTACACCATTTTCTAAATAGAACAGAACAATGATGCCTAACAATATACAGAGCTTCCTGTTCATTAAAAAATTGCAAAAATATCCCCCATTTGATTATTTGTTCGACAACCTTGCAGTTGTTTGTTGTAGGGTAAAGTAAATATGTTACCAAAATCTCTAAATTCTAGTCTCACCAGTTTAGTAAGAGCATCCCGGTGACTGCTGTATTCCCGTGAAGCATCGGCAGCAGCGAAAGAAACACTTAACTCTTTAACGACCGGAAAATAGCCTCAATATATTGAATTCCTCGTTAAATTTATTCCCTTGTGTGTTCTTCGGAGTTGACTGCCGAGTGGCAGCTCCTTCCCCATTCGAAAGCTGAACGGAAGAGTGAAATCAGAAGCAAGTATCGTTTAACCCTCTAACGCTCAGAGGACTTTTCGGTCTACGTTTGAAAATAGCCTGAATATATTGTATTCCTAGTTAAATTGGTTCCCCAGCGTGTTCTTTGGAATTTACTGTCGAGTGGCAGCTCCTTCCTCTTTCTGATGTCGATCACTACCTAATGCTAGAGTAAGTCTAATGACGGCGGTTGTGATAACGGTAATTTTGGTAGTAAAATGCTGACGTTAAAGGGTTAAGTTCGAGTTCAGTCCCAGCAACAGCTTCTCTGGTGATATTAGAAACCGGAGTAAACCGGATGAGTAAAAGTTATAAGGAAGACTCATATACTTAACTCGTTCCCCGAGTATGGACATATGTGTACCAGTGGGTAAATTGCTCATTCACGTACCAGTATAAATGAATTATATTCCATCTGTTTGGCGACCTCTTTAAGAAAAAACTGTTATCATGCAAAGCACTTCAAGTCATGTGTATTGAGCAGCTGCAAAACTATCCTATACACAACGTGGTTGTGAAATTGTGGCGAACAATTAATACGCTAACGTACTTGTTACAGCTCGAGCAAGATAGCCAGGTTAGGATTTTTCCGGTCAAAATTCTCAAACTTGTGCATTTCAAAATTCTCAAACTTGTGCATTTCAAAATTCTCACACTTGGCTATTTCTCAAAATTCTCAATTTATCGAAAAAAATCGAGTATTAAGGCCATATAGATTGCAGCAGCCCTGCAGAGCACCAAGATGGTATATGTAGTGTAGTGTAGTGTAGTGCCAAACATATCGATGCTAAAAATGTGACGGTTTAAAATCATGCTTGCAGTTATTTTCGTCCATGTTTACAACCAGTAATGCCTTTGCGGGATATTTTTAAAGAAACTAAAAGTTTACTATGACGTTTCGAACTCCCTGGAAGTTTATATCATTTGCTCAAAATTTAAAATAAATCAAGACTCCTAATACAATGCGACAATAACACACACACACACACACACACACACACACACACACACACACACACACACATGGACACTTTTCCAACAATTTGAAACGGTGGTCATATTAAGAAACGTAGATTACGCTGGTCATTGCTGTCGTTAGAACATTGTTGTTGTTGTTGAATTGTTAAGTATCTCAACTAAAATATCTTGATCACTGTTTAATAATGAATTATTTCTTTTTTTAATTATGATGCTGAGGAACCACACTCAAAGCACACATTTACCTGATGAAAAATTATAGCTACTCGGTAAATTGAGACTCTTTATGTATGACTCAAGCAATCAAGGACTGCCTCTTAACGCCAAGAAAATTTGTCCAGGAAAAATTGGGCAGCCTAGAAAAGTGCAGCCTCAGAAGAACCGCATTCTTGACCGTCTGCTGGGATCCACGTACTCCGCCTCTGAAGTTTCCCGATGCAGTGACGCTCGAATCATCGGTGACTTGCCCCAGTCGAGCTGGGTCCGGAGCAACGGCTAACACTTTTTGAAAATTATACACCGTTCACGATTATACACCAATAAATAAAACACGATGGAAACAGTTTACATGGAATTAAGAATTAGAAGAGTTCAAGTTGACTTCTTTTTGAAATTTTCGAACCCATGTCACAAAAATTTCCAATTGTATACATTCCTGTAAAAAATAAAAATTACTCACAAGTCACGGGCTGATAGAAATTGCTTCAAAACTCATAAATAAAGTTATTAATAACAATTAGTTGGATAACCATTAAATCTAACAAAATTGATTGTAAAGGCAACGTAAATAAAATCACTACGATGTCTTGGAAATCAATCGAAATCCGTAATTTTGTTTTTTATGAATTTAAATAAAAGTTTCCAGTAGAACTCAACTTTAGGATGATGCACAGTAGGTACTTTTGATCTGAGTTATCAAGGGAAATAAATATTTGAGCCGAACACATCAACAAGTCATATATACTTTAAAAGCGTAGTTTTGCAGAACGCAAACTTCTTTGTTATGCGGCATGTTGTCTCTAATATAACTAAGTAAAATATGCGTAGCAGTAGAATAATTCGTTTCGTACCACAAAGTTAGTACATCAAACTAAAAGTAAAAGTATAAGACAAGTAAAAGGATCAAACTAAAAGTTCAAGCATAAGGATTAGGATAGTTTTAAAAGAGCGTTGGGTTCCATTATCACTCTTCAGTGCAACTCGACTTCATTATGAAAATTTCGAGGGAGTCTCGTCACTTGAGCTGGGAAGTCTTCTCTCCTGCCGTCGCGACATCGGGAGCGAGATCATTCTCGAAAGTGCTTAGTCATCGTCGTTCCAAGGTCACGGTTAAGGAATGCTTTTATTGCTTGGAAGTGTTAGCCATTTGCAGCTCCTGATCTGACGCTCGTCTTCAATGAGACCTTTCGTGAACCTGTACGCTAAAATCTATGAATGAAAAGGGATCTAAAGTTTCCTACAATAGAACCTGGTTACAATGATGATATTTTTACTCATTTTATTGCATGTTATTGAACATTTACACCTGATTCAATATCATTATACACCTGATTACAATAATGATGTGTTTACTGATTTTATTGCATGTTATTGAACATTTATACCTGATTCAATGTCATTATACACCTGATTTTAAATACTGTAGTTGTGCTGATTTTATTGCATGTAATTATATTTATGTTAACGAAATATTTTTTAAATTCCTTTCAGATGGGGACTTCTATAATGAGTTGTTCGTTAGCACGTCTAGTGTTATTTTTATCCACACTGGTAGCTGTTGTGTATTAACATTGATGTACGGTATACAATATTGTTTTGTACGTTACCATCCAAACTTTCGATGAAAGTACATAGTTCTGGTTTCACTACTTCACGTGTTTGCTGTATCTTTTTCGTTGATCCTATAAATATTGACTGATTTGTTCTTCAAACCCCCCCCCCCAAAAAAAAACTCGTTAGGGTATTCATACATGTGTTTTTCGAAAAGTTACGTATTTTTAGTTTATCTAAATTTTGTATATTCATAAGGCTGATTTTGGCTACTTTTATGTAGATGCACTTTGTTGTATTTCATTATAATTCTGGGCCATGATGTAATTCCTTTCTGTGCCGTACCTCAGTTGGTTTTGTGAGGATAGAAATTTAAAACTGAATTACATAGACAAGGGACTTCATATTTGCCAAGCTTTTAACTTATTTCTTGGGTGACCACGTCGGCGAATATCTTAAAACTTCATGACGAGAACTTCACGGTATCTAGGCTACTACTATCCCCTACAGAACCGCTAGTTTACACGACCCGTCACAAAAGATGGGATTTGATTTATTGCTCATATGAATTTTCCAGATGTGGATGACAAACAAGTTAATTGATACAGGTGAACTGAGACCAAGACCACCAGTGCTAATTTCTTTCTATCTATTCTTAAGAGCGCTACACGAAACATACGAGAATAAATAAATAAATAAAAAAAATAAATAAATGAAAAAAAAATAAAAAATAAAAAAATAAATATTTAGGTAATCTATTCCGTGGATCTGAGTTAAGAATTCGTTCTCACAACACCAGGCAGTGAGGGAGCTGTGATACGTTCGCATAGCCAATCCTGGATTGCCACGATCGCTGCTAAAGTGCTGAGCGTGACTGTACAGGTGACTGCTTTAGTTCTATTTTATTTTTCTAGCTTTTATTTTAAGTTTTTCTAGGATTTATTTTTATTTATAGGCTTATATATTTATTTCGAGGTTTAATTATCTATTTCTAGGTATATATTTTTATTTCTAGATTTTATTAGTATTTTTAGGTTTTAATTCTACTTTTTCTATGTTTACCATTAATTTCTGCGGTTGCAGCGGTACATCTGGCTGCGAAAATTCTTCTGGTCAGACTTGGCTACTCTTCGTGCTGTGCTGAAGTTGTTTTTCCCCAAAAAAATCGATCACAAAGAGCACTTAGATACTAACTGCGCTTTACGTTTGCGAGAAGGTCAGGACATTTAAACCTGTAATTAATTAAAAAAATTAATAAGCAAAATTGAAAATTTCAATCGAATAAAAAAATGAAGTTTTCAAATTAGAAAAATTAAACTGAAAATTAAAAACTCAGATTTGCTAAGTCGACTTGAAAGATCTTACGCTGTCGGTTGCACTGTTGCGACGACGTAAGTTATCCCACACCCGCTCCCCCTCACCCCTTCCCCACACCCGCTCCCCCACACCCGCTCCCCCACACCCGCTCCCCCACACCCGCTCCCCCACACCCGCTCCCCCACACCCGCTCCCCCACACCCGCTCCCCCACACCCGTTCCCCCACACCCGCTCCCCCACACCCGCTCCCCCACACCCGCTCCCCCACACCTGCTCCCCCACACCCACTCCCCCACAATCAGGTGACAGATACGCTCCAATATTCAGCAGCATCGCGCCTCTGAGGCCGCGCTGAATGATTCAGATCATCTGGGAGCAAGCTGATGCTCCCTCCCTCTGTAGCTCCCCCTCCCTCTGTAGCTCCCCCTCCCTCTGTAGCTCCCCCTCCCTTTGTAGCTCCCCCTCCCTCTGTAGCTCCCCCTCCCTCTGTAGCTCCCCCTCCCTCTGTAGCACCCCTTCCCTCTGTAGCTCCCCCTCCCTCTGTAGCTCCCCCTCCCTCTGTAGCTCCCCCTTCCTCTGTAGCTCCCCCTCCCTCTGTAGCTCCCCCTCCCCCTGTAGCTTCCCCTCCCTCTGTAGCACCCCCTCCCCTGTAGCTCCCCCTCCCTCTGTAGCTCCCCCTCCCTCTGTAGCTCCCCCTCCCTCTGTAGCTCCCCCTCCCTCTATAGCTCTGCCTCCCTCTGTAGCTCATCCTCCCTCTGTAGCTCCCCCTCCCTCTATAGCTCTGCCTCCCTCTGTAGCTCCCCCTCCCTCTGTAGCTCCTCCTCCCTCTGTGGCTCCCCATCCCTCTGTAGCTCCCCCTCCTTCTCTAGCTCTGCCTCCCTCTGTAGCTCCCCCTCCCTTTGTAGCTCCCCCTCCCTCTCTAGCTCTGCCTCCCTCTGTAGCTCCCCCTCCCTCTGTAGCTCCCCCTCCCTCTGTAGCTCCCCCTCCCTCTGTAGCTCCCCCTCCCTCTGTAGCTCCCCTTGCTTCTTCCTCTTCTCTTCCTTTCCTGTACATTCACGTCTACTTCTGCATCCCATCATTCTACTTCTTCTACCTGCCTCGACTCTACTGTTTGTTGTGCTTCCACTTCCTTGTTCTGCTTTCATTTCCTTGTTCGGCTTCCACTTCCTTGTTCTGCTTACACTTCCTTGTTTTGCTTCTACTTCCTTGTTCTGCTTCCACTTGAACTGCTCAGTAGTTAATAGTGATGCGAGAAAGAATTGTCAGCTGAAATAACCACTTTAAGATTACGTTAGATTATTGCAGCGCTTTGCGCAATGCTTCGATGAAAGTAATGTTGGTGAAAAAAACGTAAAATGAAAAATTTGTACCTTCACGGCATGAATTGCCCAGATTACCTGTATTACAGGATGCTTTTTTTGAAAAAAGGATGCTTTTATTCCTATCAATTAATCAAGTCTGATACATATCACCCTGTACATTGGATTTTCAAATGCCTCAAAATTAACCCCAGGACGCCATGACGGTTACCCCCGGGCAAGCCGGCACCCATTTCCGACATCTGAGGAGAGTGGGGAGTTGTGGCTGAGTTCTCCCTTTTCCCAACGGGGAGAAACACCGGGCATATTTTCCTCTTCCAGTACAAACTTTCACGGCATATCTCAGTAATATTCTCGTCTGAAACATGTGCCTTGTGCAACACTCAGCCGGTGTTGCGTTGCGTGTTGCTGAGGTTGCGACAGCACCAACACGCAATATGCTATGAAAGAGCGTGTTTGCTCAATGTTCCTCAAATCGCCTCATAATTTCGAAATGAGCAAAATATATTTTTTTACTCAGCAAAATTGAAATACTGACACTACAAAATTGAAATATTTCCGCGTTACAAAATTAAAATGTTGCTGTGATGCAAAATTAAAAATTACCCCGTTACAAAATAAAAGTATTGCCGCGTTATAACATTAAAATGTTGTGACGTTACAAAATTAAAATATGCCACGTTGCAAAATACAACCAACCTTCCAGGAAGTCTTATAAGCCTCATTGACATTGGTTTTATATCTGAAACATGCGCCGTATTTCCATGAAGGCGAAATCAAGTCCTGAATTTGAGCCCAAAAGAAAACAACGTTCGTCAGTCTGTGGCAGCCATACCTCACACTTGTGCTTTTGATTGTTTGAAACAAGAAATGATTCATTGTGTGCTTTTTGGTGAGTCATTTTTTGTTTCAACACTTTACACGGGTACTACGATACCAATGTCTTGTTATCAGTTAAGGATGTTAATGTTTAGGTGTTTTAAAAACCAATGTATCGACATTTCGTGTTCTACTTTATTGGCAATAAAATGCTTCTTTTCTTTTTTTCTTTCTCGATCCACGGCGTTATGTATTCCTCCATGTACCCCCCACTCCCTTACAACACACACTTCTTTTGCATTCCTTCTCTCTCATTTTACAAAGTCAAATTTAATCGAATTATTTTATGAATTATAAGGTACTTCAATTATTTACTGTGCAATTTTTTTACTCGCCAGCGGTAAATTTACCCCTGGTTGAGAGCATCTGCCTTATAAGGGTTTTGGTGCAGGGTTTCATTTTGCGTCGCAGCGTCGCCTATCGCCGTCGTTCGCCGCCGATCGCCGCCGTTCATCGCCGTTCGCCGCAATTTAGGGCAACAAAAAATAAGGAAGCGGCGCCCGTTCAACTGTCGCTCACTGCGGCCTTATCGTGCTGGCCGCTGATTGGCTGGCTGGGGGGCGGCCTGCCAACCACCGGTATCTCTGATACTGTATCACTCACAGTGTATCTGATACGTTGTGATACAGCCGATGATGGTATAACTGATACTGTATCACTCACAGTGTATCTGATACGTTGTGATACAGCCGATGATGGTATAACTGATACTGTATCACTCACAGTGTATCTGATACGTTGTGATACAGCCGATGATGGTATAACTGATACTGTATCACTCACAGTGTATCTGATACGTTGTGATACAGCCGATGATGGTATAACTGATACTGTATCACTCACAGTGTATCTGATACGTTGTGATACAGCCGATGATGGTATAACTGATACTGTATCACTCACAGTGTATCTGATACGTTGTGATACAGCCATTGACGGTATCACTGATACGATTCAGCATTTGCGGTGATTGTTTTGAATTGCTCACGTCCGTTCCAATGCGATTCATTTGTGCCAGTTGTCATCAAAAGGACTCAGAAGAAAATTAAAGAAACTGAAGTATTTCAAATAGTATAAAATGCCTTAACTTGAAGCCAGGCTACGTATAACTGATTTTAAATAGAATAACTAAATTTTGCTCATGCAGTACTGGTTACTCGGTTAAAAAATTTGTGAAGCACACGGAGCATTCAAATGAAGAAACTAAACTATTTCCAAATTTGTTACGCATAACGAAACTCAGGTACACACAAATGTCCACAGTTTCACACAAACAAAATTCAGAACTAGAAAACTGAAAAATGGAGCTTTATGCTATCTTAAATTCATTATTAAACCAGAAAAATGTGATAATGAACGAAAAAATCGCTGTCGTTTGACGGCAGAGAGGCTTTATTGCCTATTGGTAGCTGATATATATGTCTGCATATAACCAAAATTCATAAGATGCAGTGCTAGGGCACTGTACAGCAATCGTCGCAAAACTGTTTTTATGAGGCATGTGTTATGAATATAAATGAACAATCAATTTTCCTGAAGACTGACTATATTTATGCCACATAGAAAAATATAAGCAACATATATTCAAACCTGAAATTTTCAGCGACAAGTAATCTTGAATTCCACCTTCATTTCTGAAATAAAAGAACATGTACACTTTAAATATGCTTTAACATTCCCCTCTATTACATCAATTCGCACACGAACATGACAATTGTATCATGATTAAATCATGATTGCCATGATTTAATTCATTCGGGCACTTTCCTTGTAAAAGAAATCTTCCAATAACAATCGTGGTTCCAAGCCAACATCACGAAGGCATACTCAGAAAAAGGAATTTCCAGCCTTTCGCCTACGTCTGACGTATAACAATCATGCGCTGCTGCAGGACGTAATCATTTCTCAACTCAAACTGAACTTAACACCATTTAGGAAAAAGAAAAGAAAAAAAAGAAATGGCGTTTCAATTTTGTTGTTGTATGGGTAATTTTTTTCTTTTTTGTTGAATAGTACGAAGGCGTCACCAAACCAGTGAGGGAGTGTGGTGAGTTGTATCAGGTATCGTTTACTTCCAAAACGCGCACTCTCTGAGTCTCTTAGTTCTTTTCTGAGATAGTTTTTTTTCTAAAAGTCTACGTTTTGTACGTATTCATGTTTCAATCAGCCATAGATTCAACCCTGGACATGGCTATTGTCTTCTTGTAATGGCTCGTCTATAAATTTACGACCCTTGTGTTAAGATGTATTTAAAATCCAAGTGGTTGTAATGCATTCCATGTGTGAACTGAGGTGATGTGGATCCCCCTCAGTGTCGGGTGTCGGTGTCGGGTGTCTGCGCTTGTGTCTCCTGACTTGTTAACGCCTTCGTCTGGCCGCTTTTGTGCTGTGGTGCTCTGCCGGGAGTGAGTGTCTGCAAGCAGGGAGTGTCTGCAGGAAGTGGCTGTCTGCAGGGAGTGAGTGTCTGCAGAGCGTCGTCTGCCGGGTCATTTTTTTTTGGAGTAACTCTGCAAGCTGTGAGATTCGTCGTTTTGATGTCCAAAGTATGTACCGGGTAATTAATGCGCATTTTTATAATTTTACTGATGAACGAGGTGGAAAATTCTTCTAGGTATGGCGGCAAAAGATAATTACTTTGTGACGATTAATTATTTGTTAGCTTGGCAAACCTTCGATTTTAGAGCTAAATACTCGTATACCTTCATGTTCATTGCGCCAGGTAGTGTGGTGAAGGTTACCGGGATATTACATATATTCCTCCCTGTTCTAGAGTAAATTAGAACACGGAAATAAGCTCTCATGTTTTAAAGGACCGAAGAAAATAAATAAAAAGTAAAAGAAAAACATAACAAATGAGGCCCTTAGAATCACACGTTACCAAGCGCCGCTTTTCCAACCCGCCAGAAAACGGCATCAAAGTTCGTCGACTTGGACACCATCGCACCTCAGCGACTTGTGGAGGTAGTCGACATTGTGTGGCTGCCTTCCTGTGCCTGCGACCAACTCTCCAGACAAAGGAAAATTTTGGGATGACAGCGGTATACGCAACTTATTTCGCTATTAGCATTTCTCATTTTCTATGGATGTATTTGAAAATGACAGCGGAGAACGTAACTAAATTTCACTAGATGCATTTGGCTGTTGGTATTGTATGATTCCAGGATCGAGCCTCATATTTTGAACGCTGAACAACCGACACACTAACATCAACGCTCTCTTGTTGGTGTCAATAGAGCACCAGCCGTCCTGATATACGTCACTTACAGCCTCTGCTACCCTCCGGACCATCAGTTATGCGCCTCCGAAGTCTTCGGCTTCTTGTCTTCCAAAACATGTAACTTCTTTCCAGTTCGTCTGACCGCTCCCTCACTACCTGGAATATTGTTAGAAAGAATCTTTCCATCAGAAATGATGATCGTAGATTATTTACGGCTTTGGGTGTATCTCCAGCCAATATATCTCTCCCAAAAATGGTTTTAGTTTGAGTTGATTTTGGTCCATCGAGGTCGGTTGGTTGGCACGGTTCGAAGGTGCAACTTTGTTTCGACTTTGAGATATCGAATCAAAAATATTAGTGTTAAGGGAATAGTTGATCAGAAATAATATATTCGAATCTCTCAGATAAATCAGCACTTTATCGCCCTGATATTTATTTGAAAGTTTTCTTCGTTATAAAAATTGGTATTTTTGATTCAAATTGTCTTCGGTTAATCAGTCTCCGAAAGATCTCTGACAACTAGGAGTGGGATTATTTTGAGACATTTTCTTTCAAGATAAAGTGTATTTTTAACCTTAATAAGCCTACAGCTATACGATAATTTACTATTGATAATTGTTCATGTCCCATAACATTCGTCAAGGTCAAATGAATGAGTATATAAATTTTGCGAATAATTAGGCGGAAAGTTTCATCTGGTATCGTTTACTTTCAAAGTGTGTACTTTCTGAACCTCTTTAAAAAGCAGAGAGGTCTTTTTCTAAAAGGTTACGTTTTCCATTTTTGTGTCATATACTCATCAACCATATTTTTGTGTCACCTGTGTCATCAACCATATTTTTAACCCTGGACGTGGCAATTGTCTACTTCTGATGGCTTGTCTATCATTTTAGAACCTTTGTGTAAAGAAGAATTTAAAATATAGGTACTTATAATGTTTTTCATATATGAACTTTTTTAATAGACAGTGCTAATTTTATTTTTGTTATCTTCTTTTGAATTCTAGGCTTTGCACGAGCGGCTTCTCGGGGGTAAAATAAGGCTCAAAAAGTTGTTTAAAAAAGAGTTTTTATATAAATAAATTGAAGCCCATAAAATTTTTCCAAGTTAATTTTAATTTAAGATAAAAATTCTTGAATTTCAACGACGTTCTTCCGCGTACGACAAACATAGGTCAACTTACAAATGCGTAAAGTACTTATCATAAAGTAAAGTATACTTAATAACTCGATTTAAACATTCGCATTAGGTATCAGAGTATTCACATAGTATTTACCCATGACGAGTATTCACCCATGACGAGTATTTACTCATGACGAGGTGTAGGAAGCCAAATTTTTTGCATTTAAAAAAGCATTTAAAAATGTGAATAAAAACCATAAAATATTGCACAACGAACTTTCATCAGAGTATGTCCTCTAATGAGCGGCTCACACTCTGATCTACAGCAATTTATTCTGTAATTTAGGGTATGTCTGCTCTGTAATTTACCGAGTATGACTGCAACTCTGTAACTTACACTCTTTGCCAAGTATGATTGCGACTCTGTAACTTATACTCTTAGGAGAGTATGACTGCAACTCTGTAAATTATTCTCTTTGCAGAGTAGGACTGCAACTCTGTAAATTATTCTCTTTGCCAAGTATGATTGCGACTTTGTAACTTATACTCTTAGGAGAGTATGACTGCAACTCTGTAAATTATTCTCTTTGCAGAGTATGATTGCAGCTCTGTAACTTACACTCTCTGCAGAGTATGACTGCAACTCTGTAAATTATTCTCTTTGCAGAGTATGATTGCAGCTCTGTAACTTACACTCTCTGCAGAGTATGACTGCATGATGTCATGGACTTCAAAGAAATTTACATTAAAACATCTTGCTGCTTCTATGTCTTATTTCGGAGAAAGCCAGAAACTCTAGCGAGAATCTGCAAATTTTTTCCCACCACTGAAAACACCAATTTCTTGTTAACTCTTTTATCATTTAATTCTTCTCTCATAACATATGACCACCTTGATCTCAGTTCGCCCCACCACTGAAAATACCAATTTCTTATAAACCCTGTTATCCATAACATATGACCTCCTCTAACTCAGTTCGCCGTCTGAAAATTAAACAACGCGCCATTTAAATTTTTCATTTCACTCTGTTGACGCCCAAACGTCTGTCCTTCACAGCAAATCTTTTTGTGATTTTGCGAGCGACCGAAAGCAGAAATTTGGTGCAGCATCTCTCGAGATCGCGCGAAAAAGATGCCTTTTCGAAAAAATTTTGAAGCGTCGACACGCCGGGAATGTCAACCGGACGATGTTTTCTGGAATATAGGACGAGCGACAGCGCGGATCCTGCTCTCCTGATATCGCGCCGTCCGGGAATTTCGGTCTGGGAATCCGCCGGAATTCGATTCTGGGAATCCTGACTGGAATTTCGTTCTGGGAATCTGTCGGAATTTGGTTCTGAGAATCCTGGTTGGAATTTGAATCCGGGAATGCTGGCTGGAATGTGATACTAGAAATCCTGCGTGGAATTTGACGCTAGGAATCCTGGAAGGAATTTGATGCTAGGAATCCTGAATGGAATTTGATGCTAGGAATCCTGGATGGAATTTGATGCTAGGAATCCTGAATGGAATTTGATGCTAGGAATCCTGGATGGAATTTGATGCTAGGAATCCTGGCTGAAATTTGATTCTTGGAATTCTGGCTGGAAATTTATTCTGGGAATCCCGGCAGGAATTTGGTTCTGGGAACCCTGGTTGAAATTTGAGCCTTGGAGTTTCTATGTAATTTAGTGCACACGCCAGCTGTTGCTTATGTAGGAATCCCGATGCCTAATACGAACATTTAAATAAAAAATTAACAATAATTTTCATTTCATTTACACGTTTGCAAGAATACAGTCTTTGTCCTTACTTGAGTCGATGAAATTGAGAATTTTTGTAGTGCGTTAGTTAAAAAAAATTGGGCTGGAGCTTGTGAACTTTGAATCGCAATATAATGATGGGTGGCCGTGATGGTAATGATAATATTCAATACGTTGACTGCGATGGGTTAAAATGATGTTCAGTGTTCAACTCCAATTTAAATTTAAGTATTGTTAGAAATTCTCAAAATACCAAACATTAACTGGGTCCATTAAATACCACTCATCTTAAAAGCTTGGTGAAAATTTTCAAACTTGGTCGTACCGCAGTCAAAGTGTTAAGTATGTGTTGGAAAAAAGTGTATTGAAAAAGTGCATTTGTGGAAAAAAGTGTGTTGAATCGCAGTTTATGTAAAGACTTGGGTTGAATTTAACTTTCTCCCGACCTCTAGCAGACACGAATATTTCAGCTCATCACACTTGAAACTAATGAAATAAATAAAATGAAATAAATAAAATGAAATAAATAAAATGAAATAAATAAAATGAAATAAATAAAAAGGAATAATAAAATGAAATAAATAAAATGAAATGAATAAAATGAAATAAATAAAATGAAATAAATAAAATGAAATAAATAAAATGAAATAAATAAAATGAAATAATAAAATTCGTATTCAGCTGGAAAATATTATTTTCGGTCGAGCTTTCGAAATTTTAAACAAATTTCGTTTTCAGGACAAGAGACTGAAGTTTTTGGAAGCAAAGTTATGGCCAAAGCAGGTATCCTGGACACAAGGGAAAGATATTACATATAAGATAAACGAAAGCGGACATCGGTGGAACATGCAGTAGTCACAGTAATTATTTCAGTAGTGGTTTATAAACATCCGGAATTTAGAGATATCTATTGTAGGAGTTTGAATTAGTTGTGGAATAGAATGCTTCTAAGTATCTTCTTTCTTTCTTGTTGGAATTTTGAGATATAATTTAATAATTTTGAAAATCTATTTAGTGACCCGTGTCCCGAACGTGTTAGTAAACTAAAGAATTAATTTGCTATTTTTCCACATTTTGGCAATGTTCATTGACACGGATTTTAAATTCCTGCAAGTTTCACCGATATACACTTATTAACAATTTTTACAACCTAATTTGTACACTACATCGCAACGGTCTTCAGGTACTTGTTTGTCTTTAATTTTTGATAAATTTCTTCCTATCAGGTTAATTGACTTCTTTGCTATTTGCACATTGAATGGCCGGAGTATCCTGTTGACACGTTCAGATGGAGGCCTTTTACATAAGGGGCACTAAAATAGCTAATTTTTGGGTTCTAATTTTGGCTAATATTCTATCGCGGATTTTTTAGTTATCTGATTGATTATTGAATCATTTTTTCTTGGTATCCGTTTTATTGTAGCTACTATTTAATAAATTTTAGTTCATTTTCGACTTAATCATTACTACACAATTGCAAGGCTCTACTAACTAGGGAATCAACAACGCTACGTTTTTATTGATTAGGATGGTTTGAAGAGAAATCGAGGTATCGTCCGGTATGGGTTGGTTTTCTGTGAATTCCAAAGCTGAGGGAGTTGTCTTCCATTCTTGTAATTTTTAAGTCCAAAAAGGCGATGGAATTATTTTGTTCCTTTTCGATCGTGAATTAAATGTTAGCGTTAATTTAGTTTAGCTAGTTGTTTAAATCATCGACGGTTTTTTTGGGAACTATTGCAAACACATCGTCAACGTATCTTTTCCAAAACATAATTTAGCTACTGGAGTGCTCAAAGATCTCATTTTCAATGTTTTACATTGTAGCCTCGGCAATTGCTACGGACACGCTACTTCCCATTGGTGTGCCTTTAATTTGTTTATAAATTTTCTTATTTTGCTAGAAGACTGTCGACGATAAACATAGTTGAACTAAACTTAATATATAATCTTTGGACAATTAAGTGTTGTTTTTCCACTCATCAGTTTCGTTGAGAAGTCGTTCCACGCTTGTTAGGGCCAATTCTTGAGGGATGGAGGTGAAGAGAGCTTTCACGTCGAAAGAAACCATCATGCAATATTCAGGGACGATGAGGTCTTAGGCTGCTTCCTTCATTTATAAGGAATTTTTTAACTTTTGCTCAGCTGTGTTTGTTAATGGGTTTATAATTGAAGATAAAAATTTAGATAGCTCATGTGTGGGTGATGCACAAAAAGATACAATGGGTCTAATGGGATATCCCTCCTTATGCAGCTTGATCAGGCCATAAAATCGAGGGATTGTTGCTGAGCTGGAGTAAAGTTTCCGGTATAGTTCGGGAGTAATTTTTTTCTTATCTTTGAGGAGTTTTAGTTTTTAATTTACTTGGTTTTTTAGTTGCTGAATTGGGTTGCTCTAAATTTCCACGTACGTTAGATTGTCGGAGAGATGATTTTAGGTTTTTTATTAATAGTCTTCTTTATCTAAAACCACTGTGGTTCGACCTTTGTCAGCTGACACAATAACTATGGATGAATCAGTTTTCAGATTTTTTATTGCCTGTTTTTCTCCCGCTGATAGATTTTTCACTTCTTAAGCACTTTTTATTGCAGATACGACTTAGTTGCGGATGTCTTATATGTTCAAAAGTGATATTTTTGAGGTCATCGATTACAGATTCCGTAGTTGCCAGAAGTTTTAATTTGTCTTACTTCGTATGGTTTAATCCAAAGTTTAATCCTTTTGAGAGTAATATCAATTCATCGTTGTTCAGATTTCGAGAGGACAAGTTCTCTACCCATTGAGAATTATACCGTTGAGTATTCCGGCTGCTTGATAATTAATTATATTTGATGATAAGTTTCTGTTTAGTTTCGTCTGCTTTCGGTTAATTTTTTAGGTAACAGTTTCACTCAGTTGCTACCACAGAACCTGTGGCAATTGGAGCGATAAAATATTTTCCAATTCGTTCACTATAGATTAATATTTTTTAATTCGGTAATGGTCATCTTTGATAAAACATTTCAAGTATTTTCTTCCTGATGTAATATCTTCCCTTGTATCCAGGATACCTGCTTTGGCCATAACTTTGCTTCCAAAAACTTCAGTCTCTTGTCCTGAAAACGAAATTTGTTTAAAATTTCGAAAGCTCGACAGAAAATAATATTTTCCAGCTGAATACGAATTTCATTTGACAACAATGGAACCTGGATGTTCGCTATTTCAACTAATAAAAATGAAATAAATAAAATGAAATAAATAAAATGAAATGAATAAAATGATATAAATAAAATGAAATAAATAAAATGAAATAAATAAAATGAAATAAATAAAATAAACAAAATGAAATAAATAAAATGAAATAAATAAAATGAAATAAATAAAATGAAATAAATAAAATGAAATAAATAAAATGAAATAAATAAAATGAAATAAATAAAATGAAATAAATAAATGAAATAAATAAGAAGACAAAATATAAAAGTTTAAGAATTTTTGATCCCGTGCCTTCATTTCAGAGAATTTGAGTTTAAATTTTGTATGACGAAGTTCTGACTACCTGGAAATTTAGAGAGTGGTTGGCTTAGTTAACTAGATATTTGATTTATTTACAGTATCAACTATGAACTACAGAACATTAAGTTTTTAAACGGTCCGGAACTGCAAAATGAGACTAGATTTTCTATATTTTACGCGAGTGCTACGGAAAATATTTTATACATTAAATATAAGATGGAAATATTAAGGGAAGTATAACATTTCAAAATAAGGTGCGTAGAAAATGTTAGAAGAGATGCAGTTATTTTCGGGTCGACATAGAAAAAAGAAAAACAGTATATTTCTAAAAATTTGAAAAGAAAAATTTGAATTTGAAAATTCAAAAAATTTTATGAATACAATGAGTATTAAAAATATTATAATACCAAGGACCTTATATTTGATTGACGAAAAACCGCATTTTAAGTATTTTTCTAATACCTGTTTAAGTATTATAATACCTGTACCAAAGATTGCATCAACTACGAGCAAACCAGTATAATGTTTTTTGAAAATACTTGAAAAGAGAGTTACCAAATAATTTCATTGCATTTGAACGTGAAATTTTGAATTCATTTGAACATGACACGCAGGAAAGTCTTTGAAATTATACAGAAAGTTTGCGATACACTAGTCACCGCATATATGTCACCACATGAAAGTAACAAAGATATCTAGGGGTGCGGTGGTTAAACTAGGTACATAATCATGATAAGAATAACAACAATGAAAATAAACGTCAAACATAATAATAAAAGTAATTATAATGAAACACTTGTTAACGAGTACAGTTTGTACATATACAAACAGAGGCTTATAATATAGTCATGATAGTAATAAAAGTAAGTAAAATAAAAATAAAACGTCTTTTAACGAGTAGAGTTAGTACATACGCAAACAGGGACGTGGTGTTGTGTTTTGTAAGGAATGTGTTGTATATTGTGTGTGTTTGTATGTGTATAAGCAGGAATGTGTGTATTTATATGTGTACAAGCAGGAATGTGTGTATTTATATGTGTACAAGCAGGAATGTGTGTGTTTACACGTCTAGTGCTGTGTTCCACAAGCGCCAACAATCTCTATAGTAACTTATTGTCGCGCACACTAGCTGATCGCCTTGGACTGCAGCCGATAACTGGTCGATACATGTCGCAAACACGACCTGATCACACTGTACACTGCAGCACACTGTACACTGCAGCACACAGGAGTTTATGAGAGTACTTTGGAGAGTACAACTGCTGCTAGTCGCACAGCCACACCACACAACCAAGCCACACAAACATGCCGCATAACCAAGCCATATGATCCAGTCACAAAAACAAGCCAAATAATCAAACCACACAACCAAGCTCGGTGATCAAACAACACAAACATACGACGCAATCAAACCACACAACCAAGCCACACAACCGAGAAACACAATCAAGCTACACAACCAAACCACGCACACACGCCACACACACACACACACACACACGCGCCACACAATGCCAGTAACATCAAAAGCGACACACAACTTTGCGTGGGAACTTTTACTCCGAGTTACTGGTTAAGTTTTTGATAATTTGAACTTTGATCTTAATTCGTAATTGGCACCAGCGGGGCTCAATTATCTAAGGACTTTTATTATGAGCAAAGTGCGGCTTGAATAAGTCTCAGGACTTGAAAAGTTGCGCTCAGGGACTTGTGGTGTAAACATTCGATGAGTTCTGAGTGCCAGCCCAAGTCCAAGTTTTAATTTGTCCCAGTTAAGGTCCCAAAAAGTCCCGAGCTAAGGTCCCAGTAAGTCCAAACTAAGGCCTTAACAAGTCCCAGATAAGGACTTAATGGACCAGAGCGGCCCATCTAAAGCCCTAATAAGTCCCAACAGGTCCCAACTATGGCGCCGACTAGGGTCCCAAGCAAAGTCCTAACCAGTCCCATCTAAAGCCTTAACCAAGGTCCCAACCTAAGTCCCAGCCCAGGTCCCAGCCTATGTCCCAGCCCAGGTCCCAGCCCAGGTTCTAGCCCAGGTCCCAACCAAGGTCCTATCTAAAGTCCCAGCCCAGGTCCCAGCCCAGGTCCCAGCCCAGATCTCAGCCCAGGTCATAGTCCAGGTCCCGGCCCAGGTCCCAGCCCAGGTCCCAGCCCAGGTCCCAGACCAGGTCCCAGCCCAGGTCCCAGTCCAGGTCCTAGCCCAGGTCCCAGCCCAGGTCCCAGCCCAGGTCCCAGCCAAGGTCCCAGCCCAGGTCCCAGCCCAGGTCCCAGCCCAGGTGCCACCAAACACCGGACGCTGCCGGTCCGTAAAATGTTGATGTGGAAAATGGCGGGCGCGCTCCGGCGTCCCTGGCGCGCTGCATCATTGAGCGAGCACCGCTGCCTCACTTACTGCCTGCAGTATTGATGTGGGTACCGGCCCCGGGGGGGGGGGGAGGGAGGGGACAGGCACCCCCCCCGGGGGAGACGGGGGGACAACACCCCTCCCAGGGGGGAGGAGGAGGAACAGAAACCAACCCATGTGAAAAGGGGGGCTTATTGCCTGCACTACTGATATGGTGAGCACCTGACCCCCCTGGGGGGGAGTGGGGAGACAATGCCCCCCACGGGGGGATAGGGGGACACTGGGCCCTCTAAAGAGCATGGGGGGGGGACGCTAGTCCCTCCCCCTGAAGCCTGAGGGGAGTTTGTTCCTCCCCTCGAGAGGACGAACTGCTTGGTGGATCCTCCCCTTCTGTTGAGGTCTGCGTGGCCTGGGTACTGGCTGTGTGGCCTGTGTACTGGCTGTGTACTGGCTGTGTGCTGCCTGTGTACTGGCTGTGTGCTGCCTGTGTACTGGCTGTGTGGCCTGTGTACTGGCTGTGTGCTGCCTGTGTACTGGCTGTGTACTGGCTGTGTGCTGGCTTGTGTACTGACTGTGTGGCCTGTGTACTGCCTGTGTTTTGGCTGTGTACTGGCTGTGTACTGGCTATGTGCTGCCTGTGTACTGGCTGTGTACTGGCAGTGTGGCCTGTGTACTGGCAGTGTGCTGCCTGTAACTGGCTGTGTACTGGCTGTGTAGCCTGTGTACTGGATGTGTGTTGGCTGTGTAGCCTGTGTACTGGCTGTGTAGCCTGTGTACTGGCTGTGTAGCCTGTGTACTGGCTGTGTACTGGCTGTGTGCTGGTTGTGTACTAGCTGTGTACTGGCTGTGTGCTGCCTGTGTACTGGCTGTGTGCTGGCTGTGTGCTGCCTGTGTACTGGCTGGTTACTGGCTGTGTGCTGCCTGTGTACTGGCTGTGTGCTTCCTGCGTACTGGCTGTGTACTGGCCGGTGCTGCCTGTGTACTGGCTGTGTACTGCCTGTGTACTGGCTGCGTGCTGCCTGTGTGCTGTCTGTGTACTGGCTGTGTACTGGCTGTGTGCTGGCCTGTGTACTGGCTGTGTGCTGCCTGAGTGCTGGCTGTGTACTGGCTGTGTGCTGGCCTGTGTACTGGCTGTGTGCTGCCTGTGTACTGGCTATGTACTGGCTGTGCACTGGCCTGTGTACTGGCTGTGTGCTGCCTGTGTACTGGCTGTGTACTGGCTGTGCGCTGGCCTGTGTACTGGCTGTGTGCTGCCTGTGTACTGGCTGTGTACTGGCTGTGTGCTGGCCTGTGTACTGGCTGTGTGCTGCCTGTGTACTGGCTGTGTACTGGCTGTGTGCTGGCCTGTGTACTGGCTGTGTGCTGCCTGTGTACTGGCTGTGTACTGGCTGTGCGCTGGCCTGTGTACTGGCTGTGTGCTGCCTGTGTACTGGCTGTGTACTGGCTGTGTGCTGGCCTGTGTACTGGCTGTGTGCTGCCTGTGTACTGGCTGTGTACTGGCTGTGTGCTGGCCTGTGTACTGGCTGTGTGCTGCCTGTGTACTGGCTGTGTACTGGCTGTGTGCTGGCCTGTGTACTGGCTGTGTGCTGCCTGAGTACTGGCTGTGTACTGGCTGTGTGCTGGCAGGGGTATTGGCTGTGTGGCCTGTGTACTGCCAGTGTACTGGCCATGTGCCCAGTATACTGGCTATAACTAACAGTGTAGCATCAGAACATAACTCATTACATACACCAATAATATATAAATAAGGCAAATAAGGTGACTCAACACAAACGCTGCTTATGTTAGGGCGCAATGCCTTACGCCGGACCGCAGACGATCGTAAACTTTTAAATTTTTATGTCGAACGCATCCGAGTACTATGTACATCGATTGTACTAACAAAATAAATATACCCAACGTGTTGGTCATTTTATCAATTTAGTTGTTTTAACTGCCAGCATGTGATCTTCGTCGGTTCATTGCAAAATTTTTTTTTCGATGCATTTTGAGCTTCAGACGCCATGGAATATCTTACTCAATGCTTTCTTAACTTTTTTTTACTCATCGAATTTTGCCGCAACATTCCGGACCGAAGTTGTGTCCCACAATTCCCATTCCTTATTCCAGTCTTGAATTCCTGATTTTCAGCCTAATTACTGATCACTTTCTTCTCTCAGAGTCTCGTCCGTAAAGGTTTCCTCTCATTAACATACTTTTTATTTGCTGGCTTTGTAAGTTTTAAACTTACTCTCATATTGAGTTGTTATAGTATTCTCTGCTGCCATCACACACCCAGCTCCCCACACACACCCCCCAGTTCCCCCACACACACCCCACCTCCCCCACACACCCAGCTCCCACACACACCCAGCTCCCCAACACACACCCCAGCCCCCCAACACACACCCCAGCTCCCCCACACACCCCAGCCCCCCAACACACACCCCAGCTCCCCCACACACACCCCAGCTCCCCCACACACACCCCAGCTCTCTCACACATACCCCAGCTCCCCCACACATACCTCAGCTCCCCCACACACACCCCAGCTCCCCCACACACACCCCAGCTCCCCCACACACACCCCAGCTCCCCAACACACCCAGCTCCCCCACAAACACCCCAGCTCCCCCACACACCCCAGCTCCCCCACACACACCCCAGCTCCCCCATACACCCAGCTCCCCCACACACACCCCAGCTCCCCCACACACCCCAGCTCCCCCACACACCTCAGCTCCCCCACACACACCCCAGCTCCCCAATATACCCAGCTCCCCCACACACACCCCAGCTCCCCCCCACACACCCAGCTCCCCCCACACACCCCAGCTCCCCCACACACCCGTTGGCTCGTAAGGGAAGCGATCGCGTAACAGACACCACGGAACGATAAGGCATTTGAGTGAGGGTAGAGTAGCCCTCACTTCTGGGCTAAATTTGCCCTCACCTCTGGGCTGAATTTGCCCTCACTTCTGGGCTGAATTTGCCCTCACCTCTGGGCTGAATTTGCCTTCACTTCAGGGCTGAATTTGCCCTCACTTCTGGGCTAAATTTGCCCTCACCTCTGGGCTGAATTTGCCCTCACTTCTGGGCTAAATTTGCCCTCACCTCTGGGCTGAATTTGCCTTCACTTCAGGGCTGAATTTGCCCTCACTTCTGGGCTGAATTTGCCCTCACTTCTGGGATGAATTTGCCTTCATTTTTGGGCTGAATTTGCCTTCACTTCAGGGCTGAATTTGCCCTCACTTCTGGGCTGAATTTGCCCTCACTTCTGGGCTGAATTTGCCTTCACTTTTGGGCTGAATTTGCCTTCACTTCAGGGCTGAATTTGCCTTCACTTCTGGGCTGAATTTGCCTTCACTTTTGGGCTGAATTTGCCTTCACTTCTGGGCTGAATTTGCCTTCACTTCTGGGCTGAATTTGCCTTCACTTCTGGGCTGAATTTGCCTTCACTTTTGGGCTGAATTTGCTTTCACTTCTGGGCTGAATTTGCCTTCACTTTTGGGCTGAATTTGCCTTCACTTCAGGGCTGAATTTGCCCTCACTTCAGGGCTGAATTTGCTTTCACTTCTGGGCTGAATTTGCTTTCACTTCTGGGCTGAATTTGCCCTCATTAAAAATTGTGACTTATTTTCCCTGGGCTTTTAATTTTATTTCATAATTTTCCCACATTTTCTCTCCTCTTCGCGATCGAGTGACGGCTTGTATCTCTGAAGGGTAAAGTGATGAAGTGTAGTGATGGGAAGGTAGGGAAGAGGGGGAAATGCAGAGAGTAGTAGAGGTAGTGGAGAGTATTAGAGGTAGTAAAGGTAATAGAGGTAGTGGAGAGTATTAGAGGTAGTGGAGAGTATTAGAGGTAGTGGAGAATATTATTGTAGAGGGCATAGGGCAGCGGAGAAAGGAGAAATAGAGTGTAGAGTACTAGTGGATAGATGTAGGACTGCAGCCTTCCCATCATCACCATTTTACCATCAATATTGCACTACCACCATTTCAGTACCAACATTTCGCTACCAACACGCAGGAGAAACCTTATTTAGGTACACTTCTAGCACCTGAAACACTTCACCTAATCAACAAAACAGATGCTTTCGCTTAAAGACCTGGGTGATTTCGCGTACATCTGTAAATGAATATTTTATTTACAAATGTTGCTTATACTTCAACGACTTGTGTGCTTCTAAGTACATCTGTAAATTGAAACTTTATTTAAAAACGTTACTTTCCCTGCAGAGCAATTGAACTATTTCATTGGAATGACTATGAAATAGTGTTTAATTTTGCGTAGGAACTCTTCAAAATGGAACTGATGCGTGGTCATATTTTGCTCAGGGTCTTGTGAATGGGGGGTCATGAAATATTCTGTTTAATCGCGTACAAAAGATAAACTAACAACTTTTTAATAATTAAATCATTTACTATTTAATTATTACTGATTAATAATAATCAATTATTATTGAAAAAATATTAAATATTGGTTGTTGAATATTAGATATTATTAATTAATTACTATTAATTGATTACATTAACGTATTATCATTAATATAATAAGATGATTAGTTAATAATCCTGCCGAGTAATCCTGCGCATTACCGAGTAATCCTGCACACCGCTGGACACAACAGCGACATGTTATGGCAAAACACACAACAAACTTACCGAAAAAAATTGCCATCAATAACAAATCTGGACGACCACCGCCAGCATTGAATATATAAGCGAAAGAGGAGCGTTAAATGAAAGATATAAGTAATTAATAATTAAAAATGAGTGACGGCTGCGGCACAGTGACGGCTGCGGCAAAGTGACGGCTGTTTCACAGTGACGGCTGCAGCACAGTGACCTCTGTGGCACAATGACGGCTGTGGCACAATGACGGCTGCAGCACAGGGACGGCTGTGGCACAGTGACGGCTGCGGTACAGTGACGGCTGTGGCACAGTGACGGCTGCTGCACAGTGACGACTACGGCACAGTGACGGCTGTGGCACAGTGACAGCTGCGGTACAGTGACGGCTGCAGCACAGTGACGGCTGTGGCACAATGACGGCTGTGGCATTGACGGCTGCAGCACAGTGACGGATGTGGCACAGTGACGGCTGCGGCACAGTGACGGATGTGGCACAGTGACGGCTGCGGCACAGTGACAGCTGCGGCACAGTGACGGCTGCAGCACAGTGACGGATGTGGCACAGTGACGGCTGCGGCACAGTGACAGCTGCGGCACAGTGACGGCTGCAGCACAGTGACGGATGTGGCACAGTGACGGATGTGGCACAGTGACGGCTGCGGCACAGTGACAGCTGCGGCACAGTGACGGCTGCAGCACAGTGACGGCTGTGGCACAATGACGGCTGCGGCACAGTGACGGCTGCAGCACAGTGACGGATGTGGCACAGTGACGGCTGCGGCACAGTGACGGCTGTGACACAATGACGGCTGCAGCACAGTGACGGCTGTGGCACAATGACGGCTGTGGCACAAAATTATCAGTTCAGTTTATCGGACGGACGCGTCGGAGCTGTCGGAGATGCTGCAAATTTAAACGGTTTCGTGCAAGTCATTAATGCTTCGTATGATAGGTGAAATTTTTAATTAAACGTCATTTGGGGAAATGATATGTGAGGTGTGTAGTGGAGGTGCGTGTTGGTGTGAGTGTGTGCTGTGTATGATGGGGGGAGGGGAGGGGGGAGGAGGAAGAAGGGGGAATTTAAATTTGAACGGTTCGTGCAAGTATATAATAATAGAAATTTGATAGTGGAAATTTTATGGCAGAAATTTGATGGTTTTAATTTGATAGTAGACATTTGATGGTAGAATTTTGATAGGAGAAATTTTTCAGTAGAAATTTGATAGTAGACATTTGATGGTAGAAATTTAATAGTTGAATTTTGATAGTAGAAATATGATAGTAGAAATTTAATAGTAGAAATTTGATAGTAGAAATTTGATAGTAGACATTTGATGGTAGAATTTTGTTAGTAGAAATTTGTTAGTAGAAATTTGATAGTAGACATTTGATGGTAGAAATTTAATAGTAGAATTTTGATAGTAGAAATATGATAGTAGAAATTTAATAGTAGAAATTTGATAGTAGAAATTTGACAGTAGGAATTTGATAGCAGAAATTTGATAGTAGAAATTTGATAGTAGAAATTTGATAGTACATTTGATTCTGTGCACTCTCAACTTGTAACATTACCTAACTCGTCACCTCTTTATTATTGTAAAGCATTCATGTACAAACTATACATTTGTTCTGCGCTCATCCATTATATTTAAATAAAATGCTTATTAACTAATGACCGGTATGTTAAAATTGTTGAATCAGAAATACAAAACTTATAATCTTCTTGGTCCTCATGCTTATGTGTACATATATGTGTATATATTCACATGTATGTGTGCACATATGTGTGTACTAGACTGACAACTAGCATTTTACTAGAGATAATGGACATTTTCTGTTCACTCTCAACTTGTAACATTACCTAACTCGTCATCTCTTTATTATTGTAAAGCATTCATGTACAAACTATACATTTGTTGTGCGATCATCCATTTATATTTGAATAAAATACTTATTAACTAACGACCGTTATGTTAAAATTGTTGAATTAGAAATACAAAACTTATAATCTTCTTGGTCCTCATGCTTATGCGTACATATATATATATATATATATATATCTGTATGTGTGTTTGTATGTAAGTATACGAGGCCTGTCGAAAAAGTATCCGACCTTTGGCCAGAAAAAATACTTCAACAACCTGACGGGGTTGGGACCCTAATCCCCTTCAAAGTAGGCTCCTTGTGCTTCCACACACTTAGCCCACCGATCCTTCCACTGCCGGAAACACCTCTGGAAGTCTTCTTTTGGAATGGTGTTCAGCTCTGTCGTCGCGTTCCGCATTATCTCTTCTCTACTCTCAAAACGGGATCCTTTCAGTGGTGTCTTCAATTTTGGAAACAACCAGAAGTCGCAAGGAGCCAGGTCTGGAGAGTAGGGAGGTTGGCGAACGGTCGTAATTCCATGTTTGGCCAAGAAATTGCGGATCAAATGGGATGAATGTGCGGGCGCGTTGTCGTGATGCAAGTGCCAGTTGTTCGCAGTCCACATGTCTGGTCAAAATGGCATGTGCAGAATCTTTACTCACTCCAACCTCTTGGGCAATCTCCCGCACGGTCAAACGACGATCTGCCATCACCAAATTTCGCCCCCTCTCAACAACAGCTGCACTCCGAGAAGTTTTGGGCCTGCCACAACGCTGCTCACTCTCCGCTGATGTGCGGCCATCTTTGAATCGGTTGAACCACTCCTTAATTTGTGTTACACCCATAGCATCTTCCCCAAACACCTGCTGAATCTTACGAATTGTTTCAATTTGAGAATCACCAAGCTTTTGACAAAATTTGATGCAGTGTCTTTGCTCAATTCGTTCAGTCATCTTGCAAGAAAACTAAATCCGACAAACACTTAGAACAGCACCTTACTTGGCGACCCCCAGCTAGTGAGTGGCCCAAGTGAATGCGGTGAAAAAAGTCAAGCATGCGCATTAAGATTCCTCCTTCCACCGTGCACAGTGGCGCCGCCTTAGAATCACTACTTTGCGCGGGAAAAATTAAGGTCGGATACTTTTTCGACAGGCCTCGTATATATATATGTACGTATATATATGTATATGGATTTGTATTTATATATTTTTTTCATGCTTCCTTAAAATGACACTTTTGAACATTTGCCGAAACAAGCGATTCATATATTATTTCCTGGCATCAATAATTGCGAAGTTTTATGTCATGTACATGTAAACTGTCAAAAGTGTTTTCACCTCACAATGAAAATGCATCGTCCATGAATTTGCGTTATCTCTTATAATTATCATTACATGTATTGTCAAATGTAGATTAAGCAAGATTAGGAGTACATTGCCCTCAATCATTTCTGTTCGACTAGTGACACGAGTTTTTTCAATACTCGTGTGTGTGTTTCATCTAAGTGTATTAATTTTAAGATATTTAAAAACCAATGATTGTAATATTGTACAATCTCTATTGGAAATAAAGTTTTTTCTTTCTTTCTTTCTAGTAGAAATTTGATAGTAGAAATTTGACAGTAGGAATTTGATAGTAGAAAATTGATAGTAGAAATTTGACAGTAGAAATTTGATAGTAGAAATTTGATAGTAGAAAATTGATAGTAGAAATTTGATAGTAGAAATTTGATAGTAGAAAATTGATAGTAGAAATTTGACAGCAGAAATTTGATAGTAGAAATTTGATAGTAGAAATTTGATAGCAGAAATTTGATAGTAGAAATTTGATAGTAGAAATTTGATAGTAGAAATTTGATAGTAGAAATTTGATAGTAGAAATTTGATAGTAGAAAATTGATAGTAGAAATTTGATAGTAGAAATTTGATAGTAGAAATTTGATAGTAGAAATTTGATAGTAGAAAATTGATAGTAGAAATTTGACAGTAGAAATTTGATAGTAGAAATTTGATAGTAGAAATTTGATAGCAGAAATTTGATAGTAGAAATTTGATAGTAGAAATTTGATAGTAGAAATTTGATAGTAGAAATTTGATAGTAGAAATTTGATAGTAGAAAATTGATAGTAGAAATTTCATAGTAGAATTTTTTTAATTAAACGGCGCTTGGGGGAAATGACGAGGGAAGTGGTGGAGGCGCGAGAGTGCGTTGTATATAACGGGGTGAGGGCAATTTTGTAACGTTTTTTTTGTGTACTTTGTAAATATTACTGATGGTCGTGAAATATATAATTGCCTCTGAGCTCCGTGAATATTGGTTATTTTTTCAATAAGCAGAGTGCGGAACAATGTTTCTTATATTTTATGGTTCCATGCGTCGTGCAGTTTGTATATAAAGGGTACAAATTTCTACTTATAATATTTTCTATCGTAAATTTGTATTATATAAATAGCAGACACTATCCCAAAAATATAACCTTATATATAAAATTATAAAGTATTTGAATAATTATATACATTATAATCAACACTCACAACAAGTGTCGGTATTTAAAAAAAATTAATTCATCACCGTCAAATAAATAATGTTCGCATCAGTGACTCAGTGCACGACAGATTTTTCAAATTGCAATTAGTGCGTAAGTCTAAGAACTATTTGCAAGAACTAGTCGTAACTAGTCTAAGAAAAATTCTTATCACCCTTGCTCTTTGACTGCGGCAACTAAACATTAAGTTTAACACTAAAAACGCATAGTCAATTGGAGAAAACTATTTGGAAAATACCAAACATAAACTGGGTCGTGCCTTCATTTAGCTTTGGTTAAGTATTTATGGAAACTGAGTTTGCGACTACAGGTCGGTCTGCAGCAGTTGAAAATTACCTCCGTGTACCACCGGTGGCGCACGTCCCCGTCAAAGCATTAAATAGAAGTAATATTTCAGTTCTGTAAATAATTGATGAAACACAAGTAGAAATTATCGTCGTTTGTTTACTAACACAATAACAGAATTTGGGAAACTTGCACCTTATTTTCAAGATGCAGTTTTTAATTTTGACACAACGTCAGTTGGAATTTAAGTTGAAGTTAACTTTTAATATTTGTGCAGTGGAATTATTTTGCTTGAATGTCTACCTTCCCAGCACACGACGGAAATCACTCTATTTTTATGTGGAATTTGAGGTTTTTAAAGGGAATTATGAATTTTTATTAATCTACAAATTTTTGTGAACTGTTCGATAGTTTGCATATCTAAATGTGGGCTTACAAATACTCGTGGGATGTCTGGTTGGTAAGAAGATTGGTGAAATTGTTCCCAGAAATGGTCAGGATTCGCATAGCTTTCCTATTGTCCTCTCTATGTGCATTAAATGCACTCGATGGAGTCAACTCTAAACTGTATAGTCAGAAATGTTTTTATTATGACAAATTAAAAAATTTATTTTGCCAAATTAAAAAAAAATATGGAGGAACGTTTGTTCGTACTTGATCGGTTATTCGCACGAAAACTACAAGGGTAAAAATAATCATGATTTACAAAAGACAAATTAAACTCTGCTCTTACACACAATGATCGGTTTCAAATTAATCCATGTTTATGTTAGTCTCAAGAAAATTGCGCAATATGCAAAATACATTACATGAAATATGTGCATATACATAAATTTTTTTTGCAATTTTTTTGTACAAAAATTTTTAATGAAACATAGTATAAAATGGATCAGTATCTCTAGTTAAGGAGGCAAAATGCTCCCAATGAGCTCGGAGAAATAGAAAAACGATGAAATTCACCAATGTGCAAAGAAATGATTTGGATATAATGAATGTGACTGCCAAAGGATATGTGTTCACACGGAGCTCAAACTTTCAACTTAAGTTTGCCTTGTGTGGTTTAATAAATTTTTTGTTAAGAATTTTCTTACAACCACGTGAACTATGTGGCTTGGTTGAACAGCCGATCTGTTAATTTAATCTATTTTATTGTTCAATAATATATAATAATCCATTAATAATCCATAGTTACATTCAGTGAAAGTGAGTGCGCAATCACGCAGGCTATTTTTCATTTTTCAAGCAGTCGTTCATTTTTTTATGATAAAGGCAAAACAAACGTAGAATCACTTTACATTATAGTCCTTTAATTTAATTTTATTTATCAGGTATCTTGAACTCATATTTTCTCACATATTTCAATTCTATATGCCACGGTTTTCATTTGGGCAAAACTATGGTGGGTATAAGTCTTTACGGGGCATTTGTTGTCTGAATAAACGTAGTGTCAAAAGTAGTAACCAGTGATTACAACACACACTAGATGTCACTGCATTAATTTTCGCGCTAGAGCCTTGTACTCAGACAAAGGAAACCCATAAAGTACTTTTACACTAGAGTTTTGCTTATATTCGAACACATGAAATCCATGCAGTACTTTTCACATTCAATTTTAAATTGATCTTTATGTATGTGGTACACGAACATACATGGGTACGTTACGCGCACGTGTGTCTTGCATGCACGTGTTCCGTATCGCGTGTGTCACACGCGTGTGTCATACGCGTGTGTCATACGGGTGTGTCATACGGGTGTGTCATACGCGTGTGTCATACGGGTGTGTCATACGGGTGTGTCATACGGGTGTGTCATACGCGTGTGTCACACGCGTGTGTCATACGAGTGCCACTTGTAAGAGCTGCCACCGCCAAGTCCCCACCGCGGAAATTAAAGGGGGAGTCAAGGGATACAAAAAGGACTCGAATTACACACAACAACGAACAAAATTGAACAAAATATCAGCACGATATTTGAACGGATATACTGGATATTCTCAAATTTCAATGTGTGTTCGTGAAAAAAGAATGTGGTCTGAGACCGGTTAAATGTATATTGAAGTGGCAGAAATGTATTTTTGATAGATTTTCAGTTGTTTGATATACGATGACGTAGTGAATTACAAAGTATATTTAATTTCAAACATATTCATAAGTACATGAACTATGTCCCCTTCTCGCAAAATTCCTCTCGACATAAAGCTAGTATTTAGTAATCTGAAATAGTGGTATCACCAAAATGGTCTCATATTAAATACGAACGTAACACAATGCGTTATTTTTGGATCCAAAGATAGAATTTAAAAAAGTTCCAAATCTGACTTTAACGGTACGGAATGACAAAATTAAGCCATCGGAAGAAGGTCAACATTTAGGGATTTGGCTCGATCAAAATATGTCTTGTACATCTCATGTTGAGGAAACTTCCAACAGAATTTACGGAACTTTAATTTTTTTTATCGTGTAAAAAATGCGCTTGACAAAAAATTTAGATTATTAGCCATTCAATTTTTATTGTCATCGCTTTCTGACTATTGCGGCGAGTATAGGGAGACTTACCTCGATATCTTCAAAGGGAGTTTCAAAGATGTATGAAATTTTAGGGGAAGGTGATATGCAAATGTAAATCAAGAAGAGTGTACTCGGCAGGACATTCAAAAAAGATTTCTCACTCATTAAGCCCAATTCGTATTTTTTTTATATCTATCACAGAGCAATACCAATATTGTATACAATTCCTTCTCCCGCCGAAACCAACCAAAAGCGGTATTGGAGAAATAATGTCTCAGTCAACTACCGCTCACCTGACACTGGGCAGAAAGCTCTGTCAATGTCAGGCGCCTTACTGTGGAACAAACTCCCCCAAAGTATCAAAATCCCTCGTACAATGAACGAATTCAAGACCAAAATAACATATTTTACGTCCCAACGATAATTTTGTGCTGCAGTATATAGTGAAGAAGGTGTTAAAAGTTATTTCGCTGCAAAAACTTTGAAAACTTAGTAATACAACACTGCTAAGTTTTATACTAAGTGTACTACACTGCTAAGTTTTCAAAGATTTTGTATTATGCGTACATATGCGATGTGATAGCTTGCATGCTACAGTAGTACGTACTATGTAAGTACTCATATAGCAGTTGCTGCAAAATTGCTAAACCAGTAACTTGCATTTTCATAATAAGTACCATATTTTGTCCATTAAATACCAACGCGTCATCTAATACATCATTCCCTCATATTCTTGTCGAACATTTATATACGCAATATCATAAATGCGCTGAGTGGCTAAAACCATATACTAAAAAGCAGTCAACTTATTATTACTATGATATGCTCGCAAGAAAATATAGTTTGGAATTTATGCTATTTCGACTTTTTATAGTTTTGTATACAGAATTATCGACTTTCAACCATTACACTTTCAACGATATTTCTTGATATCGATGAAGCCAGAGCTCACATGTCAATGTATTAAGTAGAGATTGTCAAAAGCATTTCACCCTACTGAGTCCATCTTTATGTTTCTTTTATTACACTTACATACAGACATTTTCAAACTTAAATAACGTGCCTTGGGAATATATTTCCGTGTTTTTCTTTCACAAACAATGACGTGGGCTGTTATGACACCCATACATGTTTAACTGCTAGGTCCTTTATGATAAGACATTTTAATAGGCGATGTGAATCGTCTTATGAGTTAAATTCATTGGACATTAACTATATTTTCTCCTTTTTCGTTTCGTATTACGGTATTTAACCTGATGGCAATTTATGGTACAGCATTATTTAGGTACTTTATTTCCCGAACTGCTTCAACTGTGTAGTAAAAATGTTCGAGTTAGCATTACGACACAACCCTTTCTTGTTCCTGACTCCAGTGAACTTTAAAGTGCCAGCGTTATTTACGCAGTAAATACCTTACATTTTTGTGTTGTAGTAAATTATTTCAAACGACCTAGTTATTTGGCATACTAGTTGATATGTTAAAACGAGACTATATATTGCTTCGAATGTCGGCCTCTTATTCTTAGACACACAGTTGCTTAAATCCGCTCATTTTGCTTTCAAAATTAATCCCTGATATCTCAAGCTCCAAAGCTCTATATTTCAACATAAGTGCGCACTATCAAGAGTGTTTTTGTCTATGTGTCACTTGTAATATGTCCTGTTTAATATACTACTTGTACTTACATGCATCATCAAACTTAGATTAATCTTACAGAGGGAATGTATTTTTCATGTTTGTCTCACGATCATTTGCTACCACAACTGGCATGGGTATAACGATACCCATCTATGTATATCAACGAAGGATCAAAATGTTAATACATTTTGAAAATCAATGTTTTTTGCGTCGTCTTTGTAAGAAATAAACTTTTTCCTCTCATTTTCTTTTTTTTAATTTGAAAGTTTCGGTCACAATTAGTTCCGCGTGCAAAATATCGCGAATTGAACCGCAAATTCAAAATAGAAGATTTGATGGATTCATATTAATAAAATCTCATCGCGTAAAAATGAAGCACATCACTCGAAATAGCAGTCTATCTTTTCTCACAATTGGAAGTATATAAAAACATATTTCTATGGTATGCACGTTAGTACTGTCCGAGTTGCTGAATAGCAAATGACAGGTCCTAAATGCACAGAATATTCTGAACGAGTTTTAGCGAATAAAAACCGAAAACATAATTAAGACCTAGAAATGCATTGGTTGTCATTACTACTCGAGAACCGATCGAAAAGACGAACGAATACCGCTGCGAACGCGACATATCTCTGACCATTAATGGCTATCATTATCGAATGAAGATCACAGAATTGGTTTTGAGCGGGACCGGAAGGCTTGTGAATATGGGATAGGCGGTGTGGGACAGCGCGAACAGTATTGGCGTCAGGAACAGGACAGGGAGGGAAGGAACCGCTGGAATCCAGAAGTCGGGTGACGAGGGAAGGTCAAGACAGCAGGCGGGAGACGAGGGTCGGTCAAGACAAAGGGAGGGAGATGAGGGTAGGTGAAAAGTAGGCCGTCCTTGAAGAGGCGGGGCTTGAGCGCGAGCTTTGCCCAGATCGGCATCTGTCTCAGTCGGGGCGCGGCCGGTGTGGTGAGAGGGTGTGTCGTCTGTGCGCTGCGCTACGCTGCATCTTGCACAGTCATCCTTGCCGGCAGGTGAACCGCGTACCTGCGTCCAGGTAAGAGGCTTACCTTTGTAGTAGAAGAGTCATGTTGTAGCGTGAATGTCGGGAGCTTACCTCTACGCTGCTGAGTAGGTAAGAAGTTAGTACTGTTGTAGTAACCGACGCTCAACGCGCGGAGGTTAATTTCATTATGCAGAAATATCTGACTTTTATTAATGAGTTCGCTGTAAAGGTTTGCTGTTTATTAATGAGTCTACTATAGACGTTTGCTGCTTATTGGTGAGTCATACAATAGTACATTGACGGCTATTCCTAGTGCATTAAATATTGAAATATTGTACAAGCACACAATATTTGTGTTTTTATTCGTAGTTTTCAGAAAATACACACTGATAAGCGTACGTGTGTGTGTGTGTGTGTGTGTTATTACACATCACGCCCAGAGGCGTGAAAAAATGAACATATAATTCGTGTTAATAAGTCAAGAGAACACATGCCGGAGCGTATGAAATTACCTAGTGTCTCTAAGTGTCCGCAGTTCCTGGTTAATTGATCAACTTTGAAGACAAATAAAAAAAAAGTCAAATTGAATTTGAATTTTATATTTTGCATACGTATTTTTCAAAAATTAAAAATTCTTTCAAAGATAAACTAGTCAAATGATGTTTGACTAGTTTTTCTCTATATGTTGATAGACTTGATAATGAGTCAAGAGGTTGAAACGTTCCAAATGTCTTATTCATATTCATTTACTTTCTTGAATTAGAAAGTGACCTCATTAAAGACGTTTTTCCTTGCACTTTATTTTATGATTTGGATATGCAAAAAGGCAAAACATTTTTGTATATGGATTGCTTAGCTGACATTGAGAAC
The DNA here is from genome assembly GCA_030386875.1 of Morinoia aosen. Lineage (NCBI taxonomy): Eukaryota > Metazoa > Arthropoda > Malacostraca > Amphipoda > Talitridae > Morinoia > Morinoia aosen. Next base: position 3,181,395 of record CM059571.1, read on the forward strand.
GGGCTTGCGTACTATTCAGAGAACAATTTTATATTTCATTACAGATATTTGTATATGAACTGTACTTGACTGTATTTCGGTGTGTACCTTACGTAATTCACAGCTTTTCTTTATTCTTGAAGCTTATTTCTTACAAAATTAATATCATACGTACAATGATGAACAATACTAAACGGTATTTTGATGTCCACTATAATTAGGTAATTCATAGAGTTTTTTTTCAAATATACGTTCTGAATGACAATAAAAATGTCATGAAATTTTTCGATTGTGTTTAAGTATAATGACGATCGATCAGTTCAATTTTCTGACTTTAAATATGGAATTGGAAAATGATTGTCTCATTTTAATTTAGATAATGTTCGTCTCTGAATTAAAATTTTTCGTATAGAAATGCTTATTTTGAAAATGTTGATTTAATTTTCTGACTTTAAATACGGTGTGGAATAGTATTTTTTCTCATTTTAATTCGGTAAATGTTCATCTCTGAAATGGTTTTTTTTACTGAAATGCTCATTTTTCAGATATCGATCTACGAACATGTACAGTGTACACCACGCGAGTATATGTTTTATTTAAATTGGAAATATCAAACCTACACATTGGCGTTGTCCTAATTTCATTTCAATGCAGACTCAGCCACAGTTTTTGCCACACTAAAAGCGCTTTAAGTATTCCAATTTTTTATCTCCAGAAATTTTGGTGTTTTTTGCACGCGTATTTTTCAAAAATTAAAAGTTCTTTAAATTTTTTTATTGAAAAGGCGGCCGTGTTTCACGGGTTGCTTATAGGACACTCACATTGCTTCTAACTTTATATAAAGTAGCAAGATTTTAGATTAATGATATCTAATGATAATAATTAAAGAATTAAAAACTAGTTTTATGTACTTGTGTAACTATACTATAGTACTTTTAAAAGTAATTTGATCTTACTTATTTATTTCTATCATCATTATTTATGTCATATTTTTTGTGTAGTCGTATATATATTATTATTATTTATTTATATCGCCATTTTTTATTTCAATCCTCATTATTTATTTACGTCACCATTATTTATTTATATCACCATTATTTATTTATATCATCATTATTTATTTATATCATCATTATATGCCGAAGCCATGTTTCAGAGTACATAAACATCATATCATCGATGATTTAAAATTTGTGGTGCTGGGTTACGGAGGAATTTAGGAAGAATATTTCACTTGTGATGCCTCTAGCATACGAGTTGGGTGCCCTCAGCTCTGTTTATGAGGAATTTTTTTAATTTGACAAGTTCTTAAAAACTTTGCTTGTGATACGACCCATCGGTGGGTCGTTTGAAAACTATTAACAATCTTTTTAAAGTTAATGGTAAATATTTTAAGGAACTTTTAAAGTTAATGGTATTTAATATGGATCCAGTTAATGTTTGGTATTTATAAGACTTCTAATCACCTTTGACTTAAATTTTGAGTTGAATGTTGAACTTCAGTGTAACCCATCGCAGTCAATGTGTTAGTTGTGAAGGTAATTCTGAGATTACAAGTAGAATGATCGCACCTAAGTTTAGAAACTTTCTGGATTTGAAGAAGTTAATAACGGAAATAGGGGATAGCTTTATTTAAAATTATGGGAGCTCCTATTTTCATATAACTATTTAATATTTCATAAATTCAGTGGTTAGCACAATGGTAGTTTTGATGGTAGAACTTTAAAATTTATTGTTAACGATTTCATTGTACAAATTTTTCTGTATACAATTTAGGATAAGTTAAGTTCATTTCGTCAGAAATAAGGCTGAATTAAAAGTCTATGGAAACTATGTAGTCGCGGTTATATTTAGCTTTGTGAGAAATGCGAATTTTTCTTTTAAGTGTAACACAAAATTTGTGAAATGTTATTAGCTATTTTATAATTGGATTTTGCACAAAATCATGAGAAAAATAGTAAAATTTCTTCATTTAGGTCTTGAAGACTCGCTTAAATTCGAAATTTTAAGACGTTAAACTCTGTGGTCTTGAATCAATTATTTAAACAGTAGACATTCCCAAAATTGTAGAAACAAACACCAATAAAATAGCTCATTAATAACTTTATGGTTCATAAAAGACGTTATATTGACGTTATATTGACAGTATATTGACAGTTATTATCTGTCAAGAAGCATGCATGTTTGCAGTCGCAGCTTAACTCTCTGCCGATGTTGTCTCCGGCAGTTGTTCAGTAGAAATATGTTCAAACAAACTCGCCGCCAACAAAAATGCAAAAAGTAAGAAAAAAAGGAACAAGGACAAAAAAATAATTTTTTTGAAAATTTATAACAAAAAATTCACCTCGGATAATTAAATGATAAACTCACCAAAATAAATCGGCAAGATATTTTGAAAAAAATAAACCAGAAATATCGAAATGTACGGAATAAAATAAAAATCAAAATAAAAATAAAAATCGCAACTCAAAAGCACAAAAACAAACCGGCAAGATTTCATGAGAAAAACACGGCAGAAAAATCAAAATCGACTCGACAAAATGAAAATATAAAACGCAACTCAAAAGCACAAATAAGAAAACAAACGACCATAAGTTGGACGAAGAGAACACCAAAACAAAGCATCAATGCCCTTTCAAAAGGAAAAGAATACGGGGAAAAGACTGCAAATTTCAAGACGCATTCGAATCCGTGCTACGGGTCGTTTGTTTATTTCGATTTGCGCGTCACTGCAGCCAGCGGTCTCTCGCCTGCCCTCATATGTGTGTGGTGCCCTCGTGCCCTCATGTGTGTGGTGCCCTCGTGCCCTCACGTGTGTGGTGCCCTCGTGCCCTCACGTGTGTGGTGCCCCCCTCGTGTTGAGGCTTGCTGGTAGTGCACTGCTCGCTTGTTAAGCTGGCTGCTGAGTTATACAGCTGGCTACTGAGGTATAAACCTGGCTACTGACTTATAAAGCTGGCTACTGACTTGTAAAGATGGCTACTGACTTATAAAGCTGGCTGACTTGTAAAGATGGCTACTGACTTATAAAGCTGGCAACTGACTTGTATAGATGGCTACTGACTTATAAAGCTGGCTACTGACTTATAAAGCTGGCTACTGACTTGTAAAGATGGCTACTGACTTATAAAGCTGGCTACTGACTTGTAAAGATGGCTACTGACTTATAAAGCTGGCTACTGACTTGTAAAGATGGCTACTGACTTATAAAGCTGGCTACTGACTTGTAAAGATGGCTACTGACTTATAAAGCTGGCTACTGACTTGTAAAGATGGCTATTGACTTATAAAGCTGGCTACTGACTTGTAAAGATGGCTACTGACTTATAAAGCTGGCTACTGACTTGTAAAGATGGCTACTGACTTTTAAAGCTGGCTACTGACTTGTAAAGATGGCTACTGACTTATAAAGCTGGCTACTGACTTGTAAAGATGGCTACTGACTTATAAAGCTGGCTACTGACTTGTAAAGATGGGTACTGACTTGTAAAGCTGGCTACTGACTTGTAAAGATGGCTACTGACTTATAAAGCTGGCTACTGACTTGTAAAGATGGCTACTGACTTATAAAGCTGGCTACTGACTTGTAAAGATGGCTACTGACTTATAAAGCTGGCTGACTTGTAAAGATGGCTACTGACTTATAAAGCTGGCAACTGACTTGTATAGATGGCTACTGACTTATAAAGCTGGCTACTGACTTATAAAGATGGGTACTGACTTATAAAGCTGGCAACTGACTTGTATAGATGGCTACTAACTTATAAAGCTGGCTGCTGACTTATAAAGATGGTTACCCACTTATAAATTTGGTTACTTACTTATAAAACTGGTTAATCACGCATAAAGCAAGTTACTGTCTTATAAAACTTGCTAGTATTTGAAAAAAATGGTTACTGACTAGTAAAACTAGTAACCCAGTTATGAGACTGGTTGCTGACTTGTGAAAATGGTTACTGGCTAGTAAAACTAGTAACTCAGTTACAAAACTGGTTACCCGCTAGAAAACTGGTTATCGACTTTGTAAAAGGTTTTTTGACTATAAAACAAGCATTGCCCTTGTTTTTATAATAGTCAATCTGGACATTTCTCCTAATCAGTAAATGCAACAATAATTACAGCAGTAATTACAACAACACTGAACCGCTGTTCTTAAAGAAACACGAATTTACAAGGTCACGTTTTTGCCTATACGGTTGTAACATATCCGAACAAAACTCTAGTGAAGTCGAGGTGCTGTGTACCCAACGTAGCGTAGCGGCTATCGAGCGAATAGTCCGACTCGAACACTTGTAGTCATCCATCTTGGCACAAAGCTCGATGTGTGACCCGGAAGACATATTGCGTTGCCATGGCTACCGATATTTGAGCTTCCTCTGGACCAGCCATAGCCATGATTGCTGTCCCAGGCCGATATGTCTCATTCGACTCGCCTCATTACTGAACAGCATGGCTTGATTTTACTGGGCAGCCTGGGTTGATTTTACTGGGCAGAATGGGTTGATTTTACTGGGCAGCCTGGGTTGATTTTACTGGGCAGCCTGGGTTGATTTTACGTAGCAGAATGGGTTGATTTTACCGAGCAGCCTGGATTGATTTTACTGGGCAGCCTTGGCTGGTTCTACGCAAATACCGCACCCAGCTGCTGTGTGCATTAATCGCTATGCCTTCAATATGTATCGGCGCCATCGCAGAGCCTTTGGAATAGATGAACTTGTTTTGATACATTCTCGTATCTAAAATGCCACTACCGCTTTATCTTACTTTCAAGTTACAGTATTATCGCCATGCTTTGAAATAGCTTTAGCCCCGCTATATGAAATTGTTACAGCCCCGCTATATGAAATTGTTACAGCCCCGCTATATGAAATTGTTACAGCCCCGCTATATGAAATTGTTACAGCCCCGCTATATGAAATTGTTACAGCCCCGCTATATGAAATTGTTACAGCCCCGCTATATGAAATTGATACAGCCCCGCTATATGAAATTGATACAGCCCCGCTATATGAAATTGTTACAGCCCCGCTATATGAAATTGTTACAGCCCCGCTATATGAAATTGTTACAGCCCCGCTATATGAAATTGTTACAGCCCCGCTATATGAAATTGATACAGCCCCGCTATATGAAATTGATACAGCCCCGCTATATGAAATTGTTACAGCCCCACTATATGAAATTGTTACAGCCCCGCTATATGAAATTGTTACAGCCCCGCTATATGAAATTGTTACAGCCCCGCTATATGAAATTGATACAGCCCCGCTATATGAAATTGTTACAGCCCCACTATATGAAATTGTTACAGCCCCGCTATATGAAATTGTTACAGCCCCGCTATATGAAATTGTTACAGCCCCGCTATATGAAATTGTTACAGCCCCGCTATATGAAATTGTTACAGCCCCGCTATATGAAATTGTTACAGCCCCGCTACATGAAATTGTTACAGCCCCGCTATATGAAATTGTTACAGCCCCGCTATATGAAATTGATACAGCCCCGCTATATGAAATTGTTACAGCCCCGCTATATGAAATTGTTACAGCCCCGCTATATGAAATTGTTACAGCCCCGCTATATGAAATTGTTACAGCCCCGCTATATGAAATTGTTACAGCCCCGCTACATGAAATTGTTACAGCCCCGCTATATGAAATTGTTACAGCCCCGCTATATGAAATTGTTACAGCCCCGCTATATGAAATTGTTACAGCCCCGCTATATGAAATTGTTACAGCCCCGCTACATGAAATTGTTACAGCCCCGCTATATGAAATTGTTACAGCCCCGCTATATGAAATTGATACAGCCCCGCTATATGAAATTGTTACAGCCCCGCTATATGAAATTGTTACAGCCCCGCTATATGAAATTGTTACAGCCCCGCTATATGAAATTGTTACAGCCCCGCTATATGAAATTGTTACAGCCCCGCTATATGAAATTGTTACAGCCCCGCTATATGAAATTGTTACAGCCCCGCTACATGAAATTGTTACAGCCCCGCTATATGAAATTGTTACAGCCCCGCTATATGAAATTGTTACAGCCCCGCTATATGAAATTGTTACAGCCCCGCTATATGAAATTGTTACAGCCCCGCTACATGAAATTGTTACAGCCCCGCTATATGAAATTGTTACAGCCCCGCTATATGAAATTGATACAGCCCCGCTATATGAAATTGTTACAGCCCCGCTATATGAAATTGTTACAGCCCCGCTATATGAAATTGTTACAGCCCCGCTACATGAAATTGTTACAGCCCCGCTATATGAAATTGTTACAGCCCCGCTATATGAAATTGTTACAGCCCCGCTATATGAAATTGTTACAGCTCCGCTATACCTTACAAGTATCGCAAACCATACCATAATGCCGCTAAGGTACTCGCATAATGTTGCAGTTGCTTAATTTCTTCTTTCCAATAACACTTTGACAGACCGGAATCGGTTAAACTGAAGTTAAATATCCTACTCAAATTTAAAGTCAATTGTAGTAAGCAGTTTTGAAAATAGCAAACGTTGACTGGATCATGCCTTCATTTAGCTTTAATGATGCATTTACGAAAATTGAGTTTGTGACTACTGGCCGGTCAGCGGCATTATGAAAATCCCCTCCGTGGCCACCGGTGGCGCACGTTGACACACACACACGCACACGCACACCAAGCTAAAAAGAACAAACTTAGTTCAGAGAAGTAGAAGAAATAATTGCTTGTATACAATACGTGTTTATTGCTATATCGCATTGATCAGGAAGTCCGTTAAAAGTGTTTGGGCAAAGCTCGGCAGTTCAGCTTCGTAACAAAGCTCTTGTTTTCTCCCATGATTTTGAATTGGTTGTGTTTTATAGTTTTTATACTGACGCCTGATCTTTTCCAGATGCGCCCCGCCACTAATGCAACACATAAGTTCACCCACTTGTAACTTTCGAAATAACGCACCTATCGACTTCAGATTATTCTCAAACGAAAGAATGTTTTAATCTTTTGCTTCAATAACAATTTGAAGTCGATAGGTGCATAATTTCGAAAATTGCAAGTGGGTGAACATATGTGTTGCGTTAGTGGCGGGGCGCGTCTGGAAAAGATCCAGTCAGTGTTCGAAGTCCAGTCAAGTCCCAACTCCAGATCCCGTAGTAGATCCATGTCCCAGTTCCATATCCTGAGACTGTATCAAATCCCAGTCCTATATACCAGAGCTACATCAAGTTCCAGTCCCATTTACTAGGGCTACATCAAGTCCCAGTCACATATACCAGGACTACATCAAGTCCCAATCACATATCCCGGGATTACATCAAGTCCCAGTCCCAATATTACATCAAGTCCCAGTCCCATATCCCGGGAATGCATCAAGTCGATGGAGATCATCAAGTTGAAGGCGTCCCATACACTGGGACTTCGTCAAGTCCCAATGCCAGGACTGGACCAAGTCCAAGTCCCGGTCCAGGTGGGCAGAGGCGGGACGTGTCCTATTAATCAGGCGGACGGGCCCGTGATTATGGCCTTATTACGGCACTGCCGGACTGTTGTGTGTGTCACTGTGTCGGGGTGTGTCGGTGTGTCGGTCACTGTGTCGGTGTGTGTGTCACTGTGTCGGTTTGTGCTTGTCACTGTGTGTGTGTCACTGTGTCGATGTGTATGTGTCACTGTGTCGGTGTGTGTGTGTGTCACTGTGACGGTGTGTCAATGCCCTGTACGGTCCCTCTGCTCTCCTATGTATTAACACAACACACAAAGGACAACACATATTTTATACACAATTTTCTTAACTTTTGCAACTGGTCGATTATATTGGAGATAAATGATGCAATTATATCAGCTGTTTCTATTAGTATTTTAGCCGAGACCGTTTTTAATCAACTTTATTTATATTTCATATCGCTTCTGCGCGCAATTGCATCGGAGGAGTTGCGGAGAATAATCGCTTCGAAGGAACTGCTCACCGGCAAACGTATAGTGCACTATTTATACAAGTTATCGTGTAATTCGATGCATATATTTTAACCATATACAGAAAACTGCGAAAAAAAAACGATTTTCAGGCGTAACATAAACCACAAAACTCCTGAAAACCGTTTCATTTTGCGTTTTTCTGTACATGGCTAAAATATGTGCATCGAATTACACAACACCCGGTATATAGAGCTATGCATTAGCTTAGCCAGGAGTCGCGCTAGCTCATTTTCTATGTCAACCAATGGCCGTATTATAATATGCACTTTCTCTGCCCCATCATATACTTGGCACAATAACTCAAACTACAAGTCACACACACACACACACACACACACACGCACTAAATTTTGATATCATACGTTTATTCTTTAACAACCGAGCGTTGCTCACTAATTTCCAAGGTTATTATTCACTATTCTTTAAGGTTACTACTCACTATTTTCTAAGGTTATTATCCACTCTTTTATATGGTTATTACTCCCTAATTTATGTAGTTATTACTCAACATCTTTTAAGTTTATTACTTACTATTTTCTAACGTTATTAGAAAACTATTGACTAACTATCACTATTTTCCAAAGTTATTACTCACTATTTTATATGGTTATTATTCTCTAATTTCCATAGTTATAACTCACTAATTTTCAAGGTTATTACTCACTATTTTCAAAGGTTATTACTACTCACTATATTTTGAAGAGTCAAAAAAGCACAAAACAACGGCACATGCGAAACTCTTTGCCTCGGAGTCGACTCAACATCCGATGCAAACGCGGCTAAACATTCTCGGAATGATAAAGTTTTGAGTGAAGCCGCACTCTTGTAGAGCACCGCGAAGTAATTTCTTCTCTGTTACTTACTTTAGCGAGTCTCTTCTTGAAAGAGATGCTATATTTCACTGAAATTCATCTTCATCTCCGACTTGAAAAAAATTTAAAATAAATTGGTAAATTCAGAATTGTAGAAGTAAGAACAGATTCTTAGTGTTGATCAACGGGAGATTGATATAGTCAGTGCAGCCGAGGCATTTAATTTGATCACCTATGTACACAAGCATATAGGGCCTTTACTCGCTGCGCAAAGTTACGACTATTTAAGCAGAAATTTTGGATAAGAAAGGTAACTTTGAAGAAGGACGATACTTGTCATGGAAAGGAAGCACAAGCTGGTTGAATTGTTTAGTACATCGAGATGATGATAAAAGTAGAACTGCTGAACGTATGATGGTACAAAAGTGGTGGCACAGTACAAAAGATGGTGTGGTGGCACAGTACAAAAGATGGTGTGGTTGTGCGGCACAAAAGATGGTGGGGTTGTGTGGCACAAAAGATGGTGGTGCGGCACGGCACAAAAGATGGTACAACACGTGACCACAAGCAAATTACTCCTCAATTCACAATTTGTTTACACCACTTCTTCCCCTGCGGTCACACCGCTCTGCTCCTCTCACTCAGCTCCATGCGGTGAACCGCTCGGTCATTTTCAACTTCAACTCAGAATTTCGCGTTTTTCTCAACGCCTCGCCATTGTGGTCACGCTGAGGCACCGGAGGTTCTATCAAATCCCAACCGGATACTGCATTAATTACTTTCCTTAGAATAATTTTCCTAAAGAGAGCTTCCGTGTGGTTAGCATTCGGTAAGTTTTCTACATGGCATTAGTTAGACTTAAAATCTGAGGCGACGCAGGAGTTTTCCGATATGAAAACGAAGAGCTTTGTTTGAAACAAACTTTACTTGCTGAAAATTTGTCACTACTTTTGGCGTGCAGCAAAATTTTCCCAAGCCATCGGGGTAAGTTTCGTAAGTTTTACAAAAGAACAACAACGTATGACACAAGTACATTTACGAAACTGACTTACTTGTATTGTTTTTTTTGTACCCGTACGCTCTGAGCACTTTTTTATTCCAGCAAAATTTCAGAAATCGAAAAAAAGTTTTTTTTTTCATGTATTTTTCTCATACATAGCACATGCAGTTCAATGAATTAGAATCTTCAGGTTATTATTAATTAGAATCATCAGGTTATTATTAAATAGAAACGTCCGGTTATTATTAATTGTAAACATCAGGTTATTATAAATTAGAAACGACAGGTTATTAATAATTAGAAACGTCAGGTTATTATTAATTAGAAGCGTCAGGTTATTGATGATTACAAACTTCAGGTAATTATTAATTAGAAAAGTCAGGTTATTGTTAAGCTATGTAGTTCTAGTATCATGAAATCAGAGATCAGAGAAAATTTGCGGCATATTCAACTCTGTGTCGGTTCGATAAACTTGAAACAACCGCAGACTTTCTTTAAAAGTCACACTAAATATTCTCGCTCCTCCATCATTTTCGTAACTGGCAATTCGAGAATCACAAGAAATTCGAGGAGATAATTGCGGAAAGTAGTGAGAAAAATAATTGCAGGTACATCATAAAGAACAAGCTCACTCTCTCTCAAGTCAAGATGCACTTAGCAATGGTATCTGGATTATTTTACGAGGTTTGCTGGAAGAAAATGTGGCCTCCTCCAATGCCTGATCTCAAACCAATTTATTTTTCGGGTTATGCCGTTCTAGAGTCTAGAATGTGCGCTTCTTTTTCCATAACAACAAGAGCTTTTAATTTTTCCCTCATAAAATATGGTAGAGAAGTTCTCAATATTTTCTGTTTGTTGTTGTCCACAGTTTTCATGCAAGACTCGAGCGTGTAATTCTAACTATGCAACATACTGAATGATCATGTAAGGTATTGAATGCTAATTAGGACCTCCATCTTCGCGATTATCAATGATCATTTATTTTCATGAAGATAGAGGTCCTAATTGAACATTGAACAATTATTTTGTTTCTTTTTTCAAATTTGGAACACTTTACTATTTTGTTAGACGAAACATTTTTGTCACCGCCATGTAAAATAAGGCCTCAAAGTTGAGAGCAGTTAACTGTGCAACAATCTATGAAGGAAAGATTGTCAACAATTCCCATCCCTCGCAACATTTTGGCATCATTCTCAGCAATAATTTTCGCAGCATTTCTTAGCAATACTTTTTGCATAATTTTTAGCAACCATTTTTGAATAAATTCTTATAAAGAAATTTTTCATTATTTTTTAATAATTACTACGGAATTATCTCTACATCATTTCTTTGCAATCATTTCTTATTAATCATTTCTGCGACATTTTTTACAAATAATTTCAGCATCATTTCTTGATCCTCATTTCCGCATCATTTGTTACAAATCATTTCTGTACCATTTCCTACAAATCCTTTCCGCATCATTTCTTAGTCGTCATTTCCGCATCATTTCTTACATATCATTTATGCACCATTTCTCAGAAATCATTTCTGCATATTTCTGAGAAATAATTTTCGCGTCAGCTCACAAAAACCGTTTTCACGCCATTTCACACGACCCGTTTTGGAATCAGTGCTCAGCGCTAACAGCTGTCATCGTCCGGCGGGTCCCCTGCTGCACACCTGCACGCTGTACCCACACCCACGGTACGGTCGGCTTTTTTCTACATAAGGATACATGAAAATCGAAAAGGTATTTTAAAAATCCAATTATGATATTTGCATCAACTTTATAGGGAAATAATTTTTTTTATTTTTTTTTATTTTTTTTGCTCGATTGCTAAACAAAATGTCCGCACCACCGTTGCAGCTCTCTCATGTTCAGCTCTATCGCTATTTGAATATTCTTGCATCACGGAGCATCATAATTATAACTTTATACTTATAAGTTTAATTAATATAATATTATAACTTTATACAAATAATTTTGCATTTATAACATTATACTTATAATTTTTGCAATTCTAACTTTATTCTCATAATTTTTTTAAGTATAATTTATAATTTAATATTATAACTTTTTACTTATAATTTTTCAACTGTCAATTTATACCTACAATTTGGCAATTATTAATTTATATTAATTCGCTTCAAATTTCCGCAACTCTCGCTAAAATTCCCTGCACCTAGAAGTTCTAAACGTGAGTTTTTTTAATTAAAATTCCTATTTAAACGAGAATTGCCTGAATTTATTTCGCTTATGTTTCTCGTGTGGTTTGATTTAACCCATTCCATAACAGACCTCAAAGCCTATTTATAACGCGAGTTTCACGAATTGAAAGCAAACATTTCTTTCTAAATTGTTCTTATTTTTAGAGTCTCATAGTTTCTAATAATGAAATTGACATCTTTTCCTAGTAATGAAATGAAAACCTGAGCATCCTTAACACGCTTCCCGCTATGTGAGCCACCGGTGGTACACGGAGGGAATTTTCACAATGCTGCTGACCGACCAGTAGTCACAAACTCAATTTCCATAAATACCTGATCAGAGCTAAATGAAGGCACGAGACCGTTAATGTTTTCAATATTCAGAATTACCTACTACAATTTACTTTAAACTTGAGTTGAACATAGAACTTTCTAACCTACGGCGGTTAAAGTCTCAATGATTATATCACAGTTCCTAATACTAGAGTTAACACCTACATATAATATCATGCGCGTAAATCATTTACGGAGATATAAGCGGGTCTTGACACTCATTTTGTTACGGCTGATGAAATTCAGTAGAGTACGGCTGTAAATATACAGTCAGTTACGGCTGCTTACACACATCTCAGTCAGGATCGGCTGTTGAAATTCAGTCAGTAGCGCCTATGAATATTCAGTGAAGAACGGCTGTTAATGTTCAGTTAAGTACGGCTGCTAACATTCAGTGTGGTACGGATGTTAATATTCAGTGAGCTGTTGCTATTAAAATTTAGTTAAGTAGGGCTGTTAACATCCAGTACGATGCGACTGTTAATATTTAGTTCAGTACGGCTATTAACATCCATTACGATGCGGCAGTTAATAGTTAGTTCAGTACGGCTGTTAACATCGAGTGCGTTACGGCTGTTGATGTTTAGTTCAGTACGGCTGTTAACATCCATTGCGATACGGCTGTTAATATTTAGGGCAGTAAGGCTATTAATATTCTATTCAGTGAGGTACGGCTGCTAATATTCAGGACGGTGCGGCTATTATGGTTTAGTTTAGTACGGATAATAATATTCAGTCAGGTGTGGCTGTTAATTTCAGTCAAGTGCGGCTGTTAACATCCAGTGCGGTGCGGCTGTTCATGTTCAGTGACCATAGAGCGTGTGATGAAGTTGCAGGTTACGTGGTGGTGGAAAATGGTAGGGAAGTGGTTTTAGTTAGAAAGTGGGGATGAGGGAGTGGTGGTGATGGCGAGGAAGTGGTGGAGGGAAATGGCGGGGAAGTGATTTGGATGGGGAAGTGGCGGCGGCGAAGAAGTGGTGGTGGGAAAGTGGAAATGGTAGGGAAGTGGTGATGGAGAAGTGGTTGGGGTTAGGAAGTGGTGGTAGGAAGTGGTAGGGAAGTGAATGTGGTTAGGAAGTGGTGGAGGGAAAGGGAGAGAAGTGGAGGGGTGGGGAAATGGGAGGGTGGGCAGGTGTGCTGAGCTGTGCAGGTGAGGATGACGCTGCAAATGCTTTGAAGTCCGCAGCTCTATTGACTGAGCGGCGGTGGTGAGGGTGGTGGTGGTGGTGGTGGTGGTGAGGGTGGTGGTGGTGGTGGTGGTGGTGAGGGTGGTGGTGAGGGTGGGGGTGGAGGTGGTGGTGAGAGTGGTGAGGGTGGTGGTGGTGGTGAGGGTGGTGGTGGTGAGGGTGGTGGTGGTGAGGGTGGTGGTGGTGGTGAGGGTGGTGGTGGTGAGGGTGGTGGTGGTGAGGGTGGTGGTGGTAGTGAGGGTGGTGGTGGTGGAGGTGGTGGTGCAGGAGGTGGTATGGTGTTTGGTTGCGGTGGTCACACTGAGTGGTGGAGTGGTGATATGGTGTTTGCGGTGGTCACACTGAGTGGTGGAGTGGTGATAAGGTGCGAGAGGTTGTCACACTGAGTGGTGGAGTGGTGTTTGGTCGTGGTTGTCACACTGAGTAGTGGAGTGGTGATATGGTGCGTGTGGTGGTCACTCTAAGTGGTGGAGTGGTGATATGGTATTTGGTTGTCGTACTGCATGTGGTAGCTGTGGCGGTCATGCGGTATGTGATTTTTATACTGGTTGTGGTTGGGTTGAGTGGAGGCGCGGTGCGTTGCCTCTGCTTGCAGTGTGGTGAACGGAAGACCATTGGCGTCATGTGGTGTGCACTGAACCCATACATGACTATTTTCCCCATAATTGACTTTAAAGTAATCAATATCAACCGATAAATGATGATTCTTCACATGAACTACTTTAAAGTAATTAATGTCAACCGATAAATGATGGTTCTTCACATGAACTACTTTAAAGTAATCAATATCAACCGATAAATGATGATTCTTCACATGAACTACTTTAAAGTAATCAATATCAACCGATAAATGATGGTTCTTCACATGAACTACTTTAAAGTAATCAATATCAACCGATAAATGATGATTCTTCACATGAACTACTTTAAAGTAATCAATATCAACCGATAAATGATGATTCTTCACATGAACTACTTTAAAGTAATCAATATCAACCGATAAATGATGATTCTTCACATGAACTACTTTAAAGTAATCAATGTCAACCGATAAATGATGATTCTTCACATGAACTACTTTAAAGTAATCAATATTAACCGCCGTTTGCTCAACATTTGATGCCTTCGCGAGGGACAATTTGGCGTTGGATCGTACAGTTCAAAAGAGACGTAATATAAACATACTGTATCTTCTTCTTTTAGTTGAACTTAAACTTCTTTTTATTCGCAATAGTGACATTATTCACTATTTTTATTTTGTGGTAACACCTTTTTTTTAATTCGCTTGTGACACTAAGCCTACTTTGTTTTACTAACGACGCATGTAGCAAATAATAACAGTAGTGACTATTGAAAATATATTCATGAATACCTGAAGCTTACGCGCTCTAAATCATGCAAGTCAAGTCATGAAAGAAATACAGAGTCTGTAGAAGGTAAATGACCTTTGTTTGTTATATGATCTATATATAGGAAACATCCGTAAGTCATCAAAATGTTCCAGAAAAATGGTTGCTACAGTGTGAGGTCTACCGCCATATATCGCCTACCTAGATGCAGTTTGAGATGTACAAATTATGTGTTTATTGCTGGATTAAATGTATGGAAATAAGTAATATCCATATAGTAACCTAACCTCTCGCTATAGTGCTAGCTAGAGGTAGACTTCACGCTATAGTGTGGTACACCTCACGCTATAGTACTAGCTAGAGGTAGATTTCATTCTTTAGTGTGGTATACCTCACGCTATAGTACTAGCTAGAGGTAGACCTCACGCTATAGTACTAGCTAGAGGTAGATCTCAAGCTATAGTGTGGTACACCTCACGCTATAGTACTAGCTAGAGGTAGATCTCATTCTTTAGTGTGGTATACCTCACGCTATAGTACTAGCTAGAGGTAGACCTCACGCTATAGTACTAGCTAGAGGTAGATCTCAAGCTATAGTGTGGTAGACCTCACGCTATAGTACTAGCCAGAGGTAGATCTCATGCTATAGTGTGGTAGACCTCACGCTATAGTACTAGCTAGAGGTAGATCTCATGCTATAGTACTAGCTAGAGGTAGATCTCATGCTATAGCGTGGTAGACCTCATGCTGTAGTACTAGCTAGAGGTAGATCTCATGCTATAGTGTGGTAGACCTCACGCTGTAGTACTAGCTAGAGGTAGACCTCACGCTATAGTACTAGCTAGAGGTAGATCTCATGCTATAGGGCGGTAGGCCTCACGCTATAGCCGCACCGAAAAACATTTATATATATATATACTGTGAACTGGACGGCTGTTTCAAATACGAATGAAAACCTCAAATTTTCCCTGCACACTTTCATTTCATATTCTTTCATTTCAATAATAATTTAATATTATTCATAGTTTCACCGTATTTCGTTTCACCTCAATTGTACTATCATCTGATTTTGCATCACCTCGTTTATAGTTTCATCTAATTTAGTTTCACCCCATTTATACCATCACATCATTTAGTTTCATCCCATTTATACCACAACATCATTTAGCTTCATCCCATTTATACCACAACATCATTTAGCTTCATCCCATTTATACCACAACATCATTTAGCTTCATCCCATTTATACCACCACATCATTTAGCTTCATCCCATTTATACCACCACATCATTTAGCTTCATCCCATTTATACCACCACATCATTTAGCTTCATCCCATTTATACCACGACATCATTTAGCTTCATCCCATTTATACCACAACATCATTTAGCTTCATCCCATTTATACCACAACATCATTCAGCTTCATCCCATTTATACCACCACATCATTTAGCTTCATCCCATTTATACCACGACATCATTTAGCTTCATCCCATTTATGCCACCACATCATTTAGCTTCATCCCATTTATACCACAACATCATTTAGCTTCATCCCATTTATACCACAACATCATTTAGCTTCATCCCATTTATACCACAACATCATTCAGCTTCATCCCATTTATACCACCACATCATTCAGCTTCATCCCATTTATACCACAACATCATTTAGCTTCATCCCATTTATACCACAACATCATTTAGCTTCATCCCATTTATACCACCACATCATTTAGTTCATCCCATTTATACCACCACATCATTCAGCTTCATCCCATTTATACCACAACATCATTTAGCTTCATCCCATTTATACCACAACATCATTCAGCTTCATCCCATTTATACCACCACATCATTCAGCTTCATCCCATTTATACCACAACATCATTTAGCTTCATCCCATTTATACCACCACATCATTTAGCTTCATCCCATTTATACCACCACATCATTTAGCTTCATCCCATTTATACCACCACATCATTTAGCTTCATCCCATTTATACCACCACATCATTTAGCTTCATCCCATTTATACCACCACATCATTTAGCTTCATCATATTTATACCACCACATCATTTAGCTTCATCCCATTTATACCACGACATCATTTAGCTTCATCCCATTTATACCACCACATCATTTAGCTTCATCCCATTTATACCACAACATCATTTAGCTTCATCCCATTTATACCACCACATCATTTAGCTTCATCCCATTTATACCACCACATCATTTAGCTTCATCCCATTTATACCACCACATCATTTAGCTTCATCCCATTTATACCACCACATCATTTAGTTTCATCCCATTTATACCACGACATCATTTAGCTTCATCCCATTTATACCACCACATCATTTAGCTTCATCCTTTCTACACAGTTTCATGGTCTAAAGTTCCTCACATTCAGCTGCTGAAAAGCTACTAAACACCAACACACAATGAGTTACCATTATAGAGTCACCGATATTTGTCCCAGTCAGTTTCCTCAGTATTTGACTTGTGTTATTCTTGACACTCCATTTGTTTGTTGGCCATCACAGAGCGCCGCTTATGGTGCAACTTGCTGGTTGTGTTGCTCATATGCTGGGTGTATATGTTGGCATTATGGCGTTATGGAGGGTAAAAGTGCGGTGTTGTAAGCGTTAGGGGTACGGTGTTGGAAATGGTAAAAGTTCTTTGTCATGAGTGTTAGTAGTGCGGTGTTGTAAATGGTACGGTGTTTTGAAGGGTAAAAGTAAAAGGTTGTAAATGCTAGGAGTACTGTGTTATAGATGTTAGGAGTACTGTTTTATAGATGTTAGGAGTATGGTGTTATACATGTTAGGAGTACGGTGTTGTAGATGTTAGGAGTATGGCGTTATAGATGTTAGGAGTATGGTGTTATAGATGTTAGGAGTACGGTGTTATAAATGGTAAAAGTTCTTGTTTTATTTTATTACTTCAATATAATTCTCCCTGTTCTAGAAAACTTAAGCGTAATATCCTTTTCATCATTTTTAAATATGAGTTCCGTTGTTAAAGTATTGTATGGCCATCCTTGACCTAAATGACAAGGAGCGTTCCGTAAGGTTCTTTGTGCCTAGAGAAGCCTTTCCTTCCAGGTGCCCGTGGTTTGTGTTATTCAATACATTTTTTGTGACTTAGGAATGACGAGGCTAAAGTGGCAGGAATATAATTCATAACGACTTAGAATTCAAGGAATATCTTTTCTGCTATGCCGTTATGCTACAAACAAATAATTTATAAAGTTAATATGACAATATGCATTGACCGCTTGTGTTTATTCATACTATCATACGATAAGGAAGTTATAAAGTTATATGATGACATAAGTTGGCCTCTCATGCCAATTCATACTATCATACAAACAAAGAACTTAGAAAGTTTATATGATAATATGCATTGACATCTCATGTGTCAATTCATATGATCACATATACTTCTTGTTCCTAAATATCACATAATTGAAGCGGTACAAGTCGACTTGATGTTGCTGCATGCAGTGTTTTGGTAAGAGCTACAAATTCAGGGCTTCGAATTCCTTATGAACTTTTCACAAACTACTTCTGTGTAATAACCGAAATAGCAACTACGATTGTCCGATACAAACACGGCCGTACTATTGCATGATCTAAATAGGGAATAAACAAGGAAGAATTATACCACATGCCCTGCTACATTTATATTGCCTCCCTCGGAAACGAATGCGTAAAAAATCAAATCAAATAAACCCGTGGAACTACCGATCCAAAAGTCATTTACACCGTCCAATTTTCCCTGTTCCCTTCGCCCAGTTTTGCTGCACTGAAGGTGGAACTTTGAAAACTCTGAAATGTTTCTTGTAAATAATGCATGTATATTTCTACACTGGTCCTCCTGATATCATCTCCATCCAACAGAATTCCCAAAATGCACGATGCGGCAGTCAATCCTGAATTTTGAAGAATATTGTGTAAGCCTAAATATGCAGGATTGACTGCCGCACCCTGAACGTTTGACTTCACCTAGTAGATCCCTACTCATAACTCACCAAAATGTCGACTTTTGTGAGTAGTACTGGCAGAAATTTAAATCCATCGCGTTTATTTACTCAGCATTGAGCGCTGCAAAGGTGTGCTGAGTAAATCTCTATAAATAACTCACGAAAAACTCAACATTCTTGAGTGAGACTGGCAGAAATTAAGGTCCAGAGCCTTCATTTACTCAGCATAGAGACCTTTAAAATCCCTATACATAACTCACCGAAAAACTCAACATTTGTGAGTGAGACTGGCAGAAATTAAGGTCCAGAGCCTTCATTTACTCAGCATAGAGACCTTTAAAATCCCTATACATAACTCACCGAAAAACTCAACATTTGTGAGTGAGACTGGCAGAAATTTAGGTTCAGTGCGTCCATTTGCAGAGCATAGAGCGCTGTAAAGAGGACGATTAGGAAGGGATTCAGAGCGGCTTTTTGGACGAGCTGAATTCAGCTGAGGTTTGCATTCAGCTGAGTTTGTATTCAGCTTCACGTGATGAGTCTATTGAAGCATGGACGGGTGCACATGAGTCAAGGCATTCAGACGCGGCGCATGAGTGAGTGTACATGGCTGAGCCCTGCACATATGTGCGTCTGTGAGTGGCACATGTGCGTCTGTGATGACACATGTGCGTTTGTGATGACACATGTGCGGCCATGAGAGCCGCCATGTGTGCATGAGATATGAGGCCGTTTGTCTACGTGAGATATGAGGTGGTTTGTCTACGTCCCATTTAAATAAGACGGTTTGTTCACACATCATTTTTACGTGGTTGTTTGTTTACGGGTGACTCACCTGAGTTAGTTTGTTTACGTGTCACTCACCTGAGTCAGTTTGTTTACGCAGTTGCACACGAAAAAAAAAACAGAATGCACTTCAGAAATCGTCACTGAGAGGATGAAAATATTTTGCGGAACCGCTGGCATGTCACTCAGTGGATAGCATCAGATCTTACTTTTCAATTCCGAAGCGAACAGAACCACTTGACAGATATCTTAATTCATCTAGGTTTGGTTTTCATTGACTGCAGGTAGGGGTAATATTATAGTTAATAATATAGACATTAACAGTTTTGATATACAGAACTTCACTTTAAAAATGTTTAATGAGACGCTGTTGAGCAGACTCACCACTGAAATATCTCACCGCGTTGTAAGTGAAGAGTTAAAAACTTTGCTGTATCTTCATCACTGTCAGCTCCTACTGATCGATTAACACATCGATCGAGAGCAGGTTCAGCTATTATTCATATTTACTTATTTGGCACAGTGTGACATATATGTTGTTTAAAACAATTGGATTCCAAACTAAAACAATCACAAATCGGATTTTTTTTTCAAAACTATTCGCTAGTTTTCACTGAACAATGTGATGAGTCACAAATTGTAATATTCTCGGTGTCGTAATTACTAAATAAGAACTTTTAACTAGCAGTGCGCTGAGTCGCAAATTTTAATATTCTCGATGACATTACTAAATAAAAACTTCATCTATAGCCTGTCAAAGGCCTTATGGTCAAGTGATGACCGCCTTGACAAAAAATAAAGCCTGTAAATTGAGTACAACTCACTCACTACACAACCTCAAACTGGGAGCGACACATGCTAGGCTTTCCTTCAAATCATACCAAAAAACAATTAGTCAAATTAAAGATATAATTCTTCAATAACGGAAGACGCTTTCTGGAACTGTGCTCCCTCCTGCCCTAGCGTACGGTTGTCATTTCGCTGAGGAGATTCATGCAAAGCTGTCGTATTGATAAATAGATGTCCACACGCCTAAATTTTTTTGATGGAGTACATTTATTGAAATGCAGAAAAAGGAGATTTTTTTGCATTTTCACCCACACGCTTTGTTAGTATTTTCGTGAGCAGCGTTTATTGTTTATACAAGGTGTCAACTCTGTGAATATTTGACTTCTGATTTTCATAAATCCGCTTTACGTTATGGCGGTCGAGTTAATCTCACTCAGATTAGCTTACAAAATGTAAGAAAAATAGTTTTTGATGTATTTAGAAGTATTTATCTGAATTTGAAATGACATGGAATGGAAATCGTAGGTTTTATAAATGACTTAAAATTTTATGGTGCTTCTATGTGAAAAATGTGATAAGCTGTGTTGGCACAAATAAATTGAGCGTGTACCTTAGATACCCTTAGTTGTAAACACTAGAATTCCTAAAATCTGAATGTTTGCATAAATATTTTATATGAATATGTTTTAAAAATGTGTCTGACAATTAAGGCCACTAAACGAGCTATTAAAAGTTTCATTTAAGTGTGTTATAAATTTCCAGAAATGAAAAACTCATTATTTCCACACAGAATGTACGGTAAAACAGTCATCACTTAAATAGGCGCCAGACTTGGTAAAAAAAAATCAAGTCACCATTTATTTCCTAAAAC
Organism: Morinoia aosen; assembly: GCA_030386875.1. Taxonomy (NCBI): domain Eukaryota; kingdom Metazoa; phylum Arthropoda; class Malacostraca; order Amphipoda; family Talitridae; genus Morinoia; species Morinoia aosen. The sequence goes on from CM059571.1 coordinate 3,202,663, forward strand.
TGGAACATGACTGTACCAAGTCAACATTGACGTCCACACAGATTTCTTCAGCATTCCATTCATAACATGAAAATTTAAAACGTTAATGCTGATTTGGTTCCTCTTGAAGGAATCAAAATGCATCCAAAACTTTTGCACACGTATTTAAAAGAATCTTGCATCGTTGTTAGTTATAGTATATCTACACACACACACACACATATATATATATATATATATGTGTGTGTGTGTGTGTGTAGCTAACTCTTACTGAACAAGATTTGATGAGATTTTCTAATGAAGTAACATCTGATTTTAAGACCGAGATTTCTGGTGGATACTTTCTTCGTACAAAGTAGAGCTTGCGGTTGGCGTTATGGTCGGTCCATCAATAATTGAGGTTGTTGTATTGGAAAGTACTTTGAACCTGACACTTTTGATAGCCGTGCGACACGCCTTGGTCTGATGCGACACTATACGTGCTCTCATAAATTCAAGTCTCGCGCCCATGTTCGAAATCAATAAAATACAACGCCTGTGACAGCCCATATATAGCAACACTCGAGCTCTGTAGTGAATCTTCAAAGCCAAAGGGAATCTGCCATAAATGCCGAAAGAAATCACTATATTTGTGATTCAAAAAATATATCCAGGCGAGCTAACGTACAAATTTCATCAATCTGTACCCCGTATGAAAAAAGATGGAAGCTGGAAATACTCCTACGTAAAATATCTTCATTGTTTCCCAAAAGAATAGGTTGTGCTGGGAGAGAAAAGATTTTACAAATTTTATAGTTCTATAAGTCCATCATCTTGTAATTTCTCATTAACTTTTACAGCTCGTAACAGAACTTTTAGTGATAAAAATATGTCGTAGCAAACTTTCAACTTGAAGAAAAGTCAACACTTTCTCACAACATGGATCGCCAGAGATACTTAAATGGTGCAGGTGACAAAGAAGGCCATTTAGACCTCAAAAAAATTGCAGCCGCGTTCTGCCATGTCATTATTAACAATTATTTTAAGAACACCGGGCTCTGGGGCCTCTAAGGAGACATCTATTCGTTATGACGAAATTTTAAAAGTGAATATATCCAGTCCACAAAAGCTGTCTGCCTCAGCAAAAAGACATTCCCATCTTTTACAAAACGTTGCTTCATCAGCACAATTCAACATATATATATAGGCTACAGAAAAACTGGACATGCGAATTTGATTCAACATTTGCTGCGTTTGAATTGGAGATGCGAGCTTGTTGATTCAACATCGACTTGCTAAGAATTAGAGATGCAAACTTGATTCAACATCAGCTGCATAAGAATCAGAGACGCGAGCTTGATTCAACATCAGCTGCATAAGAATTAGAGACGCGAACTTGATGATTCAACATCGGCTGCACGAAAATTCAACAAGGGAGTTTCATATGAAAGATGGTAGCTCACTTTTTGAGACTATGATGAATGAGAGATCTTACTTTTCAAAGAAGTATATCAATTTGACTTCATAGCAGCTGCTGTGACGGTGATGTTCCACGACGAAACCTCGTTTACCATTTTTTAAGAGGCAATCGTGGATAGGGTACAATTTTAGGTTGTAGTTTGCAATGTAGTTAAAGTTTGGTCGCTCACTGCATGAGATCTTCGTTTGTAATATTCTGTTTTTGATTGTATTGCTTTAGGAGTCTTCAGTATTCTCAAATGCATTCTTTTAGATAGTTTCAAATATTTTAGATCAATAGATTGGGCCAAATACAGCTCTTATGTTTGAAACTTGTGGGTTTGGGTCGGTGAGGTAAATTACGAACTTTGTTAAAGTAAGGATAAATTAATTTTGTGACCTACATTCTGGTAACTAAAAAGATCTTGATTATCATCCGTTTTCATTTAAATTTATTATTTGGTTCCATTCTTAATTAATAATGGTGAACAGAACGCTGCCTTCTGCAACAATACAGAAAAAAAATTATTTTGCAATCTCCGCAACAACACAGCAGACGCTTAAGCAAACATCAGGGTTTCACTAGCAAGTTAAATAACGAGTTTCATTATATCTCCTTAGCCAAAGAGAAATAGAAGAGCGTGCCCCATAGCACGCACAGCGTACTCGTTCATTAATTATGAAAGTGAATCTGCCAGGATTTTTACACAGACACGCATGCCATGCTGGCGCCATTCATTTTCGCCTTTGATAAGTGGCTGCTATTCATCTTCCCCGCTGAGTGCCTCATGGCCTATGAATAATTAATTTGAGGTCGCCGATGCAAAGTTCGATATCGTCCTAGCAATCTCGCAGACGAGACCAACCGTTTTAAAAATGTTGTTGTTTTTATTTATTTATTCATTTTTTTTTTCATTTGAACTTGCGTCGTCTCTTCCGAGGAGTCCGTCAGTCCTGCTAGAAGTTTCGTGAAGGTTCGTTTCCTTTTAAACTTATCGCGTCTTTTTTTTTTTTTAAAGAACTTCCTCCGCATTGCGTTTCTCGGCCACTTCATTATTTCGCTGTCAGGAAACAGAGGCCGCTGATTGGTTGAAATCGCCCCGCCTGTACCCGCCAACGTCACCATCGCCAACCAATGAGAGCGCCGCTTTTGCTCCAGAAGTCACTTTTTCTTCTTCGTCGCCGTGGCTCCGCCCACATCTGGATGACGAATGCCTCTTCGATAGAATATTTTATAAACTCCTCGTTATAAAGATTATTGTGCAAATATTCCTGCCTCTTGACGTCTTCGGAAAATGCTACATGTCAATTTTCAGCACTATTTAGATGATGGAATACTTAATAAACTCCTCTTTATAAAGATAAATGTGCGCAGGGTTTGGCCCCTTAGCGCCTTCGGAAAATTTAACATGTCAATTTTCAGAACAGTTTTATAGTTTTTTCTTGCATAAGTTATCACGCGCGTCTACGCTGAATCTACTCAAGGAATGGATGGTGTTGTATATTACCTAGTTGTGATATATTTCTTCAATAACAACCGTAGATTTCCTCACGCTGATTTTATTACATTTTTCTCAGAATGAATTTCCAGTCTTTAAATTCAAAAATGTCTTTTTTATTTTCTGCCGCAACAGCCAAGCTGAGGATGTTGATATCTTTTCAACACACTGAAAACCAGCATATAGTCAACCGAAATTAGTTTGATAGATATGATTAGTCGATGAAAATTGATCAAAAAAAGACGTAGATATTCTTTACCGACAGACAATACCATGCAGCTATAGGGGCACTGTTTTAACTTTGATTGCTTAGATAGATGAACAAAAGTGAACAATTGTATTAAGTTTCAATTAGCAATTTGCTAAAGTGAATTTTTTATAATCTCTGGGTAATGTGTATTGAATGAGTTATTTTAGAATCTACACGCACAATGCTCTATCGAATGTATGTTTTAAAAATCTAAGATATTCTCAGATACGATCAAATACATTTCCACAAATTGTTATACCTTGTGAAAGTAGTAAAATGATTAAAACCAAACCTATAAATAGAAGCAACCAAAGAATTGGAACTCACTGAGTAGAGAAGTAAATTTACATTTTTTAATAATTTGTCTCCCTATTATTTATTTCAATATTCATTCGTTGCATCTATGACGAAAATTCACGCAAATCCGAGACTAAAGAATTATAGATCCTCGCCTTTACACTGTACAATATCGATGACTCGAACCTATGGCTGTGCGTATACAAAATTCAAACAGTTTAAAAATATGTAAACAATTTATTTAGCACAAACGATACCGAAATAGATTGTTTCTCAAGTCTAGTACATTGGTTAAATTTGAGTATATCTCAAATTTGTATAGTACACGCAACTACCACATCAATATTCTAATAAAGATTGAAGTTTGGCCTTTTGCATTATCTGCATTATCTCAAAATAAAAAAATTAATAAATAAAACGTTCTAGGTCTGTTAAAACAAATTTACGATAGAAAAAGAAAACAAAACTAAATGGAACACGCTTTACGACACCTTCAAGTGCGCATTTTAAATGACTTAGAAATTAATAGCTCAATTTATTTGCAGGTCCGCCTCTGTCGAGCTCACCACACCCATCGCGGGGGGGGGGGGGGACAGGGGGACGCTCCTCCCCTCCGTTCTGCGGTATTCGATCCCCTTCAGATAGGCTACTGGATCCCACATGCCGAAGGCCAGGAGGATCCAACCCTCCAAGTTATGAGACCAATCAGAAGTTGTGTCTTACTAAATTTGTGTTTTTTAACTTACGTGGTAAATATGTGAATTCTTGTAAATTGTATTCCTATAAGTCATTTTACAAGTTTTAATACTTATTCAACACGTTCCCTGAGTGTTGTGACATATGTGTCCAAGTAGGTTAATTGCTTATTCACGTACCGGTATAAATGAATGACATTTCATGTTTCGCAACTTTTTTAAAAATTAACTTATCATACGAGGTGAAATGCTATCGTGCTGTTGTATTTTTCATATTTTTTGGGAAGGACAAAAAATATGAAACGGACCAACCGTTAACAACGGGGGAGACGGGGTGAACGTTAAAAATATGAATCAATGTAAATTAAATTCTTATAAGTCATTTAACAAGTTTTAATAGTTATTCTTTAATCTTTGAGCATTTATATTGCATTTGTTGCGCTCTAATTTTTGAGTTACTCTGGGTGTAAAAGAAATTTAACATACAAGTAAATATATATGCTGTACTCGAGAAGGAACTGAGCAACGTTCGTTTCTCCAACAAGAAAAGTTAATGAAGGCTGAAGTCAATTATTTTTTAAGTAGTTCTTTATACTTATTACGTCTCTAAGTTCACAAGGGAATATTTTTTACGTCGTTCTAAATATTGGCGTTCAAGAAGACAACATGATTTGCAATTCTCGAGGAACTTAGCTCTTTCCTGCACCATTTGAAATTAATCGAAAAAACTTTTCCACTGAAAAGTGCACTATTACGCAACCTAAAGTATAGAGTAAAGTACTTTCATTATTAACGTGAAATATCTGTAAAAAAGTAATGGTTGTATTACACAAAAATGGCAAGTAGTAATTCAATTTTTTTTGTAATTCGGTTTGTGCCATATCTGGCCCGCGGTGCGTATATGGGTTAAAATTGTTGAACATACCCGGATACTATTTACAAATGACAGCAATGTCGCGGTATGTCCAATACTGTGATGGTCATTGTAGCCTGGAGCTGCATATGACCAGCATTCCAAAAAAAAACCCAACCGAGTATTTATTTCCCCGTATCAGCAATACCATCATAAGAATACAATAAGCATTTAATTTTGGCAAAATTATCCTTCAAAATTGACCTATATAAAAGATATTATTGATTATGATGGTATTACTGATGCGGGAAAATGAATACTCGGTTCGGGTTTTTGTGGGACATACTGTGTATAACTCGCACCCAGTCTCACTTTGGGAATCTTTCTTGGGGCATCTATGATTTTCACCACCCGAGCATAGCTTTTCCACAAGGCGGCTAAAATTATAGATGCCTACACTGGCGAAAAAGTTAGATTGACTCTGTAGATCGCAAGCCATCGGTCTAATTAATAATTATCGTCACAAAATGACTTATGACTTCAAAATTTGGGCGAAAACTGAAATAAATCGTTATTGGAATTTCGCGAGTCGTGGGTTTATCGTAACTGCATAAAACAGATCGTTTCTAAATATTATTTTTTGCAAAATAAATATGCACGGAGTAGTGGAAAATTTTCTGGAGACTACACAAAATTATTTGTGGGTAACTTTAAAATGAGGATATCATATATGAAGCTGAATAATTCGCATTTTCCAAAAAAATGAATTTCATCTTTTAAATTTTTGATATTCGTTTTTTATTTTTGTACCGCGAAAGTTGCGAATTATCAAAATTAACATTTTCTTACACTTACAACAACATTGAAACTATCATTAATTTATGGCAAAAGAATGAAAATAAATGATTTCATACTGATCGAACTTATTTGAATATGAAACGAATCATAAACTATAGGTACAAATAAAATAGCAGGGTTGGTCACTTTTAAAATAGACATTATTTCTTAAAGAGTTTAATAGGTCAGAACTAAAAATATACACGAAAAATGTCTGACCTATTAAACTCTCTAAGAAATAATGTCTGTTTTAAAAGTGACTATCCTTGCTATTTTATTTGTAGTTAGACTTTGCAAACGGCAAAACATTGAAGTAAATCATAAACGATAAAATTTCGTTGTCTTAGTGTTACAAAATCGGCGTGTCTACCAAAAATAACTTGTCGGCTGACAATTCCGTAGGGTTCAGTTTTTTCTTGAGTATGGTGCCTTTCGTTGACACGTTTCCCGCAAAGGAACCCACCGGTGGTCACTGAGGGAATTTTCATAATGCTGCTGATCGACCTGCAGTTACCAACTCAATTTCTATAAATACTTTATGAAAGTTAAATGAAGGCTCGATACATTTATTGTTTTTAATTTTCAAAATTGCTTACTACAATTGGCTTCAAATTTGAATTGACTTCAGAACTTCAATTTAACCCATAGCAGTTAAGGTGATGAGTTGAAGTTCGCACACGACGATACCCGTAAGCTTCACTTGATTTAGGGTAAATATTAAAATACCAAGCATTGCTCGTCAGAAAAGTTCAAATTATAATCTTTACAATCTGAAGATAATAATCATGCGTAGAAATAAGGTCGAATTGAAAGCTAGGTTAATTGAAGTTTTTAAGTTTTATGATCATTAAGTTTTCCATTTTGTTTCAGATGCCAGTCCTGGCAACTGAGATGGATGACTGAGGGACTCCAAGCTGTAGCAGTCCGGTCTCCAGGTGGTGTATCCGTGGCAACGTGGCCATGGGTATGGATTCAGGTCTCCAAGGTTGCCATGGATTCAGGTTCCCAAGGCTGCTATGGATTCAGGTCCCCAAGGGTGCCATGGATTCAGGTCCCAAGGTTGCCACGGATTCAGGTCCCTGAGTTGCCATGGATTCAGGTCCCCAAGGGTGCCATGGATTCAGGTCCCCAAGGTTGCCATGGATTCAGATCCCCAAGCAAGGCTGTGTATCTATCCATGGGAACGTTGCCATGGTGATGAATTCAGGTCCCTAAGGGTGTCATGGATTTGGATTCAGGTCCCTAAGTGTGTCATGGATTTGGATTCATGTCCCTAACTGTGTCATGGATTTGGATTCAGGTCCCTAAGGGTGTCATGGATTTGGATTCAGGCCCCTAAGTGTGTCATGGATTTGGATTCATGTCCTTATGTGTGTCATGGATTTGGATTCAGGTCCCTAGGTGTGCCATGGATTCAGGTCCCAAACGAGGTTGTGTATTCACGGCAGCGCTGCTTCAGCTTTTGTCGACATGGAAATATCCCTAACAACGACGTGGAAAAGCTAAAACATCCTTAACACTTTGATCGCAACGTGCGCCACCGGTGGCCACAAGGTGTTTGTGTGGGGGAGGGTTCATAATGCTGGTGATCGACCAGTAGTCACAAACTCAATTTTCATAAATACTTAAATGAAGCTAAATGAGAGCATGATCCAGATAATATTTGCTATTTTCAAAATTGCTAACAAACGGCACGAAAATTGGAGCATCCAGTGTCTAAGATCAAGTCTCTCTGGACTTGACGAGACTGTGACTAAGAAAAATATTCGTCAACCATTCATGATGCATCGCGCTCAACATCGAACTCGAAGGAGAGAGGGTGACTTTGAAAGATTTTCGTCTACCATACATCACTTTCAGCGTCGCCCTCGAAGAGACTTTGACTATATAGCAAGATTTTCACCAACCATTCATCGTTGGAATTTTTAAACTTTGTGCGGGGCTTTCGCTTTTTTGATTGTTGCTCAGAAGGCCGTCCGCAAAGGGGCCTTCTCTGCTCAATCAAAAGGGTATGGGGCTTCCTAAACTTCGCTGCTGACTTCGGCTTCGTTCGTTCGTCTTACACCGACACCTTGTCTTCGTCTTCGTGGTCATGGATTGGCGCATGTCCTTTCGGGATGTGTTAGTCAACAGGGGTGCATTTTGAGTGTGTATCGTCCTGCTAACTTTGTTCTTCTCTGACTGTTAATAACATATACGACTGTTCATAACTACCTATTTTATGACTGTTCTTAGCTATTTTATAACTGTTCATAACTAGGTTTTAACCGTTATTTACTATATTCTGACCGTTCATAGGTATTTTCTGACGGTTCATAACTATATTATGATCATTCATTGCTATTTTTCAATATTCATAACTATTTTGTGACTGTTCAAAACTATTTACAATCATGCAAATGTCTAAAACTAAATCATGGTTTCTAAGTACTTTATTTACCGAAAGATAGATATCCAAAGATAGATATTAAATTCGCAACGGAACGCCATTTGTTCTGAAGGGTACTATACAGCATATTATTCGAATCCTTTCAGCTCCAAAAAAGGAAAAAAAGCTTTAACGCTGTACGTCATTGTTCAGTGCCCGGTCAGTTGAAGACCTCAATGTGCTTTAAATCTGCTCTCAAATTGTGCGTAACTCAATTTCTTGATATGTTCAAGGTTCACTATGGAAATTAAGTCACAACTAGAATCAGTATCTCAATCAAATAATATGCATGTATAGAAATACATAGTCATTTTATAACTTAGCTAAGACCAAATAAATACTGAAACATTCAAGCTTGCAAGAACGAACTTGAGATGACGAAGCTGCGTATCATTGGTACCGTACTTATGTGCCACGCATACGTACGTCATGCCACGTGGTTACCAACCTTTCTTTCAGCCTCGAAAGCAGAAAACAAAGATCAAAGTTATCGGACATATCTTGATGGGTATCATGAAGATACAGCGTGATCCATTCTCGTGGAAGAAAATTTACTTATTAGGATATAAGAATATATGTCCAGGCGCTTGGTCCGTGAAATCCCCCCTTCTGTCGCTGCACTTGATCTTGAACGAATCGAAAAACAAAATCACTTGAAGTAACTTGTTGGTGAATATCATCGAAGAACAGCCAAGAACTTATTGATGAATATCATCGAAAAACAGCCAAGAACTTATTGATGAATATCATCGAAAAACAGCCATGTGAAGTAACTTGTTGATGAATATCATCGAAGAACAGCCAAGAACTTATTGATGAATATCATCGAAAAACAGCCATGTGAAGTAACTTGTTGATGAATATCATCGAAAAACAGCCATGTGAAGTAACTTGTTGATGAATATCATCGAAGAACAGCCAAGAACTTATTGATGAATATCATCGAAAAACAGCCATGTGAAGTAACTTGTTGATGAATATCATCGAAAAACAGCCATGTGAAGTAACTTGTTGATGAATATCATCGAAAAACAGCCATGTGAAGTAACTTGTCGATGAATATCATCGAAAAACAGCCATGTGAAGTAACTTGTTGATGAATATCATCGAAGAACAGCCAAGAACTTATTGATGAATATCATCGAAAAACAGCCATGTGAAGTAACTTGTTGATGAATATCATCGAAAAACAGCCATGTGAAGTAACTTGTTGATGAATATCATCGAAAAACAGCCATGTGAAGTAACTTGTCGATGAATATCAACGAAAAACAGCCATGTGAAGTAACTTGTCGATGAACATCATTGTGAAAAGAGTCTGGCAAATTCGAAGCCCGATTACGTCAACGACGAGTCTTTTATGCTACGAACACACCACAAATTCTGTGCAAGAGCATCTAACAATTTACCCAGTCCTCATTTTGACTTTTACCTCCTTCTGTTCGAGGATTATACTCATTTGACTATTTCCAGTATGTTAATGGCATTCCCTCATAACTTAAATTATATGAGCTTGCCCGATAACTGAAAGCTAGAGTGAACCAAAGAATATGAACGCAAAACCAAAGAATAGTCATGGACATTTCTGACGGCTTCTAAACCCCATTTGCTACGACCATGAGTGTTACCTTGTGTCTCTCCTTCGAGCTGGAGCATGTTTTCCGAATAAATTAATACGCACTAACACAACCTCACTGGTCTTACATCATTTTAATTTCGCTGACGCCTCACATTGCGAAGAATATAAAAAACTCAAGTCGCTGTAAGTCGTCCATAGATCAGAGTTACGATGGTCATGTGTTATAAATTCTTTTCCAACTTTTGAATCCCATCAAATTTATTCAGTTCTTCACTTGTTAAAGTGAGGGGAAAATTGCTTGTCAATTTCACTTGGCTATTGTCAGTCTCTGAAATTTTATTTCATTGTCAAGAGAGCCATCGACAAAGTTGTTTCATGACATGGAGCAGTTATATCTGGCAGCTGAGATGAGCTATATATAGGAGAATGCTAGAAGAAACAATATTACAGTTGTTTGCTTAGTTCAGTGAAGGAACTAATAACGCTGGGAAAAACTTCATAAAAATATATAACAAGAATCAACGCCGTATTTTATTAGCCCATGTTGTAAAGCATCTAACAACCCCTCTGTTCACACATCAGTTTTATAATTACTTACTAAGAATAACTAATGTTTGAGGAACCACTCGGCATCTTCAAGCCCCGTAACCACATGCTGAGCAGTTTCAAAGTTATATATGATTCAAATAAAAACATAACTTGAGAATTTAGGCTGGGAAAAAGGCCCATTCGGAAACTCTTCGTGCAGAACTCCAATTTACACTTCAAGTACGACGTGACCCACCGGTGGTCACTGAAGGGATTTTCATAATGCTGCTGACCGACCAGCAGTCACTGACTCAATTTCGATAAATGCGTAATGAAAATTAAATGAAGGTGCGATTTATTTAATGTTGTTTATTTTCAAAATAAATCTCTAAAATTAACTTTAATTCGAGTTGAATATTAAACTTCAGTTTAACCCGCCGCACTTAACGTGGTACGCTTCATTGTTTCACTGTAAATTCTCAACTTAGCTCCCCCTGCCACAAAACTACTACAACAAAAAATGTTATTATAACTACAGCAAAGAAAAAAACATTGGATGATTCTCGTACTGTCAATGTAATGGTACTTATCAGTACATACGTTAGGATTGTTAATTCTTCTTCGGTCGTACCCTGGTAAGTAAATATACCTGAACACTACGCAATGAATCAAAACCTGTTAATTAAAATCATTCTCTGATGAATTATAGCTTGTCTTGGAATAAATTCAATCTGTGTCGCTGTTAAAATCCAATAATATTAAAGGAAGTCCAATTGATCTGAATTTCCTGAACATAAATCTTAGTGGTTATTCAGCTTGTAAGGTTCGGCAAACTAGTGATATATAGGACCCATTAACACGTTAACTGCGATGGGTTAAACTAAAGTTCAATATTCAATTCAAATTTAAAGTTAATTGTGGTAATAAATTTTGAAAATAGCAGACATAAACTGGATTGGGCCTTTATGTAGCTTTCATTAAGTATTAATAAAAAATGAGTCAGTGACTGCAGGTGGGTCAGCAGCACTATGGAAAGCACCTAATTAAATTATTAATTAAGTGACCACCGGTTGTCCACTTCGCATGAAATATGTTAAAGGCAGTGATTCTTAACCTGGGTTCGGCATGGTACAGTTTGTGCACTAATACAGTATATAGTTATACACAAATGTTTTCAATTTGAAAAAAAAGTACAATTTATTTTTCCAGCCACGAAGGGTTCGATGAATACATGTATGGATCTTGTGGGGTTCAGTAACTCCAACAAGGTTAAGAACCACTGCATTAAGGCCATTGTACAGTAGTTGTATATTGTATATTGACCATTGTACATTGAGTATCTTTATTTAAACGATCTCTGAGGTTAAAAAAATCATATAAAAGTTCTGGCTTAGATGAGTTGAGTCTGCTTCTCTCGTGTAAGTCAACCCAGTGTAACTTTTTCGCTAGAGCATGCATGTTATTTGCCGCCTAAGGGATTTAATTACTTAGGCGGTGAAAACTATCTACCTACTAACCTGAGAACCACAATCTACCACGCTCTAGCATGAGATCTACCTCTAGCTAGTACTACAGCATGAGGTCTACCAAACTCTAGCATGAGATCTACTTCTAGCTAGTACTACAGCATGAGGTCTACCACACTCTAGCATGTGATCTACCTCTAGCTAGTGCTACAGCATGAGGTCTACCACACTCTAGCATGAGATCTACTTCTAGCTAGTACTACAGCATGAGGTCTACCAAACTCTAGCATGAGATCTACTTCTAGCTAGTACTACAGCATGAGGTCTACCAAACTCTAGCATGAGATCTACTCCTAGCTAGCACTACAGCATGAGGTCTACCATGCACACTCTAGCATGTGATCTACCTCTAGCTAGTGCTATAGCGTGAGGTCTACCACACTAAAGCGTAAGATCTACCTCTAGCTAGTACTATATAGCATGAGGTTAGGTTACTAATGGATATTACTTATTTCCACACATTTAATTTAGCGATGGACACCTAATTTTTACACCTCAAACTGCACCTGGGTAGGCGATATAAGGCGGTAGACTTCACGCTATAGCAGCACCATTCAATGTCTCATCACTCAATTTAATGTTCCTATAAGGAATAGCACACCCTCAGACGACTTTCTCGAGACATTACGCCAAGAAAATCCGGATTGTAGGTGCTGAAATTTAATTATTAAGAGGTAAATTATGACTTCCTGGTTGTGGTAATCATCACACAACAACACTTTAGGAAGATTCACTACTTTGCTGCAGTTGATATTCTAAGGGAAATATCGCGCACGATGAAAACTAGCTCTCTTGGATTCTTAATTTACGTTAAATATTGAATTCCAATGGCCATTTCGAATTATGAAGCTCAGTGATGCCGGAGTTGGGCGGAATGTCTGAAGAGTTAAAGATATCTCCTTTGCATGGGCCTTAGTTCGAGATTGCTGAGGGGTATTTATGTTCATTTTGTCCCGCGAACTTGTTTTTAAATAGTTTGTGCCGCATTTTGTTCCACGAACGTGTTTTTTAACCGTTGTTGCATTACTTTGTCCCATGAATTCTTCTGTGCTAGGAGTAAAATCAGTGATAACCCCAAGTTTTGAAGTTTATTTTGAATGAAATAAGAGCTAACTAAATACTCTTCATAGGAAAGGAACTTAGCAAAGTTTCGCACAACCACAAGGTGTAAAGAAGTTTTCCAAATTACACACGTGTTTTTGAACAGTTTCTGCATAATTTTGTTCCATGAACGAACATGTTTTCGAATAATTTTTGGATCGATGACTGGGTAGGATTCGAAGCACCAAAGCGGAAGCCGCACTCTCTCCGCAGTTTAGTTTTGGCGTTCGTTCTGTGAAGTGAGAGTTACTGTTTCTAGTTAGTTCAAAACATTACATTTAAATACTCTTTCCGTCAATTCTATAATCCTATACAGAGTAAAAGTAGTGACAGGAAGCCTAAGAGGTTGTAGCAGAATTGAAGAATTAAAAATTGTGATACGAACAGCAAATTTAAACATTCATTACGTTTCTGCGGTGGCTACGGTCGCTTTTGTTAGGTTGTAAGAACCTGAATTGGAAAACCATCTTTAGTACCTACCTGATTACTTAGATATCCTTTCTAACCGCGTGAAAAACATAAATGCGCGATAATGTTTCCCCTTGTTCGCCAAAGTCTAATTTAAATGAAGGTAGTGAAATCTGTGAAATGGTAGTCATTGTTACTGGTACGTGAATGAACAATTTACCGAGTGCAAGTATGGGCAATTTTTACCTATTTTACCTAGCACAAATGACCCAATACGCAGGAAACGCGTTAATATTTTCAGCATCCTTCTCTGTGCAACCAACACGGCATGATCAAGATCCTCCTCTGCTTTCTCTTTACTCCAGCATCCATCTGCAGCCGAGGTAAAGTAAGAAAGTACGCTTGCATTTACTGCTATGTTCAATTTCACGGTTTCAAATTCATTTTATTTTGGTTTTATGCTAAGCTTTTTGAGATAGAAAAAAAATTACGAGGAAAAGCTCATGAGGGTTTAGAGGATTAAATGTGCGTGTGTAATAATTCCAATGAACATAATTGTTTCGGTTCTCAAACTTCCGGTTTTCGATCGAACTCGTTTCTTATATGTGTAATTTGGGCCACAAAGGGAAAACGTTCCTTCTTTGGCAAACTTTGGGCTTTCAAATTTTCGAAGGTACGATTTTGTTGCCTAAAAAATAATTAGAAAATATTTTTTACTTCTGTCTGATTGAAAATTAAGCATCTGGATTAAGAAATTAAAAACTTAAAATTCGTGTCAGCTCAAGAGCTCAATTTTACATATTATATTACTTATACATTTTTTTATTATTATATTTATTTTCCATGTTTCCATATATTACTCCATATTAAAAATTCGGGGCCTCGGTCGAAAGCTTGGAATAAAAAATGAAAAGGCAAATTCCAGCAAAAAATTAAGAGCTTGAGCAAGGGAGTCGAAAATACTGAAGAATTTACGGAAGACGAAGATTCGTGTGATTGCTGCGGCCAACAAAACAAGAGTCCATTGTTCAGAGTTCCGGTATATCGGAATTAGAGTCAGAGTCGGAGTCTCAAGCAGAAAGCCGCAGTTCGTGTGGTAAAGTCAGGTTATTTTTAGGAAATGAAGGTAAGTGACGTCGCGTGTCACGGAATCAGGAGGAATCTGGCAGTAGACAGTGCAGCGCAAAGCACTCAAGCCGGGATTTCAAAGGTCCTCATAGAAATGTTCCCCGATTCACAGTCGATATTGATTTGGCAAAAAAATTATTTTTTAATTATTATCTCATTTTTTCCAAAAAATCTGCAGTTTTTCTGTTGTTAAAATGAACGATAGATGTAAAATTCCTTTGGAATTTATCCGATTTGATGGAACGACCACCAATGCGCTTGGTATTTTTAGCATCGCAATTTTGTTTCCCAATTAAAAATACTTACTTCGTCCGAGATACTTTCTCTTAATTGTATTGTGTTGTGCCATTCATGCGTTGTGTAAATGAGTTAGGGCATGTGAGAACGCTGCGGCTTATTTCAACGTATCACTTTATTCGTTTTGATTTGAGCGTCCTTTTCTATATTCTAGGGCTTAATAAATGGGAATCATTCGTAAATTTTTCTCTGTATTCTATGAAATTTTCGTAAGATTAACATGATACATTAAAACTCAATTTGCAATAGCGATTTTTTATCAAGCAAAAAAAAAAAAAAAAAATTGAGAAGAGAATTCGGTTATTTTGTAAACATCGGACAACTCTACGCTGTAATTCGTAATACTGATGTCATTTAGATCGTGTTTTTGCTCTTTCTTTAATTTTAGACAAGTTTTTCTTGTGCACATTTTAGCGAAGACGAACTGCCCTAAAAAGGAGTGAAGGCGTAAACTAACATTGTTTGCTTTGCTAGTTTTCTATGTCAAAAAACCATAGGTTGTTTGTTGATGAAATATTTTTTTGTCAAAATAATACCTGTGAACAAATCACCTTCGTAAAAGTATGAGTTATCTGATCACAAGTAATATTCCCCTGTGTAAAACCATCGTGACAAAAGTGCAACAAAATACTTTTACTTCTAACGAGTTCCTCGTAGAATAAAGACCAAGCTCAGAGTTTCTTGGTTTCTGCTGCACAGAAATTGAGGGTTCAAACAGTTTATTTTTTATGGAAATCTTTCAATCTGAGTATAGCAATGATTTGATGAAGTTTTTAAGCTTAAATTCATCGGCCATTTCTCATATGTAAAGTTTGCTTCAGTTAAGCCAAAAACGTAATATTTTCTATGACATTTAAAAAAAACGTTTATTATTGTAAACTAAAGTATATCTTTCTTCGAAATTTAACGGATGTTATTTTGATTTGAAACTGAAACGTACTCTCATCAGATGCTACTCGGATAGTGTCTTTTAATCTTTATACGTTTTTTCATTTTTCTGTACTTCAAAAGTTAATTTTATATCGTTTTCCCCTCGGGATGATATCTTGCAAACAGTCAAATTAAAGAATGTTATGCGCGCTTGGATGTGCGAACTGCACTTGCGTGGGATATTTTCGGAATGATCACATCAATTACGGAAAGCCTAAAGGAATTTTTGAAGATAATCATTTTATTAGGTATGGCTGAACATGATTAAATTTAGACTTATATGTGAAAAGTTGTGTTGGTACTTCCTTGTGTAACACTTCCACTCTTATTTTTTCGATCAAGGGTAAACAACTATTATATCTATGGGAATTAACACTCTCAGAAAAAAGTGTAAATTATCATTCTGAAACTTGAATGGTATTATTATTTTTTAAGTAAAATAGATGATTATTTATAGCGAACCATTAATTTTGGACTTTCACTTTTCAGCACCGCTAACTTTCTTCTTCATCTTTTGTATATTTTTGCAAACAACTTTCAATCCAGCTGTTCCTGTGGGCAGAGTATGAAAATGTATCTTGTGCATAGATCCTTTATTCCCTTCATTTCATACTAAATACCTCCTTCTTCTCTTGGAACACTGTTGTTGTGGTTAGGGAGGCTTAAACTATCTTATAATCTGATGTCACTTTTATTATATACTTGAACAACGCATGCATGGTGATTACTTTCTTGTTGAGCAGGATAGAGCTGAAAAATGTTTACAGCTTCAACGAATACTACAATAATTAATTCTTACCTATATTGTAACTGGCCTCCATGAATGTTCTGAAGGAACACCCTACAAAAATTCATAAATGTTTCATTTTCATGAAGAGGACAAAACGATGAGAATAAAAACGCGACTCTCAGTATTAAAAGTAGCCATTTCTTCCACTTGGATTTCATAGTCTCATTACTAAATTATAAGGTAAATTTTTATGGTTAGAATATATCTTAGAAATTAAGGAATCGATGGAAACTCGTAAATTTCTATGATTAGAAATCGTAAAAATTTAAAGAATCGATAGAATCTTGTGAATGGAGGAAAAGTTTTTGAATCGATATAGTAATTATAATATATTTCAGCCAAAATTCAAATATTGTGCGTCATTGTTATTCGGCAAACACAGTGATACTGAAAACTAAAATGCTTGCGTTGCGATCGCACTTGCAATAGACACAGCCAGGAGACAGCTCCGCATTTCCACGGCAACGACTTGTCAAAGTCTAAGTTAAAACTTACGCTTCTGGATATTGGATTTAAACTGTTTTCTTTCTGTGTTGCTTCTTGAGGTCCGAATTCCCGAGAAGTAACACTTTCTCCCTCTTACAACTCTTCGAAGAGTTTCCAAAGTGAGAGCCAATCAGGGGGCACACAGGATAGACAATAGGTTTAGGTTAGTTAAGCTATAGCCAGAAAATTTATCTTATGCCGTGCTAGCCTACGCTATAGGGCAGTGCTACTCACCAATTCTTGCAAGAGAGCTACTTTGATTGTACGCATTGATTGGGAGAGCCGCAGCTACCGCAAGTTAGCGTATATTGTATGAATTATATATTAAATAAATAATTTATATATTTTTCGAGAGCCGTGGATGGAATACCACTGCTATAGGGAGAGGCACCTATGGGAGGTACTGTTAGGTTACCTTAGCTCTAGATATAGCTTAATTTTTTGCACTTTTTCGTATTTTCTTCGCACTCTCTTCTTTGTCTTTTCTTATTCTTCCTACCTATCTTGTTTCTGAGCGCAGGGTGTCCTGTGTGGGAACACGCCTCGCGCGTAGGTTTTGCGTTTTCTACAGTCCATATTGATGGTCCCTCCTCTCTGCTCTTTTTGGATTGTTTTTGCTGTGGCTATCGATTCGCAGACTAACTAATATAACAATAATGAAATTAAGAAAGAACACATTTTTTTGAAAGATAAACAAAAGTTGGCAACTGGAATTTTGCTGCTGTCTGAAAACTTGAAAATGTAAACACACGTTTTGTGAAACACAGGCTCAAGACTTTACTAAATATTTTGATTATCATCGAAGAATAGGGAGAGGGGGGTAAGTAAAAGTGTAAGAAACACGCGTTTAAAGCGATCAGGTTACTATTAGGATTCCTATTACTTCATACATATATATATATATATATTTATATACATACAGGATACATTCATATATTTGGATATTCATAATCAGGAGTTGCAGGAAGCAAAACAACGTATACCCATAATAAGAGGGGGAAGATATTCTTCAGAACTTAAAGAACTGTTCTTGAATTAAAATACATGGAACTAAGAAGTGACTTGAAAGTTAAAGCGCTAGGAAACAAAAGTCAAATCTCCCATCCTTGACTATTTCTGTCTCCTAATAAATATTAGATATTCATTTTTTGAATCAATTGCTATTTTAAGCTGAATCCTACTCTGACATCAATTAAAAATGTAGAATAGGATTGTTGATGCCCTGACCTTCTATTTGTAGACAGTGTATTAGTTCGTTTTCAGTTCTTTCTATCAATAAGGAGTAACTTACATTCACAATGTACATAGAGCCATGGAATTCATTGGCGAAATTATCCAGGAAGCTTAAGTCGAAGTTTTTTCTAACGGTCAGACGAGAGAATGCTCGACGAGGTCGTTCTTTGGTACACAAATGACGTTCTTCTTTGAGCAGCGCAGTCAAAGAACCGAACTTCCATTCAAATTGTGTTCGCAGGCTGCAGAAGCTTAGGAGACGGCCAACTGATGCGACAGATGTAGATTTGTTGACTACAAATGCGTGCGAGAGCTACGTCATTGCTTGCGACCAGCTTTGATGAGTGCTTTATTTATTTTTATTAGCATCTACGTCGGATAAACTCCCAACTTCTCTCGTGAATTTTCGAAACCATTGACGGTTTTGGGCGAGCTGCTCATGCATTGCAAAACCGCCTCGTATCCTTAGAGTGTTCCTCTGCTTATCAATTTATTCACTAACTTTCACTCATGCGTTTTCTTTTGAATTTGTAATTTTTGCAACGTGTGTTTTTTTTGCAGTTAGATCCAGGGCTTCAAACTTCTTCAGTAGGATAACTTAAGAGTATAATGAGAGGACACGCATTTTTCGTAGTTAAAACTTTGATCACAATTGGTTAAACTGAAGTTCAATATTAAGCTTAGATTTGAACTCAATTGTAGTAACCAATTTTGTAAATACTAAACATTAACAGGATCATGCCTTCATTTATCTTTAAGTAAGCCTATATGGAAATTGAGTTTGCGACCATGGTTGGTCAGAAACATTATAAAAGTCCTCTCCGTGGTCACCGGTGGCGCACGTTGCGGTCAAAGTGTTAAATCCATCATATCAAACTATATTATTTATCTCACAATACGTTCGTCGAAATTTAACCCTGTCGATTGATATTTTTTGCCTTGTTTGGCGTAATTTCAATCTAGCTTTTTGATATCTTACTGCCAAATTTTAAAAGCGGTGCAAAAAAATTCAGGATTGTGTTGAAAAACATCTAAACCCCTGCACGTATTTGCGAAGACTACGTAAGTCTGTAATTATAAGAATTCAACTTCTCCTTGTAGCGGTTTTATCTTCAGGCTGATGCATTAATTTCATAATAAGATGAACAGGCTAGACTGTAATTTACTCGATGGAAGGATTCCTGTGGAACAGACTCAGTAAAACTGCTTTGAGTAAGAGTTATGGAGACGTGCAGTAGTGAAGACAGTTTTCTGCTCACACCACTCAGTTTACACTCAGTGTAGTGTGGCGGTATACAGTATACTGTATAAGATATACAGTATGCTGTATAAGGTATACAGTATACTGTATTAGGTATACAGTATACTGTACTGAGATAGAATCTGATCCACTAATGAGAATTTCTTTATGAAGTTGAATACGTTTGTGCGGTTGGTTTCGGTTAGGTTGTGAGTAGCAGAATTGAAAAACCAACTCTATTTATAAACCAACTATTTATAAACTAACCAACTATTTATTATAAGCCAACCAAATATTTCAAATCCATTCTTGTCCTTTCTAAAAAGAGTGATGATTTTTTACAACGAAAATATTTTACCAACTTATTTTTAAGCACAATAATATATTACCTCGTATGCTAAAATCAATTTGGAAAAAGGTTGTAAAATAGTAATTCATTTATGCCGGCATGCACATGAGCAATTTACCAAGTGATACACATTATACAGCCCAATACATGGTCAACCTGCTTACTTCGGCTGTTGCCTCAAGCGCTTCAGCACGCAGTATGCTGTAGTACTCTAGCGTTTTCGACGCGCATTGTACCTCAGAAAGTTACATACAATGTTGTGGCGCATGCTTACACAAGCGATAAAAGAGAACTCTCCGCCGTTGCTTTGGTCATCACTGAAGTGCCTTTAGAAAAGATTGTTTAATGAGAGGTTTACACGCTGCGTACAATTGTGAAGTTTCAACAAAAATTCCATGTTCATTGGTTTGAATT
The DNA here is from genome assembly GCA_030386875.1 of Morinoia aosen. Taxonomy (NCBI): domain Eukaryota; kingdom Metazoa; phylum Arthropoda; class Malacostraca; order Amphipoda; family Talitridae; genus Morinoia; species Morinoia aosen. The sequence goes on from CM059571.1 coordinate 3,222,947, forward strand.
ATTGAGACCATCACTTGACTTTTGTAAGCGACCTTGTCCTTATCTTAGTTTTTGAAATAATGCAAACGCTCACAGATGCCAGGATTGGCTTTTTATCAGGCAAAACTGATCAGATTTAGTCTTTATGAAGCTGCAATTCATTCATTAAAGCATGTTTTATTACAAGCTGTAAGAATTTTGGTTAAAAAGAGGCCTACGTGGCAACTTCCAGTTTTCTTCTGGCCACATCGTTAGGGAATGATCAGATTTAGCCTATTTAGAGATAAAATTATGTTATTAAAACTATGTTTTATTTAAAGCCATAAAAATTTTTGTCAAAAAGAGGCAATGCAATTCATTCATTGAGACTATATTTCAAATGATGCACTAAAATTTTGGTCAAAAAGAGGCTATAAACTTCATTCATTAAGAGTATATTTTATTCCAAGCCATAAGAAATTTAGTCAAAAAGAGGTTATAATATTAATTCATTAAGACGATGTTTCATTTCAAGCACTAAGAATTTTGGTCAAAAATAGTCCTACGAAGCAACTTCCAGTTTTCCTGAGCCACATCGCCCACTCACACCAGCTCCGGAGTAAGTTTACCCAGGATGATCTCCTGCATTAGTTGGACAAGAACACACCCCGCAGTTTAATTAGCCGAGAATCAGACGTTATTCCTGTGGCTCATCTTCTTAATCTTCTTGACGCTCGCATGACACCAGAAGACTGTGCGAGCGACACCGTAGTTAAGAGTTGTGTTTATTTTCCTGAAGTGGAATTGCGTTCTGTTCTTTAACGCTGCTAGGTCTCCTCGTTAAGTTCTGATCTCTTTTAATAGGCGTTTTATTTAACAACGTATACTAATTCGTCGTTGGCTTAGAGTTTTCTTTTGCATATTTTAAAGCAGTGTATCACTGATCATTCATTTTTTAAATATCTTCGTTGTTGGCTGGAGTACTGTTCGTACAATTGACGTTCTTTTAACATTCATATTATTCAGCTACCATTTTAACTATTTTTATTATTCAGTTGTCGTTTGCACTTTTATTTTTCAACTACCGTTTCAATTATTTTTATAAATCGGCTGGTGCTTTTTAGTTTTATTATTCAGATGTGATTTTTATTTTTTGTTTTTCAGCTGCCTTTGCGGGCTCATCAATAATAGTACTAACAGTAGCTCTCAAGTTGCGCTTGCATTCGTGTTCTTAGCATGAATGATATGGAAATCCCCATATTAAGAATGGTCGGCCAGCCACATTCTCTTACCACTGCTTTGTTCTCGGAAACTCGATTCAATAATCGATCAGTATTGAAATAGTTACCTGCGACGTAGAGTTATTAGTCGTTAATGTGCGAACTTAATATTATTCGGTATTTCGTTGCTTTCAAACTACTCTGAATACCGAAGACGTAGGACTACGTAAGGTCAACATTATAATTGAATAATTTACCTTTAAATATAAATTCTAGAGAGTGTAAATGATGAACTCTTCAACTTCTAGTACCTGCGACACCGTGTGCTAAAGTTGAAGTTGACTCAAGTCAGGTCAACTTCATGTACTTGCGACGCTAAAGTTAAAGTTGACACTAGTCACGTTAACTTCTTATATGTACCTGCGACTCCAAATGCTTGCGTCACACCCGCCATCCTCGCCCTTAACTTCATCCAAATTTAAATTATCTAAGTCCCGTCTAACATTAATTTCCGACTCAAACTCACATTCTCATGAGGTCTCTCGGCAGTTTCCGTGTGATCAGCGCTGGTCTCAGGCTCTCCAAGAAATTAATTAGAGAGCAGCACATAAATAAGGTGTTGATGAGGGGCCTGGAATTACTAGACACAAACACGCTTTGTCTCTGATCTTCTTCATTAGCGAACTTTTCATTGGAATGTTCGCCCGCATTTTTTGATAGATCGACATGCGTTTTAAATTCAGGTTCATTTTCATAAAGACGAGGGAATCTTAAAACCAATCATGGGTGTTTTTCCAGTGTCTCTCAGAAGTGCTTGATCGAAGAAGTTGGTTTAGTGAGGTGCGGCTGATATCTTAGCTGATGCAAAGATTTGATCAGCAAAATAAGCGTATTTTTTGGAGCTTTGAAGCCGGATAAATTCCGTTGAAGAGGTAAATGTACTTGACACAACAACGTTTAATAAACCCGATAATGTGCTTGAAAAAATATTAATTTCTTTCACATGGTAATCTGATATATCAAAGCTATTTGAAAACGTTGAATCGCTCCACAACGCTCAGGGAGTATGATTTTAATTCACAGTTGTGTCTGAGTATACAAAAGCATTAAAAATCCAATAGCGACTTGACACGGAAAGCAAATATAACCAGTGTAAAGATATGTGATAAGGCGAAAATATTTCAGGATGATACTTAAAAAAAATTCGTTATTCTGAATCCTTCTGAAGAGTACATTTTAATAGGACGGCATCGCAAGGAAAATACTAATTGTAGCTAATACGTAGAGTTGTATTGAAAGTCTACGATTATTGAGTGCTCGAGATATGGTTCGTTTACTGTAAGTCTGCACTACACCAAGCATAAAGAAAAAGAAAAAAAAGAAAAACAGTTTATTTCCAATATAGATGATACAAAAAGCTGGTACATCATTGGTTTTGAAAATATCTTAAAGTACACACACTTATATGATACACACACATGAGTATTGTAATACCCATGTCATTAGTCGAAAACAAATAATTAGACGGAAATCAGATGGATCATCGTCAGAGACGGAAATCAGACGGATCATCATCAGAGACGGGAATCAGACGGATCATCATCAGAGACGGAAATCAGACGGATCATCATCAGAGACGGAAATCAGACGGATCATCATCAGAGACGGAAATCCACTATAATGATAACTTCCAAAATATTTAGTCACGTGTGCTATCTAGCTGGAGACACAGAAGTGCCGGACGCAAAGCCGCGCGAGTTTCGGCTAAGCTAAATTCTTCAGATTAGTGAGAATTAAGATGAGTTAGGGATAAATGCGCGTATAATCTTGCAAAAGATTTCACTTGAGTTTGATCTGAAGACTAAAAGCGTCGAGCGCAGGATTGCTTCTCCCGAATTATTCTTCGTAACTCAAATTTCCATGTGAGCCGACCGCTCATTTCCATAGCGCGGACCGCAAAATGCGGAACTTGCGCTCCGTGGTGTTGAAATTCCGGGGTGCGTGTGCTCACATTTAGTGCGTGTGCTCACAGTTGGTGCGTGAGCTCACATTTGGTGCGTGTGCTCACAGTTGGTGCGTGTGCTCACAGTTGGTGCGTGAGCTCACATTTGGTGCGTGTGCTCACATTTGGTGCGTGTGCTCACAGTTGGTGCGTGAGCTCACATTTAGTGCGTGTGCTCACAGTTGGTGCGTGTGCTCACAGTTGGTGCGTGTGCTCACAGTTGGTGCGTGTGCTCACAGTTGGTGCGTGTGCCCACATTTGGTGCGTGTGCCCACATTTGGTGCGTGTGATCACATTTGGTGCGTGAGCTCACATTTAGTGCGTGTGCTCACAGTTGGTGCCTATGCCCACATTTGGTGCGTGTGATCACATTTGGTGCGTGAGCTCACATTTAGTGCGTGTGCTCACAGTTGGTGCGTGTGCTCACATTTGGTGCGTGTGCCCACATTTGGTGCGTGTGCCCACATTTGGTGCGTGTGCCCACATTTGGTGCGTGTGATCACATTTGGTGCGTGTGAGAAGGATTAGTGAACGTTAGGGCTTAAAGAATCCGTGTTATGGTGAGTTTGATGAACGGTGGGATTTAAATGAGACGTGTGGTGATAAATTGGCGAGTGTGGTGATAAAGTTTTGATGTGTGGGATGTGTGTCATGGTTGTTGGTACATATGTACAGATGCGGACAAAGTTTTAGCACCATTTTTCGACACAATTTAAAATATAATTGAAATTCCTCATGCTGCGGAGATTTTAATTTCGTAAAAAATGAGAATGCTTCGAAATGATATATAAAAATTGACTATGCTTCAGCGAACTCATGAGGAGCGTAAGCAACATCAAACCATTGTTTTTGTTGAGCTATCGTACATTGTCAGAAAGAAAAAAGAAAAAAAAGAAAAACATTTCATTTCTAATAGAGATAGTACAAAATTTCTATCATAGGTTTTTAAAATATCTTAAAGTTAATACACTTAGGTGATACACACACATGAGTATTGTAATACTCATGTCACTAGTCGAAAATAAATGATTGAGGGCAATGTTCTCCTAATCTTGCTTAATCTACATTTGATAATAGACAGAGGAGACAATATCAAAAATAGTTGAGATATCGACTGCGCCAAATTCTACTGTTTTTTTATCTATCCCGATCTTGCGTCAGAGCGACGAACTTTGGGACTACCGAAGATGATCTTCAAAATGTTTGGGTTTAATTTTTCCTGTCCTCAAAATTATCAGAGCCACCAGAAGAGCAGTTAGACCAAACCCGCAAGAGGTTGGTGTAAAAGTTGGACAAAGAAATGAATAACTGTAAAAAATCTGAAAAATGTTAAAAAGTCACTCACTTATTCCCGCTTAAAACGTCAGAGCTTCAACTATTAGTAGACTTTCAAGATGATATACAGTAAACAAAATCGTTTATCATAGCAAGTGCAAGGTAGATTAAGCAGGCGGATAAAAGGTAACTGCTCTCCGATGAGAAACTTTTCAGTGAATTGTTTTGAATAAGGCGAAACTTAATTGTAAGAATGAGAGAGTGCCGGGAAAATCTATTTCAGGCGCCCATAAACAGTCGGCTTTAGAATAGGTGTTTGTTTCTTAACGAACAATCTTTTTCAGGGTCACTATTGTCATTTTGCTCAGATTTTTATTCATTGTTTAAACTTCATCCTTCTTTAATAAACTCTTTCCAATCGTGCTTTTTCTAGTACAGAATGTGGGGACACAATTGTGCATGGATTCCACATTCTCTCAATCTCATACTAAATGGGGCCCTCTTTCTTCCTTATTTTGGGAATATCTTCCGTTGTGGTTAGGGAGGCTTGAACTCTCTCATCGTATAATCTGTGGTGAGTGTATGATAAATGGGGAATAATTTTGTAAATATTTTGTGTTGGTGGAGGTAATTGTTATAGGTTTGGTGAGCACTATAGCGCGCGTGATAGTAATTTTTGCATGAAACTTTGAATTATTCAGTTGGGAAATCAAGTTGTATGTTTAGGTAGATGTGAGGTACGCTGTGACAAGTGTGCAGCAATAACTTTGTTGTGTAGGGAAAAATGTTTATTGCTTTATTACGGTTTATAGATAAAATTTGTGAACGAGAGTACATGTAAGATGCAAATAAAGCTGTAAAGAACATTTTGGGCCTGTTTTCATGTATACAAAGTAAATGAGGACCCGATTATAAAGTTTGTTGGTGTTTTGAATGTTGTAATATATTTCATTTCGTAAAGATTTACGCTTGCTTTTGAATGTTGCAATAAATGTTGCGTTACACAGATTTGGCTGTGCAGCTGCATAGATGCGGAAAGTGTGTTGTGATGAATGCAGTGTGATTTGTAGAGCATGAGAGAGAATTTTTGAATAAGTACTGTAATTTATCATGGGTTCGGTGATAAATGCACTGCAATTGGTAGTAAACGGAGTGGGTTTGTTGAAATGGGATGAAGGTAATTTACGGTATTTGTTGATAAATTCAAAGCTTGATATTTCACGTAATGTTGGTCGTGAAGTCTTCGGTGTCTTCGAAGAGATTGCCATAATCTGTGCGGTGTAAATAACATGTGTGAAAAGTTTAAATTATTAGTCAGTTCAAGCCTCCTTAAAATCTTAACCTTGTGCATAGATTCCGTGTTCCCTTAACTCCATACTAAACGGTGCTTTCATCCTTTCTCTTTTTGAACATCTTTGTTGTGGTAAGTAGGTTAAAACTACCTTATAATCAATCAATCAATCAATCAATCCCTAATTTGAGGGCATACATTCAAAGAGCATTGACAGACATGAATGCGTTCGAAAACTTGAATGATAATGAAGTTTTTATATGGAGTCTTATAAAAAAAGTTCTGGGATTTCATACCTAAAAACTAGTTTACTGCAAATGTACCAATCACTGCGAAATAGATTTTTGCTATTTATGCTATACCCATTTTTGCATCAGGAATACAGATATATGTTGCAGCTCCTTCTAATTGATAGCTCAGGTATCACAAATAATTATTTTAGTAGCGTAATCGAAACTTCAGTTCGTTTCATTGCTGCCCGCTTTTTATGCTCCAAGCCACCCATTCTCAACCTTTCCTTCATCATTGGCCCACTCGGCTTTATGTATTAGATACATAAGGCTGAAATTGACCTCAACCAGGGGTAAATTTACCCCTGGTTGAGAGCATTTGCTCTGAGTTCTGGAGAGAAACCGTCGCGACGCTCTCCTTATTCTCTGTTCCTGATCTAAGCAGTAAATTAATTTTTTTTGAGTCATTTCTTGCTGGTGTGATTTTTTTTTTTTGGGGGGGGGGGGGGGGGGGGTTCTTGAGAGCCCTTTCCCAGTTGCAAATGCTCGACTCGCTGAGTCAGCTGAAATTATTAAAAACACGCGTCTTCCGTATCACGATTACCGACCTCACTCCGCATAAATGTTGTCAAGTGCTTTGGCTCTTCTGAGAAAATAATTATTTAATGTTTGTTTGTGGAGAGGCAATTTGAATAAAATACCAGCCTTGCAGCCACTCATTTTGCTTATAAAGTGGAGTAAAATTCTGCATGTAATATGCAAGTGCTCTGTTGGAACGGAATTGCAAGTTACAGTGCCAGGCCGCGGCGTTGGTGCGGTGAAAACTTTGCGTAAAATGAGATAAGTTTATGTAGAAGACCGTCAGCCTTGAGAAACCGGTGCCTCAAAGTTTTTAAATTTATTCCTTATTTCGAGTTTAAAAGTAATTTTTTAATGGATTTTATCACAGTGTTTTGAAAATTGCATCTTGATTAGGAACACCAGCTGCAATATTGACATTTCTAAATAGATCTAGACGTAAAATTAACTGTGTGAAAATGGTCGCAAAAAACATTTTTCACAACTTTTTAAAACAAAATTCGTGGGTGTAGTGGTAAACGTTTGTTGGATAAATGCATATGAATTCTAAAAGTTCGATCTAACTCTCTTAACGAGAACAAAATCTTAATACTCCCCAGGTGTTAACTCTTCGTACTTCTTCGTACTTTAAGAACGAATGTCACAGCTTCCAGATGTCTGAGAAATTTTAGAGCATGTATGGTACGAACCTCCAGCCACACATTCGATACACGTCAAATAGAAAGTAGGCACACATCGCCAGTGACGGTAGAGAGCAAACTTTATTCTGAAAATATTTCTACGAAAATTATTTTTTACATTAATGAAAAGCTTATTGTTGAAATGTATTAGTTAAAAATGAGAATGAAATGAATTATTTATTTAAATTCATAAAATAGTATTAAAATAAGGATATATTACGTTAGAAATAATATATATTAGGAAATAATTTATTTGAATTCAGAAAATATTACAAAAAGGATATTTTGAATTACAAATAATATACATAATGAATAAATAACTTCACGAATTTGGGCAACGCACGACGGGTGTCCCATAAGCAAGAGTTTGCAGTGCTGGCTCACAGGTCCATCCTTAAACTGGAGTTGTTACGTGCTGGATGAGTCAAATGCTATACAGTGTGTCCCACAAAAACCCGAACCGATAATTCATTTTCCCGGATCAGCAATATCCGCAAATATTTCCCGTATCAGTAGTTATCAGTAATACCATCATAAGTTTGCTAGAAATTAAATGCTTATGGTATTCGTATGATGGTATTACTGATAAGGGAAAATAAATTCTCGATGTGGGTTTTGTGGGACATACTGTATTGTTACGACGCATTTAAAACCTCAACAGAAACTTTTTAAACTCAAAATAATGATCATTGGTTCTCGTTTTCGTTAAAATTAATCTTCTTACAAGGTATTTTTTCACATCTTTTCTTCTTGCTAGCATATATTTAATCACTTTTTTAAATTTTTGATTGACTGTTGTATTCCCTGTTTCATTTAATAAAAAAGTTTATAATTTCATGTGCTGCTGTTATTTCAATTATTGTTTATTTGTAATTGATAAGATTCTTCATCCTATTCTGTACGAGCTATGCCGTACAACTGTAGTGCACTAAAAATTGCGATTTATAGCTTAGTCAAGACTAAGATTTCTAATTAACAGGGTCCTTCACTGCATTATTTAAAAATATACAATATAACAAACTTTTAATTATGAAATTAAATTTTTCGCAATTCGCTTACGCGGAACCAGTCTTTTTTATTTCAAATGTAATGAATGATAAAAATATATCTTTTTGATTTTTTTCTATTATGGAGACATAATTTTGATAATGCATTGTCACTGTAGTTATGCTAGTTTGCCAATCTCTCTAATTGTTTATTGGGTTTTTAAAAACCCGAACCGAGTATTCATTTTCCCGTATCAGTAATACCATCATAAAAATACCATAAGCATTTTATTTCTAGCCAAATTATCCTTCAAAATTAACCGATAGAAAAGATATCACTAATTATGATGGTATTACTGATACGGGAAAATGAATACTCGGTTCGGGTTTTTGAGGGACTTACTGTATATGCAAACACGTTTTCGCACTAAAAAGTTGGATGTCGAGAATTTTCATATAGTATGATAGATTGAAATCCGTGTTTACCTGTATTTTATTAAAAATAATGTTCAAGAATTGAGTTACAATTTGTTATTGAGCTTATGTAATGTAATTCAGTTTGTTGCTCGCCTTTTGGCGTGCTTGATTGAGTGCTTCCTACGCCCACCCTGTAAACTGGGTGCCTGGCCACTTCGTAATGGTTGTAAATATTTGTGTTTTAAGTTTATTGATCTTGCTTATACCTAGAATCGTTGTACTTTCGAAAAGAAAAAAAAGCAAAGAAAAACAATAAGAAGAAAGGTTGTGCATTTAAACGATTAAATATATAATAATTTCACTCAAAAATTTTAGCTTGAACTAAAAAACTCGGTCATTTTTGAAGCAGGGGAAGAGGAATAATTTATTTAGGAGAATATATTAAATATACCCTTAGTGTGTTTATTTATACATATGTTTGGTGTCCGCTGCTTCCGTGTGTCTGTGACGCTCACAAGGACGCTCAATGACCGTATCTGTGATACGAGTTTCACCAGTGCACAAGTACAAGAATATTTTAATGGCGGGTACTGTAGGGATGGATGTATTTGTTTGTCATCCAAATCTGGAAAATTTATTCCAGAGCAATATTGAATCCCGTCATTTTTGGCGGGCCGTGTACACTATGTAGTACTAAATCATCTCCATTTTTCGCGTTGAATTTTCGTATCACACATACCCCCGTAAACCAGTTAAGAGCGACTGAGGCGCTCCGACACTGCAGCGCTAATTCCGTGTATTCATCGAACCGACACGCATGATAAGCTTGGATTTTTCTACATGAACGATTGTCAAAAATGTCAGCTGGATTATATCTGGAGCACTGCATCGCGCGGTGTCATTGAACCACAATTTGCAGCACAAAGAACTCATTTATAAATCTAAAAGAACTATAAACTGTTGCGACATAGCATTGGGCGTAGCTTCCGAAGCTTCAAATCAACTTACTAATTGTTTAGAGGTGCGAATGTATTCCCTATTGTTATTTTGTTCATAAATAACAATAGTCATAAATACCCTTCAAATATATCATAAAATAACATTTCTCAATCGAAATGGATAATGAAATTTATCTGCGAGTGGGCTTGTGCTTCATGTGTGACAAAATTAAATAGAATGAAATTGATTTTTTTAACGATCAAAATTCATGCTAGATGACATACACATTCATTCGTATCTGGAAATATTTAAAGGAGTGGAAATATCCCTAAACTTTGTGCCATGTGAGAGGTTCAACCACGATGTTAGAAGAAGCATGATCCTTTATTTATTCGGTTTAAGAGCATTGATGTGATACCAAGAGCTAAACTTAGCGTGAAGGCTGAAACGCATCACGGTTCCATATTATTGCACAAAGTTAACACTGTCTTTCCTCAACGGAGCTAAATGTTTGCCCATTTAATCACTGCTTGTCGAAATGAAAAATGACAAATGTGCTAGCACTTACCATTAAGGGAGGCTAGTGACTTCTGTAGATAGTATTCAAGCGTGTAATTCTTGACAGCGATCAACGGGCAATACACCGTACGTCCCACAAAAACTCGAACCGAGTATTTATTTTTCCGTGTCACGCAACAAAGGACCCGCATCCGTGCTTTAATGTTGATTATATCAACACCCCTCATTATCATTATTATTATTCCGTATCGGTAATACCCGTAAATATTTCCCGTATCAGCAATAATCAGTAACACCGCATAATTTTGCTTGAAATTAAATGCTAATGGTATTCTTATGATGGTATTACTAATACGGGAAAATAAATACTCGGTTCGGGTTTTTGTGGGACATACCGTATGTTTTGTACGTGCAGCCAACTGTAAAATGTGATCATGAAAACTGTACTCTCGACTTTATTTCAATGCTTCTCCTACTGTCATATTCAAAATATTTTCTGTAACAACTCATACAAATGTAGGTAAAAAATTATTATTATTTTTCATTAAAGACTCTCTTGAACAAAGTTCGGTGTCTGAAGATAACTACGTTAACTGAATAAAGAAAACATGCCCTCAAAAAATCACAGAAAATTGCCTAATTTTCTCTATAACCATATTCAGCTTGTTGAATGGGCCCTAGCTGAGAGTTAAGCAGGCTTTTTTTTTGTTGAAATAAAATGTTTTTTTTATTATGTCAAGGACCACCTTTTTTCGGTTCGCTGCTGTCTTGTTTCTCAGCACCTACTACTTTCTTCTTCAACTATTAGTTTGTTCCATGAACTTCTTTCTAAAATTACTGTTTCCATGCACCTTCTGCATACATTCCGCATTCCCTTATCTCCATACTAAATGGTGCCTTCTTCCTTTTTCTCTTCGATACGCTCTTTTTTTTGTAGCGGTTAGGGAGGCTTAATCTAACGTATAATTTAATCTAGCTTATTGAATGATGATATAAGTGTTGGAGGCAGATAGACACGCACTTTTTTGTGTCACGCTTGACCGGTCTGTTCCAAATTTCTTGATCAAAAATTACAAAAAACGCCGTTACAAAATGACGCACCCACCGTGGAGCACCAAAATGATGTACCATTGAACTGTTTTCATATATCCTTCGGCCACAATAATAATAAAATCTCGTTTTTCTTGAATCATCATTTTAGAGCGTTACTTCTTACGTTATCGTCACTTTCAGACATCTAACGCGATCGTGATAAAACTCTGGTTCATCACAAAAAAATGCCAACTCATGCGTGCGTATAAGCTAATCAGATTACCTTTAACTCTTTTTGTAGCATAAAAAGTAGGATAAAGAGCTTCTAGAAGTTTTGAAGTATTATAAAGGAGGTTGATTAATAATATCCCGGATAGAATCAGATTTTGTGACCTGATCACGAGGTATGCCTTGCTCCTCGGCCTGTAGCAATTGTCATAGCAGGTTTTTTGTACTGTTTTTATCGTATTAAGAGACATGAGCGTTACTACATATTGAGATGGACATTATCATTTCCTAACTGTTGATTTAAAGCCTTCATTTGAAGATTCAATGTCAACTACTCGGTGCTTGTTTAATTGACTCTCCGAGACTCATATCACGATAAGAGAAGAACTGCTCCTGAACCAATCCGTCTTCTAATAACACGACTGGTTTTTAGTGCTTCGGCTTTTCTTCATGAACTCCAAAGTCTTCCGGTGAGTTTGTGCGGGAGATCTCATCTTTTTGTGGGCCGCTGTCTGAGCTACAGAAGTCAGGATTAACAAAACAACTCTTGGAGGGCACTCAAGAAAAACAAGCCAAGATAAACACTTCATTTACGACTCTCACGAGTAACTTGACCGAGCTCTGGGCCCTCCCACCTGGCAGCGACGGACGCTGCTTTTCCTGCTCCTTAAAATCGCCTCTCCCACTCTCTCTCTCTCTTACTCCCTCTCTCACTCTCCCAAGCTCGTCCAAAATCGACCATTATTCACGGGAGCATTGAAGCTTCGACAAATGAGCTATTTTTAAATGTCAATTGTAAAAATAAAGAGTTTCTCCTCTAATGAAACGCTGTTCTTTGGATTTTTTCTGGTTGTTGTTGTTGTTGCTTTAATTCATGTTATTTAGTGATATTTTATTTTGTTTCTTTGATTTTTAAGTCAAGAGAGCTGTTTTATGTACCTGGAAAAAAAGAGTGAGTGAAGATAGTGAAGATTTAATCGATTCACATGTACTTCTACTACTTATAAGAAACAGTGGCAAAAACGCAGTTCTTTGAGAGATAATTTTTTCTTGTTGTTCTAATTTAAGTTAGAAAAGCTGTGTTTTGTGCCCATAAAAAAAAGACCGAAGATAGTGAAAGCTTAACCGACTTACCTCTGACACCTATGCGAAAAATTGGTGAAAATTAGCCGCTTGATTGCTGTTGCATCATCCATGCCGCTTACCGTTCATCCATTCCATGACGATAGAAAAATTGTAAACAAGAGAAATTTATCAATGTCAGGGCACATTCTTGCGTAGTAACCACATTTGATAATAAATCCTCGGAAAGAGTTGGCTTGGACCTCACATTGAGCTAACGAGGCGGTCTGAAGGCGGTTCTCTGTGAGACGAATCTCTTTGAAATGAAGTATCCGCTTCAGTTTTATTGCTTCGACATTACTTCATCAACTCCGATGTCTGCGGGGAGTGTGTGTGAGAGAGATTTTTATTTACCTCACGCCAGTGTCATGTGTCTCGAAGAGCAGTCACTAAATGTAGCTCCAATACGGTTTTCTTTTCTTGAAATGGCAATCACAATTGCACTAATAAAAAATCCGCGTATAAGAGTAAGGTTTTCAGTTTCACTCTCAATCCTTGCATCAGTATTTCCAATTGCATTTAAAACTATATATCTCAACACAAATGCCCAAACAACAACAGCGAAAGTAACACTCACCTATGCCCTCCACATAGTTATTGATTCCAATTCCCATTGGTACGAACGAACATTTAAACTTAAAGCTCGCAGTTCACACACTCACACACGAGACCAATTCTCTCGCAATGGCAACGCGTTCAGCTCACATTCTGTCTTGTAAATTTCAATTTTCATTCACCAGCCCATCTGAGCTCTATGAACTGTGCCGCCCGTTTTCTGGAGGCTCGTGAAGCCAATAAGCAAGGCGCGTGAGAGCCGAATTAGCGCAGTTTTTAGGCAGCGTAACAACGGCCCCGTGATGCCATCTGCATTAATGAGGTGTGCTCGCCCGGCTCGGGCAGCGCTGCAGCCCGCCGTCTTGTCTGGTGTGGGGTGGTGAGGTGGTGATGTGGGTGGTGGGGTGGTGTGGGGTGTGGGTGATGGTGGTCTGGGTGGAGTGGGTGGTGTTGTGGGGTGTGGGTGGTGTTGTGGGGTGTGGTGGTGGTGGTCTGGGTGGTGTGGGTGGTGTGGTGTGGGTGGTGGGGGAAGTGGTGGTGGTGGGGCTGTGGTATTAGTACGGTGGGGTGGTGGTAATGCTTGTGTGGTGGTGTGTCTGTAGGAGGGGTGGGGACAATTGTTTAAAACACAATTTTTGTGTACAAACATACTATGCAAGACGATATACCTACACTAGGTACAATACGGCGTAGAACTGCTATGACACCCACGCAATATCTGCACAAGACTCTCCTCGCTGTAACGCTAAAGCTGCTTAAGTTCTTGGGTGACTTTTTGTACGATTGTTTCGGCGTGAAGTTTCAGGCGAGTGCTACAATCGCAGATTTAAGAAAGAAAAAAAAATGTTTCACGGGGAAACAAGATCTGAATGAACGTGAAATTTTAGCGCAGGTTTCTGCTGCTCTTTGATCCTGGACATAAAATGATATCTGGGGTACGTTAGGTGTATGTGCCTTAATAATGTTTATTTGTTCGAGGTTGAATTTAATCGAAGGTGTGTGCTTATTCATTTGCGCTGAAGTTTTCTCGGGAAAAATTATATTATGAAGAAACCGTGCGCTTTTTGGTGAATTAAGGTGGTTTTACTGTAGACTTTCAGTTGTTAAGCGAAATGAGATGACTAACTACATAAAAACCGAGAAATCAAGTCAACTTTCATAAGGAGTCTAGCAGGCACTGTGGGCTATGTGTTCTACCTTCAGGGGATACAAATATTGTATCTTGGAGAATTTGCGATCTCTGGAGAGAAATGTGAGGTCCCTGGCTAAGATTTAGTTATTGAATTCCTTGTGTTGAAATAAGATAATATTTTTATTTTGACACCGACGATATTTTTGGCGCTTTACTGTCCTGTTTTTCAAAACCCTTGTCTTCATCTGATGTCTTCATCTGATGATATATATATGTCTTCCTTTTTCAACCTTGGTCTTGATTCATATGCTTTTTTCTTAATTTATTGTTTATATGCGCATGAGGTCTAGAGTGTGAGTACATTTGTGCACACATATTACTGAATCCCTCACTGGTAATATTTTTGTACTCACAGTCATCAAAAGCTTTTTCAGTTTTCTCTCCAATAATTTTGAGAGATTTATCGTAACACATTTAAATAGTGTTTTTTTTCGCAGTTTTATTTTCGTTCATTTTCTTCAATTATTTTTGGAAGGTTTATCTTAATACATTTCAACGCTGTCTTTTTGTAGCACTGGGAGATTTATCTTAATATATCACAACACTATTTTTTTGCAGCTGTAGTAATTTCGTCTATTTTCTTCAATTATTTTGAGAGATTTATCATAATATTTTTCAGCTCTGTTTTTTATCCGCAGGAGTATTTTGGGTTACTTTCATCACTTGCAGTTTTTGTGCTGCGGCTCATGTTGAAATTCCTGGAGCGTCCCAGCAGGTCCCAGCAGGTCCGGTGTCTCGGACGACTTCGCAGAAGTTACCGCCGCGATTGCGCGCGTTCTGAGAGCGTCAAAAAGAGCAACTTAAAATTTTTGGTCTTGAAAAGTGCAGTTCAAAATTTTGTTCTAAAAAAAATAACTCAAAATCGTACTCTGTAAAAGAGCAGCTTGAAATTTTTGATCTACAAAAGTGCAGTTCAAAATTTTGTTTAAAAAAACAGCTCAAAATCGTACTCTGTAAAAGTGCAGTTCAAAATTTTGTTCTAAAAATAACAGCTCAAAATCGTACTCTGTAAAAGAGCAGCTCAAAATTGTATTCTAAAAAAGAGCAGGTCAAAATTTCGCTCTGAAAGGAACTATTCTTGTTGTCGTTCATTTCTCTTCTGTCGGTATCGGTATGAAATTCATTTACTTCTGAGCTAATTCTTTATTCCAATAATACAGCCTTCATTTGCTAGGCTAACCATTTGCGGCGCTGTTTACAGAAAACAAAATAAACGAAAACTTTGAG
The DNA here is from genome assembly GCA_030386875.1 of Morinoia aosen. Lineage (NCBI taxonomy): Eukaryota > Metazoa > Arthropoda > Malacostraca > Amphipoda > Talitridae > Morinoia > Morinoia aosen. The sequence continues at coordinate 3,238,399 of CM059571.1, forward strand.
GAAATTTTTTTTTTAAAGTTACATTACAAAACCATTCTCCAGAAAGTGGGGGCATTGTTACGATTTCTTGAATGAACATTGCACTCTGAGAAGTTTTTCGAGAAATAACATAACTTCTAACTCAGCTTAATATTGCAACTTAAGTAGTTCATGATCGGCAGGAGCCAAAGTTTCAGTTTTCTGATAAACGACTGATTTTTGTTTTGTGCTCATGATAGTCAATAGTTTTTTATGTAGTTCAAAAGTTTCTGCGCTGCTATGAGCTTTAACGTGTAACATATGTGCGTCATGATGCAACACCCGCTTTTTGAATACAAAACCTCTATATGGTCATTATACAGCGCTTGTACGGTGATCAGGCACTCCCTGTACATTCATTGGACAGCACTCGTACGTTTTTCTTACAGGCACTAACTCATTCAATCAGAATAGATTGCGTTACCGAAAGAGTAAATGGAATGGGTAAAAAGTTCATTCATTAATTTTATGCGCAATTATCTACAGCAAGTTATTTTTTCACGCAATTATTTTTAGCAAGTAATTTTTTTACGCAATCATTTTAAGCAAGTATAACGCAATTGTTTTCTGCAAGTTTCTCAACCCATTTAGCATCAATACGAAGCCTTCGTCACTTTGAGCACGCCTGGAGATTTAAAAAGATGCCCAAACTCTCAAAACTCAAATTTTCATTAAATCTCAGCGTTTGTTTCTACACGCACGCAACCCGTAGAGCTCACACGGCGGTGGAAGAAACAAGGTAGGGTCAAAACAGTCTTTTTACGTCGCCGTGTGACAATGCTGACGTCACCGCAACGAACCAATAGCAGCGCTCATATTGCATCTCTTATTGCATCACACAACTTCTGTACCCAAGGTCATACATCACACAACTTCTGTACCCAAGGTCACACATCACAAAACTTCTGTACCCAAGGTCACACATCACACAACTTCTGTACCCAAGGTCACACATCACACAACTTCTGTACCCAAGGTCACACATCACACAACTTCTGTACCCAAGGTCACACATCACACAACTTCTGTACCCAAGGTCACACATCACACAACTTCTGTACCCAAGGTCACACATCACACAGCTTCTGTACCCAAGGTCATACATCACACAACTTCTGTACCCAAGGTCATACATCACACAACTTCTGTACCCAAGGTCGCACATCACACAACTTCTGTACCCAAGGTCATACATCACGCAACTTCTGTACCCAAGGTCATACATCACACAACTTCTGTACCCAAGGTCGCACATCACACAACTTCTGTACCCAAGGTCACACATCACACAACTTCTGTACCCAAGGTCATACATCACACAACTTCTGTACCCAAGGTCATACATCACACAACTTCTGTACCCAAGGTCACACATCACACAACTGCTGTACTCAAGGTCACACATCACACAACTTCTGTACCCAAGGTTACACATCACACAACTTCTGTACCCAAGGTCACACATCACACAACTTCTGTACCCAAGGTCACACATCACACAACTTCTGAACTCAAGGTCACACATCACATAACCACTTCTCACGACACGCATCACACAACCTCAAAACTCAAAACCATACATCACAACCTTCCTCACGACGCACATATCCAGCGACTCGCCACCCGCACCTCCCAACCAACGAGTGTTCAGAACACCCGGCCGAAGAAGACGTTCCTCTTCTCCCGCGAAGACCTTCCTCTTCTCCCACGAAGACCTTCCTCTTCTCCCACGAAGACCTTCCTCTTCTCCCACGAAAACCTTCCTCTTCTCCCACGAAGACCTTCCTCTTCTCCCGCGAAGACCTTCCTCTTCTCCCACGAAGACCTTCCTCTTCTCCCGCGAAGACCTTCCTCTTCTCCCACGAAGACGTTCCTCTTCTCCCACGAAGACGTTGCTCTTCTCCCACGAAGATGTTCCTCTTCTCCCACGAAGACGTTCCTCTTCTCCTTGCTCCGAGGTCCATCAAAGGCCGAGCCCACTCGGCAACGCGAGCGCTGCCTGCCTCAGTTAGCGGAGCTGGGCGAGCGTGTGAACCTAGAGCATCCAGATGGCAATTAGGCTTGTGACCTCCCGCATATTGCCTTAACAAATTAAATGGCAGAGATTCGAGGGTAGTGATGCAACGGTGGTGGGAGCAGCAGTTGAATGGCAGTGATGCAACAGTGGTGGGAGCAACAGTTGAATGGCAGTGATGCAACAGTGGTGGGAGCAGCAGTTGAATGGCAGTGATGCAACAGTGGTGGGAGCAACAGTTGAATGGCAGTGATGCAACAGTAGTGGAAGCAACAGTTTAATGGCAGTGATGCAACATGGGGGGGAGCAACAGATGAATGGCAGTGATGCAACGGTGGTGGCAGCAACAGATGAATGGCAGTGATGCAACAGCAGTGGGAGCAACAGTTGAATGGCAGTGCTGCAACAGTAGTGAGAGCAACAGTTGAATGGCTGTGATGCAACAGCAGTGGGAGCAACAGTTGAATGGCAGTGATGCAACAGCAGTGAGAGCAACAGCCGAATGGCAGTGATGCAACAGCAGTGGGAGCAACAGTTGAATGGCAGTGATGCAACAGCAGTGGGAGCAACAGTTGAATGGCAGTGATGCAACAACAGTGAGAGCAACAGTTGAATAGCAGTGATGCAACAGCAGTGGGAGCAACAGTTGAATGGCAGTGATGCAACAGTAGTGGGAGCAACAGTTGAATGGCAGTGATGCAACAGCAGTGAGAGCATTAGTTGAATGGCAGTGATGCAACAGCAGTTGGAGCAACAGTTGAATGGCAGTGATGCAACAGCAGTGGGAGCAACAGTTGAATGGCAGTGATGCAACAGCAATGGGAGCAACAGTTGAATGGCAGTGATGCAACAGTAGTGGGAGCAACAGTTGAATGGCAGTGATGCAACAGCAGTGGGAATGGCAGTGATGCAACAGCAGTGGGAGCAACAGTTGAATGGCAGTGATGCAACAGTAGTGGGAGCAACAGTTGAATGGCAGTGATGCAACAGCAGTGAGAGCATTAGTTGAATGGCAGTGATGCAACAGCAGTTGGAGCAACAGTTGAATGGCAGTGATGCAACAGCAGTGGGAGCAACAGCCGAATGGCAGTGATGCAACAGCAGTGGGAGCAACAGTTGAATGGCAGTGATGCAACAGCAGTGGGAGCAACAGTTGAATGGCAGTGATGCAACAGCAGTTGGAGCAACAGTTGAATGGCAGTGATGCAACAGCAGTGGGAGCAACAGTTGAATGGCAGTGATGAAACAGCAGTGAGAGCATTAGTTGAATGGCAGTGATGCAACAGCAGTTGGAGCAACAGTTGAATAGCAGTGACGCAACAGTAGTGGGAGCAACAGTTGAATGGCAGTGATGAAACAGGGAGCAACAGCTGAAATGGCAACAATGGAACAATTGAGAGCGCGACATTTAAATGGCATAGTTAATAAAATTGGCATTCTATTTCCTAAATACTCTACTACGCTCTTAGGAATATCAGTATATAAAGCGCGTGCTAAAAAACTCAAAGTCTGAATTTTTTATTTACCATGCCGAACAGCCAATAGTGAAAAGCGTACGGTATTTCGCGGCATTCAATCAACACACTTGGAACAACCTAGCATTGTGAACGATGGTTGATGCCATACATTGTACTTGTACTTGCAATCGCCTGACAACCGTGTATGGGTTTGGTATCGTACACAGAAATTTTGCATTCGAATCAACCGACAGTTGAGTACGGTATAGGTATAACACAGTTACAAAGTGCTACTCGACTATTTTGTAGCGTGTTTGGAGTTTTTTATCCATTGTATTTCGTGCCACACGGACTGTTGAACCTGACAATAGACACGGAATACTGTACTAATAATCACCTGACAACTGTGTTTGGGGTTAGGCATCATACTCAAGAATATTGCACTCGAAACCAACTGACACTTGAGTACGGTGTTAAGTTTAATACATATAAAACACAGTTACATAGTGCCACACGGCTATTGTGTAACGTGTTCGTGTCTTTTATCTATTGTATTTCGTACCCCGCGCCTGTTGTGATTGATGCTACCCACCATTATGTTGGTGCTACAGAGTTGCTGCACTTTGCACTCCAGCACGGAACTATAGTGCAGGATTTCACCCGAGCCTCACGGGAATATCCGTAGATTTTTGAGTGTCGAGGCCTCGTTCATCTTATGGAAATCCGGTCGGCTGAGCCGCGTTCATTCCAAGTCCGTTCTTGACTGATTCCCGGCAATGCAGGGCGACAATTCCAATTCCCAGATCAGGGGAAATCAGCACCAGGAATGAAGGAAAAATCAATGAGCGTTGGACAAATCAGTCATGTAAATGAGAAGAGGAAGGCTTGCGGTTTCGCGTCAAATTTAGGAGGGACGAACGAAATGTGGGACGCTTCTCAGTGTGTGTGTGGTGTTGGTGGTCAGGTGGGTGTGGGATACTTTATGAGCGAATTATAGTCATTAATAATATAATGTGGTCAGCACAAAGCGAGTATGTATGTGGTAGCCTACACAAGTATTCGTGATAAGAAAATTATCACCCATGCCGTGAGAATGTAGTACTTGTTGTGAAAAGCTCATTATATACACATCAACTTTCATGTGAGCATCTAAAAGAATACATTGAGCTAGAATATGACGCTATCTTTTTTTCATTTTGGAATTTACGCACCAAAACCCGGGACTTTTTTAATGTCGAATGCAACTTGAAGCAAAAAATTCGAAGCAGCCGTCGCAGTTCAAATCGTTCTGACGCCTTCGCAAGATAGGCATTGATGTTTTTTGTCATATTAATTTTTTTGTCACATTTTCGAGACCGCCAATTGCGTGGGGACTCAAATTCTGTCTCCAGATATAAAAATAAAATATTGTAACGCTCAGCATACCGTTCATTTATTCTGGGCATTGTTATTTAAATTTACTGAACACTTGTGTAAGAGCGAGTCAGTAAACACTTGTGTAAGAGCGAGTCAGTAAACACTTGTGTAAGAGCGAGTCAGTAAACACTTGTGTAAGAGCGAGTCAGTAAACACTTGTGTGAGAGCGAGTCAGTAAACACTTGTGTACAGAGCGAGTCAGTAAACACTTGTGTGCAGAGCGAGTCAGTAAACACTTGTGTGCATAGCAAGTCAGTAAACACTTGTGTGAGAGCGAGTCAGTAAACACTTGTGTGAGAGCGAGTCAGTAAACACTTGTGTGAGAGCGAGTCAGTAAACACTTGTGTGAGAGCGAGTCAGTAAACACTTGTGTAAGAGCGAGTCAGTAAACACTTGTGTAAGAGCGAGTCAGTAAACACTTGTGTGAGAGCGAGTCAGTAAACACTTGTGTGAGAGCGAGTCAGTAAACACTTGTGTACAGAGCGAGTCAGTAAACACTTGTGTGCAGAGCGAGTCAGTAAACACTTGTGTGCAGAGCGAGTCAGTAAACACTTGTGTACAGAGCGAGTCAGTAAACACTTGTGTGCAGAGCGAGTCAGTAAACACTTGTGTGCAGAGCGAGTCAGTAAACACTTGTGTACAGAGCGAGTCAGTAAACACTTGTGTGCAGAGCGAGTCAGTAAACACTTGTGTGCAGAGCGAGTCAGTAAACACTTGTGTGCAGAGCGAGTCAGTAAACACTTGTGTGCAGAGCGAGTCAGTAAACACTTGTGTACAGAGCGAGTCAGTAAACACTTGTGTGCAGAGCGAGTCAGTAAACACTTGTGTGCAGAGCGAGTCAGTAAACACTTGTGTGCAAAGCGAGTCAGTAAACATTTGTGTACAGAGCGAGTCAGTAAACACTTGTGTGCAGAGCGAGTCAGTAAACACTCGTGTGCAGAGCGAGTCAGTAAACACTTGTGTACAGAGCGAGTCAGTAAACACTTGTGTGCAGAGCGAGTCAGTAAACACTTGTGTGCAGAGCGAGTCAGTAAACACTTGTGTGCAGAGCGAGTCAGTAAACACTTGTGTGCAGAGCGAGTCAGTAAACACTTGTGTGCAGAGCGAGTCAGTAAACACTTGTGTGCAGAGCGAGTCAGTAAACACTTGTGTGCAAAGCGAGTCAGTAAACACTTGTGTACAGAGCGAGTCAGTAAACACTTGTGTGCAGAGCGAGTCAGTAAACACTTGTGTGCAGAGCGAGTCAGTAAACACTTGTGTGCAAAGCGAGTCAGTAAACACTTGTGTGCAGAGCGAGTCAGTAAACACTTGTGTGAGAGCGAGTCAGTAAACACTTGTGTGCAGAGCGAGTCAGTAAACACTCGTGTGCAAAGCGAGTCAGTAAACACTTGTGTGCAGAGCGAGTCAGTAAACACTCGTGTGCAGAGCGAGTCAGTAAACACTTGTGTACAGAGCGAGTCAGTAAACACTTGTGTGCAGAGCGAGTCAGTAAACACTTGTGTGCAGAGCGAGTCAGTAAACACTTGTGTGCAGAGCGAGTCAGTAAACACTTGTGTGCAGAGCGAGTCAGTAAACACTTGTGTGCAGAGCGAGTCAGTAAACACTCGTGTACAGAGCGAGTCAGTAAACACTTGTGTGCAGAGCGAGTCAGTAAACACTTGTGTGCAGAGCGAGTCAGTAAACACTCGTGTGCAAAGCGAGTCAGTAAACAATTGTGTGCAGAGCGAGTCAGTAAACACTTGTGTGCAGAGCGAGTCAGTAAACACTTGTGTGCAGAGCGAGTCTGTAAACACTTGTGTGCAGAGCGAGTCAGTAAACACTTGTGTGCAGAGCGAGTCAGTAAACACTTGTGTGCAGAGCGAGTCTGTAAACACTTGTGTGCAGAGCGAGTCAAAGACGGGTTAGAAAAGCTCGGCCAGGAGAAGGGCTGAAGAGAAGCAGCAAGTTTTTGCATTGGAGCTATCGCGATCAGGCAAAGGCTGCACTGTAGGAAAGATTTATTGTCCATTGATAGCGAACAAGAGATCTTTTTTGACCCATCGGAAAGAGGTGGAAAACCAGTTTCTCAAAATTAAACGCGTCTGTTGTTGGCGGAGTCATCTTTTACCCGTCGTGTCGGGTAGTCAATGGAGATGCCTTTTCGATTACAAATTTAAACAGAACTATCGTCCTCCTAAGTTTGATTTACATTAACCGTTTTGGTAGTTCATTGTCTTAAATACAAGTGGCTTCTTCTCATTCAGATACCTTAATGTACTTTATATCACAAAACAAAGACAAAAATCGCAACGCTTAAAATATAATATTGAAAAAATCCGAATTAAAAAAAAACGAATTTTCAGGTATTGGGAGTTGATCTACTCTAGATTACAAAACAAACACAAAAATCGCAATGCTTAAAATGTAATTTTTTCTAGAAAAAATAAAATTTTCGGCTTTTGGGAGTTAATTTACCTTAGATTACCAAACCAACACAAAAATCGCAATGCTTGATATATAATTTTTTTTCAAAAAATCTCTTTTTCAGGTATTGGGAACTTGGCTCGTTACAGGAACTTATAGCCTCGTATTCTCTTAACCTTCGGTACATTTGTTTTTACATTTTTTGGAATGGAAGGGCAGAGTCGGAGGTGTTTGTATAGATAGTTGCAATGGTTGGCTGTTGTTTACAGAGATAAGGCAGCGCGCGCTGCATGCTAAGCGCATCGTGCCTCTAGCACTCGCGCCAGATGCGCGCTTCGGACAAATGCTGACTTCGAGTAAGTCGAGTTTTTTGTTTCTTTAAACTGGTGATGGTGTCGTGGTGTTGTTGGTACTGCTTAGGTACTGCTTGTGTTGGTGGTACTGCTTAGGTACTGCTTGTGTTGGTGGTACTGTGGTGTAGTGTTATTTATGTTGCTGGTACTGTGGTCCCTTGCTTTTTTACCATGAGTGATTTGGAGTTAATTTTTTGGTGGTCAAAGTACCTTTTTTTCTGACGTTTTATAAGCATTGAAACATTCTATTTATTTGTTCGTTGCTTTCTAAAACACCGATGTATTTTCTTTTCCTCTTATACGCTATATATTTACAGCAAAATTGTTATGCTCCCTGCGGTCATCACCCAAGCCTGAAGAATAATTAAGGCCGTTCGCTTGGTGGACGAATAAGCTTAAGCGTATCTCTTATTGTATCTCAAGGAAAATTAACCACTCACGTATCTTTTATTCTATGACGAGGAAAATTAACCAAATACGTATCTCTTATTCTATTACAGTAAAAATCCACCACACACGTACCTTTTATTCTATTATACGAAAAATTAACCAGATACGTATCTCTTATTCTATTACAGGAAAAATTAACCATGATCGCATCTCCTATTCTATCTCAAGGAAAACTAACGACATTGGGTTCTCAGCATCTCCTCACAAACGCCGGTACTTCTGACCAATAATGTTGAAAGACTCGGGACTTTTATGCGAGCAGGATGGGTGCAATCATCTCACACCGGAGCTCGAAAGCTTCGTCAGGGTGAACAGCTCGGGGCTCTGATCCGTCCCTTGCGCTCCGTAAAATTTCATGACTTTGTAGCGCTTGTAATCGTCATGTGAGGAATTTTCAGGGAATTAAATTGAGTTTTATGCCTTCTATTGGCTCTTTAAGAGGGCCAATTGGAAGTGTTTTGTTGCGCTGTTGGTAAAAATGGGGCTGGATTACGAGGAGGTTTACTTTGCGATGCAACAGCCCACTGGATGTGAGTTTTGAGCCTCTGGCATGGAGAAGAGGTATGTATTTAACGAATAATAACTCGATAGTCAGCCATTGGCATGGAGAAGAGGTATATATTTATCGAATAATAACTCGATAGTCAGCCATTGGCATGGAGAAGAGGTATATATTTATCGAATAATAACTCGATAGTCAGCCACTGACATGGAGATGAAATACAAATTTAACCAATAATAACTGGATGGTGTTCAGTTGTTCTGAGCCAAACGGAGGTTTAAATACTGCGCTTGTAACCTATGACGCTCTTCATTTTTTTTTTGAGATCTGGAAACTCCCTGAGATGAAAAAATCTCATCTGATGGTCGTTCAACTTTCGTGAAATTACAAAACTTTGAGTTAAAAAATATTGATAATTTACTGAATTAAATGCTGAATTTATTGTCTCAAATGTTGAATGCCCTCGTTGAACTTATAAGCTGGGAGCACCGTGAGGATGTTAATTTAAAAACGAAAAATTTTATGTTATAATGAGAAAATGGGCTTCTTTGCGATTATTTACGATACTTTGAGCACAAAAGTTTAGAACAAGCGAGTGAAAAATATGTTTTCGAATATTATGCCTGTATTTCAAGGTAAAACCTAGCCAGAGCATGATGTAAAACAATGCTAGAGCCTCTTCATGCCTCACTAAAGAGCGCTAAGGCCTCTTCATGCCTCACTAAAGAGCGCTAGAGCCTCTTCATGCCTCACAACAGAGCGCTAGAGCCTCTTCATGCCTCACAAAAGAGCGCTAGAGCCTCTTCATGCCTCACTAAAGAGCGCTAGAGCCTCTTCATGCCTCACAACAGTGCGCTAGGGCCTCTTCATGCCTCACAAAGAGCGCTAAGGCCTCTTCATGCCTCACAAAAGAAAGCAATGGCCTTTTCATGCCTCAGAAAAGAGCGCTAGGGCCTCTTCATGCCTCACAAAAGAAAGCAATGGCCTTTTCATGCCTCAGAAAAGAGCGCTAGAGCCTCTTCATGCCTCACAAAGAGCGCTAAGGCCTCTTCATGCCTCACAAAAGAAAGCAATGGCCTTTTCATGCCTCATAAATGAGCGCTATAACCTCTTCATTCCTACCCATGCATTTGAAAGATAATTGAAGTAAAAATTTTTAGAAGACCTTGAGTCATTATTTTGAAGCCTGAATCTTTTGGAAAGCCAAAAGTAAAGTTGCAGACTCAACTATAGGCAACAGAAATTTGAAGCAATACCGTAAAAAATGCATGCGGTGTTTGTTTACGATGTAATTTCTGATGCTGAAATGTGCCAAGGTTTTATTTGCTTAGTTACGGCAAAAATGTTCATACGGGCTTCAGTGATATCGATATCATTTTTTTTTAATTTTTATCACTTCAATTCGAAACAGTATTTTTAATTACTTTTTTTTAAAACTGAGTTGGTTGTTGAAAGCTTCCTCGTTTGTTGAGTTTGCAGAGCGTAGGTTTGAACGTAAAAGTTAAATGCTGTAATTGTATTAATGTTGTTTAGGACTGAATTTTAGGGCTAGTTATATTTGTGTACTGCTGGCTCCTTAAGTTGTGCTGCAGGACTGGTACATAACAGTTAAAGCTGGAGCTAAGCTTTGATAGATTTGTGTTGTTCAGTCATTTGCATAACTGAATGTTGTCGCCATATATTCACTCTATGAATCATTACAATGACAATTTTTGAGGGTTGCTTTGTTAGTTTAACGGTATTTCTCTGCTTTTAAGGGATGAAATACATTTACCAATTCGCAAATTTTATATTTCGTCGATTCCATCTTCTTAAAAGTTACATGGTAATTTTTCGCATAAATATTTCCAGGAATAAATAAAATATTTAGGGCCTTCACGATGATTTCTTGGAATCAAGCATACCCAAGTTAATTAAGCAGATTGGACTAATTTGTTTCTTGTAAACTTGAAATGTTTCCGAGGTCCAAAATAATCAGAAAATTGCCGACTGTTCAATATGTGCAGAGTACAGCATGTCATGTAGGGGACTTACCGATACACATCTTCAGTTGCACATCTCTAAACGTGTTTTCTGAAGCTGATTGATTCAAGTATTGGGAGAACAACATCCACTAGTTGCACATCTTCACGCATTAGTTGCACATCTTCACGCATTAGTTGCACATCTTCACGCATAAGTTACACATCTTCACGCATTAGTTACACATCTTCACGCATTAGTTACACATCTTCACGCATTAGTTGCACATCTTCACGCATTAGTTGCACATCTTCACGCATTAGTTACACATCTTCACGCATTAGTTGCACATCTTCACGCATTAGTTGCACATCTTCACGCATTAGTTACACATCTTCACGCATTAGTTACACATCTTCACGCATTAGTTGCACATCTTCACGCATTAGTTGCACATCTTCACGCATTAGTTACACATCTTCACGCATTATTTACACATCTTCACGCATTAGTTGCACATCTTCACGCATTAGTTGCATATCTTCACGCATTAGTTGCACATCTTCACGCATTAGTTGCACATCTTCATGTACTAGTTACACATCTTTACGCACTAGTTGCACATCTTTACTCATTAGTTGCACATTTTAAAACGTGTATTCCAAAACTGACTAATTCAAATATGAGAAGAACTGCGTCCATTAAGCTTCAGTGGACCCCCATTTACTGTCCGCCTCTTCTGGCCCTCGAGTCTGCTTGCTGGCAGTCTTAACTTATGAAAAGGTCAGGCCTGGACACGGTGAAGGTTATCAAAATGCTAGACAGTCTCCTTACAAAGGGAAGGAAGGCCTTCTTCTCTGCTTTGGAAGTCTTCCTCTTGCTAAAGGTTAGGCTCTTTTTCAGCTCGGACCTTGCAGTTAGGCTTTTTCAGTTTGCAGTTACTCGTAGGAAAACTACTGCAAAAAATACATGTGGTACAGTTGAGACGGGAAAGCTTATGAAGCGGGAAAAAATATTAGCGTGGGATGGAAGGAAATATTTTATAGTGATGAAAATTATAAATATTGATTTGATTGTAGGATAAATGCAGGATAACTTGGTGAACCTGAAATTTTTTGTTCAAAAGACAATTGGAAGTCCATTCTTGTTAATTCCTGAGAGCTTCTATTCGAGGGCACTCAAAAAACATAATTACTGTTGCTTGAAAAATCACGATTTCACATTTTTAGATATTAAAACATTAGCAGCATCCTCAATTTCCGCGAAAATCCCACGTTGTTGAGATAGATCTTTAATTTTTTACTATTTTCACTCTTAAATCCTTGACATAAAGAAAATACTTCCAAAGTTACTACTCAGGCTTTTTGTAAGCGTTTGAGTCACTCAATGCGTTTTTATTCTTCTGCATTCTTCATCAGCTACAGCACAAGCCTCAGCTACAGCACAACTGCAAGAAATGATACGTCATTGTGAGCGTTCCAACGCCGAGCAAGTTAAAATCCCTCAACCAACCATGGCCGATGTTTAATTTTGCTGAACTCCTGCGCTAACTCAAACAGAACTTATCGTGAAGTTAAAGATAGTTCCGAGTAATCCTGGTGCTCGCTCCTTCAATTATTGCACCTTCTCGTAAAAACACTGCAGGTTAATTGACGAAAGTGTGGCCAGTTAAAAAGTTACGCGAGCGACCGCTTACTGAATGCCAATTTTTCGTTGTTCTGTTTAAATCTTCTTAATTATAGCCCACAGTTATGATGCTAAGACAGGTGTGATGATGCTGAGTTGACAGTTATGATGATGCTAAATTGAGAGAAATAAAGATGCTAAGACAGCTATGATGTTGCTGAGTTTACAGTTATGATGATTGTATGTTCATAGTTTTGATGATGCCGAGATATATCTAGAATTATAAGTTTTTTACAGTATTTTCTTCAGAGAATGTAATATTTGAAGCAAATTACCTTAGCAGTACGTTACGTTGAAGTGTTGAAGTTCCTCGTTTATATCGCGCAGAAATTCGTGTCAGAAATAAATACTCAAGTTGGGGAACATTTATAATGGAGTGGGGCTGTCGTTCAAGAAAATCGGGTCAAAGGATCGGACTTTGAATCCTTCTGTCCCATTTTCTGAGGCGTAAACAGAGTTGAAAAAAAAAATGAAACAAAGTCTACGGACAATGAAACTATTATTTAACTTACTTTTGACGATGTTCTTGAGGGCATCACCAGATCATACAGAAATAACCTCTTATTGATTTTAACGAAATAGTAAATATTTCCATGTTGTTTCATACAAAGTACAGTGTCCATAGCATAAATTGAAATTAAAATTGATTGATATATATTATTGATCAATGTTGGATTATATCAACAACAGATCACTTCCATTCGTAAAATTACAAGCTAGTAAAATTCCTCATTATGCGACCCGAAAGAAAAATTTGCCATATTTCAGGCGATTAATTTGTTACATGGATAATGAATGGATTCCAACCACGTACGAATTGGATACAAGTCCCTGATAACCGGCCCTGAAAATTTTTATTCTGTTTTAAAAGAATCTTTGTCTCCCGTATTAGAAGAATTTTTTTTCTGACGTATTAAGGTTTAGAAGAAACCTTTTCTCACTTATTACAAGAAACTGATGCAGGGAAATTATTGAGACACAATGCCCTACTTCCTGACATAATATTTTTGCGTCAGTAAATTTTATTTCCAATTTTTTTTTCAATTTCAAACTTATTTCCCAATAAAACGAGTTTAAGGGGTAAAAGAGGAACTTCTACTACTGAGGATGCGCGATGACGCAAAAGAAAAGGTTTGAAGTTCTCCTAGATGCAGTCCGTCCCAAGAAGTTCTGCGTCAGTACTTGGATTTTGAAAACGTTGTCGTGAGGAAACAGACAGCACTTAATACGTGAATCTTTTTCTTTTTAATTTTTCTGCATGGCTTTTTGCGTTGGCAAACTGAGGGGATCATAATGATAATAATAATTAATACATTGATATTAATAACAGCATTATTGATTATAAATGCATTGATAATAATAATAATAATAATTACATTGATGATAATAAAGGCATCGATAATAAAGGCATTGATAATAAAGGCACTGATGATAATAAAGGCATCGACAATAAAGGCATTCATGATAAAAACGTCTTTGATTATAATGAGGGCATTTATTATAATAATTGCATTGAAGATATAAAGACATCGATAATATAGGCATTGATGATAATAAAGGCATTGATTATAACTAAGGTATCGATTATAGTAATTGCATTCTTAATAATATAAGCACTGATAATAATAATGGCAATGATAATAAAGGCAACGGAATGCCTTAATGAAAAAATAATTGTTGCACTTCCTAGCGAGGTACCTCACCGTTTGAAGGGAGAGGTGTTGTATAAAAATCTGTGTTTTAATTATTTATAAACTTTGGCGTTAATTTATGTACTTACTTATATGTCTGATCATTTCTGAAATAAAGCAAGAAATGTTTGATTTCAGAGTTGCGCGCCGAATAAAAAACTCATCTGCTCTGAAACATGTCCCGGATTTACTTTTTCCGAATCCATTATTTCTCTGTTGTATATTTGAATGTGTGTAATTTATTTATCTTCGATGTTGTAGCAATAGTTTTATTTACACGCAGCATCTTTTCGACGGTGACTCTCACACGGTGAGGGCATCACCTGAGGGCATCGTGAGGGTATCACTTGATCATACAGATTTAACCTCTTATTGATTTTAACGAAAAATGAATGCAATAAACTTAGTTTTCATTAAAGGCTAAATACGTAACTTAACATTTCATTTTACAGCGTGTAAGCGACTTTAGAGCAAAAACATACTGTACATATACCAGCAATTATTTTAAAACAAACTATTTCTAACCGAACGACTACATTAAAACCAAATATTTGAGATCGAGCAGCTGTGTTAGAACACACTGTCCAAGAAAATAACATCTTAAAACATACGATTTATATTAGTGTGACTATATTAGAGAATGATATAAATATAATTCTTATATATGACGGTCATGATGACAGTTATATAAATGCATATGCATAAATATAATATGTATATGTAAATATATATCTTTATATATATATATGTGTATAAATAAATATATATATATATATATATATATATATATATATAAATGCATATATATGTATATATATATACGTGATGTATAGGTGAGCCGAAAGAAGAAGTTTAAATATATAAATGAAAAATGCAGGCATATATATATATATATATATATATATATATACAGGCTTGATTATTATATACTGTATAAGCCTGCTTAAGCAACTATATCGAGAAATTCAAATTTGAGCACACCAGGAGCAGAACCGGTAATCCCATTTTACCTCCAACTCGGCACGTGGAGCTCTCCCTAATTAGCGAGACAAATGAGAGGAATCAAAATTAGAACTCCTCCGTGACTGCCGTAGAAAAACAGGTTTTATAATTGCAAAAACGTTCATATTTGATGACGTTTAAAATTCAATAAGAATTTCAAGAGATGAAAATCCCACGGTATTTTAATAATTTCTAAAATTGTTCGATATTTTCTTCAAGTGAACTTTTTTCTACATTTTCTTTTCTCTATATCTTCGATTTTCTACATTTTCTTTTTCATATATTTTCTTTATTTCATATTTTCTTCAAGTTCAGATTCAGGAAATTTGTCCTATTTCATTTTTTTAACTTTTAATGTGAAATTTTTTAGTACAAGTACTCGGGAAGTTGAGGTCTGTACGATGACCTAAAAAGTTCATAGCACGGAAGAATGCTCAGTTCTAGGTTATATTGTGAACACTTTTGTTGGTATTTAATAAGTTCTGTGCTTATATATAATTCAAATTTGACACAAAGTCATTAGGAAATTTGACACTCAACCTATTTTCTTCGGAAAATCGTACGGATACGATAAGCCAAAAAATATTGAATGACTCTCGAAAATAAATAAATTGATAAATAAATCCTTCATTAAATTTCACGCGCCGATTTAAGCATAAATATTTGAACATAACATAAAAAATGAAATGACAGCTAGAATTCTATTCGGAATTTATTGAGTGTCATCCAACAGTTCTTTAAGGTGAGGAAAAGGCATGCAATATATGATGTAGATTAAAAACGTTCCATACGGCAAAACATAATTTTACAACGTTAGCAGTATTTAAATGAAAATAAAAGTCGCATTCCCCTCATGACAGTACAGTTTCTTTATAATTATAATCCCACTAATGTACAGTTTCTTTTTAAAAATGACAGCATTCGTAACTCTGCAAATTTCCACGGTCAACTTCACCGACAGTCCCCTTAAAGCGAGTCCCGTATAAAGCACAATTTCGTTCCCGAAGCCAGTTAATTTTTTCCGTTCAGTCGATGAAGAAAGAATGTGCTCTCAATATTCAAGTTGCATGTAAGATAAATTCGCGTAAGACCAGAACAGCTAAAGAACACAACTTATTGTTAAGGCGTCCCCCTCGAGTTTTCTTTGGAAACATCGGAGTTCTGGCTGCGCGTTGCCTCCTTTTCTATTCCGTTCACACGTTGCGATTTTTCTTCTCGAAACTCGCCTAATTCAGAGAATTTTGCCGGCACAATTGCCCTTTGCATTCCTCTTTTTAATGACGGATGGCAGAGCTGCATTCAAGCCAGTGTGAATTGCGTGGCGGTGGCAACGCGGTGGGGGGGGGGGGGGGGGGGGTGGTGGCAACGCGGGCGGGTGGTGTCAACACGGGCGGGTGGTGGCAACATGGGCGGGCGGTGGCACACACGCGGGTGATGGCAACACGGGTCGGCGGTGGCAACACGGACGCGTAGTGATGAGATATGGCAACGCAGACAGCACAACTCAGTGTACTTTTAAACATACTTTTGGGATGACTTTCGTACGTAAAAATAACACTGTAAAACAAAACAAAAA
The DNA here is from genome assembly GCA_030386875.1 of Morinoia aosen. Taxonomy (NCBI): domain Eukaryota; kingdom Metazoa; phylum Arthropoda; class Malacostraca; order Amphipoda; family Talitridae; genus Morinoia; species Morinoia aosen. Next base: position 3,254,929 of record CM059571.1, read on the forward strand.
AAATTTGCGATAAATCTTCCAGAAACGAATTGTGTTTTTTTTAATCTATTGCGCGATGGCATTCTGAAAGTCAATACTCTTTTTAGTTAATTCTCATGTAAAGAATTTTTTCCGAGTATGTGGAACGAAATACTTCGACTCGAGCTGTGCCACCCAGTAGATATGTTCATTTGTTTTCCCTATATCGTAATTCCTTTTGTTAAACTACGCAATGAATTTAATTTTTTTTTCTGTATTCGGAATTCAAAGAAGAGATCTGAAGCGGTCTTTTTTCGGCAAGTTGGCAAGCGTTTTAAAAATGCATTTCAAATAAATATATATTAAGAACTTTTGCCAGTAAGAAGAAAAATTGTCAAGAAGCACCGATAAAGCTTGCAGAAATTTTCAACGCGAAGTATTATTATTCAATTTTTGTACTTGCATAATTAGAATTTTTCTTGAGCTTCTATTTATATTTGATCTTTTTATTTCGTTCTACAGCTGACTTGCGTGGTGGCTGCTGGTCTGTAAATTTATGCTATTATTTGATAGTTGTTTACATTTATAGTCATAAATTCCTTATATCACTTCGGTGTTTGCAATTTACGGTTTTCCTCAGCGCATATTTCGTTCAAATATTTTCTTTGATACAGTGCATACTTTATTTGAATGTTGTCTTCGATAAAATTGTTACTCTCTAAGACGATATTTATATAAATATGGACTTAAGAGGCTCCGTTTTTTCCTTTCGGAAGAAAGTATCCAACTTCACCAGCAACCAAATAGAAGTTTTGTGTGTGTGTGTGTGTGTTAGAACAGAGTCATTTTTATTGATGCAAGGTCGAAGTATTGCATTGGCCCACGTTCTTTTGTTTTTCATGAAGGCTGAAGTTTGGATCAGTGAAAGTTCTTCTCTATTTATTAGAGGCTGCATCATATGTTAACAAAGAATTGTCGTTAAATATTGATCTGCAGCGGTTTTTAAAATTTAAGTGATCATTCAAATCAAAAATATGCAGTAATATGGTCAAAATATGCAGTAAAGAAAGTAGAAGAATTGATTCGTAAACACTTATTGAATACAGCTTTGTTTAATTTCGTCAACTTCCTCTATAATACATTTGTACATAATTTAAATATTCATTTCATTTCAAGGAGTGTTTAAATGTTCCTCTCTTGAGCAATTAAACAAAACTGTTTTCAATCTCTGTATTCACAAATTAGACAAAGACTCGAAAGCAAGCAAAATTTCTTCGGATTGCCTCCTATTCTAAACGCGCATCTCCTCTGACAAAAATTACACGCAACAAATCCAAACTCCCATCATTGCCTCATATTACACGAGCTTTATTTCAACTCTCAAAACAACTCACACTTCTTTGTCTTTCGTTAAGACTTTCGTTCGTCAGCAGCGGACTCCTAATTTAGGTTCATTTCGCGCTTGATGTTTCGTTTGGGTCCTGCGGCCTTTTCAAATTCGGCTCACAAAGCACCCCACGCAAGCAACGACCTCCACCCATCATAGAGGGAGTGTCAACCCTCAGTTGCTTTTCATGAGAGCCGGCGAGCGTGACGAACCGGTGCAATAAAACCGGGACTCGAAAATCTGACTATCGGCTTACTCCGCTCGGGTATTTGAACGGATCGAGTCTGGTGGTGGCGGTGCTGGGGGGTTTTGGCAGGGTAAGTTCATGGTGTGCTGGAGGGGTTGGTGGAGGTTGTATGGGTGATGTGTGGTGTACTAGGGGGTTGATGGGGGTTGTGTTGGTGTTGTTTGGTGTGCTAGAGGGGTTGGTGGGGGTTGTGTTGGTATTTTGGGGCGTACTAGTGGGTTGGTGGAGGTTGTGTTGGTGTTTTGTAGAGTGCGATGTTCGTTGAACTGTCAATGAAGAATTAACATGTCGTAATGGCAGTTATGAATAATGAGGAAATAATGGTTATGATTACGCGAATCCACCACAAAACACAAAAATGAAACACTACAGTTCCTAAGCAGAGATGCTGTGGTATAGTTTAAACTCTACGGAAACAAAAACCAGTATTTCAGTTACTTATTTGCTCCTCTGTAAATAGGTGTTACTATCACTGGGCAGAGATAGTTTTATTTTCTCGTAGTGTATTTGATAGTTTTGGATTTCTTAAATTTGAGTTAGAGTGGATGTCTTTGATGGATGTGTTGTTTGAATATAGTGATGAAAAGATGGCAGCTAGAGCAGTCACAAGCTGTAGAGGGGGAAAACCAGAATGCAGTAAAAAGGTCAGGAAAAATTGACCAGTGAGAAAGAATTTTCAAATGCAGGTGAGGGTCTTTCTCGTTCTGAAATGACCAGCTCAGACCATTGCTTTTAACAAGGATATTTTTTGTCGTAACTCGGTCTAAAACGTTTTGGAAATAAACCTTTTGAAAAACTGAGTAGAGACACTGGTGGGGTTCCAAGAATGAAAATATTCCATGTACCGATACATCGATGGGGCACAACTTTCCATGAGTGCGTCAGGAAAATCTAGATTCTCAAATTTTCATCTACAGCTTGCACTGCTGTAGACTCTTCTCACGGTTGTGGAAGTCCAATTGTTATATGCGACTGAATTATTTTGTTAGAAGATTTAGAAGCAAATGAAAATATAATTTTCATCAAGCTCGACCGTTTACGATTAGGTTTTTTTAGCTGGCATGCGCACGTGCAGCCAAGTAGTTAACTATACAAAAGTATTTCATTTTACCATTGCTGATTTCGTAACTGACATGAAGGTATGTAGAACGACTTGCATTTGGCCAGACAAAGTCGAAGGTAAACAGCGCCGTATTTCAGCGCAAGTGAACAAGAGAATCATAAAAAGCATAATCCTGGACCACAACGACCAGCCGCTGCACCTGCCTCTTGTGGATGACTTGTTTTTCCGGACCTGAAATGCTCAATGGAGGCAAAAAATCCAACACAACGGCTCCTATGCAGAGGCAGAGGTGCCGGGCTGTGGATCTTACTCTACGGAAAAGACAACCAGGATTTCAGTTACTCATTTGTTCTGTAATTTGAGACAATTGAATATGAAGACAGTTGATCAGTGCTTAGACGTCAATTAAATGTGAAAACTGTTGATCAGTATTTTTAATTTGGAATTTTTTAGGAGAAAGATGTTTTTCAGCTTGAGGTCTGGGTTTTTGTTCATATTTTTACAAAGAAAAGTTTCTTAGTTTCTTGGTTAAATTGGTTGAACATAATACTCTGGAGTATACTGATTTTGCCTTACATTTGTACTCGATACAAGAAAACATACTGCAAAATATGGTATATTTTTCTACTTGAACTAAATTATTTAGAACTGATTTAAACACGAAAACTGTGCAAACTTATTACAACGGAGCTTTATACTGAAAAAACGAACTTTCTGGTAAATTTCAGTACATACAATTTTACTAACATAAACAAAACGGGATTCTGAAATATTTGAAACATTTCAGCTTGACTGATAATTTCTAATAAGGTCCTACAAAAATACACTAAATAAAGCAAATTTGGAACTCACAACTCTCTGGTGTTTTTCGTGAAATGCATCGGGACTGTCACGGATCTGCGCACACGCTGGTGAAGAGCAAAGGGCAGCTATTTATCTAGAAGCCGATCCCATCCTATATAATACCATTAATATACGCCATCTTGTCCGCAGCTCATTACCGTTTATATTTACAGCTTCGCTTGCGCATTCCCGTAACAATCGCTCCATTGTGCATGCATTACCTGACCTTAGCTATCACTCGCGCAGTAATGGGCCAGGCCTAATGTTTATGCTAGACCTGCTATGCGCGCGATATGGCATCGCGCCCTTTACGGCTCTATGGTCGCTCTCGCCAGCAATATGTGCTTCATCTAATTTACAAATAAAAAGAATTTCGATTAGTTTTGCGTTCAAGATATTATTGTGAATGAGGTTATTTTTGCGTTTAAATATTAATTTCGAAAGGTGGTTAGATTTGAGTTTAAATTATATTTGTGAATGCGGATTAATTTTGAGTTCTACATGTGAACGTGAATGCTGATGCTTTATGTTTAGATTTTAATTTTCGTTGCTGATAAGTTTTTCGTTCAGAATATTATTGTGAATGCGAATGAGTTTTACACGTTTAAATTATAATTTCGAAAGTTGATTAGTTTAGTGCTCTTTTTATTGTATATAAATTTAGGTTTCGGGTTTAAATTACAATTTCGAATTATTACTGTTTGGAAAATTTGCCTCATACATCATTGCCTCATTTCATCGTGCACATTTGAATACTTCGAAAAGTTTCAGGGATAAAATTCCATTGTAAATCCTCAGTGATATTAGTGCTTTAAAATTGCTCATTGTACATTGAATTCCCCTCAGAGGAATACAATTATTGTGTCTACGGGAATTACCCCTCAGGGTGATACAACTATTGTGTCAATGGGAATTCCCCCTCAGGGGGGATACAACTATTGTGTCTATGGGAATTAGCGCTCCCAGGGGGATAGTGTGGGGGTCCCAGCTGAAAGTTAGGTAGGCCTTTATGTTGAAATAAAATGTTTTTGTTATGTTGAGGGAAAATATTTTTTCAGTTCACTGCTGTCCTCTTTTTCAGCACCTGCTACTTTCCTCTTCAAATTTGGTCTTGTTTCATGAACTTCTTTCTCAACTTACTGTTTTTATGCTCTTTCTGCATAGATTCTGCTTTCCCATAACTCCATACTAAATGGTGCCTTCCTTCTTCTCTTTGGATCGCATTCGTTGCGGAAAGGGAAGCTTAAACTAACGAATAATCTAATCTTTGACATTACATCATCATTACAATTCCTCTTCCCGTATTTTGTATTGTTCAGAAAACGGAAGTACACATTTCCATTTTCTGAACACCGTTTCTCAGCGTATCTAGTTCCCCTCACTTTTCTAATTTTCTAGTTGAGTGGGGAATAGATTTAGGTTAGTTAGGCTTGTCTATCCTATGCTGGTAAGTGGAAATCAACCCCCTGGGGAAATACTGTTAGGTTACTTAATCTATAGGTAGGCCTTCGGGACGTCTGTTTTTTATCCCATTATGCTTCTTTCAGTTGTCATACCTTTCTTGTTATCTCTTTTTTGTTTTTTTATTTTTTCCCGTCTAACTTGTCGTTTTTATGCGCCAGGAACAACCTTGTGTGTTCATTTCCTGTATTCCTCAGTCGATACTAAACGGTATTGTTTCTTTACTCTGCGAAAACATTTTTGCTTTAAAAAATGAAGTCTCAAACTAACTAATAAACAACTCAGTGTTTTTAAATTAATTAAATATCTAAAAGTGCTCTTATTTACTCGTAATTAATTATTGTAATGAACATCGCACTTTTTAGCGGATTATTTTTTTGTTAATTAGAAGATAATTTTTATACAGGTATGAATCCTTATATGCTGAAAGTCCGTCAAATTCATAGAAGAGATTGTTGGAATCCAGCATTCTCTATGTGAATATTACATTAAAGTACAGGAGTACTAGACGTTAATTTTTCACTTCATATGTTCAAAGCTAATCAAATTTATCGGTGCGTTGGTCGAAATTCTACGTTCTCTATACTTTATACCCAAAAGTATGAGAATTCCATGTTTTCTTACCTCTGCGTTGGTAAGACTTACACACAGAAGTATAAGAATTTCATGTTTTTTTAACTCCTCGTTGGGCAGAATTACACACAGAAGTATGAGAATTCCATGTTTTCTTACCTCTACTTTGGTAAGAATTACACACAAAAGTAGAAAAACTCCTTGTTTTTTCCAGCTCAATGAACAATACTTCCGGGGCTAATTGTCCAGTTGGTGTCGGCTTTATATTCTCAGGGAGCTGGCAGATGGCCATATGGAGCGGCCCGATGATCCGTCTGAGCGTCACTCGCTCGGCTGCTGATGGAGAGCTCAGATGGACGCTGTCACGCTAAAGACCCTATGTAAAAACATGGAGTAGCTCCAGCAGCGGCCTGCACTGAAACGAGCTGCTAAAATCGTGGTATCAAGGGTCGTAACTTCACTGTTCCGAGGTTTACAAAGTGAAACATTATGAAACAGAGACACGAAATGTGTAAACAAGTAAGGAAATGCGTAAACAAGTATGGTTGAAGTCCGAGATCGTGGTATCAAGGGTCGGAACTTTACTGTTTTTAGGTTTACAAAGTGAAACATTATGAAACAGTGGCATCAAATGGGTAAACAAGTAAGGAAACGTGTAAACAAGCAAGGTAATGGGTAAACAAGTAAGGTTGCAACTCAAAATCGTGGTTTGAAGGGTCGTGGTTTGTGTAAATTAATGTGAAATGGCAATTTAAAGATTATTGGACCTCTGTCGTGCAAAACATATTCAAGTGTCATGAGGTCTACACTGGAGCACTGGCTTACACAGGAGCGAAAGCCTAAGCTTGAAGTAAGTTTTTGAGAACAAAAACTTTTGTTTTCTCTCGGCTGCATAAAGTTAGTTTTTGTTCTCCATTGAGAATTGTTTTACGTTTGGCCGTAGTCCGCAAAACTGGATGAATTATTGCCGCAGTCTTACTACGATCGTTTCGATTTGGTAAGTGATCTTCGATTTTTCTCATTTATTGTGTGGAAAAATGATGAAAGTATTGAATTTATTATAAATAGTGAACTAGCATTTGTCGGTGCGATTTGGTAAGTCATACTCGAGCATTCTCATTTATTGTGAGAAAAAGATGGAAATATTGAATTTATTTTAAATGTTTAGCTCGCGTTTGATAAGCCATTTACTCACATCTGGATGACGCTCGTGTAATGCTGCATAAATTATCAAGCATAAAAAGAAAACCATTGAAATTGACGTTTACTCAACTGATGCTAGTGGGACCGATTTAATAATGATATTTTCAAATTAAAAACAGAAGCTATATTTTACAAATGTCGACGGGTGGAAATTTAAAAATTGCAGGATGAAATATAGGTAATGCGAAACTAATATTGGGGAAAGTACTTAGTGTGACGGATTAAATAACAACATTTTCTACTTAACAGCAGCAGTAATATTTTTCAAATGTCGACGGGTGGAAATTTGAAAATTTCTGGATCAAATATAAGTAATGCGAAACTAATATTGTGGAAAGTACTGTAGACAAGTTCAGGAATTCTACTCTGGCAATGTCCTTTCCCCGGCGTGGCTGGCGCGAATAAAGGAATATTCGAAGTGTTTCACGGACTTTCGCTGCTGTCAGCATCTTCGGAAGGCTTCTTTTTTCCGGAATTTTTGCTGCTATGACTTGGATTTGGAGGGACAGTTTCGTGTGCCAATAATCTCAGACCGGTCACTTGTCTTCTCAGCTGAGGCGCGCGACGGAATGAGAAGTGACAGTGAGCAGGGAATGGGAATAAGCCAACGTGTGAAGAAATGACGTTGACACTGGAACGGTAATAAGACAACACTTGATAAAATGATGGAGGGAAGAGAATAGAAATAAATCTAGGTGTGAAAATATGCGGTGGGCAGGGAACGAGAATAAGCCAACGCGTGAAGAACTGAATGACAATGGAACGGGAATAAGCCAAGACGTAATAAAGCGACAATGAGGAGAGAATGGGAATAAGCCAAGGTGTAAAGAAGTGGCGGTGTAGAGAGAATGGGAATATTAGTATAAGTCGAGGCGTGGGGAAAGTGTAGAGAGAATGATAATAAAGCGCGGATCTACGGTAAAAAATAAAATAGGCCAGGATCTGCTTAGATACGGAAGGCATGAAGACATTTATGAGGTTGTGGGAAAAAAGAGAATGAATGAACGTGTAAGATGTGAACAAGATTTGAAATTAATTTGAAAGCAATGACAATATATCTTTTTGTTTCCTCTGGTAATAATTTTTAGGACAAGAAATGTGAGTAGGGCGGTTGATGGAATGCAGGTTGAATAAGAGAATTTAGGAATAATATAAAGTGTTGGTGTTGAAAGTGAACATGAACGAAATTAGAATTTGAATGTGTGTCTTGTGAAATGAGTTCGATAAGTTGTATAAGGAATAGGAAGAAGTAAAAATACCGTGGAAAGTAGTGGAATGATTAAAAAAAACAGAAAACTTTTGCGAATAAAGTGATGATAGAAAAAAAATTAATTGCCTTTAGAAAAAGTTTTCTTATATTGCCTCGATGATGCTTCGCTCTGTGAACACGAAACATGTAAATTTTAACCGACGCAGTAAGGAAAAGTTAGAATCATAAGGAATTCAAAAAAGATGAAAATCCGTGTGTGTGTGGAGGTTGGATCTCTTTCAGAGAAACGCAGTTTTTGTTTGAGAAAAGCAAAAGTTTTTAGATGAAGAGAAAATATCTTCCAAGGAGAGGCGCTGTGCGAGATAGTTACAAAAGTTTTTCAACACGAGCAAGAAAATCGACGATTAAAGTAACTTTTAAAGCCGATTTCAGAAAAAATTATCGAGGGGAGTAAGATGAAGCAAAAGATTGAAAAAGATGTATATGAGGATATTGAAAAAAAAAATAAAAACCGGAGTAGAAATAAAAAGTTCTTGTGCGAGTGAGAACGAGCTAAGAAATTTACATATTGGCCATTTTATGGAACATGAAGGTTTAGAAAATAGGAAAGAAGTAAATTTTTTTATCTATTTTTCGACCGAATCAATAGGGCAAAAAAACTGAAATTGAGAGAAATAGATTTTCTGGTAAAATAAAAGTCATTGATGTGCCAACAAATTGTGGATCCGAAATAATAACATGAACTAAATCATCACATGCAAAATAATTTAAATCATTTTCTTATGCATAACATCATTGGAATTGTAGAATTACTGTATCAAATAATAAAAACACATAAAGAAAAAACGAAAAATTGCATAATAAAATTATAAACGACGTTAAAAACCTCATCATTTGCCCAGAATTCTGTTCTCAGTTTTCGTACTTTTCCCAAGAAGAAACTCTTCAGGTTTCCTCTTGGTGTGGCTCCCCTAATTCTAAACATGAGGGTTAATCCAAACAGATATTGTCCATCTCAGGAAATATCCGAGGGTAGTCCCGCAAGACGTGACCTGCGAGCTAATGCTCATGATGCAAAAATTGACGCGGCTGCGGCCGTGTCATGAGATATATGAAAATTATTATTCCGAACGCACTGAAAGAGCACATCTATTCTGAAGGAAATTTTTGCATTTTAAAATTGATGAACAAAAAACTAACTAGATTGACTCTGGGAAATCAAAGTTCAGTGCTTTAATTGAAGAACTTGAAATCATTTTCACCCTTTTTTATACACCTACGATGCAAACAGGAGCTTTTTTGTCTTAGACTTTCTGAGATATTTCTTTGTATGCACTACACGTGAATAGATTTTTTCAACCGATACGAATTCGTATTTCTGCAAAGTTGGTTAGTATATATTTACATAATGTTCATTGATTCATAGTTCTCATTTTGCTTGCTTTGATTGGACATAGAGATTTTAACATCACCAACCGATTCTGACAAAAATCTGTTTATGAAATTTCTGTACGTCCGTTAGTACCCAATTTTGATGTTTACATTTGTCTCCAAATGTCATGTACATGCCCTGGTAAACAACATGGCAGTGTGATGCAAGTGGAATTACTAGCACATTGTGATAAAGAAGCGTTTTTGTTTAAATATTAAGCGAAATTTATGATCGTAGATCTTTGTCAGTGTGATGAAAGTGGAATTACTTGCACATCCTGATAATGAGGCGTTTCTGAGTTTAAATATTACGCTGTATTTATGATCGTAAAACATTAATTCATCTGACATGTTCATAAATAATTAAAGAGCCTTAAGGGAAACATCTTTAATGTTGTATTACTAGGACACCAAATAATTACTGAAGCAGTGTTCTATTACTGATGACTTATGATTATACAGGCAGAGTTAAAATGAAAATTTGTAACTGTTTATCTGACAAGGTACAAGCCGTATTTTTCTGACCCCTTGAATCCGGTCCAAGCTAACTCTCATTCTCTTCCGGTGCTCGGGAAAGTTTCTATCAGCTTTTTACTTTGTTCTGATCTTTCGTTTGAATGCCTGGTAAAATCTGCTTCCGAACTCAGCCTCGGCTTCAATCATTCGTAATCGACGAGAAGTTTGGACGAAGTCGCTGATAGGCGCTACTGTATCGAACGCTTGTTCTCTCTACTCGACGCCCTCCGCTGTTTTTGCCTTCGCAGCCGAGCAGTTCCAGTGAACTTTGCCATCTAAAGAATAAGTTTAACTGGCCCAGCTTCTCGAACATTCGAAAAACACCCGAAGCCCTTAAGGACAAACAAAAACGAGATTAAGTTTCATTTCGATCAGCAGATTTTTTTGTGTTTCTCTAAATTTGCTGCGAATTCAAATGCACCAAAACGATTAATGTATCATGTAGTCGTGGAAAATATGGCTGATATGCTCTTTATTTTGTAAAATCAAGCTTAGGGACATTTTTTGGAAGACTTCTATGAATCCAGTTTTTGAATTCACAAGTTTAAACTTTATGTGAGTACCGAAGTGTAAAAATTTACAAGCCCTCCAATATGTTCAGAAATTAAACGTAGGGAAATAAATCGCATTTTCTCTAAGTTTATTGCTGATGAAATTTCTTTTTCAAGTGTAGCAATATTTATTTTTAAAAATAATAAAATATTAAGTTATTTTTCTCTCTGCAATTGTATTAAACATTCATAGCATTGGTACTAACTCAAGTTCTTTGCATTACTTTTTAAATTAGAATGGATACCTAGAATACAATATTGATGTAGCTGCCGTAGGGCTTAACCATTTTTAAATCCGGTGATAAAAACTTAAGATACCAATTGAAAGACTTAATTTTAATATCACTACCCTTTACCTTTCCAAAAAAGATTCCAAAAACACCCACATTATGATGAATCTCAGATCGTACCTAAAATGTTTTACGTAAGAGTTGCATGCAAATTACCATTAATATCCTAATAATTTTCTGAAATTAATCACTTCCTGTTAAGGAAGGATTTAATTTTATTTTCTCACGTCACATGTTTAGGTAATTCCTTCTTACACTCATTCTTCCTTAAAATTGAAGATAGTTGTGTTCGATCAGATGCAGTTCAGTTCTTCCCCCAGCCGTCGGTGTTGGAATTTAGAGCAGCTTCATAGGAGTAAAATTTGCCAGGCCTGCTGAGGCCGAGACGGGCTAATCATTAAAGTTGTGCAAAGGCTTCACTAATTCAGTTACGATGGCCAAGTTAAACAGAGCTACGGGCCTGCGCATGACAAGATTTCCCGTTGCAGGTTCTGCAATGCAGTCAAAAAGCCAAATTTTAATCATTGTGCTAAATGCAGCAAACGCGCGGGATCTTTTCCAGATAAGCCCCGCCACTAATGCAACACATATGTTCACCCACATGTAACTTCGCACCTATCGACTTCAAATTACTCTCAAACGAAATACGTTTAATCTTTCGTTTGAAAGTAATTTAAAGTCAATAGGTGCACTATTTAGAAAGTTACAAGCGAGTGAACATATGTGTTGCATTAGTGACGGGACTTATCTGGGAAAGATCCAACGCAAGAGTGAAACAACGTAAGAGCAACAGCAAGAGCAACTTAGATGTGTTATGGAAGTTGCAACTTTTGGACTCTTTATGATTTCGTTTTCTGATTGGTGAATTACAACTTCGTGTTCATGCTTATGCGGTGAAAATATTGGACATACTGTTAGCAGTTACTTCGAATTTGAAACTTGTTCTTGGCTGGTCGTTCGATATTTTGGCCAATGTTAAGGAATTTCCGCTTCCTAATACAAAAACTGAGTCTCTGACAAATGCAATTTCCCTTGGCGTTACATTTATTCATGTCAATGCGTGTGATCCCTGCAGCCTTCAATGCCTCTGCATGTGGCCATTTGCTTTAGTACATTCCCGTCTTCGATAAGAGTTTTGTAAATTACCATGAATTTCGGCGTACCACGTTCTTAATGGTAATTTTATGTAAAGTGTTTTTTTTACAATGCGCCTAAAAATACCAAATAGATCTCTACGGAATCATTCCAATGCTGCTTTTCACCACAGAATCTGATAAACAGATAAACAGCCCCTCAGAACTGCACCTCATAACCCACAAACATTGATTTAAGTGTCTTTCCCTCGATTATTTTACAGGCAATGTATTAAATAATCAAGCAACATCTTTTTTATGCCTCTCGATTATTTCACAGGCAATGTAGTAAATAACCCACAAACATTGTTCTAAGTGTCTCTCTCTCGATTATTTACAGGCAATATAAGCATCAAATTTCCGCTTGACAGCTGGTGGTAATTTCCGTGGAAAAACTCCTGATAATTTCAAGGCAATTCTCGCCCACAAAAATTGTTTTAAGTGTCTCTCTCTCTCATGATTATTTTACACGCAATGTAAGCATCTTTTTTTTTTCTTTCATCTTTCTTTAAATTTCCCCCGTAGTTGTTAATGTCTGTCATGGTAATTTTACAGGCAATGAAGTAAATAACACACAACACATTGTTCTAAGTGTCTGTCTCTTGTGATCATTGTACAGGCATTGTAAGCCACAACTGGGACCATGACAGCTGGCGGTAATTTCTGCATAAACGTGTATGTGTTCGCATCTCCTTCAAAACAGTACCTGATAAATAAGCCACAAACATTCTTTTAAGTGTCTTTTTCGATCATTGTACAGGCAATGTAAGCATCAAATTTACCCGTGACAGATGGCAGTGATTTCCACGGAAGCGCTCCCGATCATTTCCAGGCAGCTCCCGTTCCAGAATTGGAGTGGGCGCTGGAACGGCAGCCGCTAGGGTAGGTCGGACGTGACCCCTCACGTGTGCCTATGAAGATTGCCAGCCGCATGACAGCTTTTATGAAGAATGACACCTCCATAACAAACAAATTCTCAATGGGAAAGTTCAGGAGCGAATAATGGAGCGCTTTTGCTCCCTGAAGCTCTTGCTACCGCTCGAGGGACCTGCGTATGAGGGTCAAGTGTGTATTTATGATATACTTGTACGAATTTTTCAGGATGTTGCGTCATTATTGGGGTCTTTCCGACTTGAGATTTATTTGCTATTTGAAGTGTGGAATATATTTAGATTTGCTTGTCGATGGGGGGGTTGTGAAACAGTTAATGGTGTGTTTTGATCTTGAGATTTACTTGTTATTTGAAGTCTCAAATAGAATGAGATTTATTTTAAAGGTTGTGGGGTGAATCTGATAATTACATAATAATGGATACACGAGGCTGTTCTAATGTATATCCATCAGGGATTGAATATCTGTGAGGATTTTAAACTCGAGTTTCGATTGAAGTGGTTTTAGTTTTGCCATTTGATGACAACTTTTGTCAAGAATAGGTGTAGACTAATACTATCCACACTATTTTCACTTAAGATATTGCTTCATTCCTCTGAACATTGATCAGTTCAGGGAGAAAGTTATTATCAATAAGCTGAGCAATGTTGATAACTACTTCAAGCAAAAAAAAGATGACTTCATCAATAACAGCTCGATGGTAGTAGTGCAACAAGTCTTGTTGCGTCTTGCAACTCTAGAAAGGCATGACGCCGATTCTAAATTCGCGCCAAAATTAATTTCTGCTATATCACTTTAGATTAACACTTTGACGGCGACGTGCGCCACCGGTGGTACACGGAGATAATTTTCATAATGCTGTTGACTGACCAGTAGTCGCAAACTCAATTTTCATGAATATTTAATCAAAGCTAAATGAAGACACGACCCAGTTCATGTTTGGTATTTTCCAAATAGCTTACCATAATTGATTTTAAATTCGAGTTTGGCGTTGAACTTAATACTTAGTAGCCGCCGTCAAAGTGTTAAGGAACCATACTCTGCCAGCTTCCCCGCACAGTTTGGTCAATTATAATTATCAAAGTTTGGGAAAATTTCTGGACTTGATCGTGTTACGCAGTTCTTTGACGGCCTTAATATGGCTACAGTGTTGTGTGTATATAATGAATTAGAAATTCACTGTGTTGTGTAGAATTAATGAATTCATAATTAATACGCCATTGCCGAGAGTTCAGATCAAAACAGAAATCTTTAAATTGGGTCTGGAATTTCGTCTAGAATTGAAATTCTTATGTTAAATTTAAAAGTTTATCGAGAATGAAACTTTTCTGGTTTTGTCTTTAATGTTCACTATAAACGGAATATGTAAGCACGCTAAATTAAGTAAGAAATGATGATTTTTAAAATAGATCCAGAGTTTCACCTAATTTACTTATATTTTTTTCATAGCCAACTTTAATTTTGTTAGGCAAACTTTCATTTACCACAGAAATAATTTCGCGACAATAAACCAGTCAAGTTTTCTCGTAAAGATTGTTATGTTGAAGATTTTTGCACGAGCGATGTAAATCATAGATGAAGAACTAACGAAGAGCAGATACCTTTACAGAGCAGCGTGTGTTTAACATTTCGAGCTGTGAAAAAGTCATTTCTAAGTAGTGTGCATTTGTCTCTAGGTTGCCTTTCGTTATCTTTAAGTATCTGCTTTTACTCGTATTGGAGCTCGCAACGAACGCAGCACAATATTTATCAGGCAAACCTAGACCTCGTGAACGTAGGAAACATTCGCAATCCTTAACGTATCGCAACGCAACGTAACCTAGACTTCGTAAATGCAAGGAACATTCGCAGTCCTTAACGTAACATAACCTAGACCTCGTAAACGTAAGGAACATTCGCAATCCTCAACGTAACACAACCTAAACCTTGTAAACGTGAGGAACATTCGCAGTCCTTAACGTAACACAACCTAGACCCTTTGAACGTGAGGAACATTCGCAATCCGTAACGTAACGTCACCTAGACCTCTTAAGCGTAAGGAACATTCGCAATCCGTAACGTAACGTCACGTAACCTAGACCTCTTAAACACAAGGAACATTCGTAATCCGTAACGTAACGTAGATCTCGTAAGCGCAAGGCACATTCGCAATCCTCAACAATCTCACATCTAACGCTACTTTTGCCTTTGAAATCACACTCACAATCACGACAGCAATGAAGTAGCGAATGCGAACGCCGGCTCTAAGCAAGCCACAGCTCCTCTCTCAGCTTCCGCCTCTTGAGTTAACTTTTAACAAGAAAACTTGCATCAATGGCGGCTCAAATTTGATTACTGCAATAACAAGGCAGAAAATACAGTGCTCCTCTGCCACCGTCGTTGAATTCGGAAATAAGCTCAGCATTCTGGCAAAAACTTTAGAGACTTTCAGGGTAAACTTAGGAATGTTGCCGCCGCTGCTGCTTAGGGTTGTTGAGCGCAAGAGTTATGGCTTAGTGAGAAACATACAAGATTAAGTAATATTTATTGGGTAACTGGAGAAAATAGTGATAGCTTAGTGAGAAACATACGAGATTATGTAATATTTATTGGGTAACTGGAAATAATAATGATAGCTTAGTGAGAAAGATACGGGATTAATGCTAAGTGCAAAAATTTATTGGAGGACTAGAGATAATAGTGATAGCTTAGTGGGAAAGATACGGGATTAATGCTAAACGTCAAATTTATTTGATAACTTGAGGCAATTTTGTCTTTGCATTGTTAACATTATGGTAAAAATAGCTGTTGAAAGGTAAATAGGGTAAGTTGCTGAAAGTAAAGTCTGTTTTTCTTCAACTTTCAGTAACCATATGAACACATTCAAGACTAAAAAATACTTAGTTTTCAAAATAACGTGATAAAAATATGAGCATTCTTGTACATACTACTCTCGTGTAAAGCATTTAAAAAATAACGATGTTCAATAGTGTTCGAAAAATCATTTGAGTTATTGAATTCGATCAGTTACAATATAGAATGTCATTACATCCCGCTGACTTGATCTTCTGAAAGTGTGATTCGTAAGCGTATCACCTTCTTTACTTGTCAAATTTTTCCTACATTATTCCTTCAGACGTGCGTACCAAATGAATTTCTCCGCCATGATAACATTTGTGATTTAAACAACTCTTGTACCTGTGAGATAATCCATCCCGTATCACAGATACGCTCATCAAGTACTTCCAAACTTCTCCTATAGTTGCAAATGACTGGAGAACCTCGGGTAAATGTAACCCTGAATTTACTATTCTTCTATTCTACAAACGGTTCCCGAAAAAAAAATCACCGGCTACGTACGAAAAATATTATACTTGAACAAATACACTACGGCTATTACAATTGTTATTGCTGCGAGTGCACAAGGCCCGTCAAAAAATTATTTCCCATGCTATTCTATGGCTTTGCTATACTTTGCTTATTCTATGGCTATTCTATGGCTTTGCTATACTTACTCAACCGTTGATATTCTATTCAACCTAATCTAACCTACCAATACATTTGATATTCATTCCGACTCCCAATCTGCTGGGTTAAGGCACCGAAAATTGTGGAGTTTGAAGCTTGTATCACAGATACGCTCATCTCACACTGCAGGCTGGTGGGTGTGACACACACGGACGGACGGACGGACGGACGGACGGACGGACGGACGGACGCGGCTCTTAATATAGTACAGATTCCATTGTCCCACCGGTTCGCGTTAAAAAAATTCGACGGCTATAAACTAAAAATATACTTAAATAAATACACTACGGCTATTATTATCACGGATTGATTTTCTCTGCATAGAAGAATCGCACTCAAAAAAGAACACACGCCCCACAAAAGACACACACAGCAGCTGGAGAGTCCCTCCTCAATTACTTGATTCAATTCAACTCGGCCGCCCCAAACAAAGATGGCATTAATCTGCACTTGATCCCGAGGGGCTTGACCATTGTTGTAATTATTTCGTGGGGCAAAAATCCTCCAGTTTCTTGCGGGCAGCAAACCAGACAAAAAAAGATACCGCAAGGCCTCGGCAAAAAAGCAATGAGTTAAGCTGGAAGGCTTGCTGATAGACCTGCCAGATGCACGAAGCTGTTCCAGACATAGACCTGCCAGAGGCACGAAGCTGTTCCAGACGCTCATGGCTGCCGCGACTGGAATGAGGCAACGGACGAGATTGGAGCTTGTTTTCTTGTGATGTTTTTTGGTAAGCGATGACGTCTAGAGTGTCATGCTTTGTGATCCACGCACTGTGTGATGGTGTGTAGTTCTGCGTGGTTAGTGTTCGCGTAGTTCTGTGTGATTAGTGTTCGCGTAGTTCTGTGTGGTTAGTGTTCGCGTAGTTCTGTGTGGTTAGTGTTCGTGTAGTTCTGTGTGGTTAGTGTTCATGTAGTTATGTGGGGTTAGTGTTCGTGTAGTTCTGTGTGGTTAATGTTCGTGAAGTTCTGTGTGGTTAGTGTTCGTGTAGTTCTGTGTGGTTAGTGTTCGTGTAGTTCTGTGTTGCTCTTTGAAGGCTGTTTGATGCTGGTTGTAGGCTGTGTGGTGCTGGTTGTAGGCTGTGCGGTGCTAGCTGTAGGCTGTGTGGTGCTGGCTGTAGGCTGTGTGGTGCTGGCTGTAGGCTGTGTGGTGCTGGCTGTAGGCTGTGTGGTGCTGGTTGTAGGCTGTGTGGTGCTGGCTGAAGGCCTACCGGTAGCAACGAGTTCATTCGAACGCAAGGCATTATTGTAAGTGGCATTTGAGAGACTTGGTCATTTGGACATATCCTAATACGCAGGACTCAGTTTTACGGCACTCGAGTTAAATTTTTGATCAAATTTACGGCCGTACGATAATAATTTTGTACATATGATACTACGGTGCCATTATTGCATTCGCATCTGTACTACCAAATTTAAACCAGTACTATGTGTTACATTCATTTAAACCAGTACTATGGGTTACATTCATTTAAACCAGTACTATGTGTTACATTCATTTAAACCAGTACTATGGGTTACATTCATTTAAACCAGTACTATGGGTTACATTCATTTAAACCAGTACTATGGGTTACATTCGTTTAAACCAGTACTATGGGTTACAATCATTTAAACCAGTACTATGTGTTACATTCATTTAAACCAGTACTATGGGTTACATTCATTTAAACCAGTACTATGTGTTACATTCATTTAAACCAGTACTATGTGTTACATTCATTTAAACCAGTACTATGGGTTACATTCATTTAAACCAGTACTATGGGTTACATTCGTTTAAACCAGTACTATGGGTTATATTCATTTAAACCAGTACTATGGGTTACATTCATTTAAACCAGTACTATGGGTTACATTCATTTAAACCAGTACTATGGGTTACGTTCATTTAAACCAGTACTATGGGTTACATTCATTTAAACCAGTACTATGGGTTACATTCATTTAAACCAGTACTATGGGTTACATTCATTTAAACCAGTACTATGTGTTACATTCGTTTAAACCAGTACTATGGATTACATTCATTTAAACCAGTACTATGGGTTACATTCATTTAAACCAGTACTATGGGTTACATTCATTTAAACCAGTACTATGGGTTACATTCATTTAAACCAGTACTATGGGTTACATTCGTTTAAACCAGTACTATGGGTTATATTCATTTAAACCAGTACTATGGGTTACATTCATTTAAACCAGTACTATGGGTTACATTCATTTAAACCAGTACTATGGGTTACATTCATTTAAACCAGTACTATGGGTTATATTCATTTAAACCAGTACTATGGGTTACATTCATTTAAACCAGTACTATTTGTTACATTCGCGTGAACGCTACGGCACTTTTGCGTATATTTATGGCGCTATAATAACATTTATGTGAATGCTACAATCAATGAATGCACTTACAGCACCAATATTACCTTAACGTTTATTTAATTACGTTTTTATTTTTGTTACGTTAACGGTTTATTTAATCTGACTCCCCTGCAGGGTTGCGGCAAAACGAGCTATCTTTTTCCTTAGATTCTTAAATTTCACTTGAAGAAGCCCAACCTGGAGAATGTTCACTAAAAAATGGCTCATATTTCAACACTGCTACACGCAACTGCGCTACACGCAACAGCGCAACACGCAACTGCGCTACCCGCAACTGCGCAACAGTGTTTATTTGTTTTTATATTTGTTTGGTGTCCGCTCCTTCCGTGTGTCTGTGACGCTCACCAGGACGACGCTCAATGACCGTATCTGTGATACGAGTTTCACCAGTGCACAAGTACAAGAATATTTTAATGGCGGGTACTGTTGGGATGGATATATTTATTTGTCATCCACATCTGGAGGATTTATTCAAGGAAAATATTGAATACTGTCGTTTTTGACGGGCTGTTTACACTAGTGTTGAATAATTGCACTACATTTAACTCTTCATATTGTTCCATTGTGCTGAGTCATATTATTTTACTTCTTTACGTTAAACATTCGTCCTTTGATTTCATAACTATACGTTCAATTTAAAGTGAATTTAAATAGCTACGGTTTGCTTAGCCTGCCTCTTGAAAAATGAACGGTTTGTTATTACATTGAATACGATGGATTTTCTTCTCTTTGCTCATTTTTGTTTGGGAGTCAGAAATTAATACCATATTATAGATCAATATTCTACGTTCAGTGGTAGCAGCCAATTTTTTATTGTTAATATCTGTATGACAATTTTTTGCTGGCACCTTTGAACGTAGAGATTCAACGATAAAATCCATTGAAAGCATTATTAGAGCCTTATAATCAGGGCTGAAAGTCCAGTCGTTCTTATTTAACAACGGCCTAATTGGATCGTTTTGATCCAGCTTTGCTTCTAGAGCACCGGGCCCTCAATCTTTCATCTTTAACCATTCATCTTTCTCAAGTCATACCTCGAAGTATTCCCAACTCAAAACTTGAAATACTTTTGAGACTGGTTTTGGAGCAGTATTATCCTTCTGAAAACTCGAAGTGCTTCTGAGACGCAGTAATCTAGAGCGCAGTTATCCTGCTTAGATCGGCTGCAACAGGTGAGGGTGCCCGGCCTAATGCCCTCATAATTGCCCGCCCCATCTCCGCCACAAAGCCAAGTCGCTCGTAAGCTTGCCTTCGAATCCCTCCCAAACATCGCGGGCTGACTTTACGCATTTTGTGCTGCGGCTGTTAATTCCACCTGGCGGTTGTTAGTACCACCTAGGTTGTGGTTGTGAGTACCACCTAGGTTGTGGTTGTGAGTACCACCTAGGTTGTGGTTGTGGTTGTTATTGCCCCCTAGGTTGTGGTTATTGTTGTTGCTATTGCCACTTAGGTTGTGGTTGTGGTTGTTAGTACCACCTAGGTTGTGGTTGTGGTTGTTAGTACCACCTAGGTTGTGGTTGTGGTTGTTAGTACCACCTAGGTTGTGGTTGGGGTTGTTAGTACCACCTAGGTTGTGGTTGTGGTTGTTAGTACCACCTAGGTTGTGGTTGTGGTTGTTAGTACCACCTAGGTTGTGGTTGTGGTTGCTATTGCCACCTAGGTTGTGGTTGTGGTTGTTAGTACCACCTAGGTTGTGGTTGTGGTTGTTAGTACCACCTAGGTTGTGGTTGGGGTTGTTAGTACCACCTAGGTTGTGGTTGTGGTTGTTAGTACCACCTAGGTTGTGGTTGTGGTTGTTAGTACCACCTAGGTTGTGGTTGTGGTTGCTATTGCCACCTAGGTTGTGGTTGTTAGTACCACCTAGGTTGTCGTTGTGGTTGTTATTGCTACCTAGGTTGTGGTTGTTAGTTTTGCCTAGGTTGTGGGGGTTATTTTCACCTAGGTTACGGTAGTTCGTTTCACCTAGGTTGTTAATTACCAGGCTCTTTCATTCATAATACAAATTTGGGACGTTGCTTCACGTGCTAAAAATACAGCCAAAACTATGCAAGCATAAAACTATGATCGATTAAAAATTTTAGACTATACATAAAAATACATCTATTCTTTAATTACTTTAAGGATGTGCGAGCTCAGCTTATTGTACTTTGAATACTGAGAAAAATGTTCTTCTGCGCTCAAATTCATGAATAAAAGCTTATAAATAATGATTTTAAATACCTGAAAAATTCTTCTACCGCCCTCAAAGTCATGAATAAACGCTCATTAATCATGATTTTAAATCTTTCCAGCAAATGTTAGCGAGCATCGCAAAAAAACTTTTTCCGTGAGCGACAGTACTTCTCTGCCGGCAAGCCGCAACGCTTACAGCTTCGCAAATTAAATGCCAGGTTTTATAAGTTATTTTGATGCAAAGCATATGTAAATGTGTGTGACCGAATGTCATAACTTAGCAACATTCTTAACTTGCATAGCGAGAGTTGTGTGGCATTGACATAGCGGTACCTAACGAAGTGGTTAACTTTTGAGTCTCCCGTGAACTTCCACTTGACTTTTAATACTGTTGAAGAAATCCATTTTCTTACACGGGGAACTAGTATTAAGGAGTCATAAAATTAAGAAATCATGCATTTAAAAATTTGGTTTGAAATAATTTAAAGTATTCGAGGACGTTCGGTACAGTGTGCCCTTATTACCAAACTAATTACGACCCTTTACGTACGAACGCCTCATAACTGTTCTCAGAATGTCGTGCCTGACAAACAGCAGACACGCTCCAACATCCACAGCGCTAACAACTAGCTCACGCCTTTCTGTGGAACGCTGCTTTCTTGTTCATCTTTACTTTTTCTTATATTCTAAGAAGCAGTTTTGAAATGGGCGTTATCGGCTAAAACCCTCCTGTGACCTGCACTACGGTTCCCTACGCTTGACGTCGTGGAGAGGGCTTGTGGTTGACGGCCGAGGCATGATGACGCCTCTACGCCACTACGGTTTCGCACCGCTTCGAGACTGCTCCGCACTCAGCTGCTTCTTCGACTTCTCGTCTCCGGGACTACGGAGGCAGCCTGGTTGGGAACTACGGCAGTCCAGCGCTTCAGCGGCCGGGCAGTCTGTCATCGACCTTCTCTTCTCACCGAGGTCACGTGCACTTCAAGGGATCCATTGTGAGGGTACGTTTGGAGATAAGCAGGTGCATTTGTCCCGAACGTTCCTCACTGGCCTACATTTGGCTGTAGTTTCCCGTACTCGGGCCGTACCCTAAATTTAAAGCCGTGACTTAAACGTAAATTCTAATGTCTTTATAATATATATCAGATTGAGTGCATTGCCATATCTGTTAACTCAGAATCTTCTCTCGACAGCTCTCAATCTTACCACCGTCAAATTATTTACGTCTTGTCCTATTTTATCTCAACAGATCACGGTTATTGGCAAAATTGATGTGGGAGGCCGTCGGATGCGCCAACTTCCGACTTCTTTATCTGACCAAGAAGTCACCGACGTGCCTGCAATTGAAGACTACTTTGCTGTTATTTATTCCTATTATTATTCTTGATGTGCATTTATGTTACTAAAATAATAACCAGCATCGTGTCGTCTTTTCCCCACTCCGTTTTTTCAATAAATACTGCATTAAAAGTCAAGTGGAAGTCTCCTGTGAACTTCCACTTGACTTTTAATGCAGTATATAGGAAGAGTATATGCAGTATATATTGAAGAAATAGTATTGTAATAATTATAGTATAATAATAATATTACTCCTATGGTATTCTGGTGAAGAAATAGTATTGTAGTAATTATAGTATAATAATAATATTACTCCTATGGTATTCTGGTGAAGAAATAGTATTGTAATAATTATAGTATAATAATAATATTACTCCTATGGTATTCTGGTGAAGAAATAGTATTGTAGTAATTATAGTATAATAGTATTACTCCTATAGTATTCTGGTGAAGAAATAGTATTGTAGTAATTATAGTATAATAATAATATTACTCCCATAGTATTCTGGTGAAGAAATAGTATTGTAATAATTATAGTATAATAATAATATTACTCCTATGGTATTCTGGTGAAGAAATAGTATTGTAGTAATTATAGTATAATAATAATATTACTCCTATGGTATTCTGGTGAAAAAATAGTATTGTAATAATTATAGTATAATAATAATATTACTCCTATGGTATTCTGGCGAAGAAATATTATTGTACTAATTATAGTATAATAATAATATTACTCCTATGGTATTCTGGCGAAGAAATATTATTGTAGTAATTATAGTATAATAATAATATTACTCCTATGGTATTCTGGTGAAGAAATATTATTGTAGTAATTATAGTATAATAATAATATTACTCCTATAGTATTCTGGTGAAGAAATAGTATTGTAATAATTATAGTATAATAATAATATTACTCCTATGGTATTCTGGCGAAGAAATATTATTGTAGTAATTATAGTATAATAATAATATTACTCCTATGGTATTCTGGCGAAGAAATATTATTGTTGTAATTATAGTATAATAATAATATTACTCCTATGGTATTCTGGTGAAGAAATATTATTGTAGTAATTATAGTATAATAATAATATTACTCCTATAGTATTCTGGTGAAGAAATAGTATTGTAATAATTATAGTATAATAATAATATTACTCCTATGGTATTCTGGTGAAGAAATGGTATTGTAGTAATTATAGTATAATAATAATATTACTCCTATGGTATTCTGGTGAAGAAATAGTATTGTAATAATTATAGTATAATAATAATATTACTCCTATAGTATTCTGGTGAAGAAATAGTATTGTAATAATTATAGTATAATAATAATATTACCCCTATGGTATTCTGGCGAAGAAATAGTATTGCAGTAATTATAGTATAATAATAATATTACTCCTATGGTATTCTGGTGAAGAAATAGTATTGTAATAATTATAGTATAATAATAATATTACTCCTATGGTATTCTGGTGAAGAAATAGTATTGTAATAATTATAGTATAATAATAATATTACTCCTATGGTATTCTGGTGAAGAAATAGTATTGTAGTAATTATAGTATAATAATAATATTACTCCTATGGTATTCTGGTGAAGAAATAGTATTGTATTAATTATAGTATAATAATAATATTACTCCTATAGTATTCTGGTGAAGAAATAGTATTGTAATAATTATAGTATAATAATAATATTACTCCTATGGTATTCTGGCGAAGAAATATTATTGCAGTAATTATAGTATAATAATATTACTCCTATGGTATTCTGGCGAAGAAATATTATTGTAGTAATTATAGTATAATAATAATATTACTCCTATGGTATTCTGGTGAAGAAATATTATTGTAGTAATTATAGTATAATAATAATATTACTCCTATGGTATTCTGGTGAAGAAATAGTATTGTATTAATTATAGTATAATAATAATATTACTCCTATGGTATTCTGGCGAAGAAATATTATTGTAGTAATTATAGTATAATAATAATAATATTACTCCTATGGTATTCTGGCGAAGAAATAGTATTGTAGTAATTATAGTATAATAATATTACTCCTATAGTATTCTGGTGAAGAAATAGTATTGTAGTAATTATAGTATAATAATAATATTACTCCTATGGTATTCTGGTGAAGAAATAGTATTGTAGTAATTATAGTATAATAATAATATTACTCCTATGGTATTCTGGTGAAGAAATAGTATTGTAGTAATTATAGTATAATAATAATATTACTCCTATGGTATTCTGGTGAAGAAATAGTATTGTAGTAATTATAGTATAATAATAATATTACTCCTATGGTATTCTGGTGAAGAAATGGTATTGTAGTAATTATAGTATAATAATAATATTACTCCTATGGTATTCTGGTGAAGAAATAGTATTGTAGTAATTATAGTATAATAATAATATTACTCCTATCGTATTTTGATGCAGAAATAGTATTGTAGTAATTATAGTATAATAATAGTATTACTCCTATCGTATTTTGATGCAGAAATAGTATTTTCATAATTATAGTATAATGATAATATTACTCCTATCGTATTTTGATGCAGAAATAGTATTGTAGTAATTATAGTATAATAATAGTATTACTCCTATCGTATTTTGATGCAGAAATAGTATTTTCGTAATTATAGTATAATAATATTACTCCTATAGTATTCTGGTGAAGAAATAGTATTGTAGTAATTATAGTATAATAATATTACTCCTATAGTATTCTGGTAAAGAAATAGTATTGTAGTAATTATAGTATAATAATAATATTACTCCTATAGTATTCTGGTGAAGAAATAGTATTGTAGTAATTATAGTATAATAATAATATTACTCCTATAGTATTCTGGTGAAGAAATAGTATTGTAGTAATGGTAGTATAATAATATTACTCCTATAGTATTCTGGTGAAGAAATAGTATTGTAGTAAATATAGTATAATAATATTACTCCTAAATAAAAACACCAAGGTTGCTACTCTCAAAGTCAACATTGTAAAAATTATTTATTGCTTTAAAAGGTAAACGTTTCGAGCACCAGGCTCATCATCAGTACAAGCGTTCTGAAAAGAAGAACAGCGAGATGGACAAAAATATACGAAAATTAAACACAGAATTAAAAAATACTACTTCTAAAATCAAGAAGAAACTATGTACAAAGGATGGGCACTATTAGTTTCATTAAGAGGCGGCTTACGTTTAAAAATGTACAAGGACTCTAAAATCCTTAAATCATTCTGATGGCTGGCTGAAGCTAAAATGCTAAAATTACTGCACTGTACACTGGAGCCACACTGTTCACTATGGAGGCGCACCGAGGAGTGGGGGGGATGGGCAAGAATCCCTCCAGTGCGGCTACTACGTCCAGCATGCTCCGCTACTCTAACGCCCAAAGTTCTGCAGGTCGAGCCTACATAACTAGATGCACATTGTGCACAACGAAATTCATATATTAGAGAGCGGCGCATGCTGGAAGGTAATTTATCTTTGTAGTTGAAAAATGAACCTATAGTGAATTTGTTTGTAAGAATAATTTTAAAATCAACATCAGGTAAATATGAGTGAAGAATTTTGACAAGCTCTGTTCTCATTTGTTCAGATTTAGGCCCAAAGTATAAAAAAGGTAAGTATAATCTCTTTCTTGTACTATCGACGGGATTGGCCGGTAAGCTATATTTGGAATTTAAAAAACGTTTTATCAAAGATTGAACTAAACCAACAGGAAAACCATTATTCTTGAAAAAATTACACAAAAAAGAGAATTCATCGTGAAGTAAATTGTAATTTGAACATACATTAAAGGCTCTATGTAACAGGGTTTTTATGCTATTAATTTTAAAGAGATTAGGTGTGAAACTAAAAAAACTGGTACCAAGTCCCGTAAAAGTAGGTTTTCGGTAAACGGAAGTTAAGAAAATACCACCACGTTTAGAAATTAATTAATTTAATTAATTTCTTGTACTATCCCGTCGATAGTACAAGAAAGAGATTATACTTACCTTTTTTATACTTTGGGCCTAAATCTGAACAAATGAGAACAGAGCTTGTCAAAATTCTTCACTCATATTTACCTGATGTTGATTTTAAAATTATTCTTACAAACAAATTCACTATAGGTTCATTTTTCAACTACAAAGATAAATTACCTTCCAGCATGCGCCGCTCTCTAATATATGAATTTCGTTGTGCACAATGTGCATCTAGTTATGTAGGCTCGACCTGCAGAACTTTGGGCGTTAGAGTAGCGGAGCATGCTGGACGTAGTAGCCGCACTGGAGGGATTCTTGCCCATCCCCCCCACTCCTCGGTGCGCCTCCATAGTGAACAGTGTGGCTCCAGTGTACAGTGCAGTAATTTTAGCATTTTAGCTTCAGCCAGCCATCAGAATGATTTAAGGATTTTAGAGTCCTTGTACATTTTTAAACGTAAGCCGCCTCTTAATGAAACTAATAGTGCCCATCCTTTGTACATAGTTTCTTCTTGATTTTAGAAGTAGTATTTTTTAATTCTGTGTTTAATTTTCGTATATTTTTGTCCATCTCGCTGTTCTTCTTTTCAGAACGCTTGTACTGATGATGAGCCTGGTGCTCGAAACGTTTACCTTTTAAAGCAATAAATAATTTTTACAATGTTGACTTTGAGAGTAGCAACCTTGGTGTTTTTATTTACGATTCGTTTGCATGAGAAAGCAATTCATGATGTTCTACAATATTACTCCTATAGTATTCTGGTGAAGAAATAGTATTGTAGTAATTATAGTATAATAATAATATTACTCCTATAGTATTCTGGTGAAGAAATAGTATTGTAGTAATTATAGTATAATAATATTACTCCTATAGTATTCTGGTGAAGAAATAGTATTGTAGTAATTATAGTATAATAATATTACTCCTATAGTATTCTGGTGAAGAAATAGTATTGTAGTAATTATAGTATAATAATATTACTCCTATGGTATTCTGGTGAAGAAATAGTATTGTAGTAATTATAGTATAATAATATTACTCCTATAGTATTCTGTTGAAGAAATAGTATTGTAGTAATTATAGTATAATAATATTACTCCTATAGTATTCTGGTGAAGAAATAGTATTGTAGTAATTATAGTATAATAATATTACTCCTATAGTATTCTGGTGAAGAAATAGTATTGTAGTAATTATAGTATAATAATACTACTCCTATAGTATTCTGTTGAAGAAATAGTATTGTAGTAATTATAGTATAATAATATTACTCCTATAGTATTCTGGCGAAGAAATAGTATTGTAGTAATTATAGTATAATAATATTACTCCTATAGTATTCTGGTGAAGAAATAGTATTGTAGTAATTATAGTATAATAATATTACTCCTATAGTATTCTGGTGAAGAAATAGTATTGTAGTAATTATAGTATAATAATAATATTACTCCTATCGTATTTTGATGCAGAAATAGTATTTTCGTAACTATAGTATAATAATATTACTCCTATCGTATTCTGGCGAAGAAATAGTATTGTAGTAATTATAGTATAATAATATTACTCCTATAGTATTCTGGTGAAGAAATAGTATTGTAGTAATTATAGTATAATAATATTACTCCTATAGTATTCTGGTGAAGAAATAGTATTGTAGTAATTATAGTATAATAATATTACTCCTATAGTATTCTGTTGAAGAAATAGTATTGTAGTAATTATAGTATAATAATATTACTCCTATAGTATTCTGGCGAAGAAATAGTATTGTAGTAATTATAGTATAATAATATTACTCCTATAGTATTCTGGTGAAGAAATAGTATTGTAGTAATTATAGTATAATAATAATATTACTCCTATCGTATTTTGATGCAGAAATAGTATTTTCGTAATTATAGTATAATAATATTACTCCTATCGTATTTTGATGCAGAATAGTATTGTAGTAATTATAGTATAATAATATTACTCCTATCGTATTTTGATGCAGAATAGTATTGTAGTAATTATAGTATAATGATAATATTACTCCTATCGTATTTTGATGCAGAAATGGGAGTCAAGAGAAGCTACAGGTTATGTGGGACTAACTCCTTGGCAAATGTTGAAAGATGAAAATATTTTTCTTACTGTCATCCGAATTACCGACCGAATACAGTTTCCTTCTTTGTTATTTACGCGACTGCTGAATTTTTAATCATACCATTTTATAGATATTAGCCCAGCAGATATTAATGTAGTCATGACTGTACAATGTCATTCCTTTTCTAAATTTTAGGAATCTATAATTTTTTCCACTTTTACGCCGTAAATTTTTCAATAAATGTAGAATTAATTTTTTTCATCCAGTTTATCAAATTCCAAACCACCTAAGAGAAATCTATCACTTATTGCGTGAGAAAATTGATACCTGATAAATTTTCTTTAATGCTTATTTTGAGATAAAATTTTCATATTTAATTCCCACTGCTCCGAATGTTGATATTTTTAAGGACATTTTTTTTGTAAATTCAACGATTGCGAACAATTCAAAAAAGATTTATGTTGAATTTGTGTAGGAGGTGATCTTTGTAATAAAGCGAAACGATGATAAAACTTAAGGTAATTTGGAAAAAATATTCCAAATATTACACATGCTAAAGAACACAGATGTCAAATGGGAGGAGAACGTTCAGGATGAACATGAATGTAAAACAGACAATTTCAGGTTCGAAAGAAATTAATCAAGCGAACATTTCCATAAACGAAGAGAAAGCGAACAGACATGAGTACATTTTTCAAAAAATATTTGTCTGATGAAGTTTTTATTTGTCGGAAAAACACATTGTAAAACACATATAGTAAAAAACACATATATATTTGTTCTGTAAAACACGTATAGCACAGACATAAGTAAATTAAAAAAATATATTTCTGAAAAATGTTCTATGAAACACATGTGGCACAGACATGAGTACATTTTTTTAAAAATACTTCTGAAGAATGTTATATAAAACACGTATAGCACAGACATGGGTAAATTAAAAAATACATTTCTGAGGAATGTTCTATAAGACATACATAACACAGACATGAGTAATTTAAAAAAAATACTTCTGAAAATACAGCAAGAATTGAGCTACGTATGAATTTAAATGGCTTACATTTGCTAGAATAAATCATGGAGTAATACATTCAGTAAACATTCAAGCAAACGTGCGATGGATGAATCGAAGGAATTAAAAGTACTTCCAGCTGAAATAAAATAAAATCAGAAACAAGGGACTTGGCGTAACAAAGAGGCGTAGATCCCGAGCGGCGTACGAGCAACATTCATTGTAGGCTTAAAAGCCGTTAGCCACTTAAGCATCATTAGTTTTATTGCTGGTGCTGCAGTTTACCTAAAACAAACAGCGCTCCAAAATTTCCATACTTCGCTCGGGCTCACACAAAAAATGGCAGGGATAAAAAATCAGGCGCAGCAACCGCTTCCATAAAGCCCTGCCGCCGCCCGAACGGACGAGCGACGTTCCGAAT
Organism: Morinoia aosen; assembly: GCA_030386875.1. Taxonomy (NCBI): domain Eukaryota; kingdom Metazoa; phylum Arthropoda; class Malacostraca; order Amphipoda; family Talitridae; genus Morinoia; species Morinoia aosen. Next base: position 3,284,609 of record CM059571.1, read on the forward strand.
TTCCTCGTTTCGTTGTGGACTTCAAAGCCAAGGGGCACGAACAAAACCGAAGCTGATCCTCTTTTTGGGGAGCTACACAAACGAAATGCGCTGATTTTCTTGCGGTAACTTGCAAATGTTCTTCCAGAGGTGCGGTTTTTGGGCAACAGTTAAGTCGGAACGCGACCTAATGGGGAAAAATGGAACAAATTTGCCCCAAAATTCTGGGGCGAACCTTCTTGTAACGAAGTCTGTCTTCAGCTTGTCCTGAGGATGGAGTGAAGAGAACCGTGTTTTTACAAAGTGCTTTGTCATGACATGTGAGTGAATGAAAATTATATGAAAGGTGTTGAGTGTTGAACAGGTGTTCACGTAAAGTTAAAAAGGTTGACTTTATAAGGTTCAACAAAAGGAAGATGAGATGCACGGTATGTAAATCACAAAATTTGTGAATTGAATACTATGGGGCACACATAGAATGACTTCAATGTACAAGTTGTTATGTACAATCACTGAATATATATATACATATGAAATTCTTTTGCAGTTAAAGATGTTTTTGGTTTGGAGTGTTTCCAAATGTAAGCCGATGGTGAAACTACCAGAGCAACATCTACTGAATTTTTGCAAGTAAGTCAAAGAAAAATTGACTTTCATTGTTCCCAAAAATTGAACACTGACCTCATTTGGCTTATTTCAACTGCTACTGTAAACTTAAGCTTAGAATAATCTGAGCAAACTTATTAATTGATCAGTCTAGAGCGCGACTTGGTTGAGTGAACACCTTGCGATGGTGATAGAATGACTTAAATTTACTGAACTTATTTGTGCCCACAAGTATAGCTACATTCAAGTTTACCCATAGTAATTGCTCAAAGAGATAATGTACTTGATGCATTGCTGTGGTTGATAATTTGTTTAGATAGTTAAAATTGATTTACAATATAATGTTCAAGGTTTATTTCCGGCCGATATTTTGCTATATTCGTGGAGATGATACTTCTGGTCGACGTTTTGCCTTTCTGTTGTAGACGACTCTTCAATTTTTGGCCTCCCTCTTGTAGACCGTACTTCCAGATAGCATTCTGTCATTCGCTGTCAGAACCCCTCAGGGGGATATAAGCATTATGTCTATGGGAATTAGCGCTCCCAGGGGATAATGTTTATTCCTGAGCTGAGAGTTTAGCTGGCCTTTTTTTAAATAAAATGTTTTTTATGGTTTTATGAAAGACCATCTTTTGCAGTTCACTGCTATCCTGTTTTTCAGCTCCTCTGACTTTCTTTTTCAACTTTTATCTTGTTTCACAACCTTTCTTCTTAACTTACTGTTGCTATGCGCACGGGATCCTTCACGGGAACACCACTTGTGCATAGATTCCACGTTCCCTTAACTCCATACTAAATGGTGCCATCATCCTTCCCTTCTTAGAACAACAATGTTGTGGCAATGGAGGCGATCAACCAATCCGCCGTCAGAAGACAAAATAATGCCCTCATAAAATTGTGCACTCGCATTAATTTAATGAGCAAAACTTCCCTGTAAGCGCTGCTGCAAAATCATTAAATAAGATATCTCTACACACCAAAGTGTGCAGAGCCTCGTTCTGATAATTAAAGTAAAAATTTATATCAACTAATCCACCCCCTTTATTTGAAATAAGAAAGAAGGCGAAATGAGAGAAAGGCCGTAAGAAATAAAAAAATACAATCTCTCGAGAGTTGATGAGGCCGCGTGAACACGGCCCGTCAAAATATATAGGGCTGGAGCTTGTATCACAGATACGCTCATCACACACTGCAGGCTGGCTTCGGACAGACCGACCGACGGACGCGGCTCTTATTATAGTATAGATTATCCATCCGTTATAATGGATGGATCAGAAGGACGAAACTGTTATGACAATTTTTACTCTGAAAGCATAAACTAAAAAAAAAGCACACACACTCTGCTGCATGTTTTGATACACTTTTTGAATGTAGTCGTTAATACTCGACAACTCTTCTGTGCAGATCAGTGTTTGTGGTGGATAAATTTGTATTTTTTTAAAACTGTTAATAGTGTTGCATTACAAACTGTACTTGGGTTTGAAATGTTCTGCAGGCTTTAAATAGTGTTGTTTTACAAATTGTGCACGGGCTTCGTATATTTTACGAACTGTATAAGGTTTTTAGAGTGAATAGAGTCGATTGCTTGTTTTAAAACGACGCTATTCCCAGGAATATTGATCGTGACTGGAACTTTTATTTATCCATTTGTTCATTGATTTTTAACTAGGTTAGGTATTTTTGCAAAACTACACATCACGCCATGTGTGCTCATGGAAAAAACATGTATTTATTCATCATTCCAAGTGGAAATTAATATTGACATCATGCACGATAAATTTAGAGGTTTTACGTTGCTATACGTACCATCTACTTTGTCTCTCTTTATCAAATTTTGAATAAAAGTAATTTAATTTATTTATAAGGCAAGGTGTGAGATTTGTGCTAAATTGTATGGCGAAATGTCAAATGAACGCGTGGTGTCGCACAGAAAAACAATTATTTTTTTAAGTTATGTATTCAGCAAAAATATAAGGTAATAATTCATAAGATGAAGGTGTAAAGAGCATCAGTTCGTCTTTAAGAAAATAAAGGGAGATGGAACATTTCTCGTCTGGCGGGAAAATCTTCAGGCGATGAAGGGATCTGGCTACACTGATTGGAAAAAGCCTTTCGACTCAATAAAGCACGGATTAAGCGAAATATTTCTACTTTCTACCGACGTATAACAGTGACCTCTTCCTCCAGGCTATAGGACGAAGTGGAATGCAACATTGTGTTTTGTACTTGTTGCTTATTGGCGTAATCTAATATGATAGGAAATATTTTTTCTATCATCTTTAGTACGTCTTTCGGTCCATTGCTGGTGCGATTTTTAGTAATGGTATTTAAATAACCTGAGTAGGAAATGACCTGAGTTGATGCAACCGTTAATAAATATACAATCGAAAGCTATTTAACTACACAAAAAAAGAAAAGAAAATTATACTGAAAATATGTATCAAAACAGTGAATGTCAGGGCGGCTTAATAAAGGTATTTAAATAACAGGTGTAGGATATGGTCTGCGTTGAAGCGACCGTATATTGAGAATATACAGTAATCGGAAGCTATTGAACTACGCAAAAAAAGAAAGGAAAACGGTACTAAAGATAAAAATCAAAACTGTCAACGCTTAATGTTATCATAATCTTATGACCAATTATTACACATTGATTCTGTGGTGTTCTTATGAGTTTGTGGTGAGACGCAGCGTAGAAATTGCGTCGTTCATGGCTTTATTTTTACAATATTTTCTATTTGTCACTCGAAGATGAAAACGCACTCATTTTCTCTACGCCACGTATTATTGCATTCTGCGAAATGGGAAATGAAACGCGCAATGGTCTGTTTTCATTGGAGAATGGAAAAGGAAATTTTAGATTCTCTAGAGAAACTGCGAACAAGAACATTGCGCAAAAAAATAAGTAAAAACTAAATAAAATTATTTTGCCCTCGGGAATATTGAGCACAGCGCTTGAGTAGGTAGTGCTTTGAAAGTCTTATGTTTTCCAAGCATCTTTTGGCGAACTCCATGAACCGTTTATTTTCAGTAGCGCATTTTTGTATTGAGCTTCTGTGATTGGTCTGCCTAATATAAATGCTGATCTTCTATGCTTCACCAATGCCAGGTTATAATGCTGATCTGAACGAGCGAGAATCGAACGCATAAACATACGTTTGCGCGCTTCAAGTGAGCAGCCTGATTCCCTTTTGATGCCGTCTTTTAATCATCACATTCGCTGAACGCAAGAATTATTCTTGTCAGTTAAAATGAGGTTGAATGAGTTTTTAAACGCTGTGATGCAGCGGGAGAGAAAATAATTCGAAATTATTCGAGGCAAAGAGCCAAACAGATCGATGATGCTGGACAGGTCCACACGACTGTCATAAAGACTATTGAAATTATGTCAGCGGGAGGGAAACTGATTCAAAATAATTATAGGTAAAAAGCCTACCCAACCTATGACTCTGAACAGGTCCATATGCACGGCCGTCTTGAAGACTATGGAAATCATGTGAGCACAAAAAAATCGATTAGGACGTCAATTTCGCAGCTAGTGTTTTTTTTTTCTTATCCACCGATTATTTCTTCAACGTTTTCCCAGTTGACAACTTTTCCAAACTTTATCAAACTTGGTGTGAGAGGTTTGAACTTCTCCACAGATCATGGAAGTCGTCAAAGCAAAGGACTGCAACCTGTTCAACTGCAAAGACACGATATAAAATTGAAGCATTTGAACGAGCACTTTACTCGCCAACATTTACTTGCGATTTATGAGTGCGCAGTTCTACTCTGAGAACATTTGATATTTGTCGAGAAGTGCCCAAATGTATTTAGCATAGAGTAATATTTAGACTATAGTATTTAGACAATAGTACAATGGTGAACAGGACAGTATAAAGTTGGTAGCACATAGGTGAACACGGCAGTAGTTAGACTAAAACATTATGGTGAATAGGGTAATATTAAGACAATAGCCATAATGTTGAACAGGGCAGTATGCAGACAATTGCACAATGATGAACAAGGCAGTATGCAGACAATTGCACAATGGTGAACAGGGCAGTATGCAGACAATAGCACAATGGTGAACAAGGCAGTATGCAGACATCAACTCCACAATTTCCAGTGTATTAATCCATCAGATTCGAGTAGGAATGAATATCGCGTGAATTCTTAGGAAATAAGAACTTGTGTCATGTGATTTGTCGAACATTATTGTACATTTTTGACGGGCCGTGTGCACTCGGCCTCATCAACTCTCGAGAGATTTAATTTGTATTTATTTCTTATGGCCTTTCTTTCATTTTGTTTTCTTTCTTATTTCAAATACATACATATTTCCTAAAACGTAGTCAACGCGTTAATCCGACCCCTGCCCCGAGATACGGCGAGGCTTCGCAATTGACCTCGGTGCACCAAGTTCGCATATTTCGAGTGCGCTTAAAGGTCTCAAAAGAAATACATGTTTGCTCCGCAGACTCGGAGAAACTTCTCGTATGAGATTCTTAAAAGCCTGCACTACTTAGGAGTGCTCGAGCTGTATTTATGACCCTCGCAGAATTATCGCAAGCGGAGTGAGGGCACGCGTTCCCTCGGGGTGAGGGCAACATGCAAATTGAAAATGAATTTCCCCTCACACACACGAATCGTGGTGTTGTGGCAGATGCGGCATGCAGTTTGAGCCATGAAGTTTTCTAACTTTACACATATGAAGTAATTCCTTTTAAACCTAATTCATTTTCGTGGCATACGCATATTTTGGGAGCTAAATTATTGGGGCGTCATTCCTTGCTTGGAGTGGCTAGGTAGAATAGCGCTAGATGTAATTACTCTTGTAGGTCAATATCACTAAGATTAGGCTCGCGGTATTCACTAAATTACTATAGGTTTTATTATAAATCATATATAATTCATTTTTCACTAAACCATATTAACGGTACTAGAATATCAGGTCAGATTCAAAAAAAGGTAATAAAATTCCAGATCAAATTAAAAAAAGGTATTTGAGGCCAGGCTTGTTTAGTTCACATACCGAGCACACGCCGAGATCGAGACACTAGCAACATTCACCAGAAGCTACTTCACCTGATGTCTGTGCCTTGCTGCAGCCTTTTAACACGTTCACTACGTATTGTTACATACTGTATAATATACAATAATATTAATAGTATTGTATACAATATACTAGGTAAGTTACAATAACTTACAATAAATTGTAAGTTACAATAAGTTACAATAAATTGTAATACAATACACTAGGTAAGTTACTCATTCACTCTCCGGTATCAATCAATACCAATTCAATTATTTTCCCACCTTCATTTGAAATAGACTATAGCGTATAAGTTATAATAATATCGTGCGGTAATATTTTTCATGCGTCTTAGAAAGGATAACAATGCAGTCGAACACGATAGAAGATTTTTCAATTCTACTACTTCAACCTCACCATACCAACTGCAGGAACCGAGCAAAGGAAGTCGACGTGGTAACCTTGAGCCCTTCGTGCGACTATTTTTTGTGCATGCATCTATTAAATATACGGCTTTCGCTGTAAAAAATCAACAACACAAGCAATATTAAATCATTTACAATTCCTTTATTCTAATATAGATAACGGAAAGACTGTCTTCTCTGTATTTTTTGACTTTCGAAATTACTCTCGAAACTTCATTGTTATGGCATTCGTGGGGTTGCCCATGATTGGTTCAGATCATACCTAACAAATCGGAAGCAATACGTTGTCATTGACGACGCAAAATCGGACCCACAGAAAATTAGCCATGGAGTTCCACAAGGATCTGTTCTTGGGCCTCTCCTTTTTCTGATTTTTATCAATGATATTATTAAATCTACATCATTTTTTAAATTCATACTTTTTGCCGATGACAGTACGCTTTCTGCGGTCCTTCCGAACGAAAATCCCACTACGATTGCGGAGAGTATAAATAATGAACTCCATAAGGTTTCACTGTGGCTTAAAGCTAATAAAATAAGCCTCAATATCGATAAAACAAATTATACTACGTTCTCATACAAGAAAAATATATCTCTACCATCCATTAAAATTGGCGAAGGTGAAATCAAAGAAACCAACTCATGTAAATTTCTGGGCATCATAATAGATAAACATCTGACCTTCAAAGAGCACATCACTCATATTAGTTCTAAATTATCAAAATCCATCGGAATTCTGAATAAAGTTAAAAATTTCCTGCCTGAAACAGCCTTACTAATGCTTTATCGAACGCTCATTTCACCATACCTGCAATACGGAATAGAAGCATGGCATGGAACTGATAAAAATAAAACCAATATAATTTTTACTCTGCAAAAAAGAGCCATCAGAGCGGGAAAGAACCTAGAATATAATGCTCACACAAATGATTCATTCAAAAACTTACAAATACTTAAACTCTCGGATCTCTACAAAATCTCCATCTGCAATTTCATCTACAAAACATTAGCTAATGATGGCGACAATAGCCTTCAACAGTTATTAACTGCGCAAACTGGTCATCACGACCATTTAACACGAAATAAAACTAAATTCATGCTTCCTTATTATTCAAAGGCCCGCTCGCAACATAGTATACTATTCATTGGAACTAAAACCTGGAACTCAATACCTGCGGAGATCCGTGAAAGTAATTCTTACAAGGTATTTAAAAGAAATCTTGAGTCTCACTACTTATCAGAATACTAGTCATGTAAGATCACCAAGTCAAATCCTGCCTCCTACATGTCTGGTCCTAATAATGCAATTTGCCATGAGTAATATCGCCGATTTTCAGTCTGCTCCCAAATCGTTATCGAATATACTGTTAAATATTGTCCATATGACCTATATTGTAAAATTAAACATCAATATCGAGTTCATTATCCTGTTGATCAGTCTAATGCGAAACTAGGCTAAGTGAATTAGGTTAAACATTATTGTACGCCCTAGAATAATGTAATGGTAGGATGCCCTAGAAGTCGCTGAACTTATTCGGGCCCACAGGTAGCTATACTCAACTCTGACCATTGTATTAGACTTAAGAAACATTCTACCTCTGTATCTCCTGTGGTAAATAAATTGTTTAAATTGTTTAAATTGTTTAAATCGGCGCCATTGAAGGTTAATCAAGATTTAGTTCTCTGTGCATAATACATCTCAGTTTGCACTTGCTTCGTTTCCACACAGTGTGTGATGGTTTATTCTTCACTTATAGAGGCAGATGGCTTGACTATGCGCTCTTTATCGTCTTTCTATGTCTTATTTTCTTCTGCAGATTACGTATTTTTTTACCATTTCAGTATTGAATGACCCAAGTTTCCTTCATTCATTATCTGAGTCGTTACGCTACTCTTCCTTTAGATGTTGTCCTGTGTGTGTGTGTAGTGATCTTCCAAACAGCGCATCATGTTTTGCGATTTTGGCATTTTGTCTGATAAATTACATCGTGACACTGGACTGGTCACTCATGAATAGTGTTGTATTATAAGAATTATATCTTACAGCGCCCAGAGAAATAGGGTTAGAATCCCGGCATTATTGCTTTCATTATCTCTAGTTAATGATTTTGGGGTGCTTGCGTCGTTTCTTTCTCTGTTTTTTACTTCTCTGCTTTGAAATGTCTCTAATTTTAGATCTCCAAGAAGAAAAATGGTTTTTATTCTAAGAAGAGACTTATAATAGATTAACATGTTCTAAGGTTTAAATGTTAGAGACACCGTGTTAATATATTGTTATCAAACAGCAAATTTTATTTTTAGCGTTCGTAGGTGAAGCATTTAGTATTACCTCTCTTGGTGAATAACATATTTTCAGAACATTCATTCATATACGATCTACCGTCGCTTTGAATTTTACTTGATTAACAAGAGAAAATTTGGTGGCAACAATCAGTCCTGAAGTAGCAAAGGCGTTTGTGATCTGGTCATTTGTAATGGACCGTGTCAAATGAGCTAGTTTCTGTTTTTAATCTGAAAATAAGGGATAAACATTTGAACTCAATCAGAGAAATGTTTAAGCACGGGTGCTGGACACGCGCTTGAAAACCATTTTAATCCCCCGCATCGCTTGGCATTTTCATTTGCCTTATTGCAACTGTAGATCAATTAGAGTATTGTGTGGTCCTTCAGGGAGCCTCTCTGTGATCGCACGCTGACTCTGACAAATCGACGGACTTGACGTGGGACAGTGTGTGAAATAATGCATCGACCTCCCGAAGACTCGAACCCGGCCCTTCTGCATTGCACGCCACCTCTCTCACCCTGAGCTGTCGAGGCGCACTGAGTGATGACGAAGTGTTAGCCAATATAGACTGTCACTTGGGTCTTATCATCATTGGAGGCCATTCTTCGGTCTGCAAAAGCCTTAATGGTGAGGGATTCTTTTGAAAATGGAGTGGCATTGGCGATCAAAGTCAATAACGCAAGCGGTTTTTCACATCTGCAGAAAATAAGTACGTTTTTTTTTCAACCTCCTCCTCCCATGCTCTGACTGAATTTTTGTTTGAATTTTCGAAATTAGAATTAATATAGATTTTTCCAGTACAAGTTACAAATTTTTGTGCAAGTTATGGAAAATATATCCTGAAAATGAATTCGATACCAGCTTCATTCCATAAGGGATTAATTAGAAGAAATGCGTAGTGATTTAAAGATCTATGGCAACTTTTGGTTTTTCAACAACTCATCATCGTTGAGCTTCTTATTGTGTTAGGACGTATTACACAACACACATGCTTATTCGCTTATGAAGAGACATTGTTCATAAGTAAATACAGTAAATAAATTATAAATTTATTTATATTTTTTTATTTTATAAATTTATATAAAAATCAATTTATTTTCGATTTATACAAAACTCGATTTATAAATCAATCTGGCCATTTGCTTATTTTTTACGCAATATTTTGCTAAATTTAAAGTCGAGTATAACAAGTTTATCTTGCACGTCTCGGTACGTACTGAATGTAATGTATGTTGCTCAACTGATGACAGATATTGCTACATCTTACTAGCAACATTAGGGATACTTTCGTATGCGATCTTAAAATACTTTGATGAGCGATATCAGAAATTCTGTACCATGGATAAAAATATTTACATAAAATAGACGTTCGGAAACATCTTTAGGAACATTTTCGTTGATCGTTCCGTTTTTTGCAATCGCGTGAATGAATGGCCTTCCTCCTGAGTGGTGGGAGGGATTGAGTCGCGAGCAAGGTCAATTAGCTGAAAAATTTCAATTTTAGACTTCTCGTACTCGTCTACTGATGGCGTTTCGAAAATGGTAAGTATCCATGCGCACCTTGTGTAGCGCATGGATACGTAAGTATTTATTTTAGAATGTAAACGATTGTATTAATTCTGATGCATCGTAACGGGGCTGAATTAGAATCAATTTTATTAGACACGGGTGTGTGTTTAGGAGTTCTCCGTTCTTTTAATTCCATGTTAAATAGATTCTTACTTTTTTATTTTGGAAAAATTCTTCTTATAGAACCTATAATTTAACGTAATCTGTTATTTTTGTTGCCAAAAGTACTCAGTATTGGGTAGTTGAGAAATTAATGTACAAGCTTCAGCCCTAAAGCTGCTCAACGAGGGATTCCGTATGTTTAACAAAGTTTTCTTGCATGTTAAGCGACTCGACGAGGTGGTTCTGCATGTCTAACCACGTATTCTTACATGTTTTACAAGGAATTCTGTATGTTTAACAAAGTTTTCTTGCATGTTAAGCGACTCGACGAGGTGGTTCTGCATGTCTAATCATGCATTCTTACATGTTTTACGAGGGATTCTGCAACTTAAACGAGGTACGGACAAGAAAGTATACTTGCAATTTTAACATGGTGGTACTTCACATAGAACAAGGTAGTTCTGTATGCTTAACAAGGTTATTTTTCATATTTAACGAAATACTAGGACATTTTTAACAAGATGGTTTTAATTGGGTTTTGTATAAGTTCCAACTGGTAATTACTGGGAATAAATAAAAATATCGAGACATTTCAGGGTCCTCTGCAAAAAAAACTCGGTAAATGTTTTAATAATGAAAACCAATGCTACGCTTGTAATACAAATAAAAAAATATATCTTGCCAAATAATTCTGGCTCAAATGCAAATGTATAACTGCACTATAGTAAGTGATTAATACATATTACACATATACATGCTTATAAATATAGAAATCCGCAATAACATTTATGAATCATATTCAAATTGAGGTCTTACCGCCAACTTCATGAAAAAAGAAAAAACAAAAAGTTTTAGTTTGGAAGTAAAGGTCCAAAGTTCGAATCCCCGCATGGGCGAGAAATATTTACGGAGCGAGCAGCTGTTCTGGTGATATAGGGAACAGAGCAGGCGGACGCCAGAGGATAGAAAAAAATTCCCCCAGCTCAATGCGGTTGCATTTTACTTCCTTCCCGAAAAGTTCAAAGCCGAACAACTAATCATTCTGCAAGCAAATGAAATAGCATAATGAAACGATCAACATTGTGTGCTAACAAAATTGGTGAACTTTTTGGCAACTTAATTTGGAAACTTTTGAACCACGCAGGGCAATAATTCTAGAGACTGCGCAGTGGCCGCCGCTTTTCGACTGAAGTATTTCGCTGCAGAAGAATAAGATTCTCCGCTCCCAAGCTTCCGAAGACTTACGTGTTCATTAGAGTCACAGAACTTTTGCAAGTGTGTATTATAGGTCAATCATGAAGCAAGTGGGAATAAATTAGAGCACGCAGACTGCTTAATTGCAGTATTAAAAAGCCAGCGCGGTATTTAGCACCTCACTAGCGGCACTAAAGAGCCAGCGCGGTAATTAGCCCTCACTAGCGGCACTAAAGAGCCAGTGCGGTATTTAGCCCCTCACTAGCGGCACTAAAGAGCCAGTACGGTATTTAGCCCCTCACTAGCGGCACTAAAGAGCCAGTGCGGTATTTAGCCCCTCACTAGCGGCACTAAAGAGCCAGTACGGTATTTAGCCCCTCACTAGCGGCACTAAAGAGCCAGTGCGGTATTTAGCCCCTCACTAGCGGCACTAAAGAGCCAGCGCGGTATTTAGCCCCTCACTAGCGGCACTAAAGAGCCAGCGCGGTATTTAGCCCTTCATTAGCGGCACTAAAGAGCCAGTGCGGTATTTAGCCCCTCACTAGCGGCACTAAAGAGCCTGCGCGGTATTTAGCCCCTCACTAGCGGCAGTAAAGAGCCAGCGCGGTATTTAGCCCTTCATTAGTGGCACTAAAGAGCCAGCGCGGTAATTAGCCCTCACTAGCGGCAGTAAAGAGCCAGCGCGGTATTTAGCCCTTCATTAGCGGCACTAAAGAGCCAGCGCGGTATTTAGCCCCTCACTAGCGGCAGTAAAGAGCCAGCGCGGTATTTAGCCCTTCATTAGCGGCACTAAAGAGCCAGTGCGGTATTTAGCCCCTCACTAGCGGCACTAAAGAGCCAGCGCGGTATTTAGCCCTTCATTAGCGGCACTAAAGAGCCAGTGCGGTATTTAGCCCCTCACTAGCGGCACTAAAGAGCCAGCGCGGTATTTAGCCCTTCATTAGCGGCACTAAAGAGCCAGTGCGGTATTTAGCCCCTCACTAGCGGCACTAAAGAGCCAGCGCGGTATTTAGCCCCTCACTAGCGGCAGTAAAGAGCCAGCGCGGTATTTAGCCCTTCATTAGCGGCACTAAAGAGCCAGCGCGGTAATTAGCCCTCACTAGCGGCAGTAAAGAGCCAGCGCGGTATTTAGCCCTTCATTAGCGGCACTAAAGAGCCAGCGCGGTAATTAGCCCTCACTAGCGGCAGTAAAGAGCCAGCGCGGTATTTAGCCCTTCATTAGCGGCACTAAAGAGCCAGCGCGGTAATTAGCCCTCACTAGCGGCAGTAAAGAGCCAGCGCGGTATTTAGCCCTTCATTAGTGGCACTAAAGAGCCAGCGCGGTAATTAGCCCTCACTAGCGGCAGTAAAGAGCCAGCGCGGTATTTAGCCCTTCACTAGCGGCACTAAAGAGCCAGCGCGGTATTTAGTCCCTCACTAGCGGCACTAAAGAGCCAGCGCGGTATTTAGCTCTTCACTAGCGGCACTAAAGATCCAGCGCGGTATTTAGCCCCTCACTAGCGGCACTAAAGAGCCAGCGCGGTATTTAGCCCCTCACTAGCGGCACTAAAGAGCCAGCGTGGTATTTAGCCCTTCACTAGCGGCACTAAAGAGCCAGCGCGGTATTTAGCCCTTCACTAGCGGCACTAAAGAGCCAGCGCGGTATTTAGCCCCTCACTAGCGGCACTAAAGAGCCAGCGCGGTATTTAGCCCTTCACTAGCGGCACTAAAGAGCCAGCGCGGTATTTAGCCCCTCACTAGCGGCACTAAAGAGCCAGCGCGGTATTTAGCTCTTCACTAGCGGCACTAAAGAGCCAGCGCGGTATTTAGCCCCTCACTAGCGGCACTAAAGAGCCAGCGCGGTATTTAGCGGCGTTCAGACACAACGCAACGGCTGTGCTGTGGCCTGACGCATGGCCCAGGCCGGGCCCTCGAGGGAAATTAACACTATTGCGTACACCGGACATTTTATTGCAATATGCACAAAAGAGAGGTGTAATGCAAGTTTCCAGTTTTCCTCTCAGCAATTCAATTTTGGGCGAAGAACTTACGTCTCCACGAAGAAGGCAGCTCCTTATAAGGTGGTGCTTGTGTCTTGTTCTTGTGCTGGGGAGGGCGAGCGTCCCGTGCGTGTCGGCTTATAAGTACAGTTTTAGCATGGGTAATTAGTTCTTTGTCATTAATTCATTAATTCATTTTTCGTCTGTGAATCTCTGTGCTAATTGAGGACGCTCAATTGTGTTTGAGTGCCCTTAGTGAGTTGACATGGAACAAGTTGACATAAGATGCAACATTTTATTTGCTTGTAATTAGGGTTTACTGTCAGTGTTCAATGGTGGTTTTGTAATTAAGAATGACTGTCAGTGTTTAATGGTATTTCAAAATGAGAATTTACTGGCAGTGTATGATGGTGGCTTTGTTATTATGATTTACTGTCAGTTTTTAATGGTGGTTTTGTAATTAGAAATTATTATCAGATCCTAATGGTGGTTTGGCTTCTTTCGTTAGTTAGAAACTGAAGAAGAATATTCGTATCGTTTGATGTTACGATATTAGTAACATCTCGATTTTATTCATAGATCTGAATTCGGTGTTCCAGTCTCAGTGTCGTTGAAATTTGCGCCACCAGTTTCCGGACAGCGTTGAAGAAACAAATTAAGCTCTTTGATACGACGGAGCTGTTGAACACCTCAGGATGAAGCGTGAACCTCATGTTACGAGGCTTGCGTAGTATTATATTTACTGACATTGTCTTCCATTTGAATTTTTAAGTCAAGTTTACCATATTCCTGCTAAGGTCCTTCACATTTGTCAACATTGAGAATAAGAACATAGATAATTTTAGGTGATGGCTTAAATGATGCAATGACGATGACGCTCCGGCCTTGGCAAGTGTGACGAGAAATGTTTATTGGTCTTTGTTTTAAGAGAATTTTTGCCCACACAATTTAAATGATTATATTAAACATTAAAGTGGTTGAATGGGGAATACAATAATTGCTTTTTCAAATTCTATTGATGCTGTTACTGGACAGCAACTTAAAAAGTGCATCTGTTTTCAAATTGCAAATAATGCAGTGTCAAGTTCAAAATTTTTGTAACCGTAGATAAAGATGAAGAACAATGGACCAGCTCTTGGTAAAGAACATGACAATGATCAACTGAACAGCCATAGGTGTCCAGATCCTGCAGCAAAAATGTATTCCTTAGTTTTCCAGCTGATCATCGATAACTTCTGCTTCTACATCCTCACTTCTGCTTCTCATATTCAAAAAATGAAAGATACTGAAAAAGACTTTACAAACTATCTTTTCTCGCCCATCAAACCTCTTGAAATTTACCAGCAAACTATCAAACCTCGTAAAATTTATTATCAAACCTCTTGAAATTTACTATCAAACGTCTTAATATTTACTATCAAACTATGAAACCTCTTGATATTTACCATCAAACTATCAAACCTCTGAAAATTTACTGTCAAACCTTTCAATATTTACTATCAAAGCTTAAAATTTACTATCAGACCTCTTAAAATTTACTCTCAAACTATGAAACCTGCCAAAATTTCAGCGGAAGTCTCAACGACATCCCGAGTCGTGTGGCGACAAGCAGCGCAGAGAAGGGCTGGCTGCACGCAACAAGCTGCGCGTAGACCTTGCATTGCTGGTGCGTAATTAATTTTACGGCCGAGTTACGGTCGTTTGCACGGCGGTGTCTCAAATTGATGGCTGCTGCACCATCCCACTGCATCACTGGCACCACAGCGTCTTGTTCTCGTGCTTTTGGTTTTTGGAGTGAGCACCATAACATCTAATTGTGATGGTTTTGGTTTTTGGGGCGGTTTTGGTGTTGGGTCACCACATCGTCTTGTTGTGGGGGTTTTGGTTTTTGGATGGAATCAGAGAAGCATTTCGACGTGGGGTTTGCAATTGTGTTGCCATGCTTGGCAGTTGTGTTGCCATGCTTGGCAGTTGTGTTGCCATGTCTAGCAGTTGTGTTGCCATGTCTGGCAGTTGTGTTGCTATATCTGGTAGTTGTGTCGCCATGTCTGGCAGTTGTGTTGTCATGTCGGGCAGCTGTGTTGCCATGTCTGGCAGTTGTGTTGTCATGTCGGGCAGCTGTGTTGCCATGTCTGGCAGTTGTGTTGCCATGCCTGACAGTTGTGTTGCCATATCTGGCAGTTGTGTTGCCATGCCTACCGGTTCTGTTGCCATGCTTAGAAGTTGTATTGCCATGCCTGGCAGTTATGTTGCCATGTCTTGCAGTCATGTTGCCTTACCTGACAGTTGTGTTGCCATGACTTGGAGTTGTGTTGCCATGCCTGGCAATTGTTCTAGCAAAGTCTTTTTTACTGAATGCAAAGTCATCGCAGCAACATGTCCGTTTCCATTGAACAAAACGCTTGGTAAATCCACTTAAAAATTGAGTAACTTTCCTGCAGACTTGCACTAAAAACCGCTGCTTTCTTGCGTATTTCAACCTCCACCATTTCCTTCTTGAGTTTTTATTTTACGTTCCATTAATTTTTATTTTGTTTCGTTAATTTATTTCTCGACTTACTATTACTATTCAACTTCACAATGATGTTGGGTTTGCTCGATTCATCTGGTTCGAATTTGTTGAGCAGTTTGAAATTATACATAAGCCTTAGTCAATGGGGAAAATGGCGTCCTATTAACTCAATTCTGTACTGCAATTTCATGTTTTCACAAACGCTGCACTCAAAGCAACTTAAATTGAAAGAATATGAGGCTTTGCACTTAGTTACTATTTTGACATCATACCATCAATGGTGCTTTCATCCTTCCTCTCTTTGGACAAGCGAGGCTGAGACTGGTTTATAATAAATAAATATATGAATTAATTAATCTATTTGCCGCGTTACCTGTCAGCCTGCTCGGTCTCCTCAGCTAGCGTTGGTGTCTGATCTCACTGAGGCATCAGTTGACTGAAGGAATTGTTGACTGGAGGCACTGTTGACTGTGACAGCTGTTTGACTGAAGCGCCTGTTAGCTGAAGCACCTGTTGACTGGAAAAACTATTAACTGATGCAACTATTGACCTGAAGAACTGTTGACTAAGGCAAAGATAAACTGAGATGCTGACTGAGGCAACAGTTGACAGAAACAACTATTACTGAGGCAACTGTCGGCGTGTTGACAGAGCACCGTCCTCGTCTTTGGAAGCGATTCTATTTGCCTTTGTTTCACAACTCATTCTTTTGAAACGAGTTTACTGTCTTGTTATTCTTTGCATTCATTATAAGGAATAACATTGAGCTGTATTTTGTATCTTTTGTGCCTAGAATACCAAGTGACGTCATTTGTAAGGGTGGGTTTTTTGATGAGATTATCTGAACGCCTTCGTTAGCGTGACATTGAAAGTTCTTTACCCGGAAACTCGCCTGATGCTGCTACGTAGTTATTTTAATGTCGAGTAATCTGAAATGTATTTCGTTAAGAAGTTGCTAGAATATGGAGCTAAATATTTTAGTTATTTTATACAAATTCGGTGTGCTTTTCAGTATGTCCCACAAAACCCGAACCGAGTATTTATTTTCCCGTATCAGTAATAGCATCATAAGAATACCCGTATCAGTAATACCATCATTAGAATACCATATGCATTTAATTTCATGCAAAATTATGCAGTATTACTGTTTGCTACCGGTTTTACTGATACGGTATTATAATTACGGATATTACTGATACGGCAAAATAAATACTCGGTTCGAGTTTTTGTCGGACATACGGTACATCGGCAAGAAACTTAATCGCAACTTACGCTTGAGAGAACATAAAACTTTGCTTTAACAGCTTACTCTGATTAATAAAGTAAACTTCATTGCATGCACTCTGTTGTCATTGCAGTCGCTAATGAAAAACAAGCGCATATCTCGCATCGTTTGCATGAAAGCAAAAAAAGCAAAGCCAGTTCGCTAACTAACGATTTACTTGCGTGGCAATACAAGCAAGAAAATAATTTTCACAACAAGCAGAAAGCGCGGGAATGAAGATATAGTGGTACCGGTATAGTGTGATATCTACGTTCAGTTTTAATATGTACAAACCTCTTTATCCTATGTATGATATATTCGGCTCTGAATTTCTTTTTCAATGATAATTGTAAAGTATCTACGATACGATGTTGTATTTAGTGCATAAGATTGGAATATATTTCCTAAAAATATGTAAAGTATGCTAAAATCGACATACTAAAAAAGAAAAGAGAAGTACCTCAGGAGCATTTCCCATCTCATGTGGACCAATACAGTTGGAAACTTATGATAAAACAAGAGGATCAACTTACTGCTTTCTTAAACGATGTAAGATTTGTTTACAAATAGCAACAGAAAAACCTTTTGTAACAAATGTTCTGTGGTAAATGTTATGTTCACCCTTAACCAAATAATCCTCATCTTTAATAATTGATTTCAATTTACAGGAAAATTTAGACTATACCAGAAAATCCACGGTAGATACCATACTATACCAGAAAACCGACGGTAGATTTCATACTATACCGGCACTGCTATAGTTAAACATTATTTTCTTGATTATGTCACTGCGGTTTAGTCAAGCAGTGAGATTATGGCTGGCTGAAGTCTTTTATACTTCATCAATGATAAAATGATATAATAAAGCAGTGGTAAAAATGATACTGCCTTAATTAACACTTTTCCTGCGGTATGTTAAACAGAAAGTTCTATCTCCAACTCAAATTAGAGCCAACTTTAGAAACCAATTTTGAAGACAACGAATATCAAATAGATCGTGCCTTCGTTTAGTTGTCATTAAGTATTTATGAAAATTGAGTTTGTGACTGCTGGTCGGTCAGCAGCATTATAAGAATCCCCTCCGTGGCCACCGGTGACTCCCTACCCTGGAAAAGTGTGAATATATTCTGGACAATAGATTGTTTTACGTTGAGGTCTGGATATTTGGTAGGCCTCCTTTCTCTAGAAATAGAAATAATTTTTCGTTCTGTTATGGACTATATTTATTTAGTTCGCTGCTGCCCCGTGTCTTTCAACTTACACCATTTTCATCTTCAATTTTCACTTTTTGTTTCTTTAATTTTTATTTCATGTCATTAATTCATTTTAGACTCACTACTTATTATTTTTAGCAGAAGATCTTGGTTGGGAACACACCTTGTGCATAGATTCTGCGTTCCCTTCACTCCGTACCAAATGGTGCCTTCATCTTTCTCTCTTCGAAACACCTTTGTTGGGGTTGGGGAGGCTCGAACCGATTTTTAATTTAATGGATATATCCGCAATACCTGAATTTACCCTTCCACTAGTTTGTGATGACAGATGGTTCTCGAATAGAGTGCTATAATTCCACTACAAAATGCGAGAAAAAACTTCCATTGCCACTGCATTTGCAAATAAAACTTTGTTGATCCATTGCGCCTATGCAAAATTTTGTAAAATCACACTGGTTGTTATTTAAACCTTCACTTTCTATTGAAGCCCATTTCCCATCTCTGTTCTACGCTGTGCCTTCATCCTTCCTCTCTTTAGACGTCCCTGTTACAGTTTGACGGAAACTAACTTACAACCTAATCTTTTTCTTATCCTCCACTTTTATTAACAATTTTCTTTCTGCCTCGAAGCGAAAATCGCTCTCCAAAAACTTCTTTCCCCGCACTACATCTTTCTGTTTAGATTTGTTGCAGCGTACACGCCTGCCTCTGTGTGTTGGTTGTTGTGCTTTGGTTGTTCTGTGTTGGTTGTTGTGCGTTGGTTGTTCTGCGTTGGTTGTTGTGCGTTGGTTGTTCTGCGTTGGTTGTTGTGCTTTGGTTGTTCTGCGTTGGTTGTTCTGCGTTGGTTGTTCTGCGTTGGTTGTTGTGCGTTGGTTGTTCTGCGTTGGTTGTTGTGCGTTGGTTGTTGTGCTTTGGTTGTTGTGCGTTGGTTGTTGTGCGTTGGTTGTTCTGTGTTGGTTGTTCTGTGTTGGTTGTTCTGCGTTGGTTGTTTTGCGTTGGTTGTTCTGTGTTTGTTGTTCTGCATTGGTTGTTCTGTGTTGGTTGTTCTGCGTTGGTTGTTCTGCGTTGGTTGTTCTGTGTTGGTTGTTCTGCGTTGGTTGTTCTGCGTTGGTTGTTCTGCGTTGGTTGTTCTGTGTTGGTTGTTCTGCGTTGGTTGTTTTGCGTTGGTTGTTCTGTGTTGGTTGTTCTGCGTTGGTTGTTCTGCGTTGGTTGTTCTGTGTTGGTTGTTCTGTGTTGGCTGTTCTGCGTTGGTTGTTCTGCGTTGGTTGTTCTGTGTTGGTTGTTCTGCGTTGGTTGTTCTGTGTTGGTTGTTCTGCGTTGGTTGTTCTGTGTTGGTTGTTCTGCGTTGGTTGCTCTGCGTTGGTTGTTCTGTGTTGGTTGTTCTGCGTTGGTTGTTCTGTGTTGGTTGTTCTGCGTTGGTTGTTCTGCGTTGGTTGTTCTGTGTTGGTTGTTCTGCGTTGGTTGTTCTGCGTTGGTTGTTCTGTGTTGGTTGCTCTGCGTTGGTTGTTCTGCGTTGGTTGTTCTGTGTTGGTTGTTGTGCGTTGGCTGCTCTGCGACTGTGACCATTTTGTTAATTCTTTCGTCACAGTTTTACTCTCAGCGACACTTTCGCCGTGCCTGCATTCCAACACTTTTTTCCCTACAGCTCTTGTGCTCCACTAGCACCACCACTGCTCTGCCTACACCACTTCCACCACAGCTGTTCTGCCTACACCACTTCCACCCCAGCTGTTCTGCCTACACCACTTCCACCACAGCTGCTTTGCCTAGACCCCTTCCACCACAACTGCTCTGCCTAGACCCCTTCCACCACAGCTGCTCTGCCTACACCACTCCACCGCCACTTCCATTATCCTCCCAATTTGCACTCCCCCAAATCCCCCCCCCCCCCCCTCCCTCCCAGATCTGTCGGCTTATTGGCGGTGCCGTCCATCTATTTTATGCCTCATAGCTTCGATTTAGAGCGCACGCATGATAACTGCGGTCCCTCTGCAGCGTCGGCAGGTCATGTCGGGGTGTCTCTGTCGGCTGTTCATAGCGTGGGTATATCCATGTAGGGCATGGGTATGTCATGCATGTGTAGGGTTGCAAAGTAAGGTTGTAGTGCATATGTATATTCATGTAGGGTTGTTTTGATGATGCTTGTTTGATGCTTGTTATACACTAAGTATTGGATGTCGCTATCAATATGCTGTTTGCTCTATAACTGGTCGCTAAGGATATAATGTTTGCTGTATAACTGGTTGATCTATAACTGCATACCAATAATAGAGTGTTTGCTGTATAACTTGTTGCTCTATAACTGGTTGATAACAATATACTGTATGTGTGGTGCTCTGTGTTTCTATCTGCTTTATATGTATGTACTTTGGACCATTTTATTTCAGAGTCCATTTATTTAAGTAAAACTGTACGGGTCAACAAACTGGAAGGGCAGTTAGTAAAGACCTGTTTTGAGGGCATTCAGAGTTTTGAATTTTCTTTTAAATTGGAGAAATGAAAACCCTTGGAAAGCATGCGCCAGATTTGCCAAAGGATTCGTCATGGATCTTTTTCCGTTGCCATTGATCTTCCACGCTGGGCAATAATAAAAGAAACTGAAAAGACTATTTGCTAGTTTTTCTTTACCACCTTCATCTTTCCACGGAATTTTATTTTCCTGAAGGCCACGGGATCTTTCAATTCGGCAGTGCACATTTCTACAGGACTAGAAATGTTCAAGATTGGTTTACGGCGAATGATGTAACATATGAGCATATGGACTGGCCCTCACAATTTCCTGACTTTAACCCCATTAAAAATTTGTGGTGTGAGCTTGAGAGGAATCTGCCTGACTAACCTACCTTTCTTTCAAAATTGCCTGCTCGGGGGGACAAGTTGCTTCGATTGTCACAAAAATGAAGCTGCAGAGTATCCAAAACCTTGTAGAATCAATGCCAAGTTCTATGAAAGCTGTTAATCAAACTATACGCGGTCCAAAGGCTTGCTAGTAAATTTCTCAACCCCCGACTTTTTTTAGCACCCTTAATGTATGTTTTTGTTTCAAAAACAAAAGTACCCTACATTTTTTTCGCTCCGCACCCCTAAACAAATTTTAGTCGACCCTCGCACCTCTCGAAATAAAAATGCCAACATGTGCCCAATATCCTATTAAGTATTTACTTGGAATTTTCTCCCACCCCAGGTTTGGAAACCTTGCTTTAGACGCACCCCACACCATCACACGATCACATGCTTCAGATCTGAACATTTTAGTGGGATTAATTCATATCCTTCGTTACGAATCTGAATAAAGTGTCATGTGTTAGGTTATCTACAATATCTCGTATTTTTTTGGTCTTGACGGAAATCGAATTATGGATTGGGATTTAAGTACTTCAGAACAATCACAAGATAGCTCTGCGGGTTTTCGTAGCTCGTATGAAAGGACCCATGAAAGCATGTAACTTGTGTTACGATTTTCTGATTACTCCCTATGAGTCAATAACCTCACATGTCGTCATGGTTAGATGGATGAAATTGGACGATTTATAGGGAATCTCACTTTTAGGGTAAAAAATAAAACCAACGTAGTTAAGAAAATCATGATATAAAACAAACGTTTCGGATCATAAAAAATCCATCCTCAGTGTTCTGAAAAACAATAGGTCAAAGTATTAAAAAATATTTCTACACTAATTTTCTGAATAAACCAACAGATAAAATATTGACATCAAAAAAGACAAAGAAAAGACAATAATAAAACAAAAACTATGAAACACTTTAACAAACAATAGAAAGTTTGACCGCCGTGTCACACTCATTAATTGACGGACGGTTTTTTTAAAATGTACATCGATTCTAAAATGCGGAGATCAGATAAATTTGGGGTTGAGTCCAAAATTTTAAAATTTGTATTTATAAAGGAATGGTCGTTTTTCAAACAATGTTCTTTTATTGACGAATTAGGTGGCTTAGTTTTTTTTGTTTTATTCTTGTCTTTTCTTTGCCTTTTATGATGTCAATATTTTATCTGTTGGTTTATTCAGAAAATTAGAGTTTAAAAATATTTTTTAATACTTTGAATTATTGTTTTTCAGAACACTGAGGATGGATTTTTTATGATCCGAAACGTTTGTTTTATATCATGATTTTCTTAACTACGTTGGTTTTCCTTTTTATCCGTCATGGTTAGAGTAATGGTAACTGATGCTACGCTCAACTCTTCCATGCTAACTTTGTGCCTCTACGTCTGACTTTGTGTGACTTTGTGAGACTTGTGTGTGACTCTGTGTGACTGTGTATGACTTTATGCGACTTTGAGAGATTTTGTGTGACTTTGTGTTACTTTGAGTAACTTTCGGTGACTTTGCGTGACTTTGGCTGAATTTGTGAGTCTGTGAGTGACTTTGTAATATGACAGCATCATTACTTATCCATATTGAAATCTCGATCCCTTGAGACAGAAAATTCAGTGCTTTCCTTCTGTGTTTATTGCACGAATATTAACTGTACTTTGCGGGTGGGAGAACCTCTACGCAAGTAACACGATCCAATAATTTCATTAAATTCGCTCTCAATGTTACAGTTGTAACAGCTCCAGTTTCACATCACCCGAATTCCTCATGAGCTTTAAACCACTTTTTTAAAACAACTTAAACAATCTTTTTACCACGACCTATACACAAGTAGATTGTCGCTTAAGTCTAGTACAATGGTCAAATCTGAGTATTGCAACCCGAATAAGTTCAGCGACTTTTAGGGCATACTAGTTTCATCCCAGTGCAGTTCGAAATCTGTGGCTCTCTCCTCGAACTCTGTTCAAATTCTTCATAAACTCCAGCAGGGTCTTCATACCATGAGACGATCCGAGCGCGCTGGCAGTAGTGAAGAGGGGGGGGGGGGGGATTGGGAAGAAGGGGGAAGAGAGTGCAGAGATTGGGGAAAAAAGGGTGAAGAGGGTGGGTGGATTGGGAAAAAAGGTGTGAAGAGGGTGGGGAGATTGGGAAAAGCAGGTGAAGAGGGTGGGGAGATTGGGAAAAAAGGGGGTAAAGAGGATGGGGAGATTGGGAAAAAGGGGGATGGAGGTGGTGGGAAGATTGGGAAAAAGGGGGTGGAGGGGGTGGGAAGATTGGGAAAAGGAGGTGACGAGGGTGGAGAGATTGGGAAAAGTAAGTGAAGAGGTGATGCGGAGGTCGACGGGCAAGAACTACAATAACCAAACCCCTCAGCACTCTTCAAAGAATCACAGGCGGGACAGGACTTCAAAAACTGTGCCAGTAACGAAACTGAGCCAGTAAGAGACTCTGGGAAAAAATTAACTTGCAATCATTAGGTTCCACGTGCCAAGTGATGATGTGAGGCAAAACTCGTTGCATGTCTCATAAGAACATGGTAAGAAATGTAGGGCAGAAAATAACGTGCTGTGTCGTCATTGTTCGTTCCATAATGATAATGTCACGTGTTCTGAATAATTTGATTGACAGTCCTTGCTTACTGATGTGTGAGTGCTAAATCGAAGTAAAGTAGAAGCCACAAGTTATGTGGGAATTATTAATACTGCGATGGAAACAGGTGGAGTCTCATCAGATTGAGTAATGTTTGTTCTACGAATTCCAGTAGTGGGATGACAGAGCACATTGGCTTGTATCAGTCTCGGTGGCAAAAGCTGCTAAAATTTAAGTCTATTGTTAACCCTTCTGGCTTAGCTCGAGGAAATGCTGAAATTTTGCGGCAAAAAATGACAGATCAATCAACGCTGGCATCCAAAAGCACAGCGATGTATTTTTTGTTGTAGGAAACGTGGTTGCGTGAAGTCTTCCTCACTGACTCCTAAACGCATCCT
Organism: Morinoia aosen; assembly: GCA_030386875.1. Lineage (NCBI taxonomy): Eukaryota > Metazoa > Arthropoda > Malacostraca > Amphipoda > Talitridae > Morinoia > Morinoia aosen. The sequence goes on from CM059571.1 coordinate 3,308,578, forward strand.
TAACCAGAACAACATATTTTTAACGTTTCTCTCAACAACATAATTAACCCCTGACACGGCCATTGTACACCTCGTATGTGCAACTCATCCTCACCGACTCCTAAACGCATTCTTGAGCGAAAAATAGCACATTTTGAGCTTAATGTGGTCATAATGTAGGGAGGTGGCGCAACGTTGGGCAACATTAAACGTGCTTTGCATGTCGGACCGTCGCTGCCAAATGGACGGCCGTCCGTCTTTCTCAGAAAGCCCGGAAGAGATCCTTTGCCCTCCTCCGATCTCCGCGAAAAGGAGCCAGTCTAACTTTTTCGCCGCCTGCATGCATGTTTTTCGCCGCCCAAGCGATTTAATCGATTAAATCGCTGAGGCGGCAAAAAACACGCATGCAGGCGGCGAAAAAGTTAGACTGGGGAGCTGCCTCCTAGCGCACGCTGCTAACTCTTTTGTGCAGTGTGCGGCAGTCAATCCTGCGTCCTACAGTCAATCCTGCATGCTCGGAAATGCAGGATTGACTGCCGCATTCTGTGAGTACCAGGTGGTAATGCCTCACCTGACGATGAGCCTCAGCGAGACTAAGTAATTTATCGTCTAGTGTACATTTTAGCGCAGACCTACACACCTTAATGAGTACACGCACACACCCATTCCTAATGGGTACACGCACACACCCATTCCTAATGGGTACACGCACAAACCCATTCCTAATGGGTACGCGCACACACCCATTCCTAATGGGTACGCGCACACCCATTCCTAATGGGTACGCACACACCCATTCCTAATGGGTACACGCACACACCCATTCCTAATGGGTACACGCACACACCCATTCCTAATGGGTACACGCACACACCCATTCCTAATGGGTACACGCACACACCCATTCCTAATGGGTACACGCACACACCCATTCCTAATGGGTACACGCACACACCCATTCCTAATGGGTACACGCACACACCCATTCCTAATGGGTACACGCACGCACCCATTCCTAATGGGTACACACACACACCCATTCCTAGCGGGTACACGTACGTAAACATTACTATTTTGCCCACATTAACTCGTCCTAGCGCCAACTTTTGGACGAATGCTCTTCGGCGTAAACTACCGATATGAGGAATGAATTTCGCAGCGTATTTCGAGAGCCTTTCGCCTCGTAAGGACATGTTGCAGTGTGGCATGCTCGGTGTTGTCGAAATCAATAGATATTTTTATTCTTATAATGTTTATTACAATAAATATTATGATTATATATGAAGTTTCATTGCCGAAGACGCTATAGAGGCGTCTCACCGGTGTATTCGATATTCCCCAGCTTATCACTTCCATATACAGGGAGGATATCATTTCTACAACCGCCGAGTGGCGGCATCAAGAAATATAGTTGCCACTTTACATAATTAACTTTAGGGGCGATAGATGCACTCCACGAGGTGGAATATGATTATTGGTGGGTGTGCTGGCCCCGCTTTAGTCATCGGTTCGAATAAAGAAGCGTACCTTTTTTTCGTACTTGAAAAATTGTTGTTAATATCACTTGTGCTAATGCGTTTTTTAAAATAATTTTTGACGCTTCATCAGTCAGTAAACAGAACACAGAGTGGTCTTCGTACTACCTGGGGTTGTGTTGGAAAGAAAGTATGTTACAGAGATAGATAACTTATCATGGGTCAGAGTTAGAGTTATGGCCAATGCTAGTGACTGCCTTCATGGGTCAGAGTTAGAGTTTTAACGACACTTCTGAGTTGAGAATAGAACTTAAAGTTAGAGTTAAGTTCAGAATGAGCGTTAGCGGTCAGGTACTGGGTATGTAACTAACTACGCGATAAAATATTTAGTCTAACTTCTCAATTAAATGATATATCATTATTGAAAGTTCTTTTTTTCTGGTTAGATTTAAATTTTATGGATCAACGTCTAAATCTAGTCTTTATAGTTTTGCGCCTAGATGTAAACTTTGCGGTCTATGTTAAGCTATATGGATAGTTTGAACTTTAGAGCGTGACCATAACCTCAACACTTCGACCACAACGTGCGCCACCGGTGGCCACGGAGGGGATTTTCGTAGTGCTGCTGACAGACCAGTAGTCACGAACTCAGTTTTCTTAGGTACTCAATTAAAGTTAAATGAGCGCACGATCCAGTTAATGTATGTTTTTTTAATTTAATATAATGTATGCTTAAGTACTCAATTAAAGTTAAATGAGTGCACCGATCCAGTTAATGAATGCTATTTTTAAAATTGTTTTTTTCCAGTTGGCCCTAGGTGTTTGATTTGAATGTAGAATTTCAGTTTAACCAATTGCGGTCAAAGAGTTAAAGGTTAAGATTAACATAAAGGTGAGGGTAGATGAGTAAGGTGAGGCTAGGTGCGGTCTGGCCCATGCAGTGAGGCGGATTTTAGAATAAAACTAACAGATTAATATGAGAATATTATATCAAAGCTAATGCTTTATTAATTTAAAACTTAAGTACAATAACTCACATAAGTTAGAATACGTGATAAAATTCGTAAAACTCATTAAAATTCGGGGACTGTTTTTACCGAATGATTCGGTATATTGAAAATGAATCGAAAACTTCCCTGTTTCTTCAGGGATTTCAACTTGCATGAAAAAGTATGTATTTTTTCAGGGATTTCAACTTGCATGGAAAAAGTACGTATTTATTCAGGGATTTCAACTTGCATGAAAGAATTCAAGGATAATGATTACCCGTCTCGCATATTTACAATTTATTTGTTAGCTGCTCACAGAGCACCTTAGGGTGTAGCTTTAATAGATAACACAACAGCAAACGAGCCTTAAAGTTCTATTGTACAACAGATACCTCCATGTAAGTACCATTCATTATATAGATGCTCTTACATTACTTTACAATACGGTCGTATAACGGAAACCTAATGCGCTAGAAGCATACCGGCGGTAAATATTTTCACTTCCGTTTAATGACGTGCGTTAAAAGAGCATATATTGAATGAAAAACCTAAGTGCACGATGCCAGTCTCTTTGTTATTAATACCTGAGCGCAAGATTTACTTTCCATGTTATTGATACCTGAACGCACGATGTTACTTTCCGTGTTATTAATACCTGAACGCAAGATTTACTTTCCAGGTTATCGATACCTGAACGCACGATGTTACTTTCCGTGTTATTAATACCTGAACGCAAGATTTACTTTCCAGGTTATTGATACCTGAACGCTCGATTTACTTTCCATGTTATTGATACCTGAACGCACGATTTACTTTCCATGTTATTGATACCTGAACGCACGATGTTACTTTCCGTGTTATTAATACCTAAACTCACGATTTACTTTCCGTGTTATTGATACCTGAACGCACGATACCGCTTTCCATGTTATTGATACCTTAGCTTTCATTTTTGTACTCCCTCTTCAAGCTGCGTCCGTTCATTGAGAGGCCCACATTCAAAAGTGACATTGTAAGATAAATGTTGGCATTTTGAGGAAATTTTACAGTTTTATGTTACTCGAACATCGTTGATGTCATGAAAGTTTGAGGATATTTTGAGCGTGTTTGTAATGTGAGAATTGTCTCTTTTTTGTGGGTTTTTATGAGTTCAGATACTTAGACTGGAGGTTATCAGTTGAGCAGCAGGGGATTGTGGCTTGGGTTCTGATCACTCGAATTTAGAGTCATGTTTTTATTGCGAAATCGGTGTCCTACTGAAACGGTGGCTGCGAAAAACCAAAAAATGAGGGCTTGCTAAACTTGACAATCGAAGGTTGTGAAGACGAGGACACCAAAAATTCCCGTGTCATGACTCTGGAGAATATCGCCTATAATGATAATTAAGACGGAAACACACTTTCAAATCAATAATTACGATTGGAACACTTTCACGTTCTTCATGTGTTAGTTATTCACTTTGAAAAAAGTCAATGCTTGTGTCTGATAATCAATTTTGTTTGTTGAACAACAATACACATTGTTATTATGAATTTCTCAGATTATAAAACTGCTACTAATGGAATAGCAGCGCATTTCCATTATTAAATAAAAGAGAGCACCTCTTTCTGAACACATTTTATTGCCATTAACTTTATTCGGTTCGAAACTATATATAATTTAAAACTTAAAGTTAAATGAGTGCGCGATCCAGTTATGTCGAATGGTGATTATAGAATTTCTGCTTTTATTTATTTAGTGCGGGTATAGTATAAAAATGTATATGTAATCCCTTATTTCTATTTTGATTTTCTTCCATTGCTTCGTCTAATAACTTCTCCATGCTTCGAAGGTAGAATAAATCATTCTTCAAATTTAACATAAGACTATCATATCTCACTTTGATATATTAAGCATATTAACTTACAAATACCAAGTTCCCCTGAATTTGATGAATAATTCAACAAATAATAAATTATTTATCGATTCAATCCCACATGCGTCACTTGGGAACATATTAAACTGCGATGCATGAGGTGCCGCTTTTTGTGTGTGAGTGTGTGTATGTGGGTGTGTGTGTGTGTGTGTGTGTGTGTGTGCGTGTGTGTGTGTGTGTGTGTATGCGCGCATTTGTGTGAGAGTGTGTGCATTTGTGTGAGTGTGCGAATATGTGGGTGGGTTTGTGCGAGGAGGTGTACCATGGGTGTATATGCATGTGTGTGTTCATATGTGCGGGCGAGTGTGTGCGTGAGTATATGTGTACCATGGATGTATGTATGTGTGTGTCATGTATGTGTGTGTGTGTTCCATACATCTGGCGTATGGAATTTAAACTTTACGATCGTAAAGTTTAAATTCCATACGCCAGATATACACATATAAAGTCGCTTTCGCAAGAGGCCTCAAAAAAGTTTTTTCGACCTGGTTTTGATATTTCACTCTCAACACTTTCAAAACTGCTCGAAGATATTTCGCAGCGATATTGAAGAAATGCTCCCAGAAACATTGTGAAATTTTTTTCATGAATATCGTTGAGGGGAGGAAGTATTTACCGAGGTACTATGAAAAATTTCGTTTAAATGTACAAAATCGAGGGAATATTTTACTGAATATTTGTGAAATTTATCACTAAATACCCGGAAGTAACGTAATAAATATCCTCGCAGGTTGGAAATGTTAGAAATTACGTAAATTTCTACCTGAATATTGATGAAATTCATCATTAATTAACAAGAAGTAACATAACAAATATCCTTGCAGGTTCACACAAAATATCCCGATACCACCGGCAAACAATGCAGTGCCGCTACGTCAGCTCTCAATGAACTTGTACACAAAAGTTGAAGCTCGACAGAAATGTTTGTGCCGGTAAGTTTTACGAGAGGGCTCTCCTGCTTGCTTCTTTATTAAGTGACTTTCTGAGGTATGGAACAGTTGATGACCACTGTTCCAATTTGTACAAACTGCTCTCAAGCCCGTTTTTTGCAAATAAGATCTTTTTCTACATAAATAATGAAGTTCATGTTAGACGCAGCACCTCGAAGCCGATTATCTTCTATACATGAATAACAGAGTTATAAATCCTTCTACAGTTACATTGAACAACATCATTGTAGTCTTCATCGAATATTTTACACATAAGTCGACCTACGGCGGAGTTACTTAACTTCTCGACAATATTAACATCAATATCAATAGGTGCCAGTCGCCGCAGTATGTTGAACCAGCACCAACAACAACATCAACATCGCCATGCCTGTAAAAAACAAAAACATTTTTCACTTATCATTTTCACTTATCATATTCGTGCGGTGAAAACCTCAATTCACAATAACATTTGCTTTAAAATGTTTATTGCTAGCTGGTAACCGACTAAAGACTCTTCCATTTGAGGGTCAACATCAACGTCGCATCGCCTGTAACAAAAGCAACAATTTTCATTTATCATATTCGTTTTCGATTCAAAAACTTGATTCTTGCTCGCGTGCGGTGAAAACCTCAATACAGAAAAATATTCACTTTAAAATATTTATTGCTTGCTGCAGACCGGATAAAGAGTCTTCCATTCGAAAGTCTTGAATGTTTTTATACAAGAAGCACGAGATCTATTTTTACGCCACGAGTTGGTGGGATCCGTGAAAAGGAAACTTCTGAAAACGGGGAACTTTACAGCTCGTTGCGTCTGTTTTTCTTGCAGTCGCTGTTACATTCTATATCAGCATCGATATTCACATTCCTGATAACTAGATTGGTAAATAAACTAGATATTTAGATACACTAGATACGTAAACTAGGTAGATAAACTAGATAGACACACTAAATAGATAAACTAGATAGATGCACTAGATAGATACACTAGATAGATACACTAGATAGATACACTAGATAGATACACAAGATAGGTAAACTAGGTAGATAAACTAGATAAATAAACTAGATCCTGATAAACATCTAGATTCATATTCCAGAAAAACTTTCTTTTCCAACTTTTCAACCATGCGAAATTGTTCTAGTTGTACACATGTGAAAATATGAACATAATCACTTGACATTTTTGCTAAAAACAACACTTCAATGTTAAAAATTTAAAATGGAGTGTTCATTTTAGTAAAAATGGCGTGATCATCTTCGTATTCTAATACGCTTAAAAAGAGAACAATTTCTGATGAACGTCAATATGGGATTGGAATCGGTATAGGACCACAGAATGACACTCCATAAAGTCGCGGTACTTTTCCCATGTTTTTTACATTTATCACTTGAGCATCATTTGAATGTTTGTTATTTTATGAAGTGAAGCGCTAGGCCATTGGCGGTGGCGCGTGTTTGCTTTTATTAGATTAACCCGTTAACTGCGATGGAATAAACTGAAGTTCAATATTCAATTCAAATTCAAAGTCAGTCATGGTAATCAACTTTCAAAATGTCAAACATTAACTAGATCGGGCATTCATTAAGTATTTATAAAAAATGCGTTTGTGACTGCAGGTGGGTCAAGAGCATTATGAAAATCACCAAAATGACCACCGGTGGGTCACTTCGCAGGAAATGTCTTAAATTTCTTCATTTTAACATTATTATCTCTTAAATTCACGGGCATTTAAATTCTTCTTTCCGTATAATTTTGCATTTAAAAGGCTTATTATAATTATCAAGCTATTTCAATAACATTTTCATTCAGCGATGCTCAGTGTTGTTTTACGCACGCTCCCCATTGTAAGTATTCACTATTCAGACATATGCTTTAGTCCCAATAGATCATAATGCATTAAGAATCTATTCATATCTCAAATATTCCATCATTTGTAATGGCTCATTCATACGTTAGTAACATTCAGCGGAGTCACATTGCTCTACTTTGCTACTCTTTCATGTTTGTGCGTCTGCTACATTGCGAGTCACATTGCTCTACTTTGCTACTCTTTCATGTTTGTGCGTCTGCTACATTGCGAGTCACATTGCTCTACTTTGCTCCTCTTTCATGTTCATATGTCTCCTACATAGCGAAACATCTATCACGCAGCAGAAGCTAGACATACACTCCGTCTCTATTATAAATATTCTGCGCATCTCTTCGATCGCAGCGATGCTGGAGCTGGCAAAGTTCATCTCCCATCGACCAGGCTGTCAAAGTTACTTCGTTGGACTTTGATCGAGAAAATTTAATTGGTGCCCAGCCTGAGGCTGAATTCATCTTTCTTTCTTCATTATTTTGTACAAGAGAACCTCGAGAAATGTCGCTCTGGCTTTGCTTCGAGGATCATCCGACCCGAACTTCTAAACAAGTGTATCAAGATTGAAGAAATTGTGACATATTTCGATGTGGTCTAGGTTCTTCGTTCCTGTGAATTCTAAGGTTCTCAAATTGTGCGTGTCTGTTTTGGTAGTCTGAATAATTTGTAGAGTTACAAATTTGTGTTTATTCCTGTTTTTTTCGAATTCCCTAGAATTGTAATCAATGTTTGTTTTTACGCTGTTTGTTATTCGCTAGTGTTTCACAAATGTGCAACGTACGACATCTTTTTTGTTCTTTTCACGCGGGTTAAATTTCATTAGATTGTTATGTGAAGCCATAAAATACTCGTCTTGAAATTCAAAGCATGATTTATGCATGTATTTAGAGACGAGGCTGAAAAATATCTTTTAGAAAAATGCTGGACAAGTCAATGTAGGCTGGAATAATATCTTTAATAAAAATGCTAGAAAAATCAATGTAGGCCGGAAAAATATCTTATAAAGGAAGAGCCAATACAGGCCGGACAAATACCTTTCAGAAAAATACTTGAATGAATGTAGGCTGGAATACACAACGTATAAAAACACTAGACAAATCAACGTTGAACCACTTACACGTCACAACCACAAATCCACATACCTCCAGTTGCGGGCTGGATCTTATGAGCGGATGAGAATCTGCCGAAGACGGACATCTCGTAGCGAGGGTTCGTCCTCAGGAGCTTTTCATCAGCAGCCTCGTAGATGTCGTCTATCTGAGCGTGGCAGCGCACTTTGGCAACGTCGCCCTCCAACAGGAGGTGCTGACGCAGAGGGAACCGAAGCCGTAGGCTGGTGGTCTGGAGCTTCCCTTCGGGGGGGTACGTGCGCTGGGGCTCTAGGTACAGCAGCTCCGCCTGAGAAACAATTTAAACAATTTTAACAATTTAAACAGTTTAAACAGTTTAAATGATTTGAACAGTTTAAACAGTTTAAATAGTTTAAACGATTCAAATAGTTTAAACAGTTCAAGTAGTTTTAAACAGTTTAAACAGTTTGAACAATTTAAGCAATTTAAGTCTAGTACAATGGAGATATTTTTGTATAGCTACTTGTGGAAACGGTTTGGTTTGGTTAGAAGAAATAAGAAGTGTCTAAAGTGGATTTCAACGTTCACTTTGATAAGCAGCTCTAATATATTTTGTTCTGCGTGGAATTTGTCTCAGCGTGAAGCAATGAGAGCGCTTGGTCAGAAAAAATCATAAGTGTCTGGTTAATCCTTTACCGTCAAATTGGATTCCATAATTCACTTTCATAAAAAGCTCTGATATATTTTATCTTTGGTTGTGAAATTTGTGCCCTAATGTGTTCTTCGAAGTTCATTGTCGAGTGACAGTCACTTCCTCGCTGTGATGTCGGTGACTGCATGATGTCGGTGTCAGTTTAGTGATGGTGGTTATGATAACGGTAATCCAAGTGGTAAAATGCTGACGTCAAAGGGTTAATGATGGTGGTTGTGATAATGGTAATATGAGTACAAAATACGGTTGCTAAGGACTCACCCGCTCAAAGACTCATCCGAAAGAATCACCCGCTCGCCATTGATGAGAAAGGTGAGGTTGGGTACAAAAGACTCACCCGCTCGCCATTGATGAGAAAGGTGAGGTTGGGTACGAAAGAATCACCCGCTCTCCATTGATGAGAAAGGTGAGGTTGGGTACGAAAGAATCACCCGCTCTCCATTGATGAGAAAGGTGAGGTTGGGTACGAAAGAATCACCCGCTCTCCATTGATGAGAAAGGTGAGGTTGGGTACGAAAGAATCACCCGCTCTCCATTGATGAGAAAGGTGAGGTTGGGTACGAAAGAATCACCCGCTCTCCATTGATGAGAAAGGTGAGGTTGGGTACGAAAGAATCACCCGCTCTCCATTGATGAGAAAGGTGAGGTTGGGTACGAAAGAATCACCCGCTCTCCATTGATGAGAAAGGTGAGGTTGGGTACGAAAGACTAACCCGCTCGCCATTGATGAGAAAGGTGAGGTTGGGTACGAAAGACTCACCCGCTCTCCATTGATGAGAAAGGTGAGGTTGGGTACGAAAGACTCACCCGCTCTCCATTGATGAGAAAGGTGAGGTTGGGTACGAAAGAATCACCCGCTCTCCATTGATGAGAAAGGTGAGGTTGGGTACGAAAGACTCACCCGCTCTCCATTGATGAGAAAGGTGAGGTTGGGTACGAAAGACTCACCCGCTCGCCATTGATGAGAAAGGTGAGGTTGGGTACGAAAGAATCACCCGCTCTCCATTGATGAGAAAGGTGAGGTTGGGTACGAAAGAATCACCCGCTCTCCATTGATGAGAAAGTTGAGGTTGGGTACGAAAGACTCACCCGCTCGCCATTGATGAGAAAGGTGAGGTTGGGTACGAAAGACTCACCCGCTCTCCATTGATGAGAAAGGTGAGGTTGGGTACGAAAGAATCACCCGCTCTCCATTGATGAGAAAGGTGAGGTTGGGTACGAAAGACTCACCCGCTCGCCATTGATGAGAAAGGTGAGGTTGGGTACGAAAGACTCACCCGCTCTCCATTGATGAGAAAGGTGAGGTTGGGTACGAAAGAATCACCCGCTCTCCATTGATGAGAAAGGTGAGGTTGGGTACGAAAGAATCACCCGCTCGCCATTGATGAGAAAGGTGAGGTTGGGTACGAAAGACTCACCCGCTCGCCATTGATGAGGAAGGTGAGGTTGGGTGGTGGCATAGACTTGGGTGAGAGGCAGGTGAGGTTCACCCACTCGTCCACCCTGTAGCGAGGGCGCACCCCCTGGATCACCGGACCCCCTTGCGGTAACGCTGGGAATTACAAACCAAAAGTTATTTAACTTCTTTCAAATGTTAGGAAAAAATTATCAATTTTTTCGAGTGTTAGAAATCAAAAATGATTTGAAAGGTTTTCAAAAGTTAGAAATTAAAAATTTCCAAATTTTTTTTAGACTCGTAAAAATAAAAATATTTTTGAAATGTTTTCGTAGGGTTCTTAGGTTGTCATTGAACATTCTTTCGCAGAGGTGAGGTTAACCAGTGTGTGTGTGTGTGTGTGTGTGTGTGTGTGTGTGTGAGTGTGCATGTATACAGTTAAGACACAAATATGGACATAATATCCATCTCGCAAAATAAGTTACAAATCGAAAATGATTTGAATTTTTGCGTTGCATCCCCTGCACCAACACGCCACTCTACACACCTCCCACCGTGTTTCCTTCATCAGCTAAAATTTGCATAATTTACCATTGCTATCCTTGCCATTATCCAGAACTATTATTACTCCTCGCCCAGCATCCATCTTCTTTAGTGCAATCCACCACAGTATCATACATCCATTTTGAACCATCACCTACTCTTCAAACATCACCCCAATATACCATTACTAGCAACTACCATTACCTCCTCCTACCACCCTGGTTCCCTACCACCACCTCCACGTTCCACCTACCATTTACAACCTTCTACCCATCAAACCCACCACCACCCCCACCTACCCCACCACCACCACCTAACATCTACCCCACCACCACCACCACCCCACCTACCCCACCACCACCACCACCTACCCACAACACCAACACGCACGGCCCCGTAGTCGGTCTGGAAGGCTGGCGCATCACCGGACACCTCGCAGCGGAAGAGGCCGCTGGCGCCGAGGCTCACATTCGTGATCCGCACCTTGCCCAGTCCGGACCCCGCCGGCTGGGGAGGTAAGGGAGCATTTATACTTACGGGGGAGGCTTTGAGATTTTGCTCCAATAATTTGAGTTGTCGCTTTGGCACTTCCGGGAGAGTCTTTAAGGTTTTGCTCTAATAATATGAGTTGTCGCTTTGGTACTTCCGGGAGAGTCTTTAAGGTTTTGCTCTAATAATATGAGTTGTCGCTTTGGTACTTCCGGGAGAGTCTTTAAGATTTTGCTCTAATAATATGAGTTGTCGCTTTGGTACTTCCTGGAGAGTCTTTAAGGTTTTGCTCTAATGATATGAGTTGTCGCTTTGGTACTTCCGGGAGAGTCTTTAAGGTTTTGCTCTAATAATATGAGTTGTCGCTTTGGTACTTCCGGGAGAGTCTTTAAGGTTTTGCTCTAATAATATGAGTTGTCGCTTTGGTACTTCCGGGAGAGTCTTTAAGGTTTTGCTCTAATAATATGAGTTGTCGCTTTGGTACTTCCTGGAGAGTCTTTAAGGTTTTGCTCTAATGATATGAGTTGTCGCTTTGGTACTTCCGGGAGAGTCTTTAAGGTTTTGCTCTAATAATATGAGTTGTCGCTTTGGTACTTCCGGGAGAGTCTTTAAGGTTTTGCTCTAATAATATGAGTTGTCGCATTGGTACTTCCGGGAGAGTCTTTAAGGTTTTGCTCCAATAATATGAGTTGTCGCATTGGTACTTCCGGGAGAGTCTTTAAGGTTTTGCTCTAATAATATGAGTTGTCGCATTGGTACTTCCGGGAGAGTCTTTAAGGTTTTGCTCTAATAATATGAGTTGTCGCTTTGGTACTTCCTGGAGAGTCTTTAAGGTTTTGCTCTAATAATATGAGTTGTCGCTTTGGTACTTCCGGGCGAGTCTTTAAGGTTTTGCTCTAATAATGTGAGTTTTCGCATTGGTACTTCCGGGAGAGTCTTTAAGGTTTTGCTCTAATAATATGAGTTGTCTTTGGTACTTCCGGGAGAGTCTTTAAGGTTTTGCTCTAATAATATGAGTTGTCGCTTTGGTACTTCCGGGAGAGTCTTTAAGGTTTTGCTCTAATAATATGAGTTGTCGCTTTGGTACTTCCGGGAGAGTCTCTAAGGTTTTGCTCCAATAATATGAGTTGTCGCTTTGGTACATCCGGGAGAGTCTTTAAGGTTTTGCTCTAATAATATGAGTTGTCGCTTTGGTACTTCCGGGAGAGTCTTTAAGGTTTTGCTCTAATAATATGAGTTGTCACTTTGGTACTTCCGGGAGAGTCTTTAAGGTTTTGCTCTAATAATATGAGTTGTCACTTTGGTACTTCCGGGAGAGTCTTTAAGGTTTTGCTCTAATAATATGAGTTGTCGCTTTGGTACTTCCGGGAGAGTCTTTAAGGTTTTGCTCTAATAATATGAGTTGTCGCTTTGGTACTTCCGGGAGAGTCTTTAAGGTTTTGCTCTAATAATATGAGTTGTCACTTTGGTACTTCCGGGAGAGTCTTTAAGGTTTTGCTCTAATAATATGAGTTGTCACTTTGGTACTTCCGGGAGAGTCTTTAAGGTTTTGCTCTAATAATATGAGTTGTCGCTTTGGTACTTCCGGGAGAGTCTTTAAGGTTTTGCTCTAATAATATGAGTTGTCGCTTTGGTACTTCCGGGAGAGTCTTTAAGGTTTTGCTCTAATAATATGAGTTGTCACTTTGGTACTTCCGGGAGAGTCTTTAAGGTTTTGCTCTAATAATATGAGTTGTCACTTTGGTACTTCCGGGAGAGTCTTTAAGGTTTTGCTCTAATAATATGAGTTGTCGCTTTGGTACTTCCGGGAGAGTCTTTAAGGTTTTGCTCTAATAATATGAGTTGTCGCTTTGGTACTTCCGGGAGAGTCTTTAAGGTTTTGCTCTAATAATATGAGTTGTCACTTTGGTACTTCCGGGAGAGTCTTTAAGGTTTTGCTCTAATAATATGAGTTGTCACTTTGGTACTTCCGGGAGAGTCTTTAAGGTTTTGCTCTAATAATATGAGTTGTCGCTTTGGTACTTCCGGGAGAGTCTTTAAGGTTTTGCTCTAATAATATGAGTTGTCGCTTTGGTACTTCCGGGAGAGTCTTTAAGGTTTTGCTCTAATAATATGAGTTGTCGCTTTGGTACTTCCGGGAGAGTCTTTAAGGTTTTGCTCTAATAATATGAGTTGTCACTTTGGTACTTCCGGGAGAGTCTTTAAGGTTTTGCTCTAATAATATGAGTTGTCACTTTGGTACTTCCGGGAGAGTCTTTAAGGTTTTGCTCTAATAATATGAGTTGTCGCTTTGGTACTTCCGGGAGAGTCTTTAAGGTTTTGCTCTAATAATATGAGTTGTCGCTTTGGTACTTCCGGGAGAGTCTTTAAGGTTTTGCTCTAATAATATGAGTTGTCGCATTGGTACTTCCGGGAGAGTCTTTAAGGTTTTGCTCTAATAATATGAGTTGTCGCTTTGGTACTTCCGGGAGAGTCTTTAAGGTTTTGCTCTAATAATATGAGTTGTCGCATTGGTACTTCCGGGAGAGTCTTTAAGGTTTTGCTCTAATAATTTGAGTTGCAGTCTTTGTGAAAGTCTTTGGGGTATTTCATGAACATTTCGAGTTGTCGTTTGCGTGGTTCTGTGAGAGTCTTCGGTGCTAGCTCAAATTATATGAGTTGTCGTCGTAAATGGTAATGAAAGCGCATTGTTTTTAAAATAATTTGAATTGTCGCTTTGGTGGTTCTGTGAAAGCCTGCGTGTTGTTTTTAAAATTATTTGAGTTGTCGTCTTTCTGAAGTGCTTCGAAGTATTTTCAGACAATTTGAGTTGTCGTTCTGTGAACGTCTTGAGTAGATTTCTCAAACCATTCAAGTTGTTGTCGGAAATGGAAGGGAAAGTTTTTTTACGTGCATTTATTTTCAAACAATTTGAGTTGTCGCTTTGATGGTTCTTTGAAAGTCTTCGGAGTACTTCACAAACAATTTTAGTCGTTATTGCCAATGGCAGTGGAAGTTCTTCTATGTACATTTACGCTGCCCTCAGCACTGCGACGTGGACTTGAGCTGTTGGAATCGATTCCATTCAGAATTATGCGAGCTACTTTCAGAATAATTATTCTCAATACTTGGCTCTACACCAGGGTTGCGGAGCCGGAGGAATAAATATGCGAATCCGACTCCACTTTTTCAGAATTTGGCGACTCCGACTCCGCACCCTGCTCTACACAATGCTTATTTGGTCAATTGAATGTTTAATTCAATGCGTTTCGATGCATAAAATAATTGTTTTCATGTTATTGTAAAGATATGGTCAAAACCAATACGCTATGCTTTGCTAATTTTTTGACATACACTTCTGTTTTGTAGGTGTGCGAAATGAAATCGGTTTTGACATAATTTTTTAATGACATACTTGAGAATATTTTATCTTTTTTTCTTAAAAATGTTGAAAATCAACAATAAGTTTCGATATTCACTCCTGTGGGTGCGTGTGTGTGAACAAAAACAATAACTTTAATTTCAGAACAAAGTTGAAAATGAGAAACAAGCGTTGGATTCCTCCAAAGCGAATAACAATCTACTGAGAAACAGGAATGTCTTCCACGCACACATTTTAATTAATACCTACTTAAGTGTTGTGTTGATTCAAGGCATGTTAAGATAAGGTGATGCTAAAGCTGATGCGTCTTACTTCATAAAACATCAATTTTATATTGATTGAGCGCTTTTGATCTCAACCAAAAAGCAAAAACCGAAACTGATATTTGATTTTTTTTTTTGCAATAGGAGGTTATTCTAAATTCGAAATATTATCTCAGAAACTAGTAACCAATTCATGTACTAAAACCCAGTTTAAGCCTTCGGCATCGCATTCACAGATTACTGAGTCCTTCGGAGAATACTTAACACTGTATTCTATTCGCACTTTTGAGAGCGAGTCTGAATGCAAGTTTCAATTGCGCATGCTGCAGACTGTCATCAAATTATGAGTTCTTATATAAAATATGGTCTTAGAACAAACACATCTTATACTTGCCCATGACTGTTTATCCCATGAACGACGACAAAAAGACTGCTTGACAGTCGTCCGCTGATCACTGAACTAACGACTCGCAGTCACAAACTTGACGCACTTCCTGTGCAGATGTAACGCTGTCGTAAACGCTACGATGACTTCCACACCCTCTCGAAAACTTGAGCGATTTTTAATCGTGCGAAATGCGCGACGATAAACTTGTGTCGTGTGTTGTGGGGGACTGGTTGTGTGTTGTGGGGGACTGGTTGTGTTGTGGGGGACTGGTTGTGTGTTGTGAGGGACTGGTTGTGTGTTGTGGGGGACTGGTTGTGTTGTGGGGGACTGGTTGTGTGTTGTGAGGGACTGGTTGTGTGTTGTGGGGGACTGGTTGTGTGTTGTGGGGGACTGGTTGTGTGTTGTGGGGGACTGGTTGTGTGTTGTGGGGGACTGGTTGTGTGTTGTGGGGGACTGGTTGTGTGTTGTGGGGGACTGGTTGTGTGTTGTGGGGGACTGGTTGTGTGTTGTGGGGGACTGGTTGTGTGTTGTGGGGGACTGGTTGTGTGTTGTGGGGGACTGGTTGTGTGTTGTGGTGGACTGGTTGTGTGTTGTGGTGGACTGGTTGTGTGTTGTGGGGGACTGGTTGTGTGTTGTGGGGGACTGGTCGTGTGTTGTGGGGGACTGGTCGTGTGTTGTGGGGGACTGGTCGTGTGTTGTGGGGGACTGGTCGTGTGTTGTGGGGGACTGGTCGTGTGTTGTGGGGGACTGGTTGTGTGTTGTGGGGGACTGGTTGTGTGTTGTGGTGGACTGGTTGTGTGTTGTGGGGGACTGGTTGTGTGTTGTGGGGGACTGGTCGTGTGTTGTGGGGGACTGGTCGTGTGTTGTGGGGGACTGGTCGTGTGTTGTGGGGGACTGGTTGTGTGTTGTGGTGGACTGGTTGTGTGTTGTGGGGGACTGGTCGTGTGTTGTGGGGGACTGGTTGTGTGTTGTGGGGGACTGGTTGTGTGTTGTGGGGGACTGGTTGTGTGTTGTGGTGGACTGGTTGTGTGTTGTGGGGGACTGGTTGTGTGTTGTGGGGGACTGGTTGTGTGTTGTGGGGGACTGGTTGTGTGTTGTGGTGGACTGGTTGTGTGTTGTGGTGGACTGGTTGTGTGTTGTGGGGGACTGGTTGTGTGTTGTGGGGGACTGGTTGTGTGTTGTGGGGGACTGGTTGTGTGTTGTGGGGGACTGGTTGTGTGTTGTGGGGGACTGGTTGTGTGTTGTGGTGGACTGGTTGTGTGTTGTGGGGGACTGGTTGTGTGTTGTGGGGGACTGGTTGTGTGTTGTGGTGGACTGGTTGTGTGTTGTGGGGGACTGGTTGTGTGTTGTGGGGGACTGGTTGTGTGTTGTGGGGGACTGGTTGTGTGTTGTGGTGGACTGGTTGTGTGTTGTGGTGGACTGGTTGTGTGTTGTGGGGGACTGGTTGTGTGTTGTGGGGGACTGGTTGTGTGTTGTGGTGGACTGGTTGTGTGTTGTGGGGGACTGGTTGTGTGTTGTGGTGGACTGGTTGTGTGTTGTGGGGGACTGGTTGTGTGTTGTGGGGGACTGGTTGTGTGTTGTGGGGGACTGGTTGTGTGTTGTGGGGGACTGGTTGTGTGTTGTGGGGGACTGGTTGTGTGTTGTGGTGGACTGGTCGTGTGTTGTGGGGGACTGGTCGTGTGTTGTGGGGGACTGGTTGTGTGTTGTGGGGGACTGGTTGTGTGTTGTGGTGGACTGGTTGTGTGTTGTGGTGGACTGGTTGTGTGTTGTGGGGGACTGGTTGTGTGTTGTGGTGGACTGGTTGTGTGTTGTGGGGGACTGGTTGTGTTGTGGGGGACTGGTTGTGTGTTGTGGGGGACTGTTTGTGTGTTGTGGGGGACTGGTTGTGTGTTATGGGGGACTGGTTGTGTGTTGTGGGGGACTGGTTGTGTGTTGTGGAGGACTGGTTGTGTGTTGTGGGGGACTGGTTGTGTGTTGTGGGGGACTGGTTGTGTGTTGTGGGGGACTGGTTGTGTTGTGGGGGACTGGTTGTGTGTTGTTGGGGACTGGTTGTGTGTTGTGGTGGACTGGTTGTGTGTTGTGGGGGACTGGTTGTGTGTTGTTGGGGACTGGTTGTGTGTTATGGGGGACTGGTTGTGTGTTGTGGGGGACTGGTTGTGTGTTGTGGAGGACTGGTTGTGTGTTGTGGGGGACTGGTTGTGTGTTGTGGGGGACTGGTTGTGTGTTGTGGAGGACTGGTTGTGTGTTGTGGGGGACTGGTTGTGTGTTGTGGGGGACTGGTTGTGTGTTGTGGTGGACTGGTTGTGTGTTGTGGGGGACTGGTTGTGTGTTGTTGGGGACTGGTTGTGTGTTGTGGGGGACTGTTTGTGTGTTGTGGGGGACTGGTTGTGTGTTGTGGGGGACTGTTTGTATGTTGTGGGGGACTGGTTGTGTTGTGGGGGACTGGTTGTGTGTTGTGGGGGACTGGTTGTGTGTTGTGGGGGACTGGTTGTGTGTTGTGGGGGACTGGTTGTGTGTTGTGGGGGACTGGTTGTGTGTTGTTGGGGACTGGTTGTGTGTTGTGGGGGACTGTTTGTGTGTTGTGGTGGACTGGTTGTGTGTTGTGGGGGACTGGTCGTGTGTTGTTGGGGACTGGTCGTGTGTTGTGGGGGACTGTTTGTGTGTTGTGGGGGACTGGTTGTGTGTTGTGGGGGACTGGTTGTGTGTTGTGGGGACTGGTTGTGTGTTGTGGGGGACTGGTTGTGTGTTGTGGGGGACTGGTTGTGTGTTGTTGGGGACTGGTTGTGTGTTGTTGGGGACTGGTTGTGTGTTGTGGGGGACTGGTTGTGTGTTGTTGGGGACTGGTTGTGTGTTGTGGGGGACTCGTTGTGTGTTGTGGGGGACTGGTTGTGTGTTGTTGGGGACTCGTTGTGTGTTGTGGGGGACTGGTTGTGTGTTGTTGGGGACTGGTTGTGTGTTGTGGCGGTTGTGTGTTGTGGCGGTTGTGTGTTGTGGCGGTTGTGTGTTGTGGGGGACTGATTATGAAAACTATCAAAGCAGGTCCCGTTAGTGTAAAGTAACATGTAAACCGGAGAAGTGTTGGCTCTAGGTGCTAAAAAATAAATGTTTTGAGTCGAATGAAGTTTTCACGTGCTTGTAAGTTCACGTGCTCTAGGTACTTAATATTTTATATTGCCTGATTTTGTCTTTCTACATCATGCATTCGAAAATTCGTCGTCCCGTATATATGTTCCATTAAGCGGAAGAATGCACCTGACTATTCATCTCTACATTATCAAACATGACGCAATATTGTTGATGCGCTTACAGTGTTTTGTTGTACGCCATTCGTTCTAAGTCATGACTGGAAATTGCAATAAGTTACTGTCAGAAAGCACTATTTTGGAATTGTGTCACGGATCTGTTCAACGCTATTTCCATTCAAGGAATAAAAAGAAGAACCAGAGTAAAAACGAACGTGACATTCTTCTCTGGTTCTTTTTATTCTACGAGTGAGATTCTCTACGAATCGCCCTATTGGAAGTATAGTATTTCCATTCAATGTCTGTTTTAGGAATGAACGTCAGATCAGCATCGAATGCTCATTTTGAAGCAGCGTTACGATGACTGAAGAATCACTGTGTAATATTCAGATAAAATTAGATTTTAAACAAGTTTAAGCGTATCTCCCTAACTGCATCAAATGTGTGCCTAGAAAAGAGAAGAGGAAGGTACTATTTTCTATGGAATTAAGGGAATGAAAAATATACGTACAAATGTGTACCTACTCAGGTTTCTTTGAACGTTGAAACATCAATATTGAGAAAAGTTCATGAAACAAGATAAAATTTAAAGAAAGAAGTTGTAGGTGCTGAAAAAACCGGCAGCAGTGAACCGGAAAAAGATAATGCGCTACAAAACAAAGAAAGTACATTCTACTTTAACAAAAGGAAGGAACACCTATTCTTCAGCGTTGGACTTTACATCTTTTTCCTAGGAAAGTTAATTTTCAACTGGAGAAAAACAGCATGAATTAACAAAACGTAGAACTGTCAAATGAAACTTCAATGATGAGCAAATCACTCAACCAAGCGCAGAATGAAGTGTCAAAGATGAGCAAAAAAATGTAATTATCCTCTGAGATAAAGTGTCAAAGATGAACAAGAAATACTCTTTTCCTCTGACATAATATGTCAAAGACGAACAAAAATACAATTCTCCACTGAAATAAAATGTAAAAATGAACGAAAATTACAATTATCCACTGAAATAAAACGTCAAGGATAAACAATTCACACAACTATCCACCAAACGAAAGTTCACAGACGAACAGATGAAATGCAACTTACGTCGACTGTGAGGTTGGTGTTGGGGAACGTGAGCATGGGCTCGTGAGCCGAAGGCGTGTATCTGTAGAACTCTTTGATGCCCTGGTACCATTTGACTGAGTAGAGACGCTTGCCTTCCGCCTGCCACTCGCACTCCAGCGTGCCTGAACCGCCCGCTTCCAGCCAATGAGGAGCCTTCACGTGTGTCACCCGCATCGCGCTGCACCCTGAGGAACAGACAGTGATTGGCTTAGAATTTGATGTCCTGGTACCTTTTGACTGAGTAGAGACGCTGGCCTTCCGCCTGCTTCCAGCTAATGAGGAGCCTTCACGAGTGTCACCCGCATCGCGCTGCACCCTGAGAAACAGACGGTGATTGGTTTAGAATTAGATGCCCTGGTACCTTTTGACTGAGTAGAGACGCTGGCCTTCCGCCTGCTTCCAGCCAATGAGGAGCCTTCACGTGTGTCACCCGCATCGCGCTGCACCCTGAGGAACAGACAGTGATTGGTTTAAAATTTGATGCCCTGGTACCATTTGACCGAGTAGAGACGCTGGCCTTCTGCCTGATTCCAGCCAATGAGGAGCCTTCACGTGTGTCACCCGCATCGCGCTGCACCCTGAGAAACAGACAGTGATTGGTTCAGAATTAGATGCCCTGGTACCATTTGACCGAGTAGAGACGCTGGCCTTCCGCCTGCTTCCAGCCAATGAGGAGCCTTCACGTGTGTCACCCGCATCGCGCTGCACCCTGAGGAACAGACGGTGATTGGTTTAGAATTTGATGCCCTGGTACCATTTGACTGAGTAGAGACGCTGGCCTTCCTCCTGATTCCAGCCAATCAGGAGCCTTCACGTTTGTCATCCGCATAGCGCTGCACCCTGAGGAATACATAGCGATTGGTTCAGCATTCACTGATCGGGTCTTTCTCACTATAGCAGAACTAATAATAATACTTTTAGTTACTATATTAGTAACTAATAGTTACTAATAATAATACCCAGTAACTAATAATAACGTAACTACCAGAAGATACATATCTTCTGATAGTTACGCGGTGACGTAGTAGACTGTGTACAGTCTTGCTGGTTCGATGCTGGCTTGGTAAATATCATTATAATTTGCGACCTCAAAAAGAGGAGCAGCGACTATGTTATCGTTCGTTCACAGTGAGTATAACCAAGTGTTTTGTTATTGATTTGGCCCCGTACACAACGAACCAAATGTTAGCGAACAAGAGTTTGACTCTTGAGCGTTTGGTTTCTTAAACTCACACCCTGCCTCTGAGTCCGTACTTTGTTGTATTCCCAAGTCATGCTGCCTCTCATGTCAAGCATTGTTAGGTCTCAATATCGAATTTTCAAATAATACTGGAGTCTCTTATCTTTTCCCTTCATGAGCATCGCTTTCGAAATCGAAAAACAAACCTACCATCCATTCGTTTCTACCGTGCACCGTTATGGCTTTCATTGATTTCTGCATATCATTTTTCATCATTTCATAAATGACACTGCTACCATTTACGCATCGGGATAAGTGATTGTGACGCTTATTCCTTACCACGATAAGTGCGGCGGGTTGAACTGAAGTTCAATATTCAACTCAAATTAGAGTTAATTTTAAAAAATCAATATTGAAAATAACGAGCATTAAATGTATTGCGCCTTCATTTAATTCCCATTGAGCATTTATCGGAATCGAGCCAGTGAGTCGGTCAGCAGCATTATGAAAATCCCCTCAGTGGCCACCGGTGGGTCACGTCGCACGTAAAATGTTAATTAAAAAAGAGTGAAACGTTCATTTTGGTCGATTTTTTCCCCGTGTACGCGTTTTATCGGCCGCCGTGTTGCTCCATCGACGTCCGGGATATTCTGACGAAATTTGCCGGGTTTTCTGACTTGACGCGCTCTTTTTGACAGTTTTAGCCTGCCTAAAGCATACATAATTTGTCCATCGTATTTAAATTCCATGAAACAAATCAAATCGGCTGTAATGATGCTGAAATTCCATGAAACAGATTAACCAAGCTCTAATGAACGAAGAAGTGAGTTTTACCTCAGAGTTATTATAATTGGTCGCCAATATGCTCCTGCTTGTATACTGAAACGAATTAGTCCTACAAAAACAAATGACAGGAAACATTTTTTCTTTTGAGACTTGAAGTTATTACACGTAGGAGACTACTCTAATTACCGCGAAATAAAGAGTTTGCGTAGTGCATAAAAATAATATGAGTGACTGTAGATTATTTTTTGATATTCTCACCTTAAAGTTCCGCCTAATTAACTCAAAAAATGATATGATTCTCTCTGTGAGAAATTACATTTATACCTCGAGTGAACTCAACAAATCTCGCGCACTCCGCAACTTTTCCTTCCTTCACAACGAAGCCATTATTTCAGGAGAAGAAAAACAGAACTAAAGCTTATTCAAGCCTCCCCTCAACACTCATTTGAAGCAGTTCTCTCAAATTAAATTGTGACTTGAATAGCGAGTGTACTTGCTCGTGCAGTCGACATGTTTAAGCATTCACCCCTGATGCTTGTGGTCTTAATTGAGAGTGTTTCTTTTGTTAGATCTCGCGCCGGCCTCCAGTTTTCCGGTCTACCCTGCAAATGCTAACTTCAATGAGGAAGCTCCCCACGATACGCCGGGTGAAGGGCGTGTGTGTGTGTGTGTGTGTGAGTGAGAGAGGAGTAAGTACGTCACATTGTGAGGCGCGGTCACACTCTAAATGTGATTCCCATGCAAAAAAAAATATTCTCGAGTCGGTACACATTTTCAAGTGCTGCCAAAACTCCAAATGTGATACCCAAGCAAAAAAAATATTCTTAAGCCCGTCACATTGTGAGGGGCGGTCAAAACTCCTAATGTGATACCCACACAAAATATTCCAAAATATTCTCGCGCTCGTGAAAGTTCCCCTCTTGAAACTGTGTCCCCTCGTGAAACTGTGTTGTGCAAACCCCCTGGTGTTGTTCTCCGAGCCTACAGTGTCAATGAAGCAAATTTGACACCACGCATCATTAGTAACTTGTATTTTGGGGTCCGTGTTAGACTTCCACGCCCTCCAAATACTGTAAACAAAAGTTATAGCGTTGTAATATAAAAGAGCTCAAATCGTTAAAAAAAATTCAATGACGTTTCATGCGGTGGAGTTTCCATTGTGTGCGATGTGGAAAAGCGCCATAGAATGTTTTTTACTATATATATATATATATAAAACATTCACGGTGACGAACTTCCTTAGGACAAATTTTACCTGGGATCATTTGAGCTTGTTTGAAATAGCACAAACTCACTGTGCCATTTCAGTTACCGAAGTATACAAAATTATGTATGCACCCAAGTATACAGAATAAAAATCCTGGCGTGCATTCACTTTCATCTAAGCTGCACATGCAACTATATCCAATTACACCGTCATACTTGCACGTCAATCCACCAATTATTACTCACCTTTGCGATTCATTTACATCGAAGTTCATTTAATGCCCAAAATGATCTACCAATTATTATTTCAGCTTAGCTATTCATTTTCATCGAAATTCATTTAATGCTCAAAAATGTTCTACCAGTTATTACTCATCTTTGCTATTCATTCTCATCGAAGTTCATTTAATGCCCTAAAATGATCTACCAGTTATTATTTCAACTTAGCTATTCATTTTCAGCGAAGTTCATTCCATGCCCAAAAATGCTTTGGGCATTGTTTTAAGCGGCGTAACCTCTGATCGCTAAGCTCATTTGGCGGAGGTTTTACTCGTTCGATGTAATCCGAAGGTTTTGTGCGGCCCGAAATGATCGGATAGGAAATGTGTGGACGAGCCCCATGGATGGTGGTATTAATTTGTATAATCCACGTTGCTCTTAATTTTTATAATCTGCTTTGCATTGCTTGAAATCTGCTTCCAAAGTGATCAACTTTTGCATTCCTGAGTAATGATCTGATCACCCAGCAGCGGCCGACATTTGATATTTAGAGCTTGAAAATAGTGAAATTCTCCATCGCACACAACCGCTGCTGATTTTGATACCGCCCCGCTTTTTGGCACGGCACACATTTTGGCAGGCTTCTTTAAATTCCGAGCCCGGATTTCATTGACAGTCCGAGCGAGCGCTGAAGAGTCTTCGCAGTAGATCTTTTACGAAGAGACAAAAAACATGAGGATCTTTATGACAAAAGACACCTGTCCCACTACGGTATTTTGTCCGAGGTATTTTGGAGACGGACAATAGGAAGGAGCTGGAGCAACGCTGGAGTGGCTGTAGCGCCCGCTGTGCCACATCTCATTAGGTCGTCACTAATGACTAGCCTTCGCTGCTGAACTTCATCCTTGTCCTTCTGGTCTATTTCTTTCCTTCATCCTTATCTTTTGTGATAGAGTTTTCTTCCATCTCTCCTTCTGCTATGTTTTTACGGTTTCCTCCATATCTATTTTGTGTGGTGGTTTCTTCTATTCCTCCTTCTAGTCTGTTTGTTCTGATTTTCCACCATCTCTATCTTCTATGATGGTTTCTTCTGCGTCTCCTTCTAGTTTGTTTCTTTACGCTTTCCTGCATCCCTATCTTTTGGAATGAAATTTTCTTCCATTTCTCCCTCAACTCTATTTTCACGGTCCCTTCATTCCTATCTTGTATGCAGTTTTATTTCGTGAAGGCCTATCTTCTCTTCCTGGTCTTCTTTTTCTTCTTCTTTGTGTTGCCCTTTGAGTTTCCCGTCCGTTAATCTTTGTCATTCAAATTTTCATCATTTATCAACGATAAATTAAAGGCAGAGGAAATATCTCATCTAGTATTTTACCTTGTATAAATCACAGCACTCCACGTGGGGATTTCTAAACGAATGTGCCTCCCAAAGTTTCGCGTGAGTCTTTCCTCATTTTGACTATAAAAATGTCACCTGCAATATTAAAGTCGATTTCCTAACTCTGCTAGTTTTAACCTAACCAAACCAACTGTTAATAACCGCGGAAACGCAGTGAACGTGTTAATGGTGGATGGCATGCGTGTCATGCTGTGGTTGCTCAAATGTTGCTATGGAGTCATACGCATGTCCTCTAAGCCACTCTCCCACTCACGGTAGAGGAAACAAGGTAGGGTCATTGCTATGGGAGAAAATACACCTCCTCTCGTTCGGCTAGCCGATAAAGAGGCTTTATTTCAAACGCACTTTATGACGTCACCAAAACGCCATGCCGTTTGGCCTATAGTGGAGCCAGACTTGGGGGTAGCAGTGCTACCAGATGCCATATGAGCGCTGGTGTTGTTTCGTTGCCGTGACTTCAAAAAAATCCCACCGTCAACGAAAAAAAAGACTTGTTTGAACCTACCTTGTTTCCTTTGCCGTGGTCCCACTCCAGCTCCAGACATGACTCTCTTTCTGCCGTCCTTCATGTCTGCCACGGTCATGTAAGGGCAGTTAAGCCATCCGTCATGTCAACTGCCATGTTTATGCGGACTCCAAGCTGTTCTAGAGCCCTTCTGGAACTGCAGAAACACTAAAAACTTCCAGAAACTTTCGGACACATAAACTTGACAGCAAAGTTCGCCTTCCAGCAAGAACTGGAAGGCAATGGCCGCTTTTACTGCACAGAGACTCGTGTGCCAATTGATATCAATTATGAGCAGAAGAAGCCGCAAGAATTTTGAGTTTCAAGTGTTTTATTGGTCAATTTTAAAGTTCCAGGTTTAGGGAGTCTCGAACTCCGCCTTAAGATGCTGTCGCAAGGGCCTTCCAGGGCGCAGGTTACTTTTGCTGGAAAGGAAGGATTGGTTTTTGTGGATACTGGAACTGGTTTCGGAGCGAACTACTTTTGCTATTGCCTGGAAATGTATTGTAAATGCTGCAATTATAAACCCGTGTAACTGGTATCGAATACTCACACTATGTATTGCCTGGAAATGTACTGTAAATGCTGCAATTGTAATCACAGTGTATTAAATTTTGCTAGGGTTTTTTATGGAAAGCTAAAATAATATTGGACGAATTTTTCAATGGGTTTGCTTGTTTCAGAAAATTATGACAGGAACATTGAACAACGATGAAAACTTTGAACATACGAACACCTGTCGCGAAAATTCAAACCTTCCATGGGTAGAACATTGCACGCGAAACAAATGGTGTTTGGCTTTCATAAGATACTTGGTGCATGGCATTAGCACAACGGTTACATTGAGAAATGATTTCCCAGGAGAATATTCGTACACTAGCCCCTCTTTCAACACAGGGGATAAAATGATTGGGTACATTAACGAACTTTTGCAACTGAGTGATGAAACAGAATACCAACATGGAAGAACTGCCTCATCACAAGTGCTTATTGGACGATTTCGTTGTGCCTCATAGAAAATTGTCAAATAATATCAGAGAAACGCTTCGAGCAATTCTAAAACTACACTGACCCTGTCCACATTATATTTTGAAATATTGCTATGAGCGCCTTAGTGTTCTTGCCACGGTTGCAACAAACTATTACCGCAGCAATTATCATTTTAACCGGGATGTAAGCCACCAGTGGCCACGGAGAAGACTTTCATAATGCTGCTGACCGACCAGTAGTCAAAAAAAACTCAAATTTCATATATACTCAATTAAACCTAGATAAAAGGCACGATCCAGCTAACGTTTTTTATTTTTAACATTTCTAACGACAGCTGACTTTCAACTTAACTTGAACAAAACTTAAATAAATTGAATTGCGGGTAAAACTTTCGTTTCATTTCTTGCTGTTAGAGTGCTAAGGAGACAGAAGTGCAGGGTAGCAGATGCTGTTGCTTTGCTCTAGCAGCGATGCCCTGAAGGGATTAATGCGCACAGAGCATTTACCCTGCGTCAGTACAGGTAGTAAGCCATGGCAAAATGTAGGTAGGGATTGTTGGATAAAATAAAAAACGTAGATTGCTAGACAACAGAAAACAGATCTGTTGCGAGACCAAGAGAAAAACAATTTATAATAGTAAAGCACATAACAGAATACAGCTGGGGGCTGTAATGCGTACCAAAATAAGCTGGAAATTGCAATGTATTACAAAAAACAATTACGGGATTGCAAGACAGATAACAGCCAGAGATTGGGAAACACAAAAGAGTGCCACGGGAGCTCGACAGTCATTACACAAAACAGCTGGAGAGAGAGACACAGAGAGTGCCACACGACGGCACTTTCAATTGCAAGACGTAACAGCTCTCTGGGATTTTACGTAACAGCGACATGGCCCGTGCAACAGCCCCTTTATCTGAAGAGGATCAATTTGTTTCCAATTCTCTGTTGGGAGTTTTTGTCTTCTTCCCAATGTCCTCTGGCGAGATTGATGGTCTGAGCCACCCGCCTGGACGGCTGGAGGATGGGGCAGTGCATCCAGGCAGCCACTGCATCCAGGCGGCCACTGAATCCAGGAGAGAGCATCCAGGCGGCCACCGCATCCAGGGGAGAGCATCCAGGCGGCCACTGCATCCAGGAGAGAGCATCCAGGTGGCCACTGCATCCAGGATAGTGCATCAAGGCGGCCATTGCATCCAGGGGAGAGCATCCAGGCGGCCACTGCATCCAGGAGAGAGCATCCAGGCGGCCACTGCATCCAGGAGAGAGCATCCAGGCGGCCACTGCATCCAGAACAGTGCATCCAGGTGGCCACTGCATCCAGGATAGGGCATCCAGGCGGACACTGCATCCAGGATAGGGCATCCAGGCGGCCACTGAATCCAAGATGGGGCATCCAGGTGGCCATTGCATCCAGGACAGTGCATCCAGGCGGCCACTGCATCCAGGATAGTGCATCCAGGTGGCCACTGCATCCAGGATAGTGCATCAAGGCGGCCATTGCATCCAGGGGAGAGCATCCAGGCGGCCACTGCATCCAGGAGAGAGCATCCAGGCGGCCACTGCATCCATGAGAGAGCATCCAGGCGGCCACTGCATCCAGAACAGTGCATCCAGGTGGCCACTGCATCCAGGATAGGGCATCCAGGCGGACACTGCATCCAGGATAGGGCATCCAGGTGGCCACTGCACCCAAGATAAGGCATCCAGGCGGCCACTGCATCCAGAACAGTGACAGTGCATCCAGGCGGCCACTGCATCCAGGGGAGAGCATCCAGGCAGCCACTGCATCCAGGCGGCCACTGAATCCAGGAGAGAGAATCCAGGCGGCCACTGCATCCAGGGGAGAGCATCCAGGCGGCCACTGCATCCAGGAGAGAGCATCCAGGCGGCCACTGCATCCAGGAGAGAGCATCCAGGCGGCCACTGCATCCAGAACAGTGCATCCAGGTGGCCACTGCATCCAGGATAGGGCATCCAGGCGGACACTGCATCCAGGATAGGGCATCCAGGTGGCCACTGCACCCAAGATAAGGCATCCAGGCGGCCACTGCATCCAGAACAGTGACAGTGCATCCAGGCGGCCACTGCATCCAGGATAGGGCATCCAGGCGGACACTGCATCCAGAACAGTGCATCCAGGTGGCCACTGCATCCAGGATAGGGCATCCAGGCGGCCACTGCATCCAGGATAGTGCATCCAGGCGGACACTGCATCCAGGATAGTGCATCCAGGTGGTCACTGCATCCAGGCAAACATTGCATCCAGGCAAACACTGCATCCAGGCAAACACTGCATCCAGGTAAACACAGCATCCAGGTAAACACTGCAACCAGATAAACACAGCACCCAGGTAAACACTGCATCCAAGCAAACACTGCATCCAGGCAAACACTGCAACCAGGCAAACACTGCATACAGGTAATCACTGCATCCAGGCAAACACTGCATCCAGGCAAACACTACATCCACGCAAACACTGCATACAGGCAAACACTGCATCCAGGCAAACACCGCATCCAGGCAAACACTGCATCAAGGTAAACACTGCATCCAGGTAAATACAGCATCCAGGTAAATACTGCATCCAGGTAAACATTGCATTCAGGTAAACACTGCATCTAGGTAAACACTGCATCCAGGTAAACAATGCATCCAGGTAAACACTGCATCCAGGTAAACACTGCATCCAGGTAAACACTGCATCCAGGTAAACACTCTATCCTTGTAAACACTGCATCAATGTAAACACTGCATCCAGGTAAACACTGCATCCAGGCAAACACTGCACCCAGGCAAACATTGCATTCAAGCAAAAACTGCATCCAGGTAAACACTGCATCCAGGCAAACACTGCATCCAGGTAAACAGTGCATCCATGACGCTGCATCCAGGCAAACACTGCATCCAGGCAAACACTGCATCCAGGCAAATACTGCATCCAGGCAAACACTGCATCCAGGAAAACACTGCATCCAGGCAAACACTGCATCCAGGCAAACCCTGCATCCAGGTAAACACTGCATCCAGGCAAACACTGCATCCAGGCAAACACTGCATCCAGGCAAACACTGCATCCAGGCAAACACTGCATCCAGGCAAACACTGCATCCAGGGAAACACTGCATCCAGGCAAACACTGCATCCAGGCAAACACTGCATCCAGGCAAACACTGCATCCAGGCAAACACTGCACCCAGGTAAGCACTGCATTCAGGCAAACACTGCATCCAGGCAAACACTGCACCCAGGTAAACACTGCATTCAGGCAAACACTGCATCCAGGCAAACACTGCATCCAGGCAAACACTGCACCCAGGTAAACACTGCATCCAGGCAAACACTGCATCCAGGCAAACACTGCATCCAGGCAAACATTGCACCCAGGTAAACACTGCATCCAGGCAAACACTGCACCCAGGTAAACACTGCATCCAGGCAAACACTGCATCCAGGCAAACACTGCATCCAGGCAAACACTGCACCCAGGTAAACACTGCACCTAGGCAAACACTGCATCCAGGCAAACATTGCACCCAGGTAAACACTGCATCCAGGCAAACACTTCACCCAGGTAAACACTGCATCCAGGCAAACACTGCATCCAGGCAAACACTGCATCCAGGCAAACACTGCATCCAGGCAAACACTGCATCCAGGCAAACACTGCATCCAGGCAAACACTGCATCCAGGCAAACACTGCACCCAGGTAAACACTGCATCCAGGCAAACACTGCATCCAGGCAAACACTGCATCCAGGCAAACACTGCACCCAGGTAAACACTGCACCTAGGCAAACACTGCATCCAGGCAAACATTGCACCCAGGTAAACACTGCATCCAGGCAAACACTGCATCCAGGCAAACACTGCATCCAGGCAAACACTGCATCCAGGCAAACACTGCATCCAGGCAAACACTGCACCCAGGTAAACACTGCATCCAGGCAAACACTGCATCCAGGCAAACACTGCATCCAGGCAAACACTGCACCCAGGCAAACACTGCACCCAGGCAAACACTGCACCCAGGTAAACACTGCATCCAGGCAAACACTGCACCTATATAAACAGTGTATACAAGAAATGAGCGCAGAAGAACTGCCTGGAGCGACTAACTCACTTAGCTGAATTTCCGCTGATGTTACGTTGTTTCGTATTGTGATTATTTCATTCTAGTGTTCGTAAGGGCTACGTCTGGCATGAGAGGTTATTTTTGTTGTTGTTGAGGTTATTGTGTGCTCAGGGGTTATTATTATTGTTGGTAAGGTTATTTTATGCTCAGAGGTTATTGTTGTTGTTACGGTTATTGTTGTTGAAGTTATTGTATGATCAGAGGTTATTGTGGTTGTTAAGGTTATTGTAGTTGAGGTTATTATTGTTGTTAAGGTTATTGTATGCTCAGAGGTTATTGTAGTTTTTAAGGTTATTGTATGCTCAGAGGTTATTGTAGTTGTTAAGGTTATTGTGTGCTCAGAGGTTATTGTATGCTCAGAGGTTATTATTGTTGTTCAGGTTATTGTATTCTCAGAGGTTATTGTAGTTGTTAAGGTTATTGTATTCTCAGAGGTTATTGTAGTTGTTAAGGTTATTGTATTCTCAGAGGTTATTGTAGTTGTTAAGGTTATTGTATGCTCAGAGGTTATTGTTGATGTTCAGGTTATTGTATTCTCAGAGGTTATTGTAGTTGTTAAGGTTATTGTATGCTCAGAGGTTATTGTTGTTGTTAAGGTTATTGTGTGCTCAGAGGTTATTGTAGTTGTTAAGGTTATTGTATGCTCAGAGGTTATTGTTGTTGTTAAGGTTATTGTATGCTCAGAGGTTATTGTAGTTGTTAAGGTTATTGTATTCTCAGAGGTTATTGTTGTTGTTAAGGTTATTGTGTGCTCAGAGGTTATTGTTGTTGTTCAGGTTATTTTATTCTCAGAGGTTATTGATGTCAAGGTTATTGTATGCTGCGTCTTGCATCAGAAGATCTTGTTGTTATTGCTAAGGGGATTTTAATACGATACCAGAGCGCCAATGGGTATAGCTTTAACCGGTATAGTTGCTGAGTAAAAAACTTTCCAACTTAACTCTACGAAATAGTCTAAGTTGTTCACGTCTAAACAGCAATGAAATCGCTCAACTACAAGGCAGCGAAGGGAGGGCGATATTAACACATTTCCTGCGAAGTGACCCACCGGTGGTCACTTAGGTGATTTCCATAGTGCTGCTGACCCACCTGCAGTCACTAACTCATTTTCTATTAATACTTGATGGAAGCTAAATGAAGGCCCGATCCAGGTAATGTTTGCCATTTTTGAAGCTTGCCATTTTTAAAGTTTGCTATTTTTAAAGTTTGCTATTTTTAAAGTTTGCCATTTTTAAAGTTGATCACCACATTTGACTTTAAATTTGAATTGAATATTGAACTTCAGTTTGATTAACCCTTCGCAATTATCGTGTTAAGTTGCATCGACGTCGAAATAAGTTTGTGGTTTTCGATTGGGTATTTAAATTGTGTGTTGCGTGCGTCCGTGTGTTCGTACGGACGTCACTGAACGTAAAGACTTTACTGTAGCTGGCGCCTGGTCGCATGTGTGTGTGGTATATTTCCTTTTCAAACTTGACTTATTCGAGTTCGTTTCTGTCGTAAAAGAAATTAATCAGACCTGAAAAAATGTCATTTGAACTTTCTTGCTTTGTGTGCCCTGTGTTTTCTTTGCAAACAAGTGTAGTGCACGGCCCGTCATAAATGACGGGAGTCAATTTTCCTTAAATAAATTATTCAGATGTGGATGCCAAACAAATGTATCCATCCTTATAGTACCCGCAATTAAATTGCGCCGGTCTGCGGCACACTGCACCGGTCTGCGGCACACTGCGCCGGCCTGCGGCCCACAGCACCGGTCTCCGGCACACTGCGCCGGTCTGCGGCCCACGGCACCGGTCTGCGGCACACTGCACCGGTCTGCTACCCACGGCACCGGTCTGCGGCCCACTGCACCGGTCTGCGGCACACTGCGCCGGACTGCGGCCCATGGCACCGGTCTGCGGCACACTGCACCGGTCTGCGGCACACTGCGCCGGTTTGCAGCCCACGGCACCGGTCTGCTGCCCACGGCACCGGTCTGCGGCACACTGCGCCGGACTGCGGCCCACGGCACCGGTCTGCGGCACACTGCACCGGTCTGCGGCACACTGCGCCGGTTTGCAGCCCACGGCACCGGTCTGCTGCCCACGGCATCGGTCTGCGGCACACTGCGCCGGTCTGCGGCACACTGCGCCGGTCTGTGGCCCACGGCACCGGTCTGCGGCACACTGCACCGGTCTGCGGCACACTGCACCGGTCTGCGGCACACTGCGCCGGTCTGCGGCCCACTGCGCCGGTCTGCGGCACACTGCACCGGTCTGCGGCACACTGCGCCGGTCTGCGGCCCACTGCGCCGGTCTGCGGCCCACTGCGCCCGTCTGCGGCCCACGGCGCCGGTCTGCGGCACACTGCACCGGTCTGCGGCACACTGCGCCGGTCTGCGGTCCACTGCGCCGGTCTGCGGCCCACTGCGCCGGTCTGCGGCACACTGCACCGGTCTGCGGCACACTGCGCCGGTCTGCGGCACACTGCGCCCGTCTGCGGCCCACTGCGCCGGTCTGCGGCATACTGCACCGGTCTGCGGCACACTGCACCGGTCTGCGGCACACTGCGCCGGTCTGCGGCACACTGCGCCGGTCTGCGGCACACTGCGCCCGTCTGCGGCCCACTGCGCCGGTCTGCGGCACACTGCACCGGTCTGCGGCACACTGCGCCCGTCTGCGGCCCACTGCGCCGGTCTGCGGCACACTGCGCCGGTCTGCGGCCCACTGCGCCCGTCTGCGGCACACTGCGCCCGTCTGCGGCCCACTGCGCCGGTCTGCGGCACACTGCACCGGTCTGCGGCCCACTGCGCCCGTCTGCGGCACACTGCGCCCGTCTGCGGCCCACTGCGCCGGTCTGCGCTTCGGCGAACATGGCCGCAGTTCCGACATTTACCACTCCCCCCCCCCTCCTTCTCTCCCTTCAGTCTGACCTAACAGGAAAGCATTGAATTTTTGGGCATTTTTTTGACATTCTTGAATTTCCCAACGACAGGGGAAATCGTTGTTGAACTCGCTATGAGTTAAGATGAACTGATTGCTGATTACGGTGATTTTTTTGATTTTTTGATGAATTTGTTGTTATCCTTCTGGCAGGGTGGGAATAATTGTAAAATTTACAAGAAATTTAAAATAACTGGCCCTTGTTTACAGCGATTTTTTCATATCTCAATGGATATTGCTTTATTAATGAATGCACGATGAATTAATATGTACTATTTTTTCTGCCACTCTTACAGATAACGAAAATAACTGTAAATCTAAATTTTTTTTATTATTTTTAAAATCCTACGTTATTCTTCAATATTCGTGATATCTTGTTTAAATTGCTCGTTACCCTCTAAACTTTTTTTGTTTTCAAGGTGCTCTAACACTTACTGCTCATGAATATACATATTATTGTTCAATATCGTCATCGTTGATCAATGCCCCATCATCGTTTCGTTATTTTTACCGTCGTCCAAGAATCACGCCATTTTTTTTCTCTCCGTTGGGAAAAGGGAGAACTCAGCCACAATTCCCCCACTCAACCCAGGAGTCAGAAATGAGTCCCGGCTTGACCGGGGGTAACCGTCATGGCGTCCTGGTGTTAGGTATAAGGCATTTGAAAAACCAATGTACAATATGATATGTATGCCAGGCTTTATTAGAATAAAAAATATCCTGTTTTTCGAATCGTGTTATCCTCATGTAAACTTTTCTTAGTTCACCACAAGCCATGCTCTCCTCAGCGTGCTAATATCCCCTCCTTATTCCCACTGATTTGACCCATCCCGTTCCTTGCTCTCCAGCCTCCCCACTCTTATAAAATTATCCAGGAACTCTTCTCTTTTCCTTCCCACTCTACATTATCTTTTCCTCCCCACTCTACATCATCCAGGAACTCTTCCATTTTTCAGAAGCTCTTCTCCTTTCCTCGCGACTCTAAATTATCCACTTCTTTTTTCGTGCTATTCACTATTCCACTTTCCCCCCACCACATCCACACACACTCCCCACTCCACCGAGCTACTCCACAATTATTATGGGGGGTCAAAAGTTGGGCCATAAAGACGTTTTATGGAGGGTCCTCTCAGATACGTGCGCCCTGCACCTCCATCGATTGTGCGGGCCTCCGTGATCCCGCGCTGCTGATTATTCGTCCGCTTGTGGTTGTGGGCCTTAATTCATTTGGCGCTGAATTAGAGACCTATTCATTGCTTAATGAATTAGAGAGCTACTATGATTCATTAGGAACTTACTGAATATTATGCTTGTGGTTGTGAGGTCCTGTTCTGATCCCTCGGCTGCTGATTATTCCCTCACTTGTGATGGTGAAGGTAATATTCTAATTCATTAGGGACTGAATTAGAGAGCTACTCTAATTCATTAGGGACTGAATTAGAGAGCTACTCTCATTAGCGACTGAATTAGAGAGCTACTCTAATTCATTAGGGACTGAATTAGAGAGCTACTCTAATTCATTAGGGACTGTATTAGAGAGCTACTCTCATAAGCGACTGAATTAGAAAGCTACTCTAATTCATTAGGGACTGAATTAGAGAGCTACTCTAATTCATTAGGGACTGAATTAGAGAGCTACTCTCATTAGCGACTGAATTAGAGAGCTACTCTAATTCATTAGCGACTGAATTAGAGAGCTACTCTCATTAGCGACTGAATTAGAGAGCTACTCTAATTCATTAGCGACTGAATTAGAGAGCTACTCTCATTAGCGACTGAATTAGAGAGCTACTCTAATTCATTAGGGACTGAATTAGAGAGCTACTCTCATTAGCGACTGAATTAGAGAGCTACTCTAATTCATTAGGGACTGAATTAGAGAGCTACTCTAATTCATTAGGGACTGAATTGTGGAGCTACTCTCATTAGGGACTGAATTAGAGAGCTATTCTAATTCATTAGGGACTGAATTAGAGAGCTATTCTCATTAGGGACTGAATTAGAAAGCTACTCTAATTCATAAGGGACTGAATTAGAGAGCAACTCCAGTTCAATAGGGAGTTCAATAATCTGCTTGTAATTGTGATAGCCCTAATCTAGTTCATTTTTCATATTAATTTTCATTCATTTATTTTTATTCATGAGTTAAAGTTTTTCTTAATTATTCGAAAAGGAGGAAAATAAACGACTGGAAACATTCTAAAATCTGAAGAAATGTTTTCAAAGTCTTACATAAGACTCGCTATTTTTCGGAGTGACCATTTGACAGAGTGAATATTGCCTCATAAGACAGGAAATATTGCCTCATAAGACAGGAAATATTGCCTCATAAGACAGGAAATATTGCCTCATAAGACAGGAAAAAAACGCACAAAAAACGCAACCGTCTTCACAGTCCAAGCTTCTCTTCTGAACTTTGCGTTTTCTAAATTTTTGGGAAATGACTTTTGGGAAAGTCCATTTTGTCTCAATTTTTTGCCGATGGCAACCGTTTTTGTATTAGTAGTGCTTGGGCATAATTTATAGGCGTGAAGCATTTTCATTATTCATATTTGCTCATTCATTTTCCAAAAAAAAAACGTAATATTCTAAAGATTTCGCTATGTTCCAAAGACCTCGTAATGTTCTAAAGATTTCGCAGTGTTTCAAACATTTAACAGTAAACCAACGATTTTCCATCATTCCAAAAATCCACTTCACATTAGATCAAAGATCAAAGATCAATTATTCTTACCAGTGCATCCATTGTCAACAAACTATTGCTTTCTATATTAAGTTTTTTCAAAATGAGCTCGAATTTTATCGCTGTAGCCACTCCATATCTTCGCCATATCCTAAAAAAATCAGTATAACATTGAAAACAGGACCGAGTGAAGGAACTGAAGTTGTTATCGCAGCAGTACAAATACACCGCAAACAAATAACGCATTTTCGTCAACATTTGCGCCTAGTTTACAAAGTTCCGCTGCTAGTTCATCACAAAAGTTTTCACGAAGCAGGGATTTCCGAAGAGGTTTTCCAATTTTCAGCGCGGATTAAATGGACGGCGGACGGTAAGCTGATTTCAGCCACACCGACATCCGATCAGCTATTTTTGGTGCGCGCAGAATTGCTCTAAAATCGTTGTTACTATCGCACCTTCCCTTCGGTGTTGCGTAACTGTGATGGTTGAAACTGAACTTCTATGTCCAACTCAAATTTAGAGTCAAAAGTTGTTGAAAATATTATGAATACCAAACCTGCGATGGGTTGAACCGAAGTTCGATATTCAATTCAAATTTAAAGTCAGACATTGACGTTGTTACAAATTTTACAAGTAGCGAACGTTAACTGGGTAGGTATATTGAATAGCATTAATTTAAAAAGATTTAATAAAAATTTCCAACGACCCATCGATGGTTCCATCCTTCTGTTTTAAAAGTTTCTAATGTTCCCGAAACTTCATCATGTGCGAAAGAACGTACAATATTACGAAGACTTCGTGTTTTTAAAAAAGATTCACATTCTTCCAGGGATTTCGTAATGTTCGAAAGACTTCACACCGTTCCGAAGACCTTGCAATGTTTCCGAATCGTGATGTTTTTGCAACGTTCTCAGGACTGAGTGATGTTCCAAAGGTCTTGCAACGTTCCTTATAGTTACACAGAGTACCTGCATTTTATAACCATGTTAAATTAGAAGCCTTCGAGACGTAATTCGTGGGCGAGAACCTAGCGGATAAAATAAACTGGAACGTTTTAACAGGAGCTAAGCGGCGCGCGTCGAAATGCAAATCCAGAACTTCGACCGAACATGACGTGAATAATAAAGTCATGCGTCAATTACTTCCTTTGATCTGTACGTGATGGTATAGCTGTGTCAGAAGACAGGTGCATCTCTGACTGTGGTTGACGCAATTTCCTCTGTGGTTCAAAATAGCAGTCAAGGTAATATATACGCGCTAGCATTCTCCAGTATTTACTGGTGCGTAAAGATATGAAGCCGTGTTCACCAAAATGCACTCGTACAAAGCCTACACGACTCACACTCGTATATGTCCGTTTTCAGTCGCAAATATTCGAATGTTCAAGTAGTAATATCTACACACGCACTCACACACGGTAAAGGCGGCATTTTGTTTTCTGATGTATTCATATCCCGGCTACTAAATACTATAAACAACAACAACACACTTACACGCACCATACAAGTCGACAAGCACGTGCAGATATGTTCCCAAACGAATTTAAATAAGATATTTAACCGTAGGTACATCACTCTTAGATCATGAGAATATTCATGGAAACTCTAAACGACGGAAAGAAGGCACATAATTTCTGTTATAATCACGCTCTATCATTACCGCATGACTAGGGTAACCCAAGTAACCTGAGAAGTTACCAACTCAAAGTTACTAGGGTTACTCTATCACCACATGATACAGGTTACCCAGGACTCGACACGGGTAATCCAAGTAACCTGAGGAATTACCAGTTCAAAGTTACTTGAGTTACTCTATTACCGCATGACTCAGGTTACCAAGGACATGCCTCGAGTAACCCGAGTACCGTAAGGAGTTTCCCGCACAAAGTTACCTGCCTGCATTCATATGACACTGGAACTCGGACTGATGCGATATTCTGAGGTCTCGATATTCAGATTGTAATGTAAGGGGGCCCTGCCACGCAGCCCGCCACTCAATTGAGCTCGAGTGGCGGTCAGTGCTGTCGCAGGTGAGGGCTCCCACTCATACATTTGCTTAGCTCCCACTCATACATTAGCTTAGCTCCCACTCATACATTAGCTTAGCTCCCAGCCTTCCACTCATACATTTGCTTAGCTCCCACTCATACATTAGCTCCCACTCATACATTAGCTTAGCTTCCACTCATACATTAGCTTAGCTCCCACTCATACATTAGCTTAGCTCCCACTCATACATTAGCTTATCTCCCACTCATACATTAGCTTAGCTCCCACTGATACATCAGCTTAGCTCCCACTCATACATCAGCTTAGCTCCCACTCATACATCAGCTTAGCTCCCCCTCATACATTAGCTTAGCTCCCACTCATACATTAGCTTGGCTCCCACTCATACATCAGCTTAGCTCCCACTCATACATCAGCTTAGCTCCCACTCATACATCAGCTTAGCTCCCACTCATACATCAGCTTAGCTCCCACTCATACATTAGCTTAGCCCCCACTCATACATTAGCTTAGCTCCCACTCATACATTAGCTTAGCTCCCACTCATACATCAGCTTAGCTCTTACTCATACATTAGCTTAGCTCCCACTCATACATCAGCTCAGCTCCCACTCATACATCAGCTTAGCTCCGAAATTTAATTTAATTTAAGTTAACTAAAATATTATTTATATTCGTTTAACTCAAATATTAGAAAACCTGTTCCATGATGTGCAGTCGACTACATCAGCCATACGAACGTATACAGACACACAGACAAACCCGTTCCTTCGTTGATGCGATTCTTCCCCCCATACATCAGGGCTTTTAATATTTTTTGCAGCACTGCGGATATTTTTTGTGGCACTGCAGAGGGTAAGAAGACTCGGCCGTTGATTACAACCATGTTGAACAGTTGGCCACTCAAAAATAAGAGATCGCGCTTATATGCGTTGTGCTAGAACCGCTCCGGAAGTACGGCTTGCGTAACAAAACTCTACGTAACGATCACGCCCGAATGGGCGACTTGACTTCTTTTTAAATCCTCGCCTTGATGAAAAGCATTCCACGGCAACCGGTGAACAGTTTTATGTTTTTTTTCTAGTGTTCGTATTTGTTGGCCTGCAGCTAATCCACGCAAAACTAGGGCACGTGGTGGTTTTACGTAGAAAGGCTTCTGTTTAATACATACTATAAAAAATTCCGTGCGGTAGTTCTATGTGAGAAATTTTCTGTGTAATACGTATTATATAAAAAACTGCGCTCGGTAGTTCTATGTAAAAAATTTTCTGTTTCATACGTATTATAAAAAACTACGCGCGGTAGTTCTATGTATGTAGAAAGGTTTCTGTTTAATACATATTATAAAAAACTGCGTGCGGTCGTTCTATGTATGTAGAAAGGCTTCGATTTAATACATGTTAAAAAAAATAGCGCAGGCGAATGTTAGTATTTGAGTAGCGTAATATTTTGCGCCCATGTCTCCAATTGAAGTGATCTGCATACTTGAAGCCCCACAGCAATGTTGATGAAGAAATGCATAGATTTTTGTGAATTTTACCTTTGCATAAATTAATTGCTTAAAATTTGTTTAGTTTGGATTCGCAATTACTCATTTGTATTATACAAAGGAAAACTGTACCAACGAACTCAGAAGGCGTAAAGAAATCAACTTCCATGTCTCAATTTTTTATTATTGTAAAACTTCACTTGCAATTGTGAGCAACTAAATGTCACATCGCGATCAAGGGTGGCATTTAGTGGTGGATGCACATCGATGGATGAATCACTGATGCATTTAGTGGTGGATGCACATCGATGGATGAATCACTGATGCATTTAGTGGTGAATGCACATCGATGGATGAATCACTGATGCATTTAGTGGTGGATGCACATCGATGGAGGAGTCACTGATGCATTTAGTGGTGGATGCACATCGATGGATGAATCACTGATGCATTTAGTGGTGGATGCACATCAATGGATGAATCACTGATGCATTTAGTGGTGGATGCACATCGTTGGATGAGTCACTGACGCATTTAGTGGTGGATGCACATCGATGGATGAGCCACTGACGCATTTAGTGGTGGATGCACATCGATGGATGAGTCACTGACGCATTTAGTGGTGGATGCACATCGATGGATGAGTCACTGACGCATTTAGTGGTGGATGCACATCGATGGATGAGCCACTGACGCATTTAGTGGTGGATGCACATCGATGGATGAGTCACTGACGCATTTAGTGGTGGATGCACATCGATCGATGAGCCACTGACGCATTTAGTGGTGGATGCACATCGATGGATGAGTCACTGACGCATTTA
Source organism: Morinoia aosen (assembly GCA_030386875.1). Taxonomy (NCBI): domain Eukaryota; kingdom Metazoa; phylum Arthropoda; class Malacostraca; order Amphipoda; family Talitridae; genus Morinoia; species Morinoia aosen. Next base: position 3,348,652 of record CM059571.1, read on the forward strand.
GTGGTGGATGCACATCGATGGATGAGCCACTGACGCATTTAGTGGTGGATGCACATCGATGGATGAGTCACTGACGCATTTAGTGGTGGATGCACATCGATGGATGAGCCACTGACGCATTTAGTGGTGGATGCACATCGATGGATGAGTCACTGACGCATTTAGTGGTGGATGCACATCGATGGATGAGCCACTGACGCATTTAGAGGTGGATGCACATCGATGGATGAGCCACTGACGCATTTAGTGGTGGATGCACATCGATGGATGAGCCACTGACGCATTTAGTGGTGGATGCACATCGATCGATGAGCCACTGACGCATTTAGTGGTGGATGCACATCGATGGATGAGCCACTGACGCATTTAGTGGTGGATGCACATCGATCGATGAGCCACTGACGCATTTAGTGGTGGATGCACATCGATGGATGAGCCACTGACGCATTTAGTGGTGGATGCACATCGATCGATGAGCCACTGACGCATTTAGTGGTGGATGCACATCGATCGATGAGCCACTGACGCATTTAGTGGTGGATGCACATCGATGGATGAATCACTGATGCATTTAGTGGTGGATGCACATCGATGGATGAGCCACTGACGCATTTAGTGGTGGATGCACATCGATGGATGAGTCACTGACGCATTTAGTGGTGGATGCACATCGATGGATGAGCCACTGACGCATTTAGTGGTGGATGCACATCGATGGATGAGCCACTGACGCATTTAGTGGTGGATGCACATCGATGGATGAGCCACTGACGCATTTAGTGGTGGATGCACATCGATCGATGAGCCACTGACGCATTTAGTGGTGGATGCACATCGATGGATGAGCCACTGACGCATTTAGTGGTGGATGCACATCGATCGATGAGCCACTGACGCATTTAGTGGTGGATGCACATCGATGGATGAGCCACTAACGCATTTAGTGGTGGATGCACATCGATCGATGAGCCACTGACGCATTTAGTGGTGGATGCACACCGATCGATGAGCCACTGACGCATTTAGTGGTGGATGCACATCGATGGATGAATCACTGATGCATTTAGTGGTGGATGCACATCGATGGAGGGGTCACTGACGCATTTAGTGGTGGATGCACATCGTTGGATGAGTCACTGACGCATTTAGTGGTGGATGCATATCGATGGATGAATCACTGATGCATTTAGTGGTGGATGACATCGATGGATGAGTCACTGACGCATTTAGAGTTGGATGCACATCGTTGGATGAGTCTCGAAAACCTGTTTCAGGTTTTGTTCATTATCCTTACGGAAATAGTCCCAGAGTCATGACGCAACATTTGTACGGACAAAACGCGCTCCAACATTGCCTTTAATGGGATTTTTAGCTTCAAAAATAGGGAAATTTTCGACTTGAAAGTTACTTCGCGTATCGACAGATTCTCATCCACAAAAATTGTTAAATTTTCGATCTTAAGCTAATACTGGAAATGTGGAAATGATTTTTAAATTCGCTCAGAAAATTTAGGAGCTATCAATAGGCTGTATATAGAATAGAAGCCACAAACAATGATAATACTAATAATAATAATGGTAAAAATAATAACAATAATAACATAATAATAATAATAGTAACATAATGGTAATAATAATAGTAATAATAATAATAAAATAACACAAATATTGATAATAACAAAACAACAAATTAGTGGGACTAGAGAGACGGGCGAAGACAGTAGAAGCACATTTCCCTGGAAGCAATAACGTTCCTTATATCACTCTCGGGTAAACATCACTTTTGCTATTTTGAGAACACTACCTCCGCAGCTTTGAGCGTGGCACGACGATATATCAAAGCTATTATTGAACTCGTGATAAAATACTCTGCTAGAATACGTTGCTTTATTGACGTTCAAGTTAGATATTGATTTGCTCACAAAAAAGTTGTTCACGTGGACTTAAAATTAATATTTAATATTTTTTGTTTATATTGAAATATTTTTTCAAATTGTTTTTTCATTCTAATTCTGAAATATCTCAACGAAAAGAACCTCAGCAAATCTCCTTTATTTTCAAAATCTCCTCCATGTACCAAGGCCAAAGTTCTAGGTCCTATGAAAGAAAAATGTTTTTTCAGGGTTCATTCCCTTCAACATTCAAGAACTTTCTCTAATGTTTGTGCCTTGACTACTTGATTAGGATCATTAGGAACAAAAGTGAGCTGTGTAGCAAAGCTATCATCTATTCAAGAACATTGAAATGAAAAACCAAGAATATTGGCTTTTACATTGTTAATGGCCGCGTTGAGGTGGTTTTTTATAGTACATCGAAGGTTAGGTTCCTTGTATTGAAATTTCTGGTACCCTAGCGGCTGAAATACTGCATCCCTCTCAAGTATCAAACTTGGAATCCCTCACTTACCTCCACGCACTTCATTATCACAGATCCTTCTTGTTATTTTTTTCTTTCCTTTCAAAAGAAAATCCAACCCGCTTTATTAACCAGCAACGCCAACCCTATTAAGGTAGAGCATACCACACAGCTAGGTAACTTCACTTTACTTATCAACACAAAATCCAAACTCCTTATTCACCAGCAGCCCCAACCCCTATACAAAATCCAAACCCTTTAATCACCAGCAACCCATACCCCTTTACAAAATCCAAACCCTTTAATCACCAGCAACCCTCTAAGGCCAGAGCCTTACGGTCAGACATTCTAATTTCACCCCAGAAAGCCAAGCAAGGCGAGCCGAGGCTTGAGTTTTGTCGCAAATTGCAGCATCACGACCCTCACTTCCCTCACAGGCTTTGCCCCTGGACCCTCTCCGCCTCACCATCCCTCTCCAACCCTCTCCGGCCCTCACCAACCCTCTCCAGTCCGTAAATCAGAGCAGGAAACCGCTCTGTCTCAGCTCTGCCCTTAGTATCCAAGTTAGGCGGACAAATCATCAGGTTTTATCCAGTCCGAGTCGGGACAGACTTGGACGCTGCTGTACAGACGGCCTCTACGCTTAACTGCTGTTGTGTGGCCTCAATGTTACTGTGGCCTCAATGCTACTCTGGCCTCAATGCTACTGTGGCCTCAATGCTACTGTGGCCTCACTGCTACTGTAGCCTCAATGCTACTGTGGCCTCAATGTTACTGTGGCCTCAATGCTACTGTGGCCTCAATGCTACTGTAGCCTCAATGCTACTGTGGCCTCAATGTTACTGTGGCCTCAATGTTACTGTGGCCTCAATGCTACTGTGGCCTCAATGCTACTGTAGCCTCAATGCTACTGTGGCCTCAATGTTACTGTGGCCTCAATGTTACTGTGGCCTCAATGCTACTGTGGCCTCAATGCTACTGTGGCCTCAATGCTACTGTGGCCTCAATGCTACTGTGGCCTCACTGCTACTGTAGCCTCAATGCTACTGTGGCCTCAATGCTACTGTGGCCTCAATGCTACTGTGGCCTCAATGCTACTGTGGCCTCAATGCTACTGTGGCCTCAATGCTACTGTGGCCTCAATGCTACTGTGGCCTCAATGCTACTGTGTCCTCAATGCTACCGTGGCATCAATGCTACTGTGGCCTCAATGCTACTGTGTCCTCAATGCTACTGTGGCCTCAATGCTACTGTGGCCTCAATGCTACTGTGGCCTCAATGCTACTGTGGCCTCAATGCTACTGTGTCCTCAATGCTACTGTGGCCTCAATGCTACTTGGGCCTCAATGCTACTTGGGCCTCAATGCTACTGTGGCATCAATGCTACTGTGACCTCAATGCTACTTGGGCCTCAATGCTACTGTGTCCTCAATGCTACTGTGGCATCAATGCTACTGTGGCCTCAATGCCACTGTGGCCTCAATGCTACTGTGGCCTCAATGCTACTGTGGCCTCAATGCCATTGTGGCCTCAATGCTACTGTGGCCTCAATGCCACTGTGGCCTCAATGCTACTGTGTCCTCAATGCCATTGTGGCCTCAATGCTACTGTGGCCTCAATGCCACTGTGGCCTCAATGCTACTGTGTCCTCAATGCTACTGTGACCTCAATGCTACTTGGGCCTCAATGCCACTGTGGCCTCAATGCTACTGTGGCATCAATGCTACTGTGGCCTCAATGCCACTGTGGCCTCAATGCTACTGTGGCCTCAATGCCACTGTGGCCTCAATGCTACTGTGGCCTCAATGCTACTGTGGCCTCAATGCTACTGTGGCCTCAATTCTACTATGGCATCAATGCTACTGTGGCCTCAATGCTACTGTGGCCTCAATTCTACTATGGCATCAATGCTACTGTGGCCTCAATGCCACTGTGGCCTCAATGCTACTGTGGCCTCAATGCCACTGTGGCCTCAATGCTACTGTGGCCTCAATGCTACTGTGGCCTCATGTTCTCTGCGTGATTTAATGGCAGTCGTGTAGGGTGACCGCCATACGGCCTTATTATTGCCACGTAGAAAAAACATGTAGTGTTCAAATGATGCAGTTCACTGCTGGTCTCATCACCTCGCCTCCGGCTCTTCACAACCAAAATTCACATCCTCAAATCGGAATTTTACTGCTTATAATGGACGCTCGTGAAAACGGAAGTTCAAAAGAAAGGTAATGCCATGCAGACACTCTTTCAAAGCCAGATACGTGGAATCCGTTTCTCCACTTTTTTTGTTAGCTATTATTGAGTGCTTCAAACTATGAGCATAGATCGAGACTTTATAGCTTGTTGTTTGCGTGTGTATATTCAGTTCACTGCATGGATATTGTTTTAATTCTTGTGTTGCGTTAATTTCAGCTGCGATCTGATGTGCGAATATACGGTATGTCCCACAAAAACCCGAACTGAGTATTTGTTTTCCCGTATCAGTAATACCGTCATAGGAATACCATGAGCATTTAATTTCTTGCAAATGCAAAATTTTCCTTCAAAATAAACCCATGGAGAAGGTATTAATGATTATGATGGTATTACTATTACTCATACGGGAAAGTAAATACTCGGTTCGGATTTTGTGGGACATACTGTATATTGTGGGACTTACTGTACATTTTGGTACACATTGTATATTGTGGGACATACTGTATATGTACTCGAAACAATTTTACCGTGTAGCTACTCATTCACACGCACTTGAATGGAGTACTCAAACACTTCGATTTCTGTGTGTCTAAAAGATGGCATCAATATCGTCATCAAGAAACTTGTTGTGTAGTCCAAAACGCGATGTAGACCTTCAATCTCTGAACGAATTAAACAACTTTCAAAGAAGTCTCGGTAAATGCGCCGCTCAACGGCCTTGGTGTCTGCGTTGAAATTTTTGTTATAATCCGCGGCACAACAAGGAGACTTCGAATTACCATCGATCTTTAATAAAAAAATTCGCCATAAAAAACCAGACCCTCTGTTGATATCACTGATCTCGCTTGTGGTCTTTAGAATTGGATGGTTTCACCGTCAGCTACTTGAAGGTGGTCCATGCATTTTGTTTCATCCTCTAATTTTTTTCTTTAATTCTAAACAATTTTGAGCAATTTATTTTGAACACTGCAGCGGCGCACAAGCGACACAGCAGTAGAGTGTTTCTAAAGTCTATTACAATGGATACATTTGAGTCTAGCTACTTGTGGGCCCGATAAGTGCATCGACTTCTAGGGCATCCTATCATCAACGCTATTCTAAGATGTACAATGATGCTCGTCCATTATGATTTCACTTTCTGATTCTCTTTATCGCCCAAAAGGATACCGGTGGTTCCTTCTGGCCATTTCGTGCTCAATTTTCGGGGCAGAATTTTCAGTTAATACTTTGACTGCGATGAGTGAAGTTTAATATTCAACTCAATTTTACATTCAAAAGTTGTTAGAAATTTCATGAATACCAAATATTACCTGGATCGGGTTTTTATTTGGTTTAGATCTAGAATTTTGTTGAATTGAGTTTTTGACTACTGGTTGGTCAGCAGCATAATGAAAACTCCCTTAGTGACCAAATATGGCTCACGTCGCAGTCAAAGTGCTATATTGACTGCGATGGGTTAAACTCACGTTAAGTATTTAACTCAAACTTAAATTCAAAAGTTGTTAGAAATTTATAAATACCAAACATCAACTATTAAATACCATTACTTTTAAAATATTGTTAAAACTATTTCAAACGACCCACCGAAGGGTCGTATCGGTTAGCAGTCAACGTGCTAACTTACCTCGGTACAATTTTAAGTTAAAATCCTTCTAAGTTGACCAGAAATACGCAACGCTCTGTATCCAAGTTACGAGAACTCACACTTTCTGCTGTACCGCAACGACGACGAAAATTGATTTGAAGGCCAGCCTCTGATCGAGAGTTTCCGTCTCGAGTCGTAAAAAAGCCATGACTCGGGCTCTATAAGTGGCTTTATTCATTCAGATATCTCATGGAGGCGCATGCATTTGTTTAGAGACACAGTTCACTTCACTGCACAGATTCTCAGGAAAAAATCCTAGGGATAGTCGTCAGAAAGATGTATTTGTACAGATTCTTAAGAAAAATTACCTAAAAATGATAATCAGAGAGATGGATTTGAGATGAATTCATTGCCCATACAAGACGATCTACTCACAAATTTATTCCTTATTATTATTGGAAAATGAAACTCTATAAAATATTGTTTAGCATTTCTCAGCATTTTAAGGAACGCTAAGATATTCAGCCATAAAATATTAAGACAAATTTATTCGTAAAACTCCTCGCAAGCGAAAGCTCCAAAGCCACGGAAACTCTAATAAACTTAAAATTAAAATCCTTGATCTATGTTCTACGATTCCACTGAGTTTCAACCGTCCACTAAATAATGAGAAAATCTAGGCTCTGCATTAAGACGACGCAACGATTCTTGTAAACATGTGAAATTTGTCACCAAACTTCCGTAGAGTTGTGACAACAGACTTCATTCTTGCGTTCCAAAGATGGCCGCTGATATGGGAACGGGAATGGATAATTCCAGGCGACAGGAACGGCGCAGCTCTGCCAGAAGTTCCGTGGAGTTCTGACGTGGCATTCCAGATTAATCTGTAAAGCATTCACACGTTCACCGCGGTTGTTAACGGTTCGTTTGGTTAGGTTGTGAGTAGCAGAACTGGTAAATCGACTTCACTGCGCGAAGGCATTTTCATCCTTCCTAAGAAACGGGAAAAATACAATTGCACGGTACTTTTTACTTGGTATGAAAACAGTTATTTCTTAAAAAATTCACGAAATAGATGAAATATTCATATATACCGGTACGTGAATGAGCAATTTACCGAATGGTACACAGGTGGCCCGATACGAGGGAAACGAGAAAATCGTATACCCATCGTCAACTCTATCCCTGCAACGTTTCTACGCGGTACTTAACATTACAAATAAATGATCGAGAAAAATAAATAATTAGAACTTTTGCAAAACGGGCTCAAATCTGTTGAACAATAACATGAAAGGCATGAAAATAAAAGATCTAAAAGCCTTAGTAAAGAATTAGCACGAATATGTTGTGATATATGATTTTGCGCTCGATCGCAAAATTAAAAGTACACATAGAGTAGGGACACACCTTCTGCATTGATTCCTCGTTCCTTAAATTCCACATTAAGCGGTGCCTTCCTATCTTATCTCTTGGGGGCACCTTCGTTGTTGTTAGGGAGGCTCAAATTAACTTATAAAACCTGATCTATACACGTTTAGTTAATACCAGTTCCACCATTCCTGAGCGTCGTAAAGTAATGAGATGCGTAAAAAAAACAGAACATGTAACTTCCGAACTCTTGGTTATTGTAAGTTTTGAAATTTGCCTGCTTATTGTTACCATATTTGTTTCAAAGACTCATTTTTAAGAAATTTCTTCACTCATTTGCCACCTATATATTTATTCGGACTATATTTTACGCTATGTTCATAAATTTCAATAAGTATGGACATGACATGTTGATGTTGTTGATGTTTTATGTTCACTAATGGGAAGAACACTTATTTCGCACTTCCACGGTTGTAACTTTCATTCCTACAGAATCTTCAACTTCTTCTCAAGTTCGTACATGACTTCAGAATCAGCAGTTCAATATCCCCTCTCTTCCTGTCCCCTCATTAGCCCCCCCCCCCCCGCCACCCTCAGAAGTTCCCCTCCCGCAACTCCCGTATTAGAATAAGAAACTTATCAGAAGGGAGGTCGCTAATTTCTGCCTTTGAGTTAGTGAAGGCGACTCGAAGTCTGCAAAAGTTAGCGCCGATTGCGTCTTTGACCCCCAGATTGAGGCGGGGAGGGAGGGAGAGCCTTTGATCCACGATCTCTGAATAACACAAGGACTCGATCTAAAGAAGTCTTCCGCTGGGTTGCCTGCTCTGGATGTTGCAACGCTGTTTCCGAGCTCTTTCTAATGAGACAATACTTTAGTCGAGGATACGTTTTCGAAAGCTTTGATTGTTCTTGTGTCAACTTTAAAACTCCTACGCTGCTGACTAGTGATTATGCATTATTTGAAGGAAAAATTTGTTTGTTCTCGAGTCAACTTTAAACTCCCACCCTGCTGACTGGTGATTATGTATTATTTGAAGGAAGTAGTGCACTGAGAGACCCAATAAGGATACGCGTAGTCTCTGCCGTTATTTCTGCTGTCATACAAGTGCGTGCTATAATTATTTAGAATGTAGGTGTTTGCACTAAGTATATTTTTTATACTGTAAAAGCACAGGTTCTGGTTCAAAATTGAATGGGGCCATTACTGACACAATTTCAAAATGGTTAATCTTCGATGATAAAAATGATAATGAAAAATAGTCGAAGGTAAAAATGATGATGATAAAAAATGGGTGATAAAAAATGAGAGATGATAGAAAATGAGAGATGATAGAAAATGAGAGATGATAGAAAATGAGAAATGATAAAAAATGAGTGATGACAAAAAACGGGCATACCTTGTTATTGATCGCACACATGAACTTCCATGAAGTCGAAGCGTCGCAAAAAAATTCCCGTGCCAGTCAATAATTATTACGAATAAAAATTGCAAAACATTTGAAACATGGGGCACAGTTATGTACAGCAGCAAATGTAATGTAAGTAATTACGAGTAGTTACTCACCTGAGATATACAGAACGAATAACGAGATAAAAATGTCAGAAAACAGCAATTCGTTCTATAGGTAACTGCTACTAAGGTACATGAAAATAATGACGGAATGCCCCGGAAAAAATTATTTGTATCAAATTTATTATTATAATTTTGATAGTATTTGATAGAGTTCTGCCTTATTTAATATGATTTGTTCTCCCTGCTGAATTAGCCGTACATAAATCATACTCAAATGATTCAACAAATTCGAGTTTTTTCTATAATTTATGAAATCTATTTTTCTAATAATAAACGTTTAATACATTTTTTAACAATTTTTATTTCAACAATTTATTTATTAAAAATTTTAACAAATATTTCAACAATTTTTAATCAAAATTTTTGGTGCAATGAAAACAATTTTCTTATCGATAATTTTGCCTCCACTTCACAAACCTGCTTTAATTCTGCTGAGAAGCCACAAAAAGATTGCGAGCTGGCATTTCAGCTTCGACCACAAACTCAGTTTGATGATGAGTCAAACGTTCACCCATGGCCCCTTCTCCGATACTAAACAACTCATCCAGTTTACTCAATTAAAAAACGGGGGCTGCGGAGCTGATTGCTCGTCGCTAAGGTCACCAGCGATCGTCACTATTCTCTTGTTTTCCATCAATAATTTCTGCCTACGGGAACGGATTAATGCTGATGATGAAATGTAGAGGTCTCAGCGATGTGCACAATATGCCACAATTATCCCACTCCTAAAATTGTAAACTACGAATGCAGTCATTGTGAGTCGCAGCCAGAGATACTTATCAGCTTCATTCTTTGTGTCCATTAAATTCGTTTCTGTGACTTTGGGTTCATTGCGTGTGTTTCTGTTACATTATTTTTTAATATGTTTGTTGCTGATATGTTCGTATTTATAAGACTCGTTTCAGTTCACAGATTTTCTGGATCTTGGCTTCGGTTATATTTTTTATTATTGCGTTCGTTTCTGTTACATCTCTTGTTACTACGTTTTTAACTGTTACGCTTTTTACAACCTTAATTTTTACCCCGTTTTTTCTTTTATTTCTTAATTGCGATTTCGTTAAGTACGGTGCCAGTTTTTGCGCCAACGCAGCAGCCCGTGGCGACCTGAGACTCCATTTTGAAATTAACAATGCATATTTGTGGTTTGCTGCACTCAGACTTACTTTTTTCAACAATTTGAATAAAATTGTTTTATCTGATATTGTCCTGTTTGAAATTGTACTATCTGAAATTGTCTTTTCTGAGTTTTTAATTGTCCTAGTGCTCCGGTATTCGAGTCAAAATTATTTTTCAAAAAAGGTGCAAAGAGATAAGACCTAATTGAAAATATTCTTACAAGTTTTTCTGAATACCTTCATTTTTCGTACCCGTGCTTGATGTGATATACAGAGCACATTTATCAATATAAGTTCTGAAGCCAAGTTAATAATAATTGCGTTCGAAATTTGCTGTATGTATTTCATGAGAAAACAAGTGGAAGAAGCACTTAAGTTTTGCGTGTGTATTCAATTGCCGCAAGTCGCTGCAGGCGCCAGTCCACAGCAGTCCCCCTTGATGAGCTCTTCAGACGTAACTTGGAGCGAAAGAATTCTATTTGTTATTCTCTAACCACAATAGTCAGATGTAAACAAAACTTTCTAGTGAAGCCTTCAGCCTCTTCAGACTCGACACAAAGGCAGAGTGTCGCGGTTGAGCAGACCTGCAGAAGGCAGCAGACTCCGCAAATGAAAGTACGAGGCTAACCAAACTAAGCAAGTTTCAGCAACGCTATTGTGTGTCTCGTTCATGCAGCTAACTACTCACATTCTCCCGACCTGCTCTTTGAAATCGTTAGCAATGTCATAAGCAGCATTTGAGCGAGACGATCTTTACCCTTTTAACACTTTGACTGGGACGTGAGCCACCGGTGGTTCAGCTAATGTTTGCTGAATTCAACATGGCTTACTACAATTAAATTTAAATTTGATTTGAATGTAAAACTTCGGTTTTACCAGTCACAGTCAAAGTGTAAACTCTTCACATGACAATTCGGTCCTCTTTTGAAAATAGCCACAATATATTGTATTTCTTGCAGAATTTGGTGCCTAATATGTTCTTTGAAGTTCCCTGCCGAGGGAAATTTTCTTTCTCATTCTGATATTTGCGACAGTCTGATGTCAGAGCTAGTTTAGTGATGGTAGTTGTAATAATGTTGATATGAGTACAAAAATGCGGGCGTTAAAGGGTTAGTGGTCAAATGTTGTTGCAGAGCGCGTTGTGAGTTCAGATACAGACAATAAATATTACGTTACCAGTACTGATAGTTTATTTGTAACCAAGGTAAGCCAGTATGAAGTATAGATTGACGCTTCTTAGTGGACAAATGTTGTTGCAATGCGCGTTGTAAGTCCTGATGCAAACAAAAAATAGTACAATTCCACTATTAAAAGTTAGTTTGCAACTAAGTTAGAGCCTGCTTGAAGTGTGGAGAATAAGAGTAACTAAAACTTTCATGCTGTATAGATAACATAAAGTGAATTTTGACCGTAGAGTTTAGTTTCAATGAACAGGGAAATGCTTGTTGGTATAAAATGAACATCCAGGTCTGTTTGATCTACTTGCTGTGAAATATTATTTATTTTAAGCGTGGTGTACTTGTCAAGTTTCTCACTTCACATTTTCAAAAGGTTGTTAATAATGAATTGGTTTATCAGGGATGATTTCTTGATTAAAGCCAACTTAGTTACTGGTTTTGAGCAGCGATAGGCGCCAGATTGATGACAAATTTTAATTTTATGAATTTATGATAACCAATTGGAAATGATTTCGCTGAAATTGACATTCAAATTTTCAAAAAAACGAAGTTCTTTTGAAGAGACTTTAGAGCAGTTTTCGCCGCAGAAGCCGGTTTACCTTTATGCTTTTATTTGAGTTTTGAAAGACATTTTACCCAAGGAAACTATGTACACCATCCTTTCGTTTCTCGGTCTCTGGGAAATATTCGACGCGACAAAAAATTTTATGATATCAGATAAAAACAACCCAGTGAGCCTACTTAGAGGATTAATCAATACAAAGCCAATTGTGTACAATTTCATCGGGCAAAACTAAAACGAATACAGGCCTTCTAAGCTCCATACCACAATAACAAATTTTCTTAAACTCAACTATACGATGAATGAATCAGTGCTATGTTTCAAACTCTTTGAAATTAACTGTAATACGAGTACGAACGGAGGTTGAAGTATCACAATGATGTTTCTTGGTGTACCACGATTGTGTTTTCAGCATGGGATTATACTAACCTTGTGTGAATTAACTTACATAAAAATAATTATAATAATGTATATTTATAATAATTAAACGTAATTATTGTCATTCTTTTTTAGTCGCAGTCGATACTACATTACTTCCTCTGCTACCGTCACTACAAAGACGTTTTACAGGCTTTCTGTTGATCCCAGGACTGGTGATTCTTTTAGTTACTTGTTGACTTGAAATGTGTTCACACAAAGCAAATTTTACTAGATCAAAACTGTGCTTGAAAGTTTACTCGACTAAGTGGCAGTGAGAATTTCTGAAAAGTGTCCATGAGTAATAGTGCCAACTGTGTAGAATAAATGTAATTTTGTTGCAAAGGGTGGATCAGAATAGCGCCCCTGAGTACTTTTCTGTAAGTTACTACTTACAGAAATAAAAAACGTAAAGGATTAAATACTTTGAGTATTTAAGTATACTTACTATACTTTAATACTTAAGAATGCTTACTTATTTAAGTATACTTAAAGTGTTAAATACTTTGAGTATTTAAGTACTTTAACTAAGTACTCAGACCATCCATGATTGTATACATACACCTAGGCACATTTGCGTACAAGAAAAGAAAACTTAATAGTTCTTCACATCTGTGGTGCTCTCGGCGTTGGTATTGGGACAAGCTTCAGTGATAAGAGAAATTAATCTATTACAGGCGTAATTTAACTGAAACGACGTTTGTTAGTAAATGTTATATACGTACAAGGTTGTTGAACTGTAATAAATTACGTGAGCAAAAATTTACGTTATATTTTTTTTTACATATTCCGGGTGAAGAAAAATATATAAATATAACAAAATATGGGATACAAACGCATATTTGTACCAATACAACTCGTAATAGTAGATGGAACAGCATTCGAATAATGCTAAAAAATTGCTTCAATTTTCATGATGTAAATTTTTTTGCCAGCACACATAACTTTCTGCGCCAACTTATTATATACGAGCCCAAATACGCGCGTGAGGAACGTCTTCAATAAATTTTCTATTTCAACTAAATGTTTTACTGAAAATTTATTTGTGGAATTTCAGAAATGAAATTGCAGCTTTCAGACCAGCAGCAGCTTAACCTTAAAAACGCTACGTGTTATATAAGCTTCGCATTTTCCTCAATTTTCGCGACCAACCATCGAAATTAAGAATATTCTTAAGCGGATTGTTTATTTTAACATCGAAAGCTCCTACTCACGGCGCTGCGTTAATGGAACCCATAAAAAATTGCAACGTTTTAGGCTTTTAAATAAAAACGAATAGCATCATTGAAGTTTGTGAAGGTTAGTTCACCACCGAGGATAGTGGAGCCGCTTTGTCTGAAACGCTCGCGTGATCCCATCCTGAGGCGCCTTCGCTGTTTGCTAATTCCGCTTGAAAATTTATTTCAACATTGAAATTTAAAATCTTTCTTTCTTTCAAAAGAAAATTGATTTATTTCAACATGTAACTGAAAAATATTTCTTTCTTTTTTTCTACAGAAAAGTGATTTATTCAACTTCCAACTGAAAAATCTTTCTCTTTCTTTCTTTTTTCCACAAAAATGTGATTTATTCTATATCTAACTGAAAAATCTTTCTTTCTTTTTTGTGTTCTTTCCACAAAAAAAGTTATTTATTTCAACCTCTAACTAAAAATCTTTTCTTTATTCTTTCTTTCCACAAAAGAAGTTATTTATTCAACATCTAAGTAAAAAAATTTTCTTTCCACAAAAAAGGGATTAATTCAACATCTAACTTTAAAATCTTTCTTTTTTCCACAGAAAAAGTGATTTATGCAGTGAATGTTTACTGGAGTTTCATGTGATTGAGTTTGTCTTATTATAAAGTATTAATACCTGCATTATTTGTATTATTTTTGGGATTTTTTTTCTGCAAGATCAACGAGATACGTTGCGGAAATAAATTTATGCACACAAATAGGTATAACATGCGATTGATGGATCAAGTTTTTCTACTTCGGCAGTTCTAGGAGCTCACAAATGTCTTTAAGTAATTAATAATTCGTGTTCGTATGTTCCTACGTTTTCGTATGTTCGAGCTCACTTGCTGATATAATTTTTCTTTATCATATCAACTTGTTTATCTTGCATGGCTTAAGCTATTTTATTCGAAGTGCCATAAACATTCATTTTTTTACATTTCACTTACTCAAAGAGCAGTTGCAATATTTATTCATATATTTTTTTACGAATTCAGAAATATAACAAACCAAAATGTTTTAACATGTAATTCACAGTCACTGCTCTCCTTAACCCTTTATTACCGCCCAAGCTTCGCGGTCCTCTTTCGAAAAAAGCCTTAATATATTGTACTTCTTGTTGAACTTACTCCCCAATGTGTTCTTTGAAGTTCTCCGCCGAGTGGCAGTTCCTTCCTCACCCTGATATCGGTGACTACCTGATGTCAGTGCCAGTTTGGTAATGGTGGTTGTAATAACGGTAATACGAGTACGAAAAAACCTAAGTGAAAGAGTTAAAAGAACGTTACTATAAAGTTCAGAAACACAATTGATCTTTTATCGATTATTTTTTATCACAGTTGTTTTTTATCATCGATTTTATCACAATTGATCTTTTCATGCGTGGATTCAATAATTACCCTATCAGCATACACGCACGTTCACAGTTCTTAAACTTTTTTGACATTGTTCAAGGATTGGAAACGACTGCACAAGAAATCGCTTCCTTTTGATCTCTTCCAGATGAACATTTCTTATAAATAGAGAGAAATTCTCGAGTATTTCATTCCACAATCATGTTCGTAAATTTTCTACCGTGTGATTACACTGAAACCTGCGTCTACTTAGGAGCAACTGTGATTTTATTTAAAGGAAACTAAAGATTTACTCATTCCATGAGTCGTACCATTACACCCGTGAATTTGATGAATAGTGCAGTTTTCCCGTCATGTTCCCGCCTGCCTAAAGACCGTTTAGTTTTGGTTCTCAACTCAAAATGAATGTGAAATTTAATTTAGTGTAAACATGCTCATAGCAAGAGAAATTTATCACTTTGACTGCGACGTGAGCCACCGGTGGTACACGGATGGAATTTTCATAATGCTGTTGTCCGAACACTTGTCACAAGTTAGATTTTCTTAAGCACTTAATCAAAATTGAACGAAGGTACGATCCAGGAAATGTTTGTCAATTACAACATTGTTCACTACACTCGAGTTGAATATTTGAGTTGAATATTAAACTTCAGTTTTACCTGTTAAGTGTTAAACAAATATTCCATGAATAAATACGCTCTGTGAACATAGTTTGGTTGATATCTCTCATACATCCTAGTTACTCACCAGAGCTCGAGAGCACCAGCACCAACAAGTATAAGCATCTTTCAAGCGTCGTCAAGAGCCGCCGCTCTTGAACGATTTGCGACAACTTTTCTTTTCTGGTACGAGACAGAACCCGTCGGAACGCGTCCCCGGCACGTCCGGAACAGGCATGCAGGCGTTGGAACGCGTTCAAGACACGTTCTGAACAGGCACTCGGCAGAAACTCTTTCTTCAAGTTCACTGAGCACAAAGTTTTCGATGGGGATAAATCGTTGTCGTGTCCCTGCGAATATCTTTCTAAAAAATGCATGGCTGTTCTTATAGAGACCTGTCAGAAAAGTGGCATAGAGTTATGCGAGTGGAATCCATGTTGAAGTTAATTACAAGATTTATTATTATTTGGTTGGCCAAAGAGTTCGTTTGTTTTTTGAATGTCATCTTTCCGACTTTCCAAATATCTTTTTATATTCTTATTCTTTAAATCCTGTATTCGTTACAGCGAGCATGTTTACGTCAGTCTTCTATAAGCCTCCAAGTAGAGGAATTCTGACATTTTTGAAATAGTATACCAAGCAGAGCACCACCGACATCTAATGCTTTCTTACTTCAGAAAAGATAGGAAAACACAGAAACTTGCAAAAATGGATGCCATGTGTGTGTGGGATAGTTTCTGTTGCTTTCTTTCGTTTTATGAAGTAAAAAACATTAGGTGTCGGTAGTGCTCTGCTTGGTCCACCATTTCAAGGGCTCGGATGCAAGCAAAAATGTTAAAACTTCTCTGCTTGGAGGCTCATTACACACTGACGCAAACATGCTCTCTGCACCGAATACAGGATTTAAAGAATAAGAATATAAAATGATCTTTAGAAGGTTGGAAAGATGACATTCAAAAAAACAAACGAACTTTTTGGCCAACCCTATACTTACAACTTCTTTTTATGCACTGTGTTTAGAGGGGATGATGTAATGTTTTAATAAGCGTAAATGTATATAAAAAGATATGCTTATCAAAATTTCAGATGCGTTATATATTAACACATACTTCCGTTAGGTGAATTTTGAATTTCTTTTGCATGAGAAATTGAAAAATATAAATATAGTGAATCAATAAACATTTTTTTCTGAGGCGCTGCTATTGATGCAAATTTGACCGTTCTTTCTGTTGTTTTGTCCGACAAATATGCGTGTACTTTTATTAAACGAAACATTATTTATAAATGGTGATCTAAATTCATTTTTTTCTGTTAAAAATCCATGCCGATACTTGCTTACGGGCTGTGTACTTTGAAAACTTCAAGTTTAATTTAAACGAAAATCTACTCCGACCGTAAACAAATTTTATTCCTTTATTACGTACGTCACCATGTATCATATATTACTTTCAGCTAATGTTAAGAATTTCATCCTAATGCTAAATGAAATAATATACACAAATTTAAATTGTGGCAAACCAAACACGTTTTTTAATTAATGTTTGGGTTGCTACAGTTCAAAATGTTCATTGCTCGTAGAAGACACATCTCCATTTAAAATATCATAAGAGCAAACGAGCGACAACGAAATAGAGGCAATTAAATTTCGACATTTAGCATAATATGCTAAGTCATTCCAGCCGTGAATTTTAACGTTCTAACCCTGAGACACTAGAAATAAACTACTAGTATTCGATCGCTTCCATGTGGTCCTCTAAGTTTTATAGTCAACCTTAAGTTAACGAGAAGTTATAGTCAGTCATGGGAAGTGATGGAATTAATCACATGTTTTGTTTCCTTCTGTGTTATTCCTGAACCAATGTCTTTAGAATATGCACCGTCATTCATCTTCATGCCTTCGCAAACTCGATACACATTTCGGTCAAAACATACGAGTCAATTCATTATTCGCCTACTATGCAGCAAATGAATATGAGGATCCATTCACAATAAAGCACCGGAGCGTGAGATTTTCTTGAGTTTAATCGACGGTTTTATTCCGCGGTGTTTAACTTTTGCGCATTGAAACGCGTGCCTATTTTTATTGGCTCTATGAATTTTAATGTCTGAGCCAAACGACAGGAACACCAACAGTTCCGCTGCACCCGAATCTCTGGCTAGCGTGGCCGGGTGACCGGACCGCGGCAGCACCGCACGACATTCCTCCGTGACCACCCGGACACAACTGAGACTCGCCGGAGTCATCTCGCTATCATCTTGAGTTGATCAAGGCATCTCATAATGAAAGTAGAGCTCTATTGGCTCAGCTATGATTTCCCTGCTTGAAAAAGATATTGCTAAAAAAAATTTAGAGAAGCTCCATTCCATTTCAGTGAAAAATCTTTGTCTGTAAGATGCTGCGTCAGTCCACGGTGTTCTTGACTTTCCGAATTAATTCGTATCCGTAATCTCTGTATTAAAATATTTCTTATCAGCTGTATGATATTTAGTCGGGAAAAAATATTTTAATTCGAAACTTCGACGACGAAATATTTTAAATTTGAAATGAAATAACACAGCCTTTCTCCAAAAACTTCACTGAATACTTATGAAGATTTCCAAAGTTTCCCAAGTTTCATTTTTTACATAAAATATAAGCTGAGTTTACAAATAAAGTCTATTCGATCAATTTGAACACAAGTTTGACTACAAGTTTTCGTGACGTTGAAGGTTGGTATATATTTAAATATTCACGGTATTTATAGTGAAAATTAATATTTTGCAGAGCAAATAAATAACTTGAAACCAATTGGCACGCGTAAGCCCGTGTAGAAGCCAAAATGGTATGCAACGTTATGTATTGATTTAAATGCTGTAATTAAAATTATTGCACCAAGGAATAGTCAATGAATACATTGATGTCCCATCTTTCTGCAACAAATCTTTCCTAGAATAAAAAGAAGAACCAGAGTAGAAGCGAACATTACATTTATTGCAAACATTTCGGAAATAAAATTCCATCATCAGTGCTGAAACAGTAGAAAAATGTGCCCAATTAAAAAACTTTTTAAGGTCTTTTTATTCTACGAATAAGATTCTCGACGAATCCCTTTATGTAAATCGTTCCTAATAACGAACTGTAATCACACTTAGAGAAAATACAATAGAGAAAATTGTAATGCTCCATCAGTGCTGTTACTGACAATGACTATACCTAACAGGCTCACTAACCGCGTAATTGTGAGAGTGCGTCGTTAAATAGAATGTATAACTAAATCGCATCTCTGAGTTATTTTGCTAATGAAAAAAAGATCTCTAAATCGTATCTCTGAGTATTTTGGTTCTATGAAACACGCATCTTTAAATCGTATCTATGAGTATTTTTCTACATGAAAGACATGTCTCTAAATCCTATCTCTAAATATTTTGCTGTATGAAAGGCATATCTCTAAATCCTATCTCTAAGTTTTTTGCTACATAAAACTTGATGAAAGACATATCTCTAAATTGGATCTCTAGGTATTTTTGCTAATGAAAGACATAGAATTCTTATACAATCGTTCATGAATTAATTGTAAAAAAAATGATTACATTTTCTCGGATATAATTGTAATACAATTGTTAATGTATTCAGTTAAGATTTTTGATTAAATTCTCTTGGATATAATTATAAAACAATTGTTCGTGTATTAATTGGAGAAATGTCATTAAGTTCTCTCGGATAGGAAACTGGTCGGAATATGGAGGTGCTTGCATCCGTGCGTCGTCCAAGCGAACCTTAATGGGTAGGCACTCAGTGATCCACTCAATCTCAACCATTAGTACAAGTGTCAATTGTGTTATCAGACAGACCGGCTGTAGCTGTAGATGACTAGAGAGCGTCAATTCGCTGTTCAACTCCTTGTTGGAACGAACGGTTTTGACTCCAGCTAAAATTTTTGTAAATTTATAAAATGTAATTTTTTTTTTTAGGGGGGGGGGGAATATGTATAGTAGTACCTGGCGAAATCCCTGCTAGTCTTACTAACATTGCTTGATCAATGGACTTCTTAGCTCAATAGCACGCTTCAGGTCAGTGGGAAATTTAAATGCAAGAAACTCTACGGTAAATGCTCCAAGGATTTAACTTACTCTTGTTCTTTCAGCGTAGCATCCACTAGACACTGCGCTCTTATGACGCGATTCGTAGACCTGCTTTCAAGTGAAACACTTAGCAATGCATATGAATTTAGGTTGGAAGAAATTATCTTTATAATTTGTTTTACGCTTAGTAATGAGTACTTGAAAAATATCAATGAACGAATAGAAATTACGTTCAAAAATCTACGGGGAATGCTTCAAAGATTTAAGTTACTTCTGACCCTGGAACTGTTGCATTTGCGAAATTTGGTCTAGCACTCTGCACAGTAGATTTGCTTCAAAGTCTTCGAGCTGATTGCTACATGGGAATATACAGAGAAAAAAGTTATATTTTATGAATGTATATATTTTTTCTTACATTTTAACCACAAATACTGTATATTAACCATAGTTCCTAATTATGGTAGTTTTTAACCATATGTAACCTTTAATTTCTCTGTAAACTCCTTCGTAGCACCCAGCTCGACGACTTTGAAGCATATCTACCGTGCAGATTGCTCTACCAAATTTAACGAATGTGGTAGTTCAGGACATAAAAGTAACTTAAATCTTTAGAGCATTCACCGTAGACTTTTAGCTAAAATTGCTTGTCAATTATGTTTTTTTTAAGTATTCGTCACTCATCGTATACAGTTTTCAAAATAAGTTAATACGTTTTGCTAAACGCTTATTTAATATATATATATTAGATATATATATAATATATATATATATATATATACACATCATATGATGTATGAACTTAATACGTATATACATTATGATTTAAATAATACATTTTATATATAATATATCTTATATAATATATTATATATCACGGTATAATTTCGTTACATGATAGATAAACACCTGTAATATATATATATATATATCTTTCTTCTTCAGTATCCAGTGTGTCTTCGTCCATGAAGTTACAAGAAATGCGATGCATGTGATCGGTTACGAAAAAAACACATATGTGTCATCGACACATCTTCCCTGAAACACCGGCGTAAATATTGTACGACAGTCATTTAATGATGTCTCCTCACTTAAATACATGAACACGACAGCAAATGGTGGGGCAGCTTGAGGTTCATATTGTGGAAAAAAATTATAAATTGTGGGAAAAACTTTCACTTATGAATTGAATGAGTCTAAGGTAGTTAATTCGGGAAATTCTTAGATTGATTTCGTAGAAAACCTGAGCATGATCGTAAATAAAAATTTTAGATAGACGCATTTCGTTGATTCTTCGCAGAGCTATATGGTAGCACAGGAACTTTTCAAAAATTAAAATCAACACAATGAACTGACGTAATTAGCTTATTATAAGCAGACAGAGCTTATTTTTCAAGAAGAGTCGCGTAATGATATTAACTGTAATCTTGTAGCACATTTCAATACTAAAATGAAATCAGTTATTGGTAAAAGATTTAATAAAATGTTCTCCAATATTTGGTTAATTTTTATATTATGGAATTTCTGCATCGAATTGAGATGTGATGAAAACTTTTTCCTAACTGAAACCAAAGTTCTCATTTACAGCTTAAATGTACGGTTCTTTCATAGACCATTTGATTCAACGCATTTTTAGAATTAAAACTTCTTCGCTTGGTCATAAGTTGCTCGAGTTATTATTTTATACGTACAGTTCGAATACTATTATTACAGCCAGCTTAGTAATTAACTGGCTTTTGCGAGAAGCGCTTAACCAAGGGTACATTTTGGCGGGGAGTGTGGGAGAGTGGAGGGGATACTATCTGTATAGTATGAGCAAATCACAGTTCGAGACGACAACGTCTATGGTTGTGACGACAATAGCACTCGGACAGTCCTTTTTGCTCAAATGTTTTCTTTGCGTCAAGAAAAATTTTCATCGTAGACAATATAGTCATTGTTTGCCACAGAACATGAGTTATTGTTAGCCAAGCAAAGTCTACATTTCCTCATCCGCAATTTTTAACAACAACGAGTGCACACGGGCCGTTAAAAAAATGACAGGATTAAATATAAAACAGACTGAGCCTCAACATGGCTTTCCCATGATTTCCCATGCTATTCTATGGCTTTCCAATACTTTGCTAAGTCTCAATTGCTGATATTCTATTCAACCTAATCTAACCTACTAATACACGTGATATTCTATACAACCTAATCTAACCTACCAATACACGTGATATTCTATTCAACCTAATCTAACCTACCAATACACGTGATATTCTATTCAACCTAATCTAACCTACCAATACACGTGATATTCTATACAACCTAATCTAACCTACCAATACACGTGATATTCTATACAACCTAATCTAACCTACCAATACACGTGATATTCTATTCAACCTAATCTAACCTACCAATACACGTGATATTCTATTCAACCTAATCTAACCTACCAATACACGTGATATTCTATACAACCTAATCTAACCTACCAATACACGTGATATTCTATTCAACCTAATCTAACCTACCAATACACGTGATATTCTATTCAACCTAATCTAACCTACCAATACACGTGATATTCTATTCAACCTAATCTAACCTACCAATACACGTGATATTCATTCCTACTCCAAATCTGCTGGGTTAAGGCCACGTTAGAAGAAACAAGGTATGTTCAAACCAGTCTTTTTTTGTTGACGGTGTGGTTTTGCTGACGTCACGGCAACGAACCAATAGCAGTGCTCATAATTGCATCTGGTAGCACTGATACCCACAAATCTGGCTCCACTATTGGCCTAACGACATCGCGTTTTGGTGACGTTATAAAGTTTGTTTGAAATAGAGCCTTTCTATTGGCTAGCCGAAAAAGAGCAGGAGTATTTTCTCCCATAAAAATGACCCTACCTTGTTTCCTTTACCGTGATTAAGGCCCCAAAAATTGTGGAGTTGATGAAGCTTGTATCACAGATACGCTCATCTCACACTGCAGGCTGGTGGGTGTGACACACAGACGGACGGACGGACGCGGCTCCTTTTATAACAGTGATTTTGCGATAATTGTTTGCTTTCGATTAGAAAAAAGTAAGCAGTAGCCTCCCCTCAGGGGGATACAACTATTATATCTATGGGAATTAGCGCTCCCAGGGGAACAATGTGAGGGCCCGAGCTGAAGGTTAGGTAGGCTTTCTTTTTGTTAAAATAATATAGGTTTTGGTTTTGCTACGGAGCATCTTTTTTCGGTTCACTGCTGTCCTATTTTTCAGCACCTACTGCTTCCTTCTTCAACTTTGATCTTGTTTCATAAACTTCTTTCTCATCTTACTGTTTCTATGCCTTTTCTGCATAGATTCCGCGTTCCCTTAACTCCATACTGAATGGTGCCTTCTTCCTTATTCTCTTTGGATCTCATTTGTTGAGGATAGGAAGGCTTAAAACTAACTAATAATCTAACCTAATCCAAGTGCAGTAGCCTCAAAAACTCAATATCTTTTAATTAAAAGTTGTCGTAGTGTTTCAGAGCGTGTGGTGTCGAGACACAGTATGGGAGCAAAAATCTGGTCAATGCGAACGTGCTTTCATTAAAGTGCAAATCTCTCCTGCTATTATTTGATGTCTAGCCATTGCATTTCCTGCAAAATTCAAGACGTTTTATCTTTACCGCTCAGTGGCACAAGAATTTTTGGTGGCTGGAAAAGCCTAAATTTTCCGATTTGTTTGCTCCCGATGTTGAATTATTATCATCAGAGAGATATTTTTAAGAACCGGTTTTTCTTGAGATCGACGGCTGCTAGGCTGAATCTAAGATCGCTTTTGGTTTTAAAAAAAAGTGCCGGCCTCTGTATTTTGGCCTGACGGTGTGGGAGAGAGGCTGCTTTTCTGGTTACGAATGGCCAGTTCCGATTTCTGCATGCAGGTCTACGGCCACTTATGTCACTGACATTTATTGTAATAATTAGGAAATATACCGAGCCTTTTCTTGTTTTGTATGATTAGTAATTAGTTAATCAATTGTGATCGCTAGCACGAGTTTTTATAACTATGACTACTATTACCGGTCAATTTTGAGTATGATTGCAATTACCGGTGAATTATCAATATGATTACAATTATCGGTTAATTATGCTTATTATTACTATTACCGGTCAATTATGCTTATGATTACTATTACCAGTCTATACTATGACTGAAGTACTAATGTACACGGCCTGCCAAAAATGGCAGGATTTGATAAACATTGCGCAGCTCGTTTCACAGATAGTGTCATTAAGCACATCCAGCTTGATTCCAGCGCATGACAAATTGATATATTGACATTAATATTTCCCTATGTAAATCTTTAAGAGCATAACATAGGGACTAACTAACGAAGCTACTAGCTGTATATTATTATTTAGTGAATATCTGAAATGTAAGATTACTGCTGCTAGGCGCACAGGGGCTTCAGCTTTAGATGCATTGGAATTTTCTCCTCGTTGAAAAAGCTTACAATGTAATAACTAGTGTACACGACTCGTCAAAAATGACGAGATTCGATATTTTCTTTAGACGAATCTTGTAGTTGTGGGTGACAAACAAATATATCTATCCCTATAGTATCCGCGATTAAATATTCTTGTACTTGTGCTCTGGTGAAGCTTGTATCACAGATACGGTCATTAAGTATACTTTAAGAGCTTGAAAGAAAGAAGAAAGAACCAATTTTATGTCTTCACTGAAACTCTCATTGTGACAACATAGGAGAAATTACGCACAAAAAATTTTAAATATATTTATTTATTATTTATTTATAAATTTATATATTTGAAGGAGACGCCTGGTGTTTTATTAGAAAGTATTGATTGTTGATCAACGTAGCATTAATCAGTTAGTGATCAAATAGCATGTGGTGACAATACCAACAGTGAGTTTGATTAGAGTTATCTCGTTAACAAGTCTTTTACAAACGATTTGTCTACACATTTATTTACGATTAGCCTTGGGTAATTATGATTTCCCACTCTTGTGGTTTTTTAATAACCCAAAGCTGAAGGGTTGGTTAAAATATTTATTATGAAACAGATATTTCATGGTTTTACGTTCTGCTCTGTTATTTACTTTTTGAGATCTATTGAAAAAAATGGATAAGAACATTTGGTAAATGTAAAGGACTTGACCATAATTGATATTCGAATTTTCGATGCCTTAATAATGTTAATCACATGAAAATAAACAAGTTTCCTTCAATGTACTTTCCGGCGGAAACGAGTATTTTAAAAGTTATGGCATTAAATGAGTTACCGTAACTCCAGTGTTTGAGGCGGGGAAAAATATACCGCGCGGTCCGACGTGAAAGTAAACAGGCGTTCCCGCGCGCCAACCAAGCCGTAGAAGAGCAAACCCCCTATTACAAACGTAAAGAGGTTGGGTCGTGAGGGGTAGCAACAGTTCTTTTAGTGAAAATTATAAAACTAAAAGAACTGTGGCTACCCCTCACGACCCAACCTCTTTACGTTTGTAATAGGGTGATGCACTATGGAGTTCCGGAAACTCATTTAACGCCATAACTTTTAAAATACTCATTTCCGCCGGAAAGTGCATTGAAGAAAACTTGTTTATTTTCATGTGATTAACATTATTAAGGCATCGAAAATTCGAATATCAATTATGGTCAAGTCCTTTACATTTACCGAACATTTTATACCATACTATTATTATTGGCGTTTAACATCTATCGCTTCTGATAATTGGAATTGTTTCAAAATTTTCGTTTTTCTGACTTGTAAATTTTTATTTTTTCGACTCATATGGAAGTGTATTTTAAGACAGTGTCTTTGTACTTAATTGTTTGTTTGTTCGGGACTGAACTCCGTTTGATACAATAAATTAGTTATCCCTAAAAAAAATTTTCGACAAAATAACTCATAAAGTATATTCTATGGGTAACAAATCTAAGTCAATGTACTCAATCTATGTGTAACGTAGGAGTTAAAATGTTTAATTGACAACTTTTTTGGCTAAAAGTAACGCAATTCAATGAAATGACGCTGAGCGATAAAAACTATATAATCATACAGTAATTTCGGTAAAATTCATGGTTACGTCCGATCAGGGACGTATCTACACCGTCACTTTCATCTACCATATGAATATTAATGCATTTCTACATTCTCCAGAGACCAGTTTTTTTTCTTCTCAGATCTTGTCCTATCCCGTACCCGTAGGTTACGATGGAATAACTATACAAGTTTCATACTTGTTGTACTATTTTATGTTTTCTATCCAACAAATAAATCCATGTGAGCTAGTTTTATTCAGCTTCTTTAGTTTGGAGACGACAGTTCAACCCAGTCGCTGTTTCAAAATTATCTCTATTCAAAAGACTCGAATGTGTAATTTCTTACAGCCACTTTGAGAAACTTTCTGACCTCCCACAATCACCCCCTCCCCCCTTCACGCACACGCTTCAGGTTACTGCTAAGTGCTCGGTGAAATAGGAAAGAACAAAGGGCATAAAAAGTGGTTGACGTGATTCATGTCATAGGAGTGCAAACGTCTGTCAGTCACTCGAGTCTATATGGAAGATCTTACCTATTTCATGCATTCGCTTTAAATAAGGGAATATAGTGTGCTCATATGTAGTCAATTAACTCAGGGTTGTAACATTTATAAAAGAAAAAGCCAACATTTTTTTTTGTCGCCAGCAAAAAAATCCTTGTGGGGATGATGACCTCACAGGTTCCAATGTTGCTTCTTAACCAGCAGCGCCGCATAGTTTTGGCAGACTCGCACCGTGGGCAGCTAAAGCAAGATATTCTGACGTCTGAAAGTTCTTGAAGTGCTGCCCTTAACAGACCAACACGTTCTGTGGATAGGAAACAACTCATGTTAAAAACTGAAAGTATTATCCCTATTAGTTGTTGGTGTTTGCCACGAATAAATGTGCGGAGAAAGACATATTGAAATACACCGGAACAGCACAGAATTTTTCCGAAATACGATCATTCGATCTCAGCTAACTCATCTATATTCCATGCTAGATCTAAATGAAATGAGACAAATCTACTTTGATGGCTTGAGTAAGTAACAAAGTGTTGTTGCACATTTGGAAAACTTTGAAAAACTGGGATGTTTTTCCGACATTTTGTTCACATTGAAGAGACGAGCAAACTCAAAAATTTCCTCAAGCTTCAAGGAAATACTTGATCAAGTGGCTACAATAACGATTAATAATAAGAAAGCAACATATATCCTAAAAACATTTACAATAGAAATCGTTCAACTCAAACTCTACCGGAAAACTCTTCTGTTTACAAAATTATTATTCTCCGAATGTAATGCAAAAGATGCCTCCAATGATAATTTATGGCATTGTCAACAGATTATTAATGAATTTAAAATATTCCACACGTATGAAGGAAAGAAAATTTTTGCATGTGCTTCATGAAATGAATTTTTTTTCTTGGGCCGGAAAAGAAATGCCACACGCAAGCCACGTTTACTGTTTACACCGTACGCGGCAGCGGATGGCAACACTGCCAGATCAGTTCGGCAGGGCCATGGTAGATTTCTTTATTTTCTTCTTGCCAGACTCAGTGTTGTTCAGGCATTGTTGAGTATGGGTGTGCCAGCTAAGTTTTTTCCTAACACAATTTTTTGCCGGTTGGGAATTGCGTACTTCAAAGCAATGACTCGCGACTCTCGTTCATAGCGTTTCTATTTTTAGTAAAACTTGTACCTATCTTTCAACAAATAGACATAGCAGTGAAGTTCAACGTGACCTTCAATTCCCATTTAGAGGTGCATGCTCAATGGCAACCAGTTTTTGGGAGATTTCCTGCAGAAAATATTCCCCGTCCCGACTTCGAAGGTTAAATTTGACCATTTCTTAGAATCAAATATGAAAAGTCTGCCGTCGCGAAAGATAACTTTCTCGAATTTGTACTTCGTCAGGGTGCGCATGTTTACGCAGAGGTGCTCTCTGGCTGATCAGCTGGTCAGTTAAAGGCCGCGGGTTAAAGGCAGACCGCAGCACTGACCAGCAACAGTTCCAACTATTCCCTACTTTTGCATTTCTAAGTCGAATTTAGCGAATCGTTAAGACGTGCAGAGGGAAAGCGTTTCATTTAGTACATGATGTGCCCCGAAATAAGGTCGAATTTAGAAAATCATTAAGAAGTGAAGAAGGAAAACGTTTCCCCTAGTACGTAATGGGTCAATATTGAATTTAAAGTTGTCAATGATTTCAATAATTTCGTTGCCACATATGGGTAATATGGTACAATTGAAGACGTTTTACACTAATGACATTGTGCTCGCAAATGCTTGGTTTTCGAGATATTTAACTTTGAAGTTATGGGAACGTCTTTTATTATCGAATAAACGGACACCTAAATAAGCAGTAATACGGTTTTGACGTAGCGATAAATGAGGTTAAGTTACGTAAAGTTAGGTTAGTTAAGTAAACTAACATAGACTAACCTAAGTAAGCCTAAAATAACTTAACTTAACTGAGCCATGCCAAGGCCGATGATTCACGCCAAAAAACTTGACGTGGTCCGCGACCGCAAAACGCCGGAAGAGCCATATCGAAACTGCCGGTAATGCTATTCTTACCTGGGCGTTATTTACGCTATATCTAGAAAACTAAGCATTTGCGAGCACAATGTCATTCGTGTAAAACGTCTTAAAATATCTCCAATTACTTACATCTCGAGCAACAAAGGACCCGCATCCGTGCTTTAATTTTGATTATATTAACACCCCTCATTATTATTATTATTATTATTATTACTTATATCTCGCAACGAAATTATGAAAATCGTTGACAACATTAAATTCAATATTGACCCGTAATGTGCTAACCAAAGATGTTTTACTGGAAATAGCTATTTTGTAGAATTCAATTTGCATCGCGTTAACGAGTGTAAGAAGCATTTCATTTTAGTAGCTTTGGTCTCGAGATGCGAGTCCATATCCAACGTGTAGGGAATTTGGTAAACGTTATTCAAGTGTTTCATTCCGATGGCATGAAAAAATAGCAGAAATCGTCCTCTCAGTGTGGAAAAAGGCACTGACTCGACGATTGCCTTCTGATCTTAATTATGACGCGGGGAAAACCGACGTATGGTGTACTTATCATCTTGATTGGTTTGAAACAGAATTTCCTCTTTAGTAATTCTCGTCATTCTTCTAAACTGGAGAATTTCGAAGAAGTTATTGATTATAGAGACCGTAATTTTTTCGTTGCCAACTGGGAGATGGTGTCACCGATGTTAAAATTTGTTTGCGCTCTCGTGAATAGTTGCCGAATAGGTGCTGTAATTGTGAACGTCTACCGTAAAGGTGTTGTAATTAGGTTAGAAAACCAGTTTTTTCTCCCAGAGATGCGTATGTGGAGGTTGTATGAGCTTAGGAACAAGATCGGTTTAGTGATAGCGAGAGAGGCAGATATCAGGTCAAGGATGTGTGATAGGGTATGAGCGTCAGTTCTCTCAGTGGTTGCGCTTCGGTTTCATTTGCTGGAAATATTAATCAGGTCAATATTTACTTTATGTCAGGCAAACGACCATTATGGGCGCCGCCATCTTGGATTTTATGTAAACAAGATTGCGGTCGTCACCCTAATGGGTGGGTTAGAAGCTTTATTTATAATTTTCGCTATAAGAACTGTGGCTAACCCTCACGACCCAACCTCTTTACGTTTGTAATAGAGGGTTAACTACCCTTATTAACTAAATAACGACTCCGGCGCGCGCGCGCCGGCGCCAACTTCAAAGTACAATTATTCAAAAATAACGCATCAACGAGCAGAATGTCATTCATGTAAAAGGTTATTAAATGTGTTCCTTTATTGATTATTTGCCCCTAAATTATTAATTTCCTTGCCTGACAAAAAATAAATATTGTCCATTAATCATTATTTTATCTTGAATTTTGCTGCCAGGCAGAGCAATGTGCAAGCAATGCAGAAATTTGTTTTGTTCCTGGTGAAATTCAACCTCATTCGTGGCGTATTTGTAATAAAAAAGTGTTACATTGGTTTTATATTAATCGAACATAACAAAAATTTTAAAATCCATTCATGAAAATTACCGCATTTCACTAAATACTTTGACCGCAACGTGCACCACCGGTGGCCACGAAGGTTATTTACTTAATGCTGCTGACCTGACCGACCAGTAGTAACAAACTCAATTTTTATAAATAATTAATTGAACCTAAATAAAGGCATAATCTAAATAATGTTTGCCATTTTTAAAATTGGTTGCCACAATTGACTTTAAATTTGAGTTGAATAGTGAACTTTAGTTCGACCAATTGCGGCCAAAGTGTTAACTTCAAGTGCTCAACTTCGAGCACTCTTACGGAGTACTCAGCCTATCCTGTTGCCATGTAAATGTAGCATTTCACTGCGGCTGGTAAACCTAAAGTTTAATATACATTCAATTCAAATTTAAAGTTACTCATAGTGAACAATGTTGAAAATACCAAACATTAACTGGGTTATGTTTTTATATAGTTTCGGCAAATTATTTTTAAAAATTGAGTTATGACGACTGGCTGGCAAGCAGTATTAGAGTCTAGTGGCTTAGCTCCAACTAGTGACCTAGCTCCAACTATCAGTTGCACACCCGTGTCACTAGCGTTCCAGTGACAACGAAGCTGCTGTGCTTACGAACTGCCTTCACGTCTGATGTTTTAAAGCGGCCCATAGACGATCAATTTTATTTTCAATATAATTGACAATGATGAATATTGACAATTTAATTGATCGTTTGTGGGTTTGATTGATGACCGTCAAATAACTGAATTAGCGGACAAAAAAATCTCGTCAATATATTGAGTCGATGATATTGACAATAAAATTGATCGTCTATGGGCCGCGTTAGGGCCGTTTACACTAGGACATTTCGGCCGTGAGGCGCGACACGTTTATACGAGGCTTACCACCGAGTCACATATTTGTGTGTGTTTATACGAAGTTCCCTATTCGCCACGGTAGTTACGAGGCTCTTGAGTGTCGCGCATTACGACTTCAATCAGAGCGAATAAGGAACTTCGTATAAACACACACATAGACTCAGTGGTGAGCCTGGTATACACGTGTCGTGCCACACGGCCGAAATGTCCCCTAGTGTAAACGGCTCTTAATTAAGTCGCATCGAACGTACGGGTTCCAATATCATTACTGCTCGGGGGTCGATACCAGTATGTCACTTTCATTACTGCCTGGAATGCACCCTCATTACTGCTCAGGAAGATTTTATTCTTTGCTCCTATATTGTTATAATTTAATTATACTCAATTATCTTCGTTTCCAGAGGTTAGAGGAGTGTTCCACGATGTGGTCAGTTATTTTCAGCTTCATTTTAGGTTTCGTATTTTGTAAATGGCTGCCGGACTTGAAGCACAGGTGAGTCGCCGGTATTTATATCGGGCTTTTATTGTATTGTTCACTTCTGTATCGGGGCTTTTAGTGCATTTATTCACTTGTGTATCGTAGCTTTTATTGCATTTATTTACTTTTTTCAGTTTTATATCGAGGCTTTTATTGCATTTCTTCACTTTTCAGTGCGTTGCTGTGCACGTAAAATGGTGAAGAAGTTAGTAACTGTAGGTAACCAGAAGTAGACAATAGAAAATTATCGATAATTCGTTATTGCTATTTTGTAATTGATGTTGAGTTAGCGCGAGTTTTTAGGTAGTGACCAGCTTTTACCGACAACAAAAATAAATAGTCGAGATCATTTATCGAACATTGATATTTTTCCTTCGTGGTGAGCAAATTTTCCTTCACTAGTGAGAGACATTTATTTATAATTAGTTAATAATGGATATGATAATAAAAAACTTAATGATAGATTTGTAAAAATAAACTTAATGATAGATGTGTAAAAATAAACTTAATGATAGATTTCTTGATAATAAACCTAATGATAGATATGTTAATAATAGACTTAATAATAGATTTGTCGATAATTGACTTAGGCTAATAACAGATATAATAATAGGCCTAATTAGTTAATAGATAGTTAATACACTGAACTCGCATATCTTTTACCACCCGTGCGCACTTGCCCCGCCTGGTTTTCTGCCATACAACCCTTTGACGTCAGAATTTTGTACTCGTATTACCATTTTGTTCTCATTTATAGAATATAATGCTCACACAAATGATTCATTCAAAAATTTACAAATACTTAAACTCTCGGATCTCTACAAAATCTCCATCTGCAATTTCATCTACAAAACGTTAGCTAATGATGGCGACACTAGCCTTCAACAGCTATTAACTGCGCAAACTGGTCATCACGACCATTTAACACGAAATAAAAGTAAATTCATGCTTCCTTATTATTCAAAGGCCCGCTCGCAACATAGTATACCATTCGTTGGAACTAAAACCTGGAACTCAATACCTGCGGAGATCCGTGAAAGTAATTCTTACAAGGTATTTAAAAGAAATCTTGAGTCTCACTTCTTATCAGAATACTAGTCGTGTAAGATCACCAAGTCAAATCCTGCCTCCTACATGTCTGGTCCTAATAATGCAATTTGACGTGAGTAATATCGCCGATTTTCAGTCTGCTCCCAAATCGTTATCGAATATACTGTTAAATATTGTCCATATGACCTATATTGTAAAATTAAACATCAATATCGAGTTCATTATCCTGTTGATCAGTCTAATGCGAAACTAGGCTAAGTGAATTAGGTTAAACATTATTGTACGCCCTAGAATAATGTAATGGTAGGATGCCCTAGAAGTCGCTGAACTTATTCGGGCCCACAGGTAGCTATACTCAACTCTGACCATTGTATTAGACTTAAGAAACAATCTACCTCTGTATCTCCTGTGGTAAATAAATTGTTTGTTTGTTTGTTTAAATTGATTTTGTTCTCATTTTGTACTCAATTTTGTACTCAATTTTGTACTCATTTTTGTACTCATTTTTGTACTCATTTTTGTACTCATTTTTGTACTCAATTACCATTTTGTACTCATTTTTGTACTCGTATTACCATTTTGTGCTCATATTACCATTTTGTACTCATATTACCATTTTGTGCTCATATTACCATTTTGTACTCATTTTGTCCTCATTTTGTACTCATTTTGTATTCATATTTTGTACTCATTTTGTATTCATATTTTGTACTCATTTTGTATTCATATTTTGTACTCATTTTGTATTCATATTTTGTACTCATTTTGTATTCATATTTTGTACTCATTTTGTATTCATATTTTGTACTCATATCACAACCACCATCATTAAACCGGCACCGGCATCATGTAGTCACCGACATCACAACGAGGAAGTGACAGCCACTCGACGATGAACTTCGAAGAACACATTAGGGCACAAATTTCACATATAATAGAACAAATTTGCGCTTTTGATGAAAATGGGTTTGAAGTCCACTTTGACCGTTACAAAGGGCTTAACACAACTTCCGCTGTGCAGAGCGTTCGCTCGCTTCATGGGCTACTTCAGCAAGACCATGGACCCAGTTTTTGCAAAGTTCAAGCGTGAAATCTTCGATGGTCTCCGCAAGGAAAAGCCAAAGCGCTCCTCTGCCTCCAACCTCCGGATCCTGGAGATCGGGGTCGGCACTGGTGAGTCGCGGTTGAGTCGGTGTTGGGTTGGATAAGGTTACAAAAAGGTTATATTATGTTACATTTGGAAGGTTACAATTAATAACCTTTAAAAATTATTCAATAATGAAGAATAAGGTTACAAGAAGGCTAATTACATAAGATGACATTTGGTAAGTTACAATTAATAACCTTCGAAAATTATTCGATTATGAAAAATAAGGTTACGATTGGATGCTTCTCTGTTAAAAAGAGAAAAAACGGAAAGTAGTTTATTTCCAACAAAGTTGATATATGAAATGTAGTATAACACTGCTTTTTTAACAGTCTTAACATTAACACGTTGACTGCGGTGTGTTTAACTGAATATCAATGTTCAACTCAAATTTAAATTCAAAAGTTGGTGTTGTAAAACATTAACAGGGTCCATTAAATACCTTTGAAAAATCTTAGTTATCTAGCAAATTTTACAACGTGCAGGCACGAACTTTATGTTCTACCCCGACGGCTGCCACCTGGTTGTGGTGGACCCGAACCCTCACTTCGAGCAGTACTACAACGCCAACAAAGTCAAGTTCCCCAACATCAGGTCCGAGGAATTCATCGTCACCACAGGTGTGTATGAAAATTTTGCTCATCTTATATGGGGGATCTTTTAGAGTTCTTATTTCTGAGGGTTAGTGCGGTTATTGATTCCAGAGTGCTACTTTTTGTGTGGATTAAGGATGTCAGTGTTTCTTTTGATGGAGCTATTTCATTATTGATTCCAGAGGGTTTCTTTAGGTTTTGCAGTTGGATTAGTGGTTCCGAGTGTTTCTTTCTGTGTAGCAGATGGATAAGTGGTTCCAGAGTGTTTCTGTTTTTCAGTTAGATTAGTGATATGGCAGTTTGATTAGTGGTTCCGAAGTGTTTTTTCGTGTATAGAAGTGCAGGGTGTGTGTTTTTTTCTGTGTAGCCGTACGATTAGGGACTTCAGTGTGCGTCTCTGTGGATGAAAGTGTAAAACGGGGAGCTTCAAAACCTGCAGGCTCCCAAAACGCTCGAAATAGCCTATGCGTATGACAGACCGGTCCTGAATTTCACTTTAAGACTCGATGTGCTCAGCAAAAACAAACACGATGCAGCAGCCATGATCATTGATGGGTAAAAAGAAGAAAGGAAAACCGTTTGTTTCCCAAAAAAAGTTGATACGTGAGATACATTACAACGCATTGGATATTTAAAATTTCTAAATATAAAGGTCTTTGATTAATAGACAAACCATACGCGGCGTTCTAATAGACAAACCGTACGAGGCGTTCTAATAGACAAACCATACGCGGCGTACCAATAGACAAACCATGATCAGCGTAGTAATAGACAAACCATAAGCAGTGTAGTAATAGACAAACCATGATCAGCGTAGTAATAGACAAACCATAAGCAGCGTAGTAATAGACAAACCATGAAATGCACATGCGCCTCTTTCTCTCAGGGGAGGCGATGGACTCCGTCCCTGACGCGAGTGTGGACGTGGTGGTGATGACGTTGGTCATGTGCAGCGTGCAGGACACCAGGAAGGTGCTGCAGCAGGTGCTGAGGGTGCTCGCCCCGGTGAGTTATAGCTCAACTCTCAGGTATTACTTCGAGTACCTTCTGAGGTATTGCTTCGGGTCACATTTGAGGTATTACTTCGGGTACCTTCTGAGGTATTACTTCGGGTACCTTCTAAGGTATTACTTCGGGTACCTTCTGAGGTATTACTTCGGGACCCTTCTGAGGTATTACTTCGGGTCCCTTCTGAGGTATTACTTCGGGACCCTTCTGAGGTATTACTTCGGGACCCTTCTGAGGTATTACTTCGGGACCCTTCTGAGGTATTACTTCGGGTCCCTTCTGAGGTATTACTTCGGGTCCCTTCTGAGGTATTACTTCGGGACCCTTCTGAGGTATTACTTCGGGACCCTTCTGAGGTATTACTTCGGGTCCCTTCTGAGGTATTACTTCGGGTCCCTTCTGAGGTATTACTTCGGGTCCCTTCTGAGGTATTAATTCGGGTCCCTTCTGAGGTATTACTTCGGGTCCCTTCTGAGGTATTACTTCGGGTACCTTCTGAGGTATTACTTCGGGTCCCTTCTGAGGTATTACTTCGGGTCCCTTCTGAGGTATTACTTCGGGTCCCTTCTGAGGTATTAATTCGGGTCCCTTCTGAGGTATTACTTCGGGTCCCTTCTGAGGTATTACTTCGGGACCCTTCTGAGGTATTACTTCGGGTACCTTCTGAGGTATTACTTCGGGTCCCTTCTGAGGTATTACTTCGGGTCCCTTCTGAGGTATTACTTCGGGTCCCTTCTGAGGTATTAATTCGGGTCCCTTCTGAGGTATTACTTCGGGTCCCTTCTGAGGTATTACTTCGGGTCCCTTCTGAGGTATTAATTCGGGTCCCTTCTGAGGTATTACTTCGGGTCCCTTCTGAGGTATTACTTCGGGACCCTTCTGAGGTATTACTTCGGGTCCCTTCTGAGGTATTACTTCGGGTCCCTTCTGAGGTATTACTTCGGGACCCTTCTGAGGTATTACTTCGGGACCCTTCTGAGGTATTACTTCGGGTCCCTTCTGAGGTATTACTTCGGGTCCCTTCTGAGGTATTAATTCGGGTCCCTTCTGAGGTATTACTTCGGGTCCCTTCTGAGGTATTACTTCGGGACCCTTCTGAGGTATTACTTCGGGTCCCTTCTGAGGTATTACTTCGGGTCCCTTCTGAGGTATTAATTCGGGTCCCTTCTGAGGTATTAATTCGGGTCCCTTCTGAGGTATTACTTCGGGTCCCTTCTGAGGTATTACTTCGGGTCCCTTCTGAGGTATTACTTCGGGTCCCTTCTGAGGTATTACTTCGGGTCCCTTCTGAGGTATTACTTCGGGTCCCTTCTGAGGTATTACTTCGGGTCCCTTCTGAGGTATTACTTCGGGTCCCTTCTGAGGTATTAATTCGGGTCCCTTCTGAGGTATTACTTCGGGTCCCTTCTGAGGTATTAATTCGGGTCCCTTCTGAGGTATTACTTCGGGTCCCTTCTGAGGTATTAATTCGGGTCCCTTCTGAGGTATTACTTCGGGTCCCTTCTGAGGTATTACTTCGGGACCCTTCTGAGGTATTACTTCGGGTCCCTTCTGAGGTATTACTTCGGGTCCCTTCTGAGGTATTACTTCGGGTCCCTTCTGAGGTATTACTTCGGGTCCCTTCTGAGGTATTACTTCGGGTCCCTTCTGAGGTATTACTTCGGGTCCCTTCTGAGGTATTACTTCGGGTCCCTTCTGAGGTATTACTTCGGGTCCCTTCTGAGGTATTACTTCGGGTCCCTTCTGAGGTATTAATTCGGGTCCCTTCTGAGGTATTACTTCGGGTCCCTTCTGAGGTATTACTTCGGGACCCTTCTGAGGTATTACTTCGGGTCCCTTCTGAGGTATTACTTCGGGTCCCTTCTGAGGTATTACTTCGGGACCCTTCTGAGGTATTACTTCGGGACCCTTCTGAGGTATTACTTCGGGTCCCTTCTGAGGTATTACTTCGGGTCCCTTCTGAGGTATTAATTCGGGTCCCTTCTGAGGTATTACTTCGGGTCCCTTCTGAGGTATTACTTCGGGACCCTTCTGAGGTATTACTTCGGGTCCCTTCTGAGGTATTACTTCGGGTACCTTCTGAGGTATTACTTCGGGTCCCTTCTGAGGTATTACTTCGGGTCCCTTCTGAGGTATTACTTCGGGTCCCTTCTGAGGTATTACTTCGGGTCCCTTCTGAGGTATTACTTCGGGACCCTTCTGAGGTATTACTTCGGGTCCCTTCTGAGGTATTACTTCGGGTCCCTTCTGAGGTATTACTTCGGGTCCCTTCTGAGGTATTACTTCGGGTACCTTCTGAGGTATTACTTCGGGTCCCTTCTGAGGTATTACTTCGGGTCCCTTCTGAGGTATTACTTCGGGTCCCTTCTGAGGTATTACTTCG
This sequence comes from Morinoia aosen, assembly GCA_030386875.1. NCBI lineage: Eukaryota > Metazoa > Arthropoda > Malacostraca > Amphipoda > Talitridae > Morinoia > Morinoia aosen. Next base: position 3,385,838 of record CM059571.1, read on the forward strand.
GGTACCTTCTGAGGTATTACTTCGGGTCCCTTCTGAGGTATTACTTCGGGTCCCTTCTGAGGTATTACTTCGGGTCCCTTCTGAGGTATTACTTCGGGACCCTTCTGAGGTATTACTTCGGGTCCCTTCTGAGGTATTACTTCGGGACCCTTCTGAGGTATTAATTCGGGTACCTTCACGTCCCTTTAACCTGTTGACCGCGACGGGTTGAACAATATCCAATTCAAATTTCATTCAAGTGAAAAGTCGTTAGCGGTTTTAGAAATACCAAACATGAACTTCGTCTACTAAATAATATGAATTTTAAATCATTATTGAAATTTTTCATACGACGATGAGTCGTGTCGCAGTTAACGTGGTAATGTGCGCCCACAGCTCGCAAATTGCGGGTTTAAAATAAATAATTTAAAAAAAAATAAAAAAATAAAAAAATAAAAAAGTAAAAAAATGAAAAAAATGATAAAATAAAAAAATAATAAAATAAAAAAAAGATAAAATTAACAATGAAATGAAAAATAAAATAAATAATAAAATAAAAAAATAAAAGTAAAATAAGTAAAATAAACAAAATAAAAAAAAATAAATAAATAAATTACGTGTGCTGAGCTTATCTTCTGTGAGATTTCTTGTGTTCAAAATAAATTGTGCGCCTTAGATCATTACGTTCAATGATGAATATTCTGAAGTTTTCTTATGACTGAGGATTACTTTCCAGTATGATGATGACGTGTGATGAGTGCTCTCCGGAGGATGATGTCAAGTTCGTGTAGGCCATTCTTTTGTTGAAATAAGTTTTATTATTATTATTTTATTTTTTTTGTTTGTTTTGATATATCAAACACAATTATGTTTGGCTTACTGGTCCTGTTTTTCCATCACGTACTACTTTTTTAACGGTTACCTTGTTTCATGAACTACTTTCTTAGCTCACTGTTTCTGTGCACCTTGTGCATAGATTCCGTGTTCCCTCAACTCCATTCGAATTGATGCCTTCCTCTCTTTGGAACGCTTTTGTTGTGGTTAGGGAGGCTTAACACGTTCCTTGCGAAACGACTCATCGATGAGCCGTTTGAAAAAAAATATTTTAAAATTAAATGTATTCAATGGACGCAATTAATTTTGGGTATTTTATAAAATTACTAACAAATTTTGAATTTAAATTCGAGTTGAACATTAAATTTCAGTCTAATCCATCGCAGTCAATATGTTTTAAAGTAAAACCTAACCTTGTCCCAACAGGGGGAAAACCGTACAGTCTAACATTAAACCTCAGTTCAATCCATCACATTTTAAGATAATACCTAACCTATTCTACTCAGGGAGGTAAACTGTACTTCCTGGAGCACGTGCGGGAGTGGGACTCCAAGAATCACGGCATGAAGCAGCGACTGCAGGACCTGCTCACCTTCCTCCGGGTCTGGCCCTCCATCTTCGACGGCTGCGAGCTCAACAGAGAGACGCTCAAGGTACTTGCGCTCTCGCTCTATTTCTGTAATTACCTCATTTTGCTACTCTTACGATTTCTTGTTCAAATTTTTATCATTGTTATATTAGATTAGATTAGATTATAGGTGAATTTAATCCTCCCTAACCGCTACAAAACAGAGCTAATCGAAGAGTGTAAGGCACCATTTAGTATGGAGCTAAGGGAACGCGGAATCTATTCAGAAGGGGCATAGAAACAGTGAGTTGAGAAAGAAGTTCATGAAACAAGATGAAAGTTGAAGAAGAAAGTATTATGTGCCGAAAAACAGAACAGAAGTGAACCGAAGAAAAGGTAGTCCTTAACATAACAAAAAACATTTCATTTCAACAAAAAGAAGGCCTATAACTCTCAGCTCGGGCCCTCACATAGTCCCCCTGGGAGCGCTAATTCCCATGGATGCAGTAGTTGTATCCCCCTGTGGGGAATTTTATCGAGGCATTTGATCTCTTGCTCTTTCATTTATTTTCTGATTTTTGTAATTTCTTGAAATTTTTCGAGTGTTACGTCGGAATTTCAACAGTGAGTGCGCGTTTGGGCTTTTTTCTTTCTTTAGTTCATTGTTTGATGTGGGCTTTTTCTCCCGGGAAATTTTGTAGTATTTTTGTAATTTTGTTATTTATATTGTTGTTCACTTGTAATTTGTCAACCTTTCATGACTCTGTACAAATTTAGGCGAAGGATGGCGTAAAATTGTTTATTTTTAATATTTATCTTCATTTTGGGCTACTCAAACTCTTCGATGCCAAAATATTCCTGAATCGTACTCGCTGAGCTATCGCCAAAAATTTAGCATTGAATTTTGTTGGAAATTTCTTTGGCGAACCTTTCTACTGTTTTCAACTTCATTGGACCTAGGGCCTGCTCTCTTTAGGATCCACTGAATAAAACAGTTTATTCCATAAAGGTACATTTTCCATTTACGTCCATACGGTTTTTTACCGCCTGAGAAGTTTTCATTTACTGATTCTTTAGGCAGCAGCGTTGAGGCATCCCTTTGAATGCTTCCATTCAGTGATTCTGATGTTTAGTCATTCCTCTTACCGCTTCCATTCACTGATTCTACTTGGAAGCAATGCCGAGTCATCCCTCCGACCGTCTCCACTTACTGATTCTACTAGAAAACCGTGTTGTCATCCCTCTTACCGTCTCCAATTACTGATTTCATTATGCAGCAGTTTTGAGTTATCCCTTTGACCATTTCCAATAACGATGAGGTCATTGCTACTTCGCACAGGACATCGAGAGTGCCGGCTTCAGTAAGGTGGACTGCAGACGAGTGCGTTTCCCAGGGAAGCATCCTATCTTCCAAATCATCGACTCCCAGCTGCTGGGGACCGCCACCAAGTAGCCGCTCTTGTCTCTTCTTTGTGCCTTGTGGCGATCCTGTCGCCAAACGCATCAAAGCTCAGCGTTTCGGTGACCCAAGTGAAGCCTTCGTCATGAAGCAAACGTACAACTTAGCAACTGGATAAGTTTCGTTTATGGTAATTGCAGAAATTTTTGAGCATTCATCACCGACAACTTGGCAACTGGATGGGATTTGTTTAGGCTAATTGCAGTTGATCAGTTGAAAGTTTATTTACACTACTGCGTTATTAGAATGTTAAATCGGACACAATAAGGAACTATGATGCGATTACAAAACTGACTTTTAGAAACTCAGACTCGTTCGTAATGTTGACTTGTTGAGACTTGGTATGTTGTGAAATTTATTGACCATCTTGCTGTTTTGAACATACTTTTGGGTTACAAGGATTTTTTTTACAATAGCTCCAGTATTTTAGACGAAATATATTCCTCGCCGTCATTTTTAAATTTTTCCTCTGCAGTTTTTCCATTAGTGGTACCGCCTATTTGAATGTCTCAGTGGTTATAGCCACGTTCTAAAGCACATCCAATGACCCTTAATTTGCTATGAAATATTCACTTTCAACGAGAAGTAATTTTAAATTTTCAGAGAACAAAAGAAAGAAAAACCGGTTATTAAGCCATATCACGTCTGCCCTACTTGGTCGAAATTCGAGGTGTCTGATTAAACTCGTGAAGAAGAACAATGCTCTACTTTTCGATTGCTTCTAAAGAACCGCTGTTGATTGGAAGAATGGTCTACGGATGTAGTGTTCTGAGCTACTCATCGTAGTCAGCAGTAGTTCCGGGAACAATTTTTTATGTATTTAGGTGCACATATTCCAGTTTCCTTCCTCAGTCTCGGGGAATCGCGAATTTCCGTGCAACTCTTCGCATGCACAAGTATCTTCCGTACATTTGGTCTACGAACTTCATTCTTTAATTCTCCGTCTCTTTTAGATAATATCTGCCTCATTCTATGTGTTGTGGCCGGGGACAATGACTACCGCTATGTTGTGGCCGAATACAAGAATACAATGACACGTTACTTACAGCAACAAATAATTTCTAAATGACGTCGCGGAAGTGTGTAGTGTTTTGATGTAGAAAGGAAAGCTTTCTGTGAAGAATCAATCTTAAGTTGTGTGTGTTCAAAAACATCACATTCTTGTAGCCATTGTAGTGACTTGTGGGTTGTACTTTTCATGAGGCATTCATTAGCTTTCACCCTGATGCTACGATCGGGAGGTAAATTTTGGAAGTGAAGATTCTAAGTTCGAGTCCTTGTATCGGCATGGTATATTTTTCGGAGTAAGTGGCTCCTCTGGTGATGGAGAAAGGTGAAATAGTGAAATGAAGTGAATGGGAATCCTTCTTCTCGAAGGGCTTGCATTTCCCTTACTGTGTTACACTAATTTAAAACTTGAGACACTATTGTAATTACTCAAATGCAGTTCTACAATGATGCGATAAAGAAAGTAGGGAGTTCAAGTTTTTGTTCTTTGTATTTTTAAGGTGGTTTTGCGTGGCTTTGCTGTCTGAGGGGTGTTGTGTTTTGTTGTACTACTATGCGAGATTTTCTCTAATTCAGGGGGTCCAAGATTGCAATAAAACAAATAAAATTTATTGTAAGCTTGCACAAGCTTGCAATAAAACCAATAAAATTGACTGAAATTTACTCTAAGTTTTTGCCCATCACTCATGATGAATTCATCGTCGTAGAGTTATTTTGAGAAAATTAAAGTTCTTCTGCAATCTTTTACTCAGTGCGAACATTTTTATTTAAAAATTTTCAATGCAGAGGGGGTAGCCCAGTTAACGGTACGTTTTGTTATATCATTTGTATTAACCTCGGCCTGCTGCAAGAGTCGATTTGTGTGCAACTTGTTGAGAGCGAATGGAGAATAATAAGAAAAATGTTGCTGAATATATTCTTACGAATATAAATAATGTTAGCGTTTGATGTTCAAATTCTCTACTGCTTTTATCCTTGCGTGTGTTGTTGAGTTATACTGCTAATTTTGATTATTGTTTTAAATTTCTCTTTTTGAGTTGTTTGTTCCCGGAGATGCATAGGTGAATGCAGTTGTCTTAAGGATCTTTTGTTCATTGTTGTCTTTTTAGTAAACTCGTCATGTTTTAGCTTGCGAATATAAATGTATCAGATTGCCTAAATATTTACTTATAGCTAATTTTGCTAGTAATAAATGAGAGGCTTAACCCTTTAACGTCGGCATTTTACTAGTAAAATTACCGTTATCATAACCATCATCGTCAGACTTACTCCGGCATTGAGGAAGGTTCTGCCACTCGGCAGTCAACTCCAAAAAACACACTAGGGAACAAATTGAATAAGAAGTACAATATATGGAGGCTATTTTCAAAAGTGAACCGAAAATTCCTCCGGAGCGTTAAAGGGTTAAACATTACTTGCTTCCCATTTCACTCCCCTCAGGGGGATGCAACTGTTGTATCTAGGGGAATTAGCGCTCCCAGGCGGACTATGTGAGGGCCCGAGCTAAAGGTTAGGTAGGCTTTCTTTTTGTTAAAATGACATAGGTTTTTGTTTTGTTACGGACCATCTTTTTTCGGTTCACTGCTGTCCTGTTTTTCAGCACCTACTACTTTCTTCTTCAACTATTTCTTGTTTCATGATCTTCTTTCTTAGCTTTCTGTTTCTGTGCCCTTTCTGCATAGATTCCGCGTACTAAACTCCATACTAAATGGTGCCTTCTTCCTTCCCCTCTTTGGATAGCTTTTGTTGCGGATAAGGAGGCTTAAACTAACTAATAATCTATAATCTAATCCTTATTTCACTCTTCCGTTCAGCTTTCGAACGAGGCAGTCAGCTCCAAAACACACATTAGGGGGCAAATTGAACAAGAAATACAATATCTTTAGGCTATTTTCAAAATTGTACTGAAAAGTCTACCAGCTAAAGGGTAAGTTGAAGGGTTAAGAGACCGTGCCGTGCCTTACTGGAGTGGAGAATCCATCTCTGTGCCCAGAGGTTCCATATAATAGATAATACTAATAATAGATAACTTTACGGTGTTTTCGTGCTTGCTGTGTTTTTCTAACTCTCGATAAAATTTTTTTTTACCCATGTGTCCAGCAGCGGATCTGTCGTGAGGAGCCTGCATCTTTTAAATTATTCTTCTAGCTCTCCGGTATTTTCTTGAATAAAATATGAGGTAACATTGTATACGTGTGAAGTTTAATTACACGTACCTATATTTTTCTGGAGAATTGAGTACTTTTCCAATTTTGACTTCGTCCTTAAATGCAACCGTTTTTATGCCCATGTTTGAAACAAAAGTCCTTTTTATAATAATTTCTACTATGATATAAAGCATATAATCATGCTTTTTCATATCAAATATGCTTCCGTCTATGCTGTAGTAAAGAACCATCACACTAGAGTTGCATTCCCTTTTTCTTATCAGCAACGGCTTCAACAGATTGAAATGGGCTTCGTGTGATTTGGGAGAGCTTTTTCATGTGTATGTCTGGCTAGATCAACGATTTTATCTGAAGAGCGTTTATATTTCATGGAATACTACGTTTTCAAGTAAATTTAATCACTGAGTTTTTTACTGTCTTGGAAATTGTCTTATATTAAGCTATGACGGACAAGTAGCTAAATCTGCAGTTTTATCAGGAATGCGATTGCCTGCCGTGGCATCATGAGAATTTTTTTTACACAGCAGCCCAACGTCGTAAGGGGGAAAAAAATCTACCATTTTTCAATATCCTTGTTTGGTTCATGAGCTTGAATTTTTGACGAAATAAGTCTGTGGAAAATAGAAGTTGGTTTAATGTTTAGTTCATTCCTCTGAAGCAAAGATAAAGGACTCGCGTATCACAGATACATGTTTAATGGTTTTAGAGGTATAATATTGTATAAAGCGATGACTGCGTTTGAGGTTTATCAAGTTATGTTGTACGTAGCTGAGTTCAAAAAGCGATTTTAATGCTCGAAAAAAGAACATGAATGTTGCAAATGAGTCTGAAAAGTGTAATAGCACGATGATATTTTGCCTCGCTCGCTGAAACCTTTTCTGTAAAAAGGTGTTGAAAGAATTTGAATGCTATTCATTCACACCCATGGGCAAATGACAAATTTATCTGGCGGTACACTTATTGTGCGTCCCAGCGACTCCGTTAAACAGAGGCAGCAGCAGCGGCTCCTCCGGCTCCCTCTCCCGGCTGCAATGTTCCCAGTACACCGTCAACGTGTTAAATCTGATTAAACCTCTCGGAGGATTGTTCGTTTATGCATCTTGGACAGGGCCACTCGGGAATGGGAAGGATTTTCGACCTTGAGTGTATTCTCTGAGCGTCAGATCTAGATAGTAGATTTAAGAGAAATTTCCGCCGTGTAAGCTGGTTCAGGAATGCTCCTAGCATTATTGTACTAAAACACAGCAATTCATTAAAATCTATATTTCTATCAACTTAAAAAATGCAACGTTTCGAAGGATCCAACGTCATCCTCAGACTGGAAAAAATATACACGATAATTTTCAGTTACATTGAAAAAACGCAAAAACTAACACTTAAGTACTACAGACTCGATATGTGGATTACAAACCAGCTTACACGTTAAGAAATTGCACGATATCGTGAGGCTGAAAAGTTAGAAAAAAAAATTCAGCCTTTGAGATTCCTAGCGTCTCGTGCAGTAGGCAAGCATAATTTTGAGGTTAAGCAGTCCTCATTTTCCGTTTTTCCTTCTTTTACCCGCGTGTGGTTACAGCCGATCTCTGTCTGAGCGCGGGAGTGTATTTTTTGCCTTCTTTTTAGAGTGAAACCTTTTCTTGCTCTACACGCTGCTTTTGGACCGAGGACGTCGTGCTACTTAAGCATTATATTAATAATTAGCGTGGGTGTTCCTTCTAATATAATGGGATTTGGTAATATTCAATGTAAGACGAAAAACTCATATTTAGGTTGTCGATGCCTAAAACGGCATGCACTATAAAAATTTTCCCCTTCAATTTTCAAGTACGAAAATTATTAAATGCGTATATTCTAACATGTTACCTATATATATATATATATATATATATATATATATATATATATATACAAGCACACGTGTTCAACCTCAAATGACGGGAATCTATAACATTTCACACGTCACCAAGATTATTTCAATAGATTGGTGATGTTAGGCAACCGCATGGATCAGAGATTCCTTGAATTTCGGAAAGTGTTCGGTGAGCGTATCAATGACACACTGGCATCACCCCCTCTCATATTTTCCTAAAGCTTAAATTTAACTTTTCCTAATACATCTTCCTTGGTGATACTCGTGACTCAAATAGGTATATGTTTATCAGTAAGACAGTAAAGCCCTCGCTGCAGATGGTACTTCCAGTAATTATAGACTGGAGTTTCAATGGCTGCATATGAACCATCGCATATATGTATGTGTGCATAAATATAAAGGCATAACAGCTATGATTACTATGAATAACAGAAATGATGATAAGTCCTATGTGCATTGCATTCTTTTAGGATATATATTTTACGGTTTTGGACTGAAGATTTTTTTTAAAGTACAACAGAAAAGAATGCGTAATCATGAAGTTAAATGAGCAATGGTTCTTTAAATATTTATGTTAAATATCTTAGCATGGCATATTTGGGAAGATTTTTTATCGTAAATCAGAGACGCTTCTTGCAGGGTGGAGATACAATAAAAGTAGTAAAATACTTGAAAAAATTCTGCTTATAGCTCTTTAGTGGTTCCAACAAACTTTGAAAACTGATGCCCAAATCATACTCCACGATCGGATTAATATATGCATAAAACTACTTATGTAAAGAAAATGCACTGGCGATTTTGCTTATACTAATTCAGGACTAAACTAGGATGGATGAATAGTGATTAAATTATGCGTTCATCAATATCATTAACAAAATAATTATTTTAGAGTAGGTAACCCTACACTAGAGCACAGTATAGGTTCCACATAGACACAACACAGTAATAGTGCTGACATAAATAGACAATGCAATGACACATCACTTTAGGTAAATAATTCACTCACCTCTTGGATACCTTACAACTTAAATACTCAATTACCAGACATGTGGCTAGCAAGAGTAGAGAGGAGATAGGTGGAAATATATAGGGAAGAGTCGAGTAGAATTAAGTATATTAGTTTAAAAGTTAAGAAGTTAGATACTTAACCACAGTAGGTAATTATATACACACTCGGCCGACATTTATTTGTTGTTGAGCCCGAGACCAATAGAAATCTGGCTGCGAGTGTTGCTCTCACGAGAGTTGCCAACTTTAGGTCTCTCTAACTAGAACTTACACTACTCGCTATATTACATAATGTATGTTCAGGTACTTTGAGCTATTCCTTGAATATGATCGTTCTATTGAAAGCTTAGGACTACTTACAACAAATTGAAAATTACTATCAAGCTTCCGATAAAAATAATTTGCATTATTATACAGCATAATTAGGTGTTATATATATTGCATATTCATCTAAACAAATAACGAATAATTGTTTAAATAAAGAGTATGTAATTACTTTCACTCTACGCGAAAAGAAATGATTGTAATTAAAAATACATAATCACAATATGTTAACAAGATTTTGAATAACGAAAATGTTTTTCTCCGTGCTGTCGTACTTTGGATGTCGTGCTCTCCGTGGCACAGCGGTTAAGGGATCGGACTTGTATGCTGGAAGTCGCGGGTTCGTATCCCAGCGCTGGCGCGGAGATTTTCCCCGTTGGGTATAAGGGAAAGCTCAAGACTCACCAGATGGTTGGAGGCGGAGGAGCTACTGAACCCCGTCCAATTTGGCAGTCGGCAGCTTCGAGGGACCACAGACGCTCTGCTCCGCTTACAGAACCACCTGGTGGCCAGCCTTGCCGAGCGTCGCCGAACCATGTGTCTTTTCTTTGATATACATAAGCCTATGACACCGTGTGGAGATATGGAATACTTAAGACACTACATGAGTATGGACTCCGTGGTAACATGGCCCTGTATATTCAAGAATTTCTTGGTGAAAGAACTTTCCGCGTTAAGGTCGGCGACACCCTCTCTTCCTCCCAGTTGCAGTGTGAAGGTTTACCTCAGGGCAGTGTTATGAGCTGCACCCTGTTTAGTGTCGCCTTAAATGGTATCACCTCCACCTTGCCTCCAGGAACGGTGGCCTCCTTATATGTGGACGACCTTACGGTATACTCTTCATCAACACATCTTCCAGCTCTGACGCGAAGAATGCAATTAGCCATCAATAACGCTAATAAGTGGGCTCAGGAACATGGCTTAAACTTTTCACCGGAAAAAACAGTTGGACTTTACTTCCAGGGCCGTGGCCGTAGTGATCCCCCACAGCTCACACTGCAGGGAAGACAAGTGAGATTTTCACACAGCGCCAAGTTTCTGGGGGTGACGCTTGATGACAGGCTCTCTTGGAAGCCCTACCTAGCTACCCTCAAGGCTGACTGCGTCAGAAGGCTGAACTTGCTAAAAAGCCTGGCCGGCCTGACGTGGGGGGCTGACAGGATGACCCTACTGAGACTATATCGTACTCTTATTAGAAGCAAGATCGACCACGGCTGCATAGTGTATCAATATTCTAAGACGACTTCACTTTCGAAGCTGGACCCTGTGCATCATGCTGCTATCAGAATCTGCACTGGCGCGTTTAGGTCGTCCCCTTCCAGCAGCTTATGTGTGGAGAGCGGTGAACCTCCTTTACGGCACCGCCGTGTGCAGCTGACCCTTCAGTACTTGGCACGATTGGAACAAGTCCCCTTGTCTCCTGCATGGACCAGCGTGCATGCGCCACTAGGCCGACATCTGCCTTTCCCTTACTTTCTGCCCTCATCGGAAGATTATTCGGCAGTCGTGGTTGCAATGCAGCTAAGGCCAATGAGAATACAACCAGTGTTCTTGGAAAGTTTTCCCACGTGGCGTGTCCAAATCGGGAGTTTTTGTCCGGGATGTCAAATGCCTAAGAAGGATTCTATGCCTACCCACATACTAAAGGGGATCTTTTTGGACCATATTGCCGAAAAACATGCCCGTGCGATGAAGTTCTATACCGACGGCTCAAAGGTGGGAGACGCTGTAGGGTGTGCCGCTGTGTCGGGGGAGATGGTGATCGCCAAGAGATTGCTCCCAGAGTCGTCCATTTTCACTGCGGAACTTTACGGTGTGCTGGAGGCCCTTCAACTAATTAAACATTGTGAGCATGATACTTATGCTATTTTTGTGGATTCAAAAAGTGTGGGGGAGGCTACTCGAGAGCATAATAGTACCCATCCGCTCGTTGGTGAGATCGTCATGAACTTAATAAATTTAACACGTGAGCGTAAATCTGTGACGTTGTGCTGGGTGCCCGGCCACGTAGGAGTGTCTGGCAATGAGAGAGCTGACCAGGAAGCTAAACGGGCCGCAGAGGCAAACGAAGAGACTCTAAATCTGATGGTTCCTTTCCGGGATTATTACCCTCGGATCAAAGCGGCAGTGAGAGAACGATGACAGCAGGAATGGGACAACGCTGCTAACGATAGTAATAAATTAAGAAGCATTAAACCCACTATACGTGAATGGATATCGTCCAGTTGTCGTAGTCGCCGGTTAGAGGTGATGCTTTGTCGCCTCCGTATTGGCCATACGCGGCTAACACACGGCCACCTGATGGAGCGGCTACCACAGCCGCAGTGCGAACGGTGTTGTGTGCCTTTGACTGTAAAGCACTTCCTCGCGGAGTTTCCCCTGAATGCTGTTGCCAGGAATCTGCATTTTCCGCACCTTCGCGGTTGTGCACAGGATGTTTTGACCGGAATACTTGGGGAGGCTGAGCGGTCAACTTATAATGTGACAGCGCTGCAGTCGTTTATTGGAGCGTATAATCTGTCTTCAAAAATCTAGCCTAAAGATTCTGCGCATGGTAATGCGATGTAAACACTGAACCGTAAAATGGTCGGGCGCGCTGCCAATGCCTCTGGGGGTTTCAGCGCGGGTAAGGCGCCCGGCCATAATTGGGTGGGCAGCTGAGACCCCCATTAGGGGGTTAGGCTGCTGCTCAATGTGCAAACTGCATGAACCTTAGGATGATTATACGAACTGATTGAACCCTACGCATGAGGAGTATGGTGTTGAACTAGCGGCTCTTTCATTACTGCTGATACTGCTGCTGCTACTGCTGCCACCAATGAAATCAAGTGTTGTTCAGATCACGCTCGTGGCTGACGCGTCTTTGTTTGTTTAATAGTTGTTGCGACTTGCGTTGCAATGTTTGTGGCAGTGAGACCTCGAAATTTGAGACGCGGAGACAACCTGAATTATGAGACCTTCGGCGCGACATAGTGCAGGCACTGAAGCGCTAGCAAATTGATGTTTTTTACTACTACTACTACTACTACTACTCAAGCACAATACCCCACTCAACCCAGGTGTTGGAAATGGGTACCGGCTTAACGGAGGAACCGTCATGGTGTCACCGGCAGGCCGCAGCCGAGACGGTTCAAGAAACGGTTTGCGAAAAGTACAGAAATTTCTTGAGAATTTCTTGATTCCTACTTTAAACTTTAGTCCACCACTCGTAACTTTTGAAAGAACGCACCAATTGACTTAAAATTACTTTCAAACGAAAGAGGAAAACATTTTCTACAACTGTGTAATAAACACATCCAAAATTTTTTCTGAAAACTACAGAAATTCTTCGATGAACCTGTACGACTCACGCGCTGTCGAAAGACCTATATAAGTCCACTACTCGTAACTTTTGAAAAAATGCACCTATTGACTTCAAATTACTCTCAAACGAAAGAGCAAAACATTTTCTACAACTGTGTGATAAACACATCCAAAACAATTTTCTGAAAACTACAGAAATTCTTCGATGAACCTGTACGACTCACGCGCCGTCGAAAGACCTAAGTCTACTACTCGTAACTTTTGAAAGAATGCACCTATTGATTTCAAATTACTCTCAAACGAAAAAGCAAAACATTTTCTACAACTGTGCATTCTTTTAAAAGTTACGAGAAGTGGACTTAGGTCTTTCGACAACGCGTGAGTCGTACAGGTTCATCGAAGAATTTCTGTAGTTTTCAGAAAAAATTTTTGGATGTGTTTATCACAAAGTTGTAGAAAATGTTTTGCTCTTTCGTTTGAGAGTAATTTGAAGCCAATAGGTGCATTCTTTCAAAAGTTACGAGTGGTGGACTAAAGTTTAAAGTAGGACTCAAGAAATTCTCAAGAAATTTCTGTACTTTTCGCAAACCGTTTCTTGAACCGTCTCGGCTGCGGCCTGCCCGTGGATGGAGTATATATGGAGGGAGCATAGCCGTCTGTGAAGAGAACCAGTTTTTGAGATTTCTCCTATGTTTGTGGTAACCAATAGCCGTCTCGCAAGTGTGACGTCAGCACGGAAGCCAGTTACCTACTAACTACGCAAGGGTGCGCACATGCTCGCTGATTGCTCTTCCAGCTGTTGAGTTTATCGTAATCATTAATTTGGAATTCTAAGACTCCGAAAGATAATAAATTGTGTTTCCTCACTCTAGGACACTTGTTAATATCAAAATTTTTAGCAAAGATACATTAAGAGTTGAAAACTGTAAAGATTACAGGCCCTTGAATATAACAAATTAGAGAGCGACTTGCACGCGTACCTCATCCTTCGATTTGTGGAGCGGTACTAATCTTGCTTTGGCAAATGAACGAGTTGTAGAGGAGGCGAGGAGGAGCCAACTTCAGCCAAGCATCTGTGGTTGGCTCACGTGTGGGGCCTTGCCAAGGTCCCAGTCTCCCTACTTTTGCAGCTAATTTGAACCCGATTGGAATCGGCTATGCTCCCTCCATATATCCTAGCTCCAAGGGCCTGCCGGTCATGGTGTCCTATATATAGGGTTAGTTATAAGACATTTGAAAAACCAATGCTAAGATCATATGTATCAGGCTTGATTGGAAATAAAGCATCCCAAAGATGCCGATGTTAACCTTAACCTTGTTCCCAGAAAAGAATTCTGTCACCGTTAAAAGAATTTTTTAACGAAAATTTCCGTTGTCTTTAGCGTAAGATTAGTATTTTAGGGGAAAATTTTGCGTCGTTTACAGATCAACACGTTTGACCCAGCGACTGGCTGGCAAAACTCCGCAAAAGGCAAATCCTGTTTGGCTACGAGTATTGCTGCGATTGTGGCGATACCCGTCTCAGGGCGAGCCTTCATAAATATTGAATTGAACGTCACCTGCAGGGATGTAAAAGATCTATCCAATACAATGTTGTTGCGAATATCAAACATGTTTTTGCTTGCTTGATTTGGGAGACATTGTAGAGGGGTAAACGTAACTCTGCACTCTTACGCTTGGTTCCATTGTCGAGTTATTGAAGTTACCATTTTTTATGTTAACTTTCTTCTTTTTTATCTGATTGTGGTCATGTAATTTCAAACAAATCACATAATCTTCCATACATTCAAATTATAAGTTAGATCAATTTTTTGAATTAGATATAGGCTACTGCAGCAGTAAAATATTAGTTATTCCTCAGTCATTCTGCTGAAAGTAAGGAAGTTTTGCAATAGTATTATTTTAAAACAATATTATAGCTTATATTTTTCAATTAATCATTGTTTTCTTTCATTTCAGGTCACAACCAGAATGTTATTAAGAGTGTGATAAAATGTTGATAGATTCAAGAGGCATTTGCCTCTTTCTGCTGTCAGTCTTGGTAAGCATGTTATTTGTGAAGTTGCCTATTTTACTTATATGTTGGCTAGGCCTTTTCATCTTTCTATATATTCTAGTTAGTAAGATCATTCTTGTATATGCATATTTGTAATAATGTGTTAATTGTCATCAAACTCTGCTTAGTAGTACCGGCAATGAAATTTTGTTACAAAATTGTTGAGATAAATAATTGGGTAAATCTGAAGGATATGTCAGTTGTCAATTTTGCACTTTTTGGTGCCTGAGCCTAATTAATTGAATCAAAATAAACAAGTTTTCTTTTATGCACTTTCCGTCTCAAATGAGTATTTTACGATTTATAGCGGTAAGTTTAGTTTCGTCTCTGATGACGAATGCGCCCGAATAAACAGCTACTCATCGATTTTCGAATTTTTGTTGCTTGAATCATGGTAATATCAAAATAAACAACTTTTCTTCTATACCCTTTTTTCGTCTAATGAGTATTTAACGAGGTATAGCGGTAAGTTTGGTTTCGTCTTAGATGACGATCGCGCTGGAAGCGAGTGCGCATTGCAGTGTTGCTGTCCGACGTGCTCCTTGAATTACTTGCCGCTTCAAACACTGGAGTTGCGATAAGTCATTTACCGCTATAACTAATAAAATACTCATTTGAGACCGAAAGTGCATAGAAGAAAACTTGTTTATTTTGATCTAATTAACTCTGCTTAGGCATCAAAATTTACAAAATCGATAACTGAGATATCCTTCAGATTTCCTAATAATTGGCTTAATGTTAAATATGGTAGATTTACATAAATTTAAATTAGAGCAGTTAAGTAATATGAATATCATCAAAAGTGAAATAATGTAGGGTAAGTTCCGAAAATTCGTCCACTTCGAAATTCCGTACACACCAGGTATATTTTACTTTAACAAGCTAATATGGGGTTGAAGTTCATCGAAAAGTGGTTCACGTGGTAACTGCTGGTTTATAATATTGTATAATTGCCACACACCGCAAATAAATATCACTGTTTGAACAAAAATGGCAGCCCAAGTGAATGACCTGCGTTTCAGTTGTTTATGAAGTCGTCACACCTTAACTGACTACCATTTTGCATCGCCGACTAAAATTTTTTCCGTTGACGAAGTTGTTGTGTTAGGCGATGTCGTACCTGTGTGAGTGTTGTAAGATGTGATGCTGTCATTTTACAGAGATTTTTTTCTCCCTTTGTTTGTTTCTGAGGTGTACTAAATTTCGAATCTTTTAACGGCTTGTGTTATTACTTCGTCCACATGTACGGAGTTTTGAAAAAATCATTTTTATGAATTCGTTTGTTCGTACAACGTTTTTTCTTCAAGTTTCTCCTCATTGTTTATGATACTTAATATCTTTTCAGGTATTGATTTAATAGTTTATGAATTGGGACGAATGTTGACCTTAAATTATGGCTCCTCGTAAAAAACACCACTACTGCAATGATGATCTTGTTCACGCATTAGCAGAGATAAAAAATGGAAGTTTGAGTATACGCAACGCAAGTGAAAAATATGGTGTTCCAAAAACAACGCTTCAAGAGCGTGTGCAAGGCACTGGCAGGCCCACACGGTTCAAGAAACGGTTTGTGAAAAGTGCAGAAATTTCTTGAGTCCTACTTTAAACTTCAGTCCACCACTCGTAACTTTTGAAAAAATGCACCTATCGACTTCAAATTACTTTCAAACGAAAGAACAAAACATTTTCTGCAAAGGTGTTATAAACACATTCAAAATTGTTCCTGAAAAGTACAGAAATTCTTCGATGAACCTGTACGACTCACGCGCCGTCGAAAGACCTAAGTCCACCATTTGTAACTTTTGAAAGAATGCACATATCGACTTCAAATTACTCTCAAACGAAAGAGCAAAACATTTTCTACAAAGGTGTTATAAACACATCCAAGAAAGTTTTCTGAAAAGTACAGAAATTTCTCAATGAACCTGTACGACTCACGTGCAGTCGAAAGACTTTAGTTGACTCTTTCGCGCTTGCGATGGCAGGCGAATCAAATATTTTTATCGAAGAATTTCTGTACTTTTCAGGAAAATTTTTTTGAATTTGTTCGTAACACCTTTGTAGAAAATGTTTTGTTCTTTCGTTTGAGAGTAATTTGAAGTCAATAGGTGCATTTTTTTCAAAAGTTACGAGTGGTGGACTAGTTAAAGTTTAAAGTAGGACTCAAGAAATTTCTGTACTTTTCACAAACCGTTTCTTGAACCGTCTCGGCTGCGGCCTGCCGGTATCAAAACGTACGTATCAAATCCATTAAAAATGAACACGCTATTATATTACATAAAATTCGAACGCTCACAGGTAACTGTAGCGCTAAACAAAAATATAAATTTCATTTTAGAGGGTGTACAAACTTTTGTAATGAGATTCGAAACGTGGTCGAAATTTTAAATTAATTTCGAATTTGGTACGAACTTTCGAAAATTTCAGTTGGAGAAAGTGTTCACAAAGGAAGTTGTTTTTTCACATCAAGATTTGAAAGATCCTTTTTAGAGCAAAGCACGATGAACCCAATGCATTTGCGCTTTTTTGACGATATTTGCTGCAGCAATAGCGATCTTGAGAACCGTTTGAGAGGGTTTGAAGTTTGAACCGTTTAAATCGGACGAACTTTCGAACTTTACCCTACATATTACTTGACCAATTTTCTAACCCAAGTCTATAAAGGTAAAATCCATTATAGTTAACTGAATCAACAATTGTTGTATGTAACTTGTGATCCACGTGCACTTGATTAAAAAAACATTCAAGTATTAATGTGTGCAATATTTTTTGGTGATCTGTGCCATGTTAATGATATGTCAATTGTTGAGCAGACATCACTGACCCAGTCGGTGGCCAAGCTGACAGCAGAAGAATGTTTGGCACTGGGGCTGAACAAAAATTTCCTCATGTGCTCTTCTTGTGATGCTCTCAAGGAGTTCAGCCTTGACAGTCTCGAGTGAGTGGCTGGCATCTTGTTCTGTGTTCTGTTCTGCAGCTGATCCTTGTATCAAGATAGAGGTGATAGTTTAACGTGATGACTGCAATGGGTTAAAATGAAGTTTGGTATTCAACTCAAGTTTAAATTTAAAATTGTTAAAATCTTAGTGAATATCAAACATTAATTGCGTCCATTCAATACAGTACCATTAATTTCAAAAGATTAACACTTTTTCAAACAACCCATAAATGAGTTGTATTGCAGTCAACATTTTAAAGCGTACAACATATTTAGTTTTAATATATTAATTCCCTATGCTGTAATAAAATGCTAGTGTAGTGTCTTGGATGAAGTATTGCTTATAATAAGAATAGTTGTAGTTTTAAAAATTGATGCAATTATCAGCTGGTTATAGCTTTCAGTTCTCATTACCACAATGTGACCATTATTTCTCACGTATCAAATCAATGGTTTACAGTAAATTTCAAAAATTATAAAGAAACAACCCTTTATAATGCCTTTGCACAAATGATAGATTAGAAACGTTGAAAGAATTATATAGATAGGATTTTTTTAGCTTAAAGTTTGTGCTCATGGACTCATAAGCTGTGGTTCAGGCAAAAGAATGACAACCTGAGCAATCTCTTTGTTGAATTCAGCCCAAGTTTTAAGCAAATGCAAAATATTCTGTAAATGTGTAGCGTTGGTCAGTAATCGATTTTCCACTTTTCGTTGTCTAATCGTAAGTAATTAGATTGGAATAAACAAATTTTCTTCTACGCACTTTCCGACATAAATGAATATTTTACAAGTTGAAGCGGTTAATTAGTTACCGCAACTTCAGTGTTTGAAGCGGAAAGAAATTCGCCAATCCCGTGGTATGGCAACGCTGCGATGAAGTCTCGCTTCCAGACCGATCGTCATCAAAGACAAAACCAAACCTTCCGCTATACCTCATTGAGTACTCATTTGACGAAAAAAGTGTATAGAAGATAATTTGTTTATTTTGATGTTATTACCATGATTCAAGCAACCAAAAGTAAAAAATCGATGAGTAGCTGTTTATTCGAGCTCATTCGTCATCAAAGACGAAACTAAACCTACCGCCATAACTCATTAAATACTCATTTCCGATGGAAAGTGCATAGAAGAGAAATTGTTTATTTAGATCTAATTACCTTTTTCTAGGCACCGAAAAGTGGAAAATCGATTACTGACCAATGCTACACATTTACCAAATATTCCCCCAGCACCAACCTTTCTGATTTGATAGCTGTTTTATCTCATGTTCAGAAAATTCAGTTTAAATTTATTGGAAATAACAGAATGTTCCTCCAAAACCAATCTTTTTGAAGTATGAAAATGATTTAATTTCTTCATTGTGAAGTCTTCCTCATGTATTTTGTTTATTTCTTCAATTTTTGATTATTCAGGGGCTGATATAAAATTAAACGGTGATTTTGTGTGCTCAACTTTAATGTGACATTTGTGTGCAGGCCTGAGTGCAAAAGTTGTTGTGAAGAGGACGATGTCAACTCTACACCAACAAAGTACCCTCGTGCTCTGCTGGAGGTCTGTGGGTGACGACTGGGAGCCTTTCCGCAGGTTCAAGGTGATGCAGATATTTGATCAATTTTTTCAAGCTGAAATGTTTGTTAAAATTTAGTGCTTGTGTTTATAACTTGGAATATTTGAGATTGAAATTGAAGTCGAATAGTAGATAATTTTATCAGTTTTGTCAAGCTGAAATCTTTGTTAAAATTTAGTGCTTATGTTTATAACTTCGTATATTTGAGATTAAAATTTATCTAATATGTATACAATTGGGTTGTATGTTGTTTAATCACTTCAGAATTTGAAACTGCTTTATTATACCTCAACACAAAATAAATTTTGAAATGCATTTTAGTGTACATTGTTTATTTTCTGGATCTGAGCTATGATAGTAAATTTGAACTGTTATGAGAATTGATTACCCTATTAGGTTGCTGGTTTTTTTAACTTTTGATTCATCAATCCAGGATAACATTCTAAAAAGAATGTGTGACATTGATTGAAATTTGATCCTTACATTTTATATTGGCAGCTTCGATGTTTGAAATTACTTGGTGCTTGAGTCTTTTTACCAACTCTTGAGAGATTGTTAATGCAAAATGATGATGAATTTAATCTTCTTCTGATAAAAAAATATTAGTAGCAAATTTTATTTATAGAAAATTTATTGAATATCAAGAATTACTTACATTCTTAATTTAGTTTCTGCACCTGTGAATTCCCTCAAACCCAAGTCAGTGTATGAACTTTTCAAAGCAAACTCGTAAGATGCTTGAATTTTTAGGATATACTTCGAAACTTGTGAGTATTACCGTAGTGTGACAAATCTGTTTAATTCTATAACCAAGTAGGCGTAAAATACAACGAGCTGTAAAAACTTATTTTTTTCCGCAGCTTTTGTGAAGAGCGATCGACCTGCGGCATTTCCCAACCTTTCCATCAAGTGAGTTTGACAGTGTGCACTCCACCCAAGTGCTGCGCTGTTAGTGTTTCTTGGATCTTGGGTGTAATTTTACGCACAAAATTTCCTGGAGTGTCAGGTATACCTCTGCGGTGCTGCTAAAGTGCGAGGTCTGCCACACTACAACATGTCTACCTCTAGCTAGTACTATAGCGTGAGATGTACCACACTAAAGCATGAGGTCTATCTCTAGCTAGTAATATAGCGTGAGATGTACCTCTAGCTAGTACTATAGCGTGAGGTTAGGTTACCAATGGATATTACTTATTTCCATACATTTAATCTAGCGATAAACACTATTTGTACACCTCAATCTGCACCTGGGTAGGCGATGTATGGCGATAGACCTCAAACTATAGTAGCACCACCTCTGTCTACTTCGCTATTTCGATTATAGTTACACGTAAGCAATGATGCATTTATTTTGCACCCTTATGTAAAGTGCGCTCAAGGTAATTTTTTCATCACGTTTGCTGTTCCAGCGCGTGACAGTTCTTGGCTCCGTACTCCGTACACCATTATTTGTATGCATTTTATGTATCATTATCTATATATATATATACATACACACACATATTTATACGCCATTATCTTTACCCATCTCTATACACCATTCCCACTGCACATCTTTATACACCATTATCTATATCCATCAAAGCTCATCTTTTAGCGATTAGTGGGGCTTAAACTAGAATATAACCTTTACACTTCACAGGTACGTGCGGGGAGCTGACCCCGTCATCAAGCTGATGGACGAAGAGGGCGAGGTGATGGAGACGCTCGCTATAGACAAGTGGAACACGGACTCTGTCGAGGAGTTCCTCAACCTCTACTTGCTCACGCCAGGAGGCGCTGACGATGACTTCTCCGCGTTCGATGCTGAAGCAGCTAACAACGAAATCTAACTAAAAAAAATATCCATGCCTCCATGCCATGTAAATCAAAGTATCGTTTTTTGTCTCAAATTTTTTTTTTTTTGTTCATCTCGGCTAGCTTTTTAAGTGTCAAAATCAAAGCATGGTGGTTTCAAGTTTGTTTGGATTTTCATTGTTCATCTAGGCTTATCATTGGGTAAGTGCTTTTTAAGTCTCAACAAATTTCTTTCATTGTTTCGCTCATCTTTGCATGTACTTAACAAACCATTAGTGTTTCATGCGGTTCACTGCTGTTAACAACTCTTCTTCTTGCGACGTCTCGCATCTTCATCTCGCGTGAGGTATCGAACTGTCATTCTTCCAGTTGTACACCACATCTTGCATCTTATTCCACGATAAGCCGTCATTCTTCCAGTTATACATCACAATTTGCTCTGTGGTAATGGGTTGATGTTTGTGACTCATCGCTCCAAGCTACCATGACGTGTTCATCGTAAACTTCCCACAGTTGATGAATACTGAACCTCAGCAGGCTGGGGGCGGTGATTGCACAAATATCCATCCTAGTTTTCAATTATCGGTAACGTTAGTAAATTATTTTTATAATTTTATACGTGTTTCCTTCTCCAACTCGACGTTGCTGCTGGTGGTGGATTACGGAATGTGTTGAGCACAATGAAATTTGAGAGGGTTCTCTGAAGTTGAAACGGTATGGAAGCTGAGTCAGGATGAAGAATTTTTTTATTCCAGTCAAGCCTGATACATATAACTCAGGTCTCCGTAAAGCCTCAATTCTCCTTTAAATTTAATGCAGTTTCATGCCAATGCATGTAGTGTAAAGAAAATGTTAAAAGCTTTTCATTGCGGTATTAGTGGGTTTTGTAATAGAATGGAATGTAAAGGATTTTTATGAGAAAAGAGTGCTTGGCTTGTTGCTATTTGGGTTTTCGATGACGAACTAGCTCTTAAAATGAGCAGACTTGGTGTTACGTTGTCTTGCTACTTCCTCAGGTGAGATACTGAGGACAACCACCCTGTTCTCTGTGTGTAGTAAGTGTGATTGAATGCTATACTCGAGGACCACTGCTGAAGATGGCTCTTTAGGTCCGAGTTTGAGTACCTGTGTGCCTGTAAACCCTCGAGAGAGAGATATACCTTGTATCAATGGGAGTTAGAGCTCCTTGGGAGAAAATGTGGGAGGGCTTGAGGCCAGAGTTAGGGGAGCCTTCTGCTTATTGAAAGAAAATGTTTTGTTATGTTGATATAATACTTTTTTTCTATTCACTGCCGTCCTGTTGTTCAGCCCCTACTATTTCTACTTTCTTCTTCGATTTTGATTTTTTTTATAAACGTCTTTCTCGACAGCTTCTATTTCCTTTCTACATAGATTCCGCGTCCCTTATCTCCAAACAGAATGGTGCCTTCTACCTGCCTCTCTTCGGAACCCTTTTTTTTGTTAGTGTTTTGGGATGCTTAAACTAACATATAATCTAATTTGTGCTCGTGAGTCGAACATATATTTCAAAGCTGCGTTGCACTTGGTCTCGTTTAATTGAATGAGGCGTTAATCATTAGGTTGAAATTAAAAATATATATATATATATCAACATTTTTATTACATAATTCAATATGAAGCTGAGAGCACGTGATGAACATACTTTTGGTACAGGCTTCATGACAAATCTGAATTTATATATGTATATATATATGTGTGCATGTATAAATTTATTTGGGATATTTTTTTCACATTATGTAATCGTATTTTTTGCAATCTCATTCTACAAGAAAAAATATTAATGAAATTCAAGTCAACGTGTGCTGAAAGTGCTCATGAGATGATTTCGCACTTTAAATGGTTCCCCCGCAGCTTTACAGTATGACGTGATCGTAAGTTATTTATCTGGAATGCTGGTCATGACATGAGCAAAGGTTGAGCACATAGTTCCGCTTGTTCTGGCACTTGATACTAGTGTAAGCGAGTCGATATATTGTGTAGAGTTAATTTTTGTACGTTTCGGTGATTTAATTTAATTGCAACTCTTATTGGGCTTGGTGTATTACTAGATAGAGCCCTTTATTTTGTGTTCTGAAATAGAATGGAACAAGAAAATTATATAGTTTCTTAGAAATACATTATTCGTGTTGATGTACCATGGTGCAATAATAAAATTTCAACTTTCAAGAATTGTAATTAAGGGAATTTTTTACTGAAGTTTCTTTCCTTTCATGGTTCTTCCTTAAGGGTTAAATAATATTTTTCATAGGTATATCACAAATGTTGAAAAATTCCAATTCATAGTTCATGTACTATTATAAAAAATTCATTGTGAATTATAAAACGTAGTGAAAATTTGATTAGGATTACTGAAGCCACTATTCTACAGCATGTGTCCTGTTCTGTGTATATCTCCTGGGACAAATCTTAAGATCCTCTGTGGTCTAGAAACATTGGTGACATATTTGGAATGGATTTACCAGAATTTCACTCAAATTTCTGTGTATGTGTAATAACTTAATGTTGAGATTGCTCTACTTGATTCATAGGACTACTGACTAAGATGTGGATGATTATCTATGGTGACAATAATTTTTGTTTTTGTGTTGATGCCAGCTCCAATTAAACTCAATAAAGTCTTTACCAGCTTCATTTAGGATATGCTCTGATTTATCAAAACTACTAACTACATTGATTAATGCTAGATTGTTTAAATTTTGGGTCAATATTTACTTTAATGTTGTCAACGATTTTCATAATTTCACTGCAAAGATTCAATAAAGAAACAAATTTAAGAATGTTTTACATGAATGACATTCTGCCCGGTGATGCGTTATTTTTGAATCATTCAACTTTGAAGCTGGCTTGTGCCCGCCATGGAAGCGCGCGCGGTTAGCGTAATTTAATGAATAAAGGAAGCTAACCGGTCGATGTGAAGTTTCATGCAATCACGGAAAATAATAATGCCGATCCCAGGAATCACTAAAGGAACACATTTCAGAACGTTTTACAGGAATGACATTCTGCTCTCTGATGCATTATTTTCGAATTATTGAACTTTGAAGTTGGCTGTCGCGCGCCCAAGGAAGCGAGCGTAATTTAATTAAAAACGGAAGCTAACCCCCTATTACAAACGTAAAGAGGTTGGGTCGTGAGGGGGAGGCACAGTTCTTCTAGTGAAAATGATAAATAAAGGTTCTAACCCACCCATTAGGGTGACGACTGCAACCTTGTTGACATCGGGTCCAAAATGGCGGCGCCCATGGTGGTCGCCATGTTAGTTGGCCGTCGTGCGGTCGTTACCCTAATGGGTGGTTTAGAAGCTTTATTTATACTTTTCACTAAAAGAACTGTGGCTACCCCTCACGACCCAACCTCTTTACGTTTGTAATAGGGGGTTAGCTTCCGTTTTTAATTAAATTACGCTCGCTTCCTTGGTCGCGCGACGGCCAACTTCAAAGTTCAATAATTCGAAAATAACGCATCAGAGAGCAGAATGTCGTTTTTGAAAAACGTTCTTAAATGGGTTCCTTTAGTGATTGATTGGAATATCATTATTATTTTCCGTGATTGCATGAAACTTCACATCGACCAGCTAACCCCCTATTACAAACGTAAAGAGGTTGGGTCGAGAGGGGTAGCCATAGTTCTTTTAGTGAAAATTATAAATAAAGTTTACTAGTGACGTTTGTTTACATCAACTCGTTGGTGGCTGCCGCCATGGTGCCAACCGGTACTGAAGATGGCGGCAGCGATCTTGGAGTTAATGTACACAAACGTCACTAGAAATCTTTATTTCTAATTTTCACTAAAAGAACTGTGGCTACCCATCACGACCCAACCTCTTTACGTTTGTAATAGGTGGCTAGCCTCCGTTTCCATTGCAGAAACAATGACTGTTTTTGCGCAAAAAAGGCCATTCAGGAGCGCCGTTTGTATAACTTCAAACTTAAATAACTCAAAAACTAAGCATTTTCGGGCACATTGTCATTCGTGTAAAACGTCTTAAAATTGACTATATTACCTATCTAAAGCTACAAAATTATGAAAATCATTGACAACATTAAAGTAAATATTGATCAAATTTTGTATGATATCTTAAGGTTGTAAAACTTGAAAATTTAAGAATTTTCAAATTAAATCTGTGTATCAAGCCTTGCAGATGGAATATAAAGATATATTGGTAGTGATGGAAAAAAAAGTGAATATGTAGCGTTGGGTAGTAATCGATTTTCCAATTTTTGATGCCTAAACATAGTTAATTTGATGAAAATGAACAAGTTTTTTCCTATGCACTTTTCGTCATGAACGAGTATTTTAGGAGATATAGCCTAGTGGTATGTTAATTTTTGTCTTAGATGACAAATGCGATCAAATAAACAGCTACTATTAAATTTTCAAAATTTTGTTGCTTGAACCATAGTAATATCAAAATAAGCTACTTTTCTTCTATGCACTTTTTGTGGCAAATGAGTTTTTTACAAGTTAGAGTGGTAGATTTTATTTGTTGCACGATCAAGCTGTTAAAAGTATGTTTGGGTACTTTGTAATGTATTATTAGCCAACCCCGCAGAGCCTGCGGAGCCTGAACCCACTTCTAGAATCTTTTAGTTAATAATAGTAAAGGTTATCACCCAAAAAATAACGAATTATAGCTGTATGTCAATTTTTGTCTTAGATGGCGGTAGTGCGCTCGATCATTCCAGCAGGTTGGAAGGAAGAGTCCATTGTAGTCGTCCTATCTGACGCGCTCAATGAATTACTTTCTGATTCAAACACTAGAGTTGCGGCTAGTAATTTACTGCTCTAACTCATTAACTACTTATTTTCCACAGAAAGTGCATAGAAGAACAATTGTTTATTAAGATTAATTAACCATAATTAGGCACCGAAAAGTGGAAAATTGAGTATTGTCCTCTCTTTGACATGTACGGACAAAACTATATAATGCTGCATCCTAATCCAAGTGTTAATTTAATTTTGTTAAATTGCATACCCGGGTACTTTATGGGAAATTGGGACTGTATTAGTTCTTTCACCTATTAAAGATAAACTGTAAATAATGCCTTTATATGATCCTATACAAAAAATTATGTTATTTCTACATTTGCTTTATAGCAACAGGCTTTTTGCTATTCTAAATTTTGTGTTCTTAAAATAAAATAGGATTTAAAATTTTTCTCATAGGAAAATTTTGGTAAACTGATGCTAAATTTAAATAATGGCATCTTTTTTTAATTGTATAAGTATTCCAATGTAATATTAGTTAAAATTGACTCATGGTTCCATGCCAAATTTTGTGCCTGCTTTGAGTTATTTTCACACGATCAGTGCACTCTTTAAAAAGATCGGTCAATGTGAAGCGTGATGCAATCAAAGGAAATGGGAATTTTATTCCAAAGAATCATTAAAGGAACCTATTTAAGAACGTTTTACAAGAATGACATTCTGCTCTTGGATGCATTATTTTAGAATTATTTGACTTTGAAATTGGCTTCCGCGCGCCAAAGGAAGCGAGCGGGAAAACCAGAATTTCATTAATAACGGAAGTTAACCCCCTATTACAAACGCAAAGAGGTTGGGTCATGAGGGGTAGCCACAGTTCTTTTAGTGAAAATTATAAATAAAGGTTGAAAGCAACCCATAAAGGTCATGTTAATTATTGTGTTTACATCTGCTCTATGATGGCAGTGGCCGTACCGGGTGGCGCCATCTATGAGCTGACTTTAAAGATGATGACGTAATAATGACGACTAAAAAATGTCAAAAGCACCAAGTACGGGAAAAAGTACGTTAACTTTTTTGTGTTATTAACTGATAACAATATTTCTTATTATTTTATTAACAATTTCTATCATTCTTTTATTTCTACAATGTTCTGGCAAAAACTTTGACACCTCATGATCCGAACTTTGCCTTTCCGGACCCAACCTGGTCGTACTCTGTGTTCCACATTTTGTGCGGGAAAGCGATTTCACCTATAACTTCAAAGCTGAAAAATTCGAAAATAACGCTTCAGGGAGCAGAATGTCATTCATGTAAAATGTTCTTAAATGGATTCCTTTAGTGTTTCTTCGGAATAAAATTCCCATTTCCTTTGATTGCATCACGCTTCACATTGACCAAAAGATCCTGCCAATTCATGGGATCAATTGTGAGGCAAATAGCTTGCGCTGGGTATAATTTTTAGGAATAGTAGAACTAAGTCGTAAAATTCTTCACAATATATGGTAATCAATTGTTGAAATGTTAACATGGTAGTGTTATTCATGTGAAGTTCAGAAATAAATAGTGAAACCCATGGCTAGTTCAAAATTGTTTTTTTTTGTATTTAGGTACTAAAATTTAGTTGCATATTTATGAATTGGAATGTGTTAAAAAAAAATAAAAAGGGGATCATCCTGATTTTTCAATTTTTTTCATCAGATTCATTTGAAAATTAGCCAGTATATCTATTTTTTTAAAGTAAACTTTTTTACTCCCGTCACTTTTTCGATTTAGGCCATTTTTTTTTACAAAAAATAAGTTTTTTGGTACATTTTTATGTGTTTTTCAAAATGCTACTCCTCATTGAGTTTTGATGCTAAAACAAAACCAAAGACAGTTTTAGAATCCTTGAAGCATTTCTAACAAAAATAGCTTGTAAAATTTTAACATTTAAAATTTTTTTTGTGAAAAGTGATATTTTATTACATCACAAAAAATTATTTTTGGATTTTGAGCTATATAATTTATTTTTCTCAAATTTGGAAAAAAGCCAAGCTACTTTTGTTAGAAATGTTTGAAGGATTCTAAAATTGTCTTTGGTTTTGTTCTAGCATCAAAACTCGACAAGTAGCCTTTTGAATGTTGAAAGTTAAAGGTTTTGGGTTTAAGCCATAAATAAAATTTTTTGTTGAAGTGGAATATAATAGACAATTTATGTAATTGAATGCTGTTTTGGTTTTCATTTTGATAATCTCCATGCATAACTTAATATTCACACTGTGAATTGTAATTTCAAAAAATTGAAAAAAAAATTGAAAATTTTCTTTATTTAAAAAATTCTGAAATTTTATATTAGTAGTCTGATTCTTATGAAATTAGACCATTTTATGTAACTTTTGAAAAGAAGCACAATTTCTTCTATTCATTTTTCCGATTTAGGCCTTAGTTTTTTGAAAACAATTGTTTTTTTGAGTTCATTTATATTGATATTTCAAATGAATAAAACTTATTGAGTTTTTATGCTAGAACAAAACCAAAGAGAGTTTTAGAATCCTTGGAAGCATTGTAAACAAAGTTACAGTTTCAAATTTTCCATTTCCCGTTTTGCTTTGTTGTTATATGGGGTCGAAATGGGGTTGAAAATTCAGGATATTCAGTCTTCTTACAACCCCCTTCATCCCCCCCTGGGGGGGATCTAGTGTCCGTAGCGCCATAAAATTTTAGGACCAAATAGTCCACCACCTAAGGGTCCTTTTCCAACAACAAAACAAAAAAAAGCTTACAGGACCAATAGGGGCCTAGGATGATTCCCTTAAGACTGGTGCAGAAAATTTATTTACTGTATGTATATTTATTTTTTTATTCAAGGCTTCTTATTTAAGGCTTCTGATTATTTGGTAACTAATGTCACAAATCTTGGCTTGTTTTTTTTTCCTGTTGCCATATTGTATGTGCTTTGCAATTTACTGGAGTAATAGATCCATTTATATCTATGTCTGTTTGTTTGTATATGGATATACTGTAGGAAATAATTTGTCATGTAGTTTTTAATAGAGAAAAAAAAATGACATCTGTTTTGTCAGTGCTTTTTTAATTTCAATTTTTTCTTTGTGATCATCTTGCTTAAGTCTTGGTTGTTGGTTTTGTGTGAATAATTAACTTGACAAGTAGGAAAAATTATTATTGGATACCTTGAGTTAGAAATTTGTAATTTGATTTAAATAAAATCTCTGATCTGTATTTTTGAAATAATTCTTGTTTTTATTTGCAGATTGCGTCTTGCTCATTTATTCTTTTAGATCCTACTGCCAGAATGGCAAACGTTCGTGGTATCTCTAGAGTTAAGGCTAAGCTACAGAAGTCAATTGAGGAAGGGCAATATTATGAAGCTCATCAAATGTACAGAACACTTTACTTCAGGTAAGAAAGTTTCCAAGTTTATTTGTGGCTGCATAATTCAAATGCAAGTTACATTTAGAGAATAAAAATCAAGAAAAGTTATTGTTTTCTCTTATGCATAAAAGTGGATTAAAAAATGTTCTTGTGTAATTATGTTCAACTTATTTCTTCTCAAATTTGCATCCTAATGTTTAGTAAAAGTTTACTCCTGAATAGCAGTTTGATTATAATTATCTTTCTGATAGCTGTGACACACTAATGCTAGTGCATTTCTTATATTGGTGGTTATTAAAATGGTTGAATGAGACAAAACAACCCTACATGGCTACTATTTTGGTCAACTATCATCTATGTTATGGTAACTAGACAATATTGATTGGCAACTTCCATGGATGACCATAATTAGGATATATCAATTACTGTCCAGATTAATGCTAGCAAATCAAATTCTATCACTAGCTGTGCAAACTCTTCAGTTACTCTCTGTCTGAAGTCATGCTTTTAAAATTTACCTTTAGATTGCTGTAACAAATAATGAATTTTTGGATGTAAAGGCTTGTCCATATCATTTCATATTTCAATTACTAGATTTAGGACAGATAAGGATTCAGAAGTAAATTCTAGTTGTCAATATCTATAATGTTCTCTTAGAGCTGAAAATCTTATCAGCTAGAAATATGATTGAATTTTGAAGTAGTTTCATTTAAGTAAATGTTAAATAATTGGCAAACAATTTTTTACAGGTATAAAAGCCAGGAGAAGTACACAGAATTATTAGACCTGCTGTATGAAGGCTCGCACTTACTACTGACACACAACCAAGTAAGTCGGTGAACTAATTTAGTGTTGCGGAGGAGGGTGGTACTGGTTGTACTCAGGCTTTAATAATATCCTATTTCTATGCATGTCTTGGTTAATGACCCGTGTCAGTATTGTTGCATTGTGATTCAAGTTATGACATTAGGGTGATATGTCAAAACATTCACTGAGCTTGTGAAATTTTTTTGCTTGGGACTAAGAAAGAACTGCTATTAGCATCTAAATTTACTGTAAATGTAGCAACAAATGTGGTTATGTAAAAATGAGTGTTTATGTCTAAAATTGAATATGTTTCAGATGTTTACCTGCTAATAGAATAAGTGCATGCTTTTAAATCACTATCAACTTTTTTGAATGAGATGAAACTTTTGAATTGCTCTGGTTTTATCTTGAACTGCTGGAACTTTCAATCCTTTTTTGGGTATTTTAGTATAGTTTCCAAGTTTTCTGGGTTTTTAGAATTTTCCAGGGCAATAAAATTATTCCATAAATTAGTCATAGTCGACCTATTCCGTTCAAAATCATTTTTGCCTGATTTTGGGAAAAATTAAAACCTTCTGGAAATGTAAATTTTTGAACTTTGTTTTCTTTGAAAAATATTTAAGCTTTTTCTTAATTTTACTGTTAAAATTGTTGCAATCTAGAAGTTTATGATTTTGGAATCCACCAAATTCCAGATGCAGCCTTGGTAGTAACAGGCACAAATTTTGTCCAAAAATTATTGTGTATTGTTATTTATTCTTTATTCAGCTTGATTGTCTGACTCATTGCATTTTTATTTATGGCATATTGAAAAGATATAGTGTTTTTACATTTTTGTCGACATTTATTCCTTTTCTACAATTTACAAATTTGCTTTGCAGCAAACCAGTGGAGCAGACCTGGCAATACTGATGCTGGAAGTGCTCGAGCTGAGCAAAGCCCAACCCAACAAAGAACACTTTAAAAGAATCATCGAGTGAGTACAATTTCTGTTGATATTTGTGCCTTCAAAGTTGCATTTGCTCTTGAATATCCACGTCCATGGAACAAATTTTGTAATTGGCTGAAAATTTCAAAGTAGCTACTGCAAAACAATAAAATTTTGCAACTGGTAGTAGTGTAAGAATTGGGAACTGCCTCTAATAATGCAGCTTGTTATTGTCAGTGTTGTTATGAGCAAGCATTCATGGTATTACACTTGTGTATTTGCAAGTATCATTAAAGATTGCCTTAACGTTGGATAAATTTTTCAGATTGTTCCGTTTGCTGAACTGCACGGAGCGGCAGCAGTACCTGGTGCGTGCCGTCAAGTGGTCCAGCAGCGAGGACTGCAAGCTCGGCCACCCTTCCCTGCACCAGCAACTTGCCCAAGTCCTCTGGAAAGGTGTGCTGTCGATTTGTGTTCCCTTAGTGACCAGTGTGGTATTTGCAAAGTTGTCTGATGACTAATGTAGGAATTGCAGAGTTGTCTAATGACCATTGTGGTCATTGCAGAGTTGTCTGATGACTATTGTGGTCTTGGCAGAGTTGTCTGATGACAATTGTGGTCACTGCAGAGTTGTCTGATGACCATTGTGGTCATTGCAGAGTTGTCTGATGACCATTGTGGTCATTGCAGAGTTGTCTGATAACCATTGTGGTCATTGCAGAGTTGTCTGATGACCGTTGTGGTCATTGCAGAGTTGTCTGATGACCGTTGTGGTCATTGCAGAGTTGTCTGATGACCATTGTGGAGTTGTCTGATGACCATTGTGGTCATTGCAGAGTTGTCTGATGACCATTGTGGTCATTGCAGAGTTGTCTGATGACCATTGTGGTCATTGCAGAGTTGTCTGATGACCATTGTGGTCATTGCAGAGTTGTCTGATGACCATTGTGGTCATTGCAGAGTTGTCTGATGACCATTGTAGTAACTGCAGAGTTGTCTGATGACCATTGTAGTAACTGCAGAGTTGTCTGATGACCATTGTGGTAATTTGCAGAGTTGTCTGATGACCATTGTGGTAATTTGCAGAGTTGTCTGATGACCATTGTGGTATTTGCAGAGTTGTCTGATGACCATTGTGGTAATTTGCAGAGTTGTCTGATGACCATTGTGGTATTTGCAGAGTTGTCTGATGACCATTGTGGTATTTGCAGAGTTGTCTGATGACCATTGTGGTCATTGCAGAGTTGTCTGATAACCATTGTGGTCATTGCAGAGTTGTCTGATGACCATTGTGGTATTTGCAGAGTTGTCTGATGACCATTGTGGTATTTGCAGAGTTGTCTGATGACCATTGTGGTATTTGCAGAGTTGTCTGATGACCATTGTGGTATTTGCAGAGTTGTCTGATGACCATTGTGGTCATTGCAGTGTTGTCTGATGACCATTGTGGTAATTGCAGTGTTGTCTGATAACCATTGTGGTAATTGCAGTGTTGTCTGATGACCATTGTGGTAATTGCAGAGTTGTCTGATGACCATTGTGGTATTTGCAGAGTTGTCTGATGACCATTGTGGTATTTGCAGAGTTGTCTGATGACCATTGTAGTAATTGCAGAGTTGTCTGATGACCATTGTGGTCATTGCAGAGTTGCCTGATGACCATTGTGGTCATTGCAGAGTTGCCTGATGACCATTGTGGTATTTGCAGAGTTGTCTGATGACCATTGTGGTATTTGCAGAGTTTTCTGATGACCATTGTAGTAATTGCAGAGTTGTCTGATGACCATTGTGGTATTTGCAGAGTTGTCTGATGACCATTGTGGTATTTGCAGAGTTGTCTGATGACCATTTTGGTAATTGCAGTGTCTGATGACGATTGTGGTCATTGCAGAGTTGTCTGATGACCATTGTGGTCATTGCAGAGTTGTCTGATGACCATTGTAGTAATTGCAGAGTTGTCTGATGACCATTGTGGTATTTGCAGAGTTGTCTGATGACCATTGTGGTAATTGCGAAATTGTCTGACCATTGTAGGAATTGCAGAGTTGTCTTACGACCTTTGTGGTAGTTGAAAAATTGTCTGACCGTTTTAGTAATAGCAATGTTGTTTGACCGTTTTAGTAGTTTCTGAGTTGTCTGATGACCATAAAGGCAACAGAGATGAAGTGTACTTAAAACAGGCTTTTTTAAGATGCCTTTTCTCTTATTGCCATGAGTGTAACTCCAATTTTTCGAAATTCTTTTATAAATAGACATGTTTCAGTCTGACTCCCATTCTTCTATCAGAAGTATGAATATTTAAGACATGCTGTCGTTCTTAGACTACTTGGGAAAGCATTATTAAGTTTCCCATTTAACTACTATGGGTTTATAAGCCTATTTCAGCAGTGATAAAATGTTTGGGAAAGAATAAGAAGTTTCCCTCTATTGTGTTCATGTCCGATACAGGCAGCCACGCTTTGTAGACGCTTCCTCATAATGGTTCTTCAACGTGTCCATTCTGGCCCTTAGATAGGCACTGTTTCATTGTTTCAGATTTTTTTTCCTCGATCCCACTAGGTTGATGTTTTTTGCGTTCAATTCTTACTCTCGAAAATTAAAAACTTCCACATGCCTCTGCATGTGGTTCTCACTCTTTCAAATGTTCTAGAAATGGTCATTGGTAGATGACCATGTGAGACGTACATTTTTGAAAGAATATCGGGATTGTTTTGTTATGTACAGCCTCCAATTAAAATTTTTTCATGAACTTTAGACTTCCTTCCATACACATTAAGGTTAAGAGCGAAGATTCCTGACTACTCTCAATTAATTGGCTAACCATGTTCTAGAAATAAACCATTTCATCTTGAAAATGTTGTGGTGTTCACTTCACAGAAAAACAGTACGCCCTGGCTCGCTACCACTATCTCCGTTCAGACGACGGCGGCGGGTGTGCAACCTTCCTGATAGAACTTCATCTGTTGAAAGGATATCCTTCAGAAGTGGACCTTTTCCTCGCACAGGCTGTGCTCCAGTGAGTTTACATTCAAACGGACACTGGGATGTGTTCACTTCCAAACTACCTGTGTGGTTTCAACATTGGAAGTTGGCCAAAATTGCTTTTTTTGCGTTATTAGCTTTTGATAGGGATGGTTTAATTCTTTGTTACTCACCAAATTGAAATAAACCTTGCTTTTCCTGGTGGTAATTCCAATCTACCTGTACGTAAGTTTGCCAAAATAACCTTTTTTGCTTATACCAACTCTGATACGAAGGGATAACTCATAGAGGCTCTTCATATTGAGTTGAACCTTGCTTTTCCAGGTACTTGTGCCTGCAGAAGAAGGTCGAAGCTACGAAGGTGTTTGAGACATACACCTTGACGCACCCTCACATCAGCAAGACGCCTTTAGGACCTCCCTACCTCCAGCCACTTCTCAATTTCCTCTGGTTTCTGCTCTTAGCAATCGAGAAGTAAGCTCACGGCAAGCTTCCTACTTTGTTTGAATTTAATTCAAAGTGAATTATAGCTCGACATGTTGACTGCGACGTAGCTACTGGTGGTACACGGAGGGAGTTTTCATAATGCTGCTCACCGACCAATAGTCACCAATTCAATTTTCATGAATTTTCAATCAAAGCTGAATAAGAGCACAATCCAGTTAACATTCTCTATTTTCAAAATTGCTTACTACAATTGACTTAAAATTTGAGTTGGATACTAAACTTCAGTCTTACCGGCCTCAGTCGTGTTATGTTGTAGCCAAGTAATGAAAGCTGTATTAAGAAGTAAGTTCACAGCAGCCTTTCTACCTTGTTTGAATCGAATTCAAAATGAACTATGACTTGTGTTGTAGTGTTGTAGTTAGAGCTCCTTAGTTTTTGTTTAATTGTTTCATGTTAACTCACTGTTGTGCTACGAGTTGGGTGTTATTCAATGCCTTAGCTTTCAAGTTCAACTCAGTGCATGGTAGTTGTAGCTGAAGCAGAATTGTAATAGTGAACGACTCTTCATAGTGACTTGGTAAAACTAGTGTATGTGTAAGCTTTTCATTGGGAAAGAATTATTTCAAATTTTTGATGTGAGAACTGAACTCTCATCATATTTTGGGCAGTGATGTTGAATATGCTTAACGGGAAAATTAAACTAACTTACAATAATCAATGTTGAACTTTTAACTCTGTGTCTGTATGGAAGGGAATTTTCTGGTCTTCTAATGTGAGTTGAGTATCTCCTAAGTTGTGGCGCAGGCCAAGACAAATAACTGCCAAGTTCAAGTGTTATTTTAAAGTAATTTTGAAGAGAAATTAAATTGAGAAAAAATATATATCTAGATTAATGTGCAAGAGTTATTGATGATTTTCGTTCCTGTATGAGTTAAGCCGGCAGTTTGCTGGCTGAACCCTCAACTCAAAGTGCAAGGTTAGATTTTGTGCGACTCCTGAACAATTCTTTTGTGTCGGCTTGTACGAAGGCGTCAATTCTGACATTACTCGATGTGTTGGTTTCTTCAATGTGCCGGAATTTTCTGTTCCAGCTGAATAATTAGTGCCATTTTGAACTTATTTTTTATGTCTTATCTCCACCACGTTTGTAATTTGTCACTTCTACTCTGTCCTTTCAAGGCTCCGCAGTTACAGAAATACTTACACTGCCAGGGAATTATGGAGAAATAACTGCTCAATAAATTAACAGTGTTCTCGAGAATGTCTCATTTACTCTTTTCATTGTTCAAGACGTTCTGGAGTGAAGTTTGCAGTGTATTGCTAATTGCCGCAAGGTGCAAGGAATTGAGTACATTAAAATATCTTACCTAATAATAGCCTTGGTTGTTTATTTTCTGTCTGGTGTCCATTTCTTAAGAAACAACTTCTTTGATTTGATGGATGCTTAATGACCGTATCTGTGATACGAGTTTCACCCGTGCACAAGAACAAGAATATTTTAATGGCGGAACTATTAGGATGGATATATTTGTTCGTCATTCACATTTGAAGAACTTATATAAGGATATAAGGAAAATATCAAATCCAGTCAGATATGGCGGGATTCAACATTTTCCTTGAATATATATTCCAGAATCCAGATGTGGATGACAAACAAATATATCCATCCCAATAGTACTCGCCATTAAAATATTCTTGTACTTTCACAGATACTTGATACTTCATTGAGCGTCCTTATGAGCGTCACAGAGACGGAAGGAGCAGACACCAAACAAATACATAAACGAACGCACCGAGGGGATTCTTAGACAAGATTGAGTAAAAAGTGTACAATATTACAATCGTAAAATAAGCATGTCTTGACGATATTTGCAGAGGGCGTGTGACGGAGTTCATGGTGCTGTGCGAGCAGTACCAGCCTAGCCTGCAGCGAGATCCGTGCTACAGACAATACCTCGACACCATAGGGCAAATATTCTTCTCTTTGCCTCCGCCTCCACGACAACAGTCTTCTTTATTTGGTATGTGCTTCTTGCTCTTTCCTTTACGATTTTTACATATACCCATAAGATTTTGTAGTGAATCACAAATTAATGTAGTAATTTTTCTTGTGGACGGCAAAATTTTTTATTAAACTGTTGGCGTTTAACACTTGATTGGTGATCATGTAATGGAATGTTGTTTTGGTTTGGGTTCTCCTTGTTTTTTTTTCAAGTTGTTACTTCTACATATTTCTAATTGACAAAAACGAAAGGGCAAAAACCAGGCGACATATAATTTTTAAAAAACTGTATGTCAAAAATTAGAACGTTTCGGGCTAGACCCATCTTCAGCTAAACAATCTGAAATGACAATAGTGAAAACATTAATAAAATAGATCCATCATTGACTAAAACAATCTGAAATGACAATATTGAAATATTGAAAACCTAAACTAGAGAAACTGTTGTTATCTCGACTGTGGCACACATGAGAATGAAAGAAAGTGACAGGAGGATGGGTAAAGGTTCTAACTAACTATGTGAAGAGGGTGAGCGCTCTGCATCTCATTAAGCTGAGGCTTTAATTTGTGGATGTAGAGGGACTCTAAAATTCTAAGTTTAACTGAATTACTGGAATAACCTAATATGTAAAAGTCTGATGCATAAATTGATGAATTGCATTGAAACTCTGTGTGAGACCTAATTGAGGAATGGGTTTCTAATTGAGTTTTATTGTTTGTTGCTCTGTCATTGAGATGGCGGGAGAAATGTCTTCGGAGTTTGAAAATACGAGTAAAATACATAAGCTAAGGGGATTTGTTCTAGCGGGGATAGAAAATATGAAATTTCTGCTTGAAAAAAATAGATGTTTTACACTCAGTATGAAAAATGTAGCAATTATAAATTAAAGAATTGATGGAGCACTGCTTGGGAATGTGCCGTGGAGATAAAGATAAGCAAGCCATTGAACTAGGGCAGAAGACACCAGGTGGTAAAGGGTCTCATGCTCCAGCTTCTCCACATTCAGTTAGACTATGAAGGCCACTCAGCAAACAGTGCCTAACTCTCCAGAGTTGCCTAATGCTGAGTGCTCGTTATTGTATAAATTTGTTCTTAAAACTTAAGCCTGAAGGTTTGACTGGAAAATATAACTCGGGTAACTTTGATAGCTACATACATATGCATACATTTACCGGGTTTATCCTCCCTATGGGAGGGTAGCCGACAGCAGGCCACAATCACCACACTTAGTCACTAGGAGGCGAGAGAGGCAGCACTGGCCGCACCTGAACTGCCATGATCAGCAGCAGCCCAGCACAACCACCTTCCACAGTCAGGCCCGACAACCATAGCTGGTTTACCCCGACCGCTTCATTGAGTGCAGCCCCTCACCCCGCACAGGACAGGTCATTTCCATCACACGCGGGCAACTTCCAGTACCACGTCAAAATTAAAATTACCTTCTAATGCACTGCCCCCACTCACTTCTGTCCGCAGCCATCCCCTTCGCCACGTCCACAGTCAGCCCCCTCTCATACAAAGCACGTTTCACCCCCATCCATAACTCATCCGGGGTTTACCTCGCGCTTGCAGACCACTCACTTCCGACATATATATCTTTTTCACCAGTCGCTCAACATTCATTCTTTCAACATGCCCAAACCACCCAAGCACTCTTTCATCCACTCGCCTGCTCAACTGTTTGATTTCACCCGTCTGCCCCCTAACTAACTCAATCTTGATCCTATCTCTTCTTGTTACTCCATACATGCTCCTCAAACATTTCATCTCAAACACATCCAACTTCCTCCTCTCAGCTGCTCTCAACCCCCAGGACTCTGCTCCATACAACAAAACTGGCACAATCAAGCTTTCATACAGTCCCCTCTTAGCATTCATACTCAAACTCCTGCATTCAAAAACTTTCCTCATTGCACCCAATGTCTTACAGCCTTCACTCACTCGATGCCTTACTTCTACTTCCATACTATCCTTAACAGTCACATCCGACCCGAGGTACCTAAAATGCTCTACCTCCTCTAAAACCTCACCATTCCACCTCACATCCGAAGTTCCAAACACTCCACCTCATGAACATCTCATCACCTTACTTTTATTCACATTTACCCTCAATTTCCGCCTTTCGCACACTCTACCAAACTCTACAACCAGTCTCCTCAGTTTTTCCTCTGAATCAGCCATAACCGCTGTATCATCTGCAAACAACAGCTGATATACTTCCCAATACCTACCATTTTGTCCCACCAACTGCGCACCTTTTCCCAACACTCTGGCATTCACTTCTCTCACCACACCATCCATAAACAATTTTAAAAACCACGGCGACATCACACATCTCTGTCTACATCTGTCACAACTGGAAACCATTCACTCACCTCGTTCCCTACTCTCACACCTGCTCTGCTATCAATGTAGAAACTCTTGATCGCATTCAACAGTCTCCCACCCACTCCATACAAGCTTACCACTTCCCATAGCGCCTCACGATCCACTCTGTCATACGCCTTTTCTAGATCCATAAATGCCCAATATACATCTTTTCCCTTTAATAAGTATTTTTCATTCACCTGCCTCACAGCAAACATTTGATCCAAACAACCTCTATCACACCTAAAACCACACTGTTCTTCAGCAAGCACACGATCTGTCAACAATCACACTCTTCCAATTAAAACTCTTCCCCCATACAGCTTCCCAACGGATGAAATGAAAAACGGTAGACTTATACCCCAAGAACTACTGCGCTCATACCTGTCACCTTTCCCATTGTACAACGGAACTACACATGCGCTACTCCAATCAACCGGCACTTTACTAGCCTCGAAACATACATTTAATAAACGTACCAACCATTCTATAACCACATTTCCTCCTTTCTTTAGACATTCAACCGTGCAGCCATCCATACCTGGAGCTTTTCATTTTTCATTTCATCCAACGTACCTTTTACCTCTGCACTTCTTATACGACTTCTATTCACTTCACCAAACACAGGCATTTTGAAATCACTTCCAACAGCTACTACTCTCGCAACCCCATCATCCCTCACGTTCAGCAGTTCCTCAAAATACTCCGCCCATCTCTTTTTCACATCACAACTCTCCACTAGCAGCCTACCATTTGCATCCTTCACTCTTGCCTCATTCTCCACCTGACCTTTCCTAATTCTCTTCACTTCCTTCCAGAAAACCTTCCTTCTCTCCATGAAATCACCTCCCAACTCCCTCCCCCATTCCTCATCCGCCGCCCTCTTTGCTCTCCTTACCATTCTTTGTACCACTTTCTTCCTCTCCTTATACTCTTCGAAATTTTGCTGGTTGCCTCGTTGCAACCACCTTTCGAACGCCTCCTGCTTTCTTCTCACAGCCACTCCTACTTCTCCGTTCCACCATTCACTCCCCTTTCTAATCCCCCCTCCAACATTCCTCACCCCACACACTTCCCTTGCACATTTTTCCACCGCATCTTAAAACAACTTCCATTCCCCTTCCACTCCACCCACCTCACTTTCCTTCACCCTCCCATACTCTACTTTCATCTTCTCCTGATACTCACACTCACGCTCAGAATCATGCAACTTGCTTACATTTAACACCTCCCTTTCACTCCTCCTTTTTACACCTCCCCACATTTCACTTACTCTCAACTTTCCTTCCACCAAGTAATGATCCGAAATCCCATTCATCTCACCACGGAACACATGCACATCGAGCAAAC
This sequence comes from Morinoia aosen, assembly GCA_030386875.1. NCBI lineage: Eukaryota > Metazoa > Arthropoda > Malacostraca > Amphipoda > Talitridae > Morinoia > Morinoia aosen. Next base: position 3,425,703 of record CM059571.1, read on the forward strand.
GACCCATCACTCTCCTGCTAACCAAAATACAATCCATCAATGCTCTCTCCTCTATCACACCTCCATTCGTCCTCACATATGTATACTTGTTTATACTTTTTTCTGAAACAAAATATTCCCAATCACTAACTCACTCTCTACACATAACCCCACAAAGAATTCACAACTCTCATTCACCCCAGCTACTCCATACTTACCAACAACACCATCCACCACCTCATCACCCACTCTTGCATTCAGGTCCCCCATCACCACAACTCTATACAACTCCCCACTCTTGCAACACACTCGGACAACTTTGATATCTAATGTATTAAAATCAGTGTCACGTTGTGTTGCTTGAAGATAAAAGGTTTGGCTTGAAAATTACTACTCTGGCAACCTTGCCAGTTGATGTTTTAGGATTAATATCATGTGTGGCTTGATGAGTTCAAGTTAAGCTTGAAGAAGACTACTCAATGTTTCAATTAATGAATCAGGTTTGGGTAATAACAACTGCTCTCTCAACATTTACCAGTCAATGTCACATCGTGTGGCTTGATGAGTTATGTTTTACGTTGAAAAACTACTCTAACAACCTTGTCAGCTGATGTTTTCAGAATTAATGCGAGGTTGTGCGTGCAGGTAACTTGCTACAGAAACTGCTTGGCGGTTAGGTTTGGGTAAAAAAATCACTCTTGCAGCATGTGAGTTGATGTTTTAGGACTTTACCAGTTGATGTTTTAGGACTTTACCAGTTGATGTTTTAGAACTTTACCAATTGGTGTTTTAGGACTTAACGAGTTGATGTTTACAATTAATGCACGGGTATGTGTGCAGGTAACTTGCTACAGGGACTGCTCGGCGGTCTTGACGACAGCGACGACGAAGGCAGCAGCGGCAGTGGCGTGCAGCAGCAGCAGCAGTCTCGGAGGCCTATAGCGCATGAAGAACTTGACTGAAATTATTCGGGTTTCAATGAAATTATTCGGGTTCGGCTCCTCCGATCCCCATTCTAAGTCTTTTCTTTAAGAGAATGCATATTGTACATGAAACCTTAACCGAGTCTTTTCCGTTTAATATTTTTTTGTGACTTAAAATGTTTCTTTCAGGACGGGCTGCCCATTAAATACTTTATTTAACAGCATTTTTTTTTCTAAATTGTCACTTGTAATCGATACTGGCTTAGTTTCTTGGAAACAAAGCTAGTTATGATGTGTTGGGCACGTTCTGCTTCTCTTACGTTTCCTGTATTATCTTCATTAGGTAATAGGTGTTATGCTTTTCAAATTTTGGCTCACCCATTTAATTATGGACTTGCATTTTCCTATGTTCTTTTTGAACCTTGGATTTATTTTCTTGAAGTCACTATTCGAGTCAGCAGTTAATGATTAACTTCCACCCTTACTAATCTAGCATTTTTTTTGAAGGGAAACTACTAATTCACGTTTTTAGTGCATTCATTGCGTAGAATTACAATTGAACATGCGTGTTTTGTCACGGAGATTAACCACTACCACACGAACCCGATTAACCACACTACCACACGAAACGACCACTACTCGCGCATTGCGGAAGTAATTGCTACCTCTAGTAACTTTGCCATGAACAATGAAAATGTAAGCTAAGGTCGTGGCAATAGAATAGTACCGTAGTCATACTCCCAAAGCTCTAAATTAACACGTGTACAGCAGTCGTCTAGTACGACTTCAGGGTAGTAGTGAAAATAACTGACATCTAATCTAATTCAGTGAGATTTGTCTTGATATTTAATCAGTTGGTAGAATGAGGAACGTAGTTATAGAGAGAAGCAAGGCGCGAGTGTCAGGCCATGGGCCACGCATAGAGTCTTGTAGGTCAGAACACTAGCATTTGCTGGTTGTGCTTGGGAGAAGAATGATGGTTCTCTATGTTTTGGATTATTCTGAAGTTTGACGTCATAGGGTAGAGCTTCAAAGACGATAACAACCAATCTTGAAGTAGCTTACGAAAACTATTCAAAAGTCTCAGTGGTCTTTGAAAACTCATTCTGCAGCTAAACTCAAGTTGATTTAATCAGAACTGTTGTTAGGAATGACTAATACGAATATATGCTTTATTTAACTTTCATAATGGTAGTTACATACACACACTTAGCGTCTCACTTTAAGAGTGCTCAGATTTCTTTTTCTATGCACCTAACTGCCTGACATTACTGGAGACCCATTTGGAAACGTAATGCTAAATTCATTATTTTTATTATTATTTCCATTGAAAACTAGGTTCTGACTCGTAGACGTCAGCGCTGAAGTAAAACATGTCTCGTGGCCACAGCATAGAGAATAATTTTTTTTCTCGTGTGAGTATTTTGACGCATTTATTAGTCAGACCTTATTGGACATATTCATATCGCTCAACCTTATTTAAATACGGTCTTGGAAAATTTGCAAGTATTCCGCGGCTCCTTGCTTTTCCGCACTGAATACATCTTGACAGGAAGAGATCAGCACCAATGTCAGTGCGCGTTGAAGGACTTTTTTGTGTGCGTTTTCGAGCTCATTTTATTTTACCCACGTTTAGTGTGACTTCAAAAATGACGTATTTTGTTGAGAAGTTACCCTAATCGCCTAGGGTAGGTCTATTTAATATCAAGAAATTATTAGTTTTCTTGTGTTGATAGTATATTGCAATCTAATATTTTGTTCTAAACTTTTGATGTGTTTCACATAGTACGCTTTCTCGCATTGAAGGATGATAATTTTGAAAGAATCACTACTATTGCAAGATGATTGGTTGGTTGGTTCGGTCAAAATGTACTTTTAAACTGATGTTTGCCATAAATTCTAATGGTCAGTATGTTGTGCTATGTCTGCTTCGTACTTTTTTGTGTTTGGGTTACCATATCTCTTCGTTTATGTCTTGAACGTATCTCTTGCTTGAAGGCATGTTCAACTTTCTTCCATTTATTTATCTTCAGCAATTTTTTCGAGGAAATTTGAGTCCATGAAAGAACTTGGTGTGAGGTAGGCAGGAGAATTATATTTTGTATCCACACATTCACTCTGCGCACTTCTACCTCCCTCGGGAAAAGTTGTGTTCTTAATGTAAATATTTGATCGTGGAAAAGGATAGGAACTTTAAAAATGAATTGTTCTTCTTTTTGTGATGGGTTAAAGAAGTTACCCTTTCTCAGTCAGTTGAGTTTGTGTGAGGCTTCCTGTAAACGGATAATCTTCTAAGTTTGGGGAATCGTAGATCCTAGCAACTCGTATCTGACCTCAAAAATCGTGGGTGAAGTTCAAACGTTTGATTAACTTTGATTTTAATGCTCGCCTGGATTTCTTTCTTTTTTTGTGGGAGTGGCCGAAATGTTTAATCGTGGCGTTTTCTTGTATCCTTTCATCTATTAGAGGCACGGACTTTTCTTCTCACGTGTGTTAGTGAGACACCCAATTTAGCACTTCAATATCGTGTTCATTGCATTTCCGGGGAGATTCGCCGTGGTTATATAGCGTGTATTGAAAGAGATTATCACTCGACGTAATCGTCTTATTGAACTATTTTTAACAACCGAGAGTTGGAACGTAAATCTCTGGCGTGCTGATTGTAAGAGAATAACATAGTATTTGTTTTTGCAGCGCTGTAAGGTTGGACTTACAGTTCGTGATTTCTTGAAGTGATATTTGATGGTCAACGAATCGATTGCTTGTTATACAGTAGATGATTTTCAGATTTCTTGTTTAGGTTGTTCATGTTAACCTGATTTTGATTGACGGAATTGTTGTAATCACTAATGCTTTTATTCTTGTTTAAACTCTCACACTTTTAACCCCATTAATATCATTTGATTTTTCGTTTATAATTTGTTGCGTGTTTCCTTCACTTTCAGATGACGCTTCAATTATTTCAATGTTCTTTTACATTTTATGAGTTTGTGTCTCACTATTGCCTGTGCTAGCTTATTCTTTTAATTATTCTTGTATTCAGGTCATAATATCAAGAGATAACGTTCTTTTTGATCACCCCTCAGGGGGATACAATTATTGTATCTATGGGAATTAGCGCTCCCAGGGGGACAATGTCCTCGAGGGCCTGAGCTGAAGGTTAGGTAGGCTTTTTTTTTTTTTTTTTTGGTAAAATAGAATAGGTTTCTGTTTTGTTACGGACCATCTTTTTTCGGTTCACTGCTGTCCTGTTTTTTCAGCACCTACTACTTTCTTCTTCAACTTTGATCTTGTTTCATGAACTTCTTTCTCATCTTACTGTTTCTATGACCTTTCTGCATAGATTCCCCACTCTCTCATCTCCATACTAAATGGAGCCTTCCTCCTTCCTCTCTTCGATACGCTCTTTTTTTTTTGTAGCGGTTAGGGAGGCTTAAACTAACTTATAATCTAATCTAATCTTTTTGATCAGAAAAGGTGCGTTGCTATGCATAATTTGAATTGCAGATTCTGGATTGAAGGAAGAAATCCTTCGTTCAGAGAAAGTTTATGCTACCATTTATATGTGGGATTCTCCATGTTTTCCCCAAAATAATTTCTGAGGAGACTTTCCGCGCAATATGACAACTTTTGAACATTGAACATGGAAAGTCCCTGAGTTACAGTTGTGAGTGGCATGATGCTACCTAACTTTGCTGTGTGCCCATCTAGACATTGAGTGCCCGCCAAGGCAGCGAGTACTCATTAGTGGCATTCTAGCCTTCTCACCGTGGAAATTGTTACTCATGTTGGTCAACTTTAAAGTGAGAAATGCATTTTTTTTCTTTTTTTTGTCGTGTGTATCTGCACGAATGTCTTCAAAGCTTGGCCTGCTTTCTTGGTTTTGTCTCATTGAGAGATTTCATTCTATAAGTTAACCCTTTAACGCCCACATTTTTATACTCATATTACCGTTATAACAACCACTATCACTAAACCGACATTGGCATTAGGTAGTCACTGTTATAAAGATGTGGAAGGAACTGCCACTCGGCAGTGAAGTTCAAAGGACACATTAGTGAACAAATTGAATAAGAAATAAAATATATTATTGTTATTTTTGAAAGAAGACCGTACAGTCCACTTGGGTGTTAAAGGGTTAAGCGCTCTTAGGTCGAGTACGGTGATTCAAACTTCCATTTGTAATTGTGGATAGAATTTTATTCCTATATCTTCATTTCTGGCACTGAAGACCTTTTGTGATAGCTTGTACCTAACTGAAGTAAGTAAACGTGATGCTTTCTCATCGGTACGGTGTTGGATACAGTGCATCGCTGGGGCACTGCTCTACCTTTCTGTTGAGCGGCCTGTTATGAATTTTTCATCAAGGAAAGCTATTGAGAAACGCGTTCCAGATTTGATTGGCCGCTTTATCGTATAGCTCATAGAGCGATTTGATGTACGCAATGCTCAACGCATATTTTCTTGATTTTGCATTGTGAAGACCGGCTCATGTTTTGGGGGCTTTTCAGCTGAAGAAGTGATTGAGCCGTCCTTAAATCATTTTTTCTTGATTTGTGCATTTCTGGGAAGCAACAATTGTAGAGCCCAAAATTTAAGCTGAAAACGTGTGACTCATGCCGCTCCTGCGCAGACCCAGCTGCGCTTGTCTCATGTGTTCAGCTGGGCAATGCGACTGTAATTATGTTCTTTACTCCACTAAGTATGACTCTCTTGCTGCATCCTTAAACTCTTACTTTTGCAGTCAAATTTGTTAAACGTCTCAGCCAGCGTTACTATATACAATTGATGACTACTCTGGTTAAAACCTAAAATAAGTGCAATTGGTCTACTAGACGGTCTAGTAGGATAAATTGGTCTACTAGACTTTATCTCAACGTCGAAGCGAATCGTGGCTACGCAATGGCTTAAGAATTTCACTTTTCTAAGTGAATTTTTTGTGTCCACTCTCCTGGACTGAACGGACATAGCTTTCAACCATATTCCATATAGTGTCGGTAATTACAGTATGGTTTTGGTATATCGACTAAAAAGCAACCATTGAAAGGTTTCATTTGTTTGTTCAGTTAACTTAAAGAAAGTTTGTGTTCAAGTTTGATTTTCAAAAGCATGACCTTTTTTATGTTCGTGTTGACTTAGTCTTGCACTTAATGCGACATATTTTATTGCCGTCATTTCTCTCGGGGGATTGTGTGTCGATGAGCAAATATGTTATATTGTATTCTTTTCAAGAGAGATTTTCGACATGTTACAAATCATGACGTACTCTTCTCCAGCTTGCGTATGCTTACTCCTTTTCTTATGCAAGATGTGCCATTGTCGTATTGTGCAAACCAGACGATGGAAATTAGCACTCATAGTAGGAAATGTAAAGTCCTGAGTTATCTATTGGTAGGCCTTTTCGTTGAAATAAAATGTTAGTTATGTTGAGGCCCATTTATTTTGGTTCACTTGTTTTTCAGCATCATCTACTTTTTTTCAGCTTTTAATTTATTTCATGTACCTCTTTCTGAATTAACTATTTCTATGCACTTTGTGCATAGATAGTTAGCATTCCCTTATCTCCATACTAAATTGTGCCTTCCTCTCTTTGGAACGCCTTTGTTTCGGTTACCCCCTCAGGGGGATACAGGTATTGTATCTATGGGAGTTAGCGCTCCCTCCCAGGGAGACTATGTGAGGGCCTGAGCTAAAGGTTACGTAGGCTTCCTTTTGTTGAAATAGAATAGGTTTTTGTTTTGTTACGGACCATGTTTTTTCGGTTCACTATTGTCCTGTTTTTCAGAACCTACTACTTTCTTCTTCAACTTTTTATTGTTTCATGAACTTCTTTCTTAGCTTCCTGTTTCTGTGCTCCTTGTGCATAGATTCCGCGTTCCCTCAACTCCATACTAAATGGTGCCTTTCTCCTTCCTCTCTTAGAACATCTTGGTCGTGCAATTAAGGGAGGCTAAAACTTTCTTATATAATAATAATAATAATAATAATAATAATAATAATAATAATTTGTTTCGGTTAGGGAAGCATAAACTAACATTTGATCTCTACAAATCATGGATCAGAAATTACCATGCAACTTGAGTGGTCACGTATTGTAAAGCAACTCTCGTTTGATAATAAAACTGATCATCCTGTGTAGAAACGCTGTTTCTGCACAGGATGATCGAGGACGCTTCAGGAAGGTTATAATTTGTAATCCATGATTTGCACAGATTAGATGTTAGTTCCTTAACAGCAGCAAAGACGTTCCAATGAAATAATGAGAAGGATGCAGTAGTAGTAGTAGTAGTAATAACATCAATTTGCTAGCGCTTCAGTGCCTGCACTATGTCGCGCCGAAGGTCTCACAATTCAGGTTATCTCCACGTGTCAAATCTCGAGAAAAGGATGCAGGCACTTTTTGGTATTGAGTTAACGGAGTACATAATCTATGCTCAAGGTACATAGAAACCGTAAGTTGAAGAAGTTCACGAAACAAGACAAGAGTTGAGAAAATGGTAGGTGCTGAAAAACATGACATCGAGCCGAAAAAAAACACATTTCAACATAAAGAAGGCCTACATAATCCTCAGCTCGAGATTTCACATTTTCTCCTGGGAGTGCAACTCCCCATAGACACATTAGTACTCCCGTAAGGGGAGATAAGGGAATGCGGTATCTATGCACAAGATGCATTAGAACCGGTCCAGAAAAAAGTTCACGGAACAAGATAGAGGTTGAAGACAGTTGTAGGTGCTGAAAAACCGGGTCGCAGTGGACTGGAAAAAGTCAGTAAAAAATATTTTCCAAACAAAGGAATGCTTACCTGTAGCATGTGACACATGTTTTTTTTAACAAAAAAAAAATTCAGAATGAACTTCTACAGTTTTTCTTATGTACTTGCATTGAGAGGACTCTGTGCCCATCTATTATACATCCCTCAAAAGAGAGGGTCAATAACACAAGGTGAAATACACAGTATTCGCTCCTGCAACTTCCAATGACAGGCATAACTGTTCAAGGGACATTCTTAATAAACAACTTAAAAGAACGAGCGTTTATTTTATCTAGACACGCAGACAAAATAGGACATGCAAGGTGACCCAAGTCTCGCGAAACAGAACACTGAACGTCAATCTGCCTTGAAACAAGAGTTATTGGTTAAACAGTAGTTTTCTCAATTTCTTGCAAGCCGTTCAGTGACAACTCAAGAAGTACACACTGAAACCTCATTATTTCTTACTCAAACCTCATACGTTCACCCCGAAAGCTTTCGGCAAAACGAAGTTCGCCGTCACGCATACGAAGGATTTCTACAAACAGGAGTTGAAATTAGAAATCTTCGACACGGCAGTATCTGAATACTCAATACCTACTCCCCATAGGGAATGATTTTGTGTGGTGGTCGTATAGAAACAAGAAAAATATTTATGACACACCTGAGGCCTCTAAAACATGAAGGGACTTAGGTAGCATATTTGCTCATCAGATAAGCTGCAAAAGCTTTGCTTTTTTACTACTGTCTCCATGGCCCTCTATTGCAACGCCATTGAAACACAAACATAGGCCGAAGTATCGCTCAACATGAAGAGTTGAAGGTTAGGAAGCTCGCCACTCATGCAAATTAATAAATCCCCTCAGGGGGATACAACTATTGTATCTATGGGAATGAGCGCTCCCAGGGGGACTATGTAAGGGCCTGAGCTAAAGGTTAGGTAGGCTCTCTTTTTTGTTGAAATAGAATAGGTTTTGTTTTGTTATGGACCATCTTTTTTCGGTTAACTGCTGTCCTGTTTTTCAGCACCTACTACTTTCTTTCTCAACTTTTTCTTGTTTCATTGACTTCTTTCTTAGCTTTCTGTTTCTGTGCCCTTTCTGCATTGATTCCACGTTTCTTTAACTCCATACTAAATGGTGCCTTCTTCCTTCCTCTCTTTGGATAGCCTTTGTTGCGGATAGGGAGGCTTAAACTAACTAATAATCTAATCTAATGCAAATTAATAGGCTTTTCACTAGCAAGCCCGGACTGTATTAAGGGATGCTAAACATCAGCCGTAGTACATGAATTTAAATGAAATAGAAATTTCCTCGCCCAATTTGTTATTTCTCAACGTAGGAAGTAACAGGTTATTATCAATGACATTAAATTTTGGACGGTAGAAAATGAATGATCAATAGTAGTTGATGAAACGAAAGTACGAATCTGATCATGAAGAAGGAGCCAAGAGAACAACCCTCACATAGTTATTTTTAGTTGCGCTTATCCTGCTCCCTCATTTGAAAAGAAAAGCATCAGCCCAGCATGAAGCTAAGAACATCAATTTTTTACCGTCCACAATCGTTTTTCTCGTCCTAGACGCATGTTTTACATCAGCAATAATACTCCGACTGGATCTTATCCAGATGCGCCCCGACACTAATGCAACACATTGCAACTTTCGAAATAATGCACCTATCCACTTCAGATTATTCATAAACGAAGGAATGTTTCAATCTTTCGTTTGAGAGTAATTTGAGAGCGCAACATTGAGGAAGATGCTCCAAGAGCACATCGTAAGATGTTATAATACTACAGTATTCATCAGGGAGAAACATATATTGAATAATCACGGTAAATAACTTCTAATTTAGGTCAACTTCCCAATCATTAAAAAATTCTATTACCGATTAAGAATAGTAAGAGATACAGATTAAGAATAGAAACACAAAAACATGCTGTCAAAAACCTTCGGTATCACGACTAAGAGATCCGTTTAATTTTTCTACAGTGTCACGCGCTCTTGCTCATCTACTTAATAACAGTGTGATGGTACCATTCAACTAAGTTTTCTGCACAAGCTAAAAACTTTGCTGCATTTATCAATCAGCCCTGAATTACACATGAAGGAAAACAGTTCAATTCGTCGTAGGCTGTCTCCATCTGGGAAAACCTTATATTTTAAAAAGGCGATCAAAAGCAGAAGAGATCGGATCAACAAAGTCCTAAATCTCAAGCTCTTTTAATTAAGAATAATAATAATAATAAACTCAGTCAACGACAACTCTGATGAAGAACTATTTAGTCGTCGCTTTGGTAGTGCTACCGAAGTTGTACAGAGCCACAACTTATCTCCGTTCGTTTCGTTTGTAATAAATATTTATTTTCCTTCTTCTTGATGAGCTTTCTTCTTTCCCCTCCCTCTACTGCTCATTTTACAGCGCCTTATATGTCATATCTCCATTCTTCTAGTTTCTAATTAACATTAATTCACTCTTTCTTTAGCCTTCCTCTCTCTCTCTCTTTCCTCTCCCTTCTCCGCTGACCCTATAATGAAAAGAGCGTCATGCCAAGATCAGTCAACGCACTTCAAGTGTCTCCTTCAAGCTGAAGCACCCCCAACTCGTGAGTGAAGCAGTAGCAACAGAATAAGGTTACCTGCACTTCCAGTATACTTCGTCGTAGGCCTCGCATATTCAATCACACTCCCTTACATCCCCACAACAGTTAAAGAAGTACACAGGTCTCGTGATGATCATAAATATTACATTGAACATAGTATGAGGAGCCACAGAGGTGCTCTCCCCGAACATACAAATATCAAAAGAAGCATCATTCTGTCACTCTGATTATTATTACCTCCATCATCACCATGATATTCACCTTACGAGTAATTCAACAAAGAAAATCCGAATTATTAAAGAGATGGGGAGGTTAGGCACACCAGTCATTGCGGGAGTTAGTAGCTAGGACCCCAAAATGTGGGTTCCTTTACCCGCCCTCACTTCGACAGAGCGCTGAAAAAAATGGATTGACATTTAAATGCAAGTGAGACTCAAAAGTAATACCTTCGAGACAAAAACTTCCCTGAAAAATTTAAAAACTCCTATTTGAATCAATTTCAAATAGTTTTAATTATACAACACACGGGCAAAAAGATCAACAGCTGAATATTTACGAAACGATTCGCTACCGAAAAAGTGAAAAAAAAATCATATAGACAGACAGTACATTTTGAATTTCAGAACTTTTTACGTCAAAATGAATTAGAAATTTAGTACATCTAGCTCTCAAGAGAAACGCGCATTTGAGTTGTTGAACTGACTACGTTACAAAAGCGTTGCCAATCAAAACGGTAAACGTCTATATTGATGGTCTTTTGTCAATGTCACTCGTCAGGAAGCTGTAACAAATTAAGAAGTACGTGACGTAGTAGGTTATATTCAAGCTTTAGAAGCTAAAAGTCAAGAGTCTTTTCAAGTCGTAAACCGTTTCAAATAGACTGAACACTTAGAAAGACAGAACGTCCGTTACGTAATTTAAATTTAACTAAAAACCAGGTCAGACCTCCAGAGACAAAAAGTTAACTCACTCTTAAGCCTTTCCTAGATTGCTCCATTACAGCCTAAATAGGGGCGAGTGGCTGTAGAAAGAGTATCATTTACTAGAGCGCCATTGTAGCAATCATAAATCAACACCACCACCTTTGAATGGAGGCAGTGCTTCTAAAGGATCTAAAAATAGCCTCAGCCTTCAGAGAAGTTTTGGTGGAAGTTTACATCATTTGCAAGATAGGATGAGGTTCAAAGGGGACTGGATTTAATGCAGCAATCTTGCGACCACTTTCAGTAATACCATGAGACAGTGAGACACGATAGCCATGGTTCACTCACGAAGCACTTACACCGGCTGCATAATAGACAAGTCAGATGTACCCGAGTGTGCAGCTTTATGATTATTATGTTTACCTTGTGACTCTTTTGTTAGTTTGATCACCAGAATGATTTAACCACTTTTCAAATTAAGGTATTCATGTACACAGCTGATGACATTTTACACTTAGCAAGCATATATCGATCGTCCACGCAGAGCTAAAGGGGAGAATAATAATAATAATAATAATAATAATAAATTTAGGGATAAGTTTCCACCAAGCTAAAGGGGAGACAATAGAGATCACGAATCCAACTGCTTCGATGCTAGCCCACCCACAACCAAACTACACACATCCTGTCCAAGTTTCAATCTCAAGATCTACTTTTCACACTGATAGACACGATCTAAAAGAGCGTCTTTCAACGTTGTCAAACTCATTGAAGTTACCGCAGCAAACAGTAATACATTATTACCTCGTAATATGCCATAATTGGTTTTACCTTATCTCAATACTTCTCACTTGCCTTGATAGAACGCATTAAATACAGCATTATTCAGAGCCTGAATTAACTTCTTAGTGATCAAGCAGAACATAGAATACTTGATAACGACGCATTAATCACAGCATCGTCCAGGGCCTGAATCAGTTTTCAAGTGGTACAGCAGAACGCAGAACAGCATAGGAGAGACTAACAGGCGTGTTACATGAGAGTAGCCCCGTAACCGAAGGTTCTCTTGATGCTCTCCCAGTAATAGGTGTTCCAGCCCTCTCTCGTCCGCTCGTAGTCACTGTGTGGGATAGCGTGGCGTGAATGATCTCTATAACGCGAGGCCAAGTGCTAGTACGAGTGATAAATCTACGAGCCGTGATGAAATACTAAAAGTCGCGTCAGAATGGAAGTATTCTCAGACAAAATATTTCCTTTGCGTGTGTCACAGTATAAAAGAAAGTGAGGCACACTGCATAAAATTGGTGAGATCAATAGCTCTGAGTAAAGTGTGATCATTAAAAATCTCAAGACATGCAGAAAAAACCGATGTATGATTAAGATTAATATAAGATACGAAATATACACAAAATAAAATACACAACACTAACAGCATCAACTTAGTGAAATGTAGTTTGATCAAAATCGAAGTTATGTAAAACAGATGCAACGTGGCAAAAATATTGAACGCAGGTAAGCACCATATACCAAATGACATAGCGACCAATGTATCAGGTTACACAAACTCCACCGTCACTGCTCCCTCTGGTACACTCGAGTTGAAAGCTTCTGGTAAGAGTCCTGTTCATACTTCTCTAGCGAGGAGGCTATGAGCAGTACTACACTTGCGCATATAGTCACTAGCTAACTCTCAAATATATGTAGTCATTGTCGTACGATTATATCCACACTCTACATAGACCAACATGTCTCTCCTTATTATCAATTATACTGATCACCCAAGATTAGATTAGATTAGTCGTTAGTTTTAGCCTCCCTACCCAGCAACAATTGCGATCCAAAGAGAGGAAGGAGGAAGGCACCATTTAGTATGGAGTTAAGGAAACGCGGAATCTACGCAGAAAGGCATAGAAACAGTTAGTTGTGAAAGAAGATTATGAAACAAGACCAAAGTTGAAGAAGACAGTAGTAGGTGCTGAAAAACAGGACAGCAGTGAACCGAAAAAAGGTGGTCCTTAACATAACAAAAACATTTTATTTCACCAAAAAGAAGGCCTACCTAACTCTCAGCTCAGGCCCTCACATTGTCCCCCTGGGAGCGCTAGTTCCCATAGATACAAACTGATCACCCAAACATGAACTTTTCTCATTTATCAATGAGCTATCATATTTTCATTGAAGTAATCGCGAACTATAAGAATCAAGACACCACTTTACATTAGCTTTATTTACTCGGATGGCACATCCCTACCAGAAGACCACATCAACACAACCAATCATCAATAGCAGAAGCCGACTGTTCACCTCAGGTTAACCGGCATCAGCAAAACCTAAAAGAAATTCATAAACAAAAATTTCAGCTTTTAAATTTGTCACCCTGCTCATCTTGAAGGCTCACAGCTAATCATATTCTACAATTTTATGTTTTTCTCATAATGGAAAGTTCTGCGATACACACAACTTGTGAACTCGTTCAGCATTATTCAACTGCTTTCCTTTCAGACATTGGGGGCTATTATTATATTTTTACTATTTTAGTTAGAATAGAACTCCCTGACCACAAGGGGCAATTACAACAGAGCCAAGATAATGGGGCAAGAAGGGACTAAAGATGACAACTGAATTACCCACCAGAGTACAACGTGTGTTCCCCCACAGGATACCCTACGCATAAGAATAACAAAGAAAATAAGGAGGTAAGGAAGAGATAGTAATGACCACATGACAACCGAGAAAAGCGAAGTCAACAGGAAGGATAAAAGCCTATCTAGAACGGATGTAAGCTAACAGTATCCCTCATGAGGGCGCCAGTCCCTATAGCTCGGGATAGATTTAAGAACATTGTAATAGAGCCTGAGAAACACAGCCCTTACTTGGCAGGGATGTTGGTTTGCGTGAGCACCAACTCCGTGCAGTCGTCCTTCTCTGTGAAATCCAGAGTGACGACAGAGAACAGGTCGTCAGGCCATGTCCTGAAGCGCCACTTCTGTACCAACCGCTTGTTTGGCTCCTGCATAGTGATGCAAAAAAACGGTTTTATTTGATGGCGGTTTTTTTGCAAAAAATCGTGTTTTTTTGTTTTTTTTTGTTTTTTTTGCACACACCCAAATTTTGTTAGGTATATGTCTGTTTATTTTTGGTCACATAAAATACATTAATATCCATGTTCTTTAGCCATGATTTTTTGGTATAAAAACATCAAAAGGAACCCATACCGTAAAACTGTGGCAGATAACCCACAATTACCTAGAGAAGTCTAAGAGGCACAGCAAGAGAGACAGAACTTGTATTGATGAAGTCAAACCCCCACAATTACCTAGATGAGTGGAGTCTAAGAGGAACAGCAGGAGACACAGAACTTATATTGACGAAGTCAAAATTCAGAGCTTACTAACTATACTATGATTTTATTTTTATGTGACCAAAAGATCTGACATAGAGATAGTAAGCTCGGAATTTTGACTCCATCTACATAAGTTCTGTGGCTCCTGCTGTTCCTCTTAAGATTCCTCATAGTATTTGTGGGTTATCTGCCATCACTTTTACTGTATCACTTTGTTGTTTTTTATTAGAAAAATCACAACTACAGAACATTGATATTAATATATTTTATGTAACCAAAAAACCATGCTGTTTTTTCTAAAAAACATGTTTTTTTTACTAAAAATCATATCTAAGAAACTGGAAATTAATATACTCACAAAAAATTGAAAATCAAAAATCATGATTTTTAAAAAATCATGTTTTAAAAAAAAAATCATTTGTAAAACAATATGATTATATTTTATCTGACCATAAAACCATGCAGATTTTTTTCACATTTTTTAGTCAATATGCAGTTTAATGCGCTCACGGAAATTCAAAATTTCGTTCCGAAGGATCACTAAAGGAACACGTTAAAAAACTTTTACATGAATGCCATGGCTTAAACTAACTTATAATCTTAATCATGAATGCCATTCTGGTCGCTGATGCATTATTTTTGAGTTGTTTAAACTTCAAAATTTTTGTCTTCTATAGCAGTCAGTTCCAGTCAGTTGCGGACTTGAGCTGGAGCTGTTAAAGTACGCTTGGGTACTCTAATTTATTATAAAATAATAATATAATAAATAATAATGAAGGCATCTACGTATGCTTTATTTCCAATTAAGCCTGATATATATCACCTTGTACATTGGATTTTCAAATGCCTTATATCTAACCCCAGGACGCCATGACGCTTTCCCCCGGTCGAGACCGATACCCATTTCAGACACCTGGTAGAGTGGGGTATTGTGCTTGGAATTGTTCTCCTATACCCAACAGAGAAAATTGCCACCAGCGCCGGGACTCGAACCCGGGTCTGCCGCACGTCGCAGAACCTTTAGCCACACGGCTATGGCAAGCACCATGACAAACCATTAGCAGACCCTGCGGAGCCTGAACCCACTTCTAGGATGTTTTAGTTAATAACACAATAAACATTTTCACCCAAAAATATTAGTATGGCTGGGGAAGTAAATACTTGAATGTACAGTATTCACTCCTACGCTTTTGCTAATGTTCTACGGTGGCCGCCATATTGAAACTGATGTCAACTGCATATAGATTTTAATATTCACTACCCCAGTCCCACTAATATTATTGGGGTGATAGCCTGTTTTGCGTTCTTAACTAAAACATCCTAGAAGTGGGTTCAGGCTTCGCAAGGTCGGCCAATAATAAATTACAAAGTACCCAAGCGTACTCTAACAGCTCAAGCGTGCAACGGAACTGCTATGGAAGATGAAAATTCAAAAATTGAATAACTTAAAAATAATGCATCTGCAAGCAGAATATTCTTGTAAAACGTTTTTAAATGTGTTCCTAGTGATTCTTTGGTGCGGAATTTTTAATTTCTGTGAGCCCATTAAACTGCATATTGACCATTTTTTTTTACAAAAAAATGTCTAAAAAATATGGATATTAATATATTTAATTTGACCAAAAAAATCATCTTTTTTCTAACATGTTTTTTTTACAAGTCATTAACATTCATTTTTTGGTCATGAATTCTGTAAAGAAAATGGATATTAATGTTTTATGTGACTAAAAAAACATGCTTTTTTAAAAAAAGTTTTTGTCATAAAATCATTAATATCCATTTTTCGTCATTTTTTTGTAAAAAGACATTTTTCTACAAAAAGCATGGTTTTTGGTCACATAAAATACATTAATATACATATTTTTAGACATGATTTATCTGTGAAAAAGATGTTTTTTAAAAAAAACAGCATGGTTGTGTATGGTCAAATAAAATATATCGACATCCATGATTTCTAGTCATGATTTTCTGTACAAAAAACAATGTTTTTTTCAAAAAACCAGCATTGGGTTTTTTATCACACAAAATATATTAATATCTTCATTTTATAGCCATGATTTCATGTAAAAAAAATGACGTTTTTTGAAAAACAAGCATGTTTTTGGTCACATAAAAGATATAGTACCCACGTTTTTTCAGTCATGAATTTTTTTGTAGAAAAGCTGGTTTCAAAAAAACCGCATGGTTTTATCGTCCCATACAATATATTAATATCCATGTTTTTAAGTCATGATTTTTCTGTAAAAAAAAAGCATTGGTTTTTTGTCACTATATATTAATAGCCATATTTTTTACCCATGTTTTTTTCACAAAAATAACATGTTTTTTCGGTCACATCTCTATCAATGACCATAAGTAAAGATATTTAATAACTACACACTATTTTGGAAAGTTGAAAGTGATTCACATGCATTGTGAAATAAATGAAATATCGAAACATGAAACCCCAGAAAATAAAAAATTCAATTAAACCATAGAAAACCATGAATTAAGAAGTATGCTGTTTTATCTTACAATCTGACATGAAAACAAATAATGTAAAGTGGTTCTTTTCCTTCCTGGGTTATTTTTAAACAAGGTATTTAAAAAAAATATATATCCACGTTTTTTATAGCCATGGTTTTTTTTTGTAAAAAAACACGTTTTCTTAAAAAAAACAGAACGGTTTTTTTTGAGTTGCATCTCTACTCCTGCAAAATCACAGTCACGTTAAAACTATCTCATTCCTTCCATAGGATAACTTGAACCACTGAAACGTCTCTATAATAGCAAAGTAGAAAGTACTTTCATAACACCAACATCATCACAGGAAATGAGAACTTCAATTTTTAAAAAACATATCGCTGAGGTTCATTGTAATAACTAGATTATCTAATACAGAACGGCTTTCTATAATGTGGCTCACATTTGCGCTTCCACAGCAAAATATATTCATAGAAAATACACAACTTGATAGAACAAAATTCTAGCTCTGCTAGAACAAATAGTCATGGCTAATAAAACTACAAATTTCATGTCTCGTAAAAGCACAAAATGAAATACACAATGCCTTTACTCCTTGTTCCAGTACACAAGAATCTAAACGAAGAAAAACTTTGAGAGTGTTACACCGTCTAATATACTAATCAAGTTTTAGCTTTCATCAATATTCGAAAACATATTTCATGGAAGGGTATAATTTTGAACACATACAAGGCCTCTGGCAAGGAAGGGTGCGCATTCAGTGGGCATCTTGCGGTAACATTTCTCGTAATGTTATCCAAATCCTAGTGTTTGCAACTTTAATAAAAAGCTCTATACAGTTCTGAAAACGAAATCTTAAAACATAAGTCTATCAAAAAAAGTGCATACAATACTCAAAGCATTTAAAATGAACAATTATACCAGAAAAAGAGAAAGATCTGCACCTTTTCATAAGTAAAAATAAATTTCTTAACCATAGATAAAACAGAAAATTATCGGTAAAGAGAAAAACTTCAGTGTTGATTCACAAATTTTACTACATAAATAACTACTGTTTTTTGTTCTAAGTTCTCTACCCACATCTGAGTTTCTAAAGAACGGACCATTCTGAGTGGATTGTAAAAAACCGCGGAATCTATACGCCAGGCGAGTTTTCACCCTGCGCTTAAGAACAAGAGAAAGCAAAGACTAAGAAAACATGGCAAAGAAGGCATGAAAACTGAAAAAGCAAAATGGACACAGAAAGTAAAATTTCCTAAAACCCATGCATAGCAGCAGACCTGAAGACCTATGTACAGCAGAAGTAACAAAATGATATCTTATCTAGGGGTTTTAACAGATAAAGAAATGCATATATCAGTTAGAGCAAAATATAAAAGGACTGCTTGGAGAACTCACAAGTGTCTCAAACGTGCCATGGATGTTGCCACCGAAGAGCTCAAATTTGCCACCTTCTGCAACCTCCATCTTCACTGGGTTGCGGGTGAAAGCCGTCATCATCTGAAAGCATGAGCAACTAATGTAACCCACGACTAAGAAATGGGGAAATATTTTTAATATATTATACATGACTTCAAAAGCTTATAACTATTTTCATCTAGATACCAAGGTCCATTACCTCAAATGATTCACTAACGATCACTGTCACACGCCTCCGTCTTACAGGGGTCTCGAAGACGTGAACAAGCCTTCACACAGAAAACTAAAGAACGAACTTCTCACTGTCAAAAATACAAAGCACAGGGACTAAGTAATTTTCTTGAATATCACTGAGATCAACAAGGCACAGAACGCTATCTCATTGATGGTGTTTATCGAGATCAGCAAGGCACCGAACACTACCTCAGTGATGGTGAAGACATTGTAGAGGTCCTGGGCACAGCACTTGAACGTCTGCCGCAGCGACAGGTCTTTGGTGGAGAGAGAGGCAGGCTGGTTCTGAAGCTGCATGCTCCTCATAGGAGATATCGTGCTGCTCACCTGACAAAATTTTACTATTTAGTAACCCTTTACCGTCAAAGAAAATTCAAAATCCAATTTCACCAACAGATTTAACATATTTTTTCCTTGCGAAATTTGTTCCCTTTTGCGACTAGCAGCCCGGCCTGGAGAAGCAACAGTGGATTTCGAGATCCTCCTCCATCAACAGCTCTTACGTATTTTATTCCTTGCGAACTTTGTGCCCTAATGTGTTTTTCAAATTTGATCTTCAAGTGGCCACCATTTCCTTGATGTGATGTCAGCGACTACATGATGCCAGTGCCAGTTTAACCCTTTAATGGTTTGCTGAACAAAATTGTCGATATATTTTTAGGCCTGATAAAATATACGTAATTGTTGTTACCTATTGTTTTTGCTTGTTCTGGCAGCTGAACAGAATTGTTGCGCGTCACGTAGGTACAAAAAGTAGGCAATAGATGGCGCTGAGGTAGTGGCGAGCCTCAATGTCCACAACCTTTTAATCCCGGTGTACGCGTCGCCGAACTTTCTCTGCTTTCTTATTTCAATTTCAGGGTGTAAAAAGTATATAATCTTTGTCTATTTTATATTTAATTTGTTCTTGTAGACGTGTTTGAGCATATTTTTTGCAGATAATTATATTATTATGTCACCGTGTAAGGTACTTGAATATAGGTCCACAATTTTGTTGAGCTACCCATTCATGGTAAAAATTATGAGTAGAGAATCAGCTCAACAAAATTGTCGTACTATGTTATTTCCAACGGTTATTGATAGCATTTAACCTTCACAGGCCCCAAAATGGATGTGTCAGGTTTCTATGATACCAGAAATAGATATCTGCAAAGTGTGACTCCAAATTATGCCGATGATTCTGATGATGGCATTGACACGGACGACGGTGTTGCTGATTTTGATTTCATTCCTAACACAAGTGGTGCTATAGCAGATGACATTGATGAAGATGATACATGTAATGAAGGCACAACTAGATTGCATGTCAATTATTGTAGCTCAAACCAGCAGCTAGAGGGAACAAGCACTAAAGAACACAAAATACGCTAACAAAATATTGATGTAATTCAGTCGACAGATGAACCTCCAGATGAGCCTCTCTGACAGGAACGACAATGGAGGAAAAGAGACATCAATAATATATATCCATCAGAGAGTGAATTTACTGGGCCAGATGAAATGCTAACACCTTACCAGTATTTCTCTCAGTTCTTCACAAATGACTAGCCTTATCTCGTATCACACAAACTTATACTCAGTTGAACAGTGTACCAAGAGTGTTGGTATAGATGACAATGAAATGTAACAATTCCTAGCAATAATGCTCCATATGGGTGTATTCAAGCTGCCAGCAGTGTACGATTACTGGAGTACACTGCTGAGGGATGATGCAGTAGATGATATGAGTAAGGTTAGATGAGTTAGAGGTAAAAATCTCTGAAAGTGTATGTACATTTTACTGACAACAATAGTGAACACAATAATGACGATATATGTTGGAAGCTTAGGCAGCTGTTTGAAATGTTTTGTGATCACTGTAAGAAGGTTGAAAGCAACTCATACCAGAGTGTAGATAAAGAAATGGCAGAAAAGGCAGGAAAACAATGCTAGTACATCAGAAATGAACCCAATGAGTGGGGCTTCAAAACTTTCTGTAGATCAAGCTGTAGTAGAATCATTCATGATTTACCATCGTATCAAGGAAAAACAACATTTATCACAAAAATCCTGGAAGAAAATGAGAAAGACCTGTTGCGCAGTTAAAAAGTGTTGATGGAAATGACAAGATCTACCCCTAACCCTCAATCAGCTTTTGTTTTTTGTGATAACTTTTTCACAATCGCATAAAGTGTGATTTATTCTTGGGCCTAAAAAATAAGCAAACTCGCTTCGTTGATTGTCCCAAGAAGAGAACATGCGCCATGACTGTGATTGGAAGCGACTCTAGTCGCCTCTTCCAGTAACACTGGAACCCATCCAAATACTTTTTTATTTGATACAGAACAACTCAAAAAGATTTGTTGTTGATATGGCAACAACATGTTGATTTCCATTTTACCCATCATTCCTTGTATTTTATATTAGCATTAGATGGATAAGTTTGTTGCGTATGTTATTGTTTGTGAAAAATCTATTGATATAATGAGTCAATGTTCATGTTTACCTTGCTACCATAATGCAACAGCTCGACAAAATTGTAGGCACCGTAATGTGGCAACTCAACAATGTTGTTGAGACTCGCAACTCGAGAAATATGTTAGGTACAGAAAATTTTCTTAAACAAAAGTTGTTACTCTACTTCAAAGATGAAGGAATTTGACATGAAAAAAATATTTTTTACCCGAATTCTACAAGTGACCATTAAAGGGTTAATGATGTGGTCGTGATAACGGTATTATGAGTAAAAAATGTGTATGCTTAAGGGTTAACAGTGCTCTCTAACACATGATTTCAACATAGAGCACTTCATCACATGAGAAAGTTCTGAAAGATGAGTTGACATTACAGGAGTTAGGTGGAGGGGTTCTCCCGATACCCGCGTAGTGCACACGATGAACACACAAGCCTGTTTCCTGGTAAAAAAAAATGGCAAAAAAACAACACCTTCCTAAACTACACGTGAAGGCACTTGAAGGTTCGAGCAGTCAGGTATGCTGAACTCGTAGTAAACTGCAAGCAACACTCCCATCATCCACACACTTACTATAAAGTGTAACGCTCACCCGTAACAAAATGTGAAACAGGATGCTACATCATAGAAGTCGAGCATTGAATCCTAGAATATAACAAACGGCGGGCAATGGCAAGCTAACTGTGGGCTACTAAGACAACTGGAGGTAAAATTGAAGAATTTAAAACGCGATAGCTAACATCAGATGCAATAGCTACAGTTCATAAATGTCGAACAGCTGTATGAAAATTGAGATGTACCACATGAAAAGAATAGGTGACAAACTTGTAAAATTAAAACACCTATCATAATAAAAAAAATATATTTAGATATTAAGTAAATGATATGGTCCATACAAAGATTAAAAACGGTCAAAAAATATACTTCGTGAACGTCCTTAGTCATAATATTAAATTTATCTACCAATGAGATAAAATATAATTTACCTCACATCAAAAAATGCATATTCTAAACTAGAAGTGAAGCAAAAAATCTAACAAAACAAAAATCGTGTTCAATTACAACAAAGAGGGCCTACCCAACTCTCAGCTCGGGACGTTTCTCATAGGTTTGGATTAGATGTTAGTTCAGGCCTCCCTAACCGATACAAAAAAAAACACACAGAAAGGAAGGCACCATTTATTATTCAGATAAAGGAACCCGAAATCTACGCAGAAGGAGCATAGAAACAGCGAGTTGAGAAAAAAGTTTATGAAACAAGATAGAAGTTGAAGAAGAAAGTAGTAGGTGATGAAAAACAGGACAGCAGTGAACCAAACAAGTGGTCCTTCACGCAACGAGAATAGTTTTATTGTAACAAAAAGGGCTCCCTAACTCTCAGCTCGGGACCTCACATTTCCCTCCAGGAAGTGCAAATTCTCATAGGTAAGATAGCTGTATCCCTGAGGAATAAGACACAAGCAAAAGGAGTTCAATTAGCCAGCCCACACGCAGAAAAAAAAGTTAATAACAAGCATACCAATGCCTACCAACTTGAGCAATCTCGTTCCATCAAACAATGCCAGGGCTACATTAGATTGAGTTAGGCATTGCACACAAATGCCTACCAACTTGAGTAATCTGACTCCATCTAACTAAGCCAGGATCTACTTTACGTTGAGTTAGGCTGCTGCATTACCGAGTTGTCGGCGCTCTTAACAGCAGAGGTGACAGGTTTGCTTGAGGTTGTAGTGCTTTTGTTGAAGTTGGTGGGCAAGATGAGATCCTGGGCATACTCTGGAATGGGATAGAAACATTAGCTGGGTTATACTGATATGAAAATAGAACTGAAACATTCAATCAACACTTTTAACATATATTTGTATGTGCATTCATTGCAGAATATGATGGCGTGAAATTTTAGTCAGGCACAATAAATACCAGGAACATTTTTTTTGAAGCCCGCTACTTACTACTGAAAAGTTGCTCACTCTGGATTTTGATAGCAACATTTACTACGTTATACTGATATGAAAATAGAAATGAAAACTTCAACCAACACTTTCAAAAAGTAACTAACGGAATGCGTTAGAATGTATTAGAGCAGAATGTATTTTCATGTGCATTCATTACAGAATCCGATTAAATGAAATTTTAGTGAAGCACAATAAATACAGGAAACATGACGAAGCCCCAAATTTTCTATTGAACAGTTACACCAACTACCTAAAGTACTCTTACTTGATACCCACACTATCATTTTTGAAGCTCATGTTCAACACACACAACTTTGATCAAGTTTATGAAATAGTAACTACAATGACAACAACTTCAAGCAGAGTACAGAGTTTGGCTATTTCAAGTCTCAAACCACTGATTTTTTGGCTTGAAAAAGATACTTAGGAAATGTGGAACATCGATTTTCAAGTAAAATTCCTACAAAACGTAAAGGTTACCTATCAATGGTGGTATAAAAACCCCCAATAACCCAGCAAGAGTTTTTCCTCAATATTGATTTCTTCATTTAGTGAAGGAATTTATGCCACTGATGACTATTTTGATGCAAAAAAAAGTTTGCATGGAGAGAGCGTGAAATAAAATATATTTACATGATAGCCATTCACAGTTTTAACTTTGAACCTTAAAACTAAAAATAGCCAGATTTATCATGGAACAATATTATAATGTCCAACCTGCCTGCTTACAAATAGGCATGATAAATAAATAAATAAATTTACTCTAATTTATCAAATACAGTACCTCCACTTATTGCTGAGTGTTCTCTTAAGGATTGATTGTAAGAACTATGCAGTTTTAGTTTTCCTGATATTATGGCTAGTGAGGTTTTCTAGTTTTCTTCATCTAGGGACGAAGAAATAAGTATTCACACCATATTCACTTTGACTGTGGCAGGCAAAACTGAAGTTAAACATTCAATTCAAATTTAAAGTCAAATGTAGTAAGTAAAGCTGAAAATAAAAAACAAACTAAATCAAACATTAACATCAAGTAAAAAAAATTAACTAAATCTCCTCCGTAGCCACCAGTGGCGTACGTTGCAGTTTAAGTGTTAAAAAGCAATGCACAAGGAACTCCAAACTTACCTTCCCTAAGAGAAGTCAAATAGAGAGCAAGTTTGTCTTGGACAATCTTGGTGCCTTCTTTACGCAGGTATGACTTAACTTGATCGCCAAACGTGCCTCCAGACGTCACTGTAACGCTGACCTGAACGGCAGGTGACAAAATGTTAGCATCCTTATGGTAGCAACACACAAGCAGCTATGGCATGAGATCTACATCTAGCTAGTACTATAGCGTGGGGCCTACTGTACTACAGCGTGAGGTTAGGGTATTAATGGATATTACTCATTTCCATACATCTGATAAAGCAACAAACAATTGCACATCTCAAACTGCACCTGGGTAGGCAATATTTGGCTGTAGACCTCACGCTATAGTAGCACCCAAGTTTTCAGCTATACTGCCACTGGGACTCACAAAGCAATGTTTAATACTTCTCATTTAGAAGGCAAAAAATAACTAATAAGCACCAACATCTCAAGAAACTAGTAGGAATATGCATGAAAATTACATAATTAGAAAGGGGCCGACTTAATTAAAATCAGAAAATTAATAACATGCCACTTAGCTTTAAAAAAAAAACAAAGCTCTAATTCTCTATTCCCATTCAGCAACAATGCGAAGGCGTGACACACAATCTGCTTACACCATTGAGGAATTCAACAGGCATTTACTCTGAATAGAGCTTTAGGACAATTTGAATTTCATCGAACAGCCATAACTCTAAACGTACAAAAATATCTCATCTTGCTTATTTATATTTGAAGCAGAACTGTGTCCCTTTTCTTAACAGTACTCAATATTATGAACTATGTAGGCAAAGATATTACATAATTCAATTTAGCACATGTTACAACTGATAATAGAAAAATTTCACGATATATCTTCAATTTATGTCCATTGTTTTCTCATTTCTTTCAGTGAGACAAGTTCCTATGCCAAATCATTACACGTGTTGAGCAGATTAACATGATCTGCCTATCAAGCTCACCAAAACCTCAAAATTATATACTAGTTACAATTCAATACCAAGTTCTGAATTTTACAATGTCAAACTAACGATCAAGATAACGATTTGGAAAATTCAACAAATCTTGAGCAGAAACATTTATAGAACACAATACAAAAAATAAAATTGACAGAACAAAAAATCCAAACAGAATCCAGAAGAAAACCCTGAGGTAATCCACCTATTCCAGTCCAAAGAGGACTTCACTCTACTGGAAGTCCACTTGTCCCAGGGCAAGTATATACACAATTTCCTGCTTAACACATTCACTGCGATGGGTTAAACTGAAGTTCAATATCTAACTCAAATTTAAAGTCAAAGGTTGTTAAAATTTCTATAAATGGCAAACATTAACTATGTATAATAAATACCACCAATTTAAAAAAATAATTAACAGTATTTCAAATGATCCATCGATGGGTCATTTTGCAGCTGGAAAGACTTAACACGTTAACTGCGATGGGTTAAACTGAAGTTCAATATTCAATTCAAATTTAAATTCAATTGTAGTAATCTACTTTGAAAATAGCAAAAATAAACTGGATCGGGCTTTTATTTAGCTTTTATTAAGTATTTATAATCAATGAGTTAGTGACTGCAGGTGGGTCAGCAGCACTTTGAAAAAAACCTAAGGGACCACCGGTGGGTCCCTTTGCAGGGAACGTGTTAAGCACAACCACTGGTGGGTCATACCACAATGAAAGTGTAAAGGGCATGATTCGCACGATGAAGAATACCTGCTGAAGTTACTCACATCCAGCTCTGATGGTTCATTTTCTTCTGATAGGTTAGGGATTTCCAACGTTCCTTTACACTCCTCGGCATCTGGATCATCAAGCTCGGCAACCCAGTCAATGGTGAGCACCCATTCATAGAAAAATATTAATTTACCTTTTCTGTTATTAGCAGTTGCATCACCTTCGCACTTGCTTAGTTTTGTCAGAGTAACTTTACCTGCACATGAAAACACAATTAATCTTTCAAAACCATTATTTATTCAAAGCCCAAACCATCAAAATATGAATCGCAATCATGTATTTCAAAATTGTATACTACTACTTCACATGTTAGTATCTATGTTTGACACTAGGATCATATTGTCAGCAAAATAGTGAAAGCTTAAAAACTTTGCAAAATTTATGACACATATTTGATAGAGCTAACAATCTCATCAAAATTAACTTTCCAGTAATCCTGAAACAAAATGCACCAACAAAAAGTGAAGCCAGTTGTTTTTTTATGTACAAACTTAACAAACTTGAGATCACAACCAAGAGCAAAATGGAACGGTACAGCTTTGATTATTTCATATCACCTTACGCCAATTAAGGCAATTCGGTATCTTAGACTTGTGTAACAAACATAATTTATAAAATAATGATTTCCAAACTTATTAATTATATTCTAAAATATGGAATATATATAATCAACAGTAAATCTTTACAGTATATGTAAAAATTCTCTGGCTTCTTCAACAAGTTCTGGCCAAGTTAAAAAATTCAGTATCTCAGATCAAAGAATCAACAAACTTTATAATTTCTAAATAATGAGTCACAAACTTGTAACCCAATGTCTAAGATTTGCAATCCACAAATCAGCAGTGGAACATAACAGTAAATGTAAAATTTCACCAACTTTTACTTAACCAGGAAACGCTAAACATGATTATCATATGCACTGAGTGCGCCATGCTTGAAAAATAGTTTAGGGTTCAAGGGTTACCAAGTCCTGGCAGCACTCACCCAAGCCTTCCTTAGAAAGGACTGATCCCTCCAGCAAGGACTTTAGCCTATCTTTGCTCCAACTGCTTGCATTCTTTTCAGACCTGAAACAAAAGATCAGCATCAAAACAGAGAAACAAGTGAAAACATTAGGTTTATTCAAATTACAAAGCAACAAGATGAATAAAATTCATTACTATATTGGAGTAAGAATTAAACTTATTCCAATTATTGTTTTTCACATAGGAAAAATCCAATGAATTTCCTAATGAAATCCACTCATGCTCAGTAATGGTGCCAATATGGAAGGAAATAATGATAATTGTATACCTTCCTTAAATTTCCTAGTCAAATTTTACCATTACTATCAACAAAATTCAACTAAAAACGTAACGCAAAAAATTATACTTCCTTAAATGTATGCTCTAACTTAAACACATTTGTCATACATTGCACTATAAATAAAAATCATATCTCAAACATTCACTACATTTACAAAACCATAGCAACTCTTCAATGCATTGTGAATAGAAAGGTCTAACTCTTTATTGAAAAATGATGTTGCACAGCATGCAATTTTGAAAAATGTTACATAGTATGCAATTTAGAAAAATGTTGTTGCAACTTACGCGATTTTGATAAATGATGTTGCAACTTACGCAATTTTGAAAAATGATGTTGCACAGTACGCAATTTTGAAAAATGATGTTGACACGTATGCAATTTTGAAAAATGGTGGCGCACAGTATGCAATTTTAATATATGTTGCAAGATATATAATTTTGAAAAATGATGTTGCACAGTACGCAATTTTGATTCTCTCATCATTATGAATGCAACTATACACAGATATTTAACATTTATCCTAGCTCTTTCCCTTGATTTATTAGACTTGTCAACAGATGCTATGAGGATATACGTGAATAGCTAACAAACTAAATGTGAGTATGGGACTGTTTTGTGCTTCAATGGGTATAAACTGAACAAAAAAGTCCTAACCACAAAAAAGGCATATAAAAAAATGTAAATGGACCGTAGAAAACAAGGAATCTACGCACAAAAAACTAAAAAATATTTCAGTTCTATGACAACATTAGAATGCTCTATTATCTGCTTTGGCATTTTAAAGAGAACAGTTTTTTTTCAACAAAATAAGATAAAAAAATTCCCATTAAGCACCTAATCAGACTTGTAAATAAATTCATATTTTAACCACTGTGTGTAAATACATCAATAGCAATGAATAAATATTATAATTGCAATAAAAATATATACAATCAAATATTTTAATTGCAAACATTTATAACTATAATGCTAATAGCTATATCATGAATAATAATTTGGGGAATGATTGGTTTTTGGCATATAAACTCATCTTATAGAGAATTTTCTTGCCCATCCAAAGATATAATTGGCTCTCAAGTACGTACATTGGTTTGTCTGCTAGATGGAGTAGAAGACGCGCAGTAACGTGACCTTGGCACGCTAATGGATGAGTGATTTTCCCCTCCCCCCCCTAATTACGAATCAGTTTTGGGCGTTCCTTGACGTGAATAGCAAGAGAGTTCATTTATGGCCTTGCTTGAAATGCTTTAGTACTCAAACAAAACATTTTAAGACTGAGTGTTAATTATGATGATGTAACTGAGCGTTAGTTTTGAGTCCGGCTGCTCTGAGTTATCAAATATTAGTTATTGTGTTCACATAATTGCCTTCCGCAATTTGAAGGTACAAGAAGGGCAAATATATCATTCGAAAGGGCTCAAAAAGAGCTACCGGTGAAAATTCGTTTTAGCGTACCCCGTCTAGAGTGAAACCGTATATATATTTCAACAGAACTTTTCATTTGGAGTCGATCGGCATTATCCCCAGCGTCCGCAGAGGTCAAACAAAAAAGTTATATAAGTTATGCGTAACGCATCCGCACTCGTTTTCTGAGCGAATTTTGTCGGTGAACGCTACTTCAGCGTTGCAAACGCCCTTGTAAATTGCCTTTGTTTGACCTCTGCGGACCTTGAACGTCACACCAATCGACTCAACTCGAACAGTTGAGTTGAAATATATATACATATACGAAACTTGTAAACTTCAAAATCTACGGACTTTACAACGAATATTTAAGGGAACCGTCTAGCCAGAATCAAGAAAATGACCGTCCCGTTTTTTGAACGGTATCTAGATCTATGAAATTTTGCATACGTAGGTATTTTAGAAAATGAATAAGGGTTATATTGGGCACTTTTTCCATTTTCGCCATAATTACGGAGATAACGAAAAAAATGTAATGAAAAAATGGGGTATATTCAAGCCACTTCTTCTCAAAAAGTAGTCATCGTAGAGAAATGATTTAGGTGCCATTGAATGCGGAAAGAGCTGCTGTATAAAGAGTCTGAGGATTATATTGAAACTCCCAATAATTCATTTGTTATGGAATTTAAAAAAAAAATTAAAGTGTCATTCATTTTTCCGTAGATTTTTTAATGTAACTGAAAATCTTCTGTGAATTTCAATATAATCCTCTTACTCTTTATGCAGCAACTCTTTGCGCATCTAATGATACCAAAATCATTGCTCTACGATAACAACTTTTTGAGAAGAAGAAGCTTGAATATTGACATTTGTATTGCTCAGAAAACGCGTTTTAGTGCCGAGGCAGGTTTTTTTTGTTTGCAAGCTACATTTCTTGGAGAAATTGGTAGTGTTGATGTTTTGAATATCATTTTTGGAAGTTATTGTGGTTCCTTGAAGGAACCAGTACCACAAGTGGTACCAAAAATGTCTAAAACGCACCAGGAGCATAAGCTGGGGCGTCCTTGGCATCCTCGTAGGCTCCTCTTATAGGATATGGAAGCGCCACGCAGAGCCAAACGCTTATATCACTACATTAGTACTGAGCAATCAACGTCAAATCCAGAAAAATCTTGATCTGCTATCGAAAAAAAGCCATCTAAATCTGAATAAATCGTCGGTCTGCAACAACTAGATCAGCTAACGTGACATAACTACGAAAGCAGATCGGGCGAGCTACCAAACACCCTCCTTCCCCCTGAGGGAGGAAGGGGTGGAGGTACCGAGAACTCGACTTGCCAAATCTCAAAAATTTTGATCTGCTTGCAGATAAATGCATATCTAATTATGAACAAACCGTCAGTCAGCAACAACTAACTCGGTTTATTTGGCACATGTGCACTAGCCTGCTGGGCAAGCTTCCCCCACCCTCCTTCTTCCTCCCGAGGGAGTGAGGGGTGGAGTTACCGAGAATTCAACATGCCAAATCTCAAAAGTGTTGACTTGCAAGGAGATAGATACATACCTAATTATGAACAAACTGACACTCAGTGCCAACGGGCTCAGCCAGCGTGGCATATCTGCACGAGCTGGCCGGGCGAGCTACCCTCCACCCTCCTTTCAAACCCCCATTTGACATACTTTGGTGAGACGGATCGTTCTGCCGCTTTGCAGGAATGAAGTTTAGGACTTTCTCAATCGAATAGAGCAATAAAAAAAAATATTATGGATTTTTGACTGGTCGGTGGCCTTAAGTACTTAAATCTATCATGAAGCATTTTATAATTGAATTTAAAGTCTACGGACTTTATAACGAACATTTAAGTATCCTCATAAAACAAACTCATGATATTGTTTATAACGTTCCCTCGAAATAAACCTAACCTAACCTAACCTTTGCAACGCTGAAGTAGCGTTCACAGACGAAATTCGCTCAGAAAACGAGTGCGGATGCGTTACGCATAACTTATATAACTTTTTTGTTTGACCTCTGCGGACGCTGGGGATAATGCTGATCGACTCCAAATGAAAAGTTCTGTTGAAATATATATACGGTTTCACTCTAGACGGGGTACGCTAAAACGAATTTGAGCCGAGCTACCAAGCGATTGAGTTGATTAAAAAAATTAGCTTGGAATTAAGAAAAACTTGTTTTTTTTTATAAAAAACTTGATGTCATGAAATTTGTATTTATTGTCTTATGATATGGTTCCTTTCCCACAGTTTTGAAGGTACAGGAATGGCTAATATACCAATCGATAGAGCTTGGAAAGATGTACACTAGCAGTGAAATCTATTGAAAAAAAATGCATAGCCTAGTTCAGAAATAAAAAAAAGAAATTTTTTAGAAAAATGGCACTCCTGAAAACTTGACTTTTTGACCTTTGAAAAGGCCCTTCTCCCAGTCTTGAAGGTACAGGTATGACAAATATATCCATCGATAGCAATTGAAACATTCTAGAGGCAGTGGTACAGTTTATTGAATTACAAATCATATTGAAAATTGTAAGAAAAATATTTCAAAAAAAAAAAAAAACACGGAAAAAGTGGTCGGTTTAGGGAAAAATTTCACAAAATCAAATTATCAAATAACGTTACCACTGGATCTCAAGACAAAACAATTAATAGCTACCTAGAAAACCTTTTGTCAGTTCTGTAACTTTACAATTGTAGGCGATGGACACTTTGCCGCAACACTTATTTTTTCAGGTTCTTCTAAAACAAACATTTTTCATCAATTTACAAAAAATCACTTGAATTCAAAACAAAATGTTGCATCATTTGACACCTATTGTGAAAATCTCAGAAAAGTTAGTCGAGAACCTACGGATTTTTGGTTCCCCCCAACCGTGTCCTTAAGTTGTAGGACCTAACCTTAAAGATGTATCATTTTAAGACATCAGAACCCAGAGACAATTAATTAAGAGAGAACCCATTACCACCCTAACATTATGCTTACACTGGTACTTAAATACGACTATTTAATTGTAAAATTTTTTAAAATTTCCTCCTGTAACTAGGAAAAAATGTTGGTTAATTCTACTTATTGTAACGTCAACAACGGGTATTTCGCCCTACTGGTGTTTCGCCCCTTCTTTTTAAAAATTGATAATAAACAAACCAGGACGTTTTAATTAGAAAGCAAAAAAATGAATTCAAAAGATAAAACTGTTTTCTTTCGATTGTTTTATTCCCCTTTTCTAAAATCGAATGTAGGAATAATTTTAAAAATTGTTCTTTCACTCACTACTAAAACTACAAAAGATCCAACAAGGGCGACATGAGATTAACACAAATAAAGGTTTCGACACGTTCACGCGAATCCTTTTTATTCTGTCGTCTATTGTTTCCCGACAAATTCGTGAGATTTTTTCGAAAGAGTGCACACGGGATAACATTTCACCACGGCAAGAAGGAATTAAATAGCATAATTAATATTTTATAGCAGATTAATTGCTTTGGGCGAAATAGTAAACACTAATCAGCTGCAATTGGCGAAAAAGTAAACAATATGTCACGTCGTACAAGACGTGAGGAAATTTGAAGAATTTTGATAAATTCATTGCGGCAACATTCTGCGGATCCGCGCTTCGTCCGCAAGAATGACGCCAACGTTTTATTTGTTTGAAGTGCGTGGGAGGAACAGGTTCCCGGATAATTTTAAGTTCTGCGTTGTTTAGGAAGTGAACTCGAGTAAAAAACCCATTCGATTGACGTGTTACCTCGCTAGCTATATTTTTCGGGTGTTTTCACACGGTGTAGCCAGT
The DNA here is from genome assembly GCA_030386875.1 of Morinoia aosen. Classification (NCBI taxonomy): domain Eukaryota; kingdom Metazoa; phylum Arthropoda; class Malacostraca; order Amphipoda; family Talitridae; genus Morinoia; species Morinoia aosen. The sequence continues at coordinate 3,458,142 of CM059571.1, forward strand.
AAGCTGCAGTGTAATGCTGGGAATTAGTCAGGTTCTGGTTTAACGGTATTTTAGCTGAACACTGTGATTTTACTAATGAACTTTCCTATCTCTGTTTCACTGCTCTAAGTGATTTGTGTTAATGTCCAAACCTTTTGCTCAACAACATTTACATAATAGCCAAGCCATGTAAGCTATGTTGTCATACATAGTATTGTAAACAGTGTCATGGGCAGTAAATGCAACATGGAGAGACTGACATTTCAATGCCTCTTAGTCTACACAGAGGATTACTTGAAGTTTATTGCATTTCATAGATTAACACAAGATAGCAAATTTTATATTTATTTGATAATACAAACCAACCACTGCTTCACTATTGAAAGATTTGTGTACTGAAAATAAAAGCTATGGTGATTCTTCCATGGATTAAACATCAGTTGTTGATAAAAAAAAATTCATGGCACGTCGTGCCAGACTTGTACCAACTTGGGAACACGATTTTCTTGTCTCTGTATTATCTCTTGTCTTTTTATTATTTATAACATTCATTAATAGAAAGATGTGAACCAAGCAATTAAATTTAGTCGATTGGCTTCTTACCTATGAGCTGTGCTGGGCAAGTTGCGCCAGTCAGCAAGGTGGAAGCCTAAAGTTACGGCATTCAGTAGACTGAGAATAGGCGCAGAAATTTGAGACCACCAGCTCATATTTGTGTTTTCAAAGCGACGTCGACAAACGTGCACTTGCCTCTCTCATTTTGTTTGTAATAGAATTTATTGATAATGGTGATTTGATGACCTGAGTGACTTGCCCCTGCTTTAGAGACCTAATTTGCTGTCTCTTTTCCACAGATAGGGTAAAGAAAGCCAGAGTAGGCACTTATTTTGCAGACTAAAATAAGCTGTCACAGGTCTAAACTGAGGGACCTTTCCTCATCGTCTGTAAGTATTTTAGAGTATCCTCTTTCAACTTGTGATGTTACCTAACTCGTCATACCTTTATAGTGTGAGGCGTTCATGTGAAAACTATAAACTTGTTGTGCAATCGTCCACCTTTGTTCAGATAAAGTGCTTATTGACTAATGACCGCTGTGTTACGATTGTTGGATACGGATGTACATTCATGTATGTAACTTTGTGCTTCCTTAAAAGGACACTTTGAACATTGGCCGAAACAAGCGATTCATGTATTATTGCCTGGCGTCAGGGATTACGAAGTTCATGCCATGTACATATAAACTATCAAAAGCGTTCTCACCTCACAATGGAAATGCATCATCCATGAAATTGCGCTGTCTCTTATAGCTGTCATTACACGTATTATCGAATGTAGATCGGGCAGGATTAGGAGTACATCGCCCTCATCATTCCCTTCGACTAGTGACACGAGTTTACAATATTCGTGTGTGTATATCATAAATGTGTTCTTTCCAAATGTGTTACTCGACTAGAGACTTATTTTTCTTCCCCGTCGATGCAACGGAAACCTTTCTTGTTTGTGAACTTATTTCCCAGCCTACTGTTCCTGTGCACCCTGTGCGTAGATTCCGCGTTCCCCCAACTACACGCTAGATGGTGCCTTCCTCTTTCCTCTCTTGGGACACCTTTGTCGCGGTCAGGGGAGGCTAAAACTTTATTATATGATAATACTAGTAATGGTAATGCGAATTGTTGTTGTGCTACGTCGTTAGCAGGGCGGTGAATTCTCTTTTTATGTGCTACTATTCTATGGCCTCTTATGTCCCACTCAGCTATTTCTCGTGTACCCATGAGGTGTGAGTTACTTTTTGTTGTGCGGTGCTATATGCATCAGTTAATCATTCGACTATGATCTTGAATTAGGCTTCTCATGTCATGCAATTCGTGGTCCGACTCTGAATCATACCTTTCTGGGCAGATTCACGGAACCAGGGGATAAGAAATAAAAAACCTGAAGAGACCTCGTTTCCCTTTGGGCATCCTACCGAGTTCCGTTCAATGGCGTGCCGAAGCGAAGATCAATTCCGCTAGCGCACGACATTACACAATATTATGTAATATTTATTGAAAACAAGGATGATGTTGGGATCTGTCTGCTCTTTGCAGTTGCTCTTTACTAATTTACCGTATTTGTCCTTTATATTCAATTCATGTTTTTCAATTTTTTAAAGGCCTCAATGGACGAAGAAAATATTTTTAATGAATTCTAGTTAATATAAAGGAAATTAAATATGATTTAAACCACCGGCATGGAATCTGTGCACTTTTATTTTCCATTATAGTTTTATATTCGTTAGTTATCAAACTATTAACCTGATCTCTATTATGATGACTGATACCAAATAAAAATTCATAGTTAACCAATGATATTAAGGATCTTTTTATGTTTCTTTTCAGTTTCCTATAGGTAAGAGCTTTTTGAATGAGTTTTGTTGAGAAAATAATTGCTATAGTTAGGAGTTGTGAAGTATTTCAAATAAAAATTCCCCGATTTATGTTTCATTACATTAAACTTTAGCATCTACAATTCAGTTATTTGCATGGCGATACTGTATAACAATGTTTATTCATAGAAATAAATATTTCCTCCAAAACGCATTTTCTTCATCCAGCCCAGTGTAAAATTTTTCAAAAGTTGGATTAAACTTTATGAAGTTATTGTACTTTGAGATATATTATTCGCTAACAAACTCGAACGATTGGGAAGCAACATTTGTGAGTAACTATATCATTACATGGGCAAAATTTTATGAGAATAGTTTTTCGCCCGGCGAAACAATGCACTTATATATAATCGTTTAGTTTTTTGCCCGAAGACCGGCGAAACAAAGTACAGTAGGTAGATACACTAGGGCGAAACAATCTGGGCGTATATGTTTCGCCCTAAATTTGAACTTCCCGCTTGAAAACACTTGTTCTTTTTAGGGTAAGGTCATTCAGGTGTTGAGGTATTTTTGTCTGAGGGCGAAACATTATTCACTACAATAAGAAACAAACCGCCAGTTGTCACGTGCATTGTATAAGAGGTGATCGTCGGTTAAAGGTCGCTCTTTTGAAGGAGGGCGAAATTGTGTAACCTGACGTTAGCTTTAAAAATAGGAATCTTTATTCGGTAAATCTGAAGGAGATGACAGTTGTCGATTTTGTAAATTTCGATGCCTTAGCATAGTTAATTAGATCGAAATAAACAAGTTTTCTTCTATGCACTTTTTGTCTCAAATGAGTATTTTATTAGTTATAGCGGTAAATGACTTACCGCAACTCCAGTCTTTGAAGCGGAAAGAAATTCTTGGATCGAGCTGTATGGCAATACTGCAATGGCGTCTCGCTTCCAGCGCTCTGTCTTGAAAGACGAAACCAAACCTACCGCTATACCTCGTTAAATACTCATTTGACGATAAAAGTGTATGGAATAAAAGTTGTTTATTTCGATGTTATTACCATGTTTCAAGCAACAAAAATTCGAAAATCGATGAGTAGCTGTTTATTCGAGCGCATTCGTCATCAATGACGAAACTAAACTTACCGCTATAAATCGTAAAATACTCATTTGAGACAAAAAAAGAATAGAAGAAAACTTGTTTATTTTGATTCAATTAATTAGGTTCAGGCACCAAAAAGTGGAAAATCGACAACTGTCATCTCCTTCAGATTTACCCATTATTCTATGAAAATAGTCACCAGAGCTTCCAAAATTTTTTTTCAATTTTACAGCAGATAGTATGACATGACATTGCTTAGGTCTAACTTGCAGTGCTTTGCCAAATAATTTAATTTTACTAGCTGAATAAATAAGTTTAATTAGGTTTATCTTTTCTAAATCTTTTAAGCTCACAAGGACTGTAAACAAATTTTGTTACTAGCCTAGCTTGAAAAAGATAATGACATACATTAATTAAACTCTGAGAAGGTTATTTATTGAGTGAAAGCCTCTGCATTTATTTAATTATCTTCTGAGTAAATTGAGGCAACCTACAGATAACTTAACAGCAGCAAGATAACTGAGGTACATGCATAAAAATTTCTACATGTTTTCACATAAATTGATCATAAAGTCTACATTGGCTCACTGAAATTACTTACCAATGCCAATTATTAACGTTTGTGGCGTCTGGCCTGTCTTCAACAATCCATCTTGGATCACCTTCGCCCCATTTGGCCATTATTAAAAAATAAAAATCTTACAAAACGGCTAAATAAATAAGAATTGTCCTTGAACTGGACTATGTAGCAATGCTGAACGCCAAGAAAAGTCACAATTACCAGTTCAGTTCGTAGTTGTAAATTTCTAAAGCTCTACGCCCGGCACAAATTGGGACTGATGGCAGCGAGCGAGTAAAGCCGTAAAGGTACTTTAAATTTGTGGGTTTTCCAGAAGCTTCTGGTATGTCTGGATTTAAATTACTTTGAAATATACTCCATTTAATGTTTGCCGAATAAAACCGAATTAAGTAGTTAAATTTTGAATCACAGCTCCTAGGTTTTGGAAAATAATTTCAAATAGCGTCGTTTTTCAAATAATGGTTGAATTTCATATAAATTGTTTAAAAATGACCATAATATTTCACATCCATACCGTCTTCTAAATTAAAAGATCGATTTTTCATAAAAAGTGCTTCGAAATAAGCATATATTTATAAAAGAAAAGTTCTTTTGCAGTCCCACTATTGCAAAAATTCTAGGGGATTGTGATGATCTGGAGTTGTGATATTGGGCAGGAACTTAAGGTATTTAATGCTTATAACGTCATTGGAAATAGAAAACTTTCAGCTTTACTAAGAGGTATTTAAAAAAACACTTATAGTTACAGTTAATCATTGTTTCCTCACATCGAAGTGGACAAAATAAACCCCACTCTTTTCAAAGGAGGATCATACTTGTCGAGTTTTCTCTAGGCGAATGATATTGATTTTTGTTATGGCAAGAATAACTCGAACGATTTCTCGAAGCGTAAGGGATAATTATGAGAAGGAAAATGAAAACGTGTTGGAACTCAGCTTGTTTTTCTGCTGTGTAGTTTATTGAAGGAGAACCAAGGAGGAAGGAAGAACTGGCTTCTTTGGCTCTTGATCTCGGAGAGCTGGTTGAGGTGGCAATCCGTGCCGGAGGGCCAGGCTGGAGTTGACGAAAGCCGGCACGCGATGCAGTAATCGTGGTGAGTGAGTTGTATTTGGGGCAAAACTTGAATGAGTTTTAAACAATTTAAACAATGACTTAAGGTGGTCACGTTATGAGGTATGCTTTCCAAACGTTTAGCAGAATATCGAGCTTGGGTAAATGGAGTAGCTCAAAGGTTTGAGGCTCAGGTAGATTTGCTGGCCTTTCCCAAGGTAAGGCCAAATGGCTGGCTCAATAATAAGGTGAGTTGTGTGCAGTTACAGCATGACTCAGGTTAACAACGTAACCTTTAACAGGGCACTCAGTGAACAAAAACCCAGGGAGATTTGACAGTGAGGGTTGTGTGTATGGCGCTGTTGTAGAGGTCCTGCACAGGAGTCCAGGATGCTGGATTAGGCGTTCCAGGAGAGACATTAAGACATTCCCTACTGAAAATCCAACACAATAATGACAAATCCTCCCACACAGAGAAGTCTGAGAAACTCCTACAGGTTCGACTCCAGCTAATTAGGATGCTCACTTTGGCAACTCAAAAGAGATAGGACAGACTTTAGGTTGACATACTTTTAATCAAGAAATAAATTGTTTCATCACTAATGCCTCTGGCTTTAAATTCTGAGTATTAGGTTTAAGAATTTCAAAGAATCAAGATCGTGATTCCTTACAGAGACTACGGGCGAGTAAACACGAGATCTACGAAAAATGGTGAAAATATCAAATGACTGCGCTTTTGAAAGCAGTAAGAAGAAAAAGACATTAAAATCCTGAAGTTTATGAAAATAAATCCTACTGGAAAATCTTAGTAGATATCATATGCCAATAAAAAGGAATTAAATAATAATATGTATCCCCCAATGATGAAAGGAAGGGGAAAACCTAAACGTTGATTTCACAGGCGGAAAAATACGCGAAGAAGGAAAACACGAAAGCACGAAGTTACGCGTGGAGTTAACCGGCGGCTTACGCATCGGCCTAAGCCAAAACCGCCAGCAATTTACACGCACTTAGGATAGGCAGATGGTAGTGGGTGTTTGTCACACGAATGCGATTAAGTAAATTAATTTTATTGAGATGATTGATATCGAATTGAGTGAGGTTACGTAAATATATGGAATTAGAATAAAGTTCCCTCTTTAGCACGTAGACATGAATAACTTCGTAATTTATCAAAAGCTATTTAAAGAGGACATCTTTAATGATTATTTTGCGTTTAAACAAGTTTAAGAAAAGAAACTGCTAGAAGTGATTTGTACAAAAAAAATAAGAGAAAATACTATTAGAACACATGCTTAAAATAAAAATAAAAATCACGTAGTAGTGACAGAAGACGGCAGAGTTTTCCGCCATTAAACAAGACGCTATCGGCAACGAACGCCGGCAATTTGGTCGCGTTCGTTCACAAGTAGTTTATGAAAGATTCGTGATATGATACTGGCAAACCCGCAATATATGTTTGCAGTAAGGAAACAAAACCAGTACGTTAACTGAATAGCTAGTATGAATTTACGCGGGAGTTTGAGAAATGACACGCAATATTCACTCTATAAAACACATGCTAATCTCAGGATCTTAACACTAATTTCTTTATCCCTAATTCACGACACTGAGCAGATCCTTAGATAAAAAACACACAATACACCGAAAAACACATGGCACATATTCTTACCCGGTTTTACTCTTATTTTACCCTAAATATCACTGGACTTACGAGATGTTCGCGCCACCGAACCACAAGCAAAAGTGTGTGGACTAGGCGACGCGCTTGTATGTTGCCAGAACGGGCTGCTTAAGAACTCGAAATGTCGATTGATTATTTGATCTCTCATGTATTAACACAAAAATTTGAATGATTACGAATTAGAAGTAGAAAATAATTAATAATAAATTAGAGTAATATTTTTACTGCTACTAAATTGATTTATTTAAGTATGAATAGCGAATTTCTAATTTTTACGCTTATGTAGCGGTATGCTACATACTGCTCGCAATCTAGCTCAATGTACAACAGCAGTACTTTTCGTGTCTTTGACTCCGATGAACTCTTTGCGCCTGTACTATTAGCGCAAGTAAGAAATATCATAACCATTTTCTGTTTTTTCATAGTGAATATTATATTCTTTCCGAGCTCACCACTTGGTACACTGTATGATACTTCGGTGTGAAAAATTGTCCCAAATCCCGAATGTCGACCTCATAGTTCTAGCCGCAAAGTAAATAAAATCTGCTCATTTTACTTCTAACATCAATCCCTCACGCTCGTATCACTAGCTCCTATTTTCTTATACTCATATTTTCAACACGAGTAAGCACCAACGAGAGGGTTTTCAGAAATGCGTCATGTAGCATATCGCTACAAAGCTTAAGAATTATAAAATATCCATTCGCACTCAAATAAATTAATTAGTAGCATTAAAAATCTTACTCTAATTTATTATTAATTAATTTCTATTTCTAATTCGTAATCATTGAAGTTTTTGTGTAAATGCATGAAATAATAAAATAACACTTGACATTTTTCGAGAGAGGAGCCCTCTGGTGGCAACACTGCGCAGTTGCGCGTCTCTTCTTTCAAAAAGCCACTCTTACTCTGGCGTCCTACTTAGCGATGTTACAGCAAATTCTCGACCTCAACGTCATCACACACACACCATTTACAACCTTCTCTCTGGGCCGCTTATGGGCTTTTTTCTACTTGGATTGCCTTTAGCCTGGTATATTCTTTAATTACGGGCCTAAATTCTCAACTGCCTAGAAGTACGGGCATCATTGAATTAGCTTTACATTCGCTGAATTCCGCGTGCCTGGATCTTAAGTACTATTCAAACCCAGAGTCATCATCGCCATCAGGCTCGGCACCTTGATCAAACTCACCTGCTCCAAAATTAAGCACGCTTTGCCCACACACCTAGCTACGCACCGATTGAGTGCTTGTTCAAAAAATTGCCCACAGTAAATTGATTATTCTGAACTCCATACACTTAAACATCTCATCCACCGGCCGGAGCGACGCCAGCGCTAACCGAAGCACCACCGGCACTCCGGACCTCACTGGGGATTTCCAGTCAAGCTCATCGAAGTCCTCCTGGAACCACTTCAAATAAAAACCACCTGAAATAAGCTGAGTCCAAATCCGTTTTTCATTATCCCTCTTGTAATTTCCCACAACACTATCGAGATATTGATCGAGTTTTTTGGCCGTCAAGAACTAACATTTCACCCCAACGGTCAGAAATCCCGACACTGGTGCATTGGCCGGGAAATCTTAAAAATAAAAACTCAACTCGAAGTGTTTGAGAGATTGTGAGAGGATAATGTTGGCGTATCATTGTAGTGATAAATTTTCCCATGTCGTAGTAGTTTGAGAGATTCCTGTGGATTTTGACCGTGCTAATTGTTCTCTGAGCAGCTCTAACAAAAATTTTTTTTTCAGCAATACCCTGTCCTTGTTTTTTTTGTTTCATGTGCCTCAGTAGGTAGGGAAAATATTTTTTTTCCCCATTTCCGTGCTTACGTGCATTCTGACTACCGTAAAATTCGCGTTTCCATTCTCCATTTTTCCCCCGTTTTCTTCAACGTTATTGATTGATTGAGTAGGTAGAAAAATAATTTTTCTCACCTGCTTTATTCTTGTGCCTACGCAAATTGCCGCATACCGCATAAAATTTTTTTTTCGTTTCCAATTTCATATTTCCTTCTTTCTGTTTCAACTTAACCTGAATGATCGAGTAGGTAAAGAATTAACGCAAACCCTTGCCACTTAATTCCAAGTCTTAGGCACTGATATCATTAATTGTGCATCCCAAAAGTGATCGCTAGCATGACTGAATCAGATAATGAAGATCGAGCCCCCACAAAACCCATTAGGCTCCCGCCCTTTATCCCGGAGGACGCTCATACCTGGTTTCAACAGTGTGAAGCCGTGTTTAGGTATCATAAAATAATAAATGAGATAGACAAATTCTATGCTCTTGTGAGCGCCGCGCCCACAAAACTATTGAATGACTCAAACCAAATATTAGAAAACCCTCCAACTCTCAATCCTTACGGAATCTTGAAAGGCAAAATTTTGGCAAGGCTTCAGATGTCCGATGCGGACAAATTCCGAAGTCTTGTAGACGCCTCAGCAATTCCATCTGTCTCTAGTTCTTTCTCTCCCACTTCGCTAGTTAAAGAGTTACGAAAACTCGCTACGGGTGTTGCCGTAGCTGAGGGATTTCTGAAGGAAGTTGTTGAGATCCAACTTCAGTATATATATTTATTATTATATATGAGTTGTCGCAGTCGCCCATTAAATTGCTTCCGTCCCGTTTTCTATGTTCATGTGTTAACTGCCTGTAGAGAGCGCTCGAGCTCCTTCTTCTTGTTCTCGCCGCCGTGCTCGACGGACGTACAGTACATGTAGTTCCTAGATTACCTACTGTGTTTCTATACCCCACACTCATACTTATAATCGTTGTCGAACTCCATTATTCCAAGATGGAAAGAGGCCTCTCTGGTCTAACAGGTTATGGGCCCAGTAACCTAACTTTTGATGGCAATGACGAAAGGTATGAGTTGTGGGAAGTGAAATTTCGGGCCTACCTAGACTTGAAATCGTTGGGTGCCGTCCTCGAGGGCGAAGAATCAAGTCTGGATGTTGAGAAGAATAAGAAAGTTTTCTCCGAGCTTGTGCAAAGGCTCGATGATAAAAGTCTCTCGTTGATTATCAGAGACGCCTATGGAGATGGAAGAAAATCCATGAAGATTCTGCGTGATCATTACCTCGGCAGCAGTAAACCGAGAATTATTTCTCTGTATTGCGAGTTGGCTGCGCTGAAGATGAAAAATGGCGAGACGGTAACCGACTACTTGCTGCGGGCAGAGACAACTGCATCCTACCTGAAGAAAGCCGGCGAGAGTATCAGCGATGGACTGATAATCGCCATGATTATCAGGGGATTGCCAGCTGTTTACAACGCGTTTTCTACCGTCATCACGCAAATTGACAGTAAAGAAATGGACTTCATGAAATTCAAATCGGCTCTCAGGAGTGAAGAAGAAACAAAGAAGACCCGACAAGGCTACAGTGAAAGTGAAGAAAGAATTATGAAAGTGAAAGATTCTAAAATTACTTGTTACTTATGTGGTAAGTCAGGTCACAAGAAATATGAGTGTAAAAGTCACAGTGCAAAGAAAAATCGGTGGTGTTCAATTTGTAAAAGTGCATCTCATGATACTAATTTTTGAAGAAAGAAAGATACCGCAAAAGCGATGGCTACTGATAGCAAAGATGTGAAAAGCTCTTTTTGTTTTAGAGTATCAACAGACTCAGAAAGTGCTTCTGTTGTAGACAGCGCAAAGTTACTGGTGGATTGTGGAGCTACTGCTCACATTATTTGTGATAAATCTAAGTTTGTATCTTTAGATGAAAGTTTTGACCCTAGGAATCATTTCATTGAATTAGCAGATGGTTCTAGGATGAACAATATTGTAGAGTGTAAAGGTGATGCGAGAATTACCCTGACTGACGCCAAAAATAGGAAACACAATGTTCTTTTAAAAAATGTTCTTTGTATTCCTAGTTTTAAGCAGAATATTTTCTCTGTCCAGGCTGCTATTGATCAGGGTGCATCATTTAATTTCAGTCAAAACGCCTCAAAGTTGTTTACTCCAGATGGGAATGCGTTTAATATTAAAAAATGTGGCAAGCTGTATTATTTAAATTCTGTAAGCTCTGTTGATTCTATTAATGCTGTTGGTGAACACACTCTGGAGGAGTGGCACAATATTCTTGGGCATTGTAATGTAAAAGATGTGTTGAGCCTAGAAGGTATTACTAAAGGAATGAAAATTACCAACAAGCATAATTTCGATTGTGAGATCTGTGTCCAGGGTAAAATGTGTCAATATAGGAGCAGAGACCCTGATGAAAAGTCAAGAAAACCTTTAGAGCTAGTCCATAGTGACCTAGCTGGACCTATAAGCCCTACTTCTTTTGAGAATTCCATGTATGTCATGTCTTTTGTGGATGACTTTTCAGGCCTCATTTTTGTGTATTTCCTCAAAAGTAAAAGTGACGCTGTTGGGGCATTTAAGAAATTCTTGGCTGATTCTGCTCCATTTGGCTCTGTTAAACGTTTAAGAACAGATAACGGCACTGAGTATTCCTCAAACTTGTTCAAAGCTGTTGTTACCGAGAATAAAATAAAACACGAATTTTCAGCTCCGTACTCTCCCCATCAGAATGGGACTGCTGAGAGATCTTGGAGATCATTGTTTGAGATGGCTAGGTGTTTGTTGCTACATGCAAATTTGCCAAAAGAATTGTGGAATCATGCTGTAAGAACAGCTGCTTACATTAGAAATAGGTGTTTCAACAAAAGGACAGGCAAAACTCCTTTTGAGATGTTCACGGGAAAGAAACCTGACCTTTCCAATATGCACATTTTTGGATCAAAATGTTTTGCCATGGTTCAAAACCCAGGAAAGCTTGACCCTAGGTCAGAGCAGGGTGTTTTTGTAGGATATGACCCGTGCAGCCCTGCTTACATGATTTATTTCCCTGAAACTTGTCAAATAAAAAGAGTCAGATGTGTCACATTCTGCGATAAAATTTCTAGAAATGTGGTGGGTGAGGATGAGTTCATTGCTGTAGATAACCCTGCTGAGCTGAAACAAAGTGAGAAGGCTGACAAGGCTGAGGCTGAGTTGAAACCTGGGACTGTTCCAGAAGTGATTCAAAATGAAACTCATTCAGATGCAGAGCCCACTAGAAGATTTCCTTTGAGAGAAAAGAAGCCCCCAGCTTATTTAAAAGACTATGTTGATCCAGATGAATTGGATATCACTAATAATTTTGTTGATTATTGCTACAGAGTGAGCAGTTTCCCTAAGTCTTACTCTGAGGCAATTTCATCCCCAGATTCTGTTGAGTGGAAACAGGCAATGACCAATGAGATGGCTGCACTAGCCGATAATGAGACGTACGAACTTGTTGAAAAGCCAAAAGAAAGATCTGTTATTGGGGGACGATGGGTTTATAGTGTTAAATCAGGTCCCAATGATCAGGAAACTTTCAAAGCTCGTTATGTAGCCAAGGGATATTCCCAAGTAGCTGATGTAGACTTCACAGAAACCTTTTCTCCAACAGCACGTCTAACTTCTGTTAGAATGCTGATGGATATTGCTGTGCAAAAGTCGTACATTGTGCACCAGATGGATGTGTGCACTGCTTATCTTCATGCAAAAATAGACTGTGATGTTTTTGTAGAACAGCCTGAGGGATTTGTTGAATTTGACAAAAATGGAGAGAAGTTAGTCTGCAAACTCAAAAAAATCTTTGTATGGCTTAAAGCAAAGTGGCCGTAACTGGAACAACCTTTTGCATCATTTTCTTGTTGAACAAAATTTTGTTCAATCTCTCAGTGATACTTGTGTCTATGTGAGGGAAAGCGACTCTGGAAAAGTGATTATCATTGTATGGGTTGATGATTTAATTTTGGCCTCTTCTAACGCTGTTGTATTGAGTGAAGTAAAGTGTTCGTTGTCAAATAAATTCAAAATGAAAGATCTTGGACAAATTTCATGTTTTCTAGGCATTGAATTTGATGTGAAGCATGACTCAATTGAGATGAAGCAGTCAAAGTATGTTGAGAAAATTTTGTCAAAATTTAGGATGTCTGATTGTAAGCCTAAGTCTATTCCATGTGATCCCAGTGCCAACAAGCTTGATGTAAGCTCTGATTCTAGAAATTTGTGCGATCCAAAACTGTTCCGTGAGATAGTTGGCAGCCTGATCTACTTGATGACTTGTACTAGGCCTGATATTTGCTATGTTGTTACATTACTGTCGCAACATTTAACTTGTCCAACAAATGCTCATCTGAATTTGTGTAAATTTGTGTTGAAGTATCTTAAAGTTACTATTTCATACGGTTTGAAATTTGTGAAATCCGAGAACCCCGTGCAAATTACTGGTTTCTCTGACTCTGACTGGGGTGGATCCTCTGACCGGAAGAGCATATCAGGATATGTGTTCAAGTTATCTAGCAACAGTTCACTGATATCTTGGAAGTCCAAGAAACAAAATATTGTTGCTCTCTCAAGCTGCGAAGCAGAGTACATTGCCCTGACTTATGCTGTGCAGGAGGGAATTTTTCTCAAACAGCTACTATGTGATATGGATGGATATGATGAACCTGTTGAGATCTTTGTTGATAATAGAGGTGCTATTGACCTAGCCAAAAACCCTGTTCATCACCAACGCTCGAAACATATAGACATAAAATTTCATTTCATTCGAGCAATTATTCAAGACAATAAAGCGGTTTTGCGCTTTGTTCCTTTAGAGGAAAACATGGCTGACATGTTCACAAAGCCTGTTACTAGACAGTCGTTGCTCAAGTTCAAAGTGTGTGTTTAATTCTAAGTTACTGTGTCTGACATGTTTCCAGTTTAGCTTTGTGTAGACCAATTGCAAGAAAAGGTAGAACTTTCGTGAGTACAATACTCTTAACGCTATTGCGGACTATGCATTATTGTGCGTTATATTTTTTGTATCGTGCTCAGTGTAATCTGTTGATCTACACTGATGATTTCTTTTTATGTTGTTTTTCTGCTGTTCAATGTTCAATGAAAGATCTGAACGTTTGAAATGTTAGCTCTAATTGATTACTATGTGAATTGATGCATAGTGGGATGGAATACTTCAGTTGGAGGGGGTGTGTTGAGATCCAACTTCAGTATATATATTTATTATTATATATGAGTTGTCGCAGTCGCCCATTAAATTGCTTCCGTTCCGTTTTCTATGTTCATGTGTTAACTGCCTGTAGAGAGCGCTCGAGCTCCTTCTTCTTGTTCTCGCCGCCGTGCTCGACGGACGTACAGTACATGTAGTTCCTAGATTACCTACTGTGTTTCTATACCCCACACTCATACTTATAATCGTTGTCGAACTCCATTATTCCAAGATGGAAAGAGGCCTCTCTGGTCTAACAGAAGTTTTCATGACTAAGCTTCCTCCGAACGTGCGTCCATTTCTATCGCTAGCAGGCCCCGAGCAAACGCTAGAAAAACTAGCGGAGTCCGCAGAAACGGTAATGAGAAATATTAATTTGTCACGAGAACCGCAAGTTGCTTCCTTGAATGTAGCCGCTCCAAATTTTAGCCCGTCAAATACGGCACAAAACCAATCATCAGTCACAATAGATAAGATGCAGCAGGACATCGCTGAAATAAAGCAAGCTCTCCAAAATTTTCAAATAGGTCAAAGTGTAGCTCACATTCAGCAAGGCCCAGGGAGATTCCAAAGCCACCAAAATGCCTACGACTATCCCTATGACTATCACTCAAACTATCCTTCTCCTCCTCCTCAACGCTTTGATAGAGGTAGATCTTATGATAGGTCAAATCAAGACCGCCGCTTCAGGTCGCGCTCTCGTGATGCTGGTAGCAATTTATGCTGGTACTACATGAAATTTGGTGACCAAGCTCGCAAATGTGCCTCTAGATACTGTCCTCGTTATACCGAAATGACTTCGGGAAACGCCAACAGCGACGCATAGTAGCGAGTACTGCGTTGCCTCATTCCCAGACTACTCGCCTCCTTACTATTCTCGATCCCGTCACCAAGTATCGATTTTTAATAGATACTGGGTCCAGTGTATCAATTATCCCAGCCACGGTGAAAGACAAAAACAATCCATTGTTGGCGACATTACGCGCCGCAAACGGCACGCCAATTCCTTGTTACGGTGAAAGAATTTTAGAGTGCGGTCTGGGATTGAGGAGAAAACTTACATTTACCTTCTTGATAGCTGAGGTACAAGAGCCCATAATAGGTGCTGATTTTCTAGCCAAGTTTGGCATAATTGTAGATATTAAGAACAGGAGAATTAGGGACGAGGAGACACAGATCTCAATTCCCGCTTGTAGCATGACTAGAGCCAATGTCTTGCATTCCTTCTCAATCGCTTTCAAACAAGAGTGCATGTTTGAGCAAGTGCTCGCAGATTACCCTGCACTAACAAATTCTAACTTAGTCTCTACAAAAATGCAAACCAGCACAAAGCACTTCATAGAAACTACGGGACCGCCCGTCTATTCCCGAGCAAGGCGATTACCGCCTGATCGATTGGCTTTAGCCAAGAAAGAGTTTGCTAGGATGCTCGAAAATGGCATTATCCGCAGCTCCAAAAGCCCTTGGGCTAGCCCTCTTTTGCTAGTACCCAAGGCTAACGGAGAATTCAGACCGTGCGGGGATTTCCGCAGGTTGAACGCCGTTACTCTACCTGATCGCTATCCTATCCCTTACTTGCATGATTTCAGTGCAAATTTAGAGGGAGCACAGATTTTCTCAAAAATTGACCTCCAGCACGCCTTTCATCAAATTCCACTTGATGAGAGTGCTATACCTAAGACCGCGGTAATCACTCCGTTTGGTCTCTTTGAGTTCCTCAAGATGCCATATGGCTTGAGGAACGCTCCTCAAACGTTCCAAAGGCACATGGCTGAAATTTTCTCTGATCTCACTTTCGCTTATGTCTATCTAGACGACATCCTAGTGGCATCCACAACCCCAGAGTTGCACAAGGACCATCTTAGGGTCGTTTTTCAAAGACTGTCCGACAATGGACTCCTTGTAAATCCTGCAAAATGTGAGCTCGGAAAGTCATCACTGATTTACTTAGGTCATGAAATCTCTAGCCTAGGTCTAAAACCTTTGCCTTCCAAAGTAGAAGTCATCAAAAACTTTCCTCTTCCACAGACCCAGAAGGAACTCAGAAGGTTCCTAGGTTCTGTTAACTTCTACCATCGTTTCATTCGCAAATGTGCTCAAACTTTAGCGCCCTTGTCTGACCTCCTCGAACCGAAACGTAAAGGCAAATCTATTGAGGTAAAATGGACAGAAGAAGCGCGCAAAGCTTTTGAGACAATCAAGCACAAGTTAGCTTCCGCGACTGAATTATCCTACCCTATTGCTAATGCTGATTTTAGTCTCGTTGTGGACGCATCCAGTACCGCCGTAGGTGCTGTGTTGCAACAACAAGTAGGTACTAATATCTCTCCTCTTGCTTTCTTCTCCAAAAAGCTGTCGCCCACTGAGCGTGCTTATAGCGCGTTCGGTAGGGAACTTCTTGCTATCTACTTGTCTGTAAGACACTTTCGCTATGCTCTAGAGGCGAGGGAGTTTGTGATCTACACAGATCACAAACCTCTGACCTCAGCGATCAAAATGCCTTCTGAAAGACATTCCCCAAGGGAAGCTCGACACTTGTCGTTTATAAGTCAGTTTACCACTGACATCCGCTTCATCAAAGGTCTCGACAATACTGTCGCTGACTGCTTATCGAGAATCAACACTGTCCAAACCAGTGGTGAAATCACCTTCGGCAACATTGAAAGAGCGCAGAAGGAGGATCCTGAACTTCAGGACCTTCTCAAACCTTCTAACACTTCCTCTCCGAAACTAACCTTGGTTGACGGCGTGTACCATGATGCCGAGCGACTTTCTCGTTTGTATCTTCCTGCGACGCTCCGCAGAGTAGCTGTCCTCCACTACCATTCCCTCTCTCATCCAGGTATTAACCGTACAGTGCGTTTGATTTCTGATCGTTTCGTCTGGCCAGCGATGCGTAAGGAGGTCAAGCAAATTGTGCAAAATTGCCATGCGTGTCAGAGTAGTAAAGTGGTGAAACATAATCGTGCAGCGCTGCAGAGTTGTGCATTCACAGGTCACAAGTTCGACTCTGTACACCTAGATTTGGTGGGTCCTTTGCCTTTATCGCGCGGTCATTCTTATTTGTTGACCATCATAGATAGGTTCACGCGTTGGGTTGAGGCTGTCCCTCTTCCTGATACCCAAACTGAGACTGTAGCGCGCGCGTTTTTGTCAAACTGGATCTCTAGATTTGGTGTTCCCGTAAGTGTCACACATGACCGGGGATCACAATTCACCTCCAAATTCTGGAGTGAGCTTAGCACCGCCTTAGGGTGTGCAAATACATCCACTACAGCGTATCATCCGCAGTCAAATGGACTTATTGAGAGAGTCCACAGAGACCTCAAGGTTGCATTGCGCTGCCTTAATTGCAGTCACGATTGGATTGATAGACTTCCAGTAGTACTACTTAGCATCCGAAATTTACACAGACAGGATCAGCAATGCACAGCGGCTGAAATGTTGTACGGGAAAACGCTTCGTCTCCCCGGCGACATTGTTGACCCAAAACCTTTGCCTGAATTTTCATCCGCTGACCGTTCCGCTTATGTAACCTGCCTAAAAGATTGCATGCGCCAGATCAAGTATGTGGCTCCACGAATGCCTCAGACTCAGGACAAACTGGATTCTGCCCTGCAAGACTGCACACATGTGTATGTCCGCAACGATGCTATAAAACCTACACTCACGCGCCCTTATGATGGCCCATTCAAAGTACTTAAACGCAAGCAAAAATATTTCATCCTCGAAAGATTCGGTTCACACGACCCTGTGAGCATTGATCGATTAAAAGTCGCGTACACTTCCGATCATAGTGTAACTTATAACTCATCATCCTCTCCGCAGATTTCCTTTCCCACTGAGACTCGATCATATCTACCATCTCAGCTTCCTCAGTTGGCTGCCTTGTTGCCTAGTCAACTTGAGTGTAACCCTTTCTACGTGTCTGTACATTCAAACCCTATCCCTAAGCCTATCGTAGACTCTAATTCTAGCCCTCTTACTGACACAGCGACAAGTCTGGAGAGACCAGACGAGCCCGCTGCAGTAACTCCTATTCCTAGAACTCTTGCCGATCTAAACTTGCAGACCCGTTTGGTGAAACTTCCCCGCACAGTAACATTTGCCAATTGCCGAACTCGGCAGGGTCGTGTAGTTCGCCCTCCTTCCCGCTACAGATGATTGCAGCGGGTGGACCTTTCGGTCTGCGCCTTGGGGGGTAATGTAGCATATCGCTACAAAGCTTAAGAATTATAAAATATCCATTCGCACTCAAATAAATTAATTAGTAGCATTAAAAATCTTACTCTAATTTATTATTAATTATTTTCTATTTCTAATTCGTAATCATTGAAGTTTTTGTGTAAATGCATGAAATAATAAAATAACACTTGACATTTTTCGAGAGAGGAGCCCTCTGGTGGCAACACTGCGCAGTTGCGCGTCTCTTCTTTCAAAAAGCCACTCTTACTCTGGCGTCCTACTTAGCGGTGTTACAGCAAATTCTCGACCTCAACGTCATCACACACACACCATTTACAACCTTCTCTCTGGGCCGCTTATGGGCTCTTTTCTACTTGGATTGCCTTTAGCCTGGTATATTCTTTAATTACGGGCCTAAATTCTCAACTGCCTAAAAGTACGGGCATCATTGAATTAGCTTTACATTCGCTGAATTCCGCGTGCCTGGATCTTAAGTACTATTCAAACCCAGAGTCATCATCGCCATCAGGCTCGGCACCTTGATCAAACTCACCTGCTCCAAAATTAAGCACGCTTTGCCCACACACCTAGCTACGCACCGATTGAGTGCTTGTTCAAAAAATTGCCCACAGTAAATTGATTATTCTGAACTCCATACACTTAAACATCTCATCCACCGGCCGGAGCGACGCCAGCGCTAACCGAAGCACCACCGGCACTCCGGACCTCACTGGGGATTTCCAGTCAAGCTCATCGAAGTCCTCCTGGAACCACTTCAAATAAAAACCACCTGAAATAAGCTGAGTCCAAATCCGTTTTTCATTATCCCTCTTGTAATTTCCCACAACACTATCGAGATATTGATCGAGTTTTTTGGCCGTCAAGAACTAACATTTCACCCCAACGGTCAGAAATCCCGACAGTCACATGAATTATGTCTTCTTAGTCACTTGTATTTAAATGTATTACCAAAATCTGACTACCGCAAGGAAGAGCAACGCATTTTTTTCGCGCATTTCTTAGAATCATGTTTTGACAATTAACATGGGTAACACGATAACTATGTATGAATAGCAATTAAGGATCTAAATCATTTGTTTCAACACTTAACATGGGTCTCATTTTTGTTGTGCTTTTCTCTCAATCACTTTTTGTTTCGGCATCTTACATGGGTATTACGATACCGATGTGTAATTATCAACTAAGATGTTAATGTTAAGACATTTTAAAAACCAGTGTTACACATTTCATGTTTCAAATCTATTGGAAATAAACTGTTTTTCTTTTCTTCCTTTCTCAGGTTCAAAAAACTCTTTCTGGATATAAATGAACTGCGAGAAGTTTCTTTTACGTCATTTCAATGTTTCTATCCTGCCGCAACAACTTGGAGTGTGAGAATATTTGTCTTTGAATAAAAATTGGACGGTTATATCATTTATATGATAATCAAGATTTTACCAGCCAAATATATGACTTTGAATTAAACATCATGCGTTATAAATAGAAATGTAATAACTTTTATTCATGACTTATTCATCTGACATTGCAGCAGGAGTCTCTAAAAGCTAATTGAGAATAATTTTATTTCTGTGCTTACGTTTGTGAACAAAATACTCTAATTTTTTAGTAGCAAGTTCACAAAAAGAACAATTATGCCAACTATGCTATATATCCTGCGGGTAACTGCATCCAATATAGATGAAATCCAATAAAATGTAATAGCTATTTAGTAATAAGTACAACTACCTATTTGAAAATTTTGGTTAGTTGTTTAATGTTTATTTATACAACTCAAAAGAAAAAGTTTCCAAGATGTTTTACATAAAAAGAATAGTAATTTGCAATAAAAAATTAATAATTTTACTTGACAAACATATTTCAATCAAAGCCACTTGATACAATTCCACGAGCAAATATGTGGCTAGGCTATTTCATTTTTCCCGAGATCGTTTAATGCATATTTAATACGTAAGAATAAAAGATGTCAAATGACGACCTCATGGTCATAAATGCACAATTTTTGAATCCTTTTTTATTTTGATGTTAATCCCTCATTTCGCAAGTTTATAAGCTTGTATTTCAATATGAGTACGCACTAATAGAAGTGTTTTCGAAAATGCATTGTCACTGGTATTACTTTTTTTAATTTATATGCAAACGATTTATGATTAGATTATTAGTTAGTTTAAGCCTCCCTATCCTCAAAAAATGAGATCCAAAGAGAGGAAGGAGGAAGGCACCATTTAGTATGGAGTTAAGGGAACGCGGAATCTATGCATTAGGTGCACAAAAACAGTAACCTAAGAAAGAAGTTCTAGAAACAAGAAGAAGTTGAAGAAGAAAGTAGTAGGTGCTGAAAAACAGGACAGCAGTGAACCGAAAAAAAGATGGTCCGTAACAAAACAAAAACCTGTGCGATTTCAACAAAAAGAAAGCCTACCTAACCTTCAGCTCGGGCCCTTACATTGTCCCCCTGGGAGCGCTAATTCCCATAGATACAATAGTTGTATCTCCCTGATATATACGTTTTATGAAACCTCGATTACCGCATCAATGCGAAAACCGTTTTTTTATTGTTTTCTCTCAATAATTTTTGATTCGATAAACAATAAAATGACTCAAATGAACCTTCCATCACAAAACAACTTGATAACTTTCAGATCAAACTGAATAAGCAGAAAAGGTGAACTATTCTTACTGTCGTTCGCAGAAATTTGAATTTTTTTTCTATTTTGTGTCCTTCAATCCGAAAAACACCCTGCTTTACAGGAATATTTCCCATAAACCGAGGCAAATTTCTGACCATGGGAGAAATCAATTTGAAAAATCTTAATACTTTATATACATATGTAACATTACTTTAAAATTTTAGAGAATTTTTCCATTTCATAATTTTTTTTTACCCTGAGGCAAATTTTACGACTCGTTACTACTTTTTTTACTACCTACCAAACTTTACTACTTTTTACTACTTTACTACCTAGTAGACACCATGTAATTCATCACTGAGTGTTATGTTTCGTTTCACAGGTCCCCCTAGCGTAACGATGACATTATCCGTGATATGTCCACGGGTCATGTGAGTTCTTATTAGTGTCCTACGCCGAACATTGCCTGGGTGAGTTATGTTCTTGCGTACATATCATTTACGGCCAAAGAGAAAAGGATACAGCTCAGCACACAACCCTGTGGTAGGCCCTTCTGCTGGGTTGGCCACGGCGATAAAGTGGCTCACACCTTCACACGAAAACTTCTCTCCTGGAGGAATTGCTGGAAAAAGAAGGCCAAATTGCCCCGAAGGCCACATCCATAAACATGTTTGAGGATCAGATGTCTCCACACGGTATCATATGTTTGTGCAGGTCGAAAAAGACACATAAGTTCTGCTTGCTGGCCGCAATATTTTGGACTTGATGGCTCTGCAGCCTCGCGACAGCATCCGTGGTCCCCCGAAGCTGCCTGAAGCCGAATTTGGCAGGATTCAAGATTCCCTCTGCTACCTGCCATCGTACAAGGCGAACTTTTACGATCCTCTCCAGTAGCTTGCGCACACACAACTCGTTAGGGCGATCGGTCGGTAGCTGTCTGTACGGGTGGCCGGTTTCTGGTGTTTGGCAAATGAAAGGATTGTTGCAGTGTGCCAATTTTTTGGAAATACACGGGTTGTCCAGACCTTATTGAAAATATGGAGCTGGCGTAAGACTGTTGAATGCATCCTCTTTAGCATTTGAAAACGAATCCCGTCAGGGCCCGGTGTAGTATTCTTGCAAGTCCCTAGGGAGCGGTAGATTTCAAGGAAGGTGAAAGGCTCGTTGTACGAGAAGACTGCTTCTGTTGCGAAATTCAGCTTATGTTGTTCTCTTAGGCATTTTTTTACTCGGAAAGCAGGTGGGTACTGAGCTTCGCTGCTATTATGCGCGTAACTAATAGGGTGTCTAGGGAGCAGACTGAAGAATGGGAAGGTGTAGAAAGTAACTGGTCGGTTCTAAAATAGTCTGTTCTAGGGTGTCTAAGTGCTCTTGGCACGAATGCTGAATAGAAAGCTCAGTGAATCGGTCAAAACGGTGAAGTCATATTGCGTGGATTGCTCTTGAATGATATTCAGAACCAGATGTATGGCTTGAAGCTCTGCACTGAAGACGGAGGTGACGGGCGGGAGCGCTACCTTGCGAATCACATCTCCGCATACTGAAGCGGTGCCAACTCCATGGTCGCTCTTAGAGTAATTGTTGTTTGAGTAATTTTCGTGGGCCATTCTGTCAAAATTCTTGCTGGTATGCGCCCGCAATGATAGCACTTTATCGCATCGGATTTACAGGCGTTAATTCAATGGCCAACTGAACTGCAGCTTGAGCAAATTTGTTCTCCTTGGCAGTATTTCATTCCATAACCGTATTTTTGGCATTTTTTACACAACATAGGTTTCTAAAGTTCACCCAAGTGGGGAACTTAATTTGATTATGTGAATTTGTAGCTTGAAGAGCAAGCAATTTAAATGTTGAGAATTGGATTGATTGGTATTCTTTAATAAGGCAGGGTCACCAGCGCGAGGGGACGCGCATTGAATTTATTTGATTTGCAATCTCAGAAGGAGTTAAGGACGGTGTTCGGACGCAATATTTCAAGCGTCTATCAATCAAACAACCAAAAACCACGATACAGCCATCATTGGGGAGAATGAGGAAACAAATAGCTCGCCTTTTTGGGTCTTTTTAATAGGTGAGGTTGAACACCGAAGTGCGAGGCTTGAGGCTTGGTTCGTGAGACGTTCTTGGGGAGAGTCCAAGGTGGTTGAAGAACTTCAGACGATGCGTTCAGCTCAGGCTTGTGGAAGCGTGTGCTGGAGTGTGAAGTTGAGGATGATGTAAGGTGGGAGGTTCCGACATTAAGTGGGTCGGCGATTGAGTGATGAGTATGGGAATAGCTACCGGTTATTAAAACTCGGTAGGAAAAGGGGCTCTCGACCCAATAGTCTCAACTGGAGGTTTTAGTGGCTTAGCTGCAGGGATGCAGGCCTCCCAGTTTAGTGAAGTTTGAAGAGGAGGAGCAACTTGTAGGGGACACTTGGAGGCAAAAATTGGAGAATGAACTCGGAGGAGGTAAGCTCCTTAAATTAAGAGGTTAGGGTTTGGTTCCATACGTGTTTGTGAGTGCATGAATGTGTGGTCCAGTAGATCCTGTCAGGGGACATCGTGCTGGATTATTTTGTACGATAACGAGTCTATTCATACACATGTGCAAGACTGCTGCGTCTGCTGCATTAACAAGAAGAACAATGGCAGAAGTCTAGTGCTAAGGTCAGTGCGCAGCTCAAGCGCCCGAGTTGCAGCCTGAATCATCTTAAACACCCAGAACCGGTGTTCGAGACCAACTGGTCATAAGCTCTATCCTGATATCACAAGCAGCAGCGCTACTGAGTGTATAATCTAAATGAGCTAACAGCTAGAATTAAAAATAGCTACTGAGGTAAATAATGTATCAAAAGTAAATATGAGAAAAGGTGAAGCCTCTATTCTCTATAATTCAGATGAGCAAGAATTGCTTCTAGGCGCAGCAGAATTACATATAAAAAGGAGCAGCATATAAAAAGACACAGCAGTAAAACAAACTAAAGCTGGAAAACAAAGTTACAGTGACTTAGCAAAGGCTAACAACGCTCAATTAAGTTCAGGGAAACAATATTTAGCTTACACATTAATGATCCCTGCAGACAGTAAAGTGTCTTAAAACACTTTGCTCAGCACTGATAAAATATCTAAGGAGCTAATGCCAACATTGTAATAATATTGAGAGCCAACAAGGATTCATCGGAGAAGCAAATACAAAAGGGAAAACAATGACAAAGATGAGGCAGTGAGCTTGAAGCTTGTGCCTAACTAACACTGGCACAGAGAAAACATAGTGAATGTTCCTAAGACAAAATAACGAGCGCTCCCTACACAGACAAGTTAAGACACAATAAAACACTTAACATTAAACAGTTGTTACTTGCATATGCCCGCTCTGGGGCCCAAGCACTACTCAGGAGGATCTATACGAGAATGACGACTCTGCCTGGGAAGCCGGCCTTATATACGCTGTGAGCGGACGAGCGTTTCCGGAATTTCCCGGAAACGAACTTGCGGTATGGTTCTACGTGAAAAACGCCGTTCTTTCTTGTCGAAGTATTTCTTTGGTCAAATTTTAATAGATTTAAGGGTAATGTTGAATGACAATAGTAATCTAAAATTTTAAGAATGATTACGTTAACTTTATTTAATTTTTAGAAGATGGTTTTAATAATTTATGAAATTTAGACTGAAGTGCGGCTGAGGGTTCACTACAGGTTTTGATTTTTTCTCATATGCTTTTTGTTTTGCTTTCTCCCCAGGAATGTCGATGTATTCTGTGAGTATGGGCTGCCTGAATGATACTAGAATAAGCTTAGCTAATAGATTTCGAGGTTTCATGCTAGTTGCGAGAACTGCGTCTTTCACGCCGCACTTCTCCAAAAAACCTTTTATGAATTTTTCAAAGTTGATTTAATCGTATTCATAGGTATATAAGAGACCCTTTTGAACAGCTAAGTTGAGATTTTCTTCTACGGGGACGGGTTATTGGTTCAATTAAAGCAGATGCTTCATCTTCAGGCTCCGTGATGCGTCACATACTTCTTCTGTTGAATACCGTTTTGTCGCGGGACCTAATTGCTTTAGGTTTACTGCCAAGGTGCTCAGAGATGCACTTATCGAGGAGCCACGGTGACATCTTCCGTTCGTGGTCTTCGTTCATCGTGCAATCGAAGTGGGTGATGAACTTGTTGGACGGCTGCACCTGCTCAGTGACACTCGTATTTTCTTTAATTCGCTTCGTTTTTCTCACTTTTACTTTCTCATTTTCTATAATCTACAGCAAACATCTCTCCTTCCCTTTCCACGCACACAGGATTCTTCCAGCTGAGTGAAGACCCCTGAAGTGAGGACACCTCAGCTGATCCGGTGTGCAGTTAAGAGAGGTGGGATCCACCTCGGCACAGTGTGTTCCTGCACACAGCTGAGGTTTTGCGACAACACTTGGCGGTATGCCCATATGCTCGAAAGTTTCTGCCCATTCGTCATTGGTATTTTTGAATGGGTATACTTTGGTGTCTTGTCTCTGTCCTGGGATGTAGATGCTGTATTGGACGGTCGGTTTTCAGGTCATTAGAAAAGCTTGGGATTCCGGATAACTTAGTTTGATGAATGTTACTTTGATAACCTCCTCGACATCGTTTTGTTCCTGAAAGCCATTCTTGAACTCTGTATCAGTAATGTTGAAGTCATTAATGTAGATGAAGAATCCTGATTGATTAAATCGGCTTTACCCAGTTGTCTTGCACGGTGTACCCTCCACACATGTTAGGTCGGCAATTTTCTCCGCCTTCTGAGCTTCTCGAACTTCCAACATCATTTCAAGGCTAATGCTGAATATCCTCTTAGGGTTTGACCCAGTAACTATTTCAGTTCTACTATGATATCAAAAAGATCCACCGTCTTCTTCCCAGCTCCCAAGGTGACAGAGTAGTACATAGGAAAGTACTTATCCTCGGTCCGTATTATTAAAGGGACATATTATTTTTGTATTTTCACGTAACGTTTCTGTTATCTGGGCCTGGTACTACCGAGTTCACTGAGTGAGCCAACAAGACCGCTTCTTTGATTTCTGCCAACTGCCTCTTTACCTTAGCTATCTTACTGGCACTCAGGTTAGCAGGCATCATTTCTAATGTTTTTCACCAATTTCATGGAGTATTGAATCTATTGCCATCTTATATTTCTCTTTGTACGTATTGTCTTGTTCACTCGCTCCAACTCGCTGAGAGAACCTTCTCTGGTTCCCTCGTGGCATGGCCGTCGTGTATCTTCCATTAATCCTTGATGAGGTACGGTGGACACCTTCACTCGTTTCTCAAGTTTCTTAAATAAGAGGTAAGTTCCCTTGAAACTTCAAGGGGGCCGAGTTTAGTCACACTTTCTACAATGAAGCTAGACACCAAGCGATGGACCATGGACCTTTGCGTAACACCGTTTCTGTTACATGAGTGCCGCTGGGTCCAGCAGCAGATATGGCCCATTGTGAATGAACTAGCACGAAGGCTTAATGCAGCAGGTCTAATCACATTATATTTTGGAGATTTCGTTCGGACGCCTCTGGATGCGGTGCACGGGTCGGACGGCGTGCACCTCGGACCTTGGCAGTTGGAAGCATGGGCCTCGCTGCTCCAAAGGGCAATGGTGATCACGGCTGGACAGGGGCCGCGGCTCGACGTTCGACCACGGTCCATCCCGGCTAAGAGTCGCCTGCGGAACCGACGGTTGTTCCAGTGATGCACTCAGCGTATCCACCGCATCGCGGTCCGCCGGCATCTTTAGACTGGGAGGAGTATGAAATGCTCGAGAATAACAAATGTTGGCCTCTTGAATGTACGTGATAAACATTGATGAATGGCCGGCAGGGAAAGCAATGCTCGGCTATTACTGATGTTATTCTTACTAAATTGGGAAGAGGAAGTAGGGTAGTGAATTTATTAACTACGTGTTTTGTACCTTGGAGTAGCTCAGTACGGTACATAGCGCGTCGAACTATGATCACCCGGCTTACGCCACTTAGAAGGAGGCGTATTTAGCGGCTGAACGACTACGACCGTTAGTTGAGTTGGGACTGTCACTCTCATACCGTGTACTTGAATAAAAGCAGGCTTATAAAGGTGTCCTCCTACCCGATGTTTGTAAGTGCCCACACCGCGTCCGGGGAATCCTGTGCCCTTTTTAGTTGTCACAGTTTAAGGTGCTTTTGCGGGGCGTTGTAGTCGGCGGGGGATTTACGATCTCGTATAAAGAAAAGGCTCCCGTAAGACACGCCCTGAGCTTGTATGTGTTCCATCTGTAATACTTACCGCGTTTTAAAATACACTTGTTATTACTTGTCCGTGCCGCAACTTATCCTAGTGTCTGTGCCTACCTATTTACCCTGAATAGCTAACCCTTGCCTGGCCAGCATCTTGACAGTCTCGGCTACCTAGTGGTGGGATGACTAGCAGGCTAGATTAGATTATTAGTTAGTGTAAGCCTCTCTATCCTCAACAAATGACATCCAAAGAGAGAAAGGAAGAAGGCACCATTTAGTATGGAGTTAAGGGAACGCGGAATCTCTGCAGAATGGAGATAGAAACAGTAAGATGAGAAAGAAGTTCATGAAACAAGATCAAAGTTGAAGAAGAAAGTAGTAGGCGCTGGAAAACAGCACAGCAGTGAACCGAAAAAAGATGATCCGTAACAAATCAGAAACCTATGTTATTTTAACAAAAAGAAAGCCTACCTAACCTTTAGCTCGGGCCCTCACATTTTCCCCTGGGAGCGCTAATTCCCATAGATACAATAGTTGTATCCCCTGAGGGGGAACTAGCGGGCTAGTTTCACTACAACTTTACCACTCAGAATGACCGTCGTGTGTTTAGATATTTTTAGGTTTCGTGTCCCGCTCTTGAGAATAGATAGGAAGAAATTAGCACTGGTGGCCTTGGTTTTGAGTCACTGGTAAATTAATACACTCATTTGCCCTGTACAAGTACATTGTAACTAGTCACTTTCAAAAAATTAGTGATCCAGGGTCTCATAAACTCGAGTCCGTATCGTGGATACTGAGTTCGGCGGGGTATTGCATATCACAATAGACATACACAAGCTATCAGTTGCTTTCAGTAATGCTGATTTTCTGTATCTGGGATTTGACGCTAATGGCCATTAACACTTCTATTGCGGTTCAAAAACACTATATTCTGAATGTTTATTTACTGTCACAAGAAGAATAAGTTACCTTTGAAATAGGCTTAAGCTTGGTAACTCCACTCAAACGGAAATTTGTTCAAGAAAGGTATTGAATCCCGTCATTTTTGACGAGCAGTGTACACTACATAGTTTAACAATAACACACAAAAATGAAAACAAAAAAAACAATAAAACACAAAACTGAAAATAAAAAACAGTAACACACAAAACTAAAAATTAAGAGACCTAATTATTTTTATTAGGGCAATGACCGTTAATATACGGTTAATAATACTATAATAGTTAAGGAAGTTTCGCTAATACTGGGAGAAAACGTTTTTCTAGTACCAATTCGCATGTATCTGATCTTGCAGGTATAGCATCAACATCATTTTCAAACTAATTGATGCGTTAAAAATGGGTCTGCAAACTGATGAAATGATTTTATAAAATAAATTATGTACTGCGCAATCAGATTTATTATAAGGAAATCCATACAGCTTTTCCATAGAATTTATTTTCCATTGGTTTTCTCGGCCATGCACAACATTATAAAGAGTTCCTTGCTGCCAGAAGTGGAAACATTTTCCCTTATTTCTGAAAAATCTCCTATTGGCAACTCATTAGTCTCTTCCTCCCTCCCCACACACACCGGTAATTTTAAGGCTGATGTTCATTTTTTTTTTCGGTAATAATCTGAAGAATTTCATCCCTTCGTCCTTGCCACTCGATGTTCTCCAGCGTTATGCCGAAGAATTTCCTCGTTTCTTTCATGTTCTTAGCTCTCTCTAGCTACTCGGTGTTGCTCTGCATTAGTCCGTAGAATTTCAAAACGCCGGTCAAGGGTCAATTTAGCTCAAGCTTCTTGCTGGCGAGCAGCATTGCTTCGTCTTGCCATTTCGCGTTGTTCATCCGATTGTCTTCGGCGTTTTTCTTGCTGTGAAGTCTTGCTACTTCTCCCTAGCGGTTAGACACATATCTATCCATGGTGGCCTCTTTAGCCGGAATTTTATTCGGAAATGTGGTCGTTTATCTCTTCGAAGCTTTTCAAGAAAATCCCAATTTCCAAAACAATAACTCTTGTTCCAAAATCTTGGGCCTTATACTAAGTGGTAGCCAGGTTACTGGTCAAACGAATTTAAAACATTTCTTTTCGCATTATCAATTAAAAATATCAAAGCAACATAATGAATTTCAACAGGGAAAGCTCCAAAGAAAATTTGTATTTGTAAAAATAAGCCGATTGCGTATTCTGGATACCATAATGCAAGTGAAAGTGAATTGAATCGCCACAGAAAAATAATGCAATAGAATAATTTCTTGTACTCGTATTACTTTAGCTGTATCATTGTTACTATCAAAGCTATCGATTAGAAGATGGGGTCACACGGACGGACGGACGGACGCGGCTCTTATTATATAATAAGAAAGTTTTGGCCTCTCTTAACCACGACAAGATGTTCCAAGAGAGAAAGGAGGAAGGCACCATTTAGTAGGGAGTTGAGGGAAAGCGGAATCTATGCACAAGGTGCTCAAAAACAGTGAGCTAAGAAAGAAAAAGTTGAAACAAGAAAAAGTTGAAGAAAGTAGTAGGTGCTGAAAAACAGGACAGCAGTGAACCGAAAAAAGATGGTCCGTAACAAAACAAAACCTATTCTATTTCAACAAAAAGAAAGCCTACCTAACCTTTAGCCTCGGATCCTCACATTGTCCCCCTGGGAGCGCAAATTCCTATAGATACAATAATTGTATCCCCCTGAAGGGTAAAGAGCCCTGATGTTCGTGGGAGATCTCCAAGTTGGTCCCCCACTGACAACAATTCAATACATAACCTTACGAACATCATGAAATATATTTACAAAACTATGTTTTTAGTTGCATCCCAGGGGGTATACTACGAGTACCACCTCGGGAAAGTTTGGGTAGGCTGAAATACTTGCTATAAGCAAGTAATCCTGATCAAACAAATCCTTGTCTGCAGACTGTTCCCTTCACAATACAAATAATAGCACAATTCGACATCGATAAAACATCGTGAAGGGAACAGCGAAAACACCCCAGTATTATAGTCACATAGCTCACATTTCATTAACTCCCCTAAATGTTGTTAACTAGCTCAAAGAAATTCTTAAAATTTAAAATTACTCCCAACAGCATGTCAGTAATCACACAGGCCATATTTCAACACTCTTCCTATGCTATGCTCGCTAGTACGGGGCTTTTTCAGGTTACTCTTAGAAGCAGTAGAATACACAAGCCAGACCTCAACAGTTTCTTTCCAAGTTATGCTTGCGATCTTGGTGCTGCCTCAAATGATTAATCAAACCAGTTGAATAGCCACACAGTTCACATTTCATTAGATTTCCTACTTATGCTTCCTGGCTTGGTGCTGTTTTAAAATATAAGCGGAACAAGTAGAGTAGTCACACAGCTCACATTTCAGTAATTTCCTACTTTATGCTTCCTAGCTTGGTGCAGTTTTAAAATATGAGCGTAACAAGTAGAATAGTCGCACAGCCCACATTTCAGTAGATTTCCTACATTGTGCTTGCTAGCTCGGTGATGTCTCAAATTATTAGCGAAACAAGTAGAATAGTCACACAACTCACATTTCAGTCGACTTCCTAATTTATGCTTGCTAGCTTGGTGCAGTTTTAAATTATGAGCGGACCAAGTAGAATAGTCACACAGCTCACATTTCAGTTGACTTCCTAATTTGTGCTTACTAGCTTGGTGCCGTCTCAAATAATAATAATTAGCGGAACATGTAGAATAGTCACACAGCTCACATTTCAGTAGATTTCCTACTTTATGCTTGCTAGCTTGGTGCAGTTTTAAAATATGAGCGTAACAAGTAGAATAGTCACACAGCTCACATTTCAGTCGACTTCCTACTTTATGCTTGATAGCTTGGTGCCGTCTCAAATTATTAGTGGAACAAGTAGAATAGTCACACAGCTCACATTTCAGTTGACTTCCTACTTTATGCTTGCTAGCTTGGTGCCGTTTCAAATCACTAGGGTACCAAGCAGAATAGTCACACAATTCACATTCCAGTGGATTCCTTATTTTATGCTTGCCAGCTTGGTGCCTCTTTGATTTACAACTCTCAGATGTAGAATATTCAAACAACTCGCATTTATCAAATTTCCTTACCCCCTGTTTTGCTCTTTCATGTTCCTCCATGGGTTTCTTTCCAGGACAGGAACCCAGTTTCAAAATACTTCTCTCAATACGTTTCTCCTCTAAACCCAGTTTTAATTTATTGGAATAAAGACCAGAATAACTAGAAGACAGGCACTTGAAATCAAACGGTAATTTATGCTCGTCACGTAGGTGCAATTCAAATTCGTCCTTCCGAGTAATTGAGTAATCACAATGTGCACACAGGAAGCGTAGTGATTTGAGTGTGTCCAGAGGGCTGATCTCAACACCACTGCCGCTACACGATGCGTCTGACGGTAGCGCGTCAGCGCTCCCTTGAGATGCTCCAGCTGATCTGTCAACAACAGTCCCTGTGTTGCACGCACCAGAGCTGCCTTCCCTCAACTCGTCCTCTGCTTCTGCTTGCTCCGTAAGCGCCTCAGCACAGGCATCGTTTACTTCTTTCTTGAAAGTAAGGGCAAAGGAGGCGGCGCTCATTTGGTCCTAGAATCAATAACGTGAATTATTTGCAAGCACAGATACAATAAATTTCTGAATGCGCAAGTAATTGCGCATCTATTCAATATGAACTATCTATTCATCTATTCAATATGAACTGACAAAATTATCATCTGTAGTACAACCAAAATTTAGTTTCCATAATGCTCTATTTTTGAAAACTGTAGAAACTAAGGGAATTCGATGCAAGCACACTGACTATACATTTAAACTAACACAATAATGTAGATTAGATTATTAGATTATAAGTTAGTTTAAGCCTCCCTAACCGCTGCAAAAATAGAGCGTATCGAAGAGAGGAAGGAGGAAGGCACCATTTAGTATGGAGATAAAAAAATGAGGAATCTATGCAGAAAGGGCATAGAAACAGTAAGATGGGAAAGAAGTTCATGAAATAAGATAAAAGTTGAAGAAGAAAGTCAGAGGTGCTGAAAAACAGGACAGTAGTGAACCGAAAAAAGGTGGTCCTTAACATAACAAAAACATTTTATTTCAACAAAAAAAAGGAGGCCTACCTGACTCTCAGCTCGGGCCCTCACATTGTCCCCCTGGGAGCGCTAGTTCCCATAGATACAATAATTGTATCCCCCTGAGGGGACACAATAATGTAAAACCATGGACTGCAGGTTAGATAAAATCTGCCAGCCGATCAGCAGTCTCCTAGTCGGCCGTCAGTTAGTCAATCGAAAGCCTATTACTAGGAAAACAGTCACTCAGTTAATCGGTTGTCATTTATCAGTCAATGAGTAAGCAGTCAGCCAGTCAGCCAGCCAGTCGCAGTCAGGTGGTAGTCCTAGTCACTCGGATTCATTCCCAAGTTTTTGACTGCATGCAGTTTGCCGTAGTACCAACTGACTGCTGACTAATGGACTGCCCGGCGTTAAGGTAAACATGACGACCAAGATTTCAAAGGCAGAAAATTCAGCAAGGTACCTATGACTTGAGGGCAGACATCTTGCAATAACAACTGAAGACGGCAAGGAGAGAGACCAGGTTCGGCCAGACAGCCACCAAAGAGTTCAAAACAAGAACTTTATTTAGGCAAGACAGCCACTAAGAGGGTGTGGTCAAAAAATAACGTTGGGTTCGATAGCAACCACAAACCTCAAGGTAAACTTGTTGCCTACCCAATAATTCTAACAAGTAACTTTACAAGAAAATTGCAAACTTGAATTCGTACATCGCTCACAGACTACAGAAATAATATTTTGATATGATGTGAGTTGCTAATATAAGCAATGAAAAAAACATAACCTATTGGTTTGTTGCATGGGTGACCGATATGTTCAAATGTCCGCTCTTCAGTCAGCAATCCGAGAAACTTAAAAAGGAGCTTGTCATTCTTCTTAGAAACATTTCCTGCAGATTGATTTTAAAATAGTGTTAGTTAATACGTATAGAATATTATATTTCAATTAGAATCTAAATTATCGGTCATTTACAAATTTTGTTGTACAGTGTGCATCTGAAAACATGGGCTTGACTACTCAAGCCCTCGGTATTTATGTTGCAGAGCATGCCAACTTGAATTTTAAAAGCGACCAGTTACCTTCAACACCTTCCTATTCTTCAGTCTGCTCTCATGTAGAGAAGTGCAATCTTCCGGTTAGATTAGGCAATTGCAATGCAAATTCTTTTGAGGGTGAATCAAATAAACCTCCACAATGTTGAATCTCTTCACATTTTGAAAGAAATACTGGTTTTAACCCCTTGTCTACTACGGTAATTTTACTGCCAAAATGGCTAGTGCTTCCAGTTTAGAGCAACTAACAAAATTTTGAAGTAATTTTACTAGTAGGGGAACACTTCAAATAAATAACAAAATAAGGACAATTAATTGTTATGTTGAAAATTTTTCTACAGAATTCAAAAGTTCTACATTGAAAATTTTCTAATCATTTGCTCTGAGCTCAAATCATATGATCCGTGTAACTCATTTAATAATCTATTAATTTTTTATGTGTAAGTTGATTTAGGAATGCTCCTAGCATTTTTGTACTAAAACACAACAATTCATTGCATTTTATAATCAGATAGAAATATAGACTTTAATGAATTGCTGTATTTTAGTACAAAAATGCTAGGAGCATTCCTGAATTAACTTGCATATGAAGAAATTGGACTACTTCAAAAAAGCAAGAAGTAAATGCTTGCCTGACCAGAAAATACCCATGCTAGGGAAATTTCACTGATAAATCAGGGTATTGATAAAATTAATCTGTGAAACTTTCTTCTAAGCTACTCAAGTGTTGGTACTCAAAGGGTTAAATGATTTGCAATCAGCTTTCATTTTATAACTAATGTAATATTGATACTGAACATTCTTATTTTCATCAGTGAATTGTTTCTTTTATGTCATCAGCTTTTCCCATGATCGATGATTTTGCTTTATATTGGACATTCGACTAGATTTATCTCTACTGGTTTTCAGGTTGAAAATGACACGAGGACAAAATGTGTTAAATAATTTTTATTTATGACTTTCTTGAATATATTATGGACAAGTTTCTTTTCACTTTTAGTTACAAATCAGATTTGCACCAAGTAAACAATTTATACATGTCCAACTCACATAAAGGTTTCCCAAGGCCAGATTCAGTGATAATACCTATTTGTACTTCCTCCTCTGTACCTACCTTAGAATGTGCCACTACAGCAGATGTAATTTACTGTAGTAGGTTTAGGATGTCTTTATTTTTCATTTGTCATAGAAACTGGGAAATATTTCAAAACTTTATTGAAATTGTTGTTTATGAACACAATGGAACAGGAAAACATAATTTGATATTCTTCAGGAGGAATAAAATAAGACCAAATTCCCTCACTAATTTTTCTAATTTTAGTCAAACAATTGAGACAATGAGGGATCTCAGAAGACAAAATAGAATAAACACAGCTGGTTAGAAAGAGAACATGTAAATATAGGAGAGCAATGCTTAAGTCAAAAAATTTGACCACAAAGAATAAGTAGAACCAATGAATTTGAACAAAAGCATTCCAGAAAAGAGCAGGCAACCAACTGAAGCACCGCACCTGAGGTTCCTGATGCCAGTCAATGGGCTCCTCCTTTATTGTGAGGTCCTTCAGCTCATCGTCTGGCCCTTCATTTTTGACCATCTTGGTCATTGGAGGATTTTCACTTTTTGAAACAGCAACTGCAAATTTTTTTTCAAAATTCATGGAAAACATCACCAGGAGCTTGAAAATAAGTATTTCATTGATACTTCTTCAATAGATGGAACATAGCAAATATTTGAACTCTCAACTTTAGTAACATACAATTAATTCATTTCAAGGCTCATCCTTGAGAGCAGCTTCTGATGACCAAAAGTAATGACTCAGACAAAAATTTGTCCCCAAATCCAACTAAAAAGATTTCACATTGTGGAGCTTTTGCAGTCCATTCAATAATCAGTTTAAGGTTTTCTTGTCATTTCTGCTAAGTTACAAAAACTTGCAGAGCTTAGGCTCAAATAACTGTAGAGGTGAAAAACATCAGATACTTGGCTAACACGTTTTCCAACATCAGTGAAAAAAATGATAGAGTGGCTGGTCTACTACTATATAATGTAATGTTGGTATCTATGTTATTTTTTCTGAGAAAAAAGTTCAATTTTTAGGCATGATCATACGTGTAATAATGTTAATTGATAGTTCTAATTTCAACAAAAAGAAATCAAATTCACAAAAAGTGACTAAAAAAATGTTTGGTAAAGGAATATAAATTCCCATACAAGCATCAACGTCACTGTACTGGTTTAAAACTAAGGACAAGCAGCACGGTTGCATTGGTGGAACTTTTAAGTTAAAGCTCCAAAAGGCAAGAATGAATTCGAGTAATTGAGATAATCGGCAAAAAAGTGCATATAACTATGATTGTTGGTGTTCCAAGGTGGATCCATTTGTAATTGTATTGAGTCCTGTGTAGAAAATTAGAGTGAATAGTAGAGGGGGTGTGTTATAGGTAGAGGCTTCAAATCACATGTAAAATGCTATATTGAATATGAGACGTGCATTGTGCTTTCCTGTACATTAAGTGAAACTCTGTTATGTAACACTGTTGATTAATTTTGTGCATTTGAAAGATAAATCCTGGAATAAAAAAAGAAAAAGGATGATAACTGAGTAGGAATTCTTTCTGGGCTTAGCACAGCTGATCAAATTTATAGGTAAATCTAGCCAAAGGTGTATCATTAAGAAAAATTGCTTTCTTGGATGTAGTAATTCTGATTGTCTTAATAGGCTCAATTTACAAAAACAAGGCACAGCAAACATATTTATTGGGAATTGAAATTTATGACACTGATACACAAGGAAGACCTCCCGCTGCTATGAGCAGACCAGTCCAGCTGCCATTCACTTGGGTAGTCTAATAGCCTTGTTGCTGTTGTAATTTCCTTGGTCAAGCCAAGAGGATTCCCCTCTTAAGGAGGCCGTCTGGGTAAAAAAATCCATTATTTACAGATGGATTTGTCTGAAATTGTCACAGTAGGTGTGAAATGATGCAAAGATCATTTGTTACTTGGACAACATTTTTGTATCTGCACTGGATTTGGTTTTATTTTTGAAAAATATGATAAAATAGGGTTTTTTCATGAGCTACTACAATTTTGAAGTTACAGAACTAGTACTTCGTTTTTAGATTGCTTATAGTCTATATAACCATAAGGGCTAGAGAATTTCGATAACTTTTTTTGTGGATTTCGGGAATTTTTTTTTTTAAATGTGAATTTCATCATTTTTTCATGTCGTGTAGTTTTCAAAATAATAGATGTATAGAAAAATGCTACCCCTTATGGATACACCTTGCTAAGCCCTACCGAATGATATATAAACCCTTCTTGTAGCCCTAAAATTGTGGAAGATACATTTGAGAAACCAATTATCAAGTTTCCAGAAAACATGTTTTTCACAAAAAAATTGTTTTTTATCTTTCGAACTACCAGGTTTTCTACATTGAACTTTTGAGCTTTTGAAGCTCTTTTCAATCCCTTTCGATTGATATAATTTACATTGCTGTAGCTCTGGAACTCTGGGAAAAATCTACATCAAAAGAAAGTATGTATAATTTTTCAGAACAACCACTTTGAAATTTTCATTTTTTTACCAAAATGCATTTTTTTTTCAAGTCAAAACTCTGTTTTGTAACTCTTTTCAAGCCCTTTGGATTGGTGTGCTATGGCCGTAGCTATGATACTGCAGCTGTCATCGCGCTATGAATGAAAGCTGCCGTATCATAGCTACGGCAGAACAGCTAAATTCTTATACTGCCAAAAATTATCAAAAATTTTTACTCAGCATTAGAATGTTTCGTTTGAATGATGAAATGAATGTTTCTTTGCCATTGCCGCAAAGAAACGCACTCAATTGACCTCCAATAATGAGGGGGAGGAGGGGTCAAGGTCACACCACCCCAATCGCTTTCCCCCCCTCTGGTGGGCGTATCATTCGGAGTAGACGTAAGCGGAAAGTACCAATAAAAGCACAAGAAAATCCTCTATTAAGATGCATATAAAAACAGAAAATCAACTTATCCCGATTTCTACCCAGACGGCCTCCTTAAATGGTGCTACAGATCTACACCTGACACCTAGGATCTGTGGGCACGTTATTGATCTGGAGCCCTAAGAACAGAACCCTTGTCTGAAGCCCACTGTGGATGTTATGGAACTCTCAAAAAGGGTTACCAGGTCTAGTAGATCCCTAGGAACGTACTTTGTTGTTCATTGTGTTATCATTTCATTGTCCAGCAAGTGTGAAAAAACATAGTATACATCAAAGCCACAAGTTGTGGTTTTGTAGACTACAATCGTGGTACCACAACGTTAAAAGCATTTATAGCCAAAGGTGGCCTAACAGAGGCTGTGATACGTCTTCCATCCGCCCCGACTACCTCATGCAAACCTAAGTCGTGTGCCTATGCTGTTTGTAATCGTTAAACTCTTCAATGTTGCCCGGTCACGTGCTTCAAACTAAGGTTTTGATATTGTGTCAGTGCTTGCATGCAAGGTTAAATATAGACTAGGTAGGAAGTTCAACAGCCAGGCCTAATAAGTTTATTTTATATCTGGTGATAATGCAATAATAAAGAAGAGTCTCTGTCAATGAATCCTGGATTGTCTCATCACGATTATCTAGTGTAGGGTTATCAGACGATGCCAGTCTGAAAACCCAATCCGCGAAGAAATGAATCTCCTGTACGATCCACCTATAATGTGTGCAGGGCATTGTCATGCTTGAAGTTGAGGTAAGTGTGGTGAACTTATGGTACCTTTGACTACAATGTACCATTTGGATACAATAAAATTAAAAAAATTACACTGAAGAATGTAAACAAAGCCTCATAAATATTTCTTTAAAACTGTAGTTCAAGCTAGTATTGTTCAGTATGGTTGCGTCAGCATCACAGAAGTTTATCACGTTAACCGCCATGGGTTAAACTTAATTTTAATATTCAACTAAAATTTAGAG
This sequence comes from Morinoia aosen, assembly GCA_030386875.1. Taxonomy (NCBI): domain Eukaryota; kingdom Metazoa; phylum Arthropoda; class Malacostraca; order Amphipoda; family Talitridae; genus Morinoia; species Morinoia aosen. Next base: position 3,496,043 of record CM059571.1, read on the forward strand.
TCAATTGTAGTAAGTAATTTTGAAAATAGCAAACATTATGTGGATTAGGCCCTTGCTTAGCTTTGATTAAGAATTTATGAAAATATAGTTTATGACTTCGGCTCGGTTCACAGCACAATGAAAATTCCCTCCGTGTACCACCAGTGGTACACGTGACGGTTAATGTGTATGTATGTCGCTCGCTGACAGCAAATACTAGCTTTTATTGTAATGAAATTCACGCGAAACATGTGGTACACAATGTGGACTATGAAAATTGGATTCAGTTTCTGCAACATCTGACTTTTGTTGCCATGATGGTGTGCCAATAATGGTACAGATGTGAAAAGTGAATTTTGCTATCATTTCAAGCATTGTGCACCATGTGTGGCGACTACCATTTTTTTCCTTAATATAATGCACTATTTTCTATGGGTTCATTATATTCCATTGAATAACAGTTGCTTTAAATTGCTTTGATTTGTAATTAATTGTTAGTTCTATATTTCAGACACATGGATTTATCAACATTTAACTGAAATCAGAGGCTCTCAAGATAATGACTTTATTACAGATGTATGTTGAGCAGATAAGCCTGATTCTGAGGATTGCACTTATTTGTATTCTAGTATAGGCAGTGATTCTTCATCCTACACTCCAGGTGATTCAGAAATTAGCTTGATAATCTTCACGACAATGAAAATTAAGATGCCGGTGCCAGCTTATCAGCTGATGACAACCCAAGCAATGACTGGAAACAGACAATGGCAACAAGACCATCCTTCTTCTCAAGCAATGAACATCTCATAGTACAACTTGAAACTTCTGAAGCAGATGGAACGATTTCACTATTCCCCCTACAGTGTTTGCAAGAAAAAGTATACATATTTGCCACAAAAAAAAAGGACCCACGCAAAACCGAATGTGAATTTTTATTACGTTACCGCCATAGGAATAGTGGAAAAAGCTAGGGAGTGATGTAGCACCCACGTGATGACTGACTTCACGTCACTTCATGTATGACTTCAATCGTTCAGCCTAACTCCTTCCTTCCAATCATCACGAAACCTACACGTGTTGCATCTGAATCGGCTACACTACTCGATAATATTTTTATGTTAGATTCGACTGATTTTCTTACCGGAATAATAATTTCTGACTTATCTGACCATTTCACAATGTTTCTCATGAAGAAAAATGTCTATAGTCCTTGTACCAGCCCACAGGCTGATACTTATTCATATCGTTGTGGAAACAACTATACCTTGGGAACAACGCGAACTGTTCTAAAAGAATTCATGCCATCATTAGACATCTATGAAATGGACAATAATGCGATTAACATTGATGAAGCAATACTAAATTCAACTGAAATTATAACGACCGCATCTAACCAGTGTTGTTCAATAATCACCCACACAATTACTCTGAAAAATGGACAAAAGCCCTGGATTACTGAAGATATCGTGATCAATATAAAGAAACGTTAAGCATACCTAGCCTTACTATACGAAGGGCGAATATCTAAAGTAACGTATAACAGATTCAGGAATCGTGTGACAAATCAAATACGAACATCAAAACAAAACTACTTCATACACAAATTTACTGAATACAAAAATAATATTAAAAAAACTTGGCGCCTGCTTAATTCATGCCATAAACCAAATAATAATACTACAAAAACAATTGAGTCCGTCGTTCATGAAAATGTAAAATACCACGAGAAAAAAGATTTTGCAAGAGTGTTTAACAACTTTTTTGTAAATATAGGAGGAAAAAATATAGCAAATAGTGTCTTCAGTAAACCCACAGACCACCTACAATACATGGACCATGTCCGTGAACCCAACTCTTTCTTTTTCACGCCAACTAATCCATACGATGTAATTACATACATAAACAACTTGAAAAATAAATCAAGTGGATTGAAAAAAATTTCAGGTAAAGTTCTTAATGCTATAGCTGATATAATAGCACCTTGCACATCTAATATTATCATCCAATCCCTTTCTCCAGGTTGCTTCCCCAACTCTTTCAAAATTGCTAGAGTGACCCCTATTTTTAAAAATGGTGATAAAAATTGCATTAATAATTATAGATCTATTTCTGTACTACCAATTAATAGCAAAATATTTGAGAAAATTGTGTATGAAAAAGTGTACTTGTATTTTGAACAAAAATCTTTCCTCTACAACAAACAATACGGTTTACGTTCTAAAAAATCTATGACACAAGCTGTATTAAATCACTTGCAATACCTTTATTCTAATATAGATGAAGGAAAGCTTGTTTTCTCTGTATTTCTTGACTTTCAAAAAGCATTCAATTATGTGGACCATAACATATTACTCTCGAAACTACACTTATGGCATTCGAGGGGCTGCCCATGATTGGCTCAGTTCATACCTAGCAAATCGAAAGCAATTCGTTGTCATTGACGATGCAAAATTAGACCCACAGACAATTAGCCATAGAGTTCCACAGGGATCTGTCCTTGGGCCTCTCCTATTTCTGATTTTTATCAATGATATTATTAAATCTACATCATTCTTCAAGTTCAAATTCATACTTTTTGCTGATAACAGTACCCTTTCTGCGGTCCTTCCAAACCAAAATCCTGCTAGGATTGCGGAGAGTATAAATAATGAACTTTGTAAGGTTTCATTGTGGCTTAAAGCTAATAAAATAAGCCTTAATATTGATAAAACAAAATATATTACATTCTCATACAAGAAAAATATACCTCTCCCACGCATTAAAATTGGCATAGGTGAAATCGAAGAAACCAACTCAAGTAAATTCCTGGGCATCATTATAGACAAGCATCTAACCTTCAAAGAGCACATTGCTCATATTAGTTCTAAATTATCAAAATCTATCCGAATCCTAAATAAAGTTAAAAATTTCCTGCCTGAAACCGCCTAACAAATGCTCTACCAAACGCTCATTTCACCATACTTGCAATATGGAATAGAAGCATGGCACGGAACTGATAATATAAAGCCAATGTTATTTTTACCCTGCAAAAAAGAACCATCAGAGCAGTAAAGAATCTATAAGATAACGCTCACACAAACGATTCATTCAAAAATTTACAAATACTTAAACTTTCGGATCTCTAAAAAATCTCCATTTGTAATTTCATTTACCAAACTTTAAGAAATGATGGTGACAATAGCCTAAGACAATTCTTAACTGCGCAAACTGGTCATCACGACCATTTACCCGAAATAGAAGTAAATTCTTCTTCTTCTTTATCGATGATCCGGAGGGATCTTGAAAGTCGTTGGACTTCCTCAGCAGAAATCCGTGTAACCTGACAGCTTGTACTTTGGCAGCAAAAGCAGGATCAAGCAAATCCCCCGATACTGCAGCACTTTTTTCTTGAGTCCTCAATATTACTGGACCTCTTGAGCTGCTGTCTGCAGAGGCTGACAGCTTGTTGAATCAAGTGAATTTCATTAGACACAGATGTAACACAGTCAAAATCAGAACATTTATAGTTGCTTACATCTATTAGTAGCACCAAGGAAGTTCACCAAGGAGCGGAGAATTGCAAATTGTACACGGGATTGGTATTCACCAAAACCTAAGACATTTTTCAGATTCAATTCAAGGTTAAATTTTACAAAAGTGAGACACAAATGCAGTCTGGCAGCCTCATATTGGGGACAGCCAAGCAAGAAGTGCTCAATGGTCTCTGGTACACCACACTCAGGGCAGAGAGGGCTTTGACACAGGTTAAATCTACTCAGATGAGAGAGAACACCAACATGACCGATTCTAAATCGGCTAATAATACACTGAAATTTTCTTGACATGGCACCACCCAATCTAAATTTTGGTCTGCTACACAACTCATACATAAATCCTCCCTTCCCGGATCCCCTCACTTGATTTCCCCAACACTCGCTCCAGTAGTCTAACATTTTGTTTTTCAGTTTGCTGACATGCTCCTCATAACTAAGATGAGTGAGTACTGATTTAATATTTTGGTGACCCATTTTTGCGCACCGGTCCACTATCTCATTTCCCACTATGCCCGAATGTGCAGGGATCCATTGTAACTGAATCCTGTTCTTCAATTGTACCACAATTTTTTGAATTCTTCTACTGAAAATCTCATAGGTGGGGTTATTCAAGTTTAATATAATATCCAGAGAACATTTAGAATCAACAAAAATGACAACATTATGATTTGACAAGTTATCAGTAGTATAATTTACAGCCTGTAAAATAGCAAATAGCTCTGCTCCTACAATTGAGTGACCTGGGTTTAGGAGCCAGGAGGTACATATTTTTAGATGTGGCACATAAATAGCAGCAGACGCTGATCCTGACTGTAGCTTGGAACCATCTGTGAAAATTCTATAGGAATTACAAAACTTTGATGTTACATGTTCTTCAAACAAATGATTTACTTCAGCTGCTGTAAGGGATTCAACATCAGGAAATTCTACCCACACATTAGATGAGATATCCATATATGGACTGATGAGCTGTTCTATTTGGGATTCTGGAGGAGAAAAGTTAAACTGGATTTTATTCATTATTTCCGTGTGTTTCAGTGCAAGCTCACTTTTTGGAGGAGATTTGAATAGCTCAATTTTTGCTGGGAACTCTTTGGGCTCTGCATCCAAGAAACTGCATCTCAAACACCATTTCAGGAACAAGTAATCAAGGTACAATCTCAGAGGCATAATGAATGCTTCAGCTTCCATTGAGGAAACCGGAGATGTTTTCCGTGCACCCAAGATGGATCGCAGAGCAGAGTTTTGGATCACATTAATTAATTTGAAACTACTTTCAGGAAGTTTTGTGAATATCACATGTCCATACGTAAGTTTGCTCCTAATGTATGATACATATACCTGACGCAACAACTTTTGAGACGATCCCCACGAGACGCCGGACAATGCCCTGAGAACCTGCAGCCGCTGTTGACACTCTGTTATAACATTTTGTATATGTGGTAAGAAGGTAAGTTTGGGGGAATCCAGCGTTATTCCAAGTACACGCTGTTTATTAGTTGTGTCTATTGTTTTAGAATTTATTCGTAGGTTAATCAATGGTACATATTTTTTACGTGTAAAAATTTTATACTTAGTTTTATCCACATTTATGGCTAGTTTCCATTTCCTCAACCAGTGTGTCAGGCCATTCAGGTAGTTCTGCATCGTCCGCTGGATCTCGCCTGGGGATCTCCCACTTGCAACTATTGTCACATCATCCGCATATGAGATGGATTGGATGCCCTCCATCTGAGGCAAATCATGGAGCATCACATTAAACAGCAGGGGGCTCAGGACTGCACCTTGGGGCAAACCACAACAAAGAATCTTTTCAGATGAGACAGCATCCGCCACCCTAACTTTGACACGTCTATTGCTCAAGTATGATCTTAACCATAAGACAGTGCGTATGTCACAGCCAATGTTTATAAGCTTATGCAAAAGTCCAGCATGCCATACAATATCATAAGCATTCTCCAAATCAACATAGACAATCAAACAATACATTTTTTTGACCAGGCTTGTGAAATACAGTTTTTAATTAGAGCAAGGGCATCATACGTAGACCTCTTTCTGCGGAACCCAGTTTGATAGCAAGAGAAGATCTTCTTTTTTTCTAAAAAGTAATCAAGTCGACGTTTGACAATCTGTTCCATAATTTTGGAGAGACAGGAGAGCAAAGTAATAGGTCGATATCCATTGGGAGCTGAATGGTCTCATTTGGGTTTCTTTACTGGAAATATAATTCCCAACTTCCATGCTTCTGGGAAGTAACCACTCAAGTAACTTTTGTTAAATAAACAGAGAACGTGTTCTTGGAATGACTGCAGTGCTTGACTGAGGAAAGCATAAAGAATTTCATCAGGACCCGGGCTAGTATTCTTCACATGTTTTAAACTCCTCTGTAATTCATGCATTGCTATTTGAGAACTAAGGTGTGTATTTCCTACCTGCACTGCTGAAAGGTTAGAGATGGTATTTTCAATTGTCTTAGAAAATTCATCACCTAATTTTATCATGTGTCTACAAAAATGGGCAAGTAATAATTCAGCTTTGTCTGCTGTGCTGTCTGCTATATCACCTACAGTTGGATTTGGATTGATAGAACTACCTTTCATTGAGCGTATCAACCTCCAGACATTTCCAACACCAGTGTTTGAGTCCAGAGTGCTTACAAAACTTGTCCAACTTTTGATTTTCTTTTGCTTAATGATTTCCTTGGCATTTCTCTCATGATCCTTATACAAATGCAAATTTTCTGCCGTGGGATGTTTTGATAATTTATTTTGCGCTTTCCTTCGCTTTGCTACAGCTAAAGCACACTCTCTATCCCACCATGGTGTTTTCCTACTAACTTCCCAAGCCGATGAGGATTTGGGGATGCACTTGCTAGCAGCATCCTGGAGTCCTTTTGTTAAAGCTGTATTCAAGTCATCAACTGAGAGGTTAGCTATCTGACTTATATGGATTTGAGATAATTCTTCCTTAAAACCAACCCAATTTGCATTTTTCAAAATCCATCTACGTAGATGGTTGTCGGATTTTTTAACTACTGTGCCAAAAGTACATTCGATTGGATAATGATCGCTCCCAAGATCCGCACCTCTTTCAAAAAACCCACACGCAAGAAGAGTTGGAGGGACAATACACAAATCTAATGTAGAACCTGTCCCCACACGTGAGTCAATATAAGTGGGCACGTCAGGAGGGTTAAGTACTCCAAGAGAGTTCTCATCTAGAAGTCTACACAGGTTCCTTCCTGAAGCATTTAGTCTGTTTTTACAGTCCCACAAAGGTGCATGAGCATTCATGTCCCCAATGAATATAAACAATTCACTCATCTGAATATAATAATGATAAAACTCTTCAAGATCAATACATGCATCAGGATTATAAATATTACATATGTCAATATAACCATAAGAACAAAACACTTTAATTGATGCTATTTCTAATTTACCATTCAAGAACTTATCAACATTATTCACAGAATAGTTAACATCATTCCTGATCACAAAGCATAGCCCACCTTTGGCCCCATTTTCTCTATGGGACCACACACATTCATAGCCTATGAATTTAGGTTCATTAGTTTTAATCCATGTCTCACACAAACATAGAATGTCAGGTTTTTTTCTGTACAGATATAGTTTCACTTCTGCTAATTTTGAAGATAACCCATTACAATTAAATTGATATAAATAAAGATTTTTTTCTGAGGCACCACTTCTTTTGATCCTCTGATCACAGATTTTATAGATATACATCATTTTTTCCTTGATGCTGATCCCAATCTCTTACTTCCTTTAGAGTGGGATATAGGTATTTGAGAAGTTTTAGTATTTTTTCCAGATATTGTTATATTTTCCACGGCTGTGTCACTTTTGCTTTGAGGATTTACTTTATTGTGAAACTCACTGAGAAGTTGAGAGCCAATTTTTTGGCCAAGATGATTTTTAATCATTCCCAGAAGTAGTAGATCTTGTTGACGCTTGTTTTCATGATTCAAGTTTGATGAGAATGCTTCCATCATAAACTTGCCCAGGCGAGAAAAGAAATCCTCAAACATGGCTTGCACATGAGATTCAATTTTTTTTACCACTGTTTGTACTAAACTTTCATCAGAGACAGTTATTTCTTGCAAGGACAGACTACCTTCAAAATGGGTAGCAAGTACATTCTGCTCTGGTTGATTTGGTTTAGTTTGGGGGATCCTTCTTGGTATATAGTATGATCCTTGAGATTGATGTACATCAGCAAAGACAGTCACATGTTTAGGTTGAAAGGTTTTCAAAGCTGAAGCATATGTTTTTTGGTTTTCCACTGAGCTTAGGATTTGGGAGCTTTCTTGCATGGAGGCATCTTTTTCTTGGTTCATTTGAGAGCTTATCATAGTGGAAGTAGTCTTGGTTTTTTGCAAGATCGGTTCAAGATTTTTGGTGGTCTCAGAGATGACTTGCTTCAGAGCTTCTGAAAACGAGACTCCTTCTTTCATTAGTGCTTGTATTTGTAAGGCATTTTTTATGTAAGGGCATTCTTTAGAGCTGGCCACATGATTGCCCTTGCAGTTAGCACAGAAGGGAGTGGGAGCAGTACAATTTTCTTTTGCGTGTCCACCACCACAAATTAAACATCTTTCATCAGATGAACACCCACTTGCAAAATGTCCGTGTCGTTGGCATTTATAGCATCGGATAGGTGGAGGTGAATATGGACTTACTTGAAAATTCATGAATTCGATTTTTATTTGTTTTGGAAGATCTCTACCTTGAAATTGGACTTTTACACTTAAAGAACTTTCTTTTTTACCATTAGAGAACTTTGGCAATCTTACCATGTTCATGATTTTAGCATTTTCACTGGTGGCAATTGGAATGAGATCCTCTAAATTGACATCATAGTCAATTGGCCTGATCACTCCAAAAGTGGATTGTGCAGACTCAGAACGCGGTTTATAACACCGAACTGCAAACTTTCCCACGCTGCTCACTTCCAACAATCTTGCTACTTCCTCTTCAGTGGCTTCCTTGAGCTCAACTGCAATCAAGTTTCTTCGTTTGTTAACTCTTATTTCCTTAAGGGGGTCCTCCGGATTGAAATTTTTTTTGATCCGATTGGTCTGAAACTTAGTGAGTATATGTAGTTTTGCAAGACAAACATATTTGAAGTTGAAATTTTTTGATTTAGGCCTTAGTTTTTCCGAAAAATTTGAAAAATAGGTTTTTTGGGTCATTTTTATGCATATTTCAAAAGAATAGAAGTCATTGAGTTTTTATGCTAGAACAAATTCAAAGACAGTTTTGGAATCCTTGAAACATTTCTAACCAAGATATATTCGGGGATTTTGCATTTTTATTTTTTTTATAAGCGAAAATTTACCAATGAATAAAAAAAAACGAAATTTTTGGATTTGAACCATTATATAAAAAAAATGAAATGTAAAAATGGAAAAAAGGGGAATATAACTTTGTTAGAAATGTTCCTAGGATTCCAAAACTGTCTTTGTTTTCTTCCTAGCATAAAAACTTAATGACTTCTATTCTTTTGAATTTTGAGAATAAGTGAGTGAGTTTGTTTTAGTGTGATATAATGGAAAATTTATGTAATTGAATGCTGTTTTCATTTTTATTTCGATTATCTCCATGCATAACATCATATTCACACTGTGAATTTTAATTTCCAAGAAAGGAAAATATTAAAAAAAATTTTACTTATATCATAAAAATTATGAAATTTTTTGTTTTCAGTTTGATTCTTATGAAATTTGACTATTATTTGTAACTTTTGAAAAGAAACACAATTTCTTCTATACATTTTTTTGATTCAGGTCTTAGTTTTTGAAAAAATTTGACTTATTGGTTTTTAGTCCACTGGTATTGATATTTCAAAAGAATAGAACTCATTGAGTTTTCAGGCTAGAACAAAAACAAAGACAGTTTTAGAACCCTTAAAACACATCTAACAACAGTACATTCGCAAATTTTTTATTTCTTCTTTTGTTTTCTTTTTATATGGGGTCGAAATGGGCTCGAAAATTTATGATTTTGGTCCCCTTACCCCCCCCCTGGGGGGGGATCTATTGTCCGTAGCGCCATAAAATTTTAGGACCGAATAGTCCACCACCTAAGGGTTCTTTTCCAACAATAAAATGAAAAATGACCATCGGAGAGAAAAGGGGCCCCGGAGGACCCCCTTAATGTAGTCATAGTTTAGTACTTCCTTAATCCCTGGGCAACTCCAAATGGATCATATGTCATTTTTCTCTTATTTGCTCCAACTAAATTGTCGTTTGACTCTTGCAGTTGTGTGATCAGCATAGTGCAAGCCTTATCTTTAGATGCCAAAGTTTTATTAGTTGGGTATACTCTTCTTGTTTTAGGGGAGATAGATTTACATGTTTTTTTAACGGTTTCACAATCAGAGTTAGAGCTTGAGAGGCTCACACTGGTTCTTTCTCTTTTTTTTGATAGCTTGTTGTTCTTGAACCATGTTCCCTGAATTATGGATTCATTCGTTCCTTCATGGCTCATCACTTTTTCTCCATTGTTAGGCTCTTCAAGGTTGGTGTCCAGCAGTTGCATCTCTTCAATTTCACTGCAGGGATCATCTGACTCTCTCAGATCGCTATAGCGGTTTGTCAATGGCAGTTCTGCCATTTTAAATTAGAAGGTAGCCCCAGAAGGGGCCACCTACAAAAAGCAATTAACAATCACCAGAAAACAACTAATAATTTCACAAATAGGGTAATTCATCATATATCGAACTGAACTGATTATCGAACAACTTTGGAAATATGCGCGTAATATATTTAGTAAGCATCCAAACTTGCTCAGTGCCAGTGATCTTACATCTAAAACTCCTATTTTAGTGATAAAAACTCATTTCTGTGAGCTGCAAACTGCTACCAGCGGTTGCGAACGCATTTTCTGTACGACCCTTACAAAGTGGTCGAATTTTTTCACTCGAAAAATCTTACGCACCTCGGGAAAATTGCGACGGTTTAATTGTTGTTGGGTCACAGTCAACCTCCCGTCATAACTAGAGAGTAGTGTTGTCATATGATGTTCTGTTGCTGTATTTTTTTCTTTTCCGCCAAAAACTTGATAATTATTCCATGTTCGACATTCAGTTCCTTTTTCATGTCAGTATTAAATACTGAACAAAGGTGTTCGAATCAAAATTCCTTAAAAATCATGAATTTATGCCTCGAACAAGGCTTTTCGATTCTTAATTCTTTTAAATAACTGAATCGATCTATTGAACGCCTGTTTTATTTCATTAAAATATTGTTTTAACGCTTGATAATAACATTGAATAGTTGAAGATGGGAATTCTGGTGAGGGGCTATCAATCAGCTGCTGGTGTTCCAAGGCCCTCAAGATCATCAATGATTCGTCTGGCTACATTTACTGATGATCAATCCCTTGCCAAGAAAATTGATGCAAGCATCAATAATAATTCATTGACGAGTGCTTTACACTCTACTCCAAGAAAGGTCACACAGGTTGATGATCACAATGATTGTTCAACAAACACTGCAAATGAAACATCGACATCATATTCAAATTTTGATAACTCTCCATTCAAATGCATCTTGAAAATAAGTAATGAGACATTTATTTCAAACAAACAAACAAAACAAACATCGGCATCTTTGGGATGCTTTATTTCCAATCAAGCCTGATACAAATGATCTTAAGCATTGGTTTTTCAAATGTCTTATAACTAACACTATATATAGGACACCATGACGGTTCCCCCGTAAAGCCGGTACCCATTTCCGACAACTGGGTCGAGTGGGGTATTGTGCTTGAGCTTTCCCTTATACCCAACGGGGAAAATCGCAGCGCCAGCGCCGGGATACGAACCCGCGACTCCAACATACAAGTCCGATCCCTTAACCGCTGTGCCACCGCGAGCGTTTCCAAGAAAATCCAGTGCACCAAAGAAAAAAAAGAATGAAAGAAAAACGTTTATTTTCCAAGTGGCCACATGAGATACATGTCAACATATTGGGTTTTAAAAAGTTTTTTAATATAGGACGTCCTAAAACAAAAGTTCCATATGAGGAGTACTAATTGACAAGCCATCAGAGGTGTACAAATAGAAAAGCCATATGAGGCATAATAATTGACAAACTATACGAGGTGTACTAATAGACAAACTATCAGAGGTGTACAAATAGATAGACCATACGAGGCATATTAACCCTTTAACGCCCCAGAGGACACCAGTGTCCTCTTTCAAAATTCCCCTTCAATATATTTTATTTCTTATTCAATTAGTTCCCTAATGTGTTCTTTGAAGTTCTCGGCCGAGTGGCAGTTCTTATCCCATCCTGATATCGGTGACTGCCAGATGCCAGCGCCAGTTTAGTGACGGTGGTTGTGTTAACGGTAATATGAGTACAAAAATTCGGACGTTAAAGGGTTAATGGACAAAATATACGAGGCGTACTAATAGACAAACCGGTAAATCTGAAGGAGATGACAGTTGTCGATTTTCCACTTTTTGGTGCCTGAACCTAATTAATTGAATCGAAATAAACAAGTTTTCTTCTATGCACTTTTCGTCTCAAATGAGTATTTTACAATTTATAGCGGTAAGTTTAGTTTCGTCATTGATGACGAATGCGCTCGAATAAACAGCTACTCATCGATTTTTGAATTTTTGTTGCTTGAAACATGGTAATAACATCAAAATAAACAACTTTTCTTCTATACACTTTTTTCGTCAAATGAGTATTTAACGAGGTATAGCGGTAGGTTTGGTTTCGTCTTTCAAGACAGAGCGCTGGAAGCGAGACGCCATTGCAGTATTGCCATACCACTCGATCAAAGAATTTCTTTCCGCTTCAAAGACTGGAGTTGCGGTAAGTCATTTACCGCTATAACTAATAAAATACTCACTTGAAACGAAAAGTGCATAGAAGAAAACTTGTTTATTTTGGTGTCATTAACCATTTTTAGCCATTACAATTTGCAAAATCAACAACTGTCATCTCCTTCAGATTTACCGACAAACCATACGTGGCGTGCTAATAGTCTAACAAATGTTCCATACGAGGAGAACTAATTGACAAACCATCCTGTTCGAATCAAAATTCTTGTTCGATTCATGTTCGATATTGATGAAATTATGTTATTTAAGAATTTGATTTTTAGAACAATAAATAAATTCCAACAATCTACGTTGTCTTTAAAGCGACATCACAGAACAAGAAAGCAACTGTTCAAGAATAATCATGAGGCCCGCAACAGTTATTCAGAGCAAAAGTTACAGATTTATGAAGGTTGTTTCTAGACACACGTGGTTTCTGTTCGATATTTGATGAATTACCCTACAAGAAAACAATTACAAAAAATCTAAATACAGCAGGTACACAATTACAAAAATGAAATATCGCTACGTGGCCCACCCCAGATGGAGAGGAGAGAGCCAGTTGCGGATATAATGAAGATGACTAATGAAATTTATTAGATTATGTCTCGGGAATATTTATAAGTTTTCGCAAGAGCTTGTCAAAATATGGTCTTTACTCGACGAATGCAACTGCCTCTCTCCTCAGAAGTAAATTCATGCTTCCTTATTATTCAAAGGCCCGGTCGCAACACAGTATCATTTTCGTTGGAACCAAAACTTGGAACTCAATACCTGCGGAGATCCGTGAATGTAATTCGTACAAAGTAATCAAAAGACATCTTGAGTCTCACTTCCTATCAGAATACTAGTCGTGTAAGATCACCATGTCAAATCTTGCCTCTTACATGTAACTAATGATAATGTCATAATGTAACTTGCCTTGGGTAACATAACCAATCATCAGTCTGCTCCTGAATCGTTTTATCGAACATACTGTGAAATATAGCCGATTTGACCTATATTGTAAAATACAGCATAAAATATCGAGTTAATTATCTCAATGATCAGTCTAATGCAAAACTAGGTTAAGTGAACTAGGTGAAACATTTTTGGACACCTTAGAATAACGTGATGGTAGGATGCCCTAGAAGTCGCTGAACTTGTTCGGGCCCACAGGTAGCTATACTTAAATTTGATCATTGTACTAGACTTGTGAAACATTCTACCTCTGTATCACCTGTGGTGAATAAATTGTTTAAATTGTTTTAAATTGTTTAAAATTGTAGAGCCGTACACCTGGAATTGTTAACCGCGATGGACATCAATTCATTTATCAACGTATTTTGAAGATTTGTTGCGCTCAGAGGGCCTTGTAAGCTGCTCCGCTTAGATCAGGGACGGAATTTCATCGGTGCCCTGAATCTAGCTGATGAATCTCAGAGCGTGGCAGTCGGCGATAAGTTGGCTACGCTCGGCTGCAGGTGGGAGATGAATCCTCCCCACGCGTCTCATTTTGGAGGGGCGGTCGAAAGAAAAATTGGCCAGATTAGACGAGCTCTCGATTTCGCCATGTTGCAGCTTGGAAAGAGAACCCTAACAAGAGACGAATTGCACACTCTACTGTTCGAAGCTACGTCGATAGTAAATTCGACACCCTTGGAGCCCGTGTCGGATGACCCAAATGACCCTGTTCCTCTCTCACCTTCTATGCTCCTCACCATGAGAGAGGGAATTGGTTTGAACGACGACTTCATGCACTCGGACCTAGTGTCGTGCGGTGCCAAACAATGGTGAAGGGTTCAATATCTTGCCGATCAGTTTTGGGTCAGATTTAAGCACGACTACTTGAGCGACCGACTGAAACGCCAGAAGTGGAAGATCCCGTCGCGCAATTTTCAAGAAGGGGATATTGTTCTGATAAAAGACAAGAATACTAAACGCCTTACATGGCCTTTAGGACGTGTGGAGCGTGTGACTCCTAGCGCAGATGGCAAGGTTCGCAAGTTGTTCGTTCGAGCAGTGCTTCAGGACGGCAAGGGCCACCACGTCTATCAGCACCCTGACGAGCCTCGTTTTGCTGGAGGAGGCAGACGCTGGCCGCTTGGGTTAAATGGTGAATAGTAAGCAAATACTAACAATTAACAAAGTTGCAATCAACGCATAAAGCGCTGAAGCGGGGAGTGTCACGGTCACCGTGAATTTTACCTTTCTTTGCGGCAACATCCTAGAAGCCGAAGCCCACTGCCCTAAATTAAATGCATTTATCTTTCGGATCAAGCTGAAACTGTCACTACTGAAATTTCTATTCCGTAATCAGGATTATGGTCTACCTGTGTTACTGCTTAGTCCGTGTTACTGCTTAGTCCGTGTTACTGTTTACCTGTTTACCTATGCGTTCGTTAAATTACTAGGAGTAAGATTTGTAATAGACAATTTCGTGAATAAATGTGACAATACGCACTAGGCATTTGCCAAGCCAGCGAACTTAAGGACAGTGAGTGTTTTAAGAAGCTGCGCTCCTGTGTATTGAACTTAGAGACTAAGGTTCCGTGCTTTTCTAGTTGTCACTGCATTGTGCGTGTGTGCCTGGGTGGTTCAGCGTGTGTGCATGGGTGGTTCAGCGTGTGTGCCTGGGTGGTTCAGCGTGTGTGCCTGGGTGGTTCAGCATGTGTGCCTGCTTATAGTAATTAATAACTTGTTTTCTGGTTTATCTCCTCTAGAGTGGACGTTTTAGGGCATATATTTTTCAATGCGGTCAGGCCGCCACGGAAGTAAGTGTTATAATTCTATAATAGAGTGGATAGCCCTACACTAGAGCACAGTATAGGTTCCACATAGACATAGACATAGACACAACGCAGTTATCGTGCTGACATTCATACACAATGCAATGACTCATCACTTTAGGTAAATAATGCACTCACCTCTTGGACACCTTAACTTGAATACTGACATGTGGTTAGCAAGAGTAGAGCGGAGATAGGTGGGAATATATAGTAAAAGAGTCGAGTAAGATTAAGTACATTAGTTTAGAAATTAAGAAGTTAGATACCAACCACAGTGGGTAATTATATACACACTCGGCCAACGTTTACTTGTTGTTGAACCCGAGACCACTAGAAGACTGACTTGCGAGTGTTGCTCTCTCGAGCGTTGCCAACTTTTGGTCTCTCTAACTAGAACTTACACTACTCGCTATATTACAAATTCTCAAGGCTGTGTTTTTTTAAAAAGGAAAATAAAAACTTGAACTATGTGAAATAGTTTGCCGTGATGTTGGTATTGTTAAAGTTCACTAGCTGTAAAATGGTTTTCTTTTTGCAGTTAAAACAAACTTTCGTGAGAGGATTCTCCTACACCACCGTGGTTTTCATTATCCCAGAAAATATCCTCGCACCATGTTCCTGCTTGGCCAAGCCTGAGGGGCTGTTTACGGCTTGGCCAAGACACAGAGCAATACCGAGTAGCTAGAAAGTGCTTAACACATGGAAGAAGCGAGGAAATTCTTCGGCATAGCGCTTGACAACATCGAGTGGCTCGAGAAAATTTAATGCAAGAAAAAAAAGATGATTTTTTCAGACTAATGCGAACAGCATTGTCTTACACAAGCGAATTTAAAACCTGTAGTATCTCAATATAGGTCTCGCAGCCGGATGTCCTTATCACATTTGGTTTGGGATATCGCGGCACCGGCGGAAGCGTCTTAACCACAGGGCGAAGCCGACGGAAGCGCTTGTTGCGCATTGCCCTATGTCCTTATCGTACATGGGTTCGGATGGGCCGGAAGCGCTGCGACCGCAGGCGCCGGAACCGTGCCTTGAGGCGCATCGCATTGGTATGCACCGGAAGAGCATTGTTTAACTTCCGAGCGCTATAGCTTATAAGCAGAGTCGGTGTATCGATGAGGCAGTACAAGAATAGGAACCTAGCTAAGAGTTTCCTTCTCCTACTCCTTGAAGTTAAGGCTTCTGATACGGCAGTTAAAGCAACCGATACTGTAGTTTGCAGCTACAGTTACTAAACCTCGTATCGTGATGAAAAACCACGATACTACAAAACCCAAGCGAGAAAAGATGAAATTCTTCAGATTTATGCCGACCAACACGTGTGCACTAGTTTATAATAGATTTCGGGGTTTTATTGATGGTAATTAGTGGTGAAAAATTATGAAAATGTTTGTGTTGATGGAATTAGATTTGAGATGATATTACTAATTTGTGAGATTTTGGCTCGTATGGGCCTCAAGGGTCCACTACAGGATCGTCCTGTAGAAATCGCTACAAATAATCAAAATTCTCGTTACGTATTAATTTGCATAACTCTGTGCATAAACTATCTTGGTGTAAATTTTACTAATCAATTAAAAAATTTAATTACTAATTTTAATGTTTTTTACGTCACTCACATAAATATTTTCGAAATTTATGCTTTGCCATATTTAAAGTTTAGACAACATGTATGGCAATATCGAGTAGCGAGCATCGGTTTGACGCCATTGCTCTCTTCGCCTTTGTGTTGATAAGTGATAGCTTCTTTTTTCTTTTTATTTGCTTCGCGCAGGTCGATAACAGTGAATTTCGTGTTATTGTTTAAGTCAATAATTGTGATGTGCCCTGTGTGATAATATAGAATTTTTAATTGTGTTTAAGCATTTCTCATTGCGATACATAAGTAGGTTTGAATTTGGTTTAGGATGGAAGTTCTTAAGAATAGTCTGAGAGCTCTTTGTAAATTTTACGGTTACCTGCTCAGTATGTGTGCGTAAGTTTGCTTTCTGGTTGCTGGGATAGGTTGTGATGCCTCCCAGCTAAAAGGCGGCAACAAAGTCCCCAATGGTAAAGGGGCACCGAATTCACATAAATGCCTGACACCCGCAAGGGGTCGGTAACCCTTTAAGTAATCATTTAAACAATCATAGCATGGCAATAAAAAGGTTAAAGGTTAACATCGGCATCTTTGGGATGCTTTATTTCCAATCAAGCCTGATACATATGATCTTAGCATTGGTTTTTCAAATGTCTTATAACTAACACTATATATAGGACACCATGACGGTTCCCCCGTGAAGCCGGTACCCATTTCCGACACCTGGGTCGAGTGGGGTATTGTGCTTGAGCTTTCCCTTATACCCAACGGGGAAAATCTCCGCGCCAGCGCCGGGAATCGAACCCGCGACTCCAATATACGAGCCCGATCCCTTAACCACTGTACCACGGAGAGCACTCAAAAAGGGGTTCTCACCTTCGAAAATATTTGTTCACGTGAACACTTCTCAATGTAGCCAGCTGTCCATGAACCCAAGGGTCCAAGGTAGCGAGGAAAGATGACCGGTGACCAGCGAGGCACAAGATTTAGGTGCACCCGAGGCCGCGGTTGGAAGCTGTCTGACGTGGCAGTCCAAAAAGACCGCGCACATCGGCTTTCATCCGAATCCGCTGTATTGGCTTAGGACTCGGAATAAAAAGCACAGGCGCACTTTAGAAGTTTGGAAATACGCTTGCAGCCGAAGATGTGAGGAACCCCCACCACTGCTCTGCTATTCGTTAATTACTTGTTTTATTGCCTTTTAGGTTAAGTAATTTAACAGCAGCCTAAGACCCCTTACTGCGGAAGGCCATTAATAATGCCTTACTAAGCCCGCAGAGGATCTCGACTTTGAGCAATGGCTAGAATTTCCACAAGGTATAGAGTGCATTGTGACGTATTTGAATTTATTTTGAATGTTAAGATAATTCTGTATTAATTCACGCTGATTAGCGCTCATGATGTTAAAATAAATTCTCTTGTTTTGTTTAGGATTCTACTATAAATGTTACGATCGTTAGTGTCATTTTTTACATTAATGAATCCTTATTTTCATTTCCTCCTCTCACCTATTTCAGCTGCAAGAAGTAAATTCGTAGGCGGTGTTTTTTTAGGAGAAATAAACCTTAGGTGCCATGCCATTGTAAATTGATCATTGATAATAGTAAGGGTGTGTGTAGCTTCTCCTATTTCTGGAGAACAAGTCATCCAGCTCTTCTTGATTTGCAGATCCATCTCCGAAGCCTGCACAACACACACCTGGGGATAACCCTTAATTCCCGCGATAATTATTAATTAGGTGGACAATCCTCACTTACTGGGTTTATTCCCTTACTGCCTTACTGGCCTGAGTTACCTTAGTTTCATTCGTGCAAATCCCTTTCTCCAAGCTAATCCATCACATACATACATACCTCCATTCGCCCACTAGAGAAACCTCAGATCACTGTGCGATCTGGTCAATCCTCCGAGTAATATCCTTGCATCCGGCTGAACCACCTTTAAGGGGGTACCTTCACACTTAAGGGAGTACCTTTACACTTAAGGGAGTACATTCACTTCAAGTGAGTACATTCATAACTATTGAATGTGAACCCTCGCTTAAATGTCAACTGTGGTCTGAACACACAACCAACCTACAACTCACTTCCAACATAAGACATACTACTAAGCCTAAGGAGGTTTAATGGAATGAGGCGGCATCGCTATCTTTTGCCAGTCGAACGAGTGAAGCCACTTTTGCCGTCCCAAGCCCTGCCCACGCGGCATTTGGCCCCAGTGTAGAGGTGGTGTTGCAGTGGAGGGGTAGCACCACCTCCAACATCAAGAACTGAAAACAGTTTGCAATTCATGAAATTTCTGTAAGTACACGTGAAAACTTATGTCTGAATCTTTTTTGAAAGTAACTGCACATGTGTATGATGCATGAGCTCGGCATATAGAGAAAGTAGTCCTTGAACGCAGCATGGATAAGCAGCAGCCTTCCACGCCGAGTGCCACTTGCAAACTGAGCCCCATCTCCGTGTCTGGGGCTTTCTGCCTACAGCTACCGAATACATTGAGAAGTGTTCACGTGAACAAATATTTTCGAAGGTGAGAACCCCTTTTTGAGTGCTCTCCGTGGTACAGTGGTTAAGGGATCGGGCTCGTATATTGGAGTCGCGGGTTCGATTCCCGGCGCTGGCGCGGAGATTTTCCCCGTTGGGTATAAGGGAAAGCTCAAGCACAATACCCCACTCGACCCAGGTGTCGGAAATGGGTACCGGCTTCACGGGGGAACCGTCATGGTGTCCTATATTTAGTGTTAGTTATAAGACATTTGAAAAACCAATGCTAAGATCATATGTATCAGGCTTGATTGGAAATAAAGCATCCCAAAGATGCCGATGTTAACCTTTAACCTTTTTATTGCCATGCTATGATTGTTTAAATGATTACTTAAAGGGTTACCGACCCCTTGCGGGTGTCAGGCATTTATGTGAATTCGGTGCCCCTTTACCATTGGGGACTTTGTTGCCGCCTTTTAGCTGGGAGGCATCACATTCACTTTAGAGCGACAATGCCGGTTCCATGTCCCCAACTTCATTGACTAAGCCTGTCACTCAGCTACTCCTCGAACCAAGGAGATCCTTCAGCCAAGACCGTACTCTTCACCAGTCTCAAGACACCGCCGATCTACCGATCCGTTGGCAGCCGAAAATAAACTGAGAAGCTGAGTACCACACCTTTTATTTTCCTTCCTTCAATGTGATCTCAAACAATTCTATAACAGACAGTGAGTGCAGGGACGATAATCAAACGAACTAAAATCTCGTCACCCAGGCACTTCACAGTCCAATCATACGCATACCGATAATAATACGTACTTCATTTAGCATCCAGCAACTAACGATCATTAAATTAAAACATTTAGAAGGTTTTTTTAAATTTTATGAATGAGGTTTGAGGGGGAATGCACAATTTTATTTCATTTTTGATAATTGGCATTTTCCCATTATTTCATGTCAAGTACAGCATGTTCGAATCTATGTTTGATCATTTTATCTTCACTGCAGTTGGCGTCAATGGCTTATATATCCAATCAAACCCATTACATTATGAAAATATAATTTATAGACGAGATTCTGTTTGCAAAATTTGTCTAAAAAAATAATATTTGGATGCATAATTTCACGATTTGTCATCTGCAGGAATATATGGATACTCAAATTTAATTTATAATGTTTTTGGGGCGGGGATGAGTCCTTTAATCAAACATCGAAACGATAATTTGAGACTCGTACTTAAGAACTATGAGACAAGTTTATTAATCTACCATAGAAAACTATGTATGTCAAATTTCCTAATTTATTAAAACGATAAAAAAAGTCTGAACCCTTGAGTTCTTTACACAAATTTATGTACAATACTATGAAGATACTTAAACAATTGGTATGAAGAATAGAGCGAAGAAAAATACCAAATTTCATACAAATGACTTCGCGGTTGTCTTTCGTAAACGTACTTTTTTAACAACTTTGTTTAAACAAAGTTGAATGGATTACGTGTAATCCAATTCATCTCTTGAATAATATTTGAAACAATTATTTACAACTTTCATGCAAATCAATACAAGCAGGCCACGTGAATAAACTTGATATTCAAAATTGAGGGACAACTAGGACCGAGACTTTTATGACAATCTATCTTGAGATGAACATAATGCGGGAAAATATGGTCAATGACTTACTATACTCAGTTTTTTAGCTTCGAACAAGTAAGCGCATAAGAAAAATATGCTAATGTCAATCTGAGGGAAGGTATCATTTGATATTCGAGTGAAATTTTTTACCCTCAGATGTCTTATCGTTTTTAATGGTTGAAGATTTTTGTTCATATTTTTCATGGTGAAGAATAGAGATTAGAAATGATATTTGTTGAATTTTTTATCTTCAGCGTCAATGATGGTCGAAAAATTTCTAACATTGAGGCTGCGTTCTGTTTGGCGTGTGAGATGATGCATTACGTTTTGGAAGTGTAAGGTTGCATTTTGCATGCTCTAGTCATTCCTTAAATAGATATTTTTCTTCATTATTGAGATATAAATCAACTCTAATCACCAAATTTTTGCCAAAAAAAACAAGAGTATATTTCTACGAAATTTCCCAGTTTTCGGTCAGTGTCCCAGAATCTCATGAAAGTTGAGTTGGTACAGAATTTCAGAATCGATTATGGAAAACAAAAACTTACAAACCGGTGCAAATTCATGACGCATTTTGATCTACATTGATGATTACAAGTTCACTCAAGGGTGTGTATAGTAGCTCAAAGTCAGTTACTAGTTAAATTTTTGAAAATACTTTTAATTTCCTTCAAGTATTGAAACTATTCTTTTCCAAAATAAATGAATCTTATACGTTTTTGTGAAAATTAAATAAACTTGCAATTCCCAAATTTTTAGACCAATGTGCGCGAGCACTTACTCATGCCTTCTCTGTCTTGGTTCTCTTAATATCTTGAGGTCTCGTGGCCTATAAAAGGCGACCTTGCCTAGCCTGTGGTGCTCAATCGGTTTATACCATTCTCACCTGTTGCCACACCTGACTCACTCCAATAAACACCTCCGCCAAGCTACTACAAGTGTTTTACTGCCCCCGTACATTGGTGGCCAGTATGGGGACCGTACACCAACGTTGAAGTTCCAGTTTTGGATTTTGATTTCTAATATTCCCCAAAATTGCGGGTTATCCACAAAATATTCCCCCAAATTGGGGATTATCCACAAAATATTCCAAAAAATTGGGTATTGTCGAAAAAATATTACCCAAAATTGGGGATTATTAAACACTAACATTTCTTTTGATAAGCAATTATTTCGCGACACGTAATTGACTTTCGTCTAAAACGCGTATGTAGCATACCGCTAAATAAGCGTAAAAATTATAAATTTGCCATTCATACTTAAATAAATTAATTAGTAGCATTAAAAATATTACTCTAATTTATTATTAATTATTTTCTACTTCTAATTCGTAAGCATTGAAGTTTTTGGTAAATGCATGAAATAATAAAAATAACACTTGACATTTTTCGAGAGAGAAGCCCTCTGGTGGCAACACTGCGCAGTTGCGCGTTCTTTCTTTCAAAGCCACTCTTACTTTTGGCGTCCTACTTAGCAGTGTTACAGCAAATTCTCGTGAGTTTTTTAAATGTGTTAGAAAATTATCGTGTTCCTTTTCGTCGTGTCAGTGAGTATTAATAAGTGACAGTGCAGTGTTATTAAGTTACGTGATTATGCTTGGAAATATTGATGTAGCATGTTTCTCATTCAGTGTCTTTGTTTGTCTTTTCTCAACGTGACTTAGCGAAAGATATTGCGCCAGATGTGCATTGCATTTCCGTGTCATGATTTTATTAACGAAGCATAATCATGCTCGTTCCTTTTTCTTTTCGATAATCTACTAATCTACGATAATCTCTGCATTGGAATTAGCGCGGCGAAATTTGCCGGCGTTCGTTCGATAGCGTCTTTGTGTGTAATGGCGCGGAGCCTCACACCGTCGTCTCTTGTCACTACTCTGTGATTATAAATACTATAGGCATGTGTATAGTATCATTTATTCTTTTTTTTACAAACCGACTGGCAGTAGTTTAAATTGCGAAAAGTATTCATGTCTATGCTTGCTAAGTTTTGGAACTTCATTTCTTAATTCCATATCCTTGCAAACTTTTACGTAAACGCCTTTATTTCAATAGAGAAACATTTCAATGAAATTTAATTTAACTCATCGCATTCTGGTGATAAAAAAACACCCAACCTTCTGCCTATCTTAAGTGTGTGCAAATTGCTGGCGGTTCTGGTTGAGGCCGACGCGTAAGCCGTCGGCTAAATCGCCACACGTCACTTTCGTGCTTTCGTTTCTCTTGCTTCGCGTATTTTCCGCCTGTAAAATCAACGCTTAGGTTCTCCTTTTCCTTCATCATTGGGATATATATATATATTTCCTCAATTCCTTTATTATTGCAAATGATCTACCAGAATTTCTTAGTAGGATTGATATCCTCGAATTTTAGGATTTTTATGTTTTTTCTTACTGTTTTCAAAAGTGCAGTCACTTGATATTTTCACCATTTTTCCGTGGATCTCGTGTTTACTTGCCCGTAGTCTCTGTAAGGAATCACGATCTTGATTCTTGAAAATTCTTAAACCTAATACTCAGAATTTAAAGCCAGAGGCATTAGTGATTAAACAATTTATTTCTTGATTTAAATCTGTCAACCAAAAATCTGTCCTATCACGTTTGAGTTGCCAAAAGTGAGAATCCCAAAGTAGCCGGAGTCAGGCCTGTAGGAGTTTCTCGGATTTCTCCGTGTGGGAAGAGTTGTCATTATAATTTGGATTGTCAGTGGGGTAATGTCTTGATGTCTCTCCTGGAATGTTTCATCCAGCATCTTGGACTCCTGTGCAGGACCTCTACATCATCGCCATACACGCAACACTCACAAAATTTAATCTCCCTGGGTTTTCATGAGTGCCATGCTGATTGCTATCCTCACATAAGCAGATACTAAAACTTGCTCCTACTGATATGAGCACGTCACGTAACTTTCCCCTGCTAATGTGCTAATCTGCTAATGTGCTAATCTGCTAATGTGCCGACTTGATCCTGCTCACATGAGCCTGATTTAACTTGCTCACTCACACCCCACCTTATTTTGGAGTCTTTAGTTCTACCTGAACTAATTCACTGACCTGCGCTCAATCATCTCAAATTGCCAAACTCAAATTCCAAATACAACTCACTCACCCGGCTTACTCCATCGCGTGCCGGCCTTCGTCAACGCCAGCCTGGTCCTCCGGCGAGGATTGCCCACCTAGACAAGCTCTCCGAGATCAAGATCCAAGCCAGTTCTCCTGGTTTCCTCTTCCAATAAACTACACCTGGAAAAAGCTGAGTTCCAATGCGTTTTTTCATTATCCCTCTCATAATTTTTCCTTACGCTTCGAGAATTGATCGAGTTTTTCTTTGCCGTTCAAATTAATATTTACACTCAACCACCTAACGGCGAGAAAACCCGACACGTACTATGTAGTATGGAAATTTGGAACCGTCGGTATTGACCAAAGTGAGTTGAGGATTTCCACAAGACTGACCTTTTTTTGTTATCTGGAATCGATTTTGAAATTCGAGACCGACTTTCGCGAGATTCTGAGACATTGACCGAAAACATTGAAATATATCATCAAAATTTTCCAAAGCTTATGGCCAATATCTCAGGCAATCACAAAAATTGGTAGAGAATTCTGGAAGCGGTTGAAGACAACAGAAAACACACGAACAAGTAAAAATTAAAAATGCCCTATGTCTAAAAATAGTGATTCCTTCTTCGTAAAAACCTACTTAGCTAAAATGAATATTTCGTTAAATATTGGCGGTTATTGTGAAAAATTCTAATCATTCTCAATTATCCTCCATGAGGGTATGATTAGAGTCCCAGTTCTGCGGAAAGATGATCAACTTAAAATATCTAAATTTTTTGGAAAATATGGAAAGCGTATAAAACTTTCGAAATTTTTCGATGTTTTCGGCCAACGTCTCAGATTCTGTCAAAAGTTTGCACAAAATTTTAAAATTGGTAGTAGGCACTAGAAAACGTTTGAACATTTCAAAATTAATTTGTTTCATATTAAAAAATCGACGATTGTAAATTTATGCATCCTAAAGGCCATAATAAATTTATCATTTCCGTATTCTTCATATCAACCCATCTTCATATTCAACCCCGGAAACCATCTTCATATTCAACCCCCATCTTCATATTCAACCCCGGAAACCCAGATTCAAGACGCCGCGAGATCAACACGCCAGATGACCTCGAGCAATACCTGATGCAACAACTAAATATGTCATCGAAGCAAATCATGGGTGACTAGACTAGGTGATCCCCTAAATTAGATATGTCAATCTCGTGTTAATTTAACCTCAATTAGGTATCATGTCAGTTTAACCTCAACTTGATGTTAGTTTAACCTGAATCTATACAAATGTATAACAGATGTGTTTGTAAACATTTATGGCGGCTGTGTGTGAACTTTTGAAACAACGCAATCAGCAATTTTTTACCTCCCAATGTTACTGTGAATTTTTTTTCTTTTTTTAACCACTTAAGTATTATTACGCGTAAACCATATTAGCTGATTATATCATTGTCGTTGTAATCTTCTTATAATCTGATAATCGCTTCTGCCCTCCACTGCCATCGTACAACCATATTAGCTGATTATATCATTGTCGTTGTAATCTTCTTATAATCTGATAATCGCTTCTGCCCTTCACTGCCATCGTACAACCATATTAGCTGATTATATCATTGTCGTTGTAATCTTCTTATAATCTGATTATATCATTGTCGTTGTAATCTTCTTATAATCTGATTATATCATTGTGTGGCACTATCAGTGTCTTCAGTGACTCCGTGGTGTGAGGACGGGTGTGGCGCTCGCTCCGAAACAAAGTGCCTATTGTTAGAAAGAATGTACCTCTAACCTAAATGGGTACCCACTCTCGTCCTGAGTATTCAAATGTGATTTAAATACCCCATATATAAAAAAATTCAAACTAAAAGCATAATATTCCCTCAAAAGCGTGAGAGTATTCAACCCTCGTTTACACAACGACCGCACTCCCTCAATCTTCAAGATGACTAACAAACGACGCAGTACCAGCAACAGCACCAACAACAGCACCAACAACAGCAGCAACAACAGCACCGAATTTCAACCGAAGTTTGGTCAATACCCTGATGTGTCTAGCCTAACGAAAGGCGGTAAAGAAGTGGTCTCTGTCTTAATAAAATACTTCGATTCAGTGATGACAAAATTTAATAGTGATATTGAAAAAATGCAAAATGAAATAAGCCACCTTAAAACGCTATTTGGAACAAAAGAAGCGGAACACAAAAAAATTCTCGATGAACAGAACAAGAAAATGGATAGCTTAACCTCCCGCCTCGACCAGTTGGAAAAAATAATCAACGCCGAGACATTGAAGACAAAAAATGTACTCTCGTCATTTCTGGAAGGGAAATACCGCAATCTCACGCAAACGAAATCTGTAAGGATACAGTCTGCAAACTCCTGAAGGACAAGATCAACATTGACCTCTCCGACACTGATATGACGTCAGCTACAAGAATGGGGAAAAAACCAGTAACTGGGAACGTAGATCAAAGAAACATTGCATTTGAACTAAAAGATTACAACAAAAAACGTGAAATTCTCAACGCCTGCCGAGAAAAGAAACCAAAGTTCTTCTTCATAAATGAATACCTCATACCTTCACGAGCTAACGCCATGTACATTCTGAGGATGGCCAAAAGGAAATTCCCGGATAAAGTTGGAACCCCAAAAACACAGGATGGAAACATTTTCATATTTAACCCCGGAAACCCAGATTCAAGACGCCGCGAGATCAACACGCCAGATGACCTCGAGCAATACCTGATGCAACAACTCAATATGACATCAAAACAAGTCATGGGTGACTAGACTAGGTGATCTCCTCAATTTGATTGTCAGTTTTCGTGCTAGTTTAACCCCAATTAGATATCACATCAGCTTATCCTCAACTTGATGTTAGCTTAACCTGAATCTATACAAATGTTTAACAGATGTGTTTGTAAACATTTATGATAGGTGTATGTGAACTTTTGCAACAACGCAATCAGCAATTTTTACCTCCCAATGTTACTGTGATTTTTTTTCATTTTTTACCACTAAAGTTTTTTTTATTACGCGTAAACCATATTAGCTGATTATATCATTGTCATTAGGTGATCCCCTAAATTCCCTAGACTAGGTGATCCCCTAAATTAGTCAATTTCATATTCATCCCCTAAATATGTCATTTTCGTATTAATTTAACCTCAATTAGGTATCATGTCAGTAAACCTCAACGTGATGCTCGTTCAACCTGAATCTATACAAGTGTATAACAGATGTGCTTGTAAACATTTATGACAGCTGTGTGTGAACTTTTGAAACAACGCAATCAGCAATTTTTTACCTCCCAATGTTACTGTGAATTTTTTCTCTTCTTAACCACTTAAGTATTATTACGCGTAAACCATATTAGCTGATTATATCATTGTCGTTGTAATCTTCTTATAATCTGATAATCGCTTCTGCCCTCCACTGCCATCGTACAACCATATTAGCTGATTATATCATTGTCGTTGTAATCTTCTTATAATCTGTTTATATCATTGTCGTTGTAATCTTCTTATAATCTGATTATATCATTGTCATTATAATCTATCAGCAATTTTTCACTTACCAATATTACTGTGAATTCTTCCTTATTTACCACTACAGTTATTATTACGCGTAAACCATATTAGCTGATTGTATCATTGTCATCATAATCTTTAAAACTTATTCCCTCTTGTATGTGAACTTATGAAAACGCCCTCAGCAATCTGTTTGCACCAATGTAGTGATATCGAACTCCAATATTATAACAAATAAATAATAGATGTGTGTGTAAACATCTATGACAACTGTGTGTCACATTTTGTAACATCGCAATTAGTAATTTTTCACCAACCAATGTTACTGTGAATTCTTCTCTATTTACCACTACAGTTATTATTACGCGTAAACCATATTAGCTGATTGTATCATAGTCGTCATAATCTTTAGAAATTTATTACCTGTTGTATGTGAACTTGCGAAAACGCCCTTAGCAATCTGTTTGCACCAATGTTGTGATATTGAACTCCATTATCACTCGCTCATGGACTGAGTTTTGTGTGTACTCACGAAATCGCGCTAGATTTTTCTTTTTTACTCTATTCTCTCTTACTTAATAAGCTACTTTTTAGACTGAAATATCCCTTTAAGCTTGACTCTGTATTTCGTCTTAAGCTCTATAGTACCTAATTCTTACTTTTACTTATTTTAAATGACTGATCACCCTGTAATATTTGAGGAAATCGATCCAGATTTCAATCATTTGAACAGAATATATCCAAACCTAAACGACTCTCAAGAGTGTAGGTATACTAATATATCAGAATTCAATGAAACTATACGAATAACTGACCGAGATTTCTCACTCCTGTGTTGGAACTGTAGGTCACTCTATCCAAAATTGGAAGAGATACAATGTACTATTACTGAACTTAAATATAACCTAGACGTGATTAGCTTCACCGAAAGCTGGCTAGATGACTCGACTAAAGACATGATTCGATTTGAAAATTATCATAGTTACCATTCGCTAAGAAAAAACCAGCGGGGCGGAGGCATCAGCACATATATATCTAACCACATAGACTCGAGAACCATAGCAAGTGCAACCATGAATCAGGATCATATAGAATCACTCTTCGTAGAACTTTTTAGAGATGGTAAACGCATTGTGCTTGGAACGGTGTATAGGCCTCCTACAGCCTGTCCTATATCCTTCCTGAATGAATTGAATCGTATTATTTCTCAGTTCAACAGGCCCTTATACAATGACATAATAATATGCGGTGACTTCAATTATGATCTACTGAAACATGAAAGCCATGAACCAATCTCTAATTTCCTAACTACCTTTCAGTCTCAATCCTTCCTTCCGATCATTACAAAGCCTACACGAATAACCTCAGAGTGTGCTACGCTGCTTGACAATATCTTTATGACAGACCCTAGTGATTTTCTTGCTGGAATAATTACTTCTGACTTATCAGATCACTTCCCAGTTTTTCTTATTAAGAAAAATGTCTATATTGCTTGCAACACCAAGGCACGGGCTGAAACTTACTCATATCGTAAAATAAACGAATCAAATCTTGAAGAAATGCGCACCGTTCTAGAAGAATCAATGCCTACATTGCACATCTCTCAACAAAACAATAATACTACGAGCATTGATGAAGCAGTAGTATAGTTGACTGAAACTATAATGACCGCATACAATCAATGTTGCCCAATTGTAACTCGTACAGTTACCCCGAAAAATAAACATAAGCCCTGGATTACCAGAGACATCGTGATAAATATAAAGAAACGTCAAGCGTACCTAGCCCTCCTTTGCGAAGGACGAATATCTAGAGAAACATATAACCGATTTAGAAACTATGTAACAAACCAGATAAGAACATCAAAAAAGAACTACTTTACGCTCAAGTTTACTCAATTCAAAACTGACGTTAAAAAGATTTGGCATCTCCTTAACTCCTGCTGTAAACCGAATAATGCCGATAAAAAGAAAATTGAATATGTTGTTCAAGATAATGTACAATATCATGAGAAGAAAGAAATTGCTAATCTCTTTAACAACTTCTTCGTAAACGTAGGGAAAACAATAGCTGATGGTATTCCAAGTGAACCTACTGATCACCTGGAATTTATGGATCATATTCGAGAACCCAACTCCTTTTTCTTTACGCCTACAAACTCCTCCGATGTAATTACGTGCATAAACAACATGAAAAATAAATCGAGTGGGTTACAAACGTTTCCGACTAAAGTACTTAAAGTTATTGCTGACATTGTAGCCCCACTGATATCAAATATTATTAACCAGTCTCTCTTACTAGGCACTTTCCCGAACTCCCTCAAAGTTGCTAGAGTAACCCCTATCTTTAAAAGTGGTGAAAAAACCTGTGTAAACAATTATCGACCTATCTCCATTCTACCAATTATTAGCAAAGTATTCGAAAAGATTGTGTATAAAAAAGTGTACTCTTATTTTGAACAAAAATCATTTCTTTACGATAAACAATACGGTTTTGCTCTAAAAAATCAACAACACAGGCTATATTAAATCATTTACAATTCCTCTATTCTAATATAGATGAAGGAAAGCCTGTCTTCTCTGTATTTCTTGACTTCCGAAAAGCATTTGATTGTGTGGACCATAAAATACTATTATCGAAACTACACTGTTATGGCATTCGAGGGATTGCCCATGATTGGTTCAGATCATACCTAACAAATCGGAAGCAATACGTTGTCATTGACGACGCAAAATCAGACCCACAGACAATTAGCCATGGAGTTCCACAAGGATCTGTTCTCGGGCCTCTCTTGTTTCTGATTTTTATCAATGATATTGTAAAATCTACATCATTCTTCAAATTCATACTTTTTGCCGATGACAGTACGCTTTCTGCGGTCCTTCCGAACCAAAATCCTGCTATGATTGTGGAGAGTATAAATACTGAACTTCACAAGGTTTCATCGTGGCTCAAAGCTAATAAAATAAGCCTAAATATCGATAAAACAAATTATATTACTTTCTCATACAAGAAAGATGTATCTCTCCCATGCATTAAAATTGGCGAAGGTGAAATCGAAGAAACCAACTCATGTAAGTTTCTGGGCATCATAATAGATAAACATCTGACCTTCAAAGAGCACATCACTCATATTAGTTCTAAATTATCAAAATCCATCGGAATCCTAAATAAAGTTAAAAATTTTCTGCCTGAAACAGCTTTACAAATGCTCTACCGAACGCTCATTTCTCCATACTTGCAATACGGAATAGAAGCATGGCACGGAACTGATAAAAATAAAACCAACAAAATTTTTACTCTGCAGAAAAGGGCTGTCAGAGCGGTAAAGAACCTAGAATATAATGCTCACACAAATGATTCTTTCAAAAATTTACAAATACTTAAACTTTCGGATCTATACAAAATCTCCATCTGTAATTTCATTTACAAAACATTAAGAAATGATGGCGACAATAGCCTAAGACAATTATTGACTGCGCAAACTGGTCATCACGACCATTTAACCCGAAATAGAAGTAAATTCATGCTTCCTTATTATTCAAAGGCCAGGTCGCAACACAGTATTCTCTTCGTTGGAACCAAAACTTGGAACTCTATACCTGCAGAGATCCGTGAATGTAATTCGTACAAAGTATTCAAAAGACATCTTGAGTCTCACTTCCTATCAGAATACTAGTAGTGTAAGATCACCGTGTCGAAATCTTGCCTCCTACATGTAACTAATGATAATGTCATAATGTAACTTGCCTTGTGTACCATAACCAATCTTCTCTCTGCTCTTGAATCGTTTTATCGAACATACTGTTAAATATAGCCGACTTGTAAAATATCGAGTTAATCATCTCAATGATCAGTCTAATGCGAAACTAGGTTAAGTGAACTAGGTTAAACTTTTGTACACCCTAGAATAGCGTGATGGTAGGATGCCCTAGAAGTCGCTGAACTTATTCGGGCCCACAGGTAGCTATACTCAAATTTGACCATTGTACTAGACTTAAGTAAAACTCTACCTCTGTATCACCTACCTCTGTATCTCCTGTGGTAAATAAATTGTTTAAATTGTTTTAAATTGTTTAAATTGTCATTATAATCTATCAGCAATTTTTCACTTACCAATATTACTGTGAATTCTTCTTTTTTTTACCACTACAGTTATTATTACGCGTAAACCATATTAGCTGATTGTATCATTGTCATCATAATCTTTAAAACTTATTCCCTCTTGTATGTGAACTTATGAAAACGCCCTCAGCAATCTGTTTGCACCAATGTAGTGATATCGAACTCCAGTATTATAACAAATAAATAATAGATGTGTGTGTAAACATCTATGACATCTGTGTGTCACATTTTGTAACATTGCAATTAGTAATTTTTCACCAACCAATATTACTGTAAATTCTTCTTTATTTACCACTACAGTTATTATTACGCGTAAACCATATTAGCTGATTGTATCATTGTCGTCATAATCTTTAAAAACTTATTACCTGTTGTATGTGAACTTGTGAAAACGCCCTTGGCAATCTGTTTGCACCAATGCTGTGATATTGAACTCCATTACCACTCGCTCATGGACTGAGTTTGTGTGTACTCACGAAATTGCGCTAGATTTTTCTTTTTTACTCTATTCTCTCTTACTTAATAAGCTACTTTTTAGACGGGAATATCCCTTTAAGCTTGACTCTGTATTTCGTTTTAAGCTCTATAGTACCTAATTCTTACTGTTTACTTATTTTAAATGACTGAGCACCCTGAGATATTCAAGGAAATCGATCCAGATTTCAATCATTTGAACAGAATATATCCAAACCTAA
This sequence comes from Morinoia aosen, assembly GCA_030386875.1. Classification (NCBI taxonomy): domain Eukaryota; kingdom Metazoa; phylum Arthropoda; class Malacostraca; order Amphipoda; family Talitridae; genus Morinoia; species Morinoia aosen. Next base: position 3,528,291 of record CM059571.1, read on the forward strand.
ACGACTCTCAAGAGTGTAGGTATACTAATATATCAGAATTCAACGAAACTATACGAATAACTGACCGAGATTTCTCACTCCTGTGTTGGAACTGTAGGTCACTCTATCCAAAATTGGAAGAGATACAATGTACTATTACTGAACTTAAATATAACCTAGACGTGATTAGCTTCACCGAAAGCTGGCTAGATGACTCGAATAAAGACATGATTCGATTTGAAAATTATCATAGTTACCATTCGCTAAGAAAAAACCAGCGGGGCGGAGGCATCAGCACATATATATCTAACCACATCGACTCGAGAACCATAGCAAGTGCAACAATGAATCAGGATCATACAGAATCACTCTTCGTAGAACTTTTTAGAGATGGTAAACGCATTGTGCTGGGAACAGTGTATAGGCCTCCTACAGCCTGTCCCAAGGAGGTTTAAGAATGGAGACGGCATCAGCGCTCTAAAGTGAAGCCAATTTTCGGTAGCTGTAGGGTATACGGGCACACACACGGAGATGGGGCTCAGTGCGTTTCAGACACTCAGCGTGACAGGGCGCCGCTATCCACGCTGCGGTCAAGGACGAGTTTCCTCAATATGAGTTTCTTTATCATTCAGCGAGGATGCAATTGAAATATATGCCTAAGAAAAAAACGTATAGCACAGAGTAGCGCAAGTCTGCCATTTAACAGCGCGGTCTTCAGTCGCTGATGATGGAGGTGGTGCTACCCCTCCACTGCAACACCACCTCCACACAGGGACCTAATGCCGGGTGGGCGGGGCTTGGGACGGCAGAAGTGGCTTCACTCGCTTGACTGGCAAAAGATAGCGATGCCGGTTCCATGTATCCAACTTCCTTGGCCTGTCCTATATCCTTCCTGAATGAATTGAATCGTATTATTTCTCAGTTCAACAGGCCCTTATACAATGACATAATAATATGCGGTGACTTCAATTATGATCTACTGAAACATGAAAGCCATGAACCAATCTCTAATTTCCTAACTACCTTTCAGTCTCAATCCTTCCTTCCGATCATTACAAAGCCTAGACGAATAACCTCAGAGTGTGCTACGCTGCTTGACAATATCTGTATGACAGACCCTAGTGATTTTCTTGCTGGAATAATTACTTCTGACTTATCAGATCACTTCCCAGTTTTTCTTATTAAGAAAAATGTCTATATTGCTTGCACCAAGGCACGGGCTGAAACTTACTCATATCGTAAAATAAACGAATCAAATCTTGAAGAAAGGCGCACAGTTCTAGAAGAATCAATGCCTACATTCCACATCTCTCAACAAAACAATAATACTACGAGCATTGATGAAGCAGTAGTAAAGTTGACTGAAACTATAATGACCGCATACAATCAGTGTTGCCCAATTGTAACTCGTACAGTTACCCCGAAAAATAAACAAAAGCCCTGGATTACTAGAGACATCATGATAAATATAAAGAAACGTCAAGCGTACCTAGCCCTCCTTTGCGAAGGACGAATATCTAGAGAAACATATAACCGATTCAGAAACTATGTAACAAACCAGATAAGAACATCAAAAAAGAACTACTTTACGCTCAAGTTTACTCAATTCAAAACTGACGTTGAAAAGACTTGGCATCTCCTTAACTCTTGCTGTAAACCGAATAATGCTGATAAAAAGAAAATTGAATATGTTATTCAAGATAATGTAAAATATCATGAGAAGAAAGAAATTGCTAATCTCTTTAACAACTTCTTCGTAAACGTAGGGAAAACCATAGCTGATGGTATTCCAAGTGAACCTACTGATCACCTGGAATTTATGGATCATATTCGAGAACCCAACTCCTTTTTCTTTACGCCTACAAACTCCTCCGATGTAATTACGTGCATAAACAACATGAAAAATAAATCGAGTGGGTTACAAACGTTTCCGACTAAAGTACTTAAAGTTATTGCTGACATTGTAGCCCCACTGATATCAAATATTATTAACCAGTCTCTCTTACTAGGCACTTTCCCGAACCCCCTCAAAGTTGCTAGAGTAACCCCTATCTTTAAAAGTGGTGAAAAAACCTGTGTAAACAATTATCGACCTATCTCCATTCTACCAATTATTAGCAAAGTATTCGAAAAGATTGTGTATAAAAAAGTGTACTCTTATTTTGAACAAAAATCATTTCTTTACGATAAACAATACGGTTTTCGCTCTAAAAAATCAACAACACAGGCTATATTAAATCATTTACAATTCCTCTATTCTAATATAGATGAAGGAAAGCCTGTCTTCTCTGTATTTCTTGACTTTCGAAAAGCATTTGTTTGTGTGGACCATAAAATACTACTCTCGAAACTACACTGTTATGGCATTCGAGGGATTGCCCATGATTGGTTCAGATCATACCTAACAAATCGGAAGCAATACGTTGTCATTGACGACGCAAAATCAGACCCACAGACAATTAGCCATGGAGTTCCACAAGGATCTGTTCTTGGGCCTCTCATGTTTCTGATTTTTATCAATGATATTGTAAAATCTACATCATTCTTCAAATTCATACTTTTTGCCGATGACAGTACGCTTTCTGCGGTCCTTCCGAACCAAAATCCTGCTATGATTGGGGAGAGTATAAATACTGAACTTCACAAGGTTTCATCGTGGCTCAAAGCTAATAAACTAAGCCTAAATATCGATAAAACAAATTATATTACATTCTCATACAAGAAAGATGTATCTCTCCCATGCATTAAAATTGGCGAAGGTGAAATCGAAGAAACCAACTCATGTAAGTTTCTGGGCATCATAATAGATAAACATCTGACCTTCAAAGAGCACATCACTCATATTTGTTCTAAATTATCAAAATCCATCGGAATCCTAAATAAAGTTAAAAATTTTCTGCCTGAAACAGCTTTACAAATGCTCTACCAAACGCTCATTTCTCCATACTTGCAATACGGAATAGAAGCATGGCACGGAACTGATAAAAATACAACAAACAAAATTTTTACTCTGCAGAAAAGGGCTGTCAGAGCGGTAAAGAACCTGGAATATAATGCTCACACAAATGATTCTTTCAAAAATTTACAAATACTTAAACTTTCGGATCTCTACAAAATCTCCATCTGTAATTTCATTTACAAAACATTAAGAAATGATGGCGACAATAGCCGAAGACAATTATTGACTGCGCAAACTGGTCATCACGACCATCTAACCCGAAATAGAAGTAAATTCATGCTTCCTTATTATTCAAAGGCCAGGTCGCAACACAGCAGTCTCTTCGTTGGAACCAAAACTTGGAACTCTATACCTGCAGAGATCCGTGAATGTAATTCGTACAAAGTATTCAAAAGACATCTTGAGTCTCACTTCCTATCAGAATACTAGTCGTGTAAGATCACCGTGTCGAAATCTTGCCTCCTACATGTAACTAATGATAATGTCATAATGTAACTTGCCTGTGTACCATAACCAATCTTCTCTCTGCTCTTGAATCGTTTTATCGAACATACTGTTAAATATAGCCGATTTGACCTATATTGTAAAATACAGCATAAAATATCGAGCTAATTATCTCAATGATCAGTCTAATGCGAAACTAGGTTAAGTGAACTAGGTTAAACATTTTTGTACACCCTAGAATAACGTGATGGTAGGATGCCCTAGAAGTCGCTGAACTTATTCCTGCCCACAGGTAGCTATACTCAAATTTGACCATTGTACTAGACTTAAGAAAAATTCTACCTCTGTATCACCTGTGGTAAATAAATTGTTTAAATTGTTTAAATTGTTTAAAATTGTATTCTGGGCAATCTCAAAGAGTTTCAGAGCTATTCTGACTAAGCGCTGGAGTCTAGATGTAATCAGTATGTAAGTTTATGCTTACCTTTCTAGTTTTTCCGTCCTTTTAAAAAGATGGCAGCTCACACCATGCCTGAGGTGGGACGGAAGGGAATTCGACACCTTGAAGACAGCTCTTTGGGATCTTGACGAGAAAAATTTAGGTTCTGCAAATCGTACAAAACCTTTCCCAGTATTTTACCATTCTAGTTGTTAACTTCGCCTCGAGGATGACAAAGATTCTTTGAACGTTTTTTCTTTGAACTTTTTATAGAGAACCTTTGTTTTAGCTCGTCGTTTTTCCTTTTAAAATCACCAAATTACTTCTGCTTTTGCCTAAGAAAAAGTATCTTGTTCATGTCTTTGTTGACGATGTTCCTCGGGTGTTTCCATTAACACTCAATTTTGTAGCTGACTTTCACATTGGCCATTCACATTATCAGACCCATATTACGCAACGAACGGAATACAGTTTCCCTGCTATTCTCTCAATAATTTGTTCTGACTATTGATATGGGTATTACGATACACATGTGTTTCATCTAAGGATTTTTACGTTAAGATATTTCAAAACCCAATGATGTTTCGTGGCATCTTTATAGGAAATAAACTGTTTTTTCTCTTTTTCGAAGACGACCTTCCGTAGTGCTGAGTTCGTCGAACGAGTGCGAAGTATGATGGCCATTTCAGCAACTAGACAATCTCTGAATTTGTCTTAATCGCGTGGTTTTCAAAGCCCAGCAATTGTTGCGTGTTAATCACTCATTTTACTAAATATTTTAAATACTAGCTTATTACCAGAAAGAAGCTAAAAGATCAGGCTCTTATTTAAGATTGTGATCTGTCCAAATGAAAAGTGGAGTTGAAACTATTTTAATACATGAAGAAAATGAATCCAATAACTAGGTCCCATTGTGAATATTATTCAAATAATAGAACTTAACATCCAGGAGTTGAAATTTACGCAACCAGGCGAAATTTCTTTTGCGCTTGGATTTGTTCGCGGCAATTTCTTGAAAAACACTAATCAAGCCAATCAATTGACCATTTCCTTTTCTGAACAAAGAGTTTTATGGTTCAATGAAACGAACTGGCAATGTTTGCTATATACCTGCGACAAGAACGGATTTTTTGCACGCTATTTTTTATGGCATTTTTACGGACGATTTTTTGTGGCCATTTTTTGGAAACGATTATTTGCAGCTATTTTTATGCAAACGATTTTTTACGGGTATCTATCGCGGACAACTTTTTGCGGCCATTTTTTCCGGACGAATTTTTCATGGCCATTATTTCCGGACGATTTTTTTGTACGCATTTTTTGCAGACGATTTTTTGCGGCCATTTTTTACAAACGAATTTTTTCTGGGGGCAATTTTTACACGGACAAGTTTTAGAACGAACGGAGGCTCCGAGCAGTCCGGCTCGCAAAATGAGGACATCGTTCATGCCATTAAGGAGAGCGCGGACGGCCGTGAAGTTTTAAGGCCGGGACTAGCTGGCAGGAGAGGAGAGGTGCAAGAGTGCGATGGCTTTCATGAGCAGAGCGCGATTAACATCGATGTTGATGGATCGACGCCGTGTCATGGCCAAAAAATTGCGCCAATAAGCGGCAACACGATGCGTTGCTGCCAACAGTTTGTGGTGGTGCATAGGTGAACTATACTAACGGTGGCTACAAATGTATCCCTTTTAAAATTTCAATAACTTTTTGAATGTGTGAAATGAGAGATTAAAACATAGAACATCTGAAAAGACTGAATTCAATGTTTTCTTACGTATCTGGTATACATACCCTACAAATATGTATAAACATTAAGGGTGCAGGAGAGAAGATTGCTGTAATCAGCAAACATGGCAAAGCTGACTCTTCAACAACGCAAGTTCATCATCGTAGAAATGAGGGAAATTTGATCCATCGGCGGGACTCGGAGGAAATTCTCCTAGGAATACCGGTTCTAACTTAAAAAAATTACGATTCAGAGAAACTTCCAAAAGTGACAGTCCCAGTTTATAGTGGGAAACATTTTCAAAGGAAAATATGGAAGAAAAGTTTCTGAACGCTCAGCGGAAAATGAGCATCTTGAATCGTGGGTCCAGCAAAGTAAAATAAAAATTAAAAATGAAGACTTTTTTTTTTCAATAATAACAGTTTTATTTCTCGATCCTGTTTGTGAAAAATTTTACGGTAATTTTAAAAAGTATAAAATTTTAACAACCATCCTGTATACACCCGCTCGACGCGCGCGTGTCATGGCCAAAAAATTGCGCCAATAGGTGTTGCTGTCACCAGTTTGTGAAATAATGAAAGAAAAAAAAAACAGTTTATTTCTAATAAAGTTGATAGATGAAATGTACAACATTGGGTTTAAAGCATCTTAACATGAAAATAATTAGTTTATATTCACACATGGGCATCGTAATACCCACGTCAGTGGTCAAAAACCGATGACTGAGAGAAAAGCACGAAAAAATGCGGTGTTGGTGGTATATATGATGAACTACCCGCTCATCAAGAAAGAAAAACAATTTAGTTTCAATAAAGATGGTACATCTTTGGTTTTTAGAATATCTTACAGTAAATACAATTATTTGATACACACACATTAGTATTGCAATACCCATGTCACTAGTCGTAAACAAATGATAGAGGTCAAGGGTTGAGAGACCTGTCTGATTCATAGGAACTATATAGAACAACCTGTTTTACTGGACCAGCATCAGTCTTAATTCCAATCAATACTGCAACAGAAGCAGTCTCATTCCCAATTAATTCGATATATAAAATTTCCATTAATAGGGCTCATGAGAACAAGTTTAGAGAGGTTAGTTGACAGCGTCGTTCTTTTCTGATCGGAGCGAGAAGCTGATTTGTGAAACAGGGAGTAAAATAGTTTTTGGTATCCCACCGATTTTTTTGGATAAATAATTCATGGTAAATGAGATAACAAATAGTCACACTGACAATAGTCAGTGAATCACGGGCTCAAGAAATAAATTAATTCGACTGATGAAATTTTCATTTCGCAGTAGATAAGAGAACTACAGGTTTAGAGCAGTTAGTTGATAGCTTTTTTTCCTGATCGATGTAAAAATACCTACGGAAAATACTTAGAATTACTTCTGGTCTCACCAGCGATTTTCCACGCAGTTGACGCAAATTTTTAACCTTAGTTGCATTAACTTCATAGAACCGAAACGCGTGACTGTCCTACAAACGTAAATCTGTTCTGGTCATCCGTCATAACTTTCACAGCATACAGGTATATACAGGTCATTACTTGTATGGTGCCTGTATAAACTCTTTGTTTCTTTGATAAAGTGCGTCCTATGTTCACACTTATCAACACCGACACACTTACACATATGTTGTCATTGCGATGAGTTTTCCAAAATTGACCTTCCGTAGAGTTTATTTGTCATTTGTCCCTCAAATTAATTAAAGAACAAGTGGAACCCTCAGGTAATTAACAGCTCTCTTCTAAGCTCCATTCAATGCAGATGCTCGTTCAGATTTAATTCATACAAGATAAACATCAATTCATCTTGAATGACCGGTCAAAGTACGATCAAATGATCCAGCTCGGACCCAACATTCGCTGTTCCAGTGTTGCAATTCTTTCTTGATAATACCATCACTCATCACAAAGTCTAACAGCATCGTAACTCATGGTATGACATCCAAAACACAAGATAACATTCCAGGACAAACTATCCTCCTCAGATAAAACATTGCGCAATAAAATACAAGAAAATTTGCTCCAAGTACGGTGCCATGAGAGAGAAAGATCATCGATTTGAGGTATGTTTCCGAAAGGTAAGCCCAAACCAGAGAAACGGATCTCGAAACTGTTGAGATTTCTTACATACTGTAAGTTGACCCGAACAAACACGTCGCATGTTTTATCGCGCTCATATATCCTCGAGATCCAAGGACTGCCGATGTTTTTAGACGATCTGTATATTGTTGTCGTCGTGGACCTGAAAGAAGAGGACAATAAAGTTCGGCACAAGGAACAATCCATCATCCGGACTGTCAAGGGCTCTCGCTGTGCTGGACGTGGTAACAAAATTATATCTTTAGGCCCAAATTCTTCATCCTGACAAAGGGCGGGAGCGTCGTAGTCTGTAAACAGCCCTGATTTGCTCTCGGCGCTCGTTTGCGCGCTTCCATCCATCAATCGTCGTCTGCTACAGACTTAAAATTCAGGCACTACAACAATGGGTTATTAGATAGTTCATCTCTTTCTCGTTTGCAAACGTTCTCTTATTTCTTGAAATTCAGGCTACAGTAAGGAACTATTGGATAGTTTATCTCTTTCTCGTTCGAAAATATTCTCCTATTTATTTATTGAGATTCAGGCACTACAACGAGTGATTATTAGATAGTTTATCTCGTTCTCATATGAAAGCGTTCTCTTATTTCTTGAAATTCAGAAACAGCAACAAGGGGTTATTGGAGAGTTCATCTTTCTCGTTGAAAACATTTTCTTATTTTTTATTGAAATTCAGGAACTACAACAAGGGAATATTGGATCGTTTATCTCTTTCTCGTTTGAAAACATTCTCTTATTTCTTAAAATTGAGCATTTAATGGTGGAGCCTGAGCATGGAATAAATATAATTCAGAGGGAAGATAGAAGAAAAGAAGCGATATTTAGCCGTTTGGCTGGCACAATCATTATGTTTTCCTCCATCACAAATTTTGCAAATGACTCACGCAGCTTATTAAAGCTTATCTTTAATTGATTTTAATTTTAGGCTGCAAAATATGTCTCACAGAAATGCACACATCTGTTCACTTCACGCTGAGTAGGAAAATGCTCTTAATTCATTTCGTAAGGAAAACCAAACAATTTCTGTAACATTTTGGCTCAGTAATTCACCCAAAAACTGAAATTGAATTTACGTGGCTGTGACGAGAGCACTTCTTAACTTTGTTTGATTTATTAAAGATTGTCGAGAATCTCGTGAGTGGCTCGCTTATGGACGTTCATTAAATTTTTCGAGCAATTTTGAGAGCCGGCCTAAACATTGGAGCAAAACTTTAGCTATTTTCATGAAATTAGCTGAGACAGAGAAGCCGACGTAACTGCTGGGGATGACGTAACTGCTGGGGATGACGTAACTGCTGGGGATGACGTAACTGTTGGGGATGACGTAACTGCTGGGGATGACGTAACTGCTGGGGATGACGTAACTGCTGGGGATGACGTAACTGCTGGGGATGACGTAACTGCTGGGGATGACGTAACTGCTGGGGATGACGTAACTGTTGGGGATGACGTAACTGCTGGGGATGACGTAACTGCTGGGGATGACGTAACTGCTGGGGATGATGTAACTGCTGGGGATGACGTAACTGTTGGGGATGACGTAACTGCTGGGGATGACGTAACTGCTGGGGATGACGTAACTGTTGGGGATGACGTAACTGCTGGGGATGACGTAACTGCTGGGGATGACGTAACTGCTGGGGATGACGTAACTGTTGGGGATGACGTAACTGCTGGGGATGACGTAACTGCTGGGGATGACGTAACTGCTGGGGATGACGTAACTGCTGGGGATGACGTAACTGTTGGGGATGACGTAACTGCTGGGGATGACGTAACTGCTGGGGATGACGTAACTGCTGGGGATGACGTAACTGCTGGGGATGACGTAACTGTTGGGGATGACGTAACTGTTGGGGATGACGTAACTGCTGGGGATGACGTAACTGCTGGGGATGACGTAACTGCTGGGGATGACGTAACTGCTGGGGATGACGTAACTGCTGGGGATGACGTAACTGCTGGGGATGACGTAACTGTTGGGGATGACGTAACTGTTGGGGATGACGTAACTGTTGGGGATGACGTAACTGCTGGGGATAATGTAACTGCTGGGGATGACGTAACTGTTGGGGATGACGTAACTGCTGGGGATGATGTAACTGCTGGGGATGACGTAACTGCTGGGGATGACGTAACTGCTGGGGATGACGTAACTTTTGGGGATGACGTAACTGCTGGGGATGACGTAACTGTTGGGATGACGTAACTGTTGGTGATGACGTAACTGATGGGGATGACGTAACTGTTGGGGATGACGTAACTTTTGGGGATAACGTAACTGCTGGGGATAACGTAACTGCTGGGGATGACACAACTGCTAGGGATGACACAACTGCTGGGATGACGTAACTGTTGAGGATGACGTAATTGTTGGGGAGGACGTAACTGCTGGGGATGACGTAACTGTTGGGGATGACGTAACTGCCTCTATAACTAACACAAGGACGCAATGACGGTTACCCCCGGTCAAGCCGGTACCCATTTCCGACACCTGGGTGGAGTTGGGAATTGTGGTTGAGTTCTCCCTTTTCCCAACGGGAGGATCACCGGGAAGACTGAACAAGATGTGACAGTCCGAGAACTGTAACGGCAGAGATCAACAATATAATTGTATCAAATTTAGCGAGAAATCTTCGCAAATTCACGAGGAAGATAGTATCGGAGCTTGAAATATCAACAGAGTCTGTTCGTTGAGTAGTGAAGAGAAACTTGGTGTTCTTTTCTTGGAAATTAAGAAACATTCATAGCCTCTCAAATGCATCGAAGAAAGAAGGATGCTCTAGAAGTCTTGCATTGCTACGTCTTGCATGGACCCGCTGTCCATGATCTCGATTTTATTTTGTTAATATATGAAAAAATTTTCCCCATGGGAAAAAGTTTCAACAATAAAAATAACCGAGTTTTTGTTTAAAGTGTTTCAGGAATGTCAGATAACACTTCTAATGATCGGTACACAAAAAAACTGCATCTGTCAGGGTCTGGGAAGAAGTGTCAGCCAACAGCACGACTCCTGTTGTTTCCTTTCTGGGAGAGTGGAAACAAATGTCAAAAAAATATGGAAAACATATCCAACAATGAGTTGTAATTATTCAAATACTCCTAATAATACTTATGGTAATTATTACAGATTATTATAATTACGTATATCTACTGATAGTTGTAGTAATTCCTACTAAAAATTATAATTATAAATTTCTGCTGATAATTGTAGTAATTGCTACTGATAATTATAATTACCAAATACTAGTGATAGCTGTAGTAATTACTACTGTTAATTATAATTACCAAATACTACTGAAAATTATCCAATTATGGGTTGTAAGTGAACCTCTGTGACACAATGTTCCAAAAAAGGCCATTTTTCTTTAAGCAAGATGGAGCTCCAGCTCACACTACCAATTTGTCTGAGGGTGGTCTCAGGGACATTATTCCTGACCGTCTAGCCAAGGATAAATAGCCTCCTTCAAGTCCAGATCTGAATCCCACGGACTTCTGTGTCTGGACTATTGTGAAGGAAAATGATTGCTGAGAAAATCATCCAGCACTAAAAGCGCGAAGGGATTTTTGGAACAAGAATGGTAAAATTACCAACAGAGCTTGCGTGCCGCATCGTAGAGATTGACGGATGTTGCAACAAGGAAAGTGGAATATTTTTAATGATTTTTTGGTATATGATCTTCAGATCTTTTAGAAGATTCTGAGCAATTTTCCCGTATTTTTGTTAGTTTTTTGAGTATGCAAAATATCTTCAGTATTTTTGAGTCATTTCAGTACGTGATGAGCCTGTTGCTAGTCTTTCATTATTATTCTGCATTATTCTACGTATAAACAAAACGTCGCCTTCGATATGATATAATCTTGCAAATAACATGCTATACCTACTTCACGTAGCAGTCTGTTTCACAATGTATGAAAAAACGGACAGCGGAGCATATTTCTCGACTGGTCGCGTCATCCTTTTTTTGGGAAATTGTCCCTATTTTTTGATATGTTGCCAGTCAACTAATCTAATCTTTAAAAATATGAACAAAGTTGACTGTAGAATATATTGGTTACCTGTACACATTACCCTTTTTATCGAAAGAATATCTTTATTTTTATACTCTGCTATAAAATTCAAGCAGCAACGATAAAACAATTCGAGTTAAAATTAACTCTATAACGTACTCTCCCCTTGCTCACATTGCCTTTTTTATGAGCAGATTATGGTATCTTCCATGAAATTCACGAAGCAACGTATAAAACAACTTATTTCAAAATGTACTTTTAAACCGGCTCACATTGCCCTTATAATCAACAGATTATTTTTATTTTGCTTGCGGCATTGGCCAAATGTACAAGGTTGTCACGCGCATGCGTGGAAGACCAAGGCTGCGTGCGCATGCGCAGTAGCGAGCCAAACTTGCTGCTGTGATGGCCACCGAAGTTTCTAATGCAATTTGTTCCCTAGTTTGCCATTTTTCGTCAAATATTCTCAAGAGCAGCTTTACCTTCAATATCGAGTTTTCCTGGTGATAAACTTTTATATTTATAAGTTCTTAAAGCGCTTTTTATAAGGTTCAATGTCTGGAAAAGCCTGCAATATTTTTATTTGTTTTTTAATGTCTTTGGAGTAATGAATTTTCGTTTAGATACTACACTGAATGCATTCATAATATAATGGACTTACGGGATGTATTCATTGGAATGTATCATTATCAAGAATTGTTTTCATAATTATCAATGTATTCATTACATGGAAGTTTTCACCTATAAAGAAATTATCGAAAAATTTAGCCTTAAACGATGATGTAAGATTTAAATTCACTTAAATTATCGCAGGTTCATTTCGCAGCTTTTAAGAAGAAACATCAGAAAACACGAAAGCCTACCTCCTTACAAAAATAATTAATCATTTCTGACTTTCATGTCCATCCAACTTAGTTCAACGGCTTTGAGAGGATAAACTCCCGATTATGAGATTATAAAACGAATACAAGTTTTTAAAGGAATGAAAATATGGACGAACATCGACATGAAAAAACATGAATCCCTATCATAAATATGAATAAATGGTTTACCTAATTCATTCTTCCTCTATGTCATAAAACTAAATGACGGGTTGCCGCTCAACCCGCCAGGTCTGTACTTCCACTTGCATGTGTGCCTAATTAGGGTATCATTTAGCCGGGTTTAGAGTTAATTAGGACCACATTCGCCCAGTCGTGCAGTTAATTAGATTTATATTAATCTAATTTTGCAGTTAATTAGGACCAAATTCGCCCTGTTTTGTACTTAATTAAACTTTCATTATTCTAATTTTGAAGTTAATTAGGACCACATTAATTCTGTTTTATAGTTAATAAGAACATCATCGACCCCATTTTGCAGTTAAATACTATCCCATTGACTCAGTTTCTAAGGTAATTACTGTCCCATTGACCCAGTTTTACACTAATCAGTACCCCATTGTTCCAGTTTAGCAATAATGAGTCCCTCATTTGACGCTCCGCCCCTCACGCCCTTTGCTGCGAGGGCCCTGCGAACACCCCAACACTCTCTGTGTCCACCTCTCCTTCGCCGCCTCCGTCAGGCAGCGTGACGGCGCATAAGTTCCACCAAATGCCGCTCATCACGTTGCTTATTACCTTATTAAAAAAATTATCCCACATTTTGGGCTTTCATTCGTAAATTTTGCGCACTAATTACATAAAGCAAACTTTGAGCCGTGACTTTACGAAGGCGTGGGCAAGTGACGCGTCTCTCTCGAGCGAGATAAGTTCGCCTCGCAGAATTCATTAGCTTCTCGCTAAATTTTGGTGGCTGCGTCGTGACGGTTTGCGTCACGCGGAGAGATCAGGAGTTGTGAATTAGTTTTGTAATATTTAAGAATATACCTTCTCGTGGTTACCGGGATTTTTTAGAAAAGCTTGTTATAAGAGCTGGGTATTTTCTATGGCGTGAAATGAATTGTGAATTAGTTTTGTGATATTTATGATGAATCCTTCTCGTGGTTACCGGGATTTTTTTGTAATTTCGAGGTTACCAGGATTTTTTAGTACAGCTTTTTATAAGAGCTGGGTGTTTTCTATGAGATGAATTGAATTCTGAATTAATTCTGTGATATTTATGAAGAATCCGTCTCGGGGTTACAGGGATTTTTTTAGAAAGCTTGTTACAAGAGCTGTTTTTTCTATGAGATGAAATGATGAACATGATACCGTGATTATGATGAACACAAAGATCATTATGTGTTTTTGGTTTGTCCATTTAAACGAAGCTTCGATTATAACGAACACAGGGCTGATTATGTGTCGTGGGGTTTCTAACTTTATGGAAGCTGCTGTTATGATGAACAAATAACTACATGGCGTCCAATTAACCTGTTAAAAAACTATGATGTCCTTAAAGAAAGTAAAACATAATCACTCAGTTTGTTGCAACGGCGTTTTGGTGATACATGAAGCGAGCGAATTTTCGAGTAAATCAAATCTTGCGAGCTGATCCCGTAGACTTTAACGAAAAATATTCGTTGCAGTTGTTCATTTGTTGCCGTAAACTGCGCAGAAAGCCGTTACCGGAGCTTCGCAAAAAAACGGCAAAACTCAGTTTGTGTTTTACACTGTATTAATATTAATGGCAGGGGATTATTTTACGACGTTATATTAGCGATGGGATTTGACCCCCGCCCCAGGTTTATAAATTACAGAGTTACAAATGCCAGGAGAAAGGGAAATTAATGTAAAGGGGAGCGAAAGATGGAATATAAACTTTTGTAGAATGATGATGGTTAGTAATAGATGAAAAAGTAATGTATCAAATATATCAGAAAAATAAGCAATGAGAGACGGTCGAATGTAAATAATGAGTAAGGCCGAGACTCGAATGAATATAAGCAAGGGAAAATCCATGAATGGAAAGTTGGATAGTTCAAAGAAATTCAAGAATGCAATGGTGGAGAATTCAAGGAAATTCAAGAATGGAGTATAAATTAATTTGTGCGAGAGTTGTAAGTTCCACGCGATGAAATGATTCATTTCTGACTGACGGCAAACCTGATGGAAATGAGGAGTAGTAAAAGAAGAGGTTGAAAATCAGTGAGAATGCGACAACTGATGGTCCGGAGAATTGGGAAAACAAGGGAAAAAAATATTGGCGTCTATTTTCTGGATATAGAAATTCGAATAGAATCAAAGGCTGAACTTTCAGACAACTTACTTCGCTCCAGAGGCATATAAGACAGTGAAATTCGTGAGTCAAATTGAGTACGCTACGTACAGTTTTTCTCTCGTCAAAATGATATATTTTAATTTTTTTTCCAATAGAATTTGGGCACCGAACATCTGGCAACCACGTAGAGTTGCCACATACTCAGTGCTAATCTGGAATTTTAAGTATCTTCCAATAGCATTAGAGTACCGAACATTTGACCACCTTATTGTTCTCAGATACACAGTGCTACTAATTCTATTTACAAAAAGCTTAACATTGAAGATTTTGACCAGAGAAATACGACACATAAAGTAGCTGAGTCCACCGACAAGTTTTCGGTGTAGTTTGCCCTGCTACACCGACGCAAGTAGTGCACGTGTGCAGACCATGACTACGTTTGGCAGAACAAGGTAGTGTTAAGGCCTGCGTTGGTCAGATCAAGGCAGGCGTTAGGGCGACGGCCGCGCGTGCCCAACCATAAAACGAAGGCTGCCGGAAAATCGCCTTTTGTCACGCGTCTGACCGACGGACGACGGAGTTTTTAAGTTTCCCCCCTTTTTAGAGTCCGTTTTTTCCGCTCTTTAGTATTCCAGGGCTCGCCTTCGTCCAGTCCGAGAAAAAACCAACTGCCTTGGAACTTCGACATCTCCGCGATCGAATGTCGATGGGCATCAGACTTTATTTTTATGAGCGCCATTACGCCCAATGTATTCGAGGAATTGATAGAAACTCGAACGACAATTTATTCCAGGAAGTTTCTATCGGTAATGAAAGTCCGGCAGCGGCCCTTATAGAAAACAGACACCTGGCCTGAGTAGGCTGCAGCCTCTACGATACTGAAGAGTTTCACGGCTCCAATAAATTCTCAGAAGCTGGCCGAGGACTAACGCGGGAATTTTTTACACAAATGTATAGAAGTAGCAACACCGACTGGAGACCGACCGGTTTTGCTTAACGTACTTAGAAGAGTGTTTGCCTTATCATGCTTAAACGTCTAAGATGTCCACTTATTAGATTATTTAATTTGTATACACCTTGATGAGAAATAGCTGCCTGGAAGGCTGCCTAGAAGGCACACTATGTAGAAGCTGCGTGAAGGCTCTCCAGCAGCAGAAACCTGCTGGAAGGCTCACTTGCAGCAGCAGGGTGTTTGTAAGGCTCACCAAAGCCTGCCTGGAAGGCTGCCTGGAAGGCACATCAGAAGCTGCCTGGAAGGCTCTCCAGCAGCAGAAACCTGCTGGAAGGCTCTCTAGCAGCAGCAAGGGTGTCTCGAAGGCTCACTAAAAGGGTGTCTCGAAGGCTCACTAAAGAAGGCTCGAAAGCTGCCTGGAAGGCTCACCAGAAGCAGAAGGCTGCCTGGAAGGCTCACCAGCAGCAGAAGGCTGCCTGGAAGGCTCACCAGAAGCAGAAGGCTGCCTGGAAGGCTCACCAGAAGCAGAAGGCGGCCTGGAAGGCTCACCAGAAGCAGAAGGCTGCCTGGAAGGTTCACCAGAAGCAGAAGGCTGCCTGGAAGGCTCACCAGAAGCAGAAGGCTGCCTGGAAGGCTCACCAGCAGCAGAAGGCTGTCTGGAAAGCTCACCAGCAACAGAAGGCTGCCTGGGAGGCTCACCAGCAACAGCAGGCTGCCTGGGAGGCTAACCAGCAACAGCAGGCTGCCTGGAAGGCAAGTTCCAGCTGTGAGCTTAGACGCTATACCTACATTTATCGCGCGCTGCATTTCGAGTATCGACAGCGCAGTCACTAAAGCAACAAACTACCGCGATAAAAACAAAATGCAGGGAGCGAAAAAGAATCAGATGTTTATTCTTTTCTGCACGGGCATTTAGAAAAACTTGTAAGAAAAGAAAATGTTTTAGACTATCACAGATTTTTAACTTCACTTAAACTTCAGAGAGAGGGATAGCAGAGCGATGAAAGTTGCCATCTTGAAGAACACGATATTGATATTTTAATGTATCAAGAAAACAAAAAAATATGATATCATTATGAGAGGCATAAGTGAGTAGAAGTTGGGAGTAAAATCTTCAAAATTGGTCAAAAGAGATTCATTAATACAAGTAGTGTAACAATACAAACAAGTTGTGGTAGTTTTGAAATATTACTAGCGAAGCTTGTAACATTTATTATTTGTAACATTGTAATATTATTAAATATTTTTTATTTGCAATATTATTAAATATTTTTTATTTGTAATATTATTAAATCTTTGATTTAAAAACTGATTTCACAGAAATGTAAGTAATACCACGCGCAAAACACTTTGATGATAATTTTTTTAAAAAATGATCTCTTCTGTTTTTGAATTTATTTACAATGATGTCAATCATTGGCAGTAGATACTCTGAAAATACTGAGCACTCAGAGAATTTAAACTACTTTTTTTCGTCTTCTTAATGATTTTCCGTCTTTTTAACGAACTCACTGAACGACTTGGATTTTCCACAATGACTGCTTTGTTCCAGAGCAGGGCTCCTCAACCTTTCTATTGTGGTGTACCCCCATAGCTTGAAGGTGTATCTTCATGTACCCCCAGCACAGTTAAAGGCTTAGGAAATTAAATAATACACTTAATGATTGATAATCATATATACTTGTACTGTTGTATGTAAATGCATCTTGTCCCTTATAACATATGAAGTATGGTAAATGTACCCCTAGGGGTACATGTTTGTCCGGTTGAGAAGCCCTTTCCAGAGCACCACTCCTGGGACTGACAGCATTTTACCCATGTCTGACAGCATTACTGACAGAATTACTGACAGCATTGTGCCAGCATTACTGACAGCATTTTACCCACGTCAGGGGAGCTGCTGATTAGTAGCACAACATTTCCCATATTTTTCACAGAGAGTCAGAGGGAGCAAATATACACGTTCCCGAGGAAGGGAAACTCCGGTGGTCACGGAGGGGATTTTCATCCGACCAGCAGTCACAAACTCAATTTTAATAAACGCTCAACGAAAACTTAATGGAGGCACGATCAGTTTGATGTAAGTTCTTTTTGAAATATTATTGATCTCTAATATTGGCTCTAATTTGAGTTGAATATTGAACTTCAGTAACCCGCCGCAGTTAATGTGTTACTTTCATGTTTGTTGCGCAATAGAAAAGCAGCCGAATCCGTCTTAAGATTACAAGTACTTTCTTAGCGTGAAGAATGTTCACAGCGGCATATATAGGATTCAATCAACTTGAAGACAAATAAAAACAGCCTACATGTTCAACGCACTAGAAGTAAAGTAAATAGCGGCTTCATGTCTTGTAATTCAAATTAAAAAGAAAACAGCGATCTCTAGTCTGCGGGATTCTGGTATGAATGGCAAACAGCGGTATCAAGTCTTCAAGCTTCTGGTATTACCAGCAGTAGCGGTATCTGTGAGCCCTACAGACAAACAGCGGTATCTGTGAGCCCTACAGACAAACAGCGGTATCTGTGAGCCCTACAGACAAACAGCGGTATCTGTGAGCCCTACAGACAAACAGCGGTATCTGTGAGCCCTACAGACAAACAGCGGTATCTGTGAGCCCTACAGACAAACAGCGGTATCTGTGAGCCCTACAGACAAACAGCGGTATCTGTGAGCCCTAAAGGCAAACAGCGGTATCTGTGAGCCCTACAGACAAACAGCGGTATCTGTGAGCCCTACAGACAAACAGCGGTATCTGTGAGCCCTACAGACAAACAGCGGTATCTGTGAGCCCTACAGACAAACAGCGGTATCTGTGAGCCCTAAAGGCAAACAGCGGTATCTGTGAGCCCTACAGACAAACAGCGGTATCTGTGAGCCCTACAGACAAACAGCGGTATCTGTGAGCCCTACAGACAAACAGCGGTATCTGTGAGCCCTACAGACAAACAGCGGTATCTGTGAGCCCTACAGACAAACAGCGGTATCTGTGAGCCCTACAGACAAACAGCGGTATCTGTGGGCCCTACAGACAAACAGCGGTATCTGTGAGCCCTACAGACAAACAGCGGTATCTATGAGCCCTTCAGACAAACAGCGGTATCTGTGAGCCCTACAGACAAACAGCGGTATCTGTGAGCCCTACAGACAAACAGCGGTATCTATGAGCCCTACAGACAAACAGCGGTATCTGTGAACCCTACAGACAAACATCGGTATATGTGAGCCCTACAGACAAACAGCGGTATCTGTGAGCCCTACAGACAAACAGCGGTATCTGTGAACCCTACAGACAAACAGCGGTATCGACTTGTAAGAACTACTGACAAACAGCGATATCTGAGAGCCCTATTGACTAACAGAGGTATCTACAAATAAGTACTAACGGCAAACAGCGGTATCTATGAGAACCACTGGCAAACAGCAGTACCTTGCGTACCCCCCAAAGTAGCAAAGGTACGCAGGCACATCCATAACGACGAGTGCTATGGAGCTCCTCGTTGAAGTGACGAAGTGCCCGAAGACCGAATCTGCAGGCTACGAAAGAGGCCCGAATATTCTGGTTAAAGTTTGGCCCTTATTTAAGATGGAGGTCATTTTTCCCCTTATGGCTGCAATGCTTTAGCAAGTTCCGAAGGCCTCAGTGAACAGCCCAGGGTAAGCGGTCTGGTCGTCTTCTTTAACAGTTCGCTATTTATTCAGGCCCTAGTGAAGAGTAATGCACTTTTTAGACGCGGGTTGATTTGATTTGAAAGTTACGCGAGACCTAAGTTGATGCCGCTAATGTAAGGTTCAACGTTTTATTTAGAAAATTATGAGGGATATTATGCAAGACCTAAGTTAATGAAAGCAGGGAAATTTTACCTTGGAAATGATCAGGAATAGATTACTTCATCTGAAGCGCACTTCACAAGTTCGTGTGAGGCGATGTTAGCCATTCATATTTACTGGATGTTATACATTTTTGTGTCAAACACATGAGTGTCTCTGTGTATTCCTGTGTGTCCTATTATGTTTTTGCTGTGTGTAAGACTGTTTTCAAGTGAATTAAGTAAATGATTAACTTATTAAGTTCGTAAATTAAGAGTGTAGCAGGTTGTGTAGCGGGATATGTAATCAACTGTAAAGAAACTTAAATGAAACAGCGACCTGAAATATTCAAAATGAAAAACGTTTGAAATGCTAATGGTCGTTTTATTGTATAAAGATTGCAATTCTCTTCAGTGCCTAGATCAGCGAGAGATTTCTCGTTATTTAACATTGGTAAAGTCAATACAAGTTCAAAAAAACTTTGTTACGAAAAAATGAGGTTTACGTAAAATAAAAATGATCAAAGTAACGTTGAAATAACTTCTACGGAACGGCACTTCAGTGATTCGTAATTGTATTCAATAAAATTCCGATTATTTGCACATGATTTGAAGTGGAAGACAAGCACGGCAGACCAACAACCATCTCATGACAGAGAGGAAGCCTATTTTTCACTGAAGGCCAGAAGAAGGGCCCTTCTGTCCAGGCTGTGAAACAGAGCCTCCAAAACTGGTCGATGCTCATTTAGAAATAGAACAAAACAAGGCCTGTGCATTTTGCAAAGCGACTTCATTACTGCGCCGTCAAAGGCAACAACTGCCGGCAGCAAAGCTTCGCATCCTGTTTAACTGAGTCCGACATTTAGAAATTGTAGCGACCGACCGAAGCATTGCAACGTTCCTGAAAAATTTAAATTCACGCAGAATGTTAGAGCCGAACTGCCGTACGCTGCCCTGCTCACGGTCGTCAGCATCGGTGAAATACTTGGTTTTATTTTATTATGTTTGTGTCTCAAATTACCTTATGGTAAAATGAACAGGAACTGGTCGTCAGCATCGGTGATATACCTGGTTTAATTTTATTTTATTTTTATCTCAAATTACAATGGCAAACGAACAGGAAATGTTCATATGAAACGTCACGATTCACATCAAAAATGAATCTTGAAGATTGAAATGAAGTTTGGTAAATAGGGAGGTGCTCTTTTATTTGCATGCTGAAAATATAATTAACCATATTGAGAAGTTAAATCTAATATGAAATAATATGACAGGAAACTACGAATGAGAGTATTCTGTTGGCATTTTACATACACACAAATGTACAAAGTAAAATGACTTTGAGGTGATATTTTTCTTCAACTTTGAAGTAAAATGGTTGCGAGCGCTTTTCTTCTGTGGTCGATTCGCCCACTTGCTCCATTACGGACTTTCTTAATATGGTTGAGATCTGGATTTTTTGCGGGCCTCTTCTCTGTGACCCTTTGGTCTGACTTCAATTGAGTTATTCGTGATAAAAGTGATCAGGATGCATTGCCTGCCAGAGTGTGTTGGTGTTCTGTAAGTGAGTAAGCTCGTTCTGCATCAGTTAGACGATGTGCTTGCTAGAAAATTAAAAGTTTAAGCACTATCATATTTATGAGCTCGTATATGAGGAGACTAAGGTGAAGGACTCGGACTACGTACAGTAGCTAATCGGACTAATGTTGAAGTTAGTTTGTTGATTTCGAGCATCACAGACTGACTTTCGTTCATGTTTTTCGACAGAAAAAAGCCCAATTTTCGATCATTTGTCACACATCGCCCTCAATTTAGCTTACTCTTAGTGCTTTGTAAAACCATTATGTTCGTAAGTGGAGTAGAAATTCTTTTTATATTGGACGAATCAAAAGCGTGGCGTTAATTTGAATTTATGTTCCATGTGCGTGCTAAATTTAACCTGGAGTAATTCAGATTTCAAAGGACCTTTAACTCCAAATAAATTATGATCAAAGCATCGAGCAAAGCGCAGGTAGCTCGTTAGCGAGGCTGTTTACAGCCGACCTCGTAATCGATTTACGGCGTAACTTTCATGCCAAAGTTACCCTTAAACTTGATGCTTCTAAAATGACTCCCGTGCATGCTTGTTAATCCACGAGTAATACTTTAAACTTCAAGGGTTTGCTTACGTGCTGGTATACTCATGAATTTATTACAAATATGCGAGTGATTTATACCAATTCTTTAAACTTTAGGGGCTTGCTTACGGGCTGGTATACTCATGAATTTATTACAAATGTGCGAGGGATTTATACCAATTCTTTAAACTTTAGGGGCATGCTTACGGGCTGGTATATTCATGAATTTTCCATAAAAATGCACGGGATTTGTGCTAATTCTTTAAATTTGATAGGCTTGCTTACGTGCTGGCATACCCATGTATTTCTTGCAAAAATACGCATGATTTATACTTTTGAACTCGAAGGTATGACTGCGCAGAATGTGAATACAGAGCACGCATGGAACGAAGATTGCACAGCAATTGAGTTTTAGATGACGGGGAGAAAATTCACCCAACGAAACTTCGTGCATATTTTTTATCAAACTGATTTCTCGCAAACATATTTTCTCCGTGGAGTTCGCGCTCGTTGTACAAAATTTGTTAGCGCTCACATCGTAGGGCTTGTGCTCACTTCAATAACCTTCGTTGTGAGATTACGAAGCCAGTACGTGGAAATTCATTTAATTAACACTTTGACTGCGACGTGAGCCACCGGTGGTACACGGAGAGAATTTTCATAGTGCTGCTGATCGACTAGTAGTCAAGTACTCAACTTTCATAAATACTTGACGAAAACTGAATGAACGCATGCCCCAGTTAATGTTTACTATTTTCCACATTATTTACGATAATTGACTTAAAATTTGTGTTGAATATTGAACTTCAATTTTACCTGCCACAGTCAAAGTGTAAAGAAAGAAGTCACTTAGACCAGAGTCAATAGCCTAAATCACTTAGATGGCGAAAAACATGCATGCAGGCGGCCAAAAAGTTAGACTGGGAACTGTTGGTATGCGGAGAGGGTTGAAGAATTGGGAAGACGGATTCCCAGCACCTCGCCTCTGTCTTTTCAACTCTATTGCAGTAATACAAAGGAAACGTGCTTTTCTCTCAGTCATTTGTTTTCGGCAATTGGCATAGGTATTATGATATCCACTTGTGAATATTGATTAAGGATTCTTTGAGTCAAAATCTTTTAAAAACCCATGTAATTCATTTCAAGTGTCAACTCTATCGGAAATAAAAATTTTTGATGGTTTTTCTTGCTAAGGCGGTGTTAGCAGAAAACCTCACAGGGTTGAAAAGGATCGGAACCCTTGTACTGTTGGTATGTGTTAAAGACTGAAGAGCTGAGAAGACGGACTCCTAGCGCCTCGCCTCTGTCTCTTTAAGCTTGTTGAAGCAATATAAGAATCCCCAGTTTCCAGTGGGTCTTTTAGAACCATGTTCATGATTTCACACGCTTCATCATCATGTCTTCATGCGTGACGAACACAAAGTACGTATTAACCGAAATTCAAAATTAAAAATGTTTTTCAAATGTCTTAACGAAACCAATTTTCCTCTCCGATATAAAGACGCTGCCTTTTTCTACTGCAAAAGTTGACATTAAACAGGAGTTAGACTGGAGAAGTTAGCGCTGGATCAGCGTTCTCAAGGCAAACTTTCCCAATGAAATAAGTCGGTTGCGGCAGGGAAGGACAATGGAAGGCATTATGGAGAAGTCGACCGAAGCTTTTTCTGTTTTATTAGTAAGCCTGTCAGACTCGGCCAGGTCCAGAACATTAAATGCCGTGACCATCTTCAGTCAATATAAAGTATATCATATTACAAGTTGATCTAACATTCTCAGTGATAAAATACCATTCAAGAATTTTAATAACAATGCTTGTTTTCTCTCTGGTTAATTAATTACCTTATCAACAGTAATTTCAGTCAATGTTAACTATATCATCTTCCAAGTTCTTATAACATTCTCAGTGATGAAATACCATTCACGAATTTTAATATTTTTTAACAACAAGGATTGTTTTCTCTCTGTTTAATTCCCTAATGAACAGACAGTAATTTCAGGTACGGCTCACCATTTCAGGTACGGCTCACCATTTCAGGTACGGCTCACCATTTCAGGTACGGCTCACCATTTCAGGTACGGCTCACCATTTCAGGTACGGCTCACCATTTCAGGTACGGCTCACCATTTCAGGCACGGCTCACCATTTCAGGTACGGCTCACCATTTCAGGTACGGCTCACCATTTCTCCTCACACAGAGCACCATATTTACCAAGAAACTCTCACAATTACACGATGGATTAGGCACAAGTTATTTATTCTCAAGAGTGCCTGAGAATAAAACAGAAATGTTGTTGAAGTAGAATATGTTTACTTGCGTGTGTTTACTCACTAGCCCACTGCTTTTGAAGAGAAATGAAATACTTAGCACCCCCACACTAAGCACCCCACACTAAGCACAACACCAAAAAGCACCCCCACACTAAGCACACCCCCACTAAGCACACCCCCACTAAGCACCCCACACTAAGCACACCCCCACTAAGCACCCCACACTAAGCACACCCCCACTAAGCACACCCCCACTAAGCACACCCACACTAAGCACACCCCCACTAAGCACACCCTCACTCAGCACACCCCCACTAAGCACACCCCCACTAAGCACACCCCCCACTAAGCACCCCACACTAAGCACCCCCCACACTAAGCACACCCCCACTAAACACACACCCACTAAGCACACCCCCACTAAGCACACCCACACTAAGTACACCCCCACTAAGCACAACCCCACTAAGCACACCTCCACTAATCACACCCCCCACTAAGCACCCCCCACTAAGCACACCCCCACTAAGCACCCCCCACTAAGCACCCCTCCCCCCCGGTGCTGCGGCCCAAAAACCGCCGCCACATTTCCATCAATTCATCAGCAGCAGCGGGCTGCGGACGGCCTTTGTTCCCTGCCTGAGAGCTGCGGCACTCCATCCCTCACCGCCGTGTTCTCTGGTGTTCTGTGTTCCTGTTCTTTGTGTGTTCTCCTCTTTATGCTGTTTTGTGTTCCCCACTTTGTCCTGTTCTTTGCTGTTCTCAGCTGTTTCATCGTGTTTTATTCTCGTCAATTTTGTTATCTTCTGCGTTCCGCTATTTTTTCAGCTTTCTCTTGTTCTTTTCTAGTCTCTTTTGTTCATTTCAGTTTTCTTCTGTTTCTTTTCGTTTACATTTGGTTTCTTATGTCCCCATGTGTTCCCTTCGTTTTCTGTTCTAGCCTCCTTTGTGTTCTCCTATTGACATCTCCGTTTTTGTTCTCTTTTGCTATTCTCTTCT
Organism: Morinoia aosen; assembly: GCA_030386875.1. Lineage (NCBI taxonomy): Eukaryota > Metazoa > Arthropoda > Malacostraca > Amphipoda > Talitridae > Morinoia > Morinoia aosen. The sequence goes on from CM059571.1 coordinate 3,553,243, forward strand.
CTAGACGTTGTTGTACTTCTCATTTCACGTTTTTTCACGTTTTTTTTGCAATTTTTTATTGCTGCACAAAAACCTGGTCAATTTTTTGTATGAAATTTCTCACAAAAATATGTGGGGAAACTTCATTAGATAATCTGCCAGCTCACAGCCAACATCTAAGTATAGTGTTTTTATTAAGTCTGTCAGTTTTTCCGTCAGTTTTACCGTCAGTTTTTCCGTATGTTATGTTCGTCAGTTGGTCATGCAAGTTTCATGCGTGCGAGTAAGGGGACCCAAAATTTTGTGTGAGTTTTCGGCTCATTTCATTGTGATAGAATTGAAGTATGTGTCATATAATCGGGGGTAGTTAAAAACAATAAATAAAAAATATTGACCAATCCACATTTGAAGAGCAAAATTTCGTTCATGTTGTCCTCAATAGTTTTGTGAAACAAGAAATGATTCGCGTGATCATTTCTTCTATGAGCATTTCTCAACGTCGCATGATATTTAAGTTATTTCAAAAGGTTTTTATTAAAGGTATATAAAAATTTATTGGAGCAAGTTATTTAAAAAGCAACTGCCACTTATTTGCGTATGATGCTATTTGGATGACAGTAGCTAAGAGTCAGCTATCTCACAAGTGACGTTTTTGGACGACTAGTAATGCTGTTCTGTCAGGTAAAAATAATTACCTATGCAAGAAAATTTTATCCAGTAATAACAATGAATTACACTGTCGAGACATTTTACTGTTCACAGAAGTACCAAAACAATGATTTAATTGAGTAAATACCGATTAATTATTATCCTTAGCAGCAAACGCATAGGGTACAATCTAATCACATTGAGTTGGTGACATTTTAATGTTTTTTGTCCACAGGAGTTTAAAAAAGTTTATTCAATGATTTAAAATATCTTGCATTGAAAAAATACCAATTATTAACCTTGGCACTAAACGCAAAGTTCACAACGCAATCACCTTGAGTTCCATCGAATAAATACCAATTATTAACCTTGACACTAAACGCAAAGGTCAGAGTGCAACCACTTCGAATTGCAGAACCGTGACATATTCTGTCCACAAAATTTAAAAAATTACTCGGACTGAATAAGTCCCAGAAATTACCGCTTGTCGCCGTGCGCGCAGAAAGCCAGCACGTGTGTCGCTCGACCCCCTCGATGCGGAACTTGATTCTCCAGAAGTCGGTGAGAAGAACTTGACGAAAAAGAGAAATCTATGCGAGTGACTGCTTTTAGGCCGTGCCTCAATAAGTCAATGACAGGCAAACTTGCAAAGAACTCGGGGCTTTAGAAGTGAAATGAGAGAGCAATAAATCTTGGCCGAGTGAAGAGGTAGGGTCGTATCCAGCTCATGCTGGGCTGGAGACTGGATTACGGGGGCTGCTGGACTTGATTGGAAGGCTAAATGTTAGATTAAGGGGCTGCTGGACTTGAGTGGAAGGCTAAATGCTAAGTTAGAGGGCTGCTGGACTTGATTTGAAAGCTGAATGTTAGATTAGGGGGCTGCTGGAAATGATTGGAAGGCTAAATGTTATTTATAGGGCTGCTGGACTTTATTCGAAAGCTAAATATTAGATTAGGGGGCTACTGGACTTGATTTGAAGGCTAGATTCTTGATTATAAGGCTTTTGGATCAATTTGAAAGCTAAATGTTAGATTAGGGGGCTGCTGGATTTGATTTGAAGGCTAAATGCTGGATTAAAAGCCTGCTAGACTTGATTTGAAGGTTAAATGCTGGATTAAAAGTATGCTGGATTTGATTGAAGGCTAAATGCGGGATTAAAAGGCTGGTGGACTCGATTTGAAGGCTAACTACTGGATTAAAAGTCTGCTGGACTTGATTGGATGGCTAAATGCAGGATTAAAAGGCTAGTGGACTTGATTTGAAGGCTAAATGCTGGATTAGAAGGCTGCTGGACTTGATTTGAAGGCTAAAACCTAAATTTTATGACTGCTGTTCTTGATTCTAATTTTAAAAATTAGGATTGCTGGAATTCATGTGAAGATTAAATCTTCAATTTTAAGGCTGCCGGAAATTATTTGAGGTCAAAATATAGAATTTCAGTTTTTCATGGTTTGAAAGTTTAATTTCAAATATCAAGTTCGTTACGAACGTTTATTAATAGGGCTAAATTTTAAATTTGGAGGTGCTAGAGGTAATTTGAAGTCAGATAGTAGATTTTATAGCAACTGCTTTAAAAATGTTGAACTAGACGCGAATTAGGGAACCTAAGAGCTGGAGGTTGAAACTAACACATGACTGATGAAGCTAGAATGATTAAATGGAACAATCAGAGAAGTCAACAATGTTGATAAACAGGAAATAATGAGTGAATAATCCGATGTCTGCAACTAAAAACGTCCCCGTGTGCTGTAATTTCTTTTGTTACGTATCCCCATGCTGCGAGTCGATAATTGGAGCAGCATGGCAGCAGTATGGCAGCGCATGGCAGCAGCATGGCAGCAACATACGAGCAACATATGAGCAACATACGAGCAACATACTCACATACATCAAAGATAAGGCAGATGAAAGGACAGCGGCCGCCATCTTGAAAAAAAGTACAAAGCCTGATTCCTATGCATAGGCTTGTTACGGCATGAGAACAAAGTTGGTTCTTGTTGCACGCTGCGGACGGCCCATTAATTCTGAGGTACGCTTAGCCTCCCGCATAAATATGGGAGCGGGGCAATTTATGCATATTAATTGGCTCTCGGCGGGGTCTTAGCTCCTGTGCTCCATAATGTGAGCACTCGCTTGCTTTTCCAGACATGTGGTGCTCGGTGTGCACATATACACACATACACAGACACATACACGCATACATGTACGCATACATACAAGCACACGCACACACACACTACACACACACTCAAACACACACGCACTCGCCCACACACACTCACACACACATACACATACATAGACACACACACACATACACACACACAAACAAACCCATACACACACATATACACAGAAACACAAACACAGCATGTTCTCTCTCACACAGATTACTGGATGTCGCCATTCACCAGTTGCTTATTGGGGGGAAGTGTAGCGTTATTTTGGAGATTTTTGGTTCCCAAGTTGTTACTGAGAATGCTTCTTTTATTAAACCAGATTGATTTTTTATTAAAAAAGTAGATAATTCGAAAGATCTTCGTGTTGAGGTAGGGAACGCTCGGACATCTGTTGAATCGGAAATGTTAATGCAGAAATGCTAATGATAAATAGATAAATAAATGCTAATGTTAATGCAGAAATACCAGTGCTGATGATAAATAGATATAAAGATAAATATTAATGCTAATCATAAAAATGCTTCTGAAAAATTATAAGGAAATGCTAATTAATAATTTTAAAAGCGAAAGGCAGTGATTGGAATAAAATTACTTAATACTGAGTAAATAGAGAGAAATCCCGAGGTGCAGACACCATTGGAATGATTAGGAAAATGAATTATTAATCCTGAAGGTTACTACGAAAACTCGTTTCGATAACTAACAAAACTCCTTAATATTTTCATCAAATCAATAGTCTGTTCTGGAATAGTAACTTGTAATTATTCCGATCTTAACTAAACTTTAAATCAAAACCAATAGTTTAGTATGAAAACTCGAGCAGACAGAGTATCTCTTCTTAGAAGTTGAAACTTCTGTTTTTACTAACTCGTATCATAGATAATGTCATCAAGCATTCATTGAGATTCTCATTGTAATAACAGAAGAAATTCCACACAAAAAAAATTGTTTATTGATTTATGAAAGTTAAGAAACACCTGACGGATTATTATGGAGTATAGATAGTTTCACTCATCAGAACTTAACGGTTTCTCCCTCACTCCCTTCCCTTTGCCTCTTATTGTCTCCTCTTCAGCTCCCTCTGGTCCCCTCCTCTTACCCTTCTCCCCCCCGAGGGTAAAGCACAGGGCACGACCGTAATGAGCCCCGGACTAAAATAGAGACCTCACAACTTCACCCGATACTAATTGCCCAACTTGTAGCACAGATACCACGACCCGCATCCCTAAAATATCTCAGAATTTATTTTAGCGACAGCGCAAGTTCAGGTGGACAGAGTTCGAATTTTTCCATGGAAAAGTTTGCCTGCAGTCATCAAGCGTGCTCTGCAGGTCCTTTGAAATATGTTTGAGTTATTTTTCATTTCTCATAGGATCGAAAATATTTTGGAACTGTACAACCGAAGGTCAGGATTGAAATGAGTTTAATTATTTTTACCATAAAATGGAGTGAATTTGTAAGTAGAGAGGGAATTATGTAAATATTTGGTTTCGAGAGGCCGTAATCCTGATTTAAATCATATTTAAACTGGCTTCTATTTTTTATGATCGGCAAAAGGGCATGCAGCATTTTCATTAGCGCACAATAGATGTAGCATAATCAAAATATTTCTGACAGGCTTTGTACTGAAAGCATGTAGGCAAACAAAACTGTGTGGCTGTTAATTCCTGCATGTATTATTAAGATTAATGTAGATGGCCATCTGTTAGCGTTCAGCGTCAGAAATTCTTCTAACTATACTTCAGTCTTTTCAAAACAAAAAAAAAGAGAAAAGTTTTGCAGCTCTGAAAAATCTACGGAGTTTACACCTGCCATTCAAGTATTTCTGAATAAAATCTACGGAGTTTACACTTGACATTCAAGTATCTCTGAATAAAATCTACGGAGTTTACACTTGACATTCAAGTATCTCTGAATAAAATCTACGAAGTTTACACTCTATATTTAAATATCTTTAGTTGAAATCAACGGAGTTTACACCTGACCTTTAAGTATCTTGAGAGTCACTGTCCTTGCTTTTTATTCATTTCAAGTATCTCTGAATGAAATCTACGGAGCTTACAATCTACATTTAAATATCTCTGGTTGAAATCTTTGTAGTTTACACCTGATGTGTTTATTTATATATTTGCTAGGTGTTGATTTTTCTGTCTCTCTGTGACGCTCACAAGGACGCTCAATGACCGTATCTGTGATACGAGTCTCACCAGTGCACAAGTACAAGAATATTTTAATGGCGGATACTATTAGGATGGATTTTTTGTTTGTCATCAACATCTTGAAAATTTATTCAAGGAAAATACTGAATGCAGTCATTTTTCGGGGCAATGCAGACTAGTATTTAAATAAATAGCTGTTCCGCAGGCAGATCCATCTCCCCTCACCTCCTCCATCTGGCCGCTCGCCAGCGCTGCTCCATGCGGACAGACGGGGCGCGAGATGCTTGAATGATGAATGCAAGCGCATATTTATCATCGCTAAAAGGGAACGATGATAAATGGAAGAGTGTTGTACTGACGCACTATCACGCTTTTTATCAGCGTCGTCATGTTCCTTAGAGCGAATCCAATGAAATCAGCGCGAGACAATGCGATTTCGAACGGAGATTAATAGATAAATCATTCTAAAGCGATGCTACACTGAACGCATAATGTAAATTTCAACGAGAATAATTAAAGACGATGAATGCGATCTTACAGGGTTGAATTACAACAAATTTGCATATCTCAAGGAAGAACAATGAATATCTTCAGCGATGACTAGGACTAGCAGCAAAAGCAAACAATGTATTGTGAAAGCTTCTTTGCAACCAACCATAACAACCGAAGAAGTCAAGTTTTAGATGGAATAATGACAAATGTATGAATTGATTTCTGGCGTAAATGAAGAAAGGGGAATATTCTCGGGGAATATTATACAGCATTTCCCACAAAAACACGAACCGAGTTTTTATTTTCCCGTATCAGTAATACCATCATAGAATACCATTAGCATTTAATTTCAAGCAAAGTTATAATGGTATTACTGAAATGGGTATTTATATAATGGTATTACTGATACGGGTATTCTTATGATGGTATTACTGATACGGGTGTTCTTATGATGGTATTGCCGATACGGGTATTCTTATGATGGTATTACTGATACGGGTATTCCTATGATGGTATTGCTGATACGGGTGTTCTTATGATGGTATTGCTGATACGGGTATTCTTATGATGGTATTACTGATACGGGTATTCCTATGATGGTATTGCTGATACGGGTGTTCTTATGATTGTATTGCTGATACGGGTATTCTTATGATAGTATTACTGATACGGGTATTCCTATGATGGTATTGCTGATACGGGTGTTGTATGATGGTATTGCTGATACGGTTATTTTTATGATGGTATTACTGATACGAGTATAAATACTCGGGTCAGGTTTTTGTGGGACATACTGTACATTCGTGAGTGTGAATGATGGTCGCAGAGAGGAATGAAGGACTGGAGTATAGGATAATGGACAACGAAAGTGTGACGTGATAATGATGCTATTATAGAAATAAGATTTGTCAAGTATTCCTCTCTCTACTCTGACTACATAAGGATATAACTGTTCATTAACACCATCAGCTCATTAACAACACCAACAGCCCAATAACAACACCTACACCTAATGAACACCACCATCAACTCATTAACAGGACACAGCATAACACAACACACAACAAAACAACACACAACACTACACAACACACAACACAACGCAACACACACAACACATCACAACACAACACACAACACAACACACAATACAGCACAACACAACAAAACACAACACACACAACACAACACACAACACAACACAACAGAACAAAACACAACACAACACAAACAACACAACACACACACACAACACATCACACCAAAACGCACGACACAACACAACACAACACAAAACAACACAACAGCAACAAAACCATAGCGTAGCCGCCGCCAATCGGTAGGCCGTGCGGCGCTGTAAAGTGGCGGCCTAAGGCCTAAGGCTGACATAATTATGCAGGAATTGTTGTCTTCCAGGCCTGGTGTGCTGGAAAATTTAAATATTCAATAGGACCGGACCGATCACATAAATGTGGGATGATGCTTCACTTAATATCTGTGTATAAAATTCGCTACATCATCTGGGGTTTATCTCTCAGAAAAATAATGTGATGGATGGTTATTAATATCATTATTATGTTTGATGGATGATGTTGCACTTAGCATCCACGCGTTAAATTCAGAATATCAGATAATGGATTATTTTGAATAATGTGGCTGCATCTAAATTCACAAGTCTAGAATCGAAACACTGGTGTTGGATCATTATGCAGGAATTGTCTTCCCTGCCTGGAATGCAATAAAATATGGAAATTTAATAATATCTCCAGGATAAATGTTGGATGGATTCAAATCTAATGGATTTTTTCATTTATTTGAAAAATTGCTGAAAATTCATTGCATAAAAAAGATTCACCACTAGTCTTCTGTATATCATGTGCTCTGGCTCTTATAATAAAAACATACAAATTAAAATGGTCGTAGTATCGGGAAATGAATGTTTCCGTTCAGTCTGTGTAAGTAATTAGTAAGCTAATTAACACTTTAACCGTCATGTGTTAAACGGAAGTTCAATATTCAATTCAAATTTGAAGTCAATTGTAGTAAGCAATTTTTATAATAGAAATAATTAATTAAAACGTGCCTTCATTCAGCTTTGTTTAAGTATTCATGGAAACTAAGTTTGCGTCTACTGGTCGGTCAGCAGCATTATGAAAACCTCCTCCGTGTACCACCGGTGGCTCACATTGCAATTAACGTGTTAAGAGAGCTAAAGATTTTTTGCACACCTTAAGTTTTTTGGATACTGTAATGCCACTCTCCAAGATGCATTTTAAAGGTTAAGATAGTACACTAAATATTATACTCTCCTATCATTTACCTACCTTTGTAGATCATTACTTTTGTGGGACTAAACTTTCATTTCTGTATTAACGCTTTATTTCATTCAGAAATAGATCATCGTCTAGGGGAATAAACTTCCAAGGCCTACCAAAAATTTAACAAAAGTTTTCACATTTTTTGAAGATAACGCAAATTTTTCGTCTTGTTAAACGCCCTAGTTTGTGTTGGGGCGAGTCCTGTTCTCTTATCAAGTTTACGGGGCAACTTTTTAGCGGGAGAGGACTGCTCGATATATATCTGGTCATGAGAAGTAGTCTCAAGAACCGTGGTCTCGTTCTTCCGAGTTTCCTTTCAGGAAGAAAAATTCGGGTATTCGCGGGAGTTGCACCCATGAATAAAATGTTTTGCATATCTCTGATGAAAATTGTTCGTATCTTTCTGGTCCGACCACTGACACTCTTGCAGAGATCAACGTTATTTCAGAATGTTTTAGGGGCAATAATGTTTGTTTATGGATATGGATTTTTTGTGAACATCTTCTATGATGCATATCTTTCAATGCATGAACAGCACATCCATATTAAGAAGATATTAAGCGTTCGAGCGTAGCAAAAAGTAAAAATATCTCTCAAAAAAAGCTCATTGTCAAAATACTACGTCCTTCTCCCCTCTGCAATCATCCCTATGGGAAGCAAAAATAGATATTTCTCTTATTTTGAGTAAAATTTCAAGCAACAGATTTTAAAATTCTCTTTGATTTGTAACTTTTTTATTGCTGGTGAGTGAAAATCTGTGAAATTGAGTAAAAATTATCTGAAAATCTCTGAAAATAATCTGTTGAGTGGAACTGCCTTTGATGATTATCATAAGCGGTTTATTTGTTTGATGAGTATCTTTTCTATATAATGATCATCAATGCCAGTGTCGTTACCTATTTGATGATTGTTATATTTGTATTATGATCAATGGCAGTGTCGTTATTTATTCGACGAATGCCTGGTTTATATAGTGATCATCAATGACAGTGTCATCATTTATATGAAGATTGTCTTATTTATACATATAATGATCAGAAATGGCAGCGTCGTTATTTAAATGATGGATGATTGCCTAATTTATATGTTAATCATCATTGACAGTGTCTAGATTGCAGCATTAAGCTCAGACTAGTCGTGCTAACGTACACATCTGGCAACCCTGCATGGCTACCAGATGCTCAAAAGCTCAAACATCATTTTAGAAGAATCTTAAACCTGACGATTTCGCTTTGGAAAATAGCACGCACGGCGGTCAAAACGACGGAAGAATTGTTGCCATCGGATGCACTGCTAACGCTACAAAAAAAAATTTAAAAACCCGCCCCAGGGAAAGCAGGTGTAATATTTCCCACACTCATACGCGCTTGTAAGCTTTTCGCTGATGCAATTCGTCTCAGCCAGTAGCGTCAGATCGCGTCGAGCTAACCGTATTAAGTGGAGGAATATTGGAGAGCTCATATCGTGAAATGAAGGGCTGTGAGCTTGTTTTCCCCGGTGAAGTTGACGTACGTTGGTTGTGTGGTGTAAATCGAAAGAAATAGATGAAAATTGTTTTGCTCATTCTAAGGAATAGATTAAAATTGGTTTGCTCATTCTAAGGAATAGATTAAAATTGGTTTGCTAGCTCCGAAGAAATGGATGAAAATTGATTTGCTAGCTCCGAAGAAATTGATGAAAATTGGTCTGCTTATTCAAAGAAATATACAAAAATCGGGTGTCTAATTCTAAGGAATCCATAAAAATTGGTAGGATAATTCCAGAGGAATAGGCAAAAATTGGCTCGTTTACTCGTTGAAATAGTCAACTATCGACAGAGCGTGCTCGAAAAAACAACAAAAAAAAACATTCCGGCCAGAGTTTAGCAATGAAATGAACGAATACTTCTCCACTTTATCGATCGAAACGCGTTTGCCCAGTTTATCAGGTAAAATGAAAGAATCTGCAGCGCTTGGCGAGCAAAATCGAAGAAAGATAACGATCAAGTTTATGCAATTTAATCGCTTAGTTTTCGGCAAGTTCTCTTTCTGAAATGAACTAACATTAACGAACAATTGTTTCGGGTGGTGGTTTTAAGAGAAGTTTTTTTTTTAAGTTTTCTCGGTAGGATTAAAAATATGTTTCTAATTTTATATAAATCGTAGAATACGTTTACAAATCTATTACCAGGTGGCATTCTAATGTATTATTTTTACGAAAACTTTATTTGCAATAGAAGTATTTATGCATTACAGTTGGACGCAGTAGTTAAGGGATAACCCAATTCAAAAAGTGTCATTGCATCATACAAAGAAGCTGTTACCAATACAGTGAACTCAGTTCTTCTTTTTCTCTCTTATGAGCTAATTTTTTATTAACATCACCTCTAAATGTTCACAAACTTTCTTAAAGATACAGTTGCTGTTCAATTCAATTTCATGTGTTACAGTGACTTCTGAAAAACATTTAAACACACATGCATTTTGTAGAAACTAATCACACTCACAGTTCTTGATCATACGAAGAATAAGTGAATTGAACGTGGTTGTAAAATTGAGTGTTGTTGACATCTTCTGTTGAATTGCTGTTCAATTCAATTTCATATATTATAGTGACTTCTAAAAAATATTCAAACACCTATTTACTTGCTTGAAACAAGCCCTACATGTAGTTGTTGATGATACGAAGAATAAGTAAGTTGAACACAATAGTAAAATTGAGTGTTGTTGACCGCTTCTGTTGAATTGGCAGCTTTTTTTGAAAATGGTAATAACATTGAGAGTTGTTGACAGCTTCTGTTTCATTGACAGCTTCTGTTAAACATGGTAATAACATTGAGAGTTGTTGACAGCTTCTGTTGGATATTAGCGTCCTCGAACCCAATCCCAAAAGGCAAGAGCACCCTTCTCTGCCATTGACTCCGTTTTTAGAGTAAAGTTCACCAACACCTTCACACTCAAGGAGCATCTTATCCCAAAGTCGAGGGCAAACTCCGGCCAACTTTTAATTACTTAAGAGAATCTCTGTTGACTGAACAAATGGCTGCTTCTCAGAGCTCGGCTTCAGATTGACTTAAATGACCTGCATTTTTCGCTCGCTGAATTTTCTTGAGTCTATTCTTTTAGGCAGGAAATCGATCGAGTTCGCTTTAAGTGAACCGTTTTAAGGGCCTTTCAATTGAAGGCGCAAAAAGCTCCGCAGAGGCCGGCAGTAAATTTAACGCTTTCCTAGGCCGGGTCAGGCCCGGGATTTTAAGGGATACTGAATAATACGCGAGATCATCGCTGCCAGCGCTCTAGTTATAGCCTTTTCGCCCGGGGATGAAAACTTGACCCGAAATTTAATTTGGAAAATTATTGAACTATGAGTTGTTACCAGGGATGAAAACTTGAAGAGAAATTTAATTGGGGAATTTATTGAATTTTGAGTTGTCACCAGGGATGAAAACTTGACGCAAAATTTTATTTAGGAAAAATTTCTGAGTCATGTTGTAAGTTATTCTTAGGATAATCCTGACATCGCTTTCTCCCGATGATGAAAGCTTGACCCAAAATCTAATTAAGAAAACTATAGAATTATGAGTTATTCTTCAAATTATCTAACATTGGACCCAGAAATTATTACCTCTACTGTAGAAGGTCATACAACATGGCAGTGAGTCTGCTACAGGGTTTCAATTCATCAAAAAGTATTCCTGGTATCGAGGGGGGAATGAAATTGGATTTTCTTAATTTATTTTTTCAGTTTATAGCTTCAAATGTCACTTCTTTGGTAAAATTCACCAATAAAAGGGCTATCTAGAAAAAGGTGTAATGGGAAATAAGTCCAATAAGTGGTTTTGAGAGTTTAATTTAATTAGTATATATTCGCAAGTATTCTGCAGGCTTTCAGATTCAAAATTTGACAAGGAAGATTTACTACCTTATTTTTAGATTTTTAAAGAAAAATTAGGACTGTATAATTTGGTAAATTTTTTACGCCTCTTTGAGGTTAAACTAATTCAGGGATCAGTCTACTCATATAATCATACACTAAAGAGCAGTGTTATAATTGAAAGAATGTGCTAATATCCAGAGAAAACTTCATTTTAATCATTTTCACCTACTTTTGCACGTGAAAATTCAACTCTAGAAACAGAAAAAACATATTTTTTGATATTTTTGCGTGAATCACAAAGTGTCAGTTCACGATACATGCGGAGTTTAAGAAGGAAAATAGTCTCCACAAATCGGCTGTTCCACAAATTGGCGGTTTTAGCAATAAAATGAGGAATGCACAAATTGCCTTTCGATTGTGAAACATTAAATCCAATTCAAGCTAAGGCGTTGCAAAGCAGAGCAACAACTGATTTGTTTTAAGCCTTAAATCTAGTTCAAGCCTAGGCGTTAGAAAGCTTAATAGCTATTAATTTGTTTAAACATTGACTCTAATTCAAACCTAGGCGTTCGAAAGCCTAATAACTATTAATTTGTTTTAAACCTTAACTATAATTCAAGTCTACGCGTTACAAAGTATCGCAGAAACTGATTTGTAACTATAATTTAGAAAAAAAGGGGCCACAGGAAGGAATTGGTGGAGTCAGCCGTGCTCGGCAACAATACGACATCATTAAGTGCACCGAAGGTACAACTCATCATTCCTGGGCCGGCCACGTTCGGAGGCTAGAGAAGAGCCTCTGCCAGAGCTGCCTTGTGTGGTTGTGCCACAATATAAAAGAGATGCAAATCAGAGGCATTGTGGGACGTACAATTTATGGTGCTGTACTCTCAGCTACGAAAATATGATAGGGGACTTTATTTATGGACGCTCATTTGCCATAAAACTGACCCGGTTTAGAGAGCTTCCTCTCGAGATCCTCAAAATAAATTGTTTGCAGATCTACGTCTTAAGTTCCGACTAAAATGCCCGTGTTCGTGCGGACGGCTATGTACGCAACATTCAAAGCTATGTACGCAACATTCAAAGCTATGTACGTAACATTCAAAGCCATGTACGTAACATTCAAAGCTATGTACGCAACATTCAAAGCTATGTACGCAGCATTCAAAGCTATGTACGTAACATTCAAAGCTATGTACGTAACATTCAAAGCTAAGTACGTAACATTCAAAGCTATGTACGTTACATTCTAAGCTATGTACGCATCATTCAAAGCTATGTACGCAGCATTCAAAGCTATGTACGCAGCATTCAAAGCTATGTACGTAACATTCAAAGCTATGTACGTAACATTCAAAGCTAAGTACGTAACATTCAAAGCTATGTACGTTACATTCAAAGCTATGTGCGCAACATTCAAAGCTATGTACGCAGCATTCAAAGCTATGTACGCAACATTCAAAGCTATGTACGCAACATTCAAAGCTATGTACGCAACATTCAAAGCTATGTACGCAACATTCAAAGCTATGTACGCAACGTTCAAAGCTATGTACGCAACATTCTAAGCTATGTACGCAACGTTCAAAGCTATGTACGCAACATTCAAAGCTATGTACGCAACATTCAAAGCTATGTACGCAACATTCAAAAGCTAAGTACGCAACATTTACCGAGATCTTGCGTAGCCCTGCATCGTACGACTGACAGAACAATGATTGCGGTGCAGAGTTCAGTGTTCGTTTCGGCTGAAATATATATTGAGTTATTCTTCAGATTAATCAACTATGGTCCCAGAAATTATTAACTCTACTGCAGAAGGTTGACTCAAAATTTAATCAAGAAAATTACAGCGTGGCTCCTTTTTATGTAGTGAAAATTGCTACAGAGGCGAGAAAACTGAGGAATCTCTTTTCTTCAAGTGACGCACTCCACTTGTAATGGGATCGTACTGGTGTAATGCCAAAGATTTTGGCTAAGAACAATTAGCTTAAAATTGCCTGACTTTGTGCAAACCTGATGAGATTTTCATGTCGGGGACAATGATGCAAGTTAGATTTATTAGTTATAAAGATTTTTCATCTCTGGGGAAGGATAACAATATTTATTACCTTAGCATCTAGGAGTCTAGAAATTTTTAATCGATGAGTGGGAGAAATATAGAAGTTCTTGGTTCACCTGAGAATTTCACTTCATTGAAACATAGCACACACCTGAGCATTTACCTTGAAAGCAGTTCCCGCGACAGCATTTACCCCGAAAGCAGTTCCCGCGACAGCATTTACCCCGAAAGCAGTTCCCGCGACTCACACCTTGAGACAAAGCCTCTTCACGACGTGGAAGGGAAAGCAAGAGACGCAGAAAGGAAACCTCATGAATATAAATCCAAGGTTTGAAATATTTTGGCCTCCTCAGCGTAGACGGGAACTTGCTCTCTCGTGCAGCGCTCACAGACGCCGTCGCCGCCGACAGTAATGGACTCAACTTCTGCTGCAGAGCGTAGGCACCGCGGAAACAGCTTTATACATTCTCCTAACTTCATATATGTAGTGATTAATATTGACAAGAATATGAATTTCATCCGAAAATGGATGCTTATCTTATATATCACGATAGACCAACAAATTTTCAATGTTGTTATATGTTGCGATAGACCAACAAATTTTCAATGTTGTTATATGTTACGATAGACCAACAAATGTGTGGAACTTTGAATGTTTTTGGGCACGACGGTGAAGGGTTTTATGCATGCGCCTATATCCTTATTTGTGGAGATTCTCACTGACAAAACAACGAGTTTGTTCCGAAAATGGATGCTTTTGTTATATGCTGCTTATGTTAAAAGTGCTAATGTTATATATTATGAAGAGACTTTGTTGGATGAAAAAATGCGTAGAATTTTTAAGTTTTTCGGCACCGCGGTAAAGGGCTTTGTGCATGTTCCTACGCCCTTATCTGTAGTGATTCTTATTGAATAGAATATGAATTTTTTCCTAAAATAGATGCATATGTTATATATTACGACAGACCAACCAATGTGTAGAATTTTTAATGTTCTTCAGAATGACGGGGAAGTTCTTATGCATGCGCTTACATCAATATTTGAAGTGATCATTATTGACAATAATATGCATTTCTCCCTAAAATTGATGCTTTTATTTAATTCTCATTGTGTTATATATACGAAGAGACTTATTTTCATTAATAAATGAGTAAAATGTCTATGCTTTTCGGCACGACGGAAAAGGTTTTAGATATATATGGGCTTACATAATTATTTGTAGCGATTCTTACTAGTAAAAATGTAAATTTCTATCGAAAATGGATGCTGATGTTATATGCTACCTATGTTATATTTATTTGAAGAGACGTTGTCTGATCAACAAATACGTAGAATTTTTATGTCGCTCGGCAAGAAGGAGAAGGTTTTATCCATGCGCTTATATTCTTATTCCTAGTGATACTTATTGGCAAAAACTTCAATTTATTTTGAAAATGGATGCTAGTCACAAGTAGTTTGCCTCAAGTAGTAGTAGAAAAGTCACCAGTAGTATTGCACACCTTGAAGCACAGCACAAGCGTCACCATAAAGTCACAAGTAGCATGACGCACGTCACAGGACCCACCGCCCGAGTGACACAAGTCAAAAGCAGCATGACACACCGGGAAGCAAACCGTGACACAATTCACAGGACCCACCACCCGAGTGACACAAGTCACAAGCAGCATGACACACCGAGAAGCACACCGTGACACAAGTCACAGGACCCACCACCCGAGTGACACAAGTCACAAGCAGCATGACACACCGGGAAGCAGACCGTGACACAAGTCACAGGCTCCACCACCCGCGTTACACAAGTCGCAAGCAGTATGACACACCGGGAAGCACACCATGACACACGTCACACAAGCCGAGCGTCACACAAGTCCGAGAGCGTCAGAAGGCACCTTGTTGAGACGGATGGTGCTGTTGTGTAGAGGGCAGGGAGCTGGCAACTGGCAACTCCTCGTCTGTCAAAGTCGCGTCTCGTTTGTGCCGCGATCCTCCCTGACTGACGCTCTCGCTGCCTGCCACGGTAGAGGAACAAGGTAGGGTCATTTCTATGGGAGAAAATACAGCTCCTCTGGTTCGGCTAGCCAATAGAAAGGCTTTTTTTCAAACAACTTTATGACGTCACTAAAACGCAATGTCGTTAGGCCAATTGTGGAGCCAGATTTGGGAGGTAGCAGTACTACCAAATGCAATAGGAGCGCTGCTATTGGTTCGTTGAAGTGACGTCACCAAAACCACACCACCAACGAAGAAAAGACTGGTTTGAACGTACCTTGTTTCCTCTACCGTGATTCTAACCAGCATTTTTTTCGTTGACAATGTGTGTTTGCTGACGTCACGGCAACGCACCAATAGCAGCGCTCAGATTGCATCTGGTAGCACTGCTATCCCCAAATCTAGCTCCACTCTTGGCCTAACGACATGGTGTGTTATTGACGTCATAAAGTTTGTTTGAAATAAAGCCTTTCTATTGGCTAGCCGAACAAGAGGAGGTGTATTTTCTCCCATAGAAATGACCCTACCTTGTTTCCTCTACCGTCCTGCCTGCTCTGGCACGTGTTCCCGTGTATTCATCATTTTTTTCCAAACATCGGCATCTAAGGAAGCTTTATTCCAATCAATCAAGCCTGATACATATCGCCTTGGACACTGGTTTTTCAAATGCTCTATAACTAACACCAACGCCATGACGGTTTCCCCCGGTCGAGACCGGTACCCATTTCAGACACCTGGGTAGAGTAAAATAAAAAATAAAACAATCTACTGTCATAGTAACTTATACTACTGAAATAAGACTTTAAATAAAGTAATTCAATAAAATGATGAATGAAAAAAATAAATAACATGTTGTTATTTATGCAATCGAAATAAAAGTTAAAATAAAAAAATTATATATATTCATAATTCTTTAGGCTATCGAAATAAAAGCTCAAATCCCAGAGCTGCCGTGAGGTCACCTTGGGACAAAGAATGTCTGTCTCAGGATGGAACGACTCACAATTGAGACTTGACTCGCAAAGGATGCTTTCTCAGTAGCAGTAATACCGCGCCACATCGACCATAGAAATACTTCCTAACCTTTATAATTGCAAGGATTTCATGACACAAGAATTTTCCATTTTGATTTCAAATTGAACGAATTTGTAGAACGCAATAACTGAATCCCCGTAAATTGAGTTACTTGGTTTTGTTTGTGTAGCTGAATAAAACATTTTACCCCTCGTACACAAACTGCTTATTGACTCTTTTTTTTATTCTATGTTGATTATGTTCCTCAGATAGTAGCACAAAGTACGATATGATTCTCAGAATGGAGAATAAAATATTCCAAGTTAGAACTTCCTTGTTCATTTTACGCAGAGAATGCGACACTGATTCACGTTTCTCTCAAGGTTAAATTAAGCAATTTGTTCACTTCACGCAATTCATATAATTTCTTCAACACTTAAACTTTACCCACGCAACTCTCCCAACGCAGTCCGGCTTCACCTAAACTTTTATGTAGGTTCGTTCGAGTCTCATTTCAGCTTCGTTCGAGTCTCATTTCAGCTTCATTCGAGTCTCATTTCAGCATCATTCGAGTCTCATTTCAGTTTCATTTGAGTCTCATTTCAGCTTCATTTGAGTCTCATTTCAGCTTCATTTGAGTCTCATTTCAGCTTCATTTGAGTCTCATTTCAGCATCATTCGAGTCTCATTTCAGTTTCATTTGAGTCTCATTTCAGCTTCATTTGAGTCTCATTTCAGCATCATTCGAGTCTCATTTCAGCTTTATTTGAGTCTCATTTCAGCTTCATTTGAGTCTCATTTCAGCTTCATTTGAGTCTCATTTCAGCTTCATTTGAGTCTCATTTCAGCTTCATATGAGTCTCATTTCAGCTTCATTTCAGCTCGCTCGACCCACCTCCTGAGAAAGGGCGCTTTGTCTGACAAACATTGCTTTATTCTCATTAGGGTCTGAACCATTTTTATGGCGCACAAAATTATGAGAGAATAATTCCCGCTTAACGCTCGTGTTTCTGTACAAACTGGAAGGCAGCGCTGGTAGAAGATGCTCCATGACTTGCGAATGATTGGCGAATGTTCTCCATTAAATAAAATAAGCCGGGAAAGATATGTAAAGCCATTATAAAGTTCAAGCCACCGCGAAGTCCGTGCACGTGACGTTGGAGCGCGTGAAAACCGAAATAATTTATCCAAAAGCAAGAGCCTAAAATAATTCACGACACAAAGATCAAAACATTCTCTGAGAATTGCTTACCGCAGAATCTGACGCGTTCTTATTTATTGCACTTAATGTGTAGCGGTAAAAGAAGCTTTTGTGTTATACTCTTGATGTATTTTTAGCACAATGCTTCTTATTTAACGCTTGGAAGAATGGGACCTGCTATTGTAAGCCATGTGTACGCAATTAAGGATTGTGAAGTTTCAGGTTTAGTATAGGTTTTACTATTCGGTGTCACTGGAAAAATACGTAGAACTTCCGGTATCTTGTAGAAGAACTAGAGTTTGAATTCTTATAGAGGCTTTAAGTCTAATTAAATTTATGGACATAGAAATAGAGAAACATTCAAAGTTGAGCTCATGGCACAAATTTTTGAAAGTCTGTTTCTTCTCGTCTCCGTCTACATTCATGGAGCAACTTTAAATTGAAAACTTTTTAAAACCCAACCGCTTGAACTCATTGTATTTGTTTTTGGAAACATACCGTTTTCTTTCATTTTGCATCTTCCTTCCTGGCGCAATTGGTGTTCATGTAAGTGTTTCGAGCAGCAACGAGCGAGCGTTCAGCTCCCGAGGAAGTTGTTCCGTACGAACGAGTTCTTGAATTTTTTATTAGGGAGTTTAAAACATCTCAGGACTACGGCATCAGTTTCTTGATCCCCGGATAGTCGTTGTGTTAAGATCATTACATATGATCTCATTATTTTATGAGATTAATGCAATCCTCTTTATTTTATGAAAGTGATGCGATCCTCATTGTTGAATAAGAGTAATGGGATCCTAATTGTTGAATAAGTGTAATGTGATCCTCGTTATTTAGTAAGAGGAATGTGATCCTCGTTATTTTATTGGAGCAATGTGACCCTCGTTTTCTTACCTCCAGTCCAGACTTTTATACTGGCTGGAAAGCAGCATGAAGCTCAAAAAATTTCTCTTATTTTCTTCCTTGCACAAGCTAACATGAGTAAACTTCTCTAAAACAACGTAGAGCGCCAACTGAGCAAAATAAAACCAACTCATGGGAAATGATTTCTTATTATTTTTCAGCGTAGATTTTTTAAACAGTTCTCGCTGAATTTTTAGCGAGGTTAGAGCGATGCGTCAGCTCAAAATGGGGCTGGTATAACAGGATTTTACCTGCAGTCAGGAATTCACCCTCACCCTTGTTACTCAAATTGAAAACATCACAGCATTCTTTGAGATATTTAAGTCTCAAATTAAGCTAGCGTTAACAAAGGCGTTAAGTAACTGGTAAAAGAGCATTGTGAAATGAACGATAAATGAAAATTAGTATCGGTGAGCACAGAGAGTTTGCAATAAAAGGCCAACAGTGCTTCTGATGGCAGAATTAATATCTTTGTTAAAGATATGGCTCAGTTGTAGCTGTGACTGTGACTGTAGTTGGTTACAGTCACAGCTACAACTGAGCCATATCTTTGTTAAAGTTATTGCTCACTTGTAGCTGTGACCGTGACTGTAACTAACTACTTTGAAGGAGCGCGCAAGGAATACAGTAACCACAAGAGCAGAAGCCCAAGAGGATTGATTATATGTGATGAAATGAGTACACGATGAATAAGTCAATGAACAATAATTAGCACATGAGGAATCAGCACTGAAAAAATAAGCGCATGAGGGATGATCATATGAGAAATAAAAACACTCACGATCAGTATGCATACGTGAAATTAGCTCATGACGTACAAGCACATAATCAACATGCACATGAAAAATGAGCACACGAGAATTAAAGTACACAAGAAACCCTCTTTCTAGAAATAAGATCCTATTTCGTGTTCTAACTGGGTGCAGTTTGTTGGTATTCTCAATTAGTTAAACATAAGTGGTCACCTTGGCTGGGTGGGTAAGAGCGCACGCCCTTCACGGGAAGGGTTGGCAGGTCGTACTCCGGCAGTGCTGCCAGGTATTTTTTCCCGTTGGAAAAAAAGGAGAACTCAGCCACAATTCCCCACTCCACTTCAAGCGTCGGAAATGGGTACTGGCTTGACCGCGGGCAACCACGACTGCGTCCTGGTGTTAGTTATAAGCCATGTGAAAAACCAATGCACAAGATGATATGCATCACGCTTGACTGGAATAAAACATCCTTTAATTTTCACTAGCTGAACTGCGCAGCAGATGATGCCTCTACTGGACAGACAAGCGGGCACCCTTCTCGGCTCGATTGAAATCTCAGGAGCCGAGCGGAGCCGAGAGAGCCGAGAAGGTGTTCACGGTGTGGGTGCATTCTTTTCAATCTCGGGAGGCTGAAGTTGCATAATTTTTCAGAGTTAGCCGATGTCTCGGCCGCTAAATTAATCCTCCCGGGACCGCTCACCGCCCGATTCCTCAATGTCACTCTACGGTTCTGCGGTGCTCGCCTGGGTCTGATTTTCTTGTGGGCCTACGGCGGGGTTGTGGACCTGGTTATTGTAGGCCTACGGAGGGGTTGTAGACCTGGTTCTTGTGGAGCTACGGTGGGGTTGTGGACCTGGTTCTTGTGGGCCTACGATGGGGTTGTGGACCTGGTTCTTGTGGGGCTACGGTGGGGTTGTGGACCTGGTTCTTGTAGGCCTACGGTGGGGTTGTGGACCTGGTTCTTGTGGGGCTACGGTGGGGTTGTGGACCTGGTTCTTGTGGGCCTACGATGGGGTTGTGGACCTGGTTCTTGTGGGCCTACGATGGGGTTGTGGACCTGGTTCTTGTGGGCCTACGGTGGGGTTGTGGACCTGGTTCTTGTGGGCCTACGGTGGGGTTGTGGACCTGGTTCTTGTAGGCCTACGGTGGGGTTGTAGACCTGGTTCTTGTGGGCCTACACTGGAGTTGTAGGTCTGGTGGCCTAGTACTGGTGAAGGCTGGTGCTGGTGTTAGCTGGTACTGGGTATGGTGTAGGGTAGTACTTATATAAGCTCAATAACATGATACCGTGACTTGCATGTCATATAGGAACTAAACCCAATATATTCGTACACTTTAGAAATTTGACAGGGTAAACTTTCATTAGAACTTATTTGAACGCATCAGGTTTTATTGAAGTGGAATGGTTTTCCACGAGTGGTTTTCGGAATTATAAAATTAATTGATTGACCTCATTGAAAAATTAGTTTTAATTCATTCTTCATTAAATCATACCCATAATTTACCTTTTAGTGATTAGCCTTTTTTCTTCTTTCCACTTTCGTAAGGTATCGAACTGATTTGTATTAATTTTAGGTGAGGACAGTCCAAGCTCTTACAGTGACGTAGTTGAATGCCATTTTTAGCGCTGAGATATTTCTCAGAGTTGAATTGCGTAGAAAATAATGTAGCGCTGTACATGAGTACATCATTCTGAATAAAACTGCTGAGTAAATTTGCCTGTTACTGCCGTTTGAATGAAAGTTTCGTTAATGAGGTGCAAATTTGAGTGTTTCTGCAGTATTTAATTGACTTTTACTCCGGTGTAAAAAGGGCCTCATTAATGCAGTGTAAATTTGATTATTCCTACATCGTAAATTTTCCTGCTACTACGGTGTAAATTAAGGTTTCAATAACGCTCTGTAAATTTGGCTGCTCCTGCAGTGTTGTAAAATTGACTGTTACTACGGTGTACAAAAAAAAGGTCTCTTCAAAGCTTAGTATATCTTAATGTTACTGCAGTGTAAAACTGACTGTTATTAAGGTGAAAAAAATAGGTGTCGTCAGAGCTCTATACATTTGGCTGTAACATTCACGTAAGCTTCTTGATGTGATCTAATGAAAATTTTTTTTCGTTTTAATTTTGTAAATGTTTCCTGAAACACGTGTGCATAGAGCAGCACAAACTCGGTCTGGCGTTTGCAAGTCACGGGAATTTCTCGATGTCGTACAATGCATTTCAATTAAAATATTCCGTGAATAAATTAGAAGACTCGTCAAAAATGAATATAAATTTAAACATTAATTAATTAAAGGACCCCAGTGAGCGTCACAGTAAAGCATTGCTGGCAGGGATATCCATCGCGATGTGAATTTAAATATCTTCTGCCCTTGAAAATTTCGTGTAACTTTTAGCTATGTTGTTCTTACTGTTGCGCACTGACGTGCAAACCAGATTTCTTATATTTACTGAACAAAGAATTTTGATGGCCAATATTCTTGAAATGAATTCATAAAATGACTAAATCCATGAAATTTTCGTGTAACTTTTCGTTATGTTGCAATCATATTAGTATGTTGATGCAAAAAAACAGATTACTTATATTTACCGAGCCAAGAATATTAATGGCCTTTATTCTTAAAATGAAGTGATAAGATGACTTAGTCATGACACAAGATGGCCTTTATTCGTTTACTAAACTGACGAGATGATGCTTGTCGCTGGTGCATCTGCTTCGATGTTGCTGCTGCACTCAGAAAGCCGCTAAGTGATTAGCAACTATACACTTTGATTGTATTGCCATGCTTCTAAAGGGATTGATTTTCATGCGTAATTTGATTTTAGAATACCATCATACACTGATATGTCAATCCCTCTCAAAGAAAATTTCAAAAAATTATAAAATCCTCTTATCATTTAAAGTAGCGCCTAGATTTTGAGATATGACTTCTGAATATCAGTACACATTAACATATCATTCCCTCTCAAAAAAGAATTTCAAAAAATTGGAAGATTCCCACAACATTTGAAGTAGCGCGCAATGTTTCCATGCGCCAAGTAGAGCGCACAGACGTTCTCTCTCGTATATAAACGGTTCATTTTTGAGCCGCAGCAGCGTTCGCTGGCTCGTTCTTTTTCTTCCTTTAGACTCAATACGATTGCTAAGTCCTGAGCAAACCTGTGGAAATTCGTGAAATCGAAGGATTTTAGGACACTGAAAGGATTTCTCCGTCGAGTCGCTGGGGTGGAAAAGCCTGCGTTTTGCGCGGACGAGCAACGCGAATTTTGCGTGCGGTGGCCAGGGAACAAAAGTGTTCTGGAATTCTGCTCATACCAGGGCGCTGTGGGACGGATTGGAGGTCAATGAATAGAGTTCTGTCAATCTTGTTTGCAATACAAACAAACAGGTGTAAAAAAAAGCCAGAGACGGAAAGTGTTTAAATGCTATGCTTAGGCATGTCATCTTAATAAAAAATCGGATGAAAGAATAGAATATAATTCTCTCAATCCTGTTTGCAATACAAACAAACAGGTGTAAAAAAAGCCAGGGACGGAAAGTGTTTAAATGCTATGCTTAGGCATGTCATCTTAATAAAAAATCGGATGAAAGAATAGAATATAATTCTCTCAATCCTGTTTGCAATACAAACAAACAGGTGTAAAAAAAGCCAGGGACGGAAAGTGTTTAAATGCTATGCTTAGGCATGTCATCTTAATAAAAAATCGGATGAAAGAAAGGAATATAATTCTCTCAATCCTGTTTGCAATACAAACAAACAGGACAGAGGTGTAAAAATAATACAAATACGAACAACACAACAACAAACAATATATTAACAAAATAACATAATACATATTAAGAAAATCAATACAAACAAACAGGGAAGAATTATAAAAGAAAGTGAAGGACGAAAAGTGTCTAAATGATATGTTAGGCTAGACCAGTTAATGGAAAATCTGATAGAGAAATAGCTTATCTATGATAAATTTTAGAGATGAATGATGTTACAGAGCCAATCATAATCACTGAACACAAAATAAAGGAAATAGAAAGAAATACGAGGCGAAAATCTATGAAGAAAACAGAGTGGGAAACGCATGAAAGCAAGAAGATGTAACTAAGTAATGTTGAAAGACATAACTTTACTGGGAACAACTACAGAAAGAAATGTATTGAGTACGAATAAAAAGAGAATGAATGACGCACAAACAAGAAACCACTTCGCAATACAACGAGAAAAGTAAGCAAGAATGCATGTAAATCGAATGCGACGCAAGACTAACAAGTTCTAAAAAAGAATTCAATTCATAATGGATTAAATGAAAATATGCCAAAATATAATTGAAATTGTTTTTTAGAAATTCATTTATCTACGAAATAAGACATGCCAAATTACCTATGCTGATATCTCAACAAATTTGGAACATTATATTGAGAAATTTATCATTATTTCTTGATTAGGAACTGCTTTGTATCTGATTCTTTTGAGAAATATCTATTTCTTATTGTGTAGTAATTTACGCCAATTAAAAATTAATGACGAATCCTTTATAATTATCATTCGAAAAAAAAATTGATAGACATACAATATAAATAAACTGTAGACTTAGAATTATAAACTGGAGCACATCTGCAGATGCATCTTTAAATGATGCGTGCTACTTTAACACATTAAAACCTAAATAAATTAAGGAATTAACAATTAATGATGAGGTGTTCAAAAACATACCATTAAATCAATATTTTCCACTAATTAAAAAAAAAATAGAAAAATAAATTTTACAATCAATAATATAATGTTATTATTGAAGTTAAAAATGAATTAATGATTGCACACATTTACATATGCACAAACATATACATGCACGCATACATATACATATAAACATTCATATACCTACGCATATACAAATACATATGTATATATAAATATATATATAAATCTACAACATATACATATATGTATAAGATCTGCGCACACAGAGATATAATATATAAATATATATAAATATATTACCTATATATAGACTCTATGCCTCGCAGAAATGCCGTTACAATTCGTGATTGTGGAAGTCCTGCAGCAAATTAGCAAGAAGAGACATATTGTCTTCCGAGGAGATGATCACAAGTAAATACATAATGAGTTACCACTTCAAATGCAGCATCAAACTGGTTGAAGATAAATGAGCAAGCAACTAAACGTCTTTGAATTAAGTAAATCAATACAAAAACGTTAAGTCTAGACATTAAGCAGGTAGTTGCAGCATACATCAATACATACTAACTCTCTTCAGTAAGAGAAACAAATTCTAAGGGAAGCAAAAAAAAGTGAAAAAGAGGCACAGTTAGACCATAACGTCATTCATGCGCAACTCTCTTCAATAAGAGAAACAAATCCTAAGGAAAGCAAAAAAAAGTGAAAAGAGGCACAGTTAGGCCATTATGTCATTCATGCACAACTCTCTTCAATAAGAGAAACAAATCCTCAGGGAATCAAAAAAAAGTGAAAAGAGGCACAGTTAGGCCATTATGTCATTCATGCGCAACTCTCTTCAATAAGAGAAACAAATTCTAAGGGAAGCAAAAAAAAAGTGAATAAGAGGCATAGTTAGGCCATTATGCCATTCCTGCGCAACTCTCTTCAATAAGAGAAACAAATTCTAAGGGAAGCAAAAAAAAAGTGAATAAGAGGCATAGTTAGGCCATTATGCCATTCATGCGCAACTCTCTTCAATAAGAGAAACAAATTCTAAGGGAAGCAAAAAAAAGTGAAAAAGAGGCACAGTTAGGCCATTATGTCATTCATGC
Source organism: Morinoia aosen (assembly GCA_030386875.1). Taxonomy (NCBI): domain Eukaryota; kingdom Metazoa; phylum Arthropoda; class Malacostraca; order Amphipoda; family Talitridae; genus Morinoia; species Morinoia aosen. The sequence continues at coordinate 3,578,585 of CM059571.1, forward strand.
GCAACTCTCTTCAATAAGAGAAACAAATTCTAAGGGAAGCAAAAAAAAGTGAATAAGAGGCATAGTTAGGCCATTATGCCATTCCTGCGCAACTCTCTTCAAAAAGAGAAACAAAACCTAAGGGAAGCAAAAAAAAAAGTGAAAAAGAGGCACAGTTAGGCCATTATGCCATTCATGCGCAACTCTCTTCAATAAGAGAAACAAATCCTAAGGGGAGCCAAAAACGCACAAAAGAGGCACAGTTAGGCCTAGGCCCCGTGTAAGTGAGATGGTAGGCACACACACGCAAAGCGGTCGTTAGCAAGCTGTCAGGGCTCGCTCCCAGCTTGTTTACGACACGCTTTACCTCACTGTGCTCGGCTGTGCTGTTGTTTCTCTTGCGAGATCTTCAAAAACACACGAAATGCTTGTCCTGCCCCGACGTAGTCCTTCGGAAAACACTGAGCAAGTACCGGTGTAATTTATCATTGTGGTATATTTGTGCTATAAGTGCGAGATCGTCACGTATTGAGTCATCTTTAATTGTGGTATAGTTGTTGTAACACATGCGAGGTTGTCAAGTACTATGTGTAATCTTTAATTGTTGTGTATTTGTGGTAACACATGTGAGATAGTCAAGTTCTATGCGTAATCTTTAATTGTAGTATGAATTTTGTAATACATGGGAGATTGTCGAGTACTATGTGTAACCTTTAAATGTGGTTATACTGTACCTGAGAGTACGACAAGAACAAGAAAAGTTATCTTGTCGGGTGTAATGATATACTCATAACCGCTCCTCATACCTCAAAGCGCTGTTTCAATTGTTTGACAATGAGAAGAAAGACATTTCTTACTCTCCGTTCGATGAAACCTCATCTTACAGCTTTCAAACTTTTTCAATGCTCTTTTTTTTCTGGAGGTCACTCCAGAAAGTTTTATGTATTACGTAGACAGTGTGACCATAATTTCCACAGTGACACAAGGTGTAATTTCGGTTGCTGGAGTGCTCTATACTGTATGTGTAGCTGCGTTTCAAACTTACATAAGGAGTCTCCCAGGCGTCCATAGTGTCAGTATTAGCATAAGATCAACATTGATAGAACGGTTTAGCATAAGTTTATTAATTTTCCTACTTATTTGATGTCCGATTGGTATGCTTTTCTTCATTTTTGAGATTCATCGAAAAGAGCCTTAAATTTTGACTTCCTCTGACCAGAATTCTGACCAAAACGCCATGTCGTTAGGCCAATAGTGGAGACGAATTTAGAGGTAGCAGTGCTACCAGATGCAATATGACTGTTGCTATTGGTTCGTTGTTATGACGTCAGCTAACCCACACAGTCGGCGAAAAAAAGACTGGTTTGACCCTACCTTGTTTCCTCTACCGTGCTTGTCGCACAGCGTTCGATTTTGAGATTTTTTTCAGTTTTGAGATTCTCGGTTGTTGGTCGATCTATCAGCTGGTCAATCACGTTACTTGGTGCTCGCTCTTGGTTTGCTGAGGACCGTTCATTTTAAGGTTGTTTTTGCTATTTTGCCAAAGACTTTGTATTTTTGCTGCTTGTACTCGAATTTTAAATCTCAAACTGTTCCACTTTCATGATAGAATTCCTCAATACTTGACTCTGTTTAGTTCTAAATCTGTGCGAAGAAATACGTCGTCTTGTCACATACAATCGTCCGATTTTTTATTTAAAGTTGCATTATTTTTCAAATAGTCTTTAATGATAATATTGACAAAAAAAATTTTTTTATTACATTTCCCAGAAAAAATATCTTCATAAACAATGGATGAACTTTCACAGCTTATGTGAAACTTGGATGAACACAGCTGACAATGGATGAACACAGCTCACAGTGTGCACGAGTTTGGAAGGATGTGAGAAGCTCATGAGGAAATCAGAAGGCTGTGAGAAGGCTCATTTAGGAGAAGTTTCAAAAGCTTTCAGAAGGTTTGGAGGGAGAAAGTCCAAATTCTATGAGTAATGTCAAAAGAAGGAGGTCAGAGTTCTGCGAGAAGGCTCAAAATGAGAAAGTATGAAGGCTGTGAGAAGACTTAGAAGATCAAAAGGCCGTAAGAAGGCTCAGAAGGAGAAGGTCAAGATTCTGCGAGAAGGCTGAAAATGAAAAAGTAGGAAGGCTGTGAGAAGGTTCAGTCAAAAGGAGGACTGCCAGCATTCTCGCTAATGACTACCTCAGCGCATAAAACCAAATTGTATTCATGGACAGATTATTTTAGGCCAATAATGAGCATGACAGTTATCCATTGTTTTTTCCATATGATAGGAACAATTTTTTTATAATGATTCATCGTCTCAGGTGTTTTCGCTCGTGGAAAGGATAGCTAAGTAAGCTTCTTCTACCCGTTAAAAAATTTTCCGAGTAAAAAAAGTGTTAACTATGTATTAATTAGTCTCAGTATTGTTAATTAATATTAGTTTAACTGATGTTAAAACTTAAATATGTAGCAAAAAATGCATTCTGTTTACATCGAGTTACATTTCCGGACATGTAGTCTAGCTGAAACTGTGTTCTAAATGGAAAACTCAACCGTTAGTTAATGAAATACTGGGATCCGTTACCGTAGATTTATTTACGATTTTCTTTCCGTGTTGTTCCAAGCCGGCGTTTATGCGCCCTGTAGTCGAAGCCTTTGACAGTCCAGTAATTTGAGGAAGCCGTATAGCAGGCAAAGAAAGAATTCCCGATATTTTTTTCGCATCATATCTTATGCCACGCACACTAATTCCTTATGCGTCTTATGACTCGAAAACCATTACCACAACTTTCACAACGAGGCCTGGTCAGGTATCAATGATGCAAGCGTGCATCATAACGAGGCCTGGTCAGGTATGAGTGCTACAAACATGCGTCATAACGAGGCCTGGTCAGGTATCAGTGCTACAAACGTGCGTCATAACGAGGCCTGGTCAGGTATCAGTGCTACAAACATGCGTCATAACGAGGCCTGGTCAGGTATCAGTGCTACAAACCTGCGTCACAACGAGGCCTGGTCAGGTATCAGTGCCACAACCTCGAGCGAAGTTCGAGAAGTAAAAATAATGAGGAGCGTTAAGGGTCACCGCGCGCTGTGGCGAGGTCACCGATGGCACGGGTCAGTGGGGCTTAGTGTGTCGCGTGACCTGGTGGAGGGAGGATGTGCGTATTGGGCTCCTGCGACCTTGGCTCGAGTCAGTGTTGATATTATCAGCGCGATAAGGCCTTCTATATGTGCTATACGAGACTTCCTTGGGAGAGGAAAATGCCTGCCGCTGAAGCTAAGGACCAACACAAGATGGCTATGAGGCTTTAAATAGTGAACAGAATCATAGTTTCTCGTAAGCTATAGATGCTGATAATGTTAGAAATGAAAAATTATGGCGGGGAAAAACTCAGATGATTGGAAACTGACTCGTTCTGCTTGAATTTTGAACCTACTGTTTTTTTTAATAATTTCTGCGATGAGATTTTAATTCTAGAGAAATACGTATGTCGAAAAAACACTTATTAATGTCCAGTGTTCACAGTCGTCACGTCAAAATGTTCTCTACTTTCTTGTAATTAAAGTTAATGTAATTCTTTAGAGGCAATGAAGTTATTCATTCTTCAGATTATAGTTTACACAAATAAAATGCAATGCTAAATGAGCACATGTTGCATCTACAAACAGAATTTTAATTTCTTAATTTGAATACAAATCGAATTTGAATATCTTACATTGAGCTCATGGATAACTAACTGTTAACTCACACATGCATAAATGTTTAGCATAACAAACTCACATGAATTACTCATAGTGATCAACATCCCAATAGAAAAACCGGCTGTTGAATATTAATCATGGAATGACATTCATTAATGAATTTGATGAATGGAAACAAAAGAATGACAATCACGAGAGTACAAAAAAATGACGGTTGTATTCGAGTAAGCAACGATTTCAGCGCACATGTAGACGAGTTGGAATTTTCGTTACTATTTTGATTAAACTTCTAAATTAACACTTTGACTGCGGCAGGTAAAATTGAAGTTCAATGCCCAACTTAAATTTAAGGTTAATTGTATAGTAAGCCATTTAGAAAATAACAAACATTAACTGGATCATGCATTCATTTAACTTTGATTATTTCTTTAATAAAATTAAGTTCGTGACTACTGTTCGGTCAGCAGCAACAGGAAAATTATCTCCGTGTGCCACCGGTGGCTCACGTCGCAGTCAAAGTGTTAAGCAAATACGTGTTCTCTCACGGAGAGTTTTTTGAATGCCTTATAATTCACGGGACCCATTTCATACCTCTAAGGGAAGTTGAGATTAATTACTAAGTTTTACTTCCCAACGGGAAGAAACACCGGGCATGCAGTACATGTCAAGAACCCACGACTCCCCTCACGTGAGGGGAGAACTCTGGATCATGGCACACGGAGTCGAAAAAAATATATGAGGGCGCTTAACATAAATGAACGCAAAAATACATGAGCGTAATTAAAAAGTAGTAGTCCTAATCATATTTATTAGATATGAAGGAGAGTCAATGCATAGATGGTAATTACGCTGAATAATTTCGAAATAATCAAAAGTTATAAAAACCACCGAATTCAATACAGTGGAAGGAACGGCGAAAATTATTTTTTACCGAGTTTTGCAATGTTAAATATAGGGAAGTACGATACTGAACCTTCCATGCAAATTTTGCTTCTCCTTCTTATAATGAAAGTGAGTACTCTTAGAGAGCGACGGCTGGTGATGTAGTCATGTTCCCTGTGAAATGTTATTGTACGCCAAGTTGTAATCGCAATAATCACAGAACATTTGGCCGGATCGCTTCGCTAATTGACGTTTCCAGCATGATTAGTTGATTAGTGAGCATCAGCACCACTAGCTGCACCCTCACCACACAGCACCACACTGCACCAAACAGTACTACGCAGCACCACACAGCACCACACTGCACCAAACAGTACTACGCAGCACCACACAGAACCACACAGCCCCACACAGCACCACACAGCACCACACAGCACCACGCAGCACCACGCAACACCACACAGCACCACACAGCACCACACAGCACCACACATCACCACACAGCACCACACAGCACCACACACACCACACAGCACCACACAGCACCACACATCACCACACAGCCCCACACAGCACCACACAGCACCACACAGCACCACACACACCACACAGCACCACACAGCACCACACAGCACCGCACAGCACCACACAGCACAACAAAGCACCACACAGCACCACACAGCACCACACATCACCACACAGCACCACACAGCACAATACACACCACACAGCACCACACAGCACCACACAGCACCACACAGCACCACACAGCACCACACAGCACCACACATCACCACGCAGCACCACACAGCACCACGCAGCACCACACAGCACCACACATCACCACACATCACCACACATCACCACACAGCACCACACAGCACCACACATCACCACGCAGCACCACACAGCACCACGCAGCACCACACAGCACCACACATCACCACACATCACCACACATCACCACACAGCACCACACAGCACCACACAGCACCACACAGTACCACACAGCACCACACAGCACCACACATCACCACACAGCACCACACAGCACCACACAGCACCACACAGCACCACACATCACCACACAGCACCACACAGCACCACACAGCACCACACAGCACCACACAGCACCACACATCACCACACAGCACCACACAGCACCACACAGCACCACACAGCACCACACATCACCACACATCACCACACATCACCACACAGCACCACACAGCACCACACAGCACCACACAGCACCACACAGTACCACACATCACCACACAGCACCACACAGCACCACACAGCACCACACATCACCACACAGCACCACACAGCACCACACAGCACCACACAGCACCACACAGCACCACACAGCACCACACAGCACCACGCAGCACCACACAGCACCACACATCACCACACAGCACCACACAGCACCACGCAGCACCACACAGCACCACACAGCACCACACAGCACCACACATCACCACACATCACCACACAGCACCACACAGCACCACACATCACCACGCAGCACCACGCAGCACCACACAGCACCACACATCACCACACATCACCACACATCACCACACAGCACCACACAGCACCACACAGCACCACACAGTACCACACAGCACCACACAGCACCACACAGCACCGCCCTCACCAGTTTATTAAGCATCTCGTTCACTTTAAAACAAAAGTTACGGGGAGCGGAGGAGCAGTTAAAAAGTTAAGCCTGCTCTCTGCAACACGCCACTGCAGCACGCCACTGCAGCACTGCACTGCAGCACTGCACTGCAGCACGCCACTGCAGCACTGCACTGCAGCACTGCACTGCAGCACTGCACTGCAGCACTGCACTACAGCACTGCACTACAGCACTGCGCTACAACACTGAATTGCAGCACTGAACTGCAGCACTGCACTACAGCACTGCACTGCAGCAATGCACTGCAGCACTGCACTGCAGCACTGCACTACAGCACTGCGCTACAACACTGAATTGCAGCACTGCACTGCAGCACTGCACTGCAGCACTGCACTGCAGCACTGCACTACAGCACTGCACTGCAACACTGCACTACAGCACAGCACTGCAGCACTGCACGGCACCATGACACTACAATTTTCTCATACCAAGCATTACTTACAAGGGCGCTGTACACTTGAACCGTTTTCGTTTCGAATTGTTGAGAGTTTTTCTAATATTTAGTTATGGCAGTGCTTTAAAATACCACTTGTTATTTGTAGTTTATCATGGATGCGTATTTTTTATGCTGGTATGTATGAAATGTAATTGATGGTAAATTTTCTTGCTTTCAACAGATTTTGGAAATTTGCCGACAATCAAAACATTATCTGCATCAAATCTTGCAGTGTAATACATGCAAATTGTGCGAAAACTTGCTAAACGCTGACGGTTCAATTAATTGAAGTATGTATCAAGATTAGGTTGTCGCACAGAAAAGTCAAAATCACAAAAGTCAGTCGACGTGAAATTAATAAATAAAAACATAATTAACAACTTTCATAAGTGCCTCATGTGAAAATTTTAATAAAATTATTCATTTCGTACATCAGGTAAAATGGGGACATTGTTATTACAAATACTAACTCATTCACTTTCACACGGATGATGCCTAATTTTTGATGAATAATACGGTAGGAGGTTATTTGATTGAATTTACTGAAGTGAGATCCGTGTATCAAAGGTGATTGTGGCGTGGGTGATTGTAGAACAGGTGATTGTGGAGCAGCTGATTGCAGAGCAGGTGATTGTGGATCATTTAATTCTACCGAACGCCGCAACATCTGAGGCGCAGCTGGTATCCTGGATACTACGACGTGAGTTATTATGAGGAATGAGAAATACATGAGAAAACAGAGAGAGTTTCTTCTTTTGTGCTGTGTACAGAGTTTCTCGTTTTTATAATGTGTAAATCTGGGAGAATACCACGCAAATTTTTCTTCTCTCAAATTTCAATCTGATAATTTTTTGAATTTTACCGCCTGGAATTTAAATTTTATATCTATTGATAATTTCAATTAGATACGATAATAATTTTGTCTCTTGACATTTTTTGATTGTTGTCTTAACTCAGCAGTAAGGTAGAGGAAACAAGGTAGGTTCAAACTAGTCTTTTTTCTTTGACGGTGTGGTTTTGCTGACGTCACGGCAACGAACCAATAGCAGTGCTCATATTGCATCTGGTAGCACTGCTGCCTCCAAATCTGGCTCCACTATTGGCCTAACGACATGACGTTTTGGTGACGCCATAAAGTTTCGTAGAAATAAAGCTTTCCATTGGCTAGCCGAACAAGAGGAGGTGTATTTTCTCCCATAGAAATGACCCTACCTTGTTTCCTCTACCATGCTCGACAGTCACAATCTGTAAACGGTTCCCCAAGTCGGTAAGATGTGACCTGCCGGACAGCGTTCGGCGATGAAGAAAATGCTCTTAAGACGCTCGCTCGGGATTGTGTAAAAGCAAGTACTTTGAATCTGGAAATATATTCAAATCGTGTTTGAATAAATTCTAAACCAAGGAAAACATCCGTTTTGAGGGCAAACATGGACTTAGAGAGGGAAAATATGCACTTTCGTAGCAAAAAGTAAAAATGAAGAATAAATAAATTTGTTATCCTTGTTTTAGCTTTATTTATTTTAGTGCATATGTATAGAGCCGAATATGTGATTTACTCAGGGTGACATTGGGTTTCTCGAAATATTTCACTAGACTGTTGAGCAGATAATTCCTGGACTCTATTATTGAATTATTCTTACATATTCATGAGTTCAAGAACATCCAAATTCTTGAATTCGATGCTTCAGTTATTCATGTATTCCCAGAAAATTATTCCTATAATAACTCAGAAGCTGATACCCGCTCCAGAAAGTTGTGCTCTTGTGCCATCAATTTCCTGTTTTCTATTATTCAGTCATTCACGCATATTCATGAGTTCAAGAACATCCATATCCTTGAATTCGATGCTTCAGTAATCCATCTATTCTCAGGAGATTATTCCTATAATAACTTAGAAGCTGATACCCGCTTCAGAAAATTTTGCTCTTGTACCATTAATTTTGCGTAAGGCGCGTTCACGCTCGGGCTAATTAGCACGCAGCGATGTGCACATCCCCGTATTTATGATACGGCGAGGCCCTCCAAATTAGGCACGGGATTGGCCTCGTGAGTTGAACACAGCCGAGTAACATGATGCAATCTACGCCAATTAAAACCGCAATCATTTATTCTAAGCCGCGCTCTGAAATTCGCAGAGTGCAACCAGCGGGCAAAGAGAGCGTGGCATTACGAACAGACCTTTTTGAGGTAAATGTGATGTGCTCTAATTGGTTGCTCGATGTTTGTTTCTTTGCATTATTTTATGCTTAATGAGTATATGATACGGATAAACTGGCTTCAAAGCGAATGTACTGAGGAAGAGGAATAGAATATAATATGTGTCAATGATAATTTATTTACTGATATTACTAGTTTTCAGATTTTGATTATTCCTTCGAAATTAGCTGCCTGTCTTCGACTCGAACAGAAAGTGAGTGTATTAGCAAAGAATTGTGAGCAATACATTAAAAATATTGGACTACATTCTCGAAAAAATCTTTGCAAGCGTTCGATCATCTGACAGGTTTGTCAATACCGTACACTAAAATCTCTTCTATGTTCTTTTGGCTAATTTTTTTGATTCTTAGTTAATTTTTTTTGCGTCTGAGAATGCGCTTATCAGGTATAGGAAAAAGTGTGCTCTTGAGGAATAAAATTATTGAAGAAGAAAGTTACCAGGTAAGAGATGCCAATGGAATGTCTTTGGCCCATTTAGCTGAAAATATCAACAATCCCATTTGATTACATAGGATTTAACATAGGATTTAAAGTATGAATGCTTAACAGATGATTTAAAGTAGCATTCTGAGGAATAATCAAAATGGGCAAAAATTAGACGGCAAATGATTGATCATTTGCTCAGTTGAAAGCTAAGACTAAAAAAATCCGACTCACGGTAGCTCTAAGATATAGAATTAATAATTATGAGACCCAAATTTTCCAATACGTGTGGTTATACCACGTCTAATTGAAGTAAAACTGTCCTGATGAAAATGATTTGTGAAGAAACCAATAATCACTGAAAATAATCAGCCCGTTGTTAACCTCAAATGGGAGAGCGCATACACTGGAAAATTACCAAGCGAAGTAAAATCATCAGCAGTGATAAATTATTGCGCAACATGTTTGGATCGGCATGAGTGAAGTTGATTAAACATTCAGCTTGAGCTAGACTTGAACCCTCAATACAAAACTGCCTACACATAAAATTATAAAAACTGTGTCTTCTCCAAGGACGCTTTCTACGAATTTTTTATTGCTCTCCTACGTCGAATTCAAAACACAACGTGTGCGCGAGACAGCCTTGTATTCCTATGCGTGAAAAATTGGAACGTTATTTCGGGGAACTTTAGGTTGGAACTTTATTTTTTCAACAAAGTAGTGGTCTAAAACACACTTCACATCAGGCGCGGCAACGGTTAGTTTCGACGGTGCGCGGATGACATTTTGCACTGGCAGTATTTAATCCTTTTCAAGTCTTAAGTCACTGTAATAGATAGTGCAGGTCTGATATAATGAAGACGAGTTGCACTGAAGCAGTTAAAAGTAGCTATATTCATTCTCGCTACTGTCAGATTAAGCACCTGAATGTTTTTGTGTGATAGTATTCAATTACTTAGACACTCAATAAGTCGTTCATTATTTGGTCGGCTGTTGAGGTGTAACTGATAAGCATCTTTTTACTACCCCGGTACTCGGAATATCTTAATTTACACTCGAAATTTACTAATTTATTTGAAATTCACTTAATTTATTTTACACTCGTAATATCTTAATATAGGGCATGAAAATTCTAAATTTTCTTCTGCGTAAATTTTGACCCATCCTCGTTATTACAAACGTAGGCTCTAATTCATTGAATAGCACACAATGCCGATCACAACTGCAGGCCAGGCATGAAATTTTCTGGTTTTCTCGCGTTAAAATTTATGGATTAGCCCATTAGACAGCCGGAATGAGGTTTTTTTTGCCTCTACGTGGCCTGCGAAGAAAATTTGTGCAATTCCAAACGGGATAAATTTGAATGAATGTTTACGGCCCAAATTTGAATGAATGTTTACGGCCCAAATTTGAATGAATGTTTACGGCCCATATTTGAATGAATGTTTACGGCACAAATTTGAATGAATGTTTACGGCCCAAATTTGAATGAATGTTTACGGCCCATATTTGAATGAATGTTTACGGCCCAAATTTGAATGAATGTTTACGGCCCAAATTTGAATGAATGTTTACGGCCCATATTTGAATGAATGTTTACGGCACAAATTTGAATGAATGTTTACGGCCCAAATTTGAATGAATGTTTACGGCCCATATTTGAATGAATGTTTACGGCCCATATTTGAATGAATGTTTACGGCACAAATTTGAATGAATGTTTACGGCACAAATTTGAATGAATGTTTACTGCCCATATTTGAATGAATGTTTACGGCCCATATTTGAATGAATGTTTACGGCCCATATTTGAATGAATGTTTACGACCCATATTTGAATGAATGTTTACGGCCCATATTTGAATGAATGTTTACGGCACAAATTTGAATGAATGTTTACGGCCCATATTTGAATGAATGTTTACGGCACAAATTTGAATGAATGTTTACGGCACAAATTTAAATGAATTTTTACGGCCCATATTTGAATGAATGTTTACGGCCCATATTTGAATGAATGTTCACGGCACAAATTTGAATGAATGTTTACTGCCCATATTTGAATGAATGTTTACGGCCCATATTTGAATGAATGTTTACGGCCCATATTTGAATGAATGTTTACGGCACAAATTTGAATGAATGTTTATGGCCCATATTTGAATGAATGTTTACGGCCCATGTTTGAATGAATGTTTACGGCCCATATTTGAATGAATGTTTACGGCCCATATTTGAATGAAGGTTTACGGCCCATATTTGAATGAATGTTTACGGCACAAATTTGAATGAATGTTTACGGCACAAATTTGAATGAATGTTTACGGCACAAATTTGAATGAATGTTTACGGCACAAATTTGAATGAATTTTTGCGGGAAAAATTGGTATGAACGTTTCGAAGCGTGCTGTTGTGCCGCTAGCATTATCGGAAATCTGGATTTTCACATAAGTTTTGTAAAATTGAAAAAATCAATTAGTTTGTTAAATTCTTTGGGTGAACACGTAAATTTTGTGAAATGTAGAACGACAAAGTCATACTTCGAATAGAATTGGTTTATTAGAAGCCATCAATATAAGTTCGAAGTTTGACTGTGAAAGGAGAACGCCTTTTCGAAAACGATGATCCATGAGACTCCAGGGCGTAGTTGATGTATTTTCTTATATACCCACTGAGTAGTGCAGCAACAATGTGAGTGAACGTATTATAAACTTAAAATAGGTGCTGTGAAATTAACGCAATTTTGATCTGTAATTGATATCAAATTATGTGTAATGCAATTGTAGATCCAGAAGGTACAGAAGAAGAAGATACAGAAGGTGTAATTGACGTGTAATTATGTGTGATGTAATTGTAGCTCAAGAAGGTACTGTGTAATTAACGTGTAATTAAGAACTTACCACGTCGTTTTATTCAACGGCTCTACAGATTTTACTCGGAAAGTTTCGGTTTACAAAGGAAAAAAGATGAGCCTCAGTACCTTCGCTCAGTTCACAGAACGCTCGATATGAGTCACCCGTTTTCAGTCCCTTGTTAGAGCTTATGACAATTCAAGACTTGCAGAGAAAAGAAAAAAATCAGGGTTTGCTAATTTCATCGCCCAAAAATAGCTTAATATCTGATTGGCTTAGGAATACTTAATATCCACTGTTTTTTCAGAGTTCTAATCGGTAAATTTTGCTGTAAAAAAGGCCACAATACTTTAAGATATTCCTTTCTACGATCTAATCAGTAAATTTAGCTGTAAAGAAGGCCCCAATGCTTTAATATATTCCATCCTATGATCTTATCATATTGTAAAAATAAGCCTGCCTTAATGCTTTAATATATTCATCCCTATGATCTAATACGTAAATTTCGCTGTAAAAATAGGCCCCAATGCTTTAATATAATCCTCCATATGATTTAATCATTATGTAGGAATAAGTCTGTCTTAATGCTTCAATATATTCCTCCTTATGATGTAATCAGTAAATTTACCCATAAAAATAAGCCTACCCAGCCACACACTTGAGTTCAGCCGTGGCTGCTGCGCCTATCTCAAGTCTGAATAGATTTAGGCCTGCATTTCAATATCCAGGCCAATTTTTCGGGAGGAGACATAATCTGATCCCAAGACAGACACTCGCCTCTCGACGCTTGTCAATTTGTCCGGATAAAGTTCACTGTGGAGGTGCGTTGCTCTTGAAGAGATCCGGGGAGCTATGAGGTTCAAAAGAGCGGTATTTTTTATGCGTGCTGAAATGCATGTTCGCTATCTAATTTGAACTCCGTCTTTCTCAATGGAAAACGTCGTGAGTTTTTGCTGAAACTTCTCAGGTGCATTTGAGTGAGGATTTTCTTGTTAGTTGTCGTTTGCATTTGCAGGTAGGTACAGAATTACGCTTCGATTTATAGGTAACCGTTAACATTTATTTTGGATAACATTTTGGTTAACATTCTCAATTGCATTTGAGAGAATATTTTCTTGTTGGTTGTCGTTTAAATTCGTAGAGACTTAAAGAATTACAATCCCATTTGCAGGCAAGAGTTTTTCCGAGGTTTTATTGAGAAGCGATGCTTGAGAAAAAAATACAAAAGTTATCGAGAACTCGTCTTTTGCATAGCAGCAAACAAAAGAAGATAATGAACATTGCAACGTGATTTACACGTCACTCTATAGTGACATATTTACACGTCGCTCTATTAATATCAAAATTATTCTGCACAGTAGTGAGAGAAGAGAATGCCATTCTTGTATTACATTTTATTCAACTGTATTTAGAAGCATCCCGAACTGCAGTCTAGTAACATTCCAATAATGTTGTGCTGAAATATCACCTATTTACAATGGGAAGTGTATTGATGACTGAAATGTATTCAGGTGCATATTTATAGATTTACTTACTCATTGATTTTCTCCTGAAAATATTTTTTTTTGTTTAGTGCCAACCCCCGTTTTTAAAGTGAGGATTCATTTTCTTGTCAAATTTACCCTTTAACACAATTTGTTAGCATAGAAAATTCACCCACTATAATCAAAACAAACGTTTAATAATTTTTCATGACAGCTAATTTTACTTTTTAAGTTGCACAAGTTTCATTCATATTTTGCCTAAAGTTTCACCAAGCCCTTCTTCTTAGTAAAATTAACCGTGTTACGCCATTACATTCGCAATATTTCGCAGCGCAACCCTGAAAGAATATTTGGAGTCCACAATAGACGCACAAAAATAAAGGAGACAACGGATCTTTTTGCCTCATTTAGCAGGACCGGCGCGCAATTCGAACTCCACAGACACTTTCCCTCATGACGGAGTCTGTGCCGGCGCTAGAGCAGCGTTTTTCAATCGCGTTAAATTATTCGACCTCGATTAATTAACGGACCGAAAATGAGTCTTAATCAAGCACCAATAATTGCAAGACTCGTCTGCTCAACTCCGGGCCATTATGCGGACCAGACATGTAGTCCAGTGACGGACCGGCGATTTGGCCGCATCCAGCCGTGGCAACTCCCAGAGACGCTTGATGGACCGGAAAATTATCTTCTGCTTTGCTCTGTCTCGCTGATGCAGCGCTGCTGGTTGACGGGGGATGCAGGTATGGTTGACTTATAGCACGGGGGATGTAGGTATGGTTGACTTACTGCAGGGGGGATGCAGGTAGGGTTGACTTACAGCAGGAGGGATGTAGGTATGGTTGACTTACAGCACGGGGGTTGCAGGTAGGGTTGACTTACAGCACGGGGGATGAAGGTAGGGTAGACTTACAGCACGGGGATGCAGGTATGGTTGACTTACTGCACGGGGGATGCAGGTAGGGTTGACTTACAGAACAGGGGATGCAGGTAGGGTTGACTTACTGCACGGGAGATGCAGGTAGGGTTGACTTACAGCACGGGGGATGCAGGTATGGTTGACTTACAGCACGGGGGATGCAGGTAGGGTTGACTTACTGCACGGGGGGGGGGGGGGGTCGGGGGTGCAGGTATGGTTGACTTACTGAATCTCGGGTTCGGTAGACGAGTCTATACCACGGTTGACTGATGAAAGGCTGGTTGTGCTTGATGTAGTTGAGTCTCAGCTATAAGCTTCGATGATGCATGTCGAGAATTGTGAGTAAAAGGAACAGAAATTTGAAATAAAGTATGACCTTTTAAAGGCATGCATGGCATATCGAGCTAGCAAGCTAGATTTCAGCACATGACAGTAAAATTAGAAAGTATACTCTGGAACGTTTTAACTGTCTTAGTAAATGCTTCCGTGATGATCACTTCGTGACTGACCATTTCGAGTTCAAATTTATGATAAGCGATTTGCGTAAAAAATCATCACCATGAGTACCTCAGTCACAATTTTATAGTTTCAATAGTGAGAAGGATTTTGAAATTAGATTGTTAAAGAACGTTAAACAAAATCAAAAAAATTTGGAACATCATTCGGTGTAGTAAGATAACATCAAAAGAGTTTGAAACATTTTCGTGACTGCGAACATTTGAGCGTTATAAACAAACTCGTTTAGATCGATTCCTTGCTGCTGGTAAGCAACTTGTCTTTCGATTTATTCACAAATGCCGAGGTGCGAAAATACTGACATCCATTTGAAGTTACGTTCCATGACATTCGGAAACATAGGAAACATATGTAATTCATATCAAATTCTGCGCGGTGTAATAAATTCCATTTACATGAACGGTTAATGTATTCTAATCCAATATAATGTATTCTAATCCAATAGACTTAATCTAATCTAAGAAACGATGTAGCGAACAAAGTAAGTCCGTCTAGCAGTGCAGTGTAGGCCTCTTTGGTTTAGCCTGTTTTTGACCGAGATTTACAGTAATGGTGTAATCATTTAATGGTGTAATGACGAGATTTAATTTAAATTAATTTAATAGTGTAATTTAATGGTGAGATTTAATGGTGTAATGACCGAGATTTAACGGTGCAATGATTTAATGGCGTAATGGAATGATGGTGATACCCAGATTTAATGGCGGTGTAAGCCTCTCTTGTTTATTCTGTTTTTGACCGAGATTTAATCCTAAAAGCCAGGTTGTCGCACTGCCGCTCTCATAATCATTATGGAGTTGGAGTTAAGTGCAGCAGCAGCTCCACAAAAGTAGGATGGCAAAAGCATGTTCAGCAGGGGCAGGCGGGCGAGGGAGGCATGAATGTGCTGCTGTACGGAACAGAATGGCCACGTCGGCCATTTAAAATGGTAAAAATGTCAAATTTGGCCGTTTCATTGAAGTCAATTTGGGCAGAAAAATGGTCAGTGTTGAGTAACTCATCGGTGTTGCCAGTGAGTATTAAAGTCAATTTATACCTGCATAAAAAATGAATGGGTATGAAAAATCAAAATACCAAAATGGCAACTTGAACAGTTTTCAGCTTGCAAGCAAACATTCGTCGTTTGAAGTAAGATGAGTGTTTTTCAGTGTACCAGAGAAGTCAAAAAATCGTCAGTTGCCCTCATTCTTGACTCAATTTTTTTAAAAACTATAACCCATTAGAATTTACTATACAACTGCTCAGAGATAAAATATGAATGTGCCACGAGATCACACGGCAACGATTCATAATTGTAGCGTCATTTTAAATGTAATCTCTTGGGAGCAAGGCACAGATTCACATATAATTGTGCCGGGATGGAAAATGCTGTCCCTTGAAGTAATGCTTACATGAGCGTCCCAGTGCTTCTCACTTGACTGCATCTCCTGTTCGGTAGACGAGTCAACATCTACATTGTAACTAGGATATAAGCAGACACTTGTGTATCTTTTGATTATATCTACATTGTAACTAGGATATAAGCAGACACTTGTGTACCTTTTGATTATATCTACATTGTGAAGACTAGAATACAAGCAGACACTTGAGTATCTTTTAATTACATCTACATTGTTAAGACTAGGATATAAGCAGACACTTGTGTATCTTTTGATTATATCTACATTGTGAAGACTAGGATACAAGTAGACACTTGTGTATCTTTTGATTATATCTACATTGTGAAGGCTAGGATACAAGCAGACACTTGTGTATCTTTTGATTATATCTTCATTGTGAAGGCTAGGATACAAGCAGACACTTGTGTATCTTTTGATTATATCTACATTGTAACAGGGATACAAGCAAACACTTGTGTATCTTTTGATTATATCTACATTGTAACTAGGATACAAGCAGACACTTGTGTATCTTTTGATTAAACTACATTGAGAAGACTAGGATACAAGCAGACTCTTGAGTATCTTTTGATTATACTATATTGTGAAGACTCGAATACAAGCAGACACTTTTGTCTATATGTGTATATATATATATATATGTAAACAAAACACCCTGGGGTAATATGATGATTTTGAATGAAAATAATGCTGCAGAAGTGGGATCTCAACACTCTGATATTAATACATTAGAAGCGTGGGGACCAAACTCTGGGAGTGAGGAAAAAACCATCAGGTAGTAAAATAATAATAATACGTCGGAAGCATGACTATAGCACTGTCGAATTGTGATGAAAGACTCAGAAAATGTATTATTAAAGTTATACTATTTTGCATATGGATGATGATACTGCTGAAGTGTGTTGGGAACACTCAGATAATGCGTTATTATAGTGGTAAAACAGTGAAAGTGTGGCGATAATACTGTTGAATTGCGATGAAAGACTCAGAAATTGCTTTATTCAAGTAATACCAATGTAAAAGAGTAATGATAATACTGTTGAAGTGTGATGAAAACACCCAGAAATGTTAAAATTAGAGCAATACATTGAGATAGTGGACAAGGGATACATTGCTCGAGTGACCGCTCCACCATTTTCAACGGACACATTTTGAAGTTGGCCCGTTTCATTCTAGCTGGTAAAATGTAATGTATGTACAATAAGTGGTTTTCTGTAATTTTAATCTTAGGGTTTTAAAATCTTCGCATGTTTCTAAGGAAAAAACAATTTTAAACAACATGCTTAGTTCGTATCCCCTTCAGATAGTTAATGCATAGATGTCTTTTTTTTTGTATATTCTGGAATTCATTACCGATCGTGCTTTCATGCTTACGTTGGATAGACCATACTCTGTAATTTACAGAACTAATTACGGAGCTGGTCTCCGAAACATTTTCGATTTTTGTTACCTTTTTGAATAAAATGAGAAATTTTATTTGAATTTTCTCCGCGTTTGAATTTATAGTACAATAAGTGGTTATTGTTGAAATGCCGAATTTAAACAAACGTGTCATAATCTATTCTAGCATTTATGTACTGCCTTGGTTTCCCTTACGCAGTTCATTCATACCTTCATCTCCAAGTATCCTTGAACAACGATTTTTTAATAAATGCCCACGATTTAAATGCTTTCAAGGCTTACGAATAAAAATTTACGGGAAGATCCCTTGGGAAGCGCCGGGTTTTGCGTTTAATGAATACATTTGGGACTTAATGAGGTTCATTAATAACGCGAAATTACAGCTTTAACGAAGCACCTTCGCTTGGCTGCGATTGCTGCAAAAGCGGTCAGCTGGATGTAATTCGGGGGGTGCTATCAGTGCTTCTATATTTATGCTTAAAATTCCCATCATTTTGTAAAGTGAAGTTCAAAATCCCCAGCGTTCTGTAAAGTGAGGTTCAAAAACCCCAGCGTTCTGTACAGTGAAGTTCAAAATCCCCAGCGTTGTGTATAGTGAAGTTCAAAATTCCCAGCGTTCTGTGAAGTAAAAGCCAAAATCCCCAGCGTTCTGTAAAGTGAAGTTCAAAATCCCCAGCTTTCTGTAAAGTAAAATTTAAGATTGAGCTGCGTGCAAATTGAAGACAAGTGACCAAGAGGTTCAAACCTCCACAAATTTACCACATCTATGGGAAGGATGTATTTGCGTATTATGTCATTGGATTGTACTAATACTGAAATTGTTAATGCTTCTGCAAACGAAATCATTGCTTGGTTACGCTGCTGTCTGCTATGTGTCGCAAAAAATCCTTCGCGAATACTATGATTTGTGATGCAGGGTTTCGTGCCAGCCAGTCTTACGGGTTTAATTATCAGAAGAAACATAAATTTGCTTTTCTGAGCACACGCAACAAAATAATAATTTACCCTAAGCCATTTTTGCGGCTCCGGAGCTCTGCTATTTTTAATAGTCGAATGCTTTCTGTACGAGAAGTTTTTTTTTTGTATTTTCCACTCTCGTGACCTTAATAGTATCGTAGTAACACAAGACCTGTAGATTTCTGTAGCTCATCTTTCATAAATAGAAGTAAAAATAATTGAATAAGAGAGAGAGAATGCCATGCTCAAACAATAAAGGGCTGAGTCTAGTAACTACATTGTGAAGACTAGGATACATGCAGACACTTATGTATGTATCTTTTGATTATAACTACATTTTGAAAACTAAGGCGCAAGCAGACACTTATGTGTTTTTTGATTGTAAGTTGTAATCAGAAGTTCTCAAACCTATTAAGACTTAATTGACGACTTAATGACTTAATGTTGAAGACTCAATTGAAGTTATAAATTCAAACACTTTCATGCTGTTCGGATGCCATGGGTTAATGATTGTCAAAAGAGTATAATTATGAAAGACTGGCATGATTGATTTAAATAATAATTATTTTGTAAGGCATTTGATCCCTCAGCGTCCAGAATGTGTTAGGTTCACTAACAGTTGCCTTGTTTGGGTGACCCGAGAAGTTCACATTGACATGCTGCACAATTTTGAAAAGCGAGCAATGAATTAGAGAGCAAAAACTGCTCGATCTCGGCAAAAGTTAAATCTGTGTATCACGCTCATTAACTTTTTGCTTTACAATTGAAAAGACGTTTTTTTTATGGACTTTAAATAAAAAAATGAAGAATATCCTCTTAAGTGGTATTGAAGTCGAATTTTACACATCGAAACTTTTGTTCGTAATTTTAAATTTCAGAGTTAGATACCGCCTTGAGATCCCTAGTCCTAGAACGGCGAACGCTTGACAGCGAAGTGACAAACTTACAAAGAGGATGCAAGCGCTGCTGCAAAATGACTTATCTTCTCCTCACTTTCCTTAGGCCCTTGTTACTCACTTATTTTTGCAAGAGAGTCACTTCGGTAAAACGCATTGATTGAGAGATCCGCAGCCAGTGAAAGTTAGCGTATATTTTATAAGTTATAAATTAACAAATTAATTTATATATTTTTCGAGAGATGCGCAATGAATACCACGGCCTTAGGTTCGTCATCAAATATCAAATTCAAATCATTTGGTTCATTTTCATCAAACTTAGACAACTTTGCGTGACTGCAGAAGCCTAGAAGCTGGCTGGCAGAACGCTCGTGTGTTCGCTCGACGTTTACTGGCCGCAATGCACGAAAAATTGCTCGAGAGAACATCAGAGCAATTAAAGTACGCAATTCTGACTTGCAATTGCAGCTATTGTATTTGCCTCATGTCAAAGATTTTAGATATGTGCGAGTTAAATACATTAAAAATAGCGTTATTTTTAATTTTTTAAATATTACCACTTTTCTCTTTTAAATAATTTAAAAGCGAGCGTGATATTTGCATTAATTGAAAAATACCTCTAAAGACGTGCTCTGTTTGACAATGGAGAAATGAGTACTGTAGAAAAGCAAAATAAAGTGAGGCTATTGACGAACGCTAGAAATAAGTACGTTTAAAAATCTTTGAAAGCTAGAAATTAAACTAGGTGAACGCGGAGCTTGCTATGCTAGAAAATATTTATAAGTATAGGTGAAAAGAGCTGCATAGTCTTGTTATCATTCCCAACAGAATTTTCACTGAAAAAACATTTTTTATTGGTGGTTATCCATAATTATTTTTTGTTATCATTCCCGACAGAATTTTTACTGAAAATTTTTTTTATTGGTGGTTATCCATGATTTTCCGCATAAAAATCAGAAGCTGCAGGATAAATTTCTCTTATGAAAACATTTAATTCATTCTTAGCTTTCGCTCACGTGATAAATGAGATCGTTCAACGAAATCAAATAATCAGCAAGCAGACATAACAGTCAATATGATATTCTACCGTCATCAAAATAAAATTAATCTGAACTAATGAATTTCCAATGCAAATCATCTGATCCGACAAAGAATTTTGGACCGAATTATCCAATGTCCGGAGTTGAAGACTCATATCAAGTCTGTAATGAATCTCCGACCTGAAGAAGGGACGGACCAGGAGATCGTGACGAAGTTTTAATAGATTTCCCGAAAATATTCGGCCTTAATGAGTTTCCTGAGGGCGACGAGGTCCTATCAAATGGAAATTAGACTATTAAATTCTTCGTCATGATTGGAACAGAGAAGGGGGTCCTGTACCCCTGAGCTATGCCCTCGAATGTTGTGTGTTGAATATGCATTGAAAGTGCCGCGGGTGGGCAACGAAATCACAGCTCTCGCAGGGGTTGCAAAGAGATACGGTGAGGTGAGGCTTTAGCATATCAGTGAAAAAAACTTTTATTTTTTCAACTTTTAGCTTAAGCAACAGTGACATTTACATGCTTTGAGTCGTTGATTTTTCCTAAAAAATTAATATTTACTATTGTTTAGCATATCAGTGAAAAATAGCAGTCTTATTGTAGAGGGAGGAGGTCTTTTAAAAACCAACGAAACTGAGGAGTTTTGCCATTGTGAGTGATATGGAAGTCTTCGTAAACAACGAAACGTAGCAATTTAGCTACTATAAGTGCTGCATCATCAGGTATGGAAGTTTTCTTAATAACGTTGATCTTTAGTTATAGGGACATTTGCGTGTTTTGGTTAGTTGATGTTCGCTAAAAAAACTAATATTTTGCATTCTTTAACTGAGAAGAGTCGTGTCAAAACGTTATTCGCTTAAGAAATTGTTTACTGAGACGTAGAGCGATTTCTTATCTATCTTCAGGAAATTTATTTGTTGTTCTTAATTTCATTCGTTTTCATTTAAGAAATACCACAATTGTTAAATTATCAGTGTTAATCTTGAAATTTTATGTTACTGTTTGTGAAATTCTGTTTTTTTTTTAGCATAACTTCAAGCCTTCGTCAGTATTAGTTTTAGAAATTGAATTTTTTTTTAAGTTTTATACATGCAGAACGCACAATATATGCACTCTACATACTTCAAGAAGCAATATTGGAAGCAGCGCTCTGGAGTCCATGTAAGAACAAGCGTAAGCGTTAGAAGTAAAAAAGTCTACGGATAATGGTAATAACATTTAACTTACCTTTTCTCGGGGAAAAACCCTGATTTTCAGAGATGAAAGCTAATTTCTTGTTTCTAAAAATAACCACATGAAATTACGAAGACTTTGAGCTTAGGCTTTTTACTCAAGATAGTGGGAAAAATTACGCGATTACCATAACGGAAGATATAGTTGAGCCTCAAAAGATTACGCTTATTTTGGGGAGTGCTCTGCCGTGCGGTCTAAACCTAGGCTTTGGAGAGCCAGCTGGGAACTCCACAAAATAAAATTGCCTCGGTTCCGTTCTACTGAAAAGATCTCATAAAGTTAATTAAGTCAAGTGTTAATTAACTCAGTTACAAACGCTGCCGGGTCGCTGGATGGGGTGGAACTCTAGAAGAAAACTCCAAATTTCCTCTGAGAGAACTATGCAAATTGTTCTAGAATGTTCGACAAATTGAATTAGAATAACAAGAAAAATCAAACTCGCAGGCTGAAAATAACAGGAAGAATAATCAGCGGGACGAAAAAGAGACAGGAGACGAGAGTCGGTACAATGTTATAGAAAATCTAAGGTGAAATTGAAATCAGTTGGAGATTCTGAACTAAAAATGTTTAAGGAAAATCTTTCGAAACTTCATTACTCATCTATTGAAAAGGTAGATGAGATGAAGAATTTTTTTCAGCCAACCTGGGTTGACGAAGTAATTTAGGTTTGCAGCGAATAGGAGGTTCACTACCAACTGTTGTAAATACTTCAAGGTTTTCAAGCATTCGAATACAAATCAGCCAACTGGATTTCAATCAGCAAATTTTGTAAAAAGGTTTTGAGATTCTTCAAAAAATATTTCCAACATACTGCGGTATAATTTATTGCATAACCCACTGCGTTATAATATATTGCTTAACCCACTGCTTTATAATTAATTGTTTAACATACTGCTTTATAATTTATTGTTTAACATACTGCGTTACAATTTATGTTTAACCCATTGCGTTATAATTTTTTACCAAGCCCATAGCTCTAAAATTTACAACGTTGTAAGAGGTACAATAACCGGTGCATAATTTTATACAATTATACCTCCTGTATGAACTCAAGAATATGGAATTTTTCATCACCGTCTTAGCGCTGTGTGTAAATTTAGAACATATCCTTTGGTTTGAAATAATTCCTGGAACAGTATCACGACTTGAATGCTTCCGTTTAGCATTTATGCACACGATGAAAGTGCAGTTATCAAATGCAAAATTTTAAAAATTATTTCTTAATATTCAAATGAACTTTTGATTGGTGGTGCAAGGATTCTTTTATCTGAATCATACAGAAGCCTTTCTCAAACACTGAAATTTTACAGGTCTCGCTCACGGGAGTCGAGGCTTAGGGTTAAAATTTTTCATTTTCGGTGAAAATTTTGATTCAGTCATTTTCAAAAAAAAGCTGCTTCGAAAGAAAATTTTCACTTAATGAAATTGTTTTCATTTTTATGCAGGACCGGTAATTGGTCAAGAGATGTTTTAACATAAAATTGTATTTTATCCCCTAACCGTAGATATTTAGTGAATATTGACTCACAAATCCCTTTTTAAAACAGTTGTTTAAAAAATAAAACATTCACGGAATGAAATTGTTTTCATTTTTATGTAGGAGCAGTAAAGGGCAAGAGAGGTTTCAACATAACATTGTATTTTATCACCTAACCGTAGATATTTAATGAATGATAACAGAAAGGGCCCCAAGATTCGACGCGGTAAAATACAGACGGAGAGGACATCGAAGGATCTCCAAGAATACAAAGGAGTTCGAGGCTAAAATAGCGGTGGAGTCCTCCACTTTGTGCAACTCAAGCGCAGCTCCGCATTTTCCCTAGCGCTTAAAGCAAAAAAGCGTTATGTGAGAAATGAAGTGCTCCGAAGAAAGCCAAACTCATAATAAACGCACGGGAGAAAATGTCCGTTCAGGGTAAAATGAGTCCACTTTTCAATTATTACTTCCACAATTTTTGAATTTTGCAAAATTGTCCCAGTTCTACACTTGTTAATATACGAAGACAATCACAGATCATATTTCTTGTCCTGACAGTTATGGAATTTTAGCAATCTAGCGGTCTTTTTGGCAAAAATGCCAAGCGATTATCTTCGGATTTTAACACGCGTAGAACAGGAACATTTTTCCAAGAACATTTACTTTCAACAGAACAAAAGGTAAACAGGAATATTATATTCGTATTTTAACACGCGTGGAACAAGAACATTTTTCCAAAAACTTATATTTTCAGCAGAACAAAAAGCAAGCAGGAACATTTTTCGAGCATTATTTTTAACACGCGTGGAACAGGAACATTTTTCGAGCCTTATTAAAAAGCAAGCTCTGGCGTCATCTGTGTGTTTCTTCATCAGCTGGAGACGCAGATTAGACACGGCGATAAAGGCAACAAAATCCTTAAGTGAGCGATTACGAGCCCCGAGGGAGCGCAGCAAGGCGATTTGCGAGGGTACTGAGGTCTCCAGCCCACCCTAATTTGCTTCACAAAGTGACTGGGCCAAAGCTGGCAGAGGACTTCTCCAAAATAAAGACGCTTGCGCCCGCCCTTGTTTTTGTGCGGGAAACAACTCGGGTTTGTGAAACTCTAAATTGCTTCCTAAAGTAGCGACATCCAGTGTGGTCGGCTTGAAAGACTCAAAGTTGAGTGTGCAGGGGATGGGTGACAGGAATCTAAGCAAATATGTAAGTGCATCTTGGGATTTTGAATAGACCAGCTGCTGAGATTGTCATCAAATGTTGATAATAGAAACTTCTGAAGCCGAAGTTGCATCTAGCTTTTTTACTGCTGAATTGTATGACTTATCGCCACTCATAAAAGATAGAAAAATAATCCCAGGAAAACTTGCAAATTTTCAAATCATCATGGGATTGGTTCCGATGTTTAAAATAATTCCTACCTGAAATATTCGTAATGAGGTTTACCAACTACGTTAGTTAGGTAACGTTAGGGTACTACGTTAGGTTTACCAACATGCAAGAGTTAAACGTTCAAATACTGAATTTCAATTGAGAAATATGAAGGATTCATTAACATTTTGGGTTGCACATACAAAAGCAGGAGAACAATAACTTACTGATATCACTCGATAAGTAAAGAGGATTGCAATAGTTTGTACTGTAAAATTGCCTTTGTTAAGGGTGAAAGGATAAATTAATAAAGCCGTAAGCTCATTTTTTTATCCTGGGGACATAGAAACAGAAAATATGTTGAACGAGACTCGGTATATTTCCGTCCGTATTTTATGATGCGACTCCTTTGAACAATAATCTTTCAAGCTGGTTACAAACAAGAAATACCAATCTCCTAATAACGAATAAATTCATCAATAATAAACCAGAAGAACAGAAAATGAAAGCTCAGAACAGTCAAAAAGCCTTAAGCTCTGTGCATGAATGGGCCAATTTATATTTATTTGACAGTTGCCATTGGAACAGCCGGATCATTCATGTGAGAGTTGCCTGGTCGGGTTATCAGCTGCTTTAGAGTTTCTACAAAGGATTCTATATTCCAATCAATCAAGCCTGATACATATCATCCTGTACATTGGTTTTTCAAATGCCTCATAACTAACCCCAGGACGCCATGACGGTTACCCCCGGTCAGCCGGTACCCATTTCCAACATCTGGTTAGTGAGGAATTGTGGCTGAGTCTCCCTTTTCCCAACGGGGAGAAATCATCGGGTGGCACTGCCGGGATTCGAACTGCCGACACCTTCTCGTGAAGGGCGCGTTCTTCACCACTCTGCCACAGTTACATTATCAGCAGAGCGAGGTTTCAGTGTTTTTTCTTTGTATAATATATGTTTCACGCTCTAGAGCCTGCTGATATACAAACTGCGCAATGTAGAGAGGAAGTGACCCTCTATTATATGCATTTGAAATAATATATACTGGTAGAAAGAACATGCAATTTCAAACTGCGTATTAAAGGAAGAAGTCGTCTGCCACAAACCAACAGCACGATGTATGTAGAGGGTAGGTGACCTTCTATTATATGTATTTTGAAATAATATGTCCTGGACGAAAAAGAAAGTCATTTAAAACTGCGAATGATAGAAAGAATTTCTCTGTCAAGAATGAACTACACGATGTAGAGCGAAGGTGACCAATAATATGCACGTATTTTGAAATAATATACACCGGTAGAAATAGTAAGCAATTTCAAACTGCATATATTAATGAAAAGAAGTTGACTACCAATTGAAGAAAAACGATCTGATGTGCATTTCAGTTTAACTTTTTCACCGATGTGTGTATGATTTTAGCTGCCCCGTGCACGAGCTATAGTTAGGCGGCTAAAATCATAGACGCTCCGGGGAAAAAAGCAAAGCAAGGAAGGTCAGAGCTTGGCTGTGGCTCCCAGAGCGGCCCTCCGTTCATTAGTATTCGAAGTCGCTCGAGGGGATCTCGGCTAAAAAGTTTGCTGCACAACGAGGTCTGTCACGGCGAGTGCAGTCCACGATCCTCCTTGTTTTAGTAAATTTCAAAGACCCCCAAGAAGTTACCCTGAAACTTAAGCAAAAGTTACCCTCAGAAATTTCCCGCACACAACATTTGAACGAAATGAAAAAAGTCGATGGAACGAAACAAAAAATGTCGATGGCTGGGATTTAGCCGACGTGTTCTGGTAACTTTGCTGGACAACTTAGCCGTCATGCCTTGCAGCATAGGAGTTGTGAAAGTTCTCTGCACAAAATAAATAAATTTTATAATAATAGTATTTATGTATTTATTAGAGTAAAGAGAAACTCACTAGTGTGGCTTAAAATTCAGTGGGTGGAAGTTTATACTGTTACAGTAAAATTTTTTTGACAAAAATTTGTTCGGATTTGTTCTTTGTGTAATTTTTGGATACAACTCGTTGGAGAAGAAAAATTTGTTTGGTTATTCATTATTTGAATACATGATAAATTGACAAAATTTATTTGAAGTTTGAAGTACCATCCGAATAAAATACGAAGTCCCTCGAAGATTTTATTTCCGTTGCTGGTTAAATAATTTTTCAAATTTGAAAACTATTCTAGTTGTTTATATTTCTAAGTGCAACATGATTCTTAAATCCAAATTGATTTGGAAGGATAAATATGTCACTTGATGTTTATGCAATTTTTTTCAAGAATTAGGCCTAAGCGAACATCACAGTTTTCATGAAAGTTTGTATCTTGCACCGTAGTGTAATAGTAGAAAGTATTACTTGGAGTTATTTACACGATGCTCGATGTGTTTCATTCGGAACTTTCAGCGAAATTCGAAATTTTCCCGCACGTGAAATATTTCCAATGACAATTTTAACGAAACAAAACACCTAATTTTTTTGTAGGAAATATGTTGAACAAGCGCATCCATCAACACAATCACAGATTTTCAACGTTCCGTGCCATCAAAGTTCATGCTTATGGCACGGAAACGCATGCAACGCAACACAACCAACACAACACACTCCACACAACACACACAACCCAACACAACACACGCAACACAACACAAAACAAAATACAACACAACCCAACACACAACAAATGCTGACCACACAAAAAGAGGTAGGCTGGAGCTCACCTCGTTAGCATACAGCCGGCACACTTTGTCAGGCGACGTCTGACTGTCTTCGGGTTATTTCCTCGTGCTTGTGTTGTGTGTGTTTGTGTGTGTGCGAATGTGGGCTTGTGTTTGTGTGTGTTGGTGCTTGTGTTAGTATGTGGGGGTGCTTGTGTCTGTGTGTGTCTGCGTGCTTGTGTTTGTGCGTGTTGATGCTTGTGTCTGTGTGTGTGTGTGCTTGTTTGTGTGTGTGTGCGTGCTTGTCTGTGTGTGTGCTTGTGTGTGTGTACTCTTGTGTTTGTGTGCTTGTGAGTGTCTGCATGCGTGTGTGTGTGTGATTGTGCGTGTTTGATGTGGTGTGTCGAATGTGTTGCAGGTGTGTATCGAATGCCTGTATGTAACTTTTCGCACAGTGTGTGCCAGTGTGGACACTGCGCGTTCTGTGTTTGCAGTGTACCCGCAACAGAATTTGGCAGCACAAGCGATCGTTGTGACAGTCCGGGCATGAAACTAATACGTGCATGTCAAGGGTGTGTGGTGTGTGAGCGTATTTGATGGTGATATGGCCTTTATGGCGAGATGACTTTGATGGTGAGATATGTTTTACGGTGAGGTGGGTTTGTTTGATGGTGAGATAGCTTTGATGATAAAAATAAAATACAACAAACAAACTATCGTCATATCATTGTAAGGAAAATACTGATGCGAACAAAGGAAACACTTATGAACAACTGAATTTTGAATACTCGGGCAACTGGTGAACGAAACAGCGAAATATCCACACATATAAGAACTTGTAACATTGTACCACATTTTTATGCGCACCACGAAAGGCACCATCCATTTTCACTGCTTCTTCTCGTCTGAACTCCTTCGAAAAACTCCGACTTTATAATGACTTATTCACGAGTAACGATTCATTCACGAGAAGAATTCATCACATGAACGCTTCAAAACACGGTGTAAAATCTTTATATTCATCCACCCGTCATTTCGCTCACTGGTGTGCGTTTAAAATACGGTTTAAAATTACCTTATTCACGTGTCATTTCACTCACTGGTGTGCGTTTAAAATACGGTGCAAAATCCTTTATTCACCCGTCATTTCAATCACTGGTGTGCGTTTAAAATACGGTGCAAAATCCCCTTATTCACCCGTCATTTCACTCACTGGTGTGCGTTTAAAATACGGTGCAAAATCCCCTTATTCACCCGTCATTTCACTCACGGGAGGAGGTCCGCGCTTCAACTTTCGTCGCGTCTGGGAGAAATTTGCGATGACATTTTTAGGTGCTGGCTGAGGTCCTTCATTATGCGACTAATAATTAACTTTGAATTAATGCAGAAAATGAAGCCCTCGCTCGTATTTGAAGCCTCTAGGGCGCGAATTCACCACAAGTGTCCTCAGATTGAAAGAGGGAAACAATTACTGGAATCACGGAGGGAAGGGAGAGTTAAACATGGAGGGGATTTATTGAATAAGGAGAAGTTGAATATTGGAGGGGGCTGAGAAAAGGCAAGTTTGGTCGGGTTCTGAAACGTGGAATAGCGGTAGAGAGTGTGTATGGTATGTGCGTGTGTGGGCTATGTGTGTGTGGTGTGTGTGTGGTGTGTGGTATGTGAGTGTGTGGGCTATGCGTTTGTGGTGTGTGTGTGTGGTGTGTGGTATGTGCGTGTGTGGGCTATGCGTTTGTGGTATGTGTGTGTGGTGTGTGGTATGTGCGTGTGTGGGCTATGCGTGTGTGGTGTGTGTGTGTGTGGTGTGTGGTATGTGCGAGTGTGGGCTATGCGTGTGTGGTGTGTGTGTGGTGTGTGGCATGTGCGTGTGTGGGCTATGCGTGTGTGGTGTGTGTGTGTGGTGTGTGGTATGTGCGTGTGTGGGCTATGCGTGTGTGGTGTGTGTGTGTGTGTGTGTGGTGTGTGGTATGTGCGTGTGTGGGCTATGCGTGTGTGGTGTGTGTGTTGTGTGTGGTATGTGCGTGTGTGGGCTATGCGTGTGTGGTGTGTGTGTGTGTGGTGTGTGGTATGTGCGTGTGTAGGCTATGCGTGTGTGGTGTGTGTGTGTGGTGTGTGGTATGTGCGTGTGTGGGTTAGAATTTTTTGGAACTGTGATAAGCATTATTAAAAAGTTTTTCTATTGAATTTCTTTGAACTGAGATAAGCATTCATCTTTATTTTCCTTGATAACGAAGCATTTCTTAAATAAGAAACCTGCAAATTTTGACAGAACAACAAAACATTGCAAGGTTTTCATGTTTGAGAGATGCATTAAAATGTTCTTAAGAAAATAGATAAGATGCTCAAAAATCCTGCATTTTGTGTACTGAACCTGCACACAGCATTTCTACACACCAAATATCTCCACGCAACAACAGTAACAAATAAAACAAGTCATTGCGTAAGTTGGAGCAACAACAATCTCCCTCGATTTATTCTTCCGAAGTCGGGCCACAATCAGCATCTCACAAACTTTAAAAAATCTCGCCCTGACAATTTCCAAGACTCAAAAATCAGACACAAGCGCACACACACACTTGACCAACTGGCCGCCAGCGCTTGACCGTATCATTGTATCTATTTCTGGGATCAATTCTCACTGAACGAGAGTCTGGAAATTCCCCAAAATGCTGTCAAGAGCAGCGGGATGGAAAGGAGGCGGGCTGGAATGGGAATATTGGACCGGCAACATGTGTAGCTGGCTGTTCGTTCCGGCAAAAACTGCGCGGAAGAAACAGCTGCCGGACCGGGACAACAGGGTCGGAATCGGCTGTTGCGAGGGGTGGCGGTGGACAAACAGTCCTGAGGAGGATTGACGAAACAGCCGTCAGTGGAGAGTGGTAGAAACTGTGAAGAAAGAACGTGAAACAGCTGCCAGTCCGGGACAACAGGGTCAGAATCGGCTGTTACGAGGGGAAGTGGTGGGCAAACATCCTGAAAAGGATTGACGAAACAGCCCTCAGTGGAGAGAGGAAGGAAACAGTGCCCACGAAACAGCCGTCACGGAAGAGTAGTGGAAACAGTGTAGGAAGAAACAGTTGCTGTTCCGGGACAACAGGGTCGCGATCGGTTGTTACGAGGGTTAAACAGTCCTGAAAGGGAATGACGAAACAGCCGTCATACGAAAGTTTTGGAAACCGTATAAGAAGAATGTGAAACAGCTGCGTGGGGAAGAGGGTGCAATGGGTAGGGCTAAGGAGAAGAACAGCAATTTTGAATGAGGAATGGTGAAACAGCCGTGACTTGATATTGGAGAAACAACAACAGCTGGAAAAAATGCTTAGTTTACAATATGAACAATGCCTAAAAAATTTGAACGGTTAGATACCTAAGAGACATATCTGATACCGAAAAAAAGTTTTGAGTTAAAGCTAAAACTTTGTTGGTCACATACTAAAAAGGTTTTCACATTAAAATCAAGCTGAAGAAAATGGTGATAAAAGCCGCCGACGACTACGTGAAAAACACTGAGCCAGGCTTGGAAATGGTAAAATTTTGAAGCGTAAACTAATGTTGTTGAACATTAAAAGAAATAACATCCTAAATCCATCAACATTACTTCAAACCAACATTTCAAACAACAATGCAGATTAAAGAAGACATGGATGGCATATTATGAATTTTTGGAAAATCAATGAAGAATATATCTATTTTTCTTGACATCAACAACCTACTTGAATAATAAATGCTATTTTTTCTGTTCAATTATTTTCCATTCCACTGGAAGATAGTTTTTTAAAAATATAAGATATCATCGGCTCATCAAAAGAGGTCATTTATTGAAGAGCAGAAAATGCCAGAAAGCAAAATATGTAAACATTTTCATAATACTGTTTTTCCTCCCCCCTTTCTTTTCGCTGATGCTGACTGTATGCTTGGTTGGTGTAAGAAGTGTGCGTCTTGTCATCTATTTTAATGGTTTGATGGATTATCAGCAGCATTTCAAAAGCTCGAATATTTTCATTTATGCATTCATCTTTCCTCATTTCAGCTCTCCAGAAATACATTCTCAGGAGTGAGTATTGCGCCAGTTTTCATATGTTTTGAAATTGACTACAGAGTACACTTTCAGGAGTCAGTATCGTGCTTATTTTCATGCATTTTGAAATTAACTTCAGTGTACCTTCTCAGGAGTAAGTATTGCACTTATTTTCTTGTGTTTTGAAATTGACTTCAGAGTACACTTTCAGGAGTAAGTATTGTCTCAGTTTTCATGTGTTTTGAAATTGACTTCATTGGTGACATGTGCGAGCTCTTTTGTGAGTGCCCCAGTTGCTGGTTGTCTTTCTACAAATGTTCGAGCCCATCGCTGCCTGCCGGGGAAATATCGCTTTCTGGGAGGGACAGAAATTCCGTTGCTGGGAAAGAGGCTCAGGCCAATAAGCGCTCTAGGCCTCCGCAGCGTCTGCAAAACAGGCAGTACTACAACGCGCTACGTCAGCGACACAATAGAACAAAAAACAAAAACGTATTTTGAACATGTCACCCAAAAATACTCGATAAGTGGTTTTATGTCACGCTCACGCTATCATAAATGGCAGCGATACAATACAACAAAAAACAAAATCGTCTTTTAAACAACTTGCTCAAAAATACTCCATAAGTGACTTTACGTTACGTTCATGCTATCATAAGTGATTCACGCGAACTTCAACCTCATAGTACGTCAAGTAATAAAAATCGTCTTTAAAATTACTGGTCAAATTTGTTACTGATTAATCACGAAAAGGTTTATGATATAAATCACATGTAATTATCTTTCATTTCTTACTAATATGAGTCTTGTCATGAGACCCTAAAAAAGGTTCTTTGGAAATACTTAATAAATATTGATGAAGAACTATGCGATTCAGTTTGCATTTGTAACAGTTTTGGATTAACTACTGAGAGACTTAAATTGGGGAGCAAATTTTCCTAACAGCCTTCAATTAATTCAAGTATAAGGCTTGATAATTCAAATAGTTGGTCTTCCTCTTTTACGAGTTATTGAAAAGTTCAAATACTGAATCAATCAGTTCCGCTTAACTGATTGAATACAAACACGTAATATTTTCTGAACTTTTTGGTTCAAATTTGAACACATAATTAATTTCCTGAAAACCGACTGCGTAATAAAAATCTTAGGAACCTTATGGTAAGTCCCAGCGATGCACAGTTAAAAAACTGATTGCAACTTCTGATATGGACAATAAGGCAGAACATTGGTTTGAACAAATTGAACCTAAAATAAATAAATTTTTTCTCCATTTTGAAATATTTCTCTATGCGAGATATTCCAAAACTAGATGTCTGACTCTATTTGTTCGCTATTGGAACTAACGCACAACTCGCAAAAAGTGTATTGAACAGAGTATATTAAAAAAATCCGTTCACTTTCGTGTTTTTTTTTTCGTCAAACTTCACGGAAGCAAAATCGGAAGCCAGTCTTCATTGCATTTTAGCTGTCGAAAAATATCTGTTATACATTCAGAAAAAGCAAAAACTCCTCAACAAAATATATGCAGAAAGAAAAACTTGGCAGCTCAGACCTCCGAAGATAAGAAAGAAAAAACAGTCGCCGCGTCTGAGCTGTCTAAATGCCGCTAACTTTTCTAGCGGGATTGTCGGGATCCCGGCCTGACAACGACTAAGTGGCAACAGCTTTCGGTCAGTACATTAATCGGAAGGCTAAACTTTGCAGAAGTTGTGGCATCTATGAGTCTTTTGCTTCTTTCCAGCGGAATGATCATTATTGCTCAATGATTTTCTCACTGAACTACCCTAAAAAATATATTTCGTTGATTTTATTTTACATATGAAGTTGAGGGCGATAGTTAAGGATAAAGTTAATGAACTAGCATTGTGTCACATCGAATGACCTCATTAGATTTTTTTAAGTAGATGTGCTTCTAGCTTTCAAATTTAAGTGGATGTGCTGGTGCTTATAAAGTGCAGATTTAAGGATGTGTGTTTAGAACGAGTAGATATAGTGCTTATTGCGAATGTGCCAATTTGAGTAGATGTGCTTATGAAAGGCAGATTTAAGTAGATGTGCTTATGATAGGCAGATTTAAGTGGATGTGCTTATGATAGGCAGATTTAAGTAGATGTGTTTATGATGGGCAGATTCAAGTAGATGTGTTTTCGATGGGCAGATTTGAGTAGATTTGTTTATGATAGGCAGATTTAAGTAGATATGCTTAAAATATGCCGATTTAAGTAGATGTGCATATAACGAGTGTATTTAGGTAGGCTTGCTTATTACAAATGTGCCAATTTAAGTAGATGTGTTTATAATGTGCAGATTTTTGTAGATGTGCTTATATCGGACAGGTTACTGTTCAATTAGAAATGGAAGAGACAAGAAAAACAGGGAATTTATTTCTTTTTCTAGAATTGTATTGATATAGTAGGAACACATCTATTGCAAGAAAGAAAAATAACAGTTTAATAATTTTTAAATTATGAGTACAACGTATACTTAGGTAGACCTAAAACAGTTCAGAACTGTGAGAACATTGCAGAAGCAAAATATTCAGTTTCCCTGCGGTAAAAATTGACCATTAAACTTTGATGATCCATTTAAGCAGCGCTTTCAATCAGCCATAGCTGAAATAAGCTTTAGTCTATACAGGAGCGCATAAAAATAAAAGAGACAAATTTTGCTTATCAAATTCACGATACGTTCTTAAAACAGGCGCTCCCAATCAGCCATAGTTGAACGAAGCTCTAGTCTATACCGGGCTGCACAAAAATGAAGAGACAAAGCTCGCTTATCGTATTCACGACGCATTCTTTAAACAGTCAATGGGATCTTTTCTCCGCATTATATAAATATGATGGCTCTGAAAGTGTTCTTATAGGTCGCTGAGGTGCCCTCTAGATATCGACAGTATTGGGTTTGCAGTCGACCGAGTTTGTCCAGGGATTGCGCATATCCTCCTTCCAAGGCCAGAGGATTCGCCGTATATTGGAATCCGAGATCCAACGTACGAAAATAACGGCTCTATTGATAGCTCTCAGGACAGGGGCTTTGAAATTATTATTGGTGCTTTGTAAGCTTAAGTCTAAATTCAGAGATATCAGGTTGCATCACTTTATTGAAGATGGCCGAGCGGTGTGCAGCGATTGTAAGGCGGTCGTGCTCGGCCAGCCCGAGGAATTTTTCTGCTACGCCCCAATTTTTAAATGATTGCAAGTATCGTAATGATGCATCATAAATGGTTAAATGGTGTAGTGTGAGTGTTTTACTTAACTATCACTAGTGAATGGCATGAACATTTAGTCTTGGATTGCTAACATGAGCTTAGCGTGAAATGTCGGTGCATCACAAGGAGCATTCTACAGAGTTCCAAACTCGTCAAAAATATAATAGATATCCCGGAACGTCCAAAGAGTTCTATACTTGAAAAAAATATTATAGGTATCATAGAGCTTTCAGAAGAGTTCCCAACTTGTAAAAAATATTATAGATATCATGAGGCGTTTTATGGTTTAGCTGAACTGAAAAAAGGTTAGCAAGTAAAATTTAGCACAGTTTCCCTGAGGCTTGCTTCGCTTAATGAGTTTGAATTAGGCATAAGAGCCCAGGTTCCATTTCATCTTCAGTACATCTTTCCATTTCTCATGTCAGACTTTTGAATTATTGCGTACGCGGTTGTAGGAACAAATACTTGCTTAACTCTACTCTCAGTGTGAAACCATCTTTTTTCATTTGATCAGAGTGTAGCCTTCTTTTTCTTATGCTCAGAGTGAAGTCATATTTTTCTTCACGTGGAAGTGACGCGATTTTTTTATCTTGATCAGAGTGAAGCCATCTTTTTCTTCAGGTTAGAGTGAGACCATTTTTTCTTGTATCTGTAAAATTAATTTGAATATAATAGACCAATGGAACGTCTTTGCGACACAAATTAAAGTATTCTAAATGTAGTCCTTAAGTGTAACTCCTCATTTGGAAAGCCTTTGAAGTTTGCAGGAAATGAATACTGGTATGTCACAATGCATTTCCTTCTTAGTTAACACATATTCTCATCTAATTTTTAAAATTTTTCCCGCGACAAAAGTGATAATAAACACCGTCCGTGCACTGTCACTTCACATTATCATCGCAGGATTAAATTCTTATCAGAAAATATTGGAGGTTTTCTACTCCCGCTACTCACTTAGAGAACTGAACGTTTGTTTGACAACGGAGCATGCGCGTTGAAACATAAGTTGAAGTTTAAGTCAGGAATGAAATCCGTGAGATGTTCTGAAGAAGTGACAGCTCTGTTTCGAAGTTTGTTTACTTGACGGCATATCAAAGGCCTTATAGTCGGAGTTTTAGGTCATCAAACAACTTTGAGGATTAATAGGTTTTCTTATCCTTCTTCTAGAATATAAAATACGCGCTATTTAAATTTAACCAAACCTTTTTATTCCAGTCTAGTTATCTTGACTTCAAAATAATTTTTTTAGCGAGTTCTCAGTGCGCTGGCAAAAAACTTGGTGGCTTTAGTCTTACAATGCAAAATAAGCTATTTCAGGACTCATTTTATACACATATAGTCAATATATATATATTATATACATGTATGTATTTAATATACATGTTTTCAATACCTTAATAACTAATATATATAAATACCTAATATATATATACTTGATATACTATATATTCAATATATAGTATATAAAAAAATACAATAGTATAATATAGTATATACGGTAGTCAAGTTAGAATTAAATTGAATGTAAATTTGAAAAGTCATCATGCACAGTCCTGCTCTGGCTCAGTCGAGAAGATAAGAGAGTGACATACAATTTAGATGCTTGAGCAGCAGAAAAACCAATGCCATAGAGAAGCCCTGTTTGCTAATGCAACAAGAGCATTAAGTGTTCTTAATAAATAAATACTTTTTAAAATTGAGAACATTCTTAATAAGATAAATGTGTCGTTTTGGTCTTGCGAGCTGTTCAGGTGTTAAGAGGGTTAAAATTGGTGTTTTAAATTCTCCGAAAATTGAATTCTCACCAGACTCTCTTCAATTAACCGCCATGCACGACAAACACCCAACGAATTTTACATCGTGCTTTTATGAACTTCTCCTTTTCCCAAATTCTGTAGATCTACGTACCAGTACAAACATAACATACTTCTAATTCGCTTTGAATTCACTTATTCAAGTTACGATTATGAAGGTCTATTTTCCGTCTTGCATACAAAGGATATGCATTATTGAGAGAGTAAAGAAACTCTACGGTACCATTTTATCGCATTTCAGTATCTTTTTCAAGGAGTTTGTGTTCAAATGATCAATAAATGCGGAAAAAATAGTTCACTATATAAATATTTGGATAGACTTTTCGTTGTAAAATTTCCTATTAAAATTCCAGTTGATGAAGATGTACTTTCCGTCCTAATTTCCAAAACCAAATGTTAAAAAATGTATTCCTGTTTCTTATTCCTATGTTTCACAACGTGGAGACTCCTTTTTTCTAGTTGTCACATTAATAAAAAGCTTTGATAGTATATTTTTTCAATTTCTCTATAAACACAGAACAAATGCCATGAAAAAAGGGAGTGGATACTCCTTTTTCTAGTCATCACATTCAACAAACAGCATTGATAGGACATTCTTTCATGTTCTCTACGAACACAAAACAGATGCCATAATAAATGGTCTGAAAACTCCTTCTTTTAGTCGTCACATTCAAGAAACACTTTTGATAGGACATTCTCTCATGTTCTCTACGAACACAGAACAGATGCCTTATCATGTTCCTTGTGAACAGGAAACATGCGTTCAAGGAGACGGCCTTTCATGTTCACGAAGGCAGGCTTTCTGTACGGCCAGGTAGAGCCTCGATATTTGCAGCTTCTCAAGTGCCTTTGTCAGAAGTTGGCTGAGAAGTACGACAATATCAGTTCAATGGGGGGCCCAATTGAATTATAATGAGTTTCGTGAGCGTCATACATCGTCGTCACTGAGCTGAACTCTAGCGCAAGTGACGTCCTTCTTGTCCAAACTTAGATTCTGTTTTTAATTACGTTGGGGCCTGTGATCGTGTCACAGCCTATCTATCGTGACTGCAGCTCGCCGGCGTACAGGAGGCTTAGGCTGGATTATAGGCCTGCACAACACCGGTGCCGGCGGGCTAACTAGACTTCTTTGACACCGGAAGAATCGCCGTGGACTTGCATCTAACAGAGCAACATCATTTCCCGGAGCAGTAAAAAAGCAGGGTAAGTGGGGTCCTTTCCTTAACTTTCGTTATACGATTGACCGCAAATGAGGTAGATGTTTGTCTGTTTAGCTTCTGTGCGTAGAACAGTGGAAAAGCAGGATTATTTCGTCTTATGCCCACTAATGTCAAAATGAAAGCAATCTTTGTGCCCACTAGATTTGACTTTGTGCCCACTTGATGAAAGCAATCTTTGTGCCCACTAGATTCGACGTTATATGTCCGAATCGTTTCATTTTCAGTCATTACTAAAGGCGATAAATAATTTAAATGTTCTCAATGAACATTTGATCGAACATCGCAATTGTTTAAGAAATTTAAATTCACATATTCCCATGTATGGCACTAGCTATTGAAAAGATAATTCCATGTACCGGTTCTTGTACAGATAATTTCATGTACTAGTTCTTGTACAGATAATTTCATATACTAGCTCTTGTACAGACAATTTCATGAACTTATTCTTGTACAGATAATTCCTTGTACTTGTTCTTGTACAGATAAATCCATGTACTTGTTCTTGTACAGATAATTTCATGTACTTGTTCTTGTACAGGTAATTTCAAGTACTTGTTCTTGTGCAGGTAATTTCATGTACTTGTTCTTGTACGGATAATTCCATGTACTAGTTCTTGTACAGATAATTTTATGTACAAGTTCTGTTACTGGAACGAGAAAGAAATTGAATTTTCTTTTTTCTAGAATAAATATAAAATTTCTGGAACGTAGCATTATAAAAGTGAGGGAAATTTCTTTTGGAGCTACGTAAATTCAAGTACATTACTCGCTCTCGCTATTTTAAAAATATACTCGCACAATTTTGGATAAATTTTTCTATAATGCAATATGCAGTACGTCCATACATTCGCATATATGCCCATCCATTCACATGTTTAAAGAAATAGGCAGGATATTTCGTTTTATTCAAAAGCTGAATGGGATTAAGAACGCGATAACTTTGGAAACAATCGAGGCATTCAAACTATATTTCAAAAGTACGTAACGCTATTTTAGCATTTATCTTTGCATATTTTTACAGTTTTAAAGTAACTTGTTTTATTGAGGTTCTCTCGAAATATTATACCTCTCATAACATTTTCATTGATATTATATTGAATTACCGTGGTTGTCTTGAATCTACGCAGAGCAGAAAGGAATTCAGATTACATTCAAGACTTAAATAACGTTCCCGCAGTACCGTGAGCTGAGCACACAAGCTGTGTTGTGTTAGAGACTTGTTCTGATTTGCACAAATAGATGAAGTGACTAAATAAATGCCTAGGACAGAATTAATCTTCCACCAGTACCTACATTCATTAAATACTCATGACTCAAACGTAATATTCCAGATGTTGAGACATATTACTATCATTTCACGTAGACTATCAATAACTCAATTCATTTCGATACGAATATCGATGAATATATCTTGCGCAATGCGCCCTTTCAACACTGATTTATCCTTTAAGTCAGTTCTTAAAAACAGAGAGAGAGTTGGCTCAGGCAGTCGAGAGGCCGTTATAGGATCAGGGAACTTATAGAGCCGGGATCACAGGAAAGCTGCGAGATTCCCTTTAGAAGTCCTGATCATCCCGGCTGACGAAGTTCGTTCGCATTTATTCTCGTCTGGATGCATTTAGAGCGACCCTTGAAACAAATGGACGGTGAAATTCACGCAATGAACGCTTCTGGGAGCGGCGTTCGTAATGCCGGGTCTGACTCCTTCTGGGTGTGTGTTGGTGTGTAGTGGGGGAGTGTGGGTGTGTGGCGTGCGTGTTAGTGTGTAGTAGGGGAGTGTAGGTGTGGTGTTTTATGTAAGTGTGGTGTTTTGTGATGGTGTAGTGTTTTGTGTAGGTGTAGTGTTTTGTGTAGGTGTGGTGTTTTGTATGGCGATGTTTCATTACGGGCGAAATCGAGAGTTGGTTATCACCTCGATGAAATGTTTTTGATGAAGCTGATGAAATAGTTATCACCTTCATAGCATGGTTGTCTCCTTGATGAAACTAAGATATGAGCTCGGTGAGAAAATTCATAGCCATAATTTAATGCGAAGTTAGAAATATTGAAAAGACTAATTTCCTTAGGATGGAGTATGCAAAACTAAATTTAGTGTGAAACTAGCACCGTACAGCACAAATACCATTACTGCTCATAATTCTTTATAGTAGCACGTGAGTAATTCGTTTTGGCTGCAGGTAAATTTTATCACGGGCTTCGTTAATACTATATCTACTTAGTAGATAGCACTATTTATGGTACTATATCTACTCAGTAGATATAGTAATATAGTAGATATAGTAATATAGTAATACTACAATATCTACTTAGAAAGCCCTATCTCTACTTAGTCACGCTTAGAATCAAACGAACGATTTAAATGTAAAGATTTAAAGCCTCAATTTAGGATTTCTTTTCAAGTCAAGCCTCCAAAATAGAAGAGATGAGCTAGCTCACAAATAAGCTTGGCAGAAAAGTCTAATAACAGATTTTTACGTTAATTCATTGCACTGTGGATTGATTAATGTGTTTGACAAGCAAATTACCTGGTGTGCCTATGCAGGTTAGAAAACATTTTGATCTGGTAAATAGTGTCTAAACTTACGCGTATTAGATGAAAAAGAACGAAAAAATGTAAACGCAGAATTGGGAATGAAGTCCATGTGTGCGAGAAATATTCAAAACACACTCTAGGAAAATCTTCCTAGCCCACTTTAAGTAATCGGAAAACTCACAAAAAACTAAACCGAGGGCAACGTAAGGATGACCTTCAGTTGAACGTTCGGGAACGCAGCTTTGGCCTGGAATGGAAAATTTTGGAGTCAAGTAAGGGACAGCGCCGTCTTTTTCGGACGCGCAAGCCGTCCTTCTTTTTGGTGCGGCCAAAAATCGGAGGCGCATCTCATTCTATACGAGGAGAGCACGACTTTAATTATCGGAAAAAACGACACTTTTGATGCTTTCTGGCGCACTGAAGCGCGAAGCTCAGCTTTCTAGCAGACGCATGCAGAGATGGTCTTTGCAGAGACATTGGAGGTCACAGATGGCCTTTGCAGAGACACTGGAGGTCACAGATGGCCTTTGCAGAAACACTGGAGAGGTCACAGATGGCTTTTGCAGAGATACTGGAGAAGTCACCGATGGCCTTTGCAGAGACACTGGAGGTCACAGATGGCCTTTGCAGAAACACTGGAGAGGTCACAGATGGCCTTTGCAGAGACACTGGAGGTCACAGATGGCCTTTGCAGAAACACTGGAGAAGTCACCGATGGCCT
Source organism: Morinoia aosen (assembly GCA_030386875.1). Classification (NCBI taxonomy): domain Eukaryota; kingdom Metazoa; phylum Arthropoda; class Malacostraca; order Amphipoda; family Talitridae; genus Morinoia; species Morinoia aosen. Next base: position 3,619,640 of record CM059571.1, read on the forward strand.
TTGCAGAGATACTGGTGAGGTCACAGATGGCCTTTGCAGAGACACTGGAGAGGTCACAGATGGCTTTTACACAGACACTGGAGAAGTCACCGATGGCCTTTGCAGAGATACTGGTGAGGTCACAGATGGCCTTTGCAGAGACACTGGAGAGGTCACAGATGGTCTTTGCAGAGACATTGGAGGTCACAGATGGCCTTTGCAGAGACACTGGAGGTCACAGATGGCCTTTGCAGAAACACTGGAGAGGTCACAGATGGCTTTTGCAGAGATACTGGAGAAGTCACCGATGGCCTTTGCAGAGACACTGGAGGTCACAGATGGCCTTTGCAGAAACACTGGAGAGGTCACAGATGGCCTTTGCAGAGACACTGGAGGTCACAGATGGCCTTTGCAGAAACACTGGAGAAGTCACCGATGGCCTTTGCAGAGATACTGGTGAGGTCACAGATGGCCTTTGCAGAGACACTGGAGAGGTCACAGATGGCTTTTACACAGACACTGGAGAAGTCACCGATGGCCTTTGCAGAGATACTGGTGAGGTCACAGATGGCCTTTGCAGAGACACTGGAGAGGTCACAGATGGTCTTTGCAGAGACATTGGAGGTCACAGATGGCCTTTGCAGAGACACTGGAGGTCACAGATGGCCTTTGCAGAAACACTGGAGAGGTCACAGATGGCTTTTGCAGAGATACTGGAGAAGTCACCGATGGCCTTTGCAGAGACACTGGAGGTCACAGATGGCCTCTGCAGAAACACTGGAGAGGTCACAGATGGCCTTTGCAGAGACACTGGAGGTCACAGATGGCCTTTGCAGAAACACTGGAGAAGTCACCGATGGCCTTTGCAGAGATACTGGTGAGGTCACAGATGGCCTTTGCAGAGACACTGGAGAGGTCACAGATGGCTTTTACACAGACACTGGAGAAGTCACCGATGGCCTTTGCAGAGATACTGGTGAGGTCACAGATGGCCTTTGCAGAGACACTGGAGAGGTCACAGATGGCCTTTGCAGAGACACTGGAGAGGTCACAGATGGCCTTTACCGAGACACTGGAGGTCACAGATGGCTTTTACAGAGACACTGGAGAGGTCACAGATGGCCTTTGCAGAGACACTGGAGAGGTCACAGATGGCCTTTACCGAGACACTGGAGGTCACAGATGGCTTTTACAGAGACACTGGAGGTCACAGATGGCTTTTACAGAGACACTGGAGACGTCACAGATGGCCTTTACAGAGACACTGGAGGTCACAGATGGTCTTTGCAGAGAAACTGGAGGTCACAGATGGCCTTTGCAGAGACACAACACAAGAGGTCACAGATGGCCTTTGAAGAGACACAGGAGGTCACAGATGGCCTTTGAAGAGAAGCAGGAGGTCACAGATGGCCTTTGAAGAGACACAGGAGGTCACAGATGGCCTTTGAAGAGACACAGGAGGTCACAGATGGCCTTTGAAGAGAAGCAGGAGGTCACAGATGGCCTTTGAAGAGACACAGGAGGTCACAGATGGCCTTAGAAGAGACACAGGAGGTCACAGATGGCCTTTGAAGAGAAGCAGGAGGTCACAGATGGCCTTTGCAGAGACACAACACAAGAGGTCACAGATGGCCTTTGAAGAGACACAGGAGGTCACAGATGGCCTTTGAAGAGAAGCAGGAGGTCACAGATGGCCTTTACAGAGACACAGGAGGTTGCAGATGGCCTTTAAAGAGACACAGGAGGTCACAGATGGCCTTTTCAGAGACACAGGAGGTCACAGATGGCTTTTGCAGAGACACTGGAGGACACAGATGGACCCGGTCAGTAAACTTCATGGCCATCTCACATGTCATTTTAGGGTCTAGACTGGCAACTGAAGTAATTTCTGGATGAGAAAGACATTCTATCGGCAATAAAATTTAAGGATGATCTTTTTTTACCGATCCTCGGTTAGGAACTGGTTATTTTTGATGTAACCCCGCCGCATTCACGGATGTTTTAGAGCGCTGGCTAGCGACTATGACTATCGTGAATGACCGTCGATTCTGGGACGAAGGAATTTGAATGGGTTTTTCAATTTTAACTCTATCAAAATGGTAATCGTTATGGAAAAGGGTCAAGCGATGTTCTAGTCAAATGATCCCTGTCAGATCAAATGACCTGACTCATGATCATATGGCTTGTGATCATCTTAGATCATCTGACTTAGGAACATCTGACTTATGATTACCTGACTTATGATCATCTGACTCTAGATCATCTGACTTATGATTAACTGACTTATGATCGTCTGACTTATGATTACCTGACTTATGATCATCTGACTTAGGATCATCTGACTCTAGATCATCTGACTTATGATTACCTGACATATGATCATCTGAATTTTGATCATTTTTATGATTACCTGACTTATGATCATCAGACTCAGGATCATCTGACTCTAGATCATCTGACTTATGATTAACTGACTTATGATCGTCTGACTTATGATTACCTGACTTATGATCATCTGACTTAGGATCATCTGACTCTAGATCATCTGACTTATGATTACCTGACATATGATCATCTGAATTTTGATCATTTTTATGATTACCTGACTTATGATCATCAGACTCAGGATCATCTGACTCTAGATCATCTGACTTATGATTACCTGACTTATGATCATCTGACTTTTGATCATCTGACTTTTGATTATCTGACTTATGATCATCTGACTTAGGATCATCTGACTGTAGATCCTCTGACTTATGATCATCTGACTTATGATTACCTGACTTATGATCATCTGACTCTAGATCATCTGACATATGATTACCTGACTTATGATCATCTGAATTATGATTACTTGACTTATGATCATCTGACTTAGGATCATCTGACTTATGATCATCTGACTTATGATCATCTGACATATGATTACCTGACTTATGATCATCTGAATTATGATTACCTGACTTATGATCATCTGACATATGATTACCTGACTTATGATCATCTGAATTATGATTACCTGACTTATGATCATCTGACATATGATTACCTGACTTATGATCATCTGAATTATGATTACCTGACTTATGATCATCTGACATATGATTACCTGACTTATGATCATCTGAATTATGATAACCTGACTTATGATCATCTGACATATGATTACCTGACTTATGATCATCTGACTCTAGATCATCAGACTTATGATCTCCTGACTAATGATAACCTTGTTTTTGTCTTTCAAGGTTTATGTTCTGCAGGAAATACAGAATAGAGCTTCAAACCCTGAACTAAGATGTAAAATCAAACTCTTTTCTTTCTGTGTTAATAAATTTAGAAAATATTCTGTAACCTCCAGCGCTTTTTTAAAATATATACTTTGAAGATCTTAAAAATACTGAACTGATAATTTTTGTCTTGTTTGTTTTGTTTGATATAAGCACGTGAAATATGAGAAACCGCTTCCGTAATGTTTGAAATGCTGTATATATATTTTTATTATTCAATGCATCCAAGAACCATAGTAGGTAACGTTTGATGGTTATCTGTCGTACTAATTGAACAAATGAAGCCCAGAGCAACCATTCTCAACCTTCCTCCATCATTGACCCCCTCGGCACTATATATTTCTCCATTTACTCCCTTACTCCCATACAAAACACACACTTTCTTTGCATTCTCTCTCTCTCATTTTACAAAATTAAATTTAACTGAACTATTCTATAAATAATCTTGTATTTCAGTTATTTATCCACGACCATACAATTTTACCCTAGGGGCAAATTTACGATTTAACAATTTAAATTAATTACCCTTGGGGTAAATTTTTACAAAATTGAATTCAATTGAATCATTTTTAAAATAATAAGGCACTTCAATTATTTACCCCCGACTATGTAATTTTTTACCCGAAGGGGTAAATTTGCTATATCCAAATTTAACCTATTTATTCTAGGGGCAAAATTACCCCCAGGTTGAGAACCTCTGCTCTAGGGTTTCCATCAAGGCACTTGAGGAGTCACTTCATCAACGAACTTCAATTTTTCATCACCCGGATCAGGGATCCCTTAATAGATTTGTCAGGTCCGGCACAGAGATTCATCAATTTGTCTGAGCGGCGAGTACGCTTCGGTGAGGGGACTGCGGTCCAAAGATAATAATTCGGGCAGTCCCTACTCTCACACAGCTCTGAGGGACGCCAAAGATAGTAATTCGGCAGTCCCTACTCCCACATAACTCTGAGGGATGCCAAAGATAATAATTCGGGCAGTCCCTACTCTCACACAACTCTGAGGGGCGCCAAAGATAGTAATTCGGCAGTCCCTACTCTCACACAACTCTGAGGGACGCCAAAGATAGTAATTCGGCAGTCCCTACTCTCACACAGCTCTGAGGGACGCCAAAGATAGTAATTCGGCAGTCCCTACTCCCACATAACTCTGAGGGATGCCAAAGATAATAATTAGGGCATTCCCTACTCCCACTGAATGATAATACATACAGTATGTCCCACAAAATCCAAACCGAGTATTTATTTTCCCGTATCAGTAATACCATCATAAGGAATACCATAAGCATTTAATTTCTAGCAAGATTATGCAGTATTACTGATTACTACTGGTACGGGAAATAATTACGGGTATTACTGATATGGTAAAATAAATACTCGGTTCGGGTTTTTGTGATACATACTGTATAGCATGACTTCCAACATTTAAATTTTAAACTTCTTTGTGCGTGCGATGTTCAAAAATACAAACCAGTGTGTAGTCCGCCGTATAAATTTCAGACTTCTTCGTGCATGAGATTTTCAAGAATACATATCAGTGTGCGCTCCATCGGGAAAATTTTAAATTTTTCGTACATGCGACACTATCATTCAAGAATGCGTTCAAATTTATGTATGTGTTAAATATAATAGAACTTGTAATGGAGAAAATTTAAAGTGTGCTTCCCGGAAGTTAAATTTCAAGGGCAACTCAGCATATGACAACTGTTGAAAAGGGTTTTTACTGAGTAGGGTTACTCAACATATGTATTTTACAGTTTGAAACATTGCAGTTCATTTGCAAACTGTCTCTATGATGCTAACATTTCCCGAGACTACTAGTTACTCGTATGTTTAGTCAGCACTAGTTATTAGTAACATACTATAGTTGTGTGGCCAGCCATGGAATAGTATTCCACACAGAGTTGATGCAGTTCTTCAGCATGACTGATTCCATTGATTCGCTTCTCGTGGGATATTTTAGCGCTGATGCAAAGATAATGACAGCAAAATCTATTTCACCGGACTCGTTAGAGAACGTCCATTACATTCTGCGAGATGTGTAATTTAATTCTTAATTCAAATTACGTTGAATTAAATCGAAGTATAGGTCGTTATCATGAGCTATGTAATTTAATTCGTAAATTAAATTTAGTTAAATTAAATCGAATTATGTTTCGTAATCACGAGATGTGTAACTTAGTTCATAATTTAAATAATTTTAAATTAAATCGAATTATATTTTGTAATCACGAAATGCGCAATTTAATTCGTTATTTAAATTAAATTAAGCTAAAAATAAATTAGTTTTTTAATTTTTACTCCGTCATGTTGGGGTAAATAAAAAGTTAGTTATCATGTAGAAGAAGGCAAGATGTGACGGTAGGATGTTGTATGACTTGCTCTCGCTTGATGGCGGAGATGATGTGGTAATTGTGTGGAAAATATCTATAGCGCATCTTCACACAATGAAGTAAGGTGATGTGGCAGACCACACAATTGCACAGAAAGAGCTTAGTAAACTTTAATAAATTATTATAAAAATGAGCCAACGTGCAACTGAACACTTCTGAAGCGTACGAAGCAAGTATAAATGTACTTCTGTCAAATGAATTGCTGTACACTCTAGCACTCACAATGCATACTGCAATTGAATATTTATTTTTGAAATCCTGTTATTAAAATTGGTAAAACATTTTTTTGTATTGGACCATACTGTTTTATACGTCGTACTGTAGCACTCTCATTTTACATCTGCAATTCAATAACATTGAATTAACAAAAACAGTGTTTCCTCCCGCAGAATTCTTGAAGCTCTATGCTGTAACCAAATTTCTAAGTGATGGATTCATTGAAATGACATTCGACGAGACAATTTTGATGTTATTCACTGGATACGTTGCATGTGTTTGTGGCGTGATTATTTTGATGCAAGTGAATTACACCAAAATAATCACGCCAAAAAATACAGATGAGGGATCCAGTGGCTTCGTCGCATGTGTTTGTGGCGTGATTATTTTTGATGCAAGTGAATTACACCAAAATAATCACGCCAAAAAATACACATGAGGGATCCACTGGATTCCTCGCATGTGTTTTCAGGGTGATTATTTTGATGCACGTCACAGCACAAGCTTAGGATCGGCCGTCCGCGTGTACAGCTCAGTAAAGCACCTCGTAAAGGCAGCGGGAGTAGAGCAGAGACCTCTGCTGCAGTCCAGAGAACAGCGTGGCGAATTTTTTGTACTCTCGCTGATTCGTTTTTGATGAAGGGAACGATTCAGCAGCCATTTGCTGTGCTAAGTACTGGGTCACCTTACAAAGTGGAGGCATATTGGTAGAAAACCATACAACAATCATACCGCTGGTAAGTACATTATAAAAATAAATGAGAAGAGTATTACGGAAGGATTTTGCTTTTAGAAAACGTTTTCTAATAGTAAAAACATATTAAAACGAAGGCTGGGACAAACATTTTTTTCCAAAAACATTTACTAAAATGAAAAGTTTTCTAGTTAGCTTTACTCATCTGTAATAGGTAAAATGTAAAAATTTTAGATGACAAAGGATAAAAAAATGCTACGTTCCCGTCGTTTGATAATAAAAAAAGAACACGTCTGAATAAACAAATTCGATTCTTGAGTTCATTTACAATTTTAAGTGATACCGAATTACATTTATTATTGAGAAGAGGGTTGAAGTTTGTGAGTGAAAATACCTTCCACTCCACTAATTTCGTATTTGGAACGGATGATTGTGCTATGATTTCAAAATTCTTCGTAAGCATGAGATAACGCAAGTCCATAGCATGGCTACAAATACTGCAGTCTGCATTGCTGTGAGTGCAGTGCTGTGAGTGCAGTGAAGAACAGCTCACTGCAGTGCTATCATCAAAGAAAGCCACTGCGTCTCTTCACAATATTGGAGGCTTGTCTTGGCATCGATTTTTTGGCCTCTCGTGCACAGACTTGAAACAGAATTAATCTTATTTCACCGCGTCTGTCTTTAGATTACTAGCTCTCTCGGCATAATTCCTTGCAAACGCCTAATGAAATGGCCCGAATTACTGGAATATATTAGATTCTAATGAGAAGTTAGAAGGAGCCATTTCCGCGGAATCTTTGATTTAAATTCCTGAGGAAGACATCGGGACAACGCGGTGTTGAACAGAATAAGGAAGCAACCTCAACGTGATCAGATATAATGGGAATTTTTTATTGTTGTTGATGAGCAAAGCCTTGAATGCATCTTGGTTTAAAATGATAGATCGACGTCGTGTTTGTGTGTTCATATATGTGTGTTACTCGTTAGTTGGTAATGTGACAAAACAAGTTTGGAAGTGATTTGTTTTTTCGTTTTGCATCGAGAATAGCATTTGCATCAAGAACAACGTTAGCGTTTGCATCAAAAATTGCATTAGCATTTGCTTTAGAAATAATGTAAGCGCTTACAAAAGGAATAGCATTAGCTCTTGCATTAGGAATAGTGTTTGCATCAAGAATTTCATTAGCATTTGCTTCAAAAGTAGTGCAAACGTTCGTGGAAACGAAGAATAGTATTAGCGCTTGCTACAAGTATAGCGTTTGCGTCAAGAACAGCGTTTGCATCAAGAAGAATAGCGTTAGTGTTAGCATCTTTGCAACACGAATAATAGCGTTATAGAGTTAGATTTTTCACAGGGCTTACATGCTCCTGTAAGCGCTAATGGAGGCGCGTGAGTGTGCAGGTGTGTGGGTGTGACAGGCGCGGCGTGCTGGAGACTTGCAGGAAACAGGCGCGGGGCTGAAAAGAGCCGCCTTGGGTGTGGGGTAGCAAGGCAAAAAGGAGGGAAGGCAGGAAGGCAGGAAGGAAGGCAGGGAGGTAGGAGGGTGGGAAGGTAGCTAGGCAAAAAGGAGGGAAGGCAGGAAGGCAGGGAGGCAGGAACGCAGGAAGGTAGAAGGCAAAGAGGTAACAGACAAAGTACCGAAGACGTAGGAAGGCCAGAAGGTAGGAAGGTAGGCAGGCAGGGAGGTAGGCAGGTAGGAAGGCAAGAAGATAAGAAAATAGGAAGGCAGGAAGGCATGAAGGTGGGAAAGCAAGAAGGCAGGAAGGTAGGATGGAAGAAGAAAGATTGTAAGTAGGTGGTAAGACAGACAAGAAGGTAAGAAAGTAAGAAGGTTGCCGGATAAAACTAGCACGGCAGAAAACAACAGACAGGAGCGCAAGACGAGAAGATGAAAGGATTCATAGAAGGCGAGCGGACAAGAAAGTAAAAATAGTTCATAAAGATAAAAAAATGTTAAATAAAGTTAGGAGAGCAGACGGTAAGGTTAAAAATATTGGAGCATTTGCGTAGTCTTGAAAATAGTCCATAAAGCAAGAAGATGTGTTTTTCAAAAAAGTTAGGAGAGCAGACGGTAAGGTGAATTTTGGAGCATTTTAGTAGTCTTGAACAACGCACGCTATGAAAGGTGACTATTGGAGGGAATCTTTACAAGATGTCGTAAGCATATCCACTGTTCAATTACCTAATTTACTTATGAAAATTTTAAAATTAACAAATTAAAGCAGCTAAAAAATGACTTCACGCATTTTAAGTTTACTTAATTATGTATGCGTGCAATGATCAACTCGTGAAAGAACAATACAAAACTTTCAAAATAAAATATTTAGTCCGTGCATGAAAACTTTTAAACAGTAAAATCCAAGTGATGAAGGTCATTTTTAACATGGTTCTCATTCAGGATTGTTAATTGCTAGAAAATTTTCAGGACATGAAGAACTGAGCCAAGGAACTGCTAAAAGGCAGCCCGACCGCCGCTTCTAATGCCGACAAGTTGTCTCTAATTTAGACCTTAGGTCAAACGAACCAAAGTTCAAGGAATAGATTTGGAGGTTCCGTACGAAAATCTACGGGAAAACATTGTCACATTTGAAAAAAATGTCAGCATTTCAGAGTAAAAGTGTATACCAACAGACTTTGATTCAATAATTTAAAATTAAAATATGTATTTGAATTGCATTTATAGAAAAAATGAATGCAACAGCATTTTATAGAACAAATGTACACCAAAAAACTTTTTTATTTATTTAAAAACAGGAATGAATTAGAAAAAAGGTAAATTTTAAAAAATTGGTTGAAATGATTTAGAATTTAATGTGTGCAAAAAATTCATCTTGTTACAAGCCATGAATTTAAAATCATAAATAAAGGAATTTGAAAAATCCTACAGCACAATTTTCCGAAGGATAACATGGCACTGAAACAACAACACAAAATAATTGAAGGTATCCGTGTCAGTGTATTATTAGCTCGATAAATTAGTTACAAAGATAATCAGACTCAAATTGATTAATGATTGAAAACGCTCTCTAGTGAATCTGAGCTAATGATGAAAATGGCGAAATAATAGTCAGTTGCTCCGAAAAATGTATACCTTTTTCGATTTAGGCCTGACCTCTTCATTAATAGTACTCCTCAACTCACATTCAACATGATGCTCAAGGCAAAAACTTACTGGAAGTCATCCGCTCGGACTGCACGCTGAACTTTGTTCATTTTTGACAATTTACAGACATCCGCCTTGTTGACGGATCGAAGAAGACAAATTTCCAATTTTGTTTTAGAATGGCAGCCTCCGAGTTAAAGAGAAAAGGAAGGAACAGGTGAGCAGAAAAGAAAATAAGGGGACCGACTTGTCTCACTATTTCTCGGAGCTTGGAATTGTCCTCAAAACAAGCGAGTTCCTGAACACCGGAACTCGGGAGCGAGTTGCGCGGAATACTAAACAGCGGAGCGCAGTCCGGAAAATCTTGGGGCCAAAAGAAAGGAAATGCCGAAGCCGACCCGTTAATCTCCTACGGCGTGACACATGAGCAGGTCTGACTTGATATCGGAAAACGTGATAAAATTGGTAGAGTTTTGTTGCAAAGGGAAACTAACCTGATTGCACAGAATTGGAAATTGGTTTGATGCGAGTTTTTATTGCCTACGCAATTGGAAATTGGTTTGATGCGAGTTTTTTTTTCTCGGCCTACAGAAGTGGAAATTGGTTTGATTCGTGTTGCCAGAATTTTTTGTATTGGTAAAATTTAGAAACTTTTGAAATGACTGATTGGAAAAGGATTTTACTTTGACTCGGACGTTAGTTCGTGTTTGAATGTTACTCGTTTCACCATGCAACTAAGCAACTAATTTCACAATTTTCTCATGAAAATGTCATCATTAGCAAAAATTCTCAAATTTTTCTGCGGTACAACTGGACAAAAAGTTAAATGGAAAAAATACTCAGGCCTATAACGACTTACCAATCGAGGGTTTGGTAATGATGTAGGAAATTGTGGGTATAAAAAGCGAAATAATTTTTTTTGAGATAAACTACGATCTGAGATTGTTTCCGCAAATTAAGCCAGAAGACCTTTATTATTCGCCTGATTTCAGTTTCAAAAGTGAGACCTTGAAGCCTACAGGATGTCAATGATTTTGTGAAACTTAATTTGTTTACATATGTTAAGAAAATTGATGTATTTAAGGATTTGTTAAAATACTTTCATTGCAATTGGAGACATTTTTGAGCATCCTTATGGTAAAATTACAAGTTATGCTTGGAGAAAATAATTATTTATGAAGTAGGCGATCCAAAAAATCTTAAAGTTGAACAAAACAAAATAATTTCACTGATGGTGAAAACACAAATTACACAAAGGAAAATTATAATCTGTGTAATCGAGTTTAACGAGGAAAACTAACTCAAAAAATTACCGAGCTATTATATATATAATTAATTTGCATAATAATTAAGGAATGCATGTAGCACTGTACAAAAAGTCCCAATTTTCTAGAAGTAATTTTACTAAAAAATGTTTGTTTATTTGCTACGTGGTTTGAAAAAAATTACGAGATTGATTTAACATTATCTTTCAGGGAATGGGAGACTTTTTAATCCTTAAAAAATATTTTCGGGTTTTTATCATTTATGAGAAATCTGAATAGATGTGAAATAATTCAGGAAACTAATACATTAAACAACCAAAATGACAATGGGTGACTATGTGCGACTGAAAAAAAAAAATCATTAGTGATTTCCAGCAACAAAATAAGCATATTGTAACGCCGGTTTCTTATTTCTGAAAATTAGCTACGGGAAGAATAATTTCGAAACAATATATATATAAATGAGAACATTTTTTTTGACGGTCAAACATTATGGTGGCTTCTGTAATGAATGAATCTGGTCCAAAATTTTTCAACATCACTTGACTGAAAACAAATATGAAGTTTGGTAACTTTTTAGATCGGGGCTCTGGAGGAGAAAGCATTCGAAGCCTACTAATTTTCGGTCTACATAAATTAACTTGTGCGTTTTATGAAAAATGAGCAGGAAGAATACCGCGCAATGTGATGGCCTTGGGAAACTCATGCTTGTGATGCGGTCAACGTTTCTCAATCGCGTAAATAGCGCAAAAAAATAGCGTAGGAAAGCAATGATTTTTTGGGTAACCAAATGAGTGTAGAAATTCGTATACTGAATACATCAATTCATGTGAAGAAAAGTCAAACTGAATGTTATGATTTACCGTTCAAAGAGTGAGAAAAAAATTAATAGGGTTCTATGCTCTAAAAACATAGAAAATAGCGTATTAAAACTTGTCGTGGAGAAGGCGATAAAAATAAAATCGAATCCGTAAACTTCTTGGAAAGAAAAACGGAAAACGTCGGATTATAACTTAATGTCCAGAGGGAGAGAAAAGCAATCGGCTCCATCACTCTCATGAGCAGAAAAACGAACATTGTGGATTAGAACTTACAGATCGATGCAAGTTTTTACAGCGCGTCCCCGGACGCAGACTACAAAACTGAGAATAGCAGCCAGGAGAGCTGTAGGCATGTCTTCCTTCATTCCCAGTCCCTTGCAACACAGTTCAGTTTAGCGCACGGTAGAGGAAACAAGGTAGGGTCATTTCTATGGGAGAAAATACACCTCTTCTTGTTCGGCTTGTCAATAGAACGGCTTAATTTTAAACAAACTTTAAGACGTTACCAAAACGCCATGTCATTAGGCCAATAGTGGAGCTAGATTTGAGGGTAGCAGTGCTACCAGATGCAATATGAGCACTGCGATTGGTTCGTTGTCGTGACGTCATCAAAACCACACCGTCAACGAAAAAAAATGGTTTAAACCTACCTTGTCTCCTCAACCGCGGTTTAGTTCGGCAGGAGTCTCGGCTCAAACTTTTGACAACTCTGCAAAAAGGCTGGCAAAACAGCGCCGTTTGCGAAACCCGCTCTGGCTTTGCCCGATTCTTTTTTTTTGTCACTGGAGGAAATTTATCATGAAGATCTCATTCAGAAAATTACTTTTCTTGGTTTCCGTTCATGTCTAAACACATCCCCGACGTTCCTACCATTATTGCAAATAGTACAAAAGTTAGTATACTCCAAAGTACTCACTTATTAGAAGAAAGTGTCGTGTATCTTATCACTTGATACGGAATCATGTTTGAGGTATCATTTTTAGCACGAGTTTTCTATGGCCGAAGTTCTTAATTTTTCTCACGTTCGCGTTGTATCAAATTTGCGAAATATACATTACTTTCTTTAAATTTATCATATGTCATATATTTTATAACAAAAAGCGCAACTCGAGCCGTCGATGAATTGCAGGGAAGACTTAGAGAGTAAAAGAACTAAATGTTGAGAGTCCGTACATCAAACACGAATGTAAATTGAAAGAGCTACAGTCGACAAACTTTTGCAATTGTTGTTTTTAAGTCGGTCATTAAATTTACATATCCATGTTGTTCGGCGAATCAACTTTAACAATTTTTGTCGAATAGCTCATTTCTTCGCTCAGATTTCACTTGTTTATTACAGTGGGGGTCTATTCTCCCCTCACATCCATTCGCAAACAACGGATAGAAACACAACAGCTTCATTTGCTTACACTGCCAGTGATATTTTCAAAACTTACAAACACCAAACTCTTATTTTCTTACACTGCCAGTGATATTTTCCACTCCTAAAAACACCCCACTCTTATTTTCATACATTACCAGTGATATTTTCAATGCTTACAAACACCACTCTCTTATTTTCTTACACTGCCAGTGATACTTTCCTGTGTCTGACTCCGTGTTTCGGAAAAAATCTTTCGCATTGTCCTAAGACGAAGTTCTGAAACCTTCTCAACGCTTACGAATTTCGCTCGAAGCTGTCACCCATGGCACGTATTTCATTTCTTCATCCAGTTCGGCCGTTCCGTCGATTCTGCGGAGGTCGTTGGCGGAGCTTTAGGAGCGCTTGGGCGCGCGGTTTGTCGTTGTGAGCCTCCATTGAGCGAGCCGACACCCAATTTGCATGAGTGCAATCCTGAGGCTGTGCTAAGAAGCCTACTTTATTACTGAGGCGCTTAGAGGCTCCAGAGCCATTGTGGCTTCTCGCTTCTCTCAAGTTTGGACGCGGAGGCTGGAGGTGCCGACGATGTGACGCCTCGTTTCGGAACTTCGGGGAGTTGCGATGGTTTCAGAAATCAATTGGCGTCGAGTAGACTTCTTATTCGTTGTTGTCTGTTTTGAGTCGCGCAACATCAGTCAGACGCGCTTGCTTCTGCTTCGTCTTTAAAGTTCGAGCGATGGGAGAACTAGAGAACGGGTATTCGTCGTTCGGTCTCGAAACTTTGAAGAAGGCTTGCTGATTACCAGAACGTCATGTTTCTAAGTAGTTGGTAGACTGGGTTTCGTGTTCTCATTTGCATGAGTTGTTTTCTGTGTAACATTTTGAGGACACGACTTGAGTTCATGAGCCGTGTAAATTACTCGAGTTTATAATGCTGATGAAATTTTTGCTCATAACGCTAAGAATTTTTCGGCTCTGAAATTTAATCACAGTCCCTGCACTGTAGATATTAAGTTACTGATAATTGATGGATAATTTTGTGCGCGATCATTGAATTTACCAAAATATGCAACATTTTTTTTAAATGCACCGAAAAGGGGTTGCCGAAAAATGAATTTAAAAAATAGGTAATTAATTTAATCCCCTGTTAATTGTTTAAGTATAATGTTACAAATACAAAATGTAATTGCACACAGGCTTACACTCATTGTTTGTTCCGGAATTTGGTGTTGCACTTTGGAAGTGGAAAAAGTAATGTTTATTTTCAAAACTTAGATAGAATAAGAATATGGTTACATTTAGCCCTGGTGTTTGGGATGGATCACGAAATATTCAGTCTAAAATAACAAAATTTGGGAGATTTTGAAACAGCAACGTTTGCTGGCAGTGGAGAGAGAATTTAAATAAGGGAAATGTAGAGAAACAATTGAAATCGTGATATTCTTGCCTAAGTAGAAACGCTAAATTCGAGCTAGGAATAACACTGGTAGTATCACAAGTGTGCCAGGAGTTTTTTCGAATTAAGAACTTGGCTTGTCACTCTTTGATTGGTTGGTATCAATAAGTACCGGTATAGGAGAAGGGTAGCCCAAGATTGACATGGCAGAACATGACGATCTTGACATGTCCGCTGTCAACTAACTTAAGACTTTGGCTTTGGTCAAAAGTAAATAATTCAGGGCTTGCAGTAGCGGCGAACGGGAGGTCAACAGTGACGTTTAACCATGTGGGTGAAAAATGGATTTTTATAACAGCTGATTAATTAATTTGGTGCTTATTCATGCACTATTTGCTGGCAGTGACATCTTCCATCATTCTACGCGTGAATAATTTTTAGCCACTCTTTGAATAACCGTAAACTTTAACGAGATAAATTAGAGCATTAGAATGAAGCAAGTAAAGTTTCCGACGTACGGTTACTACGGTTACGGTAAAGCTTTAGGCGCTTGGCAGTACGATTAAGGCAGGCTGTGTGACGGTAAAGGCAGGCAGTGTGACGGTTAAGGCAGGCAGTGTGACGGTTAAGGCAGGCAGTGTGACGGTTAAGGCAGGCAGTGCGACGGTTAAGGCAGGCAGTGTGACGGTTAAGGCAGGCAGTGTGATGGTTAAGGCAGGCAGTGTGACGGTTAAGGCAGGCAGTATGACCGTTAAAGGCAGGCAGTGTTACGGTTTAGGCAGGCAGTGTGACGGTTAAGGCAGGCAGTGTGACGGTTAAGGCAGGCAACGTGACGGTTAAGGCAGGCAGTATGACCGTTAAAGGCATGCAGTGTTACGGTTTAGGCAGGCAGTGTGACGGTTTAGGCAGGCAGTGTGACGGTTAAGGCAGGCAGTGTGACGGTTAAGGCAGGCAACGTGACGCTCAAGGCAGTCAGCGTGACGATTAAAGTTTATCCTGGCGCTGGAGCGAGACTGAACAAATGACTGTGCCATTGCAGTGTGCTATTAAGAAAGACAACCATTTCTTAAGTCTTTATATTGCTCATAAGAGGCGCCTGCCTCTTTTATTGCTCTTCTTATTCACATTCACGACTGAGCTTGGATTTTTATAATCCAAGAGACTGGAAAAATATTGCGCCGCCGCTTTTTTTTGTTGCTCAACCAACAAAGAAGCGCTGCTAATCTTTTGTCTCTGCTAGACCGGCACGAAAACTTCTTACCGATGAGATTAAATCTTCTTGCAATTATTAGTTTACGATTGAGTTGAATGACGTTCTGTAAGACATGGTAAAAATAGAATGAACAGTTTTATTTATATGCTCGACAAATATCGAGGCTTTTAGGCTCACAGGAAATGAGTTATTTTGGTTTACGAGAAGATGGGAAAGAAAATTTCTACACAAAGCGGAATAAGTAAGGCGTTGTGGAGTCTGCATTTGAGGGAAAGTCTGCATTTGAGGGAAAAGAGATGGGAAACTTCATCGTTCGACGAAGGAGGCAAAAATTTTTTTTAAGAAAATGTCAATAGCGTGGAAATAATATGACTGGAGTTTAAATTAAAATGGGTTAGGTTGTTATAAGCTAAATAATTCATGATTCAATCAAAATTAGCAAGGAATAAAGGAATTAGAGTGAATATTACTCATGTTTCGAAAAAATGGTTCACCGAAATTTCATTTCAACATAAACTGAAGAAGCTGAAACAACTATATAATAATTAATGCCTCGAAACATTATATTTCATTAGGATTTTTGAATAATAATATAATAATAATGTATTAATGCGTAATAATAATGAAATATTAAATATTGATGCGTAATATTTCAAGTGATGTCAGTGAATGAATTTCTTTGTTCATGCAATATTTTTAATATTAATTCTTTCTTGTCTGAAAGTTTGATTTTACAAAGAGATTAAGGCTCGGAAACAAGATGTCTCAATAAACTAAACATATCCAAATTTATATGGGAAAACATCACAAACTAGCATCTTGGCCTCTTAAAACGAGGGAATATTTACATAGGCCCTCATTTTCTTGACTAATGCAAAAGGTGTTTGACCATCGCACAAAAATTTTCAGTACTGAACTTGAGAAACAACACCTCTCTGTTCAGCTCACAGCCCGTCCTGACGATCATGAAATAACCCTCATATATTTGGCTAATTAGTATCCAAAAATCTTCAACCATCAGACACCAATTTTCAGGAGCGAGCTTGAGTGACAACACTTCTCTTTTAAGCTCACAGCCCGTCCTGACGATGGTGAAATAATGATTCTCCGTAACGCAATAGCGGGAAATGCTGAGTCAGCAGCAGCAAAATCCTTGAAGAAGGCCTAATCCAGGTGCAGCATTCCAATTCCAGCGATTCCTTGTATTCCCAGGACGACTTCGGCGTCAGCATTTCGGGCAGCTCTAATTGCGGGCGTGACCGCAGGCTGTGGCGGTGTTGCCAGATGCAAGTTTTCTCGCCGAAATCATTGAATTCTTAAACCCTTACGCGTGTAATTGAAAATGTATAATTGTCAATATATAATAATGAATATGCAATTGTAAGTATGAAATTGTAAATATATAATAATAAAATGTGTAATTGTAAGTATGTAATTGTAAATACATAATAATAAGTATGTTATTGTAAATATGAAATAATAATTATGTAGTTGTAAATATATGACTGGAAACTCAGCGGATGAGTAAAGCAGCTCCAGTCAGCTGCTGAAGTCCGGCACCAAGACCGGGAAGTCAGGGGTACCTCAGCTGAAAAGAAGT
This sequence comes from Morinoia aosen, assembly GCA_030386875.1. Lineage (NCBI taxonomy): Eukaryota > Metazoa > Arthropoda > Malacostraca > Amphipoda > Talitridae > Morinoia > Morinoia aosen. The sequence goes on from CM059571.1 coordinate 3,636,976, forward strand.
CCAGGCTTCAAGATTCAACTCAACTTTAAATTCATAAGTTGTTAAAAATTTTATAATTAGCAGGCATTAACTGGGTATATAAAATGTGAATAATTGTAAAAAGATTGTTAATAATTTTTCAAAAGACTCATTAATGCGTCGTTTCGCACTTGGAAATACTTGAGCCCGACCCACCGGTGTGTCATATCGCAACATATGTGTCAAGTTTAGTTTGTTTTCGAATCAAATTCAATCATTATGAATATTTTTTCTGTTAAGCAGTTTATGTACGAAGGCATAATATTAAATGTAAAATTTTTGCGTGTTTATTTTATTTTTTTTTCAAATAATGACTAGTGATGAGCCGAGGTTTTAATCGTTTCATTAAAATGATTCTAAAGTTCTTCTTTGCTATAACCTTCAAATTCAATCATAAATAGAAATCATTTGAAATTGTAAAGAGACGACGACACCGACATGAAGCGAAACTCATAAATGTGCGTGTATTACTAGGTTTAAATTTTATTGGAAAAAACCTATATTTGAGGATTTCATGCAGGAAAAGGCTAGGCTAGCAGCCCAGGTCTGTGGTATTGGGAGCGAGAATTTGAGAATTTCTGATGGACCTGGAAAGAAAATTATCGGAGTTACGACCCCTGATTTCTGAAAGCGAATAATAACAAAAAATTGGGTTAATTTGATTCAGCGAGATTGAAACTTCACGCGACTTTAATCTTATGGATTTTTTTTTTTAAATACGCTCAATAAATGAAACCTTCGTCAGCTTTGCTCTATGGATTGTTGCATAGATGAGATAATAAAAAATATCCTGAATCGTTTTTTTAAAGCGCAGTTATAAATGAATTGTAGATGTGAAAGACTTCTCAAATAACCGTGTCAAAAGTTTATCTTGTCGATATACAGCCACAGGGTGTAAAATGTTATCAGAGCATTTCACAAACATTAATGAAAGTAGAGTTAATTGCAAGTTAAATAAATAACTAGCATTTGGATAGTACTCGAAGGAATAGGTAAACACTGCCGCAAAGGTAGTAATAGTAGTTTGTCCTATGCAGGAAAATACGATGAATAAAAATATCTAGTTAATTTTAAGCTAAAAGTTTTAATGTGAAAATATTACACAAGCACCGAATTTCGGAGGATGAACAACATCTAGTTCTTTACCAAAAATGTGGATCCTAGGAAATAGCGACACAAACGTTATTTTTCCGCTTGAGGAAATGTCGGAACAAACAAATTTTGAACCACGACAGCAAGATGATTTTCGATTCTCACCATCAACACTTTACAGTTCATTGTTTCGTTTCGCAATTTTCTCAGCGCCCACTTATTTATCGTTATGTATCATCGCTCTGAGAATACATTCATTGTAATTCATGTTGAAAGAGAAGTATTTCCGTGGCAAGTACTGGTGCTAAGGCCTACTTCCAATAAGTACTTCCAGCTTAACAAGTCAAGCATTAACGAGGCAAATTTACGCAACAAATGTACGTAAATGAACAAAATACACAAACAGATGTCAGTTTACACACGCTTCGTTTTAAATCGAAGGATGTACATGTATAATTCGAGCTTATACGTCACACTCCGCATCAAAACGTACATGTATAATTTAAGCCCATTTACATTGCTCGTATCTAAGCGAAGTGCGTGCTAACTTGAGCCTATTCACGTCATGTTCGTATTTAAACGAAATATATGTGTGTTTCGAACCTATTCACGCCATGTTCGTATCTAAACGAAGTACATGTGTGATTTGAGTCTATTCGTGTCATGTTCGAATTTAAACAAAGTAGATGTGCAATTTGTGGTCGTCCCCAACGTATCAAAACGATGTACATGTGAAATTTGAGCCTTTCGAGTCACGTTCGTACATAAAAGAAGTACATACTTATGTAATTCGAGCCTATTCGCGTCCCGTTCGTATCTAAATGAAGCGCACACATATTTTGGGTCCGTCACTACCGTATTGCCGGGATCTGTCTGAAGGAATCTTAGAGCAGCGCACACAAAGAGCGTACAGTTCCGTTGCCAAGGTAATGCAGGAGACCATCGTCCGGAGCCCGGGCCTGGGAGGCCGATAAACAAGATGGGATCAGGCATTAGAGGACGGCTCATGTGATGTCGGGCCGGCAGATGGAGCTTTAGATTGGTCTCCAATAACAGGCCATCGGATGTATTACAATCGACAACTGCTGCATTTGCATCCCGCCGCCTCGGTCGCTGGATTTGAGCTCTGGATGTGAACACCTGCATGATTAAGTTGTGGCTGTCGCTCGCGCGGCGAAACAAGGCAAATGAAGCACTCGTTGCGGCGGTCGGTGGGAGTTGCACGAATTTTCGTTCCACATGTGGGGTGTCAACTTGAAGTGAACGTGGAGGACTGATAAAGAAGAAAAAGGGTTTATTTTTGAGGGTATTCGCTCGTGTGAGAGGATTTTGTTGGTCTTTTTTTCAGGTATGATTCTGATGAAATAAAAAAGACGAAGAAAGGCGGGTATTTTGAGGGTATTCTTTCGAATGAGAAGATTTTGTTGGCATTTTTAGAGATGTGAATGCAATGAAATAATAATGATGATAAAATGCGGGTAATTTGAGGGTATTCATTCGCATGAGAGAATTTTGCTGGCCTTTTTTCAGGTATGAATCTGGTGAGTTAATTGAAAAGGAGGAAAAAAAGTGTATTTTGATCTAGGTTATTCATTTGTGTAAGAGGATTTTGTTGACCTTTGAACATGTGTTAAATTCTAAAACCATTTTTTGTGCGGTATATCACATTGACCTGCTTTTTCCGTTCTTTTGCCTTGCATGACAAGAGCGCGTGACTTCACTAAAGGTACCTCGGGAAAGTTCCGATGAATTTAGTTTTTCATTATTTTTACTATGTAAATGCATGGAAGATTAAGTATTATGTATTTTAGAAGATAAAAATTTTGCTAACAGGTTTAGGTCACTAAACTTTCAGCGCAGTACTCAATATTATAAATTTTTATGCAAATGAAACCTTAGAAAATTAAGAAATGAGTGCGTCTTCAAGAGTGTCAAGAGACTCTTTAATTCTTTAGTTATTTCACGTTTGCTTTGTCTCCAAGTGTCGAACAAGTCCTCCGTACGTTGTTCTTAGTATTGTTTGTGTAGGGAAAATACCCTGTAGAAAATGAGTATACCAGCGGTGTATGTATCTTAGATTGCCAAACCAGCAGTAATTCTTGGTGAAGGATTTGGATATTATGAAATAGAAATACTATCTAAAATATTCGTATATTACCGTAGTTTTATTAAAAGATTTGATGCTCATTTTACTGTTTGCAGAAAAGGACTCTCAGTCATTATCAAACATCGTTTTTCTTTCTTCAATGTGCACCGCTGCGATTTTCTTCAACCTCTTAGCGATAATCGTTAATCACTCACTGATTTTCTCAAACTGTCTAGTTGTGATTTTGTTTAACTTAGTAGTGAATTTCTTTAAAATCCTAGTGACTTTTTATATCTTCTTAAAAGCAATTTTCTTAACCTTTTACTGATTTTCTTAATCATTTAGCGATTTTTTCCCCTTCTCAAAAATTTTCTTCAATTATTTGTTTAATTATATTTACAAGAAAATCAGAAATAGTGTCTTGAATTCTAGTGTGAGCGTGAAAGCTCAGCTGGCAACCGTAACAGCGTTGCTGGCAAACGTAACAGCGTTGCTGGCAACCATAACGGCGTTGCTGGCAACCGTAACAGCGTTGCTGGCAACCGTAACAGCGTTGCTGGCAACCGTAACAGCGCTCTCAACCGTAATAGCTCCCAAAACCGTAACAGTGCTGCTAGTAAATGTAACAGCTCTCACAACCGTAACAACTTTCAAAACCGTAACTGCGCAGCTGGCAGCCGGAACTGATGGCCTCCGTCTGACAGCTGGTTACCTCGCTGCAGATTAAACGCGCCAGCATTACACGCGCGTTGCAGAAGGTGCGCGACGGTAGACCGGTTGTTGACAGTTGCGAGACTGCACGCCTGGACCGCATCTGAGCGGGAGAATGAACTGTGCCTGTGCCGTCATGGCGTGGCATGATTTGACGACTGCTGATTTGGTTGGAACCATGCACTTTCTTTGACGATAGTTGATACACTTTCTTTGATGACTGCTGACTTGGGTGGTACCATTCTCTTTCTTTGAGGATCGTTGATTTACTTTCTTTGAAGACTGTTGATTTAGTTGGTTCCATCCACTTTCTTTGCGGATCGTTGATCTACTTTCTTTGACGACTGTTAATTTGGTTTTTACCATCCACTTTCTTTGACGATTGTTGCTTTGGTTGATACCATTCACTTTCTTTGCCAATAACTATAGAGAATATTGATCGTAAACATCAGAGGAGCTAAAACACAATGAAAATATTTTACGGCCAAATATTTTCTAAGTATATACCGTATAGGAGAAAATATTAAACACTAGTCAATGACCGTCTAATTTAGTTACGTAACAACCATAATTCTGCCATCGTGTCAGAGTAATGATAAATCGCAAAATAGAGAAAAAGTTAAAGTTTCTTGCCTTGAACCCGTCACTTGTGTCCTAAGAGCAACGTTATCTGTATTAATCAACGGTATCGGCAGCAAATTTTAATAGGCGATCTAAGATACAGGGGTAGAAGTTAATGGAAAAAGCCCAATAGAATTGAAAAAATCGTGCACTCTATGCCAGTTGCAGTGCGTGTATAGAAGTGTTTTCATATTCTTATGTTCGTTCTCTCATGAGATCTACATTTTCAGTCGCCACGGTACTGCAGTTGTTGATAACGAAGGAAATAGAAATGCATTTCTGAAGGGTTTATTATGAAAACGAATCAAGTTTGTGTTAATTTAGATTTTAATATTTTAATGCTTATTGCAAAACGTCTTTCTTTGATTCCTACACACTTCCACCACGATACGTGCTGAAGTGCTCGGGGTTAATGCAAAAAATAAGTTCCTTTACCCTATAAATTCATCCCTCGTCCTACTCCACCTACTTCGAACGACAAGAGTGAATCCCGGCACATTTTGCAAGTTGTTACAGATTGCGCTACAAAAGACGGAAGAGGCTGTAAATTAGAGAACAAAGTTCAAGACTTTCAGTACTCTTAATGCACCCCGGGTGCACCAACACCATCTCGACCGCCTCCTGCCGAGATGCTTGCGAAGGAGAGGATAACTCGAGAATAACTCGAGGAGAAGAAGAATGGACTTGTGTTGGCTGGAAGCCAGGCTAATATGGCTTTAATTTGCGTAGCCCCCGAGAGGGGCAAGAGCCTTCCTTTCCGGTCACCGCTGTGGATTCTGCTTCAGCCCAACAAAAAGCAGGCAATGCGCGCACCCAAATTAGGAAGCTGACAAAACTGAGGTGGGATAATCGAGGACGCGAAGTTTGTCCACTAAATAAGGCTGTTGATGTTAGTAAATTGTACCGGAACTGGGCGAGAGTTCGTTCAGAAAATGCTTTTCTTAAAACAAACAATGAGATACTGTTCTAGAGTGTTTTTGATTCGGGAATATTTCAGCAGCTCTCAGGAACTTTGGGATTTTTGTTTTTGCTTTGTTTTTTTTTAAAGCAGTTGGTCAAGGCTGAAGATTTCAGCGTCAACTCAACATCTCTTTTATTATAAGCAATCCACAGGAAACTAAATAGAGCCTGATTTTTGCTGCACAAAATGTTATATTAGCACAATAAAAATAACGCATGAAAGTAACAATCACTTTGATGATAAATGTAATAGGCAAAAGGCATTTTAAAAACATTCGATAAATAATTTTCCGAACCTCAACTTAATTACAATTAAAAATCTACAAATAAATAAATACTTTAAATTGAACACATGACTAAATGCACACTATACAATGCAGGGATTCGAAATTGTTTTTCTGGTTTTCAGGTTCGATACAGCATTTTATTTTTGCTAATACAAGTGACGTATGTGTGAGTGTGTGTGTGTATGTGTATGTGTGTGTTTATGTGTGTTTTGTGTGTGTGTGTGTGTGTGCGTGTGTATATGTTTGTGTGTGAGAGCGTATTTGTGTGTGTGTTGTATGTGTGTATATTTGAGTGTGAGTGAGAGAACTGAAGTCATGCCTAAGTCAGCTTATGTTAACTTCTCTGAGCTTGAGCCTACTAACGCTGCTTTAGCCCGCCATAAGGCAGCTTTAATCAGCTCATACAACCCTGAGCCATGCAAAGCCGATCTAAGTCGTCTTATGGTATCGTAAGTAGTTTTAAGGCAGCGTGAGGCAGCTAATAACAAATACAGTTTTATAAGTAAATGCAATCTGCCATGAATAATGTACTCGTGCTTCGAATGACGATTATGATTCATGTGAATGATGATGATTCATGTCTTTAGTGCTTTTGTTCAGATCCAACTAAGTTTTCTCTCCTGACGTGTAATTTTTTGCATTCAATGTTTTTCTTTTTGATTTAACTCATGAAATTTGTTTCTACGCCAATAAGAACGTACATCAAAACAAAATACATGAGTACTTGGCAGTCAAAAAGTGAGTAATTTTTGGGGGCACCCTGTACACTAGTTAGCGCATGTAATTGGAAATATTTAATTATAAATCTGTAATATTAAATATATAATTGTAAGCATGTAATTGTAAATATGTGATTTTAAATACGTAACTGCAATTATATAGCTCTAATTATATAACTGAAAATATGTAATTGTAAATATATAATTGTAAATATGCACTTGGAAACATCTAACTGCAAACTCAGCTGAGGGGTGAATCATTTCCTGTCAGCCCAGAAGGCCAGCTTAAGTCCGGCACCAAGGTCGGGAAGTCAGAGGTACCTCAGCTGAAAAGAAGTCCAGGCTTCATCAGCCGCTGCGACAGCTGGCATTTTAAGGTCACAATTGAGTTCGAGGGACAGGGTCCAGAAAACTAGGATTTAAGTGAAATTATTCGCGACTTTTATGGGCCTTTAAGAAGGAGAAAGAAGCGCTGCAAGAACTTAAATAAGCTCTGCACGATTTTATCAAATAAACTCGCTCGTGAAAGACACTGGAGTTTGTGTCATGACAAGGCTACAGGGGGAGGGACAGTCTGGGTCCAGAGTCTTTGGAAAATACTAACAAAAATATTCCCGGGCCCGAGATAACAGCCTCTGTAAACTTATCATGTTGTTTTAAACTCGGGGATAATCGTAGGTTTTACACAGCAATACTCGCAGCTATTGTGGTGCGGTTGAGGGTTGTGGTGAGCTTCAGTGTTTTGATTTCGCCTTCTGATGCATCGGTGGATTGAAATTTGGGAATGTTTTCAGTGGTTTACTTGGCACTGATGAAATACGGGAATATTTTCGATAACAAAATGTGTGTCTTACAAGCATGTTTCTGGTAAAATGAACTGACTCGTTCTCAGAAATGAACAAAAATACTTTCGACATCGAAAATTTGCGTTGAATGTATTCCTGTTTGTCTAGTTCCCCAACACGATACAGATTGTTAAAAATTTCTTGTAGATAAAACACCGCGATGCAACTTTAACATTATGCGTTTAGAGAATTATAGTGCACTGTCTCACTGCCTGCGAGTAATTTTGTTCAATTCGTTGCTACGGTCTTTATTTTTTTATGAAATTGTTGGTTATCAAACGAAAAGTTCACCAACTCCCACGATTTTGGCACATTACTTTACAAAAGCCAGAAGGTTTCTAGCAGCCGGTTAAACGGCTGCTAGTAACCTGGTTGATGTGTGACACAGTTAAACTGCGCAACCGCACAAAATAAATAAACTACACAACCACAACAGTTAACTTTATGGGCCTTTTCCATAAAAGCCCCGCCACTAATGCAACACATAAGTTCACCCACTTGTAACTTTCGAAATAATGCAACTATCGACTTCAAATTAATCTCGAAAGAAAAATAAAACAATCTTTCGTTTGAGAGTCATTATGTGTTGCACTAGTGGCGGGGCTTATCTGGAAAAGATCCAACTTTGTTGTGTGGTGGCATCACATGAAATGCCTCACCACATGCGTTGCGATTCGGGGCAACTGCCACCCGCTCTGAAGAGGATTAGATCGCATCAGCTGCAGGTTCGCACACTAGCAAGGGGATCAGAATATGCACAAGGAAGGGGATCAGATTGTTCTCAGACAAAAGGGTTAAATCTTGCGCGAGGAAGAGGATTAGATTGCGTACATATAAGACATATTAAGGGACACATCATATTGAGTGAATTTTGAAGGATGCAGTCGTGTGCTTCAAGGATGAAGTTCAAACTCCACCTATGCAATTAAATTAAATTAAGCTACAGAAGCGCAATCAAATTGGGTGCAAGTAAGAGGATCAAATTGCATGCAATCAATACGAACAGATTGAGCACAAGTTCCGACTAATATCTTTAATACAATGCGGAGTTAATCAGCTCAAGCGTCTTCTTAGAAATACATCGCTCTGTGTTTTCAGACAACTTTTGAGTTTTGAATAGCTTCTGAATGCTTGGTTTCTGTGTGCTATATACTGAGTACAGTAGACTGCTGTGTACAGTGTGCTGTGGCTCACAGTGGGCTATTGTGTGCAGTGTATTGCCGTGCACAATGTGCTGCTGTGCACAGTGTAATGCTGTATAAAGTGTGCTACTGTGCACACTGAGCTGCTGTATTTAACATGTTGCTGTGCATATTGTACTGGTGTGTACAGTGAACTACAGTGTACACTGTACTACAATGTACAGTGTGCTGTGTACGTTACAGTGTGCCGTCTACATGTGAAAAGCTCGATCATGTTTTCACCAAACCAGCACATGGTGATACTCTGTGCTGCGTAAATGTAGACAGAAATCTTACCTTGTAAGTTTCAGTCGTACGTACACATGTCGTTCGCACAGCCCTATACTGAGTGGGGCAGATCAACTGCCCGAGTTTTCAAATGCTATTAGAAAAGTAAAACAATACCTGTAGAAGTGTTTGTTGTTTTATATTTTGAAATCCGCTAGAAGAAGCTAGCATACCTGTAAAAGTTTCAGGGACTGCGGTTTTATCAATAATGTTTGCGTTAGCTATTCAATTGAAAGAGGATCATTGCGTGAATTTATTGATTGTGTTAACTCATTGATTTTGCGAACGTGGTAGATGTGTGATCTTAGTGAGTGAGTAAACTTATCGATTGTGTGAACTTATTATGTGAACTTTCAGAATGAACAAACTTAATGATCCGTTTGTGAACTTATTGATCGTGTGAACATATTAGGTGTTTGAACTTACTGATTGTGTGAACTTATTAGTTGTGTGACCTTATTGAAAGAGTAAACTTGACGATTATATAGTGAACTTATTGATCATGTCACCTCATTTCCCAGGTTCACAGAAGGGAGCCCTTAACCTCACCCTTAGGACAGTCAGGGCCCAGGAAGGCCTCCGCCCGCCCAGCGAGCGCCGAGGAGCAGAAGTCTTTAACTTCACGGGCTTGTCAGGATTATGAGCTTCTCAAGAAAATAAAAGTTCTCCCAGAGTTCCTTATTCGAAGAAAACTTTTTTTTATGGAAGCTTATCTGGACGAAAGCTATTCGGAAATGTTTGTTTATGTTGCGCCCGAGATTCGCTCTTGTGAATTATTTCTGGGCCTAAGCCTAAGCGTTACCGTTTTTCGGGCCGTCTTAGCGCCTGCTTCTATTTTTCCACTGCCGACGACCTGGAACCGGTCGACGACCAGATCTGTGGGGGTAAGCTGCAGGGTGGGAGATGGGGAAATGGGTGGAGATGAGCTAAATGGAAACTATATTTAGATGACTTGGATGGGAAAACCATATTTAGACGACTTAGATGAGAAAACCATATTTAGATGACTTAGATGAAAGAACTATAATAATAATAATTCACAAATACTGATTACTTAGATGAGAAAACTATATTTAGAGGACTTAGGTGAGAAAACTATACTTAGATGACTTGCATGGGAAAACTATATTTAGATGACTTGGATGAGAAAATTTTATTTAGATGAATTAGATGAGAAAATAATATTCAGATGACTTAGATGAAACAACTATAACAATAATAATTCACAAATACTGATGACTTAGATGAGAAAACTATATTTAGATGACTTGGATGAGAAAACTATGTTTAGATGACTTAGATGGGAAAACCATATTCAGATGATTTAGATGAAACAACTATAATAATAATACTAATAATTCACATATTTGATGACTTAGATAAGAAAACTATATATAGATGATTTATATGAGAAAACTATATTTAGATGACTTAAATGAGTAAGCTAGATAGTGATAAGATAGGTTGAAAGATGAAGATCACCTAGGTTGGAAAATTAGATTTACTTAATTGAGTTAGATAAAGAAATGTTGATGATAGGCTCGGAAAGAGGTTGAAGATAAGTTATATAGGAAAACTAAATTTAGATTAGTTAGATACAAAAACTAGACGAAAATGAGCACATAATGAGCTGGAGATAAGTTAGATTGGAAAACTTGATTTAGATGATATAGATAAGAAAATTAGATGTAGATAAGTTAAATAGGATGATGAAGATACGCTTGACTAGAAACTTAATTCAAGAGAAGCTAGGTGGAAAAACTACAGTAGATGAAACTTTGTAAAATGGAATTTAGCGAAGTGAAGCTTAATTTTATGGTAAGAAGTAATTTATGGTAAATTGTTAAGATCAAGGCTGACTTAGGGTTGCCGAGTTCATGCGAGACGTTGAATATGTTGTACGACTCTAAGGTAGATTGTTAATTAAGATAAAATTGAGTTAGACACATCTGGGTGAGCTGTTGCTTATTCTCAAGTCTTAAACTGATGTTTCCTGAGCTAGTACAGGAAAGTTAAGAGACATACAGCCGTGTAAATGGAGTTAGGCGTAAAAATATTTATATGTTACCAAAATACACAGTTTTACCTGTTTTTTAGGATGTGGAGTCATGTTGTATTCGAATGAAACTAATTTAGAAAATGAGTGGCTGGACGACGAAGATATTAGAATATGAAACTTAACGAGTAGAAACGATAAAAATAAGGGGAGAAAAACAAAACAGAGAGAAGAAAGTTGATCAGCTATTTTTGTAGTCTGAAATGTGTGTAATCATGCTCGGGTAGATTCAAAATAATAAACGAAAAGTATGTTCTGCTCATTCTGAGGAGGTTAACGTGCACTGAAATCGAAGAAATAATGCGCCATTTCTCACGAGAACCAGCAGCAACAGCAGCTGCAGCACTAAGCGCAACCACACAGCACTAACTCTGCATCAGCAGAAGCAGCAGCTACACAGCACTAACTCTGCAGCAGCAGCAGCACGCCCCAGCCCCATACACAGCAGCAGCGGCTGCGCGTGGCAGGAACATAGTATCTCACGCCCAGCCCAGTAACTCCAAACAAGGAGCTATGGACTCACTTACTTTGTGTTCCAACGACGGAAATCACGCCTATTTTGGTGGCATGGAGTGAGTAAGGTCCGTCTCTATTGTGTTCATGGCGGAATGGCTAAGATCAGACTCCCTATGTCTGGATGTCATGGAATTACTCGGATTAAAAACCTATATACTGAGATCATTGGATCATTTAGATTAAACAATCTACATTTTGAGATCATTGGATTATTACGATTAAACATTCTATATTTTGAGATCATTGGATTATTAAGATTAAACATTTCATATTTTAAGATCATTGGATTATTAAGATTAAACACCCTGCATTTTGAGATCATTGAATAACCAGGATCGATAGCTTCATATTTTTATCGCATAGCATTTCTGAGATCTGACGTCGTAGAGTTAAATCTCGTATTACTTATCTCGTGTTTGAATAATTTTTATCCCTCTTTCTTCTCCACGGTGCTGCGTGCACCTTCTGGGGAATATAATTGCTTAGAAACATCTTATTTGCACGTCGTTATTGAACTTCCAACGAATGAATCTGACTCAAAGTTCTTCAAGCGATAGCTGTTCTTAAAGACCTATGTACATCATAAAATTGATTTCATCACACAACTAAAATCAACCCTCGAAGTTTATGATGATAGAACATTTTTGCAGCTATCAATTACCCAACCGATTACTCTCCCGCTGCGATGTTTGGACCAGTTGGCAACTCTACAGTGACTTTACTTTCCTCTTGTTATCTGGACCAGTTGGCAACTCTACAGTGACTTTACTTTCCTCTTGTTATCTGGACCAGTTGGCAACTCTACAGTGACTTCACTTCCCTCATGTTATCTGGACCAGTTGGCAACTCTACAGTGACTTTACTTTCCTCTTGTTATCTGGACCAGTTGGCAACTCTACAGTGACTTTACTTTCCTCTTGTTATCTGGACCAGTTGGCAACTCTACAGTGACTTTACTTTCCTCTTGTTATCTGGACCAGTTGGCAACTCTACAGTGACTTTACTTTCCTCTTGTTATCTGGACCAGTTGGCAACTTACAGTGACTTTACTTTCCTCTTGTTATCTGGACCAGTTGGCAACTCTACAGTGACTTTACTTTCCTCTTGTTATCTGGACCAGTTGGCAACTCTACAGTGACTTCACTTCCCTCTTGTAATCTGGACCAGTTGGCAACTCTACAGTGACTTCACTTCCCTCTTGTTATCTGGACCAGTTGGCAACTCTACAGTGACTTCACTTCCCTCTTGTAATCTGGACCAGTTGGCAACTCTACAGTGACTTCACTTCCCTCTTGTAATCTGGACCAGTTCGCAACTCTACAGTGACTTCACTTCCCTATTGTTATCTGGACCCGTAGGCAATTCTACAGTGACTTTACTTCTCTCTTGTTATCTGGACCAGTTGGCGACTCTACAGCGACTTTATTTCTCTCTTGTTATCTGGACCAGTTGGCAACTCTACAGTGGCTTCACTTCCCTCTTGTTATCTGGACCAGTTGACAACTCTACAGTGACTTCACTTCTCTCTTGTTATCTGGACCAGTTGGCAACTCTACAGTGACTTTACTGCTCTCTTGTTATCTGGACCAGTTGGCAACTCAACAGTGACACTACTTCTCTCTTGTTATCTAGACCAGTTGGCAACTCTACAGTGACTTCACTTCCCTCTTGTTATCTGGACCAGATGGCAACTATACAGTGAATTTACTTCCCTCTTGTTATCTGGACCAGATGGCAACTATACAGTGACTTCACTTCCCTCTCGTTATCTGGACCAGATGGCAACTCTACAGTGCCTTTCTTCCTTCCTGTTATATGGACCAGTTGGCAACCCATGCGATTTCCCTTCCTCTGTGATGCCTAAGTTCACTATTCTCCTAACTACTTTCACCTGCACTCTCACGGTTAGTTTGTAGCTCGACTATTTCCCACATGATTTCTATCCAGCTTCAGAGGACCAATTCCACTTCAGGGTCTGGCGCAATTGCCTCAAATCGAGTTATTCAAACCGACACACACAAATTGGATTGTTCCCTAAGATCGTCCGCTCTGGAATACTCCCCAGTTGCGATTATTGAGAGAATGTATAATACTTGTGCTTCACTTTATTGCGAGCGTCTGAAACGTGAGTTTGAGGCATCTGTGTGGGGTGATAGATGAAATTCCGCTAACATTTTACAACAAATCGTTTAAGTTAAATTCTCACGATTACGTTGATCCTTGAAGGAACACGTTCATGATGAGAATTTGTATTTTGCGGTATTAAATTCAGCTTCTTTTGAATGCTCTCCAGTTCAGACTTTTATTCGTTACTCCAGTGACTCTTGCACTTCAAAACGACTTCATCAAGAGTCCGTGGCTCAGTCCGGAGCTCTGATAGTGATGGACGAGTGAATAAGTTTTAGATCGAGGGGTAAAAGTACGGTAAAAATTCTCTTCTTTAACTAGTTTGACTTTCACAGACTATAGGTTTTGGCCTACAAAAGATTTGAATCACTGTGTTTAATAATGTTTTGAGTTGGTTGAAGGAACTAAAATGTGCAATCTTCTGTAAAAACAGGCAATTTACGAGTGCAAGCTATTCTAATGAAACCGTTAACCCCCTAAAATTACAAGCAATGATAAGACTTTGATAGCAAAATTTGAAGCTAACTATTTCATTCACTGTTCAATTTTATACGCACTGAGTATTTTATTCCCTTGCACATCCTGCACTTTTTCCCTGCACTAGCATGCTCATAGCTTTGCACTGGGAGTTCATATTTCGAGTGTCTGCTCCACTGGAAATAATTTTCAAAAGCCACGTCCGCTGATGCTGCAACTCACCATTCAGGAACAGAACAAATTCTTTTTTAGAAAGACACGAAACTTTCTAGTTTGATGGTCGGCTTAAAAAATTTGCGTCTGTTAGCCTAACAATTGAAGGCTACAATCGTGTTATCACGAAGATCAGATTGAAAAATAATCCAAATAAAATAAAATGTTCATGGTCTTCGAAGTTGAGAGTTAACCTTAAAAACTTGACAAGTTTTGAACAGTAGATGAACATGAGATGGTTTTATTTGATCATTTTTTGCCTTGAACTATAGCTGAGTGCATTGGTGGTTCCCTCCTGCGGTAGAACGACTATCCTTTTTATTCCGCTAGTTATGATTTTCACAATTTTTGCTTTCGCATCGCAAATTCAAGTCAGAGACGAATTACCCGCTTCAAATTATTGACCTATATTTGCGAAGATAATGAAATGCAAATCATAAGCTCGAGCAGTTTTTTATTCAAACTGAGAAGCAAATTCTAAGTCTCTCAATGAGAAACTGTTATTTGAAAACCAAAATTGAGATCCAAAAACACGCGATTGTAAATTTCAATGCTAAAAATGTTCATCGCGTAGCGGACAATTCTTTATTTTTTAGTGGACAGTTTTCCAGAATATGAATCAAGAAGCCCCCAAAGGTTTCCCGAACAGCTTCATTAAAGAGAAATAAGCTACTTCGTCAACTAAACTTAAACAATACATTCAATTTTAGAGGGTCTCCTTGAAACTCATATTGAACAAATCTTTCGAGCGAGGCATCTTGGAAGAACAAATTCACGCACTTTAGAAATCTCGAACGTTCCTTATTTTTCTTCACTCAATCAGGGAAAAAAGGAAAGGCGACGCTCGATATCGGCTGGAACGGCAGGTAAATTGGCTGAACGCAAGCTCGCTGGCAGCGTTCATACATGTTTGTGTCGGTGCTGCGTTATTGGTCAGTCTCTCATACTTGTACGAGTGACGAGTAGAAAAGTAGTATCTTATTCGCTCTTTAAGAAGCGTGTAATAATTTTTTCTTTTTCTCAGTTTTCTTTTGATTCCAAACGTTCCTTACCTTCTGAATTGCATTCGTATTTTCTACCCCACGGATTGTTATGAACATGGATGGGGCTACCTTCATGCTTCATTGCATCATCCCTGACGTTAGGAATTGCGTACAAGTCTAGAACTTGCAGGTTAACGCATACTTTTATTTTTAAATGCTAACGTTATAATTTTTGCGGCGTTATACCCAGTGTTCGTACGTTTATAAAATCTGCTTCGGTTTGACGTTACCACCTCGCCTTTTGGTGCACCAAAAGAAAGTTCACCTTCACTATTTATTAAAATTTGTGCACATCTTATACGCTAGCAGGGAGAAGAATGGTTGAGACTAATAAATAGTCATTGCAATTTACTACAGTTGAACAGGCGATGCTTTAAATGCAGAAAACTTTAATTGTATTCATGTATTCATTTAACTATAGACTATGTACTATGTATGTAAATATATGAGGAGAAACCACGAGGCGTTAAACAAGAATCGATTTGAAAATGCATACGATTATGGTCTGCGTGACTCACCAATGTAAGAAATTGTAGAAGTATTTTGAATTATTAATTTTCAAGCTGAGTTTACTTTATTCGAAAATGAACAGGTGTTCACTAGGCAGTGCTTCATTTTTTTTTGTATATCGGAGTGGAACATTTAAAAACACAAGAAACGATGAAAAGCACGTTGTTTCGACTAGGCCATTCTATGTTGTCAGAGCTCAGCATTAATTTGCAATAGATCTTTCCTTGACGAAGCTCCACTGATGCTGTGTTTGACAGTTGCGAATAAAAGTGAAATGCGTACAAAAAAGTCCAAGCAATACTCAGGAAACGTCCTTCAATCACCAATAAAAATAACAAGATCAGGAAAGCGATGCATCCTTCGGGCTCTCGCTTCTCCAGCACCCTGCTTAGTTATATATACATGTATTTATGTTCTAGACTAGATTGCTCTTGTTCTAAAGTCCTCTGGAGTGCTAGTTTAGGCGTGACTTCCTTTGTCGAGATAAACTGCGCTTCTGAATTTATTAGGCCTCTGCTGCAATAGGCTCGGAGCTCAGAGCGAATCTCTGGACCAGGATTTATATACACGGCATTCTGCTCAAGTCCCCGACATATATAGCGGCAGTCTTGATCAAGGCCTAAATATATATGGGCAGCCTTGCTCAAGTCCAAGGCACACAAAAGCTGCTCAGCTCGAGCTGAGGCTGGTGGATGACCAGTGATTGCAGTGAGGCTGTCAGTCGCAATCGCGTCTGCAATCAACTAAGGTCAACTGAGTCAATTGCCACGGCCGCTGAACTCGCGGTTGTTGCTCCAAACTCGAAAACCAGTGATGTACATTGTTGCTTCGCGTGTGTGTTCTTCTGCGTGAGTAGCGGTCTCGTGTGTTGCGTGAATGGCGTTAGAACGTTCTCGTGTGTTGCGTAAATGGCGTTATAGCGTTGTTGCGTAAATGGGGTTATAGCGTTCTCGTGTGTTGCGTGAATGGCGTTATAGCGTTGTTGCGTAAATGGCGTTATAGCGTTCTCTTGTGTTGCGTGAATGGCGTTATGGCGTTGTAGCGTAAATGGCGTTATAGCGTTCTCGTATGTTGCGTGAATGGCGTTATAGCGTTCTCGTGTGTTGCGTAAATGGCGTTATAACGTTCTCATATGTTATAGTTTTATCACTTGTTGCACAGTGTTATCATATGTTGCGTTTGTATCGTAGCGTTTTTATGTTGCGTTTTTGGCACAACGTTTTCATCTGCTGCATTTTTTGCATAGAATACTTTGTACTATCATCTTGCCTTTTGAATGGTGTTAAACTAAAACACTTTTTTGGTTATTTCTTTTAACTGCTCAGGATTTCGGAATTTTAATTAATTTACGTTTGACGTTTTTGCGAAAGAAAAAAAGTGAGCAATGATTAACATTGATCTACATTATTTCAGAAAGCATCGGCGTTAGCAATTTTTTTCGGCGAAAAACGATTACTTCGAAGAAAAGAACTTCGCTGGCATCATCTCTACTGAAATATTACGAGCGCCATTGATAAAAAAAAATGAGCGTGAGGAAGTATAATTCATTCCTTACCAAACGTGTATTGATTAGATTTTAGGATTTGTCTCACACTACTTTTCACGCAAGGGAAAGTTTTTGTAATTTTAATCGTAAAGAACGAGCTTTTATGTTTGTATTAAAAATTTTTCGCCAGTTATTTTATGGCGTTCACGAATCCTAACTTCAACGCGATACGCATCTCAATTACGCATCCAGAAGACGCATTTAGAGTACGCATCCAGAGTACGCATTCCGTGTACGCATCCAGGTTACGCATTAGAGTACGCATTCAGTGTATGCATTCATGGCATGTATGTGTAGCTGTTTGATTGATCGCAAGGTTCCCAAATTCACGTACTTTCATCAGGATCACATTCTTACCCACCGCATATTTCATACAATGCTGCATGAAATTTATGAAATTCATGATACACTGCTGAAGTATTAATCCAAAGCAACATTCCTGCGTCCCGCAGACGATGACCTGCAAGAAGGCGGGCTTCATGTGGCGGTGGTGGCGGGTGGCGGTGGCGGTGGCGGCGGCGGGGGGCGCAACACCAGCCGGCGGGGCGTGCACCATGTCGCAGTTCCCGTGCCGCAGTCAGCAGTGCATCAGACTCGACCAGTACTGCGACGGCACCAAGGACTGCGCCGACGGCAGTGATGAGCCAACCGGCTGCTCGCGTGAGTCCTGGTTGTAGGACTGAGCCGACTGAGGTTGTAGAATTGTTTTCGGTTGTTTTAAGTTGTTTTCGGTTGTTTTCTGTTTTTTACGTTGTTTTATGTTGTCTTCATCGTGAGTCGTTGTTGGACTTCGCCGTCTGTTGTTTCCAGTTGTCTTCTGTTGTTTCCAGTAGTCTTCTGTTGTTTTCGGCTTTTGCAGTTATTTTCCCTTGTTTTCGGTTGTTTTCTGTTGTTTTGTGTTATTCTCTGCTGACTTCTCTTGTTTTCAGTTATTTTCTGTTGTTTTCAGTTATTTTCTGTTGTTTTCTGTTATTCTCTGATGTCTTCTGATGTTTTCAGTGGTTTCTATTTTTTTTTTAGCATTTTCTGTTGTTTTTGGTTGTTTTTTGTGGTTTTCTGTTGAATTTTTTCGTTATCTTCAGTTGAATTCATTTCAGTTCCGTTGAATTTGCATTCAGTTGTTTCCAGTGGTTTTCAGTTGTCTTCGCCTTCAGTTACCTTCAGTTGTTTTCAGTTGTCTTCAGTCGTGTTATGTTATTTTCAGCTGTCTTCAGTTGTCTTCAGTTGTTTTCAGTTGTTTTCAGCTGTCTTCGGTTGTCTTCAGTTGTCTTCAGTTGTTATCGGTTTTAGTCTTTTTCAGTTGTCTTGGCCTCAATTTTAGGTTCACGCAGTATTAAAGGGAAATTTTTCCTTAGGTTTTCTTTATTTCACTCCAATAAGCGAATTCCGTCGGGAATTCCTGTTTTTTATAATAATGTTTGCTGGTGGTTTGACTTGTGATGGGATAGGCTTATCACGGAGATTGTATGGTGTAAGGGCCTGCACGTACGTGGTTGCTGTGGGCTCTACATATAAAGCACATGTGGCACTCCTTATGTACAGGCACTCCAGCAAGTTTCAGTTGGGTGCTGGCTTATAAATTTGGGCTTTCGGTCAATTAATTTTTATTTTCGCTCATACCAAGTCTAACTTTTCGCCGCCTGCATGCATGTTTTCCGCCGCCCAAGTAAGTAAATAGCTTAGTCGGCGAAAAACATGGACACTCCGGCGAAAAAGTTTGACCGGGTAACTGATAGCGGGAACAAAAAATTAAATAAAAACTTTTTGGATCACCTGCTTTTAAAATGTGTAAAATGTTTATAAGAATGAAAAACTTTTCGAGAAATTTTATTGAAAAATATCTGTTTGCTTTCTCGTGCTTGCTTCTTACAAGGTAAAAGATAGAGTACTTAAAAAATTAATTTTCTTCATGTGCTTTCATAACAATATTATGAAACGCAGAATAAATTAATTCTGATTTTCTGCTTATTTTACTAAAGTCATTTCAATGCAAATAAAGTTAGAATGAACACCAAAAAATGGATAAATTTAAAGAAGTTCTCATAAACAACCGTTACCAAATATGGCCGCGAGCATTACTGAAATCCAATCCAACCTTCACGAATGCGTGTGTGTGTGGTGTAATGAAATCATAATTAACACCCTCTCTAAAAATGGTCGTATTCACAACGATACGTAGATTCTTTTAAAATAGATCATCACTGAACTCTAATCATATACTCACCTGTGTGTGAAATAAAGCATCAATGCGTATTTTGAAAAAAGAGCATCACTGAACTCGAATCATATACTCACCTGTGTGTGAAATAAAGCATTAATACGTATTTTAAAAAAAGAGCATCACTGAACTCTAATCATACATTCACGCGTATGTGTGGGGGGACAGCGTGCAACCGCACCTACTACGGAGTGGTATAATCAAATCATAATTAGCAACCACTCTAAAAATAGCCGTATCCACAACGATACGTAAATTCTTCTAAATTCCATAATGATAAGTTGATTCTTTTAAAATAAAGCATCACTGAACTTAACTCATACATTCACGTGAGTGTGAAACAAAGCATTCCTACGTATTTAAAAAAAAGCATCACTGAACTTTATTCATACATCCACGAATGTATGTGGCCAGCGTGCAACCGGACCTACTACGGAGTGGTGGGAGCGACGTACACGCTGCAGGTGGCGAGGCCGAGCCGCGGTTCCCTGCCATTTTTTTGCCAGCTGACCTTCATCGCCTCGGGGGACGTGTACGGCGACCTCGTCCAGCTCAGCTTCGAGGAGTTCAACCTGGGCAGGTGGGTGCGCTGGAGTTGTGTTCAGCGACCACCTAGAATAAAATTCAGCGTAGGCTTAAAATGAAATTCGGGTCGTTTGAAATGAAATTCCGCGCTGATTTAAAATGAAATTCAGCGCAGTCGTAAAATGATATTCAGCGCAGGCTTGAAATAAAATTCAGCGCAGGGTTATAATAAAATTCAGCGCAGGCTTAAAATAAAATTCAGTGCAGGGTTATAATGAAATTCAGCGCAGGCTTAAAGTAAACTTCAGCGCAGGCTTACTTTTTTTGCCTGAACGTCTATGACTAAAGCCACTCAAGCATAGTCTCCTGCACTGGGCGGTTAAAATCATAGATGCCCCGGTGATAAAATTAGGGGTAAGAATAAAGTGTATTGCAGGGGTAAGTATACTGATCTCAGCATCCAGTTTAGATTCAGAGTGAAATATTAGAGCCTAGTGCGGTACATGGGTAAGCCAACTGAACCTAGAGTGGTGCAGAGTATGCCATCTGATTCCATTACGGTACAGGGGTTAGCCAGTTTTACCTAGTCCGTACAGGGGTAAACCAAATGGACCCAGTGTGGGGCAAAGGTAAGCCCATAGAAACTTTTAGAATACAGGGGTGAGCCTATAGAACCCAGTGCATGAAGCTGGAAGTCGGGGAAAGTCGACCCAACTCTGATCTCTCTGAGTAACCAGAAACATTAAAATAATTTAATTGTTAAAATATGGGCTAGTGAGCAGAATTTGAGAGAAATTATAACTATATGCGTAAGAAAAAAATTCACGAAGAAAACACCTTACGGAATTACATGCGCTATTCCCATCATTCTACGTCAAAATTTGTTGTGATTATATTCGACAGATAAAATAAGTGCCAATGTCTGAATTTTTAGGCGAGGTACAAATGTTGAAAGCGCTCTCCAGTGATCCCATCGCTAGCAGGTCTGATTGCAGGCAACACAAGCTGCTGCGACAATCCTTGCGTATTTCATCTGGGGAACTTACTAAAAATGAAAAATTTGTCTCTGATGTAAATAAAATATTCTGCTTTAAAATTAAAAATTGAAATGCTTTACTGACCTACATATATTTTCAAAAGCAATTTACCAGAAGAATCGCGACACTGAACTAAATTACACGTTTTTAACTTTGAATTTCAAGGGAAAACTCAGGAAAATTTTGCTCTGTTGGGCCAAAAATGAAAAATTAATTTGGTTTGCGATTAGCAAGTGAGGGGTTGGAGATTTGAGTTTTACATAAATAATTCCGTCATTTTCTTGATTTACGATCGCCTGAAAAACACGTGTGATGTAAACTGTTTGATGTGTGAAATTCAACTCGAGAAAATTACCAGAATTTTGTATTTTATCGGACATACAATTAAAACTCAAAAAATATGTATTTTCAGAAATATTTTTAAATTTTAAATACCCAAACGGACGAAGACAGCTGCTCTCTTGAACATCAATGAGAAGTTAAACCTGCTTACTAAGCAAAACCTACCTTCTCTCCTCAACTTTTTTCAGACTGATGTTAACGTAGGCTCTCATGAATTCGAATGCGAAGTTAAAGTTGCTTTCAATGCACAATTTACCTTCTCGTACACAATTTACCTACCTTCTCTCGTCAATGAAGCATTAAAGTTGCTTAGGTCTTTCTTGAACTTGAATGAGAAGTCAAGGTTACTTACTACGCGAAATATACCTTCTCCCTTGAACTTGTTTCAGACTGATGCTGACCTACACTCTCACGAACTTGTTCCAGGTTCATGAACCACATCTCGAGTGGCTGCCCGGACGGGTACATGCAGCTGGAGGAGCTGAGCAGGCCCCTGAACGCCGGGTACTGGTGTGGGGCAGCGTGGGGCAGGAACGTGTACTACTCAGAGACCTCGGCCATCACCCTCATGCTCCGGGTGTTCAATCTGAGCAGGGCGAGCGAAATCAACCCGGCGGTGGCGCAGCAAAAAGAACCTCCGCTTCTCAGAGTCTCCTACAGGTTCTTGGTGAAAGAAAGAGCCGTGTTGCGGTACGGGGTGCCTTACAACCCCATATACAGAGGTCAGGATGTGCCAGGGACGTTTTGTGATAAGTATTATGAGGATTGTGACACTCATAACTGTAAAGTACAGTCTCCTAACTATCCGGGGCTGTACCCGCGAAACTTGACGTGTTACTATCACGTGCGCCAAAATCACATCCCTGACGGAAAGGTTGCGCTCATACAGATACGCCAAAGAAACCCGCACTTAATCTACATAAAAGATCGCAACGCGCCTCACGTGAAACGAGATAAGAAGCTGCTGCTGGGAGATTCGTGCCACATACTGCATGACTACATCATGGTGTTTGACGGGAACAGCACTAACGCGCCTGTCTTACTGAAGGCATGTAAAGGCGGTCCACTCTCTCCAGTTACGGCGAGCGGGCCAAATCTCTTACTTTTGTTCCACGCCTCGCCATTCGACTTCCCATTTCAAGATTCCCCTAGAAGAAGAGTCTTTGGATTCCAGCTGGATGTTAAGATTAAGTTGGTTGACAGGGATTCAACAGCGTATGTGCGTAGGGTAGATTCGCCTGAGTCAGCAATGTTCCCTTCAACAAACGCGTGCCAGTGGCACATCAGCAGCAGGGGTCAGAGAAGCGGGTACGTCCAAGCGCCCGTGCATTCCCTGCTCGCTAACACGACTTGCTTCTGGAAGATGTCCGCTGAAAGTTCAGAAGTTGTTTGGCTGTACTTCCTTCATTACCGTCACATTCAACACACAGAAATTCCGGCTCCAAGTCAGTGTCCCAACACCCTCGCAATATACGACGGCGGCAGCGTTTTGGACGAGTCTACCCTGATGGGGAAGTTCTGCAAAGCTGACACATTCCCCAGAGTGTGCAGCGGGGTTCATGCCCCGGGGGGAGCAGGGGGCACCGCCCCTTGTCCCCCTGAGGAGAGCTACGTGTCCCAAAGTCCTGCGCTGACTCTCACACTCAACTATGCGGCCGGCACCACCCCGGCCCACGTCGAATTCCTGGCCCGTTATGAGTTCGTTGATAAGAAGCAGTGGGGCGTTCCAGCGACCGTCGGAAGCCCGTGCGACAGGATATTTAGTGACGGGGTTGATAAAATGTTCTCGTCTCCCAAAAACGTGTTTCTGTACGGCAGAGGAGGTAGTAAAAGTCTCAGGTGTGTTTATAATTTTAGGGCTGCGTCTCATCAAAAAATTCAGATCACGATCAATAGATCGAGGATGGGCAGTGACTGTCTGACGATTTACCAGTCGTCTTCCATGCGGTATGAATGTTTTCACCTACAGTCGAAAGCTGGAGCTGTGCTCACGATAGACGAGGAGCTTTGGTCGGGAGTTAGATTGCCGAGAGGATGCATTTGCAACTCGACTCAATCGTACCCGTTGATTTTCCGTTCGTTTACAAATGAAATTAGACTAGTATTTTCTATCCCTTACATGACATCATCTCAAGATTACAACGATTTTTACTTCGAGGGCGAGTACGAAATATTTGAATCAAAAGAAGCCTGCAACGTGCGTCGCTCGACTGGTCCTTATGGAAATTTTACGGTTGGCTGGAAGGGATATCCCTCATGTCTCTCACATCCGAGAATTGTCGCAGCTCCGGACGAAGCATTCTTGTTCCTATCCATTCCTGGATGGGATGCCAGGAATGGACACTGCAAGTCAGGCAGCAGAATAAACATATTTGCTGTGGGAGGCACGGTGCCATTAGCGTCAGTATGCCCCGGGTCGGGGGAGGCCAAAATGGAAGTTTTCAGCAGCGGCTGGAAGGATAAACCCAAGCACGAAATTAACCCCGGCCACAGCCTCCTCTTGTCGCTGCACACGCCAATTCCGTACGAGTGGAGCAACGATACAATTTTCCAGTACAAAGGAAAGCAGAGGCTAAAAATGAACAGAGATCTTATAGTGCATTATACCGGGAATGAGACGGCAGAAATTTTCGTGCAGTGGATTGGCGTATGGAAGCCCATTCACACAGCCCCGATTTCTTCAGTAGGAGTGGATCCATGTCCTCACCGCTGCCCTGAGATCGAAGCCTGTATACCGCAAGATCTTTGGTGCGATAGAATACCTCATTGTCCTTCTTATACAGATGAGAGTGCCGGTGCTTGCGGTATTCTAGCAGCATTGCCTTGGGTGACGCTTGCTGTGGCCATTGCTTTGTTCCTCACGCTCCTATTGCTTCTGGCGGCTGTCATGAGACACAGAAAATTACTACTTGCCAAGAGAGAAGAAGAAGAGGACGAAGAAGAGGAAGAAGACGAGGCTGTGACGGAACCTCCGACGTTACAGAACAACGGAATCAAAAGCGCCACTCAAGACCTTCTGTTACCACCTGACAAAGATGGAACTTGGTGACAGAGAGCCTACTCCGGAGATTATTTTTGTGTGGACTATGAGACTACAGTATAGTGATGGCTCGCTCGTAACGCTGTATCGAGGAATATTTTTTACCGTTGATATCAAACTGTTCCTGTGTTGGTTAATCGTTCACATGAGTGTATTTGGTGTACTTCCACATTCCTATCGTACGTACTGTACTTGATGAACTGGAGAACAGGGTAAGGGTGTGTGACTTGCATAAGTTATAACTCGCTCGAATTTTGTAGCATGTCGCATACCTCGTTCTTTTTTTGAAAAGAAATGCTTCCAGATGAGATACCGTAATGAAAGAATACATGACCGAACATATGATACTTCAATGTCCTCCCTGATTCAGTCCGAAATTAATTAGAAGCGTTACTGGGGTTAATAAAACCTCGATTTTCTCGGAAGAAAAATCGAAACCAGTCGGATAAGTTGAAGTGAAAAATTTGTATTTATTTTCGCTGGCACTGTCTGTTTTGATGCACAAGGCCAACATTGATAAATGGTTTATTTAAACATAAATTAGTTTAGCTTTAATAGTATTGCAAATTAAGTAATAAGGAGACATAAGTCAACTTTGAAGTCACTTTCACATGGCAAAATATGTTTAAAAATCTTTACATTTCAAGAGACTTTCATCATTTCTGAACTTTAATGTGTTGAAATTACTTCCGGTACTACATTGTCTCTGTGGCCATGTGTGGAAACTTATGTGCTCTCAGTAGTGTTATTTAGAGTTCTATTAACACCAGTAGGCCTACAAAAGATGCTTTCAAGTAGGCCTACACAAGATGCTCTCAACACCATAGGTCTACATAAAATATCCTCTGAGCTGCCGTCTGTAGAGAGGAATTTTCAGGCACTAGCGTCCGTTATGTTCGGACAGAAAGTACTGGCGCCCGCATAGTTGTTATCCGTTCTTGGTTTAATTAAAAAAAATAACAGTGAAATGAGTGCTAAGATCATTTCTTTTTGATCAATTTAATATTGTTGGGTGTCACCTTGCAACATTAACACTAGTGTAACGTTTTAATGGAGGCAAAATTCGAAGCAATAAACGTAATTTTTAGTGGCTCGTCCGTCAAAAGTTTCGAGTTGAATGTTATTTTTTGTTGCGTGGAGTATGTACTTCTAAACGTTACCTACCTTTGACACCGTGTCCTACAGCTGTTGTGTGTGTTGGTGTACCTTAGATCTGCCGATATCATTTTCGTCTTGAAGCCCTCAGTCTTCCATTAAAAGAGACACGTGCGTCTCTTTACATTAAGTGCACCTTACTCACCGGAGTCATACAGGTACATTATTTGTCATGTAAACATGCTTTAGTCGCGCTTGTGTTCAACGGAAACTGGCGACATTTTAATGTTTCTCATGAATTGGACTGTTCTGGAATAGATGCGCATTGAGGAGTTCAATTTTGAAATTTCGAACATTCTTCTCAGAATTATTAAAAGGATTACAGTGTTCCAGCGCCTAAAAAATATCATTGTTGTGTTCGTGAACTAGTAGTACACGACATTCAAAGCAATAGTGGCAACGTACTTTGAATTTCAGTCTTTTGTCGTCTATGTATTTCACTCAATACGCGTTCTTCGCATCTGTTAACAAAACATGGACATGAAATCTATAAGTTCAACATGGTTGATGGAGTATGGAGTACTTGTTCCAACGGGAATTTCCTCTGAGAAGTCAAATAAAAAAGGTCCTTCAATTAACCTGACATAAATCTCCCTCGTGCAAACGTCACGCCGAGACATTTGTGTAGAGTTGTCACCCGTACCACAGTCGCTCCCTATCTCAACATGAGGAGAAATAACTTTGATGCCATTATTCAGAAAGAAGTTGTAATTTAAAAAACATGAGAGTGAAATTCTAGAGAAATTACGATATCCCCTCTTTGAAGAAATCGGATATTTTTGTTGGTTGTTTTTAAAACTTACAACAAATGGCGGTTGAGATTTAGGTTAAATGAATCTCCTGTACAACTTACGAAGTTACAAATGATACAGAAGTAGTTCAGAAACTCGTGTTCAAAGGTGTTAGGCATCAGATATTATCTCCTAAATGCTACCCAAAAAAGACAAAGATCAACGCACTTAAAGTTGAAGACCTTAGCTCTAAATATTTACTGGCATTGTTATACTTTTAACACCATTAAATATTGTTTTAATTTTTAACTCATAGATTTTTTATGGTTGCAGCTCAATCTCAAGAACGGGTATGCATAAAATTGTTTGTGAATGTTGTTAAGGAAGTGACTGGAGAGAGTGTTTTGTTTATATGTATATAGGGTTGCTCTGTAAATATTTAATGTAGCTGTTGATTGTAGCAAACCTTTTTATTCAGAACATGAAATGAGTAGATGTCGGACCTACAATGTTTGAAAGGCATGAAGGTTAGATTGTGGTTAAATTAAATGTTTAACCATGAAGGTTAGATGTTGGTAAACTACATGTTTAACCATGGAGCATAGATGTTGGTTAAAATACATGTTTAATCATGAAGGTTAGATGTTGGTTGAACTATATGTTTAACCATGATGGTTAGATGTTGGTTAAAATATGTGATTAACCCTGAAGTTGAAACGTTGGACATACTACATTCATTATGTATCTGTCAAACATCCGATCGTGATGAGAAGCGCTATAGGAAGGTTGCATTCCTGATGCTAATTTTCACTTCATCCTAAGTTTGAAGATATAAATATAAATTAAGATCTCTGTATGTATGATTTTGCAGGTGACCGCATCAGATGTATTAGTGAAGCAGAACTAATGCGGGTTCGATCATCTGGAAGTTTTTCGAAAGATTCTATTTTGAAAAATCTGGCCCTTTCTTTTTATTTTTTAACTCAGTCCTATGCGTAATTTATGTTTACTGAAATTACTGATAGAATTTTTAGGCGAGAGACGTTGTTGAAGGAAATATCCGTAAATAAATAACTCGAATAGACGAGCAATATTTATACAATAGAGTGTCTACGTTGATCTCATTTGTTAGAAACTTGTTTAGGACAAATTTTGGAGGAGCAAAGTACTTAAATGCTAATTTTAAGAAGAGTTTAACTAAATGAATATAACATTTACGTGCTTAATCTTTAAAAATGGTTTCCTAATTTCCCTGTAGAAAACAACCGGTAGAAAAGTTCCGATGCAAGTAGTGGTGCAGAACTTCCTAGTCCAACTTTTTCGCAGGAGCATGCATGTTTTTCGCATCCTGAGCAATTTAATTACTTGGGCGGCGAAAAACATGCATGCCCGCGGCTAAAAAGTTAGACTGGGGTGAGACATTCCTTACCTTTTCTAACTTTTCAACTTTACGCAGTCGTTCCAGTTCATCACGTGTTAAAGTAGAAAGAAATCCACTCGACATGTTATCACTGATACACTGTCAATTCCTTAAAAAAACTGTTTCTTTACATGTTTTTATTCTATTTTTATTCCTTATCTGGATTATTTTATTTTTAAATTTTTATCCGTTTTATGGAATTTTTTTCATGCCATATTTAATTTTTTATTTTTACCCGTTGTGTTGATTTTTAGCTTCATTGTTTCTCCTGCAATCCTAAACGCCAGATCACGGGACTCCTCTTCCACTCCATCTCTATATTTGATAATAAAATCTGACGCATTTTGCTGTTTTACGTTTTCCTTTTCACCAACTTTTGCGAGTTGTCGGCGAGGCTGAAAAGTTGACTACAGTTACGCGATACAAATTTACAAGAATTCTCATATTTTTTGAAACATTTCGTTCAATTTCCTTCAGAAAAAGCAGCAGTTTAAAAGTTAACAGTTAAAATATAACGGTTGAAAAGGTAACATTTGAAAATGAAACAGTTGAAAACGTAGCAGTTTAAAAGGTAGCAGTTGAAAAGGTAAAAGTTGAAAATGTATCGGTTGAAAATGCAACAGCTGAAAAGGTAACAGTTGAAAATGTAAAAATTGAAAATGCAACAGCTGAAAATGCAACAGCTGATAAGATAACAGTTGAAAAGGTAAAAATTGAAAATGCAACAGCTGAAAATGCAACAACTGAAAAGGTAACAGTTGAAAATGTAAAAATTGAAAATGCAACAGCTGAAAATGCAACAGCTGAAAATGCAACAGCCGAAAAGGTAACAGTTGAAAATGTAAAAATTGAAAATGCAACAGCTGAAAATGCAACAGCTTATAAGATAACAGTTGAAAAGGTAAAAATTGAAAATGCAACAGCTGAAAAGGTAACATTTGAAATGGTAAAAATTGAAAATGCAACAGCTGAAAAGGTAACATTTGAAAATGTAAAAATTGAAAATGCAACAGCTGAAAATGCAACAGCTGATAAGATAACAGTTGAAATGGTAAAAATTGAAAATGCAACAGCTGAAAAGGTAACATTTGAAAAGGTAAAAATTGAAAATGCAACAGCTGAAAATGCAACAGCTGAAAAGGTATCAGTTGAAAATGTTACAGGCATGTAACGAACACATGATGAGGCTTCTCAATTCTCACATTCCTCTGGTACTGTTACCTACATGAAGCAGGACCAGATCGTACTCGCCCTGCCGCCTAAATCTGTTTGCGAGACCCCGCATTAAATACGGGATCGAACGCTAATAAAATTCGCTTCTCATTCGCTTCAGCTAATACAGTATCAGAAACTGTAATTGACAACGTTCAAATATGCGTTCGTTGTAAAAATAATTAGCTGATTGGTAATTCGGAAAATGAAGGCTTGCTACGCAGAGTTTCCGATGCAGTGTCGTAAGAAAGGTTTTTCGTGGTAAACATATTTCCTATGGAGTGATTCATCGAGAATCTTTTTATAGAATAAAAAAAAGAAGACCCAGAATAAAAACGAACATTACATTTATTGCAAACGTTTCAGAATTAAAATTCCATTATCAGTGCTGAAACAGGAGAATATTTTAGTCTGTTTTAAAAAAGAAAAACAATGAAATTTATATGCGTATTTCACAAAATTCTCTGAATGTCTAAAAAGCCAAATTTGAATGTCTAAAAAGCCAAAAATACACTAACAATAGCATACTTCTAATTTACATTTTTCTCTCGCAAAAATTTGTGAACTATCATAAACTGATGTCAACTGAAGGATCATTGCGCTATGTAGTGAAATAGAAATCATCTGAATTTGAAAAAATGGTGCTTTTTGTTGGATCACGGCAATGTTGAACAGTTTTCTTCATTGAGAAAGAAAACATGTTCTTCCAGTCAAATTAGAACGTGGCAGTACATTCGCTGTCAGAGTTATTTTTTGCAACAAATTCACAGTTAAAGCTTTATAATGTTGTATTAAATCACGTCTTTTCAATAAACACTGATAAAACTTTGTTATCCCAAGTAACTTTTTGCGATGAATTCACAGAAAAATTCTACAATATTGTTTAGAATAACGTGCCTTCAGTAAGCCCACATAAAACATTGTGATCCCATATGCAGGAGTAAATGTATGCATTTACCAGATTCTGACGTGCAAATCTCACCTCGTCTTCGCTTTTCGAAATCCTTTTCGATTGCTGTTCAGAGATCCTCTTTTCAAGACTTTCCTCATCGGTTGTATATTTTTGTTATAAGTTGTTCACCTTTTAGACGAGCCTTTTTGGGCAATTTTGATGTCTTTTTTACGGTGTTGGCGCCTTTGTACGCCGGAGTTTTATTGCGCGTGCTCACCAGAGAAGCTGGCTGCTGCGTGCGGTATACAAAATTCATTTTTATAGCCCATTTCTTCGAGGTTTTCGCTGAATTAAATTTAACGACATTTAATTCTCTTCAGCTGCAATCTCAACATTAACGAACATTATGTTCTGAGCCGTTTGTTTTGGTAAATATTGTTTCTTGAGAGAGGGAGAGAGAGAAACGACATTGTCGTTATTAATTTTCGAAGTATTCATTCGTAACGTTTTAAGTTCTAAAACACAAAAGGGTGTCCTTCGTAAAACTTTATTTTTACGACCGTTCTTTTTTACGTTCCTGTATTCAACAAAAATTTGGCTAATGAAAGGTTTTTATGTTTTTCCAAAAAGGGCAGTCGTATTTCATAATCTATAAGCTTACCTTTTGCAAGCACATAGGAGAAGATTTATCGTAAAAATCTGTGAACACTTTTCATACGGAATGACTATAACGAGGATATTTAAACTAGACTCTTGGAAAGCTAAACACTAAGCATTATTTAAACCTGAATGCCCATAAGCAGTATTTCAAATAAATTATTTGTGTTCGAGATTTGTTTGATATGACAGGCATTAAAGAAAACTAAATTTTGGATACGATGATAAAATAAATTTTCAGTTTTAGGGATTTGTTTAATATGACGTGCGTTAAAAAAATTAAATTCTGGATACGATGAGGAGCACAAGTGAAGAAAATGCGTAGCAGAATGTTCTTTTCGTATCTCAGATATTTTATGGAAATGACACAGCATATTCGCTTGGCACGGGATGCAGGCTTTTTAGCTCTAAGATATGATCGATAGTGAAATAACTTCTTTGAAAAAATGTTATCTGCGTTCTTCCGTCACTGAATTTCTGGAAGAAAGTGAAGAAATAACTTCTAATGGATGCAAATTATCAAAAAGACGAACAACTGTCCTCCACAATACACACAACACTTCTACAGTGATCAACAACAACAACAACAACATAAAATGACACGCTTTATGTTATTTTTAACATAGAAGAGTGCTGGTGAAAGCCATGCATTGAGTTCCCATGCAAACTATACATAAATCGGAATTATTATTCCAGGCCATGAAACTTGGGGCGTGGATTTCACTGTGAGATAAAATAGTGGCATGGATATTATAGTGAGCTAAAATAGTATCAGGGATATTATAGTGAGCTAAAATAGTATCAGAGATATTATAGTGAGCTAAAATAGTATCAGGGATATTATAGTGAGCTAAAATAGTATCAGGGATATTATAGTGAGCTAAAATAGTATCAGGGATATTATAGTGAGCTAAAATAGTATCAGGGATATTATAGTGAGCTAAAATAGTATCAGGGATATTATAGTGAGCTAAAATAGTATCAGGGATATTATAGTGAGCTAAAATAGTATCAGAGATATTATAGTAAGCTAAAATAGTATCAGGGATATTATAGTGAGCTAAAATAGTATCAGGGATATTATAGTGAGCTAAAATAGTATCAGGGATATTATAGTGAGCTAAAATAGTATCAGGGATATTATAGTGAGCTAAAATAGTATCAGGGATATTATAGTGAGCTAAAATAGTATCAGGGATATTATAGTGAGCTAAAATAGTATCAGAGATATTATAGTAAGCTAAAATAGTATCAGGGATATTATAGTGAGCTAAAATAGTATCAGATATATTATAGTAAGCTAAAATAGTATCAGGGATATTATAGTGAGCTAAAATAGTATCAGAGATATTATAGTGAGCTAAAATAGTATCAGGGATATTATAGTGAGCTAAAATAGTATCAGGGATATTATAGTGAGCTAAAATAGTATCAGAGATATTATAGTAAGCTAAAATAGTATCAGGGATATTATAGTGAGCTAAAATAGTATCAGAGATATTATAGTAAGCTAAAATAGTATCAGGGATATTATAGTGAGCTAAAATAGTATCAGAGATATTAGAGTGAGCTAAAATAGTATCAGAGATATTATAGTGAGCTAAAATAGTATCAGAGATTTTATAGTGAGCTAAAATAGTATCAGGGATATTATAGTGGGCTAAAATAGTATCAGAGATATTATAGTAAGCTAAAATAGTATCAGGGATATTATAGTGAGCTAAAATAGTATCAGAGATATTAGAGTGAGCTAAAATAGTATCAGAGATATTATAGTGAGCTAAAATAGTATCAGAGATATTATAGTGAGCTAAAATAGTATCAGGGATATTATAGTGAGCTAAAATAGTATCAGGGATATTATAGTGAGCTAAAATAGTATCAGAGATATTATAGCGAGCTAAAATAGTATCAGAGATATTATAGCGAGCTAAAATAGTATCAGAGATATTATAGTAAGCTGAAATAGTATCAGAGATATTATAGCGAGCTGAAATAGTATCAGAGATATTATAGAGAGCTAAAATAGTATCAGGGATATTATAGTGAGCTAAAATAGTATCAGAGATATTATAGAGAGCTAAAATAGTATCAGGGATATTATAGTGAGCTAAAATAGTATCAGAGATATTATAGTGAGCTAAAATAGTATCAGAGACATTATAGAGAGCTAAAATAGTATCAGGGATATTATAGTGAGCTAAAATAGTATCAGAGATATTATAGTGAGCTAAAATAGTATCAGAGAAATTATAGTAAGCTAAAATAGTATCAGGGGTATTATAGTGAGCTAAAATAGTATCAGAGATCTTATAGTGAGCTAAAATAGTATCAGAGATATTATAGCGAGCCAAAATAGTATCAGAGATATTATAGTAAGCTAAAATAGTATCAGGGATATTATAGTGAGCTAAAATAGTATCAGAGATATTAGAGTGAGCTAAAATAGTATCAGAGATATTATAGTGAGCTAAAATAGTATCAGAGATATTATAGTGAGCTAAAATAGTATCAGGGATATTATAGTGAGCTAAAATAGTATCAGGGATATTATAGTGAGCTAAAATAGTATCAGAGATATTATAGCGAGCTAAAATAGTATCAGAGATATTATAGCGAGCTAAAATAGTATCAGAGATATTATAGTAAGCTGAAATAGTATCAGAGATATTATAGCGAGCTGAAATAGTATCAGAGATATTATAGAGAGCTAAAATAGTATCAGGGATATTATAGTGAGCTAAAATAGTATCAGAGATATTATAGAGAGCTAAAATAGTATCAGGGATATTATAGTGAGCTAAAATAGTATCAGAGATATTATAGTGAGCTAAAATAGTATCAGAGACATTATAGAGAGCTAAAATAGTATCAGGGATATTATAGTGAGCTAAAATAGTATCAGAGATATTATAGTGAGCTAAAATAGTATCAGAGAAATTATAGTAAGCTAAAATAGTATCAGGGGTATTATAGTGAGCTAAAATAGTATCAGAGATCTTATAGTGAGCTAAAATAGTATCAGAGATATTATAGCGAGCCAAAATAGTATCAGAGATATTATAGTAAGCTAAAATAGTATCAGAGATATTATAGTGAGCTAAAATAGTATCCAGGGATATTATAGTAAGCTAAAATAGTATCAGAGATATTATAGTGAGCTAAAATATTATCCAGGGATATTATAGTAAGCTAAAATAGTATCAGGGATATTATAGTGAGCTAAAATAGTATCAGAGATATTATAGTGAGCTAAAATAGTATCAGAGATATTATAGTGAGCTAAAATAGTATCAGAGATATTATAGTGAGCTAAAATAGTATCAGAGATATTATAGTGAGCTAAAACAGTATCAGAGATATTATAGTGAGCTAAAATAGTATCAGAGATATTATAGTGAGCTAAAATAGTATCAGGGATATTTTAGTGAGCTAAAATAGTAACAGGGATATTATAGTGAGCTAAAATAGTATCAGAGATATTATAGTGAGCTAAAATAGTATCAGGGATATTATAGTGAGCTAAAATAGTATCAGAGATATTATAGTGAGCTAGAATAGTATCAGAGATATTATAGTGAGCTAAAATAGTATCAGAGATATTATAGTGAGCTAAAATAGCATCAGAGATATTATAGTGAGCTAAAATAGCATCAGAGATATTATAGTGAGCTAAAATAGTAACAGAGATATTATAGTGAGCTAAAATAGTATCAGGGGTATTATAGTGAGCTAAAATAGTATCAGAGATATTATAGTAAGCTAAAATAGCATCAGAGATATTATAGTGAGCTAAAATAGTATCAGAGATATTATAGTAAGCTAAAATAGTATCAGAGATATTATAGTGAGCTAAAATAGTATCCAGGGATATTACAGTAAGCTAAAATAGTATCAGAGGTATTATAGTGAGCTAAAATAGTATCCAGGGATATTATAGTGAGCTAAAATAGTATCAGAGATATTATAGTAAGCTAAAATAGTATCAGGGGTATTATAGTGAGCTAAAATAGTATCAGAGATATTATAGTAAGCTAAAATAGTATCAGAGATATTATAGTGAGCTAAAATAGTATCAGGTATATTATAGTGAGCTAAAATAGTATCAGGGATATTATAGTGAGCTAAAATAGTATCCAGGGATATTATAGTAAGCTAAAATAGTATCAGAGATATTATAGTAAGCTGAAATAGTATCAGGGATATTATAGTAAGCTAAAATAGTATCAGAGAAATTATAGTAAGCTGAAATAGTAGCAGAGATATTATAGTAAGCTAAAATAGTATCAGGGGTATTATAGTGAGCTAAAATAGTATAAGAGAAATTATAGTAAGCTGAAATAGTATCAGAGATATTATAGTGAGCTAAAATAGTATCAGAGATATTATAGTGAGCTAAAATAGTATAAGAGAAATTATAGTAAGCTGAAATAGTATCAGAGATATTATAGTGAGATAAAATAGTATCAGGGGTATTATAGTGAGCTAAAATAGTATAAGAGAAATTATAGTAAGCTGAAATAGTATCAGAGATATTATAGTGAGCTAAAATAGTATCAGGGGTATTATAGTGAGCTAAAATAGTATAAGAGAAATTATAGTAAGCTGAAATAGTATCAGAGATATTATAGTGAGCTAAAATAGTATCAGAGATATTATAGTGAGCTAAAATAGTATAAGAGAAATTATAGTAAGCTGAAATAGTATCAGAGATATTATAGTGAGCTAAAATAGTTTCAGGGATATTATAGTGAGCTTAAATTGTATCAGGGATATTATAGTGAGCTAAAATAGTATCCAGGGATATTATAGTGAGCTAAAATAGTATCAGAGATGTTATAGTGAGCTAAAATAGTATCAGGGATATTATAGTGAGCTAAAATAGTATCCAGGGATATTATAGTAAGCTAAAATAGTATCAGAGATATTATAGTAAGCTAAAATAGTATCCAGGGATATTATAGTGAGCTAAAATAGTATCAGAGATATTACAGTAAGCTGAAATAGTATCAGAGATATTATAGTGAGCTAAAATAGTATCAGGGGTATTAAAGTGAGCTAAAATAGTATCAGAGATATTATAGTAAGCTGAAATAGTATCAGAGATATTATAGTAAGCTAAAATAGTATCAGATATATTATAGTTAGCTAAAATAGTATCAGGGGTATTATAGTGAGCTAAAATAGTATCAGAGATATTATAGTGAGCTGAAATAGTATCAGAGATATTATAGTAAGCTAAAATAGTATCCAGGGATATTATAGTGAGCTAAAATAGTATCCAGGGATATTATAGTGAGCTAAAATAGTATCAGAGATATTATAGTTAGCTAAAATAGTATCAGGGGTATTATAGTGAGCTAAAATAGTATCAGAGATATTATAGTAAGCTAAAATAGTATCAGAGATATTATAGTTAGCTAAAATAGTATCTGGGATATTATAGTGAGCTAAAATAGTATCAGAGATATTATAGTGAGCTAAAATAGTATCAGGGATATTATAGTGAGATAAAATAGTATCAGGGATAATATAGTGAGCTAAAATAGTATCAGGGATATCATAGTGAGCTAAAATAGTATCAGGGATATTATAGTGAGATAAAATAGTATCAGGGATATCATAGTGAGATAAAATAGTATCAGGGATATTATAGTGAGCTAAAATAGTATCAGGGATATTATAGTGAGCTAAAATAGTATCAGGGATATTATAGTGAGCTAAAATAGTATCAGGGATATTATAGTGAGCTAAAATAGTATCAGGGATATTATAGTGAGCTAAAATAGTATCAGGGATATCATGGTGAAATAAAAAAGGAACGTAGATATATTATAGTGAAATGAAAAAGGTCACGTGGACATTACAGTCCGATAAAAAAGATGCCATAGATATTAGAGTAAGATGCTACCTCTCACTGCTCCAATTAATTCATCATCGTTACGTGGTGCTTTTTGATATTGAAGGGATTGGATTGAATTGAAGTCAGCGAGGGCTGCAGGTCTCTCTAGAAGTGCCTGCAGTACTGCTCTTCTCTCTGAATCTGTCAAATCTTTTGTCTGTCGGTTACATATGCACTTTATATAAGTATCCTCTTTATTTGCCATTTAAGAATTTTTAAAAATTATCTGAAAAAGAAGAAATAGAAACAAAGTTAGACTAACTTTTACTTTATTATTTATTGAAGGTTACAATTTGCGTTCAACACACTCTGCAAGATCGTCTACTGTACTCAAAACAGAAGTTTGTTAAAAGATAGTAAACGCGAAAAGTTTTCTCTTCGTGTAACAAATATTCCCAATCGGAGGAAGTACAAAACAAAATTTGCGTTCTATTGTTACTAATATTCTGCGTTTGAAATTGAAAACATTAGGTAATGCTGGATGAGTTCTGGGTGCAATAATTTTTAATACAAGCACCGTTGAATTTTACACATTTAAAAAAATATTCAGTAAATTTACCCTTTGAATTAGCGTAATTTATTTTATTTCAATTCAAAACCCATAACCAAAAGGAGAAATACATCCTTAGTTAACGCTCTTTCACTAACAACGTACATAATAAATTTCCATCATACATACATAAAATAAATTTCCATCATACATACACAAAATAAATTTCCATCATACATACATAAAATAAATTTCCATCATACATACATAAAATAAATTTCCATCATACATACATAAAATAAATTTCCATCATACATACATAAAATAAATTTCCATCATACATACATAAAATAAATTTCCATCATACATACATAAAATAAATTTCCATCATACATACATAAAATAAATTTCCATCTGAACCATTGTAGTTCTCCATTGAAAAGTTTTTTTCATCTCTTCAATATAAATTAACAGTTGTATGTAAATTAAGTTGAAAGAATTCTTCTAAAACTAAATCATCATAATTAATATGGTGATATTATCTATGATCTCTCTTAATATGGTAATGTTATCCATGCTCTTTCTTAATATGGTAATATTATCTATGCTCTCTCTCGATATGGTAATATTATCTATGCTCTCTCTTGATATGGTAATGTTATCCATGCTCTTTCTTAATATGGTAATATTATCTATGCTCTCTCTTGATATGGTAATATTATCTATGATCTCTCTTGATATGGTAATGTTATCCATGCTCTTTCTTAATATGGTAATATTATCTATGATCTCTCTTAATATGGTAATGTTATCCATGCTCTCTCTTGATATGGTAATGTTATCTATGCTCTCTCTCGATATGGTAATATTATCTATGCTCTCTCTTGATATGGTAATATTATCTATGCTCTCTCTCGATATGGTAATATTATCTATGCTCTCTCTTGATATGGTAATATTATCTATGCTATAACATTTATTATTAATTTATTCATAATATCAATATAACGCGACAGTATCACGTCATATTCTAACGAGAAATCGCCGCGAGAACCGTTGTAATTACAAGACGCAGCTGCATCAAAAGGGCACTGCTTGCCTCTCGCTGGTGACTGCCAAGTTTTAATTGCTCTAATTTCCAGCCCCGTGAGCATTATCCAAGTCAGCACACAGACGTAATTGTTCGCGAAAGAATATAACGATTTTAAACAATTTGGGCAAGTTTATACAATTTTAAAAAGTTTAGAGAATTTAAACAAAACTAAAGAATTTAAACAAGTTTAAGGAATTTAAATATGTATAAAGAACTTAAACAAGTTTGAAGAATTTAAGCAAGTTTAAAGAACTTGAACAAGTTTGAAGAATTTAAGCAAGTTTAAAGAACTTAAACAAGTTTAAAGAATTTAAACAAGTTTAAAGAACTCAAACAAGTTTAAACAATTTAAATAATTTTAAACATTTTTAAACAATATAAACAATTTTAAACAAGTTAAACAATTTTAAACAATTTAAGCAATTTATTTACCATAAGCGATACAGAAGTAGATTGTTCCTCAAGACTAAAAAAATGCCCAAATTTGAGTATAACTACCTGTGGGCCCGAATAAGTTTGAAAAACTGCTGTACAACTTAATGTACAGACGGAAAACCTCTTTCTTTAAAACATTAAATTCTTATAAATATTATATGTAACGCTTTTTTTACCTCATGTTCGTAGGTTGATCGAGGGTTTCAAGGCAGAAGCCAGGGAGGTTATTTTTGCATGTCTGAAGTCGATGCAATTTCTGAAAGTGACATCCCCGAGGAAGTATTTACGACGAATCGAATTAAATGAACTAGTTAATTTCATCACCGCACATAACTAATAAAAAGTATTAAGACCACGAAAAATTACACCAGAAATTAAAGAAAGCCATACAATTTGTTTCATGTTATAAAACGGTGTTTCTCTAAATTCGCACACATGAAGCCGTTTTTTCACCTGGGAAAACGTTCCACTTTTCTAAATTCCCGCACGTGAAGTCTTGCACATTTTCCCATCTGGGAAAACATTCTATTTTTCTAAAGTCACGCACGTGAATCCTTGCACATTTCTTTATCGGAGAAAACGTTCTATTTTTCTAAATTCCCGCACGTGAAGCCCTGCCCATTTCCCCATCTAGGAAAACGTTTTATTTTTCTAAATTCACGCGCTTGAAGCCCTGCCCATTTCCCCATCTGGGAAAACGTTTTATTTTTCTAAATTCACGCGCTTGATGCCCTGCCCATTTCCCCATCTAGGAAAACGTTTTATTTTTCTAAATTCACGCGCTTGATGCCCTGCCCATTTCCCCATCTAGGAAAACGTTTTATTTTTCTAAATTCACGCGCTTGATGCCCTGCCCATTTCCCCATCTGGGAAAACGTTTTATTTTTCTAAATTCACGCACTTGAAGCCCTGCCCATTTCCCCATCTGGGAAAACGTTTTATTTTTCTAAATTCACGCGCTTGATGCCCTGCCCATTTCCCCATCTGGGAAATGTTTTATTTTTCTAAATTCCCGCACGTGAAGCCCTGCCCATTTCCCCATCTGGGAAAACGTTCTATTTTTTTAAATTCCCGCGCTTGAAGCCCTGCCCATTTCCCCATCTGGGAAAACGTTTTATTTTTCTAAATTCCCGCACGTGAAGCCCTGCCCATTTCCCCATCTGGGAAAACGTTTTATTTTTCTAAATTCACGCGCTTGATGCCCTGCCCATTTCCCCATCTGGGAAAACGTTTTATTTTTCTAAATTCACGCGCTTGAAGCCCTGCCCATTTCCCCATCTGGGAAAACGTTTTATTTTTCTAAATTCACGCGCTTGAAGCCCTGCCCATTTTCCCATCTGGGAAAGCGTTTTTGCCGTGTTATTTCAAGATGGCAGTTGGATTGAAGAGATCACGATCACAGCGCGAGACGCGTCCAGTGATTCTTCTTTTGTGCCGCGCAGTGGCCCAATCAGCGGAAGTGGCGCTGCTGTGGCGGCGGTTGTTGCAACTCCAGTTACTGGCATTTTTGGGGCCGCTCCGACAGTTATTGGCGAGTTGTCGCGATGCAACTCCCACGCTTGTGGCTTCTGAAACTTTATTACTTTTGTGGTTCTCATGTACGTTTGCTTCAATTCCTACACTTGGGGCGTCTGAAACTATATTTCTTTTGCTGTTCTCGTGTGTGCGTTGTTCCTGTAAGCTTGTCGCTTTTGAAACTATATTACTTATGTTGTTCTTTTGTGACTTGCCTTTACTTTTATTACAGCAGTTAATGCTGTTGTGGTCTTTGCTGTTGTTACTTCTCTTGCTTCTGTTGTTGTTGATCTCTTTACTGTTGTTGCTATTTGTGTCGTTATTGCAATTGTTTTTTTGTTGTTGTTCCTTTTGATACTTTTACTTCAGTTAATTTCGTTGCAGTTTCATCCTGCTGTGAAAAGGCTTTCGCTCTGTTTTTTTTTTCTTTCTAGCGTTCGTTGTTTTGAGTGCTGTTGTTTGTGTTGTTGGGGTAGCTTTCATCAAAGGTGAAGGCGCACTAATCAATATAGTATCTTTAATAGTTTCAGTATTTAAAATAGTATCATAAATAGTATCGCAGTATTTAAAGTAGTATCGATGAAACTCCCATGTTCATTTTCCCAAATAAATGTTTGATACAACATTTAATTTACAGTTGATACAGATGATACAAGTTTATATTTAAGACAATCCATCTCGTGAGGAGAACTTTAGTATCTAGGATTAGCTTAGATAAGTGATTGGCCCAGACATGTTAGTAGAGGCACATGAAACACTCATCTTGATTATCAAAAGTGAATGTTTTATACGACAATCATTAACATACGAGACAATCCATCTCGTAAGGGGAACTCTAGCATGTAGGATTAGCCCAGATATATACATGGAGGCACATGATCAGACGCTAATTAGGAGCAAGCAGGGCTCTTGCCCTCTCATTAGCGCAAATCTTACAGCTCCTTAAGCAAGCTGACTTTGACTTGCCTGGTTGCTGCACGGCTGCCATTCAGGTAGCTGGCAATGGCAATTTGGAGCCATTAGAAGGCCATTTCAGAGGCAGATACAAGAGAAGGCCTTCTATACTTAATTGTAGGCCAAATCTCGGCTATTGTAGCAGCTAATCTGCTCATACAATGCTGCTGTTGCATTGTGCTGCACGATGACAGCTATTGTAGCAGCTAATCTGCTCATACAATACTGTTGTTGCTACATTGTACTGCACGAAAAAATAACGGAAAATGTTTAAATTAAAAATAACGCTTTTTTAATCAAGTGAAAATAATTTGATTAATTGACGTATAACTATTTTCATCGATCTTACCAATCAAATTTCAATAGAAAAACCCTTAGGTACCACACGACATGCATGTTATGAACTTTGTATCAATGAGATTTTTTTGAAGTGTAAAAGTTGAAATAATGAGCTCTAAAATGCATAATTCATACGGAATGATGAAAACTCATCTTCAAATCAAGGAACATTTCTTGCTCTCTAATTTCAAGTCGATTTGAGAGCCAACATGCAAGAAAATTCGCGCCCTGAAGAGTTACTGGCAATGACGAGAACATTTTTATCGCTTGTTTGTAGTCGGAAGAAGCAGCGTTGCAGCCTCGCCAAAATGAGCAGCTGAGTAGAACTGAACTTGAGTGCATTTTAACTGGCGCGCAAGAGCAGTGAAACGCCAACAGATGGTAGAGGTTGGGAGGGATGGGAGAGGTTGGGAGGGAAAGGGGGGTTGAGGACAGGAACAATATACTGTCAGTGTCAACAGTGAGGCAACCGGGGCTGTTTGGACGGCGTGTTTGTGCAGGGTAGATCTCCTGCAGAAAACGAGGGCAAGACCCGAAAGTTGAATTCAACCACCGAAGAAATGACGCAATGAGTAGGTGTCGAATTAACGCAAGCGGGCCACAGGAATAGAAAGGAGGCGACACGATGAATGAGAAATAAGTTTTTCGGAAGCTGAGCTATTTCTTTCTTATTGTATATTAATGAATACTGTGTCCTTTTTATCGTACATAAATGTATACTGAGTCTTTCTTATCGTATATATATGAATACTGTGTCCTTCTAATCGTATACAAATGAATACTGTGTCCTTATCGCATAAAAATGAATACTGTGTCCTTCCTTTCGTATATAAATGAATACCGTGTCCTTATTATCGTATATAAACGAATACTGTGTCCTTCTTATAGCATATAAATGAATACTGTGTCTTTCTCATCGGAATATAAATGAATACGAGGGCTAAGTGAGTGAATTAATCTTTCATCGGCCGCATTTTTGAGTGTATGTTACCGTTTTCACAGCCACCGTCATTGCATTGACATCGACATCGAGTTATCACCGAAATTAAAATGAAGAAAGCACTGCCCTTTTGCAGTGAACTTCGCGTAGCACATTAAGGCACAAATGAAAGCATAAATACCGTATATAAAGGGCTATTGCGAAAGAAAATTCTGTAGTACTTCA
Source organism: Morinoia aosen (assembly GCA_030386875.1). Classification (NCBI taxonomy): domain Eukaryota; kingdom Metazoa; phylum Arthropoda; class Malacostraca; order Amphipoda; family Talitridae; genus Morinoia; species Morinoia aosen. The sequence goes on from CM059571.1 coordinate 3,679,394, forward strand.
ATACGCTAAGACCGTTTTTCTAGTCATATTAAACTACAGGCATAGTGAAGCATGAGTGAACAATAAATTTTACATATAATAATTTACAAAAAAGCTACTTTCGAAAGAGAACATTAAAGTCTTCACAGACCATTCATTTAGACGTATTTGACTACACTTTTTTTTAATATGAAATAAATTACAAAAAACACTTTCGAAAGAGGACATTAAAGTCTTCACAGACACCGAGACCATTCATTTAGACGTGTTTGACTACACTCTCAGTGAGCTAGCGCGTAGCAAACGCACGGCACGGTAACTCGGTTTCAGATTCAATTAAAATAAGGTAGCTACGAGGAGCCTGCACGTTGTATCCCACTAGTCATCGACATCTTTTAATGAAGATATCAATTACGAGGTCGCAACCGTAGAGCTACACTCGGTCTTTGTACGGGACTCCATATTTCAGCAGGGATTTCAATTGCAGATGAGTTACGAGCTTCGTAATGTAATTAAGAACCGGCAGCTCTTGATGAATATTCTCCTACGGATTTGAGATGCTTGCGCTTGAAAATAATTGAATATTCCTGCACCAAATACAAGGGACAGCTTGGAATCTGATAACACATCAGATTGATAGAAGTTACTTTAATGCATACATTGGTTTTTTATGCATACGTACATGCACATTGCCTTGGGGTGAGACCATAAATTTCCAGTCTAGCTTTTTCGCCACCTGCATGCATGTTTTTCGCCGCCTACGCAATTTGATCGCTTAAATCACATAGGCGGCGAAAATCAAGCATGCAGGCAGCGAAAAAGTAAGACCATGAAGCTGACACTGGTAGACCATCACACAGCAACCCGAAGCGACAATGTTTTGCAGCAAACCCTTTCACTGTTTTGAATTAGTATTTGAAGTGGATTTGAATTTCTCTAACTGCAGCTGGAATAGAATTATGGATTAATTTATTTCTGGGTTCAGGGAAACATCAGGTGTCTAGAGCCCGAGGGAACAGATAAAATTGTAATTAAGATCGATGGGATGGGCTACAGTGCCCTAAGGAGACCAGGCTGATGTTACATGTCCTGATGCTGCGATAGCTCGTTTGTCGCCAGAGTTACGGACTCAACTGGCTCGCGAAAGAGTAGAAATCCGCGATACACAGAGACCGGGAGAAAATCCGCGACACAGAGAGACTGTCTGGGTGAAATCTGTTTTAATGGTGAACGTCTTTAAGAAAAATACTTCCTCAAGCTGTTCACCTAGGTTCTATGTTATTTAGCGCGTTAACTGCGATGGGTTAAACCGACCTTCAATGTTTTATTTTAATTTAAATTCAATTATAGAGAGGAAGCATGTTTCCTGCGATGGGTTTAATTAACTGGAGTTCAATATTCAATTTAAATTTATTGTCAATTGAAGTACGAATTTTAAAAAGTGCAGACACTGACTGAATAGTGCTTTCATCTGGCTTTCTTAAGTATTTATAAAATTTGGATTAGTAGATGCAGGTCAGTCAGCAGCGTTACACAATCAATTGTGTAACGCTGACAATAGCAATATTAGTTGTTTTTTGACCAAAGTGTATACAATGACTCAACAATATTCTGTTATGTAGGATTCGACAAGAGCAACTAGTCCATATAGTACAGCAGTCCCTGTTGCTTTTGCCCACTTATTTGGGTCCTACATGATAAAAATGTCCTACGAGTCAATTTCGAAAACTGTTAAAAACGTAAATCTAGAACGGCCATTTGTAAAGTTTCTAGACAAATGATAGCTATTTTAATCTTGCAGTTCATGTAATTAGCTGCAAGGAAATTCTTACTCCTCAACAATTACAGACGTTCAAGGAGGTACTACAGTCAGCATAGAGGATTATTATAGCGAAAAAGCAGAAAAAGTCCTCTGCCAGAATCAAAGTGACTGTATACGACCAAAACATTGGCAGCATCGGGGAAAAAACTCTCCCATAAATAATAATGAAGGCATCTATGGATGCTTTATTTCCAATTTCAAGCCTGATACATATCACCTTGTACATTGGATTTTCAAATTCCTTATAACTAACGCCATTTCAAACCCATTTCAAATACCAGGATGGAGTGGGGTATTGTGCTCGGAATTTTTCTCCTATACCCAACAGAGAAAATCGCCATCCAGCGCCGGGAGTCGAACCCCGGTTTCCCGCACAGCGGGCAGGGCCTATAGACACACGGCTATGGCTAGCCATAGCCGTGAGAGCCATAGCCACCCATAGGGGAAAAAAGTCTCCCATCGGGGTAAAAACTCTCCCATCAGGAAAAAAGTCTCCCATCGTGAAAAAAGTCTCCATTGTCACTCACAGAAAATGCAGACTGCGCTTTTATCTAGCATGCAAGTATGCAAGTGAGATTACCGTCAGTTTAAGCCATAAGAACAGCTTGAGCAAGACGTGTTTTCATCAAGGCCGGCACACGGTCGCACATGGACGGCCAATCTGCCTCCACGTCCGCTATTACAGCAGCTTTAGAAGCGTGTCACGGGCTTTAATTTCACTTTGTAGCTCCAACAGCAAAAAACTTGTCCGGTTTTCTGGTGCGGAGCCGAGCTGCGTCCGAAGTTGTGGCGAGCGGCTGGTCTGAATTGCCGTCTGGCGGCGCTGCTGCTGCGGCATGAGTTGGGCGGTGGCGTGTGTGTTGTGGCGTGTGAGCTGTGGCATTTGTGGTATGTGGGGCATGGGAGTTGTGACATGAGTGTTATGTGAGTTCTGGCATGTGTGGCGTGTGTGTTGTGGCATGTGTGGTATGGGAGTTGTGGCATGTGTGGTCTATGTGGCATGTGAGTTGTGGCATGTGAGTTGTGGCGTGTGTGGCATGTGAGTTGTGACATGTGAGTTGTGGCGTGTGTGGCATGTGAGTTGCGACATGTGAGTTGTGGCGTGTGTGGCGTGTGAGTTGTGGCGTGTGTAGCATGCGAGTTGTGGCATGTGAGTTGTGGCATGTGAGTTGTGGCGTGTGTGGCGTGTGAGTTGTGGCATGTGAGTTGTGACATGTGAGTTGTAGCGTGTGTGGCGTGTGAGTTGTGGCATGTGTAGCATGTAAGTTGTGGCAGATGTGGCATGCGAGTTGTGGCATGTGTGTTGTGGCGTGTTATTTACCGCACATCACTCGCTGAATTGTCCGATATGTGCTTTCGAGGGGAAGCATTTCCATGGCGTCATGTCTACAGCTTGTGGTGCTTGTCTTTTCCTACGCGTAATGTTGCCGGTATCGCATCAGCGAAGTTTCGTCTGTGACATGTCCCAAACAAACTACCCATCAAAGTCTTGTTAATTAGTCTTGAGTGCAGAATTTGGGCATGACGCATCTTACTTCACAAAACCTATCAAGGCTACGGTGTTAGTGAGTTGGAGTTGAGATTTCGGCTAACTGACGCTTGTATAGTTAAAAAATATTCGGCACAACAAAGATCATTTAAAACAGGACAATAAGTCATGTTTTGAGCGCTCTTACTGTAAAACACTTCATTGCTGGTCGGAGCCTAGATACAATAATGCAATAGATCAAGGAATGCTTATCGTAATCAGCTGTAATATAACAATGATAAGATCTCCCTCTAAGACCTCGTTCTCCGAATGTTGCTTGGTCTCGTTCGCTCAGTGCGCTGGTGGCTTTCGTGGCCTCAAAAACATCAAGTGTACCTCAACAAAGTTTCAAGTTGCAGTTTAAGAAAATTGTATTACAAGAAAGTTGCATTTATGACAAAGTTTCGAGTTCCATTGTGAAAAATTTGCATTTCAACGAAGTGACATTTATGGAAACTAACTCTTCATTGCTGTTTGCCTGAATCCACGAAGAAATGTTGTTATTTTTTGAGCTATGCTTAAAAATCTCAAATGTGCAATGAATAAAGCTGAGTTTTTCGCTGACAAAACACTTCTGGCATGAAGCACAAAGTGTCCCGACAGAGAGCATCTGGATTTGAAAACATTATGTTAGATGTTTCTCTTGATAAGAGTGATCAAATAAATCACGTGATCAATTACTTTGAACTGGTGTATAGGTTGTGAAATCTAGTTCGTAAGGCACATCTACTTAGCATTTTTTGATTAACTCTTTTTTATGAAGAAATAAATTATCATTCAATGATATATTTTAGCTTGAAATAATCAACACAAATAAAACGCAAACGTGAATTCGGTATAAGTGGTATATTTTACATCTCAGTGTTGTTTGTTCAAATAGAAAATGTCTGAATGTATATTGAAAACGGGCTCTCCAAATTATATGTATTGTAAATTTTACGGACAAAATCACAAATTTCGTTAGCATTTTATTGTGCAAGCAACCTTCGGGAAATAATAACCTGCGTCATAAGACTTACCTGGAAATCCTAAATGAAGAAACTGAGAAAATAGTGCAAAAATTATTATTTTTGTAACAAATCTTTCGTTGAAGAAAAAAAGAAATATTAAGAAAATATAGATCTGTTTCACAAAATTTACTTCACAACTTTAATTTTAGCAAAACGTTTTTTATTCGTTAGGAAGGGAGAGGCAGTAGTTGTCTCGCTACAGGCGAGAACTAGAAAGACATACCATTCTTTCAATATAAAAAAAAGATTAGGGGGCAAAAAGCAAAATTGTTAGACACATCACGCTGAACACTCCCAACTGTACACAACTTGTGAACACATCACATCACTCTGAACACTCCCAACTGTGCACAACTTGTGAACACATCACATCACTCTGAACACTCCCAACTGTACACAACTTGTGAACACATCACATCACTCTGAACACTCCCAACTGTACACAACTTGTGAACACATCACATCACTCTGAACACTCCCAACTGTACACAACTTGTGAACACATCACATTACGCTGAACACTCCCAACTGTACACAACTTGTGAACACATCACATCACTCTGAACACTCCCAACTGTACACAACTTGTGAACACATCACATCACTCTGAACACTCCCAACTGTACACAACTTGTGAACACATCACATCACTCTGAACACTCCCAACTGTACACAACTTGTGAACACATCACATTACGCTGAACACTCCCAACTGTACACAACTTGTGAACACATCACATCACTCTGAACACTCCCAACTGTACACAACTTGTGAACACATCACATCACTCTGAACACTCCCAACTGTACACAACTTGTGAACACATCACATCACTCTGAACACTCCCAACTGTACACAACTTGTGAACACATCACATCACTCTGAACACTCCCAACTGTACACAACTTGTGAACACATCACATCACTCTGAACACTCCCAACTGTGCACAACTTGTGAACACATCACATTACGCTGAACACTCCCAACTGTACACAACTTGTGAACACATCACATTACGCTGAACACTCCCAACTGTACACAACTTGTGAACACATCACATCACTCTGAACACTCCCAACTGTGCACAACTTGTGAACACATCACATCACTCTGAACACTCCCAACTGTACACAACTTGTGAACACATCAAATCACTCTGAACACTCACAACTGTACACAACTTGTGAACACATCACATCACTCTGAACACTCCCAACTGTACACAACTTGTGAACACATCACATCACTCTGAACACTCCCAACTGTACACAACTTGTGAACACATCACATCACTCTGAACACTCCCAACTGTACACAACTTGTGAACACATCACATCACTCTGAACACTCCCAACTGTACACAACTTGTGAACACATCACATCACTCTGAACACTCCCAACTGTGCACAACTTGTGAACACATCACATTACGCTGAACACTCCCAACTGTACACAACTTGTGAACACATCACATTACGCTGAACACTCCCAACTGTACACAACTTGTGAACACATCACATCACTCTGAACACTCCCAACTGTGCACAACTTGTGAACACATCACATCACTCTGAACACTCCCAACTGTACACAACTTGTGAACACATCAAATCACTCTGAACACTCCCAACTGTACACAACTTGTGAACACATCACATCACTCTGAACACTCCCAACTGTACACAACTTGTGAACACATCACATCACTCTGAACACTCCCAACTGTACACAACTTGTGAACACATCACATCACTCTGAACACTCCCAACTGTACACAACTTGTGAACACATCACATCACTCTGAACACTCCCAACTGTGCACAACTTGTGAACACATCACATTACGCTGAACACTCCCAACTGTACACAACTTGTGAACACATCAAATTACGCTGAACACTCCCAACTGTACACAACTTGTGAACACATCACATTACGCTGAACACTCCCAACTGTGCACAACTTGTGAACACATCACATCACTCTGAACACTCCCAACTGTACACAACTTGTGAACACATCACATCACTCTGAACACTCCCAACTGTGCACAACTTGTGAACACATCACATCACTCTGAACACTCCCAACTGTACACAACTTGTGAACACATCACATCACTCTGAACACTCCCAACTGTACACAACTTGTGAACACATCACATCACTCTGAACACTCCCAACTGTACACAACTTGTGAACACATCACATCACTCTGAACACTCCCAACTGTACACAACTTGTGAACACATCACACCACGCTGAACACTCCCAACTGTACACAACTTGTGAACACATCACATTACGCTGAACACTCCCAACTGTACACAACTTGTGAACACATCACATCACTCTGAACACTCCCAACTGTACACAACTTGTGAACACATCACATCACTCTGAACACTCCCAACTGTACACAACTTGTGAACACATCACATCACTCTGAACACTCCCAACTGTACACAACTTGTGAACACATCACATCACTCTGAACACTCCCAACTGTACACAACTTGTGAACACATCACATCACTCTGAACACTCCCAACTGTACACAACTTGTGAACACATCACATCACTCTGAACACTCCCAACTGTGCACAACTTGTGAACACATCACATCACTCTGAACACTCCCAACTGTACACAACTTGTGAACACATCACATCACTCTGAACACTCCCAACTGTGCACAACTTATGAACACATCACATCACTCTGAACACTCCCAACTGTACACAACTTGTGAACACATCACATTACGCTGAACACTCCCAACTGTACACAACTTGTGAACACATCACATCACTCTGAAAATTCCCAACTGTACACAACTTGTGAACACATCACACCACGCTGAACACTCCCAACTGTACACAACTTGTGAACACATCACATTACGCTGAACACTCCCAACTGTACACAACTTGAGAACACATCACATCACTCTGAAAATTCCCAACTGTACACAACTTGTGAACACATCACATCACTCTGAACACTCCCAACTGTACACAACTTGAGAACACATCACATCACGCTGAACACTCCCAACTGTACACAACTTGAGAACACATCACATCACGCTGAACACTCCCAACCACACACAAACTACTCACTCACACACGCGCACACGCTAATTTCACAGAGCCTGTGCCAATAATGCAACTATGATTATTCAAGCGAGTGAGGCGCACGAGGAATTCTTTGCCACAAAAGATCCATTTTTCTCGCCCAAAGTAGCTCTGCGCGCAAATGAAATTCAAGAGAACGGTAAAGTTGAGCTCGAAATTCTAGAGAAGTCATTCGTGTTTTGAACGCAGTGCTTGCACTAAAGAAGGTAGAACTAAATTTCGGAGTTTGTGCCAAAGAAGGTAGAACTAAAGAGCGTTGTTTGCACCAAGGAAGGTAGAACTGAAGAGCGTAGTTTGTGCCAAAGAAGGTAGAACTAAAGAGCGTAGTTTGCACCAAGGAAGGTAGAACTGAAGAGCGTAGTTTGTGCCAAAGAAGGTAGAACTCAAGAGCGTAGTTTGTGCCCAAGAAGGTAGAACTGAAGAGCGTAGTTTGTGCCAAAGAAGGTAGAACTAAAGAGCGTAGTTTGCACCAAGGAAGGTAGAACTGAAGAGCGTAGTTTGTGCCAAAGAAGGTAGAACTCAAGAGCGTAGTTTGTGCCCAAGAAGGTAGAACTGAAGAGCGTAGTTTGTGCCAAAGAAGGTAGAACTCAAGAGCGTAGTTTGTGCCCAAGAAGGTAGAACTCAAGAGCGTAGTTTGTGCCAAAGAAGGTAGAACTCAAGAGCGTAGTTTGTGCCCAAGAAGGTAGAACTAAAGAGCGTAGTTTGCACCAAGGAAGGTAGAACTAAAGAGCGTAGTTTGTGCCAAAGAAGGTAGAGTGAAGAGCGTAGTTTGCACCAAGGAAGGTAGAACTGAAGAGCGTAGTTTGTGCCAAAGAAGGTAGAGTGAAGAGCGTAGTTTGCACCAAGGAAGGTAGAACTGAAGAGCGTAGTTTGTGCCAAAGAAGGTAGAACTGAAGAGCGTAGTTTGCACCAAGGAAGTTAGAACTAAAGAGCGTAGTTTTCACCAAGGAAGGTAGAACTCAAGAGCGTTTTTTGTGCCAAAGAAGGTAGAACTCAAGAGCGTAGTTTTTGCCAAAGAAGGTAGAGTGAAGAGCGTAGTTTGTGTCAAAGAAGGTAGAACTCAAGAACGTAGTTTGTGTCAAAGAAGGTAGAACTGAAGAGTGTAGTTTGTGTCAAAGAAGGTAGAGTGAAGAGCGTAGTTTGTGTCAAAGAAGGTAGAACTGAAGAGCGTAGTTTGTGTCAAAGAAGGTAGAACTCAAGAGCGTAGTTTGTGTCAAAGAAGGTAGAACTGAAGAGCGTAGTTTGTGTCAAAGAAGGTAGAGTGAAGAGCGTAGTTTGTGTCAAAGAAGGTAGAACTCAAAAGCGTAGTTTGTGCCAAAGAAGGTAGAACTCAAGAGCGTAGTTTGTGCCAAAGAAGGTAGAACTCAAGAGCGTAGTTTGTGCCAAAGAAGGTAGAACTCAAGAGCGTAGTTTGTGTCAAAGAAGGTAGAACTGAAGAGCGTAGTTTGTGTCAAAGAAGGTAGAACTCAAGAGCGTAGTTTGTGCCAAAGAAGGTAGAACTGAAGAGCGTAGTTTTCACCTAGGAAGGTAGAACTGAAGAGCGTAGTTTGTGCCAAAGAAGGTAGAACTGAAGAGCGTAGTTTGTGCCAAAGAAGGTAGAACTGAAGAGCGTAGTTTTCACCTAGGAAGGTAGAACTGAAGAGCGTAGTTTGTGCCAAAGAAGGTAGAACTCAAGAGCGTAGTTTGTGCCAAAGAAGGTAGAACTGAAGAGCGTAGTTTTCACCTAGGAAGGTAGAACTGAAGAGCGTAGTTTGTGCCAAAGAAGGTAGAATTCAAGAGCGTAGTTTGTGCCAAAGAAGGTAGAACTGAAGAGCGTAGTTTTCACCTAGGAAGGTAGAACTGAAGAGCGTAGTTTGTGCCAAAGAAGGTAGAACTCAAGAGCGTAGTTTGTGCCAAAGAAGGTAGAACTGAAGAGCGTAGTTTTCACCTAGGAAGGTAGAACTCAAGAGCGTAGTTTGTGCCAAAGAAGGTAGAACTGAAGAGCGTAGTTTTCTCCTAGGAAGGTAGAACTCAAGAGCGTAGTTTGTGCCAAAGAAGGTAGAACTGAAGAGCGTAGTTTTCACCTAGGAAGGTAGAACTCAAGAGCGTAGTTTGTGCCAAAGAAGGTAGAACTAAAGAGCGTAGTTTTCACCTAGGAAGGTAGAACTAAAGGGCGCAGTTTGAACCACAAAAATAAATTTCAAATCGAAACGTTTCATTCATGTTTTGCAGTTACTTCACATTTAGAGCCTATGAAAGGTTGAAAAATAAAAGGCTGTTGTGAATAAAATAGACTCCAAATAAAGTATGCATCCTCACAAGTTAAATTAACACGCTCACCACAAAATATTCGCCATAAAAATGGTCCGATTTTTTGAACAGGAAATTTTGTAAAGAACAAAAATCGGATTTCACGAGTGCATCTTAACCGAACAAAAATATTTTGTCCCACACAGACAGGTTTTTTAACTGAAAAGCGCCCGAGAATTTCGAGAGGATTGGAGTTTTCTTTGACAGCCATAGACTCTCAAAACAAATTCCAGTTTCTGTATTTTTGTCGCATGGATGAAGCTGTGACTCCAAGACATGGACGAGAACTTGGATTCAAAACCGTAAGTGTTGTGTTTTACTCTTGTGAATAGAATATTGCTTGAATTAGTAAAAAAAGTCCGTGAACATCAAACTCAAAAGTACAGTCCGTATCCGAAGCCAAAATAACGTTTGCACGCTGACTGGTGCCATGCATATATACGGGGGATGTGCATTGATTATTGCACTACGGGAAAGTTTGTTATTATTGTTATAAAGGGCGTTTCACCATCGAAGACGCTACAGAGGCGTTTCATCGGTGTATTCGATATTCCTCAGTTCATCATTTTTATGCACAAGGCAAATATTGCTGATATTACGGGAAGGCTTGCAGATAACTAAACACAGTAGGGAAACATGCGCAATAATTTCGACGTGTAGACTTTTGTTATCATTTCTATCACAAATGTTCAATCCAATTTCATAGCTTTTAAGAAAAAGATGCAAATGAAACTGCATAGGACAATTTTACCGCACTTCCTCATTTTCTGTAACGGCAGAACCATGAAAGGGTGATGTACCTTGGCTTTGAGTACCGCGAGAAAAGAAGAGGATGGTGACCATGCAAATAGGAGCGATACCAGTTCTCTGAACCTACAAGCCATGTGTGTCATTTTACTGCTATCAGGCTGAGTTTATATTTATACGATACAAACACTTAACGACTTATCATTTTATCAGCGTACAAAATTGGTCTGGCACATTCAAGTGCATGCATCGCTTATCATTTTTAACTACTCGTAAATGATGAACCTTGACTATTTTCTTCCAATAACTGATATTTTATCGAGTTCTATTCCAACGAGCAACAAGCAATTTGTCATACTGCAGTTATTGCGTGCTATACACTATATCCCACAAAAACTCGAACCGAGTATTTATTTTCCCGTATCAGTAATAGCATCATAACCAGTAATACCTTTTCTATAGGTTAATTTTGAAGGATAATTTTGCTGGAAATTAAATGCTTATGGTATTCTTATGATGGTATTACTGATGCGGGAAAATTAATACTCGGTTCGGGTTTTTCTGGGACATACTGTATATTGTCTGCTAATATATTCCGTATCAAACTTTACTCAGTTTTTGGCGACTGTGTGCGAATTTCTATGTTATCAAGCAATGAACCTAACGCCTTAAATGCTATGCTATCTCCATACATATACACACACGCTCTTAGGAACAGTATATTGGCGTCCTAAAGTTTAACATACGCATGCCCATTCTCACTAAGGCAACCATAACCTCTATTGTGTGCATAAAATCATTCATACGAACAGCACATGGTCTATTTTATCATTACTGTCGCGTTTTATTACCTGGAAATAGCTCTACGTTACTTTTATAATTGCAAGGATACAGTTCTACCGAGTCCTGTTGTAGCAATGATGCTCGGCGCAATAATTTTCGGAGCAATCATGGTCGTGGAATATTAAGAGTGATTGGAATCATAAATAAAGTGCGTGTCGATAATTTTCGGAGCAATCATGGTTATGAAAACCAAGAGTTACTGCGAGTTGAAGAGGAACTATGAACCAAAATCTTGTACCTACAGCTGGTACCTGGGCCAGATGAGCAGAGAGGAGGTCGAAGCTCTGCTCAAGCCCGCCGGAGTGCCCACTTTCACTCACATCATCCGGAAGTCGACAAACGTGCCTGAGCTCATTATATCTTGTGAGTATATATATATGTGCCGTGATTATATGAACCATGATTATGTAAGCTGTTATTATATTGAGTATATATAAGCCATGATTATATTGAGCCATGATTATTTAAGCCATGATTTTATTGAGTCTATATAAGCTACATTACATTGAGTATATATAAGCTAAGATTATATTTATGAAATAGAAACCATGATAATGTTGGTTATACATGCCGTGATTATATTGGGTATATTTAAGTCATGATTATATTAAGTAAAATGACAGTCTCGGATGAGCGCAAGTCACGGAAAAAATACATTTAACGGTTCACATTATTATTATAGTACGAAGTTCAACGTACGAAATTGAATTCACGGATGAAGTTTATCTTAAATGAGAAATGTTTTTCATGGGTTGTGTGACTGACACATCCATTTTCCATTTTATCCATTTTCTTTTGCCCTTTTTTGATAACTAGCATTGAAACTACTGAACTGTACTGAACCACTCATTTTTAAGGTGAAATGTGTAGGATCTGAGCTAAACGTGACTTTTTAATTACTATTATATCATTTGGCATCTTTATATTAATTAGATAGTTAAATGTAAGTTACATCTTGGAACATTAGGTTTCGTTATGAGAGATCTGAACTCGTAAAAGAAACTCTTATAGTGCTCCTTTCAAGCATATATGGATATTATTTATGGAAGTGTTGGATTGTGAGAAGATTGTGACGTGAGATTGTGAGAAGGTTTCAAGGTTGTTGGAGGATTGCGAGATATTCACAAAATCCGATGACCAGATAAAAAAATCCGATGACGGACAAATAGCACACCGTGAGATCATCTCACAGAAGTCCTATTTTTATGAAACCCGAAGATCAGATAAGAAATTTGACGATGGAAACATGGCAAACCTTGAGATTTTCTCTCAGAAATCCTATTTTTATGAAACCCGATGAGCAGACAAGAAATCAGAAGACGGAACCATCGCACACCGCAAGATCAACACGCAGAACGGGCGGTGTTGGAATGTCCCCGGCCTGCAGTTTCACACGGTGACCGAGCTGGTGAGGTACCACACCCACCACGATGATTGGGTCCTCTACGACAAGTTTTACTTCTCAGTGAGTGCACCAGTGCTGTACCATGACTGTGCTCATTATCGTTTTATCGAATAAGTTAATGGAAAATAAAATGGTATCGAAATTTGTGCAATATTTTAGCAAACCGTGAGAACGATATCGTTTGCGAACTATTGAATGGACAACACTACTTTCATGCATTTTACTCATATGTAATCGAATGTTATTCATGTAAATCATGGAATCTGTGGTCTTTTACTTTAACCAGGCGCAAAATTCACCAATTTGCTCCATCTCTTCTTGAGCTTGCTTGAAATAAATTTTGTGTTTGAACATTTCCCGTGCTTTCATTTAAGGAATCCCCACATCTGGTACATGCATGCTTTCTAAGTCTCATTCACTCAAATAGTTAAAGCATTGCATCTGTAAATAAAAGCAATGCATCGCAATATTTATCAATGGTAGCTACCCAACAATGCAAAATCAAATACGAAGTTGGTGAAATGCGTCTTAATCGAATGGTTTAAGCTGTAGAGCTTGCCTTATGTTAATACTTTACCGTCAAAGTGGATTTCAAACTGAACTTTCATAAACAGCTCTAATAAATTTTATTCCTTGTGAAATTTGTGCCCTAATGTGTTCTTCGAAGTTCATTGTCGAGTGGCAGTCACTTCCTCGTTGTGATGTCGGTGACTACATGATGCCGGTGCCAGTTTAATGGTGGTGGTTGTGATAACGGTTATATAAGTAAAAAATCTGGACGTTAAAATTAGTGATGGTGGTTGTGTGATAACGGTAATATGAGTACAAAATGCGAACATTAAAGGGTTACCGATGCATTTAAGTGACTTTGGAACAAACCTTCCTTCGCCCGCAGCACATCCGCAAGACCGAGCCCGAGTCTCCGTCATTTGTGCCCGCAGCTGCGGCCGTAGACTACGACTCGAGCAGCAAGGGTTCCTGGAGCGAGGTGAGCTTTTTTCATCTTAATTGAATAAATTGCTGAGCCTTCTATTATTTGTTGGCAGTGTGGTGAGTCTTTTATCATTTTGTTGGGGGCGAGGTGAACCTTTAATCATTTTGTTATGGGGCGAGGTAAGCCATTTTTTATTTTGGTGGGGGCGAGGTGAACCTTTAATCATTTTGTTGGGGACGAGATGAGCTTTTTATCATTTTGTTGGGGGCGAAGTAAACCTTTTATCATTTTGTTGGGGTCGAGGCGAGCCTTTTCTCATTTCGTTAGGAGGCGAGGTGATCCTTTTATCATTTTGGTAGGAGGCGAGGTGATCCTTTTATCATTTTGTTAGAGGGCGAGGTGAGCCTTCTATAATTTTGATGGGGGTGAGGTAAGTTCTTGTTCCTTTTTTCTTGATGTTTCTGTTTTCAAAGCCTATTACTTTCTTCAGCGTCAGGGTTGTTTCAAAATTATTTTTGTTTTTCGTTGCTGGCAAAGTCTTCAGCGGTGCATGTTTGAAAACATTCACAACAATTCGCAGAGCGTTTTTTTTGTTGCAATTCTTGAGTGAGCTGTGACAATATTTCCGCCCCATCTTTATTGTTTGGGAATTTATACTAAGTACCATGACGGGTAATTTATACTAAGTACCAAGACTGGAGATACGCTTCAATGTCTTCATGATCGAAAAAAGAACCTCCAGGCTTATGCTTCATTACGATAATTTCAAGCGCATGCTTCACAACGATAATTTCAAGCGCATGCTTCATTACGAAAATTTCAAACGTAAGCTTCATAACGATAATTTGAAGCGTATGCTTCATATTCCATATATATGCTTCATAACGATAATTCCAAGCTTATGTTTTATAACGATAATTCCAAGATGCTTCATAACGATAATTTCATGCCCTCATTAACGCGCAGTCGAGTCTGGACTCCAGCACCACTGACCAGAACAGCGACGAAGGGAACTGCAAGCCTTTGGATGAGAACAGCATGGTCGTCAAGCTGCGGAGGATACTAGAAATCCGAAAAAGTCTACCCCAAAGAGACACACCCACTGATTCTGGCAGCATTCGGACAGCAGGCATGCTGGGTAATAACTTTTCGAACATTCCAGCCAATACCGCCTCAACAGGAACATCGGAATGTCAACCAATAGGTGAATTTTACGGTCAAAGTCGGGTCCCACCCAACACAACCGCCTTGCACACATTTTCTGAAGCTTCAAGCAGTGTCAATGCCGCAGGTGGGCCTGTGCTTAGTGAACAGTCCAGGTTTGGAGGCCATGGCATCGGGGCACAAGTCAGACGTGGTACATCTGAGGTGCAGGTAAGAATCTAGGGGCCAGAAATGTAATTTTGAAGTTTCTTGTTTCAGTGAGATTGATTGGTTAGTTTTGCTCATAACTTGTAAACTTTGAACAGAAAAGAGAAGAAAAACAGTTTGTTTCCAATGAAGTTCAAACGTGAATTGTTGGACGTGGATTTTTAAGGACATAGAAATGAAGTTTTGAAGTTTCTTTTTCAATCAAGATCGATGGGTTAGTTTTGTTCGTAATTTGTGAACTTGGGACCGAGAAATGAAGTGTTGTTGCTTCTATTTTTATTGAGATCGATTGGTTAGTTTTGTTCGTAATTTGTGAACTTGGGACCGAGAAATGAAGTTTTGTTGCTTCTATTTTTATTGAGATCGATTGGTTAGTTTTGTCCATAATTTGTGAACTTGGGACCGAGAAATGAAGTTTTCTTGCTTTTATTGAGATCGATTGGTTAGTTTTGTCCATAATTTGTGAACTTGGGACCGAGTAATGAAGTTTGAAATTTTTTCTGTGAGATTGATTTATAAGTTTTGTAAATAAGTTGTGAAGTCCCGAGTTTGAACGTGTGAGTTTTAGCAAAAGTGAGTTTTTATATTCTTTGAGATTGTTGGTAACTTGTAGTTTTGTAGGTAACGTGTAATGCCGAATTAAAGTCAGCAACAGAAAAATTAACCTTCATGATTTACAGAGCAATTCTTTACCATTGATGAAATTCATGTAACCATGCATTAAAGTACGTGCATATGCTTGTTTCGGCCTTAGAAGGGGATCAGTGCAGTGAGCGTGAGACTACTCCTTCAATTATCTGTTTGGGGTAATTTGCGTAGTTTTAGAAAAAGATCTGTAATATTATTTGGTATGCGCGAGTTTTTTTCTAACCAATCACATACATTTGAAACCTTTTAATCTTGTTAGCCCAGAATTTCTTAATTAAAACCTATGTACTGTGGGTTGATGGATTCTGGAACTTATGTTTTTTTAGCAGGAATTTCACAATCAAGGCTTAAAGAGTTCGAGCTGATAAAGTCAGGAATTAATGGGTTCCAAAAAGTTCAGGTTTTAATAATGCATTAAAATATAAGCTTGATTTTAGGTCACGGATGCAGGCAGGGCTGAGGGAATGCATGGTAGATGGCTTCTAAAGCAGAGACTGTGAGGAAGGACTGAATATTTCCAAGTTTCAATTATTAGACACATTAACGCAGGTGGACCACGAAATGATCAATTTTGATTACCGCAAACAGGCCAAATTCTTAAACTCTCAGTTAATCTTAAATTGAACGTTACATATTTTTGCTCAGCGTGAAGTCTTTTATGTTGAAGACAAAATAAATTTCAAGATGAATGGGTAAACTTTCTTTCAGTTTTCCCATTTCAATGTTGTCAAACGTCATTTTATTTTTACTCAGCATGAAACATAAGGTCTCTATGTTGACCTAATGAATTTCAAAATTAATGGTTGTACTTATTCTCCGCTTTTTCCTTTCAATGTCGCCAGAACGATATTATAATTTTACTCTCCATGAAAGATGAATTCCATTTGTTGACATAATGAATTTTAAAATTATTGGAAAACTTATGTTCCACTTTCAAATTCATATTCTTACTAAATAAATTTCAAAATTAATCGGTAAACTTATGTTCCACTTTCAACTTTCTATTCTTTCTAAATGAATTTCAAAACTAATGGGTAAACTTACGTCCCACTTTCAATTTTATATTCTTTCTAAATGAATTTAAAAAATAATGGAAAAACTTAGGTTCCACTTTGAACTTTATTTCCTTTCTTAATGAATTTCAAAATTAATGGATAAACTTATGTTCCACTTTAAACTTTATTTCCTGTCTAAATGAATTTCAAAATTAATGGATAAACTTATGTTCCACTTTCAACTTTATTTTCTTTCTAAATGAATTTCAAAATTAATTTATAAACTTATGTTTCACTTACAATTTTATTTTCTTTCTAAATGAATTTCAAAATTAATGGGTAAACTTATTTTCCACTCTTCCTTTCAATGTCGCCAGAATGTTGCCTCGAGCTTGTCAATGAAGGTCGAAAGCCGCACAGATCGATCAGATTGGTCTTTGGCCCAAAAAGACGTGACAAGAATAGACCGACTTGGCGCTGGGAACTACGGCGAAGTCTGGAAAGTTATTCACGTAAAGTCCAAAAAAATTTTTGCGATGAAGACTATGAAAGCTGGTGAGCATAAAACGCAAGTCTGTCTTCAGTCCAGAACTGATGAAATGATAATTTATTTAAAAATATGGTCTTAGTGGTGAATAATGTAAATTTGTTCAACAATATGGGGTAAATTACTTGTTTATATTATTTTCATGCAAAGGTTCAATTGATTCTGAATGTGACAATACGAAACGAATGAACTATTTTAGCAACCAGTTACTTGTGTTTTTTGTGTAAAATCTACTAATAAAATAGAATTTATCGTGTACAAACTATCGTTTTCGGAACAAATTAACATTAAAATGCAAGGAGATTTTATCGATTGTATTCCATTTGCTCACATATGCTAATACTAATTACGGAAGAAATATATATTTCACGACCTCATTAAAGATTAAGGCACATGTACATGTCGACATACTGGGCAGGGGTAGTTCAAAACAGAAAATACACGGAAACTTTTTTTTCTGGTAGTTCAACCCAGAAGAAATACAAGGAAGCCACTTTTTCTGCTGGTCGATTTTAATGGGCAGGGGTAGTTCCAAACAGAATATACATGGAGACTTCTTTTTTCTGGTTGTTCCAAACAGAAAATACACGGAGACTTCTTTTTTCTGGTAGTTCAAAACAGAAAATAGCAAGAAACAAATTTTTTTCTGCTTGGCGATTTTAATGGGCAGGGGTAGTTCCAAACAGAAAATACATGGAGACTTCTTTTTATGATAGTTCAAAACAGAAAATACAGGGAGACTTCTTTTTTTCTGGTAGTTCAAAACAGAAAAAAATAGAAGGAAGCCACTTTTTTCTGCTTGTCGATTTTAACGAACTTCATTTTCATTTCAGCGACGATGAAGCCCGAGGAATTCGAGCGAGAAGTTAAGGTAATGATGACCTTCAGACACCCGAACTTGGTGAAGACTTACGGGGTGTGCTCCGACCCTGGCGAGAGTTTCATTCTCATCGACTACCTCCCGAACGGCAGCGTCATCGACTACTGCAAGGCGGTGCGGCGGCGGGAGAGTGAGTTGATATTGCTGCTAGTACTGTGGCACGGTACTTGTTCGACATGGTAAATACTCTACACTGCGAGCGAACTGGCCCAATACCAGTTCCTCATGGTAAATATTCTACGCTACAAGTACTGTGACACGGTACTTGTTCGTCATGGTAAATATTCTACGCTACAAGTACTGTGGCACGGCTCTTGTTCGTCATGGTAAATATTCTACGCTACAAGTATTGTGGCACGGCTCTTCTTCGTCATGGTAAATATTCCACACTGCGAGTGAACTGGCCCAATACCAGTTCCTCATGGTAAATATTCTACGCTACAAGTACTATGCCACAGTACTTGTCCGCGATAGCAAATATTCCACACTGCGGGACGCTGGCACTGTACTAGTTGGTCATAGTATTAATTCCACACTACACTGTACTTGTTTATACCCCATGGTACAAATTCCATGCCACAAAATTTATGGCTCAGTGTTTGTTTTCCGTGGTGTGAATACCACCCTGCGAAAACCGGGGCACGGTACTCATTCTTCATGGTATAAATTCTACGCTGAAAATGTTCTGGCACGTTACTTGTTCCCTATGGTATAAATATCACGGTGTGAACGCCGTGACACGGCAATAATTGTTCTTCATGGTAGAAATTTCATGCAACGAGTACAGTTAAACTAACGTATAGTCTTACGTAATCTTATCTGCGAGTACAGTGGCATGGTGATTTTTAACCATGGTATTGAGAGCCAATATGTTTAATTCTTTCAGATTAGCAATGGTTGAAAAGCCTCGGAGACGAGAAAACTTAAATTCCTCTCATTTCGTATGATACTGGTCTCAAACATGTTTTATCACTGTTGTGCATAGGTACAGTAATACCCAAACATATGACTTCACTGTTTTGTTCTAAAATTGACTGTAAGATAATCTCAAAATTTCAGCGCAACATTCAACTCGTCATTTCTTATTGGATTTATTGGCAGTTTTCTGCTCAACGCTGTTGGGAGATCAACTCGATATGAACGAAGGCATTTATAGAAATCATTCCTCCATTTAACTCTTGTGCTTCGTTCTTTATGAATAAATATCCCAAGCGTGACTATTTGAAAAATATAAACAGGCTCAATAAATCTTTGTTTCACCCTTTAATTAAGTGTTTTTTCCTACAAGGTGATTATCACGTGATTTATCAAATGACGTAATTCCTTTAGAAAGATTCCTTTTGTATTCTAACTAGGGACGTTTTTCTCGTGTATTGTGCGTGGGAAATCAGTCGGGCAACTCGGATATGAAAGCATAATTTTTTCTGCTTCCCTGCCTTCATTGTGTGGCGACGCTGTAATGGTGAGACGTTCGCATGCAGAATAAATGTACATTTTTTGTTCTGTAGAAAGATACAAAGTTAGAATAACTCGTAAATATAGATTTCTTGATCTGTCCGAAGAGATAAAGTTGAAATAACTTGTAAATATAGATTTTTTGTTTTGTCCGAAGAAATAAAATTTCCCTTCAGCTATAATTTCTCGTTTGGATTTAAAATTGAAGGATTTCTTGCAGGTTGGCCTCGGTTTAGTCCCGCATGCTTCCTGTTATTGCGCAACTCTAATGCTTTTATTACCCATTGGAATACTTTTATTGTACGCTGCAATATTTTTACAGCATACTTAAACTTCCATATATTCGGATGCAGCTACCGCTGGACCCTGCCATTTTAGACCAAGGTTAAACATATGAATAAAATAAAAAGAAGTATTTCACACAGGCAGACACTGAGCCTCTGAATTTTATTGTTACCCATTGTTAGACAAATGAATACAGTAAAAACATACATTTCCATTTATGCAGTCGGTGAACATTTGAATTTGTTTTTGTGTGATTCAAGTTATTCAGTACAATGAACTGAACAGATGCGCAGGTGGATTTATTTCCGTGTGGCTCAAAGAATTCGAGTCAAGCGCTCAGGATATCGCAGCAGCCATGGTGAATATTTTTCCAATATTTTTCTCCATTGAATAATTTTCGGAGACTCAAGTACTGATCATGAATGATGACCAAAAGCTTTAGCCAATCAACTCTGGAAGGAAGCCCTCAGTGATTACTGCTGTGTCAAAAACAATAGTTTAAATATCTAGCCCACAATGTCTATTCGGAGCAATCAAAAGTTTTGTGGAAGGGTGAACGAGAGTGGATGAGTTTTTTCATAAATTAATGGGGCTGACGTTGCCGAGTGAGACTAGATGCAGATTATTCCTACCCAGAAATTAGCTGAAATCCTTTCAAAAGTTTGTTCTTTCCAACTGACGTGTCTAAATCTTTCCAACTCACGTGTCTAAATAAAATGACGTACGAGTATACCTTAAAATCAAATTAATAATTTAGAAAAAGCGTACAGTATGTCTTCCAGTGCAACTTCCGAATATCAGTATATTTTGAAACGCATTTCGGTGGTAAGGAACCCTGGAATTGAAACAGTAAGCGATGCGTGCATCACACTCGTTGTTTTTTCTTTTATTTAAGGTGCTAATCTCTTAGGCAGTGAGACTACGAGTCATGGAGTCTAAATTGTAATAAATGATATTGAATTGTTATAAATCAACCCCAAAATACGAAGCAATAAAATACTTCACCATGAATGGTCTTCTGAAGGTAATTTATCAGTGTGATATGACAATTTTTATGTTCACATTGTTTCATTCTAAGTATGTGCGAACAGATAAAATTTAAAGTTTTTTGTATTATGGTTATTATATACGAAGTTTCACCAGCGAAAACGATACAGACAGTTTATGTTAACCAACCAAAAAAGGTTTGATAAGATGGCTTTAAAAAATAATTAGCAAATGGACACTGGGAAATAAGTATCAAACATTCGTTCAAAATTCAGCAAATACGAACCCAGTATTCTGTAACTGAAGGATAAATAGGAAACCAGCGTGGCTAAGAATGCTTAATCTCGTTGGGTTCCTTTTCATCTTAAAAGTGAGATTTCCTAAAAATTTCTCTATTTCATTTATTCCGTAGCTGAAATTTCGACGTGAAATTCGAAATCTTAATGAATGTTTCTCCTGTTTTCCAGAAAAATTTCAACAAAATTTTGCTCCTATTTTCCAGAGAAATTTTAACAAAGTTCTCCTTCTATTTCGATAGAAATTATAATGAAATTTAGTTCCTATTTTCCAGAGAAATTTAAATGAAATTTATTCCTATTTTTCAGAGAAATTGTAACGAAATTTCGTGCTTGGTTCCAGAGAACCCGCTGTCCAGCGCGCAGAAGTACAACATCGCGTCAGACGTGCTGCGCGGCATGAAGTACTTGTCTGAGGAGAACCTCATACACCGGGACCTGGCGGCCCGCAACGTGCTCCTTGCTGACGACCTCACTGCCAAAGTCGCTGACTTCGGCCTCGCTTTGCTGGCCAACCCGGTGAGATATGAAATTTTCCGGCACCCTGCCGTGCCAAACTAAAACAGTCGTGAATGATTGTTTTTTTAATTCTAGTTTTGGCTTTTCTTTGTTCGCTAACCCAGTGAGATATGAAATTTTCCGGCGCCCTACCGTGCCGAAATGAAACAGTCGTGATTGATTGTTTTTTTTTAATTCTAGTTAGCTTTGCTTTGCTAGAGAATCCTGTGAGATCCGAACTTTTGAGTGCTCTACCGTAACAAAATTTATTGATTCTTCCCTAAATTTCAATTTCGGCCTGGCTTTTATGGCTATACCGGTTAGATCTCTACTTTTACCGCGCTCTACTGAGACAAAATATCGCATAGACATCCATTGATATATGATTCATCTCGAATTTCGAGTGTAGGCCTCGCTTTGGTGGCGAACCCGATGAGATTCGAACTTTTATGGCATCGTACCAAGACAAAATTGATTGATTCTTATTCTAATTTCAATTTTGGCCTGACTTTACTCGCAAACCTGGTGAGATCCTAACTTTTTCCGCGTTCTACCGCGTCAAAATTAGATGGACGCCAATTGATTTGTTATTCATCCCCTAATTCAAACTTTAGCTAGGTTTTGCGCACAAACCTGGTGATAACCAAACTCTTTGCCTGCACTATCGTGATACCAGTAATTAGATACAAATTAATTAGTGATATTTCTTCTGACTTGGGATCGAAAACGGGTGGTCTGTTTCACCCGTGTGAGGTTCGGAGCCTAGATAACATCACTGTAACCTCCACTCTTATCTTTCTGGGAACCAATATCTATCATCCGAAAAATGGCTTCGGATTTTCTCAGAATGAAAGATTGTATGAGCGTGCTTACTTTCAGCACGATCATTCATTATGTTTCTGAATTTACACATCATCTCTACGATGCAAAAAGCTGTTTTCAAAGGCACACGATCCGACCCAGAAAAACTTGTCCTTCATGTGATATTTTTCAAATTTTATATTTATTTCTGCGTTTATGGCAAACGTTCGTTTCGAAATAGCAGAGGTGATTATTTTGCACACATACAGAAAAGTCGGTAAAGTAATGGAACGTCATCTTTTGCATCTGCAACTTATGCAAACTTAAACTTACTCTGAAAAAAATGTTTATTTTGGTTTTTCTCTTATTCATCGCTCTCATTGAGTATTTCATTAGATGCACATCTAAGATTTGTGTGTATAAGTTCAGGTCCTCAAAAGAAGCAGCTTAACCCGAGGATAGATTATATGTAGTTTCTCAGTAACGTGACAAAATCCAGCGTCTGGAAATTAGCTTCTGACTCCACGTGACTGAATATCTGTATCCATATAAGTTCAGGTCGTAAAAAGAATTAGCATAACTCGAGAATAGCAGTTTAACTCGAAACAAAATCAAGCATCTAGAAATTAGCCTCTGCCCTCCACTTGACGGAGCTTCTGCTCCCCAGAGCCAAAGACGGAGGCAACACGGAGAACTTAAAGTTCAGATCCTTTTAACTCGAGAATAGATTGCAGTCTCGCAGTAACGGTACAAAATCAAGCCTCTAGAAATTAGCCTCTGCCCCCACTTGACGCTGTCTCATATCCCCCTGCCCAGAACGGGGGCAAGACGGAGCACCAGGGCCCCATGGGGACGCCGTGGATGTGGACGGCCCCCGAGGCGCTGCGGGGCCGCGGCGGGTGGAGCACCAGCTGCGACGTGTGGTCCTACGGCGTCTTCTGTTGGGAGCTCTACACCGACTGCCTGAGCTGCCCCTACCAGCCTGGTGAGTTGGGTTGTTGGCAGCGTCTTTGTTTTGTTGTTGAGGCGCATGTTTGTTTTGTTGTTGAGGCATACGTTCATTTGGTTTGTGTTTTAATTTTTAAGGTATATAAATACGGTAGTTAGAACTGTTGCTCGTTTGTGACTTTGTCCGTCAGTTTTGTGTAGCATGCTTTCTTCATATTATACGTTGTTGTATGTTGTAAGAACTCGTTTGGTATTGTCCCCTTTATTGCCAAGCGCTGAATAAGAAAAATTTCCTTCCATTGCCAAGCACTTAATGAGGAAAATTTTTCCTTTTGTTGCTAATATTTGATGAGAAACATTTTCCTTTCATTGCCAAGAACTTAATGAGAAAAATTCTTCCTTCATTGCAGCGCTTAACGAGGACAATTTTCATTCCATTGCAAAGCGTTTCATGTAGAAAATTCTTCTTCCATTGCCGAGAGCCTATTGATGAAATTTATTCCTTATATTACCAAATGCTTAGTAAGGAACATCCTGCCTAAGTTCACGTTGCATTTCAGGACTGCCCAATTCACGCGAACTCGACCAATTTTTAAAGTCCGGCGGACGGCTGAAGATGCCGGACTCCTGCCACATCGGCCAGCTGGTGGCGCAGTGCTGGACCTTTGAGCCAGAGTCCAGGCCTTCCTTCCAGGACCTGCACCGCAGCTTATGTGCCCTCGGCCCGCCTCCTGCATTGTAACATTTCGCGCGCTCCCTAACAATTTAAAAGCCAAGAAAATGCTTATAAAATTAGTTGTTTTATTAGAAAAAAGAAAACAAAAATCGAAAGTGTTTCGGAGACCAGCTCCATCATCAGTTCTGTAAAATATAAATACCTGCGTTCAGTTATACATAGAATCTAATTTCGTATTTGATAATATTTCGTGCGTTCAGTTACAGAATGTTATTTCCAATATGATAGTATTTCGCGCGTTCCTTTATAGAATCTAATTTCTTACATGAAAATGAATGTAGAATGTAAATTTTCTTTAATAAAACCTCATGTATTGTCGGTTTAGTGACTGGTAAGTTTGTCAGTGTTGGTCATGTAGTTTATTATTGCTCGCAGTCCACGCGTGGACTTCTAATCATGGTCTGAAGCGTTAGGTTGAGCTTCACGAGGTATTTCCAAACATTGAGTGTAAAAATAATAATAGATTTCCTGCCAGCATCAAGATATGTATAATACTAATATCAGTAAGTCTATGATCAGAGTACATGAGCGTTTGTGAAAATGTTAGGTTCGGGGCGATACAAACTCTATATGGCCTCTGGTATCAGCAGCATTAAGTTATAAGAGGAATTTTGTATCTCTAATCGTGAAATGCGTGAAATTGCATGTGGGAGGAAATTTTTTTAAATATTTTTAAAGGAAATAATCTTGCTGTGAGGAACACTATTATCACAATAATTTTAGAATAATATTTATTTACCTGTTAACTGTCTGGGGTTATTTTAGCATTCCTTTTATAAGCAGTTTCAGGGGATTTGAATTCTTGTTGAACATGTACTCTAAAGTGCACCTCGTAGTTCTCTGCCGAGCTTCAGTTTCTTCCTCATTCTGCTGTCGCTGAAAATCTGATACCAAGTCAGTCTAATAAGAACAGTGATAGTAATAATAATAATAATAATAATATTAATAATAATAACAATAATATGTGCAAGAATTTATGACTCCGAAGATTTAAGGCTGTGATGCATATGTGGATTAGATTGCGTTTCACTCATGGTTCGGTCAAAGGCCTCCCAACTTTCTGTTTTCTGATTCACCATTTGGATAAGCCTAAGTTTCTGGTCATCGAATAAAATCGCTCTGAAATAAACTGCAAAGTTTCACTATTCACCTCAAAGAACAACCACCTCATGACAAGATTTGGGGTTGGAAATTTAATAACAATTTATGAAATCTAGTATGAAATATTTGGTTGCTTCCATCAATTTTTCATATTAAGTGTCATTCTGTTATTTACGAACCTCTTTTATGACTGCAGTCGTGTCACAAATTGTAAACCTTCAATTGAAGGTTCATTGGATTCTTTGTTTGATTTATTTTATTATGATTGTTTATATCCTAGAGTTGTCTATTATAAAGTTTTATTTCAATTTACTATTATTTTTCAACAAATTCCTAGTTTACTGTTTTTCGTACTAAAAAATTATTTTACACCTGCTTTAGTTATTTTTTTTAGCAGTTTTTTTTAATCATCAAATTTTATAGCAAAATACTTGCAAATAGCAAGTGAAAAAAAATGATTTGCTTCACTGAGCATCAAACGCCTTTTTTTGCCTGTACACCAAACTAATATATAAATAAATAAATAAATAAATACACCAAGGGTATTATTAGGAAAATGACCACTATTCACAAATCGGGTTCCTTAGCAGCACGCTTTGCGATAACGTATGAGTGGGTTTTTGTTGCACAAAATCACTAATAGCTGTAGAGCTATTGGAGAACTGCACTGCTCTAGACTGTCTAAAATGTCGTCTTACGCCAATTACTAAATGTCTTATTGCACAAGTAGCACTGGAGAGGAAACAAGGTAGAGTCAAACTAGTCTTTTTTTGCTTGATTGTGTGGGTTTGCTGACGTCAGGGCAAAAACCTATAGCAGCGCTTATATTGCTTCTGGTAGCACTGCTACCCCCAAATCCGTCTCCACTATTGGCCTAACTACATGGCGTTTTGGTGACGTTATAAAGTTGGTTTGAATGGAAGCCGTTCTATTGGCTAACCGTACAAGAAGAAGAGTATTTTCCCCCCTAGAAATGATCCTATCTTGTTTCCTCTTCCGTCACAAGTAGTATGCTACAGTAAACTAACTACACCAATTTTCAACTGCATGAGAAATAGTTCTCAGTAAATTTAGTATCTCTGTGATGGCTGAAGCATCCTTGTTCCTTTAATTAAATTAGTTTTAATTCGAGGCAAATCAATGCAGAAAAGAGAAATTACGATGCAAATCTTAGATTGTAGACTTAACCCTTCCTGATGCTGTGTAGATCGTAATAATTCAAAGCACACTTGTTTGAAACCAGCCATGTTAAAAAAAAGAGTAATGGTTTACTTCCCAGAAAAGTTTCTAGATGAAATGTAATCCAGTCTATTGGATTTTAATTGTTTTCGAACGTACAGGTTTTAAATTATTAGCAGCCAGGCTTTCTAAAGAAATAAAAGATTAATTATTCGTCAATTTCAAAAAATGTTTACACATGAATTGTAATCTAACACGCTGAGATTTAATTATTTTTTGACGTAAAGGCCGTATATTGGTAAACAAATCAGACAAGTTATTCTAATATTATTGCTCTGGCCACAGGTGTTAAGATCTCGTAAAGAATATTTACAACGGGTAAAACATGTAGAATTTTGTTCCCTTCACATAATGACTACGAATACATCGCAATAATACTGTATTATTTTACATATATCCATAATAATAGTGTATAATTTAATATTTATAATTTCATCTGGAAAATGTGCATTGCATGTGGGGTTTTACAGCTCGCCAGAGAGAGTTTACTCCAGGTGAGTAATTTGAAATGTTCACGTTTCTAGACCCCTGCCAAGATAGAGAACTCTTTCTTCTTTCGATGATGATTAGCATTTAAAAATAATTTATATCCACTCACGCTAAGAAATTTAATTTACCTTATGATATGTGTGAGTAATGTTGTATCGGAGGAATCAACTGTTTGATAATTAAACAGTAAATTATGTTAATTTTTCTAGCAATATTACCTACGATACTCAAGAAAGTTTTGGTTTTCCTCTTACGTGAAATTATATAACCGATCAGTTTCGATTGAAATTCTTGCTATTTTTCCATTTTTTCCTTTTCCTGTTTGTTTACGTGTTTATACAGCGTATGATTTAAAAAAAAGGTTTTAGGTCAAGAACTCATTATGTTTTTATTCATACTGTGTTCATGTCGTATTCATGTTTGTGTACATTTTCATATATGTGTTTGTCCATCTTCAAGCTTATTTCCATATTAAGGTTGATAATCATGTTCAAATTCACGGTTACATTCATAATCCTGCTAATGCCCCAGTTTCCGCTCACATAAATTCATATAGACGTTCACATTCACATACATTATATTCCTATTCAAGTTCACGTTCACGTTCACCTTAACGTTCACGTTTATGTTCACGTTCATGTTTACGTTCATGTTCACGTTCACGTTCATGTTCACGTTCACGATCACGTTCATGTTCACGTTCACGTTCACGATCACGTTCATGTTCACGTTCAGGACTAATGCGATGTCATATCAAGCACACACCTCACGATTGTCCTGAAGTTGCAGGAGCGAGCAACACTTGTGTGTGTGTGTATGTGTGTGTGTGGGTGTGTGTGTGTGTCGATGCATGTTTTTATTCATTATGACCAGCGTTAAAGAATAGTGGAAGAAAACTTTGTTTTGCTAATTGTTTCGGTTTTAATGACCATGCGCAATGTAGTAGATGTACCTGCAAGGTTTCATTTTTGTCAGGACAACATACGAAATAAGTTGTGTGTCAACAAACTGTCTCATACATCGCACACAGGCTGCGGGCGTTGCCATGGTGACGTCATTCGTTGACTCAGGCACATTAAATACGATCTAGGATATTGATGTATTATTTTCACGTACATGGGGTATGTAGGGTGTGCAATACTCTCAAACAGATATTACCCATGGTCAGATGAAGTAAGGCGTCTAATATGGTAAAAAACTCAGCATTTCGTCTGGTACAGAATTTGGGACTAGTAAATGTTATGACGGTAAAATTTTGTGACGGTATAATTTTATGACGGTAAAATTTCATGACGGTAAAATTTTATGACGGTAAAATTTTATGACGGTAAAATTTTATGACGGAAAAATTTCATGACGGTAAAATTTTATGACGGTAAAATTTTATGACGGTAAAATTTTATGACGGTAAAATTTCATGACGGTAAAATTTTATAGCGGGTTACTTTTACGACGAATTGATTTTTGGACGGGTAAATTTTGTGACGGCTAGGGCTGAAAATAAGAAAAAATAAATTAATGTAAAAATATGAGTAGATCCTTTTAATAGGTTTGCTAATTAAATTTCAAAGCCTCAACTTTGAGGCAAAATTCCTAACATTTAAAAGCTGTAAAATGTTAAATGCTGCAAATTCAAATTGTCAGTCGATTTGAAATGCTATTTATAATTAGGTTGTCTTTCATTGCACATTTGACCGATAATTATTGTTAAGTGACCCTTATTAACCATAAGTTTCAGTATGGAGTCTTTTTAGGAAGACCAAAATCGCACCTTATCATTAAGAAAATATGCAAAAGAGGGAGTCGACTTTAAAGCATTTACAAAGATACTTTGGATTTCGGAACTACAGTATATTATGATTACTAGTCCACCCCCTTTATTTGAAATAAATAAAAGCGAAATGAAAGAAAGGCCGTGAAATAAAAAGTTCAATCTCTCAAGAGTTGATGAGGCCGTGTGCACACGGCCCGTATCACAGATACGCTCATCACACACTTTCGGCAGGCTTCGGACAGACCGACGCACGGACGCGGCTCTTATTATATTATGACTAGTCCACCCCCCTTTATTTGAAATAAAAAAGAGGGCGAAATGAGAGAAAGTCCATAAGAAATAAAAAATACAATCTCTCGAGAGTTGATGAGGCCGCGTGAACACGGCCCGTCAAAATATATAGGGCTGGAGCTTGTATCACAGATACGCTCATCACACACTGCAGGCTGGCTTCGGACGGACGGACGGACGCGGCTCTTATTATAGTATAGATTATTTCACATTAATGAAAAAATAGAGATGAAATTTTGCATTTCAAAATCAGCTTCCATGAAGGAAGGATGTATAAATAGAATTACTCAAAGAAAATTTTCAATTTAGCACACACTGCATAATAAAATATTATTTCTGAAACATATAGCTTTATTTTCTAGGGTGTACCAACTGAGCAATGGTGAAATATATCAAACGATCTTCAATACAAGTCATTGATTACTAGTTACCTCCTTTGGTGGGTTGTCATACTAAGATCAAAATCGTCGCATCTCAATCCTAGTGTTTGCAAAAGACCATTTTATTCATGAATGAATACAAATGGTTTTTGTAATTACTTAATTGTGGTAGGAAGCTTAGAATTTTTTTTCCTGGATTTGCACTTGTCCGTGATAGTGACGTAAGGATCATGAGCTCTTAATAACTGTGTGCAAATAAATTTCATAATAATTTTTTATAATAAATAATTGTGCGTAAAATTCTGACAAGATCTTACTTTTCTTGTTTGTGTCATGTTTTACTGATGCAACTCGTATACGACTCTCAAAAACGATTTTTAGGCAATAATAGCGTGAAAAATTCCTACAAAATCTTACCATTCGGCTTACTCTCAGTGTGAGAGGCACAGTTTTAGCATCAGAGTTGCAAAAAATGCCTGTGCCGGAGAAGATCTGGCAACAACGATTTGTCACGAGAGTGTGCACAAGAGAGAGCGCGAGGACGGGCTGGCTAGATGGAGTATTCTGTTCTATACCTGCATCTGTTGAACTCTCTCGTACGGGGTTTGGCTGGGACAGCCGAATTAAAGGGAATTTGAGAAAAATGGATAAGTGAATTGAATCGCAATTCATTTTGATGCTTCAAACCGTAAGAAAAATGAATAAATGAATTTGATATTTCAATTTTATATTTCCGGGCATTGTTCTATTAATTATCATTGCTCGCTAACTTCAAATAAAAAACTTTTGTTTTATTTTATCATATTATTAACATACTTCGCAAAAAAAGATTTTACCGATCTTATTCGCTTAAAAGTTTCATAGAAATGCATTCGCGATCTGGTTTTCTCATTGCCCGGAACAAACGTACCTACATACAATAGCTCCTGCCTAACTCTTTGCTTTTTCTCAATTTCTAAATTCGAAAACTGTTAAATGTGTTAAATCCACATATAGAGTTTTTGGAGTAAAACAACTCGGAAGTCTTACATTTTCTATGTATTTTTCCATCTAATAAAACTGAAAACTATTATCGTTGGTGCCACTGCATGCTACACTCAGTAGGGTTCGGCCTTCACTAAAATATGATAGCTTTGTCAAAACCAAGGATCAGAGTTGATGTTCTGCCGAGTAGGAAGAGTGTAATTGATTCATGTAATAACATGAGTTAGTATGCAGTAAAAGAGCATATGAACATGCGTTTAATTGTGAGTAATATGCTCCAAGACCTAAAAATACATTTGTATTCGTTCCATTGTGCTCGTTTACCTGCTCAATATGATTTTTTCTTCGTTTATATAACATATAAAAACAAACAAAAATTCCTTGTTCCCGTTTCCTTGTACCCGGATTTCTTCTGAGCGGCTTCAATTTTTCTCTTACTAAGGCGACTATTTTCTCACTGATGGGCAAATGATCTGTTTATACGAGGTGAGACGTTTTGTGTCTTGGTGACACCCGTTATGCTCAATTGACGTGACTTATTTTATACGGGACGAAAATGACGTATCCAGTCCTTGTTATTTCACTGGAAGGAGATGCTTACTCTCAGCAGATTGTTCCTTGCCTAACAAGAGGTCTAAAGTTCCTTCATTTCCAAAGTCTCTCTATGAACTGCTCAATAATGACGCTGAGTTTCAACTTTACGGACTCAGCTGTAGTATGTATACGGGGAAGCTTTTACTTGCAGCTAAGAGATATCGGACTTGAGCTGTGCGGCTATCGATGATATATTTCAAAAGACATGTTTCAAAAGACATATTTCAAATGACATGTTTCTAGAGAAATGTCTCTTAAGATATATTTCAGTGATAAGAAACATCAGACTCTAGCTTTGAGGCTGTTGATAGATATATTTCAAAAGACATATTTGAAGAGAAATGTTTCATAAGATATGTTTCAAAGAAAATGTTTTATAAGACATGATTCAAAATTCATTTCTCGAAAGATATGTTCCAAAATAGATGTTCCGTTAGACATGTTTCAAAGAAAATATTCCAAAAGACATATTTGAAAAGACACTTTAAAAAAAAAAATATTTGAAAAAAACATGTTTTAAAAGACATATTTCAAAAGACGTGCTTGTTTGACCACGAAAGCCTGACATTCTCATAACTCGATAACGTATGTACAATAATATCAGAAATACCTAATCAACATATGCTCATGATATACATTCCTAATAATGAATTACCCATTCGATATTTTGTCTCCGAATGCACGGAGGGACAATTTTTTATGATGACCTAGTCTAAATTTTCTATAATGAGGAGGCTGTTATCTCACAGCTGTCCCCATTCTTCACGCGCAAACATCTTCAGTTCCGTATAGCAGGGGTCTCCAAACTTTTCAATATAAGGGCCACATTATATATTTCCCACATTCATAAGGGCCGTAGGAATAAAAAATGAAGGCCCCAGCTTTGAATAATTGGGGAATGCCAGGCGTACGATAATTATTTTTTCAAGGCCACCACCGAGGGATTTGTTTTGTGGGCCGGATGAAATTATACAGCGGGCCGGATGTGGCCCGCAGGCCATAGTTTGGAGACCCCTGCTCTATAGGACTCTCCAAATCATGGGAGCATGGAGGTGACGCTAATCTGTCATTTCCATGCTTTCAATCTCCAGCTTATCACTTCATCTCATCACAGTGATCGTACAATCTATGGCCCGTCCAATTCTTCAGGTCGTTAAGTAATCTCATCACGACTAACTTCAGCGCCCTCTGACCTAAATATATGCGAAGATTTCTATTCCACCGCACACTCAAATGGGAAATCTTTCAGCTGTTGATCACATGTTCTGTGATCGAGCGCTGACGCGCAACACATTTGAACACATTAGAGGTGTGAGAACTCGTGCGCAAAATCGTGGCATGGAAACATTAGTGATGTGGGTGCTCGTGCTTAAACTTGTGGCATGAGCTCATAAGCGAAGGGAGTTTGCGTACTCAAAAGCGCAGTCTCATTGCTTTAAAACTTATATCACAGGAAATCAATGGAGCGGGCACTTTCTTAACTCATTACTGCTAAAACGTAGATGTTCAAAGTGCTCAATCAGAATTTTACGATCGGTTCGATAAGGTGAATAACGTGGTAATGCAAAGCTCGGACGCCAAGTGCTGCACTTTATATTCATGACATCAACTTCACATCGATATTTTTGCAGCCAGCATTTTTTTGTCTGCTACAAAATAACCCACCATAGAGCAGTTATCGAAGGCGTGTTGTATTATAGCTAGCAAACATTGATGTCTATGCGAGCTGAAAGCACTTCATGTTCTATGACATAAACTTCACTACGCTATTTACGCTACGTCTGCCACAAAATTACCCTCGGTATAGCATTTATTGTATTACAGCTGGCGAGCATTGATGCCTATTCGAGCAGAAATTCTTTTAGGGGTTGAAGAACCTCCAGAGGTCTTCGAAAGAAGGCCTGGCGTTGTGATCAAACTCCCAGCACTGGTAGATGATGCCGAAGATCGTATCGTCACAGCCGAGGGGCTTGTTCAGGCGGGTACCCGAGCGGAGGCTGCGAAGCAAACTTCGGCTGTTGTTGATGTCTGTAACACACAAAGTTAGGCAATATGAGTGGATCTAAATATGATAGAAAGAAATACCAGATGTTGTGAAATTTCCAGTACATATTTTAACCATATACAGAAAAACGCTGAATAAAACGATTTTCATGAGTAAAAAACCCTAAAACTCCTTCTTTTTCGAGAAATGACGACCTCAAATTATTTTAGATTAACGTAGGAATAGGCTTACAATGCAGCCAACGAGTAGAACCTAGCTTCTTGGGCAGGTTGTTGGCGCGCGCTTAAATTCCTTCATCATTATTGGCTTCGGTGGGTCTTTAAGTGCGACGTGACCCACCGGTGGTCACAGCGGGGATTTTCATATTGCTGCTGACCAACCAGTAGTCACTAACTTAATTTCGATAAATGCTTAATGAAAACTAAATGAAGGCACGATCAATTTAATGTTTTTTTTTTCAAAAATTGATCTCTAAAATTAACTCTAATTTGAGTTGAATATTGCATTTTGTTTGACCCGCCGCACTTAACGTGTCAAATGAATTCGTGTACAAGCCGAGGGTGAGTGAAATTGAACAGCAGTGTTGCCATAACACGCACGCCAGCGTTTCTTGGGAATTCCGGATACGATTTGCTTTGAGGATTTAATTGCGATTTGGCAGCCAAAGGATGATCTTGAATTTTACAAGTGATGTCAAGATAATTTCTAGTTCTATTAAAACATTTAGTTCTAATAAGACAGTTTCTAATTCCATTAAAACATCTAGTTCTATTAAGACAGTTTCTAGTTCTATTAAAACATTTCATGCATCAGGGATATGGTTTTTTCCAGACAGATGGGAGGCAGATTCATACACTCTAATCAACAGGAAATGTCATGAACATTTCATTTACGTAACCTTCGTGCATTAATTACCATTATCTGAGTTTCATGATGGTTGATTTACCATGACTGGGTATGGCTGAGTGGCCTATTCACAGCATCTGGATAAGGCCGGTTGCCCTATTCACCACACCTGCACATGGCCGATTGCCCTATTCACCACACCTGCACATTATAGGGCCGATTGCCCTATTCACCACACCGGCACATGGCCGATTGCCCTATTCACCACACCTGCACATGGCCGATTGCCCTATTCACCACACGTGCACATGGCCGATTGCTCTATTCACCATACCTGGACCAGGCCGATTGCCCTATCCACCACACCTGGACACAGCTGAGTGCCCTATCCACTACACCTGGATAAGGCCGATTGCCCTATTCACCACACGTGCACATGGCCGATTGCCCTATCCACCACACCTGGACACAGCTGAGTGCCCTATCCCCTACACCTGAATAAGGCCGCTTTCCCTATTCACCACACGTGCACATGGCCGATTGCCATATTCACCACACGTGCACATGGCCGATTGCCCTATTCACCACACGTGCACATGGCCGATTGCTCTATCCACCACACCTGGACACAGCTGAGTGCCCTATCCACTACACCTGGATAAGGCCGATTTCCCTATTCACCACACCTGCACATGGCCGATTGCCCTATTCACCACACGTGCACATGGACGATTGCCCTATCCACCACACCTGGACACGGCTGAGTGCCCTATCCACCACACCTGGACGCGGCTGAGTGCCCTATCCACCAAACCTGGATAAGGCGGAGTGGTGCAGTTGCTGTATAGCTCCCAGCAGAAGACGCCGTACGACCACACGTCGCACTTGCTGGTCCAGAGGTTGCCCCCGCACAGCGCCTCCGGAGCCGTCCACTTCCACGGGGTCTTCTGGTTGTCGTGTTCTGCTCGACCGTCCGCCTGGTGATAGCAGTCAAATGTCCCGTTATTCAGTAAAGGAAGTGTTTTTGTTCCGAGGTATGAAATCCCGTTAAAAAGTTTGCTAAATAATAACGTGAGTAAAATGGGGACTTTAATATGAAACAACTCATAAAAGAAGTTCTTTTGTATCGAGGGATGAAATCCCGTGGAAACCATTTGTCAAAAAAAAAATTTAACTAAAATACGGACTGAAATTTGAAGCAACTTACAATATTACATTGAATTAAGTTGCGAGAAACAAACAGTTAAAGTATGTAGAAGTTGCTGATTACCAAGGATGTTATTCCTCTGAGCTCAAGGTAGACAAGATACGACTCACTTTAATCATCTGCGCGAGGCCGAAGTCTGCCACTTTGGGCGTTTTATCGTCGGCCATGAGGACGTTCCTAGCGGCGAGGTCACGATGGACGAAGCCTTCTTCCGAGAGGTATTTCATACCAGACAAGACTCCTTTCATCACGTTCAACTTCTCGTCCGCGCTCAACGTGAGACCTGTGAAGCCAAGGTTCCCTTCCTCATTATAGGCTAGCATCTGCTCTTGAAAATAAAGCTATGCATCGAAAGGATATTATTTAAGTGAAAAAACGAGATTCGGGACGACATCAGCAAGTCCAATTGAAAACCGGAACGTTTCAGAGTAATGTTCAGTGAAAGATTAAGATTTGGAAGTAAAATTGACTGAATGATGATAATTAATATGACATTCCTAAGAAGTGTGCAAAAGGTATGAAGACTTTGAATTTAAATTGAGTAAATGATGATAACTTATTAGTTATTTCGCGAAAAACAGTAGCAGCTTGCTATTCACAAAATTTTATATACAAAAAAGTATAACTAAGCAGACTAGTATTTTTCACGCCACTCTTGGAATTTCTGAAGCTGTGAGGGAAATGGGAAGAGCAGTTTGAGTTTGAGTTTGAAATGATCTAACTGAATTGTAAAATGCTGAGGATCTTGAGAACAGTTCTCCAATTTTTGAAAAATTCATCCTAGAAAAAAAAAGAACCATTCAAACGCATTGACATTTAGTTTTCAAATAGCTTCACTATACTACACAAAAAGAGTTTAAAAAAAAGAGGTCACCGTAATGAGAACAAATTGTGCTTGCGCTCTCCACAACCTCAACTTAAGAATCTCACGATTCGGTAGCGTGAATTTAACTTCGATATCGTTGCGCCAGGTCTCGCAAGAGGAATACCATTGCGCAGTTCCCTCTTTTTCGTTTTGGACCTCTGAAGGCGCTTTCTACCTTTCCGTTGATTAATTTATAGAGTGGGGGCAAAATAATTTAACACGTTGAGCAAATCGCCAGATTTTACATTTCTAAACCCTGTACAATTACAAAAATTGTGCTCTATATAAAAACGGTAGTATAAAAAAGTTAATAATTTACATATATGAGTAGCTGGCTCTAAAGATGCTTTCTACCTTTTTGTTCAATCATAACTCTAAAGTAGCTATCTACGTTTTCGTCAAACATACCTTTAAAGTAGCTCTCTAACTTTTTGTTAATTCATTCAAATGCATATGAGTCACTACGTCTAAAATAGCTATCTATCTTTCGTTAAATCATACCTCTATATATAGTAGCTATCTACCTTTTTGTTTATTCATATACGAAAATGAGTAGCCGCGCTTGCCTTTAGTGAGGTAGTCCAGAACGCTCCCCAAGCTGTGCAGGTCCAGCAACATGAAGATACTCTGCGGCTCAGAACATACCGCTCGCAGCTTCACAAGGTTTGGGTGCTTCAGCGCCATCATAGTTTTCGCTTCGTCCATGAACAGTTTTTCTTCCATTCGTTCTACAAAATGGTAGAGCGATAGAATCGATCCGGGTATAAAATAGTAAAGCGATCGAATAACTATGGCATAGAATAAGGATAGAATAGAATTGCGATAGAATCATTTTGCGTATAAAATGGTAGAGCGATAGATTCGTTACGGGTATAAAATAGTAAAGCGATGGAATTGCTGTAAGATAGAGTAGCGATAGAATAGAATAGCGAAGCATAGAATAGCGATAGAATCGTTCTGGGTATCAAATGGTAGAGAGATAGAATGGAAAAGCGGTAGCATGGCTATAGAATAAAATAGCCATAGAATAGAATTACAATAAAATAGAATAGCCATAGTATAGAATAGCGAGAGAATAGAAACGAACTCGGCTTTGTTCATATGCGCATAATAAAACGATCGCTAGGATTCTGTAGAACTCGGTTTGGCTCATTTGATTATATATGACTACTAAAACGGTGCTTAATGTTTCATAGAACTCGGTTTGATTCATATTACAACATACGTAGAATAAAAAAATTATTTTCCTGAATGACAACAGTCGGTTCTCGAGTTAAATAAATGAATCTTGTTCCATGAACTTCAACATATACGGATAAAACAAGTTTCAATTCATCAAAAATATGATGCTTGATTCAAGTTATGATTGAATGGGGGTATTTTTATTCGTTCGAGTTGAGGTTTGCATAAGATGATGCCGAACTTATTTAAAATATTATAACCTTTAGCAATTGTTTGTGGACTAAAGTAATTCATTCGAGATGCACAGAAGATGGAATAGAAATAACTGGAATATCACTATTGCCTTCATGCAAATCAATGCAAATTCACAGTTTATGAGGAGAAGGAGTAGAAAGAACTGGAAGCTAATATCACTACAGCATTCATGCAATCAATTCAAACTTGCAGTTTATGGGTAGAATGAGTAGAAAGAACGGGAACATCACTATTGCATTCATGCAAATCAATGCAAATTTGCAATTTATTTAATCATATTGCATTATCCGCAAGTTTTGCAGAATGTTTCTGTAGATTAGAAGGTTTGTGTGTGGAACTCACCTTTGTTGAAGGTCTTCAAAGCCATGATTGTTTGTGTGTTCTTAATCTTCACTTTCCACACCTCCCCGTAGTGGCCACTGCCAATTTTTGCCAAGCGTATGACTCTCCAGGACTCAAATTCGCTCTCCATCGCTCGATTTTCTAGCTCGAGAGCTCGAAGCTCCTCCTGCCAAACATAGTGTTTAAAAATATATATTTTCTAAACATGGAATTTGGGAGAGAAAACTTCCTACCAGTGCGCACTTCGGAGTTCCTTCTTTTCCGTTCTGAACCACTAAAATAGCTATCCGCCTTTTCTCATAATTCGTTCATATACGAGGACCACATTCATTTAAAAAAATTACTCTTAATATGAGCAAAAATTACATTTACGGCACCTGATTTTTCGGAGGCAAACTTTGCCTCGTCCGTCGAGGTCTCACGGGAGGCAAAGAAGGCAGAGGAGCCTGGTCGGCCACTGCGTGCATTTCCCGAGCGCTTGTATCTCTTGGAGCAGGTTTTGGTACTGCTCCTGTTTCTTTCTGGGCAGCATAGATTTGCGGTGCAGTGAGACTTCGCACTGGAGGAGCCACGTCTCTAACCTCTGGATCATGGGGTACTGAAATAGACTGTTGCAGTGGAGGGCGAAGAGCAGCCAGGGGCAGTGGAACCCCCACAGCTTGAATATAAGCCTGGGCTCTGGTGACTGAAGACGGGTCGCTTGTTTGGACGTTTCTTTCCGTGGGATTCGCTTCGAAAAGAGGCTCACTTGTAGACGTGTTTAGAAATGCTCGATCGCTGGTGACTGGAGGAGGAGGAGGTGGAGGATTCATGGGTCGCCGAACACTATTTCGATGGAGATCAATGTTTGTCCTCGAAGGAACAAAAGGAGCCGAGTCAAATTCATGTGTTGCCGAAGGTTGTTGTATCACCGGAATTGGCGGTGCAGCAGTCATGATCCCTTCCATCAATGGTCGCACTGGTCTCAGATCCATCCCTGAAAATCTTTGACTTTGTACCAAACCAGGAGGAGGTTTTCCTCGCCCCTGACTCAAATTCGGGGGTCCTGATGGCATGAAACGTGCGTTTTGAGGCACGTCTTGAATTTGGTTCAGATTTGATGTCGTTTGAGGAGGCTGACGAGGAGGTACCTCAGGTCCTATACTCTGAGAAGAAGCTGATACTGGCCTGATATTAGCTATTAATGGCTGGGTATTGGCTATTATGGGCTGGGTGTTAGCAATTATTGGCTTGGTATTGGGTATTATTGCCGTGTTGTAGGGTATTATTGGCTTGTTATTGGGTATTACGGGCTTGGCACTGGCTATTATTGGCTTAATGTTGGCTATTACTGGTTTAGGAGGTACGGTCGGTGGGATTTGCGGAACTTCGGCCTCTTCTGATTCGAGAAGACAATTAACGTACGGAGACAGAGTTTGCCTCACGCGTTGTTTCGGTTGCAGTGAGGGGTTCTTCGGAGCAATTGTGAACGACGCGCGATACTGTTGTGTAAAAATGAATGCAATCAATCGTTAATGACTACGTGCGATACTGTTGGGAAAAATTGAATACAATAAATGGTTAATGACTACGCGCGATACTGTTGTGATAAAATAAATACAATCAATGGTTATACATCCCTGAGTGATAATTCGATATTAATATAAGATGGGATAAGCTCTCCTGATTCGATAAGATGGGAAATCGGGATGGAGAGCGTAAGTATAGTACGGGTAAAATAAAGTACGTATGGGTGAGAAAATCACATGATGGCAAATTGAAATCAAATTGAAATGTAACTTTGAATCTTCAACCTTTAAAATTTAACCTCTGTTTTTTGGATGCAAGTTTCTCACCTTTTACTTTTGAAGGGAAAAGGTTGTTGATACTTGCTGTGGAAAATATAGCGTGCATTTTTTCGAAACAAATCTTGAGGGCCCATTTCCTGAAACCACTCGAACCCATTTCTACCCAGCAACGAATGTTTCACACATGTCGTAAGATTTGCGTAAACATGTTAAACTTATACCGTCAGAGTGGAATTCAAAATACACTTTCAAAAACAGCTCTAATGTATTTTATTCCTTTTGAAATTTCTGCCCTAATGTGTTCTTCGAAGTTCGTTGTCGAGTGGCAGTCACTTCCTCGTTGTGATGTAGTTAACTACATGATGCCGGTGCCAGGTTAATGATGGAGGTTGTGATAAAAGTAATTTCAGTAGGAAAGTGCGGACGTTTAAGGGTTAATGATGGTAGTTGTGATGGTGACGACATGATGAAGGTGCCAGGTTAATGATGGAGGTTGTGATAAAAGTAATTTAAGTAGGAAAGTGCGGACGTCAAAGGGTTAATGATGGTAGTTGTGATGTCGGTGACTACATGATGCCGGTGACAGTTTAATTGTGGTGGTTTTGCTAATGATTACATGAGTCGAAAAATGCAGACGAAATAGGGTTAAATTAGAATCTCACCTTGTCATACGGAAGCGATAGCTCCCTGCCGTCTGAGTGGTACTTGACGAGTTCAGGAATGTCTTGGAATTTCATTTGTGACCAGGCCGTGTATAAGCCGTTCGCTTCGTGGCACTTCCGGTGTCGGAGAGCGGGTCCAGAACCGTCCGAACTTTTTACTGCAAGCAATGGTTAACTCAAGTTGATCAATATCGAATGGGAAAGCTTTTTGAAATTTGAAATAAGCAAATGTGTTTTCGTGTTTTTGCTTGTATTTGGGTCAAACGCGTTTTTTCTTCTTTTGAAACTTTGAATGGAAGGTAAATACTTTTTCGAAAAAAAATTATATTTTTCTCTTTTTGAAGCATCGAACGTAAGAACGTAAGAATCAGTGGTTATGTTTTTGTTGAATAATTATAATAATTAGTTTGTTCGATGTGGTCTTTGAATTAACGTTTTTTAACTGTACATTAAACTTGCTATATCCACCATTAAAAGTCATTGTGTATCCTGCCAAAGCTTATGTTCTGTCGCACCCGGCACCCACGTTTAGGGACTATAGAGGTTTTATGATTGAGAATAAAAGGTTTCAGTTACTCGAACTTTCTTTATCGTGTAGCGTATAACATCTAGGTAACTTTTTCCTCGTTTCGTGTCGAAGAAAAATTGGACTGGAAGCCTCTGTCTGTCACGAGATCATCCATGATATTAATTTTAGAATTAATTATTAGAATCTATTATTGGAATTAATTATTCGAATCAATTCCTAGAATCAATTATTAGAATTAATTATTTAAATTAATTATTAGAATCATATTTTAGAATTAATTATTAGAATTATATTTTAGAATTGATTATTAGAATGAATAACTAGAATAAATTTTTAGAATTAATTATTAGAATTAGAATAGAGTTGATAACCTGAACATTTGTGCCCCCAGGAAACAACACGTCTCAAGCAGAGTTTCCAATTTGACTTCACAGATTATTGGCTGCTTTAGAACACGTTAACCACCCCGTGAGCCTCTGGTGGTACACGAAAAGAATTTTCCAAATGCTACTTACCGACCAGTAGTCACAAACTCAATTTTCCAAAATACTTTATCAAAACTAAATGAAGGCACGATCCAGTTAATGATTACTATTTTCAAAATTTCTCACTACAAATAATTTCAAATTTAACTTGAATATTGAACTTTAATTTAACCCACGGCGGTTAACGTATTAACACTTCGACTGCTGCAGATAAAACTTAAGTTTTACATTCAACTTAAATTCAAACTCAATTGTAGTAAGGAATGTTAAAAATAGCAAACATTAACTGGATCGGTCCTTTGTTCAACATTGATTGAGTATTTATGAAAATTGAGTT
Source organism: Morinoia aosen (assembly GCA_030386875.1). Lineage (NCBI taxonomy): Eukaryota > Metazoa > Arthropoda > Malacostraca > Amphipoda > Talitridae > Morinoia > Morinoia aosen. Next base: position 3,720,890 of record CM059571.1, read on the forward strand.
GGTAACTACTGGTCCCCCAGTAGCATAATTAAAATCCCCTCCGTGTACCACAGGTGGCTCAGGTCGCAGTCAAAGTGTTAAGAAAGATAATCTATACTACAATAAGAGCTGCATCCGTCTGTCTGTCTGTCTGTCTGTCTGTCTGTCTGTCTGTCTGTCTGTCTGTCCGTCTGTCTGTCTGTCCGTCTGTCTGTCTGTCTGTCTGTCTGTCTGTCTGTCTGTCTGTCTGTCCGTCTGTCTGTCTGTCTGTCTGTCTGTCTGTCTGTCCGAAGCCAGCCTACAGTGCGTGATGAGCGTATCTGTGATACAAGCTTGGCCTCATCAACTCTCGAGAGATTGAATTTTTTTTCATTTCTTAAGGCCTTCCCTTCATTTCGCCTTCTTTCTTATTTCAAATAAAGGGGGGTGGACTATATGTAGTTTATCTTATACATAAATGGCGTACTTGATATGACGTATCCGCCGGTCGTCCCTGACTCCCTGACGATGAAGGTGCCCACGTCAATGTTCGGATTGAGTAACAAAGTTTCCGCCTCTTCACGGGTCATGGTACCCAGGAACCATCTGTGAAGTAGTCAACACATTTCAGGCAGTCAAGGAAACGACCTTTGTACTCTTTTTTTTAGCTAACCACATAATGAAATAATTTAGGATGCTTCTGTACCCATGTTTCAACTAACCAAGCAATTAAAACCGTTTACACCAAGGAGACGAGGTCTCTACTCTTGTTCTCAGTTAATCACACAATTAAAACAAATTACACCAGAAAACCAGATCATCATTCTCAGTCCTAGTCCGTGATATTGACTGATAAGAGGCACACTCCTGAATACTTTGAACTAAACCTAATTACTTTACAGGTACTTTCTATTAACCGAGTGATCCTCTAAACGTAGGCATTTTGATCCCTTCAACGTCCACATTTTGTACTCATGTTACCGTTATCACAACCACCATCATTAAACTGGCACCGGCATCAGATATTTATCGATTTAACGATGAGGAAGGAACTGCCACTCGACAGTGGAGTCCAAAAAAAACACATCAGGGAACTAATTTTACGAGAAATACAATATATTTGTTCAATTTTCGAACGAGGACCGTACAGTCCACTTGGGCGTTAAAGGGTTAAACTTGTTATAATGAAATCTTCACGAGTTACTTCCAATTTGAGAGGACGGAATCCAGGCATTCAATGCAAGCCTTCAGATCACTTGCTGCGATTTGGATTTCGAACGCAATCGATTGCACTCTAGCATCACCGATGTAAGAAGTCTTATTTACTGAGCTATTTACCACAATCCTTCTACACCCCTGCTACACTCCTGCTATACCCCTGCTACATCCCTGCTACACCCTTGATACACCCCTGCTAGACCCCTGCTACACCCCTGCTACACCCCTGCTACACCCCTGCTATACCCCTGCTACACCCCTGCTATACCCCTGCTACATCCCTGCTACATCCCTGCTACACCCCTGCTACACCCTTGCTACACCCCTGCTACACCCCTGCTACACCCCTGCTACACCCCTGCTACACCCCTGCTATACCCCTGCTACATCCCTGCTACACCCCTGCTATACCCCTGCTACATCCCTGCTACACCCTTGCTACACCCCTGCTACACCCCTGCTACACCCCTGCTACACCCCTGCTACACCCCTGCTACACCCCTGCTATACCCCTCCTACATCCCTGCTACACCCTTGCTATACCCCTGCTACACCCCTGCTACACCCCTGCTACACCCCTGTTACACCCCTGCTATACCCCTGCTACACTCCTGCTATACCCCTGCTACATCCCTGCTACACCCTTGCTACACCCCTGCTACACCCCTGCTACACCTCTGCTACACCCCTGCTATACCCCTGCTATACCCCTGCTACACCCCTGCTACACCCCTGCTATACCCCTGCTACATCCCTGCTACATCCCTGCTACACCCCTGTTACACCCCTGCTACACCTCTGCTACACCCCTGCTATACCCCTGCTATACCCCTGCTACACCCCTGCTACACCCCTGCTACACCCCTGCTACACCTCTGCTACACCCCTGCTATACCCCTGCTATACCCCTGCTACACCCCTGCTACACCCCTGCTACACCCCTGCTACACCTCTGCTACACCCCTGCTATACCCCTGCTACACCCCTGCCACACCCCTGCTACACCCCTGCTATTCCCCTACTACACCCCTACTACACCCCTACAACATCCCTACTATACCCCTACAACACCCCTACAACACCCCTGATGCACCCCTACTACACCCCTACAACACTTCTACTATACCCCTACAACACCACTACAACATCCCTACTACACCCCTACTACACCCCTACAACACCCCTACTATACCCCTACAACACCCCTACAACACCCCTACAACATCCCTACTATACCCCTACAACACTCCTACACCCCACTATACCCCTACCACACCCCTGCCACACTAGAGACGCACGGCTGCAGGTCCAGGGATGAGGCGGGTTGCAGGGAGGCCGTGGGGACGTAGCCTCCCCTGGTGGGGTACGCACAGCAGGTGCCCCACACCGCATCCCCACCCCGCTCTCCCCCGCACAGTACAAGGTCCCCCACCCGCACCGCCAGCTGCTCCCCCCCGCCGGCTAGGCTGCGGGGGAAAGGGGTTATTGGGGGTGAGGGGAGAGTAAGGACTGAGAGCTGTGAACAGTGAGATAGCTCTGAATTGGGATGGGATTGTGATGAATGAGAACTTTGGGAAAAGTGAGGACTGTGTGAATAGTGAGGCATTTGTGATCAGTGAGTACTTCTTGGAAGGTGAAGGATTTGTTAAAAGTGAGGATTTAATGAGCTGCGAGGGGAGAGTGCGGACTGCGAGGGGGCTTGTGAAGAGTGAGGGAGCTCTGAATTGTGAGAGGTTTGGGAAGAGTGAGAACTCTAAGAGCTGGTAACAGGATAACTGATGCTTCGGACAACTGCCTCTTTGAAAACTGCTCTCCGGATTGTTTCGGTCGACACAAATTATAAAATTTGGATCAGTGCATTGCAAATATCTCGTAGGGGGAGGCAGGAGGCAGTAGTCCTATGACTCAGTGAGCTGTGAGAACTCTGAACAATGAGAACTCTGTGAACGATGAGATATTCTTCGCATTCAAGGTAATTATTACACACTGCAAAAACAAGTCTTCATTAAACAGCAATAATTCTTTAATGAACAGCAAGAACTCCCTTATGACGAACACATACGTTGTGAACTTTGGTTCTAATTTTTTCATGAGCGTTAAAACTGTTCGGACGTAAGAACTCTATGATATGCTGTTATAGAATTCTAGAACTCAGTTTCTAACCTCATCAACGTTTGCTTCTGGCCAGTGGTTCGTGGAACGAAACAGAAAACATGGTAAGCTAACAACAGGTATTGTAAAACAGCAACACAATAATATAAAACAGTAACACAATGGCAATAGATGTTGTAATAGATAATGCATAATAACATCACAATAAAATAAAATAATAACACAATTGCAACAGATATTGTTGTAGGTATTTGTAAAATAGCAACACAATAAAATAAAATTGAAACACAATTGCAACAGATGTTGTAGTAGGTATTTTAAAATAACATCACAATAAAATAAAATAGTAACACAATGGCAACAGGTATTGTAATAGGTATTTGTATTAAGCAACACAATAGCAAATGGCAACAGAGAACATTTAATTTAATACAGTATTTTAAAACAATGTTAAATACGAACAATTTACAACGAGACCAAATAGAATTGCATCATACTCACTCAGACTCTCGCACGACCCTGTAGCAAACAGTCTCGTCTGTTTCGTATCCTGGAAAAAATCGAAATGTCTCAACGGTGATTTTAGTTGCCGCCACTGATGGAATTACTCATTAATTCGAGAAAAGTCTGTCTGTTTACATTGTAAAAGTACTGGTAAATTTATGCTAAAAAGTCATGATTCATAGTGCAACATCTTTCAGTTAAATGCAATGGCTTTCGAGTTACATTTTACCAGCTTTTCTGAGAGGCCATTTCCCGACAATAGCAAATGGTTAAGGTTAAAATTCTGCTCAGCATACTTCCTAACTTTGATAGTTCACTGTTGTGTAAAGAACTGTTTTGCATGGATACATACGGCGCTGTACTATACGATCAGCTATTTTACAGTGTTACAGCTACTTAAACTTTTTTAATATTGCTATGGTTATTATTGCATCAGTCCATCGATTTTGGGTTAGACACAGCGATTATACTTATAATTATATATTATAATTATAATTATATATTATAATTATAATTTACTGACTACTAGTATGTATAATCTTACTAACTCCATTATGCAGTAACACGGTCTTACATATCAACACTACAGTTGTATTCCCGCCTCATATTATGTTTCAATTGCAAAATTACTTAAAGTTTCATGAAAAATTTGCGCGGTTTCAATACATTTTATGCTCCCGTTACTTAGTTTCACAGAGTTTTGTTTTGAATCATACAAATTTATGAGCATATTACTTGGTAGCATAGTTGTACTAAATTTTGTACTGAATTCATAAAATTTCACTAATTTTATGCCACAATTGTTTCTCTCTCTACCACATATGTTAAAGTTACACAATTTAACTAGTTTTCCAGTAAAAATGCACCTTAGTTTGTTCCTGAAGTAATAATGCTCGGTTTAGTCATATACTGAGTTACAAAGTTTTATTCCTTCACTACAGTTCCTCGCGAATCACGATATTGGTTATGGAGAAGTCGAGTGGAAGAGGTTAAAAAGGTAACTCACTCTGAACCTTCAACCCTAATTTTCAACCTACTTGTGAAGATACTGAGAAGTTATTTTTCCAACACGATTGTAATTAAGGAACGATCACTATAAATATTGTACTATTCGATTCGAAACAGCGCTGAAATTCTTTGGATCCGTTCGAATATATTACAACAGATCGTTCGATTCAGTTGAAAATATTATAACAATTCGTTCGAAACTATAAGATTTGTACTGTTCGTTTATCCCCAGGCAAAAATAAATCGTTCGCTCACCTAGAGAGTAGCAAGAGAATCGTACGCTCACCTAGAGAGTAGCAAGAGAATCGTACGCTCACCTAGAGAGTAGCAAGAGAATCGTACGCTCACCTAGAGAGTAGCAAGAGAATCGTTTGCTCACCTAGAGAGTAGCAGGAGAATCGTTCGCTCACCTAGAGAGTAGCAAGAGAATCGTACGCTCACCTAGAGAGTAGCAAGAGAATCGTACGCTCACCTAGAGAGTAGCAAGAGAATCGTTTGCTCACCTAGAGAGTAGCAGGAGAATCGTTCGCTCACCTAGAGAGTAGCAAGAGAATCGTACGCTCACCTAGAGAGTAGCAAGAGAATCGTACGCTCACCTAGAGAGTAGCAAGAGAATCGTTCGCTCACCTAGAGAGTAGCAAGAGAATCGTTCGCTCACCTAGAGAGTAGCAAGAGAATCGTACGCTCACCTAGAGAGTAGCAAGAGAATCGTACGCTCACCTAGAGAGTAGCAAGAGAATCGTTCGCTCACCTAGAGAGTAGCAAGAGAATCGTTCGCTCACCTAGAGAGTAGCAAGAGAATCGTACGCTCACCTAGAGAGTAGCAAGAGAATCGTTTGCTCACCTAGAGAGTAGCAGGAGAATCGTTCGCTCACCTAGAGAGTAGCAAGAGAATCGTACGCTCACCTAGAGAGTAGCAAGAGAATCGTACGCTCACCTAGAGAGTAGCAAGAGAATCGTTCGCTCACCTAGAGAGTAGCAAGAGAATCGTTCGCTCACCTAGAGAGTAGCAAGAGAATCGTACGCTCACCTAGAGAGTAGCAAGAGAATCGTACGTTCACTTAGAGAGTAGCAAGAGAATCGTTCGCTCATCTAGAGAGTAGCAAGAGAATCTTTCGCTCACCTAGAGAGTAGCAAGAGAATCGTTCGCTCACCTAGAGAGTAGCAAGAGAATCGTTCGCTCACCTAGAGAGTAGCAAGAGAATCGTACGCTCACCTAGAGAGTAGCAATAGAATCGTACGCTCACCTAGAGAGTAGCAAGAGAATCGTTCGCTCACCTAGAGAGTAGCAAGAGAATCGTACGCTCATCTAGAGAGTAGCAAGAGAATCGTTCGCTCACCTAAAGAGTAGTAAGAGAATCGTACGCTCACCCAGAGAGTAGTAAGAGAATCGTACGCTCACCTAGAGAGTTGTAAGAGTCACCTGAGCTGCTGTCGCTGGTAGTATCGCGGGGTATATTGCTGCACAGGTGAGGGTCCAAGGGGGGATTAGATAGTTTAAACAATTTAAATAAATTAAACACTTTAAACAATTTAAACAATTTAAACAATTCAAACAATTTAAACAATTTAAACAATTTAAACAATTTAAACAATTTAAACAATTTAAACAATTTAAATAATGTAAACAATTTGAACAATTTAAACAATTTAAACAATTTAAACAATTTAAACAATTTAAAAAATTTAATCAATTTAAACAATTTAAACAATTTAAAAAATTTAAAAAATTTAATCAATTTAAACAATTTTAACAATTTAAACAATTTAAGCAATTTAAACAGTTTAAATAATTCAAACAATTTAAACAATTTAAACAATTTAAACAATTTAAACATTTTAAACAATTTAAACAATTTAAACAATTTAAACAATTCAAACAATTTAAAAAATTTAAACAATTTGAACAATTCAAACAATTTAAACAATTTAAAAAATTTAATCAATTTAAACAATTTAAACAATTTAAACAATTTAAGCAATTTAAACAGTTTAAATAATTCAAACAATTTAAACAATTTAAACAATTTAAACAATTTAAACATTTTAAACAATTTAAAAAATTTAATCAATTTAAACAATTTAAACAATTTAAACAATTTAAAAAATTTAATCAATTTAAACAATTTAAACAATTTAAACAATTTAAGCAATTTAAACAGTTTAAATAATTCAAACAATTTAAACAATTTAAACAATTTAAACAATTTAAACATTTTAAACAATTTAAACAATTTAAACAATTTAAACAATTCAAACAATTTAAAAAATTTAAACAATTTGAACAATTTAAACAATTTAAACAATTTAAAAAATGTAATCAATTTAAACAATTTAAACAATTTAAACAATTTAAGCAATTTAAACAGTTTAAATAATTCAAACAATTTAAACAATTTAAACAATTTAAACAATTTAAACATTTTAAACAATTTAAAAAATTTAATCAATTTAAACAATTTAAACAATTTAAACAATTTAAAAAATTTAAGAAATCAGCGGTTGCGCAATATTAGTCTCGCTTCCTATTCTAAAACTTTTAAATTTTACTTTTCTTTATGTGTGAGCGAGCGCAGTGATTTAATTAGCCATAAATCTGTGTCAGTTCCAGCAATGGTTAAGCACTTGTTCTTAAGCGTGTGAGGGTTGCTGGAACTTTTTATTATCCCCTTATGGCTTATCATGTCAGTTTTATAGTGTTTTTCTCTTTTTCTTGTATTGTTGCAATTTTAATCTGGACCTTTGTTGTTAAGTTTTGCATTTTGTCCAGTACTCTAGTCACTCGTACATTTCTCTAGTCATTATGATAGCTTGTGACCGTGTTTATGACATTTTTATTGTTTTGTCACTGCGATTGTACTTTTAGCGGTTTCATTATTTTCTGCGATTATCCCTTGTTCTATTAGGCCCATGAATGTGAATGAGCTTGAAGTGACCCTTGTCACCTTTTAAGAGTACCTGTATTGTATAATAAAGAAGTCCGCGTTCGCGCATTATTAGGTACGCTTCCCTTTTTAATACTTTCAATTTTCACTTTTCTCTGTGTATTCTTGACAATTCTACTCTTACATATTCCCTTGTCACTTGATATTTTCCTATTTTATTTTCCTTTTCTATGTTACCCTCTAATGTGTTTTCCTCTTGTTACTGTGTCTTTTCTCTGTTAGCTCGACTCGCTGGAACTCTTATTTTGGATGTTTAATAGTGTAGTTTTAAATTTTAGCAGTTGGTTGTACGATTTTCCCCTTGTTTTTATTAGGCCCAATAAGCGAATGAGCTTGACGTGGCCCTTGTCACCTTTTTAGATTACCTGTATTGTAATTTTAAACGTGACCTTGTGACAATAAATTCTATGGAGTTTCAATTCTATGGAGTTTCAATCAATTTGAACAATTTAAACAATTTAAACAATTTAAGAAATTTAAACAGTTTAAATAATTCAAACAATTTAAACAATTTAAACAATTTAAACAATTTAAACATTTTAAACAATTTAAACAATTTAAACAATTCAAACAATTTAAACAATTTAATCAATTTAAACAATTCAAACAATTTAAACAATTTAAACAATTTAAACAGTTTAAACAATTTAAACAATCTAAACAATTTAAACAATTTTAACAATTTAAACATTTCAAACAATTTAAACAATTTAAACAATTTAAACAATTTAAACAATTTAAACAATTTAAACAATTTAAACAAGTTAAACAATTTAAACAATTTAAACAATTTAAACAATTTAAAAATTTCAAACAATTTAAACAATTTAAACAATTTAAACAATTTAGACATTTTAAACAATTTAAACAATTTAAACAATTTAAACAATTTAAACAATTTAAACAATTTAAACAATTTAAACAATTTATTCACCACAAGTAATACAGCATTAGATTGACTCTTAAGTCTAGTACAATGGACATATTCGAGTATGGCTGCTTGTGGGCCCGAATAAGTTCGGCGATTTCGTTCGAAATTTCGTTCGGCGATTTCGTTCGAAAGAAAGAAAATAAGAAATGAAAACTCAGTTGTTCGTAAATGGAAATAATTTTAGTTTCAGGTGGCTTAGTATTTTTTAGAACTGAGGAGAGTTTTTCTTAGGAAATCGTTTCATTGCTTAACGTTTTGAAAATAAATGTTAGCCTTCTATACATTGATAGCAGTTGTATCTGAACACACAATTTATTCTGAACCATCGCATGTCACCAACACACAAATATCGCACGCTTAGCTTGCTTTACGGTCGAACAAAGTTTTTCTTTTATTAGCATGGTTATAATGTACAGTTACATCAGTTATATTAGTTCTAGGTTAACTAACAATACTAGTTAATAAATAAATAATATACTAAAATATTAATTTGCAATATCAGTTATTATTGTTCACAGTTATATTAGTTATGATTTACAAAATATTGTGGAAATATTTCGTGAGTTAAAATTAAAGTCAAAGTGGTAAATTACCTCAGACTCACAGCCGGTGTTGCTGTCTGAGAGTCCGGCTCTTGAGCGCTCAAGCCCCTCAGCTGGCTTCTGGTCTGCTCCTGCTCGCCGGTAACAACGTATAAATCACGAACATTTTTTGTATTACTTTAAAAATTTATGTCACTCTACATTAGGCCTTTGCAGTGTAATTATTCTGAATTGCGCGAATGATATCAAAAAACATTAATATGCATGGTTAGACACACCTGTGCAAGAATATTAATCACGATTATTTTTCTATAGTGTTAGAAGACCTTGTCATACCACATTAGGTTTTTGCTCTGAAAATATCCTGAACTTTACGAATGACAGTAAGAAACATTCAAATGCATGGGTAAACACTCCTGCGCAGGAATAAATCAGGAATCTTTTCGTATTTCGTTTGAAAAATTTGTCACTCCGCATTAGGTGTTGCGTCGGAATGATCCTGAGTTGTATGAATTATAACAAAAAAAAGTGAAATGCATTGTCACACACACCTGTGCAGGAATTCATACGCTCATGAGAATGACAGCAGAAGACCTTGAAGTGCATGGTTATAAAGAGCCACTCAAAAATTGATACTCAGGAGTATTTTTAAAAAACAAATTTTCATCACTATATAGTTGTCTTATCTTGAGGATGTTATCAGAGACTTGTGGAATGTAAAGCTAGAAAAAAAAGCTACTTTTTATCTTCTATTAAATCCGCTACGCCAAGATATTTCAAGTCTGCAATTTTATAAAACGATGCACAAGTTCTGGCGTCTCTACAAACAACCGAGTCTTCGACACCCCACATGATTCCCCAAGTAGAGAGGAAAGTAAATTTTGAAGCTGTAATGGGATGTAAATTTCAATTTCTGAGGTGTTATATGATGTATACAGATACATCATTTTACACTCATGCATACATCACGCACGGGCTAAAATTTGGGGCATCTTCAAAGATTTCAGTGATCAAAAGTTCTTTTCAAAATCTCCCTAATATTAGTCTCATCTGATATTGCTGTAGTTTTCGATCTCATAACTCGTGCATCTAACGTCCCAGCTTACTCCTGATATATGTCTTCATTCCTCAGTGTGTCTTTTTTTTACAAGTGTGAAAATGATGTTTTGCTAATGCTAAAATCACAGCACAGACCAAGGACAGATGTGTTGCCATTGGTCATTTCGCATTTAATTGCGTAACACAATAATGATCACAAACTAAGCAAAAATCAAATTCAAACTAAGCAAAATTCCTTTTCCACTCCACGAGCTTGGAAAGCTTGCGATCGACCATCCTTTCACTAAAGAAACGAGGTAAATTTTGTCAAGCTCGAAGGGTACAATTTAATTCCTGAAATGTTTGTTTTCTCCTCAAACGTTAAATAGGGTTTAAATGTATTTTGTTGAAATAGCAATAATGTAGCGATAATATTAAAAATGGCATTCTATTACATAAATTTGTAGATATTAGAGACCTCTCATCAATCAGACGTTGAAATTAGGCTCAGTATTGGGTAATTGGTCGATATTTGAATTAATAACGAAATGTAGACCACCTGCCTGTAAGATCTTGGCCAGTTGCTGCACGACACTCCCTTGCTGCACACTCTGTTGCAGCACAGTCGTTTGCTGCGCATCTTGTTGCTGCAATCCCTGTTGCTGCAAACCGTGTTGCTGCACATCCTGTTGCTGCAACCCCTGTTGCTGCACATGTTGTTGCTGCACACCTTGTTGCTGCACACTCTGCTGCTGCAAGGGACTCAACAAAGCAGGCTGCTGCATGGTGTTTCCCAGCCTGGGCCGCAGGTAACCAGATTCATCCTCGGAATTCCTAGATGTCGCAGTTTGCGTGTCGGGATTTTGGATGCCCTGCAAGTAATCGCAGGGGACGTATCCTCTGTCGTGGTCCTGAGACACACACAACACCCATTGCTTGTCTTCACTGATCGATAAAATGGTGACAAGGTCCCCTGCTGCAAGGTCGAGCTCTTGTTCGTTTTTCTTCTTCCACGAATACAGCGCTGTGGCGTAGCTGTCTTCCTGGAGGTCGTGTGAACTCATCTTTTAATTTCCGTTTCTTGATCACGTAAATTGTGTGTCTTATTAATTCACGAATATAAGCTGGTGACGTTTCGCAGGTGGTCCACAACCGTCATTGGAAATAGGACACTTTAAGACACTGCACTTTAATGGCGACCAATTTTCACAAACAATTCGTTTTGATGAGAAAAAAAGAGCACTGATTTAGATTTTTCCCACAAAGTGCGCTTGAATTTCAGTTTGAGCCACGTCAAAAATCGTCATGAACGACTTTTACTCATTTATTAATAATTTCCAGCAATTTTTTAGAAGCCATTTTCACGTTTGAACTCAAAACTTTTGAATTTTCACAGCTATTTTCAGTTTGTGCTTGGCACTTTAAGTGGGATGTGACCCACCGGTGGTCACTGAGGGGATTTTCATAATGCTGCTAACCGACCAGCAGTCACAACCTCAATTGCGATAAATGCTTAATGAAAACGGAATGAAGGCGTGGTCTATTTAATGTTCGTTTTTTTAAAATTATCTGTAAAATAATTTTCAATTTGAGTTGAATATTGAACTTCAGTCTAACCCGTCATACTTAACGTGTTAAATGGAAGCCTGAAAGTATTTCTCGTTACACGCGGAACCACCTACACTGCCACGAAGCGCTCTATACTTGATGCCGTTACCTATTGCAATGCGGACTCGGTGCGAGTTATCTGGTGTGCTTCTCTTTATCTGCACTATCTGGTGGCACTTACGGGAACTCTGCCTGATCTTGCGCAGTGCAATGCCACCGTCATGTTGGCTTCGTCAGCCATAGCATACGCTGTATCTCCAGGAATTGCAATAAAGCAATAAAATTTTTAATTTTCCTATGGGCTCAAAGGTTTCAAGGTTTATATGATGACTTTCTAGGCAATTAAAAGTCAATGACAACGATGATAAATAGAGTTCTTCTGCCATGTTGACTTCATCGGCCATTGCATTGGAAAAGTAATAAAGTAATACAATTTTCTATCTTCCTATTGACTCTAAGGTTTCTAGGTACAAGGTTTAATTGACGATTTTCTGGGCCAAGGAAAATATATGATATTAACGGTGATGAATGGAGTTCTTTGCGCAAATCTCCATAATCTGATCAAGCTTTACGTGAATGGTGTTTGCTGTTGTTACTGAGAGGTGGGAGAATATCTCTGTACGCGGAAATTATCGATAGAAATATACGTGGAAGTTCCTTCCATGCTCGCCCTTCAGTATTGCATCGTATCATTTGTATTAAAGCTACGCATCAAATTAGATATGCAGGAGATTGGTAGTTACTGAGTTTGTAGGTCCTGTATTTGCAGATACTGTATTGCACCATGTTATTTGTATTAAAGCTACGCATAAAATTCAACATGCAAGGAGATGTTTTGTTGCTCCAATGACTTCCAGAACGGGAAAAAAACCTCTTCCATTGAATCACAGCCTTCTAATTAAACCCTGCTTCATTTTTTTAACATTTTTGCTAGCTAACAAAAGCTGGCTAGAAACATCTTCGAGTCAAAATTAAAAAGACAGCAGCACTATGTTTTATAATTAAGATATTTTATGCTTTTCTTTAAAGCCTTTAAAATAAGTCTCATTTTTTTCACTATCTCAGCGGGAGTAACATCTTTTCAGTGTGCATCATTTGTATTCTGAAACCTTAGCTTACTTGTGCACCACGACTTAGAAACACTGCTTCAGGTATTCGTTTGCATTATAGTCCATAGCAAAACTAACGTACTTACGATGTTTATTTTGGAGAGCTTGCGTTTTTTGTTCTGGCTGCAACCAGAACGCTGTGTCTAAGAAATAGCTCAAGATGTCAATTCTCTTGTAAAATGAAATTCTGTTTATTTTTGGAAATATACGATAAAATTTAAACAAAACCTCAAACCTATCGTCTTCACTAATAAAAAAACATGGCAAACATTTGAACACGCTAAGCTCCCCGTACAACGTGCAGGCAACTTTGAGAGACTGGTACAACATACGCAAGAGACCGATAAAAATGTTCATAAAAGTACTGAACACTAACTTGAACGCTTAAGAATTGCGAAGGCGACACCTTATAGAAGGCACGAAGCTGCCTGCATCGCCTCCGTATTTCCAGAGCTTTGATTTCCATCAGATTTCCGGTGACTGGCATCCTTCCAGGACCCCATTGCTGGACCTGGCTGCTCCTCCAGCCATATGGCTGCGGCTGACAGCCTTCCAGGGCCCCATGGCTGGACCTGGCTGTCCTTCCAGCTATATGGCTGCGGCTGACATCCTTCCAGGACCCCATGGCTGGCCCTGGCTGCTCCTCCAGCCATATGGCTGCGGCTGACAGCCTTCCAGGACCCCATGGTTGGACCTGGCTGATCTTCCAGCTATATGGCTGCGGCTGACAGCCTTCAAGGACCCCATGGCAAGACCTGCTGCTCCTCCAGCCCTATGGCTGTGGCTGACAGCCTTCCAGGACCCGATGGCTGGACCTGGCTGCTCCTCCAGCCCTATGGCTGCGGCTGACAGCCTTCCAGGACCCGATGGCTGGACCTGGCTGCTCCTCCAGCCATATGGCTGCGGCTGACAGCCTTCCAGGACCCCATGGTTGGACCTGGCTGCTCCTCCAGCTATTTGGCTGCGGCTGACAGCCTTCCAGGACCCCATGGCTGGACCTGGCTGCTCCTCCAGCCATATGGCTGCGGCTGACAGCCTTCCAGGACCCCATGGTTGGACCTGGCTGCTCCTCCAGCTATATGGCTGCGGCTGACAGCCTTCCAGGACCCCATGGCTGGACCTGGCTGCTCCTCCAGCCATATGGCTGTGGCTGACAGCCTTCCAGGACCCCATGGCTGGACCTAGCTGCTCCTCCAGTCTTATGGCTGTCGCTGACAGCCTTCCAGAACCCCATGGCTGGACCTGACTGCTCCTCCAGCCATATGGCTGCGGCTGACAGCTTTCCAGGACCCCATGGCTGGACCTGGCTACTCCTCTAGCCATTTGGCTGCGGCTGACAGCTTTCCAGGACCCCATGGCTGGACCTGGCTGCTCCTCCAGCCATATGGCTGTGGCTGACAGCCTTCCAGGATCCCATGTCTGTACCTGACTGTGGCAGACAGCCTTTCAGAACCTGGATGTTGAATTATTTCAAAGAGATCCAGACTTGCTGCCCGATACCAGCTACCAAAAGCTTCAAAAATGTATACATTCCATCTTTGATGCCCGCATAATAATGGTTACCTATGGGCTGAGTGAACTTCATGAGAACATAAGTACGGATATCAATTTATATTGTCTTAGAACACAATGTGAAATATTGCGGATGAAATTAACAATAAGCTATTTTGTAATTAATTTCATCTTACATTAGTTGTTTTTGGCATAGATTCTTCTTGGTAACCCAAGATTCACTTTGTATTAAGCGAAATGATTTTGAGGCCAAGGATGTACCAAGGAGTTGAAAAATATTGTTTTTTATTTATTTCTTGTAATTTTACTAGACACATCACCTGATGATTGAATACCTTCATCTCCACGTGCAATGCCGTCGCTTTAAACGCAGGATTATGTAACGATGCAATCGTAACTGTATAACAAAACGAAAACCGTGTACATAAAAAGCGTGTAAAGTTTCGTTTGAACAGGACAGGGTGTCCGTGTCGTGGTGCTGACGTCATCATTGTAATTGGTTTCGGTGCTACGATTCTTAGGTCGTAAATGGTTGCGTTAAATGACGTTATCATTGTAATTGGTTTCAGTGCTACGATTTTTAGGTCGTAAATGGTTGCGTTAAATGACGTCATCATTGTAATTGGTTTCAGTGCTACGATTCTTAGGTCGTAAATGGTTGCGTTAAATGACGTTATCATTGTAATTGGTTTCAGTGCTACGATTCTTAGGTCGTAAATGGTTGCGTTAAATGACGTCATCATTGTAATTGGTTTCGGTGCTACGATTCTTAGGTCGTAAATGGTTGCGTTAAATGACGTTATCATTGTAATTGGTTTCAGTGCTACGATTTTTAGGTCGTAAATGGTTGCGTTAAATGACGTCATCATTGTAATTGGTTTCAGTGCTACGATTCTTAGGTCGTAAATGGTTGCGTTAAATGACGTTATCATTGTAATTGGTTTCAGTGCTACGATTCTTAGGTCGTAAATGGTTGCGTTAAATGACGTCATCATTGTAATTGGTATCAGTGCTACGATTTTGAGGCCGTAAATGGTTGCGTTAAATGACGTCATCGTTGTAATTGGTATCAGTGCTACGATTTTTAGGTCGTAAATGGTTGCGTTAAATGACGTCATCATTGTAATTGATTTCAGTGCTACGATTTTTAGGTCGTAAATGGTTGCGTAAAATAATGATCTTCATCTGATATTTGGCTCGAACTGTGTTGTGATCAGCTATTGGTTTGGTTCAATAATGATCTTATTGCAATGTTTGGGTCCACCTGTGTTGGAATCTGCTACTTCAACACCTGACAACGACCAGCTGCCGGCTCTGGCCTCACTGAGACGCGCAGGCCTCCCAGGAAGGTAGGCCTACTGCACAATTTCCGTGAGGAGATAATGTCAACGGGCCGCTGCTCTGTCATGCTGCGAGAGCTACTGAAATATTTCTTGAGTCCCATGAATCTACAAACAATTTCCCATAAATATTTGCATCTCGGACTATTTCTAACATTTTTCAGGTAATATTATGGAGATATTTGTGAAGGCTGTCAACGAGTATTTTTTTACTTCAAAACATTCGTACAAATCTACTTGTAAACTCAACCCTCATGAGGTCTCCCATTTTTCTAGTAAGATTTTTTAGAGCAGTATATGGAAGTCGTAAATGAGTATTATTTATTTCAAAATAATCCAACAGATATGTTCGTGAATTCAACCCTCATGAGGATTCACTATGAAATCATCGAGTTCGAAATAAATAGTGATTAGAAACTACATATTTAAGTTGGGAAAGCCTCACACAATAAAACAACTCTCTGTCAGTTCACTGACACTCACATATGCATCACTTCTGAAGGCTTTTCTACGGCGCCAATCAACAAAGATCCGACTGAAAAAATATGAATTAAAGGTGACCCATGAACATCCGGAGTGCAAAAACTACCTAAAGACTCCGGTTTTTTCTTTCACTATTTTCTCTTCATCCACCTCATTCTTTATGTACTTGCAGTTTGCACTGTATCACAGATACGAGGAAATTCAAATACAAAAAAATTTGTCCATTGCGTTCGTCTGTACGACAGCTTACCCATTGGGCATTACCCTATGGTGTTCTTAAAAAAACAGTCAGCAAATGTTTTATATAGGCTTGATCAAAAATTCAAATCATTTTATGAGAATGGGATCACTTAGGAAATATTTAATCCTCAATCATTGGGCAATATTATTCTACACAACTCTCTATGAAAATTCCTGCGTAGAATTTCATGCTATTTCATTCCCTATGTAGCGATATCGTGTTTTTGCTTACTTGGTTACTTGTTCTTTCATGTTTTTTTGCGTATAGTACCACAAATCCAAAAACAAGTGGCGGCTTAAACGATGTAGATGAAAAATATGTGCACGATAGCGAATCTTCGCTTGTTTACAAAATTCTACGTTGTCTACGTTTTAAAGTGAACACGTCTACACTAAAGGACGACTGAGAATTTTTCTCGATCCGTTTGCGTTCGTAGGATTTATTTGAGGAAAATTGGACACCCTGTATCACAGATACGCAATTTCAGATGCTAAGGTCATCCGAAAGGAATTGATGTTCTTATGAACTTTCAAAACATTCATGTGTTTTGAAAGTTCATAAGAACATTAGTTCCTTTATTTTATCCTTGATCAGTTCCTCTACTAACAATTTAATCAACCAAATTATGATATTCTCATTCAGTGAACTGAGACACAAGGTGATAAAGTTATAGTCTTCCATTTTGACGGCGCCGAAATCCTAGTTGTAATTAAAGCACCGAATTTACACGCCGAAATTCCGTCTCCTTGCGAGGGTATGTAAATGACAGGTCTCCAGCTGATGTCAGCGCAGCTGGCAACCACCACCGTAGAAAAAACAAGGTAGCGTCAAACCAGTCTTTTTTTCGTTGACAGTGTGGTTTTGCTGACGTCACGGCAACGAACCAATAGCAGCGCTTATATTGCATCTGGCAACACTGCTAGCCCCAAACCTGGTACCGCTATTGGCCCAACGACATGTCGCAATGGTGACGTCTTGGTGACGATCCTATAGCAGCGCTCATATTGCATCTGGTAACACTGTTAGCCCCAAATCTTGCACCGCTATTGGCCTAACGACATGTTGCAATGGTGACGCGATAAAGTTTATTTGAAATGAAGCTGGTCTATTGGCTAGCCAAACAAAATGGGGTGTGTTTTTCCCAATAGAAATGCCTCTACCTTGTTTTTTTCTACCGTGGTAACCACGATGAATGCACTAGAGCAATTCTGCCTCCAAACTGCGCTAATTTTCTCCTCTTTTCTAACTTTTTAGCCCAACTATATTTTACTGAAGAACTGTTCATAACTTTTTCCTCTGTTAACACTTTGACCGCAATTGGTTAAACTAAAGTTCAATATTCAACTCAAATTTAAAGTTACTTTTTAAAATAGCAAACTTTAAACTGGATCACGCCTGTATTTAGCTTTAATTAAGTATTTATGAAAATTGAGTTTGTGACTACTGGCCGGTCAGCAGCGTTGGGAAAATCCCGTCCGTGGCCTCCGGTGGCGCACTTTGGGTCAAAGTGTTAATACTATTTTAACCAATCAAATACTATCGAACCAATCTGTAAGAGAGCGTCAAACTGACACGAGAGAAGGCATGTGAAATGCCAGCACTGACAGCTAAGATAAAGTTGTCTTCATATCTGTGTGATAAAGATGCCTTAATACATGTATCTCTCGCCAAGCATTAACAGGGCACGAGCGATATCAGATTGGCATTTTTTGGTTAATATTCTCAGAATAATAAAATGTTGGCCAACACTAAGAAAATTTCCCAAATGCAGGCTAAGTATGGACAGGACACCAGCGATATCAGATTTTTTTAGGCTAATATTCTCAGAATTATAAAATGTTGGCCAAAATTGAGAATATTTACCAAACGTGAGACTTTAACTTGGAAAAGGCATATCTCATTGATGATAGCTTTTTTTAACACTGCTCCGTAGGAGGCTGTATGATGTGATGTTCATGAAGTTGAAAGACTATATGTAATTATTGCAACTATGACTGTTATCACTGAAAATAATGATCTTTGTAGCAGATGCAACGCACATAATAACATCTGCAATTAAAATAATCTCAAATGAATACTAATGACAATATTAAAAAAATCAAAACCTACAAACCAAATTTTAGATCTGTACAAATGAAAATACTGCAATCCTCAGAAGACAATTAAAGAAAAGGTGTCCGGTCAAATTTAAGTAAAATTAATTATTAGTGCGGCAAATGATCGTGATGCATCCATGAGACTTAGGACTCATTGCACTTTAATGAAACTGGTATTTTCATTCATTTGAAACTAGTATATGTCTGAAACTGGTATTTGTCTGAAACTGGTATTTGTCTGAAACTGGTATTTGTCTGAAACTGGTATGTGTCTGAAACTGGTATTTGTCTGAAACTGGTATTTGTTGAAACTAGTATTTGTCTGAAGGTGGTATTTGTCTGAAACTGGTATTTGTCTGAAACTGGTATTTGTCTGAAACTGGTATCCTTCTGAAACTGGTATTTGTCTGAAACTGGTATTTGTCTGAAACTGGTATTCGTCTGAAACTGGTATTTGTCTGAAACTGGTATTTGTCTGAGACTGGTATTTGTCTGAAACTGGTATTTATCTGAAACTGGTATGTGTCTGAAACTGGTATTTGTCTGAAACTGGTTTTTGTCTGAAACTGATATTTGTCTGAAACTGGTATGTGTCTGAAACTGGTATTTGTGTGAAACTGGTATGTGTTTGAAACTGGTATTTGTCTGAAACTAGTATTTGTCTGAAACTGGTATTTGTCTGAAACTGGTATGTGTCTGAAACTGGTATTTGTCTGAAACTGGTTTTTGTCTGAAACTGGTATTTGTCTGAAACTGGTATTTGTCTGAAACTGGTATGTGTCTGAAATTGGTATTTGTCTGCAACCCGTATTTCATCCGTCTAAAACTGAAACATCCGTCTGGTATGAAACTGGTATTTTTATGAGTTAACTATTCTCTTATTTCATTATAAGATCAAGGCTTTTCTGTCAACGTTAAAATTAAAAATATCTTTACACAACCTTATTATTTTGATACCGCTGGCTTTATAAGAGTTAAATCTATCTGCCACGCCAGCGGCTCGTATCAGCGCGGCGGGGTGTGATGGAGTTGATGACATTTAAACAATTTAAGTAATTTTGAGCGATTTATTTACCACAAGCGATACAATAGTAGATAGTTTCTTATGTCTGGTTCAATGGTCACATTTGAGTAAAGCTAAATGTGGGCCCGTATAAGTTCAGGGATTTCTAGGGAAGTTAACTGACTTGTAGGGAAGTTCACTGACTTGTAAGGAAGTTCAGGGACTGCTTCTAGGGTAAAGAAGAACCAAAACCACCAAGAAAATGGCGAACAAAAAAGATCTAAACTGCACAAAATTCATTTCGAACACTTAAACAAAAAAACTAAAGTGACAAGAATATCAGAAAGTAGTTAATACATTACAATATCTACGTAGTATATAGTACCTGATCAAATAGACAACACGATAGCATAACAACACAAGTGCAAAATTTGAACAAACAAAATAAAGTATCAATGCAAGATCGTATTCGTTTATTAGCGATTTGCTATTAAAAATTTGCTTGGATTCTAAAGCGTGAAGATAAATAGGGTTTTGGCTTGAATTTAAAATTCAGAATTTGAGACGTTGAAGCATGATCTTACTACTTTAATTAACACTTTGACCGCAACGTACTCTATCGGTGGTGGCGGAGAGGACTTTCACAATGCTGCTGGCCGACCAGTAGTCACAAACACGATTTTCATAAATACTTAATTAAAGTTAAATGAAAGGATGATTACTATTTTCAAAACTGCTAATTATAATTGACTTTAAATTTGAGTTGAATATTGAACTTTGATTTTACTAATTGCAGTCAAAGTGTTAAACATTCTCTACTATTGTGATATTCCCTAGTAGGCGGGTCTGGTGGCTAGGATAGACTGTCACCAGTACGATAGGTGGGCACATCTCAGCTGGACACCAAATAAGTAGAGGGCAGTGCCGTCTATACGGCTGCTCGTATCTGTGATACATCAGTAACAACATGACTCTGAGGTGAGCAACATTTTAATCTTTACTCGAAGCCTCTAAACACATTTTATTTCATATCCCTGGATTTTACATTCTTAATACCGCCTCCTTATCCATTGAAATCAGTCATTCATAACTTCATTTTCCGGTCGTTTTTCAACGAATTTAATACCTTTACTTTCCCGCTGTTTTTTTAACGACTTTCATACGGCATCTTGTGATATTCCATTTGCTCCACAATTCTTGATCTTTCCTACGTGATCTCGTTCTTCCGATGTCGCCGGCGGTGAAAGCCAGGATGGACAGTGCGACGGTGGCTGCTGTCCGGCAATGACTGTCGATTACAGTGGTGCACGACCATTACGCTCGACTGATGGCTCCCATTGCCGTCGCTACGAATGTTTTTCACGCTCTCCTTGGAGGGAAAGAAGCCAGTGAGACGGCAACACTCGAGACAGATGGTACCCAAATGAGCCAGATGGGGGAGACCTTTTGCAAAAATGGCAACCTGCAAATGGAATCTACGTCGGTGTTGCCATTCGGCTCGATGGTTTTCTTACGGTGGTCTCTCTGAAACAATCTCATTATGCGAATGCCTTTGTGATGAGAAAAAGTTGGGAGGAAATGCGCGCGCGATGGATTCCTATGGTTTCTATTTATCAGGGATTATGGTCCCGTTTCTCTGGATGTTTTGCGTGGTGACATGCTGAATATCGGTGCAAATAAAAACAAGTCAAGCAATACTGAACAGCCTGCAAATCTCAGAAGATCAATCGATTTTTTATATGGCTCGAAAAAAGACATCGATGCCGTGATGATAAAAGTGAAAGTCATGTCTTAGACAAGTTGCATGAATTTAAGACTTGTAGTTGGAGACTTTCGCTCACGAAAATTTATTGGAACGAGGTGAAAGTTTAAAGATGGAAGCGATTCAATACGTCGTAAATAAAATCAAATAATAAATACATTTTATTTCGTTTGACGACCTCATCTGTTATTAGCCACAAAACTAATTTCTAGTTATTTTAATTACGGTAATATTTTTCTTGCCTTGGGATATAAGCTTCAAATGAGTAACCATTTTAATAACATATCGCGTCCAGCGTCATATAAAAAGTTCAATATAGATAGTTATAATATACAGTCATTCATCAGGTCGTAAATGCAGTTGAATTAAATTTTAAACTCACATTTTCCCTAGGGCTTAAAGTACACCTATTCATCAGGTAAATACAAAGAGAGTTGAAATACATTTCAAAACGTACATTTTCCGGAAGTTGAATTATACAATTATACATCAGGTACATACAAAGACAATTTAACTACATTTTAAAACGCCCTTTTCACGAGGGTGAATAGTCCAGTTATTCATTAGGGAGTTAAATTGAATTTCAAAACGCACTTTTTCAAAAAGGTGAATAGCCCAATTATTTTTTAGGCAGTTGAAATAAATCTTAAAACGCATTTTTCATCAGGATGAATGGCCCAATTATTTTTTAGGCAGTTGAAATAAATCTTAAAACGCATTTTTTCATTAGGATGAGTGGTCCAATTACTTTTTAGGCAGTTGAAATACACTATAAAAAAAACATTTTCCCATCAAAACGGCGACGAGAGTCCAGTTCTACTAACTACCCGAGCTGCCGCTGGAAGGGACGGCCGAGGCCACAGAGCTGTAGAGTGCAGGGGCTCTCTAACTTTTTTCGACCAAGGATCACTTTTTTTTCAAAAAATAAGCTGAGGATCCCTCATATGTGTTCCCCTCAGGAAAATATAGATGCTTCCACTGTCAAATTTATTCAATTTTGCGGACCCCCAGTCAGAGTGCCAAGGACCCCAGGGGGTCAGCGGACCCCCCTTTGAGAACCCCTGCAGTAGAGTGCCACAATTCAAGTCCGGCGCCCAATAATGGTGGGGAAGTTCACGCATAAACTCACCTATCGTAACTTGAGTCGTGCTTTATTACTCCGAAGTTGAGGAAAGTTCTAATGGTTGAGGTATTCATTTGAAGTTTTAATTACACTTGTTCATATCTCAGTCATGGAAGACAGACAGCGCTGCTCGCTGGACTATGGACAAGTTCTCGTCGAGGTCATTTATTAAAATCTGCCCAGAACGTTGCGTTGAGCTTGTCAGGTGGCCTGGCAAGTTTAATTGGCGGGTAGGTCATTCGGTGCAGGCTTCTACTGTCTGAAAAATTGGAAAATTCCAATCCGAGGGATCAATCTTCTGTCTGAAAAATGGAAAAATTCCAGTCAAAGGAAACAAAACATCAAAGGAAGCTGCTATGGTTACGTTTCATCTCAGGGAAACTACACTGCAAAAACGACAGCACACGAGCTGGAAATTGCTCTGAAGCTCACACTGTCATGTTGGTGGCTCATTGTGGTACTGACTGTCCAAAGATAGAAGTTTTACTTTCTTTATACTCCAGCTAAACCATTAAATTAACCCGAAGATCTTAGAGCTTATTCAACAAACCCAGAGTTAGAGTCTAAGTTCGTGTCAACACATGACTTTCTTTAGGGCGAAAGATTGGAGTCGGAGATCATATTTTCAACTTTTCTTTAGGGCGAAAGATTTATTCACTCACACACTCATCTGAATATCTTGAAGTCATACTGAGGTTACCTCTAGCTTTTACTGAAAATATTCACCCTGCGTTGATGCTATTTGTGAAAGTAGTTACATCGCAGGGCGTGATTGCGATGTCTGTCACTCATATCACTTCGTACTTCAGCCTATCACAAGTGCGCAGGTCTGGTGCCTATACTGTACAGCATGTACAGTATACATACTGTATATATACTATATTCCTATACTCTAAGTATGCTAGAAGGGGTCAGACTTCCAAACAACTTGCGACGTCGTAGCGATACAAATGGCAACGTGAGTAATTCTAACTCGAACTCAAGTTGAAATTTAGGTCGCTATTACAAGTGCGCATTCATACCCATGTGTGCGCACACACACACACACACACACACACACACACGCAAATATACACACTTAGCTATACATGTGGCAACATGAGTTTTTCTAACTCGAACTCAAGTTGAAACTTAGGTCGTTATTACAAGTATGTATTCATACGCACGTGTACACACATACATACAAACACGCAAATATACATACCTGCTCATTCTTGCTCACACACACCACTCTGAAATTCTCACTTTAGCATCCTTACCTTAAAGGACATTCACTTAAGATATTCACGCTATTCACTGATGCCGTTTGTCAATGTTTCCTCGTTACATTCGTCGATTCCATTGGCCGTAGACATTCGTCGGCGGAGAGGCGCGCGAATGCCGGCGCAAAAGAACGATTTACGACAGACGGTCGGTCGGTCTGGCGCTGAAATGGCGGTGGTTGATCGCACAAAGGGATAATCTATAGCAGCATTTGTAGCAGATGCTCCGAGAAAGGTATAAATTGTCGCTGCCTTCCTAAAGAAAACCTCGCAGCGATAACCCAGTTGAAAGCATGTCCTCAGGATACAAAGGTCTTAGCTACCTCAGGTTATTACAACGACTTCTTATGTAACCTGGTAGTAATGATAGAAACTGGGCATAAGTAATGGAGGCGACCGTCTTAGGGCAAGAGTTTGTTCAAGTTGTAGCTGAGATACGCAATTGGACGCTAGTGGTAGCTGAGATACGCAATTGGGCGTTAGTGGTAGCTGAGTTACACAATTGGACGTTAGTGGTAGCTGAGATACGTAATTGGACATTAGTGGTAGCTGAGATACGCAATTGGACGTTAGTGGTAGCTGAGATACACAATTGGACATTAGTGGTAGCTGAGATACGCTATTGGACGTTAGTGGTAGCTGAGTTACGTAATTGGACGTTAGTGTTAGCTGAGATACGCAATTGGACATTAGTGGTAGCTGAGATACGCAATTGGACGTTAGTGGTTAAAGCGATTTAATGTCGAGGACGCAAATGGATTCCCATGAGGTTAAAAAGCTGCCATAGGCCACTATCTGGGGTCAGATAAGTGAAAAATTTTACGTCGTTACAGCAGTACAGACTTTGACTTGGCAACGCCAAGTACTACACCACGTAGCGTAGCCAAAATAACTTTGAAAAACGTACGTTACAACTGCACGGTAACGACAACGTGAATTTTTTGAAAAACGGGTTCTAGATAACGAAATTCTAAGCGTGTAAGAAAAATTGTACAAAATTTTTTGGAAAAAACGGGTTCTTGATGACGAAATTTTTGAATCATAAGAAAAATTGTATGAGAATTTTTTTTAAAAGGGTTCTTGATGACGAAATTTTTAGCGCGCAAGAAAAATTGAATTTAGGCATGCGTTTTTACGCTAAGGTGCTTGTGCTTGAAGACGTCACATGGGAGAGTTTGAACCGATGTCCAATTTTTGCGACTGTTTAAAAAAAGATTGATCCAGGTTCCCACATGACTCTTAAATACCTGTAATTTACTTGTTAATGGAAGTACTTTACTCTCTACTTCAAGCCATATATTAGTGCACTTTACCCGGTCAAAGTTTTTCATTCCCTCTTTTAAATAGTGCAAGAAAGGGTTTAGAGTACAGGTACCAGCATCGATAAATTCTTTTATTGAACCATATACACAAATTACGTACCAGTGCAAGGTCTCAAACATGACGCTGTCTGCTGCATGCCTCTGAAGTCAACACCGATACTTCGTTTTCCATCATTCATTCGAGACCATCAAACATTCAAGGCAACGCCATTCAAATTCAACATCAAGTCTCGAGTTCTGTTCCTTTGTTTACGAGAAAAACTCAAGATTTTCTCGCGATCCAAACATTTCAATTTACTGGAACGAAGCAGGGCGCGCATTTCACATACCTACTTAGTTCCCACTTTGAAATTGCTTCAATAAAAAAGTTCGCAACTTATATTCGTGTGATCCGTTTGCACATCTATACAACCCTCTTAGGAGGCACGGAGATGAAAGGTAAAGTTTCAGAAAGGCAATCATAGGAGCTCTTTTTATCGGCAGTTTAGTCACTTTTGCAATCTAGACCAAAGTCTGTCTTTGATTACTGTATCGAGCAGACATCGATTACCGATGCTGGCTGCGTTTGAACTCGAGGAAGCGGAGTGAGTCGTTAGAAATCTCTGATTATTTTACAGCCTCGGAAACAAACTTCGCTTTTTGAATGCCCACACAAGCACGGGTACAGCTTCTAATAATTTGAATATTTATTATCGTGCGTTGTATTAATATCTAGCACATAATATCGAGAAAGGAACACAAGCGCGGGTACCGCTTGTAATAAATTGAATATTTATTATCATGCGTTGTATTAATATTTACCACAAATATAACGAAAGGAATAGGTATACAAGAAGATTTCCAGCACGGGGCACATTATCGGCAAATTTGAGCACATTTTTAGTATGTGATGAAGAAATATACGATCAGAAATGTTTTATTCTTCGACAGTTCCGGATGGCCGCATTCTACAGCGCCGGATTTTTTCAACAGTGCCTGATATATAGAAGAACGTTTTACCGTCGTAGCAGTACTGCCAGCAGTAAAAAAAAAACATCGTTGACTTTTGTGACTAAAATCGTGATCTCTCACACTGTAAAATGACCAGCTTCAGAACTAAGCCGGGACGATGTACAGCCCTTTGCGTGGCCAAGTTGACAAGAGGAATTTTGCTCAAGGCTGGGCCGTTATGACGAATTAAGATGTTTGAAAATTTGGCTCTTGTTTTTGAGCGCATAAAGTCGAGTTGCATGAATATCCCAGAGAGCTTCACCTCACACAACCGACAGCTCATACAACCAACACACAACCGACACACAACCACCACACAACAAACATACAATCGACACGCAATCGACACACAAACAACGCACAACCAACACACAACCAACACACAACCGATAGCTCATACAACCAACACACAACTGACACACAACCAACACACAATCAACACACAACCAACACACAACCACCACACAGCCAACACACAATCGACACACAACCAGCACACAAACAACGCACAACCAACACACAGCCAACACACAAAAAACACACAACCGACAGCAGCACAGGAGCTCATTAAGAAAGTCAAGACAACATTGCAGCAGTAACTGACCTTCCCTCAAGCTACAGAAGTTTCATATGAGATTCTTCATTGTTTATTTCGACTCGAAGTGTTCTAGAGTTGTTTAATGGATGCTTTCCTGTAATTTATCACTATCTTCTAATGAAGGACTTAATTCTTCACCTTTAAGTTATATGAGTGAAAGTATTTTGTATGTTTAAAGGTAGGACGATAAAGAATTGTTCTGGAATATATGTTAAGAAATTGGGTTTGCCATCATCACCTGTGACGAAGCTTCGACGATTGGACCACAGCCAAACGTCCTGTGCAGCTGTAGCCCTGCAAGGGTGACTTGCAGCTGTAGGGCTGCAAGGGTGACTTGCAGCTGTAGGGCTGCAAGGGTGACTTGCAGCTGTAGGGCTGCAAGGGTGACTTTCAGCTGTAGGGCTGCAAGGGTGACTTGCAGCTGTAGGGCTGCAAGGGTGACTTGCAGCTGTAGGGCTGCAAGGGTGACTTGCAGCTTCAACGCTGCAAGGGTGACTGCATTGTGCTCGTAAAGAAGTCGGAGTTTCGAACATGCAGTGTACGGCGTTGTAGCGGTGCATCAAGCTGCGAAAGTTCTTCGGTCAGCTTGGCTGCGTAATGCGCTGATTCTGCAGGCAAAATTCAAAAGGGCCACCATTTTGGAAAAATTTGAGCAGTTTCAAATTTTGTTCAAAAATACAGTATGTTGCTTGAACTTTTTGATTTTGACTAAAAAATTTGCACTCTTTCGGTTGGCCCGAAAACTAATTCTCTAACGGTGTAATTTGTTTCCTATGTTTTTTAGCCATTACTGTGTACCTCCTGTCTTGGAAAGTTCCTTCAATGCTTCCGTAACTTCTGTAGTGCAACATTCTTTTGCTGCAAAAAATTTGCACTCTGTCAATGCTTGTGTAACTTTTGTAGTGCAACATTCTTTTACTGCGAAGCGTCTGTCATCCAATTTTCAGTTTTCCCGTGACCTTTCCGCCGTACAAAATTCTGTCCTTCCAGCGCACCATGTGTCGGAGGGAAGTATTCTGGAGACAGCCTGTTCTTTATGAGTAAATGTTCTTCAGAGCTTCTCTACGCTCGCAGTTCTCAGGGCAGCTCAGTCTCACGAAAATAAACCGTTTGAGGTACGACTAGTGTTTTCTCTCTAGTTTTTTCGCGCGTTTCTCGGGAGATTCAGGAAGATTTTTTCGGCTTTACTACAAACAATCCTTGACGCGTGCTTTGTTTCTGAAATTTAGAAAAAAAATTTGTGCCATCAGAGAAGCTAGCATTATTTTTCAGCTCTACTCTTTTTTTCAGAGAAGCTAGAATTATTTTTCAGCTCTACAATCCTTGATGCGTGCCACGTTTCTAAATTTTTTTTTGGAAAAATTTGTCGTGCCGTACAGAAGCATGGGATAAGTTAGAATTACCAGCGAGTGCAATCTTACAAGCAGAATCAAACGAATGGTACAGTGTCGCTGAATTTGCCAATCCTCAATCGTGCAGAGCAGAGCCACAATCCTCCAAGTACTGCATTCAATTTTTAATTTAGAGGCGTGAAATCCACTTGAAAATTTGTAAATTGTAAATTTAATATTTGTTCAGCTATTGTGACAATGGAAAATATGTCTGGTAGAACAATTATTAGTCTGTCGATATTTCAAATAGGTTCTAGCGTATAATTCGAGTGAAAATACATCACCTCAAAGCTATGAAGTACGTTGTTGAATATGTTATTCAAGCATCAGCAAAGTCTGTGTAGTCCTACATTACCGTACTACCATCGTATTTTATTACATTGTAGTCTGTCGATATATCAAAATATGTTTCAGCGGAAAACTTAAGTGGAAATACATCACCTCAAAGCTCTGCAATATGCGGTTGAATATATTTTTTAAGCACCAGGAAATTCTGTGCAGTCCTACATTACCGTACATTTCAGAGCCGTAGTGAGACTTGCCGTCAATTGCAGCAGTTGAAACGATGACACGCAGAGCTCTTAAAACCTTCCCAAAAAATTTCTAGCGCACATGAAGAGGCCGGAGCAAGAAGCGCCTTACGTTTGACGAACGCTTCTTGTTCCGCTCCTCAAAAGACCAACGAAACGAGACAGCTCAGCTTTGATCAAAACAAAAGGACCAAAATGACATGGGACTAACATTTTCTGGAAAAAAGTCTACGGTAATCGTACATACAGTTTGACTATGAAGATTTGTTTGTGTCTGTTTTTCCATAGCGTGTTGTCCAAATAAAAGTGGATAAAAAAACCCTTGAAGACAGTAACGAGCGTCTTAAGCACCTTGTATATCCGAAGAGTCGCTCATGTTTTTCTGCGGAGTTGCGCATGTTTCTCGTAAAGATGGCGGAACCAAAAAGGTCTCCAAGAACACTCAAAAGTCTGGATTCACGCACTTGTTAACTGTGTATTGTACGCTGCAATCGAGCCTCGTAAAATGACGAGGTTTCAAAACTTGCAAAAGTGTTAAATTGAAAAACTTTAAGCAGAGCGACAGAAACTTCTCAAGCTTCTTGAATTGTGGAAATAAAGAAGCTCTTAAACAAAATTAATTTCTAAGTTTAAGCAGACTAGTTTCAAGAACTCGCTTTTAATTTAAGTTTAAGTATCTTATAAAATGAGATGAATTGCATTTATGATTTTAATTCCCACTCTGCAGAAATTTTTGCCCTTGTAAAAATTTATTAGCATGAATTTATTTTCACTATTGGATGTATCATATACACGGTAAAATAAAGTATGATGAGCGTAATAATCAAAATGAAAGTCACAACTCTCATTATTGTTCAAAGAATACATGCATGTGTTCATCATTACTTAATATTACATAGCAAAAACCCAACTCACCTACTCAGTATTGCCATTTGGAAGGCGAAGATTTAACCTCTGAAATAATTAGAAAACTTTCTTGTTTCGAATACTTTGTGACACTCAGGTCTGAAAATTTGTTCTAGGTTTTCACAGCCTGTTGCTTGTTCTGACGAGACTGCAGAGCCACTTCTCGGGCAAATAAAATTGAGTTTAGGATAAAAAGGGCTCTTGTGAGCTTCAATTTTTCCTACTTTGTCCTACACTCGAACTCTAGAATTGAAAAAGTTCAAACTAAAGTGGAGCGGAAAACTTGATCAATATAAAGACACTCCAATGTCTGTTGATATTTGCTGAAGTAATGTGAATTATATTGAAGTTGAGTAACATGAAATATTTTCTGAGTTATTCGCCTTCACTCACCGCAAAGTTTCTAGAGTAATAAATCTGGTCCAAGTGGCTAGGATTTGATACGCTCTCTCTTCGATAGCCCGTCAGTACAGCACTTGTGTGTGATATGATGCAATGCATAAGATTGATGTGTGCTGGCAGAAGTGCTGAGAGCCCGCATTCCCTGTCACTCCATAATCTTCAGGAGCGATAAACACCGTATCGTTTCTGATACAAATCGTGCGATAAAACGGTATCGTTTCTGAAGCAAATCGTGCGATAAAACGGTATCGTTTCTGATGCAAATCGTGCGATAAAACGGTATCGTTTCTGATGCAAATCGTGTGATAAAACGGTATCGTTCTGAGGCAAATCGTACGAGAATAGTTAAAAAAATTTCGAGCCCATATCACAAACCAGACAGCCTCTCGTGTCTCCGTGAGGACAGCATTCCTAATCTGAGAAGCCAGAGATTTGTCGTTTGTTATCCAAGCATATCAGTGAACCTTCCAGGCGAAGAAATTTTAGAAGTGCATGTCAATATGAAGTAGAGACGTCAATATGATATACAGATGTCAAAATGAAGTATAGACGTCAAAATGATATGCAAAAGTCAAAATGAAGTATAGACGTCAATATGATATACAGAAGTCAAAATGAAGTATAGATGTCAATATGATATACAAAATTCAAAATGAAGTATAGACGTCAATATGAAATACAGAAGTCAAAATGAAGTATAGACGTCAATATGAAATACAGAAGTCAAAATGAAGTATAGACGTCAATATGATATGCAGACGTCAAAATGAAGTATAGATGTTAATATGATATACAGACGTCAAAATGAAGTATAGACGTCGATATGATATGCAGACGTCAAAATGAAGTATAGACGTCAATATGATATACAGACATCAAAATGAAGTATAGATGTTAATATGATATACAGACGTCAAAATGAAGTATAGACGTCAATATGATAAGCAGACGTCAAAATGAAGTATAGATGTTAATATGATATACAGACGTCAAAATGAAGTATAGACGTCGATATGATATGCAGACGTCAAAATGAAGTATAGACGTCAATATGATATGCAGACGTCAAAATGAAGTATAGACGTCGATATGATATGCAGACGTCAAAATGAAGTATAGACGTCAATATGATATACAGACGTCAAAATGGAGTATAGACGTCAATATGATATGCAGACGTCAAAATGAAGTATAGACGTCGATATGATATGCAGACGTCAAATGAAGTATAGACGTCAATATGATATACAGACGTCAAAATGAAGTATAGATGTTAATATGATATACAGACGTCAAAATGAAGTATAGACGTCGATATGATATGCAGACGTCAAAATGAAGTATAGCCGTCAATATGATATACAGACGTCAAAATGAAGTATAGATGTTAATATGATATACAGACGTCAAAATGAAGTATAGACGTCAATATGATATGCAAGTCAAAATGAAGTATAGACGTCAATATGATATACAGACGTAAAAATGAAGTATAGACGTCAATATGATATGCAGATGTCAAAATGAAGTATAGACGTCAAAATGATATACAGATGTCAAAATGAATTATAGATGTCAATATGATACGCAGAAGTCAAAATGAAGTATAGACGGCAATATGATATGCAGAAGTCAAAATGGAGTATAGACGTCAATATGATATACAGACGTCAAAATGAAGTATAGACGTCAATATGATATGCAGAAGTCAAAATGAAGT
This sequence comes from Morinoia aosen, assembly GCA_030386875.1. NCBI lineage: Eukaryota > Metazoa > Arthropoda > Malacostraca > Amphipoda > Talitridae > Morinoia > Morinoia aosen. Next base: position 3,752,544 of record CM059571.1, read on the forward strand.
ATAGACGTCAATATGAAATACAGAAGTCAAAATAAAGTATATACGTCAATATGATATACAGATGTCAAAATGAAGTATAGACGTCAATATGATATACAGACGTCAAAATGAAGTATAGACGTCAATATGAAATACAGAAGTCAAAATAAAGTATATACGTCAATATGATATACAGATGTCAAAATGAAGTATAGACGTCAATGTGATATACAGACGTCAAAATGAAGTATAGACGTCAATGTGATATACAGACGTCAAAATGAAGTATAGATGTTAATATGATATACAGACGTCAAAATGAAGTATAGATGTTAATATGATATACAGACGTCAAATTGAAGTATAGACGTCATTACCACACTACCACACTTTAGCATGAGATCTGAGGTTAGGTTAGGTTAGGTTACTAATGGATATTACTTATTTCTATACATTTACTTTAGCAATAAACAACTTGTACATCACAAACTGCACTTGAGTAGGCGATATATGGCGGTAGACCTCTTGCTGTGGTAGCATCAAAAAATCTTGATGTATTTCTGAAAAATATTGACATACAGAGGCTCCATTTTGCACAGCACAACTCCCGAAAATTCCGGGTAAGCCTCCGGAGATGCGCTGGAGCCTAGCGAGGATTTGTCGCGATGGTCTCTCTCAGGTCTGCGGTCTGGGTTTCTGGGTTGTTTTTTTTTTGGACAAATTCTCAAATTTAGTTTTTTTTCGACCGCGATGGTCTTTCTCAGGCGTGCGGTCTGGGTTTCTGAATTGGCTTTTACTGGCCAAAATTCCTATGTAGAGTTTTTTACGGCTGCAATGGTCGCTCTCAGGTCTGCGGTCTGGGTTCCTGGGTTGGCTTTTACTGGCCAAAATTTCCATATAGAGTTTTTTTCGGCTGCAATGGTCACTCTCAGGTCTGCGGTCTGGGTTTCTGGGTTGGCTTTTTTAGGGGTCAAAATTCTCACGTTTGGATTTTTTTCGAGCAAAACTCATTTCTAAAAATCCTTAAGCATATTTTAACTTTATGAAACAATCTAATTCTGGCAGTTCTCCTTGGTTAAATTTTAATAAAAAGAAGTTAACTTAAGAATTTCAGCCCTAAAAAAAGTGATCAAGTTAAGGGGGGCTGTGGTTTTTAAGCTGGAATCAGTTTCAGGCATCGTGCCAAGCCCACATTTTATTTAGGTTCAGCCCCATTTGTCAAACAGGCCAATGAAGCCTAAAGCACTTTGCAAAAGCAATACGTTTATACATATCTATAGGTACTTTTGATACTCTTGTTCGACAAACATACAAGTCATCACTGCAACGCACGGCTCAAACCGATAATTTCTCAAAAAATCTTCTCGGCATAGCATGCAATTTAAAACAAAATAAGTGTCTCTCAAAAATTGAAATGAATTTCTCGGAGTACAGATCTCAGCAAGAAAAACATAACGGCAGAACAGAAAATTCTCAAAACATCTTAGAATGCCATTTAAAACAAAATGTCTTTCGAGAAAAAAAAAACAATTCCTAGGAAAACAGATCTCGCCTAGAAGAATTTAACGACAGCCTGGCTGCAGCCGTCAATCAGGCAGCACCGGTATATCGACATCCGTGTTCGGTAGCGCCAGTTTGCCGTGTCCGGAAACCTGTTCGGTGATTTAGCCGAGAACTTGATGGGTAACCAATAGTGTCAAAAATCGACAAACTGTACAGGGAGGCCTGCTGTCTGCCAAATATAAACTTCATAAGAGCTTCGGGAGTTTGAAGTCAGAGGCCGGGTGTTGCTCAAGACATTTAAAGAAGACTTGGTAACGGTAGTCTGTTACAAAATGGCACTGGAAGCTTCAGTTACGTTGTAGAGTGGAAGCAGGTGAGCGTCTTCAATTGTTTTGACAGAGGTTGAATAGTCAACTGTTTAACTAACTACTAAAATACATATTTATAAGACACCTGACCATCAAAGTATATTAAACTAACACAAATATTCCAGGGTTTTACGAATTACACAAACACATATTTATTGGCCAACTGAACGTCGAAGTTTATTAAGCTAACACGTAGCAAAATTACGCTATAGACTAACATGTGAGAAGAGGCTGCATGTAGCAAGTTATGTGACAATGGAATTTACGAACTATGATAACTAGTTTCAGATTTGGGATACCACTTGTGAATATTGTCGTACCTTTAATGATTATTGAAGAAGCAAATAAACGTACCTGAACATTGGTTTTAAAATTAAAAATAAACGCCAAACATTATAGGTTTTTGATAAAAGGGATAAGAACCAGATCATGTTTATCTTGAAAGTCCGTCGTTTTTTTCTAAATAATAGCCTAGATTCAAGTAATAAATTCGACGATGCTCAAAGTGCACAACTGATTTTGTAAATAATACGAAGGTAAACATGATTCATCAACACATGCATTGATCAGATACAAACTAAATGCAAATATAAAACTAACCTCATCACACTGAAGTATCATTATTGACTGTTAAAGATAACCTTTATTGAGTGTTAAGGTACCTTTACTGACTGTTGGAGGTACATTTATTGACTGTTAGAGGCACCTTTACTGACAGTTAGAGGTACTTTTATTGACTGTTCGAGAGTTCTAACACATGGCTTTTGCTAGATCGAGCTTTTGCTCGAGCACTTGTGTGCTATAAAGTCAACATCTCTGTCAAATTTTCCCTTGGCAACACAAAAGACTAATTCAAAAATTTAACTAATTTTAATTAAGACGAATAAGAAGACTAATTTTGATTGAGTTAACATCGGCGGTGATTTTGGTTCACCACTTGCTACCCCTTTAGTTTTCACTTTGACATCACGCAAACTGGAAGATTTTTTTGTAAAAATTTTCCGAACTCAAATCGTCTGAGGTCCCTGAGCAAAACGCAGTAATTTTGACCGAAGTCTGCAATTTGCGCCACGTTATTTTCATGTGAAAAGTATTTTCAACTTGCGTGCACAACCTCGCATTTGCCCGAAGTGACCTTTTCATCTCTCCATTCGTTACGGCTAACAAATGACGACAGTGATTGTAACGCTGCAGAAGCAAACTCTGACGCGCCTCCCCTATTGAATGAATAAATTCAGGAGGCACAATGCATCATCGGAAGTCAATTCCTCTAGAAGTGGCTTCTTGCAGTCCTGCAGCCAATACTTTGCAGCTTCAGCCAATACTTGGCTGCTTCAGCCAATATCTTGAGGCTTCAGCCAATACTTGGCACCTCCAGCCAATATCTTGCTGCTTCCACCAATATCTTACAGCTTCAGCCGATATTTTGCAGTTTCAGACAATAACTCATCGCACATCAGCCAATACTTTGCGACTTCAGCCAGTACCTTTGAGCAGGATACAACAGTTCGTATCTTTGCAGCATGCAGAATGCATTTTAAAAAGTAATCTTATTATGATAATCGTGACTTCTTTTAGGAGATATATCGAGACCAATGCCGGTGTCGCAAATCGCCGACGTTCATTAGAATTAAATCTTAGAATTCGATACCTTCCAGCATCTGTGAGAAAAACAGAGTAAATATTTAAAAAGAGACTTGGAAGCCATTTGTGATCGAGGTGTTAAAGGAACGTGCTGCACTTTATTTATTCATTCAAAATGATGGGCCGATGGATATACATATATGAGATAAAACTGAACCGAAAGTGATATTCGCTCGCGTTAAACCAACAGAAGGAGAAGAAGGAGGAAAAAGAGGAAGAGGAGAAGGAGGCTTGCTTCCCTCACTTGAGACCTGCAGTTGAGCGCGGCGGCAATTACGAAAGACAGTCAGAATCAGAACAGCAACTTCAGCCTTCTATAATCAGGAGCGTTTCCCACTCTTTCACACATAAGCTTCGAATATCTCATATGACAAGTCGTAACATGCATACCCTCTTCTTGCATAACTTATTGACCATGCCAAATGCGCTACTTGAGCTCGTGACGGACTCGTGAGGCTTCATTTTACGATGAACCTTTGTCGTGCTTGCTCGTGAATACAAGGCATTATGGTTACAGAACGCAGAAATTATCTGCAAGCCAGGTACTTCCGGGTCGAAAATTGAGTATTCAACTTAACCACGTCACCGTGAAGTCATCTTTCAGACTTTTAAACTTGGAACTTATGTTTGTATTTAGGCCATCCACATTCAGCAGTAAAAGTTCTAGAAAAACAAGGAACTCTTTTGTAAACATTTTAACCTCATGCAACTTTACGCCAATTTGTATGGTTGATGCAAAATTAATTATTCTAATTAATTCGAGTATCAGCAATTAAAACTAAATATTTTTAATTCAAATTTCACGTATTCAATACAACCTCACTGCTGCTGAGTCATTCCTCACTTCACTTCTCACCGAATTTATTGCGTCTGTATTTATACGACTAACGTTTAATGATCGAAATCATGTCAATGAACGCGAAATTAATGTTTTTTTAATTACAGTAATCAAAGTCCACGAAGCGCTTCGCTCCCGTCAAATTTTACGGTCCGTCACGCCATGATGGTTCCTGCAGCTCTGACTAAATTTTATACTTTATTTTTGCCTTAGATATTAAAACGAGAAAATTTTAATAAGCGCGGTGGTTTTATTTGTTCTACCGAGGGTATTGTACACGCTCTAGCCAAGTTTTGCTTGGCGAATTTGGGTATTTATCATTGGATTTTCACGTTGATCATTTTATTCGGCTTTATTTAGAAACTTTGAGCTCTTTTCTGATTTTCTTTTCTAATTAATTTACAATAAAGTAAAGTCAATTATTATTTTTTGTTCGTCGTGGCTGAATAATTTTAACAGCAACTTGATTATCTGTTATCTGCAACGATAACACGATATAAAAAATGTAGTCCTCTTCTGACGGAAGATTACTCGAGCATTTTCTAGTTTTGTTTCATGTACAGCGAACCTTTTCATGATATTAATTTGTCTCTATTTTAGTGCTCTTTTTATTATTCAACTTATTAGACTTGTGTGTATGTCGAGAAAAAACTGCATAAAAACCAGCAGTCAAAGAGTTGGCACACATTTTGAGGCATCCTGTATATTATCAGTTCAAATATCTTGAAAGAGAGATTAAGTATCTTCTACACTGCCATAGTGCACCTTCGATAAATTCTTTGATAGTACTGATGAAAAAACCAAAAATCAAAGCATCATTACGCTGCTTTCGAATAATTTATTCCAAATTACTACTTATCTACGTGTATCAACCACAGTCTAGAAGTTCTGAAAAAAATTCTCTCTAATGTCCATGAGTAAATTCAACAATAATCACCTTGCAACAGCCCAGAATTTAAAGGTAAAGCAGCTTGCTTAGCAGGTCGCGCAATACTTTTAAGTGACGGAGATCAATTGTTGGTTTCTCTTTGAGTGGCCGGAATTTGTCCCCGCAATCAGCGCATCATTTCCAGGCTCAGAGACTCACTTCAGAAATGAACTCCAGCTCAGGAAAACATCCCCTGAGGCGCTATGTTTGCGGGTCGTACCGTCATCAGTCAGCTGAGGCATTAAGCAAAGTGCAGGGGGCGGGGACGGACAGGGGGCGGGACCTCATTCATCAATCTGCGGGGACCCACATCAAAGGCTGACCTTGAGCGTAGCATAGCTACGGACTTCCGGCAATGCGGATTTTTTCTTTTGTTTCTGCTGTCTTCGTTTTGCTTTGAAATGTTCTGTCTTCGTGTTATTTTAAAATGTTCTGTCTTCGTTTTGCTTTGAAAAATTCTGTCTTCGTTTGGCTTTGAAATGTTCTGTCTTCGTTTTGCTTTGAAATGTTCTGTCTTCGTATAATAATAATAATAATATAATAATGACGGCATCTACGGATGCTTTATTTCCAATTCTAGCCTGATACATATCACCTTGTACATTAGATTTTCAAATGCCTCATAACCAACGCCAGGACGCCATGACGCTTTCCCCCGGTCGAGACCGGTACCCATTTCAGACACCTGGGTGGAGTGGGGTATTGTGCTTGGAATTTTTCTCCTATACCCAACAGAGAAAATCGCCACCGCCAGCGCCGAGATTCGATCCCGGGTCTCCCGCACGGCGGCAGAACCCTCTAGCCACATGGCTATGGCGAGTATATATTACAAATATATATTACTTTGAAATGTTAATGATGAATTATTTCATGAGACAACTTGAATTATTTCTTTACCTGTTTCTTTATGGTCATTTTAACTATTCCACTTGGAGAAACGCCTAATCTCATGTCTCTCCCTCAGGAACGATCCTACCTACATATGGTATCCTCATGAATCTTCTGAATTTCAGGAATGAGTGGATTTTGAAGGAAGAATCATAGCTGGATCTACATGTACAAATATAGTTGCCGTATATAATCAATAATAAATCTAATCGAAAAATCTCATGTATAATCTCAGCCCTCACATCTGCTAGCAGCCTTGGCTGCCAACTGGGTAGCTTGATTATAGTCTCACTTAATTATTCATTTACATGATTACTGTATTTCATTATCTATGCAATAGTTAAAATTAAAGGTACTTAAACACATTAGGGGCGGCGAAATGTAAGGGCATTGCTTCGATTTAAGTCTTCAACTATTTCATTACATGTGGCTAAGTTTATTCTGTAACTTGCATTCACAGATACTGTGATGAACTCTCTATACTATAATTCAGCGTAGGGATTTGCAGAGAATCCTTCAATCCTAATGAAACGCGCCGTTTTTATTTATTCATCGTATTCTACATAATATAACTTTGCCTTGGCTTTGATTATTGTATGAGGGACTCATACAATAATCCAAGTCATGTCAAAAATACCTGTTGCAGCTGAAACAGATGGTCATCTTAAAATGTTCATCACATGACACGCAAAGTACGTTTGATTCTTGTCTTGCACTTGAGATTCTCGTCTCATTTGAAACAGCATCATTCTCGAAATGCGCGAAGACTTGCAATAGTTGCAAATTACATTTATTCACTCAAAGCTGTGTTTAACTGCTGTGCTAATATTTAGAAAACATACGATTCAATTACAATTTAACTAATATTTTTTATGATATACAGGGCTACCGACTTCCAGCTAGGACATATGTGATAAGTGACACAAGTTCTAAGAGAGAAAATTCAAGAAGTATCTTCCATAATATGACTGGCAACTCATTGCAGGGGCACAGCACAGCCCAGCTTATTACAGAACAAACCGTGCTGTGCAACTCACTGCAGGAGGGGCACAGCACAGCACGGTTTGTTATGTAATAAAGTCATAGAGCTGTGAGTGAGAAGCTGTATTTTCAGAGCTGGAGATCTGCAGAGCAAGCCGCAATGAAGAGCCCCGCAAGTCTGTTCTGCAGGTTCCCTCGCTCTGAGAGCGTCAGGAATTTAATTCCCCTCAGATTTCATGCCCTGCCCTCGGAATACGAACAAAAAACCGAAATTGGTTTCTGACCAAACGAGAGAGAGCTGAAATTTCCTGAACGCTGAATATAAGGTTAAATATCTTATCGAATCATAGTGAAAGGATTACGTTAATTTTCAAGATTATGAATGCGCGAGAAAATAATCTGCTGGTCTGTGCATGAGCCTGTGCGATGATAGGTTCAATTGTTTTTAATATTGAATATTTTAATGTTTTTATTTTTTGCAGCGTTGTTCTAACTCATTCCTCATATTTTTCATACTTGTTCTGGATTTTGAGTAACTATATTTGATGTTGGACTGAATTTACTCCAAAAATCAAGATGTTAGTCACATTAAGTTTGAAATTAACTGGAATATTTAAAAACAACGGATGAACTGCGTCGCTCGAAAATGTTTTTTATTTGAGAAATGAAGACTTTTTCTTAGTTTTATTTTCTCCCTTTTTTGACCCATGCCTACAATGACACACAATAAATATTTGAGAAATATTTATAAATATATTTATAAATATAAATACTTGGCGCACTAATTAGGCAAAAGAAAATTTTGTTTGATCACTCAGTGGAGTTTGTTTGTGTGAATTTATAGCTTTAATTGTTTTTTTAGATAAGGGTTTAATTCTGAAATCAATATCTCATTATTCCCCATTGATAGCTAGAATCACGTTACTATTTCCTACAATGTGACTAATTGACGTCGCGAGCATTCACCAGTTAGCATTGCAAGAGCTTAAACATTCTGATTAGACGTAGAAAAAATAACTACTAAATTTTTGCCGTAATTAAATAAGAACATTTTAAAACAATGCATGTGTGACCAGGACATTTTAACTCATATAGAGCACCAAAGACGTTCTGAAAAGTTTTACAAGCCTTAGAGCTGCAAGGAGACAGTGTACCCACCATTGGTGGCAGATGCTGTATGCATTTCATCAAGCCCCGCTTCCAAAAGCCACGTTGTATCTCCTTTTCTCATCAACGAATTCTTCCAGCCCCAAAAATCTCGCTAAAAATGGCGGATCTGAAGCCCGAAATTTGCAGCAGCTTATAATTTTTGGCGGGTCCAACCTGGGGCTTCCTTTGCAGGGACGGTAATGGGTCCGGAACTCCTCTAAAGTTACTCGGGCCACCAAACCTCACATGCCTTTAGAACTCGTCTTCAAGTTTTACAAAAGCTCATGAACCTCTGTTCCTGCTTAATAAAATTAATGGGTTAGCAAATGCCTTCGATTCTGTCGCTGTTTTGATTTTGTTCCGACTTCAAGGAGCTGTGTAGGCGTTAAATATATTTTTTAGCAACTTCTACTCTCTTCTTCAACTTGTATCTTGTTTCATTAACTTCTTTCTTAGCTTACTGTTTTTATGCACCTAGTGCGTAGATTCCGCATTCCCTTTAACTCCATACTAAATAATGCCTTCATCCTTCCTCTCTTTGAACATCTTTGTTGTGATAAAGGGGTGGCTAAAACTTTCTTATCATCAATTAATCATGACGTTAAATACAATTTTCTAGTGTCAATCCCACGCTGATATTTATCGAGGGAAACTGAAGGTATTTCATATGCTGTACGTATGGAAGTCATATGAGATTATTTTAAGGAATATTGAAATGCAAAATGAATTTCTGAATGAACAATTGGTTGATTCGTTTATTATCTTTTCATACATGACATAAGTTTTCGTTCAAATTTGAAAAGAACACTACCAAGTATTTTATTCCTGCATGATTTTCGTTAAACCGTTTCTTTCATATTCCTTATACAAGCTTGTTTGATACAAGCAATTGAGGTTCAAATTATGCGTACCATTATTGGTACTCCAGCACTCGTAGCAAGTGAATAAAACAAATAAAAGCCCCGCATCATGCTCTTTTGCTCTTTATGAATAAAACATTGCTAACGGAAACTTTTGTTTCTAAGTACTTGCACAAGTTTTAGTGAGGAAAATTCATTACAATGCAAATCAAAGCAGGACATAAGCACTAGAAAGTTGACAGGAGTAGGTAAGTTGGAAGAAAATCTGCATTTCTTGAAACTCAACAAAATTTTACTGATAATTGTGTGAGTCAGTGAAAGTTTTACAGAACGGAATTAATTGAAAATTTAGAGTTGATTGAGACCAAAATGTAAGTTCTAAAGCAGGTCATTACAATGAAAAACCTTTAAATTATAAATAAATTTTTACAAATATTGGTATGAGCTGAAGAGGGTTTCTTTTTCATACTCTGTTTTCAACCGCTACACCTCTTACCATTCTAGCACCTACTACTTCACTTTCTCACGAACCAAATATTCGATTTTTTAGAAAATTTAACGAACGTATTCAAATAAGCGGGAAACAATAATTTCAACATCAAATGGAGCTTTACTATAATATTCGCCAATAAACATAAAAATGTAGAAACATTTAGCAGTGTATTCAAATTTGTCTAATTACGCTTTCATAACGTGTTTCCAACATTTTTTTCTACGCCTTGTATATCTACGTTCGCCGTATGGAGTTCAGCTCTGGCTACACAGTACTATTATAAGAGCCGCGTCGGTCTGTCTGTCTGTCTGTCTGTCCGAAGCCAGCCTAAAGTGTGCGATGAGCGTATCTGTGATACGGGCCGTGTGCACCTGGCCTCATCAACTCTCGAGAGATTGATTTTTTTATTTCACGGACTTTCTTTTATTTCGCCTTTTTTCTTATAAATAAATAAAGGGGGTGGACTACATAGTACAAGTGAAAAATAGACGGAGGTGCTGCAGCTCAACTCTGCGAGCAGTTGAGTGACCGATGCGAAGTGAAAGGCTTCTGTCTCACCCCTCTCTGGTTGAATTCGCAATGAAACAATAGAAGCATAGTCGAAACGAAGTGCTTCTTCCATGCATGTTTTGTGTCATTGATTAGTTCACATATTTCTAGGCGAGAGATGAATTCGTGTGTAAAGTAGACTCTTTTGTACAAGGTGTGCATATTAGTGTTCATTCCATGTGTGTTTTGTATGATAGATTGGTTCGTGTGTGATGGATATTTCTCGATGTGTGATGAATTTCTACGTAAAATAGATTCTTTTGCATAAGAAGTGTGTGCTGGTGCTGGTGTGACATCTGATGAGCAAATTGAAGAACAATTAATGCTCTCTCTCTATTTAGTTTTGCATTGATTAATGCAAAGACTTAAATACAAAAAAGATTTAATGCATTAAGTTTTATGCAATCTTCTCGTGATGGGACTCTTGCTCTTCTTAAGCTCATGTAATAATAATTCATATATCAGCGTAAATTGTGTAAAATAAATCAATTTTGATAAGCAAGGCCATCAAGACTGAATTCGACAAGAAATATTTCCCTGCAGAATTACCATCTCCAGCGTTCTTAACTGACAATAAATTGAGCTGCAAATGGATGTTCAGTGTGGACCGATGCTTATCGAAGAAGCTTGAGCATCTAAGGCCACGATTCTTAGGAAAATATTTCCTTTAGGAATATTTAGGGCAAATCGTAGGACTGCGGAGGTACGAAGCGAAACGGCCTCTCAAGTTAGAGGTTCACGCTACATTTGCTTCGATTATCTCATGGAATCATCGAACCTAAACCTTAACCTGGGCTGGTGTTGCAGCGAAGTCTATGGGCGGGTGCAACGGCGTGAAATTCCTAAGCAAGTTCTTTATAATGCTCTGAAGATTTTAAAAAGAAACGGAAAGATTGCGCTAAGGTTTAAACAGATGCAGGCATTGATGTCGCTGAAAATCTTTTTCAGTTATGAATGTCATTGTCATGATGGTCATAACGAGTGAGCTGATCGTAATTGATGTTGTTATTTCTGCGAGTGAAAGGAGTAGAAAATTTAACTTTGTGCAGTGCAGTGTGGTTATTTTACGCAAGGAGCTAGGCTGCGTTATTTTTTATTTACTCTTCGTCATCAGTTTGGTTATTTATGAACTAGCCTATTTTAGCTACTCAAGTTTACAGCGTTAATAACCAGTTTATTTTGATGCAGATGGGGCTCATATTTTCGTTTTTGGAAATTTCTTAGCCGGTGAGGAGCAGCGATGTCATATGTCCTTTTCGTTTATTTTCGCTTGGTGAACTTTCTCAGATTTTCGTTTTGTGAACTTTCTTAGATTTTAGTCGTGTGAACTTTCTCAGATTTTCGTTTTGTGAACTTTCTTAGATTTTAGTCGTGTGAACTTTCTCAGATTTTCGTTTAGTGAACTTTCTTAGATTTTAGTCGTGTGAACTTTCTCAGATTTTCGTTTTGTGAACTTTCTTAGATTTTAGTCGTGTGAACTTTCTCAGATTTTCGTTTAGTGAACTTTCTTAGATTTTAGTCGTGTGAACTTTCTCAGATTTTCGTTTAGTGAACTTTCTTAGATTTTAGTCGTGTGAACTTTCTCAGATTTTCGTTTTGTGAACTTTTTTAAATTTTCGTTTAGTAAACTTTCTCAGATTTTTGTTTCGTGAACTTTCTTAAATTTTCGTTTAGTAAACTTTCTCAGATTTTCTTTTCGTGAACTTTCTTAAACTTTCGTTTAGTAAAATTTCTCGAATTTTCGTTTTGTGAACTTTCTTAAATTTTCGTTTAGTAAACTTTCTCAGATTTTCGTTTCGTGAACTTTCTTAAATTTTCGTTTAGTAAACTTTCTCAGATTTACGTTTTGCGAACTTTCTTAAATTTTCGTTTAGTAAACTTTCTCAAATTTTCGTTTCGTGAACTTTCTCAAATTTTCGTTTCGTGAACTTTCTTAGATTTTCGTTTAGTGAACTTTCTCAGATTATCGTTTTGTGAACTTTCTTAACAAATGAAGAGCAGCGGCGCGTTTTAAAAAGTATTCCCGTCGTCTGCTGCGCCTCCGACGCCTGCGAAGCCTTGTGATCGCGAGAAGATCACTTCGCGAGACCATCCCCGGATTTCATTTGTTTTCTTTTCCACTCAGAGAAAATCCTCTGCATCGTAAATGAAACACGTTCTCCTGCAATCGATTTATTCCGCCCAGCGCCCGAGAAACGATAAAAATATCGTGAGAATAGAGACTATAATTTTTGAAACTGGAACTTTCCTGTCGAGCGTCCCTTGAAGACGCACCTAACTCACGGAAGAGAAGGTGAGCGACATACAACTGGAAACCAAGTTCATGGTTTAATAAAGGATGTATTTGTGGTAAGTAGAAGGTCGGCAGGGTAATTTTTATGGGGATAATTCTTTTCAAGTACAATTCAATAGTTATGAATAGTTCATTTTTATTCAGTGGGTTGAAGTTTGCTATCCTGCAGAATAATGTTTAAAGAAATGATTATTTTCAAGTACAATTCAATAGTTATGAATAGTTAATTTTTATCAAATGACTGAGTGGTTTTATTGAATAAATGAAGTCATCTTGCTAGGAAATACAACTAATCCTAATTCTATTTTCGATTTTATACGTAGTTCTCATTTGCACCATGACCTAACATGGTGAATCAATTAATTTCGTAAATTTTATATCGAAATAAACTTTCACGTTAAGGAACTCTAGTGTACGATCGAGTTGAGCGCTCTAGAAAGAAAAAGTTGTAAATGTAGATTCATATTTTCAAAGAGTGCACCAGAAGCCTTCGAACTATGTACGTTGGACCCATAAGTTACCAGTCTATTTTTTTCGCACGAGCATGCATGTTTTCCGCCGCCCAACCGATTTAATTACTTGGGTGGGGAAAAACATTCTTGCAGATGGTGAAAAAGTTAGACTGAGTTGTATCTCAACCTGTCTGCAATAATAGATCTAAGGAATGATTACACTGGGATACTGATTGGGGAAAATTAATAGTTCAAAATGTTAAATGTTGGCTACATTTCGTCGAAAATGAAAAAGAAAAAAAATGTTGGCGTCAGTCGTAACTCGTACATTGATTTCTGCCCTGACTTCTACCCTATCGATGGTAGGACTATAGAAAACATAAAATTCTTTGCAATTCTCATGAGCACCTCAAATGAATTGCCTTTATACCTTTTGTTATACAGAAGAATCTAATTTTTATGCGTGGTTATAAAAAGAGAAAATGTAGAGCAGCGGTATCATTTTCGTTCATTTTCGTTTCGTGAACTTTCTAAATACTTTCGTTTCGTGAACTTTCTCAGATTTTCGTTTCGTGAACTTTTTTATATTTTTGTTTTGTGAACTTTCTCAGATTTTCGTTTTGTGAACTTTTTTATATTTTCGTTTTGTGAACTTTCTCAGATTTTCGTTTTGTGAACTTTTTTATATTTTCGTTTTGTGAACTTTTTTATATTTTCGTTTCGTGAACTTTCTCAGATTTTCGTTTCGTGAACTTTTTTATATTTTTGTTTTGTGAACTTTCTCAGATTTTCGTTTTGTGAACTTTCTTATATTTTCGTTTCGTGAACTTTTTTATATTTTCGTTTCGTGAACTTTCTCAGATTTTCGTTTCGTGAACTTTTTTATATTTTCGTTTTGTGAACTTTCTCAGATTTTCGTTTTGTGAACTTTCTTATATTTTCGTTTCGTGAACTTTTTTATATTTTCGTTTCGTGAACTTTCTCAGATTTTCGTTTCGTGAACTTTTTTATATTTTCGTTTTGTGAACTTTCTTATATTTTCGTTTCGTGAACTTTTTTATATTTTCGTTTCGTGAACTTTCTCAGATTTTCGTTTCGTGAACTTTCTTATATTTTCGTTTTGTGAACTTTCTTATATTTTCGTTTCGTGAACTTTCTTATATTATCGTTTCACGAACTTTCTCGTATTTTCGTTTCGCAAAAATAGCATATCACGTACGTATTGTGCGAATTTGAAAGGCAACTACAGAAGATTCGGGAAATTTATCAGAAGCCGTGTAGCTGACGAAGCTAGAAGAGTTTATTTAATATTTCACATTAATGACACTCACGACAACAATAGTCAGCGACGCAATGGAATATTTTACTGATTCTAAAAATATTGATCCTACGGTAGGCCCAAAAAATTTAATTCTCTTTATAACACTTCATGAAATGTGATTTGAGAAAGATTGTAAACTTATCCTTCAAAAGCAGTTCATATGATGATGCAAATCCTATTGATTTTTTATGCCATATGTCATAAAATGTATTTTTGACAGGCTTATGAACTAACTGGCTTTCTTTACTAAAGCTAGGTGAAGGCGTATGGTAATACAAAAACAGAATAAATAATAAAATGAATCTTTCAATTGATGTGTAGAACCACAAACGGGCGTGACAGCTACTGTATCAACATATAAAAGAAATAATATTCACGATCAATTTTATTTGTTTTCAACGACTTAGAAGGTTTTAAAAATCTTCATTCCTACCTTTGCGGAAATTTCAAAAGGTCGAAAAACAAGCAGAAACTATTATAGGTTCAAAACCCATGCATTAAAATAACTCACGACCAACTGCTGGAAATTATACCGGTTTATCTAGCGTATCTTTTTTGATAACACTAGACTAAAGAAATCTGTTGTATAGTTCATCGAATTCATTCTGCAATGACCGCGTCTTTAGACTTCGATCTCTGAGAGCTGACAAGCAACTTTATTTAACATAGCGTCCCTGCAAAGTTCTGGTTGGCGTAAAGTTTTAGAATGATGAATGACTGAAAAGTCTTCTTCGCTTAGACTGTGTTGCACATGACAGACGATTTGTTATGCTTTCTGTACGGTGAGCATGCCCTGAGTCTTATATCATGCATGGCTTGTTAAAAATTAAAGGTGCTAGAAATTCTGTGGAGGTGGCTCTGCGAATGCAAGGATGCACGTGAATGGTCTCGCGAGGAGAAGAACATTGCGATGTTGAAGAGCAAAGACCACAAACCAAGCCAACATTTTGCCAAGTTTCAGCAAAATCTTTAAAAATTACGTTTGCCAAGTTTCAACATTATCTCAGGAAAATTACGCTTGCACATTTTGTCAAGGTTCTGCAGAATTTCAAAAAAAATACTTTCGCTTTATCTTATTTTTGCCAATAACAGTAACAAAAGAGCTGTCACTTCGGAGTATCGTGGGTTACCAAGGCGGGAACTTCATGTTTAGCTTACGGTGAAAAATATCCCATGAGAGCTCGCCAGCTTTCCATTAGTCGAGTGATATTGGCATTTTAAGAGCAAATTGATCCAAAAGTAAATGTTTTTGAGTTTTTAAACGTTCGCAGTCTTGTAGCAGAATTGCGAATCTATAATTAGGAGTGTATGCTTCTGTCACAGGACTTAAAGGTCTGTCTTGAGAGATTACAGGAAGACCTCTAGCAATCCAACAGAAAAAAGCCGAAAAAGAAATATTACGAAGGAAAAAATTATAAAACGTGGTAAAAAGAGTTTAAAATTTTTTGACCTATATGGGGAAATAAAAACAATTAATTAACGGCGAAACATTTTTATTCTAAAAATAACGCACCAAAAATACATAAAATAGCTCATCAGAAATATAACATGAAACAAGAACAGGATTGGCACGAAGGCAAGCGCAAAGTAACAAAATAGCGAGTTGCTAATGAGACCTTTAAATGAGATAAATATGCGAACATCATTTTACAACTTTTAAATTTGCACACTCATCAGACTTGAAGAGATATTAAACAGCGAAATAGAAAGATGTTGCTCCCAGATGCCACCACAAAGAACAACAAATGATTTTATAAACAAATGAAATTTCGTTATAATTTCATACAGTGTGGCTAGATTTTTCAATCAGATAACTCTACGTAATGCATTGAAAGCTTACGGAAGAATGTATAGTATAGTTTTATCAAGATTTCCTTAGGCACGTTGGTTTTCCTTTTTATCCTAAATGTATAGAACATCTTGATTCCTCAACACCAACAGCAAGCAGAATCAATATCATCGGTGCGAGCGCAATTTTGTCTATTCATAATAAGTCTCACGCAGTAATTCTGCATGTTCGAGATAGTTTGCCAGAGAAACTCCATCAGTTCTGATCAGCTTAAGTGCTACATTAAATTTCAGCTCCGCGCTCGTCCAATCTCAGTCCCTGTGATGTAGATTTCAGAATATTTATCGACGAGTTTTTTTATATAATAATGCATTGCAAACATGTAGCATCATAAAGGCACCAGCAGTCGAGATGTGGAGTGGCCGCTACTCATGACATGTGAGAGCCGACGGTGCGCGCTGCTTCGACTGATTGCTGTTTAATCCATTTTGAAAGGAAAGGATGTTTTATTCAAATCAAGCCTGATGCATATCATCTAGTACATCGATTTTTTAAATGCCATGGAACTAACATCAGGACCCAATGATAGTCAAGTCGATACCCAATTCCAACATCTAGATAGAGTGGGGAATTGTGGCTGAGTTCTCCCTTTTCCCAACGGTGTAAATCCCAGTGAGGTTCTGCCAGGATTCGAACTGCCGACACCTTGCCGTGAAGGGCGCGCTCTTAACCACTCGGCTACGGGGACCACGGTGACACAGACAAAAATTAGGAAATCATTCACATCCTTCTTTTATTTTCTGAATGCTTCTATGAAAAGTTCATTTTACTGAGTTTTAATAATGATAATTTAATGGAAATTTCCAAATTATTTCGTTCAAAACCTAAAAATTTGGTCGTTTTAGGGCTTAGGTGCGAACCCTCACCATAGCCTGACGGTTGCGACACAGACACCAGTTTTTAATAATTTCTCCACTTTTTTAAAATCACATTTTAGTTCATCGGATATTTTAAAAATAACAGCTCTAGAGTGGAATGTGAGCATGCTTTGTAAAATTTTCGATAAACTAAAATGTGATTTCAGAAAAGTGGAGAAATTTTTAAAAGCTTATGCGAAATAAAACGCCGAAATCAAATTTTTTACATACATATCGCAACTTATACACCCACTTGTTTGAAGCAATGAGTTATCACTTGAGTCTAAGAATATTTTGAACAATACTCAATTCTCAAAGCTCTGAACGCAATTCTTTAAATGAATTATTGACCGATCAGAAATAAACCAAATACATGAAGGAAATCGTGTAGAGGAGAACTTGCTTGTAGCATAAGAATCAAATTGTTAACCCTCGCAATGACTCGCCAAATTCTTACTTGGTTTGGTTTGATATTTGCATTGTATTTCGGTTGGGAATATTTTCTCAATTACATGTGTGTACACAAACTTTCCTGATCGAAAGCGCAAACTTATCATGGAAATCATAGGTTATGACGACATAGATTGAAATACATGTAGTTGGAAATCTAAGCTATATGTGTATGTGAAAAATCGGAGAAGAAAAACTTATTTGAATATTATTGCAAAAGATACTTGCGGTGAAATTTAACTGCTACAGCTTCAATGCCAGAGCTAGACAATTCAATGCTTGACAACTAGGGTACATGAAAACGCTATAATGCCGTCCGAAAATAATCAAGAAACACAGATTACATGATCGCGTAAACGCGCATTGAAATTAACATGAAATTAAAATTTTGTTCTAAGTGCTGTAGTTATCAACAAGAAACCATAAAGTCGTGTAAAAATTCACTTCCCTTTTCAGCCCACGATTTGTTTGAGTGATTACATCGCAGCGCTTTGTTGCTGAACTTTGGTTAAACATAATTGTACTCCTCAGAATAGCGTGGATGCTAGGATGCTCTAGAAGTCGCTAAACTCATTCGGGCCCGCAGGTGGCTATACTCAAATGTAACCCTTGTAATAGACTTACAAAACGATCTCCTGCTGTACCACCAGGGGTGAATAATTTGTTTAAATTATTTGGAAATCGTTCCTTAAAAAAACTGGTGTAACTCTGGCAGCAAACACGATCGTCTACCGTAAAAGCATCGTATGCGACACGCTGATAGCGCAAGACAGCATACTAGTGTATCGACTCCATCGTGATAAGACAAGTCAACGTACTAGCTTCTGCAGTGTCCATGAGCAGTTAGATCAAAAGGCACAGCCCGTAAAATTAGAATGATTCGATAATACTGCAGCGGCGGGACCATGATCAGGAAAATGATAACCTACATTTCAGCAAATTAAATATATCACATGCTAGGGGAACTGCGAAATGGTGCTCCGAAAATTTGAAGAAGACAGCCCATCAAATAAAAATGTAGCGATAATACTGTAGCGACGAGAACACACTCGTGAGAAAGATAGCCTGCATTTCAGCAAATTAAATACACATGTCAGTGGGACTGCAGTACTGCGAGATGACGCTCCAAATACACACATCAATGGAACTGCGAAATGGCGCTTCAATTTAATACACACATCAATGAAACTGCAAAATGGCGCTTCAATTAAATACACATGTCAATGGGACTGCAGTACTGCGAAATGGTGCTCCGAAAATTCAGAGAAGAGCGCAATATTGCAGGAGTGAGCAGGAGAAGAGGGCGCAGAGGTCGGCGGTGTTTGCGTTGGCTGCAGCTGATGCCAACAAAAGCCCCGGCGTGGAAGCAAACGCCTCTCCATTACACCAGGCCTTTACTGACCTCTCCATTACACCAGGCCTCTACTGACCTCTCCATTACACCAGGCCTCTGCTGACCTCACCATTACACCAGGCCTCTACTTACCTCTCCATTACACCAGGCCTCTGCTGACCTCACCATTACACCATGCCTCTGCTGACCTCACCATTACACCAGGCCTCTGCTGACCTCTCCATTACACCAGGCTTCTACTAACCTCACCATTACACCATGCCTCTGCTGACCTCACCATTACACCAGGCCTCTACTGGCCTCACCATTACACCAGGCCTCTGCTGACCTCACCGTTTCACTAGGCCGCTGCTGACCTCTCCATCACACCAGGCCTCTACTGACCTGTCCATCACACCAGGCCTCTGCTGACCTCACCATTACACCAGGCCTCTGCTGACCTCACCATTACACCAGGCCTCTGCTGACCTCTCCATCACACCAGGCCTCTGCTGACCTCACGATCACACTAGGCCTCTGCTGACCTCACCATTACACCAGGCCTCTTCTGACCTCTCCATCACACCAGGCTCCTGCTGACCTCACCATTACACCAGGCCTCTGCTGACCTCTCCATCACACCAGGCCTCTGCTGACCTCACCATTACACCAGGCCTCTGCTGACCTCTCCATCACACCAGGCCTCTGCTGACCTCACCATTACACCAGGCCTCTGCTGACCTCACCATTACATCAGGCCTCTGCTGACCTCACCATCACACCAGGCCTCTGCTGACCTCAACATTACACCAGGCCTCTGCTGACCTCTCCATCACACCAGGCCTCTACTGAACTCACCGTTGCACCAGGCCTCTGCTGACCTCACCATTACACCAGGCCTCTGCTGACCTCTCCATCACACCAGGCCTCTGCTGACCTCACCATTACACCAGGCCTCTGCTGACCTCTCCATCACACCAGGCCTCTGCTGACCTCACCATTACACCAGGCCTCTGCTGACCTCACCATTACACCAGGCCTCTGCTGACCTCACCATCACACCAGGCCTCTGCTGACCTCACCATTATACCAGGCCTCTGCTGACCTCTCCATCACACCAGGCCTCTACTGAACTCACCGTTGCACCAGGCCTCTGCTGACCTCACCGTTGCCTTCAGAGCTCTCGGTGCCGGTTGTGAACTTCAGTATCCCGTGTAACTATCTTTGTTGGGCTTAGTGCTCTTGGAACACTGAAATACGTTCATAAAAGATGTTAGAAGGTTCAATATTTGTTCATCAGACAACTCGACGAAAATATGAAATTTGAAAATAGGTTCAGTGCTCGTTCGTTAGACAACTCAACCAAAATACAAAGTATGAAAATAGGTTAAGAATTTTCTCATGACGTAGAGAACTCATCTTTGTCATGGAGCAATATTGTTTTCTGTCTACTTTGTTGTTCTGAAATTGAGAAAAAACTTCCTTAAATCGCGTTTGTGCTCGGGCTGTCCTAGCGGATTGAATGCAGAGGAGATTGTGACTGTGATTTGAGGGAAAAATTTTAAGTTTCAGTATCAAGTTTTTTGATGAGCAACGTTCTGTTTGTTTGCATCATCTCTCCGGCGGTAGTAACGAGCTTAACCTGGCCAGGGCAGTTTCATCAGTTAGAAATTTTTACTGCCAAAATAATTAAAATTTGGCAGTGAAGCCAAAACCAAAATGCAGTTTGGTGCCCGGTTACCGTAGTGCCCAACTTCACTTGAGACTTTGTAATAAAAAATTGCATGGCGCTTTGTAAACAACTGTCGGCTTATGCCGCATTGTCGTAGTTAAAATGCACACATTGCCGTCAATGTTTCTATTACCTGTGTTATTACATTTATGAAAGTTATTAACAGCCAATTGATGTTCAACATATGAGTCGACTATATCTCTTTCTAACCGCAAATAAACAAGGACCGAAAAACCCTCACTCATGTGCAGTTTGGCGTTGTATTTTAAGGAGTTCACAGCTGCAATTTAGCATGAGAACAAATTAATATCGAGTGAAGAAAATTATGCAGCAGATATAAATGGACCAAAATAAGATAATAATTCTTGCACAATTAATAGTAGTAATGGAAAACATGTTAAACGACGAAACACATTTTGAAAGGAAATTTGATTCAAATTCATTCCAACTGATTTCATGTTTTTTCCTTGCCATTAGAAACTATTTCCTCTCTCCAAATATAACCTCTAGCAATAATTCAAATATTCCCACATACACCCAAATTTAATTCGTACTCTAAGCACTAAAGCTTTAATGCACATCAGCATTTAAGGCAAGGAGCCTACGTATCTGAACACGTGTTTCACAATCCCTGCAATCAGCTTTTCAAATAATTCTCTTTATAAAAGCCGGTGGGATCACTTTGATGATTGCTAGCGCTGCTTCCCAAGAAAATAGGTAGTCATCCGTCAGCAAGGAAGGGGGGAGTAGGTGCCGCGGGGGATGGTGTAGGTGGCGTGGAGGAGGTGGTGTAGGTGGCGCGGGAGGTGGTATAGGTGGTGTGGAGGGTGGTGTAGGTGGCGTGAAGGAGGTGTGGTAGGTGGCGGGGGGGGGGGGGGGTGGTACAGGTGGCGTGGAAGAGGTGGTGTAGGTGGTGCGGGGGGTGGTACAGGTGGTGTGGAGGAGGTGGTATAGGTGCGTGGAGGAGGTGGTATAGGTAGCGCGGGAGGTGGTGTACGTGGCATGGAGGAGGTGGCATGGAGGAGGTGGCGTAGGTGGAATGGGGGTGAGTATGTGGAGTAGGGGGAAGTATGTATCGTTGGGGGGAGTGTAGGCGGCGTGTGGGGTGGTATAGGTGGCATTGGGTGGTGTAAGAGGCATGGGAGGGAGTATGTGGCGTGGAGGGGGTATAGGTGGCGTTGGGTGGTGTAAGAGGCATGGGAGGGAATATGTGGCGTGGAGGGGGTATAGGTGGCGTTGGGGTGGTGTAGGTGACATGGGAGGATGTAAGTGGAGAGGAAGAGATGTGAGGGGAGAGGAAGAGATGTGAGGGGAGAGGAAGAGATGTGAGGGGAGAGGAAGAGATGTGAGGGGAGAGGGTAAGAAGGCCGGAGCGAAGTCTGGTCCGTGTCCGTCATTAAGGGTCGTTAGGTGACACGCAGGACTCACCTCCCTCGCTCCTCGTTAAATGAAGGTGATTTCGAAGCGCACAGTTTTATTCTGCTAACTGAGCGCCATCGAACTCTGGAGTTTTCCATTTTGCCGTCGTCCAAAGAGGAGTTTTTGAAATAGTTCCGATAATAAATGGGAGATGAATTTTTGGGTTTCAAGCTACGGAGAAAGGAAATTCTTAGGGTTTAACCTAAGAATTTCGTAGATTAGGACTTTAAGCATGACATATTTCACACTTTGAGGTTATTTGTCTCATGAAATTTGAGTTTATCTTCTTAATCAAAGAATTTTGCCTGGAATACGGCGCATCGCTATTTTTTAGGTTTTGAAGAACTCCCGATCGTGAAGTTTTTCAGTGCAAGAATTTGATCGACACTAATTGCAGTATTAAGGTAAAAAATCCAAGAATTAAGGTGAAACTGCGATGAAAACTACAGTCAATGAATTAAGGCATGCACCACAATAAATGAAAATGTTCTGACTCTCGAATAGTGACATATTGATATATTCAGAACACAGGAATGAGGACAATTAAAAACCGGTCAAGTCGTTAACTCTCACATCTGTTGTTGATAGCAAATCGATAACTCTTTTCAAATTAACGCACTATCCTTGTGTTTGATTATCGTTGTAAACGTTCAAAATATTCTTTAAAATTTGTTACAGTTTGAAAACTTAGCTGAAATAGATTATGATTATGAGGTCGATGAACTGAATGCTAATCACATTTATAATGATAACGATAGAATTATTGATATAATATTGATCGGACTATGTTAATATTATTTGTATGTGTGTGGGCTTTATGAGTATTCGTGTGGGTGGATGTGAGCATTAATCTCTTATGTTCAAGAATGTATTGAAATAATTTTTTTTTAATTTTATATACCAGCGTATGCATGGATTCATTTTATCATCTTTCACGTTTGACTCTTCTCTGTTTCAATATTGAAGAGATGAGCATATAATTTGAAAACATTTCTCTATTAACATGTTCTTGTAGTGCTATGTTCTCTTTTTTATTATTAAAAATGAACTAATATCGATGTACAATTGATAGTTATAACTACACACCATTACAGACTCGAGAGACAACCAAGAAACAGTAGCTGAATTACGCTGGGAGAGAGCTATCCATCCCCACTCATATTTGGATGAACAACTCCCAGATTTCCATCAGAGACCTACCGAGCCAAAACTCCCATCGGTGATTAAGTATTATTAGAATCGCCTATTAAGTATTATTACGAATGTATTTTTTAAAATAACGTATCATGTATTATTGCAAAAGTATTTTTAGAACAGCGTATTAAGTATTATTACCAGAGAATTATTAGAGTAGAGTATTGAGTATTATTACAAAATTATTATTAGAATCGCCTATTAATAATTATTACGAAAGTATTTTTAGAATAGCGTATCAAGTACTATTGCAAAAGTATTTTTAGAATAGCGTATTATGTATTATTACAAAAGAATTATTAGAGTAGCGTATTAAGTATTATTACTAAAGTATTATTAGAATCGCGTTCTTGAAAATTTTATGCTCAGTCTTGACTTAGTGTGGTTGAGCATATGAAGCGACTGTACTGCTTACACCGAGGTTAAGCTAAGTCACTTCCATTGTGGCTAAGCGAAGCCCCTTTCACCCGCAGCTAAGCCATTTCCATTCATCCAATGCAACACATATCCACCCAATATGCTCAGGACTCCGCTATTTTACATAGCATTCTTTCAGAGCATCCCTCTTTTTGTCCCCGCTTTCTCAGCCACTTCACAGAGCCAGTGAGCGTCCATACAAAAGTGTAGCGCTGCGGCGTACATAAGCATCGCTGCTCCATTTCTTGCAATATAAAGAAACCCGCCAAGCGCCGCTCGAAGAAAGCGCAAAACAGCGATGCTCTACAGACGCCACAAGTAATAAAAAAGACGTGACAAGCATGTGAGGGCCGCATGAAATATAAGTATGTCTCTCTTATGTTCAATCTAAACTAAAGCTATTGAGAGACTCTCAGACCATTGAGCATATAGCGATAGTTTTGAAAGTTGCGTCGTAAAAATAACTTCATGAAACGCATGCGCACCCACCGTAAGACTTCATCTCTGGACGTTTTTTTCCCCGCGGCACTTTTGTCTGGAATATTTTCCCTGTGACACTTTTTCGCAATTGCGCTTTGGGGCAACAGAAGCAACGACAGTTTGTTCGTCTATGCAAGGGCAGCTTCGTGGCCGCCTTTTGTGATAAAACTGACGAGAAAAAGAGGGGCACCACCGCAGGAAAACTAACAAACGATGGCATAGGCCCAGTGCAGATAGAAAGATTTCCGTCCCCAATTCGGAGATAAAACGCTCTCCTCGAAATTATCTTCTTTTTTGCTGTTGGTCGCTTGTCCTGAGATCTGGAGTAGGATAGACTCGATTTACATCTGCCGCTTTCGGATCAATGCGGTCGAAGTAAGACTTGGCTGTGTGCTTGTAAATGTGCATCAAATGCAGAAAAAAGTGTTATTATATTGAACAGAAGTGTGAAATAAGTATACACGCATGTTCAATGCAATGAACACCGGAAATAATAGTGATTCTACGAAATGCTGATTTCATCTTTGCCCATTGCAAAGAAAGTACACATGTCATTTTTGGGTCACGCTCAGATGCACTAGAGGATTTTTCTTTGGAAAATAGGGCATTATCATTTTGTTAGGGAATTTGCTTGTGAATTTGTTGTTGATCCAAGTACGAAATTTATAGGTGGTTCTGATGATGCATTTTGAATTTTTCCTCAGAGCTATTTTAAATTCAGCGAGAAGCTCCTACTTAGCCTTCAAAACTCTATGGCTACCATTCCAAATCTGCACGTCTTATTGTTATGGTGGCCAGACCACTGGGCGAGAGAGAGAGAGAGAGAGAGAGAGAGAGATGCCAGGGAGAGTTGGCATTTTAGGTGCTACTTTCACACTTCTCTTAAAATACATAGATATCACTTTAGAAAGAGAGAGAGCCTGCAGCTCGGCATAATGGTCTATGGAGATCAAGATCAATACGGGCAAACGCGCCAAAATACGGAGTACAAAATGCGCTGCTGTGAGCCTCATTTGCATCGGACCGATAATGCCCGGCCTGCTGCGCTGGCCAATCTCTGCGTCGTCTCGATTTCATCTGCGACTAAATTGATGAATGCTACATGTGCGAAAGTATTGAGTAAATTCACCGAATGGTCTCAATTTGATCTATAACTAGAGTAATTTTAATTCATACGAAATGATGAGAGTCTGTATGATTTTTTGATTCATGTGTGAAGATATTGAGGAAATTCACAGGAAATGATGAGAATCTGAAGTTGCACTCGAACTGGAGCGAGATTTTACGTGCTTATTACACGGCAAGATTCATGATTATACGCATGAGTCTAGTCTTTTGGATAGAACTTCACATTTCCACTGAGGAAGCCACTAAGTTAGTTAGGCCAGCACCAGGACGTCGGTGTCGAGGCTTAAATTTCAGTTGCAAATCTGCCCGCGGCAGCCGGTCGCAACAGCGGCCACCCGCATGTAAATGGCGGCCATCTGGGCCGTGTGTGGCCGTGGCGGACACGCACCGGCGGACAGCGGGCAGGACACACCGGCGGACAGCGGGCAGGACACACCGACTGACAGCGGGCCGGACACACCGGCGGACAGCGGGCAGGACACACCGGCGGACAGCGGGCAGGACACACCGACGGACAGCGGGCCGGACACACCGGCGGACAGCGGGCAGGACACACCGGCGGACAGCGGGCCGGACACACCGGCGGACAGCGGGCAGGACACACCGGCGGACACTGGACAGGTGGTGCGACGAGAGGTCAATAAGCGGGTGGCCTTGGAAGTGTGGAGTGCATACAGGCTGAAGTATACATGATGCAGTATACATGACATGGTATATAAGTATGCTACAGTATATATATGATGTAGCAGTTGTATTGATTTAACATATGCGATTATTGTATAGCATGCCATAGCAGCTGCAGAACGAACTGCTGAAACGATGACCAGAGGGTGTGTTAAATATGTAAAGGTATGGCACGTTAAACATATAAGCTTGGAATGTTGAATGTGTACAGTGAATGATAGTAATCTCTACTGGTGCTGGTCATGCCAATAACAGATGGTGCGTGTATGTTCTAAAAATACAATTACTTAGAAAATCTTAAATCGGTCGATGCCTGAAATTGTTAGGTCTACCAAGACGATGGGAAAAACTGGAAGGCCAAAATTCTCTTGTGCAATTTAGGCGAATAAAAATTAACAGGAGTTAGTTTGGTTTTTAGTAGGTGTGATACGACAGCAATAATTATGTCTACTCTGAGTTGTTTCTTCCATCAATTGAAAAAAATCCCCCCTCACATGTCATTTGTCTGCACTTGAATAAAAGAACGCGCTCAATTATCCAATCCCCAGTTTTCATCGACCACTAAGAACAATTGTGTTCAGTAAGAAGAAAATTCACAAATGATAACTTTGATAAATCAGTTTCCACACTCCTTTCGTTATTCGAACGAATTTCTTCATAAAACTTATGAAGAAGGGCTTGCATTTCTCCTCATGAAATACAGCCCTTGATTTTAATCTCTCCCGCCAGAGCTGAGCGCAACCATTAACAATAAACACCATTAACAATAACTTGAGCGCCCATTATCATTTGACACCATCATTTGTTTCTCGTTGCGCAACCCGTGCATGAGAAATTGAAACACATCGGCACCCGAGGCGCGCAAGAAACGAAGCAACAGGCCTCAAAATCTGCATCACTTGCACGACTCGAGGGCGAGCTGAACAGAAGCAGAGGCCGGGACCAGCTTTCAAGAGACGGTAGTGTAGGGCCGCGTGAACGCTCGTTAGAAAGTTAGTCAACACTTAAAAGCGGCCGAGTTCTGCGGGCTGGCGGCGGTAACGACGTTACTTCTGTTGTGTGCGGTACTGCGACCGGTCCACGACACAACATTTCTGGCAAACGACCTCCGGCAAAGTCGTAACCGACACCCGCATCGAGGTTATGGCGCGGTAAAAGAAACAAGGTAGGGTGAAACTGGTCTTTTTTCGTCGACCGTGTGGTGATGCTGACGTCATGGCGACGAACCAATAGCAGCGCTCAAATTGCATCTGGCAACTCTGCTGGCCACAAATCTGGCACCGCTATTGGCCTAACGACATGTCGCAATGGTGACGTCATCAAGTTTGTTTGAAATAAGGCCGTTCTATAGGCAGGCCGAACAAGAGGAGGTGTATTTTCCCCCATAGAAATGACTCTACCTTGTTTCCTCTACCGAAGTTATGGGTGACGTGGTCAGGTGTTGCGATCCGTGAGAGGGCGTCCCAATCGCCTGCCATCCGAGGCTTTTGACTTGGGCGAAATTATGGCGCTGAGCCATGAAAGTAGAGCTTATTGGTTGCGATAGATTCTAAAATGGCAATTAGCTTATGGTTAGTTTATTAATTGCAACAGATGCTAAAATGCTAGTGTTTATTGTAATGTTTGTTGATTGCTATAAATGCCAAAATGGCGTTTCACGTAATTTTGGTTTAGGTGTTTTTGTGTTTCAGGTGCACAGGGGAAGTTTTTTCTTTAAGTTTTTTTTATCCTCGGGATGAGAACTATAAGAGACTCATTGTGTTCATTTTGTGGCAGTTATCGTAAAGTTTTCTCATTTTCACATCATGTGTATATGTATATTCTTCGAAACAAGAAATCCATGGAGGTTTCATAAGAAACTTAGTAAATTGATTGATTGATTGCCGAGCGACGCGTAGCTGCGAAAAGACAGTTGTCCATATCTGAGTTCTAACTTCAACTCTCTTCCTCTCAATAAGGGAAGCTGATATACCTCACGAAATCATCCTCACGCAAGGCTAGCTAGTAATCTATGTCCAAGGACGTTTTTAAAAACAAAATTCAGTATTCGAGACTGCTCCCTCACCCAATGCTAGCTGGTACTTCTACGTCCAAGGATGTTTTTCGAAACAAAGTCTCGTATTCGATATTAAAGTTCGACATTCGAGACAGCTCCCTCGCGCAATGCTAGCTGGTGCTTCTATGTCCAAAGATGTTTTTCAAAACAAAGTCCGGCATTCGAGACAGCTCCGAGCGGACCCACTGGGACTTGTACCAAGAGCTGTAAGTGCTGACCCTCGGAGCTCCGAAGTCGAGCTAATTGGCAAAAGTGGTCGCCCTCAAGTTTGGGGCATAACTTGGCCAAACAGCCTATATATAGGCCCTCCTTGACCGGTTTTTAGCTGCAAAGTTCTGATTTAGGAGTCAGGGCGCCGAGTTCGAATACAAATCGTTGAAGAGGCGCTCCTTATTGTTCTCTGGAGCGTGACTTGCTAAATCAAATTGGTGGGCTCATTAGCCTCCATCGACGAGCTCCGTGGAATGTTCACGGAGATAACTTTCAACTGGCGCAATTGAATGCAATAATTCCGTAGAGGTGCCTGCAGTTCAGGGACATCAGCGACTTCAAACTTAATTCGCTTCTGTCACTGCGATAGTGTTTATGTCAAAATTAATTCCGAATTGAAATGGTCTCTAACAACTTATGTTCCAGCTGAACGAAGAGGCGAGTTGGTATTTACTATAAAACAAATTATAATTTCAAGCTGTGAAATAACGGAAATTTCAAAGTGATTTGGGTCACAATATCTGAAAAATAATTTTGAGCAACTTAGACGATTGCGTAAAGACAAAATTAACCAAATTCTGGTGAAACCCTTGTAGGTGTAACGCAGTTGCGTTGTACCAGCTCACGTTCAGGAAACGTGATTTGAGTTTCATTTCTACGCGTTTGAGTCACATGCTCGTACAATCGAAAACGTAATTTGAAAATTTCAAGAAAACATGTAGGAGAAAACTTTCGTTTATTCAAAAGAACGAAAGTGAATGAAAAGCAGGTCGTGTATGAAAAATATAAGGAACGAAAATTTTAACTTTTATATGATCGGAAATTTCTTTCGCATGAGGTCGCATACTCTCAAGGATTCAAAGTCGACACTTTTTTTGCTCGCAGTTTCTGCTTACAACTTTTTTCTCTCTCAGCTTCTTGACACGACGAAACGCTTCTCGATCGCATCTCTTTCTAGAATCAAGATAGCAAACACTTCTCTTTCTAGATAACATTGTCAGGAGGCGCAATAATCTCCCCAACGCATCTAACACCCCGAAAAGACTGTAAAGCGTCCTTTCAGAACTACAAAACCCTGTGTTGAAAACCTCCCTTATAGGACAATCCTGTATCCGATTATAATCAAAGTGAGGCTGAAACTCGGAGAAAAGAAGCTCGCCCAATTTTTACGAGGCTCTTTCTTCACTTCCTCTCAAGCTCATGTCCCACACACTCCTACGAGGCTCAATTTGAAAGCTTGAGTTCCGCTTTGCTGTAAATAATCTTATGCTGTGAGATCACAGCTCTTCTTTGCAGGTAATTTTATTCTCTTAAACATTAGAGGTTGCGACATGCGAGGCTTCTAATGAAGGCCAGCAGCTAAAAAGTTTACAACACTTCCCCCGGCGACACACTTCTAATTAAATTGCTTTGAAACTTTCCAGTCTCATCCGAGCGGAGCAATCTCGTCTCGCATTTTACAAAAATTCACCTTCGAGAAAAGCTGCAATGCAAAATTCAAACGAAACATTCGCAACACACATGTTTCCGTAATGTTTTTTGTAAGTGGGAGCCTAAGATTACTTTTAATGGAACTACTGAGTGGAAGAAAAATTTTCCACGCGATGCTAAACGAAGAAATAAATTCGTATCTTGACAATGTGACACAACGCAAAACTAGTTGCATGTTTGTGTGCAAGATGATTGTTTTATTTTCCCATTATATGAGAACGCAAGTTCGGTACAGGTGGTTCACATTACAGCTGCCATGGGCTTGTCATAACTATAAGCGTCCTCACTAAGCAACAGCGATTGAAGTTTGCATTCTTGCGATGATTGATTTACAGGACATTCCTTGACACTGTGACACCAACGTGCACCACCGGTTGCCACTGAAGGGATTTTCATAGTTTAAACAATTTAAACAATTCCATTACCACAAGTGCTACAGCAGTAGATTGTGTCTTAGATCTAGTTCAATGGACTCATTTGAGTATGCTACTCACCGACCAGTAGTCGTACAGTCAATTTTCATAAATACTCAATTGAAGCTCAATGAAGACACAATCCGGGAAATGTTTGCTACTTTCAAAATTGCTTACTACAATTAACTTTAAATTTGAGTTGAATGCTGAACTTCAGTTTAGCAAATTGCGGTCAGCGTTAATATGAGTTAATATTCTAAGCTTATGCTTCACACTTGCAATGTGTGGAAGCTATGCTTCCAGGCAGCATGAGCTGATCTGTAAGTAACGATTTTATTCTGCACTTCAATAACTAGCGAAGCAGCCGCTAAAGTTTCAGTAAGTTGAGAAAGCTTGGATCACTGCCTGACCGAAGTTAAAATGGCGAACGTCTAACATGGACCAACTTTGTCGAAATGCAACTGTTGTGAAAACACGTCCGTATTTTATTTTTATATACGGCAGTCGCTTCTTGAAAAGTTATTGAAATGAAAGACAACAGCGCATTATTTCACTGTCAGCTATAATGTAATTCGTAGAATTCGATGCAAAAACTGCGGGAATGAGATCGTTTTAAAGTTACCAGCAAAGTTACTAGCATCAGGTCTGCGTCAGATCACAGTTGCATTCCTTACATATAAATTAAGAGAAGTGACCCACATACAATTGTAATTGAACGCAAAATATTTGTATGAATGATATTACTCATACGTAATTCTTTGAAGCAAGACAATTTTTAACTCAGTTTTTCCTTCCCTATCTGTGAAAATCACTCCTAACAAACAAACACATTTGGAGATTTAAGTCAATCGATAGGATCACGGCAACAAATTGCTTTGTCGCTGATATTTTTACATAGAGCCTTCAATTGTACTCGTCAGGCCATTCAAGTTCTGACGCTTCACAAACTGGATCTCTTTGTTTAGGTTTTACTGGTGAGAAAACGCATCAATGTTTCTGTTTGAAAACACGAGAAAAAGCTACAAATATTGAGAACTATGTGGAGACAAACTTTAGCAATACTGAAAAAACCTGCATGTTATTAAACAGCACGCTAATTACAAGTAACTATATTCAAAGTACTTTTAATATGATCAGGCATGGCTTAAAAAGTGGTGATGACAAAACAGCAATTTTTTTTTCAAAACATGTGTCGGTGCAACACCTCCACGCAACACTTGTCCAAATTGCCTGCACATTTTTAGCATGGAATTTCGCGCAGATTCGTTTGAAATTTCTCTCGTAAAACACGAGACCTAGATTGCCATTGCCTTCAAATCAAAAAATAAAGCCAGGAACTAACAAAGCTAAAGTTGTGCAGACAGAAATGCGTTAATTGAGTTTACGACAAACCATTGTACAATTAATTGGTAACTGAGGACGATCATGGACGATTTTATCGCTCGACACCGTAACATGTTTTTTTAGGACACAGGCCCTGCGAAGCTAGTTAGGAGATGTCCATTAAGCCCAGGACAGCGATGCTGCATGAAGCTTTATAGGTCGTAATGCTTTTACTCAGCACTCGTGTGCAAGAAGAGCGTCGTAAAGCCCCTTGAATGACCGGACTTCAGTTGGCATAATCGTACGGGGGACTCCTTCTAACAAGTTCTCCGCTAGCATCTGTTTCTTACGCCATTTTAGCGTCGTTCAACCTAGAATGGAAAAGAATTAAAATGGCGACAGAAGGGACTCACTTTTCCGTTGTCCCCAAGTCCCGTGTGGTCCGACCCCAATCGAGGAAAAGCACCAACAAAACACATTAACAGTCATCAATTTTCAAGCACCAGCAACAGTGCAATCAGGATAACACAATATCTCTTACAGCAGTCGTTACGCAAAGAGCGACCCCATGATTTGGCCGTTTTCTTTGCATTATTAGAAATATTAGAGCGAAAATTGGCTCTCTTATTCACGCTGTGCTTACGCGATGAGTTCTTACAATCTAGACTTGTTACAGCCTCAGGAGGGCGGTAAAATTTGTTTTCGAGTTCATCTCTTCACTTCGAAACATTTTGGGATGATCATCAAATGAGGTGGCGTGAGCGTGTCATGCTAACTGAAGGTCAAGTGCATCAGTTCGTTTCACTATTTTGTTTTCATTTACTGCTTGCAAATTAGGACAGAATTTGATGATACTTGAAATTACCAAGTGGTGCATTCAAGTTACTGACTGCTCTATTGAAACTACTGGATGAATGGCACTCTCAAGGGGGCGTTTAATAACGAGTTCAATATTTAGGTCACGGTGTTTTAACGAACTTTCTTTTGTGCAAACTCGACTGGGAAAAGGGGGCGAACCAGCCGATCCACGGGGGATATTGACTGGCAGACGTGACGAATTTGCCCCACCTCTCATCAACTAAAAACATTCTAAGATGCTTGATAGTTTTCTACGAAACTTGCCTCTACGGTAATTAATAACCTAATTACACATAATATACTCAAAGAAGTAAATAGTAGCTCAATAACTATTCATTCGCG
Source organism: Morinoia aosen (assembly GCA_030386875.1). Classification (NCBI taxonomy): domain Eukaryota; kingdom Metazoa; phylum Arthropoda; class Malacostraca; order Amphipoda; family Talitridae; genus Morinoia; species Morinoia aosen. Next base: position 3,785,026 of record CM059571.1, read on the forward strand.
TCAATCTCGATTTTGAATTCAAAGTAAAAATGTTCTGGGTAATCAGAATATCCCGTCATTAATATCAACGTGTGAAAAATTTTATATGTATTGGTCCCCACCATCAGGTATTTAATCTTTAAGCCTTAAAAAAACTTGCTACATGCGTTGGCTTCCCTTGAACGCCGCGCGATTCGAGATTGACTTTTGAAGTCGCAGATTGCTCTCAGTACTCGCGTACACTTCTCCAGTACACACATACACTTCTCTAATACACACATACACTTCTCCAGTACACACATACACTTCTCTAATACACACATACCTTCAGTACACACACGCCTCTCAAGGATAAGCTCACATCTCTAATACACACACCTACAATACACACGCACTTCTCTAATACAAACACACTGCTCAGTACACACACACACACTTACAGACACGCACTCACACGCTCATCTAGTACACACACTCTACGGGTGCTCAAACATACACCTCCAGCACACCCATACTCCCCAGTACACACACTCTCCTCCAGTACTCAAACATACACCTACAGCTTACACATACTCTCATACACCTCCATTATACACACACACACACACACTGCAGACCCCCCTCGGAACATAGCTTACTTCTCTGCACCACAGATTTTGGTAAAAACAGTTGAGCAAACAAATAGAATCACGTTTAAATTTTGCATTACTCACATAATTTTGCTTTTCTAAGATTGTGAAAAAGAAATATTCCCTCATCATAAGTACCGTCACAGTTTATATATGTTCAAATCTACGCTACCTACCTAACACGTTATTTTTCCCAATAGCTCTCACCACCACAAGGATTCATGCAGCAGCACCTTATGTTTTCTCAAGAGGGTATCTGTACCAGCCTTTGTTCCTCGAAGACCCGTAATGTTGTCTCAGCTATTGTTTTCCCGGCACGAGGATAACAGTCACAACTCTTGTTTTCGCGATGCCAGCATCCTCGAGATTTGCATGATTGATTGCAGCGAAGCTGCAGGACGATCGATGAGTTGGGAAGCTCTGGAGCGGACGTTATTTCTTGTGCGCTGAAATGAGGTGATGAGCTCAATTGGTGCTTAATGAGGGCTCTGCTTAGTGTGGTGCCGTAATGAGGCCAGGGTGCTGAGCTGGTGCAGCCTTGGTAATGAGGTGGTGAATTGGTTTAGGTCCAGTAATGAAGTGAACTCATTCAGGTCCAGTAATGAAGCTGGGGTGGTGAATTGATCCAGTCTCAGTAATGATGCTAGGGTGATGAATTGATTCAGGTCCGGTAATTAAGCTAGCGTGGTGAATTGATTCAGGTCCAGTAATGAAGCTAGGGTGGTGAATTGATCCAGTCTCAGTAATGAAGCTAGGGTGGTGAATTGATCCAGTCTCAGTAATGAAGCTAGGGTGGTGAATTGATCCAGGTCCAGTAATGAAAGGCTTTGGGGTGAATTGATCCAGTCTCAGTAATGATCTACCGTGGTGAATTCATTCAGTTCCAGTAATGAACGAAGGTTGGTGAATTGATCCAGATCCAGTAATGAAACTAGGGTGCTGCCATGATTCAAAACTATGATAGGAAAAAGGATGTTTAGCTTTCCAGATCCGGTAATAGAGGAAAAATGTCAAGCATTTTATCATAATCATTGACATGTTCAGGTCCGGTCACATGTTGCGCAACTCCTCTATACCCAAGAAAGGGAATTCTTTTTCTTCATTTACGTGGAGAAAATTCATTGCAGTGAGCCCTGAGGTAAAGTCGATATGCGATATAACTTGTATAAGGATGGTACAGAGCAACGTATCGGAGCATGCAAAAAGCACCACCGTCAACACCACATTTTCCTCCATTAAAAAGTTCCTCGAGACAACTTTAAGCTCAACACGTTTTCCAAGATGGATTTAACTAAAATTCGATATTCATTTCAAATTTAAAGTCAATTGTGTTAAGTAATTTTAAAAATAGCGAACACTACCTGGATAGTGCCTTCACCTTGATTCCATTAATTAAGTATTTACAAAAATTGAGTTAGCAGCGTTATGAAAATCTCTTCAGTGACCACCGGTGGGTCCCTTCGCAGGAAACGTGTTAATGAAGAGAGTTTGTCGAGACATCGAGGCAGGTACAGCAGCCCCGGAGACTCTACTGTCAGGTACGGAAAAATAATACAACGGTTTGATGTCATCAATAATACATCGATTAACACAACCATCAAGCCGATTAAGAGAACATCGAATCCTGCTAACAGAACCATCAAACCATACCATCAATGCCATCAAAAGCGTTTATTGACCTTGAAGGAAGCTATTGCTCCCGAATTTCCTACGCACTTAATCGTTTCTGAGGCCTGAGCATGAAAGGAATTATCGGTGTCGGAATTGAAGATGTCCTACCTTCAAAGGCATGACCACGGAGAGCTTCATTGTGCAGCGGATGTCTTGCTGGGCTGAAAGAGGCTTTGATACTCACGTGTAGAAATGGAGCGCTTGTGATGGGCACATGAGGGTCTATTGAGCAGGTGAGGGTTGCCTGCTAGCTGTCTTTAAGCAATGCCATGACAGAGGAAACAAGGTGAGGGTTGCCTGCTAGTTGTCTTTGAGTTGTGCAAAGGTAGAGGAAACAAGGTGAGGGTTGCCTGCTAGCTGTCTTTGAGCTATGCCATGACAGAGGAAACAAGGTGAGTGTTTCCTGCTAGTTGTCTTTGAGTTACGCCATGGTAGAGGAAATAAGGTGAGGGTTAGCTGCTTGCTGTCTTTGAATTATGCCGTGGTAGAGGAAACAAGGTGAGGATTGCCTGCTAGTTGTCTATGAGTTATGCCGTAGTAGAGGAAGCAAGGTGAGGGTTGCCTGCTAGTTGTCTATGAGTTATGCCGTGGTAGAGGAAACAAGGTGAGGGTTGCCTGCTAGTTGTCTTTGAGTTATGCCGTGGTAGAGGAAACAAGGTGAGGGTTGCCTGCTAGTTGTCTTTGAGTTGTGCAAAGGTAGAGGAAACAAGGTGAGGGTTGCCTGCTAGCTGTCTTTGAGCTATGCCATGACAGAGGAAACAAGGTGAGTGTTGCCTGCTAGTTGTCTTTGAGTTACGCCATGGTAGAGGAAATAAGGTGAGGGTTGGCTGCTTGCTGTCTTTGAATTATGCCGTGGTAGAGGAAACAAGGTAAGGGTTGCCTGCTAGTTGTCTATGAGTTATGCCGTAGTAGAGGAAGCAAGGTGAGGGTTGCCTGCTAGTTGTATATATGAGTTATGCCGTGGTAGAGGAAACAAGGTGAGGGTTGCCTGCTAGTTGTCTTTGAGTTATGCCGTGGTAGAGGAAACAAGGTGAGGGTTGCCTGCTAGTTGTCTTTGAGTTGTGCAAAGGTAGAGGAAACAAGGTGAGGGTTGCCTGCTAGTTGTCTTCGAGTTGTGCCGCGGTAGAAGAAACAAGGTAAAGTCATTTCTAATGGGGAAAAAATGCACTTTCTTCTGTTCGGCTGGCAAATAGAAAAGCTTCATTTAAAACACACTGGATGACGCCACCATTGCGGCGTGTCGTTAGGTCAATAGTGGTGCAAGATTAGGAAATAGCAGTGTTGCTAGATGCAGCCTGAGCGCTGCTGTTGGTTCGTTGTTATGACGTCAGCACTGTGACACTGTCGACGAAAAAAAGAAAAAAAGACTGGTTTGACGCAACCATGAGTTACGGCACAATGTGCTGGAAGGATGAGACTTAATTATGAAAAGCAGTTTACGTTGTCTTAGGAGTACTGACGGTAGCGTAAGTTCTCCTAAGTTGGTTTGGTTATGCTGCCTGCTAGTCTTGACAAGGCCTTGAAAAGAGGGGAATTTCAGTACATGTGGTAAATTATTCAGCAATTTCAAATTATTTTTAATTATAATCAAAATAAAAGTTATTAATTTTTTATAAAATAAGCCCAACAAGTAGCTTGTCAAAAACAAAATCAAGTTCTTTCTTTGTATCAGAATTAATTTACGCACAAATCAAATGAATTTAAAATGACCTGTGATATGAAAATTGTTAATTACGAATTCATGTTTCATGTTAGTGAGTTAGGAAAAATTTCAGCCCAATAATTTTTAAACTTTTGAATGACTAGTCGAGAAATACGGCAGGTTATTGAACGACATCTATAATAAATACAAGAGCAAAACATTTTAACGATAAAATTCAACGCAATATCATTGCTTTAAAGAATTTAAAAGTATCACAATGTACAGAGGAGGAAGATAAACATGCCATGACCATGAAATTGATTCCCCCTCTCTTGCAATTAGAAAAATGATTCCAATCACGATAACAAACGTACGTCTGCAATCCTGGGCTACGCTCGACCAAACCTGCAGATCTCAATTAAGTGAAGCAAATGTTTGACTGCGCTACCGCTGTTTACATCATCTTCGTCTTTTGTGTTGTTTCTCAAACATGAGTTATTTTTCGTTCACCACTCTGCGCCTGATGAATTGGATGACTTCATGAATGTATTGCGCTTTTTTCAATTTTGAATGCGATTTTATGGAAGGAAATATTCAAAGTTCTTGCTTTGTTGAGGTACGTGATTGTGAAATGTCTCATCTCGGTTATTGTTTTTTGTACAATCGAATTGTGAATGGATCAAAAAATACAAGACCTGGATACATGAAGTTTGCTTCATTACGGTTTTAGTGTCAAACTTTGGTGCTGAATTATCATAAATTTAACTCCATCTTTCACAATTTTTGTAGTAAACCCTTAAATTGACTGAAATTATCGCCAAATCGACAATATACATTCAATTAACTCGGAGAAAATAGCAATGCCTTGAGGAAGATCAATTCCTAAAAAATATTGTATATTTTTATTGAAAAGACGAGCTCAGCAAGCTCGATACAGAAACCATCTTTAAAACATATTTCATGTTGAAGAAAACGACTGAACTATGCATTGTCTCTCTCAGACACTGAAAATTAAAAAAATGGATGGATAAATTAGAATAATAAAACTACAACAATGACTAAAATCAGATGTATGTCTTCACGATACGTGACATGCTGAGTCAGCGTGAAGCATGAAAACTAAAATGCTACTTGGGTGCAAAATTTACATGTCATAACCTGAACATAAATTAGGGGATACTTCACATATTTAAATCTACCAAACCATTCGAAAGACGAGAAAGATCTAGTGGAGTAGACGAGTAGTAGACAAGTACTACTGAAAGTAGACGAGTACTAGTAGCAGACGAGTACTAGTAGCAGACGAGTACTACTGACCATGTGGGAATATTTGTCAGAAAATATATTAACTATAAATCAGTGTATTAACATGGAATATACACGACATTTGTAAATAGTTATTTATAAATAAAAGTTAAAATGATACGCATTTGAAACAAGCTCACTTACTTGTGAATGATGTACATTTATGATTGCAGAAGCTTATTCATTTTCATTCAACTCTGTAAAATCAAAATGAAGAGTGGGCATGCTGTCCCTGACCACAATTCCCTGATCAGATGATCGGCAAGCCCATGAATAAAAAATAAAACCCTGCGTAATTTTGTGTCCTTTGCTGAGAGTAGGTCTGGGGATGAGACTTAGTCGATCAAATCAAAACTCGATCTTTATTGAATAAGATCAGAGATTCAATTGACTTCTGGCCGACGACTCGCCCGAATGAAGCCAAAGTCAACGGATTGAGTCCCTTGATCCCATGATTCTGGTGCCTGATTCCATGCTGTAGGATCCAATCCTCGATTTGGAGCGCTGCCGGTAAGCTTATTACCTGCAGCGGTAGCAGCAATTATTTGCATTTTACTGAACGCTAGACTCGTTCTGATCAACACAATCTATGTTTCGAAGCGAGGGAAATTATGATGGGATTTCATCCCATAAGGGCTTTATTAAAAGGGTTTTATGAAAATCAAAGGGCATTATATTAGAATAACCCTGTTGTGTTATTCGTATTTTATTGAACACTAGACTGGTCCTGACAAGCACAGTTTGTGTTTGGAAGCGAGGGAAGTTATGTTGGCATTTTTATGCCATAAGTTAAAGGGCTTTATTAAAGTCATATTGTTGCGTCAATCGGAAATAAAAATATATGATTTCAAGCCCGTGCTAACTTGTTTTGTCAAAATCAATTTATTTATTTCTAATGTGACCTAAAAGAAAGGGTGATGTAGGGTCACTTAAAAAATTGCTATCTTGCTCTAAGTCGGTGAGTTGCTTTGACAGTTGGCACAATGAATAGTAAATTGGTTTTGTAGTTAAAAAATGTTGTTGTAATTCATCTAAAAGTTGTCACCACACGACGGAACATTGAGGTGGAACATAATTCCTATCTTAGTGATAATACTGATGTAAGCAGACCTAACCTATAATGAAAAAAAATAACTTTTGAGTAATGATGACCCTGAATATTCGAGCGATGCTCTACCATTTGAAAGAACAAGTGTCAGTGTATATACTCTATTGAAATACAACGTTCTAGATTTCACATTAGTCCTATTTAAATGTCTTTGAAAACCTGAATAAATTGTCAAGTCATTTCGATAAAACTAGCATTTAATACGACGAATCTATATATTTTTATCATACAATATAAAAAAACACTGAACTGGAGAAACCTGTATAGAGAAACGATCGGTAATCTCTCTACTCGAGCACAATTTTTCGATTTCGATGAAAACAGAGGTGACAAAATTGAGAAATTCGGAGGTCAGCTTCGTTGTGTTCTGAAACTAAAAATATGAAAATTTCAACTCTTAAACGCATTATCATGATAGGCAATGATAGGCAATGTCTCCGAACAAAAGAATTAAGGGGCAAAAAAAAAAAAACTCGTTGATGAGAGGGTCTATCAAAAGTGAACGTAACCTTAACGCTGGAAGTTTTGATATGAACAAAACACTCTTGAGCTTTCAATTTCTTTGCCATTCATTTCTCATAAGGATGAACTTCGTCATTCATATTTCATACCGATGAAAATAATTAAATTGTAGAAGTAACCGTTCTATTTTAGTACTTCCTTCCAAGTTTAATTCATAGTAGATAATCTAAGATCATTCCATAGGTTTCATATACCACGATGGTCAATCCATTGTTGCAACAATGTATGGTTAATCCATGTAAGCCTCACAGAATTGTGCATGTAAATATATATCCTTGAGCTGTTTAGGAAAAATATAAAAATTCGAGTGAATTCTAGAGTGCTCTTGGCGTCTGTGTTGAGAAAATCTCATTCTACAAATTTTTAATTGAATCAAAAAGCAAAAAAATGTATTAGAACTGCTAAAATGAAATGAAAGTTACGAGCTACTCACGGTTAGTCAACAACACTATTCGAAAGATTCCACTGTATAACTTCATTTACCTAAAAGAGCTTCTCTCAAATTTTCGCCTATATTCCCTTCACAGAATTTTCACTGGTTGTTTTCATTCTTATTTACGACGCATCGTTACCTCCGGAAACAAAACTTTCTTTTATCAAACTACTTGCGCATATTTGAGCAGTTTTCGCTGACAGCAAGAAACCTATGAAGGAAGTACATCGTTCCTAGAGAAAACTATTCGCCGATCCATCATGTTCTTGTGATTGGAACAGTCCTTTAGAAAAGCCGCTTTGCAAGTTCATGAAAAATTATTCAAATTCGAGAGCCGTAAGAAAAGCATTAGAGGCTCAAAAGTCCGCGAAAGTTTCGGTGTAACGCAGTGGAAAAGCCTTTGTTTTAGAGAGGTTGTGTAGAATGGGGTGGGAGGGGTTCGGTGAGGGGGCTGAAAGAGGGTTTTCGTCTTTGAAAGACTTCGGTATTTGTTTTGAGAGCCAATTTCAAGGCAGTTTTCTTACGAGGATTACCAATGAGGGGATGAATGCAGTCGCTGCAGCTCAAGACGTGTGTGTGAATGACCTATTTTTAAACTGGTGATGTACACATGAAAGTAAATTGGGCAGATTCAAAGGGAAAATGGTGGTGTATTTATAAGAAAACTGGTAGTGTGCATAGTGAACATACATGGTGTACATACGAGTACATAACAAATGGTGTACACACATACACACATATGGTGCATATAGATATGGTGTATATACATACACATGCTGTACATACACCATACATACACATGGTGTATATACGTAACTGGTGATGCAAATATAGGTAAATTGGTCAGATTCAAAATAAAATTGATGGACGATTGCTAAAATATTCTCTTGAGATAAGTGAGTTGGAATGGTTTTTGAAATCATCTTTGATAAGTATTTTGAACTCCTCCTTAAGCGCGGTTAGTTAATGACAGCAATAAATCTAAAAAATCATTATAAATAAATTCATTTAAAATTTCTTTAAATCATACAATTACAAAATAAATTTGCCTGTCGTTGTAATGGTGGAAGGTTGCAGCAGTCTGCTAACCGAATATGACTGGACTTCTGATGCGATAAGGTCATTGATACTGATGGGAGAACACTTGAAGAGGAAGAAATCAGTATGCGTACTTTGGAAGAGAAATATGTATAAAATTCGAAAGTGTGCGTTTATTGTACTAAGCATTTTGTCTAAAAATATGGTCATTTTAAACTTAAAGGCCACTTTTGAAAAAAAATTATTGTAGGAGAGATTTCACCCCCTCATTTTTGAGAGAAATGACAGAATTTATTTATGGGTAATTTAAATGAATTAAAGGTAAATTGAATTAACTAAAGTTAAATTAAATTTATCAAAGGTAAATTAAAATATTTAAAGGAAAATCAAATGATTTAAAGATAAATTAAAATAATTTGAGGAAATTAAATTAATTGAAGGAAAATTAAAAAATAAAGTAAATTTTGTGGTACATTACGCAAAGGGCAGAAAAGGCACATGCAAAGTCTGCCCACTGAGAGCACGTGGTGCAGGTCGGGAGTAACATCTGCGCAAAAAAGAACATAATAATCTTCCTGATGTATCACTTGTTGTAACTAAATCATTTGAATTGCAAAAAATTGCTCAAAAGTGTTCATATTCTTTGAGTTGTGAAGGCCACGGTATACAAATACATGGTAGTATATACATGGTAGTGCATGCTTCATATATTTCAATTCTACAAAACCATTAAAGTGGCGAGAAAGTTCTAGTAGTTGTAGTAGACGAGTTCTACTGAGAGCAGACGAGTACTAGAAGCAGACGAGTCCTAGAAGTAGACGAGTACTAGAAGCAGACGAGTAGTAGAAGTAGACGAGTACTAGAAGTAGACGAGTACTAGAAGTAGACGAGTACTAGAAGCAGACAAGTACTAGAAGCAGACGAGTACTAGAAGCAGACGAGTCCTAGAAGTAGACGAGTACTAGAAGTAGACGAGTACTAGAAGCAGACGAGTACTAGAAGCAGACGAGTAGTAGAAGTAGACGAGTACTAGAAGTAGACGAGTACTAGAAGCAGACGAGTACTAGAAGCAGACGAGTAGTAGAAGTAGACGAGTACTAGAAGTAGACGAGTACTAGAAGTAGACGAGTACTAGAAGCAGACAAGTACTAGAAGCAGACGAGTACTAGAAGCAGACGAGTCCTAGAAGTAGACGAGTACTAGAAGTAGACGAGTACTAGAAGCAGACGAGTACTAGAAGCAGACGAGTAGTAGAAGTAGACGAGTACTAGAAGTAGACGAGTACTAGAAGCAGACGAGTACTAGAAGCAGACGAGTACTAGAAGTAGACGAGTACTGGAAGCAGACGAGTACTAGAAGTAGACGAGTACTAGAAGTAGACGAGTACTAGAAGCAGACGAGTACTGGAAGCAATCGAGTACTAGAAGTAGACGAGTACTAGAAGCAGACGAGTACTAGAAGCAGACAAGTACTAGAGGCAGACGAGTACGACTGAAAGTAGACGAGTACTAGAAGCAGACGAGTACTAGAAGCAGACGAGTACTAGAAGCAGACGAGTACGACTGAAAGTAGACGAGTAATAGAAGCAGACGAGTACTAGAAGCAGACAAGTACTAGAAGCAGACGAGTACGACTGAAAGTAGATGAGTACTAGAAGCAGACGAGTACTAGAAGCAGACAAGTACTAGAAGCAGACGAGTACGACTGAAAGTAGACGAGTACTAGAAGTAGACGAGAACTAGAAGCAGACGAGTACTAGAAGCAGACGAGTACGACTGAAAGTAGACGAGTACTAGAAGCAGACGAGTACTAGAAGCAGACAAGTACTAGAAGCAGACGAGTACGACTGAAAGTAGACGAGTACTAGAAGCAGACGAGTACTAGAAGCAGACGAGTACTAATGAAGAACTAAAAAACGGCACGCATGTGTGAACCATCGTAAGAGGTGATTTTCAAATACAGACTCCTTTTTACCCCAAGAAGCTCCCTGAGGTTCGCTTCTTGACCGAAATGAATACCCTGAGTAGGCTTAATGAGGCCTGCTAAAATTTTGCGACGCGCTAATTCTCGCCTGAGCAAAACCGTCCATTACGCCCTCAAAAGTCCGCGTGTAAGTTAACAGAGCTTTTCCTTACTAATTATTGAGCAGACTAATGAAGTCGAGAAGCCCTCTTGCAGAGTAACTCAGTCCTACCCTCAGGGGCCGCAGCTCGCCTAGATAAACTCGGCTGGAGGTCGGGTTTGACAAATTAATTCATGTTTCTGCGGGCCCTGACGAGCGCTCCGTGACTTTGGTGTAACCACAGGGTGGGACAGGGAGTAGATTATTTAATGTTGAATTACAGGTGCCTACTAATTTATACTAATCAGTTAATTTGAACAAAATGCTACGGCTTTCTCCACAACCTTATGACAAAGAGTGGCTTATTTAATCTTGAATGATATGTAGTTGCTATTGATGAACGGTGTATTTATATAAAATATTTATGTTTTCCATTTTACCTTATGACAAAGAGTGACTTATTTAATCTTGAATCACACGCAATTACTTGTGCTAAGCGGTGTATTTGTATTAAATATTGCGGTTCCCTCCCCGATATTATGACAAAGAGTGGCTTATTTTCAATCTTTATTTACTCGGAGCTACTAATATTGAACGGTGTATTTGTACGAAATATTACGGTTTTCTCTACGAGCTCAGGGAATTTATGAGGTGATGACAGTATTCAATGTGATGAAGATTAGTACTAATTTAATCTATAAAATATAGAATGTAATTGCCGATACTAAGTTATCATAACTTTTAAGCCCTAGAGAGTCATAATTGCCGATACTAAGTTATCATAACTTTTAAGCCCTAGATAGTCATAATTGCCGATACTAAATTATCATAACTTTTAAGCCCTAGATAGTCATAATTGCCGATACTAAATTATCATACCTTTTAAGCCCTAGAGAGTCATAATTGCCGATACTAAATTATCATAACTTTTAAGCCCTAGAGAGTCATAATTGCCGATACTAAATTATCATAACTTTTAAGCCCTTGATGGTCATAAAAAAGAGATTATAAAATTGTAGGTGAGTTAATAGAAGACATATTGACAAGTTAATAGTCAAAAATACAAATCTCGTTATGATGTAAGAAATAATTTCTTCATCAAACACTATCAAATGAACTCTTATGAATAATAATAATATATAAATTTATAATAAATATATTACACATAAAATTATATAAATAATACTTGTTTCCTAACGTAACTTTAGCAACATGGTTCGTCTAGTGCATCAAATGAAATCGAACTTCAAAAACTGAACAAACCATCGAACAGAAACCCGTTTTCTCTAAGTTAAACTTAAAAGTGGTACAAAATTTAAAGTATGAGCAAATCGACTCAAATTTCACGCACAATTTTAAGACAATTACTTTCCTGTAAAATGAGGAGAAATTCAGGTTTAAAGTACATCACTCTTGCTCTTGATCAATTTGGCCTGCTGTAACTGATCGATGGCGCTACTTGCCCTTCAGTTGTTAATTTTGACCGACTGCCGCGCAGATCACTAACCCCATTTGCCCTTCAGTCGATCGATGCAGGTCCCGATGATGTTGGCACTATCATCCTTTAACTGCTAAATACATCGCAGCATCCCAAGTTTTATCGGAAGATATGATAAACTTTCGTGAAGTTTTTTTACGAGTCGACGGGACAATAAAGTTTCACCGTAAATTTTCAGCAAAGTCGGGACCGGCAAAAAGTGTGATATGTCCTTGCTTTTAAACCCGCTAACTTTGTCACTTTTTTCTGAGGTTAACTCGCGAGAAAAGCTGCGTAGCACGGAAGTAGCATTTTGCCTTTCGCGGGACGGAGTTTGGTCCATTGAAGCTTCGCACCAGTGCTAACATCTTCCGAAAATGGGCTCTTTAAACTTCCATCTTTGCTTTATTCTTTATGGTTTGAGGTGATTTTTCTTGTGCGTGCGTCTTTGTATTCGTTCGTTAATTCATTTGTTCTGAGCTGTTCTTGATTGTGGGTGGAATTTTGACTAGGTTTTAAGACATAAATTATATTGGTTGATTTAAATTCTTATACTTAAACATCTTTGTTGCTAGAGTTCTTATAAAAAGCATGATATGATTCATTAAGTCTTGCTTTTTTTATATGAACTCAAGTCATATAGATGGTCACTTTATCACTTTATCTAAAAGAAGAAATATTTCTTTTAGTTTAATTGTAGCCTGGTATGAACCTTAGTGGACGACTTTTTTCCGAATTACTGAAAAACAAAATTTCTGCATGCTTGCACAACCTTGATTAAATTCTGAACTCAAAAAGTTGCCAGAACATTTCATGTACAAAAACATCCTTCTCGGATCTAAGGGGATACTTTGCTAGAATTCAACAATACCTCCAGAAAGTAAATGCAGCTTGATCTAACAGAAATAATAATTAGCTGATCACTCAATATGAGTAGAATCACGCAAAACTTCAACAAAAAATGTATAAAACTCAGCAGTTCTCGGAAATCTCCTCGATTCACCCTCACACAAACATAAATGCTCAAAGCGACGAGGCGCAGCAGAAACATTTCCAGACGCACGTTCAAAGAACAACCGAGCTACAACTTGACAAAAATCAGAAATGTCTCCTCTTCAGCAAGAAATTACAAGAAAATTTCAGTGCGTAAATGCAATTTTCCAGCATCACATCGCATTTATTAGGAGGAGCTTCAGTCGCAGCGACTTTATCATCTGATGCATCGCTGTTTTCTATTAAGATAAAAATAAAGGGTTCCTGCCCGTGTACCGCTCTTCTTTCTACTGCTATTCTTTATTGATATTCTTTGAACAAACCAATACAGAGCAGATGTTGTAGGGGATGAGTTTTATCTCGTGGTAATGGGAGATTTTTTTGCACAGAGCCTGGAGTTTCAAGCGTTGGCTTGTTCGTGTTTAAAAAAGACGTATAGTTAGCGTTCATATTTTCTCCATCACAAAACCGGAACATGATGATGTGCCAGGATGGAACAACGCTCGTGCAGTTTCTCCTCTCATTAAGAGCGTGTTAACAATCGATTGTGAAGAACCCGAACATCGCAGGCATCCCAGAAAGCTGCCCTGATTAGTTGGAGACTTTAAAAGCTTCTCATAATAATAGGAAGTAGCATTCAAATGAGAAGTGGGGTTCATATCTGTTTTTAGGCATTACTCGTATGTCACGTACTATTAGAATTTGTGCCGTCATCGTTTCATCCATGGTAATTTTTTTCATTTATGTTCTTCATTTTCGACAGTCACCACTGCACATTCCTCAAAAATGTAACTAGCAATGCATTTGAATTGCAAATTTTATTCGCTATTTGGAATGCCACCACCTATCTAAAGAATGTATCTGAACTAGTCAGCAGTTTGATTTAGTCGCAACTTCATCAAAAACTTTAGAAAATAACAAAATTCAGAGGAATTTAATCATCTTCACTAAGAAAACGTTTCGAAAAATTTCTCAGTAAAGATGGTTAACTTCCTCAGAATTTTGTTCATTTTTAAGTTAGTAAAGATGATTAATATGCTCGGAAAACGTTTCAAAACATTTTCTTAGTAAAGATGAACAACTTCCGCGTAATTTTCTTCGTTTTTAAGTTTCTAATGCAAAGAAATTCCATCAATTCACCCTCACTCTGAGGGCACTGCAATAACGATGTATTTCTCGTCTTCAGGTGCATTTACTGCACACGGCGGCGTGCTGAGAGCCTGCCGCACGCCCGTCAACAACCAAAGGCCTCAGTCCTGACTCAAAAGATGTTTCCTCCCGCATTTCGCCTCCAAATACGAACGTTTTCGTACGTTCCTTCGATAATGACTTTTGCCGCTGACACGCCATCTCGGAGATCGCCCATAATCTCCACTGAGCTCCGACTCTGCTGCTCCTGCTGCCGGCATGATGAACATTTGCTGCTCGGCGGAGGTGACGTTCAAAAGAACAAATCTTGCATTTGGCGTGATGAACATTTGTTCTAAAGAACAAATCTTTAATATGGCATGATGAACATTTGCAGCTTAACGAAGGTGACGTTCAGGAGAAAAATCTCGAATTTTTCCCACCACACTCACGTTGCTGACATTTTGGTGTAGCTTTAGGCAGCGGGACTTTCATTTTTGCTTAAACTGCAAAGAAATGAGATGATCCATGAAGCACCTATTGCTACCTGGAGTAGCAAATAGCAACTATTGCGATTTACTATTTTACTATTTATGTCATTTTTTGTTAAGTTCTATTTGTGCCGTACAGGTATCTGAATGAGAGCCTTTTAAGTTTTAGTGGGTGTTCCCTTGATGTATAATTTCCATAGGTGACCAAAACATTCGGCCGTTATGTAACCATGAATGCATTTCAATTTTACTCAGTGTAGTAACTTTTCCTAGAAGTTGAAGCGACACTGTTCCTTGAAAATTAAACTGATTCTTAACGTTCCTTAAAAATTACGTTGATTCTTAACACTAACAGGGTAAAAATAGCAGCTCAGTTTTCAAATAATATTGATTCTTACCATCAAAATAGTAAAAATTGTAGATCTTTTTTTTTTTCTTAGCATCACTTTATGTAGTTTCAATTTCCTATTAGTGAAGATAGGGTCGCATGGCACTATGGGGATTATTTAATGTTTTGAGGAGAGTGAGCATCTGCATTCTGCTGCTCACAGAACACAGCGTCATAGTTAGTAATGGTACAGCGTACCAACTCATGATACGGCGTAATGATACGGCGCACCAGCTCATGATACGGAGTAACGACATGGCGTACCAACTCATAATACGGCATGATGATACAGCATATCAGCTCATGATACGGCGTACCAGCTCATGATACTGCGTACCAGCTCATGATACGGCGTACTAACTCATGATACGGCGTGATGATACGGCGTACCAGCTCATGATACGGCGCATCAGCTCATGATACAGCGTACCAGCTCATAATGCGGCGTACCAACTCATGATACGGCGCAACGACACGGCGTACCAACTCATGATACGGCATGATGATACGGCGTATCAGCTCATGATACGGCGTACCAGCTCATGATAAGGCGTACTAACTCATGATACGGCTTGATGATACGGCGTACCAGCTCATGATATGGCGTACTAACTCATGATACGGCGTGATGATACGGCGTATCAGCTCATGATACGGCGTACTAGCTCATGATACGGCGTACTAACTCATGATACGGCGTGATGATACGGCGTATCAGCTCATGATACGGCGGACCAGCTAATGATACGGCGTACCAGCGCATGACCAAGCCATTAGGTGTGCTAGGTCATGTGAGGCACTAGTTCATACATGACCGAACACACGATATTTCAAATCATGACCTACTGTAAAGACAGCCATTTGTTTACGCTTTTTAAAGACACGAATTGTAAAAACTTCGTACCTCAGCGCTCCAAAGATCATAGGAGCGAGACGACTGAAAATCTTCTCTGTCTGTAAATGAATCTCCACTTACATGATAAAGCAATTGAAATCACTTTCTCAAATTGAGCGTTAAAAACGCGGTATTTGAATTTTTCTGGCCCAAGCTCGGTCGCAAATCCAAGATCCAGATAGGCAAAATTTAAAATAACTTGTAATTTAATAACTTCGTTATTGAAAACTTCTAATAACGAGGAAACTGTATGCATGTTGTTCTACTTAGAAAAAACACACAATAGAAACATTATGCGAATTAACGCCCATATTTCGTCCGTCAAAAATAAAAACATTGTCGTCCATCAAAAAATCGCGTTTCGTGACGCTCAAATGATACGAAGATTTAGCCGTCGCCTGATAATTTTTTATCAGTAGTCTGTAAGCCTTTCAAACTTCCCATCTGCAGTTAGAATAAGTTAACGAAATTTGAACGAAAATTTAGCTGACAATCAGTTGCTTTTTGTCACAATGGAACCATTCGCTCTCTGCAGGCTCATTTTCTCACTGTCAGGAATTGCCAGCTCTGCTGCGTAGCCAGCATTGCTGTGTGCTGGCAGTGCTGGGCTCAGTGCTCTCACTGGAAAGGCACTGCTACTGGAAAAGCACTGCAACTGTTATTATTTGAGTGACTCTGCCACTGCATGAGTGGCGCTACCACTGCATGAGTGACACTACCACTGCATGAGTGGCCCTGCCACGGCCACTCTCCCCAGCTGCCACGGTGAGCTAGACTCACTGGGCCGAGAGCGCCATTTTTATGTCAAATCGAACCATAAGAAATTGCCTTTCAAAATATAGGGCACTTGAACGTCCAGTTCAGCTGGTAGTTTGTTGTACGGCGACTCGTACGTTTCCCTCCAAGTCTTGGTGAACAACGAAACACAAACTTCAATATTGGCTGAGGAAGCAAAATTTCCCGTGCCACTTCAGAGTTTCCCGTAATGTATACTTAGGTCGAAATTGCTGGAAGAGCGCAATTTTTTTACGCATAGCTTGAGAATTTTCGGTGTTTTTTCTAAATAAAAACTGCAGTAGTGTGTGTTTTATGATGATATTTTTGTAGTTTTGAGTGTGTGGTTAAAGTATTTTAAATCTATTGTTTGAGTACCTTCTTTAAGAGTTTTAATTTGACTAAATGCGAGCAGTTATTACTACTTATAGTTGATATTTTGTTATTATAACACTTTGTATTATTATTTACACAATATAAGTGAAGAATATATATATATATATATATAATCCACCGCTTTCTGTACGTAATGTTCCCTAATTTAGCACAGCTCAGTAGCACAGAACCATTCGTAACAATTTGCCCAGCCTACTCTCCATAAGAAGATTAACTTTCGATTCATTTTTCATAATTCAGTGTTACTCATTTAATCCTTATGTTTACCCCGAATTTAAAGCAACTTCTGCTTACATTAACGCAGTTGGCTGTAATAAATCAGGTATTTTCGTCTTGTATATACGCATCAAATCAGGGGGTACGTTTTGCAGCCTCAAACGTGCGAACGCTTCGGGATATTCATTCCATTTCAATCGCGGCATTCATTACAACCGAATTTTTAGTAATTCACTAAAGGCGATTTATTTCAATCTCGGCCTTCATTACCACAGAACTTTTATTAATTCACTAAAGGCGATTTATTTCAATCTCGGCCTTCATTACCACAGAACTTTTATTAATTCACTAAAGGCGATTTATTTCAATCTCGGCCTTCATTACCACAGAACTTTTATTAATTCACTAAAGGCGATTTGACGCAGGGGCATTGCGAGTAATTCTCTACGAAGTCCATTCTAGTTTCATAAAGCGTTTATTTGGGGCGCAGATCCAGTTCTCAGTGCCCGTATAAAGCACGCGGTCAACATTTAAGCCGAAAAAAGCATTATTGCCAGCGCAGCTGGCGGGATTTGGTGTGTCCGGCCTCGGTCATATTGCGGAGCTCAGCGGTGGGCCATTTATGCTTCCGACCTGCGCAGACTCGACGTCAGTGGAGCTGGCAGAGTAGCGGCAGATGCGTACTGAGTGTAGAAAGTAGTAAGTTTTCTACCCCTTACATCTACCCTACAACTACCCTACATCTACCCTGCATCTACCCTACATCCATCCTGCATCTACCCTACATCCACCCTACATCTACCCTACATCTGCCCTACATCTACCCTACATCTACCCTACATCTACCCTACATCTACCCTACATCTACCCTACATCTACCCTACATCTACTATGCATGAATGGCCCAGCGTAGACTCAAACTCAGTGGAACTGGGAAAGTTGCGGTAGATGCGTACCTACTGAATGTAACATGCCAGCCCAACACAAAAGTATATAAATGATGGTATGCGCAACACGGAGTTTTTGATTTAGCATCAGAAAAAAGTGGTAACTTTTTAGTAAACCACCACCATCTCGGTAGCTGGCTCAGCGGTGGTCCATTTTTGCTTCCGACCTTCGTAGACTCAAAGTCAGTGGAGCTGCAGAGTTGCAGGAAATGCGTACTGAATGTAAAAAGTAGTAGCTTTTCTACCCTACATCTACCTTACATGAATGGCCCAGCGTAGACTCAAAGTCAATGGAGCTGGGAGAGTAGTATACCATTAGATCCACCCTACATGAATGGCTGCGTAAAAAGATGTGTTAACATTAATATGTTGCGCTTTGAAGAGCGGTTGGTTTCACCTGAACTAACTGATCCTGATCAGACATTCGGGCGAATATACGTAAATTCTATGCAACAGAATGGCTTATGGCTTCAATGGCGATGTGACAGTAAATGGTGTGCCTTCCAAATCAAAAAAAAAAATTTCATTTGCAAAGTGACATGCAGGTATACTATTTACTGATTCCACGACCAAAAGAGGAGCAGGTTCTTGCTGAATACCGGCACACTGCTCCGTGGTCACTTCTACCAAAAATGGTAGAATATCTTCGTGAAGTTCAGCGAAGGCAGCCCCCTGCAGGGCAAAATTTCCTCCTCCCCAAATTTCCTCCACAGTGGCTTGCTCGCGTGAGTTAATTGGCTGGGCACGGAGCCGAGAAAGTTACTCGTGTAGGAATAAACGGAATGAGTTAGGCAAAACAAATGAAATTAAAAAGGTCCGAACTCAGAGCCGGCAGTCGAGCGCAATAAAAGGTTGTTGCAGAGCGTCTCTTGGATTTATTAAAGGGGCAGACGCCGACCTGGCAGAGATTTTCCCTGCGATATGAAACAATACGACTTCCCCAAAAAGTGGGGTTGTTGGGGCTCGAGCACTCACGAGCCCCTGAGGAGTCATAAGGAAAATTGAATTTCCAGAAACTCAGGTAAGCCTTGGGACCAAGTTAACTATCCTTGAAAGCTTCCTCGCCCCTTCGAAGGCTTAAAATACTAAAGTTTTCGCTTTTTTGAGAAACTCCGGGTCGGAGTTCAGAGCGGAATCTCCCTGCAGGAGCAAATCCTGGCGTAGCGAAGCATGTGACCAACGAGCGGCTTAAATCTCAGTTCTCTGGAGGCGCAGGCTGGCAAAATTTGTTGAGGGTTTTGAGAGCTATTTGACTGTTGTTCGTCGAGGGTAAACCTCTAGCGGGAATAATTCACGGACTTACATCTGAGCCTATTTTACGTTTGAAAAAACACTTTTTTAAATGTTTTCCGTCTACCACTAAATGAAAAGCATTTAAATGTTTTCCATCTACCACTAAATGGGAAGTATATTTAATTCCTTTTTCTATCTACCGCTAGATCTGCCCTACATGAATAACCACGTGAAGATTTATATTATTAACATTAAAATACTGCTGTTGAGCTTGAGAATTGATAACTTTAAATGTGCTTCGTTGATGCCTGAGCGTGACTAGTGTCTGACGGCAGGGGACTAAGAGACAATCCTATTATGAGCTAATGGGGTCCTTCTGTTTACTTTTACAGAAGAGCTTTGACCGACTAATCAGGGCTGCTTTCTGAGATGCTTGCGATGTTTGGGTTTTTATCGATCGTTTTTTAACATGCGCTTACTGAGAGAGGAAACTGCGTGAACGTTCCATCATGGCACATTATCATGTAACGGTTTTGTTACGGAGAAAATATGAACGCTAAATGTACGTCTTTTTTACACACGAACAAGCTAGCACTTGAAATTGCAGGCTCCGTGCTTAATGAGAGAGGAAACTGCGTGAAGGTTCCATCATACCATATTATCATGTAGCATTTCTTTTCTGTTCTGAGGCGCTGTACGTGTAAAGTTTTCTACTTCCAGGCTCCAGGCTAACAAGTCTTTAGGTTCAGAGCAAAGTTTTATATAACAGGTTTCAAACAACCATTTCTTTATGTTCAGAGAAGTCACGATGGCTGCTCAGTTAGGTGAGGAACACGGTACGGGTACACTGCTCAAGCAACACAGTAAACATAATTCGGGAAAAAAGCGAAACCGTATTTTAACGAACACGCTGTATTTCAAGTGCAATTAAGTAAAATTTTAAGTACAAGAAACAGTATTTTAGTACAATATAAGGAAGTTGCATTGACCCACACCATTTTGCGATACTTGAGTTATGTACCCAGCTCAACCGCAACCATTATAATGAGTAAAATTTAATGAAACGCTCTACCGAATATTAAGCAGAAGAAGGCGTTATTTTTCCGCATAGAGAAAAAAAGTATACACCTAAAGTACATGCATCAAGCATTTTTGCATTGCTACACACTCGTTCTTCCTGATTTTCTCATCCACCAGCACTGACTTTCATATTCTCAGATCTACCAGCGCTCACCACGAAATCCACACCACCCACCCGCACTCCTTTCCAGATCCGCACCCGCACCCATACATACATCCGCACTTTCTTCCAGACCAGCACCCATACATACATCCGCACTTTCTTCCAGACCCGTACCCGCACCCATACATACATCCGCACTTTCTTCCAGACCCGCACCCGCACCAATACATACATCCGCACTTTCTTCCAGACCAGCACCCATACATACATCCGCACTTTCTTCCAGACCCGCACCCATACATACATCCGCATTTTCTTGCAGACCCACACCCATACATACATCCGCACTTTCTTCCAGACCCGCACCCATACATATATCCGCACTTTCTTCCAGACCCACACCCATGCATACATCCGCATTTTCTTGCAGACCCGCACCGATACATACATCCGCACTTTCTTCCAGACCCGCACCCATACACACATCCGCATTTTCTTCCAGATCCACACCCGCACCCACATCCGCACTTTCTTCCAGATCTGCACCCACCCCCACATCCGCACTTTCTTCCAGATCCGCACCCGCACATACATCTGCACTTTCTTCCAGACCCGCACATACATCTGCCCTTTCTTCCAGACCTGCACCCGCACCCACATCCGCACTTTCTTCCAGATCCGCACCCGCACATACACCTGCACTTTCTTCCAGATCGGCACCCGCACCCACATCCGCACGCCCGCCACGTACTTCCAAATCCCGCCCCGGAAAGCACGTCTCGTCATAATGTAGTCGCGGACGAAGATTTGATCCGGCAAGTGTGCGGCGCGACGCCCAAAATGGATTACTCGAGTTTGCGAGCTGGGAGAACCGAGCCTCTCGAGTGTTGCCATATTGAAATGCGCCTCCTAATGTAGGCCTAGACGGGCTCTCAAGATCTGGTTCAACATGCTGAGCAGCTGGCGAGATCAACGGAGCCACGAGCGCAAACTGAACTCGCTGCGCAGGCTGAAGTGCGCGCTTCTTTTGTGAACGTCGGTGGGCTCGTGAGGTCGCGGGGACGCTGCTAATGGACGCGAAAAAGTTCATGTTGTACTTATTTGTGTCACATGTTGTTATTAGCGAAGTCATTAGGACACTATTACTGCTAATGGACGCGAAAAAGTTCATGTTGTACTTATTTGTGTCACATGTTGTTATTAGTGAAGTCATTGGGACGCTGCTAATGGACGCGAAAAGTTCATGTTGTACTTATTTGTGTCACATGTTGTTATTAGCGAAGTCATTAGGACACTATTACTGCTAATGGACGCGAAAAAGTTCATGTTGTACTTATTTGTGTCACATGTTGTTATTAGCGAAGTCATTAGGACACTATTACTGCTAATGGACGCGAAAAAGTTCATGTTGTTCTTATTTGTGTCACATGTTGTTATTATCGAGGTCATTGGGACGCTGCTAATGGACGCGAAAAGTTTATGTGGTGTTTTTTGGATCTCATGTTGCTATTAGCGAGGTCATTGGGACACTATTACTGCTAATGGACGCGAAAAAGTTCATGTTGTTCTTATTTGTGTCACATGTTGTTATTATCGAGGTCATTGGGACGCTGCTAATGGACGCGAAAAAATCATGGAGTGTTTTTTGGATACATACATCCGCATTTTGGATCTCATGTTGCTATTGTACGCAAAAATCATTGCTCTTTAACTATATAGGCCATGCATGCGATAACCACGCAGGGCTTTTTTGTATCGCTTGTTGCTATCAACTTTATTGGTCATGTGATAACAGTAGCTGATGCAGACATTGTCTAACCAAGGTGAAGGTTGATAACGAATTCCCTCAAGTTATATTTTTTCATGGCTGTTTTTTGTTAAATGTGCACCAATTTCTTTTATTTAATAGGACTTTGAACTGACACCAAAGCATTTTCGTTTCAAATCACAAATACTCAGCAATATTCCGCACAAACAAAACAAAAACTAGTCAGTGCTTGTGCGTGTGTGCAAAACGCAATACATAACTGTGCTGGAAAGCATACGGTAAATTTCGGTATATTGTCGTTAATTGACGCAGGAAATACGTTTGTAAATGCTACAATAAAAAAAATTCATACCTATTTTAGTAAGTTTTTCCACGTACTGATAGTAGAAAAGGAATGAATAACTTTCGAGTATTTGACCACTGTATATATTTCAGAACAACATTGCATGATGGTGAACTCATCATCACTCGAGTGTACATCCATTTTATGAATATTTTATGACCCTGTTCCAACAACAGCGCTGGAAAATTCACTAATACAAAAAGCAATCATTAAAAATCTTTATAACCACCAGATCCATCTTTGCAACCACCGGTTATATAAATTATAAGTTCTTACGCGTCCGTGTGTAAAAATATCGAGAAGAAAATATTCCGTTTACTTTTTGAAATTATATTTAGTTGGTGATCGACTCGTGAACGCGTGAACATTATTCCTTCAGTGGTGATGTAAAATCCTCGAGTCGTGACGAATCATCATGATGCCAATTTTCATCATGACGCCAAACGAATCATCATAATGCCAATTTTCATCATGACGCCAAACGAATCATCATGATGCCAATTTTCATCATGACGCCAAACGAATCATCATGTTGCCAATTTTCATCATGACGCCAAACGAATCATCATGTTGCCAATTTTCATCATGACGCCAATGTTCATCATGATGCCAATTTTCATCATGATGCAATTTTAATTATGATGCCAATTTTTATCATGTGCCAATTTTCGTTTTGCTGAAGCTGCTGCATCCTAAAGTAAACATCCGACAAGCCCAACATTAAAGTTACAGCAGCCATTCACACCATTTGAAAACAAACATTGATCTATTATTGCGACGGCCGTATTTAAAAAAGGATTACAGAAATTATCGAAAACCACATGACAAAATAATGAAATAAACGATCTCACTGCAAATTCAAGAGGCTAACAGTTATACAATCCGCTCCTCCAAGATTGATAATGCTCGCCCAAAGTCTTAATCTGGGCAAAAATCCTCGTCTTAACGTAAGTGCTAATTACTTCAGAAGTCTGCGCATTACCCCGGCGCTTTCCGTTCACCACAGCTCACTTGGTTTAAGTTAGCCTCATATTTACGCTCTAAATGGCCAACGTTGCCGTAAATTTAACGCAGAAACTTGCTAGCGTATTTTTAACGAGTTTACGATGCGTCAGAGTGCGTAAGATCTTTCCAATTAGCGAGTAATTAGCAGCCGCGCAGCGAAGTCCAGAGGTTTTCCCGCTACTTCCGGGCTCCGATGAACCAGAGCGACAAAGGCGCTGACTCAGCGATTCTGCGCTCGCCCGGAAACATCTCTGCAAATTTTCTGCGGAAGCTGATTTCGCCGGCACGCAATCAAGCGTGCTAACGTCATGATGGATTAGGGGACTAGCGTGACGCGTGATGGATCCGGAGGTTTGCATGACGCGTGATGGATCCGGTGGTTAGAATGACGCGTGATAGATCCGGTGGTTAGCATGACGCGTGATGGATCCGGTGGTTAGCATGACGCTTGATGGATCTGGTGGTTAGCATGGCGCGTGATGTATCCGGTGGTTAGCATGACGCATGATGGATCTGGTGGTTAGCATGACGCATGATGGATAAGGTGGTTAGCATGACGCGTGATGGATCCGGAGGTTAGCATGGCGTATGATGGATCCGGTGGTTAGAATGACGCGTGATAGATCCGGTGGTTAGCATGACGCGTGATGGATCCGATGGTTAGCATGACGCGTGATGGATCTGGTGGTTAGCATGGCGCGTGATGCATCCGGCGGTTAGCATGAGGCATTATGGATCTGGTGGTTAGCCTGACGCATGATGGATAAGGTGGTTAGCATGACGCATGATGGATCCGGAGGTTAGCATGACGCGTGATGGATCTGGTGGTTAGCCTGACGCATGATGGATCCGGAGGTTAGCATGACGCGTGATGGATCCGGAGGTTAGCATTGCACATGATGGATAAGGTGGTTAGCATGATTTGTGGTGAATTAGACAGCTAACATAAATAAAGCATGATAGATTAGGGGGTGACTACGACGCATGATGGATGAGGGGATGAGCATGCTGCAAGGGGGATCAGGTAGTGAGCATGATACATGATGGATAAGGTAGTTAGCGTGGCGGATGATAGACCCGGTGGTAATTATGATGCAGGGCGGGTTCCTAAAATGAATTATCTTTTTTTTAAGCCATTTGATCACTTCAACTGACAACCAAGCTACATCGCCCGTTTGCTCCAACTCCCTTTCGTGAGTATTAGCATTGGATCCAATTAAATTGAGAGGCTTTATTTTATAAATTTGATATTCGTGTAGAACATTTGATGGTACGTAATTCTTTGACAATACAAAGTGTGTAAGTGCTTAAGTGCATACTAGAGTGACGACTCACACTTCCCTGCTAATGAGCCTAATTGTATCATTCGTATGATTGTACAATTTTAATAGAATTGTATCATTGATCTATTGTATTCAGTGCTGCGAAATTGAGCTGTGCACATTATTGTGGTGATAGAATTGTATCATTCATCTATTGTATCCAGTGCAATGAAATCGGACAATGCACTTATTGTGGAGCAACGACGTAATGGCAAGACAAAGTATAAAGTGATCGTCATGACAAGCAGGTTTGTTCATCGATTGTACACGTAAAGCATGAAACAAATTTTCAACTTTATCAATGGATTTTGAAATGTTGAAATGCATGTCAGAATCTTTGGATTCTTGGTCAAATGGTGAATATTTGCGTTAGAAATGAGGACATTTTTGGAAAGATGGATCTGTTGCAATAATGAGCAACGTAATAAGTGAAGTTACACTGAATGAATGCATGCAAATATTAAACAGACGTTCTCGTTCACAGTTGACGTGAAACCTGAGCCAAAATTTTAAAAAATATGGCTGGTCATATCATTGAAAGTATCCTAAAATAAGGGATTTTCTGTCATTATTTTCATGAGAAATAATTTCAATTGTTAGCATGACCAAAATATCCTTCGCTTAGGTTTCAAAGTATCAAACTGACATTCTTGTTTGTGGCAGACGTGAGACTTTAGCTAAAATTTTTAAAACCAAGCAAACCATGGCTGGTCAAATTATAGAAATTATACAAAAGTTAG
This sequence comes from Morinoia aosen, assembly GCA_030386875.1. Classification (NCBI taxonomy): domain Eukaryota; kingdom Metazoa; phylum Arthropoda; class Malacostraca; order Amphipoda; family Talitridae; genus Morinoia; species Morinoia aosen. The sequence goes on from CM059571.1 coordinate 3,810,714, forward strand.
GAATATTTGAAAAAACACAAAATCATGTTTAATCAAATTACAGAAATTACCCCAGAGTTAGGGATTTTTAAAAACCATCCCAATCGTGGCATGTCAAATTATCGAAATTACACAGAAGTAAAGGATTTATGAAAATTAAGCCAATTATGGCTGGTCAAGTTACAGAAATTACATGAAAGCTTGGAATTTTTAAAAATCAAGCCAATTATGGCTGGTCAAGTTACAGAAATTATAAAAAAATAGGGATTTTTTAAAACCAACCATGTTATGGCAGGCCAAATTATCGAAATTACTCAAAAGTTAAGAATTTTGAAAACCAACCAAATTATGGCAGCTCAAATTACAGAAATTATACATAAGCTAAGAATAATTCATCGTCATTTCGACAGAAATAACAGCAGACGTAGGCGCTCCCGGACTTTTCAAAGCTCCAGTCTCCAAACCACGGACCAGGCGACAGTGTAGCCTCTCCGCAGTTTGCCAATTTGCAGACGGGCCAGACGAGGGGGACACGCCGCAATAAGTGCGTTAGTAAACGTCAATTATAGCGACCAACTTCAGCTTCCAACGTTATTGAATCTCTGTTCAAATTGACAACGTACGAAAACCTTGAAGCTTCGCCCGCGCCTCAGACCCATTTTCTGCTGAAGCGAAAGTTGCGTCCTCCGTGAAGGGAAGCTTGGAATGAGAAAGAAAGAAAGATAGAAAGAAAGAAGGAACATAAGAAGAGAGATAGAAAGAGAGAAAGAAAGAAAGATTGAAAGAAAGAAAATAAGAAGAGAGATAGAAAGAGAGAAAGAAAGAAAGATTGAAAGAAAGAATGAAAATAAGAAAGTGAGATAGAAAGAGAGAAGGAAAGAAAGAAAAGAAAGAAGAGAGAGAAAATAAAGAATTAAAGAAAAGAAAGAAAGAATAGAAAGAAAAGAAGAAAAGAATGAAAGACAGAAAGAAAAACAATTTTTCTAATATAGTTGACACATGAAATGTCTAACATCGGATTTTAAGGCATCCTAACATTAAAATCCTTAGTTGATACTCACACATGGGTATCGCAATACCCATGTCAGTTGTCGAAAGGAATCTTTTTATTTGAGATATTCTATAATAAACGAAATAAGAATATAACATACGGAGAGGGATTGACTTCATGTGATGTACAGCAATGCCAAAAATGTTTTTATGGCGAGACCATGACCATGTTATGATACCTGACGACAAAGTAATGGTTGCGGTGGCAAAATGAATCTCGAATAACTTTTTAGTCTATATATCCCACACAATAGAGTTTTCGAGTGCATAAATGAAAAATCCTTACCCCATCATTGTGATATTGAAAAAATTATTTCATTTACATGTACGTCTGTTTATTTAAATGAAATCAGTAGTTGTTGGTTATTGGGAACACGAACAGCTTCGAAAAATATTCTCAAGTTTTTTGAAAGTTTTGTCAACCGAGTTTAATGAAACTTAAATATCTATTCACCACATATGTACAATGTGGCATTTTCAATGTCTCACAACATTTACGTCAGCCTGCAAATCATGAGAACGGGCTTGACGGAGTCAACATATTAGCATCATCAGAAATAGAATAAATAACCAGAATACACGAACTTGACGTAGCCGATGGATAAGCATCATCAGAAATAGAATAAATAACCATAATACACGGACTAGAACTAGCCAATTTGGATTAGCATCATCAGAAATAGAATAAATAACCATAATACACAAGCTTGACGTAGCCGATGGATAAGCATCATCAGAAATAGAATAAATAACCATAATACACGGACTTGACGTAACCGATGGATAAGCATCATCATAAATAGAACAAATAACCATAATACACGGACTAGACGTAGCCAATTTGGATTAGCATCATCAGAAATAGAATGAATAACCATAATACACGAGCTTGACGTAGCCAATGTATTTTACATCACCAGAAATAGAATAAATAACCATAATACACGAGCTTGACGCAGCCAATGTATTATACATCATCAGAAATAGAATAAATAACCATAATAAACAAATATGACTGAGGCAAGAGCCAAACTTTTGCTTGTCCTCATCACGGACACGGTCCGACGCCCCTTCGCTCCAGCGAGGGCGGTAGCAGCGAGAAGAATATCAGCCTCTCGTTAAGATCATTTCGCGCACTATCAGAGCTCCTGATGGAAAGCTCCCTGTAATCTATAGCCTAAGTTACCCCCTGAAAAATGAAGCAGAAAACGAGGCGGTGCTCGAGGAGAAAACGAATTCTGAAGCTGTTTTCCAGCGCTGTCAAGGAGATGACCGTCGGCGTGCGTAATTTTTGTGTTAGCGCAAATTGAGAAGTTCGCTGCGAGATGAAGGTATCCCATCACCGAAGGAAATTTAAAGTATCATAATTTGGCAATTTGCAATTAGGCGAGGAAACTGCTGAGTAGCCCTTGAACACTTGGGAATTTTGGGCCGTCAAATTTTCGGCAATAAATATGGGAACAACCGCGATGATTTTGACCAAAAAATTAAGTTATTGAAGGTGATTGGGATATGATGGCTAGAAAACGCGCTGAGTTCCGTTTGAAGGTAACAAGGATAGCATATGACGACCTTCACTCTTCGAAAACAGTTTTAGAGAGCTCAGCATCCCTGACCTCACGAAGATAGATTGCATTAAACACTCACGTAAAGCCTTCCCTGCATTACACCCAATACACCCACTGTGTACACAGCTCAACACTTGTGAAGTCAATCAAAATGTTGCCCATAAGTGCTTGTTCCTTGAAGAATCTAATAATGTTATCACATCACATTAGGTGACTTACATTCATTTAGGACCAGTACTGGTTTATAAGTTCTCGAACACTTCCCTCACTCCGGTTTTCCATTGTGCTACAGACATAGCTTGGAAAAAATCTAAATCAAAGAACGCAATGTTCTCAGCAAACGGCAGTTTTTATTGAACTTAGCTTTAAATTGAAAACTACTTTAAATATCTAAGCTAGGTCCAATAGAACTATATGCATAAGTTCCGGCTATCATTACTCGAGTACACGAAGTTTGTGTAACAGTTTTCGTAACTTCATGCGCACGTACTAGCTTTGAAAGGAAGCACTACCGTATAATACCGCATCTAATTATAACACTAACAGCAAAACCAAACGATAATAGCCACTGGTAAAGTGCAACATTTCTATAATCTCGCACCTAATTATAACACTAAACTCCAATTGAAAGATAATAGCCATTAATAAAGTATAACATTCCTATAACACCGTTTCTAATTATAACACTAACAGCAAAACAAACGATAATAGCCACTGATAAAGTGCAACATTTCTATAATATCGTATCTATTCATAACACTAACGACTAATCGAACGATAATAGCCGCTAATAAAGTGAAAAAAAACTCAAATACCGTTTCTAATTATAACACTATAAACTAAACGAACTGTAATAGCCATTACTAAAGTGCAAAATTTTGCACATGTCATAGGATGATTTATGTATCAGTAGTCACATGTAGTGCACACGATCCTTAGAATTTCCAGGGCAGTCGTTTGATGTCCATACAGAGTTCCTTGTAGCGATCGATACCTACCGTTATATTACCGGGCCGTAGCTGTGTAGTCTTTTAACATAACACGCCTTGTAACAAGAGTCTCCACAGCACCCGGCCGTAGCTGCGTGGTCTTGTAACATAGCACGCCTTGTAACAAGAGTCTCCACATCACCCGGCCGTAGCTGTGTTTCTTCTACATCCGGTACAATTAACCTTCGCATTTTAGAATCGCTGTTCATTTTAAAAGATAAACCTACCTTGAACAATACGCAATCGGCTTTCCCTCTGCAATTAGTGTAGTCTGTCTCTTTTTTTTCCTATATTCTTTTTCAATGTCATATTTTAATGTCATAATGTCACTGATGTATGTATATTGAACTCGTTATAACGCGGTGTTTTTGTATTTTTTCAGATGGTTGAAAATGACCGAAAATTGGTCGAAACGTTCCTTTTTATTGAATTGTTCTTTTTTTAAAGAAATATGATTTGTATTAAAGCGATTTTCTTTGCTCTTTTATTCATTGTGTGGTCTTGTAACATAGCACGCCTTGTAGCAAGTTCCTCATTGCCTGGCCGTGGCTGTGTGGTCTTGTAACATAGCACGCCTTGTAACAAGAGTTTCCACATCACCCGGCCGTAGCTGTGTGGTCTTGCAACATAGCGCGCCTTGTAACAAGAGTCTCCATACGCCCCAGCAGCCATCGATCTCCAGGGACCGATCAATGGAGCACAAGAGTTGTTCTCTGTCAAGCGGGCCTGCGATCTCCATCTTTAGCCTCGGTTTGATGCGACATCCGCAGACGCTGTCTATGGAATTTGCGTGTTGTGTCCTCCTTATTGGATGTCTCCGAAATACTGCGCGTCGTCAGCGAGCCAGTGCGGGTGTTTCATTCTCCTGCGAAGAAAGGAGTATTTAAATATCGAGCAATGAGGGAAGGTGAACTGCTGTTGAAACTGGGGAATTATCACAGCGCGTTTGCCTGCGAAGAAAGTGGTGCTTAAATATCTAGCAATGAGGGAAAGTGAACTATTGTAAAAACTGAAGAATTATCTGTCAACAAAAGTGAATTGGGTCTTCGGTAAAAGTTGTAGGTAATATTGTGGTTAGTGTTTGATTAGATGGTTTTAATTTGAAAGTGGTGTTCTGATGTAAATGGGAAGGTGTAAAATTCTGCCTTCTCTCTTCAGCTCAACGGGCGGTGAAGCTCCAAACGGATAAGATTTTCCAACAGAAACTAAGTGCTCCTATTTTTAAAAACTTTCTGGATCAGAATTTATCAACAAAATTTATCTATTCGTTTTCAAAGAGATGAAATGAATACAGCTTCTGCATAAAAAAACATTGCAGCGCATGTGACGAAGAGTTTCCGACAGACGAAAAAGATGTTCCCAGAGTACACACACACACACACACACTATAAGTAGGAGTGGTAGGATGCCCTAGAAGTCGCTGAACTTATTCGGGCTCACAGGCAGCTATATTCAAATTTGACCATTGTACTAGACTAAACAATCTACTTCTGTATCACTTGTATTAAATAAATTGTTCAAATTGTTTAAATTGTAAGCATCCGTGTGACATCTGGCTTTGATGTGGCTAAGAACATCAACTGCAGCTCTCTAAAAATCTCCAGAAAAGCCCAGCCAACTTTTCATTTCCGCCAAGACAGAGAAACGTTCACCCAAAATGTATGGGCTGTAAAAGGCGAGTACAAGAATTTCTGCGATATTGTTTGATGCTCTCGGCGTGTTCTTAATCTTTCCTGAAATTTGTTGGACATTGTTTTCTTATTTTTTTTTTTTTGTTTTTCCCTCGAAACACAGATAAACTGTAATGTCTTATGATGGCTGAGTAAAACTTGGTGCTTTGTACATTTAGTACCTCTATAAAATGTACATAAGTAGAGTATATACATATTTTGTAACGTTTTATTCTGAACAATTTATATTAAGTAGCAGAAATATAAATTGTTCAGAATAAATAATTTATATTAGGTAGCGGAAACATAAATTGTTCAGAATAAATAATTTATATTAAGTAGCAGTATTATTAATTGTTCAGAATAAATAATTTATATTAGGTAGCGGAAATATAAATTGTTCAGAATAAATAATTTATATTAAGTAGCAAAATTATTAATTGTTCAGAATAAATAATTTATATTAAGTAGCAGAATTATTAATTGTTCAGAATAAATAATTTATATTAAGTAGCAGAAACATAAATTGTTCAGAATAAATAATTTATATTAAGTAGCAGAATTATTAATTGTTCAGAATAAATAATTTATATTAGGTAGCGGAAATATAAATTGTTCAGAATAAATAATTTATATTAAGTAGCGGAAATATAAATTGTTCAGAATAAATAATTTATATTAGGTAGCGGAAATATAAATTGTTCAGAATAAATAATTTATATTAAGTAGCAGAATTATTAATTGTTCAGAATAAATCATTTATATTAGGTAGCGGAAATATGAACTGTTCAGAATAAATAATTTCTATTAAGTAGCACAATTATTAATTGTTCAGAATAAATAATTTATATTAAGTAGCGGAAATATAAATTGTTCAGAATAAAGAATTTATACTAAGTAGCAGAATTATTAATTGTTCAGAATAAATAATTTATTTTAAGTAGCAGAATTATTAATTGTTCAGAATAAATAATTTATGTTAGGTAGCGGAATTATTAATTGTTCAGAATAAATAATTTATATTAAGTAGCAGAAATACAAATTGTTCAGAATAAATAATTTATATTAAGTAGCGGAAACATATATTGTTCAGAATAAATAATTTATATTAAGTAGCGGAAATATAAATTGTTTAGAATAAACAATTTATAATAAATAGCAGAAATACAAATTGTTCAGAATAAATAATTTATATTAAGTAGCAGAAATACAAATTGTTCAGAATAAATAATTTATATTAAGTAGCGGAAACATAAATTGTTCAGAATAAATAATTTATATTAAGTAGCGGAACTATAAATTGTTTAGAAATAATTTATGTTAAGTAGCAGAAATACAAATTGTTCAGAATAAAATGTTACAAAATATGTATACACTTTATTCTGAACAATTTGTATTTTTGTAATTTAAATTTTTGCGATTTAATGAGGAAAATTTCGAAAACTTATCGGCAGGAATGCAAGGCACTTTTAGAAATCTATTGTTTTCTATATTAAGCTGCTGACGCAAACATCAAAAGTAAAATTGTTTCACTGAAAAGTGGTGAGTGATTAGCATATAAAATACAGTCACATATCAAATGGTACATGAAATATATAAGCCTTTTGGCCAAGGGAATTAAATGCGCTTAAATGAAATATCATTCACTGCAGAAAAAAAACTTTTTATTTCAATTAAATGAAATATCATTCACTGTAGAAAAAACATTTTGTTGCATGCGCTTAAATGAAATATCATTCCCTGCAGAAAAAAAAAACATTTTATTTCAAGGACGATTTTACAGCAAACTTTCGACATCGCTCAGGAAATCCCAAGTTCGAGTTATTGAGGCCAGTAAACTTCACCCAGTATTTTTGGTCTATGGTTAACAAAATAACGCATCAGTTGCTCCTACGTTGAGGATCTCTTACTTTACATCATAATAAAAGACAGAAATCCTTAGTAAGTCCTGCTTTGAAATATTTGCTCCTCCATGTTAATATATTTTTGTAAGATCCTTTTTGAGTTTGTCAATATCAATCTATTCTGTTTAATTTCGAGTACCGGTTCGTCCTGAGGTCTAATTATCAGGGAAGAATGAGCGAAAAAAAGAAACTTTCTAGACATAACTGCTGCTGTAAGCAGGCAGCACAAGTGCTGTGCAATCACTTTCAACTCAGCATTCCATTTGCAAGCAATTCAGTTGGTATGGACGCAATATCGTTAAGATTTTATCAAATATCTAGTTGCATCTGTTGTCAAGACTTTAAATACTTTTTTGTAAAAGGACTACAATTTCTCTTGATAATAGCGTGATTCTCAGTGACTGATATTGGTATCAAAATTTTCATTGATAATTATAGTCGTGGCCTATAGTTTCCTTATTCTCATTCTGGATTTCAAGGATCTAAATATTTTTTTAAAAATAATTTTCACTCCTTTAATTTCATTACAAGTTTTCGGCTGTCTGTGAAAACCTCCATTGTTAACCGCTCACCAAACCATCAAACTGTTTTATTTACAAAAGATATCATGTCCTGTCAATACATACCAAAGTAGAATACGTATCACGTACTAGGGAAAACATATTGTTACTGACCTGCAATAACATATTTCTAACGAACATCTACGAAAACTTTCATTTGAACACGAGCTATGAATCCATAAGGGAAAACAGTTACGTTTCCGAGCACCACACATCGCTGCTCTTACAGTAGTGAACGCTTGCAAGCACAAGTCAAGGAGCAGTTACCAATGAAGACGTAGAACTACAAAAATATGTATTTAGAAGTAGCTGTGAACATTTACAAATAATGAAAATGGGGATCATATAACATTATATATGAGCAAATGATTTATTAGGAAAACGTTCGATTTTGACCAGTAGGAAACGCTTGCATGCACAACTCAAGGAACCGTTACACGTGAAAACGTAGAACCAAAATCAGATTTGCATTTAGAAGTAGTCGGGAAAATTTGAATAATGAAAATTGAGAATATATCACATTAAATGTTAAGAAATAAGTTTAATACTAGAACGTACAATTTTAACATTTTAGTAGTTGCAAATGAGAGCATTTGAATGTCAGACGTGAAATTCAAACAATTTTGTAATTTTTCTTGAATCTTCATGATATTAAGACATTGGTACGTTACGAACGAAGCCCAATCTTCAGCTAAAATATTTTGATAGGGCATACAATGAATACAAAAAAAATATTTAAAAGAAATTGAATTCAAAACCACTTGAGAACGTATATAAAACAATAGCGGCAACAAAATATGGTCACGCTATTGAAAGGCACGTTGCTTAAATGCAAATGACGTATTCATTTTTTGGTATTTTTTCTGAATATTATTCTTACTACGAATTACCTGTGGAAAGCTGTATGTAATAGGTACTAACTTCTGCGTGTCACTGGCATCAGAAGCATTATTGTTTAAAATAAGAGCAAAAACGAATAATTCAAAAAAATAATGCAAATTCGAAGAGAGTTTCGCATACCCAATTTTAGGGTGAGATGGCATTTTTCTGTTGCTTATTAAAATATTTATTTTTTACACATCATGAACATGTTAATTTTCATCTTTAACTCAATGTTAATCAGGGGATTACGTGCTCATACACCTCACCATTTATCTTCACGGTTCTTTTCTTTATAATAACTCTACAATTTTTTTCATCGTTTATTTATGTATTTCCCTTTCCTTATTTTATAATAGCTCCATCATTTTGTTCCCTAAATTTGACTTCCATTGGAGGCTGCCTCTCTTCATAACACAGTGTTATGAGGTATGAGGCTGCCCATCAGGTTGACTCATTAGAACCTCGCATTATTTTGCTTTCATTTCACGGTTTAATTTCCCCGTTAGAGCAATTTCAAATTTTAAGCTGTAGATTTTTCCTGTAAGTTGGTGCTTACAATCAAATATTATTCCCGCACATTGCTTTTCAACTTTTAATGTCTATCTAAGCCAAACTTATTATCATATAATCTCACTTTATTTTATCATAAATAACTACTCCAACTCTTGCAAGATATACACATACACACACACACATTCACACACGCTCACACATCTTAAATTTGGTAAATTCATCCCTGTGGAATACAATACAATTCCTCCATAACCGCATACTACTAACGCAAGCCCCGCCGCTACCTTGGACCACGTTCTCCCCAGTGTGGATGCTTTATTAAAATATATGACTGGAGAAGCATTCGCAGGAGCAGTTCATCATTTGCGCCAGCAGATGTGGCGGAATTTTGGAAGAGACACAATATGGAGCAGGTGCGTTGCCACTCAGAAGTGCGCGCATGCGCATCATGCCCCATTATTTATTTAGGCTTCAGCAGCCACAATGGAGTGATAAATTTCCAAGTGTCCTGGCCGTACTTTTTCCGTAGCAATCATAAATTTTATTGAAAAGAGATTTATGAAGTCGAAAACCGGCGACTGCCCGCAGAGGCAGCGACTCTCGTCTGCCAGAAGGGAGGCTCGTGATGTAGAGGTCGACTTTTGGGTCGTGGTTCATGTCATTTAAATTCCTTTTCTTCAGTTTTATTGCCGTTCGAGTTTCGAAAAATATTTTTGTCTTAGTGGGAAAATACTTATTAAAGTGGTACTTGCGATCTAAATATGTAGTAGTTTCTTTTGATTCACAGACTCGTCTCCAAGCCCAATGCTCCTTATTTAGTGTCTTGCAAGGAAATGGTTTATCCACTTGGTAATTAATTTTGATTTAAACGTGCAAAGATATGCTTCAATTTAGATTCAAATGTGATCGAGATATGCTTTAATTTAGATTTAAATGAGAGCAAAAAATGCTTCAAACACGTGAATTTTCCTAGGAGGTACGGGAGAAATAAACAAGTATGATAACGGAGTGAGTTTGTTCCTGGCATACGCTTATGATTTGGGCACTTTGTACTCCTACTTTGATACTTAGGGAGTGAAATTGGAGTACGTAAAACAGCTATATTTGAGTTCTTTCTTGTCAGAGAGAAATTTTAGCATTTTATAAATGCTCACCGGTAGTATTTTTGATGAGGAATAAGCAGTATTTTTTGTAAGCTCAGCGTTCTCTCCAAGCTTATCTCGAAAAAGAAACACGATTACAATTTCTGACTTTGCCAATGAGCACGGAGCTATTTGACAAAATTCTCACCATTGAAGTTTAGCTAATTTTAATCCATTTCATAAAAACTAATCTTTTTTTTAAACTGGCAAGAGTGCTCCAACCTAATTTAATCAAACTAATCTTTCTTTCTACCATCCTTTTGTTAAGAAATAATCTGTCTCTCTATAGACCATGGGCTAACTGTTTCCGGTTGCTGCCTGCTCAAAGTTCGGAGCGAGATTACCTCTGAATCTATGTTTACATTTCGCTCCTGCATTGGCGCTTTATCTCGTGATCGGCACTTCTCGCATGCATCTTCGATCGAACCGAACTGAAACATAGTCACACAATTCCAACTGAAACATAGTCACACAATTCCAACTCAAACATAGTCACACAATTCCAGCTGAAACATAGTCACACAATTCCAGCTGAAACATAGTCACAAAATTCCAACTCAAACATAGTCACACAATTCCAACTCAAACATAGTCACACAATTCCAACTGAAACATAGTCACACAATTCCAACTCAGACATAGTCACACAATGCCAGCTGAAACATAGTCACACAATTCCAGCTGAAACATAGTCACAAAATTCCAACTGAAACATAGCCACACAATTCCAACTCAAACATAGTCACACAATTCCAGCTGGAACATTATCACAAAATTCCAACTGAAACATAGCCACACAATTCCAACTCAAACATAGTCACACAATTCCAACTCAAACATAGTCACACAATTCCAGCTGGAACATAGTCACAAAATTCCAACGGAAACATAGCCACACAATTCCAACTCAAACATAGTCACACAATTCCAGCTGGAACATAATCACAAAATTCCAACTGAAACATAGTCACACAATTCCAGCTGAAACATGGTCACACAATTCCAACTGAAACATAGTCACACAATTCCAATTGAATCATGGTCACATAATTTCAACTGAAACATGGTCACACAATTCCAACTGAAACATGGTCACACAATTCCAAATGAAACATAGTCACCCAATTCCAACTTCGGCAGCAGAATTAAATCGAACTTTGTTCTTTCGTCGCTCGGCTGCAGATTTGAGCGGGCGGTGACGGGGTGACTTGCTGGAGAGCAACTCAAATGACACGCAGCGTTTGGACGCTCGGAAAAAACTCGATTTATTGGCGGCTGCAACGCTACATCGCTACAGATTGTGCTTCTGATTGCCTGCAATCTGGCTGACGCTAGCGCTATTTTTAGCCATTAGAGTTAGCTGGGCGAGTTGATGCGCTTCCAGAATCCTCAACTGAGATTCTGCTCGCCGTGATCTTGATGGAAAGAGACGTAGTCTTGATGCAGCGCTCGCGATATTGAGCTGATTTAGCACCCGCGCCTTGATGTATTGAGCGATACGCTGCACTGGTGTCTAACTAATGGTCTGATATGCCTGATGCATGCTCCGTACGAGACGCCCCTCTTACAGCAAGTAACTTCTTTGTGCGCCTGTCGGGTTTTGCGAATTTGGAATGAATGAACAAGAATCTATGGCGAAAGCTAGACTGTGAAGAATCAACATGTCACACGTTATAAAATGAATAAGATGTTGTCGGTAAATGTTTAATATCACAATATCAGAGCATTTGCCCCTTTTACATCAAGTAACTCTTTGGTGCGCATGTCGGGTTTTGCGAATCTAGAATGAAAGAAGAATCTATGGTGAGAGCTAGACTGTGAAGAATCAAAATGTCACATGTTGACAAATGACTAAAATGTTGTTCGTAAATGTGTAGTTCTACAATTATCAAAGCATCCTATGTTCTGCAGGATCGGAAAAACCCCGCTTACAAAAAAAAAAAATTCGTTATTTTGGTTCTTATTAGGTTTTATTGGGTTGTATAGTATTTGTGTTTTTTATTGGGTTACGGTATCTTACATTCAGCTCAGAAATAATTTTTTAATGCATACATTAATGATTCATGCGAGCTTTGCGAACACAGCTTAAGCTTAAGTTATCAGAGCATTCGATTTTCTATTATGAAGATAATGAGATATGAGGATGAGGATACAGAACTGTAATCATTTTTAGGGGGTTTTGCAAGTATAATCCGATTATTACCCGTGCACCATCACAGTACAGCACTGTACTTGCTTGCATGCTTTTGTTTTAGCTGTAGCGCATAGAAAGTCACAACAAAAATAATTGAGACTGTAGTTTATCGACCGCTTCCAAAAATTAATTCAACCCGCAAAGTAGAAATAGTAAGAAGCATTAATAAAAAATGAATTTCTTGCTGCTTGTTTTAGGCAACTTATATGCGTGCTTTCATGATTTTTGAAATTTTTCTTTTATGGAAAAATGTAGAACATTTCCTCTACATGAACTCTAAGGAATAAAAAAATGAAATGAGAATTTCGATCTGAATGATGAGAGCAATATTCTTCCGAATAATGCAAGCAAAAATGAATGTTATTTTCTGGTGAGCTTTGCTTTTTTTCCTGACAACTTTTTCGTCAAAAGATTAAAAATAAATGACATATGCGGAAATTACTCGCTTTATATTATTTATTACTCGGAAATTACAGAGATCAGCATCACCTATTGAACATCTTCCCGTGAGCTGAGTTTAGTGATAAAGAGATTAAAAAATCATGGCAAAGGAAACCAGGAGGCCGGTGGTGGTACACAATTTTTCCGAGCGTGACGCCCACACAGCGGAAATTAATATTGTGGGTTCCATGATTTTTTTTAATCAGGTACATTTTCTGGAATTTTCCTAAATTTCAATAAAAAATAGGAGAACAAAAATCTCTGATAAAAAAATCCCTGATAAGTGTAATGAAATTTTGATCAATTATTTTTTCTCTCCTATTTTTATCGATTCTTTTTTATTTAAGTAAAGAGTTATTTTAACTAAACGGCACACGTCACGGGATCATCACTAGGCATGGCGGTAAAAAATAGAGTACAGTATTCTGGCTAGCAGTTCTCCTTCAAACGAGTTCGTTTCAACATACTACCTGGTCTTGTCGGTGATAAATTGTGCGAAAGTTATTCCTCGACCACTAGCGTCATGTTGTCTAATTTTGGAGCGGTCAATTTCCCATACATTTTCCTGTTGACAGAGAACTTGAAATTCAACTTAAAAGTACTTTGTCGAAATCGTTATTAAGCTAACTATTTTCATTTGAATATTTCTTCTGAGGGGTTCTGCTCATAATGTAATTATTATTTAGTAATTATCATTTGGACTCTACTTTTGGTTAGCATCAATTCTATTCACTGTAAGGCCATATAATGATGCCTTCTTCTGAATTCCTTGACTACATTTCAGTGCTGGCGTTTGTTCTCAATACCCTTTATTTTACATGAGCCTTATCACCGACAACCGTAACTTCTCTCCCCCCAAACCGTAACCGTTCTCAAACCGTTCTCTGATAACCGTAACTTCTCTGCCGCCAAACCGTAACCGTTCTCTAACAACCCTAAATTCTCTGCCGCCAAACCGTAACCGTTCTCTAACAGCCGCAACTTCTCTGCCGCCAAACCGTAACCGTTCTCTAACAACCCTAACTTCTCTGCCGCCAAACCGTAACCGTTCTCAAACCGTTCTCTGATAACCCTAACTTCTCTGCCGCCAAACCTTAACCGTTCTCTAACAACCCTAACTTCTCTGCCGCCAAACCGTAACCGTTCTCTAACAACCCTAACTTCTCTGCCGCCAAACCGTAACCGTTCTCTAACAACCCTAACTTCTCTGCCGCCAAACCGTAACCGTTCTCAAACCGTTCTCTGATAACCCTAACTTCTCTGCCGCCAAACCTTAACCGTTCTCTAACAACCCTAACTTCTCTGCCGCCAAACCGTAACCGTTCTCTAACAACCCTAACTTCTCTGCCGCCAAACCGTAACCGTTCTCTAACAACCCTAACTTCTCTGCCGCCAAACCGTAACCGTTCTCAAACCGTTCTCTGATAACCCTAACTTCTCTGCCGCCAAACCTTAATCGTTCTCTAACAACCCTAACTTCTCCGCTGCCAAACCGTAACCGTTCTCTAACAGCCGCAACTTCTCTGCCGCCAAACTGTAACCGTTCTCGAACAGCCGCAATTCTCTGCCGCCAAACGCAACGCCTATGCACACTTTGACCCCTTTCTCTCGTTTGCACATCTCTAAGTTATCACCGTACCAAGTATGTGTGTACACTGTGTGATAGTGTGAACTATTTCAAATAGCTTTCACGTATGTCTTTTTGTGCGTGATATCCAATGCTATGCTCGCAGATTTTTTTTTCACTTCCAATTTCTGCATTCATGAAAACTTATATAATTTTCTCTCACAGCTTCTCGATGATTTGACATCAATTGACGTGTTGACGGGTTGATGTTTTTAATAAAGCAAGTACATTTTTAGCCATCATAAAATTCTTCGGTTCTGGAACATTCAAGAAGAAGAAGAGGGCCAATCGATTCCATTACCGAACGGACATCTAGCGCAGCATCTTCTGTTATACACAAACTAATAAGACAGGAAGACAGAAGTAGCAAGCCTTGCAGTAAACCAGCTTTGCAATTTCCTCGAGAAAGAAAAGAACGACTTTGGCTGGGGGTTGGTTAGTCTTTGAAGTGCATAGTTGCCAAGTCGTCGAGGCGGCCAAGGGCATTGTGCCACATCGAGGGCGAGTTGTATCTCAAATGACGTTGTTTTGTGAACAATTAAGTGGGCAAGAGGCAGCGCTATCTGCGGCGCCCAGTCATGGAGGCAGAGGCAAAAATGCCGGCCTCGACAGAATTGGTTTGGTGCGCCGACTTCATTTGGAGCACCGCTGTTCCTCGATGGCGGTATTCTGGCAGGGTAGTATTCTGGCAGAGCAGGATTCCAGGAGAGTAGTATTTTTGGAGAGTGGTATTCTGAAAGAAAAGTATTCTGGGAGCGCCGGATTCTTGGAGAGAAGGATTCTGGCAGGCCAGTGTTCCAGGAGAGCAGTGTTCTAAGAGAGCAGCATTTTTGGAGAGTTGTATTCGGGGAAACTGTATTCTGGGAGAGAATTACTCTGGGAGAGCGGCTTGCTGTGAGAAGAAAATTCTTGGAGAGCAGTATTTTGGGAGTAATTGGAAAAAATACTTCGTACTAGGCCGAGTTACCAAATAGAAATTCCAGGTAGCTCTGCGAGGTAACTATACAAATACTAATGCAAATGCTAGGGAGCTATGGAAATACTTATGGTATTACTAGGTAACTATGGAAATGCTAGGTAACTTTGGAAATATAAAATTTAGGGCAAGAACCACACCACAAAGCATATTATTTTTTCAAAAATTAAAAAAAAACATATTTGTGGTCATCTATAAGAACGTTTCGGGCCGAAACCCATCTTCAGCTAAGAAATCTGGAATGATACAAAAAGTCGTACGTCGTGGGACTTCCCCTGGGGCCAACGTTTGCCAATCTTTTTATGAGCCATCACGAAAAGGCTTGGTTGCGGGATTGTCCTCAAGAGTTTGCCCCAGTATTTTATCAGAGATACATCGATGATAGTTTCGTTTTGTTTAAGGACCCCTCTCATCCCCATCTCTTCCTTGAATATCTTAATAGTAAACACGATTCAATTAATTTCACCATGGAATGCCAAAGCAACAACCAGTTAGCGTTTTTAGATACCATGGTCACCAGGCGCAATGGCACGCTGGAAACTTCTGTGTTTAGGAAACCCTCTTTTTCGGGCCTTGGTTCTAGTTTTTTTAGTTTTTGTTCTTTTAAATTTAAAATCAATGCAATTAAAACTCTGCTATCTAGAGCTTATAAGATCTGCTCGACATATGAGGTTTTACATGCTGAACTTCAATTTTTACGTTCTTTTTTTACTGACGATGGTTTTCCTCTTAATTTAGTTGAATCAAAAATTAGGTATTTTCTGGATAGCATACACAAAGCTGATCCTACGCCTTTGACCGCTGCGAAATTGGATATGTATGTTTCAATGCCATACTTTGGTCAGCAATCTGAAAAATTGAAACGTGAATTATTGCAACTTGTGTCAACCTACTTTCCCCAAATTTCCCTCAAGCTCATCCCTGCCAATTCTTATACAATAGGTTCCTTGTTCCATTACAAAGACAAAATTCCAATGTGTCTCCGCTCTTGCTTAGTTTATCGTTTTCGTTGTGCACAGTGTGCATCTGCATATGTTGGTTCTACGAACCGAACTTTGCGCGTTAGGCGAGCTGAGCACGTTGGAATCAGTCATAGAACAGGTGCACGTCTTTGCCACCCATCCCACTCTTCGATCCGTTCACACACTGATTTTCAATGTAACGTAAAAATCTCAGACTCTGACTTTTCTATCATTGGCTCCTCTAGTTCTTCCATAAAACTTAGAATATTAGAATCTCTGCATATTCATAAATCCAAACCTGAGCTCAACGACATGCAAAGTGCGCATCCTCTACTTTTAGTTGGTTAGTCAGTTACTCTCACCGAATTCCAGTGATCACTTGCCCTTCCGTCCCTTTGTGATCTTAGGATAGTTAGCTTCGATTTTATTTTTTAAGCGTTTTGTCTTTTGTTCCTTTGTGATGCGTAGCTGGTGCAGTTTTCGTGTCTGTTTTAAAAAATTTTTTGCTTTATAAATGTTTTTTTGTTCAAATATCTGGCTCATGTTTTTCTATTTTTCGTACGACTTTTTGTATCATTCCAGATTTCTTAGCTGAAGATGGGTTTCGGCCCGAAACGTTCTTATAGATGACCACAAATATGTTTTTTTTTTAATTTTTGAAAAAATATTATGCTTTGTGGTGTGGTTCTTGCCCTAAATTTTATAATTAGTCTGATCGTTAAGATAAATATTCCTAACTTTGGAAATACTAATGGAAATACTAAGTAAGTCTATGAGGTAACTATGGAAATACTTATGGTAATATTAGGTAACTCTGCCAGGTAACTATAGAAATACTCATGGAAATACATACTAGGTAACTCTGCGAGAAAATCACGTCTGGCGAACAAAGCCATCTCAGGTCAGCGATTTGTGAGCCCTTGAGCCAAGACTCGGAACTGAGCTCTTAGTTGTCTGCAAATTTACTAACCTTTTTTGGCTCGGACTTGCTCATCTGCCTTCTACTTTCTGACCAAACTTGGCCACTCTAGCCTGCGAAGTTGCACCGCTACTTCGAGAACTTCTTTTCTCTTTGCCGCGCAGACTCGAAACGCGTGTAGTGTTCTCCCCCAGGCTGCAACACGCTTCGGGCAGGCTTTGAGCTATCTTTTTCGTGATAGGATAGCCCGAAGCGAGTGCCTGAGGTACAACCGTATTCGGCAGGATATGGACAACACGGGGGTAACACGGTAATTATATTGGTGACTGTTAGGTACACGGAACACGGACCATTACACTAGGCCCTCGGTGACTACTATGAGCACAGTTCGTTACTCGTAAATTACGTAATGATTGGAACACAGCACTAATACGTGAGGGTTGAAATACAATACTATTCGAGAAGTACGTAATGATCGAAACGCAATCCTCTGTGAGAATAGTACAAATATGTGGTGATTGAAGTACAATCCTATTCGAGAATGATCTAACCTGAAACTTAATCCTATGCGAGTATAGCACAAATACGTGGTGATTGAAGTACAATCCTAGTCGGGAATGACGTAATGATTGAAACACAATCCTATGCGAGAATAGCACACATACGTGATGATTGAAGCACGATCCTATTCGGGAATGACGTAATGATTGAAACACAATCCTATGCGAGGATAGTACTAATACGTGATGATTGAAATACAATACTATTCAAACTGACATAAATTACGTAATGACTGAAACACAATCCTATGCGACAATAGCACAAATACGCGAGGATTGAAGCACAATCCTGTTCGGGAATGACGTAATGATTGAAACACAATCCTACGCGAGAATAGCACAAATACGTGATGATTGAAGCACAATCCTATTCGGGAATGACGTAATGATTGAAACACAATCCTATGCAAGAATAGTACTAATACGTGATGATTGAAATACAATCCTATTCGAAAAAAGGCATAAATTA
The DNA here is from genome assembly GCA_030386875.1 of Morinoia aosen. Lineage (NCBI taxonomy): Eukaryota > Metazoa > Arthropoda > Malacostraca > Amphipoda > Talitridae > Morinoia > Morinoia aosen. Next base: position 3,829,119 of record CM059571.1, read on the forward strand.
CGTAATGATTGAAACACAATCCTATGCGAGAATAGCACTAATACGTGATGATTGAAATACAATACTATGCGAGAATTACGTAATGAATGAAATAAGCACCAATAGCTGGTAACGTCCGCGAGGACGCTACTTACGAACGCAGCGGCGAGACGTGATGATTGGTGCTACGTCGTGCGACTGTTACGAACAAGTCGGCTGGGGCTAGCGGGGCGCCGAGACGAGGCTAGCCGGCCGGAGCGGGCGAGAGATGTCGTAGAGCGGCTTGGCCGACGACACAGGCGCGGGGCGTTGCAACGTGGCCTTTTTAAGGCTTTGAAACACCTTGAAGCGTCGATAGGCAGGGTCGGTCTCCGGAGCTCGGTGCAGGTACGCGAGAGATAAAGTCGATCTCGGAAGCTAGATGCAGGAACACGAGGCTGGTGCTGGAGATGTGACTTGAACGAAGACGAGGGCTTGAGTGAGCGCGGGCCTTGTTGGGGTCGCCTTATGTAGGCCTCGAGTGCGAGCCTTGAGTCCGGGCGTGAGTCCTGATTGGTCGCGAGTTTGTGGGCCTGTGGTGCTGGAGGCAGGAAGCCGTTGTAGCTTACGGGCACCTTTTCTCATAGTCGCGAAGCGGCTTCTCTCAGGTCCCGTGTTTGGTTGCCTAGACGCTTCGGGTCCGGAGGTGCTCTGGAACGGATGCGGTTGTAGTCTGGAGGCAGCTTTTCTCAGGTCTTGTGGAGGTCCGCGGCTTGCCGCTGGGATCACCACAGGTGTCCCTCTCCTGTTTTTTTTTTTTTTTTTTTTTTTTTTTTTTTTTTTTTATTACAACACTTAGTACCTCACTGGTGGTCTGCTTTCTCTGCCGTATTTAGTGAATACTGCCTGTTTTGCTGTTTCAGGGATTGCTGTGCCTGTTCCAGGGAACGGAACTCCCTCGTATACTTCGTAGTTTGTTGCTCTCGGTGCCTTAGCCTGTTGTTGAGGTTTATCCTCGATGGTGGGTAGGTACGCTGCTTTGACCCTTTCCGTCGCGATGTTAGCTTTTTTTCCTTGTATATCTACGGTGATGTAGTTTGGTGTCCTTTGGAGCACGGGAAAGGGACCTGCGTAGGGTTTCTGTAAGGGTCTTCTGTGCCCCCCGTGTTTCACGAAGACGTTGGTCGCCTTGTATAGAGCGCTCGGGACATTGGCTTTTTGGGGTCCCTGTTGTCGTGGCATTATTGGCTGCAGGTTTGTCACTCGTTTTTTTAGGCATTGTAGAAATTCTCTGGCGGGCCGGTCTCCTTTTTCTTTCTCGGGTAGCTCTCCTGCGAGGCGCAATGTTTGTCCGTATACCATTTCGGCGGGGGAGATGTTTGCGTCCGTGTGTGGCGTGGCTCGGATGTTAAGCAGTATGAGGGGTAGTGCGTCTGCCCAGTCTGCGTCAGTGACCGTAGCTTTTAACGCCTCCTTCAATCTTCTGTGCATCCTCTCCACCAGTCCGTTGCTCTGCGGGTGGTACGCTGTCGTTCGCTGTCTCTCAGCGCCCAGCGCCGTCAGCAAGTTTTTCCATAAGTTAGACTCGAACTGGACGCCTTGGTCCGTGATGATTGTTGTTGGAGCGCCGAATGATGCTACCCAGTCTTTTAGGAATGCCCGTGCTGTTGTTTCTGCCGTACAATCGGCCATTGGGGTAGCGGTGCACCATCTGGTGAAGCGGTCAATGCACGTCAGCAGGTACCGTTTGTTTTGTGACACGGGTAGTGGTCCGACGATATCGATGTGTATCGTCTGGAACCGTTCCTTGGGTACCGGCATCTTCCCGGGCGGGCATTTGGTGTGCCTTATTATTTTGCTTGTCTGGCATGGAATGCACTCGCGTGTCCACTTGCCGACGTCTTTGTTGAGTCCGGGCCAGATTACTCGCTGCCTCAAGAGGTTCCTTGTTGCTTGTATGCCGGGATGACTTGCCCCGTGGAAATGCTGAAATACGTTCTTTCTGCAGCTTTCCGGGATGTATGGCCTCCGTAGGCCTGTTGACACGTCGCACCAGAGGGGTGGTTTACCGGTCTGTCTGATTATGGGGCGTAGTTTGAGCGCGCTCTTTGATGCTGGGTGCAGCAGTTCTTCTAATTCTGCGTCTGTGTTTTGTTCGGTCATTATTTTGTCGTAGTTGATCGCAGGTCCTTTAGGTATTATTGTTGACACCAGACGTGATAGCGCGTCTGCGACCGTGTTGTTGTCGCCGCTGATGTGCTTGATTTCGCAGTCGAACTGTGAGAGGTAGGAGAGCTGTCTTGCTACCCGGGGGCTGTTGCCTTCCGTGGCTTTTTGCAGGGCGAAACAGAGCGGTTTATGGTCTGTCCTGATTTCGAAACTTCGGCCTTCCAAGAAATGCTCGAAGTGTTTCACTGCGAGGAATATCGCCAATAGTTCGCGGTCGTAGGTGCTGTATTTACGTTGGGTGTCGTCTAGTTTTTTGGAGAAAAATGCTACGGGGCGCTGTTCTTGCCCGACTTTTTGTTGTAGTACGGCGCCGACTGCGGTTCCTGATGCGTCTGTGATTAAGGTGCTTTTGCCTTCTGGAGCGGGGTGCGCTAGCAAGGTGAGTTGCGAGATCTCGCGTTTTAGGCTAGTGAACGCTGCGTCTAGTTCTGTTGTCCAGTTGATAATTTTCTTTGAGTTTTTGGAGTATCCTTTTGTCAATCCGGTCAGAGCTTGCATCTTTTCTGCTGCGGCTGGGAGGAATCGGTGGTAATAGTTGACTATTCCTAGGAATTGTCGTAGCTTTTTTACTGTTGCTGGTTGGGGAAAACTGCCTATTTCCTCTATTTTCTGAGGGAGTGGTGAGATTCCGCCGGCTGACACTCTGTGTCCGAGAAAGTCTAGCTCGGGCACTCCGAAAATGCACTTGGCGGGGTGCACGCGCAGTCCTTCTTCTTGTAGCCGTTGGAAGAGTTGTCGGAGGTGTTTTTGGTGCTCCTCTGCGTTTGCGGACGCTATCAGTATGTCGTCGATGTATGCCGTTACGAAGTCCATGTCTCTTGTTACCGCGTCGATGTATCGTTGGAACGTTTGGGCTGCGTTCCGCAGCCCGAATGACATCACGGTGTATTCGTACAGCCCAAATGGTGTGGTGATGGCCGTTTTCTGGATGTCCTCGTTTTTGACGGGTATTTGGTGATAGGCTTTGACGAGGTCGATTTTGGAGAAGATTGTTTTGTTATGCAGTTTGTAATGGAAGTCTTGACAGTGTGGTATTGGGTAACGGTCAGGTTTGGTGCTTGCGTTCAGTCGTCTGTAGTCTCCGCAGATTCTCCATGCCCCGGGTTCGGCTGCCTTTGGTACCATGTGCATGGGTGATGCCCAGGCGCTCTTCGACGGCCTGATGATGCCATGTTCCAGCATTTCCTTGAATTCTTGTCGCGCCGCTTCCAATTTTTCCGGAGACAGTCTCCTTGGTCGTGCATATACTGGGGGTCCGGTTGTTTCGATGTGGTGTTCTACGTCGATTTTCTTTTGTGTGTGCCGGATGTGTTGGGAGGTCGGTAATATTCCGGGGTATTCCTCGTACAATGTGTTGAATTCCGGGGCGGCTTGGTGTTCGATCCTGTGCACTCGTTGGCTTCTTGAAACGACACGTTTGCAGGGTACTTTGGTTCCGGAAGCTTGGGCGTTTACCATTCTCCGCGGTCGTCGTTTTCCCGCGAAACTGCAAGGTTGGGTACAGTTTCTTGCTCGGTTACCGAAAGTTTGGTGGTAATAGCAGATTGCTTGGTCCTGCTTGATTCTTGTATTGCTTCTGTTTCCGTACCTAGGTCCTGGGGTTTGGTTTCGCCAATCTTCTGCTTGCTTCTTGTTTTCCTGTGGGCGTAAAGCGTTTGCCAGCATTTTCTTGAGTTCTGCTATTTCCTGTAGGGCTTTGTCAAATTCCGCTCTTGAGACGGTAAGAGATGGTGGGTGTTTGACGGCAGTTACGGCGATGGGTTCACTCATGGCCGTTTGGCAAGCGGTTTGCCTTGCTATGATCTGATCTGCGATTACTCTGTATTCTTCGTCCGTTTTTCCCCTGCCTAGTGCCTCGATCAGCGGTTGTGCTGTGATTGGTAGCTTTGCGAGGTGCATGGAACGGATGACGGACGGTGGTAGGGGTGCTTGCCTGCAGCTGTTCAGTCGTTTCATTTCGAGGAGCAATTCTGATGGCGTATTGTCTCCCATGGTAGTTTTGACGATGGTGTCGTAGTTTGCTTCCTCGTCGTGTCGCACGAAACGGTGCGTTAATGCGGCTTTTAATGCGTCGTATTTGTCGTTTGCCGGTGGGTTCAGGAGTATTTCTTGGATCTCGGATACGATGTGTGTTGGGAGTCCTCCTAGTAACGCTCCGAACTTTGCGCCGTCGTCCAGGTTTGGTATTTGTGCGAGGAACACGTCGCAATGCAGTAACCATCCTTTCACATCTCCGCTGAATGCGGGCAACCGGATATCTTGCCCAGCCATGCCTCCTATTGCCTGCCGAATACCTCTGGGGTCAACCAGTGTAGTGTTCTCCCCCAGGCTGCAACACGCTTCGGGCAGGCTTTGAGCTATCTTTTTCGTGATAGGATAGCCCGAAGCGAGTGCCTGAGGTACAACCGTATTCGGCAGGATATGGACAACACGGGGGTAACACGGTAATTATATTGGTGACTGTTAGGTACACGGAACACGGACCATTACACTAGGCCCTCGGTGACTACTATGAGCACAGTTCGTTACTCGTAAATTACGTAATGATTGGAACACAGCACTAATACGTGAGGGTTGAAATACAATACTATTCGAGAAGTACGTAATGATCGAAACGCAATCCTCTGTGAGAATAGTACAAATATGTGGTGATTGAAGTACAATCCTATTCGAGAATGATCTAACCTGAAACTTAATCCTATGCGAGTATAGCACAAATACGTGGTGATTGAAGTACAATCCTAGTCGGGAATGACGTAATGATTGAAACACAATCCTATGCGAGAATAGCACACATACGTGATGATTGAAGCACGATCCTATTCGGGAATGACGTAATGATTGAAACACAATCCTATGCGAGGATAGTACTAATACGTGATGATTGAAATACAATACTATTCAAACTGACATAAATTACGTAATGACTGAAACACAATCCTATGCGACAATAGCACAAATACGCGAGGATTGAAGCACAATCCTGTTCGGGAATGACGTAATGATTGAAACACAATCCTACGCGAGAATAGCACAAATACGTGATGATTGAAGCACAATCCTATTCGGGAATGACGTAATGATTGAAACACAATCCTATGCAAGAATAGTACTAATACGTGATGATTGAAATACAATCCTATTCGAAAAAAGGCATAAATTACGTAATGATTGAAACACAATCCTATGCGAGAATAGCACTAATACGTGATGATTGAAATACAATACTATGCGAGAATTACGTAATGAATGAAATAAGCACCAATAGCTGGTAACGTCCGCGAGGACGCTACTTACGAACGCAGCGGCGAGACGTGATGATTGGTGCTACGTCGTGCGACTGTTACGAACAAGTCGGCTGGGGCTAGCGGGGCGCCGAGACGAGGCTAGCCGGCCGGAGCGGGCGAGAGATGTCGTAGAGCGGCTTGGCCGACGACACAGGCGCGGGGCGTTGCAACGTGGCCTTTTTAAGGCTTTGAAACACCTTGAAGCGTCGATAGGCAGGGTCGGTCTCCGGAGCTCGGTGCAGGTACGCGAGAGATAAAGTCGATCTCGGAAGCTAGATGCAGGAACACGAGGCTGGTGCTGGAGATGTGACTTGAACGAAGACGAGGGCTTGAGTGAGCGCGGGCCTTGTTGGGGTCGCCTTATGTAGGCCTCGAGTGCGAGCCTTGAGTCCGGGCGTGAGTCCTGATTGGTCGCGAGTTTGTGGGCCTGTGGTGCTGGAGGCAGGAAGCCGTTGTAGCTTACGGGCACCTTTTCTCATAGTCGCGAAGCGGCTTCTCTCAGGTCCCGTGTTTGGTTGCCTAGACGCTTCGGGTCCGGAGGTGCTCTGGAACGGATGCGGTTGTAGTCTGGAGGCAGCTTTTCTCAGGTCTTGTGGAGGTCCGCGGCTTGCCGCTGGGATCACCACACGCGCATGATGTCGAAGCTTCGTGTTGTTTCTAGAATTTGCTACGGAGAAGAAATTCTTGAATGGCATGGTAGGAAAGACAGTGCTCGTATTGTCTAGTCTGCCAAAGCAAAAGATGCAGTAAGGGATTGAAAAGAGAGTGCTCATATTGTCTTGTCTGCGAGAGAAAAAGATGCAGTTAATTTTAGCTGTGCTAGCTTTTTCTACATTTTCTGAGTGTTGACAGACGCTGGGGCGATTACTAAGCGTTGATTGATGAGCTCCAATTCGATCTAAACTCTTTATTGTCTGAAGTTTTATCCTCATACTCCCGTGATTACAAGCGCTGTAATTCGACTGGTGCTGGCGTCAGGTTGTCACCGACGTCAAAATGAAGAACGAACTGCCACCACGGTAGAGGAAAGAAGGCAGGGTCATTTCTATGGGAAAAATACACCTTCTCTTGTTCGGCTAGCCAATAGAAAGGCTTTATTTCGAAGAAACTTTTTGACGTCACCAAAACGCCATGTCGTTAGGCCAACAGTAGAGCCAGATTTGGGGGTAGCAGTGCTGCCAGATGCAAAGTGAGTGCTGCTATTGGTTCGTTGCCGTGACATTAGCAAAACCACACCGTCAATGAAAAAAATGACTGGTTTGAACCTACCTTGTTTCCTCTACCTTGACTGCCACTCGGAGGTCCTCATGAAGAGTGAATGAAAGAATACAGCAAGTAATAGGAACATAGTATGATGTGGAAAAGGTAACAAATAAACCAAAAAGTGAGCTCAATTTTACATGAAAAGACAGAGCACTCAAGTGCAAGCAATTATTTAAAAGTCCGATAGGAGTTCCCTTAACACATCGTAGGGTTAATATTAGACGCGAAATGTAATTCCTTTGAACATAAATTTGAACATATACGAAGAATTGGATTCTGAAATTCACCTGGAGAGTGAAGGATTAAGAACCGCACTGGGTAGTGGAAGACATTTGTTACGTAACGCGTGTGCGTGAGATCGCTGAGAAGCGTCTTCTTTTTCCGTAGATCTTGGTACGCAGTAGAATGCTAATTTAGGTGTAGTAAGGAATAATTATAAATTGTAGACGCTTGGATTCCAGTAAAACCGCAATAAGATGTTTCCACAGACCTCTCCAATATTCCTCACTTTTCAAGAACTTGTTTTTTCTGCAACCATGATGCCATCAAATTTGAATGCACTGAATCTGAAAACATGTGAATGAACAGGCTCAGCCAAAAATCTTTTCCTTGCTTCTTTGATATCTTAATTTTTTTATGTGAACCTTTAGAGTTCATTATTTGATGATAAATTGATGTAGACACTGCGCTCATCCGGGATTCGACTGCAGGCGTTGTTTCCTCTTCGAATTAGGCGGGTCGAAAAATTTGATAATCTGCGAACGAACTTCCAACAAACTTTGATTCAATAATCAAAATAATCAATCAAGTTTCAACAACTCGATCTAACTCTTTAAAAATAACATTGTCTCAACATTCGGGACGAACATTTTTATAGCCGTAGTTAATTTAGTATAAACGCCTTCGTCCAGCATTTGAGAGTTAAATAATCCAGTTTCCCAAATAATAACTCAATTTATGAGTAATTTCTGCCCACAGGAGTTATTCAAGACCCCAACTTAGATACAAACAATATCCGTGAAATAGAAATCGTAGCTTTGTAACGGTAGACAACCAAAATTTGCTCTCTAACACTAAACAATCAATTCGTCCGCCATATAAAGGTTTCTTTCTCTAAATTTGCTATCCAACATTATCACATGAATTTGCCCTCTTGCAAAAGTTTCTTTCTCTATTCACAAGCCCAGCTTGTTAATCCCTTAGGAATTTTTATGTGAGCATTTCTTCAAGACACTTCCTACGATGCAACTTTAAAATATCAATTTGTGTCTTAATGTTGCATCGTGGGAAGTGTCTTGAAGAAATTCAACTTTAAAACATCAATTTGTGCCATTTGCCAAGGTTTCTTTCTCAATTGACAAGTCCAATCATCAAAACATCAATTTGTCCCCATGCAAAGGTTTCTTTCTCAATTCACAAGCCAGCTAGTTAATCTCTTATTCATTTTTAAGAGGGCATTTCTTCAAGACACTTCCCAGGATGCCAAGACGGGCACGGCCAGGAGCTAGCATGGAATGTTATGAGCTTCAGGAGAAGATTGTGTTATATCTACGAGAAATATCGACAGCGACGAGGCCTTGCGAATGAGGAAGAGGCGTGCGAGCTTCGCTCTCAATTTAAAACTTGACAGGGATATTTTACGAAATTTAACCTGGAAGTGCCAGTTCTTTGTGTTCATTATTCTTCGTGGAAAATTTCACGATTGCAAATAAGGTAATTCTCAAAGCTGAGGGTACCTTCACTCATAATATTCATCCGGTTCTCTAAGTGCCACTAGATACATAGAGTAACCTTTTTTTCATTATATATCATTATGATAACCGAGTCAAAAAACATTTACGACTCAACAATGATTTGATGATAATAATAATACGGACTTAATACTGGCACATAAAACGCCCGAAGAAACAAAAAGTGCCTAACTGCATCCCATTAAAATCTAAGAATCTTCGTTTTAAATCGATGGTAATGTTGCCATACAGAACCAGAGATACCTCCAGAGCTGCCACTGAGTGCCACAGCCCTAGAGCTGCCACTTGAGCGCCCGAGGGCTGCCACTGAGTGCCCGAGAGCTGCCACTGAGGGCCATAAAGCTGCCACTGAGTGCCACAGTCCAAGAACTGCCACTGAGTCCCGAAGAGCTGCCACTAAGGGCCGAAGAGCTGCCACTGAGTGCCCGAGAGCTGCCACTGAGTGCCACGGTGGCAGGCAATACGGCCCAGAGATGAGCTCATTAGAGCCGCTTTAGGGAAGTGCGGCTCTTTTGTCTCCGCCGGCGCGACGCTGCCGTCATTTCTTCGCCGACGTCGTCGCGTCATCGCTTCCATCTGACGCGCTGCCGCAATCGATACTTCGATTCCGATGCAGGCTGCTTGCCTTCACCTTTTGTGGGGTTAGCGAGTCGTTTTTGTGTAATTAGCTAGTTATTTTTGTGTGATTAGCTAGTTGTTTTTGGGGGGTTAGCTAGTTGTTTTTGTGTGATTAGCTAGTTGTTTTTGTGTGATTAGCTAGTTGTTTTCGTGGGGTTAGCTAGTTGTTTTTGTGTGATTAGCTAGTTGTTTTTGTGTGATTAGCTAGTTGTTTTTGTGTGATTAGCTAGTTGTTTTTGGGGGGTTAGCTAGTTGTTTTTGTGTGATTAGCTAGTTGTTTTTGTGTGATTAGCTGGTCGTTTTTGTGTGATTAGCTAGTTGTTTTTGTGTGATTAGCTAGTTGTTTTTGTGGGGTTAGCTAGTTGTATTTTGTGTGATTACCTAGTTGATACTTCTCTTCACCTTTTGTGGGGTTAGCTGGTTATTTTTGAGTGATTAGCTAGTTGTTACTTGCCTTCACCTTTTTATGTTTGTTACTTGGCTTCGCCTTTCATGAAATTAACTAGTTGTTACTTGCCTTCACCTCATTATGAGATTAACTAGTTGTCCGTCGCGTCTGACTTCTTTTCTCAACAGATATTCTGCCCATGAAAAAATTTGCTTTCCTTTTTCGTTGCTTTCGTGATTCCTTTCATTCCGTTAGTTTATTTATGTATTCTGTTTATTCTTTTCAATGAATCTTTGCCGTTATTATTTACCTTATTTACAGGACTCTTTTCCCTTGGCGCGTTCGTCTTTGTATCAATATTTTGCGTATTATTTACATTGTTTTCGTTTTGATGCGCATGTCACTGCCACATTTCTTTAATTTGTTGGCTGATTTCTGATTTTTATGAGCTCGTTTTTTTCAGAGTCGTACATAACGAATCCTTAAACGGTAAAAATGCGTAAGTCCAGTCGATATATTCCAGCCGATGAACCTATTTTATTATTCTATTTTTTGCAGTGTCGTGGTGTATCCTGGTGTGTCTTTGTGTGTCCTGATGTGTTCTGGAGTGTCCTGGTGTGTCTTGTATGTCTTGGTGTGTCCTGGAGTCTCCTGGTGTGTCCTGAAGTGGCCTAGTGTGTCTTGTATGTTTTGGTGTATCCTGGAGTGTCTTGGTGTATCCTAGCGACCTGGGGTGTCCTGGTTTGTCCTGGAATGTCCTGGTGCGCCCTGGTGTGTCTTGAAACTGTCTCCAATTGAGTGTGTGCCCTGGTGTGTCCTGAAGTGTGTCAGGCAGAATGTGTCACACGGCAGTCTAGCGCCGGCTTCACATTCTGTTGCAAGTCCGCGACAGCAAAATTGCGGTACCGGAAAAAGTTAGTCAACTTTGCGCTTAGGTATTTCACTGTGGAAAAATTATTTTCTAAACGTTTAGACCTTAAAAAAGGACGTACCAGAGTTCGTTGAATGCATTTTGTATCTCCTAAATCTGACGTCATAAGAAGAACTGCACAGGATGTTTTTTGTGGTACAGGTTTTGCACATTGCTTTCATTCAGGGGATTTGTTTGATTTTTGCATTATTTTGACCGTCGTATTTGCGCTTGTGAAGTTTCAACGATGATGCACATTTCAACAAATTCATTTTGACTCTATTTGCGCTCCTGAATTTTTACCACCGGCGCACAAATCAACAAATTCAAAAAGAAAACCGTGCATCCATGCTGCACTGAACGAGAACAATTGTTTTCCTAGAAGCGATGGAACTCACTTCTGAAGGATTAGATTTTTTCTTGCGCTCAAGTCCCGTGGCGCTGCTGTACTATCTTATATACGCTTATATATGATATATAGCATAGTATGCATACTATACACGCTGCTGGAATATAGCAGAGAATTGTGCCCCTCACTTTGATGCCTGCCTGCAGGTCTATTTGAACCTGAACTCCAAAGAGCAATTTAGCCAGCATGCATGTCCTGTTCTTCTTATAGACATTTGTCGAGTATTTCTGATGAAATTCTTGCTAAATGTTTCTTCATACACGTAAAATATGAATTACTTGTTTCGTTTTTGTAACGTTGTTGTCAGAATTTGACCTGATATGAAAATAGGGTCTCTATGCTCGTAGCCCGTCTTACTTGGATGCTAATGCTGCAAAATAGGCTTTATTGAATTTTTTTTCGCTCCTAACGAAAACTTTAATTAACTTTTCCTTGAAGACTCTGCTGTGCTTTAGTCAAATGAGTATTCAACCTTATTTTAGGGCACATGCAAATGGGACATTTACAAGTTACTATTGCGTCAAAATGATTTTCTAATTTTTATTTCGTTGAGTGAAAAACGTGAATGTTGGGGAAAAAATGCAAGATTTCTTTAACGAAAGAAGCTATGCATTATTACACGAGAAAAAAGGATCCAATTTTTAGAAAATACATTGTAAATTCGAAAAATTTTTCAAATAATTTCAAATTCTAAGGGGGAATGTTTATTAAACACAGCATGTGCGTCAATCTACATACACATATACATAAATTCACACACGTACACACAGACGCGCACACACGCACACACAGACGTATACACACGTACGCGCACACACACACACGTACACGCACACACACACACATGTACACACACACACGCTCATCCACACGTGTACACCAGATGCCAAATCTAAAAGATGAAATGAATGGCACCAGAATTTAAATTGCAATGATATTGAAGAGCATGTCCAGCTCGACATCACAGCAAATACATAAATTAACTCACGAGTGTCCAACATTTGGCACAGACTCCCACTCGCGCTCGCCTCGGGCGGTGCGCCGCTGAAAAGAAAAAAAACATTTATTTTCAAAACGAATACAATTTCTGATTAAACTGAAAAAAATGACCATAGAGCATTGACGAAATATTTTACTTCGTGGTATTCTTGTGATTATTGGACTTATTTGCTTACAATTATTGCTGCTGTGTGCGCGTAATTTTTGGATTAGCGTGAAAGGATATTAAAGAAATTTTGGTCGAATTTTGACGCACTGGAAACTTGTGGGGAAATGGCATATGAATTATTCTTACGGAAATGGCACATGAATTATTCTTACGGAAATGGCACATGTATCATTCTTACGGAAATGGCTTGGAAAATATTCTTACGGAAATGGCTTGGGATTATTCTTTCGGAAATCGCACATGAATTATTCTTACGGAAATGGCATATGAATTATTCTCACGGAAATGGCATATGAATTATTCTTACGGAAATGGCATATGAATTATTCTTACGGAAATGGCATATGAATTATTCTTACGGAAATGGCATATGAATTATTCTTACGGAAATGGCATATGAATTATTCTTACGGAAATGGCACATGAATTATTCATATGGAAATGGCCCAGGAATTATTCTTACTGAAATGGCACATGAATTATTCTTACGGAAATGGCACATGAATTATTCTTACGGAAATGGCATGGGAATTATTCTTACGGAAATGGCTTGGGAATTATTCTCACGGAAATGGCACATAAATTATTCTTACGGAAATGGCACATGAATTATTCTTACGGAAATGGCTTGGGAATTATTCTTACGTAAATGGCTTGGGAATTATTCTTACGGAAATGGCACATGAATTAATCTTACTGAAATGGCACATAAATTATTCTTACGGAAATGGCTTGGGAATTATTCTCACGGAAATGGCACATAAATTATTCTTACGGAAATGGCACATGAATTATTCTTACGGAAATGGCTTGGGAAATATTCTTACGTAAATGGCTTGGGAATTATTCTTAAGGAAATGGCACATGAATTAATCTTACTGAAATGGCACATAAATTATTCTTACGGAAATGGCTTGGGAATTATTCTTACGTAAATGGCTTGGGAATTATTCTTACGGAAATGGCACATGAATTAATCTTACTGAAATGGCACATAAATTATTCTTACGGAAATGGCTTGGGAATTATTCTCACGGAAATGGCACATAAATTATTCTTACGGAAATGTCATATGAATTATTCTTACGGAAATGGCACATGAATTATTCTTACGGAAATGGCTTGGGAATTATTCATATTGGAATGGCATATGAATTATTCTTACGAAAATGGCATGTGAATTATTCATATGGAAATGGTATAGGAAACTATAAAAAATGCATGTTGTCTATGCAATTTTGTGCTGATTTAAATACATATAAAAAAAGAGACGTCAAATAACTTTGATCAAACAAGTCTATTTGTTTTTTCTGTTCTATCTTTAGGTCATCAAAAATGTTCAGAATGACTCTAAAAAATAACTTTAATCAAACATGTCAATTTATTATGTCTGATCTTTTTATGTTTCTATCCTGTGTTGGGATAATTTAACAGTTCAGAATGACCCATAAAATACCTTTAACCAAACACATTAATTTATTGTCCATAATCCATTTTTACATGGATTCAAAAATCCATGATCGCATTTAAACTAAATTCATTCACCAGGATGAGCACAAAGCGCTGACACAGCAGACGAACAACATATGCGGGTCGCACACGCCTGCCCACGTACGGAGCGCATGTTATGGGACAGATGAGCGGCGGCATCGCACACATGATTACCACTTTTGTGTCCTCAGGAGCCCTCCATTACTGAGCTAATGAGATCAATCGGACCTGATTAACTTCAGAATCGAGAGGGGCCGCGTGAATTTCTGTTCTATTCATCCCTACGGTCCGACGATGACCTTTTTTGGATATGATGTCTGCGTAAAATGAGGTTTTCCTTCTTCAGATGTGTTTTCAGTGCGTTTATGGATCGTGAGATTTGTTATTCACAGTTGCAGCTTTAAAAGTTGTTTAAATCGTGGGTTGTTGACACATGAGAGCGACGCCAGTTAATTTGAGCAGTTCTTAAATTTAAACAATTTAAACAATTGATTTACCACAAGCAGTAGATTGCTTCTTAAGTCTAGTACAACGATCAAATTTAAGTATAGCTACCTGTGGGCCAGAATAGTTCAGCGACTTCTAGGGCAATCAGTGTTCACTCTCTGATAACCTTTATGGTTCGTTTAAGACCAGAATGAGCTGCAGATTTTCTTCTATTTTCGCTAAATTGGTTTACGAACAAAGCTATTTTTATCCTAAAATACATTATGAACGCAATCGAGACAACCTTTACTTTGCGAACGTAGAATCATTCACTATTTGATAGTTTATAAATACCGTTTTCGACACTGCAAGTGCTTGCATGCGTCTATAAACAACTCAGCAAAATTTACCTTCGACATTCGGAATTAAAAATCCCAGTGTTTCTTTTACCAATGAATGGCCTTGAAATTTTCCCTCTTATTTCTCCAGAGAAAACTCTGAATCTACACACCGCTGCGTGCAGGAGAGGATGGGGGGAGAGGGAAGTTTGGTGAGAGCAAGGGGAGGTGTGGGGATGTGTGGAAAGGGATGTGTGGAGAGGGATGTGTGGGAAGGGATGTGTGGGAATGTGTGGGAACGTGTGGGAAGAGATGTGTGGGGAGGGATGTGTGGAAAGGGATGTGTGGGGAGGGTTATGTGGAGAGGGATGTGTGGGAATGTGTTGGAAGGGATGTGTGGGGAGGGATGTGTGAGGATGTGTGGAAAAGGATAAGTGGGGAGGGATGTGTGGGGAGGGATGTGTGGAGACGTGTGGGAGGGATGTAGGGAAAGGACGTGTGGGGAGGGATGTATGGGGACGTGTGGGGAGGAGGGAAAGGGGAGCGTTGGCTCCGGGATTTGGAACTGCGGAAGAGGATTGCTGGGAGGCGGTGCGGAAATCTGTGACACGATAACGCGGCCGGGCGAGATAGCGGCGAGTGCGCAATGTTGTGTGGTGTGTTGTATGGTGTATGGGGGTGTGTTGCGAGTGTGTGTGAGGCATGTTGCGGTATGTGTGAGGCATGATGCGGGTGTGGGGGGGGGAGTGTTGCTGGGGTGAGGTGTGTAGGGTGTGTGGGGGTGTATTACAGGTGTGTGAGAGGCGTGTGCGAAATGTTGTGTTACGAGTGTGTATGATGTGTGTTGATAAGGGATTGCAGCTTGTGCAGTCAGGTTGTTTGACATGTGTTGTGTGGTTGTGTGGCTTTTGTTACGGGGCTTGTGTAGCAAGCATTCGTGCCTTGTGTGATGGAGTGACGTCCGTTACAGGTAACGTGTGGCGTATTCTGCTACTTGTGAGACGCGTGTTGTGGCTTGATAAAGGCAGTGTGTGACATGTGTGAAGTCGTGTCTGGTTTGAATGAGCTGTTATTAGAATCTCAAAAAACTTGGTAAAAGAACGTTGCTCTTGTTTTACTGCTGCTGGTAAAATTGATTTCAGGTTACGGTAAATTATTTTCTATTTAACGCGAAGTGAAAAAAAGCTGCTTTGGTATACTGTACTGTGCGCCATAATCCCAATATGCATTACTCTATTCAGCTGCCTCAGCTAAACTGCGTAATTCAGTAACTTGTACTTCCCTAAAATTGTATCTTCACAATTGCGTTAACGAGAGTTTAACTTTGTTGATGCTTCTATTATTTTCCCCGAATTTTCATTAATTGGCGTTTTGTTGCAATTTATCAAAAATATAATTTCTTAGTATGATTGCTTTTATACTGTAAACAGCGCAGGGAATTCGCGTTTAAAATTGCAAATGAAATTTTGATGAAATAGGTAATTAAAAACTTCATTCGAAAATTTTTTACAGTCAATAATTGTGTGTGAAATGGGCATATTTACCTATAAATTTCAATAAGGAGAAAATAGGGGCTCGTAAAGGACAAGGCATCGAGCTCCTGGAGAGGATCGAGTGAACCTCAAGAAAAAGTCTTGGGACGAAAGGGTAAAGATCTTTCCACAAAGTAGGGAAAAATCGAAAGGGGAGGGGAAAGATCCACGGGAGAGAGAGGGGAAGTGTGAGGCTAAATTTCATTTCCTCTTCAATTTGCAGGAGCGAGCCTCTTCAGGGGAAAATAACTTAAAAAATTGGCCAAAATGACTTGTTTGGCGTCGGAGCGGTCGACGTCGTCGCCGCTGCTCATGTTCACACACATCGCAGAAATTTGGGGTAATTTTTGAACTTCAGCGCAAATTCCTCATAGAAATTTGGGGCAACTTTTGAACTTCAATAGAAATTCCTCATACAAATTTTGGGGTAACTTTTGAACTTCAACGCAAATTTCTTATAGAAATCTGGGGGAACTTTTGCACTTCAGCATAAATTTGATGAGGTCAAATCACGCAAATGAAGTTCGCAAAATTGGAGTCATTTTTTCAAGTTGAAAGTGAACTGCTGTTTGTTCTGGATTCCTCAGCCTTTATTTTTTGTGTCTGACAAAACGATGTTTTTCATGTAATTCAATCTGGACTGAATGCTGAAAATGGAAAATGTTTTTTGTGTTAAGGAAATAAGAGTAATATTTTTATTGTTCTGAGTTTGTAGATTTTTTTCGGGATATCCTGTGTAGGGTATCCTGTGAGGGAACACATCTTCTTTATAATCCATACAAAATGGTCCGTTTTCTCTCCTCAGTAACTGCTACGCTACTATTCTTGGTCTACAACTCAATGAGAAATCATCCAAATTTTCTTTAGTATTTTAAGTAGGGAAAAATCCAGGTAAAAATACACTTGCCGTTGTAAATAAAAGCATATATTTTGCGTGGTGAGCATTGTCCTCTCATGAAGCTGCGTTCACACCACCTGATGAATAAAGTAATCCTATCATTTCAGTACAGCGTGCAAAAACTACAGCCACGAGGGGAGGTAAATTTAAATTGCCTAAAAACTAATGTTGCCGAAGTAATTCTTGCATCGCTTGGTTGCTGTAGCACACGTAACTTCGAAATTAGTTCAGCAGATCGTACAAAAACAACTTCGCACACATTCCTCTACTCAATCACCAGATCCACGGAATGGGAATCCTTTAATGCCGAAAAAACATGCATCCAAGAGTCCCACTCTCCATGTTTTCTTGCGACACTCAAGTGCTGCAGGAACTGACAGCACTGCACCCATAATTAATTAATCTCATTAATTTTTCCTCATCGATCGCAATCCTGTATCCTTCATCGGATCAATTATTCGCCAGCAGACGATGGCGCAATAAGTTTGCATCGTATCCAAGATACGCGAGACGGAGCTCAGCTTAAGACTGCAGTGATTCAATGAAGAGGATCCAGGGAATGCTGGCTGGGAATTGGATCACTTAATTGGAATTGCTTTAGCATTGTAATTACAATGGAAGCCGGGCAAGCGAGGCCGGCCGCTTTGTTTCTGCTGATGATTGCGATACCGCGCCGACGGCGGTTGTTGATTACACGGATAATCTGCCGCTCGATTGCTGCAGATTCGCGTCCATGGATTGCAACGTTATTTATTTTTAAATATACGCTTAATTTTTTGTGGTGTGTGGGTCAATTGTAGCAGATTTGCGTCCATGGATTGCGACGTTATTTATTTTAAACTATAAGCTTAATTTTTTGCAGTGTGTGAGCGCACGATAGTGGAATGGTAAATAAATACTGTTCGGTTGGACATGATTGTTCTTGGCATTTTTAGTATTCGAAAGTATAAAACTAAAATGGTTCCATTTAGTAGTTGAAAGAATAAGACTAAAAGTATCAGATTAAGTATTTGAAAATGCAAGACCAAAAGTATCAGATTTAGTATTTGAAAGTATATGTTGCAAATCTAAGCATTCAAAAGTAATGGAATTATTGCTTTTCTTTTGCTCTTTTCATGCTGAAGCAAACCATCACTCTTATGAGCAAACATTATCACAAAAGTAAACTTTTCCTCATGTATTACTTGTGCAAATAGGTTATTTGTATATAATTATTCGCTTAGAATTGTTTACATTTAATGTAAAGATTACATTAGCTCCTCAGAATATTGCTCCAATGTGTTCAGACACACAACTGCTGCACATGAGACTATGAATGTCACTGCATTTTCTTAACCTTCACGATACTGTTCATGAAATTTTAACACACTGGTGCCAGCATCTGCTACTTTTCTTTAAAATATGTTGTAAACGTAACAGCTAAGAGAGAAATTGTATTTTTTGATGAATAAACATCTGAAGTTGAAATTAGTTCTTGTATTAGATACATGTGGTGCAACGTTTGAATATATCATCTATGTACAAGACATCATGAGTCGCCGTAAGCACGACGTAAAATTTACGTGTGATATACAGTATGTCCCAAAACGGAGTATTTATTTTCATTCACAAAAACCGACTATTTATTTTCCCGTTTCACTAATACTATCATGAGAATACCATAAGCATTTAATTTCCAGCAAAATTATCCTTCAAAATTAACCTATAGAAAAGGTATTACTGATTGTGATGGTATTAATGATACGGAAAAATAAATACTCGCTTCGGGTTTTTGTGGGACATGCTGTACGTAACAATTAGCGAAGGTACCACATGTTGTTCGTTTTCCTATGAACAATGTAGGATTTCATATTTTTCTAATTCTTTCTTACGTAAACTTCAATGTTTCTCATTTCTGAATATCATACAAATCTTTTATCCATGCAAGTATACTTTCATGCATATATTCAGCAGCTTTTTTTCACAGAAATAATGATATAAATCGAAATGAATCACGTAAATGTAACCTATAACATTTATGTATGTGCTCCAGGCCGGTTAGAAACAGCGGAAATCTCGACATTTTTTCGTATCTTACTTTATCATTTTTTCATTCTATTTCTCCATGCTAACCCCATTCCTTTTCCCTTTTCCATTTCCACCCTCACATTATCTCCGACTCAAGCACCATTTTTAACCTTACCCTTTTTCCTATTACAGCCCACTTAATTCCTTACATTTTTCCAACCTTCCGTTTCCTTCCTTGTCCTATCACCTTTTCCAGCCCAACCTCCTCTCTATCCCCCTTTCGCTGCCCTAATTTTCCCTTCACCCTATCCCCCTTTCTCATTCCCGTCCCCGTCGAGTCTGTTCCTTTCCATCGCCAAGTTTCCCCTCGGTCTTTTCCCCTTTTCCACTCCCGTCCCCGTCGAGTCTGTCCCCCTTTTCCACCCAACTCCCCCCTCTCCTTATTCCCTTTCCCGTCCCCAACTCCCCCTCACCCTGTCACCCTTTTCCACCCCCGTCCCCGGCGAGTCTGTCCTGATCAGCGGAGCTGGGAAGCGCTTACGACCAATAAAATCAATGGCAAGACCAAGGGCACGCGGAAAATATTATAGAAAACAAAGAACGACCCCAGAAGAAAAAAACCACGAACAACGATACGCGTAGAACAATAAAAGATCAAATAATTCAAAGATATAAAATGAACTTTGACGTAGTCGAGAATTATAACACTAAGAATAAAAAGTTATATTTAAAATATTGAACGATCGAGAGGCATTCCGGACAACACATCGAGTCTAAAAAGTTGAAAAGAGCTGACGAAACTCACTATTAAATGGTACTGCCTCCAATAAATTTCTGAATCATTCGATTCGACATATTTTATTTCATGTAAAAGGATAGAAAGAAAGAAAAAGGAGAGTTGTTACATTCTTTTTACGGTGCTCCCAATTAGGAATGTCTGCTCGGGGACATTTTATTCAGGAATAACAATGCGCGTCATTTTTCCGAAGAATTTCGGCCGGAGACGAGCTCTACTTGAAGGTAAATATGATAAAAGTTCTTCTCAAACAATGCTGAGTTGAAATTTCAACCAAAATGAGGCATTGTCTGATCAAATGATTATATAGTGCAGTGACACGTCAGAATTTGGTCTACAGGTCACATCACTAGTTACGTAATCGTCCATCATCTCATGTGAGCTGAATATCAGGGTAGAAACGCGTGCAAACTTGTCCCGAGCTTGAAAATGCATGGAACGATTGGAAGAGAATACTAACGAATGAGAATAGGGCACCAAAACGCATATACACATGACCCCTGAAAATTAATATAAACATGGTTCCAAAAAACTCGAGTGCACAACCGGACACTAAATACCAGCACACACATGGTCTTTTAAAAGCAACACACTTAACAGAGCACCCAGGACTAACACACATGTACTTCCATGTAAGTAGCACACACACAAAACAACCCCAGTACCAACTCAAATACACATCTAAAAAATTAACAAACAACAGAGCCTCCAGTACTAACACAGAAAAACTTCCAAAAAAGTAAAATACGCAACACGGCACCAAACACAAATACACTTCCCCCAAAGTAACACGCACAACATTGCACCAAACATAAATACCCACACACACACATCCCCAAAAGAACACGCACAAAATTGCACCAAACATAAACACACACACGGGCCCAAAAAAGTAGCAGGGCGCAACACAGCCACAAGAGGACGTGAGAATGTAGCAACATATTAAGACTGGCCCCAAGCCCCCAGCTTGTCACAAACACAATAAAAGAGCCATAAAAAAGAGCGCGGCCACCGGGCTGGTCGGGATGTCAAGAAAGTGACTCAGAAAATTGGTCTCAGGTCGTAAATTCGGTCGTTAGTTTCCTCACGAAGAATTAGTCGACTTACGAAATGTTCGATTTTAAATCTGGACAGCCCATTTGCAGTGCAATGGCGTCCCTTTGTTAACTTGCCAAGAAACACTGGAGCATTAATGCAGGTTTTTCTTTTAGAATTGGATGCTAAAGAAAGTGTTTTTTGAGGGATTTATAAATTTAAGTTCTCCTTTTAATTTTGGATGTTCATTTCTACAACATTTTCTTTATGGTGTAACTCTGATGAAACTGCGAGTCGGGAATTCAGTTCAAGAAGCTCAAACCTATGGTATCCGAAAAATATATGCATCCTTTGACAGAAGATTATTCATGTATTTTTATACTTATTTCATGCGTGTAATAAAGTTTCCTTTCATGAAATTTAATTTTCCAAAGCTTAACATTATTTCATTGATTTAACTCATTGAATTTGCGTCAACGTAAAAAAACACTTATATCAGAACTAATTACAGGAGTACTTGGGGAGCGAGTTGAAACACTCAAAAAGAGAGTACATTTTTTTGAGACACTCTGCATATGTCCAGCATTGCTATTGATACTTTTTGTCGCTCTGGAAAGCCGTGAACTAATTTATTATTTGAGGTAAGGTGCAGTGAAAACATGAAAAATATCTCATACTTATGCTATAATTATTCTCATATCCATTTACATCCATATTTTATTTAAACGCCGTACACACCCGTGCTTACATCTACTGTATATCTATTCATTTCCTGTCACACCTACACAGCATCAATAGGCGAAAAATGTGAGCATTGATTTATCACCCTGCTTTTATAGTTTCATAATAAATTTTTCTGTAGACTAAGTGCAAACGAATATTACTTTAAATTACGAACGAATGTGAGTGCCCGTACACAAAAAACTCGCATTTAAGCAACGAATTAAATTTCCAAATTGTGTTTCGGAGTCACGAGCCTGTTTCACGTCATCTGATCTCAATTTAGGCAGTATGTAGATGTAAATATTTTCTTAGTATCGTGAGCCTCTCATCGCTTTTTCAGAATTTTGTTATACCCTGCTTCTGTAAAAAAACACTTTCGCCGAAATTTACTTGCACCCACTTATAAAATCAAGCAATTTTCAGCTCTTAAGTAAATAATTGCATATTAAAAAAACCAAGTAATTTACATCATTTAAATTAGGCTTTGTAAGAACGCCAGATTTACCTTGATAAAAATATCAGCCAAGTCGGTTGCTCTCCACACTTATCAGATATTATTCACTCATATAAGGGGTGTCAGTTATAAGCATTAAAAAACACTATTTTTCCGCACCATGCAGGCATCCTGCGACGATGACGAAGAGCAACTTGATTCCAAACTACAGAAGAAACTACACAAATTTATTTCAGTTCAGTACGATTTGTTTGGCGCACACAACTGTTCCCATGATCAAGCGTTGTTTTAATTCTGTAATTTCTTCTCATGGTCTTATCTTCTTACACTTGAAGCTGAACTCTCCGTACGCACACACACACAAGGTTCACTTGAGGAACCGTACCACACGCACACACTCACGCACACATACACAAGCACAACACACACACACGCACACACGCACGCACACACACACACACATACACAAGCACACACACGGTTCACGTGAGGAACCGCGTCGCACGCACACACTGACGCACACACACACACACTTACACAAGCACAACACACACTAACGCACACATTCATGCACGCACACACATACGCACACACACAACACACACACACAAGCAAAACACGCACACAGGAGTGACTGCCATGTGCATAGTGTACAAAAGCTTCATTCACAAAAATAACGATTGGTTTTCAGTTTCACTTTGGATTTCGGCCCATTTGGCCGACAAATTCGTTTGTCTCTCAGCAACCGGGCACAGTTCGCAAACCGGAGGGCTTGAGAACGCAGAAAAATGAGGTCGTGGAGCAGGCGTCGTACACGGATATTTCGTACGCGCGGGTGCAATAAAAGTGAATAGGGCCGTTGCAGATCTGCTGCAGTCGTAAACTTTGAAGTTATATCTCGCTGGCACACCAACTGAGGACTCCCTCACGTAGATTTGGACGCAGTTCTCAGCCATGGCAGACAGTCCCTGGGTTCACATTTTCCGTTCCGCGTAATGTGTCAAAATGTGCAGTGCTGTTAAAAATCGAATCTTGAAACGGTCGAATTACTTAGAATATGTAACACTTTTTTCGGAAAGAATTTGTTCTCTGTTATACGTTACATTTACTTTGTTTTTGTTACTATTATTCTCATTGTTACACATTTCTAGCTCACAATGCAGGCTTTTTGCCCTAAGCTGCTTGGTGAAAGCTTACAGTGTGGTGAATGAAAAGTTCGAGTGGTGAAAGTATTCAGTGTGGTGAATGAAAAGTTTGTGTGGTGAAAGTGCTCAGTGTGGTGAACGAAAAGTTTGAGTGGTGAAAGTTTTCAGTGTGGTGAATGAAAAGTTTGAGTGGTGAAAGTGTTCAGTGTGGTGAATAAAAAGTTTGAGTGGTCAAAGTTTTCAGTGTGGTGAATGAAAAGTTTGAGTGGTGAAAGTGTTCAGTGTGGTGAATAAAAAGTTTGAGTGGTGAAGTTTTCAGTGTGGTGAATGAAAAGTTTGAGTGGTGAAAGTGTTCAGTGTGGTGAATAAAAAGTTTGAGTGGTGAAGTTTTCAGTGTGGTGAATGAAAAGTTTGAGTGGTGAAAGCTTACAGTGTGGTGAATGAAAAGTTTGAGTGGTGAAAGCTTACAGTGTGGTGAATGAAAAGTTCGAGTGGTGAAAGTATTCAGTGTGGTGAATGAAAAGTTTGTGTGGTGAAAGTGCTCAGTGTGGTGAACGAAAAGTTTGAGTGGTGAAAGTTTTCAGTGTGGTGAATGAAAAGTTTGATTGGTGAAAGTGTTCAGTGTGGCGAATGAAACGTTTGGGTGGTGTAAGGGTTCAAAGCTTCTGAAAGATGCGCATCACTAGAACAGCAAATCAGAATTTTAAAACTCATGTTTTTGATAATAGGTGATTATACGTGGGTATTGCTCAGGCTGTAGTTGTAAAAGTGCATCAAAAAAATTCATTTCTTTACTTTCTTTGAGTGATGACCATATTTAGTTGTCATGGTTCCATTCGCCGAATTTATTAAATGACAAAATGTTTAATGAATTCGAAGTATCGGAGAAAATTTCATTGTACTATGCCATTCATTACGAAAATACATTTGCATTTGCCTCGGTAATAATACGTGCCTGGTGAGGTGTTCCTTGCACGGGAAAAATTTAATAAAGAAATTACTTTTCAGCTTAAAGAAATTAATTCACCATTTCCTTCTCCCCTTTTTTCTAACCGTTTACTTATGACCAGTCCCGTACTAGCTCATTGGGCACACGGCAATACCTTGCGATACATCTAAATAAGTGCAAATCCAATGCAATAAAGCCATTTCCATCGCACGAGAAATAGCACTGCTAATTTATAAAGATCGACATATGAGAGGAGGCAGTACTTGAAAATTAGACACACAAAATTCAAGATCGCACAATTTATTCAAAATTAGACGCACAAAACTGGAAAGCACATAATTTATGCATATTAGACTTAATTTTGAGCATTAGTAATTGAATCACAGTGTGTCTTACATGATAAATACAACGAGAAAGTAAGTCCATCGAAGGTGCCACATTTTTAAAGTACCTACGAAAAGTCAGGTTAAGATTACATCAAGCACAAAATTTCAAAATCTGCTGCAGTTTCTTTCTATCCTCGTTGAAAAATATTAGCAATATAAAGCAAACCTTGCAATGGGGAAAAAGTCATGACATTTTTCTCCAAGTCCTGTCATCCCTCCCCAAGTCCCCGCATCCCTCCAGAGGTCCCAGCATCCCTCCCCATGTCCAAGCATCCCTCCCCAAGTCCCAGCATCCCTCTCCAAATCCCAGCTCCTCTCCCCAAATCCCAGCACCCCTCCCCAAGTCCCAGCACCCCTCCCCAAGTCCCAGTATCCCTCCCCAAATACCAGCATCCCTCCCCAAGTCCCAGCATCCCTTCCCAAGCCCCATCATCTTTTCCCAAGTCCCAGCATCCCTCCCCAAGTCCCAGCATCCCTCCCCAAGCAAGGCTACGTCTCATGCTCTGAGATTTTCTAAATTTTGATTGTTTATGAAGGCCGTGCAAGCGACGGCTGGCCGTAGTTTGGAGCAGCTACGGCTATGCTGCAGACGTAATTTATGCCACTCTGCTGCAGCCGTACACGGCTGACCACGCCGCAGCGGCAGCCGTAAGCAGTCGTTTGGTTCAGCAGCAGATGTATACTAGTGCTTGCTCAAAACATTGAACGTGTATTTAACCATATTCTCCTTATTTATATTTGGTAAAATTATACACTAAACACGCTATAATCATTTTCGGTTTAGGAAAGAAAGGTGTTTGGAGGTGTAGGGAATTAGCCAAAAAGGAATCAAATCACACGACTCGGCCTCTTTCTTGTCGGGGTCAGATTTCAGGGCACCAGACTTCGGGGTTTTGATAATTTGAACTGAAAGTTCTGATTCCGGAGGGCTTTTTGTAGTATTTTCAAAACTTATCTTACATTGCTTGTTTGTTAGAGTATTAGCTCCAAACGTTTTGATTCTAGAGGGTCTGTTTGTTATATTTTAAATGTGGTGTTCTGAAGTTCCTCGTTATGAATGTAACACACACGCGAGCAAACGCTCACATGAAGTTAAAAGTTATTGAAGATATCGAGGTGATGGAGCGCGCAAAATATAAGGCTGTCATGTAAGTAGTGTGCAACAAAACGGCATTGTAACCCGGCATATTAAAAATTGCTGCCGGAATGAGAGTGAGGAATTTCAATTCATCAAAAATTTAATAATGAACATTGGGCGAACAAGAGTAAGCTCTGCGCTGAATGCATGACATGAACGTGTGACAAAAAAAAATAATTGGCGGCACATTTAGGGTAAATTATATTTTTCGTCTGATTTAAAAATAAGTGCGTCTCATTGTAAGCATTTTTTACTGATTATAGCATAGAAATCTCATATTCAATGTATACAACAAAATGAAATGTAGCCGTTTTAGATTGACGTAGATTGTGACTCCAAGAATTCATTGAAAATTGAGATTTACCAATACAATTTTTTTTGTTATTTCTGGTTCGCCAAGCGCAATTTATCCACTGATGAATCTTGAAATAGTAGATCCCCATTTATTTCTATCAAAAATTGGCAAGGCACCTCGAGAGTGCAATAAGTCTGCCAATAAAAATCCTAAAAAAGAAATTTCTTAAATATTGACCCTACTAATAAAAATAACGAGCGAATTTTAGGCACGTTTGATGTAGTCGATGTGACCAAGAGAATACAAAGGGTTCAGTCAAATAGAAAATAGTAGAAAATGGCAAAAGAAAAACTAAGAGAACGAAAGCCGAAGACTAGAAGACAACATAAGAATGGGTTGTCTTCTAGTCTTCAGCTACCAATCACGCACAGGCAACAACAAAATACATTTACAGTCATGAATTGTGAATGACTTTTGAAAATTAAAATTTGGCTCACAGTCACAAGCCTCACAAGCCTCTTTCTCTCCGGTGCCGCCGTATAACCACAAGCCGATGTTTGTCTAAGCTCTCAGTGTTTTTTATCTTTTATCTTACAGACTGCTTTTTGTGAATACAAGTTTACCGGAAAAATAAATAGAAAAACTTTCATTTCCACAAATGATGATGCATGAAGTGCATTACAACTAATTGGATTTTGAACGTATGATAACTTAAAGGTGCTAAATGAAAGGAAAGGAAGATAGAATCTTCACATTCCTCAAATGAAAGCAATCTTTCTTCTTCATTGGAATAAAATTATACACATTATACACTAAAATTCAAAGCAAGGGCCAATTAACACATTGACAGCAACGTGCACCACCGGTGGCTCCGGAGGGAATTTTCATAATGCTGCTGACCGACCAGTAGTCACAAACTCGATTTTCGGGAATATTTAATTAAAGCTACCCAGAGGCACAATTCAGTTAATGTTGGTAAATTAGAAAATTAATTCAACAATTAACTTTAAATTTGATTTGAATATTGAACTTCAGTTTAACCAATTGCAGTTGAGCTGTTAAGTGAGCAACTTAGCATCTTTCTCGGGTGCATATTTACACACAAGTACGTGC
Source organism: Morinoia aosen (assembly GCA_030386875.1). Classification (NCBI taxonomy): domain Eukaryota; kingdom Metazoa; phylum Arthropoda; class Malacostraca; order Amphipoda; family Talitridae; genus Morinoia; species Morinoia aosen. The sequence goes on from CM059571.1 coordinate 3,855,826, forward strand.
ATAAGACATTGTCAGAGCGCAACCCTCTCTCTGGTCGCAAATTAGTTCCCCAGGGCCTGCAAAACAAACGATTTCAAGAGGGCTCCTCTGGTCAATTTGGGCCGTAAGAATGTAAATGGTGCTCCAGCAAGTCTGGTGTTGAGCCTCTCACTTTATATGATGCAGAAGCTGCTTGAGAAACTGCCGCGGTGGGCAAATGTTTTCATATTTTGAAGTATCGTACGTAACTCCTTGCGCGATGCCTCCTGCCTCGCTCCATGCAGCGGGAAACGTCGATCTTCACTGCTTTGGAAGGCGCGAGAAGCTTCGAATTTGAGTTCAAATTATATTTTGAGCTCAATTTTTAACTAAATTTTGAGTTTAATTTTGAATTCAATTTTAACTCAATTTGAATTCAATTTTGAGTTCAGTTTTGAACTCAATTTTCAACTCGATACTTTGAACTATATTTTGAGCTCATTATTTGACTCGATGATTTGAACTCAATTTTGAGCTCAACTTTGAACTCAATTTTTAACTCAATTTTGAACTCGATAATTTGAACTCAATTTTGAGCTCAAATTTGAACTCAATTTTGAGCTCAAATTTGAACTCAATTTGGAACTCGATAATTCGAGCTTGATTTTGAACTTAATCTTGAAATCAATAATTTGAACTTAAATTCGCGCATAATTATTTTTGCATGAGTGTGTTAGTCCGTACGTTGCGCTCTCATTGTTACGAGCACATTGAAAATTAATTTGGAATCGCCCTTGTAAATAAAATCTAGAAATTCCTATCACTCAGCTCGGTATGAGCTGTTACAGTGTGATGGTATTAATGTATCTACTTTGGGTAGATGTTGGAATTTTGTTCTGGTTTATTTCATGTTTACTATGAAGAGAAAATTTTTGTATTTGTGGTATGCACAATGTTTTACACAGTAATTCAGTATCATTGAACCGTAAATTTTCTAACGAATAGAAAACTATTTTTTATTATTCTTCATATTGAAAGGTTATAATAAAATGAAAAGGTCAGGTCTGATTCCTTCGTACGAAAAAAGCGTGGACTTTTTAACGAATGCAGGTGGCTGTTTGAAAATTATAATGCAAATAACATTGATGAATATATTTAATCGCCCTAAACTCTCTATCGTTAATTGTTTATTAAGATCCATATCGCATGCAGAATATTTTACGCAGTAACTAAGATATTTCTCATCAATTTTCCAAAAAATTAAAAAAATACCTACATTGTAGGTCATTTAACTGTCCTACAGTTAAAACTTTGTAACTTTCAGCCCTGCACCAAGGAAATTTGCACCAACAATAAATTCAATAAATGGAAGTCATCGCCAGATTACTACAGACAGCCATTTTTTCTGGCGACTTTGCAACGCTACAGGGTGTTTTTGTCGCTAAAATTTATAAATTTTCATTTTAAAAACTTTCATTTGAAAAAGTTTTCGCCATAACCCACTGTGCTAAACTTAGTCAAGTCGTCAAAATAGTTTCCATTGCTATCTATACCGTTACGATAACAAAGTAATTTCAAAACCTGGCTCCGGCCCAAGACTGGTGTGCTCTTCACTCGTTTTTTAAAAGTTGCGCAAGCCTTTACAAAACGCTAACCTCTAGGTCGCAGCCCCATTTGTTCTCCTGTCGTTCGTCAATGAAATTATTTGTCGTTCCTCAATGAAATTAAAGTGTCGATTCGAATCATCGACTTACTCCGGTAAGAGAAGGGTGGGCCTCAAAAAAAATTCATGATTTCTCTGCTGCCGAGTTGCCGTCACCCATCATGAAAATGGACATTCACTGATATGTTACCTATCCGTATGATTTCTGCATGTCGATTAAGTTTCAATTAGATATAAAAATACGCATAATTAGGAGTATCCTACATCGTTCAAGCATAAGACAATTTTTTAAAGCGGTTTCCTACCATACAGATTCTACAGTTTCTTTGCAAGCTTTTGAGAAAGTCATGATTATTCATTGAGCTACATTTTACATTTTCTAGAAGACACACGTTTTTCTCGGTCTATCAATGTGACGCAAGTCCTATGCTCATTTCCCTGAGGAAAAAAATACCTCGTCAACAGCTAACAAATAAAATTTAGGTATAAAATACGAATGTAATATGACTGTCGTACTCTTATCCACGCGTGGCGAAGAAGAGACGCAAGTGGGAGAGGGGAGAAGCCTATTCCACTCTAAGGTCTTCTCATCTCATGTTCTTCTCTTTTCTTTGGTTAGTTTCAGAGCTTTTGTACTGCTCTGCAATTTCACATCATGATCGAGAACATGTTTGTGAGAGATCGTATCTTAACACTTTGACTGCGGCTGATAAACTGAAGTTTAATATTCAACTCAGAGTTAAAGTCAATTGTAGTACAAAAGCAATGTTGAAAATAGCTAACGTTAACTGTATAGTAGCTTCCTTTAGCTTTGATTAAGTATTAATGAAAATTGAGTCTGTGACTATTCGTCGGTCAGCGACATGCTGAAAATCCCCACCGTGACCACCGGTGGCTCACGCCGCAGTCAAAATGTTAATGCACGTTGTGTTATGGAGCACCTACCATAAGTGCAACACTCTTGAAAAGTTGCAACTCCAACAAAAGCCATAAGATCTTTTGCTACTTTAACCATTACTGATGCATCATGCTTGCGTTGCAGCGTCTCCATAAAGAGCTGTCCATTGTTCAGTCTGAAGCGATGAGTTTCGAAAATTTAGAATGCCGATCTATTTTTCGGGGATGGAAAATTCTAATTTATGAAACGAAAGAAGTATTTTGTTGAACATCAGTCAAGATGGCCAATTAATTTTTCGGGGATAAAATACTCTGCTTTAAGAAAAGAATATAGTATTTTGTTAAACATCGGTCTGAGAAGAGCACGGTAAACAGAGCTACAGCAACTTCTCTCCCTCATTAGAAATAATGAGCCAACATTCGGCAGATACTGGGAGCCTTCAAACAGTCACATCGTCTGGAGATCGTGTAGCAGAATACTGGGGCCGGAACAAAAATTTTTAATTGCAACATTCTTCCTAGAACAGACATTGTGGGCGCTGCAGATTTTAGTAAGTTATGGATAGCCAAAAAAATTTGAAAATAACAGTGCGTTGCCTCATTTCACTCTCAAACAAAAACATATTGCCATTAAGCCGTTCTTGAACGGCTGTTTGAATTTAGATTGCTTTTTTAGGTAAATTCTAGACAAGAACCTTGACAGTTCAAACAAAAACTTAGTCAATTGATTGTTCTGCGGCTGTCTCAGTAAAATTCAACTTAAAACCTCACACTGACAGGGAAATATTTTTCAAAGAATCTTAAGGCCTCATAAAAACCTGAAAAATTTTTAATCATATGATTCCCATTTGAAATTCTTTCTTTAAGTGAAAAATTTGAATCATGAACGCATAGCTGAATCCATATTGAATAAAAAACATGAAATTCTGGCAACATACTCAAAAGGAAAGGAAGCTTCCAGATATTCAGTTGGCATTAGAAAAAATTCTCTTCGACACATATACAATCAGAAAATGTCCTGCAATAAATATTACTAAGCATACTCAACCCCTCAAAACGGCGCACTCTGAAAATAAAAACATCTTTTGCGCTGACGCTTTCAAAAGCAAGAGATCCTCTTACGTTGAGGACGCGCAGATGCTGCTTGATCCTCTCAGTTCCGGCCATCTCAAGTCGGTGTTTTTTGTGTAGGGAGAAATCGGGTCTGATATCACGCAACTGCTTGGGATCTTGCCCGTAATTGTACATTACGTACAATTGCACGCAAATTTATGTAACGTCAAGCTCATAGTTTGGGACCTTACTCGCAGTTAAACGTCGCTTCAAGCTCATAGTTTGGGATCATATCCACAATTATACGTCACTTTAAGCTTATAGTTTCTCTTCTCGCCGATATTAGATTCATGATTTTCTACACCAAATCAATGATGTTAAAAATGTGACCGCTGTTGCATATATGTAAAATACTCGACAGTCTCTGCTAAACTGACGTGTCACGTGTCCTAACTCATCAGTACACATGGTGTTATTTTGTTCACTTTTATTTACTTGCTATGGCCAGCCCCTAATAACAGTGTCATAATTTGAAGGGTATCCCCTAAGTTTTTATCACTCGAGTCCATGCACGTTGCCCTCAAAAGAACGGTTTCCGACGTGAAGTTATGTAGTAAATATAAATATTTGTAGTCTTATATATACATATGTAGTCTTATATGTGTACTTGTAGTCTGACCATCCCAGCGCTTGACAAATCTGACAACTACAGCACGTAACAAATCTGACAACCACAGCACGTAACAAATCTGACAACCACAGCACGTAACAAATCTGAAAACTACAGCACGTAACAAATCTGACAACCACAGCGTGTGACAAATCTGACAACCACAGCACGTAACAAATCTGAAAACCACAGCACGTAACAAATCTGACAACCACAGCACGTACCAAATCTGACAACCCCAGCACGTACCAAATCTGACAACCACAGCACGTAACAAATCTGACAACCACAGCGTGTGACAAATCTGACAACCACAGCGTGTGACAAATCTGACAACCACAGCACGTAGCAAATCTGACAACCACAGCGTGTGACAAATCTGACAACGACAGCGTGTGACAAATCTGACAACCACAGCACGTAACAAATCTGACAACCACAGCGTGTGACAAATCTGACAACCACAGCACGTAACAAATCTGACAACCACAGCGTGTGACAAATCTGACAACCACAGCACGTAACAAATCTGACAACCACAGCGTGTGACAAATCTGACAACCACAGCACGTACCAAATCTGACAACCCCAGCACGTACCAAATCTGACAACCACAGCACGTAACAAATCTGACAACCACAGCACGTAACAAATCTGACAACCACAGCACGTAACAAATCTGACAACCACAGCACGTAACAAATCTGACAACCACAGCACGTACCAAATCTGACAACCCCAGCACGTACCAAATCTGACAACCACAGCACGTAACAAATCTGACAACCACAGCACGTAACAAATCTGACAACCACAGCGCGTACCAAATCTGAAAACCACAGCGCGTATCAAATCTGAAAACCACAGCACGTAACAAATCTGACAACCACAGCACGTACCAAATCTGACAACCCCAGCACGTACCAAATCTGACAACCACAGCACGAAACAAATCTGACAACCACAGCACGTAACAAATCTGACAACCACAGCGCGTACCAAATCTGAAAACCACAGCACGTAACAAATCTGAAAACCCCAGCACGTAACAAATCTGACAACCACAGCACGTAACAAACCCGACAATCACGCGCTGTGCTCGCCTTTCAAGTGGAAATGAATGAATGAACTGTAGATTAACTAGATGTACAGGTCGCAGGTCCTTGTATCTTCAAGCTTTTTGATATTGATGCGGTGGTGAACGGATTCGCTAGTTTTCGAGCCTGAGTTGGCCTGACCACGACTCAGATAGAGTTGAGGCGAAAACGTAGTTTTTGAGTAACTCATCGGCTTCTTGAAGAAAAATGGGGATTCCCGTTGTATTATTTTGAAAACCGAAATACTTCGCGAGAGAATTAGAGTCTAAGGTGCAGCTCGGCTTAGATTCATCAGCTTTATATTGATGTGGGCTTAGATGTCGAAGAAAAATAGGAACTCCCGCTGTTTTACTTTGAGTACCGAAATGATTTGCAAGAAGAGTAAAAACACTGGACAGACAAATATTGCTGGAAACTGTGCATGAACATATATCTATTTTAGTGCGACCATAGGCATAACTTACAAAAGACGGAGAGATGCGTGTCCTAGCCTGATGAAAAGCAGTGCAGGTAAATGGTACACATCGATCGTCCAAGACTCTTCAGTATTGATCAAAATAGACGCTGTTCAAGACTTAACGTCACGCAAGTCTCATCAAAGCCCAGCGTAAAGAAGACTCCAGCGACGCTCATTAGCGGATTTGTTTGCAGAATTAAGGAAAGCCAATGATCGGCACCTCCTCCTGAACCTGGCAGAGATCTAAAAGAACTTTTTTTAAATTGATACAGGCTCTCCATACACATACACAGCTCTTGATTCTGAAATTTAAATGAAATAAATATGCAAAATATCTCATGAATACACAGTATTTCAATTGCAAAATATTCACAGACACTTCTGTCGGCTTAGTTCCCGGTGAAGTTTGGCGTTGAGATAATTGGCTTCTCCTCAGTTTCGACTTTTGAAGCAGCGCTGCTAGTGATGAGATCACGTAGCAGGTGGGTGGGAATTAAATAAAAGATAAAAATACACGCTATTTCAACGTGACTAACGCTAGCGTGATAAAGGCTGAGACTTCCACCTGGTATTAAAGGCTGAGTCTTCCACCTAGTGTGGAAGATTCAAATATGGTGTTCCACCAAACGTGATATTACTTACTAAGCTATTCTTGTAATCGATGGTTCTATAAATTAAGCCTAATTGAACTAACACAGAGGATGACTTCTAACTACTGTCAACGCTCATTTTAATTACAGATTCTTTCACAACTTTCACAAGTAGTTCTTCGGAGGGATAGGAATTATATTCCATGGTCTTAATCACCTGAACGTAAGTTTAAATGATAAAGCTTAATGTTCAGTGAGTGAATTAGTCAATTCATTTTTCATTCGCTGCATATTTTATGTTGTACTAACGGTAGTGACGCATGATTTACGCATTTTTTTCTACCTAATTTTGCGGATGCTACGCTGCTCTTCTCCAAGTTAGCCCTTATAACACAACTCGTTAATTAACTCTTTGGGCTGCAAGTGTACATTGGTTGCTTTGATTGAATCATATGCTTTTGATACATAGTTTGCGAGAGGCTCGTAATCGCTCTCCTCTTCTCTTTGATGCAAGTGTGATGTTTTCTCTCATAAAAGTTCAATGAATTTTGGGAATGCTCTGTTTTTTTCCTCGTGGCGAAGACGCTTTGATGTTTCTTTTGCCGTTGGAAAAGCAGCGATACATTGGAATTTTTAATAAGCTGAGGTCATAGTTTCCTTCACAAATTCACAGGGTAGCACCTACAACTTTATTTATTGTATCCACAGTTATCAGGCCTTCTAGTGTTGGGTGCTTGTACTGGCCTCAAAAGATACTGCACCTTTCAAGAGGTACGGGTAGGTGCGGGTACCTTACTGGTGCTGGGTACTTGGACCGGTTTCTAGAGATACTGCACCTCTGAAAAGGTATGGGTAAGTTTCAGGTGCTGGGCACTTGGACGGGTTTATAGAGGTACTGATACTCAAGAGGTACGGGTACATTACAGGTGCGGGGTACTTGCACTGGTTTCAAGAGGTACTACGCCTCTCAAGAGGTTAGGGTACGTTACTGGTGCTGGTTACTTGGACCGATCTCTAGAGACACGGTACCTCTCAAGAGGTGAGGGGCTGGGCCCAAACAAAAAGCCTAATACTCAAGGCGCGTCAGCTCTCGCCCGCAGCACAAATCTGGACTCCAAAAGCGCCAAAAAGTCAGAATTTTGGGGCATTTTCACTGGAAAAGAACGTCCGCCGCCTCAGGGATCCCAACTAATCTGGAAGAATTTTCATTACCAGAAACCAAGAGGAGTTCGTCGGGCCTTCCTGAAGAATTTTATCATTTGAACCTCAGATTATTCCGCGTCTGAATGCACGGATGGCAGGAGTCGGAGAAATGCCCTCCAAACTTTTCCCGAGTTTAGTTTTTTTTTCGCCGGTTCGTGTTATTAAATGCATGTTAGCTGGTGGTTAGTGTGGCTTAGATAGTTTTCCAGGCGTTTTGAACAAGTTAACTGTTTTCGATTTTTCCCAGAGAGACGATAAGGAAATAACACTTTTTTGTATTGTAACAGTTACTCCATGAGCTCAATAATAAAATGACTTGCTGGATAAATTACTGAGTTATATAACGTGTGGTATGCAAATATTGTAAAAATCATTGTTCCATTTAATGACTTTCTTGCTACAATAGAAGGGAAATTTGAAAATTTTAATGCTTATGAATCTTTTAAATATTGTTGTACTATATAATGGCCTTCATGTAACAATAGAAGGGAAATGTAAAAATTTATTATACCTATAAATATGCACTCGTACCATCGAACTATTTACTAGTTATTGGTTTCGCTGCATACCAAAATGACAACAAATGTTTGATTATGTTATTTTTCAGCCGAATTTTTGTTATTGTTTAATTTTACTAAAGGTGTACGTCAAAATACAGTCTTATCTGTGCATGTTTCCTGGAGTTGGAATGAAAAAAGATTGGCTTATACATTAAATATTAGTTCACTATTACGTACTCGTAAATCAAATATTCTTGTCCTCTGATTATTAGATATATGCAAAACATGAATTTTTGGCTTTAAAGCGAAACTTAAAACTTGTAAAGTTGTTGAGATTGAATTTATTGACGGGAATGTCGGCATACGTATTCAAGTCAGAGGGCTCCGCTCTTCCGAATGACGGTTCTCTAAGCCATCACTCACCACCACCACTCCCCACCACCACCACTCACCACCACTCACCACCACTCACCGCCCCCACTCACCGCCACCACTCACCGCCACCACTCACCGCCACCACTCACCACCACCACTCACCACCACCACTCACCACCACCACTCACCACCACCACTCACCACCACCACTCACCACCACCACTTACCACCACCACTCACCACCACCACTCACCACCACCAATCACCGTCCCCACTCACCGCCACCACTCACCACCACCACCACTCATCACTCATCACCACCACCACTCACCACCACTCACCACCCCCACTCACCGCCACCACTCACCACCACCACTCACCACCACCACTCACCACCACCACTCACCACCCCCACTCACCACCACCACTCTGGAACCCCCACCACTCACCACCACCACTCACCGCCACCATTCACCACCACCCCTCACGACCACCACTCACCACCACCACTCACCACCACCACTCACCACCACCACTCACCACCACCACTCACCACCACCACTCACCACCACCACTCACCACCACCACTCACCGCCTACATTCACCACCACCACTCACCACCACCACTCACCGCTGCCATTCACCACCACCCCTCACCACCACCACTCACCATCACCACTCACCACCACCACTCACCACCACCAATCACCACCACCACTCATCACCACCACTCACCACCACCCCTCACCACCACCACCACTCACCACCACTCACCACCTCCACTCACCACCACCACTCACCACCACCACTCACCACCACCACTCACCACCACCACTCACCACCACCACTCACCACCACCCCTCACCACCACCACCACTCACCACCACCACTCTCCACCACCCCTCACCACCACCACCACTCACCACCACCACTCTCCACCACCATTCACCACCACCCCTCACCACCACCACTCACCATCACCACTCACCACCACCACTCACCACCACCACTCACCACCACCCCTCACCACCACCACTCACCACCACTCACCACCACCACTCACCACCACTACTCACCACCACCACTCACCACCACCACTCACCACCACCACTCACCACCACCACTCACCCCCCCCCTCACCACCACCACCACTCACCACCACCACCACTCACCACCACCACTCTCCACCACCCCTCACCACCACCACCACTCACCACCACCACTCTCCACCACCACTCACCACCACCACTCACCACCACCACCACTCACAACCACCACTCACCACCACCACTCACCACCACCACTCACCACCACCCCTCACCCCCCAGAAAGTACTCAAGGGTTTCTCTAGCACATTAAAAGACTTGCTATAAGCCGCAGTTATAAGGTGATGCATAGACATTATCTGCAAATAGGAACTTATTTCAAAGTATATATATTGTCAAATGAAATTCGTATTCAGCTGGAAAATATTATTTTCTGTCGAGCTTTCGAAATTTTAAACAAATTTCGTTTTCAGGACAAGAGACTGAAGTTTTTGGAAGCAAAGTTATGGCCAAAGCAGGTATCCTGGATACAAGGGAAAGATATTACATATAAGATAAACGAAAGCGGACATCGATGGAACATGCAGTAGTCACAGTAATTATTTCAGGAGTGGTTTATAAACATCCGGAATTTAGAGATATCTATTGTAGGAGTTTGAATTAGTTGTGGAATAGAATGCTTCTAAGTATCTTCTTTCTTTCTTGTTGGAATTTTGAGATATAATTTAATAATTTTGAAAATCTATTTAGTGACCCGTGTCCCGAACATGTTAGTAAACTAAAGAATTAATTTGCTATTTTTCCACATTTTGGCAATGTTCATTGACACGGATTTTTAAATTCCTGCAAGTTTCACCGATATACACTTATTAACAATTTTTACAACCTAATTTGTACACTACATCGCAACGGTCTTCAGGTGCTAGTTTGTCTTTAATTTTTGATAAATTTCTTCCTATCAGGTTAATTGACTTCTTTGCTATTTGCACATTGAATGGCCGGAATATTTTCCAGCTGAATACGAATTTCATTTGACAACAATGGAACCTGGATGTCCGCTATTTCAACTAAAAAGTATATTTAGTTTATTTATTTTAAGTTTAATTATTTATTTCATCCAAGACATAGAAGTCTACTAGAGTTTTGGTTTTTTTCGATCAACCATTGCAGTCTCTGTTGCAGTATAGCTGCTGCAAATAAAGTTCTGCCAATTTGGCTGCGCTACAGGCTGTTTTATTTCCCAAGAATCCTAAAGTTTAGGAATTTTTTAGAAAACTTTGCGCACTAAGCATCTGGTTTAAGCATCTGGACTGCCAGATGATTAGTGCTGGTAGTAGCGCCTAAGGCTGTTTTTAAGATTAATAGTATTGCTAAAGCTAGAGTTATTATTGTCTGTAAGTAAGTTAGTTGTGGGATTAGCAATCAACATTATATAAGAACACGCCAGGTGTCTCCTAAAATTGATAAATAAATGTATATTGTAAATGTAAATGTAAATGTAACAATGGGAATCTCATTGAACACGGTTGGTTTGTCGCTCTTTCACGCTCTTTAAAGGACGCTCAATGACCGTATCTGTGATACGAGTTTCACAGGCCACAAGTACATGAATATTTTAATCGCGGGTACAATTGGGATGGACATGTTTGTTTGTCATCCAGATCTGCAGGATTTGCCTAAAGAAAAGATCGAATCCCGTCTTTTTTGACTGGTCGTGTACACTAGTTAAATGATAAATCACAACGACACTGTCTCTAGCGATGATGCTGGTAACCGAACGCAAAAAAAAAATTTGTTTGACACCACCAAACCTCAACAATTCGTTCTTTATTCGTGATTCTGGAATTTTAGAAGAAAATATCGTCCGTATTAGAACAACTTGAAACCCAACAGCAAAGTTCATTTCAAATGAACTTAGATCGAAGTCTCGTGTCTCTCCGAACTTTTGAGACGAAAAAGCAGAAAAAAACACGAAATACATATTTAAAATAAAACCAAAATGCATAGATGCTGGTTACAAAGATTATGATAGTGTACGCCGCAGGTGACTTTACATATGTATGCGTGTTGTTTGGAATTTTCATTTCCTGTTGAAGAATATTCACCTTTCCAACATTGCAGTATATCATTTCCTATTGAAGAATCTCCACCTCTCCAGCAATTTTAAGTGCGCTTCTGACTGGTCAAGGCATTTGTCATACGACCCATACAACTCGAGTCGATTCTTTATTGAAAAACTTACGCAACGATTGCTGAGTCTAACTTTGGGGCTTTTGTTCGAAACAGCGCGAGTGGCTTTAATTAAACACAATGTAGCACAGGAACACGTACAAACAATCAAGTTAGTTGGGCCGTGGATTGCAGGCATAACAGTTAAGGGGAGGCCTGCGAGGGAGAATGGAGGAGCTCCGCCCGTAATACTGGAAACATTCGCTGCGCTGGCTGTTCCCTTTCATTGCTCACTTAAGAAACTTTAAGTGGGCTCCCATATCTAACTTGAAATGGAGAACGTAAAAATGATATCTACAAAAAATGGATTACCAAGATAACGGTTAAGGGTAATGAGAAAAAACATAGGGCTTAGATAATATTATATACCTCCATGAATTTAAAACATCCATCATCGAAGACGTTTGTAAAATAAGAGGCTGTTGAATTTTGCTCGGCCGAGTCGAGCAACAGACTTGCTTTAAAAAATATTTTTAATCTTTTGATAAGCTCAAATATACAATTCAATTACCGTAAACTCAAAACAAAATCATGTCCATCAGTGCCTTGAGTTCTAGCTCGTTAGCCTGCGCTAAAATTTCCTAGAATGAGCTTAGAAAATCATAAAATAGATGATGAAGGCAGTTTACTTTACATCATAAATTTGAAAGAACTCTATAATTAACTTTTATCAGTACATTTATTACATTTTTCAGTAAAACAATTTTTTATTGTTAATCAATTATAGAGGCCCATAGAATCAGTATACCATGGTTTCCATCATGAACGAATGCTCTTAAAAAATTTGAAGAGCAAATACCACAATGGAAGTAATGAATATTGTATAAAAATGACGAAGTACTAAACAATAACTACGTAGAATCATTTATTAATTGATTTTGCTTTAGATCGGATGACATTTATGATACATTTATTTGTTCGACATATCTCTTTTTTGCATTCCCATGAAGAATAAGTCTCACAGCACCTGTCAAGGTCGCCTATAATGACATTTTTTTAATAAAATGCTCTTCATTTGCACGAGTTTTGGTCCGTACAACGGCCCACGAACTTTTAACTGGGTACAAATCTGGCAAAAACGGAGACCAAGTAATCAAATTGTATCCTCTACAGCTTATTGAGGTGAGATACATGCTTTCTCTGAATGTAAAGAGCAAGTATCTCTGTCTACTTCTGAAGCTTGGCTTTCAAGCTAAGGAATTTACAATTTATCATAAATTTATATAAAGCTAATTTATAATTTATTATAGATTAATATAAAGCTCATTTATAATTTCTCACTCGAACGCTGCGTTCATTCAAGTATCTGCGGAAATCATGGCAGCAGTGTTGTAGGAATGAAGCTGAACTGAGGAAATGGATGAAATTGCTTTTGAGGAAATGGGTAAAATTCCATTTTAAGAGTATGTCTCTAAGAATTTTTGCTCCGAAAATTGTCAACAAATCAATTTAAATGCTGAAATAAAAGCTGTTCTTCCACATGAAAATAACTGCCGGGACATAAGCGCCTGGAATAAAAACAGAGAGTAAATGTTTACTTTGTGTCACAGTATAAGCGTCATCATTGCTGCTACTATTGTATTACTACTACTATTGTAGCATGTCGGAATTCATTGTTACTCGCCATTATCAGGACAAACGATTTCATAATAATTACACGATGAGATATTTAATTAGCGGTATTATAAGAGATAATCGAGGACTTAGATTACATTACCACTGGCAGTAATCCTGAAGTTCAAAAAGTCTCACATTCCTAGAGAAAGTGTGGAATGATTTTCCAAGGTAACCAGAAAACCCCCGTCGGAAAACCTTTTTCAAGATGAATATAAATCAGACGCCGTTTGCATTAACAATACCTCATAGCATGGAAAACTTTTCCAGGATGAGTGTAAAACAGACGTCATCTGCGTTTACAATTCCTCATATTGTGGAAGCGATATTATCACGTTTAAAATTCTCCCTATCCCTACTGTGACGGCGATATTATCACGTTTGAAATTCTCCCTATTGTACCGTGACGGCGATATTATCCCGTTTGAAATTCTCCCTATTGTACCGTGACGGTGATATTATCCCGTTTGAAATTCTCCCTATTGTACCGTGACGGCGATATTATCCCGTTTGAAATTCTCCCTATTGTACTGTGACGGTGATATTATCCCGTTTGAAATTCTCCCTATTGTACTGTGACGGTGATATTATCCCGTTTGAAATTCTCCCTATTGTACCGTGACGGCGATATTATCCCGTTTGAAATTCTCCCTATTGTACTGTGACGGCGATATTATCCCGTTTGAAATTCTCCCTATTGTACTGTGACGGCGATATTATCCCGTTTGAAATTCTCCCTATTGTACTGTGACGGTGATATTATCCCGTTTGAAATTCTCCCTATTGTACCGTGACGGCGATATTATCCCGTTTAAAATTCTCCCTATTGTACCGTGACGGTGATATTATCCCGTTTGAAATTCTCCCTATTGTACTGTGACGGTGATATTATCCCGTTTGAAATTCTCCCTATTGTACTGTGACGGTGATATTATCCCGTTTGAAATTCTCCCTATTGTACCGTGACGGTGATATTATCCCGTTTGAAATTCTCCCTATTGTACCGTGACGGCGATATTATCCCGTTTGAAATTCTCCCTATTGTACTGTGACGGCGATATTATCCCGTTTGAAATTCTCCCTATTGTACTGTGACGGCGATATTATCCCGTTTGAAATTCTCCCTATTGTACCGTGACGGCGATATTATCCCGTTTGAAATTCTCCCTATTGTACTGTGACGGCGATATTATCCCGTTTGAAATTCTCCCTATTGTACTGTGACGGCGATATTATCCCGTTTGAAATTCTCCCTATTGTACTGTGACGGTGATATTATCCCGTTTGAAATTCTCCCTATTGTACCGTGACGGCGATATTATCCCGTTTAAAATTCTCCCTATTGTACCGTGACGGTGATATTATCCCGTTTGAAATTCTCCCTATTGTACTGTGACGGTGATATTATCCCGTTTGAAATTCTCCCTATTGTACTGTGACGGTGATATTATCCCGTTTGAAATTCTCCCTATTGTACCGTGACGGTGATATTATCCCGTTTGAAATTCTCCCTATTGTACCGTGACGGCGATATTATCCCGTTTGAAATTCTCCCTATTGTACTGTGACGGCGATATTATCCCGTTTGAAATTCTCCCTATTGTATTGTGACGGCGATATTATCCCGTTTGAAATTCTCCCTATTGTACCGTGACGGCGATATTATCCCGTTTGAAATTCTCCCTATTGTACTGTGACGGCGATATTATCCCGTTTGAAATTCTCCCTATTGTACTGTGACGGCGATATTATCCCGTTTGAAATTCTCCCTATTGTACCGTGACGGCGATATTATCCCGTTTGAAATTCTCCCTATTGTACTGTGACGGCGATATTATCCCGTTTGAAATTCTCCCTATTGTACCGTGACGGTGATATTATCCCGTTTGAAATTCTCCCTATTGTATTGTGACGGCGATATTATCCCGTTTGAAATTCTCCCTATTGTACCGTGACGGCGATATTATCCCGTTTGAAATTCTCCCTATTGTACTGTGACGGCGATATTATCCCGTTTGAAATTCTCCCTATTGTACTGTGACGGCGATATTATCCCGTTTGAAATTCTCCCTATTGTACCGTGACGGCGATATTATCCCGTTTACAACTCTCCCTATTGTAGATCGATATTATCCCGTTTACACCATATCGCAGTGGCGATATTACCAAAGGCGTAGAGTATTCGTGCAAAGTTTTGGAGGATATTAGAGTGGGATGTGAGCAGCCAGGATCATTAGTTAAGGATCAGGACTTTGTGGAAACTCCAGACGCCGCCTGGTGGATGCCCTAGGCCGAGGGGAAGTGAGGTCTTGTTCGGGTGTAGCAGACGACGGTGGTTGGCGTCGTGCTGTGGACTGCGGCTCGTGGCTGAGTGTAGGGTTCAACTTAACGGAATGATGGGCTTAACTTCATGAGGTGAAGGGTTCATCGCCAGGTGAGGGACTCAACTTCATAGAATTAAAGGTTCAACTGAAGGGTTCAACTTCAGGGAATGAAGGGTTCAACTTCAGGGAATGAAGGGTTCAATTTTAGGGAATGAAGGGTTCAACTTCAGGGAATGAAGGGTTCAACTTCATTGAATGAAGGGTTCAACTTCAGGGAATAAAGGGCTCAACTTCAGGAAATGAAGGGTTCAATTCTAGGAATGAAGGGTTCAAATTCAGGGAACGAAGAGTTCAACTTCAGGGAATGAGAGGATTTGTTAGTTCAAGGAATAAAGGGTTCAACTTCAGGGAACGAAGGGTTTAACTTCAGGGAACAAAGGGTTTAAATTCAGGGAACCAAGGGTTCGACTTCAGGGAACGAAGGGTTCAACTTCAAGAAGTGAACTGTTCAACTTCACAGAATGAAAGGCTCATCTCCAGGAGAAGGGTTCAACTTCAGGGAACGAAGGGCTCATGTCCAGGTGAAGGGTTCAACTTCAGGGAACGAAGGGTTCAACTTCAAGGAACGAATGGTTCAACTTCAAGAAGTGAAAGGTTCACCTACAGGGCACCTCACTCACCACACCCTTCAGTGGCCAGTCACGCATCAGCCACGCGATTACACTTCATATAGACTGACTCTCCAAATCAGGCAAAAAAATAATTGTCGACCACCGAAAACTTTTTAGTTGGCCGTGGACGAGCATCTAATATGGTGAGCCAGCCGACGGGGGCCAAGGGAGAATTAATGGTAAAAAATGTTCTTAGAAAATTAGGCTTGGGCACAAGAAACGTTAAATGAAGTGTTGCTTTAGGTTCAGGCTTGTGTGTGAGACGAGAATGCTGTACCAGGCGCGGTTAACTTTCTTAAATGTGTTTTGCGGGTGAAATTCTGTGTCATGAAATTTGCGGTAAAGAATTGTGGGTAATTTCGATATAATCCGATGATGGAGTCGTGTTATACAGATATAACATGGAATATTAAGTCTTGCTTATGGCATGAGGAAATATTAAAGCAATAAAAGTTGCTTTATACATTTCTATTATACGAGTATATTAAATAATGTATGCTTGATACGCGTGCATATAACTATTTATAAAATATGTTCTTATACTTATATTTTGAACGTCTACATTACCAACGACGATTTGATGGAATGTTTTTTTATGAGTTTTGAACGGTGACGTGGTTGAAAATAATTTGCGGCATGATGAAACCGTCGCTGAAAAATATCAATGTATGGTTAGAACTTGTTTTAAATGTCGTTTTAATTCTTTCTCGTTTTTGGCTTGAATTTAAATTCACATTGAGATCGAATAACATGTCTGCGATGTATATTTCAGAAACACAAACAATTACACAATTTTGCGCGTAAGGGATTAACTGTACGCTCATAAGGGTTCTTCAAGAATTTTTCCATCGATGAGTGTGAATACAAGACCGAAAGCGAGCGGATAGGTTACAATCTATGGCTCCTTTCCCATATTGTTATTCTATGCACATATAACTGTTGCTTAGTTGTGAAGAGTAAAAACTGTTCACCGTGAAGTCTTTTATGAATATTTTGTTCGATTTAGCATGTAATTTTAAAGACACCCTCATGAAAAATGCTCATAAGAATGACATGCGTACAAGTGCGTCTAAATTTTATATCTAATCTTTACATGTTTTTACACCCGCGCATTCGCAATATACTGTATTATTGTTCAAAAGCCTAAGGCTACAAAAGATAAATTAATTTTAATTCGTTTGAAATATAAAGTGAAAAACTCCAAAGAAGAGAATAATTTTCCCGTTCTCAAGAGTTCCTCGAAAATAGAGAATAATTTTCGTAATTTCGGAATACTATACTCCTCAAAAATAGACTCAAGTATTTGCAGTTTATGTAAGAACATTACAAGATATGGCCGACAAAATTTGTCGTATTTTCTAGATTTCGATGTCATTGCTTTGCTTTCTTCCTGTCTCTACTTTGAGGTGACGTGGTGTATTGTTTAGGTAAACTTGCTTTTCTGCTCCATCTGTAAATTGTGCTTATTGCTGTATGTATTTGAATTCCTTTCTTCAACAAGCGCAGAATGCCGCAAATAATGCCAAACTCCTACTCTTTTATCTAACCCGGCGCATTAACCGCGAGTTTTAAAAAACCTTCTTTCATTTTGAACATTTTTTCTATCTCACATTCATTCGCATTCCCGGATATGTTTTCCCTTGCGCTACACGGGATTTTTCCCAGAGAATCTCTCGACTGATGCCGGAGGTGAAATTTGGCGAGGCGCAACGGGGGCTGCTAATTGCACGGGCCGGAGGGACGGTCGCCGGCGTATGGTTTACCGATAATGGCGCACGACTGTCAAGTGAAGCGATGCTAGTCGTCTGTTCCCAGCAGAGCGAGTCTTCTCATGTGGAAAGATGGAATTATTACGGGCCTCGATAGCGAGTGCGAGCAGATGCAAGCGCTGTGCTAGATGAGAAGACGTGTACAGGTTACGTTTGTTACTTAATATATAAGTTACGTATAAGCTACGATTGTTACTTAAGATATAAGTTACGCACAAGTTACGTTTGTTACTTAAGGTATAAGTTACGCACAAGTTACGTTTGTTACTTAAGGTATAAGTTACGTTTGTTACTTAAGATATGAGTTACGTTTGCAGTTCCAGCAGAGAGGTTTTGGGTTGCGAGCTTCTTTGAGAAGAACGGGAATTGATTTGAGTTACGTTTGTTACTTAAGATATAAGTTGCGTCTAAGTTTCGTTTGAAGTTGAATTGAAGAGTATTTGTGATTCGAGCTTCGTTGAGAAAAAAAAAGAGAACTGATTTGAGTATTCCGAATCGAAATAAAAAAAGAGAAACATAATTATTAGTTCCAAATTTTAATGACGGAGTTAATGAGATTAAGTGGAGAATTTTAAAGTTTTCCGCCAAAAGAAGTACAGTTACCAAAGAGAGGAGCGAATGTAAACAAACTCAATCAATGAAGCTCACGGTATGATTGACTCGGAGGTTTTTAATTGCTGCGCAAAAATAACCAGATGCTTATCCTGAACATGGAATTAGCACTGCTTTCATTTTTTCCGAAAGGATTTAACTTCACTGCCATATGGAGACCATTAAATCCAAAATGCTAACTTTTTCACATCTCGATACGGAAATCACAAACTCGATCTGCAATTCTGTCCCGTCATGCTCTAATTAATATACCAGATAACATTGAATCAATGTACTTAGTTACATTGAATTAATATACCAGGGAACATTGAATTAATGTACCAGGGGACATGGAATTAATGTACCAGGGGACATGGAATTGATGTGCCAGGGGACATGGAATTAATGTACTAGGGAACATGGAATTAATGTACCAGGGGACGTTGAATTAATGTACCAAGAGACATTGAAATAATGTACCAGGGGACATTGAATTAATGTACCAGGAGACATTGTAATGTACCAGGGGACATGGAATTATTGTACCAGGGGACATGGGATTAATGTACCAGGGAACATTGAATTAATGTACGAGGGAACATTGAATTAATATACCAGAGAACATTTAATTAATATACATTAAATTAATATACAAGGGGACATTAAATTAATATACCAGGGGACATTAAATTAATATACCAGGGGACATGGAGTAACAAACGCTCAATACATCACAGGGCAGCTACATTCGACCCTGGACAGACACATATTTCCTGCTATGCAAAATTCATGTTATACGAGCGAAGCTTAGTCTCTGTTATTGAGCTAATACGATTGATACATGATTGAAGTTATGAATAATCTCCCCTCATTTGTATCCGCATAACGTAATGTTCGTATGAGATGACGAAATATACTCGTATGTAAGTGGAGGTTCGGTTGTATTGTTTGTGAATCCTTTTTTCACGATTACAGTGTTCGTGGTAATCTTTAATTGGTTTCCGGCATCCCTCTGGTCAGGAGCCATGCAGATCTGCATTGAGTGGCATCATGTTCTCTCCATAAGACACTTGGAACTTGTACTGGTCATCTCTACTGGACGAGAATCATTCCACCTGTAGTTCGAAAATATTTGATTAGGATATATAGCTTATGCGGGACAAGTTTAAAACCAAGTCAGCGGGAGGTAATTAGAAAGGCTATAAATTGGAAATGGATACGAAGTTTATGATGCGCCTTTCTGGGCTGCACAGAAAGTTTCCTGCTCTAGTTTTTGATAATTAGAAACGCCATAAATTGAGAATGGATACGAAGTTTACAATGCCGTTCTTGGCTGTACAGTAGAAAGTTTCACGCTTTAGTATTTCGGGGTAATCTTGTGAGCAGAAAAAGAAGTTGATAGCGCGCCTTAAGTTGCTGAGGAAAATGCCAAGTTAACTCGCTCTGTTTTTTACCACAAAACCTGATTAGTTTTTTCCATATTGCATCACTGGCAAAAAGGCGTGTAATCACGCTATAGGGAACTTTCAACATCACCCTCTTCAAAAACGCCAACTTTTCTTACGCTAACAGTAAACAACTTTCCCGATTTTCAATATCACAATATTGCTTTTTTCTTTCTTTCCGAAGCGGTTCCCCTCACCTCACCCTTCCCTCGTGTCAGGCCTGATGTCCTTGCCAAAAACAGAGGCCTCAAAATTCCTGACTTTATATTGATTTGGCAGCAGCGGTGGCGACGGCGGTTTCTTTCTTTTACGACACCGCCTGTAAAATGTTCCTTGGAAGCGTTGTTCATGCAAATGTAAACCGCCGACCGGCCTTCCGAACCTGGCCTCACTGGCCATACGCGGGCTGATCGAGGCGCCTTCGAGACGCAAACTCTCCTTGAAAAATGGCCGGTGGCTTAGAGGAGAGAAATTCAAATATCCCTTTTAAAAATTATACTAAGATTATTTATTTTTATTTACATAATAATAGCCAGTGGCTTAGAAACGGGAAATTCAAATATCACATTGAAAAAAGATACTACGCTGTACTTGTTTATTTATAATAATAATAATAACAACAATAATAATAATGATAATAATAATAATAATAATTGCCAGGGGTTTAGAGATTGGAGAAATTTAAATTTCACTAGAAAAAGGATGTTAAGCTATTGATTATCATAAATAGTTTACAGCAATTATTTTATTTGTTTTCTAGAAAATAATAATAATTGCGAGTGATTAAGATACGATAAATCTAAATTTAACTAGAAGAAGGATTTAAGCTACTGACTATCATAGATAGCTTCCTGCGTTTATTTTTATTTTTATTTTTTGCCAGTTCTCTAGAGAATAATAGCGAGTGGTTTCGAGACGAGAAATTTAAATATCACGCAAAAAAAGGATACTAAGCTGCATTCATTTTTATTTATACTAATAATCGCCAGTGTTTTAGAAACTGAAGGAATTTAAATTTCACTAGAAAAGGATGCTAAGCTATTGATTCTCGTAGTCAGCTTACTGCATTAATTCGTACGAGTTGTTTGTTGTCTCGAGAATAATAGTTTGCAAGTTTGTTCTCGAAATATTTTTACTGGAGGTTTCATTTCATCTAAATTGATTTTTTTTATTAGTTCGGGCGAGGCTAATGAAATTCCTCTATAAACTGAAAGTTTAAATACTAATGCTTGAAATATGGTTTTTAGGAACTCATGTGACGGTCGCGTACTCCTATGGAACAGTTTTGATAATCTTTTTTTTAGATTCTTCTTTATTCTGTCTGAGCGCTCTCTCAGAAAGAATAAGATAGCCATTCATTGTGAGGCAAATATACATGTCTTACCATCCATTTACTTTGTCGTGTCTGTACGAGGCGGGTCTACACAACGCTGTCATAAGAGCGTAATAATTGATCACAAAATGAAAATATGTACAAAGAGTTGATAAAATGCTACGTAATATAAAATGTTTGCGATATGAGCACCATGGGATATTTTCGACTGAATGTTTGAAGAAAACGTTGATAAACAATGAGCTATTGTAATTTTACTTTATTAAGAGACCAATTTTAATTTTAGCCGGTAAAGAGAAATGACCAGCTTGCTACAGATGCCATAATGCTGCACTTACAAACACTACAGATACCATGACGCTTTTCGTTCAATTACTACAGCTACCACAACGCTTGACTTTCAAATACTTCAGATACCATAACGCTCCACTTTCAAAAACTACAGATACCATGGCGCTTTATTTTCAAACGCTACAGATTCCATGACGATGTACTTTTAAACAATACTGATACCATGACGATGTACTTTTAAACAATACTGATACCAAAACGCTGCCCTTCCAAACAACCCAGAGCGCACATGCAGGGTTCGAGCGAGAGTGCAAAGTTTCGTGTATGATTTTTAGCCCCTCGGCCCCTCTATAAAGCGCGCGCGGCCGCGGGCATAAACAGGATTCTCACATTACGCGCTATAACTGACAATACCAGTAATAGAAGTGCCATAAAAAAGCCTTGGATTGCCACTGTAAGCGACCTCTCAGCGCCTTTCCTTGGTCATCGGTATGCATAAGGCGTCGGGCGCCTGCTAGCTCCTTTTGCCTAATGACGCCTAAATGCGCCTAGCCGAAGCTTCGTTTGATCCCCCTGAGGAAGGAGGGATTCGTTTCTTCCTGAGAAACTTGCACCAAATTTCTGCTTACAAATGAAAGCGTACTGGCGATTTGTTTCGTTTTATGGGGTGGCGGTATTTTCTTTTTCTTCGATTCGATCTGACCTGCTTATTTTGGATCCCATTCTTTAAATTCAATGCGCACTTTTGAGTAGGGAAGAACTCCTCTTTACTCGCTATCACTTGTTTTCGTTCTGTTGTTTGTTAGTTTTGATCTACGTTAATTACATACTTTTAGATTAATCACATACATTAATTATTTACTTTTCAATCATCATCTTCAATTTTCTACTTTAATTATCGAATTACTTTTGATCTACTTTAATTATCTGCAGATCCCTTAGTGTTTTAATTATTCTGTGCGTTACGTCACGGCTCTTTGGCTCTATTTTAGAACCTTGTAGCGAAAACAAAGATGGCTTACCATAATATAATTAAGAACTTTGCATAAAAACAAACTATTTTGCCGTGGCTGCAATTCATTTCACATTCATCAGAATGAACTCTCATGCAAAACTGAACTCTTCGTCCCAATTCATTTTAGCATATGTTAACAAACCGTTAACTCTCGTTCTTTCCTTTAATAATCACACAATTATCTCAGTTCCCACTAGTAATTTATCATTCTCCTAGAAACCAAACACTATTTTAAAATTCGCACATAATTTTCACAACACACACAAACCCAGTAAAGTTGGATGCTTTGCATGAACAAACCTCCAATAGCGCAAAAATTGATCCAAAGAATTGTCCGAAGAAAGAATTATTCCAAAGCTGATAGTGACAGGAAATAATAATTTTATATGCGCATTTTGCGGTGCTTCCCGGCGCCTTGAGCAGAGAAAGGCGAGAGAGACTGGGAGCATATCCTTAGCATCTCATGAGAAAAATCTACGGGAGCAGCACTCCGCGCTTGATCTCGCATGAATGGCGGCCGAGGCCCTCGCGGATGACTAACGTCTTCTTTTGAAATGGAAATTTCGCGTTTCTCTTCCGAAATGCAGGAAGCACTTCGTTCTAGCATGTTCTTAGGCGCCCAATAAAGGCTTTAAGAATACTTAACGGCTCTGTATGGAACGATTGTGAATGATATCACTTCGCGTCTTAAGAGGCTGCCATTTCAAAAGCGAGGAAAAATAGAAATCGGATAGAAGAAGTTCTTTAAATCATTATTAGACGATGGCTACTTTAGTGTTGCAATTTGGTTAAGTTCAATAGGAATTTCGCGTTGAATATCAGATGCAAGTTTTGCAGTCTACGTTTAGCGACGTTTTGCACAGTCACAAGCAACTCCAAATATGGCAACTTGGATGTTTTAGCTTGAATAAATTTCATACCTTCTGTGAAGAATTTTTAGGATTCTTAAGCTTGAAACGTTTCCAACAATTCTGCGCAAATTATCAGAAAGTTTTATTCGAAAACATTAGCAGCGTTTCTGAAAATGTTTAGACAAATTATTAAATTCTGGATTTACAGTAGATAGGTCATGTGATGAACCAGTCCAACTTTTTCGCAGGAGTATGCATGTTTTTCGCCGCCCAAGCGATGTTATTATGTGGGTGGCGAAAAACATGCATGCAGGTGGCGAAAAACTAAGACCGGGCAGGACAGCAAATCTTAAGTTTAACTTTATGCCTATAGTCTTTGCATTCCAAGCTCTGCTCAATATTTTAGTGATCTGAATGCAAAGCAAGCATCAGTGATACCATAGCTGGTGCTACGCTCTCCTATAGTCCTGACTTAGCTGCATAGGTACCAGTAACAGGTGGTTACTATGCAGGCTTCAGTCGTACGTCAGTCACCGAGCAAAGTACATCCAATTCTAACTTGAGAGCCAAACTTCCCGGCAGACTGCCTGATTTATTTCTCTCCTTTAGAAGCTCTACAAGAAAAATGATTTTGACTCAATGGTTGAGAAGGCTTTGAGGAGAATACTCAGAGAAACGAGAAAGTACGTTTCTGGATGTCGTCTAAGTTAGTTCAAAGTAGATACGCTATTAGGAATCATTATGAATGGTTCAGTATTTTTCGAAGGCCCGGTGATACTCAAGTAGGGGGCTGCACGAGTTTTTGGATCTTTTCCAGATAAGCCCCGCCACTAATGCAACACATAAGTTCTTCCACTTTTAACTTTCGAAATGATGCACCTATCAACTTCAAATTATTCTTAACGGAAAAATTAAAACATTCTTTCCTTTGAGCGTAATTTGAAGTCGATAGGTGCACTATTTCGAAAGTTACCAGTGGGTGAACTTATGTGTTGCATTGGTGGCGGGGCCTATCTGGAAAAGATCCAAAAACTCGTGCAGCCTGGAAAAGATTCGAGTTTTTTATAAGTTTGCTGCGAAACGGACACCAATATTTCCTGAGTTATGGTTCAAAAACATAAACTTGTCCAGGTGCAAAGGTTCGATTAAAAAAAAAATTGCGCTAACAAACTTTTACGCTTGTGCGTGATGATGGCTTCATAGAATTTTATGTATTTTAAGGTATAGGATGCAAAAACGCGTATAATTATTATTGCAGGTGAAGATGTTCAGCTGTTCTCTACTTCAAGGGATTTAATCTCATTTCGACACTCGTACTCTGTTTATATGCTACTTTATGGGGATTTTTGAATCATCTTGAAAACTGAAAACTCAGTTCGCCAGTGTTCTACAAGAAAACCTGCGTAGAATAAGGAATTTGCACATATATCCAGCAAAAAAGACCCTGTCTATATTTCCGGCATTATAGGTCTAGCTGCGCACTGCCAAAGACATTTCAGTAATCCGGATGTGTGTCACGCGTCTTCCGTATTCAGGCGCGAAGGAGCGAAGCCTCTTTTTTATCAGCAGCCGAAAGTGTCTGTTAATACGTAATGCCATCCTCGCGAAAGATCGCGAATAAAACGCCTCAGGCGCCCCTTAAAAAAGCCCAAGCCTCATTTGAAATTTTAATGTCTTCTGCTAAACATTTGCAAACACTGGAACGGCGGCAGGCGATTCTGCTCACGCGTGAAAAATGGAGTCCCTTTTCCGGAGACTTTTTTATTGGTTTACGGAGTCCCTTTGATTCGGGGGAGAGCAGAGAGAAGAGGATGATGCACTTTTGCGTGTCCTTAATTCATCATGAGGCAGAGAACAAGGGACATGATTGACGTGCGGGACGGAGGCGTTGGGACATGTGAGAACATGACGGATCTTCATCATGTTTTCGCCAGAGAGATTTGAGCCGAACAATAACACTGAGGCCATGTGTAACACAGAATTTGGCAGCAGTGAGGGCCATGTGTAACACCGAATATGGCAACAGTGAGGGACACACGCAACACCGAATATGGCAACAGTGAGGGACACATGCAACACCAAATATGGCAACAGAGAGGGGTACACGCAACACAAAATATGGTAACAATGAGGGACACACGCTACACGCAATATGGCAACAGTGAGGGACACATGCAACACCGAATCTGGCAGCTTACGTCGTTATTCGCAGAACAGAAAATTTCATGCTGTTCACTTCTAAATGTTTTGCCTAAAGTTACACGAGTTGAAAATTTCATGCAGTGCACTTCGACAAACATACAGTAACACATAATAACAGAACACAACACGCATACTTACTTCAATGTAAAGTTTCATGCTATTGTACGGATTTCATTTGTTAGTACTAGCACACTCACATGACTGAAGTAAGGCTTCATGATAGAATTTCACACAGTGCACGTCAAAAAACATGTAGCAACACATACTAGCAGAACACAACACATACCTACTTCAATATAAAGTTGCATACTATTGTGATGAAATCATTTATTAGTACAAACATACTCACATGACTAAAGTAAGTCTTCAAATATAACTTCGCTAAACACTACTTACTGTTATTCCAACTTCTCTCCAAGTGCCGCTCGAGGCCGTTGCTTCCGAAAATCTGCTTCTCGGCCTCCTACGAACTAATTAAACAACTGCACACAGTTTTTGAAGCTTTCTTTTGCCGGATGGAAATGGTTTCTTCTCGTTCATTAGGCTTTTTTATATTGTTATGAAACGAGAAAAGTATTAGCTAAATCCATGCAGTCTTATATTACTCAAATTTTTGCGTGTATTTGCTTCTGATCTGGACTTAAAAACAACTCAACCATTATTTTTTTTGCTCATTGAAGCGAACACTAATTTTTTTTTGAAGTCTGAAGTACTTAACAAACTTCAAGTGATGCACCAACATACGAACGCTACAAAATACTGATTCGGAGCTCGATACTCAGGTCCTTCATGATGAACAAGTGCTTCCGTGGCTGAAATTACCAGTCGTATCAGAATCGCATCATGCACATTGCTTCGTTTGATCAATCCAATCCTTATCACTCCCTGAATTCGGAACACAGGGAAGCTGTCAATATTGTTTGGGAAGTTCATTCTACGAGAAACTACATATGTTCGTGGACAAGCAGGCACATACGCGGCGTGTGATTGAAACACAACTCGACACTCCTCAAAGGCAGCGCACAATTGCGCTGCTGATGGCATTAGCTGCAGCGCCCCCCCTGATCGCTCTGTCCAAACACGAACTCCGTCGTCTGCTCAAAACAGTGCAATGCCACCCTTTTTGCACACCAAGCTTATCAAAACCGAAACCTCTCTAATTGATTCCTATTAAAAATTCTCAGACAAAACATCAAATCAACATCATCTAAGAATTTCCCGTCGGGGTGTAGGATATGGATACAAAATTGAGGCACTCCTCTTGCCAGGTTTCGTGTGAAACACTTTCCGGCATGCAACAGGGTTTGGCGCGAGCCTGGCATCTCTGCAGATTAGAGAATGAGGCGCCGCCGAGTGCAGTCTATTGATGCCTCCATTGATGCTCGCCGCGTCCTGCATCCCGGGCCGGAGTGGAGGCGCTCACTGATTTTTGAACAAGCTCAATTCGCAGTTTTAGCATCAGTCGTACAAAGAAATTTCTTATTTGACACAAGAATTTTTTTGGCGAACCTTAATCATTGCTCGCTGCGGGATGCGTTTTAGGCCGAAATGAAATCGCTGGCTGTTTTTTTAAACAAGCTCAATTTGCAGTTTTTACAACAGTCGTAAATGAAAATTTCATCTTTTGCACAATGATTTTTTTAACGAACCTCAATCATTGAAAAGTTTTCGAAGTTTTAGATAACCTTAGAATAAAACTACACGTTCCTGAAGGTCAAGAAAATGTTAGCACTATGAAACGATGAATTTTCCCGAATGCAGCATTTTGGAAGATCCAAAGTTTCTGTATATTTTAAAATATTCATGTTAAATTTTTGATGTTGTCTCGACCCATCTCAGCGTAAAAGTTTTTTTCTTTATCGTCCAATTTTATAGTCATAAGAAAAAAAGTTCAATGTTGTAAAATAGAAGACTGTGGAATTATGCCGTATGCTTTTTTTTAAATCCCTACTGCACAAAAATTTATTTTGCCCATTGTTCATATTCGTTAACATTATAGAAACAACTGTTAGCATAAATTAGTAAAACTAAGAGATTTTTATAAAGATGATCCAAATTCATTTGGTCTAGGTTGATAATATTTTCAAGGGATACAATTTAGAAAAAGTAAACAGTTTTGCAATATTTCTCCAAAGGAAATTAATAAAAAACTATTTTTCAATATTACAAATACCTGCTGACTTGCTGAAAACTTTAATCCATCTACATGCAGATTAATAGCATCCTTTGAAACTCTGATCTAAATTAGTGAGAACATAATTGATCAGATCTCCCGTTCTCCTGAAGAACTGAAATGAAGATTTATCCGATCGTCTATGAGTGTCATATTTATGTTCCCCATAGAAAAGTATTATTAATCCACGGTTACTACGAATTATTACAATCATTACAATTATATTTCAATCATACAAAAGTATGATTTTTGCAATTACATTTCTGTATATTGAGTAAAAAAGCTTAACGCCACGTTCAAAAAATTCCCAAATAACAATAATCAAATTAATTCGTTTACGTCTAATACAACAGCATGACCTACCTTCGGAACCCCAAAGATTAAGAAAAGGATGAGAGAAGCACACCGAGATTGGAGCAAAAGTTCCGGGACGTTGCTTCGGCCAGAGGCTCGTACTTCACTCTCTCTAATCCTGTTAACGACTTCCAGAAGACCTCTGAGAACGCTGTGTTGCGATTTGTGAGCTCTTAAACTACTGCCAAATAAGCGACAGCCGTGGCAGACGCACTCTTCTGATAATTGTTCCGCGGCCGCGAATCTTTGACAACGAACGAGTTGCTTCTCCGCCCTTAAACGTAATGAGAGCGTGAGACGGTTCGAGTACTGCCTCTGTTATTTTCTGATTCATGGTATTGCTTCAGTTTTTTCTGATTTACAGTATAGTATTATTTCAGTTATTTTCCAGCGTCGCCTTGAACTTATTTTCTGATTTATAGTATTGCTTCAGTTTTCTTTCTGATTAATAATATTGTTTATGTTATTTTCTGATTTGTAATATTCTTGCAGTATTTTCCTGCATCGCCTAGCATTTATAATATTATCTTAGTTATGATTCTAATTTTCCGTATCTCCTGGAATTTCGAGCAATGCTTCAGTTTTTTTCTAGTTTA
The DNA here is from genome assembly GCA_030386875.1 of Morinoia aosen. Lineage (NCBI taxonomy): Eukaryota > Metazoa > Arthropoda > Malacostraca > Amphipoda > Talitridae > Morinoia > Morinoia aosen. The sequence continues at coordinate 3,884,793 of CM059571.1, forward strand.
TAGTGTTACTTCATTTACGTTCCAGCATCCCAAAGAATTTGGAATGCTGCTTCAGTTATTTTCCCGCTTTGTCTTTAATTTGCAGTATTACTTCAGTTATTTTCCTGCATCGACTAGAATTGATAATATTGCTTCAGTTATTTTCCTCCATCTCCTGGAATTTGGAGTACTGTCTTAGTTATGCATTAGTATCGCCTGTAATAGCATGCATTTTCTCAGTCATGTTGTTATATCTCCTAGAAATTTATGCATTGCCTCAGCTGTTTTGTTATTTGTCAACTTAAAAATTTGAATAAATATGCTTGGAAACGTGCAGAGTCTTCTAGTAACAACATAAAAATAGTTGGTTCAAAATGTAAATTTTGTTCAGTAGTCAAGAAGCCGAATTTTTTCAATCTGGAAATAATTGCAATTATCGCCACCATTTATTTGATTGCTTCAAGACATTATTGTGCACGTCATTTAAAGTGGAAAAACAGAACAAAGTTATATGTCAAGTAAAACATCAGAAGATTTCAAATGCAATGAGCAGTTTTTATATGTGTTGAAATTTCAATTTTGAAATTTCTTGATAATTTTAGAAACATTTTATACCTATCAGAGCATGGGAAGTGATGGCTAGCAATATCCTCATTATATGAATATTTAGTGAATATAGAACAAACATTTCTTGGAAATTCTGAGGTAAAATCTAACTATCATTTTTTTTAATGAGAGAAAAATATCGTTAAATTGAAAAGGAAAGAATAGCTCTCGTTTTCTAAAAATTTACTGCAGTCCACTGAGGAATCTAGCAAAATTCATCACATAAATAATTTTTTATGGCTAAATATTGTAAGTGTTCAGCAATTACATACATGATGCAAATGACTTCATACACTCAACGGAGTACATCGCGTTTATCCTTGCATTTCGTCGCCGTAACTTGAGTCGTAAGAATTCTAAATTCATCAGTGTTACCAGATACTGTATTTTCTCGAAGTATTTCCAAGTAGAATAATTCAATATTTTGGCTTTTTATCTTTCTGTGTAGCCTTTGTCCCTCATTTAGCAGAAAAAAATATTATCAGGCTTTTGTATAAACATTCGGAGTCTTCAATACAACCCTTGAGGAAAATTTTCCATAGCATTTCCAACAAACTGCTGAGCTAAAGGAGAAACGCATCTACAGTAGCTTCTTTGAACGCCGTCCCAAGCTGATAAGAATAATTGGCAAAGTTAAAACCAGAAAACCTTTATTATCCATTCTCTACTCAACCTTTCGACCATTCACGATGTTGAGTGATAGTAAAGCGACCATAGAACCAAGTAAGCAGAATATTTAAAGCTAATAAAGGCTCTGGAACATCACGAGGGTCTGCCTCAAGCACCGTGCCGACCCAATCTCTTTTGGCTTTGTGTTCCTTTTATGAAGCCCTAAATTCGTGAGCGATAGCAGTAAGGAATGAGAATCTGCTGACGCCATACTACACATGTACCCCTTCCCCTGCTCGATCCAGCGCGTATCACTAACTTCGATAGTTCGTAATTAACTTTATGAGACAGATCGTCTACCGCAAAGTTACCACGTTAGCTCGTCGTCAGCTGCCTCATTCTAGTCCTACAACGAAGCAAGCGATAAGACTGCTGTGTAGCAACGGCGATAAAACGCTTATACTAGGATAATAAGATTCCTAGCTACAAATATGTTTCTATTCCAATGATATTCTCGATGTTTTAGTCGCCATCAATTCAAGTAATGCTTAAGAACCTAACACTTTAACCGCAACGTGCACCACTGGTGGGCACGGAGGGGGTTTTCATAGTGCTGATGACCAACCGGTAGTGACAAACTCAATTTACATAAATACTTAATCCAAGCTAAATGAAGACATGATCCAGATAATGTTTGCTATTTTTAAAATTGCTTACAACAATTGATTGTAAATTTGAGTTGAAAATTGAACTCCAGTTTAACCAATTGCGGTCAAAGTGTTAAATCATTCCCACATCGTACTGTTAATTACATTTACAACGGCGACGTGTACCTAGATCGTCTAACTTGCTCAATGCCATCTCATGATAGTTAAAAATGTGTTGTGTTATCCGTGGAGTTATGCCTGACAGAATCCCGAAGTAAGTTAAATGTGTGTTGTGTTATCCGTAGAGTCTTGTCAAGAAGAATAATATAGTAAGTAAATGGCAGTACATTAATTCGTTATCAACGTGCCTTTTCCCTCTTTTCAAACTCGCGAGGAAAAACAAAAATTTGTTTCTGAACTCCAGGGAAAAGTTTTTGAAGGTATTTGGAATAGTGAAAGTTGTGTAGGGGAGCAGCCCTCTCCAATACGCATTGTTTTACTGAAGTCAGGAAGCCCTTGACTGACAACCTCAGCAAGTTCCCTGACTTAACGAGGGGAATAGTTCTCGCTGTGAGCTTCATCCAACATCTCATGAATATTTTGGTCGAATGAAAGGCCAGAATAATCCAAGTTCGATTTCAATGAATAGCTCTAGAATGAGCGAGCCTCCTGGCCTCTGACGCAAATGGTCGGATTTGTGAGTCAGTCTAGGTGTTGAAGCAGGGCCTAGCGGGATAGATTCGTCATTATTTGGCAAGAAATAAATCACAACTATACTTGCAAAGTTGGGTTGAAAAGAATACGCGTGAACTTTAGAGGATAATGATGCATGAAAAGAAAAGAATAAAAGAGAAAAGAATACACGTGAACTTTAAAGGATAATATATTCAAGAATACGTACACAAGCAATTAAAGTTTATTCTTGTAATTAACGCAGGATGGGCCGCGCTAAAAATCATCAACTTCAGCGGTGTTACGTTGGAGTTCAAGTTTCAGAATTTACTGCTGCTCTTTGTGTTTAAGACCCTGCCCTTCAGGACTGGATTTTGGGAGACTCATGAGAAATGACTTCTGGCACAGAGGCGTTCGAAAACATATCTCAAATGTCTTTTTGAAATTAAAGCCTGTTTACCTTCTCAAATTCGAAATCATTATTTTTGGTTAATGATATGACACAGTAGCAAAGAACAATTCATGCATGTGAACCGGCAAAATAAATGTTTTAACAAATGAAGAAGAAGCAAAGCTTAGTTCAATCGAGCGAAACGGAAGCAAATCCCATTTTTCGAGGTAGACTAAAACTCAAGTCACACTCCAATGGACATAACAACGAGAAAAAAGAAACTGACAATAATTTATCTTCAAAGTATACTAATCCGGCATTTAAATGCAAGTCCCGCTAACCAGTTAGATCTGAAGTGAGTAACTAAAATTCTCTTCGAGAATTAGGATTGCTACTCATTGCTGGCTGACCAATACAAGCGCTATCAGCAATCCCTCAAGAGCAAAGCTCTTATGGCCCTATTCTTGTTTTTTTAAGAGTTAGCCCTACTCTTGTTTCCTGAAGAGTTGGGCCATAAAAACTCAACAACTAGAGTTGTTGATCAAACTCTTGTTGAACTGGGAAAATGTCTTTTTTGGATCAGTCAGCTTAAATTATATGGTGTTCTTTCTCTTCTTCAAATTTCGCTGATGAGGCATTGATTATTTGAGCTGAATTGTCAGATGAGCTGTTGCAGAAAATCGTAAAACATGGAAGTAATTTACGCCAAAATGAGTTCATCACAGTGAGTTCAAAATATAAATGGCAAAAAATTCTCTGATTTCTCACTAAATATGTTTAGAGAATTAGATAACGCCGTTTAAAGTCATAATCAGCTTGATTCGCCCTAAATAAATCTGAAATTCAACTCGTAGTTTCCTAACAGAAGTCTTCATAAAGCGTTTATGAGAAGTTTTTGTGAATTTTTGGCCAAAAAGCAGTTTTTCCAGATGAAAAACCGAGTGTCGGAAATGTCAAAAAGTTTTATTGATTTTCGAAACATTGAATGAAAAAGTAAAAAATATTGTACAAATACCCTTTCGTTTTAACGGAAAATTTCACATAATAAAATGTCAGGAATACTCTGGTTTCTCACTAGAAATGACTAGAAAACGAGGTTTTAAAGTCATTCCCTGCTCAACAAGTTCAACTTACAGATTTGGACCGAATTTCATAAGGGATTTATGAGATGTTCATGAAAGTTTCTGGCCAAATAAGTAGTATTTCACGATGTACAACCGAGTACTGAAGTTGTCAAAGAGTTTCATTGATTTTGGAAACCATGACGAAAAAGTCAGAAAATACCGAAAGTGTATGGTGATTTATGAGATGTGTGTAAGAATTTTTCGTGAAATAAGTTGTTTTTCCTTATATACAACCGAGTATTGAAGTTGTCAGAGTTTTATTGATTTTGGAATCAATGACTGAAAAATCAAGAAATATCGTAAGGGTGTACCCATACGTATTTTACGGAAAATTCAACAAAATAAAATATCATAAATTCTCTGATTTCTCCCTAGAAATATTTAGAGAATGGGAAAATGGCGTTTAAAATTGTTCACAGCTAGATTCGCCCTGGGAAAACCGTGACTGACGATATTTTTTCGCTTCTTCATTCAATATTTCAGAAACAGCGTAACGGTATACAGGCGACTCGATGGGTTGGTATGCGATAAGAATTCGATATTCCCTACTTAAAACAAACCCCTTTGGATTCTTAAATGCTGTAAATCAATCGTTCATTCGCCCACACAATTCAGAACGAGTTTAAAAATTTTACGAATGATTTATCTCAATATAATAAGATTTGCTAAAGTCTGTTAAGGTTTCTATTTTTTTCTTTCAAATAAACGCTGATATTCACTTTAGCTCTCCGTCTCTCCGTGCCATTAAGTCAGTTTTTTATCAGACATGTTTCAATAGCAACGAACAACCTTATCAAGCATGTATGTTGCAATAGATGCGCTAAACATTTGTTGAATATACTTTCTTGGCTAGCATCAACGCAAGCTTTACCAAGCCTCTCAAGGCAGTCGAATGGCAGAGAGCCCATGGGGTCCCCGATGGTTTGAAAAAGAGAGAAGAGTAACAGAAGCGTTGAGTTGTCGACCGAACGACCATCATAAAACCTTTGAAAATAATCCGAAGTTAAACACTGCACTGATAGGAAATGATTTTTTTTCGCAACAGAAGTGTGAGGGAAGAAAATGACTTAGAGCGAATAAAAGAATATTATGCTTGTTGTTCAAGCGTAAGAGCAGCGTCAAGATCATTGTTGGTGTTCTATCTTAATAATTAGAACAACTATTGAATTACGTAAATGTTTTTTCATGAACAATTTAAGTCATTCAATAGTTGTTCTAATAATTAAGATACAACAACAGCGCTCTTGTTGCACCTACATACAAACAATGAGCAGAATATTTATTCAAGTTGTTGTTGTTGTTGTTGTTGTTGTTGTTGTAGTTGTGTCTTAATAATTAGAACAACTATTGAAGAACCTAATTTTTTAAGAGGGAAAATATTTATTTACGGTGACCAACAAACGCGATCAACAATCAAAACGATCCCTGTGTTGACTTCAAATAAATCGTCTCAGAAGTACCTTCATGTCCAAAAGTGAACACTCGCATTACGAACTGAGGGCATCTTAGCTACCATCTAATCTACAGATGGTTAAGCGAGAAAATTCCTGCTATGGATAAAAAGCAGAAATTAATACCAAATCTATAAACAGGACGATGCCACGGCCAAAATCTCGCAAATATGGTTGAGTTGGAATTTTGGCCTCCGCTATCTCCCGAGTGAAATCTCTGAATCACTGCAGTTAAAAATATTTTGAGGACCAAGCACGCCAAGTTCGATATGGCCTGCCAACACATTAACTCCTCTGTTTGCCCCTGAGGGCCTAGGCAAACAAACAACAATAATAACAACAAACATCGGCATCTTTGGGATGCTTTATTTCCAATCAAGCCTGATACATATGATCTTAAGCATTGGTTTTTCAAATGTCATATAACTAACCCTATATATAGGACACCATGACGGTTCCCCCGCAAAGCCGGTACCCATTTCCGACACCTGGGTTGAGTAGAGTATTGTGCTTGAGCTTTCCCTTATATCCAACGGGGAAAATCTCCGCGCCAGCGACGGGATACGAACCCTCGTCTCCAACATACAAGGCTGATCCCTTAACCACTGTGCCACGGAGAGCACAAAGAAAGTTTCATAACTGAAAATGTGCGAGGAGTTCTAATGAAGCATGAACGTCGTCTTCAATACTTTGTGACACAGCATTGAGTTGTTGAACTGGGTAGACGCAAAATAAAGTATTCAAATTAGGAAATTTGTACGACACCTACCACGAAATTTATATTTCGGTTGGTGAATGTAAAATAATAATATTAGATAGGATTTTCCGGAAATTGGGGAGAAATTCAGACACAATACGGGATTTTTCACCTGTTTCCTTGCAGTTTCCTTCACCTGTTAAGACTGCAGTTTTTCCTGTAGAACAAATGTGTCTTTGAAATTTTTATGATAAATGGTAAGTCAAATTTTTTTTTTTTATCGGTAGAATTTTACCCCGCAGAGACACAGTAAGTGAAATGTGTGACATGCTATCCGTAGAGTTTTTTCTTGAAAATCATAAAATAAGTTAAATATGTGTTGTTTTATCAGTAGAGTTTATCGATAGATTTGACATAGTAAGTTAAATATGTGTGGTTTCATCCGTAGAGTTTCGTCAAGAGGAACGACAGAGTAAGTTAAATGTGTGTTGTTTTATCCGTACAGTTTCTTCAATAGGAACGACAGAGTAAGTTATATGTGTGTGTTTTTATCCGTAGAGTTTCATCAGGAGGAACGACAGAGTAAGTTGAATGTGTGTTTTTTTAACCGTAGAGTTTCTTCAGGAGGAACGAGAGAGTAAGTTAAATGTGTGTTGTTTTATCCGTAGAATTTCTTCAGGAGGAACGACAGAGTAAGTTAAATATGTGTTGTTTTATCCGTAGAGTTTCTGCAGGAGGAACGACAGAGTAAGTTAAATGTGTTTTGTTTTATCCGTAGAGTTTTGTATATGAGAAGCTAATATAGGTAGAACATGTGTTGTTTTAACCATAAAATTTGTGTTGCCCAATCATATTGCGAATAAAACGTATGTTATTTTATCTGTAGAATTTTTCTAACGGTTTCAAATTAGCATCTTTTTTATTGCCTTCGCACAACGATTAAAATATGCAGTGTTTTATCCGTATATCTACTTGTATTGATGACGAAATTGAACTTCAATATAGATCGTTATAATACGATGTTTCACCAGCATCAACATGCTTCCCCCACTCAGTATTGACCAGCAGCAAAAGAGCTTTGTGTACTAGTAAAATTACACTTGAGAGCTTCATTTGAACATTCAAGATCACATCCAGGTGCAATAATTATGATACTAGTTCATATCAAAGCCAGAATTATACACGAGAGATCATATCAAGTCGTCGGAGTTTTGCACTCACTGTCATATTCATAGTAACGCTTAGCACATTGTAGGGCATACATCTTCGCGGTAACTATACTGTATGTCCCACAAAAACCCAAACCGAGCATTTATTTTCCCGTATCAGTAATACCCGTAATTACTTCCCGTATCAGTAGTAATCAGTAACACCGTGTAATTTTGCTTGAAATTAAATGCATATGGTAGTCTTATGATGGTATTACTGATACGGGAAATTAAATACTCGGTTCGGGTTTTTGAGGGACATACTTTATATTAAAATCAATGTTTATCAGTAAAAAATTTCTATATGAAGGGACCATACACCCCTGAGTACTTCCTTATGGTAATTTAGCTCATTCCCCTTTACATACTTACGTATATTTTATTTTACCTTAAAAAGATAGAAATGACTAACATGGGAACTTTAAGGTGCGCCGTAAGTTATAAAAATTACGTAAATTAGTATAAATATATTAGTCAATTGAATTTATTAGTAGTAATAATTAGTAAATAATTACAATAGTTAAAGCGCGCATCTACCTTAAAGTTTGGGTAAAAGTTTAAAAACTAGGCCATGTCTGTTAATATTTCTTTTAAAACTGAACTAGAACTCTACGGGATATGAAAAATGGACACCTGCTACGAACATACCTTTGACTTCTTGCATATTCTAAGCCTCACTACTACTTAGTAACAATCGTTCATTTATAGAGAGTAATATTTATGTTCACGAGAAGGCACACCTTCGAGAAACAGGCGACGACATTTCGTCTGAGGTCTTTTTAGAAGACGGAGTTTAATCGGTAGCCACGGTTAAATCACATCATTTACTTGTAGGAATATTAAATATGCATGATTCAGAAATCCCCATGTATAAATAAATCCCAACTAATCCCCAATGTATTTTTTTGTATGTCCTCTAAATATCACGTTGATTGAAGTCTCTTTTATCAATTTCTGTTCTTGAGGGCTTCAAAAACCAACTTTTACAGCTGCTCTTTGGTTGTTCGTACAAGATATTCCGGTGTTTTGTTTAAACTGTTTTTTGAGTCCATGTACCTGATATATAAAATCTTTACAGCAAAATCTCGTATAAAGTCACTGCAACCAGCGCGACAGCACAGCAGCTCCACAGCACGACAGCATAGCAGCACCACAGCACGACAGCATAGCAGCACCACAGCACGACAGCACAGCAGCACGCCATTACAACACCACAGCACCACAGCACAACAGCACAGCAGCACCACAGCATGACAGCACAGCAGCACTACAGCAGCACTACAGCATGACAGCACCACAACACAGCAGCACCACAGCACAGCACCACCATTACCATGCGGTTGTGGTGCGCAGGAGTTTACGGTGCGCTGTAAACAGAGCCTCGAGGTGCTCCGTTTGCTTTCGATTACGGGACTAGCAAAACTGGCAACCAAACCTCATAAAAATTAAGCGAAGTTTAACGCGGACCCCGCTGGATGGGGCATCTCTTTGATGCGCCCCCCAGATGGTCAGGCCAGGCACGTTCTGCAGAGCAGGTCTACAAAATTTTAGGATCGATGCGCAGCAGACGTTCAGGGCGCCTAAACAAAAGGTAAAAAATCCGAGTAACGGATTGAAACAACACGTCCTATTCTTGCGAAATGATAGTCCCCTGAGTCTTCAGCTGCTTTAGGGAAATTTTAAAAGTGCTTTGAAAAAATATGAGTATTTTTTTTTAAATAGGGCTTGCGATAGGCATTCATTCATGAAGAACTTTTATTTCATGCAAACTGTGTTTATTTGCGCCTTTTTATGTAATTACAGAAGTGTTTTTGCATCAAATGTAATAACAGGAATGAAATGATTGGTCAATTCAATAAATGTTATCCTGATGATGATGCGTATCAAGATTGAACTAATGAATTCAAAAATATTTTAATTATGTTGGTACAAGTTGAAATGCCAACAATAGTAAAATAATATTTCAGCCTCATTTATTTCAACGCAAAAAAAGATTTAAAATCAAATTTAAACGCCGAAAAACATGTTAAATGCACGTTAAATTGTTTTACAATCAACGAATTACATACAGAGACTTTAAATTAAAGCATTCACACATGCCAAAAATATATCAGAAAAATGAGGTCACTGATACGTAAGCGTCAATTTGCTGGTCCTAACAATGGAAAGGCTCGTAACCACGATCTTTCAGGGACGATCGAGTTAATTTTTTTCCTATTGATAAGAAAATATAGGATCCACGTGCGAAAAGGAGGTGCTAGAGAACTTTCTCTAAACTTCCAACACAAATACCGGCTTAGAATACCTCGATGCCGAGAGCGCACCTCTTTCCGTGGAAGAGCAGACCGGCACGACTGACTTACACCCCGTCTGGTGCCATCATTAAATCGGCCGGAGTCCTATTTGTGGACTCGTTAGCGCAAAAGACTGCCGCAGTTTTCGTCGTGGAAATAATTTAACGGGCGTGATTCGAAAGCGAAGGCCACCGCCCTAAAGCATTTTTGGGGATAAAGCATTGGCCAAAGGCTGCCGATGCCCAAAGCCAATGGCGGCGAGTGATTTTCATTGGGATGTAATATAAAGGCAACGCTACGGAAAATTTTGGCTTCCCTTCCGGCTAACGGGCGGGAGCGGAGATTCCGAGGGAATACATGGCCGCACGCCGTGATGGAGAGAGGGCTAAATGAGGGCCTCAGTGCCACTTGGAATCGAGAATAACTGTGAGTTATTTATGCCAGGCATCGCAATCCCGGCAGTGGTGATTGTATTAGGCCTACCTGAAATCTGTTGACGATCAGGAATTGTGCGTTGCACCAAAGTTCTCACTAACTTGCGAACTACACACATGTTTGTTCTGAGAATGTCCCACGATATTTGATTGTTTTGACCCTGGAACAAGTCATGAGGATATGTTTACGCAGTGTATAAAAAAGAGATATGAAATAAAACATCACGAAAATGAATAAGAGATTGGTCCCATGAAGACAAAACAACAGGCTTCAAAGAGAGAAAATTTTTTTAACTTCGGGATATACGAGGTTGATTGTATGATGATTGTAGTTTAATGGTCGAAATATACGGTGGAAGATATACTCTGAAAGTAACGATCATAGCATGAGTGACAGTAACAAGGGTTCGCTTTAATTAATGTTTCTTGACTTTGAAAAGGCAGCTATACCAGCATGAACATTCTGAGTTTTGTTACCTGAACTTCATGAAACATAATTTTTCCTTAAAATGTACCTTAGGTCTTTTCTCAGCACCCGTGTAAAAACCTGTGGCTTGCATCTCAAGCTACATCACGTGTTGACCTACAGTTTCATCTTTTCTCAACACCTGTAACTGCGAGCTCATGACGGCGACAATTTCTCCGCATAGTGACCACAAAGTATTGTTTGGATACTGTATACCTACTGAGTGTACACGCTATCAATATATAATGGTATGCACACACGGTATGCACACGGTATGCACAAGGTAAACACACGGTCTGTACACGGTATGCACACGGTTTGCACACGGTACACACACGGTATGCACACGGTTTGCACACGGTGTGCACATGGTGCACACACGGTACACACACGGTACACACACGGTACACACACGGTACGCACGGTACACACACGGTACACGCACACACACGGTACACACACGGTACACACACGGTACACCCACGGTACACACACGGTACACACATGGTACACACACGGTACACACACGGTACACACGGTACACACACGGTACACACACTGTATGCAGCTCGCCCTCGCCCCACAAAAGTGCCCTCGGGAACGAAGTGAAGAGCTGGGCGCCGATCTTGCAGCAAAGATGGCAACTTTTGCTCATTTCTTTGCCAGGCATTTAAATTAATTTGAGGGAAGCTCAATGAAATGAGCGCTTCTATCTGAGCAGCAGAATTGAGGGGTCTAATGAGTAGCAGAAGTTAGTGGTCTAATGAGTAGCAGAAGTGAGTGGTCTAATGAGTTGCAGAAGTGAATGGTCTAATGAGTTGCAGAATTGAGTGGTCTTATGAGTTGCAGAAGTGAGTGGTCTAATGAGTTGCAGAAGTGAGTGGTCTAATGAGTTGCAGAAGTGAGAGGTCTAATGAGTTGCAGAAGTGAGTGGTCTAATGAGTTGCAGAAGTGAGTGGTCTAATGAGTTGCAGAAGTGAGAGGTCTAATGAGTTGCAGAAGTGAGTGGTCTAATGAGTTGCAGAAGTGAGTAGTCTAATGAGTTGCAGAAGTGAGTGGTCTAATGAGTTGCAGAAGTGAGTGGTCTAATGAGTTGCAGAAGTGAGTGGTCTAATGAGTTGCAGAAGTGAATGGTCTAATGAGTTGCAGAAGTGAATGGTCTAATGAGTTGCAGAAGTGAGTGGTCTAATGAGTTGCAGAAGTGAGTGGTCTAATGAGTTGCAGAAGTGAGAGGTCTAATGAGTTGCAGAAGTGACGAGCAGAAGGCTTGAGCAACGGTGACCTGACGTTGTTGCAATGGTGCATTGGAGAAATTGTTTGAGTTATAAAACCATTGCAGCCCAAATTCGTTCACTAATATTCCCAATATCCCAGCAACTGTCATTAGACGTCAGGTTGTCACCAACACCAGAATGAGGCCGGAACTGCCGTCCGGCAGAAAGCTTCAAAAATTACATTAGGGCACAAATTCGACGAGAAAAAAGTTGTGTTAAGCATTTATGGTAAGTGTGCCATATATGGCACGTTGGGCATTTTTGGGGTAATTAATATTCACATTGTTGCAGTTGCTGTTATCAGTAAGAAAGTTAACCTTGTGACTGTTCCGTAGTCATATTTGTACCTTAGATATTGAGATTAACGTATACATAGGACTCTCAATGCTATTATGTCCAATTCAGCAACTATTTACTAAGTTACAAGAACAAAAAATTTGAAAGTACGACCTGCAGCTCAAAGTTAAAAATACCTCGGAGTACAAAGACTGGACGCTGGAATTGAGTATTAGGAGTATAGATTTTGTGGGTTATAAGAAATCGACTTTGTTTTTCCTTAAAATTGCATTAGGTATTCAGGTTTTAGGCTATGTTTAACTCGGTCTACGGCAATATTTGCTCAGCAGGATTTCAAAGCATCATTGACATGTGGCTTGGATTTTTGAAATGACTTAGTGCGAGTTTCTAACACCTACCGAACCTTACAGTCACACTCCTCTTACGCTTTTAGAGTGCAGTCCTTTCAGTTTCAGTGTATCAATCCTCACATTTTCAGAATGACTTTAGGAGTGAATGATAAAATTGTTTATTGTACTTCCGGAAAATAATTTTCATTTCTTATTCTCGAAGATTTGTTTCAAACATCGATTTCAAAACTTATATCCTAAATAAAATTGGTTTTGTATGATATTATGTAAGTCACATGCTTGTTGAAATAAAACTCAGTATAGGGCAATTTCACAGGGTATTCCTCTTCTAGCTACACCCTGTAAAAATCTCTGTAACTTAGACGCAAATTTTCGGTAAATGAATAACCTTTTCAAGCGTTTTTTGTTGAAAGCGGCATCAACACTAATACCAGAATTCACAATTTCTAGGATTTTCAGCAATTTTTTTCTAAAATGAAAATAATTCTTTAACATAACTGGAATGCTGAATGTATCGACAAATTTCATTCGTTTTTTTGTTATTTATACTGCAAAAACGTTTTAAAAAAATCGCTGTTTTGCCTCGACTTTAAATACTCAAAGTCTAGGGCTAGTTCCAGTAATAAAAATATTTATTTCTTTGTAATTGCGTGAAACCATTCCTAAATTAATAGGTTAATAAAAAGTTAGTGCCGATTTCGCCTTTTCCAATAATTTATCTCAAGAAATAACTATGTGCAATAGAATGCCAGCAAAGTCTATATTATCACCGTCTTTTTTGCTAAGCTTCAAATTAAAATCGATGTCTGTATTTAGAATTAGGATAACTGTATTTCTGGACTTACTGGCAAGTAGGACAATTCATCATAGTACATTCAAAATGCACTCGAGCTGCTGCTCCACATTCCACAATCTTTTAAAATAGCGACAATCCTTCGAAAATCCGAGGAACAGCTGCATTTCCGAGAAAATGCAAAGGTTTTTGGGCAGGCTAGGAACCAGTCGAGTTCCGAGGCGGTCCGTCTGAGAATATTCTCACGTAATTCAATCTTGGGCGGGCGGACATAAGGCCTGAGAAATATTCTCGTCCTAAAACACAGAATTTACATTACAAAGGAACAAATAATCCAGAGCGGCAAAGATGTCATTTCTCACGACGGCAGAGAAGCGACTCCGCTGACCGTCTCCGACCAGCGAATGCAATGTCAAATAGACAGAATGTCTGAGTTGTGTTGCGCTTGAATTACGAGCTTGTGTTTATAACGCCTTGCTAAATCATTAGCATTGTTTTCGGAAAGCCCAGACCGATAAGAGGGTTGTCACATCACAGGGATTTTACAAGGGGAGGAATAGTTAAAATGAGTTGCGTTGTTGATCATAATCACTATATGATAAACTTATATTCATTTCTTAACCTTAGTTCCAACAGCGAAAAAATAATTAAAAAAACCATTTGGTACATGTAGCGAGTAGTTTGGAGCGTAAGTTCTTCTAATTCAACTTGGCAGCGCAGCTAGAGAAAATCAGGGTGCTTCCAAACCTGATTTTACCCTGGAAAATATTGACGAAGAATCTTAGTTTGAATCGCTTTATTCATTCATGTAGCAAAACCAAGTCGATTTACAAGAATTATCGCCTTCAGCAGCTCTCTGAGAGAACTTGCAGTGTTTTGATTACTCTACCTGTGTCCACCTTGGAATATATGAATTCCAGATCCGACCTTGCAATAGAATTCAGTTCCGTGTTACAGCGGTGCCTCATGCGGGCCAAATTGCTGCGACACCGAACTTCATACGACAAAATTCATCTCACAAAAGAGAAACGGGGAGAAATTAAAGTAACATCACAGAAGCAACATTGAGTTTTGACCACGGCGAGATCATAAAAAAGTTCTGAAATTTGACGAGCGAAGTTTGAAAGAAGCTACAGAGCCTGAGACAGTGCGAGCGGACTAGTTTTTAGCTGCAGGAAGCGTGAGAGACAAGTGGAGGGGATGCCGAATGTAACTGCTCGGTATTGAAAATTAAATAGTAATAGTAACATCTTACCTAAGAAAACCTTTAGTGTGTCTATTGATTTATTTATTTATTTGTACATTAGTTTGGTGTCCGCTTCTTCCGTCTCTCTGTGACGCTCACAAGGACGCTCAATGACCGTATCTGTGATACGAGTTTCACCAGTGCACAAATACAACAGTATTTTAATGGCGGGTACTATTGGGTTGGATATATTAGTTTGGCATCCACATCTGGAAAATTTATTCTAGGAAAATATTTAAAACGGTTATTTTGGTGGGCCGTGTACGCTATTTTGATAATAATACGTAACAATATAACATAAAATACGTAATATAAAGTGCGTGTAACAATAGTACGGATTTAATTGAATCCGTATTATTGTTTCAAGGCACCGCCAAGTAGACCGGACATAAGACTTTGACTTTGTGCATAATAGTCTCTGTTTTGCATTTTATCTTAATTTATGCATATTTTATCGCGAATGCGTATACCATTGTATCTGAAGGGTGTGGCACAATCAAATATCTAACGTGCAATGGCGTGTGGTATTGTTTTGGGCTCAGGAATTTACCTATAGCGATGAAAAAAAAATTCAATGCCTTGCAAAGTGATGCAAAAGTCATTGGTAAAATATCTGAATTGAAAACGTAATGAAAAGCCAATTAAATTGACGATAATAAAGATCAATTGCATTTCTCTAATGATGGTTTATTGGATTGAAACCATCTTGCTAGATACTTGTTTTTGAAGTCTTCACTTCTGAAAGATAAGTTAGTCAGTCTTGAACTAGTCAACACTAAGCTCTGTAAAAGTTATTACTTCTGTTCTTGTTAGCATTGAGTTGATTTGTCTTAAATTGGCAATAATTTACATGGCTTCCTTTGCTCTGTAAATACAAAATATTTTTTAAGCAGAAAGTATTCATTTTCAAGAGCGCTCTTTGGTTAAAATAGTTATTCTTAATTGAGCGAGTCATAACTTGATTGATTTCCCCTTAAATTTACCTTTTTAGCTCGTACCCTTGTGGGTTTTATGCCCTCAAATTCATTACCCTCAGGGTAGTTGCTCGACCCTCAGGGCAGTTGCTCGACCCTCATGGCAGCTGCTCGACCCTCTGGGCAGCCGCTCGTCCCTCAGGGTAGCCGCTCGACCCTCAGGGTAGCCGCTCGACCCTCGGGCAGTCGCTCGACCCTCATATCGGGCAGCGTTTTTATGGACGCTCGCAAACACGCCGGCGCTGCTGCTCAGGCCAGGACAATGATAGCATTCACTTTTTATTTGAGTTTCTTCGCCCGATTTGCAGCATTGGGCTCTTTTTACACGGGAATTTTCGATAAGGCCTCGCGAAACTTTGCTTGATCCGGCCGGAAAGTCGACGGAAATTTCATTTTTTGGCTCCTTGCTGTTCAAAACTTTTTGTCAAGTTGAGTTGTTTTTTGACTGTCAGCCAAGTGTAATTTTTTTTGTATTAATTAAAAGACGATCCGTCAGCTACAGGAGCAAAAACATTTCTAGGAAAAACTTTCAAGGAGTTGAAGTTCTGAAGAGGAATGCGACTGGCAGTGCGATGACTGGTGCGTCATAAACAATTTAAACAATTTATTTACCACAAGTGATACAGCAAAAGATTGTACCTTAAATCTGGTACAATGGACATATTTGAGTATAGCTACTTGTGCCCTCAGGATCCATATAATCCGATACTTAATAAAACTCAGCTAACTAACGGGTGTAGTTTATACTTATAATTTCTATCGAATTCCGCATATCCCAAATATTTGATTTTTTCATTGGGCACTGAAATCAATTAAAAAATCATGAAAATGTTCTTAGAAAGTATCGATAACTCATGTAACTAGTTCTGAATCGCTTTTTCTTGAAAGCGAACTACTCCCATCATCAAAGTTCAATTTTATCAATCATCAAAGTCAAACTTAGGGGAAAGAATCTTAACCGTGCATTCCCTTATTAGTTTAGGTGATGATAAAACCCTAAAAATTCAAAAAATAAATCGTGATGATGTCCTGACTTTTATGAGCATGAAAATGCTATTGAGGAGAAGCAGAGAAAATAATACAGAACCATACTTTTTGGACAACTTAGTGCATTGATGCAGTGGTGAATTCTAGAATCTGCACTTTCTATTCCGCTATCAAAAAAAGATACTCCGAGATGGAACAAGAGAACCGATTACGTTTTCGTACATAGTATTCACAAGCAGGTGCTATTTTTTGGGAGAAATCTTTTGATACATGCAGAAGAATTGTTAATAATGTACTGATGAATGCTATTTACGTTGAAAGGCTAAATTTTCAAAGCGCAACTGTAGAAATGAAACGAAATGCTTAATAAATTTTATTTCCGTTTGTTTCAGAAGGATGTGGCCCAATCAAATATCTAACGTTCAAATGGCATTTGGTTTAGTTTTGTGCTCAGGAATTTGCGATGAAAAAATAATAGATGCCCTAAAAAAATAATGGTGGGTCAACGCTACAGTTAACTTAAAAAAACCTAAAGAAAAAAATCGTGAAATTTCACCAGCTAAGCAGGATGAATATTTGCTCGAGTATTCCAAAAATGGAAATCTGACTCAGCGACGCAAATTCAGCTTAATTTTTCCAACCGCAAAAAATCTGTTTCAACGATGCTCAGCGACGCAAATTCAGTGCAATTTTTCAAAGCGCTAAAAATCTGATTCAACGATGCTCAGCGACGCAATTCAGTGCAATTTTTCAAACCGCTAAAAATCTGATTCAACGATGCTCAGCGACGCAAATTCAGTGCAATTTTTCAAACCGCTAAAAATCTGATTCAACGATGCTCAGCGACGCAATTCAGTGCAATTTTTCAAACCGCTAAAAATCTGATTCAACGATGCTCAGCGACGCAAATTCAGCGTAATTTTCCAAACCGCTGACTGATCGTTTCCTTGATCAGCTAATGCACCGCATCGCGACAAAGATGGTTCATGCATCCGCGCCAGCTCCCTGATCCGTAAACATGCGTGCCGACTTTTAGCGGTGAAGGACAGAGCGATTTGTCCTCCATTATCATTTGCAGCATGATGCGCATACCGTTAAGCCTGCGACCTCGCTTGCTATGTTTGCTTCCAGAGTTCGTGTGCGCTGTGAATGATTTGAAAGTTGACATGAAAGAGCGGTTTTGCTTGCATTTGTTGTCAATGTTGAGCCGCAGGATCGTCTGTTGGACGTCTTTTGTAGCATTTTATCAACTTGTGAAATGTTGCTTCACAGTAATTGAATTACTCAAAGACAAAGACAATACGACTTTAAAAATATCCTGAATGTGAAAGTGAAGATACAAAACCCGTCTGAAATTTAAAGTTGAAATTTATTCCCTCTGTCACGTCCTCCCTCTTCAGCCCGATATATGCCAAGGTAACTTATATACAAGTGAAACTTCTAAATTTCGAGGAGCACAGCTTTTAAACCTCTCAGCAAATTCAGATAAATTATGTCATTTTTGATGTTCATTAAAATAGATTTTATTCATAGTGTTGTGAAAACATGCATTGTTTTTCAAGGTTGAGCTTTTAAAAGGGATTATTTTGTTATTTGTACAATACAAGGTGCATCGCACAGTTCAGAGAGAATATCTCTTCACACTTCTCATTGCTTGCACTAAAGCTGAAAGAATTGTGATTTTTTACCATGTCTGTAGAAATTAACGTACTGCTCAAATTTTTCTTTGGTTTGATAATTCGTAGGCTTGAGCGTAAGTGCAATATTTATCAACCAAAGTTATTAACTTCAGCTCAATCGAATCATAATAAAATCTCATTTAACTTGAGCCACGTCGTAAAATATTCGGTAAAAGAGAATTGCTTTCCCAATCAGCACTCGCGGAAACTCTCCAAGTTTTATCGAACAAAAATGAGGAAAATAAAAAAAAGAGATATCGAAATATGGCGGCGGGCGAGTTAGCAATGCCTGCAAATGCCGCTCCGAAGTCGACGGTCTAGGAAAACTTTTAGGACAGCTTGTCAAAGCTTCTCTGAGCCTGTAGCTGGAACTGGCAAAAAAGTAGCTTCTCCGTTTCCGGATACCTAAAGATCTTACATGAAGCATCTACCATACGTAAGATCGATGTTATTTTTTTGCTCCTCTCTACGACGCGCGCTGTATCAGCCATTGCAACGCGCTTAAAAAAACGGGTTTGTTTTTTTACGGCCGCTAGCTGGAGAGCCACCTGGGAGCGTTGGTATTGATAAACGGAAAATAAAGTTATTCTCAGTTTTAGCAACAACTGCACTACCAGCTGGGGACTCCATGGGGAATATAAACGCAGAACAGCAATCGAAAACGCTTACATTTTTTTTTGACATTCGCAACGGAACTCTGATTCTGCCATCGTGCTAGACTTGTTTTCTGATTTTTGCTGAAAATATCCATAGAGTTTATGAAACTAGAGATCAAGCCTTGCTTTCAAAAGGGATACAGTGGGATTATTTTTATCATTAACGGTATGGGTGAATAAAATAAGGAATTTTATTACAAAAAAATGAGATGAATCGTACTTTTTCCAAAACCTTCATCATCAGGCTGTAGCTCTTGAAAATTCAAATTTTACAGAAAGTATAGAGGCATCAGGAAGAAATATGAATCATAGATTCACTTTAAGTTAACTATCAAATTTCAGTGAGCAAGCAGGCTAAATTACGAACGGGAGTGGATTCTAAATGAGCGAATGAAATAGTCTCTTCTGTGTCTAAAATAGCTGGTTGTCTGCAATGACCGCGTAATTCGCCACACTACTCATACAAGATGTCAATCCAGTGCGATGAAGAGTAGAGTATTACGATGCAATTGCAAAAAACAGCTCCTGTTCCTCAAACGTAAGAGCGAACTTTCAAGGAACATATGTATGCATGTCGATGTGCTTAGCCCACGATAAAGAAGGGATGAATATCTTGTGTTACCACACGTCTCATTGCGATGTACGCAATCTAGGACTAGCCATGCTGATATTCACAAATGATAAATAAATAAAAACGATAGCCTTTCCGCACATATCATTGTAATGTGTGCAGCCTAGGACTATGCAAGCTGATATCCCAACTCGTCAGACAACATTTGGGTTTTATTTCATTCATAATTTCCATGAACATTCTAGGAGCAATGCCATATTTCCAGACGAAGCCTCGGACGGCGATTTCCACGTAATGCTTTCGGTTTATCACGAAGTCTTGTAAATTTGTCCGCGTTTGACATGTTTATTGCTCGCACAAAGGCGGCCTGGGGAGCCACGCAAGGCTATATAAGACTTATTTCCAATCGTGAGTCTCCTCGCGCATCTGTGTAGGTAATGTTAGTTATTGTTTTATTACGTGAAGTTAATGTTTGGTTGGTGTCGAAATTTAGACACGAATGAAACTTCCATTGTTTTATTACGAGACATCTAATGTTTTATTACGTGAAGTTAATGTTTGGTTAGTGTCGAAATTTAGATGCTTGTAAAACTTCTATTGTTATATTACATGAATTTAATGTTTGGTTAGTGTCGAGATTTAGATGATAGTGAGACACCAATGTTATTTGAAAAACACGTAATGTTCAGTTTGTTTGGAGACTTTGGTGCAAGATAAAACGTCTTTAGAACCCATTTTCTAATTCTGGTTTCAGATATCTCAAAAAAAGCAAAATTTTGAAAATTTTTGAACGAATGAAAATGAGTTAAAATGAAAGGATTTCGACTTGGAAATTCTCATTCAACAGACGAATGAATGATTTTACCACTAATGTGATGCGATAATGTCAATTTCAATTCAATGAACAAACGACCCAATTAAAAAAATCATAGAAGCACTCGTAACTATATAATATTTCAAAGATCACTGCTCAAATGTTGTTCCCGTACTTTTTCAAATCTTCTTGGCACTATTCGGAACATTTTTCAAACCACTAAGACTCCCAGAAAGGAATGCGGTTCAGTGACCATGCTCGAATTGACCTTTTCATTTTCATTTGCTAAAAAACTCACAAGCTTAGATATTCTCAGGAGCTTGCCTGAAAATATTCAAAGCGGGTGACTTTGATGGAAAATAAATGTTTCCTTCTGTCAAGTGGCGTAAGTCAGAGGCTATTCTCTCCAATATATTGGTATTGGACGTCAAAAACAGGGCCAAAATTCAATAGGCAACAGCCTTCTACGCCAGGCCGGGTGCCGCAACTCTCCTCATGAATTTCTGGCGATGCTTCCGGCCACATGCACCAAATGTTATGCAAAATACAAATTTTTAATAAAAATCGGCGCATAATACTTCAATGTGGTTAAATCATAGCATAATAGCTCAATGTCATAAAATCATGTCATAATATCCTAATGTCATTAGGTCATAATATAAGAGCTTAATATTATTTAATAATCGTATAATTCTTCAATGAATTGAAATCATGGTATAATATCTCAATGCAATGAAATCATCGCATAATTCCTCAATGTAATAAAACAATGGTATAATATCTCAATGCAATCAAATCATCGCATAATACCTCAATATCTATAATCATTGTATAAAAGGTCAATATCATTAAATCATCACGTAATGCCTCAATAAGCGAACTCTAGACAAGACAAAAATATAACTGAGGAAAATCATCAAATCGCTTGTGTAGTTTACTATGAAAAACACTATTTTCTCTATTTCTAATCATAATATTTCTTATCAGGGGAAAATTACCAGGATTCAGAAATTTTCGTAGATAAGTCTTCCAGATGTGGATGACAAACAAATATATCCATCCCAACAGTACCCGCGATTAAAATATTCTTTACTTGTGCACTGGTGAAACTCGTATCACAGATACGGTCATTGAACGTCCTTGTGAGTGTCACAGAGAGACGGACTGACCAATTTAATGTGTTCAAAGAAATTCTCATTGTAATAATGGACGATATTACGTACAAATAAATATGTATAAATTTATTTATTCAGCTGTATTATAAAAGGAGCCGCGTCCGTCCGTCTGTGTGTCACACCCACCAGCCGAAAGTGTGAGATGAGCGTATCTGTGATACAGGCATAATTAACTACACAATTATTGTCGGTGTAGTAATCAATCAGATTCGGACTCGGAATGAATATCACGTGCATTGTTAGGAAATAGGAACGTATGTCACGTGAATTTTCGAACATTATTACACATTTTTGACGGGCCGTGTGTACTCGGCCTCATCAACTCTAGAGCAATTGAATTTTTCATTTCTTCCGGCTTTAATTTCATTTCGCCTTCTTTCTTATTTAAAAAAAGGGGGTGAACTAGTATTTATAAATCTAAGGAGGCACCTAGCGTTTTATAATCTGGTATTGATCGACATTGATTATCAACCAAGAAGTTTAAGAGAAAATGTGATGTTTCTTTTTCTTCAGAATAAGTGGCCTTTTCTTGAACTATAGATTCAATTTTCATTGCCGGAATATTTGATGGATAGTAAACAAAGGTGAGTGGATAAGGGTTATTTATATTACTTGAATCTTATTTCTGATGCCATTCAAATCGACATGCATTATTCAGAATGTTGAAAATAGGATAGGGGAAATGTGTAGGAGATATGTACAAATTGAGCAAATTATACCTAAATAGTCCACCCCTCCTTTATTTGAAATAAAAAAGAAAGGCCGAAAGAAATAAAAAATTCAATCTCTGTAGAGTTGATAAAGGCCAAGTGCACACGGCCCGTTAAAATGTATAATAATGTCCGACAAATCACATAACACACGTTCCGATTTCCTAAGAATTCACATGATATTCATTCCGAGTCTGAATCTGAAGGATTAATACACTGGAAATTGTGGAGTTGATGAAGCTTGTATCACAGATACGCTCATCATACGCTGCAGGCTGGCTTCGGACAGACAGACAGTCAGACACATGCCGCTTTTATTATAGAGTAGATTGCTATGGTTTTATTTGCTCAATGCAGTGCTTTAGAAAACCTTATACAGCAGCTTCGAGAGATCAACGTACGCTGAGCTGATTATTCAGCGTAAATTTTCCATCGATCCATATGAGTTTGCGCAACAAAGAGTCAGACCTATATTAAGAATCTCAGGAAGTATTTTTTCAATTAAAGCCAACGGTTATCTCAATTGAAGAAAAAATTTAATATTGAATTGAGTGTAGAAGTGGAACCTGAATTTTACTTTAAAACTGAATTATAACAGAAATAGACTTCACTTATGTATAGAAATAGATAGTTTTTTAATCGATTCATACCTTCTAAAACTTAATTACATTTGAATTAGTAAGTTCAATATTGGTTGTGAACTCTGTAGAGTTTTCATTTGCAAAGGAAATAGTAAGTTGAATACTGGTTGCAAATTCCGTAGAGTTTTTCTATTATCTCGTCTAATACATTTTGTAGGTTCTCTAGCTTCGGTGATAGATTTTCTAGAAGCGGGAATTTTTTTACTGCAATCTTTAATAAAGAAAAGTTTGACAATGATAATGCTAAAAGAATCCTAATAATTCTAATTGCAACATTTTGTTCATTAATATTTATAGCCGTATTGCGTACCTAAAACAATTAGTAGTGATATTTTCATTATTATTGAAATAGATATATCGAAAATAAACTGAGCAGAATTTGCTTTCAATTTATGAACACTTCACACGACAATTAAATTAGAGAATTTATTTTAACCTAAATTTATTCTCTGCTTCATTCACTATCGTGCGTTGGTGTCATTATGAGGGCTAACCGAAGCCTCAAGTCGCGGCTTTCAACTATATTTTTTCCCCACTTTCAGATGAGAAAAAATGCAAAGTGAAATGAAGGCGGGAAGAAATAAAAATAAAAATTTTCTCTAGATTTAATGAGGCCGAGTGCACACGGACCGTCAAAAAATGACAGGATTAGATATAGGACCAACTGAGCTTCAACATGCGTTTCCCATGATTTCCCATGCTATTCTATGGCTTTCCAATACTTTATCAAGTCTCAACCGCTGATATTCTAGTCAACCTAATCTAACCTACCAATACACGTGATATTCTATAAAACCTAATCTAACCTACCAATACACGTGATATTCTATACAACCTAATCTAACCTACCAATACACGTGATATTCTATACAACCTAATCTAACCTACCAATACACGTGATATTCTATACAACCTAATCTAACCTACCAATACACGTGATATTCTATACAACCTAATCTAACCTACCAATACACGTGATATTCTACACAACCTAATCTAACCTACCAATACACGTGATATTCTATACAACCTAATCTAACCTACCAATACACGTGATATTCTATACAACCTAATCTAACCTACCAATACACGTGATATTCTATACAACCTAATCTAACCTACCAATACACGTGATATTCTATACAACCTAATCTAACCTACCAATACACGTGATATTCTATACAACCTAATCTAACCTACCAATACACGTGATATTCTACTCAACCTAATCTAACCTACCAATACACGTGATATTCTATACAACCTAATCTAACCTACCAATACACGTGATATTCTATACAACCTAATCTAACCTACCAATACACGTGATATTCTACACAACCTAATCTAACCTACGAATACACGTGATATTCTATACAACCTAATCTAACCTACCAATACACGTGATATTCTATACAACCTAATCTAACCTACCAATACACGTGATATTCTATACAACCTAATCTAACTTAGCAATACACGTGATTTTCATTCCGACTCCCAATCTGCTGGGTTAATTAAGGCACCGAAAATTGTGGAGTTGATGCAGCTGGTATCACAGATACGCTCATCTCACACTGCAGGCTGGTGGGAGTGACACGCGGACGGACGGACGGACGCGGTCCCTTTTATAATATAATAGATACATTTTTAATAACGCAGATCAGCCGCGCTCCGACAAAAACAAAAGAAAGAATTTAGTGCTATTTTCACTTTACAAAAACAGATTTTCAATTACACGCTAACTAAACTCATAAAAATACAAAACCACAAAAACAGGAAAACACAGTGAAATCTTCTTTGGATCATACCAGACAAAGACAGCAGAGCGGAGTCTAAAATGCTAATTCGAGTCACTTTACATAAACATATTTTCAATTACACCGATTACCTAAACTCGTAAATAAAAATACAAAACCATAAAAACAGAAGAACACAGAGACATCTTCTTTGGATCATACCAGACGAAGACAGCAGAGCAAAGACTAAAATGCTTATTCGCAGAGAACTTTCTGAAGCGGAGACACTCAATCAGAGCCATGGCTTTTGAGAGCATTTATCAGATGGACACAAGTGGTGGGCACAAATACGGTCGACACTCAACACCGGTGACAGGAGAAGGCTCCCTTGTTCCCTCTCTATATTGCGAACAAATAATGGAAGTCTTTCCGGGCCCGCTCTCAATATTGCTGATTCCCGGAGAGGTGAAATGCCCAGGTTTCCTGGTCGCCCCTCACATGCACTGTAATCGGAATTAAACTTTTTAAAAGTTTGTTTGCATTTTTTTTTTTGGTTGAAAGAAAAATGTTTAGAGTTATAATTATTAGATAGGTTACTCGTAAGTCTGTTTGCATTTTTTATTCGGTCGGAAGAGTTATGGTTGGAGTTTTAATTATTTGTTGAGTTACTCGTAAGTCGTAAAAAATTTGCAAGATTGCCGAGTCATTGAGAAATTTAAGTAAGTTATTCGTTTTTATAGGAGCTTGAAACCAAATATTTTTTGGCTGCTGATCAATATATTGTTAAAGATAATTTCTGAGCAAAGAATATTTCCAGAAGAGAAAGTTACAAGCCTTAATTTTTCCGTTAAAGTTTATAGAAATACGTTAGGTTTTAATCCTTTTTTCGAAAGAGGGATGCACGAGTATGTATTCAAATTATCATCATAAAAAATGAACATTAAAGATTTTGGAAATTTTATAATTCTTCGTATGAGGAAAACCAAAATGAACTAATCCGGTAAGACAAAAAAAAATGAGCATCTGTTAGAAATTTCGTACAAAGAACTCTGAAATAAATAATTGCGAACTGTTTTCGTTTGTCTATCGATTAAGGACCTTTGTCTTAAATATTTTTTTTTAAACCAAAACGTTTTACTAAATTTCATGTATCAACTTTCTTGAAAATAAACTGTTTTTCTTCTCTCTTTTCCTTCAACACTTCATCGTCTCCAAGCTCCACTATTTGCCTGGACACTCAAGACTTACTCGGTACATAACCTTTACAAGACCCGATAAACGAATGACCAAATAACCTGAACCGCAATCTTTAATGTGCTCGACTTGTACTAGTATCAAATACATCAGAGCTTCAGTGAGTCACGGTGTTTCTTTTTCTCTGGTTTGTGATGAAAATAGACAACATCTCTGTGTAAATTCTAATGCTGAACTTACTAGAAAAAAATTAAACTAATAAGTGACACTTCGATAATTCTAAAAGGTGTTCAAAAAAATGTGCTTTGACATCCCAGTACTCGTATACTTTGTTCCACTGTAGGCATTTCTTAACATAGAGAAAAGTTTAATGAGTTGGATCAAAGAAAAGAATATCAAATTTAAGAAAATTATACGGCATAAAATAACTTAGTAGCACCTGAACCAAAAACCGCAAAAAACTGAGTAATTGTCTATCAAAGGAGCATATATTTTGGGGGCACAGCGTACAATCATAATTCATCAAGAGCGCAATGGCAGATTGCATCATTTTATGCACTCCCCCGACTCCCGACCCTCAACATTTTTTCTGGAGTTAACTGATGTGAGTCCTGACTGCTCCACGAACCATCAGTAGACGCTCAGGAAGTCATTAGAATTGTGTGAACACAATTTATCAAAGTTATCGAGTTTATCATTTGGATGCATTCCAATTTTGTCTTACTACACCACTCGACTGCCATCTTATTCTGCAAGTACACCACTTAGAAGCGCCACAATGCAGCAACAGCACCACTTACACGCACGACGATGCAGCAACTGCACCTCTCTGATGCACCACAATACTGCAACTGCACCACTATGATGCAGCAACTACACCACCATGATGTACCAAATGCACCACAATCCTACAACCACACCACTGTGACGTGCCACGAACCACGATACACCGCCAATGTTGCGACTGCACCACTATAAGCCACTATAGTGCACCACGCACCACTTACACGCACCACAATCCTACCACCGCACCACTGGGACGCACCACACTGCGGCGAGAAGATCAGCCCGGCGCAGAGGCGCCATCAGTTCAAGGGCCGCTTCTGTTGAAATTCTGCGGGCGTAAATGCAGTAAAATCTGCGGCGCTCCTCGAGGAAATCAAGAAAGTGGAGTTGCGCCCCATTGTGGGGCTGTGACAGAGGAGGCTGGGGTATCTGATCCTCTCCTCAACCCCCTACTACACCCTCCCAAACCCCCTATTAAACCCTCCCAACCCCCCTATTACACCCTCATGTCCTTACATCCCCTCAACCCCTCATTACACCATCATGTCCTTACATGGTGTAAACTCTGAAACATTTGCTATATTTTTCATCGCTGATTTACCGTGGTTCACTTACTCGTGTAGAGATTGCATGGGTGTGTGTTGTATTCCTATGTTGATGGGAAATATTTGGGAAAAATACTGAAATTCTTTATCCTCTTAACAACTTTATTTGGTATTTTGTTCAGCTGGAAGAAACTTCGTGAACGGTAAATCTCGCTGTTTCTCTAAACTGAAGTTCATAATCGAGGGTAAAATTTGTGATGCGTTTTTCGGATCTACCTTTGGTTAGTCTGTTGAATGGCGTGAGAGCGACAGCGGCATCTTAAGGCCTATCTTCTATGGAAATGAATTCCAATTTGTACCTTCGTTGAGTTTTTAAACTTAAGGTGATCCTTACGCCTATTCAGCGAGCTCTTACCATTCTAATTTTTTCCCCTGGGGTTCTATGATTTTGGCCACCCAAGTATAACTTTTGCATAGGGCGGCCAAAATTATAGATGCAAGGTTAAAAAATATAGACGGTTGAAGTCGCATCGATTTCGGATCCCGCTGTGAGCAGTTGTGCATTTTATAATCACGAACACGTAAGTCAAAAAATCCTACACCGACGCTGATTTTCAAAATTCCGTAAGGCACCAAAATATTGTCAAGCACCGACACCTTTTTTCATTTCGGAAACAGACCTTCAATCTTTTATAAAACCTGCACCCGGGTTTGCAGCTTAATTCCATTTCGCGAAATTTTACAAACACTGTGAGGGGCATCGGGGCGAGAACAGAACAAAACTATCCATTGCCGGCATCAGAGACGCAATTCCGGTGAACGCGCGATCTTGTCGCATCACGCTCTAGGGATACGCGCACAACTGCACTTTTATTTCCAGAGCCTTGCTTTCCGTGATTAAATTTTCGATGTAGGTCTTAAACGCATCGAACTCTGTTTTATTTCGCCAGCCAGCAACGGTTGAAATTTCATTATTTGCACCATCCACGATTCCCTGTAGTCGTTACCTAAGTGCGACTGCAATGGCTCGCTAAGCAATTACTATTTTCTGCGGGCAGTAGTGTGTTTAGGTGATTTATTTACAATCATGAAAATATTTTTTCAACTTTTTTCGAGTTGAACGCCTGAGCACTCTGGAAACTCGGGCAGAGAGGCTAAAACATCTGCCTGTACGCTTTTAATGAGGGTGTCATTCGCTGTTAATCTTCATACATAGAACGAAAGGATCATTTTCACATAAAAACCATTTACGTGAAACGTTCAGTTAGAGAGAAAGCCAGTCAAACTTTTTCACCTTTAAACCAGCTCTTTGAAGTTCAAAGAAGTTTCAAATATCAGTTAACGGAAATTCACTCCTGTACACACGAACCAAAAATTAACTTTTCCACAAAAGGAAACAATCAAGTCCGACCATGATTGGCACAATCCTGTAGCTTCGCCGGTCCGGGACCGTAACGAAGCATCCAATTATTTCGACAGATTTTGTGGACAGTTCAAGTATTCCGGCGCTGGGAAGTTTTTCAGTCGAGATGAAGTCCAGACAGAGGCGCAGCTTGTCGGGTTCTGGTCGAAGTTTTGCCGAAATCGACGAAAAAAATTGAGGCGAAGTTTCTGTCAGTGACTTTTCAACGTCTGATATTGACACGTTTGAAAACTTCTCTTGGGGAGATTTCCGGCGGTTTCCAGTGGGAATCGGAGAGGTTAAACACTGAATAAAATATTTGCTCATGTCGCGTTGTAGGATGCACGACATTCCTTGTTTTTTGCGCTTCAATCTTTTCGTTAATAAACATTCTCATGCTCTAAACATGATAAACCTCATAGTAACCTATAAGTTTAAGTAGTAAAGCATTTAAAGTTTTATCCACTACATTTATGACTCCAAAACGATCAACGTCAGGAGGAAACAAGTTCGTGAATAAAAACCATTTTTTGGCTTCTGAAATGGTTTGTGCTTCGGAAAATAAATAAAAAATACTTTTGAATAGTGAACAAGACATATTGGGCTTGTTGTGCTTCAGGTTTAAGCATGAGTAGACTTTCTAGAACAGCGGTTCTGAGAAGGCAAGAATGAATCAATCCTTTTAAATGTCGGTCTGCAGTTCTCTTAATTTGTCCTCAGGACAGCGAAGAAAAAGGTTCTAGTAATCTTCAATAAAAATGTAAACGCATTCAGTTCGTACGGCAGCCATTGACCATAAATGCACCGTGCAGCAGAGCAAACAAAGTTATTCCATACCCACAACCCCCTCCATTCTCCGCCATCAACACTCAGGGCTTCAATTTCATATTCACGACAGCTATTCTCGCAAAATATTTTAAATTAAAGACACCAAACATGAGCCCTCGCCCGTACTTTTGACTGCCCATCTCGACCCATTAAGACGAACGCGACAGCAGCGCCATCTGTCGGGGCTGTAGAGGCTCAGCGTCGGAAGCGTCGGAGGAACCCTTAGCCAGAATTATGTCCGCCGCCGACACCTCTGCCTAGGCCTACCCCCTCGTCCCCGTCTCGTTTATTGACCTACCCCCTCGTCCGTGTCTCGTTTATAGACCTACCCCTCGTCCCCGTCTCGTTTACAAGCCTCGTCTCGGGCTATGCGCAGTTGGACTGATAAACAGGGCGACCCTTGGATGCGCTACTGCTTTCCTAATATATCCTCCTCCAGCTCGTTCATTTCGAGGTGTCAAGGCCTGCAAGGAGGTTTGGGTGTTTATTTTTCGCTTGCACGGGTCTTGAAAAACAACCATACTTCTTATCGTAGCCTTCTTGCAGGGCTTCAAGTTTATGATGTCAAAATGAGTTCAACCTCTTGTAAACATTTCCCTTGGAAGCAAATGTCGAAGTTCAAGGACTCTTTTCAGTACATTGTAAATTAAATGTAAGTAATTCCATCTGAAACTACACGGTGAATATTTTGTCTAAATATTGTCAAGATTGATTCAATGGGCAAATCATCGATAACAATTATTAACCATAAAATAATTTTAAAAACTTTAATAGGCACGAAAAATATATAGATGTAGATAACAAACTTGATCAGTACGTACACACTTTCACTGAAAATAATAATTTGAAGTTTCATACATCTCAAAATGCAGCCACCACTTTAGCTGAGCTGTTTCTTTCCATGAACGTCTCAAATTCATGCGCTATCGCTAATCCTTATTTTCGTGATTAGCGATAAATAGACTGATTTTAAAAAATGGCAATGGAAACATCATCTTCACAATCAAAGATAGAAGAATTATTCTTTCATCGTAGATGGAATTCAGCCAATCAACAATTTCCTAAATTAAGATTAAGGTCATGACTGTGGAGCATTCAATAGTCCGACAGTTGATCAGGTCTTCCCGATGACAAAACATAAGAAAAACAAAAAACGATTGCAATGAATCACGCAGGACACCAAATACGTGAGTTAAAATCCCAGTCAAAAACTTAGAATGCTTCGAAAGTTCAATTCACCGACAGACACTCAAGCTGACTGCTGGATAACTATACAAATGTCTCTCACGTGATTTCATCAACAGAAATGAGTGAAAACAATCGAAGCACCTCAGATTTTTTTTTTCGGTTCCATTAACTTCCCTTGTTCTTTTTACGATTGTGAGTTCGTTTACATAGCGTTCGTTGACTTTCCCATTTAAATTTTGAACTGGAATGATGCTTCAATAAATCAGATTTTATACTCTTTTTATGTCATTGTAATAGAGTCAGAAACATTCTGTTATCAACCGAGGGATGAAATTCCAGCAGTTGAACTCGTACTTCATCGACATAAAGGTGCAGAGCAGATGATGCTCTTTGTCTACTGCTGTTAAATTTTATCATGATTGGGTAACGAACGGCTTTCCCTCTGAAATAGTGTAGCACAATGCAAATGCAATTGTAAAACTGCTCTTGTCGAATTCCAGTAATTTTTTGTCACTCCAGTCCTGTTTCCAATTGGAAATTATGAGCGATTAATTCTCATTTTTGTATCAAGATAAATCACTTCGCATTGTAACATAATTATGTTAAGCGTATGCTAACATCCGTCTGTAAAAACAGAGCCTCTCTGTTGCAATGCTCGATAGCTGAATCCTGAATTTAATGTCATTCTATCATTCTATCCATCTAAACAACCAAAACTCTGCTTCAGAAACTGGAGTCCCTCCAGCTCACCATTCAGTTCTTTAGCAATGGCGTGGCTGATCCAGCATTCCCCAGAAATCTTAGCGAAGAAAATATGGGATCAAGAAGTTGTGAATCCTTCTTCCTGAACTTCCTTATCATACAATAGCTAACCGCTTCTGAAGCGAGGAGAATTCGAGCGACGCGGTCTATACCCCGCCGCCCACGACAGAAAACCTCGAATGACTTCACTTCCTTTTATTTTTTTCTCCCACTCACTGCAAGCAAAAACCATGTCATGCTCTCACAGAAAAAAAAAATGATCATTAGAACTGCAGCGTGGACCTTGTCGAATGCGAAGGATACATTCCGTTGCCGAGATCTGTCCCTCGAGAGCTACACAACATGGTGATTGTTGTCGAGTCTAAATGTGACAGCACAGATGTCACATTCAGTGTCGACGGCTCTTCGTGAGGTCGTCGCTGGAAGCCCTCAATGAAATCGACAAGTCCTTTGCGTTTTGGCCGAGAAAAGACGGGCTGATCCGCGACGGAAACGTAAGGAACTTACAGGATTAGATTAGATTCTTCACTCTTTCTTTTATTTATTTTACATACATTAACAATCATCATGTCGATTTCATTGAATATAGAAACAAGTTTGATTCTAAGCCCAACTAGCGTGTGTTGGCCACAGGGAGCTGTAAAATCTTTCGTTTGAAGAGAAGAGTTAGCGAAATATTCTTACGCTTAATCTGCTTCGCTTTTTAGCTTCTATGAAAACTCAGCCACAGCATCGGCGATAACAGCCACCGCATCGGCGAGAATCGCTACAGCATATGAGAGAATAGACACCAAATCGGGGAGGATAACCACCGTATCTGAGAGAATAGACACCAAATCGGGGAGGATAACCACCGTATCTGAGAGAATAGACACCATATCTGAGAGACTAGGCACCGTATCTGAGAGAATAAACATTGCATTTGAGAGAATAGTCCCCCGTATCTGAGAGATTGACCACCGTATCTGAGGGAGTAGCCACCGCATCTGAGAAAATAGAATATATCTGAGAGAATGGAACCGTATCCGAGAGAATAGACAGTCTCTTAGAGAATAGCCACTGTAACTGAGAGAATAGGCACCGTCTCTAAGAGAATAGCCACCACATCTTAGAGAATAGACACCGCATCAGAAAAAGCCACCGTATCTGAGAGAATAGCCACCACATGGGCGATGGACTCACCTCATATGCAGTAAGGCACAAGTTCGAAGATCACGCAAAATTTCGAGGGTCCCAGAATGCGCCTTTCCACAACAGCCCTCGCATTCGCGTACGATTGACGCTGCACTGCAGCGCATCTTGCACTTGCTAGAACGCGGACCCGAACGGTCATCCAATCACGGAGCGGACGTTTAGACATGAGATATCGGCTACTTAGGGCGGTCAGAGCGGTGTTGTTCCCAGACATATCTGACCTGCGGAGATACTACATATCTGACCTGCGGAGATGCGGCTTATACTTTCGTTCTTTGCTTGTGGAAGAACAAGGAACTGGATTAAGGTTCGTGGAGGTGTGGTTGATACAGATTGACCTTAGTGCTGGAATTCATGCCATGAACTAAAGAAAGGGAATAAGTTATTTGGCTCAATTGGCTTGGGTATTACGATACTCATGTGTGAGTATCAATTAAGGAACATGCTGATATGTTAAGATATTTAACAATGCTAATGTTAAGATATTTTAAAACCCAATGTTATATCAGGTGGGCCAAAAGGAATTTTTTTGAGCAGTATGGAGAGAATGAGTGGTATGCCAGATGTGCTGAAGATGATTGCGGTATGAGCTGTCTTGCTGGATTGGATCAGGAGTGGAGTATCATTGAAGCTATAAAAATGTTTCTTGTGCGTGCCTGGAGTAAGAGACAGTGACTGGAATGAGCCAGTCAGGTAGAATGTTCAGTAATGACCCAATATGCCTGGGGATGGTGTTTTGACACACTGGCTATCCCAGTGATGCCACCCAATGGCAGCTTGTGAAAAGGATTGGTAGATCCTGAGTAGTTTAGTGGACAAGTCTGGTACCAGGCGCTGAACTCTTTGTGTGAAAATTGTGGAGGGAATTGTAGGCCGTTACAAAGGCCCCGACGCTGTCGGCCCTCAATTTCAAGTTTCAAGTTTCAAGTTTCATGCTTCAAAGAGGACACACTAGGCTGAATGAAACATATAGTAGTTGTAAGTTTCAAAGAGGATATAGTAGGCTAAATAAAACACCGAAAAATTTGTACTCATTTCCAGAAACACAACTACTGTAGAGCTTAATTATCAAGTTTGCCCTCACGCCACAAAACCAAGATTACAATCTAGAACTGATCACAGCGGCAGCAAACACTTCACGTTAAATGCATCTACTGTAACGGAGGCAACCACATTAACTAGAGTAATTTTTAAGTACATACAAGTCACGCCGTTGATTATATAATTTACTTATCATTTAAATAGTAAAAGTTGTTCACTATGGCAACTTAAATTTACATAATCAAGTTTCCTGGAAGGTCAGACAGGCTACTAGGTTAGATGACCTATAGAAATAACTTTATCTACGTCTGTGAGATGCATGATCATAAGGAAGCCCAGACACAACGGTCATCTTGCAAGGAGATGAAATTTCAGGTCAACTCCGACAGCAGCTGTAACTACACCTCACAGGGATGTGTGCACAGCCGCCACAAACAAGCTACCAAATTAGCAGCAAGGAGTAAACGTAAGTGATCACCCGTTTCAAATTAAGTTTTGTTCACCTCGGATAGTTTGTCTATGAGCACTCCTCGTATGGAAAGTTTGTCTTAGGACGTCTTATATTAATTTTTTAAAAGAAATTTTTAAAAGCCAATATGTTGGCATGTATATCATGTGGCAACGTCGTTAGAAATAAACGGTTTTTCTTTCTTTCCTTTCTTCAACCACAACGGCACAGCCCCACACAACGTAGCAGCGACAGTGTCCTACAAGCATAATCGCACTCGCACTGCAGATACCAGATAAAGTCAGACGGTGATCATAGGACCTGTTGACAACGCCAAGATTTCGCTTGCACAATGAGCTTCACATTTGCTTTCGCTTGGTAAGAATTCGCCTACCTATGTTATTGAGCTAGCGAAGGCGCACTTACACATGAATTTCGATTTACGAGACCGCTTCTTAGGATGCAGACCTCCAAAAAAGGTGCACGTTTTACAAACGATATGAACAGATTTGTTGGTACAGAAACGACGAACGCCGCAACGCTCGCTCCACATGGAGCGACGTTTCACAACCCTGAAATAATACATGACACATCCTTTGTCACAGTCACCATAAAAACATAAGAACGCTCGATAAATATTTGTGGTCACAGCAAATTAACTTAAAAATAATTAACAATTAATAAATGCATAATAACGCATGACCAGACTGATGAGAATGTGAAGAAACGCTTTAATGGCCTATAAGAAATTTATGAGAGCATCATGTTAATCTAGCAACCTAACACCCAACTTGATTACCACTAAATTGCCTCTTGATCACAGTAACGGAGAATTTCACGATTCCATTAATATATACATTCATTCACCGATCAGAAAATTAAGAGGCAGTTGTGTATGTTTCCTTTACAAAGCTCAAAAGTGGCCTTCTGTATGTAAATCTTAGAGAAATCTCAACACACCAAGATACATTCAGTATTTTTATGTTGAATACTAACAATTAAACTCGATGCAGACCCACCCAAAACAACGTTACGGTTAGTCAAACAATAAGGCAGCAACACATGAGACCAAACACCCACGATAAGTTCAACCACATTAGTCTAATTGAAACGCCCTAATTTACGACAAAGTAAAATTCGTCCAAGCACAACTGACAAGTTTTCTTTGAGCTAAAGAAAAAGAGATTTCAAGTCATAAACTGTTGGCTCAATGAGACTAGTTTCCAAAAGGAGATGGATGAAGCAATATATCTAAGGGCCTTCACACGACGTCGCTTTTATAGCATTGTGAACGGTCACAAGACTGAGCCCTGTGATTTTCTTTTAAAGAGATATTGTTTCGTTCACAACTCGTATGAGCTCATATTGATTGTGCACTAGCTTTAGCCTCCCTTACCACAAGAAAGATGTTCAAAGGAAGGAAGGATGAAGAACCCCATTTACTTTGAAGTTAAGGAAACGTGGAACCTATGCATAAAGAGTGTTCCCGCAGAGAATCCCGTGCGCATACAAACAGTAACGTAAGAAGGAAGGGTATGAAACAAGATTAGGTAGAAGAAAAAAAGTCAGAGGTACTGAAAAACAGGACAGTAGCAAACCGAAAGAAGATGGTCCTTAACAAAACAAAAACATTTTATTTCAACAAAAAGAAGGCTTACTTAACTTGCAGCTCAGGAACCCACATTTTTCCCCGGGAGCGCTAATTCCGTTAGATACAATAGCTGTATCCCCTTGAGGAGCGATTATTATTATTATTATTATTACTATTTAACCACCATAGACGCAACGGGGCGATTCAACAGTGAATACCCATACAGTATTTGAGTGTTTGTGTAGAGATTAGAATATTCCGTTTTCCTAGCTTTCGTTTAGTTTAGTAGATTTGATGATTAATTCATTTGCGTACATAGAGTCTTAGTGGTGGTAGCTGTTACCCAATCACGGGATTCCAACAACTCACCAATGTCTTTCTGGCCGAGCGACTTACCCACGCTGGAGTCACCTCTGAACAGAGTGTTCGAGTTAACAGCACTGTGCGCTCGACCATTATTTGACTTATTTTGCTAGTGTGTTCCAAGCTTCATTTAAATTTTAGGATATAGGTCTGTTTCTGTTAGGTACCTGTGTAAAGGGCCGTTGAGGGCGGTGGTAGCAGCTAATGTTAATATATTTACGAGGAGGTATGGCGGGGCTCCAAAATGACGTCGTCGCTCCTCTGCAAAGGAGGGGCATTCCGCAATCAAATGATTCACTGTCAGTGGAACGATACAATCGTCACAATACGGGATTGGTCTTCCTTCCATTAGGTGGCCATGTGTCAATCTCGTGTGTCCTATTCGCAGACGGGTCAATATTATTTCCCACGTTCGGTTCGCTGAAGTTGCATTAGGTAGAGGAGTTATGTCTCCAGTTATTAGTCTGTATTTATTATTAGCGATGGCTTCCCATTGGTGTCTCCAGCTCAGCGTCAAGACACGCTTTACCAGGCACTTGACGTCGGGTCGGGGCAACTGGAGCTGTGCTCTTTCCGCTGCACAAGTGGCCTCCCGAGCTAGTTTGTCTACTCGTTCGTTGAGTATTATTCCGCTGTGGCTGGGAGTCCAGCAAAGAGTTACTGATTTATTTAACAGAATAATACGACATTGAATCATTTGAACAAGTGGGTTTTTAGCTGGAGTATGAATGATTGCTTCAATGGCACTACGCGAGTCACTATATATTGTGATCGAGTTCTCATGTCTTGTAGCTAAGGAATTCAAAGCGCTGTAAATAGCGTATAATTCCGCTGTATAAACACTGGCATTATTACAAATACGCTGGGAATTTTGGACATTAGTATGCACGTAGGCGAATCCAACCCCTGTGGCAGTTTTTGATCCGTCTGTATATACGCCTATAGAGTTCTTGTGTTGATCTCGATGTTGTAGGAAAGATCCTCTTAGCTCATGTGCTGTCACTGAGTTTTTAGATGTTTTGTAGAGGTCTGTGCATTGTGTAATTTTCATCATCCATAATGGGCAGGGTGGAGGTACTTCCAGGAGTATTGATCTCATTGGTATACGATTTACTTTTCTTAACTGTTCAGCTCTATGTAGAAAACTTCTTCCATATGTGTGATTTTCAACATGATCATCATCGTCACTCTCTCGGTCTTCATAGTTTATCAGGTTGTGCAGAGGGTGGGATGGATTTACTGCGATGCGTGCATATGTATTCAATTTCTTGATATTTCTATATGTTTCTAGAGGTTTAATTCCAGAATTGGCATACAGGCTGAGTAAGGGTGAGGAGCGAAGCGCTCCTGTTGCGATACGTATGGCAGCGTTGTGAATGGGGGCGAGTCGTTCTAGAATTGATCGAGGTGAGGAGGAATATATTTCAGAGCCATAGTCCAGTCTCGGTTTTATAAGCATAATGTATAACCGGAGTAAAGTTAGGCGGTCTGCTCCCCATGTTTTGTGCGACAGGTGCTTGAGTAGGTTCAGACTACTGATGCATGAAGCTCTCAGAGTCATGATATGTTGTTTCCAATTTAATCGATCATCTATAATCATTCCCAAGAATTTGTGATGATCGACATTTCGGATTGCTTGGTGATTTAAGGAAAAATTATTCGCGAGTTTGGGACAGTTACGTTTTTTGCAAATGTGCATGGCTACACATTTTTCTGTCGCAAAGGAGAAGCCGCTGTGGTTGCTCCAGGTCGTTAGTTTATTAAGGGTTAGTTGGAGTCTGCGTTCTATGCTCGCGATTGTTTGTCCAGAGGACCATATAGTGAAATCATCTACGTAAAGAGAATGGTTCACGTTAGGTGGCAAGTTTTCAGTTATGGAGTTAATAGCTATTATGAAGCAGGTGCAAGATAGTATGCTACCCTGCGGGATTCCTTCATTGATCGGAAATGGTGTGGATAAGGTGCGGCCTATTCGTACTTTTATTAGTCTAGCAGCTAGAAAGTTAGCTATGAATTTGAGCAAATTTCCCTGGATGTTCCACCTGGTTAGTGTTTTCAACAGCCCATGTCGCCAGGCCGTATCATAAGCTTTCTTTATATCGAAGAAGATCGCTATCACATGTTGCCTATTCTCGAAAGCAGTTAAGACATCCTGCTCAAATTCCGTTATGTTGTCAATGGTACATCGATTTCTTCGGAAACCTGATTGCTTTATGGATATTTTTTGGGTTTGCTCCAGTATCCACATTAGTCTAACATTGACCATTTTTTCCAGGAGTTTACAGAGACAGCTAGTAAGTGATATTGGACGGTAGTTTGATGGATCGTATGTATCTTTTCCAGGTTTTAAGATGGGAACGATTATTGCTGTTTTCCAGGCTGAAGGGAAAAGTTGTTCTGAATAGATTTTGTTGTATGTGTTCAATAATAAAGATTTTAAAGAGGGATGAGCGGACTTCAGCATTGAGTAAGTCACCTGATCTTCTCCTGGGCTACTATCCCGAGTTGTGGACAGAGCACATTGAAGTTCTCGCATCGTAAACTTTGTATTGTAATGTTTTTCAGGTTCATCATTATTAAAAATAATAGGTCTGCTTTCTATGTGAGCTTTATGCCGCAAAAAATCGTTTGAGTAGTTATTTTCAGATGCCGAGGCAAAGTGAGCTGCTAATTCCTCTGCGACTTCATTGTGGGCAGCGACTTTACCCCTGCCATGTATTTCTAAAACTGGTGTTGGTTGCAATGTATATTTTCCAATCATTTTCCCCACTTTCCTCCACACTTGATTGATAGAAGTTTGACTGTTAATTGAACAGACGTAATTTTTCCACGATTCTCTCCGAGATTGGTTAAAAATATATCGGCATCTGGCTTTTGCAAAATTGTATGCTATTTTATTTTCAATTGTATATCTGCGCTTCAAGGCACGCTCAGCACGTAATCTGGCGCGTCTGGCCTCTTTACATGCGTCGTTAAACCAAGGGACAGGAGGCTTCTTCATGTTAGAAGATTTTAATGGTACAGAACGTTTTGCCGCGTCTGTAAGAGTCTGGGTAATGGAAGCCACTAGATTATCGATGTCAGGGATATCTTCTACTGTTATGTTTGTCGACGTCAGTTCTTTGAATAGTCGCCAGTCTGCTCGCCGGATATCGAAGCGGTCTGGTAGTTCAGTATCGACTGATGGTGTTTTGAGACCGAGGAGGATAGGGTAGTGATCACTGTCGTGCAGTTCTGTTAGTGTAGTGCAATTAAAGTCCATCATGCAATCTGAAGAGGTAATTGTTAAATCTATTATCGAGTGAGTATTAGTTTGTACATGGTAGTGGGTCGGAGCGCCATCATTTAAAATTGATAGATTACGCTCGAGAAGCAATTCTTCTATCATTCGTCCCCTCTGATCTGTCACTTGGGAACCCCAGGTCATGCTTTTGGCATTCAGATCACCCATAATAATGAACGGGGGGGTTAATTGATTTATAAGGTTATTAAGATCTTCTTGAAGGACTGGTATATGGGGTAGATATAGTGCGCATATAGTATATGTTTTAGAGACGTCTATCTTAACTGCTGTTGCTTGTAGATTGGTATTTAACTGAACTATGTTGAATGGTATTCTTCGATGGACCAGAATGGCAACGCCTCTCTCATGTCCGTCCTGGTGGACTGGTGCGGATTTTATTATTTGGTATTGTGATGGTGGTTGAGCATTGCGATTGTGTATAAGAGTTTCCTGCAAGCAAACGCATGCTGGTGAGTATTGTTGGAGAATAAGTTTTAATTCGCTGAATTTCGTAAAATACGACTGTAAGTTCCACTGTAAGAAACAGTTAAGGGAAATTTTTATCAATGGGAATGAGTTTTAACGGCGAAAAGTAGAAGAAACGGAGTCTCTACTGCTCTTCTTTTTGTCTGGTGTGTTTCTAGGTTTAGTATACTGAGATGGGCCACTTCCAATGACTGGTATTTTGCCATAAGGCGGCTTACCCGCGGGTGTTTGCTTTGTCGCCGGCGACTGACATACCGGTGTCAAGTGTTCCACCGAAGTGGACCGGCGTTCCCCCGTCGTAGGCGGGCGTCTCACCACAGTAGTCAAGCGCCCCGTCCCAGTCGGCGGCAGCTCTACCCCAATGAGCGGCCGCCCAGCTCCAGCCGGCGAAAGCTCCACCTCAGTAGAAATGGGTTCTCGTACGGAGGGGGGGTGTTCTATGGCTGTCAATTTAGTAGGCTTCTCTCGACGCAATGGTGAAGAGGAAGAGTTACGTTTTCGCTTGATGTCCGCGGGGGATGTCTCCATTTCAGTTTCAGAGTCATTGTAATTGACTAGTATTTTTGGTACCATTGTGGCTGCACTTCCCCGTGGAGCGCTTCTTTCTTCTGAACTTGAGTTTTCTGTATCAGCCATAGGACGCAGGTTAGTTCCCAGGAAGGGACTAGCTTGCATGTCTGACGACGTAGTTGGAGTTTGCATCGTTGGGTGGCAGTCCTTCGTGTTAGTATTAGCGAGAGTCTCGTTGGGTGTGGTAGCTTCTAGTTTTGCTGGAGAAGCTGTCCGTGAGTTCGGTTTCGGTGAACGTTGATGTCTTGTCTGTGATGTTACAGCTGTCTTTTCGATATCCATAGTATTGTCTATCTCTTCTTCTTGATTCAGTTCCCGCGCTGCTGTTACCGAGGCGAAGGTTTTATGGGGGCTTACACCTTTGGAGCTTTCCAAGGGTTTTGTTTTATCTTGCCTTGAGTAGAGAGGTTTGTACACAGGGTTCTGAGTTAGTGTCACGTCCATAGCCTCATTACGTGGCATCCTCTCTCGCATCTGGAGGTTAACTATGGCACTTTCACATTTAAATTTGGGGCAAGCTCTATCGTTAGAATAATGTTCATTGGCGCAATGAAAGCAGTTGACAGGGTTGGTGCAGCCAGCTTTCTTGTGTCCTGAGAGGCCACATCTGGCACATACCTCCTCTTCTCGCCTACAGTACTTAGCCACATGGCCGTATCTCTGGCACTTAAAGCACTGCTGTGGTCGGTGGTCATACTCTTCAACGCGCTCAGAGAACCAGTTTGAGAGATGCACTGAGTGTGGTTTTTCGTTAAGTTGGAAGGTAAGAATGTAAGTATTTGTTGGTGTGAGTTCGCCGTTTCGTTTGGTTTGTATTCGTGTAACATCTATTACTCCTTGTGAAAGAAGATGGTCTTTCAGCTCCTCTTCTGTGTGTTGAGCGAAGGCTTTGCTACGGACTACACCTTTGACAATATTGAAGGTCCTATGGGGTTCAACTACGACTTCCCGTCCGCCCAATCTTCGAAGTGCCAGGATCTTAGTAGACTGCGATGGATTGCCGGACTCCAAGAGTAGTGTGCCCCTGCCTGCCACTCTGATTCGAGATACGTGCCCAACCTGAGTCTTGATGTCAGCATCTGTTTTAATAATATTGAGGTCTGACGAAATGTTAATTCCAGGGAATTTCAAGGTAAAATATTTCTGAAAATATGGTCGTTTTGGTTGGAAGAGTTCATCAAGTGAGATCATTTGAGTTTCTCGGAAAGTTTTCCTTCTCCGGTTTCCTCTAGTGATCGTAGTCCATGAGTCAGTTGAATTGTTCGGAGCGCATGGTGGCGTCTCTAAGGTTCCTTCAGTTGTTAGTTGAGAGGAGTCAGGTACATTAGTCTTTGAGGTAGCTCCAGTGGAGGAACCCCGCGATTGGTTATCATGTTTTGTTTGTGTATCGCCTTCACCAGCCTCAGTACGGACCTGGTAAGACAGTTCTGGTGAGTTGCTCATGGTACTTGAAAATACCATCTAACTGGGAAATAAAGAGGGGCCCTTGTCGGGCAAGGGCCCTCGAGGATATAGAAGGTGAAGACCTCTTATTTACAAGTATGTCCTTAATACTAGTTCCGAGGAAAAATAGTGAAAGAAAAACCCTGATGTTAGAGGGCGCCGCCCGCGTTGGTTCTAGCCAGTAACCTATTTGTGGAATAATAATATAAGAAAATGAATAATTACAATCGAAATTGTAAACATACGACAGCTGGCTATAACAGTATCACCTCGTGAAGGTGCGGGTCGACTAGGTACAAACAAATTAATGAAGGTACCATATATATCAAATCCTTGTCTGTTTTCGTTTTCCCTTTAACACAAAATATGATCGTTGAAGTTGATACCAGTAAACGTGCTAAAGGGAACACGTAAAATTTCCCCTTGAGGAGCGATATTGATCCAAAGATTTAATTGCTTGCAGCTGATTGATAATAATAATAACTCATTTAACGACAGCTTCGGTCATAAACTATTTAGCTGTCGCTTTGGCA
This sequence comes from Morinoia aosen, assembly GCA_030386875.1. Taxonomy (NCBI): domain Eukaryota; kingdom Metazoa; phylum Arthropoda; class Malacostraca; order Amphipoda; family Talitridae; genus Morinoia; species Morinoia aosen. Next base: position 3,926,934 of record CM059571.1, read on the forward strand.
TTCAGGCCAAAGTTAAACCACAACAATACAAGTTTACCAGGACTTCAGATTACATTACATCGCTAAGTATCCACAAAATTCACTTCAAAATTCCACACATCACCTGTATCATATGCAAGTCACAATCGATTGTTGGTATTACAATCCACCACTTCAAGTACACCTGAACACATAGGGCAGCCAGACCCCGATGGGGGTTTCAGCTGCCCACCCATTTATGGCCAGGCGCCTTACCCACGCTGAAACCCCCAGGGGTAGAAACGTAGTGCGCCCGGCCATATTGCGACTTTATAGACACCGCCAGATCAAGGAAATTATTCTCAATTTACAGAGCAAGTCCTTTAGTATACCCAAACAGATTCTAGAATGAATGATGGAACTTATAAGTTAGCAAATACATTAATTGTTTTAACGTATTCCAAAACTCTACCTATTGGGCCACCGTCCTTCAGTAAGTCTCCAACTTTGTTTCCATTGGTACTATCACACAGGATGTTCCTTCTTGGTTGCTGTAGGGCTGGACATGCTTCAATGATGTGTTTTATCGTTAAAACTGCGTCACCGCACCAACCGCATATAGGTCTCTGGCCAAGGGCATCTGGGTTTAACAAATAGCTATGGGTCAAGGCAGTATGTTTTAGTCGGAGTCTATTGATAACAACTTCTTCCTGTCGGTTCAACTTGTGCTTGCTCACTTTCCACCTCCCAGGGTTATTCTTCATTTCTCTCAGATCGCTTCGTTCCATCTGCCACGCATCGCTCCATATTTCAAATGTCCTCCTCCTGATCAATGAAAACCAATCCTTGTATGGGACGAGGGCGAACTCAGCTGGTCTCGTAGCGGCTTCCTTGGCTGCTCTGTCTGCCTTCTCGTTCCCATCAATGCCCACGTGGGCTGGTACCCAGCAGATGGTGATGTTTTTCCCTTCAAGGATGATTCGATGCATATCTAGCAATATTCTATTGAGAAGTTGGTTGTCTTCAGTGCTGTTATTTTCAATTGCTTGAATGCAGCTCATCGAGTCGCTAAATATCACGAAATTGTTAAATTGTGTTTCTTTGATTATGTTAACAGCCAGTTTGATTGCATGCAGTTCTGCTGTCATTACGCTTGCGACTATTGGTATTGAGATTCTTCTTATGACGTTGTCCATCACCGCTGCTGCACCAACCCCGGTCTGCGACTTTGACCCATCCGTGAAAATTAGTTTACAATCACCATAGTTGTTCTCAGTTTCCTCATGCATGCGTTTCAGTAGCACTGGACTTACTTCATCTTTTCTCAGGGTTGCTCTATTTCCGTCAATCTTCGGTCGCTGCTGAATCCAAGAATATATTGTAGGGGTGAAAAAAGGTTGGACTGGCTGTGTTGGAACTCTGTACACATTCAAAGTTTGGTGGAGTCTAGTGATGACTGACTTCGGGTAGCGTTCACGGCTTCGGAAGAATAATTCCAGGTTTGAATCGTTAACACAACGGTAAGCAGGGTTAAGGAAGTGACATTTCAATTTGAAATAGTATCGCAAGAGAAGCTCCTTTCTCCTCAATTCAAGGTGTGGTTCATTAGTTATGATGTTCAGATTCTGAATTGGAGTAGTTCTAAAGGCTCCTGTGCTGATTCGCATCGCTTCATTCGTGATTACATCCAGTTCCTTTAGCGCTGTGGTGTTTGCTGATCCATAAACTAGGCAACCATAATCTATTTTTGGACGGATCATGGACCTATATAGTCTCATCAGGATTTCTTGGTCCGCTCCCCATGCATAGGAGGAAACCGACTTGAGCAAGTTCAAGTCCTTGTAACATTTTGCTTTGATTTTCTGAATGTGTAGTGTCCAGTTGAGTTTCCTGTCCCACTCAAGCCCCAAAAATTTTGTGTTTTCGACGTTCGGTATGTTGTGACCTTCAAGTTGTAGAGTCGGAACAATTATTGGTTCGCTTCCCTTGTAGAACTGCATTGCTGTTGTTTTGGTCGTTGAAAATCTGAATCCGTTGTATCTTGCCCACTTGGTGATTTGGTTGATTGTAGTTTGCAAGGTTTCTTGTACTTTAGTTTTACTATAATCTGCGAATGAAATGAGCAGATCGTCGACAAATAGGGAGCTAAAAACCCTTTCAGGAATTTCTTTTGATAGTGAATTAATTTTCATAGCAAACAGAGTCACACTCAACGTGCTCCCTTGTGGCGTCCCATTAATAAGTTCCTTAGGTGCTGATATTATATCTCCTACTTTTACTCGGAAAGTGCGGTTTTTCAAAAATTCCCGAATGAAGTTTGGCAGCCTTCCTCTCAGGCCTGCTGTGTACAAGTCCCTCAATATGCCATGACGCCATGTCATGTCATACGCCTTCTCCAGGTCGAAGAAGACAGCCATCACATACTTGTCGGTGGCGAGTGATTGTCGTACATATGTGTCGAATCTGATAAGATGATCAATAGTAGCACGGTGCTTCCGAAAGCCACACTGTATGTCAGCAAAAATTTTATTATTTTCTAGGTATTCAGTTAATCTCCGGTTTATCATTTTTTTCCATTGTTTTGCACAGGCAGCTTGTCAAAGAGATAGGTCTATAATTTTTGGGGTCGGAGTGGTCTTTTCCTGGTTTGGGTATAGGTAGGACGATTGCTTCTTTCCATGGAGGATATATGTATTCATCCATCCATATCTTGTTATAAACTTTCAATAAGTACTCGTGAGCGTTATCAGGCATATTTTTTATCATCAAATTGCTTATGTTATCCGGTCCTGGGGTTGTGATTTTATTGCTCCTGATTGCTGATGTTAGTTCAAGGATGGTGAATGGGATATTATACAGTTCGTCATTGCTGCTCGTGAAATCCACTGGAATTTGTTCAACTTGTTGTTTGTATTGGCGGAACTCACTGGAATAGTTTTCCTCGCTCGATGTGTGCGCGAATGTTTCTGAAAGTTTTGCTGCAATGTCGGGAGTGGTTGAGACGATGCGGTTTCCATCTTTTAACATATTTATTTGTCTCTTAGCTCTGCCGCGGATTCTATTTATCCGTTCCCAAATGCAACTGTTTGGAGTGGTGGTGTTCAGCGATGACACGTACTCACGCCAGCTGTTCAGCTTCGCCTCTCTGAAAGTGCGTGTTGCTTCTGCTCTCGCTTTTTTCCACTTCACTTTATCTTGCAGTTCACCGGTTCGCTTGTAGTCCCTGTATCGCTTTTCCCGTTCTCGCCACGCCTTCTTGCATTCGGGCGTCCACCAAGGTTTTGCAAAGTGGCGTCTAACCTTATATTGAGGTACCCATTTTTCCCGAACGCCTTCGAAGCGGTTGTACAACTCCTCTATTGCCTTTTTGGGACATTCTGGCAGTTGCTGATGCTGAACGTGTCTCCACGAGGTATCCAGCTTGTAGTCCTTCCAATATCCCTTTTTGAAGTTCCATCCTTCGGTTTCTCCTTTCCCATCCTTTGAATGTATAGTTACTGACAATATTATCGGATAGTGGTCACTACTTAATACAGAAGAAAGCACTGCGAAGTCTAAGTCAGGTGTCATATCGGACGATGTCAGTGCTAAATCTATAACCGTGCCTGATATGTGTGTGGCCGAGAAGTCGTTTAAGATATTAATATTATTATGATTGAGGATGTTCTGCAGCAAGCGCCCCCGGCGGTCAGATGTTTTGTTCCCCCAGTCGGTGTGGTGAGCGTTGAAATCTCCCATCACAACGACCGGCTTTGGTAATTCGCTCAAAACGGCAGACAGCTCGTTGAGGTTAATATTGGAACCTGGCGGCAGGTATATAGATGCAACTGTAATTATTTTATAACAAGTTAAGTGTATTCTTGCGCTTATGATTTGAAGGGATGATTGAATCTTGAGTTCCTGGGTTGGTATTGATGAGTGAATATACAGAGCTACTCCTCCATTAAATCTATTATTAAAGTGGCCTTGTTTGCATAAACCATTGTATCCAGCTATTGGAGATATAAAATTATTGCCATAGAAAGTTTCCTGGACTGCTACCACAGCCGGTTTATATGTATCTATTAAGTGAATTAGATCTTCTTTGGATGAGGTCATTCCCTGGAGATTCCATTGTAAAAAGATTTCGGTTCCTTCTTCAGCTCCTATCGCCATTTCCTTCCGCGATTTCCATGTTTTCGTTGATCATTCTCACCTGCTCGGCCTTTTCTAGGAGATCTCCGTCCACGGTTCTCTCCTGATGTGTCGCGCGATTTAAAGTGTGGTTTGGTCTTTCCCAGTGAATTAGATTGTCTCAGCTCTTCCTCATACATGTCTCTGTCAGCGTCTGTACCACTTTTCTCTTGTTTGTGTTTATTCCCGGAGTTTTTGTCTTCATCTTTGCTTCGGTTTTTCTTTTCTTCCTCTGGGGTGGTCGACTTTAGATGAAGGTCGACTGTGGTGGTGTATATTCTTCCAGTGGTGGGACTTTCGCAGACTACTTCCGTCCTACCGCTCGTTCTTTCCCGAACAGCCTGCCATCCGCTTCCTCTGCCCACCACATTGTCTCCAGGATCTTCTGCTTTTTGTTTAGGGCTTGTTATTTCTGCTTCCTCGTCTCCTGAGCGCTGTCGCTTTTTAGTGTTGACGGTACCAGTTGCATCCCCAATGCTACCTTTAGTAACAACCCTTGAGTAATTCATTGTAAAATGCGGATTTCTTTGTTTGAACAACAGTTTAGCTTGTCCTTTGGAGACTCTTTCTCTGCTCTGTATGATCATTATTTCCTCTTCCTCCTTCCTTCTCTGACAAGCTTTATCGCCCGCCATATGTCCGTCCCCACAGTGGTAGCAGGTAGTTACTTCAGAGCTACAGCGGTTTATTGCGTGTCCTGGCTCACTGCATCTTGAGCAGGTTTCTTCTCCTTGGCAGTATTTTACCCCATGGCCATATTCGAGACATTTTTTGCACATTATTGGTTTTGGTTTGATTTCATAAACTTTTGTTTTTGCTTGTTCCCCAGGTATATCGAGGTATTCCGGTATTGGTGACTGTCTGAAGGAGATGAGTAAGGGTTTCGCGTGTACGTTGCTGGGTTTTATCCAACTTGCTTCTACGGCATCTTGTATTCCACATTTTTCCAATAGCCCTCGTTTGAACTGCTCGAAGTTGTTCATATTGTATTCGTAGATGTAAATCAGACCTTTATTGATACCAAACTTGAGGTTCTCCTCCACAGTAACTGGCAGTTCGTTCAATTCTTTAAGTTGCTTCATTTTTTGGCTTTGTTCAGCATTATTCACTTCCACGGTGAACACCGTTTTACTACTTGATCTTATGGATTTCGGCTTGCTCCCAAGGTGGTTTGCAATACATTTTTCTAGATGCCATGGAGACATTTTTCGCCTGTCGAACTCGTTCATTTTACAGTCGAAATGTGTGATATATTTGCTGGCTGGTCCCATTGCTCCAGTTTCTGTTGTACCCTCATTGATTTGCTTGGCCCTTCGCAAAGTTACCTTCTCTTTTTGCATTATCTGCAACACGTTCCTCTCCTCCAACTCTCTCTTACACAGGTTACTTCCTGCTGCGTGTGAGCCTCCACAATGGTGGCATTTCTCTTCGTTAGACTCGCAGTTGTGGGTGGAGTGGCCGATGCTTGCACATCTCCTGCAAATGGTTACGCCGCTGCGGCATCTCTTTGCTGTGTGTCCATACATTTGGCAGTGTTGACACATCATGGGTTTGTTTTGGAATGGGTACACTCTGGTATCTTGTCTTTCTCCTGGAATATATATATTGTATGGTACATATTGCTGTCTGAATGATACAAGGAAAGCTTGCGTTTCAGGATTTCGAGATTTGATAAAAGTTGCTGGGGTTACATCTTCCACATTGTATTCCTCCTGAAGTCCCATTTTGAAGTCTTCTAGATCAGTGATGTCAAATTCGTTAATGTATATCAGTCCCACCGAGTGGTTGAAACGATTATACTCTTCGGTCCGGCACGGCACATCTTCAACACTGGTGAGCTCCGCCATCCTCCCCGCCTGACGCTCGCTCCGCACCTCCACCACCATCACTTCCCTGCTCACACTGAAGAGTCTTTTGGGTTTTTCTCCGGTTAGAGTCATGATTTCTTCTATGATTGCAAAGGGATTCACGGTCTTTTTTTTCTCTGCTTCGAAGTTTAGAGCAAAGTACCTCGGGAAGTACTGTTCTTCAGTAAGTTGGAAAGGGACGTATTTTATCTTCTTCTTCTGGTAGGTTCCTCCGACAACTGACGTTCTCAGAGGTCCCTCCACTGACGTTTCCATCGGTTGTGTAGGTTCCATCTTTCAAGTTTTACAGAAAAAGAGGGAGGGGTCCTTGCTAGGCAAGGGCCCACAAACAAAATTTACGTACTAACACCCTATATTACAATTAAGATTTCTTAATACTACTCCAAAAATACAGAAAAAGACCCTGATGGTAAAGGGCACCGCCCGCGTTGGTTCTAGCCAGAAAACTAGTTGAATGGAAAAATTTATAAGCAATATAATCAGTTACAATCTAGATTGTACAAGAACGCAGCTGGCTATACTAACGGTATCACCTCGGGAAGGTGCGGGTCGGCTAGGTACAGACAAATTAATGAAGGTACCATACAATCAAATCCTTGTCTATTTCGTTTTAATGTTCCCCTTATCACAATTATAATCAGTTCAATTAGATACCAGTAAAAACTTGGTAAAGGGAACAGCGAAAATTCCTTGAGGAAGTTTTAAGTGAGCCAGACATTGGCGTATACTGACAAAACATTGATGTCCTTCTGTCGGCCAATAGAATTCGAAAAACTGAAATATCCGTGTATAACTCACGCACGCGTTTTTAAACAGCTTACGGACTACTTTCATTAATAAGAGGTGAAACGTTAGCATACCGAGTCATTCCAATGACAACCTGTTTGCCTGCTACACTCGTATTTTTTCAGTACATGGTTACTTTACAAGTAACTATTCAGTCACACAACAAATGAGTAACAATTTTTAAAACATAACTAAATGTACGACCTCAACACGGAACGATTGAAGAGTAGCCGCAACCGTCGTAACAAAAAAAAAGCATTACATCTACTGGCAGTTTATGGTATTGTACGCACTAAGATTTGCGAATTCTAAGACTTTTTCAACGCCAGCGTGCGCAATAGTTGCCTAGTCCAGCGGTGTGACACTGTCACAATCACACGATGTACCAACAGCTAGGGTTGCTGCTTCACTATCACGCCAACGTACCCTCACTCACACACCGCAACTCCCATACCACTCCACTTCGACACGTTACTTGTGACGTACCAAATGTTGTTTATTTATCTTTTCTCTATATTTACGCATTACATTAAACCCTGCATACGTTCATCAGCTGTAAAATTGTTTCAAGTATTCCCTGGAAAGTAATATTTATTGCAAAACTTCTTCCGAGAACAACGGTCTAAAATAGTTTATCAGAAATTCTAAAAATGAACACAAGAGAGCGGATAGTAGAGATCTTTAAGATAGAAAAAAACTAGCGTAACTGTTCCGTGTTGTACCAGCACCCCTTAGCATTAATGCCAAGTTCTTTTAATATAACTAGTGTCATGACATCTGCTGAAAAGGAGCAAGGGTTCTGAACATCTCGATTGGCTAGAAGAAGTCGACAATAGCTGCACGTTCACTATTGGTACATATGTATACCACTGGGTAAACTGCTCATTTACGTACCAGAAACACAATGGCTGTCATTTCACTACCTTCATTTAAATTAGACTATGGCGTACAAGTTAAAATGTTATCGTGCAATTATATTTTTACCCCTTGTTAGAAAGGATAAGAATGTAATCAAGCTGCAAAGGAAGCTTTTCAATTTTGCTCCTTCCAAACTAACCAAACCGACCATAGCAACCGCGGAAACGTAGTGAACGTGTTACGCTTGTTAGTGAAGTTTAGCATTCTAGCCACTACGAGGCTCCTTTTATGTAGAGAGCAAAGAGCACCGGTTCCTCGATGATGTTGAAGGGAAGCGAGGGTTCTAGACACTTGGACATAAGGTTTTGGACATCTCGACTGGCTAGAAAGTCGATAACAGCTGCATTACGTCTGTGAGTAAATTGATGCATTCTAAGTACTACGAGGCTCATTTCATGTAGAGAGCAAAGAGCGCGGGCTCCTCGATGAGCTTCTTGAAGAGGTTGGAGAAGCGCGCCATGGTGGCCCCGTCCACGACCCTGTGGTCTGCGGACCAGGACACCTGCATGATGTGAGCTGCCACCACTGCACCCCCTGGCTTGTTGCCCTCGAAGCGCGGCACCACCTGACAACGACACCAACACGTTGACGCTTTTGACCCTTAATTGGCACTTTTAACAAAATTAAATTTCAATTGACTTTAAATTAATGTTTATTAAATTAAATTTTAATTGACTTTTGATTAATTTAAAAAGAATTAAGTTTTAATTGACTTTTGATTAATTTGAAGTAAATTCAATTTTAATTTACTTTTAATTTATTTTAATAAGCTCAAACTTTAATTTACCTTAATAAATTTTAATTGAATTAAATTTTAATTTACTTTTATTTGAGACTCCAACACTTAGGCCGCTATTGGCAAAACTGAAGTTCAATATTCAACTAAAATTTAAAGTGAATAGTAGAAAATTTCGAAAATGGCAATCATTATCTGGCGTGCGCCTTCATTTAGCTTTAAGAATTTATGAAAATTGAGTTTGTGACTACTGGTCTGTCTGTAGCACTATGAAAATCCCCTCCATGGCCACCGGTGCCGCACGTTGTGGTCAAAGTGTTGAAGTTTACCATGGGTTCGTAAACAACCTAGGACTATTGGTCCTAAATAAAGATAGTAAACATATACGAGACATTCAACTACTGCGACAACAGAATTTTTAGTCCATTTTTGATACGAAAGTCTCCTTAATCTTTACCCCAGAAATGTAAAACTTCATTTGAGACACTCAACTACTGCGACAACAGAATTTCCAGTCCATTTTTGACACGAAAGTCTCCTTAATCTTTACCCCAGAAATGTAAAACTTCATTTGAGACACTCAACATCTAAAACAACAGAATTTCCAGTCCATTTTTGATACGAAAGTTTTGCCAATCATTCCTTTAGAGATATAAATCTTCAACGACTCTGGACAGCCTGGCTTCCTATGAAATTCTTGGTGCCTATTCTGTCTGCACGGTGCTTCTCTGGAGAGACACTCACAGGTGTGGAGAGCTCGGTCTCTTGGTCACCACATCAGACACACTAACCTGGATCTTGCCAACTGCACCGATGGCCACTTCTGTAGACACGATCACGGGCTTAGCGTAAGTCCCTCCAACCTGCACAATACATCACAAAATATAAGATTCAGGAAGCATATCAAAAACTTTAAATAGAATACCTTGAGTAACTATTCTCATAACATAAATGCGGACACACGCAATGGTTGCACATGCGACCGTGCCGTGGGCAAGGTGGCATTAAGCAGTGGCTCATGAATCAGCTTCAGAGCAGAGGAAGTGCACTTCTGAATATCATACAAGATCAAACTTAGCTTCTTTAGCGTCATGCAGCTCACACAAAACTAGTTCGGGAGGATCAAACTAACTTCTGGTCTTATCTCACAAAATTAGCATTCACGTCCCAAACGAACAGCAAATGTAGATGCAGATTACATCATAAGTTCAAGATTAGATTAGATGTTAGTTTGAGCCTCCCTAACCGCTAAAAAATGAGCATTCCAAAGAGAGGAAAGAGGAAGGCACCATTTAGCCCAAAGATAAGGAAACGCGGAATCAATGCGGAAGGGGCATAGAAACAGGAAGTTGAGAAAGAAGTCTATAAAACAAGATAAAAGTTGAAGATGAGAATAGTAGATACTGAAAAACAAGACAGCAGTGAATTGAAAAAAAAGTAGTTTTATAATATAAGAAAAAATATTCTATTTCAACAAAAAGAAGGCCTACCTAATTCACATTGGGCCCTCAAATAGTTTCCCCCTGGGAATGCTAATTACCATAGATGCAATAGTTGCATCCCCCTGAGGGGTTCATAAGTTTAAGCTTCCCTGCTTTCCAAACATGTACGCAGCAGAAGGGAGACTCACGCTGCCGATGTTGCTGAGAGTGAATGTGCCGTGCGTGAGGTCGGCCGTGCCCAGAGCACCTTTGGCCCCAAGGTCCTGAAGTCTGTTGAGCTCGAGGGCGATCTCGAGCACAGTACGGCCTTGCACAGCCTTGATGTTGGGCACCAGCAGACCTTGCGGGGTGTCCATTGCCACGCCGATGTTGTGCGACGCCTGCCGCAGGAATGAGGTGGGTATTGTGAGATCCGTAGGGTCATAACTTTGTGAGGTAGCTCTTGCGACTAAGCCCAAAATGCAGGAATGTTTACTATGGTCATAACTTTGTGAGGTAACTCTTTTGCTGTGCCTAAATGCTTCAAACCGACACACGATGTTGTGTGCAATAGATGATGCTAAATTGAATTTTAGTGCGCTACACTGAAACACCCAGGATGGGTATCTCAAGTTTCTGAGGAGGAGGACAGGTCTCAAATTATCTTTTGATGGAAACAGAGTTAAAATATAGTGATTTAAGGCGACATATATCCACACCAAAGTACGCAAGTACTGAGGTATTGGCGTGTACTGAGACATACACAGTCTTACGTCATGGCAATTATTTTCTTATTCTGTCGTACTTGAAATTTTGGTGCCGTCACTGCCCTGATTACCATCACAAGCGAGTAGGCTCCGATTCTCAGTAATAGTATTTGTTTGTTCATTATTTACTCAGACATAAACTTTCATTTTGGCTCAGTTGAGGCAATAGCATGAAGAGACCGTAAGCTCAATAAGAGAGAGAAAAGAGAAGACTAGGCTAAGGAACAAAAGACGAGGAAAGGGCGCCAGGAGGTTGGTTCCACAGCACATCAGCTCGATTCACAAAAAAGGTGGAAGTGAAGACAGGAAGATACGGTCTGCCTAACTAAAAAGGGAAACCCACAACAGGCTCCTGCAACAAGTGTCGCTGATTTTGCGCTCAGTGGCTAAGCATAAAATGAGTTCATAATTTCTTTGCTCACCGAAAACTATGTCGGCAGCTCACATGAACAGCTGCACCATTTAAGACAGAAATTAAAGAAACTATACGAAAATTCTCGAGCAGTTCAAAATCAATTCTCTAGCTCCTTACAAGTAACATTTCATCATAGCAAATGTTCGCACTTAATGCAGAGCAACTTAACTTGTCAAAACAGCCCATATGCAACACACAAACCACAGGTCTCTCTCAGGTCTTTCCTCCCTCTCTTTTCCAAGAGAGGGAGGAAAAGAGGGTCTCCAACATGAGGGTCTTTTGCAGAGAAAAGAGGGTCTTTTCCAAGAGAAAGAGTCTCCCTCTCCCCTTTCTTTTTCAGATCTCCCATCACCCTTTCTCTTCCTCTCTCTTTTCAGGTCTTCTCTTTCCCTCTCTCTTCCTCTCTCTTTTCAGGTCTTCCCTTTCCCTCTCTCTTCAAGAATCCCAAGCATTACTTGTCACTAAGTAAACCACACTAAACCCTTGACGTCAGAAATTTTTGTACTCCTATTACCTTTATTTTAATCACTTATCAGACTGGTAACAGAACCAGGTTAACAACACAAGACTAAAAATGGAAACTTGAAACATTACCTTAGCACACTCATTCAATGATGAACTCATTACATCATAGCTTTTTCCTACAAAGAACTGTTTAATCCTTAGTGGCATCAACAGATTCAAATATACCCCTAATAAAGAACCATATGGCGTTTTTAGACATTATAAGGTTAAAATTCAGTCCGAGCTTGACATAAACCTTATAAGTGATGTTCTCGCAGTTCTTATCAACAGAAGCGTTGAGCTGAGGGTAGTGGGAGAGGGCGATGGACGCTGCCTTGATGAAAAGTGGCATGTAGGAGAAGCGGATGCCGTACTGGCCAGCCACCTGCTTCATGGCCTCCTTCTGGCCGGCCAGGGCTGTCACGTCCACCTCGTCGCAGTACCCGAAGTGGGGGATTTGCTGCAAAAGGTCAGTACTGCTACTGAAAGCTACATTTGTGCCGTGTAGGTTGGTGAATGTAAAAATATAGTACCTAAAACGGGGGATGTGCTATAGGAATAGTACGCAAAAAGGGGGATGTGCTGCACAGGGTACGGTACTACCATTTAGGTCTACATTAGTGCTGTGTAGAGTTGGTGAATGTAGAAAGTTGAGGGCTGGATAGGCAAAGTGCGAATGTAAAAACATAGTACGCAAAGTGGAGAATGTGCTGTGTACAATTGGTGAATGTAGAGAGATAGAACACCTAGAAGAGTAGAGGGAATGATAAACTGATTGGAAATGGAGTAATATGGATTGAAAACACAATGGCATGGAAATGACGTAACACACTTGAATAAGAGATAAAGAAAAAATATTGCTAAATAATTAAATGATTGAAATCAAACTTTGTAAATAAAACCGAAACTTCATAATGAGAGAAAACCAGCTGCTTCAAATACACAGACAAATATTTCCATTGGCATAAATTTGAAACCACACTTGAAGAACTGAAAAAATGACAATATCATGGCCATTATTATATTTATTATTCAGAGACTATCTACTAACAATAATGGTGATTAGTAAAGGGCAAAAAAAGGAGACTATTTAGTATGAACTTTAGAAAAAGTGTGTTTCCACACAGGATACATAGAAACAGGAAGTTTGGGAAGGTAGAAAAAAAAAAAAGATGGCCAAGATTAGACTAGATTAAATGCTAATTTAAGCCTCCCTAACCGTAACAAAGACGTTTCAAGGACAGGAAGGAAGGTACTGAAAAAACAGGACAGCAGTGAACCGAAAAAGAGATGGTCCTGAATATAACAACAATAATTTTATTTCAACAAAAAGAATGCCTATCTAACCCTTAGTTCAGGACCTCACATTTTCCCCCTGGGAGTGCTAACTCCCATAGATACAATAGTTGTATCCCCCTTAAGGGGTTCAAAAACAATTTAATAACCTCAATTCATTCGTCTAGGACAGGGGTCTCTAAACTACGGCCCGCGGGCCAAATCTGGCCCACGACAATTCACAATAATAACTGAACTAGCAAATTTAGCAAGTGTATTCTTGTGGCTGGCGCTTACTCGGCGACTTCTCAAGAAATAATAAATAATGACAGAAATATTAAAACGGTTTTGGACCTTGGAACTTACTGGAGTAATCAGTATGGCCCTTGGGCTGGAAAGTTTGGAGACCCCTGGGTCTAGGATAAAGTGAGACCCTAAATTTATTTCCTACATCAAAAAAAGAACCATAATTGACTTTATTAGATCAAAGGAAGAACTCGACATACCTACATAAATATCACCAATACGCAACCAGGGTCGTTGGCCTAGGACAAAGTAGGAACTTAACATGTTGACTGCAACGGGTTAAACTGAAGTTCAATATTCAACTCAAATTTAAAGTCAAAATAACTAGTAAATTTATAAATACCAAAATTTAACAGGGCCAATTCAATACCATTAATCAAAAAAAATTGCTAGAATTTTCCAAACGACATATCGATGGGTCGTTTTGCAGCAGGAAAACCTAAGCATGGTCCACCGGTGGGCTGTGTGGCAAGCAACATTTTAAATTTATTCTCTACGGCTCTACTGAAGACCCCTGCAATGGCTCTACTGAAGACCCCTGCAATGGCTCTACTGAAGACCCCTGCAATGGCTCTACTGAAGACCCCTGCAATGGCTCTACTGGAGACCCCTGCAATGGCTCTACTGAAGACCCCTGCAATGGCTCTACTGAAGACCCCTGCAATGGCTCTACTGGAGACCCCTGCAATGGCTCTACTGAAGACCCCTGCAATGGCTCTACTGAAGACCCCTGCAATGGCTCTACTGGAGACCCCTGCAATGGCTCTACTGAAGACCCCTGCAATGGCTCTACTGAAGACCCCTGCAATGGCTCTACTGAAGACCCCTGCAATGGCTCTACTGGAGACCCCTGCAATGGCTCTACTGAAGACCCCTGCAATGGCTCTACTGAAGACCCCTGCAATGGCTCTACTGAAGACCCCTGCAATGGCTCTACTGGAGACCCCTGCAATGGCTCTACTGAAGACCCCTGCAATGGCTCTACTGAAGACCCCTGCAATGGCTCTACTGGAGACCCCTGCAATGGCTCTACTGAAGACCCCTGCAATGGCTCTACTGAAGACCCCTGCAATGGCTCTACTGAAGACCCCTGCAATGGCTCTACTGAAGACCCCTGCAATGGCTCTACTGAAGACCCCTGCAATGGCTCTACTGAAGACCCCTGCAATGGCTCTACTGAAGACCCCTGCAATGGCTCTACTGAAGACCCCTGCAATGGCTCTACTGAAGACCCCTGCAATGGCTCTACTGAAGACCCCTGCAATGGCTCTACTGAAGACCCCTGCAATGGCTCTACTGGAGACCCCTGCAATGGCTCTACTGAAGACCCCTGCAATGGCTCTACTGAAGACCCCTGCAATGGCTCTACTGGAGACCCCTGCAATGGCTCTACTGGAGACCCCTGCAACGGCTCTACTGGAGACCCCTGCAACGGCTCTACTGGAGACCCCTGCAACGGCTCTACTGGTGACCCCTGCAACGGCTCTACTGGAGACCCCTGCAACGGCTCTACTGGAGACCCCTGCAACGGCTCTACTGGAGTCCGCTGCAATGGCTCTACTGGAGACCCCTGCAATAGCTCCACTGGAGACCTCTGCAACGGCTCTACTGGAGACCGCTGCAACGGCTCTACTGGAGATTGCTGCAATGACTCTACTGGAGACCTCTGCAACGGCTCTACTGGAGACCGCTGCAACGGCTCTACTGGAGACCGCTGCAACGGCTCTACTGGAGACCTCTGCAACGGCTCTACTGGAGACCTCTGCAACGGCTCTACTGGAGACCGCTGCAACGGCTCTACTGGAGACCGCTGCAACGGCTCTACTGGAGACCTCTGCAACGGCTCTACTGGAGACCTCTGCAACGGCTCTACTGGAGACCTCTGCAACGGCTCTACTGGAGACCGCTGCAACGGCTCTACTGGAGACCGCTGCAACGGCTCTACTGGAGACCGCTGCAACGGCTCTACTGGAGACCTCTGCAATGAACTAAGAAGCTCAGCCACAAACAAGGCAGCACACTCACGAGGGAAGCAGTCATGGCTTTGACCATAGCCTTCTGGAAGCCCTTGATGGCCTCCGTCCTGTCCTTCCCCTGCACCACCGGCAGCGACGTGGGCAGCTCCGTTCCTGAACGTCACTTCCATTAATTTTTTGCTATTATATCAAGATTTCATGAGAGAATTCCTATAATTTTGTTTCTGTCATTTCAAGATTTACCAAGAGAACTTACATTATTTCAATCCTAATATTTCAAAATTTCCCGCCGTATTCGAGAAGTTACTTTATTTACCTAAGTTTAGATTCTTACCGAAACGAGACATTTAGATCCGAGTTCTCGAGTGTGAACTCTGCAAACTTAGAGTAAAGTTTTAAATACCTAACACGTTTACTGCCAAGGTCGCCGATTGGCGGCCTCTGGCAATTCTTAAAAGGTAAGGTTGTATGTAGCAGAGTTTAAAAACGACTTTAATGCTTGGAAACAAAATTGTTTCTTTCCTAAGAAGTGTGAAAATGTATGTATGTATATATGTTTAAACCTCTTCTAAAAAAGATGTTGAAAGAATTGAAAGGTTATGCAGGTGAAATGATTAAAGGGTTAGCTAAGGGAACATCACCTGCAGCAATAGCAGTAGGGGGTGGAGTACGTGCATCTTCCTGTGCAG
Source organism: Morinoia aosen (assembly GCA_030386875.1). Lineage (NCBI taxonomy): Eukaryota > Metazoa > Arthropoda > Malacostraca > Amphipoda > Talitridae > Morinoia > Morinoia aosen. The sequence goes on from CM059571.1 coordinate 3,942,726, forward strand.
CAGCTGGGATGTGCGGGAACACCTTGGCAGGGGCAGTGACGGGCTCCGGGAGGGGAGGTTCAAAGGGCGGCTCGAAGTGAGGTGACGGCGACGACTTGCCCGCGCCTTTCGCTATGTAGTTGAGAACGTCTTCTTTCAGCACCCGTCCGTCCCGACCTGTGCCTTGCACATCCGACAGGTCTATCTGCAAATGTGCACTGTCTTATGAGTTCCTTAGTTTTGTTATTATGTTCACTTGGCTAACTGGACCGTCAGTTGAAGGTTATTCCAGTGATGAAAACAATGTGCGCCAAGCAGTCTCATGAGCGAGTTCCTCCGTTTTGGTATCGCATTCACTTGGCTAGCTGTACGGTCAGTTCAAGGTTATTCTTTTGATGAAAACAATATGCGTGAAACTATGATATTCCCAACGTTATAACTATCAATTCTTTGAGGTATCCAGGGTACACACCACATGGAATATTTGATTCACATTGAAATAAAATTAATCAAGTAGCTACATCTTTTGTTTGAATTATGGACTATCCAATTTGACATAATCGTTGATGAGTCAGTCACTGCTCCCATGAACAAACAAAAAAAACTCATTAATGCAGAATCAGATACGAAATTCCCTGAATTAATGAAATGCAAGAAACAACCGTGGACACCTCGAGGTAACAAGGATCTCAGATATTTAACCTTGAATACTGTACATGCAAAGCCCCTGAAATTTGCTCAACACTTTGATCGCATCGTGCACCACCGGTGGCCACAAAGAAGATTTTCATGATGCTGCTGATCAACTAGTATTCACAAACTCAATTTTCATGAAAACTTAACTAAAGCTAAATGAGGGCATGATCCAGTTAGTGACTAGTATTTTCACAATTGCTTATTCAACTGACTTTAAATTTGAGTCAAATATTGAACTAAAGTTTACCAATTGCGATCTAAGTGTTAATTTTGAGGTCCCCACCACTGCATAGTCTGTACGCATCACCGTGTGTGTGAGAATCACCTACATGGTAAAATAGAAGATATCTGCTGATGAAAAATTCTTCATTACAGCTCTGTTACGGAATGAACAAACTCATGCACACAACAACACCAGTCACCCACCACAGGCAGGTAGCATCACTACCGAGAGCCACACAACACACACAGTAACACCAGTCACCCACCACAGGCAGGTAGCACCACTACAGAGAGCCACCAACACACACAACAACACCAGTCACCCACCACAGGCAGGTAGCACCACTACAGAGAGCCCACCTTATTTTCCTTGGACAGGCGCCTCACAGCAGGCGTGGCCAGCACCTTGCTGGATGGGAGCGAGACGCCCCTATCCTCCTTTGTCTCCAGCGCCACAGGGATGGCAGCCATCTCTGACAGCTCAGTGCCGTGCACGTAGCTGTCACCTGGACAGTACGCACGCCAAGAGTCATATCTATTGAAAAACCAGAGTAAGTAAAGCACTGCATAAACAATAGGGAAAGCTAGAGTCAAGTATAATGGAATATCAGAGTATATAAAGCATTGCTTGGACAGCAGGCAAGCCAAGAGTCATGTCTATTGGAATATCTGAGTACAAAAAGCATCACCTAGAAAGAGGGTAAGGCAAGAGTCACGTCTTTTGGAACATCACAATAAATAAAGCACACTAAGTTGCTAGTGCTTTGCTGACTACATGCAAATCATAATGAAAGTCACATAGGTTGGTATTTGTGTACAGTATTGATAATTTTCAATAAATGGAATAATAAAGAATCTTTAGGTTTTATCATGATGTCATGAAAACCAGGAAAAGACAAATTGCTATGGCTTACATGAAAGATTAGTGAAGAAATTCAAGCTCAGGGTGCATTTTTGATACTGCTATCATCCATAAAATCAAAAAATTAATTTTCTAAACATAAAATTATTCAATATAAATTTTCAAACAACTAAAAATGCTAAATAAAACAAGAACATTTTTGAGAATGCACCTAATACTATGAACATGCAGAAAAATTGGAGGCAAAGGTAATAAGCACAATTTAGGATATATTTCAGAACATTCATCACAGTTAAGCTCTTTGAGGCCATGAGCTTATAATAAGAAGCTGCCTCACCGTCTTTGGGCACCTCAATGCTGATGAGAGGCTTGCCCACATAGGCAGTGTCATCAACCTGATAGTGGAGCTTGGACACGATGCCGTCATAGCGACTGCTGATGGTGACGCTGGCTTTGTCTGACTGCACCTCACATATGTTGTCAAACTGAGCAACTTTGTCCCCTTCTGATACAAACCTGAAAATTAACATGATCAATAAAAATAAACAATACAATAAACTAAACTACGCAGTTGCTGACTCCTTTTCTGAGTGCCTAACAGAATACTCAGAAAATTGCACATGAACATAAATTATTTTTTTTTGCTTGCTGATAATGGGTGTTCAGCTGGTGAACCTGGTGCTTTTAAGTGATGTATTTCTAAGACACTCACAAAATACTTTGACTTAGTTGAACAAACAGCCACTTAAGATCTCAGGAGTGAAAATATTCATTTCAGAATCAAAGAGGCTCATATTCTAAGAATTCTTGGCACCTTTAAAACTGTTACACAAGAATCTCTTCCAGCTTCAACATTATATTTATTTCCTGGCACTTCATTATGAAGCACAAATCTATGCACCTCTCTTTATGTACATGTAAAATTTTTAGAACCAATTTGCAAGAATTTCTGTTCATGATTTAAACCCAACTTTACTTCAAATCAAATCTTCAAGTCCTGGCTTGATTTTGATACAAGGCAACCCACTTGTAAAAATAAATAATGAAAAAATAACACACACCCCTCTGTGCCTGTAAACAAACTTCAATTGCAGACCCCTTAAACCATAAATTCCTAGTAATGTAGGCTATAAAGCATACAATGACTTTACAACATGAGTAATGCCTGGATATTAGCAAATTAACCTTAAACCTTTAACTTCTAAGAAATATTTCTTACCTACACCTACCATTCTTTAACAATGACTTCTTGGATGCCTTCACCAATGTCAGCTAATAAGAATTCAACAACTTTGGGATTAGCAGGAGAAGTGTGGAGTTTTTGAATATGGTGTTCCAAATAGGAGTGGCAGAAGGGATGGTGGTTTGCCGGTGACTTCAATGTTGAGGAAGACGAAAGCCAAGACAAGGAACTCTTCCTGGCAATGTGGTTAGATGACCACCATTGAACACTTGAATACTTGCACCGAGTGAGTAGGCTCTTGTTCTGAAAACAGAAAACAATGAGGACACAACTACTTAAAATAAACAACCATAGTTTCAACATGGTTGATTATATACCACCATTCAAAACTTGCACTGAGTCAAGTGGCTCATAATACAGTTTTCCATAAGTGTAACTAATTTTATTTGGAATTGAAGCAGAAGAAAAATATTTCAGAGAGATAAATTAAGCCAATGTGAAGTTTAATGCAATCATGGGAAATAATAATTATATTCCAAAGAATCACTATAGAAACCCATTTAAGAACATTTTACAAGAATGACGTTCTGCTCGCTGATGCGTTATTTTCGAATTATTGAACTTTGAAGTTGGCCTTCGCACGCCATTGGAAACGAGCGCGCGAAACGGAATTTAATTAATAACGGAAGCTAACCCCCTATTACAAACGTAAAGAGGTTGGGTGGTAAGGGGGAGGCACAGTTCTTCTAGTGAAAATTATCAATAAAGTTTCTAACCCACCCATTAGGGTGACAACCGCAATCTTGTTTACATCGGCTCCAAGATGGCGGCGCCCATGGTGGTCGCCATCTTGGAGCCGATGTAAACAAGATTGCGGTCCTCACTCTAATGGGTGGGTTAGAAGCTTTATAATTTTCACTAGACGAACTGTGCCTCCTCCTCACGACCCAACCTCTTTACGTTTGTAATAGCTTCCGTTATTATTTAAATTCCGTTTCACGCGCTAGCTTCCTTTGGCGCGAAGGCCAAGTTCAAAGTTCAATTATTCGAAAGTAATGCATCAGCAAACAGAATGTCATTGTTGTAAAGCGTTCTTAAATGGGTTCCTTTAGTGATTCCTGGGATTGCAATTATTATTTTCTGTGATTGCATTAAACTTCACATTGACCATAAATTATTATGACTTTACATATTAGCCCTCTGCATTCACATGCCAATGTTGGAGACTGAAATTTAAAAAAAACATTTTGCCAGCCTAGTTAGGATCCTCAACATGAAAAAATCAAGAAATAAAATACAGTCAGCAACTTGTTCTACAAGAAAGATTCATTGAGATTGAAAATGGGCAACTATCAAAACTTGCTCACAGCAATAATGAATTAGGCAAAAACTTGTAAACATCAACCTAATTATTAGCATTAAGCCTTCATCTCTTGCAAAGCATGAGCTGGTGCAGTCAATATCTTCAAGAGCAGAGGAAAATAAAAAGCAAGAAATTTTTCAGCAATTATGACACAACTGACCAAATATCTAATCTTACATAGAATGTTCTTGGCTCAGTTATGGGTGGTAAAGAATAATGATCAAACACAATAAAAGAACAAATGGACTTACCAAGTGGTGGGTTAGCACAGGCATCCGTAACAGTGGTAATGTTGTTGATACAGATGACATCCTTGATAAAAAAGGCCTTTCTTGTATTAAAATCTGCAAATTATGGTAGAAGGTCATTTTCTTGTTACAAACAAGTAGCAAGTTAAAGTAAACCATGATTTCATTGTCAACTTTATATTTCATTTGAGCAATAAAGCCTAAAACTAGGAGAAAGATAATTATTTCTTAACTACTACAAATCTTGTTTACATCGGCTCCAAGACGGCGGCGCCCATGGTGGTCGCCATCTTGGAGCCAATGTAAACAAGATTGCTGTTGTCATCCTAATGGGTGGGTTAGAAGCTTTGGTCAATATTGAATTTAGGTGATGTGGGGAAATTAAGCATTCCATTTCAAAAAAAATCAGTAACGGAGCCAATTTAAAAACATTTTATAGGAATGAAATTTTTGGCGCTGATGCGTTATTTTTTAATTATTCAACTTTAAAGTTGGCTTTTGGGCGCCAAGGAAGCAAGCGCGCCACGCGAAATTTAATTGATAACGAAAGCTAAGCTCCTGTTACAAATGCAAAGAGGTTGGGTCCTGAGGGGGAGGCATAGCTCTTTTAGTGAAAATTATAAATAAAGCTTCTAACCCACCTATTAGAGTGACGATTGCAACCTTGTTTACATTGGCTCCAAGATTACGGTCGTCACCCTAATGGGTGGGTTAGAAGCTTTATTTATAATTTTCACTAAAAGAACTGTGCCTCCCCCTCACGACCCAACATCTTTACGTTTGTAATAGGGGGTTAGCTTTTGTTATTAATTAAATTCTGCTTGGTGCGCCCGCTTCTTTTGACTCGCTAATTTACCGCTCTAACTTGAAAACTAGTTAAGCATCAGCACCCAGAATGTCATTCTTGTAAAACATTCTTAAATGGGCTTCTTAAGCGATTGTTAGAAACGGAATGCTTAATTTCCCTACATCACCTAAACTTAATATTGACCGAAGCTTTATATTTAATTTTCACTAGAACTGTGGCTCCCCCTCACAACCCAACCTCTTTACGTTTGTAATAGGGGGTTAGCTTCCGTTAACAATTAAATTTCGTTTCGCGCGCTTCCTTACTTTGACGCGCGAAGGCCAACTTCAAAGTTCAATAATTCAAAAATAATGCATCAGCGAGCAGAATGCCCTTCTTATAAAACGTTCTAAAATGGGTTCCTTTAGTGATTGCTTGGAATAAAATTATCAATTTCTGTGATTGCATTACACCCAACATTGACTAAAATTATGGTAAATGTTGAGGACTTGACCATAATCGATTTTCCACTCTTTGATCAATAAAGATTGTTGATGAGACCAAAATAAACAAGTTTTCTTCAATGCACTTTCCGGCGGAAATAAGTATTTTAAAAGTTAATGGCATTAAATGAGTTACCGAAACTCCAGTGTTTGAGGCGGGGAAAAATAAACCGCGCGGTCTGACGTGAAAGTAAACAGGCGTTCCCGCGCGCCAACCAAGCCGACGAAGAGCAAACCCCCTATTACAAACGTAAAGAGGTTGGGTCGTGAGGGGTAGCAACAGTTCTTTTAGTGAAAACTATAAAACTAAAAGAACTGTGGCTACCCCTCACGACCCAACCTCTTTACGTTTGTAATAGGGTGATGCACAATGGAGTTCCGGTAACTCATTTAACGCCATAACTTTTAAAATACTCATTTTTGCCGGAAAGTGCATTGAAGAAAACTTGTTTATTTTGGTCTCATCAACAATCTTTGTTGATCAAAAAGTGGAAAATTGATTATGGTCAAGTCCTCAACATTTACCAAAATTATTTTATGAGCAAACGCCCAAAAAATTGTAATGAAAATGGGCAAGGTTGAAGAAAAAGAAGGGTAAATTTGAAGGATACAACAGACTTTGACAGTAATTGATTTTGTAAATTTCAATGCCTATTAAACATAGTTAATTTAATGAGAATAAACAAGTTTTATTCTATGCCCTTTCCGTCTGAAATGAGTATTTATTAGTTATAGGGGTAAATGACTTACTGCAAATACAGTGTTTGAAGCGGAAAGAAATTCATCGATCGCGCGATAAGGCAGAGTCTTGTTTTTGACACGCTCGTAATCAAAGACAAAACTAAATCTACCGCTATCCCTCGTTAAATACTCATTTGACAAAAAAAGTGTATAGAAGAAAAGTTGTTTATTTTGATGTTATTACTATAATTCAAGCAACAAAAATTCGAAAATTGATGAGTAGCTGTTAATTCGAGCGCATTCGTCATCAAAGACAAAACTAAACCTACCGCTATAACTCGTAATAAAATCATTTCAGACGGAAAGTGCATAGAAAAAACTTGTCTATTTTGATTTAATTATTTGTTTAGGCACCGTAAAGTGGGAAAGCAGTTACTGTCATATCCTTCCGATTTACCAAAGGAAGCTCAATAGAAATATATTAAAGAAATAACAAGCTTAGTTAAAATTGCGAAATAGCAGGCTGAAAGTGAATGCTACTACATTATTCTATGATAAGATATCATGCAACAAAATGAACTTGAACTTGAGGGCCGACAGTGTCGGGGCCTTTGTAACGGCCTACAATTCCCTCCACAATTTTCACACAAAGAGTTCAGCGCCTGGTACCAGACTTGTCCACTAAACTACTCAGGATCTACGATCCTTGTCACAAGCCTCCATTGGAAGGCATCACCGGGACAGCCAGTGTGTCAAAATTTTGTAAAGGCCGACTAAGTCTTACTGAAAACCACGGATCACTACACCAATATCCGGTTGAGGCACGTTATACCCGGACCACTCATATAGTAGCAGGCATGGTAGAGTTTTTTCTCTATTGATATCTTCCTCGTTAAAACTTCAAGTCACGCAGATTTTCCATGTAATTAAACTAAAGAGAGAAAAAAGGAAGCTGAATAAGATCGAGGATTTTTCTTGTAATCTCTACTACAGGTTTTCTGTTTTCAGGAGAGGAGCTGTTTTGCTACAATGAAAGTACCACGCTTAGTTCGTAAACAATTTTCTATGACCAGCCTTCAACCAAGATCTTTTTCCTCCAAAACGTGACTAACAAAGAGACAATCACTATTTTAAGCTTGGTAGGAATGGAAAATTGGATTACTAGCATTAAAATAGTAAAGAATGTCTTCACCGGTACAATTCCTTGCTTCTTAGCACATCGAACTCAATTTAGCCTCTGGCTGGTCCAACAATCTGTCCAATTTTTCCATATACTTAAATGCTTGACAAATAATTTTTTACCTTTCAAAGTATAATGCTTAGTTAGCAGAGACTGTAGAATAAATATTTCTTCAGGAAATGCAAAAGAAATGTTTTTCTCAAGCCTAGAGAAACCATTTCAGAGAGTTTAAGTTGAATTCAACTACTTATTCAATGCAAGCAACATTCTCATGGAATATTTTCATCTTCGAAAATCCCATCTAAGCATAAATGTTATAAAGCGTGTATCTTTTCTAAATCAAGCAAGAACTTGCCTTAGCAAAAACTTGTGCTCGTCATAGCCGTGCGGCTTTCGGACCCGCCTCCGTGCAGGCAAACCCAGGTTCGAGTCCCGGCGCTGGTGGCGATTTTCTCTGTTGGGTATAGGGGAAAAATTCCAAGCACAATACCCCACTCTACCCAGGTGTCTGAAATGGGTACCGGTCTTGACCGGGGGGAAAGCGTCATTGCGTCCTGGTGTTAGTTATAAGGCATTTGAAAATCCAATGTACAAGGTGATAGTAGTAGTAACATGGGTTTGCTAGCGCTTGTTACTCAACTATATCGCACCGAAGGTCACATGGTTTAATTCGTATCTGACTCTTCCAAATAAGCACACAAGATGAACATCACTATTATTTGAAACATCAAAATTATATGAGCATCATGATCATAATTACAACTCAAGATTACAAGTGTCTCCCCGTTGAAGTTTGTACACAACACAGTATATTTGAACGCACTGAGCAGCCAAACCCTGTAGGGGGTTTCAGCTGCCCACCCATTTATGGCCGGACGCCTTACCCACGCTGAAACCCCCGAGGTACCAACGCAGCGCGCCCGGCCATATTACAGTTTCTACGTCTTCAAATTTCCAAGCCGACATCACTATAATGCGTTACAACGCAGCTTCCCGTTAAATCTCTTCAAGTAGTACAACAAGGAAAACATACATTTCCGAGCACGTGAAAGTATGGATAACAAATACAAAACAACAGGAATGCTCAAGTGCGATCTTCGATCAGATTTCCGACAGCAATTTGCATTTCTCAAGAAACAACACCAGAGCATCCACATTGAAAGTTACACGTTCGATCTCCGCAAGCATCTTGGTTAACACCTCATCCACGGCAAAAAGACGGAGGTTTGGAAAGCATACATTTCGGTCAGCTGCATATCTCGGGCACTCCGCAAGTATGTGTTTGACGGTCAGAGGAACGTGACACCGCTCGCATCGCGGCTGCGGTTGTCGCTCCGTTAGATAACGGTGGGTCAGTCGAGTATGCCCGATGCGAAGACTCCGTTCTGTTGTCCACTCACACAAGGGTGTTGTCCACAAAATGATATGTATCAGGCTTGAATTGGAAATAAAGCATCCGTAGATGCCTTCATTATTATTTCTCAACCAAACCAATTCTTATTGTGTCCGAAGATGCATGAAGCTCGGCTACTATGTAGTTGTACCGGCTATACGCCGTTGAGTGCTAGAATTGTATGGCACGACTAATCCATGACCGGCACAATTTACCACGAATAATGGCGCAATAAACATTTTCATATGGCAAACTAAGGATAAGGGAAACTCACAATTTCACTCAGTTTTTATAGAATGCTAAAGGTAGCTACAGCTTTTTACAGAATTTGAAGTACACGTCAGGCAATAACCTCCCTAGAACAGGACAAAAATTACGCTCAGCGAAACTGAACAATTTTGACGCATCATCCCCACAGAATTGAGCCACCTCAAAGCGGCAAGTGCGAAGTGAAAGACACCCCGCCACGCATAACGTTAAAAGTTGAAGAATTCATAATGGTTATTTACAGCAACAATGAACGCATTACGGTCTTCCTAGCGATTTACTAGCCGCCGTCACAAGGAGACCAAATGGTAACGTTTCATCATAATTTTCTACAGTCAGCGGTACCACTCGGTCTGTCCAGCGCCACGAAACCGTCAGATTTCAGCCTTAGTTTGGGACAAGCTTAGTCATACTATGATTATCTAAGGCTGAAATCTGACTGTTTCGTGGCGCTAGACAAACCGATTGGTGCCGCTGACTGTAGAAAATTATGATGAAACGTTACCATTTGGTCTCCGTGAGACGGCGGCCTAAGACATGCACCAGGCACTCGAGCGTTAAAACCTGTTCGAAAAACTCGATTTGCTCGATCGTGAAGGGTCTCACTTCTTTTGACCATGCTGGCAGTGTCTTGTAAATAGAAAGAAATAAAGTAGAATAAAGGGTAAATATGCCTGGATGTCACTCGTGGTGAGCAATATTCATTACAAAACAGAGATAGGGGGGCCCGATTTACGAAATAAATAATGGGGCACATTGGAGAAGAATACAAGAAAGAAAAAATATGGTAGAAGAAAGGGGAAAAATAAGGTAGAATAAATAGTATATTTGTCTGGATGTCACTCGTGGTGAGCAATATTCATTACAAAACAGAGATAGGGGGCCCGATTTACGAAATAAATAATGCGGCACACTGAAGAAGAATAGAAGAAAGAGAACGACAAAGGACAACGAACCAGACGTAGAAAAAAGGTAAAGCCCTGACCTAACTTCATAGCTGGGCTCACACTGGACTTGATAAGAAGCGCCAATGATCATCCGCAAACAATTGACGAGATCTTAGCAACCAAAATAAATAAACACACGCTACTATAGCGTATTTTATCTCCCTCATAATGCCACGCACGTCATCGATATTCGTAAATCACAGCTTTCAATAAAAGTTTTATCGTTGTTAACTGTTCAGGATTGTATTCTTGAACGCTTGGTAACGAAATTTGAGTGCAAACCCCGTGGCCCTAAATTATATTCTTAAATGAAGATGAACCACGCGCTGGCGTCAGTAGCACAGTGCGAGGACAACTTACTGACGAGGGAACACCGACGTTTTGTCAGTAACTACCCAGTCTAAATTTTTCGCCTCCTGCATGCATGTTTTTTCGCCGCCTAAGCGACTTAATCGCTTAAATCGCTTAGGCGGCGAAAAAGTTAGTAGTAGCAGTAACACACGTTTGCTAGCACTTCAGTTATTCAAACTATATCGCACCGAAGGTCACATAATTTAATCAATATTGGGCTTTTCCGATTTACCACGTAAGGTGGACTTCAACATTATATGAACATCAAAAATCATATGATCATGATTTAATTACATCTCAAGATCACAATTGTCTCCCCATTGAAAAGTTTTGTACATACTACAATACATTCGAACACACTGGGCAGCCAAACCCCGAAGGGGGTTTCAGCTGCCCACCCATTTTTGGCCGAAATAATGCTAAACCCACGCTGAAACCCCCCGAGGTACCAACGTAGTGCGCCCGGCCATATTGCAGTTTCTTCATCTACAATCTTCCGATACGATGTCGCGCCTGGCCACAATGTATTACTGCGTGGCACCCTGTTAAATCCCTGTTCGTTTTCCCTGAGTATTCCAATCATTACATCCTTCGCGCAGCCACGAAGATTTGGGAAACACACATTGCGAGCAGCAGAGTATCCTGGGCATTCAGCAAGGAAATGTGCGAAAGTCAGGGGAACATGGCACCGTTCGCACTGCGGCTGCGGGTGTCGCTCCACAAGGTGGCCGTGCGTTATGCGAGTATGGCCGATGCAAAGGCGGCAGAGTATCACCTCCATTCGACGGGCACGGCAGCTAGATGATGACCACTCCCGAACAGTGGGCTTAATGTTTCTTAATTTATTGTTTGTTGTGTCTATCCAGTTTCGCTGCCACAAATCCTTCACCGCCGCCTTGATGCGAGGATAATAATCACGGGAAGGGACCATCAAATTCAATGTTCTCTCACTTGACCCAGCAGCTTGCTTAGCTACCCGGTCTGCTCTCTCATTGCCGGATATCCCTACATGCGCGGGCACCCAGCATATCTCGACACTCCTTTGCATGTTCCAAGCCATGCCAGCTTTGTGAAGATCTCCGCAACAATTGGGTGGGTACTGTTGTACATTTGAGCAGCATCTATTACACTTTTCGAGTCAACGAAGATGGTGAAAGAATGACATGCGTGCTCCTCGATCAGCTGTAGCGCTTCCATCACACCATACAGCTCCGCTGAGAAAATTGAGGTCTCTGGGAGCAGTCTCCTAGCCCTCACTATTTCCCCGGACACAGCAGCACATCCCACAGCGTCTCCTGTCTTAGAGCCGTCTGTATAAATCTTCACAGAGTTTGCGTGTTTTTCCAGTATATGCTCCATGAAAATTCGCTTCAGGATGTTAGCCGGCATTGACTCCTTTTTAGGCATTCGACATCCAGGGCAGAAGCTCTCCGCGGGGACACGCCATGTCGGAGAGCAGTCAAAAAGTACAGGTTGCACTCTCATGGGTCCCAGCTGCATGGCGGCCGTCAGCGCAGGATAGTTCAGTGATGATGGCAGATGATACGGGAAAGGCAGATGTCGTCCGGAAGGCGCGTGAACGCTTCTCCATGTAGGAGACAGGGGCAGCTGATCTAGACGAGCCAGGTACTGTAGGCTCAGCTGCACACGGCTCCACTCTCCACACACAAACTGATCGATGGGGAGGTCCGAAAGGCGCCAGTGCAAAGCCTTATGGCCGTGTGGTGCACCGGGTCTAGCATTGATAAAGAAGCGTCCCTTGCGTACTGGTATATAGTACATCCGTAGTCCAGCTTACTTCTGATCAGAGTTCTGTATAGGCGCAGCAACGTTACACGATCAGCTCCCCACGCCAGGCCTGATACACATTTCAACAGGTTCATTCTCCTAGTGCAGTCAGACTTCAGCGAGGCCAGGTGGGGTTTCCACGATAGTTTGTCGTCGATAGTCATACCCAGAAATTTGGCACTATGAGCAAAGTTTATCGGTACTCCCCGGAACAGTAGCTGTGTACTTCAAAACAGCTACTGCTGTGTACTTCTCAAAACAGAGTCTTGCACTATCTTGAGTCTCCCACTATCTTCAACTCGAAGGTGAAGGCAGACAGTGTCGACAGTGTAAAAGTCTAGAATTCCCTCGGCAGTTCTCACAGCTGTTACGCACAAAATCAGCGCCGGTGCATCAGACCCGTCCAATAAACCACTACGCAACGGAACATAAAGCGTAGGTAACAACGCCCTGATGAATAGCAAACAAAGGTACCCGTAGGTCTCATGATTTTCTAATTGAGAGACAGTGGAGGAAAAATAAATGCCTAAATAGTTTAGATCCCATACTTTAGCCAACTCGTTGAAGAACTATAGCACATAAGAATCCTACTGCAATGCACCATGTAGTGGTAATCCAGGAACAGTGGAATGAATAGAACAAAGAGAATCAACATGTTTCAAGCAAACGATAAATACTGAGAACATCACAAAAAGATAGTTTGCATTTGGAGAAAAATAACTCAGCTGTGAGGTAGAGGCTATTATAGGAAAAATAACTGATGCTAACAAAACACAACCCGACGTGCTCCTGGTATGATAAAGACGAGTGCAAGACAAGTGATGAGACGTGAAAATCAATTTGAAACCATTTTAGTGTTACCTATGGAAACGTTAGCATCGAAATGAAGCCTGCTGGATCAAGATCACCCTGGGCTAAAATGGAAATGGAATGGTGTTTCTAGTTGCGTTCTATCAAGAACAAATTATTGTGGCGCTTCTCTAGGAGGTAAAGGATCAATAATAATAATAAATTTAGGGTTGAGTTTCCACCAGGGTCACCAGCAATTTGCAACTATGGACCCCCCTAGTTTACACTAGGCAATCATGAATGGCACCGGCTAAAACCCCCCAAGTGGGGGTTCCAGCAGCCCTCCCTCTCTTTGGCCGAGCGCCTTACCCGTGCTGGAACCCCCTCAAAAGATGAGAGTGGTAGCACAGAGCGCCCGGCCGCTTACTTGGAATACTCTCTGGTGCTGTGATGCTGATCCTTTATGAACACACGTCGGTTATAGGGCTTCCAGGGAGCTTTTTCATAGTATAGAGTTTGTAGGGAGCGTAACAGTTGATTCTGGTAGATGGTTCGAGGTATAAATGCTTTCCAAGTGGTTGGTTAGACGATTTATATGAGGTCATATGCGTTGATTTTCCGGAGATACTCTAGGAGTTCAGCAATAGGGGCTTCATACCCCAACACGTCCTTGATAGAAGGGGGTGGGCGATTGTTATCCGCAAACAGGCTGATGTAGCGACGTCTTGCGTGATGTAAGGCTGGGCAATCCATGATTACATGGTGCACGGTAAGGCGGGAGCGTAGGCAGAGAGGACAGCCGGGTGGAGGCTCTTGTACTGCGCTGTTCATCAGGTATCCATGGGTGAGGTGTGTGTGGCCACATCTGAGACGGTTAAGGATGACTTCATTTCTTCGGGATAGTTCGTTCTTCTTGTGGGGATACGGGTCAGGTCGGATGTTCTGTAAAAAGTTTCCCTCTTGTTGCCAGTTTTCTTTCCACCGGGTATTGATTTTGCAAGCTATAATTGGGTACCAGTCTCGATAAAAGATCATTACACTTTCCGCAGGGCGAAGTGCGGCATTTTTTGCAAGCTTGTCGACTGACTCGTCGCCGTCTATACCCACATGACTCGGGATCCAGCACAATTTAACAGTTTTGCGGCCTTTGATTATATCGTCAATTTGGTGTCTCAGGATCCGCACAAGAGGATGGGAAGTGCGTGCGTTTCGCAGTGATGTCAGGGCACTCAGAGAGTCTGAATATATTACGAACTTATCCTCACTGTGGTCGCGAATGATTTGCAGTGCCATTTCAAGTGCGTGTAGTTCCGCCGTGAATATTGATGCAGCGCTGGGGAGAGATATCGTCCTCCTTGTTTCGCCACACTCCGCCGCAGCACCGACTCTATCGTCGTATTTAGAGCCGTCCGTAAAAATCGGTATATACCCTCGGTATTCTTCCCGTCGTAGCCGCTGGTATTCCTGGACGTACAGTACTGGGTGGGTGGATTCTTTCTTGTGGAAGGTTAGTTCCCGGTTCACGTCTGCTGGGATAGTCTTCCATGTGGGTACCTTAACGTTGTGTAATCGGTACGAGAACGAGGGCTTTATCCGCAGTGGGTTAAGCTGGAGATGTTCAATTAATTCGTGGGTGCGAACAGCGAAAGACGGGGTGGACTGCTTGTTCATAAACAGTCTCCTGTTGGTAGGCGGTATAGCTAAATTGCGTGCTGGGTTGGACAAGTGGCTCCTTATTTTCAAATAGTAGTTCAGTGAAAGTTGTTGTCTTCGTAGCTGGAAGGGCATTTCGCCGGAGATGACTTGTAGACTGGGAATAGGTGTTGATTTGAATGCTCCGGTTGCAAATCGTAGGCAATCGTTTACAATGGGGTCCAGAAGCTTGAGTGTTGATGCTGCAGCGGAGCTGTACACGATGCAGCCATAGTCCAGCTTGGATCGGACGAACACTCTGTACAAGTGAAGTAGAGTTTCCTGGTCTCCACCCCAGTCGTGGGAAGAGATTGATTTAATTATATTTAAGTTTTTCTTGCAGCTTGATTTGATGTTATTGATATGGGTTTTCCAGGTCAATTTTCGGTCCCACGTGAGCCCAAGAAACTTGACTTCGTCCACAAATTCGATGGTTTTGTTGCTGATTTTCAGAGTAGGGGGCACCTGAAGACCTGGAAGGGAAGTAAAATGGACAGCCTTAGATTTATCCATCGAAAAGGAGAATCCATTGTTTTGCGTCCACAGTGCCACTCTGTTAATGCATTCTTGGAGTTTAGCTTCAATGATGCTGAGGTCGCTATGTCGGTAGCCAAGTTGGAAATCATCGACATATAATGATGCATGGTAACGTGGGTCTTTGGAGATCTGTGAAGCTATTCCGTTGATTTTGATGATGAAGAGGGTAACCGAAAGGACGGAGCCCTGTGGGACCCCTTCTTCCTGAGGGAACGGATTGGATAGATGGTTGTTTAATCGTACCTTAAAAGTACGGTCCCGTAAAAACTGTTGGATATATAGAGGTAGTCTTCCCCGGAGATGTAGATGATGGAGGTCTCGCATGATACCGTAGTTCCAGGTGGTATCGTATGCCTTTTTGAGGTCGAAGAAAACGCTAACGAAGTGTTCATTGCAGACAAAGGAGTTCCTGATAACAGTTTCGAGACGGATTAGGTGGTCAACGGTGGACCTGTCACGACGACCCCCACACTGGATATTGCTGAGATGGCCGTGCATATCGCAATAGTCGATGAGCCTATTATTGATTAGGCGTTCCAAAACTTTTCCGATGCAGCTCGTTAGCGCAATTGGTCTGTAGTTGTGAGGCGAATGTGGGGTCTTTCCAGGCTTTTGAAAAGGGATCACCACTGCTTCTCTCCAGGTAGGGGGATAATATGAATGAAACCATAATTTGTTGTAGAGAGCCAGTAAGTTTCGTTTTCCAATTTCGGGAAGATGCTTAAGCATTTGGTATGATATCCCATCTGCTCCAGGCGATGTATTTTTTGAAGTATCCAAGGCCGAATCTAGTTCGGCGAGAGAGAATGCTATGTTGTAAGTTTCGTTGTTGTCCGATGAGAAATCCAGTTGGCTAGCTTCTGCACGTTGCTTTCTTTGCAAAAATTCTTCAGGGTAATTAGCCGCACTGCTAACTGAGCTAAATGTTTCTGCTAATTTGTTCGCTATTTCTGGGACGGTAGAGTAGCTTATATTATTTTCTTGCAGTATTGACAACTGTCTTTGAGGTCTGCCTTTGATTTTTCTGATGTTTTCATAAATACGGGTCATTGGTGTGTCCTTCGTAAATGTACTGGTAAATGCTGTCCATGCCTTCCGCTTCTCCTCTCGCAGAAGGTTTCTGTGAATGGCCCTGGCTCTTTTCCAGCGTAGGGCATTTTGTACTGATTTCGTTTGCCTGAATTTTTGATAGAGGCGTTCGCGGTTGGAGCGTGTTTGAGTCAGCTGCGCGCTCCAATAGGGCTTCGGAAAGAATTTTGTAAGTTCTATGGTTGGAATACAATCATTTGCAACTGCTGTTAGAGTGTCGATGAAGGTGCTAAGAGCTTCAGAGCATGTATGCTCGTCAGAGATTTTAAGTTTTTCCCAGTTTTGGTGCGCCTCGTAAGACGCCCAGTCTGCCTTTTTGTTGTTCCATGTTGAGCGTTTCTGGTCGTTGCGTTGAGCACTAAATAGTCTTATTAGGATGGGATAATGATCACTGTCTTCAGGAGATTCACACGTCTCCCATAATAAGTCCACACTCAGACGAGGAGAGGCCAGGGTTAGGTCAATGGCGGACTCAGAGTTGTAAGAGATTCGTGTGTGTGCTCCTGTGTTGAGAAGAGTTAGATTATGTTGGTCTATGACTTCTTCTATTGTTCGGCCACGGGCATCTGTGGTTTCGCAACCCCAAGTTGTACTATAGCTGTTAAAGTCCCCCATCAAAATGATTGGCGGAGGTAGTTGGTTTATTAGTTCGTTTATTATTTCCTGGGTTATGGGGTGGCTTCTTGAGGTGTACAGGGACGCAAATGTGATCCGTCGAGTGATGTGGGCAGTGGCTGCGATGACCTGGATGGCAGAGGTTATGGCGACTTCTTGAAAAGGAATTGACTCATGAATAAGCAGTCCAACTCCTCCGTGGGGCGTGACGTTATAGTGGCCATGTTTGGTAAGCAGATTGTAATGGGGCACGGAAAAATTAGAGTTGTGCCATAGTTTCGTTTCTTGGAGAGCGACAATGTACGGGTTATGTAAGTTAATGAGTTCTAAAAGTTCGCACTTTTTGGCTCGGACACCCTGGCAGTTCCACTGTAGGATGCAGATTCCGTTATCCATCTTGATTTTGTTTTACTTCTTTTTGGTACTGGTTGTAAATTCTTCTGGTTTCGCTTCTGACGGTCGGGTTGTTCTCACTCGTAATTTCGCTGTCACTCATTGCCGAGTCGTAATCTGGAGTTATATGTACGGGGGTAGAGCATATTTCTCCTGTGCTTGGATCCGCGTAGACTGCTTCGGCTACCTGTTTTTTTCCCGATGGTATTTCGCTGCTTTCGGAGTTTTTTCTTTTCCTTTGCGTACCGTCTGAAAGCTGAGAGGGCCCTTGTAGAGGGGCTGGAGGTGCTGTCCCCACCTGTTCAATTGGTGCTGGAGGTTGTCGGCTGGGTGCCTGAGCAATGGTAGATGTTACGGCAGAGGCGTAGCTCCTGTGATATTGTTGTTCACTGTCCAGTTTTTGTCTTGCTTGCATTCTGCTCAGTTTGTATTTGTGCTGGATTGCGAGGATTTCCTGTTGGTATTTAAATTCAATACATTTATAGGAGCCTGCAAAGTGGTCTTTCCCGCAGTTGTGGCATTCTATTTTGGTGCTTGTACATTCACCAGAATCGTGGCTTATGCTGTTGCACCTCGCGCATATCGTTTCAGTCCTGGTGCATCGTTTCTGGGTGTGGTTATACTCCAGACATTTCTTGCAAAACATGGGGCGTGGCACGTATGGAAATACCTTGGTTTGCGATTGTTCTCCGGGTATGGTTATGTAGTTTGGGAGACTTTGCCTGAAAGTAAGTAAGATTGCTTGGGAGACAGGGTTTTTCGGTTTAATCCAGGTAGCTCTCACTGCATCACTCAGTCCACAGTCTTCCATGAGTCCCTCCCGGAAGCATTCGAAATTGGAGAGGTCGTACTCATATAGATATACGAGGCCTTTAACTGAGTTGAAGTAAGGGTGTTCAGCTATGGAGACAGGGATGTTGTTTAAGGTTTTTACGTTACGGATTAGGGTACTTTGTTCTTTGGTGGTGATTTCAATGATAAAAGAGTCTTTGTCCTGGGATGTAATTCTTTTCGGCTTTTCTCCCAACTCAAGTTGAAGGCTTCGCTCGAGCACCCAGGGTGAAATTTTGCGCTTTTCATTAGCGTCCAAAGTACATTTGAAGTGAGTGGCGTAGGGAATGGCACGTTTTTCATTTGACTCAGTTGGGCCGTTCAGCATCTGTCTAGCACGGCGTTTCCCGACCTTGTGGTTGTTTTGGATTGCCAGTATTTGTTCCTCTTCGATTTGCTTAGGGCAGGTTTTGTCTTTGACTTGGTGAGGGCCGTGACAGTGGACGCATTCGGCTTCAGAAGCAAGGCACTGACTGCTGCCGTGCCCCACCGCCCCGCACCTTCCACAGGTTGTGGCTCGGCTGCAGCGCTTTCTGGTGTGTCCATACATCTGGCAGTTGGCGCAGTGCATTGGTTTGTCAATATATGGGTATACTCGGGTGTCTGATCGTTCGCCTGGAATGTATATAAAATCGGGGGGAGACTCTGATTCAAATTCTAGGATTATCGCGCTTGTTTGCTCGTATCTTGTTTTGATGAAGGTGGCGTCTATTACTTCGCTGATGTTATAGTTTTCCTTGAGCCCTGTTTCGAATTCGCTGAAGTTCTCCATGTTGTATTCATTGACATAAATGAGTCCCTTGGATTTATTGAGCTTCGGGTGGGCGAAGACTTCACATGGCACTCCGTTTATATTGGTGATGGTCAACAGTGCCTGGCCTTGTCTGTTGTCTCTGGCCTCGAGTGTGAAGCTCTCCCTTCCACTAGTGGTGATGGATTTGGGCGGAGATCCGGTGGCTGTGCGAATTACGTTTTTCACCGAGTAGGGGTCTATCTTACGTTTTGTTTCGGGTGTAAACTTCATGGCAAAGAAGCGCGTGAAACCCCGCTGGGGAGGCTGTTCAGTAACATCAAGAGGGACAAACTTGTTCTTCCTGCCACGTCTCGTACTCTGGGTAACCTTCTCCTGATCCTCCGGAGGTGAAAACAGGGCTGATAGCGCTCGGGTTACTTCCTCGATGGTGTTTTCCAGATTTTTAATTCTTTCCTCGATGGAGGTTGGAGGTATGTTGGGATTACTGTCCTCAGTATTCAGTTTCGAGATGTCACGATCTGGTAACCCCCTGCTTATCGATCTGACCAGCTGGTTGAGGTTTTTCTCTATGTTGTTAATGCGGTCGGAGATATTTTTTTGGTGGTCTCCATTATGAGCTGCTTGGTTCGTCGCCGTCGGTGAAGATCCACACGTAGTTGTACAGACACTTGCCGGCTCGCCAGTCCTTGCGGTGAGCGGCGTCCTGATAGATTTTACTTCATTTGGTGGCTGGGTTGTCACTTTTGTTGGCTCCTTTGCTCGCTGCTTCTGGTCCTTCCCGGTGCGTCCCCGGTTAGGCCGCGGGCCTCCACCGCCCCTCCTCATATTGCCTGGTCCTCGGGGCACGAGGCCACCGGGACCAGGGGTGTATATTTCCTTTTTGCTTACGCTATTCGAGTTTTATTAAACACTCAAAACACAGGTTCAAGATAAACATACAAAACTAAAAATAAAAGACCCAGATGTTAGTGGGCGCCCCCCACGTTGGTTCTACCCACAGATAGCAACCTTATAAATAATCCTATGAGCACTTTGCTATCAGTTTACATATAAGACTATGTAAAGAGTTCAACTCCAGATGGGTATACTAACAGTACCACCGCGAGAAGGTGTGGGTGGGCTGGAATACTTGCTAGGGGCAAGTAATCCTTATCATATCCTTGTCTTTTGACTATTCCCTTCACGACACGTAAATAATAATAACACAGTTCGGCACCAGTAAAATTGGTAAAGGGAACAGTGAAAATTCCCGCCAAAACAACTTATTTTCATTTTTACCATTTGGTTTCAGTGTCATCTAATCGCAGAATTTGCAAGTTATACAGAAATTCCACTCTCAAAATAAATCACTTCTACTGTGTCAGCACGAAAGCACAACAAGAAGATAAATGCATTTCTCTATAAAAAACGATGTAGTTCATCATGTGAACCAAGTGTAATTTTTCGACTCACTCTAGCCAAGTTACAATGTCAATGGCCACATTCTTGTAGAATTACTACAGCTACGAATTAAACTGGAACACCAGAAACGCAACCACGGCCACTATGATGAAGCAGGGGGTAAATAAGGGAGAGCTGCCAGGACTGGAACGTTGGCTTTTATTTACGACGGCAGTAATTGGAACTGTGACCCGTACACGACAGAGCAGTACGTACCACTAGACCAGAGGTTCTCAACCGTGGGTAAATTTACCCCTAGAGGGTAAAAATTTATATAGTCGGGGTAAATAATTGAAGTACCTGATAACTTAAAAAGTCATTTAGTCGGGGTAAATAATTGAAGTACCTGATAACTTAAAAAGTTATTTAGTCGGGGAAATAATTGAAGTATCTGATAACTTAAAAAGTCATTTAGTCGGGGTAAATAATTGAAGTATCTGATAACTTAAAAAGTTATTTAGTCGGGGTAAATAATTGAAGTATCTGATAACTTAAAAAGTCATTTAGTCGGGGTAAATAATTGAAGTATCTGATAACTTAAAAAGTCATTTAGTCGGGGTAAATAATTGAAGTATCTGATAACTTAAAAAGTTATTTAGTCGGGGTAAATAATTGAAGTAGATTAGATTATAAGTTAGTTTAAGCCTCCCTAACCGCTGCAAAAATAGAGCGTATCAAAGAGAGGAAGGAGGAAGGCACCATTTAGTATGGAGATAAGAAAATGAGGAATCTATGCAGAAAGGGCATAGAAACAGTAAGATGGGAAAGAAGTTCATGAAATAAGATGAAAGTTGAAGAAGAAAGTTAGAGGTGCTGAAAAACAGGACAGTAGTGAACCGAAAAAAGGTGGTCCTTAACATAACAAAAAAAATTTTATTTCAACAAAAAGAAGGCCTACCTAACTCTCAGCTCGGGCCCTCACATGTTTCCCCTGGGAGCGCTAATTCCCATAGATACAATAGTTGTACCCCCTTGAGGGGAAATAATTGAAGCATCTGGTAACTTAAAAAGTAATTCAGTTAATTTAATTTTGTAAAATGAGAGAATGCGAATAAAGTGTGTTTTGTGTGGGAGTAGGGGGTAAATGGAGAAATATACAAAGCCTAGAGCGTCAATGATGGAGGGAAGGTTGGGAATGGCTGCACTAGAGGGACTCCACTGCTATCACAGGAGCCGGGATGACCTGCCGCATTTTCCCGGTATTTTTGAGGACATCATTTTTACAATGCTAACCAGAGTTTACCTCATGTGTTACTTGTGCTATTGGCGAACGTCCCCAAACGGGTAATTGCAGACGACTACAATTTTGTTAGAATTGTTGATGATTGCAATTTTATTAGCACAATCCCAGGATGTTGCCTGTCTCTCAGGCAACAAGTCTCTGACGCTTCGATATGGCAGCGCAACATTGAATTGAGTCCTTGAAGGCGTTAACTAATCAAATAGCTTTAAAATATTCAGTGATCTCGACGAGAAAAATATACATTGCTTCCTTTAGGATGATCAATGGCTCGTGATGCCCAATAAACAGAAGATACGAAATGAATAAAAAGCAAAGCTTCATATTAAACTTTATGAAACGATTCCGTACATAGCTTCAATCAGGTACACTATCACCAGTTCACCACAGCTACATAAATGGGGGACTTTACAACTGGTCCAAAACACTTTAGTTTTCCTTTCGAAAAATCAATGATTTACAATTGATTCAAAGCACAACACTTCAGTTTTCCTTTTGAAAAATGAATGAACAATTAATTAACCACAATTAGAAGCGACGCACTTCATAGTGACCTCATTGTAAGGTCATGAAGAGTTTAACGCAAGAACTCTCCCGCGACTTGCTCTGAACATATAATCTTGTTGCCTTGTGTTAGCGATATAAATATAGCCGCTCATCTCAACACACACAGAACCACTGTATTCTACATACACACACGAATGCACTTTACACGCACACGTCACACACTCGATAAAAAATGTACTCCGCCTCCAATTATCAACATACGCACACGACATACTCAATAAAAAAATGTACTACGCTTCCAATCGTTAACATACGCACACTCAACAAAAAATGTACTCCACCTTTAATTGTCAACACGCACACATGTCGCACAATCCATAAAAAAATGTACTTCAGCTTCCAATTTATTCACGCAACACTAAGAGCGTGAAGCACGTCACACAATCCGCGCCCCCACAGAGAGGGCAGCCTGAAAGAACTGTACAAGAGGGTGCAGCAAAGTGTCGATGGTTGGGAAGCCGCAGAATTGGGACTTATCCAAGTCCCAGCTTCTGGGACGGGACCTCGTAAATGAGGAGACGCGGAATTAAGACTTGCCAAGTCCCTGCTTCTGGGACTCGATCTCGTAGATGAGGAGACGCCACATCTTCACTACGAACACCTCGGCTTCGTCATCCAAGACCTATTCAAAAATATTGCGTTGAGAGCAGCTTTGGAGTGCCTAAATAAGAGCAGAGCATCAAGAACCAAGTGCCTAAATAAAAGCAGGGCGTTAAGAACCAAGTACCTAAATAGTTGCATGAATGAAATATTTACGAAACTTTCCAAATATTTTTGTTTATTGACTTTCCTAAATAAAATAGTGGTCTCATTAAAGACGCGTATCTTGGCACTTTTATTCATTAGGTTAGATTCAGCTTGGCACTACTGAAAACAAGCTCTAGGATGATAAAATCAAGAATAATTGTTAGGAGAATGAAGGAGCATCAGCCAACTTAAATAAAATGATTGTAAAAATATGAAGAACTTGAGAGAATGAAGAAATGTTTCGAATGCCTAATATTAAAATACATAACGATGACGTTACTGCACTAAATCGTAAAACAAATATTCAAATATAACAAAACACAAAATAAAACATACCTAATAATGAAATTAAATAATAGAAAATTCAAGAAGAAAATTTCACAAGTTATTGAAGATCTGAACTCACTGAAACAATAGAAGTATTTGCCCGAAACAGCAGCAGTACATAAAGACTGCCAACAACACCCATTCACAAGTGGCTGAGCAAGAACGGCCGAAATTTACTCACCATTCCACAAAAACGAAGGAAAAAAACGAGCAGTTGCATGAAGTTTACAGTCCCAAATCTAATCCCTTTCCTAACTAAAAAAAATATGAAGATTGAAAACAACACCCAGTCAACAAGTTGTTTAGCCGAAATCAACTTGTTGAACCAAAATCAACTTACTGAGCCAGAAAAGGCCAGAATCAACTCGCCCCTCTACAAAACGAAGGAAAACAAGCGAGCAGTCGCCCAAATTAGATAAGTTAAGTAACCCACCATTTGTACATCGTTGAGCAGACTCTCAGGCTCGGAGCCGAGCAGCACCTTGGAGCAAATGAAGTCGACCAGAGTCGGCTCAGGCTCTCCTATGTACTCGACGATCTTCTTGCTAATCCACGGCCTGATCCGCTTTTCCATCAGTACCTGAACACAAACTCATACTTACTCTAACATCAGTCAGGGATACTAGTCTCTGAATATAATCCTAAAATAAAGAGGGTGAAATGAAAATCAGGTAATAGCCACAAAAAAGTCCATTAGAAGCCTCAAAATAAATGCAGAAAATATTACAACAAAGTCTGTAACATTGGGCAACAACTAGTGTCTATACTTTCCAACTACTGAGAATTAAATCTCGCAAGCCTGTGAAACAGAAAAGGGGAGACAAGTAGACCCCGTTCAATTCATGTAAATCGCGCGTAAAGCCCCAATGGCACAATGTCTTTTACTCGAGCTCAGTGGGAGGCGGCTGAACTCACGTTGTTCACAAGGGATGCATCGATCGGGTACGCGAAGAGTTCTTCTTTGGTGGTCGGTATTCTGTCGATGAGATTCTTGATATTGCGGCGCTTGTCTTCGCCACCTTTCTCTTTGCCACCAAGACCTCCTGATAATCTGTCCTTGCCTGCACAAACAACGCCTTTGTATTAAATGTTTACCGAGAAAAGAGGTGTGGTGATGAAACATTATACTGTGGCCGATAAACTACAACTTCAGGATTCCTGACCACTATAAATTTGCCGACAGGCGATACACAATGGACTGTGATGTTGTTCAATAAATTATTTCAATGTCGTTATTCTTTTCTTTCCTTTTCCACGGAAATTACCGCTTTTCCATGCAGTTGAAAGGCCAATATTAATAACAGTTCCGGTAGTTTGATAATTTATTAAAAACGTGGTTAAATTAACCGAAGGAATTGCACTTTATTAACTAGCATTTGCAATGCGATTAAAAGTTCACATTTATTGACAAACAGTTTTTAAAAAGATTGTTTATTAGACGAAACTGGCAAAAACGCACTTTAAAGCTAGACGACTTGAGACTAGGAAAGTCCTCGACTCTGGTAGCGTAAACACACGAGCTTACAGCACAAGTAGAGCTACCGAGGCAGCCCGCAGGCGCAAGTGCTGACAACACTGTCAAAACTGACAACCGCACGTGTTGCTCAGAAAACACGGCGTACGAGTAGAGCATATAGGGGCAACAATCCACGCATTAGCCTGCGCGGCACACAAGAAAACAGGTCTGCACCCTGCCTCGCTCTCTCTAAGACTCCTGACTGACCGACCCTCAGCCCTAACTTTGCTGCCGCTGGAGTCAGACTACTTCTTAGCTTGGCGCTTTCAGTAAGGTGGTCAACATAAAAATGCCTCGGTCACACCCCCCAACGCTATCTAACAACAAATTTAAGGCGGGAGGTATGTAACCTTACAACGTAACATATTTAAGGATAAGACAATAGCATACGGGCTAATACAATAAACTCTGATTTAAAAATAATCTTATTATGCAAGATTTTATTATGCTACCATTTTTATTATGCTTTATTACACACAGGAAGGATAATTTATTCAATCAACGAGTTAAAATTTAGAAACTATTCAACAATCGCTGTCTGAATCAAATCGAGAAGACTCGGAATTCATCTCGCAACGAATATGGTCGGAAAGGTCCGGCCCATCCGAGATAGAAACTCGCTCGAAATCACGAATATCTTTTGGAAGCTGGAAGTCGCCTGTCGACCCACGATACGTCTTCTTCATATCGAACTTGAACGCTGAGTCGGCACCGAAACAAGGAAATTCTTGCCTCGCGCTGTTCAAAGCAAGTGCTCCGACTAACGCTTCCGCTGCTTTTCTTGTCGAAAATCTCGTCCAATGCTGCGAGGTGCATTGACTATTTTTCTCAGAGTCACGTCGAGGCTTCAACTGGGCTGGAGCTGGAGCTAATTTCTCGCAATCGAGTCTTGAAGCGTCCATGGCTGGAACTTCGCTAGTTTCATCGCTCAAGTTCTCCCACTCCAAGCTCTGTTGCTCGTCCGTCTGACTCAATTCTTCGTCTGTTGGTGAAGCTGAGACAGCCTGAGTCGCTCGTTGCTGCTCCTCTGTTGCTTCGCAAATCTTGTCAGCCAACTTCGACAGAGACAAGCCCACACCGCCTATCATCGTGAAGTCTGGGAATGAACTTCGCTCATCCGGTAAAACCGGGGTTTGTGCCACCATCTCGCTCGTCTTTTGAAGCCGTCGCCTGCTGCGTTTGTCTCGTATCTGCTGCTCATGTCGAGTGTCTGCACCAAAAACTGTGCCGTCGTCTTCTTCGCCGTACCAAGGTTTAAGTGTTCGTACCGCCCATCGTAATCCAGCTAATTCTCGTTCTGTCGCGCTGTAATAAGATTCAACTTTGTTAAAAGTTGTGCTAGCATAAGCTATAACTTTCTCTTGGGAACTTTGCTCTTGCGTGAGCACGGCACCCGCTCCTACTCCACTGGCGTCTACAGTAATTATTAGCGGAGCAGCATTCTCTGAAAAATCGGGGTAGCTTAAAAGAGGTGGATTTGCTAGAATTTCTTTCAATTTGTAGAACGACTGAGAGCATTCTTCCGTCCAAACTAACTTATTTTGGGAGAGTAGTTCATTCAATGGTTTCATGATCGTGCTGGCATTAGGAATGTGTCTACGGAAAAAGTTGCACATACCGATAAATCTGCGCACTTGCCGTTGCGTCTTAGGCTGAGGATACTTCAAGATCGCCTCGACATTTGCTCCGTCGGGTAGAATTCCATCACGACTGACTTTGTGACCCAAATACGTCACCTCACGTCGGAAAAGCTCGCACTTCTCGGGTTTGATCTTCAATCCATGCTGCGCAAATCTGGACAACACTAAACCACAGTTTGTCACATGTTCACTGAAATTTCGGCCTGTTACAATAATGTCGTCGATATACGTAATCGCTATGCTCCACGGAATTCCCGCTAACACTAGCGACATTAGTCTCATAAAAGACGCTGGCGAATTTATAGTTCCCATAGGCATTCTAGTCCATTGCCAATGTGAATCACCCGTTGAGAACGCAGTATACTCCCTACTTTGTTCATCTACTTCTATTTGATGGAAACCTTTCATGAGATCAAACGTACTGAAATATTGTGACCCTTGCAAATTTGATAAGGCATCAATTAAATTGGGTAATGGGAAAGAATCTGGTTTTGTGACCGAATTCAAGCGTCTGTAATCTACGCACAGTAGTAAAGTACCGTCGCGCTTTCGGATTGGCACCAAAGGGGAAAACCAGGGAGAAGATGACTTTTCGATTATACCACGCTTTTCTAATTTTTGTAACTCTAGCTCGACTTCGTGTCTTAACGGACCTTGAAATCGCCTATAGCGTTGCTTATCAGGATCATGGCCCTGTACATCAATGACATGTTTAGTAGTAGAGGTGCATCCTAGATCGTACTCATGCTTAGAAATGGCTTTGCTGTTCTTATTTAACATAGCTTTAACTTCCGTTATCTGCGCATTTGTCAAATCGCTTGCTGAAAAATCGAACATTTCACCCACGTCTGTGCATTCATCAACAACACTACTCACACTGTTAATTTCATCATCATTATCACTTACCACAAAAATACCGACTTTCGTCTTCGGTTTTACTACTGCACGGCACGGGTTCAAGTTCATCAGTTCCACTATCACATGGCCGTTTCGAACACATCCTAGCGAATAAGCCATTTGAATGTCTAAATTTTCTTCCGACACTACGTTGACTGGCTGCAAGTAACCGCACGTATCATCCGGAATAGTTACGTCTGACACTTTCACTTTCACTAGTTGTCTGTGGTTAGCTGGAATGATAATTTTGTTCAAGTTCGACACAACACATTGCGTTTGCAGACCCGGCTTAGTTTTCAATTTTACTGGGGTAAGAAGGCTCATTCGGAGGAGAATAGCACAATTCACGTCGCACAGTATCAACAATCATGAAATGCCGCTCTAGATAATCTAACCCTAAAATTAATTTCTGGTTTGTCACATTAGATGGTACAACTAAAAGGGTGTGATCAGAGAAGAGCTCTTCAATCTCTATTCTTACTTTTATTTCTCCTATCACATTGACCGTAGATAAGCCAAATCCCTGTAATTTACTTTTAACTGGACAATTTACTGGGGAGCTAATTCTCAACTTTTGAACACAGTCTTCGGAAATGACTGAAACAGATGCCCCATCATCAATAAGCGCGTCGAAAACAGTCCCATTAATTTTTACTGCCAAATAATAGCAACTACTTTCAGCGGAAGGTTTAGTTTTCATCAACAGATTCACATTTGCCGGATCAGAACTGTTCACAATTGGTTCCTGACTCGCAACAGAAGAACTTTGGTTTAACGCTGGTTTACCTTTACAGTTAAAAGACTTGTGATCCGTCTCGCCACACCAACTGCAAGCACCAAATTCCCGCTTAAACTGTCTACACTGAGCCAGCACATGCCCCTTACCGTTACAGAATTGACACGTTACATCACTATCTCTAGTTCTGGGAACCCGATCTAAGTAACACTGCCTTCTCTTTGGACAATTTCTCGCAAAATGCCCGGGGTCATTACAAGAAAAACACCTTTTAGTTTGAGGCACAGTAACAAATTCTCTCAAGTTAGGATATCTAACTGAATCTTTACTCGACGCGGAAACAAACTCATCAGAACTCGGTTGAATAGCAATTGCTTGCACAGGCATAGGCTTCACTGAAAACGGCTCTAAAGCAGAAATTATTTGCACCATAGTATCAAGGGAAGGATTTTCACGGTTTGACATCTGCATACTAACTTGAGCCTTAATATCTGTAGGTAATGATTCTAATAACTTACTCATGATCATCTTGTCTCTTTCAGGAATGGATCCAAACGCTGATGCTGCAAGACCTGTCAGTCTCATGGCGTAGATGAGAAACGACTCTCCTGGCACTCGTTGTGAAGACATGAAGGCTGAGATTCTAGCGGTGTCGAAAACATCTCGAGGCGTAAACAAAGAGATCAAGTTCTTCTTCACATTCTGATAACCTAATCTGCTTGCACCCATTTCACTCAACGCAGACTGCGCACTACCCATCAGTAACGCACGCAAGGAAATGAGCCACGCATCACTGTTAGTCTCCTCAGGACCGTACGTATGCAACGCATACACCTCGAATATCCTGAAAAATTCCCTGATGTCACACGATTGAGAAGAAGGATCGAAAGGTGGAGGAGGCGGCTGAATACGCCTATTCATATTAGAAATCGCATCCGCTAAACGACCCATCACAAATCCCATATCCGATGAATTACGCTCACCGCCACTTCCACTGCGGTCCGACGCTGAAGAACCAGCTGCTCCTGAACTAGGCATCTTGAAGTCTTAAAGTTCAGTTGAGAATGTTCACTTTAAGTAACAAATTAATAGTTCACTTTAGTTAAAACGCGATTTACGAAAACTAAATTTTCTGCCACAGATCACTGCACTGCACTTGGGAGAAACACAGGAACAACGAATCACAGTCCAATTAGCTCGACAATCCCATACTTCTGACACCAAGTTTGTGGCCGATAAACTACAACTTCAGGATTCCTGACCACTATAAATTTGCCGACAGGCGATACACAATGGACTGTGATGTTCAATAAATTATTTCCAAGTCTTTATTCTTTCCTTTTCCACGGAAATTACCGCTTTTCCATGCAGTTGAAAGGCCAATATTAATAACAGTTCCGGTAGTTTGATAATTTATTAAAAACGTGGTTAAATTAACCGAAGGAATTGCACTTTATTAACTAGCATTTGCAATGCGATTAAAAGTTCACATTTATTGACAAACAGTTTTTAAAAAGATTGTTTATTAGACGAAACTGGCAAAAACGCACTTTAAAGCTAGACGACTTGAGACTAGGAAAGTCCTCGACTCTGGTAGCGTAAACACACGAGCTTACAGCACAAGTAGAGCTACCGAGGCAGCCCGCAGGCGCAAGTGCTGACAACACTGTCAAAACTGACAACCGCACGTGTTGCTCAGAAAACACGGCGTACGAGTAGAGCATATAGGGGCAACAATCCACGCATTAGCCTGCGCGGCACACAAGAAAACAGGTCTGCACCCTGCCTCGCTCTCTCTAAGACTCCTGACTGACCGACCCTCAGCCCAAACTTTGCTGCCGCTGGAGTCAGACTACTTCTTAGCTTGGCGCTTTCAGTAAGGTGGTCAACATAAAAATGCCTCGGTCACAATACAAGCACAGCAGGGTAACAACAAAAGCAAATTTACCTGCATGCAAAATTCCATTAGATTATGAGTTAGTTTGAGCCTTCTCAATTTTACAAAATCTATTCTCAAGAGAGGAAAGAAGAAGGCATCATTTAATATAGAATTAAAAGAACGAGAAATATACGCATAAGTGTGTTCCAATACGCATAAGTGTGTTCCAATACGCATAAGTGTGTTCTTCACTAATGGAATGAGTTTGAACTACCCATTGTTAGTGAAGCCTTCCTGACATAATGAAGAAAAAAATTACATTATGAGCACAATGCGACACACGGCCGCACCGAGCCCCAACTACTCACCAGGCAACGGAAGTTTCCTCTTCTTAGCTGGCACGTCCTCGTCGTCCTGGTTGAAGACGTCTTTAATGTCGAGCTTCTTCCTCTTGGGAGGCTGCTGCTGTTGTTGTTGTTGTTGTTGTTGTTGTTGGGCTGGCTCGCTCTTCTCTGCAATACCAAAGATGGCATTGATCATCGCACGCAATGCTTAAAACTGTACAGCATGCAGTTAAAATGCATCAAAATCTCGCGATATTGTATGGAGAATAATGCAAAAAAATACAAGAAGGCATCCACCACGCAACGAGCAAGCAGGTGATATATATTGGAGAAAATAGTTATGAAAAATGCAAGAAATTGACATCTAAGTTCACATACGTTCATTTATTTGTGAGAGAATTTTAATTAGTCTCCCCATTCTCCACTTACTCTTCAGTAGGTTCTGTTTTCTTGGATAGAACACAAATAGGCTACGATGGTACGGCAAGCACAGCATTTACTACATGATGACAAATAATTTCACCCACATCAGTTATGACGCATTCACAAAGGCACTGTGGTGAATTTCTTTTATTTTGGGAGGCGTTTGAGATGGAATACCGAACGTGGTAGTGTTTATAATAGCCATACGGATTACCTATATTATATTCTCTCCAAAAATTTTCAGCCAATTTTCATTCGTTGTAATAACAGTTTCAGCAGTCCTATCGATCATTACAGAACTTGGTATGGTTTCAATTCAGCAGAACAGACTGCTTCAACCCAGACTTGACTAACGTCGCATCATTTACGAATTATACCGTCAACAATAGCAAACAAAAGCAAGTTGAAAATTAATACAAATCACTAACCAAAAATTGAATAACATATACGAGCACCAAATTAGTGCACAGCGGCACGCTGAGTAAACAGAAGGTGACCTGGAAGAGGAGGCCGAGCAAATAAACAAACAAAAGGTGACCTGGAAGAGGAGGCCGAGCAAATAAACAAACAAAAGGTGACCTGGAAGAGGAGGCCGAGCAAATAAACAAACAAAAGGTGACCTGGAAGAGGAGGCCGAGCAAATAAACAAACAAAAGGTGACCTGGAAGAGGAGGCCGAGCAAATAAACAAAAGGTGACCTGGAAGAGGAGGCCGAGCAAATAAACAAACAAAAGGTGACCTGGAAGAGGAGGCCGAGCAAATAAACAAACAAAAGGTGACCTGGAAGAGGAGGCCGAGCAAATAAACAAAAGGTGACCTGGAAGAGGAGGCCGAGCAAATAAACAAACAAAAGGTGACCTGGAAGAGGAGGCCGAGCAAATAAACAAACAAAAGGTGACCTGGAAGAGGAGGCCGAGCAAATAAACAAACAAAAGGTGACCTGGAAGAGGAGGCCGAGCAAATAAACAAACAAAAGGTGACCTGGAAGAGGAGGCCGAGCAAATAAACAAACAAAAGATGATCTGGATGAGGAGGCCGAGCAAATAAACAAACAAAAGTTCACCTGGAAGAGGAGGTCGAGCAAATAAACAAACAAACAAAAGGTGACCTGGAAGAGGAAGCCGAGCAAATAAACAAACAAACAAACAAACAAACAAAAGGTAACCTGGAAGATGAAGCCGAGCAAATAAACAAACCAATGGTGACCCGGAAAAGGACGCCGAGCATACAAAAAACAAAAGGTCACCTGGAAGAGGACACCAAGCGGACAAGTACACAAAAGTTCACCTGGAAGAGGAGGGTCGTCCCGATCTTCAGGCTCGGGCATACCGCTATCGAAATGCTGGTCCCCGCCATCAGAGTCAGAACTGTAGTCCGGCTTCTCTGCAGCCGTGGGGGCAGGTGCGGGGGCGCACGGAGGAAGTATAGACGACGTCTGTTTAGGGAAAATGTCATCGCCAGAAGGAGGGAAAATAGACGAAGTCTGAGCACTGCTGGGTGGCAGCGATATTCCCTCAGCTCCGTTCATGGGAGACCGGAGACTCGAGAACCGCAGAGAAGATTTGCTGTCAACCGAGTCTTCCCCAGCAAGAACACTCGGAGGCAAGCTCAGGTTGGAATCCCCTGCTGAAGGAGTTTCCTTGTGGCTGCTTCCGTTGTAAGCTTCGTGTTGTCTGCCATTAAATGGTTCGGTCTCGGCTGGAGGAGGTGGTGGAGATTCAGAAATGTCCTCCACATGAATGACTCTCTGCGTCACTTGGATAATGGGAATGGGCTTGTATTGCTCGTCTCGCTGAGCACACAACTGCAAACAATCAGATTAGATTCTATGTTAGTTTAAGCCTCCCTAACAACTACACCAAAAGAGCATATCAAAGAGAGGAAGGAGGAAGGCACCATTTTGCATGGAGATAAGGGAATGTAGTATCTATGCAGAAGGGGCATAGAAACACTAAGTAGTAGTAGTATTAGCATCGATTTGCTAGCTCTTCAGTAATTCGTACTTTATCGCGCCGTAGTACGCATTACTGAAGGTGCATAGAAACAGTAAGTTGAGAAAGTATTTCATAAAAAAGATAAAAGTTGAAAAAGAAAGTAGTAGGTGCTGAAAAACAGGACAGCATGAACCAGATTAGATTAGATTATAAGTTAGTTTAAGCCTCCCTAACCGCTACAAAAATAGAGCGTATCGAAGAGAGGAAGGAGAAAGGCACCATTTAGTATGAAGATAAGAAAATGAGGAATCTATGCTGAAGGGGCATAGAAACAGTAAGATGAGAAAGAAGTTCATGAAATAAGATAAGAGTTGAAGAAGAAAGTGAGAGGTGCTGAAAAACAGGACAGCAGTGAACCGAAAAAAGGTGGTCCTTAACATAACAAAAAAAAAAAAAACTTTTATTTCAACAAAAAGGAAGGCCTACCTAACTCTCAGCTCGGGCCCTCACATGGTTCCCCTGGGAGCGCTAATTCCCATAGATACAATAGTTGTATCCCCCTGAGGGGACAGCATGAACCAAAAAAAAGGTGGTCCTTACATAACAAAAAAGCGCTTTTTTTTAACAAAAAGGTCTACCTGACTCCCAGCTCGGGCCCTCACACATTTTCCCCTGAGAGCGCTAATTCCCATAGATACAAAAGTTGTGTCATCCCGCGGGGTGCAACGATCAAAACTCAACTCAAAATACTGAGTAAAGGACTACATAATATACAGGTTTGTCAAACCCCAGTCAAGGAGGCTAAAGAAAACTGCATAATATATGCTCGTCTAACCCTAGTCAAGGAGGCTGAAGAAAATGACTGCATAATATATGCTCGTCTAACCCCAGTCAAGGAGGCTGAAGAAAATGACTGCATAATATATGCTCGTCTAACCCCAGTCAAGGAGGCTGAAGAAAATGACTGCATAATATATGCTCGTCTAACCCCAGTCAAGGAGGCTGAAGAAAATGACTGCATAATATATGCTCGTCTAACCCCCGTCAAGGAGGCTGAAGAAAATGACTGCATAATATATGCTCGTCTAACCCTAGTCAAGGAGGCTGAAGAAAATGACTGCATAATATATGCTCGTCTAACCCCAGTCAAGGAGGCTGAAGAAAATGACTGCATAATATATGCTCGTCTAACCCTAGTCAAGGAGGCTGAAGAAAATGACTGCATATTATATGCTCGTCTAACCCTAGTCAAGGAGGCTGAAGAAAATGACTGCATAATATATGCTCGTCTAACCCCAGTCAAGGAGGCTGAAGAAAATGACTGCATAATATATGCTCGTCTAACCCCAGTCAAGGAGGCTGAAGAAAATGACTGCATAATATATGCTCGTCTAACCCCAGTCAAGGAGGCTGAAGAAAATGACTGCATAATATATGCTCGTCTAACCCCAGTCAAGGAGGCTGAAGAAAATGACTGCGTAATATATGCTCGTCTAACCCCAGTCAAGGAGGCTGAAGAAAATGACTGCATAATATATGCTCGTCTAACCCCAGTCAAGGAGGCTGAAGAAAATGACTGCATAATATATGCTCGTCTAACCCCAGTCAAGGAGGCTGAAGAAAATTACTGCATAATATATGCTCGTCTAACCCCAGTCAAGGAGGCTGAAGAAAATGACTGCATAATATATGCTCGTCTAACCCCAGTCAAGAAGGCTGAAGAAAATGACTGCATAATATATGCTCGTCTAACCCCAGTCAAGGAGGCTGAAGAAAATGACTGCATAATATATGCTCGTCTAACCCCAGTCAAGGAGGCTGAAGAAAATTACTGCATAATATATGCTCGTCTAACCCCAGTCAAGGAGGCTGAAGAAAATGACTGCATAATATATGCTCGTCTA
Organism: Morinoia aosen; assembly: GCA_030386875.1. Classification (NCBI taxonomy): domain Eukaryota; kingdom Metazoa; phylum Arthropoda; class Malacostraca; order Amphipoda; family Talitridae; genus Morinoia; species Morinoia aosen. The sequence continues at coordinate 3,977,470 of CM059571.1, forward strand.
ACCCCAGTCAAGGAGGCTGAAGAAAATGACTGCATAATATATGCTCGTCTAACCCCAGTCAAGGAGGCTGAAGAAAATGACTGCATAATATATGCTCGTCTAACCCCAGTCAAGGAGGCTGAATAAAATGACTGCATAATATATGCTCGTCTAACCCCAGTCAAGGAGGCTGTAAAATGAAATGATCGATCACACCAACACTCAAGGCCCTTCAGTAACGTGTCTCGTTCTTTGCTAAAGACAGTTACAAAATAAAGCACAGCAAATAAACGCGCAACAGAAGGATAACAGTTGTTGTGATCGTCAGTAATATTTTGAAATACACAGTAAGTCGAAATACACGACACAGTAATAAGTTGAAATAATTTTCATTCACTCAACATTTCTATGCGGGTGTTGTATCTAAAAAAGAGGAACTAAAGGCATAAAATCTTTTTGAAATATCCCAAAATGTTCAACACGTATAAGAATAAATCTCGAACGAACACTGTCTAAAATACCAAATGGAATGCTAGCAAATTTTGACGTAAACTAGCACTAGTCCACATGTGACAGGAGAGTTTAATTTGTATCTGTGTTTTTAAAATTCCCGGGTAAAACACCACCAACACAGGGCTCTTATCATGCTGCAGACAGGAAAAACAAAAGTATACTTACGGGGACAAAATTTGGGGCTTGGTTATGCATGTCTTTTTGGACACAGCAAAAACAAGCATGTTTGAACATAGTCAGCATTTTCTACCCAGTGATCTAAGTTTGTAAGTGAACTACGAGGGCAGTCAGAAATTGTTATTTCAGCCATTGAATGGATGTTAACTCTCTCCAAGAAAGCACAACATGAAACTATAGTCCTTAGGAGTGCCACCATAGCTCGATTGCCAGCTTTCAGATAATGTAACCACATGACATGTGGAATGGCCTACTTCTCAGTATATACTGCGGGTGGTAACACGGTATCCCATTAATATACACGCTCAGCATTACTATCTTGGTTCAAGACTAGCCTTTTTAAATTCTCCTTCCGGATCCTCGTGTCCCTCAGCTCGTATCCTATTCCGCAGCTCCTCAAGCTCCTCCTTCTCTTTGGCTCGGTCCTTGTTGTCCATCTCCTTCTCGAGCTCCCTGTCCGACAACTTCCGCTGGAACGCGTGGCCTCTGCAAACATAAAATAACTTAGTAACTAGATTTGTAACAGTGGCTTGGCTGCTGCTACGGTGAAGTGGCCATAGTATTGCATGCATAGGATGTCTGCTGTTGAAATAACTATTTCAGCATTCAATGTGTCATTGAACTAGGAAGACGTGTTCGACATTAGAGCTCCAGAGAGGGTGACTCCAGGACCTAGTAAGAATGAACAATGATGCCATCAATTTGAAAAGCACAGCATAGTGTTTAAAATGTAATCATACAAGCCTTGAATAAAACCAATTGAGTAATAACGAAAGGGTCATTTGTAGCATTAGAAGCAGAGTTTCTTAATTAGCACCTGATTCAAGATTTGTACTAGCAGGCATGAACTCCTTAAAAGAACAAAAAAATCTCGTGTACGACACCTTCAATCCATTAATAAATATCTCCCACCATCAATCAATAAATAAAATTACGTAAATCTAAAATTACAAGAATCACTCCTGCCTAATAAACAATTTATAACTCTAAAACAAGTATGTCTCACGTTAAGACTCTAATTCCAATGATGCACACTTAACACTAACTAACCACATGCCGTTCTTGACCCTTAAACGCCCAAGTGGACTGTACGGTCCTGCTTCGAAAATAGCCTCTATATATTGTATTTCTCATAAAATTGGTTCTTTGAAGTGTTTTTTGGACCGCACTGTCGAGTGGCAGTTCCTTTTTCATCCTGAAATCGATAAATATCTGATGCCGGTGCGAGTTTAATGATGGTGGTTGTGATAACAGTAACATGAGTAGAAAATATGGACGTTAAAGGGTTAAAGGAATGGACAACATCAAAGGTAGCTTCAAATGTGATGCAAGAACCAAGCACACTGAAGGTGACTGCTAAAAGTAAACCACTTGAGCGCTATGTATTAACACAGTGGTTCTAAGCCTGGGTTCAATCAAGCTCCAGGGGTTCGGCGAGTCCCATGTTTGGCATGGTACAGTTTCGGCACTAATACAGTATATCGTTATGTCTTGAGTTATATGTTATATAATTAAAAATTACATAACATGTTATATAATTGAATCTTGAATTATGTGTTACGCTAGTATATGTATATTCAAATTTGAAAAAAAAACACCCTTAATTTGTCCAATTACGAAGGGTTTAATGAATGAATGCATGTATGGAACTTGTGGGGTTCAGTATGCACTGCCCTACCTTAGTCATCAACAAGGTTGAGAACCACTGGACTCTAGCCGCGGTGGTATCCAAACTACGGCCTGTGGGACAAATCTGGCCAGCCAGTGTGATCAATCCGGCCTGCGACAGCTAATGACTTATTGTTAATAATGCTGATAATGTTTTTTAATGTAATGTTTTGTAATATGTTCTGTAACGATGCACTAACATAACAAGAACAATTAGTCCAAGCCCTCCCTCACTTGTAGTATTTGGGATCGTCGCGCTCATCGTCATAATCTTCCAGGAACTCCTTCAGTCTGCGCGCTTCTTTCTCCCTGTCTACTTCCTTCTGCTCGTCCTTCTCGCGTTCTCTTTCCAGCTCTTTGGCTTTCTTGTACTCTCTCGTCTCCCAGTTCCGGAGACGCTCCTGCAACACGTGCCATGAAAGTTTGAAACGAGTCTGCTTTCATCGCGCTCAAAGTTGGGCAAAAAGTTGTGAACGAGATTAGATGTTAGTTTGAGCCTCCTCCCTAACGGCTAAAAAACAAAGCGCTTCGAAGAGAGGAAGGCACTATTTAGTATGGAGAAAGAAGTTTGTGAAACAAGATAAAAGTTGAAGAAGAATGTGGTAGGTGCTGAAAAACCGGACAGCAGTGATTCGAAATAGGTGCTCCTTTATAAAAAAAACATTTCTTTTCAACAAAAAGAAGGCCTACCTAACTCTCAGCTCGGGCTCTCACATATTCTCACCTGGGAGTGCTAATTCCCTTAGATACAATAGTTTTATCCCTCTGAGAATAGCACTGGGCACTAAGAACATACAAAACGCAATAAGGAATATATCAATTGTCCGAGAATGTTTTGGAAACATTCAACAGTTCTGTACAGGGACTCAACATAGCGATATTTCGTTCGAGCAAAGAAATGCTTTCTATTTCATTACATTACCTGACACTCAAAATTCTTGCACAAAGATGAACACATTTTAATAGCTAATAAATCAATAGGAACATAAAGACTAAAATTTCAGTAGTTTTCCCATACTTGATTAGGTTAGATGTCAGTTTAAGCCTCCATAACCGCTAAAAAATTAAATAAGCATTCCAAAGAGAGGAAGGCCCCATTTAGTATGGAGATAAGGGAACGCAAAACCTATGCAGAAGTGGCATAAAACAGTAAGTTGAGCAAGAAGTTTATGAAACAAGATAAAAGTTGAAGAAGAAAGTAGTAGGAGCTGAAAAACAGGACAGTGAACCAAAAAAAGGTGGTCCTTTACGTATGCAACAACATTTTATTTCAACAAAAAGAAAGCCTACCTAACTCTCAGCTCAGGCCCTCATACATTTCCCCCCTGGGAGTGCTAACTCCCATACTTGAGTAACTAAGCATAAAACAATGGAAATAACTTGCTAGAAGTTGGAGCACAAAAGCAGGTGAGGCAGTACGAGTGCCCACCTGGTACTGCATTTCCTTCTTGCGAACTTTCCGCTCAAGTTCCTTCCTCTCTTTCTCCTCTTGCGCCTCTTCCTTCTCGCGCAGTGCCTCCTTCTCGCTCTTCCTAGCCGAGGGCGATGAAGACCTGACAAGAGAATTCAAGAAATAAGCATGTTTCTTGCAGTACAACCCATTGATGGATTGAGAAAAAGAAAAACAAAGAGCAAATACAAAAAGAAAGCAAAGAAGGCAGGGAAACTGTTTGAAAAAAGTCGGCACAAACGATTAAAATCTCGAATGCCATCTAAAGCCAAGGTAATTTAACAGCCAGCATCCTCCTGAGGGCGCCAGTCCTCATAACAAAAGAACAACAAACCGAACTAGTCTTGACTCACTTATGCCCCAGTGAGGCACACAAGTTTTTGGAAAACTTTTCAATGCAACCTCTTATGCTATGCACTAGCGTACGTTCTACCAAAATTAGTAACTCATACCTCAAAAAAAAAAAACAAATGGGAAGAACGTAAGCCTAATCGAGGAGGTAGGGAGGAGTAAAGAGACACACAAAACACTACACTAAACTTACACCCAACACCTGCGTTAGACTCTCAACATTCAGCAAAGATAAGTTTGTCATGTCATGCCCAATTTTTGCTTCAAGACTCACGATTGGAAACAAACAATCATTCACCAAGGTGGAGTTAGTAGGGATCCCTACTCTTAAGCCAGAGACGTAAAAGCCCCTCTACAGAACAAAGCGACATGGAACACCAATAGTGCACGGCACTGAACAATAGCAAATGATCCGTCAAAGTAGAAGGCAAATTTACAAACCTCTTTTCCTTACGGCGATGCCGAGCAGGGTCTGGAGAGGCAGGTGAGCGTGGACGGTGAGCAGCAGCGCTCACGGAAGCTTCCCGTGACGCTGAACGTGAGTGGTTACGTGAACTCGTTGCGCGTTCTTCTCGTTCGCGTTCTCTTTCACGCTCGCGTTCCCGCTCACGCTCCCTCTCCCGTTCTCGCTCACGTTCTCTTTCCTTCTCGCGTTCTCTCTCACGTTCGCGCTCCCGCTCTCGCTCGCGCTCACGTTCCCGCTCACGCTCCTTTTCTCTCTCGCGGTCCTTCTCCCTGTCCTTGTCGCGCATTGACTCGCGCTCCTTCTCACGCTGGCGTCGCTCTTTCTCCTTCTCTTCCTCTAGCTTCTGCAGGCAGAGGAGCAGTGAGTCACGAGTACAGGGACAACAGACATTAGTTTTGGACACACGGCGTCAGGAAATCTTTCGTTCTTGGTGCCCGGGAAAAATTAATTGCCTTGTGGAGTGTGAAAAGGAGGGGAATTTAATTTTTAATCTAGCTGTGCAAGTAATGGGCGACGAGAACAAAAGTGTCTCAATGGTTTTGATTGAATTGATCACATGGTTACAGGCAAGTTTGAACATTACTAATAAAAAAAAAGTTTGTGATGAATGGTAGCATCATCCCGGCGTGAGAGACCAAAAATAGTTTGCCCTGTAGTGGGATTATTGTTCAAGAAGAAAGTATAAAATTTAGAAAAAGTAACAAGTTGTAAGGTAACTTAAAGGCATCTACGGTTATAGCCGACTAAGTATAGCCTGTGCATGGGGCGGCTAAATTCATGTGTATTCCAAAAAAAAAAGTTGTAGACTGGGTAGATTGGATTCAAATAAAAGGAAGTGGCCGTAGTGGCACTTTATTAACCGAGGGTACTCCAAATTTTGTTAATGGCCATCCACATGGATTGAAAGAGCCAGAAACATGAGGATGCTGCTGTACATAAATTGCTTGCAATAAATATTCCATAAGTTAATAAAGAATGCCGTTACAAAGAGGAAATGAAGATACTTGCAGGCGTACATAAACGGATATTTTACAGCAAAAACTTGGCAATACGTGCCATTACAACAGCTCCTGAAATGACAAGTGTTGAAATACTTTCACATAAAGCAATTGATGTTCTCAAGTTGAACAGACAACGTTCTGGCACTTGTGACAGAACGTTCATTAAATACATAAATTTCATTTTAATGCCCTAACACATCTGAACATGGTAAACCAAAATCAAGGGTAAGCATACTTGACAAAAACTTAAAATCAGTCAACTTAGTTAACTGAGTAGAAAGTCATGAAAATATACATTAATGCAGTGGAAAACTGCTTATACTGAACGTAAGAGGTTGATTAACAGCAAGATCTTGGGATACAAGTTCCGAATTTGCAACAAGTCTCTCCAGCAAACATTCATGAAGAACAGATGAGCATAAAAATAGTCATTGAGACCAGTAAAAGAACGCTCACAACTAACATTGCAAGCTACCGCAACACATACCGAAAAGAAAACATTTTCCACTCCGTCACTTGAGGCAAAAGCTTAACCGCACTGTTATTTTCTCTACAAAATTCCAAGGAACAAATAACTTTTCGTTCTGAACATACTATTATTATTTTTCAGTCTGAACATACTCCCAATGACGTAACTAGAACTCCGTGCACCCAGTTGTTGAGGGCTGAGAGAGACGTTATACTCAATTCATCTAAACTATTCAGGTATGCTATTTCACGTCAGATGTAAGCATTCATACGATTATTAACATCATTCAAGCCACAAGGTCGGAGTTATATAATTCAGCAAGTGACCGCATTGAAACAAGCCCTAAAATGACATCATTCATGCTACAAGATCATAAATTCGGCAAGCGACCGCACTGAAACAAGCCGTAAAATGGCACCACAAGAGTGGCACAAAACCTGTCAAAACAAAGCTGGACACATGAAGCTATCCAGGGCACAAGAGAACACAACAACGTGAATATTTACGCAGAAATAATGGAAACTAAAGCTCATTTTACCGGGACTGAGTAGCGCAGCGTTGGGCCGATGCGGAGGAGCAGCAAGAGAAGCTGCAGACACTCTCCTTGAGTTTTGCTTGCTTTATCGGTACGTAACCCCGAGTGCATCCCAATGCTCACCTTCATTTAGAACTGCACTCTTTTCAAAACCCTCTATGTAAAATTAACTGCACTCTTTTTAAAACCCTCTATGTAGAAGTAACTTCACTCATATCAACACCCCTCAAAGTAAAAGTAGGTAACTTAAGAACTTTCAAAACCCCTCAATCTAAAAGTAATTTCACTTGTTTCAGAACCCTCCAGTTAAAAGTAACTTAAGAACTTTCGAAAGCCCTCAGAGTAAAAGTAACTTTGATCCTCCTAGATGTCAGAACAGTTAACCTACCATCTCCCTCCTTCCCAAATCTCCACTTCTCACCAAATATGGAAATAAAATAAAGCTAAAATATATAAGTCCAGTAAAAAGAACGAGCAATTTAAAGAATCATGAGACAGCTTTACAAGAAAATACCAGTTTAATGGCATAACTTATTCAACTGTAATTTGCTAAAAACCATTTTGATATTCTGTGCCTTAACTCCTCTCGACCAAAGCAAAGTTATCATGGTGGTTTCCAATGATTGGAAAGGGCTTCAGCTGAAGCCATCTCAAATAATTGAAATTACCTCAAGAATAACTTCCAATTTGTAGGGATCATTATTCGCATGACTGCACAGTAGGACGCGTGCCTAAATTAAGTAGGTGACCCCAATGAAACTTGAGCAAATCCCAGCAGTACAACTGTCTAGGACGAGGCAAGAGTGCCTCAACTGAAGAACAAGGCAAAAAGCATGCACAATCACGAATGCTAAGAACTAACGCACAATTTGCAAAAAATAAAATTGGATAATTTAACAAGAACTGCAATCTGAACACTTGATAGATGGTCCTGTATTTATTTTAAGACAGCCTTACAACTGGAAATAGACTAACAGTGTGGTGGAAAACTGAAGAGAAAAGCTGCACTGCTTCATGAGCTGATACACATAACAACCACACCTCAAGCCATACTTACGCATCAACTTCCCCCGATGCAAAATTTGAAGCGCACTGTTTTTGGTAAGAAACTTATTAAAGTGAGATCAAAAATAAATTACACAAACTGGTTTCAACACTTTGACCGCGACGTGCGCCACCGGTGGTACACGGAGGTAATTTTCATAATGCTGTTAACCGGCCAGTGGGTCCAAACTCAATTTTTATAAAACTTAAAACTAAATGAAAACAAGATCCAGTTCATGTTTGGTATTTTCAAAATAATTTACTACAATCGACGTTAAAGTTGAACTGGGTGTTGAACTTAATATTTAGTTGCCGCAGTCAAAGTGTTAAATCAGACCCTATCAATTTGTATAACACCATTTTTTGGCATGAAACTTATTAACGCAAGATCAAATTCAAGTTATGCCGACTGGTTTTAAATAAGACCGTATCAATTTGAATTGCATCATTTCTTGGCATGAAATTTATTAACGCAAGATCAAATTTCAGTTGTACGAACTGGCCGTACATAACACTGCATCAATTTATCTTGGAATTCAGAAGAGTACAATTGGACACCAGCAGCACGAGCTGTGGATGTTGATATCAGTTCAGTGAAGCAGGCAAGAAGCAGACGAGAGAGATGCAAGGAGTTACAGCTCGTTTGGATGTTCCTATTCATGGGTGAATTGGCTAGTCAACTCAGACAGAATAAGAGAAAAGCTCTCAACAACTTAAACAAAAAATGAATAACAGCAAAAATTAGTCAACTACTTCATGACATGACTTCTACGATTTGTTTCTGACTTAAACTACATGAAAATCACTAGCCAGAATTCAACAATGTTTCCTTTGACTTTATTGAGAGATGAATTCATTCAACAGAAAAGTGTGAAGCAAAACTGGTTTCTCTTGTTGAGTCTGAGTGCCATGAAAGACATGGATGAGAGTGATGAGAAAGAGATTAAAATTAATGAGCGTTCAAGTGTTGAAGCAGACTGTACTCACCGGAGATGTCACATAACAAACATGAGAGGGGGCGAGCAGCAGCGTCTGAACTCTATCAATGCCTATGTTCGGAAACATCATTGCGTTACGGTTCAAAAAGAGAGAAATAGAGGGCACAAAATACTGTGTGTCATTCAGTAGTATGCTTCAATCATTCCAAAAAACCCACAGCCAAAAACACTTCATCAGCTTTCAATTTAAAACTAAGGAACCAACCGGCTAGTAAGAAGTGTGACATATAAATCAAGGCTAAATTCAGTTACAGAATACTTCGAGTATGAAGGGAAGATATTTTAAATTAGCTCACTCTCCCAGAAGAAATTGACTCGAAAAATTTAGGTCATCTCCGAGCAGTACTAATTACATGAAGTTCCTGTCAGGATGTAAACTGCATCTTGAGTTCTTATGTTTCAATAGGAAATTCCGAATAAATATTGTTACAGATGCCACAGCAGGGGCAGAATCCCTAGACAACAGCGCAAATATTGGTCCAGGGCATCAGATATCACGAGAAGGAAGGGTAACACTTGAAAATATCATACTTTTAACTCGTCAAAATACAACCAATCTAAAAGGCTAACGTGAGCTTGTCCTACAACAGCCCTTCTTCACCTAACCATAACCAATGCCCAGGAGAACATTTGCCGTGAGAACTAGATACGTATATGGGGCGACGGCACGAGTCTAAACAGAAGGAGCAGAATATGAGAAGCAGCATATCGACCACAACGCACCTGCATCTGCTGGCGGAACTGGGTGATCTCTCGTGTGATGAGCTCTTTCTTCCCCTCCTCCACGTCCTCCATCTCATCCAAGTTCTGCATCAAAATTAGGCACGTTGATTGCAAGTTTATCACGCTACATGCTCATGAAGCACATTATCATGAAGCATTGCATGAAAAACTTGAACAATTCTAGCTTTTTTTGGAAGAGCAAAAGAATGCTTAAGATTTTTTCAATTTCCACGCTTCACGCTTCAAGAAAATAATAGTTGTGCATCTGATTTAAATTATCCAGGCACAACAAATTATTTGCATAAGCTAAACCAAGTTACATGAGGCTCTAATGATAAATCTCCGACATGATACGGGTCAAGTAATTACTACAAATTAACTCCTTATACATGAATACAATCATAGTTTTTATTTCTACACTTCATTCACCTCAAAATCTGACACAGAAGCTAAAAAGATGATCTTTAAAATTAAATAAAAATTAAGCAATGGGAAAACTCAGATATTCGATAAAGCTAAGACTGATAACCTTTGGAATTTGATACAAATTTAGCCATGGAAAACTCTGATATTCAGGCTAACAGATGGAAAAAAAAACATTATAAAGGGATTTCATTCTTTCCTAACTTCACCAATGGAAAACTTTGGTATTGGGTAACAGATGCAAAAAAATTACAAAGGGCTTTCCCACCTTCCTGACAGCATCAGACGGAGTGCCTGTGATGTCCATGCCGCCGGAGAGAGCGGCGAGCTTGCTCTGCACTTTGGACATTTTCTTCTCACGGATATCGGCGCGGCTGGGAGGGGGGATATAGTTAAGAATGTCTCTGCGGTGCTCGTTGAGGATGCTCTTGATGTCCTCACGGCACACCGCGTCCTCCCTCTGCATCGTCTCATCCATGTACGAGTCCTCCTCGTCATCTAGATCGTCTATTTCTCCAGGACTCGAGCTGCGAGTCTTGGTGTCTTCCGAGTCTTTCTCGCCTTCTTTGGGCTTGTCGTCGCCATCACCCGGCGGTTTCGACTCACTTCCGTTCTGGCGCGACTTCCGCCGTTTCTCTGCACATTCAGTATAATAATAATTGGTGTTTGAACTAGAGTCCAATTCAACCCACAGGAGCTAGCTCTGTTATGTATCATGTAATGTAGTGTCAAAACACTCGCCATTTCTCTGCTTACATAGTAAAATAATTATTGATGTTTGAACAAGAGTTCATTTCAACCTGCAGAGAAAGCTCTGTTGTGTATCAAGTCATGTGATATTAAAACACAGCAGTTACTCCTCAAATGCCAATTTGAATAACATTTGAATCAGATGATTAAAAACAAGAAAAGTTCATACTACCATAGTTGAAAGTTAAGTACAACTAAAAAGTACTTGGGAAATTATTATTATTATTATTATATTAGTTTAGGGCCTCCTGGTGTCAACAACACAATTTGAAGGGACCATTTAAAGAGAAGGGACCATTTAATATAGATTGCAGAGAACAGAATTGAAGGACAACTTCTATTCTCACATAAGACACTGAAACAGTCCCATAGCAAATTAGAATGGAAGAGTTAAAAACGAGAAAGGCATAAACAATGCCAATATTGCAAAGGCATAAATAATGGAAAAGCAAAGAAGCAAAGAGGGCACAAAAGATAAAGACTTTCTATCTAAATCTGTAGTAACTTAACAGTATCCCTGAAAGGGTGCCAGCCCAACACAACACAACGCTGGTGAGCAACCAGCCATATGACTGAAGAATATTAAGCCTCCTACCACGACCACAGAAAACTCGATCAATGGCACCCTAGATTGGAGATGTATTAGCAGGCATGATTGGAGATGATACATTCAATGGCACTTTTGCTTTAACTTCAAGTAAGCCACCCCTTCCAACCAAAATGTGCCAATTATGTGTTCCATAGAGCATGACTCAAGGCAAAATAGACTTGAGTACCTAGTTTTCCATGAATACACAATACTCAAGAGTATTGAAACGGAGAAAAAAGACTAGATATATATATATATATTCAAAATTACAAGCCATGAAATGACAAACTAAGCTCTAAGCAGATCACTGCACCAAGCACTGCTGGCTAGGAATGGGTTTCAAGAGAAAGAAGCCTAACCCAGTCAAACATTTTTGCCGGAGCATGCATGTTTTTTTGCCGCCTAAGTGATTTAATAACTGGGGCGGCAAAAAACAATCATGCAAAAAAGTTAGACTGGGAAGCAAGGAATGAAATAGTAATAGACACTACCACAGTCATCAGTGAGATTAAATATCACTACTATAGTCATCAGCAAGATTTACCTTCCTTCTCCCCTCCAAGAAAGGTTTTAGCAGGTAATCTATCAACTTGCTCACAGTGAACAGCACACAAAGACCCAGGTCAACAGGACTCTGCTCAACTAAACGCTACTTAATAACACTAACACAAGGGTAAGCTGAAAATGTTGAATACAATAAATCATCACTTACCATCACTGAGATAAAACTTCTATAGAAACTAGAAGCAAACATTTCATTAGTAAGGAAAAACCTTTTATAATGCTAAATTTGCCGTTACTAACCTTTGTATTCATCAATGAGTTGCTTTGTTTTGGCATCAGCTTTGACAACAAGCTTCTTGTCAGCAATTTCATAGTCATGCAAAAGCCTGATCGCTCGCAACGCACTGTCAGGGTTGCCATACTCGCAGAAGCCGAAGGCTGAAACACAACATTTTGTTAGTTATCCCCACTCTCTTGAATACACAAGAAACTCAAGCCACATCTGCCAAATCACTTCCATGTTGTGGCAGACTTTTCTAGTTTATTATAATTTTCTAGTTCATTGTCTGAATAGCAATTAAATTGTAATAATTTTTTCCCTCATGTTTGACTGTTGCCTGGCAAGAAATTTGGGCACCAGAATGATTGACTCATTGGAACTAGCACAAATGAGCAAATCTTGCATGACTCAGTCAAGGGCTTAGGTAATAGTTACCACCTTTGTAGAATATGTTCTGTAATACTACTGCACAAGGGTACTGTGTGGACAAATAGTGTCTAAATAATAACCAATCCTCTGAGAGTAAAGTAGATTTTCAGAACAAATTAATGGACTGTTTAAAGCAATCAAAGTCAGTTATTTTCACCTGATAGCTGGATTTTCATATATAACCAAATTTGATTAATAAAAATTTATACACAATTTTAGAAAAGTAAGCTAATCACAGAACCAAAAACAACAATAGTATAGATTTCTAAGATGCTACCTCAATAAGAATATATACTGCTAATACCATTTGATCACTATCATTAGCCAAATTTAATGCACAGGAAAATATCAAAGCATGAATTTTTGTAGAAATAGCCAAAGTCTTCAGCATCCATAAAGCAAAGTATGATACTGTAATTTAATATAAGTACTATATAAATTAGGTTCACATGTAATTCAATGCAAGTACTATATAAATTAAGTTCACATACGTGCCAAACTATCGATTTTTTTCAACACACAAGGAATAATCACAACCCAATACCCATCTACAGCAAATATAACATGACACAGATTCTTACCTTGGAGTTTGCCAGACGCTCCCTGAACACGCTTCCAGCTGAGCACCGGGCCACACGTGTTCAGTATTTGCCTGATCATGACATCTGGCGCCCGCTCAGTGATGTTGCCCACAAACACCGTGACTGCAGGACCAGAGCTCTCAACCCTCTTAGAGAAGGCAATGGGTTTATTGAGGCTTGTCGTTGACTTGACGTTAGCCTTGTCCCGAGCAGTGGTGTTGGCAGGTCCCCCTGGGCTGTTGGTGGCACGCATGCCAAAATTTCCAGGCCCGCTGCCACCCATGTGCATTGGAGGCATGCTGCCTGTAGTGATGGGGCCCATGTTGTTATGCCTCATGGGGCCCCCCATGTTCATAGCCCCACCCATAGGGCCCATTGTGTTAGGAGGACCCATGGGTCTGTTACCCATAGGCATTGAGTTGTTGCCCATGTGCATTGAACCTAATGGCTGTAATACACAAACATGTCATTACAATTATGCAACCAGATTTTTATAGTCAAAATCAAAGCATGCCAATCAAAACACACTCGCAGGAAAGTAGGACAATGGAAAGGCCTAACTCTATAAAATAACTAAGATGTATATCTCCCTAAGTATGCCAGTAACATTAATGATCAGTACAAACAACATACCTTACACAACTCACATAAATTGCAATGAGTTCAATAGCAACTAGCTATGCCTCTTGACAATTAGTTTTTAGAATTCCCAAAAATGAAGAAGTTGGATCACTCTTACCAGCAAACAGAGGCACAGCACTTCGAAGTTTTGGCTGCCTCCTCAAGAAGGCAACTTACACGAGGGTCTTACCTGTCCCATGGGGATCCCAACTGCTGGAACCATTGCACCTGCAATACAAATATAAGCATATGACATTCTGTACTAACATCCTAAGTTTCAATCTAATACATGCATAGTACATTCTGTACAGTTAATGTACTAAGTTCCAATCTAATATCAGCATATTACATCCTGCATTAACACACTAAGAAACAATTTCATACAAACATATTACATTTTTTTCAACAAACTAAGTTACAATCTAGAGCAAAAGAAGTCCACAACAACTAGGATCCAAAATGACTTTCATAAAATTCCATTAATGATTGTTTATTACAATACAGAAATTAAGTCATTGGCTAGTCATTTTTACCTAACATACATTATGAGACAAATATCTTTGAATTAGACAGGTTTTACACATTGCAACATTCCCTTTACTCATAAATAAGTTCATTGGGCAATAAAAACACTATTTTGGGTACTGAAATAGAATAAGTTCTGTTATTTAGACTGTTTTTCATTATCGTACAGATGGCATTTAAATGGAAATAAGACTTCTAGTATTAGATAGCTAGTGCAAGGGTGAACCTTGTTACACACTTTCAACATTTAACAACTATTAGTGTTGTTTCCACATAAATGCTTCCTTTACAATGACGAAGAACGGTCAAAATAACGGAACTTACCCTATACTGTCCATTCATGGTAGCTTGACTCATAGACAGATAACTCTAAAGTAAGATGAGATATTTGAGGTAGATATGATATAGTACCACAAATTTATTGAAACAACTTACCGCCAAGAAACTGAGTTCCCGTCACCATGGTGACACCCGGCATCATAGGAGGACGATGGTTGTAAGCCATTTTTGAAAATCAAGAATCTTCACAAATTACCTAGAAGATAATATTCCAATATTTGAGTAGAAAAATCAAGTAGTAGAAGAATCTCTGTAAATCAATAAACCACCTGAAAATTGAAATATTTCATTATGCACACTTCATAAGTTTTCTCCTTTGCAGATGTAGAGCCTTATATGGATTAGAGCAATTCCTCAGGCAATGCCAGTCCCGGCTTACGTTGTTTTGTGGATTTGATGCTCCTCCCTCTCTTTTTATTAATATTTACTTTAATTCATGTGATAAGGAATTTTTTTATCTTCTTTTTAACACTATAATATATCATTAACAGTTATATAGCACTGTACATACAGTACAGGTATTTTCTTACTGTTCCGACTTACTGTGAAATTAGGTTACAATACGGGCAACAAACTGATAAACGTTAGCTCAAGGATGCCCTGTATTCTTCATACCTTGACTAAATATTCTGAATGTACTATATGAAAAATGATGAAAAATATATATGCTATCAATTTTGTTTTGAGTATTTCATAGAAGTAAATTTTGGTCAATATTGAGTTTAGGAGATCCACGGAAATTGAAAATTTCATTCCAAAGAATCACTAAAGGAACTCATTTAAAAACGTGTTACAAGAATGACATTCTGCTCGCTGATGCGTTGTTTCTGAGTTATTCAACTTATAAGTTATAGGAGAGTCACTCATAAACTGTCTTTTGCGCGCCAGAGGAGCGCTCGTTCCAACAACGCAACAAGCGCGCCAAGCAGAGGAAAAGTTTTTGTTTTGGCAATATATTGCGTAATTTATTATTTGCTAACCCCACGGAGCCTGAGCCCACTTCTAGAATGTTCTAGTGAAAAACATAATAGAGGTTATAACACAAAAATATTAGCACTACTCCAATAGTAAAGACTTGAGCAAAGTCTATGGGTTATTAACCTTTCATGTGTTATTAACTACAACATCATAGAAGTGGTTTCAGGTTCCGCAGGTTACACGGGGTTAGCAAATGATTGATTACGCTAATTATGCCATATATTGCCAAAACGCCACGTTCAAGATATAGCACGTTACCTTATGCAAGTTTTTCCTTGGCGTTGGAACAGTATTAAAGTTGAATTACTCGGAAATAACATATCAGCGAGCAGAATGTCATTCTTGTTAGACGTTTTCAAATGGGTTCCTGAAGTGATTCATTGGAATGGAATTTTCAATTTCCGTGGATCCCCTCAACTCAATATTGACCTAAATTTTTAGCATTAAATCATTTTACAGTTTGCAGAGTAATGTATTCAAGGTTCAATCTGTTTTTCAAACTGGAATACTATATATATACGCATTCTACACACATTCTGCAAAGCTTAGTGCCAATCTCATCTAAATTTAATGTCATCAAATTCAATTCAAAATAAACAATTTCTGAAATTCAACTATAAGAAAATATGCATTTTAAAATACATGGTACATAGAGCAAAAACCATTTCTTTTTCCTTTCAAAGCCCTACTGCTGATGTGAGGAAGTTGATATATAATTGTATATTCATTTACAATTTATTTGTACAGAAGAACAACTTCAATCATAGTTACGCACAGATGAAGGGATTTCTGGAGTTCATCTACCTAACAATTTTTTAAAATAATATCAGGAAAACTTGAAAATAGCATGCATGAAATATTGAAATGTGTATTATATTTAATTTTATATCAAGTATGCAAGTTTCATAAAAATTGGATATTTGAAAGTTAGATTACTGATAGACGAAAAGGTAGCAGAAACGAGAAAAACCCTCCTATCAAAATTAAGTCATTCAACAACTGTGTGATCCTCTAAATCCTATTGTTTACAAATCACAGACATTAGAAGTTCCAAGCACAAATAAAAATGAATGAGTATTAAGATTTGTGAGATCAAAAGATGGCTTCTATTCAAAAAAAGCTCTTCCTCCTTGGAGAAAAAACTTTTACATTTCTATTTAGGTCAATATGTATTTTAAGTCATTAAGTGATCCACCAAAATTAAGAATTTAATGGAGGTCAATATGTATAATCTTTTTAGGAAATCCAGCAAAATTAACAACTGTTTAATCATTTTTATCATCCCGGTACGGCAACCGTACCAGGTGGCCGCCATCTTGGAGCTGACGTAAACACAATTGCGAACGTCATCCTAATGGGTGGGTTAGAACCTTTATTTATAATTTAACGGTAAATGTTGAGGACTTGACCATAATCGATTTTCCACTCTTTGATGAATAAAGATTGTTGATGAGACCAAAATAAACAAGTTTTCTTCAATGCACTTTCCGGCGGAAATAAGTATTTTAAAAGTTATGGCATTAAATGAGTTACCGTAACTCCAGTGTTTGAGGCGGGGAAAAATACACCGCGCGGTCCGACGTGAAAGTAAACAGGCGTTCCCCCGCGCCAACCAAGCCGACGAAGAGCAAACCCCCTATTACAAACGTAAAGAGGTTGGGTCGTGAGGGGTAGCAACAGTTCTTTTAGTGAAAATTATAAAACTAAAAGAACTGTGGCTACCCCTCACGACCCAACCTCTTTACGTTTGTAATAGGGTGATGCACACTGGAGTTCCGGTAACTCATTTAACGCCATAACTTTTAAAATACTCATTTCCGCCGGAAAGTGCATTGAAGAAAATTTGTTTATTTTGGTCTGATCAACAACCTTTCTTGATCAAAAAGTGGAAAATCGATTATGGTCAAGTCCTCGACATTTACCATTTCAACTAGAAGAACTGTGGCTCCTCCTCACAACCCAACCTGTTTACGTTTGTAATAGGGGATTAGCTTTTGTTATTAATTAAATTCAGCTTGGCACGCTTGCTGCCTTGTTGGAACATCCTGTCCTTTGCCAAGCTAAAGCCAACTTCAAAGTTGAATAATTTAGGTTAAAAATAACACATCAGCAAGCAGAATGTCATTCTTGTTAAACTTACGGTAAATCTGAAGGAGATGACAGTTGTCGATTTTCCACTTTTTGGTGCCTGAACCTAATTAATTGAATCAAAATAAACAAGTTTTCTTCTATGCACTTTTCGTCTCAAATGAGTATTTTATGATTTATAGCGGTAAGTTTAGTTTCGTCATTGATGACGAATGCGCTCTAATAAACAGCTACTCATCGATTTTCGAATTTTTGTTGCTTGAAACATGGTAATAACATCGAAATAAACAACTTTTATTCTATACACTTTTTTCGTCAAATGAGTATTTAACGAGGTATAACGGTAGGTTTGGTTTCGTCTTTCAAGACAGAGCGCTGGAACCGAGACGCCATTGCAGTATTGCCATACAACTTGATCAAAGAATTTATTTTCAAAGACTGGAGTTGCGGTGAGTCATTTACCGCTATAACTAATAAAGTACTCATTTGAGACAAAAAGTGCATAGAAGAAAACTTGTTTATTTCGATCTAATTAACTATGCTAAGGCATCAAAATTTACAAAATCAACAACTGTCATCTCCTTCAGATTTACCAAACTTTCTTAAATGGGTTCCTTTAGTGATTCTTTGGATTAAAATTATCAATTTTGCTGGATCACCTAAAATACACTGACTTCTATTTACTAAAATTTTTGGAACAAAATTTGAAAGCTGATGCATTAAATTACACCGGAGAGCCACATTTTACACATGTTACATTGGTCAGAACCAAACTGCAATACTGCAAATACGCTAATACCAACCCTTCACAATTTGATAAATACTCCAGATGACAAGATCTTTTACTGTAATAGCAAACATGATCTTTCTTTTCTCTGAGAGATAAAAAACAAAAATAAATTAGGCTATGTATTCTAAATTCAATTTCACATATAGGGTAATGTTCGAATGGCCGGACGGTTCGAATCGTCGGTCATTCTTAATTAATTTTAAATTTTTGCGCTCGGTAGCTACCTAAAAACTCAACCCGCAAGGCCTGTAGTGGTGCAATCTGCTATGCGTCTTACGGGGTGGCTTATGGATTGCTACCGATTGTCAAAATTGAAAATTAACTAAGAATGACCGACGATTCGAACCGTCCGGCCTTTCGAACATTACCCTACTGTGCTAGTTTCATAAAAATTACACTATAATCAAAAAACTCATCCAAGGAATAATTAAACTCCAGAAATACCCAGATAGATCACACATCATTCCTTCTTACATGTTATGCACAAAGTATCTGGAATAATAGAAAAAGAGTTAATAAAATATCACACTTGCAATTCAATACTTGAAAGGATAACTTAATGGATCAATAAACATTTCCTAAAATTTGAATGAACCAATTTAAACTTTTGTAAACTATTTTACACAAGTATGAAACATTAAAGATTTTACAATAAAACAAACAGCATGGCAACTGTAGTGCGCAAAATTAAAACTGAACCAAGGCAATGCTTCCATTACATTCAGCAGACTGGAAGAAAATTTAATATAACTATTTTATGTAAATTACTTGCAGCAACTTTAATCAGCTTAAAATTCAAATAAAAATATAGAAACTTATAGCACTTCCAAAGTCATCGTTGATTAGGATATTTCAAAGTCGTTATACACACAAACAAATAATAATCAGACATATTTGAATATCTGTAAAAAAGCCAGGTAAAACACAACACATTAAAATTCTCCAGACACCATTGATGAAAACTTTTGTTCAACTTTACACAGTAATCGTTGAACAGATTTAAAAAACAAAAATATGAGTTACAAAGTTTGAAGATTAAACTTCACAGCCAAGATTTGAGTACAAATAGGCGGATTTAAACATTAAACACAAGTCAGAAAACGCTACTGAATACGTCAATCGCAAACACAAGTGGACACCAAGGTTAATTTTGTTCTCTGATTGAATCAAGTAAAGTGGACCAATTGCACAATCGATGAACGAAGTCCATTATTTCATCCCGTACAATGACATTATTTTTATGACAGCAAACGGAACATCAGATAAATTCCAATGGATTGTATATTTTTAACCTCATTTCAATTAAGTTTTTAGTTGCGTGATGTTCTTTATAAATTACTTTATGACTAACTTTTTTCAATACATGATAGTCTTTTACGATGGTGTTTCAAGCGGTTTCGGTATAGCGTTTTTTGTCTTTTCTTACTTCGATTCAACAAAAAATTTAGGAAATTCGAAAAATTCTCTAGAAGTATTTTAAATTATTTATAAGTTGTCAGCCATCTCTTGGGGTATAAAATATCCAGGGAATAATATTTTTTATTTAACTGGCCCTTGACAGGGTTAATCTATTTGCACGCCACGTATGGTTTGTCTATTAGTACGCCTCGTATGGTTTACCTATTTGTACACCTCGGATAGTTTGTCTATTAGTTTACCTCGGATAGTTTGTCTATTTGTACACCTCGTATGGTTAGTCTAACAGTACAAAAATCCATATGTGTGTCATGTATCCCATGTGCCAACATTTTTGGAAAAAACGGTTTTTCATTCTTTTTTTCTTCTGTAATGAAGTTCTCATATTCTCAGAAGGTATACCTTTTTAAAAAAATCTTTGTAGTGCCTCATGAACATACATATATTATCGGAAAAATACCATGTATATATAAATGTGACTAAATATTAGGCTGTATGGTGCTTGAATCATATCAAGCAATCATCATAGAGACACTCATTTTGACTTCTCTGGTAAATAAAATTCTTTACTTATTAAACTTGGTCTATTATCCCAGTTCGCTGGTAAATGCATTTATTGCACTTCAGGGAGAAATGACGATAAGAGTGTGATAAGTAGCCCTCTCTGATTCACAAAATAAAACCCATACAACAAATCAACAGTGAACACTCAGGTCTTACAGAAAAATTAAATGATTTTAACCAGGCTAAGATTGCTTACTACACAAATAACGCATAAATACCTATATACCTAAGCAATAAATAAATAAATAATGAAGGCATCTACGGATGCTTTATTTCCAATTTCAAGCCTGATATATATCACCTTGTACATTGGATTTTCAAATGCCTTATAACTAACGCCAGGACGCCATGGCGCTTTCCCCCGGTCAAGACCGGTACCCATTTCAGACACCTGGGTAAAGACTGGTATTGTGCGTGAAATTTTTCCCAAATACCCAACAAAGAAAATCACCACCAGCGCTGAGACTCGAACCCGGGTTTGCCTGCATGGAGGCGGGTTCGAAAGCCACACGGCTAAGACGAGCAATAAGGCCCAGATGCACCCATTGTGGGTGTAATTTGAACATTAGTCAAATATTGATTGATTGCTCTGTATTTAAAATTCAACAAAAACCCATGAGAAGCCTCGCTAAAGCCCAAAAAAGGAATCTTTGCTGTGTACCGAATAAACAGATGCACAAGCAATTATAGGAGTTGGTCCATTTTCCTTGACTTATTAGAGGGTTAAGGTTAGGGAGTTACGTTACACAGATAGAGCCGGTATTTTATCAAGAGATACTCACCTGGGCTTAGTGTTATTCGAAACAAGTTTTCATAACGAAGATGTTCCAGTAGTTGGAGTGGTGATAGCGCTCGCCGCGAGGACATAGTTCGGTAGGGCCAAGCACATCGAGTAGAGATGTGCAGCCCTGACCATGGATGATGGTAGTCTGACGTGGCGGGGCATTAGTTGTCCCGATTTCATCTCTCCCGCAGCCAAAGAGATGACTTTGAACTCGGGAATCGTTCGAGCAGTAATTAGCATTATATTTTAAGACTCGACCGACCAGGGATATGAGGATCTCCAATACCATAACTCTGTTTGTTTTCACTGTAATATTATTTATTCTCCCAATAACTGCATTCTTTCAGTTGTAAGAATGAGTGAAAGAAACTCTTTGGCAGAGACGCTCTACATATGGAAGTTTAATATAGGAAACAGCCTGCTTATTGCCTTACACGGCATAGCCATGACTGGAATCTCGATAGATGTAAATAGTGGGCTAAGGAATCGATTCACAGCTGAGCAGGTCCTTGAATTTTTTGCCAATACTGATATGCTGAATCAAATTTAAATGCCCCTGTCCTATTTGTTATTGCATCTGGCACTCCGGCCTGTAACTGGTGAGGTGCCTAATTGGACCAAAATAACCAAAGTAACTGCACTAGAAAGTAGTTTAATAAATGTGGCTGTACTACAAACTGCCGATCAGACTATTTCGTCAACATAACTTTCATTTACTTTTGGTTTATTGGGTTCACGTTAAAACTGATGGGGTGAGCTAAACCGTTTCGCATTTTGTTTCTTACTGCTCTAAATTCTTTTTATTTTAGTATGTAAGTACCACTCTTCGACTTTTTTCTGTCTCATGCCATGCTTCTAATCCGTGTGACAGGAATGGACGGACTGACATTTGACCCAGTATTTTTAGAGTTTCTTGACGCAAGGTATTTATCACTCTATTGTTAATTCAATTGATTTAAATTGTATCAAACAAATACCCCACACATGTTTGATTTTTGAAAATGTAATTCAATCAATGGGATTCGATGGGAATATGAATGCATTGTGATGGACAATGTGGATGGTCCTTGTTCGGGCGCCACCCTTTTGATAATGTCCATGTCTCAGGGGTACCTGAGGGTAATTAGTTGATGGATAAAAAGCTGTATTTTCTGAGGTTGATTATTCCGTTGGAATCTTCCTGATGTTCAGAGATCAAAGAAAAAGTCAAGTTTGCTGACCTTTATTTATGAAGTTAAGATTCATCAACAGATTTCTTTTCGTTGCTGCAAATAGCTTCTAGTATTTTTCGGAATTACAGATTGCTGCGTGAAGAAGCTGATGTTTTAGCTAAATTTAAAAATTTTCGCAAAAAAGTCCAAGCGATTGTTCAAAGCGAAAAGTCCAAAAGCGAAAAAGCGATTGAGCTTACAAGCTAACGAAAATTTAAAGGTCGTGACAGAAGTCCGTTTCGCAAGTATCTATGATACGCGAGTTCATTTTATTATAGAGAAGCATTATTTTCCCTCCGTAGCACCACCCTCAAACTACTTACAAAAAACCTCCGACACTACAAACACTGGCATCATCTGCGCAAAGCGCATCTTTTTCAGTTCCCTATTTATCCTTTTCCGTTTCGTCTCTTCTCTTCCCGACACACAATGTCAAACTCGCTTCCCGTTTTTCCTATATTCATCGTTCGTTCCCTCTGTAGTACAGAGGCACCAGTCGACCTATCTTGGCGATGGCTCAACACATAGGTTTCCTCAGTCTGCCCATCACCAATTTTGAAAAGTGAAAAAGATATATTTCTTGTGTAGGAGAGTAAGATACATTTAGTCTGATCGATATTAATACATATTTTATCCATGGTTTGAACCACATCACAATTATTGCTAATTTTCTAGTTATTCAGTTCGACATCATATAGTTTTCGCGTGAAATGGTGAAAGAGTGAATAGGATCATAAAAAGAGTGAGTTTAAAAAAACTGATGTAACATATTTGTTGGCGATTATCAAAACGAGGAACGGAAACCGATCCTTGCGAAACGCCGTGGCTATTGCCAAGGAATTTTGATTGGGAAGGAGTTATACCAGTAACAATAAATTGCTTGCAATTCGTCAGGTATGATGTCTACCAACTATTTTTGTAAATACTAGCAAAATTTAATGCTTATCATAGCATAAAAATGCAATACATTTCAATCAACTACTACCGACCAAATATTTAGCTTCCTTTTTCCTGTAAATTTATTTACCGACTCATAAAACACAAGGAAATTGGTAATTACAATTTCACATATGTTACTTTAGTATCTTAATTTCCCATTCGAGCCCTGTTTTTTGCAATTTCACTGAATAAGAGTTGATTGCACGATAAGATATCCAAATTGAATATGCCCAACCTTTAGAGTTGAGAATCATATCTGTACAAATTGATCTCTGCAATATATGTGCGCTGTGACCGAACAACATATATGAATTCTTTCACGCCTCTGATTTCAATTTTTTATCTGCTTAAACTAATTGAATTCATTACTAAAGTATTATTCTTTAGCGTGGAAATTATAGCCATCAATATAATCATCTTAACATCAATACCATCATCAAAACACAAATATCATCATCTGAACATGAAAACCATCCTATGAACATTATTATTTTCATCTGGACGTTAATATCATCATATTGTACATGATCCTTGTCACTAGAACAAAATGTTCATACGTATTGTGTGTTGGAAATTCGGATTACAGCATGTTTTAATGAGTGAGTCTTCTTGATTTGAACTTTTTAGTTCTAAGCTCTGCTTTTATCTGTGCGACATTTGAACGGCGTAATATTGCTGCGGTATCCGTGATACAACAGAACAACCGATGTGTATATTAATAACGCCAATTTAAAACTCTATCTCATCTACATCTAACCTAATAATACCCGTTTTGTGTTTATTTATATATCTGTTTGGTGCCCGCTTCTTAAGAAACATAGGATGCCTTACAGTATCATGGATACCAAATTCCTCAGTGTATTAAACGATGGCCTTACATGCTTTGATGTGTTTGACATTTTATCAGGATAGATTCTGTTAGTACGTAGTGGGTTAGGATAGATAAGTAATGTTGACAGAATTTTTTCTCGGGTCAACTTAGCTTTAACGATGACATTGTCAGTGTAATTTCCACGGGTCCTGCTACTACCTACTAATACCCTTTGTTTATTTGCTTAGAGTCCGCTCCTTTCATTTCTCTATCACGCTCAAAGGATAGTTATAATGACCGTATCTGTGATACGATTTCATTAATACACATGTACAAGAATATTTTTTACGACGGATACTGTTACGATGGATATATTTGTTTGTCATCCACATCTGAAAAATTTCTTCAAGAAAGCTATGGAATCCCGTCATTTTTGGCGGGCCGTGCACACTAGTATATAATATATTCTGCTAGTTCTTTTCTCAGTTCATTAGTTATAGTTAGTCCGTCCGTTACGTTTTCAGTTAGTCCGTCCGTAACGCTTTCTTTGAGTTTGCGAGATTATGGATACAGAATTCCTCAGTGTAACATTAACAGATCGCCTTTAAATGTATTGATATGTTTGATATTATATCAGGATAGGTTCAGTTTCACGGGCCCACCTAACTTAATAATGATGTATGTTACGCTTTCCACGGGTCCTGCCAGTTGATATTAATTGGAGAATGAAATGCTTCATTGGTTGAGCGTAGCAGTTTTCTTTTTCTATAAACACTCTGAAAAACTTGTAACGTGAGCTTCCTTTTAGCAAATGAGTCTGGGAGCACGCGGTGTAGGTTTAATTTAAATTTGCCAGCTCCGGAAATTTCGGCCAATATTTCTTGGTGCGGCATAAATATAGGGTCTCGTGGCTGCGTGATATCGTCAGAACTATACACAGCTGGGAGGCAAAGCATTTTTTGAACTATCTTCCACACTTTCTTCCAGAATTTCCCAGACTGGTCAACCAAACGAAATTCGACGAACCAAATTTCAACCAAACGAAATTCAACGACACGATATTCAAATATCTTTCACGCGAGAAGTGTGCAAAGATTCAGCGCCTCGAACAATTTGCTCTCCTGTTCCCACGCAAAAAGAGTACTAAGTCTCACATCGATCTCTCTCAAAGGATTGCTAAAAGGTTCCGAGCAGAATCCCTCATCGTGCAACCTGCCGGTCTAGAGTTGTGAGATTTTATCGAGCTCGCAGCACGCTTCCCAAATTAAAAAGAAAAAGGGAAGAGAATTGCTTTTAAAAGGGCGTGCATGTAATGGAAACGGGTGCTTGTATGTGTGTTCGTGTCAGCTTATTTTGCGTACGGGAATTCCTGCTCTTCATACATGTGTATGTTTCACTGAATTATCACAAAGCATAAAGCTCAATAATTAACAATGGTGTTGGTGAATGCTAAAAACGGTAGAGGTCCCAGAATCGATCCTTGAGGAACGCCGTGACTATTACCAAGTTGCCAAAAACAACATCGAGGCGTACTTCGGGACGTTTCGGGAGCTGCTAATTACTACAGATTGTTAGCGATTTTTCAATTCTTATCCATTTATGAACGTACATCTTCGTATGTACGTTACATGCTTTGAAATATCCGCATTTCGCAAATACATACATAAATACATTACCTGCGTGCGTTGTGCACAAGCTTGTATTCAGTTCTTTCCACATATAGGGAACTAAGTGTTATGCTTTTCAAAAGTGAGATTTGTAAGCTACGCGTTACCAAATAAGGTGGTGAGGAATGTACAGGCCTGTCAGTTGTTCTTCTCCATCAAAAAGCTCAAAACTTCTCCATTCAAAGCTTGAATCGAACAGATATTAAATTCTGTATCTGTTCAACAAAGCAATTTGAACGAAAAAGTGTGAAGGAGAAGGCAGACCTTACAATTTAAAATGTACATGTAGCGAGTCGCCAAATTAAAACCGGAGATTTTCGCCCCCTGAAAATGCTTGAAGAGGAACGCGGTCATTTTTTTAGTCATCGCTAGAAAGTTGCGTAATGTGATCGAGAGTCAGGACTAAAGTTAGAGAGGTATATAGAGAAAGCATTTTGTTATAGATACCCATCACTGCTACTTCTTTAATAAACCGTTGAGAACTTGGAGGGCAAATTCATATGGAATGCAAGAAAGAAACCGCCAAAATTGAGTGATTTAATTAGAATCTGCATGAGAAAGATTAGAAAACTATACTCAAAAACATGGTTTTATAAAATGGTTCCATTCAATTTTAGAAACCATGTATTAGATTACTCAATCAGTTATACTGTATCAGGTAAGTGAAAATCTAAATACGAAAGCGACTTGATGCAGTATGTAAGCACGGAATATTTTAGTGAAGGGATATATTGTACGGACATGTCTGTGACTTCTGAATTAGATCAATTTACTCTTCAGATTGTAAATGAAAATTAAAAATAACAGCTGGGTGTTATTCCCTCACAAATTTTGCAATAAGAAAGATTTCTAACTGAACCGCAGCAGTAATTAGCTGGCCACACGAACGCCACTGCGGTATGTTCCACAGAATAAAGATGATTTAGCTAGAAAAATTCAAAAGTAAAAGCTGTTCAATAAATATCAATTTGATTCGTTAATGTCACATCACTCATTACTTTTCCAAGTGTCACATGATTATTGCAGGGAAACAACAATTATCAACCGCTCGTGCTTGCACTGCATAGGTCTCGAACCCACGACCATTCCACAAGAAATGCAGGTGCTGACTGTTTACCGTTAGGCTCCGGTGGACACAATGACGTCATTATCCATTCATTAGTGAACAGGGCTCGTCAAAAATGACGATATTTGAAAGTTTTCTTAAATACGTCTCAATTAAGCTATTGATGACAAACAAATATATCCATCTTATATGGTACCCGCAATTAAAATATTCTTGTACCTGCACTGGTGAAACTCGTATCACAGATACGGTCATTGAGCGTCCTTGTGAACGTGAAAGAGAGACGGATCAACCAATTTATTGTGTTCAATGAAATCCCAATTGTAGTAGGATAGGAAAAATTACGCCCAAAAGACATACAAACTCATTTGTAAGTATAAGGAGACACCTGGCGTTTTATTAAATGTATTGATAATGCACTTCAAAGATTGATGCGTAGGAGATGCGTTGATCGACCTTCAAGTGGGAATAAGACTTTCAGTTTAAGTGGTGCTTGTGCGAGGGAAGATCTTTCTCTCAAATAATGGAAACTAGGAATTGTTCCTAGGAAACAAATTTAAAGTTGTTATGAATTTTTTAAATCACAAATTTAGTTCACTGAAAAGTCAACGTAATTAAGCGCGCACATTAGGATATCTTATATCTGGAGAATTTGCTTTATATATATATATATATATATATATATATATATATATATATAGTAACAACAATATATATAAATTAATATATATATATATATTATTTAACAACAAATGGATGTACATTTGTTGTTATAAATTCTTTAGTTAAAATAAATATAAAATTAATTAGAACGCCACAGCACAGAAATTAACCTTTAAATTAAGTATGTTCTGGCATTTAGACTTGCTGAAATATCCTGTTTTTAAAAATATTTTGGGCTTATTGGTCATGAAATATTCTGACAGGCACTAAGTCTTTTACTTATATTATATAGAGCCTTACGCAATTTGGGAAACATTTTAGGCACATACATACAGAGAGTCGGCAGTATCCGTTAATTGTTGAACGTCTGGTAATACGCTAATTATTTATCACGTGTTTGGATGTCCTCCAATGTTAACCACGTTCATTTAAAAAAAGAAGAGTCGTGTCTAGCACTAATGAACCATAAATAGTGGGTATTACATTTAAAATGGGTATCTTCCTTATTTGAGCTGCTTAATTATAAGATAACAGTGTGGACGGGGAAAAAAAGTCTGCATTTCAGTTTATGCAATTTACTTGTACACTTTTGCGAGTTACGTGATCGTGTGAATGATGGCTCAAGATTTGTTCTCGTACGTATACATAAGAGTTGACTTATCCTAAACCCAAAAATACAGGAAAGACATATCGAATGACGACTGTAGAGAAGTACGGATTTGAAGGATCGTATTATGGGTCCTCTGAGTGCAAAAAAAAAAAATTAAATGAAATTTTGATAAAAAAAAGAATTGCTGGTGAAAATTTTTCCTTAAGTAGTTTTTTTTTTGAGTAGTTTCCTTGAGGCATCATCGTGTGAGAACTACTTATGCGACAAAAAAATAGTCAAAGTTGATCTCAGTCATCCACAACTTCTACCGTGTGTCGTATTGGTTGAATTTATGTGGAGAACAATTAATTACAGATATTTATCGTCATTTACGACTTGAACCATAGCTGAACCTGAACGGAGAAAAGTTAGATACAGTCATTCCTTATCGAATACGATTTTAATCATGAATCGCATCGATTGAGTAACTGGGAACAATTTTGATAATCTCGTACGAACAACTCCATATAATATAATGACAATATTATATATGAATATATAATCCTTATAATAAAATTATAAGAAGAGGTTCGTACGCTATATGACGTCACGTAACTGGCGGATCGCCAGGAAATGCTTCCGGGACTTGTAATTTTGCGAAGAGAGACCTCTATTAACCCACTTCAAACAGAGCACGTGATGCCATGCAAACTTTGGAGTAGGAAGACATGTTGAATTTCATAGCCTCGCAATGTGACGCGCAGCTACAGAATGTAATGAGGAAGGGTTCAGCTCACATGCCCCGCGTTAAACAGTGCAAATTCTACTACACACCGGAGCTTTCCTCGAGCATTTGCCGTAATGGTGTCTAGTTATCTCATCTCGAGTCTCAATGACACAATTCCCGTGGTCATAAATTATCTAATCATGACCCTAACGTTTGTCTTTAGTGCAGCCGTGAGCGCTTTTGCCTGGCGAGCATTTCTGTTCCAGTCCAAAATGCAGCGCAGAACTAGAGGCGCGTTGTGCGCATGCGCCGCCGCAGACGAAGCTCCGCCCACTTGTAGGTGGGGCAGCGGTACGCCTACTTCCTTGTGAGGGGAACGTTCAAGTCCGCCTCATTGCCCTCCCATTTCCCTCGGAACGTAGTGTCAACAGGCGCTCTTTTCTTGAGCTGTTCGCAACAGCCCACCCTCGGTTGTGAGGGCATGAGGGGAACGCCCATTGCTTGCTTCCCTCGCTGACTCCCGGCCGATGAAAGCGAAATTTTATCTAGCTCCTCCCACGCCAAAAAATGACATTCGTGTTAGAAACTCGCGAGTTTTCCCCAGCTTAATAATTTTGCGAATTTTTTTGAAGCTGAAAAAAATGTGCGTGGAACTTACTTTTATTGCGAAAAATGCGTTCGTATAACCTGCAAACTACTTGGAATGGGGTTAAAAAGTATGAACTTCCTATCAAACGCCTATTTCACCCTCTTAAAATCCCTGCGGCTAATTAAAAAAATCTGCATATATTTAAAATTGAACTTTGCATTAAACAAGCTAGCTCCGTCGCACACGGAACCTGCTCCAAGCCGACTGCTCTGACAAGTACGGGAGTTATTTTCACTGTCAATTCGGAGCGCTGCAGAAAACTGCTGGCGCGTCTCCATCTCTTTTTCAGGTCGGTTTGAGAGAAGTGATCTCTACTTTTGCCGGCGTTGGCATCGTACAAACTCCGCCTCTCGAGGGCAGTGCCCTCAGTTGGGCGAGGGAAGGTGTAGTCTGTGCTGCGTACTGTGCTGTGGTGCGTGCTGGGGTGAGGGTAGCGGTGTGTGCTGTGGTGATCTCTCAGCCGATGGTTTCATTGCATCCGGGATTTTTTCACGAATTGAACAGTACGATAAAAGTGGTGATTTTTTTAGGTGGACCATTAAGTTCCATGTTATGTTGGACTTTTTCTTGCAGTGAGATATAAAATGGCACGCGGTTTTTATCATTTTGTTATCGAACCCAAAATTTCAATACAGTTTTTTGGTTCTCACGGAAAATAATCGGACTTTTCCCTATTGATTGATACCTAATTTACCCTTGACTTGAAGTGTTGCAAAATATATTGAACCTTCAATAGGTGGAGTTTAAATTGACTATTTTATTTATGTCAATAGTTTTCTATACAGCGAGGAATGGTTTCACTTGCTGCTTTTTGTTCATGTTTATCATCATGTGGGCTTTTGAGTCAGTTACATTCAAAGCTAAGCCTCAATTGATTTAATAGTTCAGCGACAAATTTCAAGTTATCGTCTGTAGGAAAAAAAATTTCCATGCAGAACAAGTGTCCTCGTTTCAGAAAAATGCATCAAATAATTTAATGAATGAAGGACTTTGCAATGATTTTAAATTAGTTGTGATGACCAGAAATGATAGGAAACGTGAGCCACAAAGGAAGATAAAAACTGATCACCATCATAGTTTATGCAACCTTTGTTCTATACTGCGTGTTCCACAAAAATCCGAACAGAGTATTTATTTTCCTGTGTCAGTAATACCATCATAAGAATACCCGTATCAATGATACCATCATAAGAATACCCGTATCAATGATACCATCATAAGAACACCCGTATCAATAATACCATCATAGGAATACCCGTATCAATAATACCATCATAGGAATACCTGTATCAATAATACCATCATAGGAATACCCGTATCAGTAATACCATCATAGGAATACCTGAATCAATAATACCATCATAGGAATACCCGTATCAATAATACCATCATAGGAATACCTGTATCAATAATACCATCATAGGAATACCCGTATCAGTAATACCATCTTAAGAATACCTGTCTCAGTAATACCATCATTATTTTGCTTGAAATTAGATGCTTATGGTATTCTTATGATGCTATTACTGATACGGAACAAATGAATACTCGGTTCGGGTTTTGTGGGACATACTTTATATAGTGAGCCTTGCGGATCATCCTCATTAAAGGACTACGTTTAATCACTCTAGTGAAGTAGGTTCAATCATTTCATACGTCTATAATCTTACTTAAATGAGTAGTTATATAAATGTCTATTGCGAACATTTTCCCTCCAGTATAATTATGACAGCCATGATGCTTAACCCCGCAAATTTTTTTACTTAACCCTTCACTGCATATTGAGTCGAATATGACACAAACTGAATTGTTCTGTTTGTAGAAATAATTGAATAAAACAAGTGCATTTCTGCGGTTTGTACCGCTAATGAGACATACTCTACAAAAAATGAAAGCTTATGAAACATGTTCGACACACCCCTCCAGCGGCAGAGTTAGTTTGAACTCCATTACAGACGAGTGCTGACTTTTCTATTTTTCTATTTCCGAAAATAATTCATGCAGTGAAGGGTTAAATTGTTGATGATAGCATTACCCGTAAATTGCGTATGTGTTTGATGATACATTTTGTTTTGAGTGTACGTAGACGAATTAACGACGATCAAGTTAATTCGTTTTTAAGTTTGAATTCAGTAACAACTACATGTTAGGCTTTTGCTTTTGTTGTATTTCTTGTGCTATTATTTCAAAATAATCGTTTTGATTTTTGCTATTTACTTATTGCAACAGATAGCGAATCTGTAAGTTTTTAAATTTTTCTCTTCAAGCTAACTGCAAAAGTTCGAGCGTTATCGACGCGCGATATTTTGGGCTGATAAACAGCACATGTAATTCAAAATTAAAAATGCATGACACAGTGTGCCACCTACATCAAGTACTGAACTTATGCACTGTGCTGCATTTAGTTTTAAACCAATAAACAACAAAAAAATGAAAAAAAATTCATAAACCCCTTTTGTTTTTGTAATTATTTGCACTACCGTAAACTTTTCTAGCCTTCATTAAAGCCTTATATATACTGCAAACTTGCTAACAAGCATTTGCACCCCCGTGAACATTTAGCGGAGGTTAAAACCATTTAACGGAGGTTAAAAACCATTTAGCGAAGGTTATAACCATTTAACGGAGGTTATAACCATTTAACGGAGGTTAAAAACCATTTAACGGAGGTTAAAAACCATTTAACGGAGGATAAAACTATTAAGCGGAGGTTAAAAACCATTTAGCGGAGGATAAAACTATTAAGTGGAGGTTAAAAACCAGTTAGCGGAGGCAATAGCACACTCTTTTACTCGCCCCGATAAGGTTATAGGGAACGAAGTCTAAATTTACGCAGTCTAACAGTGTGCATAGTGAACCAATGAGATGCGAGTGCAAATCTGGGTAAGAGTTAGTTAATAAACTGATTTAGTAAGTAGAAATTCATGAAAGATCGGGCGATAAATCAAGAGATTGTTCGGTACCGCTTGTTTGTTAAATCCAATGTGTTACGTGAAGTTTGTTCAAGTCATCGTATTATAGAATTAAAAGGGCGATTTTTGGAAAATCTAATACGTGAAAATGAAAAGAAGAACCAAAATAAAAGGGAACATTCTTTTAATGGCAAACGTTTCGGAATCTCTGATTCCATCATCAGTGCTGCAAACTACTTAAAAACCATAATGAACAAATTGCAAAGAAACTATAATTTTTTATATTCGTCGTATTGTCTAGAGCTGTTTCAAATTATTGAGCATTTATTGTTTTATCTACCTAACCAGAGCATCTAAATGTACAAGCACCTACTCAATGAGCCGCATCATGTGTGTAGAAATGTGTGCGCCATCAAGCCATGTTTTGTATTTATGTTTTCTTAAGTAATTCCTGCAAAACGTATTTTTTAATTTTATTTCACTTGTAGTTTTGGTTCAATTATTTCGCCATAAGCACCAACAATAAATGTTCTCTACACAAAATTATTTTTCAATCAGAACCAACAATAAAAATCCTCTGCAAAAAATTATTTTGCCATAAAAACCAACAATAAATATCCTCTGTAAAAAAAAATTTTGCCATAAGAACCAACAATAAATGTTCTCTACACTAAATTATTTTGCCATAACAACCAACAATAAATATCCTCTGCACAAAAATATTCTTCCATAAGAATCAACAATAAATATAATCAACATAAAATAGCTTACACATTAGATTCAATACGCATATCTTTACCTTCATTGCGATTGATTTTCAAATCGGCATGGTTTGATTTTTATTCACAATTATTTATTTGTTGAGGAAAATTTTGATTTATTTAAAACAACTAATTTTTATGCAAATTAAAAATATTCCTGGGGGAAATTTAAGAAATCTCGCTCGAAATATTTTACAGTGTATCAGAAAATATGTAGCTGTGATTCTTTCATGTGTATTTCACCTTTAACACTGGTAGGATTTCGTCGTCGCAGTAGCGCAGCTTTAAAAACTATTTGGCAAGTGTAAAATGAATTATTTTTAAAATGCGTCCCATCTAATCTTAGGTGGAGTTCAACGGAACATTTACTACATCAAGACTTTATACGACATATCCATGGAAATTATCGTCATTTCAAAAGAAGAATTTAGAATTAACCTTGAACACCAACAAATCAGTTAAGCTTTGAGTGAACAGAAAACAAAGAACTGTATCCATTTCTTAATTCACATTGAAAAACTTTGGTGAGGTTAGTATTACTCCCCATTTTGAGGTTAGTTTTATTCCCATTTTGAGGTTAGTGTTATCCCCATTTTGAGGTTAGCGTTATTCCCCATCTAGAGCTGGTGGTCCCCCGCACCTACCACCATGGTTGAGAAAATAGCAACCAAGCTCGCCAACATGGTGCACGAGGCACAGGAGATCGTCAACCACCACTACAACCACGGTGAGGCTTTTTACATTCGCTGTTTTTTTAAGTGTTTTGAGTACTTTTCATATGACCAAGCATCGGCATGAAAATTAAATACAGAATTAAAAATAGACGTTGTTGTCGGAGCAAAAAATGTCTACATTATGCGAATGAAATCTGTTTATTTATAAATGTATTTTTCTCTGAACAGTTTCCACGCAGGTCAGTTGGTGATATAAAGAGTTTGCATGTTTTCAAAATAATTCTTCATCCTGTCGATAAGTCCCACTGAAACGAATATTTTGTTGGCTGTTTCGTTGAAGGATTGGAGAATTTTCTAAAAAACTCGATAATGTCATCATACCTTATTTCCTTTTTAAACGAGTCTCATCGTCATCCACGATGTATTTCCAGCTCATCCATTCATGAACTAGACAAGAACATCAAAAACTAATTGAAACTTCGTCTTCGTATAAATATGCTTGAAAACTTTACATCTAAGTATCTCCTCAAACACGTTTTTTCCATACTTCTACGTACATTTATTTTTCGCCTCATTGTGTTCCATGGCTCACATAGAATGAGAGAAGGTAGTGATTATTTGATTCACGGTAAAAAAACAGCTCATTTTCCTCAATCCACATGATAATATCGATTAATTCCCGCTTGCGAAGCACTTTTCGTCATGGAAATTCACTACTTGATTGCTTTTGATTTGAGGTTAGTCCCCATTGAGTAGATTATATATATATAGAGGGTTAAGCTACTTCAGGGTAAACTACCTATGTCTATGCTCTCCTCTATTGTTTGTAAGTATTTTTGCTCATTGTACGTGTGGGTCTGTGTATGTTGGTTCTACCACACGTGCACTAAGATGTAGAGTGTTTGAGCATATCGGCAGAAGTTTCAGAACCGATGATTCACTAAGCAAGCCATCTCACTCAGCTATACGAATCAAGTCAGATCAGTGTAAGTCTCCTGTTTTGCAGCAAGATATTTTGCCATCTTAAGCTCTGGTCACTGATTCACGTATTATATCGAATCCCTCTTCATTGGCCGCTTAAAACCCGATCTAAACGATATGCTATCGTTAAAACCTTTATGAATAGCTTCTGTTTAGCATTTTACTATATTTTTTTCGTGTAGTTTTCCTTCAATTTATGAATACTTATTTTTCCGTGGGTTTTTTAGATATCCGCTGATGATGGCCTTAGGGGTCGAAACGTTCGATTTTAACAGAATGTCTTTTAAAACGATTGGTTATGCTATAACCTTCATTATAAAGCTATGTATGTAGAATCATACAACCTTATTTGGCACATACCTTAATTGTATTTTTCATATTCATTAGGAAGAACTAAAATTTATTCAAGGTGGAAAATCGATTTCCATATTCTGCTACTTACAACCAAACCAAACCAACCGTTAACAGTCGAGTAAACGCAGTGAACGTGTTATAATTTGAACGTCTTCTGAGATTAAAACTTTTACGATGGGTCTTCGATCAGAAACAATTCTAGGCACGCGATACAAATGTTGCTGACCTCTTGCAACACTGAGAAGTATTTTATCGAGTGAGTGTACAGTTGGCTGTGCGTATAGTACGCTCCCTGATATCGATCGTGCTTATCTTTGGGCATCGTTATCAGTAATCCGTCTTCTAAGCGGCAGCTCCGAGGGATAAGGGGAATAGAGCACGACAGTCGGGCCAATGCTCGTTCTATATTTATATATTTATCAATATCAGTTTATATATAGAAATGTGTATGAGTTTAACAGTAATACGCACTATCACCTACCTCGCATGTACCTTAGTACAGGTCGCACAAAAAGCATGTATTACATGTGTGAAGTTGGTGAGTTTTTTCTGCTCTTACTTTTTAATCACACAGAGTATTTACATATAATCCTCTTTTAAAATCATATTTTTCAGCATATGTATCCCATCTCTACTTTGTGTTACATCTTTACTTATAGGGAGAGTGATGAGACAGAAGGAATATCACTCTACTCTAGATGTTTATTGTCTTACGTGTGATTTTTTTACGGAACGTCCGCATTTACAGATATGAGACTTGTTTAGGTAATCAGGAATTCTGCCAGTTTGCATAGAGCTGCATTAATATTCAGTTATGTATTTTATGAACGCTAAGCATGTTGTGTTAATAATGGTAGCACGCACCGTATTTACTGACTCAAAACATTTATACAATGTAGTCAGGTATAGTTCATGGTGACCACTAGTGTAGTCAGGTATAGGTCCTGGTGACCACTAGTGTAATCAGGTATAGTTCATGGTGACCACTAGTGTAGTCAGGTATAGGTCCTGGTGACCACATAGTGTAGTCATGTATAGTTTATGGTGACCACTAGTGTAGTCAGGTATAGGTCCTGGTGACCATAGTGTAGTCAGGTATAGTTCATGGTGACCACTAGTGTAGTCAGGTATAGGTCCTGGTGACCAATAGTGTAGTCAGGTATAGTTCATGGTGACCACTAGTGTAGTCAGGTATAGTTCATAGTGACCACTAGTGTAATCAGGTATAGTTCATGGTGACCACTAGTGTAGTCAGGTATAGGTCCTGGTGACCACTAGTGTAATCAGGTATAGTTCAGGGTGACCACTAGTGTAGTCAAGGATAGTTTACAGTGACCACTAATCTAGAATTAAGTAACAGGTCTAGTTCGGACTTAACTTCAGTGATTTTCTAAACTTTGTGTTTACATTAGTTTCTAAATTTACGGTGTTAAATCAAAACCCTCAATTACATTCAAAAACACGCCTCGCTTTCACAAATATGCATCACCTGAGAAATCTTTTCCGGAAGGCCAGACACATTCAAACGCGATCGGGAATTTTTCGCGAAAATAAAACTCAGAAAAAAGACCATATTTCCGATGGATTTTAACTAAAAATTAGCTTTCAGCGGAAGGCCAGACACATTGAAACGCAATCGCGAATTTTTTGCAAAAACATAACTTAGAAGCCTGAATATTTTTTCAATAGATTTTAACGCAAAATTAGCGGTTTATCTAAAAAGAAAGAATGGCGTTGCACATACAGGGCATGAGAAGACAAATGTTTGTGAGGTCAATAGCAATAAGAGATAAGAGAGTTTTATATGCTCATAGCGAGCCCGATACGAGCGTTGCGTCTAGGCGCTCATGTTTAGCACCTTGAGCGGTGGTGAGCGCACAGTAGCGTGCTCATGCTCACCATGTGTAAGTGTGCGTGTCCGTGTTGTGCTGTGCTTGTACGTGTTGTGCTGTGAGCGTACGTGCTTATACCAAGTGCTGTTTTTTGTGCTACTTTTTTGTGCTCGTGCTATATCGACTCCTCACGCATTTTGTTTATTCTCCAAGCATATTTATTTATATGTGCTACATATTTTTAGGATTGTGTTACTGGCAATTATGTGTAACATAGTTTTATTCGTGTTGATCGATTTCATTCGTGCTCCATTTTTTTATAAGTGCTAAACATTTTCGTTCGTGCCACACAATTCCATTCGTGCTCCGAAATTCTATTCGTGCTAGATAGTTGGGTTCTTGGAAGGCAGTTCGGTTTCGAGTAACATGATTCGGAATAGTAGATCGTTGTTTCGTATGTGAATAGTGCAGTTAGGTGTGCATAGTTTCTGATCATTTATGAGAGAAACGATTTTCAATGGGAATATAAGATTCAAGTTGAAGTTCTTCATAAAAATAGACTTGTGTCACTCGGCGTGAGTTTTGTTCCTTTTAGCATTGAGCAGCTGTTGGTGGTAATAATGTGAATACAATATAGAGTTCTTCATGCTCGAAAGCATGAGGTCTGCCGCACTGTACCATGAAATCTACCTCCTGCTAGTACTATATAGCGTGAGGTTAGGTTAGGTTACTCGTACAAGAGGTCACAGTGTGATGATTCGGCAACAACTGTGATGGGGATAATGATGAAATCAATGATGGAAATAATCCTCATTCCTTTTGCGCACTTTTGTTAGGGGGACGTGCACAAATTTTATGCGTTTTATTAATACTTGTTTTATGTTTTGAGTTGCCATACATTTCACAAAATGTAACCTCAATTTGCCCAAATATCTGTTTCAAACGAAGCCTTAGCGTAGACCTTTAACTGAAATTTAACCTGGGCTTTGACATTAACCTTTACCTGATAAATTAATGAAACTTATTTATCTTTTATACGAACCAAAACCGAAGAAACCTAGAATAACGCTACTCACCCTAGCACAACCTCACACCATTCACTCTGTTTCATTGACTTTGAAAAACTGCGGGGCAGTTTAAATAGATTTTGATGTTTGAATTTAGCGGAGCTTTTTAGGTTGTCTCTTTTCTGCTGAAAATCAGAGCGAAGCAGTATAGTCGTAAATCAAAAATTTAACAAATCGGATATCCTAAAATTTAGAAAAACTATAAATAACTTACTCGTGTATGGGAAATTTAACTTATTAATATAATTTGACTGGCAAATTATTGTTTTCTTGATGAAACCGCGTGATGAAAACCGTGATGATGTTTGTCCGAAATCCTGCCTCACAATATTTATAAAGGAGTATTTACAACACCTCCTGCACAACCACCTCGCACAGCTGAGCAGCGTTCTTATATTGATTGAGCGGCCAAAATTTTTTGTATTAGAATAGCAACGTTCTTATTGAGCAGCCAGCAATTTTAATATTAAAATTGCAACGTTCTTATTGAGCAGCCAGCGACTTTATTATTAAAATTGCAACGTTCTTATTGAGCAGCCAGCAATTTTAATATTAAAATTGCAACGTTCTTATTGAGCAGCCAGCGAATTTATTATTAAAATTGCAACGCTCTTATTGAGCAGCTAGCAATTTTTATATTAAAATTGCAACGTTCTTATTGAGCAGCCAGCGACTTTATTATTAAAATTGCAACGTTCTTATTGAGCAGCCAGCGACTTTATTATTAAAATTGCAACGTTCTTATTGAGCAGCCAGCAATTTTAATATTAAAATTGCAACGTTCTTACTGAGCAGCCAGTGACTTTATTATTAAAATTGCAACGTTCTTATTGAGCAGCCAGCGACTTTATTATTAAAATTGCAACGCTCTTATTGAGCAGCCAGCAATTTTAATATTAAAATTGCAACGTTCTTATTGAGCAGCCAGTGACTTTATTATTAAAATTGCAACGTTCTTATTGAGCAGCCAGCGACTTTATTATTAAAATTGCAACGTTCTTATTGAGCAGCCAGCAATTTTTATATTAAAATTGCAACGTTCTTATTGAGCAGCCAGTGACTTTATTATTAAAATTGCAACGTTCTTATTGAGCAGCCAGCGACTTTATTATTAAAATTGCAACGTTTTTATTGAGCAGCCAGCAATTTTAATATTAAAATTGCAACGTTCTTATTGAGCAGCCAGTGACTTTATTATTAAAATTGCAACGTTCTTATTGAGCAGCCAGCGACTTTATTATTAAAATTGCAAAGTTCTTATTGAGCAGCCAGCAATTTTAATATTAAAATTGCAACGTTCTTATTGAGCAGCCAGTGACTTTATTATTGAAATTGCAACGTTATTATTGAGCAGCCAGCGACTTTATTATTAAAATTGCAACGTTCTTATTGAGCAGCCAGCAATTTTTATATTAAAATTGCAACGTTCTTATTGAGCAGCCAGTGACTTTATTATTAAAATTGCAACGTTCTTATTGAGTAGCCAGCGACTTTATTATTAAAATTGCAACGTTCTTATTGAGCAGCCAGCAATTTTAATATTAAAATTGCAACGTTCTTATTGAGCAGCCAGTGACTTTATTATTAAAATTGCAACGTTCTTATTGAGCAGCCAGCGACTTTATTATTAAAATTGCAACGTTCTTATTGAGCAGCCAGCAATTTTAATATTAAAATTGCAACGTTCTTATTGAGCAGCCAGTGACTTTATTATTGAAATTTCAACGTTATTATTGAGCAGCCAGCGACTTTATTATTAAAATTGCAACGTTCTTATTGAGCAGCCAGCGACTTTATTATTAAAATTGCAACGTTCTTATTGAGCAGCCAGCGACTTTATTATTAAAATTGCAACGTTCTTATTGAGCAGCCAGCAATTTAATATTAAAATTGCAACGTTCTTATTGAGCAGCCAGCGACTTTATTATTAAAATTGCAACGTTCTTATTGAGCAGCCAGCGACTTTATTATTAAAATTGCAACGTTCTTATTAAACAGCCAGCAATTTAATATTAAAATTGCAACGTTCTTATTGAGCAGCCAGCGACTTTATTATTAAAATTGCAACGTTCTTATTGAGCAGCCAGCAATTTTAATATTAAAATTGCAACGTTCTTATTGAGCAGCCAGCAATTTTAATATTAAAACTGCAACGTTCTTATTGAACAGCCAGCGATTTTAATATCAAAATTGCAACGTTCTTCTTGAGCAGCCAGCAATTTAATATTAAAATTGCAACGTTCTTATTGAGCAGCCAGCGATTTCAATATTAAAATTGCAACGTTCTTATTGAGCAGCCAGCGATTTTAGTATTAAAATTGCAACGTTCTTATTGAGCAGCCAGCAATTTAATATTAAAATTGCAACGTTCTTATTGAGCAGCCAGCAATTTTAATATTAAAATTGCATCGTTCTTATTGAGCAGCCAGCAATTTTAATATTAAAATTGCAACGTTCTTATTGAGCAGCCAGCAATTTTAATATTAAAATTGCAACGTTCTTATTGAACAGCCAGCAATTTTAATATTAAAATTGCAGTGCTACAGACTGGTTAAGAAAACGAGTGTTTTCCCAGCTGGTGTTTATTTCGCACAGTCGGTCTGGGAAAACCAATATTTCAAACGTTTAATGCTTAAACTTTATACAAATGAACCGTTATTTTTCCTTTTTTCTTTCTTCTTATGTACGAATGCATTTTTGCGAAGCTTTTTTGGTAACTTTTCGTGGCGCTGGAATTTTATTTAATCCTTATTGAGGGTTACATGCTCCTCTATTTCTTCTTCCTCACATATGTTCATATGCAGGTTATTTGCTTGTGGTTCTTTGAGATTTGTAACAGTAAGATTCATTCATTTGCATGTATGTGCATTGACCTTATTTTTTTTCTAAGAAATTTGTTGTACTCTGACTTTGATTCTGTCCGTTTATGGAAAAGCTGTAGGTACTGACT
This sequence comes from Morinoia aosen, assembly GCA_030386875.1. Lineage (NCBI taxonomy): Eukaryota > Metazoa > Arthropoda > Malacostraca > Amphipoda > Talitridae > Morinoia > Morinoia aosen. Next base: position 4,018,358 of record CM059571.1, read on the forward strand.
CTCTGTATTGTGTATATTGATGTTGGCAACTTTATTTTATTCGATGCAAAGTTTACATTAAGGTTTAAATTTTATGGGTCTGGCCACGCTTAATTACGATGTTTGCGGAGAAAATACCTGCGTTGACCACATCGCGTTTGAGTTAACAGAAACATATAGGAATTTATATTAATTGCACGCTGATGAAGTTCTTTGAGAGCGAAAGTATTTTAGCGCTAGAACAAATAACGAATTTGCTAATTAAGTAGTGTTTCATGTGAATTTAATTAATGTTTAATTTTGTGTTTAGGTGCATAATTCCCCCATCATTAACTTATGCTGGAACATACTTGAAGTTAATGTTCTGATTTGGGAGCATCTATATACCTCACTTAAACATTTTCCTTTTTTAGTATTTATTAGAACTTGTCTTTTCTATACTGGAGAATAAAATTTATATCATTTTTAGGAGCAGCACGAAATCTGGTACTTTTTACAAAAATAATTTTCTTATATCATGAAGTATATAATGAAAAGCTTTGGAGAATAAGTGGAAGCATTAACTCGTTTCCAATACGCTTCAACTCCACGCGTGTACGAATATTTTATCAATTTATCTATTTACGAATAATTAGATAAAATGAAATAACTTGAAGGAAGCATTGCAATTTTTTGTGACAGAACTTTCCGGCCCACTAGTGGTCATCTGAAACAATGCATTTGATAGAAATGGCCTTAATAAATTTACGGTAACAACCGCTCTTTTTGCTGCAAGTCCCATTCTCTTATTCGTGTTAACTGCCATTTATCCATAAATCGAAATAAAAACTGTTTTCGCTTATTATCCTTCCCCACAGTAGCGTCTGCCACTTTCTATTGGTCCCTATACTACCATATTCCATCAGCGGAACTTGCCATTTTCCCCCGTTGATACTGAAATTTTTAATCATTCGTTAAGGCCATTTTCATTCATTTATTACATGCTTTTTTCCGTCAATCGTTACTGTCATTTTCGATCATTCGTTACTGTCATTTTCATTCATTGGTTGCTGCTATTTTCCATCAATCGTAACTGCCATTTTCAATCATTCGTTACTGCTATTATAGCAATCATTCGTTACTGCCATTTTCAATCATTCGTAACTGCCATTTTCCCTCATTGAAACTGATATTTTCAATGATTCTTCACTACCATTTTCTCGGACCATCACGCTCCGCTCTTCCCCACTGGTACTTGTCACTGGTGAGTCAACTGTGGTGTCAACTAATGTGTCAACTGGCGTGTGATGGCAACTGTGCCCCGTGTGCTACAGGCGACCTGTCACGCGGCGAGGTGTGCGAGGGTTGCCAGCGCCCCATCCAGGACCGGTTCATCATGCGGGTGCTGGAGTGCTCCTGGCACGAGGAGTGCCTCGTGTGCTGCGTCTGCCGCATGCAGCTCGCCAGCTCCTGCTTCGCCAGGGACAACAAGATCTACTGCAAGCTCGACTACGACAGGTGAGAGCCATGGAAAATAGGGCGAAACTTAAAATGATGGCGTAGAAATAGGGGTCGAAATTTCAAACATAAGAGGGTGTGAAATTAGGGTCCAATTTGAAACGATGTGTCAGATAAGAGGCGTGAAAATAGTTGTCGAATTAGAAACGATATGTGTAGTTGTGGTACAGCCGGCGGCGAAATTTCGTGAGTAGACTTAGAGTGAACATTGCACCGGGCTCAATTCTCAATGACATTCGTCGATCGTCGGTGTGGTTTAGCTGCCCTGTCTAACTTCTTCGCCGCTTGCATGCATGTTTTTCGCCGCCCAAGTAATTAAATCCATGGGAGCGAAATGCCTTCTGTGGATTCCGCTAAGCTTTGGGCGGCTCTTGATCGGTTCCTGTTTGTATCGTCTTGGCTAGCGTAAAGGGGTACTAGATCTCGGTGCTTATTTATTACTTTTCTTTGAGATAGACTACATTTGAGGATTTTTGACAGAAAATAAGACTCGGATAGAGTAGCCAAGCCGGTAGAAGAACTGTCGCTTGTAATTTGTTTATTTTACACTTCAGTTAGGGATTCCATCAGCTTTCTATAAGACTAATCCATGAAATTCAGGGTTTTATACTTTTATACAGCTTCCACGAACCATAAAAAACAACGGCAATTTTATGTAAAACCTCTCACATACGTGGAATAATTTACGAAAACGGATGTGAAGTCATAACACAAAGTGAGAGCAACATGAAATTTAATTTTGAGTTTCAAAAAAGTTGTTTATGGTAGATTACGGAAGAACACTTCATTTTACCGTATATTTGTTTAATATTTTAGGTGGACAACTATAAATAACAGGTCGCTAAAAACCGCGTGTTTGTACAGACATATCGGGCAACTGGGCAGCCAGTCTTTACATTCCCTCCACGATATCCTCGATTTTAGCCGCCCGAGTATCGCCTCTGCGTAGGGCGGCGAAAATGATGCATGCAACAGCGAAGAAGTAAAATTTCGTGTTTCTAACCGAATTTGTTTTTTGTGTTTGCTAAATAAATTGTGTGTTTGTATGGCCTCAAAATTAGACGATTTTGACGTCAAATGAAACATGAAATTTGGGAACGAAGGATGAGACAGGAAGTGGATGAATGAGTGAAGCGTGCAATCTCAATACTTATAATTAAGTGCGATATCAAGAATAGCAGCAAATAAGTTGACCAACAATCTAAAGGCAAAGAAGAATTTAACTTTGGGTGAAACCTGGACGATGAAAGAACTAAGTACGAGGATAGAAATGTACTTTCTTACTTATTGGCGCTCCACAACAACATGACGTGGTTACGTTTAAGTGATTGTTTAATTGTTGTTACGTCTATCTTTTTCTGTTTATCATAAGAATTTGCATAAAGAGAAACATTAACAAATACACAGGGACACCAGCACCTTAAACAACGTTGAATAAATCGAAGATAAAAGTGATAGTAAGAAACAAGCTCGTTCTTTTATAAAGAAGAAGAAAAAAAGAAAAAGAAGAAGAAAAGAAGAAAAAGAAGTGAAATGAAGAGAAGGTAAAAGAGGAAGAAGAAGAAGAAGAAGAAAAAGGATGTCGAAAGTAGAGAATGCAAAGAAAAAGGAAAGAAAGTAGAAAGATGATAAGAAAGACGAAGAAAAAGAAGTAGGAAGAAGAATTAGAAAGAAGAAGAAGAAGAAAAAATTATAATAGTAAGAAGAAGAAGAAGAAGAAAAATGATGAAAAGAAATAAAAGAAGAAGAAGAAAAAGGAATAACAACAAGGAATTAGGGAGAAGAGAAGGATAAGAAGAAAAAGTAGACAGAAGAGAAGGAAAAGGAAAAAAAAAATTGATAGAAGAGAATAAGAGAGCACTAGGGAGAAGAAAAGGAGAAGAGCACACACACACACACACACACACACACACACACACACACACACACACACCAGCTGCGACGGTCCCCCCTCTGGCAGCGCCAGCCGGCGCTGCAACAGCCGGTCGGCACCCCGCTCCCGCAATATCTGTGATGCCTGCACAAATGTATTAATATTTCCAGTTAGATGTGATATTCTTCTCAGTGCCGATCACAGCTGGCATTTAATGAATATCCTCCCTTGAATTGTGACGTCGCGCTCAAATGCAACCCTCGCTGGAATTATTAGTTTTTAATTGGCCCCAACGGCGCCATGTTGTCTTTTATTGACTTTGCGGTTTCAAAATTTGCTGGAATTGATATGTAGTTTGTGGATGAGTTTCTTTTAGTGTAAATCGTAAAAGTGCATTAGCGTTCAGTAAGAAGCAGGATGTACTGAAGGCAGAAGACACATTAATTTTCGCGAGTGATTCCATTTCTTGAATAGGAATTACTTCTTTTAATGAGCTATTTAATGGAGTAATGACGGCGAAAGATGATCGAAGATGAGTTAAAAAATTCCCACATCGGTTTGTCTGTGGGAAAAACGTGACTTTCGCTGTTTAATTAACTGTTTAAAGAGGACAATGACTTTGAATGATGATCGAAGATGTATTACGAAATCCCTTCTTGGTTTCTATGACAGAGAATAACGTCCCTGCGATACGGGCTGTGCCAAATCCTGGCGAATTCCCCGAATATGAAACCTGAAATTGGGGAACGAAGGATAAGACAGAAAGTACTTGAATAAGTGAAGCGTGCAATTTCAATAATAATTATGTGCAATATCAAGAATGAAAACAAATAAGTTGACCAGCAATTTCCCAGAAGTTTTCCAGATTCAGATATTTCAATTTAAGTTCATTTAAGAAGAGATACTTTTCAGTTTTCTCACAGTCAAAATAGGCGGTAGTTACCGACATAGTCAGCAGCGTCGCGTCGCTTAGAAACAACGACGCGAGTCACATAAGGAAGTACCGGAATAGAATGTATATGTTCTGTGAAGACAACCAGAGTTTCGTGTGTTCCTTAAAAAAATTATTCATCGAATGTCTGTATAAATCATTTTCGTGACCGCGGTTGTACGTAATGTGAAGATAATTAGAGTCTCCTACGTGCCGTAAAAACTGATACATTGACTGCCAGTGTAAATTATTTTCGTGGCTGCGGTTGTGAAGTAGCGAGAGCTGTGATCCGCTTATGGTATATATGTACGGATTGATGCGCGTGATGTAGAATTAATAATGTTTAAGCTTTACCCCCGGCATAGCTATTTCAACAATGAAAGATTGTGCTTAACATTCCTACAGGCAGCATCTAAAGCAATTAAAATGGCCATGCACCGAGATATAGAGCAGCATTGTAACTGAGTCACGCCAGAAAAGAAATATTTTAAGGCTTCTTAAATGTGAATTACTACTTTCAGTTAGGCATTTAATGGGGTAGTGATGGTGAAAGATGGTCGAAGATGTGTGGGGAAATTCCAACATCGGTTTGTCTGCATGAACGCAAGCTCAGAAAATGAGAAGCCTCTTCAAATTAATTGCCCTTCAAACACTTGCCTCTTCTAAAGATTTACTCATGACTGTTGAAATTGAGCGCTTTTTAGGCATACACAAGGTTGCAAAAATCCAGTGGGAAATTCCGATCTTGAGCTTCTGTAACTCCCAAGTCATCACACCGATTAAAGCAATCAAACACGCTCTGACAGAACTCCCGAACTGTATCTTTCAAAACAAGTCACTAAAGTGTTCAGAATGCTTGAAAATGCCGAGGCTTCTTTATCTTCTTAGCTGTTAGATTTGAACATGTTTGCATATATTAATAGGCCATGTTGACATGGTTCATCTGGGGCAGCCTCAGGGCTGGACAGGAGGTTGCACTTGAGATAAGAGGCGGCAATCTTAGACACCTTCCCTGGTCGAACAAATGCTTCAACGATTTCGCTATTGAAGATAAGTGATAATTGTTGTGAACAGCGAGAGCCATTATACATATATATATATATATATTTATATATATTTATATCGATGGAGAAGTTCCGCGGCCCATTTCAGGGCGCGCTCAAATGCTTTGAAATGTTAACCATACGCTGTATTCATGTCCGTACGATTTGACTGACCATGGTTGACAAATTGCTTTGGCAAATGCTCTGAAATATTAACCATATATGTTGTATTCATTTCCGTGCAATTTGACTGATTATGATTGATAAATTGCTCTGGCCCATTCCTGTTCGTTATGTACTGCTGAGCAGCAACTGTGAGGATTATGTGAGTTACAAAACTTGGAATAAATGAAAATTTCTCTCTTTCTGTATAAAATGATAGTAGATTTCCTGTATCTTCGTTCTGGAGCTTTCACTGCATGTCTAGGAAACAAACAACGGATTTAAGTACAGCAAATGTTTGTAAGCAAACAACAAAAATAGACTTGTAAAAATACGTGTTAAGTTTTAAATATTTCAAAAATTGTTTTCAAGTTGATTTTAGGAAAAAAGTAATGATACGCTGTCACATTTGAATCGAGATGAAACTTAAACCGATTCCTTTCAGTAGATAGGAACAATAATGAATGAGCTTATCAATATCAGTTTTAAATCTGCGCGCTGACTCTCAGTAGCATTTGTCAGTTTGAATGGTTGTTCTCAAGATTCTTTGAAGAAATCCGTGATGTGAAGACGACAGAAAATAAAGGACATCTCATCAAATCCTTTCAACTGCCCCTTACGCGTCCGTGCCTTCCCAGTCTAACTTTTTCGCCGCCTGCATGCTTGTTTTTGGCCGCCCAAGTTATTAATTCGCTTAGGCGGCGAAAAACATGCATGCTCCGGCGAAAATGTTAGACTGGGTTGGTGCCGATTTAGTTTAGCCGGCGATTTCCGATAGATGAAACTATTATAATTATTATTACCATGTTTAGAATTTCACCCAGACGCTATGTTGGAATATGTGTCGGGGAATTTAGAGCTTAGTTTAATCTGGCAATCGATATATTTTTAACTCGTTTCCATCAAAGACAAAGTAACTTTCCATTAAAGCGATTGCCATTTCGGCAATCAAACTTTCGAGCGAAGAAAATTTAAAATAAAATCTAGAGAAGCAAAGAAAAAACTCTTGAGAAAAACTAAGATCGGTACAATAATACCGTTATTTAGCAGCTAAGGGATGTTGCACAACTCACACAACGCAACAAGAATGATGCAAAAACGGTGAGCAAAACCGACCTTTGGCTCACGCAATATGATGCAAAAACAGTAAGCAAAACCGACCGATGGTGGAATTCTAAAGAGATGCTACCCCTAAATTCAACAAAATCAAGTTCCATTAACAGAACCAATTTATACGACAAATGAGAACGTTGAGTTTGAGCATTCAAGAGATCTTGCTTCACTTTTCAACTATTCATTAATCACAAAATTATTTCGCTTTGAAATTGCATTCCCACGAACAACAAAATGTTTTCAAAATCAAAACATCAAAATTATGAGCAAATTAAATAACAATAATGAGAACCAATTCATTAGATATAACTTCGTTATTTACGTTCTCGTTAAATAACAACAAAGGGAACTAAGTCGCAGGATAGAACTTCGTTATTCACGTTCCCAATAAATGACACTAATGAGAACAAACTCACAAGATAGAACCTCGTTATTTACGTGAAAACAAGATGAGAGAGATGAGAGGCTCGCTATTAAATGACAAGTGGAACAAACTCACAAGAGAGAACTTCGTTATTTACGTGAAAACAAGATGAGAGAGATGAGAGGCTCGCTATTAAATGACAAGTGGAACAAACTCACAAGAGAGAACTTCGTTATTTATGTGAAAACAAGATGAGAGAGATGAGAGGCTCGCTATTAAATGACAAGTGGAACAAACTCACAAGATAGAACTTCGTTATTTATGTGAAAACAAGATGAGAGAGATGAGAGGCTCGCTATTAAATGACAAGTGGAACAAACTCACATGATAGAACCTCGTTATTTACGTGAAAACTAGATGAGAGAGAGAGATGAGAGGCTCGCTATTAAATGACAAGTGGAACAAACTCACAAGATAGAACTTCGTTATTTATGTGAAAACAAGATGAGAGAGAGAGAAGAGAGGTTCGTGAGGTGAAATCCCGAGTGAAGTGGCCTGATCTCTCTCGCGATCCTTGAGCGTATCAGTAGCAGTTGGCACAGCGCGATAGTCCGCCTCGTCCAGATAAGGGAGAAGGAGGCACTTCACACCTCGGCACACACCGCTGACAGTCTGCTGACAGCTCCCCTCCAGGGGCCCCTCTGCTGACACCTCCCCCCCTCCAGGGGCCCCTCTGCTGACTATGGGCTCCCTCTGCTGACTATGTGCTCCCTCTGCTGACACCTCCCCCCTCCAGGGGCCCCTCTGATGATACTTCCCCCCTCCAGGGGCTCTCTCTGCTGACTATGGGCTCCCTCTGCTGACTATGGGCTCCCTCTGCTGACTATGGGCTCCTTCTGCTGACTATGGGCTCCCTCTGCTGACTATGGGCTCCCTCTGCTGACTATGGGCTCCCTCTGCTGACTATGGGCTCCCTCTGCTGACTATGGGCTCCCTCTGCTGACTATGGGCTCCCTCTGCTGACTATGGGCTCCCTCTGCTGACTATGGGCTCCCTCTGCTGACTATGGGCTCCCTCTGCTGACTATGGGCTCCCTCTGCTGACTATGGGCTCCCTCTGCTGACTATGGGCTCCCTCTGCTGACTATGGGCTCCCTCTGCTGACTATGGGCTCCCTCTGCTGAGTATGGGCTCCCTCTGCTGACGCCTCCCCCTATGCTGTCCCTCGTCTCCTACTAAAGTTCCCCTTGTGAAAACACCTAAAGCAAATTAGGGCGCTCGGGGATTACTTTTTTCGCCTAAATTTAGCCCTTTTTAAGTAACATTCAGCCGTTAAATGTACTCATGAAACACGCTCAGTGATTTTAGGGGTTAGAGGTAGCGTAATTTCAGCAAGTTCGGACGACAATTGTGTCGCCTAATTTCGTCATGTGTGGTAGGTAGACATGGTTCTTTCAGTTTACCTCCGGGACTTTTCTAGGAAGCACAACGCTTTAATTTCCTAATTCTAATGCCTCAAAACTTCGTAGCGTACGAGTTTCATTCGCATCAACTGACAGTAGCTTCAGATGCAACAGCTGACACAGCTGACCCTTGCCTGCCGCAGGCTGTTCTCCGTGAAGTGTGCCGGCTGCGGCGACCGCCTGCTGCCGCACGAGCTGGTGATGCGGGCACAGCAGCTCGTCTTCCACCTGCACTGCTTCGCCTGCGTCGTCTGCTGCCAGGTGAGGGAAGCTTCGCCTGCGTCGTCTGCAACTAGGTGAGGGAAGTGTTCTCTGCTGCCAGGTGAGTGAAGCGTTGTCTGCTACCAGGTGAGGGAAGTGTTCTCTGCTGCCAGGTGAGTGAAGCGTTGTCTGCTGCCAGGTGAGGGAAGCGTTGTCTGCTGCCAGGTGAGTGAAGCGTTGTCTGCTACCAGGTGAGGGAAGCGTTCTCTGCTGCCAGGTGAGGGAAGCTTCGCCTGCGTCGTCTGCTACTAGGTGAGGGAAGCGTTCTCTGCTGCCAGGTGAGTAAAGCGTTGTCTGCTACCAGGTGAGGGAAGCGTTCTCTGCTGCCAGGTGAGGGAAGCGTTGTCTGCTGCCAGGTGAGGGAAGCGTCGCCTGCGTCGTCTGCTGCCAGGTAAGGGAAGCTTCGCCTGCGTCGTCTGCTACTAGGTGAGGGAAGCGTTCTCTGCTGCCAGGTGAGTAAAGCGTTGTCTGCTACCAGGTGAGGGAAGCGTTCTCTGCTGCCAGGTGAGTGAAGCGTTGTCTGCTGCCAGGTGAGGGAAGCGTCGCCTGCGTCGTCTGCTGCCAGGGGAGGAAAGCTTCGCCTGCATCGTCTGCTGCCAGGTGGTAAGTTAGGTAGTGCTATAGGTTAGGTAGTGCTATAGGTTAGGTAGTGCTATAGGTTAGGTAGTGCTATAGTTGAGTCATTCGATGATGCTCAGCACGCACAACTCATTCCTCTCTCTAAGTAGTGTTACAGTTAAATTGGTCACTGATGCACAGAACGCACAACTCATTCCTCTCCCAAGTAGTTTTACAGTTGTTCACTGATGCACAGAACGCACAACTCATGTCTCCCGCAGGTGCTGCAGAAGGGAGACCAGTACGTGCTACGCGGTCACCAACTCTTCTGTCGAGCTGACTACGAAAAAGAATTATTTTTATTACAACAAACACCCCAGAGCGAATGGCTATGTGAGTACTAACGTCTTGCTTTCTTATTAATGCATGTACGTTAATATTTTGGAAAGTCTATGGATGCGTGTTCTTACAGTTTTGGTATTTAATTTGTCAAGGAATTTGTGAGAACTCTGAATATGATTTTATCACTACATGAGTGAATTACCAATTATTTTCTATTTTCAGTACTTCATTTTTCCACGCACTGATCAAGTCAAGGAATTTGTTTCATAAAAATTCTCTTTTTTTCTACAATATTCCTCTAACTCACACGTATGATGCGACGAGGGACTTGAGAAGAAATTTAACTGTGAAAGAAATTAAGATTTTCTTGACATCTATATATCAATACCTTATTCATTTCTCATATATATTAAATTTTTTTTCGAGCTTGGCACATTCTTGGCCCCGTAATGTTCACGTAAATTTAATTTTTTTTAAACCAAGCCTTTTACTATATTGCAAGCAACAACATCACTGAAATTGTTTTGTTTTTCTATCGAAATTTTTAGCAAAAATTACAATACACATGACCCAAGTCATTAAGACCGCAAATAGCTTATTCTTTGATTGAAAACAAGTCTTCACTCATTAATACTCAAGTCTTTGTAAACTAAAACTTTTTACTTCTTGACTGAAGTTCTTGGAGCCGCATGTAGTTCACTTTAAAAAACTCGAGTCCTTATGAGCGAGCACATATTACCCCTTTTTTGAAGACAAGTCTTTAAAAGCGAGTACAATTTGTCTTTTATCGAAAGACAAGTCCCCGCGTAAGCTGAATAACATTCTCAATATCTCCCATGACCTGTTGCCACCATAAAAGAGACAAGGTAGGTATCAAACTAGTTTTTTCCGTCGGTCGTGTGGCAATGTTCACGTCATGACAACGAACCAATAGCAGCGCTCATATTGCATCTGGCAACACACACTGCTAGCCCCAAATCGTGCACCACTATTGGCCTAACGACACGTCACAGTGGTGACGTCACAAAGTTATTTTTCTTACAGGGCGATTCACAGGGAATCTTACTATCGTATAAAGGGAATAAAGTTAGTTTAAAATGAAGCCGTTTTATTGGCTAGCCGAACAAGAGGAGGCGTATTTCCCCCATAGAAGTGAGTCTACCTTGTTTCCTCTTCTGCGGCTGCTGCCCAGGTCCTCTGGGGGACGACTTTATCGTAGAGGAGGGGTCGCGCCCCCGGGACGGCAGGAGGGGTCCCAAGCGGCCCCGCACCATCCTCACGTCCTCGCAGCGCAAACAGTTCATGAATTCCTTCAATATTTCCCCCAAGCCGTGTCGGAAGGTGGGTTTCTCCCAGTTATTTTATCTTATTTTTACTTACATGACCCTCAGAACTCAAAATTAATATTTTCCTAACCATGCCGAAAGATGAGTTAATTCCCGCTAATTTATCAAAGTGTTTATTTTAATGATTTTAAGAAATCAAGATTTACATTTCTCGAAGCCTTGCCGGAGGATAGGCCACGGAAAGAGAATTTTTTCCAATGCTTATGTCAATATTTCATTTCGAATGATCTTCTTGAGAATTTCTGATTAATGTTACCTTAAGTCATTACCTTAATGACTTAATGTTACCTTAAGTCATTACCTTAATGACTTATTGTTACCTTAAGTCATTACCTTAATGACTTAATGTTACCTTAAGTCATTACCTTAATGACTTAATGTTACCTTAAGTCATTACCTCAATGACTTAATGTTACATTAAGTCATTACCTTAATGACTTAATGTTACCTTAAGTCATTACCTTGATGACTTAATGCTACCTTAAGTCATTACCTCAATGACTTAATGTTACATTAAGTCACCCAGATGGAAGGTTTTCTCCAACTTTTTCCTCAATAATTTCATTCAAATGACCCCAAAAATCAATGATCAACTTTTGCTTTAAGCCACGCTGATACCTAGATATTTATCCTTAGTTCTATTAAAATGAAATTTATATTTATATGGTGAAATTTATATTTATATGGTGATACGAACTTAGATAAATTTTCCCAAAGCCCCTTCAGATGATGAACTTCTTTGATTTTCAAAAAAATATTTTTCGTTAATATTGCCATGAGAACTGAATAATAGTTCAAGCAATATATGTATTTTGAGCTCTGATGTTCGACTAATGATTGAGTTACTTCAGTATTTAGACGGTGCTCATCAGGTTGATACTTAGCCTCCATGTCAAGTGCCGCCATAGCCATGTGGTATAGGTTCTGCCGCCGTGCGGCAAGGACCCGGGATCGAGTCTCGGCGCTGGCAGTGGCGATTTTCTCTGTTGGGTATAGGAGAAAAGTTCCAAGCACAATACCCCACTCCACCCAGGTGTCTGAAATGGGTACCGGTCTCGACCGGGGGAAAGCGTTATGGCGTCCTGGCGTTAGTTATAAGGCATTTGAAAATCCAATGTAAAAGGTGATATATGTATCAGGCTTGATTGGAAATAAAGCATCCGTAGATGCCTTCATTATTATGTCAAGAGGTGACATTTATCCTCCATGCAAAGAGTTGACATTTAGCCTCCATGCCAAGAGGTGACATTTATCCTCCATGCAAAGAGTTGACATTTATCCTCCATGCAAAGAGTTGACATTTAGCCTCCATGCAAAGAGTTGACATTTAGCCTCCATGCCAAGAGGTGACATTTATCCTCCATGCAAAGAGTTGACATTTATCCTCCATGCAAAGAGTTGACATTTAGCCTCCATGCAAAGAGTTGACATTTGGCCTCCATGCAAAGAGTTGACATTTAGCCTCCATGCAAAGAGTTGGCATTTAGCCTCCATGCAAAGAGTTGACATTTAGCCTCCATGCAAAGAGTTGACATTTAGCCTCCATGCAAAGAGTTGACATTTAGCCTCCATGCAAAGAGTTGACATTTAGCCTCCATGCAAAGAGTTGACATTTAGCCTCCATGCAAAGAGTTGACATTTAGCCTCCATGCAAAGAGTTGACATTTAGCCTCCATGCAAAGAGTTGACATTTAGCCTCCATGCAAAGAGTTGACATTTATCCTACATGCAAAGAGTTGACATTTAGCCTCCATGCAAAGAGTTGACATTTAGCCTCCATGCAAAGAGTTGACATTTAGCCTCCATGCAAAGAGTTGACATTTAGCCTCCATGCAAAGAGTTGACATTTAGCCTCCATGCAAAGAGTTGACATTTAGCCTCTATACAAAAAGCTGACAGTTAAGTCCACTTAACTAAAAGCAAATAGCAAAGGGCACTTTAGCGTGTGAGGTAGTGCCCCGTACCCACACACCCGCACACCCGCCGCAGGTGCGGGAGCAGCTCGGCAAGGAGACGGGGCTGAGCGTGCGGGTGGTGCAGGTCTGGTTCCAGAACCAGCGCGCCAAGATGAAGAAGCTCCAGCGAAGGGCGAAGCACAACAACGAACAAAATAACAACAACAGCGACGAAAAAGAAGAAAAGGAGGATAAAGAAGGCGTGCCGAAAAAAGAAGCTGCTGACGGTATGTTGCGCCGTTTTTAATTGAGTTATGGAAGTTTATTAAAGTGAAGTATAGGGAAGCTATTTTAAAGTGAAATTATGTTGGTGGTTTTGTTTTTAAAGATTATTTAAGTGGGAAAGGTTCAAAAGTGAAATGATGAAGATGTTTCTGTTTTTAAATGTTAACTGAACAGGAACAATTGAATTTTGATCAACATTTAAATTATGCAGATACTTGTGTTTTCAAAGATTAGTTAAATAAGGTGCGGTTTAAAAGTCAAGTTATATAGATGTTTGTATAATTAAAAGTAAATTAAATAGAATACAGTTGCAAGATCAAAGACTAAGTTGGAAAGTCAGAATTAGTTTGTAAATTTAGTGGTTCTTAAGCTGTGCAAGTGAGGTAAGTTAGCAGGTGTACGTGGATAGTTCTTTGCACGTGGCCGGCCAAAAATCGGTGAATATTCTTCGTACGAGACGTCAAAAAATCATTGCATCTGTCCTTTATGAAGAGTTAATGAAATTAAACAGCTAAGTTAGTTGATGAATTTTTAATTTTTTCGTTTTCATGCAGCACTCAAATCCTTCCTTTGCAATGCTAACGGATGGTCTCTCAGGGCTGGCTGTCCAGACCAAAGATAAACGAGCTTTTGGATTGATACTTAGACTATGACGTGGGCCACCGGTGGCACACGGAGGCCATTTTCATAATGCTGCTGACCAACCAGAAGTCACAAACTCAATTCCCATAACTACTAAGTCAAAACGAAATGAAGTCACGATCGAGTTAATGTTTGCTTTTCTCAAAATGACTTCCTGCATTTGATTTTACATTTTAGTTGAATATTGAACTTCAGTCTAACCTGCCATAGTCAAAGTGTGAACGAAGTATTTTCTGCGTTTATTAATAGTGAAGGTCCATCCCCTTAAATTACTCCCATGGCCACTTTTCCCCCGACCAGAGCCCGCCGTCTTTTCAACTCACTTTTGCATCAACGTTGAACAGAGTCTGCCGTCTTTTCAACTCACTTTTGCATCAACGTTGAACAGAGTCTGCCGTCTTTTCAACTCACTTTTGCATCAACGTTGAACAGAGTCTGCCGTCTTTTCAACTCACTTTTGCATCAACGTTGAACAGAGTCTGCCGTCTTTTCAACTCACTTTTGCATCAACGTTGAACAGAGTCTGCCGTCATTTCAACTCACTTTTGCATTAACGTTGAACAGAGTCTGCCGTCTTTTCAACTCACTTTTGCATTAACGTTGAACAGAGTCTGCCGTCTTTTCAACTCACTTTTGCATCAACGTTGAACAGAGTCCGCCGTCTTTTCAACTCACTTTTGCATCAACGTTGAACAGAGTCTGCCGTCTTTTCAACTCACTTTTGCATCAACGTTGAACAGAGTCTGCCGTCTTTTCAACTCACTTTTGCATCAACGTTGAACAGAGTCTGCCGTCTTTTCAACTCACTTTTAAGTCAACATTCGCGTTCAATAACTTTTCTAGTTGTGCGCAGATATGGGTACAGACAACCCTCGCTACACGCATAGTCCATAGCCTCGATCACAGAGAGCTTGGCAGGTCGAGTCATCGATAAGCTATCAATGATTGCGTAATGCAAGGTTCAGGTATCAAAAAAGTTGTTCGGTGCCAGCTGGGATTTAGATAAGACTGTGGTGTAAGTCGAACTTATCAAAACCCTGATTTATGAGATTAGAACGTTCGAGGCAGGAATACGTTATCGAAGAACAAAGGATTTAGAAGCGTCGGAAGTCAATCTATGGACTTTGAGACGATAATCTATAGACTTGGTACCATGATTCTTGAATTTCTAGTCCAAGGTAAGTGTCTTTAATCCTTTTATGCTTAGAGTTCCAGTAACCGAGCGGTTGAAATAGTCACGTTAAGTCTGTTTTTTTTTTTTTAAGTATCGGAGTCGTGAAGGGAAGGAGTGTCTATTGCAATAGAGCAGCACGGTTATAGAACAATAAAGCCTCACTGACCTAGAATTAAAATGAAATTCTGCCGTCGTACAGGATTTATGTCATAAAATAGTTAAACGAGTTGCTTTTTGCAGCATTGAGAGCTATGAAATTGGGCACGATTTTCGTAAGTTATTAAAGAATGATGTACACAGTGTAAAATAATGATGTTGTGCTGGTTTCTTCATAAAACTAGGTAAACGAGTTGCGTTTTGCAACACTGAGAGTTATGGAATTGGGAACGCAAGTGTCTTATACATTGTTAATGGTATCTAAAAAATGTTCATCATCTCCCACAAATTACATATATGTTATATATATATTTATTTTTCTTCTATCTGCTCCCTTTAGATTCTTTCAGAGATCATGCTCATCAGTTCTCAGAAATTACATCTATACTTTAGTTATACTTTATATTTTATTTATACGAAATAAAAGTTCATCTTATACCGGCTCCTCTCAAGTCCATTTGGAGTTCAGTTTTCAGAAATAACAAGTATTTTCATTTTTAATCTAATGCCCTTAGGTTCATTCGGGGGTCTGACCCCCCTGGACGCCGCAGATTCCCCCTACGCGACGACCCCCAAGAGCAGCAGTGGGGGTGCGGTGCCGCCCTATTCCCCGGAGGCGGAAAGTTACCCTGCACATTCCGGAGAATCTTTTTGCGGATCTGACTTGAGTCTCGACGACTCCAGAATGGACGGCTTCGATGACGACAGAGACTCGTAAGTTAGAGTTTTAACAAGTTTTATTTGAATGAGTGTTGAGAATGCTAGAGTTTTTGTTTAGAAAATGTGAGTTTTTTGGGTTGAATTCGTGTTTATGTTAGGTTGTAATCCATGGAGCCAAGTGTTTATGACCCGCCGAGTCGATAAAAGCGTCTGAGTTTATTGAACTTCTGTAGCGTGATTGGATTATTTTCAATTGCAGTGACACATTAAAACATGAGTACCCTATCTTCTCACGGGCACGTCATTACAGTTACATTACACTGACCACTTACGGGCACGTCATTACAGTTACATTACACTGACCACTTACGGGCACGTCATTACAGTTACATTACACTGACCTATTACGGGCACGTCATTACAGTTACATTACACTGACCACTTACGGGCACGTCATTACAGTTACATTACACTGACCACTTACGGGCACGTCATTACAGTTACATTACACTGACCACTTACGGGCACGTCATTACAGTTACATTACACTGACCACTTACGGGCACGTCATTACAGTTACATTACACTGACCACTTACGGGCACGTCATTACAGTTACATTACACTGACCACTTACGGGCACGTCATTACAGTTACATTACACTGACCACTTACGGGCACGTCATTACAGTTACATTACACTGACCACTTACGGGCACGTCATTACAGTTACATTACACTGACCTATTACGGGCAGGTCATTACAGTTACATTACACTGACCACTTACGGGCACGTCATTACAGTTACATTACACTGACCACTTACGGGCACGTCATTACAGTTACATTACACTGACCACTTACGGGCACGTCATTACAGTTACATTACACTGACCACTTAAGGGCACGTCATTACAGTTACATTACACTGACCACTTACGGGCACGTCATTACAGTTACATTACACTGACCACTTACGGGCACGTCATTACAGTTACATTACACTGACCACTTACGGGCACGTCATTACAGTTACATTACACTGACCACTTACGGGCACGTCATTACAGTTACATTACACTGACCACTTACGGGCACGTCATTACAGTTACATTACACTGACCACTTACGGGCACGTCATTACAGTTACATTACACTGACCTATTACGGGCAGGTCATTACAGTTACATTACACTGACCACTTACGGGCACGTCATTACAGTTACATTACACTGACCACTTACGGGCACGTCATTACAGTTACATTACACTGACCACTTACGGGCACGTCATTACAGTTACATTACACTGACCACTTACGGGCACGTCATTACAGTTACATTACACTGACCTATTACGGGCACGTCATTACAGTTACATTACACTGACCACTTACGGGCACGTCATTACAGTTACATTACACTGACCACTTACGGGCACGTCATTACAGTTACATTACACTGACCACTTACGGGCACGTCATTACAGTTACATTACACTGACCACTTACGGGCACGTCATTACAGTTACATTACACTGACCACTTACGGGCACGTCATTACAGTTACATTACACTGACCTATTACGGGCACGTCATTACAGTTACATTACACTGACCACTTACGGGCACGTCATTACAGTTACATTACACTGACCACTTACGGGCACGTCATTACAGTTACATTACACTGACCACTTACGGGCACGTCATTACAGTTACATTACACTGACCACTTACGGGCACGTCATTACAGTTACATTACACTGACCACTTACGGGCACGTCATTACAGTTACATTACACTGACCACTTACGGGCACGTCATTACAGTTACATTACACTGACCTATTACGGGCACGTCATTACAGTTACATTACACTGACCACTTACGGGCACGTCATTACAGTTACATTACACTGACCACTTACGGGCACGTCATTACAGTTACATTACACTGACCACTTACGGGCACGTCATTACAGTTACATTACACTGACCACTTACGGGCACGTCATTACAGTTACATTACACTGACCACTTACGGGCACGTCATTACAGTTACATTACACTGACCACTTACGGGCACGTCATTACAGTTACATTACACTGACCACTTACGGGCACGTCATTACAGTTACATTACACTGACCACTTACGGGCACGTCATTACAGTTACATTACACTGACCACTTACGGGCACGTCATTACAGTTACATTACACTGACCACTTACGGGCACGTCATTACAGTTACATTACACTGACCACTTACGGGCACGTCATTACAGTTACATTACACTGACCACTTACGGGCACGTCATTACAGTTACATTACACTGACCACTTACGGGCACGTCATTACAGTTACATTACACTGACCACTTACGGGCACGTCATTACAGTTACATTACACTGACCACTTACGGGCACGTCATTACAGTTACATTACACTGACCACTTACGGGCACGTCATTACAGTTACATTACACTGACCACTTACGGGCACGTCATTACAGTTACATTACACTGACCACTTACGGGCACGTCATTACAGTTACATTACACTGACCACTTACGGGCACGTCATTACAGTTACATTACACTGACCACTTACGGGCACGTCATTACAGTTACATTACACTGACCACTTACGGGCACGTCATTACAGTTACATTACACTGACCACTTACGGGCACGTCATTACAGTTACATTACACTGACCACTTACGGGCACGTCATTACAGTTACATTACACTGACCTATTACGGGCACGTCATTACAGTTACATTACACTGACCACTTACGGGCACGTCATTACAGTTACATTACACTGACCACTTACGGGCACGTCATTACAGTTACATTACACTGACCTATTACGGGCACGTCATTACAGTTACATTACACTGACCACTTACGGGCACGTCATTACAGTTACATTACACTGACCACTTACGAGCACGTCATTACAGTTACATTACACTGACCACTTACGCGCACGTCATTACAGTTACATTACACTGACCACTTACGGGCACGTCATTACAGTTACATTACACTGACCACTTACGGGCACGTCATTACAGTTACATTACACTGACCACTTACGGGCACGTCATTACAGTTACATTACACTAACCACTTACGGGCACGTCATTACAGTTACATTACACTGACCACTTACGGGCACGTCATTACAGTTACATTACACTGACCACTTACGGGCACGTCATTACAGTTACATTACACTGACCACTTACGGGCACGTCATTACAGTTACATTACACTGACCTATTACGGGCACGTCATTACAGTTACATTACACTGACCACTTACGGGCACGTCATTACAGTTACATTACACTGACCACTTACGGGCACGTCATTACAGTTACATTACACTGACCTATTACGGGCACGTCATTACAGTTACATTACACTGACCACTTACGGGCACGTCATTACAGTTACATTACACTGACCACTTACGGGCACGTCATTACAGTTACATTACACTGACCACTTACGGGCACGTCATTACAGTTATATTACACTGACCACTTACGGGCACGTCATTACAGTTACATTACACTGACCACTTACGGGCACGTCATTACAGTTACATTACACTGACCTATTACGGGCACGTCAATACAGTTACATTACACTGACCACTTACCTCGTCTAGTCGTCCAAGCGGTTTTAAAGGAAATAACTAAAGGCTTGAAATTGAGTCTGTTTAGCCAGTGGAGAGTTACAGTCAAGGCTGAGTATCTGAGGGCGTCGTGACTCCGTGAAACTGAAGAGAAACGAGATTCCCTCGGCGTATGAGAACATTGACTTATGATAGAATACTACCCTAATTTGTTCAGTTAATTAGTGACCCTAATTTATTATAAATAATTATTCCCTAGTATAGAATAATCATATCTTCACGAATTCTCGCGCACTTGGAGAACGATTCTTCGGGAATCTTATTATTGAAAGAAAAGAAGAACCAACGTTATAGAGAAAAGTTATTGGTGTAAACGTCTCGGAGCGTTCGGAAGCGTTCTTTAATATTCAGTGGATATTAACAAAAACCCAGCAACGATACAGCGGCAGATTGCTGCCCAAGTCTTGAACAATAGATACATTTGAGTATAGCTACTTCAAGCCCGTATAAGTTCCGTGACTTCAAAGGCATCCTGATCCTAGAGCATCCTAAGACTTCTTATTTTAATTAGAATTGAAACAAGGTTACTTATATTAGGCACTCATTACTTAACTTCTCACCTCTCGAGTTCCATGAAATACTAAGGCACTCATGAAATACTAAGGCACTCATTACTTAACTTCTCATCTCTCGAGTTCCATGAAATACTAAGGCACTCATGAAATACTAAGGCACTCATGAAATACTAAGGCACCCATGAAATACTAAGGCACTCATGAAATACTAAGGCACCCATGAAATACTAAGGCACCCATGAAATACTAAGGCACTCATGAAATACTAAGGCACTCATGAAATTCTAAGGCACTCATGAAATACTAAGGCACTCATGAAATACTAAGGCACCCATGAAATACTAAGGCACTCATGAAATACTAAGGCACCCATGAAATACTAAGGCACTCATGAAATACTAAGGCACTCATGAAATACTAAGGCACCCATGAAATACTAAGGCACTCATGAAATACTAAGGCACCCATGAAATACTAAGGCACTCATGAAATACTAAGGCACCCATGAAATACTAAGGCACCCATGAAATACTAAGGCACTCATGAAATACTAAGGCACCCATGAAATACTAAGGCACTCATGAAATACTAAGGCACTCATGAAATACTAAGGCACTCATGAAATACTAAGGCACTCATGAAATACTAAGGCACTCATGAAATACTAAGGCACTCATGAAATACTAAGGCACTCATGAAATACTAAGGCACTCGTGAAATACTAAGGCACTCATGAAATACTAAGGCACTCATGAAATATACTAAGGCACTCATTACTTAACTTCTCACCTCTCGAGTTCCATGAAATACTAAGGCACTCATGAAATACTAAGGCACTCATGAAATACTAAGGCACTCATGAAATACTAAGGCACTCATGAAATAATAAGGGACTCATGAAATATACTAAGGCACTCATTACTTAATTTCTCGCCTCTCGAGTTCTATGAAATATGCTAAGCTCGAGTGTTTTATTAGAAGTATTTAGCTGGATTTTTTGTTGAATTTTCTGCGCTGGAGTTTTTTATTAAATATCCTAAGCTGGAGTTTTTTATTAAATATCCTAAGCTGGAGTTTTTTATTAAATATCCTAAGCTGGAGTTTTTTATCAAATATCCTAAGCTGGAGTTTTTCATCACATATACTAAGCTGGAGTTTTTTATAAAAGTATTAACTTGGTTTTGGTGGTGACCACAGCTCCGCCACCTCGACGACCTCCCAGCAACAGCAACAACAACACGCGGGGGGGAGCGCCATCAGCAGCAGCAGCATGGGGCCCTCGGCGCCCCCAGGGGACGTGTCGAGCCTTGTGGGGGTGTCCTCCAGTATTTACCCCCAAATTAACCCGATCGACAAGCTCTACCTGATGCACAACTCCTACTTCGAACACTGACGGTCGGGGACCCACGTTGGAGGCAGCGTGGTGTCTACCCCCCATGAGGAAGCTCCCCTTCCCCTC
Organism: Morinoia aosen; assembly: GCA_030386875.1. Taxonomy (NCBI): domain Eukaryota; kingdom Metazoa; phylum Arthropoda; class Malacostraca; order Amphipoda; family Talitridae; genus Morinoia; species Morinoia aosen. Next base: position 4,039,787 of record CM059571.1, read on the forward strand.
CCTCCTCCCCCTCCCCCACCCCCACCCCAGCCCCAGCAGCCCCCGCCAACTCCTCTCCCGCTGGGGATTGGGATGCCCCTCTGGCATACCCCGCAGAGGGCGAGAATATCTGGGGCCAGACCTGGGATGGATGGACAAATCTCGGGTGTCTGGCCCCCCGATATGACTGACGCTTCGTGACTCGTGTAATGTCCGCGTAAATTTTTAGTGTGTCCTGAACTTAGGGTAATCTTTAGGTTGTCCTGAATTTAGGGTAATTTCTAGAGTGTCCTGGACTTAGGGTAATTTTTAGGGTTTTTTATTTAGGGTAACTTTCAGGGTGTCCTCAGTCTTTTCATGGTATCCTGAATTTAGGGTAATTTTTAGGGTGTCCTAAATTTAGGGTGAGTTTAAGGGTGTCTTCGATTGAGGGTAATTTTTAGGGTGTCTTCGATTGAGGGTAATTTTTAGGCTGTCATAAATTTAGGGTAATTTTTATGGTGTACTAAATTTAGGGTAATTCCGTTCTATTTTGGATGGGTCATCGCGCTGGACTGTCTATTTGCTGTTGTACAGTGTCTCATTTCTGCCCTCTCACTGTTTCAAATATTTATGACTTAGCTGCATTTTCTCATTTGTGAATACCTTGGAATGATGTGTGAGAAAGTCTTCATTGATGGCATACTTACATATCACCTCGCCTTCACACTTTCTGGTGTCAGGAACTAATTCAATTCGAAAAAATAATTCAGAAATGAATACAAAGTAAAATTTCACGTTCAGTAACATTTATAACGAAATTCAGTCGCTCTAATTTGTACCCGAAATGATGAAGGGAACTTCATGTTAAAACAAACAGTATAATCTAAAGCAAGTCCAGCTGAGGGAGACAGAGACATCTAACGCAAAAAAAATCACCGTTAAGTTTTTCATAAATTCTGCTCGGCGCAGCAGGGAAACGAAGAAATTCTGTCTAGATTTAACAGTCTTGTCCTATTTTGTAAAAGAGAGTACGGTGTCAACATTCAGCGAAGAAAGTGAGCAGTAACCCTCAGCACTTTACATAGACAATTTAGATGGTTGAGGTAAGGGTTAACATTGAGATTTATTTACGAAAATGATAAATGTTGAAAGCATGAATGAAAAAATGTAAATTACTGTCATTTTATATTTACACCCAAAAGGTGACTCGAATAACAGTTGAGATGAACATTTGATATTTAAATTCGCTACTCTTCTCCCGTGCTCTTACTCTTTCATCCACACGTCTTCTCCCGTACTCGTACTCTTCGATTCACACGTACAAACACACACACGCACAAGAGATCGCCCCGCTGAAGACCAGCGAGATTCTCATTCTTTTAAGATTTTGTTAAGATTATACAATTAAAGAGCGGACGCGAAGAAATACGTATTGATTTGACGGTTAATATTGCAAATTTTGTCCCGTACGCAGCGATCTGGAAGATGTTCCATGAGTATTTTGTTTTTGTGTAAAGTACAGAGCTTCAACAGATTTTAATCATAAGTTATTGTGTATAGTTTGTTTACAAGAGACAGTCAAAAGAGAATACCAACTTTGAGCGTGAGAACAATTGTGAGTGGAAATTCATGTATATTTTACTACCTAAATGTATTTATTATATTATGTCACTGTTTTATGGAGACAAGGGATACGGAAATAATGGAAAGTTATATATATATATATATATATACATGGAGGATAGGGCAATACACACCGAGAGGATAGGGCAGGATACACCGAGAGGATAGGGCAAGACACACCGAGAGGATTGGGCAGGACACACCGAGAGGATAGGGCAGGACACACCGAGAGGATAGGGCAAGACACACCGAGAGGATTGGGCAGGATACACCGAGAGGATAGGGCAGGACACACCGAGAGGATTGGGCAGGACACACCAAGAGAATAGGGCATGACACACCGAGAGGATAGTGCAGTGGTCTTTGCATGCCTATTTTGAAAGAAAGGAGCCATGTGTCAACATCGAAATTTTTCGATCGCCTTGTAAAGTAAACCAGCAAATTAAAGACCGATCCACAATTACTGGTCAGAACCAACTGTCACTTACAGAGGCAGTGAATGACCAACTGTCACACATGTTAGGTAATTTTTTAAAACCCATGAGTTGTAATACATTTCATGTGCCAAATTTTGTGGAAATAAACGTTTTTTTTACAGAGTCAGTATGTAACCAATTGTCAAAAGCTGAAGGAGTAGCCCAATTCTTCAGCTCCGAATTCCCACAATAATATACTAATTTCATATCAAACTCAGTCAGTCACTTCCAAAACTTCAACATTTCAGTGATAATTTATTTGAAAAATTAGCTATAGCTGCCAACTCTCTTCCGCGACATTTTTTGTTCAGAACATTTGCTGGGAATTTTATTTTATTTGCTGTATAAGCAAAGTTGAAGATTTAGTAATTAAAAGCACGCCTAGAATATGTTAACATCGGCCTCACTCTCGTAGGCCTTCGAATGTAAAAAAAAAATAATCAGAGTATTGAAGATTCTAAGATTGGGTCAAATCGTGTAAATAGAGATGATAAATTGCCATTTTTTAACTATTTTCTTTTCTCTAGGCTTAATAAATGTGATATTCATGTTGTAACTGTAATGTATATTTTCTTCCCTCTAAGAAATATGTATAAGTTAAGCTTATAATTCCTAATCGAGGATAACTTAAAGCGTCACGCAGTATGTGCAATTATTATCTCCGTGTCATCCTCTTCTGTTCTTGTGTTTTGTGTTGTTTTGTTTGTGTGTTCTGCGGCATACATACATGTTTGTTTTTGTGTGACTTAACGGGTAATTAGCATTTGAGTTCTGGTTGTGCTTGGGTCAGGTTGTGCTTGGGTCAGGTTTTGTTTGGGTCAGGTTGTGTTTGGGTCAGGTAGTGCTTGGGTCAGGTTGTGCTTGGGTCAGGTTGTGTTTGGGTCAGGTTGTGTTTGGGTCAGGTTGTACTTGGGTCAGGTAGTGCTTGGGTCAGGTTGTGCTTGGGTTAGTTGTGCTTGGATCAAATTTATATATTTCCTGCAAAATATATTGTTAGTTGACTTTCTCGTGCAATTCGCTCATTTCATGTAATTGAATAGTACCATACATAACCTGGACTCAGCGCTCGTTGGTTAAAACGACGCGTAGAACATAAAAAAATACACATTCTAGCATTTATTAAACACATTTGCTGTTATTCAACTTTAATAGCAACGATCGGATGAGTTCAAATTGCGGGACTCTACAAATTAGTTATCTCCCTAATTACAGGTTGAGTTGCGATTCGCTTTAAGTTTTGACCTAATGAGGTGAAATTGGTAATGGCGTCATGAAATTTACATGCTACCATGATCGGAGGTTACTAGTCATTAACACTTTGACTGTGACGTGGGCCACCGGTGGCCACGGAGGGGACTTTCATAATGCTGCTGATCGGCCAGTAGTCACAAACTCGAATTTCATAAATGCTTAATTAAAACTTGATGAAGGCACGATCCGGCTAATGTTTACTATTTTCCCATTGTTTACTTCAGTTGACTGTAAATTTGAGTTGAATACTAAACTTCAGCTTTACCTGGAGCATTCAAAGTGTTAAAAAATGAAATAATTAGCACGGGAATAACTTTGGGTGAATAATTAACCGACGCATGCGTGATGGCATCATAATTGATTATCTCATTAGCCGAGCCTCCAATTAGCGGGTCACGTGACCCTCGCTAATCAGGCGATTTGATGCAACGCTAAACAGACGAATTAATGGCGGCTGCAGGAGCATTTTTATCGTCAAAATCTGTGAGAAGCCGTACGCATTTTAGAAAAGTAGGACTCCCGCGCTCATCTCGGCAGTGCTCGGATTGTCCGGCCTTGTCATCATCAAGACATCTTGCTTGTCATTTTCAAGATCCATTTTCAATATCCAGGAGGATATTGAAAGTCGTTGAATATCTTCAGCAAAAGTCCGTGCAACCTGACAACTTGTATGGCGTATCTTTGTGAGTGATCGCCATTCGGAAATATTCTTGGGGACCCAACACGAAAAAAACAGAGTTTAGGGACAATTTTACAGGGCAGTTCAAAACGGTTCCCGACTACATTTTTTCATTACTATTATTTGGCCTCTTCATTGTATTTTATTGAAAGATCGCCATGCGTAAATATTCTTGGCGACCCAACCAAAAAAAAAAAAAAAAGTTTTCAGGTTATTTTAACCGGCAGTTTAAAACGATTGCTTTCTCTTCAACGTTTTTCAGCCTTTGGAGTCCTGCGTATCGTGCAGCCGAACTGGACCACGAAATTTTTTGTCCCTCTCCTCGTGCATCTGCAACTCACGTTTTGGCTCTTTTGAAATCATGCAAAAATGAGGAGTAACTACTATGAGAATCTGTGAGGTGTTGTCTAAAAATCTCGTTTTTTTTCTAAATGAAGTGACTACGTCGAGTGGCAGCTTTATTTAGTTATTTAAATCTCAGTTGTATAAGTATATTTAACTGCAACACAACACATTAAACCAGCCTGGCATTTTATTTTTCTCATTTAACTGCGTTTTAAATTTTTCTTATTAACTTATCCCGTATTTTTCAAGAGCGTACCTGAAAAAAAGTTTGCTTTACCATCCCATCCCTGCTATGTAACTTTAGAGTTACCGTGTGAGCCGTGCATATGTTGTCTCCATTTCGGTGGGCCGCAGTCCGCTTCGTAAACGTTTCTTTTACAAATTTTGTGGGGTGCGACTGTGTTCAAATATTCTTAAGGAAGTCTTTATTGTTTCCTAATGATGTCTGCACTTATACTTTCTTCGTCTCCTCATTATATGAATTACCACACTTGTTATCTATTGCAGTTCCTAAGGATGATAAAGAAGAGTTTCAATGGCGTCTACGTATTTTTAACCTCCCTCTAATATAACATAGAAATGAAGGATATTTTTTTTATCGGCGACAACTTGTAGCTGTGGAAGTATGTTCCGAGTACGTGTGAGTCCAGTGATTGAGGCATTTCGATATCCAATATCTTAATGAGAGTCTTAAAGTCTCGATATCCAAGTCCTTAATGAGAGTGTTTCCATATCCAAGTCCTCACAGAGAGTCTTAAATCTCGATAAAGTTCTTCACGAGAGTCTGTTTCGATATCCAAGTCCTTAATGAAATTCCTAAGTCTCGATATCCAAGTCCTTAATGAAATTCCTAAATCTCGATATCCAAGTCCTTAATGAGAGTCCTAAGTCTCGATATCCAAGTCCTTAATGAAATTCCTAAGTCTCGATATCCAAGTTCTTAATGAGAGTCCTTAGTCTCGATATCCAAGTCCTTAATGAGAGTCCTAAGTCTCGATATCCAAGTCCTTAATGAAATTCCTAAGTCTCGATATCCAAGTCCTTAATGAGAGTCCTAAGTCTTGATATCCAAGTCCTTAATGAAATTCCTAAGTCTCGATATCCAAGTTCTTAATGAGAGTCCTTAGTCTCGATATCCAAGTCCTTAATGAGAGTCCTAAGTCTCGATATCCAAGTCCTTAATGAAATTCCTAAGTCTCGTTATCCAAGTTCTTAATGAGAGTGTTTCCATATCCAAGTCCTTAAAGAGAGTCCTAAATCCTAAATTAAGTTGTGTACCTTCGAATTTGTACCTTCAAATACCGTCATTAACCTTCAAGTGCTGTCATTTGTACCTTCAAATGCCGTCATTTGTACCTTCAAATGCCGTCATTTGTACCTTCAAATACCGTCATTTTTACCTTCAAATGCCGTCATTTGTACCTTCAAATACCGTCATTTGTACCTTCAAGTGCCGTTATTTGTACCTTCAAATGCCGTCATTTGTACCTTCAAATGCCGTCATTTGTACCTTCAAATACCGTCATTTGTACCTTCAAATGCCGTAATTTGTACTTTCAAGTGCCGTCATTTGTACCTTTAAATGCCGTCATTTGTACCTTCAAATGCCGTCATTTGTACCTTCAAATGCCGTCATTTGTACCTTCAAATGCCGTCATTTGTACCTTCATATGCCGTCATTTGTACCTTCATATGCCGTCATTTGTACCTTCAAATACCGTGATTTGTACCTTCAAATGCCGTCATTTGTACCTTCAAATACCGTCATTTGTACCTTCAAATGCCGTGATTTGTACCTTCAAATGCCGTGATTTGTACCTTCAAATGCCGTCGTTTGTACCTTCAAATACCGTCATTTGTACCTTAAAATACCGTCATTTGTACCTTCAAATGCCGTCATTTGTACCTTTCAAATGCCGTGATTTGTACCTTCAAATGCCGTGATTTGTACCTTCAAATGCCGTCGTTTGAACCTTCAAATACCGTCATTTGTACCTTCAAATACCGTCATTTGTACCTTCAAATGCCGTCATTTGTACCTTCAAATACCGTCATTTGTACCTTCAAATGCCGTCATTTGTACCTTCAAATGCCGTCGTTTGTACCTTCAGATACTGTCATTTGTAACTTCAAATGCCGTCATTTGTACCTTCAAATACCGTCATTTGTATCTTCAAATACCGTCATTTGTACCTTCAAATGCCGTCATTTGTACCTTCAAATACCGTCATTTGTACCTTCAAATGCCGTCATTTGTACCTTCAAATGCCGTCATTTGTACCTTCAAATACCGTCATTTGTACCTTCAAATGCCATCATTTGTACCTTCAAATACCGTCATTTGTACCTTCAAATTCCGTCATTTGTACCTTCAAATGCCGTCATTCGTACCTTCAAATACCGTCATTTGTACCTTCAAGTGCCGTCATTTGTACCTTCAAATACCGTCATTGGTACCTACAGGAAAAGCACTGCTCGACACGGCCTCAATATCAGAACACTTTCAAAAGCGTCCAGCGTCTAACTAACCTGAAATATTTCAAATGATTCCAACGTTACATGAATGCTAAAAGAAAGTCTACATTTGTAGTCCCCCCCCTAAGTTAAAAATTTCTCAACCTATAAATAAATCCTTAATAACAACCTTTAACAACCCTAAACAACCCTTCTCTATCTATAAACAAACCCATATTAAGAACCTTAATAGATGTCAATATATAAATAAACCCTTATTTAGAAGCCTAGTAGATGTCAATATATAAATAACCTCTTATTAAGAATACTAATAGATCTTTATCTATAATCAAACCTTATTAAGAACCCTAGTAGACCTCACTCTATAAATAAACCCTTATAAAGAACCCTAACAGTTCTCAATCTACAAATAAACCCTTATTAAGAACCCTAACAGTTCTCAATCTACAAATAAACCCTTATTAATAACCCGAATAGTTCCCAATCAACAAATAAACCCTTATAAAGAACCCTAACAGTTCTCAATCTACAAATAAACCCTTATTAATAACCCAAATAGTTCCCAACCACAAATAAACCTTTATAATAACCCAGAGTTAGGGTCTGCACCACACGGGTACAGCAGAAATATGAAATTCAGAGCCCTAACAACAACAGGCGCTCTGTTGTGCCGAGCAAAATAAAGAAGTTTGTGAAACATAAATTACTGTACAGGAGCGTGCGGTGACTGATCCCACACAGCCTACATTGTTCTTGTGGTGACTGTTGTATTGTGTGGGCAGTGTGCAGTGTGCAGGCAGTGCAGTACATGCAGTGCAGTGCAGTGCAGTGCAGTGCAGGTAGTGCAGTGCAGTGCAGGGCAGGCAGTGTGCAGGCAGTGCAGTACAGAACAGTGCAGTGCAGTGCAGTGCAGTACAGTGTAGTACAGTACAGTGGAGTGCTGTGGAGTGCATTGCAGTGCAGTACAGTACAGTGCAGCGCAGTACAGTGCAATACAGTACAGTGGAGTGTTGTGGAGTGCAGTGCACTGCAGTGCAGTGCAGTACAGTGGAGTGCAGTGCAGTGCAGTGCAGGTCAGTGCAGTGCAGGTCAGTGCAGTGAAGTGCAGTGCAGAGCAGGCAGTGCAGTGCAGGGCAGGCAGTGTGCAGGCAGTGCAGTACATGCAGTGCAGTGCAGTGCAGTGCAGAGCAGGCAGTGCAGTGCAGTGCAGTGCAGTGCAGTGCAGGCAGTGCAGTGCAATGCAGTGCAGGCAGTGCAGTGCAGTGCAGTGCAGAGCAGGCAGTGCAGTGCAGTGCAGTGCAGAGCAGGCAGTGCAGTGCAGAGCAGGCAGTGCAGTGCAGTGCAGTGCAGTGCAGGCAGTGCAGTGCAGTGCAGGCAGTGCAAGCAGTGCAGGCAGTGCAGTGCAGAGCAGGCAGTGCAGAGCAGGCAGTGCAGTGCAGTGCAGGAGGGAGATCACAAGAACGCTGCTTGTGCTGAGCGCTGAGTGGCCGCCATTTTGTGCTCTGAAGAGAGCGAGGTGGGAGAGGGGAGAGTGAGAGGGAGAGGGAGAAGGAGAGTGAGAGGGAGAGGGAAGAGTGAGAAGGGAGAGTAAGGGAGAGTATCAAGAGGGAGAGAGATGCATGCGAATTGGTGAGAGTAAACAGAGAGGGAGTGAGAGCGAGGGAGAGTAATTGTAGATAGTGAGAGAGCAAAGAATAGTGATATTTAGAAAGAGAGTGCTGAGATATGAAAACGTAAATGATAAAGAAAAAAGGACAACATTATTACGCAAATGATAAAGAAAAAATGAACGATATTAATACACAAATGATGAAGAAAATATGATCGATATTAACACGTAAATGATAAGAAAAATGAATGACGTTAATATACAATTAATAAAGAGGAAAAAAACAAGAGAAGGAGGACAATTTTGGCAGGAAAGTAAACTAGGGAAAGAGCTCTGAGAGAGCGAGAGACCTACCAGAGCGAACCAAAAAAAAAAAAAATATGGCGATCAGAGAGTGACGAAGGCTAGAGAAAACAAAGAGAATAGTACTGAGAAGGATAAATAGAGAAGACCGAGGAGTGCGTAAAGCAAAGAAAACTATAAAAAGAAAGGAGAACTTGGAACAAAGGGAGACCGAGAGAAGATTTATAAGAAAAATGGAAGAAAACTTAGGAACTCACGCCTACTGCTGGAGTATGGTGGAGTGCAGGTAGTGGAGTGAAGTGGAATTGAATGGAGTATTGTGGAATGTTGTAGAGTACGGTGGAGTGCGGTAGCGTGCTGTGAAGTACTGTGAAATGCGGTGGAGTGCGGTGGAGTGCAATGGAGTGCTTTGGAGTGAGGTGGAGTGCTTTGGAGTGAGGGGGAATGCTTTGGAGTGCAGTGGAGGGCATTCGAGTGCTTTGGAATGCAGTGGAGTGCTGTGAAGTGAGGTGGAGTAATTTTGAGTGCTGTGGAGTGAGCTGGAGTGTAGTGGAATATGGTGGAGTGCGGTGGAGTGCGGTGGAGTGCGGTTGAGTGCGGTGGAGTGCGGTGGAGTGATCTGGACTGCAGTGGAGTGCGGTGGAGTGCGGTGGAGTGCGGTGGAGTGCGGTGGAGTACAGTGGAGTTTGGTGGAGTGCGGTGGAGTGCGGTGGAGTGCGGTAGAATGCAGTGGAGTGCGGTGGAGTGCGGTGGAGTGCGGTTGAGTTCAGTGGAGTGCGGTGGAGTGCGGTTGAGTTCAGTGGAGTGCGGTGGAGTGCGGTGGAGTGCGGTAGAATGCAGTGGAGTGCGGTGGAGTGCGGTGGAGTGCGGTTGAGTTCAGTGGAGTGCGGTGGAGTGCGGTGGAGTGCGGTAGAATGCAGTGGAGTGCGGTGGAGTGCGGTGGAGTGCGGTTGAGTTCAGTGGAGTGCGGTGGAGTGCGGTTGAGTTCAGTGGAGTGCGGTGGAGTGCGGTGGAGTGCGGTGGAGTGCGGTGGAGTGCGGTGGAGTGCGGTGGAGTGCGGTGGAGTGCGGTGGAGTGCAGTGGAGTGCGGTGGAGTGCGGCAGAGTGCGGTGGAGTGCGGTAGAGTGCGGTGGAGTGCGGTAGAGTGCAGTGGAGTGCGGTGGAGTGCGGTGGAGTGCGGTGGAGTGCGGTGGAGTGCAGTGGAGTGCAATGGAGTGAATAGGAAAGTGAGTACACTTCTCTGAGTAGAGCGAGGGACGGGCAGTGCGCAGGATGAAGTGAGGGTATGTAATCTATATATGGCTGGAATCAAAGTCAAGAAATGAAAGACACGAATTGGTTGGAGGTAAAATTTAAAAGGTATTTAAAAAAATAATTGTGAAGACGTGTGGGGATGTAAAATGTGGTCAGTGAGTAAAAAAAGATGAAGAAGACGTGTTGGGATGAAAAATTTGCTCAGAGAGTACAAACAAAAAATGAGCAGCACTGGGAGATGAGCTGAGGCTGGATGGCAACACTCGGGCCTGTGTGAGGGAAAAGGGGGGTGAGGGGTGGTTGGGAGGAGGGGGGGGGGGGGAGTGTAGCGGAATACAGGGCAGCTAAACTCGAATTTCAGCCAAAGGCAAAATTCTCCAAATTGTCATTAATTGCCATACTACATAGTGTACATGACCCGTAAAAACTGACGGGATTAGATGGTTTCCATAAAATATTTTGCCCATATGGATGACAAATAAATAAATCCATTCCGATAGTACCGCCATTAAAATATTTTTGCACTTGTGCACTGGTGAAACTCGTATCACAGATACGGTCATTGAGCGTCCTTCAAATAGTAGCATAGAAGCTGTTTCTTGAGAAGCGGACACCAAACTAATGTGAAAATAAACACACCAAGGGTAGTATTGTGTATGGTTCTTATAAATGCAATTTTTTGACTAGAAGTCCCAAAGTTGTCTGTGATAGCCCATTATCTCGAAGTTAGCTAAAATCTTCAAATTGGCATTCTAGCCATTATAATCTAATTATTCGCAGGCAAAATTCTTTACACGTGCATTCTTTGACAAAATTTCTATGGTCATTTCATGCATAAAGTTTCGCAATGAAAGTTACACAGCGTCTAATATAACCCTGCAGAATTGGCAGTTGCTGATTGTTTTTTAAGCAATAATTTGTGGTTTGAATTTTTACAATATAATTATAAAAAATGTGGCTAAAAAACTATTTCGAGAATTATCATCAGAAAAGCTCAAAGCTGGAGAATTTTGGCCGGAAAAGGGCTGATATTTTGTATGTTGGCAGGAAAATCCCGATGTAGAGAACTTTCATCAGAAAAATGTACCAATCTCCTGCACACAGTGAGGGTAGAGTGAGGGTAGAGTGAGGGCACACCACCATGGGACAGTTGAGGGTATTGGACGCACTTCTGTATTTGAGAAACACGAACTCTGGAAATTAGTAAAAATTACTTATGATATTACCAACAATTACTAATGAAATTACTAAAAATTACTAATGAAATTACTAATGGAGAATGAAGTTGGAAGAAGACATGGGATGGAAAACTGATGGATGGTATACTTTCCCTGTATAGTTTTCCTATCTTTCTGCCCCTCACCCCCTCGTTTTTTCTCTATAAAACTGGCTTAATAATATTTCAACACTCTTTTTTCTTGTACCATCAGTATACCTAGCCCTCTCACTCTGCTTGGTATGACTCCATATGTAAAGAGATATGCATACTTCAGTGTGTTGACCCACATACCCAACCACGCTTTGGTACGTTGACCTACACACCTTGCCCCACCCACACCTGAGAGCGTGTAACCAACACTCCGCTCTCACACTATCACCCTTCTACGAACTTCAGTCATGCATCGCAAACGCCACATTAGCTGCAGGCAAGTCTGATCAAACTTGCGATCCATTATCGAGCCGAACTCGTTTCGAACACTTCCTGAACTCGTCCTGATCGTGTGGAACGTGTCTTAGACTCGTTTTGAACACCTTCTGAGATCGTCCTGATCGTCTGGAACGTGTCTCTAACTCGTTTTGAACACTTCTCGAACTCGTTTTGAACACTTCTCGAGCTCTTCGTGACCGTCTGGAACGTGTCTCGAACTCATTCTGAACACTTCTTTAATTCGTCTTGAACGTCTAAAACGTATCTTGAACAAGTTCCCCACACTTTGTGAACTCGTCGTGACCTCGTCCGGAACTCGTCGTGAATGTGTTCCGAACTCCTCGCAAAATTTCGTTTGAGATTCCCATGTTATATTTCAAAAGAAAATACTTGAATTCCGCGGCCCAGAGCTTTCGTAAACTGAAGCGTAATTGGAAATCAGTAGTGGACCTGATACCCAGATTCGGACTGTCGGTCCAGAATTTTTTTTTTTGAAAAGTGGAAGCTCAGTCAAGCCAGAGCAGAAACTTCACTCTATTATAACAAGTATTTTATTTCTTCCCGTAGAGCACTACACTATCTTATGTATTACAGTGCAACAAATACAATTCAATTAAAATAACTGTGATCGATGATACATATCTGAGAAACTCTGATAAATAAAATAGTCCTGATCGATGGAACAGAAATGACCGGAGTAAGTAACTTTGAAAACACTATTTAAAAACGCACTTAAATGGAACTTTATATATGGAGGTTCATATACTTTTTCATTTAAGATATTAGACCCTTACAGGTTGGAGATGGAGATGGGTTGGGATGGGAGGGGGGCTGGGAGGAGGGAGTAGGGTTGGGGATAGGGGTTGGGAATCGGGAGTAGGGGATACAGTCCACACAGATGTGAGGGTTCAACCAGGCGTGCAGCAGAGGGGAATGTGGTGAGGGGAGCAAAAGACGAGGGAAGAGGGCAAATAACAATGTGGGATATTAATTGCGTACTTGAAGTGTGAGCTGGAATAAAGGCGTCAATACTTGGGAGATTAACAGGCATGTTGATGCCAGTATGGATTCGAACTTTCATTACTTGGCCAACATCTATTGATTTAGTACAAGGCTTATTTTTTTCGTACATGCATCTTTTTGGCCTTATTCTTGAATTAGGTATTCGCTCTGTGAAATTAGAGTACTATGGGAGCTGGGGCAGTAGTGATAACAAATGAAGCAAAAAGAAAAATTGAAGAGGAAAAAATGACAGTGGAATTGAAAAAAATAAACAATACAACGGGAAACTTTGACTTAAAAAATACTTTGGATTTAATTTAGAAAGTAGAAATTCACAAACATGGTACAAATAAGGAATGACTAGAATGACAGAAAAGATGCAGGACACGGAAGAAAGCAGAAAACAGCGAGTTAAGAGAATACTGAGAACAGAATAAGTTGAAAATAACGCAAAAAAATACCACGGAAAAATGTAGACGTGCAAAATAAAATCGAGAGTGGGGCAAGTGAGAAGGAAGAAGGTAACGAGAATCTGATGAAAAAAAACATAAACACAGCAGAAAAACATCAATACAACACACTGTTAACTTGTGTGGGGAATGAACGTGGGGAGGTGGGATTGATCCCCCACCCACTCCCCACACTCCCCACACTCCAGTCAACAAAGCAGGCAAAGACCCCCTCAAACTCGCACTTTTATTGAGGAAAGTTTTGAGAGTTTTTCTTTTTATTGTTGAGCTGCTCTGCACTGCCTGCTCTGCAATGCCTGCTCTGCACTGCCTGCTCTGCACTACCTGCTCTGCACTGCCTGCTCTGCACTGCCTGCTCTGCACTGCCTGCTCTGCACTGCCTGCTCTGCACTGCCTGCTCTGCACTGCCTGCTCTGCACTACCTGCTCTGCACTGCCTGCTCTGCACTGCCTGCTCTGCACTGCCTGCTCTGCACTGCCTGCTCTGCACTGCCTGCTCTGCATTGCCTGCTCTGCACTGCCTGCTCTGCACTGCCTGCTCTGCACTGCCTGCTCTGCACTGCCTGCTCTGCACTGCCTGCTCTGCATTGCCTGCTGTGCACTGCCTGCTCTGCACTGCCTGCTCTGCACTGCCTGCTCTGCACTGCCTGCTCTGTACTGCCTGCTCTGCCCTGCCTGCTCTGCACTGCCTGCTCTGCACTGCCTGCTCTGTACTGCCTGCTCTGCCCTGCCTGCTCTGTACTGCCTGCTCTGCACTGCCTGCTCTGCACTGCCTGCTCTGCACTGCCTGCTCTGCACTGCCTGCTCTGTACTAGTAAAAATATGAGTATTATGTTTATTGCGCATTTTTTCTAGCTTGTTTATATTTACACGTGAAAATTGTTCAATCTTATTTATTGGCTTGGTTTGGGTGGGCGTTTGAAGTCCATATGCTCAGTTAACAAAGGGGAACCTAATGCAAAGAAACGCTGTTGCAGGGAGCAATGAACACCCTGTTTATAATCATTACATGTTGTAAGGTTCAACCTCTGGTATGTTCTGAAAATGAGAGTTTATCAACCAATGATTTGCAATGAAAAATGTGAGTGTTTCTTTGTGTAGCTTGTATTGAACGTCGCGAGCTGTATTGTGGAGGTGTTCTTGAACTATCTTTTGTACTCGTATATTATGGAGTCGTTTCTTCCGATACATTTGGCTCAACCGTTTGTGACTTATGTTAAATTATTTTTTTCCGTACCTTTTAAAAAGTCAATCTTGGCGCCATAGAGCATTTCTCTAAACATGGACGAACACCGCAGTGCATCTTCATAGTTTCTGTTTCCTTCTTGTGATACAATAATTTCAGGTTCCTCCATTCCAGATATACATACCAACAAGGGCGCATTGCATTTATATATTTCATGAATTATGCGCTTTCGTAGATCATCATGATATCAATAAAAACAATTGTATAAAATAGTGTAATAATAATTATATAATTCCATAATAAATTACAGATCATTCTACATTCATCAAACATCCTAATATGTCTCTACATGTCGCATTCACGACACATAAACTCACACAAGTCCCGTTGCGTCTCTATATTTAAACGTATAATTTTTATACAAATTGTTTTATACAAATTTTATACAAATTGTAGAAGAGTGAACAGAATAATAATCATTCTTAAGTGGAAATTTACAGAAATTTGGATCCAGACAGCAGATTACACCACCAGTTTGCCTGTGTTATTACTGATAGCAAGGTGTTGAATTTTTCCCTATGTTATTACTGAACTGAGAGCGTGATTACAACAAGCAAGCAACCGAGCAACCTAACAACCAACCAATCAATCAATCAATCAATCAATCAAGCAAGCAAGCAAGCAACCTAACAACCAATCAATCAATCAAACAAGCAAGCAATCAATCAAACAAAACAAAAAATCAAGCAAACAAGCAAGCAAGCAAGCAATCAAACAACCAAGCAACCTAACAACCAATCAATCAATCAATCAAACAAACAAACAATCAATCAATCAATCAAACAAGCAAGCAATCAATCAAACAAACAATCAATCAATAAAACAAGCAAGCAATCAATCAATCAAACAAGCAAGCAATCAATCAATCAAACAAGCAAGCAATCAATCAATAAAACAAGCAAGCAATCAATCAAACAAGCAAGCAATCAATCAATCAAACAAACAAACAATCAAGCAAACAAGCAAGCAATTAATCAATCAATCAAACAAACAAGCAAACAAGCAAGCAAGCTCAACAAGCACACCAAAGCACCACAAGCCAGAAGACACAAAGTTGCCTGAGCCAGATCTTGCCTTTCCTTGACCACCATTCCTACACCTCAAGATTATGTTCAATTTTTTCAAATCAAGCCATTCCACCGGAATCGATCCATTCGAAGTTAATCGGAGTCAATTTCAAGTTAATCCACGGTAACTAATTACTTCATTCTATCCAATATTGGCTGCTGTGTACAATATTGGCTGCTGTGTACAATATTGGCTGCAGTGTACAATATGGGCTGCTGTGTACAATATTGGCTGCAGTGTACAATATGGGCTGCTGTGTACAATATTGGCTGCAGTGTACAATATGGGCTGTTGTGTACAATATTGGCTGCAGTGTACAATATGGGCTGCTGTGTGCAATATTGGCTGCTGTGTACAATATGGGCTGCAGTGTACAATATGGGCTGCTGTGTACAATATTGGCTGCTATGTACAATATTGGCTGTAGTGTACAATATTGGCTGCTGTGTACAATATTGGCTGTAGTGTACAAAATTGGCTGCTGTGTACAATATTGGCTAAAGTGTACAATATTGGCTGCTGTGTACAATATTGGCTGCTGTGTACAATATTGGCTGCTGTGTACAATATTGACTGCTGTGTACAATATTCGCTGCTGTGTACAATATTGGCTGCTGTGGCAATGTGAAGGGTTAATGTGGGTAAATATTGTGAATGAGGGATTAATGAGGGAAATATTGTGAATATCAAAGGTTATTGTACTTCAATATTGTGAATGTGAAGGGTTTATTTTTTAAAAATATTGAGAATGTGTAGAGTTAATGTGAGGATAATAAAATGAATGTGCAGGGTTATTGTAGGAGCAATATTGTGAATTTAAAAAATTATAGTAGGGAGAATGTTGTGAATGTGATGGGCTAATGTAGGGAAAATATTCATTGGAAGTTATGCTTGCATCACAGATATGCTCATCACGTTCTGAAGTTGTTCCAGTAGTTTGAGTTGAATGCTTTCTCAAATAATTACCTGAATTTGCTATATAAGGATTTTCTTAATTGACCAAAATTATTGTTTTTTTATTATTTTTAATCATCCTCATCATCCATTCCAGGTCACTGGCGTCATTTTCATGTTTTTTTTCACAGAAACTATCATCAATTTTGTGCATGTTGCCAACACTATAAACATTACACATCGTTGCGTTACTTAAACATACACAAATTTATACATAAACATTAATCGAGCAAAACATTATAATGAATGTGGTTGCAACCTATAATTAAAATTAATGCAAAATTAGATTTAACGTTCGTACGGTATCTTGGCTACCGCAATTAATTAAAATTAATGCAAAATTAGATTTAACGTTCGTACGGTATCTTAGCTACCGCAATTAATCAAAATTGATACAAAATTAGATATAACATTCATACGGTATCTTGGCTACCGCAATTAATTAAAATTAATACAAAATTAGATTAAACGTTCGTACGGTATCTTGGCTACCGCAATTAATTAAAATTAATACAAAATTAGATTAAACGTTCGTACGGTATCTTGGCTACCGCAATTAATTAAAATCAATACAAAATTAGATTAAACGTTCGTACGGTATCTTGGCTACCGCAATTAATTAAAATTAACACAAAATTAGATATAACGTTCGTACGGTATCTTGGCTACCGCAATTAATTAAAATTAACACAAAATTAGATATAACGTTCGTGCGGTATCTTGGCTACCGCAATTAATTAAAATTAACACAAAATTAGATATAACGTTCGTGCGGTATCTTGGCTACCGCAATTAATTAAAATTAATGCAAAATTAGATATAACGTTAGTGCGGTATCTTGGCTACCGCAATTAATTAAAATTTACACAAAATTAGATATAACGTTCGTGCGGTATCTTGGCTACCGCAATTAATTAAAATTAATACAAAATTAGATATAACGTTCGTGCGGTATCTTGGCTACCAGAATGGCGTGTCCCGACAATTTTGCGTCGGCTGACCGCATTCAAGTTGCCTCATTAAAAGAATATTAAAGCAAAACGAATTAATTGAATGCGGCGCATTTTGCCCCTCGTTACTTTTATGAAATTCAAATTTGCATCAGGAGCAGTAGCAGGAAATGCTGCGACTTGTGGCCGCGCAAAAAACCTAATGCGTGGCGAAATATTTCTCGAATATGTCCAGGAAAATACGACAAAGTGCCTCAAACAAATGAGATTTAATTAAAAATCTCGCATATAGGAGCTCGTAGAACTGGCTCCAATAACCGCGGCTCGCGTCACCCCCTGCACGCGACTTTTGCCCTTCCGGCCCCGCAGCGCAAGAACAAAAGTTCCGGAAAATATGCTTTGTAAATTCTGAAGAAAACCTCTTTTCTTGACTTTGGCTCCTAAACATGTGTGACAGAAGGGTAAAATTTGAACGAGCGGCAGAAGTGTTTGGTCTAAGAACCTTATTGATCTGCCAGCCGCCGCTCTCATCACCGCCCCTCTCTCTCTCCCTCTCTCTCTCTCCCCTCGTTTTCCTTCTCTTTCTCTCTTTTTCTCATCGGTCTTTTCCTACTTCTTATTATTCAGCACATCATACGCTGCATTCAGCTGCTTCAGCTCATTCTCAGCGTAGATATGAAACGGGTATGGTGCGTGTATGAAACGTATGTGATGCGTGTGTGATGCATGTGTGATGCGTGTTTGATGCGTTTGTGATGCGTGTGTGATGCATGTGTGATGCGTGTTTGATGCGTTTGTGATGCGTGTATGACGCGAATTTGATGCATGTATGATGCGTATGTGATGCATGATGCGGGTATAAAGTATGTATAAGGCGTGTATGATGCATGTGTGATGCATGTATGATGAATCATGTTAATGACAACCATTCACCATTTTCGAGGTGAAATCAAAAAGTTCTCAGAGTTCTCCAGCAAGTTAGGAACAAACAGCCTGTGTCGGTCCGGTCGATTTTTGAACGTGTTCGTGGTGGTAACAGAGGCCATTTTCTCTGCCATCACTTTCTGACGACTTTAACTCAACTGAAGTTTTAAGACATTACGGGTTCTGAAAAGTTTTCTCATTAACATCTTTAGTCCGTTATTTTCGTGTTTATGATATTGAAAACGGTGAAAAATCTTTGTGATCGCATGTTTGTTGAGCCTTTTTGGGATCCGTAGGTTTGGATTTACTGGCCTCTAAGTCTTTTTGTTTCAAGGAAGTTAGTCAGAATCTTTGAATTGACAGTATTGACAGTTGGTCAGTCCCTAGAGAGTTGGTCAGATCCTAGAGAGTTGGTCAGACCCTAGAGAGTTGGTCAGACCCTAGAGAGTTGGTCAGATCCTAGAGAGTTGGCCAGATCCTAGAGAGTTGGTCAGATCCTAGAGAGTTGGTCAGATCCTAGAGAGTTGGTCAGATCCTAGAGAGTTGGTCAGATCCGAGAGAGTTGGTCAGATCCTAGAGAGTTGGTCAGATCCAAGAGAGTTGGCCAGATCCTAGAGAGTTGGTCAGATCCTAGAGAGTTGGTCAGATCCTAGAGAGTTGGCCAGATCCTAGAGAGTTGGTCAGATCCTAGAGAGTTGGTCAGATCCTAGAGAGTTGGCCAGATCTTAGAGAGTTGGTCAGATCCTAGAGAGTTGGTCAGATCCTAGAGAGTTGGCCAGATCCTAGAGAGTTGGTCAGATCCTAGAGAGTTGGTCAGATCCTAGAGAGTTGGTCAGATCCTAGAGAGTTGGTCAGATCCTAGAGAGTTGGTCAGATCATAAAGAGTTGGTCAGATCCTAGAGAGTTGGTCAGATCCTAGAGAGTTGGCCAGATCCTAGAGAGTTGGTCAGATCCTAGAGAGTTGGTCAGATCCTAGAGAGTTGGCCAGATCCTAGAGAGTTGGTCAGATCCTAGAGAGTTGGTCAGATCCTAGAGAGTTGGTCAGATCCTAGAGAGTTGGTCCTAGACGTGATGCAGCAGGCCCATCTAAGCAGGAGAGATACTTTTCTCGAGTGAGGTATTTTAAAAGGAAAAATATTATCTTCGTGTTATTTATATCAAACGTATTTCTCGCTGAGTAAAGTTAAGAAAGAACAATTCCAATAATAACAATAGTCAGGAATATTGAGTGGGAGGTAAAGTGATGAGTTTCATTCCAGATGCAATGTAAAATCCTTGCACAAGCAGTTTTCACCAAAATATCGCCATCAATTAACAAGCGTGGAGGCGTATTATACAAGGTGTCCGCAGAAAATGCATCTACAGACCGATATATGTATTTATCATACTGGAATCATGGAACAATTTAATTCTGATATAGGATCCCGGTATCATATATACATATATCGGTCAGTCTAATTCTGATATAGGATCCCGGTATCATATATACATATATCGGTCAGTCTAATTCATATATATGGCTCCGGTATCATATGTACATATTTCAGCCAGGGGATACATTTTTATTTATTTCTATTAGGATTTCCTTCTATTAGGATTTATGAAAACAACAGGATTTCTTTTCATCAGGATTCTATCAAAACAACAGGATTTCTTTCTATCAAGAATCTATCAAAACAACAATATTTCTTTCTATCAAGATTCTATCAAAACAACAGGATTTTTTTTTATCAGGATTCTATGAAAACATCAAGATTTTTTATCAGAACTCTATGAAAACAACAGGATTTTTTATTTCTGCAATAAATTTATGCCGGATTTAATGCAGGACTTCTTTTCTATGTAATTTAATGCAGAATTTCTTAATTTACTTGCATATTGTGAAGAAGTCACGAATGTCGAATGAGCGCGAGCCATTAAGAGTAAATTTTCGATTTTGAGAGGTTGTGCGTGTGTGTGGATTTCTTTCCTTTCTGATATTGAGAAAAAAAGATAGTGCACTCCAATTATAGAGAGCTCTCTTCAAGTAAAAGCACTTTCATGCATCAAAACTTCCCGTGTATATGAGGTAAAGTTGCGTTATTTTTCACGGCATTTTAAAGTGAAAACATTTTCAAGTGTGAACACTTCCCATGTGTATGAATGAAAGATACGTTATTTTTTACGACATTTAAAAGTGAAAACACTTCCAAGTGTGAAAACTTTCCTTGTAAATGAAAGAAAGTTGCATCATTTTTCACGACGTTTGAAAGTAAAAACATTTTCAAGCGTGAAAGCTTCCCACGTAAATGAATGAAGGATGCGTTATTTTTCACGACGTTTAAAATGAAACGTTTAAATTCAAACGCGAATGCCGTACACTGAAACTTTCTATAGTCCTTTTTTTGTACTGTAATTTGGGCATGAATGCGATACGCCCGGATTTTTTTCCGATGATTCTTATCAGGATTTCCAATTATAGTTTGTTATCGGACCGAGGGAAGCGAGGGCGGGGGAGGACTGTTGGGTGTCATCATCTGCCTCTCGCACTCGCTGTAAACACGCTCGAGTGCGTTGAGTGTCTGCATATTGCACACGCGGCTCTAGCGCGTTAATCCTACGCGGGAATGTTGCGTGTTTTGCAGTGAATGCAGGGCAGCATTGCGTAATTTATTGGGAGGTGCTACGACTTTTGGTATTGCTTACGCTATTCTTGCGCGTTAATTCTATGCGGAAATGTGAATGTTTCCTACAATTTTCCAACAGTGCTCCATTTTATTGCGATATGCTGCCACTTTTGGGAGAATTTTCGGTTGCATGTACGATTCGATCTATGAATCGAGATCTACCTGACGTTTTAGCAAGCATCTATGAAACTTTCATTATTCCCTCGAATTCCTTCGTACATTTTTATGAGGGCATGAAAAATTTAGAGGAATTTTTAGCATTTATGATTTTTTACTAGGACTGAAAAATGTAGAAATTTTTTTTACCAGGACTGAAAAATGTAGAAATTTTTTTTTACCAGGAATGAAAAATGTAGACATTTTTTTTACCAGGACTGAAAAATTTAGAGCTCCAAAATAGACAACGTGTTTTTGGGAAGCTTGTCTTAGCCCACCTTCTACAGAGGGAAGCATTAAACTACAACGCACTGAAAATTTATACTTTATCGACAAGTTTTACCCAAGAATGAAAGTTTCGCTGTTTGCACGTTTCCTGAGCAGGAAACTCGCAGCAGGTTGCATGTTTTTATATTTTTGGATTAGTGCGGTGACGGTGATCCGAATTTCTTCTGAATGAGGAAAGTTCCATGGGGAAACGTGCTGAATTATGGGACAAAAATCCTTTCTGTAATTATAGATTCTGGATCAGGCAACTGATAAATTTGCTGGAAATTCTGAATTATGGAACTGAGAAATTTGCTGAATGTTCTGAATTATGGAACTGAGAAATTTGCTGGAAATTCTGAATTATGGAACTGAGAAATTTGCTGGAAATTCTGAATTATGGAACTGAGAAATTTGCTGGAAATTCTGAATTATGGAACTGAGAAATTTGCTGGAAATTCTGAATTATGGAACTGAGAAATTTGCTGAATGTTCTGAATTATGGAACTGAGAAATTTGCTGGAAATTCTGAATTATGGAACTGAGAAATTTGCTGGAAATTCTGAATTATGGAACTGAGAAATTTGCGGGAAATTCTGAATTATGGAACTGAGAAATTTGCTGAATGTTCTGAATTATGGAACTGAGAAATTTGCTGGAAATTCTGAATTATGGAACTGAGAAATTTGCTGGAAATTCTGAATTATGGAACTGAGAAATTTGCTGGAAATTCTGAATTATGGAACTGAGAAATTTGCTGAATGTTCTGAATCGATGAATGGAGAAATTTCGTGAATATTGTGAACCAACCAACAAAGAAATTTGTTGGATGCTGTGAATCAGCGAACAGAAAAAATTTGCTAGATTCTGGTACAAGAATACGACTCTCAAAATGAGCTAAATTTTAAAACGTAGAAAAGAGAAGTGATCGTCTTCACGCAGCGGGATCTCTTCAAGCTTTCCCAAGTTTTTGCATTTCAATTTTGTGTAAAGCCTGAATTAATGTAACCTCACAATTAAATGCAGGGATACTTAACATTGGCAGCCAATTAAGAATGAATGAATATATAACTAAAAAACTCAATAACGACTCATTGCAATCTGGATTTGAACAAAAGACATTCGAAAGTAGCCGTTTATGAGACGTAAGGACCAATTCACCTGAAATCAAGCCTCGTCATTTTGAATGAATGATATCAAATTTTCTTCCACAGCGTTTAGTTATCTGAAGTGTTAATGCATATAAAACATTTCCATTCACGTTTTACCATCAACGTGGATTTCAAAATCAACTTTTATAAACAGCTCTAACATATTTTATTCCATGTGTATTTTGGGCCCTAACGTGTTCTTCGAAGTTCATTGTCGAGTGGCAGTCAATTCCTCGTTGTGATGTCGGTGCCGGTTTAATAGTGGTGGTTGTGATAACGGTAATATGAGTACAAAAAGTGGACGCTAAAGGGTTAATGATGGTGGTTGTGATAACGGTAATATGAGTACAAAAAGTGGACGCTAAAGGGTTAATGATGGTGGTTGTGATAACGGTAATATGAGTACAAAAAGTGGACGCTAAAGGGTTAATGATGGTGGTTGTGATAACGGTAATATGAGTACAAAAAGTGGACGCTAAAGGGTTAATGATGGTGGTTGTGATAACGGTAATATGAGTACAAAAAGTGGACGCTAAAGGGTTAATGATGGTGGTTGTGATAACGGTAATATGAGTACAAAAAGTGGACGCTAAAGGGTTAATGATGGTGGTTGTGATGACGGTAATATGAGTACAAAAAGTGGACGCTAAAGGGTTAATGATGGTGGTTGTGATAACGGTAATATGAGTACAAAAAGTGGACGCTAAAGGGTTAATGATGGTGGTTGTGATGACGGTAATATGAGTACAAAAAGTGGACGCTAAAGGGTTAATGATGGTGGTTGTGATAACGGTAATATGAGTACAAAAAGTGGACGCTAAAGGGTTAATGATGGTGGTTGTGATGACGGTAATATGAGTACAAAAAGTGGACGCTAAAGGGTTAATGATGGTGGTTGTGATAACGGTAATATGAGTACAAAAAGTGGACGCTAAAGGGTTAATGATGGTGGTTGTGATAACGGTAATATGAGTACAAAAAGTGGACGCTAAAGGGTTAATGATGGTGGTTGTGATAACGGTAATATGAGTACAAAAAGTGGACGCTAAAGGGTTAATGATGGTGGTTGTGATAACGGTAATATGAGTACAAAAAGTGGACGCTAAAGGGTTAATGATGGTGGTTGTGATAACGGTAATATGAGTACAAAAAGTGGACGCTAAAGGGTTAATGATGGTGGTTGTGATAACGGTAATATGAGTACAAAAAGTGGACGCTAAAGGGTTAATGGTGCTGGTTGTGATGACGGTAATATGAGTACAAAAAGTGGACGCTAAAGGGTGAATGGTGGTGGTTGTGATGACGGTAATATGAGTACAAAATACAAAATGTAAACATTGAAAGGTTAACGCAACCCTGAGGTTGAAGGGGCCGAGAAACTTAAAAAAATATCAAAGTTGTGAGACGCCTGCACTGCTCAGGCCTATCCCAGCCTGCCAGATTCGCTTTTTTGGGCAAAATTCCCAAGTTTGGGCTTTTATCGAGCAAAATTTGGGGATTTTAGCCTGTAAAAATGGCAGGCTGGCAAGCCTGTCCTGCCATGCAGGGCTACCAACCACACACGTCAAAGTCACAATGAGTGTCAAAAGGCCTATTCAACATTTTGACAGCAACTGGTTGAAGTTAAGTTCAATATTCAACTAAAAATTAAAGTCAATTGTAGTAAGCAATTTTGAAAACAGCAAACATGATCGTGCTTTTATTCAAGTTTAATTGATTATTTTAAGCAATTGAGTTTGTGACTACTTGGTCGGTCAGCAGCATCGTGAATATCCCCTCCGTGGCCACCGGTGGTGCACGTTGCGGTCAAAGTGTTAACGTCTTCCTGTTGCCGACAGCCAAAGCTAGGGAGCAAGGGAAGCGTCAAACTGTTTCTTCAAGCAGCAAACTAATGTTCCACACACTGGCCTGTGTATGTGTGTATATGTATACTGCGTGTGTATGTGTGTATATGTATACTGCGTGTGTATGTATGTATATGTATAGTGCGTGTGTATGTGTGTATATGTATACTGCGTGTGTATGTGTGTATATGTATACTGCGTGTGTATGTGTGTATATGTATACTGCGTGTGTATGTGTGTATATGTATACTGCGTGCGTATGTGTGAATTTACTCTACACGTGCAGTCCACCGCCTAATTATAATGATTTTTTAAAGCGCAGGAGAAAAGTGTTGCGTGCATTTATTTTATCACTAAGTTTCGTATACTAAGTTTTTATGGATATGTGCCTCACATTGACAATTTTTGGCCAAGAATGTGAAGCGAAGACCTAGAACTATTTTTGCAATTACGACTATCTATGTATAGAAATGAATATACAATTTTTTCTCATTTCAGGCCATTTGGTTCACTATTCTATTTGTATTTTTTGTGTTTCACTATTCTATTCGTGGTTTATGTAGTTCACTATTTTATTCGTGGCCTGCGTGGTTCATTATTCTATTTTAGGTTTATACCGTTCACTATTCTATTCTTGGTTCACTATTCTATTTGTGATTTATGAGGTTTACGCAAACAAACACAGACGCGCTTGTTTTCACTTGTCGCCCCAATACACATACACGAACACACAAACATTGAATTTATTCACTATTTATTCAGCTGAGTGTTCGCATTTCCAGTTTATTCGTCCATGAAAGCAGCCTGAGTAGGTACTAGCGAGTGTAGGTGCCGTGAGTGTGTCGGCCGCAGCTGTGTGAGGGCTGCTGGCATTGGTGGAGTTCTCATCACGTCTTTCTTACCCTCAGCTCCCCTCCTTACCCTCAGTTCCCCTCTTTGTTCCCCTCAGCTCCCCTCTTTCTTCCCTCAGTTCCTCTCTTTCTTCCCTTAATTCCTCTCTTTCTTTCCTTAATTCTCCTCTTTATTTCCTTCAGCTCCCCTCTTTCTTCCCTCAGTTCCTCTCTTTCTTTTCTTAATTCCCCTCTTTATTTCCTTCGGCTCCCCTCTTTCTTCCCGTCAGTTCCCTCCTTTCTTCCCTGCGTTACTTTCTTTCTTCTCCTCAGCTCTCCTCTTTCTTCTCCACAGCTCCTTTTTTTCCCTCAGTTCCCCTCTTTCTTACCCTCAGCTCCCCTCTTCCCCTCGAGAGGACACTCAACTGTCATGGCGCCGCCTTTGCGATCTGCGTCTCTACGCCGACAGAACTGCGGCGCGAATGCGAGCGGCCGAGGCTGGCCCGAGGGTCAATTTTTCGGGCATGGAGTTTCTATATTTTAGAGTAGGTTTGGTTCTCCTCGTGAAGTCAATTGGGCTGCATTTTGTCGTGAGGGGACTCTTCAGTTGATGGATATTTAGTTGTGAGGGGACTCTTCAGTTGATGGATATTTAGTTGTGAGGGGACTCTTCAGTTGATGGATATTTAGTTGTGAGGGGACTCTTCAGTTGATGGATATTTAGTTGTGAGGGGACTCTTCAGTTGATGGATATTTAGTTGTGAGGGGACTCTTCAGTTGATGGATATTTAGTTGTGAGGGGACTCTTCAGTTGATGGATATTTAGTAGTGAGGTGACTCTTCAGTTGATGGATATTTTGTCGTGAGGTGACTCTTCAGTTGATGGATATTTAGTTGTGAGGTGATTCTTCAGTTGATGGATATTTAGTTGTGAGGTGACTCTTCAGTTGATGGATATTTAGTAGTGAGGTGACTCTTCAGTTGATGGATATTTAGTTGTGAGGTGATTCTTCAGTTGATGGATATTTAGTCGCGAGGGGACTCTTCAGTTGATGGATATTTTGTCGTGAGGGAACTCTTCAGTTGATGGATATTTAGTTGTGAGGTGACTCTTCCGTTGATGGATATTTAGTTGTGAGGTGACTCTTCAGTTGATGGATATTTAGTTGCGAGGGGACTCTTCAGTTGATGGATATTTAGTTGAGGTGACACTGGGGTTGATGGATATTTTGTCATGAGGTGACTCGGGGGTTGATGGATATTTTGTTGTGAGGGCACAGTTCAGTTGGTGGATATTCAGTTGTGAGGTACGTGAGTGGAAATCTTCCGTTAATGGACCATATGCCCGTGCGTTATGCAGGGGTCCCACACTCTGGAAGAACTTCAAATACGACCTGTATTTAAAGCGTATATTCGTGTAAAATTATCTCTGGAACAACTTTAAATACGACCTTTAAAAAGGTTCTTTTATATATATAGTGAATTGAATATTTTTTTGGTGATGCCATTTGAAAATGACCTATCTGGTTTCATGAGGTAAGGATTACATTCTGTTTTTAACCCGAGGAGTCAGTTGCCACAATACGGTAGATTTCCAACTAACTCAAGAGTATAGGTATAGTCATATATGTATAGGGAGTCTCTGTTCATAGTCGTATACTGCTGTTCGTAAGCTTACTAAATTTTCATTAATTATGTTTACAAAGTGCGAGAAAGCGGTGTACAGATATTTTTTGTTAATGGACAATTTTAAAATTTTAAAACAGGGTTAATCAAATTTAATTTTTAATACGATACACATTTGTAGACATCAATAACAATGAAATGGCTTCACTATTCCAGATTCTGCGATATTTCAGTCGATAGATACTTTACATGTGCCCAAAATCTGTAGTCCAAGTAACAAAGCAGCATGCATGGCATGTTTTTCATTAACTGTTTCAGGGCGGGAAATGTACAATCAAATTACAAGCAAGGGCGATAGCTAGGCAATTTATAATAAATGCTCTTCATGAAAATATCATTTCTGATCCGGAAAAAAGTGACTTTGCACCACACCTGACCTCGTATAATAAAAGAGTGATTATATTAACTCCATGAAAAGTTTAGCTTGGGAGAAACGCCTCACCAACCATTTTCTCCCGACTTTGCCCCCTTCAGATTATCATCTTTTCATAAGCTTGCACAATAATATTAACACTCAACTGTTCACGTTGAGAAAAGGGGTTGCAGGTGAAGTTTTTTAATTTTTAAGTGAAATCCAATCATATTTTAGGAAAGGGCATCGTCAAATAAGCTTGTTAGCAAGTAGGGAGATGCTACTTGATGAGATCAGTGGTGTTTAAGCTAAAGACAATTATATGTACATATCTCTTGATGATTTCAACGTTTTTTTCGGTGATGATAGAATCTTCTGGGCTTTTGTTTAAAACTTACAGATAATTTTATTCCAATCTTATTTCAGATACCAGAAAAATAAGCTTAGGTTTAATTATTCATTCGAAACTTACTGCAAACAGAAAAATTACAACCCGCTCACAAAAAATACACACTCACGCGATTGAAGCTTTAAATTTTGTATTTAGCTCAATACAAATTTAAAAAAACACTAATTTTTCCTCCTACATAATCTAGTCGACAGCCAATTAATCTCCTATCCGGAGAGCCGCAGATCCGTAACCTATAGATACATTTCATTAACATCACCCGACTCTGAAAATCTTGCTTTATGCGCTCAGAACAGCAACACGCAAGTTACGGCGCATATTGGTTAAATGCGCTACAAATGCCTTATGATGCACTGCGTTGTTTAGTAAAGAAATTATCGGCAAAATAATGGACACAGCCCATATACTCTGGATGTAACGTATTATGTAGACACTAGACATCAGTTCATTATTGCACTGTGAAAAAAGGAGGTTACCTAATCCTCAGTTTGACACGGCTCATCTAACAGACGACTTACAATACATACATAAGGATCTATATCATACGTTAATGATATGCATATATATTTTTTTTTGAGGGCCGTCAATACATATGGCTGCTTTACGGAGGGCTTATCTCTCTGTTATAACTAACTATACTTAACATAACTATACGTTATGTTTGCTTTTTTAGGTGTAGAGAGCTATAGTACGTGAAGTTTTCAGACCAAGTTACAGTACGTACAAATCTGCGCTGCCTCACACACATGTTAGCTGCAAAACAAAACACAAAAAGAGCGTCTTGCGTTGCCAACAAAAAACCCTGAAATTTTGACTATATTTACGCTGTTGTGCAAAAATGTAAGCGTCTATTGAAGTCATCAATCGTAGTAAGATCAATAAAATATTTTATTGGAGCCCTTCATTCTATATAGGTTTGGTTACCCAAATTATCACTAGCTAAACTAAGCTGGGGTCTATAATAGATCAGGAGTCTCCAAACTTGCCAGACATATAGGGCCATACGCATTACTCCAGTAAGTTCCAAGGGCCAAAACCTTCTTAATTATCCTGCCATTACCTATATATAATTTCTAGAGTAGTAGCCGGGTACGCGGTCGGATTAACTGTTGCGGGTCGGATTGATCACACTGGCGGGCCGGATTTGGCCCGCGGGCCGTAGTTTGGAGACCCCTGGTCTATAGATCAACGTTGAAGAATGATGCTCTGGTCTGTAGTAGAATTAATCTTCATAGTCTGCAAATGATTTAAGTTCTGGTCGGTAGAATTAAGAATTAACCCCTAGTACGTAGAAGAGCTTATCATTAGTATGTATAGAATAAAATTTGATCTTTGGTGTGTAGAATAATTAATCGCTAGTGTGTAGAAGAAATAATCTCTAATACGTACAAGAACCATGCTTTGGTCTGTAAAAGAACTCATCTCTCGTATGTGGAAGAATTAAGCTCTGGTATGTATATATATATATATATATACAGCTCAGCAATCTCTACATATATACTTATAATGATGGATGGAGCCAGAGCGCGAGTGTTAATGTATATAACTAACAGATGATGTCCATTTTAGGCCTCCTCAGATGCAGTTCTGCATATCAAACTGTAAGTCTGTTAATAGTTTCCTTAGTTTTCATGATATTACAAAAGAATATTTCAGGCCTTTCAAACTTTTTATAGGCTCATGAGATTTCAGACCTATAAAATTTCCCACTCGAGAATCCAGAATGAACGCGTATGTGCAAGGGTTATAATCATAAACGACAAGAAGCAATCTTGAAGGCATTTTCACTAAAATTCTGCATTGCTTTATAAACCAAGGCGAGTTGACTCTCAAATAGTCCATAGAATAGCCTCGTATGCACATGGTAAATAATTCCGTATAAAATGCGGCACCAGAATGAGTGCATATTTCCTTTCGAGATTTGGATACAAAGCCGACCTTACGTTCACTTGGGTAGGTGTTGGAAATTTTCCCATCCTCTGCACCCTGCGGCAACGCGCCGGCCTCCACTCAGTCTCCACCCTAAGTTCTCTCCTTGGGTCGTGCCCCCGCCTTGAACCTGCCCTCGATGTAAGTCCCACCCTCGATTCATGTCCCGCCTTTGACTCTGGCCCGCCCTTGACTCGTGCGCTGCTCTTGATTCTGATCCTGCTCTTTGGCCTCTGGTCTGACTCTAGTGCCGCGCTAGACTCTGGCCCAACCCTAGACTCTGGGTCAACCACTGACTCTGGCCCAGCCCTAGACTCTGGCCCCGCTTCTAGCCTTCTCTTGATTTTGCCCCACCCTTGGTTTAGGCTCTGCCCTACTCTAGACTCAGGCACCATTCTAGACTAGACTCTGGCCCCACTCAAGACTAGACTCTGGCTCCGCTTCTGGCTTTACTCTTGTTGCTAGTCCCACCCTAGACTCTGACCCCACCCTAGACTCTGGCCCTCGCATAGACCCAGACCCCGCTTCTAGCCTTACCCTTGAGGCTAGTCCCTCCCTAGACTCTGGCCCCACCTTAGACTTCTAGCCTTACCCTTGAGGCTAGCCCCGCCCTTGCCCCAAGGCCCACCCTCGCTGCTGCGGGTGTCGGCTACCCGTTACCCAGCCCACCGCCACCTCCGCCGAGAGCGGCGCTCTTCTTGTGTTTATACGCTGCTGCATTGACAAAATAAGGTGCCTCCGATTCTGTAACGCAGGGCCATGAATAAAACTAAGTACCCTGACGCAGTATCACCAACTTTGTTCCCTTCAACTTACTGGAGCTGGGCGCGATATGAGCCGAACTTACGGCGCACTTAAGTAAGGAAGCAAGTAAGGAGGCGTGCAAAAAACGCCCCTCCTACTCTCTTGAGAAATTTTGGACGCCCGTGTTTAGTGAAGAAGTAATTTGGTTGCAAGGACACGCTTCTTCTTCGGGACTTCCAGCAGTCGAGAACTTCATGAAAAATGAGTGGAGGAGCGCGAGGTGTTCTTATACACGATCTCGTATCCAATTTTCTGTCCTAAAATCCCAGGAAAATCTGAGTTTGGGCTAAGCCATTTTTACGCGCAGCGTATCGTGTTTCAACAAATAACATTTTCTCTCGAAATTTCACATAGAATTCCTTGGGTTCAAAAGATCTTACAGGTTTAAGAGATTAGGGTAAAGATATGCTATGTTTTCTTGCAAATGTTGAAGTAAAATATCGTTTTCTCCAGAAACGAAAAAAGTGCTGAGCTTCGGAGCGCACGCGCATTCTTATACAAATGCCAGGCCCAAATTATAGGATACAAGCTGAGCTCAATGTTTCTAAGAATTGTAGCGCATTTAATAGAAAGTAAAATTGCAGTTACTGCATGAAGTTGTTAATTAATAGCGATATTTCTTAGGAATTTAATACTATCAGTTGAGATTGCTGGGAAATGGGATAGGAGCTGTAGGTTCTTGAATAAGTTTAATACGATAACCGTTACAATTGGACACATGTACCTGAATAACCTTATATAGCAGCTAAACATATAATAAAATAAATTAGGAAAGATACTCGTATTAAGAACGTTTACTTGAGCAGGACCCTAAACTATTTACACAGAACTAGCTATGTGTGTCTGTGTGTAAGACACTACCGTGCTCAATGTATGAGACATGATGCTCATTTTATACCTCAATCTAATCCTTCTATTCCCAAACTTTCGAAGTCAGTTTAAAACAGAAGAATTTCAAGTTACACATGCTGAAAGTTTGAGTGACTTAAGCATCACGACCTTGAACGCTAAAAAACTAGTCCAAATCACTGTTGTTGAAAATGCAGATGTATGAAGTTTGTCTATACTCATAAGCCTACTTAAAGCAGGCAAAAATGTCATGTGCCCACATGCTTTCAACTGATCGCTTCTTAAAACAAGATCATTCTAGTTTTGAAATTCTAGAGTGACACTAAAACGTAGAAATTAAAGTCCTAGAAAAAATTAAAATTAATTTTCCTGGAAAGATATTTTTCCCGAGGTAACGATATAGGAGTTCCGTGAATACTGCCTCCTTCTTCATTGTACGTACGGCCCAAACGTTGATTTTTCCTGTGATGGAACACCATTTGTATATACACCTGTGGAGCTTAGCGATTATTTCAGAAAGTTAGACTATAGTATCATTTCCATACACTGAACGACTTCAAGGGGATTTTCTAAAGTTATAGACTAGGAATCATTTTTAGGCGCCTGCGGAACCCCACTGTTATTTTCCAAAGTTAGGGTATCATTGTTATACACCTGGGGAACTCCACTGTTATTTTCCAAAGTAAGGGTACCATTGTTATACACCTGGGGAACTCCACTGTTATTTTCCAAAGTAAGGGTATCATTGTTATACACCTGGGGAACTCCACTGTTATTTTCCAAAGTAAGGGTATCATTGTTATACACCTGGGGAACTCCACTGTTATTTTCCAAAGTAAGGGTACCATTGTTATACACCTGGGGAACTCCACTGTTATTTTCCAAAGTAAGGGTATCATTGTTATACACCTGCGGAACCCCACTGTTATTTTCCAAAGTTAGGGTATCATTGTTATACACCTGGGGAACTCCACTGTTATTTTCCAAAGTAAGGGTACCATTGTTATACACCTGGGGAACTCCACTGTTATTTTCCAAAGTAAGGGTATCATTGTTATACACCTGGGGAACTCCACTGTTATTTTCCAAAGTAAGGGTATCATTGTTGAACACCTAGGGAACTCCACTGTTATTTTCCAAAGTTAGGGTATCATTGTTATACACCTGGGGAACTCCACTGTTATTTTCCAAAGTAAGGGTATCATTGTTGAACACCTAGGGAACTCCACTGTTATTTTCCAAAGTTAGGGTATCATTGTTACACACCTGCAGGGGAACTTCACGGTAATTCCCCAAAGTTCGACAGGGTAGCATTATCACACACCTGTAGATCTTTACGATTATTTCGGAAAGTTAAACAGGGTACCATTTTCACACACCTGCGGAACTTCACGGCAATTCACCAAAGTTCGAAGGGCATCCGACATGCGCGCAGTAGCGCATTGGCCACGTCATCTCCCATCAAATCAATGCCGTTTAAGCTATTTGTTCTTGACGGGATGAAGCGTTTCGGAAGCGGCGTCTGCCACGTGCGTTGCCCTCTGATGAATTTCGGATGAAACTTTCCGAGGGCACAGGCGCGTGCGCAGCGCGTGGCAGGCCGACTATAGGCCTCCAGGGCCACGTGTCCAAACACCGGCGGCACCCAGCGACAATGGGCCACGGTGGGACTAAACGGCAAATTGAAACGCTCCCTAGGATGTAGATTAGCATCAAACGATGGAGTTGCTAGGCGCTGTCTACTGTACAACTTTCCGGTACCCGTACGGAGGCAGCAGGGCGTGAAATACCGAACGTGCGCAGGTCTGTACCGCATCGTACGTGTAAGGGTCCCGTGAAGATGACCTGCGTTCCGTAGACGTAAAACAAAGTGCTCTAAAACTGCAACTCGCCTTGTGTGAGTATGTAGGTTGTGTTGGATGTATGATATAGCTGGAGTGTATACACAATTAATATACAGTAACATACGGTATACAGTAGCATACGGTACACAGTACCATACGGTACACAGATAACATACGGTATAGAGTAACACACGGTACACAGTAACACACGGTACACAGTAACTCACGGTACACAGTAACACACTCCAAAGAGTATACAGGGTGGCCCAGAAGTAACTGACGTAGATAAAGTGCATGTAGTAAATGTAGAGAACAAAACTGCTCCAAAACTGCATCACCGCTTGCTTTATGCGCGTATGTAGGCTGAGTGTATGTAAATATATGATAGCTTGAGCGTGTAAACAATTACTGTACGTATAAGATCGTACTGAGCGTGAAGTATGTGTGAAACATGCTGCATACTCCTGGAGTGCTCTCAGACTTGAAACATCGAGCATACATCCCTTCAAGATACAAATCTACAATCGGACATGATGCGCAGTTTGCAAGATAACTGGTGAAAGAACACTGTCGGCCGAACATCGGCCGAACATCGGCCGCACGCAACTGTGCGGCGAGAGCGAGGAATTGCCGATTTCAGCTGCTGATAGTGTAAGAGTGGATTATGCTTCAGTTCTAGTTCCTGCCAGAGTTTCCGTGAAGGTAATGTTCCGCTATATTCTGCGTAATTATCTATGGGCTTTTATGTCACTTAATTATGTGCTGAAATGGTTTTAGATCAATCCAGCTTTTTTGGTTGAATTCGGTTGAAAAGTTTTACATTATTACTTTAGTAGCAGCGATTGGTTTGCAAATACTGACGACTATGCCAGTTTCCCTTACATGTTTGGAAACAGCCTTAATGATGTATAAAGCGGCAAAATTAGCTGCGTTTAAAATATTTATGGTTTATTTACAGACATTCAGTTAGTGAAATGTAGCAGGCTTAAACCCTATTTGAAATGGAAGTTTGAAAACATGGAAATTTGAAATGGATGTTTGAAAACATGAAAATTTGAAATGGATGTTTCAGAAAATGGAAATTTGAAATGGATGTTTGAAAACATGGAAATTTGAAATGGATGTTTGAAAACATGGAAATTTGAAATGGATGTTTGAAAACATGGAAATTTGAAATGGATGTTTCAGAAAATGGAAATTTGAAATGGATGTTTCAGAAAATGGAAATTTGAAATGGATGTTTAAAAAAAAATGGAAATTTGAAATGGATGTTTTAAAAAATGGAAATTTGAAATGGATGTTTCAAAAAATGGAAATTTGAAATGGATGTTTGAAAACATGGAAATTTGAAATGGATGTTTGAAAACATGGAAATTTGAAATGGATGTCTGAAAACATGGAAATTTGAAATGGATGTCTCAAAAAAATGGAAATTTGAAATGGATCTTTTAAAAAATGGAAATTTGAAATGGATGTCTGAAAACATGGAAATTTGAAATGGATGTTTCAAAAAAATGGAAATTTGAAATGGATGATTTAAAAAATGGAAATTTGAAATGGATCTTTTAAAAAATGGAAATTTGAAATGGATCTTTTAAAAAATGGAAATTTGAAATGGATGTTTCAAAAATGGAAAATTAAAATGGATGTTTCAATCTTTAAAGGTCACCAGTGGGGCTAAAATAGTTGTGCTTAAATATAACGAGCAAATCTGTACTGCATTTGTGGCATTGAACTGGACGTCTTGACTATGCAACACTGCAATTGGTTCTCAATACCTGAACAATAATTCGATAGTGAAAATTAAAATAGAATCATAAGTTGGCTAATTAAATACAGAGATGGTGTGCAAATCACTGTTGATGAGGTAAATAGGCACGGGAGAGGCACGTTCATAACATGACCCTGTATTCCATCTGAGCTTCATATATACTGCTTGTCTTCGTTGTACTTCAATTCATACAGATTAATTCTGCGCCAACCTGAGCAGACTAAGTTAATTAATATCTAATAGAATTAGATAACTAAAAATATCTAAAAAAGACTAAGTTAATTAATATCTAAATAATCTAGTAACTCCTTACGTTAACGCGGTCTTGTTTCACCTGAGTCAATGCGGGGCAGTTAGGCCCATGTCAATCCGGATTAGTTTGCTCTATGTCAACCCAAAGTTGCTTGCACTATGTCAATTCAAATTTGCTTGCACTGTCAATCCAAAGTTGCTTGCTCTATTTCAACCCAAAGTTGCTTGCACTATGTCAATTCAAATTTGCTTGCACTGTCAATCCAAAGTTGCTTGTTCTATATCAACCCAAAGCTGCTTGCACTATGCCAACCCGAATCAGTTGAGTAGTTTGCACCATGCCAATGCGAAGTGGCTTGCATTAAGTCAACGCGCGGAGTAGTTCGTCATACTTACGCGTGTATATACACACAAACTTACATTTCTTTTACTTACATAGCTCAGACTGCAGGGTTTGATGCGCAGCAACTGAGCAGGGCAGGTTTGGTATCAACGAAACTCAGTGAAGTTCTACACCAGCATCAGACCTCGGTGCTCACCGCACAGACCTCGGTGCTCACCGCACAGACCTCGGTGCTCACCGCACAGACCTCGGTGCTCACCGCACAGACCTCGGTGCTCACCGCACAGACCTCGGTGCTCACCGCACAGACCTCGGTGCTCACCGCACAGACCTCGGTGCTCACCGGACAGACCTCGGTGCTCACCGCACAGACCTCGGTGCTCACCGCACAGACCTCGGTGCTCACCGCACAGACCTCGGTGCTCCCCGCACAGACCTCGGTGCTCACCGCACAGACCTCGGTACTCACCGCGCAGACCTCGGTGCTCACCGCACAGACCTCGGTGCTCACCGCACTGACCTCGGTGCTCACTGCACAGACCTCGGTGCTCACCGCGGTTCCCACCGCCCGCACCCCGCACATTGCGGTGCCCGCGGTGCGGACGCTGTGTCAACGCGCGCTGCGCCGCGGGGTGTCTACACAGGGACGCGCCGGGCAAACACGGGCTGTGTGTGTGTGTGTGTTGGCTTGCGTGTGTGCTTGTTTTTTGTGTGCGTGTGTTGTTTTGTGCGTGTGTGTTGTTTTGTGTGTGTGTGTTGTTTTGCGTGTGCGTTATTTTATGTTTGCGTTGTTTTGTGTGTATACTGATTTGTGTGCAGTGACTTGTGCATGAATTTATGCTGGCTTATGTATGAGGTGGTTTATATGTGAGCCGGTTTGTGTGTGTGTGTGCTGGCTTATGTGTGGCGGCTTGTGTGTGTGTGTGTGCTGGCTTGTGTGTGAGCTGGTTTGTGTGTGTGTGTGTGCTGTATTATATGCTTGTGTATGTAGGATGGACTGTGTGTGTGTGTGGGCTGGCTCGCGTTTTAGTTTACTCACTAGCTTACGTTTCGAAATATATTGCCATAGCACACAGTTTCAGTAAATCCATAAACACACTCAAACGCACACACACACACACACACAGGAAACCTGATACAAAGAGCATGTATTTGTGTTCATGGGTAATGTGCCATACTAAGCTTGTGTAGACGTGAACACCAACATTCGTACTCTTTTACAACCCTTCTGAAGCGATGCGTGCGTTTCATTTTCACATCGCCGTTTCATTTTCACATTTCAAGCGATGCTTGCGTTTCATTTTCACATCGCCGTTTTATTTTCACATTTCAAGCGATGCTTGCGTTTCATTTTCACATCGCCGTTTCATTTTCACATTTCAAGCGATGCTTGCGTTTCATTTTCACATCGCCGTTTTATTTTTACATTTCAAGCGATGCGTGCGTTTCATTTTCACATTACTAACGCGGCGCGCGCTCCAACGGCCCCAAGCTCCGCACAAATACCGCAGACTCTAAGAAGAATTTAAAGTTCCAGTAGTGCAGCGATGCGAGTCGCAAGTCTTTAGATCAGCTGAGCGGGCTGCAATCGGCGCGACATCGGCACCGGCTACAAACAACCTTCCCTCGTCCCGCAACCCTCGCCAAATAAAGAGGGAAAGAGGGTCCAATATTGCCGGTTCCCATGGCCAGGTCAACTCCTGCTAGGGTTTACTGGCTGGATTCGTGTGTGTTGTGTGTGTGTGTCGAGCCTGTTAGAGGTTTCATGTTCAGTGGTAGTGAAATGGTACCAAGCCAGACTTTGTGTCCAACGAGTCTAACAACAAATGAATTACTGCTCAAGGCTCAATGTCAGTCTAGAACATCCAGTCATTTAACTCCTTAAATAATGACTAATAACCTTAAAATTTGATTTGACATCTTCCGGGAATTTGAGTCACAAAATTAATTTTCTCACGTTTGATTCACATAATAACTTTTTGTAGACCACGCACACTTGCTTGCACACACTGTGTGTGCGTTTGAAATTCATTGAGTGAGCAGCACTTCATAAGCAGCCCGACATTTGACACCCGAGGTTATCGTTCACTAGGCTTATTTCAGTGGTAAATAGAAAGTTATTCTCCATCAATGAGGCTGGGTGAGGCTGGGTGAGACTGGGTGAGGCTGGGTGAGGCTGGGTGAGGCTGGTGAGGCTGGGTGAGGCTGTGTGAGGCTGGGTGAGGCTGGGTGAGGCTGGGTGAGGCTGGGTGAGGCTGTGTGAGGCTGGGTGAGGCTGGGTGAGGCTGGGTGAGGCTGGGTGAGGCTGGGTGAGGCTGGGTGAGGCTGGGTGAGGCTGGGTGAGGCTGGTTATATATAAGTGCTGGGCAGTGGCTTATTCCAGGAGTGCACAGGAAGTTCTTCTCCATCGGGGATAGATTAATTTGTTCTACCATGTTTTCGTTACGTTGATCAGGAGGAGCCTAGAGGTGGTAGCTGTTGTTTTGTGGTTCATTTAATCATTCAATTCAACAAACTATTGTTTTTGTCTCCACCTCCTTAGTTTTGGTTGTTCTAGTAGCTGTCATCAATAGAACGAGCGTCGGTTCATACTTTAGGACTCTCCGACATCTGCACACGAACATATTTTTTCGGCTTATCAAAGCGGGGTAAAAAATTTCCAGTTTGGCTGGAAATCGGTAAATTTTGAGTACTCGGTAAAAAAAACTATCTTGAAAACCATGGTCAGGATTCGCTCCTGCAACCGAGTGAGGATGTCATAATTAAATTGCTCCTTACGCAAATATGTAACAAAATCCGTGAGTTTGCCGTTCAAAGTTTGTTCCCACCGTTGAGGAAACAACGGATACGATCAAACTTGCATAGTTTCAAGACCTTTAAAACACATACGTCCAGTCCCGACACATTTTGCACGAGTTGGTAGTTTACATTGCCTTTGTCATGTTTAAGATGCAACAAACTTGTCACGCTATTTATCCTGCACGCTGTACTCCCTAATTTCCTTTGCAGGTAAAATTGTTTTGCTGAAGATGACCGAATGCCCGAAACGTTCAATTGTATTGTTTCACTTGCAATTTTTTAATTCGAGGAAATGTTTTATTCGGTATTTTTAGTTCTCTCCTTTTTACCTCAAATTTCACTAGCATTGAGAGTTTTGAGACTCGGTAGCACCAATAATTCCCAAGTTCACATCCCCACACCATTCCTAACATGAACCACGATGTTCACACACTCGCATATTCATGTATTCAAACGCATTCACCAAATGCATTTGAGGAAAAAAACGTTCGTACGCGCGCAGGTTCACACGCGACACAAGTTACGCTTGGCTTCATTTCTGGGAGGGAGCCGCCATTGAGCGTCACAGCTAAGCCCACCTCGGGCTAAATGGCAGAGAATTGTCGCATAAATACCGGCTAAAGAGCCTTTCGGACCTGCTCACGCTCCGTTACTGTCGCTCCGGCACTCCGGCTCGGAAAATTGCTCCCGCCTCTTGGCTAGGTGTCACAGCGTCCGATGACGTGTTTTTGTTTTGTTTTGAAGCTAGTCTCTCACGTGGGCAAACATATATCCGTTTTCAGGTGAATATCCATTATGAGTAGCGTTACTCATAGCGTTATGTCCTCGGATAATTGCTCCCGCCTCTTCACTAAGGATCACAGCGTCCGATGACGTGTTTTTGTTTTGTTTTGAAGCTGGTCTCTCACGTGGGCAAACAGATATCCGTTTTCAGGTGAATATCCACTCTGAATAATGATTCACATACAAAGTACTGACATTTTCGGGAGAATATCCACTGTGGATAATAATTCATATATAGCGTACTGAAATTTTCAGGAGAATATTCACTATGAATAATGATTCATATTTAGCGTACTGACATTTTCAAGTGAATATCCACTCTGAATAATGATTCATATATAGCGTACTGACATTTTTTGGGTGAACATCCACTCTGAATAATGATTTATATATAGTGTACTGATATTTTCAGGAGAATATCCACTCTGAATAATGATTCATATGTAGCGTCCTGACATTTTCAGGAGAATATCCACTCTGAATAATGATTCATATGTAGCGTACTGACATTTTCAGGAGAATATTCATCCTGTATCATTATACACGCATAATGTAGTGTCTGTTCGAGAGACGTTTGTGTTCGATGTTGCAGGATGTCATTATATTTTTTACACGAAGATAGACTATACTGTACGTTCACGGAAGTAGTACAGGGCATCACTTTATCAGAAAGGAATTGTTTCTCAGTTTCGTAGACCTCAAAATTGAGCAGACCTGAAGGAAATGCGCCAGACAGTCGACAATAGGATTTATTTTTCGATGGGATTAATTTTTTTATAAAATCTAAGCCCGTTTAAATTACCCTACGACACTCATCTAACTCACTCGTATTCAATCGTGTGCTGAGTGTTACTTGGGAACTTTCACCAAATAATGATTCTTGTTGAATATCTATTTTAACAAAAGTGAGTTTATCTTGATTATTCCTTTTGCCTTAACTGGGTATATATATACCCCGATTATTCCTTTTGCCTTAACTGGGTATATACATACCCCGATTATTCCTTTTGCCTTAACTGGGTATATATACGCAGATACATACATACCCGATTATTACTTTCGCCGTAGCTGTCTGTACATATATATATATATATATATATATATGTATATACAGAGAATTGTCGCATACATACATATAAATTTTGTGAGAATTGTCACAAAAATTTAAACGTATATGCAGCCTTCGGTACTTGACGCGGCTGCCTCCGGTGCCACAAAGGCAAGCCACACGCCACACACACTTGTGTTGGCCACTTGTGTGGCGGGGCTGCCCTCTGTCAGCACTTGCCACACATGCCACACGTGCCTCTGTGTTGG
Organism: Morinoia aosen; assembly: GCA_030386875.1. Classification (NCBI taxonomy): domain Eukaryota; kingdom Metazoa; phylum Arthropoda; class Malacostraca; order Amphipoda; family Talitridae; genus Morinoia; species Morinoia aosen. The sequence goes on from CM059571.1 coordinate 4,080,076, forward strand.
CCAGAGGCCTGGAATGTGGCGGGAAAACAAGGGAAAACGACCCAGAAAACAAGAGTGGCATCGAGCAGGAAAAACAAGTCTCAGGGCGCAGGGATGTGCCGGCAAATTGTCGCATGAGGTTGAGGGCGCAATATTATTGGGAATCTTGGATTGTGGGAGATATTTGTAGGGAAAATGAGCGCGGAATTTGCTGCTATTGGGCATGTAAATATTTGGAGAAGGTACTCTATTGGAAGGCACAAACATGTTTACAAAATATATTTTTTTAGCGATGAGCTTAAGCTATAAGCGAAAAAAAGTTTTTTTCTGTTTTTTTTTCTAAGATCAAGGAAACTAGCTCACACAAAGGACTATCACAGTATAATACATCAATACACTGTGTATAACACACAAGGTAGTACTCCTATTTAACTCATATTTAAGATAAAATATTACTGGCAACACGCGATTCCATGCCCTAATATTACATTTCTCAAAAAGCGGTATTTTGGATACAGACTCGCTTTCGGGTTTAAAATCCAGGAATGTTGACAGGCCGGCAGCCCATATTCCAATATTCCGACCCGAAGTCAAGCAGCAGGATGCAGACAATGGCCGTCATGGTTGCGGGACTTCTGACTGCGGATTATATGCGCTTCACAATATAAAAGCGGGACTGCACACTGCCGGGATTACGGAGACAATAGCCCTGATCCTTCTCGGTCGGCCCACCCACTTCAATGGTGTTTGGCGCGTCCTCTATACTCCAGGGAATATAGCGGACCTGAACACGTAGACTGCGGCAGACCACGGTACAGAAAACGAGGTAGGTTCAAACCAGTTTTTTTTTTTCGTTGACGGTTTGGTTTTGCTGACGTCACGGCAACGAGCCAATAGCAGCGCTCGAATTGCATCTGGTAGCACTGCTACCACGGTAGAGGAAACAAGGTAGGGTCATTTCTATGGGGAAAATACATTTCTTCTTGTTCGACTAGCCAATAGAAAGGCTTTATTTCAAATAAACTTTATGATTTCACCAAAATGCCATGTTTTTTAGCCAATAGGGAAGACAGATTTGTTGGTAGCAGTGCTACCAAATGCAATATGAGCGCTGCCATTGGTTCGTTGCCGTGACGTCAGCAAACCCACACAGCCGACGAAAAAAAGACTGGTTTGACCCTACTTTGTTTCCTCTACCGTGACTGCTACCCCCAAATCTGGCTTCACTATTGGCCTAACGACATGGCGTTTTGGTGACGTCAAAAGTTTGTTAGAAATAAAGCCTTTTTATTGGCTAGCCGAACAAGAGAAGGTGTATTTTCTCCCATAGAAATGACCCTACCTTGTTTCCTCTACCGTAGATGCGACCCACCGGTAGGTCGTGCTTAAATTTTTCCATCATTTTTCCATCGATGGGTCGTTTGAAAAAGTTTAAACAATCTTTTAAAGGTAATGGTATTTAATAGACCCAGTTAATGCTTGGTTTTTATGAAATTTTTAACAAATTTTTAAATTATATATGAGTTGAACGCTGAAATTCAGTTTAACCCATCGCAGTCAACGTGTTAAACTGTTTCGAAAAGTAGAAAAAAGGGAAAAGTGCGAATATAATGACGGTCTTTTGAAGAGAGTGCGGCCAGGGATGGGGTTGTAATCAAATGAGAGAATTTAAATGTAATTAACCCTTTAACGCCCACATTTTTTTTACTCATATTACCGTATCACAACCACTATCACTGAACCGACACTGGCTTTAGGTAGTCATTGTTATCAAGATGCGGAAGGAACTGTCACTCGGCAGTGAAGTTCAAGGGACACATTAGTGAACAAATTGAATAAGAAATACAATATATTATTGTTATTTTTGAAAAAGGACCGTTAGGACCGTATTTGGGCGTTAGAGGGTTAAATGAGAAAAATTAAAATTAATTAAATGAGAGAAATTAAAAAATTGTAAATAAATGAGAGAAATTAATTGTAATTAAATGAGAGAATCTTTTCGTTTTTGTCAAACTTGTTCACCTCATGATCGTTCATATAGAGACTTTTAACTTCCTCATGAATAAAAAGTAGATAGCCGAGCGACTGACGTTTACTTTAATGAATGACTTTTCACAAGCTCTCTCCCTTCACGGCTCAAAAATGAAAAAAACTCAATTTTATTTACACATACCATGCATTTCTTGCTAATATGAAAGTTTCTCTGTTGACAAACACCCAGACAATTTACAATTGTTGAAATTCGTACATAGAAACCTCAGTTTTCCCACTTACCATGTTGTAAGCCAAGTAATCATAGCTCAAGCGTTTTGAATATATGCATGTGTCAGAGCATATTTTGCGTCCCATCAATCATAAATTCGCTCATCTATTTCTACTCCGAGGAGAACAAAAAAAATTCTATGTACAGAATGTTGTATAAGCGTTGACTTATGTTCAGCGAATAAAGTTAGAAAAGTTTCTTAAGTAACCAGCTGAATTAAGTGGGAGCCTGACAGAGCACCTCAGTATACAGGAAACTCCATGGTCGAGGGAACTTTGTGGGGGTGAGACTTACAAATACAAAATTTATTGCGAATGTAAATATTTCCTCCAGACACTATAATACTCACGTTTTTTGGCACATGCAGTGTGAAGAAATAGAGATGCTGAAGGTCTGAAACTTTCTTTTTCTCTCCGAGGGATAAATTTTCCCTTCTTTCATTCACATCGAGGCCAGCGTACGCTTTCAGAAGGGCGAATGAAATGCTGACTCATCTCACACTATAGATCTTGGCGTTTTGTGTGACCAATATCATGAATTTTAGTCATAGGAGTATATCTTGGTATCAACCTAGGATCGGGTGGCCAATAAAACGGTAAAGTACTTGAATGAAACGGTAAAGGACTTGAGTAAAACGGTAAAGGACTTGGGTAAGATTTTAGGAACTTGGGTAGACTTGAAGGGACTTTGGAATGACTACACAGATAGTGTAAAAAAAAAGTGTTCTCAACTTTTGGCCGACGATTACTCAAATATTTTTTGTTTTAGGTGCAACTAAATAATCTTTCATGAAATTAAACTTTCTTAAATTTATTAAGCTTTCCTTTGATGAACGTATTCATTTAAATGAACTCATCGCTTCGAGGCAAAAAAGGGATTTCTGGGCAGTCAAAGAGTGAGTTCATTTTTGGACACTGTATGTATATCAGCGACTTACGTGAAGCAGTGTGTGACTTGCATGAACTGAAGTACAACAGCACGAGAGTTTGGGCGCTACGGAAAAAACTGCCTTACAATTTTTAAGGGCTTGAGTAAGATGGTAATCGTCCTTTGTAGAATGTAAGTAGAATCGGTAAGTAGAACGGTGAGTAGAATTAAGTTACGTAGAACGGTAGTGCATGGTGGAATGATAAATGATAGAATGGGTGAGTGATAGGATGGATAAGTGATAGAATGGGTAAGTGACAGAATGACAAGTGATAGAATAGGTGATAAATGGGTAAATAATAGAATGAACAAGTGATAGAATGGGCAAGTGATAGAATAATCAAGTACTAGAATGGGTAAGAGACAAAATGTGAGAGTGATAGAATAGGGAAGTGGCAGAATGGGTAAGTGACAGAATGACAAGTGATAGAATATAGGTTAGTGATGAAATGGGTAAGCGATAGAATGAGAAAATGATGGAATGGATAATTGGTAAAATCAGTGAGTGAGCAATAAGCGAATTGGGCACAAATCGAACCCCTCATCACTTTGCTCGTTTCAAACTCCCCCCTCGCCCCACCGGACCATATCGCACAGCTCTCGCGGGTCGGAAAACAATCGGCACAGATCAGCGCCGGATTTGGAAGTGATCTCGAAAAAGTGTCGCAGATCATCAGGACAGATCGAGGAACGTGTCGCAGGATTACATTGAGACTCAAAGACTCATTTATGAAAGCTTCTAGGCCTGCAGGTGGTGCCAGCAAGTCCATATTTATGAAAGCAGGAGTTGGGGAACCGAAGCGATGGAGGTTTGGAAGAGGGTTGACTGAGGGTAGTGAGCGGCTTATAGGAATTATTTAAGTCTCGAGTGATGTGGCGGTGGTTAGCTGTGCTTAGGTCAGAGCTAACTAGGGTCTTTTGAAGATTTAAATGCTGGAGGTTATTTGTTCAGTAACGCTTTGCCTCAGGGAGATACAAATATTGTGTCTATTGGAATTAACGCTCCCAGGGGAGCATGCGAGGTCCCGAGCTAAAGGTAAGTAAGCCTTTTGTTTTTCCTTAGGGGGATACAGCTGTTGTGTCTATGGGAATCAACGCTCCCTGGGGGCTTATGCCAGGTCACGAGCTCAAGGTTAGGTAGGCCTTCCGTTTGTTGATATAGAATATGCTTTTGTTTTGTTACGGGCCGTCTTTTTTCGGTTTAACTGCTGTCCGGTTTTTCAGCTCCTGTTACTTATTTCTTCAGTTTTATCTTGTTTCATAAACTTCTTTCTCAACTTGCTGTTTCTATGCCTCTTGTGCATATACTCCGCGTTTTCATAACTCTATACTAAATGCTGCTTTCCTCCTTTCTCTGTTTGGAACTCCGATCTCGTGGCTAGGGAGGCTTAAACTTACATCTAATCAAATCTAAGCCTCACACTGCCCAGCCTTACCCTGCCCAGCCTCACACTGCCCAGCCTCACACTGCCCAGCCTCACACTGCCCAGCCTCACACTCCCCAGCCTCACACTGCCCAGCCTCACACTGCCCAGCCTCACACTGCCCAGCCGTACCCTGCCCAGCCTCACACTGCCCAGCCTCACACTGCCCAGCCTTACCCTGCCCAGCCTCACACTGCCCAGCCTCACACTGCCCAGCCTCACACTGCCCAGCCTCACACTCCCCAGCCTCACACTGCCCAGCCTCACACTGCCCAGCCTCACACTGCCCAGCCGTACCCTGCCCAGCCTCACACTGCCCAGCCTCACACTGCCCAGCCTCACACTGCCCAGCCTCACACTGCCCAGCCTCACACTCCCCAGCCTCACACTGCCCAGCCTCACACTGCCCAGCCTCACACTGCCCAGGCTCACACTGCCCAGCCTCACACTGCCCAGCCTCACACTCCCCAGCCTCACACTGCCCAGCCTCACACTGCCCAGCCTCACACTGCCCAGGCTCACACTGCCCAGCCTCACACTGCCCAGCCTCACACTCCCCAGCCTCACACTGCCCAGCCTCACACTGCCCAGCCTCATACTCCCCAGCCTCACACTGCCCAGCCTCACACTGCCCAGCCTCACACTGCCCAGCCTCACACTGCCCAGCCTCACACTACCCAGCCTCACACTGCCCAGCCTCATACTCCCCAGCCTCACACTGCCCAGCCTCACACTGCCCAGCCTCACACTGCCCAGCCTCACACTGCCCAGCCTCACACTACCCAGCCTCACACTGCCCAGCCTCACACTGCCCAGCCTCACACTGCCCAGCCTTACACTGCCCAGCCTCACACTGCCCAGCCTCACACTGCCCAGCCTCACACTACCCTGCCTCACACTGTCCAGCCTCACACTGCCCAGCCTCACACTGCCCAGCCTCACACTGCCCAGCCTCACACTGCCCAGCCTCACCAGCCTCACACTGCCCAGCCTAACACTGCCCAGCCTCACACTGCCCAGCCTCACCAGCCTCACACTGCCTAGCCTCACACTGCCCAGCCTCACACGGCCCAGCCTCACACTGCCCAGCCTCACACTGCCCAGCCTCACACTGCCCAGCCTCACACTGCCCAGCCTCACACTGCCCAGCCTCACACTGTCCAGCCTCAAACTGCCCAGCCTTACACTGCCCAGCCTCACACTGCCCAGCCTCACACTACCCAGCCTCACACTGCCCAGCCTCACACTACCCAGCCTCACACTGCCCAGCCTCACACTGCCCAGCCTCACACTGCCCAGCCTCACACTGCCCAGCCTCACACTGTCCAGATAAGATCAGACCATAAGTCTGTCCACACTCTCCGCTCATCTCCCGGCGCCACAACTGGGAAAACAAGCCCAGGTGTCTCAGGAGCCGAGCTGGGAGGATGTGTGAGACTTCCCTGCTTACATTTGCGGTTTGACGGGGCGGCGAAGCTGGTGATCACTGGGGCGGCGATGTTTGAGTGATAGTTTGCCGGTGCTTCAGAGGCGGCGAAGTTGGTGGTCTCTGGGGCGGCGATCTTTAAGCGGAAATGTTTTAGTGCTTTTGGGGCGGCGAAGAGTGTGATGTGGTCACTCGGGGCGGCGATATTCAAACGGAAACTAAATACGAATTTCAGCGAATATTTAACATTAAATATCTATTTCAATATTTAAGCGGAATTTCAAAATTGAAGGTGAAAACCAGAAATCATAAGCGAAATTTAAAAATAATATGCAAAATTGAAAATTAATAGCAAAATCAAATAATATTTAAATGAAAATTGGAATCAGGTCAGAGAAGGTTGTAGAGCGTTTTTTTGAAGCAGACACGATAAAATTAATGACGGGCGATGATATAGGAAAAGTGACGTGGTATACTTGTGTGGAGATTTATTTTTGTTGTTGTGTTGTGCTTGCGAGCGAGTGAATCTTTATTATACGTACAATAGTGAAATTAGTGGCGGTAACTTATTATGTTTAACCTTTGGTAATGAATATATTTCTGTTGCTGATATCGAATTTAAAATATTAGGCATTTGTAATGAATTTAGTTTTGTTGCTGACATCGAAGTTTTAAATTTAAATATTTATTTATTTAAAATTTAAATTTAAATAAAATATTGGGCATTGATAATGAATTTAATTTTTTTGTTTATTTCGAAGATATAGAATTTAAAATAATAAACATTTGTTAATGAATTAAATGTTGCTGAGTACTACCAACGAGCGCGTGGGCTTGCACGTGCCTTTTGGATGCCACGCGCCGCACGTCTCACGTGCTGACGTACACAGCACGCACACGTCAACACGTGGTGTGTGGCACTCAGGAACACGCACAACCACTCGAACACAAACGTACACTCACACAAGCACAGATACACACACAAACACACACACACGCAACCACTCGCACACATACGAACTCACACACAGGCGCACACATACACACACAAACATACATACACACACACAAATACTCGATTGCTGCGATCAGTTGCACAACATGACTCAACACGTTCACCGCCAGTGGTTGAACTGAGGTGGTGAGGTTTGTGATGAACGTCACAGCCGAATGTTTGTGTTCAGCCTAACCAGCTGGTGTGTGTGCACCAGCTGGTGTGTGTGTGTGCACAAGCTGGTGTGTGTGTGCGCCAGCTGGTGTGTGTGCACCAGCTGGTGTGTGTACCAGCTGGTGTGTGTGTGTGTGCACCAGCTGGTGTGTGTGCACCAGCTGGTGTGTGTGTGTGCACAAGCTGGTGTGTGTGTGTGCACCAGCTGGTGTGTGTGTGTGCACAAGCTGGTGTGTGTGTGCACCAGCTGGTGTGTGTGCACCAGCTGGTGTGTGTGTGTGCACAAGCTGGTGTGTGTGTGCACCAGCTGGTGTGTGTGTGTGCACAAGCTGGTGTGTGTGTGCGCCAGCTGGTGTGTGTGCACCAGCTGGTGTGTGTACCAGCTGGTGTGTGTGTGTGTGCACCAGCTGGTGTGTGTGTGCGCCAGCAGGTGTGTGTGTGCGCCAGCTGGTGTGTGTGCACCAGCTGGTGTGTGTGCACCAGCTGGTGTGTGTGTGCCAGCTGGTGTGTGTGCGCACCAGCTGGTGTGTGTGCACCAGCTGGTGTGTGTGTGTGCCCCAGCTGTTGTGTGTGTGTGCCAGCTGATGTGTGTGCACCAGCTGGTGTGTGTGTACCAGCTGATATAAGCACCAGCACCACCGCAGGATCCCGCCTCTCCCATAATCCCGCGGATGAGAGGGAGACGCTGTGTGGTGGTCAGGTACTGGTCCTCGGTACCGTGAGGGCTGGTGTGTGGTGCCTTCATCACCCGCCTCTGCCTTCATCACCCTCCTCTGCCTTCATCACCCTCCTCTTCCTTCATCACCCTCCTCTGCCTTCATCACCCCCCTCTGCCTTCATCACCCCCCTCTGTCTTCATCACCCCCCTCTGTCTTCATCACCCTCCTCTGCTTTCATCACCCCCCTCTGCCTTCATCTCCCTCCTCTGTCTTCATCACCCTCCTCTGCTTTCATCTCCCTCTTCTGCCTTCATCTCCCTCCTCTGCCTTCATCTCCCTCTTCTGCCTTCATCTCCCTCCTCTGCCTTCATCTCCCTCCTCTGCCTTCATCTCCCTCCTCTGCCTTCATCTCCCTCCTCTTCCTTCATCTCCCTCCTCTGCCTTTATCTCCCTCTTCTGCCTTCATCACCCTCCTCTGCCTTCATTACCCTCCTCTGCCTTCATCACCCTCCTCTACCCTCATCACCCTCCTCTGCCTTCATCACCCTCCTCTGCATTCATCACCCTCCTCTACCCTCATCACCCTCCTCTACCCTCATCACCCTCTTCTACCCTCATCACCCTCCTCAGCCTTCATCACACTCCTCTGCCTTCATCACCCTCTTCTACCCTCATCACCCTCCTCTACCCTCATCACCCTCCTCAGCCTTCATCACCCTCCTCTGCCTTCATCACCCTCCTCTACATTCATCACCCTACAACGGTCAACATCACCTTACCTCCCCCATCAGCGTACCCTCACCCTCTTCCCTCATCACCCACACTCAGAACGCAGCTGCCGGACTCTTCCCTCATCGCCGTTGCATTAACACCTCCGTCATCATACAATTTACCCTTACTTTAAAAATTTAATTGTTCCTCTTCAATTGTACTTTTGCTATTTCGCATCAAACGGCGTTAAAGTTATACCTTATAATACCCTCGGTGTGTTTATTGTGTCCGTTTGGTGTCCGCTTCTTAGGCAACAGCTTTTTTGCTTTTACTTGAAGGTTGCTTATTGATCGTCTCTGTGATACTAATGACCGTATCTGTGATACTAGTGACCCTATCTGAGCCGCTAATAACCGTATCTGTGATACTAGTGACCGTATTTGTGATACTAGTGACCGTATCTGTGATACTAATGACCGTATCTGTGATACTAGTGACCGTATCTGAGCCGCTAATAACCGTATCTGTGATACTAGTGACCGTATTTGTGATACTAGTGACCGTATCTGAGCCGCTAATAACCGTATCTGTGATACTAGTGACCGTATCTGTGATGCTAGTGACCGTATCTGAGCCGCTAATAACCATATCTGTGATAAGAGTTTCACAAGTGCACAAGCTCAAGAATATTTTTAATCACGGGTACTATTGGGATGGATATATTTGTTTGGCATCCACATCTTGAGACATGGATGCAACACACCCGTTATTTCCCCCTTCCCCCCACACCCTTAACTCTTCCCCCTTCCTCACCCCCTTCCTCACCCCACCTCCCCCAGTCGGACCGTCACGTCCATTCGTCACCCCGCAGCGCGCGGCGCACGTGCGCTCATTTGCATTCATCCGTCATGTCTGGCCCCACTGGCCCCGTCAGCCGTCATGTCTGGCCCCACTGGCCCCGTCAGCCGCCATGTCTGGTCCCAATGGCCCCGTCAACCGCCATGTCTGGCCCCACTGGCCCCGTCAGCCGCCATGTCTGGCCACACTGGCCCCGTTAGCCACCATGTCTGGCCCCACTGGCCCCGTCAGCCGTCATGTCTGGCCCCACTGGCCCCGTCAGCCGCCATGTCAGGCCCCACTGGCCCCGTCAGCCGCCATGTCTGGCCCCACTGGCCTCGTCAGCCGCCATGTCTGGCCCCACTGGCCTCGTCAGCCGCCATGTCTGGCCACACTGGCCCCGTTAGCCACCATGTCTGGCCCCACTGGCCCCGTCAGCCGCCATGTCAGGCCCCACTGGCCTCGTCAGCCGCCATGTCTGGCCACACTGGCCCCGTTAGCCACCATGTCTGGCCCCACTGGCCCCGTCAGCCGCCATGTCAGGCCCCACTGGCCCCGTCAGCCGCCATGTCTGGCCCCACTGGCCTCGTCAGCCGCCATGTCTGGCCCCACTGGCCTCGTCAGCCCCCATGTCTGGCCCCACTGGCCCCATCAGCCGCCATGTCAGGCCCGACTGGCCCCGTCAGCCGCCATGTCTGGCCCCACTGGCCCCGTCGTGGCGGTACTTGGACGTGGACGTAGATGGGGACAGGGACGGGGACGTGGATGGGGACAGGGACGTGGATAGGGACAGGGACGGGGACGTGGACGGGGACGGGGACGTGGACGGGGACGGGGACGTGGACGGGGACGGGGACGGGGAAGGGGACGTGGACGGGGACGGGAACGGGGACGTTGACGTGGACGTGGACGAGGACGGGGATGAGGATGGGGACGGGGACGGGGACGGGGACGGGGACGGGGACGGGGACGGGGACGGGACGTGGACGGAAACGGGGATGTGGACGTGGACGGGGACGGGGACGTGGACGGGGACGGGGAAGGGGACGTGGACGGGGACGTGGACGGAAACGGGGATGTGGACGGGGACGGGGACGGGGAAGGGGACGTGGACGGGGACGTGGAAGTGGACGTGGACGTGGACCACAAACTCGGAAGAGAGCGTTGCACACTAACCTAATTTCAAGCGCATTAATATATAGGTGGTGAAGTCCTTAATAGGCATTTTGTAGGCTCACTCAAAAATTTCAAACCACTTTGACACTTCAACGTGAGTATTGTAGCTCTCAGATTACCGTTTTCACCACCACCGTTGTCCGACCGGCCCTGGGATTGTGTTGTCACGTACATCAATGTCAGGAAGGAATTGCCAATCAGCAGCAAATTTCAAAGAAAATATTGAGGAACAAATTTCAAATAAAATATTGAGGAAAAAATTTCAAATAAAATATTGAGGCACAAATTTCAAAGAAAATATTGAGGAACAAATTTAAAATAAAATATTGAGGCACAAATTTCAAAGAAAATATTGAGGAACAAATTTCAAATAAAATATTGAGGCACAAATTTCAAAAAAATATTGAGGAACAAATTTCAAAAAAAAATATTGAGGAACAATTTTCAAATAAAATATTGAGGCACAAATTTCAAAAAAAAATATTGAGGAACAATTTTCAAGTAAAATATTGAGGCACAAATTTCAAAGAAAATATCTAGGAACAAATTTCAAATAAAATATTGAGGCACAAATTTCAAAAAAAATATTGAGGAACAATTTTAAAATAAAATATTGAGGCACAAATTTCAAAGAAAATATTGAGGAACAAATTTCAAAGAAAATATTGAGGAACAAATTTGAAAGAAAATATTGAGGAACAAAACTCAAAGAAATTGTAACATATCAAGGTTATTGGCGAAAGATGACAATATTGTCCTGTCAATATTGTATTGGACAATATTGGTCAATATTGTATTGTCAATATTGTATTGGACAGTATTGTCAATATTATATGGACAGTATTGTCCAAGAGAGTATTGGGACAGTATGGTCCCACTTAAGAGAACTATATTATCCTCTTGGGTGAGAAGGTATAGCTGCAATTTTTGAAACCTTTGAATTTCTTCTATTTTCGTTCAGTGAGGTACGAACGTTGCCTAAGTTGACTCCCACAGCAAATTTGGATTTGGTGCTTAACATTTTGACGCCGGCAGGTAGAAATGAAGTTCAATATTCAACTCAAATTTAAAGTCAATAGTAATAAGCCATTTTATAAATTGCAAACATTAACTGGATCCTGGTTTCAATTTTTTTTATTAAGTATTTGTGAAAATTGAGTTTATGACTACTGGTTGATCAGCATTGTTTTGAAAACCCCCTCTGCGACCACCGGTGGCTCAAAGCGCAATCAAAGTTTTAAAGGTGTTATTAAAAGGTTTTCACAAAACAGCCACTGACAGTTCAGCAAGACAGCGCACTTTCTCACAAGTCAAACTGGGTTCAACTGATGTGTCAGGACCATTACTTAGGGTTAAAAAAAAAGGAAATCTGGCCCTCCACTTAGCCTGATCTTAACCCAATTAAGAATCCTAAATCCTAAATAACAATTGAAACTTTGAATGGCTATTTAAAAAAAACACGTACAAACATTTATTTTTTCATTTATGTCTTTGTTTCGTAATTCTCAAAAAAAACTTTTCGATGTTGACGCGAGGCGTTAATTTGAGAACATGAGAAATGCTGCAAAATGAGCAGCAATTAGTCACTGTATAGCGACACAACAATACAGTATCTATTTCTTACTTTTACGGGACGACAGTCTTAAACCCTTTTTTCCATGATCATGATCATGTGAGTGTATTTGTTCATTTGAATAACTTGAATGTTCAAAAGAATGACAACTTCAACTTGAAGTTGTCAACTTGAATGGTTCAACTTGAGTGACAGCCCCAGTCTTTGTTGAACGCTTCACGTGTGATCGTTGAAACGCGATCACTGAAAACTCAGTGTCGATTTTAATTCAACTTAAAAATAATGATTAAAGGAAAGCCTCATAAACGAACTGGCAATTTCACCGCAATATCTTCACCACCATAGTCATCACCACCATCGCCATCACCACCATAGTCATCACCACCATCGTCATCACCACCATCGTCATCACCACCATCGTCATCACCACCATCGTCATCACCACCATCGTCATCACCACCATCGTCATCACCACCATCGTCATCACCACCATCGTCATCACCACCATCGTCATCACCACCACCACCGCTAGGAAGGGGGAGAGAGGGGGGGAGAACGCACGGCTTCACGCACAATTTTGGGCGCAATTTTCCACATTATGAAGCATATTGTGATTTGAGCGCCGGATTATACGCCTGCCTAGAGAAGGGGGTGGGGTGGGGGAGGTGTGGGGCGAGTGGGGGAGGTTGATGGAGGTGTGGGGCGAGTGGGGGAGGTTGGGGGAGGGAAACATGGCAGTAAAGATAGAGGGATGTGTAAAGAATGTGCAAAACTCGTAGCAATTGGAAAAAAAGAATTTATTGCGAATAAAGATAACCATTAAAGAGAATGAGTTGTAAAAAGAAAAAGAAGAAGAAAAGAGAAAATAATAGGTTTAAACACAAAAAGAAAAACACGTTGAAGAAAAAAGTTGTGGTGCATCACAGGAAGGACTGTGGAAAAGGTAGGATGTCTTCCATCAAGCATGTGGGGAAAATTTTCGAACAAAGAAAGGCAGAAACAAAATAATACACGGCAAGATGAGAAAGAATTGAAGGAAGGAATATAAAAAGAGTCGATCAAAGTCAAATAAAGCGATGGTCGAAACTGTGAAAATTTCATTTTGTCTGATACGTTGTGATAATTTTATTCACGCAGTTCGACTGTGAGAACCTACAGAACACAGTCCGATTTTCCGAGGGCCTTATTCAGATGCAACGTTTTCAGCGTACTTTATTAACTGTTAATAACTGTTTATTAGTTATTAGCGGTTTATTAACTGTTAATCGCAGTTTATCAGTTATTATTAACTGCCAATCGCAGTTTATCAGTTATTATTAGCTGTTATTAGCTGTTTATCAGTTATTATTAGCTGTTATTAGCTGTTTATCAGTTATTAACAGTTTATTAGCAATTTATAACAGTTCACCAGTTATCACAAAATTATAATAACTGTTTATCAGTTATGAACAACATACAAGAATATTTTTTTATCAGAATACTGATAAGAATAACTAGTTACGTAATAAGTTACTTTATTCGGTTGCTCACATTACATTCTAGGCACCAGGCACCAAATTCACAGCAACAGTTGCTACACTTTAGACAGTTCCATCAATTACATATAAATAAACAGTTCCATCAATTACTTATAATTGAATAGTCTCATCAATTAATTATGATTACCCAGCTCCATCAATTACACATAATTAGAAAGCCTCATCAATTACTCATAACTAGATAGCTTCATCAATTACTTATCATTAGATATCTTCATCAATCACTTCTAATTACCACAGCATCGCAGTTCATCACGTGCTGCTCAATACAACACAACACAACATCACAATACAACACAACACAACAACATAACACAACACAAGGCGCGCACCAACACACCATTCCGTACCCACACAGCACACCGAGCTCACCCGTAAATAAAATATATTTTGAAGCCAGGTCCGCTGGGCGCTATTTGCTCTGCCCTCATCACGGCTCATCGAGCTCTTTAAATCGACGCCACTCAAAGCGCTATAGACGCTCGGCCTCTTTAAAGGCCCTCTTTTAAAGAGAGCACCAGGCCGGCTCTTTAAATAGGATTGCTCTGGAAGTGACCCACTCAAGTGGCGTATTGCCCACTCCAATGTCGGTGGGTGTTAGCTAGCTAATATCGCGTGAAGCAAGCTAATATCGCGTGAAATAAGCTAATATCGCTTGGTGTGCACACGCTAATATCGCTTGGTGTGTACACGCTAATATCGTGTGGTGTGCACACGCTAATATCGTGTGGTGTGCACACGCTAATGTCGCATGAAGCAAGCTAATATCGGGTGGTGTGCACACGCTAATATCGCGTGGTGTGCACACGCTAATATCGCGTGGTGTGCACACGCTAATATCGCGTGGTGTGCACACGCTAATATCGCGTGGTGTGCACACGCTAATATCGCGTGGTGTGCCCACGCTAATATCGCGTGATGTGCACACGCTAATATCGCGCGAAGCAAGCAAATATCGTTCAAAAACCTGAAAAACATCTCCATAGGTGCGTTAAATCGATTATAATTCAAAGGCAGGATTTTGAGAATTGAAATTTCGGATTTGCCAGATGCGGACACCGGGATTTGGTGTACTGAGTGTTGGCTATCCGCTCGAGCGCATCAAGTCAAGGCGGATTAAGGATTAACGGGGAGGATCCGAATTGACTTTTTTCTGAGGCAGAAATGCTATTTTTTTTCTAAGTTAAATAAGGCTGTCATTCTGAATTCGGAAACTCTGCAGTGTTGACCGGCTCAAAATAACGTTTATTGTATGAATTCAGTCATAATAAAGCTTTATTATGCATTTGGTAACTTTGCAGAGTTGACAGGCTCAAAATAACGTTTTTTGTGTGAATTTGTTCATAATAAAGCTTTATTATGCATTTGGCAACTTTGCAGTGTTGACAGGCTCAAAATAACGTTTTTTGTGTGAATTTGTTCATAATAAAGCTTTATTATGCATTTGGCAACTTTCCAGCGTTGACAGGCTCAAAATAACGTTTATTGTGTGAATTTGTTCATAATAAACCTTTATTATGCATTTGGCAACTTTCCAGCGTTGACAGGCTCAAAATAACGTTTATTGTGTGAATTTGTTCATAATAAACCTTTATTATGCATTTGGCAACTTTCCAGCGTTGACAGGCTCAAAATAACGTTTTTTGTGTGAATTTGTTCATAATAAACCTTTATTATGCATTTGGCAACTTTCCAGCGTTGACAGGCTCAAAATAACGTTTATTGTGGGAATTTGTTCATAATAAACCCTTATTATGCATTTGGCAACTTTCCAGCGTTGACAGGCTCAAAATAACGTTTATTGTGTGAATTTGTTCATAATAAACCTTTATTATGCATTTGGCAACTTTCCAGCGTTGACAGGCTCAAAATAACGTTTATTGTGTGAATTTGTTCATAATAAACCCTTATTATGCATTTGGCAACTTTCCAGCGTTGACAGGCTCAAAATAACGTTTATTGTGTGAATTTGTTCATAATAAACCTTTATTATGCATTTGGCAACTTTCCAGCGTTGACAGGCTCAAAATAACGTTTATTGTGTGAATTTGTTCATAATAAACCTTTATTATGCATTTGGAAAACTTGTAGAGTTACCAGGCTCAGAATAACTTTTATTTTGAGAATTTTTTCAATATAAAAAAACACAGGACAACTTTTAGTGCACAAATATATTTAAAATGAAACCAATTTGAGTATTTTTGGCCATAAAAATGGTACGTCTGGCTCGGCCTGGAGAACAAGCGTAGCGGCAGCGGTCGGTGGCGGAGAGCGGATTTAATTATAAACCTAAATTAAAATTAGTTTCGTGTTATTAGATTCATTTGGCCACGCTCGCATTGGCACGAAATTAGTTCACGCTGTGCTGCGTAAATAAGAATATCATTGCTAAACAATAGATTACGTAAGGGAAAACGCAAATATGCTTGTATGCTTATGCACAAAACACATCGTGCTTGGGTTAATCAAAAGCAATAAAATATAAATGGGAATTTATTACATTTTCATCGACGAGCACGTGTTTTTTTTGCATGCATGGGAATTATTTTAGTTCTCTTTGTCGTAAGTTTGTTAGGCGTAGCGTTTTCGTTCTCATTTTTGCTTATCTAGATTATGCTTAGAATTATTTTTTTTCGTTTTCGTTCGAAAATTCAGTCACAAATAAGATTTAGATTAATTAATATGAATATCAGCAATGTATGAAAATAACGTGGATACTTAACGTTTATTTTTGTGTGGTGAAACGACTAACAAGAATATTTTTTTACTGTTTGTCAAATTGATGGGTAGAATTTGCTGCAGGACTTTATTCACCTTGATAGGTAAAAATTATTGTTAGTTAGAAGACTTTGCACAAAATTTCCGTTAGATATTGTACAACTAGTGGTGGATTCACTCCAAACTTTATCAAATAGTATGACAAGGTATGACCATAAATGAAAGATTTCAAACACTTCTGCAAAACACGCCACACAGTTTGATTCGCAGTCCCCTTAATACAAAGAAGAACAAAACATTAGAATTCTACGAACAGGCTATCCAAAATCAACCCACGCTATTTTTCTGTTCGGATCCCCTGTTGCCGAGCAACCGGTTTCCTCGGCGGTTGCCCAGGAGATGTCTCTTCAATTCGTAATGACAAAAGACGATCGCGTAGGAGCGCCGTATATGGCAACACTCCTGGGCGCAGCAGAGCGCGATATTACGTTTACGAGACTCCAAGATTCAGGCAACATTTAGAAGAACATGGTGCGAATTTTCTCCGAAATTTTCATTTATTTCGAGCATTATTGCGCTTTTTTTCTCTGAAATTCTTATTAATTTTGAGTTTTAACGTTTATTGCACACACCGCTAATATATGTTCACTGGTCATCACTCTATTTTACTTTTTCTGGAGTTTTTTCTTTTTTTTGAATCCATAGTATACGATGGTAATTTGTAATAGAACTTTGCTGTTCTAGAAGTGGAAGTATAAAATTTCAACGTTGAATTCTTCTTGAGTGAATTAAAGCGTAATTAAGCGTACTATTAAGCGTAACAATTAAGTGTAATAAAAAGTCAGCGATTTGTTATATACTGTAAATCAGTGTAAAAAATTGGCGGTAGAAATTTTGCATACTCAGTACAAATGAAAATGCGCAGGTTTGTCATTTTAAGATGTTATACATAAAGTTAATCAAGTCGACCTTTTCACCAAAATGCCAAAGAAATTAAAATTTACACTGGGTTTCGCGCTTTAATTTCGCCTTCTTTCTTTAACATTTCTTAAGAATCGCATGTGATGAGAAATTCAACACTAATAACGTCGTTATTTCATCAGTCCTAACACGGGACTAGTTTCATACAAGATTCCCGAAAAATATCTAAGTCATCACTGCTCCAAAACATGTGAATTATTTCGATTTCCTCGTTTATAAATATAAAATATTTAGCCATCAGCATCATCCCAACACCTCGCGGAAAACTTCATTGATCTATGCATATTAGGAAGATCTTCTCCCAATATTATCAAGATCGTATGTAAAAAGTTTAGAAATCTTCGACAAACTTCTGGGTCCATAACGAAACTTGTTCGAAAATCTCCTAGAAAGTCCAACTTGGTTACCGGCCTAGGGAGACTTTCCTACTTATTTACCCGGACATTTGAGTTTCGTTTGGTTCCTCCCAGATTTGCCATTAGTTAATACACATGTTTTCTCAAATTTATTAACTTCAAGTTTTAGCTCGTCATGTTTCAAAAATTGAAGGACTAAGGCCTAAACAAAAACTGTGGAAGTGGTATGAAATCCATGTACCCAATGTTATCAATTGCAAAAGAAATTACAAGCTCTCAAGGCACAAAATAGCTTTTAGAACTCCTGTTATTTACTGCATTCGTCAATTGGGGCTCTTAGCGGTGACCAAAGTTTAGGTTGCATGCAAGTTCTTAGGAGCTCGCATAGTATAGACATGTTACTCAGTTGCTCCACAACATTTAAACAAATACAGCAATTTAAATATTTCCTTTACCACAAGCGATACATAAGTTGATTGTTTCTTAGGTCTAATACCAATACACACATTTGAGTACAGCTCTTTCAGGGTCCGAATAAGTTCAGCGATTCCTAGAGAATCCTATCATCAACGCTATGTTAAGGTGCGCAATTATGTTTAACCTTATCTTTGGAAAGAAAGCAATACGCCTCGGAATGGTAAAAGGGGACCATTGCATTTGGTCGGGCTGAGAGACACCCAGTGAACGAAGTAGTAGAACTCCATGGTGTTCCTTGCTTTACTGCAAAGCGGGTCTAGCAATTATGGATCCAATCAGGTACATGCGCTAATCCAGGGCAAAATTGTGATCAGACGAAAATTTTAACTGATAGGGGCCGCCGCCGAGTATTCCAATTTATTCAATAGAATCTCTTGGATAGAACTACTGCGAAAAATGGCCCTTCTCCTGCTGTATCTGAACGATTCATATAAAATATGTAGCAGAGTGGGTCGTAAACGGCATTTTTCATTCACAGGTTTAGAGTTTTTGAATAAAATAACCCATTTATTTATTCAATGTTATTCATTATTATGAAACACAAATACATAAATGTTTTTCTTGGCGATCATCAGCCTAGGCGTATAAACTGCGGGTATTTTTAAAGAGCCTCTTCTATTTCATTTGGTTATGGTAACAAAATGGTGAGAAAGATTTGATTCAATGTGCATCGTATTTTTTTAAAATAATATCAGTACTCCATTTCAGCTCTAAAAAATTCGTGTGTCGTAAAAAGTTACCCGCACAGGATAATTCCTTCTGTACTTGTGACGATATCAGAAGTCACGTGTGAAGAATGAGGCTAATTCTGCAAAACTGCGCTTAAAATAGTTTTGATCAATCAGTTCAGGTAAGGCTAGGTCAGTATAACTTAGGTTAGCTTTATAAAAAATGAAAAGTTTTAATATAAGGCCCTCAAGTGCTGAATCAAGGCACGGAAATATACTGATTTGTGAACCATTTTTAATACTGATATGTAATGATATATATGCTGATATGTGAATATATACGGATATATACTGAAATGTGAACCATATGTGAACCACGGTTCACATATAAATATGTGAACCATTTGTCACATATGGGCTTTTTGACTGACGCCATCTAGGACTTTAAAATTCCCGCCCTACGTTGGGTTTTCTAGGTGCGTTCAATACGTAACTTGATGCAGTAAACAGAGATTAAAGTGACTACCAATTCAGTTGAGTTACAGGAAATGTATTTTTAGTAGAAATTGAGGCAGGTATGTAGCAAAAGTAGCACGCATCACATATGTAAGTAGCGGACAAGCAGCCAAATGATTGGGTACTGACGTGTCTCATTAGCAGCAAGTAATCATAAAAGTATCGCAGGCAAGCCACAAACGTGGCAGATAAGTAATGAAATTATAAGTCACCAAAGTAGCACGCAAGTAAAAGCAGTATGAGATAGATCACAAAAGTGATAATCAAGTTATCGAAATCTGAGCAAGTCACAAAATGAGAAGGTCTGAGTTACGAAAGCAGCAGGCGAATTACTGCAGTATAGAAGGATGTTAGCAATGATATGAAACAGGTCACGAATGTACGAAACAAGTCATAAAAGAAAAAAGCACGTTGAAATATATAGGTAGGATGAAATATATAAGTGTTATTAGAGGAAGTGGCGGTAATAAATATTCCATACTTTAAAAGACTTCCTCTGATACGAGCTTCTTTTGCTCTTTTTTTTTGTTCAGAGAGTGCTGGAAAATTGAGCCCCGAAGTAATTGACAACTCACGTCCAATAAAGATATTTTACAATACTGAGGATTCTTTCAAGTTCGGGTTTTCATAACAGCACAAAATTAATACGTTTTAGCGATTATATTGCAAGCCTGAGAAAATTTGCCTCAATCAAATTTCCACTTTCCCTTGCACCCAATAAAAAATAAGTATTTTTGGTCGAATCCTTGCTTATATAATTTTACGCAGAATCTGTTTGAGTAAAATTGTTTCCCATAAATAACCAAGCTTTTTGTTGGATACGTGAGGATCGTTTCGTACGAGGACCTCGGCGAAAACACGGTACCTGATTTCCCATTTCTTAACAACCGGTGTCAGCATCGTTAGCATCCAATATAAAGATTTTTTGTAGAGGTATTGATGATTGGAGCCATGTAATGAAATTTCACTCATGCAGGAAGTTAACAAAGTTAATTACTTTAAAGATAATTAATTACTCACATTTGCATTATTCATGCCATGACATAAGATGCGAACTGAGGAGAAATCCTCCGTAGATTTTATGTCACTTCATGAGTATTGACCAGCTTTGCCATCTCACGCAAAGCAAAAGTAAATTTTATTTGTAGTCCCTGTAATGAGATTTAAATTGCGGTACCGTATTTCGAGTTCATGCTCGATGTCTTTTCGTGGGTGAAGTGATTCAAACTTATGCAGATCTGTGTGATATGGCAATGTTTCGTGATATGGATTTGTGTTGACCTTATTTAGTCGCTGACATTTGAACGAACGTTCGAAAACATTCAAAAGCAGATCATGCATGAAGTTGTAATGGACTAGCTTCATAAGTGAGCAGGATCAGTAAAATTTGATAACATTTGTACCAGGAAGGTCTTAGTAAGTGTCACCGAGTTCTGTAGAATCGAAAAGCTTATAATATTGGAAATAATCGAAGATGTTTAAATATTATTATAGATTAAACAGCAAACTGAAACATTGTTAATGATAAGAACAACACCAAATATTAGTGTAGGCGCTTTTCAATTATGAAAATGACCCCAGAACTTCAAACAGAAGCCATCAATTCCCCCCGGTTTTGATGAAATAATTAGCAGTAAAAACACCGGCCACGCTTATGATCCTATGCGGCTCTTCAGAAGCCGTAAGGTCACCGTCGCTTAATTGCTTCGATATGCAGCACTGAATGGCGCTTCCCAAACTTGTAAGTCTTGTCTAAGTTCAGCAAAATGCAATACCGTGACTGCTATACACGACTAGACTGGGTTTGAAATTAAATAACATGGTCGTTAGGCTATATCCTAGTCTAACTTTTTCCCCGTCAGCATGCATGTTTTTCGCCGCCTAAGCGATTTAAGTGATTATATCACTTACATAGTCGATGAAAAACATGCATGCAGGCAGTGGTAGGTGGTATACGTAATTTCTTTAGAGGGAGATACGCTGGTAGATATTTTGTTACGATGACGTGAGTGGTTTAAAAATCTGGCCTTTACAGAGGCCAATTCAGCGCTGGTGCTAACTTATGAGCACGTGCTTAGACTCAACACAAAATGGTCCAGTAGTGACTCGTGAAAAGTGAGGCGGAGACCTGCATTTTTTACGGAACGTAACCTCGGCCGATTGAGCTCGCTTCTAAACTTTATAGATTATGTTCCTCATTCGACGCCGTTGAGAGGATGGTTACGATGTCATATAGAGTCAATACATGGTGCGTTGGCTGAGTGTGTGCTGCGGTACGTGAGGTGTGGTGCTAGAGGAATTGAATTGAATAGAATGATTTAACAAGGGTCAATTAGAAGCGTTTTTTCGAGACAGCATTTGAAGGAAAGTGATTTTGTTAACGAGCAAAATTGGACGAAATTTTTGGAACATTTCAATACTCTCTAACGTAAAATAACGCATTCTGACGCACTTTACAATTTCATCACGCGTATTAGCGCATTATACTAAACTAAATTTAACACCTTAAAACACCTTCACTAAATTTAAAGTCAATTGTAGTGAACTATTTTGGAAATATCAAACATGCGCTGGATCGAGCCTTCATTTAGCTTTGATTAAGTATTTATGAAAATTGATTTCGCGACTATTGGTTGGTCAGCAGTATTATGAAAATTACCTCCATGTACCACCGGTAGTGCGCGTCTCAGTCAAAGTGTTAAAGTTTTATTTCGCCACGCTCTAGAGGAAAATAACGGAGCACGATCAAGTCTCCAGAAAACAGAAAAGCAAAACCTGATATTGTATAGTCGGAGTCGGCATGCCACTTTAGAGAGAGATGGTCGAGCTGTTTTTGCAGTTTTACCTGCAACTCAACCTTACGCAACTTTCCTTTAGCACCATTAATGGGCATGAAACCATGAAAACGAATCGCAACTTCTGTTTTTTAAAATCATTTGCTTCACAACTTCATAAAAGCAAAGTGCAATTTCTTTTTGTCACCATTATTTACTACATAACTTCACGAAACAAAGCGAAACTTCCTTTCGTCACCATTATACCTGAAACGAAACGAAATTTCAAAATTTCGAAAGTTGGTACAAAACTTCACGAAAAGAAGTGACATTTTCCGTACGGTTTGTTTTGACAAGCCGTGCACGGACCGCGGCCTCCCCGCCGAGCTGGCCTTTAATTACATGCGATTACGCGAGGGGTGACGAGGGGCCGACGAGGGATGACGAGGGGCAGACGAGGGGCAGAGCACACCCTGGTAACACGTGCAGCAGTAACCCGTCAGCCCCACGTGTGACAAACAGGGCACCGCGAGCTGTTAGCGCGGCACTGCGCGTGACGGATCTGCGTGCCACGTGCGCTGGCTACTGCCGCCACCTGCTGCTCTAACTAGTTACGCATGCAGTAGTTACGCATGCAGTAGTTACGCATGCAGTAGTTACGCATGCTGTAGTTACGCATGCAGGAGTACGCATACGGTATTTACGCATGCAGGAGTTACGCGTGCAGGAGTTACGCATGCAGGAGTTACGCATGCAGGTGTTACGCATACTGTAGTTACGCATGCAGGAGTTGCGCGTGCAGGAGTTATGCATGCAGTAGTTACGCATGCAGTAGTTACGCATGCAGGAGTTACGCGTGCAGGAGTTACGCATGCAGGAGTTACGCATGCAGGAGTTACGCTGCAGGAGTTACGCATGCAGGAGTTACGCATGCAGGAGTTACGCATGTAGTAGTTACGCATGCTGTAGTTACGCATGCAGGAGTTACGCATGCAGGAGTTACGCATGCAGGAGTTACGCATGCAGGAGTTACGCATGCAGGAGTTACGCATGCAGGAGTTACGCATGCAGGAGTTACGCATGCAGGAGTTACGCATGCAGGAGTTACGCATGCAGGAGTTACGCATGCAGGAGTTACGCATGCAGGAGTTACGCATGCAGGAGTTACGCATGCAGGAGTTGCGCATGCAGGAGTTACGCATGCTGTAGTTACGCATGCTGTAGTTACGCATGCTGTAGTTACGCATGCTGTAGTTACGCGTGCAGGAGTTGCGCATTTAGGAGTTACGTTTGCTGTAGTTACGCATGCTGTAGTTACGCATACTGTAGTTACGCGTGCAGGAGTTGCGCATTCAGGAGTTACGCATGCTGTAGTTACGCATACTGTAGTTACGCGTGCAGGAGTTGCGCATTCAGGAGTTACGCATGCTGTAGTTACGCATACTGTAGTTACGCGTGCAGGAGTTGCGCATTCAGGAGTTACGCATGCAGCAGTTACGCATGCTGTAGTTACGCATGCTGTAGTTACGCATGCTGTAGTTACGCATGCTGTAGTTACGCGTGCAGGAGTTGCGCATTCAGGAGTTACGCTTGCTGTAGTTACGCATGCTGTAGTTACGCATGCTGTAGTTACGCATGCAGGAGTTGCGCATTCAGGAGTTACGCTTGCTGTAGTTACGCATGCTGTAGTTACGCATGCTGTAGTTACGCATGCTGTAGTTACGCATGCAGGAGTTACGCATACTGTAGTTACGCATGCAGGAGTTGCGCATTCAGGAGTTACGCATGCTGTAGTTACGCATGCTGTAGTTACGCATGCTGTAGTTACGCATGCAGGAGTTGCGCATTCAGGAGTTACGCATGCTGTAGTTACGCATGCTGTAGTTACGCATGCTGTAGTTACGCATGCTGTAGTTACGCGTGCAGGAGTTGCGCATTCAGGAGTTACGCTTGCTGTAGTTACGCATGCTGTAGTTACGCATGCTGTAGTTACGCATGCAGGAGTTGCGCATTCAGGAGTTACGCATGCTGTAGTTACGCATGCTGTAGTTACGCATGCAGGAGTTGCGCATTCAGGAGTTACGCATGCTGTAGTTACGCATGCTGTAGTTACGCATGCTGTAGTTACGCATGCAGGAGTTACGCATACAGTGTCTCATTCTTCTGCATCGTCCGCGTTTTATGTCTTTGAACAGTTGTCTAGGTTTTATCTAAAATAAAATAATTTTCAATTTGAAGTAATTATTTCGAGGTAATCGGTATAGTTGCTGCCGTAATGACTTTCGAACGACATGCAGAGTATGGTAAAAAACAATGGAATAATTTCTCTTCGACTCCATGTTCGAGAACGTAAAAAATCCCGACTCAAGAATGAACAAATGGAGATTTAGAACCAATTGAACATGGTTGTTGTGATGCTCTCATTTTCGAAAAGCAAAATCGATCTGAATATTTTTCTACCTGAACTTTGTGCACCCGCTCTTCTCTTCTGCAGTTCTGGACGTAGCAAGAACGAGCTTCTATTACCGCCTACAGTACGTCGTCTTACTGACCTACAGTACGTCGTCTTACTGACCTACAGTACGTCGTCTTATTGACCTACAGTACGTCGTCTTACTGACCTACAGTACGTCGTCTTACTGACCTACAGTACGTCGTCTTACTGACCTACAGTACGTCGTCTTACTGACCTACAGTACGTCGTCTTACTGACCTACTGTACGTCGTCTTACTGACCTACAGTACGTCGTCTTACTGACCTACAGTACGTCTTCTTACTGACCTACAGTACGTCTTCTTACTGACCTACAGTACGTCGTCCTACTGACCTACAGTACGTCGTCTTACTGACCTACAGTACGTCGTCTTACTGACCTACAGTACGTCTTCTTACTGACCTACAGTACGTCGTCTTACTGACCTACAGTACGTCGTCTTACTGACCTACAGTACGTCTTCTTACTGACCTACAGTACGTCGTCTTACTGACCTACAGTACGTCGTCTTACTGACCTACAGTACGTCGTCTTACTGACCTACAGTACGTCTTCTTACTGACCTACAGTACGTCGTCTTACTGACCTACAGTGCGTCGTCTTACTGACCTACAGTACGTCGTCTTACTGACCTACAGTACGTCGTCTTACTGACCTACAGTACGTCTTCTTACTGACCTACAGTACGTCGTCTTACTGTCCTACAGTACGTCGTCTTACTGACCTACAGTACGTCGTCTTATTGACACAGTACGTCGTCTTACTGACCTACAGTACGTCGTCTTATTGACCTACAGTACGTCGTCTTACTGACCTACAGTACATCGTCTTACTGACACAGTACGTCGTCTTACTGACCTACAGTACGTCTTCTTACTGACCTACAGTACGTCGTCTTACTGACACAGTACGTCGTCTTACTGACCCACAGTACGTCGTCTTATTGACCTACAGTACGTCGTCTTACTGACCTACAGTACATCGTCTTACTGACACAGTACGTCGTCTTACTGACCTACAGTACGTCTTCCGCGGTATCATACTCAAGCTTTGAGAAAAAACTTTCCGTTCTTATAACATTTCCTTTACAGATGGTTCTTTGCTGAAGTATGGAAAAATTACTTATGCAGGTACCAAACGCTCTTTAACGCAGAAGTGTCTACATTGTAGAACATCATGAACTGCTTTCTTACGCAGACGATTCGTAAATAAAAATACCAAGGCTGCTACTCTCAAAGTCAACATTGTTAAAATTATTTATTGCTTTAAAAGGTAAACGTTTCGAGCACCAGTGTCTACATTCTGTAGATATGGGCAATGTTTTTCGACAGAGGTGAGGCCATGAACAAAGATCGAGTAAAACTTACGAGCTGTTTGCTAACAATCTAAAGAAAGTAATTCCCAAGTTCCTCGTAAACAGTCTAAAGATAATACTAAATTCAAAGGTCACATGAAATTCTGTTTTATGAAAATTTAATATCAGGAATAAATAATAGGGTTACCAGGATTAAGTATGAGGGTCACCAGGAATAAGCATTAGGGTCACCAGGATTTAGTATGAGGGTCACCAGGAATAAGCATTAGGGTCACCAGGAATAAGCATTAGGGTCACCAGGAATAAGCATTAGGGTCACCAGGAATAAGCATTAGGGTCACCAGGAATAAGCATTACGATCACTTGTCATGAGCACGGAACGAAAAGCGAAAAAAAACCTCAGGTAGCGGTGATACGAAGGTAATACTAAACGCCGACAACTGCTGAGGCCAACAACAAGCAGAGATGGGAACGTAAATCAAAAAATTAGATCGAACATAAAACGAAAGTTGGAAAGCCAACTGAAGGCTGATGAAAGTGAGGACAAGAGACACAAGATATGAGAAAAAGAAGCTAAGTAAAGATGAGCAGTGGTGAAGGAATGGGGGGATAGCGAGAGAGGGGATAGCGAGGGAGAGGAAAGCGAGAGAGAGGAAAATGAAAGAAAGGAAAGCGAGAGAGGGGAAAACGAGAGAAGGGAAAGCGAGGGAAGGTAATACGAGAGAAGGGAAAGCTAGAAAGGGGAAAGCGAGGGAGGGGAAAGTCAGGGAGGGGAAAGCGCGAGAGGGGAAAGCGAGGGTCGAGCCGCCAATATTGCTCACATAACTGGGGGTAAGTGAGCGGAACCAATGAAGAAGGCGAGATGAGCGTCAGAGTGAGGGGAGACGGCGGCATCGCTCGAAATACAAATACGAGCCTCGCAGTCAGGCGTCCTTCATTGGGGGAGAGGGGAGTGAATAGGGACAGCTTTTTGACAAGTGAAAACATTGAAACATATGAAGATTGCTCTTCGAAAAACTGCTGATTATGCACAGAATCGAGTTGAATTGGTAAAACTCGATACTGAGATGAAACTCATATGGAGAAATACAGTAGTTGAAAGGGAAAATTGTAAATCATGGGAGTAACAAAAGGTCGATGATAAATCGTTATGTGAAAGCATAGGACGGCTAAGTTAACTTGAACATACATGAAGCATATGTAGGTTGACACTTTGCCAATACCGACCGTCTGCCTGCGGAAAAGTGGATGTTTCTGTCACTGAAGATGGGTGAGAAACTATTTCTGTGGGTCGTGATCAGGGCTATTATTATCATTTTTATTATTACTACTACTATTACTCTATTATTAGTGGACACTTTGGAAATACCAACAGTGAGCCTGCAGTGAATTGGATGTTTCTTTCAATAAAGATGACGAAGAAACTATTGTTGTTCATCAGGACTTGCATTATTACCATCATTATTACTGTTACCACCATTATTATTATTGTTATTATTTTATAGGAAATTATACATGCGAAGACGCTACAGATGCATTTTTTCAGTGTATTCGATGTTCAGCATTTTAGCTCGGAAAATGATGAACGTCAATGACTATAGTGAAGCTCGGAGGTGGAAATAGCTATACGTGTCAAATGCAACTGATGATTACTCACTAACTCTCGCATCCAGCACTTCATTACTTGAATAAAAAATATGATTGCATAATTAATCCGTAGTTTACTATCTGGTCATTGTATTTTTGAAAGGAATTAACTGTCGCAGTGACGGAAGTTGTCGGTCATTTGCTCGATATCAAAACAAGGTAACTGAACCTTAACCAAGTGCTGTATAGACATAAGCACATTTTTCAGGGAGTTATTTGGCAAGATTTAAACGTTTTGTATCGTTTGAGTTTCATACTGCTGGCGCATTCTGCTCAATTCTGCTCATATTTTGAGCATAGAGTTGAGGGCATGTTTGATCTCGTGCAGAGATTGATGTGATGTAACTTAGCAAAAACTTAATATAACTTGATGATATAATTTAGTAAAAACTTAATATAACTTGGTGATATAATTTAGTAAAAACTTAAATAAACACTGCGGTATAATTTAGCAAAAACTCAACTTAGCATGTCTGTATAACTTAGCAAAAACCTAAACTAACATGGTGATATAACTCAGAAAAACCTTAGCTTCAAAAAATACAGCTCGCAATATACTAAGTAATATCAGCAATATTGTTGCGGATATCTAAGCAAAGGCTACGCATCCTACGAGCATGTAACGCCTTAAATTGACCTCAATGCTTTAAATCCATGCGCGCTTGCAAATCATTTTTCAATCGCTTGTTAAAATTACACCACTTTTCGGCCCGCATCGTTTACCTCAAATTCGACATCTGTAAGAAACAGCCACCGTCTAAATCCAAATGTCTTTTATTCATTGCGTTGAATGCGACGCATTAAATCTATCGCCTTGAATTTAATGCCGTAAATCCGCTGCCTTAAATCCGCCGAAATGAAGTCTAATGACCCGCTGTCCGCGCCTGCGCCTCACCAGATGCTGACTAATGGCGTCATGGAATTAGTCAAACGAGAACTGTTCGCCCTGCGCTGGTCTGCGCTGGTCTGCGCTGGTCTGCGCTGGTCTGCGCTGGTCTGCGCTGGTCTGCGCTGGTTTGCGCTGGTCTGCGCTGGTCTGCGCTGGTCTGCGCTGGTCTGCGCTGGTCTGCGCTGGTCTGTGCTGGTCTGCGCTGGTCTACGCTGCTCTGCCCCACCCGGTCTGCAAGTGTTTTTATTCTGTCTATTCTTCACTTATTGACGGATATTCAACTCAAAATTAAAAAATGGTCTAACTTACTTCTTTCTTATATCTTATTCTTAATTTTAGCGAAGGGCGTATAAGTTCAAATTATGGCTTAACAGTGTTTCTTATTCTATCACAGCTTAGGAGTTAATGAGGGATACACAATCAAATTAAGAAGAGCGTTTCATATTCTGTTTTAATTAGGGAGTTATTGAAGGATATTCAGATATCCAAATTTTTAATAGCAATTGGAGAACAAATGAATGAAAACAGAAAATGGTTATTTGTTGTCTCTTCACTATTGGCGCTTCACGTACGAAAATATTTCTGAAAATGTGTGTTCTTTATATCAGTTTCCACTCCGTACTCCACGGACAACTTCAACGTCGCACTGACAACCGCATCAGGCAGAGACCGATGCCAAAAAACGCCCGCTAATTGGCGCTCCGCAGTTCCGAGGTTTGCCTCCAGTTACGAAGACAATGCCATAACAGTGCAGGCAATGCGCGTACAATGAAATTACCAGGAGCAGACCTCTTTTTGGGCCAGGAATTACAGAGGTGAGGAGGGTCTCCAATACAGGAGAATCCGGAGGGAAAAGGATGAGGGGAAATGTTGGGGTAGCTGCCTAGGGCTACGGCTTTTCCCCTCAAAGGATAAATTCTCTTAGGTTGGAAAATAGAAATATGTTGGGGAAGAAATTAGAGACTGATTTAAAAGCAAGGATGCCTCTTTTCATTTGTACCGTGTTTGAACGCATTTTGCGTGAATTATTCATGCACAAATAAAAACCTCGACTTTCGATCACATAACAATGGGCTCAGTAGATAATAGCCTACATTAAATAAAGTTTTTAGTAGAGTTTCTCAGCCTAAGCGAGAGCTCACAGAAGTTCTAGGGTGTAAGTGTTGACAACATTAGTGAAGTGGGAGCTTTAGTTTTGTTCACTCTAATAAATACGGGTTTTTGATACGAAAACCATTCAGTTTTTAGGGTTATCAAATTATTTTATTTTTCTAATGTGATAACTGGGTGACACAAGGCACGCAAATTTCAAGTATAAAATCAGTCACTCTATCCTACTTATGCTTATCTGAAGTATATTCTTAATTGGCATATTTTTCTAAGACATTTAGTGCATTTCAAGCGCCGTATGTCTTTGACTTCGCTGAGTTTCCGTAAATTTAAAGTTGCTGATTATTTCAATAACTTTACTACTGTTAGTAAATATTTATCTGCCATTATCTCGAAAACACGTGGTACGATACATAGTTACATACGTTATTTAAATTATCGATAGAATATACTCATCCCACTATGCCTGTGTTGTCTACTGTTGAATACTAAGTATCTACTGATTATACTACTAATCTACTGTTGAGTACTTGTGTTTTATTTGTAACCATGTACGAGCTTGCGGTACAGAAATATTTCTTATCTTCCAAACCTCACAAAAATGTACTGGACACATGGTAAGTTCAGAATATATACGGATATTTTTCACAGGAAATATTCTGGTATGAAATGTTTCTTGCAAGAAATGTTCGTACACTCACTATATATAGTTCAATACCATCCATCATTCCATCTAAATTTATGCATGTATTTTGTAAAAGGTGAGATAGTTTGTTTTTAAAATCTGTTTTTTACCGTGACAGACCTATCCATGATGCTCATATTCTGTTCGTTTCTTAAACTTTGCAAAATGTTTTGGTAAATTAGTATCCTCGGCATAAAATTATGAATTCCTCACAGTGATGACAATTAATACTGTTACAGAAGAAATTCTGTATCACAGAAATATTGAAAACGTTTCATTTTTCCGAAGTTTTTTCGTTACTTTATTTGAATTGAAAATGAACATTCTGGAAGCGGAGGTTGAAATCGTTTATCGAGTAATTGATATCAAAAAGTGTTTGCGATCATATAAAAAGAAAATATCAAGAAACGAACTAAAAGTTTTGAACAACGTCATCACTAACCACGGCGAATAAATTTTTTGATAAACGAAATCTAGTTTTATGTCAAATACGTAATTCGAAGCTTTTAAAACGCGAAACAGACTTCCTTTTTGACAAATGAGTTGTAGTTTTACATCAAATACTGGATTCATAGGTTTTAAAGGGCAAAACAGACGTCAGGGACAGCGAATAGATTCTGAAATAATTTCCAACACTTCCAAACGCTCTTGTCGGCGTCGCAAAGCAGCACACGTGCCTGGAACTCTCAGCAAACACGAATGAGGTCTCTCTATTGTTGTTTGTATCGTGGCGTGGTGGAACTAGCCTTCATCGTCAACTCTGTTTGTTTAGTGAAAATAGTGTTTCGTTATTCTCGCAACCGCCATGCATCCTTGGTATGAGCTACCATTAACATACATATATCCTTGGTATGAGCTACCATTAACATTTATGGTTGCTATGAACTGTCGTTATTGAAATGAATAGAGGTATGTGATTGATAAGTTTTCTCGGGCATTTTTTTCTTGATATTAATCGGAAACTTTACCGCACAATCACGATGTACACAGCTCAGTGTTACCGTACGATTGAAAAAAATTCTACGAAATAGTTATACCCGAACTTGATCTTCTAAATTTCTCATGAATTTATCTTCAGCGTTGGTTCATTCTTTCAGCGGTTAAATTCAGTTTTTAAATTCAACGAGCAATATTAGTCTCAAAATTTACGCCCTAAAAACTAACACGTTGCTTTTACACTGAAACACAAAAACCTTAAAACATTTCTGGATGCATGAGATTTCCTTTTTGATTTTACATCCTCATGAATGTGATGTACTCGTGTATGCCCTCGACATGCACTCGAGAATTTTAGTCTATTTTCGAGTCCGCGATTCACTGTATGTTACAAACGAACATGTCAAGCTCTGCGTAAACCAGGACACCTCAACACAGTCGTGCCTAATACGGCAAAAAGCCGACACCGACTTACGCAACTGGAGGGAGTGACACGGACCAGGGCACAATGGGATGACGGGATTACGCTGCGGCTTAGAAACTGAGATGTGCGGAGCGCTTTGTCTGCCCGACACCACACACACAATCAATATCTGGTCCTGGTCTGCTTGTACAAACACTGCATGGAGCTGCTGGTTTCGTGCTCTACATATATACTATAAAGGCATGTTCACAAAAATAACAGTATTTAGATTATCTTCTTACCGTGCATGTGTTATAAATACCGAAAAAAATAACAGTATTTAGATTATCTTCTTACCATGCATGTATTATAAATATTGAGAAAATTAACATTATTCAGATAATCTTCTTACCTTGCATGTGCTAATAATGCTGAGAAAAGAAAAATATTCAGGTAATCTTTTTACTATCCATGGGCCATAAATGCTGAGAAAAATAACAGTCTTCAGATAAATTAGTTATTGCAGAGGTGATAATTGGATGAAGTATCAGTAGATGCCCACCTACACATCGTATAGCTTCGTTGTGCATGAGAATTCTTGTTACGGAATGTAGATTGGCCTATTTTCTGGCCAAATTTTAAAATTTGGCCATTTTGCCACCTAAAATTTCGTCATTAAGATCGCTCTGCATCTGGCAACCCTGACATGCTGAATTGCCGGATGCTGACGTACATGTTTAAAATTAATTTTAAAAAGTAAACATTTAATAATTATTTTGACCAGGAAACAAAAAATATCGATGATGCTGTTCTAGTCGACAGATAGAGGAGTTATCATTGCAAGTCATGTTTCTATATTTATTTGCAGCTTGTATTGTATCCATGTTGGTCATGTTCCTTTCACCAGTTCGACGATTGCAAAGAATTGAGTTAGGCAAAGAGTCAATGAAGAGTCAATTTGAATAGCTAGGTAAATCTTTATCACTAAATGATTTGGTTGTTTGGCATAGAATAGTTGACGGTTTTCCACCCAGTCCAGCGTCAAGCCATGGCTGCTCTTAATTTCATAATACGAGTAGTTCCGGCTCGGAAATAAGCGTAGAGTGCGCTATTTCTGGTGGAAATTACTCATAATTTAATATGCTAGACAGACTGGCTAGTATAGGAGGGAAAGAAGGAAAGAAGGAAACAAGGATGACAGAAAAGAAAGAAGGAAGGAAGAAAGGAAGCAGGAAACAGGGATGTAAGGAAGGAAGGAAAGAAGGATGAAAGGAAGGAAGGTAGGAAGATGTGAAGGAAGGAAGTAAGGAGAGAAGGAAGAAAGGAAATATGGAAGAAATGAAAGAAGAAATAAAGGAACGAAGGAGAGGAAGAAGGATCAAAGACCAATAGGTTTCTTCCCTGCACTCCGCTCAGAACTGCAACGGTCACATGTAAGCATGCATACGACGTTGTGAGAAGCTATACATATATAACTTTAATTATTTTATTTGAGTTTGGGATAAATGTATAACTTAGTTTGGTTGAAAAAAAGTTTTGTGAGAGACGAGAAACGTGAAGTTTTTAAAATTAATTTCTACGTCAAATTTAAAATACTAAAATACTCATCCACTGTTAATTTTTCATTACCACTGCAGTACAAATCCAAAAGACAGAAAGTCTTCTCTCAATTGCAGCCTTGTCAATAGCGATCAGCGGGCAAAGGACTATTAACTTGATTTGACAATTATGAAAACATTTACCATGTCCATCACTTAATTGCCCCGTAGCATCTGAGGATACATTATAACTTGTAACTTATACATTATAACTTGGAACGTGTACATTTAAAAATTGCAACTTATTGATTAAAACTTGCAACTTATGCATTATAACTAGAAACTTATACATTATAACTTACAACTTATACATTAAAAATTATAACTTATTCATTAAAACTTACAACTTATGCATTATAACTAGAAACTTATAAATTATAACTTCCAACTTATACATTAAAATTTGTAACTTATTCATTAAAACTTGCAACTTATGCATTATAACTAGAAACTTATACATTATAACTTACAACTTATACATTAAAAATTATAACTTATTCATTAAAACTTACAACTTATGCATTATAACTAGAAACTTATAAATTATAACCTACAACTTATACATTAAAATTTGTAACTTATTCATTAAAACTTGCAACTTATGCATTATAACTAGAAACTTATAAATTATAACTTACAACTCATACATTAAAATTTGTAACTTATTCATTAAAACTTGCAACTTATGCATTATAACTAGAAACTTATAAATTATAACTTACAACTCATACATTAAAATTTGTAACTTATTCATTAAAACTTGCAACTTATGCATTATAACATGCAGCTTATAAATTATAACTAATAACTTAAACTCGGAGTCTCGTCAACCAAGGGAGCTATGGACTGTTTTTAAAATATCGTATTTGACATCCAACTACCCAGATAACAAAGAGACAATTTTTAATTAATTTTCACCTATCGCAAACAAATTTATCTTGTTGGTACGAGCAAACCTTTTCTCAAGTTTCAGTATTCAGTTGCGTGAAAAAATATTATTGAATTTATATTCTATGATATCATTCATCATTCAGATGAGCAAATTTCCGTAAGATTTATGTCTTTCAACCGTGACTATTAGGTGACAACTTCACCTAATCGTGATTAATAGGTGACTACTTCACAAAATCGTGATTAATACGTGACTACTTCACCTAATCGTGATTAATAGGTGACTACTTCACCTAATCGTGATTTATACGTGACTACTTCACCTAATCGTGATTAATAGGTGACTACTTTACTTAATCGTGATTATTAGGTGACTACTTCTCCTAATCGTGATTAATAGGTGACTACTTTACTTAATCGTGATTAATAGGTGACTACTTCCTCCAGTCGGGATAAATACGTGACTACTTCACCTAATCGTGATTATTAGGGACTACTTCACCTAATCGTGATTAATAGGTAACAAGTTTACCTAATCGTGGTTATTAGGAGACTGTTTTATCTAATAAATTGAAAGTAAATGTGCACGTTTCATCGGATATTTTTATTACTTTTGCATTAAATCATGTAGTGTAGTGTCGAGGAGAGCTTGGCACGTAACTAGTCAGCAAAAAAAATAATTACGAGCTAAAGTTCTACGTTATCCAAACACACATAATTTTTACACGCATTTTCAATAACTTTTTTCGTGACGAAAAAAACATTTTTCATTAAAAATTCATTGCCTTACCTTAAGCAAATATCTAAACAGTGCATGTGTGTCTCAGTGACAAGTATAAAGAAGACAATGTAGTGCACATTCTGACGCCAGAGTATGTGATAAGGAGGATGCTGGACATATGCATTAACTCTATATTAACACGTTGACTCTCGTGTATATACGGTTGGTTC
Source organism: Morinoia aosen (assembly GCA_030386875.1). Taxonomy (NCBI): domain Eukaryota; kingdom Metazoa; phylum Arthropoda; class Malacostraca; order Amphipoda; family Talitridae; genus Morinoia; species Morinoia aosen. The sequence continues at coordinate 4,115,167 of CM059571.1, forward strand.
TGTTAGCTTGTGTGGAACGGAATTGAAAACAAAGAAAAGAAAAACAGTTTATTTCCTATAAAGTTCAAACATGAAGAAAGAAAAGAAAACAGTTTATTTCCAATAAAGTTCAAACATGAAAATAAATAAAATAATGAACAGAATTAGTGACTGACACACATCAACAGTGTTGCGATGTACCATACAGCGGCTATTTGATGTTGGTCTTCATTTTATTTGGCTGACCGGGCTAGAAGCTAACACAACCGACTGATTTTCGTCGGTGAACCCTTTCTGTCTGCCAATTTGTAACTATATTTTCAACCTATACTCAGCTATATTGAATCTAATTTTTCCCCTAATTTCATAGAAAAAATAAACTTGTTTGAAATTTTGAAATGAAATGAGTCTAAGTTTTGTATATTTCTCAACGCCGAGTTCTAGTTTTGAGGCCAACCTCTAGCCCGGCTTTGCGCTCGTCATCAACTTACACTCTACACATTCTCCACATTGATGAAAGAATGAGGCATTTTATCTATTTCATTTATTCATCATTCTTTATCCGTTTAGCAAATCTAATTCGAGGCATCAGACCAATGCTTCAAATTTTGCGGTGCCTACCCGGCTTACGTTTGAAACACGCTCACTTCCTTTTTATATTCTCGTTGGGTTCCCCTCTCTGGCACGCACGAGGGAGAAATGATTGACTAAGGAGCCCTCGCTCACCGTTGATGTTTTTATTGAATGACTGACAAAGGAGACTGCTCATTGTGCCGCCTCTCGGTGGGGGATGCGGGAGGGAGAAGGCCTTTTAAGGGAGGGAATCCCTTCTTCAAGGGAGGGATTCTGCGGGAGGGAGAGGGACGGCCCTCGGTGGGGTAGCGCGGGAGGGAAAAGGCATTTCAAGGAAGGGAAAAGGTCTTTCAGTGGAGGGAAAAGGCCGTGCAAGGGAGAAAAAAGGCTTTTCAAGAGAGGGAATCCCTTTTTCAAGGGAGGGATTCTGCAGGTGGGAGAGGGAAGGGCTTTTGAGGTTTGTGCAGGAAAACGAGATCTAACAGGCAGAAAAATACGTCTAGAGTGAGAAATCGCAAAGTAAGCGAATGGAAGGAGGATGGAAATGACGAGGGTCCAAAAAGCGAAAAAAAGGATGGCGGTCGGCGTACAGATATTTTTTTGTGAATAACAGACCTTAAGGAGAATATTCTCAGAGCCTTTGTTCTAAAGTTTTATTGTTTCAGAAGGTGTCTTTGTTATTTACACGCTTGTAAATATCCTGCACTGAGCGCAAAATATCCAAAAGGTTTAAAATACCTGACCATAAACGAAATAAATTATTGACAGTGCATGAGAAATATTAGATGAAATAATTTAATTTTTTTGGGCAATGGTTTTATGCTGCTGTTATTCACAGCGTAAAGATATTGCAATCGAATCGACCGAGAAATTTTGATAGCACCGACTTGTTGCCTAGTTACTCAGTTCTTTACACTCTGACCGTAACTGGTTAAACAGAAGTTCTATGTTCAACTCAATTATAATGTTAATTGGGGTGAGCAATTTAGAAAATAGCAAACATTACCTAGATCATGTCGTCATTTAGCATTAATGAAGTATTTATAAAAATTGAGTTTGTGACTACTGGTCGGTCAGCAGCATTATGAAAATCCTCTCCGTGGCCACCGGTGGCGCACGATGCGTAAGTGTTAATAAAAAATTCTGAATTTATATTGTTCACAACTTTCTCACCTACCGTATTGAGGTAATTGAGGTCTTACTTCTACAGCTGATTTTCAAAATTGCAGGAAAATGAGAACTGTATACCGAATTAATATTTTATTTGAAATGAAGAAAATGTTATCCGGATTTAGAAGCTTTGTCGAAGTACTGCACAGAATAGGACATTTTTGTCCCCTTGACGAAGGTGTACGGTGGGAGAGGAGGCAGGAGGCTGTATTTCGACCCGTTCCGCACAAACACGTAGTCTCCGTCGGTGGGGAAGAAGGTGTATCCCTTTCTCCAGAAGCTGCTCAGGTATGGTCAGCGTTGAATATTATGGTGGTTAAATGATAGTTGTAATTGAATATCAAGTATTATTTATGGTGGTTAAATAATTATAAGGTCATCGTTGAATATTATGGTGGTTAAATGATAGTAGTAATTGATATCATGGATTATTTATGGGGGTTAAATAATGATAATAATAATAATAATATAATAGTAATAATAGAATTAATAATCTATTGATTAATTTTCGGTGAATTGTTTCTCATCGATTGACTATATAAAACAGCGAGAAAGAACGAGAATCATTTGATCATTAGAAATTGTCTCAAAATATTCCTAATAATTAACTCCTAATTGATCGTTCGTATGAAACATCGCGCGAGATGGAACGAGAATCATAGAGTCATTAGAAACCACCTCAAAAATATACAACAATTTATTCCTAATTGATGGTCTACATTAAACTGCGAGTAGAACCGAAGATGGAGTGATCTGCCCTTGTATATACGTATGTAACAAGTCAAACGTAAGGTTTGACTTTAGAAAGTTTAGTTAAATGGGTCTTTTTTTTTCAGTTCTGTAGCCTCTGGTCACAACTTATGCAATAAACACAACACAAACAACAATGCGCGGCGTAAGCGTTTTTTCTGCCTTGACCGGAGTGGAACTACAAATTCCTTGACTTTTTCTTCAATGAGAAAAAGTCCAGTTATGCTAGCCGAAAATGTCAATAATCAAAATGAATTCGATAAAGATTTGAATTTTTACACGTTAGAGAATAAGTTACTTTGTTGTAAAATAAGGAACGTTGGATAATAAGAAAACTTTATCCATGCAACTTCTTCAATAGAGTTTAAACATGTATTAGGTAATGATTGCTACTTCTGTGAAGTAGATTTGTAACAAAAAAAATAACAAATTTTAGATGAAATTGTCCCCCTATCATCGAACTGCCCGTGAGCAAAAATATTCAGCTTCTCCATAAATACTCGTGAATAAAACACGTGAAAAAGTATACTCTCGATATGAATACCGAATTACGATGGAAAACATCAAAAGTTATCGATGGCGTGAAGAAAGACGTTCTTTATTTGCCTTGTGAGTGACAGTTTTGATCATGACCTCAGTTGTGCCTAAGCCGTTCTTTCTTTTTAACTACATGAAGGTTAGTCATGCGGGTTTTGCTTATTCATGTCTTACTCGGTCACTGCCAGGGACTCTAGAAAGCTTCACTCCACTTCCTGCATCACCACTTACTTTAGTGCCATTCACTGGAGTCACTGCCTCTAGTGTCACTTCTATAGTGAGTGACACTGCCTCTATAGTGCCATTTCTATAGTGAGTGTCACTGCTTCTAGGGACATTTCAATAATGAGTGGCACTACCACTACTGCCATTCCACCAGTATCGCTAGATTTAGTACCACTCTTCAAGTGTCACTGCCTCTAGTGCCATTTTTCTCGTGAGTGTCACTGCCTCTAGCGTCATTTTTCTCGTGAGTGTCACTGCCTCTAGCGTTATTTCTCTCGTGAGTGTCACTGCCTCTAGTGCCATTTCTCTCGTGAGTGTCACTGCCTCTAGTGCCATTTCTCTCGTGAGTGTCATTGCCTCTAGTGCCATATCTCTAGTGAGTGTCACTGCTTCTAGTGTCATTTCTCTAGTGAGTGTCACTGCCTCTAGTGCCATTTCTCTCGTGAGCGTCACTGCCTCTAGTGCCACTCCCACAAGTCCGCACCACTCCAGAGGTCTCACCTGCCAATAAAAGCCATGTCGGGCCCCTTGGTCTTCGCCACCGTCGTCAGGGTAGAGTTGGGCATCCTGTGCTCGATGTACCACACGTCGACCGTGATGCGATCGAAGGGGAAGTTCTCGACGATGGCCTCCTCCACGTCTGAAATGTTGCGCAAGTTTAGCAACTGTATGGGACCGATGGTTGAAAATGATAATAATGCTATGTTTAAAAGTTCACAACGCTTTTGACGAGGCGAAACATAAGTTTTCTCATTATAAGAGAATGATAATGCTGCTTCTAAAAGTTGACCGCAATTCTATGAAAACAGAGCTGTAAAAACAAAGTAAAGGAACAACGGGAAAAAAGATGCAGGGGAATTTGAAGCTCCCACTACATAGCAATTGCACCTACTGAGTGCTAAAAATGTTGTCATTATTTAAATTTTATTTCGCATGTCTTTAAAGCGAGGTAAGGTCACCAAGGCCCAAATGGTAAGAGCGTTCGAAGTTCACGTGAGAGCTCGTCCGGGAGATCCTCGGTCATACCAGCCCGGTGTTGCTTTCCGATGGGGAAAGAAAAACTTAACTCTTATTCTTCCCACGTCCCAGGGGACTGAAATGGGTACAGGATTCCTAGACTAGGAGTTAGAGTCATTGTCGTTAGTCAGATGGCAGTTGAAAAATCAAGGTACAAGATGACGTGCTCTAGCTTCACTGGAATACGACTTCTATTATATCATTTACCTTCGACGTCAATGGAGAAATAGTCGACAGCACGGTTGAAAAATCAATATAAATGATATGTATTTACTACCATGATTGGAACAAACTTCTTTTCTATCATTCACCTTCGACGTATCAGCGTACAGGATGATGTGTTCTAGCTTCACTAGAATAAAACGTCTTTTCTTTCATTTACCTTCGACGTCGAGGGAGAAGTAGTCGACGGCGGTTATGTTGAGGGCGAGCAGCAGTGATGCGACCGGCAGGCACTGCACTTTTTCGTACGACACCAGCTCTTTCTGTCGCGTTGTACGTCATCGGATATTTAATGATGGTGTCTTAAATAAACGTTGTTATAAATAGTGTCCTTATAAACGTTGTTTGAGTTGTTTAATAGGTTATATTTGTAGCTGACGATTGGGATGGTAAAAAATGTGTAAATACTTATATTGGTTTATTGGAAATGTGCAAAATTTGAGATCACAAACCCCAGCTCTTTCTGTCGCGTTGTGCGTGATTAAATATTCAGTGATTCTTGGTGTCTTAAATACATATTTATAATGGTTGTTTGAATTGCTTGATATGTTAGATTTGTAGCTGACGATTGGAATGGCAAAAATGTGCAGATACTTTCAATGCTTTATTGAAAATATGCATAATTTAAGATCAGTATTTCAGTGCGTCTAAGTAAGAATTACTGGGATAATGCCGTGCTGCCACATAGTGTTTCCAATACACGAGGTAGCTTCTTAAATATCCAGTAAACTATTGTGTGTGCGTGCGTGTGTGTCCCCGTATGTGTTACGTGTATTTGTTCCTAAAATTTCCAGCATTGACTGAAACCTACCGTTGTTCTTTAAAATATTATCGTGTAATATACTTGTTTCGATTTATTTGTTCTATTCCCTGACACAGCAATTCCCATCCAACATTTTTCTCGCGTTTATCAGAAAATCTTACCTTCTCCCGCTTAGAATACAATTGAAATATCATCAAACAAGAAGGATATGAATAATATTTGTCTCCCATTTATTAGTAAATCTTACGTTCTAAAATTTAGAATGAAGTAGGAATATCTTCAAACAAGAAGTACGAATAACATTTTCTCCCAATTACCAGTTAAATTGATATGCCTTCAAACAAGAAGCATGTAGAATGTTTTTCCCAATAATCAGTAAGGCTTACCTTCTCTAGCTTAGAATGAAAGCCCTATCATTACCAGTTAAATTGAAATGCCTTCAAACAAGAAGCATGTAGAATGTTTTTCCCAATAATCAGTAAAGCTTACCTTCTCTAACTTAGAATGAAAGCCCTATCATTACCAGTTAAATTGAACTAACTTTAACTAAGAAGCATCACCAGCTCACCTGGCGCCTCTCATACGAGGTCCTGGAGTCAAGAAGCGCTGCCTGGCCTTTGAACATCAGGAACCAGGAGGGGTCCTCCCCCACTATGGTGCCCAGTATCGCCTGTTGCAACAATAGTACTGAGTAGTTACTACCATGATGCTGATAATAATAGTAATACTATGATAGTAATAGAAATTGTATTTATATCAAGATCTTCATTACGATAGTTAAAGTGTTACTGTCATGGTGACAATGGTAATGGTATTAATCACAATGGTAATAGTAATAGTATTACTATCACTACAGTGTTAGTATTACTATCATGATAGTAATCGTTATAGTATGGCCATACTAATGCTAACAATGATTATCATCTCTATCGACTGGGTATGAGAGTGCGTTTTTTATTTACATGTTATTAAAACAGAGTAACTTTTACCATCGATTTTAGTGCCTCTTCCGCCTTCTTGGGCAAACGTGTTCGAAAGTCTGTTGATACCATTTCCTTACATCTCACCTTGAATTTATTTTTCCCATTATTTCATTTGTGTATTACTAGACGTATGATTTTATTGTTTTTTCAGCAACCATAATAATTTCATTTTTACTAACGTCGCGTGCAGACTGTCAATTTTAGTTCACTCACGTAAATGGTAATGGTCTTTAACACACACGAATGATATCACAGTCTATACAAGTTAAACTTGTTAAAGAAAAACTCCTGCAAAATGAGAATACACTGCGTGTGTTTCACAAGTTCACGGGCATATACACTGTCCATATAACCCAGCGTCGTTTGTGCGAAGACTTTCATAATTGGTTTTTCGCCTGAGAGTTATGATGTGGTTCATTATTTCAGAAAAGAGCCTAAAATTACCCCATTTGTACTAGGGAAGTGACTGAATTTGCTGCATTTGTACTATGAAAAAGACTGAAACTCTTACAATTGTGTGAGAAAGAGACTGGAGCTCTCGTATTTGTGTGAGAAAAGAAACTGAAACTCTAGCATTGGTGTGAGAGAAGAGACTAAAACTATTGAATTTATGTGAGAAAAAAGACTGAGATTTGTGAATTTGTGTGACAAATATGAATGTAATTTCCATATTTGTACTCCGAAAGAGACTAAAATTACCGCATTTATATGAAAAAAGAGACTTAAACTACCGCATTAGTATGGGAAAAGAGATTGAAACTCTCGCAATTATGTGAAAAAGTAACTGAAATTACCCTATTTCTGTGAGAAAAGACTGAAACTCGCGCAATTGTATGGGAAAAGAGACTGGAACTCTCTCATTAGTGTGATGAATTAGTGAGAGAGAAAAGCCTGAAATTACAGCATTTATGTGAAAAAAGAGACTGAAACTCTCCCTATTATTTAAAAAAGAAATTGGAACTCTGGCATGAACATGAAGTCTGTACTGACGGTGTGGGGGTATGGGTGCAGGGCGAGACAGGAGTGAGACACCCAGGCCTTTCTCTGCCGCCGCAGGATGTTCTGGTAGCTCATCTCGCCGGCCTCTACGAGCAGCCCCGTCCAGCCCTGGTCTTTCTGGCGGGGGAAGGCGAACGGTGATATCAAAAAGAAAAGAAAGAAAGAAAACAGTTTATTTCCCATAAAGATGGTACAAAAAAGATGGTGCTTCATTGGTTTTTAAAATATCTTAAAGTAAATGAACTTGAATGATGCACACTCATGAGTATTGTAATACCCATGTCACTTGTCGAAAACAAATGATTGAGGGCAATGTATTCCTAATGTTGCTTAATCTAGATTTGATGATATATTCAAGGATGTGTTTTTGTTCTAATCACATATCATCTGGTACATTGGTTTCTGAAATGCCTTATAACTAACACCAGGACGCAATGACGGTTACCTCCGGTCAAGCCGGGACTCATTTCCGACACCTGGGTAGAGTGGGGAATTGTGGCTGAGTTCTCCCTTTTCCCAGCGATACGAAGTGGGCCAGAATTGTCGCTTATGAGCCTCAGTCTACCTCGCATAACCATCTCCGTCATGTATCTTGTACGGAAGTATGTGCTTGAATTAATTTTGCAAAACCTTTATTAGTATCTTTAGAGCACAACAGTGAGCACGGTCATCTTGTACGGAAATAGGTGCTTGGATCGACTTTGCAAAACCTTTTTTTGAACCTTTAGAGCACAACAGTTAACATGATCTGCAGAAAACTTGGAAACCGTAAATTGTATCGAACGTTAGATGCAAGATAAAGTTAAAAACGCTTGTTCGTGCATCTTCTTTTTCGGGTTTTCCTAGTGATTTATAGTTTTTTAGTTTTCTAGAAAAATTTGAAAGACTAGGGATGTACGAATAATTTCGTCGCTAACTGTAGCAAGCGACTTACACACTAGGTTGATACGGCTGGCTTTACCCCTTGAAGCCCAGCTAGGTCACCGTGGCCGAGTGGTTAAGAGAGCGCCCTTCACGAGATGGGCCGGCAGTTCGAATCCCGACAGTGCCGCGCGGTTATTCTCCCCGTTGGGAAAAGGGAGAACTCAGCCACAATTCCCCCACATTACCCAGGTGTCAAAAAAGGGTACCGGTTTGACCGGGGGTAACCGTCATTGCGTCCTGGTGTTAGTTATAAAGACTTGAAAAACCTATGTACAAGATATGTACCAGGCTTGATTGTAATAAAACATCCTTCACTTTCTTTGACCGGCGGCAACCATCATTGCGTCCTGGTGTTAGTTTTAAGGGATTTGAAAAACCAATGTACAAGATGATGTGTATCAGGTTTGTTTGGAATAAAACATCCTTTAAACCCACAAACCTAGAAGTACACACCTCGAGGCTGAGCGTGTTGGACAAGAATTGACCATCCAATGCCCCGGCCTCCACGAAAGTGCCGCCGGTTATGTTGCTGAAGAAATGGCGGACGACGCGTTTGGCGACCAAGAAAATGCCCATGCTGCAACAGAGATCATTTAACATGACATACAAGGTTAAATGTTAATTACTGATGACTTATGAGCGGTTCATTTTATGGTGATTCATGACTGAGGTGCGTTTTTTTAAATGACTAATTACCAATATGAGGTTTATCTTGGAATGACTCAAGAATAATGAGCGGTTTATTTCGAGATGACGCATCAAAAATGAGCGGTTTTTCTTGTAATGATTCCTGAATAAAAAGCAAAATAATAATACATAAATAATAAATTATTTTTTAATGACTCATGACTCATGACTAATAAGCGTTTATTTTGTGTTATGAGCGTAGTGTTTAGAACACATTAATACTTTTCGTTTTATAGTACTGCATTTCGTATCGGATCCATGACCTAACAACATTCTTTAATTAATATTCATGAAATGGCCAGCCTACCATAACTCATGCTTATCGTAATTGAATACTTTTAGTAATGTTTTATTTATAACTATAACTACGATGAACTAGTTAACTTATATTCTAACAGGCATTCAACAGCCAGTCTGACTATAACTACTATTTATGCATACTTGTGGGTCACAACAAAAGGCCAACTGTCTGTTGCATACTTTCTATCAAACCTTTCTATTTTATTCAAAACTGTACGCTGATGCTGCCACTCTACCTGTAGATACTGATCCTGTTACACTAACTTCGCACATGTACTGATTCCTCAACTCTTCTTGTATACTGATCTTGCGAAACTTATTTTTCATTTTAACTGACCCTGTTGTATTTATAATTCACACAATGACTAATCCTGCCGTGCTTTTTATACTATATAAGGGAGTGCTACAAATTGCACCATATTTACACATATATACGAATATAAATATATATGTACATATATATGTTCTTATATGTATAAATGAAGTATACTCATTTTGCAATCGACTGCCGACCCTTCCCAATAATTTGAACGTTGTTTGGCATCATATATTTATACGTGTATACGGTATAGTGTCTTGCTTACCTCTGAAACTGGTTGAACGCTGAGTCCTCGGTGAGGTTGTAGGGTTGAGTGGACGGTGGGGTCAGGTATCTAGAAACCATGACAGGTGCCTCAGTGAGCCTCAGTAACAAATATTCCGTATCAAAAATTATATTTTTCAGTTATATTCCCTATCAATAATTTTTTAGCACTTTAACCGCATTTCTTGAAGGAATCTGCAACGCGGAAACATCACAGTAAAGATAAGAAAATAGCGAGCCAGGTTCACTCATTTGACTTTTATCATCTTTATCGGAAACAAACCGTTTTTTCTTCCTTTCTAAAGGTACGGAGTAGCTCAACTTAATGAAGTTACACGTTCGTTCTAGAAATGGTTACAGGTACGTGGAGGGCAACAGGCACGCATTAGAACATAGTGAAACTCATCTCAATTGTCCTCGAGGAGTGGTCATTGAGCTTAGATATGACGGCAGAGGCAAGAGGTTCATGCAGAAATTTCTTTAAAATGTAATCTTTTTGAAAACCAAGTCAGCTCATATGCTATTACTTGGGGAAAAACTGTCGCAGAATTGGAAGTCCACGCTCAAATTACACCATCTAGCTTTGCATGACGTCAATTGCACTAAATTGTGTCGTAGAACTTACAACTATCAGCAAGAGCAATGAAGATGCTGAGAGTAAAGTAACGATGATGAGGGTAAAGTAATGATGAAGAGGGTTAAGTAATGATGATGAGGGTAAAGTGATGATGATGAGAGTAAAGTAATGATGATGAGAGTAAAGTAATGATAATGAGAGTAAAGTAAAGATGATGAGGGGAAAGTAATGATGATGAGAGTAAAGTTATGAAAATATGAGTAAAGTAAAAAAGATGAGTATAAAGTAATGATGATGACAGTAAAGTATCGATGATGAGAGTAAAGTAGCTGATAATAAAGTAGTAGATAGCAGTAAAGTAGCTGAGAGTAGTCAGAAATACCTGCTCGTATTCCTTACTTGGATCTGATGAGATCCAGCAGGGCAGGGTCGTCGTACGAGACAGGCCCCTGCATTCGGGCCTTGATTTGCTCCTCTTCCTGGACGACTGGACCGAGGTGCTGGATCATGCTCTGAAAATATGGATCAACGCAGAGATTTGAAGGATTGTTTAAATCACACGGTATCATCACAAAATATATGTGCTGATCATAATTTTAACGCTAATTGCTCTCATGAAGACAGGTTTAATTGTGTTGTAAGGATCGTATCATATGGTATCCTCACAAAATATCTGCGGTTATCATAATTTGAACATTATTTGGTATCATGAATAAAAGCGTAATTGAGTTATAAGGATCGCACGGACCTTATCATCCCAGTTAAACTTTTTCGCCGAAGCATGTATATTTTTCGCCGCCTAAGCGATTTAATTGCCTGGGCGGCGAAAAACATGCCTGAAGGCGGCGAAAAAGTAAAACTGGAATACGGTATCATTATACTGTTTCTGTACTGAACATTTCTGAATAAAGATTTAATTGTGTTTTAAGGATCGTACAAACAGAATGCTGTTTCATGCAGTATCATCATACCGAATAAGTGCGGTACATAATTTGAGCGTTATTTAGTATCATGAATAAAGGTTTAATAGTAATATTTCAACCCTTGATTATCCGCTCATACTTTGAGGAAAATGTACGTACACTTATACCCTGTAGCCTCTGGCAGTCGACAGCAGAAAATAAGTAATAATCTTTGGAGCTGAATGCGGAAGTCGAGGTGGCAAATTGAGCAACCGGTTGCTGCGAAGAATAATGCAGGGAGAAAATAAATATTTGTACGTATCATCCGCTCTTTGCGTTGATGCTTCCAGGTGGTGTTCTGAGTATTATTATCGCAATACGCATAAAACTCTGAATGCTTAAAAATATTTTTGATAGGAAAAGATTCTTGTTATCTGCTCCACGTGTTTTAACGCAATTCTTGTATTCTTGCATTCTATTTCGCAATTCTTTAACACAATTCTATTAAAAACAATTGTACCCAAAACAAAATAATTCATGTTACGGAAAATACGTCGGGTTTGCATTGCACACGACGAAATCATACTTCAACGGCTCCACAAAGCACCTCCCACACTTGACACGTTGACCGTCATGAGCCAAACTCAAGTTCAACATTCAGCTCAAATTTAAAGTCAATTGTAGTAAGCAATTTTTTTCATTTAGCGTTGATTCGAGTATTTATGAAAATTGAGTTCGTTGCTACTGGTTGGTCCCCAGTCTAACTTTTTCGCTGGAGTATGCATGTTTTTCGCCACTCAAGCGATTTAATTACTTGGGCTGCGAAAAACATGCATACAGGCTGTGAAAAAGTTGGATTGGGTCAGCATCATTATGAAAATCAGCATCATTTTGAAAATCCCCTCCGTGGCCACCGGTTGCTCATCTGGCGGTTAACGTGTAAAAGAAGCTAGCTCACCATTCGGAACAAGTGAAGGTCACCGGTGAACAAGAGCGAGTAAAACAGAAAGGAGCCGACCAGCAGAGCGGCGACGATCAGCTTCCACTCTCTGTGCCTCATCTGCGGGAGAGACAGGGTAGTCTGAAGCGTCCCATAGACGATCAATTTTATTGTCAATGATGAATTTTGACAATTATATTGATCGTCCTTGGGCTTCACTGACGACCGTCAATTAATTGACTTAGTGGGTAAAAAAATCTCATCAATATATTGAGTCAAAGATATTGACAATTCAATTGATCGTCCATGGGCAGCTTAAGGCCGCTGTCACACGGAGACCAAATGGTGACGTTAAGTCATAATTTTCTACAGTCAATGATACTATTGGGGCTGTCCAGTGACCAATCTGATCCCGAACTAAGGCTGAGATCTGACGGTTTAGTGGCCCTGAACAGACTCCGTAGTACCGCTAACTAGAAAATTAAGACGAAACGCTACCAGTTGGTCTCCGTGTGACTACGGCCTAAGCAAACAAAAAATTCCACTTAATACAACAAATTTGTTCCCTAAACTTCCAACTCACCCTGCGTAATGTTTTGACATTACCTTGCCAAAATGATGAAAAGTTTGCGGATGAGAGTTTTTCACCTTACGAATTGTTTCATCTAATATCAACTAGACAAAATTATTAAATTATCCGTGGAAGAGAGTTCTTCACTTCATGAATTGTTTCATCTAATATCAACTAGACAAAATTATTAAATTGTCCGTGGAAGAGAGTTCTTCACTTCATGAATTGTTTCATCTAATATTAACTAGACAAAATTATTAAATTGGCCGCGGAAAAGTTCTTCACTTCATGAATTGTTTCATCTAATATTAACTGGACAAAATTATTAAGTCGTTCGCGGATGAGAGTTCTTCACTTCATGTTTCATCTAATAATAACTAGACACAACTATTAAATTGTTCACGTGTGAGAAATTTTCACTTCATGAATAGTTCGATCTAATATTAACCAGACAAAATGATTAAATTGTTCGCGGATGAGAAATTTTCGCTATAGGTGCAACAAACCCAAGACTTCGCGTGCGCCGCTGCGGTTCTACACTGACGCGACCCTAGGCACGGAGGATATTTCGATGAGAATATTTCTGATGATTTTTTCCTCGTGGCCGGAAAATTTTCACAAATTCATGACGACGAACGCCTGGCCTGGGAAGTGTCTTGTCAGCTCTCCATTTCGTTACAGCACTATGAAAATTATCTAAGTGACCACCGGTGGGTCACTTCGCAGGAAATGTGTAAGATGGCCCGAAGAGCCCAGAAAGATGATTTGGTGCTAATATAGTCTGAGGTCTACCGCCATATATCGCCTACCCAGGTGCAGTTTGAGATGTACAAGTTAAGTGTTTGTTTCTAAATTTAATGAAGCAAATAAAAATATATAAGTTAGTAACTTAATCTAACCGAACCCAACCTAACCTCACGCTATAGTACTATGATAGCTAGAGGTAGATCTCACGCTATAATGTGGTAGACCTCACGCTATAGTACTAGCCAGAGGTAGATCTCATGCTATAGTGTGGTAGACCTAACGCTATAGCAGTGTTGATCATTTATTTATACTCGTATAGTCTACGAGAATCGATTCCTAATTAGAATTCATCATAATTAGACTCGTGCGGTTTTCATGCTGAAAAATGCAAATGAAATGCTAGAAATGTTCTAAAAAATACTTGCGATAAAATAAAAATAATAAAATAGTGACATAAGAATTGACCCATGACAACAGAAAGTGGGGGGGGGGGGGGGAAATGAGTAAAGAAATGTGTGAAGAACGAAGTTACAAAAAATTAGGGTAAAATGAGAGCGATACTAGGGGAAAAATATTATTCCACCAGCATGACAGGTTAGGGGAACTTTACACGAAAAGAGTTTTTATCGTGACCTAGTTATTTTTCGCATGCAAATTAGGAACTGTGAAGATTTCTAGCGTTTTCAACAGAACTGCGAAAATCGAGCGCATCATTACGCTGTTAATATTTGACACGGTATGAAATTGTACGAGAATATCAATATCGACGCAAATAAGTTCCATCCTCATATACTGCATGTGAGGCTAATACCGATGATTATTCGGAGTCGTGCAAAGGTGTTCCATAAGCTTCAGAATTTTAAAGACTAAGGTGTACTAATTTCTCACTTAGACATCGGTGTCACTCGGTACTGTTGTGAGTGGTTAACATCGAAAAGACCTGGTTCGCCGGTTCACACTCACCAGCATCGAAAGTTTACACGAGGGGACAGATCGCCACTCGATGACGCACAACAGCGGACAAAGAAATTACGCTCATTTCCGAAAAAATGATGCGAAAGGAAAAAAAATTCATTAGAAAAACATTTATGTAAAGAAAAATGACATGAACATTAATTTTGAATGTCTTAATACGGTGATACAGATTTTCATTCGATGAAACTTAACTACAAGCGAAGAAAAAACCTCTATTTTCAAAATAAGTGCTACAAAAAACATTACATTTTGTTGTCTTAACGCAAAGATCCTTAGGTGGTAAACTAAGAAAGTTTTCATTTAATGGCCGGGTAAAACACCGTAAAGCACAACTGCATCGCCGCCACCAGCATACTAATGCGTTTTTCATCAATAAATAGTGCCTTTTACGATAACTTCTCTGTTCACCAGTGACGACTAAACTCAGTGACGACTGTTCTGTAACTCCATAAGTTTGGCTCTCAGAGATGCAAATTGTTAGTTCTATTTCACTGCATTTCAATGACCAGCTGTTGCCTGAGATATTCCTAACAATTAATTAACGGATGCTGTAAATTTGTGAGTGCCTCGCTATCTCAACGGTCCGTTCGAGTCGTCCTTTACCGCTTGACCTGACAAATTTTTGTAGATGCTGAGCTTTCTTGTGAGATTCAAAAAAACTAAGTTTGCCATAAAATTTTTCTTTGAGTAACGAGAAAAAACGAAATAGTTGAGGGTAAACATCAATATCTTCAGAGTAAATACATTCTCGAGATGAATATGAAATGCAAACTCACATTTGACGCAGATGGATAGTTGGAGGACCTGAATTAACTATTGAAGGTAATCGACATTTTCGATTTATATTTATGTCATTCTCGTGAAACTCTTAATTCTTCTGATGGTAGGTTAACAGAAGAGCTGATTTGAAATGGATCGTTAATGTAGGATGTTTTCATACCAACTTAGCTGATTTATGCCACATTATGCACTGTTTTATTCAAGGCATAATAAATAATGCCAGAATACAACGCCAGTTACTTCTGATCGTGGTAACATGCATTCCATTCACCTGCATGTATGAAATGGGAGGGGCTCTAATTTTGGCAAAATTATTCATTCCCAAACGAGAAGTAACTATTCGTACGATACGCGGAGTCTCAAACTGCCAACTATTTCTTATAAAATGGTAACGCTTTAAAATAAATTGCTACTGAAGAACATAGTGGGCGTCGCTCGGAATTAATTCACTAAAACCGCGTCATAAACCTTTTATGATGATGGGATGATGTTTAACGTGATGATGTAATAAGTTTTCAAAATAAAAACTCATGTTTTAGATGTGTAAAAATTGTAGGCGGGATGAAACGGACTCGTACAGTGGAATATTTCTGTTAATCTCAAGTGGGTCCGTGATGATGATACAAAATTTGTCGTCTCCCCTGCGTGGGCTGCGTTTGGTTTTCAAATTTCATTGCTTGAAAAACGTTAGAAAAATTATAGATTTATCCAATACAAATGTAAATATGAGATAAGAATTCCAATAGACATTATAACGGAAAACAACAAAATAAACAAACAACAAAAAAAAAATTATTCTGAATCGAACTCAAATATTTTTCTTGTCCTGAAAAAAATTGCACTTCCTCTTTTTACATCACAGGTACCTTTTACATACTTGAAATAGAAAGGAAGCTCGAGAAACTTTTGACCAGACGTTAATCTTCCTTTGAATGTAAAAATGCAACTTTTCCTCAGATAAAAATTATTTTTAGTAGTAAAGAAAGTTATTTCTGGCAGAATCAATGAAGCTTAGGAAGAGGTGTTTAAATACATATATGAAAAAATTACCTCAATAATACTGGAATGACTTGTGGAAGAAACAAATGGAGCTCGGGACATTACTTAGCCAAAATTTCGATGCCGAAGTGTTGGCATACGCACTGATTACGCAGGAAAATCATTTTACAAATGCTGGAGAAACTCTAAAGCTCTTTATTATGTTCTAGTCCACCCCCCTTTTTTAAAATGAGAAAAAAGGCGAAATGAAAGAAAGGCTATAAAACAAAAATAAATCAATCTCTCGAAAGTTGATGTGGCCGAGTGCTCACGGTCCGTATCACAGATACGCTCATCACACACTTTCGGGAGGCTTTGGACAGACAGACAGACAGACAGACAGACAGAGAGACGGACAGACAGACAGACAGACAGACAGACAGACGGACGTAGCTCTTGTCACAGAATAGATTGGAGGAGGGATAAAACGTGGAACACAATGCCTGAAAATGAGTAAATACAGCCGCGCCTACTGAACTCTTTAACAAATATTTCTTTTCCAAGTCATAATGACCTTCATCGACAAATTTTAAAGCGCTGATAAGATGTCATTAACTTGTATGTTGTAGCAATGGTCTCAAAGTGCAATCCGTCGAAAACAATTTTTTACTATCCCAATTGAAAATTAAGAGCGGATCGCTGGTGGAATAACGCCGGTTATCAGGTGGTTTTTAGGCGGAATATGCGCGGTTTAGAGGTTAAATGTTCCCGTTTTTGGATACTAAACCGCGTGTGAATCGCCCTTGTTTCACCCTACCTAATTATATGTGCCACGTCCCGAACACATTCCCCGCGTCACTCGGTAAATACGTAAGTTTAAAGCTGGAAGTTGATGTACAGCATTCGAGCATAATCCTCGTGCGAAGATATTTTTGGACAACCTCAATCCCTGTAAAATGTTTTAAACTCTGTTTTTGATTAATATTTAAAAGGATTAATTTCTATAGACCAGATTTATAAATTATATTTTCTCAGAGAGAATGTCCGTTTTTGGTAAATTAGAAGTATTGTGTGCATCATTGCGGCATATTGCTTTAGATAATCGCTCTACTTCTGTCTAACATTCATTTTGGCCCACATACGCGTTCTACAGAAGTACGTTATGAAGACGTGTAACTGGACTGTGGGGCATCTAGTCCATATGTAGCGACATTTCACCCTGTTTCTTTGCGCAAATATCTGAACTAATTTTCAACACTTTGACCGCAACGTGTGCCACCGGTGGCCACGGAAGTTAAATGTAGTAAAAAACCAGTAATGAAAAATTCAATTCTCGAAACTACTTAATCAGCGCCAATTGTAGACAGGATACAGTTGATGTTCGCTATTTTTCTTAGCCAGCTTCTCAACTTTATTTCAAGTTTTTCGTGTTAAAATAACAAGAAAACGACTCAACTATTTTCAAAATTACCTACTGAAATTG
The DNA here is from genome assembly GCA_030386875.1 of Morinoia aosen. Taxonomy (NCBI): domain Eukaryota; kingdom Metazoa; phylum Arthropoda; class Malacostraca; order Amphipoda; family Talitridae; genus Morinoia; species Morinoia aosen. The sequence goes on from CM059571.1 coordinate 4,132,832, forward strand.
ACCTTAAATATGAGTTGAATGTTGAACTTCAGTTTAACCAATTGTGGTTAAAGTGTTAAGTTGCCAAAGGAAATACAAAGCGAGCCGACGGTTTAGCTGGGGCGGGTAGCAACAGGTCCTATAAGAAAGCCCTGGCCGCCTCATTACGGAATCTCTCGCTTGATAACACTTCCGCTGACTTTGTATTACTATATACAAGCTCGAGATTTCATTGTAGCCTTGTTGCACAGGGTAACCTCCGCTCAGAATGAATATTTATTGCAGTAGAACAGGAAACGGAGGGTTTGGTCACAGGAGGAGGGGTCGGAGTCTGGAGGGAATGCAGAAATACCATTTCGCTATACTATTTCGCAGCACGCTCGTTCTAACCTGGGTATTTGGGAACGCTAGGTTTCATAGGGAGATTTATAAAATCATTTATATGAGGGTTTTATCTTAACACTTTGAGTGCAGCGTGACCCACCGGTGGTCACTGAGGGGATTTGCATAGTGCTGCTGACCGACCAGCAGTCACTGACTCAATTTTCATAAATACTACAAAAAATTAAATATCGTTGTTTTTAAAATTAATCTCTGAAAATAAAATTAATTAGAGTTGGATATTTATTGACCTTCATTTTAACCCGCCACACTTAGGTGTTTAAATAGCAAATTACCTTGAAATCCGTACCCTCATGAATGACATGAAAGGACTTTAAAGTGTTATCAAATTATCAAGTTAAAAATACTGGAAGCTTATCTCTTGGAAAATGTTTTCTCATTCTTAGGTTTATTTTTGTATTTTTGAATAATAACACACATATGGCCTTTGACCCTTTCTCTTCGTTACGAGTTTGACTGTACCACGTTTTTAAATAATACATATTTACAAAATTTAGTTGGTCACTTCTTCACTAATGTGAATAACTTATATGACTCTGTGTATTTCTCATAATCTCAATATGTGGTACGGGAACTTACACTTATCCACCAGAGCACTGTGAAAACAAGCTTTCAAATCATCAAAACTGACTTGTCAAGTCAATTCGCTTCTGTCTTTGACGAAATATAAATCTCTTTCTTGCTTAACATAAGTTCTATACAATTACTCTATAATCTTGTGATGATGCATTTTATTCACACGTGGAGGACACGAACATTGTTTGCTCTAAAGATCCCCCTGCAGAAATAAAATACTGTTCATTCAGGTGTAAAGTTTTTGTAGGATATAATGTAATATTGAAGCCAGCGCTAAAGCTCAGTTCTGAAGTGCCTTGAACACATGGCATAATCAGTTCCAGGGCCAGCAAACGGTCTGATTGGAAGGATAGTTGTGGGGTTTCTTCAAGACTCGTTTAGCGGGATGTTAATTTATTTTAAGCACGACGGTTAAGGCGTTCCTTTATTGGCATTACGCCCCAAATCAGCTCCCTAATGCTACTTGTGCTTCTCAGTATAGGATGAATATCGGACACCTAACAGCTCGAAATGTGCATAAGACATCGGACAGAAGCAGGTCGCAAGAGATTCAAACCCTTGTCTGATGAAGATACAATGCATCCAACCCATCATTATAGGCACTTGAGACCTCGAAATGAGCTTCCTCCCTCGTCTTCGAACCAAGTGTTGCACTTCTAGTGTTACTCTAGCGATCGCCGCAAGCACGAGCCGCGCACATCCGTTCCCTCCGGCACGGGCACATCCCTCGCAGCGCTTCCTCGCCCTCCCATTCTCCGGGCCACGTTACGATGCTCTAACGCTTTGACCATGTATTGGGACATACGTGTAACTCATGGAAAATTGTTCATTTGCATTCCTGAATAGCGTTTCAATTATTTCACTACCTTTTTGAAAATTGGTTTTAGCATGCGAGGCAAAATATTATCGTGCAACTATATTTTTCACACTTTCTAGAAGGGATATGAATGGATGTGAGTCGTACAGTCGGTGTTTAAATTCTGCTGCTCACAGCCTAACCGAACCAGCCGTACCGACCGCACAAACGATGTCAACCTGCAAGCTACACGTCAAACTGCAGCGCTCATTTGTATCTACGTAAAGTATACATGGAGCGCTCTTTGTTTACTCTTATTTATATCCCAGAGGATGCATGAAATTTATGTTTAAAGCGAATAAAATAGGAGCGAAAAATGTTTCTGAAAGTTCTTACACGTTCATTCTACTCATCCAGAGTCACAGGTGCTCAGGAAGCCCTGAAACCCATGAATTATTTTATTTTAAGGTTACCCATTTAAAAGAGAACTATCATACCTTCAGTCCTACAGGTCAAAAGTCCTTCTTTTGCAAGCACACTGACGTCCGTGGCTCCCTGCTTATCGAGAAGACAATGCTGATGTCTTGCAAGCATAAGGATGGGAAACTAAAAGCGTTGTTTGGGTCGTGGTGGGTCGCGCTCAAGTTTTTCGAGCTGCCAAACGACCCATCGATGGGTTCTAAATTTTTTTTAAAACAATCTTTTAAAATTAATGTTATTTTTTACCTAGTTAATGTTTGCTATTTACAAAATTTTTAACAACTTTTGACTTTAAATATGAGTTGCTATTGAACTTCAGTTGCGCCCATTGCTGTCAAAGTGTTAAATATGACAGAAGACAAAAGCGTTCGATGAGTAATCTGTTCTCACACTCACCAATTATTCGTTCTCCATCATTTTACTTCGGGAAGCCCGTGAATTAAACCTGTCCCTCACCTAAAAATGCGACGTAACGCTTATTAGGTTAATTAAAAATGAAGCTCAAAGATCCCGCTCATGCGTTATAAAAAAAACGATGGAGTTCCTCGCTCTTCCCACTTGAGCGTTGCAATCATCAGTTGCTTAAGTTGTGCAATCTTGAAATTGTGCAATCTGGAACTGTGATGAATGATATCTGAAATTTTTGTGCTGTCATGCTGAAATGGTTGCTGAAATTGTTGCGCTGTCATGCTGATATGATTGCTTAAATTACTGCGCTGTCATGATGAAATGATTGCTTAAATTGTTGCGCTGTCATGCTGAAATGATTGCCTATATTATTGCGCTGTCATGCTGAAATGATTGCTGAAATTGTGCAATCATGAATGCCAAAATTGTGCAATCATGAATACTGAAACTCTGCTTTCATGATTGCTGAAATTGTGCAATCATGAATGCTGAAATTGTGCAGTCATGATTACCGAAATTGTGCAATCATGTAATCTGAGGCGATGGTGAGATTGTGTGGCGGAGGTGGAAAATATCGAAGGAGAAGTTTCATACTCACAATCTAATTCTAATTGACGTGTGTTGAATGAATGCTAGAATCAAGTTGACTGATATAGAGGGTATGTAAAAATTGTGTCCTGTGTCATTAAGTCTATTCAACGCTCTCAAAACAATTGTTCATTTGACAAAATACGTCAGGGGTAAAGTTCTAATCATTTTACAGATTAATATTTGGTCTAACATATATTTCCTCTATTGTATCTGAAGGAACTTTGTTCACTGTACCCTGTTTGACTGCCAGTATCAATAAGTAAAATAATTCCAACAATCGTTTCACGCGAGAAAATGAGACGAAGCAACCAATTATTATTATTATTATTCATTCCCACTAATTATTATATTATTCGTCCTCAACAACTCATCTCCATCCAAGTATACAAACACCTACCTGTCTGGCTACACACATGCATTTTACTCAACTACTCGCAGAAAATTTTTGCGAATTCAGAGTGTTTAATTTTGAATATTGAAGGTATTCAATATTATTCCACACACTATTCATGAACGCCTGTTCTGTTCAGTTACTCAATTAATTCTGCACTGTTTTCATACAACAATACAGTAACAATTCTACTTTGTTGGACATACATACAACAATACAATAACAATTCAACTCTGTTGTCATACAACAATACAATAACAATGCTTTTTTGTTGTCATACAATTCAATAACAATTATACTCTGTTCTCATGCAACAATACAACAGCAATTCTTCTCTGTTTTCATACCACAATATAATAGCAATTTGGCTGTGTTGTCATACAACAATACAGTAACAATTCTACTCTGTTGTCATACAACAATACAATAACAATTCTGCTCTTTTTTCATGCAACAATACTATAGCAGTTCTCCTCTGTTGTCATACAACAATACAATAACAATTCTGTTCTGTTGTCATTTTGTTAAGGTGTCATCAGTTCGGTTCTGCTTTTGAGAAAAAATTGTACAGCATTCCTTCTGCGATGTAGTTCAAAATAATTCGTTAATATCATTGTTAATACAATCGTTTTCAGTAAACAATTGTAGCTAATCAATTACCCCCGTAACCATCACATTCCTCTCGATCATCTTTTTCCTCTCATATTATTAAAGCAGAAAACCATTTTCCAGGGTAAAAATTCTTCCCCTAACTCCTAATAACCAGCCGCATTTTTATAGCTCACTAACTATCCATAACATTCGCCGTAATCTTGCCTGAACGTGACGTGCCAGCTTCCGTTCTCCACTTCTCTCTTGATACGGAGCGCAACACTGATCATTTTGTGACCTCGCATATTTAACGAAGCCTCCAAGCTTCGCTGCGCTCGCACTAAAATCCTTAAGTTATAACCCCCAATAGGGCAAATGAACGCTTTTTATTTCCTTAAGGATCGGGTCATGCTAGCCTCATAATAACAAACGGCCGCTATGCTACAGAATTTTTGGCTATAAAACTACGCAAACTTAACATCCAGGTATGCAAATTCGCGCTTTTTTTATTTCCATTATTTTGGGTCATGCTAGCCTTATAATAACAAACAACAGGAACCATATTTTTAGTTACAGAACTACACAAACACAAGCTCTTTATTTCTGTGTGGGCCCCTCCAGCAACATAACTAGCTACATAACCGCACAAACACAGGCAAGTTAGGAAAATTTACGCTTTTTATTAACTTAATTATTGGGTCATGCAAGCATCATAATAAAAAAATGTTGTCCGATCTTTAGCTACATAATCACACAAACACAGGCTCTGTATTTCTGTGTGAGTACCTCCAGCAACACAACCGCGCTGCGCAGGGTGTGTGTGCGAGAATTGTGCGCATGCGCGCGCTTGTTGCCAGGCGCTATCTGTTGCCAGGCCTGCCTGCAGCGTCCCCTCACCGAGGGGAGGCGACCGAGCTTGGGGAAGTGCGTAAGGGGAGAAAAATCGAAATGTGTGTTTGTTTCTAATAAATTTCGCGAAACATATCAGCTTCGTGTTAGTTTTCGCGTCATTTAATTAAGCGTGACGACTTTTGATCCCCTGCGGAAATGCGGGAGCCGTGCGTGTGTTCGTGAAGAAAGTTGGTTTTATTGCGAAAATGTAAGAATTTAAGTTTGATTTTGCTGCAAAAACGCGGTAGCAAAACGCGCGACTGTCTCACACGCAGACGAGTCTGGGAGAGACCGAGCCGGAATGAGACGCTCTCTTTTTAAATAATGGAACTTTGGAATTTGAAGTCTAACGATACCGAGTTCATCAATTTAAAATAATTTAATTCATTTCAGTTCATCTTATATAGGAGATACTCACGAAAACTGGCTTCCATGATTATAGATTTGATTCATACAAAGAACTTTTAATGATCCCTCATAACAACACAGGTGCAAAACAAGAGTAGAAGGATATGCTTGCGATATCCTTGGACACACACGATATCCTGCTCTACTTTCGCTCATAAATAACTCGACCACCAAATGTTAGCTGATTCCCCAAGGTTAATGGCTAAGCCTGATAAGAAAGTCGTAAAAAGCTCCAAAACTTCTGCGTGTAAATTCATTGAAAATGGGTATGAGGTGATGGCATTGATGATATAATTGATAATTATAAAGGATAAAAGTGACATGAATATTGGCCTAAAATATGATGCTCGCAAAATGAAATTAGTGTTCGTAATAACATTGCATCTTTAAACGGGAAAAGTAATGCATGAGCGGAGAGAAGCACCGTTCTCTAGAAGATTTCCCGGAGATGACTGCAACAGTGAGGTTTTATTCATTTTTTAAGGTTTATTTCTATTTTTGGTGAAAAGATAATTTGCATTGAACTGCTTAATTAAGCCCAGACAACTGAGGAGCGAACGGTACGCTGTGAAAGAATTTTTTATTTATTTAACAGATATTAGAGTCGAGCCCTCACGCATCTTTGAAGTGTGTGTGTCTGAGAGGAGAGCATTCCTTTATCTTCCATGCATCAGATGTTTATTTGTCTCAAGAGGAATTCAACCGAAGGGAAGTGGGTGGAAGTTCAGTGCAAAAATATCGTAACAGAATAAAACGCTGCTGCTCAACATGACGTTTTTTGAAAAAAATGATGGGTTTTTGATTCAGAATTTTAACACCTGTGGTCTTGGGCAAGGTTGATGTATTATAAATGTCATTTTTAAAAATGCTTATATATTCTAAATGTTACGTAGTTGTCCAATGTCTCCGCTGAATGCTCAGCACGAGGTTCAAAGCATCTAATTCTGCGCTTTTCTGAAAAGGGTAAGCCATTTTAACTAGATAGTCACAGAAGAGAAAAACAGAATAAGAAGAAGATTTGAAAGACAAAGTCGCCAAAAATGGACGATTATAGTGCTGATTAAATTTCGGGAACAGGAATTAGTTTTACATCGAAGGATTAGCAATAAAGGATGTCTGATGAAAGGATAATTTAAATCAAATTGAGTAATAACATAGAACGAAATTCAGTATGAGTATTAGCATAGGACGAAATTCAGCAGCCAAGTTTCAGTAATGGCATTGGGCAAAATAACGTACACTGAGGAGACGATTTCTTCCAAATTTATTGTCAGTAAAATTTTAAATATATTTATCAAGTCAGTATTAGTGAATTAATTTATGAACTCATTCGTACATAAAAAATGATAATCTGGTTCCTTCGAATGTAAGCTCGCTTGCTGGTTTGGTTGTTACCATTCACCATCAACTTTCAATAATCATAACACAAAATTCAGCTTCATTTTCATACCGAAGAAACTACAAGTCTTCCGCTGCTACGCAAAGAAAAATTTGCTGTCTAACGCGTCCAACTCATGATGCAAAACGAACATTAATATTTTTATTCTGAGTCTGCTCTACAATTCTGAGTGGCTACGATTCTGAGTCTGCTCTACAATTCTGAGTGGCTACGATTCTGAGCCTGCTCTACAATTCTGAGTGGCTACGATTCTGAGCCTGCTCTACAATTCTGAGTGGCTACGATTCTGAGTCTGCTCTACAATTCTGAGTGGCTACGATTCTGAGTCTGCTCTACAATTCTGAGTGGCTACGATTCCTGAGTCCACTACAAATATTCTGTTTACGAACAAAACTCCTAAATGTTTTTCTGTTTTTTGTGCAAAATTCATAATCAATGTTAAACTCTTTCGCTATCGAAAAAGTTAGATGAACGCTTAATTTATTGGATAAAAATTACTTACGGAAGCATCCTGGTCCAACAGGTCGCAGGTAATTGCGTATTCTGTACTCATAAAATTCCAATTGTCTTGTTGGCTGCTTACTTGTTCTTGTGTGCTTGCCTGAGGGTTATTGTGACCGCCTCAACACTAATTACAATAACATCACGCAACAAATTTCAACATGCGGTGTTTGACTTACAGATTGTTTACAAATTTGATTTCTTCACTCCGTCATGCGACAACGATCTGTTTATAATATTCTATTCTTCAAGGATTATTTCCCAAAAAATTGGCACATAAACAAAGATCCACTGGTGGCTAAGTTTACCTAAAAATAGTGATTTGAACAGTCTTGCCCCAACTGATCAAGAGGTGCCTGATGTACTATATAGGTCTCATCATGTAAAATGTGTATTTCTTTACTAGCTAGATTCGTCTAACTTCTGTCGAAATTACTAAGACTTTAAATAGAAACCAGGGTGATTTTATACTCTTTTACTATAACAAAACACTATCTCATTACAGCGTCTTCATTTAGTTGGAAATAAAGCTTGGAACTCAATACCTTCTCAAACCTGTCAGAAAACTGTTAATGAGGATTCAATGGAAGTCTTGGATGTAAATTCTTATCTAGGTATTAATGACGCAAGCTTTTGAAAAGCACCAGTCTCATTCCTATTTTATAATTAGAACTATAGGCGCCATTGGTTATGAAATTACTCTAAATCAAAGTCTAGTTTAGAATAGGTAGCGCTCGCTTGTATTATCATGAGTAAATTAAATTATTATTGTTGCTTAATTGTTCTATCACATTAAATAAATTTCTCGATCAGTGTAGAGTTCGTTACCCCTTTATCATCACAACCAGCATCACTAAACTGGCACCGGCATCAAGTAGTCACCGACATCACAACGAGGAAGTGACCGCCACTCGAAAATGAACTTTGAACAACACGTTAAGGTCTAAATTTCACATGGAATAAAATATACTTGAGCTGTTTATGAAAGTGGATTTTGAAATCCACTTTCACGGTAAAGGATTAAGTGATCTAGAATTTATGAAAATGTATTCGTGTAATATTTCCATCGGATGCCGTAGAAGTCACGGAACTTAAAGTCGGGTTCACAGGTAGTTATATCTTCACTTGTCCGTTGTGACAGTCTCAAATAATGACTCTACTCATTTATTGCTTGTGGAAACGAAGTATTTAAGTTAATTTCAAGTTTGAAATTGTTTGAAATTATTGAAAGCCTAAATTCAAACCCCTACTTTGGGTTTATAAGATGTGGAAAGCTTCTTCAATACTCTGCTGCTCGGAGTAAAAATACACAAATTAACTTTGACTAGCCGAGTCTCAATGAATTAACATCAAAATACTTCCAATATTAAGTTATTAATGAGTAGTTCCGATGCATCGATCTGAATAAATTTTGCATAAACATTCAAGACTTTTGTTATGATTTATTTAACATGTAAAATGACAGGGAAATAACTGCGGCATGCACAATAGTTTGCGCACTAACTTTGATACCGTCCAGCCAGCTGAAAATTTCAGAAGGGGCCAGGATACCCAACAAATAATTTCAGGGGGATGGCCAGCCAATAAATATCAGTTATTTTTATTCTTTTACTTAAAATGGCAACTGAAACTTGCCCTCCAGCTCAACATTTCGGGGGGGGGGGGGGGGGGGGGGGGGCCTTGGCCCCAGTGGCCCCACCAGATTGCGCTACTGCGTTCAGTCATATGATTCCGAATAATCTCAAAAATGATTATTAGCATAAAAGAAGCAGCTGTGTACTAGATGCCGTTTCATCAGATTCCACTACAATATTTTGATTTTAAAATTTCAACGGGTCCTGCTAATTTAAAGTGAAATACGCTCAGCTATTAATGAATTCCTTTCACTCTTTCCTTCTATTGTCTTTCCTACATAGACAGTTTTTTCTGAATATTTATTTCGTCTTCGGTTCTGCCTGCTAATCAGTAGTCCATGATCACCAATGTCCGACTTTTATTCGCTAAAAAGATACTTTTTAAATAATCACTGGTAATCAAGTGCACACAAATTTGAAGACTTCGACTTTACTTAATCTAGTTTTTTTATTTAACTTTTTTAATTTCTTTTATTAGACCTCGTACTATGATTATGTTGTCAAAATAATTATCGTCTAACACACAGGAGCAGGCACACACTTATTTATTGGGAGTTGTAAGCGAATTTGACTTGATACTTTCCAAAATTTTCCAGGACGGCACTCTAACGTTTATGGGAATGATCGATTTCGTATTCAGATTACAAAGAGGTCAAAGTCAACTGCCATTAGAAATATCATCGGCCTTATGATGAAAATTCTAGGTGAGCGTTACAACCAAGCCCCAGTGCTTGGCCCCCCATCTCTCCCGATAGCAACTCGAAGCGTTACAGAGCGAGGTTAAAAAATGCCGATTGATTTTTTAGCGATGTAAAACTCCGCTGACGCGTAAAATTGCGGAAACAACTAATACTTAACGCAGGAATTCCGTAGAGATTACATGTGTAAAGTTCAAAAGCCGTATGGAGGCTGGGGTGAATTTTCACATATTTTTTTCATGAGTAATTTTTTTGCACTTAACATTTTGGCATTTAAACTTAATTTTAGTTGAATGTTCAGCTCATTTGTTCAGCAGGAAACTTTAAAAAAATATTTAGAATGGATGAACATCTAAAAATCCTAATGAAATCAGAATGATGGTCAATTTTATTCGAAACTATCTACACACATCTACTCTTTCCGGGCTTTCTCTGTATTCTCCGCTGTGATTATACGCGCAATCATTACAATCATTGTGCGGGTGACTACACTTCACCTAGAATTTTACGGAACTTGGGTTAGACGCAATCTGACACCTCAGCTTTGTTACTGTCAAGAGACAAAAAATTTATTCACCTAAAAACCAGTTGAACATGAAATTTATTTTTTATTTCAAGTGCTGTTACGTCCAGTCTTGAACAATACCATATAGGAAATTATTACAGTACCTGTATATCGGAAATTATTACGGTACCGGTATAGCCAAACCTAAGAAAAGCACATTGGTGCATAATGCCTACATGCACATTATGTAGTTCACATTAAAAACTCAATACCTAAAAGCACGGCTTTGCTTATGATAAATAAAACAATAAGCTTAACAAATTGGCAAGATTGTGAGCATGAAGCTTTCATTCGATGCCCAAAACCCGAATTTGTGAGAGATCTGCTCTGAGGGGTTGCCATGACGACCAATCCTATTTCTATATACATAACCTGGTCCTTCGTCTGGTGAAAGTCGAGTAGTAAAATTTACCAATTTTTCTCAGTAATCGAGTTTTTCCTGTTTTTTATTTTGCTGTACAGTGCAGAAAAAAGAAACATTTTCAGTGAAGAAAATGAATTAGCGTCTCTTCTTCAAATTTGATAACTGTGCCGCAACGAATGCGATTTCGACTATCGTGATGTGTCAACGTACGACTCATGTGATCAGAGTATCTAGATTAACAAATATCATGTAATAAAATATAAAATTAAAATTAAAAATTATATGTAATTACATAAAATATAAAATTAAAATTATCAATTATACATAATAATAAAAAAAAATAAAATTAAAATTATACCATTAAAACATTTCTCAAATAAAACGAATAAAATTCCCAGCATCTTCTGTCTCATCACGGTAACCAGATGCTGCTTAGCTGCACAGCCACATTCTACTTGAAAGAGAGCCAAATTTCAACATATCGACCCAAAAAATTCAACCTTGTTCTTTTGCATCACATGCCGCGCTGCTCATCATCAGGAGCGAGGGCATGCGCTTCTCGGCGCCGTGATTTCAGTAAAGTTCTGTTGTAATTCCCTTCGTACGTACAATTCCCTTCACATATAGGGAAGAGGAATAAAAGACCGTTACGTAGTCACATTAACCACTATAACTCACGTGTATGCGTGCGGAGAAAGCTATTTATCGGGTAATGCTTAATTAATCATTAGAATTTTAGCAATTTCCGTTCAGAGCATGTTGTAGTAAGTTGCAAAGCCTTCAGATCCTTGAGGGCCGTTTATAAGTTTTATATATGTGTGTGTTTATACGAAGTTCCCAATTCGTCACCTTTTTTACGAGTCTCTTGAGTATCGCGGATTACGAATTCGATCAGAGCGAATAGGAAACTTCGTATAAATACACAAATATGAGCCTCAGGTGTGAGCCTCGTATACACGTGTCGCGCCTCACGGCCGAAATGTCCCCTAGTGTAAACGGCCCTTTAGGTGGTATAAGCCTTATATTAGCTGAAACAGACGAGGGCGTTAATAATGTACTATATTTTAATTAAAATTAGTAATAATGACCTTGGAATAAGTTAGATGTTCAATGTTAAGTGAAGTCTCACGCGACAAAACAGACTGATGAAAAAATTTAAAGATATAAACCAGGCATTTATGTTTCTTCAGAATTGAGTGTTTAGAACGTTCGCAACAGCCGACGTGGAGGCAGTTGAAATACGTCAGAGAATATCGTTGCTGACGTTGATTCAAGGAAAAATTTTATAGTTATTTTTCAAAAAATTGGAAAAATGAAGCAAGAGCTTAACGCGAAGTGATATTTTAAGAAATATTTGCGTACATGAAATAAAGAAGTTTCACGGGAAGCACATTAAAAATTTTCCCTGAATCTCGTACCATCGAGCATAAGTTCAAACATATATGTTTCAGAGGATCTGGATATATACAGACTGTGACGCAGGAAATCTAAAATTAACAATTATTTTTAGCAAATAAGTTAAACATCAACAAGACAGAAATATCAGCGCAAAGTTATTATTTTCTGGACATTAGGCGTTGGGATTTTATTTGAAAAATAGAAGCATGGATAATTTTTTTAATATGCGTCTTAACATTTCTACTGGGGAGCAACATTGCTCACAATGAAATTTTAAACAGTTTAATAATCTCTACAGCCTGCAAATTAAGGATGCATGCCTGAATTTTGTAGCTCGTTTTCCTGTTTGATTTGCTATTTTTAATTACTTATTCTGGACAAACTGTCCGCGCATTCCTTGTTTTCTCTTTATATAGATAACATTTATTTTCAGTCTCTTATGCACTTTACTGAATGTAGCTTCCTCTTTCCGACCATAAGCATTCTCGTTGAATTTTAACTACTTTTCCCCGTAAGGAAGCACACAAGCACACATAAGCAACTCTTTCACGCAATTTCTGAGGTGACGTTCGCAGTTTCATAACGATATTTAATTTATCTGTCGTGCATTATTTAGAAGACCACTTGCAGACTTTGACGCCGTTTGTCTGCCCGAACATTAGGCTTGCGTTTGAACGAGGTTCGCTCGTCTTGTGAAGGTGTAGATTCGAAGTTCAAGTGATGTGCTTGTCTGCACTAAATGCTCAAGCGTTGTTTATCAAATAAATTCAAAGTCAGAGTTTGAAATTACACTAGGTACACTAAATTTCGATTCCGAGGCGTTGATTTATTAACGCTTTGACTGCGGCTGGTAAAATTGAAGTTTCATTTTCAACTGAAATTCGAAGTTAATTGTAGTGCGCAATGTTGAAAATAGCTAACATTAACTGGATGGCGCCTTCATGTAGTTTTGAATTCGTACTTATAAAAATTGAGCTTGTAACTGCGGGTCGCTCAGCAGCATTATGAAAATTCTCTCAGTAACCCCGGCATAATAATAGCCGCAATACTAACCGCATTTGAAAATTTCCGGTAGGCTCATGTCGGAATCAAAGTGTTAAAATAACCGTAGAGGAGAGACTGTATCAAAACAGATGGGTGAAGTAATCTAATTCATTTAATGAAATGTCTCGGATTACAGGAGTGATAATTTCCATCTCCTCACAAAATTTGACTGAAAAAATGCAACAACTTGATCAAGAAACATGCGCGGTCCACAAGATCTAATACACGCTTAAATACTTGTTTGTTTGATATGCGCTTCTCAGATTACAAGAATACTCATCTCTCTCTCCTCACAAAATTAGCTATTGAAGTTAAACAACTTCATCGAAAGACATGAGCAGTTCACAAGAACAAATACGTGTTTAAATACTCGTTCTTCACAATCAATACGATTTCTAACACAGCGCAGGAAGGCGTATGTGTGACACGTGATCAGTTCCAATGGAAACACTCGCAGACTTGGGGCGATCTCGCGCAGCTGTTGTCAAGGCGGCAGCGAAGCATCCGCGGTTTGATTTGCGATGTGCAGGTTCAGTATGTTGAATATGCTCTCCTAGTATAATTTTTACAACTGGGAAACTAAGCGTGTTGATTTGCGATGCGGGGGTTCAGTATGTTGAAAATGCTCTCCTAGTAGAATTTTACAGCTGGGAAACTAAGCGGGTTGATTTGCGATGCGCAAGTTCAGTATGTTGGAAATGCTCTATTAGTAAAATTTTACTGCTGGGAACTACGCGGCTTGATTTGCGATGCGCAGGTTGTTTGAGTTGAAAATGCTCTCTGGACATGGTCGACTTCTGGAAAACAATGTGGGTTGATTCACAGTGATCAGGTTATGTTCATTAAAGACACCCTCTGAGTACAGTTTACTGCTAGAAAAATACGCGGGTTGATTTGCAATGCACACGTCATTGTCTTTAAATTAACCCTCCAAGTACAGTGTTACTTCTGGAAAAATAGGCTGGTTGATTTTCAATGCTCGCATCATGTGCATTAAATATACAAAGCCCGCAAAGTTTTACTGCCGTGCAACTTCACTGGAAACATTTTCAGCAGTTGTAACGCATTTGTAACGCATTTGTAACGCAGTTGTAATGCAGTTGTAATGCATTTGTAACGCAGTTGTAATGCAGTTGTAATGCAGTTGTAACGCATTTGTAACGCATTTGTAACGCATTTGTAACGCAGTTGTAATGCATTTGAACCTACGTACACTTGACGGAGGACTGTGAGGCTAGAGGACTGTGAGGCTAGAGGACTGTGAGGCTAGAGGACTGCGAGGCTAGAAGACTGTGAGGCTAGAGGACTGTGAGGCTAGAGGACTGGGAGGCTAGAAGACTGTGAGGCTAGAGGACTGTGAGGCTAGATGACTGGGAGGCTAGATGACTTTGAGGCTAGAGGACTGTGAGGCTAGAGGACTGTGAGGCTAGATGACTGTGAGGCTAGAGGACTGTGAGGCTAGAGGACTGTGAGGCTAGAGGACTGTGAGGCTAGAGGACTGTGAGGCTAGATGACTGTGAGGCTAGAGGACTGTGAGGCTAGAGGACTGTGAGGCTAGAGGACTGTGAGGCTAGAGGACTGTGAGGCTAGAGGACTGTGAGGCTAGAGGACTGTGAGGCTAGAGGACTGTGAGGCTAGAAGACTGTGAGGCTAGAGGACTGTGAGGCTAGAGGACTGTGAGGCTAGAGGACTGTGAGGCTAGAGGACTGTGAGGCTAGAGGACTGTGAGGCTAGAGGACTGTGAGGCTAGAGGACTGTGAGGCTAGAGGACTGTGAGGCTAGAGGACTGTGAGGCTAGAGGACTGTGAGGCTAGAGGACTGTGAGGCTAGAGGACTGTGAGGCTAGAGGACTGTGAGGCTAGAGGACTGTGAGGCTAGAGGACTGTGAGGCTAGATGACTTTGAGGCTAGAGGACTGTGAGGCTAGAGGACTGTGAGGCTCGAGGACTGTGAGGCTAGAGGACTGTGAGGCTAGAGGACTGTGAGGCTAGAGGACTGTGAGGCTAGAGGACTGTGAGGCTAGAGGACTGTGAGGCTAGAGGACTGGGAGGCTAGAGGACTGTGAGGCTAGAAGACTGTGAGGCTAGAGGACTGTGAGGCTAGAGGACTGGGAGGCTAGAAGACTGTGAGGCTAGAGGACTGTGAGGCTAGAGGACTGTGAGGCTAGATGACTTTGAGGCTAGAGGACTGTGAGGCTAGAGGACTGGGAGGCTAGAGGACTGTGAGGCTAGAGGACTGTGAGGCTAGAGGACTGTGAGGCTAGAAGACTGTGAGGCTAGAGGACTGGGAGGCTAGAGGACTGGGAGGCTAGAGAACTGTGAGGCTAGAGGACTGTGAGGCTAGAGGACTGTGAGGCTAGAGGACTGTGAGGCTAGAGGACTGGGAGGCTAGAGGACTGGGAGGCTAGAGGACTGTGAGGCTAGATGACTTTGAGGCTAGAGGACTGTGAGGCTAGAGGACTGGGAGGCTAGAGGACTGTGAGGCTAGAGGACTGTGAGGCTAGAGGACTGGGAGGCTAGAGAACTGTGAGGCTAGAGGACTGTGAGGCTAGAGGACTGTGAGGCTAGAGGACTGGGAGGCTAGAGGACTGGGAGGCTAGAGGACTGTGAGGCTAGAAGACTGTGAGGCTAGAAGACTGTGATGTTCTCTTTTGAAGAAGGGACATGCAGAAGTATTAGTTCGACAGAAATAAACTGGACTTAGTTGTGAAAAAAATTTATTCCCGGGAAAAAAATTCAGCACTACGAAGTTTTGAAAGGAAAGCTTTATTGAAAATAACTAACGACTAGTCATAGAGAGGGTAAACTTACTCATGAGTGTACTTTGAAGGCTGCTAGGAAAACTTCTGAGTAGAAATTTGTGTGATGTATATGCTTATTATAACTCAAGAAGCAAACATATAAGTGCTGGCATCGAAATAAGTGTAGAATATTTATTGCCTGCTCAAAACAACGACAATGTCTACTGCAACATCTGCTGTTATTCTTTCTCTTACGATATGCACGTCGCAAAAGCTAAATCTACATTACCTGTAACTCACGAGTTATGGGTGTCCGTTTGTCAGTAAGGTATTCGTGAAGTTTAACACCCAGTGACTAGGGTCTCGAAGTAGAAAAGATTTAGCTTCAGAAAGAAAAATTTCGAACAAACTGGCAAAATATGTAGAGAAAATGGAAAGCAGATTTGGCAGGTGCCGAGAAAGTTCTCTCGCATAAGAAAATTGTCAAAATTTCTTGGTTGGACTAGAGTGCGAGGTCTCTCTTAATTTAGCCTTTAGTGATGAGCTTCAATAGCTGTTGTTGTTTGATTGAAATTCAGGAATTTAATTTTACTAAAAAAAATTTATTTCTTAATTTAAAAAAATATAAAATATATTTTTTTTCATTTTTTTTTTAAATTTGAAATTTTCATACAATTGTTTTCCAGATGCAGTGAATAAATTATTTTTTATATTTAAATAATAGCCGCATTCGAATATTTCAGGCAGAAAAGAAGTGAATTTTAACAGTGTGGAGGTGAAGTCTCTCGTATTGTCACTCTCATAATGCACCTTTTTTGGCGACATAATAAAGATTTGAAAACTGGATATCTCTTTTTATTTATTAGTCTAGTACTGAAGTGGAATTTCATAGATACAAACGTATCAACAAATGAATGAACGTGCAAAAAATATTATCATGAACCACCAATGATTGAAATCGTCCTTTTTAATGCTGCACGATTTATTTAAATTGGCATCAGGCTTTACTGACGATATTTACTCAAGTAATATCTCAGGTGCAGAATTTGGCATTAAGGGTTGTCTTAATTTGTATTATTTGGTTTGACTTGCGCTAAAAGTTCTGTACTTTGAGGGGTGGCGCAACGAAAGTGAAATGAGATGAGTTGTGATGCATGTAAAAAAGGATCCAAAGAACCGAATCGCGTCACAAAAAAAAAGAACCGATCAAATGAATCTGGAAGAAACCTCTATGTTCAATAGTTACTGAATAAAGCGACTAAAAAAAGAGGGGACATTTTTGTGTGGCATCCTGTATAGTAATACAAACCGAGTATTTAGATATTTATTTGCATATTCTCTTAAAGTTTGGAGAAGCGTTCAACACAACAAATTACGCGCATCAACAACTTTTCAATCCATTGTCTGCTGCGTAGAAACCGGAGAGCTTCAATTGTCACGGATACGAACAAGGTTTTGAACTAATAAAATTTTCTTAGTTTTACTCATTCTTACGTGAACTAATTCCTAAATTATTGGGCTGAGAGAATAATAATATATTTATTACACTGTTCACAATTCCTTCAGCTCAATAACCTTAAATGATATTCATACGAGAAGACAGTAAATATTCAAGCCTACAAACTTTAAATTTGTGCAATAATTGTCAAACGTTCAGGAAATATTTTTGATTAATAAACAAAGCGTACGTGTAACGTGTCACATCCGGATTTATTCCTGCGATGTTTTGATTACAAAAACTTATATGTACGTTAAAAGGCAACTTTGATAGGAAGTTTGTATTATTGGTAATCTACAATAATAATATGCTCATATTTTGAATTTTAGAGTAATTTTTGTGTTCTTATTGGTAAACAATATCAATATGCTTATATTTTAAATTTTAGTGTAATGTCTACATTCGAAGAATAAATATCTGTTAGAATTCAATGCGAAACTGTAAATTTTCATTAAGTTAAATTTTTTTACTAATAGCGAACAAGATTATTTGAACTCTTAATGGCCGGCCATTTAGCAGAAATCAGTACATTAGGGGGCAATTAGGAGGCAATTAGGAGGCAATTAAGAGGTAATGAGGAGGCAATTAGGAGGTAATTAGGAGAAAATTAGGGGGTAATTAGGAGGCAGTTATGAGGTAATTAGGAGGCTATTATGAGGTAATTAGGAGACAATTAGGAGGCAATTAGGAGGCAATTAGGAGGCAATTAGGAGGCAATTAGGAGGCTATTAGAAGGCAATGAGTAGGTAATTAGGAGGCAATTAGGAGGCAATGAAGAGACAATTAAGAGGCAATTAAGAGCCAATTAGGAGGCAATTAGGAGGTAATTAGGAGGCAATTAGGAGGCAATTAGGAGGCAATGAAGAGACAATTAAGAGGCAATTAAGAGCCAATTAGGAGGCAATTAGGGGGCAATTAAGAGCCAATTTAGAGGCAACAGGGGTCAATTTCATGCAAGTCCACGTATAAGAGTCATAACAGCACTATAAAAAATGATATTTCCCACAAAATGTAGCTCGTTAGGAATCCCGCACATTACAGACCCGAACTTTAGAAAGCCCTATGGAATATAATGATAAATAATAATGAAGGCATCTACGGATGCTTTATTTTCAATTTCAAGCCTGATACATATCACCTTATACATTGGATTTTCAAATGCCTTATAACTAACGCCAGGACGCCATTACGCTTTCCCCCGGTCAAGACCGGTACCAATTTCAGACACCTGGGTAGAGTGGGGTATTGTGCTTGGAATTTTTCCCCTATACCCAACAGAGAAAATCGCCACCAGCGCCGGGACTCGAACCAGGGTCTGCCTGGACGGAGGCAAGTTCGCTAGTCTCACGACACGACGAGCACTTTTTTTTAAGGGCCATTTTTACTCCCGCTTTGAGGTTTCTTTGTCTGAATATTATTTAGGGAGTTAGGCTCTTGTGATATATCCAGGAAGTCATGCAGGATACAGAAAATTTATCCTGTATGAGAATGAGTACTGCATAATAAGTAGCCTATTCAATCAATTATACAGTCACGACTAAAGTGTTTAGGGTGAAACCGAAATCAATACAAAAGATCTAATTAAACTTTTTATCAAATATTTTTTTTAAAGGCTGTTAGAGCTCTTATGTATAAAATGTATTCCAATACTCTAATTTCTGAATGCATTGATTATTCAATGAATTCTTGATTTCCAGAAACGGTAATCTTTGCTGGTATAGAATTAAGATACTCAGAGTGATAAGAATGATAGAAACAACACATGAATGGATGAAAATAACATCCATTATGTTATTTTTAGGCGTCTTGCTAGAAATACCTTGTGATGTATTTCACGGCAGGAAAAAATGTCGAGTATTCTTTTGGAGATTTGACTTTATTCTCCTTAAACAAGCTCCAGATTTGTTGAACATTTCTTTAATTTACAGCTTGAAATCCTCCATTGAATACCTTGAAGGTTTGAATTTATCATTTCTAATCTTGCATTCAAAATTTTCCAGGCAGTTTCAACTTTGATCACGCACTAAACTCGAAACAGGACATCCCATGACAGGAATATTTTTTTCAAAAAGGAAGCCTTTGACTGACATCAGCGCATGGCATTACTTTCGTTGATTGTTTATCAGGGGCCATTAAAGAGAGCAAAACTCGGTTCTTCAAAAGCTCCATGTTACCGTGGCATATATTTTGCTGTGCAGAAAAACGTCTTTTTCCCACAGTTAGAGTCTTGCCAAACACCATAAAAACACAAACTTAGATTTTTTTATTGTATCGAAGGAAAAAGGTCTTACTAATGCTGCAAAAGGTAAAATTTATAGATGTTTCTTACCAGAAATTTTTTGCAGTAAATAGTTTAGCATCTGATGAAAACGCTCGCGAGATACGGGTCAATATTAATAAACAGTGTTCAGTCCTAGGGCGAAAATTTTATAATTTTCCGAACAATTTCAGCTGCAGCCGAGAAATTGTTGTGTTTGTTTGGTGAAATAATCCTGGTGCGTACGAGGACATTTGGAAAAACAATTTCCATGCAACAAATCCAGCAAAAAGGGGACCGATCCCATGAATGACGATGACTCGTGTATTTTTGGCTTTGTTTCATGTGAAGCTAAGTTTTCTTCTACGTCATGAAATTTCCATAAATTTAAAGTTACGTTCTTTGATTTAGCTCATTAAACTTTTATTTATGTCTATAAACACCTACATTAAAACCCAGCACATGAAAATTGGGGCAGTCAAAAAATCACAGTGCATCTAAGGTTTCCTTTATGGCATTTAATTTCTTAAATTCGAGGTTCTTCTCTTTGTTTTAGCTCATCAAACTCTAATGTGTGTCAATAAACACTGGAATCAAAACCAAATCCATGAGTACTGGGGCAGTCAAGAAGAAAGCACATTTTTTTGAGACACTCTGCCGGCGCCAGCCTGTGAGAGGTGTGGCCAGGGCGCACCCATATCTGTTCCTCAAAAATTCAATAGTTCACTTCGATCAGCAAAAGAATTCATTCATTAATCATCTACAGCTCACGGAAAAAAACATTATTGCAGTGGACCTCGTTATCAGAGCATAAATTTACCGCACGAATGACATATGAGAAATAAACAACGTATGTCGCAGATCCATAGATATCAACAAGTTGAATTCTCTGGCTGACAGAAGAGCACCATTGAATTTCTGAGAAACAGTGACCATACCGTCAAACTGCGTACGGTGTATATAATTATATAGACATTGAGGTGCGTATACGCAATTATGGGCGTATTATTCCCATGTAATGGCGTATCAATTATTGATTATAATAATCGAATAATACGTAGCATGAGGGATGAAGAGGCGCGTATAGGCAATTAGTGTCCTATTATTTCTTTGTAATTGCGTATCATTTAATGATTATAATCGTCGAATAATACGTAACGTGAGGGTTGAGATTTCGCAGCATCCCAATGGTTTGCCTGATGGCTCTAAAACTGACTCTTTATAAATAGGGAATCAAGAAAAGAGGGAAAAGGGAAAAATGCAAAAAAATGTGCTCCGAGAAAAATTCGTTGAGCAACAGACATCGTATTTTATTAAAAGAAATGGAATTATTTTGAATTTTCGAACATACAGTATCAACTTATTAAATACATTATTTTTTATGATGTGACCGGGTGTCTTACATAGTCGGACGTTGATACGTTCATAAGAAGATTAAATCTGCAGCCCTGGTCTACTACGTTCATGAAAGAACGAATGATTAATCCAAAAGCAATAATTTATATTCAAACCAGTTGTAGATAGTAAAGTAATGACAATTGTGAAATGTAAGTGTGAATATAACGAATGTCTGTGGCCATTCAGTGTGAAACTATGAATTTCCTTTGACTATAATTTTTAACACCCATAGTAGACAGAAATACTCGAATTCTTAATTTAACACATCCGCACATTAGGAACCAAGAAAAAGTATACAGTATAATTCAATTATACTGCTGAAAAAAATGTCTGGGCTCCGTAATAAACATAGAAATTTTAAGCTCAACTGGACTACCAGCTTTTCTGTACATATTCTATTTTGATTTACTTTTTCAGCTGATTATGGTCATCGATGCGAATATAAAAATAACTGTTCAGATAAACTCCGATGATTCATTCGATTGTGTCAATTTTAAGAATTTCCTCACAATGCTACAGTGGTGCGGAAACATTACGTTGGTTTGATCAAAGTTTCGTATCATATATCTGCTGTAGCTGATTGGAAATGAATTGGAAGCTCTATAATGCAAGTGTGTTGTTTAAAAATAATGTTTCCGTTCAATTAAGTTTGTCAAATGTGTGTTTCCCGAAGGAGAATATTTTATTAATAAAAATTGTAGAACTAAATCTTAATTAGTGAGCTAATTAAGCTTCTTTGGGCTTCATTTATTTTTGATATTACACAGAAGCAGATGCAAATGAATAGTGACTCGGAGGTTTGTTTCAATATTTTTTTAATAAATGTAGAAATATTATTGCAGATGGTATTCAAAATCGGTTTCTACCGCCATGAGCTTACAGCAACATTATTCTGCACTCGTTCAGAAAATAATAGTAACAATAATAATTAACCACACATTCTTAATTCTTATCCGGATTACAGGGCGCAGTTTTGAAGCTTGACTCCTGCACCAGAAGACAGGACGGGACTCAAAAAAATGCCTTTGCTTCCTGGAAGGAATAAACTAGCTGCTAAATTTGACTCTCCATCTACCTTTATCTGAAAGAGACTTTCAATGGATTTATAGGGGCGCCACGTAGAAAGTTCTCATCCTTTCACCGACGGATGTAATTTCGGTTTGGTTTCAGGTGCAACTGAATTTTCTGATGACATTCCATTTTTTTGCATTTAATAACATTTTTTATTGCTAAACTTGTTAAACGTATGTCTATGTCAATAAACACAAAGCAAAGCAAAATGCTTGAGTACTGGACAATAAAAGGAAACAAGCATTTTTGGGGACACCCTGCAAATACAATACAAAGGTAAATACAATACAATACAAGGAGGATTGTAAAATGCTCCTAGGAGCATTGAAGGCCCTAGGAGCATTGTAAAATGCTTCTAGGGCTCGCTGCAGAAGTTGTGTCTACGCGCATGAAAATGGCTGAGTAAATGCAAATGGCTGCTACGTTAATGTTTAACTTCTAGTCTATGAGTGAGCCCCTCATTGATTACTAGTTCAGCAAACTTGTGGCTCAGTATATCGTTAAATAAATGACAGGAAAAATCGACAAAATTGCACTCGTTCACCGAAGCCAATAAACAACAGCGCCATGGAAGAATTGTGCGTCGTGTGCTCTATCATTTAGTAGAATTCGATCAGCGCAAAAATACAAGCAGCAAAATTGTAATGGATCCGAGAGACCGTCTGACCTCGTGAACAATAAAAGCGACCTCTGATATAAGGTATCTCATAATTGAGCTCATGTTTCGAGCTAGGATTTCTTGAAACTCCTTACAGGATTTGTGTCTTCTCCTCTGGATGAAGAACGATCCCGTTTCCTGAGCTTTAACTCTGCAGCAAAGAGTACGTCGTGTCCAAAAGGCGCCCCACACCGACCATTACGCGTCCATAACTTGCTCAAAACTCTTCATTCCAATCAGACGAGGGAGAGTGATCCGCCTGCCTTTACCGTACTGGTCACGAGATACCGGTAATTAAGTGATCGTAATTCTGCTGTCATTCTGATTTAGCGGAGGAATCACTCAAGGCACCGCAGCGATGTACGAGGCCGGCGTCGCTGCTGATCATGCAAATTACGGCCGAGGTTCTCCTCATATCACCGTTCTTCGGGTCGTACAAGAAGGATGTGTGTGTGGGCCGGCAGGAAGCAGATTTTTCCGCCAATTAAAATGAACACAGTTTTGTCTGAAAGTGAACACGTCAAACGATTTATAACAAAGCACGCGTAATTTGTGTTTTAGAAATACTGCATCAGCTCGGATGCAGGCTGCGAATTACGGTGAGCTGTCACGCAGTTTGAATTTTCTAACCGATGGAAGTTTTTCGTTGATGTACTTTTAATGCATTTGGTATAAGTCCTCAAGAAAAAAATTTTTTGCCCCAAATTTGATTGATGCTGCACTTATAAAGGCAACATATCCAGTTTACTCCACTGTTCAGCCTCACAGTTTTGGTTTTCCAACTGATGGAAGTCTCTCCGCGATGAACTTTTAGCATTCTGACTGCCGCAGGTAAACATGAAGTTTAATATTCAAGGGAAATTTAAAGTCAATTGAAGTAAGCAAGGTTGAAATTGTAAACATCAACTGGATCGTACCTCCATTTAGTTTTGTTTTCGAGCTTATGAAAATTGACTTTGTGACTACTGGAAAGTTTGAGGCTACTTATTCTTCAACTTCATCGACGTTCTTTGTACCGCACCTACCATCGATGGGCCTTATCTACATTACCAAAGAAACGTAACGTGCAAATATACTCGTAAATAAGAAAACAAGTAAAGAAGTTCTGGAAATTATAGCACAGAAATGAACTAAAGGTCCATTAGTACACTAAGAGGCGTCGGTCTCATTTATGCATAGCAGGCGAAGCACATGCTGCCCATGGCAGTACAGAGAGTAATTATTGAGGGACTGTGAAATCAAGCTTGTGAAAATTAGAAATACGGTTAATGACAAAGTTGAATAGCAGTGTACGAGGGCTTGTGACAGTGGGAAATGTAGATGATGACAGTTGAATAGCAGTGTACGAGGGCTTGTGACAGTGGGAAATGTAGATGATGACAGTTGAATAGCAGTGTACGAGGGCTTGTGACAGTGGGAAATGTAGATGATGACAGTTGAATAGCAGTGTACGAGGGCTTGTGACAGTGGGAAATGTAGATGATGACAGTTGAATAGCAGTGTACGAGGGCTTGTGACAGTGGGAAATGTAGATGATGACAGTTGAATAGCAGTGTACGAGGGCTTGTGACAGTGGGAAATGTAGATGATGACAGTTGAATAGCAGTGTACGAGGGCTTGTGACAGTGGGAAATGTAGATGATGACAGTTGAATAGCAGTTTACGAGGGCTTGTGACAGTTGGAAATGTAGGTGATGACAGTTGAGTGATGACTTACGAGCTTCAAACAACAAAACCGCAGAGCACACGTTGGAGCAGAATTAAATCCTTGGTGAGCCAGGAAAGAGAGGTCATTACAATTATTCACCGCTCCCTATGGTTCCGTCAAATTTATTGAAATCAGGAATGGTTAACTAATTTTATGTTTTAAATGTACTGAAGTCATCCAATTTCAACTATACGCTTTGGAAATAATAACTTATAAATGGATTTTAAAAGTTAGACTAATTTAAGAAATAGACCTGGAATATAACAACCAGAGATATTGAAAAGAAGTTCAAAATATAGCTTGTCGAATTTCATTGCGCAGCGTTTTCTTTGTATATAGCGGTAATGTTGTCGATTTCGTATACTCAGGGGGCATTGAAAAACATAGGAGCTAGACCTAATAAAATTCTGAACACAAAGACTGATTTACACACTTATTATGCTGAACACTTGCATGATTTTTTTCGTTAATACAGAACACAAGGATCATTTACATCGATGAATATGTTCACAAGTCGTATTTAATGTAAATGATGATGATAATGTAAACCGTTATGCCGAGCACATGGTTGATTTACATCCTTGAAAAGGAAAAAAAGACTTATATTGGACACAATGTTCATTTACAGCCTGTATAAAGAACTTAAGGCTTATTTGCATGGTGTATGTTGAACACAAGGCTTATTTATATGGTGTACAATGGACATAAGGTTCGTTTACATGGTGTATGTTATACACAAGGCTTATTTGCATGGTGTAAGTTGAACACAATGTTCATTTGCATCGTGTATAAAGAACACAAGGCTCATTTACATGGTGCGTGTTGAACACAAGGCTTATTTACGTGGTGTGTGTTGAACACAAGGCTTGTTTACATGGTGTATGTTGAACACAAAGCTTATTTACATGGTGTATGTTGAACACAAGGCTTATTTACATGGTGCATGTTGAACACAACGCTTATTTACATGGTGTATAATAGACTTAAGGCTCGTTTACATCATTGATGCTGGACGCCAGGCCTATTAGTGACGTTGGTTCTCAACACAAAATTTATTTACAACACTGGTGCTGAAGAAATGATGATCATAACCGTCAAATATTGAAGTAGTATTTGTTTTAAAACATTCTCGGTTGCAATACGGTCAAAGCATTGAAATTTTTGGTGTGAAAACCAAGTGTTTTTATATTATTGATCGAACTACATGTACAGTATGTATATGGCACAAAATTGCTATTTCTGTCTATTTATAACACATGCATCCTTTATTTTCATGATTGAATTCAAAAGCTTCAACTTACGCATATGCTACCTCGCTACAAATCTTAGAAGTTTTGTAGGCTCTTTGATCTCTTATGTGGTATGTTGGACTTGAGTAGCTATAGGATACCTATAGAGGTATTAATTCCCATCCTCTTGAATCGTATGGGTCATGTTACAAGCATCGAAAGTAACCTCTCTCACCACCTTCAAACTACTTACAAAATACCCTCCAACGCTGGCATCACATGCGCAAAGCGCATCTTTTTCAGTTCCCTATCTATCCTTTTCCGCTTCACCTCTTCTCTCCCGACACACTCTGTGTCAAACTCTCTTTCTGACTTTCCTACAAGCATCGTTCGTTCGTTACCTCTTAGTTTCAGAGAAGACATCACGGTAGAGGAAACAAGGTAGGTTCAAACCAGTCTTTTTTCGTTGACGGTGTGGTTTTGCTGACGTCACGGCAACGAACCAATAGCAGTGCTCATATTGCATCTGGTAGTACTGCTATCCCCAAATCTGGCTCCACTATTGGCCTAACGACATGGTATTTTGATGACGTCATAAAGTTTGTTTGAAATAAAGCCTTTCTATTGGCTAGCCGAACAAGAGGAGGTGTATTTTTTCCCATAGAAATGACCCTACCTTGTTTCCTCTACCTTGGAAGACATGCTGTCTAACGAATACAAAGAGCATTGAGTCGTTCGTGCTCCAGGGAGCTACTTATCTTTTTAAATCAGCGTCTTATGCATGCATAATGAAAAGGATAGGAGTGGATGCAATAGTCTCATCTCCCTCGATATCTGTAGCAACGGAGTTACGCGTTTCCGCTAGTGCTTGCACTGATGCTATCCTCCTCGTAGCAAACAAATAAAAATAAGATAAAATTACGTGAGCCGTTATCATTCTATTAAAATTGTGACGCGAGTGAATTGAATGCACCTGTAGTCATGTGTGAGCTTCAGTCTTTGTGGACAGTTTTCTTGACGCATGTGAGCAAAGGACACATTTTCGTCTTCTGATGCATTTTGATGGGTTTGAACCGCGCAGAGTTGGGAGGAGAATTTAGGAGCGAATTTTTAACTGTATAATGGGAGCAGAACTTTGGAGCAAATTATTAGCATCTTAGCTCACGACAAAAGATTCTGGTTAATTTTGTTTGTGTGTGAGAGATTTATTGGGCGGCTCAAAACACACTTGAATATAGGTACCAATAAAATGAATTAATCACCAGCTGTATTGAATAGCTTGGGATGATATGCTATTAACTGCGATAGTATGCAGAATAGTGTCAGAAAGTTGTAAAAATATTGAAATTAAAAGGGGACAACGATATTGTGAAGTATTTTATAACACTCTGGCAGCATACCAATGAGCAAAACATGGTATGAGATGCCAAAAATGAAAAACTGTGTATTTGAAACACTGCACTAATATATTCATAAAATACGATGAAATGTACAAAACGATAACACCACGAAAAATATCAAAATAGCCCTCACATTTAGAGCCGGAGGTTTGACGAGAGCTCGCCTGAGATACCTGGATCACATTTAATGACTCACCGGAAAAATGATGAGTTACTCAACATCTAATGAGTAAGTTGATACACCGCTCGTCTGAGCAGCTTCCTGCGTTGAAAGGACCAGTTCTTGAAAAGATACAGTCTCACTTATATCCTTGGCCGCTTTGCTCTATAGCTTTTTACACACCAAATTGAGGACCGGTTCTAGAGACCTGACTTATCTTCTCGGATGATTACCAACTGCTTCAAATTAATTTGAATTAATTCCCGCTTGTTTTCTAATGATTGTTATTTAGTCCAATTTGTTTACTGTAAGCGCTTCCATTAACCCTTTTAGGAATATTTGACTCCTTGATTAAGTCAGTCTGCGATTAGCGTTATTTACCGTCATTATGAAATACGTGTTCTGAAGAACACAACTCCGAGAGAAGGGCGCCGATAGAATCTTCTGAAAAACATTTAACTTGGAATTTTTTTATATTGTAATCAACGAAGAGTCTATGAAGATATTATACCTCGTATTAAATTAAAGCATCGTTACCTTCACAGTGATATAAGTAAAGTTATAATTAATTATAAAAGGAACACAAATAAATAAATAAACTAATTCAATAATAAATTTTTAAATTGAAATTAAATAAACAAATATGTAAATAAATAATTAACTTGTGAAATTTAATTTTTCTAAAATACTGAAGAAAAGTATTCTACTAATTTTTAAAGTTATCGGGACAAAAAACTAGAATGTTAATGGTTTGTCCGGAGATCTGAACTACACCACGTGGAGAGTAGAAATATCCCTTTAAGACTTCGAGTGCGACGTGACCACCGGTGGGCACTCAGGGGACTTTCATAAAACTCCATCAGTCACAAATACAATTTTCATAATTACTTCATGGAAACTAAATGAGGGGAAGATCAATTTAATGTTCGTTATTTTCAAAACGAATCTCTGAAATTAACTCTAATTTGAGTTGAATGTTGAACTTTAGTTTAACCCGCCGCACTTAACGTGTCATTTATATAATCCCGAGTCAGTTTTTTACTTCATGCTCTGTCGTTGTACAAAGTGTGGGGCATGCACTAGGAGACTGGCTCCAGAGAAGTCGAGTTCAGCTTCGCTTGTCTGCAGAAACGAGAAAATCTCGATTTAAAAAAATAAAAAAAAAATTAAAAAAACAAAGAAAAATAAAAACCAAACCTCGACAGTCGACAGCTAGAAAACTTAAAACACCTTTCTCCAGTAAGCGAGAGACTCCTCTGTGATAATACTTATTAAATAATATGGTATTATAAAAATACACTAATATTCATTTATAATACGGCAGCATGAAGTGAGAGAGCGCTATTCTCTTTTGGTCTTTATTAATTTCGACAAGCTGAGAAAATAAATAAAGACTGCATATATGTTTATATGTATATAAGTATATTGCATTTGTAACTCAGTTGTTGCATCAGCAAATAACAATGGCATAAGCTATTTATCGTGAAAACTACTAAGCCGTAACTCCAGATTCTGAAGAAAATAAACTGGACACTTTTTAATAAACTTATTTTTTACATCCAATCAGAACGTGGTAAAATTGAGGATATTCTTGAAGAATATCCGTAAAGAATTGTCGGGAATATTACAGCAAGCTTCTCGTACTCCTATGAAAGGTGTCATACACGATTCGGTTACGTACCAGAGATGAGCTGTATGTTCACTACATACACTCGGACGTCATATCGTGTGCACTGTTTCTACACGAACCTGAATACAATGAACACGAGAAGCAAATAAATGTATTAGACTTAACGTAATATATTCCCAAACTCCATGTCATATGAAATGTATATGAATGGCTTGAAAAGTATTTTAATTTAAATTTCTGTCGCTTGTGTTTCAAAAATCCAGAAATGACATCGGGCGGATTACTTCGTAAACGTGATTTCACACAAACTTATTTTGATGAACTGGACACCAAATTTCTCAGAGCGTCCAGCCAATAGCTCTTCCCTCTGTGTATGCTTGCTCTTCCTTAAGGTAATAACCTTCTATGTTTTACTGACTGATTGACATCAATTTCCCCACAATACCTTGAGCAACACATTTTCTCCCCCGTTTCCTAAACTATCTGACGCTAACACGTGCAAGATACTTATTTTTTTTGCCCTCATGAACTTTTGTTTCTGATGAATGTATTCGATGCATTGCTTATAGTATTCTAGTCGATTATTTTATTGTATGCCTTCGTTTGCTTCACATCGCTTGATCTCTGCATTTGCATCACTGATTTGGCGCGTCTCTCCGTTGCCGGATCTGTTTTATCTCGTACGAAGTAAAATAGATAAATAAACATAAAAGAAGTGAAAGAAGTAAAGGAAAAAGTGCCGCTCGCTTTGGCGTCGCTTTAAGCAAGTTTGAGCATTTTTCTGCTAACGGAGACGTCGTTTTCCCATGATTGAATTTATTAATCGAGATAAAAAAATTACACCAGCAAATGATTCCTTCATTAGCCAAAAGGCTTGTCTCTGAATGTTTCAATCTCGTTTGTTTGGCTCACATGAACTATAAACGTTCCTGACAAATACCCCAGAAGTCATTGAACTTATTCGGGCCCACAAGAAGCTATACTCAGATATGTCCTTTGTAATATCCTCAAGAAACAATATACTAGAAGTATGACGTGCGGGAAATAATTTGTTTGTATTAACTTGCATCTCGCAGATTTGTAGTCTCACTTTTTCCGAGATAAAAATGTTTATCGTTGTCGTAATGAAAATATTTTTTATCACTTTATAATTTTTTATAACATTCCACCCCATATTCTCTCGATGTGTTACAAGCGTGTCACAAATTTTACCATAAATTCGAGGTTGTTGAAGTGAACGAAAATAAATTTTCATCATGCTACTTTCCGTCATAAAATTGGGTTGCAATTTGAGCAGGAAGACGAAAGAAGACGCTAAGTAACAATTACGTTTGACCTCTTCATTGAGCTATCTGAGTTCATCTCTCTGATTTTAGATTGAAAGGAGCGCCAAATTTTGTGCTTATATGAAAAACAGGCAATTCGTGTCGTGAACTAGGGTCCGAAAATAAAATAGAGATTAGATTACAAGTTAGCTCAAGCCTCCCTAACCAGACCAAGAGTGTCCTAAAGGGAGGAAGCATAAAAACGCCATTTAGTACCGAGGAATCTATTTACAATGCGTGTTTCAGCACAAGATCTTTAGCGCATGGAAACAGTAAGAAGTTAGGGAGGATGTCTATGCAATAAAATCAGTATTGAAGAAAAAAGTAACAGGTGTTGAAATATAGGACAGAAGTGAACCGAAAAAATGGTTCTTAACAAAACTAAAAAAATATTATCTTTCCACAAAACGTTAACCTAACTCTCAACTTGGGACCTCACTTATTCCCAGTGGCAGCACTTATTCCCATAGATACAACAGCTGTGTCTGAGATGTCCTAAAATAGAGAGACTGTGAAGCTGTCTGAAGCAAAAAAAAAAGAGCTTAGGCAAAAATGGGGAGGCAAAAAATGAAAAGTTGAACAGAAGCTTGGATCAGAAAACAGGAAGGAAAGACAAGCTAGAAATTAGGAAGTAAAAATGTTTAAAAAATAAATAAAAAATGAATAAAACAAAAGAAGGTGAATGTCGCTAGCGAAGAGAGGAAGGGTCGCTACTGAAGAGAATAGGGCTACTATAGTGATGAGAATAGGATCGTTAGTGAAGAGAATAGGGCTACTATAGTGATGAGAATAGGATCGTTAGTGAAGAGAATAGGGCTACTATTGCTGAGAATAGGATCGTTAGTGAAGAGAATAGGATTGCTAGTGAAGAGAATAGGATCGCTAGTGAAGAGAATAGGTTTGCTAGTGATGAGAATAGGATCGCTTGTGAAGAGAATAGGATTGCTAGTGAAGAGAATAGGATCGCTAGTGAAGAGAATAGGTTTGCTAGTGATGAGAATAGGATCGTTAGTGAAGAGAATAGGATTGCTAGTGAAGAGAATAGGATCGCTAGTGAAGAGAATAGGTTTGCTAGTGATGAGAATAGGATCGCTAGTGAAGAGAATAGGATCGCTAGTGAAGAGAATAGGATCGCTAGTGAAGAGAATAGGGCCTACTATTGCTGAGAATAGGATCGTTAGTGAAGAGAATAGGATTGCTAGTGAAGAGAATAGGATCGCTAGTGAAGAGAATAAGTTTGCTAGTGAAGAGAATAGGATCGCTTGTGAAGAGAATAGGATCGCTAGTGAAGAGAATAGGATCACTTATGATGGGAATGAGATGGCGTAGGGTCACACGCGGAAAATATTTAAAAGTACTTTGAAAATCACGGAACGTTACATGAAAAGTTTGTCATTGAGAACCTTACAAGTTTTTTGAATAATATTTCGGAAATACTGTAAATATTTTTTATTATGAACAACCGTGGTGTTTCCGTGCTGATCAGAGCAAGCCTTTCTTTGTTTTTAGTAAACAAAGATCACTCTGCAAGATGCCTTTGTAGGATCCATCAGTAGGATCCCTCTGTAGGATCCCTCTGTAGGATCTCTCAGTAGGATCTCTCTGTAGGATCCCTCTGTAGGATCCCTCTGTGGGATCCCTCTGTAGGATCTCTCTGTAGGATCCCTCTGTGGGATCTCTCTGTAGGATACCTCTGTAGGATCCCTCCGTGGGATCCCTCTATAGGATCTCTCTGTAGGATCTCTCTGTAGGATACCTCTGTAGGATCCCTCTGTAGGATCCCTCTGTAGGATCCCTCTGTAGGATCCCTCGGTAGGATACCTCTGTAGGATCCCTCTGTAGGATCCCTCAGTAGGATCTCTCAGTAGGATCTCTGTGTAGGATCCCTCTGTAGGATCCCTCTGTGGGATCCCTCTGTAGGATCCCTCTGTAGGATCTCTCTGTAGGATCTCTCTGTGGGATCCCTCTGTAGGATTCCTCTGTAGGATCCATCTGTAGGATCCCTCTGTAGGATCCCTCTGTAGGATCCCTCTGTAGGATCTCTCTGTAGGATCCCTATGCTGGATCCCTCTGTAGGATCCCTCTGTAGGATCCATCTGTAGGATCCCTCTGTAGGATCCCTCTGTAGGATCCCTCTGTAGGATCCCTCTGTAGGATCCCTCTGTAGGATCCCTCAGTAGGATCTCTCTGTAGGATCCCTCTGTAGGATCCCTCTGTAGGATCCCTCTGATCCTTCAGTAGGATCTCTCTGTGTCCCTCTCCTTCCCTCGCATCCTTTCCTGATGCATAAACGTCATAGCTTTGTCCACGTCCAGTTTCAGAGGCCGGACTAAGGCTGTTCCTGTCCCCGGTATGTGAACTCGAGCCGTGTTCATTTTAAAATTCTTCGGAAAACAGGATAAAGTACGACTAAGGATTTCGGAAAGTTCATGGAAAAATATCAATGAGTACCCAACCGCTAAATCAAAAAAGGGTCGTGTTTTTTGCTAGGGTTGCTGCATTGCAACTTATTTATAAATTACAGAATGCATTCAAGCGGGCTTTCAGAAGTGGCCCATTAATCAGGATAAGAACAGGTAAATCAAGTTCCTTTATGATGAACACCTTCCGTCAATGCTTCAGTGGCTGTAGCACAACAAATGTTTTGACCGAATTAATGCATATTAAATATGATATACGGGAGTAAAATTTGCTTCAGTGGCTATAGCACTACAAATGTGTATATTTATTGCATGTTAGATGTAAAGGGGCCAACTGGGCTCCTTGAGATTTCTGCTTCCATTGTGACGGAATGGGTAAAACATGCGTCGAATTGATACAGCGTATAACACTGTGCAACACCCAAAAACTACAGCAGATCTGGGGCCATTTTCATACGCAAAATGACGTGGGAAATCCATTTCTGGCCATTTTGTTAAATTAGCAATGGCTTTAGCAGAATTGTCGCTGTAGAGAACTCCAGAATCCAAACATATTTTACGCTGCAGCAGGTCTAGCGCAACAATTACTTTTCTTAACTGAAATATGTTGCACAGTGTAATTGTAGTGTTGAATTCGTTGTATGTATGTTGAATTGGTTGTATGTATGTTGAATTGGTTGTATGTATGTTGAATTGGTTGTATGTATGTTGAATTGGTTGTACGTATGTTGAATTGGTTGTATGTATGTTGAATTGATTGTACGTATGTTGAATGGGTTGTATGTATGTATGCTGAATTCGTTGTGTGTATGTTATGATCGATTTGACGCGCCTGCAATGTTTCTGCAATGATTTGATGTAGCTACCCGTACCCTCATCACCATAGCCATTGTATTCAAAATAATGGTTTTCAATTGTTGAACATATTCACATATATTATTATCGATGTTTCACGTAATTTAAATGTACAATAATATTAAATGATGCAATAATTGTGTGAGGGTTGCCAGATGAGGGTTGACAAATGAGGGATGACAGATGAGGGTTGTCACATGAGGGATGTTAGATGAGGGTTTAACCCCCTTTTACCGCCTCTCCTACTTAGCAAGAACCCTTTTACCCCTACTTAGCAAGACGTAAGGTTCCAAAATGTATCTACTGACTGATGTACGTCTGTATATATGAGACGGCAACCATACAGCATTTAATTCTGATATATGGTTCTGGTATCATATATACATGCATCGGTCAGTTTAATTCTGATAAATGGTTCTGGTATCATATATACGTACATCGGTCGTTGAAGATATTTTTTTGTATATACCCTCTGCAGTGGGTAGCTTAGGTAACTGAAAAGAAATTTGACCAATGAACAAAGCGTAATAATAAAAACACGCAAAACGAAGATTGGTACCAAGGGTTGTTATGGGTCCTACAAGATGCAAAAAACCAGGCTCTGGAATTTTTTGAAGACACTGAGAATCATAGCACGAAACTGGTTAATAAAAACGTAATAACGAGACTGTTATGAAAATACTGAATACAAACTGAATACAAACTAAATCGGAATCTTGTTCCAATCCAACTCTTGTAAAAATAGCGGTTCCTCAAATCGCTGTCGGTGCCGTATCAAAAGCCCCGTCAGCGAATAATGAGTATTAATCAACACTTTATAATAAAAAGCCAGGTGTCTCCATAAATGTATAAATATTTTCTTGTGTAATATATCATATGTTATTACATGGGGTAATTATTCCGTGTAAATCAAATCTACTGCTAAGAAAATGCAGTTTACAAGAGAAAATTGAAATGCAAAAAAATGTGGTGCATTTAAAAAAAAGTTATTGCCAAAAACAATTAAACCAGTGCACCAGTGCAAGGATATTTTCTTTCGGGTACTATTAGGATAAGTATATTTGTTCGTCATTCACATCTGTAAAATTTATTGAAGGAAAATATAGAATCCCGTCATTTTCGACGGGCCGTGATTACTGGAAAATAAAAACATCGTGTACACTGAGAATGTGATCCGGAGCTCCTCCATCCGCATCCATGATACCCGCGGACCGGAGCCCTACGCACGTGTGTTGCATCCAGCCACCCAGCACACAAAATAATGGAGTCGTCTGACTCGTCTCCGACTCGTCAGTAGCGCCCGAGCGTTGGTAAGGGGAGGTGTGTTAGGCGGCGGCAGTGCGCGACATCAGTGAGCCAGTTTGGAACTGCTGTTATTAGCGTTATCAAGTGGCTGGGATTGCATCCCCCAAGTGGCTCAGCATACCGATGACTATCCCACTTATGTTTTCTTGTACATCGAAACACGGGCGTAAGAATTGTGCAATATTTCAAGCGTAAAAGGACGGTAGTTTGATGAAGCTGAGCATTGCGTGTCGGCTCACGCAATTTGCTGATCGAAAAGAGGTAAATTTCATTCGACTTCTTATGGTACCCTTGTAATTCCCTCGTATCTTTGCTACGATGCCGTACTTTGTTGATGATGGAGTGGAAAATTCTTCCAGAGGCTTTGCTGGAGGCTTGAATTTAAATACACTTTTTGTGTCCAGCGCCACCGGTTAATATTAAGATACAGACACAATGTGTCCAGCGCCACCGGTTAATATCAAGATACAGACACAATGTGTCCAGCGCCACCCGTTAATATTAAGATAAGACAAAATGTGTCCAGCGCCACCGGTTAATATCAAGATACAGACACAATGTGTCCAGCGCCACCCGTTAATATTAAGATAAGACAAAATGTGTCCAGCGCCACCGGTTAATATTAAGATACAGACACAATGTGTCCAGCGCCACCCGTTAATATTAAGATATAGACACAATGTGTCCAGCGCCACCGGTTAATATTAAGATACAGACACAATGTGTCCAGCGCCACCCGTTAATATTAAGATAAGACAAAATGTGTCCAGCGCCACCGGTTAATATCAAGATACAGACACAATGTGTCCAGCGCCACCCGTTAATATTAAGATAAGACAAAATGTGTCCAGCGCCACCGGTTAATATCAAGATACAGACACAATATGTCCAGCGCCACCGGTTGATATTAAGATACAGACACAATGTGTCCAGCGTCAACGATTAATATTAAGACACAGACACAATGTGTCCAGCGCCACCGGTTGATATTAAGATACAGACACAATGTGTCCAGCGTCAACGATTAATATTAAGACACAGACACAATGTGTCCAGCGCCACCGGTTAATATCAAGATACAGACACAATATGTCCAGCGCCACCGGTTGATATTAAGATACAGACACAACGTGTCCAGCGTCAACGATTAATATTAAGACACAGACACAATGTGTCCAGCGCCACCGGTTGATATTAAGATACAGACACAAAGTGTCCAGCGTCAACGATTAATATTAAGACACAGACACAATGTGTGTAGCGCCACCGGTTGATATTAAGATACAGACACAACGTGTCCAGCGTCAACGATTAATATTAAGACACAGACACAATGTGTCCAGCGCCACCTTAAGATACAGACACAAAGTGACAAGCGTCAATGGTTAATATAAAGGGTCAATGTTTATTTTACCTTCGGCAGGGAAATTAAAGATGTCGTTGCTGATAATCACTAAATGAGCACATTTAAAAACCTTTTACATGAATGACATTATGCTCGCTGATGCGTTATTTTTGAATAATTGAACTTTGAAGTTGGCGCCGGCGCGCGCACGCGCCGGCGCCGTAATTTAGTTAATAAGGGTAGTTAACCCGCATATTACAAACGTCAAGTGGTTGGGTCGTAAGGGTTAGCCACAGTTCTTCTAGTGAAAATTATAAATAAAGGTTGTAACCGACCCATTACTTCGAATGATCGAGTGTGTGCAAGCGCGCACCGCCGCTTCGACGTAACTGGCAGCCTTGAGATGACCGCAGATCCGTAACTTCAACCCCGGTATATCGTGGGTTCGACGTATCTGGGAACATTCGAAACAAGTCTTTCGCATCGACAAAATAACTCGTCATCTCATTAACTATGTTTATGCATAGTAGAATTTCAATTGATTTATAATTTTCACTAAAAGAACTGTGGCTACCCCTCACGACCCAACCTCATTACGTTTGTAATAGGCGGCGCGCCCACGCAAACTTCAAAGTTAAATAATTCGAAAATAACGCATCAGCGAGCATAATTTCATTCATGTAAAAGGTTTTTAAATGTGCTCATTTAGTGATTATCAGCAACGACATCTTTAATTTCCCTGCCGAAGGTAAAATAAACATTGACCATATTAAGATACAGACACAACGTGACTAGCGCCACCGGTTGATGTTAAGATACAGACACAACGTGTCCAGCGTCAACGATTAATATTAAGATACAGACACAATGTGTCCAGCGCCACCGGTTGATATTAAGATACAGACACAAAGTGTCCAGCGTCACCATTTAATATTAAGATACAGACACAAAGTGTCCAGCGTCACCAGTTAATATTAAGATACAGAAACAACGTGACCAGCGTCAACGGTTAATATTAAGATACAGACACAACGTGTCCAGCGTCAACGGTTAATATTAAGATACAGACACAAAGTGACCAGCGTCACCGGCTAATATTAAGATACAGACACAATGTGTCCAGCGCCACCGGTTAATATTAAGATACAGACACAATGTGGAAGCGTATCGAAGCTCTGTGGGATAAATGAATTATTTTAGTACCTAGTGTTGTAATATAGCTGGGGTGTATTTAACACGTTTATTGCGAAACGACACATCGAGGTTCGGTAAATCTGAAGGATATGTCAGTTGTCGATTTTCCACTTTTTGGTGCCTGAACCTAATTAATTGAATCAAAATAAACAAGTTTTCTTCTATGCACTTTCCGTCTCAAATGAGTATTTTACGATTTCTAGCGGTAAGTTTAGTTTCGTCTTTGATGACGAATGCGCTCGAATAAACAGCTACTCATCGATTTTCGAATTTTTGTTGCTTGAATCAGGGTAATAACACCGAAATAAACAACTTTTCTTCTATACACTTTTTTCGTCAAATGAGTATTTAACGAGGTATAGCGGTAGGTTTGGTTTCGTCTTTGATGACGATCGCGCTGGAAGCGAGTGCGCATTGCAGTGTTGCTGTCCGACGTGCTCCTTGAATAACTTGCCGCTTCAAACACAGGAGTTGCGGTAAGTCATTTACCGCTATAACTAATAAAATACTCATTTGAGACGGAAAGTGCATAGAAGAAAACTTTTTTATTTCGATCTAATTAACTATGCTAAGGCATCGAAATTTACAAAATCGATAACTGACATATCCTTCAGATTTACCCGAGGTTCTTTTGAAAATTTTAAACATTGTTTTCAACTTAATGGTGTTTAATAAACCCAGTTGATGTTTGCTATTTTTAAACTTGCTATCAACGTTTGAGCTTAAGTTCGAGTTGAACATTGAACTTCAGTTTAACCCATCGCAATGAAAGTGATAAGGTTTTATTTTTTGTAGTTAGTCATACATCATTGAGGTGATATCGTTGCTCCTTTGGCGCAGAGATCTCGTATGTCGATAGTCTTTTGATTGTTTGAAGCTTGCCGTACATGATCAGGTCTTCAGTCAGTTACCATTCATACAGAATATGAAGTGTTTCCTTAATTGCAAATCTTCCTTAAATTTTAGGCCTGCCTTAAGTGTTAGATCATCCCAGAATTTTAGGTCTACCTTCTCTAATTAACAAGTCTCACATAATTATTACGTCTTTAGATTCTACCAATGACATTTTCACAATTATTCCAGATTTCCTATATATTAAGTCGTCCACTTAAATGTCTCCAATAAATACTGGGTTTTTCATATACATATATTAAGTTCTCCATAAATATTTGGTTTTCCATAAATATTTGTTTTGCTATAAAAATTAGGTTTTCCATAGACATTAGGTTTTCCATAGACATTAGGTTTTCTATAGACATAGGTTTTCCATAAATATTAGGTTTTCCGTATATATTCGATTTTCCATATATATTCTATTTTTCGTAAATGTTTGATGATCCATATATATTTTATTATCCGTAAGTATTTGATTATCCGTAAATATTTGATTATCCGTAAATATTAGGTTTTCCAAAAGCTTTGAGTTTTACACAGAGTTTAGGTAATCACTAATCATTAAGCCTTTAGTACATTGAATGGATGTCGTTTGGGACGAGGCGTCCGTAGTTTTATCATTCCTCGAATTATGAGTTCGTCACGAAAGTTCTTTAAAATCTTCCTCTTCCCACAAACCATGAACTTTTCATAAATATTGATCAACTGAATGATTAACTCGTGTCATCTACAGAGATAAAATTATCTATTAGGCAATTCATAAGCGATCATTTAATAAAGTCTGCCAGAAGCCATTAATAAATCAAGACCTCCCCAAATTATTAATCATCAATATGTGAAGTTTTAAAGAACTTGAAATTCATTATTAAATTTAGTCTTTAAATGAAAGCTCAGGTGTAAAGTCCACCAGGAATTGCCCATGACCCTTGTATGTTTGATACAATTCATCTGAATTGCCCATAATCCATCTGTTCCATCCCATATTCCCTCCCATATTCCCTCCCATATTCCCTCCCATATTCCCTCCCATATTCCCTCCCATATTCCCTCCCATATTCCCTCCCATATTCCCTCCCATATTCCCTCCCATATTCCCTCCCATATTCCCTCCCATATTCCCTCCCATATTCCCTCCCATTTTCCATCCCATTTTCCATGCCATATTGCATTCAATATTTCATCCCATAATTCATCCCATAATTCATCCCATAATTCATCTCATAATTCATCTCATATTCCAACCCCATGTTCCAACCCCATATTCCAACCCCATATTCCAACCCCATATTCCAACCCCATATTCCAACCCCATATTCCAACCCCATATTCCAACCCCATATTCCAACCCCATATTCCAACCCCACATTCCAACCCCACATTCCAACCCCATATTCCAACCCCATATTCCAACCCCATATTCCAACCCCATATTCCAACCCCATATTCCAACCCCATATTCCAACCCCATATTCCAACCCCATATTCCAACCCCCATATTCCAACCCCATATTCCAACCCCATATTCCAACCCCATATTCCAACCCCATATTCCAACCCCATATTCCAACCCCATATTCCAACCCCATATTCCAACCCCATATTCCAACCCCATATTCCAACCCCATATTCCAACCCCATATTCCAACCCCATATTCCAACCCCATATTCCAACCCCATATTCCAACCCCATATTCCAACCCCATATTCCAACCCCATATTCCAACCCCATATTCCAACCCCATATTCCAACCCCATATTCCACTCAATACTCCATGCCATACTCCTCCTAAAATTGACATTTCTACGCTCCATCCAACCTTATGATCGTTGCGAGTCGAATTCCAGCGAGACACCGGAGGGTTTAATGTCTCCCTTGCGTGCTCCCTGATATCTGTTCAGAGAGGCT
The DNA here is from genome assembly GCA_030386875.1 of Morinoia aosen. Classification (NCBI taxonomy): domain Eukaryota; kingdom Metazoa; phylum Arthropoda; class Malacostraca; order Amphipoda; family Talitridae; genus Morinoia; species Morinoia aosen. The sequence continues at coordinate 4,172,940 of CM059571.1, forward strand.
GAGCCGAAATTATTTACTTCGGCTCTTATAAATAATATGGGGCCGAATTTCTACGGCAATGGGAGTCCCGGACTTTGATACAGTTTGAGCAACATCCTCTCACCGTTTTGTCCCCTAGGTTGTAATTCATGACAATATATTTTCTTTACAACTTTACCGAATGCAATCAATTATACGGAGAAGCCCGCACGGAATGCCTCAATACGCTTATGATATTTATGTTCAATTCCTGTAAGATATGTCGTAGATAGTTGGGTAAAATATGAGCGTGCCGCTTGACTTTCATACACTGATTTATCACATCGTTCGCGGTATGGTATTCAGATTCAGGGTATATTAAAAAATGGGAACCTCGGATATCAATGGTACTAAAATCGAAAATGATGAACCAATTTCAACGTAATGGGTTTCGATGAATGCATAAACTAATTCTTATGTAATTCATAATTCTAAACAACATGGTTAAAATGTAAAGTGTACTATAATCTGTTTTGTAAATTCTATAAAAATTTACCCAATCACTGTAACACTTCGACTGCGACGTGAACCACCGGTGGTCACTGAAGGATTTTCATAATGTTGCTAACCGACCAGTAACCTTAAACTCAATTTTCACAAATACTTCATCAAAACTGAATGCAGGCACAATCTAGTCAATTAATACTATTTTCGAAATGGCTTAGTACAGTTGACTTTAAATTTGAGTTGAATATTGAACTTTAGTTTTACCTGCCGCAGTCAAAGTGTTCAAATGGAACTAACACAGTTGCAGCGAATTTTATCATGAATAGCTACATTCAAATAAGAAGCTACAAACAAGAGTCCTAAATATTTCCAAAAGAGTCCTAAATGTTTCCAGAAGCGCCCTAAATGTTTCCAGAAGCGTCCTAAATGTTTCCAGAAGCGTCCTAAATGTTTCCAGAAGCGTCCTAAATGTTTCCAGAAGCGTCCTTAATATTTCCAGAAGCATCCTAAATATTTCCAGAAGCGTCCTAAATATTTCCAGAAGCATCCTAAATATTTCCAGAAGCGTCCTAAATATTTCCAGAAGCGTCCTAAATATTTCCAGAAGCGTCATAAATATTTCCAGAAGCGTCATAAATATTTCCAGAAGCGTCATAAATATTTCCAGAAGAGTCCTAAATCTTTCCAGAAGAGTCCTAAATCTTTCCAGAAGAGTCCTAAATATTTCCAGAAGAGTCCTAAATCTTTCCAGAAGCGTCATAAATATTTCCAGAAGCGTCATAAATATTTCCAGAAGCGTCATAAATATTTCCAGAAGCGTCCTAAATATTTCCAGAAGCGTCATAAATATTTCCAGAAGCGTCCTAAATATTTCCAGAAGCATCCTAAATATTTCCAGAAGCGTCCTAAATATTTCCAGAAGCGTCCTAAATATTTCCAGAAGCGTCATAAATATTTCCAGAAGCGTCATAAATATTTCCAGAAGCGTCATAAATATTTCCAGAAGCGTCATAAATATTTCCAGAAGAGTCCTAAATCTTTCCAGATGAGTCTTAAATCTTTCCAGAAGAGTCCTAAATCTTTCCAGAAGAGTCCTAAATCTTTCAAGAAGAGTCCTAAATCTTTCCAACTAAACTACCCATGCATCGCAATGTTCAAAAATTTAATAATGAAGGAACTGTGAACTTCGCTCAATTTGAACAAGACACACAGTGAAAAAAAGAACTGCATATATTCAAGAAAATGTTGTTCTGATTTTCTCGACGATTCAAGAGAATAAACGATTTTTGACCTAAGAAATAATTTAAATATGTCCTGTGCAACTATCAGGCGAATCATTCGAAGTGATTTAAACTTTTATCTCAGTAAAATCCAGTTACAACAACTTTCTGAACAAGACTGTTTTGATTCTTTTTTCAATTATTATTTTCTACGTACGTAAATTTTTATTCATTTGGAAAAATTTCCCCTCAGGGGGATACAACTATTGTATCTTTGGGAATTAGCGCTCCCAGGGGGAAAATGTGAGGGCCCGAGCTGAGAGTTAGGTAGGCCTTCTTTTTGTTGAAATAGTGTTTTTTTTTGTTATGTTAAGGACCACCTTTTTTCGGTTAACATCTGCCCTGTTGTTCAGTACCTCCGACTTCCTTCTTCAACTTACTTTAATCTTATTTCATCATTTTGTTTCTAAACTTGCTGTTTCTATGCCCCTTCTGCATAGATTCCTCATTCTCTTATCTCCATACAAAATGGTGCCTTCCTCCTTCCTCTCTTCCATACGTTTTTTTCGACTGCACTTCGACTGCGACTTGAACCATATTTGGTCACTGAGAGAGTTTTCAAAACGCTGCTGACCGACCAGTAGTCAGAAACTCATTTTTCAAAAATACCAAATCAAAACCAAATGAAAAAACGATCCAGTAAATGTTTTTAAAATTGATCACTACAGTCGAGTTTAAATTTGTATTTAACGTTAAACTTCAGTTTCACCTTCAGCAGTCAAGGTGTAAAATATCATAGGAAATTCGAGAGCCAAGTGAGTTAGATATTCGTGGATCTCTTCATGAGACGCAGGTGCGGAGGAGAGATAATTGCAGGTCAGCTTTGCTCTGACGTATAGAGGTGTGACTTGCGTGTAGCTGACGTATGACTGGCGGGTAGCTGACGTATGACTGGCGTGTAGCTGACGCATGACTGGCGTGTAGCTGTCGCATGACTGGCGTGTAGCTGACGCATGACTGGCGTGTGTGTAGCTGACGCATGACCGGCGTGTGTGTAGCTGACGCATGACTGGCGTGTGTGTAGCTGACGCATGACCGGCGTGTGTGTAGCTGACGCATGACTGGCGTGTAGCTGACGCATGGCTGGCGTGTAGCTGACGCATGACTGGCGTGTAGCTGACGCATGCCTGGCGTGTAGCTGACGCACGACTGGCGTGTAGCTGACGCACGACTGGCGTGTAGCTGACGCATGACTGGCGTGTAGCTGACGCATGACTGGCGTGTAGCTGACGCACGACTGGCGTGTAGCTGACTCATGAGTGGCGTGTAGCTGACGCATGAGTGGCGTGTAGCTGACGCACGAGTGGCGTGTAGCTGACGCACGAGTGGCGTGTAGCTGACGCACGAGTGGCGTGTAGCTGACGCATGAGTGACGTGTAGCTGACGCATGAATGGCGTGTAGCTGACGCATGAGTGGCGTGTAGCTGACGCATGAGTGGCATGTAGCTGACGCATGAGTGGCGTGTAGCTGACGCATGAGTGGCGTGTAGCTGACGCATGAGTGGCGTGTAGCTGACGCATGAGTGGCGTGTAGCTGATGCATGAGTGGCGTATAGCTGAGGCATGACTGGCGTGAAGCTGACACATGACTGGCGTGTAGCTGACGCATGACTGGCGTGTAGCTGACGCATGACTGGCGTGTAGCTGACGCATGACTGGCGGGGAGCTGACGCATGACTGGCGGGTAGCTGACGCATGAGTGGCGTGTAGCTGACGCATGAGTGGCGTGTAGCTGACGCATGAGTGGCGTGTAGCTGACGCATGATTGGCGTGTAGCTGACGCATGACTGACGTGTAGCTGACGCATGACTGACGTGTAGCTGACACAGGGCTGGCGTGTAGCTGACGCATGACTGACGTGTGCCCTGTGAGAGGTAACATTTTTGATAGGCACCCTTCGTGAGGAAGCCCATGGAAGGAAGGTTATGCGAGGAAGCCCATGTGAGGAAGGCTATGCGAGGAAGCCCTTGTGAGGAAGGCTATGCGAGGAAGCCCATGTGAGGAAGGCTATGCGAGGAAGCCCATGTGAGGAAGGCTATGCGAGGAAGCCCATGTGAGGAAGGCTATGCGAGGAAGCCCATGTGAGGAAGGCTATGCGAGGAAGCCCATGTGAGGAAGGCTATGCGAGGAAGCCCATGTGAGGAAGGCTATGCGAGAAAGCCCATGTGAGAAAGGTTATGCGAGGAAGCCCATGGGAGGAAGGCTATGCGAGGAAGCCCATGCGAGGAAGGCCATGAGAGGAATGCCATGCGAGGAAGGCTATGTGAGGGAGGCCATGCGAGGAAGGCCATGTGAGGAAGGCCATGTGAGGAAGGCCATGTGAGGAAGGTCATGTGAGGAAGGCCATGTGAGGAAGGCCATGTGAGGAAGGCCATGTGAGGAAGGCCATGTGAGGAAGGCCATGCGAGGAAGGCCGAATGAGGAAGACCATGTGAGGAAGGCCGAATGAGGAAGACCGTGGGAGGAAGGCCGAATGAGAAAGGCCGAATGAGGAAGGCCGAATGAGGAAGGCCGAATGAGGAAGGCCGAATGAGGAAGGCCGAATGAGGAAGGCGGAAGGAGGAAGGCGGAAGGAGGAAGGCGGAATGAGGAAGGCGGAATGAGGAAGGCGGAATGAGGAAGGCGGAATGAGGAAGGCCGAATGAGGAAGGCCGAATGAGGAAGGCCGAATGAGGAAGGCCGAATGAGGAAGGCCGAATGAGGAAGGCCGAATGAGGAAGGCCGAATGAGGAAGGCCGAATGAGGAAGGCCGAGTGAGGAAGGCCGTGTGAGGAAGGCGGAATGAGGTAGGCCATGTGGGGAAGGCTATGCAGGGAAACTCATGTGAGGTAAAATATGTGTCCCCTTTTCATTCACCGTGCGCCTCTATGTAGCACATGCAAGAAGCCTCATTCGGTCTCGCAGCTATTCGGTCTTTACGGTCTCATTCCAGCGAAGTTATGGGAACGGAGTTCTTTTGCCGTCCATTTAGCCCGAGGGGGAAATGAGGTAGCGGCCAGTTTCCTTGTTGACAACAGCTCGTGGCGAACGCGGAGGCTGGGAGCGTTTCGTGCCTTGGAAGTTTGTCTCTCGTAGCGTACGTGTTTTTTTGGTTCGCACATGTGCCTAATGATCACATTAGGGGAAACGTGGTAGGGTCAAACCAGACTTTTTTTGGTCAACCGTGCGGCAATGCTGAGGTCATTGCAATGAACCAATTGTAACGCTCGTATTGCGTCTGGCAACACTGATAACCTCAAATCTGGCTCCGCTATTGGCGAAACGATATGTAGCAACGGCGACGTCACGGCAACGAACCAATAGCAGCGCTCGTATTGCATGTGGCAACACTGCTGGCCCCAAACTGGTTCCGCTATTGGCCTAATGACATGTCGCAGTGGTGACGCCATAGAGTTTGTTTGAAATAAAGCCATTTGATTGGCTAGCCGATCAAGAGGTGTATTTTGCCTCATAGAAATGACTGTACCGTGTTTCCCCTACCGTGCTCAAATCAATAGTTTTGTTAGGATTAATACTGGCATTGTTAGCATGTATGTGTCTGGTGCCGGTACGGGAGAGATTAACATAGGAGAAATTCAAAAAGTAACAACAAAACCTTCATCTTGCAAATGCAGAACAGCTGCGTGCCTCCTCGGCCGTCCTTAGCTTCTGTGCCTAGCTTGTTTCTGTATCTTCTTAGTAAGTTTCACGATTTCTTTTGTTAGCTTCTGCATGTCTCTAAGTTTTCAAAAGCTAGAAACTCGAGTTCTTAGAAAGGTTACATTTTTAGCAACGAAGAAGTTAGCGAACAAGAACTGTACGCCGCTGGGGAGAAATGTATGATTTGGAGAGTTGCATGCAGGTGATATAGGACACTCCAGAACAATCGTTAGTTTACGGCATTAATTATACTTCAGATTGAAGGCATATTAATATATTGACTCACTCAAATCATACGTGCTCATACACTTCGCACGCTAATATCTGCACTTACCAATAAATACGGCTACATTAGCCACAATCACATCAGCTAATGTAAGTGTCATTAACAATATTTCCATTGGACTGGAATGAAGCATTTGTGGTCTAGGTAATTGGCTTAGGTTAGTTAGTTTTGTATATACAAGGTTATTGGGACTGCTGGGGGTACTGTTGGTCTACTTTGCTGAAGAAAGACTTTTGGCACTTCCGTCTTTCGAGGCCACTTTTTAAGCTTTCTTGTCTTCCCCACAATCTGTTCTTTGTCCTTCCTTCTTTCTTAACTTATTTCTATGCACAGGGTATCCAGTGAGGGAACACACCTCCTTCATAGATTCCTCGTCACCTCGTTCATAGATTCCTCGTCACCTCGTTCATAGATTCCTCGTCACCTCGTTCATAGATTCCTCGTCACCTCGTTCATAGATTCCTCGTCACCTCGTTCATAGATTCCTCGTCACCTCGTTCATAGATTCCTCGTCACCTCGTTCATAGATTCCTCGTCACCTCGTTCATAGATTCCTCGTCACCTCGTTCATAGATTCCTCGTCACCTCGTTCATAGATTCCTCGTCACCTCGTTCATAGATTCCTCGTCGCCTTGTGCTTAGATTCCTCGTCACCTTATGCTTAGATTCCTCGTCACCTTGTGCTTAGATTCCTCGTCACCTTGTGCTTAGATTCCTCATCACCTTGTGCTTAGATTCCTCGCCTTTCGTTCATAGATTTCTTTTCACCTTGTGCTTAGATTCCCCGTCACCTTGTGTACAGATTCCCCTTCAGCTCGTGTTTAGATTCCGCGTTCCCCTTAACCTCATACTAAATGGTGCATTCCTCGTTCCTCTCTTTGGAACGCATTTATTTCGGTTAGGGAGGCTTAAACTAACATCTGATCTGATCCATGATTAAAATTTGCAACTGTTGAGCAACAGAGGAAATAATAGGTGCTGGTGTGGAAATCTTAACACACATTAGCAGGAAGAGAGAAGGGTTTTTGTAACGATGGTAAGAAGTCGTCTTGTTTGTGCGAAAAGTACCAGCGAATGCACAACGCCAGTATTTGAATAGAATTAAGTTCCCTTACTGTACCACTTCGGTGGTTTAGTGGAATTTATCCTAACGACAGCAAGCACTCGGGTAGCAAAACATGACATTGTTTTAAATGTTGTCTTCAACCCAGTTTTCATTAACGCCTTTGTCAACTGGACAAAAATTGAAGAACCTACCTGTGTAGGTTCTTCGTAACGTGAAAGTTAGGCTTTCTGTAGCGGTCAAATCTTGTTTAAAGTTGCAGTGACACTGATGATGAAGTTGCCGTCAATTAGATTATTAAGACACTAGTGTTCACGACCTGTCTCAAATAACGAGATTCAATCGTTTCCTTGAATAAATCTTGCAGATGTGGATGACACACAAATATATCCATCCCAATAGTACCCGCCATTAAAATATTCTTGTACTTGTGCACTGGTGAAACTCGTATCACAGATACGGTCATTGCGCATCCTTGTGAGCGTCACAGAGAGACGGGAGAAGCGGCCACCAAACAAATACATATATAAATAAACACACCAACGGGATTACTATGTAAAATTATACCAGGAGCGGTTTGTCGCTCGCGTCGGCAGCGGAAGTTGGAGGTTCCTTCCTACAGACACACTGAAGGATGGCGGGCGTCCTATATAGATGTGTCTAAATGAGTCCCTCACCCTATATTAATGAGTCAAGACAATTAAACGTCAAGGAGGTGCCCCTAAGCTGCTCCGTAGGGACGGAGTGGGAATTACGCATGACCTCCTCTCGTGGCCCATGGGGAACAAATTCTTTCACACTTAAACAGTAGTTGATAAAACTGAAGTTCAATATTCAACTCAAATTTAATGTCAGTTGTAAAAAGCAATATTGAAAATAACAAACATTAAGTGGATCATGCTATCTTTTAGCTACAATTAAATACCTGAATTCAATTTTAATAATCCCTCGTTACGACTTTTACTTCCTCTAATAAATTTTAATAAGCAATTTTAGAAACGGCAAAATTAACTGGATCATGCGGTCATTTAGCTTCAATTAAGTATTTATTAAAATTGAGTTTGTGACTACTGGTCGGTTATCAGCACTATGAAAATCCCCTCCGTGGCCACCGGTGGCGCACGTTGCGGTCACAGTGTTAAGATTCCCATCCACGGGACTATCTGTGCAAGCTGCCTCGCTTGTGTCACCAGTTGGTGTTCCGAGTGTTAGTGTTGCCAAAAAGTTACATAATTAACCAATGCTGTTCTTCTCGTTATCGTATGCTCAATAACCCCGAATTCTAGCTTTTTATTTATCATATATTTCTCATCTCCTAAATTCTGAAGTTTACATTCATCATCTTATACTCGTCGTACGGACGTTTTTCTCATTAGTGCATGCTGAATAACCCCGAATTCTAATTTTTTCTTATCGTCTTACACTTATCATCTCTTAAAATTTTAATTTTAAAATTAATCATCGTATACTTATCCTCTTCTAAATTCTTGAATTCAAAATGTTAATATTTATCATTTTTTCGCTTACACGCTGCCAGCATTTCAATCTCATCAGAGCTTCCAAGTTTTCGGTCCGTCAATTCAACTCGAATAGAAGCAATTTAAATAGGGACTTAACAATTTGACTGCGTTGTGCGTCACCGGTGGCCACTGAGTGGATGTGCATAGTGCTGCTGACCGACCAGTAGTCACAAGCTCAGTATTCACAAAACTTAATTATAGCTAAATGGGGGCACGATCCAGTTAATCTTTGCTATTTTCAAATTGCTCGCTACGATTGACTTTAAATTTTCAAGGAATATCGAAGTTCAGTTTTATTGATTGCGGTCTAAGTGTTAAGTCATCCATTGACTGGTGAAGGATGTGATCATGTGTGTTTTGTTAATCATAAAAATACTGTTTTATTTCGGGGAGAAAAACAGTAAAAATTGGAACGATAGGCTCTAAACAGAGGCTATGTCAGATTTCTCTGTTAATTTAAACGCACGCTAGTCCACTCGCCAAAGTTGTACCGGGTGTCACCTGTGAAAATCATCGTATTTTGAGCAGAATTTAAATCTTGAAACACGGACTTCCCGGCATATTAGCCTGAGATTGCACCATGTGTTATGCTAATTGTTGCTAATTTGCTAATTTGCTAATTTTTAGCTAATTGTTTTTACCACCGCTTTTACATTTACGAATTAAGGGAAGCGATAACCCGAGCAAGTAATTATTGCACTCGAGTCATCTGTCTCAGGTCCGGGATTACGTTGAGGTCTGTGGACGCATAATATTTCGGTGTAATATTACTTAAGCCCTGAAGAGAAAGTTTCGAGCTAATTAACAAGTATTACGGTAAGTACTTCATAATGAAATGTAATGTTCTCAATTGTATGAATAATTTTGTCTTTTCATGTTTCTGAAGTTCAGCTTGTTAAATCTTCCAAAAATAATATTTTGTTCTTGAGATGAAAAGCCTCCGTGAATGACTCTTTCGTTCCGGGAACCGTTTTCCTTAACATGAGCTCGACTTCTGCATCGTATGACCCCTCAGGGGGATACAACTATTGTATCTATGGGAATTAGCGCTCCCAGGGGAAAAATGTGAGGGCCCAAGCAGAGAGTTAGGTAGGCCTTCTTTTTGTTGAAATAAAATGTTTTTTGTTATGTTAGGGACCAACTTTTTTCGGTTCACTACTGTCCTGTTTTTCTGCACATCTGACTTTCTTCTTCAACTTTTATCATATTTCATGAACTTCTTTCCCATCTTACCGTTTCTATACCCTTTCTGCATAGATTCCTCATTTTCTTATCTCCATACTAAATGGTGCCTTCCTCCTTCCTCTCTTCGATACGCTCTATTTTTGCAGCGGTTAGGGAGGCTTAAACTAACTTATAATCTAATCTAATCTGCATCGTATGATTTTGCGCTAATTACTTCACTTCTGAAAATAGATCATAAGAAGATCATGATAATAGTTTTCGAAATCCTCAAAAAATACAACCAAATTTTTCGTTATGAGGACTATTACCATGTTCAACACATTTCTGCACTTGTTAACGGTTGGCTTGGGTAGGTTGTAAGTAGCAGAGTTGGGAAATTGAATTTTCGGCTCGAATTCACTTTTATATACCTTAAGAAATACGAAAAATACAATTGCAAGGTGACATTTCACCTCGTACGATGAGTTATTTTTAAAAAGGTCGCGAAACAGTTGACAAGTCATTCATTTATACCGGTACGTGATGAGGAATTTACCTAGTGGTGCATATATGGCCTAATACTCGGGCATTGTGCTGAATATTCTAAATATTTTTCACCTTTTTGGAAGTAAGAACTACGTAAATGACATAAGCTCGTATGTATTTGCAAAGGCTTACGCCAAGATAAAAGTGCCATTTTTCCTGAGTTCTATAAATCTGAATTATATTACGTAATAAATTACATTATTAATATTAAGTATAATAACACACATAATATATTATATTAACTAATTATATTAATTAATTGACTATGTTAATTATTTTATATTAATTAAATACATTGATTAATTCGCCTGCATGTTTTCATGCTCTCCCTAAACTTTTGTTTCTGTGACGCCACGAAGCGGTGCAAGGCGTCACAGAATTGTCCCTATAACGTCCGCATTTTGTACTTATATTACCGTTATCACAATCGCTATCATTAACCCTTTAACGCCCAAGAGGACTCTACGGACCTCTTTCGAAAATAGCCTCAACGTATTGTATTTCTCGTTAAATTAGTTCCCTAACGTTCTTTGGAGTTCACTGCCGAGTGGCAGTTCCTTCCTCACGTTGGTATCGGTGACTGCCAGATGCCGGCGCCAGTTCAGTGACGGCAGTTGTGATGACGGTAATTTAAGGATAAAAATGCGGACGATGAAGGGTTAACGTTCGCATTCTGTGCTCATATTACCGTTATCACAACCATCATCATTAAACTGGCACCGGCATCATGTAGGCACCGACATCACAACGAGGAAGTGACTGCCACTCGACAACGAACTTCGATGAGCTCATTGGGGCACAAATTTCACAAGGAATAAAATATATTAGAGCTGTTTATGAAAGTGGATTTTGAAATCCACGTTGACGGTATAGGGTTAAGATCCCGAGATGCCCACTCTGACATTTTGAATTCTGATCCTGTTTGCTTTTTACTTTTCAGGTGACACATTCCCTCTGGGAGAAACAGCTATTGTACAGAAACAGAAATTGTATTGTATTTGTTGGAATTAGCGCTCCTAGCGGAGAAATGTGTGGTCCCGAGCTAAAGTTTTAATAAACCTCCTTCAATTAAAATAGTGTTTTTTATGTTTTGTTGCGGATATTTTTTTTCGGGGTTCACTGCTGTCCTGTTTTTTAGCACCTACTACTTCCTGCTTGAACTTTTATTTCGCTTCATAAACTTCATTTTTAATTTTTTTTCATTTAAACTTTTAACTTACTGTTTCCATGCACTTTATGCATAGAACCCACGTTCCTTCAACTCCATACTAAATGCTGTCTTCCTCCTTCCTTTCTTTGGGATGGGGACTTATGGCGATTCAGAAGGATTAAACTAACTTATTTAATAAAATCTAATCTAATCTACTTTCCTGTTTTTCAGCACCCGTTACTATCTTCTTCAACTTCTATCTTCAACTTTGCGTGCGTTTCTTCTTAACTTGCTATTTCTATGCGTAGGGGATATAGTATGCAGCACACCATTTGTATTTATGCACAGAACACACACTCCACTCCATACTAATTTGTGCCTTTGTCCTTCCTTTATTTGGAAGACCTCCGTTGAGGTTAAAGAGACTTAACATGTTGCTTATCTATCGATAGGTCGGGCTTAAGTTCTTCCTGCTGCATAACGACCCATCGATGGGTCGTTTGAAATATTTTAATAATCTTTTTAAATTTGTTGTATTTAGTGGATCGAGTTAATGTTTGGTATTTATAAAATTGCCAACAACTTTAGACTTTAAATTTAAGTTGAGCATTGCACTTCAGTTAACTCATCACAGTCAACGTGATGCTTATAATTCGTTAGCTTATGATTCAATCTAATATAATCCTGGTGACACCGCTCGTCCCATGTTTGAAGGCGTACAAGTAAAATTAGAAGGTTAGAGCCAAGTCAATAAGAAGTTAAATGCCAGGATTAGCGCGGTCGGAGATGTTACAGCATGGCTGGATTCGTCTGCAAGCTGCTGCAGGGTGGCAAGTTGTGCAAAGTTTTTCTGCTGTTCGCGTGGCTCCCCTCTAACTACATAATCGTTCCAAGGCTCCATCGTCCGCTCAGAAAATGACTGTAGACATCAACGTTCCTAATGTGGCCAGCCCGAAAGAGCTTTGTTTATTGTCTTTGTCTCCAGCACGTCTGTGGCAAACTCTGAAGTTCACAAGCCAAAAGTTGTTCGAGCATGGTTTTGGCTCTCTGTTATCGCCTTGTAATTGAATTCTCAACATTCCAGCCCAAATTCGACGGGTTTTTGTTTCTAAATCCCGCTGAGCAAGTGTAATTTTCTTTATGCAGAATAGGTATTTGTAGATTATACAATCTACGCTTATATCTCGCATAGATTTTAGAGAAAGCGTAGTGTCTCTTTCCGAAATTATGCCTTCAAAATTACCCTACACCAATTATTCTGCAATCCATATAAAGATAATTTTTCTGAAGGAAGAAAGAAACGGTTATTCTGGAGCAAACATTTTCCGTGAGGTTGACTGATTTATATTCAAAATGAATATATTCTGTAGAGGGATGATATCTCGTACATCAATTTACATACTGCTCATATTACGAGGGAATAGACCACAATATGTTTTGAGACAAAATGTGGAAGTTTAGCTAAAATAGCAGGAATACGATGTGTTTTTCTAGTTTGAGAGATAGCTGAGCTTAATAATGTCATTTATGTCTTTCGTTTTCTTGATTTTAGTATTAATATTAACAGTGGTTATTGTGATGAACAATTTTGGGGCATCAGAATTTACGATTATTGCTTATATCTGAAATAATTATTCAGATTTCGGCAAAAAAAAATAGAAAATAACAAAACATTTCAGTGGCAACTCATGACTACCCAGCTTTACATTAAGGCGTTGAGAAGGATATTTAATATTTTGTTGATTAATCCAATTCTTCTTCTGCTTCTTCTTACTTTGCTATTTCTGTGCACAGGGAATATTGGTTGGGATCGCACCTTTCGCATATCTGCATAGGTCACTCGCTCCACTCCGTACTAAATGGTGCCTTCATCCTTCCTTTATCTGGAAACACCTTCGTTGTGGTTAAGGTGTTACGTACAAAATCGAGCATTTCATTCTCAGCACCGTGACATTTCCGTAACTTTTTGGTCATTTTCCGAGTTTTATAAGTCGCAATGGAAAAAAACTGATCAATTAATTGTGTAGTATTTGAAAATAGTGTCTTGTGAAATTGAAGTTCTTTTGCTAAAACACTTAGCGAATGTGAAGAAAAAATTTTGCATTGTTTCTTGTTTGTAACTTCCTATTTTTGTGTCAGGATTATATCGAAGTGAATTTCAGGTATTGTAAATAAATTGCAGTTATAAAGGATGCAAATTTCCAGTCATTACGAATATTTACGGTATCCTATTTACAAGGAAGGAGTTGCGGATTATATTAGTTCGTTACTTTGCCTCCCTAACAGCGAGAAAGGCGTTCTAAAGAGAGGAAGTATGAAGCCACCATTTAGTATGAAGTGGGAACGCGAAATCCATGCACAAGGTGTGTTCTTAGTCAAGATCTCCTTACCCATAGAAACAGTAAGTTAAAAATAAAGATTATAAAATGAGATAAAAGTAGAAGAAGAAAATTAGAGGGGATGAAAAACAGGAAAGCAGTTAAGTCAAAATGAATGGTCCTTAACAAAATAAAACAAAAACATATTTTATTTCAACAAAAAGAGTCAACTCGGGAACCCCAAATTTTCCCCTTAGAGCGCTAGTTCTCACAGATACAATAGATGTATCCCTCTAAGAAGAGCAAGAAGAGCTAGCAAGCAACGAACTTCTAACAGTTTTTTACAAGAGGTAGCTTGTTGCCATGGTCAGAATTCTCACTACACCTGCTGCTGGAGCGAAGCGTAGTGGACAGGTGTATTGCGCAGCTGCGTTCAAGGCCGTTTGCGGTGTACATCTGCGTTGTTTTTACAGCTGCGTTGTATTGGAAAGACGTCAGGGAAAGTAGAGTGCAAGTGTTGTGCCTTCACCCTAGATTTATATTCAGGTCGAGATCACAAGGAAGCTTTTGAATACATTTCGATGCTGCAATTATAAGTCGATGGTTTTACGTGAATTTTGATGCTGTAATTTTAAAAGTCGAGTTTGCTTCCGTAGTGCAGAATCATTTGTATGAGGAAAAAGAATTTGAAATTGTCTGGGGGCTTGTGAGTATAAGAGATAGATACTAATATATTTTATTGTGTTTTAATTTCGTGTTTTTTAAGGTAGATGTGTTCATTTCTGTATTTAATTGGGCGTCGTGCAAACAAATGGGACAACTTTTAAGACGGAGATTAACCTGACAATTTTGACATAGTAACAGTAAGTTATTGTACAGCAAGTATTACGAAGCGTTAGAGGAAAATACTTTTGCTACGTATTATCTGTGAGGCGATGTAACAGATTACCTTGTTTGCGAAATTGAGAGACCTTCAAAATCATGAACTGGATTTTGAAAACTTGTACAATTAGACGTTACTTGAGATCGAATTCGACACTCCGAAGTCAAAGCTTTATAATTTAACCGGATTTGTTCAACATTTGTTAGATGGATTCCGTATAATTCTAAAGCCTGGTTCTAAGTGAGTACTGAAGAATGTAATATTTGATGGGTCAATTCCTTTCACTTTTAGGCGTTTTTTTAAGTGCGTACATGAAAAAGGAAGATTTTGTGTGGTTATTCCATATAACTTTTAGGGTGTTTCTTAAGTGCGTGCTGAAAGAAGAAATAGTTGATTGGTTAATTCCGTACAAATTTTAAGGTTTTTATGTGCTTATAGAAAAAAGTAATATATGGTAGATAAATTCCATACAACTTTAAGACTTTTTTAAAGAGCGCACCGAAAGACGCGGCGTGTAGGCGACGGACAGACGCGTTGCGACACAGCGGACGCTTGGTATTTACAAACCAGCGTAGACCCGCTACTGCAGCCTGCCTCTCTCTGTCTTGGTGCTGCTCTTTTTGGTACACCTCATAATGTTTGGCAAACAAACTTCTTGTGACCCGTAGAAATTTTACACTCGTGTAGAAGAACACTTATTCTTCACAGATTTTTTTCTTAAGATTCTAACCTTCATGTATTTGTGTTTATCTTTCTTTTGAAAATCATGAACGTTTAGGTGAAAAGTTAAGCAAAAGTTTTGTTGGGTTGCTTGCTTTTTATTATTCATCGGAAAAATGAGATTTACTTTTTTATTCATTGGAACCACGCTAGTCCCTGAAGGAATGTGCTCCCTGTCCCGACTGAAATCTGCTGGTGGAAATACTCGTGTTGGACAAAATGTTTTGGACTTCTTGATTCGAGGCAACATATCGCAAAGTTGTGGCACCAAAGCAAGCCCTGAGTTATAAGAGAAGCTGGGCAGACAATTGAATGAAAGTGCAGTTGCGAATGATTTATTATCCGAGAAAGCAAGAGTATAAGAAGGATTAGAGGCTTTAATTATGTATTTTCCCGTTTTCTTTAGTTAATCTTACGCTGCAGTTATGCTTGCTGTCGAGAAAAAGCTGTTGAGTGAACGGTTTAGATGAATTTAAGTTTCAATTTTTAAGTTTAAAACGGTTACTTGTGTTTTGCATTTTGTGACGCAATGCTGTAATTACGCATTTATTTTATGTCTGCAGTTTGAAGATGCCCAAAAAACGCAAAGTTAAGCGGTGAATGCTAAATCTTCTTCTTGTATTTCATTCAGGATGGGTTTCTCTGAAGAAACTTGCTCATCAGTGTCTCTATAGAGGTAGAAACACTGAGTAGAACCTCGAGAGGTAGAAGCACTGAGTAGAACATCACGAGGTAGAATCACTGAGTAGAACATCAAGAGGTAGAAACACTGAGTAGAACCTCACGAGGTAGAATCACTGAGTAGAACCTCACGAGGTAGAATCACTGAGTAGAACCTCACGAGGTAGGCTCACTGTGTCACGAGAAATGGTCCCTTCACCTCCTTGTTAACAATTCATTAACAAGAAGATCAGGTTCTCGGAATAGAGGAATGGCACACCTCCAGGCTATATACAAAACACAAATTAAATGAATAATAATCGGCAATCACCGTACATATACTAAAAAAGAAAAGGTACTCACCGATTAGTTGATACACGACTTACATCCGCGCGATTCTGTGCGCACCTGTATCGATGAGCTGCCTTTGCATTGACGGATATTTATATACGCCATATGAATTCAACATGAATTTATAATTACGGCAGAATTGATACAATACGATAGCATTGACTCACAATCCATGAACATGTCATTAGAACCCAGTTCAATTTTACAACCTGCCTCAAAGCCTACCCTACTGAATTACACACAATTGATATCCCAGTAAATCTGGCCGGCCAGCCCTTCCCTCACTTTCCCACACATGAATATGACAGAATACCCCTCAATTATTGTGGCGTTCAGCGGTACAGATGTGGTCATAACGTTCGTTCACACGTTCCTTCTCAAAGGCACGAATCCAGTTCAGTCTCCACAAGTGATTCTCAGTTCAAAAAATTTATGACGACCACCTTCCAAATCTCCACTTCTGACTTCTAGCGCGTAACCTCCAATCACGTTAGACATCTGCGACGACCGCCCTGCCTGCAAATGATTTATCAGCTCGTTACTTCTTTTAATTGCCAAAAAATTGTGCTCAAAATTATTTTAAATTTTTACGTTAATATGACATTATTTTTCATGAATTTTATTTCAAAACTTCTTTTCAAAAGGAACTGTATATCTTATGATCCGAAATACTCCTTACCCGCCCAACTGTCGTTCAAATTATTACTTCATATACTGCACAGTTTGGTTACGATGTTTTCATTTCTGGAAAATAGACGTGACATTTTTTTAATTTCATTTTAATTTACGGGCTCAAAACAACTCATTCAACTTCCTCTATACGTTCAATATATTCAATATTTTCACTTATATTTTTCAAAATGCTTTTCCAGTATGACACTTGGTTACACGTACTTCTTTCTATGATGATGCACCGCGTTAGACTGATCGCCTCTCATCAGCTCTGTCCCTCCGTTCAAAAGCTGTACTCCCCCTTTTCTTTGTGAGACCAATCGTGTTCTCACGGGCTTCTTGAGCGTCCTCCTAGACGTCCTCCCTCTAACGTTCCCATTGGTTTTCCCTGAGGCTGTCCTTTTCTTATTTGCTGTTGAAATGTTTTGCCAAGCGCGCCGTAATCTCCGCCTTCTTCTGAGGTTGTTTGCTTTTCGAATATCGCTCGCTCTCTAACGGACCTGCTAAGCCTACCATGGTGTGTCATAAATCTGCCACCCTCTTCTGTCCAGCGTCCTCAGCCCCAACGCTTACAAGTGCTTCCAATAAATTTCTCTCCATGTGGTTCAGCCGAACCCTCTCAAGTTTCGCTGGCCTCTTCTCCTCATGTTATTTCAAGATCGCCCTGTCTACAAACACTTTTGTGGAAAGGTTTCTCTGCCCTGTAAGAGATCTTGTAACCAAGTTCCCTCACACATTCCTTCGTGGTAAAATAAATACAAAACTGCCCGATGCTCTTCAGAATGGCCTTACCAAAACATTCTTTCAACGAACGTGTGGACTCGATCACTCTCTGACTGCTGAATGCGCACCCTACAATGTTTTAACAGCACATAAAGCAAAGCCCACTGACGTATTTTTTTCTTTTTAAAGTACAAAATTTGTTACACGTAAATTTGTTACACATGATCAAAAATTACACCTGGTTAAGATTTTCCCTAAATTCTCATTTTTAATTCGAAAATTGATTATTCTTAACAGATTCTCGACAACTGAGTAGAAAATCAAGAGGTAGAAACACTGAGTAGAACATCAAGAGGTAGAATCACTGAGTAGAACATCAAGAGGTAGAAACACTGAGTAGAACCTCACGAGGTAGAATCACTGAGTAGAAAATCAAGAGGTAGAAACACTGAGTAGAACATCAAGAGGTAGAATCACTGAGTAGAACATCAAGAGGTAGAAACATTGAGTAGAAACTCGTAGTTTCTCATGACAGATTAGTGTGCTGGCGTGTTGGTATAAAGCTGCTATGTTTTTCTCAGAGGTTAGAAAGGTGTGAGAATTCACAGAAATTCGATGGTGGCGTGGTAATTTAAATGCAATTAGCAAGGTGATCTGCAACAGCTGTCAGATTCGTTGCTCAATTCATTTCTGAACTGCCACAGAACGGTAAAATGGAGATCTAAATTGCAATGATGCAGCTTTAATAGAAGTCATTATTATGACATTTTCCAAGGTGATTTATATTAATCTTGGCATTCTTGACCGTAACGTAAGCTTCTCGGGAAGTTTACTGCGAGGAGAATGTGAGATATTGAGTGTTGGTCGGCTAACAGCCTTCTAAATTCTAAATAGATGTATAATGCGGAACAAGTTTCAACAAGTGTCTGCAGTGAAATCCAATTCAAAAGCAGAAGTCATATCATCGTTGAATTTTATTTTGTTTTCTCCAGTTTGAGTAACAGTAGGCCTAATATTTGAGTTCAATTTTAAGTTAGCAAAAATACATGATAGGCCGCTTCAAATCTATATAACATCGCAAAACAACTCTATTATATGTACTTCTTAACATTTAAATAATATCTCTCTTGATTGAACGAATAATTCCATGCAAATAATCTTTTCATTCTCTGCAAAATTTCCTCGCCACGTTTTGCTTGCGTCTTATTTCGAAATATAATTTTTTTAGATCGTTGACGCAGAGCATTGGTTGGATATTCAAATTGAGACACAAGGGGCGTTATCGGGAATGACAGATGATGATATTCCGAGTATCATATTCTCCATCCCCAATGATCACCTCGAATGTTCTGTCAGAAATGGCAAGCTCAAAATGTTTCCATGTCACTCGAGACTGATAGCAACACGCTGTGAGTGATCGATGTGTAAAGCCACATACGGGTTGTATTATTCGGAGTATTCGGATTTATTCACGAGTCCTAATAGACTGCAGACGTATTGAGGTGTGGAATTATGTCCATATTAGCTTGGGATGAAGATGTCAAATTCTGAATAATCATTTACTTCCACTGCGACAATTAACACCTCCGAGGTTCTAGTTATTTGGAATCGTTTCTAGTTACTCAGAATAGATTCTTTATTTCGCTGCCTTAACTGCAACACAACGCTTAGGCATTGATATTAACGTGTGATTCGAATACCACGAATATCATTTGTTGATTTTAGTATTATAAATGTAATTTGCTGATTGGTATTATCATTTGTTGTTTTGAATATTATAAATGTCATTTGCTGATTTGAATGCAATTGATATGCAGATTTTAGACATAAATATAAACATGGGATTTGAATATTATAAAAATCATTTGGTGATTTCAATATTATAAATATAATTTGGTGATTTAAATATTTTAAATACAATTTGTTCATTTGAATATTATCGATATGCAATTCTAGGACGAAAATAACACCTGAGAAAATATTTTTAATGTGATTTAAAAATTTAGAATTCTGGTTCTAAATTCTGGTTCTAAATTCTAAAAATATAAAATTCTGGGTATAGAGTAAATGTAGTTCTGAGATTTTATAGACGTATTGTAATATCATATATATATTAGCCAGAATATTTCAACAGAACATGACAAAATTTATGGAGAACATAAAAATGAAAAAAAGGTTCAAGACAAAATTACTAGACCAAAATTGAAATGATGTTAAATCACTTGTTTTTTTTTGCACCATTTGGGCACCTTCCTGAAAATATTTTTGCTAAGTGTCCAGAAATTTCCCGTAGCTCCAGTGATGTGAGAAAATTACGATCGGTTCAAATATTGACTCTTCGGGTTTTGTTGGGGAAGGATACATAGTGGATACCACGCCGAAAGCCAACAAAATACAATACCTATTCGACAGCCAACAAAATACAATACCTATTCGAAAGCCAACAAAATACAATACCTATTCGAAAGCCAACAAAATACAATACCTATTCGAAAGCAAACAAAATACAATACCTATTAGAAAGCCAGCAAAATACAATACCTATTCGAAAGCCAAAAAATTACAATACCTATTCGAAAGCCAAAAAAATACAATACCTAGTCGAAAGCCAACAAAATACAATACCTATTCGAAAGCCAACAAAATACAATGCCTATTCGAAAGCCAACAAAATACAATACCTATTCGAAAGCCAACAAAATACAATACCTATTCGAAAGCCAACAAAATACAATACCTATTCGAAAGCCAGCAAAATACAATACCTATTCGAAAGCCAAAAAATTACAATACCTATTCGAAAGCCAAAAAAATACAATACCTATTCGAAAGCCAACAAAATACAATACCTATTCGAAAGCCAACAAAATACAATACCTATTCGAAAGCCAAAAAATTACAATACCTATTCGAAAGCCAACAAAATACAATACCTATTCGAAAGCCAGCAAAATACAATACCTATTCGAAAGCCAGCAAAATATAATACCTATTCGAAAGCCAAAAAATTACAATACCTATTCGAAAGCCAAAAAAATACAATACCTATTCGAAAGCCAAAAAATACAATACCTATTCGAAAGCCAACAAAATACAATACCTATTCGAAAGCCAGCAAAATACAATACCTATTCGAAAGCCAAAAAATTACAATACCTATTCGAAAGCCAACAAAGTACAATACCTATTCGAAAGCCAACAAAATACAATACCTATTCGAAAGCCGCAGAAATACAGTAACTATTTGAAAGCCACAGAAATACAGTACCTATTCGAAAGCCAACAAAATACAATACCTATTATTACGCCAAGAAAGCACAATACCTATTCGAAAGCTAATATTTGGATTCTGTAATGAAGGAATAACACGATGACATCGTTTGTGTGGTTGCTACGGTTGGTTCGGTTATGTTGTAACAGAATTGACTGTATTACTCGAATCGATTCTTATCCCTTCTAAAAAGTAGAGAAATATAATGGCTTGATAATATTCTACCTCGTATGCTAGAGTCAATTTTGAAAAAGGTTGTGAAATATTTCAAAAGCTATTCATTTATGCCTGCATGCAATTGACCTAGTGGTACGCACATATGTCCCAAAACGAAGTCAACGTGATAACCTAGGACGAGTGCTGAACGTGTACAAGTTCCATGTTGAATTGGTGATGCAATATGCTGAGATCTGTGCTAGTAAATTCAGAAACGTGAAAAATTCCAACTTTGCTCATTTCTAACACTAATAATCCCCGATGTCCATTTCCTTTCTGAGCGTCGTTTGAACGAGCTTGTCGTACGTTAATAGCTTGTATCAGCCAGGATTTCTCCCACCGTACATGGTGCAGATCTCAGCTATTTTAGCTTCATTGTGATCTCTCTTTGTGAATCAGTAGAGCTCTGCGTTGTATCGTCACACAGCCATTGACTTCAGCTCACTTCTCTACAACAGAGGCTGTACCATATGTCCCACAAAAACCCGAACAGAGTATTTATTTTCCCGCATCATTAATACCATCCTAAGAATCCCGTCATCATTGAATTCATCACACGCATTTAATTTCAGGCAAAATTATTGATGGGATGGTCTGGTACTGATGGTATTACTGATACGGGAGAATAAATACTCGGTTCGGGTTTTTGTGGGACACAAGGTACATGAATTAGGTTAAACATTATTGTACTCCTTAGACTAACCTTGATGGTAGGATGCCCTAGAAGTCACTGAACTTATTCGGGCCCACAGGTAGCTATACTCAAATTTGACCATTGTACTAGACTTAAGAAACATTCTATCGCTGTATCACCTGTGGTAAATAAATTGTTTAAATTGTTTAAATTGTTTAAATTGTTTAAGCAAGTGTTGAGGCAGGTGTGGCCGAGGCAATATTGCGGTAGGCAATATCATTTGCTGCTTGACGAGTGGCCAACTCAGCGGTGCGGTTGCCAAGGCCTGACAAGGGTGTTGTTGTCCTTGCAGTATCAGCCCAGGACTTCGCTTTAAGCAATTAACGCCCGAAATAAACGCCCGACGTACGGTCTTATTTTGAAAATAACCTCAATAAATGGCTTTTCGTTTCAAATTTGTTTCCTAACGTGTTGTTCGAGGTTGACTGTCGAGGGCAGTTCTTTTTTCATCCTGAAGTCAGTTACGAGCTGATGTAGTAACCAGTTTGACGATGGTGGTTGTGATAACGGTAGTGTTGGTAAAAAGTGGCAGTTCCTTCCTCATCCTGATGTCGGTAACGACCTGATGTAGTATCCAGTTTGATGACGGTGGTTGTAATAATGGTAGTGTGGGTATAAAAAGCTGACTTTAAAGGGTTAGGCAATTAATTGTCCCGGTCTCCCTTCGCTATGCGGCGACTCGAGTCAATGTTCGAGAGAGCGACGACATCGAGAGGAAGAGTTGCAGAGACCCACTTTGATCTGACGAAAATAATAAAACAAGATTGCAAGAGAGTTGGGAAACATAAAAACGCTTCAATATTTGAGTGTAAGAAAGTATCATACAAATAAATGAATGAAAGAAAGTTATTTTTCTGGATGAATCTACGTGGTTTGATAAGATTGCATGACGTGAATTTTAAACTTAGAGATCGCATGTACATCGGTTGTTTTTTAATCGAGCTTGTATAAATGATGCAGGGCATGACATGTAATTATAAAAACAATTAGTGCATAAAATGGGAAACAGTCTTTTTTGCTGATTGTGAAAGAATTTATTTCACATTGAATATTTGTATAGCTGCTCACAGTTTTCATTCTTCATTTGAATTTTTTAATTAACTTGTGTTCTCGTGAAATACGAGATGTGCTGCAGTACTCTGTGCTGTGTGCATATCTATGGGAATTAGCAATCCCAGGGGGAAATGTGTGAGGGCCCGACCTGAGAGTTAGGTAGGCCTTCCTTTTTCTTGAAATATTTTTTTTTGGCAAGGAGCACCTTTTTTTATTTCACTGCTGTCCTTTTTTTTCAGCACCTACTACTTTTTTCTTCAACTTATATCTCGTTTCATGAACTTCTTCCTCAACTTACTGTTTCTATGTCCTTTCTGCATAGATTCCGCGTTCTCATATCTCCTTACTAAATGTTGCTTCCTCCTTCCTCTCTTCGGAACGCTTTTTTTTAGCGTTTAAACTAACATCTAATCTAATCTGTGTTGTGTGCAGTTAAAGTGTGCTGAAATCTAATACGTTTGTGCTATTGCTACGGTAGGCTTCGTTAGGCTGGTAAACACCTTATTGAAAACCGACTTCAAGGCTTGAATACATGTTTAACAAGTCTAAGAAGTGAGAAAAATACAATTGCACAATAATATATTGCATTGTATGGTAAAATTTATTTCGTAAAAAGCAGTGAAATAGTTGAAACGCTATTAGTTTACACTGGTGCGTAAATGATCAATTAACCTAGTGGTACACACACACACACAAACGATCGGTCCCTCAGAGGGATACAAGTTTTGCATCTATGAGAATTTGTGCTCCTTGAGAGATGATGTTAAGTTCTGAGTTGAAGAAGCTGAAGTAAAAAAATATTTTTTTTTGTTTTGTAACAGACCATCTTTTTTTTGGTTCGCTGCTTTCCTCCTTATCAGCATCTATCACTTTCCATTTTTTTCATACTTTGCTGCAAGAAGAGTTTTGCTTAGAGGAAAGGAATGCAGACTATTTCAGAGCAATGGTTCTCGTGCGACCATTTTTCGACTGATGGGAATTCCTTTTAATTTATTTCAGCTCTCTCTGTACGTGAGTCTTTTGTTCCATAAACTTCCATCGATCTTGCTGTTCCATGTGCAAGGTGTTGGGACACAACTCGTGCAGGAATTACCCATTCACTCAATTCCTCAATTATTCAGGTCCGCACGCTGCTCCGTTCAAATGTGCCAGCTTTAAGAAACACTCTACTTGATGTATCACTTGGGGTATACATATTGTTTAATGTCCAGGTATGAGAACTTTGGAGAACCCTCAAAATTATTCTGGTATTGTATACATTGCATCGAATAACCTAAAGTTCTTAAAGAATTGGAAGATCCTTAAAAATATTTTTTCCTAATTCCGAACACGCGTAAATTGTATTTGTCAGATACCCCCTAAAAATAATATTTTTTATTAACTTCAAACACGTTTAAATTTTTTATTTTAGAGACCCCCTAAAAATAATCTTTTTTATTAATATCAAATAAGCTTAAATTGTGTATTTGAAAAAACCCTAAAAATGATCTTTTTGATTAACTTCAAACTCGCTTAACCCTTTAACGTCCGAATTTTTGTACTCATATTACCGTTAACACAACCACCGTCACTAAACTGGCACTGGCATCAGGCAGTCACCAATATCAGGATGGGATAGGAACTGCCACCCGACAGAGAACTTCAAAGAATACATTAGGGAACTAATTGAACAAGAAATACTATATATTGAGGGCATTTTTGAAAGAGGACACTGGTGTCCTCTGGGGCGGTAAAGGGTTAAATTATGTATTTACGAAAAATTCTAAAAAAGAAACCGAGTATTGTCTCGTTAGGGAACCAGTTTCCCAACCGCGCATCTCACCGACCTCAGCCTGCTGGATTGGTGATCCCTAATTTCACGAGTCGAGCCCCCGGCTGTCGAGATCATGAAGCAATCAGCTGCCTCTGGGCTTCCACCGGCAATTTGTCGAATTA
Source organism: Morinoia aosen (assembly GCA_030386875.1). NCBI lineage: Eukaryota > Metazoa > Arthropoda > Malacostraca > Amphipoda > Talitridae > Morinoia > Morinoia aosen. The sequence goes on from CM059571.1 coordinate 4,197,549, forward strand.
GCTGGTGACCTGAGGACGTAATCCTCTTTTGTCGCGCACAATATTTTGATCCTCAGCAAATGATGAGCGAAACTTGACGCATGTCACTTGCAAACAGGCCGGCATCACTGAAAATCAGTGATGGCTTAGTGATGATTTAGTGGTAATTTAGTGATGATTTAGTGGTACTTTAGTGATGATTTAGTGGTGATTTAGTGATGATGATCGAAACTTGGCGTTGACGCATGGCGTTTGCAAACAGACCAGCATCATTAAAAATCAGTGATGATTTACTAAAAATTGAACATCAAAGAAAATGTTAACTAAATTGGTCATTTTTATTCAAAAGAAAATAAAAAAAACGAAAACGTTTCGGAGACTAAAACGACTGATTTTGTTGACATTTTCTTCGCTTTTAAATTTTTCATCAATTTGCAGTAAACATCTGTTTAGACAAAGGCTGATGTAGTGATGAGCGCGCACCGTTGGGCAGGCTTGATGCTGATGTGCCAGGGATGCCGGGTGCGAGCGGCTGGGAATCTGTTCTATTTATTTTTATCAGCTTTGATTCGATTTTACTAGACCCTGGGAATTCTTTTTTGTATCTTCAACAATTGAAGGATAGGCTTTTAATCGTTATGTCAGCTCTTTGATCGCTCGAATTGCAGAAAATTTGTGCCTTGTCTATGACTATCTCTTAATTTTTTTGAAATAGCTGCATTGTTTGTGATTTTACTGGGTTTTTGGCGTGAAAAATTTCTACTCAATTGAAATAGGACTATGAAGACCATGAGAGCGGGAGAGAAGGGGTGAAACGTGAAAATTTAGAACAACCATAATTTAGTAGAGTCCAAGGTAAATGAAATGTATATGATGAATTTATGATGAATGTGACAGGAAAATAAACTACAAATAAATTGACAGCTCCAGCGACCTAAATTTAGAGCTGATTCTGCATGCTCAGAGAGGACACCGCCGCTTATGTCGCTCCTGTAATTTGATTAAATTTTATTCGCTGTCGCATTGATCATTATCAAAAATACTGTCATTCCTTTCGCCATTCTGTCTTTTAGGCTTAAATTTCTCGTTGAACGCGTTAACTGCACCAACTTGAACTGAAACTCAATATTCAATTCAATTTCGATTATTGACATTGAAATGAGCAAAGGACTGTATCTATGGGAATTAGCGCTCCCAGGGGAACTATGTGAGGGCCCGAGCTAAAGGTTAGGTAGGCTTCCTTTTTGTTGAAATAGAATAGGTTTTTGTTTTGTTAAGGACCATCTTTTTTCGGTTCACTGCTGTCCTGTTTTTCAGCACCTACTACTTTCTTCTTCAACTTTTTTCTTTTTTCATGAACTTTTTTCTTAGCTTGCTGTTTCTGTGCACCTCGTGCATAGATTCCGCGTTCCCTCAACTCCATACTAAATGGTGCCTTCCTCCTTCCTCTCTCAGAACATCTTTGTCGTGCAATTAAGGGAGGCTAAAACTTTCTTATATAATGGTAATAATAATAATAATAATAATAATAATAATAATAATAATAATAATAATAATAATAATAATAATAATAATAATAATAATAATAATAATAATAATAATAATAATAATAATAATAATAATAATAATAATAATAATAATAATAATAATAATAATAATAATAATAATAATAATAATAATAATAATAATAATAATAATAATAATAATAATAATAATAATAATAATAATAATAATAATAATAATAATAATAATAATAATAATAATAATAATAATAATAATAATAATAATAATAATAATAATAATAATAATAATAATAATAATAATAATAATAATAATAATAATAATAATAATAATAATAATAATAATAATAATAATAATAATAATAATAATAATAATAATAATAATAATAATAATAATAATAATAATAATAATAATAATAATAATAATAATAATAATAATAATAATAATAATAATAATAATAATAATGAGCAAAGGACTCAACTGAAGTCGAACTCAATTCAAATTTTCGACATTTAAATGAGCAAAGTGCTTTACGACCCATCGTCGCTTAAAGAATTTCGTCAATCTTAAAAAAATAATGGCATCTAATGAACCCTGTTAATGTTTGGTATTATAAAATTGTTAACGACTGTTGAATTTAGATCTGAGTTGTATATTTAACTTCAGTTTTGCCCATCGCAGTCATTGCGTTGAACGCTCAGAGACGAATTTGGTTTTTGAAAATGCCTCGTTAGGCTGCAGCGTTGAGCTCTCGGTTCTTCCTAAGCTTAAACACATTGACGAACATACTATGTACGTATATGCTGCAACTGGTTATTTCAGGTAGTGAATAGTAAAATTGACCAACCGACTCCGATGTTCAAATATATTTTTTATCCTTTTGAAGAAGAGTGAAAAAAATTCTCGCACAACTAGATTTTACCCCGTGTGATAAATTCTATTTTAAAAAATAGGTAACGAAATTGTTGAAATGCTACCTATTCATACAGGTATATAGATGAGCATTTTACCTACAGGCTTATGCAAATGGATCCTTCAATGAGGGGGGATACAATTATTGTATCTATGGAATTAGCACTCCCAGGGGGAAAATGTGTGAGGGCCCGAGTTGAGAGTTTGGTAGACTTTTTGTTGAAATGACTTGTTTTTTGTTATTTGAAGGAACACTTTTTCTCGGTTCACTGCTGTCCGTTTTTTTAGCACCTACTACACTTCCTTTTTCAAATTTTATCTTGTTTCATGAACTTCTTTATCAACTTACTGTTTTTATGTCTCCCTTCGTCATTGATTCCGCGTTCCCTCATCTCCTTACTAAATGGTGCCTTCCTCCTTCCTCCCCGGAACGCTTTTTTATCGGTTAGGAAGGCTTAAACTGAAATCTAGTCTAATCTCTCTGACTGCCTGTGAGCTGAGAGATAAAGATTAGCATATAAATTAGACGTGTGATATTTTTCTCATATCCAACGTTTGTGCAACTATTGACAGTTTTATTCTTAACTTTAGTCTCTTTGGAACTTAAACTTTAATTTCTTTGTAGACTTAACTATAATTTCATTGTAAACTTAACTTTAGTTTCTTTGTAAACTTAAATTTAGTTTCTTTGTAAACTTAACTTTAGTTTCTTTGTAAACTTAAATTTAGTTTCTTTGTAAACTTAACTTTAGTTTCTTTGTAAACTTAACTTTAGTTTCTTTGTAAACTTAACTTTAGTTTCTTTGTAAACTTGACTTTAGTTTCTTTGTAAACTTAACTTTAGTTTCTTTGTAAACTTAACTTTAGTTTCTTTGTAAAGTTAACTTTAGTTTCTTTGTAAACTTAACTTTAGTTTCTTTGTAAAGTTAACTTTAGTTTCTTTGTAAACTTAACTTTAGTTTCTTTGTAAACTTAACTTTAGTTTCTTTGTAAACTTAACTTTAGTTTCTTTGTAAACTTAACTTTAGTTTCTTTGTAAACTTAACTTTAGTTTCTTTGTAAACTTAACTTTAGTTTCTTTGTAAACTTAACTTTAGTTTCTTTGTAAACTTAACTTTAGTTTCTTTGTAAATTTAACTTTAGTTTCTTTGTAAACTTAACTTTAGTTTCTTTGTAAACTTAACTTTAGTTTCTTTGTAAACTTAACTTTAGTTTCTTTGGAAACTTAACTTTAGTTTCTTTGTAAACTTAACTTTAGTTTCTTTGTAAACTTAACTTTAGTTTCTTTGTAAACTTAACTTTAGTTTCTTTGTAAACTTAACTTTAGTTTCTTTGTAAACTTAACTTTAGATTCTTTGTAAACTTAACTTTAGATTCTTTGTAAACTTAACTTTAGTTTCTTTGTAAACTTAACTTTAGTTTCTTTGTAAACTTAACTTTAGTTCCTTTGTAAACTTAACTTTAGATTCTTTGTAAACTTAACTTTAGATTCTTTGTAAACTTAACTTTAGTTTCTTTGTAAACTTAACTTTAGTTTCTTTGTAAACTTAACTTTAGTTTCTTTGTAAACTTAACTTTAGTTTCTTAATTCAAGTTGTAGCATTTTTGTCCCACTTGTTGTAGAATTTCGTTAGGTTTCATCGTCGTAACTTGAATTTTTACTGACGTCTCGTAATGATTTGTCTTTCTTTTTGCAGGAACTTTTCGTGCAGGAAATTTTTTGCATGCTGAACTTTCGAATTAATTATTTATAGGCTGTGAGTGCATTTGTTCCAAGCTCATGATAATTTCGTGCCTTCACACTACAGCGACAATACAATTAAAATTTTTATTGTAAACTATCGGAAGTGGCGAAAAAAGAAATTTACGTCTTTCATTGAAAAGTAGGTTAAGCGGATACTTGTGATATGAAATGTCTAATTAGCCAATACCAACATTAAGTGTGACTAGTTTAAATAGTGATGAAAAATTATATAAGTGTTCCCAATACAGAGCTGTGGTTTCTAACCAATTAACAACGATACGAGTGCGGGAAAAATAACAATCACTAAGGCTTCCTCAGTGATTCAGTATCAAAAGTTAGCTTCCAGACACAAAAATCATCGCAGGGCTGTGTGAAAGACAAATGTTTACACGCACGAAAGCCTCCACAACCACATACGATGTTACTTCTACCCAGCACAACCGGCGTACATTTTCTACTGCCGGTGATCTCCATCGTGTTTTTATTAGGTGGTGTTCAAGCAAAGCAAACACGAGGAGTTACCTTCCAGGGATCCGCGTCAGTTTCCAGATATTTGGTCTCTGATCCAAGTCGGGCTGGAATGTCAGAAGATTTTGGACACGGCTCGAGTTTGCGGAGTGAGGGTAACGGAGCTGAGGAGAGTTACGAGGGTAGTGGCACTGCAGAGGCCTCATCCAACTCTGGAGGAGGCGCATCCAACCCTGCAGGAGGCACATCCAAACCTGCAGGAGGCACATCCAAACCTGCAGGAGGCGCATCCAAACCTGCAGGAGGCGCATCCAACTCTGCAGAAGGCGCATCCACCACTATAAGAGATCCTCCAATGGATGAAGTCAGCCAGATACCTGGATGTCAGCAAGTTGCTGACGACACCAACGGTACTGGAGGTATGTACGGTAGCGCAGGTGTGGTAGTGCAGGTGTGGAGTAGTGCAGGTGTGTGGGGCAGTGCAGGTGTGTGTGGCAGTGCAGGTGTGTGTGGCAGTGCAGGTGTGTGTGGCAGTGCAGGAGTGTGTGTGGCAGTGCAGGTGTGGTAGTGCAGGTGTGTAGGGCAGTGCAGGTGTGTGTGGCAGCTCAGGTGTGTGGTAGTGCAGGTGTGTAGGGCAGTGCAGGAGTGTGTGTGGCAGGGCAGGTGTGTGGTAGTGCAGGTGTGGTAGTGCAAAGATAAATATAACGTCAACTGAGTAACACCTACTTTCCTGTTCACAATGTAGAGCACTCTTTCGCTTCCCAGAAGTCTTTCGTATTCTCATAAAATTGTCTCTTTCAGATAAATCGACGTTTGTAAATTGCTGGAACTGTCAATTCCGAGTTGCTGGCTTTCGGTTTCTCTTCAAAGATGCACTCGAAAAGACAAAGAGATGCTCATAAAAATGGAAGTGTTTCCTGCCCAATATTGCATCTTCCTCGTGTGGTTTGCTGCATCTGATGTGAAAGTCTGCTCGAATGAAATTATGGAAATGAAATTGTTTCATTATAATAATTGTTTTTCGGTGTTAGACTTGATTAGTGAATTGAAAAGAGTGTGCCCCTCAGGGGATACAACTATTGTATCTATGGGAATTAGCGCTTCCAGGGGAAAAATGTGAGGGCCCGAGCTGAGAGTTAGGTAGGCCTTCTTTTTGTTGGAATAAAATGCTTTTTGTTTTGTTAAGGACCACCTTTTTTCGGTTCACTACTGTCCTGTTTTTCAGCACCTCTGACTTTCTTCTTCAACTTTTATCTTATTTCATGAACTTCTTTCCCATCTTACTGTTTCTATGCCCTTTCTGCATAGATTCCTCATTTTCTTATCTCCATACTAAATGGTGCCTTCCTCCTTCCTCTCTTCGATACGCTCTATTTTTGCAGCGGTTAGGGAGGCTTAAACTAACTTATAATCTAATAATCTGAAAATAGTGTGATGTTTGGTAACTTTCACGGTAATTTCTGGGTGAAATTGTTCATTGTGATAAATTATCTTTTCGGTTAGTTACTTACTGGGGAATAAGTTGCAGATAGCAAATAAGTTAAATTCATAACTAAAATGCTGTAGGGTACATTTTACCCAATGCTTTTGGAGGTAACATAACATTGGGATGATATTAAGCTGCCAACAATTATGAAGTAATTCCTACCAGTAGCTAATTTGAGAAGTCTGCGTGTAATAAGATCAACAGAAAATTAAAAAATTTTCGCTGATCTTTACCTGTAATGACTAAATTTCGGAAATACAGCCCGCAAAAAAAATATTTTTCTCTCCATCTTTTATGCGAATTTTTTCTTCCAATTCCTGCCTGGAGAAACGAATCCTTCCAACAACACTCCTCACAAAGAACAAAAGTTCTTCACTCGGTTCCACCAAAAAGAAAAAAATATATATCGCTGTTATCAGGGCAATGCGTAACGCAATTTTTATTCCTATTTAAAATATTACACAATACGTCGAGGCGCGTTTGTTCGTTGATATTTCTGGGCCAGCGTTTAGTGAAATGTTCATTTTTACGCTCTAAAAGTATAGAATGTCACCAGGCCGAGTTTTCCGGGCCGGCGGACTTCAATAGAGGAACGATTAATTAAAGTCGATACTCGAGGCACGAGGTTTTGTTGATGGTGCAGCTCCTCCGTGATAATGAGGGCCAAGTTTGTCCCTCCTGTCCCTCTTGTCCCTCTCCTGTCCCTCTCTCCAGTCCCTCTCTCCAGTCCCTCTCTTCAGTCCCTCTCTCCAGTCCCTCTCTTCAGTCCCTCTCTCCAGTCCCTCTCTCCAGTCCCTCTCTCCTGCCCCTCTCTCCTGTCCCTCTCTCCTGTCCCTCTCCCCTGTTCCTCTCTCCTGTCCCTCTATCCTGTCCCTGTCTCCTGTCCCTCTCTCCTGTCCCTCTCTCCTGTCCCTCTCTCCTGTCCCTCTCTCCTGTCCCTCTCTCCTGTCCCTCTCTCCTGTCCCTCTCTCCTGTCCCTCTCTCCTGTCCCTCTCTCTTGTCCCTCTCTCCTGTCCCTCTCTCCTGTCCCTCTCTCCTGTCCCTCTCTCCTGTCCCTCTCTCCTGTCCCTCACTCCAGTCCCTCTCTCCAGTCCCTCTCTCCTGTCCCTCTCTCCTGTCCCTCTCTCCTGTCCCTCTCTCCTGTCCCTCTCTCCTGTCCCTCTCTTCTGTCCCTCTCTTCTGTCCCTCTCTCCTGTCCCTCTCTCCTGTCCCTCTCTCCTGTCCCTCTCTCCTGTCCCTCTCTCCTGTCCCTCTCTCCTGTCCCTCTCTCCTGTCCCTCTCTCCTGTCCCTCTCTCCTGTCCCTCTCTCCTGTCCCTCTCTCCTGTCCCTCTCTCCTGTCCCTCTCTCCTGTCCCTCTCTCCAGTCCCTTTCTGCAGTCCCTCTCTCCTGTCCCTCACTCCAGTCCCTCACTCCAGTCCCTCTCTCCTGTCCCTCTCTCCTGTCCCTCTCTCCTGTCCCTCTCTCCTGTCCCTCTCTCCTGTCCCTCTCTCCTGTCCCTCTCTCCTGTCCCTCTCTCCTGTCCCTCTCTCCTGTCCCTCTCTCCTGTCCCTCTCTCCTGTCCCTCTCTCCTGTCCCTCTCTCCTGTCCCTCTCTCCTGTCCCTCTCTCCTGTCCCTCTCTCCTGTCCCTCTCTCCTGTCCCTCTCTCCTGTCCCTCTCTCCTGTCCCTCTCTCCTGTCCCTCTCTCCTGTCCCTCTCTCCTGTCCCTCTCTCCTGTCCCTCTCTCCTGTCCCTCTCTCCTGTCCCTCTCGCCCCTCAGTACGCTATAAAGTTGCACTAAGCAAGGCAGCCGCGCTGAGGGTTGGTGCGCTGCGTCCAGGGAGGTTATTTAGGCTACAGCGTAGGCTTCAATGAATTTTATAACTATTAACATTTTGACTGTGACGTTGGCCACCGGTGGTAAACGGAGGGAATTTTTATTTAAGATGTTGATCGACCGGCAGTCAAAAACTCAACTTTCATAAATACTTCATAAAAAGTAAGTGAAGAATAACCTAGTTAATGCTTGCTATTTACGACATTTAAATTTGAGTTGGATATTAAACTTCAGTTTTGTTAATGTACTCGTACATCTGGTACCGGTATACATTTATTGTTATACTGTAATAACTTGTATTATTTGTTATTTTTAATGTTGTTCACGATCAAGCTGATGTCCTTGCAGTGGAATCAGCGCACAAAAACTAGAGATGTTCTGTTTTTTCCTATGCCTGAAGTCTAGTTAGTTTGGTATTCTCTCGCGCTTCGCCCGTCATTCTGTATTTCTTTCAGTTCTTATGATTTTTTCTAACTGCTACTCGATATTCTGAGAGTGGCGTACACAAAAAACTGAAGGTTTAACTATGCCCTGTCTCATATAAATGCGCTAGCTTTTTCACTGCCCTTATTTCGTATATTTTGTTTTGATGTGGGTGTTTGTTGACATTGGTTAGATTCTAATGAGTTAAATCAAAGAACGTTATATTAGAGAAAATTGAATGTCATTATAGAATTTCCTGTGGCAACTGACACAAAAACAATAAATGCATGAGTGGTCGTCTATCAGAGGAGGAGAACATTTTTTGGTGGACACTCAGTCGATGCGACGCTTACGAATCCTGTCACTGATATCTTTCAAATCCCAGCAGCCATCTTGCACTTGCGCACTGAGAATGACTGTTCTTATGTCGCTGATGAAGCAGAGCCTTGACCACTCGTATGTTAGGTGAGACGATCCGGCCGGTCTCAGGAGCACATGCTTGTGATAAGGAAGCACTCAGTCCTCGTTGCGGGGCGGCGATCGTCCCAAACCTTCGCTGCGGCTGCCGTAGTGCCGCTGCCGACATTTTGGCGGAGTTCTGGCCGATTTTATTATCAATTATCGATGAAATTTACCATGCCAGCTTTTTGGCAGTGTTCTTGCAGATTTTAGCTTCAATTATCGATGAAATTTACCATGCCAGCTTTTTGGCATTGTTCTTGCAGATTTTAGCTTCAATTATCGATGAAATTTACCATGCATGCTTTTTGGCGGTGTTCTTGCAGATTTTAGCTTCAATTATCGTTGAAATTTACCATGCCAGCTTTTTGGCAGTGTTTTTGCAGATTTTAGCTTCAATTATCGATGAAATTTACCATGCCAGCTTTTTGGCGGTGTTCTTGCAGATTTTAGCTTCAATTATCGATGAAATTTACCATGCCAGCTTTTTGGCAGTATTCTTGCAGATTTTAGCTTCAATTATCGATGAAATTTACCATGCCAGCTTTTTGGCAGTGTTCTTGCAGATTTTAGCTTCAATTATCGATGAAATTTACCATGCCAGCTTTTTGGCGGTGTTCTTGCAAATTTTAGCTTCAATTATCGATGAAATTTACCATGCCAGCTTTTTGGCGGTGTTCTTGCAGATTTTAGCTTCAATTATCGATGAAATTTACCATGCATGCTTTTTGGCGGTGTTCTTGCAGATTTTAGCTTCAATTATCGATGAAATTTGCCATGCCAGCTTTTTGGCAGTGTTCTTGCAGATTTTAGCTTCAATTATCGATGAAATTTACCATGCCAGCTTTTTGGCGGTGTTCTTGCAGATTTTAGCTTCAATTATCGATGAAATTTACCATGCATGCTTTTTGGCAGTGTTCTTGCAGATTTTAGCTTCAATTATCGATGAAATTTACCATGCCAGCTTTTTGGCGGTGTTCTTGCAAATTTTAGCTTCAATTATTGATGAAGTTTGCCATGCCAGCTTTTTGGCGGGGTTCTTGCAGATTTTAGCTTCAATTATCGATGAAATTTACCATGCATGCTTTTTGGCGGTGTTCTTGCAGATTTTAGCTTCAATTATCGATGAAATTTGCCATGCCAGCTTTTTGGCAGTGTTCTTGCAGATTTTAGCTTCAATTATCGATGAAATTTACCATGCCAGCTTTTTGGCGGTGTTCTTGCAGATTTTAGCTTCAATTATCGATGAAATTTACCATGCATGCTTTTTGGCAGTGTTCTTGCAGATTTTAGCTTCAATTATCGATGAAATTTACCATGCATGCTTTTTGGCAGTGTTCTTGCAGATTTTAGCTTCAATTATCGATAAAGTTTGCCATGCCAGCTTTTTGGCGGTGTTCTTGCAGATTTTAGCTTCAATTATCGATGAAATTTACCATGCATGCTTTTTGGCAGTGTTCTTGCAGATTTTAGCTTCAATTATCGATGAAGTTTGCCATGCCAGCTTTTTGGCAGTGTTCTTGCAGATTTTAGCTTCAATTATCGATGAAATTAACCATGCATGCTTTTTGGCAGTGTTCTTGCAGATTTTAGCTTCAATTATCGATGAAATTTACCATGCCAGCTTTTTGGCAGTGTTCTTGCAGATTTTAGCTTCAATTATCGATGAAATTTACCATGCATGCTTTTTGGCAGTGTTCTTGCAGATTTTAGCTTCAATTATCGATGAAGTTTGCCATGCCAGCTTTTTGGCAGTGTTCTTGCAGATTTTAGCTTCAATTATCGATGAAGTTTGCCAGTTTTTGCGATGAGTATGAGAAAAAATTGCGACTATACCTGAGTACGTGAGAATTATTTGTCTAAAAAAACTTACGCTCATTTTCACGGTTATTAAGGTGATCTTCAATTAGGTTATCAAAAGGCATAAGATTTTAATTATAAAATTATGCTTTCGTATATGATAAACTAAGGTGGTACACCAATTTGGTAAATAATGTGACATATAATGTGAAAAATAATCTGGTAAATAATGTGATGAATATTGTGATGAATATTGTGATAAATAACAAAGTTTATTGCCTACACTGCTTCGTGTTTTACGAAGTTAATATGCGTGGATTAAGGTTTTCCATATCGCATCAAACTAACGTATAGCTTACTTTAGGAACGAATATGATCATTCAGAGAGTCGTCATAGTCCTTGCATTTGAATAAGTAAGTAGGGCTCCTCTGAAGGGACCGTAGCCATTTGCGATACAATGTGTAATAAGTCTAGTTGGCAGGTGTGCATGACGTCTTTCCCGTAGCAAGCCGCTTTTTTTCTTTTACTTGTTTTACTTCACTTTCGAACCAACCTTATTCTCTTTCATCTTCTTTTACTTGTTTTACTACAACTTTCGAATCGTACCCATTCTCTGTCATCTTCTTTTACTTGTTTTACTTCACTTTCGAAGCGACCCATTATCTTCCATCTTCTATTACTTTTTTTACTTCCCGTTCGAACCAACCCCATTCTCTTTTATCTTCTTTTACTTGTTTTACTACACTTTCGAATCGACCCCATTCTCTTTCATCTTCTATTACTGTTTTTACTTCACTTTCGAACCAACCCCATTCTCTTTTATCTTCTTTTACTTGTTTTACTACACTTTCGAATCGACCCCATTCTCTTTCATCTTCTATTACTGTTTTTACTTCACTTTCGAACCAACCCCATTCTCTTTCATCTTCTTTTACTTGTTTTACTACAACTTTCGAATCGACCCCATTCTCTTTCATCTTCTTTTACTTGTTTTACTACAACTTTCGAATCGTACCCATTCTCTGTCATCTTCTTTTACTTGTTTTACTACACTTTCGAATCGACCCCATTCTCTTTCATCTTATTTTACTTGTTTTACTACACTTTCAAATCGACCACATTCTCTTTCATCTTCTATTACTTTTTTTATTTCACTTTCTAACCAACCCCATTCTCTTTCAACTTCTTTTACTTGTTTTACTACACTTTCGAATCGACCCCATTCTCTTTCATCTTCCTTAACTTTTCTTTCGATCGTGGGTAAACTGGTAATCTGTTCAATGGATCCCATTCTCTTACCTCTACAATGCTATTTTATCAGCCCATTCCTCCTATTTTTCATCACGATCACATGCTTCCTTCTTTGTTAATTTTACTTCAACGGTATTCGTTAATTTCAAGTCTCGTTGCAACAATTGCCAGGTATTTGACCCCTCAAGGAGCGCTTAATTAACGTGGTTGCGATGCAAAATCGAGCAACATTCATTTTGCATTGAGCTTACAACGCTTTATGCTAGCAGCCTCCTCAGAAGGATACAACTATTGTATGTATGCGAATTAGCGCTCCCAGAAGAACATGTGTGAGGACCCGAGCAGAGAGTTAGGTTGGCTTCTTTATGTTGAAATGAAATGTTTTTTGTTAGGTTAAGAAGCAATTTTTTTATTCCCTGCTGTCATGTTTTTCAGCACCTACTACTTTCTTTACAACTTTTATTTTGTTTCATAAACTTCTCTCCCAACTTACTGCTTCTATGCCCCTTCTTCATAGATTCCGCGTTTTGTTATCCCCGTGCTAAATGGTTCCTCCTTCCTCTCTTTATTTTTAGCGGTTAGGTGGGCTTAAACTAACATCTAATCTAATTCTTGTAAGAAGCTTACGAGTGAAAGTTTTTGGGGTATGGCAGAAGAGTTTGGTAAATTTCCTTAGCCAGTGAGCCATGTAGCAAAGAATGAGAGGTAGAAAGCGAAGAAACGCTTCCAATATACAGGATCAGAACTTCCAGAGTTCCAGGTCCTACATTTCCAAATAGAACTAATGTATGTTTGAAGAGAAGTACGAATCAATTGTTCAAAGAAAAGGATAATAACCGTCACCTATATTAATGTCTCTTGAAAAGTTTATATATAAGAACGTTTAGATACCAAAAAGCCGGCTGCGATTGACGGAACCATTTCCAAGATCTGAAGATTGTAACTCCCGATCTCGAGATCGATTATCACAAACTTTGTCGAGCTCACTTATTGCGACCGAAGGATAGTTTGCTACGAAAAAAGCAACGATGCTCGTCAGAGTCTGACGGTCATCGTTCTCTAAATAGCCCTTATTTATCACTCACAACTTATATGAATGGCCTCAGAAAGACAGGCGGAACCTCCTGGCTGGTGCAACTTCACTGCATGCAAGTTTTTCGCCGCCTTAATCGCTTAAATCGCTTAGGCGGTGAAAAACATGCATGGTTTAAATCACTAAAATCTCATAGGCGGCAAAAAACATGCATGGCTTAAATCGCTTAGGCGGCGAAAAGCATGCATGGCCTAAATCGCTAAGTTGGCGAAAAAAATGCATGGCTTAAATCACCTAAATCACTTAGGTGGCGAAAAACGTGCATACAGGCGGCTAAAAAGTTACGATTGGCTGTTCTAACTTCAGCTCACGAGACGCTCGGTCCCCTCAGGGAGACGCAACTATTTCATCTATGGGAGTTGGCGCTGCCTGGAGAACGATGTGAAGTCCCTCCCTGAGGGTTAGATAGGCATTCTTTTACTGGCAGTAGGAAAAGTTTCTTCTTTTGTTACGAATGAATTTTTTGAATCCAGTGCTGTTTTGTCTCGGCATGTATTACGATCTTTTTCAAATTTTATCTTTTTCACACATGTCTCCATCTTGCTTTTTTTGTGCACAAAGTATGAGGAACACAATTTTTGCATGGATTTCTCGTTCTCTTAAGTCCATCTTAACCAGTACTTCCTCTCTTGGGAACACTTTTATTGTGGTTAGGTGAGCTTAAAACTAAATAAATCAAATCTGTGCTGCCAAAATTATTGAAGAAAAGCCTTGAGTGCGTTTTGAGAGCAGTATGATTCCTCCGTGCAAATTGCGATGGTGCGTGTAAAAGCCTTTGTCATCCGTGCGCAAATTATTTGGCATGTGTTGATGACATTTGTGTTTTTTATGTTGTTGCAGGCTGGGAACTTGTCATAAATAATTTAATGATGCTAGCAATTGTTTTTGTCCGCCTTTAAAGTTACGCCTCAGAGATGAAAAAGTAACTAAGCTACTATGGCGATGAGTAAAAAACAATGATAAGTCAAGATCTAAAAATGAATAAAAGTTAAGACAAACATTCCGAATTATTAAAAATAAAGCAAGAGCAGCACGGAATTTATAAAAAGGAAATCAAGCCCCCGTGAATAAAATGAAAGGAAGTGCATTCCGAAAGGAAAAGAAAGATAGAAAAAGCATCCTGATAAAAGCTCTTTACAAAAGGTAAAATGATACGAAAAACTGGGTTATCTAAACTAATTCTTTTTCAAGGTAAATTACGTTATTAAAAACAACATCATAGGATGCATGTTATTCCCTCGTTAGGTTTTAAAAACCGCGTTTAAGTTTTCTATATTTGTTTTGATGACTTCATTATTCAATTCACTCAACCCACACCAAACTACAGACAATAATCGCGGAAGCGCTGAGCTGAGAGTTATATGTAGGCCTTCATTTAGTTGGAATAAAATGCTTTTTGTTTTATAAAGATCCAGTTTTTTCAGTTCACTACTGTCCTGTTTTTCAGCACCTCTGACTTTCTTCTTCATCTGTATGTTTCATATCCTTCATTATTAAATTACTGGTTCTATGCGCTTGGGATCCTGTGCGGAGACACGCCTTAAATTGAAAGTTGATTCCGCGTTCCCTTGACTCCATACTAAATTGTGCCTTCATCCTTTCTCTCTTTGATCATCTTTGTTGCGGTGAGGGAGGCTTATAATCAATCAATCGTAGGAGAACTTTTTAATAATATTTTTATTATAGTTTTGGAGTCCAAAGCGGCTGAGATCTCCTCGGATGCCCGTGCGGTAGCTGATGTTTCCTCTAAGCTATGGGGCACCTCGCTACGCAATTATCCTACGTCGGATAGTCAATTTCCGTTTATTTTGTAGTCATTTAAACGTATGCAGTATATGGGAACCTGCTGAGATTTTGTACTTCAACCCTGTTATAAAATAAACTAGGTGTCGGGTCACGGGATACGCTGGATTTCGTTTTCAATCACATTGTAAAATTACCTGGGCTTCACATCACTGGCTACGCTACTCCCATCTGATTTAGAAAGCAAGATTAAGGCGTACTTTTATATAAGTCTTAACATGTTTGTGAATTTAGAACGCAAGATTTAGGGGTACTTTTATATGCGTCCAAAAATATTTATGAGAGAAATCTCGACTACGAAAAGTCTCGTATAATCCCTCATATAGATGAACAGAATACTGTGATATTGATCAGGAATTGTTACTCTCTCTGATATTACCGTTTGGGGTGTGGAAAAGGGAGAGGGGAAGTAGTGGGGGATACAGGGGGGGGGGATGGAGTGAGGGTTGAGTGGTGTTCATAAGCCCCTCTAGACATCTCTGTTGACTATCACTCGTCCCACTCAAGATCCTTCGATTTCTTTGTTTCTGGAACAACGTGCAGACAGGAGAACTTGTCTTCGTATGTTGACAACTTGTCTTCTGCGATCCGTACAGCTATTGTAGGAGCTCAAGTGGAACAATATTCCTGAGTTTATACTTATATTATGAACGATAGATTTTTACTGGAGTCTCCGGGAGGATAGTTCCGAGGCTTCCGATAGTACGTGATAAATTTTACAGCAACTCTGTATGGCTTCAAGTTTTTGATTGGTTGGTCCGAATGATGCAGCTGCGACTGCTGGCCGAGTGGGCAGAGAAGTCAATATAAAGGCTGCATCAGACATCAAACTAAATATTACGAGGAAGTTCGGGCCCTGCTAACGATTGGAAAGTTTGTCAAGAGCATTTGGTGATACGAAGAATGGGTTACAGCTTCTCGTTGTATTACGACTGCAATATTACGAAAGCAACGAAACTTAGTTGCATCGTAATATTTTTCGTTTATTCCTGTAACTCTTTGGCCGCGGCAGGCAATACTGAAGTTCAATATCCAACTCAAATTTGAAGTAAATTGTGGGAAGCCATTTTGAAAGTAGTGCCGTGCACTACTTTCATTTCATTGCCCTCATTTCGTTTTTAGTATTTGTGGAAATTGAGTTTGTGATTACTGGTCGGTCTGCAGCATTAGGAAAACCCCCTTCCGTGACCACCGGTGGTGCACGTGCAGGCAAAGTGTTGAAGACACTGTTTTTCATTTCAGAAACTTTATGACGTCATTGTAATAATGGCATCGTGAGTGATGAATTAGACATAAGGTGTTCAAATTGTTCGCACTTGTTCGCAGTAATAAAATTATTAATTAATTCTTCGCAGTAATGAAATTTTCATCGCACGTCGTCTTAAATTCTTACCCATTTTATGCCTCTAACTCAAAGGTTTCAAGTGTGAGACGCAAGTGTTTGTCCATCATTGAATAGTCTATTGACTTCCTTTCAACGAAGTGAAAAATTTACTCCAGAAGTAACAGTAAACAAATGCCTAATGACTGATATCACAGTTCGTCTGAGGGAGTGTTGTGTCAGACAACGGAACGGAAATGGAGTTGCTTCACAAATTTAAATAAATCATGTCTGTACGAATGACTTAAAGAATGCCTTTCTATTGAGAAACGTTCTTTCAATTGTGATATTCAGGTTAGGTAAAATACTGGTACGGCTATGCAGGCTGTGTTGCTGTTGCTGTTATGGATGGTTAAATGAATACAACATTTTTTTAATTTACTTGAAAACAAGTTATATAATTCTAGTTATGAAATTCTAACGTTCAAATGATCCATACTAAAAGACGGACTATATGAAAAATACTGCGTTAGTATTGTGAATTGTAAATGATGTATAGAAGCACCCCTCAACTTAAAAGCTATGAGAATAAGAACGGAACAAAACACAAACTCTATTTGCATGCATCAGTTGATAATTTTTTTTTGTAAACTGCACGAGCATTTTTCTTGCCTTTTAATACAGGGAAAAATGTATTTCTCAATTTGTCCAAATTTATATTCTTTTCCATAGCCTATTTAGTCATCGTACGCTCGGGATTATATGTTGAGAATAATAATTTCTCTTTTCGTTTTACATCTACTGAATACCATTTTCAAGTCTCTCGAAAACATTTAATTCTCTCATTGAACGAACACTCGAGGCTGGCTGAGTTGGCGCTGCAGTGAACACAATTTAAACGCATCACCATGCCTGAGGGCAAGTTCTAGACCGATAATAATCGTTTAGCTTCCAGAGTTAGGGAGAATAAGAGAGGGAAAACAATAAGTCAAGAAGAGTGTCTTAGCTGCGTCCATCTATCTGAACTCTTCAGTTTAGGGAGAGTATGAGAGGGAAAGTGAGGGATAAGGTTAGGGTAAGAAAGGGACAACAACAAGGGAGAGTAAGAGAGGGGAAATAAGAGAGATGGTATGAGAAGAAGTGTAGAAAAGATGGGGAAAGTAAGAGATAGGGACAGTAAGAAAGGGACAGCTATGAGTCAAGAAGAGAGTGAAGTATCTTAGGTACACGGTATCTGAGAAACACGCCTATGTCTGAACTCTTTTATTACAGTAAGGGAGGGAAAGTAGGAAAGGGAAAGTAAGAGAGGTGAGGAGAGTGAGAGACATGGGCATGGTATGAAAGGGAAAACAATAAGTCAAGAAGAAAGGATTATATTATCCACACGCCACTCAACAATAAACGCTCACGATACACTGGGAGTGATGACATCTCCGGACAGCATTAAAATGTTTCCATGTTGAAACTGCATTGATTCGTTTTTTTTAGCAGACGGACTTGTCAGCTTTGCTGGTGAGCGAACTTTTATCCACGATTGCACATAAGTACGGGCTCATATTTATCCAAACAGAAATTTTACCAAAATACTTCTTGGCGTACACGATCCTGAAATAAATTACTGGTCTGTAGTATTTGCTATATATGAGTGTCATGAGTGCCAATATAATATTTGCTATGCAGGCCATTACTGAGTCGTTTGAAAATTTGTAACAATCTTTTCAAATTAATTGTATTTAGTAGACCCAGTTAATGTCTGACATTTATAAAATTCCTAATAACTTTTTATTTTAAATTTGAGTTGAATATTGAACTTCTGTTTAACCCATCGCGGTCAACGTGTTAGAATAGAGAACTTTTAATTTTATTTCGAACCAACGTTATTCGGTTCACTGCTGACCTATTCCAGCTCATTTTACTTTTTCTTTTAATTTTTTTTTCTTGTTTCTCGATCTCATTTCAATCTCGCTGTTTCCATGCATAGGATTTGGGAACACACCATGTGCAAAGATTCCCTTTATCCTTTCTTTTTATACCTAAAGATGCCTTCCTTCTTCCTCCCTTGGGAGGACCATCGCTGTGAATTGGAAGATTTACCACTTTGAGTACGGTTGCGCAGTTGCTACGGTTATTTAAGTTAGTTTGTAATAGTTTCTAGTTGAAAAACTAACTTTATTGCTCGAATACATTTTGACCTTCCTAAGAAGCGTGAAAAATGTAATATCAGGATGAAACTTTACCTTATACGCTAAAATCTATCCTAAAAAAAGGTAGAGAAATTATTGAAACGCTGTTCATTTATTCCGGTACGCAGAAGAGAAATTTACCCAGTGGTACACATAATTATGTCCGAATACGTAGTCAACGTGTTGAACTAAGTAATCCAATCTCATCTTGCACAACAGTAACGCACATGTGCACTTGCGCGAGCACACAGGTGTGCAAGCAAATCCATAGCGACGCGCATGCGCCAGCTCCCTGAACTATTTAGCTAGTCATCATTAGCCAATGTCGACTAGTTATAGTTAGCTAGTCATTATCAGCGTACGCACATTAGTTGGCTAGTCATCAATAGCGTTCTAGTCATATGAATACGCACGCTAGGTAGCTAGTCATCATTACCGTACGCTCACTAGTTAGCTAGTCATCATAAGCGTACGCCCATTAGTTAGCTAGTCATCATAAGCGTACACACACTAGCTACCTAGTCATATTTAGCGGACACACACTAGTTGATCAGTGTAAGCACCTCAGTACAGTCACAGCTGCTCAGCAACAAGGCAAAGAAAGAGGCTCCCACTTACATACCGCACACCTGAACACAACACATATCGGGCATTACAGGCACCCTATTGGGGTCACACCTGCTCTACCTGTGGGCGCCTTATGGGGCTGTGAGCGCCTTGTGGGGCTGTGGACGCCTTGTGGGGCTGTGGGTGCCTTGTGGGGCTGTGGGCGCCTTGTGGGGCTGTGGGCGCCTTGTGGGGTTGTGGGCGCCTTGTGGGGCTGTGGGTGCCTTGTGGGGCTGTGGGCGCCTTGTGGGGCTGTGGGCGCCTTGTGGGGCTGTGGGCGCCTTGTGGGGCTGTGGGCGCCTTGTGGGGCTGTGGGCGCTTTGTGAGGCTGTGGGCGCCTTGTGGGGCTGTGGGCGCCTTTTAGGGCTGTGTGAGGACGCATGAGCATCACACGAGGCATCTGATTTCTAGGAAATTTCATTTTTAGGATGAAAAGGAAAACCAACGTAGTTAAGAATATCTTATAAAAACAAACGTTTTAGAATATAAAAAATCCATCTAAGTGCGTTGAATGGCTTCAATAAATCTAGTAGTTAAGAAGTAAAGAAACTTGAAAATAAAAATGGCGGTTAATGTTATTTCAGAACCAACTTCTATTTCTGAATAAACCGAGTATAGAACATTGGTATTAAAAAACAATAAAGAATAAAGTAATGTGCTGGAGGCATGATGGTTTTATACACGTCCTCTTCGTTTGAACCCTCCTCTGAATATACTTTTTCTGTGTCTTTCTTTTGATTTCTTTACATCTTGTGGCTCTGCCGTTGAATGGTAGACTCGTTTAGCTCTCCCAGGGGGATTATGTGAGGTCCCCAGCTAAAGGTTAGGTAGGCTTTCTTTTTGTTGAAATAGAATAGGTTTTTCGTTTTGTTACGGACCATCTTTTTTCGGACTGCTGTCCTGTTTTTCAGCACCTACTACTTCCTTCTTCAACTTTTATCTTGTTTCATGAACTTCATTCTCAACTTGCTGTTTCTATGCCCTTTCTGCATAGATTCTGCATTCACTTATATCCTTACTAAATGGGGGCTTCATCCTTCCTCTCTTTAAATTTCTTTGTTGCGGTAAAGGGAGGCTAAAACTTTCTTACAATTAATCAATGATAGTCTCGTTTCCTACTTGATGATCGCATGATTCTCCATCATCCAAGTGTTCCAGAACACGTAACTGCGAGCATCTCCTGCCATATTCTCAAATGGACCGGCTGGTCCCTTGAAATGCAAGCATCTGCCGAGCAGAAATGTTGCACAAGAAAAGTGCAACTTCTTTGAGGGAGAAATTTTTGAGGTCTAGACAGGCGTTGTGACATGCTGAGGCGTGTGTCGAAGCGCTTGCTTTGAAAAAGGCTAAGTGGGAGACGTTTTATTAATAACTACATAGTGTACATGACCAGTCGAAAATAATGGGATTTAATATTTTCTCTGGATAAATCCTCAGGATGTGGATGTCAAACAAATGTATCCATCCCAATAGTACCCGGAAAAAAATGTTCTTGAACTTGTGCACTGGTGAAACTCGTATCACAGATACGGTCATTGAGGTCCTTGTGAGCGTCACAGAGAGACAGGAGAAGTGGAAACCAAATAAACGCATAACTTGCTCCCCAAAGGTATTTTAAGGAATCCCAGTTTACGCAAGACAGTTCTGAAAATATTGAGGAAAATAACTAGGTACACTTTTCCACAATATTTTACATTTAATACAATTTAATATGCTTACTTATATGGGCAGGTGAGCATATGAAATTGCCAGGTAAAAACTCTTGGCTCGCATTATTTCTTTTAAATGGGAGCATCCACAGAAGAATGCGGAGATTCTAATCTTCGCATAATTTTCGATTTTTTTAACCTAATTCAATATATGAGTAAAATATTATTTTTTTGCAGATGATTACTAAATACTTGACTCATTTGGGAAATTGTTGATGACGTTCAATTTTTTCGTCCCAATTCAGTCACATATTTTGGAGTTCAATTTTATTTGCGGGAGTGGCTTAAACTAGCATATAATCTAATATATTTGCGGGAGTGTACTGAGTAATAGACTTGTTAGTAGATAAATTAGATCACATAACTTTGGGTGGGCTATAATTACAAGAATTTCTCTTTTCTTTTTACTGCGGTAAATTTTCCGTAGGTCTCACTTGGCTGCCCCTCCAATCAGAGCACCCTAACACTTCGACCACAATTGGTTACACTGAAGTTTAATATTCAACTCAAATTATTATCAGTCAGTTGTAGAGAACAATTTTGAAATTACAAACCTTAATTGGACTATGCCTTCATTTAGCTTTAGTTAAGTATTCATGAAAATTGAATTCGTAACAACTGGCCATTCAGCAGTGTGATCATTCCTGCCGTGGCCACCGGTGGTACACGTTGTAGTCAAAGTGTTAAGTTATGAGAATGTGGGCGTGAAAATACGTTCCACGCTACAACTTAAACTGTACAACTTGAATAAACTGTACAACTTAACGTACAATTTAAACAATTTAAGCAATTTATTTAGAACAAGTTATTCAACAGTAATTTTTTTCAAGTCTAGCACAAGGGAGACATTTGAGTATAGTTATGATATATTTGAAATCTTTGTCGTAATAACGAAAATTTTATTTGCGACTGCTTTGTGGACCACGAGGCCTTACCCTCCAGCTGATAGCGGAAGTTCTGTGGAGAAAAGTTTTTTTCTGCACGTATTAAAAAAATTGCCTTGTTTTTGAGTCCATCTCGTTTTGCATGACGGAACAAATTAGGATGCAAATCTAAACTCAGTTTTAACGTTACCCATACAAACTCCTGCACACACCCGGCAGTGAACCTAACAAAAATAGGCCGTACCTCCATAAGTTGGCTCTCGGCATCCTAATCACATTTTTATCGCAGAATTGGTCGCTCGGAAAGTCTTCGCTACAGCCACCGTGAAATTGTTCTGCCGTGCCAGCGATGGACGAAGTGTTGGAAGCATCGGAATTTCGCAACCCTTTAATATAAATATTTGGTCCAAGTTACGGGTCTCATTTTTCCGGCGACTGGCGTGTTCGGTAGCTCCGTAAAAGGCTTACGGGCCTTCAAGAAGCGTTTACGTTCCTCGAGTTCTCTCAATTATTCCTAAAGTCGCGGCCATGTCGCCAGCCAGAGTGCCGATGTAAAACTTTTATGGGGACAAGTTGCTAAGAATTGTTGATGTCTATGGTCAGTTCTCGAAATTCCCACCTGGGAAAATATACAGCTGATTTATATTTAAGGTGAAATTTTCTCGGTACGAAATGCTTGAAATGGAATTCTTGAATAGGGTTTATATCTTTTTAAGTAAATATGTAATCTAGACCACGTTTTTTATTAGAAAAATTTCATCTTTTGGGTTATTGTGGGTCCATTATTTACAGATTTTTAACGTACGCATGAAAAAAAAAAACAAGTTACGGCTGGGCTGATCTAGATTCCAACAACTTATACAACCAACAACTTTTTCCAATACCAATCTGAAAATTTAATGCATGCTACATCAGTCAAGGCAAAACACATTCAATTCCTAGCACCAAGCCGAACATATTTTTCCCTTTCTCAGCCCGCTGCATGCATTTTCTATAATTTTGTTCATATCATAGAAGAAAGAGTGACTGGAAAGAGGTTATAGCGCTGGTGGGAGAAACTGACTCAAATTCAAATATATTCTAATGGAATTTTGAACAATATCGTCAGCTTGTACCACGTTGTATGGATATTACGGTCATTGAACGCTGGACCAAGGGACAGAAAGCAATTGTAAGTATCATTAAAACAACACAATGTGGAAATCCCATAATGTAAAAATCCTAACCACGCACTCATGATTCCATGAAGTATAAATACCAACCACGCACTCATGATTTCATGGGCGTGCTCTCATGACTATACGCGTGAACATGAGTGTCGAGCGTGAACATGAGTGTCGAGGGTGAACATGAGTGTCGAGGATGAACATGAGTGTCGAGGGTGAACATGAGTGTCGAGCGTGAACATGAGTGTCGAGCGGGAACATGAGTGTCGAGCGTGAACATGAGTGTCGAGCGTGAACATGAGTGTCGAGCGTGAACATGAGTGTCGAGGGTGAACATGAGTGTCGAGGGTGAACATGAGTGTCGAGCGTGAACATGAGTGGTTGCCTGCTGTGAGAAAACAAGTGGCGTCTCTCATTTTTAAAAATTTAGACAATTTATTAAGGGCAAGTGATACAGAAGTAGATTATTTCTCAGGTCTAGTACACAGGACATATTTGAGTACAGCTACTGGCGGGCCCGAATAACTTCAGCGACTTATAGTGTATCTTATCATCTACGCTATTTTAAGGCGCACAATTACGTTTAGCCTAATTTTATTGACCTGGGCATAGCATTCTAACCTGGTAAATAAATTGGTTCTCTCAAGATTCAATGCTTAATTTCACAAAATAGTTCATTTGGGCTAGATGGGAACAGTACTTATGTTCTGGAAAAGACTACATGACAAATGCCGAACTGTTTTCTTGCCAGTCAATTGAGTGGTGCAAATATCACCTAATCTAGAATTGAAATGCTGCAAAGGGACCTCCCAACGATGTCTTTTGACGCATCTTGGAGCATCTGTGTTGGATACATGAAAATGTACGAGTCTCCCAATTGTGTTGCATTTGGATACATGAAAATATGCGAGTTTCACAATTGTGGTGCGTTTGGATACACGAAAATATGCGAGTTTCACAATTGTGGTGCGTTTGGATACACGAAAATATGCGAGTTTCACAATTGTGGTGCGTTTGGATACATGAAAATATGCGAGTTTCACAATTGTGGTGCGTTTGGATACATGAAAATATGCGAGTTTCACAATTGTGGTGCGTTTGGATACACGAAAATATGCGAGTTTCACAATTCTGGTGCGTTTGGATACATGAAAAAATGCGAGTTTCACAATTGTGGTGCATTTGGATACATGAAAATATGCGAGTTTCACAATTGTGGTGCGTTTGGAGGCATGAAAACGTGCGAGTCTCACAATTGTGATGCGTTTGGATGCATAAAAATATGCGAGTCTCACAATTGTGATGCGTTTGGATGCATGAAAATATGCGATGTTCACAATTTTGGTGCATTTGGATACATGAAAATATGCGAGTCTCACAATTTTGGTGCATTTGGATACATGAAAATATGCGAGTCTCACAATTTTGGTGCATTTGGATACATGAAAATATGCGAGTCTCACAATTTTGGTGCATTTGGATACATGAAAATATGCGAGTCTCACAATTTTGGTGCATTTGGATACATGAAAATATGCGAGTCTAACAATTTTGGTGCATTTGGATACATGAAAATATGCGAGTCTCACAATTTTGGTGCATTTGGATACATGAAAATATGCGAGTCTCACAATTTTGGTGCATTTGGATACATGAAAATATACGAGCCTCTCAACTGTCGTGCATTTTCAAAAAGCGATGGCGCCATCAGTTTGAAAGCTTTGAGTATGAGGCATAATGTGTATGGTCGTACCAACGCTCATTACGTGTCAACTGTGACGTAAATTGCAGTGCCTTTGTAGTTGTCTATCCATGAGCATCTTTTTAAAACTTGTGATCGTCGCAACTTTGCTTATCACGCCTCTGTAACTCACAATACCCATAACGAAGGGATTTCTTTTTATTTTTAGCATTTGGAAATAAGTGCGCGAAGTTTCCTTTGGTGTGCGCCTACGCCTCTGCAAATTCATGCTATTGAAAGTTCTTACGCAAATTACGGGCTTCGAAAGGTTTGACAAGCAGCGCCATTCTGGATTCTGTAGACATTAGTCACGGTGCTTGAACCGCGCTCTGAACGTCAGCTCATATTTTTTTACTCTGATCTCCGTAGAATTTTATACTGGATGCTTAAAAAATATTTGCCTAGTGTAATGTTTCCACCCGTACATTGGTACCTTTGTTGTGATTGGTGCAAACATGGCGGGTGCCCGCACAGGTTTGCTGAATTTTCTCACGACTCACTTTTGTTTTCACCCATAGTACGTTTTTATTCTTACCCAAGACTGTGGCATGTCGGGGGAATACAACTATTGTATCTATAGAAATTAGTTCTCCCAAGGGGAAAATGTGCGAGAGCCCGAGCTGAGAGTTTAGTAGGCTTTCTTTTTATAGAAATAAAATGTTTTTGTTATGTTGAGGATCACCTTTTTTGGTACACTGCTTTCCTGTTTTTCAACACCTTCTACTTTCTTCTTCAACTTGTATCTTGTTTCACGAATAACTTAACTGTTTCTATTCCCTTTCTGCATAGATTCCCCATTCTCTTACCTCCGTACTAAATGGTGCCTTCCTCCTTCCTTTCTTCGATAAGCTCTTTTTTGTTCCGGTTAGGAAGGCTTAAACTAACTTATAATCTTATCTAATCTACCCAAGACTGGGCCTCAGAGGGGTAATTTAACTATATTCGATACCTTATTTATGCTCAGTCCTTCAGTATTTCATTTCAATGAGACAGACCATGTCTTTGCTGAAAGACTCTTGCACAGTCTTTCAAAGAGTCAAAGCACAGTCTTTTCCAAAGTTAATTAAATTTCCATACGACGAAGGGATTTTCAAATGTTCTATATCAGGGCGTGCGTCGCCCCGTCTCCAGGCCTGTCTGAACAAGTGAGACGGGCTGGCAGACGGGAAGGAATCTTGCGGGGTGCCCATCTTGTTTTATCAAATCTTTTTCCTGTGTATGACCATTTCCATTTCGCAAAAGTTTCCAGTTCATCCGAAGCCAAGACCGCGGAGTATCATTTTCGGGACACAAATCAGCCTTAGACGTCGCGGTATCCTGGAGACGAAACCGGGTATTTTTATATTTTTTTTTGACAGAAGTTCCCGAGCTCTCGAGACTTGACTTCGACTTGTCGAAAATAATGCATTTCGTGTGTAGCTCGTATTTTTGGGCCAGCATTGCGAGCTGACTAATTTCCTGGCTGTCTGCCTACGCTCTGACGAATCCGCTCGTCGTCTAAAGAAATGAAAGTAATTTTCTGTCGAAGAAAGCGACAGAGTATTGCAGCTGGAACAATAACCGAGTTGGCTTAGAAAGGCAGCTAGTTAGGGAAATGCCAGACAAAGCTGAAACGTGAAGTTGTGAGCGGGTTTTGCTGTAAAATTTAGCTGTAGAGCTGGGCTAATTTCTTGAGCATGGAAACGTGAATTTATTTGACACATTTTTGGAAGAAGCGTGAAAAGTGTTACTCAAGCCATGGAACTCTAATTTTCCTCTATCTTCTCTAACTGATTTTTTTTAATAGTCAAGATTAGAGCCATTATGTACATACAAGTATAGTTAGTCTTTTGTTATATTGAGATACTTTTTGAGATTTTCTTCATCTTTCTGCTTTATTAACAAGAAAGGATTTTGTGATAAGAATTGCTTCAACCTTGATAATCATTCTCAATCCGATTATTTAATCCATATATATATATATATATTGTATATTTTTATTTTTCATTTTTGTATATTTTTCTATTTTTTGAAAATCACAAATGAATTGCTTCTGTCTTAATAACTGTTCTGTTGTCTCAGTTTATCCTATTAAATTCCATTTCTATGAAGCCTAAGATACTTTGCAGCGTCCTTACCACATACATCAAACTCCTTCTTTTATTGTGGTAGATGATAGTTACAATTTAATTAATTACGTACCAATTACGTCAAAGTTAACTTGTCTTAGTTTTTCGCCGACACCACCCTTTGTTTTGTTGTTAGGTATAGCTTGGAGCATATTGAAGGGGAGCACTGGCTATCGGTAGAAAGTTATTCCGTCAAACCAACTTCTTATTCATGCTTTCAAATTGAACTCCAAAAAAACACCCAGCAAACCCCGGATGCAGGTTACATGTCAAAAATTTCAGGATATATGTCAAACTTTTAGGTTTTATGTCAAACTTTTAGGTTACATGTCAAAACAGGTTATACGTCAAAATTTTTAAGTTATATATCAGACACTTTCAATATGAGTCTGTGTGTGTGTTGAGTGAAGTGTTCAATGTTCCTCCTCAGCTACATCAAGATTTTTTTTAGCTCAGCATAATTATAAATTGCTAGAGACCCTGGTAGAAACATAACTTTTAAATTATTTACTATTATTCTAATCATTATTATCAATCTCGTGTTAGCTTCCACGTTGCAGTCAATTCTCTTATTGAACATTTCTTTCTAAGCGAATGGCAAAATTCAAGATTCATTATAATGTTTTAATCTTAAATCACTGCGTTGTAGAAGCTATGTAAAAATCATTTTTTTAACATACGATTTAATTAGAAATAAAACTTTAGATTCATCAAAGAAATTAATTTTTCTTCTTTTATTTCGTCATCAAAACTATTTCCGTCGGTCAGATATCTGCTTGAAGTGTACACTATTTATATACTGTATATGTGCATATGTATATATATGTGTGCATATACATATATATATATATATAGTAAATTAAGTGCTGCTCGCTCTTCACCGAAAGACAAAGTTTCCTAACTATTCCAGCCAAAAGAAATACAAGCCCCAATCTCCTTTTCACTAATTTTTATTTATTGATATCGTTCCGTAATGTTATTAATATTGTTTCCTAATCAGACACTCCACATTTCTCCTTCTCACTATTTTCAATCAAATTTATACATAGAATTGAACTATGTTCCCCACACGGACAATAATATCACAATGAAACGACTGAGTCATCGCGCAAAGGCAAAGTTAACATAAACTACTGATGTTATTTACGCACACCCTTCTCGAGTGTTGGAAGCAAGTCTGCCATAAAGAAAAGCCTGATACTTAGAAAGCGCACATTAGGGACTATCAGGAGAGGTTCCAGCAAAACCTAGACGATTTATTTTATCTAAAGCATTACCCAGAATGTGGAGGCCGCTCTCCGTAGAGTTTCAGTGAAACCCAGAGCCTCGTTTTTACGCCACGGCACTTCTCATTGGAGCCCAAAGAAATTCAATTTTATCTTAGATTTAACCATTGCTGCCTCATCTTGCTGCGGTTTTTCAGCGAATAAAAAATGGATGAGCTGACTGCCTTGCCGTTACTTTCTTCTAGCTCTGAAATACACGCAAATAAACTGTATGGAATTATTTCGGGCTCCGAAACCTTAGGAACCAAGCGTGACGTGCAGTATAGCATTGATTACTGAAGGCACGATACGGGTGAGGTCCATTTTTTTATGTATTTCATTGTGGTAAAAGCTCCGTTCCTTAGTTTCGTGAATATTATCGATCATCGTAGACTCTGGGTTCATTATTTTATACGTCGTGTAGAAGTCTTGGAACACTTGCAGTTCAATTAGAAGTCGTGTTTTAATGCTAAGCTTGTTAATATTATCAGTAATTATAGATGATGATAAAAGTGACTCACTGTAGCATAATAAAACAAACCTTTTAAAAAATAACCACTTTTAAAATAACATACTATTTTACGTGTTATTTTAATCATAGCTTCTTGTTGCTCATGTGAAATAAGCAACGAGACCGGTATTAAAAAATAGTCCAGAATTATCTGAACAGCCTTTGTAAAACGGACTTCGTTTTCTAGCTCGAGCCTTGTTTTGTGATCACAGGTTGAACAGTTCTAGCGCACTATCTTTGCATGCAAAAGCGTTTAGAGAGTTCAGGATCAGGCGCTAGCAACTAATGAATATTTAGTGAAATATGCTATTGATGCTAATAGGATGAAAAGTGCGAAGGTCAAGCATACATCCTAACGCTGGATAGAATCATTCTGTCGCACATGACACGTTTGTCCTAATTTCTAATTCACTATTTATAATTCTCTCTGAGCTCGCGCATCAATTTCCAAGCATCGCTCGCAACGCGTCATCGATGTCCTCTGGAATCAAATTCGCGTGTTTGCTTGTCGTGTTTGCGTGTTTGCGTCGGCTTCTGCTACGGGCTCAGCGTTGTGTTAGCTTTGCCGCACTAAAGTTGTCCTCTCTGTTGACTTCGTTTGTAGCAAATAATTTGGCATCCTGTTGAGCAATGCTGACATTCGTTTTTTCTTGGGGAAATTGGGACGAGTGGGGAATAGCTTAAATGATTTGTTAGATTATCGATAATTTGGCATCTTCTTGAGCCATGCTGCCATTCGTTATTTCATTGGGAAATTTTAACGGGTCGGGGAATAGCTTTGATGACTTGTTAGATTATCGATAATTTGGCATTCTGTTGAGCAATTCTGCCATTCGTTATTTCATTGGGAAATTGGGATGGGTGGGAATAGCTTGAATGACTTGTTGGATTATCGATAATTTGGCATTCTGTTGAGCAATGCTGACATTCGTTTTTTCATGGGTAAATTGGGAAGAGTGGGTGGATAGCTTGGATGATTTTTGAATTATCGAGAGATTGAAAATGGATGATTTTGTAATGAACGAATTTTTGCTGGAATAGCTGGTTCACGAGTATCCTTTTTTTGTATTTCTAACTGTTCAACTGGAGGAACGCTGCTCAAGTTAAAGTTCTGTTTTATAGCTAAAAAGTGGGTCCTTGAGTATTAGAATAAAATTTTAACAGAGTATCTTTTCGCCCTGGTAAAATTGAGTAAAGTACATCAATATGTTGAATCGAGAAATCGGAAAATATGCTTGGGGATCAATGTTTGCGGTTCAAAATATTGAACTTTGTTGAATTACTGGTAATGAATTATAGTTACAGTGAAATTTCTGCTTCAATTTATCAGACAGCCCATTGTTAGCATAGAACGCTCCTGAGAAGCTATACTCCCAAATCGCACATCGCACCAAGCACGCGATTCAAAAAGTCTACGGTATTAAAGTGAAAGATTTAACTTACTTCCTTCGCCACTAAACCCCCTCAGGAGATACAACTATTGTAGATATGGGAATTAGCCCTCCCAGGTACAAAATATGTGAGGAACACAAGCTGAGAATTAGGTACGCCTTATTTTTGTTGAAATGATATGTTTTTTGTTATGGTTAAATGACCCCCTTTTTCGGTTCACTGTTGTCCTGTCTTTCGGCACCTACTTCTTCCATCTTCCACTTCAATCATGTTTCATAAACTTTTTCTCACCTCACTGTTTCTATGACCTTTATTCATAGATTCCGCATTCCCTTATCTCCATACTAAATGGGGCTTTCCTCCTTCCTCTCACCCTCTTTTTTTTAGCGGTTAGACAGGCTTAAACTAACATCTAATCTAGTTTATCACTAAGCTGCAATTCGTGCTCGATGTTTTGACTGCAGTAGTTTACAGCCGAAATAATACACTGAAAGTTGCTCGTGTGTATCAAGGATTCAATTCCAATTCCGAGGGCCGAGATGTTTCAGCAATAAGATCGTCGCTTATAAAATTCGCCTCGCGCTGTCAGAAAAATGTTTTTTTGTTTCATTGAGTCTGAATCAGAAGACGAGACCTTCAAGTGTTTTCGATTTTAAAACTTTTCCTACGGGATATCCACGAAGGTAAACACAAATTGTGCGCCTCTAAAACACAGTTTCTGATCAGCGAGAAATAATCGGCATTTTGCGTCAGGTCTCTTTGATGGATCCAATTGAGCACAAAAATCAGTCATACGCTAAACGCGGCTTTTGAAGATTCAAGCTTGATACAAATTTCATGCTTGAATTTACATCGAAGTTGAAGATTTTTCCTTGAGGCATCATGAAGTCCTTGAAGATATGTCCTTGAAACCAGGGTCGTATTCAAGCAAGCTGTTCCATGAGCCAATGACAGGTGGGCTGGAAAATGCGCTGTGCCTGTGGGGTCCGGGAAGGAATATAACTGTGGGCTCGTTTCAATATGACAACATGGAACATGCAATATAAAAGCTGGCCACATTGGGTGTGTGAGCGTAAAATTTGTCCGTAGCTTAAAGTGATTAATAGATGATGCCGCTACGTTAGGAGAAGTAGTGCTGGTTGTATGGGGTATGGGATAGAAATGTTTGTCTATATTTTACGGTAATTATTGGTTCACGTCATTTTTCTTCTAATTTTTGCCGGTCGACCAGACAAGAGCCTCGCGAGGTGAAGTTTTATTTGGAATAATAGTTGATATGTTAGTAATTATGAATCAGAATATATTTTTAGCGGAGCATCTTATCGTTATTTTAACTCAGCAAAATCACTCCGACGTAAAATACTGCTGACCCTGAATAAATTCGAAAATACAGCTATAAATGTTAGAGCTGGTGGTATCAAAATTAGAAAGTATTTGTGGAAAAAATTTGTCAATAGAAGAAGTACCCCACAGTTCTAACCTCCTAGAACCCGTTTTTACTCTAATTTTAAATCAGTGTGGCTGCTAGTATATATTTTTTGCTAAGTTGAGTGTAAAGTGCTTGAAATGTTTCAATTTTTCCCCAGTTTCAGTAGCGAGGAGCGTGAAACTGCTGATGATCACGACACTACGAAGAAACTTGCACTGGTTGCCTCTGACCACTAAATTGTGTCCCCATTCTGATATACATTCAAAAGTGGGAAAGTTTCGAATCCAAGGCTTCGACTCATTTGGCTTCTCATGTTTGTTTTAGATAAGGTAAGAAAATGCTTATATTTTGTGTCAGTGAAATTTCTTGCGTCCGAAGGACAGCACTTTCCGTGTATCTGTTCCTCATATAATGTGTGGAGTGGCTAAAGTGAAGCTGCCAGAATTTGTTTCCTCAAGTTTCGATTTAGAATAATTCAGTAAAATTTCGAGCGAAGGCAAACATTAACTTTGTGGATTTAATGCTTATTTTTGAACGTCATACTCGCTCGTATATTGTTTCCAGTGCCGGCTAGTTTCAAGGCCCCAAGCTTCTTGTAAATTATTCTTTCAAATGCAAAGATTGAGTCTGCCAGATGCTGCTGTCAGATGCTGCATCTTGAAAGGAATTCAGATCTTCTTCAGCGTGTGGGGATCAGTTGAAGATAAAATCTTCTAGTAATTTATTTGCGTTTTCTATTTGGAGGTCACGCATTTCTCTTATTTTCTTTTGGGGGTAAAACTTTCAAGTGATTTTATTTTTCTTTCCAATTTAGAATCCATCTGAGCAATATATCAAATCTCTCAGATGAAGATCAGGGATAATGATGAAAATTATTCCAAAGATTTTATGAAAAAGTATTTATGACTACATTACCATAACTTTACGTTTAAATAAAGGAAGATATTAGCTGAAATTCGTACTGAAACTTCGAGCAATGTCTGAGTGAAAAACTTTTGGGCAGGATTGTTCCGAAATTTTGCTGCGCAAACTTGCAGACTAGCTGAAGTGTCGAACTTGCCAGCAGCGATCAAAGAGATCAGCGCACAACTGCGTCTTGCTGCTGCAGTGTTTGGTGACGCTCTTGGTTGTGGGTAGTGCGCGATGTAGGCCGGTAAGGAAGGGTACAAACTGTCGTGAGGTAGGGTCTATCTGTGGTTAGGTAGGGTATAAACTGTGAAGATGTAGGGTATAAACTGCGAAGATGTAGGGTATAAACTGCGAAGATGTAGGGTATAAACTGCGAAGATGTAGGGTATAAGCTGTGAAGATGTAGGGTATAAACTCTGGTAAGGTAGGGTATAAACTGTGGGGAGATAAGGTATAAATCGTAGCGTAGTAGGGCTGGGGATGGTGTGGTATGGTTTGGCAGGATAAAGTATGGTATATTAGGATATAGCATGCAAGAGTTGCATAGTTTTATAAAGGATCCAGGTGTATGTTTTGCTCTTGCATGATTTGCTTTGGTCGTTGTGACCGGTGATTATAGTCCAGCGGTTATAGTCCAGATTTAGTAATTAAGGTCATCGCTGTAGAATCGTCCAATATCCCACACATGGAGGCGGGAGTGTGGAAGAGAAGCGCCAGTCGTCTTTATTCTAAGGATAGCAGAGTCATTGGTCTTCCACGGTTTGAATGAAATATTGTGTTGATGTGTTGTACATTCGCAAATAAATTAAATTTAACTGGGGGAGTATCGGGGGAAGCAAACAAGTCTGATATGAATGATACATTGCGTTGATGTACATGCATAAAAAATAAATTTGACGTTGGGTAAAAGAAACAAGTTTTGACGACGAACGATATATTGAGTTGATGTATGTGGTGTTAAAAAACTAAATTTGACATTGGATACGAGAAACAAGTTTTGTTTACAAATAGACATATTGGAGTGAGTATTGGAGTGAGTGGTAGGTGTGGGGTTGGGAGGAGGTGGGTGCGGACATTATCTTATTCATGGTTCGAGCTTCAGTTCCCAGAGAGGCTGAAAATAGCACTCAATTCAGATAAAGCATTTTGAATTTGCAAATAAAATGTGTTTTCATCAAAAGGTTTGGAAACAGTACAGAATTTTGCAGATTTTGAGGGGTTGGTTTATACTGGTATTCTGATCATATGCATAAAGTTAGGTGATATAAAGATAGTTGGAAAGGTGGGATGGCTATAAATTGTATGTAGAACGGGACGGATAATTTTCCAGTGTACATTATTTTCTTATACATAAATTCTATATTTTCTTATTTTTCTGGAGTCTGGTCGAACTATCCTCACTTTTTCGTTGTGAAGAAACCTCCCCTCAGGGGGATACAACTATTGTATCTATGGGAATTAGCGCTCCCAGGGGACTATGTAAGGGCCTGAGCTAAAGGTTAGGTAGGCTTCCTTTTTGTTAAAATAGAATAGGTTTTTGTTTCGTTACGGACCATCTTTTTTCGGTTCACTGCTGTCCTGTTTTTTCAAAACCTACTACTTTCTTCTTCAACTTTGATCTTGTTTTATGAACTTCTTTCTAATTCTTCTGTTTCTGTGCCCTTTCTGCATAGATTCCGCGTTCCCTAATATCCATACTAAATGGTGCCTTCCTTCTTCCTCTCTTCGATAACGTCTTTTTTTTTGTAGCGGTTAGGGAGGCTTAAACTAACCTATAATCTAATCTAATCTGTGAAGAAACCTCGGTATGGAGAGAACAAAGCCTTTCCTTCTTTGTTCTACGTGCGTCTCACGTAACACAGAACCGTTAATTTTGTCTTGAAAAGGGTGGGGGGTTGAGGTTAATATATATATTAATGTTCAGGTTACGAATATACGACTTCGGCGAACCGATGGAAAAATAAGAATAAGGTTTTATAATTTACTTTAGTTCAACATTTTAAATTATATTTAGAGCAGAGCACATAAGTAATGGTTGAGAATATCGTACCTTTCGATGCTATGTGTTTTTTTCTGCAGTTTAATACACCATCACCTCAATTAGCACTTTCGGAACTCGAAGGCTCACATTCGGACTCGCGCTAACGTGCGCTGGGTACACGCACGTACTCAACTCAACGTACTAACTCAACGCACGTCCAGCAGGACGAGGGTGGACTGTTTGAACGCCCTACAGCTCTAAAGTTCTCACTTTCCATAAAAAGCCACTTGATTAAACATTATTTCTCGTTAAATTCTTTAGGATTTTTGCTCGTTTTGTAACAAGTCAGCGTTTCCATTCACTGAATTTACGTGCAGTTGAACCTCACGTTGGTACTTACCACTCAAACTAAAGAAATTTAGCTTGGGAATTAGCGCTTCCAGGAGGAAAATGTGTGAGGGCCCAAACTGAGAATTAGGTAGGCCATCTTTTTGTTGAAATAAAAAAAATTATGTTAAAAAACTTTTTTATGTTCAGCACTGACCTGTTTTTTCAGCACCGACTACTTTCTTCTTAAATTTTCATCTTGTTTCATAAACTTTTTTCTTAACTCATTGTTTCTATGCCTCTTCTGCATGAATTCCGCGCTCCCGTATTTCCTTAGTAATAGATGCCTACCTCTTTTCGGAACGGTTTTTTCTTAGCAGTTAGGTAGGCTTAAACTAACATCATATATAGTCTTAGGAAATTTATCTATGTTATAAATATGCGCTCGTATAATAATTCATTTTTTTCTGGAGCTGCAGTGTGCCCAGGTCTCCTTCCTCTCTTCGGAACGCTCTTTTTTTGGCAGTAAAGAAGGTTTAAGCTAACATCTATTCTTCTATGGCGACGCAGTGTGCCAGGGCCTGGTGATCCAGAGTGCGGAGCGTCTGAAGAGGCTGTGTCACTGCCGCGTGGTTGAGGGCGAGGTCGTCATGACCAACTTCGTCCTGGACCACAACAGCTCCCACGTGAGTCCCACTCCGTAGTAATTATATTAACCTCAGTATAGTTTAGGTTTCAAAGGTACTCGTGCATGATGCCTTCTTGCTCGATATGGGTTTGGGACTTATAGATGGGAACATAAAAGCTTGGGTTGCATGCAAGTTTGCAGACGACAACTTTCTGGGGTCTTTGTTTGTTCGCTTCGGTGCTCAGTTGTCTCGATAATAGTCTTTTCATTTCTGAATCATAGTCTACTCATTTTTTGATCATAATCTCCTCGTTTCTCGATCATAGTCTCCTCATTTCTTAGACATAGTCTCCTAATTTTTTGATCATATCCTTCTCATTTCCTGACGATAGCCTCCTAAATTTCTTAATCGTAGCTTCCTAAATTTCTTGATCATGACCTCATTATTTCTTGACGATAGCCTCCTCATTTCTTGGTCATGGTCTCCTCATTAATTTCGATCATAGCCTCCTCTGACCACTGTGCTCTAGCTTGTCTGTTATGTTAACCAGTGTCGCTTAGGACCTTTGTTTTGGAGTTATTTGATGTACCAGTTGAGTTTCAAATAACTGTTGTCATGTAAAATTTTTTTTTGGATTTTATTGACATACCTTCGTCACGGAACATCTAATATTGATGACTTTGCTTTAGGTTGAAAACATCTGGGATCTGCAGTAGATTATAAAGAAGTCGTAGAAATACAGCTGTTTTGGGCTTTATCATTGTGAACATTGAAGTGCATGTCTTTATGTTTTATGAAGAAAACGATACACGGTGCTAAGGAGTCATTCATAGTTATTTGTTTTTATGATTGTGAATTGATAAAATAGTTTAGTAACTGCGTAAACAAATTTGTTCTTCCTTTCATTTGTTTTTCGGTAGTAGTTGAAAGAAAAGTATTTAAGGTAGAAGCAACCAACTTTTAAGTGAAAATTCAAGGTAAATACTTAGATCCTGAGTTATTTTCTTTGTATAATAGGTAACAATGATCTTTTCTTTGGTTTTGACCAAAGAGAGGTTTATCGCAAGTGAGAGACGTTTAATGCCCCTATATCTGTACCAAATACTGATTTTCTATGAATAAACTGACATGTGTTGCAGCTTCCGATGAGGTTCTAAAAAAAATGTGTTACAGCTGCCGACGAGGTTCTAATAAATAAATTGACGTGTTACAGCTGCCGACGAGATTCTAATAAATAAATTGACGTGTTACAGCTGCCGACGAGATTCTAATAAATTAATTGATGTGTTACAGCTGCCGACGAGGTTCTAATAAATAAATTGGCGTGTTACAGCTGCCGACGAGGTTCCCGTTGCTGCGCGAGGTGCAAACTTACGTCCTCGTCTTCAACATCAAAAACCTTTTGTCTCCCTCGAGCATCTTCCCCAACCTGCTGGTCATTAGGTAATGTAGCACTCATCTCGTGTTCTTTAAAATTTTCAACTTTAAAATATGAAAAATGTCATAGGGAATTCTATGAATGTCATGAAAAATATTTTTTGTGTTTATAATACTAATAGTGAACAATATCCGCGGAAAAACTTCGAGGCCTTGAGAATGCAGGTAAGTGGGATGCCTGAAATATAATTTATTTTTTACGTTCAAATGCAATGCAATTCTACTCTCCTATTTTTCACGTTAGAGATGTACAACACATTAAGCTAATTTCTCTGTAACATGTAAAAAGTACTCATTGGTGCATGATACATGTTCCTCCGACGCACGAATTCGTTCTCAACGATTGATGTCGGTTCTGTGAGTGCTGTCTCATGTTTACAATTCGAAATTCGAATTCATTTAAGCACCCGTTGCTGATGCGTCACTAAAGAGGTCTGGAAGATAAAGTTCACGTGTGAACTTTAGTTGTAGTTTTCGTGGCTTTTAATTTCCTGTTTCAAGCGTTCACACTTTCATTAGTTTCCACATTCGTGCCTAAGCTCAGTGTTGCCTCCAAACATCCTTATGACGATCACTATTGAAAAAATATCACTGAAGTGGCTTTGTCAACACTCGCTTTTGTCTCGCGCTGGCACAATTCCTCAGTAAATGAGACAATTCACGTAGATGAGGCAACACTCGGTTCATCAAGGTAGTTTTGATGTTTCACTTGTTTCTGCCATAGAACTGAAATCTATAAGTTTTAACCACTTTCTCATTTCTACCAGGGGTTTCAGCTATACAACAACAGGCTTTAGTTATCGTGTCCAACAAAAACATGGTTCAAGTTCTGAGGCGAAGTCATTTTTTTTAGGAGTGAAACTGAAACTTGAAGGTTTTAACCTCTTTGTTATTCTTACCAGGGTAGATTTGATGTATTTCATTGTTTCTGGCATGAAATTGAAAGCTAAAGGTTTTAACTTCTCTGTTATTCCTACCAGGGGAGAGCGGCTGTACAACAACTACGCTTTAGTTATCGTGTCCAACAAAAACTTGCTACAAGTTCAGTGGCCAAGTCTACGGGCGATAGCGCGCGGTGGGGTGCGAATAGAGGACAACCCTCGAGCTTGCGGCGCTCATCGCTCTTTCTGGGACCCCCTCACCCTAGACGGCCCCTACCTCAGCGTCGTCGTGGTGAGAGCTGCTTTTGAAATTTCTTTCATTGAACTTACTTTTAGTCAGTGAATATTTGAAAAAATTTTGAGAAAACTTAATTTTTCACCAAACATCAATTTCATCGAATGAGTTTAATTTCAATCGTTAAATAAATATGCGTTTTGAAGAAAACTTTACATTTTGCCGAACCCTAGACGGCTCTTACCTCAGCGTCATCGTGGTGAGAGCTGCTTTTGAAATTTCCTTCATTGAACTTAATTTTTAGTCGGTAAATATGCGTAAAATTTTGGAAAAAAAAAATTTTCTCCGGAGTATTATGTATCTTATTTTGAGTTCGAAATAGGAAAAGAACAAACTAGTAACACAATATTGATATACATGAGGTTTACTTCAAATTTGCTATAATCTGATAGTGAAACTAGTAAGATGAAATGCGATGTGAAGACCAACTATTTGTAAAATCTTGAACTTCTCAGACTTGGAAGGATAGATGTGCTAAGGGACATCGATAGTGCAGGAGGTGCTGTGCAT
This sequence comes from Morinoia aosen, assembly GCA_030386875.1. Lineage (NCBI taxonomy): Eukaryota > Metazoa > Arthropoda > Malacostraca > Amphipoda > Talitridae > Morinoia > Morinoia aosen. The sequence continues at coordinate 4,235,588 of CM059571.1, forward strand.
GCCTGCTGTGTTTGAAGATAAAAAATAGTCGCCGCACTTACAACAAAATAATTATTCCATGATACATCGAATCAAAGACAGTATCGACCAGATTAGATTTTTCTTCAAAACTATATTTTCTAAGAGTGTTAGGATGAACATTTCAAACTGTTTCTGACGAATTAATTAAATCAAAACCGTGTATTAATTCGTCCTAACCTTAATTTAAGCTTATCAAAGCAACGCGCAGAGGAAGTTTGCGCAAGGGACAGTTCAATTTATCTTATTGACACAACATTGGATGTGAATTTGCGCAGGGGAAATTGTTCGCTGGAGAACAACTTCGCTAATTTTAGGCCGGTGAAAATGAAATTAGATGAATTATTACTGTTTTTTGCGGAATTGCATAGAATTGGATGAATTGTTACTGTTTTTTTGCGGATTTGTATGAAAATTGGATGAATTGTTACTATTTGTTTTTGCGGAATTGCGTGAAAATTGGATGAATTGTTACTGTTTTTCGTGGAATTGTTTGAAAATTGGATGAATTGTTGCTGTTATTCGTGGAATTGCGTGAAAATTGGATGAATTATTATTGTTATTCACGTTTTTAAAGCTAGGACTAATTCTGAAATACCTTTAGCTTTTCGAACAGTTGGAGGTACTTGGAAACAGGCTGTCAGGAGCTTTGTATTCTGAACGAAATAACCAATTAAAAAAAGTGTAAAATCTTTTTTACAATATCTGCTGAATGTCATAACGGTGCACAGCCAGAGCCCTTATTTGTAAGAGATTGGTATCCTGGATCTAATAACCAAATAAAAAAAGTGTAAACTCTATTTTAATATTGTCGCTGAATGTCAGAACGGTGCACAGTCAGAGCCCTTATTTGTAAGAGATTGGTATCCTGGATCTAATAACCAAATAAAAAAAGTGTAAACTCTATTTTAATATTGTCGCTGAATGTCAGAACGGTGCACAGTCAGCGATCATGGTTACACGAACATGACCGTGATGTGAGGGCATCACTGAAAGGACTCATGCTCTTTAATTTACACGTTTACAACGGTTCCGCGGTTGTCAGCGGATGGTTTGGGCAGGTTGTAAGTAGCAGAACGAGGAAACCGACTTGACTGCTCGAATACATTTTTATCCTCCTTAAAAAAATAGGTAAAATACAATTGCACGATCCCCTTTTTCCTCTTATGTCAGTTGTTTTTAAAAGAGGTCGCGAAGCCGATGAAATGCATTCATATATGTGAATGGGCTCTTGTGAGGCTATAAATAATTGTGAGGCTATATATGTACATATAAATATATATACGTATATAAATATGTATGTACATATAAAACATGCATATATACACATATATATATATATATATATATATATATATATATATATATATATATATATATATATATATAATATGATAGAATTAAATAAGCGATTTTTGGGAAATCTAATACGTAAAATGAAAAGAAGAACCAATATAAAAAACATTCTTTCAATAGCAAACGTTTTGGAATCTCTGATTCTATCAGAGATTTCGAGAATGATACATTCGTAAGAAAATGAGCAACTTATCTAGTGGTACAAACATGGCCCAATACGCGCGGAACGTGTTGAAAAGTTTGGTGAACTTTTAACTGCCCTTTCATGACGTACATGGCACACTTAATAAAAATGCTCATACATTTTATTCCTTTTTAAATTATAAGCCCTAATGGGTTCTTTGAAGTTCACTGCCGAGCGGCAGTCATGTCTTTATTCTTGTGTCGCTGACGGCCTGATACCGGTACCAGTCTTATAAAGGCGGTTGGAATAGTGATAATTTGAGTAAAAAGGTGAAAAGATTAATAGCTTAAACTACTGAATATTTGGCATTTAATTTTTGTTATGATGTGCTGAAATCATTATATTTTAAAATGCGCGATTGAAAGCTTCGGTTTAGCTTTTAGCGTATGCAATCAATATTTCAGTATTTCAGTAGCCTACATGGACTGTATATTATCATGATCTGCCTCTCATGGGGCAAAAAGCATTTTCAATGTTTTGCACACGAAATTTTCCTGAACTCAATTTTTTTAATCGTACATGATTACCCTTTTTTAAACCTCGGGCTTGAAATATTTTTTAGTTCGATTTTTGAATTATATTTCATGATTACTATTTTTGAAACCTCCCACAGGCACGCGTGCACCGTATTAAATCTGATTTTTTAACTGTTTGATTGAGTTTATAATTCTGATTCCCCGTTTCCACAGAGTGAGGCCCAAGATTGTAGTCCAGACCCATGCCAGGCAGAGAGACCCTGGTCATCATCCAAAACTGCAAGCTCTGGCAATGATGATCCTAGTGACGTCACGTTTAGATATTCGGATTCCTCAAACTCCCCCAACATGGATCCATTGAACGCTTCTTTTAGCAGCTTCACGGAAAAGAAAAGCAATTTTGAGGTTGTGCCAACTGACCTCAAAAATAACTCTCGGGAGAAAATCTCGCGCTTTTCAAACAAAACGCGCATTCTTTTGAAACCTAATAAAGCAGACGATTGGAAACCTTTTTTTGAGAAGTTACAAGACGCCTCGGAGACTGGCGACAGCGTGGCCTTTCGAGCGACGCCTGCCAGTTCAAAGCCCCTTAGTAGCGCAACATCGCCTGCGTTAATCGGGACCGAGTTAACACTTCCCTCGGACTTTACTGAGGGAAGACCAGGCGAGTTGGTCGGAGTGAATGCTTCCTTTCTGTCTGCGTTCTGCCGGCGCCATTCGGCTTCTGCCAAAGAAGGTAAGCTTCTGTGTGGTGCGCTGTAAATAATATGGTGTGTTTTATTTTGTTAAAACGTTTGGGTTGAGTTTTGAGAAAATTTTCTCTTTGGTTTGAGTTTAAGGAATAATGTTGAAGGTTTTGATGTGGTTTTGCAGTTTTTCGATTAAAGGAAAGTAATTGTGGGGATTAATATAATGTTTCAGTGTTTACCTAGAGTGAGGATTAATTTTCAAAGGAGAATATTCGACGTATTTCGAGCAGAATGTATTAAGGAATTATGCAGTTAAATCACCGCGCAGTAAATCATTTGCCTGTTCATTACTAAAATATTTGTTTTATACTCGTGGAGTTTGTTTACGACAGTCGAGAAATGTATCAAAAACGTGTATTTTAGCCCTCTTAAGATACGGTGTTTGATTTTACTGTTATCGAACCTTCATGTATTTTTGTAACAAATGAAAACCGGAACAAAATTTGTGAACACAATATTATTTCCCGAATCTGGACATCTGCATCGGTAAAAAAAATTCCTACTCGAGTTTTTTCGACTTGACATTTGACTTTAGGAAGAAATTCAGAGTAAAAATTTAATTTTTTTATTATAGAAATTATTATGCATTTGGAGAAACTAAAATCCTCGGAATTATTCAATATTGATTACGAATTTACCAATTCGCTCGAAATATGGATTTTCTCATTTTTAGGGTACGATTGCATTATTGATGCATAAATTCTATGAACATCGAAGCGAGCGTCTGTCAAATGACTGGAGCTTCCATTCAGTGGGTTAGCATTTGTAAATTTCGTACATAACACTTTTCGAACGTGGGAATCAATTGAAGAATTATTGTAATTTGGTCCTGTGTCCGAGTAGCAAATGTTAAGACGTGCAGACTGTCAGTGGGAGCCTGGAGCTAAAATTCCAAAACTTGTTGGTCTTTGCTCGTCATAGCCAAATTCATTTATTAACTTGGCTACACAACGTGCATTTTTTCAGATCAAAATCCATAAGTTTGATGTTTTTTCATCAATAATTTAAAAATATTGTCCGTGAAAAACAAAGGTAGCACAGCTAAGTCAACTGACTTTTTGCCTCCGACTGTACCGATAAATAAATCAACGCCTGATAAATCATCGTGAATTGCTCGGAAGTGTGACTTTGGTGTCAACGATACACATTACCTAGAAATAAATACGTAATGTTACATGGAGATTTCCATGATGTGTATAATAGGAGTGCTTCAAAACTAGTACTTGCATAAATTATAAGTGGTTTGAGATATATTTCGGTGATGTGAAGCTTATACAACAATATTATCTTCATTCTTCATCACAAATATAATATTTTCTTACCAGTACTGCTGGTAGCACTATTACGAGCATTATTTCTCGAGGTATAATTTTTAAAATATTTATTTAAAATCGTGTCTATCTTCTAACACATGTTAAAATGTAAGATTGTGGATGTGTCAGTAACATGCAACATTGTGGCTGTGGCAGTAACATGCAACATTGTGGCTGTGGCAGTAACATGCAACATTAAGGCTGTGGCAGTAACATGCAACATTGTGGCTGTGTGAGTAACATGCGACATTGTGGCTGTGTGAGTAACATGCAACATTGTGGCTGTGGCGGTAACATGCAACATTGTGGCTGTGGCAGTAACATGCAACATTGTGGCTGTGGCAGTAACATGCAACATTGTGACTGTGTCAGTAACATGCAACATTGTGGCTGTGGCAGTAACATGCAACATTGTGGCTGTGTCAGTAACATGCAACATTGTGGATGTGTCAGTAACATGCAACATTGTGGCTGTGGCAGTAACATGCAACATTGTGGCTGTGTCAGTAACATGCAACATTGTGGCTGTGTCAGTAACATGCAACATTGTGGCTGTGGCAGTAACATGCCACATTGTGGCTGTGTGAGTAACATGCGACATTGTGGCTGTGTGAGTAACATGCAACATTGTGGCTGTGGCGGTAACATGCAACGTTGTGGCTGTGGCAGTAACATGCAACATTGTGGCTGTGGCAGTAACATGCAACATTGTGGCTGTGTCAGTAACATGCGACATTGTGGTTGTGTCAGGAACATACAACATTGTGGCAGTGTCAGTAACATGCAACATTGTGGCTGTGTCAGTAACATGTAACATTGTGGCTGTGTCAGTAACATGTAACATTGTGGCTGCGCCAGTAACATGTAACATTATAGCGGAGTTAGTAACATTCAGCAATGCTCAACTAAACCATGGCTTACCCATGTGGTAGGAATATACTCTACAACAAAATTCAACAAGAATTATGTTGTAACAGATCTACTCAGGTGTAACCTTCTACAGAACCTTCTAAGCCTGGTGCAGTTCGCGACTTAACTTATCACCAAAATTTTTTGTATGCTGAAAAATTATTCCGAAAAATGCCTTATTCTTTCAGCATACGATAAATAAAATAAAAGTAAGAAAAATTATTCCAGCTTTCTAACAGTTTTTAGCATTTTTCTGCTCATCTCGTTGACGTGATCTACTTGAAGGAAAAATTTACGAACATTGTCAAACCGCCATCACTTGAGTTTTGTGGGTGTCAATTCTGAAATTGGCCATGCTAGAACCCTCAAAATAAGCCAAATCATTGCGTTTTTTAACCATACGGAGATTTAATTTCGAAACATTTAATGTACATATCTCATGAGTATCTATCAAATTAATGTTAACGCTGTCGGATATGTTGATATGCTATGCATATTTATTACTTTTATCGCCCGATGATTCTCCCCGTTGGTAAAAAGGAGAGCTCGGCTACAATTTCTCACTTTATACAGGTGTCGGGTACGGACACCGGCTTGATTACCAACCGTCATTGCATCCTGGTGTTATTTATAACGCATTTTAATCGACATAGCATCCTAGTGTTAGTTATAAGAGGTATGAAAATCAACGCCCAAGATGATATGTGTCAGGCTTGATTGGAATAAAAGTAGTTATTTATATGACATTTACTGTCATTGCGTCCTGGTGTCAATTATAAGGCATTTAGAAAACCAACGTCCAAGATGATATGTGTCAGGCTTGATTGGAATAAAAGTGGTTAGTTATATGGCATTAACCGTCGTTGGGTCCTGGTGTTAGGTACAAGGCATTTAAAAAACCACCGTACAAGATATGTTTTGATTGGAATAAAACATCCCTCTAGAGGAGGCTTGTTCTCCCCACTGCCTGGGCGGCTGCACAGAGCACCACCTCCCCACGAGGTGCTTTGCATGCAAGGACGTCGCCTTCAACGGGGAGTGCCGGTCTCACTGTCCCACGCCGCTCGTCAGGGTAAGTTCTTTTTTACTTTCTTTTTCAACTCGAAACTTGCTGGGTTTTTACCTGCTTCTTCTTGCATCAAGAAAACTCTTTATAAAAAGGTGTGTCTGGTAATTGGTCAAAAGTTGTTTGTATCTGGTAACTAGCAAAAAGTTGTACCTGGTAATTGGTAAAAAGTTGTCGGTATCTGGTAATTTCTAGAACAATGTTTGTATCTGGTTATTAGTAAAAGTTTGTATCTGGTGATTAGCAAAAAGTTGTAACTGGAAATTGGTAAAAAGTTGTATCTGGAAATTGATTAAATGTTGTTTATATCTGGTAAATGGTAATAAGTTGTTTGCATCTGGTAATTGGTAATAAGTTGTTTGTATCTGGTAGTAGGTGAAAAGTTGTTTTGGGTAATTGGTAAAAAGTTTTTGTGTAGACTGTAAAATTACTTAGGGAAGTGATGTTTTTCAAGGCAGTTCATACGATTGAAATGGCCTGAATGAAATTTTTTGATTTTTGGCAGAACAGATTTAAGAATGCCCTAAATCGATGGGGGGATTTTGATGCTTGAAAAAGGGTTTTAAAAGTTTCGAGCATTACCTTGTTTTTTTGATAAATTTTGAAACCCATAGTGACCTGTAAAGCAGCTATTTACGATAAAGAGATGTATTGTAAGCGCTGAGTTGATTAATTGACACGAGTTTTGGTAGGAAATCAGGATTTTGTGATTGTTGCAGTCCACGTAAATTAGCAGCGAAATAATTGAATTACTTGGGTGGAGCTCATTAATTTCTGCCACATCTGATGGTCGTCACGGCTTTACACCCTCAATCTTCCTTCCCAAGCCTGTTTGGGATCGTCTTGCCATTTTTCAGTCCCTCAACTCTTAACTTTTTACCTTACTGTACACGTCTCATATTTTCTTTGATGTAATTTTACTGCTATTTTTATTTGCAGCTTAAGTTATTTTTAAGTTTCATGTTTTCCGACGGGAAATTGTATAATTGGATTTTGTATGTTCTCAAACCCCTAAACAATTGATTCTATTTTATCTTTAGCACAATTTGAATGCCGCTAAACATTTCAACGAGTCTGCGCTCTGTGTGTTTATCTCGAATTTTTCTGTTTCGTAATATAGCCTGACTTGTGAATTGTTTTTATAGTGTAGAACTGAGCCAAAAATCAGTTGTGAAATGCGAGGCTGAGGTTGTTGTTGGAGCTTTTGTTGGTGACAGAGGCAGAACTCTCATGCTATACTGATTGAATACTTGCATTGCGTGCAGCGCTGCAAAATTCCACTATGTTGTTTTTCTTACATCTCTAAAGAGAAAGTCATTCTTAAAATCAATTAAATTGTATTGGGTTGGCTAAAGAGTTCGTTCGTTTTTTGAATGTCATCTTTTCGACCATCTAAAGATCGTTTTATGTTCTTGTTTTCTAAATCAGGTAATCGGTACAACGAGCATGTTGGTCAGTGTGCAGTAAGCCTCCAAGTAGAGAAGTTCCGATATTTTTGCTTGCATTCGAGCCCATGACCAATTAGAGCACTACGGATGGATATCTAATGCTTTTTTACTCCAGAAAGGAAAGAAAACATCACTTATACAAATATATGCCATGTGTATAGGAAGTTTCTGCTGCTTTTCTTCCTTGTTAGAATGAAAAGCATTAGATGTCAGTAGTGCTCTGCCTGGTCCACCATTTTAAAGGCTCGAATGCAAGCAACAATGTTAGAACTTCTCTACTTGGAGGCTTATTCGTGTTACACGCTGACGTAAGCATGCTCGTTGCACCGAATGCAGGATTTAGGGAATAAGAATTTAAAAATAATCTTTAAGAGGTCGGTAAGATGGCATTCAAAAAACGAGCTTTTTGGCCAGCTCATTACATTTCTTTTGTTCTCGTGTTAATAGAAGGGAAATCAATAGTAAAATCAGTAAACATTAAAGTTTTTTCTTTCTCATTTTGATAGAGAGGAATTCAATCTCAGGATCTTTCCTTTAATTTCCGATTTTGTATTCGTCGAAAAAATATTCTACACTAACTTGATGTTCTGAAGCTGCGCGACTTACGCGTCGAAAGAATACCTTTAACTCAGTGAGCACAGATGTATCCTAGCATGTAGGTAAGATACATAGTTTATGGTGCTGAACAAAATGTCAGAATCCAATATAATTCCTGTAAGTTTTCACGAGGCTCCCATCACTTTAAAATTATTTCATCGTTCATTCCTTCCTGTCTCTTGCGAATTCTCAATTACTGCGTAAAATATTCCCATGTTTAGAAGGGAGTCTGCGAAACTTAAGATTCATCTTTGCTTCCCTTGCTTTAACTGCAATGTTGCTGGCTAATTATATATATATATATAGATATAATTATATTTCTTAACTTATGGTTTTATTGCACTTTGCAGCTGCACCATCGGTGCGTGATGCCGAGCGTCGCAGCTACACAGCCGGCAGCTGGTGAGTTGTGGGGCAGATGTGAGGTCACCACCTGTCTCTGGGCACCTACGATTGCCATGTATTTTGAGGGGAGATACCCATACGTTTTGTTATGCATTTTGGTGCCTATTTTTAGCCTCAAAAGAACATTTCGCAAAGTTACTGCAAAAACAAGGAAAAATTTTAGGTGATACTTTTCTCTTAGGGTAAAACTACTTTGCGATGTTGGTTATCTACTTCAAACCTGTTTGAGTAATGTCTTTTGTATTTCTATGTGATTATTAAGAGTTCTTAATGCGCTAATTCTTAGACTTCTACTACATGTCACACCCGGCGAATCATCTAGCAGCATAGATGTTTGTGTTGAGTTTCGTTGAATTCATACATTTTTTCCTAACATTTTGTAGTCGTGTAAGCTCCTTATGATGCTAAATTCAGATTGGAAATACCGTTAAGTCATTGATGCTTGATTAAAGTATACATTCTCCTAGAATTCTTAAGCCTTTCAATAAATGCATTTCTTTTTTCCAACACTAGTCGGATATATTTCCTTCTTCGCATCTGAAATTTTTATTTTATTTTCGAGACATATTTAACCAAGGGCACTTAGTGCAATGCAGCAACAGTGTTATTTGATCTTATTTTCTATATTTTGGTGGACAAACAGGAGCACAATGATGGCATGACTTAACTAAGGGTCAGATTTTCGCGTGGTCGCTCGACGCTGTGAACGATTACGCGAAGAGTTTATCTGCAAAAACCCTGCCACTCACACCCCGAGCTCGGGACATGAACAGCTGACACCTGTCTGAGTTCATATCTCGATGTTCATGTCATGATGTTCATGTCATGATGTTCATGTCATGATGTTCATGTCATGATGTTCATGTCATGATGTTCATGTCATGATGTTCATGTCATGATGTTCATGTTATGTTCTGATGTTCATGTCATGATGTTCATGTCATGATGTTCATGTCATGATGTTTATGTCACGATGTTCATGTCACGACGTTCATGTCACGATGTTCATGTCATGATGTTCATGTCATGATGTTCATGTCATGACCCCTCAGGGGGATACAACTATTGTGTCTATGGGAATTGGCGTTCCCAGGGGGACTATGTAAGGGCCTGAGCTAAAGGTTAGGTAGGCTTCCTTTTTGTTGAAATAGAATAGGTTTTTGTTTTGTTACGGACCATCTTTTTTCGGTTCACTGCTGTCCTGTTTTTCAGCACCTACTACTTTCTTCTTCAACTTTTTCTTGTTTCATGTTCTTCTTTCTTAACTTTCTGTTTCTGTGCCCTTTCTGCATAGATTCCCCATTTCCTTAACTCCATACTAAATGGTTCCTTCTTCCTTCCTCTCTTTGGATAGCCTTTGTTGCGGATAGGGAGGCTTAAACTAACTAATAATCTAATCTAATCTGTTCATGTCATGATATTCATGTCATGATGTTCATGTCATGATGTTCATGTCATGATGTTCATGTCATGATGTTCATGTCATGATGTTCATGTCATGATGTCCATGTCATGATGTTCATGTCATAATGTCCATGTCATGATGTCCATGTCATGATGTTCATGTCATGATATTCATGTCATGATGTTCATGTCATGATGTTCATGTCATGATGTTCATGTCATGATGTTCATGTCATGATGTTCATGTCATGATGTTCATGTCATGATATTCATGTCATGATGTTCATGTCATAATGTCCATGTCATGATGTCCATGTCATGATGTTCATGTCATGATGTTCATGTTATGTTCTGATGTTCATGTCATGATGTTCATGTCATGATGTTCATGTTATGTTCTGATGTTCATGTCATGATGTCCATGTCATGATGTCCATGTCATGATGTCCATGTCATGATGTTCATGTCATGATGTTCATGTCATGAGGTTCATGTCATGATGTTCATGTCATGATGTTCATGTCATGATGTTCATGTCATGATGTTCATGTCATGATGTTCATGTCATGATGTTCATGTCATGATGTTCATGTCATGATGTTCATGTCATGATGTTCATGTCATGATGTTCATGTCATGATGTTCATGTCATGATGTTCATGTCATGATGTCCATGTCATGATGCCCATGTCATGATGTCCATGTCATGATGTCCATGTCATGATGTCCATGTCATGATGTCCATGTCATGATGTTCATGTCATGATGTCCATGTCATGATGTCCATGTCATGATGTCCATGTCATGATGTCCATGTCATGATGTCCATGTCATGATGTCCATGTCATGATGTCCATGTCATGATGTCGATGTCATGATGTTCACGTCATGATGTTCACGTCATGATGTTGATGTCATGATGTTCATGTCAGACCTCAGGCCCAGTACTAAAATCCTCACTCTACGACCCATGAGCTGAACGTTTGGCTCCTCACTCTCACAACGCAGCTACTGAGGGCCTGCTTCTTATAGCAGTTGCATCTGCCCTCAAAAAAATTCGTTTGTCTTTTTCTGTAGGTGAGAAGTCACTGAGAATCTCTGTGAATCACGCATCAACTCTAGTACGTTTTTCATTCAACATGGGATAATATGTACACGTTTCTTTAACGTGGACGAGGCACGCTGAAAGTAAAATATTTCACGCTTGCACGCACGTTTCGGCTGCATCCCTCCACCGTGTGTGAAAGTTTTTTATAATTGTTGTTTTAGTTCGGCATTTCAAGCGTTCACTGAGACAAGGAGCTGGTGTTTTGTTAATACAGTTTTTAAGAATAGGCTCAGCGCTCATTCAATTCATTTTCATGCTGTAAACTGTGGCTCTTTTTTATCACGCAGAAAATGATACTTTGCCATGTTTAGGAATTTAAAAACGAAGAATGCACTACATATTGAAATCATATTTATATTTAATTAAGATGCTACACTAACTATATATTCGAAACCAAGTCAATTCTATAAAAAGTTTCGGAGACCAGCTCCATCTTCAGTTAACCGTCTGCAAGTAAAAAGTAAAGAAAATCAGTCTTCTATACAAAACACAAGGGTACAATAAAATTTACAAGTGAATTTGTAATGGGTATGAACTATTGGCGCTATTAAGATCTGGTTTTTCTTTTGAGATAAAAAGAGATTCTAAAATACGTAGATCTAAGTCATTGGATGCTGTGCGTAAGATTGAAAAATTTTCCTCTGCTATTCGGTCACAACACTGCTCGCTGTGAAGGCGGATAGATGAATGAGGCGGTTGGGTCAAAGGTCTTCCGCTACGGTAGCTGACTCCACGGTGTTGGGCAATCCTAATATAGAATGGCAAAGTCGTCATGCCGACATAGCCAGATGTACACTGTACACAACTAAACTTATACACAATGGATGCCCGCATCCGTTTAGGAATCACGTCCTTGTAGCGAAAGAACGACCCAACTTTAAGTGAATTAACCGACACAATACACAGTTTTACAGCAGGAAAATGACGTTTAAAAAGAATTTCCAAATCTCGCGACATTTTATCAGTATAGTCTCCAAAATACGGGAAAACGCAATAAAGACGTTGCAATGGTTCTATCACGACATTTGTGACGGAGTATTTTTTAGCCAAAAATTTTTTAATATGAACATTGACAATAGACGTAGGGTACCCATTTTTTTGTAAAAATTTTTGTAAAAAAGAAAACTCCATATGAAGATCAACGTAATTAGAACAAATATTGAAGGCACGATTTAACAAGGTTTTTATAGTATTGATTTTAAATCTATAGTTACAGAAGCTAAAAAAGCTTAAGCCCAAACCCGTGAATGTAGGTTTGCGATAGACAGATGAACTGAACTTATGGCCGCTTCTAGTAATTTTAGAATCCAAAAAAGATAAACAATTATTTGACTCCATTTCAATTGTGAATTTTATTGACGGGTGTTTAGAGTTTAAGTATTCTAATACTTAAACTCTTAAGAATACTTAAACTCTAAACACCCGTCAATAAAATTCACAATTGAAATGGAGTCAAATAATTGTTTATCTTTTTTGGATTCTAAAATTACTAGAAGCGGCCATAAGTTCAGTTCATCTGTCTATCGCAAACCTACATTCACGGGTTTGGGCTTAAGCTTTTTTAGCTTCTGTAACTATAGATTTAAAATCAATACTATAAAAACCTTGTTAAATCGTGCCTTCAATATTTGTTCTAATTACGTTGATCTTCATATGGAGTTTTCTTTTTTACAAAAATTTTTACAAAAAAATGGGTACCCTACGTCTATTGTCAATGTTCATATTAAAAAATTTTTGGCTAAAAAATACTCCGTCACAAATGTCGTGATAGAACCATTGCAACGTCTTTATTGCGTTTTCCCGTATTTTGGAGACTATACTGATAAAATGTCGCGAGATTTGGAAATTCTTTTTAAACGTCATTTTCCTGCTGTAAAACTGTGTATTGTGTCGGTTAATTCACTTAAAGTTGGGTCGTTCTTTCGCTACAAGGACGTGATTCCTAAACGGATGCGGGCATCCATTGTGTATAAGTTTAGTTGTGTACAGTGTACATCTGGCTATGTCGGCATGACGACTTTGCCATTCTATATTAGGATTGCCCAACACCGTGGAGTCAGCTACCGTAGCGGAAGACCTTTGACCCAACCGCCTCATTCATCTATCCGCCTTCACAGCGAGCAGTGTTGTGACCGAATAGCAGAGGAAAATTTTTCAATCTTACGCACAGCATCCAATGACTTAGATCTACGTATTTTAGAATCTCTTTTTATCTCAAAAGAAAAACCAGATCTTAATAGCGCCAATAGTTCATACCCATTACAAATTCACTTGTAAATTTTATTGTACCCTTGTGTTTTGTATAGAAGACTGATTTTCTTTACTTTTTACTTGCAGACGGTTAACTGAAGATGGAGCTGGTCTCCGAAACGTTTTATAGAATTGACTTGGTTTCGAATATATAGTTAGTGTAGCATCTTAATTAAATATAAATATGATTTCAATATGTAGTGCATTCTTCGTTTTTAAATTCCTAATGATCATTCGCCTGAAGAAAAGCAACTTCTCTGACTTTGCCATGTTTTTGATGTGTTTATTTTTCGAGAACAACTGGGTGGTGTTGCATGAATTCTTTTGTATGTATTTTATTTTATTCAATTCAACGCAATGAACAATTCAAGAGTCAGGATATCGGTAGTAAGATTATTGAAATTACAACTTCAAACAGAACCTTACATGAAGAGCATTTTCCACTCCAATGTATATACTTATGGCTGTTTAAACTTCCGACCTTGAGCTTTGGATATATATATAGTATATATATATCCAATCGAACCATATATAAAGTATGGTTCGTGAAGTTCAGTTTTTGAAAAGAATTTTGACTCCTAATTTTCCGTCAGACAAATGCCGACGTGCGCCTCTTGGTATGCGATTGTGTCAAATTTTTTGGATTTCATGGACATAATTACCTGAGTGTTCAATTTATTGCACCGCATTTTTAAAACTAGCTTCACACCACGCCCTATCCATTGCATGATTCAAAGTTTCAACTGACAGAACTAAGCAGCTTCAAAGTAAGTCAATTTAATTTCTACCTTGAAAGTAATACATAGAAAAGGTTCGCACATTATGATATTTATAAATCACTCGACTCATTTTTCCCAGGATACCGATTGTCGACTCCCGTTTTTGGGTGGAGACCTCTTTGACTTGTAGATAATTGGCCTATATAATGCCAATCGCTCAACTTTTTTTCCCCTGAAGGCCAATTGTCGATTCGCTTTTCGAGGAGACCTGTTTGACTTTTACATGACTTGACCACGGCAAACCCAGGTCGTTCCTTTCAATTATTGCACTCCATTATCGTGCTGCAGGTGATTGCGGCAACCATGAAGGCACCATTGAGATCACCAGCCTGGAGCAGGCAGAGCGACTGCAGTTCTGTGAGCAAGTGTTAGCCAACGTCACCATCAGCCTGGTGGCCAGAGGTAAAATTTTTTGACTCGGTAGACTCTAGACCAGTGGTTCTTAACCTTTTTCCTCCCACACCCCCTTAAGAATTATAGGGGGAAGTTGTGTGCAAATGGACTGGTGAATAAGAGCTCACTACAAAGAATATTGTAAGTAGGTCCTCAAACACATTCAACAGTGAAAGTTCAGTCTTTCGTCGAAAAAAGTGCCGGGAAAAACAGGCTTTACTGCGGAAGCTCGCGCCCCCCAGGTTGAGAACCGCTGCTCTAGACAAGTGGTTCTTACTCCTTCAACGCCAGAAGACTATACTGTCCTCTTTCGAAAGTAGCCTTAATATATTGTAATATATATTGGATAGGGAGGTTTAAACTTATTAATAATCTATTCATCTAATCTACATATTCATTAATATGCCCCACACCTGCACGCCAGACACAAGTGCCATGTCTGCGGAGCTGAGCCGGCTTCTTGGAGCGGTGCGTGTGATCGCGGGGACGCTGCTGGTCGAGGAGACCAACTTCGAGCGCCTCGACTTCTTGGGGCGGCTTGAGCGCGTGTCCGGCTCCCCTGCCTCCAATGACAGGTGCGATCCTCGCTCTTTGTCTAGGTCGAATTGTGCCGATCAAAGCTACAATTTGTTTATGAATACGTGAGGAAATTTAAGAGTGCGCAATTGATCATGTGAACCGGTCAAAGTTACGTTTTATTTAACCCGTGAACGCTTAACATGGGTATCATTTGCACTGTTTGAGTTATGCTGGAAAAAATAGGTTAGCGTTTACGGGTTGAAGACCGTGAGGAAATTAAAAATGCAATGGACGATGTGTACCGATCAAAGTAAAGTTTTACTGATGAACAGTGTTGAAAATGTGAGGAAATTTAGGAGAATGCAATTGACGATGCGTCACATTTCGATGAAAGTAGATTTTATTGACGAATGAGTGAGGAAATTTATGAACACGCAGCTTTGTTGTTATTTTGTGACCTGGCCTCGACAATACTTGGTTAATGCCCCGAGATGTTTCGTTTGTTTTCCAATAATCTGTGTTGTTACGTACAGTTTCATCGCTTGATATTTACAGGAGACCATTATTCATGCAAATCACGTTGTGATGAGTCGAACAAATTGAGGTTAACCATCTTCCCCTGCTGTACTTCACTCAGTTACTCGGTGGTGATCGCAGACAATCCGTTGCTGCGGACGCTACCCGACGGTTGGGCTTCGCTTCAAGTCGGTGGGCGGGGCTTGCGGCTTGTGGGCAACCCGCGCTTGTGTCTCAGACACCCGCAACTGAGTGACTCCAGGCATTCTGGTGAGCCCTGCTCAGTACACTGTACATTTTAACGCGTTGCTTGCAATACGACCCATCGGTGGGTCATGCTTTAAGTTCTCCGTGCTCCTAAATGACCCATCGATGGATCGTGCTTTGGTTCTCCGTGCTCCGAAACAACCCATCATTGGGTCGTGTTTAACACTTTGACGGCGGCGTGAGCCACAGGTGGTACACGGGAGCAATTTTTATAACGCTGCTGACCGACCAGTAGTCACAAACTAAATATTCATGAATATTTAATCAAAACGAAATGAAGGCACGATCCAGTTAATCCTTCACATTTTCAACATTGCTCACTGATATTGAATTTGAATTGAATAATGAACTTTAGTCTTACATGACACAGTCAAAGAGTTAAGTTCTTCCTGCTGCGAAACGCCCCATCGATGAGTCTTTTGAAAAATGTTAACAAACTTTTAGAATTAATGGTATTTAATGTGCCCAGTTAATGTTTGGTATTTATAAAATGTTTAGCAACTTTGGACTTTAAATTTGAGTCGAGTGTCGTGGTTAATGTGCACAATAGGTGTAGTTTTTTAATGGCATGCAATTAATTTAATTTGAAAAACGTTCTTCAGCTTTGAACAAAAAGAAAAGGGACTCATTGAAGTCACATGTTTTACCGTCAGCTCTATTAATACTTTTCTCTTTTACCTCTTTGGAATTGGTTTAGATCATTTAAATCACACTCACAGTAATGGTGGCGTGATACTTCCCTTGGTCGCGTGACCTCGACGTGGCCTAAGAGTTTGAACTAAGTACGTTTTCCAATCATTAAACGAAATGCTCTGTTATCACGGCCAGGATATCTAAGAAATTGAGCATATTAAAGCAGAAGTAAAAATCGAAAGTCAATACCACTGCAGCTGTTCGAAATATCAAACGAATATTTTACAAATTGTTCAGGAGAAAACAACATTCACCAAACTATATATAACAGAAGTTGCAATTCACAATATAAGCTGATGGCTAGGCAAATACAGTACGTCCGTCGCAGGCATGCAGGTATGCACTTAGGTAATATAGGTCCATTCCGAGCAAAGTGTTACACAAATTGAAAGTTGCCAAATTATCTACTACAAATACATATTTATGGTAGAAAGTGACGATTTGATCGCAACAAGCAGAACAAATACATAAATAAATGCACACACAGAAACTGGTATTACAGCATGCAACGACAGAATAAAATCGGATGTCTCAAAGTCACAATGTCTCAAAGTCACAATGTCTCAAAGTCACAATGTCTCAAAGTCACAATGTCTCAAAGTCACAATGTCTCAAAGTCACAATGTCTCAAAGTCACAATGTCTCAAAGTCACAATGTCTCAAAGTCACAATGTCTCAAAGTCACAATGTCTCAAACTGGCTTCCAGAAAGCATAAAACGGTTCTTCGAAATTTAGTGGAAATTTCACCTTCACCCCTCACTTTAGACCTTCTCTGAGCTCATCCCACACTTGTCTCAGGACCTCGGCCTGCAGTCATGGGTAAGTTAGATGTGATTGTAAAGTTATTCTAGCAGCTAGTTTTGCAGGCCGACATTTTTAGGTCTTTTAGGTGCTTCGTGCTCACGATGGAAGAGCAACCGACTCAACGACGAAACTCTTTGCTTACAATAGAAGTCCAATCGCTAAAAATTTTGACACAGTCACCCCTCAGGGGGATACAACTATTGTATCTATGGGAATAAGCGCTCCCAGGGGGACAATGTGAGGGCCCGAGCTAAAAGTTAGGTAGGCTTTTTTTGTTAAAAGAACATAGGTTTTTGTTTTGTTACGGACCATCTTTTTTCGGTTCACTGCTGTCATGTTTTTTCAGCGCCTACTACTTTCTTCTTCAACTTTGATCTTGTTTCATGAAATTCTTTCTCTTCTTACTGTTTCTGTGCCCTTTCTGCATAGATTCTACGTTCCCTTAACTCCATACTAAATGGTGCCTTCTTCCTTTCTTTGGATCTCATTTGTTGAGGATAGGGAGGCTTAAACTAACTAATAATCTAACCTAATCTTTGACACCGTCGGCAACGGATATGTTCGGAAAATTTAATCGAAAACGAACTGTAGGACTCCAAAGAAAGTAGCGCCAGGGGCTGTTGAGTGATATCCTTCTAACGACACATTGTATTTACGAAACTAATATCAGTTTCAATTTCAGATTTTGCAAAAGTTTTGTAGCTCGTGAGATATACGTTCTTGTGGAAAACTGCTTGCCAAGTGCCAGTTTGTGATCAACATGCTCATCACAAGCACCACCTTCTTTCCATCGTAACTTTTGTTTGAGTCACGCAACTTGCATTCTGATTTCACGTTTGGTATCAGAATATGATTAGTATAGTAAATCGCCCATTCGTGCGCACTTTCAATAATCTGTGCCATACGTGGGTCTGCCACATTTTACCATGCTTTTTCGCTGTCGAGGGTTTTAAAATCAAATGATAGTGATACTGCCAGCCTCCTCTTTTCCAAAATAAAGTTCTATGATACCGGCCATCATTTCTTGTTAGTAAAACGCGTTTTACGCATTTCTTACGTGAAACAGATGAATCAACTCGGCTAACTGCACCATACAGTGCATCGTATAACACGTGTAAAACGCGTCTTACTTATTCTCTCGCGATAGCCATGTGCTAGAGGTTCTGCCGCCGTGAGGCAGAGACCCGGGTTCGAAACTCGGCGCTGGCAGTGGCGATTTTCTTTGTCGGGTATAGGAGAAAAATTCCAAGCACAATACCCCACTCTACCCAGGTGTCTGAAATGGGTACCGGTCTTGACCGGGGGAAAGCGTCATGGCGCCCTGGCGTTAGTTATAAGGCATTTGAAAATCCAATGTACAAGGTGATATGTATCAGGCTTGATTGGAAATAAAGCATCCGTAGATGCCTTCACTATTATTCTATTCTAAAATCTTTCCAACTTTGCACAGAACAAAAAACTTGACAGGGTTGTCACGAGTGAAAACTGCTTACTTGGCTCCATCTCTTACCCACTTCTTTAAGGCGACTTCTTAAATAATTCAGCAATCAATCACTGCTAGATCCAACTCACATTTTTGGGGCGCATCATTTGCACCAGCGTCGACTTGGCAGCACACGAGCATCATGAAAGCATCGAGTGCCTCGAGAGAGCTTTAGCTTTGATGTTGTAAGGTTTGTTGCCGGCGAAACGCTTGGCACTTGGTGAAGTTTGGATGTTATCTCAGCAACAACTGCGTCAACACACTAATAAAAAGATGATAATGGAACCAACACTAATATAAAGCTGGTAATAAAACCAACACTAATAAAAAGATGATAATAAAACCAACCCTAATATGAAGATGATAATAGAACCAACACTAATATAAAGATGATAATAGAACCAACACTAATATAAAGATGATAATAGAACCAACACTAATATATAGGTGGTAATAGAACCAACACTAATAAAAGGCTGAAAATAAAACCAACATTAATAAAAGGCTGATGATGGAACCAACACTAATATAAAGATGATGATAGAATCAACATACGTCCACTACAAAACGGATGAATCACTTCACCTGCCCTCCATCAAGTGTCAAGAAAATACAGCGGTAGAATGCGACTGCTAACCCGCACCTGAATTAATGGCCTTACCGTAGCCAAATTCTTTCCGTAAAAGTCATACACACAGCTCTGTATATACACGGGTACTCTTCTCCGCGAAAATGTTCTCCCTCTTAGCATTAAATGCTAATCGAAGTGAGCTAAATCTAAAAGAGATTCCTTGGTTAATGAGTCAACCGACTAAAACAGCTTTTTTTGTGGGCCTGAGTGGGCGTGAAAACAGATTTTTTGTGTGCGTGAAAAATTTTACTCATCAGGAAGAGTTTCAAATGAGTTAGATATGTTTGCAAAATTCTTTTGCGTGTTTTGGCGGGCGTCGAGTCTATTTTTGCTTGTACGTTGATTCACCCTCTTTAAATGGGTAAATTTACATTTATGCTGAAATGTGCCAGAATTGGTCAATGGAAAACATTTCACTGAAAAAAGTGGTAAATTATTCATAAATATTAGATATTCATTAGGTTTTTTCCATTGGTGCCCCCAATCTTTTTTTGAAAAAATGAGCGTTACTGATTAGAGTGCTTTGTCAACGCCGAGTACTTTGAAGCAACTTCATGTAGTCGTGGTTAGAAAGCATTTATTGTTTGTTGCTTTAAAGTCGCACACTCAGCTGCTTCGTCTGTCTCTGCTATTGTGATAACATACTCTCGAGCTCGGCCATTTTTTGTTGTCTTATTTTGATTTATTGCACTTAACCCCTTGAGTTGTTGATCCTGCACGTATTGTGATAAGCATCACCGTTTGTCATTGATGTTCTTCACGAAGACTAGAGGTTGATTTCTTGCTTCAGTATTTTCTTGTGTTATTATTCTTAATAATGATATTTTATCGATCAGTTTTATCACTTATTCCACGCCAAAGTTGCAGTTGCGATTACAGTTTCCGCGTCATGCAGTTCAGCGTTACAATTTTACATGCAAAATTGAGATTTAGTTTGTCAATTTTGTTAACTGAACTTTTTATTTTACCGACGTACAAACTCGCAGATTACACACTCACTTATCAACTTAACTTTACACACTGGCTGAAAACACCTTCTATTGAATTCGGTATTAGGTTAATCGTTATGAAAGCGAAGCGAGCATATATCCAGAAAACCTTCAATTGATTTCGACATAAGATTAATTTTTTTACGAAAGCGAAGCGATTTCGAACAGTTTTCTATAACATTGCACGCTCTTTTGTTGCCTGCAGAGGTGTGCGTCGTGACGCACACGCTACAGCGGTACGGTGCTCTGCTGGTGAGGGTGCTGCGCAACGTCACATCTGGTCACTGCTCTGGCTGGGACGGGGACCGAGGCCGGGACCGGGACCGGGACGAAGGTCGGGACCGGGACCGGGACGAAGGCCGGGACCAAGGCCGAGACAACGGCCAGGACCAAGGCCGGGACCAAGGAGATCGAAGGATTTCATCAGCGAAAGCTGGCTTCCGGAAAGCAGAAAACGGGACTTCGAAACTCGGTGAAAATTTCACCTTCACCATCCATTTCAAACCTGCACTGCGCTCATCCCACACCTGTCTCAGGACCTCGGCCTGCAGCCACGGGTAAGTTTAAATTCATTGGCACTGTCATTTAGTGTTCGTTTTCCTGCGTCGGCATCAATTTTTTCTTGCCGTGAAAAAACAATGTGTGATTGTGATTGAAAGTGTGTTGCTTTAATTAAGGAAAAATACTGGCATCAGTATGGTTCATAATGTCCTTTACGATGATGTTTAGTAGCCTTGCTTGACTCAATCGTACTTCGATATTACCATTTTTAGCCATGGCTAATGATGCGAAAAAATTCATATTGTTTTTATGTCTCAAACTAATGAAATTCAACGACAATGTTATGAGTTCCAGTAGGTGCTGATGCTTTGTGTATCGACTATTGTTTAGCAGTCAGAGAAAAGGTTAATTGAACTCGAAAAATTTGCATAAAAAACGTTCAAGGAATTTGACAGTTATTCGTCTGAGGAGTCTTTATGACGCATCCGGTATGCTGTCGATATTTCGATATTCATTCCTTGGTAACGGAGTGCATGGAAGCTCGAATCCATCGTCCAGGAAACGCATGATACACTTACTCCAACTCAAACTTAGGGCTGCCGAGGCCGTAGAAACTGAAAGGCACGTGGAGAAACCGCTCTCAAATTTCTTCCCTTAGTCTTCGTTCATTTCTGAGGCCCATGTACCAAATGCAATGATCACATGAAGAAAACCGCTCTCAAATTTCTTCCCTTAGTCTTGGTTCATTTGTGAGGCCCATGCACCAAATGCAGTGATGAATGCAGTGATTGTAATCACAAGCTCACCAGACCGCCCGCCTCACTAACGCAGCACCGGGTCTGTGATCTGCTCACCTGGCAGTGCTCATTATGGCACCTTTGTTTTGACGTTCGTTTCTGGGGGCCCAAGACTTTCGGTTTGACTCAGTCATTTGGGTGTCTCGAGCCGTTTAAAATTTCGGAGTTTTGGCTTCATTAACGGCAATTTTCATCAATTACCGAAGAATATCTGATCAATCTACTAAAATTTACCGAAACACGGCATCTATTTGACCGTGATTTTGTATTTTTCTCCAGCCCAAATCCTTCGGCGCCCCAGATTTGACTTGTGCTTCGAACACTTGCAGCGAAATTCTTTCCCAATTTCAGTGAAAGCAATCAACATAAAACAATAAAACAACGTGAATCGCCTAAAAAACGTAGACATAGAGTTTGTGTTCTATCCAGTTTTCTGGAGACCTGTTTATAATTTCAGAAGCCTTGTACGACTTACCGAAAGTAGAATTTCAGCTGTAACTCGGTTTTTCAGCAGCTCAGAGACACAATACTAGAACCTTCTGACAGTTCAAAATACGCAGAAAATGAAGCAAAATTCTTCGTTAGCAAATATGTGTACCAAGAAAAACTGCTTATCTATTTGAGAGACGTGCCAGGGAAAAATTCCTTGAATATTTTCGTGTATGAAGAGATCAACAAATGCTTCACAAAAGTGACCATGAGAACTTCTGAGTTAGCTATCGATGTAGGTATGTGATAATTCGCTCCGGTTCTTGTATCAAGCATTAGGAGATAGCTGAAGGTGAATATTCTTTCTCGATAGCTATGGTTGCTATTTTATGATAATTCCTTGTGCCTAAAATTTGTGATGCAATCCGTGGTAATTGTATTTAAAATTGAACGAAAAAGATCTTGAATCTGAATGGCTGGACAACAGATAATGCTTATCTCTATATCGTACAATTGGGTTTACTCTGGCAGACCTGAAGCACTGAACATGTTCAACGTTAAACCTCTCAGTCAATTTAAACACATAGAAACTATCAGTTGCAATAGCTAACCATGAGAGATTATCGCAATTAGGCGGTTATTTTCATTTTATAACTTTTTTTTAACGTATTGGGTAAAGTACCAAAAATTAGGTATAGTGGCTTAGCGGCAGATTCGAACATTCCAGAAAAATCGTCACAACGGTCTGATAGGGTTGAAACAAGCAACATCCTGGTGTTTTGAACCAACTCTTCAATAGTACAATTATTGGTCACTGGAACTTTGAGAGTGTGAGGAAATTAACGAGATTCATAAAGGGGAGATAGTGTCATGGTTGTGATTCGGGGTAAATATATACCGGCGAGGAATTCTGTTTCGGCTCGTACTTTTGATGCAATCCGTAGCTTAGTATTTTTAATTGTTAGTACGACGTTAGACTTATGGTTTTGATCTACAAGGCTTATATTCAGGGACGAGATCATCAGACGAGGTACGTCCTGCGTGGACGTTTGTACGAGTGAGAGGTGATGCGTTGGGCTCAAAAATTTCAGTACTAGATTTATTGAGAAGATTGCCCAATTACCAGCTTAAGAATACCAAATTAAAAGTAACGATTACCTGATTCCTAGCATAGGAATACCAAATTACAAGTAAATATTGTCTAATTGACAGCATAGGCATACCAGATTGAAAATAATGGTTGGCATATCAGCAGTATAGGAATTACAGTAAGAGTTACTGGTAAATATTGCCGGAATACCAGTAAATATTAACAGAATACCAGTAAATATTAACAGAATACCAGTAAATATTAACAGAATACCAGTAAATATTACCTGAATACTAGGAAACATAGTCAAAATACTAGCAAAAACTTCGAGATTACCCGTAAAAATTACCAGAAGTTCGCTGTGCGGCAACTCTGAACGTCACAAAATGTGCGGAGTTGAGGCCGCGGTGCCGTCCATGTTGCCTCACCTGACTCGGGCGGTCCGAATTCAGATTTTGACTATGAATGAACATCATAGGTTCCAGAACTCTAAATACATAAATTGTTGAGGGTTTATCATTGTCATCAATAATAATCCAGGTCTGGGATGGCACCTCTCACAACTCTGATTATGTAAATTGAGGAGGGTTTATCATTGCCCTTAATAACAATCCAGGTCTGGGATAGCATCAGATAACCAATTAAACTAGTCCTTCTAATGCATGAACATAATCCCCATCTCCCAAAATATTAGGTTTATCATACGAAAATGATTCCACTGGTGAACCTACATTGAATTTAAGCCTTTGGTCCACATCAATATTCATATATTGGAACAGAAACTTCGACTTTTTTATTTATTCTGAAGTTAGTGATCCTCGCTAATTGCCCGCAATGCGGTAATCGTCGTCTCTCCACCGTGTACGCGTGACAACAATGATTATTGACTTTCATTTTTTTTAACATCGACTTTTTCATTACTTTTATCGTTGACTGCTTTTTTATTTTTGTATCATTGACTTTTTACACTTATTTATCATTGGTTTTGTTCACTTTATTATCAATAAAATCTATTCTTTTTTCATAGGTAACCTTTATTCAATTTTTGTCGTTGACATTTATTCATTTTTTATCATTGAATTTTTTAATAAAAGGGGGCTCCGAGGGGAGAATTAGGTAAGCCTGCTTTTCATGAAATTTAGAGTGCCTCCAAAAAATGGGGTCATTCTTTTCCTGCCCGGGCACAATAAGTGAAATTTCTAACTCGAAAAAAGATTTAAATAGCATTTAGACAAAAGTTCTAGTAGAATTTTACTAGCAGAATCGTGAATTTTATTCTGATGTAAGTGTTTATTGACATAGATTCGACTCTAGTGAGTTGAATCAGAGAAAATAACATTACATTTATGGAAATGATATGCTATAAAAGAAAACTTAATTGCACTTGAAACCAAAATAATTACACGAGTAATGGTTAGTCGGAAGATGATTGCTTTTTTGGGGCACCCTGGAAAATTGGCAATTGTTTTCTTATGGGTCATGGTTTTTTGAATTACCGTCGTCATTTATAAGCACGAATGATATTTGCTGAACTTCTATCGATCATTGAATGCAATGAAATATTTTTATCCTTCACTCCTAGATTATTTTTATTCTTTGCCTAGATTAAAATATTTGCTTAAATTCATTTATTGCTTTTTTCAACGAGTGACGGACTTAATTTTTATTATATAGTGTGAAGTTTGATCAAATACAACTGATGATCAAACTTAATACTGGATCCAGCTTATAATCTTGAGTTTAAGTTTAAAATGATGATTACCTTTGCAATTGTTCCAAATTTCAAAATCTGCCCTAAAACTACAAGAATTACTAGTTTAAATGATACATTCAACCTACTTTCCAAAGTGTATCTCAAGTTTGGTTAAACTGAAGTACAATATTCAACTCACATTTAAAGTTAAAAGTTGTTAGCAATTTCATAAATACCAAACATTAACTGGGTGTATTAAGAAGCATTAATTTTAAAAGATTGTTAACATTTTTTAAACGACCCAACTACGGGTCGTTTCACAGTCGAAAAAACTGAAGCAGGATCCACCGATAGGTCGTATCGCAAACAAAGTGTTAAACTGAGTCTTCCTCCCACTCGGAACCTCATCGTCAATAGGAAAAACGCCCGAAGTTATTTTGAGACTGTTTTTATGCTTAACTCTGTGATAAGCATGGGTCGTACAGATCATATTAATATTTGCTCTTCATCATCAGTAGAAAACATAGAGGCTGAGTTTTTACGGTTGCACCTGATCTGACACTTGGATCATTGCGAAACACGAGCGGCGTTTTGTCTTTCACTGCGGAACTTGCGCGGAAAATGGATTTTCGTAAATCGTGTTTGTAGCCTTAGGAACTTTAGTAATTTGTACAGAGCGATGGTTCAGTAGCTAGTTGCGTTCATAAAGGAAACGCTGCGTGCATTCACACGCCATTGCCTCTTCAGAAGGCACGTTTCGAAACGGTGAACGTTGGACACACCTTGGATATTGCGGTAAACGTTTTCCAAATTGCCGCTAATTTGCATGCAAACGAAATTGATGTGCCTAGTAGTTTGTGCAAGTTGCGAGCAGTGAAGCTCAGAGAGAACCACCAGGTTTGTCATTAATGATAGAATTTTCGAAGAATTGAAAATTAAGGTGTCATTTTGTTCGACGTACACACTTAGTCGTGACGTTCTTAATTGGACTGTAGTCTTTAAACAACTTTTTATTCTTCTCATTATTGCTAATTTTTCGCGTGATGTGTGAGTGCTAATACAATTTTACGAGTAATATTTCAATATTTATTCAAAATTTGAAATGTTTCGTATTACATATATTTTTACTTTGAATTTGATCTTTATTACTTATGGATGGTTTCTTGCACATTCGTTTTCAACTCCGCTGAATTTCATCAATAGACGGTTACAGTTTGTATGAACTGGTCTTATAATTTGTACTTACGACTTCACACTATTTTCACTTGCAGCTGCTCACAATTTGCACTTACAGCTGCTCACAATTCGCACTTAGATACAGCTGCTCACAATTCGCACTTAGATACAGCCGCTCACAATTCGCACTTAGATTCAGCCGCTCACAATTCGCACTTGGAAACAGCCGCTCACAATTCACACTTGGATACAGCCGCTCACAATTCGCAATTGGATACAGCCGCTCACAATTCACAATTAGATACAGCCGCTCACATTTCGCACTTGGAAACAGCCGCTCACAATTCACACTTAGATACAGCCGCTCACAATTCGCACTTGGAAACAGCCGCTCACAATTCACACTTAGATACAGCCGCTCACAATTCGCACTTAGATTCAGCCGCTCACAATTCGCACTTGGAAACAGCCGCTCACAATTTGCACTTAGATACAGCCGCTCACAATTCGCCCTTGGATACAGCCGCTCACAATTCACACTTAGATACAGCCACTCACAATTCGCACTTAGATACAGCCGCTCACAATTCGCACTTAGATACAGCCACTCACAATTCGCACTTAGATACAGCCACTCACAATTCGCACTTAGATACAGCCACTCACAATTCGCACTTAGATACAGCCACTCACAATTCGCACTTAGATACAGCCACTCACAATTCGCACTTAGATACAGCCACTCACAATTCGCACTTAGATACAGCCACTCACAATTCGCACTTAGATACAGCCACACACAATTCGCAAATAGATACAGCCGCTCACAATTCACACAGATACAGCCGCTCACAATTTTGCAGGCACCAACGAGCACGCGCAATTTGCACCAACAGCTGCACTCAATCACCACTTACACCTGCCCACAACTGACGATTATAAGTGTAGGTCTAAAAGCTCAAATTTCTGTAGCTTGGAAGTGATCAGATGAGAAGAGCATAAAACGCGTCAGAATATAAAACAGACTTGAGAGTGCGCTAATAGTCGCTCACTCTCTGCGTTAGTTATACATATACTGTTGTCCAACATCGATCCCCCTTCGTAGAGTACATTTGTTGTGTGTGGTAGAATTAGTGCTCGCAGGAGGAAGATGTGAGGTCCTGAGCTCGAGGTTAGGTAGGTGTTCCTCCTATTTTTCGTATCATTTTTGCTTCTGTTTTTGTTTTTCGTCGGATTATATTTTTTCCAAGCTCACTGCTGTCCTTTTTCGCCATCTGTTACTTTCTTCTCCTAACTTTATTATTATTTCCATAAAGTTTCTCAACTGTTGCTGTTTCTATGCGCTGGGTGTAGTGATACACTTAGTGCATACATTCCCTGTTCCCTCAAATTTATATTAACGGTGTCTTCTTCCTTCCTCTCTGTGAAACTCCTTTACCAGGTTTAAGAAGGCTTAAACTAACTTAATGTATTATCTTAGTGGCACCTCCTTTCTTCCTCTCTTGGGAACGCCCGTGTTGCGGATAAGGATGTTTGAGCTGATCAAATAATATTTTCCGAACATCATCGTCCCTGACAAATTTGCTGGCAAAATTACGTGATCAGGAGTGGGGTAAAATGTTGTGTTCAAAACTCAAGTTCCAAATTTGAAGGCTTGAATAAATTTACAGAACCTCATAAAATGTGTGGGGCTGTAGGCACTTCGTTATCTGATGGACTCGTTCATTCATCGAATTTTCAAGTTTAAAACCTTTGATATCTTTATTTATTTTTTGGCGTTACTTTTTCTCCAAATGTACGTCATCTTCCCAACCTTCTCAGCTTTTTCAAAATTGTTAAGCTCACTTGCGGACCGCAGTTTTCTTTGAGACGGTTGTATTACATAATTTATTCCTTCCCTTAAAATTTCACCGAAATGTTTACTGCTAATCTCGATTAGAAATTCATATTTTCCACGACTCTGAACAATACCATTTCTGTTCCATGACTTGTACATATTTGACCGTAGATGCACGACACCACATAGTAAAGGGATGACTTCGTACGCGTAATGCACTATTATGTTTATTCATTTTAACTCATCGGCTTCCAAGCTGAAGAAATATAGTAAAATTAATGGTCTCGTGTTGCATGATCCCTTGCAGTTCGTATTCGCGGTCGCACGGGGTTAGGAAATTCACATAACCCGCGCACGCATCGCAAGCTGCAGGACACTGCATTAGTCAAACGTACTTTCTGAGCATTGCAATTACCTCCACCTATTTTAAAAAAATTATGAGAAACGTGACATTCCCCAAACCTATGTTTGAAATTTTAAAATTTTGAGTATTTTTTCAGAGTAATAAATTGAATTAAAATGTTTGAATCCTTTACCGTAAAATGACTTGAAAGTAACGTCTATGTTTACGTGTTTCTTTCACTGTGTGCCTTCCGATACTGATAGTGTGTGTTTTGTGTACACAACTGCTTTTTGTGTCCCTCAATGTCTTCGCTCATCCCTCACTGGCTTACCCTCGCTCACTTACCCTCACTCACTTACCCTCACTCACTTACCCTCGCCACGAGAGCACGTGTACGATGTATGAGGGACAATTATGGGTTCGCCTGGCTCGTGTCGACTCCGAGTATTTCTTGCAGAGCAAAATTGAATAATTACTCCTTTAATTTCTTTGTGCCCTTCAGCCGGTGCTTTCTGAAGCAACGACTCCAGAAAGATTAAATTACGAGTTAGTTTTAGCTTTTTCTAAATAGATTAGATTAGGTCTTGAGTCAGCGTAAGTTCTTTTTTAAAGACAATTTATTCTAAATCGTATTATGAGTTGTCCGACAACTTGCACAAAACGGTAAGGAAAATTCGAAGCAGACGATGAAGCATTTGTTCTTCGTTGTCCAGTACGAACTGTAAAACTCTTCTGAAAACGGCCCGTAAGAAGGGCCCGGCTTGATAGCGAGCTATTATATCACTTAGTTCTTATTTGATTTCATAAGTTTCTTCAGAAATAATTCTTCTTGCGCCTCCGTGTTACTATTCGTTTAGAAAACATGGCATTTCCAAGCAGTGCTTCTCTTAGCCGTCGCACTGACTGTAATGGATGACGGTTGTGTTTTGACGTTGTGATGTAGAACCTCGAGCCGTACTTGACTGGAGTGCCATGCTTGACTTGAAGTACATCAAGCGAGACCAAAAGTTACAGTTCAAGTCGTGACTTACTTGACTCGACTCATACCGCTTGTCGAACACTGCGCTAGACAGCCTCAAATCAGGCCGCTTTATTAGACAACTATTTCTGTTAGTTTTGCTTCCGCGCTTCTGCTTTGTAGCTAACGTGATTCATAGGATCAGCTTTACTCAGAACGTGGACAGAAATTCCTCACCATTATTTCATAAAGTCGGCAGAAGTTGCGCCGATTACTGAACGTTAATCGGAGAAGTCTGGGGCCGCTACTCGTTTCATGGGGACGTACTGATTTGTCAGCTTGACTTTTGGCGAGCTTTCTCTTTTGTGAAGGAGCTCCTGGCTTCATACAGTCAGTTAATTTGAAACAGTTTTGGGTTTCAACTAATTTTCGTTTCGGATTTTCTTTTTGAAACCATTTTGTTACGAGCTTTATGGTTTGTGATTTTCACATGGTCAGTTTTTAACAATTACAATTACCAATTGAATAAACAATTAGGTAACAATTTTTAATTCAAAATTTTGTTTTGAAGTAGCAATTTTGAATAAAAACTAATTTCCGTATCGGATTTTCTTGCTGAAGTCAAATTTTCAAAGCAATTTCGAACTGGCACTAATCTCCTAATCAGATTTCCTCAATTTCCATATTTCTTCCATATTTCCGGGGAAAAAATAACACAGTTACCTGAATTGGAAAATTAAAAAAAAAACTTACCTACTTACAAGAAGATTTCAATTTTTCTTTTTCTAAAAATAAGTCACATGCTTTTTCCAGGGGAGAATCATAGCACGTGTGGCGTGAATAAAACGATCTATCTCTCTTTATTGAAATTAAGTATAATTAAGGAGAAAATTGAGAGACAGATTGAAATGCTCATCACAAGGCAAAGTTTGAGCGCAAATCGATAATAATCATTCACTGAGGCAGAGAGGATTCAAGAATTTATGACTTTTATGATTTTTTCCGTGTCATTTGTGATACTGTAATTTTGGGGGACACCTTCTTAATGGCGTCCAATTGCATGTCCTTGGCAGACACTGCTTGGCAGACACTGGGTCTTGCATGGCGGGCACTGGGTTTTGATAGACACTGCGTCTTGGCAGGCACTGGGTCTTGGCAGACACTGGGTCTTGGCAGACACTGGGTCTTGGCAGACACTGGGTCTTGGCAGACACTGGGTCTTGGCAGACACTGGGTCTTGGCAGAAACTGGGTCTTGGCAGACACTGCTACTTGGCAGACACTGCTACTTGGCAGACACTGGGTCTTGGGAGACACTGCTTGACAACCACTTCTTGGTAGACACTGCTTCTACAGTGTTTCCCAATAATTTATCTTTCGTAGCCTCTACTTTAGTATACCTGGAGTGAAACACGTGCTACATTACGTGGCACATGAGTCGTGACCTTGAGAGGCTCACAAGCACGATGCAAGCGTGTCAACAAAGCGAGCTTGGCAGGTGTGTGGGCTGACTTAACTCGTATTAGCGACCATTTGCCATACGAAACTCGCTCTCATTGATTCCAGCTCTCATGCTATCATGACCTTGGCAGTTTGTAAGGACCTATTTATGAGGAATTTGGTTTTTGTTCGACTTACCTCGTTTGTTCCAGCACTTTTTGTGCTTGCAGCGAGTGTCTTGAAGATTAGAGACCGCTTGTAAAGTTGTTTCGTTAATGACGGGTGGGTGCGCGAGTATAGCACATTGTGCTGCCTCGCTGCTGAAACCTCGATTTTAGAAAAGAAAGAAATACACGTGTGTTGTTCAGGTCGAGGTTTAATTTGGTGTGACGTGACGGGATTTCTTTCTAAATGCTCATCTGTGTTACATCACAAATTTATTTCTTAGTTAATGGCTAGATCCACCATCAGCAGCCCTGTATGGAGGATCCAATTCTCTTCATCGTAATTATGGAATGATTCAAACCTCTGTAGCAAACCTGCTACTCAATCGTAGACCTCCGCTAAACAAAATATTTTTCAACATGACACAGCATGATATTAACCATGGTTCCCATTCATTCACATACACGATTTGTGAATTAAAACTTTTTTGTATGAAATCATGTTCGCCGAGTTTTTTTTTTTTTTTGGATGGGTGAGACTCGTTTCAGAGATGATCCATTGATGAAAAGACTTCTCAACTCTCTCTTTTTAATAGCTTTGGTTTTCACTAATATTGTGTACGTGACGTCTGCCCTGAAGCAAATTTGTACATTTTGAAAGTTCTGTGCTCCCAACGGCTCTTGCTTTCGCCTGTTCCGTGAATAGCGTACAGGCTGCATGTATGGAACTTTACTATAATGTGCAAATTGCAAAAACTTTTGAAGCCAATCGCAAAGTATTTATGGAAAGTGACAGTGATGAGACTATTTTTTTGTTAATTGCAAAATTCATGCAATGTCTGTACGAAGAAATGTAAAATTTTTTAGCGCACGAATAACGAGATCGTGATTTTCCCTGGAAAGAAGACATCATTGTCTGAAGAGAGACGTGTATTATTTTTGCTGGTTAATAATAATATTTAATATTTATTTTTTAATATTTTTTCTGGTTCTAACGTTTGAGGTACTCAAGTATCACTACACAGCAGAGCTGTAGACTTAATTGTTTTTAGCAGCTTTCTTCTTGGGAATATTCATGAACTGAAGGTATTGTATTGGATACGAGTCCCCTCAGGGGAATACAACTATTGTATATATGAGAATTAGTGCTTCCAAGGGAAATATATGAAGTTCCGAGCAAACGGTTAGGTAGGGATTTCTTTTGTTAAAGACCATCTATTTTCCGTTCCCTGCTCTCCTATTTTTCAGCACCTCCTACTTTCTGCCTCAACTTTTATCTTGTTTCATGATCTTCTTTCTCAACTTGCTGTTTCTATGCATCTTGTGCACAGATTCCGCGCTCATGTATTTTCATACTTGGTGCCTTCTTCCTTCCTCTCTTTGGAACGTCTTTGTTACGGTTAGGGAGGCCTAAACTAACAAATGATCCACTCGTATCCATCGAATACAGGTCGAAGTAACTTCCCAGGTAGGGAGGCTTAAACTGACTTATAATCTTAATCTCTTAGTGATTTCCCAGGTGATATTTAGGCGTCGTCTTCCAATCGGTTTCTGCCGCTGAAGAATTGCCATAAAAAGAGAGTCAGGAGGAGGAAAGGAGTGGTTGAATTTTGGAAGAGGATCAGGGAGTTGCCAAAGGAAGGAGCCAATTTACCACGCGTATTTTTAAGCAATTATGTCTGAGCGAATCAGAGGAGCACCTGAACAGTAATTAACGCCGACAAGAACATGCTGTCGCTGCATTATTGGTGTTACAGGTCTACTGGAGCAGATGTTTTCTCGCTTTGCATGCCGTTTTCTGCTTTGAACAACTTTAGGTTCTCAATTTTGCTTTCCAAAACCCTTTCATCATTCGTTGGTACTCAGCTCAAGACTTTTAGTGGATTTAATAAAAACGTACAATCACGCATTAAGGTATGAGTCTAACTAACAGTGTGGTGCATAAATTTCTTCACTTTTGGGGGTAATTACAGTAAGAACTGCGAGTATGTGCTGCAAAATACTATTTAACAACTGCGTGCACCGAAAAATACTGTATCACTGGAGAGCTGGATTCCATGCACCTAGACTGTGCTACAGCTCTCCAGCCCCGCTACTGCGACTTGGTCGCTATAATTGAAATGTCAATCATCGCAAAGTAAGAATTAACTCCACCTACTTCTCGGAACAAAGCCATTCACCGTTGCTCTTAAGGAAACTTTAATTAAGACGGAACTTCTTGCTATTCTCCGGGGAGACTTGATTCACGACAATTACTGTTGCTATACATCAATAAATCTTGAATCAGGGTTACTTTGCTCACAGTAATCACTCAAGCCCAGTCTGTGAGAGCTTCTTGATTCTTGAAATTCAAACCAGAATGGCAGGCGTAACGTACGGTGACGCAGTGACCATGTCTAGGAAGCAATTTTCGATAACGCACGGACTGGTGCATCGATTGGGTGATGATGCCTTGAGTTGGCATTACTAAACTTCTCTGGTTCTTCGTCGAGCACTTACTGTATCATAAGTTTTATTGAGCATTATCGA
Source organism: Morinoia aosen (assembly GCA_030386875.1). NCBI lineage: Eukaryota > Metazoa > Arthropoda > Malacostraca > Amphipoda > Talitridae > Morinoia > Morinoia aosen. The sequence continues at coordinate 4,268,902 of CM059571.1, forward strand.
TCATACATCAACCATGGCTGACAGATTGCATCTTGCGCATTACATTCACCTGCACAAACATTGAAAAGATTTATACACCCAGTCCCTTAGGGTAAACTGCAAATTGCTCAAATGGAGTTGACAGTCCTTGGCAGGTTGATTGATCGAACTCTCTCGTTCTGTAGGTGGAACCTTTTGACTTAAACATTTTTGTATCAGCGATGGACGGGGATCAGATGCCTCAATCAGGTGCAAATTGTCTGAGAGATGTCGAATGTTTGAAGAACGCACGTATACTACGCGAGATTTTTTGACTTCTTTCTCCAATTTCTCATGTGTTGAAAAAGTTCAATCTTTAATGGTGACGCATTGGGATTTTTTTACATTATTAATTGTGACGGCATCACATCACCACAAATACCTTCAAAATACACTTCATTGAAATTTTTTACTCATTAGAATTTTTCTTACAGTATTCTGACAACATTACATCACCGCAAATACCTTCATAATACACCTCATTGATTACACTGCGTTATTCGAGACGTCTACATTGCTGATAGAATTGACCAACGTGGCTTTTCTTAGCAACTACTAAGGAATATGTCTCAAAGTCAGTCGAAATGTTTGAAGTCTTTTGCTGTCATTCGAAACCATTCGGAATAGTTTGGTCGCGTCTGCTAAGATTCAAAATCGTTCAGAATAATTCGAAAGCTTCTGGAATCGTTCAAAAGCGTACAAATGCGATCGAAAGCATTTGAAGGATTTAACCGGCATTCATCAGTATTCCCCTTCAGCAACTATTGTATCTATGGGAATTAGCGCTCCCAGGGAAACCACGTGAGGGCCCGAGCTAAAGGTTAGGTAGGCTTCCTCTCTGTTGTAATAAAATAGGTTTTTGTTTTGTTAAGGACTATCTTTTTTCGGTTCACTGCTGTCCTGTTTTTCAGCACCTACTACTTTCTTCTTCAACTTTTTTCTTGTTTCATGAACTTCTTTCCTAGCTTACTGTTTCTGTGCACCTTGTGCATAGATTCCGCGTTCCCTCAACTCCATACTAAATGGTGCCTTCTTCTTTCCTCTCTTAGAACATTTTTTCGTGATTAAGGGAGGCTAAAACTTTCTTATATAATAATAACAATAATTTATCAGTATTCAAACGCATTCAGCGATAGGGAAATTAATTTACCTGTATACAGCTTCAGTCAACGATGTTCAAAGACGTTAAAACAAGTTGATGCGTGTTCGAAGACGATTAAAGGTGCACATAGCCATTCAATGACATAACCAAGTTGCACAAACCATGATTTAACATATCTTTTCAACATCCTCAAATAATCTGCAATATCTCCTCACACGTATCTGAATGCATTTTGGAGCGATAATATTTACTCGAATGTAGATATGAAGAAACTAGAATAGAATGGGGGAAAATCTGGAGTTAATAATGCCTGGAGTCTACGAATGCCTAAACTCAGGTAATGCCTGAATCCTGATAATTCCTGAATTGTGGGAATGTCTGAATTCTGATAATTCTTCAATTCTGGGAATATCTAATTCCTGATAATTCCTCAATTTTGGGAATGCCTGGATTCGAATTTAGGAATGTCTGATTTTGGGGAATGCTTAATATTTAAGAATGCTTAACACATTAACTGCGATGGGTTCAACTGAAGTTCAATATTCAATTCAAATTTACAGTCAATTGTGATAATCAACTTTGAAAACAGCAAACATTAACTGGATCGGGCGTCTATTTAGCTTTCATTAGATATTAATAAAAAATGAGTTAGTGACTACAGGTCGGACGGCAGCACTATGAAAATCATCTAAGTGACCACCGGTGGGCCCCTTCACAGGAAACGTGCTAATGTCTCAGAATGCCTGCAGTCAAAACACGTCGGCAATTGAGTTAAGAAACTAAATACAGTCACCGGACGTATGTAATTTTGACAGATTCCAGAAATTCTACCTCCTGGGAATCGAGCATTCCTCCTCTAATTAAGAACCTTCCTCCGATAATTAAGAACATAGCATTTCTAATGACAATTCCTTCATTTAGAAGCTAATCAGACGGGGGACGGTCTCGGTACCGGCGGTTCATATTCGCCTCCCGGTTCTGGGATTTGGGGTTCCATATTTCCGAGACAGAAGAAACTCGCTGGAATTATTTTTCTGGTCTTAAATTTCCTGTGCACTTATGTCGCTGAGCTCCCGTTCCCTCAAATCTCATCTGACCCCTCAGCTTGGAACTTTTTCTCTAGTTATAGGAGGTTTTCATGTTTGATTGAGCTCTATTTGTCTTCTTTTCGTGTATTTTGTCCCCATTTCTGCTCGTTTTCTTACTTTATATTCTCGCACTGGTAACTCTCTTTGATTCGTTACATTTTTAGTTCGCATCTATTCGTCTAAATTAGGCCAGGAGAGGAATATGTAATGTCCAAGCTGAGGGTTAGGTAGGCCTTCGTTTTGCTAAAATCAAAGGTTTTTTGTTTTGTTATGCGGACCATATTTTTTCAGTTCTCAGCGATCTTGTTTATAAGCAGCCATCACTTTCTTCAAATTTTATCTTGTTTCATGAACTTCCACCCTAAGTAGCCGTTTCTAAGCACTGGGGATTTTGTGTGGAAAAGACCTCGTGCGTAGATTCCCCGTTCTCTTAACTTCATACTGAATGGTATCTTCATTCTTCCTCTCTTTAGAACCCCTTTGTTGTGGTTAGGGAGGCTTCATCTAACTTGATCTAATTTAATCCCAATTCCTGAAGCTGTCTCTTCTTCCCTGCATTCGCCTATTTTCTAGCGTACGATGCAACTCTTCCTCAGGATAACGGAGGCTGAAGATCGGAGTCTCATCAAGTGGATGGAAATAATAACTACTTATCATGTCCCTTGAATAGCCAATTAATAGTTAATTAATAGGCAAATAGATCTTACTAATAGTCAGTAAATTAATGAATTTGTGACTAAATAGTTATTAGATATTAACCCGTTAACTGCTATGTAAGGCATCGGTGGCTCCGGAGGGGATTTTCATAATGCTACAGAAAGACCAGTTGTCACGAACTCAGTTTTCAATAATTCTTTAATCAAAGCTAAATGAAAGCACGATCCAGTATATGTTTGCTATCTTCAAAATACCTTACTACTGTTGACTTTGAGTTGACTACTCAACTTCAGTTCAACCCATGGCGGTTAATTAACACTACCGTTGATTTTAAATTTGAGTTGAATATTGAACTTCAGTTTAACCCATGGCGGTTAACGCGTTAACTAACGCTACCATGACCTACCGCCAGTTGGGTGTCACGCACGGTGACGCCTCACGGGACGGACGAGTTCGGCAACCCGCTACTGCTGCTGGACGGCCTCCGTCCCAACGCCTCCTACGCTGTGGAGGTGAAGGTGGTGGACGGTGGGGGCAGGTCGCGGCATTCAGCGGTCGTGTATGGCCACACAGCCCCTCACAGTGAGTACTGTGTGCCCACAGCCTCACACAGGGTCTCCACACAGCCCCCCCCCACACAGTGTCTTGACTACACAGACCCACATAGTGTTTTGAACACATGCACAGTTTCATGACCACACAGCCCCACAAAGTTCTATGACCACACAGTCCCACACAGTGTCATGACCACACAGCTCCAGAAATGTGCAAGTATAAGCTAATTCAAATAAATTATTAATCCGAGAATGTAAAACACTTTTACTATGACGTCTCTCGTTCATTTTCTTTGACCTTCATTTTTTGCAATTATGTTTTGAATTTTTCAAACCGGAAATTCGGGCTTCAAAGTCCTCGTTAACGTAACTTTTTCTCAGTAATGTTTTTCCCACGAGATCTAAAATCATTTTATTATTTCACTATTCAAGAAAGAAATTGAGGTAATGTGCGTCTGTTAAAACGTTCCTTTCTTCAAGTTCAAAGTTATAAAATTGCTCATCCTTGAGTCCAAATTCTGCTCAAACTGAAACGTCCTGAATGTAAATTAAGATGGCATTTTTCATTAGTGAGCATTTTTGTCTTGTCCAAATTGCTTTTGCTATTTTAGATTCAGAAACATGTTTCGTTTCCCTACCGAAGAAATAACTTATGTTGCAATTTTTTAATCTGCATTAAGAATGTAAACTTATATGCAACGAATAGTAAAAAGTGTACGACTTTAGTTCAGCGATGTCATGTTTCCTTTCCTGGAGTAATGGTATCGAAAAAAGTTGCTTAAAAATCCGAATTTATAGTTTTTAACACAATAACTTTTAGCTCTACTGATGGATAAAAATCTTTGTTACTAAACTGGAATTATTTCTATATCTTTTTCAGATTTACATCTTAAAAGGCAGTTCTTGTTATAAGAATTATATATTCCTAACACTCTAACTTTTAGCTTTTTTGATGGAAAATATTTGTTGCTAGACTGTATCCTTCCATATCTTTTTTCAGATTTGTATCTTTAATGTCGGCACTTGTTATATGAATTGCCGGGCATTTCCAAAATCTGAAAAATCTTATCTGGGTTTCACGTACCTGTTCTTCAAGTTGCGCACATTATAATCAATCTACTTTGCCACAATTTGAGCTCGCAATAACATTTTGCAGTAAAAATTATTGCATTTTCCTAATAGCTTTTGATCCTTGAAAACTTTTTCTCTGTAAGCTTCAATCCAGGCACTAGGCCTTGAGTGCGGCTGTATTTTCTTTGACCTTAGATGATTCTTTCATAATTATTTTTGAACATTAATTCGGAGCTAACGATCACCAATTATGTGTCCTTGTTAGTGGCTTTGTTCTATAAACAATTTTTTATGTACTCAATTTTCGTTGGTCGTTTTTTTGAGACGGAAAATTCACTGCTTCAAATTTATTCTTTTTGATCGTAAACGGCGTCTTTGGACCTAAATTTTGGATGATGTAAAAAAGTTTTCTAAGATCTCAGCCTCGGAATTTGTTTTTTACTAATCACCATTTCTATCTATTCATTCATGAAAGCGACATATTCCATCATTTTCTCGAAGTTCAGTTGCTTCATGTTGCTGTCTTCAGCTATAGAATATATTACATCCGTATGCATACAACGTTATTTACGTTTAAATTGAAGATAGTTCCCCGTATTTGCATACTATTTTTCCATGTTTCTCCTCAAACTTTGGCGACCACGAAGCCTCGCGTTCACTTACTTACTCTCATTTCCCTCAAAGTTATACTTCACGTTGAACAACCAGGCAAGTTCGCTTAATTCTTGCCTGTATTTGCATAGTGACATCTTCTGGACGTCTCTCGATCTCTCAGACTCCATCTCAAAATTTCTATCATTCACTTCCAGATACGCCGATCAACCGGCTTCATTCCTGCCTTTATTTGCATAGTGATATCTTCTGAACGTCTCTCGATCTCTCAGACTCCATCTCAAAATTTCATTCTTCTACTTCCAGACCCGCGGCCTCCTGCAAGCGTAGAGTGCCACTCGACGTCCAGCCTCCGAGTCTCGGCGTCCTGGACCAATTTTCCGCAGAATTTTGAGTTGGAGGAGCCCATTGCCCGCTACCGAGTTCAGTTAACTCAGTTACCCCCTCAGTTACCTCCGTCGAACACCGCCTGCCGCTTAGGTGAGAGCATGAGAGATGCTCTAGCTCGTAAGTAGCATGCTTGTATTTTTAGTCATGCATGGTGTCTTGCCTTCTAAGAATTCCAACGAAAAGTATAAGTGAATGTCTAAGAATTGTGACGGAATTCTTTGTGCTACGATAGCTGAGTCAATGAGCTGTTCTCATAGCAATTTTACTTCCCTCGGATATGTGTAGTTTTATTTGATGTTTTCTTAAAACGTCGTCATAAGATGTAAAAGTTTCGACGTATCGAATTGGTAGGGACCGCGATGAAAAATGAAAGCAAAATTCAAGTTGTTGTTTTCTTCTTGGTGAAATAACGCTTCCAGAAGGAAAAGTGAGATCTCGATCTGAGGGTTAGCAGACCTACTTATAATTTAAATAGAATAGACTTTTTGATTTCTCGAGGGCCATCATTTGCGGGGGGACTGATTGATGTCCTGTTTTTTCAGCACCTCCGACCTAATTTTTTAATTTCCATTTCACCAAATAACCTTCCCTTCAAACTAACTTTTTCTTAAGCAGGAGATCTTATGTGGAAACACACCTTGTGCATAGATCATGCAGTCCTTCAACGCTATACTAAATAGTACCTTCATCCTTTCTCTCTTTGAAACACCTTTAATGCGGTTAGGGAGACTGAAACTAACTAAATTATTACTTTAATTCCAGCAGGTGAGGATGCAGACTCAGACGAGCAGCAGTGGATGCACCTCCTGGAAAGTTTCAATTCTTCCCTCAGCAGAAACTCCTGGAGCGGTCAAGGCGATGATAGTGAGTGAGTATGTGAGTTCGTGCGTAGATACTTTAAAATATCCCACATCAAAGTTAAAATAATACGTCATGCATCCGGCAAAGACTCTACTCCTCTTTTTTTCCAAGCTCTTGAAAAAATCTATATTCTATTTTCCACGCCCCATGTCTCTAAAACGCTGGAGGTTCGCTTCAACTCCAGTTTTAAAGCCAAACTCAAATTTTTGTGAGCCTGGAATTGAAAAACCTGGACACGTCTCCACTCGAGCTCGTATTGTAGATACCGAGGCCATTGCTGCGCTAAGTGATACTCTTCCTTATGCCTTAGCCTCCTACGTGACCCACGGTACAAGAAACGAGGTAGGGTCAAACCGGTTTTTTTTTCCATCGACCGTGTGGCAATGCTGACGTCACGGCAACGAACCTATAGAAGAGCTCATATTGCATCTGTCAACATTGCTAGCCCCAAATCTTGAACCGCTATTGGCCTAACGACGTGTCACAATGGTGACGTCGTAGGGTTTGTGTGAAATAAAGCCGTTCTATTGGCTAGCCGAACAAGAGAAGATGAATTTTCCCCATAGAAATGACTCTAATTTTTTTGCTCCACCGTGACATGACCTGATGTTGCATTACTGCGCCAGCTTCATTACAATATTATTTTCAGTTGGAGGTGACTTTTCCTCATTTCCCATCTATTTCTATTTTCTGAAGACTAATTTAAGTTTTCTCTAATTTATTTAACAACTTGGCTTTGCGTTCTCAGCACGCGGTTTGAATTGAGTTCGTTCGTTTTCATTTGCTTTATTTTTACTTTTGTCTAATTTTTTTACGCATGGTTATTCGGATAAAGTTTTTCATTCCCGATAATGAGCTAAAACTTACGTGCTGAATAGTAAAATTCATTGAGGATACAGTCGTTGTATCTATGGGAATTATTGCTTCCATGTGAAACATGAGGTGCTAAGCTAAAAATTAGGTCGGCCCTTATTTTGTTGAAGTAGAATAGGCTTCGTTTGTTCGTGAAGGACCATATTTTCGGTTCGCTGCAGTCCTGTTTTCCAGCAACTGTTGCTTTCACGTTCTCATTAATTCTTTTACCTTACTTTTTCACCTTCTTTCACGGCTTACTGTTTTCATGCTCAATGAAATCTCACGTAGAAATAAACCTAGTGCATAGATTCTGCATTTCCCTACCTCAATGTTAAACGGTGCCTTCGTCCATCCTCTCTTTGAACACCTTTGTTGTGGTAAGGGAGGCTGAAACTAACTCATAATCAATCAACCATTTCACCCTTCGCTTAGTGGTACTCTTCAAGTCTTATAATTTTTCTTATTGCGCTCAATTTTACTGTCAGACTAAAGTTAAAACAACCCTACATTATTATGAGCTGCCACCATCTGTCACTGTTCAGACCCTGTTCTGTCGGAGGGAAGCCCTCCTTTTCTTGAGCCAAATCTTCCTCTCATTATCCCGACCAGAAAAAGACCACTTCAGTTTCATCTCTGAACGGTTCTTCTTCGTATGAGAAATTACAATATTTCAAGAAAGCTAAGATAAAATTTAAACGAGCATTAATACATGATTGTATGAACGGGTTCTATTCGTATGTGAGTCTGTCTTAAGAACAGGTTCTGGTTCTGTTCTCATAAATTTATGATTTGCTTGCATTGTTCAGTTGCAGTACTATAAAACTGAGCTCCTGCGTCTCATAGTGACGAAATTATAACGTCACAGTACAATTTTTTTCGCAATATGGATGACATATTCGGAATCTCCTGATCAGATTTAGCGAAGATCTAAGAACAACCCGACGTTTGAAACAGAGCCGCAAGTATTTCATGACGTGGAAAACACGGATCCATTTACCTTGAGTCAACTCCGAGCTCATTTATCTTCCTCTCCGGGTCATTCAAGTCTAAATGAAAATCTCGAATCTTTTCTTGCTGTTCTTTGTCGGGTATTGTTATTTGCCGAGTACTGTTCTCTGCCCAGTACTATATTTTGCTGAGTACGAATGTAATTTTTGCACGTGCAACTAAGTTTTATTTTATAACATTTAACTTATTTAAATGTAATGTTATTTTCTTTGACTCAACTCATTGAACTTGTATCTAGGTCTTCAATACTTGTAGGTTCAATACTTGTAGGTGTATTGAACTTGAAACACCTACATAAAACAAATGCATAAGTATATATTTCGGGACACTGTAGTTTAGTGCCCCTTCAAGAGCATTGACTAAGCAAAGGGTGTACGTAAGTTACGTTAGTATATTTTAGGCTGTGGGGATTGGTGCTCCCAGGGGATACTGGTAGGTTACCTCAGCTACTCATAGGCCCTCAGGACTACTGCCTTTCGTGCCCACTTTACTTCTATCAGATTTAATGCCTTTTTCACTATCTCTTCTCTGTTTTTTTCATTTTTCTTCTGTCCTAACCAGCGGTTTTTGTCCGTTATGTATCGTGTGCTGAAGCACACCTTGTGCATAGAGTCCCCATTTTTTTTTTGCAACTCAGACTAAATGGTCACTCCTCTCCGCTCTTTCGATTAAGATTGATTTTATTGTGGCTAGGGTATCGTAAACTAACTAAAATAATAATGATAGCAATATTGTTCAGCGTAACATGAGCGAAGGTTCTCACTAAACATTTGCTGTCATGGCTTGCTTTCAAGTTAATTTTAATTAAATGCTTCAGAAATTATCGTTTTTTATTTATAGCTGGCCTGTTTTTGCGATGCACAGTGTAACACTACTGGTAGCTTTTATTTTACATTTGATCATTGTTGTCGATCCTAATCATAGTTATTTCATTTTTCAAATATTCATGACAGACAGCTTTTACAACCCCTTTCAGTAATATATTTCCGACAGTTTTAAAATTTGCGTAAAACGTCAGTAGTGTTTAAAATTAATTACGTTTACTGACAGTTTATTAAAATAATATAATATATAAAATATGCATTATTAAAGTATAATTTTATATATATATATATATTTATATATATAATGTAATATGAAAATAAAAGTAATAATAATAAACTGTCACTAAAAGAAATTATGTTTAAACACTACAGACGTTTCAGCGCAATGATAATTATTATTGTACTCATATCTAAATGAAGTTTCAATATTAACAATTGCCTTGTTTGTTTTTATTTTTTCGCAGCACTTGGCTATCGCAGGCAAACCGAAAGCAAGCGCGCCTCAGCCCGACGTACCTGCCGCACGACGTTGACTGTGCGCCGCCTGTGGACAGCGATCCTAATACCCGTGAGTGGAGTACCCATATTTTATGACAATTTTAGGTTTTATTGCAAAAATTATGTTAAATGGCAATTTACCATATTTTATGGCAATGTAGCGCATGTTTTGTCTCAATATACCCATGTTTTATGGCAATTTACTCATGTTTTATGTCATTCAATTTTTATGGCAATATAACGATGTATGACGTTTTATGCAATATATCATGTTTATGGTAACATACCATGTTTTATGGCAATATATCATGTTTTATGGCAATATATCATGTTTTATGGCAACATACCATGTTTTATGGCAGTATATTATGTTTTATGGCAATATACTGTTTTATGGCAGTATACCATGTTTTATGGCAATATACCATGTTTTATGATAATATGTCAATGTTTTACGGCAATATACACATGTATAGTGAAATACTCATGTTTTATGTGACCATTTCTGCTTAGATGTAGCCCCAAGTGAGTCTTAAGTTTTCATCTAGTTTTTTTGTCTTAAAGTTTTTGTCTAGAAATATTCGTCTAGAAATTTTCGTCTGGAATTTTTTGTCTGGAATTTTCATCTGGAGTTTTCATGTAGAAATATTCGTCGAGAACATTTCGTCCAGAATTTTCTTCTGGAATTTTTGTCTGGAATTTTTCGTCTGGAGTTTTCATCTGTATGCCTTCTTTTATTCGTTTTTGAACTGATGTCTTACAGCCATATTTTTGGAATACGCTCTACAATGATTACCTAAACTCAGGTTTTACAATAAAATTTTAGACTAAAATTTTATATTGACGTATACTTAAATTATTCCAATTAAACAACGAATCTTAATTTTTCTTTTTGGTTTTACACTTGGGTTTCCCATTCCCATTTTCATTACATATTCACGTACAGCGCATTCATTTGAATTATATAATCATACATTTAACTGACAAAAATTTGCATCGAGATATGTTTAGGGTTTAAATCCAGGCTTTCAGCGTGAGGTCCGTGACTTTGTTTCGCTCTCAATTGCCAGTTTCTAAATTTAAGGGTCAACATAATCTCGTGAATCTAGGCGTCTGCATCGGGCCTTCAATAGCAAAGCTTCTTATTGTAATCCTTCAAATCTGGAATTAATTTTAGCCCAACTTCAATGCTCTCAAATTCTCCATATAGCCAATAGCGCACAAGTAATGGCCTGCTAAAATTATATAAAGTTTTATCATTATACTAATGATTTATAATTACACAAATGATTACATAATGATGTTATGTATTATAAATGCAATAGATAATTTATAATAATGAATTAGAAAATATGTAGTCAAAATTATTTTCCCCACCTCGGGGATAGTGTGATTCGTCCATTTGAAGAGCTGTAGTTTTTTTAACACGAATTTCAAAACTTTCTGGAGGGAATAAAAACGCTGTAAAGTTTTCCCATTAATAAATATTTTAGCAAGAGAAATAGCTTCAGGATTTGTACAAAGAAGTGGAATAAATTATTCTTCTCATTCATGAATGAGCCGTTCATTCTTCATCCGAAGAATCATTTTTTGAAGAAATTACGGAGCTATTCACCCAGAGTCTTTTCATACATTCTTATTTCAAATTCCTTCAAAGCTGCGTATTTCCCCAAGCTTTATACTCGTATACTTTTACGTTTCTGTTTCAAATTCCTTCAAATCAGCGTACTTCTCCAAGCTTTTCAATCGTATACTTTTACCTTTCCAGTTCAAATTCCTTCAAAGTTGCGTATTTCCCAAGCTTTTCAATCGTATACTTCTACGTTCCCATTTCAAATTCCTTCAAAGATGCTTATTTTCCAATTTCTCTGTTTCCAGACACTATTTGTACCACCGCCCAACACATCGATGAAATACGAGTGTCCCAGTCTGGCTGGTACAGAGTGTCCGTGTACGCTTGTTCCCAACAGGTGCCTTGCCCGTCGTACCTAGCTGATGGTGACGTTCCAACACAATCTTCATCCGAGCCTGGAATTGCAAACAAGGTCCAAATGAGGAAAGAAAAACAGAGGAAGGTGAAAAAGGTGTCAACTTTTTTTGATCGAAGTCGCAAGAGCCTTGTTGATTCTTTGCCTCGAAGTCCAGAAGACAGTTTTGGTCATTTTTCGCCTCCAAATTCTCAAAATAAACTCGATACATCTGTTAACAGAATCTCCCCTCTGACTCAAGCTAGGAAAGCATTTCAGTATGACCTAACTGATGAAACTGAAGAATTTTCGAAGAAATTTGACGACGGAGCAAACCACCAAAAGAGTACTCGAAATCGTCACTTTGGAGTCGAAGTCAACTATCCTGCAAGTCAACAAGGAGCCAACATTCCTCTTAAAAGGTCTTCTTCGGCCGCTCATGCGAAGCGGCAAACGGAGCGAGCTGCAAGCGCGGCAAAATTGGGTCGAGGACTTTGTGAATTGTGTTCCCTCGTGCCTGCAGGGACTTTGTGTGCAGTGAGTGGCGACGGTGAGTGATTTGAGACTTTGGGACATGGTAAAGGAATTGGAAGTTTCGAAAGTAGGTGGCTGATTTAAGACTTCGAGAGATGGTAAGGGACTTGAAGGCTTAAAGCGATGGTGAGGGAATTGGAGACTTAAAGAGATTGTGAGTGAATTTGACACTTCAAAGAGATGGTGAGTGAATAAAAAACATGAAGAGAGGGTGGGTGATTTAGGGCTTTAAGAAAGGGTGAGTGTTTTAGAACTTCAAGAGGTCGTGGGTGATTCGAGACTTTAGGAGATGGTGGATTTGAAACTTCAAGAGATGATGATTGAATCGGAAACGTGAAGAGACGGTGAGTGGTTTGAGCCTTCAAGAGGCCGAGAGTGAATTGAAGACTTAAGAAAATGGGAGTCGCATTTAGATCTGAGAAGACGGTGACTGAATACGAGACTTGAGTACATGGGGAGTAAGTTCGAAGACCGAGGATGTGGAGTTTGAGATCTCAAGACAGGGTGAGTGGGAATGACATTACAGGGCGTTGTGTGTTACATTTCGATCTGAAAAGAAGGTGAGGTAGACAGTATTACAATTAGTGGGTCTAATGCGTCATTAAAATACTAGTTTATAAGGGTAGATTTTTCTGCAAGGAACTTGTTCAATTGATCTGCATGAAAAACAAAGTTAAGCAATGTTGTTCATAACCGCTGTTATTAAGTTATGTTTATGCACTCCAGAAAAATAAGTAGATGAAAATTGCTGTTTGCTTCATCGTATAAGAAGTTGGTTGAAATGAGCTACGATGGACGTTTGTGACTGGTAAAATTGCAAAACGGCCGAAAATTCGTAAATATGTTCATGCTTTCACTTGTGCTTGAACGTCCGTGTGCGACTCATAGTTAATGAATTGAACTGTATTTGAAATTCTCAGTAATTCGAAAGGAAGAAGCTTTCTGCAAGTTTAGATGAGTTTAGCGACGAAGTACAAAACAACTAAAAAGTTATCTACTTTGTCGGTTTTTTCGGAATAAATAAAAGTGAGTCAATATTTTTAAAAATAAATTCAATTTTTAATAGTGGCTAAAGAATTTCCTTCCAATTTAACGTACAGCTGATCAGTTCATCCAAAACTCAGGTATATTTTACAGTGGCACCAGAAGTAAATTGCTTATTGTCGACAGATTTTGAATGGTGACTCTTAAAAGCAAATTGCTAACAGTTAAAAAATTAAAGATCGTCAGTAATCCTACTGTTTCCTAATTGTGCTTTCTTTCCTATTAACTTTCCAGCTGACTTAGACTCGGTCGCATCAGTTTGGCTGGAAACTGGCCCGAGCGTCTCAGGATCCGAAGCAGGAATGGATGCAACAACTCCTCAGCCTCATCTAGCAGTACAGACGGATGCAACAACTCCACAGCCTCATGTAGCAGTACGGACGGATACAACAACTCCACAGCCTCATGTAGCAGTACGGACGGATGCAACAACTCCACAACCTCATGTAGCAATCCGAACGGAAACAACTCCACCGCCTTTTGTAGCGGAGGGACCCGATGCTCCTGCTGGAGGTCACGGCGAAGAAGGCAACCACTCTACTGTACTTGATGATGCGAGGGAGGACGGTGAACTGAAGGTCTCTAACACGGATGATTCAACACTTGACAACCGCACGCTGCTCGTCAAATGGACGCCACCGTTGCATCCGACGTCGGATGTACTTTTCTACGAGCTGATATTGACTAATCATGTGAGTTTGTGCTTAGTTTCTATGACTGATTCCAGCCAATCATGTGACCTGTTACGTTTGCTTGATTTTTATGAAGTTTCTGGCAAAGAGATTTAACAATTATCGTAGAATTTGAGTTAAGTAATAGCATATGTAGGAGGCTGCTGATTCATTTTTAAACCAAGTATAGCATTATTATTCCTCGCCACAAAAGTGGTTTGTTTGTTTTTAGGACACCAATATATTTATAAAAACTTCTTCGCAATGTTCTTCAATTGCGGTGATTTCTTAAAAATGAACACGTTTGTGATAGACAGGAGAAGGACAGCAGCAGCAGAGATCTCTGTCACTAGTGCCAGCGTCTCTCGCAAAAGAGGGAGTGCCGTTGACAGGCCTGTCTCCCGGCAACTACTCTGTCACCGTCTCTGCTGTCAACGCTCTGCTCAGGCCTGGCAAGCCCAGAACCCATTATTTTCGTGTCAACGTGAGTTACCAATAAGTAATATTTATGGTGCTCCAAAATTTGGTAATGACCATAATGTTGCTTCAACCCTGTTAGCTAAAACGAGCACTATTTGAACTGCAATGAATTACGCTGTTATTTACGATAGTTCTTGAACATTTTGTTAATGAAATAAATGTATGGAGCCGGGTCTTATCTACGGCTGTCCCGTGTGCAATCATGAATTTTCGATATTGATATCAATCGATACCAGTTCTCGAAACCAATACCAATTCTCGATGCCAATACCAATTCTCGAAACCAATATCAATTCTCGAAACCAATACAAATTCTCGAAACCAATACCAATTCTCGATACCAATACCAGTTTTCGAAACCAATACCAATTCTCGATGCCAATACCAATTCTCGAAACAAAAACCAAATTTCGATACCAATACCAAATCTCGATACCAATCCCAAATCTCGATACCAATACCAATTCTCGAAACCAATAAAAAATTCTCGATGCCAATAGCAATTCTCGAAACCAATATCAATTCTCGAAACCAATACCAATTCTCGAAACCAATATCAATTCTCGATATCAATACCAAATCTCGATACCAATACCAAATCTCGCCCCTCAGGGGGATACAACTATTGTATCTATGGGAATTAGCGCACCCAGGGGAACCATGTGTGGGCCCGAGCTAAAGGTTAGGTAGGCTTCCTTTTTGTTGTAATAAAATAGGTTTTTGTTTTGTTACGGACCATCTTTTTTCGGTTCACTGCTGTCCTGTTTTTCAGCACCTACTACTTTCTTCTTCAACTTTTTTCTTGTTTCATGAACTTCTTTCCTAGCTTACTGTTTCTGTGCACCTTGTGCATAGATTCCACGTTCCCTCAACTCCATACTAAATGGTGCCTTCCTCTTTCCTCTCGTGGAACATCTTTGTCGTGGTTAAGGGAGGCTAAAACTTTCTTATATAATAATAATAATAATAATACCAAATCTCGATACGAATACCAATTCTCGATGCCAATAGCAATTCTCGAAATCAATACCAATTCTCGCAACCAATATCAATTCTCGATACCAATACCAAATCTCGATACGAATACCAATTCTCGATACGAATACCAATTTTCGATACCAGTGCCAATTCTCGATACCAATACCAATTCTCGATACCAATACCAATTCTCGATACCAATACCAATTCTCGATACCAATACCAATTCTCGATACCAATACCAATTCTCGATACCAATACCAATTCTCGATACGAATACCAATTTTCGATACCAGTGCCAATTCTCGATACCAATACCAATTATCGATACCAATACCAATTCTCGATACCAATACCAAATCTCGATACGAATACCAATTTTCGATACCAGTGCCAATTCTCGATACCAATACCAATTCTCGATACCAATACCAATTCTCGATACCAATACCAAATCTCGATACGAATACCAATTCTCGATACGAATACCAATTTTCGATACCAGTGCCAATTCTCGATACCAATACCAATTCTCGATACCAATACCAATTCTCGATACCAATACCAATTCTTGATACCAATACTCTTCTCGATACCAATATCAATTTTCAATACCAATATCAATTTTCAATACCAATATCAATTTTCGATACCAGTGCCAATTTTCGATACCAATACCAATTCTCGATACCAGTACCAATTTTCGATGCCAGTACAAATTTTCGATGCCAATACCAATTTTCGAGGTTAACATTAATTATCGATACCAATACCACCGTCATTATGATGTTATTTGTGCATATTTTGCCATTTTGAATTAAATGTTTTGTTCATTGCACCGTAACCTTATTTCCAATACATTGTCAACGAGGTAACTAAAATTTGTTACCTTTCATTAGGTGTTCAATTTTCGAATGAGTGAATTGAAAGCGATGAGCAAAGATCATTTCAATAATGTATTTTAAATGTAAATTCATGTGGAACGCGGCTCTCGCAGTTAGATAAGAATCTTGCCAACTCGAAGCAAACATGCGAATAAGAGAAAGAGAGTGCGTGGATGCTTTGCGGTTAAAAAGAAATATTTGAGTTATTTAGGAATTGTAAGCACCTCCTCACTTGGTCTGAACGTATCACGTCTTGACAATTCTTAAAAACACTCACCGAGACTCAACTGGAGGAAGATCAAAACAGAAGAGAATAGAATCTTGTTATTCGTAGGTTTAAAAACTCGGCTAGGATTTTCAATATCTTCTGGCTAAGCTCTCAATTAGAATTGAAGCATTTAAAAATTCTGATAAATCTTTAAGCCTACACAACAGAAACCATGCGTAACATTCTCATCCTAATGTAATCTGGAAAAGACGGAGGGGAAATTAAAATGTCTCGGGGTTGACATCATACTAATCTTCTTTCCACATTCTGTCCAGAAAAAATGGTCTGTGAAAATTTTGTTGGCAGGTAGAAAATAGATATTGAACTATTGAGTTGTCTCTGTACAGCCAGCGCTCAAATATTGCTGATGAAGTGGTGTGCGAAGGCAAGTTTCCGAGTTAAAATACCGAGTGTGCGATTTAAAATACCTTTATACCTCTATTAGTTATATTAAAATATCTCACACTTCCTTGCGAAAATTTTCCCTCAGCACAATATTCTCCTATTACGCGTTAAGCGCATTTCGCATATCTCCCCTATTCAATATTTTATACCACGTCCTTATTACATTTTTTATAATACTTCTCTATTCAATTGTTTATAATACTTCTCTGTTTAATTTTTTTATAATACTTCCCTATTCAATTTTTTATAATACTTCCCTATTCAATTTTTTATTACAATTCCCTTTTCAATTTTTTATAATACTTCCCTGATCAATTTTCAATATTTCCCTATTCAATACTTCCCCGTTCAATTCAATATCAAGCATTAACCTACTTTACCGTCAAAATATTACATTTTAAACGACGCACTCATCACTACGCCCCATATCTCTCCTGAAGGAGACGACGTCGTCAGGCCACCCCGTGTCCGGGTGTGCCCTACACCTCCTCCCACGGGCACACACGGCGCCCTTACACCTGACGACGACGTGGGTGCTGCGGCTGGGGGTGGCGGGGACTGCGCTGTGCTGCTGTGCAGCGGCCCTGTGCTGGCGGCGGCCCTGGCGCGGTCCTAAACTGCCCCGCGACGGCCCTGCTCTCCCTCCACTCCCACACAGAAACATCAACATCAAAGGTGCGTTGAAATAGTTAAACTTTTTAAATACGTCCATTTCTAGGAAATCATACTGGTCGAATTCTAGGAAATCTCGCTTTCGGGGGAAAAATGATAGCTAACGTGGGTATGATGATTGCCCTAAACTGCGCCGCGACGGCCCTGCTCCCCTTCCACTCCCACATGAGAACATCAACTTCAAAGGATCATACTTTCAGGGGCAAAAGGACTACGTAGGATTAACCGTTTAACCCATCCCGTTTAACCTATTTACCGTTTAACCGTAGGATTATAATTGCTTTAAAAGCGAGATCATTTTTGAATATTTGAAATTGTTTGTTTTTATCATGATGGAGGTCGATTTCAATTAAATCTCACTTTCAGAATGAAAAGGATTACGTAGATATGAAGATTGCGATGTAAGCCATGATCAGTTATTTATAATCGTTAATGTTTATTTTTTCAATGATATTTTCAGCCACGTGGTTTTAATTTTCATCTATAGATATATTTAATTACTGGATAATTGTCAGTTTAATGAAAACACAAATTTGAGAGATTGTCATTCATTTTGATTCATTCGAATTATTTTATCTCGAATAAAATTTGAACTATGTTTAGAAGTAATATATATTTTTAATTAGTTCATCTATATTCACGCGTTTAAAACAAATGGTTATCGAAATATTCTAGGCTACTTAGATACAGGTCTTGCGAGGATTATTTGTTCTTTTTGATGAATTTCACATAAATAGGAGTGTAGTGGACTGGTCTGATTATTTAGAATACATGGCTTTTACAGTATGTCTCACAAAAACCTGAACCGAGTATTTAAATATTTTCCCGTATCATTAAAACCATCATAATCAGTAATATCTTTTCTTTAGGTAAATTTTTGAGGATAATTTTGCGAGAAATTAAACAATTATGGCATTCTTATGATGTTATCACTGATACGGGAAAATAAATACTCTGTTCGGATTTTTGTGGGACATACTGCATAGTCTGACGAAGAGTCATAAATGTTGGTTTCATCAATTAAAATTTCAAGTCCCTTTCAAGCTGGAGTTCGTCAAGATTTCGGTTCTCCTTCAACGCTGCGATGCTTGTGCACACTTTTTTGAAACTATTGAGAAACTCGTATATTTATCATCCAAACTTTCGATTTGTGTGATCAAAAATAAGGTCTTTGCTCTGAGTCACTTCTGAATGCTCTGACGTCACAGCACCAAATTGAAGTCGGGAAATTGCTTTTGAGGAACTTTTGAAATGGTTTCCTATTATGAAGTTTCATTTGCAACTTGATGCCGTCAGTACCTCATGAACTTTATTAGAAAATACTCGAAGGACCCAGTCTGCTCGGAGAATGTGTAGACGCAGGCGCCTCTAGGAGCCGTATCGTGGACACTGAACTTTTTGAATAATAAATACGTGCTTGGGAAACTGAACCGAGGAGAAAGTTGTTGTTCACTTGCAGTGAAAATTTAACTACTAATGAAAGCAATTACCGTGTTATTCAAAACTAGTGTGCACGACCCGTCAAAAATGATGAGATTTGATATTTTCCTTAAATGAATTTTTCAGATGTGAATGACTAACAAATATATCCGTCCTAAAAGTACCCGCAATAAAAATATTCTTGTAAATGTGCACTGGTGAAACTCCTATCACAGATACGGTCATTAAGCATCCTTTAAAAGCGTGATAGACACACGCAGCAACCAACCAAGACGGACCGACCATTAAACACATTCCAAGGCGGAATGTGTTTAATTAGAGTCCCATTGTAATAACACAGGGGAATTAAATACAAAAAATATTTAAATTTATTTATTTATAAATTTAAGGAGACACCCGGCGTTTTACCAAATAGTATTGATTGGCCAATAACGTTGTGAAAAAGCCTACTGTAACTTTTCCTTACAATGAGTTCCATTTTTTTGACCAATAGATTCAATTTTCATCGCCGCAATATTCTTTGGATTGTAAATAAAAGTGAGTGGATGACAACTCATTTATATAATTTGAGTGGTATCTATGCTGCTATTCAGGTAAATATAATAAACATAAATTATTGGAAATGTTGCAGGCAGGAGATACATAAATACATGTATATAAATAAATTAACAAAGTTATTATGGTGGGGATAGTATCACTCAAAATTAGTGTACCCCCGCCTCTAAAAGTGAGAGTTCCATGAAGTCAAAGCTATACTTCAATCAAGCTACGACTGTTTAAAGATGTTTCCCCATCTTTTCAAAATTTTCTATTGATGAGTCAGGAATATATCAGAACAAATTTCAGTCACTGGAAATAAATTGGAAAATATTTTTGCAATTTTTTGTAGTGTACAGGGATGTTGTTAACGAGTGTAAGATAAATAAAATAAAGACGGACCAAGTAAACGATAAACTGCGCATAATAATATGTCGAGACTATAACTTATGAGCAACATGATAGTAATCAATAATTATTAATATATGAGAGCCATTAGGAACAACATAGGATTTTTATCAATTAATGGAATAATTTTTTTGCTGCCCACGCTTTTTGGAGCATAGATCCGCAACTTGAACCATCAGTCATAAAAAAGGCTTCAGGTTGTATGATGGATGACACCTAAACTTTTTTTGCAGGACTGTGAAAAGTGTAGTTATTTCTTTTCGCATTTGTGTGTTTTTTCGCGCGACTGTAGACCTAGTAATCTTCCTGACCTATTTTTTTACATCCTTATTGGCAGGGATTTTATCGTTTTGATATATTATTTGAGATACTATCTATTCCAGCATGCAAGAATTGTGGCTCGGTATTCAAAGGTACAGTACACTTAACTGACGCTTTCCTCGCTGTTTTCGCGTTGAACCTTGGCTGTAAGGTAAACCAATGTACTCTACACAAATTTTTTAATTGCTGCTTTCAAATAAATCTTTATAATTTTTTTTTGTAATTTCAGCTACAAAAGAACTCAACACCAATATTTTCTAATTGCTGCTACCAAAGAACTCTTCACAGTTTTTTTTAATTGCCACAACCTGTCTGATTTAGTATAAAAATTCTCGAATAGAACGCGTTACTCCATATCAGCATGTAAATATTATCGAAGTAAAATGTTGCAATTTAAGTTCTTGAATTCTAAAACTCTATCTTTTGTGATAGTGTTTTACGTAATCCAATGGGTAATGTAGAACTGACTCTTCGCTCATTTCTGCTTGGTAACTTTTAGGAGCTAATTTTCGTCGGCTGTCATCATTTTGAGATGCCAGAATTCATATTTTCCCAGTTCAGTAGACATGCTATATTACGGAGAGAAAGTTGGGCGCAGAAAGTAATATTTGGGGAAAGTTGGGCACAATCAAACAATGTGAACGTGATTATTTAGGGTTTATGGCATGTTTTTTCTCTGGGTTGTTGATCGATGTGCAAAAAAATAAAGAATGACTGAATACTCGCTCTTATTTTTTCCATGATCTTGACAAACTGGAAAATATAGCGTGATTTACTCCTGTGTTATGGATAGGGTAGTCATGAATCGTGCGTTGTGAGTTACAGATCGTAAACTTTGGGAAAATGATTGCCGAAATACTGTTTGGTTATTCCTCACTCTGGTGTACCCTTTTAACGTCTAGAAACTCTTTTTCGTCTCTTTTTGCTCATAATTTGCCAAACTGGAGCCCAATATTTTTTTAGTAATACTTTTTAAAATTGTCATCGTGTATCATGGAAAGTGAAGTACTTTTTCTGCTTTCTTAATAAATCCTGGCCCTCTGATGGGAGGCGAGCGCTGCATGCGATTGACTTTCATCATACATTTCATCGGTCAGAAATCAATGGCATTTCCCCAAATTTCCGTGAAGAGGATGCATTTTCCGTCATTATCTTTTAGGTTGCACGAACACTGAGTATTTTAACCAACCCAGTATTGATTGTGAAGTCTAATAAAATTAAATTCTTCCTTGGCCTTTATCAGCTTGAACCTAAGCCTTCCTCTTCCTTTCACTTTTGGGAGGGGGAAACTATTCATCACTGAAAAGTTCTCGTTTGAATTTTTCAAAACAATTCTTCCCCAGCCCAAAGTAATTCACAGGCCGAAAATCGCAAATTTTCAACACCTTTTACCGCAATATCATCAGCATCTATTCAAGTCCTATTTTTCACATGTCAATTACAGAAGCTCATATCATCAAAATATCAAAGGAATTGTTTAACACGTTGCTTGAGATACGACCCACCGATGAGTCGTTTGAAAAAGTTTTAACAATCATTTAAAATTAATGGTATTTAATACACCTATTTAATGTTTGATATTTTTAAAATTGCTAACAACAATTGAGTTGAATATTGAACTTTTGTTTTACTCATTTCGGTCAAAGATTTAAAAAAAGATTCTTCCTTCACACGTCACTTACAGAAGCTCGTTCGCTGGCCATGGACGTCCTGGGTGGGGACATGGTGTGTAGTCCCAAGGACATAGAATATTTGACATTTATAAAATTACAAACAACAATTGAGTTGAATATTGAACTTCTGTTTAACCCATCACGCTCAACGCGTAAAGACTCCTCGTTCACTTGCCTTTTGCAGAAGCTCGTTCACTGGCCGTAGACGTCCTTGGCGGGGACATGGTGTGGGATCCCGAGGACATAGAACTGGACTTGGGACGGTCCACAGACACAGTCCTGGGGACGGGCGTCAACGCTGCGGTCCTCAGAGGCGAATTGTCCGCCGCAAAACTGGGCAGCGGCGAGACGGCTGATGTGGCTGTCAAGATCCCGAAAAAGTTGCATAATTTCTCCGACATCAAGAAGGTCGTACTCGAAGCGCATATGATCAGGTGCGGTGTAGAATAGACTAAGGAATGGGTACGTGACGTATAGAATATAAATGGCATGTAGAATGGAAATGGCATATGGCATGTAGAAAAGGAAATGGCATATGACATGTAGAACAGAAAATGGCATATGGCAAATGGAATAGAAAATGGCATATGGCAAATAGAACAGAAGTAAGACATAAACTAGGAAATGGCATGTAGAAGAGAAATGACGTTTAGAAAATGAAATAAGAACAAAAAAAGAGCCAAATGCCCATTCTCGGGTCGTCCCAACGCTGTCAGTTATCAATAGCACACTAAGCACATTTACAGTAGTCAATTTCAATTTTTTACTTTCATTCTCTGACCTACAGTTACATTTGTGCTAATTGCTGCAGTCATGGCCAGCATGTATGCAAGTTATCATTAAAATCAAATTGTTGGCTAACTTTTCTGCTGTTTATGATTACGTCAAACGTGACCATTCAATGAGAGCAGAAAGTGATGAAATTGTGCCTTTGGCAGCTTTGGCTCTGCTCAGTTTGGCAAGATAATATTGGTCATAAAATCAGTAGGGCAATATTGTTGGTTACATTAAGAAACAAGGGACCGATGATTCTCTTGTTTTCTTCATTCAACGTATATATTTGCTTTCTCTAAATCCTCAGAGCTTATAAAAACTAGTGAAATTACCCTCTTTAGGAGGGAATATATGAAAGAGAGAAATAGTCCACAAGAAATATTTACTTACATACCTAGAGTGCATTTTTTACTGAAGTAAAACCAAAATAAATATTTTTTGTTTGTGCAATGATTATACGTACAAGATGTTTTCTTCAATCACGACGCTGAAACATTTTCTTCGATATAAGACGTGACCAGCATTCGTTTGGCTCATGGAGATAAAACTGCAAAAATACTTATAGAAAATTGGTTTCACTTTGTTACATTTCAAGGGAATATTGTTCCTCATTTTGTAGGCTCCTCTTCAAATTTTTCGAGTGGGAAAACACACAACAGCTATTTATTCACAGTATTATCATCAGCCAAGTTAATTTGAGCAATTTCTTGACGTTCAACTTTCGGTCTCCAGAAAACCTAAATTTACCATTAAATTCAAGAGTGTTTCTAAGGATTTTTCTCTTATGAAAAATCTAGCAATCAATTTGAAATTTTTCAAAAAAAGTCTAATTAATTTTTAAATTTTGTTTAGTAAAACGTGTATTGAAGAAGATGAACACACATGAGCCATTATAGAATTAGATCCAACTCGCCGTATAACCGATCACTAAAAACAAAGGACTTTAAATCGGGGCTGTTCACAAGCATATGAACATCTCTTCCATTCAGCTGATCGAATAAACGATGGAGATTACATGGCCGTGAGCAAAACCATTCTCGCCAGACCTTGCTGAATTTTTACAGGGAGTTTGTAAGTAATAGTTTCCGAGACAGCTTCTTGCCATGCGGAAATAATGTAGTAACTTAAACGTGAAGACTATTGTCCGTAGAGTTTCACCCATGTGAAAAAAGGAAGTAACTTAAACGTAAAGACTATTGTCCGTAGAGTTTCACCTATGTAATGAGCAAGGTGGTAACTTAAATGTGAAGACCAATGTCCGTAGAGTTTCATGCACAAACGTGTCATGCTAGCGGTCAATGCACGAACGTTATGTCGAAATGCTTTTGAATTATTAGAATTATTTAGTACGTCACGTGTAGCACTATGAAATTAATCTAAGTGAGCTAATGTTTTAGTGAGGTTTCTTTCTGGCCAATCTTTGCGTTTGTTAGATTAGAGCGAAATATTTTTTCTCTTTAATGATATATCGTCTTGAAATTATAACTGAATGTAGTTCACATTTTTCGGGGAGAAACAGTTTATGGTCTTGCTAGAAGTAATGTGCAGTATCTGCAGTGCTTTAAAATGTAGCCTTCATTGAAATACTTTATGTGATGAATATCTAGATGCAGGAGGTAGTGAATCTGTCTATGTAGGAGGCAGCGAATATCTACGTGCAGAAGGGAGAGAATTTCTAGAAGTAATGAGCAGTGAATATCCAAGAGTAGGGGAAAGTAAATATGAAAAAGGAGGGAGAGGATATCTAAGTGATAGAGGTAATGAATACCTAATGGTGGCAGGTAGTGAATATCTAGGTATAGGGGGACAATGTACAATAACTTGTGAGCCATGAACTTAGAATTGCTTTCCATTTTTTATTTTCTAAGTAATAGTTAGAATTTTTTTCCACAGAAGAAGTAGCACGACTAGATTTAATATGTAAATCAACATAATGTCAATAAAAAATATTTGGCTTGGAAATATAGCCGCGATCGATGCCTTCGTTCCAGCTGAATGAAAGTTCTTCACGTTGTATTTCTCTCGAGTTCGTAAGCACTTTTTTGCACATATTCTCTTTAATTGACTCGCTACTCTTATCGTTCTCGAAGAGTAGGAACTTGAACTGTCAATCTTCTCAACCTACAACCGTCCATTAACACAGGCGAACGTTATACAACGCTTCACTATCCAGGCGGGTTTAAAATCCACTCCAATAATCAAATCTGGTATACATGTTCCATTTCTTGTGCAGTTTGTATCCTAATGCGTTCTAGTAAGTTCACAGTCAAGGGCAGTACCTTCCTCACGCTGATGTCGGTGACGACCTGATGTCACTGCCAGTCTAAAAGTAACTGAAAGTGTAATACCGGTGCAACGAGCGTAAAAAAATCATGAAATGAAGGGTTACTCTAAGATATTTGTTTCCGTCTCTTCGCAAGCGAGGGGGTACAATGGCTTCCTGTGCGGGAGCTTCATATGATTTAATTTTCTCTTCGTATGAATTAGAACAGAAGTTTAGAGTATAATTTTCATCACACGCATGGGGTGAAAAGTTTGTATTTCGATTCCAAACTTTGACGAATGCGTGAAAATCTGTCTAATTTCAAATCTATTTCTTGTTAAAACTTTGGATCTCTGCGTCTTGTGTCTTTGCACCTTGCGCCTTTGTGTCTTTGCGTCTTTGCATCTTGCATCATCGTACAAGAACTTTGCGTCTTTGCGTCATGAAGTGTTCCTTGCGCCGTTGCAGGTCGGCGGAGGGGGAGCACGTGGTGCGCGTGCTGGGGGTGGTGCTGAGCTCGCGCCTCGTGGCCTACGTGATGCCGCGCCTCAGCCAGGACCTCCAGAGCTTCCTCAGGCACGCACACGTGCCGCTGCCTGCCCACGTGAGCTCTCGCGTGTTCGAATTTGTTGCATATAACAAACAAACATCGGCATCTGAGGACGCTTTATTTCCAATTCAAGACTGGTACATATCATCTTGTTCATTGGTTTTTTAAATGCCAACATATCACCTTGTACATCGGTTTTTCAAATGCTTAGATATCACCTTGTACATTGGTTTTTCAAATGCCTACAAAAATCACCTTGTACATTGGCTTTTCAAATGCCTTATAACTAACGCCAGGACGCCATAACGGTTTCCCCCGGTCAAGACCAGTACCCATTTCAGACGCCTGTATCGCGTGGGTTCACGTGAGCTAATTTACGTTTGAAATTTTCTAAAGCTTCAAATGTCGCGTCAGCTGCGACCAGCCTCGCTGCCTTTAGTTTGCATCGAATTTTTAACCGTCATGACGAATGTATCGTTTCAACGTTGCATTCTTCCTATTTCAATGTTGACACACACATTTAAAATCGCATTTAAAATCCTCAATTTTAGGAACAGACAGATTTCAATTTTCAGAACTAACTCGAAATTTTGAAAGTAAAGTTACCCATTCAATATTCGAGTATTTTGGAATTTGGAACAGTTCTGAAAGTTATGAACTTGCTCTACTTGGAAAATGTTCTTTTCTAAAAAAAGTATGCTGAGGTGCGCAGTAAGCGTAAGCGTTGTAGCGCAGCGTGCACCGTACAAACAAAACTTAGAGAAGTGCCCAAGAATTGTTTAAAGGTTCTAAGGAATGAGCAGCATATTTTACGTTACCGATTACAGCGAAATCTATTCTTGTATATTTATAAATGATTTATAGTCTGTGGCGCATCCAGAGCAATTGAAAAGCTGCAAATAATGCACTGCTTATGCACTGCACTGCGCCACCGGTTGCAGGGAATTCAATGCCTGCATGTTGTAAAATTTTCATCTAGCCTGTGGTGTATAATTATGTTTTGAATAAAAATATAGACTGCATAAACGTACGAAGTCAACAACAGTCATTAGTCGTAATGATCCACATACTGTGCGCAGGGTTCGCAGTAACTGTAAGATTGCATCCAGTTCGCTGGAGAAAGAATAGATGTTCATTTATGGAAGAACTTCTGCAGCGGTAAAAAAGTGCAAATCGGAAAATACTTGCATACCCCAAATGGCGCTTATTTCATCGCTCTCTGAAATATCCTTGAATTTTTAAAGAGCCTGGCTCACAAAATTGTGCTTTTGAAAGTTTCTGGGGTCAAGAAGAACTGTTTGAAAGTTCATCTCATTAGATATCGACACAAGTCCCGTTACAACCCCGGATGTCCACCGTCTGAAGTCGTGTGCAGGAGCCTAAAATTCCTTACGTGAATTTGGTCACAGCGCGAAGCTTCATCGAAAACTTTCCTGATCGGTGAAAGTTGGGGGCTCTGAATTCCTCGATAGCTTTTCTACCTTCTCGCCGACCAGCGGATTAAAAAAAAATCAAATCCACCTCGTTTAAAATTTTGTATGTATTATTTTCCGGCGAGTCTCCTGCTTTATTACATCCGCGAATAATACGACTGTATATTTTATTTGTAGAATCAGTAGCAATATTGGGTTTAATCATTTGTAAAATAGGAATACTTTTACAACTACTTATTATCATTTCACTCAAAGGAAACTGCAGAAATCGTCGCCTGGACACTGCACGATCTCCGTAGCATTTTTATAACGCCTATAAACTAACCAGCAAATTTTATGTGCTACACACGAGTTTATTTGGGCCTCAGGTATCATGATATTTCCCTTGCATCTGCTACCGATGTCCTTAGTCTCCTGCTGCTTGTAGCTCCGAGGAAACTGTCACCGTAAATATGCATTATTACCTCGTAAGTTTTTTCGGGAGCATTTGCAAGATAGTGGAGAGAGCTTGCACGTTGATTCTCAGTTCCACGGTTTGTTCGATACATGTTCTGTGAGGCAAAATAAGCATTGACATTAGGATATTTATACATTATTCGTATAAAAAGGAAAGATATCGAAGATAGAATACAACGGAAATTTTCTGAAGGAACCAATAGTTCCTGCATTAAATCCTTTGCTCTTTTCATAGGCCCGAAATATTCTTGGTTCAGTATTTTTTACTGTGATTTAAGATTTACGTGTATCAATGGTACATGCAAGGACGATAGGTACACTTTAACATATGTTTTTATAGTATATCTTTATATTTGACATAAAAAAAACAATCTGAGCATGCCGAGTGATAAAAGCTTAACCTTTTACCGTCAGTATTTTTGTACTCATATTGCCGTGATCACAACCACTGTCAACAAACTGGCTCTGATATCAGGTTGTGTTCTTACCCAAATTAACTCTGTGGCTGTTACCAGGTTGTGTCCGACACCAAATTAATTAACTCTGTGGCCGTGACCAGGTTGTGTCCGAAACCAAATTAACTCTGTGGCCGTGACCAGGTTGTGTCCGAAACCAAATTAACTCTGTGGCCATTACCAGGCTGCGTCCGACCTTAAATTAACTCTGCGGCTCCGGTTTTGTTGCAGGAGCAGGACTTGCTGGCTCTGCAGGCAGCGTCAGGTCTGCAGAGCCTGGAGAGGCTGCAGGTGGCACACTGTGACGTCTCCAGCAGGAACTGTTTACTGGACCACGGCTCTCCGCCTGTCCTCAAAATTGCGGATCTCGGCCGGGCAGTCTGGCTGGAGGGGCGACATTCTATCATTGGTGGGTCTAAATGACACTCCTTGTGTCACTCGTTGCGTTCCTCATGCCACTCATTGTGTTCCTCATGCCACTCATTGTGGTCCAGTTGTGTTCCTCATGCCACTCATTGTGTTCCTCATGCCACTCATTGTGTTCCTCATACCACTCATTGTGTTCCTCATACCACTCATTGCACTCCTCACCTCACTACTAGTGTAACACTTATTGTGTGTTTGTGGAGAATGAGCCGCCACTCTCTTGTTGGCGAGTTTAAATGTCACTCCGTAGTTGTTACTCGTTGTGTGTTTGGGATGAATGAGCCGCCACTCTCTCGTTGGTGGGTTTTAATGCCACTCCTCATGCCACTCATTGTGTTCATGTCTCTCACTGTGTGTTTGTGGTGAATGATCAGCCACTCACACGTTGGTGGGTGCAACTGCAACTTCTCAGCTGTTCCTCGTTGTGAGTTTGTGATGAGTGTGCCGCCACTCACGAGGAAGCTGAGGTCTATACTTGCTATCCTGTGGTCACCAAATAATGCTGTGGTATATATCATGACATTGTAGTGCGTGTGAAATCCTAAAGACACTGTGCTCCGGAGTGCCTTCGACCTTATTTCTCTTGCACGATTTTTAAATACTTCGATCGTCATGAGGCCACAATCTGATACGCTAAAATTTGTTGCAGTGTCTGTCTTGGTAAATTTTAGCTTGACCCATTGCGCCGCGAGGATGACTTAACTCGTCTTTATTTAATTAATTTTATCGTAAGGCGATGAGTAATCTCGTTCTCAAAATAATGTATAGAAAACTGTCATAAACTCGCTATACGTCGATCCACGGATCTTTTCAGCTGCTAACGCATTCATCGTGAAAATAATATAAAATAATGATAAAAAAATCTTCCGAAAATTATACGTTTCCTTCAAAAAGTCGCTAGAGAAATATCATTATTTGTATAAAAATCTGTATATAAATCTCCGAAAATGAAGAAAATTTTCCTCCGAAAAAAGTCGCCAGAGAATTTTTTTTATAAAAAACCACAAAAATTCTGCCGAAAATAAAACGTTTCCGCTAAAAAAATCGCTAGAGAATAATAATTTTTTATAGAAAGCAGTAACAAAATCCTCCAAAAATGTCACCGGAGAAATGACTAAGAATGACTTTTATTTTAACATCACCAGTGCACCACAAAGTCAGGCCAGAACGCTGGCTGCCGCCGGAGTCGCTGCTGGACAACATCTACGGCAGCCACACCGACGGCTGGAGCTACGGGGTGCTGTTGTGGGAAATTTCCCATCGAGGAGCTCGGCCGTACCAGGTGGGGAAATAGTACGGGGTGCTATTGTGGGAAATTTCCCATCGAGGAGCTCGGCCGTACCAGGTGGGGAAATTGTACGGGTGCGGTTGTAGGAAATTTCCCACCAAGGAGCTCCCCCGTACTCTGGGGAAATTTTACGGAGTGCTATTGTGGGAAATTTCCCATCGAGGAGCTCGGCCGTACCAGGTGGGGAAATTGTACGGGTGCGGTTGTAGGAAATTTCCCACCAAGGAGCTCCCCCGTACTCTGGGGAAATTTTACGGAGTGCTATTGTGGGAAATTTCCCATCGAGGAGCTCGGCCGTACCAGGTGGGGAAATTGTACGGGTGCGGTTGTAGGAAATTTCCCACCAAGGAGCTCCCCCGTACTCTGGGGAAATTTTACGGAGTGCTATTGTGGGAAATTTCCCATCGAGGAGCTCGGCCGTACCAGGTGGGGAAATTGTACGGGTGCGGTTGTAGGAAATTTCCCACCAAGGAGCTCCCCCGTACTCTGGGGAAATTTTACGGAGTGCTATTGTGGGAAATTTCCCATCGAGGAGCTTGGCTGTAGCTGATGGGGAAATTTTACGGGGTACTGTTGTGGGGGGAAAATTTTTGGAGCACTAATGTTATTGGACACCAAAATAAAACACGTGTCCTTTAAACTATTATAATTTTTCTTTATAGTTGTGCAGCTGTTCCCCCTACTTGCAATCTAAATGCATGGTCCAGCTACCGCGCTAGCTGTGCTCTTCCAATTTCCTGACAGGTACTACGTGATAGTTTGCGAGCAATTTTATGCCACAGTGCAATAAATCGGCTCCTAATTCCCTGATAATACTAACTTGATACCTCTGTTCTAAATCAGCCATTCGAGCTTTCCACAGCGTGCATTGGTTGGCAAAACACAATTTGAGACTCGTAAGAGAGACTTGTGTTGTGTACGTGATTATTGAGTTTCTTACCTCGTACGATAATGAGCACTGCTATCGTCGCGTGTACAGAGTTCATGTCACGAATCTTTGCTGCTTTGAGTTTTCATGTTCCGATATCTTACCTTTGTATAAGAGTTAATGGGCTTAATGTGACACGCTGCCATCCTCAAAAAAGGTAATTGTGATAAAAATTGCAATAATGTGAGTGGGAAGAAATTTATGAGTGCATAAATTGCCTTTCATTTCTTTATCGCTGAAATTGGCTGGAAGTCACCCCAAAAAATAGCCCGGAACTTATCACGTGCGCCAACGTTCAAGGCGTCCAACTTTTCGAGAAATATGAGAGAGTGTGCTTGGTCTGCCGTAAATCTGGGTGTAAATTTGCAAGTCGACTCGACAAGGCCCACTGTAATACTTAGCAAGTATATTTTAGTGGTACTTGATGGATGTGTAGAGTAATTGCAGTGTACTTAAAGCGTAGAAAGCAGATGGCGAAGTTTCCCGTACGCTGCTTACGGGACGTGAATGCTTTGCTAATGTACGAATTAGACGTGGAACTTGAGCATTCTCCTGAGACTGTTGGTGCTGACATATTATTTTCTGTAACCGACTGTACTTTTTGTGTTGTTACTTAATGCTCTAATGCAGAATGCCTTTCATACGAATTAAAACCCGTGATTTTAATCGAATTTTGTTGGGGGTCCTGTAGAAAACCTGCGTTGTGTTTTGCGCTACAATTTATTTATTTAATTTTGTTATTCTTTGGAGAGATCGGCACGAATTTAAGCTATCGCGTGTGATTGACATCCATTTTTGTTGGGTGCCTGGTAGAAAACCTCTCTTGGGTTTGGAGCTACCATTTTTTTATTTGTGTTCTTGCACGGAGAGGTCGGCGAACTCCTGCAGGCTGCCAGCCTCAGCTCGTCAGGCCATCGCGATAACAGGAAAATTTACGATATTTCACTGTTTTAAAGGCTTCAACATTTTATGATAGCTATATTTAGCTTCGTTAAATTTCATGATATGATGCGCAAGATATTTTTCAGCATCGTTTATAATTTTCCTGACAGTTATTTGCTTGTCACTTCTCCGTCCACAATTTTCCTTTTTAGTTGCACTACTATTCACCCACTAGGTTCAGGACTTATTCTTACTTTATATTTCCCTCAAAAGCCGTCGCAGAATACCGTAAGCTTTGATGCACCTTCTTTTACTTCTTTATTTTGTTGTTATTTTACATAAAATTTATATCCAGTGATTTCTTAATTATTATTTATGCTGCGATACATGTGTTGACAGGGTTCTTTTTTATTCTACAACTCTATGGTATTAATTTAATTTTCCAATTAAATAGATAAATTTTATTTTTATTTTTCTCTTGAAATTATAATTATGCATGGCAAATTTCATCACATTATTTTTCATGGGGAATGAATGGGCCAAAGGAAGTTTTAGGTGATGAAATAAAATTCAACTTGATTATTATTAGATATGTGGTAACAATTACTTTTCGAGTCAGAAAGTCAGTATTTATTTGAGTTAATTAGCACTTCGACCTCAACGTGCGCCACCGGTGGCCACGGAGGGAATATCATAACGCTGCTGTACGACCATTAAGCACAAACTCAATTTTCATGAATACTTAAAACATCTCTAGTTTATATATAATGTATGCAATTACCTAGTCATAACATTAAATTCTCTGTATATATTTGCAGATTTACAACTGATGATGGGTCTATGCCCGAAGCGTTCATTTTAGTATTAACTTCAAATTTGAGTTGAATATTAAATACGAGTTTAACTAACTGCGATCAAAGTGTTGAAGATCCGAACATTGTCTCATTTCGTGATCACCTGTTCTCTCCCTCAGGACCTGGAAGACTCGGAGGTGCTCCTGAAGGTGGCGTCCGGTGAAGCCCTTTTGCCCGAGTCCTGCTCAGCCTCCCCCCACCTGCGCGCCCTACGCAGCAGCTGCCTCCTGAGGGAGCCCTGCAGCCGACCTTCCTTTGCCTCCATCGTCTGCTTCCTTGAGGTACGTCATCTTCGTCTGATGTGTCGGTCCAATGTTTTCTTGAGGTATCTTGTTTGCCTCATGGTGAGTCGGTCCAATGTTTTCTTGACGTATCTTGTTTGCCTCCTGGTGAGTCGGTCCATTGTTTTCTTGACGTATCTTGTTTGCCTCATGGTGAGTCGGTCCATTGTTTTCTTGACGTATCTTGTTTGTATCATGGTGAGTCGGTCCAATGTTTTCTTGACGTATCTTGTTTGTCTCCTGGTGAGTCGGTCCATTGTTTTCTTGACGTATCTTGTTTGTCTCCTGGTGAGTCGGTCCATTGTTTTCTTGACGTATCTTGTTTGTCTCCTGGTGAGTCGGTCCATTGTTTTCTTGACGTATCTTGTTTGTCTCATGGTGAGTCGGTCCAATGTTTTCTTGACGTATCTTGTTTGTCTCCTGGTGAGTCGGTCCAATGTTTTCTTGACGTATCTTGTTTGTCTCCTGGTGAGCCGGTCCAATGTTTTCTTGACGTATCTTGTTTGTCTCCTGGTGAGTCGGTCCATTGTTTTCTTGACGTATCTTGTTTGTCTCCTGGTGAGTCGGTCCATTGTTTTCTTGACGTATCTTGTTTGTCTCCTGGTGAGTCGGTCCAATGTTTTCTTGAGGTATCTTGTTTGTCTCCTGGTGAGTCGGTCCAATGTTTTCTTGACGTATCTTGTTTGCCTCCTGGTGAGTCGGTCCAATGTTTTCTTGACGTATCTTGTTTGTCTCCTGGTGAGTCGGTCCAATGTTTTCTTGACGTATCTTGTTTGTCTCCTGGTGAGTCGGTCCAATGTTTTCTTGAGGTATCTTGTTTGCCTCCTGGTGAGTCGGTCCAATGTTTTCTTGAGGTATCTTGTTTGTCTCCTGGTGAGTCGGTCCAATGTTTTCTTGACGTATCTTGTTTGTCTCCTGGTGAGTCGGTCCATTGTTTTCTTGACGTATCTTGTTTGTCTCCTGGTGAGTCGGTCCATTGTTTTCTTGACGTATCTTGTTTGTCTCCTGGTGAGTCGGTCCAATGTTTTCTTGACGTATCTTGTTTGTCTCCTGGTGAGTCGGTCCATTGTTTTCTTGACGTATCTTGTTTGCCTCCTGGTGAGTCGGTCCATTGTTTTCTTGACGTATCTTGTTTGCCTCCTGGTGAGTCGGTCCAATGTTTTCTTGACGTATCTTGTTTGCCTCCTGGTGAGTCGGTCCAATGTTTTCTTGAGGTATCTTGTTTGTCTCCTGGTGAGTCGGTCCAATGTTTTCTTGAGGTATCTTGTTTGCCTCCTGGTGAGTCGGTCCATTGTTTCAATATATCTTGTTTGTGTAGTGGTGAGTCGGTCCATTGTTTCAATATATCTTGTTTGTGTAGTGGTGTGTCGGTCCATTGTTTCAATATATCTTGTTTGTGTAGTGGTGTGTCGGTCCATTGTTTCAATATATCTTGTTTGTGTAGTGGTGTGTCGGTCCATTGTTTCAATATATCTTGTTTGTGTAGTGGTGAGTCGGTCCATTGTTTCAATATATCTTGTTTGTGTAGTGGTGTGTCGGTCCATTGTTTCAATATATCTTGTTTGTGTAGTGGTGTGTCGGTCCATTGTTTCAATATATCTTGTTTGTCTCCTGGTGTGTCGGTCCATTGTTTCAATATATCTTGTTTGTGTAGTGGTGAGTCGGTCCATTGTTTCAATATATCTTGTTTGTGTAGTGGTGAGTCGGTCCATTGTTTCAATATATCTTGTTTGTGTAGTGGTGAGTCGGTCCATTGTTTCAATATATCTTGTTTGTGTAGTGTTGAGTCGGTCCATTGTTTCAATATATCTTGTTTGTGTAGTGGTGAGTCGGTCCATTGTTTCAATATATCTTGTTTGTGTAGTGGTGAGTCGGTCCATTGTTTCAATATATCTTGTTTGTCTCCTGGTGTGTCGGTCCATTGTTTCAATATATCTTGTTTGTGTAGTGGTGAGTCGGTCCATTGTTTCAATATATCTTGTTTGTGTAGTGGTGAGTCGGTCCATTGTTTCAATATATCTTGTTTGTGTAGTGGTGAGTCGGTCCATTGTTTCAATATATCTTGTTTGTGTAGTGGTGTGTCGGTCCATTGTTTCAATATATCTTGTTTGTGTAGTGGTGTGTCGGTCAATTATTGCCTCGACATATCATGATTATATGTGATATATATGGCTAAAGTTGTTTAGTTGTCTGCGTGTTCACTGTTGCTTGGCTTTTCTTGTTTTTTTTTTTTAATTGTAATGTGATTATTTTTTAATTTGCATCTTCATGTGAATGCCGTAGTGAATTTATTTCGTTTAAAAAAATGTTTATGGTGCAGTTTAATGTTGAATTTTGGTTGAAATATGTTTATTTTGAGACAAATTAAGGAATATTTCTGTTATTAGTGTGATGCTTTGTGTACGAGACAGGCAAAGTCTACAAATATTTTACCAGTTTATTTTCTATTGGAGAGTTCACGCAAATCCTTACATAAATAAACTTTAAATATGCGTTTCATTCCGCTGAAAGAGCGAAAAAAATGCTCCTAAAAACTGAATTTAGATCTTGGTCTCTATGACCCCTCAGGGAGCCACAACTACTGTATCTATGAGAATTAACGCTCCCAGGGGGAAAAAGTACGATGGCCCCAGCTTAGAGTTAGGTGGGCCTTCTTTTTGTTGAAATAAAATGTTTTTCGCTATTTTAAGGACCACCATTTTTCGGTTCACTGCTGTCCTGTTTTTAGCACCTACTATTTTCTTCTTTAAATTTCATCTTCTTTCATAAACTTTTTTCTCAACTTACCGTTTTCGTACCCCTTCTTTTCGTTCCCCACGTTTCCTTATCTTCATACTAAATGGTTCCTTCCTTTCTTCGGAACGTTTTTTTTTAGCGGTTATGAATGCTTAAACTAACATCTAATCTAATGTGGATCTCTATAATGACTCGTTATTACTCAACATGTCTTTATCGTGCCAGAATCACCAGCTCGAGTGTGCTTTGAAACTCTATGCCGCATCCCGCAGCTTGTCCAGAAGATTTTTCTCCCCCGCTTTTTTGATAGAATTCTTTGGAGCTACAGATGTGGTGTGGAAGAAAGCACAGATTTTAGACTCCAAAATAGACCAGATATATAAATCTATTTTATTGAGATCCGGCGATGAGATGACTACATCCTCGCTTTCGAACTCCTTTGAAAAAGTTTCTGATGAATTTCAACTGGATTGAATGTATGACGGATGAGAGGGTATGTTTTCATATTTCTATGGGAACGACTGGTTTTTCAAATCCTTTTTAGCTAACTCAAGAATGGGAGTCAGTATTTGATCCCTGTCCGAATTCTTGTTCACTTTCGTATCTGATTCAAAGAGAGATTTTTCCATGTTTTAGGGAATGCAAGCTCCCACCAAGACCGAGGCTGGTGTTTGGAGACCCAGAAACTTTTCTTCGGGAGTCAGCGATGCCTGCCCAAGACTTTTATGTCCTCTGTTAGAACGGCAGTTTAACTTTGTTAAACAGTCTAAAGTTTCCCATCTGAAAACACTGTATCTTTTGTGAACGTACCCTTATTAAATTTGTTAAAAAACCCATATCATAGCAAACATTTTTCATTTTTTCCATTAAAAAATTTACAGTAGCTGATGCCTTTGAGTCGTGTGATAAATTCGTGTTTATTTTTATAATATTCATCATATCACTCAATCACATATAATGTATAATTGTACATTTTTTGGCAGATATCTTCATTGTTTTCTTTCGTTTTTTTCCCCTTTTTCTTTGACGATTTTGATAATCATGCACTGAAGAACACGGAGGTGACAATTCGAGAACGATCTTTGGTAGTTGTCAGGTCGTCGAACTAACACACCTTATTCATGACTTTATTAATATTCATCGTGACCACCAGCGATCAGGATCGCGATCACTGGTGATCAGCATCGCGATCACTGTTGATCGGCATCGCGATCACTGTTGATCAGCATCGCGATCACTGTTGATCAGCATCGCGATCACTGTTGATCAGCATCGCGATCACTGGTGATCAGCATTACGATCACTGGTGACCTGTATCGCAATCACTGGTGATCAGCATCGCAATTACTGTTGATCAGCATCGCAATCACTGGTGATCAGCATCGCAATCACTCATTTACCAAGCAATGTTATCGCGTGAGGACTTCATTTAAAGTGGAATATGAATAAACCTTTGCAATTGATGAACTTGACTTCAAACTTGTAAATATTCCAACTGACTTCTATCGTTAGTAGCGACTCTACTGTGAGGGAGCTCTTGTGTCAATATATTCTGCCATGTACGTCTTACACTCGAGAGGCACTGCACACGTTGCAGTTGTTGCAGCGATTTTACAGAGACTCAAACGCAAGAAATCTTGCGCTCCACAATACGTCAGTCCCTTTTTCCACATCAAAAGAGAGTTGTTATATACGCGTGAAGTTGAATTGCGCTGTCAGGCACAGACATTGCATCTTATAACCTCGGCCGTTGCCAATTCTAACAAAAACTAATTACTGCACCACTGCCTTCCTTGCAGAGAGCAAGAAATTGCGGCCTCTCGTCAGAGAGTCCGCGTACTTCGCCTTGCTCGTCTTGCCAGGGCGCTGGAGATGCATCTCTTCATTTTGACGCAGGTGAATGTTTCTATGAAAACAAGATGTCTCGTTAATTCATTTTCGAATGATATTGGCAGTAATAGAATTATGGGATATTTTTGGCCCTTTAGACCCATTTCCCACTGAGCTAGCACAGCAGCATCTAGCAAGCTCGCACGAGCTATCTAGCAGAAGATCTGTGAGACTGGCAGGTAGGAATAGCACTAATGCGAGCCGTTACCTTCGCACTGAACTCGCACGTTTTATCCAGCATTCAGCATGCGAGGTAAAAATGCTATTCCTACCTGCCAGTCTCGCAGACATTTGCTAGATAGCTGGTGCGAGCTTGCTAGATGCTGCTTTGCTAGCTCAGTGTGAAATGGGCCCTAGATTGCTCAGACGAACGCCGGACGTTATGCATGTTATATCTTTAATCATCGTGTATTGGAAGATATTTTTTGCGTCTCTAAAATGTTAAACCTTTTGCTACTGTCGAATGAATCTCAGTATTTTATACCTATCAGTCACTCTGAAGTTTTTATCTTAGTTAATTTGTTAATGCTCCAACTCAATATTTTCTTTTATATGTGTTTTTATTATTTTTACTATATTTCTCATTTATCGTGTTCGCTTAAACTATTTCAGGTATTTTTCAGTATTGAAAAATTGAAATGCGTGGAGCGGCAGAATGCACTCTCGTGCTTACTGCACATATGTACACACTTTCAAATATGAAAGAGATCACTCCTTCTCAGTATTGTTGATAGTATGATTAGTTTTCAGGATAAATAGCATAAATTCATAAAATAAATCTGATAAATTTTGCAAGATAAACTGGAAAAGTCTAGCAAGATGAGTGAGATGTGTGTAGTGTAAGTGTAATGCTGAAGACTTGCTTAATATAAAATACCGAGGATGACACATCGCCCGATCAAACCACAGACATGATTTCAGCTACCAGCTCCTCTCCTCAGGCCCAGCGATTTTAAATGCGATTCATTAATTGCAGAATACTGTGCAAATGAAGCCATATTGATGTGAAGCCTCTAGACCCATACGGTGCCTCAAGCGCCGCTTCTTAAAGTGCCAGAAAACAGCTTCAAAGTTTGGAGATTTTGAAATCCGTGTCTCTCAACAATTGATATTGATATTTGATCATTTTGCAATCATGTTTTTGTAAATACGACTCGACTCACTCTCCTGACAGAGGAAGGCTTTGGGATGACAGAGGTACACATATCTCGTTTTCACTGTACGCGGCTTTTAGTTCCGAAATACAGGTATACTCTTGATTTTTCTCCTGGGATGGGAATGGATAAATAGAGATGATAGATCAATCGAGGTACCTTATTTGGTTTAAAAGAAAAAGTGAGCCTGTTCTTTTAGGAGAAACTTTGCTGCATACGAATAACTATTCCAGCATCTTATTACAAAGGAGTAAATAAATGAAAATAATCAAATAAATAAATTGTTTAATGCTCTTGTTTCTAGCTTTTGTTTTCGCGTGTTTCTGGTTTTTACTTTCATAGATGCATCAACTTTTTAACTTGAACTCATAGGGGTCGTCATATTGGCCCGTGTATCGAACCAACACACATTGAACAGCGTAACAGATGAAAGAACAGCCTTTGTTTTCAAAAATGTCTTTGATTTTTTCGTGCGAGGAATGTTGCAGAATACACGACGAACGCAAAGGGTAGACAAACCGAGATGGCACAGACTAACGGAGGCAAACAAAACTATATAAGTCGAGAGGGCGACTAATCGAGATGTGGATAAATCGAGAGTTACCTGTATGCAACTTTCGCAACATTCTTTGAGATGACAATTGAGCCGCATTAGACGAATGTGCCCTTGACCAAAACGTTTGTTTTTTCAAATTACTTATTGTGTCACTTGAATCTTCAGGTCCCCTCAGCTTTCAGCCAACCAACTTCTTCTGCAACCAACAAGTCAGGTGCGTTAGATGGGCCAACGCGAAAAGCGTTCCCTACGACGTCATGGATTGGAGGAGCAATCTGCAAATCGATCGAAATGATAAAGATCGTTTTCGAAGCAACGAAAAGTGCTTCAATAATAATAGAGGGAATCGTCTTGCAGAGGATACCCGAGCTAACACCTGTTGTGATTCTCGAAGGAATTCCGGAAATGAGATCGGATGGCAAGCTAGAAACAGTTTCTGCAGGCATGCTGGAAAAGAATTCAGAATGAATTGCTGCAATGCTAGTGCACTGCCTGCGCAACACTACCCGGGAGATCACAATCCCGATCGTTCCGACCTTGATGCTCTACAACATCGGAACTTGATGCTTACTAAAACCTTTGATGCCCGTCCTAGCAATATTACTTCCACTACCCAACCTATCTCTGCTTTTAACACTTCTGCCCTTAGCACCTCTGCCCTTAGCACCTCTGCCCTTAGCACCTCTGCCCCTAATTCTTCTGCCCCTAATTCTTCTGCCCCTAATTCTTCTGCCCCTAATTCTTCTGCCCCTAATTCTTCTGCCCCTAATTCTTCTGCCCCTAATTCTTCTGCCCCTAATTCTTCTGCCCCTAATTCTTCTGCCCCTAATTCTTCTGCCCCTAATTCTTCTGCCCCTAATTCTTCTGCCCCTAATTCTTCTGCCCTTAATTCTTCTGCCCTTAATTCCTCTGCCTTTAATTTTTCTGCTCCTAGCTCCTCTGCCCCTAGTTTCTCTGTTCTAAATTCCTCTGTTCTAAATTCCTCTGTTCTAAATTCCTCTGCCTCTAATTTCTCGGCCTGTAACTCCTCTGACCATAATACCCACAGCCTCAGCACAGCCTCAAGACATCCAGACGTTCGAAATGAGGTTTGCAAGTGGCACAACTCTAGCCATCCTCCTGCCAGTTTTTGCGCTGCCATCGCGTCCAATGCAGAGTCAATTTCTGGTGTGCCTTCTCCAAGTCACCAAGATGAGCTCTCGTGCCACTTCCGATGTGCTGGCAAAAGCTTTCGCGAGCAGCCGAGGGCGTTGCTTCGAGAAAATGACTTCAGCTTAGCCAGAAGTGCTCCTTCGCGGCAAAGAGGCAGCTCTTACGTCAATATGTTCTGCGCTGGAACGAACTCATGAGAAAGCGAAGTCCAAAAAATGAAGGCGCTGTTTAAGTTTAATTATGGACGCGAATGATAAATTACCCTTGGAAAGATCCGGGCTTTGTAAATGCAGGAAACTAAGTGTTCGGTGTGTTTCTGTAGAATGAAATTTTCTTCTGAAAGGCTCTAATTTGCTTCGCTCAACTCGAGTCTGATGTTCTGCTTTCTTTTCATTAGTGAAAACTCGACGCCATCGTTACGTCGAATTATGATAAACAACGAGTAGCTTAATTGACGGACTTCTTTGGAACAAAATTTACGCTGTCCTAATTGGCCACTGCACGTTGAAAAAAACGAGCAATTTTGCTTTGTAGCTCAAGCAGTCAGAGTAAATTTGTTACTCTCTTTGAGCGTGCCCGTATGACCTGCCTAATCTGCATAAATTCGCGTAATTAGTAAGTGAAGGAGTCCTCATTACGCAAGTTTTGTTTCATATCCGAACACGCTCGTGTTTCCCTATCTGAATGAGACCATAATACAATAGAATGAAAAAGCAGCCCCTGTGGAACTCCTAACGAATCTT
Source organism: Morinoia aosen (assembly GCA_030386875.1). Taxonomy (NCBI): domain Eukaryota; kingdom Metazoa; phylum Arthropoda; class Malacostraca; order Amphipoda; family Talitridae; genus Morinoia; species Morinoia aosen. Next base: position 4,309,543 of record CM059571.1, read on the forward strand.
GTAATAGTTTCCTTTGTGCAAAGCCACAACGCCAATTTTCTGGCAACTTGTGGCTGTTTGGCTTCAGTATATCTATTTTATAACATTATTCCGGTGAATATTTTGTAAAATCTTGTCGGTCGATATCACCTGATACGGTTTTGCTCAAATTTTTTAAACACGTTTCATTGCTCAAGAGTGAGAAAAGCGCATCGCGTGCTGTGAACGGAAAGACAAGTTTTGGCTGTGGCAGACGTACTTATTATGGCTGATATTAGAGTTAAGTCTTTCATTGTCTTCGTCCGCTGTTGTATGGTTGGCCGACGTTCCAGTAGCCAATCACCGAGAGTCAGCCGCTCGCTACGAATTACCTATGACTTTTCAAAGTGCTTCATTTGAGTGTTAAGTGTTCTTTTTCGCATGGCTGTGTGGTCACCCTAGACAAATACGTAGAAATTATTCCGCAGTTTAGCTTTTACTGAAAAGTCCTCGACACAATGGTCAAACCCCCCGGTGGGTCGTGCTTACGTTTTTCCATGTGCGAAACGACCCATTGATGAGTCGTTTGAAAACTTTTTAACAATATTTTTAAATTAATAATCAATCGTATTTGATATACCCAGTTAATGTTTGTTATTTATAAAATTTTTACCAACATTTGACTTCAAAGTTTAGTTGAATATTAAACTTCAGTTTAACCCATCGCAGTCAATGTGTTATGCCAAATATTATTTCTCCTGTGAGGTAATAAGGATTTTTACGGCTTCAAAATTCGCAAATAGTTATTTTCCTAATGTGTGCGTCATTCTGTACAGCACGCGACCAAATGAAAGCCTGACCCGTGCACCAGGTCTGTAATTGGGCTCGCGTTTGCGGACTATGCTCGTCTTCATGGCACTGGCCAGAGCTTGTCGGTGTCATTACAGCCGCACGGGCATTGAGCAAGTACATGCGACTGGAGAAAGAGCAAGTGGACGGGGACTGCGCCTCTCTTCACTGCTCACGCGCGCACCATGTGATCGTGTCAACAGGCCTTTAGCGAGCAATCACGTATGACTGAGTTTACATTCCACTTGTTTTTGTGTTTTTTTTACCTGCCGGACATCAGTCATAGGCTACGAGTACGTTATGAGTAACTAGAAAATAATATGTGTGATTTTAAAATGCAACTTCGCTTCGTAACTATCGAATGGCTGTAAACGTATTTGTGTTCGTGCATTTAGTACCTGTTATATACATACAATGAATTATATAAGAGCCATTCTACTACAAACTACTTGAATTCTGCTTCAAACCCTTTGTTGCGGATAGGGAGGCTTAAACTAACTAATAATCTAATCTCTAATCTCTACTTCAAACCACTTGATTTCTGCTGTAAGCAACTTTAATTCTGCTCTAAACTGCATGAAATCTGCTCTAAACTACTCGATATTTATCATCGGAAGCTACGGCCTATTTTACTATGACGGATCTTGGTTACTTTATCGCTCACTTCAAGTCGCAGGGTGCGTGCTCAACATTGACAAAATACGACAACTTAGAATTATTTTTAAGCGCTTTGGCTGCCTTGAGAAGGACCTCAAACCCTGTTTTGGTGTATGGAAAGACCTCCATTCACAGTTAATACATAAAAGTCATCAGTGAGCTGTAGCAACCGTAATGGAAATGATCATGATAAGTTTATTTAATCATTTAAGATATACATGCGAATAAAACCTACTTTCAAACGTTTCGGCCACAGACCATCATCAGTGATAAGAGTTCTGAAAAGTACACACTAAAAAAAAGACTATTTTAGAATGACAAACCTATAAACCTTTCATAAAATTATATTAATTGCAATTATCTATTTACTATGGCTAAAAGAAATGAACTAAGTGTTGTTTAACCGGCTGAAGTTTAAAAACGTACAAGGACTCTAAAATACGCAGATCTGTGTAAACTGTGGTTTTGCTAAGATTGAAAATTGATTGGTGGAAATTACATTATCGCACTCATCGGAATGCACTCGAACAGCGGAAAATGGGGCCGTTCGAGAGCATTTTCGCAGTCCGAGAGCATTTTCGCAGTCCGAGAGCATTTTCGCAGTTCGAGAGCATTTTCGCAGTCCGAGAGCATTCCGATGAGTGCGATGATGGAATTTCCACCAATCAATTTTCAATCTTGGCCAAACCACCGTGTTATACAGACCTGGGCATTTTAGAGTCTTTGTACATTTTTAAACTTGAGCCGGGTTTAAACAACAATTTTAGTTCATTTCCTTTAGCCATAGTAAATAGATAATTGCAATTAGTGTAATTTTATAGCTTGTTTATTGGCTTGTCATTCTAAAATAGTCTATTTTTAGTGTGGACTTTTTAAAATTCTTATCACTGATGATGGAATGTGGGCGAAACGTTTTAAATTAGGTTTGATTCGAATATATACCTTGAATGATCAAAGTAGCTTATCTTTTTCTTTATTTTTATTATAGTTTCGCTTGTGAGGGATGAAGAATTATTAAACACTTTGACTGCGGCAGGAAAACTGAAGTTAAATAATCAATTCAAATTTAAAGTGAATTGTAGTAAGCAATGTTGAAAATGCCATACATTAACTGGATCATGTTTTCATTTAGTTTTGATTAACACATTTATTGTGAAGTGACCCACCAGTGGTCACTTGGATGATTTACATAGTGCTGCTGAGCCACCTGCAGTCACTAACTCATTTTTTATTAATACTTTATGAAAGCAAAATGAAGGCCCTATCCAGTTATTGTTTGCCACTTTCAAAGTTAATTTCCACAATTGACTTTAAATTTAAATTGAATATTGAACTTCAGTTTAACCATCGCAGTTAACATGTTAACCATTTTTTAAATTGAGTGTGTCCACTAGTTGTTCAGCAGCATATTGAAAGCTCCCTGAGTGACCAAACATAGGTCACGTCGCAGTCAAAGTCTTAAGAAAGCAAACGCCTTCTCAGGGCAGAATCAGAGCTGATGTGCATTGGGCAAAAGAGCGCCAGGCGAACTAAAGTGGCCCATAGACGGTCAATTTTATTGTCAATATAATTGTCAATAATGAATATTGACAAATTAATCTATCGTCTGTGGGCTTGATTGACGACCGTCAATTAATTGACTTAGTGGGTAAAAAAAAATTCATAAATATACTGAGTCACTGATTTTGACAATTAAATTAATCGTCTATGGGCCGCTTAAGACTCATAGCCGAGCGACTTCGATAAAATTTGCTATTTGAGCAATGATCATGACCAACAGAGGTGGCTACGTGGATCGCCCGTGTATCCATTTTTCGATTACCTTTGCATAGCATGAGAATCATTTAGGAATAGTATATTCAGTGTAATTGTAGTGAAATAGCTTATTTATGATGCATTCTACTAACAGGGTTCAGCTACTTATGGAAGGTATAAAGCTGTCAGTATTTAGCTAGTTCCACAGATATTTTAAATTTGGAATTACATCTCTAGGGCTAAGGAGGTATAAGAAAATTCATTACAAAGCAGTTTATAAGTCATTTATTTATATATTTTTAATTACATTCGTCTTTGATGAAAAGTTCCAGAAAAATATATTTTTCAGTGTTGGAATTCCCTGGAAACAAATATTTCCGTAGTGAAGGCCGTGACAAGGACTATTTTTGTGAACAATGTAGTTATTAAACCATGACAAACATTTACCTCTATTTTCTCCCACCCCACGTTTAAAACGTGTTCATTTATGCGTTATATCGAGGTTTTGTAATCGATTCAACTGTATTTTAATTTAAATGTTCCATTAAATTATGAAATAAGATCAAAAATGGAAGGTAAATGAGTTGAAATCTTCACCAAACGAGTAAACAATCCAGACGTCAATTATGACGAGACAATGCATTCATGACCATATATTTGATAACTATGTACCTTTGTATCATCGGAATATCTAGTATAATAACTTTTCCAATCTGCAATCAAGACGCTTGCGGCACTTCATATTTTCTTGAGGAAAATTCCCCAGCCAGCCTTTGTATTACGAGGGAAACGAGGTCGAGTGACTGCTGCTGTTGTCAAGTTTGATGAGTACTGCCCTACTTCAACACGCAAGCGGTATCTTCAGGCATTTTTGGGTAATTCTAGGTTATTTTGGATAATTGTCGGCAATTTTAGGGTTCGCACAAAGACTGTACTCATTCAGTAGCGATCGCGATTTTTTAAGGTTTCGAGTCGCTCGTATGGGATTGGACAGAATTCTGAATAACATTACATAGTGTTCGATAGCCGTTATAATTGTTTGTTCGGAACAAACATTCAATATAAAACACAATATTTATTAACACCAATAAACATTGGAAATGTTTTTAGCTTCAAAGCTAACTTTTATTTATTTTTTTCATCTCTGGTAATCGCTCTCCTTCAATGTTAGGTATGAACCCTTTTATAAAAGCACAGAGCGAATCTCCTCACGCACTCCAGGGCTCTGAAGTAACTGTCAGTCGTGAGGTCAGTGCCCTGCAGGTTCTCCAATAGACAAAGTGGTGGCTTCATGTTCAAGCTCTTCGTTTTTAAATATTAAAATTTTGACAATTAACCCTTAATGGTCCAAATTTTTTATTCATATTTCCAATATCGCAACTGGTGACGCTGGTATTTGGGTGTCACAAACATTAGAATGAGGACGGAACTGCCGTCCGGCAGAAAGCTTCAAAAATTCGACTACAACTTAATTGTTTGCAGTTTTAGTGAGTGTGCCATATATGGCATATGGGGCGTTAAGGGTTAACCCGCTGACTACGTATTGGGACATGTGTACCACTAGGTTAATTTGTAATTTGCATACCGGCATAGATGAATAGCATTTTCTTATTTCGCTACCTCTTTCAAAATTATTTCAAGAAAGCGAGGTAAAATATTATCTTGTAATTGTATTTAGCACACTTTTTAGGAAGGGTAAGATTAGTTTTGACATGTACAGTCGGTTTTTCAGTTCTGCCACTCACAACCTAACCGAACCAACCGTAGGGACCGCACCAACGTAGTCAACGTGGTAAGAAGCTGGAAGTGCACACACACACACACACACACACACTGCAGCTGAAGAGTTGCATCGATGTGATATGTGTATGACGTGACCTCAATGCTTTCACGCGTGGATGTACGACGCTAGAGTTCGTGTTGCGGAGTAACTTTACTAAAATACTATTAGAACTATCAAAATGCTATCAAATTTAATATTAAATTACTAAAATACCATCAATTTTCTAAACGTTTTACTAAACATTTATGTTTAAAAAATTCTTAGTATAGAGCACCGTCTAGAGGAAACAAGTTTTCGTACATTAAGAAACGGCTGCTGTTCTCTCTCTATTGGAATTGGTTTGTATTTCCAAAAAATTTTACTTGACATTTCAGTTTAAATAAAATGTTAAGTACAAAGCTCCGTTCTGAGGAAATATCTCACGAGTTGTTGTTCAATAATAAACGGCTGCTGTTCTCTCTTCTAGAATTGATTTTTGTTTCCAAAATATTTTACTCGACATCTTTTGTATTAAAAAAATGCTGGGTATAAAAGTCCGAGCAGAGAAAACAATCTATAAGCTTTCGTTCATTAAGAAACGGCTGCTGTGCATTTATTCCCACGAGTGTTATTAGATTTAAGCCGACGACCGTATATCAGTGCCTGTTTTTCCACGAGAATAGAATAATTACGTAAGGTAATGTGAAATTATCTTTTCTTCTGTTGTCTACTATAGATTCTCTCAAAAATTTGATATGCGTAAACTTTGTGAAGCTCATTCATGTGTGTAGCATGATTTGTGACAAGTATTTTGAAATCACGAAGAAATATTTTATTTTGTATTTACTCTAGTGAATTAAACACGATTTCCAGTATATTGACGTTCAAAATTAGTTAGGTCACCATTCGATTCCATGGCTGTAAACATTGATGTCTTACTTGCATTGGTGACATTCGGTAATTCGTGTTTAAGAATATTTGCATATTTTTCTAAGCTGTAGATGTAAGTATATATTTGTACAAATTGCAAATGTATGACGTGATCATTTTGTGCTCTACATATACAGTAAATAAATCAAAGCCTGAAAAATCCTCGTGTTGCCTAAAACCCCGAGCACTTCAGCTAGGAGACAATTCAGAGTAACGATCGTTTTCAGCTAACCCACACAATAATGTTTGTAGTTAGGAAGCTGTAACTAACGTATGATCTAATCTAATGTTCCTCGTAACCTAAATTTTTTAGTGACGCGATGACTGCCGACAGAACTGAAGCTCTATAAATCTTACATTTCATAAATACAGTCATTAACTAATTTATTATGAAATGAACATTTTTATTGATTAACTGCAATAGAAAAAAACTTTTTGCCTACGTGACCAGTGAATAGCAGTTCCTAGCTGCACCATGTGTAGAGGGTCGCAGCCCGCTAGTTATATAGAACTCATCAGGTATTTCACGTCCTGAGTTCAATTTAATCAAAGTGAAATGTTGTGTGAGAGTATCATATTTTACATTTAAAATACGAAATTTTGTTCAAGAAAAGAAAAATTCAAATTTCCGACAAACAAATCGGTGTATTTTAAGACCCAGTCACTACTTCAGAGTTAAATACAATTTTTGTGATAATGAAACGTAAGAACATTAAAAAATAGTGCAATATCTTAACATAGGCCCAGCAGTATTGTTGGCCTGCTGCCCAAACACCAACGCCAGATGATGATGATGCAAAAATTTAAACTTATTTATGATACAATATTTTAGACTTGACACTCCGACTCAAGACTTACCCGAGGATGTAATGACTCGACTGATGGCTCGGTCAACAATGTGACTATAAATTTAGGGTCACGTTACCACTAAGGCACTAATGGCTACTTCTAGTGAACGAAAAACACAAGAAACAAAAACCCCATAGCAAATCAAGATGTATTTTGCATATTAGCCTATGCTTCCATTTGAAAACTGTAAATGTACGTAATGAAGGAAGGCAGCATACATCATTAACTCTGATTAAATAACTCAAACGATTATAATTAAGAGTTAATCAAATTAACGACAGATTCATTTAAAAGTTTTACTTAATTGCTGAAAAAATTACCAATCATAATTAAGTATTTATACAATCGACAAAAATTCAATTAACTAAATAATTACATTAAAAATCCAAGGAGAGTGCATTAAATACATTGCAAACAACATTAGGAATGAATGCTGGCGGCAGACCTCGAGAACGTGCCGACATTTCCACGCAGTTGTCCCTAAATAAGGGAGAAATTTGAGCAAAAACAGCGAGACGCTCTTATTTGCACTACAAGAAATTGTACGAACATTGACAGTCTGACTGTCACTGCTGGTGTGTTGCGAAATGTTCATTAAAAACAAAAAGAACGAATGCGATGACAGAAGTAAACTTAGAAAAGCGAAACTGATATCCAACAACACTTAAAATATGAATCGATTTGAAATTTAAGAACAATTTGAATGACCTATTCTAACCTACTGCAGCATGGTCCGTTCAACACTTTACTACTGACTTATTTTAGCCTATTCCAGCCCATTTTGACCCATTTTAACCTATTCTAGCCTGCTACAGTACGGTTGGTCACTTCACTATACTGCGGACCAAAATCTGCTGCCCGCTTGTTCCAAAATTCCTGTAAATTTGGTCAAATATTTGACAAAAATTGTCAATTCTCAAGCAGTGAGAATTCTCTCATTTTCCCATACTCGCAAAATAAAACCACTGCTTGTGAGCGTATCTTCTGGACCATGTTTGCTCACCGATTCTAGTTTCTCGAGCTTACATATTATCTACTTATTTCACTTCAATTTTTACTAGGGAGAAAATTTATCTAAATTAGATTACATTATACATTAGTCTAAGGCTCTCTAAATACAAAAACTGTATTAAAAAACGAGGGGAAAATGCAGGCATCATTTAGTGTAGAGTTAAGGAAATACAGAATTTATACACAAGGTGTGTTCCCAGACAAGATCCTCTGCGCAAAGAAAAGGAGTTAGGGAGGATATTTATGGAGCATGATAAAGATCGAAGTAAAATTATTACGTGCTGAAAAACAGGGCAGCAGTGGATCGAAAAAATTGGTCCGCAACAAAAAAAATGAACGATGCTATTTCACCAAAAAGAAGGCTTACACAACCTAATGCTCGGGACCATGCATTTTCCTCCTGGGAGCACTAATTCCAATAGAAACAATAGCTTTATCCCCCTTAGAAGAATTTTACTGCACTAATAACTTTAATTTAATACTATGCTTTCATTTGAAGACTGTAAATGTACGTAAGGGAGGAAGACTAAGTACGTCATTAATTCTGTTGAAATATATCAACAATTGTTATAAAGAATTCAAATGACAATTAACTCATTAGAAGCTTTATATAACTATTAGTTTTACAGATCTATATTCCATTAATCTATAAATTCTATAGGTCCAGAGACATGCTGGAAGGTAGCCATGTAACTGAACGCAAAGTTATGCAGCATGCCTGTATATATATATATATATATTGCTCTCATCACGGACATTGCAGCAGGTATTCACCGAGTCACATTAACAGTTTACCTAGGTAGTTTATTACTGAACTAGGATCGCCGGTTTAAAATTATTCTATCATGAGTCTTGAAGTATACATTTCTTCATATAAAATTTGGCCACTAAGGTAACTCAGCAGTGCTCTTTTAGGCGAAACTTTTTCTCTTAAAAGCCTGGACTTGACGATTTTGGCGAGAAAAAGTAGACCTGGAAACTCTGCGCTGCACTTTTTGCCAGAGCTGCAACTCGTGACTTGAGGGACTCTATCTGCGCTCGTTAATATTGGCCGGATTAGAGTGAGATGGATTAGAGCGCGACATGTCTTGAAATAAATTATGTTAAATTAAATTTTATATGTTACTTCAACACTTTGACCGAACTGTGTCAAACTGAAGTTCAATATTCAAGTCATATTTAAAGCTAGTTGTATTAGTTAGTACTTTTGTAAATAGCAAACGTTAACTGGATCATGCCTTCCTTTAGGTTTAATTAATTATTTATGAAATATGAGTTTATGACTACTCGTCGGTCAGCAGCATTATGAAAATCCCTTTAGTGACCACCGGTAGTGCACGTTGCGATCAAAGAGTCAGACCTCCCTAACTTCTAGCCGCAATATATGTGTTGAAGGCCCCTTTAGTATATTTAGTATGAGCGTATATATATTGAAGAAATAGTTGTAAAACGACATTAAATCATCTAATGAAGTCTGAAATTTCAATTTCAATGACCGATACGCCTTTTGTAGATGCCAACTTTATAATTTGTATCTACTGAAAACGAAATAAAATGTTGGCAAACATAAGCAAAATCTGTGAGTGAAACACTTTGTAAAATACACACCAATTTAATTACTGCGAAGCATTCTAGCAGAATGTTCTTCGAACTGACATTTAATTCGAAAGGCTTACTTCGTCCACCAATCAGCTAGAGATGTGTGGCCAATGCATCGGTCGTTATTTAATTCGCCGATGCGAAACACTTAGCCAAATTTCGTAAATCGTTTTTAAGAACTGGCACGTTTGTCCTCGAACTCAAGGGATTGCAGGAGGATAAAATCCTAACTACCTAGTCTAACTTTTTCGCCGTCTCAATGCATGTCTTGTTCACTGCCTTAGCGATTTAAGCGATTAAATCGCTTAGGCGGCGAAAAACATGCAAGCAGGCGGCGAAAAAGTTAGATTGGGTGAATACCCAGCTCAATTACGTTATTAATAAATTTTGTTAACGTTATTATTTTCTAGGTTTAACGTCGGTTTCTCCTCAGTTAACCCTTTATCGGCTGACGTCCTTTTTGAAGGGCATTAACACTTTGAACACAACGTGAACCACCGGTGGCCACGGAGGGGATTTTCATATTACTGCTAACCAACTAGCAGTCACAAACTCAATTTTCATTAATACTTAATAACCGCTAAATGAATTCACGTTCCAATTAATGTTTACTAGTTTTAAAATTGCTTACTACGATTGACTTTAAATTTGAGTTGAATATTGACCTTCGGTTTAACCAGTTGAGGTCGAAGTGATGAGAAATCCCTCACATCGTCCTTATATTCTAAATGCTTCGATGAGAATTTCACACCGTGCTGGGTATCATGATTGATACTTTAGAGAAGTTACCGTAATATCACAATCTAAGACCAAACAATTTAGCCTCTACTGGGTTAAGGCAAAATCACAGAGCAACTTGGCGAAGTTCAAGTTCAAATGGCAACACAAAAGCGTGAGATTTAGGTGCCAAGGTGAGCACACCTAGCCGCGCTAGCATAAGGAGGCGTTAGCATCTCATAGAGACGAGAAGTTGAAATACTCGTAATTTAATGAATAAAGATGAAGACACGCAATATGCAACTAGTTCAGGCGGTACGCTGGTTTTTCTCCCCCACGAGTAAAAACATAAATTGGGAAAAAGATGGATAAAACCAATCTAATTGTAAATCTTAACCAACAATGGACCTTTGCAACAAGTTTTGCTAATTGTGTGGTTAGTAGCTAACGTTGCTTGTGAAAAGCTGAAGTTACATGAGGTAAACTGACGAGAACAGACACTTTTAACGTACCCTTTTCAGTGTAACTCAGGTACCCTATACATTGAAGTTTTTGAGCGTTAATGAAAGAGCGTTACGTTTCCAAGATGTGCCTACAGACAATGCATTTTAACACACTCTAAGGTGTAGGATAATTGACCTAATATGAAATCTCTGCATGTGACTCTCGATTGTGTTCGGACACAAGCGAAGCCCCTACAGCTCAAAGTAAAGAGTGGGGCAGAAAAACCTATCCGATTTCAAAACGTTATAAAATTAAAACGACTAAAGTTGTCAAAAAATTTTTTTATTAGCATATCGCAAATTTTATGCCATTTTTAAATTTAAGTTTTGAAAAGCACATCACTCAAATGTCGTCCTTGGGAGCGGATACACTGATTTAGGCGCTCGCGGTAGCTTTCCATGACTTTCACCGTCATTTCCACAGGAATTTCTTCAATTGCCCGAGCAATTTCCCTTCGTAAAGCAAGAAGGGTCCTTGGTCGATGCTGGTAAACCTTCGATTTGAGGTAACCCCAAAGGAAGAAGTCACATGGAGTGAGATCCGGTGAGCGCGGCGGCCAGCCAAGATCACCTCTCAGGGAAATGAGGCGACCGGGAAACAGTTCCCTGAGAATGTCTATTGATCGTCGCGATGTGTGGGCGGTTGCACCATCCTGTTGAAACCACACATTTTCCACGCCATTTTCTTCCATTTTGGGTCTAAGAAAATTTTTCAGCATGAAACAATAGCGCTCGCTGTTGACCGTTACGGTTTGCCCATTTTCTTCAAAAAAGTAAGGCCCCCAGACGCCTAGGCGGGAAAGAGCACACCACACAGTCACTTTTGGGCTATGGAGGGGTTCCTGATGGATTTCTCGAGGATTTTCGTCACTCCAATATCGAAAATTCTGCCTGTTAACGGCACCACAAAGGTGAAAATGGGCTTCGTCCGTGAAGAGCACAACATCGTCGTTTGGGAGTTCTTGGAGATCGCGACACAGGTTCGTACGGGTTTCAAAATCCCTTTCACTTAATTCCTGTGCAACAACCATTTTGTAGGGATGCATTTTGAGGTCCCGGTGCAAAATGCGCCGAATACTGCGGTTGGAAATCGCCAAAGCGAGCGAATGTTTTCGCGCCGAACGACGCGGGGAACGTTCAATCGCGGCTCTCACATTGGCCACGTTTTCAGGTCCTGTTGCTGTCCTGGGACGTCCAGGCGACTTATTTTTCAATGCTGAACTCGTCTGTCTAAAATTTGACACCCACACTTTAACCGTAGCGTGATGTGGAACAGGATCATGACGCCCGAGTCCGAAATGAATTCGAAAAGCACGTTGTGTAGCAATTATCGAACCGCCGCATTCGATAAACCGCTCAATAACAAAAGCACGATGTTCACCAGACCAAGGCATGTTGACTACTGACATATGGCATAAAACCGGCTTTCCAACGGTTTTTACCCCACTACTCTACCTGCTCCCTCTTCTGAGAAAAAGGGATTTGAAATCGGATAGGTTTTTCTGCCCCACCCTGTTAATCCTGAATGGTCATAGTGGAGGACGATAATTAAACTCATTCATGAGTAGGTCAAGAGTTCCATTTTCAGACTGTAAGAGAACAGGGCATGTCCGACAATGCACTCGCTCATAGCAATGCCCAAAACTAATTTAAAACTCAATTTCACAACATATTGCACAGTTTTCTCAGCTTGAATGTTAAACGTTTTATTTCCGACAAATGATACATGGAAAGAAGACGTCGAACGGTCTAATAGAAGGTTCATTAGTTATTCAATAACAATTACGTCAGAAATTCAGGAATAAAACTCGACGCAAGCTGGGCGAATTAAATCAGAGGCCATAAAAGGTTCTTTGAATTGAGCAGTAAATGAGATGTAATTATTCCATGGCTCGCTCCTGTGAGCCACAAACGAGACAAGAATAGCAGCACTGAAATAGGATGTTGCACACGTCAAAGAGGGAGAAATCCGTGTAACTGCCTAACCAATTTGCAAGTCCCAACGGCAAGTCCCAACGGCAAGTCCCAACGGCAAGTCCCAACGGCAAGTCCCAACGGCAAGTCCCAACGGCAAGCCCCAACGGCAAGCCCCAACGGCAAGCCTTAACTGCAAGCCCTAAGTCAACTTAAGTTGACGGCTTACAGCTCTTCAACACAAAGTTTAGCGTAACCACGCAGATAACCAGAACAAGAGAGGCTTAACTTTTGAAATCAACTCTGTGGGTGTGGTGACGTACATATAATTTCTGTGGCGTCAATTCTGGGCTATAGTTCACTCGGAGTCAGAGTTGGGCTGCCAAATTTAATTGGATTTACGTATCATGATGTCATTTGATGTTGGAGCCTGATTTATTGGCAATATAGGTCGGACTCCATTGCACAGGTACAAAACCCCTCATCTTAAACGTCACGGCTATAACGAAGCTTTCATTCCAGAAAGACTGTTGCTATTTAACGAACACCATCTATGCGCTTGTAAAGATCAGTACATGAAATGAGTGCATTATCATGGACGTTAGTATGAGTAGTCTCAACACAGTAACTGCACAGATAATTTTCCGGCAGCGTAAATAAAACGAAGAAGTTATGCCGACAGAATTAAAACTGTGTAGTTCTCTTTCAACTCTTGGTTATTGCAAACAGTATTGCATACTTGGTCAAAAGATCAGGTTTGGAATTGTTAACGGGTTGGGAGAGTAAGCGCATCGAAATTATCAAGGTCGAAAATGAGAGGAAATAACCTCGACAACTTTCACGTTCCCATCGAACACAATTCGTCGTTCCAAAATCCACAGAACATCAAAGACTCGACCCAGGCGGAACACGGTCGAAGATGAGCCATATGGTTTCCCCCTCGTCACTCTCGCCCCCATTTGGGCTAAAATCCTGGCAGAAATGAACTCCACAAAATGAAGTAGGAGCGGTGAGCGTCAGTTCAATGAAAGCTGATGCATCAAAGCGATATGCGAAAAATCAATCGTCCTCTGCATGAGCTCATTCTGAGGCTAAGTTAAGGCCTGTACTGAGAGAGCAGGTGAAAGAATTTTCACTAACTCGTTTAGGCGCAGCAAGCTTCATTTCGTCTCTTGTCTGGATACAGAAAGAAACATTAACTGGTTTTAGAAATACAAAGTTAGAGTGATGCTTACAATGCCTTCGTAACCGGGTAACGAATATGAAGAACCTCTTGTATAAGGAGCCAGTCTTGTTGAATTTAGCCACTTTCACGAATCCGAGACTCAAAGCATGTTCATAAACAACTGCGTCGATGATGTGACAGTGTAACTGAAATCCAATTTTGAAAAACAGATAAAATCTTATCCGTTTTAAATGAGGGTAAACAAATTTACAGAAAATAGAGACAAACTCAAGATGTTATCTCCTTTATGACACGGAGGAAGTATGAACATCTGTAGGCGCATCTTCGATTGATTATAAGTAAGCTTAGCCCCCCTATACCACAACAAAGATGTTCAAAGGGAGGAAGGATGAAGGGACCATTTAGTGTGGAGTCAAAGGGAACGCGGAATCTACACACAATGGGCCTAAAAACAGTAAGCTAAAAAAGAAGCTTATGAAACAGGATAACAGTTGAAGAAGAAAGGAGTAGAAGCTGAAAAACAGGACAGCAGTGAATCGAAAACAGATGGTTTGTAACAAAATAAAAAACCTATTCTATTTCAACAAAAGGAAGGCCTCCCTAACCTTTATCTCTGGATCTCACATAATCCTAGTGGGAGCGCAAATTCCCATAGATACTATAGTTGTATCTCTCTGAGGGGTAGGCGCCTCTTCATTGCTACGATATTTCCCGAGCATGTCTTGGCCATAGCGTGATGCGGCAGCGAGCTCCTAATATCAAAAGAGCCAAAATCATCTTCCGTCGCTGATTGGGGGACGACATCAAAAGATGTAGCGAAGATTATATTCGGCTCAACTCATTTGTCTCTTCGTGACCGGGTTGATAAATGCTTTAACGCAGATTGCAAGAGTCGCAAACGGTAGGAAAACTTTAAAGCGTCTGATAGCTATGACGTAAATTGAAGGAATTAATGAAAAAGAAAAGCTTAAATAGGAAAAAATGAGAAAACATAAAAAACATTATTTTATTTGACAATGTTGGCCAATACTTTTTATTTTACTTTCCCCACGCTTTAATGGGAAATTATTTTCAAATCGCTGGCTTACGGGGACGTTTCTCTTATTCCTCCGGAAACACTGCAGCTAAGAGGAATGAAGCTTAAACGAGGTTGTAGCATTTTCCCTTGCGTAACGTAACGGAGAAAAGAAGATGATAAAGCGTATGAATACGAATAAAACTGAGAACACGTCAGCAAACTTCCACTGCAAAGTTAACTGTTTGATCCATAAAAAAAAATTAAATGGTTTAATTCTCATCTGCATGAGAGATGCAGCCAAAAAGCCGTCGAGGTCAAATAATGCCGAAATAAAAATCAAAACGAGACGGAAACTCCATTTGTCTTCCGAGTAAGATGATAAAACGTTTTCCATCTCAAATAGGATTAAGTTCGTTTTTAGTAGCCGTCGGCAATCGGGAATCAATATAAGACCGCTTCTACCACTCACGCCAGAAATAACTTAGAACACCATAAGCACTGAGCGCTTGGCCATGATATGCTTTGCCAGCGCTGTTAAGTTCACGAAACTTTCTAAAAGCTTTGGGAGATCTCCGAGCAATTTCAGAAATGTAAGCTTCTTTTGAAACTTTATGAAGAACCGCAAAATTGAAAATTTTCTCTTGAGCTTTTCGTCGGATAAAATCGGAGCACTTCTTCTGCGGAGTTTCGTCGCAGAAGAAGCATGCACGGATCGTTAAAGAATGACTAAAATAATGGGTCTAAAGAAGGTTTTAGGCCGCGCAGAATTTTCAGTGAAAACTCTAATATTCTATAAAGCGCGCTATAAGAGCGCTAGAATCGTAGTTGATCAATCATGGTCTATATTATGTTCAAAGTAAGAGACACGCGTGAAGTAGGTTGAATTCCCGTAAATCCAATTTTGAAGAAATAAATAAGAACCAATACCACTTTGGACATTTTTGCCTGACTGCATTCGTGTTAATTTTCAGTGTTCTTGAAAGTCAAAATAAAATCATTACATTTGAGAACTCATTCAAAAATAACAAAAAGTATAAGTTATGAATATATTGTAGCTGAAGCACACAAAACAAACCAAAATTGAAGTGGAAGATAGAAAAAGTCCTCTGAATAAAAAATCATTCAACAATATCTTTGCTGAATGACATCCATAAAGCCTCGGATGTCGTCAAAGAGACTCGGAAGTCTTTCTTTGACTTGAGTATACAAAGCCCGTGCAGACACTCAAATTTGGAGGTCTGCAGCGTTGCGGGCTGAGCTGAGAATGTCAAAGTGATCATTATACTAAAAGCATGATCATCCTTCAGACAGAGTTGCTTAACAGAAGAAATAAAAGCTTTGGTAATATATAGCTTTTACGAAGAGACCTCCTCGTGGTGTGAATACCGTACCAACAAATGAATGAACAAATAAATAATACTGCCAACACAATATACTGTTATACATATAGTGTAACATTATACTGTTATTCATATAGTGTAACATTATACTGTTATACATACAGTATAAGATTATACTGTTATTCATACAGTATAAGATTATACTGTTATGCATACAGTATAAGATTATACTGTTATGCATACAGTATAAGATTATACTGTTATACTATACAGTATAACATTATACTGTTATGCATACAGTATAATATATAACTATAATATTATACTGATATACACACAGTATATTATACGGTTATGCATACAGTATAAGATTATACTGTTATACATACATTAGAAAATAACACTCATCTACCTACAGTGTAACACTATAATGTTATACTGTTTGCACCACTGCTGGCAGCTGTCACACACACGTCTAAACACAACACAGGTACCTAGTAGCACGATAGGTGTCTCTTTTCTTTGGAGGTGTAACTAAATAGGCTTTTATTAGAGTATACGGAAGGATGTTTTAACGGAAAATGTTTTTCAAATGTATACAAAACGCTCATTTTCGATCTATCTGAGCAGCTTCCTACGAACAGTATGTGAGGAAATACTTGTAGTTTATGAGCAGCAGGAACTTGGGCTTCACCAAACCATTGATCATTTTAAAATGTTCTCAATTTCTACGTGTAAAGTCTCGGGAAAAAGTGTTGCCATTGAAATATCCCTACAGGTATGTAGCTGACATAAGTTTATTTACCGAATCATTTCAAGCGATTCACGCAAAAGCCTAGAAATATTAGCTCAAAATATTAAAATCAAAAGTTCAAATCAATATATGAGCATATTAACACTTTGACCGCGGCAGATTGGTTAGGTTAGTCGTTAGTTTTAGCCTCCCTACCCGCAGCAACAAATGCGATCCAAAGAGAGGAAGGAGGAAGTCATCATTTAATATGGAGTTAAGGGAACGCGGAATCTATGCAGAAAGGGCATAGAAACAGCAAGATGAGAAAGAAGATTATGAAACAAGATCAAAGTCGAAGAAGAAAGTAGTAGGTGCTGAAAAACCGGGCAGCAGTGAACCGAAAAAAGATGGTCCTTAACTTAACAAAAACATTTTATTTAAAAAAAAGGCCTACCCAACTCTTAGCTCGAGCCCTCATATTTTCCCACTGGGAGTGATAATTCCCATAGATACAATAGTTGTATCCCCCTGAGGGGTAATTCCCAAAGATACAATAGTTGTAACCCCCTGAGGGGTAATTCCCATAGATACATTAGTTGTATCCCCCTGAGGGGTAATTCCCATAGATACAATAGTTGTATCCCCCTGAGGGGTAATTCCCATAGATACAATAGTTGTATCCCCCTGAGGGGTAATTCCCATAGATGCAATAGTTGTATCCCCCCTGAGGGTTAATTCCCATAGATATAACAGTTGTATCCTCCTGAGGGGTAATTCCCAAAGATACAATAGTTGTATCCCCCTGAGGGGTAATTCCCATAGATACAACAGTTGTATCCCCCTGAGCGGTAATTCCCAAAAATACAATAGTTGTATCCCCCTGAGCGGTAATTCCCATAGATTCAACAGTTGTATCCCCCGAAGGGAGCCTCTGTAACGAACACACCAACACACCGCGACACGGCCAAGCAAATACAGCAGCAAGTAGCAGGCTGAATTACAGGGCTCATTTCCCGCAATAATTGGGTTATCTTGCCTCTGAACTATAGTTCATTTAACAACCAAGTGGAACACTGCGAGCTCTACGCTGCAGGGCAATACAGTGTTTCAGTGTCAGTATTCCAGTGTCGGTGTCAGATTCCGTGCGGTGTGTGCTCGACAGGCAATTATGAAACGGCCTCCAGCGCAGACGTGACGGCGGCAAACGGCGCTGCAGCTTTAAAATGACGTTTAGTGCAATATCATGCAATGCTAAGTGCAATATAATCAGTATGCATATTGCAAGGTAATATCATTCAGTCTGCAGGGCAAAACTGTCTTTATAAAGTGCAATATCATACAGTCTGCAAAGCAAAACTGTCTTTATAAAGTGCGATATCATATAGTCCGCAGGGCAAAACTGTCTTTATAAAGTGCAATATCATACAGTCTGCAAGGCAAAACTGTCTTTATAAAGTGCGATATCATATAGTCTGCAGGGCAAAACTGTCTTTATAAAGTGCAAAAGCATACAGTCTGCAGGGAAAAACTGTCTTTATAAAGTGCAATATCATTTATTCAGCAGGGCAAAACTGTCTTTATAAAATGCAATAGCATACAGTCTGCAGGGCAAAACTATCTTTATAAAGTGCAATATCATCCAGCACACAGTGTAACATCGAACAGTAAACTGTGCAATATCACACAGTATGCAGAGCAATGGGAAACAATATGAAGAGCAATTTCGAACATTAAGCAGTGGAATATATTTCAAAAAATAAGTTTTATGAAACAGAAGAGAAGTTGAAGAGGAAAGTAAAAGGTCCTGGAAACTAGGACTCCAGCGAACCGAAAACGATGGTCCGTAAAAAATGCAAAATGCATTCTATTCCAATAGAAGGACCTAACATTGAGCCAGGGACCTCATTTAAGACTACCGGCTCGCAGACCTGGGCGGCGCCGGCTGACGGTTGCTGTGTCACCCTAGAGCAGAGGTTCCCAACCTTTTTTCGCCCCGCACCCAGGCAGAAATTTCATTTGAACCTCGCACTCCCTGGAATGAAAATACCATCATAAAGCCGATGTCCTATCATTTACCTTGGCTTTTCTCGCACCCCCTGAAATGAAAATGCCATCATAAAGCCGATGTCCTATCCTTTACCTTGGCTTTTCTCGCACCCCCTGAAATGAAAATGCCATCATAAAGCCGATGTCCTATCCTTTACCTTGGCTTTTCTCGCACCCCCTGAAATGAAAATGCCATCATAAAGCCGATGTCCTATCATTTACCTTGGCTTTTCTCGCACCCCCTGAAATGAAAATGCCATCATAAAGCCGATGTCCTATCATTTACCTTGGCTTTTCTCGCACCCCCTGAAATGAAAATGCCATCATAAAGCCGATGTCCTATCCTTTACCTTGGCTTTTCTCGCACCCCCTGAAATGGAAATGCCATCATAAAGCCGATGTCCTATCCTTTACCTTGGCTTTTCTCGCACCCCCTGAAATGAAAATGCCATCATAAAGCCGATGTCCTATCCTTTACCTTGGCTTTTCTCGCACCCCCTGAAATGAAAATGCCATCATAAAGCCAATATCCTATTATTTTTCTGAACTTTTCTCGCACCCCCTGGAATATCGCCTTGCATCCCCAGGAGGTACGAGCACCCCAGGTTGGGAACCCCTGTCCTAGACACACTGACGTCGCTCCTGTGATTTGCAAGTTAATCACATTAGCCGAAATGTATTCAGAGGGCAGCGGTATCTTCATTTTAATTTGCCTGGGAGCTATGATATCTGCCTGAAGTCCCAAGCATTAAATGCTAAGTTTTTAAATGAAATGCTCAAAACAAAATAAAATGTAATACATCAAAGTAGAATTCACATTATGTTGGAATATTCATCATTGTTTACAAACCATGCATCATGAGTATGGTTGGATAAGTTTCTAGTATGAATATGCATTTAAATTACGAGTATTAACAGGCATAACAGTTATGAGTATTATGTACTGACGTAAGTGTCACCAGAAATTATTTCATCCTTTTTAATTTTAAAAATACAAGGCACGTCATGTTTTAGAATTTTCCTTTCTCGTTCACGCTTCACTAACAACTAAAGATTGGAAAAAAAATTAGGTTAGTGTTATTCTCCCCGGCAACTGTAAAGGTATACCCAAGAGGGGAAGGAGGAAGGCATCGTTTAGTTTGAAAGTTGAAGATGAAAGTAACTGGCACTGAAATAAGAACAACAAAGAATCAAAAAAAGATATTTTATCACAAACAAACACCTTGACAAAAAGCAATATCAGGACCAAACTTTCAGTTCGGGACCTCGTGTCTCCTGAGAGCGCAACTTCCCCTAAATACAAGGCAAGAATTGTACCTCTCTGAGGGGTAAATAACAATTAAACTGTAGGAAAAAATTAGTACTTGGCTTGGCGCTTATAAAATTTCAGTCAATGAATATTCAGGACCCAAGTCAATGAGTATGAAATATTTAGAAGACTGCATGAATGCAAACAAAAAAGGTCCGTGGGATGTGGGATAACAAAGACTAAATTGCACCGGAAAATGAGGAGCGAGGAAGACAAGATCACAAAAATTTTCCCTCGAGTAAAACTTGCCAGAGTCTAACGAGAATCACCCATACGTCAGGAAAGAGGAAAATTGATCATATGTTATTAAAGTGTCGGAAATTTTATACTGGGAATTGACTTAAAAACTGTCTCAAAATTACAGCATCATGTTTGATCACTATTTTGGTACGAAAACCGTGATAAATTAGCATTTTTAATGCGGTAAACCTAGCACGCAATTTCGTTAACCTAGCATACAATTGCTTATCTATCAATTGATAGATAAGCATACCTGGCAAACATTGCGCTAGGATCGACAAAGTTGCGCTAACTTAACAACAATAAAATTCAAGAAGGATTAGGAGCACGTGATACTACTTCAACAAATGTAGTCTCGTCTGGCGGACATTTCCACAAAAGCGAAAAGGAAGACAAAAGCATGAAGGCACGTGTGTGATAAATTGCTTGAACGAAAAGCCAAATTTTTTCCCTGTGACATACAGATGAAAGGAGAAGGTAAAAACCCTTTAAATTCTTAGCACGTTTCCTACGAAGGGACCCAGCAGGGGTCAGTGAGGGGATTTTCATAATGCTGCTGACCGACCTGCTGTCCCAAACTCAATTTTTATGAACACTTAATGGAAACTAAATAAAGGCACTGTATAGTCGAAGTTCGATATTTCCAAAATTCAACTCTGAAATTGACTCTAATTTGAGTTGAATGTTGGAATTGTTGAAGTTTAACCCAGCGCAGTTAACGTGTTAAACTAAGCCCTCAGTAGGCTTCAGGAACAAATATAGTCGAATTCGCATCTAGTTACGAGGAACACTTCAAAAAATTGCAAATTGTCCAAGGTAAATTATCTTGAGGTGCAGAACATTTCCTCAGGATCGCTAAGTCTTGAAAGCATGCCATGACATCGCCCAGAACTATGCGGAAAAAAATTACGAAATTCAAATTTTGTTGACGTCACATTCTGGTACACTAAGCAAATCAGCTCCATGCTGCCATGGATGAGATGCAGTAGTTCATAAAACATTGGACAGAAAAAGATGATTGATAATTGAGCAGAAGTGCCTGTAGCTTTCTTGTCTCCCGTTTTGAACATGCGACGCAATTACCCGCACAAGCGTAAGCGAACTAAAAAATGTCCAGGATACAGCAACGTGCAAGTCCTCTGACTCACATTCAAAAATTCAGCAATTTTTCACACACCTCAGCCAATGATGGTCATTTCCAACTTAGGGAAATATTCGAAAATAATGTCCACAAATCCAGCAACAGCCGATGCGAGCAATTCCTAACTGAGGAAATAATTGAAAATACTCTCCATAAATCTATTCTGCTGTTAACAGCTCATCTAACTTGGGGCTGCCAGTGTGCATTATGCATCGAGGTAGTGGCTAACTTTCTGCTCATGGTGAGTTTAGTTGAGGACAGGGTACAGCTAGGGTGCTCGCAGAATTGGATACACATGCAAGGCCAACAAAGAGACTGAAGATGATGGTGACGGTCTTACACTATTAACACTTTGACTGCGACGTGAGCCATATTTGGTCACTGAGGGAGTTTTCATTATGCTGCTGACAAACAAGTAGTCACAAACTCAATTTAAAAATGCTTCATCAAATTTAAATGAAAACACGATCCAGTTAATGCTTGATATTTTCAACATTGCTTACTACAATTGACTTTAAATTTGAACATAACATTAAACTTCAGTTTTACCTGCCGCGGTTAAAGTGTTACGTATCCGGAGCGAGGTCGTTAACATGTTGATTACGTTTGCGCAATTGCTACGATTGGCCAACACGTTCACTGCGACGGGTTAAACTGAAGTTCAATTTTCCTCTGAAATTCATAGACAAAAGTTGTTAACATTTTTTTAGAAATGCCAAACGCTTACTGGGTGCATTAAAACCATTAATTTTAAAAGATTGTTAAAAAATTTCAAACGACCCATCCATGGGTCGTGTCGCAAGTATCGTGTTTAGTTACGTGGTAGGTAGCAGAATTGATAAATAGACTTTAGATTTCCGGCTTTAGACTTTAGATTTCTGTCTTTTCTAAGAATTGTGAAAAATTTAGTAGCACGATGAAAAGAAAAGAAAAAAAAAATGTTTATTTCCAAGTTGTCACATGAGATACATGCCAACATATTGGCTTTTGAAAGTTTCATAAATATAGGGCATCCTAAAACAAATGTTCCATACGAGGAGTACTAATTGACAAACCATCCGAGGTGTACAAGTAGATGAGCCATACGAGGCATAATAATAGACAAACTATACGAGGTGTACTAATAGACAAACTGTCAGAGGTGTACAAGTAGATAGACCAAACGAGGCATATTAATTGACAAAATATGCGAGGCGTACTAATAGACAAACCATTCGTGGTGTGCTAGTAGTCTAACAAAAGTTCTATACTAGGAGTACTAATTGACAAACAATCCGAGGTGTACAAATAGATAAGCCATACGAGGCATAATAATAATAGGCAAACTATACGAGGTGTACTAATAACAAGCTATCAGAGGTGTACAAAATAGATAGACCATACGAGGCATATTAATAGACAAAATATACGAGGCGTACTAATAGACAAACCACACGTGGCTTGCCAATAGTCTATCTCTGTCAAGGGTAGTTGAATGAGAAATGAAAAATATGCTCTAAAAATATGCAAAGCCCTATCACCACCAAAAACATATTTCATATCTTCTCGATATTCACCACATCATGCGGACATGGGTATATGGGATAAAATAGAGATACAGTGTAAGCCGGTTACCACGAATGATTGACAAATATCTACAAAATATTGGTAGAAATGGGTAAACAAATATATACTCAATATCAAAATTCATAGCTTGTACAACATACGGACAGAAAGATAATTTTACTGCGATTCATAAGCTCAAATTGCACTTTATTTCATTAATTATATTTGACATTAATCCGATTCACAGAAACGCCCTCTGGGGAAGTGATAGATCTATTTTTGAATCATTTCGCTAGTGCAATAAAATTTATTAACCTGATAGTTTTGCGTAAAGAAATGAAATAGAAACATGTATATCTATATATGTAGATACATATATATACCTACACACGTACACACACATATTAATATATATACTTATTGAAAATAAAATATTGGAAAAAAATACATATATAAGATAAAAGATAGAAGCAACCTACCATCTACTACACAGAAAATGACAGCTGAGCTCACTGTAATCCTAAGAAATTTTTCGCAAAAAAATAACTAAAATGAAGAGAAGACTTCGAAAAACATAAAAATGAGCTGTTTTTTAATTTCTTCACAGAAATTTTTAAGAAAAATCAGGTTATAGTCAAGAAGCAACACAACTCTTCAGCATTATACGGACATGTTTACGTGGGATAAAATGGAGTAACATTGTGGTCGGATATCACATCTGAGTGGAGAATATTCACAAAATTGGCACATATAGGAAGATTAGGCCTTGATCCAAAATGATAATTTTGATTACAGAAATTTAGAGTTTTTTCCGATTTGAAAGTTCAGTGCTAGTGTGCGCTGAACGCACGAAAAAAAAATAAAAATAAAAAGACTAAATGCAATGGTTAAATTATCCCTTTCCCCCCAGCTTAGCCGATAATCGATTGAAAGCATCTTTGAGAATGATTTTGAAATAGCGAGACAACGTTAGCCAAAAATTTAATTCATTATAAACTTTGCACAACCCTCACATCTATAAACCTGTTTATTGGTGTACACACAAAATGTATTTCATGGTATATTTGTCATACGGACGTTAAATATTAATTAATACAGAAAAGAGAAAGAAATAACAAAATAAAGATGAGGAAATACTCCTAATTATGGAAAGAACGTTCGTTCTGCTGCACTGAACTGACGGCTGTGGTGCTCATTGTTGTCGACAGAAATAAGTAAGATGAATATACGAATCGCTTAGCAAACGTAAAATGAAATAGTTTCTAAGTTTCTAACAGAAGTTTCAGGAAAAATTAAAATTTCTGATAGATGGGAAGTTCACACCGAGATGCTGCAGGCCCCATGACAGAGATGCAAATGACGTGACACATTTACTCTTAATTCTTTTCCAGTTTTAGAGTTTTTGATATGCTGGGGAAGCTTGTTCCACAAACAAAAAAGCTCCAGAAACTGAGAGAGCTTTTTGTCCCACGTTAGATGAACGGTAACTGACTAAAACATCGTTCCTCCGGTTTGGTCTTTCGTTTGGGATATTAGATGGAAAAATTTTTACCACCTCTGCATTACTTTGGGGGAGGTACAGAGAGGAGAATACTCGTCGAGCTTTCTGGATCATGAATCTGTTCGGTATTGGGATCCAGTCGAGTTTTCTTAAAAGAGGGGTGACATGATCGTATTTATTGAAATTTCCTTTGCATACCACTTTGGCGGCGAAGTTTACACATTTTTGCAACTCTTCCTGACGACACTTAGGTAAGTCTCCCCACACAAGACTGCAGTAGTCCAGACGCGATAAAACTAAAGACTGAATCACTAATAATCTAGATTTTTCGTCAAGTGTGTTCTTTATACGATGAAAGAACATTAAGGTTCTGTTAATTTTGTTGCACATTGTTTCGACGTGTGAATTGAAAGTCATATTTTTGTCAAACCAAACACCCAGATTTTTAACCTTATCGACTGGTTTAATTGTATCGTCTCCAAATGTTAGCTTGAATGGTGGTAAATTTTCAGTCGCATTCTGTGATCCAAAAATAATGCATTGCGTTTTACTTGCGTTAAGTTTGAGGCCATTATGGTCATACCACAATTTCAGATTTCTCAGAAGGTTTTCAGCGTTGGCTTGTGTTTCTGTTAAATCCGCTGTTGAGCTTGTCATAGCAATTTGTACGTCATCAGCATACATTGAGATTTTTGTGTTTGCCGGCATGGTGGGGAAATCGTTGATGAAAATTGAAAATAGGAGTGGGCCGATGATTGAACCTTGAGGAACGCCAAAGTTATTTGGTATGAATGATGACATTTTGTTATTCAAGCACACTGCATGAGAGCGGTTTCGTAGGTAGCTTTCAAACCACTGAGTGTCTATTCTGAGGTTTGAAATTTTTTGTAGAAGTTTCTTATGCTCAACACTGTCGAAAGCTTTGGAGAGATCAAGCAATGGTAAGAGAGTTAATTTTTTTTGGTCAATATCATTGTAAATTTTTTCTGTTATGTTTAACAGGGCGTCCTGAGTACTGGTATTCCTCCTGTAAGCATATTGATTGCGATGCAGTAGATGTGACTCGTCTATGTAAGACGAGAGCTGGTTTGTTATTACTTTTTCTAATATTTTGGACATAACAGGCAGGAGACTGATTGGTCTGTAGTTTGACGCTACGTCGATATCACCAGATTTATGTAATGGCTTAATTATGGATAGTTTCCATTGATCGGGAAACTTGTTTGTGACTATAGATGTATTTATTATCAAGCGAATAAAGGGTGCTGTGACAGGGAAGCTGTCTTTTATATGTTGGAGGCTTATGCCATCATGTCCAGTCGCTTTAGTATTCTTTAGTGAGTATAAGATTTTTCGTATCTCTATGACGCTAACTGGCTTTGGTCTCCACTTGTTGCTACTATTTGGGGATGAAACATCGCTCAGATTTGCCTCTGTAGATGTGTCTGAAACTGTCCTGGATACTTCATTGAAAACATCTTCGCCAACTTTTGAGAAGAAAGTGTTAAAGTCATTCGCCATTTCTGAGGGGTTGTCAAAAGTGCTTTTGCAGTCTGAATTTTTATACTGAGCAGCTTCTCTAATGATTTCCCAAGTTCTTTTAGGGTTTTGTTTTGCCGCCAAGAGTTCTTTGTGAAAGTAGTCCCGTTTTGCTTCCTTAACTTTTCTTCGTAGGATCTTCTCATGATCTTTATATAATTTTCGACGCGTACTGTCTGATTTATTCAGTTTGTACTCACGCTGCAAATTTCTTTTAGCTCTGCTCAAATGTTTTATCTCATCTGTTATCCATTTAGAAATTCATGGCTTAACTTTCTTCGTAGTGAAAGGTGCGCATTCGTTAAGAGCTGATACGAAATTTTCGTTGAAAAGCGAAACTTGTAGATTGACATCATCGGTGTTTTCCATGCCTTGAAATTCACTCCATCTGTCTAATAGCTTTTCTTGAAATATTTCAGGGGAGTAGTGGTTTTTCATGCGATATGTAATGTAACTAGATTTCTGTTTCTCTTTTGCAATATTGATTTGGCATTCTACCGAATGGTGATCAGAAAAGGACGGTAAGATTTCTGTGCTGAGTACTGCTTGGGGATTGTTGGTAATTGCTAGGTCAAGAAGAGTTTTAGAAGTGTTGGTAATTCGCGTTGGTTCTTGGACCATTTGAGAAAGATTAAGTCTGTGCAGCATCTTGCTTAGCTGATTCTTTTTATTTGTCAGATCCTACCTCGTACGGTAAAATCTATCTGAAAAATTACAGAAACAATTGAAATGCTGTTCATCTACACCGGAACGCAGAAGAGAAATTTACCTTGTGGTTCATATATGTACTAAGTAGTCAACGTGGTAAAAGGTAAACCACTTCTAGAAGATTTGAAACAGGGAATGTAAAAAATTTTCTCACGAAAAATGCATTGATGCGGAGTGTGCATGAGCAATATTACTCCTGCTCGTGAAAAAATGATTTGAAAATGATTTATTGCTTTGCTGAAATCAGTACATGATTCACAAGCGTCCTAATTCAGTGTTTTGAATTGAAGTGTGCCGTAGCTGGCACGCGGTGCAAGAAGACGTTTAAATTAACACTTTGACTACGACGTGCGCCACCGGTGGTGCACGGAACGAATTTTCATAATGCTGCAGACCAACTAGTAGTCACACTCTTAATTTTAAGAAAGACTTGATAAAAGTTAAATAAAGGTACGATCGAGCTAACGTTTACTATTTTCAAAATTGCTTACTACAATTATTGAATTTGAATTTTAGTTAAATATTGAACTAAACTTTAACCAATTGCTGTCTAAGAGTTGAGGTTAGGATTCAGATTGAAGGTGATGGAACGGCAGAAGTTAAGACTAATGTTAAAGCCTTTTGCAAGTTCACAGCGGAGACTAAGTATGACAATTAATGAGTTATAATGCAGTGGGATTTTCGAATTAAGTTGTCGCATAAAAGATCGACTTTAAAGTCTGAGGCCCCTATCCTTTGATCTTCGCCAAATGCACGATTTTCAATGCACATCCTTATTTTTGCGAAATCGCTTCCCACTCCAGAAACATTGGTAATATTCGTTGGAACCTAAATACGGTTAGTCGAATGAATAAATTTTAAATGGGAAATGAATTTCCTCTAATACCAAAAATTGAGCTTCACCGAAAATTTAGCAAGTAAGGCCTCTTCACTGCAGCGGTGATGAGATAGTAATCCCAATAGTGGGTAAATGTTAAGGAGATGCAACTAAATGATTTTCGAATTTCTGTTGCTTGAAACATGGTAATTACATCGAAATAAACAACTTTTCTTCTATGCACTTTTTGGGACAAATGAGTATTTAACGAGTTATAGCGGTATGTTAATTTCGTCTTTGATGACTGGAATGTGATGGATCATTCGAGCGCGTCGGAAGAGAGAGTCCACTGTAGTCTTCCTTTCAGAACAATTTCTTCCCGCTTCAGGCACTAGAGTTGCGGTAAGTGATTTACCACCATAACTCGTTAAATACTCATTTGCCCCAAAAAGTGCATGAAAGAAAAGTTGTTTATTTTGATGTAATTACCATGATACAGGCAACAAAATTTTGAAAATCGATTAACCCAATTGTGAAGTAAACGAACACTAATTCTTGTTAGCGTAAAGTTATAGAGATAGTTAGAGCGTCTGAAATGAAGTTAAGCTATGATTGAGAATACAGGATTAAGCTAGAATATCTCGACTCGTTTGATCGATGCAATTTGAACAGTACTTTTCGTTGAAACGGCTCGTTTTACCAACATCCAGTGGCTGGTATGCTGAATGTATGAACCATAATTCGATGTGCTGTTATTTATATTCAATATTCTGCTATTCAACGTGCTGCTATTCAACATGCTGCTATACAACATGCTGCTATTCAACGTACTGTCCTTCATTGCAACGTTTCGGGTTATATCACAGGTTCAAACAGCTCCGGAAGAGAAACACGATTAAACTCTAAACAAAAGAATAGCTACAGAATTTCAGTGAAGACATAGAGGTCTTACCTGCGCCTGTGCTGCCGGCGTTGCGTGTGGACTTGAGTGATGAGCTTGCTGGCCTTGATCTCAACTTCGCTTTTCTAAGCATTCAAAGTTTAGCAAGTAAAAATGATTAAATTAAGGCAGCTTTCGAAATGAACAATTCCTAAAGCTTCAAAACGACATAATTTTGAAACACAAGTGAAAATTTTAGAGTTGCACCTCATTCAGAGTATAACCGTCAAGCTTGGGTCCACCGTCAAAAGTTGCTTCCTAAGATATAAGTAAAATTTTCTAATTTTCGTATCACTTCACAGGCGAGGCAAAACTTGGCAAGGGCCACTTCTCTTACACGTCAGGAGAGGGCAGTGGACCTGGCAAAGACTGTTATTCTGATTAAAAAATTCACAGCGGGACAGCGGAGCTCTGAAGAAGTTTGAGCAGTTCCTAAACTACGGAAGTTTGCTGGAAATGGAAGAAAGAGCCGGAGTGAGTCCACGTGCGGTCCACCAGACAGACCCACACCCTTTCACGGAGCAGGAAAGGATGTTTTATTCCAATCAAGCCTGATACATACGAGCTCGTATCATCTTTTAAATTGGTTTTTCAAATACCTTAAAACTAACACCAAGGCGCAATGACGGTTACCCCCGGTCCAGCCGGTACCCATTTTTCGCACCTACGCGGAGTGGGGAATTGTGGCTGAGTTCTCCCTTTTCCCAACGAGGAAAATCACCGAGCGGCACTGCCGGGATTCGAATTGCAGACACCTTTTCGTGAAAGGCGCGTTCTTAACCACTCGGCCACGCCCGAGATGTTATCGCTGTGCGATGGGATAGGTTTCCGGCAAGAACAAATTTCTAGAGTCCAAAAAACGCCACACTTATGCCAACAAAGTAAGTTGGAACGTTTTCTTTCATTTCCAGGAGTGTTTACTAGGGCGCTGAGAGACTCCCGTCCTGCACTGCAAAGTTCTATAATTAGGTGAGCCCTGAGTTGGGATTAGCACTGGAAGAATTAGCAGGGCACTGATTGGCAGTCGAGAAAAAAGTTCCGGAAAAACTCGAGATATTTCGTCGGCCAAAATGGGCCATCCAGTCAGACACCTCCACAGGGACAATGTAGTTCTTTTGACGCGTGTCTGACAGCAGCGGTTAACTGCAGCGGAGACACCGGGCTGGGGATGAGAACACGATTTGATGCAAGGCAAAAGTGAACCTAGTTTCAGCGTCTACATTAGAATTGGTACGCTGTAATGAAAATTGAGGCACTCTAAGAACAACGTCTGAAAATGCATTAATGGGAATTTTTGGGACAACTATAGAAGCATGCTCACGCAAACGAACGAATACTCAATGTCCTTTAAAATAGACATATTGTATGAGCCATTTTTTTTATAACATTCTTCAAAAAAACGAATGTAAAGTTTGAAAGCATGCGATTGCCGACTCATGGAAACGCAGTCATCGAGGAATCGTCGGTGAGCAGTCCAATATTTTTGAACGAACATGAACAATTTTGAAGTGCGCTGAAAATAACGAAAATAATAAGGTAGATCAACGAGCAGCGATATTTTTCAATAATTTTTGACTTCTAGGTTTCAATCCATGTTGTTCGGTGAAACTCTTAACAGCGTCGCAGGAAATAATTTTTCAGTCGCATTAAATACTCAGTGTTGCTGTACGACCGTGATAACGTATGGTACTAAAAATCATGCGTAAATTTCAGTCTTTGCGAATTCCTCCTGTTGGAGCATGACCATGAGTGCGCATTGAGCCAAAAATCATGCTTAAATTTAAGTCGTTGTGCATACTTCTATATTTGAGAACGAGTGTGCCCATGATTATGCGCAATGTGTTGAAAACCGTACGAAAATTTTAATTTTTCAAGTGGAACAGCTGCCATCCACAGCGTGAGTGACAGAACAACAAGGAGACACTGAGTCTTTGTTGAACTTCAGATCGGTAACGTCGTGACAGCGACAATGAAACTCACTTCTCAACACAGAACCTCTGCAACATTGAGATTTGAAAACATATGAAGGCTAGCACAACGCCCGACCAGAGCCCTATGAATATTTGATACAAATGGCACTTCGATGATTCAAATTAATTGATTTTTGGCACCAAGTTCAACGCGGATGCAAACGCATTGACTTGTTCCTTTGATTTAGTAAGAACATAATTTAAAAACACTCTTCTGAGTTTCAATGTCGGGAGTACAAAACTTTGCTTCAATTCTGTCACGCACTCAACTCGAGCTTAAGCATAATTTGAAAGCATTCTTCAGTATATCAATGAGGGGAGAGCAAAAGTTTATTTTATTAGTCACGCAATGCGGAGGTACTCAGTAGTACATGTTATGCTAGTACAATAGTACACGCTGTGGCCACATGTACAGTACACGCTGTGCCCACACGTACAGTACACGCTGTACGCTGCATTACATCAACCGTGGCGTTTAATTTTAATTTTATTTTATTTTTCAGAATGAAATTTTAACTTCATTCCGTCGTTTAATTTCATGCCGTACGGAACTATCAGACCGGAGCGGTGGCGCAATTACGAGGTAGAAATTATGAGGCGTAATTGAGCTCGAGGTCGTCCTTTGGGCTCGCTCAGCGCTTGAATTTAGTGGGAATACAGTAAAATTTTAAATTGTACTCACTGACCAGCAATGAGCGGATATTTTTTTGAGGTCGAATAATTTTGCTGGAACAAAAAATATGAGAATGCAGGTACTTTTTTCAGGTCAAATTATTTTGCTGGAATAAAAAAATTTTACAATGCAGGGATTGTTTTTAGGTCGAATAATTTTACTGGAACAAAATTTTGCGTCGAGGATTCAGTGCCGCTGCACAATGTTCTACACAGAGAACGCAAAAAATCTAACCGTGTCTTTAAAATATCTATACACTTGATTTTGCTTTATAATTTGCTTTCATTCCATGCTCCCCGACGGATTAGACCAGATTATATGTTGTTTTAAGCCTCCCTGACCGTAAAAAAGGCGTTACAAAGAGAGGAAGGCACCATTTCGTAAGGAGATAAGGGAACGCGGAATCTATGCAGAAGAGGCATAGAAACAGTAAGTTGAGAAAGAAGCTTATGAAACAAGATAACAGTTGAAGATGAAAATAGTAGGTGCTGATAAACAGGAGAGTAGTACTCCCCGATGGATATAAGGATGCTAGTGATAACCTAGTGTGCTAGAGCCTGCAGAGATCCACTGTTCTTCAACACAAAACGATCTAGTGAACACACTACGATCCAGTGAACACACTACGATCCAGTGAACACACTACGATCCAGTGAACACACTACGATCCAGTGAATACACTACGATCCAGTGAACACACTACGATCCAGTTAACACACAACAATACAGTGAACACACAACGATCCAGTGAACACACTACGATCCAGTTAACACACAACGATCCAGTGAACACACAACGATCCAGTGAACACACTACGATCCATTGAACACACTACGATCCAGTGAACACACTACGATCCAGTGAACACACTACGATCCAGTGTACACACTACGATCCAGTGAACACACTACGATCCAGTTAACACACAACGATCCAGTGAACACACTACGATCCATTGAACACACTACGATCCAGTGAACACACTACGATCCAGTGAACACACTACGATTCAGTGAGCTGGCAGACCATGGTGAAAAATTATTCCATAGTCGCTGCTTTTCAGTGTCGTGTTTTGCATGTTTTCTCTTTCTTTAGCCTCTTATTACTTGTGTTCTGACGGTCAGAAATGATCGTACTAAACATTAAGAAAAGGTGAAATTATCTGAATATTAGAAACTTCGATAATTATAATTGAGAGAGATATGGATGTCGGATATCATTTTGTTATTCCCTTTTATCTAGTAAAAGAACATTTTAATTCGTAAATAGCGTCATCAATTGAAAATAAAAAATAAGAGCTAAAGTCGAGCAGGGTGGTGTGTTGGTTCGGGCGGCTACCGATATCACAGTGATCTCCAGTAGGTGATGGTTAACGCATGAGACTGCTGCGTCACTAAAAAAGTTTTGTGAAAGACTTTTGTAACATATAAAAACATTCTGATGAACTGCTGTTGATAATGCCCCTCTAGACTTCGCAAATACCAAAAAATTTAGACGAGCATCGAAGTAACCCAAGTGCATTACACTACATTCGTCACAGCCCAACAAAATACTGTACATCATTTCTTTACACGAGTAATTGAAGAGTAGATTTAAAAACGAAGCTCGCTAAAATAATTCACGTTTTTCAGTTGCATGAAAGTACAATATGCTACACAAAATTGTGCAAATAAATGACAAATTTATTCCATACAGAATTGACGCTGTTCTGAAGGCTAATAGAGGCCTAAATCTGAAGGCTAATAGAGGCCTAAATCTGAAGGCTAACAGAGGCCGAGACTAACTACCGTGCACAGGTCAAGCGTTCAAGATATACAGCCGAACACTTGGAACAATTATCGCTAGGCAAATGAAAGCCAAATTGATTTACGCACCAATTTATATTTCCACCGCCAAAATCAGTTTACCTATTCCGTAACACTATAAATAATATTAAAAGTTGCCTCAGTCCCGCATAAGAAAATAACTCCACAGTCAGATGTTTACAGCTCTGCTCTAAGGAAATGCCTTAATAAATAGGTATACTGTTTACATATATATATATATATTTTTTTTTATACGCCTAAAATTAAGTATACAGAAAAGCAGCCTTCAAACCGAGTGATCATGACCAAGCGTTGGTCCTAAAAACTCTTGAGATCTCGTGGTCGTTCCATTAAAATTCAAATGCACCAAATTCAAAGAAATTTACCCTGATAACTTAAGTAGCAAATCAATTGTTGAATAAGAATTAAGTTATTTCCTGGCCAGTTCATCAATTATAGAAAATAAATGACGTAAATATTGCAGTCATTCACAGCATAATGCAGAAAAAATTGTGGGAGAGAGAAGCCTAGTTGCGCATTGTAGCTTTTTCATTAAAGTCCTTCAAAGTTAAACGAGTAAACGATAATTTAAAACTCTACATATATTAAAGCTTATTCAACAGTAAGCTTATTCTAGTGCAAAATGCTGCCTGAGAATGTTGGAATCTACTAAAGATCACCAAAGAGAAGTCGAATTTCTCACACTTAGCCACATGTAAATGATTTTCAAAAACATAAAACCATCATAAAACCCTGTATGATTAAATAAGATAAACATAAAAACTCACACCACCATCAAAAATAGGATGCAGCCAGTTAAAGCAAACTCAGGGTAATATTTTCCCCAGAGCATCCATACTTTCAGCCACACAATACAGAGGTCAAACTTGAGTAGCAAAAATCTTAAATACCCTGGAAGAATAGTTAGACTGGAAAATTAAACAAACTCATCCACATCGTTCTAGCCTCACACAGCAGTATGGTTAATTAACAAGTGAGTAGAAAGAAACTAAAATACAAATGCAGATCAACCACGAACATCTCGAGGACCACACAGCAGCAAGGTTGATTCTTAAGTATGAGTACAAGGGCACTAAAATGAAAATACAGATCCACAACGCATATCCGGGGGATCAACAAGCCCACCACAGACACAAGCAGGTGAGATCACCAGACCCACGACACGTGAATGACAGGGAAATCCCACACGTCGGGATGCCCGTAATGCGCAGTGTCGTTGGCGAAGTCAGAAGAGCTCCACTTGAACACCGGCAGGGACTCGTGAGAGGGACCGCTGACGGCGAGGTACTGCAGCTGGGGGAAGAGGGCAGACGTCGTCACTTTCATGTCGGTGCCGGCGTGGGAGCGGTGCCCCAGAGCTCCAAAAGGGTACGTTCCATTTTTCGGGTTGAGGTCGTTCCGGGCGGAGATGGCGTTCTCGCCGCTATAGGGAGGGTCGCAGTCGCACTTCGACAGCGGGTCGTGTTGGAAGTCGTTGTAGCGCATCAGTTTGATCATGCTGCCCAGGTCGCGCACCTTGCCTAGAAAATAATGTTTAATAATTTCAGTATAGCAGCAGGTGACGAGTGGTTTGTTGGAGAGCTTGGCTCGTTAGTTGCACGATGTCATGAACATGATTTTAGGGGTGGGGAAAGATGATTTTAGGAGTGGGGAAAGATGATTTTAGGAGTGGGGAAAGATGATTTTAGGAGTGGGGAAAGATGATTTTAGGAGTGGGGAAAGATGATTTTAGGAGTGGGGAAAGATGATTTTAGGAGTGGGGAAAGATGATTTTAGAAATGGGGAAAGATGATTTTAGGAGTGGGGAAAGATGATTTTAGGAGTGGGGAAAGATGATTTTAGGAGTGGGGAAATATGATTTCAGGTGTGGGGAAAGATGATTTCAGGTGTGGGGAAAGATGATTTCAGGTGTGGGGAAAGATGATTTTAGGTGTGGGGAAAGATGATTTCAGGTGTGGGGAAAGATGATTTCAGGTGTGAGGAAAGATGATTTCAGGTGTGGGGAAAGATGATTTTAGGTGTGGGGAAAGATGATTTTAGGTGTGGGGAAAGATGATTTCAGGTGTGGGGAAAGATGATTTCAGGTGTGAGGAAAGATGATTTCAGGTGTGGGGAAAGATGATTTTAGGTGTGGGGAAAGATGATTTTAGGTGTGGAGAAAGATGATTTCAGGTGTGGGGAAAGATGATTTCAGGTGTGGGGAAAGATGATTTTAGGAGTGGGGAAATATGATTTCAGGTGTGGGGAAAGATGATTTCAGGTGTGGGGAAAGATGATTTCAGGTGTGGGGAAAGATGATTTTAGGTGTGGGGAAAGATGATTTTAGGTGTGGGGAAAGATGATTTTAGGTGTGGGGAAAGATAATTTTAGGTGTGGGGAAAGATAATTTGTTGGATTATCAGATGATAATTAAGATTTTGATAGAAATGTTTGGAATACCATAGAGAAGATCATATCTATAATAGGGGAATATTATTTGATGACAACGAAAAGTTTGCTCGCATGATTGGATTATTTGTTGGATAAAGTGATTATTATTATATTCCTGGTTTTACCACTGCAGTCACACAAGCGTTGATTTCAGCAATGATTCTCGGATAGAGTGATAAATTATTTATGAGAATATGAGAATAATGAATACTTGTAGCCCCCAGTGGGATACAACTATTGCATCTTTGAAAATTATCACTCCCAGGGGGAATATCTGTGGTCCCAGGCTAAATATTAGGTAGGCCGTCTTTTCGTTGAAGTAGAATAGGTTTTTTGTTTTGTTATGGACCCTCTTTTTTATGCTTAACTGCTGTCCTGTTTTTCAGCACCTATTACTTTCTTCTTCAACTTTTATCTTGTTTCACAACTTTTTTCTCAACAATGTTTTCACTTAATGTTTTCACTCGGAGCATCCATAAACCCTCTAGTATATCCCACACTTCATCACAGGACCAGTGGAGCATCACACTTTATGACATGAGCAGCTATAAGCCCTCTAATATATCACCACACTTCATCACAGGACCAGAGAAGCATTCCCCTACCTTGATCCCTGGCAAAAATGAGGGCCCGAGGAGTGTTGTCATACGAGAACCAGTCGCCGTACTGCTGGACCAGCGCGGGGATGCCGGACGCGTTGAAGACCTCCTTGTAGTAGGGCACGTTGTAGCTCGGCCAGTACTGCGTCTGCTGCAGGTGCTGGGACTGGTCCTCTGCCACCACCAGCCCTGGGATCTGCTCCAGCACCCATAGTGTGCCAGGCCTATGCGATAACAATTTAATAATTTATATACCGCAAACAATGCAGTGGTAGAACATTATACAATTTTTTCTACCAGCCAAAAAAGATGCAGCTGTAAAAGATGATAGCAATTTAACAATTTATTTGCAGCAAGCGATGCAGCAGTAGAATAAGATAACAATTTATTTACCGCACGTGATGCAGCAGTAGAGGGTTACTTAACCCTTTAACGTCACCATTTCAAGGGCATGAATGCAAGCAAAAATGTTAAATCTTCTCTACTTGGAGGCTCATTAGACACTGACGTAAACATGCTCGCTGTATCTAATACAGGATTTAGAGAATAATAATGTAAAAACTATCTTTAGAAGGTCGGAAAGAGGGCGTTCAAAAAACGAACGAACTTTTAGGCCAACCCAATACAATGGACACATTTAAGTAGCAACCTGAGGAGAATCGATGTCCAGAATGAAAAATATTCAAGTAGTTCCTTGAGGAGAATCGATGTCCAGAATGCCTCACCTTATCACTTTGAAGGGCGTGAAGCGTTTGTAGTCAACGATCATCCACTGATTGTTGTAGGTGCCACTGTTGTGGAGCTTGAATGTGTCGCACCAGCCGCTTCCGTCCACCGCAAGTCGGTTGGCGATGAGCACGCGGATCCACTCCTGCATCTGTGGGCAGAAGAAGGTTTCAGTAACTGCATTGAGGTCAGGAGTTCTGTACTTGTTTACTGGCTCTGAGTACTTATATTACCACTGAGTACTAGTTACTTAACTTATTCAGAGGCCCTGAGTACTTATTACTTTACTTATTCAGAGGTACCGAGTGCTTATCACTTAACTTATTCAGAGGCCCTGAGTACTTATTACTTTACTTATTCAGAGTTACTGAGTGCTTATCACTTAACTTCTTCCGAGGCCCTGAGTACTTATCACTTAACTTATTCCGAGGCCCTGAGTACTTATTACTTTACTTATTCCGAGGCCCTGAGTACTTATTACTTTACTTATTCAGAGGCCCTGAGTACTTATTACTTTACTTATTCAGAAGCCCTGAGTACTTATTACTTTACTTATTCATAGGCCCTGAGTACTTATAAATTAACCTATTATGCGGGCCAGAGAAACACAAGAGGTCTACTTGGGGGTACACTTTATTGGTCCGTGGCAGAAGTGGTACAGGCGAACGGTTGGACGATTGAGCACAGATAAAACAAGCACTGCCTCTTATATAGGCTCTGAGGCGCGCAGGGTAGGGAGTAAAAGCGAGTGAGAGTAAGCAAGAGTAAGCTCGCCTGCACACTATTCAGAGGACCTGAGTACTTATATTCCTCATGAGAACTCATTACTTTACTTATTCTGAGGCCCTGAATAGGAATTTTGAGCCACCAATGGCGATCTGAAAGCATACTTTAGACATACCTACCCTTGAATACAAACATGGGGGAAAAGACTAACCAAATCTTGCTTATGACAACAACTTTCACTTTCTTCCAACAGATGCCCCAAAAAAGAAGCGCTTACCTCTCCATCAGGTGTGACCTCTGCCCAGAGGTCTGGATTGCTGTTGCCGATGGTGGTCTCCATGGTGAGTAGCCCTGAAGACAAGAGGTAGTAGTCGTCAGCGGAGTGGATGATGCCGGGGTAGGATGAGAACGCCGCGGTGTCGCCTGGAACGGTGTCGTCACTCGTTCCCGACTCCAGCGACTGGAACGGCAGGATGTACTTCTTCTGCATGCGCAGCATCGACTGCAAACTGGAGGATAAAACAAAAATTTTCAGCGGTTTTTAAATTGATCTGGCCGTCACTTTTGTGCACTTGTATCATCATTGAAATTTGGCACTGTCACTACTTTCTCACGAAAATGAATCGAGTAAAGATAATATATTAGAAGTAACATTTGAAACATAAAAGGGTGAGACAAAAATGGAATCAGACATGGGTATTTATAATCGAGCAACATGCAATACGTTAAAATGGTATTTCACGAGTTCCATGTCACGTGGAGACATAGACACAGCCACTCACGTGTACCAGGAGACACAGCCACTCACGTGTACCAGGAGACACAGCCACTCACGCGTACCAGGAGACACAGCCACTCACGTGTACCAGGAGTCACAGCCACTCACGAGTACCAGGGGACACAGCCACTCACGAGTACCAGGGGACACAGCCACTCACGAGTGCCAGGGGACACAGCCACTCACGAGTGCCAGGGGACACAGAAGCTCACGAGTGCCAGGGGACACAGCCACTCACGAGTACCAGGAGACAAAACCACTCACGAGTGCCAGGAGACACAGCCACTCACGAGTGCCAGGAGACACAGCCACTCACGTGTGCCAGGAGACACAGCCACTCACGTGTGCCAGGAGACACAGCCACTCACGAGAGCCAGGAGACACAGCCACTCACGAGTGCCAGGAGACAGAGCCACTCACGAGTTCCAGGTGACGTGGGAGACGTAGAGGTCAGCGCTGCCCGGCAGGAGCTTGACGAGGGCGGAGCAGCGGCCGTCCCCCCTAAGGGCGCGGCTGCTGGGGGAGGACTTCAGGGCGCTCTCCAGGTCCTCCAGGTCTCCGCCCATGTTCATCCACCTGGAAAGTGGAAGTGGAATGTGACGAGGGAATGCGATGAGGGGGCAGTGGAATGTGACGATGAAATGAGATGGTGGAGTGTGACGTCGGAGTGGGACGGACGAATGCGATGAGGGGCAGTGGAATGAGATGGTGAATGTGATGAGGGGGCAGTGGAATGTGACGGTGAAATGAGATGGTGGAGTGTGACGTCGGAGTGGGACGGACGAATGCGATGAGGGGGCAGTGGAATGTGACGGTGAAATGAGATGGTGGAGTGTGACGTCGGAGTGGGACGGACGAATGTGATGAGGGGGCAGTGGAATGAGATAATGGAATGAAATGGAGTGCGGCTGTGGAATGTGACGGTAAAATGAGACGGTGGAATGAGGTGGTGGAGTGCGACGGTGGCATAATGGCACGTGCTTACGTCAACTCCCGTACGAAATTTGCGCAGATTGCTCGCATTAAATTCTCAGAAAACCATGGGCACAAAATTTTCACGGAAATTCCCACTGAACACCGGTAAAGAAAAAAATCTCTCAAGAATTTTTGAACAAAAGTCCAACAGAACTCCAGCAAAAAAAGAAAACTCCCAGAATTCCCGAAAAAAAATCCTACAGAACTCCAGAATTAACTCCCCTCAGAACTTTGGCACAAAATCCTACAGAACCCCTGCACCAACTCCCACTTTTTCCCATAACTCTCCCGTAACTCGTACACAAAACTGCCACAGGACCCATGTAGAACTCCCTTACTACTGCAGCAACTTTCTCTTACTCCCACGTAACTCCTGTATTTTCCCACGAAAACTCGCACGTAACTCCTACACACAACTGCCACAGAACCCATGCACAACTCCCTTCCAACTCCAGCAATTTCCATACAACTCCCTTCTAACTCCAGTATTTTCCCACGAAACTCGTGCACAAAACTGGCTCAGAACCCATGTACAACTCCCTTCCAACTCCTGCAACTTTCCCTTACTCCCACGTAGCTCCATTTTCTCACGAAACTGCCGCATTTTCCCACGTAACTCCCGCATTTTCCTACGTAACTCGCACGTAACTCCCGCACCAAATTGACAGGGAACCCACGCAGAACTCCCAACTTCCGAAATTTCCACACAACTCCCACGTAACTCCCGTATTTTCCCACGTAACGCGTGCGCACAACTACAACAAAATGGAGCACTGAGCACACAGCGCAGTCCTCACAGGATCTCCTCAGCAGGGATGACGTGAGCAGCATACTGAGTGTAGCCTGCGACGAGTCCCTCCAGCTGCGCCAGCACCAAGCTCGCCTGCGTCATATTATCTAGTTATTAAGGAAAAGATGTTTTATGCCAATCAAGCCTGATACGTATCATCTTCTAAATTGGTTTTTCAAATGCCTTATAACTAACACCAGGATGCAATGACGGTTACCCCCGGTCAAGCCGGTACCTATTTCCGACACCTGGGTAGGGTGGGAAATTGTGGCTGAGCTTTCCCTTTTCCAACGGGAAGAATAACCGGGCGGCCCTGCCGGGATTCGAACTGCAGACGCCTTTCAGTGAAAGGCGCGCACTCTCAACCACTCGGCTACGGTGACCACGTGGTTAACTCGTTAACCGACATGGGTTAAACTAAAGTTTAATATTCAACCCAAATTTAAAGTTAATTGTAGCAAGCAATTTTGAAAATAGGACACATTAGCGGGATCGTGCCTTCCTTTAACTTTGATTAAGTATTTATGAAAATTGAGCTCGTGACTACTAGTCGGTCAGTAGCCTTATGAAAATTCCTTCCGTGCACCACCTGTGGTTCACATAACGGATAACGCGTTGCGACTTCAGTACTAATACATCATTCGCTCTTCATCACATTACAAGCGCATACATAATTATGGCTCACTGTGATTTTTCTGTGAGCTCAAATCAGTGAATGTTATGTTTTTTCTGTGAATGTTATGTGAGGGATGTTGGATATCAGAGCAGCGTTGAGGTCATAGGAGGTGATTAAAAAAGTGCTTCACAAGAAACTTCAAGTTTCAGGTTCAAAACTTCTCGAGAACATTTTTTATTTTTTTACAAGTTTCAGGGGTACCTGAAGATACAATCTCCCAGTACGCAAGCTGGCTCCGTCACTGCTCGTCTCATCACTGCTCGAAATTTTTCAGAATTGTTTAACTTTCAGTTCCGGTCTGAGCCAGAGTAAGTAAGTAGGTCATGATAAATATAATCAACTGATAGAATAAACAGGGCTGTATTAATTACAATAGCTCCGATCTAAAATCTAATCAAGTATGGTTCATGACCAGATAGAGTTGAAATTACTAAACAGCCTCACCAAGTTTGAGCACCAGGGTGTCCCAGAAGTCGCTTAAAATCCACGTTGAATTCTTGAGCTACAGAGCGGTATGTTGCTCCATCTCTTCCAAACATAAAAAACAATTCAACTCTTTCTTGTACTGATAGTTTCTCACCAACCCATATCAGATCTAATCTGAAACATGAAAGAAGAAATACAAGTAATTGTATGGTGAGCGACTTCTGGGAGTTCCACAAGAGGTATGGGAGTGATACCAAGATCCCGAATTCAGGATCAGAGACTATAACCTGATGCCAGAGAGGATCGGTGTGCGAGTGCTGTTCGATCACACAAGTAATTGTATGGTGAGCGATTTCTGAGGGTTCCACAAGAGGTATGGGAGTGATACCAAGATCCCGAGTTCAGGATCAGAGACTAACCTGATGCCAGAGAGGGTCGGTCTGCGCGTGCTGCTGGATCATGTTCTCCATCCAAGCGAAGTTGGCGGTGATGAACTGCCGCAGTTTTGTGCAGTACTCCTGACCCTGCCAGTCGCAGTAGCCTTGCATTACGTTCCTGCAAAGGTAAACCAACAGTCAAATCGTGCACATTTCACAAGCGTGCTTGAAAATTTTGCAATTTTGAATTGAGATTCCAACGAGTGAAAACGTAATTCCGTACTGAATCATACTTAGTGTTATAAAAATTTCGTTAATTTTCTAAAAAATATTTAAAGAAATCATGCCCTTGAAGCCACGTGTGGCAGGAATAGTAAGAAAGCATAAGCGTTTCTTTCTATGAGATTTTCGAAGGATTTGAAAATAATAACTATAAAAACACCAATACACAGTTTGCAACTAGAAAACATAGAATCTCAAGTAAATCCGCCCACGCACCAAGGTACAGTGAGCATCAACTGATACGTACAATATCTATGCAAAGTAATTCCACAAACGCAGCACTAAACAGAAGGTAAATTAAAAAAGTGCAATACCTACGTTAAGTAAATCCATGAAAGTATCACAACAGAGTAAGCATGATTAATAAGGGCAATACCATGTCAGGTAATCAAGTTACTCTACGCAGTAAACACCACAGGAACAGTAAGCATGATTAATAAGTGCTGTATCATGTGAAATAAACAAGTAACTCAACGCAAAGTTTCACAACACACTAAGGATGATTAATACCACCAAAACATCACAACACAGTATGTGTAATAAGTGCAGTATCATGTGAAATAACCAAGTCCCCACGCAAGTACCACAACACACTGAATACTGCAGCAAGGCCATATGATATCAAGAAATCAAGTAACTCCACGCAAGTACCACAACACAGTATAAGGATGATCAATACCCAGAAAGCATCGCAACACAGTATGTGTAATAAGCGCACCCCATCACCATGTGAAGTAACCAAGTAATCACGCAAG
Source organism: Morinoia aosen (assembly GCA_030386875.1). NCBI lineage: Eukaryota > Metazoa > Arthropoda > Malacostraca > Amphipoda > Talitridae > Morinoia > Morinoia aosen. Next base: position 4,352,120 of record CM059571.1, read on the forward strand.
TGCCACAACACACTGAGCAACACAGCACAACAGTGAGGCGAGCTCACCGCCAGCTGTCGTAGATCATAGCATGGGACGCGGCTCCCTCCACGTAGCCTGCGCTGTACGCCTGGTCCCTGTCCGACGCCGCCGCTCGCGTCTCCACCTCCAGGAACGCCCACCTTCGTCATTTTATATCAGTCAATTGAGTTGATCACACGAGATAAATAGGTTAGTTTGATCCCCTGTTACTACAATAAAGGTGTTCCAAAGAGAGGGAGGCGTTGAGCATGAAAGATAAATGATTTGTTTTGACCTTCTCTAACTAGTACAAAGGTGTTCCATGAGAGGAAGGCGCCATTTAGTGTGGAGGTAAGGAACCTCCAAGAAAGTACACTTTGTCATGTTGTGTTCATGTTAGTGAATTGAATTGAGCATAAAAATGGTATTTTGACCTTTTATAACTACGATAAAGGTGTTCCAAATAAAGGAAGGCGCCATTTAGTGTGGAGGAGTTAAAGAAACCTCCAGAAACGCCCATTTTCGTCAGTTTTTTTTTAAGTTAGTCAATTAAATAGGCCATAAAAGATGAAAAGGTTAGTTTGACCCCCTTTAACTACAATAAAGGGGCTTCAAAGAGAGATTAGATTAGTCGTCAGTTTTAGCCTCCCTACCCGCAGCAACAAATGCGATCCAAAGAGAGGAAGGAGCAAGGCACCATTTAGTATGGAGTTAAGGAAACGCGGAATCTACGCAGAAAGGGCATAGAAACAGTAAGATGACAAAGAAGTTTATGAAACAAGATCAACGTTGAAGAAGAAAGTAGTAGGTGCTGAAAAAATCGGACAGCAGTGAACCGAAAAAATGTGGTCCGTGACAAAACAAAAACCTATTCTATTTTAACACAAAGAAAGCCTACCTAACCTTTAGCTCGGGCCCTCACATAGATGAGGAATAATATTATTAGCTAATTTCCGAAATACATCGATGGCGATCTTAAGAAAGCAAAAAGAAGGGACCATTGAGAACCGACCTGTAGAAAACAATGAATCTATATCTGGTACACTGGGAATACATCCTTTCCATCTTACTAAGTCAAGCAAAGTACACAAAAGCGATAATATACGCACCCGTTCTGGAAGGTCCGGTCAGTGAAATTAGCCCTGGCCACCCAGTCTTGAGCGACGCCGCTGTGGAGCTTCAGGAGCGGGGCGGTGTTGCCATCGCGCGGTCCCTCAATCAGAGTCACGCTCACCACCTCCCCGCTGGTGGGCGGGGCCAGGAGGGTTGCCAGCGCCACGAGCGCTGACACGACCACCGTCATCGTCATTATTTTCTTTTGAGTGTCAACTTCCAAATGACTTCGTAGTTATAATAAAAAATCAAGATGCAAAATTTAACGAATCTTTGATAATTATTAAAATAAGTGCAAAACTATACGCTGTAATGGAATGTATGCTAGTGACAATCTCCGTAGCCACAACAAAGTTTTTGCTATGAGAGGAAGGTAAATCTGGTGCAGAATTATGGGAACGGGAAATCGATGCACAATGTGTGACACCACGCACTGAGCATTGAAAAAATTAGCAGAAGAATTATATGAGATGAGTTAATTTAAGTCTCCCCAACCGTAACGCAAGTGATTAAAAGAGAGGAAAGGTCTATTTAGTATGAAGTTAAGGAAACGGCGAAACTATGCACGCGTTCCCACACAAGATTCTATGCATCACCCCATGGCAGGGATGACGTAAGGGAGGAACTTCCTCGGCAGGGATGACGTAAGGGAGAAGCTCCCACGGCAGGGATGACGTGAGGGAAGAGGGAGCACAGCTGGGGTTGCCCAGGGAGTGCAATCCCTTAGTTGCCACAACAGAAGGCAACCCCCCCGGGGCAGGCAAAATAAACCTCACATAAAAAACGATAACATTTACTCATACGTTATTGCAGGAGTGAGCATTAAATGCACTGTACTTAATATGTCATTTATTGCAACTTTTTATCTAAAATAACAGTGTTTGAGAAGTGAGCGATATGCGGTTGACTGTGATGACAGTGAAATAAATAAATTGTTAAATGCTTCCGGAAACAGCGGACTCGAGAGTGATTACGCTATATACTTCAGGAACATGTAAAGTTCAAAGTGACACGAAGTACAAACTATTCAACGAAGAACAAATACATAATCTTTAAAGTAAAAGTACACTATACACTGGCCTCTCGAAGGTAGATAAGAGTGGAGATGCTTATGGAACGGTGAGCTTACAAGATTTCTTCATCAGCTCTCTACGGTTCCTGTTCTATCGCAGCCGTGCACAGCCAAGGTTTCTCAAAATTTAACGAATTTAACAGTGAACGCATTCATATAAATTTATAAATACATATTTTCCTGAGGGGAACACATGGGAGGAGGTCCTCAGCTTATTTTCTGAAATAAGAGTGGTCTTTGGTTGAAAAAGTTTGAGAACTCCTACACAAAGTACCAGTTTAGATGCTCCTGATACCGTCCGAAACACCCTACAGATGCGAATCACACAGTCAAGTTGGGACTATTATTGTTTTTTCATGTAGCAAGCGACAATAAATAAATAGCAAATCGTTACGTCAGCTTTGAGTTCAGATATAACCAGCAAGTTGATTTTAGCTCTGGTTTTTTTCAATTTCAAGATGATGGTAACTGTAAAAAAGTAGTTCAAACATTATCGAATAAAAAATGAAGGAGTCGTGCTGTCGGCAAATCAGTGTACAAGCATAAGAATTATTAGCACTCGCTGGAGAATACAAGGTTTCGACGAAGATACAACTTCAAATTTCCGAAGGCACTGCTCAACCATAAGATACTACCTTCTTTTAGGAAAAAACAGTCATTCGTACATAAATAAAGATAATTGAGCACGAGAATGAACTGAAACGATATGCTCACGCTACAGCAGGTATACAAGGAAATGTTTGTTTTATTACAGCAGTACTGTAGATACCAGCCCCTACTGGCCACTGTGCTAGTCCTCGACCATAATTATGTACGAGATCCAAAGTGACAACCTCCTCCTACAACAGCCTGACATGCACTGGTCCCGGTTTGCGGTCGCCTACAGCTATCTTTGTTTCCGGACCCCGGCACCGAACTGCATAGCACTGAACAAATTAACCCTATCAGGGCAAGCGTTTTTTCTTTTTTGAAGGACATCAAGAAAAGTTGATAACATTCTCTAGCCCTGAATGTTTCGTTCACAAGGTTACCTTCTGTTGCTTGTTATATTTGATAATTAATGTTATATTATCGTTATATTTCGTTCACAAGAACGAAACTTGGCCCTTCAACAGTAAATTGTTTCCTTGTGTTCAGAGGAATAAGAGATTATGCACCAAAATTACTGACAATCGCCTTCCTGCTGGGCATATGCTTCAGTAACCTTACATTAACACGAGTGGCAAGAATAAGGAGCACTGTGAAGTTAACACAAGCTTCTCGCTAGTACTCTGCTGAGACTTCTGATCTGCCAATTAATTACGCTCAAGTTGATTAAAATATTCTTAATTTTTCGCAATTAACTCGGCTAATGTAATCAGTTTTCTTTCTACTACTTTTGATTTTCTTCGTTAGTTGATAATTTACCCATCGCTACAGTACTCCACGCTGGCCGCACTCATAAACTGTAAACTATTTTGCATCCGGAGACCATATCACATCCCACACAACTTCCATCCCTGACGTGAGATACTTGCCCACACGGACGATTTTATAAAAAAAACATTTCAGTGCACCACAAGACATGTTAACAAAAATATACTTCCATCTAAACATAAGCGTGCATAATTCTACAACGAATCCCACAAAACTGTATTCTTAGCATCGAACGCACATTCTACTTCGATTTCGCACACACGCACACAACCTAGAGGACAACCTACTTCAGACAACCCTAGAATCATACGGTACCAAGCTTTCTGTATAGCGAAAACGAGTAACATAACCACTATCATCACCGAACCATTTTTTACATGGAGAGCGAGTAGTGGGTACAGGAAGATTGCCCTGCGCTGGTACCAGGGGATGGTGGCGATATTGTGGTACTTGTAGCGTGGATACCAGTTAACGTGAGTCAAAATATCACCTAATATCACCCTAATGATTGCTAGCTTTGTCGCGGTTCACCAAATAATGTGTACCAAAAAGCCTACAGAAGCAGTACGGTGACGACTTTCTCCAATCAGATAAAAGCCATGCAGTGGTGATGCGCATACATCTTCGGCGGTTTTAACTTTCATTATATGGAGAGCTAGTCGTGGGTACGGAAAGATAGTCGCAATGTAGTCGAATGATTCAAACAGTTACTGACACACGGGTTTCAAAGCCGCCAAATTTAGAACCGTTTCAGACGTTTTTTTCTGTTTCTTTTAAAAAATCGCACTTGGTACCGTATGATTTTAGGGGCCCCAGTTACGCAAAGCACAACTGCAAACTTCAGGTTCGAGAACTGAAGTTAGAGCGCCTTCAGAAGTTCAGAGGCCTCCTTTGCGGCGTTGTGGTCATCCCTTGAAGGCTGTGGCAGAGACTTCATCAGGTCCAGTGCCTTCTGCAGGTACTCCGATGCCTTCTCCTTCTGCTGCAGCTGCTTGTAGCACTTGCCGATCATCAGCAGGTTTTGGCTGGGCGGAGACAAATGATTGATATGTTAGCTGCAGTGAAACGGAAATATGTTCTAAATTGTTCAAAGAGAAGAAAAATTATTGCCCCATAGAGTACAATTATTGTCATGTTAGCTGCAGCGAAAGGGAAACATATTTCTAAATTGAGTAACGAGTGCACAAAATGTACCATGAATGTGTAAAAAGCGCACAAAAATTCAAATTGGTAATAGAACGAATGAGACAAGGAGAAAATAAATTCCGAACCTCTAAATGATCATTCCGATCCTTGCCTTAAAATTTTTACAAAAATAATAATTGTGACGCCGATGAAAAAACATGAAAGGGTTGTTTTCAATTAAATTGAATATATGGGAGTAAACCTGTTGTTCATTGCCCCACCATAATGTGATAGCCGTCCAACGCCAGCCATTTTGAAGACATCAATTCTCTACCCTAAAAAAATGACTGGATTGCATATGCGCTCGGACGCTAAAGTGCAATTCCCACTCACACTTCGCAAACCCGCATAGTTTTCAAATCTATATTATTTCTATGCATGCACTGCTCTAAACATGCACAACACCAAACCGAAGCAATTTCCAACAAACACACTTTCCAGACCGACTCAATTTTTAAATAGATCTAATTTCTAAGCGTTTACTGCGTTTGAACATACACAGCTCTAAACCAACGCAGTTTTCAATAACCTCAGTTTCTAAACAAACAATTTTCATACAGATCTAATTTCCAAGCATGTCATGTGTTTGTTTAGCCGCGCACAATTTGAAATCAATATATTTTTCACTGAGACGCAATTTGCCCGCTAAAAATTTGCTACAATCGCGTTTGCTGTGAACAGCTCCAGGCCTGAGCGCAGCTGGTGAAATCTACGCGTCAGTAAACTGATATGATATCTGCACGGCCACTAATCCTGTTTGTAAACATTCATAGGCCTATCAATTCAGATAATTACGTTTGACAACACACAACGCTAGACAACAGCCTGACAACACACTGTATACGTAGTAATAATAACATTGGGTTTTTATTAAATGCCGAGTACGTTCCAGCATGCCATTGAATTGCTAGATCAAAAAAACTGTACACAGTGAATTCTCAACGCTGTTTTTTGTGCTATATCAAAAGAATAGCTGATTACAAAAAATATCTACCTTGCGAAAACCTTTCCTATACTTTTTTATGGAATAGTTTTCTGTACATACGTTTTCTGTACGTTTGTGTCAAGCCTGCATTCAAGATTGCAGTTAACTGCAACAAATGTACGATCAACTTCACAAGCAGAATTTGCTTCTAATGTTGCAAGACAAACAGCTAGTGTAGCCGTGCGTGGTAACAGCTCTGTAAGAATCATTAGCCATACCAGGTTAACTAAAATTAACTAACTTGTCGCTATATAAAACATTTTACGCAGAGATATCTCAAGTGACTCGATCTTTAATAATCAATCTTGAGAAGCCAATCAGCCTTTTCCTATATTTACAGCCAAGTATAAAAGGAGGGCTCGACTAGTCAAAGTGCAGTAAACACTGAACCAATGAAGCACCGTTGCAAGAGGAAGGCTCGTCTAATGAATGTGCCGTAAATACCGAACCATTTCCCATTAGCATAGCCACCTGTAGAAGGAGGGTTCGACTTCCTCAGCGTGCAGGAAGACCTCCAGCGCCTCCTGGAATGACGACGCAGGAGGAGTTGCGAAGATCACGGCCGCCGCCTTGCGCTGGTACCACGGGATGGCGGCGATGTTGTAGTGCCTGTAGTGTATATACCAGTCACCCTGAGTCAAAATATCGTGGATGCACGAGGGATGGCGGCGATGTTGTAGTGCCTGTAGTGTGGATACCAGTCAACCTGAGTCAAAATATCGTGGATGAACGATAGTGTTTCAAACAAACTTACGCCGTGGGTTTGATTCGACCCCAACCTTTTTATTGAAATAACACATATACACATACATACATATACCGGGCTTATCCTCCCTATGGGAGGGTAGCCGACAGCAGGCCACAATCACCACACTTAGTCACTAGGAGGCGAGAGAGGCAGCACTGGCCGCACCTGAACTGCCAGGATCAGCAGCAGCCCAGCACAACCACCTTCCACAGTCAGGCCCGACAGCCACAGCTGGTTTACCCCGACCGCTTCATTGAGTGCAGCCCCTCCCCCCGCACATGACAGGTCAACCCCATCACACGCGGGCAGCTTCCAGTAACGCGTCAAAAATAAAATTAAAAAATTTTTAATCTTTAATATTTAAGCGCCAACGCACCCGCTGCAAACGAAGTTAGATAGATGTACTTTATTGAAACGAAGTTTGGTTTTAGGTCATTAATGCAGTTATTTGAGTTTCAAATTTAGTTGGGGTCATTTTGACCCCGACGTGCTTCCAAGGGTTAATCTCAACCTAATGTATGCGGGCCTTTTCACGGTTCTCCAAATAATGTTTAGCAAAAAAAGGCTACTCTAAGGAGTACGGCAACGATTTCCTCCGATCAGATAAAAGTCTAGCAGAATTTAAAAACATACTTAACCGCTCTTATAAATCTCTATTCTTTCCAAGCATTGTAAAAAATATAGTTACACAATGATGTTCTGTCTCATTCGGTAATATACATTTTTTTTAAATTGCATTAGAATATTTGAAATGCTGCTCATCTATACCATCGCGTAGATGAGCAGTATACTAGTGGTACACATGTGTCCCTATACGCAGTCAAAGTGTCAACAAAGCAGGCACTATGAAAGAGGCAGGACCACATACCACATGCCGAGGAGGTACCAAGACGTGCCGTCTGTAGGGTTCAGCTCACACGCTTTCTGGAGGTGGAGATGCACGAGAATTATCCAGGTGTCGGCAGGGACTGGTTGAGAGACCTCTCAGGGGGGTATGAGATAGGCAATAGGTTTAGGATAGTTAGGTTTGGCTATCCTACGCTATAGGGACTGGCGCCAACGGGGGATATACTACAGATATACCCAAGATATACTATATCTACATAGTACATACAAGATATACTATACGTATATATATCTATTCTATTTAGTTTATAGATAGGTATACTATATGTATCTATATAGTTTATAGATAGATATGTTATGCCTATTTATGTAGTATTTAGATAGATGTAGTATACCTATATAGTATATAGATAAATATAGTACGTTCATAGATATATAATAGATTTACATAAGCTATAGATTTGTCTTTGGAACTTCTCTCTCTCGCTGACTTTTTTGCTGACTCTGCAGCAGCTGCAGGAGAGACATGGCACAGTAATTCGGTATAAAATAAATTAGGTTAGGAATTAGTTTGAACCTCTTTACCACAACGAAGGTGCTCCAAAGAGAGGAAGGATGAAGGCACTATTTAGGACGGAGTGATGGGAACTGAGTATCTATGCTCAAAAAGTGTGTTCATACAGAAAATCACTTCGTTTAGTAACAACAAATTAAGAAAAAATTTATGGCACAAGATAAAAGAAGAATAAAGTAATAGGTTCTAGAAACCAGGACAGCAGTTAACTAAAGAAATTAAGTTCAGCGCCTATTTTTTAGGCTTCTAGATTGTCCAAAAGCCTATACAAAAAGCATATTCTATTTGAGCAGATGAAAGGTCTACCTAATATTCCGCGCGTGATCTCACTTTTACCCTCTAGGAGCGCTAATTCCCAACAATACCAGAGTTGTATACTCTTGAATAGCTTCGGCTTCTCATGAAAACTTCCAATAAAACCAGCAGATGTTTCGATAATGTGGAAGAGGTTTGAAGATTTTACGTTTTGCAGGCCAGTTTTAGAGAAAATAACGCAAACTATTGCATGAAACACAGGTGCGTTATTAGCCCAAGTTATCAAAATCTTCAAACAAGAGATATTTAAAACACTAACTGCGACAGGTAAAATTGAAGTTTAATATTCAATTCAAATTTCAAGCCAATTATTGAAGTAAGTAATATTGAAAATACCAAACATTAACTGGATCGTGTTTTCATTTAGTTTTGATTAGGAATTTCTTTTAAATTGAGTTTGTGACTACTGGTTGGTCAGCATCATAATGAAAACTCCCTTAGTGACCAAATATGGCTCACCCCGCAGTCGAAGTGTTAATTAAATATATAAAAAAATAAGTCAGATTGTGATTACTGGTCAGCATCATAATAAAAAAACTCCCCCAGCGACCAAATATGGCTCACCCCGCAGTCGAAGTGTTAATTAAATAAATCTAGAAATAGAATTCATGAACACACCTGCATGTGCTCTTTCATGACGAAGGACTGCAGGATCCTCGCTTTAGATCCCTCCAGCGCGGCAACCTCGTCCACCAGGATGGCAACCCACTTGTGGACGGCAAAGTTGCCGGCGTTGATGGCCAGGGCATCGGTGGCGTGGGCGTAAGCCTCTCGGAGGAGTTCGGCCGAGCGTTTGCTATCCGCCGTCGCCTTGGCCACCTCGTACTTGGCGCGAGCTAGTCGCCAGAGCAGCTCGTCTGCAGCACTGTCCTGTAGGGGGCCAAGGGGAGTACATCGTAATATGTGCAGGGGGCCATTTTGAAGTGCAGGAACAAAGAGGCGTGCAATGATGCCAGTGGGAGGCCGTGGGGGTCACGGGGAGTACATCGTAATATGTGCAGGGGGCCATTTTGAAGTGCAGGAACAAAGAGGCGTGCAATGATGCCAGTGGGAGGCCGTGGGGGCCAAGGGGAGTACATCGTAATATGTGCAGGGGGCCATTTTGAAGTGCAAGAACAAAGAGGCGTGCAAGGATGCCAGTGGGAGGCCATAGGGGATACGGGAGGCCGTCAAGAATGCAGGTGGTGATTTTTAAATGCAGGAACAAAGATGTCATTTAGGGTGCAGGAGGCCATTGAGAACAAGGAGGCCAGTGGGAGGACGTGGTGGGTACGGGAGGCCGTCATGAGTGTAGGAGGTAATTTTGAAAGCAGGTAGTCATTTACGGGTGTAGGAGGCCATTTTAAGGCACAGGAGGCTATTTAAAGGTGCAGGAGGCTATTTGTAATATCGTGGTTTTCAGCACGATATAAGGTTTACTGAACAGAACTAGTAGATCGGTTAGCCTAGCTGTAAACCAAGCAGCAGGATAGCAAAACGAACAGCAGGACTACTAATATTGTACTGACTCTGTAGTTCACACAGCTTGCTCTTAAGTCTAGTTCGCAACAATGGATATTTCCGGCGCTGGGCAATAGGGTCGCTTCCGACCTATCCGGCGCTCGTAAACGCCAGGGGCTCATCGGCTGTTTCCGGCGGATGCCCTATCTATACATGTGACCGTGCCGAGCGAGACTCATAAATCTCCGCAGCCGGAACCCCCATAAATACCACCAGTACGTCACTATACAACACTATTTAAAGGTACAGGAGGCTATTTAAAGGTGCAGGAGGCCATTTAAAGGTACAGGAGGCCATTTAAAGGTGCAGGAGGCCATTTAAAGGTGCAGGAGGCCATTCAAAGGTGCAGGAGGCTATTTAAAGGTACAGGAGGCCATTTAAAAGTACAGAAGTCCATGTGAAGGTGCAGGAGGCCATAAAAGGGAACAAGAAGGTCATTTGCAGAGGCGCGAGGCCATTCACGAGCGTAGAAGGCCATAGTGGAGGGAAGGATGCCAATTTAAGAAGCGGAAGGGGCCCCCGGACAGTACAGCATGGAAAAGAAAGCAGAGTGTAACACTAACAACCATAATGCTATCATAGGTTTGTCCCCATTTCCAGCATTGCCCGGGAAGAAACTGGAAATGCATTCCAAGCAGACGAATTGAAAATTCGTATCAATAAAATATAAGAACAGGAAATCCTCAAGAACAGAATACGCAAAGAATACCACCGACTAAGACTCGGCACAAAACGAATTAACTCCTAACAACAGTTCTGGAGACTGAACATTTCAACACAATATACGAGTACATGCACTGAAAATACAAGCATTTAAGTGCAAAACTAGAATATCTTCTTTTGTTCTCTACATTGAATATGCTATCTCATCGGAAGGAAAATAGGACTTTTACCGCAGTTGTTCTCCGCGAAGATTACTTGAGTGCACAATTGGAAAATGGAATTATTAATAAATATTTTTATCAATTATTATTACTATTATTATTATTATTCCTGATTATTATTATTATATAAGAAAGTTTTAGCCTCCCTTAACCACGACAAAGATGTTCCAAGAGAGGAAAGAGGAAGGCACCATTTAGTATGGAGTTGAGGGAACGCGGAATCTATGCACAAGGCGCACAGAAACAGTAAGCTAGGAAAGAAGTTCATGAAACAAGAAAAAAGTTGAAGAAGAAAGTAGTAGGTGCTGAAAAACAGGACAGCAGTGAACCGAAAAAAGATGGTCCGTAACATAACAAAATCCTATTTTATTACAACAAAAAGGAAGCCTACCTAACCTTTAGCTCGGGCCCTCACATGGTTCCCCTGGGAGCGCTAATTCCCATAGATACAATAGTTGTATCCCCCTGAGGGGTATTATTATTCCTGACCACCGGAGACGCAACAGAGGCGTTGGAAAACAGGATTTTTTGATGCATTTGTTCAGTTCACCTTGAGCGGCTCGAGCAGTTCACAGATGGCGCTGAAGTTGCCGAGCGCGTAGAGGCGGTCGGCTTCCTGGATCACGTCGCTCCCTTCAGCCGCCACCGTCACGGCGCCGATCGCCGCCGCCGCAGCCGACCCCAGCAAGACGGTACCTCCCACCGACAACTGCGTGTAGGGCAACATCGGGTGTCAAAGTGACCAATGTACAATATTGTATTAGATTAGATGTTAGTTTAAGCCTCCCCAACCGCTAAAACAAGCGTTCCGAAGGGAGGAAGGCACCTTTTAGAATGGAGATAACGGAACGCAGAATCCATACAGATGGGGCATAGAAACAGTAAGTCGGGAGAAAATGCCATGAAGCAAGATAAAAGTGTAAGAAGAAAGTAGTATGTGCTGAGAAGCAGAACTGCAGTGAACCAAGAAAAAAGTGGTCCTTAACCTAACAAAAAACATCTTACTTCAACAATAAGAAGGCCTAACTTTTAGCTCGGGCCCTCACACATTTTCTCCCTTGGAGCAATAATTCCCATAGATACAATAGTTGTATCTCCCTGAGGGGACCAATGCATAACATTTACGTTTTTATTAAAGAGAAGTTTGTTTGTAGTGTGTCATTAGAATAGGTGAGGTCGCAAACAGAGGAGAGCAGCGGCAACAAAAAACATAATAGGTTAGTGTTAGCCTACGTAACTGCAACAAAAGTGTTCCAAAGAGAGGAAAGTGGCCACAAAACCGGCACTTGGACAAGAGTTCGTCAGAACGATTCATCTGCAACTTACATGTCATCAGGCATGACCGACTCAACGAGAAAAATAATCACGTGTTGATAGAAAAAACGTTTTGAATGATTATAAGCCATTTCGATTGAATGATTATAAGTTCATTTTAGCCTCAATTACCACAATAAAGATATTCAGACAGAGAAAGAGAGAGGAAGGATGAAGGCACTATTAAGTATGGAGTTGAGGGAACGCGGAATCTATGCACAAGGTGAGTTCATTTCATCACGTTAGAATTATCAAACCATCAAAGAACGTCACAAGTTACCAACACAGGATGAGATGATCGCTCACATAACGCGCAACGTTGCGTCGTGTGGTCCGTACAGCTGAGGACGTGACCACTAGACGCACGGCCCCGGCAGGAGAACAAGGACGCGTAGGGGATACGCGAGGGAGTGTGGGCTTGTATCTCGAGGCATAAGGAATGAAGAAAGAGCTCTTCGACTTTATAACGCTGAACATTTTGTCCTCCAATTTATGGTTTGAGCAATGTATCGAATAGATCTGTCGAAATGAAGTCATATCAGTTCTGTATAGTAGGCATTGGTAATTCGTACGTTCCAAGAGTGAGTCCTATATGACTGCTCTCGTAACTTTGACCGCTGCCTGGCTATAAGTTGAAACACCCTACTCATGCAGAGGTCGGTTGCACGGTACACCGGTCTTCCTCTCAAGATAGGAAGTAAAGAATCTAGAAACTAAAAGAATGCAATAGCTTAACACGCTGACTGCGATGGGTTAAACTGAAGTTCAGTTTTCAACTCAAATTTAAATTCAAATGTTAGAAGTTTCATAAATACCAAACATGAACTAGGTCCATTAAATACCCTTAATTTTAAAAGATTGTTAAAACTTTTTCAAACAACCCATCGATGGATTGTTTCGCATCAGGGGGTATGAGATAGGCAACAGGTTTAGGATAGTTTGGTTGGTCTATCTTACGCTATGCGGATTGGCGCCCCCAGGGGATATACTGTAAGGTTACCCAAGCTCTAGATTTACCTTCGGGACTTCTCTATCGCTGACTTTTTTTTGTCTCTTCTTTTCTGCCTTTTCCTTCCTAACTTGCAGTTTCTTTTGCGCAGGGCACCGTACGTGGAAACACACTTGAGTAAGTTTCCTCTAACCTGCAGTTCATACTATGGTTCATACTGAACCATAGTATGTCTGACATAGTATGTCTGACATACAAAACCCGTCATCGCTTTCATGGGACCACCTTTCTTTGACAAGGATCCTTTAACTCATGAAATAACAAAATTGATCGAGGAGAAGAACTACAACGAAAATGAATACTCTTTCACCACATCTAACATCCTGTATCTCGAACAGAATTAGGCCTTGCTAGCCAGGCTTTTTACTAGCGAAGTGAGGGCAGGCCTTCGATTGTACAGGCCTCCAGGAATTCGTACGTAACCAGGCTTCTTTAAAGTTTTCGCAAATTCACCTAACTTAGATTCACTCATTAACCTTGGTTTTCAAGACGTCGAGACTCGTCTCAGGTGCGACCGATTTGATTGGTCTTCGACCTAACTTACTCAAGCCACATTTAACGTCGCTACCATAGTGAGAGGTCTACCACCACAAATAGCCTACCCAGGTGCAGTTTTAAGATGTACAAATTAAGTATTTATCGCTAAATTCAATGTGGGGAAATAAGTAATGTCCATTTGTCACATCCTTACGCTATATTACTGGCTAGAGGTAGATATGCTACAGTGTGGTAGACCTCACGCTATGGCAGCACCCAATTAACTCTTACTTGGAATTGGCGAGATTCAGTTGCGGAAAAGACTGGGTTTTGTGCTGCACATTTTCATCTCAATGAAACACGCACGATTTATCCAGGCAACTTGTCAACCATTTACCTCCCTGCTCGCAAGAAGTCATGGACTAGGGCCGGGGGAATGTCCAAAGTCCCCTGCAATAGCGTCCCTAGCTATTGCCCTTGCGGACTCCCTCCAGGCGCTGACAAACACACAGTTGTCGCTGTGGCCGATAAAATAGTATATTTAGTTTACGACACCTTCGGTCAGAGACCATTTAGTTGTCGCTTTGGTAATTTTAACAGTTATGTTCGCAATTTAAACAAAAGTGACATCGCACTATTATTAATTCCAGTAATTTTAAGCCTATCAAGCTCCTCAATAGATCACACTATATCGAGTTTGATAGAATGATATATGACAATAGCAAGGTGTGGCTCATTCTCAGGCTGCTGCTGAAGCTCCGCATTATCATTATTATTACTGCCATTATGATGTTACTTTGTTAAAGACCATTAGTCTCAACAAAGATGATCTCAAGAGAGCGAAATGAAAGGACGTTTTTGTAAGGATTAAAAAATGTGGGTTTATGCACAAGGTGCGTTCTGCACATAGGAGCAGCAAGTTAGGAAGGATACAGGAGAAAACCAAGTAAAGACCGTGAAGAAAGCATGAAACCAGAAAGTAAAGAGGGCACGAAAGACAGAAATCCCGAAGGACCATCTGCAGCTAAGGCTATAGCGCATCTCAAGTCCTGCACGAGTATCGACAGACACCAATCATGCACAGGTAGCAGAGTAGATGTAGAGGAGAAATAATAACTACGTCGTCAATTTCCACTCACAGGCACCAATAGATTCGCTCCTATGAGCGATTCAACAGATTTCGGCTTCGTTTAGGCCGTGAAAGTGATGGAATACGCCCACTGCAACACGATAGACAAAATTACACAGAGTTCGCTTAATTATCAATTCCTACATTCGCAGGCTCTGCTGATATCTTCCTTCGATTATAACACAGAAAAGCTTCTCAGCAGATTAGATTAGAAGTTAGTTTAGCACTTTAACTGCGACGTGAGCAACCAGGGTTAACTGAGGGCTTATTATAATGCTCCTGATAGACCAGAAGTCACAAACTCAATTTTCACTAGATCTAAATGAAGGCACCATCGAGTTAATTTTTGCTATTTTCAACATTGCTTTGCTACATTGACTTGAAACTTGAGTTGAACTTCAAACTTCAGTTCTACCTGCCGCACTTAAAGTGTTGAGTTTTCCCATATACCATAACAAAGGTGTTGCGAAGAGAGGAAGACACGAGTTAGTATATGATTTATGCACATGGTGCAAAACGAAAGCTCTGTTGGAACTGGTTGCTTGCCCAGACGTTGACATTCCTACCGATGAGAAAGGAGTTAGAGGGAAGGCATGGTCTAGCAACCGATACACTTTTCAATACACAACACATTTTTCATTCAAGAGTGAACAACTCCAAACATTAGTTTTTTTAAAAACAGTGACAAAACAAAACATTTTTTCAAAACATAGTGACGAGAGCAGACAAAATAGCGTACGTCTCTGAGTAACGCTCTAGAACTTTATTTGTGAAAATCAATCTACTTAGCAGCGTTAGTTAGTTAGTTAGTTAGTATGTACCAAGAAATTCGACAATAAAAATAGGGTTATATACACATAAGGAATGAATAGATATGAGTCCCCAAATGAATTCCTGAAAAGCACTCATTAATAGAAAGAAAGAAAGCGATAAGATTAAAGAACTGCCCTGAAACATAGAATACGCCACCATCATCAGGATTGGACTTTTATCCATGATTTATGTAGAACACAGCCAGGACAATGAAACACGAAAGCACAGACAAGTCGAAGATAAAATGCATCTCCAAATTTATTTAACATTCCCAATTGCACACAGTTTACACTGAACAAGAACACCTTGAAAACAAGGCAGCAGAATACTGGCGATCTTCCCGCATGAGTTCGACGGCGGAAACATATTCAATTGAACACGTAACTCTTCACTGTGTAAATAACGTCGGTGTGTGTGTGTGTGGCAATGCATACACCTGGGCAGTGCGGATGGCAGTGGTTCAACATGCCACGCTTACGCGATGTCTGGCAACCGCACTAACTGACAAATGTGTCTTCGTCGTAACCTGGACAGTGGTTCTTAACCTGGGTTAGATCGCACCCCATGAGTTCGGCCAATCGAGCCCCTGGGTTCGACTAACATAAAATCCCAATATATTATATATAACATACTAATACAGCAGCATATAGCTATTAACAAATTATTGAATTTGAAGAAGGAAAAAGCACATTTTATTTGTCCAACTACGAAGGGTTCGATGAATACATGTATGGAACTTGTGGGGTTCAGCACTTCCAACAAGGTTGAGAACCACTGGAATCCGACCGCAGTGGTATCCAAACTAGGCCAAATCTGGCCCGCCAATGTGACCAATCCGGCCCGCGACAGCTATAGGCTTACTGTAGTTAATGTGGCAGTGATAAGTTGGATTAAAAAATAAAATTATAACGGTTTTAGCCCTTGGAACTTACTGGAGTGCTCAGTATGGCCCCAAGGCTGGAAAGTTAGGAGACCCCTGGAAGACAGATTATAATTATCTGCACCGAAACTTGACATGTTTGCTAACACGTTCAGGTATGCCGGACAATCAGACAGGCCTCTCAGGAGTGCACGGGCTTGCCTCCCACCACCAGCAAGATTATTGCAATGAATCATTATAATTGTTTAACCAATAGCTGGTAATCAATTACAACACGAACAGTAAAAATTAAAGCGCGTTCCAGTTCAAGCAAAGTTTGCCAGGTCAGAAGCCTTGCACTCACGGAAATGTTTTCAAGCCAAAATTTGGTGCCGACATGAGAATTTGTCGAGGGTTCAACACGTCAATGACGTCAAGGAGAATTCACTGCGCACACTATATAACAATGAACATATACTTGACGCAACTTCTCCAACAAAATTCATGAACGCTTTTCAAATAAAACTACAAATCTGATCTCTTTTTTTCAAGAAGTTTGACTGCTGACAAATAAAAAAAGTAAAATATAAATGACTTGGTTATGGTTAAAACGAAAGCTTCATTATTGCAACACCAGTTATCAAAGTTCTCAACTTCCTACATTTAGTAAGAACCTAAACTCCCTTCAGAACTCTCCGTATAAACACAACACAAATTTTAACGCATCCGCACTGTGTAATCTCAAGAAAATGTTAGAATACATTATTACAATATTTTTCAGGGATCCATCAAGAGCGTGAATTCTTAGTGAAGAGTTAAGTATTCAATAATAAATTTTAATTAAACACTACGTGTAGATTAGATTAGCGACTACGATAGCGTACCTTTGCATGCAAATAGTTATCTTTGATACATAACACGATATAATTCATAAACCATAGTATCAACAGCGACATATCCTAATGACGTAAAGAGCACCATTTCAAGTAACATGCTCCGTCACCCATAAGTCATTTTACAAAAATACATCAACATGAATTCTAACCTAGTTTATTCGTCCTGATACAATTGTAATTACAGTAAGTCACACAGAATTCCTATAATGATCAGAGTAAAAATAAAATAAAATGTCGATGTAGTCCCCTCGTTGCGACACCTCGTAAAGGAACGAAAGCAGCCTCTAGAGGTTCACTGAAGTCAATTCCGTTCTTTTATCTCCTCTCCCAAGCAGCGAGGGAGCTTTAAAAAAAAAGGAGATTCACCTACCGAAAAGTCTCGCGTCTTGGACAAGCAGGCTTATACACAAATGCTTTAACAATTACCATTGGCAGAACTAACAGCGACAAAAGGCCATCCTTACACCGAAGTAACACACACCTAAATAGTTGACACGTACGAGAGCATATCGGCGTAGGTACTTCCGTTCGAAGTTTGTAATAAAATGAAGTGAACTTTCTGTATGGCACAACGTTTGAACGTCAGTTCAATTGTTCTTTTACGACTATTGTCAGGGTCGAGGAGAGCCGCGGAACTAGCAGGGCAAGATTTACAGTTACCTTGGTCACGACAGCCAAAATTGAATGATTCCCATTCACTCTGAATTATTTTTATTTTAACAGTATGCGATACGGAACAAGCTGGGCAAGATTTTATATTTAATTATTCTGGTCACGGTAGACAAAATTGAATTTATCCCAGACTTTTCACACTGAATTATACTTCTATTCTAACAGTATGTGAGATTTCACCACCGGACACGATACAACGGTGTTTCTTCAGTGCATTTAAGGTATGTCCATGATCACATAGAAACTTCATCGATCTTTACACTCACTGTGACGTGAGCCACTGGTGGTACACAGAGGGGATTTTCATAATGCTGCCGACAGACCAGCAGACACTAACTCAATTTTCATGAATACTTAATCAAAACTAAATAAATGCATGGTCCAGTTAATACTATTTTCAGCATTGCTTGCTACAATTAACTTTAAATTTGAGTTGAATATTGAACTTCAATTTACCAATTGCGGTCGAAGTGTTAATTGGACTTCATTGGTCCAGTGAAAAGAATGCAATCTCATGTTTTAGATCCCAATCTTGTTGAATAATAATTCCATCGGACTATAGTCTGACTGCGTTTGCTCTACAAATGAGCTCAGCATCAAGCAGGAAACGCTCGCTCCGAACACGAAACAATTATTTTGAGACCCTCATCATGTGACGGTAATTACGACACCGATCAATTCTTTTATAATGTACAATTTCAGTGCACAAATATACACACTATCACACATCGGCACGGACAATTTTTACATGGACACAAACAAATATTTTTGAAATTGCAAACAAAAATTTTATACAAGTTGGTGTGAAACTTCTTTAACATTAAAGTGCTTTTCTTTGTTCTACTGATAGTTGTGCAGTAGAGCTACTGCTGTAAACGATTGAAAAACACAAATTCTATTTGTTAAACAAGAACACAGACGCCGCCGTTGTATAACAATCCCTGGAACGATGAACAAGAAGGTATGATCATTGCGGCTATTACCCTAATTATGAATTCCTGAAAATTATTTGGCTTCGTAAATATTCCGTATTGGAATCAACACTTCACCCAACACGCACCGTTTTTGGCGCACGGCAAACTGTCCCCAAGCACCACCTTGGAATAATGCCAACATTTTGGCGCACTCAGCGATTGCGCCTAGCGCACATCATTGCGAATAACTTTTTGGATTACCCACATTATGTACAATAAGCTAGTTATATCATACCAAACAAAGGTACACATTTTCACAGGCGGAGCAGTACTCAACCTCTGCCTGTTCCAGACTCAACAGGAGATGAAACAAATTGAAACTAGATGCACGCAGAGCACAGCTGCCAAATTCAGAGATGAGGTGCAAGTGTCAAAGCAGCAAATCGTTTGATAAGTTATGTTAAAAGAGCTAACACCGTCCTGCTCCTAGTAGGTGAAATCGCTCACTTCTAGCTTCAGTTTACACATGTACAGCGACACCATCTCCATGACTCCAATCAAACCAAAGGATTGATACGCAGCAATGGATTAATGTATCACAGTGGATTAATACATCACTGTGTATTAATAACGGTTATCGCGGAGCAACTGGAAACGCAGGTTATTCAAGTTGACTTAGCCACGCGACATGGAGAACTTAGTTTGTGACGTTGCGGGCAGTTAGGCAACCCTGCAGGAAAGCGATTTTAGCGCTTCTATTGCTCAAATTTCACTCGAAGGAAGCTCAAACTTGACACAGCACATAGCATAGCAGAGTCAACGTAGAAGAACTTACGCTGCCAGCTGGATAGCAGCGACGTATCTCGTTTGAAAACCGACTCATCGATACCAGACACGGACAAGGCATTCAAAAAGCCAATTATTGCACTCCGCACTACTTGGCTGATACGCACAGCTGCCAAAAGCGACTTTTTCAGGAATTTTATCCAGTTAGAAAATGTTACCAAGACACCATTAGATTAGATTTATGCATTCCGAAGAGAAGCCCGAGTGACCAAGACACCATTGCATTTCATTTATTTCGAGGCTCTACTTGACTCTCAGTTGTTTGAAGCTCTACGATGTAACAACAGAGCAAGCACACAATACACCTTCTCTAGGCATTGTTACATTTAGAGCGATTTGCACCCATCTTATTATACCAAGTGAAGCCTTCGTTGAAAGAGTTTGTCTCAACATTCAATACTGTTGAGTTGATATAACATGAATAATTCAGTCCATGGATGTCACACATAACTTCTTGAAATGCAAGCAATCTAAATGCCAGACTTGATGCTAGTCAGCAGCAGAGATGAGCAAAACAGCGCGCAAAGAAGAACCCCTATACCTGAAACAAGATAACGAGACGCAAAGAATTCAAAACGCGTTACAGATCAAAATTACAGTATCAAGTGCAAAGAAAACATGACAATAAGTTCATAGATAATGTCCCATTGGTTATCACAGGTATTTTACAATGATAGTATTGGTATTTTTGTGACCTGAGCCGATAAACATAACTCAACTATGCACGAGGACTCCAGTCAAGCAATGACAGTTCTGGCACTTGAATGCATGCGAGCATCAGAGAAAAAAGGACATAAACAAAGTATCTAAATGAGGTAGACCTGGACAGCGCAGCATGCACGCAACCTATACGGAGGAAAGAGGGACGGTCAAGGCAGACGCGAAACACGATTTTTCTTTGACATGACTCACGCAGAATGGTTGGATGAGGTTGCTAAGTCAATAGCATCAATAATAACAGCAATAATGTTGAAGTGTGTTGATAAAATAAACATTAAAGCACAGATATGAGTCCTTTGTTGTTCCTCTCCCCGCAGGTCGTCTGCGACCGGAAGATTAATTACACCGCTTATCTTTAAAGGCGAGTCAGCTGCAAAATTTAGCATCAAATATCGGTAATACATTTGTAGTGCATCTATTTCTATTATTTTATTGGGGCTATTTAGCTTAGATTTACAATGTTGAAGCCCACAAAAGCACACCTTAACCCTTTACCACCGAAGTGGATTGTAAAATATACCTTTCATAAACAGCTCTAATATATTTCATTAGTGAAATTTGTGCCCTAATTTGTTCTTTGGAGTTCACTGCCGAGTGGCAGCTCCTTCATTCTGATGTCGGTTGCTGCCTGATGCCAGAGTAAGTCTAATGATGATGGTTATAATAAAGATAATGTGAGTAGTAAAATGCTGATGTTTAAAAGTTAAGTAACGCAAACAACCCACGGAGACAACTCAACTGATGGATGAAAAACCTAGGAAATCACTTAAACTGTATGTCGCTTTGAGGAAGCCACTGTCCACACAGTGAAAACCAACTAAAGTAACAAGTTAGAAGCATGGAGGACTCAGAAGTCATAGACAAGAAATTGGCTACATTGCGTAACTAGGAACACAACGAAAGCACATTTCCTCGAAAGTGGGTGAATGAAATATTGAAATCGTCAGCATTTACCCCAAAACCAAGCAGCATTTAACCTTAATCATCCCATGCAAAGATAGCATTTCATAAAGATAGGTAACTAGAAGCATATTAACTCGATCCTGTTTACAGATTCTTTTTGCCAGAAGCACCCCAACATTGGATGTTTAAATTACACACATGAATGTTAGCAAGCGCCGTGGTTGTCCAACACGCAAACTTCTAGACACACATTATATTAAGCGTTCACATTCTCACACAATTTAGATCACACTAAAATAAGAATACCTTCACGAGAAATTAGCTACCGGGAATCACAATAAATGCTGCGTATTGTCCAGAAAATGCTCCCCACCAAGTTGAATTGGCAACGATGAATCTACTTGGCCAAGCTCACGCAGCTAACCGTGCGCAACGATGGCATGAAATACTCGCAAAATCTGCCCCTTGGACCGCTAGCCAAAAGAACACATTCCTAATAGTGACTGTGGTTGTTAACATCACGTCTCACAGTTATGACAGTGTCATGAGGACAATACGGAGTGTGTCAGTTCCTCAAGAACTTTGGGGGGTGCTGAGGTTTACATTAACATGGACGCAACTTCATTCTTCCTATCAAGCGAATCGTTTTTCTCATTTAAACGTCGCCTATACAGAGGCAAAATTATGCTTCAAACTACAAGCCAATAGCATTCATGAATATTACGTATTAGAATATTATTGCAATAAAGATTAAACCACCAGCTCATTCATGAGTTATCTCGGCAAGAAAAGCAGTAATGAATAAATAAGTTTACAAAATAAAGCAAAAGCCTTCCTTATCTTCAGCATGCTCATACTCTGACTGCTACTTACAACAAAGCTTCACATGGATCGTTGCGGGAGTACTCGGTTCCTAATCTTTAAGAACTGGACCCTCTGACAGACTAACAAATTTAGTCTGTCAATTTAGCAAAATTTAAACCAGCACTGCACTGAAATTTGACAGTGCAACTCATCAGTTCTCATACCACAAAATGTTTAGACTGAACACAGCACAGCGGAGTTTAACTGACGCACAGCTCAGTTATTAGAAGGTGGACATTTGATCGCACAAGTTGGCTTTATTCAATACATTTGCTATGCGTTTTTTGACAGCTGTGGACTGGTCCTCAGAGCGGGGATAGGAAGACGTCTGGACAAGAAGCATCTAGTAATAATAATGATGAAGGGTGTTCATAAAATCAACATTAAAGCACAGATGCAGGTCTTTTACTGCTCCCCTCTATGCATACCATCTGAGGAAGCATATAGTATTTGAGGCCTTGTCAGACAACTTTGCGTTCTCCTTTGGCCAGGCAACTCTGCTTTCTCCTTGGGTCAGGCAACTCTGCTTTCTCCTTGGGTCAGGCAACTCTGTTTCTCATTTGGTCAGGCAACTCTGTTTCTCATTTGGTCAGGCAACTCTGTTTCTCAATTGGTCAGGCAACTCTGTTTCTCATTTGGTCAGGCAACTCTGCGCTCTCATTTGGTCAAGCAACTCTGCTTTCTCCTTGGGTCAGGCAACTCTGCTTTCGCAATTGGTAACTCTGATAACTGGTCTGAAGACCACTTATAAAACCAGGGTTTTGCTATTCCAATTATTTCGATTAGATAAGTTAGCGTATGTTCTGATCACATCACAGAAGTGAAAAATCATGGTTAGCAAATGCACGCAGCAGTCACAATCTGACTGTCATTAAATAAAAGACATCACGCACAACTGCGCTGCTAGTCCTATGCCTCAATCTCATTCACCCTTTGTGACCAAGGGTATTGACATTGACAACTCTCATTAATGTAGAATAAATCATTATAAAATAGCCTTTTAAGTGACCGTTGGTGTTGATATTGACTACTTTTAATATTAGAGAATAATAATAATAATAATTTTACGGAAACGTTTCTACCGGGGTCGCCAGCGTAACGCCAATGTGGACCCCCCCGGCGCTGGCCGGGAAAAACTCAGATATTCTGATAAAGGCAGATAACAGCAAGATACAAGAGACTCACGCATTATGACACGTCGCACTGGACATACAAGAAAAACTATTAGCGAGTAAATTTTGATGATGCACGGTTTGGGTTAGTGAAGGGTCGTACTTTTTAGGAGTTTGAGTAGTAGTAGTAACATGGGCCTGCTAGCGCTTCAGTTACTCAAACTATATTGCACCGAAGGTCACACAATTTAATTCGTATCTGACTCTTCCAGATAAGCACACAAGATAAACATTGCTATGATTTGAAACATCAAAATTATCTGAGCATCATGGTCATAATTACAACTCAAGGTTACAAGTGTCTCCCCATTAAAGTTTGTACACAACACATTTCCTTCGAACGCACTGAGCAACCAAACCCCGTTGGGGGTTTCAGCTGCCCACCCATTTATGGCCGGACGCCTTACCCACGCTGAAACCCCCGAGGTATCAACGCAGCGCGCCCGGCCATAATACAGTTTCTTCATCTTTAAACTTCCAAAACGAAATCACGTCTGGCTATAAAGCCCTACAGCGCGGCTTCCCGTTAAATCTCTTCAAGTAGTACTACATGAAGAGATCCAAGTTAGGAGCCTGAACATTTCCCCGTATCAGATCATGTCGTAAGCATTTATTTTTTGAAGAAAGGTAATCAGCTGATCTACGGGCGCATTGTGGCCAAGTATATTGCTTATTGAATGTGGCCGGCTATCGTCGGAGAAGACTTCAAAACACTGTCGTCGTGTATTGCGCAGCGCGGCGCAGTCGATGAGAACGTGCTTCACGGTGAGGCGCGCCCCCAGGCACAAAGGGCAACCAGGCGGAGGCTCTTGTACCTCACTGTTCATGAGGTAGCTGTGGGTGAGGTAGGTGTGGCCGCTTCTGAGTCGATTAAGTACGACCTCCACTCGGCGTGGCAGTCTTCTTTTGGGCCATGATCCCGGTTCCAACTGGGCCTCGTGCATGATGCTCCTCCGCTGGTGCCAGCCTTCCTTCCATTTGCTGTGGATTTCTTTCTCGAGAACCGTGAACCAGTCCCTATAAAATGTTGGGAATCGCTCTGGCGGGCGAAGTGCGGCCGCTTTTGCTAGACTATCGACGGTCTCGTTACCTCGAATCCCCACATGGCTGGGGATCCAGCAAAACTTGATGGTTTTACGATTCTGGGCAAGGTCGTGAATCTGGTGTTGGAGAAGGCGGGCATGAGGATGGTCCGTGCGTTTGTCGAGGAGAACTCGCAAAACACTCAGGGAATCACTAAAGATAATAAATTGGTCCTTAGGATGATCCCGAATGATCTGTAGTGCTAGATCAATGGCATACAGTTCCGCCGTGAATATAGTGGATACTTGGGGAAGTGAAATCTGTTTCTGAATGCTGCTACAGAATGCCGCAGCGCCAACGCCGTCGTTGCTCTTGGAGCCATCTGTGAAGACGGCAGTGTGACCTGGGTAATTTTCGCTTGCTAGTCGGTGGTATTCCTGGATGTATGTAGTTGGATGGGTTGTTTCTTTTTTTAGGGCTGTTAGTTCCAAGTTTATGTCGATGGCGACCGTTTTCCATGTTGGGACGTCAAGGTTCAGTAGCCGGTACGAGAAAGCGGGTTTGATATAAGGGGGTTCGAGATTTAGGGATCCAATGTTATTGAGTGTGCGAATGGCAAATGAAGGCACAACTTTCTTATTTACGTACAATCTCCTGTCAATAGGAGGGATAGCAGAGTTAAAGGCTGGGTTACCTAAGTGGCTTTTCATTTTGAAATAATATTTTAAGGAAAGTAGTTGCCTTCGCAGGTTCAGCGGCATTTCACCCGTTAGAACTTGGAGGCTTGCGGCAGGTGTGGACTTGAATGCTCCTGTAGCCAGACGCAAGCAGTCGTTGGCGACGGGATCCAAAAGCTTAAGGGTGGTGTTGGATGCTGATGCGTAGACAATGCATCCGTAGTCCATTATTGACCGAACAAAAAGTTTGTACATGTGGAGAAGAATGTGCTGATCCCCTCCCCAGTCATGGGAGGAGATAGATTTGAGCATAGCGCATCCTTTCTTGCATTTGGCTCTAATGTCGTTGATGTGTTTTTTCCATGTGAGTTTTGTGTCCCACGTGAGTCCAAGAAACTTGATTTCCTCTACAAACTCAATATCTTGATTTGCGATTTTTAGGGGTGGGGGCATCTGGATACCGGGCAACGTGGTGAAATGTACAGCTTTGGATTTTTCTGATGAGAAAGTGAAACCGTTCTTCAGAGTCCATCGTACGGCACGATCAATACATTCCTGGAGTTTAATTTTTATGACATTTAGATCACTGTGTCGATAGCCGAGCTGGAAGTCGTCCACAAACAGTGAGGCATGAAATCGTGGATCCTGAGGAATCAGAGAGGCAATACTATTGATCTTAATGGCAAAAAGAGTGACCGAGAGCACTGAACCTTGCGGGACGCCTTCTTCTTGCGGGAAGGGGTCGGACAAATAATTGTTGATTCTGACTCTAAAAGTTCGGTCGCGTAAGAATTCTTGGATGAACGAGGGGAGTCGTCCTCGTAGTTGCATTTGGTGGAGATCTCGCATTATTCCAAATTTCCACGTTGTATCGTAAGCTTTCGTTAGGTCGAAGAACACGCTTACGAAGTGTTCGTTGTGTACAAAAGCTCTCCTGATCGTAGTTTCGAGGCGCACTAGGTGGTCGGTTGTGGATCTACTTCGCCTACCGCCGCACTGGATGTTGGTGAGGCAGCCGTGCATGTCGCAGAAGTCCGAGAGTCTATTGCTGACCAGACGTTCCATTGTTTTACAGAGGCAACTGGTTAGTGCGATGGGTCTGTAGTTTTGGGGCGACTGTGGAGATTTATGCGGTTTCGGAAAGGGGATTATTATTGCCTCCCGCCAGCTGGGGGGGAAATATCCGTTCAGCCAAAATTTATTCATCATGGATAGTAGGCATTGCTTGCCGGCTTCGGGTAAGTGCTTCAACATCTGATAGGAGATTTGATCCGCTCCAGGCGAGGTGTCTTTGGTGTTATGAAGAGCCGTTTCTAGTTCTGCTGCTGAGAACGATATGTTGTAAACTTCAGTGTTCGCAGATGAAAAATTTAAGCCTTCGTTTTGGACCTTTTCTCTTTCTCGTTGAAACTCGACGGGGTAGTTCGTAGCGCTGCTTGTATTACTGAAGGCCATCGCTAGCTTGTTTGCTATTTGGGGCACGGTGGCATACGTAATATTATTTTCTTGCAAGATGGATATTTTTCGTTGGGGTTGGCCTTTTATTTTGCGAATATTTGCATATACGGCTGTTAGAGGTGTATTTCTGGTGAACGTATTAGCGAAACTTATCCACGCCTTCCGCTTTTCTTCACGTAAGAGGTTCCTGTGGATTGCTCGTGCTCTTTTCCAACGAAGAGCATTTTGCATCGATCTGGTCTGGCGGTACTTTTGGTATAGGCGTTCGCGGTTTCGTCGTGTTTCGGTCAATTTTGCGCTCCAATAGGGCTTTGGAAAGAAGGTTTTAATTTCAATGGTGGGTATGCAATCCACAGCTACAGCCAGTATGGCATTAATAAAGGCTTGGAGGTGTTCTTCACAGTTAGTTTCCGGCGAGATTTCCAGCTCTTTCCACTTTGGGTGGTTCTCGTATGAGTGCCAATCTGCTTTTTTTAGGCACCACACAGTTCTGCTAGGCTCGCTTTGTTGTGCGTTCATTAGCTGGATTAGGATCGGGCAGTGATCGCTGTCCTCAGGAGAGAGACAGGTAGACCATTCCAACTCCGCGTTCAGGCGGGGATTTTGAGAATAAATCATTATAGAATAGTCTCATTGATGAGGACACGTTCAATACTTTAGAATACAAGGATCGAACTGAGAAAAAACAGCAACGAAAAAGTTAGTAGAAGCAAGAAGCTCAAGAGCACGACCACTGAGTATTGAGGAGTATTTAAAAGTATTAAGAACTAATTTCACATTTAGCGTGATTCAAAACGAACAGAATGCATAGATATTCATGTGTTCTCTTACCCAGGGGAAAAAAAAAATATATATGGACCTAAATATTCATTTTTCCCTTGCTGAGTATGAACATACCTAAATATTTAAATTCATACCCAGCAAGGAAAACTGAATACATGTACCTAAATATTCATATTCCCTCGCTGGGTATGTATATACATGAATTTTTTATGCATAAATTCATAATCAGCGAGGGACAATAGTGCTGGAAACGGACTGAAGCCCAGGCTTTGACCTCTTGAAGTGGAAGTGGAGTATGGATCAAACATCAATGGCTCCCACTGGTTTACCCTTGCACACAATTGTATAGGGTGTTTTAAAAAATCCGTTCACTGTATCAAAATTTTTCAAAGACTTTTTGGGTCCTGTATTTAAAAAAAAACACCCTGTACAACTCGGACCAAATTACAGTTTCACTTCACAAGCAGGACAACCAACAACCCTTAAAAAAACTGAAGGACATGAAGAAATATTACACTCATTTGGTGAATTAAGTTTAAATATTTAAAGTCATTATTAAAAAAGTCAACGTAATTCAGAAGTGAAATGAAAGAGCCAACGTCCTTAAAAATTCAAATAAATGTAAGCAAACTACGATGAAAACTATTAAAAGTAACATACACATTCTACAAAGTCAAAAATAATTTTGTGAACATGATATAGTTATGAAATACGTGAAGACATCACACTCTTACGCAACCTGCGCTATTTCAGAATGCAGTATGAAACGGCTGCTTCAAGTATGCATGAATTTCATGTATGGGCAACATAAAGTTCATGAAGTTGCCGCATACATGATGTGGCAACATACCTACATTTACAGGGCACGAATGTAGTTCTGTACCAATTTTCAATGCATTTCCGAACAATATTACAAGTAATGTTCAATTAGTGAAATAAAATACCTGAGAACAAGGTTAGTCTGCCTGTGTAGGTCGCATGACAGAGCGGAAGGCGCAATGAAATTCAAAACCAAATATTACAGATTATTACTAAGATTTTTAACGTTTCTGTTCGCTTTTCTACCGGGATCGATAGCTAACAGCAAATGTGGATCCCTTTGCTTTCGCGAAGCAATTAGAAGGAAACCAAATATTGTAGAAGTTGAATACTAAGTATTTGAGGAAGCAACTTGTGACTAGGATCTGCAACGACGTGCTTGTCTCAGGCCGTCCTTTTGTGTTCGCTGGTGATATAAGCCCTTTACGCTTCATTGGCAAGACAGGGCAGGCTGACAACTGGCAGGTCAAGGCAGGCTGACAACTGGCAGGTCAAGGCAGGCTGACAACTGGCAGGTCAAGGCAGGCTGACAACTGGCAGGTCAAGGCAGGCTGACAACTGGCAGGTCAAGGCAGGCTGACAACTGGCAGGTCAAGGCAGGCTGACAACTGGCAGGTCAAGGCAGGCTGACAACTGGCAGGTCAAGGCAGGCTGACAACTGGCAGGTCAAGGCAGGCTGACAACTGGCAGATCAAGCCAGGCTGACAACTGGCAGGTCAAGCCAGGCTGACAACTGGCAGGTCAAGCCAGGCTGACAACTAGCAGGTCAAGACAGGTAGGCTGACAGTTGGCAGGTCAAGGCAGGTAGGCTGACAGTTGGCAGGTCAAGGCAGGTAGGCTGACAGTTGGCAGGTCAAGGCAGGTAGGCTGACAGTTGGCAGGTCAAGGCAGGTAGGCTGACAATTGGTAGGTCAAGTCAGGTAGGCTGACAATTGGTAGGTCAAGTCAGGTAGGCTGACAATTGGTAGGTCAAGTCAGGTAGGCTGACTGACAATCGGGAAGACTATTGTCCAACAAACTCTATGGTAGCGAACACTGTAATTCAGTCATTGCGCAGCGTGGTGGCTGCTGTCAGATGTGCTGGCTGGCGCCGTGCTGCTGGCAGGCACAGTACTGCTGGCAGGCCCCGTGCTGCTGGCAGGCGCCGTGCTGCTGGCAAGCACAGTACTGCTGGCAGGCGCAGTGCTGCTGGCAAGCACAGTACTGCTGGCAAGCACAGTACTGCTGGCAGGCGCCGTGCTGCTGGCAGGCGCCGTGCTGCTGGCAGGCGCCGTGCTGCTGGCATGCACCGTACTGCTGGCATGCACCGTGCTGCTGGCAGGCGCCGTGCTGCTGGCAGGCGCCGTGATGCTGGCAGGCACAGTACTGCTGGCAGACGCCGTGCTGCTGGCAGGCGCCCTGCTGCTGGCAGGCACAGTACTGCTGGCAGGCACCGTACTGCTGGCAGGCGCCGTGCTGCTGGCAGGCGCCGTGCTGCTGGCAGGCGCCGTGCTGCTGGCAGGCGCCGTGCTGCTGGCAGGCGCCGTGCTGCTGGCAGGCGCCGTGCTGCTGGCAGGCGCCGTGCTGCTGGCAGGCGCCGTGCTGCTGGCAGGCACAGTACTGCTGGCAGGCACAGTACTGCTGGCAGGCGCCGTGCTGCTGGCAGGCGCCGTGCGGCTGGCAGGCGCCGTGCGGCTGGCAGGCGCCGTGCGGCTGGCAGGCGCCGTGCGGCTGGCAGGCGCCGTGCGGCTGGCAGGCGCCGTGCGGCTGGCAGGCACCGTGCGGCTGGCAGGCACCGTGCGGCTGGCAGGCGCCGTGCGGCTGGCAGGCGCCGTGCGGCTGGCAGGCACCGTGCGGCTGGCAGGCGCCGTGCGGCTGGCAGGCACCGTGCGGCTGGCAGGCGCCGTGCGGCTGGCAGGCGCCGTGCGGCTGGCAGGCGCCGTGCGGCTGGCAGGCGCCGCGCGGCTGGCAGGCGCCGCGCTGCTGGCAGGCGCAGTGCTGCTGGCAGCCGGCTAAAGTTAACAGACAGTAAGTACAGTCCTGATTGCCTTTAGAAGCATAAAAAAATAACAAGCTATCTGAAAATGACACAAACAATACTGACCTTATTTAACAAAAACAACACGAGTTAAAATATAAATGTTGAAAATACTCGACATTTGCGGCTGCCAAATTTCGCTCGCAGCAGCTCAGAACAACAAACTTATAACATGACATGCACATAAAACAATGGCAAGACTTGCGCCGGCAATGATGCAGAATTAAAGCTCATAATATTGTTTAAAATATTTATACTGTTATGACCTTATATAACTTATAAGGTGATAACAGCAGCATCACTTGCAAACACGGGGTAGCTGACTCTATGAGAGGGCAAAAAGAAAGAGAAGCTCCTCACTCTCTGCTTCAGACACCTAGAAGCACAGATTGGGATGAATGTTTAGTTAGCTTGCCCTGGGATAGCTTTTTCAAACTGATACATCAACTATAGAATATTTCAGAAAAATATGCTTCTGTTGTTTTTCAGAAAAAAGTGATGGTTTCACCAAAGCGGTTAAGAATACAATTTTTACATTCATCTAAAACAACAAAATGCCTATCTTATGCAGGCTATTGTTCAAAAAAGGAATCTCAGAGAATAGGATGGCAGTCATTTGTAAAATACGGCACACCAGCACTGGAGGCACAGCGTTGAGTCCAGCACCAAAACACGGCACACCAGCACTGGAGGCACAGCGTTGTGACCAGCACCAAAATACGGCACACCAGCACTGGAGGCACAGCGTTGTGACCAGCACAAAAATACGACACACCAGCACTGGAGGAACAGCGTTGTGACCAGCACCAAAATACGGCACACCAGCACTGGAGGCACAG
Organism: Morinoia aosen; assembly: GCA_030386875.1. NCBI lineage: Eukaryota > Metazoa > Arthropoda > Malacostraca > Amphipoda > Talitridae > Morinoia > Morinoia aosen. The sequence goes on from CM059571.1 coordinate 4,382,962, forward strand.
CGTTGAGTCCAGCACCAAAACACGGCACACCAGCACTGGAGGCACAGCGTTGTGACCAGCACCAAAATACGGCACACCAGCACTGGAGGCACAGCGTTGTGACCAGCACAAAAATACGACACACCAGCACTGGAGGAACAGCGTTGTGACCAGCACCAAAATACGGCACACCAGCACTGGAGGCACAGCGTTGTGTCCAGCACCAAAATACAGCACACCAGCACTGGAGGCACAGCGTTGTGTCCAGCACCAAAATACGGCACACCAGCACTGGAGACACAGCGTTGTGTACAGCACCAAAATACAGCACACCAGCACTGGAGGCACAGCGTTGTGTCCAGCACCAAAATACAGCACACCAGCACTGGAGGCACAGCGTTGTGTCCAGCACCAAAACACGGCACACCAGCACTGGAGACACAGGGTTGTGGCCAGCACCAAAATACGGTACACCAGCACTGGAGGCACAGCGTTGTGACCAGCACCAAAATACGGCACACCTGCACTGGAGGCACAGCGTTGTGACCAGCACCAAAATACGGCACTCCAGCACTGGAGGCACAGTGTTGTGTCCAGCACCAAAATACGGCACACCAGCACTGGAGACACAGGGTTGTAGCCAGCACCAAAACACGGCACACAAGCACTGTAAGCACAGCGTTGTGACCAGCACCAAAATACGGCACACAAGCACTGGAGACACTGGGTTGTGTCCAGCATCAAAATACGACACACCAGCATTGGAGACACAGCGTTGTGTCCAGCATCAAAATACAACACGCAAGACGCACCAAGATATAGAGCACACTCTGCACGTAGTCAAACCATTTTCAGGTAAAATGTGGATGGCGTTATCTAATCAACCTCGCAATGATGACGTAGTTGCATCACTTCAGTTCGTCGTGATGTTTCAGTAGAACACAAGTCACAGCGTGGAGGGAAGGAACACAACAATCACCAGGAGGAGGGAAGGAATACAAAAATCACCAGGAGGAGGGAAGGAATACAAAAATCCCCAGGAGGGGGGAAGGAATACAAAAATCCCCAGGAGGGGGGAAGGAATACAAAAATCCCCAGGAGGGGGGAAGGAATACAAAAATCACCAGGAGGAGGGAAGGAATACAAAAATCCCCAGGAGGGGGGAAGGAATACAAAAATCACCAGGAGGAGGGAAGGAACACAACAATCACCAGGAGGAGGGAAGGAATACAAAAATCACCAGGAGGAGGAAAGGAATACAAAAATCCCCAGGAGGAGGGAAGGAATACAAAAATCCCCAGGAGGGGGGAAGGAATACAAAAATCACCAGGAGGAGGGAAGGAACACAACAATCACCAGGAGGAGGGAAGGAATACAAAAATCACCAGGAGGAGGAAAGGAATACAAAAATCCCCAGGAGGGGGGAAGGAATACAAAAATCACCAGGAGGAGGGAAGGAACACAGCAATCACTTGGAGGAGGGAAGGAACACAACAATCACCAGGAGGAGGGAAGGAATACAAAAATCCCCAGGAGGGGGGAAGGAATACAAAAATCACCAGGAGGAGGGAAGGAACACAGCAATCACTTGGAGGAGGGAAGGAACACAACAATCACCAGGAGGAGGGAAGGAATACAAAAATCCCCAGGAGGGGGGAAGGAATACAAAAATCACCAGGAGGAGGGAAGGAACACAACAATCACCAGGAGGAGGGAAGGAATACAAAAATCACCAGGAGAGAGGGAATACTAGGTGGAGGGAACACAACAATCACCAGAAGGAGGGAGGAAACACAAAAATCACCAGGAGGAGGAAGGGAACACTAGGAGGAGGGAGGGAGGGGCAGAGTGTCGTTGCTGAGCCACAGAGGTGGAGTGCGCTGCAGCTGCTGCAGGAGGCGCAGCAGGCGGTCGTTGTGAGGCGCGTAGTACGCCTGAAATACATCACAGTTATTGGGTCACTATTACGGGGAATAAATGAATAATACCAAGATATTTATTTACTATTATTGGGTTATCGTTATGGGGAATAAATACACAACTCCAAAATTTTACTTCAATACTTGTGTATCAATTAGGTACCTATTTAAATGTAATCAAATGGGAGTATATCTTCTTATGGAAACCTCAATTTGAATGAATAAAATTAGCCTCAGTCTTTCAACTCAAAAGATGCACGTTTCAAACTCTTAACAACCGAGACAAATACTCATCCATTAAATAAGAGATTGCATAAGAACTGAAGGATCAAGCATGATAACATTTATCCATTGAATGAGAGACCGCATACGAACTCGAGGATCGAGCATAACTAAATTCATCCGTTGAGTAAGAGACCGCATAAAAACTCGAAACTCGAGCAAAACATGATGTAGCTGGCTCGATCCAAACTATAAACAACCGACACTAATACTCATACATTGATGAAGAGATCCCATAATGTATAACTCGAGGACCGAGAGTTTGATGAGATCGCACAAGAACTCGAGGACCGAACATGATAATATTCATGCCCTTTGCACCAGACCTTGAGGAGGCGCTCGTCGTGAGGCAGCATGGCGGGGTAGCGCGTGCCCTTGCTCTTGCCCAGGCACTTGGTGGTCGAGCCTCCCGTCACCTGGCAGTAGAAGCCCTTGCGGGGGCTGTACCTGGACACACCATCAGCGACTCGTTAAAACTAGAGGGTGATACAGGTTGCATCAGGGTTGCAAATAACGAAAAATTGGTGTTGTAGACCACGAAAAATCGGTGCTGTAGACCACGAAAAATCGGTGTTGTAGACCACGAAAAATCGGTGTTGTAGACAACGAAAAATTGATGTTGTAGACAACGAAAAATCGGTGTTGTAGACAACAAAAAATCGGTGTTGTAGACAACAAAAATCAGCGCTGTGCATAGGACAGAATCAGTGTAGTAGATCCAACAAAGGATCAGTGTTGCAGGTTACAACACAGAATCACTCCACCCCACCCCTCAGATCGCTTCATCCTACATCCCACAAGACCCTCAGTCCTAAAACCAAAACAACACAGCCCTACACCCAACATGATACAGTACTGCAGAGTCCTTAGTCCTAAACCCAACACAACGCAGCATAACACTTCACAGAAGTAAGTCCCACGCCACGACACAACTCTACAGTCCTCCACCACGACATAACCCTACACCTCACAGGACTCAATCCTACACAATGACACAGCACTACACCCACAGGGCACTAAGTCCTACACCACGACAAAGCCCTACACTCAGTCCTACACCATGACACAGCCCTACACTCAGTCCTACACCATGACACAGCCCTACACTCAGTCCTACACCACGACACAGCCCTACACCATGGCACAGCCCTACACTCAGTCCTACACCACGACACAGCCCTACACCATGGCACAGCCCTACACTCAGTCCTACACCACGACACAGCTCAACACTCAGTCCTACACCACGACACAGCTCAACACTCAGTCCTACACCACGACACTGCCTACACTCAGTCCTACACCACGACACAGCCCTACACTCAGTCCTACACCACGACACAGCCCTACACTCAGTCCTACACCACGACACAGCCCTACACTCAGTCCCACACCACAACCCAGCCCCACCTGATGAGCTGAGCGTAATCAAGGGCAGGCAGGACCCCCAGGAAGGCCTGCAGCTCGCCCATGACCCGCACGGGGTCCTGGCGCAGCAGCTCCCCGTCCACCAGCAGTAGCTGCTCTGCAGGGAAGTGCTCCAGCCACCGCTCCAGGTGACGCGCGTACTCCCCCGGCTCCAGGCACCTGCGAAATGGTCTTGTTAGTAACATACACTTTTTTTCCCTGTTAGAAAATGGAAAGTGTACAAATGCAACGTTTTTTCACTATTTGAATAAGGGAAACGCTCAAATGTTGTGATTTTTCCCCTATTTGAAAATGGAAAAGGTACAAATACAGTGTTTTATTCTCTATTTGAAGATGGGACGTTACAAGCTGGACAGCTGAGCCATCTCGATCGATGCAGTAGGCATGGATTCTTCCGTACCTGCTGGCTGCCTCTCTGAGTTGCAGGGAATATCTCTGTGTGTTGGACATAACACACACAAGGTGTGTGTATCTGTGGTGTATCTCAATACAGGGAACTAGAGCTGTTCGCACCAACAAATACAGTGGTGGGTACATAACACTACCACCACAACCTGTGAGCAAGTTCGCTCCACCACAACAAATACACACCACCACCACCAGCTTGTACCACCACCACCACCAGCTTGTACCACCACCACCACCGTACACAGCACTACCACAACCAGTACACACCACCACCACCAGCATGCACCACCACTACCACCACCACCACCACCATACACAGCACTACCACAACCAGGACACACCACCACAACCAGTAGATACCACCACAACCAGTAGACACCACCACCACCAGCATGCATCACCACCACCCCCCCCACCCACCTGCTCCTGAGGTTGTACAGCTCCTTGGGAGCGTCAGGAGGCGCCTGTGCCCGCAGCACCTCCGAGAAGGAGTGGTTTACGGCAGCTGGGACGCTGTGAGCCACCTGGTGCTGGTACCACGAGTAGGCGCGGCGCTCAGGTGGCAGCAGCAGCACCACCTGCGGGGAGTGGCAGTAGTACCACCTGGCTCACGGTCTCGTTTTTTGAGCACCGTGTGCACGTAAAAGTAACACACAACTTACCAATGCGGCTATCTTATTTATTTGTTTATTTATTAATATAGTCATTTACTTATTAGTGTGCACGTGAAACAAGGAACAACTTGATGCGGCAATCTTATTCATTTATTAGTGCGCACAAGAAAGGAAGACACAACTTAATGACGCGGTTATGAGACACCTAATGGCTAAGGAGCTTACTGATAACGTATAATGGGCTCACAATAGCAATGAAATCTAGTTGTGTTAGTTGATAAGGCCCGGAGCACTGTTACACAAGCCATACTATTATTTTTATATCTATCATCCTTACCTTTCTTTTACTAAAACCCCAACTGGTAGCACTTGGCAAACGGGTTAATAACTGTTACATGCAGCTGAATGAAGCATTTACAATAACCAGTTCGTACACCCACAAAACAATGCAAAACATAACAGGACAACCAAGAGCTAGCTGTACACCTTGTGGGAGCACTAGAGAGCTAGTGTAGCTAGCTCCCTAGCTACACTGAAGGTGATCTCATGAGAGCAAAAGAAGGGAACATTCAGTGTTAACTGTTGAAAACAAAAAACCTATAAAAAAGGAGTGTCCTCACACAGGATATCCTGCGCATAGAAGTGGCAAGCTAGGAAAGTTTATGAAGCAAGATAGAAGTTTGAGAAAAAATAGGTGCTGAAAAACCGACGGCAGTGAACTGAGGAAAGGAACTGACAAAATCTGGTTTGTAACAAACCAAACTACTTATTCTGTTTCAATAGAAGGAAAGCCTACATAACCTACAGCTCGGGATCTCTACTACGAACTGGGAGTGCGAGTTCTAACAAATACATTAATTTTATCCTAATGAAAGGACAGTGAGGGAAACCCAAGCTTCAGTTTCAGAACGACACACGTAGAACTCTTGAGAGAAAAAGTGACACACATAGATCTCTTGAGAGAAATTTAGAGCGTGTGGGAGACACAGAGCCAACAAGAGGGTGTGAGAGACACAGAGCCAACAAGAGGGTGTGAGAGACACAGAGCCAACAAGAGGGTGTGAGAGACACAGAGCCAACAAGAGGGTGTGAGAGACACAGAGCCAACAAAAGGGTGTGGGAGACACAGAGCCAACAAGAGGGTGTGGGAGACACAGAGCCAACAAGAGGGTGTGGGAGACACAGAGCCAACACGAGGGTGTGGGAGACACAGAGCCAACACGAGGGTGTGGGAGACACAGAGCCAACAAGAGGGTTTGGGAGACACAGAGCCAACAAGAGGGTGTGGGAGACACAGAGCCAACAAGAGGGTTTCGGAGACACAGAGCCAACAAGAGGGTGTGGGAGACACAGAGCCAACAAGAGGGTGTGGGAGACACAGAGCCAACAAGAGGGTGTGGGAGACACAGAGCCAACAAGAGGGTGTGGGAGACACAGAGCCAACAAGAGGGTGTGGGAGACACAGAGCCAACAAGAGGGTGTGGGAGACACAGAGCCAACAAGAGGGTGTGGGAGACACAGAGCCAACAAGAGGGTGTGGGAGACACAGAGCCAACAAGAGGGTTTGGGAGACACAGAGCCAACAAGAGGGTGTGGGAGACACAGAGCCAACAAGAGGGTTTGGGAGACACAGAGCCAACAAGAGGGTGTGGGAGACACAGAGCCAACAAGAGGGTGTGGGAGACACAGAGACAACAAGAGGGTGTGGGAGACACAGAGCCAACAAGAGGGTGTGGGAGACACAGAGCCAACAAGAGGGTGTGGGAGACACAGAGCCAACAAGAGGGTGTGGGAGACACAGAGCCAACAAGAGGGTGTGGGAGACACAGAGCCAACAAGAGGGTGTGAGAGACACAGAGCCAACAAAAGGGTGTGGGAGACACAGAGCCAACAAGAGGGTGTGGGAGACACAGAGCCAACAAGAGCGTGTGAGAGACACAGAGCCAACAAGAGGGTGTGGGAGACACAGACCTAACAAGAGGGTGTGGAAGACACAGAGCCAACAAGAGGGTGTGGGAGACACAGAGCCAACAAGAGGGTGTGGGAGACACAGAGCCAACAAGAGGGTGTGGGAGACACAGAGCCAACAAGAGGGTGTGGGAGACACAGAGCCAACAAGAGGGTGTGGGAGACACAGAGCCAACAAGAGGGTGTGGGAGACACAGAGCCAACAAGAGGGTGTGGGAGACACAGAGCCAACAAGAGGGTGTGGGAGACACAGAGCCAACAAGAGGGTGTGGGAGACACAGAGCCAACAAGAGGGTGTGGGAGACAGAGCCAACAAGAGGGTGTGGGAGACACAGAGCCAACAAGAGGGTGTGGGAGACACAGAGCCAACAAGAGGGTGTGGGAGACACAGAGCCAACAAGAGGGTGTGGGAGACACAGAGCCAACAAGAGGGTGTGGGAGACACAGAGCCAAGAGAGTACGGGAAACACAGAGCCAATACAAGAATAAGGAAGACACAAGACCTCTCACCAGCCTAGCGTTGGGCAGCAGGGCCCGCACACGCGCAGGGGCGACGGGGCTATCGAAGTAGGTGGCGCTCTTCTCGAAGATCACCTGGCCAGGCTCGCGCACTGGGAACCACTTCAGGTACCTGAGGAACCGAGAATTACTTTCAAAATATTTTTACTTGCCAAAAGTCTTGAACTTACTTTTCCCAAGTTCACTTAGCAGTGAAACTGGTGTCACCAGGCACCAGTAACACCACCTCCTAACCAGTACTGCCACCACCCAGCAGTACCACCACCACCACCACCCACCAGTACCACCACCACCCACCAGTACCACCACCACCACCCACCAGTACCACCACCACCCACCAGTACCACCACCACCCACCAGTACCACCACCACCACCCACCAGCACCACCACCCACCACTACCACCACCACCACCCACCAGTACCACCACCACCCACCAGCACCACCACAGAACTATTTCAGTCCCACCACCCACCAGCACCACCACAGTACCACCACACCCACCAGTCGAGGCCACGGTCGTAGTTGTGACCAGAGAAGAACTGGACCTCCTCGAAGGTGGTGGGTGAGGGGAGGTTGTGGCGCAGGGAGGGGTGCAGGCCCAGGAAGGTGTACAGGGCCGTCGTGCCGGTCTTCTGAGGGCCCAGCACCAGCAGGTCGGGCAGCTGGTCGCACGTCTTGTTGCGCGACCAGATCTCCAGGTGGCGCTTGTCCATGCACGGGTTCTGAGATGCAAACAATATAAAACTCAAAATGCAACTATTAAACAGCTGAAAATTCACACCTTATACAGCTGAAAATGAAAAATACTGTACAGCTGAATATGCAAATCTTGAGAAGCTGAAAATGAAAAATACTGTAGAGCTGAAACTGCAAATCTTGTACAGCTGAAAATTAAAATTTTTTACATCTGAAAATGCAAATCTTGTGCAGCTGAAAATGCAAATATTGTACCTCTGAATGATCATGCATATATTTTGCAAAGCAAATAATGCATTGCTAAATGATCCAGCACGGGTTCTGCAATGCAAATATTGTGCAACAGAATGATCATACATGGATCATACAAAGCAAACAAAGTACACTGAATAATTCTTAGTTCAAAAATAGTACGTCCAAAACCCAGCCATGATGAATAACTGAAACTAGATTTTCTTTCAGAGCAGAACTACGAGGGATGCCCTCGTACAGAGATGCTGACCACGTGGGATAACATATATGGGAACAAATAAACTTTAAATAAGCAAGGTATTCTCATAACACAGATGTAGAGGGACACTGCAAATAAACCTAATATTAGCTACTAGGGAAAAACTACATACAATCAGCCCAGTGATTTGTTAAGCACGTCAATTTTATGACTAGGCCATGAGTTGGTCGCTATCTCCATGAGTTGGTCGGCACTGAAGTGATTCAGCCTTAGGGATCATCTTAGATCTTATTGCTAGACCGGGGTTAGCAACAGACATCCTCTGAACTCATAAACATTTTCCATATTGTTGTAAGAGTTTACTAATTTTGCCCCAGAGGGCATCACAATAATGCATGCTCTAATCTTATCGAAAAGCAATGGGAGCTTTCATTCTTCTAGAGCATCTTCAGCTGTAATTAATGTTTCTCAAAATAAGGTACGAGTTGCTAAATTCCGCCATACACAACATGACGAATTAGTGAGAAAAAAAGAATTCCCACAAATTTGAGGGAATACCCCCGAATTTTGCAACTGACAACGCAACAAAGATGTCCGTAAAATTAACACTCTTTAGTCGGACTATCATTAAGAATTTAAAGACAAAGAATACAGTACGGATAGGTATCAAATTTAATAGAATTTAACAAATTTAAATTTAAAATATCTGAATTAGTCAATTTTAAACGTTTTGGTGACTAGCTCCATCTTCAGTAAGTCTGAAAAAATAAAAAACAAAATTGGTTAGTTCTTAACAAAAGTGACAACATTGATCAGTAAGAAAAAAATCTATACCAAAATTTCTAAAGGATATGAACTTTTAGCATTATTTAAAAGGGGCTTCTCTTTTGCAATGTGAAGGAATTCTAAAATGTGCAAATCTAACTCGTTAGGTGCAGGGCATAAAATAGAAATATTGTCCTCAGAAATACGGCTGCTACACTGTTTGGTATGAAGGCGGATTGATGAATGAGGAGGTTGAGCTAAAGGTCTCCCAGTACGAAAGCTAACTCCACGGAGCTGGGTGATCCTGACGTAAAAAGGCAGCGTCGTCATGCCGACGTACACTGTACGCAACTAAATTTATATACCAGGGATGCCCGCATCTGCTTAGGAATTCTATCTTTGTACCGAAAGAAAGAACCAACTCACAGCAGATTCACAGTAATTACACTTAATTTTACTGCAGGAAAGTGGTGTTTAAAAAGGTTTTCATTATCCTGGGACATCTTGTGTCCTTTCTCGTCAAATCACCAAAATATGGAAATACACAGTAGAGCTGTTGCCCCGAATCGGCGACATCGTTAATACCTGAATATTTCTTGGCTAAAAATTTAGCTTTCGTACCGGGAGACCTTTAGCTCAACCTCCTCATTCATTGATCCACCTTCATACCAAACAGTGTAGCAGCCGTATTTCTGAGGACAATATTTCTATTTTATGCCCTGCACCTAACGAGTTAGATTTGCACATTTTAGAATTCCTTCACATTGCAAAAATGAAGCCCCTTTTAAATAATGCCAATTGTTCATTTCCTTTAGAAATTTTTGTATGGATTTTTTTCTTACGTAGTAGTAGTAGTAGTAGTATTAGCATTGATTTGCTAGCGCTTCAGTAATTCGTACTATATCGCGCCGTAGATCTCACAGTTTAAAATACTGGATTCACATCGTTACACAAAAGCACACTATATAAATGTTGTTCAAAGTTTGTCACAATAACCATCATGGAAACACAACAGCAGCCATCATAAAGACCGCTTCAATTGCCACCCACATCATTGTCATTTTATAAGAGTCCTAGTTGATCTTTGAAGAGATCATCTACAGAGCAACGCACAATCCGCGAAACACAGGACAGCCAAAAACCCCGTAGGGGATTTCAGCTGCCCACCCATTTATGACCGGGCGCCTTACCCACGCTGAAATCCCCAGAGGCATCTACGCAGCGCACCCGGCCATATTGTAGTTTAGTCATCCACTTCTCAGACGTGAAAAGTTCCTTGATTACGCTGTCCCTTTCCTGGCTAAATTTGAGACATCAAGTTGCACTTCTCTAGAAACATTTTCAGCGCCGTCACACTGAAAGCTGAACGCTCGATTTCCTTGAGCATTCCGGTCATTACATCCTCATCAGGACCTCGCAGTCTCGGGAAGCACACACTCCTGGCAGCAGCATACCGGGGGCACTCAACAAGAAAGTGTTTGACAGTCAGAGGAACGCGGCACCGCTCACATCGAGGCTGCGGCTGTCGCTCCATCAAGTGCCCGTGCGTCAAACGAGTATGGCCAATACGAAGGCGGCAGAGTATCACCTCCATCCGACGAGGGCGACAACTAGACGATGTCCACTCACGTACGGTGGGTTTTATAATTCTTAATTTATTGTTAATTGTTCTATCCCACTCCTGTTGCCACAAGCTTCTCACTGCAGCCTTTATCCGTGGGTAGTAGTCTCGGAAAGGGACCATCGAGTTCAGCGTCTCCTCGTTTGTCTCCGCAGCCCGTTCAGCCTCATGGTCAGCTCGCTCATTGCCCGATACTCCCACATGTCCGGGCACCCAGCACAGCATGACACTCTTGCGTCTACTTGCAAAGTTAATTAGCATCACGACAATTTCAGCAATGAGCGGGTGCGTACTATTATACATCTGTATGGCATCAATTACACTTTTTGAGTCAACGAAAATAGTGAAGGGCCCACATGGATACTCCTCAATCAGCTTCAGCGCCTCCATCACACCGTACAATTCTGCTGTGAAAATTGATGACTCTGGGAGCAGCTTCCTTGCACTTCCTTTCTTACTTATCACTGTTGTCACTTTTGTTAAGAACTAACCAATTTTGGTTTTTATTTTTTCAGACTTACTGAAGATGGAGCTGGTCTCCGAAACGTTTAAAATTGACTAATTCAGATATTTTAAATTTAGCTTCATTAAATTCTATTAAATAGGATACCTTTCCATGCTGTATTCTTTGTCTTTAAATTCTTAACAAAGATGTCATTTTCTAAAGCGCCTGCACACACCCCCCAGAGCGGCTGAGCCTCCTCAGGGTAGAGAGCGAAGTAGCGGTCAGCCAAGCGAGTGGGAGGCTCCGTCTTAAAGGCGAAGTTGGTTCGCTTCTGTAAGGCTTGCACAACGCCCTCGAACACATACAGCGCCAGTCGGTCACTGGCGTAGTTGCTCATGTGGGTCATGAACACGCTGATCTGCACGACAAAAGTTGGTTATCAAATACTTTATATTATTTGAACCAGAAAATGTAAATATAGAAAAAGAATATGGCAAAACATAGAAAGATTCTAAACTCGCTTATCTGCAGGACAAATTTGATTATTTCTTTATCTGACACAGAAAATGTAGGTACATATGGAAAAAGAAAATTGTGAAATGAAGAAGATTCCTTGAATAAAAAGAATTGCAAAAACTGTAGATATCAAAAACACAGCTCTATTCATGAAACGAACGTTTCTGATATCAGTCTGTCATCAGCAAAGAAAATTCCCAGTAAATAGAAAATGAAATATCATATTTTATTATCCAAAAAGTAAAGCATAAATTACTGAAAACGGCGATGCAAAAATACTAATATAGATACTAAATACTAGCTTAATATAGATCTTCCAGCAAAGATTGATGACGTGATATGCTAATGTAAAGACTTTCATTACCCTTAAACTTTACCAAATAAAAGAGTAGGAGAAACGCGAGAACTTTGATCCACGTCACACACAACCACGGTAGATGAAACAAGGTAGGGTCAAACCAGTCTTTTTTTTTGTTGACTGCGTGGTTTTGCTGACGTCACGGCAACGAACCAATAGCAGCGCTCATATTGCTTCTGGTAACACTGCTACCTCCAAATCTGGTTCCACTATTGGCCAAAAACATCGCGTTTTGGTGACGTCATAGTTTTTTCGAAATAAAGCTTTTCTATTAGCTAGCCGAACAAAAGGTGTATTTTCCCCCATGAAATGACTCCACTTTGTTTCCTCTTCCGTGCACACAACTAATAACAGCCAAAAAACGGTATGGAAGGCTGGAACGTCAAAAAAGAAGTTCAATTCCACCGATCGCAACTGCAAATGAATATTTGATAAATTAATGCAAAACGCTTCTTAGAATAATTTCGTATTCATTCTTTGCATCGAAAACTGGAAACTTTCATCACGATAGAAGTAATAGGATTCTAATGATATTAACAACAGCAACTGTCGTGGAGGACTAATGATTCTGCAGGCATTGACAACAGCAACTGCTAAAAAAGACGAATGATTCTGCTGGCACTGACAACAGCAACTGTTATGGAGGACTAATTATTCTGCTGGCACTGACAACAGCAACTGCTGTGAAGGACGAATGATTTTGCTGGCACTGACAACAGCAACTGTTGTGGAGGACTAATGATTCTGCTGGCACTGACAACAGCAACTGCTGTGAAGGACGAATGATTTTGCTGGCACTGACAACAACTGTTGTGGAGGACTAATGATTCTGCTGGCATTGAAAACAGCAACTGTTGTGGAGTAACTAGACCTGTGACAAGAAGAGCAATTGACACGACCACCTCACCGGGTTGAGGGCGATGGTCTGGAACAGCTCCCCGCCGTCGATGGATGCGTCCAGCTTTGCCTTCAGTCCTGGATGCTCGGGCGACTCAAAGTAGATGGTGTGGGTGAACAGCCCGCACATCTGCCGTGGCAGCACCTGCACCGGGGTACTTGTGTCACTAATACATCTACATGGGATATAATGTACAGTAGTACAGTAGTGGTATATATACTATTATTGTTAATGTATGCCAGTATAGCCCCAGTATTATTATTGTTAATATACACCACTACAGCACCGGTATTATTATTAATATGCAACAAAACAGCACACGTATTATTATTGTTTGTGGTCGCTTTTCCATTAAATGTTACAGCAGCGGCATCATATTACTGCGGTATTACAGCAAATGTTACAGCAGCAGTGATATGATCAAATGAACATGCGATTTTCGTGAACAGCAATTCTTTTACGCAATGTTATGTTTCACACCAACTCTGAAATGTTTCATTCTCTGAATATTTAAAACACTCAACTACACTCATCCCTAATAAACTACTCAAAAATGCAGAAACAAATAAATCAACTGTCAGACCACTACCATAAGTAAATGTAATAAGTCGGTGTAAAGGGCACAGGCAATAACCTATTAATGGGTCCCATTAATTAAATTTAGCCATAATCCTTCTCAGATAATAAGCAAACAATTATAAGTCAGCTTGTTACTAGTTAGATATTTTCACCGGTTATTAAAATCCAGTAAACAACGGCGAGCCAGCAATAAATTCCTGAAGAATCTAGCTGATATTGCGTCAGAAAGCATATTATAAAGCTGAAATGCAGATCCAATGAACGTGAGAAATCGTCTTTAAATCATTAACATTCAATGTTCGCACATAGGACAAAAGTACCTCTCGGCAATATTGTGCTGGGCTGCCTACTTTTAGTCAACTGAAGATTGCTGCTCCGTCAGATTAGGCGTTAAATTAGGCATGGACATAACAGTGCCCTATAGGATGAAGATATACCTAAAGATAACCGTGTTGAGAAGACTCAACACACAAAGTAAATAATTTTTTTGACTACAGTTGTACTTTCATTGTCTTCTTGACCTTAATCAACGTTTGTGAAATGGGACATGTTTACAAACCGAGTTTCTTGTTTTAAATCTACTAGTTGCTCTTCACACGAGAACCCAAGTTCTCCAGGAAAACACACAATATATGAACCAAAAAGACAGATTTTTCACTTTTCACTGATCACATAGACAAAAATTATTATTTATACATTCAACAGATGTTTCTCAAGCACTGCACCCATAAAGAACGTCAATTGAGTACTTGCAAAGTCTCTGTTTGTTTCATGGGGAACATGGTGATATTGCATCACATTTTCTAACAAACAAAGATGCAAAAAAAACACTCTAGCACTTACTTCATTAAATATTTGCACATCTCGGAAAAAGATGCCAGCAAAAACTCAATATAAATACCTGGATGCCTTTATACCGAAAGCCCCTCCTGAGCGAGTAGGGTCTCAATTTACCCAATCTGAATGAAATGCAGGTAAAAATGCAAGAAATACCTGGACGCTCCCATACTGAAAATCTCTCCTGACCCAGTCTAGTTTCTATTTGCACATCTCTATAAAAGATGGAAGAAGGAGGTAATTTTTATTTTTGACGCGTTACTGGAAGCTGCCCGCGTGTGATGGGGTTGACCTGTCATGTGCAGGGGAGGGGCTGCACTCAATGAAGCGGTCGGGGTAAACCAGCTGTTGCTGTCGGGCCTGACTGTGGAAGGTGGTTGTGCTGGGCTGCTGCTGATCCTGGCAGTTCAGGTGCGGCCAGTGCTGCCTCTCTCGCCTCCTAGTGACTGAGTGTGGTGATTGTGGCCTGCTGTCGGCTACCCTCCCCATGGGGAGGATAAGCCCGGTATATGTATGTATATGTATGTATAAAAGATGCGAGTAGGAATGCAACAAATACCTGGATGCCCCTGTACTGGAAGCCCCTCCTGAGGCGGTCGGGCTTGAGGTGCGGGTACTCCTCCGTGGATGTGGCCCTGATGTTGTACACTTTCTTCCAGGCCTCGTAGAGCGGCTCGTGCACAGGGTACACCCCAGAGTGGTGCGGCGCCACGCTGTACCCTGCAGGCACAACAGCTTTGTACAGCTTGCAAAACATTGCAATTAGTGTGGACGATGGTTTGAGCCTTCCTAACGGCTAAGAAAGAACCATTCCAAAAAGAGGGAGGCACCATTTTATTTGGAGACAAGGAAATGCAGAACCTATGCAGAAGGGGCATAGAAACAGCAAGTTGAGAAAAAAGTTGATGAAACAAGATAAAATTTGAAGAACGTAATTGTAGGTGCTGAAAAACAGGATAGCAGTCAGTACCCTGCGAACACAGCAGCTTCGTACGGCTAGCAACACATTGCAAGGGCTGTGCAGAGAGGATTAACGCCGTGACTGTAGCAGGTAAACTGAAGTCTAATATTCAACTTGAATTTAACGTACATTGTAGTAAACAATGTTAATAATAACAAACATTACCTGGATTGTGCCTTCATTTAGTTTTGATTAAGTATTAATGAAAGTTGAGTTAGTGACTACTGGTTGGTCAGCAGCATACTGAAAATCCCCTCCATGGCCACCAATAACTCATATCACAGTCTAAGTGTTAACCTCTTCATTGCAGGTGTTTTTATTGATACCCCGTGGAAGAGACCGTTTTTAGTGTCAAGCTAGAAGATAGGGTTTAATTTAATGGTTCAAATTTGTGACTAACTGTATCAAGACCGCAATCTACATTGTAATTTAATTGATATGCTACATGAGAGAGACTATATTTGTGCCAAGCCAGAAGATAAGGTCTAACCAAACAGTTAAAATTTATGGCTGGCTGTGCAGAGGTCAGGCCTAACCTTTACATCGCAGGTATTCATTTCACTGATACGCCCAGTGAGAGAAACTGTATTTGTGCCTAACCACAAAATAGGGTTTGATGAAATAGTTCAAATTTAACCCTTCACTGCATGAATTATTTTCGGAAATAGAAAAATAGCAATGTCAGCACTCGTCTATAATGGAGTTCAAACTAACTCTGCCGCTGGAGGGGTGTGTCGAACATGTTTCATAAGCTTTTATTTTCTGTAATGTCTCATTAGCGGTACAAACCGCAGAAATGCACTTGTTTTAATCAATTATTTCTACACACAGCAAAATTCAGTTTGTGTCATATTCGACACACTATGCAGTGAAGGGTTAAGTTTTTCATTACAATAGTTTAAAGTTGGACTTGTTTAGATAGGTATAATTGCAGGAAAAATAGTGGACTGTAATAAGAATTTGAATGAGTTCATATTCTGTCTGCATTTAAGGCCGCAAGTCTCATGCCTGGCAGAAAGCATGGGAAATGACCAAACAAATTATCAGAAGTTATTTCATGAAATCTGCAATTTGAAAAAGAACTATCAACACGTACACAAATTCCTTTCAATAGCATTGCCAAATGAAAAAGAATTGCAAATGACGAACATGATACTTGAAATTCTATCAAAAACTGAAATACCACAATTATGGTAGATAAAGGAATAGATAAAAAAAACTGATTTGCCACAACACTAATATGCTGTACCTATGGAAGGAATGATATAGATAAATTAAAACTGATATGGTTTAAAAACTAGCATGCCTCAGTTAAGGAAGGGAAAGGAATAGAAATCCAGCCCACCACTATCAACGGTGATGTTGAAGGTCTTAGCGAAGTGTTTGTTGAGGAGCATTGGGCCTCTGACCTCATCCAGACCGTCCAGTTTGTGGGGCTGCGTGTGCTTCCACATGTGCCCAAACCACCAAAACGAACTTGCGTTCCCTGCAAACACAAAGAAAATATACGTATGGGAGCTGTACAACGACACCAGAAATTCATCACTGAATACAGATGTTGGGCAGGTATTAAAATACAGATGTTGGGCAGGTATTTTAGATTGTGCTTTTCTGGGCGAAACTATCAAGTTTGGGATTTTCTTCAAATGAAGCTTCAGTGTTTTCTTCAGATTTTATACAAAAAAATGGCCAGACAAGAGGCTAGTTAGGCAACCCTAATATTCTGTCTTGTTCACCAATTCTGAGCAGTCAGATGAAATAAGGCACTCATGAACTTGAGGATAGAATCAAGTGCAATGAATTGAAAAAATTTATTGAGAAAGTAATCAGCTCTCAGTCCAAGAACCAGAGATAAAACGCCAGTTAGGAAATCAATAGTCCTTGAAGTGAAGAGAAAGAATGAGCTTAAAAATCGTGAGTGTAAATAAGAACAGCATTGAAATTTCATTTTAAATTAAGGGAATGCTTGAGCTTGAATACAAAACTAACTAACCCAAACCTAATGCCTCTTTTATGCCCTCCTGAGGAGTTTCATCACTTTGAAGTTATTACCGATTAATCTTTGTTGTGAAGAATTATTGGCATAAATAATCAGTTATTCATTACCATATTAATGCACTTGAATACCATAATTCAGTTTATCAGAGCAAATGAATACACTACACTAAGCATTCTAACCTGCACGTTCAACAGACAAATGAAACTTCAACAAGCGCACAATGAGAAACAACATCAAATATGAGACAAGTCCCTCATGGAATGCAGCTAATACAACACACCTAGTGAAATGTGCCACATTCTCACACATGCGCCACCTCACCAACTAGAGCCTTGTCTCCGAGGTTCTCCGCAGCGTTGCCGCTGAGGAAGTAGTAGCCGCTAAATCCAAGGTTGAACGTGAAGCCTGGCACCAGCTCTCGCAGCCGCTCCTGCGACTCTAACATTGCCTGCACAGTGTTGGGATATTCTCACAACTGAGCATGCATGATGTGCAATTTTAAATTCATGGTGCAATGGAAACAGATTAGCAAAGTCATGAAGTGCAATGGAAATAGAAGAGCAAAGTAATGAAGTGCAATTTTAAATTCATGGTGCAATGGAAACAGATTAGCAAAGTCATGAAGTGCAATGGAAACAGAAGAGCAAAGTAATGAAGTGCAATGGAAATAGAAGAGCAAAGTAATGAAGTGCAATGTTACATTCATGGTGCAATGGAAAGAGATTGGCAAAGTCATGAAGTGCAATGGAAACAGAAGAGCAAAGTCATGAAGTGCAATGGAAATAGAAGAGCAAATTAAAGAAGTGCAATGTTACATTCATGGTGCAATGGAAAGAGATTAGCAAAGTCATGAAGTGCAATGGAAACAGAAGAGCAAAGTCATGAAGTGCAATGGAAATAGAAGAGCAAAGTAATGAAGTGCAATGTTACATTCATGGTGCAATGGAAAGAGATTAGCAAAGTCATGAAGTGCAATGGAAACAGAAGAGCAAAGTCATGAAGTGCAATGGAAATAGAAGAGCAAAGTAATGAAGTGCAATGTTACATTCATGGTGCAATGGAAAGAGATTGGCAAAGTCATGAAGTGCAATGGAAACAGAAGAGCAAAGTAATGAAGAGCAATGTTACATTCAAGTTACCCTATGAAATATTCCACTTGCAGGATATTCTGTGAAATGTTGATAGAACAAATGAATGTATTATACAATGTTGAATGAACTGAAATGCTGATGGGCAATATTGTCATTGTAAATTTATTCACGAGATAGAGAATATTCTACATAATGAAATGAGGTCGGAAGAGCAGAGGCAGCAACTTGCTTTAGGTGCAAGAATTGTAAAAAATTCATGAAGCCAAAATATTACATCTGTGGCTGGAGAAGAGTTCAACACACCTCACAAATTGTGGCAGAGTCAGCACAAACATTTCATGTAAGAGGTTATTAGCTCAGAGGTTCGAGGCTGCTTGGCTGCGTAAACTCACGTGCTGAGAGCTTCAACGTCAACGTGATGAGTCATCCTGCTCCTTTCAATATACACTCCATGTATCAGTGATGCCACGTAAAAGTGAGCTTCATTCATCATTAAATACCTCCAAAACTTTCAACCTTGACGTTGTGATCAGTCATCCTTCACCTTTCAATATACACCTCATGTATCAGTGATACACTCATCAAAACACATTTCCAAAGCTTCCAACCTTGACGTCGTGATCAGTCATCCTGATGCCCGAGCGCGCCACGAAAATGTCGTCCACATCGACGAGAATGTGCCGGTCGAGCGGCAGGCTCGGGCCCCCGACATAAGAAAGGGCGTCCAGGAACAGCAGCCGCTGCAGCCAGCCCGACAGGTCCACTGCCATCACCACACGCTTGATGCCGTCCACAGCTCCCCCGTCCTGCATGGAGCGTCAATAATTCTATCTTAAACCTGGAGTGAGTCAATAACTCAAACCCCAAAACCTGGAGTGAGTTAGTAATTCAAACCTTAAAACCTGGAATGAGTCAATAATTCAAACCTCAAAACCTGGACTGAGTCAATAATTCAAACCTCAAAACCTGGACTGAGTCAATAATTCAAACCTCAAAACCTGGAATGAGTCAATAACTCAAACCTCAAAACCTGGAGTGAGTCAATAATCCAAACCTCAAAACCTGGAGAGGGTCAATAATTCAAACCTCAAAACCTGGAATGAGTCAATAAATCAAACCCCAAAACCTGAAATGAGTCAATAATTCAAACCTCAAAATCTGGAGTGAGTCAATAATTTAAACCTCAAAACCTGGAATGAGTCAATAATTCAAACCTCGAAACCTGGAGTGAGTCAATAATTCAAACCTCAAAACCTAGAATGGGTGGCGATTTTGTGGCTTTGGCGCATAATCTATGAATAATTTAAATTGTTTATGCTCATACAATAAGAGAAACAAGTTCAGGTGCTCAAAACGATACTGCGTAGTACCTAGTGGTCAGTAATTATTGAGTCAACATTTTGGGAGAAAATCAGAAAGAATTTTCAGCAAATTCAGCAAAACTATTCAAGCAGAGAGCTGACATATGAAATTTATGCTGGAGATGAAATGATTTCTCAGCCAATGGCACAAACCATAGAATTATAGACTTGCTTTCTAACATAGAAAGCAAGTCGCTCAATCTCTTCCAGCTTTAGCTATAAACGCGTATGTGCACATCCACTGGCTGCAATACTACATAAGCTCACGAGCAGCGCAGTGGGCAGGTAGGAGTCAAGGTCAGGGGCAGTCTGGACCCTGGCCTCCAGCACGGAGGTGAGGTGGGGGTGCTGGGGCAGCATGGCAGACACCGTCACTTTAAACGGACTGCTGCTCAGGTCTACTGACACTCCGCTCTTCAGGATGCGGTACAGGCCTGCTGTTGTGTTTGGCTTCAGGCGCAGCTCCTGCAATTTGCACGATTTTACCACCTTCTATGTTGCTTCACCAATTCACACTTTTACTAGTGAAATTTCAAAGTTTATAGTAATATCATAATCCAAGATGAAAGCTCAAAAGGGTAAATGCTCAACACAGCATCCTCAATATAAGAGGAAAAAGATTGATAGCTCAAGTAGTTATTTTCAGAAAGAGCCATTGATTCCACAATGCACATGAAGCCCCTCTTTTTCCTCAAAAAACATTCTTGTAGCTAGCTAAAAATACAAAGAATTCAATTACCACAGCAAAACTTAATTACCTGCACAAACAACAAAAGCCATTACTTGAGTCTTTGGTCTAAAATTATCCTTTTCTATACCTTAATTTGATGTAATTCTAATTTTAATCTTAATCTACACCCCAGGGGATAAAACCATACATGGCAGAAGACGGAGCAAGCCAGCTTGAGATAGGTAGCAAGGGAACGAATCCATTGCATTTGTTTCCATTGTCAGTTAAAAACTGTGAAATCAACAAACAGAGTAGCTTGCAAGTGAGTGCTTCCAAATCTTCAGTTTCAACTAATAGTTCTTTTGGTGCTACTATACAATGAGGTCTACCGCCGTATATTGCCTTACCAGGTGCAGTTTGAAATGTCCCAATCAAGTTTTTATAACTAAGTTAAATGTTTAGAAATAAGTAATATCCACTAGCAACCTAAGCTTACACTGTAGTACTGGCTAGAGGTAGATCTCATACTACAGTGTGGTAAACATCACACTATAGCAGCACAGTTCTTTCTCTTAATAAATAACTACATATTCTGTCATATTTTCTTAGTCACAAAAATTACTCAAATGGCTACAAAGTTACTTTAGTTCAACTTGTAGACTACATACATGAAATAAATAACCCAGTAATTGTACCTTTGCTGTAAGTCTGTTGTGAAGCAGAACGGGATACCCTCTCAGCTGCTCTTGCTTTGCACTTCTGGATGCATTGTTGTTCAATATGAAAGCAATCATGCCTATGTTATTTTTCTCCATGAAGCTGTCAAGCGCCTTGCGTTCGATGCTGCTGCGGTTGAGGTAGAGCTTGAAGTCGTCAAAAATAAAACATTCGTATCTGATGTCAAGCACCAGGTCAGGCAGAGGCAAGCCCGGCATCACTGTGATCAGGTCGTACCTGTGTGACATGTGATTTGGCTTTTGATGAACTGACTTGTGAAATAATAAACCTCTGAATTATGACAATGTTGACTGCTTTCTTTTATTAGAAAATGAAGCCAGTAAAATTTTCTCAATTTAAAGCCAAATAATTTTGAAGAGTAGGTAATTACCTAGTGTGTACATTAGTAAGTACCAATACCAATAGCACTTACGAGAAATAAGTGACAAATGAGGCTAAAAATAAATGGGTTACTACATAAAGAAGTATTATTTTGCAGTACATTTTGGACATTCATCAAGAAAAAATATACTGAAGGTATTCTGCCATCAGATTAAAATAAAGCCACTCTAAAAACTTAAGCCTGAGAAACTAATATGAAGTTTTCTTGAAAATAGATATGTATAACAAAACTAATTAAAATTACAAAAACTCACCTAAACTTTGTCATGTCCAGTAGCTCAATGATGGCTCTTAAAATAGCAGATCCTTTTTTCTTTGAAGAGAAAATGAGTATTTTAGCAGGGATTTGTGTGTTGTGGCCATGGCGCACCAGGCCATTTGGATTCTGCCAAGGCAGACGCAGTGCAGAGGTTTGCAAGCGCCAACTTCTCTCATTGGCGTGCCAAGCATCTTCCAGAGGAGGGCTGTCCACACCAGCACCTCCTCCTTGCCACGTGAGTCTGCAAGCAGAAAAAATATTTAGTGTTTGCACGAGAATCCCACACAAAGACACATTAACAAAACAAAAACAGTGAAAACTAAACAAGCAGATATTATTTTCAACTCTTTGGTGTTTTTTTCATTATTTTTCAAGTGTGTTCTTTTAAAATGATAAAGCTAGGAATTTCAATACAAACCATACATAGAAATATAATTTTTCAGGGGTATTTTATAAAAAAATATATGTGAAATTCATTCCATGACACCATTAAGGGGAACATCTCAGGCCCTTGCCAGATGCTGTCGATTCCATGGTCATTTCTCATGTTTTTGTTGTAAAAGGACCCTTAGGTGGTAGACTATTCGTTCCTAAAATTTTATGGTGCTACGGAAAATAATTTCCCCCCCCCCCCGGGGGGAGTAAGGCGACCAAACTTTTTCCATTTTTCCGATTTTGACCCCACATAAAAAGAGAACAAATAGGAAATGGAAAAAAAGCTCAATGTGAGTTTGTTAGAAATGTTCCAAGGATTCTAAAACTGTCTTTGCTTTTGTTCTAGCATCAAAACTGAAGGAGGAGTTACATTTTGAAATATCAATATAAATGAAAAGCACCCAAAATTTTAAATTTTTTCCCGATTTTGACCCCATATAAAAAGAGAACAAATAGGAAATGGAAAAAAAGCTCAATGTGAGTTTGTTAGAAATGTTGCAAGGATTCTAAAACTGTCTTTGCTTTTGTTCTAGCATCAAAACTGAAGGAGGAGTCCCATTTTGAAATATCAATATTAGTGAAATATCAATACCTAAAAACCAATATGTCAAATTTTTGCAAAATCTAAGGCCTGAATCAAAAAAATGAATGGAATCAATTGTGTTTATTTTCAAAGGTTACATATCATAGTCAAATTTTATAAGAATCAGACTGAAAATAAAAAAAATCATTTTGTTGAAAAAAAATGATAATTTTTTTTTATTTTTTTTATTTTTTGAAATCACAATTCACACTTCGAATATGAAGTTATGTATGGAAATTATCAAAATAAAAATTAAAACTGCATTCAATTACATCAATTGTTCATTATATTACACTTCAACACAAAATTTTATTTTTTGCTTATACCCAACACTTTGAATTTTCAACATTCATCCTGGGACTAGTTCTCGAGTTTTGACGCTAGAACAAATCCAAAGAGAGTTTTAGAATCCTTGAAACATTTCTAACAAACGCTCAATTTGCTTTTTTTCAAATTCGAATTCTTTGAAAAAATATATAGCTCTAAACCCAAAAAATTGTTGCTGATTTTTGAAATTTTAAAATTTTTTGAAAAAATAGAAAAAATTTGAATTTGAAAAAAAACGAATTGAGCGTTTGTTAGAAATGTTCCAAGGGTTCTAAAACTGTCTTTGTTTTTGTTCTAACATCAAAACTGAAGGAGGAGTCATAATCTGAAATTTCAATAAAAATATACCAAAAACAAATTTTTCGTCGAAAAAAAAAAAAAAGTAAGGCCTAAATCGAAAAAATGACAGGAGTAAAAAAGGTTTACTTTTACAAAATACATATACTGGCCAACTTTCAAACGAATCGGACGGAAAAAGTTGAAAGAGTGAGATGGCCTCCTTAACAAGTGTTGATCTAGTAACTTGATCTTGTTTCCTTCAAACCTATTAACACATTTCCTGCGAAGGGACCCACCGGTGGTCACTTAGGTGATTTTCATTGTGCTGCTGGCCCACCTGCAGTCACCAACTCAATTTTTATTAATACTTAATGAAAACTAAATGAAGCCCCGATCCGGTTAATGTTTTCTACTTTCAAAGTTGGTTACCACAATTGACTTTAAATTTGAATTGACTATTGAACTTTAGTTTAACCCTTTAAGGCCCAAGTGGACTGTACATTCCTCTTTCAAAAATAACAATAATATATTGTATTTCTTATTCAATTTGTTCACTAATGTGTCCTTTGAACTTCACTGCCGAGTGGTAGTTCCTTCCCCATCTTGATAACAGTGACTACCTAATGCCAGTGTCGGTTTAGTGATAGTGGTTGTTATAACGGTAATATGAGTATAAAAATGTGGGCGTTAAAGGGTTAACCCATTACAGTTAACGTGTTAAGGCCAATACCTGGTCAGGCCTTACAAGAACTCTAAAAGCATTAAGGTGTTGTAATAATCTAGCCTATATCAAGATACCACAATAGCATGACTAAAAAAACAGACAATGACAACTGGAACAATATTCGTATACAAAAGATGGAAATTCCAGAGAAGACACATTTTTCTCAGAAATATCCTTTCATCTCATTGAAAACCTATCCTACCACCAGTATCATTAGGCAGTTACAACCCCAGGTATGGTGAATCAAACAAATGAAGGTCCCAGATGTGCTCTGCTGAAACTATTTGAGTTTCTTTCTAGCAACTTTCATTACCTGATATTTAATGACTATTTTTAGCAACTTTCATCACCTGATATTTAATGATTTCTAATAATTTTCATTACCTGGTTTTTGATGATATCTAACAATTTTCATTACCTGGTATTTAATCACTATTTTTAGCTACTTTCATTACCTGGTATTCAAAACTTCCTCAGTGTTTTCCACCATCTTGAAATTTTTAATAAGAGCCGTAGGCAGAACATGAGAGAGGTACCTGGAATAGAAGCAGCAACTCATAATCCAGACACAGACAAATTGGAATTTTCTTAAACTAAATTCAGTTTTCATAACAAATATTAAAACAAAACAATAAAAATATGATTATCTAAACATTAGGTTATCAATTAGCAAGTTATGTTCCTGACTTAGGTAGCCCAGGATGTCTTAGTATGCAGCCTAGTCAGTAGACACAGCTGAAGAAATATTTAGAGAGGAGCTTTTCATTAAAATTCAATCAGGAGCAGCGATAAGACCCTCTAAATGCCTGGATATTTTTGGCAAATACAAAATTTAGCTCTCAGTTAGGTATCATAAATTTAAGAACAGAAAATCCCCACTTTAAATATTTTATGGGAGTGCATAAAATACCTGAAGAAATAAAATCCACTTCTAACTTACACCTTTTCACATCTGCAAATATATTCAGCATCATTAAACAATAGAAAATTCAGGCAGAGTGATGAATATCCAAAAGATACTCAAGAACTTACTTTGATATAGAAAATGATGAAGATGAAATCAAGTAGATAACTAACAGTACTATAGCACCAACAACAGCTACAAATTTCCGGCTTGAGGGGAAACTTCGCGGAAGTTGAACAATCTTCCACTTGCAGCGTCTCCAGCAGTTGTAGCCAGCACCTTTGTTAGTGCCTCTCCAACTGCTTCCTTTACAATTGTGATGAGTTGGCATGGGTATCAATAATTCTCTCTCCAACATTTGTGTAAATGCAATGCCATCAGAGAGCAAAAGCTTAAAAAATGTTGGGTTCCCAACTACTAACTTGCTATGTTCAAAACTGCTTTGTTAACATCAGGATTGAAGGCATTTTCATGGGAAGCACTGGAAATCAGAGTTATTTATAAATACGGACCAACATAAAAAAATTTTAAATAGGCTTTAAAATAATCATAAAACTTTGGCAAAAAAATTGAAATTGTGTAAGGTTAATCAAGACAGCTCCCATAAAAAAAGCCAGAATTAAATTTAGTAAATTATGGTATCACTTACATCACTTCATAATTTCAAACTTGTTTGCTATGGTGAAAAATGAGAAAGAATTTTTAGCCATTTGCACTATATAGGAGTGTATTTTTTACAAGTAACTACCATAATTCACATCCCAAATAATTTTTGCATTGTAAAGTATAACCATAATTATCTCATTTCAGTCTGATAACATTAATAACACCCAAACAGTGCATTATACATCTTGAAAGGAAGATAGATATATGCAAATAATATGTTAAACTATGAAATATGCCTTTAAAAAAGGCCTATATATATTTCTTCCTCTAAGCTAACTCAAGGTAATGAGATTATATAAATTTAATTAAGTTCAACTATATAAATTTGGTAAATGTTGAGGATTAACCGGGAATCTATATTTGATTTTATGGTGCCTAAACATAGTTACTTAGATCAAGATAAACAAGTTTTCTTCGATGCACTTTGTCGTAAGTAAGTATTTTACGAGTTATAGCGGTGAATTAGTTACCGCAACTCAAGTGTTTGAAGCGGGAAGTAATTTACCGCGCCCAGCAAATGGCAACATTGCAATGGAGTCTCGCTTCCCGCCATGGTAGTTATCAAAGACAGAACTAAACCTACCGCGCTAACTCGTAAAATATTCATTTGACAAAAAAAGTATGTAGAAGAAAAATTTGTTTATTACAATCTTATTTCCATGATTCAAGCAACAAAAATTAAAAAGTCAATGAGTAGCTGTTTATCTGAGCGCATTCGACATCAAAGAGGAAACTAAACCTACCGCTATAATTCGTAAAATACTCAATCACGACGGAGAGTGCGTAGAAGAAAACTTGTTTATTTCGATCTAATTAAACATGTTTAGGATTCGAAAAGTGGAAAATCAATTCCTGGTTACTCCTCAACATTTACCATAAATTCAACATGCAATGAATCTGAATTTATTTAAAACATTGAAAAACTAAAAATATATCATTAATATGGTGTTGACATCATACTTTAAATAATAAAATACATTAGACATAAGTTATGCATTTCTGAGATATACCCGGCAGTTTGGTAAATACAACTGATGAGTGGAAAGCTTAAGTAAGCACTCGGACAATAATCAGTAAATCTGAAGGATATGACAGTAATCGATTTTCTACTTTTTGGTACCTAAACCTAATAAATTGAATCAAAATAAACAAGCTTTCTTCTATGCACTTGCCGTCTGAAATGATTATATTACGAGTTATAGCAGTAGGTTTAGTTTTGTCTTTTATGACGAATGCGCTCGATTAAAAAAATACTCATCGATTATTTAATTTTTGTTGCTTGAATCATGGTAATAACATCGAAATAAACTCATTTTTGTCAAATGAGTTTTAAACGACGTATAGCGGTAGGTATGGTTTCGTCTATGATGACGATCGCGCTGGAAGCGAGAGTGCATTGCAGTGTTGCTGTCCGACGTGCTCCTTGAATTACTAGCCGCTTCAAACACTGGAGTTGCGGTAAGTCATTTACCGCTATAACTAATAAAATACGCATTTCAGACGGGAAGTGCATAGAAGAAAACTTGTTTATTTTGATCTAATTAACTATATTTGAGCATCAAAATTCACAAAATCGATTACTGTCATATCCTTCAGATTTAACCAATGATCTAAGTTGTTAAATGCAATTTCATTCAAGATCAAATGCTTATCTCTTTATCATGTGCTACTTACTAAACTGTATCAATTGTGTTTTCCAAATAGAAGATATGGCAGTTTTAATGATAAAGAATGAAATTTCTGACAAAGGTGTTATATCTTACTTCCATAGTTTATGCTCTAAATTATTGAGTAAGACATTCTAGTGAAACTTTCATTTCCACAATCATTGCTATCCCAATTGTTTTTGAAAATTTAAAAGTAGAGTACCAAAATATTTTCTTCTAACTTATTACCAGCCTGTTTAATATGGAAAATTAATCAAAAATATAACGTAACCTTGATGTTTTTCATCTCACAACATGTCAATTTCATTGTAAAATTAAGGAGATCATCCCAGGCCTCTGACGATCCGATGGTCATTTTTCATGTTTTTGTTGGAAAAAGACCCTAGGTGGTGGACTATTTGTTCCTAAAATTTTATGGCGCTACGAGCAATAGATTCCCCCCCAGGGAGGGGGAGGGGGAGGGGGACCAAAATCTTTCATTTTTGACCCATTTCAATCCTATATAAAAAGAGAACAAATGGGAAATTGAAAAAAAGCTCAAATGAGTTTATCACTTGATATATTATCACAATACCAGTGAAATATCACCAAAATCTTTAATTTTCATGCCCATTTCAATCCCAAATCAGAAGAGAACAAATGGGAAATGGAAAAAAAACATTTGAGTTTGTTAGAAATGTTCCAAGAATTCTAAAACTGTCTTTGGTTTTGTTCTAGCTAGAGATGTGACTCAAAAAAAAAACCCTGCCGTTTTTTTTAAAAAAAACACGTTTTTTTTACAAAAAAACCGTGGCCAAAAAAACGTGGATATTTTGGTTTTTTTTTAATATTTTGTCAGAAAATAACTCAGCAAGAAAAAGAACCACATTACATTATTTGTTTTCATGTCACATTACAAAATAAAACAGCCTACTTCTTAATTGATGGTTTTCCATGGTTTTATGAAATTTTTCATTTTCTACGGTTTCATGCTTTGATATTTAATTTATTTTACAATACATGTGAATGACCTTCAACTCCCAAAATGGTGTGTTATAATAACATATCTTTACTTATGGTCATTGATAGAGATGTGAATAAAAAACCATGCTGTTTTTAAAAAAAAACATGTTATTTATACAGAATTATGAATAAAAACCATGGATATTAATATATTTATGTGACCTTAAAAACCCAATGCTGTGTTTTTTAAAACATTGTTTTTAACAGAAAAATCTTGACTAACAAAACATGGCTATTATATTTCATGGGACCAAAAAAATTTTTATTTAAACATTTTAAAAAAATCATGACTAAACAAACACGGAAATAAATATCAGGAAAGTTATTTTTCTTCAATCGAATTGTCTTTAAAAACTTATAAACAAAGAATGCTGTTAATATTGAAATCATGTTTATTAGAACTGTACTAGGTCTTAGAATAAAATATCTACAAAGAATCTATTCACTCCATAAAACCTTTCGGAGACCAGCTCCATCCTCAGTCATTCAGTAAAATTTGGTGAAATGGACAATGAATTTTCACTGTTCCTTTGAAAAACATTTGACTGAATGACTTACTGAGGACAAAGCTAGTCTCCAAAAGGTTTTATACTGTGAATAGATTCTTTGTGGATATTTTATTCTAAGACCTGGTACGGTTCTAATGGATATTAATATACCTTATGTGACCAAAAAATCCATGCTGTTTTTTTAATGTTTTTTTTTACAAAAAAGTCATGACTAACAAACACGGATGTTAATATACTTTATTTTACCATAAACAACCATGCTTTTTGAAAAACATCTTTTTTACAGAAAAATCATGATTGAAAAATGTGGATATTAATATATTTTATGTGCCAAAAAAAACCATGCTGTGGTTTTTTTAAATCATGTTTTCTTTACCAAAAAAATCATGATTAAAAAACATGCATATTAATGACTTTTTGTGAAAAAACATGGTTTATAAAAGGTCATGTTTTTTTAGGCAGATAAAATTTAATAACACCCATGTTTTTTGTAAAAAATCTTTTTTTCAAAAAGCATGGTTTTTTGGTCACATATAATAAATTAATATCCATGTTTTTTTACAGATTAGATTACTCATTAGTTTTAGCCTCCCTACCCAGCAACAAATGTGATCCAAAGAGAGGAAGGAAGATTATGAAACAAGATCAAAGTTGAAGAAGACAGTAGTAGGTGCTGAAAACAGGACAGCAGTGAACCGAAAAAAGGTGGTCCTCAACATAACAAAAACATTTTATTTCAACAAAAAGGAGGCCTACCTAACTCTCAGCTTGGGCCCTCACATTGTCCCCCTGGGAGCGCTAGTTCTCATAGATACAATAATTGTATACTCCTGAGGGGATGTTTTTTTTTTACAAAGAAGTCGTGACCAAAAAATGAATAATAATAACTTTTTAATAAAAAAACATGTTTAAAAAAACAATGATTTTTTTGGTAGGGTAATTTTCGAATGGCCGGTCGGTTCGAATTGTCGGCCATTCCAAGTTAATTTTCAATTTTGATCATCGGTAGCAATCCAAAAATTTTTGTGTAAGGCGCGATGCAGATTACACCACTACAGGCCTTGCGGGTTGAGTTTTTAGATAGCTACCGAGTGCAAAAATTTAAAATTAACTAAGAATGACCGACGATTTGAACCGACCGGCCATTCAAAAATTACCCTAACATAAAATATGTTAATATCCATGATTTTAAGATACGATTTTTTATGAAAAATTCATAAAATAAAACAGCATGGTTGTTTGGTTGCATAAAATATATTCATATCTAGGTTTTCTTATACATCATTGTAAAAAAAACATTTTCAACAAACAGCATGGGTTTTTAGGTCTCATATATATATTCATGTTTTTTTAGTCATGATTTTTTAGTACAAAAACATATTTTTTGGTCTCAAATATATTATTCATGTTTTTTCAGTTACGATTATTTAGTAAAAAACATGGGTTTTTTAAAAAAAAAATGTATGGGGCTTTTTAGGTCATATAAAATATATTGTTTTTTAGTCATGATTCTTTGTAAAAAAAAACAGCATGGTTATATTTGGTACCAGAAAATATATTAATATTCATTTTTATTAGTCAGAATTTTTTGTAAAAAAACATGTTTTAAAAAAAAAACAGCATACTTTTTTGGTCACCTAAAATATATTAATATCTATGGTTTTTAGTCATTTTTTTGTAATGAAAACATAAAAAGAAACCATACAGTAAAAGTGGTTGCAGATAACCCACAATTACCTAGAGGAGTCTAAGAGGTACAGCAGGAGCCACAGAACTTATATTGACGGATTAAAAATTCAGAGCTTATTATCTCTGCAAAGTCTGATTTTTTTGGTCACATAAAAATCAAATCAGACATAGTAGAGATAGTAAGCTCTGAATTTTGACTCCATCAATATAAGTTCTGTGGCTCCTGCTGTTCCTCTTAGATGCCTCTAGGTAATTGTGGGTTTTCTGCCACCACTTTTACTGTATGGTTTCTTTTTGATGTTTTTATAACAATAAAATGACTAAAAAACATGGATACTAATATATTTTAGGTGTCCAAAAAAAACCCAGACATATACTTAACAAAATTTAGGTGTGCAAAAAAAACAAAAAAAAAACAAAAAAACACATAGGGTAAGTTCCGAAAATTCGTCCACTTTGAAATTCCGTACACACCAGGTATATTTTACTATAACAAGCTAGTATGGAGTTGAAGTTCATCGAAAAGTGGTTCACGTGGTAACTGTTGGTTTATAATATTGTATAATTGCCACACACTGCAAATAAATATCACTGTTGGAACAAAAATGGCAGCCCAAGTGAATGACTTGCGTTTCAGTGGCTTATGAAGTCGTCACACCTTAATTGACTACCATTTTGCATCGCCGACAAAAAATTTTTCCGTTAACGAAGTTGTTGTGTTAGGCGATGTCGTACCGGTGTGAGTGTTGACAGCTGTAGTGCTGCCATTTTACAGAGTTTTATTCCTCCCTTTGTTTGTTTCTGAGGTGTACTAAATTTCAAATCTTTTAACGGCTTGTGTTATTACTTCGTCCACATGTACGGAGTTTTGAAGAAATCATTTATATGAATTCGTTTGTTCGTACAACGTTTTTTCTTTAAGTTTCTCCTCATTGTTTATGATCCTTAATATCTTTTCAGGAATAGATTTTATAGTTTATGAATTGGACCGGCAGGCCGCAGCCGAGACGGTTCAAGAAACGGTTTTTGAAATGTACAGAAATTTCTTGAGTCCTACTTCAAACTTTAGTCCACCACTTGTAACTTTTGAAAGAATGCAGCTATCGACTTCAAATTACTCTAAATCGAAAGAACAAAACATTTTCTACAAAGGTGTTATAATCACATTCAAAAAATTTTCCTGAGAAGTACAGAAATTCTTCGATAAAAATGTTTGATTCGCGTGCCATCGCGAGCGCGAAAGGGTCAACTAAAGTCTTTCGTTGGCGCGTGAGTCGTACAGGTTCATCGCAGAATTTATGTACTTTTCAGAAACAATTTTGAATGTATTTATAACACCTTTGTAAAAAAAGTTTTGTTCTTTCGTTTGAGAGTAATTTAAAGTCGATAGGTGCATTCTTTCAAAAGTTACGATTGGTGGACTGAAGTTTAAAGTAGGACTCAAGAAATTTCTGTACTTTTCACAAACCGTTTCTTGAACCGTCTCGGTTGCGGCCTGCTGGTGCTTTGCACACGCTCTTGAAGCGTTGTTTTTGAAACACGGTCAATGTGAAGTTTATTGCAATCACAGAAAATAATAATTGCGATCCCAGGAATCACTAAAAGAACCCATTTAAGGACGTTTTACATCAATGACATTCTGCTCGCTGATGCGTTATTTTCGAATAATTGAACTTTGAAGTTGGCCTTCGCGCCAAAGGAAGCGAGCGCGTGAAACGGAATTTAATTAATAACGGAAGCTATTACAAACGTAAAGAGGTTGGGTCGTGAGGGGGAGGCACAGTTCCTCTAGTGAAAATTATAAATAAAGCTTCTAACCCACACATTAGGGTGACGACCGCAATCTTGTTTACATCGGCTCCAAGATGGCGGCGCCCATGGTGGTCGCCATCTTGGAGCCGATGTAAACAAGATTGCGGTCGTCACCCTAATGGGTGGGTTAGAAACTTTATTGATAATTTTCACTAGGAGAACTGTGCCTCTCCCTCACGACCCAACCTCTATACGTTTGTAATAGGGGGTTAGCTTCCGTTATTAATTAAATTCCGTTTCACGCGCTCGTTTCCTATGGCATGCGCAGGCCAACTTCAAAGTTCAATAATTCGAAAATAACGCATCAGCGAGCAGAATGTCATTAATGTAAAACGTTCTTAAATGGGTTCCTTTAGTGATTCTTTGGAATATAATTATTATTTTCCGTGATTGCATTAAACTTCACATTGACCTGAAACACCATATTTATCACTTGCGTTGCGTATACTCAAACTTCCATTTTTTATCTCTGCTAATGCGTGAACGAGATCATCATTGCAGTAGTGGTGTGTTTTACGAGGAGCCATAATTTAAGGTCAACATTCGTCCCAATTCATACCGGCAGGCCGCAGCTGAGACGGTTCAAGAAACGGTTTCTGAAAAGTACAGAAATTTCTTGAGTCCTACTTTAAACTTCAGTCCACCACTCGTAACTTTTGAAAGAATGCACCTATCGACTTGAAATTACTCTCAAGTGAAAGAACAAAACCTTTTCTACAAAGGTGTTATAAACACATCCAAAAAAGTTTTCTGAAAAGTACAGAAATTCCTCAAAATGAACCTGTACGACTTACGCGCCGTCGAAAGACTTTAGTTGACCCTTTTGCGCTCGCGATGGCACGCGAATCAAACATTTTTATTCAATAATTTCTGTACTTCTCAGGAAAATTTTTTGAATGTGTTTATAACACCTTTGTAGAAAATGTTTTGTTCTTTTGTTTGAAAGTAATTTGAAGTTGATAGGTGCATTCTTTCAAAAGTTACGAGTGGTGGACTAAAGTTTGAAGTAGGACTCAAGAAATTCTCGAAAAATTTCTGTACTTTTCACAAACCGTTTCTTGAACCGTCTCGGCTGCGGCCTGACGGTCTCAAAACGTACGTATCAAATCCATTAAAAATGAACACGCTATTATATTACAAAAAATTTGAATGCTCACAGGTAACTTTTGCGCTAAACAAAAATATAAATTTCAATTTAGAGGGTGTACGAACTTTTGTGATGAGATTCAAAACGCGGTCGAAATTTTAAATTAATCTTGAATTTGGTACGAACTTTCAAAAATTTCAGTTGGACAAAGTGTTTGCAAAGCAAGTTGTTTTTTTCATATCGAGATTTGAAAGATCCTTTTTAGAGCAAAGCACGATGAACCCAATGCATTTGCGCTTTTTTGACGGTATTTGCTGCAGCAATAGCAATCTTGAGAACCGTTTGAGAGGGTTTGAAGTTTGAACCGTTTAAATCGGACGAACATTTGGACTTTACCCTAAAAAACACGTTTTTTTTGCAAAAAAACGCAATCAAATAACACCGTTTTTTTGCATCACTAGTTCTAGCATCAAAACTCAATGACTAGTCCTGTTTTGAAATATCCAAAAAATATACCAAAAAACTAATTTTTTGTAAAAAAAACTAAGGCCTAAATTAAAAAAATGACAGGAGTAACAAAATGTATACTTTCACAAAATACATACACTGGCCAATTTTCAAACGAATCGGACAAAAAAAGATGAAAAAGTGGGATGATCCCCTCAATATGATGTGACAAACAATTTTTACAGGAGGCATTATGGATATGTCATTGATGAAAGAAGATCACATCATGTAGATTTGATCATTAGGTATAAGGCTGCTGCGCTGTCATCTCAATGTTCTACTGTGCCGTTATCACTTCTATCGTCTGCTTTGATAAGCTGTTCTAAGACAGCTGTGAGAAACGGGATGACTTATGATTCATCTGAAGTCACCCTGATCATCATTTAATTCATCGTATTTACTGTGCCGCATACTTTTTGAAATTTAAAAAGCAGCCAATGGCTAGCTCATTGATTTTTAACTCATTGACTCTGAGTGATCAGGTCTTCTAACTACGTGTACTTTGACCTATAACGACTAGAGAAATACAGCAAGTAGAATACACAAAGGATTATTTGTTTACAAGACTTCACTGAACCAACTTCCGTAAAAGGAATAAAGTTACCCTAAATACATCACCATAGAATTTTTTGGATAGGGTGAAATTTTAGACGATGAACCAATTTTTTTAGTAACTTTCATACACAAAAAAGAGTTCCTTAAAGTTTTCTGGTTTTAGAATTGCATTTAAACTCTCTTGAAGTACACATAAAAGTCATTCAGACTCACAAGTCCGTACCAATACCGATTAATTAAAACCTGCTTCAGCAGTTGGTGATGCATGCAGCTATTCCACATGCCAATCAAAATATATTAGCAGATTTTAGAGTGTTGGAATTTTAATGCAAGGGGTTAGATTATTCGAAAAAGTTTTTAAAAGTTGCTCGTTCATTGAGCGTCAATGGAGATTCAGAATGATTAGCGATACTGCTATTAGGACAGTCGGATAAGTTTTATTACCCCATGAAATTTTAATATTCCTCATTGATAGTTAATGCGGATAGTCCTTGTTCGGGTGCCACCCTTCTATAAAATGTCCCTGTCTTAGAAATCCCTGAGGGTAGTGAGTTGATAGATAAAAGCCGTTCTCTCAGAGGCTGGTTATTCCGTTGGAATCTTCCTGATGTTCAGGGATCGGAGAGAAAATTAGATTTGCTGACTATGATTTATTAAATTGAGATTTGTCAACAGTTTACTTTTTTGTTGCTGCGAATCGCAGCAACAAAAGAATTTAGGAATTTAAGATTGCTAGAAAAAAAACTAGGATTCAACAATCTAGGAATTTAAGGTTGCTGGGCGAAGAAGAAGCTGCACTGAGTAGCGAATAAGTCCAGCGTAAAGCGATCGAGCTAAAGCAAACAAGCTATGAGCTAACAAGCTAACGAAAGCTTGAAGATCGTGACAGAAGTACTTTTCGCAAGTATCTATGATATACGAGCTCAGTTTATTCTAGGGAAGCATTATTTTCCCTCCGTAGTACAGAAGCACCAGTCGACTTATCTTAGCGATGGCATAACACTCATTTACTATAATAAACAAGGATGCTGATTTAGCTCCTATTCATATTTTTATCAATTTTTTCATCTATGAAGGCTGACCGGCACCCAATGTCTGGCCCGCCTTTAGGACGGGTGCCTCAAAATCACAGACAGTCATTTATACCCTTCGGAGGTCATTTGTATGATGAGAAAAGATTAGCCATAAATAATTTATAAAAAATTTAGCACAACACGCACATTTGGAACAAATAAACAAACATACCTGCAAAAATGAGTTTCAGTGCTTGTTCATCCTGAGATGAATTGGATGATTTGTTAGTGAATCAGACGCTCATGATAAGCCTATTTTCGCCATTAGTCGAGCTGCTAAGGGGTTTCCTCCACGAGCAAGCTGGGTTTTTACCGCGTGGAGGAGACGGTGTCCGTCCGCTAAAGTGAGGGTAGGCTCTATTTTGAGCGATCGTTTCAAGTAGTCCAGTATGTTGGCAACGCGTGTGCAAATTGCGTTCTGATTTGTCAGTTTGAGTTTGATCGGGACTCAGGGGCTTTGCAGAAGCAAGACATTTGTTCAGGGGACGTTTTCCATTGCAGTGACTGCCTATGTGGCAGCGCGTGATTTTAATCTATGGAAATACGCTCGACGAGTAATGGATAGTTTATTTTTTTGAATTTATTTAATTGCATTAAATTTCAATTGAATGAATGATTTTGAATGCGGTTACTCAATTGGTGTATTAATATATTATGATTGAGCTTAAGAGGCAATTTTAGGCTCTATGTCAATACCCATGTTCCTGCGTATATATCAGAATGTTGATGATTGATCGAAAAGAGACATGTGACGGTCACTGAAGGGTAAAATGAAATCAACCGTATTTGTTTCTAACTGAGGTGTAAAGAATGCAAAATACAACTTTGATCACCGCTGAAAAAGCCTCAAATCTGGATGTGTTTCTCCATATCCTTGTTTGTGAAGCGCATGAATGAAAGAAGAAAAGAAACTGTTAAAGAACCCAAAGCATCAATCTTCATAAGTGAGAAAATAGAAAAAACTAGGAAATTATTGATCAGAACATTTCATTTATGTTACAAGTTAAAAAAAATGTAGTGAAGTAAATGGTACCGTAAATATTTTTTCATGGAATAAAAATAATTACGAGTCGTTTAATCCCTCGAGTTATGAAATTTTGACTAGTGTCGCTTAACCTCGAGAGAATACCTAAATGTATTTTTGAATAACTGAAATGCATGAATTTTGCAGCCAGTCTTTGAAAGCAAATTTTGGCAAAACGATCATGCAACCTCACCCCTAAAGAGACTTGGCAGAACCCCGATGAAGGAAGATTTCCATTCTTGAAGCAAGATATGCATTCGCCTTTGTGCTTTTCTCGGAACAACGCAGACGTTGTGAAATCTCTCCCACCCGCTGCAACGGACGAAAAAAGCTGAATTGTAGGAATGAAGCATTGGTGAGCTCACATTCATTAGACATTGGGCGAAATGTTCTGTCATTCTCGGGTGTCTTATGTCTTACTCTCGTACAAACGGACTCATCAAAAAAGAAATAAAATCCACACCCACGAAAGATTTCAAGAAAAGTATGGTGCATCACTCTGAGGATCAAAAGTAAATATGAGGTAGAATGCAGTAACGAAGCATTGCAACTCGTTTATGTTGTGCTTTTCTTTCAATCATTTTTTGTTTCATTATTTTACATGGGTATTACGATACCAATGTGTTATTTTCAATTAAGGATGGCATTTAAAAATTAAAAGGCATCTTAAAAATTAATGTTTCAACATTTCATGTTTGAACTTTATTGGAAATAAACTGTTTATCTTTTTTTCTTTTTTTTCACGTCATTCCCTACAGTTTGATTTTCAATCATACCGACTGGCTGTCCAGTTTGTATTAAAATTGTTCTATCTTTCTTCATCGTCAGCATTTTAATTGCATAACTACGGGTGGTCATTGTTAACAGTTGTTTTAATAATATTAGTTACAGGATGGAGATTTCTTTAAAAAAAATCCAGAATTGTTAACTGCTTATTTATACATGGTTTTTATTTCTAACCACTTCATCATGTATGTTTTAATTCTAAAATTGCAGTTCATCGTAATATCAAATTTGTGTTCCAAAATAAATCTATTTGGCCAATTTTTCAAGTCTCTACTACAAATCTTTTAAATTTGATAATATTTACCGAGAAATCGAAAACTTGTGACAAAATCATCAAAATTCAAGATATGAAGGCCTCAGAATCTACAAAAAGGATCACACGTCTCAAGCTCATTGCTACTCTACATACTACAGAAACTATACGGGCGTCATACCCCTCACAATGGTTGAATAACCACAGCGTGACCACATTGATCACGACAGCAATAATTCATCTAGGCCTTTCTAATTAAGTATTCCTATTGGCAAAAATTTAAACATCAGTTAGAAAACGTGAAAAATTCTAATTCGTTCCTTTTTGGAAGCCCAATTATAGTATGGCATTGTTCATTAGAAATTTGAAAACGAGGAAAATTCCAAAGAACTTTATCATATTTAATTGGAAAACGTTTCGGAGTCCAGCCCCATCATCTGTTCAAAAATACAGATCATTATGTGTGCAATAAAAGAAAAAACAAAATGTTGTAGACAATTATTAAAAGAGATCACGAAAACAGAAATTGTTCATGCGTCAACACCGGAAATCTTGAGGATCAGCAAATTTACGAGAAACCTTTGAATTTATGTTGAAGTGCGACTTCTATGTAGAGTACCGACGTTTTAATTTTGAGTATTTTAAACTCGCTCGACTTTCTGTTTCAAGTCAAACGATTCTTGACTTGAATAAACATCGCTGTTGTAAGGTCGGTTGACGCTTTCGTCTAGTTATGACATAACAGCAAATTTTGACGATCACTATTGCTAGCTTCTTAATAAACATGTATTTGATTACCGATAAAGACTGATGTCAGTGAATAGAAAATAACAATAGGGAAGGGGAACATGATATAAAAAATAATAATCATCCCGCTCAGTGCATGTGTGCCGGATGTCTTTTATATTTCTTTGTATTTCATTTAATTTGTTTTTTAAATATACTCTCACTACGGCCTTGGAATGCTGATCCATGTATTTAACTTATTCTTTTACGTTAAACCATTCCAGTAGGTAAGTAAGTTATTTCAACACAAAATTTCCGTTAGCTTTTTATGAAATCGTGCGTCTTGTACACAGCTTTTGTCATCATGTTCGGCGATCTTTCTCATTAATCGAAAACATACTTTTAGAGGTTAAGCTATATTATTTTTACAATTTGTCAAGAAGCATGATTTTTTGTCCTACCTTAATTGCCTTAGTAAACATATGAGCTGGGATAATAACCACGCAAAAAATGAGCGCAGCAAGTCACTTCCAGATGTAAAAAGGAAGAAAACTCCAGAAATTAGTAGAGAGGCGGTTCCGGGAAGACAATCCCTCATTTCGGTTTCAAGATGGGCTTAGAAATGGTGAGGCCGGGCCAAAACTTCTGCAATTGGGAAACTTCAAGAATCCTTCAGGAGGCCTTCGTTTGGCGCATGAATCATCCAAAGGGCGGCCATTGGGCGTATGAATTTTTCAAGGGCGTCCGTTTGGTGCGTGAATCTTTTTAGGGACGTCCGTTTGGTGCGTGAATCTTTTTAGGGGCGTCCGTTTGGTGCGTGAATCTTTTTAGGGGCGTCCGTTTGGTGCGTGAATCTTTGTAGGGGCGTCCGTTTGGTGCGTGAATCTTTTTAGGGGCGTCCGTTTGGTGCGTGAATCTTTTTAGGGGCGTCCGTTTGGTGCGTGAATCTTTTTAGGGGCGTCCGTTTGGTGCGTGAATCTTTTTAGGGGCGTCCGTTTGGTGCGTGAATCTTTTTAGGGGCGTCTGTTTGGTGCGTGAATCTTTTTAGGGGCGCCCGTTTGGTGCGTGAATCTTTTTAGGGGCGTCCGTTTGGTGCGTGAATCTTATTAGGGACGTCCGTTTGATGCGTGAATCTTTCAAGTGGCATCGGTTTATATAATACGTGAATTTTTCAAGGGGCGTTCATTTGATGCGCGAATCTTTTTAGATGCGTTCGTTTGATTTTCTCTTCTCATTTGCGCACATTTCAGTTTTGGGATCTCCACTAAACAAAGCTTTTTTTTTCGCTGGCCTAATTATTCTACATCCTATTCACCGCTGGTATGCGAGCACTTAATCTTAAAAAAAATCCAGTAGTGTAATATGTACTTTTCATCACTCTCATAAAAAACAATTATTATTAATTTTAAAACTATCAGAAACATATGTGGTTTTCGTTGGATGAAGTACTCAACAAGAAAATTATATCCAATTCAAAATTTGCTTATAAAAATCCAAGCAAGAACATAAGTATGTTTTAACCTGTCATTAACATATCATTTGAAACTACTGTAGAAATCCCATTCCATGGGAGAACTTCGTTCAAATTTAGATATTCTACTGCACGCCCGGTGAAGCAACGAAGAATGTCTTCAGAATTGGTCAATCGAAATATTCGAGCGCAAAGTGGCTCCGAAATGCAATTTCATTTTCTCTGCTTGCTACTTTCTTTCCCCACTCTCGGGGCTTTCGTTTTCTACGCACTCAACTTCGTTTTCTACCTAAGAAACTTACGTTTTCTGCGCACTTAACTTACGTTTTCTGCCCGTTCAACTTAGGTTTTCTGCCCACACAACTTCCGTTTTATGCTCACACAACTTACGTTTTCTGCCCACACAACTTACGTTTTCTGCCCACACAACTTACGTTTTCTGCCCACGCAACTTACGTTTTCTGCCCAAACAACTTACGTTTCCTGCCCACACAATTTACGTTTTCTGCCCACACAACTTACGTTTTCTGCCCACACAACTTACGTTTTCTGCCCACACAACTTACGTTTTCTGCTCACACAACTTACGTTTTCTGCCCACACAACTTACGTTTTCTGCCCACACAACTTACGTTTTCTGCCCACACAGCTTCCGTTTTCTGCTCACATGACTTACATTTTCTGCCCACACAACTTATGTTTTCTGCCCACATGACTTACATTTTCTGCCCACACAACTGACGTTTTCTGCCTACACAACTGACGTTTTCTGCCCACACAACTTACGTTTTCTGCGCACTTAACTCACGTTTTCTACGCTCCCAACTTCCGTTTTCTGCCCACGCAACTTACGTTTTCTATGATAGCTGTCCCCATTTTCTACTGACGCCACTTCTCTTCCAAAAGACGCACGCTACTTGCTCTTCATTATGGTCAATATTATTCCCTCGTAAAGCTGGTCATTTTCACTGGCAAGAAGAGCTCGCTCACTTCATTGCATTGCCTCTGAACTTTACGTGACACCTCAGGTGAAAATGCTTGCTATAAAACCATCAAGAGCGCTAGATGACTTCTGAGCTCGTAAGTGCCGACAATGTAGCTTAGTGAGCTTCATCTGGTTGAACATTTGAATACAAAAACAATAGGACATACCAATGGAGGTGATGATATTTCAAAAAATGTTTTGTGAACACTAGGGAGGGTTCAGTATTATAGCTTCACATACAGTTTAAGTAGTGATGAAGGTTACTGTTCCAACAATACTAGTTCTAGCATTAATGCTTCTTTATTATCATGCTCGAGAGATAATAAAAAATTACTCTTCTAAAAAAACGTACTCGGTTTAATCCAACTTCTTGGGTGCCGGTTGTATGACTGCTGAAAAAATTACGCTGATTTGAGTTACGGCTCATCCAGGAAACATGAAAATCATAGCTTAATTCCGCAACATGGCAGAGTTATGTATACTGCAGTCATCTGGGAAACACATGAAGTTTAAGTTCCTAAGGAAATAATTCGGTAAATAGAATAGAACAGAAAATAACAATAGGGAACGGGAACACAGTGTTGGAAATTAGAAACATCACGCCCTGTACGCATGTGTGTCGTATCCTTTATATTTCATTGCCTCGCACTTAATTCGTTCTCAAAATTTACTCGCGTTATAACACTGGAATAATTATTATTCATGTAATTAACCTATTGTTTTACAGTGAATCATGCGAGCAGCTCAATAATTGATTTCAACACGAAATTGTAACTGTTGAATCAAAATCTAGGTTATCAATAAAGATTATCGAATTTCCCAAGCCGTGAAAAATTCCCAGTCAAACTATTTCACCGGAGCATGCATGTTTTTTGCCGGCTAAGCGATTAAATTACTTGGGCGGCAAAAAACATGCATGTAGGCGGCGAAAAAGTTAGACTGCGCTTGGGCTTTTTTGTGAGGCACATATTTAAAAGTAATCATTTTCTAGAAATCAGGCATGATGATACTGTTAAAGCTTTTTGAATTCTTCAAACGAGCTTCAGCTCTATGCATATCGCACAGCTTCGCGGTGGACGCTACGATGCAAATCAGAGAGGTGTGATACGGCAGCTAGTTTTGACTGAGCTTCTCTTTGCTTCGTGTACCACATTTCATGCCAATATTTCAGGGCAAAAATAGGCACTTCTACAAGTTTATGCAAACAAAATTATTTTCATTACTTTCCTGTTATGTTGGACTCAACAAACTTGAGAACGATCTAATTTTAACATACAAACCAATCATACTCGTATCTCAACCCACCCAAACTTCGTGGAGCTTCCTTCATCTCAATAAAACTCTCTTACGCGGAAGCAAACTTCAAAGGACTGGGAAAAAATCTTTAATCTGTCAGTTTATTATTGTCCTTATGCAGTTTACACTGACGCTTCATCTCTTCACTCATCAGAGATCATTGAGGCCCCGAAACAACACTTGTTTGTTTGAAGACAAATGCGAGAGCACCTGCTTCGAAGGTTCAGACACAAACATGAAAGGTCTAGACCTGTGGTTCTGAGCCAGGGTTCAGTCGAACCCCAGGGGTTCGGTGAGTCCAACCCAAGGGTTTGGCACGGTATAGTTTGTGCAGTAATACAGTATACAGTTACCTACATATGTTTTGAATTTGAAGAAAAAATCCCATTTTATTTTTCTAACTGTGACTCAAATCAAATACTTTGTGCTCCTAGTGGATTACAGTGACCAAGAAAAGTGTTGGGATCAATATTAACGTATTTGGTAAAATAAAATAATGTTTGCAATCATTATTCTACATATCTGAGAAATCGAGCATGGTATTTTACTATAAATTCTTGGTAGTGAAGTCTGTGTTGCTCAGTTCCCTTCCACGTACCTTTTTTTGAGCATACGTGTCACGATAATTCAATTCAAATGCGACAATATCTGCCAATAATCATTCATGCTCCCATTGTTCTATGTTTTAATTCCTCTCATTCATTATCGAACATCTTTCTTTTGGACGCCAGTTCGTTTTTAGAAAAGGGCCACAAATTTTGTCCGCTTGAAACAACGCTTGAGTTCAGCTGCCGCCCCTCACAAAGCCCCGTTATGAAATAAATATTCATTTTCGTTCAATTTAGGCCGAAAAGCAATAGTCCTACAACTTCCTATTGCATTGTCACGATATCTTCACGATTTTCAGTCACGATATCGTACAATTTTCAGGCTAAACAGTTCCGGTAACAGTAATAATTACTTATGAATTATTAAAGCCTCATTAATCATTGAGACTGGAACGAATTTTTGATAATCAGTAACTAACGTGAAAGGAGGAATTTGATTTAAATATT
This sequence comes from Morinoia aosen, assembly GCA_030386875.1. Classification (NCBI taxonomy): domain Eukaryota; kingdom Metazoa; phylum Arthropoda; class Malacostraca; order Amphipoda; family Talitridae; genus Morinoia; species Morinoia aosen. The sequence continues at coordinate 4,426,122 of CM059571.1, forward strand.
TTACTACGCGCTCATAAATAATGTTGAAGATGATGTCAAGTTTTATCAAAATTCAAGCTGGAAACGATACACTGGTTGACCTTTACACTTGGCATTTGACATTACACTTGGCATTTGACATTAAACTTGGCATTTGACATTTCACTTGATTGACATTTACACTTGGTTGACATTTACATGGAGAGAATTTCTCGATTACATGAATATAGTCAACGTGAGAAGAACAGTATGAGGTGGGTGATTGACCCAGATATATTTAATCTCCTTTGCTGAGGATTGCGGGTTTGCTTCAGATTGTAAAGTGTTCCTGGAAGATCATAAAGATCGTGAAGTATTCCTGGCCTTGAACAACCCTCGGCTGACGTGGACTCCATCGAACTGAAAGCTAAAGCTACAAATTAAGCATAGTTTTACAGCACATCGGGCTGTGGTCGATAAAAAAGCAGTTAGCCCCTTTTTCATACCTTAGAGATCATCACACACTGCCCCGCAAAGGCGGACGAAATTGTGGAAGGCAAACATAGTCCGACACTTTATTGCTGGTGTGGTAGTGACAAAATAATTACTTATGTAGTAAATTTGTAGCAAGCGGTTGTAGCAAAATAATTGTCTTTGTAGCATATTTTAGCAAGCGGTTGTAGCAAAATAACTATCTTTGTAGCAAATGTGTTGCAAGCTGTTGTAGCAAAATAACTATCTTTGTAGCAAATTTGTAGCAAGCGGTTGTATCAAAATAATTACTTTTGTAGTAAATTTAAAGCAAGCGGTAGTAACTAAATAATTACTTTTGTAGTAAATTCGCAGCCAGCGGTTATAACAAGTAACAAAGTTGTAGCAAGTGATTGTAGCAAAATAATTACCTGACGCACTAGGCCCTCTAACAGAGGCCTAGCGTAGTTCGACAAAGATTGTAACAAAATTGTTTTAATCGAAATCAAAGATAGATGAAAAATCGAGTATACTTGTTAGTAGACGTTAAAATACACGTAAATATTCATCTAATTGATTTTATCGATAAATTTGTCAGAGATACTCCAATAATAATTGTTCATTCTCTAAGAAAAATGAAATACTTTTCAAGATTGACATGGATAAAAGCATCCATTCCTTCGCACGCGACAGACAAAGCTGAGAAACAAATAGAAATTCAGAAAACGTGAAGGCTTTCGTCCAAGAAGAGACCGATCTATGTACTTTGCTAAAAACTCAAACTGTAATTCTGTGATCTAATAAAAATCATTTCTAAAATTTCCAAGCCTGACCATTGCATCAGAAATTAAAAAAGCCTAGAACTTAATATCGATAAATTGACATAATTCAGTAAAGAGATACATGAATAATTTTCATGATCGACGTGACTACGATTAAATTCATGAAATCCAAAATGGAGGCAGGAAGATGGTATTATGGAAGGTAAAAGAGCAGGCAACGACGTAGGTGCAGATCGAGAGGAAGAAACACTTCTTTATTATATTCTACTATTCCACCCCCTTTATTAAAAATAAAAAAGAGGGCGAAATGAGAGAAAGGCCGTAAGAAATTAAAAAATACAATCTCTCGAGAGTTGATGAGGCCGCGTGAACACGGCCCGTCAAAATATATAGGGCTGGAGCTTGTATCACAGATACGCTCATCACACACTGCATGCAGGCTGGCTTCGGACAGACCGACCGACGGACGGACGGACGGACGGACGGACGCAGCTCTTATTATAGTATAGACTAGTCCATCCCCCTTTATTTACAATAAGAAAGAAGGCGAAATGAAGGGAAGGCAGTAAGCAATAAAAAAATTCAATCTCTCGGGAGTTGATGAGGCCGAGAGTTGATGAGGCACAGATACGCTCATCTTACACTTTCGGCTGGCTTCGGACAGACAGATAGGCGGACGGACGCGGCTCTTATTATAGTATAGATTGTAAGTACGTCTTCTTTATACCCACTTGATGCGCTTACTTTTCCTATTTTACTCAACGCATGACTGGGCGTAACCATAGCATTAGCTAATTCAATCATATGGCATTTGTATTTAGGTAGTTATTTAGATTGTCGAAGTATTCCTACTTATTGATTAATAATTATCTAAATATAACTTATTGATTGAATGTATGTTGATTAAATTTTATAACTTATTCTAACCTACTCTTCTAACCTACAATAATCTCGTTGTAATTTCAGAACAGATCAAAATATTATTTGATTTTTCAGTTAAGCAATAAAGTTTTTTTGGGCAATACGTGTAGAAGTACTCTAGAATTTAAAAAAAACTAGAATTAAAACAACAAAACACACAATTCCGTCGTCTTGCTACTAAATTTGAAACTTACTGAACGAAGCATGTGCTATTCTGAATGAAACTGCTCTAAAAAAAATTGCTCAGTGGCGTTTGAAAACTTATTTATGTAGTTACAAACAATGCTCTACAACTCCAAACGTGAAGCATTTTCTTAACGTCGATGATATTCGAAAATTTATGAAGTCCTTCGAAAGAACGGAATGGCAAAATTCGTAAAATCTTCATACTGAAATGTTAGATAAAATATCCGTAGAGTTTAACATCCTTCCATCAGATATTCGAAGTAATTTCATGAAAACAAATATCTTAAACTTTGTTGCATGAACGCAGTGATCTTTCCTTTTTTATAGTGAAGGATATCTGTGAATAAAGTCATTCGAAAACGTATGTATCGCAAACTTCACTCCAAGCAGAATTGTTATTACTGTTAATTGTTAAGCCATTACTATATATTAACTTACAGTCAACCTTACAAATTTTAACTTACAGTTAAATTGACATCTATTGTTAAAGTATGTAATAGCATACGAAATCATTCATCATTATAAACCATTCGAACATTATTTTGTCATTACCAAACCTTTTCCAGACGAAATTAATAAACAAGATCTTTCAAAAAAGATCAAAAATCGTCCATGAAGTCAGAGTGAGCTGTCATTGGAAGAAGTTGCGGCTTATTTTGAAGTGTTGGTAGGAGGGCAGGGGGGCTCTCATAAGTTGCAGAAGTTAGGCGGAGTTAGGGGCAGTGGAGCTGTGTTAGCGTACCAACTTTCTTCCCTCTGACTTTCGACTCAGCCTACTTCCGTGACGTAATATCTGCTTCGTATTTAGCACTGTAGAGGAAACAAGGTAGAGTCACTTCCATGGGGGAAAATACACCTCCTCTTGTTCGGCTAGCCAATAGGACGGCTTTATTTCAAGTAAACTTTATGACGTCACCATTTCGACATGTCGTTAGGCCAATAGCGGTGCTAGATTTGTGGCTAGCGGTGTTGCCAGATGAAATCTGAACGTTCCCATTGGTCTGTTCCCATGACGTCACCATTGCCCCACAGTCGACGAAAAAAAGACTGGTTTGGCCCTACATTGTTTCTTCTACCGCGATATTTAATATACCACACTCAGAAACTTTTTGTTTTAGCTCCAAAAACGCATTTGTAAAATTGGATATCCTCATCATCGTGGAGTACAGTCTCGGAGTTGGATAAGTCGGTGTAATTGCGTTTTTGGTGGCCATAGATGACTGTATCGTTCGTGTTAATCTTACAAGAATATTTCTTAAAAAAATCTTTAAAATTAAATAAATCGATGTTCATTTTCTTACTTCCTCATATAGTTCCCTTCCTAGACTTTTTTTTGGAGACATAAGCCATTCTAATAATAGAAATGTATGTACGATTAATTTTTTTTAGTTTATTTATAAGTATGCTAACGACACCCTTCGAGATCACAATTACCTAAGGAAAAATATATAAGAGCGACACATATTGCACGATATATTCAATCAAAAGAAATTTATTTCCTGAATATTACCAGAGACCTGTGCACGCAAATCACGGTAGAGGAAACAAGGTAGGGTCATTTCTATGGGGAAAAATACACTTCTTGTTCGGATAACCAAGAGAAAGCCTTTATTTTAAACCACTTTTATGACGTTACCAAAACGCCATGTCGTTAGGCCAATAGTGGAGCCAGATTTGGGGGTAGCAGTGCTACCAGGTGCATTATGAGCGCTGCTATTGGCTCTCTGCCGTGACGTCAGCAAAACCAAATCGTCAAATAAGATTGGTTTGAACCTACCTTGTTTCCCTCCCTGACAAAAATCTCCTCCGTGTGAAATTATCTCCCTTTAAATGCACTTCCTAAGTCGGTCAGCTATTTTCGTAATCACTAAATCAGTTCGTAAGCCTTACCTTTTAGACCTGCGTAAGCATTACTTGAGTACTTTTCAAGTTTATCCAAGCCTAAATAATAAGCAAAGCTTTCTATGTTGAATTGAGAAGCAAGTCGTGCGTGTTCAGTTGGCTTCAAAAAACCATGAAAATGTTTTTCTTGTAATGAGATCATTTTGGCAATAATTGAAAAATGAAAAAAATCACTTTTTTTGGTTTGATTCACGAACCCAAAGTTCATTTTTTAACATTCCTGATTACGTGTTATTTTTGAATGATATATTAATATGCTGAAATAAACTATGTGCTTAACAGAAACACAGACATATACTGTAAGCCATTTGTACATTTTTGTAAGCTATTGGTAAATTATAATAAAATTGTGTTCATTTGATCGTACGCACGTTTAGTTATGTTTAAAAGCTATGGTGACTTCAGAAAAACAGAAATAAGGTATCCTGTGTGATAAGATTTTCATGTATTGACGGAGTACTAGGACATACCGTTTAATTTTTGGACATGCCGTTAAGATTAAACGAGATGCTTCGTAGAATTCTGCTCTCATATAAAAAATAAATAAAAACTGTGAGGAATAAATCTCTGAGAAAAATTCCCCCTACTGTAAAAAAAAACATTCGGATTTTGCCGCAATATTCAAGCTATCAAAAATCCTAAATATTCAATAATAAGACATTAGAATTAATATCTTCTTTCTCAAACGCACTATCTGATCTTACGCCTTCATTCGGCCCTTCGCATAAACCAGTTGCCTTCTCGGGATCAGCTCTGCTCGTAAACTCTTGGGATAAATAAATTATTTTAGGGTAAACAAAGACCGTCAGACGAGTGGAAACTCTCAACAAAAGCACATCTCCTCTACCCCCTCCACATACATATTTATCCCCACCAATTCCTCCCACATTCATCCCCACCAATTCCTCCCACATTCATCCCCACCAATTCCTCCCACATTCATCCCCACCAATTCCTCCCACATTCAACCCCACCAATTCCTCCCACATTCAACCCCACCAATTCCTCCCACATTCATCCCCACCAATTCCTCCCACATTCATCCCCACCAATTCCTCCCACATTCATACCCACCAATTCCTCCCACATTCATCCCCACCAATTCCTCCCACATTCATCCCAACCAATTCCTCCCACATTCATCCCCACCAATTCCTCCCACATTCAACCCCACCAATTCCTCCCACATTCATCCCCACCAATTCCTCCCACATTCATCCCCACCAATTCCTCCCACATTCATACCCACCAATTCCTCCCACATTCATCCCCACCAATTCCTCCCACATTCATCCCAACCAATTCCTCCCACATTCATCCCCACCAATTCCTCCCACATTTTATCCCCACCAATTCCTCCCACATTCATCCCCACCAATTCCTCCCACATTCATCCCCACCAATTCCTCCCACATTCATCCCCACCAATTCCTCCCAAAATCATCCCCACCAATTCCTCCCACATTCATCCCCACCAATTCCTCCCACATTCATCCCCACCAATTTCTCCCACATTCATCCCCACCAATTCCTCCCACATTCATCCCCACCAATTCCTTCCGCATTCATCCCCACCAATTCCTCCCACATTCACCATTACCAATTCCTCCCACATTCATCCCCACCAATTCCCCCCCCCCATTCATCCCCACCAATTCCCCCCAATTCATCCCCACTAATTCCTCCCACATTTATTCCCCCAATTCCTCCCACATTCATCCCCACCAATTCCTGCCAGCTCATCCCTCACGTTTGGTATAGTCAGAAAACCGCAGATTTGGGACGAGGGTCAAAACGGAGGGTAGAGGTGGAGGGGGCAGAACTGTTGCTGCTGGTGCCAGGCAGGCACTCACTGAGTGCCGCCAGTCACAGTGTGGTGCGGGCAGAGGCAGCGTGTGTGTCATGCTCGGTGCCGCAGTCGAGGCACTCGCTTCTTCCTTGTGTGCTGTGAGCGGTGACGTTCTTGAATTCCTGCATGTCGTGTGTCCTTGGCAAACCTGAATGCCGGAAACGTTCTTAAGGTTTCGATTTTAGGTGCTCCGAAAACGTTTGTGACGTGAATAGAGTGAGCTGTATATTCTGCAGTTGTTTCTATTGCTTCAGGATTTTTTACCGCTCGCTTGATGAGGAAATGGTAGTTTAGTCAGACTATTTCTTCGAGTCTCAACGAGTTGTAACTTAGAGGGTTCTCCATGATGTGAAGCAAGGCAGCTTAGGAGAAGTGCCTCTTCAAAACATGTTTAAAGAGAGAAAGCATCCTCTGAACGAAATGGCAGACAACGTGCTTTTGACTTCCACGAGACGCGTTGAGTTGAAATGACTGGTGCTATGAAGTGGTACGCCAAACGAACTGAATAAATGAGGGCTCTTAACTTTGACCTTGACCTCTACAACAACACATCAGCTCCTTCTTCCTGGTCCGTTAGGCGTCAGTTAACGATGTGCGCCGTGAGTGCCAGATGATGATGGGGTCATTGGAACACATCGAGCCTTCGAGAGCTGAACTTGCGATTTGCAGCGGCAACACGTGGGATACGAGCTGGCCGAAACCAAAATCCAAAATCAGCGCATGTTTTGAATTTTTGAGAGAGGGAGCGTTCCAAATCAACGCTTACTCTGAATTTTTGAGCAAAGGAGCGTCCAAAATCAGCGCCTGCTCTGAATTTTCGAGCGAGGGTGCGTCCCAAATCAGCGCCTGCTCTGAATTTTCGTGTGAGGGTGCGTCCAAAATCAGCGCTTGCTCTGAATTTTTGAGTGAAGGAGCGTCCCAAACCAGTGCCTGCTCTGAATTTTTGAGCAAAGAAGCATCCCAGATCAACGCCTTCCCTGAAGTTTTGAGGGTGGGAACGTCCCAAATCAGCGCCTGCTCTGAATTTTCGAGCCAAGGTGCGTTCCAAATCAGCGCCTACTCTGAATTTTTGAGCAAAAGAGCGCCCCAAATCAGCGCCCGCACTGAACTTTTGAGCGTGGGAGCGATGTGGCGTGCGGGACTCTACTACAAGGGGGCACATCACTAGCACCATGATGGGGAGCAAACCTCCAAGAATGGAGAGGGGGCCCTTCCTCGGTCCAGACGGGGGACCATTTCTGGAGGACTTCGTCGAGCCCCTCACCCTTCCGACCACTCGACCTCCCCCAGAGGTCATCACGTTCCAGGATTTCGAAATTTCGCTCCCGACGAACGACACGGAATTTTTCTCAAACTTCACCAGCAATGCAACGAGCATCATTATCGAATACGACACTTACCCTTCCGGGTACACTTGGATGCAGATCATCCTTCTGGCGGTGATAATAACGAGTGTGATGGTGGTTGTGGTCGTGGGTAACATGTTAGTGATCATTGCAATCGCGACCGAGAAGTCGTTGAAGAATATAACTAACTGGTTCATAGCTTCGCTGGCTGTGGCAGACCTGTTGCTGGGATTGGTGATCATGCCGTTCAGTTTGGCGAAACTGCTCATGGGGTACTGGATATTCGGGAACCTGTGGTGCGAACTGCACAGTGCCATCGACGTGCTTCTGTCAACGGCGAGCATCAATAACATTTGTCTGATTTCGTTAGACCGGTACTGGAGCATCACGCACGCCGTGGCGTACCTCAAGAAACGGACGCCAGAGCGCTCTCTGATCATGATCATTTTTGTGTGGCTCTTCTCAGGGCTCGTGTCCATCCCGCCCCTGCTGGGGTGGAAGAAGGAGGCCGTGGTGGAGGAGTTCCCCAACTGTGAGGTGAGTGAGCCATGACTCAGTATTTATTTGATCAATAGTTGTGAGTGATGGTTCAGTAAACCGTAACCCATCCCATTATTTATCTAGTGAATAGCAGTGAGTAATGGCTCAACTGTGAGGTGAGTAAACAGTGACCCATTATTTATCCCAGCAGTGATTAATGGCTCATTTATTGTAAGCCTGGAGATCAGAGGAACGCAGGGGTGTTCCTATTCAATTTTTCGGCTGCCGAGATTGAACGAAAAAAATGTAAATGTTCAAAGCGCCCAGAAGAGGTACAACGCGCCCAAATCCGGATACGAATTAATTTACTGAAATAAAATTTCAAAAATAATAATAACCGGGATTAAATTTCACTTACATCATCATTATTTTTCATGATTTCATCGTTCATTTATTGGCTACAACTGAGAAACTGAAATCGGCAGTGCGACCGATGCTTCCTTGTCTTGGTGATAACAGCAGTCAATGGTCTTCAATGACCGGACACTCAGCAACAGGGCCACAGGTTCGACATTTCAGCAACAGCTACAAAAACAGGACACGATCAACAACAGTAACAATCATCAAGCTTTCAATAACGATGAAGTTACAAACACATATCTGCCTAGTAACTGCTCTTGAACCTGCACGGCAACTGAGGAAAAGTTACAGAAAAAATTAAAGCAATGCAGCTATAACTTGGACCATTTTTTGACCACAACTGATACCGCCCAGCAAAAAACATCACAGACTGTCTATGCATATCGAAATAATAAGGAATTAGCGAGGAACGGCCATCTGGCAATTACAAAAAAACGCATGCCACCCAACAAAATAAAACATGATAAAAAGCCGAAAAAATCCGCAAAAAAACTATGCACAACGAAGAAATAGGAAATAAGCGAGGTACGGTCATCTAACAATTACAAAAAGAACACATGCCACCCAGCAAAAAAAATAACATAAAAGACAAAAAAGCATCAGCAAAAAAAAGCAGTCTATGTAAAACGAAAAAATAGGAAATTAGCGAGGAACGGCCATCTAACAATTACAAAAAAAATCCGCAGAGCAATAACAAACACCGTCATGAATAAACATCAAAGGCAGTCGAGTAATAACAACGAAATCGCTCGGCAAAACATCAAAGAACTCTCGCAGCAACGACAACGGCCGGCCTGTAACAACACACACAGTCGGCCTGCACAGAGCCGGCCTACCTCGCTAATTGGTCCGTTGCCAAATGCACAAATGCCGCAAAAATTGAGCCCTAAAACTGTGCAGGTGCCTTTGGTAATGCAATAGAGCAGGGGTTCTCAAAGAGGGGTCAGTGTACCCCCAGGGGTGCGTGGCACTTTGACAGGGGGTTCGTAAAATTTAACGAATTTAGCAGTGGATGCCGTCAAGGTATTCACTGACAGCTTTCCATGACTGTTGCTATTATGAAACAGTGCTTACAATGTATATACGTAAGCATATATTCCTCAGGGGAACACATGTAAGGGGGTCATCTGCTTATTTTTGTGTAATAAAAGTGGTCCTTGGTAGAAAAAAGTTTGAGAACCCATGCAATAGAGGACTGGAGGCTCTTTCAAAACCGTGACACCAGCGCGTGAAGTTGAAATTTCTTTGCCGTGCGATATTCTCTCCGTTTCAGGAGGGACTTTTTGTGTGTAAAAACGCGGCTGTAATGGCTCACTTGTTGATATTTCAATAGACACTTAATGGGAGGATCATGGAAATAAGTGGAAAGGGTTGAGACTTATTCAAGCAGTGTTCTAGCCCCTAAATTGAGGGAAGTGTCATTTTTGACGGGAATCAGTATACAGCGTTTTTTCAGGTTATGGTAGAAATTAATATAAGATAATTTAAAAAAAATACGCACCTTTTTTAGTAACACTTTATATACTTTACCAAAAAAATAGCATGATCATTGTAACATAGCTCAAAAATGCAAAAACGGCCTTTTTCAGTATTACAGGTTATTTTATGACCCAAAAATATCAAGCGTACTTTTTTTCTCCGTGTAATGTAATTTGCAATGTATTTGCAGTTTGAACACCTGGTCGGAGGTAAGCAGGAAAGGCTCTGTATAAATGTATATGAGCGCTTTACAATCCAGTCACCATTCAATAATTTAAAGCATCACTTAGCCTTCGATTTACCTGTTCGTGACTTCGTAGCGAGCAGCGAATGAATATTAATGATGCTCATGAAAGTTTTCGTGTATTGTTCATTTAAAGTATGATTTTCGCTCAGCATGAACCTCTCACGATTACTACTTTCTCGTACTCTGTTATCTGGAAAATGGTTTCAGGTTCTGAGAGTATGGTTGTATTCTACAATATCAACATGAAATTATAAGGTTTTATGATTGATTCTACGCAGAGCGAGACGTTCTTACCAGTCACAGGTGTCATGATATTGGCTGAAAGTAAGCTGTGTAATAATTAGTGGAGTGATGGAGCGGTGTTTTGCTTAAAGAGTGTGTCTAAAATGATGGCGTGTGAAATGTTGCAAACTCTGCTTCTTTGTATCTAAAACAAAAAAAGTTAGTGTGCCTTTTCTGGTCTTAAATGATTCATTGAAAACTTTTGTTAGCTAATGTTGTGAGCTGAAAGGTTGTTTGAGAAAGTGGTAATTTCACAAAAATTGCGTTTCCTTTCTAATGTTTTACTACTAATAAAATGCCCTTATACAGGAAATGAAAAGGATACAATTGAAAAACCTCAAACATTGTGATCTTAAAACGTTCAACGCGTATTGGGCCACATGTATCCCACCAGGTAGATTGTTCATTCACGTGCCGGTATGAATGAATGGCATTTCATCTGTTTCACGACTTTTTTTTTAAATAACTGTAATCACACGAATTAAAATGTTATTGTGGGATTGTGTTTTACATATTTTTTAAGGAGAAAAATGCATTGGGGCAGTAAAGTTGATGTCTCAATTCTGCTACGTACAACATGACCGAAACAACCATTAACAACCGCGGAAACGCGATGAGCGTGTGAAGGAGGGTAACGGTACATTGAGCGTTCAATGGACAGTTATTAGCGTTCGATGGACTGTGCTGCAGACCCTGCAGCCTCTGCTGTTCACATGTCTGCAGTGCCTGGTGCGCTGCAGACCCTGTAGCCTCTGCTGCTCACATGTCTGCAGTGCCTGGTGTGCTGCTCACATGTCTGCAGTGCCTGGTGTGCTGCAGACCCTGCAGCCGTGGCTGCTCACATATCTGCAGTGCCTGGTGTGCTGCAGACCCTGGAGCCTCTGTTGCTCACATGTCTGCAGTGCCTGGTGTGCTGCAGACCCTGCAGCCTCTGCTGCTCACATGACTGCAGTGCCTGGTGTGCTGCAGACCCTGCAGCCTCTGCTCCTCACATGTCTGCAGTGCCTGGTGTGCTGCAGACCCTGCAGCCTCTGCTGCTCACGTGTCTGCAGTGCCTAGTGCTGCAGACCCTGCTGCCTCTGCTGCTCACATGTCTGCAGTGCCTGGTGTGCTGCAGACCCTGCAGCCTCTGCTGCTCACATGACTGCAGCGCCCGGTCTGCTGCAGACCCTGCAGCCTCTGCTGCTCACATGACTGCAGTGCCTGGTCTGCTGCAGACCCTGCAGCCTCTGCTGCTCACATGACTGCAGCGCCTGGTCTGCTGCAGACCCTGCAGCCTCTGCTGCTCACATGACTGCAGTGCCTGGTGTGCTGCAGACCCTGCAGCCTCTGCTGCTCACATGACTGCAGCGCCTGGTGTGCTGCAGACCCTGCAGCCTCTGCTGCTCACATGACTGCAGCGCCTGGTGTGCTGCAGACCCTGCAGCCTCTGTTGCTCACATGACTGCAGTGCCTGGTCTGCTGCAGGCCCTGCAGCCACTGCTTATCATAATTAACAAGGATTACCTAGCACAACTCCCCTCAGAGAGGCTCCCTACCCTCAAATAATCATTGTTATTGTTCTCGTACAAATGGTCGCGGCCATTCATCAGAGGCAATCTTTGAGATAAATCGTCGTCTAATTCCTGATATTATTTGCTGCCCAGAATTGTGTGCGGACTCCTTCGGTCACCCCTTTCCCATGGGGGAGGGGGAAGGGGAATGGGGGTTATCTTTTGTGTCTTCCCTCCCGATGCTATAAGTAAAATTACTGCGACTCGACTGAATGAGATTAAATTATGACTAGCTTCCTCCCTGCCATCCGTCCCGTACCAGTCTTCATTCAAATGGAAAAGAAAGACGATGAAAAATATTAGGCTCATTCCCGCAGGTGTAATTACGCTTGTTATTCAGCTCTTGGTTTCGCTTGCGAGTTCTGTCTTGTCAGTAAACGCTGTTGCCTTCATGCGAACTTTTGGGTTAGTTTGATGTTTGAGGTTGTCCGGCAATACTCGGGCTAGTTTATGCTCACCGTAAATGTGGTCTTATAATCTGTTTAAGGTTGTCCGACAATCCCACTGACTCATTTATAATCACCATAAATGTGGTCTTCTAATCCGTCACAGGCACGTCGTCAAGCATAATCAGGAAGATTAGGTAGCGGCTTCGCTCACACAAGGATGCTTCGCTCGCTCTCCATAGCAGGCAGTCGTGCACATTTTTGCAGATATTCGTAGGAGCCTAACTAATGACGGGGCTTTGTCGGCACGAGGTAACAATCCGAGCCCTTGCTCGAAAACAATGATGGAGTAAAGGTCGGTGGCTGATGGAGAAGCCTTAAATACAAGGTACTGAAGAGGCTCTCTGCTTTAAACCTCGTGAGGACCGAGGGCCATAGCGGCGGGCAGCTCGGAACCAGGCCATGCAAATTGCTTTAACTTCAGCTGTACTTGTGTCACCGTGGAGGAAACAAGGTAGAAGGGAAAAAGAAGACAAGAAAAACAGTTTATTTCCAAAAAGATGGTACAAAAAAAGATGATACAAAAAACATGGAACATCATTGGCTTTCAAAGTATCTTAAAGTAAATAAACTTATACGAGTATGATACACACACATGAGTATTGTAATACCCAAGTCATTAGCCGAAAACAAATAATTGAGGGCAATGTATTCATAATGTTGCTTACTTTCTACGGGGTAAAATACACCTCCTCTTGTTTGGCTAGCCAATAGAAAGACTTAATTTCAAAAGTAATGAATGACGTCACCATTGCGACATGTCGTTGGGCCAACAGTGGTGCCAGATTTGAGGCTAGCAGTGATGCCAGATGCAATATGAGCGTTGCTATTGGTCGTTGCAATGACGTCAGCATTGTTTCACGGTCGACGAAAAAAAGACTGGTCTGACCTTACCTTGTTTCTTCTACCGTGCTTGTGTTGCTCGTTAGCATCGCTGCACATTAGAGGGTAACTCGCGGTATTTATGCATAAGGATGCATAGTGAGGGAAATGTAAAAAATCGCACCTTAAAGACTTGCTATAAAAAATGGCGTTCTAGGATGATCGTGAAGAACTGATAGAATGTTAGATGTGTTTGAAGAATTTAAGTTTAGCTACAATCAGAGAAAATCTCTGAGTTTCGTTGTTATGTGTTTTTAATAGTTTGCTAAACAGTGCGTCTGTTTCTTGCGAACTGGGCATCTTGCATTCATAGTTAAAAAAAAATTCTTCCAGTATTTTAAGGCTAAGAAATCCTGGCTGGCTTGGCTGGAAAAAAGAAATCCTGGTTGAAATCCTGGCTGGAAAAAAGAGAGAAAGAAGAGAAGAAGAGAGACAAACATTATTTTTATTATGATTATCATATCACTAGATTGAGTACCACAGCCAAGAAGGAAGGCCAGCTTTGACAGTCTGTGATGTGGGCAGCGTAAGACGCTCGCTGAAAGCAGGTATTTTATGTCTTACGTATATTTTTGAAAACGAAGAAGAATGTGTTGAAAATTTCTTCAACGCATGAAAGAATATTCATTTAACAGTTAAATGATAAATGATATTGTCAGTTTATAATTAGAAGAGTACGAGTACTGCATTAATTTGTCATAGTTTCGCTCGGAAATAAAAAACAGCCAACTACAAGGATCGTTCTTCACAATCTTTTTCGCGGGTGAGGGTAGGAGGGAAACGAGGGAGGGTAGTGTGGGAGGGATAGAAGTGTGGGAAGCGAAAGGAGGAGGGAAGCTGGAAGATTAGGGAAGGAAGGGAGGGACAGGAAGGGAAAAGGCTAAAATTTTTTAGGAGACTGAAAAAAATTAATTAAAACGTTGCTAGGTTTTATGTGTGGAACCTAATTTAACAATCTGATTTAGAAGAGTTCTCCGACGGTTATAATAAAGTGATACGGTAAGCGCAATTCTCAATCAGTATTTAAGAATGTTTATCAGGCGCAAAATGTGACTCGTTTTCCATCCGAAGATTAACAAATAACATAGACCCTTTCATCGAGAAAAAATTCGTTTATGAGCGAAAATTTTTTTCATGATCAAAAATAAAAACAGCTATGCTGGAAACATTTATTGGCAAGGCATACAGATACAAGATAAAAACTGGAGGAATTTGCAGCTGGTCCTCGGTCGCAGTTGAATTTCTATTGAATTTCTTCTTCGCTGAAAAAATTCAACACGAGTTTTTTTGTTGATTGCATTGCGCCGACGCAACGCCGGTCGGGTGCGGTCACGTGGTAATGTTCGGCAAATTGCGTACTTCAACCTTTTGAACTTAGAAAACTTCAGTGACATTCTTCATTGCAGATGCAGTTCTCGCAACGAATATTCTCTAATTATGTTATTTGTTGCTATTTTTTCACTGTTTAATAATCTACAGTTGATAAAAAATCAGAGGCTACGGTTGATGAAAAAAGTGTCCTAAAGTTCAAAGAATTCTGTTATTAAATTACAAGTAAAAAGAGGTTCTCACGGCGGTGCCTCAAAGCTGTGAGCATCGCTGGAAATTAGGAGTCCACACGGCCGGGTTTTTCTTTCTTGAAAAGGAACCTCATTTTGCGGCTGATCAACTGACGGATTCTTGCTCAAATGCCAATGGGAATTCGCTGTGAGCAATTTTGATATTTTCGAAAAGTAATGACGTTCGGAGTATAGAATCCGACAGTGTCAGAACCTTCCAGTACGTTATGATTATTTAAAAATTTTCCCTGTATACTGAAGAGAAATTTGAGGAATCAAAGGAATTGTTTAATGCGCTGATATTGCTCTTTAGTTTTTAGAACAGAGTAACAGTTGGTCGTTGAGTTCACGAGTCAAAACTTTAAATTTCTAATTGTGGTAGGTAAATAATCTTTGATTTCGAGTTGGTTCTTATACTTGGTGACCGTACATACCAAGCACACTCTTATGTACATTATTTACGGGCTAACGTGGGATAATTTTTTCATCTAAAATTATGTAGAACATCTCACAATACAGTACTGCGGACAGCAAGCCAACAACAATTCTGCTTTCAACCCACCATTTAGCATTCGAATGCGGTGAAAATCACGTCGTTTGCTGTTCCCCGCGGCGAGATAGGTGGAAAGTGCATATATATTTCATAGAACAGAGCAGCTCACACGAGAAGCGCTGCACGCAGAAGATGCAATTTTCACGATAAATAAAATAGCAAAGACAGTAAATTTTAAAATTTCATTTGCTATTTTTACACTGCTAAAATTTGCTAATTTCCTATGCTATCTTATTTATAATTAAACTTTGCAAACGGCACAACTTTGACGTACATTATACAATTCTCACGTTCACAAGACGCCCAACGTAGTTAGCTCAAAAGGAAAAGCAGTTTTGACAAGACTTGTCAAGTCTTCCGTGACATGCAGACGTATCGGGGGCGTTATATCGAGCGACTTGGATTCCATGCTTCTCGGGTACTGTTGAAGAAAAATGCGTCATTCATTCCGGTGCGCACTGCGTCAATAATTAGCGAAGTACGCTGTAAATATCTGGACAGCTGCTGTCATGTCCCTCTCATGTTGAGCACACTGACCATGTGCCGCGCTCACTCCATGGCTCCGGACACGACGCGCTGCAGTTGTGGTGTGTGCAAAGCGGTGCTTTCATGCTCGTCAAATGAAGTTTTTGTGGTACTATTTTATAAGTCTCTTGTGAGCGATTTTATGTGCCTCTATTACGTGATTTTATGCGCCTCTTATACTCGATTTTATACACCTCTTATACGCGATTTTATACGACTCTTATATGCGATTTTATACACCTCTTATATGCGATTTTATACAACTCTTATATGCGATTTTATAGGCCTCATATACGCGATTTTATACGACTCTTGTACGCGATTTTATACGACTCTTATACGCGATTTTATGTGCCTCTTGGCTTCGATTTTACACGCCAGTGTCTCAGTGTTACGATACTTTCTATGGAATTTTGCATTTTAACGGGCAGTTGAATCTCTAAATAATAGAAGGGTGTGAAAATAGTGAAGATTTGGCGGGAAAAGTTAGTCGTGTGTTTTATTTGAATTGCTCTGAGATTCTGCGACTGAGGGTTGATACAATCTCACCACAGCTGAGCTTTGTTTCAAGGATCAAAATTATTGTTTTTTTTTTTCAAAATAATTAAGTAACCAGAGATGAAAGAAATTATTTTAGTGTTTCCTCAGCATAATTGTGGTCAAGCTTTGTTTTAAGGAACAAAATTATTGATTCTTTTTACAAAATAATTAGGTAACTAGAGATGAAAGGAAATTATTTTAGAGTTTCCGTAGCATAATTGTGAAAGTAAAGCACGGAATAACACTTGTAAGAACACACTCATGTGCTAAGCTTTAATTCCGTTAATCAGATTCATGACCGCTTTGATCTGCTTTTCTGCAAGCGGAAAAAATTCTGTTTCATACCATCACATTATTTTTTGGGTGAGGCAAAAGAATTTTCATTGGTGTGTAACTGAACGACTGCAATGATCGAAGCCCGAGCCCGCTCGAAATTGGGTCGTGTTAGCATGCTGCAGCTATTTTTTGATGTTAATTTGATTGCAAGCTCGGAACAGAAATTCCCTACAAATGTTAGTTCATTTAGCGTGTCAACACGACCAGCTCGCTTTATTACGTGGAATATAAATCATTACGGTTTGCTTTTCGCCCAGAGCCCGTCACTTCGGAGCGCAGCTTACGAATGAAGCATTTTTCGAAACAAATTCGTAGATTCAATCCTCTTGTTTTCTTTTCTATGGAACAAATTCCCGCTGTAATGTTTTCCGTACTAAGCTCAAACAAGGAAGACCGTGTATTGTTTGGCCTCGATCAGGAGCAGGAAATCGACTTGCATAACGTATTATTTTTCATGTTATAGGTGCTTTTGTTGCCTATTTTCCAGCATTTGAGGGGTTTTGAGTGAGAAATGGAACAAAGACAGACCATCTTTCGTCTCCAGCATATCGATGCAGTTAAGTCAATTATGAAAATATAATTCTGCTTAAAAAAAAATGAATTTAGACCACTACATGCACAATTAATCAGCCACTACATGCACAATCAGCCACTACATGCACACTCAGCCACTACATGCACAATCAGCCACTACATGCACACTCAGTGTGCGTGAGCAAGCCGCACTGAAATTTCAGCAACGCGTCCGTCAGTTGCCTGATGGGCTTCAGCAAGAGCACCTCGAATTGCATGGCTTTTACAGTTCTCGAGCCTGAAATTCACCTAAAAAGTGAAATTTATCCTGATATTTTCAGTTCATTTCCGCTTTCTTTTCGCGCGGCGCTTCGTTCGTTTACTCATCTCTACGTATGGTCTTACACTTAAGCCACAGAGCATTATAATTTCGGTTTCAATCCCCTAATGAGGAGGAAGCAAGGCAGTACTTTCCCCATTTCAATCCTCTCTCCCAGGGCCCGAACACGGACGACCTCCGCGCATTTCGGACCTTCACTCTTATTTCCTCGTCTCCAGAACTTCATTGCTATTCGCAGTCCGCGTACGGAACCTCGACTATTTCATTCGTATTGTCTCATTTATTTTTACTTTCACCGGGCCGGCCGCTCGCCATGGTCTCCTCTGTTTTTGGAGGTCCCTGTAAAACTGTTGCGAGTTATTTCTGTTGAAGCTGCAAAACAGCGGCGCATTGTCCGCCTGGGCACAGAATGGAGTCCTGGACTCACACTTCCACCTCACTTCAAATTCTCGAGATCCATCTGACGCTGCTGCTGTTCGTCGTGATGTCGGCACTCGCAAGTAGTGTTTTTATCTGCGGTTCTATACTAATCTGCACTGAATAGTGTTCGGCACACGCAGGACGTGTTTTTCTGCGGATGTTAACTAATTTGCACCGAATAGTGTTTGGCACTCGCAGATAGTTAGTGTTTTCATCTGCGATTCTTAACTAATCTGCACTGTATACTGTACGGCACTCGCAGGACGCGTTTTGTTCTACCGTTCTTAACTAATCTGCACTGTATACTGTACGACACTCGCTGGACGCGTTTTGTTCTACCGTTCTTAACTAATCTGCACTGTATGTTGTTTTTTCGTTGCTTAGTACGGCAGAATACATATAAAAATATCAGGCCAGTAATGCAAGGAAACAGTTCTTATCTTACCAGCACAGTATACTGCTTTTCAGCTGCTTAATACGACAGAATACAATATCCATGTAATAGGTCAGATTATACGGACTGTTCCTCCATAAATGCTCTAATTTTTGACTGATTGTTACTCATGTATATTTTGTTTTTTTCCAGGTAAAACTAAATTTTATTTTGGGACATTCAATTTTCTCCCCTTTTTTGCCCTTTTCTTTGTTTCAACTCATTAAACTTGTTTTTACAGCCACAAAAGCCTCGTCAGTCAAAGAATGAGCGCATTTTTGGGGGTACGCCTTTGTATGTAATATCCTTTCCTGATGACCCAGTCACTCGACCGGTCATCATATGATTAAAACCGAATTTCTTCTATTCTCCAATGTGTACATTGACGCAAGTGATGCACGCTGAGCTAACGCAGAAAGACCAATGGCACTTTCCAGTAAAATTATGTGTCTTCTCTCTTTAATGAACGAATCATACCTCAATCTATACTATAATAAGAGCAGCGTCCGTCCGTCCGTCCGTCCGTCCGTCCGTCGGTCTGTCCGAAGCCTGCCGAAAGTGTGTGATGAGCGTATCTGTGATACGGGCCGTGTAAACTTGGCCTCGTCAAATCTCGAGAGATTGAAATTTTTTGTTTTACAGCCTTTCTTCTATTTCACCTTCTTTCTGACTTCAAGTAATGAGGAGTGGACTAGTAATATGTATAATCCATTGCATTCGCCTCGTGAGCAGCAAATTGTGACGAAATGCAAACCCGATACAAAGCTGCGAGCTGCTGTCTGATGTTAGCTCACCGGGACACGAGGCTTTCTATTATTCAGCTCAAATGAACAGCTTTGCTTCAACTCTGTTAACTGCTGAAGCAGGTGCAGGTGCAGATGCAGCGGGGCAGTTGCAGGTGCAGGAGGTAGCTGCAGGTGCAGAAAGGCAGGCGCAGGAGGAGAAGGCAGGTGCAGGAAGGTAGGTGCAGGAAGGCAGGTGCAGGAATGCAGGTGCAGGAGGAGGGGCAGGTGCAGGAATGCAGGTGCAGGAGGAGGGGCAGGTGCAGGAAGGCAGGTGCAGGAGGAGGGGCAGGTGCAGGAAGGCAGGTGCAGGAAGGCAGGTGCAGGAAGGCAGATGCAGGAAGGCAGATGCAGGAAGGCAGGTGCAGGAAGGCAGGTGCAGGAAGGCAGGTGCAGAAAGGCAGGTGCAGGAGGGGGGCAGGTGCAGGAAGGCAGGTGCAGGAAGGCAGGTGCAGGAGGGGGGGCAGGTGCAGGAAGGCAGGTGCAGGAAGGCAGGTGCAGGAAGGCAGGTGCAGGAAGGCAGGTGCAGGAGGGGGGACAGGTGCAGGAAGGCAGTTGCAGGAGGGGGGGCAGGTGCAGGAAGGCAGGTGCAGGAAGGCAGGTGCAGGAAGGCAGATGCAGGAAGGCAGATGCAGGAAGGCAGGTGCAGGAAGGCAGGTGCAGGAAGGCAGGTGCAGAAAGGCAGGTGCAGGAGGGGGGCAGGTGCAGGAAGGCAGGTGCAGGAAGGCAGGTGCAGGAGGGGGGCAGGTGAAGGAAGGCAGGTGCAGGAAGGCAGGTGCAGGAGGGGGGGCAGGTGAAGGAAGGCAGGTGCAGAAAGGCAGGTGCAGGAGGGGGGCAGGTGAAGGAAGGCAGGTGCAGGAAGGCAAGTGCAGAGCAATCAATGTTTCAAGCGAAATGCGAGCTAATTACAAAGAATTTTACTGACGACTTCTCCCTCGATTTTCGAAATGTCCCGCGAAATTACGAACTTTTGCATCACTCGCTGGGTCACGAGGAGCAACTGAAGCAGCCGCTGCTCTCTTGCAATGTGTGACCGCTTGCCATGAAGACAGGTGTGTGTGATAAATGAAACTTTTATTTTATACATCCTCGCTAAATAATGTGCTTAGTATATAAATATTTACATATATGTATACGTATATAAATGTATATATATATATATATTATTATATATTAAAATATTAGAACTAGAAATTTACGGTCGTTATATATGTTTATATATATATATATACATACATATATAACGACCGTAAATTTCTAGTTCTAATATTCCAATCAAGAAAATCATTGAAACAAAATTAATCCGGTGGCACTGAGTATAAATTTCCGTGTATGAACACACCATCCTTCAGAAGAGCGAGGATTATGCTGTTAGATCCCCGATTTAATCGCCTATCTTTGGGGCGGCTAACTAGCAAGCCAATTTGAACACAAAGATTTAAACTGACATCCGTGATATATAGCCCAGCGCTTGTGTTCGGTAAGAAGTAAAGCTCAAACCAATGTTATGTAAACACAGCCACCTTAAATATTCAATTTTATGATACCAGTGGAGAAAAATTCCGTAGAATGAGGGTAAACAGCGACTGTCAACACAGATCGGCCTGATGGCTAGCATTTTGGCGAGATTCTCACACAAACAACGTGACTAAATTCGTAGACAAAAGGGGAAAGATGTTTAGACTGAGTATTTTTTGTGGGCTTCAGAGCAGCATACATAATTCTTCACTAGTCCAACCCCCTTTATGTGAAATGAGAAAGAAGACGAAATGAAAAGGCCATAAGAATTAAAAACTTCAATCTCTCGAGAGCTGATGAGGCCGAGCTTGTATCACAGATACGCTCATCACACACTTTCGGCTGGCTTCGGACAGACAGACAGACGGACGCGGCGCTTATTATACTATAGATTACATTATTCTTCATTCAACACGTTGCTTCAGTTTAGTATAGTTCAGTTTAGTGACGCAGGGCAATACGTTATTTAGCAAGAATGTTTCAAATATCGTTATTCGCAACGTTCACTTCATGTGAAGCTCATCAGTTTAGTTGTTATTGTACAAAAACTGGTGACGCACGACAATAAATTATTTACCAAGAAATTTGAAACGTTCTTGATAAATAATTTATTGTCGTGCGTCACCAGTTTTTATACAATAACAACTAAACTGAAGAGCTTCACATGAGTTAAACGTTGCAAGTACCGTTCATTTAATGCACAAACGTTCATTTAACCCTTTAACGTCCGAATTTTTGTACTCATATTACCGTTAACACAACCACCGTCACTAAACTGGCGCTGGCATCTGGCAGTCACCGATATCAGGATGGGATAAGAACTGCCACTCGGCAGAGAACTTCAAAGAACACATTAGGGAACTAATTGAATAAGAAATAAAATATATTGAAGGGGAATTTTGAAAGAGGACACTGGTGTCCTCTGGGGCGTTAAAGGGTTAATGTGAAGCTCTTCAGATTGGTTGTTATTGCACAAAAACTAGCAATGCTCAAGCACTGTGATGTAATGCCAATTTCACAAACCTGTCCTGACAAACGCGTTTACCCGAAACTTACGGATTCAACTCACTCATTCTACTCAATAGCGTGAACAGGGTGACGACAATTTGAACCTTAAGGGATGGGTTATTTTAAAGTTAAAAATTCCTTGCATTTTCTGCTGAATAGAATGTGAGATGATAAATAGGAGCAGGCAGTTCATCGAAATGATTTCTAGACACTTGCTCTGAATGATCACCACTTGCGCATCAGACGCGGAAGTCACGTTTAGAAACACTGACTTGAAGATAGCGAAAGTAAAGGTCAACAAATGTAGGCACGTCGGAGTGTGTCGTGGGAGTTCAAAAGCTTCTACTGAAAGTAGCTGTTAATACTTAAAGTACAAAAGATAATATGAGTTACGGTTTAGATGATTTGAAAGCAAAAATATTGGGAGTCACTCATGAAGGGTTAGCGAATTGTCTACAAAAATTATCCCTCGGTTGCCTGAGGGAAAGGCAACTTGTCTCGCTAGGGAACTGCTATAACAAAGTCTAATTTTTTCGCTGCCTGCTTACATGTTATTTCGCTGCTTGAGCGATTAAGAGAATAAATCACTTTGGCGGCGAAAAAAATGCATACCGGCGGCAGAAAAGTTAAACTGGGAATATGATCAGGAGGCAGTGAATGGCTGCGTCTGCAAATAAGTAAAGCCGTACTTTCACGCAGCATGACGAGGAGATGAGGCAAGCATTTCTTGTCACGCTGGTGTGTGCAAGTTTCTATTTTTGGAATCGATAATAGTGTTTATTTTTCGTTGCCTGGCTTTTGAAATTCACGGTAGCGTGTATTCCGCCAATGAAACCGATTTGCAATGTACTCTAGTGAATGGAAATATTATTTTAATTATATGCTGAGTTGACGATTGGTCTACAAGCTCCAAAATAACTTCATTAATTCTTTTCTAGTCATGTTTGTGTTTTGAACGACTAATTTCAGCAGAAAACCAAATTGTATTTTAATTGTGAAGTAAAAGCGTGACACAAACGAATGGTAAATATTTTTTGAGACTGAGAAATCATTAAGGACTTCCTCATGGCACTTATTTCAGCCTCCGCAGCTTGGACCCGAGGTGCAGGAGTCCCTGCCTTTAATGAAGTTATACGAGTCTCAATTTCGGTCCCAGTCACTGCAACGCCCTCCTACATGTGTCATACTCAATTACATCAGGGGCAGACATTTACCGTCTCTGGAGTCTAGACTCTGGAGTTCAGTCTCTGGTGTCCCGCCTCTAGAGTCCAGTCTTTGGAGTCTAGTCTTTCGAATGCCGTCTCTAGAGTCCCGTCTCTGGAGTCCAGTCTCTGGAATCCCACTTCTGGAGTCTAGTCTTTGGAGTGCCGCCTCTGGAGTGCCGCCTCTGGAGCCAAGTCTCTGAAATCCCGCCTCTGGAGTGCCGCCTTTGGAGTCAAGTCTCTGAAATCCCGCCTCCGGAGTCCGGCCAGACTCCAGCCCAGTCTCCGGAGCGCAGTCTCCAGCCTCGGAGGCCACCTGGGCGCAATGTATTGTTCCTAACGACACTCGATATCGCCTCTCAGTTTCGCTCTTCAGACTTGCCGCAAAGAGGAAAAATACAACCGATGGATTTTTGGGCGAGGGCCTCGAGTTCTTCCAACGACGCCGTTGCTGCCAGAGCAATTGAACGGAGGTCTTTTTTTGTGTACTTTTGTTTGTTTCCCAACTGAGTACTGCTTTTTCATAACTTACTGTTCCACTACCCGTCATGGATGACTAAAAACCGTTTCATATCTTCACTGTTACTGTTTCACAACTTATAAATAAAAGTGCCAAAATGCACGTGTATAATGAGATCATTATTTATTTAGGAAAGTCAATGAATAAAAATTTGGAACGTTTCGACCTCCACGGTCATTATCAACCTGAAAACAACCCTGTTTCACAACCCTTTATGGATAACTAAAGACCGTTTCATAACCCACAGTTACTGTTTCACAACCCTTTATGGGGAACTTAAGACCGTTTCATAATCCACTGTTACTGGTTCACAAGAGTTCATGGATCACTAAAGACCGTCTGTGTGCGTCAAACAAACGCTCCTGTGTACCTGGTGTCTATTTACGTACACCTCACGGCCATTTACATTATTATTGCTAGTCCACCCCCCTTTATTTGAAATAAGAAAGAAGGCGAAATGAAAGAAATGCCGTAAGAAATAAAAAAATTCAATCTCTCGAGAGTTGTTGAGGCCGAATGCACACGGCCCGTCGAAAATGTATAATAACGTCAGACAAATCACATGACACACGTTCCAATTTCCTAAGAATTCACGCGATATTCATTCCTACTCGAATCTGATGGATTAATGCACTGGAAATTGTGGAGTTGATGAAGTTTGTATCACAGATACGCTCATCACACTGCAGGCTGGCTTCGGACAGACAGACAGACGCCCCTCCTATTATAATATAGATTATCATAGTAATTGTTTAACACGGCTATTTATACAATAGTCGCATGCGTGCTTACTTCAGAAATTACGAGAGCTTTAAGTGTTCAGGTTGCAGATTTACTCCCTCAACAAAAAACGTAAAGCTCGCGAGCGGGATTTAAATGACATCTTGGTTTTGACAGACGCGGAGAATGTTGCAACAACAAATTTTGAGCGACAAATAATACTGGGTGATAAATTGATGCTAATGCATGCAGAGAGAAGCAGAAGAAAAACTTAATTCCACTCTCCGAGGAGCGGTTTTGAGTTCCAAATGAAATTAGAGCTGAATTTTGAACAAAGCGTTTGCAAAATTAGAGCAATAAAAACAAGGAAAAAGATTGAATTGATGCTATGATTATTTCATTTTAGTGATAAAATTATGCGACTGGAGGCGTGCACTTGAGAAGGAAATTTAGTTGCCCATTATTATGTTAGTTAAAATCCGTTGAGATTAACCTGGTTAAAATCTGTTCAGTTCGCTAAACTTGAAAATAATCCCGAGTTCGATCAGTGCTTGAAATTTTTCTAACTCTGAAGCTAAGAATAGTGTACATTTCATGGCTACAATAATTACTAATTTGTTGCCTACCTTCACGTAATCTTCCGTCACGTTTCTACGCGTAATTCCACTTCGAAATTGTTAATTAAAACCACTACACAAACTACATTGCGTAAAGATTTTCGAAAACTCTCAACGGCAATTATCAGTCGTAATTTTAAAATTTACGCTGCATATTTGTTTGGTGAAGTTACGACTTTGAATCTCCTTTTTTGAGACGAAAGCACTCATGGGCGAACTAGCAAATGATGCCGCTTGGCATCGAGCCTACCTGATGCCTATGCCACTAATTTCAGATTCGCGCAGAATCCAACGTATAGTTCCGAACAGAGCTAAAATTTTTGTTGTTCTACGCAGAGTTGAAGCGAAAAAAGGGTAAGTGGGGGTAATTATCCGTCATCAGTCTTGTAAATACGGCGAATTCTTGCAGGGCATCTCTCAAACACGCTCGTGAAAGATGATGTTTGTGGAGGAGGTAATTGGATCAATTGGAGAAGCAGGATATGGTTGGCATGTGCGCAGAGCTGGTTTAGCGAAGCATACAAGCCCTTCATCATGTGCTATGGTGGCAAATATGTGCTTATAGAAGTGTGATAGCGTATATTATATACATAAGTAGGATAGCATATATTATATTCAGAAGTAGGATAGCGTATATTATATACAGAAGTAGGATAGCGTATATTATATACATAAGTAGGATAGCGTATATTATATACAGAAGTAAGATAGCGTATATTATACACAGAGGTAGGTTAGCGTATATTATATACAGAGGTAGGATAGCGTATATTATATACAGAAGTAGGATAGCATATATTAAAGACAGAAGTAGGATAGCGTATATTTTATACAGAAGTAGAATAGCGTATATTATATACAGAAGTAGGGTAGCGTATATTATATACAGAAGTAGGATAGCATATATTATATACAGAAGTAGGATAGCGTATATTATGTACAGAAGTACGATAGCGTATATTATATACAGCAGTATGATAGCGTATATTATATAGAAGTAGAATAGCGTATATTATATACAGAGGTAGGATAGCGTATATTATATACAGAAGTAGGATAGCATATATTATATACAGAAGTATGATAGCGTATATTATATACAGAAGTATGATAGCGTATATTATATACAGAAGTAGGATAGCGTATATTATATACAAAAGTAGGATAGCGTATATTATATACAGAAGTATGATAGCGTATATTATATACAGAAGTAGGATAGCGTTTGAATATTGCGAATACACCTACTGATTCTACAGACTTGAGCTGCCAGGCAGTAAGTGCAGACAGCGGGATTAAAAGACTCGAAAAGTGGCAGTAAATACAGACAGCAGTACCAAAAGACTTGGAAAGTGGAAGTAAACACAGACAGCAGCACTAAAAGAACTGAATAGCAAGGCAGTAAATACAGACAGCAGTACAAAAAGAACTGAATAGCAATGAGGTAAACATACGACGGTCGGCAGCGGGGTCACAGAATAAGTGAACGACACGACTAAATA
Organism: Morinoia aosen; assembly: GCA_030386875.1. Taxonomy (NCBI): domain Eukaryota; kingdom Metazoa; phylum Arthropoda; class Malacostraca; order Amphipoda; family Talitridae; genus Morinoia; species Morinoia aosen. Next base: position 4,452,414 of record CM059571.1, read on the forward strand.
TTACAACACTTGAATATTAAAAGATAAAAATTCAGGCGCATTTCAGCTTCACGGACGCAGCATTGATCAGCCCGTCAAGCGCTGTTTCGTTGTGTGCGATACTGGTAAACAAAATAAATATTGCAGTACCAAAAATGGAAGCAATAATCAAATCGCTACATCATCGCAAGACTGTCGTAACTCAAATTTGGTGATTCTGCATGAGCAGCATTTTAAAGTATCTAATTCGCATAACTTAAGTAAGTTTACGCAAATGAACCGCTCTATTTCTCGGCCAAAAATGCATTTAGACTTACGACTTTACTGCCAAAAGACGCAAAATTAGTTCAGCATTCTTATATGCATTGTAACTCTGTACCTGAAGATTTTGAGTTATTGCAGTCTTGCTATGATGCAGCGAATTTTTCATCGCTCAGAGGCGACTGCTATACATACATAGCAACTAGTATTGCGTGTTCCCCCTCCTGTAACTTCTGATTTCTAGTAACGTTCCGAGCGTGATTTAAACGTATCATTATTGTTTGATAACAAAACTCTTAATTATGGTGAGGATGCCAACGTTCAAAAGCATGCAAATGAAAGGAGGATTAAAGTACATAGCAACTTAACGATAAGTGGAGGTAAAGTAATCCTTTGGAGGCACAAAAGGTTTCCCCAAGACCATAGAATGCATATCGTGTCGCTGGTGGAGATCGTAACCTCATTGGTTTAAAAGCGCTCCCGAGACTCTGGCTTCAGATCTCCTTATTCCCTCAGAGACATTTCTCGGGCTGAATTATTTTCAAGCGAGAAGTTTCAGTTTACCTTAAATTATACGACCAGAAGTTCTTTAGAACGTCGAGCCTTCGAGAATTTCATGAATTATTTAAGTGTAAATGCTAATATCGATAAATTTTAATATCACGTGTGGTGCATTTGTGTAACTGATAAAACATTAGGAAGACGTTTTTGGTTTTCTAACATTTAATAGAGTTTTAAAATGTATTTTTAGTCTTGGAGGTTATAAAAAATTGATTTTAAAGCTATTGTTCAAGTTAAATAAGTACTTGCAGCGTCAGGGTCCGCCATTGAGACTTAATTCTTTAACCTAAAATTATAGCGCTTAGTGTGCTAATTTTTTGTTTGGAGTCCGCTTTTAAAAAACAACTTCTATAGTTTAATTTGAAGGACGCTCAATGACCGTATCTGTGATACAAGTTTCACCAGTGCACAAGTACAAGAATATTTTAATGGCGGGTACTGTTGGGATGGATATATTTGTTTGTCGTCCACATCTGGAAAATTTATTCGAGGAAAATATTGAATCGCTGTATTATTGACGGCCGTGTACACTATATAGTATACAATAATTAAGGTGAAATGATGTCATCGCAGAAGAGACGAAGAGTATGAAATATTGTTTAATTCGTTAGAGGATGACCACACAATCTATTAGTAATATGATTGTATGTCGAACTGAATTATAACACGCGCGATGTGTTCACTACGCTCGATAAAGTCTGATAACAACGACAGAAATAATTTTCAATGCTATTGAATGCTATTGCTACTGGTGCATATTCACTGGAGGTGAACCATTTATTAAGTCTAGAACCTCCATTTATTAGAGAAAGAAGCTTTTCGAACCTTTTTCCTTCAACGCAACCAATAGCAGTTACAATACAGTCGAGGTTTTGAAGTGGATGTTATTTCTTTGCACCGCACGTTACGGAAGATATCACCTTGTTTTATAACAAGCCTTTTCTGATCCGTTCAGAGAAGTAGATAATGAACAAAGGCACGACGGGAGAACTATCTCTTTCAAGTCTAGTAAATCACCTTCCGCCAATTATAAACATCCAATCCCGATTTCATTCTGAATCAAAAAATGTTGATTTTGATTACGTGCATATCTTTGAGTGTGAATAATTAGGAAGTGTCGTAGAAACATACGAAATATAAGCCGTCTTCTTCTCCATTAGGTATTAATCTTCCGTTTTGAACACTTATCTTTGACGAGTGACTGCAGTTAGGATGTGTTGTAAAAACACGAAGTATGAAATATCTTCGTCAGCTTTAGGTAATAATCTCCTGTTTTGAACACATATCTTTCATAATTGTCTGCAGTTAGGAAGTGCTGTAGAGACATACGAAATATAAGCCGTCTTCTTCAGTATTGGGTATTGATCTCCGTTGGAAGCTGGACGCTCAACTGGCGCCAGGCGCGAGGCGATGTTAAAGCAACGGCGTCGGCGCAGCTGTCGGTCAGAGGGAAAAAAGACTGCATCTCTGTACGAATTAATTCTAATTCGGAAAAAAACAATCAAAAATCATAGGGGGAAAAGGAGTAACGTGATTGCGGTTTTGCAAAAGGTGAGTGATGCTGCCTGGTCATCAAAGCAAGCTTTGTGGACGTCACGAAGCTTCATTAAACATGCGCATTTGAGAGTTCTTTTTGAGATGCAAACGTTAGACCAGCGGTTCTTAACCTTTTACTCCCACGCTCCCCTTAAGAATTACCAGGGGAGGTTGTGTGCAAATGGGCTGGTAAATTAGAGCCCACAACAAAGAATATTGTAAATAGGTCCTCAAACATATTCAACAGTGAAAGTTCACTCTTGTGTCGAAATCTTTACTGGGAAAAATCAGGCTATACTGTGGAGGCTCGCTCGCCCCAGGTTAAGAATTACTACGTTAGACCGATACTTTGAAGGAGCTGTGTAAAAATACTGCCAAGCGAAAGCGAAATATTCAAATTTGATTTATCCGTGACACGACTGAATACAGAAACAACTTTGAAGTATGTAGAACAGTTTTGACGTGGGCTCGTGAAACGCTCTTTTGAATCTGTATGTTTATTGCAAACGATTTCAAACCTATACTAGGCAGTGGCCTCTTGCTTTTACTTCTCATGAAAACAAAATTTGGTGGTTTATTAGAGGAGATCAAGCGAAAGCGTTTTTGAGGCCGTGTTGGAACTGTAAACATGGGGATGAGAGCATAAAAATACATTGAGCACCAAACACAAATAAGGGCTAAGAACACAGGCACAAAGAATGCACGTCAAAATGGAGGCGTGTGAAGACTTCAAAAATGCGGCACCAAAAGCCCATGATCAGGTATAACAATCGACGATGAATATTGTCAGGGAGCATAGAGGTTACTACAGAATAGACCAGCATGGACTCAGGACAGGAAAGCATGTAACATTACTCCAGAGGAACACCATGAAGCTTAGGATCAGGTATAACAATCGACGATGAATATTGTCAGGGAGCATAGAGGTTACTACAGAATTGACCAGCATGGAGTAAGGAACATATCATCAGCAGTGATAAATGAAGATGAACATCGTCTGGAAGCATAAAGGTTACTACAGCACTGACCAGCACGGAGTGAGGGCAGGAAAGCATTACTCGAGAGGAAGACGAAGCCAGAGCCCGTCACCACGGTGGAACATTTACACTTCAAACGCTCCCGGCGGTCACACGGCCTGCTTCTGCTAACTGCGGCCATGCGTGCTAATCGAGGCTGACGAGCTCTCATTACTGGGACTAGCACGGCCCCCGATGTGGACGTGTGGACCGACGCAGGATGGGGACTGTCTGCTGACGGATGTACGGGGCTATGAACAGATGGATATGTGGGGCTATGAATAGACTCAGGACTATGAATAGACGTAAATATGGGGGTATGAACAGATGAATATATTGGGCTATGAACAGACGGATCTGTGTGGGCTATGAACAGACGAATATATTTGACTATGAACAGACGGATATACGGGGTTATGAACTGACGGATATATTGGACTGTGAACAGACGGATTCATGGAACTATGAACAGATTGAGAGACGTGATTCTGAATAAACTGATATGATAGACTATAAACAGACGCAGAACGGAGTTTTGGACTGACGGATGTACGGAAATATGACCAGACTGAGACATGGCCTGGAAGAAAATTGAGAAATTTGACTATGAATGCAGCACAAATAGAACCGAACAATGAGCTAAAATTAACTAACTGAGTAAAAGAAACTGAACAGACTGTGGTTTTTAATTGGGAATAAATTGAGAAACGTATGCATGAGTGAAACTAAACAGTGTAAAAATAAAAAATAAAAAAATAGGAAATGAAAACACGGAGGAATAGAATTTTAATCGTTTACGGGATTGTAAGTGAGCATACGCTGTAACTAAAAAAATATCTTGAGATCGAAATAAAATGAAACAAACTGAACAGTCGACGCAGAGAAACTTGTTGAGATAAATTCAATTAAAAAACTGAGCAATGAACACCCAGAAACGCTAACTTTGAACATCAGAATGGCTAAAAATGGGAGCTATGATGAGGCCAGAAATGTTGGGAGGCTGGGTGTAGGGAAACATGAACTAGCCAATTCTGGGAACTGAAAGATGAGAATGAGAGTAGTACAAATAAGAGAGGAATGCATTCGGGCACAGTGAGCAGTGCGCGGAATTTGTAGCGAGAAACTTTGTGAGTAGCAAAGTAGGTTTCAAAATTAACTCGGGAGTGGGTCAGTTAGTCGTGAAAAAACTGAGACAAATTCTTCGACTTGGGGGTAATTTTTTTACAATAGTACACATGGGGATAAAGGGAAACTGTAAGCAGAAATTAACTCACCTGTTTCGGAGCGGGATATTTTTACATAAGATCCAACCTCCAGCAGTGTGTTATGCTTAATATGATTTACTGAGAACAGGGTGTTTAATTCTGCCCTACATTATTTATTAAAGGAAACTTTGCCGGACTCAAAGATAAGTTATTACTATAAAGAGCTTTTTCATCCTGCAAACAGATCATGTGAATACAGTAGTGCAGTACGCATGTGAGTCAGAAACCAGAAATCGGAAACTAGAAATAACAAATAGCCTGGTCTACTCTAAGCGAATGTTACTGGCAGCTTCATGGCTCGGGGAAATGTACAAAAACTCAAAGTTAATTGTGCATCAGAGAAGATCAAATAAAAGGAACAAAAATCAAGACCTTTCATGGTGGCTCACCTCAAATTATCAACATTTTTGCACGGAGATGAAGTGATTATACTCTCACTTCTCACTAAACAGCTAAAATATCGAAAACCTATAGATTAGGAAGTATGTATCTAATTTGCAGCTCGCTGAACAAGACACAGACAGCATTCGAGGATCACTTAAATCAGGTCCTGTTCATGCCGGTGGCTTCAGTCTACATTGTCTTCAGCACAGCTCGTGAGTAGGAATGAAATCACGGACTAAGTTTGGTATCAGTAAGCTTCACTGAAGCAACTTCTTGGATCTACACCAAACACGAGCAAAAATATATACTATATCCCTGTTGAGGAAGTATTTTCTACACCACTTGATAGTTTCTTCAAGCAATAAATGAGCTGGTGTAAGTACTTCAGTCGGGCAGGTTATAATCTCAACGATTAAGCATGTTCATTTAACAAGTAGCTAAACTCAAATGTGCCCATTGTATTGTAGACTGAAGATGCATTCGATTGCTGCATCGCTTGTGGTAAACTAATTGTTTAAACACCAGTCGTTACATTTTTAACCAATCCCTCGGAGAATGCTGTAATTAATAGTGGACAGAACGCTCAGTTGAGAGAGTTTCAGAAAAATGTACTGTCATGCATAAAGAGTGTGTTGCATGGGACTATAACAGGGTTAGTAGCACAGGATTTAGCGACCGTGCACATTTTAGTTTGCAGAAAAATTAAGGCTGATGGAAATTTTCACAGGATCCATCATATGTTAATCTTGTGGTACCATTCATCAGTGAAATGAACCGAAAATATTTAGCTGTCGCTCGTACGAGTTATTCTGACAAAAAACCATGAATATCATCAGTTCGTTACGGATTCCTTTGAATGAATCTCATTCAGCCTCAAATAGTTATCTTGTGAAAGCTGAGTTTGGGTTTCAATTTAATCCGCGTTGGGATCTGGGAAGATTTACATCACAGTAGCACGTTCGGACGACGCACGCTTCACAGAATTTCGTGCTAATCTTAATCAGATCTGAAGTTGATTGACTGCGGCACCTGCGACTGCGCTCGTGTTCGCCGTCTCTCATCGGAAGTGTTCCGTCTGTTAAGCCACAATTATTTCAAAACATCAATCGGGCTCCAAAAGTTCGAACAGTTTTTGATAACTGCTTTTGATTTGTAATTGCAGCCAGTTTTATTAAACTGGAGAGAGTTTCCGGAAAACCATGTGCTTGGCTAGATGTACCGTAGGCCGGCGAGCGTCAATTCAGAATATCAATCGGGCTGCTAAAGTTAGGACAGTTTTTGATAACTGCTTTTGATTAGTTGTTGCCGTCAGTTTTATTGAGTTTGGAAGAGCTCCTGGTAAACCATGGGCTGTGCTAGGTGATGGGATGTAACGCATGGGGAGTGCCAGTTCAATATATTGCATGACTTCTGAAAAAATTTTAACCTCACTTTACAAATGCAATGGAAATGAATATAATCTTTTGGGAAGCGGGAGAGGCTTCAGAGCTAAGCGACAAATAGATACGTATATGTGTATTCTAGAAATAGAAGTTTCAAATCAATGACTTTTATTCTTTCATTTAGGTGTGCAGCTGGTGAAAGCAAAGAATACTGCCATTGAAAAAAACTGCAGGAATTCAAAATTTCTTAGCTTGAAACTTTCATCAAATACATGAAAAGAATGCAATGCACATATTGGATTGAATATCACAGTATCGGGAAATATTTTCTTTCCAAGTTTCGCTATCGAATATGAGTAAAATGTCCGTCTTTCCTGCAATAAACGTCAAGAAATTCGAATAAAGCTCTATGAAAGGAATTGAAATAATATTGAATAGAATCAATTGATGTGAATGAATACAGGACATGCTATAGTAGAAAATAAATGTTTCAAATGCATAATGATCACAGGTCATCACGATTCAAAGTTTTCAACATTTGGTGCTTCGAAAGCGAGCGAACAATATTCTTAGAGCATCAGGAATGAATGACTTTTATTCAATATTCAAGGTTGGACAGAGAAGTTCTATTGATAATTCTATGAGGTTCATGAGGGAACGTCCTAAAGGGAATAGCGATGCTGCATAACAGCAAGAATAGCAATAGTGAATGAAAAAACAACATCCTGAACAGCAATAGTGAAAGGAAGAATAACAGCAAGAATAGCAATAGTGAAAGGAAGAATAACAGCAGGAATAGCAATAGTGAATGGAAGAATAACATCATAAATCTTAATAGTGAAAGAAAGAATGACATTATGAATAGCAATAGAGTAAGGGAGAACATTGTCCTGAATGGCAACAGTGTAAAGGAGAATAACATTCTGAATAACAATAATGAAAGAGCGAACTTTACATTCGCGTTTGAAAGTCCGAGTCGATTGTATGCTTTAGACCCGTGCTTCAATGAATAATCATCATGAATAGCTATAGTGAAAGGAATAACATTCTGAATAGCAATAATGAAAGAGCTAATTTTATATTTGCGTTAGAAAGTCCTAGTCGATTGTATACTTTGGGCCCGTGCTCCTAAAAATAATGACGCTACAAAGTACACAAGGACCGTTCGGTTATAAGATTTTCATGCTTCCAACACTGGTGCATATATTAAAGAAATCCTGTTGTTCAGGATACTTTATTGTCTCTTCCAGCAGCGGTGTGCTGTGATGATATAGTAATGAGTCATTCCGCTCAGAATTGAAAGCAATCATGCATTTAACTTTCATTCCTACGAACAGAGGCCCTAGCTCTAATGTAGCTTTCTACTCTGTTATTATACAAAACAGGATGAATAGATCGCTGTGAAGATTACAGTATATGGTACCTTACAGTTATCCTGCACTCCATTCTATTTTTTCTTGATGATCGCAACTCTCACTGAATGCAACGCAAGCTTTGTCTTGAAGTCCCTCATACGTGATTTTCATGAAGTCATAATGCATAATACATAATGCTGTAGTTTTGGGTTTAATTACATAATGCTAAAGAATTGTGTATAGTAATAAGGTTATTAAATATGTATTATTAATGTAATAATAACGTTTTATTATTATTGCTAACAATTATGTATAATTGCATAATGCTTTAGCATAATGCATAATGCGGCGGCTGCATATTGGATGCGTGAGCGACATACATAAATGCTCGAAATTAGCGCACACGATACAGTTTGCAGTGGGAACGCGCAGTGCAAAGAAAAAACGCTTACGTGTACGGGGTAAAAATTGTGTAGCATTGCCTGTAGTGTCGGTTGAGTGCAGAGAAACTTGATACGATCCAGAGATTGTGAGTTTATATGCTCGTGTGAGTTGAAATTCTCGTGGGAGTTGAAATGTTCTTAAGAAAAGAGAGAAAGAAAAACAAAAGTTGTTGACGTGTGAATAAATTTTATTTCTCCTCTCTAGAGTATCTCACACAAACACTACACCGACGCTGCACGCTCGGTGCCGTATTCTTAGACACGATCGCCAGGTTTGTGTTGCTCTCGGCGGCACATTGTGGGGGCGTGAAGTGCACGTATGTGGTCCCGTGGTGGTGTGGGTGGTGACTTGTGAGTGGTGAGCGTGGTGCTCGTGTGAAATTCTGCCACCACACATGGCACTGCACGTGAACTACAGTCACTGCCACCTCACATGGCACTGAACTACAACTACAACCACTGCCACCACACATGGCACTGCCAGGTACACAGCCACTTCCACCACACATGACACAGCCACGTACAGAGCCAGGTCTTCCATGTCTCACACGGCAGTCTTCTCATTGCCGCCGCTCAAAAAAAAAAGAGTTCAGCGTCCGTCGCAAGGGACGACTGACACGCTCAGCGCTCCTTCATCAGTGAGAGCTGAAGGCAACATTCATTATTGGATGAAAGGAGGGCCATTTGAATAGGACTGATTTATAGCCTTGATTGTTTTGATACTTGTTCACCAAAATAAGATTGGGCTTTGACGTTGCTGTGTATGTGATGGTGACAGACTAACGTTAGCTGTGACGAAAGTGCTTCGTGCCGCTTGCTTGTGAACTGTATACATATGTGTTTCATGGTGTGTGGTTGGTATGTGTTTCATGCTGTGTAGTTGGTATGTGTTTCATGGTGTGTTGTTAGTGTGTGTTGCATGGTGGGTTGTCAGTATGCGTTTCATGGTGTGTTGTTAGTTCCGCTTTATTGTGAACTGCATACATATGTGTTTCATGGTGTGTTATCATGTGAGGCAGAAATTGCATTGACACTTTGCCCAAGAATTAAGGTTTGCAATAATAGACTTGCACGTTCTTTTTCAGAACTTTAAAATCTTAGTTAAGCGATCAGCGCTAGAAGTAAAGATGTCTTCAAGTTTTCAACTTTAAAAAGTAAAGTTTAAGTCTTCCCGTAATCAATTTCCGCACTCTGCCAGAATTGTTCTGATAGTTTGGATTCGAGAAGCATTAAGTGGGATATCATTATAGCGTCAGCAGCAGTTGCTGTCGAACTCTAGGAAGAATATCCCATGACATGAGTTACGAATGTTGATAATGGGGTAATTATACTCTAGGCGGTACGATAGGGAAGTGATTAATATTGAATATTTGAATGTGACTGAATAATGAATACTACTGGATACTGAACATCACTGAATATCAAATATTACTGAATGTTGAATACTACTGAATGTTTAACATTGCTGAATATTGCATAATACTGAATATTGAATATTACTGAATATTGAATATTACTGAATATTGAATATTACTGAATATTAAATATTACTGAATATTGAATACTACTGAATTTTGAACATTGCTGAATAGTGAATATTACTGAATATTGAATATTACTGAATATTAAATATTACTGAATATTGAATACTACTGAATTTTGAACATTACTGAATATTCATACTACCGAATATTGAACATTACTGAATGTTGAATATTACTGAATACTGAATACTACTGAATATTGAATACCATCGAATGTAACCGGCATTGCCTCCTGGTGTTACTTATCAGGCATTTAAAAACACATCATGATTGGTTTTAGTGCGTTGCTGCTGTTGTTGTTTCTGTTGATGTTGTTGCTGTTTCTGTTGCTATTGCTGCTGCTGCTGCTAATGCTGCAATTAGAATCAATTTGAGCAAATTTTTGGCCTGATCAGTGTTGATTTTAGGGCGTATCATGGACGATCAAAGACGCATGCAGAGAGTATCACTGACAATCAGTCTTGATTTTAGCGCGGGACATCTGAGTTCTTATAATCACTGGCGATGAGCACTGCACTCATTCTTCAAAAATCGTAGATTAATTCATTGTAAAAAAACACATAACTTCGAAAGATCCACTCATCACCCACAGGAACTTTTACTTATAATAGTAACTGCATTGGTTTGTGTAACTGCACGTTTGCACAACCTGAATATAGGAGAGAAGAGCACTGCACTCATTCTTCATTCTTCGCAGATTAATAAATTGCAAAAAGAGCACATAACTTCGAAAGATGCACACATCACTCACAGTGACTTTCACTTTCAATAGTAACTGCATGGGTTTGTTTAACTGCACATTTGCACAGCGTGTATGTGGGAGAGAAGTGATATAAGAGACATTCACGTGTTTTGTTTCTACATTTAACATGGGTATTACGATATCAATGTGTTAATATTAATTAAGGATGTTAATGTTAAGGTATTTAAAAACTAATGTTTCAACATTTCATGTTTGAACCTAATTGAAAATAAACTGTTTTCTTTCTTTCTTCTGTTGCAAGCTCTAGCCTTACGCTAAGGTGATACAAATCACTGGCAGTGTAGAAAATCACTACTGGGTCTATCAAAAAATATACTCTCTCTCTAACTTCCCAGTACTTCTGCATTTTTTTTTCATGTAGGTATTTATTCACGTAGATGCAAGTCTGATGCGTTTGGTTAAAGAATACCAAAATTAAATCTAAGAAAACGATAGGTTGCATAAGATAAATTAGCGGCCCTTTAAACGAAAATGTCTTAATAATTTTCAGTCAAAGAATGAATCCCTTTTTAAATACCTCATTATAAATAATATGAGACACCCCGTGGAATGAGTACTAGATGAAGGTATGAGTCATGTGTGAACAAACGAGCAGCAAACCTACCCCTTGCCTGAGTCAGAGATTAATTATAACTTCTGTTGCTACTATAAGGCGAGAGAGGAGGCCGGCGTCACACGGAGACCAAATGGTAACGTTTCGTCATGGTCGTCTACAGTGAGCGGCACCACTCGGTCTGTCCAGCGCTGCAATACCGTCAGATTTCGGCCTTAGTTTGGGACCAGTTTATTCGGACTATGATTTCAGAACATGAAATCACGGTATTTCGTCAAATTGCCTAATTTTAGTCACACCAAGATTTCGAAACCTGAAATCGCCCAACTTTAAATATACCATGATTTTACAACCTGAAATCATGGTATTTAGTCATATCGCCAAATTTTAGTCAAACCAGGATTTCCGGGTCTGAAATCATGGTGTGACTTAACTCAGGTGATTTCATTAAATACCATGATTTAAGGTTCTGAAATCAAGGTATGACCAAACTGGTATGGTCCAAAATCTGACGGTTTCGCAGCGCTGGAGAGACCGAGTAGTACCGCTCACTGTAGACCACGGTAGAGGAAACAAGGTAGGTTCAAACAAGTCTTTTTTTTTCGTTGACGTTGTGGTTTTGCTGACGTCACGGCAACGAACCAATAGCAGCGCTCATATTGCATCTGGTAGCACTGCTACCCCCAAGTCTAGCTCCACAATTGGCCTAACGCCACTGCGGTTTGGTGACGTCACTAAGTTTATTTGAAATAAAGCCTTTCTATTGGCTATCCGAACAAGAGGAGAAGTATTTTCCCCATAGAAAAGACCCTACCTTGTTTCCTCTACCGTGCTGTAGACGATTAAGACGAAACGTTACCATTTGGTCTAAGTGTGACGGCGGTCTAATGCCTGCCATTAGAAGCAGCGTGCACAGGAGCACAGAGGATTCTTGTACTAGTTTGGCAACGTCACTCTTAAGTGCAAACTGTTTTTAAGATAGAAGGGATATCTGTATGTCAATACCTAATCACACTTTTTCCTACTGTTTGTAAAAATTTAAACAGTTATGCGCTTGTATCTAGTCTGGTGAAGTTTCAATATATTATTTAACTGATGAACTGAGGATAGGATAGGAACTGTCGTACTCTTAATGGCTTTTTCTCATAATGAATTCAAGAAAGGGGTTCAGAAAATGAAACTAATAAGAGAAAAAAGAAGGAGGCATGTATTTACTATATTACATGCTAAAAAAATAAACTTAAATAAAATAAAGGTTATATTAAATTAAATTATAAGTTGATTTCAACTACAAAATGAAGTACTATTGTTCTGTGATATGCATGCTAAAAAGTAAACTTATACGAAATGAAGTTAAGATTAGATTAGATTAGATTATAAGGTAGTTTATATTACAAAATGAAGGGCTATTGCCATTTAAAAGCTTTTTTATATTATGGAAAGTTGAGTCGTTTGAGGGCAGACTACGAAGCGCGGCTTTGACGCGGCCATACCTGGCGCGAGACTGTCCCTAAAAAGAGAAAAGATTTAATTAAGTTATCACAAAAAATTGATTACAAAATTGCATCGAGTGTCGCCTACCGGGCTTTCCCTTCGGCATTGAGCTCGTTAGGCCGAGCGCATCGTTATTATAGTTTTAAAAAACTTATTTCGTTCAGTGAAACTTAAAATTAACTGCGGAATAGAGTTACACAATGCCACCGGTCATGGGATATTTTGTTTTTTTCCTTATCACTTCGATCGGGAAATTCTGAATTTTGCACTTCACAATGTCACCAGTCATTGAAAAATTTGCACTCTGTTATTTTATTTTATTCCTTATCACATCGATCGGGAAATTCTAAACGTTGCACTTGTGTCGTTGCTCGGTTGTGTGGCGAGGGCTGTGGGACCGTGGCCATGCTTATACGTGACATCAATACACATAAGAACTTGCCAGCGCATATTGGTCACAAGTCCCAATAAAGCGTCGGCAGATGTCAGTGCAGTCGGTCTTTGCGATCGCCTCCCTGACTCTCCTGATCTTCCGATGCTCGATACTGCCTAATCTTGAGCGCCACATCGGAAGCATAAAATTTCCGAGTCGGACTCTTTGGAATATGAATGAGGTGTCACACTCCAACCCCAGGGATTGTGAAATTTTTGTTTATTCAGATTTCGCTGTTGCTCTGAAGTTACTCTTGTCAATTTTATACACAAAGAAAGCACCGTGGTGTTGCTGCAATGAGATGCATTGAAACTTATTGACCGCAAAATCCCCGTACTTCATTGACTAGGGAACGTCGTAACTTCTTTTATCATTCATACAACGAAAGTCAAAGAAATTTTCTTCTTGTCGGATAGGAACTATAGAGCACAGGATGACGTTTTATGAAAAATCCAACTTGGTCGATTAATACCACAGACGCAAACATGATACAAACCTAAAATGATTTTCTTTGTCGTCACCGGAATCCACGACAAATCCCTGTTCCTATGAAGGGTGATGGAGCTTATTATAATATTTATTCACACTCAGGCTCCTCATACTTAGACATAACTTAAAAATAAAGAAGGTACTCTCGAAGACGGGAACTTTCTAATAAGTAGGTTTCGTAAGCAAAGGAAGTTCTCCAAATAAGGCACTAAAACGGTTGCCATCTACTGAACCCCAAAATAGATTTTGGCAGACACAATGACAAATCTTTTGCAGCCATAATTATAATGAACATGTTGGCAGGAATTTAGAAAATAACCAAGAATTGATGGATAGTTGCCCAATTAAGCAGAATGGGTGGGTAATGATGGAAAACTATTTGGTTTCGCTAGAGAAAAAATATCCTAATAAGAATACTGGCAATAGTATTTCAAAGAAGCAGCCCTCTGGCACGAAAGAGTATTTAGAAGTACATCTACATTTAGGTGTGTGTGCATCACCACGGTCTCATAAACTGGCACAACAAGGATGTGCATTGTGATAAGCTCTGGATCTTTTCCAGATAACCCCGCCACTAATGCAACACATAAGTTCACCGACTTGAAACTTTAAAAAAATGCACCTGTCGACTTCAAATTACTCTCAAACAAAAGATTAAAACAGTCTTTCGTTTGGGAGTAATTTGAAGTCGATAGGTGCATTTTTTCGAAAGTTACAAGTAGGTGAACTTTTGTGTTGCATTAGTGGGGGGCTTATCTTGAAAAGATCTACAGTCCTTTATCTTTCTCTTTAATTGTGTCCATGTATAGTATTTTCAATTTTCACCATGGCCGCGTGGTTAAAAGAGTATGCCTTTCACGGGACGGGTCGGCAGTTCGAATCCTGGCAATGCCGCCCAGTGATTCTCTCTGTTGGGAAAAGGGAGAAGAACTCTGGCATAATTCGGCGACCCAGGTGTCGGAAATGGGTACCGGCTTGGTCAGGGCAACCGTCATTGGGTCCTGGTATCAATGATGAGGCAGTTGTAAGACCAATGTACAAGATGATATGTCCCAGGCTTGATTACAATAAGAAATCCTTTATCTTTTCAGCCCAGAGAGCGGTGCACACCATCTGCACTACCGATGTATCCCATTAGTTCGCACGCTGATTTGCCTCTTGAGAACGGGCTCTAGAGCAGGGGTTTTCAAAGTGGGGTCCGAGAACCCCCAGGGGTCCGTGGCACTTTATCAGGGGGTCCGCTAAGTTTAACGAATTTTACCGTGGGTGCATAAATATACATATATATATGTATATATACATTTATATATTTTTTTTGAGAGGAACACATATGCTGGGGTCCTCAGCTTATTTTCTGTTTTAAAAATGGTCCTTGGTAGGAAAAAGTCGGACGCATTTAGAAGTCGGACGCAGTTGCTCCTTCCTTGTTCTAACACGGGACAACCATTTTTCAATGTTATTATTAAAGATGATTATTTGCTGATTGTTTTTAGGTTTTGGACACTTACTGAATGGAAAAGATCCCTAAATTCCACTCATGTGCTCGGTGCAAGTGAATTGCCATGGTCATAACGGAATTAAATTTTCAATCATTGTGTGTTTTTTAAGCAAAATGGTAATCGTTATGATCGTTTTCTGGTAATTGAATTGATCTTCTGGTCTTAAAGCATACATGTAATCTTCATGTGATAGGTTATACTCATCTAAAGTTAATTATTTCTCATACAATTTAGTCGCTTTAAAGATCTACTATATGATTGCAATGCGTAGTAAATGAATTCAATTGATTAACGTCATGGGCTTCAATGAGAGATGTCCCTGTCTTCATGATACCCAAAGCTGACGTTACATTTATGGTGAGTACAGAGAATCAGAGCGACGCTTCAATAGATTGACAGCTGATGAAAGATCACAAATTGAGTCCATGTGTAACTAGTAGAAGCGGCTGCTCGGTCTTCGTTTGTTGCTGTTGTCACACACAAGAAACTGCAAACTGCTCAGAACTTCTTGAGGATATGTTGTTTAACTTTAATAATAGCTATTGAGTTCTAGAATGTCCATTACAGTATGCAACCTCTTCATGTATTTAGATTGATTGTTGAACGGTCTTTGTGACGTCAGTGAGGAGCAGGAGAAACGATTTCTCATGAAGACGATGGAGGTTTAAAGGGACGATGAGGCATTTGAATAATGACTGATGACAGCAGGAGTCTCATGTGTGATAGCACAAAAGTGGAGCACTATGGAATTTGATAAAAGATAATTTTTTTCAGATGAACAGCGGTTGTATTCGCTGTTTTTATAAAAGATCAACAGCGAATCCTATAAAAGATCATTTTTTTCAGATGAAAAGCGAGTACAACCGCGTGTTTAGCATGTCTAAATAGAAATTCACAGATCAAATGCCCGGAAAGTAGTTCTCACAAATTCTAAGAGTAAGTACTGTAAATTTTCTTTGAGTTTCCAATGTATATAAGTAATCAGGTAACACGATTTCTTTTGGTTCGCTAATGTAGTTAAAATACGTAAACTTAGAGCACAAAAATAAGCATATCTCTAAAACTAGAGCCAAATCTGGCAAATACATGCACATTTTGGAATCACATGCTCCTCCATACCATAATTACGTCCTACATTTTTGAATCACAAGTTCCTCTATGCTATAATTACGCAGAAAAAGAGTGTCTTCCGACCTTTTGTGGTAAGCCTAAGTTATGAATTGCAACGTTAGATCTATATAGTAGACCACCGCTCGTGGGGGCATATATATCGTCTTGCATGGTCCCGAAATTGAAGTCATTGCAGGAGCTTTTGTATGAGTTCGGAACGCACACTCGCTTCGTTAAGCCTACTGTATGAAGATGACTTGCTGCCTTTTTTAGCGCAATGCACGCTAACGCACAACCAGGTGTGGCGTGTAGCTAGACTGATTTGCGGTGGAATGCGGGAATTGAGTATGGATCTTCATTACAGGTGACTTAAGGGTGTTGGATGCCAATTTTTGCCCTCGGGGAATGAGTAATATCTGTCTGATGTGCATTTCTTTCTACCTTTTATTCTCTATGAAGCATTACCGTTTCGACTCAAGTCCCTTCACGATTTCTCGCATATTATCATCAAACGAACTGGAGTGTCAGTTATTTAGTAATTCCCGTTGCTTATACGGAAGCATATCTTGTGCACTCAGCAGGTGACTTTGTAGTTATTGGCTTGCACGATACGTGTGAGAGGTATGAAGGCTACCTACATAGCTGTCTTTCATTTTAGAGCCTCGCTCTCTTGTGTCTCTGCAAGGTTAATCTATAAATTTAGTGCAGTGATAATGAAAAAGATTCACTCATCGTTAAATTTTCGCTAGTATTGTAATGATAAGAAAAAGTTGAGTGCCTTTGTTTCACCTTCATATTCGAGATAAAAATGATAGTGTAATTGGTCTGCTACAGCACAGGATCACGCATGCCACTTTTGAGAAATCTTCATGTGAATGAAAACATTTATTAAAAGGTTAATAAATGTTAAATGCTTAAAAATGTAAAAGGTTATAAAAAGGCAAAAGGTTATTTATTTTGTTTTAAAATATTTTTTTTGTGTGATTTTAAGTTTTAACTGTCCAAGGAAAACATTTTTTTCAAGGCATCTAAAGCGTTCACTTGAAGCCACCGCGCAGTGTAATTCCGAGACTTCCTCGTATCTGAGATACCCAGATCAAAGAATTTTTTAAATTCTGATTTTTATTTTTAAATTTTCCAACTTGATTTTCAGAAAAATGCTCACTCAAAAATACTTCCAACTTCACAGCAAAGAAACGATTAGCGATTAAAATATACCCGCAGCGGCTACCTTGGAAGCAGAAATGTTGAAGTTCTCTTTCGACGTACATCGCGATTCTGTGGCTGTTAACGGTTGGTTCGGTTAGGTTGTAAGAAGCAGCATTTGGAAACCGACTTTACTGCTCGAACACATTTTTATTCTTCCCAAGAAATATAAAAAAATACTATTGAACGATAGCATTCATTTTTACCTCTTATGATGACAGTTTTCTTTAGAAAAAGGTCGTGAAACAAATGAACTGTCATTCATTTATACCGATATGTGAATGATCATCTTACGGAGTGGAACACATGTGGCCCAACACGCGGGGAACATGTTAGGATTAACAAGTTCTTTTAATTTCCTCACATACAGTACAGTGCGTTTCAAGCAGACAGAATAAGTTTCTGGTACTGTTTCTGTCTGGCAGATGGAACACCACGGTAGAGGAAACAACGTAGGTTCAACCAGTCTTTTTTTCGTTGACGGTGTGGTTTTGCTGACGTCACGTCAACGA
Source organism: Morinoia aosen (assembly GCA_030386875.1). NCBI lineage: Eukaryota > Metazoa > Arthropoda > Malacostraca > Amphipoda > Talitridae > Morinoia > Morinoia aosen. The sequence goes on from CM059571.1 coordinate 4,470,199, forward strand.
ACCAATAGCAGCGCTCATATTGCATCTGGTAGCAGTGCTACCCCCGAATCTGGCTCCACTATTGGCCTACCGACATGACGTTTTGGTGCTGTCATAAATTTCGTTTGAAATAAAGCCTCTCTATTAGCTAGCCGAACAAGAGGAGGTGTATTTTCCCCCCATAGAAATGACCCTACCTTGTTTCCTCTACCGTCTGGAACACTAAATGAAGTAGGAAGGCGATCGAAATACAAGTCGACATATCAACAGAAGTTGTTCCGAGCCTGTTAATTTCTACCCTTGCCGTATTTATGCAATTAAAATAGATGCTTTCATGCAAGCAGTGCTAACGAAAATACTACAGTTATAAATCTACGTCACAACTGCAACAGATCAGAGCTTTCTTTTTTTAAAACCATAATCTCTTGCTTGCAGAATACAATAAAAAGTTTTGAGTAGATAGAGAGTTATTCGATCACCAAGTTCTTATCACCAAAAATACAGCTCAGCCATTCGCTAATTTTTAATATTTAATTCTTGTTGATAAGCAGAAGAACTTTCAGTACAATATTTTCTGGAAAGCAAAATTGAAGACCCAGTAAATTTATAGAAACACATTGTTAATAATGTATTGTTTGAAATGAATACCAAGGCAACACAGGCCTTCTATTAAACTTGTTTCCAAGGGAACAATAACCTGTCTGGAAATTCTCTCAGAAAGTAATACGAAGAAACTCGCCTATTTCAATTTCAATTGAAATGGGAAATGAGTTACCGAAGAGAATTGAAGAACGTTTCTTAATATGAAAATATTGATAATGAGATATATTTCGATCACAAAACAGAGAACTTTCGGTATTTTGAAATCGGCGAGGCAGTACGCAACATAGAACAATTTGCTATTCAGTGCAGCACCCAGCAAAGGCGTCAGTACTGCTGCTGTGTAGCTGACGGTTGAAACATATTCATGTGATCGTAAAACTTTTTTGATAAAAGGGGGAAATTTATTTATTTTGTTTCGAATAATTTTTTTTGGTTCCAACTGTCAATGGGAAACATTTTTTCAAGACCAAGAGATCGAGATGAGCCTGTCAGCAAGTTTTACTTGACGCCAGCTCTTGTCAGCACATCAGACAATGCCGCTTTAAATTGGCTTCTGTGCATCGTATCGAAAGGTATAACAGCGACAACAGTTATTTCCAGTGTTCAATAGGGGGGGTGATTGTGGTTATTTATTATTGGAGGAACGTTAAATGACAATATTTCGGAGTTAAATTTTACACTTATTTTGGTAAGTTCTATTCTTGTTATGCAGGTACACGGTTTTTAATGTGTTGCGCACAGCGACAACGCGTATTTTCTGTGTTCAATAGAAAATGGTGATTGTGGTTAATTGTATATTAATGGTGGAACATAAAAATAATACCATTTAAAGTTTCCATTTAGTTTGGTAAGTTCCATTTTTCTTATGTAGATATACGGCTTTAATGTTGTATGATAAAGAGCCTGCTCATGCGCCGCTCATTTGAAAGCGTGCTATGACGTCACGAGAAGTTGAGTGAAAATTATATAACTACGTTGCAACGGAAGAGACGCGGATAAACTGTTTACGTATAATGACAGACTGCACTCACACAAAGGCATTCATGCCATGTGTTTGTGTGCAATCGAACGATTTTTTTTTTAAATTTAATTTTAGAAACGATAAAAAGTATCACCGTTCCTATAAATAGTTTCTATGAAAAGTCTTTTAACGCGTGATGAACTAGAAAAAAGTTTTTATAAATATTTAAAAACGCAAGCGTTCCAGATTTGAAAAAAATACTTCATCAGTGCCAGTAAAACTTGGTGAAGAAACAGTGAAAATTGCAATGTGTGAATGAATTACACATCATAGATATGCTGATAGATATACAATTTAAACAATTTAAACAAACAATTTATTTACCACAGGAGATACAGAGGTAGGTGATACAGAGGTAGAGTTTTACTTAAGTCTAGTACAATGGTCAAATTTGAGTATAGCTACCTGTGGGCCCGAATAAGTTCAGCGACTTCTAGGGCATCCTACCATCACGCTATTCTAGGGTGTACAAAAGTTTAACCTAGTTCACTTAACCTAGTTTCGCATTAGACTGATCATTGAGATGATTAACTCGATATTTTACAAGTCGGCTATATTTAACAGTATGTTCGATAAAACGATTCAAGAGCAGAGAGAAGATTGGTTATGGTACACAAGGCAAGTTACATTATGACATTATCATTAGTTACATGTAGGAGGCAAGATTTCGACACGGTGATCTTACACTACTAGTATTCTGATAGGAAGTGAGACTCAAGATGTCTTTTGAATACTTTGTACGAATTACATTCACGGATCTCTGCAGGTATAGAGTTCCAAGTTTTGGTTCCAACGAAGAGAATACTGTGTTGCGACCTGGCCTTTGAATAATAAGGAAGCATGAATTTACTTCTATTTCGGGTTAAATGGTCGTGATGACCAGTTTGCGCAGTCAATAATTGTCTTAGGCTATTGTCGCCATCATTTCTTAATGTTTTGTAAATGAAATTACAGATGGAGATTTTGTATAGATCCGAAAGTTTAAGTATTTGTAAATTTTTGAAAGAATCATTTGTGTGAGCATTATATTCTAGGTTCTTTACCGCTCTGACAGCCCTTTTCTGCAGAGTAAAAATTTTGTTGGTTTTATTTTTATCAGTTCCGTGCCATGCTTCTATTCCGTATTGCAAGTATGGAGAAATGAGCGTTCGGTAGAGCATTTGTAAAGCTGTTTCAGGCAGAAAATTTTTAACTTTATTTAGGATTCCGATGGATTTTGATAATTTAGAACTAATATGAGTGATGTGCTCTTTGAAGGTCAGATGTTTATCTATTATGATGCCCAGAAACTTACATGAGTTGGTTTCTTCGATTTCACCTTCGCCAATTTCAATGCATGGGAGAGATACATCTTTCTTGTATGAGAAAGTAATATAATTTGTTTTATCGATATTTAGGCTTATTTTATTAGCTTTGAGCCACGATGAAACCTTGTGAAGTTCAGTATTTATACTCTCCACAATCATAGCAGGATTTTGGTTCGGAAGGACCGCAGAAAGCGTACTGTCATCGGCAAAAAGTATGAATTTGAAGAATGATGTAGATTTTACAATATCATTGATAAAAATCAGAAACAAGAGAGGCCCGAGAACAGATCCTTGTGGAACTCCATGGCTAATTGTCTGTGGGTCTGATTTTGCGTCGTCAATGACAACGTATTGTTTCCGATTTGTTAGGTATGATCTGAACCAATCATGGGCAATCCCTCGAATGCCATAACAGTGTAGTTTCGAAAATAGCATTTTATGGTCCACACAATCAAATGCTTTTCGGAAGTCAAGAAATACAGAGAAGACAGGCTTTCCTTCATCTATATTAGAATAGAGGAATTGTAAATGATTTAATATAGCCTGTGTTGTTGATTTTTTAGAGCGAAAACCGTATTGTTTATCGTAAAGAAATGATTTTTGTTCAAAATAAGAGTACACTTTTTTATACACAATCTTTTCGAATACTTTGCTAATAATTGGTAGAATGGAGATAGGTCGATAATTGTTTACACAGGTTTTTTCACCACTTTTAAAGATAGGGGTTACTCTAGCAACTTTGAGGGAGTTCGGGAAAGTGCCTAGTAAGAGAGACTGGTTAATAATATTTGATATCAGTGGGGCTACAATGTCAGCAATAACTTTAAGTACTTTAGTCGGAAACGTTTGTAACCCACTCGATTTATTTTTCATGTTGTTTATGCACGTAATTACATCGGAGGAGTTTGTAGGCGTAAAGAAAAAGGAGTTGGGTTCTCGAATATGATCCATAAATTCCAGGTGATCAGTAGGTTCACTTGGAATACCATCAGCTATTGTTTTCCCTACGTTTACGAAGAAGTTGTTAAAGAGATTAGCAATTTCTTTCTTCTCATGATATTTTACATTATCTTGAACAACATATTCAATTTTCTTTTTATCGGCATTATTCGGTTTACAGCAGGAGTTAAGGAGATGCCAAATCTTTTTAACGTCAGTTTTGAATTGAGTAAACTTGAGCGTAAAGTAGTTCTTTTTTGATGTTCTTATCTGGTTTGTTACATAGTTTCTAAATCGGTTATATGTTTCTCTAGATATTCGTCCTTCGCAAAGGAGGGCTAGGTACGCTTGACGTTTCTTTATATTTATCACGATGTCTCTGGTAATCCAGGGCTTATGTTTATTTTTCGGGGTAACTGTACGAGTTACAATTGGGCAACACTGATTGTATGCGGTCATTATAGTTTCAGTCAACTTTACTACTGCTTCATCAATGCTCGTAGTATTATTTTGTTGAGAGATGTGCAATGTAGGCATTGATTCTTCTAGAACGGTGCGCATTTCTTCAAGATTTGATTCGTTTATTTTACGATATGAGTAAGTTTCAGCCCGTGCCTTGGTGCAAGCAATATAGACATTTTTCTTAATAAGAAAAACTGGGAAGTGATCTGATAAGTCAGAAGTAATTATTCCAGCAAGAAAATCACTAGGGTCTGTCATAAAGATATTGTCAAGCAGCGTAGCACACTCTGAGGTTATTCGTGTAGGCTTTGTAATGATCGGAAGGAAGGATTGAGACTGAAAGGTAGTTAGGAAATTAGAGATTGGTTCATGGCTTTCATGTTTCAGTAGATCATAATTGAAGTCACCGCATATTATTATGTCATTGTATAAGGGCCTGTTGAACTGAGAAATAATACGATTCAATTCATTCAGGAAGGATATAGGACAGGCTGTAGGAGGCCTATACACCGTTCCAAGCACAATGCGTTTACCATCTCTAAAAAGTTCTACGAAGAGTGATTCTATATGATCCTGATTCATGGTTGCACTTGCTATGGTTCTCGAGTCTATGTGGTTAGATATATATGTGCTGATGCCTCCGCCCCGCTGGTTTTTTCTTAGCGAATGGTAACTATGATAATTTTCAAATCGAATCATGTCTTTAGTCGAGTCATCTAGCCAGCTTTCGGTGAAGCTAATCACGTCTAGGTTATATTTAAGTTCAGTAATAGTACATTGTATCTCTTCCAATTTTGGATAGAGTGACCTACAGTTCCAACACAGGAGTGAGAAATCTCGGTCAGTTATTCGTATAGTTTCGTTGAATTCTGATATATTAGTATACCTACACTCTGGAGAGTCGTTTAGGTTTGGATATATTCTGTTCAAATGATTGAAATCTGGATCGATTTCCTCAAATATTACAGGGTGATCAGTCATTTAAAATAAGTAAAAGTAAGAATTAGGTACTATAGAGCTTAAGACGAAATACAGAGTCAAGCTTAAAGGGATATTTCAGTCTAAAAAGTAGCTTATTAAGTAAGAGAGAATAGAGTAAAAAAGAAAAATCTAGCGCGATTTCGTGAGTACACACAAACTCAGTCCATGAGCGAGTGATAATGGAGTTCAATATCACAACATTGGTGCAAACAGATTGCTAAGGGCGTTTTCGCAAGTTCACATACAACAGGTAATAAATTTCTAAAGATTATGACGACAATGATACAATCAGCTAATATGGTTTACGCGTAATAATAACTGCAGTGGTAAATAGAGAAGAATTCACAGTAACATTGGTTGGTGAAAAATTACTAATTGCGATGTTACAAAATGTGACACACAGTTGTCATAGATGTTTACACACACATCTATTATTTATTTGTTATAATATTGGAGTTCGATAACACTACATTGGTGCAAACAGATTGCTGAGGGCGTTTTCATAAGTTCACATACAAGAGGGAATAAGTTTTAAAGATTATGATGACAATGATACAATCAGCTAATATGGTTTACGCGTAATAATAACTGTAGTGGTAAATAAGGAAGAATTCACAGTAATATTGGTAAGTGAAAAATTGCTGATAGATTATAATGACAATGATATAATCAGATTATAAGAAGATTACAACGACAATGATATAATCAGATTATAAGAAGATTACAACGACAATGATATAATCAGCTAATATGGTTGTACGATGGCAGTGGAGGGCAGAAGCGATTATCAGATTATAAGAAGATTACAACGACAATGATATAATCAGCTAATATGGTTTACGCGTAATAATACTTAAGTGGTTAAGAAGAGGAAAAATTCACAGTAACATTGGGAGGTAAAAAATTGCTGATTGCGTTGTTTCAAAAGTTCACACACAGCTGTCATAAATGTTTACAAGCACATCTGTTATACATTTGTATAGATTCAGGTTGAACTGGCATCAAGTTGAGGTTTACTGACATGATACCTAATTGAGGTTAAATTAATACGAAGTTGACATATTTAGGGGATGAAAATGAAATTGACTAATTTAGGGGATCACCTAGTCTAGGGAATTTAGGGGATCACCTAATGACAATGATATAATCAGCTAATATGGTTTACGCGTAATAAAAAAAATTTTAGTGGTAAAAAATGAAAAAAAAATCACAGTAACATTGGGAGGTAAAAATTGCTGATTGCGTTGTTGCAAAAGTTCACATACACCTATCATAAATGTTTACAAACACATCTGTTAAACATTTGTATAGATTCAGGTTAAGCTAACATCAAGTTGAGGATAAGCTGATATGATATCTAATTGGGGTTAAACTAGCACGAAAACTGACAATCAAATTGAGGAGATCACCTAGTCTAGTCACCCATGACTTGTTTTGATGTCATATTGAGTTGTTGCATCAGGTATTGCTCGAGGTCATCTGGCGTGTTGATCTCGCGGCGTCTTGAATCTGGGTTTCCGGGGTTAAATATGAAAATGTTTCCATCCTGTGTTTTTGGGGTTCCAACTTTATCCGGGAATTTCCTTTTGGCCATCCTCAGAATGTACATGGCGTTAGCTCGTGAAGGTATGAGGTATTCATTTATGAAGAAGAACTTTGGTTTCTTTTCTCGGCAGGCGTTGAGAATTTCACGTTTTTTGTTGTAATCTTTTAGTTCAAATGCAATGTTTCTTTGATCTACGTTCCCAGTTACTGGTTTTTTCCCCATTCTTGTAGCTGACGTCATATCAGTGTCGGGAGGTCAATGTTGATCTTGTCCTTCAGGAGTTTGCAGACTGTATCCTTACAGATTTCGTTTGCGTGAGATTGCGGTATTTCCCTTCCAGAAATGACGAGAGTACATTTTTTGTCTTCAATGTCTCGGCGTTGATTATTTTTTTCCAACTGGTCGAGGCGGGAGGTTAAGCTATCCATTTTCTTGTTCTGTTCATCGAGAATTTTTTTGTGTTCCGCTTCTTTTGTTCCAAATAGCGTTTTAAGGTGGCTTATTTCATTTTGCATTTTTTCAATATCACTATTAAATTTTGTCATCACTGAATCGAAGTATTTTATTAAGACAGAGACCACTTCTTTACCGCCTTTCGTTAGGCTAGACACATCAGGGTATAGATATACATCATAGATACATCATAGATGTGCTGATAGATATACATCATAGATATGCTGATAGATATACATCATAGATATGCTGATAGATATACATCATAGATATGCTGATAGATATACATCATAGATATGCTGATAGATATACATCATAGATATGCTGATAGATATACATCATAGATATGCTGATAGATATACATCATAGATATGCTGATAGATATACATCATAGATATGCTGATAGATATACATCATAGATATGCTGATAGATATACATCATAGATATGCTGATAGATATACATCATAGATATGCTGATAGATATACATCATAGATATGCTGATAGATATACATCATAGATATACTGATAGATATACATCATAGATATGCTAATAGATATACATCATAGATATACTGATAGATATACATCATAGATATGCTGATAGATATACATCATAGATATGCTGATAGATATACATCATAGATATGCTGATAGATATACATCATAGATATACTGATAGATATACATCATAGATATGCTGATAGATATACATCATAGATATGCTGATAGATATACATCATAGATATGCTGATAGATATACATCATAGATATGCTGATAGATATACATCATAGATATGCTGATAGATATACATCATAGATATGCTGATAGATATACATCATAGATATGCTGATAGATATACATCATAGATATACTGATAGATATACATCATAGATATGCTGATAGATATACATCATAGATATACTGATAGATATACATCATAGATATGCTGATAGATATACATCATAGATATGCTGATAGATATACATCATAGATATACTGATTGATATACATCATAGATATGCTGATAGATATACATCATAGATATGCTGATAGATATACATCATAGATATGCTGATAGATATACATCATAGATATACTGATAGAAATACATCATAGATATGCTGATAGATATACATCATAGATATGCTGATGGATATACATCATAGGTATGCTGATAGATATACATCATAGATATGCTGATAGATATACATCATAGATATGCTGATAGATATACATCATAGATATGCTGATAGATATACATCATAGATATGTTGATAGATATACATCATAGATATGCTGATAGATATACATCATAGATATGCTGATAGATATACATCATAGATATGCTGATAGATATACATCATAGATATGCTGATAGATATACATCATAGATATGCTGATAGATATACATCATAGATATGCTGATAGATATACATCATAGATATGCTGATAGATATACATCATAGATATACTGATTGATATACATCATAGATATGCTGATAGATATACATCATAGATATGCTGATAGATATACATCATAGATATGTTGATAGATATACATCATAGATATGCTGATTGATATACATCATAGATATGCTGATAGATTTACATCATAGATATACTGATAGAAATACATCATAGATATGCTGATAGATATACATCATAGATATGCTGATGGATATACATCATAGGTATGCTGATAGATATACATCATAGATATGCTGATAGATATACATCATAGATATGCTGATAGATATACATCATAGATATGCTGATAGATATACATCATAGATATGTTGATAGATATACATCATAGATATGCTGATAGATATACATCATAGATATGCTGATAGATATACATCATAGATATGCTGATAGATATACATCATATATATGCTGATAGATATACATCATAGATATGCTGATAGATATACATCATAGATATGCTGATAGATATACATCATAGATATGCTGATAGATATACATCATAGATATACTGATTGATATACATCATAGATATGCTGATAGATATACATCATAGATATGCTGATAGATATACATCATAGATATGCTGATAGATATACATCATAGATATGCTGATAGATATACATCATAGATATACTGATTGATATACATCATAGATATGCTGATAGATTTACATCATAGATATACTGATAGAAATACATCATAGATATGCTGATAGATATACATCATAGATATGCTGATAGATATACATCATAGGTATGCTGATAGATATACATCATAGATATACTGATAGAAATACATCATAGATATGCTGATAGATATACATCATACATATGCTAATAGATATACATCATAGATATACTGATTGATATACATCATAGATATGCTGATAGATATACATCATAGATATGCTGATAGATATACATCATAGATATGCTGATAGATATACATCATAGATATGCTGATAGATATACATCATAGATATGCTGATAGATATACATCATAGATATGCTGATAGATATACATCATAGATATGCTGATAGATATACATCATAGATATACTGATTGATATACATCATAGATATGCTGATAGATATACATCATAGATATGCTGATAGATATACATCATAGATATGCTGATAGATATACATCATAGATATGCTGATAGATATACATCATAGATATACTGATTGATATACATCATAGATATGCTGATAGATTTACATCATAGATATACTGATAGAAATACATCATAGATATGCTGATAGATATACATCATAGATATGCTGATAGATATACATCATAGGTATGCTGATAGATATACATCATAGATATACTGATAGAAATACATCATAGATATGCTGATAGATATACATCATACATATGCTAATAGATATACATCATAGATATACTGATTGATATACATCATAGATATGCTGATAGATATACATCATAGATATGCTGATAGATATACATCATAGGTATGCTGATAGATATACATCATAGATATACTGATAGAAATACATCATAGATATGCTGATAGATATACATCATAGATATGCTGATAGATATACATCATAGATGTACTGATAGATATACAACATAGATATACTGATAGATATACATCATAGATATACTGATAGATAACCATCATAGATATGCTGATAGATATACATCATAGATATGCTGATAGATATACATCATAGATATGCTGATAGATATACATCATAGGTATGCTGATAGATATACATCATGAATATGCTGATAGATATACAACGTAGATATACTGATAGATATACATCATAGATATGCTGATAGATATACATCATAGATACGCTGATAGATATACATCATAGATATGCTGATAGATATACAACATAGATATGCTGGTAGATATACAACATAGATATGCTGATAGATACACAACATAGATATGCTGCAGCAGCATGAATAGATGTAACATTATAAATAACACAGCATGAATAATCACTTTTAAAATAGAAATAATTTCTTAGCGATTTTAATATATCAGAAACTAAAAATATACAGTAAAGTTGAACGTTTCGACCACACCAAGAAATAGTGTCTGTTATAAAAGTGATAATCCTTGCTGTTTTATTTATAGTTCGACTATGCAAACGGCAAAACTTTGATGTAAATCATAGATGTGACATATATGATACTGTGTAAGCATTCACTACACTCCCACAAGCGCAATAATGCAATGTATTTATGTATAGATATACTGTGCATACGTTATAAATACGCTGATGCAGAGTAAATAAATGCAACCACACATAGTACTTAGCAAACGTTAACTAAAATAGCCCTTGTAAAATTGTCCTTACATGTCCTCTACATACCATATCATACCTCTACATACCATATCATACCTCTACATACCATATCATACCTTAACATACCATTTCATACCTCTAAATACCATAAAATACTTCTACACACAATATCATAACCTGCACATGCATGCGCTATGTAGGTAGACTGTGGAAGGGAGTGAATGTGACAGATTACATCGTATTTTTAAAATAAAATCTCAAGCGGTTTTCCATTGAGAATCATATATTCACATAGCTCACAATGTCCCCCAAGCCTGGTCCTATACTTATGCACATATTTTCGACCCCAATCTGGTCCAACTGAGCCCGGCGTGTTTTGCTGTGTTCGCGGCTTATCTGCAAAACATCAGATCGTTTCCATATCAGGTCAGTAGGCTAGAGAATTGCAAATGCTACGTTCGAGGTAACAGCTCATCGATTTTAGCAAGAGAACACAAGGGGCAACATGCACACATGTGCTCGTGCACAGCCTTGATCTGTTCAGGCCACGGTTGCTGCATTGTTCTGTAACTTGTGCTGAATGGTCAATTTTTGTATTTTTTCTTGTACTGTAAGATGGGCGGAGTAATAAATTTTAAATATTTTTTGTTCCGTAATCTGTGCTGAATGATTAAATGTCTTTTTCTTGTCCTGTAATATGGGCAGAAGGATCAAACTTTTGACTTTTTTCTTAGAGAAATTTACCATAGAAACCTGTAAAACGTGAAAATGTTTTCGTTTAGAAATCTTGTCAACCAAAAAAGGACAATCAAGCACAACGTCGTGGGCAGGGGATGCTCTGATTCTATTTACTGCATCACACACGAAGCTCTAGTTCTAAATGTTGCTGGAATTCTGTTTAGCTCAGTCCAGGAGCTCTGCTCACTGGAGCTAAACAGACGATCTCTGCAGCAACAGGCTGGAGATGCTGGTCTAGGATCAGGCGTCTCAGGTCTCAGAAGCTCACCTCAAAATATGCTGACGCGTACACATTTCGATGTTATGTGGTTGGACTCGAGGGGTCATTGAATGTACACGATGTAGTGTATTTGAATGTAGTGCACACGATTTTTGTAGTGTACACGATTTTTTGTAAATTGAATGTAGTGTACACGACACATGAAAAATGAAGGGGTTTTATATTTTCTTTAGACATATCTTCCAGATGTGGATGATGAACAAAAATATATCCATGCTAATAGAACCCGCTATTAAAATATTCTTGTACTTGTGCACTGAAGAAACTCGTATCACAGATACGGTCATTGAGCATCCGTTAAAGGAATGAACGAGAGACTGACCGACCAATTTAATATGTTCAAAGAGATTCCCATTGTAATACTCGTAATATAGGAGAAATTACGCAAAAACGTAAAAATTTATTTATTTTTAAATTTAATGAGGCACCTAGCGTTTTATTGTATTGTATCGATTATAATTATCCGTGCTTCACTTCAACGGTGCAGCTCATTTACTGAATTTAGGTCTTCTTTGTATTTTACATTTTTATTTACAGTCATCTCCTATAGTAGATCAATGATACACTTCTATTACTGAAGAAACTTCTTTTACTTTATTACTGAAAAACATTCGTGAAATTTTCGGTTACTCAGGATTCAGAGAGTAATTAGAGTTGAAGAGTGTCAGTACCTGTACAGCTTCAATTATTTAGGTGTGGGTAACAATTGTGACGGAGAGAAGTTAAGATTTGTCTCGTGTCACCATTAACTTTTTCAGGCATCAATACCTTTCATTATAACTAAGCACGAATAGAATACCTTTCATTATAACTAAGCACGAATAGAATACCTTTAGGTATTCTATTCAAAGAATACCTTTAGGCTTGAATAGAATACCTTTCATGAATAGAATAGAATACCTTTTCAAAAGGTACGAATAGAACACCTTTATTCTATTCATAAAATACCTTTATTCTATTCATAGAATATACCTTTCATGAGTATAAAAGAATACCTTTCGTCTACAATTCTGGATTGTAGGTGAAAGGTATTCTATTATCAATCCATCATAATATTCAATGTATATCCATAAGCGTGGTCTAGAATGACACATCGGCATGGGTAGTGGAAACATATTTTATTATTTTCTCGAGAGTTCACTCAAAGTTATTAATGAAAGCAATGCGAAAGTGTATGGAACTGCTTTATTTTGGATAGATTCCCAAATTAGTAAATGTGTTTAACTCATTCAACTTCATTGTAATTAGACGAAATAGATTTTACTTTAGAATTAAGATTTCGCTCGAACTACAAAAATGTTCACGTATAGAAAAAATCGAACTTACCCAAAAATATTGTACTTCAGGAGTGAACTTTCTGGCTAGCAAAAGCTACGATCCGTCAAAGTCTGCTTTCTGCTAAACTCTGCAGTTCGCCGATGCCAACTGCCTGCCAAAACGTGCTGTTTGCCAAACTTGTTATCGGCCGAAGTCTGTTACCAAGTGAAACTTTAAGTTTACCCCAACCTGTAATTCGCCAAAATCCGTGGCCCGCCAAATAGAAACGTTCGTTCTTATCAAGAGGAGGAAGCGCGAGAGAAACTTTGCTGGAAACAAAATGCTCTCTGAAGTCGTTCCCTTTCTAAGTAATCCGAAGACAAAAAAAATCCTGTCGGCCCGCTGCTGCAAGTCACTCAGAAAATCTTGAGCAGTTGATAGAAATAAGCAGAAGGATGGTACATCGCATTGCCGTGTTCGGTGTGTGTGTGTGTAAAAAGGGGGGGAGGGGGTTTTGTTGTGCTCTCCGTGGCACAGCGGTTAAGGGATCGAACTTGTATGCTGGAAGTCGCGGGTTCGTTCCCAGCGCTGGCGCGGAGATTTTCCCCGTTGGGTATAAGGGAAAGCATAAGCACAATACCCCACTCGACCCAGGTGTCGGAAATGGGTACCGGCTTCACGGGGGAACCGTCATGGTGTCCTATATATAGGGTTAGTTATAAGACATTTGAAAAACCAATGCTAAGATCATATGTATCAGGCTTGATTGGAAATAAAGCATCCCAAAGATGCCGATGTTAACCTGTTAACCTTTGTGTGTGTGTGTGTGTGTTGGGGGGTTATGGAAGTGTCACGTGATGCAACACACAGGGTGCCCCAAAAAGATTAAAAATGCATTCACTCTCTCACTGCCCAGTACTCAAATATTTTGTTTGATGGATTTTTTTACTATGGGTGCATTTGTGATGAGTTACATCAAATAAAAGAATATTAAATTTAAGGAAATTAAATATCCCCAAAAAACCTAGTCGCACCTGACAGACACCAGAAAACTCATGAGTAATTGTCAGTCAACTGATGAGTACATTTTTTTGGAACACCCATGGATAGTGGCTGTGCACTGTAAAAATAACAATTCAGCGCATACTATTGCGCTAAATAACTGCACAGTGAAATTACTTACGATAATTGGTTTGAAAAAGGTGCACAAGCCAGAACGCTTTTAGTATAATTAAAACGCTTGACAGCCTTCACTGGTTTTCACCAAGTATTAGATTATTCAATGTCTACTATCCAAATAGCTACATCAGCTCTAATGATGGAACTATGTTGTACACTTGTACAACTGTACACTTGTTAACACACCACTTGAGTACGGGAACCGGCTCTTTGACGAAGGCCAGCAATGCAGCATATGCTCCTATTCATCATTTATTTGTACCTCAACGTGAAAACATAATAGATTATCAAAGTGATTAATGCTCTGTTCAAGGTGAATAACATTCATCAAATCCCTACTCTGGGCTTCAATCATAGAGCGTCGAAGTGAAATGGCAGCACAAAACCTGGTAGAAATGTTGAGAGTCCAGCGATGCCTGGAGTATGTAACAGCTGATACCCAAGTGGCGTTTAGCCTCTTGATTCTAGGATATAAGAATTCTTCATGAAGCCTGGTTTTAACTTATTTATTCAATAGGCTATCTTGGGTAGTTATTATTATTATTAATTATTCTACCACCACGAGGTAATCGAACCCTGGTTTTACACAATCCGATTGCTCATTGTGCATACTTGAAATACCTGACATCACATCATTTTAAAGAGGGAAAAGTTGATGTGTAATTGTTCTTAATTATCGAGTCAATATGAGCGTCTAATACATTAAATTATTATCATATTAAATACTATGAATCTACTATAAATCATTGTTACAGCTGGGCTTAAAAATTATTCAGTCAAAATGCTGCTAATTTTTTATAATATCAACGCTGACATCCTGAATGGGATTTTTGCAGACCCCAACTGTTATCAGCTCCGCCAGTGTGCGGAACCTTCCTTGGGTATATTCTGAATTGAAATTAGTCCTGATCGTTGTTTTACATAACAATTGTTAGACCTCTGCGCTTATTGTGGATGGTCATAAGTTATTTCAGATTCTTGTGAGCAAATTGTAAGAATGTATGTCAACCCTGTATAGTGCAAATGTTTAGGAAAAATATTCATAAATACGTATTGACCGATAATTCATGCATTTAAATTAAATGCGAGAGCATTATAGTTGAAACTAAAATGTATCCTTAGTGAGTGTTCCCAGTATCGTTGAATCCTATCGATAGTATCTATTTCCAGTTTCCGAGCTGCAAATGGACGCAACGCAAAGACCTGTACAGCCGACAGCTACAATTAACGCGCGCGTAAAAACCTATTAAGAAAACTCTCGGCGCGCACGAGCAAGAACACCGATAAGCGGCTTAATATCACAAAGCCCAAATGGGGTAAAATCGGGCCAGAAAAAAGACGAGCTGCACTATTCCATCTACCAGATGCTGTAGCTTACGCATCAATGCACCTCTATATCTCAGATTCCTTGTAAAAATATCATTGCGAATGTTATAAAACATATTTTCTCAACATTTAATGCTGTATAATACATCTTGTAAGCACTTAAGAGCGTAGATTACTGAGAATAGTTATAAATTACCTGAAGCAGATGAACATCATCATCATGAACCTCCCAGACGTAAGAACGTGCTTGTAATATATAGATGTAAACGAAACGAGCTACACCAGCAACACCAGCGACACACACAGCACCAGGTGTACCAGCAGCAACACCAGCGACACACACAGCACCAGGTGTACCAGCAGCAACACCTGAACGTCATTACGGCGCAGCTATTATGTTGATGTCAGCTCTTTTCATTGCACCTACTATTCCCATGGAAAAGTTTCAACAAACATCACATGGTGATAAACACATCCTACTCCAATCGAGGCTCTTAAAATCATACGGTACTAAGCGAGAAATTAATTTACTTACACCACTGTCATCCTTAAGCCTTCCCCTGTCTGGATAGTAAGTCGTAGGTTCAAAAAGTTAATCGCAAAATGATCGAATGCTTCTATCGGTCGCTGAGATACTCGAATATCAAAATCACTAAGCTTTGAAGCCGTTTTGTGACGTTTTTAAAAAACGGCACTTGGTACTGTATGATTCTAGGCGCCTCAATTCTTATACTATTATTATTCTCTAAAGTTGTCTCTCAACATACCAAACCTCGGTTCGTACGATAGTTATAAAAGAGCGCAATGCTGCCGACGCGAGTGCTCTCAGATTCTAGGGACCTCAATTCTTATACTCTTTTGCTCTAAATTTGTCCCTCCGCACACCAAATCTCGGTTCGTACGATAATTATCAGAGAGCAAAATGCCGCCGACGCGACTGCTCACATGTCGTCAAATGGACTTCCTGCACATGAGAAGACCACGTCCGGCAAGGCCTCAGCGCCAGACAGGGGCATTGTGGTCTTTGCCTCATAAAGAGTCTTAATTTCATTACGGGAGAAGCTCGGACGTCGTTTGCTTGAGTTTACTTCGTCGTCGAGATCCCGGAAAAAGCCGGGATCACCGGGACTGCCCGACAGTCCCAAACGTGACAAAGACTTCGCTGCAGTTCTGAGCGAGGCAAGCTTAAGCTGCCGACAATGGTGGTACTTTCGTGCCAGTTCGAGCGGCTCAAGATCGCATAATTGAAAATTGTCTCACAAGTTTCCTGCTTTTTATTTTTTTCGACTGACGCTGTGTTTCGGGGTTTATTTATTAGCACGGAAAGGAAACTGAATGTGAGTAGTTTTCCGCGCAATTCGTTGAAATTAGAGGAGGTTTTCCTTTTTTTGCGAACTTTTTGCCCGCATGCAAGTAATTTCCCGATGATTTTTTTGTAAGCTTGAATCATGCACTCAGATCACTTAAAAACATTGCAATGTAGCTTTATACGAGCGTGCACTTGCACTATCAACGTGTAAGAGCTAAAAAAAGTCATACGAGCGTGCTAACTAGCACCATCAACGTATAACAGCTAAAACAAAAGTCACACGAGCGTGCTAACTAGCACCATCAACGTATAACAGCTAAAACAAAAGTAACACGAGCGTGCTAACTAGCACCATCAACGTATAACAGCTAAAACAAAAGTAACACGAGCGTGCTAACTAGCACCATCAACGTATAACAGCTAAAACAAAAGTAACACGAGCGTGCTAACTAGCACCATCAACGTATAACAGCTAAAACAAAAGTCATACGAGCGTGCTAACTAGCGCCTTAACGTATAACAGCTAAAAACAAAAGTCATACGAGCGTGCTAACTAGCGCCTTCAACGTATAACAGCTAAAACAAAAGTCATACGAGCGTGCTAACTAGCGCCTTCAACGTATAACAGCTAAAACAAAAGTCGTACGAGCGTGCTAACTAGCACCATCAACGTGTAACAGCTAAAACACCTCAAAACTGAAGCTAGGAGCCACTAACAAGGTCTCTTTTTCATTTAATTTGGCCTGGAATGGCAAACTCGTCGAGTTCCGAGCCCCACTTTCCAGTCTCCTTAACTGGCTGCAGGAAAATGGACTTGCCATCGGCTGTCTCCTGCGACAGATCTTTTCAATTTTCCCTCCCATTTGTGCAAATGAAGCAAAAATCTTCAAAAACTTTCGAGTGGAAACTCTACGGTCGTTCGTTATCATATTTCACCGAAGCCTTCTCCAGCAATGGCAAAGGGCTTGAATAAGTTAGCTCCAAAGGGGGAGTTCGCCTCCGAAGACTTCAGGAACGGATTGCTTCTTAAATGTGATCCTAGGCTATAATTTTTAACAGCTAGAAAGGGGACTCTTCTAGTGTTTGCGGCTCACACATCTCTTCACAGTACGTGAGCGTTTAAAAACTAATAAATATTTCCCGTTTCAACTTTGTTGAAAATAAACAGTTATTCTTTCTTTTCAGAAAACGAATTTACATCACAAAATGGACTTAGTTACTTCACGCACTGAAAAAATGTGTCTCAAAACTAAATACTGTATGAGATAATAAACTTATGATACATTTTTGATGACATAATAGGGATACTACACGCCTTCATATAAATTCCAGTGAAGAATGCGAAACATTTGGCTGTCCCGTTATTTGAAAGAAAAAAATTTGAGTACGTGTAATGGCTCTAGAAATACAGAAGAATTCAAATCGCACAGAGGCTGAAATCGATGATCCTCGTAAATAGTAATTGTGGTAATAGTAATATTAATTGTAGTAGTAACAGTAATAGCAATAGTAATAGTAATTCGGCA
Source organism: Morinoia aosen (assembly GCA_030386875.1). Classification (NCBI taxonomy): domain Eukaryota; kingdom Metazoa; phylum Arthropoda; class Malacostraca; order Amphipoda; family Talitridae; genus Morinoia; species Morinoia aosen. The sequence continues at coordinate 4,488,890 of CM059571.1, forward strand.
TCTGAAAAGCAAGATTTAACGACCGTCATGGCGAAAGAAATGCGAAATTTTCCTCACGCCGGATTTTCATTAGTTGGCTATACGTAGGTAATGATTTCCTTCTACCCGTTCTTGTCCAAGTAATTTACTTCTATGTGTACGAGTCCAATGATTACGTAGGTAATGATTTCCTTCTACCCGTTCTTGTCCAAGTAATTTACTTCTATGTGTACGAGTCCAATGATTACGTAGGTAATGATTTCCTTCTACCCGTTCTTGTCCAAGTAATTTACTTCTATGTGTACGAGTCCAATGATTACGTAGGTAATGATTTCCTTCTACCCGTTCTTGTCCAAGTAATTTACTTCTATGTGTACGAGTCCAATGATTACGTAGGTAATGATTTCCTTCTACCCGTTCTTGTCCAAGTAATTTACTTCTATGTGTACGAGTCCAATGATTACGTAGGTAATGATTTCCTTCTACCCGTTCTTGTCCAAGTAATTTACTTCTATGTGTACGAGTCCAATGATTACGTAGGTAATGATTTCCTTCTACCCGTTCTTGTCCAAGTAATTTACTTCTATGTGTACGAGTCCAATGATTACGTAGGTAATGATTTCCTTCTACCCGTTCTTGTCCAAGTAATTTACTTCTATGTGTACGAGTCCAATGATTACGTAGGTAATGATTTCCTTCTACCCGTTCTTGTCCAAGTAATTTACTTCTATGTGTACGAGTCCAATGATTACGTAGGTAATGATTTCCTTCTACCCGTTCTTGTCCAAGTAATTTACTTCTATGTGTACGAGTCCAATGATTACGTACGTAATGATTTCCTTCTACCCGTTCTTGTCCAAGTAATTTACTTCTATGTGTACGAGTCCAATGATTACGTAGGTAATGATTTCCTGCTACCCGTTCTTGTCCAAGTAATTTACTTCTATGTGTACGAGTCCAATGATTACGTAGGTAATGATTTCCTTCTACCCGTTCTTGTCCAAGTAATTTACTTCTATGTGTACGAGTCCAATGATTACGTAGGTAATGATTTCCTGCTACCCGTTCTTGTCCAAGTAATTTACTTCTATGTGTACGAGTCCAATTCGTGGCGGGGATGGCAATTTTTTAGTTGGTCCTTCTTTCACGAGATGGAGGGAAATGTTAACGTTTTTTCGCCGCTGAGAGGGATAATTTGTTCTGTCCGTCGTAATATGGGGCGCTGTTTTCTCCCATGGTAATTTGTTGGCACTCACGCCTTACCCTTCAATTTCTCAACACCTTGGCAATATTAATGAACTGGCTAATTGGTTAAGTGATGTACAGTGATATAGTGATGCAGCATGTTGGTCCAGTGATGTATAGTTATATAGTGATGCAGCATGTAGGTCAAGTGATGTATAGTAATATAGTGATGCAGCACGTAGGTCAAGTGATCCATAAGCCAGAATTATACTATAGCCAATGAGTACACTTAATGCTGAGCGATTTACCGGTCATACTAAACAAATAATATACGGTACAGTTACACATTACACCTCAGCTAATCTAGCTCACTTTGAAGAAATGTTAATTGAGCTCAATGTGCGGGGAAATTTTTGATCTTGTTCCGCATGCGCGAGGAGCTTGGGAGTCTTTGCCATCTCTTCACGGGTTTTCTACGAGTCACAAACTAATGGCTGTAAAAAGATAATTATTGTGACAGCGAATAATTTTAAATAATAGTTTCAAACTATATTTCCGAATGTAATCTTATAAATGTGAAAAAACAATAATGTCCTTGTAACGATTGCAATAGGCTTGATTTTTCAGTTAATGGAAGATGAGAATAATTTTTATCCCAGTATTGTTTAATTTATCAAATTTACCCAATAATTGACCGCCAAGACTACTTGAATAGAAATAAACGTAAGCTCATGCTCCATATTATTTGAAAGCTAAATATGAAAATAATTTTCTTTCGCTGGAAGCTTGTTCCAAAATTCCGTACCTTAGACATTTGCGATGCCCCCATCGTACTCGGCCTTCAGGAATAGGCGTGACTTATTAGATCTCAAATTACCACATGATACAATTAATTACCACATGATACAATTAATTACCACATGATACAATTAATTACCACATGATACAATTAATTACCACATGAAACAATTAATTACCACATGATACAAGTAATTACCAGATAAGATAAGATTGAATCACCAGATGAGCTATGATTACCAAATAAGATAACCTCATCAAACAAGATTTATTTATACAATTTTTGTCATATATACATATATTCCGATACACCTCAGAGTGCTGAAATGATTTCCTACAAAAGCAAAAGAGAGCATAGGTTCTGTTCATGTTCCCATTGGAAGCCGTCTTTAAAAAGCGAAGGAAGGAGAAATTTCTGTTCATGTTCCCATAGAAAGCCATTTAAAGAAGCGAAAGAAAGAGAGAGAGGTGGGTTCTGTTCATGTTCCCATAGGAAGCCGTCTTTAAAAATCGAAGGAGAGAAAAAGAAGGTTCTAGAGCTAGCAATGACAAGCCTGGTGTAGCTCCAGGCAATCGAAAGACAGTTTTCCGTAGTCGAGGGGACTCGAAGAAGACTCCAATTGCAGCGCTGTAGACTCAGATCCGCCTCATCTCGCTGTCGATTTCCAATAGCGGAGTCACGCTGGAGCCTGTGACATGAAGTTGCCCCCCCCCCACTCTTGGAAGGGGGTGAGTTGGGGGGGCTCTGTGATGAGTGGGGGGGTTCGGATATGAGGGAGAGGTCAGTTAATCCGGTAAGATCAAGAATTTTTCAAACACCCTGACATTGCTACTATTCACTCATTCAAAAGCGTGGCTTGAAACGGGAATTTCTGTAAGATGACGGGTGTTATATGCGTATCCTCGTACTCAAATATAATATATTTATGTGTGCATATAACTTGCATTTACCTGAAATTTTCAGCTGATTTCTGCTTTAATGTACGGTGAGGATACAAGAATGAAACCGTGCGCGTAACTTTTTTGAAACTGACAGTTGAATAAGACGACACACTTCAGTTCGCATCTAACTGTGAAATGTATAGCATTGAATCCCTTATTAGATTTCTCCCACAGTTTGCCAGCACAACTTCTTCCTCAAAAAAGTTCACGCTCGTTTTGCTACCTGTTTACTGCACTAAAATTGTCCATGGACGTGAACAGCTGTCTGAGTATCGTCCGTAAGACACAAGTTAGTGTTCTTTGTTTTGACGAGCAAAATGAAGTACTTGAACTCATCTTAAGACATGTTTCTTGAAGACAAGTTGGAAAAGAAGGCATGTCTGCTCAGCATCACTATATAAGAGCGCCTGCTTTGGGTAGTAGACCAGGCGGCAGCATCTTTGCACAAAACTCACAAACATTCTGTAAAATGACAATTTGGAGTCAAGCTTAAATTTGGAGAGCATAACCTGATAATTAGGGACTGTGATGTAGTTTTCTGTTGTGCTAAGAAAATGGTTGTAGGTTGCGCATCCACCTCATACGACAACCACAGGCAATCCACACCTACACAGAGATGTCGTGTATAGTTTCCATCCTACATAGTCAACACGTTCCACAACGACGAGGTTTGATTACGGTCTCGTGTGCAAATGTTCTTTTGAAACGAGCTCTCAAAACTGCAGAGCTGATGGACTTTCGAAGCGGCCTTCGATCATCGCTTGCCTTCGGCCGCGTGGGCTCATCGAAAAGTACGTTGATCGCATGAGTGCATTTAGCATAAAAAATTTAGGTTCGGTGGACTGCTTTACAGGGAAATATAAAGCTGGATAAAGGACGTTTAAGAATTTATTATGAATTGACCCAACTCCAGTCTAGGGATTACACTTGTGCCGTCATAAAGGGTAAATAAAGGCGTTCTATGAACCGCACACAAACGCTTGTTTGAGTTAGAGAAAGAAGCCATTGAGAATGTCTTCCCGTATCCAACTCTATGAACTCACAACAAGCGTATTGAACGAATTATTATTACCAACACTATCTTTGCCCCGAATGTATGACAACGATGAAGATGGGAATAAGAACTTTCTAAAGGAGATACTGGTTTTCAATAGGTACATTTTTCATGCGCAGTGTGGAAATCTTGCTTTAAGCATTCAACGTGCACAGCAACAAAGTCTCTTATAGCAACACTTGCAGCCTTCACACTCAAGTGTCATTATTCAGCGTATGAAAACGTGAACATGGGCACCCTAGAGCGCTTGACGCCATGGACTTGCGCTCGACAAAATGAAGACTGAGTTCCCGGAAAACACGCACGAAAATTGCAGAGCGTATTTTAGCATCACTTAATCCCTTCTTCTCCTAGACACTGAACTATATTTTGTATTAACTTCCATTTGTTTGATGCCGTCACTGCGCTTTACTCTTTGTGTTTTCTTTTTGTACTTATTTGAAAATATTCCTGTAGAGGCTGGAATATTTTTTGACGTAACCTGATTGTTTAATAAATGGCATTTTGATGTAGTACTTATATTACTTATATATACCTTTTCATTAACGAGTGAATGATATACCACCTGCTGGAATTACTAATTGAAGATGTTAAAAAAAGACACCGAATTCAAAGTTAGAGAAAAGTATTTTGGAAGAATTATTTTGAAATATTTTGGAAGATTTTTCGGACATTAACAAGAGGAATAAAGTCGAGCTGCTCGATTGTCACCGAACATGTCGCTTTCATTGATGTGCGAAGCGTGTTCTAGATAGCTCTACTTTAATCAGCAGACACACCTGGAACGTAGTGATGTCCTTTCAGCGCAGGTGTTCAACACCACATTTTAGTACGCAGATCGCTTGTCCAGTAGTTGACTGTGTGATAAATTTGTTGTTATTGCTCCTGCTCTGAAATTATGACGCTTGTCCAGTAGTTGACTGTGTGATAAATTTGATTATGACGCTTGTCCAGTGGTTGACTGCTTGATAAATTTGTCGTGGTTTCTCATGTTCTGAAATTATGATCTGACGTTCGAGCTCTGCAGACACCACATTGTTAAAGTTTTGACCGTAATGTGCGCCACCGGTGGCCACGAAGGGGATTTTCACACTATGATGAGAACCGACCAGTAGTCACAAACTCAATTTCCATAAATACTTCATCAAACCTTAATGAAGGCACGATACAGTTAATGTTTGCTTTTTTCGAATTTGCTCTCTACAATTGACCTCACATTTGAGTTGAATTTTGAACTTCAGTAACCAGTTGGGGTCAAAGTGTTAACAAATGTTTGAAGTAGCTTGTGGTCCTGAACACGTCGTTTGTTAAAATGAACTGGCGTTAATGGCTTTTGACTTTAACATTAAACACGATCTTCTCATCCAGCTGCGTGAATTAAATGTTTGGATAGATACGACTGACAGTTGTGGAATTTTAACACATAAAACTCTGTGCAAAGAAGAACCATTCGTTAATTCTGCGCAAATAGAATTCCTAAATTGTTTTATTATTAAAAAAGCTGGTTTTGGCTGACCTTGACATCAGGGCGATCTTCGAAACAGTGCATTGAGCCATCGCAAAGCTTGAATATATACATCTGAAATAAAGAGCTTGAATATTTGAATCACACAAATTTGAAGCTTGAAAACATACATTTGAAACATAGAGCTTGAATATTTGAAAAACACAAATTTGATGCTTGACTATATACTTTTGAAACAAAGAGCTTATAAAAACCGGTATCCGCTCATTGATAGTTTCGATAGAAGCATCAAACAAGAGACACAAGGGCGCGCATTCAAGCAATACGCGCATCGATCACGCGACAAAACGTTGATGGAGACTGCAACCCTCCGCAGTTTTGTGATCTGAAAGACGGGTTCAGGGAGACCATTTCAGGTATGATGATTCATAATGTATGGCCTTACATACGCAAAGAGGGCATTTCCAAGCGTTTTATGAAGCTATAATGTTTCATAATGTATGGCTTTACATACGCAAAGCGTGCGTTTCCAAGCGTTTTATGAAGCTATGATTTTTCATGATGCATGGCCTTACGCACGAAAAGAGTGCGTTTCAAAGGAAAGTTCCGTATAGTACGAATGCACAATGAATTGAAAAGGAAAGCATCAATCATCAATTCAACAAAATATTTACTATTGGTCAAGAAGAGAGCTGCTGGTGTATTGTTCGAGTGGTGCTGTGGGCGCAGCTAAGACACAACCGTCATTCACGGCTTAGAGCATGGCCTTGGAAACATAAAAACTATATGGCTTTCTAAAATTTCTACGGGGAGAATGCTCAATTGAATTTCTATATCCTTCATTGACCAGGTAAATCAAGCATCGTGAAGCATACAATTTAATATCAAAGGTTCAAAAAAATTTAGATTGCTCAATCAAAATAGTTTCTCCAATCGTCGTAAAACTTATCGAGACAAAACGTTATCTGACATCACTAGTATTATACTTTCGGACATGGTAGAACAAAGGAGGGCCTTTTCCGGCAAGTGATTTAGGCTCTCCTTTCATCGGACAAATACCATCTCGGCTTAAGGGAAAATTTAAAATTATAAATGCATTGGACTATTAATTTACATCATTCAGGGACCCAAATATGAAAAGGCTCATACCAGTTGTACAAGTGACACCGTGACGCTGAGATTAATTTCTTTCACCAGCTGCCCACGATTTGTATGCGAGAGCTCTGCGGTAGGAGAGAGAGTGTCTGTTTAGGTTTAGAGAAGTTCAGGTTCAAGTTCAATGCAAGTGAAAGTTCAGAAGTATTGAAAACCTTATTGTGTTGGTCCATTCCTTCTTCTCGTCAAGTCACCACTCTATACACAATGGAAACTATAGACCGACCGGGGTTGAAAATTTGGCCGAGGTCGGGGCCGGGGTTGGCCAGGGCCGAGGCCTGGGACCGGGGAATACAGCAACCCGGTCTTTTTGGGAAACACGTCAGAAGTTTGCTATAGTTTCTATTTCCATTGTGGTCACCATAAAATACTACAATTTCAATTTACATTGCTCCGCCATCAAGTCCATAAATTTCAACTCATGTCGTCTTCACCGCGAATGCATTTATTCAAAGAACAGTCGAGTCCAGCGCTGCATGACATCATCTTGTGTTGAACTTTACTTGTACGAACAAAAGTTAGCCTCGCCTGTTCAACTAATACTCTTCTTGACTCTAGTTGTCAATAAATAAGTGACGGACTAATTTTTGTCAGAATTAGTTTTTCTGAGAATAAGTGTGATCCGTGTTTGTTGAGGTTCGCGTAAGATGCCACGATCTGCTGCGTTGTTATTCCAGATTAATATTTTTTTTGTAGCTCAGCGAACTCTCAAGCAGTCACACAGTCACATTCTGTTTTTGTATATGTATTCCAATGCATCACTTGGCCTTTCTCTGTCAAGTTTTATTAGACAAAACTTATGTATAAAAAACAACAATTTCAGATGATTTGAACATAAGAAGTATTTTATTTAGAAACACGAAACACGAATGATTGAGATAATTGAAAAAACTTAAGCGAAATATTTACCTCAAGCGATACAGAAGTAGATTGTTCCTTCAGTCTAGTACAATGGTATACGAGATGACACTCTACACACTGTCACATTCATACGATTATTTGCACTCTTATATTGCACACACTGTGCATATACTGCAATGTGGCACAGCAACGCGCGAGTTTGTTTCAAATGTCGTTGGTTTTCATCCTTTAATTAACCATCGGATTTCAAATTAGACTAAGTCCAAACACTGATGGACTTTTATAATCGTATCTACTTGTTCGTTTCCAAGTCCGTTTTCCCGACGAGTTCCGTCCTTGGTCATACCAATGTTATTTCATGTTAAATGTCACAAGCTACTGCAATGTGGACTTGTTTACGAACTGGTTTATTCATCCCTGCAAAAGTGATTCAAAAACACATTCTTCGAGAACTTCCACACAAAACAATTTCCCGGCATACAAACCAAATTTGCACTGGCGATTTTTAACACTACTATCGGGGAGGGTAGATTTTATTTACACAAAAATTCCATCGTTTTTCGAAGTTCGATCGGAACTTGGCAGCGCAGAATTTACAGGCCCGTTTGTGCCCGTGTAGGGGCTTCGAGTTTCCAACGGACGGGACTGGAGGTGATTGTTTTTCAAAACCTTCTTCAGAAAATGCCCGGCAATACTTTCTTTCTAAGTTTCCGCTCTTCTTGGCGTTCCTTCTGTCGTTGGATTAACGCGTGCCGCTGCTCCAGATTATTGTGGTTGATTTTCCAGTTCAATTTGTAGTGGTTGATGATGCCGTTTTTGTTTGAGCGTTGTTTGAAGCTGCTTTGATTTTGACCACATTCTGCTTATATTAATCAAATTCTTTGGGTCCTTCCTGTTGTTGTCCTGTTTTAGTTTGAACGTTGTGGGAAGCTTCTTTTATTTTGACCACATTCTGTTTATATTAATCCTGTTCTTTGGGTCCTTCCTGTTGTTCTTCAAGTTGATGGCGATGCTCCTGCTGTTGATGTTTCTGAATTAGAACTTTCGCACATAAAACTTGACGCCCATTTACAGAAGGAGGCCGGAACCCGGATAAGAAAGTTAGTTGCTAATGGATGGCGGTGAGGGGCTAAAAAGTAGCCTCTCGCCTTCGAGTGAGGGGTGAGAGAGGGCGAGAGAAGGGCGAGAGAGGAGCGAGAGAGGGGCGAGAGAGGGGTGAGAGAGGGGCGAGAGAGGGGCGTGTGAGGGGCGAGAGAGGGGCGAGAAAGGGGCGTGAGAGGAGCGAGAGAGGGGCGAGAGAGGGGCAAAAGAGGGGCCCGAGAGGGCTGATCACCACCTCAATTAACGCCACCGGAAAAACGAAGAGTGATCACAGAAATCTTGATTTCAGCAATATTTTACGGTCGACTTTTTTATGCCTTATGCAATAGCATTCTGTTATCTCTGTTAATTTAGCTTCATGAAAACCACTCCAACTTTGGTCGTTGTGATCATTTCAGCGGAAGATGCGGAAGTTACAGTTATAAGAGATAGATAATTTTATTTCATTTTCATCTACAATTTAATGTCTGGAAGATGTAGTAGCAGGAAGCTGTTAGTAAATTTTACCCCTGCGACTCATGCATTGAAATTGAATTGAGGAATATATCGAAGGGATTAATTATTTGTAGAAAATGGCTGTTGTATATTTATCAAAACATGATACAAGTTAGCGTTTGGAAGGTAATTAGAAAATGGAGAAATCTTAGACGCACATCAACATTATAATGGCTTTACAGAAACGTTATTTTTTAAATTTTGTTTAGATTCCAGTGCTAATATGTGCATTTATGGAGTAATATATTACTTTTTGTCTTAATTTATTGAGTTTTTAATTTATTATTCATAGTGCAGTACATCGTTGTGAATGTCTGTATTACAATTGTATCTATCATTGACTAAGAAATTATATACAGATTGTGCTGTGTGAACTTAGAAGTTTTGTATGAATGTGTATGGGTTGAAAGGACTTACTTAGTCTGACTTCTTCTCCTGGCATCTATGATTTTAGCCGACCAATTACTGTTTATTTATAGGAGCCAAAATTATAAGTATGACGGGAAAATACCTAAACTAGGTGCCCTTGTTAAATAAAGAAAAATGGAACAGTTTCCTCAGCAAGACATAGGAGTTGAGTCCAATATTAGAGTTGAAAACGGAAAATTCTTTTCCGAAGATTATAAGATTATAAGTTAGTTTAAGCCTCCCTAACCGCTACAAAAAAGAGCGTATCAAAGAGAGGAAAGAGGAAGGCACCATTTAGTATGGAGATAAGAGAATGAGGAATCTATGCAGAAGATGCATAGCAACAGTAAGTTGAGGAAAAAGTTTATGAAATAAGATTAAAGTTGAAGAAGAAAGTCTGAGGTGCTGAAGAACAGGACAGCAGTGAACCGAAAAAGGTGGTCCTCAACGTAACAAAGAACATTTTATTTCAACAAAAGGAAGGCCTACCTAACTCTCAGCTCGGGCCCTCACATTTTCTCCCTAGGAGCGCTAATTCACATAAATACAATAGTTGTATCCCAAAGAGGAGAGTTATTTCCGAAAAAGGGTATATGATCATGAGTGTATATGAATAATCGAAATAAAATCCACGTTCAACACAACATATAAGGGAAAATGTTAATCTCGCATTTGTGGAAAATGCAAATTTCAGGTTGGTGCGCTAACACTTAGGAAATGTTGGATGGAGGCAACCTATCAGTACCTCAGTTGCCAGCAATCCTGGAAAATTGGCACCCGCAATGCTAAAGATTTTAAAAATTAGCCTCCACAGCATTTGACGGGGACAGTTATGTAATTAATAATTGTATAAAAATTTATAATTATAATTAAACCAGTTCCTCATCATTTGACGGACGCGGTAATATTTAATTAACAACTACATAGTATTTATAATTATTTATAAATGAACTATAATTAGCCTAGAAAAACATGACCCAGATAAGGGAAGGAAGAGCAGTAGACACTCTGAAGTCTCGAAAGACACATGTTTCCTGAGTTATAAATGTTATTTATATGAGATATAAAAGTCATTTATATCTCTGGGGTTGGTGTATATGTAAATAAATGAGAATAATTTAGGATTTTCCCAGGTGAGCCTCACATATATTAGCTTTTGGGCTCTGGATCACCATAAAAAGCCTGTATCTTGATGTATGTGCTTGACATTTGTTTTAAAAATTAACGCTAAAGAAAAGTGTACATGGAAGAAAAAAACTAAATTCAGTGTCTCGCCAACCAATAATTATAATTGAAACGAATAACTTCTATTTCATTGAAAAATAGAATAGAAGAAAATAGTTACGAAGTTAGGTAATTTTCATAACAGAGAACTCAAAAAGTTGTAATTAACTCCCCATTCTCTTTTCTATGGAAGTTCATGTTGAGAAAACATAACCAAAGATATCCAAACATTCCTCTGCAGAGCGCAAGATCTCACATTAATACAACTGCGCACGGTTTTATTGCAGCCCTCTAATGAAAGAGGAAACTGAGCGGACACTCACGTGCTGCTCACAGTCTCACATAGTTCTTTACAATCCTTTACAGCCTTTTCCTTTACAAATCCTTTACAAATCCTTTACAGCCTCCAGTTACAGACCTGCACAGTTCAGACCTGTATAGTCTTACACTACCGTGCAAAGTCTTGCAAAACAATGTACAGTCATGCACAATGATGCACAGCTTTGCTCAGTCATGCACAATGATGCACAGCTTTGCTCAGTCATGCACAATGATGCACAGCTTTGCCAGCTAGTCATGTGAAATGATGCACAGCTTTGCCAAGTCATGTGCAATGATGCAAAGCTTTGCACAGTCATGTACAATGATGCACAGCATTGCCCAGCCATGCACAATGATGCACAGTTTGCGCAGTCCTGCATAGCAGCAGTGGCCGGTCCATGGCCTCTGGAGAGCACGAGTCCCAGGAAGCCATATGGCAGAGATCAGAAGAAAAAGAACTCCGTAATAAAGTTGATCGAAGTCTAATTCAATTACATGTCTTCAGTACGATCAATAGAATGAAGGAGAGCTGCTCTCAAGACTTCTCTTTCATTGAGTAGCCTTAAGGGGCTTTAAATCTTTGCTATTCGATTATAAGTTGGAGCGTGAGATAGCGTCGATGTCGTGTTAGAGTTATCATTGTAGGATTAACCGGCAGTGGCCTAGAGATTTTCTGTTGATTATGATATTAATGATTTTGCTGCAGGGGATAATGGGGATGTTAATATTTATGAAGCGATGGTAATGTAGTGAACTCATTCACTCAGGCTTGGATTTTTGATTTTTAAATATTGTATATGTTCGATAAGGTTCACCGTCTTGATTTTTAATTATTTTTAATAATCGTTCGCGTAATTTTGATCGCCATCGAAACAAAAGAAGCCTACCCATCATTGCTTAACCTAAGCCTCTGCCAGCTCAGTCATTTCACATTCATTTTTATTATGACTTCAAATTTCATCTCACTTTGAGTACCAGCAAGCTGAATTGTGTACCATTTAGATAAATTGAAGCTGATATAACCTAAATAACCGCACTCATTCTAGCGTGAATTAGCTCAAACTCGTATGAGCCTATTTTTAATAATAATACACAATATTACAATTTCAGATTATGATGACAAGTAGTCAAGTACCTACAAGACAAATCTTCGTTATAGATCTGGGGAAAATAATTTACAAATACACAAATCTAATGGGAGGCTTGGGAAATCTAAGACAAATACAAGGTGGCTGCAAAAGCATTGAGATTTAAATATAATAGGTATATTTTTTGCACAGTGAAAGAAGTAAAATGCAGTTACTATCTTAACTTCCAATGAAGAATTTTCATCTATGTATTTTGATTAAATATTGTACAAAAAGTCCTTCTTTGCAGCAATAACAAGCTCTAGTTTGCTTCAAAAACTCTCTCTAGCATCACCCAACGTCTTGAATAATTTCTTCCAAGAATAACTTCATGAGGGAGCGCTGCAGGACTGAAGTGACTGTAGATGAGGGAGTGCAGGTTCCAGAAAAATATATGACCCAAATAGAAAAGTTTAGTGGGTAGAAATCAGGCGATTAGAAAGGCCTCTACTTCTTGATGTAAAATCTCAAAAAATTATCCTGACACAATTTTCGCGTCCTGTTTGACGTGGGAGTGAGTGCGCAGCCCGCCTTTTGAAAAGTTATTGGTTTATTTTTATATTATTTTTTTGCAACCCTTGGCGTAAGATTCAAAATTTATTCGACACAAAATTTTCTATTCCTTTTTGCACCATGTTAAGGAAAAATATGAAGGGGGTTTTTTGTTTGGATAATGGGAGAGCACACATCTATTAAGTTATCTTAATTATTAATATCTACAATTTTTGGTTAAGAGCCTGGAATGTTAGCAAGGGACTTTCACAGCTTTCATTCTAATAAATGAACTTCGCATCCACGTTCAATAATCTCAGAATTTATCTTCTGGGCAATATTCAAGTCGTGTACTGGGCAGGAAAAACTATATGTCACTTGAGAATGAGAATTATGGCGATTTTTAGTTTTTCAATACCTGTTAGCCAAGAAATGATCTGCACTACCTTTGCAAAATATAAGCGTCATCGTTAAATAGAAAGTATTGAAGAGTAATTCTACTTAATTACAACAATGTCTTAATTTACCTTAATTGTTGAGGCAAAATAAAGGATTAATGGACTCCATGAGCATAAATTTATCGAATCCCGGCATTACCGCCCAGTGATTCTAATAAACTGTGTTTTATTAGTCACGAAATGAAGTTGGAGATCTATTGTACACCCAGCAAAGCAGTGGAAAAGGTTACCAATTTTCATGCTCAATGAGAATTAGTAGTATGGATACACATTTTACCTACAATGCATGCATTTTATGCCGAAAATAATAAAAACACAACATAGTTCGATTACAGGTTACATTTCGATTGCAGTTAAAAATTTTCTGGGTGCGATGAGTACGAAGTTGGTTATAGTAAACACTTCCTCGTACGGAAGCTACTCTATTACCTACAATGCATGCATTTTGTACCGGAAATAATGAAAACAAAACACCGTTCGATTACGGGTCACTTTTTGATTTCCCAGTTAAAAAAAATTTGCTGGCTGCAAAAAGTACAAAGTTGGTCGTCAGTGAGCGCTACTCGTACGAAATCCAGAAAAACTTTTTCGCAGGAGCATGCATGCATGTTTTTCACCGCCTAAGCTGTTTAATAACTTGGGCGGTGAAAAACATGCATGCAGGCGGCGAAAAAGTAAACTGGGAAGCTACCCTACAACGTACGGGCAATAGCCAGGACCGCCACTTTGAGGGCAGAACGTTCCAGCGGTAAGAAACGAGGCAGAAGTTCCCGAACTAATTTCCCTCAAGTCAACCGCCACAAAACTGGCAGCTCACTTATATGTACGTTCTGCATTTTTCGTGTTCGCTTGAGAGTTCACCGATGTTGGGGAAACATCGGAAAAGATTGATATTCTCTTTAACAAAGAATGATTTATTTTTCGGCGTGGATCTTTGAAGTTTTCAATTGACTCCTCCAGTGGCTCCACTTCTAGCGCACATCAAGTTTTGGCGCAAAGTTTCTTTGGGGTCGTAAATTTTGACGGGAAAATCAATCTCGGCATTATCCAGAATGTCTGACTACAGCAAGCTTAGCTTTGTCTTGGCCGAGCGTGGGAGATATTAAAGCGCGGGCAAGTAGATGCATAAGGTGCCTAAAAATACATGTAGGCAACCGCAGGCCGGCGCTGCATATTCTATGAGGCCCGTCACGCCGAGATGAGGCTCGTAGGTGCCCTGAAAAATGAATTCTTCCTCCCCTTATTTTCTTCACGGCAGCTTCTATGATGAGGAAATTAAATGAAATAATGCTTATGGTGTGTGCGTTGCCTCGAGATAGTGTCCAGACCCGTCAAGGCAAGCTGCTTCTGTAATCACACCGCTTATTATATAAGCCGACGCATCACTGAATCTTGGAGCTATGAGCGAGCATGCATCACGGTCTCTTTAAAAACTGATGTCAAAACACTGAAAAAATTCCATACGAAGGGACTTCGTGGTGACAATTGATACTCTGTATACCATTACTCAAATACTACTTATATTCATTAAAGCAATAATGATACATACACGGGAGAGTATCACTACTTGCTAAAACGAAATCATCAACGAGTCGGTTTGAGGAGTGACTCACTAATTTTTGTGCAACCATTGAACATACACAGAATGCTGGCAACTTTTTGACGATTTGCGACACAAAATTTATGCAAGATGAGCCCATTAGCTTATTCCCTTCACTGTATTTATCCTTTATTTATACTTATACTGTATTATAATGTATTATTATATAATATTGTATAATTATGTATTATTATTTTATTTACTGTATTGTTATTCAAGGGAATAATTAAGTTAAAACTTTCATGTTTCATCGTTATTTCATCGTTGAAATGAACATATGTTGATGGTGTCTCAACTTCATACGTTATATGGGTGCCATGAGGGGCCGAGTGGTTAAGAGCGAGCCCTTCACGGGAAGGTGTCGGCAGCTCGAATGCTTGCTTTGCCGCCCGGGGATTCTCCCTGTTGGGAAAAGGGAGAACTCAGCCACAATTCCCCACTCCACCCAGGTGTCGGAAATGAGTACAAGCTTGACCGGGAGTAACCGGCATGGTGTCATTGTTTGAGTTATAAGGCATTTCAAAAACCAATTTACAAGATGATATCTATCAGTTTTGGTTGGAGTAAAACAATCTTTTGTCCTTTAAATATTTTATCTTTTAAACACTTAATTCTTTAAATCCTTTATCCTTTAATTCCTTTCTTCTCAAGGTGCGACGTTCCCCATGACGGAAGTTGGCGCGTGTCACTGATGCACCAAGTCAGCTGAAACTCACATCTCTTGTCACACTCACTCTTCATTTCATCACCATTCTTGCAATTTTCTGGTTCGAAACATGAACCAGATCTTGCTTTGATGTCAGAGGTCAAGCCGCTCTTCTTACGGAAACATCATTCGTCCCGCACGGCTCGTCAATGGTTACCGATGTCATTGTCCCCTGGTCTGCCAAATTCGGTGGCCACTTTTAAAGAACAAAAGCCCAAAGTTTGCATTTGTTCCTGCGAGTTGCAATGGGAAGGGAGGAGTTTTACTATTGCAGCCAATTACGCCGGCGAGTCTTTCTGAGTCCATCTTTTTAGAGAGGCAATTGAGCATCGGTTCTTTCGCTGGGCTCTTTCAGGGGAACAATCTAAGGGATGTTTTCTTTCATTCGTTCCTGTGCTGCCAATTGCGAGTTCTACTCTGTCTTGTCGAGTGTTTTTTGGAGAATAAGTACGCTACAAGATGTGAGTATTTAGTACAGCGAAGTACTTCAACAACTTCTTTTTTGTCTATTTTTTCAGTGGAGGAAAAATTGTTTGTAGCAAATTTTTTAAGAGCTTATAACTTCCTTGGGAAAATTCGTCAAATTCCTAAAAAATTCCCAAGTATAATATCTCACAGCCGCTCATGAAATTATACATCTTTTATTCGGCACCTTTTCCAGGGATGGAAAACTTGGAAAACAAACTTCTCTTCAAGAAAAGTACAAAATAAAAATAGTTCACAACTTCCCTAGGAATATTGGTCAAATTCCAAAAAAATTCCAAAGTACAAAATCGCAGCGCTGAAGCTTTTTTAATACATAATACCATTTATTCGACACCTGTTACTCTAAAAACCTCATCACTGTCTCCTTCAGAAAAATTGCCCCTCAAGCGTTAGTCGGTGAAAGCATCATAATCTCGCGTCTGATATCAATGTAACCCGGACTAGACTACCCCTCGCAAGCAGCTGTGATAGGCCAGCCATTTCGAAGGGAATACTTCTTTTGGCCCGGCGATCATGAGCGAGTTTATGCGTGGCTTTAGGCGCGCGAGACTGCCGTCCTAGTCCTCATCTCCCGTGCTCCATCTTGAGTAAGGGAGACAAGGTAGGTTCAAACCAGTCTTTTTTTCTTGACGGTTGGGCTTAGCTGACGTCACGGCGACGAACCAATAGCAACGCTCATATTGGATCTGGTAGCACTGCTACCCCCAAATCTGGCTCCACTATTGGCCTAACGACTTGGCGGTTTATCGACGTCATAAATTTTGTTTGAAATGAAGCCTTCCTATTGGCTAGCCGAACAAGAGGAGGTGTGTTTTCCCCATAGAAATGACGCTACCTTGTTTCCTCTACCGTGGTCCTCATCTCTAGTGCTCCATCTTGCGTCGTGGAGTCTTGCGTGAGAGCTTTATGCGCCACGGGGGCATGAGAAACACTGAGCCTTAAGGGCTATGTGAACCAGCCCTTTTAGCGTCATAGATAAGGCGTCCGGTGCTTGGTGCCGCTCGCCCAAGTCTCCAAGACCTCCGTGAGACATAAAAATTGTCCTGACGTAAAAATTGTCCTCTAGGTGGTCATCTTGGGAGAAAAAGCGTGTGTGAACCATGTTTTTACACTCAAGAATTCGTTTGTTACTGCTTAGAGACCGAAAGCTCGCCATGAATGGCTACTCAGTTCGTACCATTCTTGTCTCTGAGAGAACGAGAACAGCAAGAAGTGATTCCACAGTTATTTTGCTTGCTTCCTCTTTGAAGGCGATTAGTTTTCTGGAAAAAGTTTCTTTAATTTTATGGAGCACGAATACGAACCTGAAAAAATCTGTGAGACAGTACATAGCAAATCAAGATTTAAAATACAAAACACAAAAGCAAGTCCCAAAATCAATAAAGGCTTACATTAGCATTTATTAAAATCCCTACCCTACTTTGAAAAAATATCGAGCCAAAACGTTTTTGTAAGTGCACCAAAGCGTTCATATTTTAACTAAAATGAATGTTGGGTTATTATTATCACTAGTCCACCCCCTTTATTTGAAATAAGGAATAAAAATAAAATAAAACTTCAATCTCTCGAGAGTTGATGAGGCCGTGTGCACACGGCCCGTATCACAGATACGCTCATCACACGCTTTCGGCTGGCTTCGGACGGACAGGTTAACATCGGCATCTTTGGGATGCTTTATTTCCAATCAAGCCTGATACATATGATCTTAGCATTGGTTTTTCAAATGTCTTATAACTAACACTATTTATAGGACACCATGACGGTTCCCCCGTAATGCCGGTACCCATTTCCGACACCTGGGTTGAGTGGGGTATTGTGCTTGAGCTTTCCCTTATACCCGACGGGGAAAATCTCCGCGCCAGCGCTGGGAACGAACCCGCGACTTCCAGCATACAAGTCCGATCCCTTAACCGCTGTGCCACGGAGAGCACGGACAGACAGTCGGACGCAGCTTTTACTATATTTAGTATTGATTTAATGATTATTAAATCCTAGAATTAAATCCTAGAGTGCAAGTAACGCACTCACACACACATTGAAGGCCCTGAGGGAGGCCGGCGGACGCAAGCTCACCTCATTGTCGAGTCAGCATCAAACTTTGCTCATTTTTTCCAAATTATGCCCGCACACACCGGCAGCATCTCGTCAACAAAGCAAGACACAATAACACTTTAACCAGCGAGCACAAACCCGATTGTTTCGTCCCCCGGGTCCAAAGACAAAGCTGGGAGTGAAGCCAAACTGTGTTAGTCTCCGGAGGGTGAGTGTTAGGCCTGCGCCACGGTAGAGGAAACAAGGTAGAGACATTTTTATAGGGGGAAATACACCTCCGCTCGTTCGGCTAGCCAATAGAACGGCTTCATTTCAAACAAACTTCATGACGTCACCAAAACGCCATGCTGTTAGGCCAATAGTGGAATCAGATTTGGGGCTAACAGTGCTACCAGATGCAATATGAGCGCTGCTATTGGTTCGTTGCCATGACGTCAGCATTGTCACACGGTCGACGAAAAAAGACTGATTTGACGCTACCTTGTTTCTTCTGCCGTGGTCTGCGTGGGGTGCCGGAGCGACGGTCTACTCTGAAGTGAGGGCTGATGTAGTGCTAAAGTGAGGGCTGAAGTAGTGCTGAAGTGAGGACTGAAGAGTGGGCTGAAGTGAGGGCTGAAATAGTGCTGAAATGAGGGCTGAAGTAGTGCAGAAGTGAGGGCTGAAGTGAGGGCTAAAGTGACGGCTGGATTGAAGGCTGAAGTAGTGCTGAAGTAGTGCTGAAGTGAGGGCTGAAGTGTGGGCTTAAGTGAGGGCTGAAGTAGTGCAGAAGTGAGGACTGAAGTGAGGGCTAAAGTGAGGACTGGATTGAAGGCTGAAGTAGTACTGAAGTAGTGCTGAAGTGAGCGCTGAAGTGAGGGCTGAAGTGAGGGCTGCAGTGATGACTGAAGTGAGGGCTGAAGTGAGGGCTGAAGTAGTGCTGAAGTAAGGCTGAAGTGAAGACTGCGCTTCAGTATGCCAGGAGCCCGCATGCCATTCTTAGATAAACAAATTTGTTTCCTTCTGCTTCAGTAGGGAATTGGTACTGCATTGTCTTGTAAAATAATTTATTTCGCCGTCTTAATTTCAGGCACAACTGAACAGGCTGCACCCAATGAACAGTTAGGGAGAACAGCTTAGACCCGGACCCTATAATTTTTTTCTTTCTCTTTTACTCGTGAGGAAATCATACCGTCCTTTTATGTTCTCGCAATTCTCAGATGTTGTCGTATGTGCATCTGGTAATTTTGAGCATATTGCTATAGATAAACTGCGAAGAATTGTGTCGTGATAAAATGTGTGATCGTCCTACTTGCCAAATTTTGTTGCATTCTGACATGAAGCAGCGTGCTTGCAAAATTACGAGCGTTTGTATTTAAAATTTCCAATATTATTTAAGTTAAGGGATTTAAAAAGTAGGGATCGTGCTTAATTGGATTATTGTGCGTTTTATCAATTGCTTCAATAAATTGCTAATTCATCGACAAAAGCTTCAAGGTGAGAGTGCTCAGTCGTGCTCTGTTTATTTTATTTCCACTAATGCTGTTCTTTTACCATTTATTTTCCTATAAGAAAATATATCCATGTAACGTATTTCAGATTATGATGACAAGCAGTCAAGTACCTACAAGACAAATCTTTGTTATAGATCTGGGGAAAATAGTCAAATACAGGAGAAATCAGCTGGTCTCTTCGTTTCAGATCTGGGGAAAATAGTCAAATACATTTGACTATTTTCAGAAATCAGATGGTCAGATTTAAAAAATCAGATGGTCATTTTTGTTTTCGATCTGGTGAAAATAAATACACGCGTTTATTTTCAGTTCTGTAAGACAAAAGCTAAAGTTGCAGATTATCTGCTGGCTTCAGGGCGGGCGTTCGAGCTCATAACCCTCTTGAAACTGCATCAGCTGCCTCAGCAGTTTTTGTGATCTCATCTTTCATTCTATTGGGTGGCCGTGTTCTGCGCACCTGCAAAGAGACTTACTGATCGAAGAGTTGCTATGCAGCGCGAGAACATTTGCAGCAAAATGTTTTTTGTTATATATATGACCCTCCTTCAGACCTCATGCCTCAAGAATTAAAATGTATCTGTAACAAGAGACATTTGCTGGATTATTGAGCGAGATATTCTGGTATGATACTCTCTATATTCAAACACATTGAGCGAAGATATTTTTCGAAGACAAGCAAATAATGTAATTTACCTTCACATCTGAAATACTTTATTAAATTATGCACTCATGGCAGCATATTCCCTCGTCAATACCCAATCTTGAGTTCCCAACGTAAATAAGAGAGTTACATGATGCACTTAACACTTTGACTGCGACTACTAAATATTAAGTTCAACACTGAACTCAAATTCAAAGTCAATTGTAGTAAACTATTTTGAAAATGCCAAACATGAACTGGATCGTGCCTTCAGTTAGCTTTGATAAAGTATTCATGAAAATTGAATTTGTGACTATTGGTCGGTCAGCAGTATTATGAAAATTTCCTCCGTGTACCACAGGTGGTGCACGTCGCAGTCAAAGTGTTAATACGTGAGGCAAAATTTGGTCTGCGATGAATGGCGCTATCACACCATCACACTGGTCACTGAGGACACACTTCATTGTGTGTTACATGCTGGTATCTAGCATGATATGTGCACACGCTGGTATCTAGCATGATATGTGCACATGCTGGTATCTAGCATGATATGTGCACATGCTGGTATCTAGCATGATATGTGCACATGCTGGTATCTAGCATAATATGCGCACATGCTGGTATCTAGCATGATATGTGCACATGCTGGTATCTAGCATGATATGTGCACATGCTGGTATCTAGCATAATATGTGCACATGCTGGTATCAAGCATGATATGCGCACATGCTGGTATCGTGCAGTGCTGTTGTGCACAGTACAGCATGAATGGCTGAAGTGTGTTGTTCAGCATGCAGTGCTGCTGTGCACAATACAGCATGCAGTGCTACTGTGCACAGTACAGCATGCAGTGCTGCTGTGCACAGTACAGCATGCAGTGCTGCTGTCACAGTATAGCATGCAGTGCTGCTGTGCACAGTACAGCATGCAGTGCTGCTGTGCACAGTACAGCATGCAGTGCTGCTGTGCACAGTACAGCATGCAGTGCTGCAGTACAGCACGCCACCAGTAAGTCCTAATCATCAGAGCCGCTCAAAGGACCCATGGGAAAACGATTCAATCTGCCTAATGTTCTTGGAACTTGCGGCGCATTTTCGGTTTTTCATATCACGATTGTTTCATTAGAGATCGGCCCGCTGCGCTCGTTGTGTTGACGATAGGGTCCTGCAGTCATGACCTGCTTCTGTCATGACCTGCTTCAGTCATGACCTGCTTCTGTCATGACCTGCTTCAGTCATGACCTGCTTCTGTCATGACCTGCTTCTGTCATGACCTGCTTCTGTCATGACCTGCTTCAGTCATGACCTGCTTCAGTCATGATCTGCTTCAGTAATGACCTTATTCAGTCATGACCTGCTTCAGTCATGACCTGTTTCATTTATGACCTGCTTCAGCCATGACCTGATTCAGTAATGACCTACTTCACTCATGACCTGCTTCAGTAACGACCTGCTTTAGTCATGACCTGCTTCAGTCGTGACCTGCTTCAGTCATGACCTGCTTCAGTAATGACTTGCTTCAGCAATGACTTGCTTCAGTAATGACCTACTTCAGTCATGATCTGCTTCAGCCATGACTTCCTGCAGCCATGACCTGCTCCAGTAATGACCTTCACTCATGACCTGCTTCAGTCATGACCTGCTTCAGTCATGACCTGCTTCAGTCATGACCTGCTTCAGTCATGACCTGCTTCAGTCATGACCTGCTTCACTCATGACCTGCTTCAGTCATGACCTGCTTCAGTCATGACCTGCTTCACTCATGACCTGCTTCAGTCATGACCTGCTTCAGTCATGACCTGCTTCAGTCATGACCTGCTTCACTCATGACCTGCTTCAGTCATGACCTGCTTCACTCATGACCTGCTTCACTCATGACCTGCTTCAGTCATGACCTGCTTCAGTCATGACCTGCTTCAGTCATGACCTGCTTCAGTAATGACCTTCACTCATGACCTGCTTCAGTCATGACCTGCTTCAGTCATGACCTGCTTCAGTCATGACCAGGGAAATTGCTCATTAGCGTATCGGTGTGAATGAACTGCATTTCTATTATTTCAACAAATTTATTAGAAGAGATTTGAACTTATGAGGTAAAATATCATCATGCTGTTATATTTCCACACTTCTTAGGAAAGATAAAAAATTTTTTGAGTGGTAAAGTCATTTTTAAGCTCAGCTACTTCCAGCCTTACTTTGGCTTGAGACCGTTACTAGTAAAACTGAAGTTCAATATTCAGCTCAAATTTAAAGTAATTTATATCCAATGAGCAATTTTGAAAAGAGTTCTCATTAACTGGATCATGTTCTCATTTATCTTCACTTAAGTATTTATGAAAACTAATGACTACTGGTCGGTCAGCAGCGTTATGAAAATCCCCTCCGTGGCCACCGGTGGCTCACGATGCGGTGAAAGTGTGAAGTGCAGGATGTCCTTCAAAAAATTTACCCATCCCAGTCTAACTTTTTCGCCGCCTGCATGCATGTTTTTCGCCTGACCTAAGCGATTGCCTGTGCGATTCAAGCGATTAAATAACTCAAACGGCGAAAAACATGCATGCAGGCGGCGAAAAAGTTAGACTGGGATGCATCCTTCGACTGACGATTACTCGTACACTCTATTGTTTTCGCTTCAGGTGCAACGAAGTTTTTTTGTGGCTTGCAATTTTCTTGATTTCAATGTTATTTTCTTCCATTTTACTCATTAGATTCGAATATATGTCCATTACACGTACATCAAAACAAAATACGAGGGTACTGGCCAGTTGAAGAGAGCACTTTATTGGACACCCTTGATAATTAGTATTACATCCATCTTGTGTTTGGTGCGTCACCTGGAGTGAATATATCCGAGCGATTCTCCACCAAATATTTACGCAAAAAATTTTTTTGAGGCCCGTTATTTTAGGTTACAGAGTATCATATAACAGAATTTTGCATATTACAGAATAAACTGGATATCACCGTGAGGCTTTACACCTGAGGTAAGATATTGTATGAGACCTACTATCTGGATGAGACAGGTTCCCTGTGAGATCCAGTAAATCTACACAAGCCCGATATTTACCTGCTAGCGTTCAAAGAGAGTTACTTCATTTAAATGTATGAAGAAAGATACGTATAATGAAAGTGGGAAATTTAAAACAAGCGAGGAAATGATGACTACACTGCTGACATCTCCCCCTGATTCCACGTATAACATTTTTCGGACTCAAGAAGAGTTCCCACAAGCTCAAAAAAATTCCAATTAACTCCGCAAATGGTTGTTCACTTTCAGGCTTGGCATTGGAACGTCGGTTTAGCTAAGCTTAGAGCCGGTGTTACGTCTGGCAGCGACATCTCGCCATTTCATTGCGTTTTTTGCTTTTAATTACCCAGCTTTGCATGCAATACGATGCAGACAAGTTCGTTTTTACGGTCTGACGCCGGGTAAGGAACTACATATCGCATGTGAGCAAATTTTTGTCTAAGCAATATACTCATAAGCATTCAAATTTATACGTGTTGAGAAACTTGGATATTCAATCAAACATTTGCTAAATAACGTAGATTGCTTTGACAACCTTTACAACCGAAAACTTCTTCTAATAATAAATAATTCAGTCTTCATTGTGCGTTGTAAAACACTCAACTTCTTGCATACGTACCAGAACATATCAGTGTGCATGTATCGTTACAGCACAATGTGCTAAATTTTTTATCGACACTGTTTACTTTTTAGCAGACGCTTGCATGCAATACGTTGCAAACTTACTCGTCTGTACGGTGTGATGCCTTTTAGAAAACTGGAAATCGCACGTATACGAATAACTGTCCGTACAATATAATAATAAGAGTTTCATTTATAAGCATTAGAGCACATACGTGTTGAAAGATACGCTTGCGCAAACCTTTGCATAAGAGCAAGAAGTCGGTGACTAAATGATAAGGGACAAAAGCCAACCACAAGACACGAAAAGACAACATTCGTTCGTTCGAACAATTAACGAGCGTCACAAACCAGAAACTGCGATAAAAACGATAATGAAGTTCGTGCTCGTACCTGGCGCAATGTGATCGACCAGCGAGGCTGTTGATGGCCAATTTCTTGGCCTTCCACTTCCAGAAGGGCTTTGATTATCAATAATGAAGTGATAAGGTCGAACTCTCGCCGTGAATTTTGGCGCGCTACTTGCAGTTGAGAGTAGGAACATCAAAAGGACATGGGGCCGTTTTCCTCTTAAGTACATTTCCTGATGAAACTTGGACCGCTTCCCCTCGATATTGCCTTCGTTCCCAACCGAGGATACTCATCTCGCTTGTGTGCAAGTCGAACAGTACATTGTTGCTTCTATCTGTGTGAGTGGACTTGCGCCTCTTGGAATGAGAATGGGCGAGTGCCCTCTTCGAACTGATTAGATTTGACAAAAGAGATGCTATCAATATGAAGTGTCTGAAGTGTTTGCCACTGACGCGAATGCTCATTATATGCTGGGTGCATGTGAGAGCTTCGTTGGTTGGCTTGTTACTTCCCAAGTCAGTACGAGATTTTTAAAAGGTTTGCATGCACCTCACACTGGCCTATGTAGAGTAATAATATAACTTTTGTGGAAGGATTTTATGTTCATAATATAAATCAAGCTTTTGAAAGAACTGAAGACTCGTCTCTGGATGAGAGTGTCTATTTCTTTTACATGAAAGATTTCACATTTTCAAGAGCATTGATGTTCACTGTTTTTACTTTGGTTTATTTGAAACATTTTGCATTAATGTGTTACCACCTCAATTAAAAGTAAAACAAGCTTTACGCTAATAGATATAACAATGAATTTAAATGAAATTTCATGCCAAGGACTTAAATAACTAAAAGAATCCCATCTTTGAACAAATTCATTGAGTCTGACAGAACAGCTCCATGACAGTACAGCTCCATCTTCTGCGCCGCATTATTTCTATTAAATGTAAAGTTGTAAGAGTGTCTGAAAAATTTTGAATTGTGCAAGAACGGAGCCTTTATAGAGTGAGATGCAAGGGCGAATCGTTTCTGCATATCTTATTTTTGCTGCACACTACATTATTGAACTGTGTCGCTTTCTCGTGAATGGATCTTATAACGATACGCAACATCAGCGCAATGTTGCACCGCTACCTGCTGCAGTAAGTCGCTACCTGCTGCAGTAAGTCGCTACCTGCTGCAGTAGTTGCTACCTGCTGCAGTAAGTCGCTACCTGCTGCAGTAAGTCACTACCTGCTGCAGTAGTTGCTACCTGCTGCAGTAAGTCGCTACCTGCTGCAGTAAGTCACTACCTGCTGCAGTAAGTTGCTACCTGCTGCAGTAAGTCGCTACCTGCTGCAGTAAGTCGCTACCTGCTGCAGTAAGTTGCTACCTGCTGCAGTAAGTTGCTACCTGCTGCAGTAAGTCGCTACCTGCTGCAGTAAGTCACTACCTGCTGCAGTAAGTTGCTACCTGCTGCAGTAAGTTGCTACCTGCTGCAGTAAGTCGCTACCTGCTGCAGTAAGTCACTACCTGCTGCAGTAAGATGCTAACTGCTGCAGTAAGTTGCTACCTGCTGCAGTAAGTCGCTACCTGCTGCAGTAAGTCACTACCTGCTGCAGTAGTTGCTACCTGCTGCAGTAAGTCGCTACATGCTGCAGTAAGTCACTACCTGCTGCAGTAAGTTGCTACCTGCTGCAGTGTGTTGCTACCTGCTGCAGCAAGTCGCTACATCCTATAACGCGGTAGCTAGCCACCATATTGCCAAACGCACGCTGGCATGCAGACGAGCCGTCATTTTATTCTCCAGATCCAATAAGCTTGCCTCGGCAATATAATCTTCGGTGCTCCTACTTGAATATTTAGCAGTCATTAATGATTCAGCCCTTTTGTCGGCGGTCCGACACGGGCCAGTTTTACAAAATGTTTCCGACAGAACCTGCTGCCGACTGTGTTGGGAAGTCGGCCGACGGGTTTGAGGGGAGAATATCTGCATTTAGTCAATTCTGTGCGTGTTTGTCCATCTTTGTGTTGAATGGTCGAGTTTCCTCGTGGTTAAAATGCTGCCTGGGAGCTGTGCACCTGCGCCAAAACAACGTGAATTGTTATAAGATCATCCGAAAATTGTTATTTTTTAAGCATGGGTGATGATACATATAAGAAAAGATTTTCGTTTCAAGTATTCCTTCCCAACATGATCGACTTTCTCCCCAACCTTCAAACTGTCTCATGCACGACGTGGAGACTTCAAATTTTCTATATAATGATGAACTTTTGAGGAAACTTTGGACTCTAGTATCGATCATACTGAAAATTCTAAGGGGTTGAAATTGAGATGTCCATTGGAGGTCGTATTGTTTTAAGCCGAAGCCGAGACAAATTGTTTCTACGTCCATAGCCTGAGTGGCGTTTACGGTGGGACATCTTTCTCATAGGACAAAAATTTACAAATAGCAAAATGTTTTAAAGAAAGATCTAACATAGGCGTCAGAATTTCATTCATGCATGCTTTCGCCCTGATTTTGCTGCTTGATCTCACACAAATGAGAGGTGACTCCCATGATGAGAAAATGGCAGCTCAAACCATAGCAGATCCTTGTTTCATATGAGACGAACTCTTCTATTCAAAAGCAATTGCACACGCTTTTTTTCTAAGAACGCGATTATTATACAAATTGTGAGTTATTTCAAATTCAAGTAACTTTTTGTTAGACCAGAGAATTTTATCAACAATTTGATCTTGGCATCTCATTCTACAGAACCTATCCTTTATTCATTTTCCTAAGCATTTAAATCGTAGGGAGAGTTGGCTTTCTTTGCATGGTGAATAGAAACAATCCGAATCATTGGGAATGACTGTCCTCATTGTTTCTGGACTGTTTAAGCACTTTTTCATTTTTCCATCAGGACATGTTCGGATTTCCCGTGATTTTGCTTCAAGCAATATTCCCCAAAATTGTGGTTCGTCGTGACCGACGTCTTCCACAATGCTGCCGATCCTCGAGCTCTCTATATCATCTGGCGGTGTTCTGCTCGGCTGAAATTTGAAATCGCACGATGCTTTGCGATACTGACATTCAACGATCTTGTACCGTCAACGGTGCATTCATATTGACATATTAACATTCAACGATCTTGTACCGTCAACGGTACATTCATATTGACGTATTGACATTCAACGATCTTGTACCGTCAACGGTACATTCATATTGACATATTGACATTCAACGATCTTGTACCGTCAACGGCGCATTCATATTGCCATATTGACATTCAACGATCTTGTACCGTCAACGGTGCATTCATATTGACATATTGACATTCAACGATCTTGTACCGTCAACGGTACATTCATATTGACATATTGACATTCAACGATCTTGTACCGTCAACGGTGCATTCATATTGACATATTGACATTCAACGATCTTGTACCGTCAACGGTGCATTCATATTGACGTATTGACATTCAACGATCTTGTACCGTCAACGGTGCATTCATATTGACATATTGACATTCAACGATCTTGTACCGTCAACGGTGCATTCATATTGACATATTGACATTCAACGATCTTGTACCGTCAACGGTACATTCATATTGACATATTGACATTCAACGATCTTGTACCGTCAACGGTGCATTCATATTGACATATTGGCGTTCAACGATCTTGTACCGTCAACGGTACATTCTTATTAACATATTGACATTCAACGATCTTGTACCGTCAACGGTACATTCATATACATTCATATTCAACGATCTTGTACCGTCAACGGTGCATTCATATTGACATATTGACATTCAACGATCTTGTACCGTCAACGGTACAGTCATATTGACATATTGACATTCAACGATCTTGTACCGTCAACGGTGCATACATATTGACATATTGACATTCAACGATCTTGTACCGTCAACGGTACATTCATATTGACATATTGACATTCAACGATCTTGTACCGTCAACGGTGCATTCATATTGACATATTGACATTCAACGATCTTGTACCGCCAACGGTGCATTCATATTGACATATTGACATTCAACGATCTTGTACCGTCAACGGTACATTCATATTGACATATTGACATTCAACGATCTTGTACCGTCAACGGTGCATTCGTATTGACATATTGACATTCAACGATCTTGTACCGTCAACGGTACATTCATATTGACATATTGACATTCAACGATCTTGTACCGTCAACGGTGCATTCATATTGACATATTGACATTCAACGATCTTGTACCGTCAACGGTGCATTCATATTGACATATTGACATTCAACGATCTTGTACCGTCAACGGTACATTCATATTGACATATTGACATTCAACGATCTTGTACCGTCAACGGTGCATTCATATTGACATATTGGCATTCAACGATCTTGTACCGTCAACGGTACATTCTTATTAACATATTGACATTCAACGATCTTGTACCGTCAACGGTACATTCACATTGACATTCAACGATCTTGTACCGTCAACGGTGCATTCATATTGACATATTGACATTCAACGATCTTGTACCGTCAAAGGTACATTCTTATTAACATATTGATATTCAACGATCTTGTACCGTCAACGGTGCATTCATATTGACATATTGACATTCAACGATCTTGTACCGTCAAAGGTACATTCTTATTAACACATTGACATTCAACGATCTTGAACCGTCAACGGTGCATTCATATTGACATATTGACAATCAACGATCTTGTACCGTCAACGGTGCATTCATATTGACATATTGACATTCAACGATCTTTTACCGTCAACGGTACATTCATATTGACATTCAACGATCTTGTTCCGTCAAAGGTACATTCTTATTAACATATTGACATTCAACGATCTTGTACCGTCAACGGTGCATTCATATTGACATATTGACATTCAACGATCTTGTACCGTCAACGGTACATTTATATTGACATTCAACGATCTTGTACCATCAAAGGTACATTCTTATTAACATATTGACATTCAACGATCTTGTACCGTCAACGGTGCATTCATATTGACGTATTGACATTCAACGATCTTGTACCGTCAACGGTGCATTCATATTGACATATTGACATTCAACGATCTTGTACCGTCAACGGTGCATTCATATTGACGTATTGACATTCAACGATCTTGTACCGTCAACGGTGCATTCATATTGACATATTGACATTCAACGATCTTGTACCGTCAACGGTGCATTCATATTGACATATTGACATTCAACGATCTTGTACCTTCAACGGTAAATTCATATTGACGTATTGACATTCAACGATCTTGTACCGTCAACGGTGCATTCATATTGACGTATTGACATTCAACGATCTTGTACCGTCAACGGTGCATTCATATTGACATATTGACATTCAACGATCTTGTACCGT
Organism: Morinoia aosen; assembly: GCA_030386875.1. Taxonomy (NCBI): domain Eukaryota; kingdom Metazoa; phylum Arthropoda; class Malacostraca; order Amphipoda; family Talitridae; genus Morinoia; species Morinoia aosen. The sequence continues at coordinate 4,518,320 of CM059571.1, forward strand.
GAACGGTACATTCATATTGACATACTGACATATTGACATTCAACGATCTTGTACCGTCAACGGTGCATTCATATTGACGTATTGACATTCAACGATCTTGTACCGTCAACGGTGCATTCATATTGACGTATTGACATTCAACGATCTTGTACCGTCAACGGTGCATTCATATTGACATATTGACATTCAACGATCTTGTACCGTCAACGGTGCATTCATATTGACATATTGACATTCAACGATCTTGTACCGTCAACGGTACATTCATATTGACATATTGACATTCAACGATCTTGTACCGTCAACGGTGCATTCATATTGACATATTGGCATTCAACGATCTTGTACCGTCAACGGTACATTCTTATTAACATATTGACATTCAACGATCTTGTACCGTCAACGGTACATTCATATACATTCATATTCAACGATCTTGTGCCGTCAACGGTGCATTCATATTGACATATTGATATTCAACGATCTTGTACCGTCAACGGTACAGTCATATTGACATATTGACATTCAACGATCTTGTACCGTCAACGGTGCATACATATTGACATATTGACATTCAACGATCTTGTACCGTCAACGGTACATTCATATTGACATATTGACATTCAACGATCTTGTACCGTCAACGGTGCATTCATTTTGACATATTGACATTCAACGATCTTGTACCGTCAACGGTGCATTCATATTGACATATTGACATTCAACGATCTTGTACCGTCAACGGTACATTCATATTGACATATTGACATTCAACGATCTTGTACCGTCAACGGTGCATTCATATTGACATATTGACATTCAACGATCTTGTACCGTCAACGGTACATTCATATTGACATATTGACATTCAACGATCTTGTACCGTCAACGGTGCATTCATATTGACATTTTGACATTCAACGATCTTGTACCGTCAACGGTGCATTCATATTGACATATTGACATTCAACGATCTTGTACCGTCAACGGTACATTCATATTGACATATTGACATTCAACGATCTTGTACCGTCAACGGTACATTCATATTGACATATTGACATTCAACGGTCTTGTACCGTCAACGGTACATTCATATTAACATATTGATATTCAACGATCTTGTACCGTCAACGGTGCATTCATATTGACGTATTGACATTCAACGATCTTGTACCGTCAACGGTGCATTCATATTGACATATTGATATTCAACGATCTTGTACCGTCAACGGTGCATTCATATTGACGTATTGACATTCAACGATCTTGTACCGTCAACGGTGCATTCATTTTGACATATTGACATTCAACGATCTTGTACCGTCAACGGTACATTCTTATTAACATATTGACATTCAACGATCTTGTACCGTCAATGGTACATTCATATTGACATTCAACGATCTTGTACCGTCAACGGTGCATTCATATTGACATATTGACATTCAACGATCTTGTACCGTCAAAGGTACATTCTTATTAACATATTGACATTCAACGATCTTGTACCGTCAACGGTGCATTCATATTGACATATTGACATTCAACGATCTTGTACCGTCAAAGGTGCATTCATATTGACATATTGACATTCAACGATCTTGTACCGTCAACGGTACATTCATATTGACATATTGACATTCAAAGATCTTGTACCGTCAACGGTACATTCATATTGACATATTGACATTCAACGATCTTTTACCGTCAACGGTACATTCATATTGACATTCAACGATCTTGTACCGTCAAAGGTACATTCTTATTAACATATTGACATTCAACGATCTTGTACCGTCAACGGTGCATTCATATTGACATATTGACATTCAACGATCTTGTACCGTCAACGGTACATTCATATTGACATTCAACGATCTTATACCGTCAAAGGTACATTCTTATTAACGTATTGATATTCAACGATCTTGTACCGTCAACGGTACATTCATATTGACATATTGACATTCAACGATCTTGTACCGTCAACGGTACATTCATATTGACATATTGACATTCAACGATCTTGTACCGTCAACGGCACATTCATATTAACATATTGACATTCAACGATCTTGTACCGTCAACGGTGCATTCATATTGACATTCAACGATCTTATACCGTCAAAGGTACATTCTTATTAACGTATTGACATTCAACGATCTTGTACCGTCAACGGCACATTCATATTAACATATTGACATTCAACGATCTTGTACCGTCAACGGTGCATTCATATTGACATATTGACATTCAACGATCTTGTACCGTCAACGGTGCATTCATATTGACATATTGACATTCAACGATCTTGTACCGTCAACGGTGCATTCATATTGACATATTGATATTCAACGATCTTGTACCGTCAACGGTGCATTCATATTGACATATTGACATTCAACGATCTTGTACCGTCAACGGTACATTCATATTGACATATTGACATTCAACGATCTTGTACCGTCAACGGTGCATTCATATTGACATATTGACATTCAACGATCTTGTACCGTCAACGGTGCATTCATATTGACATATTGACATTCAACGATCTTGTACCGTCAACGGTACATTCATATTGACATATTGACATTCAACGATCTTGTACCGTCAACGGTGCATTCATATTGACATATTGACATTCAACGATCTTGTACCGTCAACGGTGCATTCATATTGACATATTGACATTCAACGATCTTGTACCGTCAACGGTACATTCATATTGACATATTGACATTCCACGATCTTGTACCGTCAACGGTACATTCATATTGACATATTGACACTCAACGATCTTGTACCGTCAACGGTGCATTCATATTGACATATTGACATTCAACGATCTTGTACCGTCAACGGTACATTCATATTGACATATTGACATTCCACGATCTTGTACCGTCAACGGTACATTCTTATTGACATATTGACATTCAACGATCTTGTACCGTCAACGGTGCATTCATATTGACATATTGACATTCAACGATCTTGTACCGTCAACGATACATTCATATTGACATATTGACATTCAACGATCTTGTACCGTCAACGGTACATTCATATTGACATATTGACATTCCACGATCTTGTACCGTCAACGGTGCATTCATATTGACATATTGACATTCAACGATCTTGTACCGTCAACGGTACATTCATATTGACATATTGACATTCCACGATCTTGTACCGTCAACGGTACATTCATATTGACATATTGACATTCAACGATCTTGTACCGTCAACGGTACATTCATATTGACATATTGACATTCCACGATCTTGTACCGTCAACGGTGCATTCATATTGACATATTGACATTCCACGATCTTGTACCGTCAACGGTACATTCTTATTAACATATTGACATTCAACGATCTTGTACCGTCAACGGTACATTCATATTGACATATTGACATTCAACGATCTTGTACCGTCCGTTTCAAATTTCGCTTTTTGTTTGGCAGACATTTTTTTTCATCAGAACTTAGATCTAAAATCAAATTCAAAATTTAGCTTTGAAAGTTGGTCTTGGTGAGCAATCTGGGAACATAAAATAATAATTTTACCTACCTTCACCAATTTAACAAATAATTAAACTCATGTTCGCTCACTTATTTTTCACCCTTTAAAGCAATCACAGCATGGAAAAAACATCATTTCACAATCAGTTATGAAAAATCGTACATACATGACCTAAAGAAAGTTGCTGCATTTTAGAAACTAAGCACATGTTGGAGGATTCTCAAATTCTCCCTGTCGAAATACAGCAGCAGTTAACTAACTGCAACTAAACTTTATGTTGTACATAATAACATCCGCTTCATGATAATTGGGAAGAGCTCATTTGTGAACAGCATAGTATACAGTATCGAACCCACGTAAAAATTTCTGCACTATCAGCATTCACACGCACTTATATCATGGCCTGCTCTAAAGGTGATAGTACATCCAACAGCAGAGAAAGATTACTCGATTTTTTATCCTGGAATACGTTTTAATAATATTTTTCTTGGCTCTAAAGGTGATAGTACTCCATCCAACAGCAGAAAAAGCTTAATTGAAATTTTATCTTTGAAAATGTTTCATTATTGTTTTATTTAAAATATTCATTTTCTAAAGCATTAGACCGAGAAGCACTTAGTTGTGTCCCTCATGACATTTGTGCACGAACAACTGCCCCTGAGGAAGTTAAATGAAAATTTTATGTTCTCGAAAAATGCCATCTGAAACATTCGAACCTGAAATCTGATTATTTTCACCAGCAAAAAGTTACAATGAATATTCATATTTCATGGCGGAAGCGCAATTCTCACAATTTTCACAGTGAAAAAGTGTAGATGAAAATTAATATATCACAGAGGAAGAGCAAATCTTACAATTTTCACTATCAAAAAGTTCAAATGAAAATCAAAAACAGAACGCAGGCTGTGAGAAAACGTTTCGTTTATTGGACATCTCTTACACGATCTTGAGACTTGAAGCGATTCAGAGCAGCTGCTCGGACTTGTGACGTTCGCCTCAGAGCAGCTGCTCTGACTTGAGACGTTCGCCTCAGACGCCTCAGAGCAGCTGCTCGGACTTGAGACGTTCGCCTCAGACGCCTCAGAGCAGCTGCTCTGACTTGAGACGTTCGCTTCACTCGGAGCAGCTCTGACCTTCATTGCCAGTTAGGACAGTCCGCAGTATTAGCCCTTGCTATGAATTCTCATTAGAGAACCTCATTAATGCGCACTCATTACAGGCTTCGTACGTGCAAGAGATTATTATTCTTTAGGGTAAGTACTACGAGCCAAGTAAAAATTAGCATTATTTTTCGCCCTCATAAGTAGTCGTGCGAGTTCATCGGGTGTACTCATTGCAGATTCCTACCCAGAGTGTGCCCTTATTAAGGACGCTTATTAATTAGGATTCCGAGTAAATAAGAATTACATCAGGAGCTCTTGCTTCCAATTTGCTGGAAGACGATTAACTTCAAAGATACACGAGTGATACGGTTTTTATCTTGTTAAAGGTAAATTTTTCAATGAACCTGCTGTTTGAAGCTGAAAGACTTCCAGGTATAAATAAAAATCTGTTCTAATAGCTGCCTTGTTTCTAAAATTTTGCAGTAGACAAGTTGCAATTCTTGCTTAGTGGTGTTAACACCAAGCTGAACTTAACACAAGTTTCGCATTCGGCGATTGTAGAAACATGGGCGAGAGTCATAGACTGTTTTACTGTTGCTGAGTAAAACTACGATGAATAAACAAGTCAAAGTTTACTCAAGGGTACCGTTCACTCACCGGTCACATAACGCTGAAAAAGCAAATGATATTTTAGCAAGAAATACTAACTATACTTTCGGCATGGTTTACTCCTAGTAAGTAGGAGCTTACAACAAAAAAGGCATATCACCATAGCTCACTTAATTCATATACGTAGCAATGTATATGAGTTCTCTAATACCATTGCGCTGAAGCCGTGTTTTAAGAAGTTTCAAGCTGCGAATGTGATATTCTGACTGCGCTGGAGACAGAAGGCTTCGCGGCATCGCATGACCACGATCTACTTTCGGGTTCTGAGCTCACGAAACGACCACGATCTACCCTAAAGTTATGAGCTCAAAAAACTGTTACTTTGTGACTTTCAGTCAACTGATCAAATATATTCTACGACTTCCAAGATCATAGTTACTATCATTTCGTACATTCATTAAGGCATTTTCCGTTAGTCCAATAAATATCGCAGTTATCATTTTAAAAAGTCCAATGCATGCATTATTATACATTTTAGGATCGGTAGGAATAAGAACGCTAATGCATTGTTATTTAATATCTCATTTCGACTCAAAGGAGCCACTTTGTCTCAACCTAGTGATGTCGAAAAGGCGTGAATTCCAACTCATGCCGCCTCTTCTGATTTGTATACTCATATGCATGTGGCGACTGACGTAATGAAATATGAGCTACAAATTTCTTCGTTGAGCAGCAAATTTCTACTAAAGTGGTGCTGTGTAAGCAAGAAAAATGTCTTCTGTATTTACATCAGAAATTGTCAAGTGGCAAAAAGTGGTAATACGTATTCACTTTTGTAGAATTCATGACACGCATGCTCTGTAGAAAATTCAATTGAACGTTTTTTGCTCGACTGGTTGTTTACGTTTTAGAATGTCATCAACTTAAAAACCAATAATATTCCGACAAAATTAATCATCTTTACTAAGAAAATGTTTTGGAGTCCCATTTCATTATCAGTTCAAAAAATAAGCATAACAATTCAATCCTAAATAATCATTTAGGCTGTGAAATGGATTAAATTTCTCCCGTAGTGAGGCCATGTCAAGGTCGGGATGTCATGTAACCAACGTCATTATTTTGCCTTTGTTTATATATTTCGTCATCACAGTTCACATTAATGCGTTTGTCACGCTTGTGTTTCACGAAATTCTACAGTTAACTTTCGCGTTGTTCAACGATATTTTTGTCCGTATTATCACTGTAGATTTCCGTATTCTTTATCCAATGCGTTATGTGCGTGAACTACATTTCTTTCAGTTTTTCTTCCATTAACAGCGGTGAAAGAACACGTTTCCAACTGCCTCACAACCGTTAACAAAGAACTTGAGTGTGTTTTGAATGCTTTTGTTCCATTTAGAGTCACAGAACTTGATGCTGCTCGCGGCAATTAAAATGCGAGAGCTTTTGCATAAGAAGAGGCTTGGGCAGAACTGCCGGAAGACCTGGCGAAAGAAAGTAGAATTTCTTTGCTCGTCAGAACAAGCGGCCGAATAAAGCCTGCGCTGTCAATGATGCCGCTCGGATATAAACTGAAATCTCGGCCCGACTTGCGCCTCGAAAAAAGATAAATCTTGTTAAAAATGAGTGACGCTTGAAAGTCGCTCGGTAATGGTCAGCGAAATGTTTATTTCGATGCGATATTTTACAAACATGCTTGAAAAACTGGAGCAGATGCAAATCCAAGAGGCCGCTTTCAATATTTGAAGAGGTGTGCTCTCAGTGCTCATTGTACACGAGCAGGAAAACAGCGTTGAAAAATGCGTTGAAAAATGCTGAGCTTCTTTTGTCGAGCTGCCCACTCAATTTAACGATTGTACTTGTCCCTTATTCAAGTGTTTTATTTGTATATTTTGCCGCAAAAACGCTGAACTCTGCTCGTGGCTTCGTGTGTCGAGCTGCCCACTCAATTTAATGATCGCACTTGTCTTTATTTTTAGCCTTTTTTCTAGAATATATATGTATATATAAGATGTGACTGAGCTTAGGTGAGCTCATTTGTAAAAACTGGCATGACAATGATGTGTTAAATGTTTTAAGCCCATTTAGTAGAAATGCTGAAAAGAGCACTTGTCGCACCACACCACATGGTCAAATGAGTTAATAGTAAAAAATTGTGCTTATTTATACAGAACCAGCATAGTAAAATTACTGCGCTAGTAATTTGTTTAGTACCCATTAATTGGTACAGTTCACTGGATTGAAGGTAGTCGTTTAAATAAACAATGCACAAAACTCCCTTATTGCTAGTGATGAGCAGGAATTTTTCCGAATTACTTTTGCAGAATCCAAATTGTTTATTTTAAATGTCAATTACTTTTTTTGGCGTTAATAAAATTATTCAATATAAGATTCATATATTTTAACTTCTTTTTTTTTTATCCGTAACCAAGTCATACCTACTCAGGATCTAGCTCAAACGAGGCATAGTCTGGCTGCACTCAGCCAGCAGTCTATAGCCCATGTCCAGAAACCGTGAGTTATGATGTACAAAAATGAAAACACATGGAATGTTCCTGACATTTATTACATGCTGAGTAATTCGATTATCAGGGCACTCAGGTTTACCTCGACATTTATTGCATTTTGAGTAATTCGTGCGTCAGAGTACAAAGAATATCTCTGACGCTTATTGCGTATTGACAAATTCGTTAACGAGAGTACACAGAATGTCGCCGACACTTATTGCGGCGGGAAACTTCTGAGAGGCAGCAAGCATCGCATGAGGAAGCCATGGAAGCAAAGTTAAGAGCTTCTCTCATAACTGTCTCATTTTGGAATGAATGCAGTAGGTAAAAGTCAAAGTTTTGGCCATTTCCAAATCCTGAGGAGCATGCCGTCAGCCCGGCAACTCGTGCGTTGGGCAGATAAGAAGCAAGTTGTGTGCGGGCGAAAGCAAGACTCTGTTCAGGATATTGGTCTTACGACACTTCTTCAAATAAAGTCTTTCTTTGGATTGGGTGCTGCTTTCGTAAATCGCAGCCCATATCGCGGAACTTTAGTGTCCTAATTTGCGGACTTTTCAGCGGGCTCCGGCGTCACATTTTCTTTACGACCCATTGAATAATAAACTTAGATGATAATGCTGTCTTCTTCAGCCGACTTATTGCAAAGTTTGCGTAAGGGCTCTATTTATGAGCTTTCTTACGAGTGCTTTTCGAGCCATATAGACCAAAGAAGATGCCGCTTGTCATTTGTTCCTGAAAGCGTTCTGTGTTAGACGTTAGTGACTCGCTTCCTGGTTTACTGAAGACAAATTTCATTAGCGGGGGCTAGAAAAATCCTTTTTTTTATCGCTGAGAGTCTTTTTTCTCGCGATGTTTTTTGAACGAGAGAGATTCGTTGATAAAGTAGTTGGGAAATTATGTCAGGCAAAAGATAATGAATTTTATGTCGGCTTGAAGTAATTAATAAAAAATGGATCAGTTTGAATGAACACAAAAAATTTTCTCAGCTCAACAATATATGAGGTGACTGTAAATTGCTAAAGATATTATATAATTGTTTGATATATTTTGATGTTTATGTTTAGCCAAATCAAGTACATAAATGGGGTTCATTTTTTCTTACAAACTGACGAACTTGGAAGATAGATGAACTTTATCTTAATCAACAGAATTAGGGGTGAAACTAACAGATTCTCTTTTTCCTTTTCAATTTTTCAAGACACGCGGAAAACACTCACATGCACATCACAACCGCACTTGAGCCATTTGATGAATGTTCATTTGACTGAAGAAGGGAGGTCTAGAAGGAGATTAGACTCTCTTATGGGGGAGCCCCGTTGAACTTTACACAAAGAGGAAGGCCAGACTCCTCTAGCGCAGGATGAGAGAGGCTGTATTGCGTGGCAGAACTGATGGGATCTGTTGGAAATAAATTTCATCTGAGCTTTGTTTTGCGGCGTGAATAACGAGTGCTGCAGGTGAAGAACCCGCGAATGTATATGTGCATTTTATGTTTGGTTAAGGTTTGAAGAGCACTCAAGGGCGTCTGAATGCACGACAAGTAGAGCTACGTTGTGTCGAACATCCTTCAAACATGTCGAAGAAGTTATTTTGGTTTGTAAACAATAAGTGCATGTTGAATACTTACAGAAGTAGTTGTTTAGTTTGTGTCCTTTCTCATGCTCTCGATAGAAAATAATACGAAGTCTTCTTTACTCATTGTCTTCAGTGAAACGCATAAAAAATTTCTTGCGATAATATTTAACCAGTCATGAATTGTTTAAGATTAAAATATGTCAACAGGAAAAGTATCGAGTTTAATAGTTGCGTACTAATATACTAATGTGTAATTTGATTTACGTTCCCTGGTGCAAAGAGAGAGTCAAGCGACGAAAGGGGGATTTAAGTCCTCGATAAGGAAGGAGAAGGTAAAAATTAGAGAAGGGAGATACACACAAATGATACCTTGAAAGGAAACGTCTGTTCCGCTACTGCCACCTGACGCAAGGGGCATTTAATCCCTCGATAGAGAAGGAGAAGATAGCGGAAAAAATTACAGAAGGAAGATACACAGAAATGATACCTTGAATGGAAACGTCTTTACCGCTACTGCGTCCAACGTAGACTCGTCAAATGTGCGAGCGCCTTCCAGGCTCGACATTCCAGGCACAGAACACGGGGTCTCACAGCTCATTCGGGACACTCGAGCACGTTTAGGGTTTGGGTGTCGAGAGGAATCAGTTATTACGGTGATAGTGTGGCAGCAAAGAAATGGGGCGATTATACTCAATACAGAAACGTACTGTTTGTATTCCATGTCTGCGTGTGTGAGTGGTTGCCTCAATGAGCATGTGACGAAAGTGTCGCAAAAGCGAATAAGTTAGAGAAGATCTTTGTGATTCTATAATTTCTATAAGATTCTTAAAAGTTAGATCCTTAGCAGGAGTGGAAGTTTACCGAGAATTTATATGCGCTGTTGACCAGTTGAGTGAAGTTAAGGAAATCGTCTGCCAAAATCAGAAGAAGGTGTTTAAGTAAATTATTATTATACGCGGCAATACAAGGGCAGATTAGATATGAAGTATTACTGTATTTCACAAAAGGTTTTTTTAACAGAAAGAACATAAAATTACCAGTAGTGACCCTATTAAAGTTCATGCGCAAATACCCTAAGTTATGATTAGTGAAAATAGTTGGGATAAAGAACTCGATGCTACCCTGATAATTAAAAATGTAATTTCTTTAGGCGCAGGTTGCAATTAAACAACATTTTTGAGTGAATCAGAGTTCGTATGAAATGTCTCGTTCATCTCTGCGGGTATTCTCTCTCATTATGTTTTATTTTCTTCAATTGGTTTCGAACTCTTGTATTTACATACTCTTTGGTTCTGTTCACAGGTATAAGGTCACGAAGTCTTTTGGAGCATCTTAGAATTTGCATCAATTCTTTACAACCAAAGCGGCTTTCAATTTAAATTTAATACCCAGACAATATATTCGCAAAAAAACATGAACAGGATTTGTGCATAGAAATCCGGCTTATCCTGCAACATGTATAGCCATGAAGAACACGTCTCAGATCTGAATGACTTTAATCCAAAGTGATAACCCCACGTCACGAGCGATCCAGCTTTGCTCTAAGTTAATCGCATTTGTTATAAAATACAGAAACATAAAACACTGTTTTCAAATCGAAGACCGTAGTAGTTCACGCAAAATGCTCTCGCATATTTCATGGAAACACACTAACTTTTGGGGCGCACGTCGCATTAGTCTGCCACGCCAAAAAACGTACGCAATCATGCGCGTGCGCGGCCGTCAAAAAGAAGTGAGACGTTGTGGAAAGTTTCAGGAATTCTCGGACAGCTCAGCCGGTAATGCGGACGCCTGGCCACCGGACCGGAAACTTCCTTTGTGTCGACTTGAATTAAACGCACAAAAAAATTTTATTGATAGCGACATCATGAAATGTATTACTAGGTTTTCCAATCGGCTTATGGGTCTCCAAGGGATGTGAAAAATGAAACCTTTGCCAGTGCAGGCGAACTCGAACAGTTATTAGTGAAGTGATGAAGGGGAATTGTATAAGGCTTTCAAATCGAAAGCTGTTGCTCAAAGCAAGCTAGCAAAGGAAATTCTTCCGACACTACATGTAAGAAACGATGGATGCATGAAATTGTTACCAGCATTTAATAGACTACGTGAGTGCGTTTTTAATATCTATTTTTGCAGCACTTCTGAAATTTGGAGCAGAGTGTGCCATGCTGTATTTTTGAGCATGAACGAGAACAGCAACTTTCACTGTCATCGTGGAAGCAAGAAAAATTCCTTATAAAATGAGCCAATTCCTTATTGCAGCCCTCAGAGATACCGTCAAAAAAGTGGTCCATCCAGCTAATCGAGACAGGAATTTCAAAGCTGTAAGCTGAGCGAGCTCTTAGAGAAGTTGATTTTGACGTCATACATTGCTGCTTCAACATACATTGAGAAAAGGAATTTTTTATTATGAGACCCATAATGATTTATAAAAAACAACGTTCACGGTTTGTTTAGTCAGAGAGTAGAACCAGTGAGATGAGAATTGAAAATGACAACAGCATCTGTAACGAAGTTCTGATTCAAGGCTTGGTTATGGCGAACGGGCAGTTCATGGCTTGACCACTTTAATCTGGAGGCTAATTGGAGAGTCAACCAATCTATTGGCGGACCAGCTCTCTGGTCAGCACACGTCCAGTTAATGAGGGCTCCGTCCAGTTAATGAGGGTCCAGTCCAGTTAATGAGGGCCCAGTCCAGTTAATTTATCTAGTGAGAGCCCTCGAAGGGCCCCGCTAATGAACCAATTTATTAGATGCATTAAAAAAGTCTGACTCAGACCAAGTCGAAAGCTCTTCATTCTTGAAGTACAAGCTTTGTCGGTTTGCTTATTTTGAGCCCTTCAAGTTCAAAAGTGCTGTCGATGTCAATGTCATTTGTCGATATTAAATAACAAAGTCGCTGCGATTCATTTTCATTACTTAGTCCTGTCGCACAGGACCGAGTCCATTGCTTTCCAGGACCGAGTTGTAAGAATTAATTCGAAACTTCGCAACTGAGCTCAAATATGATTAAGGCACAGGACTCCTCAGTGAAGCTGATGGCTCTGGAAAGTTATGAATGAGGCACGGGTGGGTCTGGAACGTTATGAATGAGGCACGGGTGGGTCTGGAAAGTTATGAATGAGGCACGAGTGGGACTGGAAAGTTATGAATGAGGCACGGGTGGGTCTGGAAAGTTATGACTGAGGCACGGGTGGGACTGGAAAGTTATGACTGAGGCACGGGTAGATCTGGAAAGTTATGACTAAGACACGGGTGGGACTGGAAAGTTATGACTGAGGCACGGGTGGGACTGGAAAGTTATGACTGAGGCACGGGTAGGTCTGGAATGTTATGACAGGCACGAGGGGTCTGGAAATTTTTTCTTCAATGAAATGCACCAAAATCTTTTTTAAGTCCTACTTGACTAGGAGCAACCCAAGTTACTCTAGCAGCCAATATTTTGAGAATAAGCGTACATTTATGTACCCGTTTTACTGCCCGCTTCAGGGATTTACAAATCATTGGCATGGTTCAAATAATGCTTTAATTTCTAATCACTATTCGCATGTGAAATTTATATGACCAGCTAAATAAATGTGGCGGATCAAGGCCTTGAACGTCACGAAATATGTATATTCTGAATTCCGAAATCATCGGTAAAAAACGAAGTGTTCAGAGCTTGCGTTTCAGAAATGAGGTGGTGATCTCAATGTAGAAAAATTGCATTTTAGACGAATAAAAATAATATTTCAAGTTCTTATCATGATCTACAATTATTGTTTTTCGTTAATCCAACTGTTCATTGCTTCTTCGTTCGTGGTTAACATTGGAGGGCTGATAGCCAGAATCAATTTCTGACATGCAGTAGCAATGCATTTCATGAATTATATTCGATTTATGTCATGCCAAGTTTGTTTTGATCGGAATGTAATTGCTCGGAACACAAACAACGAGAATTTACTTAGTAAATTTAAAAAGCATCTGTGAAGACTACACACAATTTTTCTCAAGTAAAAAGCCTCAGCAAGCTCGTAAATGGCGTGCAGTGAGTCACTAAGAACGGAATTCAAGAACAACTCTTGACCAAAGACATTTCTGACAAAAATAACGCTTCTGGATACGTGGTCGATATGCAAGTAAGAAAACACAGCGAGGCTGGCCACAATAGAGCTACGAGGGATTACAAAACAGGATGTCAGTGTGAAGGGAACAGTTCTTGCGGCTGAATTCGCTGAAATGAAAGCAGCGGATACCAAAAATAGAGCGCGGCGCATGCAAAAGAAAGCAAAAGCAGCAGCCAAGCAGAAGTTGCAAACCACTCAGGCCGAGATGTGGCCCGGAACTCGTGCGCAGTCCGATGTTTTCCACCCAGGCGATACCATTCAGCCGAAAGAAAGCCCGATACAAGAGACAGATCGCTCTTAAAAAAAGAACTCTTTTGTTTGCCTTGGAACGCAAGATAAACTGTTCGAGGTCATTTGACGGCAGCCCGTTCAAAGGGAGGGATTCCTTAGGATCTTAGTGTTATTGGGGTTGTCGCGATTCGAAGAGATTTACAGCATCGCTTGTCAAAATATCGAGCCCGGCTCCCTGAGATAAGATGTCTTAGGCTAGCGCCCGCCAAGTCTTACGGAAGTTCGCGAAGGCGGCTGTTTTGCGGAGCTTGAAGTTACTGGAAGCTACCACGTCCGTCTGAGGTTCGAGACGGTGAGATACATGGGGATTTTCACCTCTTGCGCAGCGATGGAGGCAGGCGCATCAATGAGGGTATTGAGTGTTACTTGAGCACGGCAGCATCCTCCCCTAAATCGTTCACATACACCTAAAGTCTTAAAATCGTTCGCACAGTATAACCGTTCAGGAAAAATATCACAAATATTTTCATGGAGATTGCCTCACTCCTTATATTTTTTTTTCATTTGATGAACCCGTTGCAACCGTAGTTTTCATTGATGCTCTTAAAATCGTTCTCAGAATATAGTCGTCTAGGAAAAATCTCAAAAAAATTTCATGGCGATGACCTCACTCCTCGTGTTTTTTTACACTTGATGAACCTGTTGCCAACTGCAATTTTCCCCCATATTAAGCATCAGGTATTACAGTTTCAGGGAACGCGTAACCGATCATTAAATTACACTATCGTAACAGCACACAACAATGCTGGATGGGCAGTCAACATGGGTGCTACTTGCAAGAAATCACACAGAGAAACTTCAACAGGCCTTCACTTCACGTAAGACTTCAGTGAATTTTTTTACGCCAAAGTAATTCGTAAATTACACCTAAAACGCAAAAATCTCCCTACTCAGCAACCATTCAGATTGACTCAGATATATCATACATAAATATGCAATGGAAAATTATTCTTAGTGTTTTTAATGCTATTATAAATAATCAATTTTGTATTGATACCTTAGCAGATTTTATTCTTTAGTTTAAGGGCAACGTTTAAGTGAAATAAAATTACAAGCGGTAACGTTTTGCTGTTGTTCAAATATACAACTCTCTCCTGAACTCAAATAACCAGCTGCATTGGTATTTTATTGATGTTGTTAAGAGTAATGCTATTGTTAAAAGTCACATCATTAGTGCAAACTGCTGAAATGTTTCTTGCCCTGTGATTATGTTCATTCAGGATGGACGTGTACATGCGAGCAGCATGTGTGGGTGCAATAAGACCATTTGATTGTCACTAAATTATGAGCATGTATTTGCGACAAACATGTATGGGTACAATATGACCATTTGATTGTCACTAAATTATGAGCATGTATTTGCGACAAACATGTATGGGTACAATATGACCATTTGATTGTCACTAAATTATGAGCATGTATTTGCGACAAACATGTATGGGTACAATATGACCATTTGATTGTCACTAAATGTTCCTCAACAACTTGCTGTCTAAAGAACAGAAGAAACTGTATTTCAATTTTCAATAATGTTTTTCAAGGCATTTTGCAACCAAAAAATGTACTGTGAGATTTTTTAGCCTAAAGTTTGCAGGGAACTGCATGAAAGCTTTCTGACGTACATGAGATCTGAAGACAAAAACCATCCCTCGACTAAACCTAACACAGTATTGATCTTGTGTCTCGTTATTCCTCGCGTTTTTAGACACTTGCTCGACCGGCCTTATAAATATCCTTTTAGTGGCGCCTGCAATTCATCTGGTTTCCTAAAGTTAACGCTGAATAAACTTCAAGAGAATTTATTGATTTCTAAAGTTTTGGCTAAATGAACAATAACAGGACTTGATCATTTTTGGAGTGGAAAATACATCACATTTTCCTTTCTAATATCGCCACTTTCTTACCACACAGCACGTACTGCATATACGTAAAGGAAGCCCCTTATTTTGCTCGAGTTCAAGTGCTTCAGGATCTTGCTCTAGACGTCTCTCAAGACAAGTACCTTTTCCCGCACATTTTCCTTTCTAATATCGCCACTTTCTTACCACAGAGCACGTCGTGTATGTACGTAAAGCCCAAGTGCTTCAGGATCTTGCTCTAGGCGTCTCTCAAGACAAGTATCTTTTTCTACACGTCCGGAGCGCTGCTGCCAACGTTCAGGCGAGCCATCGGTGCTCTGCTTTTGAAGCACGAGGCTCGGTGCGGGCTGCCGGGAGTGCATGGTGTGACGGCAGCATCAGTCTTTCCGAAGAACTCGTGACAATGAATGGAAGCCTAATTTCCTGCGGCCTCTGTACAGCAAAATGGGCACGGCAGAGCTTGGAGGGTGGACAGGCCTTTGCGCTGGTGGGCGCGAGAGAAAGAGAGGCAAGGAAAGCGAGGCCGAGTGTCCATGTCGAACACCGGACTAGCTCAAAGCGTCCGTAATTTAGCAAGGAGCGTTCTCTGAATTTGCTCGCAAATAGCACTCTGCATTGCCTCAACAGTCCTGTAACCGTGGTTGTAAACTGAAGCAATTTCTGGCTGTAAAATGCTGCGCGCGTTGTCTTACATCGGAAGTTTGAACACGACTACCGTCTTCAAGTAGGCATTTAGGTCTCTAACGTCTGTTGAATGTTCGAAAGCTGCGTTAAAATTTCAGAGTAAAATTAGAATAAGATTCTTGACGGAGAAATATACTGCGAAGTAAGTTACTAAAACTGGGGGTTATTTGGACTTACTCACTCTGCATATCAATGATAGTTGGTGGTCGTACGTTAAGCAATTACCAACCACTAATTAATTGAACTACAACAAAAAACATCTATACAACATGTGTGATTAGGAAATTTAACATGGAAAAATTTAGCCTCTTCTCCACGATTAGTTCTCGTCAACTGACATTTCGTGCGGACGCATTTAAATTTTGATACCTGAAACATCAAAATTCCAATTAATTTATCAGATGCTGTCATCAAACTGCGCAAAGTATTCGTAATTCTGATTTTTTTTAATTTTTGTACACATCTCGAATGCCCCATGTCGTTCATAACCATAAAATTTCATAAACTATGACACTGTATCCCGGGGAGCAAAACTAAAGCGAACTTCTTATGTACACGCACTGGAGCTCGCCGGCGCTCGTATGAACAATCTCAATTGGGGAAGTGGAAGTTATTGTCACTGGTTTGGCAGGATCAACAAACCGCGATGGTTGAGACTACAGTCGTTTTGTGTCCAGCTGAGAACGCGTCGGGCCCATAAAGAGGAGCCCGGCTTCGGTTTCAGGCCGTGTTGGTTTGGCAGAATTGTGGACACGGACATGCGAGCTCATAGCCGGGCTTGAGATTCCACTCACGAGCTCGGTAGTGTGTTCATGAACACAATATTGTGCACAGGAACACGGTATTGTGCACACGAGTACAATATTGTACACAGGAACACGGTATTGTGAACACGGGTACACTATTGTGCACAGGAGCGCGGTATTGTGCCCAGAAACATTATATTGTGCACAGGAACACAGCATACCGTGGGAACCCGGTATTGTGTAAAAGGACGTAATGTTCTACAAACGAACACAGTGTTGTGCACTAAACACATTATCGGGTCCATGAATGGCGCACTGTTCTCAGCAACAGAAGATCCCAAAAGAGTCGGGACCATGTGGAGGAACAGAACACATACCAGCACGGGTTCGTAACTGCAGGTACTGCAGAGCGTCCAAACTGACAGAAAAAAGATTGTCCATGGGGACAGAAGATTCCACTCACTAGCGCAGGATTACACTCTCCAGCGTACGATTGCAAAGACACCGCGCAAAATTGCACTCACCAGCGCAATATTGCACTCACCAGCGCAAGATTGCACTCAACCGCGCAAGATTGCTCTAGCCAGCGCAAGATAGCACTCAACAGCCCAAGATTGCACTCACCAGCGCAAGATTGCACTCACCAGCGCAATATTGCACTCACCAGCGCAAGATTGCACTCACCAGCGCAATATTGCACTCACCAGCGCAAGATTGCCCTCACAAGCACAAGATTGCACTCACCAGCGCAAGACTGCACTCACCAGCGCAATATTGCACAGACACCGTGCCAGTGAAGCAGAGCGCACTGGAAAACATGCGGAGCGCAGCCATCAGTGGGGTAGAATGTCGCGCTTGCGCGTCCGTTCAGGCGACATCAGAGGAGACTCCGATGCTGGACTCAAACTTCCTAGTGCGTTGCGCCAAGAACATGGAAACTTGGCGACAAAGTTAGAGGGCTGAAATTTCATGCAAATTTACCGGTATAGGAGTGACAGTATAGGACTGATTTAAGAGTCGTGAGGGACGACGGGGCTTGCTGTGTACAAGGGGCGCTATTGAGGCGGTGCTTATATGCCCGGTCACGTCATGTCTATGTGGACTGACTTGTGAAGTTGGTGATGATATTCTGGCTCAAAATATATAACGCATGGTTCTATTCTTTTTTTCATGACGTTTCTTTGAAATTTCATGCCGTTTGTACTTTAAAGTTGACCATCCTGCTCGCTCTTAACCTTTGGCACACACGTTTCAATCAATAAGCGAGTGCTGAAAGCGTTGCTACTTTTGTATTGGGATATGTAGCGATGTACTAATCATCACTCTTGCTATAATTATCAGCCCATTGATCGCTGCAATAGTTGAGACATTACCCGTACAAATATTCAAACTTCATGATTATATCGTGAGCAAACACGTACAGTATTTTAAGTTACGTGGCATAAATAATGTTGATAACTATTTTGGCAGTCATGTATTGTACGTTAGGGAATTTTCCCCCGCGAGATTTTGTTTTAACACCTTCATTTATTTGGTTTCTGTGAAAGTGAGCAAATTTGTTGCACAACTTTTCATAGTTTTGTAGTTTTTTGCCACCTTCACTTCTGAAAGAAATTCTTCCCGTTCCTTTTAGTACGTTTAATCGGAATAAAAAATTTACTGCTTTATGAGAACAAAAACTTACACTCCGGAAGAATTTATCAGATTCATCAATCACTGATGCAAGAACACATTTTATTGGCTATTACTTTATTCTATGAATATGTTGAGACTATTCGGTAGTTCATGAGCTTACCTTAATAATTGAGAAAGAAATTTCTACTTTTTATTGACGCATATGAATTGCAAAATAAAAGCTGGCTACTAATATGGCTCACTTTTTTACTTGTTTCCCATTTCTGTGCCGCTGGAATAACAAATTCCTCGCATTGGCCTAAGCCAATGGACAGCTTACATTGCTATAAGCACATGTAATAATGAGATGAATAATTTATTCGGCCAGATCAATCCTTCTAAACCCTCAAAAAACGCACCGGGTTTTAAACATAGGTTGAAATTTACTGATTCCCCTTCAAAAAAATATTTTGAAGCAAATACTGCTGGCATTACTTGATACCGTTTTCACGGAATGGTAACTAATGTATATATATATATATTATAAGACAGCTGACGGGATTTATAGGATGGTTTCAATGCCCGGGTTATTGCTGACGATATTATAGTGCTGATCATTACTTTGAGAGAAAGCTATTGACCAATATCTGACGAGCTCGACAGGACAGCCTGATATGGAGTGCGACCTCAAAAATGGCAGCCAGGGGGCCAGGTTACATTATAACTTGATGTTAGCATCAGGTTGCCTCCGTGATGAGCACCGATAATGGGGAGTGGTAGTAAGCTGAATTATTTTGAACATATGATGTAAATATTAAAGAGTAACATTAAATATGGCTGCCCGAACGAGCCGAGGGACCTATTCTTGTTTTACTACTCGTGCAATCACGCACACGCACCGAAGTCGATGTAGAAAAGAAATCGAAATTCTTATTCGAAGACACCGATGTTTAGTTAGAGCTCCAATACTTTCAACAATATGATCAGAAAAAAACCCTCCCATGTATGGATGGCCCCATGTGTATTTTTGCAGTTAATGGTTATTTTCATATGTATTGCGTTTACGTTATTTACGGTATAGACGCGCAATCAATAGTATCGCGAATGTATCAATTCTTAAATGACCTCAGAATGACGCATATACACTTTATATTAGGCTCAAATTTTGGACTACACTCGGCTTAGCATTTCAGATGTGAGATTTTCAACCATATTCGTCTAGACGATTTTAGATTGTAATGGAGGGACACACTATACGAATTATCTGAACATAATATCTCCAAAAGATTTGACAAGTACAAGTAATGGCTTTGGCGTAATTTCGATTTTGATACACGCAATATCCTTGAAAATAAGAATGACGGGATCGATAAGACTTGAAAATGTGATGCTAAGAAATCACTTCGATCAAATTGGCAACGGAATCTTGAGTACGATATGAGAAATTCGGTATTTGATGTAACATTTTTAGCTTGCGTTAATTAAGATCCTGGTTCATTTCATGTCGTTTGTTGAAGATTACGCCTGTTCCAAGTGCACGCACAACGTCTCTGTCTAATTTTTTTGCCGCCTGCATGCATATTTTTTGCCACCCAAGTAATTAAATCGCTTGCTCGTCGAAAAACATGCATGCTCCGGTGAAAAAGTTAGATTGGGGGAGGTGTGATATTTCAGAACGTGATGAATGTAAATTAATTTGTTCACAACATCTTGCCATAAACAATCTTAATTGATTATTCTTACTGAAAAGAACGAGGCAAATTCAAATGCAAAAAATGCTGTTTGTTATAGAACAAATGTAAAAAAAAGGATGTATGTTATAAAAATATACATAAGATGACGTATCTGTAAAAGAACAAATACAGAACATGCTGAATGTGATAGAATAAATACAGAACATACTGAATGTGATAGAATAAATACAGAACATACTGTATGATATAGAACAACTAAGAAAATCTTTACAAAATGTTATAAAAAGGGGAGCTGGATGTCATAGAACAAATACAAAACATGCTGCATGTTACAGAACAAATACATAACATTCTGCATGTTACAGAATAAATACAAAACATGCTGCATGTTACCGAACAAATACAAAACATGCTGTATATTATAAAAGGACTGCTCACTTTGCTAAACATGAAGGATTTAGAAGCAGCAGCTGAGCCCGGCTGCCTCGCGACACAAGGGGCTGAACAGACAGACGCTGCATACAGAGCTCAGGGGACAGAAGGGAGCCCGTCAGTCCGCAGGTCAGAAAGTTCCGTCGGGTAGGAAGCGCCGCGGTCGCAAGTGCTGGGGAAAATCGACTGGGGAGGGAGTTCAAAATTCAATTGTGTTCTACACGCAGCAAAGAAAAGGTCAAACAAGCCACCAGCTTTGACCTATTCTGTTCCACACGCGGCAAAGAAAAAGGCAAACTAGCCACCAGCTTTGACCTTTTCTGTTTGACACGCGGTAAAGAAAAGGTCAAACAAGCCACCAGCTTTGACCTATTCTGTTCCACACGCGGCAAAGAAAAAGGTCAAACAGGCCACCAGCTTTGACCTTTTCTGTTTGACACGCGGTAAAGAAAAGGTCAAACAAGCTTTGACCTATTCTGTTCCACACGCGGCGAAGAAAAGGACAAACTAGCCATCAGCTTTGACCTATTCTGTTACACACGCGGCAAAGAAAAGGTCAAACTAGCCACCAGCTTTGACCTATTCTGTTCCATACGCGGCAAAGAAAAGGACAAACTAGCTACCAGCTCTGACCTATTTTGTTCCACACGCGGCAAAGAAAAGGGCAAACTAGCCAGCAGCTTTGACCTATTCTGTTCCACACGCGGCAAAGAAAAGGTCAAACTAGCCACCAGCTTTGACCTATTCTGTTCCACACGCGGCAAAGAAAAGGGCAAACTAGCCAGCAGCTTCGACCATTGTGTTCCACACGCGGCAAAGAAAAGGTCAAACTAGCCATCAGCTTTGACCTATTCTGTTCCACACGCGGCAAAGAAAAGGTCAAACTAGCCATCACCTCTGACCTATTCTGTTCCACACGCGGCATAAAAAAGAACAAACAAGCTACCAGCTTTGACAGTTTGGCTTTGATTCGATTTAAAATTGGTTGTTAGTTGGTTGTTGTGGGATTTTTGTTGTGTATGTCGCCTGCAGGGGAATTTTATTGAAGATTTGAGCCTGCCGAAGCATATTGTTTGCTCGAGATGGATGACAATGGTTTGAAAGATGGTATTTTTTTGGCATGAATGTATTGCTGCCGTTAAATAAATTTTTGAGTGATAATTTTGTGGCTCTTGTCCTCTTCACACTGGATAAAAATTTCTCTTAGCACCTGTTTCTGAAAGAGAAGAGTTATGACGCAGCTGGTTGCAGACAATCTCTGTCTCGATAATAGCATACAAATACTTTCACTTCCATTGATTGCGATGCAGGACTTGTAATGTATTGAGCACATCGTATGAACACTTTTTCATGGCTCAGATTGTCATCGCAGCCCAGAAAAATATCCGCTAATGACTATCCGATGAAATTAAATACTTAATTCTCCCACAGTGACAACGAAAGAAAAAACTCGCATAACTGAAACAAATTAGAATCTTTATGATTACACAGACTATTTCCACCGGTATTCTTCGAACTGCCATTCAGTGCGCTTCGCCAGTCTCATACCAGATGATTTTAATGATCCTATGCAAAGGAAATTTCCTTATTCTTTGTTACTTTTTCTTCTTCCTCATTACGTGAGAAGAATTTGCGGAAAGTCGTAACTGTTAAATAACCAACAAAGGGACTGTATCCTCAGGTTGCAAAGGTGCTCCATATTTTCACTGCAATAAAAAGCGTGAATTTTCAGTTCACAATGAAGTTCCGGTTAAGGAAAGACTGGCGCGAGCAGCCCTCATCTAACAGTAATTAAGCTGTCGAGATTAATGCAGAAATTAATAAAGGAAATTACGACTGGTCACTCTAGACTAACTGCTAGTCTTTTCTGTGCGCGGAAAACGACGCGTCTCGCTAATTTGTTGAGGAATTAATTAACGCGAGCGACGTCGTCTGCTCGGTGGAGTTCAAAGTTCCCTTTGTGCTTGCAAGAAATTATTGTAACCAAGCGAATAAGCGGAGCATAATGTAACGCGCGACAATTAGATATTTACTCGCCGGTGCTTCCAATTGGTTTGACAGTGATAATTGCATTCACGTTGAATGTGATGCTTGTACACAATCTTGGGGCATTGCGATCATTTCAGTTCTTGCGGACGCTGCACTTACGTTAAAGTGTTGGCTATTTAATTTGGTAAAATATGCAACTGATTTTGTGATTTGCAGTAATAGAGCAGTTGATAAATGATGGCCAATTGTTTCGTTGCTCAACATTTTAACAGAAGATTTTTTTGCATGTTGATGAGAACGCGACCTGTGGCGGTTACGTCGGGCAGTTGAGTTGGAGGTAAAAAAGATAATTTGAAGCGTGAAAAGTGAGAGGTGCTTCTCGGGTAATTTCATCATTATTTTCAAAGGTTTCTGGCCAAGCATTTGCCGTGGTACGCTGGAGTGATTATCGTTTTAATTGGGTAAAATACGTTACTTATTTTTTCACTTGGCGTAATAGAACAATCGATAAATCATCTTAATTGTTTCGTTGCTCAGCAACTCCACAGAATTTTTTTTAATAGAATGCAGAGTTCGAGAACAATTGCATCGTAGGAAATCCTGAATTGATTGTTGGCTCGAATGAAAGTTTGGTAAACTATGCGCATTAATCGAGAGCTGCGTCGGACGCTTAAAATACGCTAGGAATTTTTGAAGAGTTGAGGCATTACATTAATGAATGAATTATCTTTTATATCAGAAATAAAATTCATGTCAGCTGGAGTATAATTGCTCATCTGCGATACTGGAGTAAATTAATCGGAATATTTTTAAATAAGAAAAAAAATTAATGATCCATTTTTATATGCATTGATTAGATGATCCAAAGGGAATTTTACCAATAGGAATTTCCTTCCACTAAATTATGAAGAACGTAGAAATAATGAACGTAGATATGACATGTATATAAGTGAAATCGCGTGCTGCCGATGCTTCATAAAGTCAATACTCCTTGAAATGGAAGTATTTCCTATAGCTTTAGTAGGCGAGAGAGTCTCAACAGTCTCTAGGAACTGTTACAGGTTCATTTTTTCAGCCGAACATTCGTAATGAAAATCTTATGGAACTCTCATCAACATTTCTTGTCGAATAAGAAAGTCTCGTGACCGAGGAAGTGAAACGTTCTGGTTTGTGACGCTCTTTAGATGTATCGTCATTTTTGTGTCATCCTTATTGGATATAAATTGTTTTTCGCTCTATTTGGTTCAGATCTCCTGAGTGATAGATTGTTTCATCGACTGACACCTTGCGACCCGTCGTTACTGAAATCTTTAAAATAGGGTCTCAATAGACTATATAATCGCAGTTTTCAGGAGTACAAAATTAAAACTAGAGTCTCTCTAGACAAAGATCTTCAGGAAATTGTTCCATCGAACTTGGTCCATTTATAACAAATCTATTTTGTTCTTACACGCTTAATTTACGATTGTGTTGAGAGCGTAGTTCAAAAAAAATAAACAACACAGTCCAGAAAAAATCGCATTATCCCTAATTTGTTGGGGTATTTGATTTTACGAAATTTCTGAACAGCTTTTCTCGGAAGAATGAAAAACTTGATAATTTATACCAAGAAATTTCCGTAACGAGGTACTTAGCTTCTTGCAGTCAACTCAAGTCTTCAATGTCTATAGAGACGCACATGTACCGAGTATACTCGTATGCCACTTAGGACTTTAAAAAATCTGCTGTTCAATGAACAGGTGATGGTGAGTGGCACTGCTTTTTGCCGAATCTACTAGGTGATTTGAAAAAAGCAAACTGTCTCAACTTAAGAGGATGCAGCATCTATTTTAAGACCCTGAGGCGGCTTCTAAAATGCGCCGAATAGCTGGTTGAACTGATAATTTTACAGTGGAATATTGAAGACATTGTTGAAATTGGGCTTGTTTAGTAATGTTGGAAATTTGTCTACTATTTCAATTACTGAATTAAATGAGAGTGTAAATTTTTCATTTCAGTTGTATACTGTGTAAGTAGTTGATTTGATCCAAAAACCTGTCACTTAGTTAATAACATGACATTTATTATTATTTCTTCTCGTTGCAGGTACGTGAAGAGTCTCCAGCGTGTCAGGTTGGTGTTTGCGATCGGGGAGCTGAGACGGGACAGCAGAATTGACTGGTGTAAAGTCCTCAAGTTTGATGTTTTTCAAACTAAATCTTTTCATCAACGCAACTTATTTGGTGATGTAAGTTTTCATTTCGAAAAATTCAAACTTGAGAGAGAAAGAATTGCACTTCATACACCTGGGTCCTGAAAAATTATAATCTGGTGACGAAGAGCGGATTTCGAAGCAAAAATTATTTTTACATACAACTTATATATATATATACATACAATTTCCCTTATTTATAAGGAGTATTCATTTCGAAAATGTCAAACTTGAGGGAAAAATAATTTAATTTCATGCACGTTAGGTCCAGACAAATCACAATCTGGTGACTATGAGGTAAGAAGTCACCGTACTGCTTTCGTCGTATATGCCAGGACGCTCTTGCTATCAGAACTTGGGGCTAAAGAGGAAATTTGTCGAATGAAGACTGGGGAAATTGGTAAATACTTTTAATAGGAAAGTTATTTCTAATGGCTTCTGAGCAAAGAAAACTTTTGTGCGTTCATGTACTATAAAAATACAACGAAATTTTTTTTTTATTGAAATTGGAAATTTGAATTTGATTACAGGAACGTAGGCTGAAAAGAGAGCGTTCTAAGTTTTACAAAAAATGAGCTTTTTATAAAAAGAGAGCAAAGTTTATAAAAAGCGGGTGTTTCAAGTTTTATAAAAGGAAAGCATTCATGTTTAATAAAAAGAGAACGTTTCAAGTTTTATAAAAAATAAAAGGTTCAAAGTTTTACGAAAGGAAGCATTCAAACTATTACAAAAAGAAAGCGTTTCAAGTTTTACAAAAGGAAAACATTAAAAATTTTTTAAAATGAAAGCGTTCCAAGTTTTATAAAAAGAAAGCGTTCCAAGATTTATAAAAGGAGAGAATTCCAAGTCACTTTATGTTCAGTAGCTCTCGCCCCTGAACTGCATGAGTCAGCTGTGAGACACCGAACATGCCAGCGTGAGACAGCGCCTTGTTTTGAATCACGAATTTATGAGTCCGAGTGTCATGAAGTATGATAGTGCGTCTAGAGAAAGTTTGGAACTATTTACACATGTGTTGCATGCAATGAGATGTTAATTATCGATTTGAAATAAATTAAGATAACTATGCAGCAGCACTCCTCATCATGACGTTCTATGAATTAGTCATCCACGCAGAAACACTTTTATCGCTGTCGTGATGAACCTCAAGGAACTGCCGGCTGCATAGTTTTGTGCCATCATCAATCTTTATCTAATGACACCGAGCGGCAGAAGGTTTCATTAATAAGATATGTCAATAGCAGGTCTCGACTGACATAAAAACAGGTAGGATTTGTACGAAGAGCAAGGTTAAACTTCAAAATCGTTTACAATTACAGAGGGTTCGCAGCTCATGTTGATAAACGAATTTTATAAAACAACTTTCACTTTAGAACTTTCAGTTACCCTGGAACAAACTTGTGCTAATCCTGGATTAATATAACAAATAATTTGAACAATAATTCGCTATTTTATGCTTGTAAATTAAGCTTGAAAAGTGCCTGCATGGCAAAGTTTTGCCTCAGCGATATTGCGTAACAAATCAGGAGTGCCGTCCCTCTGCGGGCTGATTGTGATGAAAAGCGTTGAATTCCTGTCATTGATCGCCACGGCAATCATTCACTCGAGCCAATCAGCGAACGTGTCTCATTTGGTGCAGTTTTGGAGGCAAGCTGTAGATGAGACGGGCGCTCTTTTCGGTCCTCTTAGCTCGTTGCTGCGCGCCGGCAAAAATTGCAATGTATTAAAATGCGCCACGGGCCACTGAATGAATGCTTTCTGCTGAATTGGACCTCGCTGGGGGCCCCTCAAAAATTGAAGACCGTCGTCACGTCTAATTGAACTTGGCCAGAAAATCCTGTCATTTCTCATCAAAGTGACCAAAAAAAAAATTCTGAATGCACTCGTTGATCGCGCATCTCATCGAGGACTCTTCTCGTCCGTCGGTACAACGCTGTCTGTGCCTGAGGGAAATTTTCACGTACGTCTCCCTTACGTATGCCATAATTGCAGCCTGGATCCTTTTCTCGTATCAAGAATGCAAGCATCTCACTTTTGCACTGTAAATCGAGAAGCACACCGAATTTCGACGGCGGAAGGGAATCATTTTCGAAAAAGCAAGTGTAATATCAATTGATGTTGTGTTATGAGATTATGGGCCCAGACGGTGTGTTATGCGATTATGGGACGGCAGGGAGTGTGTAGGTGAAGACATAGGAAACAATATAGAGTCATTTCTGTGGGGGAAAATATACCTTCTCATGTTTGGCAAGCCAATAGAACGGCTTTATTGCAAACAAACTTTAAGACGTCAGCATTACGACATGTCGTTATGCCAATAGCGGTGCATGATTTGGGGCTATCAGTGTTACTGGAGGCAATATGAGCGCTGCTATTTGTTTATCGCCGTGACGTCAGCATTGCCACACGGACGGCGAAAAAAAACACTGGTTTGACCCTACCTTGTTTCCTTTACCGTGACGTAGGCAGAGCAGAGCCACGTAGGCCTGTAGCCTAGCTACACTCGGCCCCTATTTGTGCTTGTGCTGCTGCTGCTGCTGCTTGGCAGTGGCAATAACTCAAAAGCAGACCGGGCCCAAAGCGATGACAGCCGTGCTCTGTCCTTCGCAACACCCGGTCAACACTCCGCTAACAAACACCTCAGGGAGGGATGGCGTGGCAGAACAAGGGAGTAGCTGAGACTCGTATGTCATCGAGGTGGCACGAGGAAAGTTGTTGAGATGGACCGTAGGAACAAGGCTGCTGTTAGTCACTGCCTGTCACCAACTCGTTCTCCACCGAAGGGTTGGGAGAAGGAATGTCGAAAATGACTAACATGTGAATGAAGTCCTACCGCTCTTTCTATTGTAAACGACGATAAGGGTGGGGTCACTCGGAAGAAAATACATGAAATATTTGCGATTGTAAATTAAACTTCTGAAGTCATGGCGCGTACGATCTTCACCAAAGTAGTTGCTGCTCATTGCGGTCCCTTACAGTACATGAGTGAATAACCGAGTTCGCAGCGACAATATATTTTTGAAGGATTGTCTTTGCAGTCATTAGGAAAATGCTGGTGGATGAAGCGCGAAGCGCTTTCTATGAAATCTATAACGAAGAATGCGTAAATTCTCCTCCACGATTAGGAGTACATAAATCCTTTTGAGGCATTCGTACTGCGAAACATGAACCTACAGCCCAGACCAATTCCAGGCGACGAGACAGATTTCATTGTTCAGGGCTAGAGCTGTGCAGACTCTGGTTTCTGTACTACTGTTAGACTAGCTAAGAAAATGAAAACCAAAAGAAAATCGAGTCATTTTAGCTAAATTTTCACTGCCTTGCGTGGGAAACGATTAAAACCACGAAAAATGTGTTCACTTAGAGACGGGTTAGAAGTGTAAACTAGTGTGGTGGAAATAATGAGCCATACCACTCGATTGGAGTTTAGTTATGATTGACTCACTCACACAGCATCAATTGCCGCACGACATTACCGTGCAGGCCATACAGCATTACCGTGCAGGTCATACAGCATTACCGCGCTGGTCATACAGCATTACGGTGCTGGTCATACAGCGACAATGTGTAGGTCATACATCATGAACGTTGATGCTGGACCTCCATCATTAACGAGATTTACGTTCGAAAATTCTGCACCAGCAGCTGAGAACCAATTGCTATTAGTCACGTAAGCCTCGATGCTGTATACTTCCACCGCCAAAAATTAAACACGGTGTGTAACAAAGAAAAAATCGCATAGTGTTCTCGAATAATCGTTTGGTTAGGAGTTGGTTAAATTTTTTTCACCATCTTTTTTGAAGATGAAACCATACTCTTCTGCACTATTTTTCAAAAGCGCACTTTTACATCGCTCCAATTAGGTGAAACGGGTTAAAAATATTATAAGAGGGTTGAGCATTAGAGTTGACGTTCTGAACTGGTTGACGTTCCGTCGATTTGAAAGCTATTGTGCCAACACGGGCGAAGCTTGAGTAACGGAAAAGAAGGTGACTGCCTAAAATGAGTCCGATAAGTTCATGGAATAATATTTGTACGGAAGTTAATACCGCAGACAGTCATAATTTATATATGTGTTGATGTTGATTCCATATCAAGATGTTCCAAGCATGATTGACGTAAAAGGTTGTAGCAAAATAATTTGTTTGGGACTTTGCATTATACCATACATTTGTTCCTATTTGTTGATTTGCCTGATGGCGTTTGTTAATTCAATATTTGTTCAATATTTGTGCACCGAAAGTATTGTCATGAAAAATAATTTCCTCAGTTATTCTTAATCAATGTTCTAGTAACATTTGTACGCCTTATTCCTCTTACTTCAACATTTAGCATCGATCTGAAACGCTGAAGTCGGTGCAGCTAGAACATTTCAAGGACTGATTGAAAACCAGTATATAAAGAAAAAATAATGCTTATAGTGAGTAGAATATTAAGTTGCTCAAACATTAGAACTGTGCTCACAGATAATAAGAATGAGCAGTTTTAAGGCTTAAGAGGAATCGTTCAATTTTACAGTGAAGGAATGTAAAAAACAAAACATTCCAGCATGTAATTCCCAGTGACAGAGATGAAAAATGACGTTAAATGTTCGCTCTGAATTCTTCACAGCTTGAGAGTTTTTTTGTTCCACCGAGGAGCTTATCCTACAGCAGAGCGCCTGAAACTAAAAGAGCTTTTTGT
The DNA here is from genome assembly GCA_030386875.1 of Morinoia aosen. NCBI lineage: Eukaryota > Metazoa > Arthropoda > Malacostraca > Amphipoda > Talitridae > Morinoia > Morinoia aosen. The sequence goes on from CM059571.1 coordinate 4,547,942, forward strand.
CCTAGGTCAGATGAACGGCGGCTGAGGACAACATCGTTTCTCTGATTCGGATTTTGGTGGGAGAAATTTTAAAACATCGGCATCACTCTGAGAGAGTAAGAAAGATGAGAACATGGATCAGACGTTGTGAATGTGGAATTTTTCAGGATTTAAAGTCCCCCCAACAATGGCTTGTTTCATTAGGACAGGGGTTGCGTGACTGCCTTTCTTGAATTTAGCTTTGAAAACATTTTGACTTTAAAGTTCACATACTTCTGAATTTTTTTGTAAACATTGGGGTATTTTTTCTCAAACTAGACTGTAGTAGTCAAAACGGCACGATACTACAGACTGAATGGCCAATAAATTAGTGGTTTCATTAATAATGTTCTCAATTCAATGAACAATATTAGGGCTCAACTAATTTTACTGCATTTGATTTCCATGTGTGGTTCAAAGGACATGTTTTTGCCAAACTAATTGTTTAGGTTTTAACTGTGGCTACAGGCTTGATTTTATAATTTACGAACGACAATGAAAATTTTGGCAATTTTTTGATAGCATTCCTAGATTCCAATTAATGTATTGCATTTTACTTGTGTTTAATTTTAAGTCATTTTGGTCATACTACGGGTTAAAGTTCTTTAGAAAGCTTTCTGCGTTGACTTCTGTTTAATTTAAACCAGCTATCGAAACTTTCAAAGGAACTTAGACATCATAAGCATACAGTGAGATGTTTGTGCTGACTGGCATGGTGGGGAAATGATTAATGAAAATAGATAATAACAGCGGGCCAAGAATTGATCCTCGAGGAACGCCAAAAAATTTTGATTTGAATGGGAACATTTGACTGTCCGAGCACAATGCATGAGAGAGGCCTAATACGCAATTTCAAACCACAGTGGTTCGATTCCTATAGTTTGAGGTTTTCTGAAAACGTCTTGTCTTGTACGCGCAACGCTGTCGAAAGTTTTAGAAAGGTGAAGCAGCGGCAAGAGAGTTATTCTTCTTTTGTCGATATCTAGGTACATTTTTTGTGTGATGTGAGTCAATAGCTGACATGACGAGGTTAAAAGAGTGCCTATATTTTCTCGACTCGAAAAACACAACAAATCAAACATGAAGGACAAAACATATCGCTGTTTTTTTTTTATCTTAGGTAACTAGATGAGCGCGTATGGAAAGACATGCAGGGGTGAAAGGCAAGAAAGACCTCACTTTCAAAAAAATTACAGACCTTTAACAAAACGACTGGATAAACACGCCAAAAAACATTGAAATAAAAGAGATACGGAAGCTAAAAGTTGTAGAGCTTTGCTAGATGAGACTGCTGAGCGAGCGTAGCAAATTACATAAGTATTCTGAGGCACCCTGTTCTTGCAAAGAGCTATGCGAGGAAATAACGGTAAAAATATTGTAATTTTATAGGGGGAGCAAGAAGAAATTTTACGCTACACATGCTGATACACAGACGCAAAAGTCTGTAAATTATAGGAAGTTGCGACCAGCTTGTGTCACACAAGAATGGTAGGATTTCACTACACGTGTGTGTATTGTGTGTGAGGGTGTGGTTTGTGTGTCTGTTGTGTGTTAGTGAGTGTGTATGTGTGTGTGAGTATAGAAAGTTGACGAAATGAAGAGACAATCTTATGAAGGGAGCGAGCTGCATAATTGAAATTCAAGCTTTATTTTTCTGAAACTTTTGAGCCAGATTATTACTCATTTGTTTGGATTGCCTGCATCTCACAGCCATGTTTTTTTTGGAAGCTTTTTGATCACGCATGAGAATGTCATTTATTTTTTTGAAGTTTACATTGAGTTAAGTAATTTGGTTGTTAGAGTTTCTGCTCTATGTGTGCACTGCTGCAGGCAAGCAGAACACCACAACAGTGGCGCTCCAACATGGGAGCCCTCACGAGGATTTCCTCGCAAGAGCTTCCACACTTTTTGATACTTTGACTAAATAGCTGGAAAATATTTTGAAAATATCCGTCACACTCAATTTTCGCTTATTGAAATAGCAATAGAGGAACCGAAAGCCTGATACTCAATTTTCATTTTTAAACAGGAATATTGAAATTGATGGTTTCATACTCAATTTTCATTTTTAAACAGAAATATTGAAAATGATGGTCTCATACTCAATTATCATTTTTTAAGCAGGAACATTGAAATTGGAAAGTCTCTTCACTCACCCCTTCCATCTTCAACGAGCCCCTTTACAGGCCGGATTTGACTGCTCACTGCAAGCAACCTCTCCCAATGCAAAGAATTATCACAGTTATTACCTCAGAGCGGCGGCAGGCCTTGTACTTGGCATTCGAGGGCGGTGCAGCTCGCAATTTCCATAACTTCGGCAGAGCTCTGCACAAATCTTGGAGCTCGGACACGTGAAAACTGCAAATAAAACACGACCCCTCAGTGACAGAGATGCTCTCAATTTCTTCGCTGTGTCGCTGAAAAATGACGTGGATTTTTTTTGCCATGACGTCACTGGCGATATTTCTTTGCAGGGCTGCAGGCGAAGTGCTGCAATTCTTCTAAAAGACAGGGAGAGGATGGAAGTCCATCTGTGTAACGCGACTTGAAAGGGCGACATATCGGATCCGCGGTCCGACTCAGCGACCAGTCCTAGTCTTTGGCGAAACTTGTTCCTCTCGAGCACTGTGTCGGTTGGGTGTGTCGGCAGGACACACTGCATTTGGGGACGCAAGGAATCCAAATGTCTTTTGGGGAAGTGAACATTTCTATGCAGATGCTTTTTGAGTATAGAATTTGCTACCAGAATCGCTCAGAGTCTCATTTTGCTGACCCAAGCATTTTGATTTCCGTGAATGAAAGCAACTGCTCGGAAAATTTATGGAAATTCAAGTGATTCTATTGTTCAGTAGCGACTAACTTTATTTTAGTGTTGAGTTGAACTGAAACTTCAGTTCAGTTTCAGTTTCGAGGATCGAGAGGAGTTTGGTTGATGACAAATTGTTATGGCATGCAAGTATGGGAACGTGTCACTGCGAGCTTGGGTGCGTCTATATAGTTCGAGTTCTGCTCCGACACGCTGCACTACGCAATAGTGGACACCGTTGGCTACTGGAATAATGACGGCATACTGTATAAATGATCCTTTGGAGTATGGTGATGCACTATTGGCCACTATTGATTTCTTACTGAAGAGTGAGATGTTTTCTCTCGTCCGCTGTTGCAACGATACTTAAAAATTAAGAAAAATTAGCTTGGCAAATTTGAGAATTTGTATATCATGTAAAATCGAAGATAAATACAGAATGAGGTTATCTAGAGTTACTCGTATCAAATGACCTTATACTTTCAGAAAGTAAACGAAATTGAAGTTCATTAATAGTGTCTAACTTGCCTGGATACAATGCTTAAGAAGATCTGGGGCTTTCTATGGTACTTGGGCAATTATTTTATTTTGAAACACTACTCATTAATGCTAATGGTTAATGATAAACACTGATAAGTGTTGAATGAATTTAAAATCTTTCATTGACATTGCTCCTAGAATAAATTATGTTTCCGTATAAAGGAAACATAAGAGAATTCTTTTTAGACTGGCGCGCGAAGTATGCACCTTCCATTGCATCCATGAAATTTTTTCGACAATACAGTTCCATTTGAGGGAAGAATGAACTCACAAATGAATGAAGAAATGAACCGTCGACTAAAATGTATTTTCCATCACAGCCTGGTTAGAGCAACGAATTCCTATTATATTTTTGAAGTTAACCTCATAAGATAGAGCGATCAAGGTACTGAAGCAGATCGGCGTTGTCCGCACTTCATGGAGAATTCTATCGTTTACTTCGATCGTAGAAATCGTTTACTTCGATCTTAGAAATCGTGTACTTCGATCGTAGAAATAGTTTACTTCGTTCGTAGGAATCGTTTACTTCGATCGTAGAAATCGTTTACTTCGTTCGTAGTAATCGTTTACTTCGATCGTAGAAATAGTTTACTTCGATCTTAGAAATCGTTTACTTCGATCGTAGAAATAGTTTACTTCGTTCATAGGAATCGTTTACTTCGATCTTAGAAATCGTTTACTTCGATCTTAGAAATCGTTTACTTCGATCTTAGAAATCGTTTACTTCGATCGTAGAAATAGTTTACTTCGATCTTAGAAATCGTTTACTTCGATCGTAGAAATAGTTTACTTCGTTCATAGGAATCGTTTACTTCGATCTTAGAAATCGTTTACTTCGATCTTAGAAATCGTTTACTTCGATCGTAGAAATAGTTTACTTCGATCTTAGAAATCGTTTACTTCGATCGTAGGAATCGTTTACTTCGATCTTAGAAATCGTTTACTTCGATCGTAGAAATAGTTTACTTCGATCTTAGAAATCGTTTACTTCGATCGTAGAAATAGTTTACTTCGTTCATAGGAATCGTTTACTTCGATCTTAGAAATCGTTTACTTCGATCTTAGAAATCGTTTACTTCGATCGTAGAAATAGTTTACTTCGATCTTAGAAATCGTTTACTTCGATCGTAGAAATAGTTTACTTCGTTCATAGTAATCGTTTACTTCGATCGCTGAAATCGTTTACTTCGATCGTAGTTTACTTCGATTGACCGTGGTCGTAGGAATGGCTGTCGCTTATGGGAATTTGCAGTCTACGAAAGAGCGAAAATCCTTTTTAAAGAAGAACTTGGTAGAGTGAGCACTTACAATGTTTGCCTGCTGAGAGCTCGTAGGCCTAAATTAACATCACACAAACTTATTAGTATCACATATACCGATAAGCATCACACATACCTATGAGCATCACGCATACCAATTGGCGTCATACATTCTCATAAGCATCACACACACTTATAGCATCACGTATACTCAATGGCATCACACATGCTTATTATCATCACGGTAACTCATTAGCATCACACATAATTATAGCATCACGTATACTCATTGGCATCACACATGCTTATCAGCATCACACTAGCTCATAAGCATCACACACACTGATAGCATCACGTATAATCATTGGCATCACACATGCTGATTATCATCACACTAACTCATTAACATCACACATCATTATAGCATCACGTCTGCTTATAGCATCACGTCTGCTCGTTGGCGTAACACATACTCATAAGTATCCCACGCTCACACGCCTCCCACATACATACTCGAGCCCGAAAGAGCGTTTTGCTTGCCAAAATTTTGTCCCTAAAAGTATGTCTTCCTAGTCTTATTATTTAAAATTACCAGCGCTCAAAAATTTCCCAGAAATCGATATGAGAGCGTACATGCGCACGTCTGCGCAGAACACAGCCACTCGAGCCTCCCTCCTTAAAATTGGGGAATTAACGCACTCGAGACAAGTAGTTTAAGACATTCCGCAAGAATCTCCTTCCCTCCCTGCAGGCCATACCGCCATTTTTCTTGTAAATTTGGTGCCGCACTTCACGAATGAGCAACTTTACAGCACCTTGTACTCGGAAAAAGCGACGTTTTATTCAAAGGAACAAGATGTGGCTCGAGAAGCCAGTTCAAAGACGAGTTCTTCATTGGCGAGCAGAAGCCTCGCTGCCCTTGTTGCTTTTGTAGTGGTACGAGTTGCAGGATTGGACTTTTTTCTGGCCGCAATTCGCAGATTTTGAATTTTTTGTAAAAAAAGTTCAACCATGGAAAAGTACCGTATACTAGTGACTGTTTTTGTAAAAAAGTTCAACCATGGAAAAGTACCGTATAGTAGTGGCTGTTTTTTCTTGTCATGAACTGAATGATTCATGTGGCTAAGTTAGTTCGAAATAATTTACATGACGCATTAAGTCATTATTCACATTAAAGAACGTCATTTATTCATCCGTGGCTATAGTGTATGCTTTATTGATGATACTGCCGATCTTCCTGGATTATTATTTGCTGCTCATCCTAATTGATGTGTTTCACTTCACTGTACATCGTTCTCGATAATTTTTACTTCCCTTTTTAGTTCCTCTTTTGACGAACACAAAAGGTGAATGTTAAACAGTGAAAGCTAAGAGATAACCTAATTAAAAAATGGGATGTAAGTCGTTTTCAATAACTTTTACTCCCATTTTTAATGCTGTATAGGTGAGTATAAAAGGGACCAATCAGTGAATATTAAGAGATGAACAAAACGAAGAATGTGGTGTAATTACAGAGTTGAAATTGTCTCTATTATGTTTCAGTCGTGGGTTGCAGGAGACAATGGGGCGTGAAGGCGATAACCAGAGAGATATATCGCATGCATCTCACCTGCGCTATATAATACTTCGAAAAAAATACTACTTCCAAAAGAATAATACGCGTTAGGTGAGCACATGCAAAGCCTTTTAAAAAGACAAATGTATTGACTTACCAATGAGTCGCAGTGTCCGAAAAGATTACGAAAATTGGGTGTCTTCACGAACTAAGGATCCTATGATCCACGTTATCATCGAACTGGTATTTTATGCTGATAATTTCTGCATTTCATCACTGAAGCAAGGCTCTACGACAGCTGTGTCGATTTCTCCGTGATAAGGTAAATGGACGCGAATTACAGGACATCGCAATCGAGGCCACTCGAACCAAGGCTGTCCAAATCAAGGGTTTCTAGAATCCCCGCCCTTAGAACCTTGGCTCTATGATAGCACTAAAAGGGTAGCTCACTCAACTCTCATATTTAAAATAAAGAAAACAGTACTCGATTCTGTGTTATTAACATTGAGTTACAAAGGCCTTTTGAACAAAGGAAGTACGAGTTGTTTGAAAACCGCACCGTCTGCTTTTTAAACTTTTACTTTTACCGCTATTCACTAGCTTTAGTTTCATTTTGAATTCAACTTTTTTTAGTTCACGCAGGAAGTTATCGCATGATCGCTCCTACATAAATATCACATAATAATGCTGGAGAATAACTTCCTAATTGACAAAAATAACAATCGACTGCATGGTAGGAATAAACAACGGCAAATTCGAGGAATAAATTCCCTATATGTACGTAAATAACTCACAGTTGTTACTTTCTTGGTTGGTGCGTGTGTGTGTATGACGCTCATAAGGATGCTTAATGACCGTATCTGTGATTCCAGTTTCACTAGTGCGCTACTACAAGAATATTTTAATTAATCGCTGGTACTATTAGGATGGATATATTTGTTTGTCATCCACATCTAGAAAATTTATTGAAGGAACATATTGAATCCCGTCTTTTTGATTAGCTGTGGTATTGCACATCAATGAATCTTTACAGTAGGACATCAATACCCCCCTACAATAGAATCTTCATACTTCTGCAATAACTATACTTTTTAAAATAGGGAGGAGTAATTAGAACATTTTGTTTGACACTCATTACACATTTGATAGTAATTAAGGATATTTTGCCCGCGCATCTAGGACGTGCAATCAATTTAGGAACATTGACTCTACATACATTTACCATGCCAAGTAATGTAGTACATTTGTTTGACTGGGTCAACATGCCTCACGTACAGGGCAGCATGCTATGTGAATATGCCTCACATACAGGATAGCACTTACGTGAGATTTTTGGTAATCCGTGCCTCTTGCAGGCCTATGCAACTCTGGGCACACTGTAAGTCTACCTCACAATGTATCAGTTTGTACCATAAGTCCTCTCCTGTCCTGTAACAAGTTTTAACTCGTATTGAAGAGAAAGGTATATATTTGTGATCTATTCCGTGCAACAATTATTCCATTGTGGTCTTCCATACAGTTTGAAGTGAAATACTTATGAACAGGACCTGAAAGAACGGACAGGACTTATGGTACAACCTGATGGTACAGCACCAGTTAAAACGCTACTCCAAGTTTATTTGTTCACAATTTTGCTGTTACTACATAGAACCGCATACGCTGCCGCTCACGCAATGTATTAAATAACCATGTAGTTTCGTTAGTAAAACAAGTTCTAAACAATGTTTTTTGAATAATTCAAGCCACTGTGAAATTACCCTACGGCCCAGCTTCTGAAACACTGAAAGTCACCATCACGTTTTTCACAATCGACATTTCCCCACTTTTGGTGGAGCTCAGGAGCAATTTTTGCTCCATATAAATCAGCACACACCACTGGAACCATTTTTTATAGTTGCACCGGCCGACATCTCCGCCATCCTGTTTTTAGGGGCTTGAAATTTTCGCGGCTTGAAATTTCAGCGAGGTAAAATCTGGGCGGCACTTAGGTAGGTACGCCGGAGTTGTGGCTGCTCCCTCAAAGAACATTTGTCTTGGGCGATGGCAGAGCATCCATCATTGGCGTAACCGTGATACCCTCCGAGGTTTAACCACTCTTCCAAAACTCCAGTTGAGGGCAAGTTCCAGAAGAAGGTGTGCTCCCCGGAACCTCCATAAATCTCGCTAACTTAAGGTGGGGGCGAGCAGTATATGCAGATAAGTATTTTTCTGAGCCTACTCTTCTAAACCAGCAAACTCCGCCATCGGTGTTTGAGTTACGGCCTTTAGGAAATGAAGATACATACGTCCAAGCCCTGCAAACATTTGAACCTCAGACATACCGATTGCTTCTTTTGAGGTTCGTGATGTTGAGGGAGGCCTCATGAAGCTTGGCAACATTGCCTGGCTGGAAGAAAAAAATGCTTCTCATAACAAGACTCACAAACGCACAAAGCTTATAAAGATCCTGTAAATTTCCCTGGACCATCGCATCTTGAATATCACTGTTTCTTTGGAGGGCCCTAAAGTTTCCCGACAGACATTCTGTTATCATTTTTATACTGAAGGCCTGTCATTCATCCCAGCAATTTATTATGCATTTTCTTTACGCTAGCATTGTAAAAAGCACACCGCAGTTTTATGGTGTGTTCTCTCTAGAGTGATGGATGGCTCACATTGACTTCATTACGGAAATTTTGGAGGCTGGTCACAGCCTTTGGGAAGTGTGTGGAATGCCAGCATCTGGGCCTTTAAAAATTAGGAAAAAGTTCACGACGCGTTGGGAGCGAGGCACTCTCCAGTGATTGCAATTTATATGACTACTAGGCGCCGGCGCGTCGAATGCAAAGTTATCATGCAGGTATTTATTGACCAACCTTTCAAACTTGACCTTTATTAAGCGAAAATGTTGAGAAACTGGTCAGAAAAAGCCACACTAACATCCTAGAATGGGTTCAGCTTCCGCTGCTGTGGTAAAGTCTTAGTCGACGCTCGGATTCCTTGGGTCATTTTCAGACGTCGAAAAATGAGTGCTCCATATGCAACGTTGGTGATGTGTTAATAGAATTGAAAGGACAATTCTTTGGAAATTTTATGCTTAAAATAAAAAGGAGAACCAAAATGAAAGGAAACATTTTTTTAATTGGAAACGTTTCGGAATCTCTGATTCCATCATCAGTGCTGTGATATGTTAAGTGTCGGAGAGAATGGAGTAATGCGGCGAGTAGTAGAACCGTACGGTGTATGTTGATATATCAAGTCAAAATGAATGCATTGGTGCTTGGGCACTAAACCTCTTGATGACTAAATGTGATTATCTGACGTCGGTACTTGCACGGGACTTGTGAACAACCTAAGAATGGTCCTTACATGCAGCTTGGCGTGGAAAAGTTCGCCACCAGTTGCACATTAACTTTATAAATCGTGTTTTAAATTAATGAGTTCCAATTAGAATTTGAGAGTTCAGGTTTTCACACTAACATGATGATATGTTTTTCAGCCTTGAAATTCCAGTTCTCTGAAGTACCTCTTCTACGAGCCTTGCCTCCCAGACTTGCCCCCTAGATTTGCATCCCAGACTTGTACCCCAGACTTGCCCCCTAGACTTGTACCCCAGACTTGCTCCCTAGACTTGTACCCCAGACTTGCTCCCTAGACTTGCACCCCAGACTTGCCCCCTAGACTTGCATCCCAGACTTGCACCCCAGACTTGCCCCCTAGACTTGTACCCCAGACTTGCTCCCTAGACTTGCACCCCAGACTTGCCCCCTAGACTTGCATCCCAGACTTGCACCCCAGACTTGCCCCCTAGACTTGCATCCCAGACTTGCACCCCAGACTTGCCCCCTAGACTTGCATCCCAGACTTGCACCCCAGACTTGCCTCCCAAACTTGTATGCCAAACAACCCCCGTCGCAATTCAGCCAGCGATTTTTAGGGTCAAATAAATGGCAATGAAGACGAGGTCTGGAGGAAGTTTTTGGTTCTTCTCGGCAATTTTGACGGTTTTCTTAGTTCGAAAAACTACAAATGTGGGATGGAAGGGCCTGAGGGGGTTCTGAATCCTTTTAATATTCGGATTAGGCTGAAATTCTTCTCATTTAGGCCAGCTATGTACACCAGAGTGATTCAGAACGAGGGAAAAACTAGGGCATATTCATAAAATCAGGCAATGGTTTTTAGTTTTATAAGAACTCGATGTATACCATAAGGAAATCCGAAAAAAAACTTTCAATGAGTTGGAACAAAAACCTAACCGCTTCTATTTGATTTTGCAGGGACTACATGTCCCTGCCAATAAATCGGTAACGTTTTATTGACTCTAACAAAATGGACATGAAAAATAAAACCTCCCGTCCACAAAAGTTATTTTTAGTTAAGGTTGGAAGGAATTCCACGAAATCATTCACATACAAAAAAAATTATCTTCCTAAACTCGAACATTGATTGTTCATATTTTTTAAAGTTCACTTCGTTCAAGCCATCCGCGAATGCCTTCAGTGCGACGTGCATTAACTCAAGCGTCTTCACTGGAGGCAGTCGATACAAAGTGAGAGGCTGAGGCACTCAGGTCGTCAACCTTTTCATGCGCAAGTCCGTATGGGACTCAAGAGATTCTGGGGAACCGTCTTCTTCACAAAATGACCCATAAGTGGTTCACGTTTTTTTTTGTACATCGATTCTAAGGAAATTCTGTGGCATGTGGAGTTAAGGATAATTTTAAATGATCGTTGAAGTTACCGTCTTCTATACAAAATGACCCATAAGTGGTTCACGTTTTTTTTTGTACATCGATTCCAAGGAAATTCTGTGGCATGTGGAGTTAAGGATAATTTTAAATGATCGTTGTAGTTACCGTCTTCTTTACAAAATGACTCATAAGTGGTTCACGTTTTTTTTGTAAATCGATTCCAAGAAAATTCTGTAGCATGTGGAGTTAGGGGTAATTATAAATAATTGAAGTTACCGTACTCTTTAGAAAATGACCCATAAGTGGTTCACGCTTTTTTGGATCGATTCCAAGGAAACGCTGTAGCATGTGGATTTGGGGATTATTTTAAATGATCGTTAAAATTTGAAGTTTATTGAACTGTTGTATCTAATCTACCAACAGTCAGAGCGTATTACTTTCATGAAATTGAAAATATTAGTCATTCAAATGGTGCGCTGTATTTATGAGCAGCGAGCAAAAATTGTGGAGCTTCATTTCAAGCTTAATAAAGCAATTATATTATTACCTCGCTAAGACATCCTAGGAATACATTTCATTACCCAAAATTTCGAGCATGAAATAATAATGATTGGTTGATAGGAATATATTTGGGGATCCAAAAAACAGGTCAGAAACTATAGTTTCTGAATTTAAAGAATCTGCATCCTCTGCAGAAAAACAAAGGTCTGGCAAGACGAGACATTCGGAAAAACTCCGCAATTTAGGTTGTCCCAAGGAGCGTTGCTGCTCAGCTCACACTTTCGACGGTCGAAAAAACATTCTCCTCAGCTAGGAATGTCTCGAACGTCACTGCAACATTTTCTCGTTTTTATAGACAATCAGACAAGCGTCGATCTCTGCGACCGGCCCTTTATGTTGAGTACGAAGCTGAAATGCGTCTCCTAATTTTAACCAGCAACTGCAGTCTAGATTCGGTCTCAATTCCTTGATAAAATCTAAACCTTATTTTGAAATTTAAACTTCACTCTTTATGTGATTTCATACACGATTTTTTAGCCCGGTTCTGGTTGGGAATCCCTGTCTTCTATCCATATGTATTTCTTCCAAGAAACGAAGAAACGCTAGATTTTTCGTAACAGCAGTAAACGCTTCGCAGCCTACAGCACCTCGGTGTTATTCCAGCGAAGGCAAGCATGCTTCTGCAAAACAGATTACTTTGCTTAGAGCCCGCGAACGCAATGAATATTAAAATTTGTAACGCTTTCGTTGACCCACACGCTTCAGAACTTGCGGCCAAAGGGAAAAAATGCAAATTGAATTCGTGGTCGCCGCTTTAAAAAGTGACTCGAATGGCTCACTTTTTCCTCCGCAACATTGTCCGTGTTTTTTTTTGTGTCGCTCAATTTTTCAACGCGGCCGTCTTCATGTCGAGGCAAATATTGACGCATCCTTCCGCGTGCATCTCGTATTTTATGTGAGATACATCTTACAGATGCCGTAGCCTGGCCTACCAGCAGATTTTATTCTGCAGCTGTTATCGTAAACTTGGTAAAATCTAAATCTTATTTTGAAATTTAAACTTCGCTCTTTATGTGATTTCAAACACGATTTTTCAGATTAGGCTTCAGAGCATCTACTTCTCCAATAACTTTTTTTCGTCGTTTTGACGCATATTGTTGAAGGTGTTGAAAACAGGCACCTAAATATGAAGTTTTAAATATTATCACATGAATACGTTAAAAAAATCTGTACCTTAGCATTAAAGATCGTGTTGACATTGAGCAATCTCCTCTTCTGGTGCAAATTCTAAAAACACCTAAACTATAGGCACTAAGTAATCTGGTTCAGTTACTTGCAAGTTGCAAGACACCGAAAAGACGATAAGATAATTAATTTCGTTCCACAAAACCTTTCATCGTAATCCAGGAGTAATTATTTTGGAAGACTATGAGTGGTTTCATATGTTATTCGCAAGCAAAATACATTCCATGTGCTTTTGTACCAGGAGGAAGATTTTATCTATCAGGCTATTTATCAGTGTTCAGCAACATGCGGGCTGACTGGTACTGCCGTGGTCTGCATCACTTGGTGCCGTTGTGTGTCTATAGGAAATGGGCGTGCGATGTTTTCTGCTCTGTATGCACACACCCGACAACCTGCATAGATATTGCAGTCTCTGTCTGGGGCAGTGCTGCTTAATTTATGTGCGGGAACAATTTTCCATTGTTGTTCGGCTAGGAATGTTTCCACAGCATCACGCAAGCGTGGTTCAGTGAGCTTATGTTTTGAAAAGATTCTGTTTTATCATTTCAATATGACGGGTTGAATTGCCTCATGAAATAATATCATGGATGTTCGCATCATTGGTCAAAAATGCTAAATTTACGAGCTCTTTTTTCGTGCCTGCTGCTCATTACTTCTAGTGTCAGGCAAGGCAAACCTTTCAAGGATACAATCATTTTCACATTATTGTTTCAATTCGTTCTATCATTTCAACCTTTGTACTCATTAGAGCAATGAATGGCATACTTTAACTCTGCATTGACGCTTATTTTCCCTCTTTGCACAGCGCACAGTATTGTCATTTTTTAACCTTTTTCCTTTATTTGCATTTCAGTTTCACGTGCGAACTCATCTAGCTGAAAATAAAAATTATAATGGTAAAATGCATCCACCATGAATTCCTTAGGAATTAAAACCATCACATTTCGTGTTATGAGATAGGACGTTCAGTCCATCACACTCACTTAACTTTTGCAGTGACCTCATCAATGATCAGTACATTATAACGTCTTTAAATCGACCCCCTTCCCCTCTATGAAGTCTTCCGTGCAAGATGAGCTACGGCGTTTGCCCGTGACTGTTTTGTGCGAGGGAAGCTATTGAAGGTAAATGGGAAAGAAATTGGATTTGGGTGAACGTTCTCGGGTATCATGTTCGATTGCTATGAGCTATTATAGTCCCATATAACAGCACGAGGCGAGCACCACGCAAAACTGTAATGAGTTGCGAAAAGTGACCTCAAGATCTTCAATTTACACAGTCAAATGCTACGGAAACATCGCGGGCTGGATCCACTCTGTAAAAAACACCCTCGCCTAATTTCCTGAGACAAAACAGTGACGAGGAAGCGTCGGAGCTCGTCCAACACGGAAGAGTTGATAGAGGGAGTCTTATTAGGGAAGTTATAACATTCTGGGCCTCCGAACTATTTCCCTCCGAAGATGCTAGAGGAGGTTCCCTGCCTTGTTATTTTGCGTGAATGAATGTTTGCGGGCTGAATTTTGCGAGCAGCATTTGCGTTTCTGTTCGTCTGCTTGATGAACTCCTGAAAAGTCATGCAACTGATAAAACGCGCAGGGCAGCTAATTAAAACTTGGCGCAGCCAATCAAAACTGCAATTAAACTCAAACAATTGCGACGATAATCGACCGATGTGCGACTAAACGCACAGACACTCGCTCCACGAGGCGCGAGAAGAAAGCACTCGCCTCCTTTATTCTGTTTTTCTCGAGCCTTTTAAAAACTCAAGACTCATTAAGTGCCAAAAGTAAAGTTGGCTCCAAGTCTTTCCACTCCAAAGAGATAAGTTTCGAAGCGCCCGACGAAAAAGAAAATGGAATTTGGATAGAGAAAAATGATTGTACGATGATGCTGATGCAGAGCTGCTGGATAATTTCAACTTGACATAAGTTTTTACAGGAATTTATGCTTTCCTGATATGCTTGCAATAATTAGAATATCGTACTGCATTCTACCAGCGCACATATTGTCACAAAAGAGTGTATATAGTGAGCTATTTTTAACTGAAATCTAAGCGCTCTGAGTTCCTTCAAAAAACTTTGCAGACGAGATTGCTCTCATGAAGCTTTTAACGATGCAGGATAGGAATGAAATTGTTTTACTACTAGAAAAATTTCCACGGAACTTTTCATGCAGAAGGTAACTGAGCATCAAGACCTGAGTTGTTCTTCAGCGCTGCTCTGAGGTATGAAAGGAGGCACATTTATCAAGCTCATAAAGGCAGGAAAGTTTGTGGTAAAATACGACCGAATACTCACTGTGCAGTCACGCCTCTGCGTGATTCATTACGGAACTAAATCCATTCAAAGCCTTAAAGCCTTTCACTGCAGCGCCCTTTGTGGTAGCTTTCAGAATGGACGAGCACGAGCTGCATCAACTTTTGCGAGCAATATCGGTCGTAACTGATAGCGGGAAACTCGCAATGACTGATGTCCTTATTTTGGCCGGATTTGGGCGAAACAAAGGCCCGTGAGAGCTTCTTTGACCGCATCGTCTAACTTGATACCAAAGCTGGCGGCCACAGTCCAAGACGTTCATGTGGACCCTCTCTTTAACGGGGCCTTGCGGACCACATCCGAGCACGTCTCTGTTTTTGCAACAGCGTTTTCTGGGAAGCAAGCCCCGAAATACAGGAACTTAGCGTGGCCGAAGTTCGGTCTCGCAGAACTGCCTCCAGGTGTCAACCCACCGCGACAGCTGGATTGCCAGCGAGATCGAGCATTTCAATCCCGAAGGGAAATTCGAGACTGTTTTGATCACGCACTCAGTCTCCATGACAGCGCCATCCCACTCATCCGTTGCGTGGATGTCCAACGCCTTCTATTTTTCAGATGAGTGCATCGAAATTTTAGGTCATGTTGGAAGCAATGCAAAAAAAAATAAAATTTTTTTTTTTGGCGCATTATGCCGCAATTTGCTCGGTTGAAGTGCCGAGCTTATGTTTGATGTAGTATGTTATACAGATGTCTTGTCACGGGGATCAGGGATAAAGAGATAAAGGAAGACAGGTCGGGAAGGACAATTTTAACCTCCTTCCGAAGGAGGAACGAGTGTTAAATATAAGAAAAAAGTAAAATATATTCTCTAAAGGCTCACGACCTCGCAGCATTCGGTGGACTTGAAAAGTTGCCCAAGTTCAGCTCTGCCATCAGGGCAATTGTTGTTGTTCAGGGCTGAGGCTCCAGAGCTTCTTCTTCTGCCTAGCCTTTTTTTTCTTCTACTTCTTATTATTTTTTTTCTTCTTTTTCTTCTTCTTCTCCAACTTCTTTTCCTTCTTCTTCATCTCTTTCTTGTTCTTCGTTTTTTCATCTTCTTTTTCTTCTTTTTTTCTTCTTCTGCCTCTAATTTTTCTTCTTTCTCCTCCTTCTTCTTCTTCTTTTGCTTTTTCAGGAGTTTACTCAGACCGCTCCGCAATTTTTGAAGAACCGATTTGTAGTTCCTATTTACACTCATTTTAAGAACGGAAAGTAGTTAACAAGCATACTAGCTGCAACTAAGCTTAACTTACCTCGGAAGTGTTTTTTGTGGAACTCAATTAACTGGACTGCATTTTCTGAAGTCGTTGGCATTGATGAGCTGCCGGTGATCAAGTCTGGGCTGGTTTTCAATGTCTAACATATGATATATACTTAACATATATATATATATACAATGTCTAACATATGCTAAGAAAAATAATATTTTTTTGCAAAATTTTTATACTACTCAATGATCACAGAAAATGCAAATAAGAACAGGATTTTGTTTTTGTTGAATTTTCATTTAACTCAATGATCGCAGTTAATGCAAATGAGAATAGAATTAGGCTTTTGTAATATTTTCATGAAACTCCTTGAATGCAGTCAGTGCAAGGAGGAAATATTTCTTACATATTTTCCTTTACCTCAATGATTGGAATTAATGCTTCCCACTGCGTTGCTAAGGTCAGCCAGTTGAGGAGAAAATATTAAGTGCTTGATAAAATCCGACATTGAACTGTAAGCCTGCCCGCGTAATTCAGAGGATTACTGCAGGGTATAATATTAGATTGTATCGTTAAGCTACGGAGTCAAGTTATGTGAGAACTTAATTAGCAGGACTTCATTATTTATCCCAGGGCTTCGTCCTCTGGGAGGATGCATATGATTATCTGCTCAGGATAGGTTGTGAGTCCCACGATCGCCTGAAACAAACGTGGAGGTACATTTTACGAGTTAATCACTGAATTACTATTTTCTGAAGGATTATTATTCACGGCAAACTAATTTATCTGATTAGTGTCTATCATTTCTGGGTGGGTGTATACGATTATCTGCTCAGGATTGGCTGTGAGTTCCATGATCGCCTGAAACAATTGTTTATGTGTGACGTGACCCACCGGTGGCTACTGAAGAAATTTTTATAATGCTGCTGACTCATTAGCAGTCTCTAACTCAATTTCGATAGATGCTCAATGGAAACTAGGCGAAGGTGCGATCTATTTATTGTTCAATATTTTCAAAATTGATTTCTAGAATTAACTCTAGTTTGAGTTGATTATTGAACTTCAGTTCAACCCTCCGCGCTTAACGTGTTAATTACTGAATTGCCGTTATTTGAACGATTACTATTCACTGCAAACTCATTTATCTGATTATATCACTTTTTTCACCTTTACCTCTCAGACCTTGCGTCCGAGCTATCACGAAGCTTGAGGCAGTGAAGGCCAAACATCCAACTGTGAGTTTTTTGAATGGATACATTTTTTCAAGAGCAAGCGAAGCTACTGGTGCTCATTGCCCTCGTTGCTAAAGCGAGCGTCAATTTAACATGTTGCTTGCGATACAACCCATCGACGGGTCGTTTGAAAAAAATATTAGCAATTTTAAAAATTATTTGTATTTAATGAACCCTGTTAATGCTTGCTGCTTCCAAAATTTCTTTCCACAAATGACTTTAAATTTGAGTTTAATCTTGAACTTCAGTTTAACCCATCGCATTAGCACAAAAATTGAAAGTTTTAAACTTTCCCAGAGAGGAGGACTTGTAAATGAGAGCTTTGCTTCGCTCTTTGCCTCACAGAACAAAGCGCTCGAGAGACGCAAGTCCGTCAGGCCAGGAAGCCCTGGGGTCTAGTTAACCGATTCCAAGGTTTTCCCTTCACAAGTGTTTCTTTTAGAAAGAAACTCTTACCATATCAGAGTTAATTAACCCCCTAGGAAGAATACTTGGGGGTTTTCTCTTTAATTGCCAATCAACGGAAAAAGTCATTTTAGACGCATTGGGTGTTTTGCATGCGTCATTTCTACGTTATTTTCTACGTGAGTTTTTTTTGTCTCCGTTCACATGGTTTGAAGACTTTTACGCGTTTTCATATTTTTTGTGGCTTTGATAAAAATGTTCATTTTCTTTGTAATTTTTTCCACTGAACTTTCGGGCGTCGATGAAAGCTCGCACTAAATGAGAAAGGATGCCTCCATATGCAAACTGTTTTTCTTTGATTGAATTTACTGATGCATAATGACAACAGACGGTAAAGTTCAGTTCATCTCATTTGAACATTAGGAACTTTACGTTAGGCAAGCCACCGTCTGAGCAAGTCACTCTGTTGTCTGAAAAGTAAGTTTCCGAATAATGTTATCTCTGAGATAAAACTAGCGATAAAAATACAACCAAATGATTCTATAAACCATTTTTATCCATATATACAGGAAAACAGGGAATTTCCTTGAAAATTCACTTGACTTTGAAAAGTCGACGTTACCCTCCAATTAATTACAGTCGCTGGATTTAACTATTTAACTATTTAACTATTGTTTTAAGGAACGAGTCGTGCAGGCTGAGAGAGAGAAGAGGCCCAACTTGTGCTTCTTGATCTCTCGGGACTTGAATTGCAGTTCCTTCCTCTTTCTTCCCGCAGTAAATAGGCGTTCGCAGAATAATAGCCTTTGAAGTCTCGTAGAATATCTGTGCAGTAGAGAATCTTCTTTCAACTTACAACGCAAAGTACGGCCCATTTCCATTGTGTTTGATGCCGGAGCTTGCAGAGGCAGCCTTGAGCTTCCGTGCCCCTGGCTAAAACAAAATAAAATAAAACAAAATCCTTGTGTCAGATTTTTCTTAAATCTCTGATGGTCGCTGAGATCCACCACGCAGTCTTCATAATTTATAAGGGAGACTGCACCGTTTTTCTCAGACCAAGTTGGTTATTTACGAGGGCCTCACCTTGAGGCCTGCAGATCAGTTGCATTACGAGGCTTTTCCATCTGCCCGGCTCGTGAGGTGTTTGAATTCATCATGCGCTCGCATTCAATGGCGAATTTTATTTGATGAACAAAAGGCGGAAAATGCAGAGCTCCCACGGAATGTAAGGAATGAAGATTCCGTGAGAACTGCCCATCGAGATAACGAAGCTGTGCAACGGAGAGCGGAGTGCAAAGTGTATGGCATGTCAAGGAAAGTATGCATAGTATGGCATGGAAATGTGCAGAGCGATCCGTGATTCTGTTGTGTGGAAGTGCTCTGTAGCTGTGGTCAGGTGAGATCGGGGTTTGTGTTGAGCGACATGAAGAGGTGATGGCGTGTTGTGAGTTATGCAGGCATGAATGTCAACGATATACACATGAATTTCTTTTAATGATACTTATATAAACAAACATTCACTTTCATTTATGAAAAAATATTCATCTACACTCAATAGATGTGTTCGAACTTCAAATGCCTAAGTATGATGCATATCCTGTATTCTGGAGGATTGTACGCGGCGTTATGGAATGCGGGCCGACATTTTCCATAAAAGGTAGGCAAACTTCTCTCGTACTAATATCTCTACTACTGCATATATCTTACTTAAGTCTTACTATCTCTGCTACTACTACGCAAATCTTACTTCCCTCTTACGGTCTCTACTACAACGCAAATCTTACTCCCTCTTACTGTCTCTACTGCTGAGTATATCCTTTCTACTAAAGCATTCATGCAGCTAGAAGTTTTCAAGGATCAACATTTCTGTCACTATTGATTTCTTTTATCCATGAACTAAAAGAAGACTCCATTCATTATGACCGTATTCATATGCAGATTTTTTCCTTCACTGATGACTCACAGAATTTGCTCGAGACTCTCCATCCGTCGATGTACGGAGAAGCTCCAAACATTTTCACTTATTGGGCTGATATAAATAGAAGAGCCCGAGCTCGGTCCTGCGTAACACAAAAGGCACTGCCCACTAGAAGTACGCCTTCAAGTCTTCGTTCTTTCATAAGTCCTGACAAAGGCCTCTCATCAGACTGTCATGAGAAAGCTTCTCCTGCTACAGTTCATTCTTTCAGCCCCAAATGGACGACTTCTATTGGCCATTGTGCGACCAGAGGCAGAGTTCCGAGCTTATTTTCCAGTCACGCACTCACGTGAAACTAATATTCACGACTTGTGACATTCGACCGTCTCCGAATGTGCAGCTCAGCCATCAGCAGCAAATGTTAGGGGCAGGTTCGGACCGGGAACATTTCTGTACCGCTGACCACGGCTTCATTATGCCATTCTTAGATAAGAGTAAGGAAGTCCAAGAACTCTTTTACAAACATATGGTGAGGCGCTACGAGCCCTCAACGAATAATATTAAGGAATCGAGCAATCCAAACATCATTATGCATCAGCTGCTCCCAAAAACCAATAGAGTCTCGGTGCATAAACTCGAGGTATCCCAATCTTCCTGTCTTTGGAGCAGGAATAATTTGGCCGGAGTTCCTCCGCGACCAAAAATTCGTGACTGAAATAAACTGGATCAAAATATGGAGCCGCTCTCACTTTTGAGTTCGTAATCGTGCGAAGAAAAGCAGTTCTCATGGCAGGCTCTGTAAATTTTCCATCTTCGTGGCCTTTAAATTTTCGGTGTTCTTTATAGGGAAACGTTAGTCGACGGCGCGTATCTAAAGCGAGGATCCTGGACCAGCGCACGGGCTTCGCCGATAGCACGCGAGATTTCATTCAAATGCAAATCATGTTGACTGTCGGGGCGTCCCTTGCAGAAATTGCTTGCATTTGCACGTTTTCCTCAACGTCGTGCATTTCTTGGAGCTCTGAAGTCTAATTATTACAAAAACCTACAAAAACCTACCCTTAAGTCAAACCCCCAAGAGGTTTTCAGCTCATTAGGCTTCGATGAATTGGAGTTGAAGGGCTTAATAGATTTCGCTGGGAGGAAAAAATTTTGCTCATCAATCAGCCTTTCGTTCTCGCATCAATTGATCATGAGGGCTCGCAGGAGTGAAAAAGGAGTAGATGTTCGTTCAGAACCATGATCGGAAGTGACTGAATTCTCAAATTGTGCACTCTTTTAGGTAAATAGCAACTAGTAAAACGTAAAATGCAATTTGAAACATAACTGGTTTGAAAACGTAAGCCCTAAGCTAAAATGACGCGTGGGATAATTCTATGTTAACTTCTTAGTGTTGATGTCAGGAAAGCAAGATGTAAAACAACCCTACAAATTTTACAATCATTATAGAGAGGAATACCATTCAAATATAAGCTGTCAAGCTTGACAGTACAGCTCATTGATAGACAGTTTTGACGCTTCCTCATCGGTTTCCAAGTTGCAATATTGTACTAAGAAATAATTTTTAAAACATCGAATAGAATGATGCCTTAACTTAACAATGTGAAAAATTTACAGCTCACCCCATGGCTCACCCCTGGTCCTTAACAGCTCACCCCATGACCAGCTAGTAAATAATTCATAATTAGGAAATTTGTCTTAAAAATCGTGTGTATGGTTTTTTGTAGAACAAAAGATGTTGCTTACGTCCTCAATTTGCAACTAAAAAAACTTTTAGAGTAAACTGTGGCATGAACGTGGCTCGTGAATGTGAGATTTAGCTAATTAATTTCTTGCTGTTGACAAGGTTCACCACAGTTTGAACATGTTCAAGTTTTGTTCGCATCATATTCTTGGTTACTGATATTCACGGAAAAATTCATCATACGCTGATTGAATCAACAAGTCACAAGCACCTTTATGCCGGAAAAAAAACTTTTTTGTTAACTTTATCACGTCAACGTCGTCATCCAACAAAAACAAAGGCATAAAAAATTTTTGCTTTGAGTGCTTGAATTAATTGATTAGCCTACCTACAAATGAAGGCTTATGTACCATGAAGTTTTTTCCTTTTATCCACTACACCTGATTTATCAAATGAATCTCGACAAATAAGATTGTCTCAGGGTATAAAACAATTCCTAATGTAGATTTTATTTCTTTTTTTTCGTTGAGATTTCTTCGGCTCTATGACGTTGTTCAAAACTTTAACTAATTTATTTAGAATTCCTTTACGTATCGTAAGTTAGTGAAATATACTGTCATGTTAACTGCGAGTCCAAAATGGAAAAGGAGAGATAACATATATCTCACTTCTTACAAATTCTGTACTAGGTACTTATTTATTTTCACGGGTAGAAAAAGAAATAAATTTTTGACTCCAAATTTCCACGCAGTTACCAGCTTACTGTGTTTCAGTTCTTTGTGAATTTAATAAGAGTATTAAAAATGCTAGTGAACTAAACTCTGCGATGCTGAGCTGATATATATCGACCTCAAGCCAAAGTCGAGAGACTGCCTTTTTCTGGACAAAATTTCAAAATTTAGCCTCATATAAAATAATGTTTCATCGTCAAAATACTGAATGTATTACGTGGCCTGGTGCGCCACACAACCAGGTGCGCCACACAACCAGGTGCGCCACACAGCCAGGTGTGCCACACAACCAGGTGCGCCACACAGCCAGGTGCCCCACACAGCCAGGTGTGCCACCCAGCCAGGTGCGTCACACAGCCAGGTGTGCCACACAGCCAGGTGCGCCACACAACCAGGTGCGCCACACAGACAGGTGTGCCACACAACCAGGTGCGCCACACAGCCCAGGTGGGCTACACAGCCAGTGCGCCACACAACCAGGTGCGCCACACAGCCCAGGTGGGCTACACAGCCAGTGCGTCACACAACCAGGTGCGCCACACAGCCAGTTGCGCCACACAACCAGGTGCGCCACACAGCCCAGGTGCGCCACACAGCCAGGTGCGTCACACAGCCAGGTGCGCCACACAGCCAGTGCGCCACACAACCAGGTGCGCCACACAGCCCAGGTGCGCCACACAGCCAGTGCCCCACACAACCAGGTGCGCCACACAGCCAGTTGCGCCACACAACCAGGTGCGCCACACAGCCCAGGTGCGCCACACAGCCAGGTGCGTCACACAGCCAGGTGCGCCAGTAATGAACGCATCTAAGTAGCCAATATCAGAAAACGATGCTTTCAGTCCCACGAAAAAACATCGCTCAAAACCAAAGAGCAAGTGGAACTGCAGCTGCTGATGTTGATTGGAGCTGTAGATGTTGAATGGAGCTGTAGATGTTGAATGGAGCTGTAGATGTTGAATGGAGCTGTAGATGTTGAATGGAGCTGTAGATGTTGAATGGAGCTGCAGCTGATGATGTTGAATGGAGCTGCAGCTGCCGATGTTGAATGTAACTGCAGCTGCTGGTGTTGAATGGAGCTGCAGCTGCTGATGTTGAATGGAGCTGCAGCTGCTGATGTTGAATGGAACTGCAGCTGCTGGTGTTGAATGGAACTGCAGCTGCTGGTGTTGAATGGAGCTGCAGCTGCTGATGTTGAATGGAGCTGCAGCTGCTGATGTTGAATGGAGCTGCAGCTGCTGGTGTTGAATGGAGCTGAAGCTGCTGGTGTTGAATGGAGCTGCAGCTGCTGATGTTGAATGGAGCTGCAGCTGCGGATGTTGAATTTAGCTGCAGCTGCCGATGTTGAATGTAACTGCAGCTGCTGATGTTGAATGGAGCTGCAGCTGCTGGTGTAGAGTGAAGCTGCAGCTGCTGATGTTGAATGGAACTGCAGCTGCTGGTGTCGAATGTAGCTGCAGCTGCCGATGTTGAATGTAACTGCAGCTGCTGATGTTGAATGGAGCTGCAGCTGCTGGTGTAGAGTGAAGCTGCAGCTGCTGATGTTGAATGGAACTGCAGCTGCTGGTGTCGAATGTAGCTGCAGCTGCTGATGTTGAATGTAGCTGCAGCTGCCGATGTTGAATGTAACAGCAGCTGCTGGTGTTGAATGGAGCTGCAGCTGCTGATGTTGAATGGAACTGCAGCTGCTGATGTTGAATGGAGCTGCAGCTGCTGATGTTGAATGGAGCTGCAGCTGCTGGTGTTGAATGGAGCTGCAGCTGCTGATGTTGAATGGAGCTGCAGCTGCTGGTGTTGAATGGAGCTGCAGCTGCTAATGTTGAATGTAGCTGCAGCTGCCGATGTTGAATGTAACTGCAGCTGCTGGTGTTGAATGGAGCTGCAGCTGCTGATGTTGAATGTAGCTGCAGCTGCCGATGTTGAATGTAACTGCAGCTGCTGGTGTTGAATGGAACTGCAGCTGCTGATGTTGAGTGGAGCTGCAGCTGCTGATGTTGAATGGAACTGCAGCTGCTGGTGTTGAATGGAACTGCAGCTGCTGATGTTGAATGGAACTGCAGCTGCTGATGTTGAGTGAAGCTGCAGCTGCTGATGTTGAGTGAAGCTGCAGCTGCTGCTGTTGAATAGAGCTGCAGCTGCTGATGTTGAATTGAACTGTTGTATACGCACAAATGAGTGTTTGTGCTGGCAACTTTTGTGAAAAGTTTCACTGCCTTTCCAAGAAAAGCATTTTGTGTATACTCATTCGTCATTGTGTTGTCAACTGTGTTTTTATTAACTTATCGGTGTTAATATATCTTCTGTTGTGGGGCTGTTGGTCCAGAGCAACCAAAACAGGAAGTCATTACAAACAGGGAACGTGAATAATTCAAATTTTGCTCCGATGTGGGCTTCTATTCTTTGAATTCGCATGCTTGATGCAAAAAGTTCCTGTTTTTTATCTAGGTTTGTTTGTATTCATTGAATTTGTATGAGAATTCTCAAGTGGGCCCCGCTAGCTGTGCAACTCGTGTAGTACACCGAATAGAAAAAATAACGATGCTACTTCTGCCGCAGGCAGAATCTGAGACAGGTTCTGTTAATAATTACTAGTGAAAACGGTCTTTCAAAAAATGACAGGATTAGATATCGGACCAATTGAGCTTCAACATGGCTTTCCCATGATTTCCCATGCTATTCTATGGCTTTCTAATACTTTCCCAAGTCTCAACCGCTGATATTCTATACAACCTGATCTAACCTACCAATACACGTGATATTCATTCCGACTCCCAATCTGCTGGGTTAAGGCACCGAAAATTGTGGAGTTGATGCAGCTTGTATCACAGATACGCTCATCTCACACTGCAGGCTGGTGGGTGTGACACACAGACGGACTGACGGACGGACGAGTATATATAATCAAAGCCTAGAGGGCAAAAATACAGTATGTCCCATAAAAACCCGAACCGAGTATTTATTTTCACGTATCAGTAATACCATCATAAGAATACCACGAGTATTTAATTTTAGTGCAAAATTATCCTTCAAAATTAACCTATAGAAAATGTATTACTGATTATGACGGTATTACGGATACGGGAAAATAAATACTCGGTTCGGGTTTTTGTGGGACATACTGTATATATAATGAACGTATCATTTAGAACTGTAATGACACGGTTGTGTATCACGTATCTGGGATACAAAGGGATGACTGAATTAGAGACATAAAAACTGAAATCTAGGGCAAAAATCTCGCTTGGATGCAGCTAGTTCCCTAAAATTAGGACAGAATTTTAAGAAAAACTTTCATTTGAACAATAAAGCAATTGTGTTAATTGGAAAACTGTTTTACTGCGCCGAGGGAGCGCCATGACCGCACAATGTCAGTTGCTGGAACTGCAGCTCAGCCAATTCCGATGCGGGCCGTTTTCTCTGACCTGAATGTACAAGTTTAAATTTCTCCAGTTGTGGATATGAGGAGATGCTTTTGAGCGAGCATGTTATACGCGCGCCTTTACCTCTGTCAAAAAAAGCAAAAAATAATTAATATTTTACTTATTTAGGTATAACAAACAAGGATGTCATCAAACGAAGTTAGACATTTCAAATTACCTTTAAACGTGAGTGTTCTTGTACTCACATAACCGTTATCATTCCCCGAGTTATTAGACAGGCATTGGCATCAGGTTGTCGTCGACACAAGAGTAAGCACGTAACGGTATACATTAAGAAATAAATTTAACAAGACATATAATATTTAGGTTACACAAATAAATTAGGCTGTTTTCAAGAGAGGACTGGATATTCCTCTAGGACGTTACAGAGGTAAGCGCCCTTGAAATTCTACTCATTCCAGTGATCACTAGATTTTATATCGAATAGTGGCACATCATTAAGTAAATAAAACACTTGCAATGTAGCTGACTAGTCTGCTTACGTTGTTTCAGTTCAAAATAGTGGTGATTTATCTCCTCATCAACCAGAAAGATCCTCCTGAAGCTGAGTGTATCGTTATGATAAACGGTACAGGAGCTGGACTTGAAAACATTTTACACATTGTCTTAGCGGGAGAGCTGGCTATAAAAGTTCACTTGGTGACTCGGCTACGTTAAGTTCTGTTACTTTTTTTTCGTGGTAAAGTCTTCAAGTTTGAGATTTTCCACACAAAAATAAGGCAAACCGCGTTTTGGCAGCACCGCATTCACTGCTGCAGCAGCTGAAAATTTTGCCATGAATACGAAGTTAAGAATTCATCTACTGTTAAAACCTCCGCGAAATTTGAAGGTAGAAAAAAAAATTACAACTATTTGTACGACTTTTCCACAAAAACCTCAACCGTCATAAAACCCGCGTTCGCAGTGCTGAGGTCAATAAATAACCCTGCACCGATGCAGTTCTACCTTATTATTTGCGGTATCACAGCTACTGCCTTCATTATGGTTCTTAACACTTGATATCACCGACATTTTGTAACATCGTTCCACTACCACTGCCTAGGCAACAACAAGGGACAACACAGTACATCAAGCCTGTAACATTCTTTCCTCTTTTCGTTGCATAACGATGCTGGAACACTTTGTCAGAAGCTAAACCTATGTATATGTTCATTTGAAACCCTACCTATAGAGAATATCAAAGAATCTTCTAGTTGCTCACGTTCCGTATATTATACAGCATTTATGTTGATGTGAGGCACATTTGCTTATGCGGTTGCTCAAATTCAAACGAGAAAGCATAGGCAGGCATCCATGCATGTGTTCGGTAGATGGATTTAGGCATCACAGGCCAGACCGAAGTGAACCTTCTCAGACACGTCCAGGTGTTGTGTGGTAGCTTCGATCTACTTCAGTTTAGTATATAGAACACGTTACGAACGTCTTGTACAGTTACAAAGTATCTAGTCCAGCTTTGAAGCAGCATCTGTTATAGTATCGTTTCGTCCATGTGTTGTGTCCCGAATACGAACCGTTAAGTTTTTCGCCACAAAAAAAGAGTAAAGGGCGGTTGGACGTGAGAGCTTACACCGAACTCTACTATCAGGAAATCTCAGAGCTCAGCAGTATACAACGCGCCAGATGTCGATGTGTACCCAGCGAGGGCTCGACCGTTACAAAAAAGAGGCAACACCGGCTCCCAGGGGCAGCGTGGCAGCGTGGCAACAGCATGGCACCGGCGTGGCACCAGCGTGGCACCAATGTGGCAGTGGATGGCAACAGCAGCCCGGTCTCAGCAGGCTGGCAGCTGGGCCATAGCCACAACAAACAAGGGCGATCGGCGAGTGGCAGCGAGCGAGTGGCAATGAGTAGCCGCGACGATACTGCAAACGTCAACTTCAACGGCTATGATCAGCCGCGGTAACTCCTGCAGCACGACAGCTACTTAAAGGGTTCGACGAGGGTTAGGGCATCATCATTATAGAGCGTAACTCCGACGTTAGAAGGTCTCATCGTGCCACTTCATTAGATGTGTTAAATTTGCATACGGCTAGGCACTCCGTATTTGACTCTGACTCTGTGTTAACTTCACTTAATAATTTAACGTACAATTCGAGACCTTATTATAAAACTTCGTCACCGCTGCATACTCAAGTTGCGTGAGACCTAAGTAACAATTGTTCCTATATATATTTGCTAGTCTCATCTACCCCATTGTCATATTTGTGTACACCTTTCATCATAACAAGTAAAAATGACGTGGCCACGCTGAAAGAATCGTGTTTTCTTTCGGAAAATAACTCCTTTGATTTTTAGACTTGAAAAGACGGAAAAAAATTGAAAAACCTTGAACTTGGATTCTAAAAGTAAAGAGGCTATAACAATTGGTGGCCAGCGAACGTGGGATCATAACCCAATAACGCTCAACGTCTCCGCAAGGGACCTAAAGCCACGCTACCTATTCAAAAAAAAAAAATTTTTTTGTAACGTAAATTAAATGGCCCAAGTAATTATTTAAATTCATTCATCTCATTTATAATTTGTAATATTTCCCTAGAAATGTGTATGTCCTCATGTCACTTGACTTGCGTATTGATTTATTTCTTTACTGTGTGTATTAATTCATTTAATTCGTTTTATTAACTTTGCCCTATTGATTTATTTCCTTATGACATGTATTAATCCATGCAAAACCGCTTCCGTAATAAGATTATTGTGCTCTTTATTTTGATGCCATTGTATCCATGTGTGTTGCTTTATTCATTGATTTAACCCGTTTTATTAACTGATTTAACCCGTTTTCCTATTGATTTGATCCGTTTTATAAGATTATTGCGTATTCTATTTTTGATATTTCGTGTCTATGTGCATTGCTTTTGTTGGATCTATCCAATTATTTCTGTGCATTTGGAAACTTATTGTGCGAAAGATTCAATTATGTCTGTGTATTTGGAAACATATTGTACGAGATATTGCATTTAAACTTCTAATTTGAAACTCTAAATTGCTATCAGTGTTCATTGTGAACCTATTTTGCCTTTCCAATTTTGCCCTAAATAACTGTTGGAATCATGGCAGGGAACGATAATGAAGATAACCAAAATAACAACGGTGAGAATACTCAAAACAATTTTGTAACTTTAAATCATGCAATTGATCTGCCTAAATTTAACGGCGAAGGCTGTGTAACTTCATTTTTAAAACACTTTCAAACCAGAGTTGACATCTACACGAATGACATCGATTTGCAATGTCGTTATTTGAAAAATGCTCTTACCGGGAAGGCTTGGGATTCTTATGTCCTCAAGTCCGACCAATTGGTCACACTGGAAGATGTCAAGACTTGGCTTATTTCTGTGTACAAGGGGGCCGTGAATTATAGAAAAACCGTTCATAAGATCCTATTTAGTCTGCGTCAAGAGAATGATGAGAGTGTCAATGCATTTGCAACTCGCGTTCTAGCTAGCTGGAAAGACGTGTTCGGCCAAGAATGGCACTACGAGGATGCCAATGCACAAAAGATTCTAATCCCGACTATCATTAAAAATATGAATCCCAAGATCAGTGAAAAATTATCACATGATTTTGACCCTGAGAGTGTGACAAAACTCCTAGACAAAGCGAGGTCAATTGAGGAATCTTTGATCGAAGAAAGATCTTTGTTGAGTCGCAAAAGGCGAGCCCATGAGAGTGATGTAGTGGTGGAGAAATGTCAATACAATTCACCACAAAAGCGAACGTTCCAGCCTAAGAATCCATTTAAATGGCAGAGTGCTTCACACCAAAAGACACACCCCTTTAATAATTATCAACGTAAATTCAACGGCCATCCGAGTCAGAATGGAGACATCGCCGCAGTAAAGTCAAAAAACTACTACAGCAACCGAAAAGCTTTTCCCCCGTGATTTTGCTAAACATTGAACAGAAAATATGCTCCACATTCGTTGATTCAGGCTCTTCCGTGACTCTTGTGAAATCTTGTGTAATTAACAAATTATTCAAAACTCTTCCCCGAATTAAACGATGCACTAAAGTTCTTTGTTCTGTAAATGGAGATAATCTCCACACTCGAGGTACGATTGACCTGAAATTTAAACTAGGTGATGTTGAGCATTGCCATTCTGCTATAATTGTGGAAGATTCTTACTTCCCTGGAGCTGTCTTGATAGGCCGAGATTTCCTTAAGAGGTTCGGCGTTGAAATAAAATACAGTCAGAATGAGAAAGGTCACGTGAGAATTAACAATAAAGTTTACCCATTTCAATCAGTTGCTGCTTCTAATTCAGTAAATTTTGTGAAACAATCTGAGGATGCATCATTCAGTGTCGCAAGAATGTCACATGATCTGACTGTTGAAGGAGGCACGTTATGTCATTCCTTTTTGAGAGTTCCCAAGCACATGAATGGAAAGACAGTCGTTCTAAAGCAGAGCGTTACATGCAAAGGAATAGCAGTGCCTCGAACGTTAGCCACAGTCCGTGATGGTACCGTGCCTGTAGTTTTTGTAAATTATAATGATAAGAATGTTCTTGTGCCTAGGAATAAAATTTGTGCTAGTTTAGATGTTGCCATTGAGGACCCAGAGCCTGGCTCAGACGAAAGCGAAAGTGATGCTCGAGCTCAGGCACAGCGCAAGGCCTATGATGCCGTGGCGACAGTGCATGACGCCAGACGAGCTCCCGCTCTGACCGAAAGCCCCTTGAGTCAGTGCAACCCTGAGTTACTGCCTAACAGTGAACTGTTGCCAGTCGCAGAGAAACGAAATGAACCTGAATTCAACCGGATGATTGACGATGTTGACTTGTCACATTTGAACTTAGATCAGAGAACGACCCTTGTAAATTTGATTAACAATCATAGGAATGCGTTCGCGGTTGGAGACGAGATTGGTCATGCGCGAAATGCTGTACATAGATTAGACATTCAGGGTCATGAGCCAATCAATACGCCCCAATATCGAGTTCCTCACGCTACAAAGCAATTAGTTGAAGAGCATGTCCAAGAGATGCTGAAACAGAAAGTTATAGAGCCAGCTTACTCCCCATGGTCGTCACCTATTTTGACAGTCAGAAAAAACGATGGAACTCATAGGATAGTTGTCGATTTTCGTCTTATCAACAAAATAGTTAAGAAAGACACTTTCCCTATTCCGCATATGACTGACACCCTCGAAAGTCTAAAGGACTCAAATTTATTCACGACCCTTGATATGCGAAGCTCCTATCATCAGATCGAATTGTCCCCAGAGAGCAGAGACATTACCGCTTTCAGAACGACTACAGGTAGTTACAGGTACTGCCGGTCACCCCAAGGTCTTATCACATCCGCAGCTGCACTTCAAAGAGCAGTTAATATGGTTTTTTCCCCATTCATTTCAAAATTTCTGTTCTGTTACGTTGACGACATCATCATCTATTCAAAAAATTTCGAGACTCATGTCGAACATTTGGATAAGGCGTTACTTCAAACAGCTGCTTCAGGCTTCAAATTAAGCCTTAAGAAATGCCAATTTGCGGCCAGTAGCGTGACTTTCCTTGGTATCAAAGTCAGTTCAGAGGGACTAACTCCCAGACCTGACAAAGTGCGAGCTTTAGCGGATGCTTTGAGACCTAGGAGTGCTAAAGAGGTGAAGAGATTCTTAGGCTCTACCGGATTCTTTAGAAAGTTCATTAAAAATTATGCTCATATCGCGGCACCTCTAACCGAGCTTACAAAAAAGACGAACTTATTTAAATGGACGGACGTCCATCAGCGAGCTTTCGATGACTTGAAAGATAAACTTGTGTCTGCGCCTATACTTAAATTTCCTGACTTTCAGAGAGAGTTTGTGTTGCACACTGATGCCTCGGGCATTGCAATTGGAGGAGCATTACTTCAGATGCATGACGGCATTGAGTTACCTGTAGCATACTATAGTCGAAAATTAAAAGGAAATGAACTTAAATACTCTGCAACAGAACTCGAAGCTCTCGCTATCCATGATTCAATCAAACATTATGATGCGTACCTGTACTTAAATGAGTTCGTCGTGGTAACAGATCACCGTCCCTTAACGTTCATTTTTGCTAATAAAACAGGTAATCACCGTATTTCAAGGTGGGCTCTGCTTCTTCAGGAATATAATTTCTCTGTTCGGTACAAGCCGGGAGCACAACACCATTTGCCCGACTATTTGTCTAGATCCGAAAGAGTCGTCAATGCTGTCGTGGACACTGCTGAGTCAATCTGTAGTAATAAGAATGATCCTAAGATTAATGCTGATGTTCCTTCTAGAATTAAGCCTTGTTCTAATAATAATGCGACAGATGTTCCCGTCGACGACGTGTGCCCTCCACCCGTGTACAGTGAACGTGATAAGAGTGTTGCCGTCGAGGCAAAACAATTGAGCCTGGATGATGTTGTTTCAGAGCAAGAAAAGGACTCACTTTGGTCTGGTGTAAGAAACTTGTTAACTGGCAATGACTTGGGTGATACTAAGATTTCAAACATTGACGAATATTTTATTGATGAGAACAATGTCCTGTGTAGATTGTCGAGAAAGAAACGCAGAAACGGTAGAAGTAATGTACAAATAGTCATTCCTAAGTCTTTAGTTAAGGTAGCTTTAAAGCTGAGCCATGACTACGATTTGTCCGCTCATATGGGTTTCCTAAGAACTCTTGAACGTGCCAGGGATAAATTCTTCTGGATTAATCAAATTCGTGACGTCAAAGACTATGTAAAGAAATGTCTAGCTTGCCAACGAACAAAATGGCAGGGTCAATTTAAAGTTCCCTTGGGAAAATTCCCTGAAATTTCATATCCCCTTGAAAGAGTTGCAGTTGACCTTGTTGAGCTTCCTGTTAGTTACGCAGGCAACAAATACCTTCTAACGATAGTTGATCATTTTACTAGGTATGTTGATGCTTATCCCCTTACAGATAAGTCTGCGGATACTGTCACCAGAGCTTTTGTCCAATACGTCGGAAAATTCTCTGCCCCGAATACGATCGTCAGTGACAGAGGCAGCGAATTTACCAATAGGTTATTCCAGGACGTCTGCAAAAATCTCAAAGCGAGATCACAAACGACGACTGCTTACCACGCGATGGCGAACGGTTGCTGCGAGAGAATGAACGGTATCTTAAAGACTGCAATCTCTCACTTAGCGGCTAAAGATAAGTTCACTTGGGACGAGAGCGTCGCCTTTGCGACTCTCGCGGTGAATACTTCCTATCAGACTGCGATTAAGGACACGCCGTTCTTTCTGTTCTACGGCCGAGACGCAAACCTTCCCTTCCACGACATCCTCAAGGAGCAGCCTATAAACTACGCATGTGATAAAGAGTATTCAACTGAAGTCTCGCTCCGACTGTCCAAAGCATTTGCTGCTGTTAGAAAAAACTCTGAGGCGGCCAGGCAAGCTGCGGCGAAGATCTACAATCGAACGGCCAAAGAATGTGATGTCCAAGCTGGGGACCTTATTATGTTGAGGAATGAAGGAGGGTGTGTCGAGGACAGAGCCTTTCCATCGAGGTTCCGAGGCCCTTATAGAATTACCTCCAGACGTGGAAATAACATCACTATCAGAGGTCTATATTCAGACCAAAAGGAGCAGACCGTACACCTGAATCGTGTGAAACGTGCTTATCTTGACGACGCCATGGCCTTCCCTTTCAACAACGACGAAGAAAAGGACGAACTGCAAGGGGCAGAGACGAACGACATTCCTACAGTGCCGAGCACAAGCCAGAGGAATGAAGGAATGATTCCTAGGTACTCTCTGAGAAATCGGACGAGACGCCCAAACTATGTATGATTATTTGTGTCTCGCAAGGACGTCCCAAAACTTCGATGATGATTGCTCCATTTCATTCTAAAGATGTACTATGTTTAATATTAATGTTTTCTAACCATTTCCCTTGTGTTTAACATTTCTTTCGTATTACAAATTTAGGATATGTGTTTTGACTTAGGATTAACTGATTTTCCACGTCCCAAACTTCAATAATGATTATCTCATTTCACTCCCAAATGTTCTATGTTTAATATTCAGAATGTTTTCTAATCATTTCCCTTGTGTTTAACATTTCTTTTATATTTCAATTTTAGGATAAGTGCTTCGACTTAAATTTAAATGATTTCTCCAGCAAAATGCAGACAGGATGTATTACATGATTAATGTCGATTTATAAATCAATTTATGTATTTAATCAGATAAAAATTTTACTCGATGTCAAATTTGTAACCCGTTCGTATGTCTTTTCATAGCTCTTCCCCAGGAATGTGTGCTAATACGTAGGAACTTTCCTTTACAGCCCACTAATTATCCGAGATATTGAATGTCATATTATGTATTTCTCATTAACTTCATTTACCGTACATTTTGTGTTCTCTAACGGATTTCTTTGAGCTTATTGCGTTAGATTACTTTGATCTCTCATCAATTTAATTTACCTTTCATTTATTTCATTTGTGTTAGTTATAATGTTCTCTAAAGGATTTCTTTGAGCTTATTGCTTTAGATTACTTGATCTAGTTAAAACACAATCGAAGGGTGATACACCGGGCTGTAAATGGCATGGGGGAGATGTGATGAGTAGATGGACACAATTGATTACGATAAGTCGAAGAAATCCGAGAGAAAATTTTTGTCAAAGCCTGAGATTAACGTGGAACGATTGATTACAGCAATGCTGCGCCGACTGGGGTCTGAGCAGAGGCAACACACACACTCCTCTCTCCACCGCAGCTGAGCCGAGGCTGGGAAGCCGTGTTCAGGGCTACAGGCGCACAACACTCACGCACCGCTCGCCCGCACGGCAGTGCAGCGGCCCAGGGGCAGTGTGCAGGCGCACAGTACAATACCAACGCTATGGCAACACCGCTCTCCATACCAGCTGTTCCTACTACGCACCGTCAGCGACGACCTTGCTATTAAAGGGCCTCAGCTGTCCAGGCATGCCACGGCCCCAGCTGTACAGACGCAATAGGCGGACCCAGTTTCCCATCTGCAGCAACAGTACACCCACTCGTACGAAGGACGGGACTTTCCCCTGAACATCTATATTTTCGCCAGACACGGATTCAACAACGGCGAAGAAAAAAATAAAGAAGATACCGTTGGACAGCAATACGTCCATAGTAACTACACGCAGGAGGTCGAGTATAGACTGATCGATTGCATATTCGATATTTTATTAGGATGGTTTTTACCCCTTTGAACGTCTTCAGAAGGCCTCTGATAGAACGTCATTAGCCAAGAGAGAAGGTCTTCGATAGTGAATTGGAATAGGACGTCCCGACGACCACAATAAGCTATCGCTTGTTCAAGATCTTCGTTTCAGAAGTGCGTCAGAAGCACAAATCTCAAGGCTTGTCTAATTTCGCCCCTGCAATGAAGTACGAATCTCAGATGCGTGACTTCAGTAGACGGAAACTTCCATTTTACATCCAGGAGGATGTTGATTAATATAGGTTGGGGGGATTCTGTTGTGTCCCGAATACGAACCGTTAAGTTTTTCGCCACAAAAAAAGAGTAAAGGGCGGTTGGACGTGAGAGCTTACACCGAACTCTACTATCAGGAAATCTCAGAGCTCAGCAGTATACAACGCGCCAGATGTCGATGTGTACCCAGCGAGGGCTCGACCGTTACAAAAAAGAGGCAACACCGGCTCCCAGGGGCAGCGTGGCAGCGTGGCAACAGCATGGCACCGGCGTGGCACCAGCGTGGCACCAATGTGGCAGTGGATGGCAACAGCAGCCCGGTCTCAGCAGGCTGGCAGCTGGGCCATAGCCACAACAAACAAGGGCGATCGGCGAGTGGCAGCGAGCGAGTGGCAATGAGTAGCCGCGACGATACTGCAAACGTCAACTTCAACGGCTATGATCAGCCGCGGTAACTCCTGCAGCACGACAGCTACTTAAAGGGTTCGACGAGGGTTAGGGCATCATCATTATAGAGCGTAACTCCGACGTTAGAAGGTCTCATCGTGCCACTTCATTAGATGTGTTAAATTTGCATACGGCTAGGCACTCCGTATTTGACTCTGACTCTGTGTTAACTTCACTTAATAATTTAACGTACAATTCGAGACCTTATTATAAAACTTCGTCACCGCTGCATACTCAAGTTGCGTGAGACCTAAGTAACAATTGTTCCTATATATATTTGCTAGTCTCATCTACCCCATTGTCATATTTGTGTACACCTTTCATCATAACAAGTAAAAATGACGTGGCCACGCTGAAAGAATCGTGTTTTCTTTCGGAAAATAACTCCTTTGATTTTTAGACTTGAAAAGACGGAAAAAAATTGAAAAACCTTGAACTTGGATTCTAAAAGTAAAGAGGCTATAACACATGTCATACCATTCACATCGGTAACCACAATTACCGTCCATAAACTATTCGTTGCATTCACATGGGTATCTAAAATACCCGTGAGCAAACCCTTTGCAGCAGCACATTACAACCACCATCGTCGTAAGCGAATCATTTGTAGCATTCACGTCGGTATCTACAATACCCGTGAGCAAACCAATTGTAGCATCACTTCACAACCACCATCGTCGTAAGCGAATCATTTGTAGCATTACGTCGGTATCTACAATACCCGTGAGTAAGCTCTTCGTAGTACCACATTAGTGCCTGCAACCTTCTTTGTCGTACGGAAACCATTCGTAGCACTCACTTCGGTACCTACAATATACATGAGCAAACCATTCGTAACACCATATTACTGTCTACATCACTGTCTTAAACAATCCGTGCGCAACATTTGCACGTTGTGGCTAGCACGGTCTGAGTGGTCGTGCACGGCGGTCGGGAGCCGTGCAGACGACCGTGCTGGCGACCGTGCAGACAACCGTGCAAGCAACCGTACAGGCGACCGCACAGGCGACTGTGCAGGCGACCGTGCAGGCGACCGTGCAGACAACCGTGCAAGCAACCGTACAGGCGACCGCACAGGCGACTGTGCAGGCGACCGTGCAGGCGACCGTGCAGGCTACCACACAGACGATGCCGCTGCACTGCTAATTTGGTTTGCAGTGCGCCGCTCCCAGCCGGCGGATTGAATTGATTGAAGAGCATTAAGTGGAGAAAACAAATAGACGAGAGCCCTGGGAAGCTCCTCAAACAACATTTGGACTCCGATTAACGGGAGCATCGTCACATTGCTGCCAGCCAATCAGAGCAAGGAGCTGAAATACGGACGCATGGAATGCTTCTATGAAGCAGGCTATGAGACGTAAAAGTGCATCCAAAAGGCGAGTGATTAAAGTCTGCTCTTTTATGTGACTGGATGTTAAAGCTGCTTTATGAAAGGGAACAATTGAGCGTGATTTGGAAATCGTTGCTTCGGGAATCTAATATCGTGGATTTTTTTTAGGCAGTGGGAATGACGCTGCAGGGTGAATTGGAACGAAGTTGATTCACGGCTTTCGGGTTCCAGCGTTTCATGAAGAAATAGGAGAAACGTTGTTGATTATACCTACATCTTCCTGTGTTCACAATGTCATAATTTAATAAAGAAATAATCGTTCAGGATAATGAACACATCTGTATTAATTACTCGCGCCAGTAAACAACTTAAGTGATTGCTAAAAAAGAACTTGCGCAATTCCCCGTTGATATTTCACATTCAAATTACAAAGCTAGTCACATTCGCTCTGTGTAGCAAGGTCATCATCAAACATAGCTGGAGTAAAAGAGCGATAATGCATTCTTCATTGAATTCTTTCCTAGGTTTTTGGGCCTTTTCAGTTTCTAATACAGATATAAAAAAAGACGGTCACAGTTTCAGCTCAAGCTTCGGGCACTGAAAGTTCTGTACGGTCTGAGCACAAGTAGGAACACGATGTGAGCTATCGTGAGTAGTTACGTTTATTAAAACATATTTTCACACTCCTTCACATGTTAAGAATTACGCTCAGCGGGACCAGCATTTCCCACACTCGATGCTTTTATTGTAATTTTATTAATGCTTTTACCCTTGAAAGTGCACGTGACTTTTTTCTGGTTGATGCCCGATGCGCGAAAATAAATCTCAAATTTCTCTTCTAATTCAGGTATACACACTTCCAACGCTGTTGCAAAGTTTACTAATATGATAAAATGAACATCCTTTCAT
The DNA here is from genome assembly GCA_030386875.1 of Morinoia aosen. Taxonomy (NCBI): domain Eukaryota; kingdom Metazoa; phylum Arthropoda; class Malacostraca; order Amphipoda; family Talitridae; genus Morinoia; species Morinoia aosen. The sequence goes on from CM059571.1 coordinate 4,585,539, forward strand.
CGGCACGAGAAAAAAGTTTTTGCGATTCAGCGGGCATTTAGAACCTTATTCCACATCTGCTTCTGGTCAAGCGCTGATAGTTATTGCTTCTTTCGCTCGGGGAAATAATAAAGAGTTTACGAAACGCAGTACCGCTGAAACTCACTCTTTGCTTCAGAAGCAAGAGCTACACTTGCAAGTAATGTATCTCTCTTGAACATCGTTGCACTTATTTGTTTTATAGCTGATTTCGAAAGCCGTCTCGAGTAACTGATGCAGTAACGAGCTCTGAAAAAATAACAAATTGCCACGCTCAGCTTCAAAGTTTTTCGGTGATTTATACATGAGGTGTGCTCCAGAGTCATTAGAACAGATTAAAATAAGCCACTGCTGTTCGTTTAAGCATTACAATATCGAGTTACAACATAGGGAATCCGAAAAAATAACAAAGTGCTTTGCTCAGCTTTACATTTCTGCGTGATTTATATATGGGGTGTGCTCTAGAGTGATTGGAACAGATTCAAATAAGCCACTTTTATTCGTTCAAGCATTACAGTATCGAGTAATAAGATAGGGAAAGGGTTTACTTGAACAGCTATGCATTTGTGTTTCAAATGCAATTCGCGTGCCGTACTTCAAACGTCAAGAAGCGACACAAAATATGGGCGCTCAAAGCTTTAGCCTCAGCAGCGACGTTTGCTGCCGCGCAAAAAACGAAGACGCGCGTGGGCCACGGTCGACGGAACAAGGTAGGGTCAAACCAGTCTTTTTTTCGTCGACCGTGCAGGCAATGCTGACGTCATGGCAACGAACCAATATCAGCACTTATATTGCATCTGGCAACACTGCTTCCTATAAATCTGGCGCTACTATTGCCCTAACGAAGTGTCGTAATGGTGATGTCATAAAGTTTGTTTGAAATAAAGCCGTTCTATTGGCTAGCTGAAGAAGAGGAGGTGTGTTTTCCCCCATAGAAATGACTCTACCTTGTTTCTCTACCGTGCTGTGGGCCGGTGAGCTCATAGTATACAACGCGAACCAACTTAAGGCATCATCTCCTAAACTACATCGATACAGTTTCATTGCAGCTGAATTTATGCAAAAATACACACAGACCGGTACGGGCGCACACGCACATTAGCTGACGCACAGGTACCGCAGTTGGCAAATAAGTGGACAGAAACGTACCTGTGTGGGTATGTCTCAGAATAGCGCAGAAAGTTACGTGGACAGACGTAAAAAGAAACAGACGACACGCTGCCTGCCTGCGTCAACACACAAATACTGTACAGTATACTTTGGGGGTTGTTTTTAAGAAGCAGTTAAGAGAGTGTACGTTGCGACAGCAATTACGGAATGAGCAGTGTAGTATCCCTGCCCCCATCCTCACACATATTGAGTTCAGTTGACATGGGGTAGTTTTCAAAAACTAATTTATAAAGTTCACGTAGCACCGTCTGTAATTATGTAATGGGTGGTATAGTATACAGGGAACGATGATATTCGTCAGGTATTGCGGAGGGAATTGTAGGCCGTTACGAAGGCTTCGACACTGTCGGCCCTCACTTTCAAGTTCAAGTTCAAGTTCAAGTTCATGGTGCGAGCGGTAGGGAGAGTGGGTATAAACAGAGCTTATGGTCTTGCCCACGGTGTACAGAAATATACCGTTGCCGTGCCCACGGTGTACAGAAATATACCGTGGCCGTGCCCACGGTGTACAGAAATATACTGTGGTCGTGCCCACGGTGTACAGAAATATACCGTGGTCGTGCCCACGGTGTACAGAAATACACCGTGGTCGTACCCACAGTGTACAGAAATACACCGTGGCAGTGCCCACAGTGTACAGAAATATACCGTGACCGTGCCCACGGTGTACAGAATTACACCGTGGTCGTGCCCACGGTGTACAGAAATACACCGTGGTCGTGCCCACAGTGTACAGAAATATACCGTGGCCGTGCCCACAGTGTACAGAAATATACCGTGGTCGTGCCCACGGTGTACAGAAATACACCGTGGTCGTGCCCACGGTGTACAGAAATATACCGTGGTCGTACCCACGGTGTACAGAAATATACCGTGGTCGTGCCCACGGTGTACAGAAATATACCGTGACCGTGCCCACGGTGTACAGAAATACACCGTGGTCGTGCCCACGGTGTACAGAAATATACCGTGGTCGTGTCCACGGTGTACAGAAATATACCGTGACCGTGCCCACGGTGTACAGAAATATACCGTGACCGTGCCCACAGTGTACAGAAATATACCGTGACCGTGCCCACGGTGTACAGAAATATACCGTGACCGTGCCCACGGTGTACAGAAATATACCGTGACCGTGCCCACGGTGTACAGAAATATACCGTGACCGTGCCCACAGTGTACAGAAATCTACCGTGACCGTGCCCACGGTGTACAGAAATATACCGTGACCGTGCCCACGGTGTACAGAAATATACCGTGACCGTGCCCACGGTGTACAGAAATATACCGTGACCGTGCCCACGGTGTACAGAAATATACCGTGACCGTGCCCACGGTGTACAGAAATATACCGTGACCGTGCCCACGGTGTACAGAAATATACCGTGGCCGTGCCCACGGTGTACAGAAATATACCGTGACCGTGCCCACGGTGTACAGAAATATACCGTGACCGTGCCCACGGTGTACAGAAATATACCGTGGCCGTGCCCAAGCATCTCGGCAGCTGTACCCCAGACGAGAGAACTCAACGAAGTACAGGTATATTTCCTAGGCGCATTGCTTGCAGAAATTAACGTGTGATTACGTTCTTTGTTCGGAAGCACAACGTTCGCACGAGGCTTGCGTATCTGAGCAGGCCTTGATATATTTGTTATATTTGATTTGTTGTTGAGTGATATTTTTGTTTCCTTTGTTATGTTCTTGTTGTCTTTTTTATTTTCGTTGCCTTTTTATACTTTACCTTGTTGCCTTGTTGTATTTTTACAGATAAGCCCTCTTTGCCAGTGCAGCAGTTGCTATAACATCCTTTATTTAGTGCGTGATTGGTTTACACGTTCCAATCTGAGACACAATGAGTTGTAATTGAAGCATTGTGCACATTATCTTATGGCTAATATCGTGAGGTTTTGTCCAGCAATTCATGCAGTAATTACATGCTCAGATGTTACTACTCAGGTACGCTATATAATTATTATTCATATTCAAAGTAAGCAAGATATCGTTTAGGGCAATTTTGGTTCGCAGTGTCTGCAAGTGTATTAAACTTATTAAGTTTTGAAACTTTTATTTCGAGATTCGTAAATGCTTTTCCGTTTATTTTTTCTTATTTTTGTGGGAATGATGCCATCATAAAAAGTTTTTTCAATGTGATAATAATGAGCGAAAATAGAGGGTACTCCACAAAGGGTCTGATGATAAATACACAAAATAAATAAATTCTGCAAATGGCAAACAATCGAAATTGCTGTAGAGAAATTCACTTTGTTCTGCAAAAGCTACAGAAGCAGACGACAACGGGGCAACGACGGCATACTCTCGTTAGTGCTCAACCTTTTGACAAGGACAAGAGCCCTCACATTCCCTTTATCTTATTTTAAACATCATAACATTTAGAGGAAATGTTTTCCACCCATTTTCTGGTTTGTATTTAGCTGAGGTATTCTCAGCGATGGCGTGTGCAACATATTTTTTCAGATTTTCCGCTGTAGCGAGATCTTGTTTTAGTTTTTGTACCTGAAATATTACGACACCGTTCAAAACTGACTCGTTTCTTCAATAGATAATTTGTTCCTCCCTCAAAATTACGGGCATTTATTTTTAAACCATCATATTTCTTTTTTTCATTCTAAAAATACGGAAAATTTTTCACACTCGATACCAAAGAATATCGAAGCGTTGTCTTTTAGAGACTGACAGTTATAGGATTTGAACACTCTAGCGTTCTTTTCGGTAAAAATTATGTGATTATCTTCGTGTTTTAACAGGTGTAGAATAAGAACAAGAATGCCTGTACTTAAGGTAATTTTTACTCAATGCGCTACCTCAGACAGATAAGTTTTCACAAGCCTTCTAACAGATTACATTTGAAAATTTAATTCTTTTCGGTTGTTATCCTGTCGAAGGGAAGTTTTGCCTTTTTGAAGAACAACTTTCTCACTGGAATAAAGTATTTTTTACTCCAATGAGGGCATTCGATAAAGCGTTCTTGAGCGAGGCAAATTATCGTTCCACTCTTTACGCAATTGAGTTTTCCGCATTCGTGGAGAAATTTACGTAATTTAAGTTTTTTTTTCCACTTTGCAAAGGAAACTTCAAAGTAATAGATATGAGCTTATTAACTTTTCGCTCGTGTTCTCAATTAGTTTACAAAGAGGTGACTGGTTCTTTAAAAACAACAACTTTATTCTGCGCGTTCTAAAAATCGTGCGCACTAAAATTCATGCTACTATTCGTGTAGCATGATTTAAGCATGTTACACCAAGGGGCAAATCAATCGCTGGTGAGTTCATTTTGATAGTGCAATAATCAGTTCTTAGCTTATGACTATCACTGAGTGCCAGCTAATGAACTATTCGACTAACAGAGAGGTTCCAATGTTAAGAATACTAGTATTATCTGTAGTATTTATCGCATACATATTAAAATTTCTATCACCAACCGTAGTATTCATCGCCCACATGTTAAAATTTATAACACCTACCGTAGTATTCATCGCCCACACATTAAAATGTCTACCACCCACGGCTCTGCCAAATTTCCTGACAAATTAGCACTCATTGTAACTGACGTCCATATTGTCTAGCTTCTGGTCCACAACTAAAGACTTGTTTAATTTTTTCCGAAACCATATCTAAGCCCTCGTTTTTTTAACAGTTGAAAAAGTAGGTCTTATTCCTCTCTAAATCATGCACACATTCTACGACTCGTTACTCTTAATTTACGCACAAAACTCAATTTTTCAAATATCCCTTGTGCCAAGTAAAGCACAAGTTTCCATGTGTATTTTAAAATGAAATTTCTCTCCTCCCAAAGATAAATATTTCTTCAGAAACATTGAAAGGATGCCCGAACGGCGGGTCTGCGCGAGATCGGAAGAAGGCATTCTAGTATCTCTGTTCAGATGAGGCAGAAGATGACTGTTTTATTGGCACGGAGCAACTGCAGGGCAGGGAGTTCGGGGACTGCTTCCCCTGCATGCATGCCAGAAATTTTAAGTCATTCCATCTCAGGTCCTCAGAATAAGGGATTGTCGAAGAGCCAAGGCTTGGTGAAGGAGGGCGGTAGTTTTCGGCGGCAGAATTTTGGTGAAGGTTGCTTGGGATACTGGAATGTTGTGCTCGTCTGAGTTTATCACTTATATCTCATAGTGTGAAGTTTGTTGTCTTAGTGAAATCCTACCGCTCAATCAAGAAAATTAAACTTTTATTGCTGCCTGCAGGTTGAATCTCAGTCGATCTTTATTTCACAAAGCGTTAATCACGGGTAATTTTGCAGTGAATATATTTTTCCGTAGTCCAAAGTGAAATTTACCAAAAGCTGTTTTGGCACGCAATTAAGGACGAGGGGAAAGATGTTCCAAACTAACCGCGTGATGATTGTACAGAAGAATTCTCTTCCACATGTAATTTGTGCTCTTATGTGAGACTGCATTTGATCTCACTCTGATAATTAAATGTTCGGTAAAAGATTGGTTTTTACCGATCTAGAAGAGAATTTATCTACATAGATAGTGCTAGCCTCATTGCGTAAGTATATATGCAGCTCCTTGAAAGTAGATATCATCGCTATATAGTTCTAGTAGATATAGATAGTGTTAACTATATAGTGCATGCATATGTATGCGCAGCTGCCTATAATTGAAATGAAGTTGAACGAGACGTTCTGATAAAGTTGCTCAGTATTGCAATTGGAAATAATAGTAATTCAGTTTGCTCATAGTTTTCAGAACCAAAAGAGACAAAATGTATTCATGGATGCGATTATTGAACTGAAAATTGATACGCAACTACTGTATGGAAGTAATTAAGAGCTCTTCTAGTATGTTAACTTCAGTTACCCACTTGCATTAAGCGCATTCTGCTGAGACAAGGCAAAAAGGGAAAGATTTCCTGAAGCTATTGATATATCCTACTCACAGATTATATTTTGTTTGTTAATGAGCAATTAAGTTACAAAGGTTTCATCAATTTACGGCTCTTAATTTCTATGCAACATGCAAGACACTTTCCTTTTACTAATCGAGAACCTAAATAATCTATCACCTATTCAGAGAATTAGGTGAATAATTTATAGATCGCGAGTTAGCGTCGCTCTCAGCAATCGGAGCAGTGAGCTCAAAAGGATGCGTATCTTTCGTTCTGCGCTCAGAGCAACTGTTGTGATGATAAATAAAAGGGGTTGCACATGTTCGAGAACGTTTGAAGCGGTACATATGTATTCGAAAAACACTGTGAAAGCAAAAAATTACGACAGAAAATTTGTCACAGCTATGCTTAGCAAATGAGCGCTGCAGGTAAATTGGACTCCCTTTGCTCTTTGATGTTCCGTAACTGAAGCTTTTCGAACGTTCACTGGCGCACGCACAGAGACCATTAAATACCGCAAGCACATTAAAAACGATATTTGACGATTTTATTCCATGCTTCAACGAGCATTTTCGCACAAATATACTAAACCTAACTTTAGTTTTATTATGGAAGGGGAAAAAATAATGACGATTTATCTTTATTTTGGAGAGACGAGGTCAGAGATTTTTAAAGAATTATTTACCTGAACTCATGTTTTCATACATATAGGCTAAAATAAATATGAGCAACGAAAATTTTCTACGTAAGAAGAGTCCAAATTAGAAAAATTTCTGAAACAATTTTGGATTCTTACTTACGAGCTGCGTTGAGTGGAAAGATAATATATGCTAAGTGCTAAGGGTGCTAAGACACATGAAACCAATTTTTTTCCGTTAAGAGAAACGGCTCTAACTTGACTCGCAGGTTTTTTGAGTTTCCAGAGCATTATTTTCCGTCGACGGTTTTCGGAAGATGTCAAAAATTTTCACCCATGCCTCAGTATCATTCAGCAGTCGTCGCTGCCTCCATCTGTCATTGCTCCCTCCCCTCATGCCCCACTCGTGGTTCCCCTCGTGCCCCACTCGTGGTTCCCCTCATGCCCCACTCGTGGTTCCCCTCATGCCCCACTCGTGGTTCCCCTCATGCCCCACTCGTGGTTCCCCTCATGCCCCACTCGTAGTTCTCCTCATGACCCACTCGTGGTTCCCCTCGTGCCCCACTCGTGGTTCCCCTCATGCCCCACTCGGGGTTCCCCTCATGCCCACTCGTGGTTCCCCTCGTGCCCCACTCGTGGTTCCCCTCATGCCCCACTCGGGGTTCCCCTCATGCCCACTCGTGGTTCCCCTCGTGCCCCACTCGTGGTTCCCCTCATGCCCCACTCGTGGTTCCCCTCGTACCCCACTCGTGGTTCCCCTCGCGCCCCACTCGCGGTTCCCCTCATGCCCCCTTCGTGGTTCCCCTCATGTCCCACTCATGGTTCCCCTCATGCCCCACTCATGGTTCCCCTCATGCCCCACTCGTGGTTCCCCTTCTATACCCAACTCTTGATTCCCCTCGTGCCCCACTCGTGGTTCCCCTCGTGCCCCACTCGTGGTTCCCCTCAAGCCCCACTCGCGGTTCCCCTCATGCCCCCTTCGTGGTTCCCCTCATGTCCCACTCATGGTTCCCCTCATGCCCCACTCATGGTTCCCCTCATGCCCCACTCGTGGTTCCCCTTCTATACCCAACTCTTGATTCCCCTCGTGCCCCACTCGTGGTTCCCCTCGTGCCCCACTCGTAGTTCCCTCGTGCCCCACTCGTGGTTCCCTTCATGCTTCACTCGTGGTTCCCCTCGTGCCCCACTCGTAGTTCCCCTCGTGCCCCACTCGTGGTTCTCTTCATGCTTCACTCGTGGTTCCCCTCGCGCCCCACTCGTGGTTCCCCTCGGTCCCCGCCTTGATGAATGCAGCCCGTCAGCTGGGGAGCTCCACCAAATTCGGGCCATTGAAAAGATCAACAAAAACCCTCGCGTAACGAACGAGTGCACGAGAAAGCAAACATGTACGAACAAGGCGTCATTTGTCGAAGTCAATCGGACCGAAAATATTCGGAAAGCTTACTGTCTAGATTTTCCGGAACGCGGGAACAATCAAATTAGTACAAAATATGGTGAAAAAAATCATGTTAGTCAACACCAATTGATATGTAGCGGTCAAACAATAGAAACTGCCAGACAAGAAAGAAGTTACCATGATATAGCAAGGTTAATACTTATTTTCTAACATTTTTGTCATGCCAGATGAATCGTGCTAATAAATCCTCAATACACCTAGCTTATATCATCTGTGCTAGTTCAAATTTTCTGACATAAATACCACATCGCTTGTACTCAGGCTCATGTGTTGGGAAGGTTCAAGAAAAAAAAAACAACGGAATTCGGGCAGTTTTTGTTAAAGAGTTCCGAAATTTTTCCTCTTGAAATTTTTCCTCCTGAAATTTTTCCTCATGAAATTTTTCCTCTTGGAATTTTTCCTCTTGAAATTTTTCCTCCTGAAATTTTTCCTCTTGAAATTTTTCCTTCAAGAGCTCTGAAATTTTTGGCAGTCTGCAGGTGAAGAGTCAAGTAACACAACAGCACAGGTCACCACAGCAGCTCAAGTACCTCTGTAGCGTAGCACTTTTTACAGCAGTTTTACGTAGTTCAATTTATGATGAAAATTTGCATCACCTGTAACGTATATGTGTGGTGATGCTCTCGTAAAGACTACGAATATCAGTAAGTCGAGATTCACGAGTGCTTATCGTAAATTAGTAACTTTAAGTGCTTGAATGACCATTTTTGCCTGACTGATTCTCAGACTCTTTATAATAATTTTTTAATATTGGAATCCTTTCTATGCTTGAAGATAAGTGAAAATTTACGTTAAATTTGCGTTATTGTTAAAATTAAAGTTTTGGAATTCCTCTAGAACTTCAAAACCCTTAAATACTCCTTTTCATTTTACTTAGAAAAAGGGAAGAAGTAATGCGAGAGCCAAAACTTTAGAAACAGCGGCTCAAATTCCCCACGCAGCACCGTGAAGGTATCGCTAAAATCAAAGAAGACATTTTTTTCTCGCTCGAGAAGCGCTTGTAAACACTCGTTAGCGAGCAACCATCAGGATCTGTCATCGCAATCGACCAAATTAGTTCGAAACTCTAGAAACACAAACCATGAAAGAAGCTAAACTGCAGAGGCACATTCCTTTGCCAAAGAAAGTTTTACTCAACTTTGAACTTCCGATAGTTTCTTGGCTGCCTCACAGCACACTACACACTGCACTCTATACACTGCACTCAACTCACTACACACTGCACACTGCACACTGCGCACTGCACTCTACACACTGCACGCTGCACAATGCACGCTCCACACCGCACAATGGTAAGAAGTTCAACTTCACCAGCAACGATCTCACCATTAGTAGGCCTAGGGAGAAATAAGAGCTCAGAGAATTTTTTAGCCTCAGCACACAGTTACTATAATGACACCACGCACGAACACAATGCGTCAATGCTTCCGTGATGTTTCACGCAGGACCCAAAAAATAAAGGGAGAACAGAAATTTAGAATTAGAGAGAAAGATTGGGGAGGGAAAGCGAAAATTTTATTTTTTTTGCTGTGCTATGATAGCGAGAATTGAATCTTATCTCAATGTAACATCATATTTTTTGTTTAATTGAATGCATTATTATTTAACTCAAAATTATGCATATAATACGGATATATTCAATGGCTTCACGGAGGCTTTTAAATCTGTTGTTAAAAATTAAGCTCCACAGCAAGCGCTGCTATTGTAGAATTTTAAAATCTTCACAAGCCACAATAATCCTCTTCACAACCTCCAAAAATTTCATTAAGGCCACTGATAAAAATTGCAATTTATCCTTTATCTAAGGTTTTTTCTGAACCATGCCGTTCGAGGTACGGAAACAAAAACCTTTTTTCGTTTCTAGATACGTTGCCCTTTTTTGTTGCCCAGATGCGTTGTCCATATTTATGCAGATCTAAGCGAGCGATCAGAAATCGTGGAGGTTCCATCACTCACGTCGTCGGATCCTCCTTTCGTCGGACATCAAATCTCGGCTTCCCAAAGGCGCGGCTGAAAGGCTGTCGCCCGGCCTTATCTCCGAAACCAACGTGAGATCAGCTGCACTGCATCAGTTTGCACCAATGCATCGGTCGTAACAGTTATCACGGTGAGGAATTGACCCGACTTCGTACATCGGGTGTCTTGCAGTCGGATAGAAATTCTCCTGTTACGATGATCCTGGGCATGTTTTCGGGATGATTTCTATCTAAAATAGTACGAAATAGACTTATATAATGATGAGGGCATCCAGTAAGAAAGTCGCGTCATGATAACGCAAGAAAAACGTTATTAAGAGTACTGTGATATAAAAGTATACCTGTATTTACATAAAATAATGCCTCTGCCAACACAAGCTTAAGTTACTATTTTAGCAAGTTATAAAGAAATAATTTTAAGGAGCAATCAAAAAAGGAGACAGCCGTTTTGTAATGGTGTAAATTAATGTGCAATCCTTGAGGTTCCCAATGATTTATTTTTGATCACAGTCCAATTTTTGTAATGTACATTAAAATTGTTCTAAAATTCCTTTAAAAACCTCAGCTAGCCTGTCTTACGACAACATTGAATTTTTGTCTAATAAATTTTTGCAAAATTCATGAATGATAATGGAACCCTACTAGGTTGAGAGTGCTTATTTAACTCAAGATAAACTAACATAAGTAGCAACGGTATTTTTGTCTGCAAGGAAATACCACCCACTACTTACAGTTCTAGTAGGTAGTATTGTACTCGGTCGAAATTATTTCTAATCACACATTTCGGTATACTTGATTGAGAGAGCTTACTCTACTCAAGCTATACCATTAGAAAATGACTCCTGCCTTTTTTCTGCAATGAAAGAACTTCAAATATTTACAGTTCTATTAGGCAGTTTTCAACTAGGTCGAAATTATTTTTATCACACATTTCAGTCTACTTGATTGAGAGAGCTTATTCAACTCAAGATAAACCAGCATAAAGTGACTGCGACATTTTGGTCTGTGAAGAAATACCACTCAATATTTACAGTTCTAGTAAGTTGTATTGTACTCGATCGAAATAATTTCTAATCACACATTTCGGTCTACTTGATTTCGGAGCCAGAGCGCAAGTCGCTAAGGCATGCGCTTGGCATCGATATCGCTCGGCGTCGGCTGCAGCGACAGTTTCGACGACTTCTCACGGATGAGCGATCGAGTTCCGTCGGCGGTCTACACGACCAGAATGGTGTTGCAATTTCTTAGCGACAGATATTAAAGATTTTCTCGACACTTGGGCACAATTTTGATGCCTGTTTCGCAGCTGAATCAGGAATGCCGAACAAAATATAGCGAGTCTAAACTGCCTATAGGAATTTCATTTTTGGATTCGAAGAGTTCAGTCTAAATGAAAAATAATCGCATGACGAAACTCTTATTTTTTTTACATTGTTACGCGCTTCTGCGAGTAGACAAGCTGAGAACGTGTGATGCGAGTGTTTTTAATATGAACTTTAGCAGCGTGGATTAGTTCAAGAGTTCATGGGTGCCTTAAATGTACATAATATCTTCATGCAATATGGTGACATAGACATATTTAAATCACTCATTGCAAGGTTAATTTCTTGATTGTTCTAGGGTTCTTTCAGATAGAATAATTAATGCAAACAGACCTGTTTCACAGAGACTGTCATAATGGTAGGGTGTTGAAATGTCGACATGTTTCACCTCATTAGGAGGAAACTAAAAATATATGTACATATATATACACACCCAAAAAACTAAATATATATTCATAACGAAAAACTAAAAATACACACACATATCTTTAGTTTTTCCAAATAAGGCAGGTATGAAAACATGTCGACATTCCAACTGGATTTTTTCTGAGATGATGCATTTTTCTAGCAAGAAATTTTGCTTGCACCATTTCCGCGAGAAAATTCAGGAAAATTAGAGAATGGAAGCGAGACGGACAAGGAGAAATGAGAAAGTCGGGGCATCAAAAAACAACGAATCTACGCCAGTCTCCGGGAGCCTGAAAGCAGAGTGTGACATTCTGACAGACTCTCCTTCTTTGCTGCAAAAATTTACCAGTTTCAAAAGAGACCAAATTCTTTCCTTTGAATTCGACTTCAAATACATGGGTTTCATTTTTTTCTCTTACTCCTGCAGGAATCTGCGAGGTGTTTACTTGTTCAAATTTTGGCTTTTGTTTGCGTTTTCAGGGTAGTTATAGTGAGTGTGTGTTTTCCCCCATGGAAATTTGAGCGAAATATGATACTTCTATGCAGATTTGTTTTGACAGAAACGGAATTGGTCTTCTATAATGTTTTCAACAAAAATCGTGCCTGCGTCTCAAGCAACAGATGATTTATCAAACTGGAAGCTCTTGAATTAAGTCGATTTTATACAAAACTCAACATTGAAATGAAGGTTAATATTAGGGTAATTGTTAAGTCTCAGCAGACATAGGATATATTTGGCAGGGTAAAATTTAATTTGTCTCGATTGCAAGTGAAATATTTCTACACAATTTTCAGGACATCACTACACTTCAGTCGGCACTTTAACATGGATGTGCTTGCAATTAATATTTTAACTGGCAATTTCAATCAATTTCATTTTTTAATAGGCTTTTCCGATTGTTGCTTCGCGAACTGAGGTCGGCTGATGCAATACATTGGATTAACGATGGCACTTGGAACACAAAAGCTCATTTTGGCTCAATAGTTGTCGTGAAGACGATGTTTTAGTGGCAATACTTAGCAAGCATACGATTCAAATTGAATAAATACAACTGATTATTTAATTATTACAGCTGAAGATTACTCCTGATGTTTAGTGACGCTAGCGAAGCGGAACACAGCGAGGGCTGTATATTATGTTTATGGATCGAATAACCATTCAAACGTTGTGCTTAAAGCTCATATGTTATAGCCAATCTCATGCAAATGAACAGAACATGAGATGAAGACTGCAATTCTCGAGTTTTATCAGGATCTGATAAATATAATCAGCGTCTCAAACAAAGCGTCCTCAACGGCAAAAAAAACGTTTTTCATAGGTTCGTCGAAGTGCATTGCGCTCGGTACAGGAATTAATGAAGCAATAAACTAAGTTTGAGGGTAAACGTTCTTCGAAAGAGAAAAGCAAAACTTATGATAGAAACGAAAAATCAAATTGTATTTGATGTATTCCCCATCGTCCAACTCGAGTCCCATACAAGTACTTCTGTCTACATATTGCTTCACAAGTGTCATACAATTCACTGAGAGACTTCCGCGTGCATTGAAACATGGAAATGTTAAGATGTTGCGTTCCCCGGATTCAACAGACGCAGGGCCAAACATGAAAATGAGCTCTGGGTGCAGCGGCAAGTTTGTTGACGATCCAGAAGCATCAATCGAATTGGGCTCTCTGGCGTGGAATGACTGCCATTATTGCTCCAGACGCTTGAGTGCCGCGCAAATTTTCTGCCAGAGAACAGACCCAAAAGTGCGTTTCAATTTCTGAAGTGCACAGCCTTCATGTAGCAAAGTGCTCTCACTCGGCCGTGATGCGTTCTGCCCGCCGTGCTGCGTTCTGCCAGTAGTGGTGTGTTCTGCCTGCCGTGCTGCGTTCTGCCTGTAGTGGTGCGTTCTGCCTGCCGTGCTGCGTTCTGCCTGTAGTGGTGCGTTCTGCCTGCCGTGCTGCGTTCTGCCTGTAGTGGTGTGTTCTGCCTGCCGTGCTGCGTTCTGCCTGCCGTGCTGCGTTCTGCCTGCCGTGCTACGTTCTGCCTGCCGTGCTACGTTCTGCCTGTAGTGGTGCGTTCTGCCTGCCGTGCTGCGTTCTGCCTGCCGTGCTGCGTTCTGCCTGTAGTGGTGCGTTCTGCCTGCCGTGCTGCGTTCTGCCTGCCGTACTGCGTTCTGCCTGCCGTGCTACGTTCTGCCTGCCGTGCTACGTTCTGCCTATAGTGGTGCGTTCTGCCTGCCGTGCTGCGTTCTGCCTGCCGTGCTGCGTTCTGCCTGCCGTGCTACGTTCTGCCTGCCGTGCTGCGTTCTGCCTGTAGTAGTGCGTTCTGCCTGCCGTGCTGCGTTCTGCTTGCCGTGCTGCGTTCTGCCTGTAGTGGTGCGTTCTGCCTGCCGTGCTGCGTTCTGCCTGCCGTGCTGCGTTCTGCCTGCCGTGCTACGTTCTGCCTGCCGTGCTGCGTTCTGCCTGTAGTGGTGCGTTCTGCTTCATGACGGCCGTGCTGCGTTCCGCCAGCCGTGCTGCGTTCTGCCTGCCATGCTGTGTTCTGCCTGCCGTGCTGCGTTCTGCCTGCCGTGCTGCGTTCCGCCAGCCGTGCTGCGTTCTGCCTACAGTGGTGCGTTCTGTTTCAAGACAGCCGTATGGGCTGCGTTCTGCCTGCCGTGCTGTCCAGCCTGTCCTGCCTCATAACAGTCGTGCTGCAACCATCCGTACGACGCCGTGCTGCTCCCCACACCACGCTGGCCGTGCTGCACCGCGCATCACAACAGCTGTCCTTAATTCTTTCAGCGCCTCACGCATCCACTGAAAATTTCTCGAGACGAGGTGACGCAATGGCTGTCGATGTTGCCTTGATTTCAGCTGCGATTCGTTCGGATATCTTGTTTTAATAATTAGTGTAATAGTATGAAACTGTATATACACAGTATGTACTGTATAGTATACATGTAGTATCGTTATGTGTGCAATGTATGAAACTACAGTATATAGTGGAAATCATTGTAGTATGCAAGGAAGCTTTTACACTGTCTCACGAGCACTTGGTTATAAAAATAAGCATGATTAATATTTATTATTAGTAGTCTCGTCGATAATATTTTTGAGATCGTTATGGAAGTGATGGGCACGCATGAATATGTCAATCCGTAATATGTTTGAACTAACATTGAAAGTCTTTAACCGAATCGGATTCGCTTAAATACATGTACGACTGCATTATTGATTTGAGGATTTTCCATTTGTTCTTCAAAAATTTTTTCGAGGAACAATAAATAACTTTACACGTACGAAAAAGTGCTGGGATGTTGTCCGCAACGTCAGATGTTGTGGAATTTTTTAGCAATTTCCCTCCCCGCGACCATTTTGTATCACGAAACTCAGTATCGAACTTGCGCCCTTTCCGCGATAAACTTCTTCCGTTATTGGTCTGATATCCCAGCACTTCTTGTGTTCCAATCTAAGTTTCAGTCTACTGCAATATTCTAAATGTTAAGTATTCCGAGCGCTTCTTTTGCAAACGCAGTTCTTTCCAGAAAATTATAGCGTTTTTTTTCAGTGTTGTGTTCATGTCGCAGACTGGAAGCATCAACTTGAGACAGATTTTTAGGTTCGCCGTTGCTGAGTTTCATTCGAAGTTCGTGTTTAATTAATCCGCGAACGTTTGATTTAAATCCACGTTAATTTTCAATTTTCTAGTTTTCCATCTTCCGTAATACTAAGATAGTCAGATCCTCACCCGTGAAACACATCGATCACGGTTTTTATCTCCTAAACCTACTCGGAGCTGGAGACCAACAAGTCTATTTGTTCATCACACATGCATGCTCGTATTAGTTTGTTTCCTTTTCAGTATCGAAACTGTCTCGAAGACCAAAATCTCTACTGAATGATTAAAAAATTTCCTCTTCACTGGGTTTCTTTCATCATTTGCAAAGCAGCGAAGTCTTCCAGAGCTGGAAACTGCAGGTGCGATAAATGCTGAGTAAGCAATTCTGGTGCACAAGAATCTATGCAGAATCCATGTAGGTGATACTCTGATTTGCTGCTTAGTTTAATAGTTCTATAATAGTTACGAGACCATGACAGCTCACTCTTTGGAGGGAGATTTGTGCCGCTCCTAATATTGTCTCACACTTCATACAAACATCATTTCGCTACAGCTCACAATTCACAAAGGAGTTTCTGTGCATTAGCCCAAGTTAAACCTATGTTAATGGTTATCTTCCTGCTTATCTGAAATATAATATAAATATAGGTTACAATACTTATTTGCCACGATTTTATTATTTTAATTTTAATTTAAGAGGTTTGACGAGCGACGACACTTCATGCACATCTCATCAGTCCATTCAGTATCGAGTGACCTTTTTAGATTCAACTGGACTACATGAGCTCAAAATTTGAGTGCATGCTTTAGTGCACGCTGTGAACGATGGCAAAAGTTCTCCGATTGGACGAAATGGCCACATTAAAACGAGGAATGGAAACCATTTCAAAATTCAATGATAAGAAAGTTTTGCATCAAAAATATGAATTTCTTTTTTCATAATTTTCTTTCGTCACAGTTCACAATCTAAGTTTCCGTCGATCTGACACCTTTTTCTAAATGACGTTTTAATTTCTTTACTTTAAGCGACGTTCACCGATGCTCTCACTTGCTTACAAGCCCAAAGGTAAATAAAGGGAAATATCCCCTTCAGCGACCACCATCAAATCAGTGCGTAGATCGAAACAGATCTTTGTTCGATTTTTCGCATCTTGTGTGCAATGTTTCCTCCGAACCTGAGCAGAAGTACTGGTGCCGGTCTTAGTACAAATAACTGCCACTCATGGTTACTGTGTGACGCACCACCAGTCCAGGTGTCAATTTGTATTAATTTGCAGTGACCGTCTGAATTGAAAAAAACCGCATGGATTATCTAGTAACGCTTGTTACAGATATAGAAGCGCTCGCGGTGACTGTATGCAACAATTATATCTCGTGTATGGCCTTCTGAAACACGTGTCACAGCACACATTTCTGCTCTGAAATACGAAACCCTAAGCCTTTCAGCTGAAATTCCCACACGAGTCCGAGATGCCTTGAGCCAAATCGTCACTGTAAAGGAGAAATTATCAAAAAATCCTCGGCTCAAAATCCCAAGGCACAGATTTACCGAATCTAGACGAGAATTGGGTCGGAGTGCTCCCGAGGGACGGTCTGCTCCGATATACATAGCTCTCCCTGCCCGGGCTTTGCCTGCAGCCCCTAGATTGTTTATGAGAATATGATCAACAAACAGGGGCGGCCTACAGAACTTGGTTGGGCAGGTGACTTGCGTGCATGTTGGCTTTGGTGCAGCGGTGCGTGTCTTTGTGTTGGTCCAACGGCAGGTGTGTGGGGTGTCTTTGTGTTGGTGAAACGTGGGGTGTATTTTTGTTGGTGAAACGTGGGGTGTGTAGAACGTCTTTTGTTGTTGAAACGTGAGGTGTGTGGGGTGTCTTTGTGTTGGTGAAACGTGGGGTGTGTGGGGTGTCTTTGTGTTGGTGCTACGTGAGGTGTGTAGAGCGTCTTTTGTTGTTGAAACGTGGAGTGTATGGAATGTCTTTGTGTTGCTACAACGTGAAATGTCTGGAGTGTCTTTGGTGCTGTGGTGCATGTCTTTGTGTTGGTACAACCTGAGGTGTGTGGAGTGTTTTTGTGTTGATATGGTATTTGGGGTGGTGGGTAATGTTCTTGGTACCATCTTAAACTTCTACATAATTAAAATAAAGTCATTTTTTATGATATTAAGCACAAAATTAAAATCAGAATCTGATTTTTAAAACGCTGTTTTTAAACTACGAACCTAAGAAAATGCATAGAGATGTGACTTGAAAATCTATATCATCAGAACGTAAGTCCCGCTCGGAACCCACTGTCTTCCATTTCGTTGCCTATAGAGTATACATATACAAAAATGTTCTTCAAACCAAGCCGGCGAATTGGGACTCGCTCAAATGATTGACAATCGTCCATTAGCTCACAAGAATTCCTCAGACGGTACATTTTTGACCACTATGTCCATGAAACACTAAAATCTTTCCAAACTTTTTTTCAGTTTTTCAATAACAGTGAGAGTTAAAACTTGTAATAATAATTGGAATAGTCTAAATTAATAACAACAATTTGAATGGTTATAATTTTTGTATAATTTAATTCAAACGAGCAAAATTTTTCTCAACCCATAGCAAAAGTATGATATTTCATTAGCGTACCGTGTGCGCGTCGTTATGTATCACCAGCGAAAGCTGTCATACGTGCCGTATGCCAATACGTGCCGTACGGTATGAGAGTCAAAAAATGCTCAGGAATGCATAAAATATCTGCATAAATAGCAAAACCGAAAATATTCAGGGATCGGTGACTGAAGACATTGAAGCGAATTAGATGAAGTGTTTTGCGACTGGTTCAAGAGTAGCATTAGACATCGAGCACTTTTCAAAGAGTGAAAAAATATTAATTTTTGCCATGAACTAAATCCCCGTGTTGTCGTGTTATGTCGAGTTATTACAAGCGAGGAGGTAATAGATACGTATGAGATAAAGCTCTAGTGTGGTGATTGGGTCATTTAAAAACGAGTAAATATATTATTATGTCAGGTCCATAAGTGGGTAGTAAAATACGAACCTTTTTGTTTATTATGAAACTTCTGCACGAGGGTCGATTCTTTTTATTTTGAACAGAATGTGATGCGTCTTTATGATAGATTTACGATTCAACTCCCGACGGAATGAATGTTTTTCATTCTTGGCGAAATGCTGACTGCTATAACCTGCTGTTAAATTTCACAAAAGACTAACGCGCTGAAATGCCTTCGCTAATTAATACCCGCTTATTTTCATACATGCTACAGTATTACAAAAAACATGAGCTGCTCTTGCAACCGTTGCTCGGTGAGGCGAAAAACTGGATCAAATATACAGGAGAGGCGCTAACTAGACGCTTGATTGCGCCTTCTTTGCAGCTGGAAACACTTGGCCGCCAGCAGCTCGGGCAAGAAGTGAGAAGCTGTGAGCACAGAAGGCGTCCAAAATTTGGGTACAAATATTTCCGTCCTACCGCAATGAAGCATCAGCAGCTGCAACCTCTGCTCGCGTGGGGTTGGATATTAGTTTGAAGCTGTAGGCTAGATACATTTTCTGCTCGGGTGGTGTGGGTTATATTAGTTTGACTTGCACTCTGAATACTGTTTTGTGTACGCGTGGGGTTAAATATTAGTTTGAAGCTGTAGCCTAGAAACATTTTCTGCTTGGGCGGTGTGGGATATTAGTTGGATTTGCACTCTGAATACCATTTTCTGCATGTGTGGGGTTGGATGTTACTTTGAATCTGTACCCTAGATGTGATTTTCTGCTCGCTTGGGGTGGGATATTAGTTTGAAGCAGTATCCTAGATACGAGTTATTTGTAGATTAGGATTGCATGAACGTAAAATCCAAAGCTTTTTAGGGTTTTAATTAAAATGCAATCAGTTATTTTGTAGCCGGAGATAACCAGAAATGGTCTGGAGGGGCTCAACAGTAGGATAACTTCGTTCAGGTAGCTAAGTATATGAAGAATTGCCTTGGGATGGTCATAAAAATAAAAAAGTCTTCTCTTCATGAAAAATAGACAGCGTTGTAAACAATAAGGAAATAAAATTACATTTACATCATGAGAAACATAAAAACTCCATAAAATTTGTTTTCAGAGGGATGTTATAAGACAAGATCGTTCTCACCTTGTATGATAACAACCATCGTGTATTTACTTGATTTATTTACTCTTAAAAATATTTTTTGCTCGGAACTTGAATCAGTTGAGGAGTCCGTGATGGATATCCCTATGACAGGCTCAACTCTTTCACAAGTAGAAATAAGTAAAATATCATATTCAAATCAGTTAAGAAATATATGTTGTTGTGTTGTCTAAACCTAGAGAAATAATCTGATGAAAATCTGCGAAGAAGTGAAAACTGCTTCATAGTTATAATTTTTCAATATACTGTTCGCTTGTATCATGTATATCATATCATCGAACATTATCACATGCCGTCATTTTTTGACGGAACGTGCTCGTCAGTCACTAAATAATTATCTTCGAGCTCACTCCCTCCATGAGCATAAGAACCCTCGCATCAGCTGTGAGTGATCAATTTCTGAGCCTAATTAACCGCATTTTGAGTATCCAGGATACAAGCTGTCAGATAGCAAGCTCTTCAAAATAGTTATAGAAATGACGAGAGTAATTGATCCGCACAAGTTAATTCAGCAGTCAACAAATTTTTTATACGCGCATCGGGTGTCAGAAATTTTACCTCATTTTGAGGATCCAGGACACAAGCTTTCAGATTGCAAGCACTTCAAAATAGTTATAGCACTGACGAGAGTGATTGATGTTCTCAAGTTAATTCAGCAGTCAACAATTGTTTTTACGCGCGCACCGGGTGTCAGAGCTAATGAAGAGCAAGTATTGAATAGATCCAGAGTTCGCGTTGCAGGGTTAATTTACCAGCAGCAGGTCTGGTGCAATAATGAATGATATGAGCCGGGCTCCCGGATGAAATTACTGCACTAAATTTATTTCAAAGGTCATGATTGCCTTGCTTACCTTTGATTTTGAAGGAGCTTGCATCATTGAATAAAGTTCAGCTTCGTAATAAAACTTCCTAGATTCGACAAACTTCTACCATGACTAAATGAAAACATGTAAAACAACCGCAAAGCTTTTCCTGCAATGGCTTAAACTGCAAATGATTTTTTGGTCACTCGAAATTAAAAGAATACTTTAATAAATTTAGATTCTGATATGAGCAGGTAAATGTCTTTGCTCTCTTAAATTAAAAGGCCCACCTCGTATCATATATACTGAGAAAGAATATATGCTTCAATTGAACAATAATAATAATATATTCAATATATTGCGCGTATAGTATTGGTGAGAAACCTTTAGTAATAAAATAATAGTAGTAACTGGGATACCTGTGAAGTGAAAAATAATGGCGTTTTTTCAAGCTTGAGTTATAATTCGTAGGAAAGAATTGCTTCAAGTTAACGAAAGATGCAGGCTAAAACCAGGCATCAGAAGAGTTTATCAAAATGGAATGGTTATACTAAGAATTTATTTTTGTTTTTCGACAATTTGAGTTTGATATGCCAAATAATCATAGCATAAACCATAAGTTTATCCGTTAGAAAACCACCTTCATACAAAAGTAATGCTTGTTGCATGAATGCCTTCACTAAATAGAGCATAACTATGAATATAAAATAATAAATTGTAGTTGAACCCAAAGTAAGTTGCCCGCAACGCTGAACACTGGATTATGGCAAACTAATTTCTGGGACAAACAGGATCGTAATTCTTGCGATAGAAAGTTTCACTCGTGAGAAAAATCTTTACGAACATATCTAAATAAAACTTTACAGCATAACTAATCCCTATTTTTTAGCAAAAAGTGATTAAATCTCAAACGAGCGTCTGTGTGAAGCCCTCATGCATGATACATTCGGGAAGTATAGGACCTTTGGCCTGCGAAGCTTACAATTCTTGATGAGTGATTGTATAACTAGTCTCACTGCCCGATAACTAGACTCACTAGTCATTTTTGATGGGTTGTGTACACTAGTCTTACGAAAAACACGATAGCTCTTCTTACTATTGATTGGAGTTCATCTGATCGCGGTGCAGATGGGAAGACACACGAACCCTCGTCTCACAAGAAGCCCGCAGAAACGACCTGGATTACCGTCGCTGAAGTTTCAATTGAGATTCATAAGTTTTACGTGAGCAGAATATTGCGGATTGTAGCCCGACGCCACGGCAATGCTAGGAACACATAGGGTTATTTCACGAAAAATGATTGACTTACAGTAGCTTACGAGAAACGGTGCGGTCAAATCGCGGTGAGAATGCCTTTAAGGGTTTCCTACGGTAAGGAGATCGGCTACTTATCGGAGTGCCGCTTAATTGAGGCAGTGCCGGAGGCAGAGCGAAGGAAAGATGAATTGCGAACAATTACGCTGGTTCATTATGTAGTGTTTGTCAGTTTTTGAGTTAGTTTCTCACTGATGAGGTTGATTATAAATGCTAGCTATCATCACATGTTCGGATTGGCGGATTTGATATCCCCGTTCCGCCCTACGTATATGTATCGAATAATTCCTAAACTACAATGAATAATAGAATAATTATAACAAACATGGCGGAAATTTGAAGAAACAAACGAAAGAGTACATAGTTGTTTGTCATTTTGAATTTAAATTACATACATACGTGATATTATTACCATTGTTTTTGCGCGGTAGAATTGAAAACATTAAACATCTTTGCACATGACAGCGCATGCGTAAATACTAAAATCCATTTCACTTAGAATTTGGACATTTTTATCAACAATACCGCGAGGAAATCTTATACGAAGCATAAAATTGGCCACAGAAATGGTCCAACAAAACCCGAGAAGTTCTCCAAGCCTTAAATGCCAAGCTAACTTTTGCGGAGCGCCGGCGGAGAAGCGCTGAGAGATTTTCGATACCTGACTTGTGAGGAATTTTATGATTGGCACGAAGTGCTGACGCCAGCTTCTGTCTCTTGGTCGTCATTTCAAAATTTAGCGTGGGTCGCGTGATGCGTCCAGCGCTGTAGCCACGGTGGAGGAAACAAGGTAGGGTCATTTCTATGGGGGGAAAATACACCTCTTGTTCACCTAGCCAATGGAAGGGCTTTACTTCAAACGAACTTCATGACGTCACCATTGCGACATGTCGTTAGGCTAATAGTGGTGCCAGATTTTGTGCTAGCAGTGTTGCCAGTTGCAATATGAGCGCTGCTATGGTTCGTTGCCATGACGTCAGCATTGCCACAGGGTCGACAAAGAAATACTGGTTTGACCCTACCTTGTTGCTCCTACCGTGGCTGTAGCTCAGGTACGGCGTGACAGATGCCGTAAAGACGTGTAGGATCTACTTGAGGGGACCAGAACCAGCTAAATTGGCGGGGTCACCAGCCAGTTACGGCGGGCGGCTCGAGGCTAGGATCCTGTGACGTTTTTAATTGCTTCTGCAACACTGAAGTTGAGTTACGGGATTTTGCGCTGCCTAAATTACCATTTTTTTCTTTTGGTATGCGGATTTTTTATATAATTTGAAAGATTTTAGATGAAATGAATTGGAAGACAGCTAAAAAAGGACACAGACCCCACAGACTCACTCAACAACTCTCACTAACTTAGTCAACAACTCTCACTAACTCACTCAACATCTCTCACTAACTCACTCAA
Organism: Morinoia aosen; assembly: GCA_030386875.1. Lineage (NCBI taxonomy): Eukaryota > Metazoa > Arthropoda > Malacostraca > Amphipoda > Talitridae > Morinoia > Morinoia aosen. The sequence goes on from CM059571.1 coordinate 4,608,655, forward strand.
CATCTCTCACTAACTCACTCAACATCTCTCACTAACTCACTCAACATCTCTCACTAACTCACTCAACATCTCTCACTAACTCACTCAACATCTCTCACTAACTCACTCAACATCTCTCACTAACTCACTCAACAGCACTCACTAACTCACTCAACATCTCTCACTAACTCACTCAACATCTTTCACTAACTCACTCAACATCTCTCACTAACTCACTCAACATCTCTCACTAACTTAGTCAACAGCACTCACTAACTCACTCAACATCTCTCACTAACTCACTCAACATCTCTCACTAACTCACTCAACATCTCTCACTAACTCACTCAACATCTCTCACTAACTCACTCAACAACTCTCACTAACTCACTCAACATCTCTCACTAACTCACTCAACATCTCTCACCAACTCACTCAACATCTCTCACTAACTTAGTCAACAGCACTCACTAACCCACTCGACATCTCTCACTAACTCACTCAACAGCACTCACTAACTCACTCAACATCTCTCACTAACTCACTCAACATCTTTCACTAACTCACTCAACATCTCTCACTAACTCACTCAACATCTCTCACTAACTTAGTCAACAGCACTCACTAACTCACTCAACATCTCTCACTAACTCACTCAACATCTCTCACTAACTCACTCAACATCTCTCACTAACTCACTCAACATCTCTCACTAACTCACTCAACAACTCTCACTAACTCACTCAACATCTCTCCCTAACTCACTCAACATCTCTCACTAACTCACTCAACATCTCTCACTAACTCACTCAACATCTCTCACTAACTCACTCAACATCTCTCACTAACTCACTCAACATCTCTCACTAACTCACTCAACATCTCTCACTAACTCACTCAACAACTCTCACTAACTCACTCAACATCTCTCACTAACTCACTCAACATCTCTCACTAACTCACTCAACATCTCTCACTAACTCACTCAACAACTCTCACTAACTCACTCAACAACTCTCACTAACTCACTCAACGACTCTCACCAAGGAATCCTATCCTCATTTCTCAGTGTTTCAAAGCTCACACCGGTGAATTAATCACCCAATTAATTAATCAAATAATTAATTAATTAATCACCCCAATTAATCACATCTCGTCGGGAGAAAAAAGCATGAGCAATAGCATGTGTACCATCTGTGTGTTCGTCGCATCCGGAGATTCGTGCGAAGGTTCACACAACTTTTCATTAGCACTTACTCTACATGTGATGTCCATTTAGTCACGAGTTCCAAACGCACTTAACCAACGCATAATCTCTTCTTCAGGCACATTTCATCGCATAATACTGCCTTCCAGGAACAGATAAACAACAAATACCAACACATTTTATGCCCGGATAATCACCGCATATTTTTACCTCTAGGCGCGCACAATCAACACTAAATCCCACTTTCTAAGCGCATGCAATGACCACAAAATCTTATATTATACGCGCCCACAAACACTACGTAGTTTGAGCTGCTAGTCCCACATAATCACCATCATGGCCTGCGCGGTTTAGTGCATTCTTCGCAAACAGTCAAAGCCCACACCCCATGTGCCAATATGCTTTGCAATCCACTGTGCTCCTCTACCTGTTTCGCAAGTGCAGGAAGGGAAAAAGCGGAACAGGCCCGCCTAACATGATTGAAGCATGGTTTGCAAAAATTCCTTTTTGTCTCGTTAAAATCCTCAGACTTTTGCTTTGCTCAAATGAAATATAACCATAAAGGCCCCTCACACTGCAAAATAACGCGTGATCTTTATGGCCAATTTATTTCTGAAAGCAAGAAAACTTGAACATTTTGATGGCAAAAAAAGACATTCTGACAACTCTGGTCGGTAGTCCCCTCTCACTGCAATCACAGCAGCGCTGACGTTACCAAGTGTGAGGTCAACATCCGTGCAGTCAACTAGTCAAGTAAGTCAACACCCCGGTAGTCAACACGCCGGGGTGAACAGTAGAACATGGAGTAGAACGCACCAGGCCGAGAGCCGTCAATGCAGTTCTTTTAATCCCATTAGCCATGTTTACCTTCACCGCAGCTCCTCGTGAGGGCTTCGCTCCGGTGCCCTCAATTTCGGGTGAACCCTCGAGACCACGAGCGTTTTGTGAGACCTAACGCAAAGACATTCCTGTAGTAAGAAGTTCTAAATAAGAGCTCGCCAAAATGAAACAGGATGGGAAAATGACACGCTGTAGTGAAGCGATGGGAAAAACAGGATATAATGAGAGTTAATGCAAAGCTTCGCTCCGGTGCCCCAATTTCGGTTGAAACTCTTGAGACCGCGAACGTTTTGTGAGACCTAACGCAAAGACATTCCTGTCGTAAGAAGTTATTGATAAGCGCTCCCAAAATGAAACATGATGGGAAAATGACAAGCTGTAGTGAAGCGATAGGAAAAATGAGATACAATGGGAGTTCAGGCAAAGTAAAAGCCATCGTGTGGATGCAGCAGCAGAAAAAAATAAGATGAGCGAGGTCAGCCAAGTACATTTCTGCCAAAATGAGAGACGGGAGTTACAGCTTTAATTACCATGTTAAGAGTACCCAAGTCAGTGCGTATTCCGGTATTGAAATTTGCGTACATGAAGCCCGCGATTTAAGCAAGAGAATTTTTGTACCATCTGGAGTCGCAAAAAAATGGAGAAATTTTTTGTCACTAGAGTTCGTGTGGCTAACAATGAATGTTCTGAGAATGTTCTGTTTCTGTTCTGAGATGTGAAAAACAAGGTATTCGTTTCAGTATTTTTTCTTAGTCATATAGTCATATGCATGCAGCAAAAGATTATATCTTCAAGTTCTCATGAATGGGTATTCGTATAAATATATGCGGGCAAAATTTTTACGCGGGCAAAAGTCTAGTACATCTTGAAAAATAGCACATTGAACTGCCTTGAGATCTTGAAATCCAGAAATCACACATTTACAGAAATCCTGCACAGCATTAAGTAGTCATTGTGTCCAGTCCTCACGTTAGTAATGGCTAGTTTTCTGTAACACTGGTGAGTAGATACAAGTTTCAGCTTACTTCTATTGGGAACACAATTAGCACCTCGCAGTTCAATGATAAAATAATGAACTCGCAGGGAATACCGAATTTCCAGTCAGGCAGGTAAAGAGCGCATATTTGTACTCGTTCCTCCTAGCAGCGTCGTGGTAGTGATGCGATTACATGAGCGCTATTCATAGCATTATTCTGAACACTGTCATGCCCATAGCCAAAACTCTGAAAAATTGGCTGAGAAAACACATTAGTACCAACTGTTTCTCTCAGAAACGGCATGGTCGTGATGCGATTATACGAGCCATTTTCTTACTATTGTTATTACTAATGAACAACTACAGTTGCCACTGAACAACTACAACTACTATTAAACAACTGCAACTACTGCTGCACAACTACAACAACTACGGCACACCTACAACTACTATTGAACAACTACAACTACAACAACTAATGCACAACTACAACTATAACTACTACTGGACAACTACAACAACTACTGCACAACTAAAACTACTATTGAACAACTACAGCTACAACATCTAATGCACAACTACAACTATAACTACAACTGGACAACTACAACAACTACTGCACAACTTCAACAACTTCAAATACTACTGGACAATTACAACAACTACTGAACAACTACAACAACTACAACTACTGCTGCACAAGTACAACAACTTTCCATAACTTTTGCTAAGAAATATTCGCATGTTACGGTGGCGTGTGCTGGTGCGTCAACGCACTTTGTCGTAAGAGCGCTCGCGTTGGCGTGTAAAGCCTGTCGGACTACACAGCACCCAATTATCCCAACACGCAATCGGGTCTAAAAAATTCGCCGACTTTTAGTAAGGAAATTTCACAAAAGTAAAAAAACCTTGGCATACGCAATGAAAATTTAATGAGGCAGAGTGAAAAAAAATTTACGTCGATTTAATGTTGTTCGAGCTTTGTGCTTCCGACAAAAACGCTTCACAGCGGAGTGTGAAACGTGAGCAAAACCTTGAAGTTCGAAGAATTAGTCTTTAATTTTATATGAACTTATCAGAAGTTTTAAGCTTCATTTTGTTCAAAAATCTAAAATTCAGCACTTTAAATGTTTTTAAGTTCTCACAAGTGTTTTTATCAATAAATGACCATTAATAATTTTTAGATTCATTCTTCGTGTTTAATTGGAATAACTAGATAAGCAAAATTAAACGTATTTAAACAGTTCTCCGAGTCTTAAATTTGACTATTTTAATTGCTAGAAAGATTTGTGACTGTGAAGATAAATTAATCTTAACGAACACTTAGAATGGAAGAAATATTTAAATAAGTACTTGGACACAAGGATTACTGCGCAGATGTAAGTAATCTCCGTGGGAATCACTAGCAATTGGAAATAATTTAATAGAGCTTACAAACAGCATTCAGTAAACACGCCTGCGGCAATTTGGGAGCAGAAATCATCAAACTTGCATTATGTACTTGTTACGTGCTGAAAAAAACGAGACTACTTCTACACAGTTCACAAGCAAAGGGACATAAAATTCGTTCGGATTAGTAATAAAATGAACTCTTGATCATACCTACCTTGATTATAGATCTCAGAATAAAGGCAAGTTCAAACCAAGTTTTTATACTTCTAAAGGCACATCACAAATTTCAGATATAAACAATTCTCTTTGTAATTAAAAACCTCAACTTCTTGATCGTATCCATTATAGCCCTCTGTTTTTTTCAATAAATATTTATTGTGAAAGAGAGCATGGTTACCAAGCAAACGATTGCAATCTTTAGAAAAATGCAACCATGCTATTAACCGTAAAGTGAACCATTAATTTTCCTTCCTGTTGCGTGCTCATAAGCAATATTACAAACTCATTGTGCGCGGGAGCAGGCAGATACTGTGCATGCTTTACTAAATGCTTGCATGAGGCAAAAAAAAGGATGCTTTATTCCAATCAAATAGGATGCTTTATTCCAATCAAATAGGATGCTTTATTCCAATTCCAAATATTCTTGATTTTTCAGGAGGAGTGATTTTAACTTTGCAAACTGCTTTACTGAATTAGTTTTGAACGAAAAAGGAATCCTTCCTTTCGGTCAATTTTAAAGATACAGTCTTGACGGTTTCCTCAAAATACATAGCGCGAAATGGTGAATTTAACAGTGAGAATGAGACAATTTTCCAAAATTTTGAGTTATGACGTTGTTCTTTCCAATCAGCAATTTGGTTGAAGCGCATGTCGAACGGCCTGCTAGGGTGCAAGTGAATTCCACATTATACGTCGTGCCAGGGGCAGAAAATCCTGCCTAAGCGCTAGGGTGCAAGTGAATTCCACATTATACGTCGTGCCAGGGGCAGAAAATCCTGCCTAGGAGCTAGGGTACAAGTGAATTCCACATTATCCTCCGTGCCAGGGGCAGAAAGTCCTGCCTAAGCGCTAGGGTGCAAGTGAATTCCACATTATACGTCGTGCCAGGGGCAGAAAATCCTGCGTAGGAGCTAGGGTACAAGTGAATTCCACATTATCCTCCGTGCCAGGGGCAGAAAGTCCTGCCTAAGCGCTAGGGTACAAGTGAATTCCACATTATACTTCGTGCCAGGGGCAGAAAATCCTGCCTAGGAGCTAGGGTACAAGTGAATTCCACATTATCCTCCGTGCCAGGGGCAGAAAATCCTATTTAAGAACTAGGGTACAAGTGAATTCCACATTATATGCCGTGCCAGGGGCAGAAAATCCTATCTAGGAGCTAGGGTACAAGTGAATTCCACATTATCCGTCGTGCCAGGGGCAGAAAATCCTACCTGGGAATAAGCACCTGAGCGAGCAGGAACGCCGTTCCCATTCCAGACATGGCCGCGCCGTTCATATGAGTCCTACGACCTGGAATGCTTACGATTCTCGCAGCCATTCCAAAGACGTTAAAAAAAGCGCTTCCATCAGAGAAATCATCTAGGATAAATAACCCTCGCGGGCTCCGAAGTCAAGGCCAGTTTTTGCAAGCTGGGATAAAAAAGCGGCTTTTCATTGCCGGAGTCCTCCGGATGTCATTGGTTTCCGATGCTGAAGGACGATTATGTTATGATGTTCCTCACAGGGTTGTCTGGGCTCGCTTATGATATTAAACTTCAATAAACCACTAAAGCGATAAATTTCAGCCCCAGTTATTGCACTTTTATTACTCAAAAGAATGTTGGCGAGCGGTCAACTGCCCTGCCTAGTGGATCTCAGCCGAGTGTAAGCTAGAGAGTCTTAGAAATTTCCCCATTCCAGAAGCAGTCTGCATATAAGTTCTTTAATTTATTTTGGAGAGTTGGCTGGTAGCATAATCAATGAACCAAAACTTAGCGAGACGCAAAAGTTCGTTGTAAACAGATTTGGCTGTGCCGTAATAAGCTCGAGGAGTTACAGCACGAGTTTCCATGAAGGCACAAAGACATGCCAGCGTCTCTCAGGCTTGATAAGAACGCTCAGCTGTACGTCCAGAAGAGCTTATGTTCAAATGGAACACTCAGAGAGTCTAAGAACTCAACTAACGTTTCTAAATCTATGCTAAACTTATGCAAATGACATGAGTGTCGCTCCGTGTTAATTATTTGCGAAGGAATTTCACAGACATGCCTCCTCTGGAAGGCGCGTCTAGTTGTTCCTTTGTTCCCAACTTGGCAAAAATACAGCGATGTTGACAGCAATTGAACAAGTTCTCGAAAATATTCCGGTTGCGTGTAGCCATTGTAGGGAACAACATGATGTAGACATTTCAGATGAAAGAGGGTCAAGCAAATTACAATGAATGTCCGAAACCGTTTTTGCAGAATAAGGGGAACTGAAATCACAGGAAAATAGCTAAAAGAGGACAATGAAGAAGCAGTAAGGAAGAGGAAGGCAAATGGAGCAATTGTTTAAAGCGACCAGCTGTTGGCAGGGAGCCCAAGAAGCGTCCCATTCTGCAGTGACGACAGTAACTACAACGGCGCAGCTTGAGCGGAGGCAGCCTTCCTTCTGTTCTGTGCGGTGCAGCTTTCTTGAGTCCAGCTGGTTTCCTTGAGTCCAGCTAGTTTCCTTGAGTCCAGCTAGTTTCCTTGAGTCCAGCTAGTTTCCTTGAGTCCAGCTAGTTTCCTTGAGTCCAACTAATTTCCTTGAGTCCAGCTAGTTTCCTTGAGTCCAGCTAGTTTCCTTGAGTCCAGCTAGTTTCCTTGAGTCCAACTAATTTCCTTGAGTCCAGCTAGTTTCCTTGAGTCCAGCTAGTTTCCTTGAGTCCAGCTAGTTTCCTTGAGTCCAACTAGTTTCCTTGAGTCCAGCTAGTTTCCTTGAGTTCAGCTAGTTTCCTTGAGTCCAACTAGTTTCCTTGAGTCCAACTAGTTTCCTCAAGTGCAGTGCGACGCTGCTTTCGTGAGTCGATCTAGTGAGTAAAATTAGCTAACCAATTTCATGTTTCCGCCGTTGCTGTGGCCAGTTTGATTAAGTTGAAGGAAGCAAATTTGAGGCACTATCTTTACCGCTTGATTACATTCTTATCCTTTCTAGTGAGCAGGAAAAATATAATCACAAGATAACATTGTAATTTGCACGCTATAAACTAATTTAAATGAAGGTAGGGAAATCAGTGAAATGGTAGCCATTGTCATTCGTTCGTAAATGAGCAATTTATCACGTGGTACACATATGTGCCAATGCGTAGTGAACGTGCTAACCCTTTTCACTGCGAGAACTTTGGTGCTTAATGCAAAAAATTTATAAATAATTAGTTTGTAGCGTGGAATTTTTTTAATATTTCCCTGAAAAGAGTCAGTTTCTGATGAGGTATAAGTTCACTTTTAATCAGGAAATTTCATTCCATTAAAAGTTTGAGAAATGGGAAAATATGTTATGACACCAAAAAATATATTTTCGAACTATGTTTTCAGTATGCGGTGTACGAATGCCATAAGAATTGTAACACGTCAGTAGAAGTTGGTGATAACAGAACCTCACACACGTTCATCATGCGACACAAAGTTGTTGGGAATAACTGAAAATTCCTAATAAAAAATTATTGTGATATAAAAAAAGGATCTCTAAACACTCATGATTGCCCTTAATTTCATTTATCACCCCAGTGTCCTATCGTACTAGCCAATTTATGTTGAAATGTTAGTCCGATCGTACTAGTCAATTTATTTTGAAATGTTGCATCTTTCTCAAATTGAAAGCAGCGACTGATTTTGCGCATGTAAATACCCTCGAGAGCGAGAGGGTTTATCAAACAGCGCCGATGTAGTGGAGTGCTGCAACTTATCAGGATTAATTTCACCTTTTGCGTAAGAATGGTTGAAAAGATCCTAACTGTTGTGTACTGCCATGGTGCTCAAAGATCGTTAAATGCAATTTTTCAGATAAAACACTAGAATAAACAAACAATAATTTGGTCCGTTGTCAAAAAGTCAGATTTACCAATAAGCGTCTACAGTAAAGCGACAGAGAAGTCTTGTGAATGTAAAACTAAGAAACAATTATTACAACACTGTTAGGTAGCTTGAAATGATTACCAGGACCAAGGTCACTCGTGGAATTTACCACACGAAAACAGGAAAACAAGTGTTTACAATACTTGTACTCTGCAAAAGAAGAAAGAATCGTTAAAAGTAACCCTAAATCAACCGTGAACTAACCACAACGCTGCATGATTAGGATGCTATTGATTTTGTGTTTTTGTTGCATTTCCATTTAAGTTAAAAGATGTTCTAATGGAAAAATGTTTCGACATCACCATTGAGCACACCGTCCCAGGCTTGGAGGACAGCATGGTGGAGGTGGAAGAAGCCCATTAGAAAATTTCAGCGCTATAAAATATAGATTTAGGATTCTATCACTTTACAAACAGTCAAAGGAAGTCCAGCAGTTGTTCAGATCTGCTGCAAACTCCTTCCCTGCAGTGCTCCGGGCTACAAAACTTGGAAAATAACTAAGAATTCTATGCACAATTGCGCAACATTCACATCGCATTAGTATGTACTATACACGTTCAAATATAGGGAGATGAGCCAAAATTCCGTCCATTGTTGCGGGCGGACCTGGAGACACCGAGCGTCTGTCTGTTCTGCGTCCCGCAAACTGGTGCCCTCGTCCAGTGCGTCTCTGCGGACTCAAGAAAAGAAGAAATTGAGCTAGGATGCTCGTGCAAGCAACAAAAAAGAATTGTTTGGAGATCGCAAACTGTTCCCGTAATACAAGACGTTTGTACGCGATTCAGTGCTCTAAAGGGGATAAAATTTAGCTCAGGGTGGAGAAGAAATCTTTATTGGATGTTCCGAGGTGTCGTTTTTTTCATATCTGAGCACCGTGGTGCGAACAGAAAGTAGATTTTTTGCAGTAGATGTGGAAGTGTACATTCAGACACTAAAACGTAAAAGTTTGACACAACCTGGTCCGATAGAGGTGGTTGTTTTATTAGAACCTCGTTTCGATACCAGAATTCAGAATACGAAAAAAATCAAGTTTGGAGTCCGCAAAAAATACTTTTTACGTCTACAATTTCAAAATGAATTTCAAAAGCGCATGTTCACAATACCAATTCAGAAAGAAACGGTTCTTTTTCCGAAAAGGATTAAATTGTTTTGTGTCCAATCATGATGTGAATTATAATGAATGAATTTGATGAAATAAATTAAATTTTCTTATGCCTAATCACGATTTGAGTTACAATGAATGAATTTTGCCTCTACGTAAGAAGATAGAGCATGAAAAACTGTAAACTTTGTAGATGGATTTTAATAGCTGGATACATGGACGTCGAGGACAGACATGCAAGTTACGTCCCAGAACTCTGACACAAACCCAGTCTAACTTTTCCGACACCTGCATGCATGTTTTTCCTCGCCAAAGCGATTTAAGCAATTCAATCGCTTAGACGGCGAAAAACATGCATGCAGGCAACGAAAAAGTTAGACTGGGAAGCGTTCTAACAGTACAAACATGCAAAACTTGAAGATTACCTTGTTTTCGAAACAAATTAGGAAAGTAAGGTAACAGAAGAAGATGCAAGGAAAAATTATAGGAAACGAGGACCGTTAAAGATGAATTGTGCGGAAAAATTCACACGGGGAAAACTAAATACATTTTACAATTTTAATGATAAAACGCGTTGTAATAACTAATTCTACAAGTTTGTATTGTGCCCTTTGAAAAATCGTTGCCGCATTGGGGTCTATTCATGCCTTGTAAGAAATTTAAAACAGAAGAGGCGCTTTGTGTATAAGAAGCCTTGTTCAGAGGCTCTTTGATGGCTAGAGTCTTTGAGGCCGTTCTTTCGCTCGAACGTAGAAACAAACCATGATCATGGTAGAAGTTAACCATTTCACATTCCAATAAAAAGATAAATCAATCACTGGAATTGAGTTTTCAAACTGAACATATTATTTTCATTCATTACAGGGGCAGAATCTAGACAGGTTAATAATTATCAAGAAATCTGCAATTGATAAAAAGTTTCAAAGCTAACATTAAGGTCTCAATAGTGATAGCGTGATGTTATGTTCAGAGTCGCTTGCTAAAACCTGGCTGCATAAATCCTTACCAACACCGCAGACTAATCTAACATGTTACGTACACTGATACCCAGCTAATGCCTTCTCCGTGGCCCGGGCGGTTAAGCATCAGACTATGAACCAGAAAGACCCTGGATCGGTCTCGAGTTCAGCTCCCTCAGTATTTTCACAAGACCACAGGCTCTCTAGTGGTAACAGCGAAATGAGATGAACGGTAGAAGAGGTCGGAAGGGAACTCTTCCACTCACTGAACTTACTCTCCAAATATCCATTTCCTTTCCTAAGATTTAAGGAGATGGTAAACCATTTGAAAAACCCGAATGTTGTAATGGAGTGATCAATGATTTAGTTTCAACAAACATATGTTTCAATAATAATAGAATCAGCAGTCGGCTGACGCATGACACGGTTTTCGCGGTGAATCTTCATCATGATCAAATGACGCAAACGTAATCCGATTACCTACAGCGCTTTGCGGTCGCTTTGTTTGGAGTATTATGCCAAATTGTTTTTGTTATAATGGTACCTTTATTGGCTGTTCATTTTGTTTGAAGGGAATGCAGGATTGATTCCTGCATTGATGGTGGAGTGGTTAGAGAGCGATTACTCCCGCCAGGCTGATCACACGTGTTTTAAAAGTGCCCATCCTTGGATTGAAAATCTCTACTCACCGAGCTCAGATAGCTCACTCAGGTTAAATTTGCAGGGAAATATTAATCACTCAGGTTTAATTTGCAGGGAAATATTACTACTTATATTAAATTTGCAGGGATATATTAATCACTCAAGTTAAATTTGCAGGGAAATATTACTACTTATATTAAATTTGCAGGGAAATATTAATCACTCAAGTTAAATTTGCAGGGAAATATTACTACTTAGGTTAAATTTGCAGGGAAATATTAATCACTCAAGTTAAATTTGCAGGGAAATATTAATCACTCAGGTTAAATTTGCAGGGATATATTAATCACTCAAGTCAAATTTGCAGGGAATTATTACTACTTAGGTTAAATTTGCAGGGAAATATTAATCACTCAAGTTGAATTTGCAGGGAAATATTACTACTTAGGTTAAATTTGCAGGGAAATATTAATCACTCAAGTTAAATTTGCAGGGAAATATTACTACTTAGGTTAAATTTGCAGGGAAATATTAATCACTCAAGTTAAATTTGCAGGGAAATATTAATCACTCAAGTTAAATTTGCAGGGAATTATTAATCACTCGGATTAAATTTGCAGGGAAATATTAATCACTCAGGTTAAATTTGCAGGGATATATTAATCACTCAAGTTAAATTTGCAGGGAAATATTACTACTTAGGTTAAATTTGCAGGGAAATATTAATCACTCAAGTTAAATTTGCAGCGAAATATTAATCACTCGGGTTAAATTTGCAGGGAAATATTAATCACTCAGGTTGAATTTGCAGGGAATTATTAATCACTCAGGTTAAATTTGCAGAGAAATATTAATCACTCAGGTTAAATTTGCAGGGAAATATTAATCACTCAGGTTGAATTTGCAGGGAATTATTAATCACTCAGGTTAAATTTGCAGAGAAATATTAATCACTCAGGTTAAATTTGCAGGGAAATATTAATCACTCAGGTTAAATTTGCAGGGAAATATTAATCACTCAGGTTGAATTTGCAGGGAATTATTAATCACTCAGGTTAAATTTGCAGAGAAATATTAATCACTCAGGTTAAATTTGCAGGGAAATATTAATCACTCAGGTTGAATTTGCAGGGAATTATTAATCACTCAGGTTAAATTTTCAGGGAAATATTAATCACTCAGGTTACATTTGCAGGGAAATATTAATCACTCAGGTTAAATTTGCAAGGAAATATTAATCACTCAGGCTAAATTTGCAAGGAAATGTTAATCACTCAGGCTAAATTTGCAAGGAAATATTAATCACTCAGGCTAAATTTGCAAGGAAATATTAATCACTCAGGCTAAATTTGCAAGGAAACAGTAGGAGAAGTTAGAATCTAGGGAAATACTTCAACACTGACTCCGCAAATTACTTTGTCGCAGGAACACAAATTATATTATTCATAACATCGAGGGAATAGATTTTTTACGGCCGCTATAATGCATTCGCTCAACCCCCCTCCAACACCGAAAATGTCACATTATTGTAACATGAGAACAAAAGCTTGAGAACAATTATATATTTATGCTCTCAAAATGCTGTTACATTTGTGAGATAAGAGAATGCAGGCTTGGGGGCAATTATGATTTTGGGCGTTAAACAAAATAGGTTTGTTTATTTTTCTTCCGCGATTATTCGATTATATTGATGGTACAGCTTTAATTTACAAGATTCTTTCACAGGCAATAACTTTTGGTAAATTTTAATGAAGCTCACTTCTCAGTACTGTGAGCAAAAACATTCAATAAATTTAAAATTCGTAATTGTGATTCATCTATTTGTGAGTAAATGAATGTTGCTTCCTGTTCACAACTCGTTTTGATTCATTACTTGACGAGCCCGAGACGGATGAGTTCAGTTCGTATTTGTCAAATTCAGCGAGGTAGGAAATCAGAAAAAAAAGCCATGGGCACTTTTATTCTTTTGAAACTTTAGGAACAGAGGAAGTTTTTAATATTTTAGGTTGTACTCGAAGGCTCGTTTTCTATTGAGATTTGGAGACCTGTATCCAGGTCTTAGTGATCTGGAATTGAAATTACTAAGCACGGTCATAACTCCGGAGGAGGTAGTACAGTACAACTATTCAGGAATTATACAGAGTGAACAGAAAATAATACCTTCAATTACTAAGCTCAAAATATCAATTTGCTGTTTGGCTGGTGTGTTCTCATTGATGAAGGCGCCTAAGAAACCAAATGATACCTTTATACATAAATATTTTATATACTTTCAACAAAATAGTAATAGTTTTTATGTATAAAAATAACTATCCCTCAGAAAATTCGCAGATAATATTCTTGGCAATTTAACAGTTATTAACATATGCATCTATCCCGTTCGAAACAGGTTTGAATAAATTATCGCCGGGAATTATTTTCTTGCGAAACATCGGGGCAATGAGCAATCAAACATTTCATGACCACAATATCACCAGTTCTGTTTAATATTACCTCAATTTAAAAGATTAAAACAAGAAAAGCAAAGTCCAGTTAAAAATTCTTAGTTAAGTAAAGTAATAAAGATATGAAGCTGTATTAAACTGCACGGTTTAATGTCAAAGTAGGCGTCTAAAGTCTGTAATTCACAAAAAGATTTCGTGAAATTTTACAGCTCGGCGACACACGGCCAGCATTTGCCCGCTGCAAAATTGCGCCACTTCAGAAATGCCAGAAAAACTGGGAAAAAAGTTCAGAAAAACTGAGCGCAGGCGCCCAAGTGGCAATTGTTTATGTCCTCATTACCGAGCGTTGCCAGGTTAATTATTCGGTGTCCAGCAGGAACGTCTGCTGGGTTTTTAGCTGTGGTTCTGAAAATTTTGTTGGGAACGGGAACGTCTGGGAACGTCTGCTGGGATTTTAACTTAAGCTAAAAATTTGGCTAGGAACGGAAACGTCTGGGAACGTCTGCTGGGTTTTTAGCTGTGGTTCTGAAAATTTTGTTGGGAACGGGAACGTCTGGGAACGTCTGCTGGGTTTTTAGCTGGGGTGCTGAAAATTTCGCTGGGAACGGCAACGTCTGGGAACGTCTGCTGGGTTTTAAACTGGGGTGCTGAAAATTTCGCTGGGAACGTCTGCTAGGTTTTTAGCTGGGGTGCTGAAAATTTGGGCGTGAACGGGAACGTCTGGGAACGTCTGTGGGTTTTTAACTGCCGGGTCTGGGGTGTTGAAAATTTCTTCCCGTGGCTATAACATAACATTAAGTTTGAACTCAAAGTTTCGAAGACTTAGGGAAAGACTATCGGAAGTTTTAACGCGTTTTAAGATTTTGCCAGCTGGTTTTTGTGTGACGTGGTAAATGCTTCATGAGATTTTTAGAGCATTGATTATTTTCGGAACACTGGTTTTATGTACTCTGGGGTGAGTTTTTTTTCCGAACGCTTGACTGTCGGAAATTCTAGAACAGTTTAGGAACAAGTTTATTTTCAATCGGAGTTGCTAGGAACCTGAAGAATATGAAGTGTTAACTCACATGTTGCATTTTATCTTATTCTGGGCTACATGTTATGAAAAGAAACAGCTTGTAAGACTTAACTTATAAAGTCGACTCAATATCATCCCACTTCAATGAACAATTTTCATGTACGGAAAGTTAATTATATGTAAATAAATATTCAAGTACTTTTGCTATGACAGTTAAAAAATATGCTAAAACGCATTATTCTCTGATTTACCTCGAATAAGAACGCGGAAAAAAACGCAATCTAAATGCTATTTTCAGAGGCGATCATTCCTTATTTGGAAGTTGAAGCCTAGTGAACATCGCACGAAAAGTTGACATCATCGCTCATGCATCAGCAGACATGGGAATCAAGCCAAATTTCCACTCCCTGGGAAATAAAACCCGTCCGAGAAAACATACGTTTTAGATCATTAAAAATCCATTCTCAGTGTACTGAAAGTGGGTTATTTCACCCGGAGCACTGAGAATGGATTGTATTTTTTCCATGATGATTTTCTTAGCTACGATGGTGATACTTACTCGCAAAAGAATGGAGAATCTTAGACCTTTTGCGCCTCCCATTGTGGCTCGTTCGCGGATATTGAGGTCCTAATTATCTTGGGTGACGAGGACACGAATTAATTTCGCACCGAATTGTCCATTTAGTGTAGTTAATGATGCCACGCAGGACCGGCTGCCCAGTCTAACTTTTTCGCCGCCTGCGTGCTGAGGCGGCGAAAAACATGCATGGAGGCGGCGGAAATGTTAGACTGGGTGGGTGATGACGCGGTAGTGATACATCTGTATAATTCAAACATCTTTTGGAGGCATTGGTCTCAATGTGATGGGGGTGGTGTGTTCTTTCCTCACTCGTTAATGATAGATGTTTAATGATACTTAGTCTAATGCGTTCAAAAGATACATCTATTGCACTGAGCCTGTTGGATAATGACGCGGGACTGATACATCTGTGTAATTCACACATCTTTCGAAAGCTTTGGCCTCAATGTGATGCAGTGTTTTGTTTTCTTTGCTTACTTGGTAATTGCAGATGTTGAATGATACATAGCTTAAACCGTTCCCTCGTAACCCAGCTGGTGACGTCCTATACTTGCCTAATTAATGTTTTCCAATATATTTCCTTTATTAATTCCGTTTATTTGCGCCTAGCTTAAGTTTTTTCAGCGATGTCATTTCAAATTCATTCCATTTTCAACCTACATAGTGACCTAACATTGCTCTGCATGCTGGTTTTATGTTCGCATTGCTGCCAATGTCGGCGCACGCAGACACGTTCAGCGAAAATGGATTCAGCGACTTGAAGGATCCCCTCAGGGGATACAACTCTTGTGTCTATGGGAATTAGCGCTCCCAGGGGGACAATGTGAGGGCCCGAGCTAAAGGTTAGGTAGGCTTTATTTTTGTTAAAATAACATAAGTTTTTGTTGTGTTACGGACCATCTTTTTTTCGGTTCACTGCTGTCCTGTTTTTCACCGCCTACCACTTTCTTCTTCAACTTTGATCTTGTTTCATGAACTTCTTTCTCATCTTACTGTTTTTATGCCCTTTCTGCATAGATTTCACGTTCCCTTAACTCCATACTAAATGGTGCCTTCTTCCTTCCTCTCTATGGATCTCATTTGTTGAGGATAGGGGGGCTTAAACTAACTAATAATCTAATCTAATCTGACTTGAAGGAACAAATATCTTTAGAGAAAATCAATGTGGCTGGACAGCAATTCAGGAGGACGTAATATCTCACGAGCGTTGAGCTGAAACAAAGTCGTTGAGTGGGACATTTTTGGACAAAAATTTTAATTTTTTCCAAATATTTAAGAATATCTTGTACAGGATAGTGTTTTCAAATACGGCACCAGAAAATTTTTTTAATAACTTTTGACCCAATGAAAGGATTTTGAAAACAAAACGGCTTGCAGAATCCTGAGACATATCTTTTATTAGTTATCTACTTTTTTATGATAAAAGGGTCGAAATAAGAATCACAGTACACAGTGAAATTCATCCTGCTTTGAAACTGCCGCCACGATAACGAACTGGACAAAGGAATAATTAGCTTTCACAAGGACTATATACTTCTCTAGCGGATGGAACATCGTTCTAGTGGTAGGAAAATGCTAGGATAATGCTAATGGAAGCTAATTATTCCTTTGTCCAGTTCGTCATCTTGGCGGCAGTTTCAAAGCAGGATGAATTTTACTGTGTCCTCTGATTCTCATATGACCCTTTTATCATGAAAACGAAGGTACCGAATAATCGATAAAAATCTCAGAATTCTACTGCCGTTTTGCTTTCCAAAATCCGTTCATTGTATCAAAAGTTATTAAAAGATCTTCTCGGATCACGCATTTAAATAACACCCGGTACATGTATACGAGGCCTGTCGAAAAAGTATCCGACCTTTGGCCAGAAAAAATACTTCAACAACCTGACGGGGTTGGGACCCTAATCCCCTTCAAAGTAGGCTCCTTGTGCTTCCACACACTTAGCCCACCGATCCTTCCACTGCCGGAAACACCTCTGGAAGTCTTCTTTTGGAATGGTGTTCAGCTCTGTCCTCGCGTTCCGCATTATCTCTTCTCTACTCTCAAAACGGGATCCTTTCAGTGGTGTCTTCAATTTTGGAAACAACCAGAAGTCGCAAGGAGCCAGGTCTGGAGAGTAGGGAGGTTGGCGAACGGTCGTAATTCCATGTTTGGCCAAGAAATTGCGGATCAAATGGGATGAATGTGCGGGCGCGTTGTCGTGATGCAAGTGCCAGTTGTTCGCAGTCCACATGTCTGGTCTTTTGCGCCGAACTGCATCACGAAGTCGCCGGAGAACATCCTGATAGTACTCCTTTGTCACTGTTTGTCCTTCCGGTGCGTATTCGTGATGCACAATTCCACGGACATCAAAGAAAACAGTCAGCATCACCTTGATTTTGCTTCGCACCTGCCGCGCTTTCTTCGGCCTTGGAGACTCGGGATGCTTCCATTGGGATGACTGTCTTTTTGTTTCTGGGTCGTACCCGTACACCCATGACTCATCTCCAGTTATCACGGTGTTCAGAAACCCAGGATCAGTGTTGGCGGTGTCCAGAAGGTCCTGTGCAACGTCACGACGGAGGTCTTTTTGTTCCGGCGACAACAACTTGGGCACGAATTTCGCAGCCTCTCGGTTCATGTTCAAATCGTCACGCAAAATGGCATGTGCAGAATCTTTACTCACTCCAACCTCTTGGGCAATCTCCCGCACGGTCAAACGACGATCTGCCATCACCAAATTTCGCACCCTCTCAACAACAGCTGCACTCCGAGAAGTTTTGGGCCTGCCACAACGCTGCTCACTCTCCGCTGATGTGCGGCCATCTTTGAATCGGTTGAACCACTCCTTAATTTGTGTTACACCCATAGCATCTTCCCCAAACACCTGCTGAATCTTACGAATTGTTTCAATTTGAGAATCACCAAGCTTTTGACAAAATTTGATGCAGTGTCTTTGCTCAATTCGTTCAGTCATCTTGCAAGAAAACTAAATCCGACAAACACTTAGAACAGCACCTTACTTGGCGACCACCAGCCAGTGACTGGCCCAAGTGAATGCGGTGAAAAAAGTCAAGCATGCGCATTAAGATTCCTCCTTCCACCGTGCACAGTGGCGCCGCCTTAGAATCACTACTTTGCGCGGGAAAAATTAAGGTCGGATACTTTTTCGACAGGCCTCGTATGTGCACTGGTGAAACTCGTATCACTGATACGGTCATTGAGCATCATTATGATCGAGGCAGAGAGACGGAAAGGTGGGCATCAAACAAATATATGAATAAATAAACACACCAAGTGTTTTATTTTCAGGTAAGATAGATTTTTAAGTTGAATGATTTGGTCAGAAAAGGCCAAAATTACAACCGAGAGCTGAAAAGTCTTCTGCCGTGTATCGCCGCCGCCGGCCGCACAGGGCGAGAATGCGTTGTGTGGTCCGTCTGCTTCAGTCGCAAATTAAATTCATGAAAAAATGGAGTGAGCGAATTTTTTTTAATTCATGCGTAATATTATAAGAGGCTTTGATAGAAAGCGCTTTAGGTTCACATGTTGGCGTAGAAATTCTGTGAAATAATTCGTTTTGTGTTCTAAAACATTGGCACTCTCACCTAAATAATTCCAAACGTACGCAACACAAAACAAATGAATGCATCAGCGAGAAGATGAGTGCACTGAAATTGCCAACTCTTGCTTCCCAGAGAAATTCATTCCATTTGATTTAGAGTTCCGCTCAATTTCATTAGTATTCGTAGACCCGAGGATTTCATCGGCTGTGTTGTCGAGGATATCTTGCTTTTCAAGTCACAGTCAGATTTTAAGTGAAATTAGAGCTGCAATATTCATTTTCAAGAGCTAGCTCCACTTATTATTATGATTATTATTATTATTATTATCATTATTATTATTATTATTATTATGAAGGAAATTACTACGAGTAACAGTCACGGCTCACCAGAAAAGTTCACGATGAGGCTAAGACGTAAGGTTTGAAAAAAAATTTTATCGTTTGTCTCCAGGCCAGGTGGCTGCGCGCTATGTTCGAAAAAAAAACTATTCGTTGCAATAACGTATCGTATATTTTGGCAACATTTCGATTCTAGTATTGAATTTCACGTTCACTTCATGGGTTTCATGCAAAATTCAGCGGGGAATTTCAGAGCAAAATATCAGTGAGGAATATCAAAGTGAGACGCAGCGACACATCTGAGACCCGACGTGACAGGTAGATCTGACGGAAAGATTTCCCTGAAAGGCTTGGCGACAAGATTCGAACGCTAGATTTGACACCAAGATTTGACAGCCAGATCTGACGGCGAGACGTTACAGCCAGATTTGACAGGAACATCTGACAGAAGTAGTTGACAGCGCCAGTTGATTGTAACTTTTGTGCATTTGACAGCACCAATTGATCGCAACATTTGAGCATTTGACGGGGGCATTTGACAACAACAACAACATTTAACATCACCAGTTGACAGTATCATTTGAAAACACTCAACAGCACCAGTTGAAAACTGCATTTGGCAACAACATTTAACAGCACCAGTTAACAGGAACATTTGACAGCACCAATTGACAGTAGCATTTGACACCAACATTTAACAGCACCAGTTGACAGCTCCAGTTGACAGGAGCATTTGGCAGCACCAGTTGACAGCAAGGCCGCGCTCGAAGCAGCCGATCGAGTGAATGAGTGTCGCCACGTAGCGGCACTGGAGAGCATCTCCAGCACTCGACCGGAACTGGCAATCCATCACATCTCTGGAAAACGTCAGATTTTGTTTATTCTGCAATTTTTTCTATGGTAATCATTCAAAAACAGTAGAATATTATTTAAATTTACAGGCCACATGTGTACCACTAGGAAAATTGCTCATTCTGTTACCAGTATAAATGAATGACATTATTTACTTCTGTTTCATGACCTCTTAGAGAAAAAACTGTTATCATACTAGCTGAAATGTATCGTGCAATTGTATTTGTTTTATTTCTTAATTAAGAAGGATAACAGTGAATTCGAGCATTAAAGTCGATTTACAAATTCAGCTACTCACAACCTAACCAAGCCAACCGTTAACTACTGCGGAAACGTGGAGAACGTTTTTTTTTATTACTCGTAACTAGCTTTATATGGAAAGTAGTAATCACAGAAAAAAATCCAATGCAAAGGTTGGACGCCTGAGTTAAGCTTTTTTTGATTAGCAGCTTTAACCCAATGAGTTTCCTTTGCTGTTTGTCCGGTTTTAAATCCGGATGCCTCTTTGAACTGTGGTACGCCGAATAAACAAAACAGGTTTAATATGAGTGACGATGCACGGATTCCCCCAAGTAGGTTGCGGCATTTTGCAATTCAATTCTGATGTTCCCCATTTTGAGTGGGTGACGAACGAACTGAGCGGGGCCACTTTGAGGCAGACCAGCTCTGGCGAGACGCAGGAAGTTCTCTTTGTGTGGTGCCCTCCACCTCGCTTCGCTAATGAAATTCCTCGAGCTTCCGTCCAGGGGAACATTTTGATGGCCCAAGTCTTGAAAAATGCGTCGCGCTGCACGGATCACCGCAGCTCCTGACCGATGAGCGTCAGTAGTGGACTTGGATGACTTTTTGTCATTCAGCACAACACCGTAACTTCGCATCTCTAGGTCCGGTCAACAGCTTGTGGCCTATCCTTCCAGTCATATTCACTTCATCAAGAAACTTACGTGCCATGTTAGAAGTTTATGTTCGGCTTCACGTCGTTCAACAGAACATCTCAATTTCATATCTCTAGCTTCAGTCGACAGTTTTTGGGCCGTCCTTCCAATCAAACTTACCCTATCAAGAAACTTACTTACATGTCAAATTGAAAGTTCGTGTCCGGCTTCACGTCATTCAACACATCATTTCCATGCAGGTCTCTAACACTAGACAAAAGTGTGGGGGCTATCCTTCCGCCTTTAAATAGAATTTACCCTATCAAGGGAATACATGCATTGCTGAAAGTTCAAGCTTTATAATTAATGTGAAGTCAAAAAAACTCCTAAGGAAAGTAAAGATTATCTTGTATGGTTTGTTAGACTCGTTTCTCTGATCAGTATATGATCAGAAAGATTGAAATAAATTGAAAGAAAGCTTAAATACTTTCTTCTCACTGTCAATCAACTTTAAGAATATCATTTGCTGATTCTAATTATAATTGGTTCAGTAACATTTTTCAGCGATGATACAGTCTGACATGAGGCTTTCTCAAATAAATATATTCCATTTGATATCCCTGGAATGAGCCACGTGCTTTAGTAAAACCTTCTGAATCTTTGAACATAGGCAAAAATTTTTTTGGAAGGCTCGTAAATTTTTCTTCCTTTTAGAATGAAAGAGAGCGTTATGGTAGGTGTAGACTTTGCTGACGTGGGTGTCAATTCTGTGGTTGCAGTGTTAAAAGCAGTCATGCTTCAACTTATTTGTGCCATGTGCTGCAGTTTGGTCCAGCAGAATGAGCTCGTAACTGATAGCTGAAGAGCTGCAGTGTTCTAACACTTCTTTGATGACTGTCAGTATCTAAACGAACATAACAAAAATCTTCTTGGTTTCACTCTCTCCAACTGGCGAGACTGCATCGCTATACCTTCATGTTTCAGAACTTAAGCATGTCAGTTCGATCCTTGCGTAGTATAACATCCTTCATGATACGCCAATATTGGCAGCATTTTCCATTCGAATCCCATTGCCTTAGACTTAACAAGAAAGCATCTGAAAATATAAAAAGCTTTGCTCGCGAAGAAATGGTTTGTCAAGGGAATGCTGAAAAGTAAGATGCCCCGAGTTTGGTTCTGATACACTAGAATAAAAAATACAAGTTTAATTCTGATACGTTAGATGAAAAAATAATCAGGATTACAGGATATTTATCACAGAACAAGAAACCATGCAAAGTCAGTCAACTTTGCATTCCAACTTTGAGATTATTTTTAAAAATTTCTGTAACAAAAATTGTTGCAAAAATATTCCATAGAAGCAATGCATTTGAAGCCATGACATAGACGGCAAAATATCTAGGCATGTTGTTTAATAATATTTCTTGGTTTGCGCACTCTGTCTCAGTGAGCCTGCGTCTAGACAGCACTTAGTCCCACCTTCTTTTTATTGCCCACGCGCTTAGTCGCCGCAGTCAAAAATAAAATTGATCGGAGACGAGCATCAAAGATGCATGACCGATCTTCACGACCGTTTTAGGTCTGGCTCAATAAACAAAGATGCTTCGCTGGACGTCGATGGCCTTTTATCTTTCGATATGAGACGCTTTTCCGCAATCATATGTAGTAAATTTAACCTTTTCTTTCGTAGAATTATTTGACTCATAAATGATGGACTTTTAATTGTAGGTGAGAGTCTGATGACAAAAATGAAGATGGTGTTCCATTACACCACTTTGACTTTAGCACCTTATTTGGGCTGAATCAGATTAGAATTGATTGAATGTGAATGTAACTGGGTTCAATCTGATTGTGACTGGGCTGAAGCTGATTGTAACTGGGCTGAATCTGATTGTAACTGGGCTGAATTTGATTGTAACTGGGCTGAATCTGATTGCAACTGGGCTGAATCTGATTGTAGCTGGGCTGAATCTGATTGTAACTGGGTTTAATCTAATTGTAACTGGGCTGAATCTGATTGTAACTGGGCTGAATCTGAATGTAACTGGGCTGAATTCGATTACATGTAAATTACGATGGGTAAAATTAGCAGAGATGAATATACTACATCTAAGGATGGTATTGCTATTCCCTGAATGCTCTCGTGTACGGAAGAAACGTACATTTTCTGCTACAATTCCGTACATATTAGAGCTCAACTCCGCGCTGTTGGCATCGTACGCTATCAGGAAACGTTTCTTAGAATATACTGTGTGAACAAACGCGTTTATCTGCTCCCCTGATTGCGTGCAAATCTTCTCTTATATTATATAGAATTGTAGATGTAAACATAAACATCTATTGAAATTAGAAATATTAATATTGCACAGTGATGGTTGCTGAATTCATGCAAAATTCCCTCGTCATTAATAGGAATGTTATTTAATGGTAAAATTAATTTTTCCCCAGAAAATGGCATTAAATTCCATGTTGGCTTTAATACTGCCAGAAAAAATTTTCATTTAATCTAACAGCTGAGTTCGCATTTACTATACAGTACGGGGGAAAAATTTGCTTATTACTTTTAAACTAAATTTTAGCGACGTTTCAGTTAAATTCTTAAGTGCTTTAAATATTGCCTTGAATGAACCGCTTCTATTTATTAATTAATGATCAGCATACTTGAGTGAATGAGCTACATTTTGTACTCGAGTGCGGCGGTCAAGAGGCAAAAGGACTCGCTAGCTACTTGGGAGCTGCAAGCGCGCTTCAGAAATTCCTATTTTATTCAGTATCGATGTGAGCCAGAATTCGACAAAAAAAGCGAGCAAGGAGTCAAACTTAAACTTTCTGTGTCGTGCATCATTCATACTCGTCTACGGTATTACTGGTCCTTTGGGCAATAGTCTGCATGAGCTATTCATGCAAGAAAAACATAGCGAGGAAGAAGGATTTGACACGTAACAATTTATAGTAAAAGCTTTACAGTTAAAAATGAACGTTTCGACTCAATGAGTCATTCTCAACAATTGCTCTGAAAAATTGAAAGCATCTAAGGGAAATATAGAAGTAAGTGAAACTAAATAAAATCGTTAAACTATATGCAAAGGAGAATTGCATTGGGAGTCATTTAAACAAGACTTCATGCCAGTCTTCGGTATTACTTGTCACATAATCAATAGTCTGTATGATTTATTGATACTAGTCTACGGTATTACTGGTTCTATGGTCAATAGTCTGCATGATTGATTCATAGTCGTTCACGACATCACTAGTCCCAATGCCAATAGTCCGCATCAAGTCTGCCCGCCCTTCATTCACTCCAGAAGTTCATGCCATTTTGACTTCTAATCAGAATTCAATTCCAACTTTGAGGGGTTTGTCAACCCAGCCTCGCAACCCAACGTATGATGCATTGACGAAACGAGTGCACTTGGTGAAGTAATTAGCAAAACTCCTTAAGATACATTAGCGGGTTTTGTGCCAGAGGGACATTAGGCGTCTGCATGCATCCGTCATGTGCTCATTTGTATCTATACAGTTGCGTTTGTTCATAAGGGCGTAAAACTTGATGAATTATGTTGAGTTTGTCCATTTGTGTATTTGTACTAGTAGTGTAAAATCTTGTAAACACGGAAGAGAATTGCTGAAGGATGACGCTATCACGAATGGTTTTTCGTTTTCAACAACCACGTTGTTGCCGAAGGGAAATGTGTTGCCGAGTGAGACTCGAGAGAGAATCTGGTTCTTTTCGCAGTATTTCAAAGAACTTCTAAAACGTCAACAGGATCATTCGTTTCGTTTCTGTACCCATTTCTGCGATACGAAAAGGCTCTCTTTGTACACCACCAAAAATACTGCACTCGGTTATACGCTTCCTTTTGTTCGCTTCGCCATATTTTATACCTCACAACTTTTGAACGCATTTTTTAAATTGCGTTAAAAGTTGCATGAGCTCAATTTTCCCGTACTTAAAATCTTCACGGTCAAGAGTTAATTGCTGTCAAAAAACACAAACGAAAAGTACAAGCAATTTTCAGAGTTCATTATGAAGTTGCTTTAATTTTTCGTCGGCAGCAGTCAATGAGGACCAAAGTTTTAGAGACAAGCTTTTACCGGCCAAAGTTTGCCATCCTCGAGAAAGAAGAAGAGGAGAAATATTTGAATTTGATGGTCCTTGTGCGTTGTAGAGCCAAGATTTGACTTTGAAAACCAATGATATTCGAGTTAGCTCTAGGAAGAACTTTTCTAAACTAGGATAAAATTTCAGTGTTTGCTCTTCCAAGATATGAGATTTATTCTGACTTTCACTCTCCTAATGAATGGGCTAAGTCAATCAGGGACTCGGTTTTATTAAGAAAAAGAGGGTCGTTCATTCCAGCCGATGGATTTCCAGCGAAGCTTTATGGAACTCGCTGCTCGATTATCGTGGCCCAACATGCGATACCAGCATCGTCTTGGCGATAAACCCGCGCGATCAATGAAACAAGGGCCATCAAAATGACTAAACAGTCTTTCACTCAGAGTGATAAACTAAACGAAGACATAGATGAAGAAACAGAATACTGATTCTATTCGAATTCTATTGCTAATTGTATCACTAATTCTATAACTAATTCAATTTCTAATTTCCTTACCATTACTATACTATATTACTTTTTTATTACTGGACAACAAATCGACGTCAGACCTTCCGTATTTGACAGCCTCTGTGTAAAAACCGAAGTCAATTACGTCATACAATAAATACAAATTTCCGCACCTTGTGAAATAGAAATCGTTTCAATCTTAACTTAACTGAACGCAAACATGCAAAATTCGGCGCATTTAGGGTGTAATAATTTGGGTTAACTTCGAAAACTAAAACATGACCTGGCAAAATATCACCAGTTCATGAACGTCGATCAGTGTGTTCCAAAATTTATTTTTCGCCTACGTAATTTTGGAAAATGTGAACAGAATAATTCACGCGTCTGCATTATGATGCAATAGAATTTTTCTGACATCCATTAAAACTATTCTCTCTGAAAAGTTTTAATGCCCAGAAGTTGTACGGCAAATGTTAGCATGGCAGCCGAACAGTTCAAAGCTGTGTGCATCAAATGTATGTACTTATATTATTATTATTATTACATAGGAAAGTTTTAGCCTCCCTAAACCACGACAAAGATGTTCTAAGAGAGGAAAGAGGAAGGCACCATTTAGTATGGAGTTGAGGGAACGCGGAATATATGCTCAAGGTGAACAAAAACAGTAAGCTAGGAAAGAAGTTCATGAAACAAGAAAAAAGTTGAAGAAGAAAGTAGTAGGTGATGAAAAACAGGACAGCAGTGAACCGAAAAAATGGCGGTCCGTAACAAAACAAAAACCTATGTTATTTTAACAAAAAGAAGGCCTACATAACCTTTAGCTCGGGCCCTCACATGGTTCCCCTGGGAGCGCTAATTCCCGTAGATTCAATAGTTGTATCCCCCTGAGGGGTGTATGTACTTATAATTCATAATAATATCATACCTTTGAAGCAGAACTGTTACAATTTCTAAAAAGTTCAACACTTTTGGTGGAGCATATTTCGTATGGAAATGTAATATTTTTTTGCGTGGCACGCACAAACTCCCATTAACGAAACTGTAATTTTCTTCTCTGATTTTCATATTTTAAAATTGAGTTCTGTTTCCTGGTGCACACACTCGGGATAAAAGCACACTGTTGTCAATAATAGCGATGAACGTTTTTTTACATAATATAAACACTTTAGTCAGCGGGGCGCACATCAGATGCTGTAAGTGAAAATTATCAAATATCATGTGAGAGGGTTTGCATGGTGTGCTATATTTAGCAGATATAGTCGGCTCTTATATAGTCGGCTTACATTGTTATGTAGAAACTGTAAAATCATTAGGCAGGATAATGAGGTGCATGATGATAGCTGCTTGGAATTCACATCATAATATGAAATTTCTGGAAATATTAAAACTTTCAGACTCGTTTAAAAGGAAGTTAGAGCATGATTTATTGTTTGATAGTCGCCATATTTAGGTGGTCAGAGCTTCATATAAAAAAAGCCATACGTCGACCAATGATGGTCGCCATACTTAAGTGACCAGGATTTCATTTAAAAAAAAGACTTCGATGTAACAATTACGAAGACCGCATGGGGTCATCGCGCAGATGGTTCAGAAACATTTGAGCTTTTCAGTCGTGAGCTCATTTAGGAATTTGAAGTGTCAGCGAGGGAGATGAGTGAGATAACGGTGAGTGATGACCGACGTTAATTTGCCGAAATGCAGCTGATAGACTTTAACGTTAGATGAAATGCTCATGAATGCATCAGTTCTTCAAGCTTTGTAAAGTTAGTTCGATAGGAGACAAGCACATCTCCACATTGTTCATGGCTTCATGGAGAAATGTGTCACACATCTGTGAAGTTTTTGTCTGTTTTTTGAGTTGATTCTCAAGTCAAAAGCAGTATATACAAAATTTATACAAATTCTCTTCAATATCTTTGGCACTTAACATAAATCATATTTAGTTGATGTGCAATGGTTTGTCATCTTTTTATTTAAAAAATCTGTCGATATGGTCAACCAAAAACTAAGACTTTTGAAAACTAAATAGTTCCAACCGAAAATCTTACCCTGATTTATAAATAGAAATTTATATATCGGACATTCGTAGCATAGCGGTCCGGAGAAAAATTTTCCAAAAATCGAGTATACGAACTTACAAGACGGAAAAGGATATCTAATTTTTATGAATATCCAGATGCAGAAAAAATTCCATCATTGGATATGTTTTCCAGGGACACCCAGTGTAAATAATCTAGCCACTCTTCGAAAAATGACTTTTGAATCTTTGTCTTTTTGAGTCTTATTTAATTATATGGGGCGTAAATTATCTAAAGCTTGTGGCATCATGAATTCGTATGATTACTTGAACAACCAGAAATGGCTCATTTGAAAGTTAAATTTCAACCATTTTTCCGTTTTTTCTGTAAGATCTTAAAGATGATGATATGAAAAAATCATTTGTTATAAAATTTGTTATTTAAAAACAAAAATTTCTAGCAGTTGTGTGGTAACAAGGTGTCCACTCTACAGTGTGTGCTTTTTTTGAGAAATGAAGGTAGTTCTTTCTGTTTGAGGGTCTTGAAACTATAATCTTGATAACAATTATGTATTAATTATTGAAAATATTACAGGTTTTTCAATTCTCTAGCTAAAATTTTTGCTCTCAAAATCAAGGGATTTTGAAGGTGAAAATGGAAAAAATAGTTTAAAGAATAGGGGTGTGGAGTATATGTCATACGATATATTTTTCTTGATTTTTAAAACTACTCTCATAGGCAAATATTAAATGCTTGCGATAGATACCAAAAAATGATGGTCCCCAGACGTTTGATGCGTAACTTATCTTTTACTGCGTAGATGCTAATTTTGTGTTGATTAATTTTAGTTTTCTAAAATCGGAAAGGGAATGAGGCTAATAAGCAAGGAAGCAAGCAATCAAGTTACCAAACAAGCAAGCAAGTTACCAAACAAGAAGGCAAGTAAACAAACAAGCAAACAAGTAAATAAGGAAGCAAGAAAGCAGCAAGCTCGCAACCAATGTACTGTGAATTATTTTCTCGGGACAAATAACTACCATACACGTACGCCGGTACAAAGGAGTTTAATCATTTACGAGTGCTACGCGCCTGATTTCACAGTTTCCAAAGTAAGCACTTTCGATTGCGACAGGCCTAAAGCGGCCCGTAGACGATCAATTTCATTGTCAAAATAATTAAAAATGATGAATATTGACAATTTTATCGATCGTCTGTGGGCTTGATTGACGACCGTCAATTAATTGACTTAGTAGGCAAAAAAACATTTCGTCAATATATTGAGTCAATTATATTGACAATTAAATTGATCGTCTATGGGTCGCTTAATTTCACGGTTTTTAGAGTACATTAGAATTTTATAGACCTGAAAATGATACACTCGTTTTTATCCATGCGCGACGCCTATGTTTATTATATCATGGAAGCAATTAATTTTTCAGTTGCATACATTAGATACGTGCCAATACCAAACGCACGCAGTTTTCAAAAGCACGTTCGGGCCCTGACGATAGCTGCAGCAAGTCCTGCTAAAAAAATGTCGCCGAACAAAAATTGTGACTTTCATAGGGTCCTGGCTAAAGGAAATTGAAATCTGAATAAAAGTAGTTGAGGACGCATCACGAACAAAGCCTGCATCTTAATTAATCCGAGCTTTATGCCGACATCAAACGGTAACTCCAGTAAAAATTGCAGCTGAGCATTTTTTCCCACTTCCATTAGATGCGCCGAATAAAAACGACTCGCCCAAGTTTTTGAATTAGCGCCTTCTTCTATTGGCGTAGCAAGGCAGCGAAACATTCTGTGTTCTCCATTTAATCCAGAAACTTTAATAACAGTTTTCGGAGCCAAGGCGTCCACCACCGCCAGCATTAGCAGGGCATCTCTGAGTGATCATTAAAAAGTTTTCTGGTCTCGCGCACTGTAACTTCAAGTCGAGTTTTTGGTCTGGTCTCTGATTGGTCATTGGAGGCTACAGCGTTGTTCAGGGGACACCACGGTAGAGGAAACAAGGTAGGTTCAAACCAGTCTTTTTTTCGTTGACGTTGTGGTTTTGCTGACGTCACGGCAACGATCCAATAGCAGCGCTTTTATTGCATCTGGTAGCTCTGATACTCCTAAATCTGGCTCCACTTTTGGTCTAACGACATGGCGTTTTGGTGACGTCATGAATTTTGTTTGAAATGAGGCCGTTTTATTGGCTAGCCGAACAAGAGGAGGTGTATTTTCGCCCATAGAAATGACCCTATCATGTTTTCTCTACCGTGGGGGACCCACATCGGGATGGCCTTTGTCTCACATCTGATTTTCTGTCGTAAAAAATTTCTCCTTGAACACTGTGAAACTTCCGTCTGTCATTTTATTAATGTTTCTTTAAGTGATGAAGTGTTCGATTTAAAAAAAATGTACTTGCATCAATCGTGTAGTATTTGTTAAATCACAAGTTCGATGCATTTATATTTGCTTATTGAATTGATTCTTTTCGCTATAAATTTATGGCATCTTACATCGTTTAGGGAAGAACTCTTTTAAAAGAAAACTTGCAGAACAAGTTTATTTCAAAAACAGTATATGTAGTGACTTTAAAACCAACGCCTATTTCCAAAAGTAACTATAAATATTTAAATTCGAAGCTTGTCTTCTTCGAGCAAAATCATCATAAAATCGTTATCGAAGTTCAAAATCACCTTCACCCTCACTCTCTCCCTCTCTTTCTCTCTCTCCCACTCTCCCTCGCTATCTGCCCCTCTAGACATCGTTTAAGCGCAAAAACAAGGAACTCTACTGATTGCATGTGATCTATTGACTCTCGCTGAGGACACACCATCGGATTCGAGGGAAGCCTAAGGTGCATCCCTCAATTTGCATGAAGCTGTTTGGTAGCAATGGCCGCGCGTAGTCCTGGTGCTCCGACCTTTTCTGTGACGGTGGTGGTCGTTGGCAGAGCGACATCTGCGGACTGCTTGGGCTGGTCTCACCCTCACTTCAGAGGTTTATTTTCTTTTGAGCCCAAAGCAAGGCTTCATCAAGCGGGGCTTAGGAGCAGCACCCTGGCTTAAGCTCTGTGCCGGCCGGCTTAGATGGCCCGCGGTCCCTTTCTTTAGGCGAGACCGTCGGGAGAAGTGCGCCACGAAAGCGCTCTCTTTACGCTCTCTGACAGCCCAAGGCCTTCGCAATGCCGGCCATAGAATATGACGGGGAGGTTCTCTGTTGGGAGCAGTAGCAGGTGTGTTTTAAATGCTCAGGGCCGTGTAAAAAATGTGGAAAAAGAGACCCAGGGCTGCGTAGAAAGGGTGGAAAAAGAGATGAGAACTGTGTAAACTGCTGAGTGCTGCGTGAAACTGCTGAGTGATACCCAAAACTGCTGAATATGAGCAAACCTGCTGAATACTGCTAAAAACTGCTGAATACTGCTGAAAACTGCTGAACACTGCTCAAAACTGCTGAGTGCTGCGCAAAACTGCTGAATACTGCTTAAAACTGCTGAGTAATGCTCAAAACTGCTGAGTAATGCGCAAAACTGCTCCCTGCGGCGCAAAAATATGCATTAAATTATTGTGTTCCCAACATTTGTAAGTGTCCAAGAGATGCGCGTGTATTCATGTTATCCTAAAAAATTTGAGTTCAGTGAATTTTTTCTGCCAAGTTAAAATAAACATACAAAATTACCGTGGTTTTACGTACACTAAAAGTCGAAGATTTGGGTTAAAAGTTTGTTTCGACTTAGAGACAATAGAGAGCGAGTTAAGGAGACCGTCCCACTTTTTCAACTTTTTTAGTCCGATTCGTTTGAAAGTTGGCCAGTATATGTATTTTGTAAAAGTAAACCTTTTTTACTCCGGTCATTTTTTCGATTTAGGCCTTACTTTTTTTTTTTTTGACGAAAAATGTGTTTTTGGTATATTTTTATTGAAACTTCAGATTGGAACTCCTCCTTCAGTTTTGATGGTAGAACATAAACAAAGACAGTTTTAGAACCCTTGGAACATTTCTAACAAACTAAAATTCAGCTTTTTTTGAAATTCAAATTTTTTCTATTTTTTCAAAATTTTTTTATATTTCAAAAATCAGCAACATTTTTTTGGGTTTAGAGCTATATATTTTTTCAAAGAATTCGAATTTGAAAAAAAAACCAATTTGAGTTTGTTAGAAATGTTTCAAGGATTTTAAACCTGTCTTTGGATTTGTTCTAGCATCAAAACTCGAGAACTAGTCCCAGGATGAATGTTGAAAATTCAAAGTGTTGGGTATAAGCAAAAAATAAAATTTTGTATTGAAGTGTAATATAATGAACAATTGATGTAATTGAATGCAGTTTTAATTTTTATTTTGATAATTTCCATACATAACTTCATATTCAACGTGTGAATTGTGATTTCAAAAAAAAAAAAAAATTATCTTTTTTTCAACAAAATGAATTTTTTTTTTTCAGTCTGATTCTTATAAAATTTGACTATGATATGTAACCTTTGAAAAGAAACACAATTGATACCCTTCATTTTTTTGATTCAGGCCTTAGATTTTGCAAAAATTTGACATATTGGTTTTCAGATATTGACATTTCACTAATATTGATATTTCATAATGGAACTCCTCCTTCAGTTTTGATGCTAGAGCAAAAGCAAAGACCGTTTTAGAATCCTTGGAACATTACTAACAAACTCAACTTCGGCTTTTTTTTAATTTCCCATTTGTTCTCTTTTTATATGGGGTCAAAATCGGGAAAAAATGAATATTTTGGGTGCTTTTCATTTATATTGATATTTCAAAATGGAACTCCTCCTTCAGTTTTGATGCTAGAACAAAAGCAAAGACCGTTTTAGAATCCTTCGAACATTTCTAACCAACTCAAATTGAGTTTTTTTTCCATTTCCTATTTGTTCTCTTTTTATGTGGGGTCAAAATCGGAAAAATTGAAAGAGTTTGGTCGCCTTACCCCCCCCGGGGGGGGGGGAATTATTGTCCGTAGCGCCATGAAATTTTAGGAACGAATAGTCTACCACCTAAGGGTCCTTTTACAACAAAAACATGCAAAATGACCATGGAATCGACAGAATCTGGCAAGGGCCTGGGGCGGTCTCCTTAACGAAGCTTGAGTGTGATCAGCGTAGAAAACAGTCGATCCAAAATTTTCATGCAGAATTGTTTTTTGAACGAATTACTTGTTTGAAATTTGCATTGAATATTTTGTTTCATCGGAAAGAATAAAAGAGCTTTCAATCTTCGTTAAAGTCTGATCGAAACGCGAAACATTATAGGAAACGGAAACGCATGATCGAGTACAGCTCTCCCGATCAGAAAATTTGTAGCAATTTTTACTCTCACGGCGACGTCGTAACTTCACAAGATCAGCAGCTTTCAATTTGTGAGGAACATGACGAATATGGAATATCAAATTTAATTATGGTGACAGCTTCATGTCTCCTAACGCTATCGTGCAGAATGAATATAAATCATGACAAGGCCATAACTAGATATAATGGAGATGATCAATATCGAGAATGTTGTTTCGAGATCAGATCGTTCACGTGAGCAGCGATAGCTCGACCAATCAGTTCGGCAGAACTATTCTCTTCAAAATACCAACAAAAGCCGCTGTCAAGGTGGATTAATGGACACAGCTTTACAAGCAGCCCATCGTTGTCAGAAGCCATTAAATACTGTATATACAGTTTATATTTGATTACAAAAGCTCCAAATCACGATTGGAAGTTTTATGCAAATCCAGCGTTGTGTTTCCTGAGGATGCATGTTAGAAGGTAATGTTTCAATTGCTAGAGAAGCTCACAAATGTTAGATTCAGTCGTATACGGATTGGAAAATCTTCATTCAAATTCTATGCAATGTAAGGCATAGAATTTGAATTCTATGCATTCATTTGAATTCATTCTATGCAATCGTTGGCTAAAATTAAGTTGAGTTAGTAAGTCTAAACGCTGAATTGAAATTGATTTATTTAGTAGTCGAGATTTTAACAATGTATTTTACTTCTTTATTTTTAACTTCGTTCTGAACTGTATTTTGCAGATGCCTAACCCTGAGGACTGTCACTTTGGTGCCTTTTATGCTCTCACGAAACTTGAAGATGAGGGCGAAGTAAATTCGTCTCAGGGAATAAAATAGTGTGTCCATTTTATTTGATAGAATGTCGGGAGAGGAAAGGAGCGAGTCTCGTTAAGTTATTCTATAAATATTTTGTTCAAAATTTCATTTGACAGGAGCTTCAACATATTTCCGTATTATTAGCTTCATTTTGAAGGGGTTAGCAACTACATTTATGTTTAGAATTTTTAAACAAATATAATTCAATTGAATTATGTTTGTTGCCTCAGAAAACTTTTCAAAAATTTTGCATCGTGTTCTTTACAGCTAAGCACTTCTGGCATCCCGGCATTGCTCCTCACGACTACTTGCCACAGCTTTAGGTTCTCGAGATGAAGATTTTGACGATACAGGTGTCAATGGTACTCTTATTGAACATGTCACTGCGCGTCTGATGTTGGTAAAAATAATGTCTAACATCGTTTTTGATATTAATAAAAAAATGATGTCTAACATCGTTTTTGATGTTGGTAAAATTCAGCAGAATTTCACGTAGTTTGGTCTTTGATTTTCAGTACTGTGAAATCCAGGCTACTGTTTGCTTGTAAATTCTAAATCATAATCATCAGGGATATTTGAAGCGGTTTTGTGAGACTCTTGCATCTCTGTATCTATCACAGTGTAGTTTCATCTGAAACATCCTATTTATACCCTAAGCTAAGCTTGCAGCGCTCTTCTTATTTATTTCCGAAACCAAAAAGCTCCACTTTTTTTTTATTTTAAGAAAAATTAAAATACGATATATCTACATATATATATATATATTAGAAATTTAAAAACGAGGAAAATTCCAAAGAACTTAATCATATTTAATTGGAAAACGTTTCGGAGTCCGGCTCCATCATCAGTTCAAAAACACAAGTCTGCAATAAAAGAATATCTGCAATAAAAGAAGAAACAAAATGTTGTAGACAGTCATTAAAAGAGATCACGAAAACAAAAATAAAAGCTTGTCATAAAAAATTAAACCGACAGTCACTAATTGCTATCTAATTTTTTTGAGGCATGTTTTTATTCTTGTTTTCGTGATCTCTTTTACTGACTGTCTACAAAATTTTGTTTCTTCTTGTATTGCAGACATAATGACTTGTATTTTTGAACTGATGATGGAGCCGGACTCCGAAACGTTTTGCAATTAAACATGATTAAGTTCCTTGGAATTTTCACCGTTTTCAAATTTCTAATCAAGTTGCGATTAAAGCAAACAACTGACTCATTCAGATATAATCTATATATACATATATACTGCATACTGTATACATACTCTGCAGTATCTGTATATACATATACCACACACAGTATAAATATAAACTGCATGCTCGTGCCGCGCACCCTTTACAGAAAAGCATGTCTCGCTCACCTATATACACTGCATACTGTAAATACTACAGTATATGTATGTGTGTGTACCACAAACAGCATAAATATATAAGCTCTTCATGCTCATGCCGAGCATCCTTTGTAGAAAGGAATGTCTCGCTCGCAATTTTTTCTACGATACCTCGAATCTAGCAAGTGACAGAGGTCAGTCCGTCGCACACAAGCCTTTGAAAAATGGAAAATGCCGGACAAGGTAAGTGAGTGTAACATGCTCCATATAAGGGCAGAAATGGTAGGCTTTTGGGCCGCTGGGAGAGTTGTTGTGCTTGATGTGATGAGGGGAGACCGAGGGAAAAGGTTTTGAGGCAAAATGCGTTTGACGTGAATGGCAGAGGGGAAAATGATTGGCCAGAAAAGGTTTCTGCCGGCAAAAAAGTTGTCACTGAGTGGGTGGCGGAGTAACGCAGCAGCGCAGATGGGCTTGAACGATTGAAACAAATTTGTCAGAGGTAGGTGGGAAAATAAATATATAAATGAATACTTTTATTCAAAGTCATGATTGATATTGATGGGATAAACTTAAGTACATTCCAACTTATAGGGAAAGGGGCGTACTTGTAATGGGTACTGGACCTTCCTTAAGAAATTCAATATTATTATAAATATTGTTAGGATAAAAATTGAGGTATATTTCAAGTATGTATTTCGGGAAATAAGGATATGATCGTTATAATGGATTTTTTTGAGAGATTTAAAAGTTGATGGCACCTGATCATCATTTGAGAGAACGCTGCCAAAAAATGCATAACGCCATGAAGCATCAGAAAAAAACATATTTAATTCATTCGAAAGAGTTCAGAACCTGGGGTTGTTTCCCTCATAAATAAACAATTTAAGCAACTGATTCAGTGACAGCAGAAAATTTCTGATAAAGTTCATATGAGCTTTACCTTCCCAGTATTCCACCAGCTACGATAATTCAAATGAGCCACGTATTGTCGCTATATATCAATGTAAGTTACCGTGGCCTCGCAATATGCAGAATGTAAGTGGATAGATAAACAACTGAAACTGCATATGAATTTTTAGGCGCAGATTATGTATTTAAACAACCATCATTTTTGGAAATGCTATCGAAGAGGATATGATTCAGTCTAAACAATTAAGTTCATGCAACATAGGAGTGCATTTTTTTCAAAAATTAATTGCCGTTTTCTAAATATTCGCCCTAAAGGGATAAAATTATATCCATCAGTATTAATAGAGTGTTTATGAACATTTCTGCATATTTTTGAGTTCGTTGATTTACTTTCCATGCAAAGAGATTGTAAAGTTGCATTAGATGAAAAAAAATTCTTGTCCTAGTAACATGCACGATAAAGTAAATACATCTGGTAACACATGATCAGATTTAGACCTCTAGTCTTGTGTACCTTGATTAAAATATTCCCATCCATTCTCCAAGAAATCTAGCTCTTATTTTTCGCGTGAGAATGAATGAGAACCTCAATAAGCTTTTCACTGGCAGAAGCGCAATTTGTTGATTCAATATGAGTCATTTCCTGTCGCTTTAGTCTGCCCACAGCGCTATAAACCTTTTCTTTGATGTTTGGTATCCATTGAAGTTCATTTTTTCAACTTCAAAATGTACAGCAACGCTATTGGTTGAGAGCGTTTTGTGCAAACAAACCGGAAACAACTGGAATTCAGGCAAATTAGATACTGCGTGCGTCACAGAGGGAGTGCGCGCGTCACTAAAGGGATCCCGTGCGTCACTAAAGGGATCCCGTGCGTCACTAAAGGGGGTGCGCGCGTCACTGAAGGGAGTGCGTGCATCACTAAAGGGATCCCGTGCGTCACTAGAGGGACTACGTGCGTCACTAGCGGGACTACGTGCGTCACTAGAGGGACTACGTGCGTCACTAGAAGGACTGCGTGCGTCACTAAAGGGACTGCGTGCATCTCTAAAGGGACCGCATGCGTCACTAGAGGGACTGCTTCAATATTCTCTCTTCAGTTTAAGCTAACTTGAACGAAGCAGAAAGAGTAATGAAAAGCGCTTCCTTCACCAGTTAGCATCGTAAAAATGCAGGTAAAAGAGCAACAAACAAAGAAAAAGTTATCTGGCAGAATGTATGTGCCATAAGCAGGAACGTCCGGATACTTTGTCTACAGTGCCAATCTCAACAGTTAAGATTTCAGTTTGAAATTCGACGATAACAAATTAAACACATAGTTGATAGAATTAAATATTTTTCTGTTAGGTGAGAACGAGTACACATGAGGATCAACCACTCATTCTGCTCAGCATAAGTCACGTATGACGGTTGAAAGGGAACGTGGACTTCCGCAGCCAGGTTTCTCAAGGCTGCAAGGAATATGCAGCTTTAAAATAAGCTAATGTTCGGGGTCTTGTAGAGATAGAAAGTAGCGCCTCTGGATGTTAGAGTCATTTTAGACCAGTGGTTCTTAATCTTTTTTGGCAGTGACCCAAAACCTGCCCAAAATGCATTAACTGCCGCGACCCAAGCCTGCATAACAATAAAAATATTTCATTCATAATATGATTATTCTTTGGAAAACAGGTTCCTAAAGATTCACACTACAGAAACAAAATTGATGGCTGTCGTGTTCACCAATACAAGCATCACATTAGAACAACAGCGACGTCCTGTGTCGCAACCCAACTGTGGGCCGTGTCCCAGGGGTTAAGCACCGCTACTTTAGACCGTCAGATAACAATTTCCGGAGCCTGTGCCTGCAGTGACCTACACGCGCTCCGTTGAGACTCCTGGCGTCTAGTTTGTGTTGAGTGGCGACGTGAAGCTGGGCAGAAATGGTAGACGATGTGAGGCTGGGCAGAAATGGTAGACGATGTGAGGCTTACAGTGCAGCTCCAGCCCCTCGGCACCACTTAACACGACCCACCAACACACAGAGTGACATAACACTGCTCGGCACCATCCAGCATGACCTAAGGGGATCAAGTACTATTCTGGTTCACCCAGCAAGACCAAAAAGAACTCAGCATTACTCGATAAGACCCAACTCCACCCAGTACGACCCAGCACGACCCAGCAACACACAAAGTGATCGCGTACTACTGGTGGCGACCAGCACGACCCAAAGTATTTTAGCACTATTCGGCACGCCTCAACACAAATAAAGTGACCCAACACTACTAGGCACGAACTAGAACGACCCAAAGGGATCCAGTGCTGCACGGCACCACCTAGCACGACCCAACGGGATCCAGTACTGCACGGCACCACCTAGCACGACCCAACGGGATCCAGTACTGCACGGCACCACCTAGCACGATCCAAAGTATTCCAACCCTAATCGGCACCACCTAGCATGGCAAAAAGTAATCAAGCACTACTCAACACCATCTAGCACTACTGTACTCGAGCGATGTCGCACAAATTCCGTCCCTCTACCGACTAGGGCAGAACCCAAGAAGTTGCAGTATGACAGAGGCTTTTTACGACCCCAACGCAGTGCTTGAGGCATCGATTATAATCGGGGCTTTATTCAAGTGTGCGAAAGCCAACGGCAGCTTCGAGACAGTGATAGAGTGTTCGTCAGGACTGATGTATGTACAGCAGAGTACAGAGAAGCGGCCATTAGCGTGTCTGGACGCATTTAATGTGTTTTATGTTTCTGTTCCGCAACATCCAATTGTACAAGGATCGAACGACAACTTTCTGCTTATCTGAGTAGAAGTAGCACTCAAGCCAATTTAGCACTGACATACTGCACCTTTAATTCCGCATCTGCATCGCTATTTCGATTTAGATGAGCAGAAAGTTGCTGCGAGATCCAACTGCAATAGGGTTTCTCGTTACAACAACAATATACAACACATTACATACGTTCAGCATCGACGATGGCTGCTTCTCTGTACTCTAGTGAACATACATCAATCCTGATGAACACTCTATCACTGTCTTGAAGCTCCCGTTTGCTATCGAGCACTAAATAAAACAGACGGATGTCTTCCATACTACATCTCGATTGTTTCAATCTCCTAAACAGGCGAATAAAAGATTGCTTCAAGAATTGTTGCTCCCTTGCACAGCAGTAATTCTTTGCAGGGAGGTGTTCATTTTGAGTATTTCATGAGGATGGACTAGTCAAGGAAGAAATAGTAGTGTTTGCTAGTTTTCAATTTGAATATCATAGGAGCTTACAGAGGAAAATCTTTCTTGTGAAGCAAATTTACAATAAAATAATAAGAGAAGAAGTGCTATAATGTTTTTAAAGTACTTCTTCCTCATTTCTTTTATCATAGGAGCTTGTTGCGAAGAATGATGCATGACAGTGTACGAGGAAGTTGCCAAAGGTGAGTATTTTTAAAGACCTACATTTCATAGACCACTTTCCTACATTATGCCCCTTGTGATAAGCATCATCAACAAATTTTAGGTTAAAAGAACCCTGAGCTTATTCAACTCCAACTGAATACCTCAATTTCAAATTTGAAGTGACTTGAAACCTGCCTTCCATGGCATTCAAATGACGGCACAATTTATGTGCACCTACGTACATAAAATTCATCAATCAGTTAAGCAAGTCGAGTTCGAAATGTTTTTTCACCAGAATAGATCTGAAATATTATCTAAATTCGTATTTCACATGAGTACCTGCAGGAACCGTGCTGAATAAATGAAAATGGGTTAAAATTAGTCGTTAAATCTCTGTGGAGCTTCTGAGCTCATATATTAGAATTCAACATTCAAACTCAGTTGTTTTCAGCAGCCTGCCTGCCAGGTGACCGAGCACTCACTTGATATTACTCCCTTTGAATTTAAAGTCTTCTTCCGAGTTCATAGACGCCTACTTTTTATGTTGACGAAAGTCATCATAATTGCAAATGGTCAGTAAACTTATTCTACTGAGAATTATTCCCCACTATTCAGATGAATCACAGACTCACAAAGGCATTATCACGAAGGATAATTCGCAGTAAAATAACACTAGGAGATAGCTCTTCGAAACCAATTCGTAAAAATTTGAGCAAACAAACCCCTGTGGGCAAATCAGTTCTAAGAATTGATACATTTGATGCTCAAATTACGCTCGGTTTCTTTATATACGACCTCCGTTGAAAACCAAGACAGTGGCCGAAAAACAGAAGTAATTTAACGTTTTCAAGAGTTCGCTTAGATGACGTAAGAGCCTTTGGTGCAGCTTTATGCTGATAAATCAGCATAGAAGGCTTACACTCTACTTAAATGAGTATAAAAGACTTGCACATTATCGCGTAGGTTTCTTCACTAGGTTGTTAGAAAACGCATCGTTAATCAATTTGCTGTTACGAATAGTGTATCTAACAATATTTTACAAAGTTTGATCATGCCCTTAATGTAGACTTAAAACAATCAATGGTGTTTCAGAAATAACATAAAATTCACTGGCATAAGGATTTGAATTTTCATGGAATTTTTTATAATGCTCTTTCGACAAAGGCACCAGTTTAATCTCATGTGAACAAGAAAAAACTCTATAATGATATCAGGGAAATTTTTGTGTTCACGGTTTGCGAAAATGTAGACAAAAATAATTCAGAATATAAATTAAAAGTAAGTAGATGATACGAAAAAACTTACAGCCCCACAAAATAAGCGATGTAAAAGGAAGAAGATGTTATTTAAATTAAATAAAATGTTACTATAAATTATAATGGAGAAGAAGATGTTATTAAAATTAAATTAAATGTTACTAAAAATTAAAAGGAAGAATACGATGTTATTTCCGTAAACTAGGCAAAAATATCACAAAAACGCGAAATGAAACCAGCTACAGAGGAGCTCTAATATTCAAGTTAGCTTGTAATAAACTATTCGAAAAGACGCGAGGCAAAACTCGCAAAACTTTTAATTGACGTAAGTTTAGCTCAAAGTTTCGAGAGTGAGCTGCTCGCTCTGTTATCATAACTGAAAGCCAATGTGATAAAACTTGCTAAATTGTTTCAAAAAATCATTTTACAGTTCAAATTTTGAACGATTTCCCATGCACTGAAGAGATTAATTTGTCGGAGACAGATTTTTTCGATGCATTCAACATAAATGAAAATTAAATTTAATATTTTTGGTCCGATTTATGAATAAAGGGAATTCCGCAAGAATTTTTTGCTCAAAATTCATAGCGTAGGTCAATTTATAAAATATTTTTTAATATTTAACATACATGCAGAAATTGTATGCTAGGAGACAAATTACTCAAGGATCGAGATGATAGACATTCATTTGAGTTACAAAAACCTGAGACGCTTCCGTATCCCAGAAGTTCATCCAAAACTGAGCACATGGGGCCAGAGTGCACATGACTTTTTAATAAATCTGCTTCTCGCTTTATCAATGACAGCACATAAATTTTGTATGGTTTGCCGATCAATTAACCTTCATGTTAAAAAACTTTTAAGAACCCTTGTGTTGTAATATTTCATTTCTCAACATATTAAAAAAAATATTTTTTTATTTCTTTCTTTCTTTCTTTCTTTCTTTTCACGTTAAGCTTGCTACAACTATAACTTTGAAAATATTCTTGCCCGGTGGTCATTCATTTTCCTTACCCATGGACGCAAGAAGCGAAACTGAACCTGAGTGTTTTTAAGTATAAGTACTCGCAGAAAATTGCCACTTTGCGTAGGATGGCAAATCGCTTGTTCCACGACCGTGTTTGTATCTCTGACACATTTTATTGTGTTCTTGCATGTGATGCACAAAAGAAAGTAATCCTCATAATTTATCTCACGTGACCCGCGTTCGAAGTGGACACAGACTCAGCTCATGGTGTTTAAAATTCGATGATTAATACAGCACTCTGTGGTCACACGCGTTTCAATAGACTTCCAGGACTTTCATCATGTCTCTGCACCAGATCTGGAAAATGGTCTGGCAATCTGGGGTTCAGATTGAAGGGAACTCTGTATGAGACGAGCGAAAACTTGCTCAGCTTAGCTCCCGGGCACAAAAATGGAGGTATTATGAAGTATTTTGTTAGACGAGAATGGACAGTACGTGGAAAAAATAGCAAACAGAATTGGCTTGCTCGTAGAAAGACCGCTAGAAAGAATGGTCTCATTCGTAGCAAAATGCTGGTTTTTAATACCACATGCTCAGCATATAAAAGGAAACCGTTTTTTCATGCTATATCTAAATGAACTTCTCTGATTTTTCTTAATCTTCCGTTAATATTGCAGTCAATGAAGTCCGCTTACAGTAAAGAACCTGTGCATGTTACGAAAATTTCAATGAAGCCCTCGCATTCATTCTTTATTTGCTCCCTTCTAAGTCTAGAATTCATTTAGTGGCCATAATCAGTTAGATCTTTAGGCTTTTTAATCATTACTGCACGGGAATAACCTAACCAAACTTATTTTCACAAATAACGCTGACATTTTCTTCAACCACACTCAATAATTTCCTATAAATAATATTTTCCATATAAAATTATCACACACATTTCATTTCAGCATACTAAGCATTGATGTACTTTGAGCCATGTGACATTTCTGATACCGATTTTTGATGCTGAAGGACACTCTCAATAGGACATAAAAACTTCTAAACTGTAATTATCTAATCGTTCAAATCGGCCTGAACATTATCACCTAAAACCTTCACGTGCTCTACGTATGAACATTCTATCAAGCTGCGTAGCAGAGACGAGTCTGCGTCATCACCTCGAACACGAATGTTCTGTGAGTATCACCAGCCTCATTTCTAGGCCGAGGATGAACACGAACCGAAACTTGCACTGT
Organism: Morinoia aosen; assembly: GCA_030386875.1. Taxonomy (NCBI): domain Eukaryota; kingdom Metazoa; phylum Arthropoda; class Malacostraca; order Amphipoda; family Talitridae; genus Morinoia; species Morinoia aosen. Next base: position 4,651,256 of record CM059571.1, read on the forward strand.
GGCGCAACCATCCAATTTAGGCGCGTTGTGTTGCAAAGATATTTTTTTTGCATGCAGATGATCCGATGGTTGAGCTGAGCAGCGAACTCTAGTCTTTGCCATTGTTGGTCGGAGGTCATTAATTAAGCCAAGAATGGCAGGGCTGCTGGAGCAGCGAGGTCTGCATGGAGGATCGCAGCGAAGTACGGCGACCTCAGCAAATTTGCCCCGGGACGCAGCAGCGCGCGTGAGGCAGTGGCGAGCGCGTGACGGACTCTACGACTCTGGTATCGTGATTCTGTCATAAATTTGGTATCGTGATTCTGCATCCAAAACGGACTCCACAACTCTGATGTCGTGATTTTGACTGTATGACGGACCCCACAACTCTGATATCGTGTTTCTGTCTTCATGATGGACTCCATGTTAGACTGACTCCACAACTCCAGTATCGGAATTCTGCATGTATGACTGACTCCACAACTCCAGTACCTGGATTTTGCTTTCAAAGCGGACTCCAAAACTCTGACACAGTGATTCTGTCACCGTGACGGACTCCCCAACTTAAATTTTTTTTTCGTTCGGAAAATGCTTGAAGCTGAATAAGTGAAGTAGAGACAAGCTGCATGGTGTGACAGCCAGGATCATTTCATATTTTTTAGGTCATTTCTGAATTTTCTATCGAATATAACTGAAAGTGAGCGAGGATATAAAGAACACAGTTTGCTAAAAATTGTACCTTTCTTTTAAAAATTATAGTTCTCCACTGCAATCGAAAATGGCACATACTTAATGAGGATGCTTTCGGGTCAAGTCAAAAATTTCTTGTATCTCTTACATCAAACTCCAAACTCTCGAGCATATCTGTTGAAAATCACACGCGTGAATTACTTTGGAAATCAGTGAAATACAATATTTCATTGAAAAAAATGAGGATACGATAGCTCAATAAAACTTACTTTGGAAATCTGTGAACTAGCGTATTTCGTAATAGTAAATAAGATAAGGATAGCGAAATAAAACTCAAACGATTCAAAATATTTCAGAAGATGAGCTGCTGCGTCACCTTTCGCAATCCGCCTCGTGTTTTTGGGGAGTGTGATCCAATGCTTCATTTCCTCGAAGTTAGGATAGGGGTTCCGAACCTTTTTTTCATCCGGTACCCCTAGAGGAAATGAATTCAAACATCGTACCTTCTGAAATAAAAATGCCAACTTATAACCAATGTCCTATCATTTACCTGGACTTGTCTCGCACCCTCATGGGGTGCGAGACAAGTCCAGGTTGGCAACCCCTGGAGCATTGATCCGCTCATTTGTGAATGATTTCTCAACGGTATCAAGTGAGGCAATTTATTTTGTGAAAACTGATATAAAACTCTTGATACATTTGTCTGGATTTTGAAATGCTCTAAATATTTCCAGACAATTTTGAACAATTTTTCATGGTCGAGGTAATTTTCTTCACTTGAAAGGAACACGAAGTTTGTGTACTGTACTGGGCCGTTTCGTCAAATTCCAGAAAAGGCTCAGTTTCGCCCTTCTTTAAAAATTACCATCATTTTAAGAGAATTTTTGGCGTAGTCTACGTATATATTCTAAAATAAATAGTAACCCAAGAACACCCAATTATTTTATGAAGTTTTAACTGGATTGCCCGAGAACACATTTTTCGATCTAAGAACGTTCGTCGTACTGGGAGATACTTTAGAATTACAAATCCAGGTTCTACTTGCATTGTTTCTGGTGAACGACAGTAAGCCAAATCATCAGACAATAGATAATATCATCCGCGCTTAATCGTCATCGCCGTTACCTTATTGATTCTCGTTATATCTGGAGAGTGGCAGTAAGTAGAATCACGAGACAATAGAAAATATCATCCCTACTTTATTGTCATCGTCGCTACCTTATTGATTCTCGAGACAATATATGGAATAAATTCGATGATTCCATGAAGGTGCAATACATTTTCAATTCTGGCAGGCTCCATGGGAGTCTCACCTCATAAGCAGACAGCCCGTGCTCCTGTCACACGAAATATCTGTCTTCAATTTAGGGGAGGGTGTGGAAATACATATATTGCTAAAACCTTCCCAGGAAAAGTAAAATTGGGTTACCACGCTGAGTATCATAATTAAGATGATTAATCCTAAGCAACTTATTAGTAGCATAGCGTAGAACCTTTGAATAGCCAAAAATATGAGCAAGAAAGGAATAAATGACAGTTATTTATGTGGAAAAAAGTTTGTCATTCTATAGTTCATGTGTTTTTTTATTTGCAAGTATATTTCATGCTGGCAAGTATCATCACGCGAGCCTGCAGTATGTTTAAGCTGAATTTATTTTAAATTTTGTTTCAATTTTGTTTTTTGTTTCAATTTTGTTTCACAAATGTGCACGGACATATGTGTTATTTCAAAAACTATTTTTTATTGAGAAGCATACATGTAAACGAGGTTCCCTAAAATATTGGCAGTCCTAATTAATTTTTAATTAAATTGAGCACTATTTCGAAAGAATCAATTTTTCGCTAAAATGTTTCTCACTCGTTCCTTAATTGAATCCTTTTAAGTTCATAATTTTGCTCCTTCCGTAATTGAATCCTTTCAAATTTAAAAGTTCGTTCCGTCTATGATTGGTTCATTTTAAGTTCAAAAAAGGTGCGTTATGAACAGAAAATAGTTCGTCAATGACAGCGCAGTAAATTTTGCGGTTCAACGCATCGATACAGTCGGGGTGCACTAATATTATTGATGATTTCTGATCGTTCAAGATAATGTTATAAATGACGGTTAAATATATTTTTCTACGTCTCAAAAGTATTCGAATCAAATTCCTTTGCCTTAAATAGTACTGGGAAAATTCTGAATTTTATGAGCATTTAATTATGCAAAGGTAAGGTAACTTTTTTTAGGCTGGTACAAAATTCTCGAGTTCCCCATTTCCTAATATTTATTACGCCCACACTTACTCGGCCTTCAAAAGTAGGCTTAAAGCTTATCAGTTCTCAAATTCCTAATAAATTAAAATGAATGAAGCTAAAATAAATAACGGAAGCAAACTAAAAAAATCAAACAATATTTGGTTTCTAAACACTTTAAATACTATAAAAAAGAATAATGAATCTCAAATTATGAAGCTATCGTTAAAAAGCAAAGAGATATCTGGTAAAACAAATTATTCACTAGAACATCAGATATACTTTTGATCATCTTGATATCAAATTTTTTTCTTGCATGTTTTACCAGTATTAAATTAAAAGCATAAGTGCTCGAAGTCATTTTCCATAATTTAACGTAGAATTTGCTAAACCCGTGAAATGTTGTCTTCAAAGCTTTGTTGCTTATTTTGCCTACGATGAAAATATTGTGCTTTGTTTGGTGCTAAGTATATTTTTTCGTCTTACTTTCAACAATTTAAATGCTTATTTCAAATTAACGTTATATAAACCTCTCAAAATAGTTGCCATGTGCTGTCATATTTTGTCATGATTGAAAATTTGGTCCTAGTGTCACTAAATTATGTTGTACGAGGGTGCCAAGGAAGGGCAGTTGATCAGAATGCTAAGCGTTTGCTACATTTTTTATTGACAAACTTTCTTGCGCGCGATGCGACTGGCAGGAAGAAATCTTGCTTGTTGCGAAAAAATGTTATGTTACCAATTGTATAAATAATCAGTTCAGGCTCTTCCATATATATCTTTTAAAATGTCAGTTTGTTTAAGCAGTATTTACCTAATTTTCTGGGGCATTTCTCACTTCTTTGTTCCTCTTCGTAAATTAGATTTCAAGTGTTCATCGAAAGTAACGAATCATTATGAATTTCTCAAATATTTTTAAATTTTCGTTTTCAGACTAAGTACACTTACGAAGAAGTTGACGGTCGGTTTTGTAGCCCCTGACGGCAGATGCAGGTCCAAGGTTGATATATTTGGTAGCTTCAAATTTAACGTGAATTTCTTCTTCAAACAGTTAATCATTTCGTCACCTGCTTGAGCACTTAACGTTGTTACTATAATTGTTTCTGTCGTAGAAACTTGGAAACTTTGCGTTTTTGTCTCAGAAATTACAAATTTTATGGTACCTATCAGAACGGGTTTGAGGCATTCGTTCTTCCTGATATCGAAGCGGGGGTGGAGACGTTCGATCTGAAGCATCCATAGTTTGAGCCTCGGACTAATGAGTGAGAATTTTGACAATAACTCGATAAGAACCTGTTCTTTCTCAGACTTAATAAGACATTTATCAGTCGCATTCCTACTCGAGAGACAGACAAAGAATATCAGACTCCGAATGCCAGTTATTTTCAACGTACTGAGTTCTGTGCTAGTTCGAGACATCTCAAAGCTGAAAATAGTGTTGGACTTATCCTCGTAACGAAGAGCGTAACAACATTGTTGCTAACACCGTGCATGAGAGGCATCGAATAATGCATGATCCTTGTCGGACTCTCTCTCTCAGGCGGTCGCTGCACTAATGAGGGAGTTGAGTAACAAAAGGTATTCGGGCTGCCATTTAGAGGATCAAGGTTTCCAGGATGAGGAGTTACAACGCACTTCACTTAGTGCGTCACCTTATTCTACCGAAGAGGAGTCCGTAAACTCTTTTGCGCTTGAAGCTTTAATGAAGAAAGTAGTGCGCGCGCTTAGATCCCGTGAAGGCAGAGCGCAGCAGTGCGTGCTGAGAAGCAAGGGAAAGAATTTATTATTTTGTCTTGTTTTCTCACAGACAGTAAATAAATAACTCACTGGTTCATCAGGGAGTGAAGCTTCATATGAATATATAACTTCATTCATTGTTGAAATATCCGATATTTCAAAATAAGATGCGCGCTGAGATTGTATCAAAATTAAGCAAAAGACTGGGAACGAAAGTCTGCGTTTTCAACTTTATTCCCATCTATAAGAAATATTCGCGGGAATGTCACAGCCATAGATCATAAGATTTTGATCAAAAGTTCAGTAGATAATGCTGATTACTTACATCCGCAAAGACACTTTGGTGTTTTATCTCCTGTTTTTTATGAATTACTTAAGATGAGGGTATGTAGCCTGTATACTATCTACAAGCATGCTGACGACAGCGTGTCAAAAAAAAATCGCAAACAGAAAAGTTAAGTTCAGCGGACTGTGCCACATTCGTACTTCAGTCACACTCAGATGTGAAACGGCGTGCTATATATAATTAACAAGTGTAAATCTTGTCCGTTGCGCAAATAAAGAATTTGAAAATCATATATGTTAGGCAAATAATTTAGAAAAGTGATGAATAGTTGAATATTTTAGAAAAATAAAAAATACTCTGCAATACACTTACGTCCGAAATCTGAACACAGAAATCTAGTCTTTTCAATTCTAGGCTTAAAATTTCATCACAAAATGATACCATCAAAAGCAATACATAGACTAGCATTCAAGTGCGCATCTTAACTGCTACAGCACATCAATGACCACTATTTTCAATATTGAATCTCGGAAGGAATAAAATAACTTTAATATTCATCAAAAGTTGTAAAAGCACTCAATATGAAAGTGACAACAACACCTCTTTAGTGACTCAAGCAAAAATGAGTGACCTCAAAAGCGACCACAATTCGGCTTGACCCTTGTTCATTTCCTCCGAGGGTCACGTATTGCTCCTCTGTAACAACAATAAAACTCGGTGGTCAAGAAATGACCCGGAATGACCACACGATGGCCTCCCACAATATGACTCACAGTGACCGTCCTTCATTGGAGCCATTTTTTTCGACGCGCAGCCGCCAATATTAAAATAGTTGAGCGGTGCAGGAATTCGAGCCTTTGATGCCTCAAATTGAATGGAGGTCCGCAGGAGTGCCCGCCGGGCGTCGTGGGGTTATTGCTCCTATTCTAGCCTCTGCATCGCAATAAACATGAGCAGAATACAGAGGACTTGCTGAATTGCCTCAAATTCCGTAAACAAACTTCTGGTCTCGAGAAATGGACCATGTTACGTTTGGTCACACCATACAGTTCCGTAAACCAACTTCTAGTCACGAGAAATAGATAATGTCATGTTTAGTCGCACCATACAATTCAGTAAACAAACTTCTAGTCGCGGGAAATGGGCCATGTCATATTTGGTCGCACCATACAGTTCAGTAAACAAACTTCTGATCACGAGAAATGGGCCATGTTATGTTTGGTCGCACCATACAGCTCCGTAAACAAACTTCTGGTCACGAGAAATGGGCCATGTTATGTTTGGTCGCACCAAACAGTTCAGTTAATAAACTTCTAGTCACGATAAATAGACCATGTTATATTTGGACGCACCATACAGTTCCGTAAACTAACTTCTAGTCACGAGAAATAGATAATGTCATGTTTAGTCGCACCATACAATTCAGTAAACAAACTTCTAGTCGCGGGAAATGGGCCATGTCATATTTGGTCGCACCATACAGTTCAGTAAACAAACTTCTGGTCACGAGAAATGGGCCATGTTATGTTTAGTCGCACCATACAGCTCCGTAAACAAACTTCTGGTCACGAGAAATGGGCCATGTTATGTTTGGTCGCACCAAACAGTTCAGTAAATAAACTTCTAGTCACGATAAATAGACCATGTTATATTTGGACGCACCATACAGTTCCGTAAACTAACTTCTAGTCTCGAGAAATAGATTATATCGGGATTGGTCGCACCATAGACACTGGTATAGCTTCTCTCCTCTTTCTCTTGTTAGCTATCTTCGGCATGTAAGCAATTTGGCTGCCACTTTATCATCCTAATATGATAATAACGAGAACTTCAATCATGAAAGTTAATGGCGAAGCGATATTGGAAGAAGTTGATGAGATTCCGAACAGTTTATTTCTTCGGCAGATAAACTTTGCATCGTGTTCCTTATAGCTCTTATTGAGCACATCTTCTCGATACGAGACTCATTAAACTGCGCCAAAAGTTGTGTATGACGTTAAGAAACACAGCAGTATACAGTGATCGTTTGTTTTTTGTGATTTATCCTACTCATCAAGCATCATAAAAAGATATTTCAGCGGAACTTCAAATGCTTGAAGCAGTTTCTTCAGTGAGCAAGAAGATAGGAATATTTCCGTGATAAACTCATCCAATTATTGGTAATGACATCCTTATTACATGTTCAAAGCAGCTTTAGACCCAACAGCCATACAACTACGAGTATTTTGATTGCTTTTTTATTTTGAGCTGCCATAATTTCTTGAACATGACGATCAAAGACTGATATTTGTTCTCATGTACAGATGTTGGTGCGTTGCATCTTTTTCTTTGTTAATATTAACAACATTTGTTAGTAAATATCTAAGCTAGAACTGTTGATATTTATAGCAAAAAAACCGATGAATATATCAAATGATGACATATATTGAAATTGTAAGGGATAATATTACATCTTTGAAGTAGGCGTGGGATGAAGGAAAGGTGTCCTGTATGAGACAGCTGAATGTAACGGTTGATGATTTTGGAGGAAGGAAACTCAGGAATTTCTTACACTTCTCAAAACGCACTTCGATCGGACATTTACAGGAGAAAAACTTGCTGCAGGCTTACCGGGAATTTTGAGCTTGTTGTTAACTTAGATTTATTGTAGTTGTGTGTTCCAAATTAGCCTCATAAACGCTGTATGTTAGGAAATGTTGACTTAGATGTCCTGAAATATGAGAGGGTTGTTCGACGAACAATAGCTTTCAACGAATAAATTTAATTGAATTTTGATTACATTTTTATTGGCGACTCAAACAGCAATGTTAATTGTAGCGTAATCATTATTTTTTGAACAGTGCATAGAGAAGAGCTTCCTAATAACATCATAAATGAGAGTACTCATGGAAACCGGTAATCGTTCTATATCTTTTCTAGAAAATAAAACAGCTTTTAGTTCAATAAATTCAGTTGTTTTCTTCTCAAAACTTTTCTTCTAGCCCATACAAGAATTAAATCTAACTCTAATGCAAAAAATTAAATGATTCACGGGTAGTCTTTCATTTCGTACAAAGCAGAGCAGCATCTCTATTTAAAAAAAAAATCAAATGGCAATGAGCATATGGAGTCGCACAAATATAGCTTAATAAATAACCATCGAGGATAATTTAGTTAATGCACGCTTGCTTCTCGTGAGTTTGAAGGAAGTCATTCTGGAAATGGACGGTCGGCAGCGCTCATCAGGGGAACGCTTTGGACGGGCCCGCCACGGCCCGCGTTGTGCGGCTTCCCGTTCCCTCATGGCAACACTCGTCAGGATCGGTCCATTTTTCATGAGAATATCGAAAATGCCTGAATTGAAAAATTTATGCGAGTATAAAATTAATGGGGAAGATAAAGTTAATGGCGAAGATAAAATTAATGGAGCAGACAAATTAATGTAAAAGATACAATTAATGGGAAAGATAAAATAAATGGCGAAGATAAAATTAATAGCTAAAATAAAATTGATGGCGAAGATAAAATTAATGGAGCAGATAAAATTAACGGAAAAGATAAAATTAATGGGAAAGAAAAATAAAATTAATGGTGAAGATAAAATTAATTGAGAAGACATTAATGATATCGAAAATGCATGGATTGAAAAATTAATGGCAACAACTTCAAGACGATTTGGTTGGGAAGTGTGTTCATGAGAAAGTCAAATTTCGCAACAAAATTTGGTAAATTCAAATCGTTGCCTTTCCTTCAACTCAAGGAAACACTCGTCAGTATTTTTCAATTTTTTATGATAGTATCGAAAATGGCCGAATTGAAAAATGAAAGGCGAAGATATCAAAACGATTTTGTTGAAAAGTGGGTTCAAGAGAATTTCCAATTTCGCAAAAAATATTGAGTAAATTTAAGTTGTTGGCGTAAAATGAGAATTTTAAAACTCATCACTACGATGAATAGCGACTGTTGTATTTATGGCTACGCGTTCTAGGTTGTTTCTCTCCTGCCAACGCAAGTATACTTAAAATTCTCATTTGCTTTCAATTGGATTTCTGCGGCCAATTCGCCTCATATTTCTCTAGAATTCGGGACTCCAATAGTGATATAAAAGCGAACTTCCTGCACTATTTCCTCAGAGCCGTCAATTCGCGCAGCACAACAAGAACTCAAGGCAATGAAGACATTTCTGGGCGCCTGAAAAATCGGCCAGTTCCGCTCCATCTAGCTGCTGTCCGGAGACCAATACAGAAAGTGGGAAATAAATAGAGTATGAATTTCTTCCCCCTCCCCAGTGAGGCAGCAGCAATTGGGCCTGTCATCGCATTTTTCTCGTGGGCAGTTTTCCGATGAAGGAAAATAACACTCCTGAATAATTAAGTAAATTCAATATTTATTTCTTTCACTTGTATGTTTGATTTCATCTTTAGTCTCATATTGAGCAGTTTTAGTACGGATAAAAGTTGCGAAATAAAGAATACTCGAGTAAGGTCACACCAAATAAACTTATGTGTGACATGCAGAGTCGTTGATACCTAATTTATATAAATATAATATATATGTGTACATATAAATTGCGATTCATGTATATGACTATACCTGAATCACAAATCAGAATGTAATGATTTGTGGTGTGTATAATGGAGGATGAGGGGATGCTTAAAATTTAAATTTATTTTCTTTCACTAATTTATGTATGAGGAGCGTGCTACTGATTTGCATCAAATTTTACTATGTTCTTTAAAAAAATTATTTTAATGTTTTATATCAATTTGGAAAAAAATACTTCCATGAAAAAATGTTGTAAGTGATCAAACCCGATATACAAATTAACCTAGTTTGAAATAACGAGCTTATTTTCAAACTTCTGAAATGACAACAAAGTGTAATTCTTTAGTATCCGTATTTTATCGCACATGGGAACAAAAAATTATGGATCCCACAAATATCCAAAGGGCCTATTTTTGTGAGGAGAATCTATCTTCATTTGAAAGTTACAGCGTATCTCTGATGGCGTATAACCTGCGAAGCGTATCTGGCTTCTACGGGAACGGTCTAAAGTTCACCCAATGAGTGCGAAACAAAAGGCCTTCATCGCATATTTAGAGTTCAATAACGCGCAAGACATTGAAGAAACACCATCGACATGTCGAGAAAGCTGGCTTGGCTTCATCATAATTGTGTAATATTTCAGACGCACGGCGCATTAGTCAGCCTTTCCCGGCAAATGCTCTCTCATTCTGCAACTCTGAACTCCTAAACGCAGGCATTAGCCTCCAGTTCTGGAAATTGCGACACAAACAGCCTGACGAAAAACTCGCTAGTCAGGTAAAGACTTTATAAGCAAATTTAAAAGACAAGCAAATGAAGTTAGGGAAATGGGACAGAGAGAGAGAGAGAAGTTGCGTAAGAGATTGTCTAGGATATAGGAACGAAAACAAATTCTATTAGCTAACGGGTTAGAAGCAGGTCTTGGAAGCGCTTGCTCGCTATAAGTTTTTGGGCAAAGTTGAACTTGACCTCCGCAGCATAAAACCTGAGCAAAATAATAGGCTTTTGAGAGAGTGTTGGAAGTTCACGGCATTTTGTTTTCAAAGTGAGCGATTGGCAAACAACTTGAAGGCTATGCGCACATTCTCGACGCATAAAACTTCGTATGAAATGCAGGGTCACCAAATTAGACAAGATTTGTTGTGACGTAGCATATTAAATACTAAATGTCTCTGACTTCAGCGCTTTCAGTATCACTACAGTGCAGCTCTTTGTTAATTAGGATCAATGCCAACGTTCATGGCTAACTAATTATAACGCAAATGAAAATTATTCCATTATTTATTAAAAATGATCAATTTAATAAGATTAAATTATTAAATTAATTACTCATTAGGCAAAAACGAAACAGTCATATTTATTGGAAACAGAGAATGTTGGGCATAATGATGGAAGGTCATGAATATGTTCTAGATTCCAGTTGCATCTTACTTAATATAAATAAATATGCGTATTATTGAGTAGGCGTATTTATAAAAAATAAATGAACGATTGGTTTGAAATTTTCATGAAGAACTGGAGTTTCGAGCAGAATTTTGCATATCTTATTATCAATTCACAATTAGTCGTGAAGTTGTAGTGAGTCTAAAGTAGTCCTGCGGTGTGAGGTGAGGTAAATGGCTGGGGAATGGTGTAATTCCACTGTTGAGTTTTCTATTTAAGGGGTTGAATAAAATGAAACTGATCAAATAAACCAGCAAAGAGTAACAACAAATGTGAGAATATACTCAACAGCGCAACTCGCAATATTTCATTTAGCCACGATTTGCTGGCATTTTATTGCTCTGTTTGGAATCTTAAGAGGTTGAATATTACCCAGATTTTGCCTTCTCTACCAGTCATATCCAGCAGCTGTCGCACCTACTAAATTATTCGTGTGTCCACCAGGCTTATGCTCCGACTTGAACACCAATTTCATATTCTGATTCATTTCGTAGGTTTGTATTAGAAAAATTAGTCTCGTGCAATACAACAATCATTTTTTCACTCACAGCATTTTATGGGTCATCAAAAGTGACGGAAACGATGCGATCGGACGCAAGTAAAAAGAAGAGAGAGAGAGAGAGAGAGAGAGAGAGAGAGAGAGAGAGGGAGGGAGCTTGCGTTCGGACTCGGCGAGCAAAGCAATTAAGTTGGCTTAGGCTTACGTTGAGTTGAGTTCTGAACCGGCGCCAATGTCCGCAAGAAGAGGATTTGCTTTCGGAAGCTATTGAGTCCTTAACATTATTGCATTGCCAAGATGTGAAAAATATTGCATGGTTGGTTCACAACATTCGCAATACCTCAATCAAACCCTAAAAAAGAGATTATCTTTATTACAGAACTTGTGGAGAGGAGAAGGGTCTACGGCTTATGTCCACATTTCCTGATGTTCAGTGCGAAATGTTTTGAATGGATCAAGCACTGCTGCTCTCAAAAACTGCATCCCTATGGTACCGCTCTTTATTGCTTAGAAGCAACGCGAGGGTGCACGACTAAATTGTTACATAATGATAAACAAAATTTTGTGTATCTAGAAAAGCGAGAAATTGGTGCATACTTCAAACCTAGAGATAAAGTGTTTTTTTTTAACATTTGGTTTTGTAAAAGAAGAAAGGTTTCATTACGACCTGAAAGTAAAACTGTGATTGCAAGTTTTTTACCGCATTGATAGGAAGGAATTAAGAGTTTCTCTTGTTGATACCAATCGTTGTGAAATACAGAAATCATACATGAGTTTCTTTGAATGGACGAGATTACGGCTTGTATGAATGGAATGTGTTGCGGAAAATGATTATCAATTTTGTTAGATTTACTTATGAGCTCAATTTCACTGAGGACTTACTGAAGGGGTTTGTCTGATGTACGGCTATCTAATTTTTCGTCACCGAGGCTTTGAACAAGTTAAATAAAACAATTTATACGAGCGAGAAAAAAAATCAGTAAAATCATTTCTTAGACTACTACAGGAAACAAGTTGAAATATAGCCCCTTGTAGGTAAAAATACGTTCAGCGACTTCTTGAGCATCTTTTAGAAGCCTGATTTAACGTTCAAAATTGTATGTATTGTAGAACGCTTAGCTTGAACGTAAACGGGACTGATCGTATTTTTCAAAACATTAATTGACGAAAAAACATTTATAGTGAAATTTTAACATTTGTATTTAATTTACCTTCTTAGGTAATGAAGCAAACGAGAACTGCATATTCAATAAGGGATTTGGGTTAAGTTTTATATCAGGGTAACTGGATGAGATCAAACGAGAACTGCAAAATCAATAATATATTTAGGTTAAGTTTTATTTCAGGGTACTAGGGCGATCATTTTGAATTATCTAATAGGCCTAGACAGGAGACAGCAATTTCTTAGCAAATCGCTTCACCGATATCTAGATAAGAAATGACATCCAGGGCTCTACTTGCATGCTCCGTAACAGTTTTTCTCCAAGCTTTAGCTGTTATGAACAACTCTACTACTAGGATAGAGAAGCTAGCATCAAATTTGAACTCGAGCATCTCGGTGCAGCGCAGCGAAAAAGTCAGACACGACACGAGCGGAGTAGGCAGCAAGAAGAGCTGCAGTTCCACAACTGGAAAAAAACGTCACTGAATCGCCGACTTGGGCCTTTGGAAGGGCCCTCGAGAGGGCAATGTTTGAGACAATGTTGGGGTTGCTTGGGTGCGTACGAAAAGAGGCACATTTTATGATTTTTCCCGGTGGTATTGCACTCCCACTGTCCTATCGAGCCTATTTATTGACCTCCTTCTCGTGAGTGGGCGACGTTCAACTCCGCGGATCGTGACAAGTATTGCTCCATTGCCAGAGCAATTACAGGCGCACTTGAAGCTCCTCTTCGCTTCATCTTCCAAGTGCTTCAAAAATTCACGCAGAAAGCCATTCTAGCCGCGCTGGAATTGCCCTGGCTCTACAGGAGTCTTGAAACATCGTTTACGAGTTCCGTGTTCGAAGAAGCTTATTTTTTTCAGATGTGGGTTTTCAATATTACGTTTGGAGTAAAATTGAGAAAAAAATTGCGCACATTTACAAGCATTTCTTTTGAAAAATTATACGAAGTTTTTGTAACTAAGTTATGGTAAGTGGTCCCGGTAGAGTTTTTGGCCGATTTGGTTTAATTTTGTACCTACTTTGTGCATAATAATGTAGTCATGATACGAGTATTTCAGGATTTTTAACTCTTTTATCATGACTGTTTTTAACCTCTCATGGGAATTGACACTTTAAATCAAATGGAGGAAGTCTTCTGAAGAAAGTTTGTGGAGCAGCATTGTTTAATTTTCTTCGGAATTAGCGTTCAAGGAAAGTTTTCTCATTCCAGGTGCGCCTCATCTAGTATTATTTTTTGATGAGAGTGTCCATGTTTTTCAAGCGCTAGAAAATCACTCTCAGATTCAAGTCTGTGGAAGGTAAGCGTATCATTGAAAAATTTAAAAGGAAGCAAAAAAATCCATTCACCTCCCACGGTTTTTCTTCATCTGTAAAACTTTGATGACTTTATAATTAAGGTGCCAAAAGCTGTTATTGAGTAGATACTCTGCTCACGTAAGATAATTGAATTTGTTCGTAAATCTCGCAGAGAACAGGAGCGTCCTTTGATGTTAAGACCAACGAGGTTAAGAATGAATGCCATTAGCTATATTTTAATCGTAAATTATAAAGAATATCATGAGGTTCTCTTCATAAGGTTCTTTTTATATTATATTATATTATTATTATTATTATTACAGCGCATTTTTTCGACACGCTCGAGACAAACCACGGAGAACGATAAACTGTTTGCACTTTCATGGCTCTTTAATTTCGTTGTTCACACCAACAAATAGTCGTGAAAAGGAATAGCTTTAAAATGAGAAGAGGGAGCGAAAGTCAGAAAATGAAAATCTGGAAATGCAACTGTCGTGAACTTTACGCAAACCGTAGCCTTTTCCCATGTTGCAGTCGGTAAGATCAAACTTCTAAATTAGTTCTGGGGAGATTTTTTACTCTATTATACCTGTTTGAGGTAACGACCTCGAGCTATATTCTTGAGTGACTCCAAATTTTTCTTATGGCGACTCCTGTGTTCACAAGGTTAGTGATGGCAAATTTTCGCATCTGTTGAATAAAGCATTCATTTATCTTTGTCCTATAGCTTTTTGTATATGATCATGAGTTCCATTTTCCCTTGGGAAGCTTCTTCATTGATTAATTTGAGATTTTTTTCTTTTCAGGTGTCGGACGATCTGGGCTACGTGATCTACTCGTCTCTGGGCAGCTTTTACATCCCCAGCGCCATCATGATATTTGTGTACATTAGAATATATTACGCCGCCAAGGCTAGAGCCAACAAAGGCTTGATGAAGGAGAAGAAAAGGGAGCTTGAGAGCAAAAAGAACGACACGTGCTCCTTATCTCAAGGCAAGTCAAGTAAACCCATGCCATCTATATCCATGGCAACGGATGTTCATTTATCCACTAGTTCGCCTGCAGAGGTTCACCGAAACACCGAACAAACAGTTCTTATAAATAAAAAGGTACAAATTTGTGATGTGAAGGTGCACGATAGAACTGAGCAAAGCAGTGATCAGGAGAGCGAGACCGCACCCCTGAGAACACTGAGTGCTAAGGTTGATGCTGACCATCGAAACCATAACGTGAAGGATGAGAACGGACTTTATTTGGGCAGTGTGCATGAAAGTCCTGTGGAGGGAACTGTAGGGTGCACGAGCCTCTCCACAAGCCCCGTGAAGGAGGGGTGCCCTCCTCCCTCCCCATGTGGGACCATCAGAAGGGAGCCATCAGCCCCATCAGTGGATGGGGACCAGATGAGTGACATGGACCCAAGTTCATCAGACTCGGGCGCGGTGGCTCGGTGTTCTGTGATGAAGCCCCTCAAGATGCGCTTTTGTCATCCGCTCATCGGCAAGAAAATTAATAAGCCCAAAAGGGAGATGATCGACATGGGGAGGGTGAGCACCCCTAAAGCGATGAGAGACCCTGAGAAGGAAAAAAGGAGGATCGCTCGCAAAAAAGAGAAGAGAGCCACTTTAATTTTAGGGCTAATCATGGGTTCCTTTATAGCCTGCTGGCTCCCTTTCTTTGTTATGTATATATTGGGACCTTTCACGTCTTTCCCAAAGATCGCATTCGACTTCGCGTTCTGGCTAGGTTACATGAACTCCGCGTTCAACCCTGTTATTTACACAATATTTAATAAGGATTTTAGGAGAGCATTCAGGAAGATATTGTTTAAGTAAGTGTACAGTTACACCTGACAGTATTAGCATAGGTAGATTTTGAGAGGACATTATTTTAACTCGCTTCCCTGACCGTGGGATTCCATAATAAGTTAGTTTTTATTACAATCATGAATAATCAAATGAAATGAAAAACGGCGCTCTCGCCAAAGGAAAGTTAGCATAAGGAAAAAAGGGTGAAAATGAAATGATGGGTGCGCATGAAGCACTGATGGTACAGGTTGAAATCTTTTCTAAAATAGATTAAATGTGTTTTCATCAGGATCAATTTTATAACATACTTTGTGATGTGTCATGTTTTGACTACGAAAGTCGGTTTGTAGATGAGATAGTGAACTAGTGATAGTGAACTCAATTGTTTATTGTAACTGGAGAGAATTTAGAATACTGTCGGTCTCCTTGCGCACCCATAAAGGAATAAATAACATACTCATCGCACTCATCTTGCTCATCTCACTTTCATATAAAGAAAATTTCAATCGAGGTAACAGGTCCTTAATTTAATTTCTATATAGAATGATAAGGTCACTTCATCATTTATGAAAGTATTTTAGGAAAACTAATACTGAAAACAAGGAAATTTTTTGTTCAGTATCATTTGCTGAAAAAACACACCACCTTAGCAAGAACAAACGCCATTAAAATATTCACGTTGTACTATAATATAAAGAGGAGAACGAACATCCCTTGGACTGCATCCAAAGAATCCGGCATCTCATTTATTGTTCCTGTACGAATTTCCTGATGCATAACATTTTCCGAACCATTTCCGGCATTTAACATAGAGCTCTAACTTTTCTCTAGTTACTCAAGATCAATTGCAACTGCTCTGCCTCTGAGAATCAAGAAACTATTTTTTTTCTTAATACTTTTCAAAAATTATTATTTTTCTTATTAGTCACTTTGCTCCCACTCTGAAATGGCAGTGATTATTTCTTAATTTAATTCAGCAAAAATTTCATCAATCGTCACCTCAACTTAATAACATTTGTGCGGCAAACTGCGAAGGAATGATTTTGTCAACCGTGGTAAACTTCAGAGCAATGCATTTTTCTCAATCCCTTTTACTTTTTGGTCGGAGTAATATTAGAATGAGCTTTAAACCACAATGCATTTGTGAACGATGGAACTTTGAAATGAATAATTTTGTCTTATTAATCTATTATTTATTTGGAGCTAACATTTTGCGGTGGGTCGTAGACCAAATGCTGAAAATGTCTTTCAAATTCAAGCTCCATTTCAATTTTGCTTTTTAAGCGCAAGTTTTCAACTTTGAAAGCACGAGGATCTTCTGCTTTTGAATGAAAGGTACCTTCGAATCTATCAGTTTTAAGTATACCACGCCCGAGGCAATTCCATTGAATGCAAGCATGTCACGGACGTCTCTTATTCGTCGGCCGGAATATCGACTTCATTACTTGTGACTTCGGCAGAATCCCTGCGACGTGAGATGTCCTTCTGCTAAGGAGAGAATGCCAAGGTTTTCTGAATGGCACTGAAAGACAAGACACTGACAAACGCTCAAGTTCGCTTCCATTTGAAACTTTCGAACTGGATACAAAAGTTGTAAGCCCTAACTTCCTCTTCAAGGTTTGGAATATTCTCATTGAAGAACTTCCTGGACACGGGGTGATATATAGCATTCGGTGTACTGGCGTTCTAAATTAATCTCGAGCTCAGACACAAATGCTGGCGAGTGAAATCTTTTCAGTTCAAACTTGAGCCCTAGTAAGAATTCGGTTCTTGATTGTTTTCACAGCTGCCGTAACTGTTAATTAATTTCATCTTGTTAACTCTAACTAGTGAAATGCGCTGCACACCCACGGACTAATTATTACAGGAAAAATAATTATTACAACGTTGCGTGAATTATCCTGATCCTAAAATCATGGTTAGAGTAGATCATGAGGTATTTCTTATCAAAATTGCTACAGGTAATGTTTCGTCCAATATTTACTCAACGAATGAAAAATTGTAGACTTTATAATCTTGTGCGCACCGACACCTCACGAGGTCATCGCTCATTTGCGTATTGGGAAACTGACGTCTGAGATCGTGCCATCTATGACGAAGCGTCTTAACACTTTGACCGCAATTGGTGTAACTGAAGTTCAATATTCAACTCAAATTTAAAGTTAATTTGCAGCAAGAAATTCCGAAAATAGCAAACATTAACTGGTTCGTGCCTTCATTAAGTATTTATGAAAATTTAGTGTGTGACTTCTGATCGGTCAGAAGCAATGAGAAAATCCCCTCCGTGACCACCGGTGGTGCACGTTGCGGTCAAATTGTTAAGAATTAGACCCCCGCGTCTAAACGAAGATTCAAAATTCTTGCTGCACATATTTTCACTTACAACTAGCAGCAACTCGAAATTTAAATTTACCAACTCAATGCACTATCCGTCTTAAATATCTAAATTCAGTGGCCTCTAAAGTAAAACCAAACAAATGACGACGTTGTGGCGAATGAGATCCAGGGTGACTGAACAAATGCCGAAATGTTCTAAAGCTCAGCAGAAGCGAATCAAACATGAACATGGTTGAGAACTACGCAGAACCAGACAGCAAACGCAGGAAACTTAACGGCGAGAGCTAGAAGCGGCAGTTCTGGTAATGAGGAGTAAATATTTGCTTAGAATGCTTCTTAAGGACTATGTCTTGGCTCCGAGCTGCCTGCTAAACTCCCTGTCATCCCCTGCAAACTCATCTGCTATGCGCCGTTTCAGTTGGAAGTACGGAGTCAGTTTGCACATATATGTACTGACTGCCTCTGGATCCACTGTTACTTTTTTCATTTTCGACTAGCACACGTAAAAAATAAATTCAAAGAGGCCTTATATATTTTTTATTTTGATTTGAAAATATCCTCCGAAAATCAATGTACGATCACTGAATACGTTAGTGTGTGTTAGATTCGATCGGTCTCTGTGACTTAGTCTTCGCGAGTTCAGCTTCGGATATATTCTCAAGAACACTTCAATTTTGAACATTCCTTGCTGCACGTGTAATCATACTTCGAATAAAATTGCTTGTTATCTCATTTTTTTCGTGAAATTTAGGCTTTTCCTGTCATTGTTGATGCTATACCTATTTCTCTGAATACCTCAGCATTACCTTCAATTCTCATGTTCTTTCTTGAACGCAACTTGAGGGAAATAAACTGCTCGGGTACACGTGAAGGAAATCTCAAAGATAAACTCTAAAGTTTTCCTGTGGAATGTGTGGTTTTTTGCCATGTTTTTTCAACATTACTGCTGTCAACGCGTAGATTAAATCTCACTATTCGTCACAGACGAGGTTGCTTCAGTTTCATCGCAACAAAATATAAATCAAGATAACAAGCAAATTACCAGTGAACGAAGTTATAAAAAGCATTTACAGTGATATAGCCAAAAATGAAATTACAATGATAAGTTCTTGCATTTCCAAATTATTTAAAGTGTTAAGGTGACACAAAAGAGTTGAATCACATAGGCTTGTAAACAATCTGCTCAATATATATCTAAGTATATATGTGTGTGTAAACATTCATATTAGGAAACTATCCTTTCGGCTGCTTAGGTTTAATTTTGCATTAACGAAGAATGTGACTTTGAATGTCAATTCATGGGCGCAACATAATCATAAACGTAGGATTTGACAGTGACAGTAAAATGTATCTTAGAATTTTCAAATAAAGAATATGTATCTTCGAGGAATTATTACGTAAACAGAACTCAACATGAGTATATTTTACATTATGAGTACATCTACATGAGTACATCAACATGATGTACGTGAAAAATACAAAATAAACTTCATTAAAAATCAATCCAACATTAAATTCACTGATCTGATTCATACAATTGGCTTTAATCAGTTGATATATTTAATTCAGCAGTGCCACACTAGGTGATATGGGTATTGTTTTAGCGGGAATATTTTTTATTTCTTTCACGTTTTTGAAGCCTGTGCGTTACTCAGCGTAGGACTAGCTCAAACGAATTCCATTTATACTTTGACGACCGCACTTGGTTAAACTGAAGTTTAGTATTCAACTCGAATATAAAGCAAATTGCAGAGAGTAATTTTTAAAAATATCAAAGATCAACTGGATCATGAATTCATTTAGCATTAATTTGGTACTTAGGAAAACTGAGTTTGTGACTACTGGTCGGTCTGCCGTATTATGAAAATCCCCTCCATGGCCACCGGTGGCGCACGATGCGGTCAAAGTGATAGGTAAATGCGATGCCAACTAGGGTAAAAGGCGTCTTTTTCAGAGTGCTGTCCATAGCATCTCCTGCCGCTGAACATGGGAGTGTGTCACCAGACTCTAAAAAATTTGCTCTGTGACGTCATCGATGAAGCACTAGCAAGAATTACGTTCCCTTTTATTCTGTAGAAACTAAAGGTGCTCCGTTGCGCACGAGTCACTTTTAGTATTTCGAACATTGCATCCATGTTCCTCTTAGAAATGTTCTTTTTCCTATTTGGAGTGTAAAAGAAAAAAAGAGATGAGAAGAACATACTTCCAGTTCGCTGCTGGTATCATCATCTTTCTTATTTCAGCATAGCAATGAAGATTAGTTAATGGTTAACTTGAATGTGCTTCACTGTGGTCGAGTGGTTAAGAACGCTCCCTTCACGGGAAGAGTCGGCAGTTCGAATCCCAGCAGTACCGGTGATTCTTCCCGTTGCGAAAAGGCAGAACTCAATCCCCACTCAATTCCACACAATTCTCCCACTCCACCCAGGTGTCGGAAATGGGTACCAGTTTTAACCGGGAGTAACCGTCATTGCGTCCTGATGTTAGTTATAAGGCATTTAAAAAAACTAACGTACACGATGACATGTATCAGACTTGATTGGAATAAAACATCTTTTCTTTCTGTAATTTCATCATTCACGACTTTCTTGAAGATAGATGTCATGTAATCATAAGTGTCACGGTCATTCATAACCGCTGTATATCCCATCGATGCATTTGTAATTATGATACTAACATCAAATGAACCTTGAAAGTAGACGCGACTCCGTGATCTCATATTTCGAACAATCATGTACCATAAATAAATATATATTCTCAACAATATCATCACTTCTCAATCATGAAAACCTATGCTATTTTCATATAAGCCATAAATGAAATAAAATTTTTGACCATAAGTGAGCAATTTCGTACGATGAAGGTTCATACCTCACGTTGGGTGGTAGTTGACGCTCTTATACACTAGCGGGTGTGAGAGCTCAGCCCAAGAAGGAGAGAGTAGTTTAGTGACTAGTACCGTCAGGGGCAGTAGGAGTGCGTTATAACCTCAGCTTGTTCAAATCCATGGATCACTCGGCCACTAAATGCTTCAAGTTACGAAACAATGTACTGTACTCACAAAACTCAGTGTCGGCTACATACTTCTGGTTACATCCTGATCAAAACCAGTTTCCTGTTGTGTTCTCAGAATATCAGAAAATAAATGTTACATTCATTTTTGTGGGGCTGGAAACAAAGATGAAATACGAGTATTTCTCCATTTTTGGGGAAATTCCTTTGAAATCATATAAATACATGATATTTGACTTGATAAACTTTAGTGAACTATTTATTCAATTATTCAATAACTTTAGAATACGGAATGCGTTGATCCCACTTTAATTTTCTCGCACCACTTTGAAAAAAAATTGCTTTTGTTACAAGCTTGATTACTTCTATGTAAACTATACATCTTTTCTAATACAACATCATTTTTTCAAATAATACGACAAATCTGATACAGCAATCAACACTACAACCTAATTTTGCTTTGCAAATTATTCTGCAAATCTGATACAACAATCAAAACTACATTCTAATTTTGTTAGGCGCCCCTACTTCTATGTAAAGTAAACCGCTTTTCTAATCCACTAACCGTTTTGTAAATTATACGACAAATCTGACACCGCAACCAGCACCACAACCTAATTTTGCGCCGTGCCCTCACGCTATAAAACAGGTTGGCCGCCAGTGATTCCTGGACGAGGAGGCGAGGGTCCAAGCTAGGCAATGGGTAATTTTAACGCGCGCCTCTAGAGGCGACTTCTCATCTACTTCGACTCGCATTTCCCCGAAGGATCGACCAGCCTTCTGGAGGTCCAAACTCTGAGGGATGTCTGAGCCCACCCTCTCAGTTTCGACTTCTGTTTATCCTTCGATGCTTAAATTGCTTTGTTTCTCATTCTCAAAATGTCGTTCATGACCTCTCTGGAGTTGTGCGTATATTAGTTGTTCCATTGCTCATTCATGTGGAACTTTTTTTCGAATCTCACGTGAATGGTAAGATGGAGTCATTTTTCTTCTCAAGTAAAGAATGAAACGAAGAAGTTATTATTTCTCATCATGCAACCTTAGTAACTTCCATTACAAAGGACCAATTCTGCGTCTCTAAACTCGTCCACATGATATCGTAAAGGCAAGTTCATTCCCCCCAAAATCATACCATGTTGTCAACTTCTCAGCGAGTAAAATGTTTTGCTTTGGCAGCTGCCTCTCACCGAGTAAGGTGATCATGCAACTCATGCGCTGAGTCCGTGAATTTTTTAAATATTGACAATAAAGTACAATACTGTTTAATTTTATCTTCAAACTGAAAAATTCATTGTAATTCTTGTTTTGTTTTGTTCAAATCTGTGTTCGATCGTGTTTGATCGTTGCGATGCAAGTAATGTTAGAGTAAGAGTTTGTTCATACTTCCTATGCTCTTAGATGCGTTCTGTTCTGTCCTGCAACACAGCCACAAGGTCGAGTTGTCTTATAAGGGAGGTAGTACATGTTCCTTAAATAAAAGTAATTTTTGTACCGTGAGGCTAACTCAAAGTGGACCAACAACTACACATGAATATTAAAATTAAAAAACTACAACTTAAGAATTCTTGTTAGTGTAGTTAACTTGCAGAAGAATGGTTTCAATTTGAGGTTTGTGTTTTCTTTGGCATGAATACCATTCTAAAAGCTAACTTTTCGTCTGGTTTTATGAACAAATTTTTCTACTTGAACTTGTGAAATAACCCCCCTAAATCAACATTTCCCAATGTTCATGAACACAAATTAATAATTACCTACATCAAATTCTCGAGTTTTCTGTCGCTCAATAAATGTGTCATTTGTGTGGAAGGACGGAAAATATAGTACATATTTTTACGTTGCTGCAGCTAAAAAAAATGTTGGGTTACGCGCACTCAACCCAAAGGCTTTTTGCCTGAAATCAACGATGATTGCAGATGTTAAAGTCATTGCTTTTTACTTGCATACATTTTGCTTTCAATTTATTTGAAGTTTAGGTAAATCTGTGGAATAAAACTGGTTCGTCTCACCAGTTTGTTTAGTTAAGCTGCGTGTCTAAGCTTTGTTGGCTAGGTAAGCATTTTTTCTGCCAAAAATTTCTCCAATTTAGAATTTTCGGACAATATTTGCCTTTAAAAATTGCTATTCATCAAGAAACTCACAACCCAGTGGATTTGCATTATGTTCATTCGTTTGAATGACAAAGAAACCCGTTATTGTGAATATCTAGGTTGATTTTTTTTGCACGTCTTCCTTCCATAGATAAACTTTTTAAAATTTACGAAAAAACAGCAAAATTTCCTAGAGCAAACTCTGAAATCTTTTCTATTTTCTGAGAGCCAAATAGTTATAATTTCTCACTCGCGTCTTGGGCTTGTGCTCTTAAATTCCCGTCAACTAGATTCTTTTAATTCAAATCGTTTCTTATTCAAATTTTTGCCATTATGCCCTACCTCATAATCTCCTCAGGTGTAAAGATCAATTTAATCAATTTATGACGATCAATTTAATTGCCAATATCATTGACTCAATTTATTGATGATATTTTTTTGCCCACGAAGTCAATTAATTAGCGGCCGTCAATCAAGCCCACAGACGATCAATTAAATTGTCAATATTCATCATTGTCAATTATATTGGCATTAAAATTGATCGTCTATGGGCCGCTTTAAGCTGAAATTCTTGTTCAAGCATAAAACAACGATATAAATCATTGGTGCGCGTCTCCTGACTTGTAATTTGTTGAGTTGCAACCCAAAGAAAATGAGGATAAAAATCAGATTTTGTTGCTTCCTAAAGCTATTTTACAGGAATATTTTTCCTGCTAAATGAAAACTGCGTGAAGACCCTTACAATTTCATCCATTTTTGGCAGTAGTTTCCAAAGCTTCAACTTTACGAGGCCTTAATGAAAGAAGATAGCTACGCAGAATTGCCTCAGGTTCCATTCAAGAAAAAGGCTCATTATTTTACGTGCATGTTGCAGTACAATCTTAAGGACGTGCTATAGGCCTCTCAGAATTGGCTTCGTCAACCGAGTGGTTTAGGGGACCAAAGTTTTTGTTTTCTGTCCAGTTTTGTGTTTTTAGGCTGCTAAAACTTTTTCTTTGCTTTTCTAATCTCATCAGGAAAAAATACGCCTGTCATTTCTGCATGGTGTTTTTTGCATTTATGTACCATATATTATTTGTCGTTAAGCTTTATTTTCTATGTTCATCGATTTGAAAATTAGTAGCCACGGTTATTTAGAGCGTTACTCTTGCTTCCGTTGGCTATTTTGAAAAAAAAATTTCGGCTATAATACTCAAAAACTAAAAGCTACCTTCTTTTTCTTCAATATTTTATTACATATTGTGGAGAACAATTGTTTGGGAAGTGACTGATTTCTATTGCATATGTTTTGCTCACGTCTTCAGAGTTTTCATTTGACCCAGGAAGACTCATGCAGCATCAAGGAATTGGAATGAAGTCCACTGATTTCGAATTCACATAATCAAATAAATTTAACACTGCGTTGTCAAATTAGTTCGCTTTAATTTGCAGTTACCAAGATTAGAGCTCCCCTTCCATGAATTAAAGTTTTTAGACATAACAACTTTATGAGTACTTTGAATTAAGTTAGCTATATAATCATAAGGATTTAGGCAAAGAGCCACGTAGTAGAAAATAGTTTGCCGATTTGCGCATCAATTTTACTTTTTCTACAGACATCTACTCATGCTGTATTCAGATCCATTTTATTGGAGATGAGTCACATTCAGAGCATATAATTTTTTACCCGCACTTTTGAGATGCGTTGTTCTTCTCGCCACTTCCATGTTTGATTGATGATCTTTGTGATTAGCGATGTTTTTATGCATTATTGTGGTAGGAGTACAGAGCGGCATGTGTAGGCGCCTTCACTAGTTTCTAATGCAATGTAAAGTCCTCCAATGAAGCCCAAATGTCTGTATATAAGAATTTTAATATTATGTATTTTAACACATTATCTAGTTTCGTATAGGAACAATTTATGGATGTATTTCTCTAGTAAATCAATGTGTGTATATACAGTATGTACTAAAATAGTCTGTTTCGTGCTCCAGAGATTTACTACGATGTATGTATCATTTAGTAGACTGTAAGCGTGATGTTTACCTGCCCTATTCCCATCATCTATCTCTTTACGTCTCGTTGTTGACGAGGCATTTATTATACGCCTAGATTGTAAGCTTATCTAATATCACAAGCAGAGGTCGTGCATTGAACATACTATTTGGTTTTTGAATCCATGCTTACCTAGTGAAGCGTCCAAACCCTGCAAATAGAATACAATTGATTGACCTGCTGCTCGATCTTGTGGAGGTGTAGGGCCTGAGACTTGCGGTCCTGTTGCCAGTCAAGTTCTGTGGTCCAGAAATGTTTTTTCCTATTATTTGAGGCCTGAGTACTCCGGTTGCCTTTGATTTTATGTCAAAGTTGAGAAAATAAGCAAAGCGCCCATGGTGAATTTGATGTGTGAAATGGTTTTGATTCAACATGTATACGGTAAAAGTTAGTAAGGGAATCATTGCGTACAAAGTATATGAGTTCGTATTTCAAGTATGCTAACTTTGAATAGAGCTGTACGCGTTTTTAAGAAATTGAAGACAGTTTGAGTTAAGTGCTGTATTGAAGACTGTAATTGAAGACTGTACAGAAAATAAGTTAATTCGTGGTTTAGTTGTTGTCATTGAAACCACTTCGAAAGAGGTGTTTCATTTTCCGATTAAACCTTATAAACAGGTTCCATTCTGTTTTAGAAATACGTAGACACAAGTTTCGACAGACATCGAAGAGCATATCATTCAAGAATAACCTACGCGAATATTTATAGGAATATGTCCCAATATAAATGTTTCTACGTACGTCGTTTTGTAAGCTACTTTACGTATAGTTTCCTTTAACAAAGTCTCATTTTGTGTGTGCGTCCCGTGTGTACATGGCTGCATGTGTGCATGCATGACATGAGCTGCGTGACACGTACACATGTTGTGTGTACGTCTTGCAGACAGGCACATTACGCAGACCGCAGGTGGTCAAAGTTTGGAACATATTCCATTAAAACTTTGCGGTGCTCCCTCGTATCTGGAACCTTGATGCTCCATTATAATATTGCCATCTGAACTCCGTATCAGTGTTACCGACAACGTATACTTCTTTCGGAATTTTTCGTGAGTTTTCGTGCGATGAACGAACTCGAAAAATGATCAAACGGGTTTCACTACTGAAACTATGACAATGTATGTCACTTTTGCGCCCCTAATTGGAAATTTGAAAAAAACTGGCTCTGTTTAATTTGGGTTCAGAGTACGATTTTATGCACTGTAGTGATCTTGCAGAATTATTTCTTTTTTAGAGTTTTGCACGCATGTGCTTGGTCACGGATGACACTCACACCATCTGTGACTAAACTACTTCATAATTGTCAGAGCAACATTTCCGGATTTGAGCACATCTTCTTCAAATTTTGAGCAGAAATTTTCAAAAGAAATAGAATTTCACAGAACGCTCATTGAATGTAAACAATGTTGAGATGATACGAAGAATGGTTCAAACCAGTCCACCCGGCCCTTCTTCTACTTCAACTGTACTCTTTGAACGTAGGTTGTTAAAAATTGATTTTGTAAAAATTTTATTGGCCAGACTTTAGGTTTACCAATCATACATGTATTCATATCCGCTATTGTAGAATTCGTACCATAAATTTATGAACTTGTGAGATACATTGAGACAATTTTGATGCATGCATAGCGTCAAGGAATGGAAACTCAGATGCAGAAAAGAAATTCTGGAATTTTCAAGCTCCAGCTGCAGAAATTTGAATGAAAAAATTCACCACTCGAGAAATTTGGTAATTTTTTAGTGGTTTGTAGAAATATCACTTAAATTGTAACTTGGGTGACTGTATTAGCGAAAGTTACGATCGAAATAAAGAAGAGGTATAATCGCAAATATTCTAAACTTCCTGCATATTCAAAATTTTTGGAGCATGAGGCGACATCGGCGCTGTGGACAATAAACGCCGTGGAACTTGAAATACCACAATGAAAAAAAGAGTTGAGTTACCGTAAGACAATATACAGTAAATAAAAATATGTAGTTGATGTGAAAATTTGGTTACGTATTTGAAATATCCATGTATCTGAACATCATTTAGTACACTTGAGCAGATGGAATGCATGAACCCAAAAGCTGAAAGTGAAACGTGTTGACAAATCAAGTGAAGGTAAGAATATAATTCGAATGTTTGGGACGTCTTCTTAGAGGCGCCAAACGGGAAAAGCCTATAACCCGCTTATTACTCACCATGATCCGGCTATAGCCAGTTTGTTACTCACCATGATCTGGCTATAGCCAGTTTGTTACCATGATCCGGCTATAGCCAGTTTGTTACCATGATCCGGCTATAGCCAGTTTGTTACTCACCATGATCCGGCTATAGCCAGTTTGTTACTCACCATGATCTGGCTATAGCCAGTTTATTACTTGCTATGCTCCTGCTATAGCCAGTTCATTACTTGCTATGCTGCTGCTATAGCCAGTTCATTACTTGCTATGCTGCTGCTATAGCCAGTTCATTACTTGCTATGCTGCTGCTATAGCCAGTTCATTACTTGCTATGCTGCTGCTATAGCCAGTTCATTACTTGCTATGCTGCTGCTATAGCCAGTTCATTACTTGCTATGCTGCTGCTATAGCCAGTTCATTACTTGCTATGCTGCTGCTATAGCCAGTTCATTACTTGCTATGCTGCTGCTATAGCCAGTTTATTACTTGCTATGCTCCTGCTATAGCCAGTTCATTACTTGCTATGTTCCTGCTATAGCCAGTTCATTACTTGCTATGCTCCTGCTATAGCCAGTTCATTACTTGCTATGCTGCTGCTATAGCCAGTTCATTACTTGCTATGTTCCTGCTATAGCCAGTTCATTACTTGCTATGTTCCTGCTATAGCCAGTTCATTACTTGCTATGCTGCTGCTATAGCCAGTTCATTACTTGCTATGTTCCTGCTATAGCCAGTTCATTACTTGCTATGCTGCTGCTATAGCCAGTTCATTACTTGCTATGTTCCTGCTATAGCCAGTTCATTACTTGCTATGTTCCTGCTATAGCCAGTTCATTACTTGCTATGCTGCTGCTATAGCCAGTTCATTCCTTGCTATGCTGCTGCTATAGCCAGTTCATTACTTGCTATGCTGCTGCTATAGCCAGTTCATTACTTGCTATGCTGCTGCTATAGCCAGTTCATTACTTGCTATGCTAATGCTATAACTCGCTTATTACTCTCCGCGTTTCTGCAATAGCGTCGTTATAGCGCGGACTTTTCAGTGTTCTTCGAGGTTACTTCAAATCTTAATAGTTTTCGGATGTCAAACGCCTAGACCGCCATCAGTTTTCTTTCACGGATCTGTAAGCGATAATAGAAGATCATTTGCTTGGTTCAAATATTAGTATTATTTTAAAGAAATTGTTACCTTCTTCTTTTTGTTAAACTAGTTTTTTCAAATGTTGCGGTTTTGCTGTAGTTCAGATCACCATTTTTTAGCTGCTAATTTTGATAAATGTAAGATTTATGATGGTAAATTGGAATTTTTCATTGAGATTTAAGCAGATATGATCATAACTATGTTAGTCGTGTTGAAATACTAGAAATTCTAATCAGAAATAAGGAATACATAACGTGTGTGTTGTTTCGTTTACTGTGTGCTCGAGATCAGGTTGTAAGTAGTGAAGTAGAATTCTTCCGTTGAATTATAGCTCCGCCTCCACTGAAAATGTGATACATGATCCCACCTGTGTAATTAGGCCCGAGTTCATATGAAAAAATTATTGTTCAGCTATTATTTGTCTTCCACATGTTCATGAACCAGTGAAAATTTTGAATTTCATCAAGTAAAATCAAATTCATATGTGAAAAATTCAGGTATGAATATTTACGTTTTTCATTGCATCATTTTGTTTTCATTTCGTTCTGTCGTGTATAATAACTATAATTGTAAATGTTTGGTGGGTAAATTCAAGGGAACGTATTTATATGTTTTTGGTTTTTCAGAGCATAATATTTTTCTTACAGAGTTCCTATAAAATATGTTTTCTGCCAAATTATAAATGAATTATTACTTTTTAAGTTAGAGTTGTTGTTAATAAAGTTACCATCGGTGCATGTAATGTTTATTTTAGAAAGTGCAGGCTCATCTGATGAACTTTCACCTAAGGATTTTTTGAACATTTATCTAATAAATATCGAAGTTTCATCTAGTATTTTTGTCTCGTAGAGTACACGTATATTTCAGACATTCCTTTCCACGATTATTAAATAAACGTTAACTTCTCCCTCTGTTCGTAAAAAACTTGTGCTTTTCATTATTTATCCGTGATACCGAAAGAAGTTCACTGTTTTTCTTCTTTAATGTTTCCGTCAACTCCGACACTTTATCGAAAGAATGCCTGAAAAATTCCTCGTTGAGATCGTGACTACCTACAGAAGAGCACGCTGTAGCATTCGTCGAGGTGGGCAACTCACGGTAGACACCCAGTCTAATTTTTTCGCGGAGGCATCTACGATTTTCGCCGCCCAAGTACAGATTCGGCATAGGGAGACTCAAATTTTACATGCAACGGCGACAAAAGATAGACTGGGCAGTAGATGTTCGCTCTAGATGTCCATGTGTTCCATGAGTATAGAGCGAGCGTTCTCTTTCTTTCTCTACACAGTTCTCCATGGGGCACATATGTAGTTAGCAGATAGCGTTATGGGTGTGTGAAACATTAATATAATCTAAGGGCAACTGTCGCCTCTTCCTTTTATAAAATAAACTTCAATGACACAATACTTGACTGAGTCAAAAAGCTGTTGGAACTATGTATTTTTACTCTGAGTCTCATAAATTATTCTACTCCTATGAATTTTTTTTCTGAAGGTCGGTCGCTAGAATTATGGATGTTAGGTCATTAAAAAAATAAAAACTGACCTTTGATGTCACTGAAATATCATCCGTTAAATTTAAATCGGTATTTGATTTTAGATAAATCCCGTACCTGAAATCTTTCGTAATTATAAATACTTCACTACACTAACAATATAATTAGTTAAAGTGTATGAAACAATCGTAATGTGCTCATTTATTTTCTTTTATTGCCCAATAAGCATATAAAGTATTTTCCAGAATCAATGTGACATATACCTCACTTGCACACAAAGCCTCATTTTGTGGCGTTGAGTATTAAATTGTTTACGAGTTCACATTTCGGAAGAATGTGTGAGATTCATTATTGTAAATTGACATTCTAGTCTGCATTGTCACATCTTGTGAATTTTTTGTGCTACAGTAGAGCTATGCGAGGGTGCAGGCGTCCAGTTTACGAGGGTGCAAGCATCCATTATCTTGTTAAAATTGCTAGTTTTTTTTTTGAGTAAAAATATGAGAATAAAGACCCGTGATTGTCCAGTAACTATGCAAGATTGCCATTTGCTCAGGTTTTTCGGTGGCCAATTTAATTTTTAGGGATAAAAGATAGTCATCATAACCTCAAAAAAAGTGAATCTGGCAACCACAAACGTTCAACCAGAGGCGCTGGAGACCAGATATGGAAGAGAAGGTTTTGTTTGAAGGTTTAATTTTATAACTGCTTGTGTGCTGCAAAGATAAGAAAAATATCAGCAGTTCATGGTTCAAAATAACTTGATTAATGCTGAATAACCTGGTGAGGATTATTCTTGAAACTTGAAACAGTTGAGGAAAATTAATGGTGTTGTATTTAAGTATTATGAAATTACCATCATTGACAGAATAACGTGCTGCTATTTTTCAGACGAGTGTCTTGCATTCCAACTAGATCTTATCACTGAATAATTTTCTTCGTCTTCCATTTTAATTTTGGACATCGTTTTCCCTCAACAACTACTCTTTCTATCTCACCTTTATTCTACAAGTAAAATAATTTTTAAATCCCCACGTCAATATCAATTATTTCATTGTTCAACTGTTTTTTGGGGTTCTTCGCGTTTTAGTCATTATTAACAATTTTCTTAGTTTCACACTGCTAGTGACATACTTAAGTCCTTCTGATTACCTTCGACCCTGCGCATGATCACGTCCTGGACGAAGTTCAAGCTTCAAGAAAATTGAACTACTTACTCATTCCAAGAATATTGCTTAAAAGCTTTGAGTCGAGTTAGCTTTATGAGTTAGAAATGGTAGCCAAAGTTTAGAGACTTCAATGTTCACATACAGTCCTTCATTCCAGTTTTCATGAAAAATAGCGCAGCTCGTAATAAAAAATGTTGTCGAAAATTTTAAATTTTGGAGTGAACAAGCGACGGAGCGAGCAAAAATATAGCTAGAAGTTCTTCTATTGCTACTTTTAGCGCATGGATGAGGCGTTTACGTTCTACCTTTTTTAAGTAGGACATGAAAAACTTTGAACTAAAAATTAGGAGTGTAGAAAAGTACCTAATTGATTAATATTAGCATATTCTTAGGTCGATGTCTGTAGTCCATGCTTCTATATTTTTCACAGTGTGATTTGTTCCAGCCCCAACGGTCAGCTGGCTTATCAGTGACTTGAAGTGAATATAAAAGAGATGCCTTAAAGTCAAAATGAGTCCCAAAC
Organism: Morinoia aosen; assembly: GCA_030386875.1. Lineage (NCBI taxonomy): Eukaryota > Metazoa > Arthropoda > Malacostraca > Amphipoda > Talitridae > Morinoia > Morinoia aosen. The sequence goes on from CM059571.1 coordinate 4,682,873, forward strand.
CAAGGAAGAGAAAGACTTCCTACGGCTTTCACAGCCAACACACATCTCGCGTCCCAAATAGAATACATAGGATGTCCGAAAATCACACCTTGTATCGGTCGCACTCCTACGCCATACTCTCACAGACATCCTTTGTACATGCGGGGATGCAGGACGAGTTTTTCAACGCTGAATATGTTTCAGAGAAGGGGTTCATTTCCAACATGATTTTCGAATTATATGTAACAAGCTGGCACTTCAAAGGCGTACTGACGAGCTCGCAAAACGCGTAACAAATCTGCGTGAGTTTGTTACGCACAAAGTGAGTCTGCGGACCAAACTGGCCACGGAGAGAGCGCACCACACAGAGCTCTGCTGCAACTAGTGCAGTAGATAACAAAATATTTTTTTTTCGGTTGAAATAAGTCACATTGAGCGAAACTGTCATTCCAATTAACAGCAAGTGTTGGTGCTGTGATTCTAGGCCGATGCATACAATACGATGTCACTGATAAAGGTTGAAGTTTAGCCTTCTGCATAACCTCAAAATAAATAAAAAAACAAGGAGAGTAACTCTCTAATTAACCGTTGTATTTTAATCAAAAAGAGAATTTAAAAACCCAACGCTTCGCCCTCTAAGGTCATCTTCATCATCTAAAAGGTTTTTTAATAACATAATGTCCATTTGCAAAACATTCGAAAATTAAGAAGCTAATTGTAACGGATAGGAGGATAGCGTGCCGTTTAAAACTGGTATGCTCTTATAAGTTCTCGACTCTCGTACAGCAACATCGACTTGCTCACGACGAGCGACGGCGTGCAAGTAGTGCACTGCTACACCTTGTTGCACACAGTGCACAATCGCATCGTGTGATGACGGTGCAATTGAACAATCACCTCCTGCTTTATAATCCCTTGCGTTTGCCGTTGAATGAATCGGCGAGCAGACAAAAAAGTTGTGGTGCGTGTTTTAATTTACTTCGGCAAATATGAGAGAGAGCAATATGGGGAATATAAGTGTGTATTTTGGTCCAACTGCTTAATTATTGGTGCATAAGTAATTCTGAGGAGTTGCAGTCATACAAGGAGATAGACTTACCGCAGTCTCCAATATAGAGCCCACGCGCATATGAAGGCACCGGCGAATCTGTTTAAATTAGACTGCACGAGTACGCCTGCGTTGCGAAGCCTAATCATGAGCCGTCTTCCATAAAGCCTCATTTGCTAGAAACGTCACTCGCTTCATGTGAGCGAGCTGCAGCTGCCAGTATTGCCTGCGAAAGCCGCAGTTGAATTCGATTTTCTACATTGTTCTAAATTTACCCTTCCCAAGCTCAGAACAGGAAACAACTGCAGAGCAGTGATACGGCCATTTTTGAGCAATCTAATCATATTTTAAGACTCCCTTACAAGTAGATTAATCGGGCAACATAAATGTCTGAATAGGAGGTTTTAAGCATAGAAAAAGCTGCTGGGATTACTCATTTAAATAAAACGTGGGCTGGGAAACAGCGTGCTACTCGATCTCGCATAAAGTTACCATAACCTGGTTAACATAACTGGTGACTCATTTGGCGGGCAGTTTGCTTGCTTAAAACCTACTTAGTCGGATCAAAGTGCAGTGCCTAACAGTACGGGAACGGTTCTGAAATAGATCAAACGGTTACAAAACAATGAATTGTTTTAGCAAAAGACCTTTTACAAAGGCCGCAAGTCCAGACTAGTAAAAATTAATCCAGTCTAAGACTTTTTGAGGTATATTTTTGAACGTCAGAAGCACACTCAGAGTTATCAGTATAAGTTACATGAAGTTTGAGCTGCTCATATTTTTTCCAAACAAATATAACATAATACTGACGTATCAATCATCGCATTAGGGCTGAACACAAATTACCGATGGAGTTAAATTTATTATTATAGGAGAGTTGATATTTTTATTGCTACTCTTTCAAAAAACCATTAACGAAATGTGCCGCCCATGTACAATTATTATTTTTCCCAATTTTTTCCATAATTCTCGAGTTTCACTAAAAAATGTACTTGTGAGTGTTAAAGTTTATAATTACGCTTGAAAAAAATAACAGCTTTTCGACAGTGTAAGGTGTTAATGTATGAATAGAACTAATATATTTACGTCATTTTGTCCTGTCGACAAACTTATATTTTGTGAATGTGTTCGTATCCTCGTTATATCAATTATTATCACATAGTCTACATCGTGTCAATTTGTCTGATACAATAATACATTATGGTTGGTATATTGTTTTGTGTTTTATTAACAACTCGTTGAAATATTTTCTCGCAGAAGATTATTCGAGTATAGATGAGTAGAAAATAAAAAAGAAACTCCCTCCACTCACATGTACTTTGCTGTACAAATTCGTTGAAATTCCACCTAAATCAGGCAAATTGTGCTTCGTTGAGATGAGGAGGAGTTTTAAAATCTGAAAAATTAATGGAACTCGAGTAGAGAATAGAAAAGAAACTCCCTACAATCACATGCATTTTGCTGTACAAATTCATTGAAATTCAACGTAAATCTGGTAAATTGCACCTGGTGCAGATGAGGAAGAGCGTTAGAAACTAAAATGTTAATGGAACTCGTGTATGGTTATTGGTTCTCCTTGATAAGTTACAAGCATGGACCAAATTTACACTGTGTGTTCCCCTCCTACGCATCGCACGATTTTGTGCTTATATATCATACGAATACTAAATTTAAGCTTACGGCAGTGAGACACACACAAAAATTCGTTATCGCTCTACTGTAGCGCTCAAATTGTCCCTACCAAAATTTGCACGCAGGACTTTTGAAACATTCGAGCTTGAGAATTCATAAACCACCATAACTTATCCAACTGAGTGGCTGTGACTTTCCGCGTGAAAAAATTTTTAAGTTCACCGTGTGAATTCACATGGAGTGATAGGGTACAGTCAGGGTATATTCAGAGTATGCTTAGTTTACTTAGGGTGTACTGTCACACAAGCGCTGAAATACAGTGGGATGCTAACGTAAAATATTTGGTCCCAAAGTCTTCCTACAGGTCTTGCTAAATTGTATGGACGACTTCAACCTGACTATAGTCGTTTGGTGCCAAAAAATTTAACACAAAAGAACTCCTGAAATTATTGAAGAACGCGAAGGAAAATTGCAGGGGTGAGAAATATCGTCACCGATAATACGATGAACTTTAACTAATCATCAATCGAAAATGAAAGCATTGATAGAAAACTTTAATTCCAATTGATGAAAATAGATATTTATTTACACACTGAAAACCTTCGAGCGCTTTTGGAGGAGTATAGACCCGGAAGTGGTAGGGGATGGGAGACAGAAGACAAAGTGATGCACAAGGTATCGGAGCGCATCACAAAGCGGATTTGAATTCATACATGACTGCTGCCCGAGGTAACTCATCCCAGATGATTGGGAATCAAAGAAAGGGAGCATTCGTACACTGAAAGTGAGGTATGGAGGGAAAGAGCGGCATGGACATGCTGTACAGAATATGACTCGTACACTGAAAGTGAAGTGTTGAGGGAAAGAGTGGCATGGATAATACAGAATAAGACCCGTCGCGTATATGAAAGACAGCGAGCCTGAAAGAGCTTTCTAAGATTACGAAACTGGAGAGAAAGCTGGGGGAAATGCACCCGAAATGAGAGAACAAAGACGACTCCCGAAAAGTTACCATCATATTTGGTGGCATGCGTGCGCTAGAATGGGCTCGTAAATGTCGTCCTTAAAAAGAATTTGATTCCATTAAATTTTCGTGAGAGTTTTAAGGCAATTCGATGAACAAAAGGTTCAAGGTAATTCAAAACGATTCAACGCTGAAGTTAGATTGAATAAAATTGTAATATTAACAACGAATGGAATTGCTCCAAAATTACTCGTCCGTAGCCATTACCAGATAATATTTTAGACGCCCCTAAAATGTCAATTTCGAGATGTCGGTTGGCGTGTTGCCAGACGAAGTGCCAAAGACTTCCCCAGAATTGTGGTAGAATTTCAATTACCTTCAGGGCGGTGGGAAATAGAGGGTAAAAAAACGGGGAAAAGAAGAATGGTCGTAACCTACGGTGAAGTATATTAAAAAAAATACAATTAGGGATCTAAAATAATGAGACACAATTGATCGTCATCAAAGAATCTGTCGAATCTCCTCAGTAATATTTCTCGTGAACTCGTGCATCTGGTAATACAAATTCACAAAATATATTTATACACAAATATACATATAAAATAAATATATATATATACATATTTATATATATAAATATATAGAGTATTTACGGGCATATATAAAAACACATCTAAATCTTACACTGCTGCAATACATTTTTGGTGATATGTAGTTCTTCACAGTAAAATTATATTTTTCTCTGAAGTCCTGGGATTTTTCGAAATTTTCTTTTCCTATGGTCATGTTCTCCCAACTGAAGTAAGCAGGTGTCTCCCCACTTCGACTGTAGGAATCTCTCCGAAACGACGTGACCTCGACGTGATGCTGTTCACCACCACATTGAGATCACGAGGCTTGGGTTGGCCAAAGACTTGTTTTATATTTCCAATAGTCGATTCTTAGGGAATCTCACGTGTATGATAAAAAGGAGAACCAACGTAAAAATGTACATTTTTGTTCATTTATTTTTTATGGCAAACATTTCAGAATTGTTATAATTAGACTCGTTTTGTCTCCAAGTTGCACTGCAGTGACACCGAATTATTCTCTTGCAAGATGAACAAAAAAGTTAGGGAGATCTATTAACAGGTAAACACAGGATAAAAATGCACACAACGTATCAAAACTAGGAGTGTTAATAGAAGCTCATGAGAGCAAGTCTAAGAGAACTGAAAAATCATTCAAAAAATCATTTAATCATTGAAAATCATTATCAAAAATCATTTAATTCGCAATTACCTCACTATTCGCTTTTTTGACCAATTTTTAAAAAATAATTTTAAGCATTTATGCAATCACACAACGCTTGGTTTGACCCAAATTTGTCAGGACGTTAATAAGTCATAAATGTCATCGAATAGGTCTACTGAATAATCTGGATTTGAAACGGATATCTTTTCATCGAGTGAAGGCAATGAATCCTTTTTGATAATGCAGAATACAATGTAGTTTAATGTGTGTTGCGTTTCCTGAGCCGATAATTGTAATTTTACAGGAGTTTTACAAACAGAATATATGTGTCATATTTTGTTAAAGTTTTTATTCGAAGCTTAGCAAAAAATTAACAATTGCATTTAGGTACAAGCGTTTAATGATGTTTGAACAATTATGTACGTATAGCAATTAATTTTTCATGGTTACTTTGCATTTTAGTTTTTCTAGAAGATCTTTTTAATAGATTATACAAATACAAATACATCTGCATTTAAATTATAATTTATATGTATTCAAATCCTTAGACTGGTGCATAGAATGAGGAAGCGTACCTTTAGAAGACGAATAATTCCTCTTACTGGCAACCAAGTTTCGTTTAGAGACAACTGGGACTTGTATTCTTCTAAAATTTACAGCTCTGTTTTCGACAAGCGAGTTTTATTTAGAGCGTTGTGTCACTCAGCCAGAACTTCTTACCTCTTCAAATTTACAATGAAAAAAAGTTAATCTTTTCTACGCACTCTACCAGAAGAGGGACGCGTTATTCCTGATGTGCAAGAATGTCTTGTTTTCACTCCACGCTGAAGAAAGTATAGCAATGAAATGAAAATTCAGCGCACAAACAATCAAATGATATCAGAACTATTTAATTACCCTTTATAATTTAAAACTTTTGAATAAAATGATGATTTATTTAGATAAAATTGAGCCAGAATTGATTTCCCTTTCAGTGAAGTTGGTTTTTAATTTTTGAAGGAGCGACTCAGAAGACACAACTGAAGTGCTCCAAGTCGAGAGCTCACAATCACTAGTAATGATTTGGATGTCATTACGCAATAGGAAAATACTAACAAAAGTCGTGAGCGTTGAACCTGTTGTTTTCAAGTGAGAATTCTAATTTCCCTTTAACCACCGTTCGTTTTAAGAATTTCAAGACGAAGAATCCAGCATAATTCTTTGTCCTTAAATTCCTAATGATAGTCTGACTAAGGAGTGTTAGTTTTAACGTTCATTTTAGTTTCAGTCAATCTCCATCAGCGTAAAATATTACTCAGACCTTCAGCCTTCACGAGCTCAACTGATATATCATCCAAACCCGATGCGTATCCGAAGTTTTATTGCCCCTCTCTAACAAAATATTTTCCAGCGCAGCGCCTGACTGGTGTTTGTTCCACATGCGAAAGCGAAAAGTTTTCTTCGCTGAATTAAATGAAATGCATTAATAGTATTAGAATTTTATTTTCGACGAACGTAAAAGTTGTCTCAGGACGACGTACCACTCGGTATTTACAGTCCCTACTCAGAGTTGAAAATAAACACGGCCTCGTTTTAAATTCAAGCCGCTGTTTCCCGTTAAACGATTTAAATTTCCGTTGATATTGAAGGCCGGTCGTGAGGTAAATGCTTGTCAGCTACACAGCCACTTGCTCAGTTGGGTACACGAAACTCAGAAGTGTAAGTAATGCAAATTACCGCTGAACGCATTTAGCGCAATGAGCTTGCAAACTACAGTTGCAGGCACGCTGTACTTGTTGCTCCGTAATGTGAGCATTAGGTTGAGGCACAGACCTTCTTAATTTTAAAAATGTCACCATCGTTTAAGCTGGAACTAAACTCCTGGAAGGTGATTTAGGTTTGAAAATTGCTTAACAAATTTTTTTGTATTCTATTTTCTTCAGAAACAAAGTGTTCCATTGAAATGTAAGGAAAAGTGTTTTAGGATTTAAAGTTAAAAGTTCGAGTAAGGCAAGAAGGCTTGGTTAAGATGAGCAATGCAAGCAGAACTGAAGGAGAAAAATTAATGAAATAGAGTAGAAGTGAATAATAATCAGTCATCAGCCATCATTGAATAATCAGCCAGCCGGGCTGCTTATGAGATATAAAGTGAGCGGACTCGTAGGAATAGAGTTGAGGACAGAGATATTGAGGAACAAATGTAGCGAATCAGAGTGAAAGTCAAGTTACCGTAACAATTACTCGAACTTCAGCTCCTCATAACTCATAGGACGTATGCCACTATAACAAAAGGATATGAGCTAATTGTGAAGGAACCGGACCACCAGAGAGGTCACTTGACTGAAGGCGTTGCGCCTGCGTGAAGTTCATTCCTCAGCTGTGAGGTGCGCCCATTTTTGGGGTAGTGCCCATAGCAGTGTAGAGGTAGTACCCATATGGGTACCCATAGTACCCATAGTACTATGATTACTACCCATAGTTTGAATAGTACCCATTTCTGGTGCAGTACCCATAGCAGTGTTGAGGTAGTACCCATATGGGTGCACATAGTACCCATAGCAGTGTTGAGGTAGTACCCATATGGGTACACATAGTACCCATAGTACTATGATTACTACCCATAGTTTGAATAGTACCTATTTCTAGGGAAGTACTCATACCAGTAAACTGGTGTGAGGTATTAACAGTTTAAACGGAAGGAAATTTGTATTTATTATCACTTATAGGACGATTCTTAGGAATTCCTATTCTCAAAATATAAAGAAGAACCAACGTTGTCGAGTACATTTTATTTCTTACTGTACAGACTGTAAAAACATTTTATTTTTTCAAGCACTTATGATGGAAGAATTTTATTCCGAAACGTTTGCGTCAATAGATGTTCTCCATAACGTTGGTTTTTCTTTTTATATTTTTTATTTTAGAAATTGGCACTCATAGGCTACCTAAAAAATGGCTATATTCTCACACCGCAAAAAGCTAAATTAGTAATTTTGACCATATATGTTCCTGTGCATACCTGACTCAACGAATGTAAATATTTTGAGCAGAGAAAAGTCATAGATGCGTCAATACTACTCAATACAATACTCTCGTATATGCTCATATTTTATTTTTCAGCATGAAAAGATATTTTTAGTTAATTTCCTAAAGTATTGAATGTTTTTTCTTCCTTTAATTTCGTTGTTCCAGAAGTCATTTGTTCTTTACACATTTCAACGACAATCGAATTATTTCGACTGAACTACATTTTTCTCATCATTTTAACTACTTCACTCTTTCTAAAATTTCTTCAGCCCCTTCATCTCATTTGCTAATATTCTTTCAAATTCCAGTTTCAATGTCTTTATCGTAGTATTTATAGGGCGATTCTTATGGAATCTTATTCTCAAAATGAAAAGAAGAACCAACGTTATAGAGAACATTCATTGTGATGCAATATTTCAATATGAGTTTGACTCATGGAATGCCAGTTGAATATAAACAATCTAGAGCTAGAGGTTGATATAAAAGTTATTCATACATTCGATCAAAGTATTTACGTCGGTCAGCAGTTTAGTATTCTAATTTTATGGAATCATGTCATCCGCGCGTTTAACTATTTCAGTATTTTCAAAATGAAAAGAAGAATAATTCTTCGTTTCATGAGCATATTTTATACCTTTCGTAAACATTTCCTCATGTTCATCGAAATACATTTAATCTTCTTTGCTGTTCTCCAATAGCTTCGTAAGCTCTCGATGTTCCTTTAAATGACTTTCTCTCATTGTTTGTGCCTAATTTCGCCTTATTTGTGCCTTATTTGTGCCTAATTTCGCCTAATTTGTGCGTAATTTGTGCCTAATTTGTGCCTAATTTCGCCTAATTTGTGCCTAATTTGTGCCTAATTTGTGCCTAATTTGCGCCTAATTTGTGCCTAATTTGTGCCTAATTTGTGCCTAATTTCGCCTAATTTGTGCCTAATTTGTGCCTAATTTCGCCTAATTTGTGCCTAATTTGTGCCTAATTTCGCCTAATTTGTGCCTAATTTGTGCCTAATTGGTGCCTAATTTCACCTAATTTGTGCCTAATTTGCGCCTAATTTGTGCCTAATTTGTGCTTAATTTGTGCCTAATTTCGCCTAATTTGTGCCTAATTTCGCATAATTTGTGCATAATTTGTGCCTAATTTGTGCCTAATTTGTGCCTAATTTGTGCCTAATTTGTGCCTAATTTGTGCCTAATTTCGCCTAATTTGTGCCTAATTTGTGCCTAATTTCGCCTAATTTGTGCCTAATTTGTGCCTAATTTCGCCTAATTTGTGCCTAATTTGTGCCTAATTTGTGCCTAATTTCGCCTAATTTGTGCCTAATTTGCGCCTAATTTGTGCCTAATTTGTGCCTAATTTGTGCCTAATTTCACCTAATTTGTGCCTAATTTGCGCCTAATTTCGCCCAACTCACTCAGTTAAAAGCATTCAAGCAAAATGTGTGAAAACATAAACTAAATCTCCATGAAATGTTATTTCTAAGCTTCGAGTTTGGTCGAAATCCTGTATTACGTTGCTTGTTTTCTTCTCAACACAAAAAAACACAATTTACTTAATCTGGAGAAATTGAACACTACTTATTGACTATTGCACAAATTAGGCCTCGCAGTGGCCGAGTGTATAGAGCGCTTGCGTTCTATGCTTCATGCCCAGGTTCGATCCCTGTGAGCGGCAGTTGGCGTGAAAAACGCTGATGCGGCAAATCCGGGTCGTTGCCTGCAGTATGGTCACTGTCCTCAAGAAATGTTACCTGAGCACTAAACGAGAGAAAAGTGAGGCCTAAAGCTCGGGCGTGACTAGGGGCCTGGGGAACCCCTATCATGTACATTCCCTGTAAAGTATCATGTAAATGATGCTAGCCACCCTCTACGTGAAAAGAGGAAAAGGCTTGGTATATACTATACCTATACCATATATACTATATACCATATACTTATTGACTTAAATGCTGCATTTGGTTAAAATGTTTTGCCCACCAAACCCTAACACACTGAACGCCTTTGATTTCTGGAAAAAAGTTTTCTTTCGAAGTATTTGTAGTTTTAATTTTCTTTACTTACTCTCAGTCTGCGTCTCTCCGAAGAACTCCAGGCCGAATTGTGTAATCTGAACAAAGTGGAAACTTAATTTAGCCTGTGACTTGAATTCTTTACTCCCCCAATTTCCTGAGCCAATTCCTGCCTCGTGTGCCCAAATTTGGAGTCACAGCAGAGGCTGGCCTCCCGAGTGTTGGACTCATGTGCCTCTGCTCAATTAAATCAAACTTCTATGAGCGCCAGCCTTTTAAACATTAATCATCGTGAACAACCAGTGTTTAATCATGTTTTTTTTGCAGCAGATGATACGAAAATTAAATAAGCGCATCTATAAGAGGCAAATTCAATCGGACGAACGTATCAACATACACAAGTTACAACAGTTGGCTTTAGAAAAGTACACCTGGGAAGGACAGGGGGAAGGGCTTCTTGCATTCTCCGCTCGACTGTGCTCGGGTCCATCGGGAGTCGAAAGCGCTAGTGAAAACTGCTGCTTTAAAGCGTCCTCTGCACCAGCCAATTTTCCTGATGAGGTGATTTTGCTTCAATTTCATCTGGATTCCCCCTGCATTTCTCCGTCATATATCAGCTGGCGAAGCACGGGAGTGCAGGCTGATTTAAAACGCCGGCATGGCCAGCAGGGGAATGATAAGAGTAATTGATGTCTAAATATTTGCCTTAAAATACTGTATTTCGTTTTAGCTAAAGATATTAACATGCGCGGTTATGAGGAGTGATTTTTTGGGCTTTTTCGAATAAATTAGAGCTCAGGCTTTCTTTGAAATGCTCTATAATTTAACTACTAAACGTCCGTTGTGTTTCCTCATCTGGCGCTAAAAGTTATCACTTTTTCATGAAAAGAAAGAAAGAAAGAAAGAAAACAGTTTATTTCCAATAGAGATTGTACAATATTACAATCATTGGTTTTTAAATATCTTAAAATTAATATACTTAGATGATACACACACACGAGTATTGAAAAACTCGTGTCACTAGTCGAAAAGAAATGATTGAGGGCAATGAACTCCTAATCTAGCTTAATCTACATTTGATAATACATGTAATGATAATTATAAGAGATAACACAATTTCATGGACGACGCATTTTCATTGTGAGGTGAAAACACTTTTGACAGTTTACATGTACATGACATAAAACTTCGCAATTCTTGACGCCGGGAAATAATATATGAAATCGCTTGTTTCGGTCAATGTTCACAAGTGTCGTTTTAAGGAAGCATGAAAAAAAATATATAAATATATATCCATATGCACACATATGTAAATATACGTATGCATGCGTGTGCATATCCATACACACACACACAAATACATATATACATATAAGCATGAGGACCAAGAAGATTATAAGTTTTGTATTACTGATTCAACAATTTTAACATAACGGTCATTAGTTAACAAGCATTTTATATAAATATAAATGGATGATCGTACAACAAAAGTATAGTTTTTACATGAATGCTTTACAATACTAAAGAGATGACGAGTTAGGTAATGTTACAAGTTGAGTGTGCACAGAAAAAAACCATTATCTCTGGTAAAATGCAAGTTGTCAGTCTAGTATACACATATGTGCACGTATACATGTAAATATATACACATACACATGCACACATATACCCACGCACATACTTACACCAAACTCGTAAGCAAACACAAGTGCATTTCTATGCATCGAGGCAATACACACGCATTCTACAGAGTGTCATACGCATAGCGTGGACACGTACACATATACACAAGTAAGCATGTGCGCAAATGTCAGCGTAAACTAGTTCGTATAAACCAGAATTCCAATCGAGGGAAACGGAGAAAATATCTTTTATTATAGCATGAATTTTATAATATTTCGTACTAAAAATAGTGGCACAAAACAGTCCACTTAAGTCGGAAACATGAAAACGATTGTGGGACGTGAATAAGAAAGAAAACATTAATGTCCTATAAAGGTTTCATATTGGAAAAAAAAAATCACATTATCTTTGAAATATGGCGCAAATTGTCGGCAGTTGATAAACAAACATAGGTATCACATTATTATAAGCATATAACTATAAGCCGAATAAGTATATTACTGCAGTATAAATGGATGATCACACAACGAATTTATTTTTTTTACATGGATGCTTTACAATTTCATATTAGAAAAAAACACATTATTTTTTTTTAAATGGTGCAGAATGTCTGCAATTGATCAACACACACACACATAGGTACCATGTCGGTCTAGTTTGACGCTTGCACAGAAACGGAGAGGAATGACATAAAATGCACCTTCGACTGGTTGATCTACTCTAGTGCACACAGTTGTACGTGCACATATACACACCCATATGCGCACATACACCTATATACGTACACACATATACAAGTAAGCATGTTTGCAAATGACAACGTATAGGCGGTCAAATCATAATACCTACGCATACTTCAAGACTGTTGTGTGATGTCTTGAATTATAAAACAATGAGCGAGGGAGATTGTTCAGCAAGGGAGATACCAGGGAAATGAGATTCGTCAGTGCTCATTCAGTATGTTCTGTAATTAAGGATTATTATTGAGACACAAGATGACGAGTTATTTTGGCTTTAAATTCTCTCGGTCTTTGAGGGACTTTAATACTCAGGGGAAGTTTGTTCCACAGTAAGGCGCCTGATATGGACAGAGCCTTCTGCCCTAAGTGAGATGAACGATAGTTGACTAAGACATTATTGTTTCTGTTCGGTTTTTGATTGGTTACAGTGGGTGGATGGAAACGCACTATCTCAGCATTGCTCTGAGGAAGATTTAACGAGGAGAATACGTATTGGGCCTTCTGCATGAGGAGCCTTTCTTGGATAGGGATCCAGCCGAGTTTATTGAGGAGAGGGGTTACGTGATCACTTCTTTTGAAATTACCGTTGCATACCACCTTGGCTGCAAAATTCATGCATTTCTGTAAGTCCCTTTTAAGGTATTGAGGTAAGTCTCCCCATACTAGGCTGCAGAAGTCAATGCGCGATAACACAAGGGATTGAATGGCTAATAATCTGGATTTTTCGTCTAGCATACTTTTTATACGATGAAAAAACATTAAAGTTCCGTAGATTTTGTTGCAAGTAGTCTCAACGTGAGATTTGAAGGACATATTTCTATCGAACCAGATACCCAGATTTTTAACTTTTTCTGATGCATTAATTTTATCATTTCCAACTACAAGAGTAAGATCTGAAGTTTTTTTAATTGCATCTTTGGATCCAAAAATAATGCATTGTGTTTTATTAGCATTTAATTTCAGACCATTTCGGTCGTACCATGATTTCAGGCTAGTCAGTAAAGTTTCGGCTTTAATTTGCGTCTGTGGTATTTCCGATACAGAACTTGTTATTGCAATTTGAACATCATCTGCATACATTGAGATCCGTGTGTCAGAAGGCATTGGAGGGAAATCATTAATGAAAATAGAAAACAGTAGTGGACCAAGAATGGATCCTTGGGGAACACCAAAATTGTTTTGAGTGAATGGGGACAATTTGTTTTCTATGCGGACTGCATGAGATCGATTTGACAAGTAACTTTCAAACCATTGCGTGTCTATTCCCAAGTTCAGTATTTTACATGATGCCATTTTTAAAAGAGCAGAGGCGATCATTATGAAAAAAATGGTGCAAGTAGCAAAACTATTCATTATCCACATGTGCACTAATTAGAAAAGACCTACAGGATATCAGGTCTCTGAAATATTTACCGTAAAGTATCGTTTTGTAAATTTTTTCGTCGTGCCCTCCACACAGGTAATTAATGCAGACTCACTTCCGAGCGGGAAGATTATTTTATTATTTTAGAGTGGCAGGGTAAGGAGCCTGAAGCTAGCGAGCGACTGACGTACGTGAATGTCGTGGAATTATCACAATCGCGACGAAAATACCGCAGAATGAATAAAGAGCTGGCAAATTGAAGCTCAGTGTTAATTTATGAGCAGAGTGTAATGGGTAGTGGCACGGCAAGGTACGAAGAGTCCTGAACACTTTGACTGCGACGTGAGCCAACGGTGGCACTGAGTGAGTTTTCATAATGCTGTTGACGAACCAGTAATCATAAACTCAATTTTTATAAATACTTAATCAAAGCTAAATGAAGGCAGGAACCAGTTAATGTTTGCTTTTTTAATGTTGCTTACAACAATTCAACAATTCACTTTGAATTTGAGTCGAATATTAAACTTCAATTTTACCTGTCTCAGTCTAAGTGTTAAGGCTGCTGTACAGGTTCTGGGTTAGAGCAATGAGAGCTTTCGCTTCTGCGTGAATATTGCCGTCACCTCCTTTATTTGAACGGAGTTATTACACTATTTTCTGCCTTACTCAGCAGGCGCAAACCTTAGTGTCACTTGCACGATGCTCTTCCCGGAAAATTTCGTTTTCATGTATATACATTCCTGGAAAATTTGATCTCTTACGAAAAGCTTGTTGGTGCTCCGTGACTTGGAAGAACAACAGATATTTCGAGTTTTGAGATTATCTAAATCCAGAGATGCTTCTGAAATTTGTATTCTTTATCTCAAACAAAGTTTATTGAAATTTCGTGGCAAGTGTTTTTAACACGTTCATTACGTAATGGTACATATTGTACCACTTAGCAAATAGTTCATTTAAGTACCAGTAACAATGGCTACCATTACACTGTTTTCACTTCCTTTATTCAAAGTAGACTATGACATTCAAGTTAAAATGTTGTCGAGCAATTATATTTCTCCCGCTTGTTAGAAAGGATGAGACTGTAATCAAGCGGTGACAACAGCTTTTTAATTCTGCTTCTTCCAACCTACCCGAACCGACGTAGCAACCGCGGAGCGTAATGAACGTGTTCAAGCTTTGAATGATGCATCACAATGTTTGAATACGAAGCAACGCTGTCGAAAAGGGACTGACCCGTTATCGTCTGGCCCGATATCAGGTAGCTAGAACAAAAGTTTCTGTTCCTTTGTATAATTTTATAGTTTTCTGGATCAGGAAATGCTTCGAAAGACAAGAGTTTACCCACAGTGAGAATGTTCGAGGGAACGCGATGGGAAAAGACTGACCTGTCCTCTTCGCGTGAGAACCAGAATTGGTCACGATTGGTCCCGATTCAGCGTAGCCAATAGTCCTGTGACGTCTTTCAACTTCCAATTCCTATATTTGTGTATTTGCACATCGGACAAAGGTTGATCAGTAAATTACTGCTAAAATTTCAACCAGAAACAGCATTGCAGCTGCAAAAGGCATCTCGTGCGAAGTCTCTGATTACGCACGAATAAGATTTTAGCCATTTACATAGAATCGCCTGAATTTATTCATTTCGGCTACAAAAATCGATAGAAGTTGTCAAGTAAAAACTTTAATAACTGGTTTGTTTGACCTCTCACAGACAGATGTCGACCTCCAATACAGGATCTCATCGACTTCCTGCAGAGTTTCCCATTTGAGGCTTCCTGCAGTGGCCTCATGTACGGCCTCCCCAACGGCGTTCAAGATGCTTTTGCGTTCACTGTAAAAGTTTTATGCATGGCAGAACCAAGGCCGAGGCTCGTGCGCATCGAGTCCATTTGTACTTGAGCGAGAACCACGGTCGAGGAAACAAGGGAAAGTCATTTTTATGGGGAAAATACACGTCCTTTCTTTCGGATAGCTAATAGAAAGGCTTTATTTCAAACAAACTTTATCACGTCACCAAAACGTCGTGTCGTTAGGCCAATAATGGTTCTAGATTTGGGGTAGCAGTGCTACCAGATGCAATATGAGCGCTGCAGGCTATTGGTCCGTTGCCGTGACGTCAGCATTGCGACACGGTCGACGAAAAAAAGACTGGTTTGACCCTACCTTGTCGTTTCTTCTACCCTGGTGAGGACTGCCTATCAGGTTGCGATACAAAGACACTCAGAGATGCTCCCAAAAACAGTGAGCTCAAAAACCGAGAGTGCCATCCGGTTGTGATAAAGTTTCATAGAGATACTCAATATATTGTGATTATCTGCTTTCTCTTGATAGATCATGGTACTTTTACTTACAATGCTATTAATTAGAGAGTAGAAATGAGGTGAAATGTGTCTCATGCTCTTTATCATGAAGAATTTTGATTTATATATTGAAGAGATACTTATACTTCAAGATAAAAAATCATTTTAGTCCTATGGAATCTTTCAACTTGACATCTGATTCCAATATTTGTGCATTTGCACATCGTACAAAGGTTGATAAGTAAATTACTGCTAAAATTCCAACTAGAAACAAAATTTTAGTTCGAAAGTTAATGAAGAAAATATCTTCAAACCTTGATTTTCAAAATAGTGAGCGTTAGTAGATAATTATATTGAACTTCACCGTCAATTTGACTGGCCAGCTTAGACACGAAGAGTGACTGCTACTTTGCTATGACTCAATCACTGCATCGTAGCAGAACTTCCGGCTTGGCCGGAAATTCACTCTCGCGAGATCAAGGACTGTCGCTTGGGTGTTCAAGATGTGTCGTTGGTTATATCCTCTATGAAAAGGAACCATTCATAAAATGGATTGTAGCCACGTAGCACAGAATGCATTTATTTTTGGGGAAAAATTTTTGTGCCCATGAATGTTAAGAGCAAATGTATAAAAAATATAACATCCAACCACATTTTATGTCGAAGGAGCAGTTGCTAATGTAGGGGCGAAAATTGACTACATCACGGCACAGGATACGAAACAAGCGAACCATAAATTCACTAAAAACTAAACTCTATTCATACTCGGGAATTTTTCCAAAAAAAACCTGGAAATTAATTACAAGCATGTCATGTTTAAAAGTGACTATTTTTTTCATTAGACGTTATGTAATCTTTGAAATTATTTTTAACAGAATTAATTGCTGCGAGCTTCACAGGCCACGTAGATCACCGTGACAGTTGCTGGAGACCACTGAGCACTGTTAGAAATATGAGCTATCGTATTCATGCCTGGGAGATATGAGTGGCAGTGACACCTTGCACAGTTGAACATTCTAGTTTTTGGAGGTCAGGTAAGGCACACAAGATTACGCTGACGAGTAAGAGCAGAGCATCAAGAATTGAGCTGATGACACACATTCGGAATGTATATCTATATAGCAATTATTACCGTATCTATATAGCAATTATTACCGTATCTATATAGCAATTATTCAAATGTCACTTTTTATATATTGTTGATCTTATTTTCAGAGCATTCTTTGATAATGAAGTGTCGAAACTAGCGCTAGTCTGAATGCCTCTTTTTAGAAAAATGAATTTTATTCCGTTGTTTGTGGTTTTATTCTTGATGAAAATTTCGGAATGGTGTACCAGTAGAGGGAATTACAACTTCGGAGTGCAGGATAATACATCTCTCGTGTAAATGACAAATCCCTCGATTACGTGGGGAATATCTACGTATGTGCTCTCTCGCATATTTCCCCTGCGTTTCGTAATCATTCAATTTGATGCAAATTCAGAAATTGTTTAAATTGCTTGAAATTGCATGGTCACGAATAGCAGTGGAAACTTCACGAATTCATAAGTTTAAAGTTTCGGGAGCATTACCGTTAAGGTTTTTGGGATGGAGACTTGGTTTTGTCACTCTTCTACTTTTGTAGAACCGGAAATTTCAATTTCAGATTCTGGCAAAATTCAGAAACAAAGAAGCCTTGAGCGCCATGGTGAGGACGCTCGTATGCAGCGTTACAAAGGGCTCGGTCTTCTAATGAGACACCCTGCGTCGGGCATTTTCTGGGGCGTAAACTTGAAATCTTTTATTCAGAGCTATGAGATTGTTGCGCAAAATCTCTATGCAGCGTCACGGAAATATTGTGCTACCGGCTCAAATTTTAGCCACAATTTTGCTGTGACGATATTTGCGGCCAACGAAAATTTTTGACAATTCTAACCACAATTTTTTTATGACGATATTTCCTGCTAACGAAAATTTTGAACTATTATTCACCGTAGCTTTTTTACAGGAGAAGACTTTTTCAACTCAGTGTTTTAATGTGTGTTTTTTTAAGATTTTGTAATATATTGCCACGTCGCGTTCAAGAAAATTTCATAATGTGTCTTTTCAATGTTATTGTTGCCACAGAATTTGACTATTTTTCGTAATACGTAACTTTTCAATAAATCTTTTTGAATTCCTTCGTTGAAAGCACTTCACGGCAAAAAGTTGGAGGCAAGTACGCAAATACAGCAGCTGGCATGGCAAAAATTAATTTACGCGGTTAACATTTCATGCTAAAAGTCACGAAACGAAGATGCAGTGTAGAAAAATCTGGAGAAAGCTCAACTGCACTTCTGTAAAGCCAGAACACTCGGGTTCTGAAGTGTCGCGTCCGGATCAACAGAATAAAAACGGTGGAACATTTTACTGGCAGCTCTTAACGCTCGCGGAAAAAACAAACTGAAAGAAGTAAAAATTTGCACTGTTTTTTCGAAGCTTTTTCAGAATATGTATTCGGATCAATTGCATTTTTAACATCAAGGTACGGAGCTCTACCCCCGCTCGTAAATGGGTAGTGGAACCCATGATATAAATGAAGAATAAAGAATATTATTCTTAGCGACTTCGGTGGGCTTATTTGAGTATATATTCACGTTTATTTTGAAAAGGAACTCCAATACAAACCACCGTGGCCTCAATGAACTTGAAACTTGTGACAGTGCAAGGTTACTGGTGGTTGCATGAACGTAAAATATTTTTCTTGAAAATCTTCAGAGCGCGAAGAATCAATGAAAGCTAAATATGTAGCAGACTTTGCAATTTTATTAATATTATTACAAGTATTTTTGTTCATAATAATAATTGAGTAGTTTGGAAAGTACACATTTGTGCGTGCGATATAAATGACCGGAAATAAATACGAGTTATAGTGTCATATGCGGTTATCAGATACATGACTATGACGTAAAAATTTTTTATGTGAAATGAAATCAAACTCTTCGTTAAAAATTTCAAGTAAAAATTAATTAAATTTTTTTAAGAGAAATATTTTTCAACACCAAAAATCTAAAAACCTCTCTGTACAAGGCCCCATATTCTGGAATTATGTTGACACGAATTAACTCGTACTTGGGCGTGAAAATTTGTGGCTGCAAAAGTTATTGTACTTATTTCTCATTTAAATTTTTTCTGGTATGAATGCGCGATAGGTGCCGACTTGTGCTGGGTTTTGTAAACTAGTCGATAAGAGGCGATAGGTGCCTACTTTGTGATAGGTGCCTTCTGGTAGTGGACTTTGGAAACTAGTCGATAAGAGACGTTAGGTGCCTACATTGTGATAGGTGCCTTCTGGTTTTGGATTTTGGAAACTAGTCGATAAAGGCGATGGGTGCCTACTTTACGATAGGTGCCTTCTGGTAGTGGACTTTGAAAACTAGTCGATAAGAGGCGATAGGTGCCTACTTTTTGATAGGTGCCTTCTGGTTATGGATTTGCGAAACAAGTCTATATGAGGTGATAGGTGCCTACTTTGTGATAAGTGCCTTCTGGTGTTGGATTTTGGAAACTAGTCGATAAGAGGTCACTTGAATGGCTACTATTGTCATATTTACGCAGTTCTAGAGTAGGAACAAATTGACATCTACTCCTGTGACCAGCAGCAGCCACTGATGCACCTCGTCCACATCACACGAAGCTTGACAAAGCTTGTGCGAGAGAAAAAGACCGGGAGCAAACAAAACCTATGTGTACATCGAGTGGAAAATAAAGTCATTTTTAAGAAGTAGGGATTAAGATCTCTTCAATTATGCGTCCCTCATTCCATGAATACGTTATCTTCAAAAAAGGCTTATCAATTAAGTTCATAGTTCTCTTCAAAGTTTTAAGCGATGTTCAAATTTTGTAATCGGTTAACGCAAGTGAAAATTTCACATTGATTAGGTTAGCGGTACTACAAGTCACATGAGCGACATCTGAAGAAAGCGTCGCTCATCACGGCGCCTCCGAGCTCGCTGAGCAGCGCACGTCCGATGTGACGTTGTAGATTGAAGCTCAAGATTCGATTAACATCAAAGTTGCAGGAATTTCGTTAGGGTAATTTATTCATTCTCGGAATTAATGAGCTTTAATTCAATAAAAATTCAAAGCGTGCTGTGCCCAAAAGCAGGGACATTAGTATTCCTTGATTAGTTTGTTCGTTTTTGCGCGCGAGTTTCGGTGCTGTCTTTTCACCCTCATTACCTAATCTGCTCCAAAATAATAATGACGCGTAATTAGGAGCGAAGCCTAATCGTATCTTTTCTTATTAATATTCATGAGTAAATGAGATATTAATCCTGGCTTGTGGATCCATGAGAAATTAAGGGGATGTACCGAGAGAATTACTGAACTTATTTCTTTTCTTTGCTGAGGTAAGTGTAAGTCAGAGCAGAGGCGGATCAACGGTAATATTCCAGAGAAACTTCGCTGAGTTATTACCGTTAAGATGTAAAGCTCTAAGGTTCTAAGCCGAATTAAAATCTTACGAGTGGTTAGAAGTATGAGTGAGAGAATAATTTTAGTGTGATATGTGTATTGTTATGACCCACAAGTTCTTCTAAGGAAATCATATTTTCCATGTTGTGTCGAACGAGTAGTGTCTCATCTTCTCATCTTCCTAAATCTCAGCTTGAAGTGCTGCATTTTTATTATAAAATTAAAACTACTATAAGTAAAAGCTCGTGGTTTCATTAACCAACGCAGAACCACGAAATATCTCACCAAAATATAAAAGTTGAAGACGGACTGGAGCGTTCGTCCAACATCACTCTATGCAAGAGGTCCTGAACATTTTTTTTCAATTCTCCGCTTTTTAGTGAGCCAACTCTCATTCCCCACTTCAGCATCTTCTTTTTACTTCTCTGTGACATTCCTAACCCAGCAGTGTTGTCACTTTTACTCCAACGTTACATACAATACTTCATTATGGTTGTTTTTGTTATTAAAACAGTTTGTAAATGGTTGTGATTTGTATAGTAAAGTAGGTCAACATTTATATGTAATGTATTAGATTTTGAAATGCAAGCGATTTTTTGGGGGTGGAAACAAATGCAAGAGATTCCCACCTGGCAACTCCGCCATTCCTCACCAGTGGGGAATTCCCCACAGGTTAAGAACCTCTGCTCCGCACTGAGCTGTGGTCGCCGTGGCCGAGTCGTTAAGAAGCCGCCCTTCCGTGAAGGTGTCGGCAGTTCGAATCCCGGCGCTACGAGGTGATTTCTCCCCGTTGGGTTAAGGGAGAAACCAAGCACAATTCCCCACTCTACCCAGGTGACGGAAATGGGTACCTGCTTGACCGGGGGTAACCGTCATTGCGTCCTGGTGTTAGTTATAAGGCATTTGAAAAAATACTGTACAAGATGAAATGTACCAGGCTTGATTGATTGGAATAAAGCACTCATCCTCCTTCTACGCAGCTGATGAACACTGAATGGAAAATACAGCACGGCTCTTGCTAGAAGAGAACACACCTCTCCTCAAGTAGTTCTCACAAAAGCTGTTTTCATAAGACCCTGTTAAGTTTTCACGTTGGTCGTATCTGTTCACCAAGATGTAATCAAATCGCATTAAAGAAAATTAACAAGAGCTGGTGGTAGTTCCTTATTTTCGGCAAGACATTTTCCGAGTTACGGTGCAAGATCGATCATCTTGTCCCTGCTCGTCGGAGAGCAATGAGTTGAACAAATTTTGACACCCACTAAGTGGCAAAGGAAATTCATAGACAGTCAACATGAGTGACATTGTCCGTTTGTAGGAAATAATACGCTCGGTTGTCACCAATTTTCGGCAGTGATGCTGTAATATTCACCAGCCAAAAAACGTTTCTTTTTAGAAAAGCCCCACGGAAATAGGGTAAAAATATCCCTTTTTGCCATTCATGTGCGCGTGCGGCGCGCTGGATTCTTTTATATGCTGAAAAACAAATTTTACTTCGTTTGGCAGCGACGATTCAACAACGAAGGGCGCATTTCATTACGCATTCATATTTATTGCATCTCCGTGACAGCGAAGGATTTACGGAATGAGTTATGATTTAGAACTCAGCAGAGAGCCTTGTTGTAAATTCTGGAAGCTCTCCAACTCCTTCAAGACTCCTGAACTTGTGGAGTTCCGGTGACGCAACAAAGCTCTTTTAATGCAATTCAATTCTTTCTCTCCCAGTTCTTTTTTATTGTTCTCGACCTGCTTGATGTCTTATAATTATATTTCGAGCTTTAATGCCTTTTCGGCACGACGTCATAACTCGCAGAGACTGAAATTCCTGAAGGAATATCGCCGTGAGGAAGCACCGGCTATGTCTGCACCAACCACAGCTGTTGCAGTGGCAGCGTTTGTAACTGAAGCTGAAAGTTACTGCCAAGCGTTGTAGTACTGGGCCCCAGCTGCCAAGCGTTGTAGTAATGGGCCCCAGCTGCAGAGCGTTGTAGTAATGGGCCCCAGCTGTCAAGCGTTGTAGCATTGGGCCCCAGCTGCCAAGCGTTGTAGTAATGGGCCCAGCTGTCAAGCGTTGTAGTACTGGGCCCCAGCTGCCAAGCGTTGTAGCACTGGGCCCCAGCTGCCAAGCGTTGCAGTACTGGGTTCCCAGCTGCCAAGTGTTGTAGTACTGGGCCCCAGCTGCCAAGCGTTGTAGTACTGGGCCCCCAGCTGCCAAGCGTTGTAGTAATGGGCCCCAGCTGCCAAGCGTTGTAGTACTGGGTTCCCAGCTGCCAAGTGTTTTAGTACTGGGCCCCAGCTGCCAAACGTTGTAGTACTGGGTTTCCAGTAGCCAAGCGTTGTAGTACTGGGCCCCAGCTGCCAAGCGTTGTAGTACTGGGTTCCCAGCTGCCAAGTGTTGTAGTACTGGGCCCCAGCTGCCAAGCGTTGTAGTACTGGGTTTCCAGCAGCCAAGCGTTGTAGTACTGGGTTCCCAGCTGCCAAGCGTTGTAGTACTGGGTTCCCAGCTGCCAAGTGTGGTAGTAATGGGCCCCAGCAGCCAAGCGTTGTAGTACTGGGCCCCAGCTGTCAAGCGTTGTAGTACTGGGCCCCCAGCTGCCAAGCGTTGTAGTACTGGGCCCCCAGCAGCCAAGCGTTGTAGTACTGGGTTCCCAGCTGCCAAGCATTGTAGTACTCGGCCCCAGCTGCCAAGCGTTGTAGTACTGGGTTCCCAGCTGCCAAGCGTTGTAGTACTGGGCCCCCAGCTGCCAAGCGTTGTAGTACTGGGCCCCCAGCTGCCAAGCGTTGTAGTACTGGGCCCCAGCTGCCAAGCATTGTAGTACTCGGCCCCAGCTGCCAAGCGTTGTAGTACTGGGTTCCCAGCTGCCAAGTGTTGTAGTAATGGGCCCCAGCTGCCAAGCGTTGTAGTACTGGGCCCTCAGCAGCCAAGCGTTGTAGTACTGGGCCCCCAGCTGCCAAGCATTGTAGTACTCGGCCCCAGCTGCCAAGCGTTGTAGTACTGGTTCCCAGCTGCCAAGTGTTTTAGTACTGGGCCCCAGCTGCCAAGCGTTGTAGTACAGGGCCCTAGTGGCCAAGGGTCGTATACAATGTCCGCCTAGCAGTTCTACAGGATAGTTCATAGCTCAAACTTGGGATATTCTATGCACAGTGTACCATCACCATCCAGCTTCGAATCAGATTTACCTGAATGCATCTTTTTTTGTGCCATGAGACTAGCAATATGAATTAAAACACCAATTTAAATTAAAAACAAAGTTTTAAAAAATATCCTGCCTTGTTGGGATACTAGAATCAGAGAATCCTTAACAAGCCTACGAAGTAAAAGATAATATTCAATTTTCTCACAAGTAAATCAAATGATAAGAACGACAACCGCAAATCGGAAGAATAAGGCGATTTCATTTCTAATACATATACCATATGAAAGCCCACTCATTGATGAGTCAAGCGACATGCTTTCGGAAGCGTTAGTTAAACGAAGCGTCGCTTAAGGACAAAAACTTTGAAATATTTAGGGATGAGAAACTAACTCGTTAGTATTAAGTTACGAATAAATCCAAATAACATACAGACATGCAGAAGAAGCTAGTCGCGAGGAATATTTTGCTGGCGATATTTTCGAGTTTGTATTTTTTTTTGACTAAAAACTGTATTGCCCGTCTAAAATAACCATAACCGGTATTTTGCAGCCATAATGTATACTATAATAAGAGCCGCGTCCGTCCGTCGGTCTGTCCGAAGCCAGCCTGCAGTGTGTGATGAGCGTATCTGTGATACAAGCTCCAGCCCTATATATTTTGACGGGCCGTGTTCACGCGGCCTCATCAACTTTCGAGAGATTGTATTTTTTGGTTTCTTATGGCCTTTCTCTCATTTCGCCCTCTTCTTTATTTCAAATAAAGGGGGGTGGATTAGTAATGATAATAATAATACCAATAATGATAAATGTTGTTGTTTTCATTCATATGTAAGGAAATATATATAATTAGTGAGTAGCCATCGAAAATTTCAAGTAGCTGCAATTACTAGAGCGTCTCTGTGATGAGAGTTCGACCGCCCAATGAAAATAATAATTTTAAATGAAGCATGGGTTATATTTAGATATAGAGAATAATTTTTTGTAGCCTCATAGTGAAAAATTGATGCAGGGAAACTCGAGAGGCAGTGAAGCCTGTATCATAAATACACTCGTCACACACTTTCGAATTGTTCAGGTAATTAAATAGTAATGTTATTTTAAATGAACGATGAGATTAAAATAACATTTATCAACGGATATTAATTAAAATAATCATGTATTCATGATGGCGGTCATTTTTTGTAAGCAAGTTATACTTATTCTAACTCTTGCACATTGCAAGTTCTCATTAATTTACTTGGAAGAAATGATCAATTCGCGTAATTTAACTGAAGAGCAGTAATCTTACAGTAATCTTCAAAGCTGCAACGCTTGCATATTCTGATCATAAGTTTAAGGCATCATAATATTTCAGGCAGTTTGGCTCGCAAGGTTTAAGCCAACGAAACAGCGGGAGTGTTACGAGGGGTATTAAGGGGGTGAGTATTTGGAGAATTCATCTGAAATTTTCGAAGGTTCCCCCGTTCTCTAGGGAAATATTCTTGGCATTTCGGCCGCAGAACGACCCCTCCGAATATCCCCTCGATCTCCCGGCAAAAAGAATTCATATCGATGAAATATTCTCGCAGCCACAATAAATTTGGCCGCAAAAGGGCAGGAAAGATGGAGCATGAGGAGCGTGACTTGTGTTAAAATTTTATTAAAAAGTGTAATTTGAAAGAAAAAGATGTGTAGAATACTAACAAACATCGGCATCTAAAGATGTTTTATTTCCAATCATGCCTGATACATATCTCCTTGTACATTGGTTTTTCAAATGCATTATAACTAACCCAGGCCAGGATGCCATGACTGTTTCCCCCAGTCAAGACCGGTACCCATTTCGGATACCTGGGTAGAGTGGGGTATTGTGCTTTGAGTTTTCCCCTACACGCAACAGAGAAAGTCGCCACACAGCACCGGGATTCGAACCCTCGACACCTTCACGGAAGGGCGGGTCCTTTAACCACACGTCTACGACGAGTAAGTTAACTATTGTTCTTCATCACGGAGACTTGGGGTCCTTCATTTTGTTATCTGGTCCACGAGGGAAAAATCTTTGTTTCACTGCGATTCTTAATTAGAAACTTAGATAACTGAAAGAAAATTCCTTCTCGTGGCAAAACAGTGCTGGAGAAATTAATATGGCCTGCAAAAAATGTCAACAACCGCTAATTGTTGAATGAGCAGATCTGGGAACTTGATTAAACTTTAAGTGAGGCGGGTTAAGCTAAAGTTCAATATTTAACTCAAATTAGAGTTGATTTTGGAGATCAATTTTTGAAACAACGAACATTAAATAGATGACGCCTTTCTTTAGTTTTCATTAAGCATTTAATGAAATTGGGTCATGCCCCACTTAAAGTGCTATACAATTTGTCCTGCACTTACAAGTGTCCTTTTATTACGATGGATTAATTTTCATTTGCAAAAGTTGTAGCTTATTGTGCAATTTGAACTACAAATTCAATGATAGACTTGTTCAAGGCTACTGTTGAAGAGTTACAGGAGTATTATATCGTTGAATTAAGGAAAATTTTCTCAAAATTATTATGAGAAACGCTCAGTTATGATACAGCTTTAGTGCTCAACACAACTGGAAGCGCATACAGCATGCGTGGAAGAAGGACATCGACAACTGCAACGATGCTTTACACGTTCAATACGTTACGGTACATATGTGTTCTAAATTGCTCATTTACGTACCAGTAAAAATGGCTACCATTTCACTGATTTCACTACCTTTATTTAAATTAGGCTACGGTATAAAAGGTGAAATGTTATCGCGTAATTATACTTTTCCCGCTTGTTAAAAAGGACATGAATATAATCAACCAGGAAATAGAGCTTTTCACTGCTGCTTCATCCAACCTAATTAATTAAATAGATCGAAGCAGCCTCAGAAACTAGCGAACCTGTTAATCAACAGCTGATCGACACTCAGAACTGCTGCAAAAATGCTGAGTTTCGATACTCAGAACTGCTGCAAAACTGCTGAGTTTCGACACTCAGAACTGCTGCAAAACTGCTGAGTTTCGACACTCAGAACTGCTGCAAAACTGCAGAGTTTCCACACTCAGAACTGCTGCAAAACTGAAGAGTTGCAGGACCCGGTAAATCAGTGCAGTTCTCTAGCAATTCGAGTTGGCAGTTTAGAGCTGACAGAGAGTGCCATTAGTCTTGCATTATGCAGCGCCTCTCCCCTCATCTCCCGGCCATATTTTCGCATTGAGAAAGCGCCTCAGAAGTGAATATCCTACCTGAGGATCACTCTCACTTCACTTATGACAACCATCGTAAATTTGAACGACGCCACCATGGAGTTCTACAGTTTCTTCATTGCGCGCGATCATGCCGCAAAAAATCGCTACATATGTTAATCGCTCATGATTTTTGTTCTCTCTTGCTATTGTTTTGCGAGGCAAAATGGTTCAAATAGATCTTGAGGATAAATTCCTCCCATATGAAATTCTACACCCGGTCTTTTGCCAATTTTTTATCGCTTATTTTAAAGCCCTTGAAATTTACAGATTCAAACGTCTGAAAATTGCAAATTTTGAAATCGTGCACATCTAGAGTTTTTCACTATTTTTCATTAATCCATTACCCAACAATGATTAATGATCTAATTGAATAAACTCTCATTTTTCGGTTTATGCATAAATCATGCTGACAAATGAAGCAAGGATCGAAAAGCAATTGTTGGGTTTTTAGGACTAACTTTGATTGGTTTCCATAAGGTGTTAGTATTAGAAATGAAATCGCCTTTTTCTTCTTAGTAGCAGTTGCCGCTCTTATATAACCTTATTTGAATAATTCATACGTCAATCAATGCACGATCAAAGAACATTCATTGCTCATAAGTAGATCAATGTACCTCAACCGTTTTCAGTATTTTTTCAATTCCATGTCTTAATCTTATTTTACATTATACTGATATTTACCCACTTAGTGAATCATTACTTTACTCCCTAACACTCCTGATATTGTGGAACCCACCAGTTTTACTAATACTTGATAATTTCTTTGATAATAAAATGATTTTCAAACATTTCTCATATACAATAATTTTTTATCATTTAGTGTGAAATCCTCATTCTCATGTTGATTCATCGATAAAAATAAATTGTTAGCTTAACTTGGTGTGAGGCTGGTAAATAAACACTTTTTAGGGTCAACATAAATGTATTCAGCTAAGAAAAGACCGATAGCTAAAATACTTCATAGGAAACAACCATCAAAAGACTCACACAATTCTCTCTTCAGACAATTTTCTGCAATGACTGCAAGCAACTTCCTAAACTATATTAAATATACTCTATTAACAGAATAAAAATCTAATACCGAGATGTTGTGAAAGAATCGCAAAGCTGCGCCAAAATTTGAAGAAGTTCACGGACACCGGAGACGCATCTTCTCGAGTGGCGGAACACTCGGCTTCGAGCATCAGCTTTCAAATGCCTTGAGTTCATCAGGACGAACCTGCAAAAGAGCGAATGCAATTTTGCCGAGGAATTTCTGCTAGTCCATCATCGAGATCTAGTTTGCAGGAGTCTCACTTACGACGGCTCTAGCAACTGTGATAAACGACTGACAAATGATGTACTTTTTGGAAAGGCGCTGAGTTTTGTATCGTTGTAACAAGATCTCATTTGCAAGAAAAACACGTCGTAGAGACGCAGCACATTTTCCTTCCGAAATGGATGATTTCTGGACAGGCTCGGTTGTGTCTTGCGCAGCTTCGTTGTTTCAAGGTTCCCATGGAAGCAAGAGTGAGCAAGGTTGAAAACGATGTGATAGTTATGTAATCTACCGAATGCTTAAGGGGATCTTTTTGGTTAGAAACGACTCTCATGAATACATTCTTTCATGAGAAATTGAATAACGAGAAATTTTTTTCCGATCTGGATTAAGTAACTACACGATTAAAATAAGTGCATTTGCTAAATGAGTAGAAAGACAAAGAAATGGTAGAAATGTTCTATTTTTAAAACTAATATTTATTGGGATTAGTCTGGGACGTGCATTCAATGGCGAATCATTTTTGCTAATTAGAGATAAAAGTATTAAAAAATGCACTTATTTCAAAAATATTTCAAGTCCTAGGTTTCAAGTAATAAAAATTATAAGTTTCTTCTCTGATTCTCAGCATATTTTTCCTTTGATTTCAGCTCATAATTTATACATGAAGGTAGGCATTTGTATTCTGAAAAGTTTGGCATTGAAAATTTTGTTTTCACATGTCATCTTTGTCCATCTAACGTATGTCATTCCCAAGACGCTGAAAACATACGCTATAAGGAATTTTCTTTCTAGCTCAAGAAATTCGTAGTGAGCAAAATTGAATTTATAGAACATTCATAGCAAATGAGGTTCGTGCCAAGGATGATTCCGTTCTTCCAGGAAAAAAATTCAATAAAGAACGAGCGATTATGTCATCCATATTTGTTCATATCTCGGCTGGGGCTTGAACTTTTGCAATTTTGCGATTCACTTCCGTCAACAATAAAAAGCTGAGAGAATCAGAAGCAATGCTCCTGGAGCGCCATATGAGAGAGTCC
This sequence comes from Morinoia aosen, assembly GCA_030386875.1. Lineage (NCBI taxonomy): Eukaryota > Metazoa > Arthropoda > Malacostraca > Amphipoda > Talitridae > Morinoia > Morinoia aosen. The sequence goes on from CM059571.1 coordinate 4,711,880, forward strand.
TAAAGTTTTTATTATATAACTTTGGTGGAATGAAAAGGGCTTCTTCGCAGCCGCGTTAGTCGCCGCGTGCCGCGCCGGCGGAGTTGATCTCATCTCTAGTATGTCTCTATGGCAGTGCAATGCATGGAACTTGTTGAAAAATAACAATCAAAAGCTCAAAAAAACCTCAGCTACACCTACCATGAAAATGATTTGTATCATTGCTAGCCATGATAGCGTCTCTCAAATTCCAAGACTCAACATGGTAGAATCTCTTGGAAGAATTTCATTGAAATGTAATTTATTGAGGCGTCCAAGTAGAGCCTCACCAAAGTAGTTGGCGCAAAACGCTGATGAAGGATCAAAAAAAGCGGGTGAGAGCTTGCGAATGGCTGACATTTAGAGGATAAATATAGCAGTATATTCCTCTAAATAGATATAAGGTTGTAGAATTTGATCACAAGCCTGTAACCTAATGCAAGTCGCCAATGCTAAAATTAGCAGATCTTTTTTCCATTAGGCCACCCTTAATTGGAAAATTATGTCTGTGTTGATGTTTTTATTCGGTGGCTCCTGTGTGTTGAAGTTACATCATGTCACTGGGAATCTTTCGCTTAAACTCTGAACTTCAACCTCTCGGGTAGCATCCAGCATAAATTAGACTGAACTTTCACCGACTTTTCTTAGTTCAACAATCCCTCATATTGGAGTTTTTCGCATATATTTATATGCGCGTTAGTGTAATATATTTTAAATATAAGATATTAATACATACACACATGTACATCATCTTTAACGTGGAAATTCTATGTCATACGTTAAATGAAGATGACTTGTATAGTGAACGCAACTCATCTGTCTGTTTCTAAGTCTTCAAGTTGATGATCTACTTCATTACATCGTACGTCCCTGAATATTTTCGAAATATTTAGGGATGCTAACATAAGACGAAAAATGAGAGAGGCATCAAGGAAATGAATATCACTAGCAGCAGATATTTCACGTATTCAAAATACTGGAGCCAAAGGGAATATGATCACGAATTTTACATTTATATATTTCCGGCATAAGCAACAACAATTTGGATAGAACAATGAGTCGCAATTCAGCAGTCAAAGAACCTTCAGTCAAATGTTTGAAGAAATAAAACTTAAAACATCGCTCAAATAATCTCGACAATCCTTTTGATGGGATTCTAGTGGGGCATTTCACCATAAATTTATCGTGCAGACGCCCGCTTCAGCTGATACCCTAAAGCATGGCTTCAGCAATGAGAGACTTGGTAAATCGGACTAACGCTTATGAGAAGACTGGATGTCCCCTGGATCAATTGTTGGGAGGTAGCAGCTCATTGGCTTCTACCTTCGTTCTCTTGCTGCCTGCTTGGCGGTTGGGCCGAAGAAATTAAGGTTGCAGTTTTGGTGAGCACGGTTGTGGTTTTGGTGAGCACGGTTGTGGTTTTGGTGAGCACGGTTGTGGTTTTGGTGAGCACGGTTGTGGTTTTGGTGAGCACGGTTGTGGTTTTGGTGAGCACGGTTGTGGTTTTGGTGAGCACGGTTGTGGTTTTGGTGAGCGCGGTTGTGGTTTTGGTGAGCACGGTTGTGGTTTTGGTGAGCACGGTTGTGGTTTTGGTGAGCGCGGTTGTGGTTTTGGTGAGCACGGTTGTGGTTTTGGTGAGCACGGTTGTGGTTTTGGTGAGCACGGTTGTGGTTTTGGTGAGCGCGGTTGTGGTTTTGGTGAGCACGGTTGTGGTTTTGGTGAGCACGGTTGTGGTTTTGGTGAGCGCGGTTGTGGTTTTGGTGAGCACGGTTGTGGTTTTGGTGAGCACGGTTGTGGTTTTGGTGAGCGCGGTTGTGGTTTAAAAAGAGTTTTTGAAATTCAAGGTTGTAGGTTCAAAGGTAGTTAAGTAACCGATGTGATTGTAGGTTTAAAGATAATGATGTTATCGGTATGATTGTATCTTTGAAGGTAATGATGTTATCAGTGTGATTGTAGCTCTGAAGGTAATGATGTTATCGATGTGATTGTAGCTCTGAAGGTAATGATGTTATCGATATGATTGTAGCTCTGAAGGTAATGATGTTATCGATGTGATTGTAGCTCTGAAGGTAATGATGTTATCGATGTGATTGTAGCTCTGAAGGTAATGATGTTATCGATATGATTGTAGCTCTGAAGGTAATGATGTTATCGATGTGATTGTAGCTCTGAAGGTAATGATGTTATCGATGTGATTGTAGCTCTGAAGGTAATGATGTTATCGATGTGATTGTAGCTATGAAGGTAATGATGTTATCGATGTGATTGTAGCTCTGAAGGTAATGATGTTATCGATGTGATTGTAGCTCTGAAGGTAATGATGTTATCGATGTGATTGTAGCTCTGAAGGTAATGATGTTATCGGTGTAATTGTAGCTGTGAAGGTAATGATGTTATCGATGTGATTGTAGCTCTGAAGGTAATGATGTTATCGATGTGATTGTAGCTCTGAAGGTAATGATGTTATCGATGTGATTGTAGCTCTGAAGGTAATGATGTTATCGATGTGATTGTAGCTCTGAAGGTAATGATGTTATCGGTGTAATTGTAGCTCTGAAGGTAATGATGTTATCGATGTGATTGTAGCTCATTAGGTGATCGTGTTATTGATATGATTGAAAATGCATTAGTGGGTACATGCGGTCGGTAGACGAATAAAAGCTTATCTGTAAATGACTTTTTTTTATTCATTTTTTGAGCGAAACGTTGCTTTTTAGAATCATTATTCTGTTTTTCTGGCCGTAATTGGTATGCCTCAATTTGAATTTCCTTTATGATAGTTTTAGTCATTTTTAAATTCACGTAAACGTTACATCGCATCTTTGGCTTGGCCTTAAAGATGTGTACTTGTATGCTTACAGGTCTCGCCTGCACCGAACCCGTTGGCTTAGCGCAGCTTGTTGCTTACAAGTAAATAATTTTCACTACGAAGTAATGTATCGAAATCAATTATAACTTAAATGTTTTCTTTATTTTTATTTAATTTCCCTCAACTTTGTTGTTGTTTATTCTAAATTATGTAAGCTGTTAGTAATAAGGAGAATAATTTACTCATAAAAATAGTATTTCAAGCGTCAATCTCCCATAAGGCACTACCAAACGATTGACTAAAATGTATGCAGTAACAAATGCGGTAATTGAAGCTAAACCACCTTAGTAACATTGTAAACGTCCTGGTGACTAACCTACCGTCACCTACTGATAGGTCCCTCTAAGAGCAAATTCATTGTAATTAGCAGCTTTGAAAAATAACTTTCTACTTTGTTAGGCCTGCGTAAAATTGTAATGATCCAATTTTGTCATTTTTTAGTGCGTAATGAATGAATTACAATGACAGGGAACCTTCGTACAGTGTCTAAGAGTTTTTGTTTGCCTAAAAACCAATTTCTCAAGCAGTGTTCAAATTTAGAATTTGCTAAGCTCATGATTAAATATAAAGTTTCTTTGAAATATCGAAAAATAACGTTAAAATAAAATTTGTTAAGCCTCGTTCATCCAAAGCAGAAGCAAATAAGAATACGAGATGACTTTTTACGCCGGACTAATTAGCATATTATAGCTCACAAATTATCGTTTTCTTGGATTTCAATCAAATATTTTTCTCAGGTGTATTCGTAATCAACAACAATGCATTTCAGAGTCCAAGCAGCATGTGCTCACACTGCCATGTGTAAACCCACAATGAAAATGCATCGTCCATGAAATTTAGATGCCCAAAATATTCAATCGGAAATAAATTTCCCTAGCGCACAGCCGTACATAATCATTGTGTGTGGCACACCATGCATTTCGTCTATTACGTTCTAGCTTGAGAGCCTTTTGTTGTTTCCTTTGTTACATAAATGCCTCTTACGTATGTAAATTAGTATATAACACAGAGACTATTTTCAAGTACAAAATTCCATCATAAACGCAATGAGCGATGTAAATTATTTGTTAAAATGGAATATCTGCTCGATTAAATCTTATATGCATCGATTTTTATGGCTCCCAGTAGCCACTCTGCGCATCTTGCCGCCGAACCCAAAAGTGGCAATACTAGTGGGGAATTTCGGGTCCAATTACACGAAATGGGGTAAATTCTCCACTAATCCCGTGCTTCTGGGGATTCTTTGGGGGCTTAAATGTGTTCAACTTTGAGCGTGTGTGTCCGTAACTTCTATTGGAGATAGCGATCATGCGATGATTTCTTTCGAAAATTAAAAAATCCGCCAAATCGATCCAATTTGTGGTCAGCAATTAAAGTTAATCGTGGAAATTGCTTGGGATTGAGCGGTGGCGGCTTTGAGGAACTTCAAGGTGGAAACGCAACTTTCTTTTGACCTTCGAAGCACTTTCTGCCTCATTGAGCTCGCAGGTGAGGTAGCAGGAACTATATATAATCTACTGAAACAGGTCTGATCTATATATAATCTTTTCTATATCTAATCGACCTCCAATCTAATCGACCTCCAATCTAATCGACCTCCAACCGACCTCCAATCGACCTCCAATCGACCGCAAAGCGACCTCCAATCTTATCAAATCGACCTCCAATCTGATCTAATATAATCTCTAATATAATCTCTAATATAATCTCTAATCTAATCTCTAATCTAATCTCTAATCTAATCTCTAATCTAATCTCTAATCTAATCTCTAATCTAATCTCTAATCTAATCTCTAATCTAATCTCTAATCTAATCTCTAATCTAATCTCTAATCTAATCTCTAATCTAATCTCTAATCTAATCTCTAATCTAATCTCTAATCTAATCTCTAATCTAATCTCTAATCTAATCTCTAATCTAATCTCTAATCTAATCTCTAATCTAATCTCTAATCTAATCTCTAATCTAATCTCTAATCTAATCTCTAATCTAATCTCTAATCTAATCTCTAATCTAATCTCTAATCTAATCTCTAATCTAATCTCTAATCTAATCTCTAATCTAATCTCTAATCTAATCTCTAATCTAATCTCTAATCTAATCTCTAATCTAATCTCTAATCTAATCTCTAATCTAATCTCTAATCTAATCTCTAATCTAATCTCTAATCTAATCTCTAATCTAATCTCTAATCTAATCTCTAATCTAATCTCTAATCTAATCTCTAATCTAATCTCTAATCTAATCTCTAATCTAATCTCTAATCTAATCTCTAATCTAATCTCTAATCTAATCTCTAATCTAATCTCTAATCTAATCTCTAATCTAATCTCTAATCTAATCTCTAATCTAATCTCTAATCTAATCTCTAATCTAATCTCTAATCTAATCTCTAATCTAATCTCTAATCTAATCTCTAATCTAATCTCTAATCTAATCTCTAATCTCTAATCTAATCTCTAATCTAATCTCTAATCTCTAATCTAATCTCTAATCTAATCTCTAATCTAATCTCTAATCTAATCTCTAATCTAATCTCTAATCTAATCTCTAATCTAATCTCTAATCTAATCTCTAATCTAATCTCTAATCTAATCTCTAATCTAATCTCTAATCTAATCTCTAATCTAATCTCCAATCTAATCTCCAATCTAATCTCTAATCTAATCTCTAATCTAATCTCTAATCTAATCTCTAATCTAATCTCTAATCTAATCTCTAATCTAATCTCTAATCTAATCTCTAATCTAATCTCTAATCTAATCTCTAATCTAATCTCTAATCTAATGTCTAATCTAATCTCTAATCTAATCTCTAATCTAATCTCTAATCTAATCTCTAATCTAATCTCGAATCTAATCTCTAATCTAATCTCTAATCTAATCTCTAATCTAATCTTTAATCTAATCTCTAATCTAATCTCTAATCTAATCTCTAATCTAATCTCTAATCTAATCTCTAATCTAATCTCTAATCTAATCTCTAATCTAATCTCTAATCTAATCTCTAATCTAATCTCTAATCTAATCTCTAATCTAATCTCTAATCTAATCTCTAATCTAATCTCTAATCTAATCTCTAATCTAATCTCTAATCTAATCTCTAATCTAATCTCTAATCTAATCTCTAATCTAATCTCTAATCTAATCTCTAATCTAATCTCTAATCTAATCTCTAATCTAATCTCTAATCTAATCTCTAATCTAATCTCTAATCTAATCTCTAATCTAATCTCTAATCTAATCTCTAATCTAATCTCTAATCTAATATCTAATCTAATCTCTAATCTAATCTCTAATCCAATCTCTGATCTAATCTCTAATCTAATCTCTAATCTAATCTCTAATCTAATCTCTAATCTAATCTCTAATCTAATCTCTAATCTAATCTCTAATCTAATCTCTAATCTAATCTCTAATCTAATCTCTAATCTAATCTCTAATCTAATCTCTAATCTAATCTCTAATCTAATCTCTAATCTAATCTCTAATCTAATCTCTAATCTAATCTCTAATCTAATCTCTAATCTAATCTACATCTAATCCAACCTAATGTGCAACTAATCTAATCTACCTCTAATCTAATCTAACCTATTCTTCAGGTACATGAAGATGAAGCAGTCCAGCCTCATCAATCCAAACCTTCACGTTACCAATTCTTTTAATCCCTCAAGAGCCTACTACCCTTAGGAAAATAGAAAAATTCTTGTTTTCATCTCAACTTATATTATCCGAAGAGATTTATTGCCTCTTGTTGTACAGCAGCCTGAACGAGTGCGGTAATCGTCCTTTGAAAGAATGGTTGTTTTACGTTGGAGTGAGAGGTTGTCTTGATGAGGAGTGAAATATGTTTTGGCATTGTAAATCACTGATAGAACTTTAATTTGTAATTAAATTCAATTAATAAATAAATAATACGCGCCGACCACTCACGAAGAGCGAGGACATTTCGGTATAATTTTATGAGACTTTGTTAGAGAGATAGCCGTCAGGTGAGCTAGGTACTAAGCTTGCTTTAGACAGCGTGAGCTTGTCAGGTTCAACTTGTATGACTGGGAAGAAACAAACAAACATCGGCATCTAAAGTTGTTTTATTTCCAATCCAGCCTAATACACATCACCTTGTACATTGGTTTTTCAAATGCCTTATAACTAACACCAGGACGCTATGACGCTTTCCCCCGGTCAAGACCGGTACCCATTTCAAGCACCTGGGCCGAGTGGGGTTTGGTGCTTTGAGTTTTCCCCTATACGCAACGGAGAAGGAGGTGGTAACGAAAAAAGCGAGCGGGGGGAATTAGAAAGTACAAACAGTAGAATTAGAGTTTAATAATATGAACCAAAGATTGATACGGTCGGTACAAAAATAAATAATAGTCTGATAAAAAATAAATGGTGCCGGCCGTGAACGATGATGCTCGTCCAGGTGAGACGTGCGTTGGAGACGGTCCGAAGAATTGAGCCGCTGTCGTCTCCAGGCGCAAACCCCGCACCTTCCGTTAGTGCACCTAGGTGAAAGAATTAGCAAAATTTGAAGAAAAGGAGTAAATACGAAGTGTGAGGATCTGACCTGCTTGGTGAATAAATCAGTTAAACACACCCAAAACTAACCTCGATCTGATACCTATAAACACCGAACTAAATTTACACCCACCGATCTGATCTGCACCTAAACAAACTTAACACCCACCGATCTGATCTACAACGCCGAAACTAACTAACACCCACCGATCTGATCTACAACACCGAAACTAACTAACACCCACCGATCTGATTTACAACACCGAAACTAACTAACACCCACCGATCTGATCTACACCTATACCCAGAAATAAACACACCCCGATCTGATTCTAACCACCGATCTACTTCTAACTAGTTAAAATATAGAAAAAGAAAGAAAAAAGAAAAAATGTGTATTTCCAAGTTGTCACATGAGATACATGCCAACATATTGGCTTTTAAAAGTTTCTTAATATAGGACATCCTAAAACAAATGTTTCATACGAGGAGTACTAATTGACAAACCATCCGAGGTGTACAAGTAGATAAGCCATATGAGGCATAATAATAGACAAACTATACGAGGTGTACTAATAGACAAACTATTAGAGGTGTACAAGTAGATAGACCATACGAGGCATATTAATTGAGGCGGCTAGGCACCCTGAGAGATGGATTACCCTAGGCGCTATTATTTAACAGGAGGGAACGGAACACTTCAATGAGCTTCAGCCGAACAATCTAATGCTTACGCACGACACACGACAGCACTGTGACTTACTGCTCTAATGACGAAGCTAAGTGTCTTCATGCGGTGAGTGAGGTGATGATGACGGGTGCACCGCGCTCTCAGGGTGCCTAGCCGCCTCCTCCCATGCCGACAGTAGTGCGTCAACAAGACCAGAGCACACTGAATGGACGGACGGCGGAAGAAGCCGTGCCGGATGGTGACGTAGCGGAGCGTCATGAATCCAGAAGGTGATGCGCTAGCGGTGAAGGCTGAAGATGGTCTCACGATTTTGGGCGCAACAGATCTGAGGTTGGATCTGCCGACAGTTGCTTTGAGAAAAAGTCAGTTGGCAGTGAATGAAATGTCGACAGCGTAAATCGCTATGCCGGTTGTAAGATATAAAATTGTCAACTGTACTATTGAAGTGTTCGTAATTAAATTATAAGGCTCTGCTCCCATATATCCGTACACATAAAAAGGGTACTTTTTCGACAGGTGGCAGAACAGTCACAAGAATGACCTTACTCGTCTTTAAGCTTAAGAGAGGAATTCATAATTCGTGAGGAGTGACCTGGGGAACAAAGTGATGTATTATTTTTGTCGCTACGTCAACTGCTATGCTGTTCATTTTTTGTTTTGTGTTCAAATGCCTGTTTTTTACTCCATTAAATGACTGTAAGCCCCACAGCATGAACATATAGAAAACTTATTTGAGTTTAAACAAATTTCGGAAGTCATTAAGTGGCGGCTATTGTTAAAAATTGCAGATATTGACATTATTGCACATTTAGGTCAATATTTAGCTGAACAAATTCAGCAAATTCCAGGAAGTCAACCTGTTCACAACTGCGTTTTTCTAATCAACCAACACTCGCACGAGACATAAATATCTCTCAATGATCTATTTCCATCCAAGTTTTAGAATGTCTGTCGCTCGTCCATCTTGCAGCTGCAATGTCCGTATTCTACTCGAGAAAATCATGTGAGGAAGAGGCCTGTTCATAGGTGGCGAGCTTGGCCGTGGACTAATTTCCCCGGCGAGCCAACTTTCGTGTGGTGATGAATGATGCATCAGTTCCATTGAAACGTCCGCACCACCAATCTCGGCCACCACAACCGCGAGGCAGGGAAGAGAGAGGCTTGCTGTAAAAATTCACTCTGACTTACCAGGAGCTTCGCGAAAGAAGAAGGGCTTTACAAGCCAATGATTAAATTAGGCCTAATCTTCAGCGCGGAAATGAAAAATGGGCTCATGAGGTGTTCACGTCCATGATCATTTTAGTGTTGAGTGCGCCTCAATGAAGTTTTAGGATTGCATGCTTAGCTAGGATGAAGCCTGGCGACTGACGCTTGCTGGGGCGAGTGAAAGGAAGAACTATGTGACTCTATTTACATTCTTCTTCTTCTGACATTCTTACATTCTTCTTACATTCTTCATACTTCTTACATTCTCCGTGAGACAGGTACGACAAATTATTCAAAGCTTATTTGCGAGTGGTGAGTGGCTGAAATTACTGACTTGGTTCAACTGTAGACTTATGTTTGAACTGGGTACACTATTTTTACACACGCAATGCAAGGTAAAAATGATGATACGATTTTTAAGTGCCTCCGACATTGTTTTGTGAGCGATATTCCGGCAAAGAAGTTCCAGAAAAGTCTTTGGCTGGTGGAATTTACACGATAAATGATTTGATAGAAGCACAGACATGAAGGAAAACGACACACATTTCATTATTACTTACTCAATCGGACACGAATAAATACGTTCAGTAAAAAGCCTAAATTTGTTCGTCTGTCTCTGGCTTTTTGCGTAGAACCATTTGGAATAATTTTAATAATAATTTTTTTAATTCTTTATTTCAGAAATAAATAATTCTTCTTTGTTTGAATGATTCTTCAATTCTGTTTCTGGAATAATAAAAACCTATTAAACGTCAACACAAGCAGTCAGAAATCGAGGTTTAAATCGCTCATGTAAATTAAAACAACTACGAAAAACAGGATTAATAATGCTTTGTATACTGATTAGATAAATCGACAGACATCAAAATTTTCTTCATCTTTGTAGATGACGATAAGAATCTGAGGGATGTGGAAAAATATAAAGCGAAAGGAGGTTGAAACTAGCCTCTCATGCAAATTGGAACCACCCTCAATGCAGTTAGAACAATTTCGTTCTTCCCAAGTCACTATTTTTGGAAAATACTTGAATTTTCTCCTCCTTTATCAACTCTGCTGTGAGTCCTGATATTTTTTTCTCAAACATGTGACACAAAGAAGAAATTTTCATTACCTCATACCCAAAACGTTGACAAGGCCGTCACATCCTCTGCGAATTACATTTACTGACATCACAGAGTCAACGAACCCACAACACTTTTGCCTAAAGTAATCCTTATTCGATTACCTCATGCAGGCTGGTGAGTACCGCGAGTTATATCCAGTAAATTGGAGCATGAAGCTATGTTACTGCGCAATGCTCAAGTTCTGCAATCAATTTGAGTCGTGCAGGAGCACTTGGAGAGAGGAACAGCTTCGTGTTTATCCGGAGCTCTCGACGCGAGGACGGACCGTCATTGCGCTGTATTGCGCTGTGCTGGGCCGGACTGCGCTGTACTGAGCTGTACTGCGTTGTACTGCGCTGTACTGAGCTGTACTGCGCTGTACTGCGCTGTATTGCGCTGTGCTGCGTCGGATTGCGCTGTACTGCACTGTACTGCGCCGGACTGTGCTGTACTGCACTGTAATGTGCTGTACTGCGCTGTACTGCTCTCTACTGCGCTGTACTACGCTTTACTGCCCTGTGCTGCTCTGTACTGCGTTGTACTGCACTGTACTGAGCTGTACTGCGCTCTACTCCGTTTTAGTGCGCTGTACTGCACTGTACTGCGCTGTGCTGCGCTGTACTGCGCTGAACCTTCTATCACGCCGTGCGTGCAGCGACTCCGTTTAATTAATTGAGCGCACAAATTTACTCAAATGATATTTTTACTAGTTCGCACGAAAATGTATATAACACACTTCCATGAACATTGATTCATGCGTTAACTTTTTTGTATCAGGAGTAAATTTTGAAAATACCATGTTTCTTTATATATAATTTCTATATATGTAAATATGTACTGCGTAGACGCTCGTGTCTGTGAAATGATCTGGAAATACTGCTTTGCTGTGATTCATAAGCATGATAGGTTGAACTAAACATAGGAAACGAGATTTGGAGCCACTTTCAACAAATCATGCAAGCTACTGACCATGACGAAATATTACCAATACTGGTTATGTGTTGGCGCTTGAGCTGCATTATTTAATATTTCAATGAACTTGGGCACTACGATTTTCCCTCTGATGCGTCTGTAATTCACTCATTGGAACAGATCTCTTTCAAAACGACCTCATTCTAGAAGTCTTCACATTTGTAACTGTATTAGAGCGTTGGACATCGTAATATTTCCCGGTAGCGCTCGCTAGAGCCACCATTGCTATTATTATTTCGGTCAAGATTGTAACGAATCATCGAGAACCGATACCGAAGCCACTGACAAATCTCACGTAATTACATCAGTAATACTCGTAGCTGTGCACTCAAGCCTCGAACTAACTTAAATAAACCTGCCTCTCAGAATTTCAAGCGCCCACTGCCCCGGCGCCCTCTAGGCCTACACACTAGGGCGCCCTAACGACGTTAGGCCTCTCTCTCACGCTCACTATTCCTCCCTTGGAAAGAGCTGCAAGTTTTCAAGTCGCGAGATATTTTCGAGTCGGTGATTTATTGCAAGGCTCCCCTAAGAAGAGGCCGGCCTCCAGGGAGTTCCTCTGAATCATGACTCTTGAACTTGAGCTTCTTTCGCCAACGACACGCCAAGTTCTGACGGAAGCTTTTTCGAGCAAACTTGCTTCGGGCACATTGAGTTGCCGGCAGAGTAACGGTCGAGACAAATTTGTTTTATTTATGTTATTGAAATTCGAAGCCTAATTTTGAAGAGACTACTTCAATGACTCCGACTGACAGGCCTATTTTAAGTAAGAAACAGAATGTTTTTAAATAACTTACGGTTTCAAATTAACGTTCATGACGCACGAGTAAAAATTGAAAAATCAGTCAATATAAATGTTCAGTTTATCAGACCCTAGAAATCCATACGAAAAGTGATATTAGTGGCAATATTTCAGGATTTCAATTCAAAATATTTAGCAACATGGGGTAACATTCTAATGTATTTCTCTTTATGTGCAGAAAGGGAGGCATTTCACGAGTCAAGTGCATTGCTGAGGGAAAAGTATGTTTGCTCTCTCGCTTTCAAACGACTTGTTGAGCGAAGCGCGAGCGTGAGTTCTCAGCAACTCAAATAAAGCTTTAAAGTTAGCTTAAATTAGCAGCCTTGAAGTCCCAACGCATCCCAATGTTAACGTGAGGTCACCCGCTCTGCTGCTGTCTCTCTCGATACCTTTCCCTTCAGCTCGCGTGATGTCTTTTTGAGCAATACTTGATGAAAATTTGAGTGTTGAAGCTGAGAGTATTATCAGCTGGCATGACTAAATATATATGTGCATAGATAATAAGTTCACATCATTAAAACCCTGATACGTACTCAAATAACCTGAAAATCCCATTGGGCAAAACTTGCTGACGATTGGTCTATGTTCTTGTTTTAACTTGTGAAATTCTTTGAAGCACGGAGTCATAAAAAAATGTTTTCACAGGGAAAGATTAGGAAAAGCATTTAGAAAAATCTCTTGATGTTATCATTTTTTTCCTAGTTATAAAAATACACGTCACAGCGTAGATTGGTTGATTTGGAGCGCAAAAGACTCACCGCTCCTTTCTCTGAAAGACGCTTTCTGTTGCTTTGACCAATTGACAAGTTCTGTGAATCACTCGCCGGTACAGAACCTAATCCAGCGCAAGCTTTTAAGGAAAAGGTAAGCTGAGTTTGGCAAGCCGTTCCAAAATTCATTCGTCCACATCTGGATTTCATGTTCCCACAAGCTTCAGAAAAGATGAAAGCTCGCAAAAAGCGCCTGTGCAGTATTTACTTGCGAGTAGAGGGGCATCCAAGCACACTCTCTGACTCCTGGTGCTGGAGTCGAAACTTTTATCTATTTATATCGCCCCGAAGAGATTTAAGACCAAGTTTCGCAATATTGAAATTCTTTTCTGTTGACAGTAAAATTGCAAGAAAAGCAAGGCACGAACCTAAAAGCTTCATATGTGTTCCCAAGAACTCTCAAGTTTTGATATAAGCAAAGTTTGAGCCAATAATGCAGATTTTTCAGCGTCGAATGCCCGCAGGCAAAGTCAAGTTCGGCAGCATGGACTTGCTTGGTCTTGGTGGAGTCTTTCGATGGACGTTGATAAAATGTAAATAACTTTCTGCCCTTACGGAGGCGTATAGAATTTAATTCGAACAAGGAATGTTATCTGTTCTGCATACTCTGATAGCACCAAAAATTATAGTCCTACATGTTCAAAAAATCAAAGCGTGAGTGCGAATGTAACCAACTCAACTACAATTCACATTTTTCGATAAGATTTGAACATATTTAAGACTTCAGTGTAAGTGACTTACATATGATTTTTTTTGTACCTTGTACTTCAAAGTTCACGAGGAGACCCAGCGACCTGCATGGCACCGTCCTCATCACCTGCAGCTGCCTGAAGTAGAGATGCGGCCTGGGAGATTGTTCATTATTTTCGCCAAACGTATTTAAATTCAAAATCTAGTGAATTTGATTATACAAAGCTGACTTGAGAATTTTGTTCAGTAGGAAAATCTATTTGATGATGCTTACAGAGATGAAAACGCTCACCACAACCTCAAAACACAACCATTCAAATTCTGGAAAACTTGCGAAGACAAAGTTGTTGCAAGGCATGAATTACCCCGAAAGCAAAATTTTCCTCGTGAACACCGAAATAATAAATAACTATTGGATGCACCATATTTTTTATGTGTTTTGAGCTGGATAATAGACACCGAATGTCGTCCGCTCAAGCAAGAAAAGTGGCAATGAAAATAAAGTGATTCCATATCCAAGTTCAGAAGTTGGATAAAAGCTGGAGGAAAGATCCGCTTTAAAATGCACGCGAGTTGTTACTCATGCATGAATAAAGTTGGTGCTGTGATGTGACTCCTAATTTTACTCGCATTTCACAACTTTTTTGGTGTTAATAAAGCAAAAAAAAAGCAGGAAAATCTTTGGCGTAAGATTTTGTATACCTGTTACTCAAATAGCACATATTTCTTACTTCCAAATTAATTATTTCAAATAAAACCTTAACACTACACGTTATTAGGTTTGTGTGACGGCAAATTCAGAAACTTCTATCATTTTCTGGCAGAGGATCTGCCTCGAGCCATGTTCTCAGTGACTGGCTGAGATCATCCGCACACTCGGAGACGGATTCAAAGCAGCTAGACAGAAGTGCCTCATTCAAGATAACTTTCCGATATAAATGTAAATTCGGAAGCAGTAGACGTGAAATAGCGCGCCTCTGGTTATTATCTAACGAAGGAATAGAGCCGGCCGACTTGCTGCTGGCATCAGGCCTCTCGGGACTCTTTGTCAGCCTGCACAGTTTTCACTGCGCAGGCCTGTGTGTCTGGCGCAAACTTCCTCGAGCGTCCTGTCAAATCAACTTTTCAAAATACCTCTAACAAAATAGGTTATGGACTACCGTAATATTACTCAGCATTTTATCCCTGCGTAAAAAAATAAGCTTCAGTTGAATCAAAAACAAATTTTTGTTACCTCAAAAATCAGCTCATCAATAATAAGCTTCTGTAGGAAGTCGTTTGTAACTTCAAAAATTAAGGAAGATTTGCGACTGTAGTTCTTTATTTGCAGGAATGTCATACGACATTGCTCAAGTCTTGAATGAATTCTTTATCACAAATTAACTAATGCTGAACACGTATACTGGCTTGTCCTTAATCTGAGGAAATTTTTGAAAGGTAGGCTTTTTTAAATTTCCTGGCATAAGGTTTTTTTCTTCTTAATGACATTCACAAAAAACTCTTTGTCTTCATTCTTGCCTTCAATCTTCTGAATTATTGGCCCGTCTCCGGCAGTCAAATAATTTTTGAAAAAATCTTAATTAGATCATTGTTCTTTCTTGCAAAACTGCATCTGAAAAGTTCTCTCATTTCGTTTCAAAATGTTGGAACTATTTCAAGCCGATCTCAGGTCATATTTTCTGTGTATTCCCATCCATGTTTTTTTTAAACTTCCCAACATTCCTACAGAAAACACCCCAAATCTGAACGCCACACTTCGACCCGTAAAAAAATAAATTATAACTACAGCATCAGTCTTATTTAGATGTTTGCAAACCTATTACTTAGTCCATTACTAAGCCTATTATTATTACTTAGCTAAATTCTACAGTAGCGTAAATAGGCTATCTTCTTCCGCCACTCAGATCTGCACGCAAATTAGAGCAGCTTGTGAGCAAAACTCTCATTCTCACGAGGCTTAAAATTCTGTTTTGCCGGTGTTTCTCACGGAGGATTCAGAAAATTTGGCAAGAAGCACTCAGTGAGTCTCACAATTGTCCATCATTTTTTTTTCAACATTTTACATGGGTATTACGATACCAATGTGTAATTATCAATTAAGGGTGTTAACGTTTAGGCATTTTAAAAACCAATGTTTCAACCTTTCACGTTTGAACTTTATTGGAAATAAACTGTTTTTTTTTCTCGAACGGGACTGAGCAGAGGAGGCTGAGAGGGCGGGAGAGGGACCGACTGATTGCCTTAGAGTATTGAGAAATTCTCGCGTAGTCCTAAGTGCTCCCTCCTGCAAGCGGCCTGAGCGGCAGTCGGATGGAGCATTGTTGTCATGCTGGGCCTGATGTTCCTCTTGATGGGAGTCTGGATGTTCCTCTTGATTTGAGTCTGGATGTTCCTCTTGATGGGAGTCTGGATGTTCCTCTTGATGTGAGTCTGAATTTTTCTCTTGATGTTAGTCAAAATGTTCCTCTGGATGTTTTCTAAGTGTTCCTCTAAATGTTCTTCTCGATGTTCCTCCTTATGATACTCTAGATGTTCCTTTTGATGTAAGTCTAGATGTTCCTCTAGTTTAGATGTTCTACCAGATGTTCCTCTAGTTTAGATGTTCTACCAGATGTTCCTCTTGAGGTTCTTTTCGATGTTTCTCCTAATGCTTGTCTAGACTAGGTACAAAAGCTCTAATTTAATCGTCCAGTAACAAAGTAGTACCTGTCATTTCAAGTGAACGCATTCATCTCCAAGTCCAGGCAACAATGAGAGAGTTTCTTGGCCGTCAATGTTTGGGAGTCTCCAGCACCTGCAGTGAAGTCCATGGCCACCTCCGGATACATTTGTCAAAGCGAACAATAAGATTTGCTCAAACATTTTGTAAATTTTTCACGTAAATGAATGGAATGACTTCTCGAGATTCTCGGGAAATGCAAAGAAGAAAATTACAAAATAACAAGTATCCAGATAAATTGTTTTATCATGACGGAGCACTGCCCCATACTGCACGTGAAACCATGGCCTGGTTGAAAGTCTGATTTCCTCATTAGTTCATTTTACATAGGTAGAATTTTATCCGGCCAGCTAGGTCACTTGATTTCTATCTTTTGAACTTCTTCCTCTGGTGTTTTCTAAAAGAAGGAAAATTTTGTACTGCATCATCTAACATCGCAATTTAAAAATGAGATTCTCGGTATCATTGCACCCCTCGATGTCAATACTGTGCAGAATGTCATAGCAAATTTTGATGTTCATGTTGGCAAAGAGCCCAGTGGTGGTTGGTCATTTCGAATGTTGAACAGGAAAGAGAAAAAGCGGTAAGATTCCATTCTTTTCAACAAAACAAATTTCAGCATTTGAGCAACAATGGGTTAAAAAAAGATGGCTTTTAAATTGGACGCTTTTTTAGAGGACACCACAAATTAAAACCCTCGTGGCAAGATCTTTGATTTCAGCAGTATTTTAAACTGCGATGCAAATTCGCACACGCGTTGAAGTGCCTCTGCCAATGGCCATCTCAATGGAGTTCATCAAGCGTCTGCTGAAGGGCGGTTTAGCGCAAGCAGAGATCGCAATTACCAAGCCAAGAGCACATCATTCAGTCCCTCCCTTTTTTCTTATTCCAAGAGCGCCCTTTAGACCTCAATCCTGATCGTCAAGAGCCATAGGCCGATTTTTTGCCGCTGGGAGCTTTTGATTTGGCATTGGAGAGAACGATTTATGCTGGCTGGTTGGGCCTACGATTTGACTTCGTAGAAACGATTCGTTCTGTATGGTTTGTACAATAGACACGATTCAGCATCAAGGGATGACTCATGCTGGATGGAAGGGGGCACGCCAATGATTTAAAATCGCAGAGGATGCCCCATCTTGAAATTTACTTTGATTGATTGCGAAATATGCCGTGAAAATATCGTGCCATATGTGGAGGAAAGAAAAGATGTTTGTGGATTAATTTTGATGCACAAAGCCATTCCATGATGATCCAATCAACTAGAGATCTTTGACTTAGCAAATAATTGGATTCCATTCCACTCCGTGACGTATTGGACTTGAATGGTATAGTTACTACTGAACTTCGAACACACGTTCGCATACTATACTCTTCAAGAAAGGGATTTTATCATACAAATCGAATTTGCCTCGGAATTAAGAACTGGTTTAGGTATGGCAGATGGTTGTTACAGATATCTCAAATTTGAACAAACACAGCTTACTATAGAAGTCACGAATTTTCACGGCAGCATGGTATGGCGTTAACATGTACTGAGGAGGATGTCTTTCAATGATTTAAAGTTTATAATCTCCTTGCCGAGCTGCATAAATTCGGTTCTCTGACTTTATTTTCTGTTTAATGTGCAGTTCTCAGTTTCACTTCGGCTCTGTGGGGCGTAAATTTTCATGAAGTCGTCCGAAAGTTCATTAAGTATTTGCCTCGGCTCCAATATAATTTTGAAGCTTGTCATTTTACCAAAGTTCGACTTCTATAACTGAATTAGGCGCCACGGTCTTTGCGGGAGAACCTTGTTTCGTTTCGCTCATAGAAATTTGGATTGACATCCCACAACGAAGAAAAAAGACTTTTAGATTTTGAACCAGTTTAGTTTGATTTGGACCTTATCAAACGCCAATAAAAACATTTGCAACTATGTGAGTGTCGTTCATTACTAGATAAAGGCTTTCCGAGCGTTGAAAACAGAAGGAATCGATGAAGTGACCTAAAAATTTCAAAGGCGTTCAAAAAGTTTATGTAGCGCTAATTTTCTCTTCGCAAAGCTGAAGTTGTCAAAGTGTCATTCATTCTTTAAAAATGTGAACAAGTGTCTGAACGTCTATATAGAAACTTGTTCATAGTATTCGACGCAAGTTCCAATGACTCACGCATGACTAATCGAAGCGATCGTCATCGTGCTCGAGTGCTTTATTGAACTCATCATAACCTTCCTGGTCATACTGCAATTAGGTTCCAGCGAATTTTTCCAGGTAAATAACTTCCATACTTTGAAGACACCATCAAAATGTCCATAAGAGACTTGGCCCTTAGATGAGTGGCTCTCCGAGTTATCCGTCTTTGATGATTTGAAGTTTCGGCAAATGGCTTCTCGGTTCAAACGCGGGCTTTCATTTATTCGTTTATAAGAGTTAATTTTAGATAGTTTTAGGACGCGAAGAGTGAATTTCTTATCTTCCAGAAATCTTTCATCAAATTTGGGCTTCGTCAAAATGAAAGGATTGAGGAAGCTATGCGAGAGACTTTTTTATTAAATATTACATTTTTACAGATTTTTTATTTTCTCGTCTTGTAAGAAATTTTAAAGGAGAATTATTGATTGAAATGGATATTTATCTCTAAAAATAATTGCGAAGTTCGTAAAATTGCTATAATACTGTGTGTACTTTGAGCACCTTAAAGTATATTTGTGGAGAAAATTTGATTTCATCTGTCATGCACTTGATTAATAGTTTGTGTGTTAATATTATATTTATGCCCAAATTATTCACCGAGTGTATTATATGTAACACAGGAAGCCGTACATGATAGAATAACATGGCATAGACACACAAACCGTATGCACATATGCAGGGGGACCTAAAAATGCTCTCATCCCTTGGTTGATGATTTATCAAGTATTTTTATTTGATTTCGTGTACAACTAGGCTTTTTTTTGCCATTTAAGTTTCTTAACTTCAATGCTCTTCTCTTCGAGTTTATTCATCAGGCTTGCATCTATATTAATCGAGACATACATCAAACCAAATTACATGAGTACTGGGGAGTCAAAAGTGGGTACTTTTTGTTGGATACCCTGCAAATGTTTGTGCGTATCTGACTGAGTATATGCATTTTTTTAACGCTGAATATGAATACATTCTGGGATTTCAATGACACATTTTCACCAAAAAAGGACATTCCAAGTAAATTGTACATATAAAGAATTACCTAAAACTCGATGGCGAAATATGTTCCTTGCTGCAGTTGGTGCTATTGTTGGATTGATTTCGAGCAGCAGCCTGACAAGGAAGGCGCACCTCAGTAGCAACTCATAAATTATTCGAGAGACGCAAACCAGAACTGAGCTTGCTCTAATTTCAAGTGGTATTAGTGAGCTGAGGTTGAGATTAATTAGAAAGGTATTCTTAATGAAGTAAATGAATACAATATTTGTTTTATTGAATTGTATTAAGAATACCTTGAATAAGCCAACTTTGGAATTTTAAGCAGAGTGTTTTTATACGAGCTCGTTTCAAACTATGCAATGCTTCTATTATGCGCAATAGCCTATAGTTAATTAATTTAGGGTCAACACGTGAACTAATTACTTCATTTTTTTGATCGAATTGAAATCGGCTTAGCAATAATTCATCCATGAGAACTAACACTGGCGTCACTCGGGACAAATGATCCTATTGAGTTCGGTGCTCTCAATGATATCTTGATCACGAGCTTCACAGCATAAACGTAGCCTGTTCAGGGACTCCGTCGAGATTCATACCGAATTTCGAGAACCTGAGACCTGATTAGACTAACTCCTGATGTATCATTACGGCGGTTAGTTTGGAGATTATATCCTGGGAACATTGTTGGGATCGAGCGTATCAGGTGGATGACCGTCCTTAATGCAGAAACTTCAAGTTGGTACGTAATAGAAGCAGTTTAATTGTTCTAGTTCGTAGTATTTTTCGTTTTTTTTAATGAACGCTTGCGTTTAGAACAAGTAACTCAAATGACAGTGAATACTTGAATATTATCTAAGTTCTGGTTTGTTGATGATCATGCTCATGTAATCAATGGAAGACATTAAAAAATGGAAATGAGGAAATGGAAATCATCTGGAGGAAATGAAGTGTTCGGATGATTAAAACGGTAATATAATACGTATGCTGATGCATGGCCTTAGGAAAAAATTGGCGCATTTGATGTGCGATGGGAAACTTAGGTAATTTTTGAAAACAATTTAGCTTTGTGACATAAAATACTAAAATTTAACGGAGGATGTCGAAACAGGAGCTCCTCTTGAGCTTTTGAAGCTGTTGGTGTACTCTCACAGGCTCTATAGAACTACTTCCGGCAAAATCCAGGCACATTTCAGCAGAGTTTTGGTCTTTGATGAGCTGGTCAGGAAGCGAGGGCTGCGATCGAAGGCATTAAAGGAAAGAAGCAAAGCGATGCTGAGCTCTAATTACTTGATCTCTCCGGACTGTCCAGCCAAGATTCTCTCTGTTTTCTTGCCTTAAACCTTCTTAGTTTTGAAACTTTTACTCTCTCTCCGTCCAAAGGCTCAAGGTTAAGCTGCGTAAAGCTTTTCTTACGAACCATCGGCCTCGAAATACTCCACCTCGCCTGGACCCGACAGAGCTCCTATCTCCTTCAAAGTCCATTGGTCTCAATCGCTAATGAACGAAGTAAAAGGAGAAAGGAATGAAGTGCTTAGCTGGCATCTCGTTCCGCATGCGTTCAAGAACACGGATTGGTAAATCAGCCAATGATTTTAGATTCAAACATGCTTCCCATTTTAGTTTGATTAAAAGAACTGAAGGAAATCCTGCCAAGGAACCTCGTAGATGTATGTCACTTTAAGAATATAGCAGCACCGTTGACATACAGAGAACATTGATAGAGATTGTTATTGAGATCGTATAGAGATGCGCACAGCAGTTCTACGAGTTGTGTCTCACTGGAAATTTTACTGATCTTAGCAGGAGTTTTTCTTTTGAATAAAATCGAAACCAACAGAAATTACAATAAAATTGAACCCCTTGCATTTGATGGGCTGTTTATTCCCTGGAATTTTGTATCCTGCTCTTGCTTTTCTTTTAGAACCACTTAGCTTCTGCCCACCCAAAGATAAATATATTCCAGACATTTGCTTAAGAATCTGAATCGGAAAATAAATTTTTAACCGAACGTTAGTAAAAAATATGTAGATTCCAGTCATTCAGTCAGCACATGAACTGCCATTCTGAGCAAATCTGTCTGCGGCGTCACGGGTATATAAAACTGTGTATAAAATATATAAACAATATATAAAACTCTAAACTACGACGCTACAGAACCTTTTAATTGTGTTGTCAGTCCCACGAGCCTCCACGGAATTCGTGGGACGGAACTCTGCTCTCAAAAAAGGAACTCATTTGTATAAGTTAGATGGACTGAGAAGAACATGCAAACTTCGCCCGCCCAACGCCCAGAAAGAAAACCATGACTCACAACGAAGCACTCGTGTATGCCGTCCGGAACTGAGCAAAACCTAGTCTGCTGATGGCCCGGAGGTAGCGAAGGGTTTCCTAGAATTGAAATGAAATATAAAACAATGCTAAAAATGACCAGAAAATTATGTTCTGTAGTCAAAAATATATATCCAATTTAACGTGCGGTTTTACTCCTCGAAATCGTGGAGTGAGACTATGATAAAGGAGATCTTATATGTGCCCCATAATTAATCAAGCACTTATTGATTCGAGCAGTTGCTGGTACAATATGCTCCAAATCACTGTGAACAAATTTAACAAGAGTAAATGTTGTTTATAGAGTTTGTAGACCTGCAGGGACTTTTTCGTGTGTAACAAGAAGATGGGTTTCTAGAGCCCATCACATTTTCTAAAATTTGTAAGGGGAGACGGCACGAGTGCTGACACGTAGTTTTTCAGGGAGGAAAAATAGCTCTCTCCAGTGCGAGCGATATTTTCAAGACATTTCCCTGTAGGTTCAGCCACCCTGCGTCTAAAGAGTGGGAATTTGCCAAGTATTTTGTCGACGACTCCAACAAAGGCTTGTTGATCGCTTCGACGAGGAAGGCATGCAAATTTCCTGATAAGTTTTCCTATTAAAATATATCGTGAGGAGCTTCCTCAACTTTTAGGTCATCAAAGAAAAGTTCAAAGCGTCTTAATTCTGTTCACATTTTCGCTCTCATTCTGCATTGCTGAAATATCAAAGATCTAGCAAACAAAATGATGCTTTGGCGTCGCTCCAACGCCTGTTCAATGTTGCATGTGTGCCAGACACAGAAAAGATTTTAGATAAAACATATTAAAAAATTCTTCGTTCATTCAACACAAAGAATTCACTCGGTCAATTATGCAATGAAAATCAATCAAGTGATGCCATCACAACTCAGAGTGAAGAGCGAAATAAAAAAGTAATTAAGAGGGAATTAAAGAGCACAAAGTTCTTAATGTTTTGGTTTAAGCTAAAGCTATTATGAACTGTTGTACGAGCGAATGAAGTGCATCATGGAATTCTTTTAAAACAAAACGTTACGAAAAACTAAAAAAAAATCGTGAAAAAGTTACGAACATTTTATTTCAGGGGCATTTTTCTTGCAAACGTGCTCTAAAGCGAGTCTCAAGTTTGTGATGCTCTTAGTCAAATGCAACAACTTCTGAAATTAGGGGAATAGAGAATTTTCAATCAATACGAACAGACTAATTTCCTAAATATTCTCACAGTAGTAATGCTGTCGCTTTTTCTGTTCCGTTAAAAAAACAGTTATTAAATTTACTGTTAGAATTCCATACTCTCCGTCTCGTTCTTCCCTGCAGCCGCTTTTCATTCACCACTGAAGCTGACGACACTCTACATTCGCCACTGTAGCTGACGACTCACTTCATTCGCCCCTGAAGCTGACGACACTCTTCATTCGCCCCTGAAGCTGACGACACTCTTCATTCGCCCCTGAAGCTGACGACACTCTTCATTCGCCCCTGAAGCTGACGACACTCTTCATTCGCCCCTGAAGCTGACGACACTCTTCATTCGCCCCTGAAGCTGACGACACTCTTCATTCGCCCCTGAAGCTGACGACACTCTTCATTCGCCCCTGAAGCTGACGACACTCTTCATTCGCCCCTGAAGCTGACGACACTCTTCATTCGCCCCTGAAGCTGACGATTCACTTCATTCGCCACTGAAGCTGACGACTCACTTCATTCGCCCCTGAAGCTGACGCTCTTTATTCGCCACTGAAGCTGACGACGCTCTTTATTCGCCACTGACGCTGACGACGCACTCCGACATTGCAAGGTGCTGTCACTGATCACTGACGAGCAGTTCTCATTTCGAGCTCGCAGGTGCTAATTTGCATGTCATTACGCGGCACAGCTACTGAAGGTATTTATCTTCAATTCCATCATGTATTTAAATATATGGTGTTTAATTCGGCATATATTCTTACGATAAATTTTTTCTAGCATTTGCTGCAAATTATATGTAAAGTTTCTGTTGTACAGTTTTATCTAGTTCAACATTTTATTTAGTATATTTTTCGACAACCGTTAGTCAGTCACTCATAATTTAATCTGAAAGGAGGTCAGTTGCAGCGTTTGTACCAAATTAGTTTGTAAAACCCCAGGGAATTCATTTATTCATAAGGGAATTCAGGAATTCATTCATGGGGTAATTCAGGAATTCAGGAATTCATCAACCCTGGAATTTAGGAAATAATGAATTCAGGAATTCCTTAATTCAGCAATTCGGGATTTCAAGAATTCGTTATTCAACAATTCTTTAATTCACGAATTCGTTAATTCGGGAATTCATGAATACGGGAGTTCAGGAATTCGGTAATTCATAATTCGGGAATTCATGAATTCGTGAACTCAGGAATTCGTCAAATCTGGGATTCGAGAATTCAAGAATTTGTTATTCAGGAATTCGTTTATTCAAGAATATGAGAATTCAGGAATTCGGGAATTCAAGAATTCGAGAATTAAAGAATTCGGGAATTCAAGAATTCGAGAATTCAGGAATTCTGGAATTTATAGTATACGCGGCATGTCCGCACATCTTGCAGAGACGGCCCAGCAATTCCAGCAGCTGCGCTCGGTAATGATCTCGATATTCCAATTACCGGTAGCCGCTACTTGGAAGCGTGTCCTGTTCTCGTCTTCTACTCCGTGTTACTAAATATGCTTCTATTTGAAACGGCTAATCCATGTTTCTAAATATCGTTACGCATTAGATTCCCATAAAATCGCCTCTTTAATTGTACTAAATATTGTTTTATTTAAATTGGTACTCTATGTTCCTAAATATCCTTCTATTTGAAACTGCTACTCTACGTTCCTAAATATCCTTCTATTTGAAATTATGTTCAAGTCGGCTATCGTAGCGAAAAATTTATGAGAAATGGTTATTTATGTGCTCTAATTTCGGAATATATTTATAGATTTATAATTTCGGAATATATTTATCATTTATATATAAAGCAGCGGTTGATTAAAAGGAACTCTAGAACCTCTAAAATGTTTCTCCTAATTTCGTTGGTTTAATACCTCATAAAAATCGCTTTTCAAAACGCAATATCGTGTACACCGGGCGACAGCCCAGTCTAACTTTTTCGCCGCCTGCATGCATGTTTTTCTCCGCCTAAGCGATTTAAGTGATTAAATCGCTTAGGCGGTGAAAAACATGCATGCAGGCGGCTAAAAATTAAGACTGGGAGCTGCACTAAAGATGCGCATGTACAGTTCTGAAAACTCCTTGCATTTTATTTCAAATACCGTTAATTTGGGACCAAATGATTCTATTTATTTTGGTTGATGAAATTGGGATACAGAAAATTTCAATGTCTACCAATGCTTCTTCTCCTAATGTGCTTTTGCGGATTTGAGTGGAAACACTAGATGTTTGCCTCGCGTACTATGTACAGTGAACCTTTTAAAGCGGGGACATTTTTGTTGTAATATTTTTAATTTACAATAATTAGATCAATAATGCTTAAGCATAGTTTATTTGGTTAATTCGGCGGATTGTTAATTAATCTTCAGTCGGATACGTAAAATAATTTTCTAATTGCGTGCGCGGCAATGGAATTGATGACATTCACCCCCAAAGACCACTTATTTCAACTATTTTTTCGTGCAAATAAATAAGCTTGAGAATATTATGTTCTAATGTCTAATATAATGCAGCACGTCCCCAGGTCTATTCATATTTTATGCCACAGTCGCCTACACCTGTCCCCTCATCCACAGCTCTCAAGTTATTTAGTTTGAGTAATTGATTTTTGCGCTGGTCACTGCGATAAGCACTTTTCTCCCACTATTCAAAGCGCTGCTCATTTGATTTTCTCGTTCATTTTGACTTGTCTGCAAGTTCATGACAAAAACAAGAACTAATGCAATAATGTACGATATTCCCCGCATAAGTTTTGGAATTTCCAATTTCATTTGTCATTGCTATTTGCTGCAAAAGCTGTGTTGTGACGGAGTTTTGGGATTCAAAACACTAGTTTAAAGTATTTATGTTATTTTCGATTAGAAAATTACATCCAAATTTGAATATATCGGAATTTACGAAAAATAAATGAAGATTAATTGGCTTGATCAAATTAAACTCAGAATTTGAGGAAGTATGGCATGTAGTAAACCGTTAACAAATGTATTTGTAATTTTATTTATTTTTTAGAACTTTGCCAATCACTCGTTTTGGTAGTTTTCAGATAGCAGACTTTCTAAACATTCTAACCAATTAGCTGCAGTAATTTCACGCAAAGTATTCTAAAAACTATCTCACCATTGATTTACTACGGCAAAATTGATCTCAATTTCATTTTGAATCATGCCGTCTTGCGTTCAGACCTCATTTCAGGGATTTGAGGGACACGAAAACTTTGTACACTTCTTCCACAATAAGTGTTTCCAGAACATTGAACTATTCCTGAACCGATTTGCCATCACTGAGTCCCAACATGCCTGTTAAGAACATCATTTGTTTCATCACTCAATTTTTATAACTTCGTTTCAAACGGACACTAGGCATGGTAGGAAATGTTAGGGTTTGAATTTGCTTTCAAAAATTCATTTTATGAACAAACAGTAAGTTCTTCAGATTGTTAAAGCCGAACCCATCCATGAAGCAAAAAAACCTATTGAAAAGTGCACTTACATCCGCGCAAATAATCGTGCGCATTTAAATTGTCTTAAATTACTGTAAAAATCCCGCCTGTTTTTCGCTTTCTCCCCAAAAATTAGAGCGAAATGTACAATGATTACCTCCTTCTTTTCACTTGCTCCCCAAAAATTACAGAGAAATGTACGAAGATCAGTAAATCACTAAAAAGAAATACCGCTTTGTGAGGTGACTCGACACACGAAATGAAGCTTATAAGAAGCACATCAATTTTGAGGCGCACCTGGAGTCTGGTGTGTTGACTTGGCAGGAGACAAAAAAACTTGTCGTAGCGTCCTGGTGCAGCCTCGCGAGACCCGCAACTCGCGAGGGAACGCTCGCGAGACCTGCAACTCGTGAGGGAACGCACGCGAGACTCGCAACTTGCGAGGGAACGCACGCGAGACTTGCAACTCGCAAGGGAAAGCACGAGAGACTCTAAAGGAAATATTCATGCATCACTGACAGAAAATATTTATGCACCCACCCCCACAACTAAATCAAAAGACAACTTTATCTGCGAATACAATCAGAAGATCAAATTTCAAATTCTGAAACGTTCGCAACAAACAATGCACATTTTTACTATGATTGTTTTTCCATCTTGTCTGTGCCTGATACTTTAATTAAGGGATGAGATGAATTCTAAATTTTCTTCAGCAGAAGCGAACGCCTTCTACATGCCAACGTCGACATGATTAGTACGCATTGAGCTTGTTCTCTTTTAGTTCCTGTATCAGACAACTGATTGAGTTTCTGCTCTCAGTTAGTTCCTGTATCAGACAACTGATTGAGTTTCTGCTCTCAGTTAGTTCCTGTATCAGACAACTGATTGAGTTTCTGCTCTCAGTTAGTTCCTGTATCAGACAACTGATTGAGTTTCTCCTCTCAGTTAGTTCCAGCTCCTGGCAAATGATTGAGTTTCTGCTCTCAGTTAGTTCCTGTATCAGACAAATGATTGAGTTTCTGCTCTCAGTTAGTTCCAGTACCAGGAAAATGATTGAGTTTCTGCTCTCAGTTAGTTCCAGTACCAGGCAAATGATTGAGTTTCTGCTTTCAGTTAGTTCCAGTACCAGACAAATGATTGAGTTTCTGCTCTCAGTTAGTTCCAGTACCAGGTAAATAATTGATTTTTTGCTCCCAGTTAGTTCCAGTATCAGATAATTGATTGAGTTTCTGCTCTCAGTTAATTTTTGCAAGGTAAATAATTGGTTTTCTACTCTCAGCTTCTGTTTTGGGAAATTGATTGTTTTCATTTTGTCAGTTTTAGTATGAGGTAAACGAATGAGTGTGCGGTTCAGTGCAATAGAAAACAATCAGAAAAGATCCAATTTCGTAATTAAATTTTCCTTCCGATGACTAAAAAATAACCTGCGAGACCTGCCATGGTGAAGTGGAAATGACACACTAAGTGCGTATACCTCTCAAGAAGTACAGCATGTTATGTAAAAATAACATGCTTTACACAGAATAACTCCCTCATTCGTCTTCGTTTCTCGAAAAGTTCCCTAAAAATTATCTCCAAAAACGTAGGTTTTACATCTAGAGCTGCTCTTTATAAATATAGCCTATACAAATACAGCCACTTCCTCTACAAAACAACCTGCAAGGGTAAAACAGTTTTCTCTCAATAAATACTTCTATTTAGATAAAACTGCTCTATCTACAAACAATCTACCCAGAGAAAAATAGCTCTCTATGTTAACGCAGCCTAACTCCAAATAAAACAGTTCTTTTCAACATCACAGGCAACACAGCTGAGAACACTCACAGCACAAACACGGCTTGGAGACAAAACAGCCTCGAAATCCATCTGTGAAAGTTTCAACGTGAATGAAGAGCAGCGATTAAGTGGTTTTTGCTCGATTGTATCATTTGGTTTCGTTGAAGTTACGGCTTCCATAGAGGCCACTCGAGTGCATCGTTAGTGGAGCCTCATTATGGAGCCTCCTTTAATGGGCATCATAGGACCAATGAAACTGCACGCATTGATGTACACGAGCAAGCCTGGTCGCATCGAACTGCTCGCATAACTCGCGCTTTACGAGCATCGCCACTTCCTCGTAAAACGCACGTCGCTCGTGTCGAAAGAGCGCGCAAGTGTACGCTCTGGTAGAGTGAATCATACGTCGGAAGTGTTTAACTTCCGATGCTGTATTCAGTGTTTTTTAGTCTTTCGATTTCATGGTTGTATAAGCTCCTCTTAGTCCTTGTAAACTTATTCTCGTCTAATTTTTTCGCTGGGTATCTGTGATTTTAGCCGTCAAAATATAGCTTCTGCACATGGAGGCCGATTTTAAAGATGCCACGGCAAAAAAAGATAGATTGTGTTGGGGCGATGATAGCTGGAGATTTCCTGGCATCTTTTGTCGTTGTTGTCATCGCTTGTTTGATTGCAGAGACTAAGCTTTTCTTTGATCTTTTTCGATCGCCTGGCAATTTCGATGCAGCGCATTTTTGAAGGCATGGAGCTTTTCCGTATAAGGGCCAAGCGTGTGAGTTAATATCTATATTATTATTAACAATATTTCAAGAGAGCAATTTGAGGCCACGGCCATGATCTGAGGGATAGATTGTAAAATTTACGCTGTAATAATCACAGACGTTTTTCAAGGGCTTAGATATGTTAAATTGATGCTAGTTTATTTTGACATTCGGAGGAAATTCGGAATTAATGAGATAAATAATTTATCTGAGGCAGACAACATCCGAGTCGTAAAACATAGTTTAATTGTGAAACTCACAACCAATTCGGAATTAATATGGTAAATAATTTGTCTGAGGCAGACAACATCCAAGTTTGTAAAACGCAGTTAAATTTAAAAACTCCTGCAACTATTCGTTTGATGAGGCACCTGAAGAACGCCCTCTCATACAGTTGTGTAAGCCGCTCTTCTCGACGTCATTGTGCAAGCAAAGCTTATGCAGAAAGCATGAAACTATTTGGCCGTTAATTAAAATAAATATTAGTTTCCACTTGCGTCAACATTCATGCTCACTGTGGCAGTTGGAAGTTTTAAACGCCACTCAAATTTCATAGCTCGCTAGATTAGCTTTCCTTCGTAAAAGCTTCTCTGCATTAGCTGCAGGCCACACAAAAACAATGCATGCGATACTTCTCTAGCTATGAATCACTTTTTAATTAAAAATAGAATTCGAGGTCGCAGCCAAACGCGCATGCGCAGCGGCGCAGACGGAAGCCCAAGCGTAACATTTTCACAATCAATTTTAATGGCCTGAGCCCAGCGCTTTGCTTCCGGCTGACATTTAAATGGCTCTGGATCACGGTGTCAAACTTTAATGAATTTATTGTTGTTGCGAAATTAAATTGGGAGGGAGCATTTTTTGCGATATTCCCCTGAACTTAGGCCATGGACATTTAATTGATGCGAACTTTTGCTCGGAATTGGGACAAACATGTTGGGTATCGCCAATCTCAGTAATGTCTCTATTTCAATTTAACCATAAACCAAATCGGTTGAATCCGGAGGCATCATGTCACCATGTGAGTTAGTTCATACATGATTAACATGGCTCGAAATATTTCGAGAACATTGCTGCTAGAATGAAATCTCAAATCTAAATTATACATACGTGTAAAATATTTAGGATTTTTCAATCTTTTAATAAGTACGACTTAAGAAGAGCCTGCTAGTATTTTTTTTTGCTGTGAAGGGAGGAAGGTGTGGTATTAAGTTTTGAACGACTGTAATTCTTGTACCTCCCCATTTGTACTCAAAGAGTAGCTCTCCACCGCGAGTTGATGAGAGTCGTTGAGAGTACATTTCTTTGCTAACGGTTTTGATGCTTTGTTCTCGATTAGTTTTCATGTCCAAGTGCAAGTCAATAAACTTTTTAATGCATCATATGACTCTGTATTCTCTTTCAACATTTTGTAAATAAATCAAAGGAACTCTTAATAGTTTTAAACCATTTATGCTTTTTTTCAAACCATTTATCGTTTTTTGTCCCTGCTTGCATCTTCTCCTCACCCAGTTGCGAACACCTGCCCTGCGTTCAAGCATCAGGTCACACGAATGGACCTCACATGCAAGCCACTCAAGTTCCCTCGTAGACGTCTATGTCACGCGTCTCGTACAGAACATATTTCTCGTACAAAACACGCGTCACGTTGGTCCACTTGTTGACGCTCACGTTTAAAGAATTACAGGTATGTGCATTACCCGCGTAACGTGCATTACCCGCGTCACGTACAGAGCACGTGTCACGTACAAAGCACGTGTCACTAACCATCACTCATACGACAATGCAGTTCCACAGACCTCGTCCAAGTTGCATTTGATCTATCGACAGCCGCCGCTGAGCCTGAGAGGGGCACACCCCGAGGCTATGACGGAGCTTCATCATGGGAAATATCGCATCACTAGCTTCAATTTTTCCAAATTAGCGAACTAAATTCGATTCATTGAATTGGTTTGCTACGGGCAACGTTGCGGCTGGTTTTGTCATGCCGGCTTGGAAACTGGGATGGTGCTCGCGCTCCTCAGTCTAATTTTTTTCGCCTCCTACATGCTTGTTTTTTGCCGCCTGAGCGATTTCATCCATTAAATCGCTTAGGCGGCGAAAAACATGCATACAGACGGCGAAAAAGTTAAACTGGGTCTCTGGTGTCATGAAATCGGTGTTGTATGAGGGAAATATTTATTCGTATATTTTTGTTAGAGAATACTTATTTCATACAAGTGTTGTTCAATGAACTAGGCGATGTGATAATAGTTTGTAGGGTATGTTTTTCTAGGCAAATAAAATATGTAACATCATGGAGTTATTTAAAGATGTTTCTTCATATATTCCTTCATCTTTGCAAAATATTTTTGAATCTTGATGCAATGCAGGTGACACTGTTGAATTCGTGTGATATTATTTTAAGCAAGGTTCTGCTAAAAAAATACATCGATTCTCAAATCAAAGACTAACTCAACTCTGAAATGAAGATGAATATTGATTACAGAATTAAATTAAGTACCTAATTGTTTCCAACATTAAGTGGAAATCAATACTTGAAACCGATGGTGGATAGACTATAACTATTAAGGTGAAGAAACCAGTTTGAATCTTGGGTTCTTTTTGGAAATATTTTTACATTAAACCTGTGAGAGCCTAATATGTTAACAAAACTTTGATATGAAATGAAAAACTACAATACCCGCATAATATATTTTCAAATTGCAACGTTGTGAAGTTTATTCTCATTTATCCGTAGCTCTGGCACCATTGATTGATTTTTTACTCTGAAATTTCCGACGTGAGGCTAACTTTAACGGATTTTTTCCCCATCTTATCACCTGACTTTTGACACCAGTAGCCCGACAAAAATAATTCGGAATTTTTCGGCCATGACCCACAAAGAACGAAACCTATTTCTTGCAGGAACTTTTAATGCCACTCAATATCTGAGTCCTCTATAAAACGCCCGAAGCAATCTCTGTCCATTCTTTAAAACTTTGGGTAAGGACGAACTTCAGAGAATTCAGTGGCCAAGTTTCGGGTGTTTCCGAAATGATGGAACGGGAGAGACGCGTTGGCCCACGGTCGGTCTGCCGGCAAGACAATCATGCGTTCAATACAACCTTCCCACCATTCAGGACCGCACTCCTCGTGGGATTTGCCTCACATCTCAGTTGTAATCTCCAGATACCCAAGCTCTCATACAACTAGTAGGAAGGAGTAGAATCTTTCAAGAACTAATCCTTCCCGTCATAGACCGTCCCATTTCTTCACGATCAGAACTTCGTTTATACGGTCGGCTAAAGAGTCTCTCACGGTCCTCCAGGTTTGGAATCCCATAGTTTCTCCTTCAAAAAACAGCCTCCCTCCTTTTTTAGGAAGCGGAATCCCAATAAATTTCTTAGGATGGTCACTCACTTGAGTTTCTCCGCCACTTCTTTTTCGCACACACGATTACGATCGCTAGCGTATGGGGCACGCCAGAGGGACGCTACTCGTTAGTCCCCTTCTCAATACAGCTGTTACGTGCCCTACGGGGCCGGCTGTGCTGAATGCAAGCAGAGTCAATCATACGGAATGGAACACTGATATTGAAAACCGTTACCCGGTTAACCGATAACAGGCCATTGAGCCAGCACAACATCGAGTCCGGCGCAGAACAGTCCGGGCCACCACAACATTAGCGTCCTCAGGAACATTGAGTTTCTTCCAAACTTTGCCAACTTCACATTCCATGAATATTAAATAGCATTGAGAGTCCAAGAGAAACAATGGGAGTACTTTTCTTTGGCTTTCACGGGCTTATGATGAAGGCAAAGAATCAAAAATGGAACCTCGGAGGCAAGCAAGAAACTCCTGGTCAAAAGGAATAATGTACCGCAACGCTAGAGTCGCTGTCAGATACTTCAAGTGCGGCACAGACTTGAAGTCCGATATGAGCATTGAGTTTTATGATCAGTCAAAACACGGGAATTCAACTTAGCGTTAAGATCAATGACTGCGCTGTAAAGTGCAGCCCTAGAGTACAGCCCGTGGTAATGGCTTAAAATAATGATGGGAGCATTAGGGGAAGTGCTCGAGAGAAAAATATAATTGGGAGACTGGCAGTACAAGCGCGTTCACCAAAAAAACTGCCTCAGTAATTTCAAGACATTCGGCAGTAAAAGAAACAATTAAGACTTACACACGATGCTATTCCTGTATGATAGATACGCGAGTATGGAGTTAACCGCCAATCAAAAGTTTAGAATTCTTTTAGTGCATCAAATGATTCCTCACTAATTGATCAAATAAAATGTTCTATTATTCAAATTTATTTCCTACAGAATCAAGCAGTTCCTTAAATAACTCAATCATTTTGATTACTGAAGAGAAATAAGGACGTTTCACCATCAATCATTTTCGAATTGAAGTTTAATGACCCACCTAGTGCATAAAATAATCTCAGCTGAAGAAGCGTTGAAGGAACCAAATTTTCCTCAGCTCCGCTGGTGTTTTTCAGCAAGAAAATACGTCAGCATAATTCTTGCCTGCATTTTGTCATCTCGGTTCATAAATCTATGCTCGAGAGTGCTGAAGCAGAGATAAAATGAAACAAAAAATTCTGCATAAATTCCAAGGGATGCGACGAGATATTTACATGTCGTTCCAGTGGACCGTTACTGTAGAGCTAACATTCTCTCCAGGCCCTCAAGCAACCCAGATAAAAACACTTGTTCGAAT
The DNA here is from genome assembly GCA_030386875.1 of Morinoia aosen. Lineage (NCBI taxonomy): Eukaryota > Metazoa > Arthropoda > Malacostraca > Amphipoda > Talitridae > Morinoia > Morinoia aosen. Next base: position 4,745,590 of record CM059571.1, read on the forward strand.
AAATTGAATAATAGCCTTGTTGCATCACACTTGATTCTTTACTTATTCCTCAGTTAAGGTGTTCTATTATATGATTTATTTCCTGCAGAATCTAGTAGTTTCTTAAAGGTTTCAATCCTTTCGATAATTGAAGAGCTATTTGACTATTCGAGACCATACCTAAGAGTTCACAAGTTAAAATAAGACCGAAAAAAAATATTATGAGCCAATTTTTAAAAGTGTAAAAGACGATTTTTCTCGTGTGTGAAATTCTACGTCAGTATAGTATTTAATGAAGGTTTTCTTTCTTTCATACATAATGAGCTAGAAAAAATCTGTTGAGAGGCGGAATAAGAGCATACAAACTGAAAACGACGAGGCAACTATAGCGTTTATTCAAGGAAAGTTGTCTATTTTTTCTCTGGAAGAACCTTCACATTTTAACTTAAGAAAGATACTCTTACAGTAAATCATATCAATGAATCTGGTACGGGAAGACACTGCTTCCACAAGGTTTTTCAAATGAAATAAATGTACGAGGAGTTCGCGAGACTTCGAGTTATTCTGCACTAGTTCTGGGGGTGACTAGACTTTGAACTCTTGATACATAAGGAAATAAAATATATCTGTCGGGACAGTGCGCCTGCTTTCACTGTGCCAAGCATTGCTTTCGTTGTGCTTCGATCATCTTTTAGGGTGATCGATAGCGCGGTCGATGGCGTGCCGGCGCGGTAATTTCTAGTTCCTGAGTTCGAGTCTCGCGAACTCCTCGTACATTTATTTCATTTGAAAATATCATATCAATGGATTCACGTAAGCAATAGAACATTATTGTTTCTTTACCCAACCTCGAGAGAGCAACTATAATTAGGAGAGAGATTCCAATGCAATTACGAGAGACTAGGATAGACAATGCAGGATCATGCAGTCTGAGCTGCCACAGCGCATCCTACGATGCTTGAATATTCTAAATCAGAGGTTCTCGAAAAATTTTCAACCAAGGACCACTTCTATTATAAAAAATTAGTTGAGGACCTCTTCACGCTCTGGGGAAAACATACATATATATGCACAGGGGGCACTTTGGCCCCTGTCAAAGTGTCACGGACCCCTGTGGGTCCACCGACCTCACTTTGAGAACCCCTAGTCTAAATTACAACCTAAATCAAACAACCGAAACTAAAGTAATCGCACGTGCTTATGACAATTACGATCTCTGCTTACCGGATTTCGATCTACCTTATATTGATTTTCTTACTTTTGTAACTATGCAATAAATGATACTTTTTCAAAAGATTTCTGTCACACATTGAAAACTTAAAATGATACACCCATTCGTGGGCATCGAAGCTTTTATTCTATTCATTCCTCATGTTTTCTGTCACATATGAACCAATATGATGTAGAAAAAACTGTTGAAATACAACACATATCTCTAAAGCCATTTAATTTTAAAGATCTCTCGATTGTGAGCCTGTTGCTGAAGTTTAAGTTGCAAAAAAATTTAATTTGGTATTTTGACCCCCTAATGCAGGGTTGTTGTACGCATGTAAATAATTGCGTTGAAATAACATGCCACTCAGATCTTCCTCTAATTGGAACCGAAGACTATTGTGTCTTCCGGTAGCCCTGTTGAACAATTTGAAAAATTTATAATTTAAACAATTTAAACGATTTATTTAACACAAGTGATACAGATATAGGTTGTATCTTACGTCTAAAACAATGGACATATTTGAGTATAGCTATTAGAGGGCCCGAGTAAATTCAGCGATTTCTAAGGCATCCTATGATCAAAGCTATTTTTAAAGTGTGCGGTCATGTTCCCATTCATTCCCTTCTCAATTTCTCAAGAATTTAACGCTGCGAGATAAATTATCGGAACTGTCTATAACTTTTGCTACTTTTATGTACCTCAAAGAATCTAGGAAAGTTAGGATCTTTTCGATGGGATTGGAAGTAAGCAAATCCCATCTCACGACTTCGTAATTACACGCTAATCGATCATTGGAGCCGTCGCCGCGATTGCCCTATAGAAGATGAGCCGTTTACTCCCTTATGATTTCAAAGGCTAATTAGTGCCAAGTTATTCCCCTTTTTTAAAACTTTGGCCATTCTGCCTCCCCAGAAAACTCTTATTTTCAACAGCGAAAACTTCGTCCTGAAGAATGGGGAATTTTTCGTAGATCGGATTTGTCTCTTTAATCCTGCATCAATAAGTCATGTGGAGGCATTTTAAGTAGACTTCTCCCTCCATTGGCAAGGAATGGAGCTTCTTCAGCACACATCGCGATTTTGCACATTCGCAACACGATGTTCATAATTTCTTTATGAGATGAACAGAAGTGGTCACAATTTCTCCAGATTATGTCGCTCTAGTTGCCCTAGTGGCTTTGTGGCCTGCGGCATGTGGAACAGAGAACGAAGCACTGGAATGAAGAAATTCACGTTCATGAAAAGCACGTACGAATATCATTCAAGGTTTCGCTTAAGGCTTATGTTTACATTTTTACCTGAAACTGGCAAAGTGTGTTCATCTTGTCATGAATTTGGGACTGTTCCCTCTGATACTGTAGGTATTAAGAAACACACAGATTAGCTCTTATATAATAAGTGTATCATTTTCCATTTAGATTTGACAGCAGGGTGCTCCTTTCAACACCGCATGGACGTTCCGCAGTTCTATCGTTTCATATCAAAGTGTTGAGTAGCCCCGAATGTGAACTTGAGAGCTGCTTTCATCTTGTAAATAGACCTTAATTAAAATAACTTAGTTATTTCCTATGTCTCGCGAAAAATGCTCTGCGAATAACACGGCTCCAGCACCGATCAAAGCCTTCTTCTGGGAACTGATAGACGATTGAATTATGGCCTCCTAAGCTCCTGTTATATTATGCAAATTTTTAGTGCAGAGCTCATATTTTCACTCATACTTCGAAATCGCAAACATATTCGACTGCACTAGTAAAGGTATCTGGAATACTCTCGTGGGAACCATTTTGCAGAAATGCTATATAATTCGGAATATATTAACTCCTATAAATTTATCATGTTCACTTTCAACCTTTGAACTATAGTTACGCTGGAACACAATACATAATCTCATAAGATAATCAAAATTAAAAAAAAAAATTTAGGAAAAATACTTGCATAAATCAAAATTTTTTTCCACTTAGAGTTAGACGTTCTATTAAATTTTGTAAAAATTTTTGTACATGCATACATTCTACTTTAGTTATAGTTAGAAGTTCAATTGAATTTTGTAAAAATGTTTGTACATGCATAAATAATTCTATTTCAGTTAGAGTTAGACGTTCAATTAAATCGCTAAGCTAGACTCGGATACAACGAGTAGCTATTTTTCCGAACTGATCGTCTCTTTCTTTCGCGTCGTGCGCGAGAGTAGAGCTTAGAATTTGCATTTGTATGAGAGCCCTGTCTCTCGCAGCGCTCTGGTGGACAATCCTGATCTCCGAGGCTGTATTTATTGCGATCTTTGCGCAGTTGGAGGTCGCCAATCTCAGGCCGGTTGTCGTATCCCAGAGGGGGACCCCGATTACAATGAGGACCCCCTCCCACTGAGAGCAGATCGAATTACTGTGCCTGTGTGATGTCCTGCTACGCATGTAAATCAATTCCAGATTCAATTGCAGGAGCCGCTCGTCTTGCTCGTACAGCTCACGCGCTCCCACGACCAGGGCAGTTCCAGCGACCACTGAAGGCTTCGATTGAATTATTAGTTCACTGATGCTCTTCACTTCTCTCAACCTAGCAGAGCAAATTGAAGTACAGGAAGAATTACTGGTTTCACTGACATTGAAGTGTCCTCTTCACTTCTCACGACCTGGCAGAGCAAATTGAAGTACAGGAAGAATTACTGGTTTCACTGACGTTGAAGTGTGCTCTTCACTTCTCACGACCTAGCAGAGCAAATTGAAGTACAGGAAGAATTACTGGTTTCACTGACGTTGAAGTGTGCTCTTCACTTCTCACGACCTGGCAGAGCAAATTGAAGTACAGGAAGAATTACTAGTTTCACTGACGAGGGAGTGTGCGTGCGCTTCACTTCTCACAACCTAGCTCTTCAAATTAACTGAAACGGGAAAATAACTGAAACTTTTTTCCCTAACTCCGGACGGAATACGTTGAATTGAATAAACGTTCTCCACTTATTGGAAATATCGCCACACAATATCCTCTGCACTTAGAGTTTTACAAAAGTCGTTATTCTAACTCAGCTCTGTGCGTGGTGATGTTGGAACGGCACTCAAATATTTTTATCTCACTGTGTAGATAGAATTTCATTCCCTTTCGAAAATAGATAACGGTGTAGTTTTAAGTGCTTATACGTTTATAAAGGTCAAGGTACTACCGATAGAATCGAAAGAAATAACGTACGAAGAAGTGCGGTTTCCGATCATACCTACTGATGCACGCACATAGTTATTCTCTTTAAATCGCTGTGTAATTCCGATTTGATAGCTAAACCAGTTATGGTCAAGACGATTTTTGAAAGTATTCTGCATGACAAGTTGTATTACTATACTCATGCAGAATAAACTTCGGTGAATAAAAACTAGACATGTGAATTTTGTGCTCAAATTTGTATGGATGAGGAAATAATGACAGTGCTAGATGTACTACTCGTATTTAGTAGAATGGTGACTCCGTTATCGTGTGCCATTTTTTGTAATCTATTTATTTTTCATTTTTGTTGCTCCACTGAACAATAACTGTTTCAACCCACAACATTTAGGCTTCCTTCGGTCAGATTAAAAGTTTGTACCGCGTAGAATGGAACAAACAGATTCAACCACTTTAAAAGTGTCTAAAAACATCCAATCTTAAAATTCGATCATTCATTTGCCAGAAAGTTCCAAGAACATCTAAATGTGGGTATCAAAGTATTTTCCATTCTATGGCATCCCATTGTTAAATTTAGTAAAAAAAATTCCGAAAGTTTTCACTCGATGCCATTTGCATTTTATGTAAAAATACCAATTCGCACTTTACTACATTTCAATTGACACGTTTCTATATGGGGCTGTAGGCAGCGTCGACGTAGCTAGAGAGAGGAGAGTTAAGGAAAGCTGTGCACTTTATCATGTTTCTCCTGAGCTTATATTTATAAACAGGCAGACAACATTTGCCACATGGGCGATATGAGCAACATGGGTGATATGAGAACAGGGGCAACATGGGTAACACGTGCAACATGAGATACGCTGCTAACCATGTTGCGAACAGTTTTAAGAACTTTGACTTCTGGAGCGAAGAAATTGATATCAAGGCATCGAGGCTGGGTTACTAATTAAGTAAAAATTTATAATCTTTTTGGTAAAATGAATCTTTTCTAGTCTCTCGTAAAGTACTCAATGACGAATAAAAGTTTTCAAGCTGATAACGTAAATAGCAATCACTCAAGGGATTTTTATCGTTCCACCTCTGCTCTTAAAAATAATGATAATTCATATTGATTTTTGCAAAACACGCATAAAATAATTTGTTTCAGATTTCTCTTTGATAATTGGCGTGCCCGTTAAATTCATTTTTTAATTTCATCACTTCTAATTCGATGTTCAGAGAAGCAAGTTTGAAAATAAATTCCTTAAGATCGTAAAGAAGATCGTAAATGCCATCAACATAACTGCATATATTACGGAGCATTAGACTCTGCCTTTGCATGGAGCGCTAGCAACACTTTACGACGGAAATATCGAATAATTCCGGTAAGGAGGCTAATGTTGTTCTAAGTTTTGTTCTTCCTGCGCTGTTGAACTCATTCCATGGACTCCCGAGTCCAGTGCACCTCCATATGTACGAAAGAAAAAGAAGAAAGAAAGAAATACAGTTTTAAAAAATACAGAAATACAGAAATATAGTCCAAAAAAGTTGATACGTGAGTTGTAAACACAACATATTGAATTTAAAAAAATTCCTTATATAAATGTCCTTAATTCATAGACAAACTATACAAGGCGAACTAACAGGCAAACCATAAGAAGCATGCTAATAGACTAACCATGTCGGGGGTCTGATAGAGATTAATGTTGAGCCAAAACTGCCTAGAAACATGCGAAGCTCTCGGGTGAGACAGAAAGAGGTCCAGCATTGGTGATGCTATGCGTAGTGACCTGGTTATTTCTATTGGGTGTTACTGTGAGTGGCACGAGAACGGCAGAAGCTGCCTGTGCTCGGTTACTTCGAAGTGCCAGTGTGATTGGTGCCCTGAGTGTGTGTGTGTGTTTATGTGTTCGTTAATTTGTTTGTGTGTTCGTTAATGTGTGTGTGTTTATGTGATCGTTAATATATGTGTGTGTGTAAAATGTGGTGCGTGTGGGTGTGTGTAAGCGAGTGAGTGTGTGAGTGCGTACGTTGGTTTCTGTGTGTGTGTTAATGTATGTGTGTTAGTGTGCGTGTGTGTGTCTATCAAAATTTGTGGGTGAGTGAGTGTGTGTGCGTTTGTGATAGGGTGAGTGAGTGTTTGTGTGTGTAACAGTGAGTATGTGTGTGTCATGCTGTACAAACTTCACTCATATTTCTTGGTGTAACTGATGCAATGTAATTCTGGCTTCCAAATTTGGATCTTGTATAACCTCTTTGTTATAATTACATGAAGCTAATTTCTACTATATCATTTTAAGTGAAAGTATATTTTCATTGCAAGCTGCATTATGTCATCAAGAAAATTTTATCTCCCGTAAATACCAAGATGCTACGCTCTTTCATGTCACATACAAGTATTCTGGACCATTCAGTTGTTAACTTAATGACGCAACTCGTAAATAACCAGTGCATTTCCCTGAAATAAAATGACCTTCAGCCAAAATTGAAAGTTAAATCCTCTAAAATTTCCCTCGCAGTTCATTTTTCAACGACTTGCATTGATGTTAATTTTATTTAAACTGTTTCGTTATAATAAACAGAAGTATTGATTTTGATCGCAAAATTCTCCCACGAACAATTCTTTTTCAAGTTACTATATTTTCCGAGGCAGTTTCTCCTAATTGCTGTCCTTCCACGCGAAATTTCAGGGCCCATTACAATTTTAATCTCAATCATCGTCATTGTGACCTCCATGCCGTCGCAATAACTATGTATTATGGCAAGAATTCCGGACCTTTTTTCCAGCTCTCCAGCCGGTAATTATTCGTGAACTTACTTTAATGACCTCGAATGGGACAAGACTTGGGCCCAGGCCAAAATAAATGAGATGGAGGTCTTGTTCAATGAATAATGAATTGCTCTTCAATTATACCTACGTTATTCGAAGGAATTGTTCTGGGAAGCGCCTTTAAGTTTTTGTGTTTTATATTCCGCATCTTCTACTGTGAACGTGACGTCACCGGCACAATTATATCGAGTCTTACTCCTTAAACGCAACTCGTCTCAAGTGTTTTTAGGTTTGATGTGAGACGTTGAAACTTAATGGAAAGTAAAAATACGTAGTGGAATCATATTCGAAAGCAATTATATTATTCAAATATATCATTCTATGAACACTTTTCAGTTAACTACTCATGCAATAACCTGTGTGGATCGATAAAAAACGCACGCAAAAAAACATCTATTAGAAAAATTAAATTCAAGCATATAGGTGTACAATTTCTTGGGCTTATTATTTCGTAGCAAAGCCTTCCGATTCAATAACGGATTGGCACAAAGTCGACCAACTTGACAATAGCACACGTCGTATTTTATGTCAGTTATGTAACTTTTGGTTCGCATTTCAGGCCATGCAGTTTAGTTCCCATGCGTGTGTCAAGCTCTGCCCCCCCCCCCCCCCCCCCATCGGCTCGATAATATTCAAGTATAGGGAGACTCAAATGGCCGGGCCAAAACACGAACGACAATACAAGACCTACTTCTACAATCTGCACCATGTGTGTGTTAGATCCCAATCCTGCTTCAAAACGAAGTCCATGTGAAATGTGAACCCAGCTTTGTGATGGCATCGTGTCTCAAATTCGTCTTTATGCTTTTGCACAGTGTATCTCAGGGATGACTTTGATGACAGTATTAAAAAGCACCCCAAACAAAGATATTGCCTGCGCTATACTTCGCGTTGTAGTTCCGTATTCGAGTTCAAACGTAATGTTAGCTGGACGTCGGATGAATTACACTCCGAACGAGAACCAAACACTTTGATTTCAAATACTCCGAACCTAATATACTTTGATTCTTTGCTCTAGAAAACCATTATCAAATTTTCTGTAGTCACATGCCTTTTCTCATACAACAATTCTACGCAGATGCATCGTTTTTTCTTAAATCAATAGTTTCTTCTCATCTTTTCTGTCTGCCTCGCATGGACACTTTCCAGCTCGTGCACGGAAGGACTTGTGTGTGGTGGGTCATGAATATTATGCACTACGTTCACTGTAGTGCGTTTTGCATTATCTCGAAACAGACACTGAATTCTTCATTCGAGCAAGCGGTCGGTAGCCGGTTTTGCTTACTTCAACATTCGTTTTCATGCTTTTTGCTGGAATATGAGCTTTGTAATAACTGAAATCAATCGGCTGAACAACTTTTCCAAATGCAGATATGAAACTTCATTTTTTTCCAATGCGGGAAAGGGGCAATTTTCTTCACTCTCATTTGCTTCCCCATTGCCTGAAAGGAGCGTTCTCAAAAAAGAACAAAAAATACACACTGTGCAAAAATACTAGAAAGCGGAATTAAAAAATTGCGTTGTAAATTAGTTTTTATGACAAATCTGCGAGTCGTTCGAATGAAGAAGGAACTTTTTTGCAAAATAAATCTAAGCAGAATTTAAACCTTGCACGTGTTTCCTAAATATTTTCAAAATTTGTCATTGATTAGAAGGGTCCAAAACTATGAGAGAGAAAAATGAAAGGTTATAAAGATATACCGACTATTGAATTTCAATTTCCTCTAGTCTTTCTAAATTCATTGTTAAGTAATGTGAGAAACTTATCACTTGCAGTTGTAGCCTTGAAAGCTTCGAACATGAACGTGGGATTCTGAACGTTCAATTAAAAGTAATAAAATTATACTTGAATTTCAAGTTCCTCTGGTTTTTAAAAATTCATTAAGTTACGCGAGAAAATTATCACTTACAGTTGTAGCCATGAAAACTTCGAACATGAACATGGGATCCTGAAATTTCTGGAATGTTCGACTACTCTATGAACTTCCCAGTGCAGACCTTGTGCCGCGAACATGCCAATCTTCTGCAGAATCAATGCCTTGACCTCGGGAGTCAATTATTGGTAAAACAATAATTTTAACGAAGACTCTTTAGAACTTGTGAGTCCATTCTGAACAGAGAACATTGAGTGCACAGGATAGCGCAATGCTCCGGTGTCGAGCCTCGGAAAGATATTGTTCAATAATTTCAAAATATTAAGATTCATTGATCTTAGGACCATGGGAATTTAAAATTTGCACTCTTTATGTCAAATTTTTGGATTAGAAATGCATCAATGAATTAAATTTTACTGATGTGTAATACAACACCACAAGCTTCACAGATTTGAGCTCGGTATCTTTCACAACTCACAAGGCTAAAGCGTGGTAGGTTTGGCACGAGGTTTTGTGTTCGCGCACAAAGGTACTTTCGTAAATCCTATGTCATTGAGACAGACTTTTAATATATTGCATTCCAACAAAAATACATTAGCAGAATTTGTTTCACAGATTATTTTACATTTGAAAACTCCCTATCCTATTTCACATGAGCTTAAGTTCAGAGCAGCTTTTTAGTTGGGTTTGTTGAGTGTCGGTTGTATCAATAACAGTTGCCCAGTAAATCGTTCAATATCGATAAAGATGTAGCATTGGTTCTTTCTTCCGCTGAGAACAGCAGCAATGCATGAGCAGTGTTGCTAACAGAAGTGTTCTCTTCATTCTTTAGCAACCTCTTCATAACTTTCTTGTGTATCGAATGTATGTTACTTATAACGTATCGAAAAAGTCATCAATTTAATCAAAGCCAAGCAAAATAAATACCTATATACGATGAAGGAGTGTATACGTATGGGAGGTTCCTAAATTTTCTGCAAATCATTGGGTCTTAAAGTTATATCAACGTAATTCTGCGCTATTTCAGGTCGAATTCTCCTACTGAAATTTAGATTACATCAGAAACACTTTCCGCGCGTGTAGATTTCGTTACATTTCGGTTCCCAGTAAATTTTTCCGTCTTCGACGAGTAAAATTGCATACTTGTGTCATGTCAAATAGTCCAAAGTTAATTTGAAATAACAACACTAATTTCCCCTGTTTTTGACGTATCAAGTTGAGCGACAGGACGCCCATTTCTTCATCATCGGGCCCACCATTACGACGTCATTTACGACCGACATTAAATTGGAATACGCGTCTTGGAACGGCGACCAACAGTCCTAAAATATTCGAGATTCGAACCATGCGCTGACCCTGCCATGGTGTGCCACGCGCTTATAAAATTGGATATATCGTTTTATGGTCCAACTTAGCCCCTTGCCAAATGAGGTAGAGAAGTCGGCGGGATTAAATTATCGTAATTTATTGGACTGGAAGAATGGAGCTTGGCCATCTGGACACCGCCGTCTGCTTTGTGTTCATGTAGGGAGTTCGCACATTTTATCTTCAGACGCAACGCCTTGGCGCATTGAAGGGTGCTGCCACAGTCCCGTTATTTTATGGTAGAAATTTAGGTAAGTGAGACTTTTGAGCCAGAATACAAAGGACGTTAGGAAATTGCTCTGATTTGGTGGAATATTACATCCGATGTTTCCAATCTGTCGTTTTCGTTTGCTGTTATTCTACTTCAGCTAACGTTGAATGTCCTACGGTGTATTTTCTTCAGATGGCCCATTGAAGCGTGCTGTTACAATCTCGTTATTTTATGGTAGAAATTCAAGGAAGTGCGCATTTTGAGCCAGAACCCAAAGGACGTAAGGAAATTGCTCTGATGTATACAAAAAAAGTTGAAATATAACATACAGGATCTTCAATCTGTTGTTTTCATTTGCCATTATTCTAGTTCAGCTAACATCAAATGAGCTAACGAAGCAATTACTCAAGAAGTACTTAGTTTTTCGCCTTGTTTTGATGCTCATATCTTTCATTGCATTCGAAGCATAAAAATAGAAGAATATCGTGCTGCCATTTCTTCTATTCTATCGTACGAAAGAGGTGCAGCATCCCCTCGAAGCTCTTCTGTGTTTAGTTAATTAATATAATGCCCAATACATAATAGTGCGTTTTATGCCTGATTTGCACAATATGCCATTTGCCTTATTTGCACCGTATGCCACATGCCTTATTTGCACCGTATGCCATATGCCTTATTATGACTTATTGTACCTTTTTATTCCTTATTTTATGTCGTATGTGCACCTTTTCCAAAATAAGACATTTCTCAATAAATGAGTTTCATCGACAAAACCAATCCGAACACGTAGTTTCAATACGCCCTTTCAAGATTCCCGTACTTCACAATAAAAAGATAATTAGTTCTAGCTAATTAGATCACGAAGTTGAGCATTTACGAGAATAACAATTTTTCAAAAGTTGCGGCATCAGACACGACGGCCGAGCGCGAGCTTTGCAGGAGGGAGCGTATTTTTTGCCGCCGCTGCTGAGCGATTAACAAAGTATTTGTCTGAGGAAGGCGGTGCAAAATATTTCAAAAGTCATGGAGGAAACTAATTAAAGTCTTAGGCAAAGAACAATATATTTCGAGTCAAACTCGGGACGCAAAAGGCAAAAATAGATAACAAAAAGATCGGAAACTAATTCCAGTCCATGGAAAACAGCTGGGCTCCTTCGAGGTTCAGTTTAAGAGATCGAAAGAAGAAAATGTTAGATTTCCTCTCTGAAAAGTTGTTGCGTCGCTATAAATGTTTATGAGCACTGAAATTACGGTATTTGATTGCTTGAACGGTATTACTTAAGTTAAGGAGCTAAAATTGGTTAAAATAAAGAGCGAAAATAGAGAAGGCAAGTTTAAGTTCATCGAGAAAATTATGCTGGCACCAATATGCAGATAATGATAAAGGCCTTTAGATGAAATATTCAGGTATTGGCAAATTTCATTCAATGCTTTTCCTCTCAGTTGCCAACATTGAGTGCAAACAGGTGTCCATACTCATGTCCGATTAAAATCCCTAATACAACAAAAAATTATACGATCCCAATTCAAGTCCTTTCTTTCAATGAACTTGCAATTCCAACTCTCAATTCTGTGACCTGCCTCCAGGTCTCCAAAATTGTACCTTTTTAAGTGGAATAATAGCTTATTTTCAAAGCTCCGTTTTGAGTGCAGTACAAGCGACATTTTTTCTTCCAAATTTAATGGTCCGGACAGCATTTGTTTTTGTTATCTCGAGTTTGTTTACACTTTAAGTTTAGGCCAAGGTTAAAAGTCCCGAAAATTGCTTTCGGCGAAAGTTTCCTGTGATCTCGTTTCCTTTTTTTGCGTTACAAACAATTTGGAAGTGCAGCAACTCGGCTGTAATGTTTCCTCTTGCTTTAAATTAAACTGTTGTTGTTGAAGTCCTTAGAGAATAACTGAAAGAAAATATCTGTAGGAGAAATAGCAATGTCGCAGGCCAATTTAATTCTCGTGTATTTCATCGTGACATTTTCTTATAAAAATGTATACTTCGTAACTCTTCCACGGAAAGAATAAACGAGGCACTGGGTAGCCAGAGCAAAATAAATGCTTCTTTACTTGAAGTATCTTGCTTCTATGCACAGGCAATTACGTGCAGTTGGCCATTATAAAAAAGCTTGTGTACTTCTCTATATCATTTAAAAACATTTTCAAGTAATGACTACGAAAAAATTTGGTAGAATAATGGAATCGAAGTTCATTTGCTTCAATAATTTCGCGCTTATTCCGTCCATGAAATTGTTGGGAATTGGATTCGAAGGAAAAAGTTGCTTGTTCAGTACACTAAAACACGGATTTTTCTTCAATTCATTCTTATAATTAATCTCCCTCTATTTGGGATGTCAAAAATCACGGTGAGGTCAAACATAGTGTTGTGACTAAATGGATGCAATAGTTAGCTTGTTTCAGCATTCATTGTGTTTTTTGAGAACGTTATCTAAAATGTTGATATAATTTAGAAACTTTTTATACTCAAAATCTGAGTGAGCACTGAACAAACCAAAGTTTTGACATTCTACTCCTGCTGCTTGAAAGTTCAGGTAAAAGCTTGAAAAAATTAAAAATTACGTCGAATTAAAAATAAAATCCTAAGATTGTTGTCGGAATAAGAGCTTCTGATCTGGGGCCAAGTTTTCGAACATTTTACGTTATTGTACCGGTCAAGCTGGTTATAAAAGTTACCCTGTCGACTTGGCTACTCTGAGTATTTTTCCTTCCAAATTACAAAATTTGGAATTTCTTAAATTGATATTTAAACAGATAACATATGGCAATCCTGTACGGCTGCTGGGCTAAAATTGTACACAATAAAACCTCAAACTTTATAACTTTGGCATGAAAAAGAAACATGCAAAGTCACCTAGTCGACAAACGAACTCTTACTTCCCTCTGTACTACTACCGAAACGTAAACTTTTTGAAAATCAGGCAGCTGCTTTATGTGTCTTATTCAGAACAGTCCTGGAACAGTCCTTTGCCTCTTGGAATAACAAAGCAACAGTGCTGTTCTCTGGATTTCTGTACCAAGAGAGCCACGGGTGAATTATTCGCTGTACAGGCTGTACAATTATTGATCTCAGAAAGTTCAATTTTAACAGCAAATAAGAGTGGTTTCTCTCTTACGTATTGAAGACTGCTCGAGAGAGAATTTAGAGGCCAGTCTGAGAGAGTGAAGCGTTTACGGGTTTTAGTTTTTCGTGTTGTATGTAATCACTCTTTCGTGTATTAGTTTTGAGACAAAATTTTTCCTTATGTAGGAACAAATTAATATAATATGTTTGTTTTCACTACAGTTACGGAGTTGAGACGAATTTTACCTTCCCTGCAGCTTAAAAATGTAATTCGACGAATCATTTAAAAAAATGAGCAAAACACGACTGAAGTAATGTGAGAGTCTAGATGTTCCTCCCAACCGCTATCGTTGATCATTTTTATTTTTCGGGCATTTTTAACCCTTCTCTTTGTTTTTTGAAATTAAGGCTGCTTTATTGGAATCCTGAGAAGTTTAGCTCGAATGTTAATTTAAATAGGTTTCCAATAATTCTTTCAAGCTTCTAACTAAGTAATCAGTGAATAAACATGAATCCATGTAAGTTCAACACAGAACTGAGACGCCTTGTTCACTCACGGAAGATACGGATCCTGGCATAAGGACTAGAAACACAGTTCCTGCATTCGCATATCCCCAGAGAGTGTCGAACATTTAGGCTCTGTAGGTCTCAGGAGGCCATCCTTTATTTGACGGAGGACTTGCGGCAATAAATCGAACAAAGCCGCTCCTCACATTCATTGCCCTCTTTTTGGTCGGTATTTACCGCTTCGCCGAAGGAGCGCGACGATTTCATTCGTAACCATCATTTGATGATACCTGGTGTCCTGGTGTCATTGGATGATACCTGGTGTCCTGGTGTCATTTGATGATACCTGGTGTCCTGGTGTCATTGGATGATATCTGGTGTCCTGGTGTCATTGGATGACACCTGGTGTCCTGGTGTCATTGGATGACACCTGGTGTCCTGGTGTCATTGGATGATACCTGGTGTCCTGGTGTCATTGGATGATACCTGGTGTCCTGGTGTCATTGGATGACACCTGGTGTCCTGGTGTCATTGGATGACACCTGGTGTCCTGGTGTCATTGGATGATACCTGGTGTCCTGGTGTCATTGGATGATACCTGGTGTCCTGGTGTCATTGGATGACACCTGGTGTCCTGGTGTCATTGGATGATACCTGGTGTCCTGGTGTCATTGGATGATACCTGGTGTCCTGGTGTCATTTGATGATACCTGGTGTCCTGGTGTCATTGGATGATATCTGGTGTCCTGGTGTCATTGGATGATACCTGGTGTCCTGGTGTCATTGGATGATACCTGGCGTTCTGGTGTCATTTGATGACACCTGGTGTCCTGGTGTCATTGGATGATACCTGGTGTCCCGGTGTCATTGGATGATACCTGGTGTCCTGGTGTCATTTGATGATACCTGGCGTTCTGGTGTCATTTGATGATATCTGGTGTCCTGGTGTCATTGGATGATATCTGGTGTCCTGGTGTCATTGGATGATACCTGGCGTTCTGGTGTCATTTGATGATACCTGGCGTTCTGGTGTCATTGGATGATATCTGGTGTCCTGGTGTCATTGGATGAAACCTGGCGTTCTGGTGTCATTTGATGATACCTGGCGTTCTGGTGTCATTTGATGATATCTGGTGTCCTGGTGTCATTGGATGATACCTGGTGTCCTGGTGTCATTGGATGATACCTGGCGTTCTGGTGTCATTTGATGATACCTGGCGTTCTGGTGTCATTTGATGATATCTGGTGTCCTGGTGTCATTTGATGATACCTGGCGTTCTGGTGTCATTTGATGATATCTGGCGTTCTGGTGTCATTTGATGATACCTGGCGTTCTGGTGTCATTTGATGATATCTGGTGTCCTGGTGTCATTTGATGATACCTGGCGTTCTGGTGTCATTTGATGATATCTGGCGTTCTGGTGTCATTTGATGATACCTGGTGTCCTGGTGTCATTTGATGATACCTGGCGTTCTGGTGTCATTTGATGATATCTGGTGTCCTGGTGTCATTTGATGATATCTGGTGTCCTGGTGTCATTTGATGATACCTGGCGTTCTGGTGTCATTTGATGATATCTGGTGTCCTGGTGTCATTTGATGATACCTGGCGTTCTGGTGTCATTTGATGATATCTGGTGTCCTGGTGTCATTTGATGATACCTGGCGTTCTGGTGTCATTTGATGATACCTGGTGTCCTGGTGTCATTTGATGATACCCGGCGTTCTGGTGTCATTTGATGATATCTGGTGTCCTGGTGTCATTTGATGATATCTGGTGTCCTGGTGTCATTTGATGATACCTGGCGTTCTGGTGTCATTTGATGATACCTGGCGTTCTGGTGTCATTTGATGATATCTGGTGTCCTGGTGTCATTTGATGATATCTGGTGTCCTGGTGTCATTTGATGATATCTGGTGTCCTGGTGTCATTTGATGATACCTGGCGTTCTGGTGTCATTTGATGATATCTGGTGTCCTGGTGTCATTTGATGATACCTGGCGTTCTGGTGTCATTTGATGATACCTGGTGTCCTGGTGTCATTTGATGATACCTGGCGTTCTGGTGTCATTTGATGATATCTGGTGTCCTGGTGTCATTGGATGATACCTGGTGTCCTGGTGTCATTTGATGATACCTGGCGTTCTGGTGTCATTTGATGATATCTGGTGTCCTGGTGTCATTTGATGATACCTGGTGTCCTGGTGTCATTTGATGATACCTGGTGTCCTGGTGTCATTGGATGATACCTGGTGTCCTGGTGTCATTGGATGATACCTGGCGTTCTGGTGTCATTTGATGATATCTGGTGTCCTGGTGTCATTTGATGATACCTGGCGTTCTGGTGTCATTTGATGATATCTGGTGTCCTGGTGTCATTTGATGATACCTGGCGTTCTGGTGTCATTTGATGATATCTGGTGTCCTGGTGTCATTTGATGATATCTGGTGTCCTGGTGTCATTGGATGATACCTGGCGTTCTGGTGTCATTTGATGATATCTGGTGTCCTGGTGTCATTGGATGATACCTGGCGTTCTGGTGTCATTTGATGATACCTGGCGTTCTGGTGTCATTTGATGATATCTGGTGTCCTGGTGTCATTGGATGATATCTGGTGTCCTGGTGTCATTGGATGATATCTGGTGTCCTGGTGTCATTGGATGATATCTGGTGTCCTGGTGTCATTGGATGATACCTGGCGTTCTGGTGTCATTTGATGATACCTGGCGTTCTGGTGTCATTTGATGATATCTGGTGTCCTGGTGTCATTGGATGATACCTGGTGTCCTGGTGTCATTGGATGATACCTGGCGTTCTGGTGTCATTTGATGATATCTGGTGTCCTGGTGTCATTTGATGATACCTGGCGTTCTGGTGTCATTTGATGATATCTGGTGTCCTGGTGTCATTTGATGATATCTGGCGTTCTGGTGTCATTGGATGATATCTGGTGTCCTGGTGTCATTGGATGATACCTGGTGTCCTGGTGTCATTTGATGATACCTGGCGTTCTGGTGTCATTTGATGATATCTGGTGTCCTGGTGTCATTGGATGATACCTGGTGTCCTGGTGTCATTTGATGATACCTGGTGTCCTGGTGTCATTGGATGATACCTGGTGTCCTGGTGTCATTGGATGATACCTGGCGTTCTGGTGTCATTTGATGATACCTGGCGTTCTGGTGTCATTTGATGATACCTGGCGTTCTGGTGTCATTGGATGATATCTGGTGTCCTGGTGTCATTGGATGATACCTGGCGTTCTGGTGTCATTTGATGATATCTGGTGTCCTGGTGTCATTGGATGATACCTGGCGTTCTGGTGTCATTTGATGATACCTGGCGTTCTGGTGTCATTTGATGATACCTGGTGTCCTGGTGTCATTGGATGATACCTGGCGTTCTGGTGTCATTTGATGATACCTGGCGTTCTGGTGTCATTTGATGATACCTGGTGTCCTGGTGTCATTGGATGATACCTGGCGTTCTGGTGTCATTTGATGATACCTGGCGTTCTGGTGTCATTGGATGATATCTGGTGTCCTGGTGTCATTGGATGATACCTGGTGTCCTGGTATCATTAAATGATACCTGGTGTCCTGGTATTATATGATAATATTAAACCTGATGTCCTGGCATCATTCGATGAGACCTGGCGTCCTGGAATCAAATTTTTCTGCTTGCGATGGTGTTTTGGACTCAAACGATGATGGAAGATTGTGTGAGATGCTCTTAATAAAAATAAACTTTTTTCCGTGTTTGGTCCACATGCAGCGCGGGAATCAAATTCAAAGCTTTGAAATGATGAGAAAGTTTGCAACTAAGTTGTTACCTTAGTCCTGTTCTCTAAGTCAATCGGCCATTGATAAAAATGCTCCTAAAAACCAAAAATGTACTAAGTTCTTAAAACACCTGTGAGGGAATGAATCCTTCACCATGTATGGTAGCGTAGTAGTGATTGAAATAATTGAGTTTGCCTGTGTAACAGAAATAAAGAACTGCAAAATGAGTCACCGAGAAGCAGTATTTCGCTCGCAAAACAAGATTTTGCAATTTTGGAACTTCTGAAATGTTTTTCCTTTCAAGGTGTGGGGCAAGTGCCCAAAAATCAGAAACTATTCACCGGGTTCGTGAAGGTGAGATTTAACGTCAGCCCCAGCAGACGTCGAGGGTTTTAAGAATACATTTTACTTCCATTTATAAAATTATTATAATTTCCCACTTCCTTTAGAATTGAAATAATATACCGCATGCTAAAAAGCTCATAAAATATCAATAGTTCATGAAGTTTGAACACATTTTTTAAAATTTCCATGCAATAATGAACGAGCCAGACCTATTTATAATAGTGGCGACATTTAACCACTCAAGCAACAAATTATTCCATTATCGCCTGGAGTTCTGGTTAATTTATTAATGACTTAGCTGCACCTTAGACACGTATAATTGAAGCAAACAGAGGCATAGCTTGGAATGTCTCTCAGCACGAACTTGATGACTTCAGGTGCCTGGTCCAAGATTCGCGTGAGCCACAGCTCTGGTCTTGCAATTGCTGGTCACAAGAGGAATGCAACACCACCTCTGAAGTGTCTTGGTGCCTAGTGCCTGGTGCCTGGTACCTGGTGCCTGGAGTTTGTTGGTGCCTAGTCCTGGTGCCTGGTACCTGGTGCCTGGTGCCTGGTGCCTGGTACCTGGTGCCTGGTGCCTGGTAGTGCCTGGTGCCTGGTGCATGGTACCTGGTGCCTGGTGCCTGGTACCTAGTGCCTGGTGCCTAGTGACTGGTGCCTGGTGTTTGGAGCCTGGTTCCTAGTGCCTGGTGCCTGGTCCATGACTTTAGGCGCCTGGTCCAAGATTCACAGAGCCTCCCATGAGCCGCAGCTCTCGCCTCGCAATTGCTGGTCACAAGAGGAATGCAATAACGCAGACCATCTCTAGAGTGTCGTGGCGCGGGGCGCCCACGAGCGCCATATTATTGGGCGGCGAGATGCACTCAAGCGTGGAATACCCTGAATATTGCAGCAAAGCGCAAGCATCCAATGATGGTGTTAATGATGATCATCTGTGATAGCTCCATGATAGAACTTGGCGTCTTCAATAACTCTGGGTGGAAGTGATTATCGCTGAAGTGTCATGTAGCGCAGATTCGTTGAGACCCTACCATGAAGTTTTTGAGCTGATTAAAGCCCATTTTTTGAAATCTTCATAATCTTCAAATTTCCAAATCATCAAAGATTTTGAAGGTATTGAGCTGATTATCTTGAAGATTTTGAGCTGATTAAAGCCCATGGTGGACACCCAGAGCTGAGATCCGAATCTTCACATTTCACCTCAGCAGAGTGACTCTCTTACATGCTGACCGCGATAGGTTAAACTAAAGCTCAATATTAAACTCAAATTTCGAGTCATAAGTTGTTGGCAATTTTATAAACACCAAACATTAACTGGGTCCAATAAATACGCTTATTTTGAAAGATTGTTGGAAATTTTCAAGCCACCCATCGATGGGTCGTTACGAAGCAGGAAGAACTTAAGCAAGACCCATCATGGGTAGGATCGCAGGCAACGAGTTAATTAACACCCCGTATAGAGTAATGGAACTTGTCCAGCTGAATATGCGTCTCAAAATCCAGTTATTTACAATCGCTTACTTATCAAACTAATCCGAAGTTATTCTAGATGTCTTAGTTATACGATGTTAAAAAACTCCATATTGTGGTAACTGCATGAGAAATTTCCCAACTCTAATTTTTTGGAAACATACTAACTGAAGAAGATTTAGACTTTATATTGAACTCAAATACTGCGCCCTACATTGCTTTAGTTGTCAATTTAAGTGCTAATTCTTAATTTCTTTTGCTTTTGAGAGCATTCGCTTGCCTGAATTAATGTCAGTGAACTTTGAATCGGTTAGATTTAAAACTCAGTTTTCCATTTCTTCATCATCTGGCGAATTCGAATCGCTCGTAAGACGTCTCATCTGCTTCCCGTTCAAAGGTAGAATTGGGAAAAGCTCATTAACAAGTCTTCGGCTTTGTGTAAAGTGTCGGCACCGCTGCCGCGTCCCTAATTCCAGCCAGATAATTCCAGGCTCGAGCCACCGCCATCGACGCTGCTTCCAGCTTTCCAACCGAGCGCCAGTGACATGATGGCAACAGACAGGCTTTTCCAGGCCCCCTATTGCCGATGACTCGGTAATCTCACCTTGGAAATATTTTTGATCTTCGGTCATTCAATGCGTAAGCAAACGGGAGACGCTGAGAGAGAGAGCGCTAAATGTCTTGTGTAATGTTGTGCGGAATATCAGAGTCTCAGAAGCGTTTGCTTTTGAGAATTGTCTAACATACAAGGGACTTTTCGATGTTTCTGATATATTGCTGTGCAATTAAAAATGAAATAGTTTTCTGTGCGAGGCTATGTTATTTCGGAAATAAATATGAAAATGAGTACGACAGCTACAGAACGTATAACGTAAAGTACAGCAATATCAAATAAAGTTATGAATAGTAGAAACTTTATCGTAGAACACGAATGTATTTTGTGCATATTTAACATTGCGTTTCTAACTAACGAAGAATATTACAAATGCAAGAAAACTCCGCAAATCAAGCACTGAATTTGCTGCACAACAAAACACAGTGCAAATAACATTCCGAGTTTTGCAAATCGTATCATTCTGTGGAGAATTTTGCCGCTGTGAAATGAGGCTTCATTTATTCAGAAAGCTCCAGCGGCAGGCTGCGGTCATCGCGGAAATTCAATGCAGGCCGTAATGTTGTCTGATTCCTTGCTTTTTTCATGCATCGCAGCAACATAGCCTCTTAAGATCTCATTCCTCAAATTGCGTTTTAAGAGGAAACTTTTCCAATCTTTTAGAGTCTACTCACAAGAAATGCAGCCCACACTGCATTTTAGATCAACTTCAGAATCAGAGCTCACGGTCAGTACGTCTATGTATCGAAGTTTGCTATGAAATACATTGAAAGTTGATGCGTGAATTCAGCTGCGAGGTTCGACGTTTGTTTTCTTTTGTCAAATAAATAATTCTTTCAAGAAACGAGGATCGGAAGCTTCAAAAATGTAAATAAAAGCAGAAATAGAAGCAATGTGCATTATAGTTCTGTAACCTCGGCTTGGAACACTGGTTTCGCTAGTACAGAGTAAAATCATGAAATAGATTGCGTGATCAAATGCTTCATATACATATTGACATCACAATTCTAATGTGATTATATACTTGAGAAAATAAGAATAAAATGCTTATATGCGTGTAGTAAACAGATCTATTTTTCTGGTTTTTCTTTAAATAGCTGCAAATTACTTTGCTTCCTATTGATTCCACATAAGCACACCCAACCTTGCTTGACCCATTCTTACCCAAGATTTATCCTTTACCTCAACCGCAAATATTGATACCTTATTCATATTGTAAGTCTTATTACTGATGTACGTTTTATTCAATGATCCGACTCGGGCGAAGAAAGCTCAACCTCAACCTATCTGAGGCGCTTAACCCTGAGCACAACACGTAAATGAATCATTATTATTTTATTATTCCCTAATTCCAAATAAAAATAATAATTAATAATAATTATTAATAAATAAATAATGAAGTTGCGTTATCGTTGAGGAAAAGATGTGCTTATGTATATATATCAGTCGTAGAGCCCGGATAGCCTATAACATTTAAAATTTGGTATGACGTTATAGGTTGTCCGCTGACCAGGGCATCTAAATTGTTGTTTGTGATCTTGTGCCAAAAAACTTCTAGAGTAGATACCCTAAAGGCGTGACAGAGCAACATAAATAAAAATAAGCATAACCGAAAAACTTCCAATAACGCTACTAACGCTAGGACAACGTAAGATATTCTCAACATATTGGCTTGCATTTTGTCTATTTGAAAATAAATTTGAGGTTCCTTTGAACCAAATTAGTAGAACATTTATTGCATTGTTGCACTTTTTTAAATAATTTGTTTCTAAGGCATCAAACCCATTAAATAAAGTCGACTAAACTTTATCGTGTCCATCTGTGCCGGATTCACGTAGCTACGAGCCGACGAGTGCTCCTTAAAATCTAAAATTAATTTCATCAAGTATCTAAAATTCTCAAATCAGAACCTCGAGTGGATAACCTTAGAAGTCTTAACACGCTGCAATTAAAATTGCAACGGTGTATTTGCTTGAAAAATGAAATTGATGATGGATCCAGGCCCAAGCGTTCTTGTAAACTGATATCATTAAGATTTCAATATGATGTATATTGAGTCGTTTCAGCCCTTTCTTTTTTATTAAAGCTGCTCTGTAAAGAAAATGCTCTTTCAATTGTGCACTTATTTGATACAGCTCACACACTCAATCCACGTCAGTGAGCTCACACAATTTTTGAAAACCAACACGGTATACAAACCATTCTTCAAGCTACACGACTTTGACATTCCGTAACCACAGTTCTGTTATACACCGGAGCCCAACTCTCATTTCGATGCCAACGAAACCTGAAATAACGCAACACAACGTACAATGAGCAGTATCTATTCAACTGAAAACTGAAAAACGCACATAACGCACGAGGAACAGTATCTAGCACAACGGAACCTGGAATAGCACAACGCAACGTACGAGGAGCGGTATCGAGCAGAAGAGTTTCAGCTCTGACGCACCCGACTCTCTGGAAGCCCTGAACGACCGATAATTATCTGTCGGTCAGAATGCACAGCAGCGGGTCCGGGATCTTGCTTGAGCTGCCTGGCTTGTCGCCGCCGTATTGGAGTGTCGCAGTCGCTCGGCGTAACTGCCTGCCTTGCCGAGGCGTTCAGACAGGGATTAGCAGGTGTTGATGATAGAGTTTCAGGCTGGAGTCCATAAGGAAAAAGCAGTATTGATGGGGGTAAAAAAAATTAAATGGGCAGGGATTATCAGGCGTTGATGACGGAGTTTGGAGTTGGAGTCCGCAGTAATGATGAGAGTAAAAAAAATTAAATGGGCAGGGATTAGCAGGTGTTGATGACGGAGTTTCGGGCTGGAGCCCCTTCAGAATAGGCAATATTGATAAGAGTCAAAAAGAAATTAAATGGGGATTTCGTGGCTTCAAGTGTCATTTAGGTTCAGTGTAATGAAGTATTTAAAGCACTTCAAGCGTGGCCTAACTACCTTGAAATGGGCTTAAAACAGTGAGTTATTGCTTTGTTCTTGTAGGTTTATTCTCAAACAGTTTTGTTTTTGTAGAACTGTGTATTCTTGGCGTAGCAGTGTAGCTTCACTATATCTCCGTTGAAATGAGACCATGAAAATACTTCACTGAATTATGCTTTGCATCACGAACCGCCCTCCTCGAAAGAGTTTGACTGTTAAAATGCAAGTCAAATTTTCACACTGCAGAACGAGTCTGTCAGTCTCTAGGCACTCTAGTTTTTCTCCAAAAAACATTTTAAGACGAATCATTTAAAATTTATTTATTCATATTCACCATGTTTATCATTTCCAAATTTAATTTCTTGAAATCAATTTTCTTCTCCTTTTTCGTTGTTACTTCTGCACGCGCTGTCTTCTCTTCGTTAGTCCAGTAATATTTAATTTTTAAAGGTACATTCATGGTTTCCGAGTGCGATTTCAGCACATTGACATCTTGCTGGAAATCAGTTCCATGGCTTCTCAATCTGTTCTTCGAATGACACATAAAAAAATTTAAAGAAATACAAAAAGGCACACTCAATTTATCCTACATTTCAGAATCCCGAAGATTTCAATACCTTGCAGGTACTGACTAAAAAAACCATCATCCTCGCATTAACGAAAAATCACTCTCTCAATAAAGTTAGATACGAAATAGAAAGAAATCAACGCAAATCATCATATATTTGACAGAGAAGTTAGGCAGTCGCATCACGTGTGAGGGCAAGACCGATTGTGTGGAGCAGGCCGTTTGTATTGCGTTTGATTGCTGCGCTCAGCCTCACAATAAGTTACGTCCGAGGCAATATATTGCAACAAGCCGCAATGTACGACCACGGCAGCTCTTCCTTGCGCTGAGTGCTTCTTCTCTTTAATTCAAGGAGGGAACATCACATGAAGTGGAGCCTGGAGCCAAGCTTCAATGCTCATCCTCTTACGTCAGTCCTGTCCACATACGTGAGGTTATTGTAATAAGTAACTAGATTACGTTCCTTATGTTCATGTATGTTGGTATTACTTTGTTTATTACATACAAGTACGCTGATTTTGAGCTTTCAAGTTATGTCTTTTACCTCTATTCAAGTTTTTAAGTGATAAATGTTGTATGGAACTTCACAAATTCTTCTGTTTTTCAGTTTAGGGGTTTAACCTTCATTATGTCTGAGAACGGACTTCTGTCTTAATGCAACAAGAATAATGAAAGGAATACAAGAATTAGTCACAAAATAAACAATTATTCAAATACGAACATTTAATAAGTTGTAAGCCATAAAGTGACCTTGCGTCTTTAAATTGAAATGGAAATCATCAAGCTTGCGTTTTGTGACTCGAAGAAGAAGAAGAAAAGAACACAGCCATTACCTTGATCTTGAAGAACTAATCGTTCACTAAGTAAGCTTAGAAGTCAAAATTCCACAAAAAATTATGAAATATGCGTTGTGAGGACGATTTATTCCCGACAGCAAATGAAAGTCTCAGTTTTGCGTATCATTAAATGGTTCATATCACTTGTACCATATGCAACTGACGCTACAGAGATCATTGTTATGAGTATTTGAGCGGCCCACACTAGAGGTGAACGAATAAAATCTGCAAACAGCATACCAAAGAAAACAAAGCAGCTGAAACAAAAGCGAAGCAAAAAGAGAAAGAGAAAGCGAGAGAGCACTACTGAAGCAGTTCCGATATGGAATCTCCACGCACAATGATGCCTGACATCTAGTAAAAATTCAAACAATTGAGAATATTCGAAAATCTTAGTTTCGACAGGAAAACAGAGTAGAGATGCCCGCAGTTTCAGTGTTTGCAGATGTAGTTAATGTACGCAAGACCTGATGATTCAACCTGCCTGTCCATTTTGTTGTTCGCCACCCTCTGCTTAGCCGACAAAGCTTAAAATCTGTTTTGTCATCCTGCCCAGTCAAATGGCTTTGTTGACGGGCTCAGCTACCCTACTTAGGAAATTGGCCCGCTTGTCAAACATATTTAGGCAATTTGGGTGGTCAACTTACTTAGTTAAATTTCGTAGTCTGCCAGATTAACAGATCGATTTACTTACGAGTACCACCAACAAAAGCTTTTGGACTCCTGATATTCAAATAAATTAAATGCAGCGTGCTTCAAGAGTACTTGTTTCAAGGTACAGGGTTCTTCAAGAAAACTTGCTTCAAAGTACATGTATAAATTACCAAGATAGATGAAGAATAACGTCTCTCGGAACATCGCTCATATTGGCGTTCCGAGATCGAAGGCCCCAGCTTGGATTCAAAAATCGCGCTACGGCGAGTAAGCAGTGCGCAGTTACCTTCAAATCGGTTCTGAATTTGCGGAGGAATTTTTGAAATTATCTGAGCTTGGATAACTCTTTGCTGCTTTGATGATATTTTTCGACGAAAGTGTCTTTGATCAGGAAAAATGAGCTCTTCGGCTTCAGGACAAAATGTCTGAGTTTGATTGATGGTTATAATTGAACAGGGAAAATACATTTGTCGAAACTGTATCGCATTATTGCTTCTCTCGATGCGTGATACAAAAAGAAGAATTGCAAGAAAAATTTCAAACCTGCTTGGTATCACATACAACCTAGTACTCACAAAATTTTTGAAGTTCATCACTACATTCACTTATATGCAGTAAACAACCACAAGTCACTGTCAATTCATTATCCAACTAATGTTCTTTTCGGTTAGATGGAGAGACTAAGACATCATCAGTCCTTATATATTTAAATTGTCAGCCTCATATTTATATTGTTGGCGTCATACTTATACTATAAATGCCATATTTATATTATCGGCATCGTGTTTATATTGTTAGCATAATATTTATATTATCGCCGTCATATTTGTATAGTTGGAATCATATTTATATTTTCGTCGCCATATTTTATCGTCAGCGTCATATTAGTTTTATGGGGGTTGTTTTCATATTATCGGTGTCATATTGATATTGTTGGCGAAATACTTGTATTGTCGGCTGCTGGACACTCTTTCACTCGACGTCCAGCCAAAAAGAGCGCTGGATCGAACTTCAATAGCTCTCTAGCTGTACGGAGCTGTAATAGCTGCTACTCAAACGAACGAATCCGCCAAGCTCACTCAAAATGTACATGATTTTACAATTATTCGATTACATATTTTGTGGTTTAATAATTTTGCTCAACACCCAAGAATCCGAGGAAAAATAGATGAAATGCGGCAGCCTCGGGTGTCAGAGCGGCGGAGAATAATTTGCACCAGTTAGTTGATTGGATCGGCGGACAATTTTCGAGAGTTGATGCGAGTGAAGTTGTTAAAACATTATGTTTTTTATTGGAGGCATGGGTGCTGAAATAGCGATAGCATACGACACTCACCCCAGTTTCCTCATATATATGACGATTACATATTGTTTGCATTTTTATATGAGTATTTTTTCCACCAAAAAGGGGTCAAATATACGAAAAAATGACTTTTCCCAGTTTCTGAAGTCGGTAAACAAAATTCCTAGCTTCGTGTGCACCAAGTATGTTTGTAACTTTTCCCAGTCTGTAAAAAAATTCTAACTTCATGTGCGCGAAAGGAAATTTTTTCACTTTGGTCACGACCTCTTAATCCAACTAAGCTCATCGCCTGCTGCTGAACAGCTCAGCAGGAAGGGCAGCATGCTCAAATGATTCCGTCGTAGTTGCAGTATAGCTGGAAGTGCAAGTTTTCATTCGATTTTGCTAAGGTGCGAAAGAAATAAATTCTGAAATTTCTTCAAATAGAATATAGAAACGAAAATCGCTTCTAGTGATACTGGATCATCACTCTGTGTATTCCATGTGGAATTTTATATTTATTATCTCACACGCTACGTAAATGAGTGACGCAGTTTGCTCTCTACAAATGCTTGCTCCAAGGAATAGGGAATATAACGGGCAATATTGACAGTCAATTTTTACATGAATGCAGGTGCTGAACATTTCATGTCTGTTCTTGCTGCACTTATTGTTCATCACACACAAAACAACACTCGTACACAAATTACATAAAACCTGCTCTATAATTAAGTTAAATGTCAATAATTGCACCAGCCATACTGTGCAAGAAATTGTTTAACAGAGTTAGATAACAAATGACTTCACTCTTCACTAAATAAGAGCCAATTTCTCTTTCCCTTTCCGTTGGCACAGTAGTGATATATCAGAAAAGAAGAATTTCTTTCAAGTAACTTTCATTTGAATTAACTGCTGAAAACAGGTTGTGCATCAATAGCTATTAAATCGGCTGATGTAGGCCCTTCTCCTTTTTGAAAAGTATATTTTCCTTTCGTCAAATCAATTCCATCTTTTTAAGGACAGCCACCAAAACAAATTGTGATATTTCTCATAATTTTAAGTGATTCTATGTATAAAAAAGTGCTTGAAAAACGGAATGACACAAGAGCGAGAGAGAAATTACCATCGCTTGATCTTGTTGTGTTTCAGTTTCGCTTAAATTTTGATTGTTTCTATTTTAGACAATATCGTCGTATAAATAGGCCTTCAATGAGACGCCGAATATCGCCCAACTTTCCCTCTTCAGTTCTAAAAAAGACACTTTTTAGTTCCCTAATTAGACGTCTTCGTACGTTTGACGAAATGAGCAGCTATTCTTTTGGTGAAGTTTTTACGCTATATCCTAACGTCTAAGAAATAGCTATAAGACTCTCCCTCTTTTAGACATGAAGCGAAGAGATTAAATTTGTACTGGCAGTTCGTCTTTCATCCCCTGCTGACATGCTCGCGTAGCACACGCCCACTGAAGCTCAGTAATTGCTTTGGCGGAAACTAAAATGACTTAATTTTGTAGTGAAATTTGGCGAAGGTGCTCCTTTGAAAAATTGAGCCCAACTGATAGGCAAAATAAAAACAGCGTCAGATACGACACTTCGCATAGCGTTTGAAGAAAAATATTTAAATTAAGTTCAAATAAATTCTAGTACAGAATAATACAAACAAAATGAATATAATCAAGTTAACTTGATCATTTGTCACTTAAATTCCAAGCTTATTCTCTATTCTTTGTAGCTTTGTATCAGCAACACAAATAAACTCACATCACACATTTAATCAGAGAAAAAACTTTGCCACTCTTTGCTATTTCAAACTCAAAGTGTGCGCTATTACACTGTGGGAAACGAAGGAAGGGAATCAGAAGCACCTCAATCCATCAGCTTGGATATGCTCGCTTATGACTGGCTTAGGTGATGAATTGCCGTCACTGAAATCGTTACGCCGATCGACCGATGAAAAATGTCCCGTCGAGCTTTCAGGTAAAATTCGCTCACGTGGGGAGCTGATCACTGTTTTAATAACCAGGGCTGTTTTGGCTGGACTTGACATCGGCGTGTCTCATCCGATGTTCTAGTTTTAATTCAATACTTTTTTTAATTTTTCCAGCGTGAGTGGGTTTGACGCCAATGGTGAGTGTGTTGTTGTACGACTGAGAGGCCCTATGTTCTAATTTGAATTCAATATATTTATTTTATTTTTTCTGACGTTAGTGGTTTTGACGTATGTAAATGTTGAGTGTGATATTGTACGACTGAGAGGTATCCTCTGTTCTAATTTGAATTCAATATATTTATTTTATTTTTTCTGACGTTAGTGGGTTTGACGTATGTAAATGTTGAGTGTGTTATTGTACGACTGAGAGGCATCCCATGTTCAAATTTGAATTCAGTGTTTTTTTCATTTTCCCGACGTTAGTGGGTTTAACGCAAATGGTATGTTAATGTTCGACTGAGAGGCTGTTTAGTTTTTTCGCTCACATGGTTTTACTAAATGCTCTCTCTGCTACTCTGTAGCTGTTGTCAGAAGGCACAAAAAACGAGCTTTGTACACACTCACGGGTCTGTCAGCGAGCGCTAGTCCCGACAGCATGGCACTAGCTAGCGGACGAGCTGCAAACTCAACTCTCATTTCTGTGCGGTTAATTCATAAATTGTACGCCCCAATTGCAGCCGATTTTTGCATAATATAGAATAATTATTCAGGTAAAGAAAGGATTCGTATTCATTACTGGAAGCAAAAGCGATCCCCCGTCTCTAACACTCATAATAATTATTAATAAAGATTAAAGGAGAGAAAGTTATTTTCGAGAAAATCGATCATTCAAAAATTTTTCGTTAGATCTTGGAAAATGAGAAATATTAATTTCGCAGATCAATGTTGTTTTTAGCTGTATGTTTGAATACGACACAAATATCTTCTCTTCATTCAGTTGCTGATAATTTTAGTAAAAATCGTAAATCGTAGAAACAAACATGCATTACGCAAAGTAATTTTTGATATGCTATGTAAGCTACGAAACCTAGGATAAATTTCTCGTTAATTGGACGTTGTTGCTCTTGTGTACGGTACAAAAATTGAGGGAAATAGATTTTCCAAGTCGATTTCCCATGTAGTATTTTCCAAGTATCCGTTTAGAAAGAAATACGATTAGTATGTCATAGGCGGTTTTCTGATATATTACCTCTTTTCATTAGCCAGGCATCGCAGAACATAAACTGCCCGCTCTCAACAGCAACTCTACCTCCGCAACCAGCCTCGACAGGAAATTTATCTTCCGCAAAAAAAATGAGCTTGTTTGCTCCAGTGTACTTATGAATCACCGGCGTCTGAAGCTTCCCAAAGAACTGATTTCTGTGGGACGCAGTCGACAACAACCTCTTAATTTCCATCGGTGACGAGAATCTGCTTACGAGCGTAGTTTCCTCAAGGGATGAGGAATATTCGTCGAATCCTATCCGCTGGACTTGGAATCAAGAGTCTGATGATTCATGGATTGGATCTCAATCGAATGAAATAAAAATCTGTCTTTAAAAATACGAAGGATAATATTCTATTTTCAGCCTATTTGAAAATAAAATTTCATGGATTACGCGAACATCAGATCGATCAGGAGCCTTAGATGAGTTAATTCTCTATTAATTCCTATACTCTAGTTTCCTACTCATTTCTGAACTGGTAACGTACAATTTAACTCAACTACACGGCAAGACATTTTTTCAACATCGCATGCTGTAGCCAAAAGAAATATAGAACTGTATACAAGTTTTAAATAAAATTACTTCTGGGTTTGTGCGTTTCATCTCTAATAGAATGATCACATTAGGCAGGAAAAAGAAAGAGAGTAACCCGACCAATACAAATGTTTCAGATTTCTGCTGCTGTATAAAAGCAGGTTTTTACTCGCCCTAGAAACGTTGCATGAGTGAGCGACTTTACGACCACCAAGTTTCATGAATTTAATTAAAGAAACGACCGTCATGTCATTGCTCTTAGAATCTTATAGGTAGAGACGCTTCCTTCTTCCGCTTGCCATGAAAAGAAACCAGAAAATAATTACTTGCATTTTATGAGTCGGATTTAATGAGCCAAGCTTTTGCTCGTAAACCTCGACCGAGGAAGGCATCAAATTCCTCCTACGGAATATTTCGTTTTTTTCATCCTTCTTCGGAGCAAATGCCATTGAGCGTGAGCAAAATTCCACCGTAATTAAACAACTCTTGCAGACGAGACCTGCGCTCTTGGATCGTGTCTCAAATTGCATGTCGACTTCAGAATGCGGAATTGTCTTCGCACATCCGCACATATAAGAACAAACATGCGCTAGACGTGTGCAGGTAGACATGAAAATAGTATGCTGAGACGCGCGTTTTTAGCAGAAATTCATTCGTAACATTCAACTACGATGAATTTTTAAACAGAAAAAACTGGCTTCTCAATTTACAATTCCTCCATTATTATATTTTCCAGTATACAATGCTGAAATAAAATCACCACCACTCATTCAATGGAAACCACAGCAGATGAGAAAACGAACTGTGTAGTCAGCGTGACCAATAAATGCAACGTTAAACCAATATTCTCTTCCATTATTCTGAAATTATTCAAACTATTCGAGAACAAATGCTCACAATTAGAAATTACTCTCGAAATAAAATGAATACTACAAACGTGAAGAGAAATTTTTGCTTAAAAGTCGGCTATTGCACACCCTAATGTGTTAAAATATTTTTGACTCTGATACGCTCCATGGAATGGAACAGATTTTTTAACACTAAAACATGCGGGTGAAAAGATGGATAAATTTATGGCCTGCTGGATAGCGGGAACTTGTTCATCATCCGAAAGGTAGACACGGATCGTCTCTTGGGTGTTTGTTGCGTAAACAACCCGAATGATTTAGCTGCAGCGAAGACACCTGGGACATTTCACAACAGCCTAGCTCGTCCTAGCTGATCCTAGCTTTTGCCTAGCTCGTCATGGCTGCCTGCGAGTCCGTGAGCAAGACTGCGAAATGAGCCCAATAAACATTACAGTGTTCTGCTTAACGTCAATGTCAATTAGAATTAATAATAATCCGTAAGCCATTAAGGTTTTTGTAGGATAAAAGCGAGCATTAAGTCTGCAAAGTATTAGGTGGTGTATGAAATTGATCAAATTTGTGCCACGCGTGCTCCTTGGAGCGAAACAAAATTTTATTCATGCCCTGTATTGCTTCATCTCGTTTCTAAGTAACTTTTCATTTTAAATAATTTTGTTGAAAATCCTCATAGGCTGCACTTGGTTAGGAAACGAATGTATGTGCGAACAAATTTATGTTGGAATGTAAATTTATTGCTAGCGTATTTTTTATTTATTTTATAAATCCTGGTTTTGTGATGCAAATGTTCCTTTTTAAAGACGTTCACCAAAGCGTCCGACACCAAAATATGGCTTTTACACACCCATGTAAATTTTAGTAACAAAATCATGATCGGGATTTCCACTGCCTAAAAAATAGTAATGAAAATTTGATTTGAAAATAATTGCCCATTTGTTGAAAATTTTAACCAGTCTAACATTGAGTGAGTCGAAGTTTTATTGGTCTTGGTCCTAAGCTAAGGCATTCTTTATAGCATTTTAAGCTACTGTATGTTGAAAAGTATTTTCATGGTTACTGATCGTTAGTCTCCACCTGAGTTCACGAATTTTTCAGCTTCCAATGTAAAAAATTAAACGGGTGCGTTTATTTCAAATAGATTAACAGGTCTTATAAAAATGTAAGTTAATTCTAGGGAATGGCTTCTTATTTTTCTCCTTCTCTGTTCGTAAAATTCTCGTTGTTATGACACAGAAGGCAATACCTCCCCGCTTCTAGAATATACGACCAGGCTCTCTCAGATAAATCGTTTGGGTCGACTGGAGAGATGAAACGCCTCTCCCTCCGAGCAAAACGTTCAGTTGACGTTCGAAGTCTGCTCCCTCGAAGTCATCAGGAAGACATGCAGCTGCTGGGCAACTTTGTAGTTTATGGAGGATCAGGTACGTCGCTGCTTTTTTGCTACATGTTCGAAACTGCACATCATCACCGCTATCGAGTATCCGAAGCCTTAATTTTTTTCTAAGTTTTGGATTGAAAAAACATGCTGTGATTTAAACAGGTAAGTTGAATGATTTTTAAGAACTGATTAGTGTCAAACTATCCTTTAAATTCATCTTCTTTTCAAATTATGAAATATTATCCCCAAAAACTCGTATGATCAGCCCAAGTAAACGAATAATAATCCCTCACCTCATATTTAACGTCCTGCATACCGTTAGCAGATTTGCCAGCTCTGAAATTTTTCAAGAGCTTTCAGCGGCGGCGCCCATGAAGTGGTGCGTGCTGGCCGCCGTTTCTCGGCCGCGGAAGCATCGTGCGCGCTCCTTTCCTCTCTGCAAAAGCCAGGAGCGAGTTAAAGGAAGCTGAGAGCGAGCACCAAGCTTATATATTAGCTTGGTTTGCTGAGTGGCTCCTTGCAGTGGAGTTGAAATGAGGGGATCGTGTATTCCAATCTGCCATTAGTGCTCTTCACTAGTTACGAAAATTACAATGACGACGATATAGCGGTAATCTTTTTGCCTTTATTGTATGGATCTAGGTTGTTAATATCGGAAAAAATGACTATTGGAGCAAATCGCTCCATTCCACATCAGGGTTATTTAATAAACGATGGGGTTGGCAATAAAATGCCAGCTCAATGTATTTAGTGTACCCTGTTCACACTGACGCTAATTATTCGAGGGGTAAGATAATGTATCCAAATGAATTCTCCCAGGAATTTACCACAGGTAAATCATTCCTGCCACATTAAGGAAGTGAAAAAATATTTTAGAGTTTGTGAAATTCTACGAAATAAAAAAAAATGCCGAACAGGGCCAGCAGTTCAATATGAATTGTGTGTACATTTGTGTTGTCGATAAAACATTTTGTTTTCATTCATGAAATTATGTTAAAAGCCCAACTGTCGAGATTTACTGGTACGATGGTGGAAAGAAACTTGAAATCTGAGACGTATTTATTGAAAAAAATGATGAAAAGGAATATCAATTCACGAGAGGACATTGGTGAGGCATCCCGTCAACAATGGAGACCGAGGCAGATCTTTTAAAGACTACAGGGCGCGAAGGGGAGACAAGAAAACGGGCGGCAACCCTGATGGATTCAAGAGGCGGTCGCCCTCGTGACCCACCCTTGGCAGAGGAACGGCCCAGATGACCTGACAAATACATTCTCCGGTAGAAGGGAACCTCCTCCTGAGCCCCAGGTAGAGTTCAAGCACTGCAGAGCGCTAAGCACTGTGCAGGTGGCTTCAGACTAGGTAATAATGCAATGAGTCCAAATCCTGGCAGAGGAATGGTCCTGACAACCTATTAGCCAGATTCACCGGTAGCGGGGAACCGCTTCTTAAGCTCCCAGGTAGATTTCAAGAAACTGCAGAGCTTTAAGCAGCTGAGCTGGTGGCGTCAGAGGAGTTCCCTTTGAGTCAGGGTCTCTGCATGTGAGAGGTCGAGGCTGGACTCCTCTGGCGGACGCTCGAAACTCAGAAAGTCCAGATGGGGGAAAGCAGCAGCGAGGTGACTCCAAGTTCAGATATTCCTGCTCGAGAGCGAAGGAGAAGATCCTTTGAGCTCAGCCAACGGTCGGGCACAAGTCCCACCGACCACCGCTTAAATTGACCGCTGCTAGACCACCACTGACTAGACTAGCCATTGCTAAACCGGCACTGCCTAGACTGGCCACTGACTAGACTGCCCCTGACTAGACTGGCCACTGACTAGACTGCCATTGACTAGACTGGCCTCTGCTAGACCGCTACTGACGAGACTTGCCACTGCAATTAGAGCGTCAACCAAGTCGTGCCAGAAGTGGCCGAGTCTCTGTCAAAGAACCTGTATCATATCATTTGACGCAGAGGAGCCCAAGTTCGTCTGACTAGGTGGGTCACTGGACTGGAGCCCAGCGTTGCAAAACGTCGAGATTTCCTTGCTGAGGTCAATAAACTCCTCAATGAGATTTACTAAATATTTTCCTACCAGTCGGGATCAACTGTTTTTTAGTTTTGTCTGACATTTATCAGCCAAAATTTATCAGCCATTTATTTATCATGAAATAAAGAAAATCTTGACGTGACACACAATGGTAATGGTTACTCACATAACAAGTGATCTAAAAAGTAATATTGTTACATGGGTAGGTAGAGTTAATGTAAATATAGACTATTTAAATCCCTAAAAGTTATTTGAATAATTTCGGTGATATCGGTGCAGCCCAACAATCTAAATAAGGAAATGATAGCAAGAGCAGCACATCTTCAGTGCATTTTACAGTACCATTAAAACACCACGTTTCGGATATTCGTCCTCAAGAAATCAGCAAAACTTGGTAAAGGGAGCAGTAAAATTTCACCTTCCCTTAACAAAGCTTCAGTGATTTCTTCCTGATGATGGGCAGATGTCCAAAATGTCCTGTTTTAATAGAAAAATGAATTTAAGATCTGCTGTTCTTGTTTTCCTTTTCTTGAGTATCAAGACAAATTTCAACAGGAAATAAAGACACTCCCTCTAACTCAGTAAAATTACCTGATACACACAATACTAGGCTGTGTTGAGCCGAGAACCATCTTTTTAATTCCTCTAATATTTTTACCCCCTGCCGTACTTCTCTAAAAAAATCGTAACTACTTAACACAGAGCGTCTTTTTCAAACATCATCTCATGTGAGGAATGAATACGAGGTCGACGTCCGACTGAGTGGAATGGACTGCTGCAAACATGCTTCAAAATATAATTTCACATTTCTTGCTGTTGCCTAGATTCTCAGTTGATTGGACCTAGCAGTTTTGATTCCGCCACTAAGCTCCTCAGAGACATCTTGTTGTGTAGAGGCCGGCATCGGTGGAGGTCAATTAGAGATTCCAAAACACGGCCCTCGGAAACCCAGAAGATCAACGGAGTTGCGTGCCATGAACTTCAAGGTTCAGCAGGTCACTAATTCCATGGTACCCAGAGGTTAGTTGTAACTTATTTCTCCTGAAACACATTTTTAAGATTCCAAAGTTTAGCAGAACCTAATTTTCATTGCAGACAGGGGTCAGTTGAAACTCATCTCTCCTGAAATGTATTTTATTGTTTTCTAATTCACTGGTCAATTAAATAGAGGCTGTTTAATGGAATATCTGCATGCGCAAGTAGGATTCGATATTTCCCTTGGCATTTGTTTGACAGCTATGTAGAAGCTCAAAAACTTGATGTTGCTATGAATGAATAAATTCCAGGACAGGATCTTATGAAGTTTAATTCAAAAACACTTAATAAATTCTCTTTGAAGCCAAGCCAGCATTCTCATATCCGCCTTCAAAATAACCGTTGTCAAAAACTGGGTGAGAGCTGAAATGTACGCGGCAGAAATTTTAAGAGAGCGGAAATTAAGTCCTGGTGGCATTGCAAACCACTCTACATCATTCAAAATGTTTGATACTTCTAAATAAAAAAAGTGAAGTAGCAACACAACACCTATATCTATTTACGCGCTGATGAAACTCTGCTTTTCTTGCTTGTTAGCTTGGGTTTTTGGTTCCCACCGACCTTAGTGAAATTCATCGCCAGCTTGCTTGAGAGAAAATTCAGCTTGGTCTTCACGTTTCAGGTTCTTCAAGTCTTCGATTATACACATAAAAATTAAATTTTTTAGTCCGACTTATTAGATTTATTTACACCATCTACTGCATATATTCCTTTTAGAGTTTTACACCATGGTCTCTTCTACAATCTATTTAAATTAACATTTCTGAGTGCTATTTAACTATTTCTAGCATCTTGAAAATGTGGTTAAATGCCTCTTGGATTTTTTATTAGTGACGTAAGTAATATTTTGACTTACCAGATCGAACTCATCACGAGTGCTTTTAAACAATTTATGAACGATATCGTGTATTTATTTAGATATATCCATACCCTGCTACAACGAATACAAATCTAGCGTCTTAATTGCTTTGGCTTCCCATACAGTGAATAAAATGAATATCTGAGTGCTGAATAACGGCTGTAAATCTACTTTTTTTATTAAATATGTCTGTACTGAAACTCAGTATTCTTTAATTAAATGTTGTATACGTAGAATTTATATTATACTGTGATATGTCAGCATTTTTTGGTTACAAAAATTACATTCACTTGCTTAATGGAAAAGAGATAATATAGAAAACCCTCTTTTGAAATTAAATTTCTAACTCAAGCCTCATTTTATTGCTTTAACAGGCGTACAGTGCAAATGCTTATCATTAATTATGTTTTCGAATGTCCAGGAAAATGAAATAGCTGACATAATTGAATATGTTTACTTTTCTGCATTTCAGATTTGTATCTCATAATGTAAAGATGTCTAAACGTCCTTTGTTAGTAGCAAATAGTTTTTAAGATATACTGTTCTTGGTGTCTTTTTCTCAGTTAATGAGATAGTTACATGGGATGAAAGATTTTCAAACTAATGAATTGATTAAAAACTTACCCTACAAGGGCTTATGGTTGATTTGGTCAATTTTGAAAGAATAAGTACTTGGTTGTTTCATAATACAAATAATTTTCCTTTGATTGACAAACACTATTTACCCCGTTATGTAATCATTGAAGATTAGAGAGTAAGTTGAATACTGGTTGTATTTTCCGTAGAGTTTTGAGCAGCGTTTCGGCATTCCGTCCAATGTATGAATTTCAAAATTTAAGAGCATATGAAAATAAATCGTAATATGAAATAATCTCATGCATAAAAACTTAGTTTGAAAAATTTCATGGAAGTTCCAGAATGATAATGATTTGAAAAGTGCATATCATTTTTACATTAATTAGTATTGGTTTTACTAGCTGTATTCTGAAGGCCATCGCATACTCATTTATATTCATCCCTGTTTATTTGGACATGTATATTTCCTGCTCAAAAGTGTGTGAAGTCATATCTTTGGAATTTCCTTAAGACTTCCCCAATCCCTTAACTCTCTCCGACCCCCTCCCCCACACCTTTTAGTAAATTGGGCTCTACAGAATTTATATTATCCATGCATTAAATTATCCATGCATTTCTTTACCTATCTTCAGGACTCATAAAAAAATCTGGTAAACCCCTTGAGTCGCTTGCTTACCTGCTGTCTTTGATGTCACCGTTCGTTCTTTGCTTTCTCCACTTGTATAAGGCAAATTTCAGAAATACTATATGATTGAATTTCAGTTACAGCATAACCTCAAATTTCAGCAGTAGAAACAGCAAATATTTAGTTACAGCATAAAGTAAAATTTTGCCACAAGCATAAAGTATAATTTGAACCCGACTTTGGAATGAGAATGAGAAGATATATGTAGTTTCTGCTCATTTTGTTTTGCATTTATTTTATGAAGAATCATTTCCAATAATTATTCACGAAAAAAAAAAACCAAAAGGATAATTATATATATATATAATGAGTGTTCCTTTCACTTAGAGATTCAACATCATTTAAATACCCCTAAATTAGTTTCAATTCACCTACAATAATAAAATGAGTACCTCAGAGATGTATAATAGCAGTAATATTTCTATAAAAATACAGTTATACTGAAATTGATTCATCCTGAAAAAAGGGTTGTATGAGTTGAATTTATACTTGATTGTTCAATATCTACATTTGTATTTCAAAACCCGCATTTACTTTGTTGAAAGGAAATAATATTCCAAAAACACCCTGCCTCGAAGAGATATTTAATTTTTACTTCGTTTCTTTGTCTTCACACGCGCACAGCGTACGGGTTTACTTTTAATTAAGTTTTTTGTATTCTCCAGAGGATAAAATAGTTGACATCATTGAAGTCGTGTACCTTTAATTCACTTCAGACTTCTATCTCATGATGCACTAATGTCTGAAACGTCCTGCTTTAATAGCAAATTGTTTTGAAGGTCTTCTGTTTTTACTATCCTTTTCTTAATGAGATTATTGCGCAATTAAAGATTTTCATACCTACGCATTGATTGAAGAGCTGGCCCAACAATGGTGTTTAATTTATTATGTTAATATCAAATTGTAATTACCTGATTGCTTCATAATTTATGGATTTCTCACTCGAGTGCCAAACACTATTTACTCGATATTCGACAACAATTATTGTCAGCTGCAGAGTAAGTTGAATCCTGGTTGTAGTATCCGTAGAGTTGTTCAATTAGCGGCTACAGAGTAAGTTGAATCCTGGTTGTAGTATCCGTAGAGTTGTTCAGTGCAGTTTGAATTTTCTCTAAATGTATGCACTTTGAGACTTGAGGGAGTGTAACTTCCAGGAAACTAAATGAATTCCCTTAATTTAATGATACACAGTCTGTTGCCTTTACCCTCTTGTTACCTGGGCATCTGAGCATTAAAATATGGCGGGAAATTTAAATGTTTTCAATGCAATTGAGTTTAACCGATTTTCTCTAGCACCTAAATGTGAAGATACTTCACGAAAAGAAAATAGTTTCATACGCGATGATTTGGTTTTAAAAATTTCACGAAAGCTTAGGGATGATACTGATTTAGAAAACGCAAAGAAAATTAGATTTTTTACAACTAGCTTTACAAGCTGTATGACAAACACTATTGTATACTCATTTACTTTGATATCTATTTATTTAGACATGTATACTTCCTGCTCGAAAGAGTTTGAGGCCATCTTGTGAACTGCCTTAAAACCTCCAACCCCGGTAGAGTAAATTGAGCACGGCAGAACTTGAATTATGATTTATCCATGTATCTTTTAAACTATCATTTTTGACACAAAAAAATCTTATAAACCTGTTGAGTTGCTTGCTCGCCTGCTGGCTTGGTTGTCACCATTTGTTCTTTGCTTTCGGTGATAGCATGATGCAGTGTTCAAAGGCTGATTTGGACGCACCACAAGGCAAAATTTAAAATTCCCACACTCTGTAGTTTGGATACGATGTAATGCAGCCGTCCATTTTACCAAGAATCATTTACGGTAATTATTCATGGAAGCAACAATTTTCAATAGATAATGTGTATCCTAGTTACTTTGGGATTTGACTTTACCTGAAAGTCCCTCGGTTTGTTGTGTTCAAATTATCAAAGGAATTAGAATATCTCAATAGAGCTCCCTTGTTCAGATTATCTGCTAAATAATTCACCAGTTGATTCTGTCATCTGAGCAGCTCAGGAACAGATTTGCGCACCTTTAATGCAGTCCCTTAGGTAAGGATTTGTTTTCGAAAATGATGTATTGTCAAAATACCTTGAGCATCTAAAGGTAAATCTAGTTCGTGGCCGGGCGCACATGACGTTCACTCTGTTTGTTCCTTTTTGCCTGTGACGTCTATGCTGCTGGTTAACACTTCTTTGCACGTTGATTTCATAAGTTTGGCGCCACAACTTTGATTTATGTGTCAATATAGCGTTGAGTGTTGAAGTAAGCGTTCTGTTGTTTATAAATTCCATTTTTGTTCTAGATATTCTCACATTTCACACGTCTCCTCCTCAGCCCTTACTATTTATTCCAATGACCCAGTTCAGGGTTATTTGAACGTTGTAACTTTAGATTTATATCTTGCGTTTTTTCTTTAGACTTTCTATAGTCTAAATTGCCCAAGTATTCTTGTGTACATGAACCGCAACCGTATTGTAATGCTGCTTGCGTTAATATTTAATTTCATTCTATGTCATTCATTATCCTTTTTGACGCACGAATCCTCCCAGCGAACTTGAGACGAGGACAGTCTTAACATTTACAGCAAAGGTCAGTATGAGGATTTACGCCTCATTAAGGATAATTTCACGCTTAGTTACGTAGAGTAATTCTTTCTATGAGACGTGCACTCAAAACTGAACCAATTTTATCACTTGGCAAAAATCTTTCCTCATATCCATAGTCAGGAAAAAAAAAAACATGCAGGTGAAAAGGCTGGAAAAGTTGTTCTAATACGGTCTTCTTTTCGTAGTCAGTTTTATGTATGCGTACTTTGTTAAAACAGCTTACTAAACTTGATTTTAGACAGCCAACTAGATTCAATTTTAGAGTCTCAGAGTCGAAATGCAATGGGGAACTTGAGGTAAATTTCACAACGCCTTGCCGCATGCGCCGGAAAAAACCTACAGTGAGAGCTTAATCGTCTCGTGCGCTTCCGATTAATCGAAGCCAAGATCCATGAATTTCAGAAAACTCGACCGTCAAGGAGCTTTACTGGGAACGGGGACAGCCGAGTTGGGGGGTGTTGTTGCCAACACTTGTGTCTGCCAAAACCTGCGCCTCGTCAATTTTGATACGATACTGTCATTTCCGATACGATTCAGCCATGGTGAAGACTCCTCTCACTGAGCTCTACCAAAACAGTATGTTTTTTTGGAGTGCAAAATTATTCCAACAGAAATTGATGTGCAACGTATTTTTGTGGGTAACGCATTTTCGCTGGACTCCGGAAGATCAGGATTGGCGGAGGCAGCGTCCGGAGGCCCGGAATTGAAGCTTCAAGGACACTCCGGAACCAGGGAACGCAAAAGCGGAATGGAACTCTTCCTGATCTAGGATTCTTGCTGCAGAAAAATCACCTCGTAATTCCCTTCAGATAACATGGCGTTGAGTTAAGCCCGTGCCTGGAAAGTCAATCTATTTGAAGAAAATTGGGAATTAAGCGCTACGAAAAATGTCGGTGATCGAAATCTTGAAGGTGCTTGAATTTAAATATTGTTGAGCTTGAATCTCTGTTTAATACTTAGATATTATTTTTTGGAGTGTGGTTTATCAATTAATTCGCATTAATATAGTGATCAACTGAGCTATATGTATTTACATGGATGAAACCCGTTTTTTGTGTACAAGTCAATCCTAAATTACATACCGTAGAGTAATTTCATGCGATTAGACGACCTGAAATACACAGCTCCTGTCGCACAGTAATGCTTCAATTTAACGTTTTGCGTCACGGCGTCTTAGTCTTCAATGATATTCCCGCGAATCACTATCACAAAATGCTCCCCCCGGCACCAAATTCTTTAAAAGAAACATGGAGTTTGGAGCCTGTCTTTCAGTAAGAACTCGACTGAAATAATTAATTAGGAGCAAATTCGGAAACTTTTAGCAGTGACATCAATTCTGCACAGACTGTGAGCTGTTAATTCCGAGACGGAGAGAGGTTGCATCAGAAATACCGTGGTATTTTCAGAATTATTGATCAAGAACATGAAAATATGCACAGGCGTACTTTTACGATAGCAGAAAATCCAACAAGCTCACGCTGCAAAATAAATGTTCTCTTTTGAAGTAAAATTAATGGAAATTGTTTCCAAAATGAATAAAAGAGTCATGTACGGAGAAGTGAGAATGATTTACAAAACAAAAATAGTTTGAAATAAGCATTGAATTAGTTAGTGTCGTTTGCTCCCGGAGGCCTAATATTTTGTGAAAAGCCAAATGGTGATGGATGATTCAGCTTGTGCGGATCTATTTTATACGTACAACTAGTTTTACACCAGTTCCATGTCATATTACTACCTACTGACAAAACATTCATAGGTTTTAGCAAAATAACTTCCACCTAATGCTTTTTATTTATATGATTATGCAATAAAAATTGCTCCTGCGCTGAAAGAGAAAATCAACGCTGGAATCAACAATTTAGCACATCCTAAACTGAGGAACAAAGGTTATTCGATACTTTGAGAGGTGAAAGCCATACATAAATGCACTGAGAACGCA
The DNA here is from genome assembly GCA_030386875.1 of Morinoia aosen. NCBI lineage: Eukaryota > Metazoa > Arthropoda > Malacostraca > Amphipoda > Talitridae > Morinoia > Morinoia aosen. The sequence continues at coordinate 4,787,967 of CM059571.1, forward strand.
TCACATTTGGCATCACGGTCGCCAGCAAAACTTGAATGACAATTCCACTGTATCCTGCCCACAAATTGTGCAACAGGAAACGTTCTGAGCTGTCATCTCATTAACTGGAACGAACGTTCGAGCGTTTCTAAGTTACACTCAAATTAGGCGGTCTATTCCATTTATATCTCAGCTAGCCCTATTATTAACGTCGAATTAATATCACCGCTGAGCGGCTAATTAGATAGACGAATTGCAAACGAGTTGGCATAACAAAGAAGATCGAATATTAATCTGACGATTTTTTTGAGGAATTCAATTTGAAATAATATTTGCGTTGCAGGGGAGATAGATTTGGGGATTAGCGATGGTTTTATTACGAATTTAAAATTTTGGGGCGGGTATTAATAATGTGCATATTTGCTCATGAAAAGGTGCCAATTTGGAGGTTATGCCGAAATAGCTTCATATTTGCGTTATCGCATCAAAACAAAAAATAGGTTCATCTGTGGAAAAAAATAATCCAGACACAGAAAAGAGCCACCACTTGCGAAATATTTCAAAGATTTTATGCTCTCCAGTCTACATTCAAAATATGCCTTTATAAATAGAGGAATAGAAGATGTCGTTTCCTCGCACACGTTTATGAATACTGATTTTAAAAATATCGGACATTGATTTCAAAGATATTGGATACTGATTTTAAAGACATTTGGTTTTGATTGTAAAGATATGAATACTGATTTCAAAGATGTTTGATACTGATTTTGATATTACTGGAGACTGATTTTACCGACGTTGGATACCGATTTTGAAAATACTGGATACTGATTTTAAAGATAGTGTGTGCTGGACTTCATCAACAGTATGCAAACCAACTTTAGTACCAATGGTCCTGAGAAATGAGTAGAGGCTGGGCAAGCCTGTGACGGTGTAACATGGCTGTAACATGTTATCTCGATGGCCTATTTTGTGTGGTCAAAGCTCGTACGATGAAGTATATTATGACTGCACACCTAAAAGACATGAATTTAAATAAAAGGCTGTTACACTCATAGATGTTCATGTTGAAGACTGCGTCTAAAGCAGGTGATTGTTTACTCAAAAGTAGGAAAAAATACATCAAATGAAGTCATGGTGTAAATATACTAGGTCTAACTCTTTATTTTTCCTGCAGCCCGAATGAAAAATCAAGAATTTATCAGAAACTAAATACAAAGTAAATCGTAGATGAGATCATCGAGTATGGCAAAATATACCGAAATGAACTATATTGAGGATATCAAATACATTAAATTTATGTTGCTCACATTTGCCTCCCCAAAAAAAATAACGAGTTGGATTTCACTTATATAATCTTTGTTGACGTTTTTTTGTGGCACTGCTGGGAAAGCAGATCACTCAGAGATTCCTTGCTCTCGATGATTACAGCAGAAGAAAATATAAATAAAAGCGACTTCAGAAGAGAAGAGCCTGTATTCATACGAGCCCAAAATGCTTCAGGCACCGAAGAGCCGGCCTGTAACAGCCGATAATATTTCGCTAAATTGGCTCAATGAATCCGACGGCGCTTCTCCCCTCCCCCTCCAGGGATGCTCTACTTCAAAGGAGACTCTGTGATAAAAATTGCGAGCAAATTGGTTTTAGGGGCGAATCACTGGCAATAAATCTAAACAACGAAATCTCATCAGAGAAACCCCTAAAGTATTTCAATTTGGTCGACCTCAGAGGTGCGATCAATTGTCGTCAAAAATAAAATGATGGGAGCCAGGTCATGTTTCGGTGTTTTTATTTCATATATAAAATCATCAACAAAAAATGATACGCAAATAAGGATTTAAACATTCCTACTTGATAAAAAGTTGAAGGCAAAAATCAAAGTACTCTAGGCTGTTTAAATATTTTAAGCGGTCAATACTTGATTCTTCGTACTTGATATGCTTCAACGCTGCCGATATTGTTGGTGAGAAATACCTGCCATGCAAAAGATTTCATAGCAGTGGGTGCTACTGCCTGAACAGCAACCACTGAAGGGCGTGAGATTTTTCATTTAAAATTTATGGAATGCGGGGTACACATTGTTTGCGATCATCGGTCCATTGTTTTTTTGTTAATAGTTCCTTCTCATGGGTTTCATTCAGCAGTCACTCAGAACAAAACTTTGCAATATTTCTTCACCATTGTAAAATTTACTATGAAACCAAATCCAATTCAATGCTGAACTACACGTTCTACTGTTAGTTGCTATGCTGAATGAAGTTCTAGAAAAATTTATTCATTGCCTTGTAAGCCATAGCTCAATCTTTGGAAGACGAGGCTCCCTAACCTGGTATAGAGGATTGTATCCAGAAGCAGAACTCACGACCTTACAGCTGAAATTTCAAAGCTAAAATAGGTATTTTGATGCTAAATAACGCGTTGCTCGTAAATAACATGTTCCAACAGCTAACGTGTGAACAATCACAATGGTGCTCCATAGAGATCACACGGAATCCCAACACCTCTCCGTGGGACCGGTCTCGTGTAGACGGAAACAAAGCACTGGAAAATATACAGGACACTTTTGACTCATGAGAGGAGAAATACTGAGAAATAAATTCAAATTTAAAACAATTGAATGAAGAGTGAACAACCGCAGATCAGGTGTCTTGTTTAATGAATGCGTGAAGTATTTTTTTTATGTTTGTGCGCATTTTCATTTTAATTTTTGTAGCCAGATTGTATATATTGATTATTACGCCACCCCTACTGCATCAGTTGAATTTCCGTAAGTAATTAATAGCAAAATCAAGGATTTTAGTTTTTTAAGAGTAATAATCTACAGATAGCTACAAAAATTAGATGGCAAAATTTCAATTTTTTGAAGTGTTATTGGGGGAAAAATATCCTAGGCATTCAAAAAATATATCTGTATAGGGTAGTTACATTACCAGCACAGCACCGACGGTAGGCCTCATGAAACTAGTACCGGTGGATCATTACTAACACAGACCAGACGGCAGGTCTTGCAAAACTAGCGTCAATCGAACATTACTAGTGCAGGCGCGATGTCTAGGAAAACTAGTACTAATGGAACATTACTAGTAAAGACAGCAAGAGTCACATAACGACGCTGAGAACAAATCAAACGTACGGCAGATGTCGCCTCATTAATTACAGCGACGACAGACCCAAGCCTAATAGTTTTCTTTCGTCATCTAGTGAGAGCAAGAAAATAGAACCTCAATTCATCGTCATCAAGTGAGAGCTAGAAAATAAAACCTCAGTTCATCGTCATCAAGTGAGAGCTAGAAAATAAAACCTCAGTTCATCGTCATCAAGTGAGAGCTAGAAAATAAAACCTCATTTCATCGTCATCAAATGAAAGCAAGAAAATAGAACCTCAACTCACGCTGCGTCGGTTTTTCTACTCGCTCTTTGTACTCCTGTACGTCTGGCTGGCATGCCTACGCTAAATGACTTTCAAATAGTTCATTGCAAACGTAGTCCCACTCTTGATGATGCCTTTATTCATAACTCGATAATCATTGTAAAGTATCACCTGGTTTCATTTTCTAACCTCTATGCGCAGCAATAGTTTGGCAAGCCTCTTCAGTAATTTTTTCCTGTCATTTCGAACGAAAAAATTTCTACACAGTTAACCACGAATTTACAAAACGCTCCTGGCATGGAATTCATGAAAAAAATCAGTATGCCATAAAATGACTACATGGATACCACATCCCATTCTCCCCTCAGTAAAAAATAAGTGCCAGCGAATAGTACTTTCCGCACCCGGAAAAAGTGGACCTGCTCCCACCCACATTTTGATTAGAACAATTAATTTTAGTGCATCTCATTACTGCACCTGCGTGGGAGAAAAAGTTTGTTAAGTATTTCAGATTGAAACGAGATTAGTGAGATTAACGTGTAAATCGCTGTACGTGGGAAGATTCAATAGGCTCATATTGTAACTGGGATAATTATATAGGCTTATATTGTAAATGGGATGATTATACAGGCTTATATTGTAAATGGGATGATTCTACAGGCTTATATTGTAACTGGGACGATTCCATAGGCTTATAACGTAACTGGGGTGATTTCATATGCTTATATTGTACCTGGGATGATTATATAGGACTATATTGTAACTGGGATGATTCTGTAGACTTATATTGTATCGAACATGATCCTATAGGCAAATTTGTTCATAGACACTGCCTTATTGCCTGGTCATCTTTCGGATCATCCTCGCATGAACAGTGAATTGGGTTTTGGTTGCGCGGACCTCATGTTGGTTACTTGCTCCACAAACACTGAGTGGATGTTCCGAAGCCAATGATTGCTATATTCTAGCATCCAAATCCAATGATCTTTGAGCCCAATTCGATGAGCCGAGGATTATTCCACCGACAATCGAGTGGAGTCAATTCAAGCCAAACACTACGATCATTTCCGCCCGGATATCGAAACCTGGTTCCAGCTTCTGCTCGAGCAAAGAAGATTTTCGAGCGTGTGACTTTTGGTTTGGCTCTAATCTAGTCAGAGGACAAAATCGAGCCACTGGAGTGCGCGCAATAAACTCCTAAGGGCCGAGAGTGTGTCTCAAGCGTCTGTATTGCGCTTTTACGCCCTTGTTATTGCTTAGGAAATGAGAGCGATTACGACTGAGTGAAGGAATTGCTGGGCTGGGCGACATCAAGCTCCTCAGCATGAAATTGAAACATCCCCTGATATTCCCGTTTGTTTGCTGGTCCCGCTCACTTTTGTTGGCGTGTCAGTAGACGTTCTGATTGCAGCGAAGCAGTCGTTGCTGCCACTCTAGACATGCAGTATTGCTCATACTGTGTTCTATTTAATTACTGCTTTAATTCAGTGGAAGTTTAGTTTGTAGCCATGAATTCTTATTAGCTTTGTATATAACTTGGTGTGTTTTTTTTAATGTACATGGATTTTAAATTTCAATTAACCCAAGATGAGCATTTTGCATAAATAGCGTTGCATGTTTCGCTGGAAAACAATGAGAGTGACTCGAAGTCCAGTTTGGTAGATATTCGTGAGTTATTTAGATATTCTTGAGAAATTGAACAGAATTTTTCATTTCAAGGGACCTGGTGATTCATACATAATTTTTGAACCCAAGTGCATGGTGATAAACTCGAATCATAAACATGCTTTTCAATCACTTCCAACTTTTCCTGAAAAAATTGTATTGTTGCAGATTATTATTATTATTTTATGTAAGTGACTCATAAGTTTTTGCTGAAAGGGTTGTTCTCTCGACGTTAAAGATTTAAAAAATTTTCCTTTTCAAACTGGACATTTAAAACTCTATGGAAAAAACTACCAGGATTCAACTATCATTTTCGATGAAAAGCCTCAAAGCTGAGACAATTAATTCGGGTAAACAAAAATCACATACATCGTGAAAATGTCGGTGTCATATACGGACCCTTATAGTATCATTTTTTCAGTTTGTGAACCTGTGGGAAAAATATTTTGTCTTTTATCTATTAATTTGCTCACACAAACTTCAACCTACAATTTGCAAACTGCTTCAAAATTTTTACGATAAGTACGTAGCACATTTTCTTTAATATTCGATATTCGTATGCTAACAGTTAAGTGAAAGTAAAACTGTACAAATTATCTGAAAAATTCTGAAACATAATGGTGTGCCGAGCCGCTTTTCAGTAATGGTTATAAAACATGAAAAATTAATTGCTCTTCGAAGTGTAGTAATTGAAACTTTCTTGACAGCTCGGGGAGTAATATTTTCTTCAAAGTAATTAAATGTAAATGGCAAAGAGAAAAATAACTGAAATTTAAGGTAGTGTGCTCGGTTAATTAAGAAGAACGACATTTAATCACGTCACTTTTTAAGTGATCTAAATCCATTACGGTTTTTAATTAAAACAAATACTTTTTCAGGACAGTGTCGAGGAAAGACTTCGGTCCATAGCAGAATAGTTATGTTCGTGTAAAGTGAGAGGCACATGATTCTAAAGTTAATGAATAAAGGAGTAAAAAGTAGTTCTAAAACACCTATGTTTTAGAAGTAGAACAAAATGTGTGTAAAAAGTACAGCTTGCTGTACGGAGAATTTGTATCGTGTATTCCAAAATATTTATTTAAATATTTCCTTAGCCTTGAAACAGGGCAACTTCATTATCATTTCAAAATCATATATAGTGAATTCGTTGAGACAGATTCAATTCACAATATAATATGAACAACCGTTGAAGACATTGCAATAATTTTCAATTCAACGATCTCGTAGCAAAATTAATATCTTAAAGGATAATTTTATCATGTATTCCAAAATAGTTATTTAAATTTTTCCTTCGCCTTAAAACAGGGTAACTTCATTATCATTTCAAAATCATATTTAGTGAATTCGTTCAGACAGATTCAATTCACGTTAATATAATATGAATAGCCATTGAAGACTTTGCAATAATTTTCAATTCAACGACCTCGTAGCAAAATTTATAACTTAAGGGATAATTTTATAGTGAGTGCTTGATCCTTGGTAAATAACCAGAGTACTTGTAAATGATTCATGTAAATAAGGGACAGCGGTGAAAATTTCGAAGAAAAAAGAAGCATTCTTCGGCGTTAATTCATTCATGTTTTCACAAAAAAAAAAGCAAAAAGACATCGCAATGCTAATTTCGCTTAAAATTTACACTATTCTGAGTTCTTAAACCACGCTAGAACCTCATTTGTAAAATGTTATAAAAGTTTATTATTCCTTGTTGTCGTTGAACAACTGTTTTGAAATTATATTTCATGTTTACAGAGAATGAGTTTGAGAAAAGAAGCGAGTTGAGCTCCCCCTTGCGAGTGCAATGATGCGGTAAACAGGAGGGCGTGCGTGGAGCTGCCGCGATCAGGCGCAAGATTTGCGTGCGGGTCGGCGGCGACTGCAAGTCTGTGCGTGACAGCGGACAGCTGGGATATCTGCCCTTGGATGCTCGGTGCGTGTGCGGCTGTGAAAAGAATTTACTGTGTTTTAGTGCCGAGCTAATGCATTTGTTAGGGTTTGATGGCGAGCGTCAAAGGTAAAGAATTTGCTAAGTTTTAGTGCCGAGCCAACTTGTTTGCTAGGTTTTGAAGGCGAACATCAAAGGTAAAGAATTTGCTAAGTTTTAGTGTCGAGCTAATGCATTTGTTAGGGTTTGATGACGAACATCAAAGCTAAATAATTTGCTTTTTTTAGTATCGAGCTTATGCATTTGTATGCGTTGAATAATGAACATCAAAGCTAAAGAATTTGCTTAGTTTAATTGCCAAGCTATTGCACCTATTAGGTTTTGATAGCGAACATCGAAGCTAAAATATGCTAAGTTTTAGTGTCAAGCTAATGCACCTGTATGGTTTTGATGAAGTATATCAAAGCTATGTGTGATGAAAATGAGTTCACATCTCTTTAGCACCTGTGCAATGTCAAACGACGGAATATGCTGCATTGTCAGACTTTTTCCCGCGTTTTTTAGATGCTTTACTTCTTAACAGTCTTAATTTCAAGAAATGTATTTTTTTTATCATCTTAAATTTGAATGTGAGAAAATATGCGCACTTCTATTTATGAAGATCCCAATAATATATTCTTGATCAGAACGCTATTGCACTGTAGCATCAAAAACTTAAAATTTTCTAATCAACTTTACTTACCGGCTTAACCGGTTATAGATTTCACAGCACAATAATTGCCAATTCACACACATATAGAAACATTCACACAATATAGAAACGTAAAGAATTGATATACGTACAAACGTCCGGAAAAATTCGGTGTTTCACGAGAAGGGCCCAAAAAGTTTGTCGACACCGTGACTGTTGTATGGAAATGAACCTTCATCAATCTTGGTGGAAACACCTGACGACGAGAATTATTGATGATAGGAACAGGGCTCTCAGTTCTGCTGAGGACGTTCCTGAACACTGAAAAAACAGACGCCGAATAACTGGACAGAAAGAAGCAAATTCAAATGCCATGTTCACTATTTACTCTGATTTTCAAAATAGATTTCTTATAATAATAAGCATTTGTGACTTGCAGCTACATTTACTTCAATTTTTTAAGTTAAACGAAGAATGACTTCAAGATTGTGAAATTGAGATTTATTAATTTTTTTCTGCATCATTTAAACTCAAAAGTAAAGCTCCCTCACAAAGAATAATTATTCAAATTTTCTAAAACTGAGATTGACTTGTTTTTTCAGCATCATCAAATTTATCATTAAAATCCCCTTTCTGATCTCATAAAACAGATAAGTCCTTCCTTACGTCTCTATCGACGCCCCTCACGCCACGGAAAACACAATTCGCTTTCTCCGCTGCTGTGCAGGCAAAACTTCAATGCTTTCATTTTTACAATGAGATTTCGAGCCATAGATCTTAAAACCTGTTTTGATTGTTTGCTTCCCGTCCAGTACATCGGAATCGAACTATAAACTATCATGCTCTGATGCTCTGTGGGAAAAAAAATTCATAGCAACTTGATAATAAAATAAACAGATTATTTTTTATAATGGTACAAGATACTATTTTATGAAACAATCATTCAAAAACTAAGGTATTTCAAACGAGTATGGAATGCATCTCTCATCATCAAATACTGTGTGTTTCCAGAGAGCTCATTATTAAAGGGCAAAACGAAGACAGTCAGAAACATGAACGTTTGCTACGTCCTTGTGAGACTTTCATAGCTAGTTCGTCCGTACTAAGTGCTCTGTTACAACATTGTGTTCACTGTTCCCGTAGACGTTCATATTCCTACCAAATACAGCCCAACCAAAGCCTTTTGCAGCGCTCTACGCCGACAAAATGGGTCAGTCAATAAACAAGAGCGAAGTGTCCGGTAAAAGTAAGTACAAGTTGACCAACAATACATTAATTCGCTAAATGTACTTGCTTTTTGATGAACAAATGCGATGTTCACTCGAAGGGAAATTTGCAAGGGTTTCTCATAACATCGTTTTAAATACTCGTTCGAGTTACAATAAAATACATTCCTTTTTGACCACGGCCTATCTCTGTCTAAGCAGAGGATGAACATCTACAGTCAATCTTGTTTTACCTAAAAGAGTAGATAATTAGGGGATTGCAACTAGCTAAATAATTTTAATTCTCTAAAATCATTCAAACATACCGACAAAAGAACTACTTCTATATTTGTATACAATTAATATTACTACCTGGAACTGTATGTTTTAAACTGCCATATGCACAATTCTTAGAAACTTTTCTAAAAATCAAAATCATTGGAAACCGCGGGTTTTTGGGAATATTTTATACACGATTCCCGAAGGCCCATGCCGATGCCATGGTCATATTACCGAACCTTACTAGTAATGATACTGACACCTTATGGTACATATGGTACTGGCCCCTGCTATTGCTGGTATCGGCCTCTAATGGCAGTAGTTTCGGACCCTGCAGACCATTGTACCTGCGTTTGCTAGCAATGGTACCGGCCTTTTTTGGTGAGAGTATCACTCATTGCTTGTGATGGTGCCGGTGCCTAGAGACCGTGACATCTGACTGCTGATGATACCGACCCCAACTGGTGAAGGTACTAGCCATGGTACACCCAGGCCCTGTTTGCGGTAGTACCAATGGTACCTCGAGGCACCCCCAATTTTTTATGGTATCAGCAACGGTACATACAGGCACTAATGGCATCTCGGGATGAGGATACCGGCCATGGTACGTAGACGCACTAATGGTAACTCAACGTGATGGTAGCGGCCGCGGTACACCCAGGCCCTGCTTGCAGCAGTACCGATGGTACCTCGAGGTGTTGGTATCGGCCACGGTACACCCAGGCCTTGGTTGCAGCAGTACCGACGATACACCTCGAGGCAGGCCACAGATGCGCCCCACGACCGCCGGTACGGCAACTTTAAAAAGAAGCGAGGAGTGCGGACACGAGTGCCACCATCCTGCCCGGCGCCCTCCTGTGGGACGCTAGGCCCATAAAGGCGACTTGTCCTTCTCGGCCGCCACAATTTTTCCAAATCAGAACTCGACGAAATTGGACTCGCGAATTTGAGGCAACTTCTGGCCAGCTTCAGCTGCCGCGATAACTGCTTCGGGACGCTGCCGTCTGCTTGGTGGTCTTAAGCGACGTCTGCTTGGGGGTCTAGCGGCATTTTCTTGGTGGTCTTGAACGGCGTCTGCTTGGTGGTCTTAAGCGCTCAAGTAACGATCATTTCTACCTACTGTCAGATGTGCTTGTCAAACGTCATTTGAACATTTTTACTGCAAAGTTGAGCTCTGTGTTGAGCGAATGAATGTCCGCCCACCACTGCAGCCGAGGTTTTGAATTCTTCAGCTCCTGGAACTTTCAGTACGGAGCCGTATTTGACTGCATTCTGGTATTTTGTGCCTCCCAAATGATTTATTGCTCGTTTTTCATACCTCTCTTGTGGCTGAGTCCTGATATTCTATGCCACTGAGTTTTGATAGCGAATGTGAATAAATACTCCTTATCCTAAGATATTCAGTGCCACATTTTGTTTGGAGAAATGAACAAGTGGAAACCTTTTTAATTAACTTGATTTGGGTGTGAAAAAGTTCTCAAATAAATTTAAAACATTTTCAAGACGATAAGGCTTCAAATAATTTTTCGAAATGCTTTGGATGTGAATATTTTTTCCGCCTTTTCGATTACAGAGAGCAAGAGGTTTCCGAAAGCCAATTCATAAATTTAAATGAACCACACACAGCGTCTTCAATAGACAACGCATCTATAACTATGACGAGAGTCAACCAAAGTAAACCCAAAAGTTGATATGAACCTCTGTTTTTTCATTCAAAATATCGACAGGAGTGAGCCTGTGGTTAAAAAGTGAATGAGGGTGAAGAATTTTGCCTGAAGCATTTTGTATGGAATGATCCATATGGTTTGAAGCGACGTGAGTAATCCTTGTATTTTCAGCAGCGGTTGAGTGAGCAGTCTCGTTGCTGCGAGTACAGGCACAGAGTGGAGAGCTTTGATTGTTTGACGGAACGTCATATTTGTATGACTCAGTTAACTGACACTCCTTACGGGCTCAGAATGAGTCATTTTCATATCATTTCACCGTTAAGTAATATTACCTTATTTTTTAGTAGTTACGTAGTCTACTAGTAACAACCAAATCGCGTTGAAGTCACTCGCTCTCAATAATACAGTATTTACCGGTTAAACAAGTAAAGCTACCTTATTTCTGAATAGTTACGTAGTCTATTAGTAAAAAACAAATCGCGTTGAAGTCACTCGCACTCAAAAATACAGTATATTTTATCGGTTAAACAAGTAAAGCTACCTTATTTCTGAATAGTTACGTAGTCTATTAGTAAAAACAAAATCGCGTTGAAGTCACTCGCACTCAATAATACAGTATTTACCGGTTAAACAAGTAAAGCTACCTTATTTCTGAATAGTTACGTAGTCTATTAGTAGAAACCAAATCGCGTTGAAGTCACTCTCGCTCGAGTGAACCGATGTTACCTAAGAAAATGTTTCACGAGTGTCGGTGGCCTGGACACCGGCTACCTGAGGAGCTTTTTCCGCATTTGATAAAGAGGTGATATTTTGCGCTCTTTATTGAATTGAGTGCTGGCATCCCACGCAACTTTACCGGCTAGTGCAGAGGTTCTCAACCAGGGGTAAATTCACCCTTAGGGGTAAAAAATTGTGTAGCCGGGGGTAAATAATTGAAGTACCTGATAATTTAAAAAATAATTAATTTAAATTTAATTTTGTAAAATGAGAGAGAGAGAATGCAAAGAAAGTGTGAGTGTGTTTTATATGGGAGTAGGAAGTAACTGGAGAAATACATAAAGCCGAGGGGGTCAATGATGGAGGAAAGGTTGGGAATGACTAGGCTTGGGTATTAGGGTGTCCGCAGGGCTGAAAAAAAACAGAAACAAGTCACTGTAATCTAATAATTGTTTCCAGATTTTTAGTAAAACGCTTATATCAACTTGAGCTGAGACTTTTATTTCAATAGTTGAAGGATGCTCCGAGAACATCACTGTAATTTCAAAATTTGTTTCACTAATTTTTGTTCATAAACAATCATGTCAATAAATATTTATGTTTTGCGTCTTGCAAATCCTAATTATAAATAAAAGAGCAAATAAAGTCGTTTTTAAATTCAACATTCTTATTATTACAGTCTAATACTAAAAGAAGAACGTTTCGACCTGTTAGGTCATTTTTAACTTCTGTCGATAGAAAATCACAAAATCCAATAAAATTTCAAGTAAAATTGCAAACAATGAGGAAAAATAAAAATAAAAACATCATACTAAAAACAACAAATACAACCTAAACTAGCTAAAGGGGGAATGCAGACTGACTATCACTCAAAACCGGTTTTTCCGTTAAAATATACAAATATTCTAAAATACGAAGTTTAATAATACCAGAAGTGAATGCAATTATTTTAAAATCGTTTAAGCGCACTGGAAGATCACATTTCTCTGCATGAGAACGGATGGCAGAATGAGATGGCGTAGAAAGAAGGAGGCCTGTTCTAAAACTCCTACCAGCATGCTCTGCAACGCGAATACTAAGGGCCCGTTTTGTTGAGTCCACGTACTCAGACGCACAACGTGCGCAACAATATTTGTAGATAAAAGATGAGAGCATGCCTTTGGGAGTTTTATCCTTATAATTGAAATATGACCCTATTTTAAACGTATTGTCCAACATAATTTTGAAATCTATATGCATGAAATGTTTAGATAATAGTAAATGCAATTCCTTTTTCAGATTTTCCGATTTGTACCCAAAATACGGTAATGTCAGGTAAAACGGCTTTTTATTGACTTAGCATGAATTCGGCTTGCTGTAAAATATATTATTCAAGAAATTTTTAATAGCTGAATCAATGAGTTGGCAGGGAAAACCGTTGCATCTAAAAAAATCATTTCAAAATATCGAATTATTTATGAAGAGAGGAAAATGATGAACAAATACTATATGCCCAGGAAAGTAAAGTCTTAATGCTGTTCATTTTGAATCTGAAAGTGCAAAAACTAAAAAAACTGATGCCAAGCCCTGTGAAAGTAGGTTTACGAAAGACTGAACTGTGAAATCTGCCATTGTTGCGAGTAATAAGGGCATCCAGGAATGGAAGACTACCGTTTACTTCAGTCTCCATGGTAAATTTTATGTTAGGGTGTTGGGCATTCATGTAGTCGAAAAAAAGATTGCAATCAGAACTACTCTTAAACAGTAAAAACGTATCGTCAACGTACTTCCTATAAAATGCAGGCTTAAAATCTAAAGGACAGGAGTCTAACCACCGTTGCTCATGGAAACACATAAAAACATTGGCAAAAGTCGGCCCTAATGGAAGGCCCATTCCTAGACCGTCAAGTTGCTGATAAAATTTGTTATCGAATATAAAAAAAGGATTCAGTACAGATAGTTTAAGAAGGTCCCGGAATAAAGATTTTGACAAACCAATAACCGATTCTACATTAGCAAACAAGTAATTTAGACAAATTTCGATGGTCTCGTGCAAGGGAATATTCGTAAAAAGACTCTCAATGTCGAACGACACCATGAAGAAATTATCGGCCTGTTTAAGGGACATAACCTCCTCGACAAACGATTTTGAATTCTGGACAGTATAGGGGTTACACGTAAATGGTGCCAAGATTGGAACTAAAAATTTAGCGAGAAAAAACTTGGGGTTCGGTAAGCGGCAAAAATTGGTCTGAATTTGAAATCTAAATTAAAATTGGGCTTACGGATATTTGGTAATCCATATAAAGTTCCCGGCCCACAGCCCGATACAGACAAAGATTTATATATCTCTTCAGTTATTAATGACAATTTTTTCAATTTTCTCAAAAAGTTGTTGATCTTATCCTCAACACGAGTAGTAAATTTTATGACAGGTTCAGTAATCTCCCTCAATTTGGTTTTGTCGGAAATGAGGCAGTGCATACTCAGTAAATACTTAGATCGATCTAAAATAACGACTCCCCTGCCTTTATCTGGCCGGGTGACAACGACTCCTTCTTTTAGTATTAGACGGTAATAATAAGAATGTTGAATTTAAAAGCGACTTTCTATGCTCTTTTATTTATAACAACCATGTCAATTTAAGACTTTCTTCTATAATGTTCGAAATTTTGCTAGCAAAATTAGGGTAAAAGCGTTTCGGTTTACTCAGTTTTATGTTAAAAAAAATTGATTCAAAATTTAAAGCAGCGCGGTCAATCGATTATCTTTAGCCTCAGGTCATGCTTACTTCATCGTCAACAATTACTGTTGTGGACAGTTACAAGTTTTTCCATAGTGCGAAGCCATCCTGGAAAGTAAAGTTCACTCGACTTTCTAGTTCTTCCTATCCACATTATAGGATTACTCTTGCAAATTTTGCGATAGTTTTACCGCGATCAGTTTGGTCTGCATTAATTTTAGCACACATGTTTAATACTCAATTTACGAAAACAATTTTAACTCAAGTCCCCATTCTTTCGGCTAAAGGATGTCATATTGGGAGTAATACATAGCGTGATTTTTTACAATACATCGTGTTCCCAAGATTCATTTCACCAATACAAAGTCATTTGCGCTGAATTTGACGCGAGTTAATGCAGCTCAACTGACAATATCCCAAACTTTTTTTCTTCATAGTTGCAGCACAAGAATTTCATAATGAGCCATTTTTTGGACACGGCCACAAAATTCAGTGCATGGAAGTTTTCTCTCAAGTTGTTGGAGCAACATTTATCTCTCAGCCGTCGTCCCGGGCCCAAAGATTAGGCCCCAATCAGCGCACCCACACAAGATACCAATTAAAAACTGCATCAACTCAGCAGTCGAAGTTCACAATCTCTATGAAAACTGCGGAGACCAGGGTCTGCCGTTTGCCAGTGGCCTGAAATCAACGAAGATTGGTACAAAAGGATTGAACAGGTGTAATAATGATAGAATAGGTGCAAAATGATAGAAAAGGTGCAAAATGATAGAAATGGTGCAATAATGATAGAACAGGTGCAATAATGATAGAACAGATTCAAAATGATAGAACAAGTGCAAGTGGTAGAACAAGTGCAAAATAATAGAACAGGCGCAATAGTGATAGAACAGGTGCAATAATGATAGAACAGGTGCAAAATGATAGAACAGGTGCAAAATGATAGGACAGGTGTAAGATGATAGAACAGGTGAAAAATGATAGACCAGGCGCAATAATGATAGAACAGGTGCAATAATGATAGAACAGGTGCAAAATGATAGAACAAGTGCAAAATGATAGAACAGGTGTAGAATGATAGAATAGGTGCAAAATAACAGAACATTTAATCATTGGCTCTTACACGATGAGATTAAGAATTTATAAGCCGTTCAGGACTTGCAGGGAATTATTGTATTACATTGTAAACTGATTCTTGAAAATAGCCGACTCAATTCTAAAGTATTTTAACACTAAATGTATCTCAGTGGCTGAATTGCACTCGAGTTATGGTTTTCTCCCTATCTTGTTTTATTTCCAACGATCCTTCATTATTCCTGGCTTCCCTTTGTGAATATTTTGTATCATTGTCGTTCCTTGATGAAATTTAGCCAATTTTTTAGTGAAAATTCATTCACTGGCTTGCAGAATTTCTTAAGCGACTTTAAGTCAGGCGCTGCCGCAGGCTGCTAAACTTCCCCATAGAAATTTGAGTGCACTTTACCACGTTCATTTAGCTTTTGCGTGGGAGCAAAGTTCAATTTTCTTGCGCTTACTCAACGATTTATTCATTAGAGGCGTGTTTAGTGAAATTAGGCAAGTCTCACAACTGCACTTGCTGAGAGAACTCCGCTGCAAAAGCACCATTAAGTTTTTGTAATTATGAGGTAAAACTTTCCTTTATGAACACAGTTACTCTTCTGATGGAGAGAGAATTTCCTAAAATAAAGTAATGTTCGATGGCTTAATATTACTTTCTTGGACGCAATGTTGACAGATAGAGAGAGAGAATTTCCTAAAATAATGTAATGTTCGATGACTTAATATTACTTTCTTGGACGCAATGTTGACAGATAGAGAGAGAATTTCCTAAAATAATGTAATGTTCGATGGCTTAATATTACTTTCTTGGACGCAATATTGACAGATAGAGTGAGAAACTTGCCTAAAATAATGTAATGTTCGATGGCTTTAATATGCTTTCTTGGACGAAATCTTAGCAGAGTCTTGATGCTGCCTGCGGTCGTGGGAAACATTCGTAACAATCGAAGTCGAAAGCTAGAGTTGACGATGGATTTTCCCATAGTCTTCTAGAGTCTACTCTTGACATCAACAGCAACTCTTAGCGCCAGCCAGTTGAGGTTGAATTTTTGGTGAAATTTGTTACCAAAGCTTATTATTCCATGATTTTCAAAGTCTCTTATACGTCATACTCCCGAATTAATTGTTGATACCAGCCAATGCTTACGCTTGGATGCTGTTTAAACCATATAATTTACAACATATACCGTTCAAATAAAATTATCAAAATTTAGATTCTATTCATAGTTTGTCCATGCCTTTCGTCACCGCTCGCACTCTCTCTATAGTGTGTACTGTTAGATATTTCAATTTTGTTTTTACCATCTTTTTCTCATTTTTTAACATCTTTTTCGTATCAGGATTGATCGGTTCAAGTCAAATTTCTGTATACGCTTGCCTGTCTAATCAATATGGAATGAATACTTCTTCTTTCGCAGTTTCTACTGATGATAATTAATGTAATGCTCGAAAGACATAGAGAGGAATTTTTTAAAAGAACAGCTACTCTAGTATATTTTTCCATGTTCCTATTTCATGATTTTTATTTAAACAACGTTTACCCCGTTTTCCACATAAAATAATTATACGCTGAGTTTTTATATAATCAAGATGAGGTTGTTCTCATGATAATTTCACTTGCAGATAAATGAGAGCACGAGATGAGCATTTGAGCCTACCCACACTTCATTCTTCACCAAGCTGCACAACAATGAAAACTAAATATTTTCCCCAAATTTGTATTATTGATCAGAGAAAGGGTTCCAAATATTCCATTGCTGAATTAAAACCGCTCATAAAATGAAGGTTAAGTGATTAGAGAAATAGTTCCAAATATTCCACCGCTGGTTTAAAACCGCTGATGAAATGAAGATTCCTCATAAAAAGTAATGATCAGAATAAAAGAATCCCTAAATTATAATAATTGGATCGTATTCTCTGGTTTCCAGCACAAACTGCTCGCGGCGTTCCATGAGGCCAGCTTGCAAGGCGCTGAAGAAGATACGCCTGTCATTCCAGCCTCGCGAGTGCGAGACCGCCTTGGGTTTTCCAGCCTGAACATGAGGTAATTGGACGTTTGAAGTCTGGTGCATGGAATTAGCGCTCCTGATCGCGGGATGGCGAGCGATCAAGTCACCTGATGTTACTCTCTTTGACGCACGTCATGACGTGTCCTACGAGTTGTATCCTGTGACCTCCGGTGACCTTTGGAGGAACCGAATTTAAATGAGACATTATGATAAGCTCTGATATGTGCCACATTATACGGCTTCCTCTGACAAACGTGCGAAACTTGATCGGAAACTTGGGATACTTATGAGTTAAAATTCTCATCCGCAGTCAGAGCATCAAGGTAATGGAAAAGAAGCGTTTATCTTTCAATAAATTACAGCCCGTATTCGAATGTTTTCTTCGGGCTAATTTTTATTCTCCAAAGGTGCTATCCCTTTTATTTTTCAACATCAACTGTAATTTCAACGAGGTGCTAAATGACAGAGCAAAACACTCTGTTCTAGAGGCAAAATCTATCTGGAACACTGTTTCCCCATGCTTCTGCCACTTGCATTCTAGCTGATCTTGACTTTTGAGGACCCAGATCCATTCAGTAACAGTTGACATCGCTTCGGAAAAGGCCCCATTCACGGGCTAATTGGCAATTACCAAAGCACTCGATTTAAATGTTTGAATCAAAGACTCTCACACGGCAATGTTTGGCGCGATGTCGATAAGGCGTCCGGCTGAGCAATCTCTATCGTGTGCTGCTAGTGCATTCAAGGGTTTTTGCGCTTCCAATGAATTTTAAACCCTTATCTTTTTTATGTCCGTGTCTCACATTAAATGACACTGCGTTATGCTTGAGGTTGTCAAATGAAATGGGTGGCAAATAGAACCTGACACGAATTTTAAGGAAAAAATGAAGCAGTATTGAAAAAATGAAGCCGTTTCGAATACGTTTCATATCGTCAGATGAGTTATAATCGTCTTTTTCCTAGCCTTTTTATAAAAGTAGCCATAAACTGTCACTGAAAGATGTGAATCCAAGATTTAATCACTGCAATCTGTAAATGCACTCGGCTGTTGGCCATTGAAAATTTCATCAGCACACATTTCTTCGTATTTTGAAATCGCTGCAGCCACAATTTTTTTGTCCAATTGTTGGAATAACGCAGTAAGAACTTTGATGAAGGTGAGGGTAGTTCAAATTCCAAGAAATATACGGGGCCTGAACAAACAATTTTTATAATGCGTGATCCTGAGCTATTTTTGTTAATTTACATGCAACCACGATTTAGAATTACTGCACTAAATATCGAAAATCTCACGTATTGTGTTCGTGACATGTTATGCAAAATTTGAGGAGCAATAGAATAACTTCACCTAAATATTGAAACATACATTATTGTTTATTTCTGTTTTTCAGGGAGAAAATCAACTAATACTAATCTGAATGATTTCTGAAGAAAGGAAAAATTTGTTCACTTAAAATTTCTACCCATAAAATAGACGCTGTTGACGAGTATAGACGAGTTAAAATAGACGAGTTGCTGTCTCTAAGGATAGTGACATGATGGCGAAAATGAAATTAGGAAACGTCGCAGGAGTCCAGTGGCCTTGTGTATTTGACGGTGAATCAGCACTTACAGGAAGGAATAATGAATTTCAGGTACGATGAATAAATTTAAAAAAAACAATAAATCAGTTTTTTCAATTCCCATTTTGAAATGAAACAGGAAAACCCTCGTATATCTGACGGTGAATGAATGCTTAGAGGAAGGAATGATGAATTTCAGATACGATCAATAAATTTACTAGAACGATGAATCCGTCTCTCCAAACCCCGGTCGAAAAGCATAGGAATACAAAGTAAACCTGTTTACGATGTTGTTAGTTCTGAACTTTAGATTAATTTGGGTAGGAATATTTTTGACTGGAATACAATGTATTCTTGTCGAAATTGAATCAGTGGTGACTGACGAAAGTGGGATGAGAAAAGGAAATACAAGAAAGTGACATTTTCAAGCTCGTTTTGTAGGTGAACATTGCGCTTTTTCTCAACTATAAGTTGAAATCTATCGCTGATAGCATGGTAGTAACTCTAAAGAACTAATTCGATAGCATTATGGTTTCAAATTAATTAAAATATGTCTTTATTTCAGTTTTTTAAATAGTTATTTTCAGGGGAGATAGTTGACTTTTGGATGACTGCCATTGTACATTTTTAGATGACGTGCATGATCCAAGATGAAATATATATGTGGCTAATAGATCACAAATATAAAAAACTTTGGTTAATCGACGGTAGAAAGTTTGACACCATTTTTCTAAAGATCATAGGCACCACCGAAGCACTGCAAGCGATCTTTGTAATAAAGAAGTAGGAGTCTAAATAGAGCAAGTAAATAATAATAAAGTAAGAAGTCTGCTGCGCCACTTCTCATTCGCCAACACGCCTCTAGTCATTGCAGTAGTAGTAGTAGTAACCCGTGTTACAACTACTACTACTACCACTAGTCATTGCAGACCACCGCATGGATAGATTGATGGCCAGCCCTCTGCTCTTTTCCAATGGGAAATTATATTTTTGCTTTATCAATGTATTGAAGCTACCCTACAATGTTTTACTATTTTTCAAATGCAGTGTGAAGCCTTTTAACGGAGAGAACATCCGTTTGTGTATTATATGGAAGTGTCATACAGTAAAAAAAAATTCAGGGAGAAGAAATTTTTAAACAGGCAAAGAATTTATAACTAGTTACCAGAGTTTAAAATTGATGTCCAAATTTTTCTAGCGTCCAAGCCTTTACCGTTGTAGGAAGCACTTACCAGATTTTCATTTATCCCATCGAAGAGATAACTTTCTTGTCATTGAGTTGCATCTGGCCGCTGCCAGAGCTTGTGTCTGACTCTGCAAATCAAGCTTAGAAAGAAGCTTGTCACAAAGTTTTGAATTTATCGACGGAACAGAGCAATAAGGAGAGGTGCGCCGATGCAGAGCCAATAGCTCGGAGTGGGACTCCTGTCGGCCGGAGAAGAATGCCTAGGAGTTACGGCTGCACTTCCCTTTGTCGTTCACTGCAACAGACAACCGACGAAAAGAAGTGCTCGGACTTTCTTAAAAAATTATTAACTTCACTCGAACGAATTAATTCTTGATGCGTGAAGTGACCGCACCGAAGACTCGCAACGAACTAATTCACTTGTTCAGGGTTGCTTTATTTCACAAATTGCTAATTCTCAAAGTTCCGGCAGCAATCAAAGTCTTGTAGCGAAATTAATCTAAAGTTGAGAACAAACAACTTCGTAAAACTTCAAAGACGGGCGTAACTTGGATGTTGCAGTGATGTGCCCAGGCTGCCAGAAGTAGAGAGACGGTCGGTTACCAAAGCCGAGTCCCGAGGGGACTTGTCGAGCTCAAAATTTGCAAAATCCGGTTACTGATTTGATTGTCACATCTGCAGGGAACGAGGGCATTGTTGCGAGAGCTGGTTGGTCTTGCCGCTCGTGTTTTATAATTTTCCCTTCTCATGTCAAAAGTGTATAATCTATTTCTCATATAAAGCATAACACAGAAATACAGCGACAGTTTTCTATAGTGTTCATTACTTATCACCACACCACCGTATGTTTTACCAGAGTAACGTGTTTCTAAGCGACGAAAAAACAGATGCAGCTCTAAAAATGGCTCAGTAAAAGCGACGCATAAAATAATAACGAATGAATGCCAAAGTGCGATTGGAATGAGGTAATTCAAGCTGAGAATTGGCATGCAACCGTCACACAGACAACAATAACGATAGGCAATTGCAATAACAGCTAGGATTGAGGCATCCATATATGACTGGCCCAGCAATAACGATGAGTTCAGACAAATGGAGAGACAACTGAGGCGAATATAGGGCCAGCGCGAGGAATAAGTTGCTGGGGACCGAAGAGATTAGCCGTCAACGGAAATATGTGGTCCAAAGGCAGGACGTATCCTGCATTACGTTCACGTTGTTCGGCAACAAGGATGGGATACAAGTTACAAGGATGTGTTGCCCGCAACAAGGATGTTAGTAGTTATACTTATATGTTACCGGCAATGAGGATGTGTCTCTAGTTATAGAAATGTGTTGCCACCAACAAGAATGTGTTTCCCGTTATTATAGGATGTGTTGTCAGCAACAAGGATATGTTACTGGTTATAGGGATGAGTTGCCCGCAACAAGGATGTGTTACTAGTTATAGGGATGTGTTCCCGACAACAAAGATGTGTTCTTAGTTATAGGGATGTGTTGCCAGCAGCAAAGATATGTTACTAGTAATAGGGATGTGTTGCAGGTAGTAAGGATGGGTTAAAAGAAGGAAGGATACGTTGCCTGCAATTGGGAGGTATTCTAGGTGCCGGATTATTAAAAAGCAGCTGCGATGAGTTACGAGCTGCTGATGTCAACACCGTCCAAAATTCTGTGCAATCTCCGAGTAAGCAAAGACGATATCAGTGCACAGAAGTTTTTGTGCATTTTTGCTTCACCAGAAGCACACCTTGTTAGCTAAAGCACCATCACTAATCATACTTTACGAAGGTTAGCTGTAAAATTAGCTATGCTGAAGCGACCTTCACCCATTGGTGTCTTCTCATTTAATATATGTTATCGTTCGTAGCATATGGCTTTATACGAGGGGTAGTCAAAAAGTTCTCAGACAAATGCCATAATTTTTTATTTAACAACTCGTTGCTTTTATTTTTCTACAAAAGCTTCATTGTTGTCTATACACTTTTGTAATCTATTTTTCCACCTTAAAATGCCTTCCTGATAGAATTGGGGGGGGGGGGGGGGGGGGGGCTTGTTTCTCTAGGTTCTGCACAAGAGAGATGTTTTCTTCATTTGTTGCTGTGGTGGGTCTTCCTCCTCGTGGGTCGTCATCAAGTTGGACTCTTCCCTCTTAAAAGCGTTTAATCCAATCATGAACGACTGCTCTGCATAGGGCAGAGTCTCCATAAACCTGTTGTAAAGCTTCGATGGTCTTAACAGGTTTCCAATTTAGTTTAATTTTAAAATTTGATGTTAGCTCTGATCTCAAAATTTGCCATTTGAAGGGTTGTAAATTACTATTTTGAGATGCAACCTCTCTCGATGCTGACCTGACATAGACTGATGAGACAGCTGCAAGTAATCAAAAAAGCTCTAAGGACAGGTTTCAACTTGTAAAAACTTGTGAATCTATGTTCAGTTCAAAATTATGAAATTTGGGTGAGAACTTTTTGACTAACCCACGTATACCATAACTCCGTGCAAAAAGGAAGTATTCGATGTAACTTCGATAAGATGCACGTGAAAATAACTTTACTAATCCTCAAAATAACACTAAGTGTCGAGACAAGGTTAGTAAGGCTCAGAAGCCAAAAATGATCTTATGAAGCTAATATGCAACTGAATTAGTAATTCAATACAGGCTGAGAGTCACTGGAGTAACTTCGCGTTATCGTTACAAATTCATGAGAAATAAAATATTTTGGTCACAGCTTGGACATAGCTAAAGTCCAATCAAAGCAAAACATTAATATATTTCAGATCACTTTATTTTCGTAAAAACGCATAGAATCAAATTGCCATATTGGAAGCTAATTCAGTTTTACACAACGCTACACATTTCTAATGAAAATATTACGAACAAGTCTCATTTGATTCAGGAAGTGTTTTTCAAGTCGATTCTGTGAATAAAATTCCCTCTCTGTAGCTGCTTCCTCGAGAGGCTCACTAACTTTCGAGTTGCCTCCTCATGTCAGTGTGACTGCAACCACTTCTCCTTGAGTAAAATTTGGCTAATTTTGTCTTTGTGCACTCCCTGGGCAAAATTCTCAAATTTCTGAGCAGTTTTCCCTAATTTACGGCCAGGAGAGAACACGGAAACTTCTAAGACTAACGGGCTCCGGAGCACGGCTAAACTGCGGAGCTGCTTCGCAAGTGCTGAGCGAGAGAGAGAGAAACGAGGAAACCGTTTTCGTTCGGTTATGTTCAATTGTTGTTGTAGCATATTCTTTCTAAATTCCTCATTTCAAATTCGCAAAAAAATTTTGCATGTGAGAAATTAATTCAATGAACAGAATTTAAATTTAGGAAAATTGTCTCTAGATGAACAATTATTTTCATAATAATTGCCTCCCGTCTTGACTTATAGATTTTGTTGATCTATAAGTTTCCTATATTTCGTATTCGTCAACTGTTAACTACAGTACCAAAAAATATTTCTTCGGTTTTTCGGTATTCTGATATCAGTGGGCAAATATAAAGAAAAATATGCTTTCACCTTGTTACAGTGATTTTCTGTACATCAACTTTGAGATCAAACAAGAATTTAAAGACAAAATTTATTATCTCTTCAATTATGAATGGTTATTTACTAATGGTAACTCTCTCACTACCAATTCACAATTTTTTTACTCGTACTGTGCGTATGAGTGCATTGCATCCTCATCCTCAACAATCTTTCCATTCCATCTATTTTACAGTCTGCTGTGCTTTCTCCTTCGTACTCGCGAGGCAGAGCGTACTTGAAGGAGCTTTCGTATAAATCTTTCAATTCTATCTCTTTCACAATCTGCTTTGCTTTATCATACAGGGCAATGCGATCTTCTTGTTCATTAGCGCGATTTTGCCTAGTTTCAAAATTACAGCCGCTCCTCAGTCAAACAGATGTTTGTATTTTAGAACGTTTTTTTATCATCAAAGGTAAACCGGTTTCAAATGAGATTCTATCCTGTTTCCTGTTTCGTTTCAAATAGTTTAATCAGAAATAGAATTCGTTTACTTATTGCATCAAATTGCCAGCTATACTTTTGTGTTATTTCACAAGCAGAAGATGACTCTCCAAGTCGAAATGTTTAATTTTATGACTCGTTTTCCAAGCCCGCCTCGCTTAATCAAAGCTTGCATTGAACAATGAAACTCTATAAGTTGACAATCAACGTCATTTTATCCGTTGAGAAACTTGCTTTGCGGAGAAGTCCGAAACTTTTTGAAAAAATAAACTACTTGCATTTCAAATTTAAGCCCCGACTCGGACCGGAGTTCATCAATATAGAAACAAGTAATTGGTTTAATTATAGGGATATTCATGTCGTGCTGCTAAATTCAAACAACTCGCACTATGCAGTACCATCCATGTGTTTAACACTTTGACTGCAACGTGTGCCACCGGTGGTACACGGAGGTAATTTTCATAGCGCTGCTGACCGACCAATAGTCGCAAACTCAATTTTCATGAATACTTAATCAAAGCTAAATGAAGACGAGATCCAGTTCATGTTTTTCATTGAATCCTAGAGAAGTTTTTTCTTTGAAGAGTTCATTTTCCGAAAGACTTTTGAATTAACTTTTAGTTGTCTGCAGTTTATATAAACACAAACAATAATTATGGCAAACATATTGAGCCCTTGGGCTTATATATTCGTTCTTAACAAAATGGTATAGCATGAAATGATCTCAGGATAAATTTTTATTTTTATTTTTAGAATACTGCAAATATCGCATCATACAATATGACGACGGCGATGCGGACGTCACATCCAACAGACGAACCAAATCTCTCTGTCAACCCATCCTGTATAGTGAAAAGGATGGTCCGTAATAGTTCATGAAACGCTTGAATGTTCCGCACGTAATTTGTATGAACGTGTTTATCAAAAATGCTATCCAAACTTAATCATTTAATTCAGGAATAAATTTATAACAATCAAAACAATGGTCCGTAATAATTCATGGGTTCGCTTGAATATTCCGAACACAATTCATTCTGTGATTATCAAAGATTCTATCTAAACGTACTCATACAAAATCATTTTATTACACTTAAAACATTTGCTCACAATTTTTCTAAAAGCAAACCGCACTTGTCTGCCCTCGACAGACGACAATGACTTGCAACTACTCAGCTGCTCTGCTGTGCTCAGTGCGTCTCCATGTTCGGTGATTGGCTCAAACGTTCAAGTTAATTGGAAGGAAATGTGAGGATTTTCTAAATTCAAATATGAAATCTAATGCACTTTCGAGTTGAGTTTTTAAAGAGTCGCTGAAAACGTTTCACATGAATACGGCTCGTTGCAATTATTTTCCGATCATTGACGTTGAGTTCGAATCTTGATTGTACGAGTACGATCTTCATGACTCACGCCTGAATGAATTAAAAGTTTGCCAGCAGTTTTGTGGCTCGAAATGGGACATGTCTAGTTACCAGGCGCGAGCATAAAAATGTAAAATATCTGTCAGGAATGATTCACTTAATTGTCTCGTCACAGAAAATGTTAATTCTACCGAAATGAAGGCACTCAAGTGCTCGAAGCGGTGTGCTTCCAATCGTTAAAATCTTGCAAAATTGGCCCCGATTTTAACCTTTTTATTAGTCTTCTCTTTTTTATTCCAGGTTCATCCATTTTATTAAGTACGTTCTTTTCATTTAGAATTTCTTAACACGTTGTATGATATCTTCTTTACATCACCTATAAGCCCTGTCTTAAAGATAAAATATCGGAAGATTCGACTGCCCTGTGGTATTCACCATAAAATAACCAATTATTCCTAATGTTTACACCAAAGTGGTGAAAATTTCGTGCTCCTCAATGACGCAGCACTTTGCGTCGGGTTGCTCTCAGATCTATTTTAATCTAATGCTGAAAAGGAAGCTTAGCGCCGCGAACTGCGCAAGCATAAAAAAATATATATACCAGAGTTACCGACGGGACTCGGAGCAGCGCTGTCTGATTTAACATCGCCAGACAACTATTAATCAAATCAAGACTGTATTGAATGATCGATCAGGATCCACACTTATTAATAAATTATAGGGGCAGTTGTCAGTAAATTATACTGTTTTATACCAACAGTAAATCATAAGAAGAGAAGAAATCGCTTTTTCAAATATTTGAAAAGACAAACTGAGCTTTCACACGATGAATGTAAGCACGCGAGGGATCATTCGCTTAGTTTTATTCGAGGATAAACTTTATCATGAGGCAAGTACTAGAAAGCCTTTTGAATGACAACATCTGGTGATAGTTACTGACATTAAAGTGTTCTAAAATAATCCCGAGTTGGATGTATCAAAAAGAGAAGCTAGGGGAGAAACACAGTATATTTAGAACCTTTGATTGGAACAATCGCAATGATTTTACTTCTGCAAATATTTAATGAATATTTGACGATTCAAAAAACATTAGATTCAGATATCATTTTGTAGTAGAATCAAGAGTCATTGATTGTGTCTTATCCACACAATTATGCAGGGAATTACCTCAGAAACCTTGAATAAACAGCATTTCACTTACACCCAAAAATGTACTAGAACACTTGTAACCAGATTCGCGAAGCAATCTTATCTGGTAATAAATGAGCGAGTGCTAAAGGGGAAATTTATAAAAATTTCCCTTCGTGAAGACATCCACACCAAAACCTGTCTCTGAAGGGCCTGTCACCGATGAAAAAAAATAGGAAAAACCTGAATAAACGAGGCTGTTAAAGTTGAAGAGCTCTCGTTGTGATAATTAGGATCTCCAGCAGTGGGGTTTTCCAAAAGAAAGTGCACAAGCGTACCAATGTGAAAAGAATCTAGAAACGAATTCTTAAAATTAGTTGTCAATAAAATCTCTCAGAACGAGATCAAGTGTCACTTGAAGAGAGCATTCAATTTTCGTGAACATGGAGTTTTAATGGGAACAGAGATGTATTTCCCGAACTTGATTCAAGAAAACTACAGTACTTAGATGATTTTTGCGTAGATGATGTTTTAAACAGAATTCATCATCAATGCCGAGGATGCATTTTTGAAGCTTGGGAAGCTCATAGAGATTCAATATTTCTTCCCACATTACTGAAGCTCTAGAATATCTTTCATTGCTCTAAGGCTTGTTCTAAGCCAATTTAAAATGTATTTCACTACTCTCAAGCTTGTTCTTAGCCGAACTTAATGGCCATTCCAATGCTTCTGTATTGACAAGCTCAAACTGTATTGATGCAGAGATTGAGAGATAATATACCTGGAGAGTTTTGAGTTTTCAACTGTCACTTGAGTTATACGAGGAAGGATAATGGGTAACGTTGTGCCTCAGTATTTTCTGTAGGACCTCCTTGCTCAATAGTACACAGGATCCGTCCTCAATGGTGTATCATCTGGAATAGAGTATGTGAAATTATGATAATTCACAAAAACTATGTCGCATCCGTCAAGATTAATTTTTGATTACCTTTATTTGGGATTAATTATTATCATAATAAGTCTTACATTTGCATGAAGTCCTTGAAAACTTTCTGTCCCTGGCCGTTAATGTACTCAAACTACACAAGATTTTATTTCATTTGAATTACAGAACGTTCTCATTCTCATTTCCATGCTTAAAAATAACGGAAATCGATTGTAAATGAGCAGAGAAAATGTACAGTCGGTCTCTTAATCAACTTTGCATGAAAGCATTTCCGCTTCACGCATTTACGAAAGCAAAATGTTGTGAAGGGGAAGCGAAAAGTTTTGAGAGATTTAAGTAAAGGAAACTGTTTGGAATTAGAGAAGAGGCTGCAGACAACTGAAGGAAACAGTTTGGAGTTAGAGAAGAGGCTGCAGACTACTGAAGGAAGCAGTTTGGAGTTAGAGAAGAGCTGCAGACTTCTGAAGGAAGCAGTTTGGAGTTAGAGAAGAGCTGCAGACTACTGAAGGAAGCAGTTTGGAGTTAGAGAAGAGCTGCAGAATACTGAAGGAAGCAGTTTGGAGTTTGAGAAGAGGCTGCAGACTACTGAAGGAAGCAGTTTGGAGTTAGAGAAGAGCTGCAGACTACTGACGAAGCAGTTTGGATTTAGAGAAGAGCTGCAGACTACTGAAGGAAGCAGTTTGGAGTTAGAGAAGAGGCTGCAGACTACTTAAGGAAGCAGTTTGAAGTTAGAGAAGAGCTGCAGACTACTGAAGGAAGCAGTTTGAAGTTGGAGAAGAGCTGCAGACTACTGAAGGAAGCAGTTTAGAGTTAGAGAAGAGGCTGCAGACTACTGAAGGAAACAGTTTGGAGTTAGAGAAGAGCTGCAGACTACTGAATGAAGCAGTTTGGAGTTAGAGAAGAGGCTACAGACTACTGAAGGAAGCAGTTTCGAGTTAGAGAAGAGCTGCAGACTACTGAAGGAAGCAGTTTGGAGTTAGAGAAGAGCTGCAGACTACTGAAGGAAGCAGTTTGGAGTTAGAGAAGAGGCTGCAGACTACTGAAGGAAGCAGTTTGGAGTTAGAGAAGAGGCTGCAGACTACTGAAGGAAGCAGTTTGGAGTTATAGAAGAGCTGCAGACTACTGAAGGAAGCAGTTTGGAGTTAGAGAAGAGCTGCAGACTACTGAAGGAAGCAGTTTGGAGTTAGAGAAGAGCTGCAGACTACTGAAGGAAGCAGTTTAGAATTAGAAAAGAGGCTGCAGACTACTGAAGGAAGCAGTTTGGAGTTAGAGAAGAGATGCAGACTACTGAAGGAAGCTGTTTGGAGTTAGAGAAGAGCTGCATACTACTGAAGGAAGCAGTTTGGAGTGAGAGAAGAGGCTGCAGACTACTGAAGGAAGCAGTTTGGAGTTAGAGAAGAGGCTGCAGACTACTGAAGGAAGCAGTTTGGAGTTAGAGAAGAGCTGCAGACCACTGAAGGAAGCAGTTTGGAGTTAGAGAAGAGCTGCAGACTACTGAAGGAAGCAGTTTGGAGTTAGAGAAGAGGCTGCAGACTACTGAAGGAAGCAGTTTGGAGTTAGAGAAGAGCTGCAGACTACTGAAGGAAGCAGTTTGGAGTTAGAGAAACGCTGCAGACTACTGAAGGAAGCAGTTTGGAGTTAGAGAAGAGGCTGCAGACAACTGAAGGAAGCAGTTCGGATTTGGAAAAGAGCTGTAGACTACCGTAGGAAGCAGTTTGAAGTTAGACAAGAGGCTGCAGACTACCGTAGGAAGCAGTATGGAGTTAGAGAAGAGCTGCAGCCTATTGACGGAAGCAGTTTGGAGTTAGAGAAGAGCTGCAGACTACCGTAGGAAGCAGTTTGGAGTTAGAGAAGAGACTGCAGACTACCGTAGGAAGCAGTTTGGAGTTAGAGAAGAGCTGCAGCCTACTGAAGGAAGCAGTTTGGAGTTGGAGAAGAGCTGCAGACTACCGTAGGAAGCAGTTTGAGATAGAGAAGAGGCTGCAGACTCCCGTAGGAAGCAGTTTGATGTTAGAGAAGAGCTGCAGCCTACTGAAGGAAGCAGTTTCGAGTTAGAGAAGAGCTGCAGACTACTGAAGGAAGCAGTTTGGAGTTAGAGAAGAGGCTGCAGACTACTGAAGGAAGCAGTTTGGAGTTAGAGAAAAGGCTGCAGACAACTGAAGGAAGCAGTTTGGAGTTGGAGAAGAGCTGCAGACTACCGTAGGAAGCAGTTTAGAGTTAGAGAAGAGCTGCAGCTTCTGAAGGAAGCAGTTTGGAGTTAGAGAAGAGCTGCAGCCTTCTGATGGAAGCAGTTTGGAGTTAGAGAGGAGGCTGCAGACTATTGAAGGAAGCAGTTTGGAGTTAGAGAAGAGCTGCAGACTACCGTAGGAAGCAGTTTGGAGTTAAAGAAGAGCTGCAGACTACCGTAGGAAGCTGTTTGGAGTTAGAGAGGAGGCTGCAGACTACTGAAGGAAGCAGTTTGGAGTTAGAGAAGAGCTTCAGACTACCGTAGGAGGCTGTTTGGAGTTAGAGAAGAGGCTGCAGACTACTGAAGGAAGCAGTTTAGAGTTAGAGAAGAGCTGCAGACTACCGTCGGAAGCAGTTTAGAGTTAGAGAAGAGCTGCAGAACTGCAGGAGCGCTGAAGGCGTATCGCTGCTCACAGCGCGGGGCGAGGATTAGCACGACAACTCCATTGCCAGCTTAGGCTGCCGGGGGATTAGCAGCTGCTGCCTAGGACTAGTGCTAGTAAATTAGCAGCTGCTGCCTGGGACTAGTGCTAGTAAATTACCAGCTGCTGCCTGGGACTAGTGCTAGTAAATTAGCAGCTGCTTCCTGAGACTAGTGCTAGTAAATTAGCAGTTGTTGCCTGGGACTAGTGCTAGTAAATTAGCAGATTCTGCCTGAGACTCGTGATATTAAATTAGCAGCTGCTGCCTCGGACTAGTTTTAGGAATTTAGAAAGTGCTGCCTGGAATTTGTGCTAGTAAATTAGCAGCTTCCACTTGGGGCTAGTTTTAGGAAATTAGCAGCTGCTGCCTGGGGCGAGCGTTAGTGAATCAGCAGCTCCTACCTGAAGTTAGTGCTTGTGAATGAACAGCTGTAGCCTCTAAATAGTACTAGTGAATTGAACGCTGTTGCCTATAGTTAGTACTAGTAAATAAATACTATTAAGAAAGCCCAAAAACATTTTAGAATTGGTGCCAATAGTTGAAAATATTAAAGTAACAAGGTTAAAAACTCTAATTTTCATCCAAGTTTTCCTACTAGGGGACTTTAAATAGCTGTAGAAGCTATTAAGTCAAGCTCTAAGTCTAAATGAATGATTCAAATTATTTTCTGGATTTAACTTGCGCTTTCCGAGTCCCAATCAGGATTTCAAAGTTAGCCCAAAACCGGGCAACCAAAGAGCAATTTAAACTCGTACAATGTGTACACAGTCATGTATGCGAGCATAACCTACTAAAGATACTGATAGCATTCAGGCTGGGATCCCTTTTTCACTGTGGTTTCCCGTTTATTCGATCACCTTTTTTGTTTGGATCTCCATCGAGTCACTGATGCCAGAACCTCCTTCTTTTCCCATGACTGATATTCAATTCCACGGTGTCCTCCCAAGTTCGGAACTAGCCTTGATACTTGCAGGACTGAGCTCTTAAATGGAGCAGAATTTGTCGCTCTTTAAACACCGGCACATGGTCCGGATTTGA
Organism: Morinoia aosen; assembly: GCA_030386875.1. Classification (NCBI taxonomy): domain Eukaryota; kingdom Metazoa; phylum Arthropoda; class Malacostraca; order Amphipoda; family Talitridae; genus Morinoia; species Morinoia aosen. The sequence goes on from CM059571.1 coordinate 4,819,068, forward strand.
AGAAGAGTGTAGACTACCACAGCGTCCAAACACCTTCCCAACCATGCCTGGATGTGCGCTGGGTCCAGAGCCTTTGTTGACGGACTTGAACAAAGAACACCCGGCCATTGACTGGCCTGGTCGAGTCCTGACAAGATTCGTATTGGATTATTTGAATTACTGCTGATTGGGAGGCGCATTGCATTCGCGTCTCCCCAATAAAAGCCTGGGGCCTGTGAGCCACGGCATGAATGCTCAAGCAGCGCGGCCCCTTCTCCACCTATGATGGATGTCTTGCTCCCCGTACATGCAGCGAGGGGAATTGTACTCCACGCTGACCTCCACAAACTGCAAATGAAAATTCAATTGAGCAGAATGCTCTGAAATTCTCAATCATCTTCCTTTGATCGTCCCCTCGAACTTCGCAGAAACGATTCGACTGATTAAACTAGATTTCTGTTCTGTTACCTGAATCGTTGCAGCGTGTGCGCCTGGAATTGCTACTTGAGGTATTTTCGTTTGAATTGTTCTCTTTGTCTCAACAAGTGAACTTTGATTATTATGAGGCCTTAGAGTTTTTGGCCCAAGAATGTTTTTCTTGAGAAATGAATACCATGGTTTCCCGTTCTCGTTCACACTATTGTGCAAGTGAGAAAAAAAATTGATGAAAAAATTAATAAAACGTTAAGAACGTATTTATCACTTGATATCTCAAATGCTTGTTTTTAGATTACAACTTTAAATGTTAAAAACACTTAAATTCAATATAAAAATTAGGAAAAATGTTTTCAACTTTTAGGGTGAATTGAACAGAAAGAAAAATAATGAACGCGCATCCTGAATGTAAAAAAAAATTCAAAAAAACTCACAAAGTTGAACACCGATCGTCATGTGTGGACCGGAAGAATCAGCATCCATTTCACCGTTAACCGCCAGAAGTTTTACAAATATTACCAAAAGAATTAGCATCCTTTTCACCCTTTGTCATCAGAAGTTTCACCAATATTACCTTTGTTACAATCATTCACACTAGTCACCTCCCTTTATTTGAAATAAGAAAGAAGGCGAAATAAAAGAAAAGCCGTAAGAAATGAAATAAAATTAAATCTCTCGAGAATTGATGAGGCCGAGTGCAAAAGGCCCATCAAAAATGAATAATAATGTTCGACAAATCACATGACACACGTTCCTTATCTCCTAAGCTTGTATCACAGATACGCTCATCACACACTTTCGGCTGGCTTCGGACATACAGACAGAGCAGAGAGACGGACGCGGCTCTAATTATAGTATAGACTAGTCCACCCCCCTTTATTTGAAATAAGAAAGAAGGCAAAATGAAAGAAAAACCGTAAGAAATAAAATATACAATCTCTCGAGAGTTGATGAGCCGCGTGAACACGGCCCGTCAAAATATATAGGGCTGGAGCTTGTATCACAGATACGCTCATTACACACTGCAGGCTGGCTTCGGACAGACAGAGAGACGGACGGACGGACAGACGTGGCTCTTATTATTGTATAGATTGGACAGACGCACCGATTGTAGAACAGGGCGGGAACTACCCCTCGCTAGAGAAATTTTAAAATAAATTAGGGCACAATTTTTTCAACAGTAGAATACGGGGTTCAACCAACAGTAAATTATGGAAGCATTTCATTTGAATGTGACGTGCACGGAGCATGGAAAATTGAGGGTTAAAGTCAGCTTTGTTAATAAAAAGCGTTGTACGTGAGACCGCTTCTCATCCGTCATACAGAAAAAACTTGTACGTACTTCGCATCATTTATTTTCACTGAGTTTAAATTCTCAAAAACGTTCGAGGTAAAATTTGGTATGAAACCTCGATCCAATAAAATCGCCGGTTTTTAATTCAAAAGGCAAAAATAAAAGTACATTTTGGTGTTGAGCTGGGTCGAAGATGCAAAGGCTATTTCCTTGCCATTGACACGCTTTTGGTTCAATAGCTCGAGAAAAAACACTAAACGGATAAGATGGTAGAGAGTCTATTAGTGTATTTTAAAAAAAATTCAAAATCCGGTGTGAAGTAATAGTTAATAGAAAGCTGGAATGACCTAAGGAAATCCGGAATGACTGCAGTGAAGCTATAAGAACATTCCCTTCAGTGACGAGCCGTTACGGACACAGCGAAATGACGGCATAAATCTGAACGACTCGTAGAGATTTGTTCTGAACTGCGGCCAAGGCCAGCTGCTGCAGAGAATCTCTGCGGTTCGTAGGAGACAAGGAAATGTTCGTGCCTACTCTTCAAACATATCAAAGTCGGTAGAAATAATAAAATTATTCAAACCTGACATTGTTGTTAATTAGGAGTTAGTAAGTTCATTTTATTTTCGGTTTTGATTACAGAGAATTCTGATACAGGGTTAAGATATCACGATATTAAATGAAGCACAGCAGTAATCACACAGAATGATACCATTAGTCCCAATGCAGTGGTGCTTTTGAGTTATAAAGCTTAGTGCGACTAAAAAATCAATCAACAATCATCCACCACTTTACTGCTACGAGAACTATCTAAATTGGCGTACTTTCTTATCAGTCAATGGGACTGGACAATGAACTATCAGCTAGAGCTGGGCGATTATAGCAATTAGATCAAACTCTTTTAAAGAGTAAAAAAGCAAGCCATTGTCCCGATTTAAGAGATGATACCTCTACAAATTACAATAGTGTCTCATGTACTCATTAGTGCAGAAAGAAGTTAAAAGGTTTCATCGAACGTTCCCTCGATACATGAATCTTGAGATACTCTATGGAATTTCCTTACCTTAAGATGTCTCTCGCAGAGCAAATCCTACTCTGACTAGGAAAGGCTTTTGGGTCAGAGCGCCAAGATGGAAAACTCAGTTACGAAAACAAATTATACTCCGACCTGCCGCTCATTTGCTTCGGAAAATCAATTTCAACAGTGACGCCAAATTTCTTTTAGCATACACCACAATTCATGAAACGCTGATAAACAACTACCTTTAAAAACTACTACATTGGATTAATAAAAAAAAATTTGAAAAATATTCCCATAAACATAAAAGTCAAAAAAAGTCAAAGATAAAGTCAAAATTTCTGATGAAAAAACGGAAAATAGTTCAGAAAAGTTACGTATGGGAAATGAAGCTCGGCATGAGGGACGCAGAAAAGGGGAAGTGCGCAGCATTTTGCCGCCGTCGCAGCGCCGGCCCTCATACATGCGGATCATGTTTGCCCGAGCGCAATTAAACCGAAAAATGAACGAGTCCCGCACTCTTATTCTTTAATTAAAGAGCGAGCAACACATGGTGCATCTAATCTGGACCGAGAGGCGGATTACAAAATGCGACCTGCCAGCAGAACTGCACAATTTTTCTGCACAAAGATTTATCCAAAGAGAGTTAGAATAAGCTCCGGATTTTTGATAAATTGTACTGCCAGGCGCAGAAAAATTGTCCCTTCTCTCTCACCGAGTAAAAAAGCTGCAACGAAAGCAAAACTCCATCCAATTTGGGGCGCATGGCTGTAGCAAACTCTAGCCTCAACATTTTCGTATTTTTTTTTGTCATTAAAGCGTGCTTGGGTCATTGGCACGTGGGTCAGAACTGCCATTTTGCTCACTACTAACCTGAAACGGGCTTTAAAACTCTTAGGAATGAAATTCAAGAGCCCTATGCAATGACCTTCTATCGTTTAGTCACGGAAATTGTTTCTATGACCTCGAATTATCAAGCAAAGAGGGGTGGCAAACATCATTTTCTTGGATGCTGAGGCGCACTCTAGACCTCACGATCTCCAAGCGTACTGTAGCCTGCACAAAGTTGTTATCAGATTATATTTATAAGAGGTTTTATCTCACACTATAATGGCTTGATTCGAGGTACAAATGTCTGATGTTAGTTTGATATTCTCCAAAAAGACGTTCGCGTGTTTTGAATGCGATATGTACGCATAAATATGTTGGATTGGTACTTCAGTTATATGCAAGAAGCAATGCATACATCTTGCTCTAGGAACCGGTTAATTTAATGAACTAAGTCAATCTTTACTACGTTTTATACCTAGACTTTGCATTTTAGAAATGCATGAATTTTGATTAGAGAAATCGCAGCTCGATTTGAATCTTCAGTCCTTTACTTGGCTCTTCTCCAGTTTTTTACAAAAGTCATAACTATCTAATCACAAAAACACGCTTTCTTCCACAAACACTTCTACGTCACCAAATATCGCCAGGAAATATTTGCGGTTTGATCTTCTAAGAACTGCATTAGCTGAGTTTTGTGTCGGCGAAGTTGCGTCAATATCCGCAATGGCGGACATTCGAGCGGAGGCTGCCATCAACTTTTCTGATCTCAAACGACCCAGGGTTTCCGGTGCAGATCACAAGGGAATTTAAAGTTCAAGGGGACTGAAGAGATCGCTAACAGTCAGTTCCGCCTCGCGATGTAATGCATCCTGTCGTCAACATCACCTTCAACAGAAACACCGTCAGCATTTTGACGCGAACCTTGTCGCAAACGGAAATGTCTCTGTTTGTCGTAGTAAACGTGTCGAAGTTTGAAGGAATCATTAACTGGTATTTTGACATCACTACTAGCTGTAACTAATGCACGTTCTTTTTTGTCGTAGTAATCGTTTAGAAATTTGAAAGCATCATCTATTTACTGATATTTATCATCACTATACGCTGTAAATAGTGCGCGTTCTTTTTTTTATCATAGTAAGCTTGTAAAAATCATAAAGCATTATCTATTTAGGGATTTTTGACATCACTATACACCGTAACTGATGCACTTTTTCAGTAATAGTTATCGTATAGAAATGTGAAAGCATTATTTATTTACTGGTATTTGACGTTCCTACACACAGTAACTAGTGCACGTTCTTTTTTTGCCATAGTAAGTGAGTAGAAATTTTAAAGCATTATCTATTCACCGATATTTGACATCACTACACGCTGTAACCAGTGCACTTTTTTAGTAATTCAAAAGCATTGTCTATATACAAATATTTGTCATCACTACGCGCTGTAAAAATTCGCGTTCTTTTTTGTAATATTAAGCGTATAGAAATTTCACAGGATCATCTATTTACCGATATTTGCCATCACTGCACCCCCTAACTGATGCTCGCACGCCTGTCCCCCCCGCCGAGCTCTCCAGCGTTAATTGGTGGCCGATGTTGAACTCAGTAATTAAGCGATTTTTCCAGCATTCCATGAATATAATAGGATCGCATTGCGCGTACGAGGCTGTCCAATCCAAGCCAATTTGAGTTCCCACTTGATGAAAAATTTAAGAAACAAAGCTCAATTATTTGAAAACATTGTAGAGATGTGCCCTATAATAGACATACTGTACCACTGTTGAAGAAAAATATGTAAGGTTGTGACTGTTGAATCAGTTTTACCCATTCAATAGCTAGCTAATCGAACTCTGCACTTTTATTCGTTTGTACATACATGTATACATTCAATTATATTTTATTTCTTGAAATGCTCTATGGTACTTCCGCCTCTGAGTGCAGATTTACAGCACTATTCGTTCAAGAGAAAAGCACATTTGAACATCGTTTTTTTTGTGTCGATGCAGTCATGACTCACTTTCACACTCACTGTTAAACTTGAATACGATCTTACACGTGCAAGGCTATCCTTATACAAATTAGTTTGACACCTGAGACACCTGCTGAGTGAATGTTGTCTGATATATGTTGCGCGGCGATTTTCCCAGTTGGGTATAAGGGAATACTCAAGCACAATTCTCCACTCTACCCAGATGTCCGAAATGGGTACCAGTTTTACGGGGAAAACCGTCATAGCGTCCTGGTGTAAGTTGTAAGGTAATTGAAAAATAAAATACAAGATTATATGCATCATGCTTGAAGGGAATAAGGCATCCTTGTACGCTGGACTGGTGTGCACTAATGAGAGCAACCGCAGGTGATGGAGGGAATCACGTATTAGAAAGCACAGCTGCCAGCAGCGGCTGCGGGCCAGGCTATATGATTAACAAAAAAGATTTATCGCAGTAGCCAGCTCTGAAAAATGTAGAAACAGCCACCAGCACTGCAAAATATAATAGTTGCTGCCAGCTCTGTAAAAGATAGCAGCGGCTATCAACACTGAAATATAGCAGCTGCAGCCAGCACAGCAAAATATAGCTGGTGCTAGCTGCTATCACCGCAAAATACAGCAGCTGTTGCTATATTATATGTATATAGCAGCTGCTTCCAAACAGCAAAATGAAGAAACAGCTACAAGCACTACAAAACATAGCACCTGCTGCCAGCACTCCAAAATGTAGTGCCAGCTGCGTACCAGTAGCATCACAGAGTAGCTCAGCACCACTGCAGCACACAGCTGCATGCAGTGATCGCTGGACCAACGCTGGATTATTGGGAGCTACGCACAGAATCGGTCAAAAGGAGTCGCACAGAGCCGAGTGCGTCAATACCAGCCAAGGAAGACAGACGCGGATCTCGAAGTGCACTCCCTTTTGGCCGAGAAATCCGTTATACAGTTTTTAAATAATTCAAACAACTTTAAACGATTTATTTACCGCAAATGACACATATACTGTATTATATTATTTCTTAAGGATATTACAATGGGCACATTTGAGTACAGGTACTTGTGGGCCCGAATAAGTTCAGTGACTTCTAGGCCATCTAATTATCAACGCTATTATAAGGTGACCAATGAAAAAATTTTCGTAGAAGAATAGCTATAGATATCATTGATTCCATAGATGTCATTTTAGATAAAAAGCGAAAAAAATAGTAATTGTCATCCCATTTTTCTGTACTTTATTGCATAGGTGTAATTTAAGATGACGTGAGAGAAAAAATAGTCATTATAATTTACTCGATTAAGGTAATCAAACCAATTTGGAAATTCAGGTCAACGTAACCGAGTTTGCTTTCCTTCGCTCAAAGGTTAGAGGGTGGACGAAAATCTAAGACGCGCATCAAGCATCAAGTCAGTAATGCAGATTCTAGAGAAGCAGGATGCCGGAGACAGTCGAGTTAGGGCACTCGAAAGCTCTTAAAAATCTACAGGAAGGTCTCTAGGATCTACAGGAAGGTCTCTAAAATGTTCCTCGAGTGCAGGAAGAAAGTCCCAAAGACTGCTCCGGCGAAACGCTGTCGACTTCTGACTTTACGAATCCGAAAAGCAGAAAATGTGGGGTGATGTCAAAGTTTCCCAAGACGGCGTTGTTTTCAACGTAAAATGAGCTTTGAAACAAATACACCCGGGGGATTTTTACTTGAAAAAGCAAGTACTTTCAAAATTATGCTATCACCCATCCGCTTTTGGTTAATACATGAAAATTATGTAGGAGAAATGATTAACGGAAAAATAGTGTATCTACAATTGAGGGAACTTCCGTTTTCTGACGATAAAATCTGAATGAAGTAATTTCTAGCAGTTAAACTAATAAATTTAGAAACCAAGTTTGAAATTTAGGTAAAATTTTTACTGACGTAAACAACGGATTGGGCTTTAATTGATTAGCCCTTTGTCAATCACTGGAAAAGTAATAAATCCGTCCATAACAGAAGAGTAAGTGCCATGATAACTGTGACGCATAGTGCTATTCCAGTACTCGTAAACATTCTCCAATTTTCCAAGCAAGCTGTCATTAAGAAAAACTGGTGCATGGCTTACAAAAAAAAATGCCGTAATTGTTCAAGCCCGCAATAATGAAGGAACTGTACAACAAGCATTTCAAATTATAACATTCTCTTCAATGCGTAGCGACATTATAATTTCCATGATGCTCCGTGAGGCTGGAAAACAACATTTGCTGTGAAATGTGAAACATTCTGCTAGTTGGATAGCGTCCCATTCGCTTCTTTATAATTAGCCCCTAAATACGCAGCTGGGAAGCGCAATTTCTAGCTCGGCATAATGGCGAAATTAAAACGACTTGGGGCGAAAAATAATTTTCCGTATTGTAAGCCGCCTGCTGAGCGCAACTGTAATCTGCCAGCTTGGGTTCGATTTTCTCCTTAGGTAAAGCGACCGTCAGAAGAAGTTTGCTGAAGACCGCGCGTTTCTGTAGCGAATAACAAGTGGAAGATTTTTTAGCGTACAACGAATGATAGGATGAAATAAAACATTAGCGTATCTAGACCTGTATAATTGTAGCGTTATATTAGGAAAGAACATTGATTTTTCTCCGTCAGAAGACCCTCACTTAGGGATCGACGTAGCGTAGTATGGTATTACGTAGGAGTTAAGCGTAAATTCCTTGCGCAACGACATCCCTTATGCAACAAGCGGGCTGGCAGAGGGCGACATCTGTACTCACTCAGAAAGCGGGCCTGAGATAAGTAACCCGTAAAAACCATCTCCTGACACTTTAATTACTGGTATCTTAATTTTTCGAGTCCAAAATACGGTGGCGAGCATTAAGTTAAGTCTAGCAGACAGTGCCATCCGCGGCAGCTCAGGGCGAACACGACCTTTGGCTCTGGAAATAGCAGCCTGGCAGACGATAAGAAATACAAATGTAATGAGAACAAGAATTCCAGGCTTAGTTTCTAGCCCCACAGCACCTCCTGATTAATTTTTGTTATGGAAGAGCAATGCGAGAGAAGGGACATTTCAGCCAATTTAATTTAATTTTGCTTAAAAATGATTCCTGGCGTTTTCATTAAGCTGAGAAGATCACTGGCATTACATTAAGAGAATTAGTCATATTTTGTGGCCGTACAAGAAATTAATGAATTTGCTATGAAGGATGCAAGCAGGATGCCAGTTAATTTAGTTTTTAAAACCCGGTGCGAACTATATAAGAAAAACAAGATGGGATCTAAAATACGTTTTGACCTTAAAACGAAATATGAAAATAACAAATGAAAAGTTATTCACTCTAATGAGCTAAGTAAAGCGTTGAAAAAACCAACGTGTCTAGTAAAATTAGCGATGAAGAAGTTATTGCACTAGAAATGTTCAGAGTAGAATTTAAATGTTGACGGAAAAAGGTCAGTTTGGATTCCAGATTAATAAGTCTAATGTTTATAAGCCAAATAATTTTTAACATGAATGATATCTTAGGTATGAAACGGCTTGCAATCTTTCAGAGAAAATGAAGTGCTCAAAAAATTATGAAGGAAATACTAACGTAATGATGAAGAGACAGCAAATAAAGGTAAACCAAACTAACATAAGCCGTAAAAATGCCTGATAAATATAATCAAAAAGAAAATTGGCCCTAAATAGAAACAGTGATTGATGGAACACGGTCTCGATAAAATGTAGCGGAAATTAATCCGCACAAAGTTGTTCAACAAATAAAATTGGAAGTTTATACAACGCCATACCACTAAACACTGGAGAGGAAAATACTTTGAAAATTAATGAACTTTATCTCAACTATCAGACGCTATTGAACGTGAGGTTTTTGAGGGTGCTTCTTTAACATGAAAAGAGATGCAATAGATTGCAATTTCTACGCATAAAATTTCTGATTAAAATATGATTGTTTGTCATAAATCACACAGATGTGCTCATGTGCTGCTTTGTAATGTCTACGTCAATTAATTCTATTAAGAATTCCGTCTAACTGCTCGTCGAAGCTCATTCCTAAATTTCTAGCAAAAACTAAACCAAATCGTTTCAACACTGGCATGAATTTCTTAAAATTTCTTTTCATTCCATCAGCATTTTTGTACGACTCAATTTGGTTCTCTTACATTTGTGAAAATAATTTCGAAGTATTATTCACGTTTAAGTAGCACCACGAGCATCCCAATCTCTTCGATTAAATTCTAAAACAGTAATAAAATTCGTCAGACATTACCGAACCATTATTCGTTATTTCCCGCATACTACACCCATGCAGAGCAAATTTAAAACAACCCACCTTTTTATAGTACTCTCAGAATATTCGTGTTGTATCTGCCGTACTCTGGGAATTTCACAAAGCGTCTCACAATAGTTCCTGAAAACGAGGAGCATCGGAGGCCGCGGCCGGTTTCTTGTGCTATGGCCTCCTCTTAGAAGCGCCGGAGTGATCACGGAAAAAACGTCCGACGTCTGAAGTGCGGAACGGAGCAAGGCTCTCGGTTTTTTGCGCATCTCTGGACCAGACTTGGAAGAAGACAGATGGCGCTTTGTTACTGTGCTCCTCGTATCTATTTCGATCTCACGTCGTGAAAAAACTCAGGTTATTTAGGTAATTAGTTTGTTGAAGAGTAGTTGTATCTTAAGCTGGATCTGGAATATCCCGTGTTTGCAAGATATGTATTTCCTTGAGATGCTCAGAGAGTAAAAATGGATTGTTTTATGAACGTACCTCGAGTGGCGCAATTGATAAGAAGTGGCGCAATTGATAAAGTGGCGCAATTGATAACAAATTTCGAGGTCCAATTGATAACAAGTTTCGAGGCGCAACTGATAACAAGTCTGATGACGGTGACTGACATCCTTTCATGTATAGAGATCTGTCAGGCCTCACTAAGAGCACAACTACTGATTTTATAGTCGGGGAGGAAATGGGTCAAAGCGCACAAAGGCGTAACAGATCTTTGGTATCGTTCGTAGAGACCCAGTAAATGCAGAGGAACTGCTGTCTTTCTCAGCAGAGCAAAAACAAATTATTCTGAAATTATGGACTGAAAAACAGACGAATGACCACATTAAAGCAAAGCGAATGGATAATTTATTTAGAATCAAATTTCTGTCTCATCCGTGACACTGACGAACCTTTATGTCTGAATGTTTAATGGTAATTCTTTGCGGTTTGCTTAAGTTATACTTCGTAAAATAATGAGAAAAGTTCACTTGAATTTACGACAGGAAACTGAAAACGTAATCCGAAACACACTGCGTTAGAAGATTTTTTTATTGAATGCTTAGCTGACGGCAGTAGTTGAAAAATTCTGTCTAGCTTTACACAAATACTGACAGTGAACGATCATGTTCAATATAAACTTTACGAAGTTTAGTTCTGAAAAAGTTCTTTCCTTTCTTAGGCCAGTGCATCTCACTTTCTGATTTTTTCTAAAGTCAAAAGAGAAAAAAATTATTTTTCCGCTGAAAGTTTGCTGATAATTAGAATCCTGAAGTGATCTTACGATGAGGTTTAGGTCAGGACAGTTAGCGCATCAGGTCCTTCTGATCTGGTGCCCCGATACCCAAGTGTTGAGGGACTTCCAGGCAGTGACTTCCAGGCAATAACTTCCGGGTAGTGACTTCCGGGTAGTGACTTCCTAGTAGTGAGTTCCATGCTCTGACTTCCGAGTAGTGACTTCCGGGTAGTGACTCCCGGGTAGTGACTTCCGGGTAGTGACTCCCGGGTAGTGACTTCCAGGCTGTGACTTTCGGGTAGTGACTTCCAGGTAATGACTTCCGGGTAGTGACTTCCACTGAGTGACTTCCATGTAGGCAGTGACTGCCACTAAGTAACTTCCAGGCAGGCAGTGACTTCCGGGTAGTGACTTCTACTGAATAACTTCCAGGCAGTAACTTCCGGGTAGTGACTTCCGTGTAGTGACGTCCACTGAATGACTTCCAGGCAGTCTGTGGTTCCAAAGAGCAAACGAGTTAAATTAGAACATTCTAACGAGCTTTTTCATACCCTTCTATTTGCATCTAATTTGTTCAATGAATATTCAAGGTCTTTGAAATTTTAACCAAGACCGGGCTTGCACTGTATTTTGGGCCTTTTTATGAATCATTTTGCAGAAACATGGTGTAATGTGGTTCATTTCTCGGAAAATCTTTAGTAATTTTTTCGACAAGAAAAATGATTGGAGTACCAATGCTGATACCTCAAGAAACACAAAAACTCTGCGTCATTAGGCTCATTCAGTGAAGCTAAAACATTTCCCCAAAGTTGCACGAGAGGGAAGTTTGATACCATAATTAAAGATATTTAGAGTAGATCAATTACAGTTTTCAATGTTGTGAATAAGTTTTTTCAATTCAGGTTTTCCTTTTAATTTTTCTCGTTCTCAATCAGGTTCAAACTTTTAGAGCGAAAATACACAAAAAAGTGTGTCAACCTTGATTGATGCTGCTTATTGACGACACACTGTCGTGCGTCGGTTTTGTGACCACTTGACGTAGAAAAATGTGTCGGTCTTATAAAAAAAAATTCACTGTTTAGTATCTTGTTGCACAATACTTTTAGGTCTTGAGAACTGTATAAAATCAATGCAATAAAGAATTTCGTACAAACAGTATTTGTACGAGTTAATTTCCATTTCATACCCGTAGAAATGAATTGATAGATGTTTCAAACATACAAAAAATATTGAAATTTTTTCCAAAATAACCAATGTAAATTAGAAGCAATTTTTCCTCAAAATTATGGGGGTCGAAACTCAAAGTCAAAATCAGCGAATATACACAAATTAAGACATAAATTCTGGTCTAATGTCCGAGTCATATCCTTTTGCTTCAATTGCTTATCCTGCAGTAATGCTCCGAGCAAACAAGAACTACATTAGTGATCATAAAAGAATCAGAAGTGAGCTGAACGAAATATTTTGCAATTTTTTTCAGAATGAACGTTACTTGTTCCATTGAGAAATAAATACGGATTTTCTTGCAAAACAAAACAGTGCCACTGGCAGAAATAAAACGCTGTTAGTCCACCACTGGCCTCACATCCAGGCCCCCCGAAGGCAGATACGGAGTCCATTGAGAGCAGTTGGCTTTGTGGTACTGAGTGGCGTAGCTAAGCAGAGCAAACATCTACTACAGCGATAATTTCTTTTGTAAACAGCGTAGTATCAACAGGGGAGTTTTGAGTCCACCTGGGCTGGCAAGAATGGCTCAGCGGGCAACCGGTGCCGGGCAAGAAATTCGTTGAGCAGGGCAAGATTTTTTCATCGCTTGTTCTTAGAGTTGGGTGAGATTGACGCACATGCTGCGTGGTTCACAGACGAGCAAATTAAAAGAATATTTTGAGCGTGAAATCGTGAAATGAAATACTTTGTTGGTGTATCCTTACAGTGTAACACCTGGAAATTAATGTTCTCGCGGTTCTCACAACGTCTACCCTCTCATCACGGCAGAGGAAACAAGGTAGGGTCATCTATTGGAGAAAACACACCTCCTCTTGTTCGGTTTGCCAATAGAAAGGCTTTATTTTGAACAATCTTTATGACGTCACCAAAACGCATTGTCGTTAGGCCAATAGTGGAGCCAGATTTGTCGGTAACAGTGCTACCGTGCCTCTCATTGAAGCAACACTGGCAGGGTGCAGGCAGGGTGACATTATTAGTGACGGTTTTCCACTGACGCAGTTCAATTTGTTAGTTAGTTGTTTGCACGCTGTCGTGCAGCAGCAAGCAGTGTCATTTTCCCATTTTCCAAATTTATCTCCAATGATTTTCTAAATTGACAGGAAATGAATTATAGGAGCACAAATTCAGGAATTTTGAATTTCACCGTCAAATCGTATTACGGAAATTCATCGATAACTGGATTCGATTAACTATTGTACAACTTCAAAACCATTTTTACAGTCCCTGACCTGATGCGACCGACTTAGCGACCAGGGAATGTTGGCTGCAATAAACAGCCGTAGTTTTTAAAAACCAGGATTTGTGTTACTGGTTTCTGTTCTAAGTTTGTGGTTGAGGATGAAACTTGAATGGAGTTCGCGTAGCGAACTCGAGGCGTAACGGAAGGACTGTTGCAATGTGAGGCCCTGGAGAGCGCAGCGCCCAGCCTGGCGAGCGCAGCGCCCAGCCTGGAGAGCGCAACGCCCAGACTGGAGAGCGCAGCGCCCAGCCTGGAGAGCGCAACGCCCAGACTGGAGAGCGCAGCGCCCAGCCTGGAAAGCGCAGCGCCCAGCCTGGAGAGCGCAGCGCCCAGCCTGGAGAACGCAGCGCCCAGCCTGGAGCGCGCAGCGCCCAGCCTGGAGCGCGCAGCGCCCAGCCTGGAGAACGCAGCGCCCAGCCTGGAGAACGCAGCGCCCAGCCTGGAGCGCGCAGCGCCCAGCCTGGAGAGCGCAGCGCCCAGTCCGGCGTATCATGGCTACGAGGCCGCTCATAGAAGAGCACCCAGCCGAGTTGATTGCCTGCCGCCGCCCCGCTCTCGGATGACCGAGCTGCTGCGCTGCCTCTGACGTCCCCGGCCGCAGCAAACGAAATTTCCACCAGTATTATTAATTAATGCAGGATAACCTTCCATGATGTGTTGCTCAGGGTCACGGACTTAACGATTTGCTGCGGGAGATGACCTACAACGTGAGGGCTACTCATAGGGCATCAGATCTTAGTGTAGTCGTATGTATGCTTTTCTGCTCATGATCTTTCCATCTCTATGATTCAACTTTGAGAGGTAATTTACCGTTCGTAATGAAATAATGAAAAGGCACTTAAGCGTTCTCTAGAATACAATGTTTTCCTCTGACTCATGTCAATTATTGTTGAAAGTATAAGCATCGAATTATGAACGAATCAATTCACTGATCAGTCCAGTGTGCGACTAGGTTAAAGAGTATTAGCCTAAATATAACGTACACCTTAAAATAATGATGATGATTGAATGTCCTAAAAGTCGCTGAACATATTCAGGCCCCCAAGTAGTTGTACTCAAATGTGCTCATTGTAATAGTCTTAAGAAATAATCTGCAAGATGTAACATTTCCGATAACTAAATTGTTTAAAATTCGTTAAATTACTTAAAAACTGTATTACATTCTTCAGCATTCGTTTTTTAGAAGCAACCGATTGAAGATGCTCTTTACAAAACCTTACCGAAAAAATGAAGAAATTACAAAAACTTCGAAAATAAATTACAATTTTCCACGAAAACAAACAGCCTTGACCCACGTAGCCTCGACATGTATAACTTTGAGTATAGTAATTAACCTCAACCACCAAAACAATCATTATATATATTACTATGGGTACTTAAAATATTGTCGAGTTCTCACGGGTGTCTATTTTAGTCCTTCAGCGAGTTCGACAGGAAATTTTTAAAGCGTACTGCAGGGAACCTCCTTGGGCCGTCAGTCGCAGCCGAGATGTTGGTTACGGCTTTTATAGTAGAAGAACCTTCCTGTCTAGGCAGATTACTTCAAAATGAATCTCAGTACTTGGCTGGATCATTAGTAAGCGCCGGCGTTGATACCATGCGTAGCTTAAAAAAATTAAACTCCTTTCCAGAGTTGTAGATAATCAGGAGACTTTATCCAAAGTATATCTTTATTCGGAGATGGAATGACAAAAGTACAATTCGTAAAAGTCGCCGAAACTTGGGAAGCGAAGTTCTCGAAATCACAAAAACGCTTCCTCTCTATTTTTCAAATAATGGACCTATAAGCGGCCGCGTATCCTAGTTACGCGGGAGCAATACCATATTATTTTATTATAGGTTTGAGCTGCGACATAAAATTGGTCGCAGCAGCTCTTACTACTTTTATACACAAGAATTTGAGATCTATTTAAATCTTTCTTCCTCTCTTTATCTCTAGACCTCCGCTAGCAATCTCGTTTACCCATAACTAGGCTACATTTGTACAGGACCTCGCTGCATCTTGACATCCCCACCCTTGGTGAAGCTTTTACTTCAGTCAAAGCTTGAGGAGGTATGTACAAATAGGCCCCAAACCTATGATATTTGTGGCTTGGACATGGGGCTATCCTCCTGGTTTATTCTAGAATTTTTTTTTCGTTTAGGCCCCCTATTTTTAACCCCAATTGGAAAATAGTTAGTCTAGATGCTGATTTATATAGCCGCAAGGTTACAGTACATGAAATTACAAATTATAGTGGGCCAGGGTAATTTCTTCAAATTAGTACGATGATAGTTAATCATACATTAACTATCATCGTACTAATACATTACGTATTTTTTACACGAGCACCATTCTAAGCCTGAACCACTAGCGGAGACCATTCTAACCAGAACCAATAACCACTTAAGCTCAATCGAAGACTCCACAATACTTGTGGGCCGAGGAGGAGTGTTGGGAGAGGCATATAAAGGTCTTCTAATGGCTGGCCAAAGTCTTGAGATTCCAACGCTATAATGCGATGCTAGGCCGGTTTTAGGCCTGCCTCTCACTTTCCATGGCTTATACAAGCCATGAACGTTATCGAGCTCTTCACATAATGTACTGTCGTCCGGGAAAACAAAAACCATCGTGATTTGTGCAACTGAAATCTTGAGCGGGAATCGAAGCGGGAGTGTACGAGGAAAAATATATTGAAGTTCATAATTAATACTGCAATAGCTCTAAAAGTTTTAAGTTGATACAGTGCGGCTTCAGAAATTTTCAGTTATTACTGTAAAAAATTCCATGTCGTTTTAGTTGATACTGTAAAAAGTCGGAAAGTGCTTAGTTGATTTTGTGCCAAAACAAGAAGTTCTTAGTGTCGTCGTGATTTTTCAACCCCGAGTGATAGCCTCGTCCTTTAGATTCTTGGCTGCTGCTCAATAATGCGTAAAACTGAAAATTTCCTCATGTTCTCTTGAAGTTTTTTCAAATTTCCCATTCATTCTAGCTTCTTAAGGCCTATTTGGTCCATGATTTTTACTAGAAATACTGTATATAAATTTCATAATTTTAGCACTTTCTTATCCTTTCAGATAAATCATGTAGCATGGCGTGGTTAGAATTACCATGAACATTAATTGCAATCCCAACAATTTTATTATACAAGCGTTTCTCACGTACATTGTTGTATGACAGAAAATTATTCACAAAACTCAATCCTACAAGGAAGTTCAAGAACATGCCTAATGTCTTTGTCCTATTTAGTGATGTAAAAATATTTTGTTCATTTTTCTAAGTTAATTTATAATGGAAGAAATAGGCTAGGATTTTTCTTTATAACGTTTGGACCTGAATATTTTTGCTTGAGTTCTGAATTTTTCATCTCATATGGAAGACAAAAGGCATAAGGCACGTGTTTGTAGAGTGGGACGTGAGATGGAGCAAGAAGTTTCTTGGGTACTTAGACTCAAGTAAAAACGCTGCGGGCGATGTTTCTCGGCAAAAAAACAGTGTTTACGAAAACTAAAAAATATGCGTAGGGAAAGAAATATTCATTGCTTAAAAAAATGACTTATGGGTTAAAGTTTTCATATGTGTTTGTTGATTTAAAAGAACAATATGACTAAATTAAATACGTTTCAACACTTTGATGGCAATGTGAGGCACCGGTGGTCATAGAGGGGATTCTCAAAATACTACTGACCAAACAGTAGTCACAAACTCAATTTTCATAAATACTTAATTAGACTAAAATCTGGGCATGATCCAGTTAATGTTTGCTATTTTCAAAAATTGTGTCATACAATTGACTTTAAATTTGAGTTGAATGTTGAACTTCAAACTAACCAATCACGGTCAAAGTGTTAAAAGGAATATTTATTCTTTCGATTTAACCCAGTTTTGATTTAGACTTAGATTGTTCGAGATTTTTTTTTTTTAAATCAGTAGCTTTTCCCTTTTTTGTGCGCCATGTTCATTAAATCGTAAGCGATTTGCTACCAAATTCGATTTTTATATTTTCTGCTCACTGTCAACTGTAATTTTTCCTTGGGCCACATGCTCTATACATACGTTCAACATTGCTTGGATAATTTAAATATCAATTCATCTTCAAATTATTAATGATAATCCTTTGAAATATATTTAAAAATGTTAAATTTAAGGTTCCGCATTCGCTCCCCCACCGTCAACAGCTCTACACAACATCGCCCGCCTCAGAAAAGCTCAAGGAAAAAAGGGAGCCACAAGACGCTCTTTGAAGCTCAGGAGTGCAGTCACACACTCCTCCTTAAACGAGAAAAACTCTCTCGTCAATAGTGAGCAGTCAAATTTGCCGGTGCACTCCGTACTTTGGTGTGCTCGTCGCTGGAAAATACATGACCTCTTCAGCAAGAACTTTGGGTTTATAAATGCATGTTTTCAAATTAATAATTGATCTATTTTATCAGCCACTTAATGATGGAGAGAACAAAAAAATAATGGAGGTTGGGTGTAACTTGCACATTTAATGCCTTAACATTTAATGAGTATAGTCAATGAGATTAGTAAACTCATTTCTTAAAAAAAGACTGCCAGATTGATAGGCTATCATACTGCAGTCATGAAGACTACGGGGACCTGAATTAACTTCAGATTTGTTTAAATAAACCTAATCGAAATTCTGCTACTATATATTCGATACCGACTTCGTGAGAAATGAAATCTTCAGTACGAGCACTAGAAAAAATCTTCGTTTTTATGACGAGTAAGCTTTTCCAATGTTCAAAATGATCTAAAATGATTCTCTACAAAACAGAAATGGTGCAAAATGTTAAAAAATATTCAAATCTGCTCAGTTAATATGAACCATAGAACCTGTCTTCGAGCATTCAGAAATGGAAACGCTTTTCCCGTGTAGCACCAGAATATCATTGTAAGCCCAGAAGCAATGTAATGTCAGACTATAATTCTTAACACCTTCATTTTATCACATGTTCTGTCTTTGTATTTAAAACTAAGTATATTTACCTTGAGAAAAAAATGGAGTTACAATATGAAACCTCTACGGAAAAAGCTCCAAATATTTCAGTAACTAGCTCAGACGCAGATCTCAGACTCAGGCCATGGAAATCCCGTGCTACGCTATACCCTTCTGTTGCTTTAGAGACAATACAAGCTTGCTCAGTTGTAATAGCAGCATGAAGGGCTGGAAAATGGGTCTTGTAACGAAATGCTCACCTAAACGTTATTTGAACGTTTTATAAAGATACATAGGTACAATTTTACGCTTATGTTTACCTTCATTCTTATTAAAATAACAGCATTTTGGAATTAGTACCGTGGAATTGTTAAAATTTACCGTCCTAAAATTATTTGCAGTAAATACGTATATCACGGAATGATGCCTCAGAATTGGGGAGCGTAAAGAATAAGATAAAAATTGGAAGTGGGGTAGATCTAGTTGATTTAAATCGTTCCATTTCCTTCCAAAAGGAGCGATGTGGTATCATTTTTCATTCAATATTTTTTCATTATCCATAATAAACGAAGGAATTTTAGCACCTGTACATAGATTCATCATGAACTATTGTCTCCTAAGTTCATTGAAAGTTTGGTACTGTTATTCTGAAAGAATATACTTGCTTGTTTCGAAAACGATTCAGCCTCACGTAACTGCTTTCTTTCGTTGCAATAAAACCTGTGGGTCGACTTTATTTTCGAGGGACGATGTGCCGCTTGTGGCTTATTTATTGACAGGACACGTACGTGGGTTCTGCAACCTAAAATCATACCCTAAAAGAGGGAAATTATTATTGACGATCACGTGGCTTCATACTTTTTGAACTAAGTGAGTGTTCGATTTGTGAAGTTCATAATTATCATACATATTTTTATTGAAGCTAAAAACCGCATGATGATTTGCATAAGCTCCGCTAGTGGCCGTTAGTTCAAACTTTGCCTTCATTTGACTTTTCATTCGCATTGAATTACGGCATCGACATCCCTATTTTTAATTTTTTTATTTTTAACTTGCGTTTGGTGATGATAATTCTTTTGTGAGCCCTTTTATTTATATTCAAATATCTCAGTCGTCATTAAATCATACTTACACCCTGCTTTTGTGTGAAATGAAACCGAGTATAGAGGGATGAAAAATGAGAAAGAAGTGGTAGAACAATTTGCACCATTCAGATGGCAAGAAATAATTGCATTGCATAATGGTTCGTTAAACCCGGAAACTGTTATCGTTTTGTCCTGAAATTTTCAAATTTTCAGACCGCCACATTTATTCGGAATAATTTAGAAAAATCTTCAACGCGAAGTCGGAAGACTGAAAAAAATGCGCTCAATGTTACGAAACATGCCATGATTTTTTCGCTCCCGTGAGAAACTTTGATGGAAAAATAAAATTGATCTTCTGGTCTAGTCTTGTAAGTAGTCACTACGTCACTAGTTACTGTGTGACTACTAGTCACTGCGTCACTAGTTACTGTGTGACTACTAGTCACTCCGTCACTAGTTACTGTGTGACTACTAGTCACTGCGTCACTAGTTACTGTGTGACTACTAGTCACTACGTCACTAGTTACTGTGTGACTACTAGTCACTGCGTCACTAGTTACTGTGTGACTACTAGTCACTGCGTCACTAGTTACTGTGTGACTACTAGTCACTACGTCACTAGTTACTGTGTGACTACTAGTCACTACGTCACTAGTTACTGTGTGACTACTAGTCACTGCGTCACTAATTACTGTGTGACTACTAGTCACTACGTCACTAGTTACTGTGTAACTACTAGTCAATACGTCACTAGTTACTGTGTGACTACTAGTCACTGCGTCACTAATTACTGTGTGACTACTAGTCACTACGTCACTAGTTACTGTGTGACTACTAGTCACTACGTCACTAGTTACTGTGTGACTACTAGTCAATACGTCACTAGTTACTGTGTGACTACTAGTCACTACGTCACTAATTACTGTGTGACTACTAGTCACTACGTCACTAGTTACTGTGTGACTACTAGTCACTACGTCACTAGTTACTGTGTGACACTAGTCACTACGTCACTAGTTACTGTGTGACTACTAGTCACTACGTCACTAGTTACTGTGTGACTACTAGTCACTACGTCACTAGTTACTGTGTGACTACTAGTCACTACGTCACTAATTACTGTGTGACTACTAGTCACTACGTCACTAGTTACTGTGTGACTACTAGTCACTACGTCACTAGTTACTGTGTGACTACTAGTCAATACGTCACTAGTTACTGTGTGACTACTAGTCAATACGTCACTAGTTACTGTGTGACTACTAGTCACTACGTCACTAGTTACTGTGTGACACTAGTCACTACGTCACTAGTTACTGTGTGACTACTAGTCACTACGTCACTAGTTACTGTGTGACTACTAGTCACTACGTCACTAGTTACTGTGTGACTACTAGTCACTGCGTCACTAATTACTGTGTGACTACTAGTCACTACGTCACTAGTTACTGTGTAACTACTAGTCAATACGTCACTAGTTACTGTGTGACTACTAGTCACTGCGTCACTAGTTACTGTGTGACTACTAGTCACTGCGTCACTAGTTACTGTGTGACTACTAGTCACTACGTCACTAGTTACTGTGTGACTACTAGTCACTACGTCACTAGTTACTGTGTGACTACTAGTCACTGCGTCACTAATTACTGTGTGACTACTAGTCACTACGTCACTAGTTACTGTGTAACTACTAGTCAATACGTCACTAGTTACTGTGTGACTACTAGTCACTGCGTCACTAGTTACTGTGTGACTACTAGTCACTACGTCACTAGTTACTGTGTGACTACTAGTCACTACGTCACTAGTTACTGTGTGACTACTAGTCAATACGTCACTAGTTACTGTGTGACTACTAGTCACTGCGTCACTAATTACTGTGTGACTACTAGTCACTACGTCACTAGTTACTGTGTGACTACTAGTCAATACGTCACTAGTTACTGTGTGACTACTAGTCACTACGTCACTAGTTACTGTGTGACTACTAGTCACTACGTCACTAGTTACTGTGTGACACTAGTCACTACGTCACTAGTTACTGTGTGACTACTAGTCACTACGTCACTAGTTACTGTGTGACTACTAGTCACTACGTCACTAGTTACTGTGTGACTACTAGTCACTACGTCACTAGTTACTGTGTGACTACTAGTCAATGCGTCACTAGTTACTGTGTGACTACTAGTCACTGCGTCACTAGTTACTGTGTGACTACTAGTCACTACGTCACTAGTTACTGTGTGACTACTAGTCACTACGTCACTAGTTACTGTGTGACTACTAGTCACTACGTCACTAGTTACTGTGTGACTACTAGTCAATACGTCACTAGTTACTGTGTGACTACTAGTCACTGCGTCACTAGTTACTGTGTGACTACTAGTCACTACGTCACTAGTTACTGTGTGACTACTAGTCACTACGTCACTAATTACTGTGTGACTACTAGTCACTACGTCACTAGTTACTGTGTGACACTAGTCACTACGTCACTAGTTACTGTGTGACTACTAGTCACTACGTCACTAATTACTGTGTGACTACTAGTCACTACGTCACTAGTTACTGTGTGACTACTAGTCACCACGTCACTAGTTACTGTGTGACTACTAGTCACTACGTCACTAATTACTGTGTGACTACTAGTCACTACGTCACTAGTTACTGTGTGACACTAGTCACTACGTCACTAGTTACTGTGTGACTACTAGTCACTACGTCACTAGTTACTGTGTGACTACTAGTCACTACGTCACTAGTTACTGTGTGACTACTAGTCAATACGTCACTAGTTACTGTGTGACTACTAGTCACTACGTCACTAGTTACTGTGTGACTACTAGTCACTACGTCACTAGTTACTGTGTGACTACTAGTCAATACGTCACTAGTTACTGTGTGACTACTAGTCACTGCGTCACTAGTTACTGTGTGACTACTAGTCACTACGTCACTAGTTACTGTGTGACTACTAGTCACTACGTCACTAATTACTGTGTGACTACTAGTCACTACGTCACTAGTTACTGTGTGACTACTAGTCAATACGTCACTAATTACTGTGTGACTACTAGTCACTACGTCACTAATTACTGTGTGACTACTAGTCACTACGTCACTAGTTACTGTGTGACTACTAGTCACTACGTCACTAGTTACTGTGTGACTACTAGTCACTACGTCACTAATTACTGTGTGACTACTAGTCACTACGTCACTAGTTACTGTGTGACACTAGTCACTACGTCACTAGTTACTGTGTGACTACTAGTCACTACGTCACTAGTTACTGTGTGACTACTAGTCACTACGTCACTAGTTACTGTGTGACTACTAGTCACTACGTCACTAGTTACTGTGTGACTACTAGTCAATACGTCACTAGTTACTGTGTGACTACTAGTCACTGCGTCACTAGTTACTGTGTGACTACCAGTCACTACGTCACTAGTTACTGTGTGACTACTAGTCACTACGTCACTAATTACTGTGTGACTACTAGTCACTACGTCACTAGTTACTGTGTGACACTAGTCACTACGTCACTAGTTACTGTGTGACTACTAGTCACTACGTCACTAATTACTGTGTGACTACTAGTCACTACGTCACTAGTTACTGTGTGACTACTAGTCACTACGTCACTAGTTACTGTGTGACACTAGTCACTACGTCACTAGTTACTGTGTGACTACTAGTCACTACGTCACTAATTACTGTGTGACTACTAGTCACTACGTCACTAGTTACTGTGTGACTACTAGTCACTACGTCACTAGTTACTGTGTGACTACTATTCACTACGTCACTAGTTACTGTGTGACTACTAGTCACTACGTCACTAGTTACTGTGTGACTACTAGTCAATACGTCACTAGTTACTGTGTGACTACTAGTCACTGCGTCACTAGTTACTGTGTGACTACTAGTCACTACGTCACTAGTTACTGTGTGACTACTAGTCACTACGTCACTAATTACTGTGTGACTACTAGTCACTACGTCACTAGTTACTGTGTGACACTAGTCACTACGTCACTAGTTACTGTGTGACTACTAGTCACTACGTCACTAATTACTGTGTGACTACTAGTCACTACGTCACTAGTTACTGTGTGACTACTAGTCACTACGTCACTAGTTACTGTGTGACACTAGTCACTACGTCACTAGTTACTGTGTGACTACTAGTCACTACGTCACTAATTACTGTGTGACTACTAGTCACTACGTCACTAGTTACCGTGTGACTACTAGTCACTACGTCACTAGTTACTGTGTGACTACTAGTCACTACGTCACTAGTTACTGTGTGACTACTAGTCACTACGTCACTAGTTACTGTGTGACTACTAGTCACTACGTCACTAGTTACTGTGTGACTACTAGTCACTACGTCACTAGTTACTGTGTGACTACTAGTCACTACGTCACTAATTACTGTGTGACTACTAGTCACTCCGTCACTAGTTACTGTGTGACTACTAGTCAATACGTCACTAGTTACTGTGTGACTACTAGTCACTACGTCACTAGTTACTGTGTGACACTAGTCACTGCGTCACTAGTTACTTTGTGACTACTAGTCACTACGTCACTAATTACTGTGTGACTACTAGTCACTACGTCACTAGTTACTGTGTGACTACTAGTCACTACGTCACTAGTTACTGTGTGACACTAGTCACTACGTCACTAGTTACTGTGTGACTACTAGTCACTACGTCACTAGTTACTGTGTGACTACTAGTCACTACGTCACTAGTTACTGTGTGACTACTAGTCACTACGTCACTAATTACTGTGTGACTACTAGTCACTACGTCACTAGTTACTGTGTGACTACTAGTCACTGCGTCACTAGTTACTGTGTGACTACTAGTCACTACGTCACTAATTACTGTGTGACTACTAGTCACTACGTCACTAGTTACTGTGTGACTACTAGTCACTACGTCACTAGTTACTGTGTGACTACTAGTCAATACGTCACTAGTTACTGTGTGACTACTAGTCACTACGTCACTAGTTACTGTGTGACTACTAGTCACTGCGTCACTAGTTACTGTGTGACTACTAGTCACTACGTCACTAATTACTGTGTGACTACTAGTCACTACGTCACTAGTTACTGTGTGACTACTAGTCACTACGTCACTAGTTACTGTGTGACTACTAGTCAATACGTCACTAGTTACTGTGTGACTACTAGTCACTACGTCACTAGTTACTGTGTGACTACTAGTCACTACGTCACTAGTTACTGTGTGACTACTAGTCACTACGTCACTAGTTACTGTGTGACTACTAGTCAATACGTCACTAGTTACTGTGTGACTACTAGTCACTACGTCACTAGTTACTGTGTGACTACTAGTCAATACGTCACTAGTTACTGTGTGACTACTAGTCACTACGTCACTAGTTACTGAGTGATAACGAGGAGCGGTCTGTTACTGTTATATCCATTTGATGCTGACAAAATTCTTCAGGACACAAGGAAGATGCGCAGGTGTCTGCATTTAGTTACTGTATAACAAAGCTCCTAAAAACAATGGTACGTACACTTCTTGGAATTTTTTCGTCCGTCTCCCAGCTTTGAACAAACAATTACATACATAACAACTGCCTCAAGATGTGACTTAACGTGTTCGGAATCATTTTCGATTTTTCAAAGGGTCGCACGAACGGACGGAGCTTCAATAGTGGCATCAAATGGCTAGAGAGTCTTCTCTCTAATAAATCACTTGCTCTGCCCCTGTAGTAAAATTTGTCATCACTGATAAAATAAAGTGGCAAAGATAAATGGATGTCGCTGCAGAGTGACTCTGCTGCCCGAGTGATCCGAGTCTAGAAGAGATGCAATAACGTACACAATTTTTCCTGTTTTTTTTTTACACGCGCTCAGAGGAGAAAGAAGAGCTGGCTGTAGTCTCCACGCTACGACGCGTATTCCTATTCTTTTTCCATTTAATTTCATTACAGTTTGAAAACATTCAGCGACAAGAGAGAGAATTGCTTGCAGTGTTCTTTACAGTCAACTGCCAGTTTGCCTTTTGAGATATTCTAGAATGGAAGCAGAGAACAATACACATTCTTCACAACGAAAGCAATGCTGATTTCTCTTTAACACTTTGACTACGACGCGAGCCACCGGCAGTTACTTATAGAGTTTTTATAAATGTTGCTGACCAGCCCGTAGTCACAAAATCAGTTCTCATAAATACTTAATTAAAACATAATGCTTGTTATTTTCAACATTGCTTACTACAATTTACTTCAAATTCGAGTTGAATATTAAACTTCAGTTTTAAAACCGCAGTCAAAGTGTTGAGCTCCGGCGGCAAGGCGCATGCGTATAGCGTGCAGACCAACTAGTTGCGATAGGTGTTCTCTTTCAACACCAACTACAATCATTTTCTTTGCCAGGAGGCAATATATTGCACTCGATCAGAGTGATTAAAACCGGTTATGTAGAGGTGGAGCATGGCATACGAGCTACAAATTTCTAAGAGGTCAATGTTTGTGAGAGCTGATCGATTTATGCTCACAATCCGTTTGTGGACCAAGTAGGGTTTAATATTTTCTAAGCATAGACCACCGCGAACTTTAACTCTCGAAAATCTCTTTTTATAGAAACATTCTTCGACCAAATATTTTACATGATCTAAAAAGACTTGATTATTGCTTCAAAGATTGTTAACTCAGATATTCATTTCACTGGCATCAGTATAATGTTTTTTGTTGTTATCATTTATGTTTTTGCTTCTCAGGCAGTATCTCAAATCGCAACCATGCCTGTTTTAGCATACACTCCAGACCAAAGTAACCGATTAAAACCTTTTTGAAAGTTACGTCAATCTTTGAAGTGTTAAGCTTCGTCAGACCATCAAAATACAGTGAAACATGATTTAAGTATTGATTCAAAAAAGCTACTGTTTCGAATTAATACTCTTCGTTACCAAACTTTGGTACTTTTCCCTCAACAATTCAAATTTGTTTCTAAACAAGAAGTACACGAGATGTTACTCTTAAACTTGATAAAGACACACAAAGCGAAAAATAGAATCCATTATACTCTGACGCACAGAACTGCAAAGAGTCTACTATAGTAGCACTATATTTTATTTAATCTCTGACAGTCACTCAGAAGATTGCACCCGTTGTGACTTGCAGAGGGAGTTACGCGTAATACATTGGTGACCGTCGTTCAGAAAGCGAACTTCCATACTTCTCCGGAATTGAGGCAATCAGGAATTGGTTTTTGTGTTTCAGGGAGACAAACGGTCATTGTCTGGCACCCCTGATGCTGCTCAGACAAACGACCGGCAAGTGACAGCGTCTTTGAGCATTTTAATTGATAGAAGATTTTCACTTCCATTCAGACTTGGCTTAAGCGTTGGTGAATCTCAGGATGTACTCGAAAAACGGTGCACAAACATGCTGGAAAATTCACATGGAAGTTGCTTTAGCGAACGGCTTGCATCATGGAGTATGAGTGCTATAATGGATACACGTATAGAAGCATCGAATATCTAAAAGTCCGCAATCTCTATTGTTTTTTTTCCTAAACAATCTCTGTACATTACTCTGCACACATCTCGCCCGGCAAACATTTCTGCTGACGAAGACTGAAAAAGTTGTTTTTAAAATAATTTCACCCTCCTCATACAAAACCTTTTTTTAAACCTGCAGTTTCTAAATTTTACGGTGAAGGTTGCTTAATTTTTTTCATGCCTTGATTTTACGTGCCGACAAGAATAACCTAAGTTGCTATCAACAAACTGTGATCAAAGAATAAAACGCAATGAGTTATGCGTCAATGAGAGACATCCTTTCCATCAGAAACAAACTGTGATCAAAGAATAAAACGCAATGAATTATGCGTCAATGATAGACATCCTTTCCATCAGAAACAAACTGTGATCAAAGAATAAAACGCAATGAATTATGCGTCAATGAGAGACATCCTTTCCATCAGAAACAAACTGTGATCAAAGAATAAAACGCAATGAATTATGCGTCAATGAGAGACATCCTTTCCATCAGAAACAAACTGTGATCAAAGAATAAAACGCAATGAATTATGCGTCAATGAGAGACATCCTTTCCATTAGAAACAAACTGTGATCAAAGAATAAAACGCAATGAATTATGCATCAATGATAGACATCCTTTTCATTAGAAACAAGCTGTGATCAAAGAATAAAACGTAAAGAGTTATGCGTCAATGAGAGACATCCTTTCCATAAGAAACAAACTTTGATCAAAGAGTAAAACGTAATGAGATTTCACTACTCCAAATCTGACGGGAGGACGAGAGAAAGGGAGAAGCTCGTATCGAAGAGAAAGTTGAAAAGAGAAAGTGAGAGCAGGCTCGCCAGTTATTAAAGGCTGGCTTAGCCTTAGTTGCTCATCAAGTCGCGCCAAAAAAGTTGATTATTAAGCGAATAAAATTTCGAGCTTAATGTAATGAGGGCGCCTGTTTTACGCAGATTTTTACAGCTGAGCAGCCAAGAAATGACGCTCAGCTCTCAAAAAACCTGATTGTTGATACCAGCTGCTGGCTGAGGCCGAAAACAGCCCTGGATGGTAATGAAGAAAGATTTTCTCGACGATGAAAGCAGTGAAGAAATATGTCCGTACATAAGCAAGCCTCAAACGGCTTTGACATATGGAACCTGTGAAAAGATTGCATCTTGTAACGCATTTATAACAGTTTTCTCAGTTTATGTTGCACCAATAAATTATTTCCGACACAATTTTATTCGTGAATTTAAAATTATTATTTTTCGATGCTAATAACAATAGTTTTTTCAGTTCATCACTTACGCATGAGAAAACTCAGAATTTGGTTCACAAATTGACTAAAACTATATTTAGGCTTGTTGAAGATTGGTCCATCACGCACCTTTTGTCTTCGGGATATTTAGTGGCCGTCTTTTCTTCAAATTTTAGAATAGTTGATTATTTTTACATTTGTAAATTGAAAGTTCATGAGAATGTCTTAATTGACTGTGAAGAAAATTCTCTGCAGCCTTTATTCTTTAGCCATTGTGGCCTTGCAACTATGATATTTTTCTCCTAGCTCCGCGGTTATCACTTTTTATGATATTCTGTAACAAATATTACTCACCACAAAGTAACCAGGCGAAAATTTTTCATCTTCAACACAATGTCAGGAAAATTACTACGTAGAATATCATTTAAATAGATGTAAAATAATTAAACATTGTCTAGCAGGTAAACTGAATCAAAATAGTGGGTGGCCTATAATAAAAATTAAAAAAAAAACAATTGGAAATTGTTGCGACGGGTCAACGCATTTGAGAAAGCGATACATCTGTCAACAGCTGAGGTAATGTCACACCACAAAAGTGGGGTGAGGAATTCTAACTCATTCCGATAAGAGATCGTGAACTTATCAATTGAACCAAGTTCATCACATCGTCAAATGACTCAAAATCTTTTGAATTAAAAATTCATGAGTGTGTAAATTTTCCAGAAGAATTAATTACGTTGTTAATGCTGGTTTCAAATTACGTAAAGTGCGATCGAAAGGTAAAATCAAAATGGAACTTTAGACTTTGTACGAAGGATCTAACAGAGTATGAAACGTATAATCCTACTGAGTAGCCAACAGAGGCAAAAATTATATATTATGTCTGCAGGTACAGGGAACAAATTCCATCAGTGCAGATAATTTGAAAGCCTTGAATATTTTTCTTGCTTTGAGAGAATTAATCCAAATATACACGAAGACGATGGCTCCAATGGGAATTTTAAATTATGAGAACTGACATTAAATATTGTTGTATACAGTCTAGTTTTTTTAACTAACCAAAAATTAATTTCTTTCAAAATTGAAACCATAACATAAATGTGAGAGAGAACTTGCTGCCTGCACACCCGTCTAAATTTTCAGAAGTCTGTTGCATAAATACAAGGGTAGTCAAAGCATTTCGTCACGTTTGAACGCTCCTCATTAACATTGATCAATTCATAAACATGAATCTCTAATGCAAGGAGAGCCTGACGACAAAATACCGTCAAGTGCAATGGAAAAATATACAGAGTTGGAAATGCATGGTCAACTTTTTATCAGCTAAGAACTTATACGAACATCTTTTAGAATGACTAGTCCACCCCTTTTATTTGAAATAAAAACAGAGGGCGAAATGATAGAAACGCCGTAAGAAATGAAAAAATACAATCTCTCGAGAGTTTATAAGGCCGCGTGAACACGACACGTCAAAATATATAGGACTGGAGCTTGTATCACAGATACGCTCATCGCACACTTTCGGCTGGCTTCGGACAGACAGACAGACGGACGGACGGACGCGGCTCTTATTATTGTATAGATTGTGGAATATCTTTAGAGTCGCTGCAACGCCAATTCGTTCAAAATCCAGAGTGAAAGAAAACCAATAAATTTCTCTGAAAATAATTTTTTATACTGAATTTCACACTAACTATCAACAAGTTAAGTTGGCTCACAGCCGCTGTTCTGAATGCGGTCAATTCTTGTCAAGGCCGGGAAACTTTCACTTCGGTCCAACCTACAAGACTGGCCGTTCCTGACCGTTCACAAGGAGACGGTCTACGCAAGCAACATTGCACCTGGAACAAGTTTCGAGTGTGTTTATGAAAGTATCACAAGAAGAAAGATTGCCGAGTATTTTCCAACTGGTCTAAATCTTAAAACCACTAATTTTTATTTATTGTTGCTGTACGACTGACTACATTAAAGATTTCCAATTTTGAGTTATAATGTGCTTGTTACATGTACGAAAATTTCGGTTAGAGATTACCAACAAATTTTGAATTTGGCTCTCTGGGGCCATTTGATGAACTGAGGTATTTGGCGGAAATAAATAAACGTTTTTTACAAATAAATAGGAAAGGCTTCTGTAGATATAAATGAGGAGATATGTATTTCGAAACACGCATTTGTATTAGCTATGTAAGGTAATTCAAATTTTCCAGTTGCTTAGAAACAGAGCATTTGAGCTATCTAGCAATGCTGTGCTTATTTTACTTTTCTTTCTAAATGCTTGAATTACTCGCACCCTCCAATCAAACCCAAAGAAAACAGTTCAAAGTTTATCATCTTTTCTGTTGTTTTTTTCTTTGTCTAAAGCACTTCGTGTGGAAATTTTAAGCGCCCACTTTTTAGGTTTGGCAATATTGAACGGGCATCTATTCATCTAGAAAGCTGAGTGGGCCCAATGAACTACAATTTCTTCAGTAATGGCTGGCAATAACACCTCTCTCTTGAATCGATCAAAGTAACGCCTTCGTGAGACCTTTCATCTCCGTGAAAACTGCATGGATGCCCTTTGATTGGGACGGCAGTTTCTGGTCGACTGCCAATCCATCAAAGCAGCCCCGCCTCTTGACGAGCTTTCATCTGAGCGACACCCAATAGACCAGGGGCCGATCGTTCCCTTCCCCACAACAACGACCAAACGCCAGCCTTTTTCTAGAGATAAAGGAAGGCGAGACAGCTCTGCTTATCCTTAAGCCGCAAGCCTGCCGGCTCTTATGCTTAGAAAATCTGTTTACTTCCTTCTCGTGTCATGCGAAAAAATGTAGGACACGAACAGAGTACGGCGGCTTCAAGTTGATTGACTGCGATGTTCGTCGTGAAAGGTCATGAATCTTTTGAGCTAAGCAAGCAAACGGAAAAACGAAAACGTGTATTTGTTTCAGAAAGTATGTTAAGTATTTTTAACGGAAGAAATATAAAAAAATGAATGAAAATTTTGGTCAGTTAACAGCTGATTTTTGAAACTTAAGTCTCTGTTAATTGCTTAGATAGGAACCCATAGATTTGATTTTTCGAAAGCCTTTTGTTCGTTTTTTTGCATTTTATGACCTTACGTAAGACTTTCAAGTAAATGCCAGATCATAGACCTGACTCTCTGGATTTCAGGTCTGGAATTCCAGTTTATGTATTCAAACGAAGAAAAACTGTTAAAATTGTAACGATCATTGGATACGGAAAAAGAAAATTTTTCTTTTGCAGAGGGATGCGCCGCTTTCCAAAAAAATTTAAGGATGGAAAAATGAAGGATACTCAGAGGCAATGTGAATGAAAGTAAATTTACGTACAAGTAATTTTTGATATTCGAATGCCAAAATAAATCTTTGGGAAATTGAAAATTAGGACGGGCTAAAAAGATAAATTTGAGCCTGTTAATAATCGATAACCCATTAATTACCTAAAAAGAAGCTCATGAATGCTGAGATCACACATTGAGATCATACATGGTCAGGCTACTGTCAGGCTTGAGTGCATGGAGAGGATCATGGATATCAGGGTCGACAGCACGCAGCCGTCCGTGAAATACACTGCAACTGATGGTGACGAATGAAGGCTCGATATTGCGTGTAGCAGTTCTCACGAGGCGTCGTGTCTTGCTTGGGTCCCTAACTCAACGCGACTGAAAATGCTGAAGACTAAAAATTGTCTACATCTCAAAAATAGACCATAGCTTCTATGTACTATGATCTACAGTGAAGAGTCAAAGGTCTGTCATTCCTGTGAAGCTGAATGATTGGAAGTGATCGTATGTGGCAATGTTTGTTTCATAACTTTCCAGTTTTACAACACACTGACAAATACGTGTTGTTGATTGGTATCACTTCAAGGCATATGAGATCAAGCAAAAACACATCTCTTCAGCTTAGACATACTCTGAACCCGGTGTGAAAAAATTCTTACACTGAAAAAACATGTATTCAAAATTTAGAAGCTTGTGATTAGTTTACTTTTTAAACCATAAGTAATACCTTACAAAGACTTTGTAAGGATGTTTTTGAAGACTTATTCATTATCTTGGCCTGCTAGAGTATTTTTCTGCGATCTGTTCCTGTAATGAATAAAGTGTTTTTTAAATACTTATCTGTGAATTTCCTGACTGTTACAACGTGCTGCCAGGAGTTGATCAATGCGTTAGCTGCTACATGGAGGCTAAACCTACCTCGTTCTCTGCGTCATGAAGATGATCAACCAACGGTAAATATTAAAGTAGGGATCTGAGATAGGAGCGGAGGAAAGTTACCACAAAACATGGAGGCTAAACCAACCTTGTTTTCTGTGTCATGAAGAAGATCAACCAACGATACGTTTAAAAGTAAGAAACTAAGATAGGAGCGAAGGGAAGATGCCACAAATTCGTGTTCTAGAACCAGTGTTTGGTTCCCTGACATGAAGATGATGAGCCAGCGGGAGATACTAAAGTATGGAACTAAGATAGAAGCGGAAAGATGCTACAAATTCGTGATCTGGATCCAGTGTTTGGTTCCCTGACATGAAGTTGATGAACCAAAGGTGGATACAAAAAAATGGAACTAAGATAGGAGCGCAGGGAAGATGCCTCAAATTCGTGTTCTGGAACCAGTGTTTGGCCTCCGAACTAAGACGAGCAGCCCCTGGCAGTTTACGAGCCCAGTGACCAGACGCACTAATTCAGTCCCTTTCCTCTTATCGCACGTTTGCCACAATAGAACCATTCAGTTGAATAGACAATGTTGGCCTGACGCTACGCAATATACAAAGCTACATCCATTCGCTTGAATTACCCCAAAAAATGCTATGGAAAATAGAGGAAGTATGAAAACAGATAAGACTAAGATGAAGCTGAGTTTCAGAAACGTGATGTATGATTTCACTCTTGACTTTAGGTCAATGTGTTATTTAATGACATTAACTCTCATTCTAGATGGCCAATCGCAGTGCAAAACAAAGTAAACACAAGTTTCAATTTTGCTCAGGTATAACAATACATTTAGTTGTATTCCAATTACTCACTGAGAACTTTTATTGCAAATTTGAAATGTTTGGATGTACGAAAAACTGTATTCTAGGGGAGTGAGCAGCAACAGCGCTTTGGAAATAAGCACTTTACGAGCAACATAAGAGTTAGTGGCAGCTTTCCTGCACACTAGGGAAATAGAGTTTCTTTTATTTGATGGAGGGCAGTGCTGCGGTGCCACAGCACGGCCTTCCTCTGTGAGAGGTCTGGCAAGCCATTGTCCTGAGCTTGTATCGCATTTTACCTTTTTTATGAAACAACCATTTGCTCTCAGCCACCCTAGTCCTCTTTATTTTCTAAAATACTAACCAAGCTCCGAATATAATCCCTGCTCCTGTGGTTAAAGCGAAGCGGAAAAAGCTTTCTGTGTTCTTTGAGGTCAGAAATTCTCTCCAGCAGGCCGAAAAAAATATCATTCCGATTTGGAGCGAAAACGAAAAACAGAATGTTGGGCTCATTTATGGAATTTGAAGAGATCATTGTTGGGTTTTTATTGTAGTCAATGCACGTATTGTTCCCCTTCTTCGTTTTTTTGTATTTTAGAAATGTTGTGGGGTAATCATAGTTAACGTGGATGATCAGTAAAATATCTCTTCACAGCAGTTCACTGAGGCTATGGTCAATTTTTAGCGTGAATTCGAAATCATTCCAAATGGAAAAATTGTTTTTTATAAAATATTCAAATTGTCGGCCTAATTTTTCTTTCTAGAGTCATTTGATAACTTAAAGTGTGAACAAACGCAAAATCTTTTTTATGGTTTCAGGGAAAAAAAAATTCCCCAATTCAGTTCAACAAGAATGAGAGAGAACTGAGACCAAGTCTAGTCACTGCAGTGGCAGCACTCCAATGGAAGGGAGGCTCAGTTAGCCAAAGCCAATTCATCACCGTAAGCGAACGGTTCATCACCCTGCAATGATAACTTGGGCCTTATTCTCCATAAATTTACCTCGACGGAGAGGTGCAGTTAGCACTGCAAGCGTCTGCAAGTGGACTTCCTTGCGCTCTGTGCTACATGTAGTTCATAGCGTAGGTTATATGACTAAATGAAACATTTATTTTAAAAAGGAAAACCAACGTGCCTAAGAATATCGTTGTAAAAAAACAAACGTTTCGGATTACATAAAATCCATCTTCAGTGCTCTGAAATAAAATAAATTAGAGTATTAAAACATTGTAACTATCAACCTTTTGAATAAAACGGATATTAGACAACGAGATTTAAAGTTAAAATGTTTTATTACTTCGATTTATTGTATTTCAGAGCACTGAAGTTGGATTTTTTATAATCCGAAACGTGTGTTTTTATCATGATATTCATACCCACGTTGGTTTTCCTTTTTATCCTAATAGTGATATTTCCCAGAAAGCAGTAAACATCAGGTTGTTTTCGCTCCGAATGATTGCGGATGAATTCTTGAGTTACAAAGTAGTGATTGATCTAGTTACAAAGCTGTGTGTTGCCTTATCTCTTTCGAACATCAAAACCAAATGAAATATTTCTTGTACTGTTATTTCCTCACCGACACCAGATCTAATCTGAAGGATTAAAACGAAATACAAGAAACTATGTGATGCGCGACTTCTGGAATACTCTGAATGTACGTCAGCCTCACACCTCCTAGGAAACACAATTGTCATACTCTGGCAATTATTGTCGTACTCTTCTCGAAGTGCCGTGCTGCAGCTCATGTCTTGTGTGTTTGTGTCTTTTTACATTCAGCACCTAACTGACGAATGAACTATTATTACTGCATTTCACTGATCTCCCAAAAATATTGGTGTATTAAGAGGTTTTTTGCTCGTTATTAAAAAACAGGGACAGAGGATAAAAACTTACATAAAACATATCACCCGCTTGCAATCTCGTTATCATGCAGACTTGGCACGATGTAATTGGCCAGTAAAGTTTTATTAAGAAATTTTTTTATCTCTTTGTGACACTCCTAAAATTAGAGGCAAAGGAAACTCACGAGATGGTTTTGCAGGGGTCTTGGGTGCAACTCGACCCTAACAAAATTTCACGTTCATGAAAGGCAAGATTGTGCATACTTTTATTCTCTCATGCGAAGGAGCGCCAATGCTTTCTAGTGCGCAGGATTGCACCTACTCTCAGATGTACCAGCAATGATTTTGTTCTCCTACGCACGCGAATGGTCCTGCACTCAAATGAGCAAGAACTCTCCTTTGCTCAGATGTTCAGCAATGACTTTGTTCTCCTACGCACGCGAATGTTCCTGCACTAGAGCGTTCCTTTGCTCAGATGTTCAGCAATGATTTTGTTCTCCTACGATTTTGTTCCTGCACTCAAATGGGCAAGAACACTCCTTTGCTCAGACGTACAGCCATGGTTTTGTTCTGCTCACGCGAATGTTCGCGCACTCAAATGGGCAAGAAAGCTCCTTCGCCCAGATAGACAGGAATGTTTCAGGTCCAAGACGGGCTGTAATTTTCTTACCTTCTCTGGTGAGTGAACGCTGCTGCTCTCAGTTGCGCATAAATAAGCAGCCCATTACATCACAGAAGCGCACCTTTATTTTCCCTCTCGAGCGGGAAAAAAAGCCCCTCCACAGGATTCTGTTCTACTTTTTGAGTTCATTTTTTCTGAATAAAGTCCGTTCGTCACGGCTGTTTCTAAGTCAAAATGTATTTGTTTCAGTCAGCTTTAGTCGACCTTGGTCAACTTACTTTTTCCTGCTTTTTCTCGGATGTTGATGTATTTTGATTTGGATCTGACTAATTTTTTCTTCTTCTATCCACAGTGGAATTTTAGTATCAGCAGAATACCTAAGAAATTTCAAATTTCACTAAAGTAATTATTTTGGCTCTTTCTATGGTCTAACCACGTCTCATAGCATCGATATGAAAAAATATGTAAGAAGGTTTTCAATTAAATTTTCCACAGTAGAAAGAAGTATTTTATCAGTCAAATAACTGGACTGGTTGGCTATAATTTTTAATAATAGGAAACATTTCTCACGCGTGAGTCCTAGAATACCGTGCAGTTCCCCTCTCTCATTCCTTGGTAACGCCCCGCCCTCAAAAACTCAACATCCCACATAAGCAACTAGCATCGCCCACTAAAGCGTAGTACAGCCCACAACAAAATTTAGCGGCCTACACAAAAAATTCACAACACCCACAAAAAACTAAGCACCGCTCGTAAAAAAATCAGTACAGCCCACAACAACTCAGCACCCTATACAAAAATTAGCACTGCCCGCAAAAAACGTAGCACAGCCCACAAAAAACGTAGCACTGCCCGCAAAAAACGTATCACTGCCCACAAAAACGTAACACAGCCCACAAAAAACGTAGCACTGCCCACAAAAAACGTAACACAGCCCACAAAAAACGTAGCACTGCCCACAAAAAACGTAACACAGCCCACAAAAAACGTAGCACTGCCCGCAAAAACCGTAACACCGCCCATAAAAACTTAGCCCTACCCACGAAAAACGGAACACAGCCCGCAAAAAACGTAGCACTGCCCACAAAAAACGTAACACAGCCAACAAAAAACGTAGCACAACCCTCAAAAAACGTAGCACAGCCCACAAAAAACTTTGCACAACCTTCAAAAAACGTAACACAGCGCACAAAAAACGTAGCACAACCCTCCAAAAAACGTAGCACAGCCCACAAAAAACTTTGCACAACCCTCAAAAAACGTAACACCGCCAATACAAAACTTAGCACTACAAACAAAAACGTAGCACTGCCCGCAAAAAACGTAGCACTAGCCATAAAAAACTTAGCACGACCCACAAAAAACGTAGCACTGCCCGCAAAAAACGTAGCACTAGCCATAAAAAACTTAGCACTATCCACAAAAACGTAGCACTACCCGCAAAAAACGTAGCACTACCCACAAAATAACGTAGCACTGGCCATAAAAAACTTAGCCTACTACGAACTTCGAGGTGCTTGCATTTGTTAAGTTTCAGAGGGGCTGAGAGGGCTGGGTTCTTAAGAAGCAGAATAAATGAGCGAGAATTAAGTACAAAGGACTGTTCAGCGAGCTGCCGTCGCTATCCGCCGTCTTGTAAATGTGCGGCCGTTCATCCGAGAGGCCTCTCGAGAACTTGGACGGTCGAGCATGCGAGGTAATGGAAGCTGTAATGTGTCACTTTAATTGCACAGATGCCAGCGTGTCACCCACGGAGCCCGGCAGCTCCAGCGTACCTTTAAAAAATGAGAGTGCTTCGTTTGATATTAACACTGGAGTTCCTGCTACAGCAATGTATGGGTGGGAATTTTTTAGCTTTGGAATCTATGTGCTCATGCATCACTTAAGATACTCAGGTAAGCGTGAGACTTGCATGGGTGTGCGAATATGTGTAACGCTTCAAACAGTTCTGTTTTTTGGACGTGATAACGTAATCCTTGAATTGAGAGGTACAAACGAATGAAATAAGATCGAGTAGTCAACTGCATGAGTGCTACCTTAAATTCTAACAACGTAAGCCATAAGCAGGTGATATAATTTCTCTAATTCTGATGCATTCTTTTAGCCTGACTGATCTTTTAACTAGTAAGCGAAAAAAAATCTTACCTCCCTTACTACAATGCAATCCGATCTCAACGTAAATTCCGTTTCATTACAATTTAGGCTTAGGACTTGGAACCCCCAACATTCATAAATGAAATGTTACAAAACATTTGAAATCAGTCTTGGGTGTCATTTTCATTTAGGTTATCTCTATTCAAAGGCTCACAATTATAGGTTTTATTTTGATGCTTTGAAATCGGAGAAATCTTAAATTGATTTTTGAATATACAGTTCTCGTTTGCATCATAACTTAATATAGTAAGTTATATTAATGCTATTTCATCCCCTCTCAATAAGAAACTGTTTGATCAGTCCAATCTACGTTTAATTTGTCTATCATTTATTTCATCATTCGTCTATCACTTGTTTGGTTTTCGACAACAGAATTATATAAATTACAAAGTTTATTTGTATTCTCCATGTTAATGATATTACTTACTGCTGTTTTTACTTACTGCACGTACAGTTTTGTTGCTTTTTAAAGTTTAAGCTCAACGAAAAGACCGTAGGCAGTACACCAGATTTGTAGTCTGGGACGTGCCACCGTGTAAAGTCGGAGAGTTTTTTTTTTATGAAACGTGCGACATTAAGAGTATTTATACTAACATTATAGTGCTAAAATAGTGTATCATGCCTTTTAGAACTAACTATTTCTTAAATAAAAACTGCAATCATTTGCTGAATTCAATAAGAAGCTTAAATATTTTTAAATACAATTCCCAAGCACTGTTCTAGACAGATGTCGAGAAAATTCATTCGACTAATGGCAGCACACTATGCGTACGAGCAGGCAAAGGAGGCTTTACGAGAGATCTTGAGCTCACACTCTAGAAAAGTTTTCCAAATAGAGAACTGTGAAACCTGCCTATCTTTATTTTACAATACCTTCTGGATCGCACCTTAGAAAAGGGAAGAAAGAGTTGCCATTTGAAAGAACTGACTCCCTTGGAACAATTGAAACCCATTTAAATTTTCAAAAGGCAGAATTCTAAAGGGAACGCAGTGCAAGCCTTCCAATATTAACTTCATCCCATTTACATTGTCTGTAAGACAGCGCTCATCAAACGTCGGGAGCGTATAGCATCAGTTCAACACAACGGCCGATAAACATTCAGTTTTTGGCACCTAATACTCCAAAGAAAGGCGTTGGCACATTTAAACAATTTAAACCATTTATATACCACAAGTGATACAGCAATAGATTGTATCTTAAGTCTAGTACAATGGACACATTTGAGTATGGCTACTTGTGGGCCCAAATAAGCTCAGCGACTTCTTGGGCATGATACGATCCTCGATCAAATGAGAGCGTAGATCGCTTCTCTGGTTGAGAGGAGTTATTTACTGCCGACCTGGATTTCAGTACACTAACCTCTCTGCATCAATCTTCAGAAAGATTACTTGTATTGAATACGTGTTTCTCGAGGCATTTTGGCTGATGAAATTTATGGAAGGAGATAGTTTTATTCGTCTCAGAATCTCTAGTAACGTGCGTTGGGTTGGGAAATGAATTTTATGGCTCGGTTAAAATAGAATATTCACTTCTCCGACAGCACTAAATTTTACGAATTATGAGTTACACTCATTTTAACGCTGTACCTGCGTATGTGCATTAGTTCAGTTCCTTTACTTCATTTTCAACAGTATTTTAAGTCAAACCGATTTAAAATATTCTGCCCGTCCCAAAACCCCTTACCGGACACTAATACTTTAACACCTAGAGAAGCATTCCAAACTATATTTACATATAAACCTAGACTTAACGCCTATTCTGGACACTTTGGGATTTATTTTTCCCTATAATATTCATAAAGATACTAAGCATTTCTATAATACTTCAGAGCGCATCTCATATTTGTTTTTGTGGTCGAAACAGATTTCATCGTACAAGTACATCAATTTAATCGTTTCTTACTTCCTTACTGTGCCAGAAGCCCACAAAAACTCATTTCAGCATAAATTTCTTCACTTCCAACCCTTGTATCAAAATGTTCAAAGTTTAACGCTTCAAAGCCTCGTAGAGCAAGACACATCAGCTAGAGTTGTGCACACATACAAAGCGGCAGAGTGCAGAAAACAGGTGAACACCCACTTTGTCTCGCTTTTACCAGTTAGTAAAAATTGGAAAATCGATCTCAGTGCGATGAGGATTTATCGAGCACTTACGGGTCTGGACAGCTACTAACTAATCTGACAGAGTGCATTTATTCATTTCATTTTAAAGGCAGCAGAAAAGTGATAGAACACTTTCCTAACAGAACAGTTGAAGGTTTTCTTCTAAATTGGCATTTCGAATGGAAACAAACATTTAAGTAGAGCTTTCTGAGAATTTCCAGTAGATCTGTGCGCGTCATGTGTTCTATTAGCTTTTTGGCGCATATAGAGCACTGTGCATGTGGCTCCTAATCGATAAAAAATTTGAATACAATGAGCTTTTACGAGCTTTGTTCTAAACTCCATTATGCAAGTATGCAAAAGAAACATTATCGAATACTTTAAAGCTTCCACGGGTCGAATCTTGGCATAATCAAAGCATGTCATTGTATCAAAGTTATAGAGGAATACTTTGGTGAACGCATTTTTTCAAATTACTTTAGTTTGTACCTCTGCTTCACTGCGATGTAAACCTATGGCAAATAAACTAATTCGTGTTTACTAATTTATTTTTCGACGGAATATAAGCCGAGGTATTTTGGTCTTTTGTCTATTTAAATTCAGAGGCATTCGTAGCTTATCTGTGTGTAACTACGTTTTCATCACAAAGTATTCAAGAAAATATTGCCTTTTGAAGTACGGTAAAATAATTTCTCCCATTCGCATTGCCCTTTCACAAGTGACCGCATCAAGCCGAGGCACAACGCTCAAATAAGTTATATCGCTTAGCCTGATCATAAGGAGCTTTCAAAACATCAAATCTAGTCACAAGAAGCGTTCAAGTCCTCACATCTGATCACAAGGAACGTTCAAGTCATCACGTCTGATCACAAGGAACGTTCAAGTCAACACATCTGATCACAAGGAACGTTCAAGTTACACACCTGATCACAAGGAACGCTCAAGTCATCACGTCTGATCACAAGGAACGTTCAAGTCAACACATCTGATCGCAAGGAACGTTCAAGTTACACACCTGATCACAAGGAACGCTCAAGTCATCACGTCTGATCACAAGAAACGTTCAAGTCATCACGTCTGGTCACAAGGAACGTTCAAGTCAACACATCTGATCACAAGGAACGTTCAAGTTACACATCTGATCACAAGGAACGCTCAAGTCATCACGTCTGATCACAAGGAACGTTCAAGTCAACACATCTGATCACAAGGAACGTTCAAGTCAACACATCTGATCACAAGGAACGTTCAAGTTACACATCTGATCACAAGGAACGCTCAAGTCATCACGTCTGATCACAAGGAACGTTCAAGTCAACACATCTGATCACAAGGAACGTTCAAGTCAACACATCTGATCACAAGGAACGTTCAAGTTACACACCTGATCACAAGGAACGCTCAAGTCATCACGTCTGATCACAAGGAACGTTCAAGTCAACACATCTGATCACAAGGAACGTTCAAGTTACACACCTGATCACAAAAAAGCTCAAGTCATCACATCTGATCACAAGGAACGTTCAAGTCAATACATCTGATCACAAGGAACGTTCAAGTTACACACCTGATCACAAGAAGCATTCAAGTCATCACATCAGATCACAAGGAACGTTCAAGCCATCACGCCTGATCACGAAGTGCGTTCTAGTCATCACATCTGATCACAAGGAACGTTCAATTCATCACACACGATATCACCTGTAACAAACAGAGTGACACTGCAGCTCTAGCAGAATTTTTGCAACAACTCACAGAATCTGACGTCAAGAGGGCAGAGCAAGAGAGTTCCTAAACAAATATTTACTTTACATTTTAGGCACATTTGCGCCACTAGCATAAGTCATTTTAGGCACATTTGCGCCACTCGCATAAGTCATTTTAGGCACGTTCGTGCCACTAGCATAAGTCACTTTAGGCCCGTTCGTGTTACTAGCATAAGTCATTTTCGGCACGTTCGTGAGACTAGCATAAGTCATTTTAGGCACAATCGCGCCACTAGCATAAGTAATTTTAGGCACGTTTGCGCCACTAGCATAAAACATTTTAGGTATGTTCGTGCCACTAGCATAAGTCATTTTAGGCACATTTGCGCCACTAACACAAGTCACTTTAGGCACATTCGCGCCACTAGCACAAGTCATTTTAGACACATTCGGGCCACTAGAACAAGTCATTTTAGACACATTCGCGCCACTAGCACAAGCCACTTTAGACACATTCGCGCCACTAGCACAAGCCACTTTAGACACATTCGCGCCACTAGCACAAGCCACTTTAGACACATTCGCGCCACTAGAACAAGTCATTTTAGACACATTCGCACCACTAGCACAAGTCATTTTAGACACATTCGCGCCACTAGCACAAGCCACTTTAGACACGTTCGCGCCACTAGCACAAGCCCCTTTAGACAC
This sequence comes from Morinoia aosen, assembly GCA_030386875.1. Classification (NCBI taxonomy): domain Eukaryota; kingdom Metazoa; phylum Arthropoda; class Malacostraca; order Amphipoda; family Talitridae; genus Morinoia; species Morinoia aosen. The sequence continues at coordinate 4,861,458 of CM059571.1, forward strand.
ATTCGCGCCACTAGAACAAGCCACTTTAGACACATTCGCGCCACTAGCACAAGTCATTTTAGACACATTCGCGCCACTAGCACAAGCCACTTTAGACACATTCGCGCCACTAGAACAAGTCACTTTAGACACATTCGCGTCACTAGAACAAGTCACTTTAGACATATTCGCGCCACTAGCACAAGTCACTTTAGACACATTCACGTCACTAGCACAAGTCATTTTAGGCACATTCGCGCCATTAAAGCGAGGTGAGGCCGAGGTAGTTACACAGCATTCTGAGCCACAACCCCTGAGTATGATGGCGCGATGACATGGAGGCACTGCAGAGGCAGGGACCCCAGTCTAACTTTTCCGCCGCCTTTATGCATATTTTCCGCTGCGATTTAAACGATTGAATCGCTTAGGCAGTGAAAAACATGCGTGCAGGAGGCGAAAAAGTTAGACTGGGACCTCAAGGTTGCTGGGGTGACCTTTTGCAAGAAGTCCAATTCACTGGCAAACGAGGGCCTGGATGGCCCTTGTGCTGTAATTAGCAAACTCAAACACGTGCAGCAAACAGCTGCAAACTTTAGGTGCTTCCGAGCAAGCATGATTAATGGATTGCGGTGATGGCAACTCCACCCTCCGCAAACTTCAGTTGGAGAATGAAGGGAAACGCACCCAAATTATTCCTTCAAAGGAATGATTTTGTGATGCAATAGGCCATTACAGCCTTGCTCCGAAATTCTCGGGCAATTCTCGCTGGGTTAATTGAACCATATTGCTTGCATAATGGATGCGCGAAACTACTGTTACTCCTGCGCAAGGGCCTTCCCTGTCTGTCTGATACATAAAGCATCGAGATAAAAAACTTGACTGACAGTTTTAAAATCTAGCATCCAAGAACCCATGATGATGTTTCGTGGTTTTTAGGATACGAGAAATTAGTTTGATTGCTCCTACTAGAACCTACGCTATTTTGTCTTCTCTTAGCTGTGTGGAGACTGGGTTAGCCGGAGTGGGAAACAAACATTGTATAAAATTAAAGTTGTAGTTTTAAAGACAATTTGTAATACGCAATCATGTGTTATGTCCAATGAAGATTTTGCGCCTAAATAAGCTCTCTAACTAGTATGCTTATAATGTAGTGCTATGATAAAAGAAGAAGCAAAAAATTGATTTAATTAAGGTTTTCGTTCACATCAAAGCCCAAAGAATTCTCCTAAAGAAAACAGTCTTTCAGAGATGAGAGCACTTGAGGTCCCCAATGGCCTGAATAAAGCTAACTCACAAAAGGCGGAATGGCTCGAGGATCTCTGGGCCTCATGGAATAGATGAAGGAAATACTCCTGGAGAGCAAAAAAATTCCAAAATCCGACCTGTGATTCTAAAACTTAGTAAACCTTGGATAGAACTATTTCTCACATACAGTGTTTGTAACATTGTCAGATATGCCCTGCATATGACTTAAGGTATCAAATTAAGCACCCTCCGTTATTCAGAATGGTTTCCCTTAGGAGAAAGTTAAGAATTTTCTTTCAATATTGTTGTGTTGTACCAAATGTGTCCAGTGATGGCCCTGGACTAAAACACCCGGTATGAGAAGATACAAAGTGTCGACTTCCAAAATGGTAACTAAGACGAATCATTGGAAACGTCTTCCAAATCTTCAACATATAAAGGGTTCCTTTGGTTCATGGAAGTATAATACTAGAAGAATTTCGAGCCTGGACCCTCAAAGAGACTAAGTGAACTGAGGGGAGTGTCCCCAGGGTCCGAGGGTCATGCGGAATCTAGTTCATAAAGAGAAGCCCTTATCTCTTAGGTCGGGTTTGTGCATTAGCCCTGAGGACTGAGACTGTGTACTCGCTGATCTAAAATGCGCTTTTGAGTTTGGAGACCACGGCTCCCCAAAGCAGTCTTCACTTTTTAATCCGAGATGAAACTGTTTCGTACTTCATTTGTTTTTCTCGCAGACGCAGCCATGCGCTGCCTCAAAAGCTTTTGTGTCTTATACTTCGGGTTTTATCTTTTAGTGGATAATTCATTCTCCTAATTTTAAGGGAAACTTCCGCTGTAAGTTTAGGCATCCTGTATCATTGTATACTTATGAAGGAATTACACGAGCTCTGACATAACGTCGAGATAATGAACTTACAACTCTCATCTCTTAGAAATTATATGGAACGTGAAAGCATTGGAGAACCGTGAAAGAAAACACTAAAATTTGTCATAAGTTCTTAGAATTGTTCATGACCACTGAAACTGAAGAAACGAAACGTATGCAATTATTCTGAAATATGATAATGGAATATTTCATACAGTAGTACTGAAGACGTACTATCCAGGTTATGGTGTAGAATAAGCTCAAAACACAGAGTACGAAGTTTCCTCGCCTCAATAATTGGGCCCAGTGAGGAATAAAAAATAGTAGCGTGAGATCAAAATTTCGCTGCACATTTGACTGCAGATATTTCCTCATCTTCATTTATTATTAAATATGTTAACTTATCAACGCTCAACGTCGTGCGGTTCTTCAAACAAATAAATTTTACTCTACGGAGAAAAGAACCAGGATTCAACTATCTTTTTATATATGATTATCGAAGTTCAATAATTATACTAGCGTAAAGAGTGCCCGTCATTCGGATGAAAAGTAACTGATTAGAGAATCGGAAGGTTAAGATTTAAAAAAAGTATTAGTTTTTAATTTTAATAACCTCTGGCTGGTGCTCAACATGACCACTATTACACTTTTTCACAACTTTGTATGCCGACGCAAGCAATTGGTAAAAAACGAAGATATTTTGATTTATGACTAATTTTCTTCATGGGTGACTAGACAAATTTCACAAATAATTGCATGAAAAATTCATAGTTTGTACAAACAACCCATTGAAACACATCATATGAACATTAGTCTATTTCAACCCGAGCTGATTTTTGGAAACATTACTTTGATGGAGCATTAGCTTCTTACGCGAGAGTAAACATGGATACTATTTAGTGAACTCATGATCAATAATAAATATGGATTAGATCAAAGTTAAAACTTCTGAACCTTAGTGAGTTTGAAGTTATGAAAGAAATAATGGTTCATAACATTGAACTCAGTTGCAGCATTTCTAACAGGTTCAATGTTACAGAAAACTAGCACGAAAAACAAAACTCTAGGATAATTGATAAGAACCCGAGTATGTTTTTTAAGTACGTAGTAAGTCTTTCAGTATACTTAATTCCCTGTTACCACTTTTCGAAAACCAATCTTTTCACAAACTAATTTTTTTTCAAACAGTGTTTCAATTTTGCTCGCAACGCAACCTATTCTACACAGAATACCTCAGCGTTCATCTCCATTTATCAGATCTATTCAAAAATTTTTAGCGAGCAGAAGTAAAAAAGAACATGAGAACAGCTTATTTCCAACGCGAGTAGACTTTAGCATTCATTAGAGCAAACGACCTCAGGGTTTCTTTCAGCGGCGCACAGACCAGCCATGGAAGCTTGATTACCGTACCTGACAAATGGTGGGAGACGGGCACAGATGGAAGTCTTTTCTGACACCCATGAAAGCCTTCGCTGTGGCGGGACATTGAGTGTAACAAACGCTGCGTCGAGCAGACCGACCCTTATTGGGTTCAGTGATGAATGGTAGTTGTTACCAGAAACAGCCTTTCACGGGCTGCTTATAGCGCCAAATAAACGCGAAGGGGAGAAAATTCTTTACTGTGACTGACGAGCTTTGTTACAAGACCTGCCCGCTCTGGGCTCAACTATCGCGTGCCCCAGTTCGTTTAAGGGATACGTCTCAGTTGAAGTTTGTATAATTGATACCCAATAGGATGACCCACGATGTTTTTCAACCATTTCTGACAATGTTCTTTTGAAGGTCAGTAGACATTTGCTCATGGGAATATATCAACTCCGTTCAGTTGTAAGCATTTTAAAGAGTGAAAATTAGTTAACTTAAAAAGGCATCTACTTCTGTAGAAAAGTGAAACGTCATTCGGTATGCCGTGGTATTCCTACCTGCACTCAGAAAATAAAAAGAAAAACCCTAGTTTTTATTATAACACTACTTTATATCGTGATGCAATGAAGGAAGATAACCGTACTTGATCACCAAAACGTGTGCACGCGAACTTGCACCGATGCAGAAAACTTGAGAATAGGCAAAATTACAGCAAGTCAACACTACCGAAATATTTGGGAATGATCCTCGATTATCAAAAGCATGATAATTATCATGGAATTCTAAAGATGAAGCGTTTACGACCTTTAAATAATACTCAATCACGATCAACAATTGATTTCATGCTCTCTTATTTCAGCCCACTTTGTAATCTATTAACCATTATGATACACAACATTGAGAAAGTACCAGCTCGATCTGCAATTTGAAGTAAAACCCTGTTTTAACTCAAATGTAGCATTGTGAGACAACTAATTTCTACCAGCTTTGACTATAATTGAAAATCCTAGAAGTAAGAAACTAACTCTATTAGGTGCAAGCGCTATAAATCTTTCACAAAAACTCAACACACTCGCTTAATAATTCTTTTCGCCTGTTAGACAATGAAATCAACATTGTTCGAAGAGGAAACATTTCTTTTCTACCAATTTCAAGAAAAATATTGAAAAACAGTAAAGTGTGAGTTGAAAATGAATGTTTGAGTGGTTTTTACAAGTCAGAGATACAATTTTCTAAAGTAGTTGATGATTTTACTTTCTGATCACAGACTTGCGTAAAATAATGAATCTATGCCCAATTTCCCTGCTTCCAAACAATAATTGATATGGGCGACTGAAAATGGGTTGACCTCCTTTGTTGAGGACGTATTAGACGGCAATGATACATCGCGAGTTCACGTACTTCACGCATAAAAATTATTTACAAACTTAAACGCAATGGATCTGTTGAAAACGCTCAAACCATCGTAAAAAAAGAGTACTTTTAATTACGATCTAGATTAGATTGACTGAATAGTGATATACTCTCCATCTAGGAAACAGAGAGGCAGAAATCGAACTTCCTTAACAAATAATTACAGCGTGAATAAAGGGGGGAGACCTAGAGAGAAACTTGTGAGCGCTATGTGTACTGAATTGGAATCCAGCGCAATGAGCTAGGCGCGGAACGTAATGTATTGAAAACATGCTTGAAACTGTTAAGTAAATTCTGAGGCCATACTCTTCCAACTAGAAGGGAAGCTGTGCTCTAGTGAATGCATACTGGTGATTCTAAATGAATAATGGGAGCAGTGAATGCACACTGGTGATACTAAATGAATAATGGAAGCAGTGAATCCATTCTGGTGACTCTGAATGTATATTGGAAGCAGTGAATGCATTCTGGTGACTCTGAATGTATAATGGAAGCATTGAATGTATACTAGTGACTCTGAATGTATAATGGAAGCATTGAATGTATACTAGTGACTCTGAATGTATAATGGAAGCATTGAATGTATACTAGTGACTCTGAATGTATAATGGAAGCATTGAATGAATACTAGTGACTCTGAATGTATAATGGAAACAGCGAACGTATACTGGAGACTCTCGTTCATCAGGCGCAGAACGAGTATGTAAGAGACCTTCGAATGACCCTTACGTCCATGAGCACCGCTGTACGACCTGCTATTGCGAGTTCAATATAAAGGCTTTAGAGTCGGTAATTCTGTCACGCCAGAACCGGTGGATGCTGGTCCGTTAGGTGCGTCGTGAACATCTGCTCGTGCGTCCTAGGGGCGGAGTTGTTAATCAAAGTGTGTTGTTTGTCGATTCAGAAACATCAACGCATGAGTCCTTGTGGCTGGGTTGTAAATCAAAGTGTGTTGTCTGTCGATTCATAAACATTTAAGCATGTGTCCTTGCAGCTGACTTGTAAATCAATGTGTGTTGTCTGTCGATTTCATGGTAGATCATTAAAATATCTAGGCTTCTGTTCTGAAGTTTTTGAACCATCTGGTGTTCATAGGAAATTCTACTTTAATATAATTCTTAAAAGACATTACGAGTTCCACAAAAATAAAAAATATTGAATCAAAACCGAACACCTTATTTTTATTTCACAAGTCCATGCCTTAGTTTCAAATTTTCGTTTTCAGTGTGTTTTTTACATACATACATACATACATACATACATACATACATACATATACCAGGCTTCTCCTCCCTATCGGAGGGTAGCCGACAGCAGGCCACAATCATCACTCTTAGCACTAGGAGGCGGGAGAGGCAGCACTGGCTGCACCAGACTGCCAGGATCAGCCGCAGCCCAGCACAACCACCTTCCACAGTTAGGCCCGACAGCCATTGCTGGTTTACCCTGACCGCTTCATTGAGTGCAGCTCCTCTCCCTCACAGGACAGGTCAACCCCATCACAAGCGGGCAACTTCCAGTACCGCGTCAAAAATAAAATTACATTCTTACGCACTGCCCCCGCTCACTTCTGTCCGCAGTCATCCCTCTCGCCACGTCCACAGTCAGACCCCTCTCAAGCAAAGCACGTTTCACCCCATCCATCCAACTCATTCGTGGTCTACCACGCGCTCTAAAACCACTCACTTCCGACGTATAAATCTTTTTCACCAGCCTCTCAACATTTATTCTTTCAACATGCCCAAACCATCCAAGCCCTCTTTCATCCACTCGCATGCTCAACTGTTTGATAACACCCGTCTGCCCTCTAACCAACTCATTCCTGATCCTATCTCTTCTTGTTACTCCATACATGCTCCTCAAACACTTCATCTCAAATACATCCAACTCCCTCCTCTCAGCTGCTCTCAACCCCCAGGACTCTGCTCTATACGACAAAACTGGCACGATCAAGCTTTCATACAGTCCCCTCTTAGCAATCATACTCAAACTCCTGCATTCAAACACTTTCCTCATTGCACCCAATGTCTTACAGCCTTCACTCACTCGATGCCTCACTTCTTCTTCCATACTATCCTTAACAGCCACATCCGACCCGAGGTACCTAAAATGCTCCACCTCCTCTAACACTTCACCATTTAATCTCACATCCAAATTTCCAAACACTCCACCTCTTGTACATCTCATCACGTTACTTTTATTCACATTTACCCTCAATTTACGCCTTTCGCACACTCTACCAAACTCTGCAACCAGTTTCCTCAGTTTTTCCTTTGAATCAGCCACAAGCGCTGTATCATCTGCGAACAACAGCTGACACACTTCCCAATACATACCCTTTTTTCCCACCAAATGCGCACCTTTTCCCAACACTCTGGCATTCACTTCTCTCACCACACCATCCATAAACAAATTAAACAACCAGGGCGACATCACACATCCCTGTCTCACACCTGTCACAACTGGGAACCATTCACTCACCTCATTCCCTACTCTCACACATGCTCTGCTATCAACGTAGAAACTCTTGATCGAATTCAACAGTCTCCCACCCACTCCATACAAGCTTACAACTTGCCATAGAGCCTCACGGCCCACTCTGTCATACGCCTTCTCTAGATCCATAAATGCCCAATATACATCTTTACCTTTTGATAATTATTTCACATTTACCTGCCTCACAGCAAACATTTGCTCCACACAACCTCTACCACTTCTAAAACCACATTGTTCTTCAGCAAGCACACGATCCGTCATCACTCTCACTCTTCTAATTAAAACTCTTCCAAACAGCTTCCCAACGACACTCAGTAGACTTAGGCCCCTAGAATTACTGCACTCATACCTGTCACTTATCCCTTGTACGACGGAGCTACACACGGGCTACTCCAATCCACCGGCACTTTACTAGCTTCGAAACACATTAAATAAACTTACCAACCATTCTACCACCACATTTCCTCCTTTCTTTAGACATTCAACCGTGAAGAAACCTTAGACCACATGACCATATGAAAACCTTAGACCACATGAAGCTAATATGACTTTTGTGAAAACTCATTGGTATAATTTCAATGCAAAGTAAACTGATATTTTAAACATCTCTGGTATTAATTAAATCAAAAAAACACGTTCAAATTTTTATCAACACTATATAGTCGACCTCCCTTTATTTAAAATAAAAAAAGGTTGAAATTAGAGAAAGCCGTAAGAAATAAAAAAAAATCTCTCAAGAGTTGATAAATCCCGCGTGAACACGGCCCGTCAAAATATATAGGGCTCGAGCTTGTATCACAGATACGCTCAACACACACTGCAGGCTGCCTTCGGGCAGACCGACGGACGGACTGACGCGGCTCTTATTATAATATAGATTTTAAATGGGCGAAACATGTCTGGGACTATGAACAAAATTATTCTTCAATTTTCATCAAAATAGTTTACGGTCTCTTTCCTCTGTGAGCAATGGTCTTGATATTTTTCAAACATACTTGAATTAGATGAAAAATACTATTTGGCACACTTAAAAAGAAATAATTATTTATTTCATTTGAAGACCTGCATTTGCAACTACAATTCTCATCCGTCGTGGGCAGGCCAATGCCCACCACTTCTCTGTAGCTAGAGCTGAGGAAGAAACTTTAGTGCAGACCAATTCTTTACAAGGGTTAGGAAAGCCAAATTGCGTCGAGGCCCTGCTCTACTTTCTCGTTAGGCAGGGAACGTAAACAATGATGTGCTGGAGATCCCGCTTGAGGGGGGCGAGAAATGCTTTTAAATTTTGCGATTCAAAGTAAGCCTAGAGTTCGTTTTGTGCGGTGTGAACCTGCCTGCAGCTCCGCATGGTGCTCAGACAAAGAAGGGGTTTGAGAGGTGTGCAAGGTTTGAAACTTGTGAGGTGTGCGGTGTGAAGCTGCTGGTGAGGGGAGGTGTGAAACTGCAAGATGTGAAACTGCTGGTGAGGTGTGAAACTGAGAGGTGTGAAACTGCTGGTGTGAAACTTCTGGTGAGGTGAGGTGTGAAACTGCGAGGTGTGAAATTACTGGTGTGAAACTGCGAGGTGTCAAACTGATGGTGAGGTGAGATGTAAAACTGCAAGATGTGAAACTGCTGGTGAGGTGTGAAACTGAGAGATGTGAAACTGCTGGTGTGAAACTTCTGGTGAGGTGAGGTGTGAAACTGCGAGGTGCGAAACTGCTGGTGTGAAACTTCTGGTGAGGTGAGGTGTGAAACTGCGAGGTGTGAAATTACTGGTGTGAAACTGCGAGGTGTCAAACTGATGGTGAGGTGAGGTGTAAAACTGCAAGATGTGAAACTGCTGGTGAGGTGTGAAACTGAGAGATGTGAAACTGCTGGTGTGAAACTTCTGGTGAGGTGAGGTGTGAAACTGCGAGGTGCGAAACTGCTGGTGTGAAACTGCTGGTAAGGTGAGGTATGACACTGCGAGGTGTGAAACTGCTGGTGAGGTAAGGTGTGAAACTGCGAGGTGTGAAACTGCTGGTGTAAAAGTTCTGGTGAGGTCAGGTGTGAAACTGCTGGTGAGGTGAGGTGTGAAACTGCGAGGTGTGAAACTGTTGGTGTGAAACTGCTGGTGAGGTGAGGTGTGAAACTGCGAAGTGTGAAACTGCGAGGTAGGAAACTGCTGGTGTGAAATTGCTGGTGATGTGAGGTGTGAAACTGCGAGGTGTGAAACTGCTGGTGAGGTGAGGTGTAAAACTGCGAGGTGTGAGGAGTGAAACTTTTGTGCGGCATGAAACTGCCCGCAGCTCCGCCCGGTGCTGAGACAAAGAGGGGGGGGACTGCATTCAGGGCTACATTATGGTGAAGAAATTTTGCGAACAAAAGGTCGTGCCTGACAAACTTAAACATTATGCAAGGTAACTTCAACACTTTCCACATCATGATGGGAAACAGTTCCACAGCGCGTTTATTTTCCACGGAAACATCAACAGTTTCCCTGGACAACAAGAAAACTTCAACAGGGAAACAGCAACAGTTTCTGTGGACAACAAGAAAACTTCAACAGGGAAACAGCAACAGTTTCTGTGGACAACAAGAAAACTTCATCAGAAAACAGCAACAGTTTCCCTGTGGTCGTCATAGCCGTGCAGTTTAATAATGATTCAGTTTGTTTCATTGCCTCTTGTAAACGTTGGTAAATAGGAATATGTTGCCGAGTTATAATTCGCTCCAGAAATTTCAGGCTGAGAAAAAATTTGTCACACTTTTGAGAGAAGTAATGAAAAGCTTTCGCGCATTTCTCAATAGTAGCAAATAAAACCTCATGCGATTCTGTTTTTAATTGGATACACTCTAATCCATCACATAGCATTTCACAGAATGCGCTTATATAAAAAATGATCGCTATTTGTGGCTAAACATATTTTTGCATATTTAGTGTCTGACTGTATACTGCAAGAGCTCATTTAAACTTTTTCTACGATCTCATTCGCGAACGAAAATATTTTATTTGCCCAAACTCACCAACATGTCTCACATTTAAAACACAACTGGGGGTCCTTTCTCCTTTTATATCACAGTTTTCAAAATAACAAGAAAATTTTGCCCGAAGCGGAGTTCAAGAAATTGAAGCACAGCCCTGAAATGATATAAGATTCAACATCTACTCAATGGTCATAGAGAAAAAATATGTATTTAGCGCATCAAACTCAAACTAATTAGGGAGTGAATGGAATTTCTATTCCTCATTTTTAATATAACACTTTTAGTAACGTTTATTTGGTTCTTTCAGTCGATTTCTCGGCTCCAAATTGTGAAGCAAGATTTCATGAGTTGATGAGCGAGTAAGGTTTCAAACGGTAAGCGGATTAATATCAGGCAAGTTATTTTTACGTGTCATGAGCAAATGGGTAGATATAAATAATTCCCATGTAGTGGAATACAAAAAGTACTTCCAATAATGTGTCCATTATTGAGCAGTCGAGTAATTTTAATCCTGAATCATAAGCTGTCAAACGACTAGTTAGAAGTTTGCTGAGCAGCCTGGAAGTGTCAGAGTGTGAGTGTGACGGTGACTACAAATATCGCGTGGTGGAGAAATTTCATAAATATCTTTGCTCAGATTGGAAAGTGAAACTGCCTACGCATTTAATGGAAAGTATTGTTGGATGCTAAGCTAAGTATATGAAAGGAATAATTGAAAATGTGAAGAAGATAAACGGGATTTATTGATGGATTTCTGAAAAATTAGTTCTAAGACATTTTTTAGGTTAAAATATTTTAGGTAAAATATATTGCAGACATAAATCTTCATATACTTAAATCAAAGTAGCGTGAAGTTTAAATTAAACTTGAATTTTCACTTTCCGAGACAAATTTCAACGAAACTTTTGCTAAATAAATATTTGAGGTCCCGCAAAAAAAATGTTTTATTAAATTACAGCCATAGAGTAATTTTTAGTTTTCCCCGTGTGAGAGCAGAGGCAGCGGACGAGGTCCGGACACTTCAAGGAGCCGCTATCAAAAATACTAAGCAATACCGAAGTGCCGCGATATTTTTTATCACTTGAGAGCCCCGAGTTAGATGCGATCTGGGAGACCTTACGGTCGGGATAGCGTGTGAGTTAGGGCTTGAAAATGGCCTCAAATTTGACAGCGAAAATGGACTCGATGAGAGCCGAGCGAAGCCATGTCCAGCCGCTCGGAAAGAAATGTGCATTAGGGCAAAAATTTCTAGGAAGTGAGGAATAAAATTCTACCATAGTTCAGAAACGAGCCTTGCTCCAAATATTATGAAATAGTTATTCGGTGAGAATTAGTACTAAGTTATGATCTCTGTTAACTTCCCTTACAGTGATGGCTTAGAACTAAATAAATTTCAACCGAGTGGCATGGTGGGTGTATTGGAATTGCAGCTGTGGGGATGGAAACTTCAATTACAGCTATAAAATTTTCCCCTCGCTAAACCACGTGAAATCGATTTGAATTTAGCTGCTTGCTTTACCATTGTCGTATGAATTTTTTGTAAAAAACATGTTATAGGAAAACTTGCTTTGCCATAGTTCGCATGAATTTTTTGTAAAAAACGTGTTTTAGTAAAACTTGCTTCACCTTAGTTCACATGAATTTTTGTAAAAAACGTGTAATAGGAAAACAATGATTATTTTCTTAAAAAAATTAATATCTCATTCTTCATTGTATGTACGGCTTGCTAGTGGCTGCCGATGTTCAAAATATATAAATTGGAGTGTGCGTATGGAATTATTTTACTGGAATGATGAATAGAAAACTTTATGCGCCTAACACTGACTCTTAGACAACCAATTCTGTGCAATTTTCCAGAGGATTGAATTCAGTTAAGGAACAAGTCAGTAGAATGAACTATAGATGAAGTCTTGTATATTCTTCATTATCAATAATAGCACTTCATTGCATCATTTTGTTCTCAGAAAACACAGTAAAACTCGTTTTTTCCAGATCCAAACACTACCCTGTTTGTATCTTCAAAATTTTAATTATATTGACTGAATTATTATTATTATAATCGTGAACTAAATTTTCCTTAATGACAGTTAAAATTTTAATACGACTCACAAAAGGACATACCAGGTGCCCCACGCACTTTGCCCGACGGAGAACGCCGTTCCTCTTATGGCCTTTTTGGCTTAGCTCTCGTCATATCAGCGATGTAACGAGCGGCGCTGAAATGCTAGCGTTAAGCACGGCACGCTTGGCATGCTCAATACAGGGCTTATTTGCAGAGAGCGGTTTAGCGTCATGACGGTCATAACCGCAATCTTTATGGCTTCCATAAAGCATCAATGCTACGCGCTCTACGGAGCGAGCGAGGCACTTTGTCATCGGTTTCCTAACTTAGAAAACGCGCCTCAGTTACTCACGAAGTGTCATCCTCGAGCTGAGGGCGATGAAATCTGTGTCCACAATGTCACGCTCGTGATCAGTAGAACGATTCGGATTCTGTTGAATTTATTCTGGACTACCGTCGTACGTAATCTGCAATCTATGAGTTCTCTACTCGTGATGAGTAAAATGACTAAAAATCGTTGAATCTATTTTGGACTACTGTCGTACGCAGTCTGTAGAGTATGCAGTGAGTGTTGCATGATGGCATTCCAGCTGGTTACTCCAGTGCGCGAAGATCTTGTACGTTTATTCAAGTATAGTTTCTGAGATTTTAAGCTCTGGGCATGGTTCAATTCAAATTTAATAATAATTAATCATGATGATTATATGAATGATTTTAATGAAAAATGAAATAACAAATGTTGAGTTTACTGGTATTGAAAAGGTTAATTTGTAATTGTGTAAATTGGTACTGCTTATCCTTCTAAGTTTATGTGCTGTTGTGCAGGTAAATTGCACCCTGTTAAATTTTACGCCAACCATGCAGGCTTCGAAATAATCTAAACGCTGCAGCCGTTCAAATCCATCATATCTAAATACTAGCTGTAGCTTGAGCTTCATTTTCGACTGAATGGATGCTAGCAGAATTTTTTTTTATTCTCGCACTGTTTTATTGTTGTTTTTATTTGTGCTTAGATGAACTCTCAAAACTTATGATTGCTCTTGCGGTTTCTGGAATGGCTTACATGACGCCTCATCAGCGCAGTTTCAAAATCCTCACGCCGACAATGCTCCTTCTGAATACTCTTATAACTGCACAAAAAGCTGCTTAAAGTTCGAAATACTATTCTGCAAAATATGCAAGATATTAAATCAAATTCTATGAACCAAATCCCTTCTTCATTCCAAGACGTCGTATAAGAACCCTAACTTGTCGTCGTACGATCATTAAATGCAAATTAAAGTGAAAGTTGAAATTGTTTCTGGCAATTACTCTTTCCTCCCAGCAACAGCAGCTTCTTCCAGGCCATTTGTGCCTCATGTGAGCGCAGTTGCTCAGGACATCTTCAATAAATATTGGTCAGAAATTTCAAATTGAACTCCTTTATCTGGTTGCCTGTCATGGGAACTTGCGCAGGGATTTCCATAAGGGAATTACTTTGTGCCGAAGTTGGGCGCCAAATGCTTTCTTTAACTGCACGCTTTGTGAGGTGAATATTTTGGGACCTGTGTCGCGACTTTTACTGCGTGCTCGTGAACTTTTGCTCATGTGCTTTGTGTAGACTGTAGAAAAAGGATACCTATTTTTTCAGTTTTTTGAAAAATGTTCTTTTTTTAAAAAAATTACGAAACAAAAGGTAATGTTCAGAGACCTAAGTACTTTTGGAATGGTCAAAGGTGTTCTTCATAGTCAAAATGCAGATGTAATCAGTGCAAAAAAATTGTAGCAATGGATGTTTTGAGCTCGCCTTCTGCAGATAGTGGATACAACAGAATTGAGAGTGAGTTGCTTTGACAGAGGCAGGCGACGCATGAAAAAACCTTACGAAATTACAGTCGTCATTAGCCATAACTTTAGTGAAGGCTGTTAAAGCTTTAAAATTACCTTTGTTTAACGTAAAGCCCCGTTCAGCTCTTACGTAGGTTGTGTATGGAGGTGTTCATATCTTTTTCAGGCCTCTAAGTCGACTTGGAATCTATAATAGAGGAAAAAATCGAAACAGACGTAAGCCTGCATTGCGAATGACAACATTGTCGAATTTCTTTTCGAACGACATTTCTTTTACGCTTCTGCTTGGAGGTAAAAATTTTACTCCTTCTTGAATGAGTTGTAGCTTGAAATAAAGGCTGCTCATATGCTAAGATATGCTGTATCCCACCGTATACTCTGCAAACGCACGCATTTGTTCGCCCAAAATTTTAAAATTGTAGCGTCATTTTATTGTCTAAGACAGAGCTTTTCACCCCATTTCTCTTCTTTCAAATATCTGGTGAGACAGTTCTTTAAAAATTCATCATAGTGAGCGTCATTGAAACGAGAGAATTAAAGAATACTTTTTTAAATCAAATCGAGGAAGGTGAGTTTGATTAATGCAGAGCTGGCGCTAGGATTCGGCAGAGAAGATCCCGGAAGACCTGCGCATTTCTGACTAAGCCAACTATTCTCAACCTTTCCTCAATCATTGACTCCCTCGGCTTTATGTATTCTCCATTTGCACCTTACTCCCATACAAAACACACACTTTCTTCGCATTCTCATTTTACAAAATTAAATTTAACTCAATTATTTTTTAAACCATCAGGTACTTCAAATATTCACATGGATAAATATATATTTCTCCATTTACCCCCGACTCCCACACTTTTTTCGTATTCTCTCTCTCTCTCTGTTTTACAAAATTAAATTTTAATGAATTATTTTTTAAACTATCAGGTACTTCAAATATTTACCTCCGACTATATAATTTTCTACTCCCTAGGGGTAAATTTGCCCCTGGTTGAGGACCTCTGGAGGAAGTGATGGTGCCGCCGTTAGGCTTTTTGATGCCTCCGAAACTGCGTCCATCAGAGGCCATAATTCTGCGTCAGAGCTCATTAAAACGATATATTTCTTTTTGTCGTGTTGCCTGCGAGATGCTCGGCTCAGCTGTTACGCGGACTCAAAAAATAACATGTGCCAAAATTGCCCAAAAAACTTCAGTCGCTGCGCACTGGAGTTTCAAATCGACTTTTTCTTACGTTGTTGTCGCGAGTGTTGCGTTAGAACTGAACTGCGACAGAGCTACAATATTGTTGTTGTGCACGGTGATGTCTTGGAGCTAATTTCAGAACACTATTGTTGTGAGTAGGGCTGTGACAATATGCTCTAATCATATTGTCACATCCCTAATAATTATATACATAAATGTGTATTACTGTGATTTACACATGTATTTACACATTGTACTAAATAACATGTATGCGATTTATTACAAATCAATTACATGCATATGTGGGGGATTATTAGGACTGTGACAATATGATAAGAGTATATTGTCACAGCCCTAGTTATGAGTCATGATTTGACCAACTACGTTCTATTGAGTCGAATGAAAGCACCTGAAATTTGTACTGAGCTTTTTGAAAAGACAGCGCCCATAAAGCTAGAGGTGTCTTTTGTTGCATCTTAGGATAACTGCGAAAGATATTTCAGCAGTTCTATTTCCACAATCCCATAGTATTGAAAACGTATTAAGCAAAAAAAATAAAAATAAAAGTTAAAAATTATACAGTAAATTCAATTGTGGTAATCACTGAATTTTGCACCAAATGGCGTTCCGAAAAGGAAACTATGTGACTCTGCAATTAGTGAGAATTCTTGGAACAGGTGCATTTTACATTAATTAATTTCATTGTAAAATAAAAAGACGAAAGTAATGATTTGTGAAATGTAGTTTTGGTCCTATTTTTAGTGGGTTTCCCTACGCTGTAGTGCAATTGTCCATTATTTGAAACACTGCAGACGAATACGAGGCTCAAACACTGTCGTGAAAACTTCAAGCTGTGGCTGCTCGCTACGTATCGAAGTAATTGTAAAAGATATGTTCTTACTAAAATACTGCGAGATAAACTCTCTAGAGAGGCCAAAGTAAGAATTATCTATAAAAAGTAGTTGTAATAAAATAGCTAACACTTGACTGGATTTAAATGGTTTAAATGTTTAAACCATTTAAACATTAAAAAGATACTTGTTTCTCTCAACCTGGAAACACAATTTTCTTCCAGCTTACGTTCATGTCATAACATTTTAACCCACGACTGCTAAGATTTTCCTTCTGATTTCTTATTTTCCTTTTGTGCCATAGAACAGAACAGAATCCTGATATAATTCGCAGCTGAACTAGAATTCAAATTTTCATTTAGAATATCAAAAATCAAAGAATCATAAAATAATATTCCCGACGACGTCTAATATTCAGAAAAAACGAACGAGGCAAGTTAACGATGATCGCCTTACAGTAATACGAACAATAATAAAAAACGAACAGATCCTAATTTCCTTTAAGGGCTCTGCATATCAATCTGTCTGTGAGGAAGGCATGAGGGCGAAAGAACGATGATCTGTCCGTGTCTTACGTTAACTAAATGCTCATTGTCGCCTTTCTGTGTTGGGAGCAAATTTACACGGGGAAGCAAATTATGTGAAATGTTATTGCAGTGCTAGTAAGAGCATGAGAAAAGCGTGCATTCTGAGAATGATTTTGCATCTGATTTGTTGGTTTTCGTTAGCGCTTTCTGTGCTGTGTTACTGTAAAGATCTATTTTATCAAATGAAAAATGTTAATTTTAGTACTATAAATTGTGGCTGATAAATAGTACAGATAATGCTAACTTTCGGAGCTGTGAAAGCTAGTGGAAAGATAGAATTAGATAATTCATTTCTTTTTAAGCCAACAAAATGGATCGTGCATCGCTGTAACCTATTGTCATATACAGAAAAACTATAAATAAATGAAAGCTGTAAATCAGCACAACTGTTGACCTTTTTAATTTCGCTGAAGAGCATCTGACATGAAAAGAAAGTCACTCTCGTTATTCAGAAATCCTACAGAATTTGCCCTTAAGATAGATAACAATCATTAAACACGTAAGAAAATTTTCATTGTAAGTGTGGTACATTCATGACGCTTCTCGAGTATCTGCTTACATTCATTGAATGTATCGCAGAATGTTATTTCTTCCGTTTACATTCATTGAATGTACCGCAGAATGTTATTTCTTTTGTTTACATTCATTGAATGTACCGCAGAATGTTATTTCTTTTGTTTACATTCATTGAATGTACCGCAGAATGTTATTTCTTTTGTTTACATTCATTGAATGTACCGCAGAATGTTATTTCTTTCGTTTACATTCATTGAATGTACCGCAGAATGTTATTTCTTTTGTTTACATTCATTGAATGTACCGCAGAATGTTATTTCTTTCGTTTACATTCATTGAATGTACCGCAGAATGTTATTTCTTTTGTTTACATTCATTGAATGTACCGCAGAATGTTATTTCTTTCGTTTACATTCATTGAATGTACCGCAGAATGTTATTTCTTTTGTTTACATTCATTGAATGTACCGCAGAATGTTATTTCTTTCGTTTACATTCATTGAATGTACCGCAGAATGTTATTTCTTTTGTTTACATTCATTGAATGTACCGCAGAATGTTATTTCTTTCGTTTACATTCATTGAATGTACCGCAGAATGTTATTTCTTTTGTTTACATTCATTGAATGTACCGCAGAATGTTATTTCTTTCGTTTACATTCATTGAATGTACCGCAGAATGTTATTTCTTTTGTTTACATTCATTGAATGTACCGCAGAATGTTATTTCTTTCGTTTACATTCATTGAATGTACCGCAGAATGTTATTTCTTTTGTTTACATTCATTGAATGTACCGCAGAATGTTATTTCTTTTGTTTACATTCATTGAATGTACCGCAGAATGTTATTTCTTTCGTTTACATTCATTGAATGTACCGCAGAATGTTATTTCTTTTGTTTACATTCATTGAATGTACCGCAGAATGTTATTTCTTTTGTTTACATTCATTGAATGTACCGCAGAATGTTATTTCTTTTGTTTACATTCATTGAATGTACCGCAGAATGTTATTTCTTTCGTTTACATTCATTGAATGTACCGCAGAATGTTATTTCTTTCGTTTACATTCATTGAATGTACCGCAGAATGTTATTTCTTTTGTTTACATTCATTGAATGTACCGCAGAATGTTATTTCTTTCGTTTACATTCATTGAATGTACCGCAGAATGTTATTTCTTTTGTTTACATTCATTGAATGTACCGCAGAATGTTATTTCTTTTGTTTACATTCATTGAATGTACCGCAGAATGTTATTTCTTTCGTTTACATTCATTGAATGTACCGCAGAATGTTATTTCTTTCGTTTACATTCATTGAATGTACCGCAGAATGTTATTTCTTTCTTTGCCATCTCTGTACCGCCGCTGCTGGATAGCTCTGGTCTGCGATCACTCCACCGATGAGAAGGAACATGCCTTAGAAATTCTTGAGTGTTCTCTTCCGAACGTCCGCTCCCAGAGCAGGTCTCAAAAAGCAGAAATTAAAAAGGAAGGCAGGGAGCGCAGCCTTGCCAAGGTTCCTTAACGATTGTTTAGTTTGGCCGAATTGAAAGACGGGAGTTTGGACGTACGGCAAGACTTTCTAACAAGCAATTTGAGAAGCGTATTGAAAAAACGAGTCTTGTTGTCTCAGCAGAACTTAAATACACACGTTTTAATTTAAAAACAGAACTGTCCAAGTATAGTCAACTAACAGGCAGGCAATTGGCCTGGAATTATACAGCCATGTTTTACTTTATTGCACACGGTTTCATGATCGCTTCAAAATTAAGTGTCTGGCTTTCAGTAAATATCAATGTACCTACACGAATGTACTCATACCTCGAATTAAATGGCATTATTTTATACGAATCTCAACTCGTACGAAAATGTCAATGATTAACATCACACGAATGTACTCATACCTCGAATTAAATGGCGTCATTTTATACGAATCTCAACTCGTACGAAAATGTCAATGATTAACATCACACGAATGTACTCATACCTCGAATTAAATGGCATTATTTTATACGAATCTCAACTCGTACGAAAATGTCAATGATTAACATCACACGAATGTACTCATACCTCGAATTAAATGGCATCATTTTATACGAATCGCCACTCGTAAGAAAAATGTCAATGAGAATAAATGAAGACAATGCTTCCTTTAAGTTAGGCTTAATTAATTAACTAACTGGATAAGACCGGGGCTAATTTTTTGCCGTATGAGTTGACAACTTTGGCCTTCATTGGGTGTTGGAGAAAATGGGGCTTCGTGCCTAGAGGACTGACTGTAAACAAACATTTTCTAAATACTTCAATTTGTATTCGATGATCCAAAAAATATTCCGATGCTGTCTGCGCAGTTTTTCTGTCAAATGTTTTGAGATGTTTTTCGAAAAAAAAGAAAATCTATTCGAAACGACCTATTTTATTTTGCATTGTTTACGTGGGTATACTAAGTCAAAATTAAACTTTACGAACTTACAGTTTCAGGGTCATCAAATTAGAAGCCGGTAGTCAAGCCTCACAAGTCCAAACAACGCACCAACTGCTTGTAGGTGTCCTATACCAGCTCAATCTCGCGGAAATTGAAAATCTCATGGCATTTAAATTTCTTTCATTTCTCATAAGAAGCAAAAATTATTTTCTCTAACTTATTACAGTTTGAGTCCCATTGGAATTGCATGTAACACATGGAGCGAAAAAAACTTTCTGTAAGCCATTACAGTTTGAGTAGGCGCATTTTCACCCTTGCATTGCCAAAGTTGATTCAAAAAACTATTCGGCATTTTGATAGGAAATCATCCTGCTCCAGAATAAGGCATGGGTTTTCTTTACAGATGAACTCAAGAAGTATTAATATTACCTCTTAAAAAGAAAACCAAATGCATATTTTGACATGATTAAACAGAAAACGATAAAGGGAAAGAGCGCCGTTCGTAATCTCGTAGGAATTCTCATCGAAATGTAGGTAGCGGAAAATTTTCAATTTGCCTCCGAGATTAGCGAAGTTTCAGGCCAACTGTGATGCTTGAATGGAATGTGTGATGAGAGCGTCTAGCAACACCAAATGAAAAACACATTAGTGTTTTTGAGCAAAGGAACCCAATTTCTTCCATGCGTTTACATGAGATTTGGAATGACTGGTGAAATTGATTTTGTGATAAAGAAGATTCCAGAAAAAATGGCCTTCAGACTTCTTGCAGAATGAACTGTACTTCGTTTTACAGTTGACCAACCAATTAAGATAAGCGTTAGATTTATTTATTTGTATTTTGCATTTTACTTTTTGTAGTTGTATAATTTACTTTCTCTGGAGTCTATTTACGACATAAATATGCAAAACGGCAGGAAAATGTAAGATAATTTAGGACTCTTGCTTTTGGAGCGAAACAAAGTTTCACAGTAATTCTCAGTAGGAAGACGATTATCCTATTCCAGCTTCGCAAGTTACTGTATTTCCAAATATTTTTGAAATCACAGCGTTCGTTTTTAGGAACGTTAAACGTTGAACTTTTTCTGATCGGGAATCGCTAGGACATTGTCGATAGATTTAAAAAATCAATGCTCGTTTCACCGTAATTGGGCTTGCGTATATAGGTATATATACGCTTGAGTATATGCTTTTTATACACACGTAAAGTATATAGGCCATAAAATTTTCACTGAATTATTCCCAGCTCAAAACTTCAATCAAGAAACAAGCAGACAAAAATCGGCATCTACGGATGCTTTATTTCTAATCAAGCCTGACACACATCAATTTGTACATTGGTATATCAAATGCCTCATAACTAACACCAGGACGCCATGACAGTTTCCCCCGGTCAAGACCGATACCCATTACAGACATCTGGGTAGAGTGGAGTATTGTGCTTAGAGTTTTTCCCCTATACCCAACGGAGAAAGTCGCCACACCACGCCGGGATTCGAACCCTCAACACCTTCACAGAAGGGAGGGTTCTTTAACTTCACGCCTACGACGAGCACGAACAACAAAATTTTCATCCAACATGAGTGAAGGACAAGTTTGAGGAGCTTTCGAAAAGAAACTAGAAATGTTCAAAGCTATTTTATGATGTTTCTTCATTACAATAATACGTATATCACCAACATATTCGGTGGTGCCTCCTAATAACGTAGGATTGTTCAAAGAACAAGCTGAACTGTGCGAAACAATTCAATATACGACATGGTTAGGTAAAGCATTGTTTGATTATATGTTACGTTGGTTCTTGCTAGCAATACATGAAATAAAACTTATAGATCGAGTCGTGTGTGATTGTGTATACATGTGTGTGAGTAAACCATATGAGCCTCAGGACTTATCTTCTTTACACTAAGAACAATACAAATGACTTACAACTCGATTGCGCTTATGAGCACAATGCATTGACTCGTTCACCTGTTTAAAATAACGGAAGCCTTTTGATCAAATATAAGGTAAGAGAAATTATTGAGTTATTGCAAACAATGCTAGTTCCAGCGAACGTCTGCTTATCAGTACAGCAGCACTCCAGCCTCTGATTAGAGCTCATCCATCCTGAGTCTCTTGTTGATTTAATGCCCTAACTTATTGAGTGGTGCTTCTTTGCTGGGCTGCAAGAATGCAGTGTGTTGAGCAGTGGTTCTTAACCTGGGGGGCGTAAGCTTCCACAGTAAAGCTTGATTTTACCCAGTAATGTTTTCGACAAAAGAGTGAACTTTCACTGTTGAATATGTTTGAGAACCTATTTACAATGTTTTTTGTTGTGAGCTCTTTTTTACCAGTCCATCTACGCACAATCACCCCCGACAATTTTTAAGGGGGAGTGGGAGTGAAAGGTTGAGAACCACTGCTATAGCGCTTGTCCAGTCTAACATAAGCAAAAATTACTTGAAATGTAGATACGTCTGCTGGATTTTCAGAGAAACGAGCTTTAATGTTAGAAAATACAAAGTACCTATTTTACATGGTGGAGTACAGCGTGGGAACTGTGCTTGATCTTTGCAGACTATAGAGTTGAAGCTCCAGGAGTTGAGTAACATAATATAGAGTTGGGGCCTAACGAGTTGAGTAACATAATATAGATTGAGGCCTAACGAGTTGAGTAACATAATATAGAGTTGAAGCACTACGAGTTGAGTAACATAATATAGAGTTCAGGCCTAACACAATATAGAGTTGATGCACCTTGAGTTGAGTAGTGGCGATAAGCCTCCACCTCGGCCTAACGGACAGGCCGAGTACTCTGTGAGCGGAACAAAGGCCCTGGCCTGTTGCCGGCCCTAATTAGCAGTTCCCATTGTGTGCCGGCGCCATTACTACCGCACTCCAGTTCATCTCAAATGATCATATTCATCCGCAGTTCTGACGCTCGCTTCTTTGGAAGACGGACACGATCATTTCTTTCACCTCAATGGCAGGAATGAATTACTGTCCTGAACGATGTGAATTTTAAACTTTTCGTGTTTTTGCTAATAAGAACACTGGTGACGTGTGAAGCAACGGTTCAAAGAACGCAAGCCTCGCTAATGTTGCCGTTGGAACCATACGACTGATGTTCTGCTGAACGACTGATGTTTTATTAATGTTCCACATAATGACTGATGTTTTATTAATGTTCCACTGAACGACTAATGTTTTATTGATGTTCCACTGAAAGACTGATGTTTTATTAATGTTCCACTGACCAACTGATGTTTTATTAATGTTCCACTTAACGACTGATGTTTTATTAATGTTCCACTGAACGACTGATGTTTTATTAATGTTCCACTGAACAACTGATGTTTTACTAATGTTCCACTGAACGACTGATCAGTTTCAAACACTGATATACTGAGTAGGATAAGTTAAGACGATTAAAACTGATATATTTAAATAAAGGGTACGTTATCTTCCAGTATATAATTCTGAGCCGTAATGTGGCGATGGTATTGTGCGTGGCAAATTTTGCACAAAGTCCTTCAAGTTAAACAGTGGAAAGATTAAATCTTTTCCAAATAAGCCCAGCTACTAACGCAACACAAAATTTAACCCACTTGCAACTTTCGAAATAATACACCTATCGATTTCAAATCGCTCTCCAACGAAAAAATGTTTTCATCTTTCGTTTGAGAGTAATTTGAAGTCGATAGGTGCATCATTTCGAAAGTTACCAGCGGGTGAACTTATGTGCTGCATTGGTGGCGGGGCTTATCTGCAAAAGATCCAAAAGATTTGTTTCCGCAACACGCAGTGTCCCCTCCTGGAAAAGAATGCTGAGCAGCTCATCACGCGCATAATTCAATTTCGGTCGGTTGCTGAGGAGAAAGGACGCCAGATAAGAAGTGCGACGGTCTAATTTCCTGCGTGGGTGTTATCGGAATTTTTAATTCACTCTGGCGACTTAGAATGTTTCCTCCTCTCGTGCAGTTTGCGTGTTTGTACACAGTGCGCAAACTGGCGCCGCAGTGGGGGGGATGGGGATATGGGGGTTGAGAGGGGAGGGGGAGAGGGGGGAGGATGAGGGGAAGGGGGAAGAGGGGGGAGGGGGGGGGGAGGTCTCAAGTGAGAGCACAACCTCAAAGCGTTTTGAGGCGGCTTGAAAATAATTTTCTTCTCGACGTTTAAACGTCAATAAATTTTACCTTTATTGTCTTGTAGAGTTTGAGTCAAACGTCCAGCAAATCATTGTTATGTTTATGTTGCTTGAAAATTTTGTATAGATGGAAATCAATTATTTTTTAACGTTAACTTTTAGCAGCCGAGATTATAACTTATCTCATTATCTTTGACGGGATATGCTTTCTTTGATAGCATACTCTGCATTATCGTTGAGAATGATTGTATGCTCTTTGAGAATAATTACATGCTTAATCCTACAAGCTGTCAGGGTAAAATTTTAATTATTGCAGAAAAAGACAAACATATGAAAACCGCGCAAATATCTGACATGCAAAACAGTAATTTTTTATTCTCATTTTAAGAATTTTCCCAAAAAAACAGCCAAGTCAACAGAAGAACTTCAGCCGCTAGCTGGACCGCTACAACGACGCAAATTATCGTCTCTTAGCCAAAGACGTTTTTATGAGACGCGTTGTGTCGGGCAGGGATGTAAGCAAGCAGCAGAGCTCACCACAGAGCATTTGTTGCTCATCATCACGAAAAAATGAAACTTCCCTGAGTTAGCTAACCTACTCATCTGAAATTCTAACCTGAGAGAGTCGAGATGTAACCTTATTGAAGTTTACCATAGGAATTTTCTTGTGAAAGGGACAAAAGATGGCGGACTGGAATGCGCTCAAAGTTTATTTGCAAAATTTATTGGTCTTATTATTTCCCTTCGAGGAGATTTTTTTCAAAATGTTATCTTGGAACTATTATGTCTCTGTTTTGTTAACTGAAGAGGCATTTTAATCCCACCAGTCAGGGGTTTAAACCTGGTACAACACTAGGTACAGACCACATTAGTACGGGGTACAGTACCGGGTACAGCAGCGGGTACAGACCACATTAGTACGGGGTACAGTACCGGGTACAGACCACATTAGTACGCAGTACAGTACCGGGTACAGACCACATTAGTACGGGGTACAGCACCGGGTACAGCACCGGGTACAGACCACATTAGTACGGAGTACAGCACCGGGTACAGACCACATTAGTACGCAGTACAGTACCGGGTACAGACCACATTAGTACGGGGTACAGTACCGGGTACAGCACCGGGTACAGACCACATTAGTGCGGGGTACAGTACAGGGTACAGTACCACTTTAGTACCGGGTACAGTACCGGGAACAGTACCGGGTACAGTACCTGGTACAGTACCACTTTAGTACCGGGTACAGCACCGGGTACAGACCATATTAGTACGGGGTACAGTACCGGGTACAGTACCGGGTACAGTACCGGGTACAGTCCCGAGTACAGTACCGAGTACAGCACCGGGTACAGACCACATTAGTACGGGGTACAGCACCGGGTACAGTACCGGGTACAATACCACTTTAGTACCGGGTACAGTACCGGGTACAGTACCACTTTAGTACCGGGTACAGCACCGGGTACAGACCACATTAGTACGGGGTACAGTACCGGGTACAGTACCGGGTACAGTACCGGGTACAGACCACATTGGTACGGGGTACAGTACCGGGTACAGTACCGGGTACAGTACCGGGTACAGACCACATTAGTACGGAGTACAGCACCGGGTACAGTACCACTTTAGTACCGGGTACAGTACCGTGTACAGTACCGGGTACAGTACCGGGTACAGTACCACTTTAGTACCGGGTACAGTACCGGGTACAGTACCACTTTAGTACCGGGTAAAGTACCGGGTACAGACCACATTAGTACGGGGTACAGCACCGGGTACAGACCACATTAGTACGCAGTACAGTACCGGGTACAGTACCACTTTAGTACCGGGTATAGTACCGGGGACAGTACCGGGTACAGACCACTTTAGTACCGGGTACAGCACCGGGTACAGACCACATTAGTACGGAGTACAGCACCGGGTACAGTACCACTTTAGTACCGGGTATAGTACCGGGGACAGTACCGGGTGCAGTACCGGGGACAGTACCGGGTACAGCACCAGGTACAGTACCCGCTTCACTCCCTTCACGCACGACACGACAGCAAAGTGACCTGCGCATTCCCCACGCACGCTGTCGAGGACACACCATCAATAAATACAGCTCGTCATGCAGCTTTATCTCTTGTTTAATGACCTTTTTAAAGTCGACCATAAACTTTGTGCGATGATTAGAGCAATTAAGACGCGGATGACCGTCGTAACTTCCCTGAAGACTGCGCCAGGAAGCGCCTGCAATCTGTAGTAGTGATCTCGCATCAATTTTTGACATGCTTTCATTCCGCACTGAATGCTGGCCTTCAGAGCACGCTTCTCTCAAGTGTCTCCCAAAATGATTTTTCTGAATAAATAAAGATTATTTTTTGAATAACTACCAAGTTCGCGTCCGGAAATTGTCATGCGTGCGGATGTATTAAATTTTGATGGAAGATCTTGGCGTGGAAATTTTAATTTCGTGAAAGAACTATTATTACCATCGAGCGCAAGTGCTTGCTAAATTCATAAATATCTTGTAATGGAACAAATCGCTACCGTTTGCGCTTTCAGTGCTACGCGCACATGGAAGCGTAATTGAAAAGCGCGCCGATTAATTACTTCAGAAGATGTGAACGTGATACGAGCCTGCCTCTTCTATTGAACAGCCACACTCTTCATGTCAAAACTTCTGTGGTTAATTAAAAAACTCTTGTGGGCTCCCAAACCACAAAACTTGAAGGCTGCAGCTAAACGCTGGGCAATTGAAATGAAACCAAGCAGGCAAAGCTCCTAAAAAGAAAAATGTACAGCTCATACGAAACAGTTATTTTGGAATACTTTAAAAACATGCAGGTCGATGCTTAATTCAACATGGACACTCCCCGGTGTAATTTTTTTGCTGCCTACATGCATGTTTTTCGCCGCCTGAGCCATTTAATCGCCCAAATCGCTACGGCAGCGACAAGCATAGACGCAGGCGGCGGAAAAGTTAGAGTGGGTCATTTGTATGTCCTCCTCACAGACGATATCCTATATGCAGGATCTGTAATTATATTTTAGCCATTTTGAAATACTTTTAAAACATGCAGGTCGATGCTTAATTTAAAATGTACAGTGTAACTCATTAGTATACCATTCTCACAGATGAGATCCTACGTATAAATAAGCAGGCTCTGTAACTAACCAAAAAAATTGAGCCCATTCAAAATGTTCAAGGCTGCTGGTTTTGACCAATCAAATATGTAGGTAGCAATTATCCATTTTCTTGTCACCCTACTAGGGCCGGTCAGCTGAAGCTATTCCAGTATAATGACAGCTGAATAATTATACTGGAATAATAATCCATTCGTTAAATTATATTGTAAGATGCAGTGTTTAATTACTTATGGCATCCTACATCTCTACAAGATCCCCTTGTCTAATGAAAATAAAGTTGCTGCCTGGTTGCCAGACTTTTTCTCTGCCTGTTTTATTACCTGCTTCTTGACTTACTTAATTGTTTGCTTGCCTGCTTGCCTGCTTGTCTGCTTGCCTGCTTGTCTGCTTGCCTGCTTGTCTGCTTGCCTGCTTGTCTGCTTGCATGCTTGCCTACTTGCCTACTTGCCTGCTTGCCTACTTGCCTGCTTGCCTGCTTGCCTGCTTGCCTGCTTGCCTGCTTGCCTGCTTGCCTGCTTGTCTGCTTGTCTGCTTGTCTGCTTGTCTGCTTGTCTGCTTGTCTGCTTGTCTGCTTGTCTGCTTGTCTGCTTGCCTGCTTGCTAGCTTGCTAGCTTGCCTGCTTGCTAGCTTGTCTGCTTGCTAGCTTGTCTGCTTGCTAGCTTGTCTTCTTTCTAGCTTGCCTGCTTGCTAGGTTGCCTGCTTTCTAGATTGCCTGCTTGCTAGCTTGCCTGCTTGCTAGCTTGCCTGCTTGCTAGCTTGCCTGCTTGCTAGCTTGTCTGCTTGCTAGATTGTCTGCTTGCTAGCTTGTCTGCTTGCTAGCTTGCCTGCTTGCTAGCTTGCCTGCTTGCTAGCTTGCCTGCTTGCTAGCTTGTCTGCTTGCTAGATTGTCTGCTTGCTAGCTTGCCTGCTTGCTAGCTTGTCTGCTTGCTAGCTTGTCTGCTTGCTAGCTTTCCTGCTTGCTAGCTTGTCTGCTTGCTAGCTTGCCTGCTTGCTAGCTTGTCTGCTTGCTAGCTTGTCTGCTTGCTAGCTTGCCTGCTTGCTAGCTTGTCTGCCTGTTAGCTTGCCTGCTTTCTAGCTTGTCTGCTTTCTAGCTTGCCTGCTTGCTAGCTTGTCTGCTTGCTAGCTTGTCTGCTTGCTAGCTTGTCTGCTTTCTAGCTTGCCTGCTTGCTAGCTTTCCTGCTTGCTTGCTTGCCTGCTTGCTAGCTTGTCCGCTTGCTAACTTGTCTGCTTTCTAGCTTGCCTGCTTGCTAGGTTGCCTGCTTTCTAGATTGCCTGCGTGCTAGCTTGTTTGCATGCTAGCTTGCCTGCTTGCTAGCTTGTCTGCCTGCTAGCTTGCCTGCTTGCTAGCTTGCCTGCTTGCTAGCTTGCCTGCTTGCTAGGTTGCCTGCTTTCTAGATTGCCTGCGTGCTAGCTTGTCTGCATGCTAGCTTGCCTGCTTGCTAGCTTGCCTGCCTGCTAGCTTGCCTGCTTGCTAGCTTGCCTGCTTGCTAGCTTGTCTGCCTGCTAGCTCGCCTGCTTGCTAGCTTGTCTGTTTTCTAGCTTGCCTGTCGCTGGTTCCGTCCTGTAAATAGAATACCTAAACACCGCATAAAATTTGCAAATTTTTCATTTTGAAATGAAGTTCATTCATTTTTATTTTTATTCCTCTGCACGTGAACTTACCACAGAAACGTAACTATCAAAAAAAAACAAAGGCACTTTGACAGTACACCTAAAGGAATTTTTACGGAAGAATTACAGCTTTAGACGAAATGTAAACTTACGTTGATGACGGTACGAGGTGACTCCAAAAATTCAACTGCCTTCCATCCGCATTTGAAATTCAGTACGAAGCGCATTAAAAATCATTATTCGAATTCACGATGTCTGAAGCAGAGCGCAATCATCATACCAATGCAAATGCTACCGACACAAATGCCTGCCAAAAATTCAGCCCTGTGAGAACTTTTTCCATAAAATTAAAACACAAAGTTGCCTGGAGTTTGGCGTTTATCCTTCCGGAATATGTGAAGTTGCATTTTATTAATAAAAATACCGTGATGAAGATATTTGGGCAAATCATCGAAATTATTTTAAAATAAGATTTCTATTTTATGATAAATTCATGTTTGGCTGCCAAATAGTTCGATCGCATATCTGGGTTAGTATGAGCGTGATTGTTTGATGTTTCCATATTTGCATAGTATGCATAGTATAGTATGTAGGTGTATATATATATATATATATATATACAGATATCGTATATATATATATATACGATACGCGCGCGATTTTACACATATATATATATATACGATATGTGTGTATATATATATATATAAATATATATATATATATATATATACATATCGTATATATATATATGTGTAAAATCGCGCGCATTGAAAGGAATGAATAGCAAGACCGTAAACGAAAAATCGGAAGACATCGTTCAGATGTGCAAAAACGCAATAAGAAAACTGTTATCAAATGATGATCGACGCCTGAAAAGCATGAATTGTGTCTAAGTATGCATACATTGATCATGAATGAGAATACGAATGCCATAATCTGTTGAGCGTGACGTTCCAGCGACGTGTTAGAGGCAGTTACGACGCTAATAAAACAGGCTTCCACAGTGTCTTTAGCCTATCATAAAATGTGATGCAATTGACAATAAAAGAAATGGAGAAGAAGTACTTTAAAAACATTTACTTCGAATGTTCCAAGCCTTGACTCATGTCGTGACTGGAGAAGAAGTGCTTTAAAAACGTTTACAAAATGTTTACAACGTTTACAAAAACGTTTACAAAATGTTTACAACGTTTACAAAATGTTTACAACGTTTACAAAATGTTTAAAACGTTTAGAAAATGTCTATAACGTTTACAAAATGTTTACAACGTTTACGAAATGTTTAAAACGTTTACAAAATGTCGCGACATTCAAAGCGCGCATTTCAGAAACTCTCAAGGGAACCAAGCGCAAGCAAACGAGGCAGACGCCTCATCAGCACGTACACGATCATTAAGCTGCTCTACACGCCGCGCCACACACCAAACTTAGAGGCATTTAGAGCAATAATTGCGTGCTTATTGGGCCAATCAGAGCTACAATCTGGCCAGCGCACGCGTCACATCATCGGACTCGTCTGCACATAAACACCTTAATCTTCCATCAACTGCACGTCAACTTTCTCCCGCACTTCAAGCTCGCGAATAAAAAAGTTCGGGCTTCTTTGTCCGTAAATAAGAAGCGAGGCGAAAATCGCTACATATAAAGTCATTTTTATTTGATATGATAAAATAAAACTGAATGTTTCGGACTAACAGCTCATCTTCAAAAAAATAACAGTAAGGCGTGGGTAAGGGAACAGTGAAAATTTCTTATAAAATCCCAGTAAAACGTGGTATAGGGAACAGTGAAAACTGTTCCCTTTATCACGTTTTTCTGGGATTTTGCTGAAGATGGGCTGCTAGTCCGAAACGTTCTGTTTTATTTGATCATTCTTTGTCCATGCTAAATTGCACACGTTCAGTTCTGCCCATAAAGTCCCTGATGATGACTTATATGCGTCATTATTACGAGCATTACTGAAATATGAACGGTTCCGTGTTCATTCCGTCTCCTCTGAGAAGTTTTGGGTGCCTTTAATCTTGCTTTAAAGGAAAAATTACCCTCACTTTGGGTGTTATTACGTTCAGCGTTGAATAGAATAGAATTCTCTTTGATATTGACTAGGCTTTGTCTCCGTTATAAACACGCTCACGACATCCATTTTCTGATTTGAATATTGAGGTCTTGATAAAGTTATCTTCTTTCAGGAACCAATTATTTTCTTAGTATCTGTGCAACAAAGCTGATAAAATTGCTCTTAGAAAGCATTAACGATGAAAAATGTTCACACCGTATTATGCTTAAAATATACCTTATTTATCTATTAATAAAAAATACATCATCTAAGTACCCAGAGCTGGGATCATTCGTGTATTTTCTCCCGGGATGAAGAGAGAGGAAGATAACATGTCTGCCTAGCAAAGCTGCTCATGTTTTGACGTCAAAACCACATTATGATATGTTTCGCCTACTCAGTTGCTGAAATTTTGACATCAAATCATTGTTCGTTAACTCAGTTGCTGAAATTTTGACATCAAAATCTCTGCTTCCCTAACTCAGGTGCTGATACTTATTTTGACACCAAAACCAAAGCCAGCGTGCTTCAGTAACAAAGCTGCTTGCACTCCTCTTCAAAAAATCGCAGCCTGACGTATGACTGGTGCATTCGACATAAGAACTGCGGACGTAAGAGCCACAATGCTGCAGGCAGCTGCGCAGAGGAAATGTAAGCGCCCTGAATAGTCGCTTTATCGATATAAAACTCTCTCACAGTCCTCTGATGATGTTGACTGTTCTTTGTGGTGCAGACTGTGCAGAGTTTACATCATGACGCTGTGTTCAGACATACTTGGAGCAGAATGGAGCAGCTTCAAACGCAAACAAGTTTATTCACTCGGCGATCTGGTCCTGGCGTGGAAGTTTTATTTAAATATCTCCTTACGATATACAACCGAGTTCCGTTCGTCCCCATGGCAGTCTCTTTGTCTCTCGGCGAGTTTGAGCCAAGCTCTTCATTTCTCATGCAACCGATTCATTTCTCACTTATCATATTTGTTTCACGTATATTTCTCAAATGTCATATATCATCCCACATATCAAAAAGCGGCAGTAAACTGCCCAGGGTCGTACCAAAAAAGAAACTATTGTCTCACCCGATCAAATTTCAAAGTGAAATTCTTGGTTAGGTGAGAGATGTGACCTATTAATGCATGCACTCCCCCTGCCTCAATTAATGGCTTCCGGGTTCTGAAAACAGAGTAAAACCTAAGTTTAAATTTTCGTCAACGTCCTAAGAAATTAAAGAACATCAAGATATGATGATCGTCAAGCGTTAAATAGTAAATACCCTACTAAAATAGATGCTCCAGTCATCTAATGGCTAAATGACCTCCTCATCCCTACAAAAAAAAAGTGAAAGAGATGGCTAAAAAAGGGACAGAAAATCAAACATCAAATAAAGAATCGCCTTTAATTGCTAAAGTGAAAGAAAATCAAAGAGCAAATGAAGAATTGCCTTTAATTGCTGGAAGGATGGAAGCACCGAATAATGCAATCAGGATCTTTATTTAATTTTTGCCGCAAAAATTAAACGACGAGTCTATCGAAACATCCAAGCCCTGTGAGACGAATATTCTAGCAAGTTTTCAATTCTTCCATTTTTAGGGGCCGATGCCGGGCAATTTGACACATACGTGAACGGAGGATTTTCCAATTTACATGCAAATAAGAGACAGCATTGCAAGTTCAATGTTTAAGGCCCGCGTTAATTTCTTCGCTTTTTTCTTTTAGTTGCAGGTCTTATTTGGTTCACATTGGACTCCGTTGTCCCCTCCTTGCGAATGCAGATGAATGTTAGGCGCAATTGTATTGCTTGCACCAACGAAATGAATTGCGCCGCTTTATTGCTCGCATTTTCGTCGCGTTTCGGCGACAAGCCAACAAATGGCCTCCTGTGCGCCATGCAAATTGTTTCAGATTAGCGGACCTGGACACGAGCTCTCGTGCATCAAAATTCGTTTTTAACGATCGCTTCGAATGCAGGACCACCGAGCCCTGAACCTACTACCCAGTCTAACTTTTTCGCCACCTGCATGCATGTTTTTCGCAGCTTAAGCGATTTAATCGCTTAGGTGGCGAAAAACATGCATGCAGGCAGCGAAAAGTAAGACTGGGTACTGCTCTGCCATGGCTGTCCTGTGCCCGTCCTATGGTGGCGTGGACGTGAAATTTGCGTTCTTTGATACTTCTTGACGTAGTCTTCCGAATACAAATGAGAAGCTGATGAAAAGGGAAATATATTTCCGTGAAAGTAGCGGTCTTTTACGTTTTCTTTTAAAGAAAGGTTTCGTTTGGTTACTTCCAGGCTAAAGATGACCGTGTCTGCCTACACACGATATGGTTTTTCTAAAGAATTTTTCTCCTATGCAGACGTTGTCCGACATCCTCTCGGTGTGACATAGTTTTATAATGCACTGCTTTCCTAACTTTTTTCTTTTAACTTCTTTTTTTCAGAGATACAAAGAAAACTCATACTTTTCGCGCAGATGAACGGGCATCCAGTAAGGTGTTTTTCATGTACAATGAAGACTTTCTTCAAGAAAGAAAAACTACGTTGCCGAGAGATGGTGTTTTCATTTCCAGAAGAGAGATGCGTTCACAGGTGCTTGTTGCCCAGGGAAATCCACCATCCTGAGGACGATGTCAGTAGAGGAGGATTATTATGATTATCATCTGCCTCTGGCTGCTACATTTTTCTTCTCGGGTTCTATATTTTGTTCCTCAAAACTGCAACGCCGGGCCCAGTTAAATTAAAGATGGGAATGAGATTCCCAGGCGGCTTTCATGACTCCGGCACCAAAGAAGCTCTCATTTACAGCTGGTGGGTAGCTGCTATCGTATTGACATCTCAATTCCATGACCCTTCTCATCCAAGAGGGTTGTTCATATTTTTGACGTCTCAATACCATGACCCTTCTCATCGAAGAGGGTTGTCTCATGTCTAAACAGATGTTCAATTTGCTTAAATTGCAAATTAACCAAAAATTTAAAAGCGAGGAAAATGCTAACAAGGTGCTAACAAAATTAGTCAGCTGTAAATGACTAGTTTTGTAGGCATTTTCTTCGCTTTTGAATTTTTAGGTTGTTTCACATTTCACGAAACTAATTAGTTTAGAATTCCAGTTTTCTTAACAGCACTTAGAAGAATAGGATTTCAAACCCTATCTTCTGTTGTATAAAAGTGTGCACATTTGCTTCACTTGGGGCTTTGAGACTTGGCATTTTGCTCTCTTTTTGACGGACTTTTTTCCCGGCCAATATAATATTGTACTGTGTCTCTTGGTAAACTTCTGATAATTTGACTCCTCTTTCCATTTTACCAACTGTATGGTAGCTATACTCCAAATTTTTTAGATAACTTTACTTGATGTTATGTTAATTCTATGTATGTTAACTCTTTATGTATGTTAACTTTATTGGAAACATTTCCAATGGTGCTGGTATGATATAAAGGGCCCTGGCGAACCATCGCCGTTCAACCATGTATTTGAGCCGACATTTAATCATATTTTGGTTTTGATATCGAAGTATGAGCAGCTCTGTCATCTAGACATGTTATCATCCTCTTTCTTTACCCAGGAAAAAACTAAAAGAACCTCATATCTGGGGGTTTTTATTCCATGTATTATTTATTAATAGATAACTAAGGGCTATTTTAAGCCTAAGGCGGTGGGAAATTTTGTCATTGTTATAGCTGTTAGTGAGAGGAATTGTATCAGCTTGGTCCCACAATTATTAAGGAAATAATCATGCAGGTCTTATAAGATATACAATGTTTCAAACAGCAGGCAATGGAGAAAATAAGTTCCTCAACTCACTCAGCACCGCACGAGCACTAGCGTCAGATAAGCATTGAAGCTGGAAGAGAAACTGGGATATTCTTGCAGCTGCGATGCGGAAATCTGGAAATTCGATTAATTTTGAGTTAGCATTCAAATGCATGTTGCTGTGGTTGGTTTTCTCATTTCCTTTCCCACAATTTCTCTTTCGAATTTCTCAGATTTTCATATCACTCAGATCTAGATACGCGCTACGTTTTTTTTTTTGTTAAATTTCATATGCTACTCGAACTATCGGAGAAGATTTGTATTAAGGGCAGCAAGGGGTCTTAGAAATTAGCGCCGGTCGTAAAATGAAATTCTAAATTTCACAAATCCTGTTCGAAAAATTTAGCACGACCGGCATCAACTGCTTCTCAAAAAGATTGAAAACACATCTTTCCCCACATAATGTTCTCCTGAACGTAGATTCAACAATTGAAAAGAAAGAAGACGATTAATTTTTACTTTGATGAGGAACTGAAACGAAATGATTTACGCATTATTTACTTTGAGTTTATCCTTAAAGTACAGGTTATCCTTACTCAGTGCTCCATCAGATGAAATCCCACCACAGAAATTTAGATGCCCTCTTGTCCCAGGCACGGCCAGTTGATATGCGGTGTGGGGCTCAGTCATAAATATGTGATAATATAAATATGTGATATGATAAATATGTGATATGTTAAATATGTGATATGATAAATATGTGATGTGATAAATATGTGATAAGATAAATATGTGGTATGTTAAATATGTGATATGATAAATATGTGATGTGATAAATATGTGATAAGATAAATATGTGGTATGATAAATATGTGATACGGTAAATATGTGATATGATAAATATGTGATGTGATAAATATGTGATATGATATATATGCGATAAGATAAATATGTGATATGATAAATATGTGATGTGATAAATATCTGATGTGATAAATATGTGGTGTGATAAATATGTGATATGATAAATATTTGTTAAATATGATTGATTGCATAAATACGTGATGGGCCAAAACCTCTAAGTTTTGGAAGCACATTCACTTTATGAGAATGCGGAAGTTGTCTCCTGGCTAAAGCTGCCCATAGACGATCAATTTTATTGTCAATATAATTGACAAAGATGAATATTGACAATTAAATCGATCGTCTGTGGGCAGCTTTAGCCTCAAATTGCCAGCTCGTTCTTCAGTATATGATAGCTGATTTTGTTCTTGACTTTGAATTAATTAAATGAAAGTCGCATTGATAATTACTGTATAATTAAATAATAACTAATTGATAACTAATTCAAATCTAATTGATATTTATTTGATAATTAAGTGATGACTATTTGATAATTAAAGAAAAATAATTTGATTAATACCGGATAATGAATTATCATTAATTATTATAATTAATTTTGAATAATTAAGAATTAGATATCAAATAGGCGTATTTGCACTCCTTTCAGCTGGATGTGGAGCTGAGGGATTTGAGTGTATCTTAAATATTCTTCACATACAGTACGTCACGACGCACTTACACATTTTCTGCATGCCAAAATTCATACTATCACCTGTATCAAAAAATTCGTGTCGACTTCTGCATGAAAAAATTAAAGTTTGCTTGTGCGTGAACATATTGAGGTTTACTTCTGTGTGAAAAGTTCAAGTCCACTTCAGTGTGAAGAAACTTGTACTGCCTTCTGTAAGACAAAATTCTCATATCATCGCGGGCTCCGGGACGCGTGAATGATTATCTCATCATTGATAGTGCATTCGAAAATCAAAAGAATTTAAAAAAAATTCTCGACTTTGCTGTAAAGCAATATCTGAATCAAATATGTCTTGCACACTTCTAGCTAATTTATCGTCTTTATTTCAATTACTCATTATCGCACAAACGCGTAAATCATGCTGCGCGACAAATTGTTGTCTGATACTCACGAAACTATTTTATTTGATATTCAAAATTATTTATTGTTTATTTAATATTCATTCCTACTCGAATCAGATGGATTAATACACTTGAAATTCCGGAGTTGATGAAGTTTGCATCACAAATACGCTCATCACACACTACAGGCTGGCTTCGGACAGACAGACAGACACCCTATTATTATTGTATAGATTCCAGCTTTGCGTAAGCGCGTGAGTCATGCTGTGAAACAAATTTTCATCGAATATTCACAAAACTCCTTACAGGGACCTCATATGAATCCCCTGGACCGCTCATCACGAGCGGCATCGGGCACAGGAGTGCTTAATTGTCCGCACCTCGATATCACCTCCATCACTCAAGCGGACAATTTGTAACCTGCTGTCTCTTGAGGAACACGAGACTCGCAGTCTCGCTCGCACCGGCTCACGAGACCTAAATGGAGCTCAGCGCTCATCTAGCAACTGTTGCTCCATTAATTCTGGTGTGGGAGGCCAATAGTCATAAATACGAGCAATAGACTACCTACCATCCAACTAGGAACAAACAAGCAACCGCCCCTCGGTGGCTGGCCGCTTCTTTGGAGCTTCGCTTTAAAGTAAATCAATGTCCGACCCAAAATACGCCCTCCAGCGGTGCGCTGCCGTTAGAGCTCTGCAAGAGACCTTCTGGCGCTCTTCACTTCTAAGAGTACGTCTATTATGGCTCTTTTATAGGACCTGACAGTAGCAACATTTTCAATAAACCCAATTTACGCTCATCGGAATTACGGGTTGGGAGATTTTTCTTAGAAAAGTATAATTAGAAATGGTTTACGTACGAGGAGGCAAGGAGAATCTCCTTCGAACGATGCTCACATATCTTAGCATCTCTATCGTGGTGATGTAACTAACATCAGCTCAGATCTTGGAGGCCTGCTGGTGTTAAATGCTTCTAATGTAATTACCATTAGGAAAAACGTCTTAAAATGGTAAGTTCTTGGTAGTTGTTGCGTGCAATGTTATATAGAATGTTCAAATAAGTGAATTATGCCTTATTAGAGTAGGATCTTGACATCCATGTTGTCAAAGTCTTATTGGATAAATTTAGACTCCGAAATATTATCGAACTTCTGTTCACGTACACTCACACTTCTACGGGCAATTGTTACGAAGCTGGCTGCTTAGCATGGACTTATTGATACATGTCTACTAAAATAAGGGTATTTTATTATTCTAAATAAAGAGGCAATAGATATTCAACTCTTAGCCGTCCACTCTTTCCCAATTCTATTCAACTTAGAATATAACTTTAATAGGGATTTGTTTTCAGTTTAAAATCACATTAATCGAATAACTAACTAATCTAATAATCGAATAATAACTAACTAACAAATTTAGACGACGATAAAATCGAACGGTACAACAATTTAATTACGAATGCGTAAAAATGCATTCAAAAGGTAGATATTGGGGCCCTCAACACTTCTAGAACTCCTTTCATTGGTAAATGCTTCAATGTTGTAAAAATTCCATAATAGTAACTTTTTCATTAAATTCGATTGCAACGATTCACTTTAGTGAAGATGTTCATTTCTGAAGGCCTAAAAATAGCCTTAAGAAAGTATTTTCCTCGTTTCATAAAATTACCTTTTTATTGCCATTAACATTCATGTGAACCGTAAATGAACGGTAAATGCATTTTCGAGCATTTCAAATGTATAGCAGCATTGCTTCACGTCGTGTACATGGATGTGGCAGTCATGTGAGAAACGTCCAGGGAAGGAAATAAAAAATGGGGGGCCACCCCGTAGAGTATATGAGGTATCAAGTAACCCAATAAGTGATAAGATAAAGCAAGATAAGGTAAGATAAAGTAAGTACGCAAATAAGATAAAGCAAGATAAGGTAAAATAAAGTAAGTACGCAAATAAGATAAAGCAATATAAGAAAAGATAAAGTGAGTAAGCAAATAATATAAAGTAATATAAGGTACGATAGAGTACGTACGTAAATAAGGTAAAGCAAGAGAAGGTAAGATAAAGTAAGCACGCAAATAAGATAAAGTAAGAAAAAGTAAGTGCGCAAATAAGATAAAGCAAGTTAAGGTAAGACAAAGTAAGTACGCAAATAAAACACAGCAAGCATATAAAAAGTGCAGTATGTTAGCTTGGCGTAGTACTTAGCAGCTGAGCAGAGCAGTTCCTAGTCAGTAAATACTTGAGCAACAGTACTATTCGCCACCAGCAATCGTGTTCGCAACTCAGAACTCAGCTCTATGTAAAGTACCAGCATGTTCCAGTTCGAAACAATCCGCAATTCCCGGAATTACCTCAGACGAAAGACTTGCGGTCCAGAATTTAGCAATACAAGGTAATGGCGCTCGGAACTTAGGCGAAAATTTTGGACAACTCATGGAGAAAGTCAAGTTCATAGACAGCGACAGCCGGGAGGCGCAATTTAGTCCCTTGTTCCGCGGTCGCTTCAGATGCAGTTTGTATTATCGTGCAATATTAATGTTCGCTCTCGAGCTTCGAGGGGACGTGAGTGTTTTCATGTGGTGATCTCTCATTTCATCAAAGACACAACATGCAAAGAAACGGCGCTCGGAAACTTCGAGAGAAGTTCATGTTGCATCTCGTCTTGAGGTTACAATGGTTTTCGTGCGCATTTAAGGCAGTTTTAAGGTCGAGTAATAGCCTGTAAGAGATGATGGGGCGAGACCAATTTGTAGAAATTACATTTTGCACTTTTTAGGTATCTTCTTGTTCTGAAAATCGGATAATCTTGGGCATTTTTAAAAGTATGAAGTAAAAATGTATTGGATGCTTGTTGTGGCCTAGCAGTTGAGAGCACGTGCGCCTCTCACGAGGAAGGTCGTCGGTTTGATTCCCGGCATTCCATGCCTTGTGAAGTTCCTCGTTTGGAGAAGGGAGAGAAATTATTTTTGATTCCCCACTCCCCTGCGGTGTCGGGAATGAAAACTGGAGGTAACCGTCATTATGTCCTCGAGTAATTTATAAAGCATTTGTTAAACAACTACTCGAAATTCACCCTCCCGGCCTGACTAGAATAAAATATGTTTTCCTTTTTCCAGTACGACGTTCATTCTGACCAAACCACTTTCTGTCGGCACTTTATTGGTGCTTTCAACCCTTCTTCATTTCGAGGGCGTCGGTCTTCCTCTTCTCATTTGCTTCAGTTCTTCGACATATTGTGTTCCTCCGCTAGTCCGTAGATGACATAGAACTATGCGCATACCTCAACTAACTTGTCAGTCACCGATTATCCGCTGCCGGTTTTGAACCCGGAGCTTGTGTTAATGTTACTAAGATTTGTGTGTTTGTACGTTATCTCAGTAGTAGATAGCAACCAATACCCTAACGTGGAGTACGTAGCTCGTGGTGGCGAGAGTTTGTACTGTTGCTGGGTAAACTTCCTGATATTGTCGGTAACCGCAGCATCACAGTACTTTATGATGCTGCGAATTTTCATGTGCAATGTGTATTTAGTTATGTTGTTGCCCGTTAATCGCCCGAAAATTAGAGCTAATGAAAAATGAAACGGGATTTAGTAACAAGCATTCTATTCGTAGCATCACAGTAGCTGAGTGCTGTTTAAAGCCAAATATCAGGTATAACAATCATCCTATTCAAAAATCTTTACCGGCGAAATATTCAACTTCAACTTTTTAAATCCTTAGCAGTTATGAGAGGTGAGGGATATTGCCAGCCATGTGACCCGAACCTTGCCATGATCTTACAGCACCGAGCCGTTATGTTGCTGCCACCCCTATTGCTTAGGTCCGAGTGTTTAATCATATGCTATGAAAAGATTTCGGATCATATGTATTGTCGTATATGTTATGAGATAATTGTAGTATGCATATTATGACAATATTATATTACATTTAGGGTTATCAGATTAACAGAGATTTTGCTCCTAAGTTAGGAACTGACCCTCGGAGCTGTGGATTCTAAATGCGCAACAAGTACAAGTTAAAATTACCTCAAGTTATTCAAAAAGAAGGCAGGTGCCAAAGAAACGTTTGTGTTTCAAAACACATTAATTTCTTACCAAGTGTTGCAATAATTCTAACCACTTTAGAATGCTAAACAACTATCTGTAGAAGCTGGATAGGAGAGGAATGAGAGCTCGTGTGCAGCAAATGTGCAGAGAGAGGCAACTGAGAAGCCTTGCGCTGGTAGACGTTCTTTTCTTGGAAAATTCCATATTCTGGAATACAAAACCCTGCGGATGCATTGTTGGTTCACTGCGTATTAAAGTGTTACAAATAAGTATCACAAATCGACAGAGTCTCTATAATCTTATTTGAGTAAAATATAATGGTAAATTTAAGAGTTACTGGCCTTGCTTTTTTATTTGTTTTGAGATTATGCAAAAGGCTAAACTTCAATCTTTATATGTTCATAACGTTACACACAAGTTTGTAGTGCCAGCAGCACAACGAATTTAAAACGAGCGCCTTCACTCTGCCTCATGCGCCTCCGATCAGCCTGAGTAATGGGCGCCTGAGAGGAGGAGGTAATGCGCCTCTTAAGGTAATAGGCCTGCCCGCCCTGCAGTGACTCTGCCTTTATTTCCTTACCCTGCAGACGTGGCTGAATTTGCGGCCCAACACCGGGCCTTAAAATGAGGTCAAAATACCGACCATGGATCCTTAAAATAAGATCAAAATACAGATCATGGATCCTTAAAATGAGATCAAAATACAGATCATGGATCCTTAAAATGAGATCAAAATACAGATCATGGATCCTTAAAATGAGATCAAAATACCGACCATGGATCCTTAAAATGAGACCAAAATACAGACCACGGATCCTTAAAATGAGATCAAAATACAGATCATGGATCCTTAAAATGAGACCAAAATACAGACCATGGATCCTTAAAATGAGACCAAAATACAGACCATGGATCCTTAAAATGAGATCAAAATACAGATCATGGATCCTTAAATCTATAAAATGAGACGAAAATACAGACTATGGATCCTTGGATCTTTAAAACGAGATCAAGATATAGACCATGGATCCTTGGATCCATAAAATGAGATCAAAATACAGACCATGGATCCTTGGATCCTTAAAATAAGATCAAAATACAGACCATATATCCTTGGCATCCACGATTGAAGAACTTCTGCAGTGGGATTCCATGAAGGTGCATCACAAATACTAGAATTGTGCCGTGCATGCCCACCACAGTTTAGAGGGGTTGGGAACCTGTAACCCTGGTGGAGGTAAGCGACATGTAAATGGGATTGCTCGTTAGGAAGTAATTGTCAAGGATGTGTAGGTGTATTCATCATTCGCAGAAAAAATGCCGGAACTTCGCATGCCCGTCAACTAAAGTTAAAATGCTGCAAAATAGTCTTTAATAAAAGACTTAAACCATAATTATCATATATTTGGAATTTTTGTTCATCAAGCTTCACTTCTGGATTTTAGAGCCCCAGGGAACTAGAACTTTGTTGTACAATTGATAGCCTCTATATATTTCCTGTCATTAGTATCAAGCTGTGTCAGTTAGCCCCGTGTCATTTAACCGTGTGTCAGTTAACCATATGTAAGCCACATGTCAGTTAGCCGTATGTCAGTAAGACTTACGTCACTTAGCCTCAGTTGGTCTTGTGTTTGCTACTGACATGTCAGGTAGCCGTATGTCAGTAAGACTTAAGTCACTTAGCCTCAGTTGGTCTTGTGTTTGCTACTTATATGTCAGGTAGCCGTATGTCAGTAATTCTTGTCAGTTAGTCCTGAATCAGTTAGCCATGTGTTGGTGTCTCTTTTGTTTTATCTGTGAACCGTACACGCTTCAGAATGTACGTTTCCCTTTTGTTTTACATAAAAAAAATTGGTAGCAATATTACATTCTTGTTTCACATGCAGGTTGGATGATCACCTTACCTCGGCTGAGACATGCTTGAGCTTTTTATTGCTATTATCGTCCTAAGTAAGTTTTTTAAATCAATGAAGGATCTTCTTCAATGGTTAATTGTTTAAGGTTTTAGGAGTGTTGGAGGAGTTGATGAGTAAATCCTCTAAATTAGAACTCGTCATAATGATCTGAAACTTAGCTTTGGCAATGACCTCTAAACTTTTCCTTACTGATGATCATGCAATGAATATGAAACCCTGAGTACTTCGGAACGCGGGCCTAAATTGAAGACACGGACAATCCAAAACGGATTTCAAAGCATAATTGAAACACCTGCGGCTCTGCAAATTCGGCGAGCATTTGTTTCTAAGCAGCACGAGCTTTGAAGAGAAACCTGTTGCGCTACGGCGAGCTATTGCCACAAGTCGGTCGGGAGCTCGACAGCTTCTCCAGGGAAAAACAATTGCGCCGAGAAAGGATAGCTTGGAAGGCATTTAGCCTTCCGAGCTATTGGGAGGCGCAAAAAATCCTGGAATTTGTGTAAATCCCCATCGATTTTAGAGCATTCCTTCAAAAATTCTCGTTTGTTTCGGGTGGAAACTTCACCTCTTACTAGACATGTTGTATGGTTATGAGTTATGTTATGAGAGGTGAGAAAACCTTGCTATGTTTGAGGGAAAGGGGCTGTCGAAATTGTATAAAATTGGTGAATGTTAGTGCACAAAAGTTGGTCAACTGATGACATTAAAATTTTAAATCCTGTACAGAGTTTTTTTCTCACCATTGCTTTTTATCAAAGTTGCTTTGTAAGCGAAATATTCCTTCAAAGATAACAAGGTTTTTGACTTGTGAAAAATTATGTTAAAATAGTGCTATCGAGGATACAGCTATTTGAGGATATTCAAACTATTTTTTATTCACAGAATTTGATTCCATATCACAGACGACGCTTTCCTATCAAAACATCTTCAGCTTTGAGTCCTGCTGTCTCACAGGAAGGAGGTGTTTGGTTATGTTGTTAAGAAAGACAGAGTACTGAATCGTTTATGAAGGAATGTAGTTCACAATGGCAAGACGCCTTTTTCAGGTAATGAAACTAGATGGACTCAATTTAATTTTTAAGTTTTTTTTCAAATTGCAATTAAACAAATCTATGCATCAGCTCAACGCTGTGCATATTCTTATGTTGATTTTAAAGAGTCAACCAACGGAGAGAAATTTAAATCGTTTCTTATGTTGATGATTTTTATACGCGTGATACAGTCAATCACGAAGAGACTTTACGAGGAATTTATCATTTCGACTCTACTGTTCATTAAGCGATTTCATTTTCAAAAGTAAGCTGAAAACATCGCCGAAAACCTCCAAGTTGTAAACCATGCAGGCAGGTTTCAGTTCATCTCCTTTGTAAGAACAATTGGATGTATTTTCTAGCGTTCTTAACACTTTGACTTCGACGTGAGCCACCGGTGGTTCGCGGAGGGAATTTTCATAATTTTTTGATCATCATTAGTCTAAAACTCAATTTGCATAAATACTTAATGAAAACAAAATGAATGCATGATCTAGTAAATGTTTGCTATTTTCTACATTATTTACACCAATTGACTATAAATTTCAGTCGAATATTAAACTTCAGTTTTACATGCCACAGTCAAAGTTTTAAACAGTAATATGACTAGTTCAGTCCGTTAGTAGTCGTAATGAAAGTAATGAGACCTTTTTCTTTCTGGAATTAACAGTTTACTCAGCTACATTTGAGTTTAGCCCCAAAAGAATGGAGGAATATTCATTCTTTGATTCTTTTCAGAATTTAATTAATTTCTTCACTAATATTAAGAATTGATGAAAATCATACAGCCAACAGGACGCATTTCATAATTTATTATGATAATTAAAAACACGTTCAACAACTCTAACTACTTGAAATGTCATCTCACCAAAATAGTAGCATCTGCTATGCTCTATAAAAGGCGTTAACAAGATTATTTTTTAATAGTCTTGTTAATCAACGTTGACAAGATTAAGAGAAAAACATACGCACATATCATTTATATTTATTTGTGTTTTAAAAATTACAGTCGTATCACTAGTTTCATTTTTGACTAATTAATTACATTTCACACTGTTAATTTTATTAATTTCGCACAAGACTAAGAGAAAAACATATATTATTTATACTTATTTAAGTTTTCAAAATTAAAGTCATATCATAAATTTCGGTTTAGCTCGTGCTCCATTTACAATAACTTGTTGTACAGCCTCGAAGTACCCCTCATCGTTGAAGTGAACCTCGATGTCAGCCGACAACCAGTTCCGTGCGTGAGTACCCAGTCCAACTTTTTTGCCGCCTCCATGCATGTTTTTCGCCGCCTATC
Source organism: Morinoia aosen (assembly GCA_030386875.1). NCBI lineage: Eukaryota > Metazoa > Arthropoda > Malacostraca > Amphipoda > Talitridae > Morinoia > Morinoia aosen. The sequence goes on from CM059571.1 coordinate 4,906,148, forward strand.
TGATTTAAGCAATTAAATCGCTCAGGCGGCGAAAAGCATGCATGCACGCGGCGAAAATGTTAGACTGGGTTATTGCGCCAGTTTGTTTATATTTCCCGGATAAGATTCACAGGTGAAATTTGATTTAATTTTTATCAGCTGTAGTCGGTGTACCGTGAACTGCATCCAACATTTCCTTTATTTTCTAACTCTAGACAACATAATGCTACCATTACAACTTACAAACTAATTAGCCATTGATGAAGATCTTAGAAATACTAAGCGGATGACTGCCCGAAAGACTGAGTAAAGATTTTGCGTGAGTGCGTTTGTCAGTCGTTATCGTCGTGCAAGACACGAACAACTGCTCGTGTCGGTCGAGCTTCAGTGCAATTCGGGGTAACTTTCTAAAAAAAATTCTTACCGTATACCCACGTCATATTTTCGCAATGACTACGGACAGATCAAATGCTTTATTTTGCTATTGTATCTCTGTTTTAACCGAAATATATAGCAGCCTGTGGTGCTATTATTTAGCGCCTTGTGGTGCTATAAGCCCTCAGTCAGAGTAATTCCACACCAATATCTAAATAAAAAAGATGTAAAAGTAAAGTACATTAACAAAGATTATTTCAAAGTCAGGATATCAGTTTGCATTTTAGGAATAACAGGTATATTTTTTACAACTTTTCAACTTGTTTAACTTTTTAGGAAATAAACGTTTTTTTTCTTTTTTCCTTTCCTACAGAGTCCGTACAAAATGCGGAATTCAGAGCTGCGGACGCGGCCAGCTGGTGATGAGAGAAACAAGGCAGTGTTGGTCCAGCCACGGTCGCTTTATCGCGTCGGGTTGTAAACAACGCTGATGTTCTTCTACCAGTACCCTGGTAAAGACAGGTCAGGGTTTATCGCCGAATTGCTCTGTTGAAAAGACTTGACAAAAAATTATTGATTATATCTTCAACACGCATGGAGAATTTATAAATGAGCTCTATAGTTTTCCGGTGATAGCAAGTTTCAGGAAATTGTAGAGTCCATTCATGAATTCTCCGTGCGTGAAAAGACTTTTTTCACGTGAATCACTGCAAGATTACCGGTCTGCTAACTACGCTGGTACAGGTCCGAAACTTTCATGGTGACAGTAATAAGACACGGTAATAATTTCCACAAATACTCTTCTTACCGCCCATGTTATTCACAACTTTATATGCACGGACATCGGCATTGAATGTACAAAAACAGGAAAAGTTATTCAAAAGGACTTGTATTCGACGATAATCAAAAAAAGCTTGCCTTGAAGTAGGGAATTGTGCATGACCCTTCTAAGAAATTGTTTCAGAGGTGCTTGAAATCAAGGTTGGTGATTCTATGTGTGCTTGGAGGGGAATAAATTGTTACAGGGAGTATAAGGATGACAAGGAGGGTTTGTGAAGGAAAATGAAGGCTGCAAACACAACTGCGCTCATCACTAAGGGCTGTTTGTGTCGTGATGTAGAATCATGAAGAATTTACACCTCATTGATGCCGTAACTCTCAGTGGTAATTCTGCTTGTCGATTTGTCACGAAGTCTCAACAAACAGTCAGTCTCATTGTATAATTTTTACCGATCCTTCCTGGTTAGCACTGCATTGCTCTTTTCAATCTCTTTTTCCCTACCCAAATGTTTGAAACTTTGAATATTTTGAAATGCATTTATTTCGTTAAAATGAGCACAAAAAAATGTTGTCAACAAAACAAGATTCAGGACCTCTGATTTAAATTTTAAATTTCGCTAAAAACATCCAAATCTAATCCAATCCGATGAAAATGAATTCAACAATGCTTCTCACAGGTTTAAATTTTTCAGTCAGACTTGCTAATATTCTCAGTATAGCTTCTGTATTTGATTTATGGATGATGTTTCCCACGCGTCACACTCCTCCGCGTGAGATATATGTATTTATGCATGATAGTTGTGTGTAATGTGCATCAAAGAATGTGGGGATATCATTGCTCGCTTTGGGCTCCCGAGTGGCTGAGGATCGCGATAAAAGCCAACGCTCAGCAAACGCAGAAACTTAAATTTGGGTAGAGTCAGACTAGCAAATATTCTCAGTAGCTAATATTCTCAGTAGCTAATATTCTCAATAACTAATATTCTCAGTAGCTAATATTCTCAGTAGCTAATATTCTCAGTAGCTAATATTCTCAGTAGCTAATATTCTCAGACGCTAATATTCTCAGACGCTAATATTCTCAGCAGCTAATATTCTCAGAAGCTAATACTTTCAGTAGCTAATATTCTCAGTAGCTAATATTCTCAGTAGCTATTATTCTCAGTAGCTAATATTCTCAGTAGCTAATATTCTCAGTAGCTATTATTCTCAATAGCTAATATTCTCAGTAGCTAATATTTTCAGTAGCTAATATTCTCAGTAGCTAATATTCTCAGTAGCTAATATTCTCAGTAGCTAATATTTTCAGTAGCTAATATTCTCAGTAGCTAATATTCTCAGTAGCTAATATTCTCAGTAGCTAATATTCTCAGAAGCTAATATTCTCAGACGCTAATATTCTCAGCAGCTAATATTCTCAGAAGCTAATACTTTCAGTAGCTAATATTCTCAGTAGCTAATATTCTCAGTAGCTATTATTCTCAGTAGCTAATATTCTCAGTAGCTAATATTCTCAGTAGCTATTATTCTCAGTAGCTAATATTCTCAGTAGCTAATATTTTCAGTAGCTAATATTCTCAGTAGCTAATATTCTCAGTAGCTAATATTCTCAGCAGCTAATATTCTCAGAAGCTAATACTTTCAGTAGCTAATATTCTCAGTAGCTAATATTCTCAGAAGCTAATACTTTCAGTAGCTAATATTCTCAGTAGCTAATATTCTCAGAAGCTAATACTTTCAGTAGCTAATATTCTCAGAAGCTAATACTTTCAGTAGTTAATATTCTCAGAAGCTCTTATTCTCAGTAGCTAATATGCTCTTTTTCAGTTCTTTTAATATCATGACTCTATGCGACTTTGGGCTGAGTGACAGACTATAATTTGTCACGAAGTCCCCTCTATTCGGTCCTGGAGACCAATGAAGAATAATGAACTCCTGAACTCCTATGGGGTCACGCTGACAAACGGTCCATTAGTAAATATCAATAAATTTAAAATATTAGTTAGAGAGAAGATTTTATAAAAACTGAAAATCTTTCGAGACCTCTGCACATATACAGTACATATAAGAGCAAATTCATATTTAGTAATGACCTTGACTCAAACCTGTTAACCAGGGTGATAAAATTTCCAAACTGTTAATTTGATTTGCGAGTTTTCGTTTGAATTTTTGTGCTCTGATCTCTTTTTTACTTTCAAAATTATTCGTTAACAACAGTTACTTTGATTTACGAGTTTTCTTTTGAATTTTAATGCTCTTTTCTCTCCTTTTACATCGAATATAATTCATTCAGCAGCCGCTATTTGTTCTGTGCTTTTTTCAGATGAGAGTTTTTTCTTCGTTACTGTTTAGACGCGAGAGCACTAAATGTTATCTCTTAAATCTTTTTTATAATTAAAATGTTGTCCCATGCGTTGCAAATATTCTATATCTAACTTAATAGTTGAATATTATCGATCAATTTCTTTGAGCATTTTCAAATATTGCGAATAAGTGATGCCGTGATAGAATTTAACCTGCTCTTAGGTTTTTGTATCCAAGAGATACTTTCAACTTTCATTACTATCGCCGACGTATATGTGAATGAAAGATACGTCTGAGCTTGGACTTCACGTGTTACTGTTGTATTTAAACAAAAATATTTCTTAATGGGCTATTATTTTACTCAGGCGCTGATTGCACTGAACACCTTCCCGACATTACCGAGCACCATTCAGATACTTCACATCATCATCCAAGACACAGCGTCGAGCCCTGTCTTGTAAGCTCCCGAGGCCGAACAATCCGTGCGGGGAAGCACTCTGAAGAACACCTGCAGACATAACACAATGCTGCTCTCCAGTTTGAGATGACAATACCAAACATTCAGTCAGAGCTCCAAGTGTAGCAACTCTCGGTGCGACCAGCAGCAGCTGCAGCTTGCCCGGCCACCATCACTCATGAGGGCAAGTAATACTGCAGACCCGTTCAATCAAAAGCTGATAGCTACGTCCGTCTGTTCGCATTGGTAGGCAAGCTTGCTTCAGCAGTTGAGTTCCATGACTGCGCGCCATGCAAATTCAGGACACCGTGCCGGCAAGCTTCAAAAGTGAGCCAGAACTGAGCCTCCAGCGGATGACCTCCGATGTTGCCTATGCTGTTTGATCAATTTTGTAGGGAGCGAGAGAAACGCCGATGAAGGGGTGCTATAAGATGAAAGGGAAGCGTTGATGACGTTAGATATGAGATAAGGCGGTCGAGGGAAACGCCAGAAGAACCGTGCTTCTATGGAGAAATAATTAATTCATCAGCAGCAATTTGTAGGAATAAGGGCAGCAACGTAAATTGTGTCTTCAACATTTTCCGCACACTGTAAATACGATGAAGTTATTTTCAAAACCGTTAGATGTAGACTTGCTATCAGTAAATTGAAAGAGTGAGAAAAAGTAGCTCAATTTAATACCCCACGCAAAAAGACCATTTGATGTCCGACTCTGGTATTGATTTATACGAGTCTCCAAAGAACATATTTCCTGTTGCGTTGTAAAATAATGTAGCATAATTGAGTTCTAGAAGGAAATAATTTCAATGCAAATGATGCGCAAGGGTAAATAGACAATGAAAGTACAGGAAACGACAATTCAGACACCTTGATAATAGGGACTTGCTTCTAAGTCAGAGATTTTGATTTGTACATTTAGAATTCTTAGCTCATTGTGAGATAATCTAGTGAAAGTTTAATGGGGGAAATGCAACTAGAAAAGTATAATGGGGGAAATACAATTAGAAAAGTATAATGGGGGAACTAATCCAAACACAACTCGCTAAGAATTTTTTCCTATGGTGTCTGTCTGTCCGTCATGAAAAATTGCCATTGTTCTTCTTTGAAGAAGTACCATTGGAAGTTAGAACGCAAAGTTTACAATACTTTATTTCAAGACCCTGCCAAGTTCACTTCTTCGTCTTTCAATGGCAGGAGGCAATTATTTTCCCGAGGACGTCTTTATAAAAGAAGCAGTTGACAGGACAAAGCCGAGCAAGCCCCCGAAGACACTCTGGCACTACATACATTATGGTCAGCGTTGAGAGCACATAGAAAATTTATGGATTTGCCGGTTCTGGAACGCTAGGCCGAGTATCGATGAGCCTCGCGAACATGGAGAAAATTTTTGCGCATCAGTGGTTGAAATTTTGTATGTTAGTGAAAGAAAGAAGAGCTTAGAGCAGAATCGTGAATAGTTTAATTTACTTCCTTGCATCAGATCAGTATTATCAATTCTTGTAAGGATCATTTAATGAGAAACGTTCTAGTTATTTGAAATTATAGAAGTTTGCACATTTCTTTTCACCACGCAGTACAAAATTTACAATTACATTTAAATTGTTTCGAAAATTTAACTGCACCTAAGAATGTTTTGATGATATGAATTAGCATTTTCGTATGGATTTACTTACGCATGAGTCTCTTTGGAGTATTTATAACGCCCAATATTTTATGAGTGGAAAGTAACATTCTACTGCTGAAGCTTTTAGAAATTTTTACTCAGCTTACAGAAGACAATTTTTTTAATAGAACAAATTTTAGAATTTGATTTGCAAAACAAAGGTATGGATATTCCAACTAGAGAGATCACGATCGCAAAGGACGTCTAATTACGTCAAATGACAAGCTCCTCATCCCAGTTTAATTTTTTCGCGCCTGCATGCATGTTTTTCGCCACCTAAGCGATTTATTCACTTAAATCGCTTAGGCGGCGAAAAACATGCATGCAGGTGGCGAAAAAGTTAAACTAGGATGGTATCGTGTGAAGGTACTACGATATTCACCATTTTCTTCCACTTGTAGACTTTACCCTAGATGTTTCTTTCAAGAGGATACAAGTATTGTATCTATGGGAATAAGCGCTTCCAGGAGGAAAGTTGTGAGGGCCTGAACTAAGAGCTAGGCATGCCTTCTTTGTGTTGAAATGAAATGTTTTTGTCATGTCAAAGTATCACCTTTTTTCAGTTCACTGCTGTCCTGTCCTTCGGCGCCTACTGCTTTCTTCTTCAACTTTGATCTTGTTTCATATTCTTCTTTCTCAACTTACTGTTTCTATGCCCTTTCTGCATAGATTTCCCGTTTTCATTTCTCCAAACTAAATGGTGCCTTCCTCCTTACTCTCTTTGGATCGCCTTTGGATGGAGAGCAGAGCTCTCAAATTTTTGGCGGATAGGGAGGCTTAAAATCTAACTTAATTTTTGCGTAGCTGATAAATGTGTTACCTCGAATAAATGCATGAGAAAGTTGAAACCGTTGAATTTATTTCCTTAAAACCTATGGAGTTTTTCATTTTCATATATAAGACATTTAATAAGTATATTGAATCAATTTATATGTACACTAACATAAGGATTTTATAAACCATTTTCACTATTTCTCGTTTTCCAAGCATGAGGTCCACTCACTAGCCTTTCTGGTTCATATTCGGGAATGATTAGGAAATGACATAGTAGTTCTATCTCATAAATGTTTAAACGCTGCACACATTGAAAGGTGTCAAAGAAAATACAACTTTTACAAATTATGAGTATTAACAGTAATCCACACGCGGCGGGGATAGTAGTCTAAAAAATATGCGTTCCTGTATGAGTGTGTGGTGCTGCATCTTCTTCTTCGGTAGTGTAGCTGGCACACGTCAGTCTCCTCGCCCCCACGCTGCCAAGATCGCAGGAAGGAAAGCTTTCGATGAGAAACAAGGACACGAAAATCCCTGTTCATGTTCATGAATTAGGGAGCAGACGAGCGGCCAAAAAATGAACGGAGTGTGTGGAGCTCACCGAGGTCAGGAAATGAGGGACGGAACCTGGGGGAGGGGAGAAGGGGCTGTGTAGTGAGGGAAGGAAAGGGTTCAAGGAAGTCAGGGGCTGTGTAGTGAGGGAAGGAAAGGGTTCAAGGAAGTCAGGGGCTGTGTAGTGAGGGAAGGAAAGGGTTCAAGGAAGTCAGGGGCTGTGTAGTGAGGGAAGAAAAGGGTTCAAGGAAGTCAGGGGCTGTGTAGTGAGGGAAGAAAAGGGTTCAAGGAAGTCAGGGGCTGTGTAGTCAGGGTAGGAAAGGGTTCAAGGAAGTCAGGAGCTGTGTAGTCAGGGAAGCAAAGGGTTCAAGGAAGTCAGGGGCTGTGTAGTCAGGGTAGGAAAGGGTTCAAGGAAGTCAGGGGCTGTGTAGTCAGGGAAGGAAAGGGTTCAAGGAAGTCAGGGGCTGTGTAGTCAGGGTAGGAAAGGGTTCAAGGAAGTCAGGGGCTGTGTAGTCAGGGAAGGAAAGGGTTCAAGGAAGTCAGGGGCTGTGTAGTCAGGGAAGGAAAGGGTTCAAGGAAGTCAGGGGCTGTGTAGTCAGGGAAGGAAAGGGTTCAAGGAAGTCAGGGGCTGTGTAGTCAGGGTAGGAAAGGGTTCAAGGAAGTCAGGGGCTGTGTAGTCAGGGAAGGAAAGGGTTCAAGGAAGTCAGGGGCTGTGTAGTCAGGGAAGGAAAGGGTTCAAGGAAGTCAGGGGCTGTGTAGTCAGGGAAGGAAAGGGTTCAAGGAAGTCAGGGGCTGTGTAGTCAGGGAAGGAAAGGGTTCAAGACCTCCGAAAAAAATCGAAGTCAAAACGTTATTGGGATGTTATATCTACACTGAATGGCGCTTGCTTTTGGTTGGTCCTAAAATAATTTCCTCAATAATTGTTATGCAGATATAGAAGATATTCCTTGATGAACGCATGATTCCAGCGTAGCGCAAAGTGAAGTCAGGTGAACTAAACGTGATTAAAATCATAGGAGAAATGAATGAAACTTGTAGTATTAATTTGCAAGTTACGCACACGCATTTGTAAGTGAAGTTTTCATAAGCTGTCTGTGTGTGTGTATGTTCTGGGAGTTGAGTCTAGCTTCAACTTGTGCTGCAGCAGTCATGTATAAGCAGAGCTAAAATAACGTGTCGTAATTGCTTCTCATTCATATTGGGTATAAATATTCTACGAGGGGCGAACACTGCACTTGGAAGTGCGTGGTACGTAAAATAGAAAGACACGAACAGTACAAAACTCGCCAGAGGAGCAAATAGTGTTGGTAATTGATGGGAAATCTCCATGCAGAATTAGTGAAGCGGATCAAATGTGTATCTATAATAAAAATATAGAATTATGGTGTTTCCTCAACTGTATCAATAACTCTGACAACAGTAACCCATGACTTACTGGCTCATGCATCCCCGCACAAAATGAGGGTGGATTACAACATACCTACACTATCGAATTGTGGGTCGAACTTCTGCTCGAAATTTTATTTCGTGATAAGCCTTACGTTTGACCAGAACCACTGTGGCTCAGCGACTCGTACGCTCGTGGCAGCTTGTATACTCGTGATAATTTATCTCCAAGTGAGTGTATTAAGTCAGGATGTTCTGCAGAAGGTTTGTTCTCTTTACACATGAAAGCGTTCGTACGCACTAACACGGACAACTGACGAAGATAAATTCAACGTGAAAATAATAAAACAAGCAATCATAACACCCATAGTTGGACTTCAGAACAGCTCTGCGAGTCAGGTGTTAGTTGAAATCCAAGTAAGACGCAATCCTGTCTTGTGCCACAAATAATCCCAGGATTATATGGCTAGCTCGACCGTTGAACAATGCACCCCTTGGAGTGCAGACCGTGTCCCAAAGCCGCTTGATGTCGCCAAGACACAGGCTGCTGTATGTGTTCCTGAAGCTCATACGCAACCAACCGAAATCTGAGCGACAATATCAATTCTCAAGAAGTGGACTCGACAGTTTTAAAACTGTGCCAATTAAGGCTAAATTTCGCCTAAAGCAAAGCAAGGCCAAACTTCGTTTAATTGCATCTGTGATGGACACATCGAGGGCACGAAGAGATATTTACCATCATATTCTATTCGCAGACAAAAGCTCTGCTTAGTTTATCATGGCACATCATGTGTGCCTATTTTCGTTATAATTGATAGGATTAGACGCTTCTTCAATTGCATCATTAATCTGTGTATTCAGCCTTAATTTTTTAAGAGAATACACGCATTGACCGTTGGTAAAAACAATGGACTGATGTCGGTCCGAGAAGAGGCATATTCAGAAGACGAGGATTTAAGCCTGCAGAGCCATGCTAGAGTGAGTGGCTGAGGAAGATAGGGGAGGACGAGGCACACTTCCCTCCGGGGGCTCAGGAGCCAGAGGAGGAAGTGAGGCGTGAGTTTGCCAAGCGGGGGAAATGGAAACCGAAGGTCAACACCGCTCTCCGCAGAAATAAAAATGATAAAAGGAGGAACTCCGGCACCGCTGCACACCAAGACGGGGGAATTTACGTCAGTGTTTTAGGACGCGCTTTCCTCGAGCTGCACCGCCGAGTTTTGTGAGGGAAATGCTTTCGAAAATAAGCGTCTTCACACATCATTTACGTGTGAAACTGTTTCGGCTACAATTAAGCTACGATGTAGCTTCTAAATAGTCCTGTTATGGCAGATCTTTCTTTTAGAATAAAAAGGAAAACCAGCGTGGCTAGGAGTATCCTCCTAAAAACAAACGTTTCGGATTTTAAAAAATCCATCTTCAGTGTTCTGTAATACAATGAATCGAAGTATTAAAACTATGTAACCATAAATCTTCTGAATAAACCGGATGTAAGATAATGAGATTGGAAAGACATGATAAAACAAAAAACTATACACAATATCAACAAACAATGGAAGTCATGAACATCAGGAATTCATGGAGTTTGGCTCCTGTGCATTTAAATCTACGACATCCAAAACAGGAGTTTAAACCACCGTTGTGGGCCTGACTGAGACGGAAAATTCTGTCTCTAAAAATAAGTTTCTGCTGCTTTGCACTTTGGTTGTCTCGAAAAAGATTTATTTCAGCAAGGCATGAGGTGAACAGACCCATAGGTTGATGCACGATTGACTATATGCCCATGTTGATAAAAATTGTAAACATTGACATCATTTTACGTACTCACTTCACCAAATGCCGTGGGCCAAATAGCTATGATAAAAAGATAGATTTATGGTGTTTCCTCACCTGTATCAATAACTTTGACAGCAGTAACCCATGACTCACTAGCTCATGCGTTCCCGCACAAAATGAGGGTGGCTTACAACAGATGGGCACTATCACTTGATGAACGCTTGATTCCAGCGTAGCTATAAGTGAAGTCAAGCGAACTGAAGTCAATCTGTGGCATCCAAAGTGGGGTAATAAATAAAATTGTTCAATCCTTACATAGAACCGTGTTATCATTAATTAATGAAGCGAGATGTGTGAGCTTCGATGGTATCACGTCTGGTCATTTTTTGTTGTGGGTTAATTTTGTTTGATTTCCCAACTTTTTTTGTTGAGATCATAGAAAAATGAGGAAAATACTGATTTTTTCAAGAGGACTTCCTTATCTCAAATTAACTCTAATATTCTATATTCTCTATGCCCAAGATATCCTTGCAAGTGTACCTGTTTTTGATAACTAATTTTCTCTGGGAAACATTTCTCTTCTCTTTACTCACGAATGATCAAAAAAAGAAAAGAGTTTAATGTTCTTTGACGGGCTTGCAGCGCAGAGTCTGGGAAAAATAGCTGAAGTACATCGCGTTGCTGAAGAGCTGCTGCCAGCAACAGCCTAACAAAGACGCATGGCTCTGTTTGTACAAACGAGGGTTCAGACAACAGCACCAAAGTACGGAGGCATCTTCCAAGCTCCGCCATGGCTCTGTTTGTATACAAACGAGGGTTCAGGCAACAGCAAAGTACGGAGGCATCTTCCAGGCCTCGCCAACTCCACCATTCTCAACAGATACAAATTATCAATACTACCAGCCCTTTTCTGCAGCATTTAAAAATGTGAATGAAAACTTTTACGAGGAAAAGTTCACTGATATGTAGTTGGAGTGTAAAGTAAAGTAACTCCATTAGCAAAGTAAATTATCGGTACAAAAGTAATGGTTGTGTTATAACAAATGACAGCGCACAAGCACAGTGATTGCTTAATTGGTTTGCTTTCTGTAATTTGGTATGTGCCATATCTGGCATGTAGTGCATGAAAGAGCTAGTGAAAAAACTACAGCAAGGCACGGGTTATCTTTATGATGCATTGGTCGCATAGCGTGTTCATTTTACCAAACTTCGATACTAAAAGAAAGGGTAACACATTCATTTAAAAAAAGGAAATTTGAATTGAACTTCTTTGTATATATATATATATATTCTTGACGTTGCAGAATTTCAGGAATTATTTCATATGTGTTTCTCCTTTTTAGATGCCTCCTCTCGGCATATTCAATAGACACATCGGACATTTACCGTTTTCTAGGGGATTATCATTATCATGCAAGTCCTCTCTACAAAACTTGCGCATTTTACGCTAATTCCACTCACTCTATGAGGCGCATTTTCATGTCAAATTTTTGAAAACTGAGATTAAAAACCATTAGGGAATAGTTTGCAATTTTTTGTGCTTGCATTAAAACTTGACCCCATTGTTCAACCCCATTTCATCAAATCTCTTTGATCTCAATGCTAAAAGAGGGACCTTGTTCTACGTATTCTGACGTCGGCAGCGTTAAAAATTAAAGCCATATTCTCAGGATCGAGCTCCAAAATATTCAGACCATATTTTGTTAAAATAATTCGATTTTTTTTGCGATCGTCTACGCAGATTTTGTCTTCTTGTCACATGCGGGATTTTTGCTCGTTGGTGCTCTTTTGCTGCCATCCGCTGTGGCAACGGTGGTTAGTGGCGTTGGTGTCATCACCTGACAGCGTGACGTGGCTGGTGTTGGTTTCATCACCTGGCAGCATGATGGTGCATTGGTCCATTGAAGAATATAATACTAATCTATCTCTCAAATTTTATTAACATTATTACAATAGAGATGAGAGACATAATCACCGGAGAAGACTTATACTTGATGCATATGTCATGTGTCGTGTCTATAGAATTTGTTCCCGAATAGAATGCTATTGTTATGGAGTGATCAACTAATGCGAGTGATCAACCAATTCCAATGACCAAAAACTACTGTACATATTACTGCACTATTTGAAGTTAAAGAAGTGAGTCATCCAGTGGCGCAGCCAGCCAAAACTTTCGGGGGGGTGCAGGATCCCCGACAAATAATTTTGGGAGGGACCAGGGACCAGACATTCATTGTCAGCAATCATTTTACTCTTTTACTTAAAACAGCGACTGAAACTGGACCCCAGCTCAACATTTCGGCGGGAGGGGGAAAGGGGGTCATTGCCCCCGGGCGCCCCTCCCCCCTCCCTGGGTGCGCTACTGAAGTCACCACATTTCCAAATTTTGAACGACCCTGATGAAGTACAAGGATCACATCCTGACTGGCAAGTCTTTAGCTTTGCCGAGGCAGTCGACGGCTCCGTAACTGGCACTGGCGCAGCCCGGGGGAGGGCCACGGGGGCCAGTTTCGGTCGCTGTTTTAATGAAAAGAATAAAATAATTGCTGATAACTAATGCCTGGCCCCCAAAAAATTATTCTTCAGAAACATGCCAGAAACTTTTCGACTGGTCGCTACACTGGCAACTGGCGACTCCCAGCCCTCGCAGACACAAATGAGCTCAAAATGAGCCCCAGATTTACCTGCTTAGAATGCCAAATTGAGAAAATTAACAGCTTTAAGAGGTGCGTGCGGCAGCCAGTTGACCATTTAAAGTACGGAGTGGCGCACTCGACAGCGTCATATTAAAGCGGTGAGAGCTGAGTCCTGTTGATCCAGGGCTCTCTGTGGCAGTGCTCGACTGCGGCCTGAAGAATTTCATTTAAAATGTGCTCCAAAATGAGAATTTGAGGACGAAGAGTCAAAGTTGAATTGTTCGGGGACTCGTGAGGAAACTCATTGAAAGAACCGCAAGTCATTCATAACGAACTTGTGGTTACCATTCTGAAATTTCGAAGTGGCTTATTGTAGAAGTTAAGAACTTAATTTTAGGGAAGCTTAGAAGTTATAGAGATGCTGTGCAGATTAAACGTAAAACTTCTTGGATAGAAAATTCCTAAATTAAAAAGCTTCGAATATTTCTTTAGAGTTAGGATGCGATTAATGCAAGAGGAAAGTTGCATCTTCTTTGCCTTCCCGCGTGTATTCCTGTCGTGAATGCTATATCATAGGAATGATTGAAAACTAAAAGCGAGTTTTTTTATGAGAGAACTACGGATTAGTAATGAATTTTTTTGTGCTGTAGAATTGTCTGAACTTTTTTTACATGTGTGACTACGAGTGATAATTTGAAAAATTGGTTTATTTTATTGAGTTTAACATCAGGCCATGCTGTTAGGTAACTAACAAACTAACACCACATCATGCAGTTAGGTGGTGTAATGAAACTAACACCACGTCATGCTGCTAGGTAGGTGATGAAATTAACATCACTTTATGTTGTCAGGTGATGAGACTGGCACCACATAATGCTGTTAGGTGATGAAATTAACATCACTTTATGTTGTCAGGTGATGAGACTGGCACCACATAATGCTGTTAGGTGATGAAACTAACACCACTATATGTTAGGTACTGAAACCCACTCCAGCCACTTTACGCTGTTAGGTGATGAAAGTAACATCTCTTTATGTTGTTAGGTGATGAAACTAACCCCACATAGTGCTGTCAGGTGATGACACCAACACCAACCACTTCAAGCTGTCTTGGTGATGACACCAACACCACTAACCGCCGCTCGCCGCAGCGAATGGGAGCAAAAAAAAGAGCACCAACGAGCAAAAATCCCGCGTGTGACAAGAAGACAACATCTGCGCAGACGATCGCATAAAAACTCGACTGATTTCGAACAAAATATATTCTGATCATTTTCGAGCTAAAGCCGGAAAATATGGCTTCAATTTTTAACGTTGCCGACGTCAGAATACGGAGAATAAGGTCCCGCTTTTAGCACTGAGATCAAAGAGATTTGTTGAAATGGGGGTTGAAATTCGAGCCAAGTTTTATCCTAAATGGATTTTCAAAGTGTAAAAATTTGAACATTTTTCCAGGTGCCGGAATGTAAGGAATAATAGACTCGAGGAAAATGGAGAGCGTTTTGTTGTGAGCTTAAGAAATTTTTGTGTACATTAGTAGCCAACTCAATTAGATTTGCTCTTCGAACTTGTATTTTTTTTAAGTGTGTATAACGAGCTTCTTGGCGAACATTTATTCCTTATACCATACCTGCACAATGCAGAACTCCATCCTCAATTCAGTTGAAAAAAAGCTGTAAAAAAGTGTATAATGTCATGGAAAGGCTTTGGACTCCAACTTTTAAACAGTTTATGTTAAGTCAATCATTTCTTTAATGTAGACGTAAAATGCATTAAAGTTTTGTTTGAGCAGGCTTTTAAAAACCCAGTTCAAGCAGTCTTATTTTGCTCAGAAAGAAATCAAAAGACCTGACGAAACTGCGAAGTTTATCGCGCAGACGCACCTAGCAGACAAGAATCTCATAAATCTTCATCAGTGTTTCAGTAGTGCAAGTACTGAATAAAACAATACTTCTGTGTAAACTCGCAGGAAATTGATTTCAACTCATAACATAATCCGTGAAGAAATTATTTCGTCCAGCAAAGTTGTAAAAAATTTACTCTGTAGTTCCGCGGAACATTTTTCCTGTGAGATCTCTGAAGCCGTTCTTACCCTAACACTTGCAGGCAAAACAAAAGAAAATAAAAGCTTTCTCTGAGAAGCACTGAAGCTGCGCCGCCATATCGAGCTCGTACGCAAAAGAGCTTTTGACTCTTTTGTTGCTGGCGCAGTTCCCTCTCAGGATTTTGAAGGATTGTTCACACGTCGCGTAAGCGGACAAAGTGTTCTTCTAAATTCCCAACTTTTCGTTGGGAATGTTTTCGATAAAGTGAAACAAACAAGTATATTTTAACTGCACCGAATACGTAGGGTCTCACAAAAGAGATCCCATTTGAAATAAAAATGTTTATTTTAAGAGTTTCTTCTTTCTAAAATAATTTAATATTTCAATATCATTAAAGTTATTGGGTAATTAATAATTTATTCCCTCTATTAAGAGTGGCAGGGCCATTCAAACTTTACATTGTAGAATGATTTATCGCATAGCGTGGATGTAAGCTGTCGGTGTGTTCACCCCCAAGAATTATCGATGGTATCGAATTCTAAATTATGGTATCTCCTTGTGACGACGCACTTGTACTTCTTTGAAAAAATAATTTAGAAAATAATTGATTGAAATGGAAATTAATTGAAAGCAAGCGTTCAGTTTGGAAGCGTTAGAATACTGTTTGCTGGATCAGAGAGAATGACGAAAGTTTCTGCCGCGGAAAAATTCTGATGAAGAAAAGGTGCATCCTTTAAATGTTATTCCACAACTTATTTGTTACCACGGTTTTGAGACTGTGTGATTTTAAAATTTTTTAGTGTCTTTAAGTTTCTCTTTTGCCTTCAGATTAGGCAACTCTGCAAGCCCCAAATCTGGCATCACTATTGGCCTAACGACATATGGTAATGGTGACGTCATAAAGTGTGTTTAAAATAAAGCTGTTCTATTCGCTAGCCTAACAAGAGGAGGTCTATTTTCCTCCATAGAGATGACTCTACCTTGTTTCCTCTACCGTGGTGTGCAGCCCGGTGAGTGACGAATTTCACGCTTTCAATCTAGCGTCAATAGGCATCTAAAATACACTCGTAAGGTTGGAATAAATTTCCATATAAATATAAGCGTTTAAAAGTTTCGTTTTCGATCAAGTGAAACCGGCAGTCACGGATACATGAGTACGAGTATTTGTATAGGTACTAACATCATGTTAGCATGAACTAAAATTAATTGAATTTAAGTTTCATAAATGTGCTGATATTGCAAAAACGCGAGTAGACACATTTTTGCGGTAGCAACTGTCCGCTACAATTATTTTCCTGTGATAAATAATACAGGGATAATTGTCCGCCCTAGTTTGTCTCTAATCAATTCTCAAATTTGCCGATCGTTGTCAATTGATTCAACAGTTCAATTTCATTTAAATTGACGAATTTCAATTTCGTTTAAATTGACGAATGTCTCGTGAATCAGAGCCAGCATTCAGTTTGATGGCTAGCGACAACTAAATGAGAGCTTCAGCTGCAACAAACTTCCTGAAACATCGGCCAGAGCTAGCCAGACAGCGACGCAGATTCGCGAAGCGCGCAAGTTCGAATGTAATCGGGCAAATGTTATCGAGTTATCAAAGAGAGAAAGATCCAAATGGAATTGCCCTCAAGCTCGCCCAATGGCCAATTTCCTCAGAACTTGAGGCAACTTGGAAGCTTCACAGGCCTGCCCTTCAAGGGCTTCTGCTGTGCATTTGAACGCCTCCGGTCCACTTACTTTTCGTGTGTTCGCAAAAATGAGAAGTAAATGATGGCAACCACAACTTCATACCAAATTTAAATTCAATTTGGTGTGAAATTTCTGTATGGTTCTCACTCAAAATATAACAGGTAAATAATTTGTTTGTCGCGTTCTTCTTTTTTTAATTTTTCAACATGCAACTGTGGTTAGATAGCTTTTCATTTTCCCATAGGCAATGTTCTTCACGAAAAAACTCTTTATGAAGAGCGATCATTTTAATGCATATAACCAATGAGATAATTCCAATGAGTGAGATTATTTATTTGTTCACTTAGTGAGCGAGCAGACGAGAACATCATTTATATTACTTTAGGTGGCTGATTATATTTACTGCTATTTGAAATTATTTGAAGAACAGATAGTCGCTTTGAATTACCGAGCATTCAATACGATCACTCAAAATTAATTTTGACGATTTGAAGAAAAGTCGGCAATTTCAACGCGTTCGATATTAGTTGTATCTGCTGAAGTTCATCCATACGGCGGTTGGAGGCTCTCTACAACTTACATATCGTGGTCAAACCGAACGAAGTATTCCGTCATTAGCTCTGCCCGATGACTTTTAACTTAAGAGTCGGAGAAACTTCTCAAAAGTTCGAGATTGCTTTATTCCTGGTCTGATGCTTCAATTTGAAGTCTCGATACGCGCTAATGGATTCCTTTCAAAAGTTGAGAACTTAGCGCATGGCAACTTCTCTCTCCGCGGCATGTCAAAACCTCATCAATTGCTGACGTTTGCTTTCTACAGAGGCCCGGCCACCGTCTCCCAAGCCTTGTTTAGGATGTCGCTTGCACGTATTCAAAAAAAACAGTAAAAATTTCATCACCTATCTATCAAAAATTTTGAATTAATTTCGGTATTTCCAACTCTGGGAACAATGAGAGTATCTCTTCATATCTTCTGAAAACTCATCATAAAATATTGCTCTGCTGTGTTGAAAACGCTGCAGGAATTATCCATTTGAACAGAGCATTTTTTGACATCTTGCAAAATTAATGACATGTTGGGGTTAAATAGCTATAATGAGCATTAGAAATTACATAAATTTTATGATATCAAAAATCCGAGCCAATGTGCGATGTGCCAGAGCTTCTCCATGGCATGAAGATGTCACTTTTCCTATAAAAATGCACAGGTTTTTCGGCCGCTCATGTGCTTCCGTCGGTCATAGAACATTGAGAAATTGTGTATCTAATTTACGGCAAAAGGGTGAATAAAACTCAACCAAGACACTAATTCTAATCGTCCGTCCGCAGGAAACATGGCTGAAGCAGCAGTAAATCCGGCAAATTTACCCATTTTTGGTATTGTTTTGTTGTGTAGTTTGCTTATTTTTGTGCGAGAGTATTTTTTTTCTCTTATTCCCGTACATTTTGCATGCATGATAAAGGCACTTGTGTGAGATCCAGAATGATTATAACGAGAAATTTTTTTACTCGACCATCAATATACTCAACAAGTAATCGAACATATTTTTTGTTTGTTTTAAAAATAAATAGACAAACATACAGATGAATATTTCAATATTTTAACTCAGTACGTTTCTTTTACCTATTATTAAATGCAGGAAACATGATATTTACGCGTCAGAATCAGTGCCTGAGTCAAGAGTTCATCAAGTAATCTGTAGAGTTAATGAGTTTCCGGGTGATGAGTACAAGAACAAACTCTTGCAGGTGTGTTCATAGTTCAGTTTCTGCAGGTGGAATGAAATGATAGACATTAGAGCAGTATCGAAAATACACGAGTCCAAAAAAAAATTGTTCTATCATTTTACACTTACGGTGAAAATTTCAGGGAAATCTGTCGAAAAATGACGGACTTTTTTTGTGAGACTGTCCCCTTAATTTCATGTCAGCAAGCATACGTAACCGTAAAACTCTATCTACTCTAATGTTGAGTCGAATGTCTGAACTTGTACGATGGACAGCTATGCGATAAATTGTTCAATGACTCAAATTACATAAGTCACGCAACCTAAAAAATTCAAATTATTTTGAGAGTTGAACACTTATGAACGAATCAGCACTACGCTCGACTTTTCTCTGTGAACTTGAGTTTTAGGTGTCATTTATGTGTTAATAAATAACTTCTATCTCACTAACGCACTTTTGTATTTAGCACCATCTCTGATCACTTTCTTCTAATGACGTTAAATTATTGCGCGGCTCGAGTCTAAATTTGACGTAAAAAACAACTGGAATGAAAAGTAAGCAATTTAATTTAATATATTAACTCTCTCTTTTCGGTTCTTCGAATAACAGCAAACGCACGTGCCATTTTTTCGAATCGTCATATCGCATTGAACATTTGACGACAGTAGAACGTTCTTTATTTCTCTCATTGTGATAGCGCGAACTGCATGCTTCGCTCGCATGTCGGAAGACAGCACATTTCCCTGCAGAATTATACTCTTGAGAGCACAAATTATAATTAACGAGATCCACCTTCTCAACGGCGCGCTTGCCTCGCTGCGTCCAACGGAAGTTCTGTTCTTTTTTACCGCTCATCGCAAGGAAATTTTCTCATTAAATAAGTACAAAGGACGGAAATAACTGATGGCGTATGCGACCGCGCAGAACTGGCTGCTTCCTTCAGGTTCTTACACAAAACCAGATGATTTATTGAAATGTTGGGTGCTTAAGTGCAAAAAGGGAGAATAATATAAACTAAGTTGGTATAATCAACTAAGAATGTCTATAAATTAATAGAACTGGGTATAAAATAGTGATGAAACCATGTCGCTAACGCAAATCATCTCTGCACTGCCCATGGGCTGGGTCAACAAATATTGTTGAGGGGGGTAGAGTGCTGGGTTGAGAGCTGGATTGGGTATAGGTTTGAGTGATGGGTTGAGTGATGGGTTGAGTGCTGGTTTGAGTGATGGGTTGAGTGCAGCGTTGAGTGGATTGGGTGTTGGGTTGGGGGATGGGCTTAGTCCTAGCTTGGATGTTGGGTTGAGTGCTGGGTTGGGTGCTGGGTTGGGTGCTGGGTTAAGCGCTGGGTTGAGTTCTCGGTTGAGGGTTGGGTTGAGTAGTACGTTGAGTACTTGTTGCTGAGTGTGAAAGTCGGGCTCTCGGTCGGTCCAAAACCTCTTGCTCTACAACAAACGTACGTCTCTTAGAGTCTCAAACACTTAGAGTCTCAAGTGCCGGTGTTTCTGCAGTTACTTGAATTCTTCTTCTTTAAATTGACCACCTGCTAGCGCTCAAAACCTTCCATCTAAATTTGCAATGCCTTACAGGTAATTGGCTTTGGTTTTAACGTGTTACTCCACGCGCAATATACGTGCCGTCTCTAGCACTATATGTATCGCACCCCGCGCTACATACACCGCATCTCTCTGAAAATAAACACAGCACATGAGCTCTCTATACCTACACGTACACGATCGCTATGCAACCACAACAGAGTTTCAGTTTCGGATCGTCGACCTCAATATCCATCCAAGATTGTTCTCTAATTTGACGAGTATGATCTTGAACTTCATGCAGGGAATGTTCAATTCCACGATGCAAGATTAATTCGCAACAGCAAATTCAATGAACGCGTCAGTTACCATGCAACCATCATTGTGTGATTTCTGCTTACGCTTGCGTCCTTCACTTGTTGCCACTCCAGATTCTCTGGAGTAGTCTTCGTTTCTTAGGGGTTTCAAGATTCTCTGGAGTTGTCGTCCAGATTACCTGGAGTTGTCTTCTAGATTCACTGGAGTAGTCTTCGATTCTTATGAGTTGTCTTCCAGGTTTTCTAGAGTTGTTTTCCAGATTCTCTAGAGTTTCCTTCCAGATTCCCTGGAGTTGTCTTCTAGATTGTTTGGAGTAGTCTTCGATTCTTATGAGTTGTCTTCCAGGTTCTCTAGAGTTGTTTTCTAGATCCTCTGAAGTTGTCTTTCAGATTCTCTAGAGTTGCCTTCCAGATTCCCTGGAGTTGTCTTCCCGATTCTCTAGAGTTGTCTTCCAGATCCTCTGAAGTTGTCTTTCAGATTCCCTAGAGTTGTCTTCAAGAATCTCTGAAGTTGTCTTCCAGATCCACTGAAGTTGTCTTCCAGATTCCCTGGAGTTGTCTTCCAGATTCTCTAGGGTTGTCTTCCAGACTCCCGCCGGTTGAGAGGCGTGAGCTTGTAGTCGAGCACGTGTGTGTTGACCTGTTATAACGTACAAATTTAGGTTAATAGCATAAAATCAATTGGAAAAGTTAGAAATAAGTTAGTAAGTGTGGTTGAAGAAATGAAATTTTCATTTTTCGGAAACGAAAATGAATGAAAACATATGTGGTCAGGATCCAACTTAATCTAGGATAGTTTTTTGTTCCTGAAAAGTTTAGTCTGAGCGGACCTACTTTACATGAATGATAATTTCGTACTTATATCTCACAAAGAATGACCTATTCAACAAGAACATTTTGTCGTAAAGCCGAAACACAAAAGAGTGTCATCAATGCATATCATCATTCAATGTATTGTGACACACTTTAAGTGCATCATGGGCTGATACCATGACACACTCAGCGCATGTCAACATTATTTAACACGAATAATTCAATTTCATACCCTGGCTGGTGATAGCACTAATGATAAGACAATATCTCAGAATATAAAGAAAAAAATAGCGAAAACCTTGAGGTCTTTAGAGAGAACTATAGTATCTTCATAAAATTTAAAAATAGTTCATTTTTAGCAGAAATTTTTTACACATTTGAAACGTGAATATGTGATTTAACGTTTATTTGCTCCTCAACTTTCTCAACCGCTTGAACGTGTGATCGACTGGAATTCACCAATGCGTATCAGGATTTCTCTGAATAGCAGTTTCAGGAGTATTCAAATTTCTTTCAGTATTGCACAAACCCGTTCGTATTCAATTCTGGCAAGGTTTTTTTGACTCAGCACTTTTACGAGAAGAATTATTTGAATATTATTCCAGAATTCATCCACTCATATAACACACTCACACACCCACGAACATAAGGAAAATTGTCCACGTACAGCATTACATTCAATAGGAAGTAAAGAAACTTTCCTCGATTCTCCCCAACAATTGCTCCATGATCCTCAGAGCTGCAGCTGAAAGCAAACTGAATTCACCTCAGGCGTACGCAGAGGCGCAGTTTTTGAAAGCTCCCATTGTTTTCATTTCGTGGTATGATCATCACGGGCTCCACAGGCGACCTTCTTGCAATTTCCTCACCAAACACAACAAGCGCCGGCACCGCTGGGTCTCGCCTCTGATGTATTTAGAGGACAATGAGTGATGCTTTTAGCTGCTGCTCCTACTACTGCCTAGAGCTGCCCTTCTTGTTGCTAGAGGTCAATTGTGAAGCATGTGTGGGAGCCACACTTGTGGAAAGGGAGGTTTTGTGTAGCGCCCTTCATGTTGCATGTGGTCAGTTAGAACGCATGTATGAACGCCTCTATCGTGAAAAGGGAGGTTTGTGTTGCGCCCTCCATGTTGCAAGTGTTTCAAGTAGAACACATGTGTGGGTGCCACACTTGTGAAAAAGAAAGTTTTGTGTTGCACCCTTCATGTTGCAAGTGTTTCAATTAGAACCCATGAGTGGGAGGCTCACAATTTTCAATTTTGAAAAGGGAGGTTTTTTGTTTTGCTGAACATGGTGTACGTTAACGAAGGTCATCATCGATCAAAGAATATTTTCAGGAGTGAGTATAAATATATGAAGGCACGATGGTGCGTGAGTCAACAAAGCGCTTACCTACCTGTACCTTCTAACTAACCCATGAAATATGCACCCATATTTGCTGACATTATTAATCAATTTAAATTTTGGTTAATGTTCGATGTTGCCTTGTTTTACACAGTAAAACGTTAAAGTTAAGATTAGAAGGGGTAGGGATTTTTTTAATATTAGAATATCAGTAAAATAAAAACATTTATTCCACTTTTTAACGACCACGATTTTAAGCACCGAGTCGGAATAAAATATGAATTATGAAGCAGTGCGATTAAAATAGAATATTTGAAGTAAGCTTAAACTTTTTATGAGGAATTATTTTCCTATATTTATTACGAGCTCAAACATTGCCTTGCGTATAATACACAATGTCGAAAAATATTACTGTGAAATGAAGTAAGCTGTAATAATTATGACAGGAGACCATGCTCCCAAGAGCCTCATTTGGTCTCGAGTGAAAGCATCACAATTAAGGAGCGTCAACGCAGCAGCATGACTTCCTGCACAGTACTCATACAGATACGTATTTTCATATTGAGCATTTCACTATGCATAGTAAAATATACTCATTTCCAAAGTGAGTATACACATTTCATATGAATTTCATTAGCCGAGTATTTCAAAATCTTTTTCATACAGAGCCTAGAATATTTCGAAGCCTACTTCATGACGAGCGGATTACTCTAAAGCATGTATTATACAGACCTAAAATTTGAAAGTGCTCATCTTACAGAAGATAATTCGTGATGCTTCATAGGGAGTTCAATCATGCAAAGCCGAACACTACCTAGAAAATATCAAGCAGAATTTTTCAGTAAGCCCACCATACTGATTCAAATATTCCAAAAATAAGTATCATATGCATCCGAATACTTCCAAGTAAACATCATGCAAAACCGAATACGGTAGAATATACATCACACCGAATCAACTTTTTTAAAACGTGCTCATTACCAAGCAAAACACTACATGAAAAATCGTACAGAAACGGACACTAAACAGCAAGATTAACTGCCATACTTCAAGGCTATCAGTTCACGAAGAGCAGGGTACTTTGGAGTACCTAAAATTGTACAGAAACAAAGAATAAATAGCGAGCATTACTGCCATACTTCAAGGCTACCAGTTACCGAAGAGGCAGGTGCCTTGGAGCACCTATCAATTTCAATCGATGCGCAAGCATCAAGCACCTTGAAGCCAGGCAAGGGAAAGACCTTAAATAAATAAACAGAGCACTGAGGGCCCGCAGGGAGAGGGTAACGAGACAGTGATCTTGAAAACAAGCAAGAAACACAGCAGACCTTAAGGCGCACCAACACACAACAGCAACCCGCCGACGCGACCCTCGAGCTCTCGCCTATTAAAGAGCGAGCAAGTGTTGTTCTTCTTCTGAACTGTTCTCTGAATCGCAGGCAGGCGGTAGTGCAAAGCTCTCTCTGCGGGTGTCAATCCTGGTGACTTATTTGGAAGCTTCAGCCTAGAAACTTGTATGTCTTCTTGGGAACCTGTGGAGAAATGTCTTGCTGAGCACTAACTGAAAAACAATGAGAAATGTCGTTCTGAGAACTAACTGAAAAACCACTCTTTGAAAACTTGCTGAAGAAATCCTGCACGGAGAAATTGATGAAGATCAGTCAGCTGGGGACTGACTGAGAGACACATAACTGAAAACATCTAGAATAACTAACGCCTTTCAGAAAAATCCTAAAAAGTGTCTTTCTGATAACTCAATGAAGAACGCATCACTCGGAATTTAGCGATAAACACGCTACCAAGGACTTACTGGACACCCTGAGAAAGACTTTCTGACGGTCATCTCTCTGGATGTGAAAGGACTGGATATGTCGGTTTGCTAGAAACTTGGGGATGTTTGGAAGGTGAAACTCACTGAGAATGCCAATTGTAAATTGTGCTTAGAAAGCTGAATCCAGAACTCTCACCAAAGAACGTACTCGCTGAAACTTGCTGAAACGCTCAAACTTAGTGAAGTTGCCTGGAAGCAGCAGTGCTGGAACTCAGCAGGAAGTTCGTCCAGGAGAACCGAGCTGGCATACACTAGTAAGAGAACTTGCTGAAGAGCGTCAGGGATGTCCAAGCAATAAGGCAGTGTTAAATCTGGATTCCTGAAGACGGAAATTCAAGCACGACACAAATTACAGCAAACCATCTTTGTTGAAAATTTAAATCCCTCTGGACCCTTCGCTACTTCACAAGAAAAAAATTTGAACAGATACATTGAAAGGCATTGAAACTGAGGATTTGGCTGACCATATTAGCAGCAAAAAGCTGTTTTTATTCTGAGATAATACCTATAATGCGATCAGGAGTGAGCAGCAAGAAAAACAAAAAGTAGAGGAAAAACTGACAGGTGAACAGCGTTGAAGATTCACTAAAAGTTTTACAAATATTTCACTCATTGCTTCATCAGGAAATGAATTGGACCTAGATGCAGTGAAGATAAATGTGCAAATTAGAATTCGTGCACTCAACATTATGAGAGCGAATACATATTATTCGCATGGGAATTTTAAAAAATTATTTCCTTGGAAATAAGTCACATTAAATCAGTCAAATACATGAGAAAGTAATCGAACATATGTAAGGGACTACAGTAGAAACATTATTATTTAAAACATATCTAAAACATAATCGATCGATAAATGCTAAGAATAAAGCTAGATAAGTTAACTTGAAGCTAACTTGAGAGGAACACGAGCAGAGCAAGACTGTAGATGCAACGCTTCAGTGAGGTATGAGAGAACCGATTTTGCTGTACGGGAAACGTGAAGAAATCGGTCACGAAAGTACTGGCATCTAGCTACTTTGAAATAATTTGAATATTAGTGAAGTTCTTAATTAAAAGTGGGAGTAAAGCTCGACGAGCTTACCTCAAGTTTGAGGTGCATAGACCCCAGTCTAACTTTTTCGCCGCCTGCATGCATGTTTTTCCCTGCCTAAGCGATTCAATCGCTTAAATCGCTAGGGTGACGAAAAAAATGCGTGCAGGCGGCGAAAAAGATAGACTGGGGTCTATGCACCTCAAACTTGAGGTAAACTCGTCGATGTGTCATAAACTGTTCATATATTAACTAAAGAGAAAACAGTATTCAATCCTATGATTAACTCTGCCCGCCATGAATTAAAGATACGAAGAAATTTCAAAGAGAAAAATCATGCAGAATATACCATGAATGAGTTTGATGAGTCAGCCTAATGATTCGAATCTGCACACGGAAAAGTGGATCCTATTTCGACACTGAAATTCGAATTTTTCATGAATGTCATAAAATCCCTAAACTCCACCGTATATTTTAGCATCCCTTCAATAAACAGGGATGAACGATGTCGATACCCTAAGAAGTTGAACCTATTAAAAACCTTGCAAACACCATGTGTGGGGTACTCAGCCGTTGCATCATGAGGGTAGGTACACTAGAAATCAAAATTGCATCGCGAGCTCCAATTTAATGGTAGAAAACAACGGAACAAGTTTGAAAACCGTCAAAAGTATCCGAATTAAGGAGGTTTGGTAGAAACCTTAAAAATCGTCAAAAGTATCCGAATTATGGAGGTTTGGTAGAAACCTTAAAAATCGTCAAAAGTATCCGAATTGAGGAGGTTTGGTAGAAACTTTGAAAACCGTCAAAAGTATCCGAATTAAGGAGGTTTGGTAGAAACCTTGAAAACCGTCAAAAGTATCCGAATTAAGGAGGTTTGGTAGAAACCTTGAAAACCGTCAAAAGTATCCGAATTAAGGAGGTTTGGTAGAAACCTTGAAAACCGTCAAAAGTATCCGAATTAAGGAGGTTTGGTAGAAACCTGGAAAACCGTCAAAAGTATCCGAATTAAGAAGGTTTGGTAGAAACCTTGAAAACCGTCAAAAGTATCCGAATTAAGGAGGTTTGGTAGAAACCTTGAAAACCGTCAAAAGTATCCGAATTAAGGAGGTTTGGTAGAAACCTTGAAAACCGTCAAAAGTATCCGAATTAAGAAGGTTTGGTAGAAACCTTGAAAACCGTCAAAAGTATCCGAATTAAGGAGGTTTGGTAGAAACCTTGAAAACCGTCAAAAGTATCCGAATTAAGGAGGTTTGGTAGAAACCTTGAAAACCGTCAAAAGTATCCGAATTAAGAAGGTTTGGTAGAAACCTTGAAAACCGTCAAAAGTATCCGAATTAAGAAGGTTTGGTAGAAACCTTGAAAACCGTCAAAAGTATCCGAATTAAGGAGGTTTGGTAGAAACCTCGAAAACCGTCAAAAGTATCCGAATTAAGGAGGTTTGGTAGAAACCTTAAAAATCGTCAAAAGTATCCGAATTAAGGAGGTTTGGTAGAAACCTTGAAAACCGTCAAAAGTATCCGAATTGAGGATGTTTGGTAGAAACCTTGAAAACCGTCAAAAGTATCCGAATTAAGGAGGTTTGGTAGAAACCTGGAAAACCGTCAAAAGTATCCGAATTAAGGAGGTTTGGTAGAAACCTTGAAAACCGTCAAAAGTATCCGAATTAAGGAGGTTTGGTAGAAACCTGGAAAACCGTCAAAAGTATCCGAATTAAGGATGTTTGGTAGAAACCTTGAAAACCGTCAAAAGTATCCGAATTAAGAAGGTTTGGTAGAAACCTTAAAAACCGTCAAAAGTATCCGAATTAAGGAGGTTTGATACAAACATTGAAAACCGTCAAAAGTATCCGAATTTAAGAATGTTTGATAGGAACCAAGAGAGAAGGACAGGGAGAAAACTGCCAGAAAGTGTCTAAGCTGAGTCAAGACTCGAACAGATTGTCCAATTAAAAGCTCAACTCCAGGTTTCCCTTCCGACGGCAGCAAACTTTCCGAAGAAGGAGCAGGCGGTCGCCCGCTTTGATCGTGCTTTCTTTCTTCTCTTCTGCCTACTTTTCTGATCCTTCTATGAGTGAGGGAAAACTATCTTATAAGTATAACATTGCGCGATGTTATAAAAGTTGTTTAAATTGTTAATAGCACGTTTTTCACATGCCTTTACAATTTGCTTGATTTTCAACTGAAATTTTATAGCAATTCGTGGCTAGCGAATAAGAAATAAAGCGTTTGATTAGCGCAGCTAACAGTTAAAATTTTAAACGTAAATCATAAAATTCAGTCGCAGTTATATTAAAAATGTGATTAATTAAATATTATCAGATTTATGTCTTTAGTTTCGAATGCATTTTATTTATTTCAAAAGAACCACGAAATAGCTCACCAGACTCAGTTTTTAGAAGGTTCCTCCTTAGTAGGCAAGTAATGTATTTAAAGTCGTACTTTTATGTCAACGAATGATGAAATGGAGTGCGATATTTCTTCCACACTCGAAGTTAAATTTTCCTGACAGTGAAGTGCCGAGCAAGGTTTGATGAGAATGATGCAATAGATATTGCTCCTCATATATTTAAAACATGTTGTTCGTTACGAAAAAAAATAATTTTTCCAAAACAAAACCGACAGAAAATTATTCATTAATACCTCGCAGATGATTTTAGAAATATGTATCAAATCATTTCTACCCTGCTTTCTTATATTATAGTGAACGCATCAATGCCTGAAAGTATGTGTTGTACATGGAGACTGATCTTTGCATGAGGAACTATGACTCTTCCTCCACCTTCGTTGAGGTACAAAATGCAGAAGTAATGACGGTAGACTGCCACTGCTATTAGTAACACAAGACCTATCCATCGACTGAAATAAAAGTACACTTGTAGATCTGCTTTAAGACCTAGATTCTCTAAATGACAGAAATTCAAGCAATAAAATTCATCCTTTCATTAAAACTTATTGACCAACTATTGACTACTGCTAATAGCTCTAGCGTCGACTGAAAAAAACTTGTATCATAACTATATGGAGATGTGGTGTTGACTTAGCGTAGCCTACATACGTATCAAACACAGTAGTTGTTGACTAGAACAAATTTTATATCATTAATTCTATATTGGAGCTGCCTAGATCTCGCAAGGAGGTTGCATAATCGAATGCCCGGGCAGCGTCTTTGCTTTGACGACGGAAGCATGAGCGCTAATTATGGCTTCCTCCGCTGCCCAGCAAACCTTTAGACACAAGGATAGGTATTAACACAGTGACTGCGATGGATTAAATTGAATTTCAATGTTCAACTTAAAGTTAAAGTCAAAAGTTGTTGGAAATTTACAAATTCCAAACATTAACTAGATTGTATAAAAATACATTAAATACCATTAATTTTAAAAGATTGTTGAAAAATTTTAAATCGATCCATCGATGTGTTGTTTCGCAGTTGGAAAAACTTAAGCATTACCCACCTCACGAAACTTAAGCATTACCCATTACCCAATCTGAAATTGAATATAAAATGGGATAAACCACTCTGAAAAACTCAATGTTAAAAATTCATGGAGGATGAAATTAGCCTCTGATATTTTATATCGAAGATTTGTTCAAAAAATGTAAAAAACTTTCAATGTTTCCAAGATATTTCCATCGAAGTTGCTCTAGCATTCTTCAAATTATGTGAACGTAGTTCTTCATTAGAATGTAATACTCAAATAAAATGAAAAGGTATGCTTGATTTAGAAGAGCAATTGAATATAATACCATATAAATTTCAATGTACACGCTTTTGGTAACATAAAATATTTGAAGTTCTCATGTTATTTAAAAAAATTTTACAGGTAGTCCAACATTACAGATTCGTATTCACTGTCTACCGTGTACGTTTTCTGACGTATTAGAGTCAAATCAGTTTAATTTCCTGGAAATTAAATGCGAAATTAATTGCTGGCGTAAATTGCGGTTCTCGACTGAAATTAGAACGCTGAATATTTTTCTTTCGTTATATTTCCACGTCACCTAGAAATTGTTAAACTCTTGAAATTGGAATCTCTCCAATAGCGACTAATATCCCCAACGATTTCAAAATAAAATAAGATCACACAGTGTCAAACGCTCACACACTGTTTTGTAATGGAACAGGCAACAACAAAAACTGAGCGTCGCCGAAATTACCAGAGGCTGTAGAAACGACAGAGGTTAAAAACCAGTGAGTAGAACTCCAAGCCTTGCGAGCTCAAATGAAGACTTCCTAAGAATCTCGTGAGTCACCAAAATATATTGAAATGAAATCCTGCTGAGGGTCCTCATTATTTACTCCACGTGTCCTCCAAATCTGCTGGAACGAGCGAACTTCGGACGTAATTTCCAGAGGACTCCGGCGAGAGAAAATTTTCTATCGAGCACTGCTGGAGGAAAGCGCTCCTCTTCGATTCAGGTCTCCTACTGGTGCACGCTTTATTCTTCTTGTTGTTTTCTATTGATTTTTATTTATATGGTCATGGTTGCTTTCATTTATGTGGCTTTGGTCGAACTTGTTAAAGAATTCCGAAGGAATATGCGGTGACTTCAATTATGATCTACTGCAACATGAAAGCCATGAACCAATCTCTAATTTCCTAACTACCTTTCAGTCTCAATCCTTCCTTCCGATCATTACAAAGCCTACACGAATAACCTCAGAGTGTGCTACGTTGCTTGACAATATCTTTATGACAGACCCTAGTGATTTTCTTGCTGGAATAATTACTTCTGACTTATCAGATCACTTCCCAGTTTTTCTTATTAAGAAAAATGTCTATATTGCTTGCACCAAGGCACGGGCTGAAACTTACTCATATCGTAAAATAAATGAATCAAATCTTGAAGAAATGCGCACCGTTCTAGAAGAATCAATGCCTACATTGCACATCTCTCAACAAAACAATAATACTACGAGCATTGATGAAGCAGTAGTAAAGTTGACTGAAACTATAATGACCGCATACAATCAGTGTTGCCCAATTGTAACTCGTACAGTTACCCCGAAAAATAAACAAAAGCCCTGGATTACTAGAGACATCGTAATAAATATAAAGAAACGTCAAGCGTACCTAGCCCTCCTTTGCGAAGGACGAATATCTAGAGAAACATATAACCGATTTAGAAACTATGTAACAAACCAGATAAGAACATCAAAAAAGAACTACTGTACGCTCAAGTTTACTCAATTCAAAACTGACGTTAAAAAGACTTGGCATCTCCTTAACTCCTGCTGTAAACCGAATAATGCCGATAAAAAGAAAATTGAATATGTTGTTCAAGATAATGTAAAATATCATGAGAAGAAAGAAATTGCTAATCTCTTTAACAACTTCTTCGTAAACGTAGGGAAAACAATAGCTGATGGTATTCCAAGTGAACCTACTGATCACCTGGAATTTATGGATCATATTCGAGAACCCAACTCCTTTTTCTTTACGCCTACAAACTCCTCCGATGTAATTACGTGCATAAACAACATGAAAAATAAATCGAGTGGGTTACAAACGTTTCCGACTAAAGTACTTAAAGTTATTGCTGACATTGTAGCCCCACTGATATCAAATATTATTAACCAGTCTCTCTTACTAGGCACTTTCCCGAACTCCCTCAAAGTTGCTAGAGTAACCCCTATCTTTAAAAGTGGTGAAAAAACCTGTGTAAACAATTTTCGACCTATCTCCATTCTACCAATTATTAGCAAAGTATTCGAAAAGATTGTGTATAAAAAAGTGTACTCTTATTTTGAACAAAAATCATTTCTTTACGATAAACAATACGGTTTTCGCTCTAAAAAATCAACAACACAGGCTATATTAAATCATTTACAATTCCTCTATTCTAATATAGATGAAGGAAAGCCTATCTTCTCTGTATTTCTTGACTTCCGAAAAGCATTTGATTGTGTGGACCATAAAATACTATTATCGAAACTACACTGTTATGGCATTCGAGGGATTGCCCATGATTGGTTCAGATCATACCTAACAAATCGGAAGCAATACGTTGTCATTGACGACGCAAAATCAGACCCACAGACAATTAGCCATGGAGTTCCACAAGGATCTGTTCTCGGGCCTCTCATGTTTCTGATTTTTATCAATGATATTGTAAAATCTACATCATTCTTCAAATTCATACTTTTTGCCGATGACAGTACGCTTTCTGCGGTCCTTCCGAACCAAAATCCTGCTATGATTGTGGAGAGTATAAATACTGAACTTCACAAGGTTTCATCGTGGCTCAAAGCTAATAAAATAAGCCTAAATATCGATAAAACAAATTATATTACTTTTTCATACAAGAAAGATGTCTCTCTCCCATGCATTAAAATTGGCGAAGGTGAAATCGAAGAAACCAACTCATGTAAGTTTCTGGGCATCATAATAGATAAACATCTGACCTTCAAAGAGCACATCACTCATATTAGTTCTAAATTATCAAAATCCATCGGAATCCTAAATAAAGTTAAAAATATTCTGCCTGAAACAGCTTTACAAATGCTCTACCCAACGCTCATTTCTCCATACTTGCAATACGGAATAGAAGCATGGCACGGAACTGATAAAAATATAACCAACAAAATTTTTACTCTGCAGAAAAGGGCTGTCAGAGCGGTAAAGAACCTAGAATATAATGCTCACACAAATGATTCTTTCAAAAATTTACAAATACTTAAACTTTCGGATCTCTACAAAATCTCCATCTGTAATTTCATTTACAAAACATTAAGAAATGATGGCGACAATAGCCTAAGACAATTATTGACTGCGCAAACTGGTCATCACGACCATTTAACCCGAAATAGAAGTAAATTCATGCTTCCTTATTATTCAAAGGCCAGGTCGCAACACAGTATTCTCTTCGTTGGAACCAAAACTTGGAACTCTATACCTGCAGAGATCCGTGAATGTAATTCGTACAAAGTATTCAAAAGACATCTTGAGTCTCACTTCCTATCAGAATACTAGTCGTGTAAGATCACCGTGTCGAAATCTTGCCTCCTACATGTAACTAATGATAATGTCATAATGTAACTTGCCTTGTGTACCATAACCAATCTTCTCTCTGCTCTTGAATCGTTTTATCGAACATACTGTTAAATATAGCCGACTTGACCTATATTGTAAAATACAGCATAAAATATCGAGTTAATTACCTCAATGATCAGTCTAATGCGAAACTAGGTTAAGTGAACTAGGTTAAACTTTTTTGTACACCCTAGAATAACGTGATGGTAGGATGCCCTAGAAGTCGCTGAACTTATTCGGGCCCACAGGTAGCTGTACTCAAATTTGACCATTGTACTAGACTTAAGTAAAATTCTACCTCTGTATCACCTGTGGTAAATAAATTGTTTAAATTGTTTAAATGTGCGATACTTCTGATTGGAATATGATTTTTATGAGGGGGTTTCTGTTTTAAAAATGTATCTAACTTTTAAGTGAGTGGTGCAAAACTGTTACCAAATCCTATAATAATGAAACTTTGAAACAAATATCATCATTATGCAATGAATATACAGATAGTTGGAATATGTACTACGTTATTGGTCATATTATAAAGCAAGATGAAGTACAAATTAAATAAGGTCATTTATTTTATTGTACGATAAACGTTTCTAATAATCAATCAACGCATCAATAAAAACACACCAATCTATTATTGCAAATTTCACTGTTTCCCGCCTAATTTATCAAAGGAAGCAATTGTTACCCGATGAGTGAAAAGATGTCTTTCAGTACATTACTATGAGATAAAATTCACGCAAATTTTCACAAACCAACCTACGGCAGGTGCCGGATTGCAACTCGACATGAAAAAATCTCCCTCTGAGCCTATTAGTGGCATTCGTTGTCACTCACTCTTATTTAGATGTCTCACCGGATTTTCGAAATCTATTCGGATTTTCGAAATCGATGTTTGATTTGTACTGAATATACCAGACATCTTTTATCTCCTCAGTGAAAGATTACAAGAAATCCGATCAGTTGTTCGAAATTTCGTTGAAAGGCTACGGAATTCATCCTGCTGACATGAATGCTGATCGAGCTTTCCGGAGATGAAAATTAAAATTTAAGCAGTAGAAAAAAAAGTCGTCAGATTAATGGAATCTGTACGTGGACTTCGACAGCAAAACGTTCAGAAAAATTTGAATCCATCGACTGAAATAGAAACCGCTCATGCATCGATAAATCTTTCTTAGGAATATATATAAAAGAAAATTACAGTGAATAATCGGAAGTCAACGGGTGCTGCATCCCACCACAGCTAAATTTTTAAACAAGATTCAAATGTATTGAGCAATCCCAGCTGCATATGGGAGAAACAAATTCTTCGATACAATTTATTTCTAAACGTGACTTGAGGAATAATAACGCACGGGGAACAAAGATCTAAATGCAAGAAGTCGCTTAAAATTACAAATTAAAGTGGATATGGATAATCCTCCATAGATATGTGAGAAACCCATCATGTGAGGTTACGTAATTTGGCGTACAAATTATCCGTAAGAAATAAGCAGCAACGACAGTATGAATGCCAATGAAACTGGCATCGTTTTAGTGCAGTGCTTCTTAACCTTGTTGGAGGTACTGAACCCCACAAGTTCCATACATGCATTCATCGAACCCTTCGTAGTTGTAAAAAATAAAATGTGCTTTTTTTCTTCAAACTCAAAACATATATATATATAACTATATACCGTATTAGTACACAAACTGTACCATGCAGAACTTAGGGGTTCGATTGAACCCAGATTTAGAACCACTGTTTTAGTGGAATGGGTTATTCACCAGCAGTCTAGGATGCCCATTCACAGCCATCTCATGCAGGCTGCATGGGGGCGCAGATCACAAACAACAAAAGTGTTGTAAAACTCGCGACCCAGTCCAACTTTTTCGCCGCCGCATGCATGTTTTTCATCGCCTAAGCGTTATAAGCGATTAAATCGCTTAGGTGGCGAAAAACATGCATGTAGGAGGGGAAAAAGTTAGACTGGGGAGAATGCAAGACGATGCGCTGGTGGTCATATGAAGTGGAGGGCGCTTATGGGCCACTAATTTCTTTACGTGCTGGGTGTCTGACATCATCTCTTTCTCGCTGGAAATATGGGCAACAGAGAGAGCTCCACACGATTACGCGATGTGAGCGAACTCACTAATTCCTAAGGAAGGAAAGCAGGATGCCAGACCTAAACAAGACCATCTTGACTGGGTTAGAGCTGT
The DNA here is from genome assembly GCA_030386875.1 of Morinoia aosen. Taxonomy (NCBI): domain Eukaryota; kingdom Metazoa; phylum Arthropoda; class Malacostraca; order Amphipoda; family Talitridae; genus Morinoia; species Morinoia aosen. The sequence continues at coordinate 4,940,400 of CM059571.1, forward strand.
ATCAGTAGTACATGCACAAGTTATCGACTTAATCTTTTTGATAATTATTTGGATCTTGTAAACTTGTGTTCAATGTATGTGGATATGAATATATGAATGAAAAGTATCCTATGAATTATCGGGTATATTTAAATAATTTTAGAGCTAAGCTGATTTAGAGATGACGTCAGATTTTGCTCAGGATTGTGTTATGACCTGAAGCAAAATACCAGTGAGGATATCATATAAATGGGGAGTATCTCACGAAGTATCGGGTATATTTAGATGATTTTTGAGCTAAACTCATGTAGATTTAAGGTTAGATTTTTTTCAGCTTTGTGTTATGAGCTGAAGCTTAAAAGCTTAACTACTCAGCCAGGAAAGACTATGTTGATTTTACTCACTCACAAATGGTAGAAGCTTTCCCCTCAAATCCGTCTGATGGCGGCAAAAAACTAATCAGGAACACAAATTCAACTCAGATTTTCAAGACCGAGTCTTTAGCGTACGAGCTATATTTATGTATTAAAGCCATCTCAGCGAATAGCTTGCCCAGCCTGCGGTGACTTCTGTGCACTGAATTTCTCAAATTTGTTCATACACGCAAAGCATTACAAAGACAAGTGCACTTACTCATAATCAATCAATCAATCAAAACAAATTATTTTAACTTGTTTCGATTGGTTATCAGTAATTGATCAATCAAAACAAGTTATATTAACTCCAAAACGCTCTCTGACGTCTTTCCAGCGTCAGGATCCCAACCTGAACAAAAACCCGACACCATTCATGGCATGGCAACGCTCCTCTTGAAGCACGATTGAATGTCTGCAAGCGTCTTTTACTTTTCTGTAAATGTAAAAACTATGCATAAAAAATTTTCTCCATCTATTTCATAGAAATGTTTTAGCGGATAGATTATCCGATATAATTTTCTTTCTACTGTAAATTAAGCACGTTTTAATTATTAAATTTCTAGTAATAATAGTAAACAAGACCACCGACATTCTACGTGCCGTTTTCATTACACATTCCGTTGAACTGTTTCAAAAAGCAACGTATGTACGCCAACACTAATTGGGCATATTTGTTCATTTCTCCACCGATTTCTTGCGTGCTAAATGAAGTCTGCCAAATAATATCCAATCAAAAGTGACGAAACCGCTGCAAGCTTCTCACGACGCTGCTTTTAAGTAATGTCTGTCAAAATATCATCCAATCGGCAGTGACGAAACCACAGCAAGCTTCGCACGACGCTGCTGGCTGCATAAGTTGCATGACGTACCAGGTGTCACCAACGCACAATGCACGCACACGCACCGCAGCTCCGCAGAATTTCTCCCAGATCCGAAGCGTGGGTCGTAAGTTCTAATCTGAAGAGCAGACAGTCTGGCACTAAATGTGCCTACCTCGGACCGCGCTGAGCGCAGTCCGCTAATATTTCCAAGGTTTCTCAGGAACATTTTTGCAGGCGAATTTTCGCTCTTGAATCATGATTCATTCATGGTCGCGAGTGCGAGTAATGCGCCGTGCTAATGAAGAAATCCTTTCTGTTGTCATTGTTTGTGACAGGATGACGTTAGTTTCTTGCCTCACAAGATTGCAGCTCGCAGGGCTGGATCTCAGAAAACGGACGCGATGCCGCCATTTACGAGAGATAATTTGAGGAAACATTTTCGTTTGGGCGCGGACATGAGATGAGTCTCAAGCATTGCTCCGAAGCCTTTGTCATCCAATGAGAGACGTCACAGCTCAAGTCATTTTTCTCATCCCCAATCGTAATTAATCTTGGTTCAGTGAACAGAAAACGATTTGTCAAGATTTATGTGAAAAGTCTTTTATGATCCGGTGTCGCTTAAACATTACTTTCCGGGATAAATTGGTTCAGGCGATAGTGTTTTCTTTTTTGTTCATCTTCATTAAGTCAAACATATTAGCATCAAAGCGTTGACTATAGGGATAAAAGATTTCAAGAAGTTGCACAAATATATCTGCGTATTGAACTCATATCGTTCAAAGGTTATAAGCCGAAATTTTCTAAAGCATTGAGTTTCATGAAAGAAGGTAAACGTTCATGTATATTCACTAATCTCGTTGTCGCATGATTTGCGCATACGGAGACTTTTAATAATACAGCAAAATAATCTATCAAAATAATTAGGCTTGGTAACCACCAAGCTTAATTATACCCTCAACAATGCTTACCTGGGTCAAGAGCCCACAAACAGTTTTTCCATTCATGAATTGGCTTCAAAATTTGCCATCTTTTTGCAGCTTAGCTCATCCCCCTATTTTTCATTCAAACCTAGAACAAATGCTCGGGCTTATTATAAAAAACCTGTAATGCATCGCTGGATGCAAATGATGGCAGCCGCGAGGTATCGAATGAAGGCCAATTAAGATCGTAACGCTCGGATCATCAATCATTGCGGGCAGTGTTTGTCCTGAGCGTCGCGGCGGGCGTTTCCTTTTTTGCAAAGAGAGAAAAAGGGACAAAATATCCTCCTATATTTTTGGCTCATGAGACCCTTTATTTTTAAGAATGTTGGAAATAGTTTTTAATGCATATAAACGATAGGAGGACTGTGGTGTCAGAACGGGGGTGTGTTCGCTATCATACCTAGGAAACTGGTCTTGTAAATTTTCTATCATCACATCAGAGGAATATTTTCCCCCATTTGCGGGAAATTGTTTCTACTAGCGATTATCATATGAAAAACGCATGCTCTGTTCACAGGTGTGTTCGAAAACGATCACGACAGCAGTCTGTAGAAAAATCGCCTTTGGAAACGAATCATTTGGACTCTCACAAGAAGACGCGTAAGCGCAAGATGCGTAAATACCACTGTTAAAATCACCGCGAGAGAAGACCCACTTTCTGTAACAAAAATAATACGTGATTCATCTGCTGTGTGGGTGTAGAAATATGAAACTATCGCAAGGCTTGCCGCAATTTAAGAGGAGATTTAATCCTGAAATTTTTATGTTTTTTGCGTAGAGAGTTCACGAAAACGGTTCTTTAGGCAATTTGTGGCAACTCCTTTTGTGGCGTGATGTCGGATGTAGAAATATTATAGAATATTAAACAGAAAATCGCTCTTTCGATTTCAAATTCTTAGTGGAGATAAAAGAAAACTCTTTTTAATTTTAAACTCTTAAAACTTCAACGTTAATGAACTGAACTTCCCCAAAGCTTTTGCTAATAATATTGAATACAAGTTTTTTGTGATTGTGAAAAAACACCTCGAACAGTTCTTCATTTACGTAAAGCTCGATAAGTATATCAAAAATGAATAATTTATTCACGGCTTTATAGTTTAAATCGTTTTGAGGAAATAAATAAATAATAGTACAAATCATATTGTATCTTCTCTGCCAGACCTGGATTATTTGAGCTGCACTATGGGACGTATTTGTGATACATTAACGAGGGTTCGTAAATAATGCTCGTTGTGACGTCGCATTTTGAGTCTTTGTGGCTTCATAAATTCCATGAACTGATACGTTTTCTGAAATCTACGCATGAATATTTATTCAAGGACAGAATTTCATTCAACTCCTAGATATTTATTTTAAAACCCAAGCCTTCATAAGGAGGTAGCCTTAGCTTCTAATACAGAAAATCCCTTGGAAAAGTAACCATAAATCACTCGTCATACCAATTTTTGCCAATTTATGCGAAAAATTTTGGTTATTAAGCGCGTTAAACGCAAAGTTGAATTTGTTTTGTTATTCATTATTATAATAATTAGAGAGTAATCGCCAAGCTTCTAAGCGATGAAAATTTCTTCAATGAATAAAAATTTATACTAAAGATTAATGAAATTTGAACGCTTGCACTGTGTGCATGAACAGCTTCTGCTTCTTTACTCGTTGTGCTTTGAAATTTAGCGGAGTAATAAACTCGCGAAGAAGATTTTTGCTGCCGTTTCATTCGATGCGAAACATGACGCAGGTCGCGCGAGCTCAACGCTCCGTCCATCACGTCCGAGGCTGAGCTGGCATGCGAGGATGTTTGCAGTAAACTTTATACGCTCCTGCCACCGCCATGAAAGAGTTCTCCTCCTGATAACACATAATTTTATCGCTGTCGGTGTTGCAGAAGGTGAGGATCCACTCAAGGCTTGGCTGCTTCACCTCTGCCGAAAACCGAACGCAGGTCAATATTTTCCTTGCTCAAGTATCCCCATTGCTTTTACGAGTCCAGTTTTTACTGTGGCCCTCAAAAAACGTCTTCTTCTCTGACTGAAAGAGATTCGGCCTTGGTGTAAATTGGAGGAGGTTTCAGATGAAATTCTTAAATTTTGTCCCACTGAAATCGTGGCATCATTTAACGACCTCAATGGCTCTTACCTGACATTCTTGTCGAATTTTCTGCTCAATTTATCCTAGTTGACCAAAATACCGCTCTCATTTTCTAAAGATGGTGGCAAGCTGTTGCTGGTGCTGTCTTATCAGCTTCGTAGTTTGAATTTACCTCTATTGTAGCGAGTGCGTTTTGCACTTTACAAGAGATGATCTCGAGAGTTTGCAGCTTAATCCCGCACCTCGAGAACTAAGAACCTTTTACACTAAAAAAGAACCTCGCGAGATGACGGGAGGCAAGTAGCTTACTTACTTACTTACTTACTTTTTTTGGCCGATCCAATTTGGCCGAAAAATAAAAGCTGGCGCCGGAGTGCCGGGGATGCTCATATTAAAGGCTTTATAAAGTAAAGTTGTCCTCGTTTGGTGCACTTGAACATTTTAGAACCACTTACACCATAAGGTGCTTTCGTGTCGGTGGTCTCAACAACACGCTAACTTTCCGAGCACGTACAATGGAGAAAAACGTCCCCTCCCCCAAGCTGTGATCATTACGAAGTTTTCTTTCTGTATCGATACGAAATTATGTTTTTCCACGATGCTACTCAACTTCCGACAATCTCATCGCAACGAAACCCTATTGCTGTTTAGGGCTATTCGAAATCGATTGGTTATGTTACTCAGTTTTGATGACTTCAACGTCAAACAGGGAGCAAATGCGAGTTGAATTATGCAGTCAAAAACAGAAAGAAAGCAGTGAAACTTGGGTAATACTCCTGATTTCCTTTTCATTCTCATGTAGGATTTTAGGATAATACAATGTTGAGCGACGCTAAAACCGTTCCTCGAGTAAAGGAAGACATTCATCAATTTAAAAAATTACGTTCCCTTTTGTACAGAGAAAAAAAGAAGAAACAGTAAGCCGCTTATTTCCTATAAAATCGAGGCACAAAAAATGTTTTAAAAATGGTTGTTAAAAACGTGTTTACTTAGGTACAGGAAAATCGTTTGTTGATAGGTCAACCTATCATTGGTCTGAAAATTGAGAGAAGGCGTGAAATTGTTTTTTGACATCGGATAGCACAGTTTTGTGTTTGTGAAGGTAATTGTAGAATTTAAAACGTTGATTATGAATCCTCGCTCTCATTTCTGTGAATGAATTACATTTCCATGCATTTTGAGTTTCTGAAATTTCTGGCCCACACTTAGTTTACAAAATAATTTCTACCGACTGCTACAATTGAGTTTTGAAACTTTTAGGATGAAAGGCAGGAGAGTTTTCACGTTTCTAATTGAAGATACTTGTTAATACCTTCAGAAAGAATAAAATAGAAAATAATAATTTATGCCATTTCAAATCCCGTATTTGTTGCATTCCATATGGTCTTATCTCTAATTTTTAAACGTGGAACAATTCAATTGATCATCACCCTCATTGATTGAGAGTAAATTACTCTCAGTCAAATGATCAATGAGGGTAACTGAGGGTAAATTACCAATGAGGGTAAATTCAATCAATCAATGAGGCTAAATTACACTCAAATTGATAATCAGTCTTAATGCCCCTGAATGACGGAGCTACACTACACACCAAATTTATTAAAATTTCAAATTTCTTATCATTTTGTGTCCTTTGCCTCCCGCGCTACTTCAACATCTGTCGTTATTATTCTACAGCGTAACTATTGCTTCAATTTCTTTCACTATTTGATCATCCCGCATGGCCTTACTTCGCAATTCACAATATTAAAAATCCAAGTAGTAGTTCGAGTTCACCGGTGATGTTTCCACATTTTTTGTCCCGATACCGGCAAACTTGGCCTCGCTCTGCATTTTGTTTCGAAGACACGGTGAAGGGAAATTTAGCTGATCTTGTATCAGTAAAGGCATGAAAAATGAATGCAAATGTGGATGGAACTGTCATTCAAAATCTTTGTCGTCAATATTTTTCTGCGAAATTGTCTCCAAATCGTCTGAAATTCAAGTCGTCTTTTCTGACAATACCCACTAATTTTTTCGTGACTACGGCATCACAAGCGACTACGTCCTTCTCAAATATTATGTAATAAATTGCGAAGCTCATTAAAGAAAGATTATGGCAACTCAATTTATATATATGCAGAAGTTGCGCAAGGAACTCATCGCAACTTTGCGTACGAATGCCTCACGCAACTTGTTTCATTTGTTTAAAAAAAAAAGAGAATCATTTCTAATTAAGGGAATGTTTTCCTCGACTGTTAGAATTACAAAATCCAGTAATTCTACATACGGTCCATGACACCTGCAAAGTTTTAACGCATGGTGAAATTTGGTCACTGAAACATTCAATGAAAGTTTTCATATTTCAAGAAAACACCTTAGTGGAACATTTATTGTTTGCTCTTCCTTATGTAGCGTACGTAATAAAGCTTCCTTGTTAGGTCAGTGACACAAAATCGTGGAACGAATTGATGTGAAATCAGACGACGCGAGTGCATGACAGCTTCGTGATGATCTTTTCCAGATAAGCCCCGCCACTGATGCAACACATAAGCTTACCCACTTTTAACTTTCGAAATAATGTACCTATCTACACATTCCGTTACAGTTCGGAGTTCGTGAAGTATTTTCGGTATTGAAACTTTTCTTAGTACAGAAATTCGTAGAACACTTCCCTTGTCATTCTGATATGGAGGGACAAATGAACATTTAGTTGAAGAAATAGAGTTACTATCGTTTGGAAATGCGTAATTACTGCGATGATATTTTACGTGACATATTTGGACTTTACCACAATGACTTTAGAGAAATTTAATACCAAAACTTGAGTGAGCTTTTCTGGGTTCTTATTTTCTCGGCTATAAGCAAGAAGCTCCTGAACATTAGGAACTTTATCTATTGTTTCACTCGTTGACAGTTCAGTTTTAACTGTTTGATGATTTTAACTGCTTGATGATGAAAAATTTTAATGATTTTTTCGAATTAGTTGAACGAGTTAGAGAAACCACGTATACCCCTGCTTGAAAGCATAACTTCTCAGGGGAAAGCACTCTCTCTCTGCATGGTTTTAGGTGAATGAGTTATTTGATGAAAAATAAATAAATTACTCTGAATATATTTTCAATGAGATTGGAAAATGACGACGTGAAATAAAAATCCATCGAATTGGTGCTGTAAGACTAGAGGAAAAACCGTCTATCTCGGCAGCAGAAACTTTTCTTTTTCATGAAGAATTCTTGCAATAATGTTTTAGACTCATCTAGTATCGTAAATTTCTGCGAGTGTTAGTTGGTATTGGAATTTTCAAAAAATTGTTTGCGCTGTTACAAAGATACAAAGTCAATGTAATCAAATTTTGGAGGCATTTTAGTCAGAAATACGATCCGTCAGTGGAAGTTTCCCTCGAAAGTTTGACGCAAGCCCAAAGAGTTCTCGTCTTCCTTACATTCGGCTTGATCTCCTAGTAAAAATGATCGAGTTTGCTCTGTCTTCAGTAAACATCTGTAATTGCTGGGACACACACGCTGAGCTGGAGCCGCGTGTGGACGGCGGCAAGATCGCTCGCTGCGCTTCCAGGACGCGGTTCCAGAGCGCGTCTCTCCGGCCGGCGAGCCAAAATAGGGAGAACCTCGAGTGCTCGGTACACAAACGGTACGAATTAATTTCCAGTTTTCAAGGCATTTTAGCAACTTTTCTCTACTTCAATGCGATTTCTATCAATGGGTTTTAATTTGGGGTTTGAGACGGCGGCATGAAGGCTCTTAGTGATATTTGGGAATTTTTGAAGCTCTTGAATGACGAACTACTGGAGGCCACTCAAAATACTTGAAATATCACGACAAATTAAGTTCCTGAGTCAACAACAATGAACGCTTGAATTCCGCGAGGAAATCGCTCAATTTTTTCCTCATGGTCAGTCATTTAGTTATTTCGTGACATTGAACGAGAGAATTTCGAACATCAATGCGACGGGGAAAGAAGAAACTTAATTCAAAACCGAATTTAACGAATCGCGTCCCCGCCACTATAGGAGGAGGACGGGCCACTTGACGAGATGTCCGTCCAAACAAAATTACGCGACGAGAACACTTTTGCGACGCGCTAGCTCATCAAGGATGCAAGGCCGGTGTGTCCAGCAAGAGCTCCTGTGCATACATTCAGCTGTGCCGTACTGGCCTCCAGTCTCCCTGATATTGGTGGCCTAGCTGTGAGCACTGCCACGAGAAATTGAATATTCCTTGTGTTTGGGTTGCGCGCTACTTCTGGGCGAGATGTGTGCGATACTATGCGAGATGTGTGCGCTTTTGTGCGGGATGTGTACGATACTGGGCGAGATGTGTGCGATACTGGGCGAGATGTGTACGATACTGAGCGAGATGTGTGCGATTCTGGACGAGATGTGTGCGATACTGTGCGATATGTGTGCGATTCTGGGCGAGATGTGTGCGATACTATGCGAGATGTGTGCGATACTATGCGAGATGTGTGCGCTTTTGTGCGAGATGTGTACGATACTGGGCGAGATTTGTGCGATACTGGGCGAGGTGTGTACGATACTGAGCGAGATGTGTGCGATTCTGGGCGAGATGTGTGCGATACTGTGCGATATGTGTGCGATTCTGGGCGAGATGTGTGCGATACTGTGCGAGATGAGTGCGATGCTGTGCGAGATGTGTGCGATACTGGGCGAGATGTGTGCGATACTGGGCGAGATGTGTGCGATACTATGCGAGATGTGTGCGATACTGGGCGAGATGTGTGCGATATTGTGCGAGATGTGTGCGATACTGGGCGAGATGTGTGCGATACTGGGCGAGATGTGTGCGATACTGGGCGAGATGAGTGCGATACTGTGCGAGATGAGTGCGATATTGTGCGAGATGTGAGCGATACTGGGCGAGGTGTGTACGATACTCAGCGAGATGTGAGCGATACTGGGCGAGGTGTGTACGATACTCAGCGAGATGTGTGCGATACTGGGCGAGATGTGTGCGATACTATGCGAGATGTGTGCGATACTGGGCGAGATGAGTGCGATACTGTGCGAGATGTGTGCGATACTGGGCGAGATGTGTGCGATACTGGGCGAGATGTGTGCGATACTGGGCGAGATGTGTGCGATACTGTGCGAGATGAGTGCGATACTGTGCGAGATGTGTGCGATACTGGGCGAGATGTGTGCGATACTGGGCGAGATGTGTGCGATACTATGCGAGATGTGTGCGATACTGGGCGAGATGTGTGCGATACTGGGCGAGATGTGTGCGATATTGTGCGAGATGTGAGCGATACTGGGCGAGGTGTGTACGATACTCAGCGAGATGTGTGCGATACTGGGCAAGATGTGTGCGATATTGAGCGAGATGTGTGCGATTCTGGGCGAGATGTGTACGATATTGTGCGAGATGTGAGCGATACTGGGCGAGGTGTGTACGATACTCAGCGAGATGTGTGCGATACTGGGCGAGATGTGTGCGATATTGAGCGAGATGTGTGCGATACTGGGCGAGATGTGTGCGATATTGTGCGAGATGTGTGCGATTCTGGGCGAGATGTGTACGATACTCCCAAGCAGACAAGCTCATCAGTGTTCGTAGTACATGGAGTAGGTGCGAATGTGTTTTACGCATCGTTGAGACTTAGAAATGTGAAATGTAGAAATTCTGTACGGTGCATTTTTTGTATCCTTTACTCCCGTTTTTTTCTGCTTTTGCTCCTGAATTTTAGATCTTCATTAACTGTTGTGTTTTTTAAAATACAGAACTAATTAAACTCAGCGCCTATGTCATCACTAAGAACGCTATGATCATTAAAATGGCGGTGATGCCAACTATTATTAAAATATCTCAAGTACTTTGATCAGCAATGCTGCTCGTGAGGGTTGTCAGACGTGATCTCTGGTGGCTGCGATTTGGTTCGTTGGGTAGTGATGAGATTCTAAAGAAAAGGGAAGGTGGGTTTCAAGGCCGGCCGGCCCTTGCAAAGAAAGACTCCTAGTTTGCGCAGTGCCGCCGCCTCGCCAAGGCACCGGAGTATGATGGAGTGCAAATAGGGTCATTTGTCGAGCCTTCATGATACGTGATCATGGTCTGCTTCATGGGTAGCTGGCTCCTGTTTTGTGATGCGAACCCTTCAGTCCGAAAACAAGCTCTCTGTTTGTCCGGCAAAGGCCTCTCTTTTATTTTTGTTTTTAGGTTAGCTGGGGAGCTTGATTTATTTTGAACGAGGAAAATTTCCCTCACGGAGAACTGCTGCGAAAAAAGCGCACTGGTTACGAGGCTTTCGGTGATGAAACGTTTGTTTCAGAATTCGTTTTTACGTGCTATTCGAAGTGCTTGTGAGGGTGTTTACCATTTTTGTTATTATTTTTTGAAGTTTTACGATCATGCTTTTCGAGTAGCCTTGTGGCTATGAGTATGAATTATTTTCAGTAATCCTGGTGAACAATACATCAACCATTATGATTTTACGTTACTACGAAGAGCTTTACAGCATAAAACAGACGATTGTCGCCGAATATTTATGCGCAAAACCTACATCAAATAAAAAAAACATTTTATGCCTAAGTGAATGAATTTATACGTTATTTTTTTTAAATACCAGTTGCCGGTGCGGCTCTGGGCAGAGTGTTTAGTTTATAGAAATGTGTGTTTTGATACGCCTGCCAAATTTTCTTGTAATAATACAGTTAAAACGAAATAGAAACATGATCGTTTCAACTTAATATAGTAGTTTAACAACTGATTATTATTCTCAGAAATTCAAGTTAGGAACATTGGTATTCAGAATGATCTGCAGCTAACTTTAACTTGCGAGGCACCCTCGTTAGGCACCTTTCTAAACTATCCTACAATTTAATCTAATCGTTAAGACTATCGTAAATCGTCAATCGTGGTGATACAGTAGTGGTGTGGTGATGCAGTAGTGGTGTGGTGGTGTAGTAGTGGTGTGGTGGTGCAGTAGACGTGTGGTGGTGCAATGGTGGTGTGGTGGTGCAGTGGTGGTGTGGTGGTGCAGTGGTGGTGTGGTGGTGCAGTGGTGGTGTGGTGGTGCAGTGGTAGTGTGGGGGTGCAGTGGTAGTGTGGTGGTGCAGTGGTAGTGTGGTGGTGCAGTGGTGGTGTGGTGGTGCAGTGGTAGTGTGGTGGTGCAGTGGTAGTGTGGTAGTGCAGTGGTAGTGTGGTGGTGCAGTGGTTGTGTGGTGGTGCAGTGGTAGTGCGGTGGATCTCATCTAAGCTCAATTTATATAGTTGAGTCTCATATAAAACTATTGGCGTTTGAGTGAAACTCAATAAAATTACTAATCCTATGCGATGAGCTGACTTCACATTTGCGAGTGCGATTTTTGCTCGGCGAGTTGTGCTTTCAGAGCATCCTTCAACTTAATTAAACTTAGCTCTCGTTCCCAATAACTTTCTCCTAAAACAAAAAATTGTTTACTCCTTTGAAACGAATTTTTTTTCTAAATTGAAGTTCCACTTCAGCTACGCGCCGTAACCCAAAGCGTAGCGGCATTTATGCACATTTTTTCTAAATTGGAGTCCGACTGAGCTACGTACATGCCGTAACCCAAAGCGTAGCGAATTAAAAAAGCTTCATTTATTTCTCGATGCATTTTAGGTTGCGGCACCCGAGTTTGTCCAGCCGGACAGTGACGCGAGGGTCCGCATTTTAGACAGGCGTGAAGGCGGACTGTCGGTGACGGGGGCTGCAATTTGGCGACTCCGCTGTCAGGCCTTGTCTTCCACCGCCACCTGAGCTGCAGATATTCAGTCTCTGCAGCCCACCACCTTTTCAAAAAGGGATCCACTCACACAAACAAGTGACAGACGAAAAAATGCTCGCATTGTTCGAGTAGAGTCTAGAAAGAAAGTTCCTCTGCCATGTATAGGGAATTGCTTTAGAATAAGACAACAAAAGGGATCGTTAGCTGCAGAATAGGAAACTGTTTTTCGTACACATATAAATTTGAGATCACAAGGAGACCTTTTCTAGATAAGCCCACCACTAATGCAATGCATAAGTTCCCCCACTCGTAACTTTCGAAATAATGCATCTATCTACTTCATATTACTCTTAAACGAAATAATGTTTTAATCGTTAGTTTGGAAGTAATATGAATAATAGCATAATTTTCTGTCTTCTAATCACAAGCGGTAATTGCTAACACATGAATTTATTGACGGCTTAACTAGAAATATCAATAATATTATCATCATGAATCTGGGTCAAATAACCATCAAAATAACGAACATGGTTCTGAGAACAACACAAGTTTCCCTCACAGGATGACGAAGGAAAAGATGCGACAACACGTGCTCAGAAAACCTGAAAAATAAAGTCAGACGCTTCAATGTGTAAATGCTGTTGAACACCGAAAATGCAAACACTAAAAATCGGAGTATTTCAAGCAGCGACGAAAAAAATTTAGGCGAACTTAGAGGTAAGTTTCGAAATAAAATTTAGATGAACTTCGATATAAGTTTCGTAATTGGTGCCAAAGTTGGCGGTAGAACAGTTATTTTATTGAAGAAACTTTAAGCACCGTATTGCAGAAAATAAAAGCCCCAGGTTTTCCAAGAATGCATGCTGTGGAGACTGCGCTAGAGCTTCCTAAATATTTGTCTGTCGTCGCTCGAGAGATCACAAGAAGCGAAAGAAAATAGCTCCAAAAGACAACACGGTTTTTATCAGTTCCGAAACTCTTTTATAACCATGCAAATATTGCCTTTAGAGCAATATATTGTGGCCAGCGCTGTCCCTCCGATTTAAGACAAGCAAAGAATCCTTGAAAATTCGGCTTCGTGGTATGAGGGGACGGAGAATTCGGTGCTCTATAAAACATGCTCACGCCAAGAGGAATTCAAGGCTCCGAATAACCTTCAACAGTGTTGGTAAGCTTTCAGAGCTCACTTTGCTTCGTTGTTTGTTTCAGGAAGGAAATAAAACAGGTACCGAAATGGCCGTCTGACCATACAAGCTGAATTTTTAATTAGAAATCTTGAGCAGACTCATTCCAGCAGATGAAATCCCCCATATGCTGACGAGTATTAATCACGATTAATTTTTTTTCATTTCTACGACGTTGGCTTGAGAGTCCTCTTAGACTACAGTGGGCCTAAATAATATTCATCAAAAAATGATATGGGATTTGCAGGTTTTATTTGCCACAAAAATATCCCGGGTTTCAAGGCAATCGAAGATAACGTAACAAGAAAAAATGTAACAAATCAAAAACAATGCTGCACGAAAACATGAATTGAATTTCTAAACATACAATTAAGACTTTCCTTGGTAAACCTTTTACTGTGAACAAAAGCTCAGCATAGCGTAATAGGCTCAACAGTGAACGCAATTTTTCTTTTAATTGCCGTTGCTTAACAATGAATTGCCACGTTTTGATCATTTTGTTTAAAACACATTTGTTAGCAGGACGGAAGTCACTTTGGGTGTCTCTCAATCACTGAATGTAAGTACGTACAGATTTACTACGTTGACATGGAAGACATTTTAAGATTTTTTAGCTACAACAATGATTCAATAAGTTCCAAAAATAATACTTTATTCTTGTAGTCGCGCTTTACCAGCAATTTCATACTTTGTTGAGAAATTATGCAGAAAGTCATTTTTCGCTATCTATTATATTACTGACATTTAATTTCCAGTAACAATTTACAGACAATGAAGGTGTTTGTTTTCATACTCTTCAAATCTTCATTTTTACAGAACTCCAGTCATGATACGGATGGAGGGAGATATATTTATATGCAAAAACTATTCATCGTTTCGTTCTCTAGTTCCACTTAGAGAAATTTGCTAACAAAGTATAAGAAAAAAATCATTTAAAGAACAATATGCCCCCTCAACACTGTTTTTATACTAGTAAGCGCTTCAGTGCCTAAAATTTGAAAAACCCGCTTTTTCACTAGCTGTAACTTGGAGGATGTGTGCCTACATTTGCAGGTAATAATTTCCGTTTCATGGTTCCAAAGACCTCGCTGTTCCTTGATTTATCAAAGAGCTCTGCCAGGCTTCAGCATTACTGCAATCTTACGTACAAGTTTCACTACTTTTGTCCCATAGAAGGGCAATGCTCAGCCCTGTGTCAGGGTCCATTGGTTTCAATAACTTCAGCGCTGCCATGCTTTTAGGTTCGAGAGGCCGACTTTGACAGTTACAATCACTCGGCTCGGAGCAAACCGACAATAAGCTTCCTTTCAATGCAGGACTCGTGCTTTTCGAACGGCTTGACAATTTGCAGTAAAGCGTTTCGGGCCGACATGACGCCGAGGCTTGGCTGTCGCTAAACACAGCTCTGACTTCTCGTTCCGCGTAAGGCTATTCTCTTTCTTTTCCAAGTTTCAAATAGAAGTAGATAAATTTATCTACCTTATTAGCTTATTCTTGAAGTAATTCTGCCTAATTCGATGCTTTTAAGCAAATGAAGATCAAAATTCTCGATCATTTTGAGGCTATAAGACCATGCAGTAATCGAATGTTCGCACAGTTCCGTATTATTTTAACTCATATACTTTTTTATAGAACGAAACTGAGGGTTCACAGGAGTTCAAGAGAGATTTGAAGAGCAGTAAAATATTTACGTGAGTAATTTATTCGCCATGATCAAAGACTATATTTTATTTTAAAAGTAGTTCCGAAATCTTTAGTTTTATCATCCAGTACCTGCGTCAATGTTACCTTAAAAACCGTAACAGTTTTGACAACGAGGATAATGCCAAAAAAAACTTCGAATCATGGGATCATGCTTCCTTGAGACGGTCGCTTTGTCATTTTGAAGTGAATGTACGGTGATAGCACGTCAAGATTGAAGACTGCCTATGTGATCGTCATCATTTCTCTTCTACTCTGGAGACAGAAGATGGTCAGATATTTCGCCTGTAACGTGAAAAAAACTTAACACTTCGAATTTAAGGTTACGAAATAAATAAAACTTTTTGAACCATCGATTGTCCGGGGCTTTGCTTCTTTTACTTTCATTACTATCATTTAAAAAACCGTTAACCTAGATAAACTTAGACGAAATTTCTTACTTAATTCGTTAGTTATAGCTGCAGGCCCATTTCGTTATCGAAGAAACTGAAGTAATGCAGGAAATAAAGGCGCCAGGCTCGCCAAGAATGAGTGTCCAAGTGACCGCGCGAGAGCTTCCTAAATATTTGTCTGTCATCGCTCGAGAGATCACAAAAAGCTAAGGCAAATACCTCCTAAAGACAGCAGGGTTTTTATCAGCGCTGAAACTCTTTTATAACCACGCAAAAAATCAGCCAATCATTTTCGTTCCGTTGATACCACACAGCAGTTATTTCTTGATTTATCAGAAGAGAACTCTGCCAGGCTGCGACATTGCTTCAATTTTGCTCACCTAGTTCATTATAGATTTGTTCCATAAAAAGCAATGTTGAGTTCGGTTCCCGTATCCTTTGGTTGCAGTCTTGTCAAAACCGAAATAATATTCTCTGCAGTCCAATACTAAATATTATAATATTCAAAGCCGAATAATTCACCCTATTTTTTAACAACATTCAAGTTCAGTTAATTGAGTCTAAGAGAAAGATAAGTTTTTGCAAATATTTTCACACGTCATCTCAATTATTCGTAAACATTTTAATTTAAACATTGAACTAGAAGATTTCTTCAAACTCGCATACTACCATTGTATTCTTTGTCACATACATTATGTTTTTGATGTTAATGCATCATTTCATTTCTTTTTCAACCTCATGATTCGTTGAATATTTGTTTTCTGTTTTAGATACATAAACTAAAACATCTCATAAGTCTAAAACTGAGAAAGTATTTAAAAAGGGAAACTTAACGATTTTTGAAACGCAGAAATGAGCTGATGGAAATCTACTAGAAATTTTGTCGCTGCTGAAACTGCGGCGTCCATTAGAGAACAAATGGCGTGTGTGGTCTAAAGATAGTAGATAGAATTAAGACTTTTGAGTGGTTTTAATTTATAATTCAAATACCCTTGGCTGCTGAAGAAAAATATCCCCAATAAAGGGCTGCAAGATTTTACCGATCATTTGGATCACACTCACTCATAGAATCGTCCGCTCGTTCCCGGGAACGATAACTTTCTTTTCAATGATTAAAATTTTCCTAACGTTCAAATGCTGCCATCCACATATAAAATGTTTATCATTAATTTGATTGTGATAACAAAATGGTTCTTCCTGGAAATATTACGAATGGGTGGAAAAGATCGCAGAAGCACAGAAGTAGAGAAAAGATATACAGAAATACGAATGTGAATAAGTTCTTTCGAACAGAAGTACAGAAGTACAGACAATGAGAATTAGACCAAGCATCACTCTACGCACTTCAGCATGCAGATGTGCAAACAAAACACAAAAAAGCAAGATTTTGTAATTGAAAGCAAACTTTGACTGGGGACAGTATCGCTCATCAGTATAATGTTCAGGACGGAGCTGAAATAATCTAAAAGTGAACACTAAATATCATTCAACTATATTTGTGTATCTGTCAGCTCTCGTAACGCTCGATGAAATGAGGTCAGAGCAGCCAGGAATATTTCGTGCTAGGGATACAAGGTATAAAGAATATTGCGCCAATACTTTACGTAATTCCAAAAAAAAAACTTCTTCATGTGATTTAATGAGAACGCGAAGTTTAACCATCCCATATTTTTCCGGTGTGCTTACAAGTCGGAAGCATTGGTATGTTAGCTCGCCAACAGAAGTTTCTTGTTAGGCTGGGAGTCGAATCATGTCCGCTCCTCCCGAAAATGTCGAAGATTTATAATTAAAGAGGAGCTCGAAAGTCAACCTCTTCTGTAAACTTCTATGGGTGTCATCACGAAAATACTGAAAATTTTGAACTGTAGTACCTTTTCGGTAAGAACACCCTCGCGAGATCACTAATTTCAAACTATAAAGCTTCTCTAATTGCTTTCCAAATTGGACCCGTTATGGCGCTGATGAAATTAGAGTCGTGGCGGCACCCCACTGCCTCAGCTGAGTGTAGAGAAGTGGAGTGGTGCTGCTCTTGCATACCGCGTCATATTTCTGACTTAGCTACACTCTAACAAACTGTGCATTACGTGGTCTAAATGTTCTCAATCATGCTACTGATAACTTTGTATAAATATGCTTGATTTCGTTCTAGATTTTTGAAAAAAGTGATGAGGGTTTCCTTCTTGTTGGCATTGAACTTAGTGAGGATGTATTTCGTTTTTTTGCAAAGTGCGTTTTCCCAGATGTTTTGGAGGGCAGTATTTCTAACCACTTCCCGAGCTGTGAAATGAGTTGGGTGAGAATGAATTGGGGGGTTAATGGTGTATGTATATAATTAGATTCCGAGAGCGATGCAATTTTTATGTATTCATCGATGATTCTAGTCTTCGTCTGTGATTTTTTTAACTTGCTTTATAAGCGTCTTATGAAGAATTAGATCCAAGCCATTCAATGAGGCATTCAAGCTAGCTTTCAACTGAACGAAGATGGGATTACCCTCTATTGTTGAGGAGGAAGGCGAGGAAAGAGGAGAGCAATGGGTCGGCTTTGAAAAGGACGTCTTCTTAGTGAATGTTGGTTAGCCTTGGGGACATTCGGTGTTATAGATGCATTCTATCTGTGCTCGTCGAAGCCGCGTGGTTAAAGAACCCGCCCTTCCGTGAAGGGATCGAGGGTTCGAATCCAGGTGCTGTGTGGCGACTTTCTCCGTTGGGTATAGGGGAAAAACTCAAGCACAATACCTCACTCTACCCAGATGTCTTAAATGGGTACCGGTCTTGACCGGGGGAAACCGTCATGGCGTTCTGGCGTTAGTTATAAGGCACTTGAAAAACCAATGTACAAGGTGATATGTATCAGGCTTGATTAGAAATAAAGCATCCTTAGATGCCGATGTTTGTTTTCTTTGTTTATTTTTCAAGAAAACCACGCAGGTTGACATCATGGGTTGTGCGCTGTTTCACATTTTAGATTACCAGGTTGCATGTATTATGAAGTGCTCAGATGACGGTCCTTATTATTTTGTTTACCGAGAGTTTCTCCCTCAGTAAATGGTACTTTAATTTTTCAAGAAAGAATGAGATTTGGTACAAAACGGGGGAAAAGATAGATCAAATGAAATATTAAGGGATAGCACATCCGGTAATTTTTGCCATTTGGGATACTTTTCAGTAATCAAAAGTCTCCAACTGAGCAGTTGCATCGTTCTGTTTCCTTTTTCAGTCTTTTCTCTCTGTTCAAAAAGACTTTTTCTCTCTTTGCGTTACACTCATTCAGTAAATTAATCGGAATTTAGAGAAAATAAATAATAATTCATTACTGATACAATTGTCAGTTAACGCCTAGCAAGTGACCTGAAGAAAAGGTATGCTCTGAATAGAACCAACCTTACCGCAACTGACGTGCTTGGTGTGTGGCATGGCTACCATGGTGTGTGGCTAACTCTAAGCAAAATGTGTGTAAATCTTCCCATCATTTTACCTGATCTCGCTCAGCTGCAATACAGACGGAGCCTGAAAAGTGTTCGCGAAAATGTTTCTACAAAGTAATGGAATAAATCCGGGTTCGATTGACTCCAGGAAGGAATTCTTTGAAAGGAACCGAAACAAAAGAGGGTCCCGTAAAGTGCTGATGAATCATTTTCGTAGCGCTGAGGGGAACAAAAACGAACTTTTCCTCACACGGCAAAAAAATATTGGTGTTCGGATATTTTCTACACAGTTTATTCTGACCAGTATAAGCGACAGGTAAAATGGTCGACGAAAAAATTCTTCGAGAGCCATATTTCACAGGCTGCGGTAAAATGTACGAGTACGTCATGCTGAAGGAATATTTTCGGCAGCTCTACATTTAACAATTTTCTTTTTGAACAACTTGCTATCGTACTTTGATCATTGTAATGAAACTAGACGCTGAAGTTTATTTTACAAGTCAATTACTCAATTCTATTGTTATTAGGCTTGTATTTTTGAGTAATAAAGGCGTTGGAGCTGCTACGTACCGTTCACACGAAGTCCATCAAACTTCATCATTTACTACAAACAACGGCATCTACAAATGCTTTATTTCCAATTTCAAGCCTGATTCATATCACCTCGTACATTGGACTTTCAAATGCCTTATAACTAACGCCAGTATGCCATAACGCTTTCCCCCGGTCATGACAGGTAGCCATTTCAGACACCTGGGTAGAGTAGGGTATTGTGCTTGGAATTTTTCCCCTAGACCCAACAGAGAAAATCGCCACCAGCGCCGGGACTCGAACCCGGGTTTGCCCCCACGGAGGCTGGTCGTAAAGCTACACGGCAACTCTATGTCTATACTCAATGGATTCACTTAGCCTGACCCACAACCGCACCAAGTCTTTGGCTAAGTTTTGAGATTAACTTTATAACATCAAGGAAGTCAATGCTTAATATCACAGGTATCAAAATCATTGGTAGAAAGCGTTTTTTTATTCATCTGCAGCTTTTATCAAATCAACTCTTGCTGCTGCCTTCACTGAGCTAAATCAAATTTATGTACCCCGTAGAAGGTTTGTGAGCAAAAGTTTAATTGAGTGGATAAAAATACGACTCGTGTGCTAAAAGTTATTGAAATTAAAAGAAATAAGTGAGCGAATTTCAATCTATTTTAACCCCCGCGCTTTGAAAATACTCAATAAATTAAGGTGAGCGTCCCCCTTATGGACCTTCTCCTTTGTTATTGATCCTAGAGCAATGGAATTAGGTATACTGATAAAAATGTAATTTGCAATCATTTGTCTTCTATGAAAAAATAAGATTTTCTTGAAAGAAAACGAGATATTCATAGAAAACGCATTTTTTTGGGGGGGGACACAGACATTTTGTTTAGTAGTTTGCTGCAGTAGCAATGGAAATTGCGAAGGTATTAGTAAGGAGCTTCAGTAGCAATGAAAATAATCCTAGAAGATCCTATTGTATGCTTCAGTAGCAACGGAAATGCATGAAGGTGTTGTAAAGGTGGCTTCAGTAGCAATGGAAATACATGAAGAATTTGTTAAGATAGGCTGCAGTAGCAATAACTTATTATTAAGGAAGAGTTGAGAGAGGAAATACTATGTTTGACTACTGGGAATTAGCGAAAAAGAAAAGGAAAAGAACACTACCTCCTCCAAGGTTCAACATGCAACAGCTGCAAACAGCCTCGACATGCGCTCAAAAACCAAGTGATGGCTGTGGTAATTTAATTGTTTGATTATTTACCTAACTCTGGGGTTTACCAGTTTAATGTTCTGGTTTGCTGGTTAAGGTTGGGAATTTGGTTGATTTTTAATAGATCAAAGTTTGGTGTTCCGTGATAATTTGAGGTCACCAGATGCCTGGGAAGGCATCAAAATTGAATGAATTGATCTGGCCGCTTGCTCAGAAGAAGTAGGGTCCGGACACAGTATTTTCAAGCGTCAAATAATCAAAGAGGTAATCTTATAAAAAACACAACTCAACCATCACCTGGGGTAATGAAAAATAGATAGGGCTTGCCTGGTCGTTTATTGGTGTAAGGGGTGAACGCCGAAATGCGAGGCTTGATTTCTTGGTTCGTGAGGAATTCTTGGGAAGACTCCGAGGCGATTGAAGAAACTTCAGACGGTGCGCTCCTAGGTCGGCTTGGGGAAGCGTGTACTTGGGTGTGAAGTTTTGGGATGGTATTAAGTGTGGAAGGCTCCGACACTAAGGGCTCAGCATTTGAGGATTATGATCATGCCATAGCTTGGGAAAAGCTACCGGTTGGGAAAACTCGGTAGGAATTAAAGACACTCGACTAATATCTTAAACTGGAGTGTTCAGTGGCTTAGCTGCAGATAAGCAGGCCTTCCAGCATAAACAATTGGGGAGTGAAAGAGGAAGCAAGGGTACGAGGAGGAGGAGGAGGTAATCTCCTTACTCTAAATGCAGAGTGGCTGCAATCAAGATGTGAGAGTGTTGACTCTAAAATGTTTGTGAGTGAGGGGAAATGTGTTGTCCAGGGTCCTGTGAGGGAACAACCGACTTGGATTTTTTTGCACGATAACGAGCCTATCCATACACATGTTCAAGACTGCTCAGTACTGTGCATTAACAAGAAGAAATGTAGTGAACTTTCGGGGCTCATTTCACTCGAAATTATAAAATATTAAAATTAATATCCTAAAATTAAATTATACAAATTTAATGAATTTCATAATAATACAAGACTGAATTCCTTCGATAAAACCCGAAATTTTACCAAAAATGTGTTTCGAAAATATTGTGCTGCTCACGTTTTCCCGTCCGTCACTTCCGTTTAGAAACACTGCGCAGGCCATTTTGAAATTGAGACGCACTCTTACCATGAGACGCACTCTTACCATGAGACGCACTCTTACCCCTCCACGACTCTTACGCTAACTCTCCTGTGTGTTGTTTCTGGTGTTTTGCAGCGACGGGTGAGACTGAATATCTGTAACTTGTCCTTGTTAATAGAACTCAACTTTTTATGTAATTAACTAAGGAACATCTGTTTTTTATTCCGTGTCAGTGCTTAGGTGGGCACAAGTCGTTCAAGCTTACTGCGCCACCCTTGTCATTGTTGTTTCCCTTTTGTTTCGCTAGCCTCCGATCAATCTTTATTGTGCTCTCAATTATTACGATGTTGGCATTAGCTCGTTAGGTATTTTATCAGTGCTGAGTCATAACGTTTTTTAAGACACTTTGCTGTCTACTAAATTCAGCTAAGGTTGAGCCAGGATGGTTTCCCTGAATTTAATTGAGCTTATGCTAACCTTTGCTAAATCACTTTAACTTTGTTTCCATCTTGATTTTCTCTTTTACAAGGTACCATTCTTATATGTATTTTCTAGTTACTCCATTTTTTATATGTATTTTGTGCCACTTTTCGGCTCATTTGTATTCAATTATTATTTGGCAACTAAATTGCCTGATGTATTGGAGAAGCAAATTATTTTTGGAAGCCAGAATTAAGCTGTCACAGCTCTATTGTTTTCACTGAAACTAAGATCTCTACATCGTGCACCCTTGTAAATAAAAACCCATCTTTAGTGTAAATACTTCAGAATCATGCTGCCTATTAGGTCAGTAATTTGCGAATCTAAAAGTAACTAGGTGTTAAGCTGGCGTAGTTGTAGTCTAGCTCACAGGAATTTTAGAGAGATAGAGGCCTAACCTTTTCTCATATTGGTGTTTTAGATTCCCCTATCTTGTGTACATTATTAGTGCTGTAGCTATCTTACTTATTATTAGTGCTGTAGCTATCTTACTTCTAGTTGTTAGTTCATTTAGATTACATACTCGGTTGTTTATCTACTGTTTGGAAATTAGTTCCCTTTACGAAAAATTAAATCTTCAGTCCCATGCTGAGTTATAAGTGTAGTTTATGAGTGACTCAAGTCACAACCGCCAACTGACAGCAGTTGGCTGGTTACTGCCAAAATACCTGGAAGACAAACCAGTATAATTAAATTCCATTAGCCAATTTCTTAACGATATTGTACTGCTTATGATCAAGATAGAGCTTATGACCAGTTGGTCTTGAACACCGATTCTGGTGTTGAGGTTTTCGGGCTGCATCTCGGGTGCCAGAGCTGCGGACTGGCCTTAGCACTAGACTCCTGCCATTGTTCTTCTTGTAAGTGCACAGTACTGAGCAGTCTTGCACATGTGTATGGATAGTCTCGTTACCGGGCAAATTAATCCAAGTCTGCTGTTCCCTCACAGAACCTTGGACAACCCATCTCCCTCACTCACAACATTTTAGAGTTAAAACTCATACACCTTGGGCAAATACCCATCATCAGCTCATTAAAAGAATCTGACATATATCACTGAAATAAAAAATGAACGTAAATGTACAAACAGATATAAACACGGATTTAAAAGGTAAAAAAAAAGTATAAATGTGAAAATGCAGTAAATAACAACGAAAAAACTAAGAACCTATGATGCTAAGAGGATATGAACTCAATTGGTTGTTAAGAGAAGGTTTACATTTAAAAATGAAAAGTGATTCTAAAATTCTAAGATCTAAAACACTTGAAGCTACACGTACTACTTTAAAATGACTAGAGTGAGGAGGTATATTGCACGTTTCAGTATGATCGCGAACAGCGGAGTGAGATGGACGGGTCAATGGAACCCCAGTACGGTAACTAACTCCAACATGCTCGGCCACTCTAGCTCCGAGAGTACGTGAGGTCATGCCAAAGTACTCGGATGCACAGCGTGCACAACTGTATGAATACACTAGTGAGGCCTGCATGGTAGAAGGAAGTTTGTCTTTATAATTGAAAAAAGAACCAATTGTAAATTTATTTCTTAATATTATATGAAATTCTATGCCTGAAAAATGTCTAGAGAGTAGGGCAAGTAATTCAGTTTTGAGTTTTTCAGAATACGGTCCAAAATATGGTAAGCACAAATAAATTGGTTGAGAGATTGGTTCTTGAATGACCGGATTTGGTTCGACATTATCATTTTGAAACTTCTTTGCTAAAAACTTTCCAATTTGGTGCTCAACAAACGAAGATCTAAAACCATTTTGGCGGAAAAATTCTTTCAAAAAAGAGAATTCTCAATGAAGGACGCTAAAATTAGAACAAATTTTATAAGCACGAGCAAGCAAAGTGTTAATGCAATTCAGTTTAAAATTAAAAGTGCAATAACTATGGAAACTCATTCCTAGGCCAGAGAAAGTATTTTTTCTCTGGCCTACCTTTAAGAGGTATGGGCCTACCTCTTGGCCCAACTTTCGCAAATATATTCATGTCCTTTTACGAAACTAGATGGCTAAAACTGTGCCCCAATGACTTCCGGCCCGTATTTTATCGTCGTTACATAGACGATACTTTTTTGCTGTTCCGTGAAGAATCCCATGCAACATTATTTTTCGACTTCATTAATCGTCAGCATAACAATATAAAATTTACTATGGAATGTGAAGAGCATAATAAATTACCTTTCCTGGATTGTTTAGTGACTAAACGAGAGAATAAATTTGAAGTGTCGGTGTACCGAAAAAATACTTTCTCTGGCCTAGGAATGAGTTTCCATAGTTATTGCACTTTTAATTTTAAACTGAATTGCATTAAAACTTTGCTTGCTCGTGCTTATAAAATTTGTTCTAATTTTAGCGTCCTTCATTTAGAATTCTCTTTTTTGAAAGAATTTTTCCGCCAAAATGGTTTTAGATCTTCGTTTGTTGAGCACCAAATTGGAAAGTTTTTAGCAAAGAAGTTTCAAAATGATAATGTCGAACCAAATCCGGTCATTCAAGAACCAATCTCTCAACCAATTTATTTGTGCTTACCATATTTTGGACCGTATTCTGAAAAACTCAAAACTGAATTACTTGCCCTACTCTCTAGACATTTTTCAGGCATAGAATTTCATATAATATTAAGAAATAAATTTACAATTGGTTCTTTTTTCAATTATAAAGACAAACTTCCTTCTACCATGCAGGCCTCACTAGTGTATTCATACAGTTGTGCACGCTGTGCATCCGAGTACTTTGGCATGACCTCACGTACTCTCGGAGCTAGAGTGGCCGAGCATGTTGGAGTTAGTTACCGTACTGGGGTTCCATTGACCCGTCCATCTCACTCCGCTGTTCGCGATCATACTGAAACGTGCAATATACCTCCTCACTCTAGTCATTTTAAAGTAGTACGTGTAGCTTCAAGTGTTTTAGATCTTAGAATTTTAGAATCACTTTTCATTTTTAAATGTAAACCTTCTCTTAACAACCAATTGAGTTCATATCCTCTTAGCATCATAGGTTCTTAGTTTTTTCGTTGTTATTTACTGCATTTTCACATTTATACTTTTTTTTTTACCTTTTAAATCCGTGTTTATATCTGTTTGTACATTTACGTTCATTTTTTATTTCAGTGATATATGTCAGATTCTTTTAATGAGCTGATGATGGGTATTTGCCCGAAACGTTCTCAGTATAATGAAATTTTTATCAGTGATTTTTGCTCTCCTATTTTTATTGAAATTGAAGAGAATTCCAGAAAATGTACCTGATCATACACCTTGATTGCAGCCACTCTGCATTAAGAAATTAAGGAGTATACCTTCTCCTAGTATCCTCCTCCTCGTATCCTCGCTTCCTCTTTCACTCCCCAATTTGTTATGCTGGAAGGCCTGCTTATCTGCAGCTAAGCCTATGATAACTCCTACTAACACTATTGAGCCGAGGCATTGATTCCTACCGAGTTTTCTCAACCAGCAGCCTTTTCCCATACTCAACAAGTATAACCTCCAAGGCCGAGTCCCTTAGTTCGGATCTTTCCACATTTTAACACCATTCCCAAACTTCACACTCCAGTACACGCTTCCCAAGCCTGACCTAGAGGCACACCATCTGAAGTTCTTCAATCGCCTCGGAGCCTTCCCAAGAAGTCCTCACGAACCAAGAATCAAGCCTCGCACTTCGGCGTGGACCCTCTTTCACCAATAAAACCAAAGGCGAGGCGATCTTGTTTCAATCACCCCAAATGATGGTTGTATTGTGTTTTTTTATAGTTGCCTGATTGATTATTAGACGCCTGAAAATACTGCGTCCGGACCCACTCCTACTGAGCAAGAGGCCATATCAATTCATTCAATATTGATGCCTTCCCAGGCATCTGGTGACCCCCAACTTCAAACTCTGATTGTAAAGTAATTTTTCAGCTGAAGTTGAATTATTCGGCCTACCCGAGTAACTTCAAACCTTAAACTGGTAACAAGGACATTAAACTGGTGACTCTTTTTTACTTCTTGCTCTTCAAGCTTGAACTAATAAATCAAACATCAAAGAACAACGGCAGGAGTCTAGTGCTAAAGCCAGTCCGCAGCTCTGGCGCCCGAGATACAGCCTGAATCATCTTAACTCCCAGAACCGGTGTTCAAGACCAACTGGTCATAAGCTCTATCTTGATATCACAAGCAGTAATACAACTGAGTATGTAATCTAAATGAACTAACAACTAGAAGTAAAATAGCTACAGCACTGAGGTAATTCAATAATGTACACACAAATAAGGGAATCTTAGACACCAAATATGAGAAAAGGTGAGGCCTCTTATTCTCTACAATTCATATGAGCAAGAATTGCTTCTAGGCACAATGGAGTAATTAGCAAAACAAAGAGAAGCAACCATGGCCAAGATGACACAGTAAGCTTGTTCATCGTTAACCGCCGGCACAATAAATAAAAGAAAACAATGAGAATGTTCCTAAGTTAATAATATATTGGAGTCTCTAGACACATCTATGCAACTGATTAAAAGGGTAAACTCTAGCTTAACACTTAACATTTAACACTTGTTACTTACATACGCCCCTCTGGGGCCCAAGCACTACACTCAGACGAATCTCTTACGTGAATGACAGACTCTGCCTGGAGAGCTGGCTTTATATCCGTAAGATACCGGAAGCTTGAGAAATGGTTCTGCATCAAAACGCATGAGACCTAATTTTCGGCAATGTCGAAGTATTTTCGGTTCAATTTTTAATAGATTTCGGGGTTATTTGGAATGAATTATGTAATCTAACATTGTAGGAATGATTATGTTGATCTTATTTAATTTTTAGAAGATAGTTTTAATAGTTTATTAAATTAGGCTGAAGTGCGACTGAGGCGTTCACTACAACTATACATCATGAAAAATTTCAAAATACGTTAAAATGCTTTGAAATTGAATAATGATTCCGTTTGGCCTTACTAAATCGATAATCATTGGCTCATATGAGAGAAAGAGTTTCTGAGAGAAAAAACTTGAAGTTTAGTGAATTGAGGGAAATAATCTTAAGTTAAGACCGTTAGGTTTTTTCATTAACGGTATTGTAGAGTAGGTAGCCCTACTCTAGAGCACTGTATAGGTTACACATAGACACCACATAGTAACAGTGCTGACCAAAATAGAAAATGCAATGACACATCAATTTAGGTAAATAGTTCACTTGTAGTGAACCCTCAGCCGCACTTCAGTCTAAATTTCATAAATTATTAAAACCATCTTCTAAAAATTAAATAAAGTTAACGTAATCATTCTTAAAATTTTAGATTACTATTGTCATTCAACATTACCCTTAAATCTATTAAAATTTGACCAAAGAAATACTTCGACAAGAAAGAACGGCGTTTTTCACGTAGAACCATACCGCAAGTTCATTCGTTTCCGGGAAATTCCGGAAACGCTCGTCCGCTCACAGCGTATATAAGGCCGGCTTTCCAGGCAGAGTCGCAGTGTTGCCAATTTAGCTCTTTTTGAGCCAGATCTGATATCTTTTCATTGTGTTTAGCTCCTAGTTTTCATCATCTGGCATCTGGCACCAAATCTGGTTCCAAGTTTTTTTTTAATATAGAGTAATTTTATAATGGTAATATTAAGTACAAATTTACATGTTTGAATAACTTCATAAGTGTCCGTTGAATGTACGTTTGAAAACTTTTAGTGCCGGCCAGGTTTGAAAGAGTTGAAACGCGTTACAACGGTGTTCTAACGGTTTAAAGTCGGTTTAACGAGGGTCTGTCGGTGTTCTGCAGTTTTACTGCCAGTGTCGTCCTGAAGAGTTGTTCGTCGGTGTTCTTTCGTGTTGCTGAGAAATCAGTTAGGCTTATGTTGGGTGAATAAAGTTAATTCAATTCTTCTTAAACTGCTACAAAACAACCCTTCACAATGAGTCAAATCGCGAAGAAAAGTTATTCCCAAATGATTAGAAAAGAATGGATGCAAATGAAACAATTTGACACGAGGTAACGGGAGGTACCAGGAGATAAGACATACGCTTACTTTTTATATTCTGGATGTGAAACAGTTGAAAAATAAAGTTTACCAACAAAATATGCTGAAACGGAACGTGCTACATTTGTGTCTTCTGAAAGTGACCGCTTACCCAATTCATGAAACAAAAATCTAATGTTGTTGCAAATATTTAAGAAAAGCTTGCACGCTATTCCTGCTGCCATGCGTCCATTAACACATGTGATTATTTTATAGATCTGTGCAAGCATATCGTGTAAGATTGAGAAGTCGTTTCAAGGGTATAAGAATGCACAGAAGCGAATAAAATGCTGTGATCAAGAATGTTCTAGGCGCACACTTTAAAGACAATTGGTTACTGACATCGGAGAAGAAAAATTTAGTTTGCTGCTGGATGAGAAGAATAATATATCTATCCATAATATGTAACGTATTATTATTAATATTTATTTCAGTAGAAGCAAAAAAATCGTTTACACCTTCTTAAGTCTGGTTGCATTGTCTAGTGATGTGCAGATGGCATTGTTGAGGTATCGAAAAATGAGCTTGCAAAATGAACATAGCCAACCTTATTAATTGCCATAGGTACTTACAATGCCAGTGTTATGGTAGGAGTGAACAAAGGTATGTTTAAGAAGTTGGAAAAAGAACATCCATCAGTGATTCTTGTGAGATGTTTCTGTCACTCACTGCAATTAGCAATATCCTGAGGTTATCAAATATTTTCAATATCCTGAGGTTCTGCCTGGAAATAATATCCTGAACCTAATATCCAATATCCAATAATATCCAAAATATCTTGAAATAATAATAATAATATATTTTCAATAATATCCTGAGGTTCTGCCTGGAAATTAGGAATTTCCAATTGCAGAAATATATAAACGTTTAGCCTACTCCCATACTAGACAGGCTGTTAAATGTCAGCTTTAAAAAGCTATCAGTGACAGTCTAACCCCACTTAAAGGGTTAATTACTGTAACCTATATTAATAAATATTTTTAGCTCCTTTTTTAGCACTAACCAAAACATTTTCAGCTCTTTTTAGCACATTTTTATGTGAAATCTGGTACTTTTCTACCGAAATGATTTAGCAACACTGCAGAGTCGTCATTCTCGTATAGATTCTCCTGAGTAGTGCTTGGGCCCCAGAGCGGGCATATGTAAGTAACAAGTGTTTAATGTTAAGTGTTTTATTGTGTCTTAACTTGTCTGTGTAGGGAGCGCTCGTTGTTGTGTCTTAGGAACATTCACTATGTTTTCTCTGTGCCAGTGTTAGTTAGGCACAAGCTTCAAGCTCACTGCCTATCTTTGTTATTGTTTTCGTATTTAGTATTCTCTGATGATTCCTTATTGTGCTATCAGTATTAGTACGATGTTGGCATTAGCTCCTTAGATATTTTTTTGTGCTGAGCATAGGTTTAAGACACTTTGCTGTCCACAGAGATCATTTTGGAGTGAGTTCAATATTTTTCCTTGAATTTAATTGAGCCTTTTTTAAATCACTGTAACTTTGTGTGCATCTTTAGTTTGTCTTTGACTGTCGTGTCTTTCTATATGCTACTCCCTTTTACATGAGTGATTCAAGTCACAACAGCCAACTTGCAGCATTTCGCTAGCTAACTTTCAGAATACCTGGAAGCCAACCAGTATAATTAAATTCCATTTGCCAATTACTTACCGATTGTGTAACTGCTTGTGTTATCAAGATAGAGTTTGTGACCAGTTGGTCTGGAACACCGATTCTGGTGTTAAGATGATTCAGGCTGCAACTCGGGCGCTAGAGCTGCGAACTGACCTTAGCACCAGACTTCTGCCATTGTTCTTCTTGTTAATGTAACGGTTAGCAGCAGTCTTGCACATGTGTATGAATAGGCTCGTTACCGTACAAATTAATCCAAGTCACTTGCTCCTTCACAGGATCGATTGACCACACATGCCACGCACTCACAAACACGTTATGGAGCCAAACCCTAACCCTTAATTGCAGTCACTCTGCATTTAGAAATCAAGGAGCTTACCTCCTCCAAGTTTTTGCCTCCAAGTTTTTGCCTCCAAGTTTTTGCCTCCAAGTTTTTGCCTCCCATTTTTTGCCTCCAAGTTTTTGCCTCCAAGTTTTTGCCTCCAAGTTTTTTGCCTCCAAGTTTTCCCTCCAAGTTTCTCCTCCTCTTCAAACTTCACTAAACTGGAAGGCCTGCATCCCTGCAGCTAAGCCGCTAAAACCTCCAGTTGAGACTATTGGGTCGAGAGCCTCCTTTCTTACCGAGTTTTCCCAACCGGTAACATTTCCCATACTCATCACTCAATTGCCGACCCACTTAATGCCGGAATCCCCCACACTCACACCATCTTCAACTTCACACTCCAGTACACGCTCCTCTAAAGTTCGACCAAAGTGGGGAACTTGATTTAATCATTTGAATTTGAAGCTTGAGGAGCCAGCGATTTAAATGTTGAGAATTGGATTGATTGGTATTCTTTGACAAGGCAGGGTCACCAGAAGCCGGGGAAGGCTTCAATATATTGAATGAATTGATATGGCCACTTTCTCAGAAGGAGTTAAGGACGGTGTTTGGACGCAATATTTCAAGCGTCTATCAATCAAACAACCAAAAACCACGATACAGCCATCATTGGGGAGAATGAGGAAACAAGTAGCTCGCCTTTTGGAGTATATTTTGTTGGAAGGTTGAACGCCGAAGTGCGAGGCCTGAGGCTTGGTTCGTGAGACGTTCTTGGGGAGAGTCCAAGGTGGTTGAAGAACTTCAGACGATGCGTTCAGCTCAGGCTTGTGGAAGCGTGTGCTGGAGTGTGAAGTTGAGGATGATGTAAGGTGGGAGGTTCCGACATTAAGTGGGTCGGCGATTGAGTGATGAGTATGGGAATAGCTACCGGTTTGGAAAACTCGGCAGGAAAAGGAGGCTCTCGACCCAATAGTCTCAACTGGAGATTTTACCGGCTTAGCTGCAGGGATGCAGGCCTTCCAATTAAGTGAAGTTTGAAGAGTAGGAGAAACTTGGATTGAAAACTTGGAGGCAAAAAACTTGGGGAATGAACTCGGAGGAGGTAAGCTCCTTAAATTAAGAGGTTAGGGTTTGGTTCCATACGTGTTTGTGAGTGCATGAATGTGTGGTCCAGTAGATCCTGTCAGGAGACAACGTGCTGGATTATTTTGTACGATAACGAGTCTATTCATACACATGTGCAAGACTGCTCCAGTCTGCTGCTTACAGGAGAACAATGGCAGAAGTCTAGTGATAAGATCAGTCCGCAGCTCTAGTGCCCGAGTTGCAGCCTGAATCATCTTAACACCAGAATCGGTGTTCCAGACCAACTGGTCACAACTCTATCTTGATAACACAAGCAGTTACACAATCGGTAAGTAATTGGCAAATGGAATTTAATTCTACTGGTTGGCTTCCAAGTATTAGGAAAGTAGCTAGCTAAATGCTGCAAGTTGGCTGTTGTGACTTGAATCACTCATATAAAAAGGAGTAGCATATAAAAAAAGCGACAGTCAAAACAAACTAAAAGGAAAACAAAGTTACAGTGATTTAAAAAAGGCTCAATTAAATTCAGGGAAAAATATTGAACTCACTCCAAAATGATCTCTGTGGACAGCAAAGTGTCTTAAACCTATGCTCAGCACGAAAAAGTATCTAAGGAGCTAATGCCAACATCGTACTAATACTGATAGCACAATAAGGAATCATCAGAGAATAGTAAATACGAAAACAATGACAAAGATGGGCAGTGAGCTTGAAGCTTGTGCCTAACTAACACTGGCACAGAGAAAACATAGTGAATGTTCCTAAGACACAATAACGAGCGCTCCCTACACAGACAAGTTAAGACACAATAAAACACTTAACATTGAACACTTGTTACTTACATATGCCCGCTCTGGGGCCCAAGCACCACTCAGGAGAATCTATACGAGAATGACGACTCTGCCTGGGAAGCCGGCCTAATATACGCTGTGAGCGGACGAGCGTTTCCGGAATTTCCTGGAAACGAATGAACTTACGGTATGGTTCTACGTGAAAAACGCCGTTCTTTCTTGTCGAAGTAATTCTTTGGTCAAATGTTAATAGATTTAAGGGTAATGTTGAATGACAATAGTAATCTAAAATTTTAAGAATGATTACGTTAACTTAATTTAATTTTTAGAAGATGGTTTTAATAATTTATGAAATTAAGACTGGAGTGCGGCTGAGGGTTCACTACACTCCCACAAGCCTGTGCTGAATGCATCGTCTGAAGTTCTTCAACCGCCTCGGACTCTCCCCAAGAACGTCTCACGAACCAAGCCTCAAGCCTCGTACTTCGGCGTTCAACTTCAACTATTAAAAAGACCCAAAAGGCGAGCTATTCTGTTCTCTCATTTTCCCCAGTGTTGGCTGTATCGTGGTTTTTGTTGTTTGATTAATAGACGCTTGAAATATTGCGTCCGAACACCGCCTGCAACTCCTTCTGAGATTGCAAATCAGTAAAAGTCAATGTGCGTTAACACGCGCTGGTGACCCTGCCTTATCAAAGAATACCAACCTTGTTCAATTTAATCATCAATCAAATTCTCAACCTTTAACCAGCAAAACTAGAACATTAAACTTGTGATTTGAATTGCCTTGCTCTTCAAGCTTCAAATTCACATAATCAAATTAAGTTCCCCACTTTGGGCGAACTTCAGACACTCACCTCTTGGATACCTTACACTTAAATACTCAATTTCCAGACCTGTGGCTAGCAAGAGTAGAGCGGAGATAGGTGGGAATATATAGCAAAAGAGTCGAGCAGAATTAAGTACATTAGTTTAGAAATTAAGAAGTTAGATACCAACCACAGTAGGTAATTATATACACACTCGGCCAACATTTACTTGTTATTGAGCCCGAGACCACTAGAAGACTGATCGCGAGTGTTGCTCTCTCGAGCGTTGCCAACTTTTGGTCTCTCTAACTAGAACTTACACTACTCGCTATATTACAAACGGGTAAAAAACTGTAACGACTTGCTGCAGAAAAATATAACCAATAATTTTTGGCAAAATTAAAAAAAAACGAGATGGATGGGTAGGATGAATTATTCTACAAAAATTCTCATTCAAGAAAGTTACGCACTCGAGCCCTCCCATATTTCCCCCTGGGAGTGTGAATTCCTATAGATGATATAGATATAAATTTTCCGTCAAAAAGTTTTCAAAATATAGCCAATT
The DNA here is from genome assembly GCA_030386875.1 of Morinoia aosen. Classification (NCBI taxonomy): domain Eukaryota; kingdom Metazoa; phylum Arthropoda; class Malacostraca; order Amphipoda; family Talitridae; genus Morinoia; species Morinoia aosen. The sequence goes on from CM059571.1 coordinate 4,973,623, forward strand.
GATTGCAAGTGCAATTCTATGCTAAAAACCCTGTATGTGTCAGTAATTAAATCAGATGAAAGTGATAATTACGTCTTTTCCGAAGATATAAGAAATAAAAATTCTGTTACACCAACAATAATCATTTATAAAGTTTGTAATTCTGTGTGATTTCCTCGACAGCAGAGTTAGGGTAATTTTAATCAAGCCAGGAAATAATTTCTGTCACTGCTGCTCCGTAGACTGGTAGCAGCCGGGTGCAACTCAACACGAAATAGCGATGGCATCTTCACCGTTTCTTGTATTGGTAAGTTGTTAAGCCTAATGTGGGTTAATTATTTAAATGTGATAAACAAAGTGCTCTGTTATGTTTTCTTTTACCAGTTCATTGGTGCTAAGCTTATTTGTTTTTCAAAATGAGAAGTGAACAAAGGGGTCAAACCTCCAGTTCATAATTAATGTACAGTGGAAACTTTGTTAGTGAGTACAATCGTTCGGAAAAGCGAGTTCCAATCCGAAAGAATTTTCTTCTCAAGAAATAGCCTAAATGTAATAGAAATAATTGGGTTTCAACTCCTGTTGACTTACTGATATATAAGTGTTACAGGTTATGTAGGTTTTTCTTTAATGAAAACAGTTATACAGTACACTATGAATTAAAGGTCAATATTGAGTTCAGGTGATGTGGGGAAATGAAGCATTCTGTTTCCAAAAATCAGGGTAAATGTTGAGGACTTGACCATAATCGATTTTCCACTTTTGGATGCCTAAATATTGTTGATGAGATCAAAATAAGCAAGTTTTCTTCAATGCACTTTCCGTCTGAAATGAGTATTTTGCAAGTTATAGCGGTAAATGAGTTACCGGAACTCCAGTGTTTTAGGCGGGGAAAAATGAATAAGGAAAGCAAACACTTTACTACAAACGTAAAGAAGTTGAGTTGTGAGGAGTAGCCACAGTTCTTTTAGTGAAGTTATAAATCAATTGAAATTCTACTATGCATAAACATAGTTAATGAGATGACGAATTATATTGTCGATGCGAAAGACTTGATTTGAATGTTCCCAGATACGTCAAACCCACGATATACCAGGGTTGAAGTTACGGACCTGCGGTCATCTCAAGGCTGCCAGTTACGTCAAAGCAGCGGTAAACGCTTTATTACAAATGTAAAGAGGTTGAGTTGTGAGGAGTAGCCACAGTTCTTTTAGTGAAAATTATAAATCAATTGAAATTCTACTATGCATAAACATAGTTAATGAGATGACGAGTTATATTGTCGATGCGAAAGACTTGATTTGAATGTTCCCAGATACGTCGAACCCACGATATACCGGGGTTGAAGTTACGGACCTGCGGTCATCTCAAGGCTGCCAGTTGCGTTGAAGCAGCGGTGCGCGCTTGTACACACTCGATCATTCGACGTAATGGGTCGGTTACAACCTTTATTTATAATTTTCACTAGAAGAACTGTGGCTATCCCTCACAACCCAACCTCTTTACGTTTGTAATACGATGTTCGCTTCCGTTATTATTGCTGCAAAAGGCAACTTCAAAGTTTAATACTTGATTACTTCCCGCTCCAAACACTACAGTTGCTGTAAGTAATTCATTCCTATAACTCATTAAATAATTATTCCAGACGGAAAGTGCATAGATGAAAAGTTGTTCATTTACACATAATTAACTAGGTTTAGGCATCCAAAAGTGGAAAATCGATTATGGTCAAGTCCTCAACATTTACCAAAATCAGAAAAGGAGCCCATTTAAAAACGTTTTGCAGGAATGACATTTTTGGGGCTGATGCTTAGTTTTAGAGTTATAGCGGTGAGTAAGTTACCACAACTCGACTGTTTGAAGTGGGAGCGTGAGTATGGCAACACTGTCATAGATGCTCAATTCGGGAGCGAGTGCGCCAAAAGAAGTGGGCGCGCCAAGCAGAATTTAATTAATAACGGAAGCTAACCCCCTATTACTAACGTAAAGAGGCGGCCCAAGATGGCAGCCACCATCTTGGGGACCGGGTGACCGCCATTGGAGATGATATAAACAGACGTCACTAGAAACCTTTATTTATAATTTTCACTAGAAGAACTGTGGCTATCCCTCACGACCTAACCTCTTTACGTTTGTAATAAGGGGTTAGCTTCCGTTTTTAGTTAATTAAATTCTGCATGGTACGCTCGCTTCCTTGATGCGCGATAGCCAACTTCAAAGTTGAATAATTAAAAAATAATGCATCAGCTCCAAAAATGTCATTCCTGTAAAACGTTTTTAAATGGGCTCCTTTACTGATTTTTAGAAATGGAATGCTTCATTTCCCCACATCACCTAAACTGGTGAATCTGAAGGATATGTCAGTTATCGATTTTGTAAATTTCAATGCCTAAGCATAGTTAATTAGATCGAAATAAACAAGTTTTATTCTATGCACTTTCCGTCTCAAATGAGTATTTTATTAGTTATAGCGGTAAATGACTTACTGCAACTCCAGTGTTCAAAGCGGCAGGTAATTCAAGGAGCACGTCGGACAGCAACAATGCGATGCGCACTCTCTTCCAGCTCGATCGTCATCAAAGACGAAACCAAACCTACCGCTATAACTCGTTAAATACTCATTTGAGACGGAAAGTGCATAGAAGAAAACTTGTTTATTTTGATTCAATTAATTAGGTTCAGGCACCAAAAAGTGGAAAATCGGCAACTGACATATCCTTCAGATTTACCCATAACTTAATATTGACCAAATTAAAAAAAACATGTAAGCATTAAACAAGCAATTACATATCAAAAAATATTAAGGTTAATGTGAATGAGATGCAACTAATCAATTTTTGAAACTCTGTTATCTAAAACATCAATTACATCAAAATTAACAACTTTTCATCAATGCACTTTTTGGGGCAATTGAGTATTTAATGACTTATAGTGGTAAATTACTGACCTAAACTCTAGTGTTTGAAGCGGCAAGTAATTCAAGCAGCGCGTCTGACGGGAACACTGCAATGCCGTCTCGTGTCCAGCGCGCTCGTCCTCAAAGACGAAACCAAACCTTCCGCTATACCTCATTAAATACTCGTGTACCGCAAAAAGTGTATAGAAGAAAAATAGTTTATTTTGATGTTATAACCATGATTCGAGTAACAAAAATTCTACAATTGATTTGTAGATGTTTATTCCATTGCATTCATCATCAAAGACGAAAATTACCATACCGCTATTACTCGTTATATACTCATTCGCCCCAAAAAGTGCGTAAAAGAAAAGTTTCTTATTTTGTCATAATTACCATAATATAGGCAACAAAATTTCAAAAATTGATTAGTTGCATTTCTTGCATATTAACCAATATTAAGTTAAACTAAATGTAAGAAAACTTAATTGTTTGACTGCAATATATCAAGAGTGGATAGAGGTGTGGGGTGGAAAGGATAGAATTACTTCTTATAGGAAAAAACTGGGTCAAATTTTACTCTAATGCGCACAAAGATTTTAATAATTTTGTTCCCAAGAATCGATAAAAGAACACATTTAAAGACCTTTTACACAAATGACGTTTTATTTGCTAATGAGTAATTTTTGAGATATAACATAACGTTCAGGTAGGAATGACCTTATAGTCGGTTGCGTCATTGCCGCATTGTTGTAACACCCGCAGATTTTTGGCAGGAGAACAGCCATGGTATGGCTAAGTTAAATTTAGTTAGTTCAGGTTTATTTTGGTTAAATTATTTGATTAACCTAACTTTACCTAAACTAAATTCACCTATCATTACGTCAGTACCATAGTATAGCATATATACGTGTCCGTTTTTTTCTTTGGTATACAACGTATGGTAAATGTTGAGGGTTCGTTAGTAATTGATTTTCCAATTTTTTGCCTATACATGGTTAATTAGGTTGAAAAAATAATAAATGCTTGATTTGAGATGCATGAACTTGTGTGGGATGACATCAGCTGTTCACAATCCAAAATTTTGATCTCTACCTAACCAGTGCTCTCCGTGGCACAGCGGTTAAGGGATCGGACTTGTATGCTGAAAGTCGCGGGTTTGTTCCCAGCGCTGGTGCGGAGATTTTCCCTGTTGGGTATAAGGGAAAGCTCAAGCACAATACCCCACTCAACCCAGGTGTCGGAAATGGGTACCGGCTTTACTGTGGAACCGTCATGGTGTCCTATATATAGGGTCAGTTATAAGACATTTGAAAAACCAATGCTAAGATCATATGTATCAGGCTTGATTGGAAATAAAGCATCCCAAAGATGCCGATGTTAACCTTTAACCTTTATATTCAGCAATTATTTTGTCACTAACCGATGATCCACTGTCTTGGGTGATATTAATGCTGAGTTAATTTACCTCTAAAGCAGTTAGTCTAATCTTGAAGTTTTCTAAACAATAGGCTCGTAGGCCCTATCTATAATCTTCCATTGCTGTCATTCTATCTTTCTGAAATGCTTTTTACAGTTTAATGTGTGGATGAAGGTAAACTCCTCAATTTATAAGTTGAAAAATTTATTTGCAATTGCTTGAATTTATTCAACTATTAAGTTAGTTCACATATAAACTGAGGAAAAATGATAAAAATGTTACTTAATAATACCCTTGATTTGTTCATTTATTAATATATTTGTTTGGTGTCTGCTTCTTTTGTCTACTGACACTTTCAAAAGGATGCTTAATGACCTTATATGTTATTCAAGTTTTACTAGAGTACAAATACAACAATATTTTCATTGCAGGTACTATTAGGATGGATATATTCGTCATCCACTTCTGGAGGATTTATTTTAGCCAGATATCAAATCTGATATTTCAATAAATATGTTGATTTTATCACATTGATTGCGATACAATACAATATAATTAGATCATTTTCAACATTGTTGTATCAACTTGTCAATTTTATTTTATTGAGCTATGAGACTGATGTTGTTTACTTAGGTTTGATATTATCCATTAATATTAGGTAACTGAAGAATAATGTATCGTGAAGTATTTTTCACAATATTTATATCTATTAATCTTAACTTGAAGGTTAGGTTGGTCTGGCCTACTTTTTCAAACAGATTTTGGTTTTGTTATGAACCATCTTTTCTAGTCAATTGCTATTTTCAAGACCTATCTCTTTCTTTACTTTTAATTTATTTCATTAAACTTTTTCTATCTTGTATTAATCCACAGAATGTGGAGGCATACTATGTGCTTTGTAAATGCTGTTTTTCTCCTTCCTCCTCATGAAAACACTTTTGCTCTGGTAGGTAGGCTTTAACTGAATTTTATTCTTGTCTAGTCAAGGTGTGTGAATTGGATATCTAGATTAGTTGACTTGGTAATGTTCCATTGCCTATTCTTCACTTTTCAGACATAAAGTAAATGTGAGGGATTATTGTGTGCAAGGAGTTCTAACATGAACTAACTTTTGTTTCAATTCATAGATAGTCAAGTTGAATGATTGAGAACTTCTTGGTTCAGCATTTATTTAAAATTTAAATATAAAAATGAGTTAATTATACTTTTGTAGGTTATACTTCTGAAGGGTAGGTATAAGGTAGTATAATATCTTAACCCTTCCCCGGCAGAAACGTGTATACTCGTTTTCACAAAATGTTCGTTTTTCAGTCATCGACGAGTTTACTCATCTAAAACTTTGCCTGTCTAAAACCAGCTACATACGTATATACTCGTCGATTTTAAGCCTTTGTAAGCCATTCTACGTGTGAAACGAGTATTCTTGTCAGATTGTACGCCTGGCAGAGGCGATAGGGTTGAGCTGTGGGATTTCAAGGACATTGTTACTAGACTTGCTCCGACAGCCATTGATGTCGGATGGGTGTTGTTTGCCTCCACATTTCCATTCATTTTTTTGTAGCATTTTCAAGTGTTACACCCCAAATGTCTAGTTCAACAGAAGATAGTGAATATGAACTTTCCCTCGAAAGCTTGAATACTTTTCATAACTCCGCCAGTTCATCAGACAATGACTTTTAGACTCATTTTTGCTGAGAAAGGCATTTTCAAAATAAAAAATTAACCACAGAAATGGGAAGAAAAAAGAATCACAAACTGTTTTCATTACCAGCATCAAAAATACTACATAGGAAAGAAAACGAAAAAATTAGTCTGAAAAAGAAACATTTTTAACAAAACTATTTTGGAAGGGGTTAAAAAATCATGAAAGGCTACACTTTTCATGAAACTCATTGGTTTAACTGCAGTGTTCTCATTCTTATTTGGGTTTGCAGGCTCGTCAGCTGTCAACAAGCAGCGCATCTCAGCAGCTTGTGAAGGTGGGGTGCTCTCAACTCTACAAGATGATTCATTGCATTTGCCTCTGTTATGGTCTTGAAAACTTGTAACTCATTGGTCATCTCTTTCAGTCTGGCATCATTAAAAAATAATGGTGAACAACTCATTGTCGTGTTCTGAGTTTGCAAAACTTTCATAAATGATAGTATGTGACTCATTGATAAAGGTTCTGTTGTCCATTTTGTTTCTTACGCATAAGCTTTGGCAAATGTTTTTGAAGAAAATAAATGGCCTGATTGTTTTGTATACAAGCAAAACTTTGCCACTCAAGCATCCACCTGATAGATCAGCAGATGTTGCTCTCAGGCATGGCTCTTATTATTGTGCTAAGCATAAATTCCCTGAATGATTGCCATATAAAATATTTTTCCTTCTGCAAGGTAGTATCCTTTAAGGAAAAAACAGTTCCCATTGTTGATCTTGCATTAAAGTAATTCCCATATTTTAGGCTTTTTTTACGTATTTTTTCACATTCTTCACTGGAATACTATTTCTGCCTATAGAACTACACTGCTCATTCAGATGATCCAGTCAGGAAGAATATCAATGTTTAGTTTATTTTAGGTAATTTTTTTTTTTTTTTTTTGTGTTATGCTACTGTGACTCTAGTGTGTGCTGTTTAGTTTGTATCTCTACCCATTGTTGGCCATGTTCAAATTTCACAAGAGATTTTGCATTAATTTTTCAAGGAAGTGTCTAAATTAATAAGATTTAAGCCCAATACCCTCAGAAATTTTGTGCATATAAATGATGCTGTAGAGAAAGTAGTCTGTGGTTGTACTTTTATTATTTATTCTGAATTTGATGGAAAGCAAGGCGAAATATTCTGTTGACTGCATATTTGGAGTGACTGTTGAATGATTAGTAAAGGGATGCTGTTGATTTTTTGTGTGTTTATTTACCGGCAAGGTCCCTTGTGCTCATTGTGCCAACATATGGATATAATTTTATTATAGCTCAATTGTTTTTGTCACGGAGTCTTAATTCCACTTACAACTATCCCCTCAGGGGGATACAACTATTGTATCTATGGGAATTAGCACTCCGAGGGGGAAAATGTGTGAGGGCCTGAGCTGAGAGTTAGGTAGGTCTTCTTTTGTTAAAATGTATTTTTTGCTATGTTAATGACCACCTTTTTTGGTTCACTGCTGTCCTGTTTTTAAGCACCTACTACTTTCTTCTTCAACTTTAATCTTGTTTCATGAACTTCTTTCTTAACTTACTGTTTCTATGCCCCTTCTGCATAGATTCTGCATTCCCTAATATCCATACTAAATGGTACCTTCCTCTTCCTCTCTTCAATACGCTCTTTTTTGTAGAGGTTAGGGAAGCTTAAACTAACCTATAATCTAATCTAACCTCATACAACTATTTATACTAATTTTTTCTGACTAAAGTCAAAGCAGTCCTTTAAATTGTCTAGAATGGAGGTATTTCACTGCTTCTTTTTGCTTCTCATTTAATGTAGTAAATGACTAGAGATTTGATTTGGATAAAAAATAAGATTATAAAATTCAGTTACTACTTCTGTCCTTTTAACTCCTTGAATCCAACCCCTCTTTAAATTAATGAATGAAACACTCTAAAAATTTCAGTTCTAAGGCTTGAGCATTGACTAGTAACTTAGTAAGTTCATCAATGACTCTGAAGCTCTTTGTGTGTTCATTCATTGAATGTGTTCATGTAGTGCTTGCAGGTAGATATTATGGGCTTATAACGCAAGTAATCAGGAATTAGAGATAAGTAGATTGTGATTTTGGGTTGAACGTGTTCATGCAGTGCTGTGAAAGCGATGCAGGTAGATATTACGAGTATAAATCGCGAGTTGTGCTCCCATCAGGAGCTGGAGGTCAGCAGATTGTGATTTAGGAACGCATATATTTGTGAATTGTCCTCCTACAGGCTCCTGTGCAGCTGTTCACAGTCGAGGGTCGCTATGCTACAGCGCTGTACTCCGCTGCCACCAAGCAGAAAGCCCTGCCTCAGGTGGAGAAAGATCTCAAGGAATTCAATGTAAGTTTGTTTAATATTTTGGGAGACTTGGTAATTTCTTTTATTAGTATGGTAAAATGTAAAAATCTTTCAATGGAATTTTTATGTTTTATTTTTATTTTTGTGATAACCTACCAAAATGTGAAAGCTCATTGTTGATGTTGTTGAGCTGAAAAGTCATCTTTTAGTAAATATTAGTGAGTCTTCTTTCCTCTTTAGAGCGTGTGTTCAGTGACGCATTTGGCAAATCAAAGTCCTTATTTCAATACTGGCATTGGTGACATTGATGATGTCATTAGGTATCCAATATGAGTTATGGTGATGGCGTTTTAGTGGGGGAAGCCATTACATCGTAATACTGCAGAGGAGCGGTAAATGATATCATTAATAAGCATACACATTGCCCCATACATTATGACATGTGGTGTGTGCAGAGTTTGCTGAAGACTGACAAGCCCCTCAGGGAGCTTCTTTTGAACCCCCTCCTGAAGAAGGACCTCAAGAAGGAAGCTCTTAACTTCGTTCTCGCTAAGAAGAAAGCCAGCCCTCTCACTGTCAATCTTTTTGGTAAGCGTTCCTTTGCAGAGCGCCTGTGCTTCTTACACTGGAGTGTGAGATAGGGCTTCTGGTGAGAATGTCGTGCTGGTTGCTAAGACTTCACTAATGGATTCTGTAGTCTTGCATTTACTTTTATGGAAAAAGTTGAGATGATGGTAATAGGCATCGACGGGAAAAAAAAATATAACTCAGAATTCGCGGTAATCAAAGAAAAAAGTCTAGGGTTATACGGCTTGGAGTTAAGGAAGCTCATAGTCTGTACCTTAAGACCAATTTGCATCCAAGCTATTTTTTTATAACAGGCTGCACACACCCTCATCCATCTTGGTGTTTTAAGCGTAATGGGCTGTGAAATGAAACTTTTGGAAAAAACTGACATAAAATTATATTCAATTTCCAGTTACTTATTTTCAACTCGTATCTAAAATTCTGTAAGTTTAGGTGGTTGAAATTAATTTATATTGCTCGCTCTCTGTACTTAAGCTCATATTTGACTTCTGTTGCTCGCGCCGCTTGTTCCCACAGTGTCTACTGTATGTAGTAAAGTAAAGTGGTAAAAAGTAGTAAAATTTGGAAAGTAGGAAAAAAGTAGTAAAATTTGGAAAGTAGTAAAAAATTAGTAAAATTTGGAAAGTAGTAAAAAATTAGTAAAATTTGGAAAGTTGTAAAAAATTGTGAAGTGGAATAATTCTCTGAAAATTTGAAGTAATATACGTATGTATATAGAGTATGAAGACTTTTAAAAATTTATTTCTCCCATAATCAGAAATTTGCCTAAGTTTATGGGAAATATATTTTAAAGCAGGGTGTAATTTAAGGATTGGAAGACACAAAATAGAAGAAATTCCAAACTTTTTGCGTAAGACAGTAAAAATAGTTCACTTTTTCTTCTCATTCAGTTTGATCTGAAAGTTATCAAATTGTTTTATGACGGAAGGTTCATTTGAGTCATTCAAATGTTGAAATTTAAAGTTTTTTCATTGCCATTTCATACATTTTTAGGCTAATGATCAGTAAATAATCAAGGATTGTAAACTTTTCAAAATTAAGTTCAGTTTACTGCTTGATTTTTTAAACACCCTTCATAGGCTACTTCTCTATATAATATTCAGTATTCTTGTCTTATAATGATTTTCTTTGTATATACCCAATCGTGTATATCCAAAGTATTGCAGTACCAAATCTTTGGTATTGCTTGTATTATTGACTGAAATTACTCATTATAGGCCAATAACTTACATTTGGATGACATTCATTGTGTAAAAAATAGGCAGTAATTTTTTGCTGTTGATGGTAGTAAAAAGTAGTAAAATTTGGAAATGAAATATCAGTAGACACCCTGACCCAGTCTCTGTACTTCAGTTCATATTTTGTTTTGCCTTTCTCATTGCTGTTAATACTGCCACCACCGAGTGAGTCCTGGTGTCCATGCAAGGTTTTTAACATGTGGTCAAAAAGTTGAGGTGTAGTACAAAACATTTTACATACTGGTACATGTGTATGTTCATTGCTCCACTAAATTCCAGGAGTTAGTCATATAATATCCTGATACAATCTTGTTTTTTTTTGTGATCCAGGACCCCTCAGGGGGATACAACTATTGTATCTATTGGAATTAGCGCTCCCAGGGGGGAAATGTGAGGGCCCGAGCTGAGAGTTAGGTAGGAGTTCTTTCTGTTGAAATAAAATGCTTTTTGTTATGTTAAGGACCATCTTTTTTCGGTTGACTGCTGTCCTGTTTTTCAGCACCTACTACTTTTTTCTTCAACTTTGATCTTGATTCATGAACTTCTTTCTCAACTTACTGTTTCTATGCCCTTTCTGCATAGATTCTGCACTCCCCTAACTCCATAGTAAATGGTGCCTTCCTCTCTTCGATACGCTCTTTTTGAATCGGTTAGGGAAGCTTGAACTAACCTATAATCTAATCTAATCATCCAGGAGCTTCATATCTTCAGGTTTTCTCTTGTATCCCAATTGATTTCAATCATATTTTCATGGTAATTCTATTGATGGCCAGTTGCTTCTACTCTTAGTTGCTCTGTGATGCCGCCCATCGGGAGGATACAACTATTGTATTTATGGCAATTAGCACTCCTTGGAGATGTATGTGATGTCCCGAACTAAAGGTTAGATAGGCCTTCCTTTTGTTCAAATAAAAACTTGTGATTTTTTCCAGAATATCCAAAAAAATCTGCGCACTTGAGACAAGTACAAATTTTGTACCCGCACTTTTCCCCTCAACCGGCTTCCCAGGGGGATTCAACTATTGTATCTATGGGAATTAGTGCTCCCAGAGGGATTATGTGAGGTCCTGAGCTGAAGGTTAGTAGGCCTTCTTTTTGTTAAAATAGAAAAGGTTATATGTTACGGACCGTCTTATTTCGGTTTGCTGCTGTCCTGTTTTTCAGCGCCTACTACTTTCTTCTTCAACTTTTTTCTTCTTTCATGAACATGAACTTTTTTCTTAGCTTACTGTTTCTATGCACCTTGTGCATAGATTCTGCACTCCCTTACCTCCATACTAAATGGTGTTACTAAATCAGTAAATTTCTCAATTTACTGTTTTTATGGAACTTGTGCATAGATTCCAATCTCCTTAAGTCCTTCCTCTTAACCCTCTTAGAAACACCTTTGTTGCGGTTTGGTAGGAGTAAACTGACATCTAATCTAATCCATGAGTTACATTGTGCCTTTCATTTACAGAGGCCCTGGCCGAGAACAACAGACTAGCGAAGGTGGCGTCTGTGGTGAGCTCCTTCGAGACGATCATGGCGGCCGAGCGGGGCGAGGTTGTGTGTGAGGTCACCACTGCCAAGGTGTGTTATCCTACTACTACTGCTGCTGCCGCCTCTCAAGGGGATACAACTATTGTGTTGATGGGAATTAATACTCCCAAAATGTGACGGTCCGACCTGTTGCTAGTGCATGTAGCAACTCTCCCTCGGGGGTACAACTATTGCAATTATCGGAATTAATACTCATAAAATGTGACAGTCAGAGCTGAAAGTTGGTTTGTTGAAATCTTTAAATTTTTTGTTAGTCAAGGACCATTTTTTTAACTGTTATCTTATTTATTCAGCGCATAATATTTTCGTCTTCCATTTTTATCTCGCTTCATAAACTTACTTTCCAAAATTGCCGTTTCTAAGCGCATGGAATTTTAATGGGAACTCCTATGTGCCTAGATTCCTGTTCCTTAACTCTATAATAAATGGTGCCTTCCTCGTTCTTGGCAACACCTTTGTGCTGGTTAGAGAGGCTTAGATTAACTTATCTGATCTGCAAATTCTTTTTGTCTTTTTCTTTTACAAATAATTCATCTTATCGTGTAGGCTTATGCTATAAGTGAATATTGTACGTTCGTCTAGTAACTTCGGATGCCCGGGATGCAACAGATGTGTACGTTCACCGTTTTCATTGTCTCGAGAGTTTCACTTGAATATTTTAGTGCCTTAGTAAAGCACCAAAACTACGCACCGGAATATGTGCGTAGTTGATACTTGTGGCAAAAATTCAAATTCAACACGTGTTTCAATGCTTTGTGGCAACTTAGTACTTTATAAGGGTTGATTCTTTCATTCGTAGTGAATGCTCAAGACTTGACCGCAATTGGTTTAACTGAAGTTCTATATTCAACTCAAATGTAAAGTCAATTGCAATATGCAATTTCGAAAACAGCTAACATTGACTAAATTATTCCTTCATTTAGCTTTAATTAAGCATTTGTGAAAAGTGAGTTAGTGACTACTGGTCGGTCAGCATCATTATGAAAATCCTTTCCTGTCCACCGGTGGCGCACGTTGCGGTCGAAGTGTTAACGCGTTCACCGCGGTTGTTAACGGTTGGTTAGGTTAGGTTGTAAGTAGCAGGATATGGTAATCAACTTGAATACCTTTTTATTCTTCTTAAACAATATTAAAACTACAATTGTACGGTGACATTTCATCTCGTATGATAAAAATCATTTCTTGAAAGAGTGGGAAACGGATGAAATGTCATTGACTTAAACTGGTACGTGAATGAGCAATTCACATACATTGGTACAGCACAAATGACCCATTACGCATGGAACGTGTTAAGCAGTCAGGTGTCTCCGATGAACCTGTGTACCGCTAATACTTTTCCGTGTGTGTGCAGCCGCTGGACGCCGCAGGACAGAAGGAGGTGGAGGCCGCACTTGGGGCATTCCTGAAGAAGGGCGAGACGCTCAACCTCTCTCTCAAAGTGGACCCCGCTATCATCGGAGGCATGCTCGTGTCTATCGGGGACAAGTATGTCGACATGTCCATCGCTTCCAAGATCAACAAGTACACGCAGGTCATCCAGCAGGCTGTGTAAAACACCGTTTCTGATGAGTATTCTATCTTTCTTGGTATCTCAAGTACATGCATGTATCATAAGCGCAGTATGATGATTCCTTGCCGGTTGTGGAGCAAGTGTGGGTGGCAAATTTTCTCAAATGCGCAGGTTTTTTTTTTGTTTTGCAGAAAATCACAATTTTCTATTTATTCAAAAGATACATTATTCCAGTAAGTCTTCGTATTGTTATACTCGAGGGTGAATGAAAAGAATTATTCGAAGAGCTAAAAATTAATCCAATAGCATCGTTTTGAAGTAGTAGTGAATTGTGTCGGCTTTGCAGGAATGCATGGAAGCCTAATTTCTTTGTGTTATTTATTATGCTGGAAACTGCGGCATGAGCCTCGAATGGGGGATGTGAAGTCATTCATTGTATGCACTAAGTTTTTGGAAAGCCTTCGCATGTTCGATAAATTGCCCATTTATTACAAACAATTCATTTCATGAGTTGTCTGAGACTTCTTCACAATTGTCATTTCTGGGGGACTGAGGTTAGCAAACTTATCAGTATAGGTGATTAAGATTCTTCACATGTTTTCTGCTGTTGTGGCGATTGTAAAATAAAAATAATAATTTTTCTCCTGCATTTTGCACCCTTTATTTGAGCACCTGTCAGGCGTGCAACGCCTGTGCTGTCTAGGGCAGCTCAGGTGCTGGCTGGTACGTGCCAAGTGGCTCTCAAGGTACAGCTGAGTAGAGTGCTCTCAGGATATATAGCTTTCAAACGGCATACTCTTCACTCGGGGAATTGAAGTGGGAGGAAGCTCATTTGCCTGTTCACATGAGCGTGTTTTTATTACTGAAATAAACTGAGCGTTGGTTCATGCTGCGTGTAAGTAATGAGTGAATTTTGAGAAACTGCTTTCCCTAATGAGCTTGTAAGGGGTGTTTATTTTAGAGGTGCTGAAGTTTGAACAAAAACTGAGCGTTAATAAAATTAACCTACGGAAACTAGCCTACGGAAACTAGCCTACGGAAACTAGCCTACGGAAACTAGCCTACGGAAACTAGCCTACGGAAACTAGCCTACGGAAACTAGCCTACGGAAACTAGCCTACGGAAACTAGCCTACGGAAACTAGCCTACGGAAACTAGCCTACGGAAACTAGCCTACGGAAACTAGCCTACGGAAACTAGCCTACGGAAACTAGCCTACGGAAACTAGCCTACGGAAACTAGCCTACGGAAACTAGCCTACGGAAACTAGCCTACGGAAACTAGCCTACGGAAACTAGCCTACGGAAACTAGCCTACGGAAACTAGCCTACGGAAACTAGCCTACGGAAACTAGCCTACGGAAACGAGCCTACGGAAACGAGCCTACAGAAATTAACTTTTTCATGTCAGTTGGGGGAAAATCATATGGGTATAGTTGGAGCATAGAAATTGTGCCAGTGCGTCTACCGGTTGATACAGGGGATTGATACGATGAATAATCCTTCCCTCTTTATTACATAGTGTTGCATTACATAACTTTTTTTGGCGCGATGAGTAAGAGTACAAAATGAAAACCTGTTCTTTCATGTTGTTCATGAGCAAGACATATCAGCAGTTACTTCATATTATAAATAATATTCATTACGTGCGCAATGGTATAGGACTAAAGCGTTTGCAAAACTACAAAATTATGGAAATATCTCGCGCTTCCATTGGTCGTTGACTGCACACCCATTGAAAAATGGTTCACTAATTTAGAAACCTTACAAAATTTTCCATTGAACATACCCCGCAAAGCTGCCACTGTTGTTCATGCTTCAGCCCCAAAGTTTTGAAGAGAGGTCAGCGATGCCTGAAAGTCTGCTGCGTGAGGAAGGTTCATCTCGGGAGAGGTAGTAGATAGATAACTAACGTTAATACTACGGTGTTTCCTTACCGATAACAGTTTGTCACATGGAACTTCAGCAACGTAAAGTAAACTTTGAGCACAAACAGCACATCTTCCTTCCACTGCGAGACGAGTTCTCGCAGGCTGAGGACAACGCAGTCACCTCATCCAAAAGTGGCCTTGGTTGCAAGTTCGATTAGGCATTCACCATTGAAATTTTGTTGTACTTTCTGAAGCCAAATGCTTCTATTTATGAGAGTGAGCTGATAAAACGTTAGCAACTCCTCCCAAATGTAAACAAGTTAGTAAATGTTCATATGAAACTTTTTTTCTGGATAATTTGACGGCGCTGTTGGATAAATTTACTTGCCGATAAGGGCGGACTTACCGAGAGCTGCCTGCAGCAACACACATGCCTGCGTAGGGTTACAACGCACCCAGGCGCGACTGGCTGTGGTACTTCGCTTCTCACGAGTCAAAAGGAGACGGTGTGGGGCTGCCGGGAAATGCTGGTGCATACATGCCAGTTAAACGAACGAACATGTTATGAAGTTTAAGATGGATCCCCAAGCTGATGTAAATCTTGTAGTGTGGGTGTAGGGAACGGAGGATGGCTTGTTTAACTATGAATCTTACTTTTTTCTCGTGAACAATCCACTTGAAAAAAGACGTTATGAAGTTACGATGGAGCCCCAAGCTTATGTGAAGATTGTAGAGTGGGTGTATTGAACGGATAATGGTTCGTTTAGCTATGAATCCTACTTGTCCCACATGAACATTTCAATTGTATAAATAAATTTGAAAATAGGAGTGCAAACTCTTGAAAATTCATCAACAATGTACCTATTTTACGGCATGAAAGACGCTATAGTTTCGCACGAATGATTTTTGCGTGGTAATATAATTACTTAACAATTGTGATCTTATGAGACTACATAACTCGTGCATCATATAGTTTTACTCTCGAATTCTGAACTCTTCAATTATGAACATCCTCAGTAATGGTTATCGCATTTCATTGGAATTTAAGAATCGCAAAAAGGAGGCAAAAATGTTGGCAATCCATTCAACTTCCTGCCTAATTAATTCATGTTATGGGCCAGCCATTGCTCATGTGACTCGAGTTGCACTCAACATTGGGGAAGATTAGATAAAAAGCAACTTTAAGCCTCCCTAACCACGACAAAGGCGTCCAAACAGAGGAAGGAGACAGGCATCATTTAGTTTAGAGCGAAGGAAATGCAGAATTTATGCACAAAGTGCACAAAAACAAGTTGAGAAATAATTTCATTGAACAAGATGAAAATTTAGAAAGAAGTTCATTATATCAGTTAAAAATTGAAGAAGAAAGTAGTAGGTGCTAAAAAACAGGGCAGCAGTAAACCGAAAAACGATGGTCTGTGACAAAACGAATAACCTATTCTATTTGAACAAATGAATGATCTGTCTAAATTTAAGCACTGGACTTCACACATTCCACCTGGGAGCCCTAATTCCCATAGATACAATAGTTGCATTCCTTTAAAGGGGCAAGAAGCAAAATTTGATAGACTGCAGATGGCAAATCTTTACATAGCGTTATTGAAGTGAGCTGATTTCTACTCATTTTTGTAACAAAAAATTTCTCAACAGCTTTTGGAAGAAAAAATATCCCCGCGATATTCAAGGATATGCCAATTGCATTGTACCTAAAATGGATCGTAATGAATTGGTTTTAGCTTCCCTAACCATAGCAAAGGTGTACCCTGAAGTGGAAGAAGGGAGGCATTAAGGACACAGGGAATAAATGCACAAAGCGTGTCTTCACACACTGCGCAAAGAAAGGGCAAGATTGAAAGAATTTTATACAGCAGAACGAAGACCGAAGAAACGAATGATGCAAACTGAACATAGTGAGTCAATCAATAAAAGATGAATAAATAAAAAAATTCTACTTGATTCAGACAAAAAAAAAGACTTAACATTTAATTCGGGACTTCACATCTCCCCTCTGAGGGTGAGAAATCGTACCTAAGAGTTGACCAGGTAAGAAGAATCAACTAGTCCGGTGCAAGTTGAGCTCAGTTGCATAAAGAAAATACAGGCTAAAGTGAAATTAACACTTTGACTGCAGCAGGTAAAACTGAAGTATAATATTTCACTCAAATTTAAAGTCAATTGCAGTAAGCAATGCTGAAAATAGCAAACATTAACTGGATCGTGCTTTCCATTAGTTTTCATTAAATATTTATGAAAATTTAATTTGTGACTACTGGTCGGTCAGCAGCATTATGAAAATTGCCTTCGTGTACCACCGGTGGTTCACGTTGCAGTCAAAGTGTTGTACGTAACTCGCCAGGGTATACCAGGATGAATTCGTTTTTATACATAGTTTATGGACTGCGGATCCTCCTAGTGTCTTTTATGCCGTAAATAACAATGCTGTTCAATTCATATGAGTTACACATCACCTCATGTTCTAGAGTGCGAAACAAGGGAAATAAGGGGACGTGAAGCAGTTTTAACTCGCATGACCAAAAAATCAAAATAAGCAGCCCCTGTACTTGACTTCATTAGTAGAACTGTTCTTAATTTCCATACCTTATGTCAGCGGCAAGTTGAGGTCTGCGTTAAGGTTACGTTGGCTGAAAAAAAATAATTAGGATTGAAAGTAAGAAGTAAGCATACTCCCAGATGTTTAGTTGGGACTATGACCTACTAAGTTTGCTGCTCTAAAACGGAAGAGTTCAGAAGGGAGAACAAAATGAAATCTAGTTACAATTCACTATGGAAGTGTTGCGACAAAACTGGCACGTATGATTGAACAGGAACGTGTTAGTATACTAAATTTAATTTGACGACATTGGCGCACAGAGTTAAAAAGTCATGAGAAGCTTGACTACAGGACAGCGAGGATACGATTTGAATATTCTTGCATTATATGCGGTAGTTAGAGCCTTCAAAACTAAAGCGAATGTGTTCCCAAGAGAGGAATTCAGTGAAATGTCATCGGAAGTTTGACACAAAAACCGAATGCAGAAAGAACCGAGAACGAGAAGCTGTGGGGAATTGAATCCGCCTTATTATTCATCACATATCGAATGAGGCTCTTGCTGTCTATCTGCTGTCTATCTGCTGTTTTGCTGTCTATCTGCCCACCCATAAATGGGTGGGCAACTGAAATCTACTGTGGGGTTATTGGCTGCCCGTGCTGGCGGATTGTGCGTGGCTCTGTAGATCTTTTTAGAGATCAACTGGGGCTCTTATAAGATGACCATAATGTGGGTGGCAATCAAAGCGGTTTTTGTGATGGCTGTTGCCATGTTTCCATAATGGTGATTGTGACAAACTTTGAACAACGATTATATAATGTGCTTTTGCTGAAATGATGTTAATCTTGTATCTTGAACTGTGAGATCTACAGCGCGATGTAGTACGAATTACTGAAGCGCTAGCAAACCGATATTACTACTACTGTCTATCTGTAGACGAATGATCGATAAGGCCTTTTAATTTATACGCCGGTGGGTGCGGTGTAGATTTGATCAATACTTTAACAGAGGTATTGGAATGAGCAGACGAAGCAAAACTTGTGGCCAAATCGATCAAATTTCTGGTACGATCGTTTAGAAGCATGGGAACGAATTAGAAAATTTATTGCACCGATTTTGAACGATATTGACGGTGGGTACATAGTTCAAAAAAAGAGAACATCTCAAAAGATGATGGCTAAATTAACGCCAAAGAAAAAGTAATGAAGGCATGTACTGAAGCACGATAACAGTGTACCGTTGACTTCGCCTAAAACAAAGAAATGAGCAGAATTCGTCAACCCAACCACAAATAGCGACATCCTCCTGTAAGAAAAGCAGCTCATCAGCACAGCTCTGTTCAGAAAACATCGGCGTTATTCTCAAGAGCCTCAGGGAGCTTCATTAACTCTTTTTTGAGGACACAAAGTGGAGTAAAAGTTCAAGTCAAAAATGAATAACCGACGCGCTCCCGAGAGGTCGCGTTTAATAACGTTGTCCTTATTTGAATGAAACAAATAGAATTCAATGAAAAAGAAACGATGCTCGATAATGTCAGCGAAGGGCAAATTGAATTGCACTTAACCATCAGCACTGATCTCATTATGAAAAATATACAGCTTTGAGTTGTAAGCAAAATCAGGCGGGAAGATTAAATTAGATGTTGGTTTAGCCTTCCAAACCGCAACAAATGCGTTCTAAAGAGAGGAAGGAGACAGGCACCATTTAGTATGAAGTTAAGGAAACGCGGAATTTGCACAAGGTGCACAGAAAGAAGTAGAAAAAGAAGTTCATGAAACAAGATAAAAGTTGAAGAAGAAAGTAGTAGGCACAGCAGTGAACCGAGAAAGATGGCCTGTAAGAAAACTAAAAAAGCCTTCTATTTCAACAAACGGAAGGCGTACCTAATTTTTAGCTCGCGACCTCACATATTCCCCCTGGAGGATCACGCGAAAACATAACCCCACTTCTGGAACGGATTCATAAATTTTGTAAACACATTTATTCTTTGTAATCAATCACTTTTGAATGCCGACGACTTTGCACGAGAGGCAGCTGAGGTGGCATCTTGATTTCCGTGTCCGGTATGGTCTACGTCAATAAGAGAGGTCAGTAGTTACGTTTTCAACCCCTGTAGCGATATAAAAGCTTATCTACGGATGACTCTAAGCATCTAAAGACACAAGCATAGGCGATTTGGCAGATCAGCTCGTGCTGCACTACCAACAGATTTTTTCTGGCAAAACCCTCGAAATCAATTTGAGTTACAGTACATTGAGCAATGTAAATGATAGCTTGGTAATGACGTTCTTGAGGAGATTTAATTTTTTGAACATCTTGTTTATTCAGGCAGAAAATATTCACTTCGAAAATGTTTCTGAGGAGACTTAATTTTTGAACATCTTGTTGGGTCAGGCCGAAAATAATTACTCCGGGTATATTTAGGAGAAACTGAAGGGAATGCAGCACCTCCTCATCTGCTCAGGGTTAACTAACACATTGGCACAGGGACGAGGTCATCAGAACAAAATTATGCCACGTCACGTTTTCACCGGGGCTACGCTGATCTCCAGTGACTCGATGAACACAGATTTTGAGAACAAGTCATCCCCTTGAGAAGAACGGTTTTATGAGATTATGCGTGACAGCTTGCTGTACAATATTTGCAGCTTTTCCAATTTCTTGACCTCACGATATTTTTCTAGTTCATCACGCGTTAAAAGACGAACATAATTACTTGTCATCTTTTGCTTTTTCTGTTTAATAAAGGTGATCAGTAATTTTCTTCGTCTTTTAACGCGTGATGAACTAGAAAAATATTTGCAGCTCTGAAAGTGAGCAGTATATTAGCCCTAAAAGTACACGAGCAAGAAGGCTTATCGTTGAAGTTTCTGAATTAAAGTCGATCTCTTTCAGGAGTCCTGGAATGAAAGTAGTACCTCATCACCAACCTATTTGAAGTTTTTTTAGTTGGCAGAGGTATACCGCGTTTTTCTCAAGGGGTTTTACAGAATAAAGCTCATTCGCAACTTTAAAAGAGTCGAACGAGTGAAAACGTAAGATCAAATCAGAAGAGTCTAACATTCCGGGTATGCGTGGTAAGAGAGGGGAAAGTTTCAAAGCACAAGCACGACAAGGAATCGCACAACTTAACTATAGTCTTAAAGCTATGTAACCTCTACATAGTGACAAGCACACGCAGGCAACACGAGAGGCAGCTTGAAGCCACAATTTAGTGCTAAGGGATAGCCCTATTGCCATATCAAAAAAAAAAAAATAACTAGCATTACACGAAAATAAATTATTTTAACCTTACACTATAACTTTTAAAGGTTTTCTTTGAAATAGATCAATTTTCAACATCTTTCTTTGCATAAAAGTTCAAATTTTTACAAAAAACGAGAACGCTAAATACTTTTATAAATGCAACAAATGACTGTGATATTCAGTGATATCCAACAATAAATTCATCTGGTGAGCAGTCAACCTACATTCTACACACTGACCGTGTCAGTTCATAAGCCTAACAAAAAAAAGCTCTTCATCAAACGACATGTAACTAACGGGGCTAATTCTCCCAACCAAATAGTGTTTAACGGTTCGCAACGTTCGTCCAAACGAGGCTTTAAAATTGCAAATAAAGAAACTTGGCAGTGAAAAGAAGCTTTCTGTGAGGTCGGTCTCCCACTTTATGCAGCTTCCTTCGGTAAAATTTCATGTATTTTCGGCGCAAGTCCTAAATTTACTCTTTCTGAAAACAAGAAATCACCAGGAGCAAATTTACGCTTTCTGAAAACGAGAAACAATCAAGGAAAAATTTACCCTCTCAGAAAACAAGAACAATCAAGAGAAAATTGACTTTTTCTGATAACAAGAAATAATCGAGAGCAAATTTATTTTTTCTGAAAATAAGAAACAGGAGAAAATTTTCTCATTCTGGAAACAAGAAACAACCAAGAGCCGCTTCTTACAATCTGTTGCACGTTCATTGGAGAACTCACACTCGAATGAATGTCGTCTAAGACGCTACCAAAGTAAAGCTCTAGTGGAATTATTCTATACACGAGTGTTTCTTTCCACCTTCGACAGAAATGGACACTTCTATACACTAAGCAATGCAGTACGATGAATGACATACTTTAATGATTTTTCTACTCTTAACAAATGTATATATATAACCGGTGAAGCGCATTCTTTATACCTAATGAACGCACTCAAAGAGATAACTTTCAATCGTCAATCTGAAGTGTATCGGTTCGCAAGTAAAGATTTTATGTCACCCATTGGAAAACTGAAGCACTGAAGCGTTTTCATACCTAAAAAATAAAAATGCAAACACATTTCACAATGCAATTTAAAAATTTGTCTCCGTGTGTTTTACGTTCGAAATTCATTACAAAATTTGAGCACTAATGCGGATGACATTTGCAGCTGGCTAATGGCAGATAGCAAATTCTCTGTTATGGATGTAACGGAGAAAACAGATCACCTATTTTTCTATTAACATAAATTTGGATGAGAAATTCATGTTCATTCCTTTTGGAAGTTCATTCGGTTGGGGTGAAATTTTTAAAATCACGTTAACAGATCGATTTTAAATATTTCGCCGCTAAGTCTCGTAAATTGCTGAAAATGAGACTTTCGACTTCCAGTGCGCTTAGCTTTCAGGTTAAATAGGAAACATCTGATTGTTTTTCCCTTCCATCGTGCTGCAAGCTACGAGCATTAATCACCATCGTCAAGATCGTGAAAATTCGATCACAAATAATTTTCTAGCTCAACCCTCAGTGTCCAGCCTTGCTTAATTAACTCGAGATGCACTACAAAGCATTTTCAATCTAAAAATTTTCAGCAAAATTTTCCGCGTTCAACAGTTAGAGTAATCCTTATTTTATAATGTGATACATTCAGTGTCTGGCACGACAGAAAAATGTTCGCATTCTCATAAGTGAAGCGAGCAGAACATGAACAGTGACGCAGAAGCCCACAAGTATATCTTCGGCCTACGAGGCGCACAAAGAAACAACACGACCACGACACAAATGTTCCATCAGATGGCGCGTTCTGAGTGGAAAAGCGCAAAATTGGCGATCAACGCAATTGAAACCTGACAAACTTATATCACGATTAATGAATTTTCATTATTCTCTGTGAAACCAGTAGGCTTCTACAGTTCTGGCAGTGCTGACCTATTGATATAAAATCATTTGAGTAGATTTGATTCCCGAGATGCTTTCAGACAAAGCTAGCTAAAATAATTCTACTCAACAAGCAAAGTTGCACGTCATCGAAAGCTCGGCACTTTTACCCAAGAATACTGAACTCAAGGTTTTAAATTGACCTTCAATAAGTATCGAGTTCACAATTTGACCCTAGGCAGCTCAAACTTAAAACACATAAAACCAGAGCGCATGCGCAGTCTAATTCAAAATTTCCAAAAGAGATGCTCATAAACCTGCAGTCTATATTTAACAGTCTCTCCCGTTCCTGACACCAGCACCTGAGAGAGAATTTAATGTTCTCTTCCCAGTTCCTCGATTAGCCCGTTTGCTACAATAAACTTAGTATTGACAACAGCCAGCGACTTCGTTCTGGCAGAGAAGCTTTGAACGAAAGGGAGTTGAGTGCTTCTTAGGAGTGAGCAGTTACAAATCAACTCTCCACAGCATACTCAAAAGGAATTGTTCGATTTTTAATGAATTATTTCCTTTGACATGAATCTTTTGCGATAGATGAGAAAAAAGTCTCTTCTTAAGAAAAATTGAAGCTTGAAACTGGCTGTACAGAACCAGAATAGGCACCATGTACAGAGCTACTCTACACAAGCGACAAGAATCTCAGCTTATTTTACGTAAACAATCTCAATGGAGGTAGCATATCTTTGGTAATCGATTTGAATTCAGTCTCGGAGCACGATTGACTATTAAAGGCAGCCCGCCCACTGATGCGATGCGATAGGTTCAACGCCTTGCGAAACCGCACGGTTCATTTGTAGCACCGTAGGAATAGCATTGTGTTGGCTGGCTCACCGACGACTGAGGCGAATCGCATCGCATCGAATCGAATCGCATCAGTAGGCGGGCTGCATAAGGCTGCCCGCCCACTGATGCGATTCTATTGGTGCGACGTCTTGCGAAATCGTACGGTTCATTTGTAGTACCGTAGGAATAGCATTGTGTTGGCTGGCTCACTGCCGATTGAGGCGAATCGCATCGAATCGCATCAGTTGGCGGGCGGCCTAAGTGGTCGGTGAACTTTGATATAAACACCATAATCACCCTCACAGTATCTACAAACTTTATAGCGAAGAACACATTTCACGTTGAAAACTTTTACATGGGAATGAGGGGATTACTCACAACGATGTTCAACTAAATAAGGGAATTTGAGGCTTGGATGCTATGCTTTATACAGGATGCCGCGCTCACTGTAGTGAGTGCTCGACACGCAGCACCTTCTATTTACACAACCAACGGCATTTTTGTACAACTTCTGCTATATATTTCAAACAACACCTAGGACTCTCGCATTAGTTCCAAAAAACTGCGTTCGATACTCTGTAATATATATAAATAAGGTAATTAACAGTTGTTATTGAGAACAAACGAAAAGAAATAAAGGAGTCCTAATACATGTAGCACAATGAGTTGAACGAATTACATCAAAACAAGAATTTCGTTCCATCAAAGTTGGAAATGCCCTCTGAACAGCATTTCCCTTTTTGCTAACAAAACAGCCCTTCAGGCAAACAGCCCTGCAGGCAAACAGCCCTGCAGGCAAACAGCCCTGCAGGCAAACAGCCCTGCAGGCAAACAGCCCTGCAGGCAAACAGCCCTGCAGGCAAACAGCCCTGCAGGCAAACAGCCCTGCAGGCAAACAGCCCTGCAGGCAAACAGCCCTTCAGGCAAACAGCCCTTCAGGCAAACAGCCCTTCAGGCAAACAGCCCTTCAGGCAAACAGCCCTTCAGGCAAACAGCCCTTCAGGCAAACAGCCCTTCAGGCAAACAGCCCTTCAGGCAAACAGCCCTTCAGGCAAACAGCCCTTCAGGCAAACAGCCCTTCAGGCAAACAGCCCTTCAGGCAAACAGCCCTTCAGGCAAACAGCCCTTCAGGCAAACAGCCCTTCAGGCAAACAGCCCTTCAGCCAAACAGCCCTTCAGCCAAACAGCCCTTCAGCCAAACAGCCCTTCAGCCAAACAGCCCTTCAGCCAAACAGCCCTTCAGCCAAACAGCCCTTCAGCCAAACAGCCCTTCAGCCAAACAGCCCTTCAGGCAAACAGCCCTTCAGGCAAACAGCCCTTCAGCCAAACAGCCCTTCAGCCAAACAGCCCTTCAGCCAAACAGCCCTTCAGCCAAACAGCCCTTCAGCCAAACAGCCCTTCAGCCAAACAGCCCTTCAGCCAAACAGCCCTTCAGCCAAACAGCCCTTCAGCCAAACAGCCCTTCAGCCAAACAGCCCTTCAGCCAAACAGCCCTTCAGCCAAACAGCCCTTCAGCCAAACAGCCCTTCAGCCAAACAGCCTTTCAGCCAAACAGCCTTTCAGCCAAACAGCCTTTCAGCCAAACAGCCTTTCAGCCAAACAGCCTTTCAGCCAAACAGCCTTTCAGCCAAACAGCCTTTCAGCCAAACAGCCTTTCAGCCAAACAGCCTTTCAGCCAAACAGCCTTTCAGCCAAACAGCCTTTCAGCTAAATAGCGTTTTATCTAAACAGCGTTTTAGCCAAACAGAGTTTTCGCCAAACAGCGTTTTAGCCAAACAGCCTTTTAGCCAAACAGCGTTTTAGCCAAACAGCGTTTTAGCCAAACAGCGTTTTAGCCAAACAGCGTTTTAGCCAAACAGCGTGTACGCCATTGTGCAAACATGGAATATTCATTTTCAAGAACAGTTATAAAATATTCTGAGAAAATAAAACTATGATAAAGAATCGCGATTAGTCTTCTACAAATGCCGGGATGTTGATTCATATTTCTTTGCATTGGATACAAATGCTTAAAAAATGCGCATGTCTGCAGTCAACCGATCTCATCGGTTTGGAATGGAATGGAATCCCTTCTAAAATTTATTTCGATGATACAATAAATTCTATAGATTTTATCTATAGATTTTCACTTTGAAGTTGCTTACTCTAAACATTTTTGAAGCGAGGGGCAATGAGCATCTTGAAGAAACTCCAGACGGTGGAGATAATTAGGTATAAAATGTATTAAAACTGAGCGGGCCGAACCTTGTTTCTAGTTACGCTCGCTTCTCGCTATGAAAATTAAGAATGAAAGGATATGATGGAAACCTCCTACGAAAACTATGAGCGCACCACAACAGCTTGCGCAAACATCCCACTTCGTGAGACAGCATGAGACAAAACCTGCAAAAATAATCTAGTCCATAACATAGGCTGACGAAGACTGACACCGAGTGAGAAATCTTACCTGCAATCGGGTAGCGGTACATCTACATACAATACAAGCCTTTCTTGTAGAACATTAAAAAATTATGGCAAAAGTACTTGGCTAACTCTGAGGCTGTACCCACAAACCACTGCACCAAAAGCCTCCTTTCGAAGGCGCAGTTGGAGTTATGAGGGTTGGAGTTCCGATTGTTTGAGTGATGAGAAAAGTAACGCATCTAACAAACAAGTTCGTAAAAAAACTGCAGCATTTACGCCGTCCAAAAATTAACTTATCTGAGACTCGGTTTACTTTAAAAGCTTTAGCTATTCTCCTGGACATAAATACAAATTGTCAGATTAGTCATCACCGAGAAGAAAGTAATGACTACAAATACCAAGTTCTAGTATCGATCCCTTTATCCATTAAAGAGTTTAGTTCGAGGAACATACAGGT